>OX941096.1:45057338-50057338 GCA_954870635.1 Arctium minus
ATTTAATAACATATTTAAAAATGGATATACTTATATTTTTCTGTCTTATTATATAATGATTTAATACATAGTTTAATAAAAAGGGAATTTAATTAAAGTATCCGTATTTCAAGTAGATTTTACCAAAATGCCCAAAATCTCTTCTTTTTTATCGAAATACCCATTAAGTCCGGGATTGTGGGTCATGATTTGAGATATCTCGGGGTTGTCAAAGTCTTTGAGAAATAGCGGGGTAACCCCGAGATTTAGGGCGATATCCCGGGGTTGGGGCCGGGATGATGATAAGATCCACTTAGGCAATTGTATTTCCTTATCTAATGTTTGTCAGTGCTCTTTGCATACGTAATTCATATTTGTGCTTGTCAATTCATAAGAGAGAAAATATATATATATATATATATATATATATATATATATATATATATATATATATATATAGGGGTTGTTTAATTTACAACCCATAAAAAGGTTGCAAACCTTGCAACCCACATCTTAACCGTCGGATTCATGATCGGCGGTTACAATAGATATGGGGCCCAATATTTTTAATTAAAAAAAATAGAAAAATGAAAATAAAATAACCGTCGATCATGAATCCAACGGTTAAGATGTGGGTTGCAAGAGTTGCAACCTTTTTCAGGGTTGCAAAATATCCTTCCACTATATATATATATATATATATATATATATATATATATATATGTATTCTACTAAAACTTAATTGGTGTTATTTGTGCGGTTTATGCGATTTGTCCCTATCGCACTTTATGCCTAAAATCCAGCAAATATGAGTTTAAAATGCGGTGCGGTGCAGTTTATGCGGTTTGTCCCTATCACATTTCACAACTAAAATCCAAAAATTATAAGTTCAAAAATATATTATAAAATCAACTATAAAGTAACCGTAGTCCAAAAAAATAAAGATTTTTAATACATCCTATTTCCAAATACATATTATATAATTAAAAATAGTCTAATGAGTAAAAACTTATATTTCGAACTAAGACTTTGTTTGACAAACTAGCTTATAAGCTAGTTTGTAGCTGATAAGCTAGCTTTTCAAAACGCTACTTTGAGTAGCGTTTCAATAAGCTAGCTTATAAGCTTATGGTCATCCAAACATGTACACTAGCTTATAAGCTAGCTGAAGCTAGCTTTTTTTTGCCAAACATAGCCTAAATAAGGTGTATAAGATAATAGAACTCTGGGCCAAAACAAGAAGTCCAAAATTTGTTACATATAAACACTAAATTATTCTCTATCTATGTATATATGTTATATATAAAATTATAAAATAAAAATATAATATGCGGTGTGGTGCGGTTTGAACCACGGTTTGGTAACTCAAAACCGCAAACCGCACCGCATAGTGCGGTTTGGTAAAAATGTAAACCACAAACCGCACCGCAAAAATTATAAACCGCATTTTGCGGTGCGGTGTGAACGGTTTGTGCGGTTTGGATGAACACCCTTACTTAATATTAAGAGATTGACTTAACATGTTAAGTTAGCCTATCCTAACTTAATGCATTAAGTTAGAAATTTTCCAAAATTACCCTTGTCCTACAATTTAATCACATGTCTAATTAAAAAATAAATAGTTTAATTACTAATATGTATAAATTAAAAAAAATTCTAATCAAACAATAATATATTATTGTTCTAAATATATTTAAGTTATTAAGTATTGTGTTATGAACTCGTTGATTTCATATTTATTTATGTTATTTTAAATAATTCATATCATTTTAAATATTTATCAAACAAGTTATTTTCATTCAACACTTATGTAGATATAACGTTAAAATGGTAATTTTTGTTGTTCAGACTATTTATTCAGGATAAAAATCAAACAATAACTTATCTTAATTTATCTACATAGATTAATGCCTAAAAACAATTTAATAGATTCAAAACTTAAAGCATAAAAAATCAAATATATATATTTTTGGTATAAGTTAATTGAAAAAAGGTCATTTGGTCATTTGGTATAAACAATAACCTAAATTTTTCCCTTACTTTTTTACGCTAATTGAAAAAAGGTCATTTGGTTAGGTATAAGTTAACCTTTTGAAACGCTAATTCAAGTAGTGTTTCAATAAGTTGTTGGGTTTTCCCTTACTTTTTTCAGTTATGCCATTTATATATATATTTTTCAATTAATTTTTCAACATGTCATTTTAAATCGTTTTATATTGTATTAATCTAACTTATCAACTAGTTTTTATCCCTCTTTAAACAAAAGCTAACTTTTAACAAATATGAATATTTCATCAATTAATAACCAACTTTTCTACCAATAGCTAGTTTATCTTTTAGTTTGTCCATGGCCTAAGATTTATGCTATTTGAACTCCTCATAAGATCATATGAATCTCCAATAAGCTCCTTAAAACTTGCACCAAACTTTATTTTATATTTGTAGACAATATAAAATTTTATTTATATGAATTCAAAGTCTTATTTTCAGTTTTTTGTCATTTTTAGAGCATTATTTTCTTAATTTTTTTGCTAATTTCTCGTTCTCCAACTGTACGTTGTTGATATGCATTGTAAAATCAATAACAACAAAATAATTGAATTAAGTTATACATACAAATGTGTAAAACTAGTCGATATATAATTATATAAATATGTATGTAGGGTTGAGATATAAAGAGAACCCTGAAAAAAGAAAGAACCGAATAATTCGTTCAAACTGTTAGATTAAGATGATCCAATGGTTATGATTAAAAAGGTGGTTATAACCATCTTTTTAAAGAAAATAAAACCATCTCAACCTATTTTTTAAATAAAAAATTGGTGAAATATAACAAAACTTGCAGTGAAATAAATTACACCAAAAAATCGATCATTATCTTTAATTTGACATCCATTTTGATATATTTTTTCATCCGTTTTTTCATGGTTTTCTGGTTCTTTTTTTTCAAGGTTCTCCTTGATTTTTACCCTATGCATGTATGTGTATATCTATACTACCTTAATATACATTTAAACCAAATGTCTTAAAGACAAGTCTTAAAGACAAGTCTTAAAGCACAAAGTACTACCAATTTAAGCATGAAATTAAAAAAAAACTCTTAATTACAAGTTGTGAAGCATGATATACAAGTCTTTGATGCAAAAACAAATTAAAACCAATCAATAATGATAGGACAAGCTCAGTCCATACCTCCAACCTTTCTTCCTGAAATGGAGAACCAGAAATGTATGACTTCCTTATACCTACTACAGGTCTGACCTCCCCTTCTACCTATTCACGTCCAGCCATACCGAGAGTACACTTACCTGCATATAAACTTTATATGTGAGATGGATAAAGACCGAGACCACCGAAGCGAGTAAACAATCCTAGCGGGAGGGTTTCATACTGAGAGTACGCTTTCCTCTGTCTCTTCGCTGCTTCACGACCCAGTGTTAATCAATAAATCCCAATCAAAACAAGCAATTACTCAAAATATGAACATTTAAGATCAAGAACTAGAGAGAGAATGTAGAGAGAGAAAGTAGATCTTGAATTAACCACAAGTCTCACAAAACTGGTTCTACGTAATTACAAGCTTCTTCGTTACTACAAGATTACAAAGGCAACACCTATTTAAACCAACACTAACAAAGACTTAACTATTAAGAAAACTAAACATGCTTTGACTTTTACAATACTTTGACAATGTTGACTTTTACATCTTTGACTTTCCACATTAAATCTTGGATACAATATTTAGATTTAAAAATCTCCCCCTTTGTATTCAAGATTTAATAAAAATTTGATACAGATCTTCAGCTCTTGATTCTTCAGCTTTTGTCTCTTTAACTTTGAACTTTGAAGCTTTCACAGTCTTCAGTCTTTCAGCTCTTGAAGAATCTTGGAAAGTCTTTTGCACTTGAAGCTTTGAAATTCAACATGCCTTGAACGGGAAACATAATTCTTGAATCTTTTGAAAATCTTTGACAACTTTGACATTAATCTTTGAAACAACTTTGATCTTGTATCTTTATCACTCAGATCTCTGGACCATCTTTGGAAGAACAGACTTTTACAATTCATCTTGATTTAACTTTGAATTATCTTTCTTCAGAATCTTTTCTTTGAATCAGCGGAAGCATTTCTCACTTTTGACATCTCTTCATTGCTTTGAAATTGATCTTTGTAAAATTCTCCCCCTTTTTGATGATTGAGAGCATCATGATCATCAAAATTTCATCAATTTCAGCACAGACTTTGATTTCCCCCTTTTTGATCAACTAACAATCTCCCCTTCGACAGTTGGCGTGCTTTGATCTGAGAGTCGTCAATTCATGAAAGATATATATCCGAATCTTTTCAAATTCAGACATAATGAACGTGGTAACCCTGAATCAACAAATGAAACAGTTAAAATGCCTGTAAGTAGCACGGAGCCACTTTGTACAATGAATGTACATTGGAAAGGAGCTTTGTGACGTTCACTCCCCCAGGGCTTCCATTCAATCATCGAAAAACCACAAAAAATTTTCTATGAATGTTATGACAAGAAAACATATTCCTTGTGTGCTCGTGCAAGTGTAAGAATGATTGAAGCTACTTAGCTTTTTCAGGCTCAAATTGTGTAAACTGTTGAGACAACAACATGTATTACACGGACTCAATGTGCATGAAAGAGGTGTGAAGGTGGGGCAACTTTCCTTCTTTTTCAATATCTAAATCTTCCTAGTGAATATTAGATAGCATATATGTTGCGTCCCCAAAGAAAATGAAACATTTCTTTGTTAAGAAAGAAACGAGTGGCTGGTGGGGTTAATAGCAAGAGTTGGCATGGGCTCACTGCCTTTTTCAATGATGGTCACCAAAGAAATGTGAACCAATCAGTAATGTGGTTGCCCGACTCAGAAAGATGTTTGGTGCAGAGTTCTGATATTCTTTTAACTCTGTTCTCACACCCTCTTTCTTTTAAACATATAAGCTCACATCTAACCAATCTCTCATTTCCATTTTACCTCAGATCACTCCCACACTCAATTCTTTTAGACCCCTCTCCCCTCAATCACTCAAAGGATTTCTTCCGGGGTAGGAAACACTGGTTATCGTGAATCCATGGAAGATCTATTAAGCACTCACACTGAATCCCATGTTCCTAAAAGTACATGTTGGTCAATGATTTTCTTGATATGAAAAGCTCAAGAAATCATATGTCAGTGTATGTATGCTCATCAAAAATCAGAAATGAAATTTGAGCATTTGAACGTTGAAGATTTCTCAAAACAAAGATGTTGAATGAATGAAATGAAATCAAGAGAATTGTTTTGAGAATCTGACAATGATTAAAATCAGATCAAATGAAATAACTAGGGTATCAAAGAACTGGATATTTTGTTTATATGAACAAATATAAACAATTTAGCAATAAAAGCACAAACTTGAAAAAGATGAATGATGCTCAACAACTTTGAATTTCAAACGGGGGTATTACCATCGAAAAAATTTGTTCGAATTTGAGACATGGTAATAACAAATTCAAATAAAATACTGAACCGGTGTGTATGAATACTTGACAGTATATGGACAAGATAATACACAAGTATTGATCTTTGGAAACACACGGTCAATTAAACATTAAGCTCAAAAATGAAAAACATTTAAAAGCACACTTTTAAATTCATGAAATCTTTTAAGAATAAGAAGTGGTTTGAACATTTAAGAAACTGTTTTTCATGCTTCAAAGTTGTTCTTCTTTCAAACAATCAGAGATCTAGATTAGAAGATATTTACCTTTTAAGTTCCCCCTCAAATCATGATTAAATGATTTATATCTTTTAAGCTCCCCCTGGATATTAGCAAAATATCCTTCTTTGATCGTTGAAAAACGGGTCCTGATCTGTCATGTGATCAGAAGCCACTTTATTCACATCATTTATTGAAAAATAAAAGACAGAAAGCAGTAAAACATTTTTATAGTATGAGTTCTGATCTGAAATAATCAGAAGTCATCACCTATACTCCCCCTTAAATTAAGCATCTGAAATATGTCAGTTAAAAACAGGATAGAGATCAGGCACTCCCTTTTGAATTGTAGACCATCATATCAGAAAAATCTATCAGTGAAACAGTATAGGATAGAGATCAGATCAATTCTCTTGGGATGTAGACCATCATATCCATCGGATGCACAAACCGGAGTAAGGTCTTTTGATCGCTGAGGTTCGAGTCCTAAACTGTTGTGTTTAGAAGTCAAACTCCTTTGAAGAATGGGTCCTAAGTTGTGTACTTAGAAACCATAATCTTTCAACTTTGAAGTTCGGGTCTTGAGTTGATTTACTCAAGAGCCATAAATCTCTCTTACTTCCCCTTGACGTGAGGTGCCTGCAACAAAGAATCAGTTTTCTTCTTTGGTACCCACTGGTATTTGGGTCCAGAAATGTTAGTTGCAGTTCGTGTGGGGGTTATAGAGTAAGAACCATACCAGAAATGATCACTGGCCTTGTGGATAAGATCATGTGTACAGCAGTAAGAGCAATAAAATTTATTACCTGAAAACCTGAGTAATTGGTCTTTTGAGTATTTAAGATCAGGCTTACCTTTATGCTCTTTGTTCTTTTTGGATTTATGAGTATGTACACATGATGTCTTTTCATTCAGCTTATCTTTCTTGTCATCTTTGACAGATTTCTTCATCCAGACCGGTTTCTCTTTCTTGTAACTTCTTGTCCTTGGATATGTATCTGAACCATCTAAATATTCATCAAAGAAAATGTTAGATCGATGAATCTGATTAAAGGATTTAACTGACCTTTGTGAAGAGACAGATTTCTGATTTGAACTTGAAGCAGACTTTTCAAGTTCTTTGACTTTTGATGCGAAGTTGTCTCTTTCTTTCACAAGCTGGTCAATCTTCTTTGAGAAATCAGACTTCGTCTTTTGCTCTTTCAGCGCAGTAGCAGATAGTTCAGATAGCTTTGAAGTCAGCCTTTTGATTTCAGACTCAAATATTGAACGTTCTTCTTTAAATCCTTTCTCTGACTCATTTCTCTGGCCGGATAATTCTTTAAAGAATCCCACATTCTTCTGTTCTATGACCTTCTTTTCTTTATCAAATTTCTCTCTCTCACAAAAAAAAGAGAAAGAAATCCCATGATTAATGAGTAATCAGCTTAATATGAATGATCGTTCCAAGCTATATATCAGAAAATCAAAAATCAGATTGAATTGAAATCTAGCACAAAAAATTAAGCAACACTTTAAATTGCGCAAAGTAGAAGTTTTCGGAAACAGTTTGTTGCGCAAATGGAACTTTGCGCAAGCCAAGAGAAACGCAAGATAAGGTTTGTGTGATAAGTGTGATGCACAAAGTACGGTTCTCGTAACACGCTGGATACGCAAAGAATGGTTTGCGTGATAGTCTTGTTGCGCAAAGGTAGCTTCTCGTAACCCGCTAAATACGCAAAACAGGTTTGCGTAAGTGCCTTGAAGCGCAAAGTGAGCTTTGCGTAATAGGCTTGATGCGCAAAGTGAACTTTGCGTAATGGTCTTGATGCGCAAAGTCGATTTTTGTAATCCGCGAATGTGTAAAGAAGCTTTGTGTGAGATGAATGATGCGCAAAGTGAGCTTTGCGTAATCCACGTGATGCGCAAATGAAGCTTTGCGTGATGCATTGGTTGCGCAAACTAAGCTTTGCGCAACAGCCTTGAAACGCAAATGAAAATTTTCAGTCCGAAAGATGCTTGCGCAAACGTCTATGAGCTTGAGGATGAACTTGCGCAAACCGTAAGAACTTGCGCAAACCGTGAATGAACTTGCAAAAAACGAGTTCTTGGCTGTTTCTTTCTCAAATCGACTCAAATCTGCGAATATGAACTCAAAAAACTTATCAGAATCATCGACAAACAGTTCGAAACACAAATTTATTATCAAATTTCGATTAAAAACTACAATTCGCACGATTTCATTCAAGAACAGAGTTCGAACAAGAATATCCAGAAAAACTCAAAAATCGAAAATTGACATTGAATTGAACGAATTACGATATGTAATCAATACAAGAATCAATCCTAAACACAAATCGAATCTAATAATTCCATTTTCTTGCAACAAAAACCGATTTTTCAACCAAATTCGGATGAAACAGTGAAAACACAAGTTCTTGAAAATTTTTCAGAAAAACTCAAATTCTCGATTTTAAACTCCAGATTTCAACTCAAATCATGATCAAATCTTTTCTAAAAAGTTTGGTTCAGCTCTAATACCAATTGTTAATCAATAAATCCCAATCAAAACAAGCAATTACTCAAAATATGAACATTTAAGATCAAGAACTAGAGAGAGAATGTAGAGAGAGAAAGTAGATCTTGAATTAACCACAAGTCTCACAAAACTGGTTCTACGTAATTACAAGCTTCTTCGTTACTACAAGATTACAAAGGCAACATCTATTTAAACCAACACTAACAAAGACTTAACTATTAAGAAAACTAAACATGCTTTGACTTTTACAATACTTTGACAATGTTGACTTTTACATCTTTGAATTTCCACATTAAATCTTGGATACAATATTTAGACTTAACACCCAGGTACTACTTTGTTTCAAATTCAGTCTCAGTTCTAGGGTTTCATCAATTTCCCTTCTATTTTGTGTGTTTTCCGTATGAACAATGACTTCTGATCAACTTCAATTCTTCAATTCTCAAGGTATGAACTTATTCTTGTTCCCCCAAACCCTAACTTCTTTTCGCCTTATGCTTTTTTACTTCAATTTGAGCTGATTTTACAAGATATCTGGTTATTGAATCGTTCTCAAGTTCTAAAAAGGTTGTGGCGTTAAGAAAGAGGATGGACCAATTGCTTGATGGCTTCGATTGCTCTTCCTCTGCCTCAATTTTCTCCACGAAGAACCAGGTTCATTTTAATTGCTTAAAAGTTCTAAATAAATTCATGTGCGTTGACTGTTGTTATCGAAACGATTATGTTTAGTTCCAAGTTCCAGTTCCAGTTCCTTCATATATTTCTTTAGATTCAGATGAAAGCAAAGTGCAATGTTGATTGTTGAATTAGGGATAACGGAGAATTGACAATTTTTTTGATTGAAATTATGATAAAATCTTGTTGAATTTTGGCTAACAAATGATCTGTTTGATGAAATTATACTTAGCTCCAATTGATAAATTCATGTTTATTTGTTTGTTCAGCAAAAGACAAGTGATGACTACTTGGTTGTGTGTTTGATTGTGGAAGAAAAGGTAGTGGGAAGATTTATTTCCCCCAAGGTACCTTCATTACCGTTCTTTATTCCTTTGATTATTTCTTTAAGTTTTTTTCTTCATCTATTCATCAAATTTTGAAGATTTATTAGTAAAGGATAGTGAAACATTGTTTTTCTGCAAAATATTGGCCTAAATCTATCTCAACACACAGACACACCCATTGATTTCCATCCTTCTACGTCCTCACTACTATTGGTTTCCTATAATTTTGATGACATGCTCCTTGCCGCTGTTTCGATTTGGGTTGTTGATAGGAAGAATGTGATGGGTTTCAATCTGGTTTATGAGAGTAGCAGCTTCGATCTGCTCTTTTTTTCTTTTACAAATTAATATTTTAGAAATATAAATTTATAGGAAGAAGATTACGGGTTTCTTTTCGCAAATTGATGGGAAGAAGATGGTGGGTTTTCTTTGTTGAGGATGACTATTTCAGGCTATGAGGTCTGATTGCTTTGATACATTATTCGCATGTCATGCTTCATTGGGGAATTGATTTTTTTAAATTCCAGTCATCAATTAGGTAAATTCATGTTCATCATTGAATTGCAACTCATTTGACCAAAAAAGAGAGAGGTTCCTATGTCTTAAATATGAAACATCCAACCCCACAGGTCCACCTCACTTTGGCAACACCCATCCATGGTTGAATTCTAATAGGCATATTGTAATTTGTACATTTGTTGAAATGCATCAAAGTGTCTATGCAAATAGGTTGTATTATCATCATCTTGTCTTCAATTTGATAAATGAACTCAGTTGATGAAATTACTCAATTTTTAACGAGATTTAATATTGGAAATGAAGAGCGTTTTTTAGAGTTATGGTGTCGAGCTTGATTATAGGCACTTGAGCCTTTATTGCCAATCACATGACTCATTTTGGTGGGTACAAAACAGACCCATGAGTAGATTTGGCAGCATATTTGATATCTCCTTTTCTTATGTGTCGTTAGAGACGACATCCAAGCTTATAGTCGAAGTTGCGTCTCATGGTTGAAGGATAACTAGGAGCGCCAACGACTAGGATTTGCCTCGTTTTGTACCGTAAAGTCGGTACTGGTTCAATGGAGGTGATGCAGAAATTGGATATGTAAGTCATGTGCAGCCAGCAGCCTGATTGTTGGCTGGTTGGGTTTTATATTTGACATCTTTTGTTGTGAAATTTGTTTTGATTATTGTTTAGTATGATGATGCCTTTTTTTCCTCAATCAATTCTTGCTATTCCGAATACATTTTACCTTATAATCGAATTTTCACATTACTTGACATCTATTGATTTTTATTTAAAGTTTTGATACATTGAGATCAAAGGTAGAGAGATTGTTTTCGTGAAACAGCTCCTTGCGAAACAAGATAGAGAGTGAAGACTTGAGGAGAATGTTAATAGAACCTTGAGTCCTTAGCTAGCTTCTTTCAACAACTTCGTCGTATTTTTTAAGTTATTTGTTGTGATTTAAGTTGTTTACCAGTTTATCTCGAAATTTTTTCATCATACTTACCTGGCACGCATCAGCAGCCTTCTGACTTCTGTTGCTCAGGTGTGGGGATGGTTTGGTTTGCCCATCCTGCCAGACCGTAGCTGTCATCTCAGGTACAATTCTCATCCTAGCTTCTTAGCTCTGTTAACAACAATGTTTCATATAAGTGAGATTTTAAACCCGTTCACGGGTGTTCTTTGGTAAATATTTTGACAATTCAGAAACGGGTCGCATATGCACCTCTTCCGATGGCCATCATCGGCATAGTTGATCTCTACAAGTTTGATCTATGGGATCTCCCACGTAAGTATATATATGAATCCCTGCATCGATCCTTTTTTTCATCTTTGTTTGTTTTGTGGTTTTTGATTGCCAACCTGGCCTAATGCCTTAACATTAAAGCCGTAAAAAACAGTCGAGTATGAATGAAAAAATAAGCGGCATATACCATAAAGCTCATTAAGCTCTAAGTTAGCAATGCGGTCAGTAGCATATAAATAAATATCTTTTAATAGAGCAAACATATCTTTATATGTCTCTAAGTTAGCAACGCGGTCAGTAGCATATAAAGATATGTTTATTTCTTCTTAATGTTATCTTTTTCTGTTGATGCTCTATTAAAAAAGTTCTGATATCTCTTGTATTTCCATCCCGAAAGGTTTTGGTTCTTTAAGAAATCTCCAGTCATATAATGCACCAGTATGCCACTCTAAAGCATCATATGCTAAGCCACTTTTTCTGTGTTCTTAACATTTCGTTAAGGTCCTAAGCTTCAAATGTGTTTTGATATTGTATCCCTCTTCACCATACCTTCATCTTGGTCTTTTGTAATTCATCACTGAAATCCAACCATGACATCAGTTGGCTTAATTTCTATCCCTAGCATATATTGAATGTGGAGGCAATCTAAGTGGATGAAGTTTATGATGGTTTCAATTTTATTTTCTCACCTTTTTAAGTGGATGAAGTTTATAAGGTCAACGGTTGATGTATGAAGCCGTTATGTTCAAACAAGAGGTTGCTCCATAACAAGAATCGAATGACCCACATTAGGTAACTTATTTGATCTGTAAGAACACCATTGTGAAGACTTTTGATAGTTTTTTTTGTTTTAGTTAGAACTTCATCTACTATTTTTATGTTTGTTGATTGAAATGATATGTTGATTTTAACAATTAATGTCGAGTAATTTATGTGTATAACAATTAGCCAAAATATTCTAATGTTCTATCTAAACTGATATGCTCGAGAATCTCGAAATTTTGAAGGGTTTATTTATTGGGTCATTGACCAACATCTTCCTAAATCGAAACGTGGCGCTGCCTGCTACGCTATAAGGAAATAAAGTTGCACCTTCTCCATCAGCAATTGCTTTTGGCGTAGTGGTAAGCGCTTGATCCTAACATGTGGTATCAGAGCAGGTCACGGGTTCGAATCACATGGAGTGCATTTAAATGCCAAAAGCATGTTGTACAACCATTGACTTCTAGCGAAGATCTTGTTAGTGCTGGAAGATGCCGGGGGGGGGGGGGATTGTTGGGTCATTGACCAGCATAGCATGTAAAATAATGCAACGAATATACACATTTTCATATCAACCGACAACATATTCATTTTCATTCGTTTCCAATTCTTTAGATTAAACCAAACACTCCCTACCACATGTCAAATGCATTTCAGAGCTGACTTAGCGATTAAGGCTAACGGAGGGATTCAAACCCGTCTCTCACAAGATTCGAACTTGAACCTATTGTGCATCATTTTTGCTAACTTAGCTACACACTCGAGGGCTTCTCATTTTTCATTTACTATAAAACTTTCACACCTTGCTCACCCCGTGCATTGCACGGGAACACTGCTAGTATGTATATATATATATATATATATATATATATATATGATTGGGTTCCGGTGAGAAGTTGAAGTTAATGTGAGAAATGATAATCAACCGTTGAATGAGAAATGAATGCACATTAGGATCTGATGCATTGAGATGCACCAGATCAATTCCCTTCTAAAGCGCAATTCATGGGAGGGCATAAGATTAAAAGTGATTACGGTTCAGATTCACTTCTCACGCTTCTCACGTTAACCTCAACTTCTCACACGATCCTTCACCTATGTGTGTATATGTATATATATGGCCTGGTTCAGGGGAAAACCTAAAAAAAGGAAAACTAAGGAACACTCTGGTAGCCCTTCATCTGGACGGTATGCACTTGTGAATACAAGTAATCTGTAACATGCACACGTTCATATGCACAAGTACACAATGCACATGCATAAAAACAAAAACCAAAAACCAAAAACACAACTTAATTCCACTCAGCAGGTCTGAACGAGTTTGATTCTCGCAAACTACTCCTTCTCTGTTGTTTTAATTTCACTGTATCGTAGATTGGTAGGCCTCGGGTTGGATTTTGTTTGTATTGGACCTTGTACATGTGGTTTTTTATGGGTAATAAATTTAGGTGGTTGTTCAAAAAAACAACTTAATTTACTTGTATGCACAAGTGCATACTATCAGATCAAGGGTTACCAAAGAGTTCCTCACTTTTTCATTTTTTTGAAGTTTTCCTTTGAACCTCCCTCTCTCTCTCTCTCTTTATATATATATATATATATATATATATATATAATATTGGTTGATTGAAGGTAACAAACATGAGTGTTGATATGTAAACATATGTTCATCTTTTGTAAGCAGAAATTATTTATTTGTGGTATGTACTTGTGTATCAGTTATTCACTATTATCTATTTGTTATATATATATATATATATATATATATATATATATATATATATATATATAATTAATCGAGCAATGTGACTATCGAGACGATTATAATGATATAACTTGTGCCAAATAACATATAGTATTTTAGTTAAATATATGATTATTTATGTTAAGGTGACAAAGGTGTAAAATGAAAAAAAAAATATATAAATAAATTAACTAAATAAATACAATATAAGGGATATAATGATGTAATTTGTAAAATTAAAAATAAAAATGTAACAGTTAGGGATATAAGATAAATTAAATAAATAATTATACGGATAAAAAAATGTAAGTATTAAAAACAATTCATTTTTTATGCAACTTTTTTTTGTTAATTATAATATTTAATAATATGATTAAATCAAAAAATATGCAATATTAGAGCTCATTCTGAAGGCATTTATGAAACTATTATAATAACGTAATTTGTAAAAAAAATTAACGTCTTTTAGTTAATATGTGATTATATATATTAATAAGATAAATATGTAAAATGCAAAATAAAAATAATAAAGGATATAAAATGTTGGTATTAAATATAATTTCATAGTATTTATAATATAAGAGTAAATTACGTTTTTAGTCCCTATGGTTTGTTAAAAAATACAAATTTCATCCTTATGGTTTCAAAATTTCAGTTTTCGTTCTTATGGATTGTAATTCATTTCTATTTTCGTCCCTGAGGACAAAACCCTACTTTTAAGTATGAATGGTTAAAATAGAAATTAGTTGTAAACCATAGGAATAAAAAAAAAAATTTAAACCATAAAAATGAAAAATGTAATAAATTATAAACCATAGGGATGATAATCATAATTTCAAAACCATAAGGATGAAAATAGAAATTTTCAGAAACCATAGGGACTAAAAACGTAATTTACTCTATAATATATAATAATATGATTAAATCTAAAAATATTCCATACTAGTCTCCTAACTCTCCTTTTAAAGGCATTGACACGAAACGATTATAATATTGTAATTTGTTAAAAAAAAGAATCATATTGTTTAATGTATTTTAATTTATATACATTTATGTATGTTAATATGATAAGAGTGTAAAATAAAAAATAAAAAAATTAAAGGACACAGTAATTTAAGTAAATAATTATAATAGTGTAAATTGTAATTTTGAAATGATAAGGTTTGACTGAGTCAATTGGTTTGTAAGGAGGGTAGAGATACAGGAGGGGTATGAATTATAGAGGAGGTATACGTTGAGCAACCCAAAAAATAATGTCATTCTTTAGAGAAAAATTACAGTTGCACCAAATTTTACATAATTCTTTTTTTCCATCAAAATGACTTAAATTTACCGACAAAGTAGCATATGAAATTCCAATGAGTAAAGATAAAATTATTTAAATTTGAAGAACTCACCAAAAAGAGATTACTTAATAGAGATAAATGATTTTTTTTATTCCAATGAGTAATAACTAATAATTATTGGGATCAAAATTTTATGAGAGAGATTTAATATTTTATTAAATTTTTTAATAATGAAATTAATGTTGTAATCGTCAAAATGTTTTTTTTTTGGAAGATGAATGTAATTTTTTTTAAGATTGAGAATTTTGATTATGCATCTTGAAGACATATTGAAGAATCTTTTGGTAATACTCTAAGCTTTGTTTTCAACTTAATAAACTTAATGGGTGGTTTAACTTAATTGGTTAAGGTATATTAAGGTGTTTGAGTTTTACTTAATATTAGGGGTGTTCACGGTGCGGTTTGGGGCCAAACCGCAAACCGCACTGCATAAATTTCAAACCGCACCAAACCGCATCGCAAAATGCGATGCGGTGCGGTTTATGCGATTTGTCCCTATCGCACTTTATGCCTAAAATCCAGCAAATATGAGTTTAAAATGCGGTGCGGTGCAGTTTATGCAATTTGTCCCTATCGCATTTCACAACTAAAATCCAAAAATTATAAGTTCAAAAATATATTATAAAATCAACGATAAAGTAACCGTAGTCCAAAAAAATAAAGATTTTTAATACATCCTATTTCCAAATACATATTATCTATATCTATACTATATTATAAAGAAGACATAAAAAACTCTTAAAAACAAGTCTTAAAACTTAATGTACCGCTATTTAATGTTAATTCCTTAAAAAACAACTATTAAAGTTGTATGTACTAAATTTAATGCTATTTATTAATTTTAAATCATTATCTCTAATCATTTTAACTCCCCTAAAATCATTTCCCACTTTAACTCTCCTAAAATAACTCTCAATATAATTAAATATAAAATCAAATTTTAAATATAAAAAATCTAAAATATAATTAAAAAAATCTAACAGAATATTTTATAAAAAAATTATATTATTAAACCAAAATAAATTACATTATATTATTAAGTTTAAATTAAACAAATTTATATAAAAAATAATTATCACTCTCTCACAACCATCCAAAATCATAATGTAAATCGATAAAAAACAGAAAATAAAATAAAACGTTAAATCGTGATGTATCTAGCTGCATTGTGCGAGTATACTTCTAATCATTATTAAATTAACAATATGAAAGTTCTCGTTTTTTTAAAGTTTGTTTAATGCAATTTTCATATTATAATTTAATTTAGGTTTAACAACGATTTAATTTATTTTAAGTTTAATGATAAAATATATTTTTTTCACAAAAATAATAATTAAATGTTTTATATACTATATTATAAAACAAGGATAAATGTAACAACCGGGCTTAAAACAAGTAAAATAAAGTTGGGCGAGAATTAGAAAAGTCGCTTTAAGGAGGGGCCTATTGTGAAATGTTGGAAAAAGGGGTTTTAACCCTAGAGGTTTTAGTTTGTAAGGGGGTGGCTGCTAAAGGCAGAGAGAGGGGTTCTTGCGATTTTGGAGAGAGGCCGAGGAAGAAGGAAGTTTACAAGAAACTCCATATTGGATCGTTTTCGTTGAAGGTAAATCTTTTTGTGATTTAAAAACTCTTCAAGTTATTATTGATTTTAATCATAGTAGTTGTGTGGGGATTTTGGTATAAATCTGATGTTGAGCTCTTCTGGGTTTGAGAATTGGTTATCATTTTAGAAATTTATAAGTGAGTAATGGAGTGTTTATTTAAAATCAAGCTTTGCATCTGATTGTGTGTTTTTGGGCTCGATGGATCATTGTTTTTGGGGGTTTATCTGCGATTCGTAACATCTGCAATGGGGTTCGGAGGTTTCGTTCGAAATCTGTCCGAGTGACTCTGGTCACCGGATTTTCGTTGTCACCGGTCGATGTTGTAGCACCGGTCGAAAGTGGTGGCACCGGTCGGTACTGTAGCATGAACCGGTCGTGCTGTGGCACCGGTCGACAGGGGCGGGGGAACACCGGTCGTCATCGCACGCACCGGTCAAAGAGATAAGGGAGGTCGGTCTTGCATGCCCCGGTCGAGAGCTGTAGCTCCGGTCAAGAATAACACCGGACGGCCTTGGCAGGCCTCGGTTTCCGTTTTATTGCTATGGGCCGAAACCCAGCTTAATGAATCTTGGGCCATTTAATTTAGATTAATTTAATTAAGGTTAGTTTTAATTATTTTGGATGTTGGGTTGGTTTTGTTAGGTGTTCGGCCCACTTGTCATTTTGATAAATGGTATTTTGATACAAGTTGGTATATTTTAGCGGGTTGCGTAGTTTCGAGATTAAGTAACTTTGAGGTTATGGAGTTAAAAGCAACCTTGTTATAAACTAGAAAGTTGAGAGATTTCACCAATCAATTCTTTCTGTATAGGTTTCGGTTCAAATTCTAAGAGTAGACGCTGGATTTTAGCTAAGGACGTCAGGTGAGTTTTTCTGAACTAAAATCCTTTTTGGTATCGGAAGCTTGTAAAGTTAAATTTATAAACTTTGAAGTTATTTGCGATGGCATGATATTATGAAATGTTTTTAAGTGTGTTTTAAATCGTTGTTGATTAAATGTATGCATACATTCTATGTGGAGATTGTGACCTAATGTAACACCCCGATTTTCGAAAGGTATCATTTCAAGTTTATACAGAAACCGATATATTAAGGAAAAATAAGATATTTGATTTTGATCTTGAATCCTTGGTTTTATAGTCTTGATGGATAAAGGATTCAATTACGAGACCAACGGTTCTTTCCATAGCGAAAACGGAGCTATAACGAAGAAGTTATGACCAAAACAGTTTTGGTACGTGCTAGGCTATAATGCCCGGCGATTGTGACAGTGTCACAATCGTCTGTCATGGTCGCTAGAGCCCGAAAACTCTCGGTACAATATCAGCGATTGTGCCCGGCGATTGTGACATTGTCACTATAGCCTGGCACAATCGCCTGGGTGTATCAGAGTGTTAAAATCGCGATTTTCAGCCCCAAACTTCATTTGTTCATATCTCTCTCATTTCAATTCCGATTTTGGTGATTCAACTTGCTACGGTTTCGTTTTTGAGAGCTCTTCAAGGATCAAGCAAGAGATTGGAAGTTTATTGAAGTATTCTAGAGCATTTTGTGGTGGTAAGCTTCTCATCTCTCCCTATTCATCTTCTTCACCAAGTTTTCTAGGGTTTCATCCACCCTTTGTGCTTCCTTTCATAGATTGGAGATTTGTGGCCATTTTGGTGAACTAGAAATGTTTTGGTTGGTGGATTCAATCTTGGGTTAAGGTAATCTTCTATCCTCTTCGGTTATGGAAGTTAGGGTTTCGGTATTAGTTGAGGTATTCATGTTCATGGTTTGGGAAACGATTATTTGTGGTTGATTATGTATATTTATGGTTGAATATGTATGGATTTATGTTTTGGAAGTTTGGTCTTGAAAATACAAGTGTTCTTCAAAGGAGCTATAGTTGGGGGAAAATCTAGATTTAACCTAAATCTAGCGAGGTGAGTTCAAGTTGATTTGTGAAAACGTTGTACATGCCAAAATGTTTATTTTAAAAGTGTTTACGTGTTCTACATGAAATTATCAAATGTTGGGTTATTTTCTAATCTTCGATTATTGGAAGGATTTAACTTTATAACTTTGTATAATACCCCCATTTGAGATGTTTGGGCATTTTGATAAAGGTGTTACAAACGAATGTGTTTTGAAGTCTTTTTACATGAAGGGATCTTTGGTCAAAGAAATACACTTTTAAATGTTTGTCGAGTCTTATGTATCGTCATGAAATGGAGTGTTTTATAAAGTATCACTTGCACATTTATGTGAGGTAACTTGAAAGAATGTTTATAGTCTCATTTTATGATTTTCATTCTTATCAGCAGTTAAATTTGGAAAATGCATATTTTGTGTTATGAGGCATTTGGAAGATATAAGAGTATAAGTTCATTTGGAAAATGGGTTGCCTCAACTAATGTGAGTTTTGAACTAATCTTACTTTTAGACGTTGTGTTTGCATAACCGTTGGTTGAGTGCGTTTTATCGTATTTTTACTTCATTTATCAATGGGTCAATGGGTGCTAAGCCTGCGGCTTGGTATTTTTATTTGATTTGGAGTCCTCGGACAGTTGTCCAGTTTTGGTAGCTCGACTTCGAGCCTTTTTGGGCCTTATACGTATTATTTGGCTTATTTGATGCATTTGGGAGTCATGACCCCGTATTTGGTTTATTATTGTTCCGGCGTTGGGACGATTAGTTTTCCACGTCGAGGCACGTTCGGCATCGGATTGGGTTATAAGTCCTTTGTGCTGCACGTTTAGGCTTCGGATTGGGTTATAAGTCCTACGTGCTCAAGTATTACGATATTGGATGAGGAGCTCGACGTAAGGGCCCTTCGGGGTTGAACTTGAGTTTCCGTGGGTGTATGTTTAAAGCCACTGAGCCTGACATCCCTTGTGTGTACTTTTGTTTATATGACTAGTCATAACAACATAAAATGGGCTTACTTTGTGGACCGTCACATTTTATGGAATCGGGAATCCCCCGTCACCGAAAGGTGTTGTTTTTGGGTATTGAGTTTTATTATCCAAGTTTTCGGTGACGTTTTGTATATTTGGGTTTTACCCTTGATTTATGGGTTGAGTATTATGCCCCACCCGAGTTTTGGGTGTTTTGACATATAAGGTTTAACCGTACCTTCTTAAATGGAGAGTTCAATTTATATTTGCGCTTTGAGTGAGTTTTGAGTTAAAGCTAATTTATGAAGGGGCGGTTTACATTGGTATCATTCTTTTGTAGTAGTTTGATTTGGAAAAATGTCCAAATTGGTGTTCTCCGTCTAAAATGCATATTAATGGAAAACGAGTCGTTTGCATATTCAAAGTATACCTTTTGAAAGATTATGAATTAAACTGCATTATCTATTTTCACAGACATCTTTATTTATGTTGAAAACTATTGAGCTCACTAGGCGTTAAAACTAACCTTTTTATTTGTCGGCATGTGCAACAGGTTCCAGTTAGGAGTTGGGTTCTAGCAGTTCTATGAAGCGTAGAGCCTTAACTAAACACTAAAGTAAGTAGTTGGTGAAGTCTTCCGCAATGTTGGAGATAGTGACTATCTTTGGGGTTTTAGTAGCACCCGTTCTTATCATAGGCTTTTGTATAGAATGAATGTTTGTATTGAGATTAAATCTTAATTTGTGGTTGTAGATAATTCCTTTATTGATGTATTTAGAAAATTTTAAATAAGTTGTTATTTCCAGATTTGAGGGTGTGACACCTAAGTCGGGGAGTGTGGCCCGTTTATGTCGTTGGGGGTGTGTCCCAACATTAAGGCAGCGCGAGTTAGACACATCGTCTTTGACGGTCGTGTGGTCAGTAGCGTGTTTTATCTTCATGTGCTTATAAATATATTGATTTAAATTGCTGGAAAGTTATTTTATTGTTTATCTGTTAGAGGGGACTCACTAGACCTTCGGTCTAACCCTCGCTCTTTTAAAACTAAAAATCTTTCAGGCAAGCGAGTTTTAGAAAAAGGGCGAATAAAGGAAATGAGAAGTCGTAGCGGAAGAGTTATAAGACCGTCATTTTAGACATTTATTTATAGTATCTCAGTTGTGTATAGGTTGCCTATGCAAACCTTGTTTCATCTGTTGTACGTTTGGGGCCGTTTTGGTATTTTTAATATTAAGATTGAATTGTTATTTTGTATTTTCGGGTTGGGTTGTTACAGTTGGTATCAGAGCCATAGTTTAAGGGATTTAGGTGACCGGATGGGCCTAAACTTAAATTGTGGAGTAGATGGACAACTGAGATTAGGAAGTCTTTAAGAAAGATCTTGATCATTGTGAGACATGATAACAATAGTGAGTACCCTCATGTAAGGTAAATTCAGAATCGCATCTGGCCAATGCCATTATGAATTTACAGGTGCATGGGCATACTCAATTGCTATTGTTGAGGGTGGTTCAGGGTAGAGAGTTCTATCCATAGATTGATAAAGTTTGTATAGCGTGTGGTGGAAGTTCGTTTTTGGTAGTAAGGTTAATACCGTTTAGGATGCATGTCGTGCGGAATGTAGATATTTCGCTGGGAAAGGATCTCCTGAGTCCATAAGGAAGAGAATGATGTTAGGAGGTGGACTTTTGCTCCAAGGGAGTCTTCGGTCTGGTTGAGTGGTATGTTGGTTAGGGAGAAGCAGGAGAGTGTTAATCCAAGAGTCGAAGGATAGAAATGAGGCTTCTAAAGCTGTAGTTGATTGAAGGGTGGGTGAGGGACGATATCAGTGCCGACGGATAATATGTAGTGAGGATCAATATAATCAAGATATGGTCAGTAAGTTTGTTTGGGGGTATAAGTGAGGAGGCGAGTTTGGCGAAATTGTAGTTGCGATGGTAACGGGTACCTGGATCTTCAAGGATGTTGGGAGGCGTTGGTGCTGGAAGTAGTGGCAAATGTGAGAATCTTGAGGGGTTGGTATGAAGTAGAAAGTCTGAGATGAGCTATGGTGAGTGCGAACAGTGGACCTTGTTAGAGTAAATAGCCTTCAATATCATTGAGTCTCATGCATTGAGTGTCAATAAAATTGCTGAGATTTTTCATATTATTATATCAGACGTTGTGACGAGTGTGTGTTTTACGAAGTAATTGCTTTGAAAATGTATCGACGCGTACAAATGTGTGTTTGGATTGAAAAGACAAGTTTGTGGCGTTGGATGATAAATTTCGATTTTGTGTGGGGGAACTAATATATGTTTTTGTAAATGAGTTAACTTTTGCTATGAAAATCAAACAACATTTGATCGCATGATTTTATACGTGGGTTCGGCTCAAGCATGTGTTGTCATATCAATGAGGGTGAAAGTCGTTTGGCGTGTGCAGTGTAATCAACTCTGTAGGATTTTATAAATCGTGTGTGTAAAGTTCATCAGAGGTAATTTCAATTGTGCCAACGCCGATGTAGGGGTGTGATGAAGAGAAATTTGTCGTAAAGTTGAGGTTGAACGATTCTTGAAATCGTTATGCATAGCTAAGTCAGAGTTGGGTCGTGTACACTCATGTTTGTCTTAAAATGTAGGTATCTTTTAAAAATTTTCAAGCATGTCAAAAGTTTAAATGTTTGTGTGTCATGCATGAAGGTTATGAACTCTCTAGGTCGTAGGGAAGGTTGCATTTAAGAATGATGAAAGTTTGGGAGTTGAAGTGTGTCGCCCGATCAGAGGGTAGAAAATATCTGATAGTAGTATCCTTTTAAGTAAGGATGGTGATTAGCGGAAGTGGTTAATGGAGGCACTGACCGATAACGTTAAGGATGATGGTACCATAGTGGCTTTTCGTTTATTCCAAGGCTTGAGTAGTGATTGTCGGCAAATGGTTGTGTCGGGGAGCGGAATTTAATGTTGTAAAGATATTTTAGCAGTTAACGGCTGCGGTGGAAGAGGTAGATTTCTCTGGGAATCCTTGTTGGTTGAAGACATGGTGGAAGTGTCTCAACGCCAGCTGTTGCCGTGGAAATCAGAAACCATTTTCGTGGTGAATTGCGGAACGCTGGAAATGAAGAAGTAGTAATGGTAGTTTTGAGAAGTTTCGTGAAGAAGCGAAGAGTTATTCAGAAAAGGTGTGAACCTAATGCAATGTTGGTCAACCTCGTGTGGATCTTACAAAATGAAAGATCACTAGTTCGGTCAGGTGGTTCTTTATCGTTGAGGTTTTGTCGGTTATGTGGGAGTGAAGTTTATATAAAGCACGACTGGGAGGGGTTGCGTTTTGAGAATTTAAGTCTTCGAGGTATTACGCTTAATCTTTCAGGCTACTGGAGTTTGATTCCAGCAGGTCGCGATGAGCCGGCGAAGAGAGATATTTTGTTGAGGGGTTTGAAGATCATAGTTTTGTGATTTATCCGGATTCGAGAAAGACAAGGCCATGAAATGCCTTGAAGTCCGATTTCAGTATTATGACCAGTGGGAAGAGAACGGTATTTGTAGGTGTGCCAAGTGGTCGTAGAGACTTGCAGTTGTTCTGGGATGAAGTAGTAGAGTGATGGGTGTAACCATGGGTTAGTGATGTCTTTATGACATACTTGGGGGTGCAAATCACTAAAGGGGTAAGGAGCTTCCTTGAGGATATGTATAAGGCTGGTGTTATTGTTATAAGAGGAGCGTCCTCATCTGAAGATCGATGGAGTGCACCCCGTCTTTCACGTGTCGAATCTGAAGAAATGTTTAGCAGAAAGCGATGTCGTTATATCTTTGGAGGATGTCCAAATTAGATGAGAAGATAAGTTATGTAGAGGAACCGGTAGCTATTCTGGATCGTTCAGTGAAGAAGTTGAGGAGTTATTATCTCAGTTTGTTCGATGAAGGAATTCCGGGGACGGAATTCTCTGGAGGGGAGATATTGTAACAACCGGGCTTAAAGCAAGCAAAATAAAGTTGGGTGAGAATTAGAAAAGCCGCTTTAAGGAGGGGCCTATTGTGAAATGTTGGAAAAAAGGGGTTTTAACCCTAGAGGTTTTAGTGTGTAAGGGGGTGGCGGCTAAAGGCAGAGAGAGGGGTTCTTGCGATTTTGGAGAGAGGCCGAGGAAGAAGGAAGTTTACAAGAAACTCCAGATTGGATCGTTTTCGTTGAAGGTAAATCTCTTTGTGATTTAAAAACTCTTCAAGTTATTATTGATTTTAATCATAGTAGTTGTGTGGGGATTTTGGTATAAATCTGATGTTGAGCTCTTCTGGGTTTGAGAATTGGTTATCATTTTAGAAATTTATAAGTGAGTAATGGAGTGTTTATTTAAAATCAAGATTTGCATCTGATTGTGTGTTTTTGGGCTCGATGGATCATTGTTTTTGGGGGTTTATCTACGATTCGTAACATCTGCAATGGGGTTCGGAGGTTTCGTTCGAAATCTGTCTGAGTGACTCCGGTCACCGGATTTTCGTTGTCACCGGTCGATGTTGTAGCACCGATCGAAAGTGGTGGCACCGGTCGGTATTGTAGCATGAACCGGTCGTGCTGTGGCACCGGTTGACAGGGGCGGGGGAACACCGGTCGTCATCGCACGCACTGGTCAAAGAGATAAGGGAGGCCGGTCTTGCATGCCCCGGTCGAGAGCTGTAGCTTCGGTCAAGAATAACACCGGGCGGCCTTGGCAGGCCCCGGTTTCCGTTTTATTGCTATGGGCCGAAGCCCAACTTAATGAATCTTGGGCCAATTAATTTAGATTAATTCAATTAAGGTTAGTTTTAATTATTTTGGATGTTGGGTTGGTTTTGTTAGGTGTTCGGCCCACTTGTCATTTTGATAAATGGTATTTTGATACAAGTTGGTATATTTTAGCGGGTTGCGTAGTTTCGAGATTAAGTAACTTTGAGGTTATGGAGTTAAAAGCAACCTTGTTATAAACTAGAAAGTTGAGAGATTTCACCGATCAATTCTTTCTGTATAGATTTCGGTTCAAATCCTAAGAGTAGACACTGGATTTTAGCTAAGGACGTCAGGTGAGTTTTTCTGAACTAAAATCCTTTTTGGTATCGGAAGCTTGTAAAGTTAAATTTATAAACTTTGAAGTTATTTGCGATGGCATGATATTATGAAATGTTTTAAAGTGTGTTTTAAATCGTTGTTGATTAAATGTATGCATACATTCTATATGGAGATTGTAACCTAAGTTGGGGAGTGTGGCCCGCCTACTCGTGCCGGGGAGTGTGGCCCGTTTATGTCGTTGGGGTGTGTCCCAACATTAAGGCAGCGCGATTTAGACACATCGTCTTTGACGGTCGTGTGGTCAGTAGCGTGTTTTATCTTCATGTGCTTATAAATCTATTGATTTAAATTGTTGGAAAGTTATTTTATTGTTTATCTGTTAGAGGGGACTCACTAGACCTTCGGTCTAACCCTCGCTCTTTTAAAACTAAAAATCTTTTCAGGCAAACGAGTTTTAGAAAAGGGCGAATAAAGGAAATGAGAAGTCGTAGCGGAAGAGTTAGAATACCGTCATTTTAGACATTTATTTATAGTATCTCAGTTGTGCATAAGTTGCCTATGCAAACCTTGTTTCATCTGTTGTACGTTTGGGGCCGTTTTGGCATTTTTAATATTAAGATTGAATTGTTATTTTGTATTTTCGGGTTGGGTTGTTACAATAAAAAACTCTTAAATACAAATTATTAGGCACAATGTACCATCATTTTATGCAAGATTTTAAAAATCTATTAATTTACAATTATCAAAGCACAAGATACACATCAAACCAATCAAGTGTTAGGCTAAAAGAGCCTAGTGAGTTGAATAATAGCATAACATAATCATTTAAAGGGGTTTAACAACATAAAGGTCCATAGAGGAATCAATGGGGGAGTCCCAAAACACCAACGAGTTTCACCTCAAGAGTCGATATACCTTGATGCTCACTCTCATGATCAACATCCCGAAGGCTCGACACATTTAAAGACTACCTCTAAGGCATTACTGTAACAACCCAAAAACTTAACATACCCATTTTAATAAACTCCATTCCCATAAACGTGTCCCAATACAAAAGTGTAAATAAAAGGATTGACATGGTCACAAATCGAGTCTATTACAACCGAGAATCTTTAAAAGAAAATTGTAACTACTCCGCACTAAGGCCCGCTCACCGTCCCGCTAGCCCCTAGCATTGTTCTTTTCCTTTAGAAGTTCCCAGAGCACTCTGTTACCTGAAAATGGGGTTTTAAGAAAAATAGAAGCGAGGATTAGACCGGATGGTCTAGTGAATTCCCAACCTGGCCCAGTTTAAGATAAACAAAAAAAATGCATAATTATTAAACAATAATTATCTCACAACATTTGCGACACAAGCAGTGCCCAAATCCACGCCGAGACTCTTCCACAAACGTAAGGACTACTTGTCCTCGGGCCCCCCCCCCAGTAGATCCCCATACGGCCCTCTAGTCGATGTCGTTTCCGTGTGTAGGGAAAGGAATTCCAAACACACGGCTTTACCATCCCCGATGGTTAAATAAACACAGCCTTGGCCAAACTCGTTCGAACCTCAAATCAATATACATGTGTGATCAAAGATATAAATATAATCGAGTCTTTACACAAGAACATTTACACAACCACAATTTACGTCGATATCAAAAATACAATTTATCCACTGGATTAAGACAACATGGCAAGAACTAGAGCATAAACCCATTTCAGTTCGTAAACATATTTATATAGTTAAAATGAGGGAACTCACCTTATGAAGAACAATTCCACATAGTTCGCACTTTAACCTTGCACAATTCGAACCCCTACAATCCGTATAGTAAAGCCGTTAAAAAAAACCTATCTTAATTTTAGTAGTTTCAAGGCCAATGATCGACTAAGGGAAAATGAGGAATACTAAATTGCGGTCGAGATCATACTGGACAACCCTGGTCAAGAAGACACCGGGCAACCCCGGTCGCTAAGGCACCAGTCGGCCCCGGTCAGAATGACACCGGTCGGCCCCGGTCGTCCACCCCATTCGGTCGATGCTACATTGGGTGACCCCGGTCGAGAGAACACTGGGCCACCCCGGTCGATAATCAACAGTCTCGGGCGATTGACAGGAAATTGAGCGTCAACTCAATCATCCCTTAATCCGACTAAAACCCAACACCACCCCATCCATTACATTTCTTAATCTGATTAATAACCTAAACCCGATTTTAGATAAAGAAATCAAGTGGCAAACAATTTTCCTATACTCCCAGTCTCATCCACACAGGTTCGACCCCAAAATCTAAAACACCCAAAAACCTTGATGTACAAATTAAAAGGAAGAAAAACAAGAGTTCTAATTCGATATTTACCTCCGAATGATATTCCTTTCGCGATTTCAGACCTTGATTTCCGCTTTCCACTTCGATCGGACTCTCTCTTCTCCCTTCTCGTCACCGCACACACAAAACACGCACACAAAAACACTACAACTCTCCAGGAACGGGAATGCATAAGGTTTAGGGTTTTAGGCCCATTTCTTTTGGGCCCGTTTTGGACCATTTACACATTGGC
The DNA here is from genome assembly GCA_954870635.1 of Arctium minus. Taxonomy (NCBI): domain Eukaryota; kingdom Viridiplantae; phylum Streptophyta; class Magnoliopsida; order Asterales; family Asteraceae; genus Arctium; species Arctium minus. Next base: position 45,084,215 of record OX941096.1, read on the forward strand.
CCCCTACCATTTTCTTATTTCATACTTTCATCCCAAAAATATAATTCCACCTAACTCTGAGAATTTTAACGGTCGTTACAACACTCCCCTTCTTCAAATGGATTCCGTCCTCGGAATCTCTTTGTCGAACAATTCAGGATATTTGAATCTCATAACCGATTCTAATTCCCACGTCGCTTCTCGCCCTTTGTGAAATTTCCATTGAACTTTCACTAGACTGATATCCTTGGACCTCAGCCGCTTAACCTTATGATCCACTATAGATTCAGGTTCTTCGATGAAATTTAACTTTTCATCCACCCGTATATCTCAAATAGGCACATACATATCAACATCTGCTAAGCACTTCCTTAGATTAGAAACATGGAAAATATTGTGAATGCCTTTCAATTCCTCGGGTAGATCCAACTTATACGCCACTACGCCAACGCGTTCACTGATTCTAAACGTGCCAATAAATCGTGGGCTTAACTTTCCTTTCTTCCCAAAGCGTATTACCCCTTTCCAAGGTGATACCTTTAACATCACTTTATCACCCACCTGGAATTCTATGTCCTTTCGACGCTTATCCGCATAACTCTTTTAACGGTAGCGCGCCACCTTCAATCTTTCTCAGACTTGAATAACTTTATCCGCTGTCAGCTGCACTAACTCGGGTCCTGCCAACTGCCTCTCCCCCACCTCATTCCAACACAATGGGGTCCGACATTTTCTTCCATAAAGCATTTCATAGGGGGCAGCTCAATATTACTTATATTTAACCTTACACCATCCTTCGATCTATTGCCAATTTATTCTCTTGTCAAGCCGAGTCAGTCCCAAAGGCACAAAACAGTACACCACGGAATCTATCAAATCCCATACATTTATAATCGCTTCAGTGTCCGCTTCTTTAAAGTAAAGCGACACAAACCCACGTAATATCCCAACTTTCTCGATATTAAACACAATACTCCCTAAAAATACATCGCATTAATACCTACTCCCATCCCGATCATCGATTACTAAAACAGTGCTGATAGCCAATTTATCCATACCATGCACAATTTGACCGAAATATCATTTCCACCTATCCCTTTGCACATTTGCAGACACTTGAGAACGTACACATTCCACATGTTTACAGCCCGAATAGTTCGCCAAAGAGTTTAGCTCCCCCATACATATAGCCAATTACCACCGATCCCACCCGTACTCATAACTCTCTTAGTCTTATTCCGGTTCCACTTACCCTACAAGAGGAGCAATACTTTCCCACAATCCAAGCTTAATTTCCCAATGTCAAACTCAATACTCACTCAGAAAGCTTATCACGCTAACAATTTCTCACATCCTCCGGTCATTCCCTTCGAGCATCTCGAACAATCACTTTACTTGCTTCTATGAAAGCGTAGATCACCCACTTTCAAAGAAAGGCTTACTCAAGGGGGCAAGCTTTAGACCAAACACACGTGGAAATAACAATACCCAACCCATAATCGCTAGCTTCCTCATAATCTCGCGTGCTATTCATATACTCGCAAAGTTGACTCTCCTAGTCATAAGCGAACTTCTCATTTTCAGGTTACTCCCATTATGGTGACATACAAGCCTCATCTTCTCACTAACCATTTCGATCTGACTACCGGGATTTACTCATCCCCAAGATGTTTCACCTTCTCTGTCGAACTTCAATCCACAACAAGGCACTACAACCAACCACCTAAAACTCTCTCATCAACGATTTGTCGGAAACAGATGAACTTACCCGGAGTTAACCGCAGTCGAGAAGAATACCAATTCTTCTTCTAGACTGTCGCCATTTGAATCTTCCTTCTAAATTTAACATTCCAGATTTACGCTTATCCTTGCCATACCATATGATCTAGAAATTCATAATCCAATTATCATGACAGTCCAATACCACGTTGCGAACTTACACACCTAATTTGGCATAACATATCACCCACTTGATCATACCATCAACTCATCCTTCACAACTCTAGTTATATAACCTAGACACCCCTTCATGCTCAGCAACATAACACAATTACACTTGAATATACTGGGAGGCGAGTTCAAGTCCTCACTGTCATCCGCATACATAACCAAACCTGCCTTCATATACACCTACTCGCATGTAAGACCCAGATCATCTCCTGGTTCCATCTCTTCTCCAATCCAAATGAATCACGTCTCCCGATTCCCGATAATATCCATTCACTCACTTTGATTGTACTAATTACTTCCTTACTTACGAAACGCTAGAATCTCGCAGGGAAAACACTCCACACACAACAATCTTTCATTATCCCAATGCTCCCGCAAGGTTATCCAATACCTAACAAGTATACACCATCCCTGAACGTCTTACTTCGTCTATAATCACCAAGATAAACTCGTAAAATCCAACTCCTGTCGACGTCCTTATCTTGGCACATTTTAAACATCTTTTACTTCAATCGTGACAATAATAGACATGATAGTACTTCCACTATATCTCTGGCACTAAGAATTTATAATGCCATCTTCTTTTCCCAAACACACTGCAAAAAAAACTTCCCCATCTTTATCTGAAAAGAGTTCAAGGTCTATCTGATGCAAGGCCTGACTTACAGGGCCATCCCAACCAGTTTAGGTTCAATCTTCTTTAACGTTTCAAGTATTATTATTCACCAACATCGGCATTTCGACGATTTCGAGTCTTTCACCCCAAATAAGACCATTCACCTACAACAACATTCCAAATTTTCCAAGCAAGATTTCGAAATTCCATAATACCATCAATGTCACAGTCTATTTTCGACATTTTCCATATTCTCCACCTCTTCCTTAAAAAGAACACCGAAGTCATAGTTGATTTAACATTAGCTTGACCGACACATTCCCCACGCTCGAACCGCTCCTTGTCCCTAATCCAATAACCTTCACGACTTCATGAGTTCATAGCCTCCATGCATGATGACTCGATAAATAAAATAAATAAAATAAAATAAAAATCATTTCTCACAATTGAACACTCAAAAGGGCAAAACATTTGAAAAATTCTGAGCACACAAGACTCAACACTCTGATAACTTCAAAGTCATGCAAAACGATCTCAAGAATCGTTTGGTAAAATATCACTTTGATCAACTAAAACGACGTTGCGACAATCGTAGTGCAGAGAGGAAATTTCCTTATATGACTAGAAAAAAATTCTGAACGAAACTGCTTGCACAAAATAAAACAAACGACTCTCACACTCTTTTATAAGATATCGTCTCAGACTCAATTTCGTTATAAAGGTTTGTTGCCAAATGTGTTCATGGGTTTCGCAACACATTTTATCTCAACATGAAAAGAATTGATATTCTTCACAAATCACTAAGTTTAAGGAGAATTTTATTATTCAACAAAGATAGGTTTGTCTTTCCTCTTTAAACACCCACGTGTACGCCTTGGTTTATTTCCAAACATGAAATTAGTTATGTGTGCATCAACCTTTAAATCATGACCGAGCTCTTGAGATACCGTTACAGACACAATGCATGAACTCACTTGCAGTTGAAGGCTATTCACTCACTCGAGGTCACCTGTTACACTCATCCAATCATCATGGCATCTATCCTTTAGCTACTGTTTACTTTCTCGTAACAACCACTTGCAGTTCAGGTGTTTCACACCCTAGCTAATTGATTATTCCACCAAGCTCTCGCCTTGAGCCCTGATGTATAATTCGTATGATTTCGAATTTTGACCCCTACAGGCCAAGTAACCCAAACACATTTTCCCCTCGATTGATTCCTCTAATAATTTACTTCGATCCCGATTAGGAAGTCATAAGATTCCATCTTTCCCTCAACCCTGAATTTAGCCATTTCAGAATCCTAACCCAAACTTTTTTCTCCTGTCCGAACAGACAAACACACCAACTAACATCATGAGAACTTACTTGACACTGAAAGTTCCCTCTAATCCATCCTTCACCCGTTTCGAACACATAAAGTTCTTCCTTGATTGGTCTGTTATTGCTTTGAGTAATATTCTTTCTAGAATTTATCATCAATTTCATCACAAGCAACCTCACACACCGCACCAAACTATTGCCAATAACGAATGGCTAGAACTTTATTCCCTTCCATCCCCTCTTCATAGGCTAACCCCTCAATAATAACTTTCCGATCGCGACGAGGACTAAACTATCCACACACACCCCACATTCTATGGACTTCTACGCATAGAAAGGTAATCCGAGCACATACATGTGCCTATAAATTCGCAATTACATAGGCCAGATGTAATTCCAAATTTACCTCACATGTCAGTCCCCACCTCTCAAAACTCACGTTCCTATAGCGGTAACCCCTAAGACATCCTATTTCTCGGTTGTGTCATGTTCTACACTTTAAGTTTAGGCCCAACCGGTCGCTTAAATCCCTTAAACTATGGCTCTGATACCAAATGTAACAACCCAAAAACTTAACATACCCATTTTAATAAACTCCATTCCCATAAACGTGTCCCAATACAAAAGTGTAAATAAAAGGATTGACATGGTCACAAATCGAGTCTATTACAACCGAGAATATTTAAAAGAAAATTGTAACTACGCCGCACCAAGGCCCGCTCACCGGCACGCTAGCCCCTAGCATTGTTCTTTTCCTTTAGAAGTTCCCAGAGCACTCTGTTACTTGAAAATGGGGTTTTAAGAAAAATAGAAGTGAGGATTAGACCGGATGGTCTACTGAATTCCCAACCTCGCCCAGTTTAAGATAAACAAAAAAAATGCATAATTATTAAACAATAATCTCACAACATTCGCGACACAAGCAGTGCCCAAATCCACGCCGAGACTCTTCCACAAACGTAAGGACTACTTGTCCTCGGGGCCCCCCAGTAGATCCCCATACGGCCCCCTAGTCAATGTCGTTTCCGTGTGTAGGGAAACGAATTCCAAACACACGGTTTTACCATCCCCGATGGTTAAATAAACACAACCTTGGCCAAACTCGTTCGAACCTCAAATCAATATACATGTGTGATCAAAGATATAAATATAATCGAGTCTTTACACAAGAACATTTACACAACCACAGTTTACGTCGATATCAAAAATACAATTTATCCACTGGATTAAGACAACATGGCAAGAACTAGAGCATAAAACCATTTCAGTTCGTAAACATATTTATATAGTTAAAATGAGGGAACTCACCTTACACAATTCGCACTTTAACCTTGCACAATTCAAACCCTTACAATCAGTATAGTAAAGCCGTTAAAAAAAACCTATCTTAATTTTAGTAGTTTCAAGGCCAATGATCGACTAAGGGAAAATGAGGAATACTAAACTGCGGTCGAGATCATACTGGACAACCCCGGTCAAGAAGACACCGAGCAACCCCGGTCAGAATGACACCGGTCGGCCCCGGTCGGGATGACACCGGTCGGCCCCGGTCGTCCACCCCATTCGGTCGATGCTACATTGGGTGACCCCGGTCGAGAGAACACTGGGCCACCCCGGTCGATAATCAACAGTCTCGGGCGATTGACAGGAAATCGAGCGTCAACTCAATCATCCCTTAATCCGAGTAAAACCCAACACCACCCCATCCATTACATTTCTTAATCTGATTAATAACCTAAACCAGATTTTAGATAAAGAAATCAAGTGGCAAACAATTTTCCTATACTCCCAGTTTCATCCACACAGGTTCGACCCCAAAATCTAAAACACCCAAAAACCTTGATGTACAAATTAAAAGGAAGAAAAACAAGAGTTCTAATTCAATATTTACCTCCGAATGATATTCCTTTCGCGATTTCAAGCCTTGATTTCCGCTTTCCACTTCGATCGGACTCTCTCTTCTCCCTTCTCGTCGCCGCACACACAAAACACGCACACAAAAACACTACAACTCTCCAGGAACGGGAATGCATAAGGTTTAGGGTTTTAGGCCCATTTCTTTTGGGCCCTTTTTGGACCATTTACACATTGCCCCCCTACCATTTTCTTATTTCATACTTTCATCCCAAAAATATAATTCCACCTAACTCTGAGAATTTTAACGGTCGTTACAATTACTCCTAATGAATCCCACCAGAAGTCTGACCTGTTATACATGTCATTTTAAGAAAAAGTGTTAGGCTATAGCCTAGTGAGATCAAACATTTGCAGTTAAAATATTCGGACGTAAGAGTAAATAAAAGAAATTAATTCGTAGCAATAATAATAATGTTCTTCGATATAGCAAATACCTCTTGGTTAACGGGGGAGACCCGCTTACTAACACAAATGACGGAACATAAAAGTAAGACATTAGATAAGTCAGTAAAGCCAATACACAAATAAAGTACACGCAAGGGATGTCAGGCTCAGTGGCTTTAAACTTACACCCACGGAAAGTCAACTTCAACCCCGAAGGGTCCTTACGTTGAGATCATCATCCAATATCGTAATACTTGAGCACGTAGGACTTATAACCCAATCTGATGCCTAAACGTACCTCGACGTGGAAAATTAATCGTCCCAACGCCGGACCAATAATATAGCAATTATAGGGTCATGACTCCCAAATGCAAGCAATTAAGCCACATAATGCCCGTAAGGCCAAAAGCTAAAATTTGATATTTGTTATGATGCATAAGATGATATAATAGGTGATTTTCACAAAGGCATTCTACATTGTTTACCAAAAGTTCAATAGTTGACACATACATAATCTTTACATGCTTCAATTCCAAGACATGCTAAAACCCAAGTTACAAACTTGTCAGCAATTAACCATAAGTTCATCTTTTTCCAACTTCATAATTTTACATGATCAAGTCATCCATTTAAATACATTTCCCAAGTATAAATATGCTACTAGAAACATTATCAAGGTTATTCACCTCCATTCCAAGATATTATCATAAACCCTAAAATCTCCAAATATTAGGTTTGGTACAAAGTTTCTACAAATCAAGTGTATGAACAAGGAGATGTTTAGGTATTCAAAATCCACCTTTTAACATGTATAAAGTTTTATAAAAAGTGTAAGAACTCACCTTGGTAGTTTTCCCAAAATAAAACTAAACCCTAGAATGAAGAAGATGAAGACTTTGAGACTAGCTAACTTGAACACTTCCACTTCAACTTCACAATACCTAGATTAGATTCATAAATGCTCAAAGATAGTGGTAGATGAAGTATTAATGATGGAGGGAAGTTAGGAGGATGAATTTACCCAAAAGTCTACCAAGAACTCGGCTGAGAAGTCTCCCAAATCAGATAATGACCTAAATTTCGCGACTTAAGCTTTTTATACCCAAATCACTGGCCGCGATAGTGACACGGCGAGAGTGACATTTGTAACTCTCGCGGGCATAGTCGCGCAGATCCCCGAGTACGCGGTACAAACGGGGCGATAGTGCCCCGCGATTGTGACCAGGGCACTCTCGCCTAGCACAATCGCGCGAGATGTACCGAGAGCTTCAAGCCCCCGGCGATTGTGCCTTCGCGATTGTGACACCATGTCACTATCGCGGGCACTGTCGCGCCAAGCCAAAACTTCTCTAAATTTTGTCACTTTCAGCCCACGATGCACCAATCAGATAAAATTCACTATTTAATAATAAATTCCCAAATACGGCAAGTCTCAACACGACAATAACAATGACTAGATTCTAAATTTCGGGGTGTTACACATATCATGTGAATATACCCTAACATTTGCCAACAAATAACCCCATTATGATCATCATAAAGTATTAGAACTCAAGACCCCAACATTTCCCAATATAACAAGATTAGGTCTATTTTATCAGGTGATTAACATGATGAGAAGGAACAAGATATGATAATAGAAAGCATATAAGGACATGTATCTTATTTTAAAATGGTTAGAAAACTCATAATCTAGGTTTTATAGAAAACCCCTAGAAACTTGCAAAACCCTAGAAGTGAGGATGGAGAAGGAAGATGATCTTTGAGACTTGGGATCCTTGGGTAAGATCTTTGATTGATGAAGCTTGATTCTTGCAATGAATATGGAGAAGATAGCTTGGAGGTTCCTAGGTCTGATCTTGAAGAGTATTTAGTGAAGAGAGAGTTTTGAGAGAAAGTGGATGGAGGAGTAAATGAGAAAGATGGCTGATTTTCCCCTTTTAAATCATCAGGGGTCGTGCGCGGGTAGTGGTGCGGTTGGACTCGCATGGGGAGGCACGCCGGCCTCTGGAGTCGCGAGGGAACAGAGCCTCGTGCGGTTCGTGGCGCGACTCCACTCGCGTGGCCATCCGCGTGGGACACTGCCAATCTCATTCTTTCCTTGGTCAAGAATCGGGGTGTTACAACAATGCACATGGATAAAAACAAAAACAAAAAAACAACTTAATTTCACTCAGTAGGTCTGAACGAGTTTGATTCTCGCAAACTACTCCTTCTCTGTTGTTTTAATTTCACTGTATCGTAGATCGGTAGGCCTCGGGTTGGCTTTTGTTTGTATTGGACCTTGTACATGTGGTTTTTTATGGTTAATAAATTTGGGTTTTTGTTGTTAAAAAAAACCAACTTAATTTACCATGTATGCACAAATGCATACCATCAGATCAAGGGTTACCAGAATGTTCCTCAGTTTTTCATTTTTTTGAGGTTTTCCCTTGAACCTTCATCTCTCTCTCTCTCTCTCTCTCTCTCCCCTCTCTTTATATATATATATATATATACTAGTTACATACCCGCGTGCGATGCGTCGTTAAGCATCTTGATCCCTATTTTCTTATTTCCAACTGTGATAGCCTCAATGCTGCAAATATGAACGGAGTCAATTATCTAGTGACTTCCTTAGCTAAGATAACAGAAAAATTATATGTTTTTTTATGTAGAACACAAACCAAAAGAGCACAATACAATATAAATTAAAATTCCAAAAAACTTCAGAATCCGATGGTCTGACAAAGATGTCCAAAATATCTTTAAAAGATAACAAACACTCTGGTCGAAAACTAGATTGATGATTCACTACCTAACGTACTTAATTATCACACTCTTTTAGAATGGAATAAGTTGTAATTGCAATCAGACATTTCATGAAGAATATGACTTTCCTAATAATACCTGAATCCTCATCCATTTCATACGTTCTTGCATCATGAAAAACCAAGCGAAGGACACTAGCAGCCTTCCCTTTAAACAATAATTTTTCTTATCTCTCCCAGTAACAAGAGTAGATCACTGACAACAAACATCATTTTTTTAGAAATAGGAACACGTCATTACCTTGAAAACACAATGGTAGATAGTAGAATCAAGGAGAAAATTAAATTTGAACAAAATGTTGAATATCAGTGTTACCATTGTGGCATTGACGAAACGATTATAATAGTGTAATTTGTTAAAAAAAAAAAATCATATTGTTTAACGTATTTTAATTTTTATATATTTATGTATATTAATATAATAAGAGCACAAAATGAAAAATAAAAAAGAGTAAATTACAAATTTCGTCCCTGTGGTTTGGTGAAAATTTGGATTGGGTCCCTTAAATGAAATAATTACAAGGATGGTCATCGTGGTTTCATTTTTAGTTTGGATCAGGTCCCTCATGTTAACAAATGTTTAAGATCTTCGTTAACTTAAATACATTTTCATGTTTTCGCTTTTTGATGAAACTTGTAATTATCTAAGGACCCGTTTTACCAATGTGTAAAACTAAAGAATCAAACCCATATTCTCTTTCTAAACCCAGGTTTTGTTTTCCCAATTTTTAAACTCATAAATGTTCTTGCCAATTTCTCCTTTCTCTTCCCAAAAATCAAATAAAAACAAAGATTTAAATCCAAAAAGAATAATCGAAAAACAAAATCAAATAAATGTTCTTGTCAATTTCTCCTTTCTCTTCCCAAAAATCAAATAAAAACAAAGATTTAAATCCAAAAAGAATAATCGAAAAACAAAATCAAGAACACAAACTCATTCTTGAAGAACAACATCAACAACATAAACATTTTAAATAACAAGATAAAAAAAAACCCCATTTTTAAGAAAAATCAACCAACCTATTTTTAAAATCCTTTATGCAGATCTGGATTTCATATTACTAGTCTTTCATCTCTCAAATCAAAGAAAAAAAATCCTAATTACATCAAGAACACAAAAGATATGAAATTCATCAACAACATCAAGAATATTGTTAATAACTCATAAGAACACAACAAAATTCTAAATCCAAATCAAAAACCCTAAAATTTATACCATATCAAAAAAACCATTGTCAAAACCATAAAATCTAATACCTAATTAGAACCCTAATCGAAACCTGAAAATCACACAGAAGAAGATGGAGCAGATGTGAAACCTCCAAATTGTTTTCTTCACCAGATCTGATTTGGCTTCCTCACCAAATCGATTTCTTCACCATATTTAGGTTGAGTTCTTCACTTTCTTCATTGGATCATTTCCTTCACCAGATATGAGAACTGAGACGAGAGAGTGGCCATAGATGGTTGGGCCGAAGGTGAGGGATTTGGGAGGTCGTTGGTTTTTACTTTTAGGGTTCCTCTTTGAACCACCAAATGAGACACACGATGCCAAGATGAGGAAACTGATGTGTGTGTATTTTATATATGGATCTAAGGTTTATTTGAGATTAGGTTAAATTGGTATTCACCCCTCGGGTTCTTTCAGGCATTAAACACTTTTACTATTGACGGGAGGAAGAAGAATGGGTTTGTTATTTGTTTTTTTTCTTTATCATTAATATTAGAGTTGTAGAAATTGGCAAAACAGGTCCTTGAAAGAATTACAAATCTCATAATATAGCGAAAAGATAAAAATACTTCTAAGTTAACAGTGATTTTAAATGGAGGGACCCAATCCGTAACAAAAATGAAACCACGATGACCAACCCCGTAATTATTTCACTTGAGGGACCCAATCCAAAAATTTTACCAAACCATATGAACGAAATTTGTAATTAACTCAATAAAAAAATTAAGGGACAGTAATTTAAGTAAATAATTATAATAGTGTAAATTGTAAATACATTTTAAATTTTGAAATGATAAGGTTTGACTAAGTCAATTGGTTTGTAAGGAGGGTAGATATACAGGAGGGGGTACGAATTATAGAGGAGGTATGTTGAGCAACCCAAAAAATAATGTCATTTTTTAGAGAAAAATTGCAGTTGCACCGAATTTTACATAATTCTTTTTTTCAATCAAAATGACGTAAATTTACTGACAAAGTAGCATATGAAATTCATTTAATTATAACTATTCCTCTAACCTTTTTCGATAGCCAGAATCAGAAATTGCCAAATCGACTAAAAACGTCAAAAAAAAAATTAAACATTATAATCGGGCCCCAAATATTTTAGGGACCTTATTTCAAATCTCACATTGGAACAACCACGACCCAAGAGACACATAATATAGTAGACACGAAATCAAACCAAATCAAACAAACCCCATATATCCCACCTGTACGCAAACTTGTCGTAAAACGGTTGTTTATTTGAATATGACATAATGTACTATACAATACATACTAAATCAAAGATCAAGTCATACAACACCATTTGGAGGCTGTAGGGATGCCTTGGCATATAAATATGCAGGAAGAGTTGGGCATGAGTTTGACAAAACTATCTTTCTAATTCAGCATACTGCAAATAAATTGCCCGTTCGATAAAATTAGTTTATCGGCTTTCACTACCATGTCAAAGGCGAGGGGAACGAAACTTCGAGATGGGCCATAGAAATGGGGAAAGACGTTGGAATCGTCCACAGCTTCATAAATTAATCCATCTCCAAGCTGCAAAAATAAATCCGAATCATGACTTCCTTTTAAAGCAACAGGAAAAACATTCTATTCAAGTTAATGTGTTCTTGAATTTGGTAAGAAAGGAAAGAGAGGGAAAAGAATCGAATGAAAAATAAACAATATGAAAAAAAAAATGTTTGTTTTATTTAGGTTTTCTAAAAGAAAGAGAACAAATGGAAAGAAAACAAATTTTCATGTTTTTGAACCCGAGAGAAAGGAAAGGGAAAATGTCATTTTTACAAATATACCCCTTATATTTCTTTTTTTCACTTTTCCTTACTAAGGAATTGTTAAGAATTGGGGATTGGAGATGATTCGTAGACCGGATAATCTCATTGGATCGTGAAAGTTCACTTTCTAAATACAATAATTCATCGCTTATAGCATTGGGTATCACAAATTTCGTATTCAGATAATCCAATAGAAAACTCTTATCTCAAAGGTTGTGAGATTGAGTCCTGATATACACCCAGATTCTCGTTTACATATTTATATGAGAGATCGACGGTTACAAGCGGTTAAAATATAACTACATGGCAAACATAACCATTAGGATAAGGTTTGGGAGCAGTTACATGTGTATTAGAATCAGAAGCAACGTCGAGAACTCTGGTTCCACGGCCCAGAGCTCTCATTCCACAATCCAGAGCTCTGATTGCTCTATCTCTGATCCAGACTTAGAGGCCGTTTACCAAACGCTTACTCGAGTAAGCACTTACCAAGTCACGTTATCATACGGATGAATATGACATGTACCAAAAATCTTACCCGGTAAGAGCTAAGGCAAGGACCGATAGTTTTAGCGAAGACTCTTACCACGGTTAGTGCTTACCGTGAAAATTGTTGCATATGAAACCGTTTTGGTGGACTAAAACTTTACCCGGTAAGCAAGTCATAGTGTTGAATTTTACCGTTAAGCGCTTACCCGAGTAAGCCTTTAGTAAACGGCCCCTTAGTCAAATTTCTACCAATTTCCGGAACAAATTCAAGAAGGTTTCCAACCTTCTGAAATTCGTCCAAATCATCCTGAAACTAAATTCTGTAAGTTTAACTCTTCTTAGAATCCATAAACCTCGGGACGCTGCCCCTCAACCCCGCTAGGGGATCTGCCCCTTGGACCCCGCTAGGGGTACTACCCTCAGAACCCTGCAAGAGGGCGTGGCCCCCCTTGAACCCCACCTTATGGCAATCTAAGGTGATAAAGACAACATTTATGAGTGTGCACTTCGCACCCCTAACTTACTTATATTTGCCTTATCACCTAATTGATCGCATGTAAATCAAAATCACACTAAAATGGTTGATGACACTAAAATAACCAACATGAATTTTTGTCATAAAAGATCACAACTCCTTTCAGATTTTCTCTCTCCCTTTCTTCTCACATTTGGGAGGAAATATAAATGATATTTTCCCTCCTAAAAAGTTTAGAGAACACATGTTTTTTTCCCCTCCTTTCCCTCCATTTCCTATCTTTTCCTTCACAAAAAAGGTTTCAAGAACAGAGTGTTAAAGAATCCCCCTTTACTCACTCCCATGTTTTCAAGAAAAAAAAGTAACCAAACCAAACGAACATAGTATATCTCACTCGAAAGTAGGAGTTGGGGTTCAATAAAAAAAAGAGTAACTATCATAAACTAGTGATATCTATATCATCCATCTACAGTGATAGGCACATCCTAACTCAAATTGTTATTGCATACTCCCTCCACCCCAAAATAAGTGTCCAGTTTCAGAAATAGACAACAATTTTTCTCAAATTTACCATCAATTAATGCACAAATATGTAAGAGTTGTGAAGAGAGATAAACTAAGGGTAAATTTGTCATTTGGTCAACTAAAAAGTGTAATAATGATGCATGTCTAAAACTATGCTATTTCTATTGTTGACACTTATTTTGGGACGGTGGAGTACTTACTATTGCATGTTGCTTAATGATTCTGCCATGGTTACTTTCCAATTGGAATGCTTCTAGTACTACCCACAAAAAGAATATTTAACCAAACAGATTGTAGCAAATAACCAAGCAAAATGGTGAACAATAGTGGACCAAATGAAAGCAATTCATCAGTGAAGATAATTGGGCAGTTAGACTATATTATATGGTAATTGGTATTACCTTTTTACAATCAATCTGGAGCAGGAAAAGGTCCTTTGTAGTACCCAGGTAAAACCTTTCTAAGGTAGACTTTACCTGCAATAAAAGGCTACACATTGTTATCAAACAGAAAGAAATATACCATTATCATCTTAAGCAGTCACTATCATAGTGAGCCTTTAAATTCCCAATTTCAAAACTCAAAGCACTTGTGAGACCACTAAAAACCAAACCAATATATCCCACCCGGAAGTAGGCGTAAGAAAACTCTGCTTTTGGAAAAGATTTAGAAAGACTCGAGAGAGGCCGAAACTTTTGTTACAAAACTTCACAAAACTTTGAAGATTTTGAAAAGCAATTGAAAAGCTTGATATAGTGGAAAATGTTTGTAAAGCCAAACATTAGAACAATACAGGGCAATAGAGGGGTATTTTGGTCATTTATTATTATTATTTCATTCCAATTCTGAAGCTACATTCTGTCAACCTAACATGTAGATTCCAATTCTTTTGAGAGATTCCGTTCCAATTCCTGCCAACCAAACGCGTGGTCATATTCCATGAAATTTCATTTCAATCCCTTCAAAGTCAAATTCCTTCTATGGATTTCATTTCCACCAAATTCCATTCTACAAACCAAACGCCGTAAGAGTAGATCAATGGTCATTTTGAGAGTAAAGTCCCAAGTACAAACTATTCCCGTGCTCTTTCTTATCAACAAGAAACTTACCAAACAAAAACAAGTGATTACAAAAAATATTGGACTAGGGGATGAGTTATCAGCTTACATATCCCCAATAAATGTAGTTGAATGACTATAACCCACAAGGAAAACCTCATAATATAATCAAATTTAACTACGAGATTGAGACAAAGGCCTATTCTGATGCGATGGAGAGATAAGGAACCTGATCGAGTTTACTGAGATGGATATAGCCAGAGTCCTTGTCGAGTTGCTGGCCAAACGTACATCGACTCGTTTGCAGTTCTGACCACTCATCAGCGGTGCTGATTCTGTACACGGATTCTTCACTTCCGTTCACTCCCGTGTTTCCAGCCATTTCTGCACCTGTTTGATAGGCTTGCCAAGTGATCAAGGGATTGTAATCTGCTAGTATCCATCAAAAGAACTCCTTTTTAGCTTTGGATTATTCAAAAACCTTATCAAGGAGGAAGAGTTACTTTTCTAACTATTAAGTTTCACATATTATATCAGAATTATCATTGTATTTTTACTAATTCCATAAAAAAATATACAATAGTTTCTTAATTTAGATGGGAAAGTTAATAAAATCATCTTGTGCTGACCCAGTACGTGAAATAATAATGCTGACACCAGACAACACTGTCAATGTTTGGGTGAGACTCGTCTTTAGGTAAACTAGCTAATGCTGACTGGGGGTACCAACTAACAGCTGAGACCTCTTCGAACTATCCTTAAATCGAGAACTTTATAACTTTTAAGTTTCATTTTGAATGCTACACCATTATCCCTAATCATATTCTCCATTATGGGATTGTGCCTAATTTTTGTTTAGCCAAAAATAAGGGTCTATTTGTTAGCAACTTAATGAGACTCACAGATTATTTGGTAAGCTATGTATGACTGTTTGACAGTGGCTTATTCAAGTAAGCTTCTAGGGGAGCTTTATGCACAAAGCAAGTCTTTTCCAAACCCACTCCTTCATGAAAAACTCTCCCAAACAAAACCTTTCCAATCTATACATATAGATTAATCCACACAGACAGCATTATCCATACAGAACTTAATGGAAAACCAACCAATGAGCCTCTAATTCTGCCTAATTTGTAAAGAGACTTTGCGGATATATGAGATCGCCACTCTACTATGAAACTAATCTCAAAAGTCACCGAAAGGTTAATAAATGTACGAGATGTCAGCAATGATCACCGAGATTTTGTTTAAAGATCTCAAATCATGTCATCAATTTTCAGCTATCCATTTGATCCCAAATTGACTGAACTTTCCAGAAACTAGGGTTTAGAACTAGACGAATAAGACATGATAGATCTGTAAAATAAACTCGATTCCAAAAAAATTATACAACCAAGAAAAATAATAAGTAGTACAAACTGCCATTAAAACAATAATCAAAAACTTTAAACAAACCCCAGATCAATACGATCTGATAAAATGTGAAAAGAGAAATAAATCGAGAGATGATCGACATACTTGAGCACCGAGATACGTCCACCAAGGTCGACGTAGAGATGGCGACACCGAGAGTCCACAGAAGATAACGAGAGAGATATCGGTTCTGTGAGAGTGATGAGTGTTCAATGGAGGCGGGAAAATGACTGCGTTCGGTATAAAAAAAATGACTGCGCTCGGTAAAGATGGTTGATTTTTGAAGGTTAAATCGCGTATGGAATGAAATGTGTCCAAGGATGTTACAAGGTTTGACCATGTGGTTGTTTGGCAGGAAATGAAATTTAATCGGTTAAATAAGTTGTAATTTGTTTGTTTGGTTTACAAAGAAATTGGAATGGAATACTGAAAAATGACAAAATACCCTTTCTTTGATTTTTATTTTAATTTTTTTAATTATAAGTAATTATAAAATTAACATTTAATGAGAAAAAAATATACAATTTACCATTTATTAAAACATATATAAACATAAAATGTGTAAAAATTTGATATGTCGATAAACCAAATCGTTCATACAAGTTACCGTATCAAATACACGTATATAAATATTGTTAGCAAACTGTTTTTACACATGGCTAGAACTAGAAGTTGCTAAACCATAACATCGACGAGCACCAAAAATATTGTTCATACTTATTTATAGACCGATCATTGGTCTAACATAAACCAAAAAGTAGTGTTTTTAAGCCAAATCGGTCATTGGTCCAACATAAAGTGGACCCAAAAATAACTACCAAGCATATGTACTCCAAACAAAAATATTGTTTTCACCACCAACTAATCACTGATCCAACATAAACCAGACCCAGTTTTCACGTATTGCCTCCTTCAAGCTCCAGAAAGTGATCACAGATTCAGAGTCCTTTGTTATGTTTCATGATGTATTAAACATATCAATTTCAAAAAATATCCTAAACTTCTCAAGCTCATCAACAATCATGGAAGTTTTTTTTTTGAGCATTTTAACTTCAACTTCCATCAACGATGTCGATGCCTTCATAAGTTTGTCACCAAGCACAAAATGTTGCATTGTTGATTACCTCATGCAAAGACTCACTTCTGTTTTTTACTTTTCTTGCTACCACTTGAGCACTCTTGACTTTGCACATTTGTGTGTGCATTAGAGGCATCATCTCGATCATTAGAAAGGTTGTCCTCGAATTGATTGATATGGTCTTCCATGTTTGCATCCTCCATCTCCATAGCATCTCTCACTCTATTCCCATTAGCTCTATCTTTGCCAAAAACAATCCACAAATCCTCAAAATGAGAAAATGTCTTGTTTCTCCATTTGGTTGCCTCCTTGTGAACCTATTTTATAGCATAAGTCATAACATTTAATTATAAAACAAGAAATTATAATTACACTTTATAAACATAACAAATCAATTTTTACTTGTAGACAAGCCTCCCAAACCGGTGGTTCAGCAATCACACAATTTTTTTCGCTATCAAAACCAAACCGGCTAGTATTACTACCATGTACCATGTCATAAACAACCTGTCAATCTTTCTTCATTGTCTTTATCCTTGACTCAACATGAGGTTTACCCAATATTCCAGAAGTGGCAAAAAGAAAAAAAAATGCAAATTCTAACACAAAAAGTGTACCATTAACGATAGTAACATAAAGCCAAAAGTAAAAAACGAGTTGCATATTCGAACATCTATAAAACAGTAGCAAAAAGAAAAAAATGCAGATTCGAACAGTAATTATATAAACAAGCTGCTATCAATTGATTATATCAAACAAATTCGAACAGATTCGAGTTACTAAACGAACAGATTTGAACAATCATTATATCAAAACTGTTGTGGACATGATTAAATAACATGTATGATCTTGAAAACTGAAGGGTTCAAAAGAACACAAAAACGAGCTGCTATCGATTGAAGAACACAACCTACACAAAAAAAAAAACGATAGCCTCGCTCTCGATTGAAGCTGTTGTAGACGAAGAAATCGGTTGAAGAAAAGAACCTCAGTCAATGAAGGAGTTCCAACGATCGATTGAAGCAGTTTCAGCGATCGATTGAAGCAGACACAGTGGGGCGTGGGCTGCTCTCGATTGAAACAGACAAGAGGTATGAGAAAAGTGAAAGAAGCGGTTAGGGTTTTATATTTTTATGAGGGTATTTTTGTCATTTTTAAAAATATTACTTGGAATGGATTTCAATTTCATCTCTTTTAAGAAGGAATGATCAAATCCATGTTTGATGGAATCTTTGGAATTCAATTTCATTCCATGGATAACCAAACATCAGGATGGAACTTGGTCAACGGAATTGATCATTCCAATTTCATCAAATTCCGTCGCAATCCGGCGAACCAAACGCCCCCTTAAAGTTTTCATTTTCGTAATCCATATATGTGATATCTTAAATATTAAATCAAGATATGTTATATAAATTACAAAAATGAAATTAATATACGTTCCATTTTTATGTAATTTGCTATTTCTTGACACTAGTTACCGGTCCTAATTGTGGTTTCTTTTTTGACTTATTGACGTATTTCACCCATTTTGATTTTAAAAAGGTATAAGGGATCATGGAATATAATGAGAGTGTTAGGTTCTAGTGAGAATGAAAGTAATGGTGAGAAGGGTAAAAAAAGATATTCACCCTTGGATCAATCATAATTGATGAGATGCATTAGATCAATTTCCTTCTAAAGCGTAATTCATGGATTGTTTTAAGATTAAAAATGATCAATAGTCCAAATCCCTTTTTATACTTCTCAAATTAACTCTTATTCTCACATGATCTTTCATCTAGAATGAGAATCGTTGATAGTGTTTGGTTTAATATTTAATTTAATACTAGGCATATGCCCTAAAAAAACAGAGTAAATTAAAACCTGGAAACCTGACAACATGACATTCATATTGATATAAACCTCCCATAAAGGGGATCAGTCCTTAAGACTTTACAAAACCTGCACAGATATAGGATTCATCAACTAACTAATATAGACACCTCTATCAAGGTTACATCAGTTGACAATCCATAATTCACCAAAAGAATGGGACTTAACAAATGCCCAGTTACAATACTAGTCATCTCAAAATGCCTCGAGACCAAACCCGTCTCTCAAAACCCCGACAACCCACCGCTAAGGGAAACCTGTTATACACATCATTTGAGAAAAAGTGTTAGGCTTAAAGCCTAGTGAGAACATACAGTTCATAAATCTCAAAAGATATAATCAAATGCATCAAAGTAAATCTTTCCAAAGGTTTAGTTATGCAAAAATACAGTTCTTTGATAATATACGGACAACCGGTCCAAAACACATCTTCCGATGACGGGGATTACCCGATTTACCAAGGATTATAGTGGAACACAAAGTAAGCCACAAATCCAAGTTATAAGCTAAATACATGGAACCATGGCCACGAATGCTTCGGTCCGTACTACGATGTGAGGGAGGCCCCCAAGGAACCAGTTATACTCTTTCGTTAGACTACATTTGACCCATGGCTAGTAACCGGTCTCACATAACCGTACCAAGTGCCCCCGAAGATCAAATGTATCTAACTACAACAGAAGGGGCACAACCTTCCCAGCCATAAGCCGACTCGATACCTAGGGATCCACTAGTATAGTCATGACTTGTCACAATTTTTCATGTGACCAACAAAGCTAGATAAATAGCTTTCAACACATTTATATTTCAAAATGCCGTTTTCAAAATCAACTGCTGGTAAGAAAGATAAACATAAACCAGATTATATGCATTCTTTCAAATAAGCCCCACAACGGGGCAAGTAAAACATTCCTTTACTTCAACAAGATGGAACCCATCATTTTAGTCAAAAGTGTTCGGGAACCCTAAAATATCTCAAAAACCCCAAGTTACGTCAAAATGCAATAAACGGAAAATCCGAAACCGTAGAGATATATAGGAGTTAAAAACACAATCTTTGACATACATAACAGTTTAGAAAAGTTAGTAGGAACTCACCTCAGATTTCTTCTTCCTAACGGATGTTACCTACGACAACACCGAAAGAATCGGTAAGTCGAAACATAGATAACTCTCCCATTTCCTGACTAAAACTTAAAGATAACAGAAGCTAACATCGAGCAAATCCTAGTCCGGTCGAATACAACTTTCGGTCGAGTACATCTTCCGGTCGAATGCATACCGGTCGAATGCATATCGGTCGAATGCATCTTCCGGTCGAATGCATACCGGTCGAGTGCAACCTCCCGGTCGAATGATCATATCGGTCCTCAGCAGTCTGGTCGTCTTGTTCACCAAGAACACGCCGAAGATACTAAACCCATATCCAAACCGAAATACTCAAATCTCGAAATGGAACGGTTAAAAACCTTAACAACGAGATTCTACACGGCTAAAAACATTCAGATCAAAGCATTAAGCTAGATTCATACCTTGATTTGTTCGAATCGATCGAACCCTTCTTACTCCTGCTTCTCTCTCTCTCTCTTCAAAAACTGAAAGAATCTGAGATCTGAGATATTTATCAAAATATATAATCTTGATTTGTATATATATAAACCAAGTTACATTTAACCCCCCTGAATTTTGGGTAACGGTCAACTTTTCACCCAACCCCAAAATTCAGGGTATTACAATTTTTCTTAAATCAACTTGTAACAGGCGTTCAAAGTAAAATTTTAGGTAAAGAAATGACCTGATCCTTGAAACCTCTGGAAAGCATTTCATCGGCTTCATCCAACACAAACATCTTGATGTAATCAGCACGAAGTGACTGCCTCCGGAGCATGTCAAAGACACGTCCAGGAGTACCAATGACAACATGGACACCGGCCGAGAGGATGCGCTGATCTTCACGAACACTGGTTCCACCAACACAAGCATGCACCTTCACACCAATGTGGTCCCCAAGTGCTCGCATAACCTTTTCAATTTGCTGCGCAAGTTCACAGGTAGGTTCCAGAACCAATGCCTGACACTCGACCACATTATAGTCAAGTTGTTGAAGGATACCAGAGCAAAAGGTTGCAGTCTTCCCGGTTCCAGACTGCGCTTGTTGGATAACGTCAAGACCCTTGCAGAAAGGAACGATTCCCCTCTGCTGAATTGCTAATGGCTTTTCAAAATCTGCATTCAAATGAAATATGTCATATCCAAGTCTGGTTTTGCATTAATTCACAAGAAAATCAGCTTATTATATGAAGTAAAACCATATGCAAAATAAGAATATCAATTTTACCATATGCATAAATGCCTCTCAAAAGATTTTCTTGCAAACCCATAGCATCAAAACTATCATAAACCTCGTCGTATGATGTAAAAAAGTCCTGCCCATCGGTTGACAACCATTAGCAAAATAATGTCATCAGCATGTGCAAAACAAGTACCTTTCTCAAAATCCCACTTGAAAGGTAGACCTAATGCTTCTTGAATAAAACCAACATCTGAGTTAGCAACAACATGAAAACAAAAAACAAAATCGCACAAACTTACAACTCATTCATTTTTTAATCAAATTGGTGAGTATCAAACTGGAAACCTTCTGGTGCTACGCCTGCCATGACTGCAAAAAGAAATAGCAACAGTTAATCTCAACATATAGGAGAAGGTAAAAACATGCAGATCTACACATATGCCAAGTTCTCATAACAACAGAAGTTTTTACATAATTTCTGTAACTTGCACATCTTCCTGAATTAAAAGTAAAAGAACCACCTGTAAAAATATTCAAGCAACAAAACATACATAGTATATAATTTGATAGTGTTGTGCTATCAACTCCACAACCCCCCCCCCCCCTCTCCCAAAAAAAAGATGAAAAAGAAAAGTACAACCTACTTACCAACCCTCTTTCTATTTAATCTCAAGCAGCACTTATCGCAACTAACATTCTACACGAGCAAACCACGAGATATAGCTACTCTTTTCACAAGGTAATGCAATACAAACAAAAAAACATTTGATAAACCTCTAAAAAATTACATAGCAATTTAACAAACTTCACTTCTTCATTTAATTTTGTAATTTAAATTGTATAAACAATCTTCCAAGATCATACATCTATATTAATCCAGCATATATCTCAATTCAAACTCATGCTACCCCACATCCTTCGAAAAAACAACAACTTAATTGAAAAGTTATACAGCAAGACTGAAATAATGCAAACCTACTATAAAATAATCAACAAAAATACACAGACACACACACACAGATATGCTTATATACGTCTGAATAGCAAAAAGATACAATCATCCAGAATATAAAAGATCTCGACTATATTCAAGCAAGCTCTGAAAGACCTTAGCAGAACCATCCCCCACCAAAAAAAAAAACATAACTTCCAAAATACCAAACATAATATCAACTACAAATCTGACACACTAAAACAGTCGTTAGCAGATAAAACAATAACTTCAAATCTTCTTTTAAGATTTCTCTACAAAAATCTCAACATCAATCAAGTCCATCACTATTTTCAATAATCAGTTTATTTATTAGTCCTAACAGAGTAGCAGAACTAATCCAAAACTTAAACAACACACAAAAAACCTCACCTTCACTCCGCAAAAAATTTGAACAGTTAATTCATCAAGTATAACATCAACACGCATGACATCCAATACTCAAATTAAAACACACACACAAAAAAAAACTTCTAAAGTTCACAAAATCCATACCGATCTAGACAAACTCCCAATTTAAAGTCATGTTACATCTGAATCTCCAAAAAACTCAAAAGCAAAACACTTAAACTAACAACTGATTAAACAAACATGAGTTAATCAAGCATAAAAACTCAACGATAAACATCGATCTATATATATTCATACACACATAAAACACAGATCGGTAAAACATATACACAACAAGAGAGAAGTTATCGAGTGAAGCCTAATTTAAAGATAATATTCAAACCAGTAGCATCAAATAGCTAGGCTACGTGAAAATTATGAATAAACTCACTGACTTAGAACAATAAAGGAACTACAAAGAATTTCAGCAAATGTTCAATGCAAAAAATTACAATGTAACAACTCAAATCCCATGTTGGACCGCTCACTGCGCTGATCAATAATAAAAAACCACAAACCAGTTCAGCAATTAAATCGATATCCTTTGAATATGATGAACAAATCACACAAACCCAAAAAGTTCAAATAGATAAAGTCCGATTTCGTGCACCACCATGTTTACATATCTGTAAGAATTTGAAATTGAAGCATGAAACATATCGCAAAAGATGGTAAAAAAATCAAAACTTACTAAAAACTAAAAGGGTTAGTAAATAAAGATCACATTACACCTAAAATGTTATCAATCTAAATGTTTTAGATGAGTTGGGTTATCCTCATTGAAACAAACATAAATAAACAAAAAAAAAATCCCAAATTAAGAACCGTATGATTTGTAGTGAAGCTTCCCAACTAATTACTGAAATCCCAACTAATTCCCCCCAAAATTAAATACAATTGCCATTTCAGGAAAGTTCATTCTCAGTCAACAAGATTTCAACCTCGTCTGAATTTGATAATCGAAACGAACAAATAAAACAATCGAATGAAAAATCCACCAAAATGCAAACGGATTGTTTTCGTTACCACTATTGAATCTTAAATTTGAAGATGAGATAACTGAGGCTAAGAATCTGTGGTACAAAAATGAAATGTTTTGATCTTTGCAACAACATTGATAAAAACATGTATGAATTCATGGCATAAATGAGGGAAATTAAGCACATAGAGAAGTAGGAACACACCGTTTTGGCCTGAATGTGTCATAAACACAAATTACCACCAACGACACCGATATAGAGAGCAATATTCAGTGCTCCAAACGCTACCTTCAATTCCATCATTGCTGCAAAAAAAGGGAACAAATCAGGAGACGAAATCAGTAAAACAGAAATCAAATGCTTCCATTGGTTGCATTTTCAATACCTTGCTCCACTGGAAAACCTCACCATCATCAAATTCTAAGGTAAGAATACCAACAGGATCGAGTTGCTATCCCCCCAAAATTTCCACCATTTACCTTCAGAATGACATATTTAAACCGATCAGATTTAAACTAAAGCAAATTTAAGAAACAATGAAATTCAAAACAAAAAGGCGTTCGTACCATGCTTGAATGAAACTGGAGATGGATTTAGGTTTAGAAATCTGGAAATCGATAGCTTGAGAGACGAGACCTGGAAGCGAGGCGAGAAAGATGATGGAGTCGATTGAAGGACCAGATGATGGAGTCGATGAACCCACAGTTGAGATGATGGAATCGATTGAAGGAGGCAGCGAAAGATAACCTCTGTGCTCTTCAATAGATTGTCGTCGGAGAAATAGAGTATCCATGGTGAGGGAATAAATGAGGAGAGGGAGTGATCGAGAAGAGAACGTGGGAGGAAGTCAGGAGCGCAGATTTTGGCTGGCTTTCCAAAAATTGATTTCCAAAAACCGCTTTTTCCAATAACTGTATTAGAACTTTCATATAATAGTAGAGATTATGGAATCAATCTTTATTGTATATGGGGTAATGAATCACTCCTCGCCAAATTAAGGGGAATAATAAGTTATTCCTCGGTTTTGCCTTTACATTTCCCCATCTTATACTTTTACCGACTATCATCCCTCCCTTGTCCCCCATCGTCACTGGCTCACTGCCTTATGCCATCGTTTTGGATATCCATCATCAAGAAATTGTCAAATCCCTTAACTAGAGATTATAAAGAAAATTTGGTAATAAAGATAAGCATGAACTCAATTTTGCTTATTTAACAGGGTAATTGCAACAAATGAATCAACGAATAGCATTTCATATGAAACAAATCTCTTTATGTCCAAAAACTTCTCTAAAGATTCATTAATATTTGTTTCATAAATAATGCCAGAGTTTCAACGTCCTTACACCTCACAATATCAAACTTGAAAAAGCCAAATCAGAATAGTGGATTCAGGGTCTTCTTCTTCTTTTTATTCTTGGTTTTAGGGTTTTGAGAAACCATCAATTCAGGCTTTTGATCTATGATTTTGTATCTTTGAGATACAATAGTATTTTCTTGTATGTTGTTGATTCTGAAATTGCTATTGTTTTATATTGAAAAACAAGTTGTTCTAAGAATTTTTAGGTTATGTTCATGTTTTGAGTTGAGGAAAACGATATTCAAGTATTTTTTGAGTATGTTGTGGGTTGAAGATATATAAAAATGAGTTGTATAATATTTAGATATTTTTGAGATTCTAAAATTAAAATTTAAGAATCATATTACGTTTTCTTGTTAAATTCCAATTTAAAAATATAATATGGTTGATATGATCATCGAACAAATTACTATACGTAAATACGTAATAAAAAGCTATAATCAAACTATTACACATTTATCTTTGTAATGAAGTCGGTTTATATATTACTAGCCATTGGTTTGGAAACAAACTAAAACTGATTTACTAGGGATTATTCATGCGGTTACCGATAATCTTGTCTATAAAATGACAAGTATATCTTTTTTAATTTAATCTAATAATGTTTATATTTGATCAGTTTATTAAATAAGATATGTGACACATTTATTTATCGGTTTATCACAAATCAATTTGTTTCTTGTACCATCCTCCCCTCTTTCTATATTTTCAAAATCCAAACTATTTTACTTGAAGATTGAAAACCAATATTAAATTTCTCAATTAAAAAAACAAATATTTATTATAATATAAACTATTTATTACATGTTATTAAAAAAATTATAATTTATAATTACAACATATTATTGTTATATATATATATATATATGGAAAATTTCATTTGAAAAGTGCTAAATATGTGAGAAGTAGAAAAATGATCATAGCCCTTAAATCAACCGATCAATTTTTTTTATAGGAAGAGTAATATGGTAACTAAAAAAAAGTGGGGGCGATATATGATCAATACACTGTCAACGTCGATGACAACAATGGAAGTCTAATCGGCGATATATGATCTCTCGATCCTGTTAACATTTCTAACAAATCAAATATGATTTATGGCAATTCTATCATCGATTTTTTTCTCAATTCTTTATCGATCATATATAGCAATTATAGGTTATCAAAATTATCAAATTTCTTATTTTTTTCTCGATCAAATCTCATATTCTTTCGATATGAATCCAAATCCAGAAAGTGATCTTGAGCAAAATGTTGATTTTGATCCTAAAACTATAATGATATTATGTGGATCTAAGATTAATCTGTGAAACAATTAAATAGCTCATACGTGAATCAATTAAATAGTTCATATGTGAATCAATTAATTAGTTCATATATGAATCCCACATTCATATGTGAATCAATTAAATAGTTCATATGTGAATCACACGGGTTCACATATACACATATAGTTCATATGTGAATCACAAAACATATATGCACATATACCGCCTATTTGTAATAGTACGCAACTACCTATTTATCTTCCGCATAATTGTTACCATGCAACCAACTTATCTAGTGCTGCACAAATAGCTCATTAAATCTTGAGCGTTAATTTTTAGGGGAATGACTAAGATCACTTATCTATTTCTCAAACATTTAGCACTTCTCAAATGAACATATGGATATATATATATATATATATATAGAGAGAGAGAGAGAGAGAGAGAGGTGGGTTCATACGAAAACAATATCTATTTAAGAAAACAAGAAAACAACCAAGTACATACAAAATCATATATGTTTCACGTACAAAAGCATATATGATTCAAGCGACTTTAGGTCGCGGCCAAAGTCGCCTGCATCTGTTTTTTCGGGTTAATGTAAAATCACATATGATTTTCTACATGATTTGATTTTTTTTTGTTTTCTTAAATAGTTAGCGTTCTCGTTTTGAACATTTTTTTTTCTCTCTCTCTCTCTCTCTATATATATATATATGGAGGTTCAAAGGAAAACTTAAATAAATGAAAAACTAAAAAACACCTCATCAACCATCAGATTAATTGATCTAATGGATGTGATTAGATATGCAGTGACAACAATATTTTTAGATTTAAAAAACCTCACCCCCTATGTTTTTGTTCGAAAAAAGTTAAGAATAAACAACATTCGAGCGAAATAAGTTAAAAAAAAGGATTATATTTTTCCCGTTAATTTGACATCCATATTGATTTACTTTATCATTCGTTTTTTCGTGGTTTTTCGGTTTTTCATTTATTCAATGCATTCCCCGAACTCAACCCTCTCTCTCTCTCTATATATATATATATGCTTCGGTTTCAGACGTTTGTCTTTATCAGTTTGTTTCTGTGTAATCCCCAGTGAGTAAGTTGTGGCCAGCTGTGGTTTGGATCTTCTTTACTCGATTTGGAGCTCTCGCAATAAGATTGTATTCGGTAGTCTTCATAGTGGTGATGACTTGCTCATTGTTATCCAACTTGCCTCGTTTCGTTGGTTGTTTCATCGGGCTAAAGTCTTCTCTGGGTCTTGGACGGTGTGGTGTTGTACCTCGGCTGCTTGCTTCTACTAGTGGGTTATGGTCGTTTGTTGTTTTCTGTTTGTCGCTTTCGTATTGTTGGATATTCAGTGTTGCTTTTTGTTGGGACCATAAAATGTTATAAACTTGTGAGAATCAATATAAAAATATTTTTTACATGAATTTTTCCATCAAAATCTATGATTTAAGATATTGTTTCACATATATTTGTGTTTTTCTTATGAAAAAATAACATGTAATTTTTTTTCCCACTTAATGAAATGAAAAATACATGGAAACAAGTTTCATTTCACGTTATAAAACAAATATATATATAAAGCAATGCCTCAAATCTTATCATTTAATAAAAAAAATCATGTAAAAGAATATATTAAAATCATTTTTACGGATTTATAACCTT
The DNA here is from genome assembly GCA_954870635.1 of Arctium minus. Taxonomy (NCBI): domain Eukaryota; kingdom Viridiplantae; phylum Streptophyta; class Magnoliopsida; order Asterales; family Asteraceae; genus Arctium; species Arctium minus. The sequence continues at coordinate 45,112,078 of OX941096.1, forward strand.
TTTTTTCTCATTTAATTTAACATAATTACAATATAATTATTATAATTAAAAAACTAACTAATAGGGGGTGTTTGGGATTGCTTATTTGAAATGTTTTTTAGCTTATTGCGATTTGGTACCGGAGATGAGCACTTTTTAGTGTTTGGATGGAGAAAAATGAAAAGAGCTTATAGCGGTGCCAAACCGCTGAAAAGCTGTTTTTGATAAGTCATTTTGTTCTAACTTATCAACTTATTTGAAAAGTGATTATGACTTTTTTGGTTATTTTATATGTATAAGCAATCCCAAACACCTTTAAATACCACCTTATTAGTTAGGCTATGTTTGGCAAACTAGCTGATAAGCTAGCTTATGACTGATAAGCTAGCTGATAGCTAATAAGCTAGCTGATGACTGATAAGCTAACTGGTAGCTGATAAGTTAGCTTATGAAAAAGTCACGTTTGACAAAAACTAGCTTATAATCATTTAAATTACCAAAAAGGACATTAATTATTTATTTATAATTAAAAGTTAATATATAATAATGAATATTAATGAGGGGCATAATTGGAATATTTGCAAAAAGCTCCTCATAAGCTACTCAAAGTAGCTTATCAATAAGCTAACTTATAAGCTAGCTTATGGTCATCCAAACATGTACCAAAAAAATAAGCTAGCTTATAAGCTAGCTTATTTTTGCCAAACAATGCCTTAATCCAAACACTTTTTTAATAAATAAGTTAATAATAAGTTAATTCAAACACTTTTTTAAAAACTCCGATTTAGCATCGCTTAAGTTGATAAACACTTTTCAAAATAAATATAAGATGTTTTAAATAAGCAATCCCAAACACCCCTAACAATCTTATAATCGTACAAGGGATATAACAAGTTATGTAAAACAAAAAAATACTTCATTATTTTATTTTAGAAAAATATATTTAATTATTTTCGGTTTTCCATCAAATTGTTCATCATCATTTCACATAAAACCAATTTACCTTGAGAAAGACGAAGAAAAATCTTGCGTCTTCTCAGTGATTTCATTTCAAAACCTGCGAGTTACAGCGAATGTTTAGCGATCATCCTCAGCGTTGAAGCACTATAGCCCTACTATTCCTTATCAAAGCGATCAAATTCTTCAATCTGGACGCACTTTCATCAATTTCAGACCAAATCTGTACCACTGACCTCCGGTCGCGGCAAAAATCATGATCACAACGGTAACGGCAATCTTGAATTGATACGTATCTAATCAAATTGTGTGGATTGATCATCTAATTTGATTTGAATCCAACAAACATGCAGCAAAGAAGTTCTACAGGAGGAGGGGGATTGCAGAGCCCTAGATCCCCATCTTCGCAACCTCCGTATCTATCAGTATCTGTCACTGATCCTGCTAAAATGGGGAACGGTGTTCAAGCTTACATATCCTATAAGGTCATCACCAAGGTAATTTCAGGATTTTTTTTTGAATTTATTTGTTCGTATTTTACGTATTTATTCATGTATTGATACTATTCGTATATTGATCGATTAGGAGGTAGTTTGACTGGGGATGGGTTTCATTCCAGTTCATATAATTATTGGCTTAGATAACCTGTTACAAAATTCAATCAAAAGGCATATTTTAAACATGGACTATTGTAGCTGATATAAGTTTGGTGTTTCAATTGAGAGTAAATGCCTTTAAAACCTTGGAACTTTAGGTCAAACTCTAGTTTTTCACTTCAACTTTAAAAGCCAATAATAGAAAACGAAGAACTTAAATAGTCATGAATATACATCGAGTCAATGAACCCTCACTGTTAGTTAGGAATCCTCAATTGCAATAATTTTGAAGGGAAATGAACACAGTCCCTATATAAAGGAGCATCCATTTAACTTTGGACGTTCATGTTTTTTACTGTTTCTTGAAGCTCAGAGGGGAAAACTGGATCCCAAGTGAATGAATGTTATGAGGATTTTTAAAGCTTTTTTTCTTCTGTTGATGGATTAGATGGGAATTAATGTCCTAGTGCAAAGGAAACACATGCACTTATATGTTTCTTGTTTTGATAATATTGAAACAAGGTTCATGAAGGTATAGTGTATTTGCAACACAATCTCTAGGTTGAGTTGTGTGGAAATAGGAGTGATGCACTTTGTTGTTTGTAGTCGGAGATTTGTTTTTGCAGTTATGTTGAGGGATGATTTGGCCTAGGCTATGAAGCTGGTGTCTCCATTCTTATTGGAAGATGGCATTTAAGTGTCTTGTAAAGAGTTAACGTGAATATAAGGAAAGTATAAATTCACTAAGGACCATCGGTCATGAAGTAGTATTATATGTTGGTGGTCCCCTGAAGTATGTTATTTTAGTATTGGTTGCTTCGTTGTAGTGTTTTATCATCATTAAGGAACATGGGTTACTAACAAATGAGGGATACTTGCTATGGGTGAGCAACACTTAATCTGCAGTGAAATGGAGTGAGGCAACGATGTGCAGGTGTGGGTACAAGTCACCCACTCACCGACTGGGGTGATAGATGGCATGGGGGTCTACGTTCCTTAAACCTGTGTTCTGAATGAAGGATCCTTTAAGAATCCTTCACCAATAATGGGAAAACTATGACTACGACAATATTAGTTCAAGGCCAAGATATGGTTAGTTTGGGCGTTAACCCAACCAAATCCAACGGCATGACAACCATCTTTATACAAGGATGTTGATTTTAGAAGAGAATATGCTTAGGCAGATAAGGTCCTGACTTAGGGGCTGTTTGTTTACCTCTTAATGGTTCCATTAAGAGGCAACCACTGGATCGTTAAGAGGTAAAACTTGTTTGGCAAATAAAAAGTCTGCCTCTTAATGGTTCCAAAACTCTGAATGATTTTGTATCCTGATCCTCCCTTAACCATTCAGAGCCCTAATTTCATACTGAACAATTAAAAAAACAACCGTATTTCATTTTTGCACTATATCATAAGAGCCTCTTAATCATTCTGACCACCTAATCATTCTGCACCAGACCATTCAGCAACTGCCAAACAGCCCCTTATCGATTTGGACCTCTGTATTTTCACTTTGCTTTTTTCCCATGAAAAATGTTATTTTTGCACTTTTTACCTTTTCCGCGGAGAAAGGAATTGTTTTGAGGATGCAGTGCATTTGCACAACCACGATTCCTTTCTTCTTTCTAGTATTGATGTATCAAAACCACAGTACTACTTTTATTTCATTCAGACGTTTCTTTCACAGACAAACTTCCCCGAATATCAGGGCCCAGAAAAGATTGTCATTAGACGTTATACTGATTTTGTTTGGTTGCGCGATCGTCTCTTTGAGAAGTACAAGGGCATCTTCATTCCTCCACTTCCAGAGAAGAGCACTGTAGGTAAGATATAAGTCTGTTCCTTACTCGTGGCACTTTGATATTATTTGCTTTGAACATAGAAAAATGTGTTGAGATTCTCTGTCATTAACATTTCTATTATATGTCTAAGCATGTATTTCATTGTCGGGTGTTTTGCTTCTTTAATCATGTAACTTATTGGCATGCATTGATCCAGTAATTTAAGGTGTCTCCTTCTGGAAGTTACACAGTTGGGCTCCTCTTTCAAACTGTTTGGTTCTTGTAGTTTATAAACATCTTTGATTGGCACGCATGTATATATTACTGTCTCCTTGCCTTACCAATATTGCTGGGTTCATAGTTTTTATTGAGCCATTCCCTCTTCTGTACTAGCTGATTCGGAGCTCTTATTCGTTCATGGGATAGTGACTATTCGGAATTTAGGATTCATACAGCTCTGACTATACTTGTGAAAGCAAAAGTAAAATGCACATGTATCTTAATTTTCTTAAACCACATATGATGTGTGGGTCTATATGTATGCGTATATCTATGTATGCATGGGAGTATATGACGTCATATGGAGGGGCTAGTCCATACTTTTTTCTGTATATATGCGGGCATGACACTCCACATAAGAGTTAAAATCTTTTGCGGTCTCAAGACATCCACACGACTTTCTCTGATTTTCTGTGGGCCAAACTCTTCTCACATGTTATATACACCAGATGATGTTAGATATATTGGGGCTTGGTTTCTGATATATGTATGATTAGTTTTCAAATCTTGATTCACAAGGCCTGCCAAAATTTCATTTTAATGAATCGTGAACCATATTGAGTTGTAAGATTTGCTTAAAACATTTAAAGACCATTGTGAATGCATGTAAACAGTTGAACATAAATATATTCACTCATGAACGCATGTATATATATCGGTTATAAAAAAAGAAGGATTATGTCTCCCAAGTGCTAGACGCTCTCTAAGATACTGTTTGAGCCCCCCTTCATCATTCTTGAAGTCCTTGCTTGTCAACAATTGTATGTCACCGTGTACTGTAACATACTGTTATATTTAAGCTTGCTTAGACAATAAATATCTTTTCAACATAATAAACTTGATAATAAAATTTTCTTGGTTTTAGAAGAACAACAAATTAAGAACTCATGATTAAAGAACAGAGAGTACGTAGACTTGGGGAGTTGGGGAGACAAATGAGAAATACAGTGCATAGAAACAATGAGAACCTGTGCAGGAACCATTGCAGGAAACCCTCTTGGAGTTGCTAGAAGAGAACATTATAGGAGAGGAGTAGAGAATAGTAACTGTCTTGGCTTCATGAACTGTGAGGCAGAGGCTGAAAGAAATGTACCCTTGTGAGAATAGTTACCACGATATACATAACAAAAACCATTTTAAAGAAGCCATTCAATGATAAAAGGGAAATTCAAACAAGATTCAATTTGCTAACGTGTTTGTACCATTTACTTCATCAATCGAACCAAGTTGTACCTCGAGTATTAACAATACTAAAATGTGTATATACACTCATATAATTGTATGACTGCTATACAAAGCAAGCACAGCCTCGAGGCCCCATCTTTAGGCCACCTGCCCACCTCATCTTTAATTGTTAAATTTTGAACCTTCATATTCTTGTGTAGGACACACTTAAAACGCTCCTTGTAATTGTAGTAGATGGATATAAAATTGCATGTAATTTACTTAATCGCTTTCAGATGACTGACTATGACTTCACAAGTGCAGAAAAGTTTAGATTCAGTGCTGAGTTCATCGAGATGAGGCGTCAAGCATTGGATACATTTGTCAATAGGATTGCGTTACATCATGAACTTCAGCAAAGTGAGGACCTGCGAACCTTTTTGCAGGCTGATGAACAGGTAACTGTTCTGGTTTTGACTGCTTAGTTAAAAAAATCATTATTGCTCCATAAATGCACTATGATATCGTTTATTACATGTTCTAGATGAGAAGATGCAAAAGCAACTTTTTTTGTCCTCATGCTTGGTTGCTGATTTTCTTTTGTGTAGAAGTCGCTAGGCAATATTTTCAGTTCTCTTATTTGCGTGCATGTAACTTTATCTTTACACTAGTTCAAATAATTTGTCTCATTGCTACGTGTTGGCTGTTTTGCAGACGATGGAAAGAGCAAGATCACAAGATACTGGAATCTTCAAGAGGAAGCCGTCGGATTTGATGCAGATATTCAGGGTAACACATAATATGGAATTGAAAGCAACTGGAACTCTGGAAGTATTTTATTTATGCATGATGAAATACACAAAAACATGCCTGTTACACAAGATGTGTTTTGGAAGGCATGAATTTGGGTAATACAACAAAAGGGCATTAGAATCATAGGTATTGCATATATAGAACCTAGGATCTCTCAAGCATGCAATAAACCTAAGCACTTGCACTGCAGGGAGATTGCATGGTGGGACCAAAGATAGTTTGAAGAGAAGTTTTAGGTTTGTTTTCTACTAAATAGTATCTTGGCAATGAGTTGGATAACATTCCTATTTGAAGGGAACAAACATCCAAATTCTACTGCAAACGAGGAAAAGCTCAATTACATCAATAACTTCCCAATTAAACATCAAACAGACACCATTTTCCTCTATATAATAAAATGGCAACCCTTTGCATCAGATCTATTGGTTGTGGAACGACCAGTGTTTTGCTGTTTTATTTATTTTTATTACTGAATAAAAACATATAGAAAGGTTCAATTGTAATCATGTGGTTTGAGGAAAAAAATTTAGGCAACAAAACTCTATATCTAGAAAACCAAATATATTGCATTCAGAAATATTATCACAGGCAGCAAACTTATGATATTGTTCTCCCTACCAGTATTTCAAGTACAACTTTCCAGAATTATTATACAAAACTATTGGAATAAATTTGTATCTCTGACCTAATTTGGCCCAAGGCTAAAATTCTTCTAGCAAAAGTTGGGAAATCAGGTTGCACAACTCTAATTATGATTTCTCTCTTCTCAACGGTGATTATTGTTTTTTTTTTGTGTGCCAGAATTGCATAATGTCTATGCTGTGTTTCATGATACCTAATGTTTTTTAACCTATCACCATCCCCTGCAAAACATGAGATATCCAGTTAGTTGGATTTTTTTATATTAATCTTTTCTCTATTTTATAGTTTTCCAGTTTAGTCCTTTTCTTTTTTCTTCAATCACTCATCTGCTGCTTGATTTTCTGCACCTCTGTCCATTTTCACTTTCAATACCGCAGATTTATCCAATTGAAAAGATAACCTCTTAATTGCAACAATCAGATATCTAATACCCACCATTATCCAATGTCGCATTTATGTGCATGAATCTTTTCTTATTCATCTATTGTTCATCACCTCCATCTTCTAAATTCATCCCATATCATCTTTGACCAACTGCTACCACCGCTCTCTTTCTCAACGACTTGCCATATTTCCCACTCACACCCACAATTCACATATACAAACGCGTACATAGATATGTACCAATCAGGTCAATGGCTATTTAGGGAGATGGATAACTAGATGGAGAGAGTCTAGATATAGATGAACATCCACATATATGAAAGTAACGGCTTTGAGTTCCACCAAAAAAAATCAACAAGAAAAGCTCTTGACTTCACCTTGTCGAAATCTTTCCTTTCAATTTCAGTAACTCTTGGTTTTATTTAAGAATTTTCAATTTGGTTCGTATGTTTTAGATTTGTGTTTCTGTGTTTGTGTGCAAATTTAGTCTTGTCATGTCAAGACCACAAGGTGGATAATTAAGCTCTTGCTCAACGCAACACTACAAAACTATTATACCAATTCAATTGCTCGTCAAAGTCTTTCTTATGATACAAAATTTACATAGCAGTTGGTGTGGCCATCAAACTTCTTCCGTAGACCTCTCTTTTGGCAGCAGTTGGTGTGGCCATCAAGAGGACCAATAGTTCCGCATATCTGAAATGTTAACTGGCAATTTGTATCTATATGTTCTATAATCTGACTTGTGCGAGGATTGACCATGCAACTCTGCCTTGAAAGAGTTATATATCTATCAGATAATCTTATATCATGTTATGGATGTGACAGGATGTCCAATCTAAAGTGAGTGACGTAGTTCTCGGAAAAGAAAAGCCAGTGGAAGAAACAAATCCAGAGTATGAGAAATTAAAACGCTATATATTTGAGCTTGAAGATCACTTAGCTGAAGCCCAGAAGCATGCATATCGGTTAGTAAAGAGACATAGAGGTACTTAATGCTTGTAGCAGCCTCTACAGTAGTTCCTTGACCTTTCATTCTGTTCATCTGCAGTAGAGATTAGATGTTTGATGTATATTAAACACAACTAGCAATTCTAAAGACCACCTTGACAAAAACTTGTTTGAGATGTTAACGAAGATTAATATCTTGATAAAATTTAGTTGCTTGTGGTTAAGCAGAAATTCTTTGCGTTATGCAGAATCGGATAAAGATATCAACTGATCATAATCAATTGGGAGAAAAGGCTGTTATAGTTGAGTTGCTATAACACAATCTGTCTAATTATTGTTACAGAGTTGGGGCAATCTCTAGCAGATTTTGGAAAGGCCATCAAGCTCCTTGGTGCTTGTGAAGGAGATGCTCTTGGGACTGCATTCTCTGAGCTTGGAGCAAAATCAGAGATGCTATCAATCAAGCTACAAAGAGAAGTTAGTTTCTATATTTGTACTCCCTCCGTTCCAAAAAAGTCCATAATGAAAATGGCACACAATTTTAGAAATGTGTAATTATCACACTTTTTAATTAACTAAATGACAATTTTACTCTTAATAATAGAGGGAGTAATGAATTTCTCCATCTCATAATTAAGCGTAGAATTGAAGAGTATGCACTCTTTTAAAAGTAGACCCTTATTTTGGGACAAACTAAAATAGAAATCTGGACATTTATTTTGGGACGGACGGAGTAGTATTTTTATAGATGTCTACATTATTTTGCAAGGACAAAACAGAAGTTTGAACTTATGAAAAATCAGATCAAAGTATTGGACAACTTTATAGATCTTTGCCTGTGGATGCTGTATCTAACATATCTTTATGTGATATAAATTTTTAAGGCCCACCATCTTTTAATGAATTTCGAAGAACCTCTGAAAGATTATGTACGTGCTGTGCAATCTATCAAGGTAAGTTTTGAACTTCCAAAGCTCGTCAATGACCAACTACATAGGCTGTCATACTTAGGTTTCTAGAATTTCTCTCATTTTCTTGTTCCGATTTATATACAGGGGACGATAGCAGAGAGGGCCAATGCTTTCAGGCAGCAGGTTGAATTGGCTGAGACGATAAAGCTAAAGGAAATTGATCTGTATGATTTCTAATATGCCATATTTCACTTGATCATCTAGATTGCATAAGTAAATCAAACCAAACAAGCCCATTATATCTTACCTGAAGGCGAGATGTAGGAAGACCTTGACCTCCACCGCAAAGTGCAAAAAAATGCGGGAAAAAACACAAGAACACTCAAAAAAGAACTTGAAAACAAGAAAGGCAATGCTAAAATTTGAAAAGCGAGTTAGATTGCACAAATGATGAGCAAAATAGATCTGCGAGCCATTGTTTTCTTATAAATCCAAATCTTTATTTATTCTGATTTTTGGAATTTGATGTAATTATGATAAAGTTAGGGTTAAAACAGGAAACATGAATAATTTGTTGCCATTATGAAATAATCTTCCAATTATTATTTATTAGGGTCAAGAACTTTTTGCAATGTGTCTTTCTTTTTACTGCATGGCTGATATGGCAAGGACTTAGGGGCTCTTTACCAAATGCTTACTGGGTAAGCGCTTACGGGCAAGAGTTACGGCCCTCACTACCTTGTCGGGTAACATTTTCGGCCATCAAAATGGATTGTTTGTAAGCGTCTCTTACCCGGTAAGCGCTAACCAGGTAAGAGTCTTCTCCCTCAATTACCAGGGGGAAAGAACCACGGTTGTTGCCATGCCTCTTACTGGGTAAGATTCTAGGTCCTTGCCATGCTCACCTGGTAAGGCCATTGTTGGCTTACTATATTCCATAAAAAGCTAAAGTTTAGTTTTTGGTTTTCCTGTGGATGAAATTCATGATATTCTGTGCTTATGAAACAGATGCTCTGAAGTAAAATAATACAGTATTTATTCGTATTAAATGGTTCATATTTGTTTTTTGTTTATGTTTCAGCAACAAATTCAGGCTAACTCGATCCGAGAAGATGTCAGAAGCGGAGCATGAGTACGAGGAGGTTAGTATACTTGTGCATTAATTGCTCTACTACATGGCTTCATAAATGAAATATTACTGCAGGCTTCATAATTGACTATTACAAAACACTTGGTAAGAAATTGCCCCAATCTCTCAAATGGGAAATAATTAAACACTCTTCACTTTCTTCACCCGCCCCTGTGCACCTCTCAAATGTTTGGATACTTAACGGAAACGCTTGCTGAAGTTTGACTGGAGGCACTCTAACCATTTAGATTTTGATTGTCAACACATTTGAATTTATTTCCTAAACAATTTGGCAGAGTTTTAGGTTGCGAGTCCGTAAAGCATCATAGCTAGGAATTGAGATTTTTTGGTATTTTCCGGTTTTCACGGGTAAACCTCTTAGGTTGCCTTTGGTACTTGGAACTAAACGTCTGTATTGGTGATGAGACAAAATGTTGAAATGACCTAATTGTCCCTAAAGTATTATTTAATGTTTATTTACCTTATAGTAATCATAAATGAAACATGTCAAGTAATTATTTAAATAATTTCATAAAAAACATTGATACATAATTTCTTTTTATTATATGTATATATATAATATTATATGTATCATAATAATTTTAATATATATATATACACACACACACATATATATATATATATATAGGTGGGAGGTTCAAACAAGAAGGGTACCATTTTACCAAGAATGCGAGAATAACACCTAAAACACGCAACCATCACATATGATACTGTATGGGGACGAAATAGTGTGCGGGTGACTTGGCCTGCGAGCTAGGTTGCTGCCAAGGTTGCCCTTGTCCATCATGCGTGTATAACCAATTTATCACATGTGATACTTGTTTGTTTCAGGTGTTCTCTTGTTCTCGTGAACTAAACCGTTCTCGTTTGAACCCTTCCTTATATGTATGTATGTACATATGTACATATATACAGGGAGGTTCAAATGAAAAAGGCAAAAAAGTTGAGAAGAAAGAGATTTTAGGGTAGAATCGTCTTTCGGTTTTTTGTCCCACTTTGTTCCAGTATATTTGGGGGGACCAAAAAAATAACAAAATTGTCCCAATTAGTTTCATGACATCTTGTCCTGGATATTGCTTGTCCCATGTACCAAATGCACCCTTTGTACTTGGCAACTTATGGTAGCTTAAGTTGAAACTTATCCTGAAATCAGTGAGATTTCTCATTTTTTCTTGATACTTTTATACCACAAACAATACACAAGTATCTCTGCAAAAACCTGCAACTGCAAGCCAAAACACTATACATTGGCAGCTGAATCCCCCAAGTTTCTAATGTTTATATGCTGTGACCTACCTGTTAACGTAACTCGAATACAGCTCAAAGCCGACAGTGAGGAAGCAACCAAAAGATTCGAGACGATCGTGCAGCTAATGAACGAAGAAATCGTGCGTTTCCAAGAACAAAAAACACAAGATATGGGCCTGGCTTTCCATGAATTCGCAAAAGGGCAAGCACGTCTAGCAAATGGTATTGCCGATGCTTGGCGAAGTCTCCTTCCGAAACTCGAGGCTCTTTCTTCCTCGTAACCGGGCTTTAAACCTCAACAAGTTTCATCTCTCGAGAATGGTATTGCTCTCTATTTCCGTTGATATGACCATGGCATCGAGAACTTGGCCGCACTGTTTGCTTTCGTTGTCTGTATCTTAATCGTCCACCACGTTTGAAATGTTTTTTCGGTGCTTCTCTTCTGTCTAACAATCAAATGCAACATTTGATTTCTTTATTTTTTTTAGTACACTTTTTTGAAAATTTTACTGTTTATTTTCTAGAGATATATATCAGCACCAACATCCAATTCAATTCTATGTTATACAGTGTACTTTTTTCAAGCTCATTTTTCTGGTTCCATGAGTACCATGTGTTACTCGTTGCTCCTCCCTTTTTGTTCACACGATTGGGTAAAGTCTGTGTGTGTGTTTCTTTAGAATAAATAAAGTATATTTTTAAAAAGAACATATTTTCTTTTATTAACATGAAAATTTATTTTCTATGCTTCTCTTTCTTTCTTTCTTTTCCCTTCACTCTCAAAAACATAAATGAAAATATTTATTTCTTTTCTTTTTTCTTTCCAAATTCAAAAACACAAATGAATGGCATTTAATAAACATGTGACATCTTTTCTTTTATTTAGTAAGCATGAGTGTCTAGATTAGTTTGCGTTCATCTAGAATAATTTCACATGGATCTGAAGTTAACAGTCAAGAAAATCCAACGAGTAAGCTAAAATATAAGGATGTAGCATGGGACATTTTTACATGCAAGATGTATAGCTTTTAATGCATTAGGTACAAGAGGACAACAATTGAATTTGAAAAGAGAACAAGCATAGCTACTCGTTTGAACGGTCTCTTTTACCGTATTTTTCAATAAATCTAAATCATTAATGGTATTTGGTCTAATACATTGGAAGTTGGAACAGCCGTTAATAAATACCACATAGGCATTGTTTGGCAAAAAAAAGGCTAGCTTATAAGCTAGTTTATTTTATGGGTATATGTTTGGATGGACAAAAGCTAGCTTATGTAACAACCTAACTCGCGACATAAAACAAAACTAACTTTATTAACTAACAACGCCAAACGGCCCAAATCAACATCTACATTTCGAGGTTTGCGGAAAGACAACCTAATACACAACTGAGATTACAAGGGACGAAAACTATAATGGAGGTCTTCTATCCTAGCTCCGGCCCACACCTTCTTCTTACTCTTGCTCGATCCTCCTACCTCACGCCTGCCTGAAAAGTTTTTTAGTTTGAAATAGCGAGGGTTAGACCAAAAGGTCTAGTGAGCTTCCTCTAATAACGGTTCACAACTCCAGCATCAAATAAAAGATTTATAAGCAATTATAAACCAATTCAGTTTTATAAAAATAACCACATTCATAAACTCGCTTTCGGCAGACACTACTGTCACTCGAAAGTAACAGCGTGTATGGCTCATACTGCCTTAATCTAGGAACCCCCCATTGGCATAAACGGGACCCCCCCCCCCCCCCCCCCCCCCCCCCCCGGTATGAGCGCATGCGGGACACCCCCCGACTTAGGCCATATTCGCCAACTACAATGTATGCATACATTTAACCAACAACAAAAGTGTAAAACCACATTTAAGGTAAATCTCGCATATATATATATATATATATATATATATATATAAAGCATACATAAATAAATAAAATGCTTTAAATGACTTCCACATGCTTTTAACCACTTTATCATCAAAGAGCATTTAGTTTAGAAAACTCACTTGGATCTCGCGGAACTTTACATGATGACTTCCTCTATAAAAGAACCTACCAAGGCATTAACAGATAGAGGAAATAAGGGCCACAAAACTCTCTCGAATCTAACAACTAAAAACCCACTCCACCACCCCGGGCCGCCGACTCCCGACCCTGCCCGGATTGCCGTCTCCCGGCTTGTCACCCTCACCCACCCGGGTTGCCGACTCCTGGCCCCGCCCGGGTCGCCGCCTCCCGGCTCCCCTTTTACACACCCGGGCTGCCGATTCCCGGCCCCGCCCGGGTCCATCCTTACCCCGGGCTTTCCCCGTCTCCCGGGTCCAAAGCAATCCCCTGGGTCTCCCCGGTTCCTAGCTACCACCGGGCCACCCGTCTCTCGGGTTCCCCCGGTTTCGCATTCAAAGGTCGGGCGCCCGAATTGAGTGTTCAACACAGACCCAGATGGACGATTAAGGGTTTTAAACGAACCCCAAAATCCCGAATAGAAGAACAACTCACTAAACGGTATGCTTAGATTACCAAAATATAAAGGGTTAGGACAACAAATCATCCTTAAACATAACCCCTTATCAACTAATCTCTTTAATTCAATTTTCCCCCAAGAACATAGGGGATTTCCATTCTTTTCTTATCCAAGAGTCCAACTAATAGGTAATCAGATAACCCCAAGAACTAAAGATGGAATAATGATGATTACCTTGATGTTTGGTGTAACACCCTCCCTAGACCCCGGAAGACGTTACAATAAAAAGACTGGTAAATAACGCTAAAAAAACGAACTTCAAAATTTTACTTCATTACATTTAACAATTTATTACAGCGGAAGACTTACAACTAAAATAATAATCTAGCAAAATAGTTCATCCCATACCGAACAAGTTAATACAAATAAGATTAATAAAAATGTTCTTCAACATTATAATACCAATCCTCCCCCTTGTTAAGTCTTGTGTGCATGCCACCTGAGATATACGATACATGTTAGCTTACAAAGCTAAGTGTGAGTTCATGGTTAGTTCTACAAATACTGGACAAACAATTCAGTAACTAATATTGAGTAAATTTGAGAACTTAAACAATACACTGAAACTGCTTCAACATACAATAGTGTTCTGAATTCTGTGTGACATAGTACGTCTTGCAATACTACTCAACTAAAGGCTCAGATTGAATCCCAACCAATACGAAACTAGTCTTGACAAAATAATGATTTTGCTGAACTGTCGTGCTTAAACAAGCACATTTAATTGGCACTGAAAACGATAACACACTAATCGTCGTAATCTTGTATGAACGTTGCCTGATCATAACGACTGATAAAGCCAATCACATAATTCATAATATGATTACTACTAACAAATAAGCTACAACGAATTACTGAGCAACTAGTGCATAATAACACACAAATTATCGACAAAGAGTGAAACTGACATTGACAAGATATAACTACTATTGGGTGCCATCTATGGTACTAGACTTCTGAACGCTGGTCTTCTACAATGGATACAATCTTCCACAATAGATAAAATTCTAACAACTACTAAATACTATTAAAGTTGTGTGTTCAAACCTACACGTACTACACTAAAACTACTGCCACAAGGTGGATATTAATATAACAGAATTTATCATCCACAATGTAAACTACTCAATTAAATAATTGGAAGCATGTAACGTAATTAAAACACATAACAAAAATATGTGTAACTGACATTACGTAATTAACCGGATAACCAAAACACATATAAAAAAATACTAAGTTACTGAAACATACTAGTCGTATATCCTCCCCTTCGGGAAACGAGTCATGAAAACTCACCTGGTTTGCCGAGTGATTGAGATATGACCGACTATTGTAATCTTGACGTGAAACCCAACACCTAAACAATAATTTAGGAGTTCTAAGGTTATACTTATATAATTATAAACTAAATCTACCGTAAAAGTCTACTAACAATTTCTTGGACTAACATTAATTTACTCGTTGCTACCATTCAATTATTTAATTAATTACATAATTAAATAATCTGAATTAATTAGATTAATATTAATAATAATAAAATTTACTAATCTTTATATATATAAAAGCAAAAACCAAGAGAAATGACATGGCACAATGTGGATTGAAAATTTTAAAATATTGGATTGTGGTTAACTTTGGCCATCCCACATTGATAGAAAGATGAAATGTTGGAACATGAAGATGATTATAAAAGGAAAATGATGCCAACTTTTTTTTTTACATGATTTATGATTTGTTTTAATCCATTTTGGATTAAAGAGTTGATTTTTAGTTACAAATTTGTTGGTGTTGATATATATTGTATTACAACTAATAAGATACACTTATTTCATTTAATTTGTTTATTTTTACATCTTTTTGTCTTTGTATACATAAAATGAAAAACAAGACAAAATGACATGTCATGATGTGGATTAAGAAATCTAATATATACATATAAAAGTAAAATTACCCAAGAGAAATGACACGCTTCAAATAAGAATCATCAATATATATATATATTTATATATATATATATATATATATATATATATATTTATATAAAAGAAAGAACCATAGAGAATGATATGACATTGTGAGATTTGAGTAATGTACGTACCTATAAGAAACGAGGACATTTGAATTTGAAATGAGATACGAGTATTCTCAAATACTACTATATTCTGGTGGTGTTTTACACATATCACATTGATGAGTGAATATAAGATTGGATAATAAGATTGCAGAAACACAGAGATTTAGATTTTGATAAATTAAAGGATTAGTTGGCTAAATATTCTTTTTGGCCGACCCCTATTTTTGTTAAAAATACCCATTTATATAAGCAAATAAATCGATAGACAAATGTATACAAATCATCATATTTCATCAATTTATACAATATTATCAATGTTGAACTTTGATGTCTTTTTATTATCTCACAAGTCACAAGAAGATTTAAGTATTCTCAAATCTTGAATTGTGATGTTATTTGGTTATCCCACATTGATAGAAAGAAAATAAATTTTGGAAGAATGGATGACTATGTAAAAGTTGAATGAGATGTCTTATTTGATTGTCCCACATCGACATAAAGACAATAGATTTGGAAGAAGATGTTAGTATATAAAAGCTGGATGAAATGTCTTATTTATTTATCTCACATCGGTAAAAAAAGATAGATTTGAAAGAAGAGGTTAGTATATAAAAGGTGCATGAGCTGTCTTATTTGGTTAATCCACATCAACGTAAAGATAATAAATTTGGAATATGAGGTAAACAAAAGAAAAGACGGATAAGATGACTTACAAGTTTAAAAGTTTGTGGCAACCTATGTGGTTGTCTCATTTTTAGTCGACCTCTTTCGCTAAAAATCAAATTTTATAAAATATTAATCTTTATGTGACTTTATTCATATAAAAAGAACAACCATAAATAATGAGATGACATTGTGAGATTTCAGTATTCTAAAATATTGCATTGTGTTGTAGTTCAATTATCCCACCTTGATGCGAGGTGCAAGATTGGAGAATGAAGATGACTGTAAGAAACAAGGGTTGATTTTGATAATCAAAATTTTAGTTGGATAAATATGTTTTAGCTCACGATTAGAATCCCATAATAAATTAGCAAGAAAGTAGGATTTGGAAGAGAGGGTTGATATTGGCTGTCAACTCTCATTTTCCAAAAAAAAATTATATATATATATACAAATTAACCACTCATCGAAACACATTAATTATTTTATATTGTATTCAATTAACTGTTAACTGAGGAATTATGTTTTATATATCTTATCTCGACACATATATTTCCTGAAATAATTATCGCCACAACTGATGATGTGGCTTAACCAAGTTTGAGTATTATTAAACGTTAAATTATGGTTTGGTTAAATTATCCCACATTACTATGAAGATGATAAAATTTAAAAATAGATGGTTATATATGAGTAGAAGTTGGCTTGAAAAATTTTAAAATAGGTTTGACTAAATATATTGGCCAACAATAATTTTTCAAAAAATCTATACATCTACTTTAGGCCTTAAGTTTAAAACTTAATGTCAACATGTTTGTTAGAGTGTTTTTATTATATGTCACCTTATATATAAACTCAAGAGCATTAAAGGAACTTTTGGAACGAATCAAGTTGGATATCATATTAGCGCATTACAAGTTTGAGTCATTAAAATAATAAGCAACATTTTTTAAGTTCAAACTTCAAAATTATCAAACTTAAATTTGAGCCATACGGTGATTCCTCAAAACTTTCGTAACAACAATAATGATATGGGTGTATGACATGTTGTTTCATTCTAAATAACATAACAAAAAAGTTAATGTCAATACGTGTCAAACTCTTCGTAACAATAAAAGGTTAGCAATACGTCAAAATAAACCACTCATGTAAATACATTCTTCATTTTAAATTGTATCTCATTAATTATTAAGCAAGAAATTATGTTCTATCTTAACTCGGTCAAGTACTTCTTTAAAAAAATTATCGCTACCGTGCAACGCACGGGGTTGCCACTAGTATTAATAAACTATTACAACCAAATGGCACTTCATTGGACCACTAGAAAACCACCATGCATGGTCTTTTAAAAAGAAAAACCAAGGCCTCGTCCCTTTTTTTTCCATACCATGGTCGTCGAGACGGGATGCCATGGCCTCGACTCTTTCGCCTACTCCGGCTAACCTCCTCCGTCGGAGACATTAGACCAATGGGTTTTCTTCTGCCTCTCGAATTGCCCCACACGCAACACCACTCGCCGACAGCCTTGGCCGTTACTGGGTTGCTGCCCGAGTAGTGGCTTCGATTGGCCGGTAGGTTCTAACCAAGGGTTGTCGATTACACTCCCCCTAACTTGGTTTCTACCGCACGATGACCCAAGCATAGATATAAATTTGGCCAACATGTAAAGCATGCTTTAAAAAAATCATGGATTAAACTCGACCTTTAAAACTATTCGACGAGGGACGAAGCTACTTACCGAGGGGACGTTTGCCTCCATACTGTTGAAAAACTTAAATCATATAAGTTTTTATTGTTTCTGTGCAACTCACCAAGCACAATGTACAAGTGCTTGATGCATGAAAATAAGGATTATTTTAGACCACATATATAAATTGGAGCTTTGTTTTGTCTTGCATGGAGACAAAATGTATGGATGAGAAAAGAGAAGACTTTTAGTTTGCATTGGAAATGTGAAGTTGCATGGGAAATATGGACTACCATCTATTGCTACTATCTACATGATAAGTCAACTTTCTTTGTCTTTTTCCTCTTTCTCATGCATATAAATATGCATGCATGATCCGTGGAAAAATCATCCCCAACATCACATTTGAAGAAGACTATCTATCTATCTATCTATCTATCTATCTATCTATCTATCTATCTATCTATCTATCTATCTATCTATCTATCTATCTATCTATCTATGGAAATTGGCTCAAATAGCCACATCACACACCCACATTGGTCTCCTAGCCATTTCTCGCCCGGTTTGACGAAAATAGACCTAGGTCCGCAATGGTGGACCTGCAGGTCCGCTACCTGCCAAAAAACGACAAAAAAATGACGGTTCGAGCCAGATCCGCAACGGGTCGGGTCGGTAGGTCCGCCACCCGACCCAGGTTCGCCACCTACCCACGTGTCACGTAACGGGACTTGTTGTATGCACATCCGCCATGGCGGACCTAGCTCCGCCATTGCGGACCTAGGCTAGGTCCGCCAGTGCCCTTTTTTTATTGATTTTTTTGTTTTTTGACGTACATTTTCGTTGCGGAGCTGCATTATTTTGGTCCTATATAATTGTCAGATATACAATTTAGTTGTTGAATTCATTGAAGCCTTTTGAAATTTTTTGAAACCGGTGAAGTTTTCCCCAAAAATAGCAAGCCTGAAAACGGAAGGTAAGCAGTTTTGTTTACTGTGAAAAAATTTCAAAAACACCTGATAGTTTCAAGATGAGTTATGTTTCTGAAAAAGTAAAGTTACGTATTTTGGGTGGAGGTTACTTTGAACAGGGCGATCAAGGGTGGGATTATTATACTGATCGACTGATGGTTCGCATCATGGTTTCGACAACTATCACGCATCAAAGGTTGGTTAGTTATCTTCGTGAGAAATGTGGTATGGACACCATTGTTGGTATCACCATAATTATCTACATAAATTCTGGCCAAATGATTCAACTAAGAGACAATGCCGAAGTTTCGTGTTTCTTGCAAAATGCTATGGCTTTTTCAACTCCGCCAACACTTTACATTTACGATGATTACACGATGGCGGGCAGCAACAACGTTGGTTCGAACACCGGAGGCGCTCCTGATGTGTATGCTGAGCAGAATCAAACATCTTACATGCCTTAGTTCCCCGAGCATAATCAAACATCTTATATTCCTCAGTCCGCTGAGCAGAGTCAAACATCTTACAGGCCTCAGTTTGATTCCGCTTATCGTCATGAACATGGTTATGGTATGAGTGACTATAACCCCGGTGTTGTTCCTGAGACAGAAGAAGAATTGGTAGACGAACGAGCCGATGAGGAAGACGAAGCCGATGAAGAATTTTATCAAGACCCCGATGAATCTCATGTTTATGACCTGGGTCTTTCTGATGTTCATACGGATGAAGAAGAAGAAGAAACGTCTGAACGTAGTCCTGTTAAATCATATGGTGGGATAAATGAATTCTTTGGTATGCCTCCCTCCTTTCCAGAAGACCGAGAGCCCGTCATCACACCAAACGAAGCACCTGTACATTATAACCGTAGTAGAAGAGTGAGTTTAGGGGATGTTTTTCAAACGAAAGACGAAATGACCCTTGTTATCGGGAGGAAGACCCTTGAAGAGGGTTTCCAGTTTAGAGTTGAAAGATCTTCAAAAAGCCGATACGATGTGAGATGTGTGCAGCCTAACTGTAATTGGCGTATTTATGTTGTGTGCATAGAGAATAGCACTATGTTCCACGTACGAATTATGAACGACGTACACACTTGTTCAAGGACCCAGATGAATCCCCACCACCGTAACGCCAATAGCAGAGTATTGGGACACATAATTTTGCCTAAAGTACGTGACGAAAGCCGGAAAATACGTGGAAAAGACATTGTGAACGACATGAAGGCGGACATGCACCTAAATATCTCGTATTGGCAAGCTTGGCGTGCGAAGGCTTATGCGCTAACCATTGAGCGGGGTACCCCCCAGGAATCTTTTAGCCGACTTCCTGCGTTCTTCTATAACTTGGAGCTTAATAATCCTGGTACTTTCACCCGAATAAAGACAAATAGTACAGGACGTTTTGAGATGTGTTTTGCTGCCCTTGGTTGCTCGGTACGTATTTTGGTTATGTTTTGCCTCGGGCAGTATATTTTTTGCATTAAAAGATATTGTCTTTAATTTTCTAACGGTTAAACCATGTAATTTATGTAGATTCGGTCGTTTCTGGGACACTTGAGTCGTGTCCTTATAATAGACGGCGCTCATTTGAAGGGTCCTTATTTGGGCACAATGTTCTTAGCCGTTGCTATGGATGCCAATAACCAAATTGTGCCGGTCGCTTTTGGAGTGGGTAGGTCTGAGAGTGGGAAGGCATGGACTTGGTTTTTGACGATGTTGAAGGTATGTATCCAAGAACCGGAAGGGTTGGTGTTCATATCCGACAGGGCTTTATCCATAAGCCAAGCTATTAGCACGGTGTACCCAAATGCCCATCATGGTTTGTGTTGTCGCCATTTACAGGCCCATGGACCACAATCGCCAAGCGGTCCCGTCTGTTGTGGCACATCATTCATGTATTCCCAAGTGAAGGAATTAAAAAACGCTTGCGTATGCGAATGTTCACCCAAAGCCGTCAACAATTGCGGCATCCTGATAGTGAATTCGGTCATCATTTCTCTAAGGATGCCTCCAAGGTGGGAACCCTAAAACTGTCATATATGGTCAATTTCGCGGAGTCCAGATTGAACAACCCAATTACCCAATGCTTATTACTTATATACATTGGAATGAACACCTGAAACATAAAAAAACTATATGTCAGTTATATAAATTCGAAATTTCTTAAATAATATACATGTAAACTGTTATTCATACTTTATTGACGGTGCCCCATGCTGGAAAACCAGCACTTCCTTGTGCACCATTGCACTGCTGAGTCAGGTAGGAAAGATCTTTAAGCTCAGTCATGTAGTACATGAAGTCTGGCAGCATGATGGACCAATCAGTCAGGGTCGAGCGTGACTCCAGATGAAGTCGGACCCATACCTCGATGTGCTATTAATAAACAATAACATGTTAAGCATGAGTTACAAACTATTATTAATAAAATTATATTAACTAAAACAAATACGTACCTCCGTCTCAAAATATCCACTATCTTCAAAGCCCAATAGTTTCCCCCAAAAGGTACGATGTACATGCCGGATTGGTAGAAGTGTCAGTCTCATAGCCATGCTGGGGGGTGGTCTAGGAGTAACGAACTGGGAACTGTCGTCCACCCCTATACCGAACGACAGTGACATGTCCGGGCCAACCATACCAAATGTCCCTGTCATGTCTGGGCCACCAAAACCTGGCATACCTGACACTCCCTGCATAACGAAATAAATAAATATCTCTCCAATATCATTGAAAAAAAATAAGTTAAACATTAACCGATTGATAATATTTACCGTGGGCATATGTGAGGGGGAAAAAGCGTACGACGAATCCAGAATCCTGGGTGATGAAACCCAAGGGTCGTACGACGTTTCTTGTTGTGGTGGGCGTTGTTGCTGTGGTGGATGAGCGGATAGCTACGTACAAGTATTAATTGTTAATGAACGTTCTTAAGTTTAAAATTAAATACATAACTAAAATTAAATACTTACAGTCTTACATGCCACTACTGCATCTCACGATACATCGCCTGTATATGAGTATACATATCCGTTTGACCACCCCGCCACACATTTATGTCATTAACTGTTCCCTGTACTTCACTAACTGTTCCCTGTACTTGACTAACAGTGCCCTGCAGGGTGGTTAAACGATCCTAATATGAAGTATAGGGATCATTGGTAGGCATACTCAGACGGGGGGGGGGGGATCATATTGGATCTATGGGCCGAATTCCCCACTCACACCAGCGTCGTGGTGGAAACCAACACCGTCACCACCAACGTCATGGTGGAAACCAACACTGTCACCACCAACGTCGGGGTGGAAACCAGCACCGACACCACCATCGTCGTCGTCGTTGTCGTCATCATCATCGTCGTCGTTGTCATTGTCGTCGTCATCGTCACCATCACCGGAGACTCTCGTCCTCTTTATCTCCTGCTCCTCCATCCCCTGGAAATATCGATGGCTAATCTGATACCACTGAAATGCCTCCTCCTCAGGGGTAGCCACAAGAGGTCCGATGGGTGGCCGACTACGCTGGTATTCATAATCTGTAATGTTAGTTTCTAACTTTAAAATAATAAATATTTTAAAGTATTTAAAAATACGTACCTCTAACGTATCAAGTAGTACCCCGACATGTTTACTGTTAAGGATAATAATCCTAGTCCAACGTACACCCCTAGGAAGCCTGAGATGCATCGTGAAAAACTGGGTAGCAGCAGGAAAAGTCTCCAAGATCCAAATCTGAGAGTTACAAGTAGTTAAAATATGGAATGCATTAACCATGTATACGTATAGTAATAGCAAATCAACTAACCTTGAAGGCATGTAAAAACCCTGTAAGTGTCAACTTCGACTGATCTGGTGTACGTCTCCGAATAGCACCAGACATCTGCTTAAAGGTGGGTTCCCAGACTAAAAAACCCCAAGGATATCGGTTAAAGAACCGAAAATCCTGTGCTATAGTAAGCACGGTGGAGGAAACAGGTAAGTGGATCTGTCTACCAAGAAAAAAGACCTCCACCATCATGATCAAGCAAACACGGACAGTGTCATCGTCCGTAAGCTGATCTCCATCTCCAAGCGATGCAAATTTCGCTTCTAAATTTCGGATCAACAGCTTATCCGGATCACCAAAAACCCGACGAATAAAATGGGTTGACCTCTGCTTCTGCCTCTCTGGAAATGTGGGAAACTTTCCAAACCGGAGTCCTGTAATCAGGCAGAATTCCTCGCGCCCATATCGGAGAATATGTCTTCCCACCTGGAAGAACATGTTATGCTCGTTGTCCTCCTCCGGGAAGATCTCCATTTTTAAAATGGTGTACATCAGTAATGGGTCGTAGGAGTAGTCATCCATCGACAACTACAGACCAAAAACCGCCTACCTGAAGATCTCAAGCCTTTGTCCGCTCAACTTACTTTTTATTTGCTCTATCACGGTCAACTTTGACCGTAAAGTCAAGCTAGGGGCCTAAATTGTCAAATATTAAAAGTTAAAAGACATAAAGTGTCTAAAATTAAATTTAAGGGACCAATAGTTTAATTATATAAATCAAGGGATCAATAATGTCAAATATATAAGTTTAGGGGTATAATGTGAAACAAGTTAAATTTAAAGAACATAAAGTGCCTAAAATTAAATTTAAGGGACCTAAAGTGTCTATAAATAAATTTAAGGGACCTAAAGTGTCTATAAATAAATTTAAGGGACCTAAAGTGTAATTAATTAATTTACGGACATAAAGTAAAACAAATTAAATTTAAGGGACCTAAAGTGTCTACAATTAATTTTAAGGGACCTAAAGTGTCTATAAATAAATTGAAGGGACCTAAAGTGTAATTAATTAATTTACGGACATAAAGTGAAACAAATTAAATTTAAGGGACCTAAAGTGTCTACAATTAATTTTAAGGGACCTAAAGTGTCTATAAATAAATTTAAGGGACCTAAAGTGTAATTAATTAATTTACGGACATAAAGTGAAACAAATTAAATTTAAGGGACCTAAAGTGTCTACAATTAATTTTAAGGGACCTAAAGTGTCTATAAATAAATTTAAGGGACCTAAAGTGTAATTAATTAATTTACGGACATAAAGTGAAACAAATTAAATTTAAGGGACCTAAAGTGTCTACAATTAATTTTAAGGGACCTAAAGTGTCTATAAATAAATTTAAGGGACCTAAAGTGTAATTAATTAATTTACGGACATAAAGTGAAACAAATTAAATTTAAGGGACCTAAAGTGTCTACAATTAATTTTAAGGGACCTAAAGTGTCTATAAATAAATTTAAGGGACCAATATTATAATTAATTACTATTTAATGAGATAAAGTGTCTAAAAAATAAAAATGAATCAATAGTGTCAAATATATAAGTTTGTCGGGAACTAATTGACCTAAAGTGTCAAATAACAAAGATAAATAATGAGGAATAAATAAATAATGATTCCCTAACAATAAATTAATAATAATTCATAATGGAAACAAAATATAATTGTAGAAGGATAATCAATTAAATCAATAAATTTAACAATTACTAATTAATTAACAATTAATTATTTATGGAAACAAAATATAAAAAATAAAAAACCACCGGTCCGCCACCACCTGAATCTTCAGGTCCGCCAACCACCCGGTGGTCGTGGCGGAGATGTGGTAGCGAAGGTGGTCGTGGCGGAGATATGTGGTAGCGGAGGTGGTCGTGGCGGAGATGTGGTAGCGGAGGTAGTATGGCGGAGTTGGAGAACTTAACTTTCGGAACATGTTGCACACGTGTCGGTGTAGGGAAGCATGTAAAGATGCGACAAAAAATGAGGGGCTAACTTCCTTCCTTATAGAATAATCGACGATCTCGTATGAATGGGGGACCAAGAAAACCAATTTTTATGTATAAAATAGGAGGGTGTTCATATCTGTAACACCCCGACTTTCGAAAGGTATCACTTCAAGTTAATACAGAAATCGATATATCGAGGAAAAATAAGATATTTAATTTTGGACTTGAATCCTGGATTTTATAGTTTAGATAGATGAATGATTCAATTATGAGTCCAACGGTTCTTTCCGGAGCAAAAACGGAGCTATAACGAATAAGTTATGACCGAGACAAGATTTGACCAAATAAGAAGAAAAATCAGTGGCTAACGTACCTTGTTACGTGGGTTGCTGAAGCTGAACCCACGGAGCAACCTACGAGAATGGAAATTAGAGTACCTTGTTATGTGGGTTGCTGAAGCTGAACCCACGGAGCAACCTACGAGAATGGAAATTAGGGTACCTTGTTATGTGGGTTGCTGAAGCTGAACCCACGGAGCAACCCACGAGAATGGAAATTAGGGTACCTTGTTATGTGGGTTGCTGAAGCTGAACTCACGAATCAACCCACGTAGTGTAACACCCAAAAATCTAAGGTAAGTATTTCCCTCGTTCCTTGACTTTTGGTTAACTTGAGAATCCCTTTGTGTGCCTAATATGTGATATACCAATCTGTTAATAGTATGTTCATCTGCAGATTTAGTTCCACTTCATGAATCTTAGAAAAGTCTAGTTTTGGTGCCGAAGGGGTGTGGCGCGATAGTGCCACGCGATAGTGCCCTGGGCACAATCGCTGGTCACTATCGCTGGAGTGGTACCGTAGGTTCGGTGGTGGTCGCGATTGTGCCACCGCGATAGTGCCCTTGGCACAATCGCCAGGCACTATCGCCTGGGTTGTACCGAGAGTCGTGGAGTGGCGCGATAGTGCCCCCGCGATAGTGCCATTGGCACAATCGCCAGGCACTATCGCCGGCGGGGTCTGAGAGTATAAAAATCTCACTTTGACCATTTTGACTTCACTTCTCATCTTGAATCGTTTTGGGGCCGACTTGGAACTAGTTTAGGCGATGTTCTTCTATTTCTAAACCTACCAAACATTTATTGAAACCTTAGATTAGTTGAGGACATTCATTGGTGTTTAAAGGAGCTAGAAGATCACTCAAGAGAAGCATTCAAGTCCCATTCAAGTCTCCACCTTCTCACCATCCAAACCAAGTTTTCTAGGGTTTTGTACCAAACCCTAGATAGTGAGTTTCTTACATTATTTTCAAATGAGATACTTACTTAATATGCTTTCATGTCTAATGTGTTATTTTATGAGAAGACCTGATCACCTGATAAGTTTGACCTAACTGCTAAACTTGGTATTCTTGGTATCTAGACTTGAATAAAGTGAGGGACATGGATGAAGTTATCATACTTGATGTTTTGAGCATGTGTACATACTCGTTTTGGCGAGTCATCGATTATATGGAGTATTTGCATATTTTATAGTTTTGTACCTAAGTATGTTTGGGATTGTTGTGGTCTTATACATGTATCTTATGAGTATGAAATGATGTATAGAGACGGACATTGTAAGTACACAGAATGAACCATGAGTAAGTGCTAGGAGGATGTAGTCTTAGGTGCCACCGTAAGGGTATGCGCCTAGACCTCCGCCATTTGGAGTAATGCCTGGGAGGTAGTCTTCAAGTGTGCCGGGCCTTCGGGATGTTGCTCATGCGAGTGAATATCAAGGTACATTGACTCGAGGTAAAACTCATTGGAGTGATGGGTCTCCCCCATGATTGAACCGTAAGGACTTTGGTGATTGAAGTGTCATGAATGTTCATATTATGCTTACATTAATATGCCATGTTTTTATGTAACTCACTAGACCCGTTTGGTCTAACACTTGATTGTTGGTATGTATCTCAGGTTCTAGTGGCGCGAGCGCCAAGGATGTTTAATCGACCGTAGTGGTGAGCTCGGGAGCATTTTTGGGATGCCAATATTGAAGACTATACTTTTGGACATAGTTGACAACCTTTTGTAATCTTATGTCTAGTGAGGCCTAGATTAGAGTGTTGTCATCTATTATTGTTTCTCGTTACAATTTGTAATTAACTGGCATTTATGGTTCCCTTGTGTATGAGCTCATTGTTCTGGGCGACTTATTTACCACATTTCCATGTTAGCGGAAATTTTTGTTAATCCCATTTTTGGGGTGTTACAAGTAATAAAGCTCGACGTGGCGAATTATGTGGAAAGGTGCGTCACATGCTTTCAAGTTAAAGCGGAGCATCAAAGACCTTACGGGAGTTTGCAACCGTTAACAATTCCGGAGTGGAAGTGGGAGCACATCACGACGGATTTCGTCACGAAATTGCCGAAGACCCTAAGAGGACATGATACCATTTGGGTGGTAGTGGATAGACTTACCAAGAGTGCTCATTTCTTGGCAATGAGGGAAACGCTACCAATGGACAGACTCGCAAAGCTATACATTGACGAAGTGGTGTCTCGGCACGGCGTTCCGTTATCCATAGTCTCGGATAGAGATAGTAGGTCTACTTCCAAGTTTTGGGAGGGATTTCAAAGGGAGTTGGGCATGAAGGTTAAGTTGAGCACGGCGTATCACCCTCAAACGGACGGGCAAAGTGAGAGGACAATCCAAACGCTCGAGGACATGCTTCGATCGTGTGTCATAGATTTTGGGGGAACTTGGGACTCACACCTACCGTTAGTAGAGTTCGCTTACAATAACAGTTACCATTCGAGTATCGGAATGGCTCCGTTCGAGGCGCTCTACGGACGGAAATGTAGGACCCCAGTATGTTGGCTCGAGGCGGGAGAAAAACAATTTGTGGGACCGGAGATTGTGCAAGCAACGTCGGATAAAGTAAAAGGCATTCGAGAGCGATTAAAGGCGGCCCAAGACCGACAAAAGAGTTATGCGGACAAAAAGCGAAGACCGGTGGACTTCCAAGTTGGAGACCGGGTTATGTTGAAGGTATCACCGTGGAAGGGGATCATCCGTTTCGGGAAGCGCGGGAAGCTTAGCCCCCGTTTCCTTGGACCCTTCACGATTTTAGAGAAGATCGGACTCCAAGCTTATCGGTTGGATCTACCGCCGGAGATGGACGGAATCCATCCTACCTTCCATGTTTGCTATCTTCGTAAGTGTTTGGCCGAAGAGGAAAGTGTTATTCCGTTGACGGAAATCCGGGTGTACAACAGAAACCGATGTGTAGAAGAACCGGAAGCTATTCTAGAGTCAAAGACGAAACAACTGCGGCATAAAGAAGTAACGATGGTGAAGGTTCAATGGAAACACCATCGGGGCACTAACGTGACCTGGGAATCGGAGGAGGACATGAAGAAAAGATATCCGCATCTATTTTCGTAGATAAGATTTCGGGGGCGAAATCCCCATTAGGTGGGGAGGATTGTAACACCCGAAAATCTAAGGTAAGTATTTCCCTCGTTCCTTGACTTTTGGTTAACTTGAGAATCCCTTTGTGTGCCTAATATGTGATATACCAATCTGTTAATAGTATGTTCATCTGCAGATTTAGTTCCACTTCATGAATCTTAGAAAAGTCTAGTTTTGGTGCCGAAGGGGTGTGGCGCGATAGTGCCATGCGATAGTGCCCTGGGCACAATCACTGGTCACTATCGCTGGAGTGGTACCGTAGGTTCGGTGGTGGTCGCGATTGTGCCACCGCGATAGTGCCCTTGGCACAATCGCCAGGCACTATCGCCTGGGTTGTACCGAGAGTCGTGGAGTGGCGCGATAGTGCCCCCGCGATAGTGCCATTGGCACAATCGCCAGGCACTATCGCCGGCGGGGTCTGAGAGTATAAAAATCTCACTTTGACCATTTTGACTTCACTTCTCATCTTGAATCGTTTTGGGGCCGACTTGGAACTAGTTTAGGCGATGTTCTTCTATTTCTAAACCTACCAAACATTTATTGAAACCTTAGATTAGTTGAGGACATTCATTGGTGTTTAAAGGAGCTAGAAGATCACTCAAGAGAAGCATTCAAGTCCCATTCAAGTCTCCACCTTCTCACCATCCAAACCAAGTTTTCTAGGGTTTTGTACCAAACCCTAGATAGTGAGTTTCTTACATTATTTTCAAATGAGATACTTACTTAATATGCTTTCATGTCTAATGTGTTATTTTATGAGAAGACCTGATCACCTGATAAGTTTGACCTAACTGCTAAACTTGGTATTCTTGGTATCTAGACTTGAATAAAGTGAGGGACATGGATGAAGTTATCATACTTGATGTTTTGAGCATGTGTACATACTCGTTTTGGCGAGTCATCGATTATATGGAGTATTTGCATATTTTAGAGTTTTATACCTAAGTATGTTTGGGATTGTTGTGGTCTTATACATGTATCTTATGAGTATGAAATGATGTATAGAGACGGACATTGTAAGTACACAGAATGAACCATGAGTAAGTGCTAGGAGGATGTAGTCTTAGGTGCCACCGTAAGGGTATGCGCCTAGACCTCCGCTATTTAGAGTAATGCCTGGGAGGTAGTCTTCAAGTGTGTCAGGCCTTCGGGATGTTGCTCATGCGAGTGAATATCAAGGTACATTGACTCGAGGTAAAACTCATTGGAGTGATGGGTCTCCCCCATGATTGAACCGTAAGGACTTTGGTGATTGAAGTGTCATGAATGTTCATATTATGCTTACATTAATATGCCATTTTTTTATGTAACTCACTAGACCCGTTTGGTCTAACACTTGATTGTTGGTATGTATCTCAGGTTCTAGTGGCGCGAGCGCCAAGGATGTTTAATCGACCGTAGTGGTGAGCTCGGGAGCTTTTTTGGGATGCTAATATTGAAGACTATACTTTTGGACATAGTTGACAACCTTTTGTAATCTTATGTCTAGTGAGGCCTAGATTAGAGTGTTGTCAACTATTATTGTTTCTCGTTACAATTTGTAATTAACTGGCATTTATGGTTCCCTTGTGTATGAGCTCATTGTTCTGGGCGACTTATTTACCACATTTCCATGTTAGCGGAAGTTTTTGTTAATCCCATTTTTGGGGTGTTACACGTAGGGTGCTGGACGTTTTTATACACCATTTTTACCAAATATTTCTCATTTCCATTCTCTTCCCTTTCTCTCCCAAATCGATTTCCTTCTTTTCCCTTCAAACCCTAACTCATTTTGGCTCAAATCTTTGGATTTTGTGGAGGTGGAACATCATCAAGTGGTAGGATTGAAATCTATGGTCAAGGATTCACCATCTCCATCTTCATCTTCAACCTTAAGATCATTTTTGGGTTTTCTAGGTTTTCATCAAAACCTAAATGGTAAGTGTATCCCTTCCATTTATAAACCTTAAAATAAGTTATAAGTGCTCCGTTGATGACTATCCTAGTGTGTGGTTTATCAATTTCGGGTTTGATGGTTTTGGAGAAATCTAGGTCGAAATTGGGGTTTGGACCAAAATAGAGATTTTGATGTGTAATGTTTGGAGAATGTTTCTATATGGTTGAATGTGGTTATTTATGGTTGGAATGTATGGATATAGGTTTTTGGAAGATTTGGTTTGAAGAATCAAGTTCTTCAAGGAAAGCTCTAAGTGGGTAAAAATCTAGATTTATCCTAAATCTAGCAAGGTGAGTTCAAGTTGATTTGTGAAAACGGTGTACATGCCAAAATGTTTATTTTAAAGTGTTTTACATGAAATGGTTAACTGCTGATAAGTTTTGAGTCTTTCGAAATAAAATATGTGTTACTTGGTTATTCGTCAAAATGTGAGTATTTGATAAGTTTCACATTTGGTAAACTTGGGTTGTGTTAACCTCTTAAAATGCTTATATTGGGTTTGAACATTTTCGCAACTAAATAGCATGATTTACGTATTCTTAGTGACTTTGTACAAGTAAGATCTATTTCATGATTCATGCATCTTTGAGGATTTTGTACAAATGGATTTTGAGCATTTTAGCTCGGGGTTGGCTTTAAAGAGTCTTATGGACAATTGTCCGGATTTAATAGCTCGATGTAGAGTCCCATTTCATAGCTTACATCTAAATGCATTTTATCGCATATTTATAATTACAGGCTCGAGTGCTGTTGTCATTCAGGTATAGTCGTGTAATCTTAGACTGTGTTGCATTGGATCCATAGGCACATGAGTCAGTCTTATTTGATGGTCATTTGGGTGGTACGGGGTTGGACTCTGGGACACATGTTTTATGACCTTGTCCATTCAAGGAGTACACTAGGAGGACTGAGTCCGGGTGGTGCTATCATGGCGTGGAGTAGCCATTGGATGGGCGTTTTGGACCTCCGCCAGGTGGGGCAATGCCTTGGTTGTATCCCCCTTGGGCCGGGCCTTGGAGCGGTATTCTCGTTGTTATATCGCTAAGGTCAGTTGACTCTTTGGTGTAGCTTGAAGGGAGTCGTAGGGACACTTGGGCTTGTGTGTCGTGAAGTGTCATACGATTAACGTTGTATGAGTGGCATACTTTTGTGTTCCTCCACTCTCAACGGATACGGGAAGCCCCCGTCGTCGGCCCGTCATATTTTGGATATTTAATTGTCCATGTTTTAATATTGGGATTTCATTCTACTTTATGGTCGTGTGAGTATTAAATTGGGTTACATGTTTTCAATGACGAACCATATTATTTAAGAATCGTTTTCCTTTACTTAATGGTCGAGTATTATGTTCCGCCCGTGTTTTGGGTGTTTTGGGTTATAAGGTATTATTTATATTTCCATGAATTGGAATGTCGAACTATGATCCCATCTTGGGTGAGTTCCGGATTGCATCATTTTATATGAAACGTGTGTTTGGGAGCATTGTCTTTAAAGGTGCATATTTTGGGAAAATGTGTCGCTTCCATGTTAAAGTATATTATTTCGAAGGATCTCGCTTTAAACTGGTTTCCTTGCTTTTAAAGATTTATTCATTCATGTTAAAACTCTTGAGCTCACTAGGCGTTAAGCCTAACCCTTTTTATTTGTCGGCATGTGCATCAGGTTCCAGTTGGGGTTTGGTTCTAGCAGCTATGAAGAGTTGAGCCTTAGCTTTGTACGAATGTAAATAGTTGGTGAAGTCTTCCGCCATTTTGGAGATAGTGACTATTATGGGGTTTTAGTAGCACCCGCTCTTATCATAGATTATTGTATATAATGAACGTGTGTATTGAGGTTAATTTCCTAAATTGTGATTGTAGGCGATGCAATTATTGATGTATTTAGAAAATTTTAATAAGTTGCTATTTCCAGAATTGAGGGTGTTACAAGTTGGTATCAGAACTTAAGTTTGAGAGAATTAGGTGTTGACTTTTGAATGCCTAGACTCAAACTAGAGTTCTTATAAGTGTTTGTAAGTGCAGTTGCATATTAGGTGCCTTAAGATAAGATATCTTGGAGTTGATAGAGTCGCTAGAAACGGGAAATTTGTCAAGGGTCACAAGGATGATCATGTATGGTACGATCATAATGGCACCTGGCCAGTGTCATGGTGAACCTACATTTTACATGGGTATACTTGAACTACCTTGATATGACGACCGTTGGGGTAGTGAGAAAGTTTCTAAGCGAGTAATCTAAGGAAAGGTTGATGTCTATAGCGATGTGACGTTGAAGTGATAGTTAAATGCGTTGAATGCATTAAGTTGATCATCTTGAGTAAGAATCATTGGTTGGATTAGAACTATAAATTCGTTAGACCAATTTTATTTCGAGGAGAAGTTGTAAGTTAACTCAATTAGTGGGTTCGTGGCTCTAAGATGTTTGATGTATCCGGATGGCAATAATATGTCGGGAGAATGGATGAGTGTAGTCCTAAGATGCGAGTGCCGACCAAAATTCATGCACGGAATTTATTTCTAAAATAAGTTTGCATCAATTGTCTCCCATATTTTCGAAGTGTAAAGTGAGTTGTACTATGAAGCCTTGGTAAAACCTTTAGCACTCATCAGATTTTAAACCGTGAGCTTAAGCATGCATAAAATTGTTTTGTTGCACGTGGTTGCAGTTTTTATTGAAAATTTCTTTATCCTTGTTTCGTGTCTGACACTATTTTCCGGATATTGTAATATTCGTGTTTTAATGTTAATTGAGTTGTTGGGGAAATAACTATGGAATTTTTGACTTTGACATTGGATCTCCTCCACGTATGTTAAGGTTTTAGAGGACGAGTTGTCCCTGTGTTCTTGAGTCGAAATGTTCTTTGAAATCTTAGTCGGTACGAGTCATGTTGAATTCATGAAACCTTATTTTATGACGCTTTACTACTCGCGAGTGTATTTTGAATTGCGTGAGCTTTAATTTTATTTGCGTGTAAGTTTAGGAGTTTTAGTGAAGCGTTGAGTCTCATGCGGGTTTTGGTAAAAGTGTCGTTTATATTTATCAGGTGCGATAAAAGATAAAATTTTGGAATTTTGACATTTTAGTCATGACTTTGTTTTGATGCTAATTGATTTTGGGAATGATGGTTTTGGCACCATATGATGTTGGGCATCGTTGTGTTTCATTGGGTTTTATGGAAGGTTTCGTTGGGTCTTACGGAATTCTATTTTACGACATTTTGCGTCGTGCTCTTGAAATTGAGAGGTGTATACTTGCATTATTGCGGGCGTTAACTTATAAATTTTCGTTTAATATTTTGTCTCATGCGAGTTTTGCATCGGTATTTTCGCAACCGTAAGAGACGTTTTAAGAAGTTTTGTTAATAGATGTTATCCCATATGTTATTTTGGGAAGTTTCAATATTATGTGATTTCTCTTTTGGGTTTTATATAGGGGTCACTGATTGTATGCTACATGGTTCTCGAATTGTTTTAAATTGTTGGTGTGAGTAAGCATATGGAAAGTTATGTCGTTTCGTATTGGATTTTTGCTTTGAACGCATTTCAGTTGTCGATTTTAACGTTATAAATTCCGCAATGCATTAAGTGAGTTAGCGGTATAATTTGATGCATGTGAGGACCATGGTAGTCCATTTAAAATTTTGTTGCGCATCTTTTATTATTATCCATATTAACGTAAGCACTGATCAAATGAGTTTTGGAAATGGATTTATATGTGTAGTGTTGGTGATCAATTTTGAAACCTATCGAACGAACGGTAGTGTATTTTTACCGCACGATTAATTGTTATAAAACTCATGTATTTGAAAGTTTTATAGATTTCAACTTGGCATACTTATTGAAAAATCTTGAACTCATTAGGGCTATTGACTTAAAACCCCCTATCGTGAAGGGAGTTGCAATTAAGGGACCAGTGAAGTCCTTAGGATTTGAAGCGTCGGATGATCTGACTTGTAGTCAACCTTGGATTTGAGTTTCAGTTTTTGAATCGGGTCTTGCGTGAATCGTGTGGGTAATAGATTATATTCCATAGTTAATTAAGAGATGATCTCTATGCTTCGGTAAACCTTCGGGATGAGATTTTGCGTGACTACCTACGTCTGTTGGGTTCGTATTGATGGGTTGTTTGTCTGGTGGACATCAAGTTATATGTTGACAGTGTACCGTATTAAGGGACTTCCGTGATCAAGGAATTTTGTGGTCCGTCTGTTAGGGATGAAAGATTTGGGAACATTAGCCCTCTATTAAGTATCAACCTTAATGCGACAATACTTCTGGAATGAAGTATTAGGCGGGATGTCCACGTTTTGATGTCACCATTCTGGTATTAGGCATCGACTCTTTTCTTGAGGACAATAACCGTTAGTGTGCTCAGTGCACGTCCGTTGAATTCGGAGTGTTCGCAGGTGAAGTGGTAACATTAAGAGAAGTAGATATTGATACTCAGAGATTGATAAGTGGTAATCCTGCAATCTACGAGGCTTCGCCGATCTATCAATCGACGTTTGAATGCATTATGGGAACTGTGTAACCGTGTGGTTGAAGTAATCCGCTATCTGTGGGTATTGTGCTTATGGCAACTTGAGGTTCAGATCTACGATTGTGTTGATGCAGACCAAACTAGTCGTTAGGAAATTTCGTCAAAGGACAATAACTCCTTGGTGGTAATGCTTATTGGAGACATTTGGTGAGAATGTCGAGGTAGGCTTTAAGTACAAACCAATTATTGAAGAGACCTCGATGCGTCATATTTAGAGGTATCTAAGGGAATTGTTTGTTTTGGAGTATTCTTGGTGGAAATGACGGATTAGAGTCGTAAGTTACTCTTGAGGTAATATGAGCAACATAAGGTTGGGAGACAACTGAGATTTAATGATTAAGAAAATGATTAAGCAAGGACTCAATGTTCATTTCGTCATCGATGAGTTGTATCAAACGTTGAGATTGAGTTGCAACGGCACGTAATGAGAAACGCAGCGACAACCTCAATCGAGATGCAATCGAGTGCTTATATGAGGTGAGGTTTCAGGAAAGCATTCCTTTTGGATAGGAAATCAATCGATCTCTCCAAATGCGATGTTGGGTGCTTGGTGGTGCCAGATTTCGAGGACGAAATCTCTTTAAGGTTGGGAGGATTGTAACACCCCGACTTTCGAAAGGTATCACTTCAAGTTAATACAGAAACCGATATATCGAGGAAAAATAAGATATTTAATTTTGGACTTGAATCCTGGATTTTATAGTTTAGATAGATGAATGATTCAATTACGAGTCCAACGGTTCTTTCCGGAGCGAAAACGGAGCTATAACGAATAAGTTATGACCGAAACAAGATTTGACCAAATAAGAAGAAAAACCAGTGGCTAACATACCTTGTTACGTGGGTTGCTGAAGCTGAACCCACGGAGCAACCTACGAGAATGGAAATTAGAGTACCTTGTTATGTGGGTTGCTGAAGCTGAACCCACGGAGCAACCTACGAGAATGGAAATTAGGGTACCTTGTTATGTGGGTTGCTGAAGCTGAACCCACAGAGCAACCTACGAGAATGGAAATTAGGGTACCTTGTTATGTGGGTTGCTGAAGCTGAACTCACGGATCAACCCACGTAGGGTGGTGGACGTTTTATACACCATTTTTCCCAAATACTTCTCATTTCCATTCTCTTCCCTTTCTCTCCCAAATCGATTTCCTTCTTTTCCCTTCAAACCCTAACTCATTTTGGCTCAAATCTTTGGATTTTGTGGAGGTGGAACATCATCAAGTGGTAGGATTGAAATCTATGGTCAAGGATTCACCATCTCCATCTTCATCTTCAACCTTAAGATCATTTTTGGGTTTTCTAGGTTTTCATCAAAACCTAAATGGTAAGTGTATCCCTTCCATTTATAAACCTTAAAATAAGTTATAAGTGCTCCGTTGATGACTATCCTAGTGTGTGGTTTATCAATTTCGGGTTTGATGGTTTTGGAGAAATCTAGGTCGAAATTGGGGTTTAGACCAAAATAGAGATTTTGATGTGTAATGTTTGGAGAATGTTTCTATATGGTTGAATGTGGTTATTTACGGTTGGAATGTATGGATATAGGTTTTTGGAAGATTTGGTTTGAAGAATCAAGTTCTTCAAGGAAAGCTCTAAGTGGGTAAAAATCTAGATTTATCCTAAATCTAGCAAGGTGAGTTCAAGTTGATTTGTGAAAACGGTGTACATGCCAAAATGTTTATTTTAAAGTGTTTTACATGAAATGGTTAACTGCTGATAAGTTTTGAGTCTTTCGAAATAAAATATGTGTTACTTGGTTATTCGTCAAAATGTGAGTATTTGATAAGTTTCACATTTGGTAAACTTGGGTTGTGTTAACCTCTTAAAATGCTTATATTGGGTTTGAACATTTTCGCAACTAAATAGCATGATTTACGTATTCTTAGTGACTTTGTACAAGTAAGATCTATTTCATGATTCATGCATCTTTGAGGATTTTGTACAAATGGATTTTGAGCATTTTAGCTCAGGGTTGGCTTTAAAGAGTCTTATGGACAATTGTCCGGATTTAATAGCTCGATGTAGAGTCCCATTTCATAGCTTACATCTAAATGCATTTTATCGCATATTTATAATTATAGGCTCGAGTGCTGTTGTCATTCAGGTATAGTCGTGTAATCTTAGACTGTGTTGCATTGGATCCATAGGCACATGAGTCAGTCTTATTTGATGGTCATTTGGGTGGTACGGGGTTGGACTCCGGGACACATGTTTTATGACCTTGTCCATTCAAGGAGTACACTAGGAGGACTGAGTCCGGGTGGTGCTATCATGGCGTGGAGTAGCCATTGGATGGGCGTTTTGGACCTCCGCCAGGTGGGGCAATGCCTTGGTTGTATCCCCCTTGGGCCGGGCCTTGGAGCGGTATTCTCGTTGTTATATCGCTAAGGTCAGTTGACTCTTTGGTGTAGCTTGAAGGGAGTCGTAGGGACACTTGGGCTTGTGTGTCGTGAAGTGTCATACGATTAACGTTGTATGAGTGGCATACTTTTGTGTTCCTCCACTCTCAACGGATACGGGAAGCCCCCGTCGTCGGCCCGTCATATTTTGGATATTTAATTGTCCATGTTTTAATATTGGGATTTCATTCTACTTTATGGTCGTGTGAGTATTAAATTGGGTTACATGTTTTCAATGACGAACCATATTATTTAAGAATCGTTTTCCTTTACTTAATGGTCGAGTATTATGTTCCGCCCGTGTTTTGGGTGTTTTGGGTTATAAGGTATTATTTATATTTCCATGAATTGGAATGTCGAACTATGATCCCATCTTGGGTGAGTTCCGGATTGCATCATTTTATATGAAACGTGTGTTTGGGAGCATTGTCTTTAAAGGTGCATATTTTGGGAAAATGTGTCGCTTCCATGTTAAAGTATATTATTTCGAAGGATCTCGCTTTAAACTGGTTTCCTTGCTTTTAAAGATTTATTCATTCATGTTAAAACTCTTGAGCTCACTAGGCGTTAAGCCTAACCCTTTTTATTTGTCGGCATGTGCATCAGGTTCCAGTTGGGGTTTGGTTCTAGCAGCTATGAAGAGTTGAGCCTTAGCTTTGTACGAATGTAAATAGTTGGTGAAGTCTTCCGCCATTTTGGAGATAGTGACTATTATGGGGTTTTAGTAGCACCCGCTCTTATCATAGATTATTGTATATAATGAACGTGTGTATTGAGGTTAATTTCCTAAATTGTGATTGTAGGCGATGCAATTATTGATGTATTTAGAAAATTTTAATAAGTTGCTATTTCCAGAATTGAGGGTGTTACAAGTTGGTATCAGAACTTAAGTTTGAGAGAATTAGGTGTTGACTTTTGAATGCCTAGACTCAAACTAGAGTTCTTATAAGTGTTTGTAAGTGCAGTTGCATATTAGGTGCCTTAAGATAAGATATCTTGGAGTTGATAGAGTCGCTAGAAACGGGAAATTTGTCAAGGGTCACAAGGATGATCATGTATGGTACGATCATAATGGCACCTGGCCAGTGTCATGGTGAACCTACATTTTACATGGGTATACTTGAACTACCTTGATATGACGACCGTTGGGGTAGTGAGAAAGTTTCTAAGCGAGTAATCTAAGGAAAGGTTGATGTCTATAGCGATGTGACGTTGAAGTGATAGTTAAATGCGTTGAATGCATTAAGTTGATCATCTTGAGTAAGAATCATTGGTTGGATTAGAACTATAAATTCGTTAGACCAATTTTATTTCGAGGAGAAGTTGTAAGTTAACTCAATTAGTGGGTTCGTGGCTCTAAGATGTTTGATGTATCCGGATGGCAATAATATGTCGGGAGAATGGATGAGTGTAGTCCTAAGATGCGAGTGCCGACCAAAATTCATGCACGGAATTTATTTCTAAAATAAGTTTGCATCAATTGTCTCCCATATTTTCGAAGTGTAAAGTGAGTTGTACTATGAAGCCTTGGTAAAACCTTTAGCA
Source organism: Arctium minus (assembly GCA_954870635.1). NCBI lineage: Eukaryota > Viridiplantae > Streptophyta > Magnoliopsida > Asterales > Asteraceae > Arctium > Arctium minus. The sequence goes on from OX941096.1 coordinate 45,150,494, forward strand.
CTCATCAGATTTTAAACCGTGAGCTTAAGCATGCATAAAATTGTTTTGTTGCACGTGGTTGCAGTTTTTATTGAAAATTTCTTTATCCTTGTTTCGTGTCTGACACTATTTTCCGGATATTGTAATATTCGTGTTTTAATGTTAATTGAGTTGTTGGGGAAATAACTATGGAATTTTTGACTTTGACATTGGATCTCCTCCACGTATGTTAAGGTTTTAGAGGACGAGTTGTCCCTGTGTTCTTGAGTCGAAATGTTCTTTGAAATCTTAGTCGGTACGAGTCATGTTGAATTCATGAAACCTTATTTTATGACGCTTTACTACTCGCGAGTGTATTTTGAATTGCGTGAGCTTTAATTTTATTTGCGTGTAAGTTTAGGAGTTTTAGTGAAGCGTTGAGTCTCATGCGGGTTTTGGTAAAAGTGTCGTTTATATTTATCAGGTGCGATAAAAGATAAAATTTTGGAATTTTGACATTTTAGTCATGACTTTGTTTTGATGCTAATTGATTTTGGGAATGATGGTTTTGGCACCATATGATGTTGGGCATCGTTGTGTTTCATTGGGTTTTATGGAAGGTTTCGTTGGGTCTTACGGAATTCTATTTTACGACATTTTGCGTCGTGCTCTTGAAATTGAGAGGTGTATACTTGCATTATTGTGGGCGTTAACTTATAAATTTTCGTTTAATATTTTGTCTCATGCGAGTTTTGCATCGGTATTTTCGCAACCGTAAGAGACGTTTTAAGAAGTTTTGTTAATAGATGTTATCCCATATGTTATTTTGGGAAGTTTCAATATTATGTGATTTCTCTTTTGGGTTTTATATAGGGGTCACTGATTGTATGCTACATGGTTCTCGAATTGTTTTAAATTGTTGGTGTGAGTAAGCATATGGAAAGTTATGTCGTTTCGTATTGGATTTTTGCTTTGAACGCATTTCAGTTGTCGATTTTAACGTTATAAATTCCGCAATGCATTAAGTGAGTTAGCGGTATAATTTGATGCATGTGAGGACCATGGTAGTCCATTTAAAATTTTGTTGCGCATCTTTTATTATTATCCATATTAACGTAAGCACTGATCAAATGAGTTTTGGAAATGGATTTATATGTGTAGTGTTGGTGATCAATTTTGAAACCTATCGAACGAACGGTAGTGTATTTTTACCGCACGATTAATTGTTATAAAACTCATGTATTTGAAAGTTTTATAGATTTCAACTTGGCATACTTATTGAAAAATCTTGAACTCATTAGGGCTATTGACTTAAAACCCCCTATCGTGAAGGGAGTTGCAATTAAGGGACCAGTGAAGTCCTTAGGATTTGAAGCGTCGGATGATCTGACTTGTAGTCAACCTTGGATTTGAGTTTCAGTTTTTGAATCGGGTCTTGCGTGAATCGTGTGGGTAATAGATTATATTCCATAGTTAATTAAGAGATGATCTCTATGCTTCGGTAAACCTTCGGGATGAGATTTTGCGTGACTACCTACGTCTGTTGGGTTCGTATTGATGGGTTGTTTGTCTGGTGGACATCAAGTTATATGTTGACAGTGTACCGTATTAAGGGACTTCCGTGATCAAGGAATTTTGTGGTCCGTCTGTTAGGGATGAAAGATTTGGGAACATTAGCCCTCTATTAAGTATCAACCTTAATGCGACAATACTTCTGGAATGAAGTATTAGGCGGGATGTCCACGTTTTGATGTCACCATTCTGGTATTAGGCATCGACTCTTTTCTTGAGGACAATAACCGTTAGTGTGCTCAGTGCACGTCCGTTGAATTCGGAGTGTTCGCAGGTGAAGTGGTAACATTAAGAGAAGTAGATATTGATACTCAGAGATTGATAAGTGGTAATCCTGCAATCTACGAGGCTTCGCCGATCTATCAATCGACGTTTGAATGCATTATGGGAACTGTGTAACCGTGTGGTTGAAGTAATCCGCTATCTGTGGGTATTGTGCTTATGGCAACTTGAGGTTCAGATCTACGATTGTGTTGATGCAGACCAAACTAGTCGTTAGGAAATTTCGTCAAAGGACAATAACTCCTTGGTGGTAATGCTTATTGGAGACATTTGGTGAGAATGTCGAGGTAGGCTTTAAGTACAAACCAATTATTGAAGAGACCTCGATGCGTCATATTTAGAGGTATCTAAGGGAATTGTTTGTTTTGGAGTATTCTTGGTGGAAATGACGGATTAGAGTCGTAAGTTACTCTTGAGGTAATATGAGCAACATAAGGTTGGGAGACAACTGAGATTTAATGATTAAGAAAATGATTAAGCAAGGACTCAATGTTCATTTCGTCATCGATGAGTTGTATCAAACGTTGAGATTGAGTTGCAACGGCACGTAATGAGAAACGCAGCGACAACCTCAATCGAGATGCAATCGAGTGCTTATATGAGGTGAGGTTTCAGGAAAGCATTCCTTTTGGATAGGAAATCAATCGATCTCTCCAAATGCGATGTTGGGTGCTTGGTGGTGCCAGATTTCGAGGACGAAATCTCTTTAAGGTTGGGAGGATTGTAACACCCCGACTTTCGAAAGGTATCACTTCAAGTTAATACAGAAACCGATATATCGAGGAAAAATAAGATATTTAATTTTGGACTTGAATCCTAGATTTTATAGTTTAGATAGATGAATGATTCAATTACGAGTCCAACGGTTCTTTCCGGAGCGAAAACGGAGCTATAACGAATAAGTTATGACCGAAACAAGATTTGACCAAATAAGAAGAAAAACCAGTGGCTAACGTACCTTGTTACGTGGGTTGCTGAAGCTAAACCCACGGAGCAACCTACGAGAATGGAAATTAGAGTACCTTGTTATGTGGGTTGCTGAAGCTGAACCCACGGAGCAACCTACGAGAATGGAAATTAGGGTACCTTGTTATGTGGGTTGCTGAAGCTGAACCCACAGAGCAACCTACGAGAATGGAAATTAGGGTACCTTGTTATGTGGGTTGCTGAAGCTGAACTCACGGATCAACCCTTGTAGGGTGCTGGACGTTTTTATACACCATTTTTCCCAAATATTTCTCATTTCCATTCTCTTCCCTTTCTCTCCCAAATCGATTTCCTTCTTTTCCCTTCAAACCCTAACTCATTTTGGCTCAAATCTTTGGATTTTGTGGAGGTGGAACATCATCAAGTGGTAGGATTGAAATCTATGGTCAAGGATTCACCATCTCCATCTTCATCTTCAACCTTAAGATCATTTTTGGGTTTTCTAGGTTTTCATCAAAACCTAAATGGTAAGTGTATCCCTTCCATTTATAAACCTTAAAATAAGTTATAAGTACTCCGTTGATGACTATCCTAGTGTGTGGTTTATCAATTTCGGGTTTGATGGTTTTGGAGAAATCTAGGTCGAAATTGGGGTTTGGACCAAAATAGAGATTTTGATGTGTAATGTTTGGAGAATGTTTCTATATGGTTGAATGTGGTTATTTACGGTTGGAATGTATGGATATAGGTTTTTGGAAGATTTGGTTTGAAGAATCAAGTTCTTCAAGGAAAGCTCTAAGTGGGTAAAAATCTAGATTTATCCTAAATCTAGCAAGGTGAGTTCAAGTTGATTTGTGAAAACGGTGTACATGCCAAAATGTTTATTTTAAAGTGTTTTACATGAAATGGTTAACTGCTGATAAGTTTTGAGTCTTTCGAAATAAAATATGTGTTACTTGGTTATTCGTCAAAATGTGAGTATTTGATAAGTTTCACATTTGGTAAACTTGGGTTGTGTTAACCTCTTAAAATGCTTATATTGGGTTTGAACATTTTCGCAACTAAATAGCATGATTTACGTATTCTTAGTGACTTTGTACAAGTAAGATCTATTTCATGATTCATGCATCTTTGAGGATTTTGTACAAATGGATTTTGAGCATTTTAGCTCGGGGTTGGCTTTAAAGAGTCTTATGGACAATTGTCCGGATTTAATACCTCGATGTAGAGTCCCATTTCATAGCTTACATCTAAATGCATTTTATCGCATATTTATAATTACAGGCTCGAGTGCTGTTGTCATTCAGGTATAGTCGTGTAATCTTAGATTGTGTTGCATTGGATCCATAGGCACATGAGTCAGTCTTATTTGATGGTCATTTGGGTGGTACGGGGTTGGACTCTGAGACACATGTTTTATGACCTTGTCCGTTCAAGGAGTACACTAGGAGGACTGAGTCCGGGTGGTGCTATCATGGCGTAGAGTAGCCATTGGATGGGCGTTTTGGACCTCCGCCAGGTGGGGCAATGCCTTGGTTGTATCCCCCTTGGGCCGGGCCTTGGAGCGGTATTCTCGTTGTTATATCGCTAAGGTCAGTTGACACTTTGGTGTAGCTTGAAGGGAGTCGTAGGGACACTTGGGCTTGTGTGTCGTGAAGTGTCATACGATTAACGTTGTATGAGTGTCATACTTTTGTGTTCCTCCACTCTCAACGGATACGGGAAGCCCCCGTCGGCGGCCCGTCGTATTTTGGATATTTAATTGTCTATGTTTTAATATTGGGATTTCATTCTACTTTATGGTCGCATGAGTATTAAATTGGGTTACATGTTTTCAATGACGTACCATATTATTTAAGAATCGTTTTCCTTTACTTAATGGTCGAGTATTATGTTCCGCCCGTGTTTTGGGTTATAAGGTATTATTTATATTTCCATGAATTGGAATGTCGAACTATGATCCCATCTTGGGTGAGTTCCGGATTGCATCATTTTATATGAAACGTGTGTTTGGGAGCATTGTCTTTAAAGGTGCATATTTTGGAAAAATGTGTCGCTTCCATGTTAAAGTATATTATTTCGAAGGATCTCGCTTTAAACTGGTTTCCTTGCTTTTAAATATTTATTCATTCATGCTAAAACTCTTGAGCTCACTAGGCGTTAAGCCTAACCCTTTTTATTTGTCGGCATGTGCATCAGGTTCCAGTTGGGGTTTGGTTCTAGCAGCTATGAAGAGTTGAGCCTTAGCTTTGTACGAATGTAAATAGTTGGTGAAGTCTTCCGCCATTTTGGAGATAGTGACTATTATGGGGTTTTAGTAGCACCCGCTCTTATCATAGATTATTGTATATAATGAACGTGTGTATTGAGGTTAACTTCCTAAATTGTGATTGTAGGCGATGCAATTATTGATGTATTTAGAAAATTTTAATAAGTTGCTATTTCCAGAATTGAGGGTGTTACAATATCGATGGCGGACCTGAAAAGACTGAAAAACGGCAGGTCCGCAATGGCGGACCTGCATTCTGATGGCGGAGCTAGCGATGAATCGTTACGTGACACATGGGTAGGTGGCAGACCTGGGTCGGGTGGCGGACTTATCGACCCGACCCGTTGCGGATCTGGCTCGAACCGTCATTTTTTTTGTCGTTTTTTGGCAGGTAGCGGACCTGCAGGTCCGCCATTGCGGACCTAGGTCTATTTTCGTAAAACCGGGGAAGAAATGGCTAGGAGACCAATCTAGGTGTGTAATGTGGCTCTTTGAGCCAATTTCCTATCTATCTATCTATCTATCTATCTATATATATATATATATATATATATATATATATATATATTAGTGAGGAAGATTTGGGTAGCTGATTTGTTGATCCAAGGATCTCGTGAACACGTTGTAATTTCTCCCGGTTGGTAATATAAAGATCTCTCTCTCCCTGTGGATGTACACTATCACACTGATGGTGGAACCACGTTAAATCTTGCTGTCTCGATTTATTTGCCGTTTCGATATATTTTATCGTATATTCGATAACTGCTATATTTACATTTGTGGATCGGTATGAATCAATAGACCAAAATATACAATATTTATATCTCGTTATTCCGCATTTGTTGTAACGGGTCAGTTGCACGTGATTTGTTGTTATCACTTTTGGGACCGTAAATCACTTGAAATACGATTTTGTAACTGACACCGATCCTTACAATTGGTATCAGAGCTGCTAGATCTAAATTTGTTTTAGATTGTATATATATTTTTTTGGTCGCACGATAAGTGCTCATTAAAATGTCTGTTGATTCAGGAAATCCGTTCGCCAGTTCCGTTTCCACCCCGAACCCAAATGTTTATCAAAAAGGTGCTTTTAAATTATCGGGGTCCGGGATTAGAATAGAAAAATGGAACAGGGAGGGTGATTTTGGTAAATGGCAGTTTACTACAGCAGCATCACTTAGGAAAAACGATGTTCACCCCGTAGTCTTTGCTCCGGAAGAAATAGATCCGGATATGTCTACCTTAGAAGCTAAGGAAATGGAGGCTTGGGCCTTCACTACCTTACAAATGGCTATGGGTCCAAATGTAATTTCTGAAAAGACAGCCGCAGGGATTTGGAAAAGACTTGAGAATCTTTATCTCAAGAAAACTTTGACTAACCGACTGTTATTGATGAGGTCGTGTCTGTTCTTCAAAATGAAGGAAGGCACTACCATTCAGGCCCACATGACTGAATTTGAAGACATCATAATGAAGTTGAAGGCAACAGATTCTATTTTTGCCACAGATAATGAGGCACTCGCCTTGATTCTGTTGTATTCACTTCCCGAAAAATATTCCCAGTTCACTAATAGTTTTATTTATGGAAGAGATTCCATATCTTTGTCTGACGTGAAAACAGGGATGATCTGTGAAGAACAGAGAATTCAGATGAAAATCGGTAACAGTTCGCGGGAGAACAACCACAACAGTCATGGTCTATTTGCCGAAAGAGACCAAGACGATCATCTCAGGGGAAGAACTCGTGGCCGCTCCAAATCTCGTAAACCTGGTCATCGCGGGAAATCTAAGCAACGTGGCAATTGTAATTATTGTCACAAACCAGGTCATTGGGTCAGAGATTGTCCGAGTTTGAAAAACAAGGACAAGACCAAAGCAGAATCTTCAGCAGTTGCAGCCGAAAGAGATACAGGCTTCTCAGCAACGGTTACTGTACCACAAGGCGACAGACATTGGGTGTTGGATACCGGAGCTTCGTGCCATGTGACACCATTTCGGGACTGTTTCACTACTTTCGAGGAGTTCGAAGGTAACCATATTTATATGGGAAATAGTACATCGTGTGTCACTCGGGGCATCGGTTTAGTCAGAATCAAAATGTTTGACGGTACTATTCGAACTTTATCAAATGTTAAATTTGTACCGTCTATGACTCGTTCTTTGATTTATGTTGGACAACTGTCCAAACTTGGCTGTAAGATTCGAATAGAGAATAGGAGTATGCGCATCTCCAGAGGGAACTTTATTGTGATGAAGGGTGAGCAGGCAGAAAATAACCTGTTTCATCTGGTAGGCGAAACAGTCAATTCTGATGCGTGTGTCGCGGATAGTTCGAGAAACTTAGATGCTACCTGTCTTTGGCATCTTAGATTGGGACACACTTCAGAGAAGAATTTGGAGATTCTGTGCAAGCGGAAACTCATTGCAGTTGACACGCCTACGAGTCTGGACTTTTGTTCAGAATGTGTCTCGGGTAAACAGACGCGTGTTTCTTTTGGTGTTGGAAAACACAACACCAAAGGGATCCTCGATTACGTTCATACAGACGTCTGGGGACCATCTTCGACACAGTCCCTCAGTGGAGGTAAGTACTATGTTACTTTTATTGATGATTTCTCGTACAAACTTTGGGTGTATGTGATTAAGTTAAAGTCAGATGTTTTTGAAGTATTTAAAACTTGGTTAGCACTTGTCGAAGTCGAGACTGGTAGAAAATTAAAAGTGCTAAGATCTGAAAATGGTGGTGAATACACTAGTGGTAACTTTAAAAAATTTTGTTCACTTAGAGGTATTCACCGACACTACACCACACCTGGCAATCCGCAATCAAACGGAGTCGCCGAGCAGATGAATATGACCTTGTTAGAAAAAGTCTGATGTATGTTAGTTACATCTGGTTTCTCTAAAATGTTTTGGTCTGAAGCACTTCACACTGCTGTACACATTGTGAATCGGTTACTGTGTTCAGCCATTGGGGGAAAAATTCTGGAAGAAGTTTGGAGGGGTAAGGGTTGTATCTGTTTGAAATACATACGTGTATTTGGATGTCCTGTGTATATTCATGTGACAGGTCAGGACAAGTTGGATGTCAGAGCCACCAAGGGATTCCTACTCGGCTATACAGATGGAATCAAAGGTTATCGAATATGGAACCCGGTCACCCAAAAGGTGATTCACTCTCGACATGTGACCTTCGATGAGTCGATTATGTTCAAGTCTAATCATAATCGACAGCCCGTTCCAGAACCGGAAATGATCTCTTCTGTTTCTCTAACAACCGATGGAGATGAGATAATTGTCAGTCCTATTGTACCCAACTCATCTACTCGTGGTTTTACTTTGGGATCAGAATCTGAAGAAGATGTTAGTCCACCAGATACATCTACTTCTGATCCAGTTAGTTCAGTTCAGGAAGAAGTTCAGAATGATGGTGGAGGTCAAGGCAATACAATTCCAGTATCAGTACCTGCGAGGCAGAGCCAGAGAACTATCCGTCCTCCTAATAGGTATGGTGATTGGGATTTTGCAAATATGAGTTTTACTGACCAACTTGAGTATGCTTTGCATGTTGTACAGGATGAGCCATTTGACTATTCGGAGGCCCTAGCTTCGAGCCACTGTGATAACTGGTTAGAAGCTATGCATGAGGAAATGGAAGCTCTATCTAAAAATAACACTTGGGAGCTTTGTCCATTACCGAAAGGCGGATGTGCAATTGGCTGCAAATGGGTCTATAAAGTCAAAGACGATAAGCGTTATAAAGCTCGCCTGGTTTCCAAAGGCTTTGCACAGTGGAAGGGTATCGAGTATGAAGATATCTCCGCGCCTGTGGTTCGACACACATCTATCCGGGTCCTTCTGGCCCTTGTGGCAATTCTCGATCTGGAGCTCGAACAATTAGATGTGAAAACAGCTTTTCTGCACGGAGATCTTGAGGAAACCATCTATATGAAGCAACCAGAAGGTTTTATCTCCAACAACAAACCTGATTGGGTATGTAAGTTGAAAAAGTCCTTTTATGGACTTAAACAGTCGCCTCGACAATGGTACAAGAAGTTTGATTTATTTATGCTCTCGTTGGGTTTTGAGCATAGTTAGACGCTTGTGTCTATCATAGATCAAGCGGTGACATTTCTATTTATCTACTTCTTTATGTTGATGACATGTTGATAGCTTGCAGGGATCATTCTAAAATCAACCGTTTGAAAGATAGGTTAAAATCATAATTTGAAATGAAAGATCTCGGTGAAGCTCGTGTTATTCTCGGCATGGAAATTGTTCGGGACATAATGTCTCGTACTCTCAGGTTAACACAGAAGGGCTATATTCAGAAGATTCTGAAGCGGTTTAATTTTGATGGAGCAAAGTCGGTGTCTACGCCACTTCCAAGACACATCAAGATTACAAGAGACGATTGTCCGGTAGATGATATTGGAAAGGCTGAGATGGCAAAGATTCCGTATGCAGTGCAGTCGGGAGTCTCATGTATGCTATGGTATACACTTGTCCCGATCTTGCACATTCCATTGGAGTGATTAGTCGGTTTATATCGAACCCGGGTAAGTCACGTTGGAATGCAGTGAAAATTGTATTTCGTTACTTGAAAGGTACGGAAACTCACGGCCTCATTTATGGTATGCAAAACAACTGTGATATTCTTGGTTACTGCGATTCAGATTACGTAGGTGATCGCATCAGTTGGAAATCCACTTCTGGTTATGTTTTTACATTAGGTGGAACAACTGTCAGTTGGAGATCTCGATTACAGTTTGTTGTTTCATTATCAACTACCGAAGCTGAACTTATTGCAGCGGTGGAGTCTGCTAAAGAAGCAGTTCATTTACAGGAACTCTTGTTTGGTTTGGGTCTGAAGCAGACTACTGTCCGTATTAATTGTGACAACCAGAGTGCTATTCACTTGGCAACAAATTTGGCGTTCAACTCTCGAACGAAGCACATTAATGTGCGTGATGCATCTCTGGTAGCTTTACACGACGCAAAGGTTGTGTACTTGAAGAAAATATTATCTAAAGATAATGTTGTCGATATGTTCACCAAGTCGTTACCGCCAGCCGCGTTCGAGCATTGCTCGGATTTGATCCAGCTCAGATTGTGTTAGTGCTGTTTGGCACCTTGTGGAAGAGATGAGAATATTGCTATAGATGACATAGCGACATATTTGGGGAGTTATTACTTGGTACGTGTTTTTAGGTTTCTTAACTCATTCGTTTATTGAGATTGCTCACTTGAGGATTTTTTGTTTTTGATTTTGACGGGTGATGGCCGAGCCGAAGCTCGTCACGATCAAAATGCATTCTGTTACCTCGTGTCAATCTCTATCAGCTATTTGTCCATATTCGGGGGATTGGTTCGTGCTTTGGTTTTGTCGGGTGATTTGCACATCATGGTGGAGTGTTGAAAAACTTAAATCAGATAAGTTTTTATTGTTGCTGTGCAACTCACCAAGCACAATGTACAAGTGCTTGATGCATGAAAATAAGGATTATTTTAGACCACATATATAAAGTGGAGCTTTGTTTTGTCTTGCATGGAGACAAAATGTATGGATGAGAAAAGAGAAGACTTTTAGTTTGCATTGTAAATGTGAAGTTGCATGGGAAATATGGACTACCATCTATTGCTACCATCTACATGATAAGTCAACTTTCTTTGTCTTTTTCTTCTTTCTCATACATATAAATATGCATGCATGATCCGTGGAAAAATCATCCCCATCATCACATTTGAAGAAGACTTTCCTTTGTCTTCTATAATCTTCCTCTTCTTTGTTTATCCATATATATATATATATATATATATATATATATATATATATTAGTGAGGAAGATTTGGGTAGATAATTTGTTGATCCAAGGATCTCGTGAACACGTTGTAATTTCTCCCGGTTGGTAATATAAAGATCTCTCTCTCCCTGTGGATGTACACTATCACACTGATAGTGGAACCACGTTAAATCTTGTTGTCTCGATTTATTTACCGTTTCGATATATTTTATCGTATATTCGATAACTGCTATATTTACGTTTGTAGATCGTTATGAATCAATCGACCAAAATATACAATATTTAGATCTCGTTATTCCGCATTTGTTGTAACAGGTCAGTTGCACGTGATTTATTGTTATCACTTTTGGGACCGTAAATCACTTGAAATACGATTTTGTAACTGACACCGACCCTTACACATATTTGACATCACATGGTCTTGAGTTCAATAACACCCACCACCAACTCTCTTTGCTCCAAAGTTTTTTTTTCTCTCACTGGTTTTCTCGACTTCGAACGGGACCAAGGGATCATGAATTTAGAGAATTATGTTCACCCTTTAACTCCACTCTCGGCGAGATTTCCGCCAAGTGGGTTTACCCACTTTGGGTTTATCTTGACCAAGGAATTTACACATTTAAATCCTTCACTTTCACACTTAAGCATTTTATATCCTTGATCCGATTCTTTTCTTTCTTGACAACTATGATCCCCTATTCTTACATACTTTACAACTTGGCCTAAAAGTTGGGGTGTTACATTTGGAGTAGAACTTCTTCTATAATCCACAACTTCCTTGCTTTTCTTCTCCAAATCACCTTCATGTCTTTTTCTCTCCCTCTCTGCTAAAATCTCAGCCGCCAAGAACAAATGGGAGGATCCCTAGGGTTAAAACCTTCTTAATTAGAAATTACAACTAGCCCATGTAACCTTGGGCTTTGCTCAACTTTTCACCCAAACTCTAAAATTAAACACTTGAGTCCGGATATTACAACTTATAAGCTAGCTTTTTGATACGCTACTTTGAGTAGATTATGAGGAGCTTTTTGTGATTATTCCAATTATACTCTTATTAATATTCATTATTATATATTAACTATTAATTATAAATAAATATCAATTAATAATTAATAAATATTAATTAATATTATCTGATAATTATAACATAAATTTTAATTATATATTGATATTAGTTTTTAATTATTTAGAATTATTAATAATTATATATATTTTTAATATTGATCAATACATTTTAGTTATCTATTATTATTATTATTATTATTTATGTAATTATATAAAAAAAATTTAATATTGATCAATATATTTTAGTTATTATTATTTGATTATTTTTTATATATCATATGTAACGGTTATTTAAAATATAAGTTAATGTAGATTTTTTAAAAAATTTGGCTTAAAGTTTAAATTTTATAATATTTATAATAATAAATTTTAAATTATTTTAATTAACATATTATATTATTTACTATCTTATTTGAATTAATTAATATATTATATTACTACTAGAAGCGTACTCGCGCAATACAGCGAGATACATCACGATTTTAATGTTTCATTTTATTTTTTGTTTTTTGTTGATTTACAGCATGATTTTGGATGGTTTTGAGAAAGTGATAATGTTTTTTTTATAAAATTGTTTAATTTAGGCTTAATAATATACTGTTTTTTATATTAAGCATTTTGTTAGAATTCAATGATTATCTTATATATTTTAATAACATATAGAAAAAATAATTTGTATGTAAGAGTTTTTTATCCGTGCTTTATAATATAGTATAGATAAATTTGTTTTAATTATATTATTATGAGAAAATTGCATTAAATGGAACAAACTTTACATTGATTCTTATTTTGGGGAACCAATTTTTAAAATTATTATTTAAGGGTCTCAAGTAAACTTTTCGTTTATTTAAGGGTCTTGATGACCTGTTAAGCAGGTAATAGGTATCCTAAAAAATGACGTGGCAAAAAAAATTAAAAAAATTATATAATATCCACATCATTTATAAAATAAAGAATAAATGTTTTATTTTTCATCTACTTCAGCAATCAAACCCTAGAACTCAAAATCATAAACCCCAAAATCATAATCAAACCTAAACAAGAAACAATCAATCAAACATTAAATCAACTTCTTTCATTACCTTATATTGAAACCCCTACGTAAATCAACCCTAAAAACCTATTGAAACCCTCCTAATTGAAAACTTCATTTTCTCCAAATCAAAATATGTTTTCATCGTGAAGTCGAAGAACTATTTGAGCTGGGAGCTACAGAAACAATGTTTATGAGGCTGGGTTTCCAAAAGGTTTTCCAGCCACGATTTTTTCGGCCATGGTTTCCGACCACGATAAAATCTGGGTTTTCAAGAGTCTCGATCTTCATGGAAGAAAGACACGATGGAGGAGAACAATATATGGGTTACAAAGACGATGTAGGTGTCGGGGTAGATGTTAAGGTCAATCTTCCTTTTTGTAAATTAGAAAGTGGGATAATTCATCCATCGATATTTTCCTTTATAGGTTTCGGTTCGAATCTTAGAGGTAGACGAAGAGTTTGAGCTAAGGGACGGCAGGTGAGTTTTTTTAAACTAAACCTTTTGATGACGAAAGCATGTGAAGTTTATTTCAATCTTTGATTTATTTATGATGGCATGATTTTATTAAATTGTTCAAGTGTGTTATAAATTGTTGATGTTTAAATGTATGCATACATTATTTGTGGGTTACGTGACCTAAGTCGGGAAGTGTGGCCCGCCTACTCGTGCCGGGGAGTGTGGCCCGTTTATGTCGTTGGGGGCGTGTCCCAACATTAAGGCAGCGCGAGTTAGACACATCGTCTTTGACGGTCGTGTGGTCCGTAGCGTGTTTTACTTATGTGTCATTATCAAATGTTGTTTTAATTCTGTAAAGTAATTTATTGCTTATCTGTTTGAGGGAACTCACTAGGCCTATGGTCTAACCCTCGCTCGTTTAAAACTAAAAATCTTTTCAGGCCGTCGTGAGTTAGACAGGGCAGCTAAAGGAAAAGAGAAGGCTTAGCGGATCCAATTAGAAGACCGTCATCTAGTTATTATTCTTTATCTCAGTTGTGTATGGGTTGTTTTATCAAACCTTGATTACTCTATTGTAAGCTTGGGACCGTTTTGGATGGATTATTATCTAATGTTGGTATTTTAATGTTAAGAATTAATCTGTTTGATGATTTCTGGTTGGGTTGTTATATTTAAGAATTATTTTTTCTGTTTTTTTATTTTTTATATAATTAAAAATATTGAAAAAGGGATAATTGAATAAAAATTTTGATTATTAATTATTTTTTGAGTGAATTGCAAATTTGGTCCTTATGTTTTATTTTTTTCGCACATTTGGTCCCTACAAAATTTTTATTGCAAGAAACTCCCTGTGGTATGCAAAAGTGCTCGGATTTAGTCCCTGTGACTAACGTCCGTTAGGCTGCAGGTGTTAAATCTCCTCATGTGCCTTGCACATGAGGGTATATGGGTCATTTTACTCCACAAGGACCAGAATTGCAATAAACCACAAGGACCAAAATTGCAATTTACTATTTTATATTATACCTTTTTTAAAAAACATAGTATTTATATTATATAATTAATAAATAAAAAACGCATGTGTTTAATTTATTTTTATTGAATAATTTATTTATTTTTTATCAAAAATGAAATTTAGTAAAAGCGAAAATATAAATTATTTTATTATAATTTTAGTCGATAAAAATTAAATATAAATTATTAACTAAATAAAATTTTGATGTTTCATTAAATAAGTTATTTTTTAATTAAGTGATAATTATTTTTTAATTATATAATATAAATACTATGTTTTTAAAAAAAGTATAATATAAAAGAGTAAATTGCGATTTTGGTCCTTGTGGTTTATTGCAATTCTAGTCCTTGTGGAGTAAAATGACCCATATACCCTCATGTGCAAGGCACATGAGGGGATTTAACACCTGCAGCCTAACGAACGTTAGTCACAGGGATCAAATCCGAACACTTTTGCATACCACAGGGAGTTTCTTGCAATAAAAATTTTGTAAGGATCAAATGTACGAAAAACAATAAAACACAGGGACCAAATTTGCAATTCACTCTTATTTTTAATTATATCATATGTTTGAAATTTTAGTTATAAAAAATAGCATGTGACATATAGATGCCATGTGGTCATTAAAGATTTATTTTTTTAAATTTTAAATATGACAATCTTAGTTGGCAATTACCTGGGCCATCTCATTATTACGGTTATCAAGTTAACATCCTTAAATATATGAAAAGTTTGTTTGAAACCCTAAAATTATAATTTTAAAAGTTGGTTCCCTAAAATAGAAATTAGAGTAAAGTTGGTTCAATTTTGATGCAATTTTCCCTATTATTAAATATGTAATTGATTATTTTTTCTAGATGTTCTTTTTGGTAATTTTACATGTTCATAAGCTAGTTTTTGTCAAACATAACTTTTCCATCAGCTAGCTTATCAGATACCAGCAAGCTTATCAGTCACCAGCTAACTTATCAGCTACCAGCTAACTTATCAGTCATCAACTACCAGCTAGCTTATCAGTCATCAGCTAGCTTATCAGCTAGTTTGCCAAACATAGCCATATACATCGTTTGGCAAAAATAAGCTAGCTTAAAAGCTAACTTATTTTTTAAGCTACCTTATTTTTTAGGTACATGTTTGGATGATCATAAGCTAGCTTATAAACTAGCTTTTTGATAAATTAATTGAAGTAACTTATGAGGAACTTTTTGTGATTATTCCAATTATGCCCTCATTAATATTTATTATTATATATTTGAAATATTTTTCACATTATATGTAATGGTTATTTAAAATCATAAGTTTTTTTGAAAGAAACAATCATAAGTTAATATAGATTTTTTTTTTAAATTTGGTTTAAAATTCAAAACTTATAATATATATAATAATAAACTTTAATATATTATCTATACTATATTATAAATCATCTATAAAAAACCTCTTAAAAACAATTGTTAAAGCTTAATGTACCGCTATTTAATGTTAATTACTTAAAATTTCTTAAAAACAACCATTAAAGTTTTATGTATTATATTTAATGATATTTATTAACTTTCAATCCTTATCTTTAACCATTTTAACTCTTGTAAAATCACTCCCCATTTCAACTCTCCTAAAATCACTCACTGCATAACTAAATACATGATAAAAATTAAATTTTAAATATAAAAAATCTAAAATATAATTAAAGAAATCTAACAGAATATTTAATGTTTATTTTATGAAAAAAAAACATTATATTATTAAACCTAAAATAAATTACATTATTATTAAACTATCGAAGAAACTCTTAAAAACAAGTTTTTATGAATTAAGTACTGTTTATTGATACATATTACTTAAAATTCAAGATTACAAGTCATGATGCATGAGTACAAATTTCTAAAACTATATGCTTGAATTCATAACTAACTCATAAACATAATCAAAACAAGATAAACATCTCAATTTAAACATAAAGAATTTAAAATATATAAGATAACCATTTAATTCTAATAAAATATTTATTTTTTTTAATATCAAAAACATTATATTATTAAGTCTAAATTAAACAAATTTATAAAAAAAATTAATTATCAATCTCTCAAAACCATCTAAAATCGTATTGATAAAAAACAAAAAATAAAAGGAAACATTAAAATTGTGATATATCTCGCTGCATTGCGCCAATACTCTTCTAGTATTACTATAAATTTGGTTTAAATTTTTATTTTTATTAATTAATATGTTATATTACTATAAGTTTATTTTTATTATATTATTAAATATTGTAATTGATTATTTTTTTCTAGATGTTCTTCTTGGTAATTTTACATGTTTATATTCTAGTTTTTGTCAAACGTGATTTCTTCATCAGCTAGCTTATCAGCTACCGGCTAACTTATCAACTAGTTTGCCAAACATAACCAAAGATTAGATGAAAAATAAGTTGTTATAATATAAAACAATAAATGTATTAAGGTTGTTTTAAATGTATATTATTTTTGTTAATTAGTTTTTTTAGATATGAAATTTGTTTGGTTACTTGGTTCGGACCATTAAAATCCTCTAATCATTAACAGGCATTAGTTTATCAAGCAAAATATTCACTACAATATAGACTTTGCTACTTGAAAGATAGTAAATGAATATATTATTTTCACTCATAAGTTTAATTTATGCAGTATTTTTGTTAACAACGGGAATTGGGATTTTTATTTTTTATTAGAAATAATGTTTAATGTTAAAGTTTTTTTTTCTTTATTAAAGGCCTACGGCTAAAATAAATTCTTCAATTTCATAACAGAAAACAATAAAAAATATGTCCTTTTACATTTTTGTAAATTCCATCATACATATATACATATGTGAAATCCTTTTATAGTAACAACATACTACTATTTAACATCGAGAGTATTGTTAAGGAGAAAATATTAAATTAAAAAATCCATATACAAAGAATAACACTAATTAAGTGGCCATTCACCCAAGCTTAATTACCTGATAAACGTTCAACACTTTTACTTAACTTTTTGGGTAAGATTTTTATCCATTAAAACATCGTATGCAACATTTTTATCCGGTAAATGTTAATTACCGGGTAAGAGTTGTCACTCTCACTTACTTCGGTCATTGTCATCGCTTTTACCGGGTAAGATTCTCAATGTTTGTCATGTTCATCCGATAAGGTAAAGTGAGTCGGTAAGCACTTACCACATAAACATTTAGTAAACGGCTCTAAGTAAAATTGAGACGATAGCTTTGACCATGTCCAGTTTTCATTCTTGATAGGCTATATTATCCCATGTCTACTTCGGTCATTTTCATTCTTGATAGGCTCTAAGTAAACTTTTTTTAAAATTCTCAGCCTACTACAAGAATGCCTCATCTTTTTTAAGTCTTTAATCCATCCAAAGGTACAAGTCCCATAAGCAGAAGCGAAAAAATCAATTATCGCAAAGTTAAATCCTTCAATCGAAGAACTTGTCTACATCTGCATCTTCTGAATGCAACTGAACCAAAAAAGAAGAAGCAAATAAGCTAACCATATTAATGCAACATATACAGACAAGCAATGAAACCAACATGAAAAGACTTGCACATAACATCACTCCTGCTCCCTTGTACCCAACACCTTGAAAGACCAAAAAGAGAAAGACGACCATATAAGATCACAACAAAGAGATGCACCCAAACAGAAGCCTAAGAACAACGATACACAAACACAAACTCAGCAACCAAGATAGAACTGCAAACTTCACCCGACTTTTAATTGAATTATTAATTGATTCCCAATAAAGGATTGGGAGAACTGTCCATTGACAACGCGAAGAAGGTCGTAACAAATTGGAACCAAAGTTCGCCAACCACTGAATCAAACATAGCCACAAAAAACTTTGCACCTATTAGCTTCCGAAAGCAACATGTATCAAACCAATTGCACAAACCCAAAAGCAACTATAAAGAGAAACTTGAGAGCTTTGAACCAAAAACCAAGCAATTAGATTAGAACATCCATATCATGAAGCTCATTACGGTGCTGCAACCTCAGGGAACTGATGTAATGCCACACATAAAAGGAGCGAGTGACCAACAATACATAGTGTTGCCACTGTGTATGTTATCAAGGTATCAACTTAACGAATGATGTATACGAAATAATTTCATCTAGAAAAAGCCAAAATTTATGACAATGGGAACCAATTAACTATTTGTTGACTGTAAATTCCTGAATGATTCTTACGCTTAAATATTTGTGACATATATCAAACTAAATTTCGGTAATGATTCAATTAAACCAAACGACTGAAAAACAATCAGATCATACCACTTTGAGAAGAAGCAAACATATTTGCAATTTCTGGATGCCGAAGAGCTTTTAAGGCACTATATCACTGATCGCCGACAATAATATGGTCATCAAAGCCTTTTATATGCAAAATTTTGATTGTTAATTCTAACAAACAAACAAACAAAATCATGTCAATATTGAATGGAATTTTAGAGATCTTGCAAATAATGAAGTACTTACTTAAAAGTATATTGCCGGTCAAATATTACAACTTCTATGACACAAAGTGATTCAACAATAATAAGGAAGGGTAGATCCTAGCAAACTCATTCGTTGATGTAGAAAAAACCAAATTACACAAAGAGTTGATAAGAACATGAAAATTGATAGAGTTCACTGCTAAACAAACAAAATTTTCCGGCGGCCATTTTCGACGGATTTTTTCGGCGAAAATATTCCGGTGGATTTCCGGCGAAATTCAATTTGGTCAAACCCCGTTGAGTTTCTCCGGAAATCCGCCGAAATATATATTTTTTTTTAAAAACTAAACTTTTCGGCGGATTTCCGACGGTGTTTAAATTTTTTAATTTTTTTTTTCATATTAATTATAATTAATTAACAATTTCCGGCGGATTTCATATTAATTTTTGGTGGATTTCCGAAAATTATTATTTAATTATTTTCTTAAAAGAGTTTTAAAAAAAATAAAAAAAATTAAAAAGGCAGCCGAAAATCCGCCGAAAATACAAAAAATAATTAATATTTATTTTTCTTAAAAGAAATTAAAAAAATTAAAAGACCGCCGAAAATCCGCCGAAAATACAAAAAATAATTAATATTTATTTTTCTTAAAAGAAATTAAAAAAATTAAATAATTAAAAGGCCTCCGAAAATCTGCCGAAAATACAAAAAGAATTAATATTTATTTTTCTTAAAAGAAATAAAAAAATTTAAAAGCCGCCGAAAATCCGCCGAAAATACAAAAAATAATTGAATATTTATTTTTCTTAAAAGAAAATGAAAAAATTAAAAAAATTAAAAGGCCGCCGAAAATACAAAAAGTAATTGAATATTTATTTTTATTAAAAGAAATTAAAAAAATAAAAATAAAATAAAAGGCCGCCGAAAATCCACCGAAAATTCAAAAAACATAAAATATTTATTTTTCTTAAAGGAATTTAAAAAAAATAATTAATTAACTAATTAAAAATAAATATTATTATGAAACGAATTAAAGAAATTGAAATTTTTTTTGAAAAAAAGGGATCCGATTGGCTTTAACGTACCTAGTTGGGTTTTAATGGATCCCATTGGGCTTTAATGGATCCGGTTAGACTTTAACGGATCTAGTTGGGTTTAACGTACCTAGTGGGCTTTAACGTACCTAGTTGGGCTTTAACAGATCCAGTTGGGCTTTTACGTACCTAGATGGACTTTAACGGATCGAGTTGGTCTTTAACGTACTAGTTGGGCTTTAATGGATCCAGTTGGGATTTAACGTACCCAATTGGGCTTTAACGGATCCAGTGGGTCTTTAAGGGATCCGGTTGGGCTTTAATGGATCCAGTTGGCTTTAACGGATCCAGTTGGGCTTTAACGTTCCTAGCTAGGCTTTAACGGATCCAGTTGGTCTTTAATGGATCCGGTTGGGGCTTTAATGGATCATGTTGGGGCTTTAATGGATCATGTTGGGCTTTAACGGATCTAGTTGACCTTTAACGCATCCAATGGGCTTTAACGGATCTACTTGGGCTTTAACGTATCTAGTGGGCTTTAATGGATACAAATGGGCTTTAATGGATACGGTTGGGCTTTAATGGATCCTGTTGGGCTTTAACATATCCAACTGGGCTTTAAAGGATCCAGTTGGGCTTAAACGTACCCAGTAGGGCTTTAACGTACCTAGTTGGGCTTTAACGTACCCAGTTAGGCTTTAACGGATCCAGTTGGTCTTTAACGTACCCAGTAGGGCTTTAATGGATACGGTTGGGCTTTAACGAATCCAGTTGGGCTTTAACGTACACAGTTGGGATTTAACATACACAATTGGGATTTAACGTTGTGAGGTCCATTGAGATCATGATTGGATTGATTTAGAAGATAAACAAGAGATCAAGCGTAGAAATCTGTAGTTATTGAAAGCAGAAAAAAAACTAAACTACTAGAGAGAGTTTTAGCCGAATGTCTACATTGTATTGTAAAATTCTTAACCTAAAATCTATTACAAGATTTCTATTTATACCACATACTCCCTTGTACACAATAAAGCCCAAACCCATTTACAAGGCCCAATACAAAATGTTGATTACTTTATAAAACTTCTAAATAGAACATAAAATATGCTCTAACATTCTCCCCCTAAGTTTTGTAAAGTAATTATTCTCTGATCAACTCCAGCTTCAACTCTTCTCCCCCTTGATTTCTTTATAAAACTTAGCATTGCATAAACTTCAAAGCTCCTCTTGCTCCCCCTAGAAAGTAGCTTTTATCCTTGAAGTATCAACTGAAATATCAGATCTGATGTAGACCATAACCTCGACTGAGTGCACATAAAGACAACTTTTGACTTTAGTAAATCCAACACATTCCTTAACGCCCACAAGAATGATATGTGTGGATTATGGAGTGACATCCAAGTGCATCTTCAATTTATAACATCTGATCTGTCTGTGAACCATGAGTTGAAATAAGAATTCAGCTTAAAAACTTCATCTGATAAGCATACGGGCGGTAGCATCCGGTAGCAACACTACAAGGCAAGGGTTAGAAGGCAAGCAATTGTTCAACAACTGATAGAAGATACTCATACTGACTTCTCTCCAGAATACTGAATAATCAAACCCAGAACTCCTTTCTTCATGAATCAGTTGGATGATTATAAGCGCTCAGGATTCTGAATTACAACTCAAATAGTAGAACAATGATTGCAGTCACTCACACTACTGGGTGATCATGTCAGAAGAATGATAAAGTGCTCTCAATGGTCTAACCACAAAAGAAGCTTTCCAGACTGATGATTGCAGGTTCTCAGACAGCTAACTCAATCCAAGCAGAGACCAAATCATCAAATCCAGAATCTGAGAATCTTGACAGGCATGAGCACTCGTATAAGAATAGATCAGTTGCTAATGATATGTGACAAACATATGATAAAAGTGATGTCACATATGCATTCCGCGTAAAAAGCTCAGGAACAGGGCAAACTTGTATGAAACAGGGTTCAGAACAGTCAGAATTCTCAAAAACATCAAAATTCGCAAATCACTGTAGCAATTTGAGCACAATTCGCAAGATGGCATAAGCCTGAACCACAATTCGCAGAGGCTTGCATTGCGAATTCCCAACTTTCGCAAGCCTTTCATCTGCGAATTCTCGCATTTCGCGGTCCTTTAATTCACGAATCCTCAGAATTCGCAACACACTAGCCTGCGAATTCTGAGCTTCTCCCAGCTCTCTCACCTGTGAATCCTATACTTGGAACATTTTTGAAATATGGAAGCCACTTTTCGCAAAGACTACATCTGCGAAATCTTTGACACTTTGAACCAAGTGGCCTGCGAATCCTTAGAATTCGCACACAACATATTGCACAGTAGTTTGCAAATTCTTCAACTTTCGCACTTGACTACCTGCGAATCCCACACTTGTAAAAATTTTGTTGTGTCCAATGTTCATTCTGCGAATTCTTAATCTAACGAATTCTTCACAAAATTATTCTATCTGCGAATTCTTTTCATACTTCTGCGAGTTCTTCACCAGATCTTGCGAATTTCGTGGATCTGGAACGTTTTTTTTTCTAACTTTCTTCAACAAAAACTTCAAAACTTCGATTCTTGAGCTGAGCTTTTGAATACAGGTTCGAAAATAACTTTTGAGCACCTTTGCAGTTGATCACCAAGATTAATTTTGACTCTAAGCTCTAATCGATTACAACCACAGTAAAAAAAATTCGAACAAAATAACTCAGAAATCGACCAATCTGATTTCTGGAATGAAATTGATACTAGCTATTGATTCGATAATGATACACTATAACTTCTGAATCAATTAAACAACAAAGAACAATCAATTTCACAATAAAACAAAGAAATCGAAATTTTCAACAGAATTGTTCTATTCAATCCAATCAATCTCGATCGTCGATGAATGATTTCGTCGTTTGGCTCTGATACCAATTGTGAGGTCCATTGAGATCATGATTGGATTGATTTAGAAGATAAACAAGAGATCAAGGGTAGAAATCTGTAGTTATTGAAAGCAGAAAAAAAACTAAACTACTAGAGAGAGTTTTAGCCGAATGTCTACATTGTATTGTAAAATGCTTAACCTAAAATCTATTACAAGATTTCTATTTATACCCCATACTCCCTTGTACACAATAAAGCCCAAAACCATTTACAAGGCCCAATACAATATGTTGATTACTTTATAAAACTTCTAAATAGAACATAAAATATGTTCTAACAAACGTACCCAGTTGGGCTTTAATGGATCTAATTGGGCTTTAATGGATCCAGTTGGCTTTTAACGAATCCAGTTGGGCTTTAATGGATCCAGTTGGGCTTTAATGGATCCAGTTGGAATTTAATGTACCGAGTTGTGCTTTAACGTACCTAGTTGGGCTTTGATGGATCCAGCTGGCCTTTAACGTACCTAGTTGGGCTTTAACGGATCCAGTGGGGCTTTAATGGATCCAGTTGGCTTTAATGGATCCCATTAGCTTTTTGGATCCAGTTGGGCTTTAACGGATCCAGTTGGTCTTTAATGGATCCGGTTGGGCTTTAATGGATCCTATTGGGCTTTAACAGATCTAGTTGGGCTTTAACATACCCATGGGGCTTTAATGGATATAGTTGGTCTTTAATGGATACGATTGGGCTTTAATGGATCGAGTTGGGCTTTAACAGATCTAGTTGGGCTTTAATGGATACAGTTGGGCTTAAACATACCTAGTTGGGCTTTGATGGATCCAGTTGGGCTTTAACGTACCCAGTTGGGCTTTAACGGATCCAGTTGGGCTTTAACGGATCTGGTTAGGCTTTAATGGATCCAGTTTGCTTTAACGGATCAAGTTGAGCTTTAACGGATCTAGTTGGGCATTAACTGTAACATCCGTATTTTCGGGTAAGTATAAGGTTCTATCAATCTTATGTTTTTTGTGTCTTTTAAAGTAGAACTTATATGCTTGAGTGATATTGTGTTTATAAATGATTATTTGGTTCTGTTGGTTTGGAAGCTTTAGAAATCACCCTTGGAAGACAATGACTCACGCGACTTACGCCGCGGGTTGGAGGCGCGGCATAAGCCGCGTAAGCCACTTGAGTTCATTTTTTTTAAGTAAGCGGGTGACTTATGCCGCGGGTGAAAGTCGTGGCACAAGTCGCGGGGTGACCTACAGTCCCCAAAACCCCCAAATTGCCCGTTTTTCTCTCATTGTTATCACAAAAATCAGTTCTAAACCGAGAGGAGCTAGGGTTTGGGCGATTTTCTTCCCCTCTAAACCCTCTTGTCATTTATTGCAAAGCTTGGTAGGTGAAATCATTATTTGGGCTTCCATCTACCTCAAGTTCTCAAGACTTCAAGTCTTCATCACCTTCATCCAACTTCTAGGGTTTTCATCTTCTCTAGGTTTTGGTCAAAAACCTAGATTGTGAGTTTACTAAATCTTTGTCAAAACTAGATACACATCATATGCTTCTACTTATGGTTATTTATCTCTATATGTTCAAATACTTGGGATTTTCTTATGAAGGAATGTTGGAAAATATGGTTATATGTGAAATACCATGGTATAATCTAAATGTGAAAGTATTGGTACTTTTTCTCTTGGATTCATAATATGTACATGTTGATGTGATGAATGTATACATGTCTCGATATAACGATGGTTTCTAGTTGGAATACCTTTTTGGTAATATATAATATGCATGATGAACATGATTGTTATTTGGGTCTCATGATGGACTTATGTGATAGGATGGTAACATAGTACCCATGGTTGGTATCGAAATGTATTGGTTGAAATATACCTCAAGACCTCCTATATGATATGTTGGACGAACCGAGTCAGTAGACACTAGGAGGATGTAGTCTTGGGCGCCACCGTGATGGTATGTGCCTAGACCTCCGCCATTCAGGGTAATGCCATGGTTGTAGTCCTCGGATGTGTCGGTCCTTTCGGGTGTCTCTTGTTAGAGGGCATCGGGGTATATCGACTCTTTGGGTGGAACTTGATTGGTGCTATGGGTCTCCCCTATTGACTCCACATTTGTTGATCTATGGTTAACTGCTGATAAGAATTGTAATTGTTCATGCATGCTTATTATTGTTCAACTCACTAGGCTTTTTGGCCTAACACTTGTTTGGTGTCGATTTGTATCTCAGGTTCTAGCGGCGCCGGTTCTAAGCTGACATAGTTGCTTGGGTGAGAGCTTGGGGGAACGCTTGCAAATTAGCATTCTTTGGATAGAAGAACTTTTGGAACTATAGATGACAACCCTTTTGTAATCTAATTTCTAGTTGTAGAAATTAGATTAGTTGGTTGTTAATTTATTGTCCGTTGAACTTACAACTGTGATTAAACAGGTTTGTATTATTTCCCCATTTTTGGGAGGCTCTTGCTTTGGCAATTCTATATACCGCGTATCTGTTTTTCGGATTTTTTTATCCCTATTTTTAGGGTGTTACAAGTTGGTATCAGAGCTTTAGTTTAAGTGAACTATGTATTGTTTTAGCATATCTAGACTTAAACTTTAGACTTTATAGATTCACTGTCCACTTGGGGTAGGAATCCTAGGTGGGGAGAGCGTTAGGATTACGAAATTACTTTAATTGAAAGTTGTGATGATGGTGACAAGAATTCTTGTGTATGGTTCGTTCATAATTTTACTTAGCTAATGCTATTATGAATGCATTGTTACGTGAGCATACTTGGTTTACTATTATCATGATAATTGATGAAAGTATTAGTACGTACAATGAGTTTAACTCGTTTAGTCTTTTCTCAATCTATATCTCGTATATGTATGGCAGATTGAAATGGTAAACACTCGGAGTAGGATGCCGGATACACCAGAGGGCCACGTGGAGGTGGAATCAGCCGTATACCGACCTCCTTTAGGCGTAACCTCCGAGGGACCTCCCAGGACCAATCTCTTGGGAGGAGGACCTGAACAGATTCCGCGCCGGAACCTCAACGCGGATAATGCCATCATGGAGGAAGTGACCATGGAGACCCGGATTCGGGATAGCATGATGTTGGCCATGAACTCCTCCATGGCCCAACAACAAGAGTTCTTCATGAAACTCTTAGAAGATCAAGACACCAGTAATCGACAACCGGAAACAATGGCGGAAAACATTGTTATGGGGTCAGGTGGACCAGTTGTCGTATCTGTTGAGGATCCAACAGATAATGTGATTAAGACGAAGACTAAGGGGTGCACCTACAAGGCGTTTCTGGGGTGCCACCCTAAGGAGTTTGCGGGTTCAAATAACCCGGTGGCTTGTATGTATTGGCTCAAGGAGGTAGAGATGGCCTTCGAGTCAAGTGAGTGTGATCCCTCTCAACGGGTCAAGTTTTCTTCCCAGTTACTTCGGGGAGAGGCTCTGATTTGGTGGAATCTCACCCGATCCGCCCTCACCCCGGACGTTCTGGCTAAGTTAACTTGGCCGGTGTTCAAAGAGAAGATCATGAATAAATATTGTAGTGAGCATTCGTTGGACAAGCTGGAGCGGGAGTTCTGAGATTTGAAGAAGGGGACTCTGTCCATTTTCGAGTACTCCAGACTCTTTTTGGAGAAACTGAATTTGGTGGGACATCTGGTCCCCGATGAAAGGTCGAAGATTAAGGCCTATCAACAAGGTTTACCGGCCGAGATGCGAACGACGGTAAGAAATGCTAGGGTCTCGACCTTGCAAAAGGTCATTGAAGAGTCTTTGCTCATTGAGGATGACATCAATGCGGGGAAGGAAGAAAGAAGCCAGGCCGGTGAGAAACGAAAGTGGGAAGGGCTATCTGGGCTCGTTCGCCAATCAAGACCATTTGTAAGCGGGAGATCGAGTGATCATCGTCGTGAGGATCGGTGGTGCCACAAGTGCAAGTCAAAGCACTCGGGGCCATGTGCTCCAAGAACTTACTCCGGTCCGGTCCAGCAGGGTGTGCCAAGTGTGATAAGAAGAACGACACAATAAGAGCGTGTCCCATCCGGGGGCCGGTGTGCTTTGAATGCAGAGAACCGGGGCACATGAAGAGGGATTGCCCAAGGCTAGTAAGAGGAATTGGTGGAAATTCTGTGGGTTCGACGGCTAGAGTCGAGCAACCACCAAGGGCGCCAAGTCGAGCTTTCAGAATGACTACCGAGGAGGCGAAGGAGACCGCTGATGTTGTTTCGGGTACGTTCCTAGTAAACTCCTTGCCTGCTCGCGTTTTGTTTGATTCGGGTGCTACATGTTCATTTGTATCGGATATTTTCTGTAAGCAATTCACCACTCCGGTTAGTGTCCTTCCCGATGCACTAGTAGTAGAAATAGCTAATGGCGATCAAGTAGTTATTCGAGACCGTTTTTGTAATTGCACTCTAGATATCGATAGGAATTCTTTCGGAGTAGATTTACTACCTATGGCAATAGGAGGGTTCGATGTGGTCATAGGTATGGATTGGTTAGTGAGGCATAAGGCGGGCATCTTTTGCTCCAAAAAGATGATCCAAGTGCCATTGCCGGAAAATGGTGTGGCTACCATTTATGGGGAGAAAGGAAAGAGGAATAATCCCATTATTTCATCTCTTAAGGCTCGCAAGTTTCTAGCGAAGGGCTACCCTTCGTATTTGGCCTATGTGGTGGACGCGAAGAAAGAGAAGAAGTCAGTAGAAGATGTAGAAGTGGTACAAGAATTTCCGGACGTCTTTCCGGAAGACTTACCCGGGTTGCCGCCGAAACGGCAAGTAGAGTTTCAGATCGACCTCACTCCGGGAGCGGCTCCGATAGCCCGTGCTCCATATCGTTTAGCACCGACGGAAATGAAAGAGATGATTACGCAACTACAAGAGTTGTTGGAGAAGGGCTTCATTTGACCGAGTTCGTCACCTTGGGGAGCACCTGTTTTGTTCGTGAAGAAGAAAGATGGATCCATGCGGATGTGTATCGACTACCGAGAGCTAAACAAAGTCACGGTGAAGAATAAGTATCATTTACCTCACATCGATGATCTTTTTGATCAACTACAAGGCGCGGGGTGTTTCTCGAAGATTGATCTTCGGTCCGGGTACCATCAAGTGAGAGTGAAGAAAGAAGATATTCCGAAGACGACTTTCCGAACGAGATACGGTCATTATGAGTTCTTGGTGATGCCTTTCGGCTTAACCAACACTCCGACCGTATTCATGGATTTGATGAACCGTGTGTGTCGCCCATTCTTAGATAAATTCGTGATCGTATTCATCGACGATATTTTAATATATTCAAGGGATGAGTCTGAGCATGGGAAACACTTACGGGAAGTATTAGAAGTTCTACGAAGAGAGAAATTGTTTGCGAAATTCTCGAAGTGAGAATTCTGGCTCCAAGAGGTGCAATTCTTGGGGCATGTGGTATCAAAAGACGGAGTAAAGGTGGACTCGACAAAGATCGAGGCGATGATGAGTTGGGAGCCTCCAACAAGTCCGACGGAGATTCGAAGTTTCTTGGGTTTGGCGGGCTACTACCGGCGTTTCATTCAAGATTTTTCCAAGATAGCTACACCGCTCACTTCTCTTACAAGGAAGAACATCAAGTTTGTTTGGACCGATGCACAAGAGCAAGCCTTTCAAACTCTCAAGAGGAAATTGTGCGAAGCTCCGATCTTGTCCTTACCCGAGGGATCGAAAGACTTCATTGTGTATAGCGACGCTTCCAAGATGGGTCTTGGGTGTGTCCTAATGCAAAGGGGAAAAGTAATAGCCTACGCGTCGCGACAATTAAAGAACCATGAGAAGAATTATCTGACTCATGACTTGGAGTTGGCGGTGGTGGTTTTCGCGTTAAAGTTGTGGCGACATTACTTGTATGGGACGAAGTGTACTCTTTTCACGGATCACAAGAGTCTCAAGTACATCTTCGATCAAAAGGAACTCAACATGCGTCAAAGATGATGGCTCGAGCTTTTGAAGGATTACGATTGTGACCTACTCTATCATCCCGGTAAGGCCAATGTGGTGGCGGATGCATTGAGCCGGAGGAGTTATGATGGTGGTGTCAAAATGTCCCTTACAAGGATCGATGTGGTATCGAGTTTGTTGAAAAGTATAAAGACGAGTCAAGTGGAAGCACTTAGAGAAGAGAACCTAAAAGCCGAAGTCATGTCAAAGCAAAAGGAACTCTTAACGGAAGACGGTCGTGGACTCAAGCTCTTCCAAGGACGGATTTGGGTGCCAAAGTTGGGAGGAAACCGTGAATTACTTCTCGAGGAGGCGCATAAGTCGAAATATTCTATACATCCAGGTAGCACCAAGATGTATAGAGACTTAAAGTTGAATTATTGGTGGCCGGTGATGAAGCTAGATGTGGCTAGCTATGTGGAGAGGTGTGTCACGTGCCTTCAAGTCAAAGCGGAGCATCAAAGACCGTATGGAAGCTTGCAACCGTTGTCCATTCCCGAGTGGAAGTGGACAACATCACTATGGATTTTGTAACCAAGCTACCGAAGACCTTGCGCGGTCACGATACCATTTGGGTGATCGTGGATCGGCTAACCAAGAGTGCGCATTTTCTTGCGATGCGGGAGACTTTGCCAATGGAAAAATTGGCTAAACTGTACTTAGACGAGGTGGTGTCGAGACACGGAGTTCCGCAATCTATAGTATTGGATCGGGATAGTCGCTTCACTTCGAACTTTTTGGCTAGCTTGCAAAAGGAGTTGGGTACTAGGCTGAATTTGAGCACGGCGTACCATCCTCAAATGGATGGCCAAAGCGAGAGGACAATCCAGACACTAGAAGATATGTTAAGGTCGTGTGTTATAGACTCCGGGGGAAGTTGGGATTCACATCTACCTTTGGTAGAGTTTGCGTATAACAATAGTTACCATTCTAGCATCGGAATGGCACCGTTTGAGGCACTGTATGGATGGAAGTGCAGAACCCCGGTTTGTTGGCTAGAGGCGGGAGAAAAGCAATTCGCCGGGCCGAAAATTGTACAGGAGACGGTCGACAAGGTGAAAGAGATTCGTGAGAGACTAAAGGCGGCGCAGGACCGACAAAAGAGCTACGCGGACAAGAAAAGAAGACCGGTCGAGTTTCAAGTAGGCGACCGGGTCATGTTGAAAGTGTCTCCGTGGAAGTGGATCATACATTTCGGGAAGCATGGGAAGCTTAGCCCTCGTTTCCTTGGACCCTTCGTTATTTTGGAAAAAGTTGGGTTACAG
Organism: Arctium minus; assembly: GCA_954870635.1. Lineage (NCBI taxonomy): Eukaryota > Viridiplantae > Streptophyta > Magnoliopsida > Asterales > Asteraceae > Arctium > Arctium minus. The sequence goes on from OX941096.1 coordinate 45,180,550, forward strand.
GCCTACCGGTTGGACTTACCACCGGAAATGGATGGAATACATCCTACGTTTCACGTGTGTTACCTTCGAAAGTGTCTAGCCGAGGAGGAAAGCGTTATTCCTTTGACGGAAATTCGGGTGGACAATGGAAACCGCTGTGTGGAAGAACCGAAAGCGATTTTGGAATCGAAAGTGAAGAAGTTGCGGCTTAAGGACGTAGTTTTGGTCAAGGTCCAATGGAAGCACCATCGTGGTGCTAATGTCACGTGGGATTCAGAAGAGGATTTGAAGAAGCACCATCTTCATTTGTTCGTATAAATGTGATTTTGGGGACGAAATCCTATTTAGGTGGGGAGGATTGTAACATCCGTATTTTCGGGTAAGTATAAGGTTCTATCAATCTTATGTTTTTTGTGTCTTTTAAAGTAGAACTTATATGCTTGAGTGATAATGTGTTTATATATGATTATTTGGTTCTGTTGGTTTGGAAGCTTTAGAAATCACCCTTGGAAGACAGTGACTCACGCGACTTACGCCGCGGGTTGGAGGCGCGGCATAAGCCGCGTAATCCACTGGAGTTCATTTTGTTTAAGTAAGCGGGAGACTTATGCCGCGGGTGAAAGTCGTGGCACAAGTCGCGGGGTGACCTGCAGTCCCCAAAACCCCCAAATTGCTCGTTTTTCTCTCATTGTTATCACAAAAATCAGTTCTAAACCGAGAGGAGCTAGGGTTTGGGCGATTTTCTTCCCCTCTAAACCCTCTTGTCATTTATTGCAAAGCTTGGTAGGTGAAATCATTATTTGGGCTTCCATCTACCTCAATTTCTCAAGACTTCAAGTCTTCATCACCTTCATCCAACTTCTAGGGTTTTCATCTTCTCTAGGTTTTGGTCAAAAACCTAGATTGTGAGTTTACTAAACCTTTGTCAAAACTAGATACACATCATATGATTCTACTTATGGTTATTTATCTCTATATGTTCAAATACTTGGGATTTTCTTATGAAGGAATGTTGGAAAATATGGTTATATGTGAAATACCATGGTATACTCTAAATGTGCAAGTATTGGTACTTTTTCTCTTGGATTCATAATATGTACATGTTGATGTGATGAATGTATACATGTCTCGATATGACGATGGTTTCTAGTTGGAATACCTTTTTGGTAATATATAATATGCATGATGAACATGATTGTTATTTGGGTATCATGATGGACTTATGTGATAGGATGGTAACATAGTACCCATGGTTGGTATCGAAATGTATTGGTTGAAATATACCTCAAGACCTCCTATATGATATGTTGGACGAACCGAGTCAGTAGACACTAGGAGGATGTAGTCTTGGGCGCCACCGTGATGGTATGTGCCTAGACCTCCGCCATTCAGGGTAATGCCATGGTTGTATTCCTCGGATGTGTCGGTCCTTTCGGGTGTCTCTTGTTAGAGGGCATCGGGGTATATCGACTCTTTGGGTGGAACTTGATTGGTGCTATGGGTCTCCCCTATTGACTCCACATTTGTTGATCTATGGTTAACTGCTGATAAGAATTGTAATTGTTCATGCATGCTTATTATTGTTCAACTCACTAGGCTTTTTGGCCTAACACTTGTTTGGTGTCGATGTGTATCTCAGGTTCTAGCGGCGCCGGTTCTAAGCTGACATAGTTGCTTGGGTGAGAGCTTTGGGGGAACGCTTGCAAATTAGCATTCTTTGGATAGAAGAACTTTTGGAACTATAGATGACAACCCTTTTGTAATCTCATTTCTAGTTGTAGAAATTAGATTAGTTGGTTGTTAATTTATTGTCCGTTGAACTTACAACTGTGATTAAACAGGTTTGTATTATTTCCCCATTTTTGGGAGGCTCTTGCTTTGGCAATTCTATATACCGCGTATCCGTTTTTCGGATTTTGTTATCCCTATTTTTAGGGTGTTACACTAACGTACCCAGTGGGGCTTTAATGGATACAGTTGGGCTTTAATGGATACAGTTGGGCTTTAATGGATCCAGTTGGGCTTTAACAGATCCAGTTGGGCTGTAATAGATCCAGTTGGGCTTTAACGTACCTAGTTGGGTTTTGACAGATCCAGTTAGGCTTTAACATACCCAGTTGGTCAATAATAGATCCGGTTGGGCTTTAATGGATCCAGTTAGCTGTAACGGATCAAGTTAGGCTTTAACGGATCTAGTTGGGGCTTTAATGTACCCAGTGGGGCTTGAACGTACCCGGTGGATAAGATTTACCGGTATTTAATGGATCCGTATGGGTACGTAATAATATATTATAATAATAATAATAATAATATAAAAAATAACAAAAAGGGTTCCGACGGATTTTCGGCGGAATAAGATTTACCGGCGGATTTCCGATGTAAAATTTTCGAAATTTTTTTAAAAATCTGGCGGAATATTCAAAAAATTTTAAAAATTTTCGTTTTCAGCGGATTTTTCTGTCGAAAATCCGCCAAAAAGTTTGAGAAATAAGTTAGGGTTTTTCTCTCTAATTCATTTCACGCCTCCTCCACTTCCTTCTTGAGACCTCCGACGATTAACGACCCATCGCGACCTTCGTCGTCGACCCACCTCCGACGATTAATCCACCACCGCGATTAGCCCCACCACCTTCGCCCCACCACCAACCTCCACTACTCACCACTCGAACCACCTCCACCATTGCCACCACCGTCGAACACCACTACTGCCACCATCACCATCGCTAGCTGCACCATTTCCGCCACCGTCGAACGCCACCACTGTCTCAGCGATTTTGACCCTCAATCAGGTTCAATTTCTGCTTCCTCTTACATTTATCTATTAATTAGTTGAATAATGTTGGGAATTTAAGATTTGTTCAAGTATGGTTAATGCTTCTAGTATATCATGATTACTACTGCTAGTAGATTTAATACTGCTTGAAAAGTTAGTACTGCTACTTCAATAGTTAGTACTGCTTGGAGAGTTAGTACTGCTAAGGGATTACTACTGCCAACATGATTAATACTGCTGAGGAATTTAATGCTGCTGAAAGTGGTTAATACTTCTGAAGAAGGTTAGTGCTGCTTATGAGATGAAGACTAAGTATGGAATGAAGACAGCTGTATAGAAGACATACTAAAGTAAAGGAGATAATTATGGACTGAAGATCAATTGTATTTTGATAATTATCTTGTTATATGTCTTGTACAAATAGTATAGAAGTCTTTGATAGAATTAACTTTTGATTGATAAGTTTTTAGAGAGAGAATTAACCTCAAGGTTTATAATCCTAGTTCTAGAGAAGTAGAATTCGTCTTGGTGAGCCTGTTCATCAAGATTGAGGTTTTGTTTGAAAGCTTGTAACTTTAATCATTCAATAAAGTTTACAAGTTGTGATTTCTGATTCATTGTTACTCTGATAGTTGAATATTAAAGTGTTATTCCGCAACTCCTTTAATATTGTTTTTGAGTTCATTATTCTTGTTAAGAATTAGATCCTGACAAGTGGTATCAGAGCCAAGTATTCTCAGAAACCTTCATTCATCATAGACAACACAGGTGAATCAAACAGTACTTTTGTCTCAAAGGTTCCCATGCTCAAACCTAATGAGTTTGACATGTGGAAAATTCGGATCAAGCAGTACATCCTCCTTACAGACTGTTCTATGTGGGACATTGTTGAGAATGGTCCCTCTGCTGAAGGTAGAATTGGACAAGATGGCAGAAGACCACCTCCAAAAACTGATGGTGAGAAGAAAGTCAGACAGTTGGAGATGAAAGCCTTAAGCACCCTGCTTTTGGCCATTCCTAATGAGTATCAACATCAGTTTCAACACTGCACAGATGCTCAGATTCTATGGAATGCTTTAGAGAAGAGATTTGCTGGCACAAAGAGCACTAAGAGGAATCAAAGGAATATTCTCAAGCAGCAATATGAGAATTTTACCTCTTCAAAGAATGAGTCTATGACTCAAACTTTTGACAGATTCAATAAGTTGATTGGTGAGTTGGATACAGTTGGAGTCCAGATGGAACAAGATGATGTCAATCGAAAGTTCCTCGGATCTCTTGGAGATGAATGGACCATGTACACTGTTTCATTTAGACAGAATGATGAATTAGAAGAAAAGGAACTAGATGATCTGTACAATGATCTTAGAGTGTTTGAATCTGAGGTAGAAGCAAAGAAGAAACCTACTGGATATGTTCACAATGCTGCACTCCTATCAACATCAATTGATTCTACTGTTAACCCTGAATCAGTTAATGCTGCCTGTGGAGTGAATCAAGAAAAAGGGCAATGAATCTGTTTTTGAAGCCTTTCTTTCCAGCCATGGTAATTCTTCTTTAATCAATGATGACCTGGAGCAGCTTCATCCTGATGATCTTGAAGAGATGGATATCAAATGGCAGATGGCCATGCTTTCTATGAGGGTGAAGAAATCATCAAGAGGACAGGGAGGAACAACTTCTCCCAAAGAAGAGAAGATGTAGCAGGCTTTGATAAGTCAAAGGTGGAATGCTACAAGTGTCATATGAAGGGACACTTTGCAGGGAATGCAGAAGTGGAGTGTCTCACAACAATCACCAACAAGCACAGACTGGAAGATTCAACCAGAACAGAAACTCTGCTCAAGCTCTTGTTTCTCAACAAGGAATGGGGTTTGACTGGAGTGATCAAGCAGAAGAAGCCATTCAAAATCAAGCTCTCATGGCAGAGGTATCTGATCTCCCAACTGAGGTACTGTCTAATCTCTGTTCTCAAACTTGCATAGACACTGTTAAAAGGTACAGGGATCACAACCAGAATATGAGTGATGACCTTAAGAGGTTAGAAAAGGATAGAAAAGACTATGTGAGAATTGTTGAGAGGTTTGAGGAACAAATCAAAGGTTTCCAAGCCAATGAACTTCAACACACATATGATACAAATTACTGGAAGTAGGAGAAAAATGATCTAGAAATCCAACTGACAAAGTCCAAGGAGGAGAATGAAAAATTGAGAGGAGAACTAGACAAGGTTAAGCTGGATGTGGAAAAATTTTCATATGCTTCTAAAGCCATGGATTCAATTCTAAAGGTCCAAATCCATGATAAGCTTAAACCAGGAATTGGGTACAATACCACACCACCACCATACAACAACAACTACATTCCTCCTAAATCAGACTTGCTAGAGACCAATGATAAGAAGGACTTGCATGTGGGAGCCACTAAGATAGATCCCTTAGATGAAGTAGTTGTTGAGGACAAGACTGAGAAAGAAGCTGGTAAGAGTAAGGATAACACTGTGAGTGGTGAGATTCCCTTAGAAAATAACATTCTTACCAATGAGGGTGGTGGAAGGGATTGGGTCAAATCCAATGGTGTAGAGAAGACTGAAGGAAAGTCCAAAAAGGTTCATTACAAGCAGACTACAGTTGTGAATCCTGTTCCTTGCAAACAGTGTGCATGTAATAAATCTGAGCGCCTAAAACAGGATAAAAGGAGGGGAAATCAAAGAAATTGGAATAATCAGTGGGCTCAGAAACAAGGAGTTGATCTGAGTAGAATCATCAGACCAAAACCTTGTTTCATATGTGGCAAGTTGAATCATCTTGCTAAGCACTGTTATTTTAATCCTATGAACCAAAGGATAAATTTTCAAAGATCTGTGCAAAAACCCTTTGGTTATAGGAAGAATGAAAAGAACCATGTGGCTAAGAAAACTGTTAAATCTAAAAGCCACATGAAGAAAAAGACTGTAAAAGAGAATGTCAAAATGTGGGTTCCCAAAAGCACTAAAAATGTTAGTACTGCTACCACAAATAGTGCTGCTAACAAAGATAGTGCTGCTAGAAGCAATACTGCTGCTACCAATGTTAGTACTGCTGAAAGTATTAGTACTTCTAAAACTAACATTGTTAGTACCTCTTCAAATGTTAATACTGCTAACTCTGTTAGTGCTTCTAACAAGGTTAGTACTGCTAAACCTGTTAGTGCTGCTAACTCTGTTAGTACTTCTAAAATTAGTACTGCTTCTAGTGTTTGTGTTGCTAGACCTATCATCTTAACTAAGTACTCCAGTAAAGAGTGCTCTGATTTTAAAAATCTCATCAAGAAGGAATGTAAATACTTTGATGAGAAAGGGAGGCCTAAGACCACTTTGGCTTGGGTTCCCAGTCAATACTAATTGATTTATCTAATGTGCAGGGCAACCAGCAACTCAAGGGAAAGAGCATTTGGCATGTTGATAGTGGTTGCTCTAGGCACATGACAGGGAACATGGATTGCCTCAAGAATTTCAAGAAAATTGATGGAGGGCATGTTGCCTTTGGTAATACTCTAGATGGAGGTAAGATTAGTGGTAAGGGTGATGTAACAAAAGGTAAGATGACCTTTGAGGATGTTTTCTATGTTGAGCAGTTAAGATACAACCTGTTAAGTGTATCACAGGTTTGTGACAAAAAGCATAGTATATTATTCACTGATTCAGAATGCATTATCCTTGCTCCTGGATTCAAGGTAGTTGATGAAAAGATGATACTACTAAGAACTCCCAGAAAGGATAATGTCTATTTTTTGGATATGGAAAATGTTTCAACTGATTTATCCTTAAATTGTCTTGTTTCAAAAGCATCTTTGGATGAATCATCACTTTGGCACAGAAGGATGTGTCACATGAACTTTAAAACAATGAATAAACTTGTTAAAAACAACCTTGTAAGAGGTTTGCCTTCAAAAGTCTTTTCATGTGATGATCATTGTATTGCTTGTCTCAAAGGCAAACAACACAAAACTTCTCATAAGTCCAAAGAAGTGAACACAATTTCTTCTTCTCTTCAGTTGTTGCATATGGATCTGTTTGGTCCTACAAATGTTATGAGCATAGGTAAGAAATCATACTGCTTAGTTATTGTTGATGATTACTCTAGATTTACTTGGGTATATTTTATAAGGACTAAGGATGAGACAAGTGGACTGATCAAATCCTTTATTCTAAGAATTGAAAACCAAACAAATCAAAAGGTAAAAGTCATTAGGTCAGACAATGGTACTGAATTTAAAAATCTTGACCTAAACACCTTTTGTGAGGAAAAAGGAATTGAGAGGCAATACAGTGCTCCTAGGACTCCACAACAAAATGGTGTTGCTGAGAGAAGGAATAGGACACTGATTGAAGCTGTTAGATCTCTGTTAGTTGATTCAAAACTTCCAATTACTTTCTGGGCTGAAGCAGTTAATACTGCTTGCTATGTCCAAAACAGAGTTCTAGTAGTCAAACCTAAGAACAAGACACCGTATGAGCTTTTAAATAAAAGAAAACCATTTATTGGATTTTTCAAACCTTTTATTGGATTTTTCAAACCTTTTGGGTGTCCTTGTACCATTCTCAATACCAAAACTCACTTAGAAAAGTTTGATAGCAAAGCAGATGATGGATTTCTTGTTGGTTACTCATCTCAGAGTAAGGCCTACAGAGTATTTAATTCTTCTTCTAGAATAATTGAGGAAAGTGACAATTTCAAATGCAATAAGAACACACCAAATCCTATTGGTTCAAGTCCTCAGTGGTTATTTGACATTGATTCACTAACTAACTCTTTGGGTTTCAGTAGTGATGATCATGCAGGATCAGGAAGTAGAGGATCAGGGGAAGAACAAGTACAACATATTATTCCTCAGTTTGTGATCTTTCCATTACCTACAATGGACCCTGTTGAAATTTGTGAAAAGGAGACTGTTGCTGAACCAATTCAGAGTGAAGAAGAAAGAAGAGATGAGGAGAATTCAGAGCTTGAAGAGCCAGAAGCAGCTGATGTGATTCCCTCAGCTGACTTAAATGATTCAAATTTAGATGTGGGAATTAATGAAGAACCTAGTCTTCAGACAAGAACTCAAAAGAATCATCCTCCTGAGTTGGTAATAGGAGACATCTCCTCTCCTATGATGACTAGGAATCAAAGCAGACTTCAAGATTTGCAGGATCAGCAGCATACAATACTCTCTTGCTTTCTATACCAGATTGAGCCTAAGAAGGCTTATGAAGCAATGAAAGATTCAAGTTGGATAGAATCCATGCAAGAAGAGTTGCTACAATTCAAATTGCAAGATGTTTGGGACTTGGTGGACCTTCCTAAAGGTCATAGAGCAATTGGCACCAAGTGGATTTTAAGAAATAAAAAGGATGAGAGAGGAATAGTAATCAGGAACAAATCAAGGCTAGTGGTACAAGGGTACACTCAGGAAGAAGGTATAGACTATGAGGAAGTCTTTGCTCCAGTTACAAGGGTAGAGGCCATTAAGCTGTTTCTAGCCTATGCCTCATTTATGCAGTTCAAGGTATACCAGATGGATGTGAAGAGTGCCTTTCTATATGGAACAATTGATGAAGAAGTATATGTATGTCAGCCCCCTGGTTTTGAAAATCCATCATATCCTGACAGAGTATACAAACTTAAGAAAGCACTTTATGGTCTTCATCAAGCCCCAAGAGCATGGTATGATACACTGTCTACCTATCTCTTGGAAAATGGGTTTGAAAGGGGAAACATTGACAAGACTCTCTTCATTAAAACAAGTAAGAAGGACATCCTACTTGTTCAGATCTATATGGATGACATCATCTTTGGATCCACAAAAGATCAGATGTGTAGAGACTTTGAAGAGTTAATGCACAAGAGTTTTAAAATAAGTGCAATGGGTGAATTCACTTTCTTTCTTGGACTTCAAGTGAAACAACAGAAAGATGGGATTTTCCTAAGTCAATCAAAGTATGTGAAAGACATCCTAGATAAGTATGGTTTATCAGACTCAAAGCCAACAAGCACACCAATGGAAACACACAAATAAATCACTGCTGATCTTGAGGGGGAGGATGTGGATGTTCATCTTTATAGATCAATGATTGGATCTCTCATGTATCTCACAGCCTCAAGACCAGATATCATGTTTCCAGTGTGTGTTTGTGCCAGATTCCAAGTCAAGCCAAAGCAGTCTCATCTTCAAGCAGTTAAAAGGATTTTCAGATACTTAAGAGGGCAACCTAGATTAGGTCTTTGGTATCCCTATGAATCCAACTTTGACTTGATTGCATATTCAGACAGTGACCTGGGTGGTGCTAATATGGATAGAAAGTCTACTTCAGGAGGATGTCAGCTTTTGGGTGCAAGACTAGTATCTTGGCAGTGTAAGAAGCAAACCACAGTGTCCTTATCCACAACAGAAGCTGAGTACATTGCTGCTGCAAGTTGCTGCTCTCAGGTTCTATGGATTCATAATCAAATGCTGGACTATGGGGTAACCTTTCTTCACATTCCAATCTTAATTGACAATAGCAGTGCTATTAGCATTGTTAACAATCCAGTCAAGCACTCCAAAACAAAGCACATTGAAATCAGGTATCACTTTATTAGAGACTGCAATGAAAATAAGCTTATTCAAGTTGCTAAAGTTCATACTGACAACCAGTTTGCTGATCTATTCACTAAAGCTTTTGATGTAGGAATATTCACTTTCTTGGTCACAAGTGTGGGCATGATCAACTCTGAATGAGCTCATGTTTAAAAAGTGATTGTATACCTGTTATTTGTTTATTTTTGGTGCTACTAATCATCTTTCTCAGGAAGTGTATTGCCTTGCTCAGACTAACACAAGCTTCAATAGTGTAAGTATAGTTAATGCTGCCAGTGCAAAGTTAATACTTCAGGTATCAGTTAATACTGCTAGTTAGTTAATACTGCTAGTGGTTAATACTGCTCTCAGTTAATACTGCTAGTGGTTAATACTGCTCTCAGTTAATACTGCTAGTGGTTAATACTGCTAGTTAGTTAATACTGCTAGTGGTTAATATTGCTCTCAATTAATACTGCTAGTTAGTTAATATTGCTAGATGGTTAATACTGCTTCTTTCCTGAATCATATAAATACCCTCTTTGCCCGCCTAAAAGCTCATAACGACTCTTTGAATACTGTTCATCTTCTCTCTAACCTTTTTCTCTCAAGCAACCAGTGTGTTTTAGTCAAGACTCCTCAAGTTCGATGGCATCAATGGCGTTTATTGATGAACACAACGAGATCGCAATGCTTCAAAAGCCTAAGCAGGCTGCTGGATTTCATCAAATAGTCGATTTTCTCAAGTCCAGCCATATCTCTCATGCTCTTACAGTGTCACCATCAATCTACATCGAGCACCAGAAGCAATTTTGGGCCAATGCTACCGCTATTACTAAAAATGGTGTGCAGGTTATCAAGACAAGGGTGTGTGACAAACCCTTGACAGTTTCTGAAGAGGTAATTCGCATCAGTCTACGACTAGACGATGCCTCAGGTATCACATCCATCTCTAATGATGATCTGTTTTCCACTCTCACTAGAATGGGGTATGGAGGCCTATTGGGTGTTTTCAAGTTCTCCAAAGCTAAATTTTCTCCCCAATGGCGTTTCTTTGTCCATACCCTCATGCATTGTATATCTAGAAAGACTACTGGATGGAGTGAGTTCAGTAGTACCATTGCTTATGCTTTGGTTTGCTTGGCCACTGCCAGAAAGTATAATTTCTCAAAAATGATTTTCAATGACCTTGTGTCAAACTTGGAGAATAAAAAGAGTTTCTTTATGTATCCAAGATTTGTCCAGGCAGTTATCACCACTGAATTGACGGATATGCCTCAATTTGATGAGGTATATATACCTAAAATCCCCAAGGGCAAGGCCTTTTCAAATATGAAGAGATCTGCCATGGACTCGGAAGGAGTTGACACCCCATTGTTCTCTACAATGATGGTGGTGTCCCACAACCAAGAAGGTATGGCATCAGGGTCAAGGCCCTCACTAGAACATCCCACTGAGATCCAATCCCAACCTTCAATCACTATATCAATTCCTCAGTCCCTTCTTCAAAAACCAACTTCACCTATAACCAATACTTACATAAGGAAAAAGGTAAAGAAGGCTCCTTCCCTTCTTGTACCTTCACCCACAAAGCCTTTAATCCCTCTAATGGAGAATTCTCCATTAGAGAATATCTATAGGGAAACCACAGGGGTGTCTCCCAACCCCAAGGAGGTGCTCACTGAGGAGATGCATGAGCATATGGGTGAGAAGGCTGCCACTACTCCTGCTAGCACAGAGGAGGCCAGTGGTAACATCAATAAGACCTTCCCCATGGCAACTTTGAATGAGAAATCATTCAAAGGTCCCAGGTGCCAAGAAACCAAGGGGGGGCGGGTGCTTCTGCTAGGCAGAAGACTTCCACTACTAAATGTTCCAATGATCCTTCAAAAGGGGGTAACACTTCTGGAGAAGGTGAGGATAGATATAACTACCAAGAATTGATGGATACAATGGGCAACATTAATCTAGATGTCATCAAACAGAGAGCAGATATAGAGGAAATGAAATTGGTTATTCTGTCTCAACAAGTGCAGATTACCAAACTGAAGAAAATGGTGAAGTGGTTGGTGCAGAAAAAGAAAAGAAAACAGTATGTGTTAAAGAAGAGGGGAGATGCTTTCAAAAAGGGGGAGAAACATGATGATGGGGAGAAACTCAGTACTAGTGGTATGGAAGCACAATTTGAGGGGGAGCAGAATAGGGAAACAGAAAACAAAGAAGCAGAAGCTAGTAAAGCAGCAGTAACAGAAAAGCAAGCAGCAGTAACAGGGCTATTCGTTGAAGAATTGGAGATTGCAGAAACTTTGGTAAAATCTAAGAATGACACTCCCAAGGCTTCTCAAAAGGCCAAGGGAGTGGTCATTAAAGAAGGAGGTCTTGATCTGAAAAGCAAAGAGATAAGTGAGGCAGAATTAAAGAAGAAAGGAAAGGCTAAGATGGTTGAACCTGAACAACCTTTAAAGCAGCAGAAACAGATAGAGCTAGATGAAGAAGTGGCAAAACAGCTTTAAGCAGAGATGGAAAAGGAGGAACAACTTGAATCAGAAAAAGACAGAGAGCTTGCACTGAATATGGCTAAAAAGCTCAATGAAGAATATCAAAAGAGTTTGAAAGCTGCAACTGAGGCCAAGAAAAGTATAGTAAAAGCAACCAAGCACAGAATGCCAGTAAAGACTCAGAAAAGACAACCCTCTAAGACCTTTTTGGTCAATCAAGAAAGGAGAAAAATGATAAACTTTCTGAGAGGCTCAATTGGTGTAAAAGGAGAGATGTTTGCTAACATGGCATACAGCAAAGTTGAGGAGATATATAAAAAGGAGATGGCAAAGCTTCAAGGAGATTCCTCTCAAAGGGAAGAAGCTGAAAGAAGGATGAAAGAGAGGCATGATCTCAACATCCAACAACCCTTCCCTGAGGAAACCACTCCTTCAAAAGAAAAGGCTGAAAAGAAGGAAGAGCAAGTTGATGTAGAAGCCAAATCTGCAAAGAGAGTAAAGACCATAGCTTCCAAGAAACAGTCCAAAAATCCAAGGATTGAAGAAGCAGATAAAGAGGCAGAATCATCTGTTGCAAATCATACAGAGCAAACAAGTCAAAGTGAACAACAACCAAATCAATCTGATGAGCATGTTGGTCTTTACATGACTTTAATAGAACCAGTACAGGTTGTTCCCATTTCTGTGAAGGCACCAGAAATCATCTTTTGGGATATTCTGAGGGACAACAGAAAGGATTACTTCAGACTCAAAAGAGTTGGTGACTTGTTTGAAGTATACACAACTTGGGGCAAAGTGATCAGAAGTTGCTCCAGGGCTGACTTAGAAGAAATGCATAAGGTGGGAATAAAGCTATATGAGCCTGTTATGAAAGGAACTAAATAAAGTTTACTAAAAGTTGCTATGGAATACTTGTGTATGATGTTTTAACTAGAAAAAGTAATGCACAGGATCAAGGATTTGCATCATAAGTATGGGTTCAAAAGGATTAATCAGTGGATGCTCTTTGAAAACTGTGGTGTTTATATGATCATAGTAGATAACTACTATCATGAGTATTTTCTAGTGGACAAAGTGTATGATCATAGCAAGGAGAAGCTGAATGGAATGCTGAAAGCCAAGCTAGTGTGTGCAAAAGGATCTGAAATGGCCAGAACTGTGATAAGAAGGACAATCAATCAAAGTCTGGGATTGGATCCAAATTTGGGCAACTAAGATGAAGTTTTGAAAGCATCTTGAAGACCATATCTGAAGAACTTGACTTCTCTTCCTAAAAGTCAAGTTAGGGGGAGATTGTTGGGAATTTAAGATTTGTTCAAGTATGGTTAATGCTGCTAGTATATCATGATTACTACTGCTAGTAGATTTAATACTGCTTGAAAAGTTAGTACTGCTACTTCAATAGTTAGTACTGCTTGGAGAGTTAGTACTGCTAGTAGTTAGTACTGCTAAGGGATTACTACTGCCAACATGATTAATACTGCTGAGGAATTTAATGCTGCTGAAAGTGGTTAATACTTCTGAAGAAGGTTAATGCTGCTTATGAGATGAAGACTCAGTATGGAATGAAGACAGCTGTATATAAGACATACTAAAGTAAAGGAGATAATTATGGACTGAAGATCAATTGTATTTTGATAATTATCTTGTTATATGTCTTGTATAAATAGTATAGAAGTCTTTGATAGAATTAACTTTTGATTGATAAGTTTTTAGAGAGAGAATTAACCTCAAGGTTTATAATCCTAGTTCTAGAGAAGTAGAATTCGTCTTGGTGAGCCTGTTCATCAAGATTGAGGTTTTGTTTGAAAGCTTGTAACTTTAATCATTCAATAAAGTTTACAAGTTGTGATTTATGATTCATTGTTACTCTGATAGTTGAATATTAAAGTGTTATTCCGCAACTCCTTTAATATTGTTTTTGAGTTCATTATTCTTGTTAAGAATTAGATCCTGACAAATAAACACAAGAAAACAAAAGAATAATGTGGTTTCATGTCCATTTGCATCCATTCATTTCGGTGGTTCATCGGGTTCTGGACCGGGGGTTTCGGGTTCAGCATGGATCATGGGTCTAGCAGGTTTTGGATTGTGGTTGGTGCAGCCATAGGTTTATGGTTTTCTTGTTTTGGGATTCATTTATGTTTATGTTATGAGTCTAAGAATTTGAATTTTTAATTTTGTGTTTAGTAGGTTTGAATTGAGTTGGGTGTTATGTGTCTTTTGTTATTTATCTGGATTCTATTTTCAAGCTTATTTTGATTGCATGGGTTTAAATATGAACATGAATTACTTGGCTTCTATCAGTGTGTTTAAATTCCTTGGATGTTTGGTTGGTTTTCTAACAAGTCATGAATTGATACAATTGTGTATGTCGATTAATTTGTCAGTATATATTTGACAAGTTTTTGTTTGAGAGGATTTTTTTTTTATCATAGATGGAAGAAGCTTATTTTTTAAATTGGTAGGGATAAGTTTGTTCACTTAGAGGGTGTTTGGGATTGTTTATTAAAACTCCTTATTAACTCATTGCGTTTTCACACACCAAATAAGCTATTTTGAGTGTTTGGATTAGAAAAAAGAAAAAGTGCTTATGACTTTTCCACACCAGTAATAAGGAGTTTTTGATAAGTTAAACCATTCTGACTTATTTGAAATTACTTATTAACTAATTTAACCAAATTACATATTTGCCCTTTCTTTCTATAAGTTAATAAGCACTTTACAAATAAGCATAAGTTAATAAGCACTTTTACAAATAAGCATAAGTTGTTTTAAATTAGCAATCCCAAACACCCCCTTAGAGCTTTCAAGCGCACAAACCCAACCCGGGTTTCTTTTATAAGCATGGTTTGACTTCCAAAGAGTCAAACTAATACACTTAGAGCTTTCAAGCGCACAAACCCAACCCGGGTTTCTTCTATATGCATGGTTTGACTTTCAAAGAGTCAAACGGGTGCACTTAGAGCTTTCATACACACAAACCCAACCTGGGTTTCTTCTATAAGCATGGTCTGAATTCCAAAGAGTCAAACTAATGCACTTAGACCTTTCATGCGCACAAACCCAACCCGGGTTTCTTCTATAAGCATGGTTTGACTTCCAAATAGTCAAACGGGTGCACTTAGAGCTTTCAAGCGCACAAACCCAACCCGGGTTTCTTCTATATGCATGGTCTGACTTCCAAAGAGTGCACTTAGAGCTTTCATGCACACAAGCCCAACCCGGATTCTTCTATAAGAATGGTTTGACTTCCAAAGAGTCAAACGGGTGCACTTAGAGCTTTCAAGCGCACAAACCCAACCCGGGTTTCTTCTATATGCATGGTTTGACTTCCAAAGAGTCAAACGGGTGCACTTAGAGCTTTCAAGCGAACAAACCCAACCCGAGTTTCTTCGATATGCATGGTTTGATTTTCAAAGAGTCAAACGGGTGCACTTAGAGCTTTCATGCGCACAAACACAACCCGGGTTTCTTCTATAAGCCTGGTTTGACTTCCAAAGAGTCAAACGGGTGCACTTAGAGCTTTCAAGCGAACAAACCCAACCCGAGTTTCTTCTATATGAATGGTTTGATTTTCAAAGAGTCAAACGGGTGCACTTAGAGCTTTCATGCGCACAAACATAACCCGAGTTTCTTCTATATGCATGGTTTGACTTCCAAAGAGTCAAACTAATGCACTTAGAGCTTTCATGTGCACCAACCAACCCGGGTTTCTTCTATATGCATGGTTTGACTTCCAAAGTGTCAAACAGGTGCACTTAGAGCTTTCATGCACACAAACCCAACCCAGGTTTCTTCTATAAGCATGGTCTGACTTCCAAAGAGTCAAACTAATGCACTTAGAGCTTTCATGCGCACAAACCCAACCCGAGTTTCTTCTATAAGCCTAGTTTGACTTCCAAATAATCAAACAGGTGCACTTAGAGCTTTCAAGTGCTCAAACCCAACCCGGATTTGTTCTATATGCATGTTTGACTTTCAAAGAGTCAAACGGGAACACTTAGAGCTTTCATGCGCACAAACCCAACCCGAGTTTCTTTTATAAGCATGGTTTGACTTCCAAAGAGTCAAATGGGTGCACTTAGAGCTTTCAAGCGCACAAACCCAACCCGGGTTTCTTCTATATGCATGGTTTGACTTCCAAAGAGTCAAACGGGTGCATTTAGAGCTTTCATGCGCACAAACCCAACCCAGGTTTCTTTTATAAGCATGGTCTGACTTTCAAAGAGTCAAACTAATGCACTTAGAGCTTTCATGCACACTAACCCAACCCGGGTTTCTTCTATATGCATGGTCTGACTTTCAAAGAGTCAAACTAATGCACTTAGAGTTTTCATGCGCACAAACCTAACCAGGGTTTCTTCTATATGCATGATTTGACTTTTAAAGAGTGGACTTAGAGCTTTCATGCGCAAAAACCCAACCCGGATTTCTTCTATAACCATTGTTTGACTTCCAAAGAGTCCAACGTGTGCACTTAGAGCTTTCAAGTGCACAAACCCAACCCGAGTTTCTTCTATACGCATGGTTTGACTTCCAAAGAGTCAAACGGGTGCACTTAGATCTTTCAAGCGCACAAACCCAAACCGAGTTTCTTCTATATGGATGTTTTGACTTCCAAAGAGTCAAACAGGTGCACTTAGAGCTTTCATGTGCACAAACCCAACCCGAGTTTCTTATATAAGCATGGTCTAACTTCCAAAGAGTCAAACTAATGCACTTAGAGCTTTCATACGTACAAACCCAACCCGGGTTTCTTCTATAAGCCTGGTTTGACTTCTAAAGAGTCAAACGAGTGCACTTAAAGCTTTCAAGCGCACAAACCCAACCCGTGTTTCTTCTATATGCATGGTTTGATTTTCAAAGAGTCAAACGGGTGCACTTAGAGATTTCATGTGCACAAACACAACCCGGGTTTCTTTTATATGCATGGTTTGACTTCCAAAGAGTCAAACTAATGCATGTAGAGATTTCATGCGCACCAACCCAACCCGGGTTTCTTCTATATGCATGGTTTGACTTCCAAAGAGTCAAACAGGTGCACTTAGAGCTTTCATGCGCACAAACCCAACCCGAGTTTCTTCTATATGCATGGTATGGCGTCCAAAGAGTCAAACTAATGCATTTAGAGCTTTCATGCGCACAAACCCAACTCGGGTTTGTTCTATAAGCCTGGTTTGACTTCCAAAGAGTCAAACAGGTGCACTTAGAGCTTTCAAGTGCACAAATCCTTCCCGGGTTTCTTCTATATGCATGGTTTGACTTTCAAAGAGTCAAACGGGTGCACTTAGAGCTTTCATGCGCACAAACCCAACCCGGGTTTCTTCTATAAGCATGGTTTGACTTCCAAAGAGTCAAACGGGTGCACTTAGAGCTTTCAAGCGTACAAACCCAACCCGGGTTTCTTCTATATTCATAGTTTGACTTCCAAAGAGTCAAACGGGTGCACTTAGAGCTTTTATGTGTACAAACCCAACCCGGATTTCTTCTATAAGCATGGTCTGACTTCCAAAGAGTTAAACTAATGCACTTAGAGCTTTCATGTACACAAACCCAACCCGGGTTTCTTCTATATGCATGGTATGACTTCCAAAGAGTCAAACTAATGCACTTAGAGTTTTCATGCGCACAAACCCAACCAGGGTTTCTTCTATATGCATGATTTGACTTTCAAAGAGTCAAACAGGTGCACTTAGAGCTTTCATGCTCACAAACCCAACCCAGGTTTCTTCTATAAGCATGGTTTGACTTCCAAAGAGTCAAACAGGTGCACTTAGAGCTTTCAAGTGCACAAACCCAACCTGGGTTTCTTCTATATGCATGGTTTGACTTCAAAAGAGTCAAACGGGTGCACTTAGAGCTTTCATGCGCACAAACCCAACCCGGGTTTCTTCTATATGCATGGTTTGACTTCCAAATAGTGAAATGTTGAATTCCTACGTAACTACCATTTATATTTGATTTGTAGATATGTCAATTAACACTGATAGAGTATGGATGTGTAAACGAGTAAATAGGACTGGTGAAATAAATCCTGTCTTCGGTGTTGAGGTTGAAAGATTTTTGGATTTTGCTGTCACCAATGAGCAATCTAGGCTACCGAGTGGAACATACGACGGGGTTGGAATATTTATAAAATGTCCTTGTAAGAAATGTATTCTTCTTAAGTATAAAATGAGATAGGCGGTTCATTTAGATTTGTTAAGAAAAGGATTCATGTTTTCTTATACTCACTGGTATGCACACAGAGAAATAGCACCATCAGTGCAACCACCACAATAGACAATAGTAGACGATGATTATAATGATTTTGATGGTGTTCAACAAATGGTGATGGACCAAAATATTCCCGGTACTTCAAGTACGTGGGAGGAGCAAGAACCAAATCTACATACACACCATTTCTATGAGATGTTACAAGCCGCGGACCAGCCATTGTGGGAGGGATGCCAGAGATTTTCGAAGTTAGAGGCAGCGTCAATATGTTCACTTGGGGCATTTATGCTCACAAACCCAACCTTATATGTTCTATATGCATGGTTTGGGTTTCAAGTAGCCTAATATGTGCACTTGGGGCGTTTATGCGCACAAACCCAACCTTATATGTTCTATATGCATGGTTTGATTTTAAAATAGCCTAATGTGTCCACTTAGGGCATTTATGCACACAAACCTAACCTTATATGTTCTATATGTATGATTTGAGTTTCAAATAGCCCAATATGTGTACTTACGGCGTTTATGCGCACAAACCCAATCTTATATGTTCTATATGCATGGTTTGTGTTTCAAATAGCCTAATATGTGCATTTAGGGCCTTTATGCGCACAAACCCAACCTTATATGTTCTATATGCATGGTTTGTGTTTCAAATAGCCCGATATGTCCACTTAGGGCCTTTATGCGCACAAACCTAATCTCACATGTTCTATATGCATGGTTTGAGTTTCAAATAGCCCAATATGTGCATTTAGGGCGTTTATGCGCACAAACCCAACCTTATATGTTCTATATGCATGTTTTGTGTTTCAAATAGCCCAATATGTGCACTTAGGGCCTTTATGCGCACAAACCCAACCTTATATGTTCTATATGCATGGTTTAAGTTTCAAATTGCCCAATATGTGCATTTAGGGCGTTTATGCACACAAACCCAACCTCATATGTTCTATATGCATGTTTTGAGTAATATATCCCAATATGTGCACTTAGGGCGTTTATGCGCACAAACCCAACCTTATATGTTCTATTTGCATGGTTTGGGTTTCAAATATCCCAATAGGTGTGTCTCATTTATAGTCGTTATGTTGTCGAAATTGACTTGTATGTATTTTGTAAAAACCACAGGGTGGGTATTCGACAAGTTTCACCCAAAGGTACGGTGATGACCCCAGCCAACATCCTACTTTTGATACTGAGTTGTGGTAGGAGGTTGTTGGGGGAGTGAAGAAATGTCGTACGTTTGGGTTCGGGTACCACACAGATCCCAACGCGATCTTGACTGGGACACCCTCACAGGGTGATGCTTCTTCTTCTTCTTCTCGACGGGTGCATACCACATTTCATTATATGAGCTTTATTAATTTATTTTATAAATGATGTTAAACTTGTTCTAACGTCTTTTTTTATTTTCTAGGAAATTGAGGATATAAGGACCCAACTTCAGGAGTTGAAGGATAGGGAAGAGAGACGTGCGGCAGAGGAAGCGATACGTCGGGAAGAGGAAGCGACACGTCGGGCAGAGGAAGATGCACGTCAGCGGGAACGTGATGCCCAGTACCACCATATGTGTGAAATGATAAAGCATTTCTGTCCGTCACTGCCACCGCTACCCATGTGATGAGACTTGAACAATATTTGAATATTAGAATGTATTTTGAAACAACACTTGAACAATGTATTTTATGTTTTATGTTAGTTGTATTTTACGTTTTTTTTTACAGTTTTTAGCAGTTTTTACGGCTTTCAGTAGGTTTTTACAATTTTTAGCAGATATTATGTTTTGTAGCAGGATTTTTAATGAAAAAACAGGTTTTTCCTTTTTTATTTTTTACATTTTCGGCGGATTTTCGATGGATTATTCCGCCAAAAATAAATAATTAAATAAATAAATTATTTAATTTAATAAACTAATTATTTTTGGCGGATTATTCCGCCGAATATCTGCCAAAATCTTTCGCCGAAAACAATTTTTTTTCTTTAAAAAAAGAACTATATAAAAAAATTAATTATTTTCGGCAGAATATTATGCCGAAAATCGGCCGAAAATTTTAAAATAATTATTTCCTTAATTAAAAAATCGATTAAGTCGTTTAATAAATTTAAAAGTTTTCGGGTACCGTTTCAGCGGAATAATCCGTCGAAAATCTTCTGTCCACCGAAAATTTCGCCGAAAAATAGTGTTTGCGGCGCCTTGATTTTCGTCCTGCCAAATTCACCGAAAATCCGCCGAAAACACTCTTTTCCGACGGATTTCCGGCAGATTTTTCCATCGGAAAAAATGTTTTGTTTTGTAGTGGTTTCCAATTTGCTTTCCATGTTGACCTATGTAACATCCGTAATTTCAGGTAAGTATAAGGTTTGTTAATCTTATGATTTTGTGTTTAACGAAGTAGAACTATATGCTTAATTGCTATTTTGTGTAAATGCGGTTTTTGGTTGGTTTGGAAGCTTTAGAACCATCCTGGGGAAACAGTGACTCACGTGACTTACGCCGCGGGTTGAGGTCGCGGCACAAGCCGCGTAGGCCACTGTAATGTACGTCTTTGAGGAAACACGTGACTTACGCCGCGGGTGGAAGTCGCAGCACAAGCCGCGTAAACCACTGGAGTTCACATAGTTGAGCAAGCGGGCGACCAATGTCGCTGGTGCAAGTCGCGGCACAAGTCGTGGGGCGACCTGCACACCCCAAAACCCCCTTTCCATCCGATTTTCTCTCATAACTTTCATATCTCTCTCTCATTTTGGCGATTTTTGCTTCCAAGAAATCAGTTTTCTAGCTCACCAAAACCCTAACCCTCATAAATACAACTCTCCTTGGTGGTTGGATCTTAACTCTTGCAATAACTCCTCTCAAGGATATCTTCTAGGGTTCATAAAGCTCAACTTCTCATCTTCTCAAGCTAGGGTTTTCATCTTTGCTAGGTTTTGGTCAAAAACCTAGATTGTGAGTTTTCTAATCCTTTGTCAAAACTAGATACACATCAAGATCTATTACTTGCTATTATCTTGCAATCTATTTGGAATGTTCATATTATGTACTCAAGTATTTGGGGTTTTTATTCATTAAACCATGTATATTTGCATCATACTTTGAGTTGTTGGGATATGTATATGTGTATCTTGTTATGGAGATAATATCTTATTTGGGGCTCCATTTTATGGGTCAAAGCTATATGGTTAACTTTGTGATTATATTGGTCTTGTTATAGACCTCATATTAGATGACTTGTAATATTGTACCCATGGTTGGTATAGATAGTATTCTTAGTCATATTGTGCCTTGAGGCCTATTAATAAATTATGTTGGACGAACCAAGTCAGTAGACACTAGGATGATGTAGTCTTGGGTGCCACCGTGTGGGTATGTGCCTAGACCTCCGCTATTCGGGGTAATGCCATGGTTGTAGTCCTCGGATGTGCCGGGCCTTTCGGATGTCGCTCGTAGTAGTTGGCATCAAGGTATATCGACTATTTGGGTGGAACTTGATTGGTGCTATGGGTATCCTCCGTTGACTCCACATTGATAAAATTTGGTTAACTGCTGATAAGAATTGTAAATGCTTTAACGTGCTATTTTCTTGTTCAACTCACTAGACTTTCTGGCCTAACACTTGTTTGGTGTCGATGTGTATCTCAGGTTCTAGCGGCGCCGGTTCTAAGCTGGCGTAGTTTCTTGGGTGAGAGCTTGGGGAAAACTTTGCTTTTGGACATACTTCTTATAGAAGAATTTTTGAGTTTATAGACGACAACCCTTTTGTAATCTCTTTTCTAGTTATAGAAACTAGAGTAGTTGGTTGTTATTTATTGTCCGTTAGATTACAACTGTAATTAAACAGGTTTGAATTATTTCCCCATTTTTTGGAGGCTCTTGCTTTGGCAATTTTATATACTACTTTCCTTTTTTGGAAAGCTTTTGGTATCCCTGTTTTTAGGGTGTTACAACCTACAAGTTAATCCATCATTAAAATCTAATATGTTAATTAACATGATTTAACAACTCAAAACTTTATCAAACAGAAGCAACATATTGAGCCAACCTTTGACTTATTAGTGTCAAACAAGTCCAAAATCGCATAGAATCTACTTTTTAGTTTTACATAAATGGCATTATTATTTATATTTTTTTCTTCTCAAAATTGAATAAAAGCACAAATCAAAACAAAAGCCTACCATTCTTTCTCGCTGTCGTTTCTCAAATCTGTTTCTCCATTGAATCGATCATATAAAATCTACCAATTGGCATATAACTCCGATAATACTTTAGGTTTCACACATATCATATATCAAAATTGAAATTGACTCTGAAATTTATATTATCACACCCTGATATGTGTGTTTTACTTTGATGCAAAACAACACTAAAAAGTATTTCACATAGATCATATATTAAAATAATTGATCCTAAAGTTTATCTTTGTCACAACCTCATACTCATACGTGTGCTTAACTTACATGCGAAACAATACTAAAAAAGGGTGATTGTTCCAAAACTAATCCTTGTTCTTATGAAAATGCAATAAAGAAACAAAGATACATTGAGAGAAAAAAAATGAAGGGTGTGGAGTCAAACCCTGAATAAGAAATTGAGAGAAAAAAAGAGGCGTACCATTTCAATCCAGAATTACTTGATCAACAGATGGAAAAAACGAAAGAAGCGTAACTGTAGAAGACGAAGGGTTTTTGACTTCGATTAAAGGGATAACCTAAGAAAGAAAGGGAAAGAAGGAAAAATGAAGGGAAAAAAAAGGAGAGAATAATACTCGTTCGAGGAGGTGTCACATGGATTGTCAATGTTTATGCTTTATATAGATATATAGATTGTATCTTTTGATTAATGTTATTTTTTGTAATTTATAATTGCAATGTGATATGTATATATATATATAGCCTTAGGTTCATTTGAGAAATGGTAAATATCAAGGTTCTAAATGGCGTGAGGCGTGACGTGGCGGCGAGGCCAAGCCTTAAGCCTTAGGAGCCACGGCGAAACCATGACGTTTTCAAGACGTGACTTATGACGTCAAATTTCTAATTCATATATAATATTATATATAAGAACGTATGTTTTGTAGTTTTACTCAATGAGTCAATAGTACTAAGCAAGTTAAATTAGGTTATATATTAAAAACTTGCAAATAAGACATTAAAAACGAAAAGAAAAATCAAATATCTCATTACGATAACTGCGCATTAGGCCATGGCGTGCCATGGGCTTAACGTGGCGTGACACACAAGCCTTGGTGCCATGGCGCGCCATGACGGCTGTGTGACGAGTTTTTTAGAACATTAGTAAATATATGAGAAATAGAGAAGTAATCCTAGTCATTTATACGGTGAAGATCGGATTTGACTAGTCAAATATTTCGGTTTTGACTGGTCAAAAGTTGCAGCTATTCCAAAAATAGAAGGACACTTTCGTAATTTTTACAAAATACACGGGTTGTGTTCATATATGAACATGTATAATTCACATATGAACCTTTTAAATGATTCATATATGAACCTTTGTGATTCATATATGAATTAATTAACTGATTCACATATAAACTAATTAACTGTAAATTCATATATAAATCAGTTGAACTAATTAACAGATTCATATATGAACTTTTGTGATTCATATATGAACTAATTAACTGATTCACATATGAACGTATAGTTCATATGTGAATCATATAGGTTCATATATGAACCCATCCCGCGTATTTTACGAAACTACCCCTCTACCTTCTATAGACCATGCAAGGAATTATCCGGTGCTTTGCGGTCAAAACCGCAAATGTTGAAAGTAGTCCCTCGTCGTTAACTCCGTTAAATTTTTCCGTTAAGTTAGGGGCATTTTCGTCCAACCATTTTTTTCCCTCTCCTTTTGCAATCTTTCTTTGTTTTTTCTTATTTTTGTTTAAACCATAAAAACATCAGGGACCAAATTGTAATTTATTTAATTTTTGTAATGATATTATTATTAAAATATTAATATGAATATATATATATATATGGAAAGTGAGAGAGGAGATACATATCGTCTCCGGTGGTCTTCTCCGGCGAGCCTCTGGCGAGGTGGTCTTCTCTGGCGAGCCTCCGACGTGGTCGTCTTCTCTCTCTTTCTCCGTATCTCGATCTCTCTCTCGATCTCTCTTCTCTCGATCTCTCGATCTCTCTCTGTATCTCTCTCTCTATCTCAGATATATATATATATATATATCACTGTTCTAAAAAACTCGCCGCATAGCCGCCATGGCGCGCCATGACACCAAGGCTTGTGTCTCACGCCACGTTAAGCTCGTGGCACGCCATGATCTAATGCGCAGTTTTAATGTGATATTTTGTTTTTCTTTATGGTTTTAATGTCTTATTTGCAAGTTTTTAATATATATAACCTAATTTAACTTGTTTATTACTACTGACTCATTAAGTACACACCAAAACTATGTTTTTATTTTATATAATATTATATATAAATTGAAAATTTGACGCCATTAGTTACGCCTTGAAAACGCCAAGGCTTCGCCGAGGCTCCTAAGGCTTGAGGCTTGGCCTCGCCGCCACGCCACGCCTCACGCCATTTAGAACCTTGATATATATACATATATACATACGCAGACGAAAATCGTGATCCATCTCCGATATATCTCTGGATCGAAGAATAAAATCGAAAGTCGTACCATAAGCATCATCAACAGTCAGCCAACAAAAGATCCACAACTAATCATCGTATCAGAAATCAACCGAAGATTTGAAATGGCAACCATAGACGGTTGTTTAACATCAGAAACTGAGACCCGTAGTTGTCGTTCTTCTTCTGAATCAATGTTGGATCAAGAAGACCAACTAGAAACAGATCCAGGCTCCAATGATCGACTCCAGCGGTGGTGCTACGGCGGTGGGTGCTACGGCCATGGGTTCTGCAATTTGTATATATATATATATGTGTATATATATATATATATATATACAGACATTATATATAAGGGGCAGGTTCAAACGAGAAGCTAAACATTTTGCGAGAAGGCGAGAAGTGTTTAATCACATATGATACACAAGCTTAATCATATATGATTAAACACATGTTATATTGGCAATATATAGACGTTTAATCATATATGACTAAACACATCTACAGGCCGTGTAATCATATATGATTAAACACTTCTCGCCTTCTCGCAAAATGTTTAACTTCTCGCATGATCCTTCCTCTTATATATAATATATTAAAATATATAATATGTAATATATATTACTTAATTACATAATAGATCCCTAATGTTTTATGATTTTAGAAAAAATAGAAAAAACAAAGAAAAATTACAAATGGAGAGGGAAAAAATCATGGTTGGATGAAATTACCCCTGATTCTAACGGACAATTTTAACGGAGTTAACGACGAGGGACCATTTTCAAAGCAAAATGCAAACCATGGGCCGATAATTGCAGTTTTTCAACCACAGGGACCAATTGTAGTTTACTCTTTATCAATTTTAACCGAATACAAATGTATTGCATTTTCTTTGCCTTTTTTTATATTTAATTTATTAAAAAAAAAACAAACTTAGGGAAGTAGGCAATCTTCTTTCCCGCCCACATGATCGCGTGATTCTTCTCCGATCACCGGAAAAATGATGATTAATATTATTTATTTAAGAGTAAATTACCTTTTTCGTCCCTGTGGTTTGTTGAAGATTGCAGATTTTGACCCTATGGTTTTAAAATTTCGGTTTTCGTTCCTATGGTTTGCAGTTCATTTCTATTTTGGTCCCTGAGGCCAAAACACTACTTTTAAGTATGAAGGACTAAAATAGAAATAAATTGTAAACCATATGGATGAAAAAAGCAATAATATTTATATCATAAGGACAAAAAAGTTAATGAATAAAAAACTATAAGGATGAAAATTGTAATTTCAAAACCATAAGGATGAAAATAGAAAAGTTCAACAAACCACAGGGACTAAAAACGTAATTTACTCTTTATTTAATTATGGAAACTTTTATTTTATTTATTTGTGATATCTATATCTATATATACATCTATACTATATTATAAAGCACGGATAAAAAACTCTTAAATACAAATTATTAAGAAAAATGTACCATCATTTTATGCAAGATTTTAAAATTTTCTTAATTTACAAGTATCAAAGCACAAGATACATATTACTACTATAGGTTTCTAACACTCACCAATTTGGTATTTGCAGGACCTTCCTTTTATACAGACATTTCCATGTATCACTATTAACTAATATATTATATTATTATAAATTTATTTTAATTATATTATTAAATATGTAATTGGCTATTTTTTCTAGATGTCATTATAATATATAAGATAATCATAGAATTCTAACAAAATACTTTTTTTATATAAAAAACATTATATTATTAAGTCTAAATTAAACAAATTTATATTAAAAAAAACATTATCACTTTCTCAAAACTATCCAAAATCGTACTGTAAATCGACAAAAAAAAAAATGAAACATTAAAATCGTGATATATCTCGCTGCATTGTGCAAATATGATTCTAGTTATATTATAAAGCAAAGATAAAAAACTTTTAAATACAACTTATTAGGCACAATGTACCATAATTTTATGCAAGATTTTGAAAATCTCTTAATTTACAAGTATCAAAGCGCAAGATACATATTACTACTGCAGTCTTCTAACACCCACCAATTTGGTATGTGCATGGTCTTCCTTTTATGCAGACATTTTCATGTATCACTATTAATTATTATATTATATTACTATAAATTTGTTTTAATTATATTATTAAATATGTAATTGGTTATTTTTTCTGGATGTCATTAAAATATATAAGATAATCATTGAATTATAACAAAATACTTACTTTTTTTTATATAAAGAACATTATATTATTAAGCCTAAATTAAACAAATTTATAAAAAAAAACATTATCATTTTCTCAAAACCATCCAAAATCGTACTGTAAATCAACAAAAAAACAAAAAATAAAATGAAACATTAAAATCGTGATGTATCTCGCTGCATTGCGCGAGTACGCTTCTAGTATATATTAAAGGAGAAACCACCATGTATGAGGTGGCATCTCCTCAAGCTTAGAATACCATTTATCTATTTTCTCATTCATCCTCCTTTTATCTTTGTTTTTCTAATTTCTCATTTTAATTTCCCATCAACATTGATTATTCACTATGTTTGCATTCAACACCATGACCCTTCATTTTCCCTATCTCCTCTCCATCTCCCCCTATATTAAAGAAACAATATAGGTCCTCTTCATATTCTTCATCTCCTTTTCTTTATATTACTCGATGTGTTAATTCTCTATTATTCTTCAAAAAAAATGTTTTTCAGGTAAACTCCTTCCCTTCTTCTCCATCATTTGATGTGTTCTTCATTTAACAAAACCAGTTATTCTTCAACAAAATTGTTTTTCACATAAACTCTTTCTCTTGCTCTATATCATTTGATGCAATCTTCATTTCACAAAGTTTTGTTCTTCAATATAATCGTTTTAAAGCAAACTCTTTTCTCTTTCTCCAACACTTGCAATGCATTCTTCAGTTCACAAACCGTTATTCTTTAAAGAAAATTTTCAAGTTTACTTCGATAATACTAATTCATGTATTATTCTTTTTCGACTTTTGTTGGGATTTTAAATTTATTTATTTTTACTTATATCTTCTATACTTTTCTTAAGGTTTTCTAATGGAAACGAAGGTTTGTTCTTGGCAATGATTTTAGATGGCAACAATGGTTTGAAAATTGAATCTTGAAATAATTACAATTTATGATATAAATTAATAAGTCAATATTTAACAGTTATTTCTATTTTTATTAGTTACTTTGGGAAGACTAATTCCAATATACATTCATTTCGACTTTTGTTGGAATTTTAGAATTCTTTTGTTATTTTCATCTTCTATATTTTTCCTTAGATTTTAATTTCAGTAATCATTTAAAATCTTATTAAAATTATTTTTTTTGATTTACATGATACTTGAATATAGTAAAATGTATGTTTTTATTTACATAACAATTGAAAATATTAATAAAGTAGGTATAATTAATATAAATAAATAAATTGAGTTGAAAAATTTTAGTTACACGAAAAAAACCTTATTGCAATAAATATACGTAAATGAAATATTTATGATAATTGAATATAATATAATTTATCATTAGTTATTAGTTATTAGTTACAAAGTATTCTCAGTTCTATATATTAGTGAATAATCGTTATATATTTACACAACACTCATTATATTTTAATATTATTAAATGACTATTATCAGTTATTATTATTATTCACATAACATTATATATATATATATATATATATATATATATATATATATATATATTATTTAGAATACTAAATGGACGGTCACTGCAATACATATATAAATATTTGAATAAAGAAACTAAAGAAATTTGGATGTAACCGAATAATATGAATAATCTAGATATATATATACTATATATATATATATATACTATATATATATATTGATTTGTACTATTTTCTTTAATACGCTACATACATTGATTTACACTATTTTCAAGTAAAATTAAATATGTATATCTATCTATATCTATATATTAAACTAAAATCCACAAACAATGAGGTGACATCCTCTAAGAGCATCCACAATGCATGAGTCATTGAATGACTTTTTATTTTTGCCACATAAGATTTCCACTAATTTTGTTTAACAGAAACTTATCCTAAAAACATTCTCCAATGCAAAAAACTTTTTCATTAATTACATTATAATCTATCCTCATCTTTTTTTTTTTTTTTGAACGGCAACATATAAAGAACTTTTATTACCAGAATACACAATAAATGATCCACAACGAGAGAGCGAAACCAAACCACTATACACCGAAAACAAACCAATCATCACGCGGGGCACCCTACCAAGAACCGAAGGGACAAAAGAAGAGAGGTCACGGGGTTTGCGAGTAACAAACCACCGCAAACCATCCCCAACCGAACAAGATTCCCGAACACAGCTGGGAGAAACTCGAACAGCTGCAGGACAAACAAAACGAACAACCTCCTCCTTGCGCATGCCCGTAGATCACATTCGGATTTCACCCGACACAGAAGACTGCATCCCTCACCGGCTCTCCAGACACCCGCAAAACAGACGGGAGACACCGTAAAACCTCCCAGCAGGTTGCCCGATTCCAAGTCGTAGCTACTGTGTCGCACTCACAATCACAAACTAGGATCCACCAGCCACCGAACCAAATCTGAAACGAGATCGCAGTTCCTCCACTTAATCCATTCGAAGGTTCTGAGTTGCGCCAAGAAGAAATTTTCCTCAATCTTATCTTGAAACTTCTCAAAAACCACATTGTTACGGTGTGACCAAATGAAATAAAGGAAACACCCAACCATTGCTGTCCACCTCTTTGACGTTATGCTATTAGGGGCAAAATGGTCGCCCATCTCCATCAGATCAGCGACCGAATTGACCGACGAAAAATTGGTGTGCCACCAACTCCCCGCTTGTAGCCATAAGGATCTTACCGCTTCACAATTCACCAAGGCATGGTCGATAGTCTCTGTAGATTTTCCACACCTTAGGCAAAGGGTAGGGTCCAACTCGATTCCTATATTATCCAAAACCTCCCTAGTTGGAATCCTTCCTAACCTTACTCTCCACACAAAAACACTTATCTTTTTTGGGATTGATGTCAACCATTTTGTTTCCACCATGTTATTTGCTCCCTCCGATCTTCTATCCTCCAATAAACTCCTCATCTTCTTCACCGAATATCCCTCATGAAAGTCCAATGACCATACTATTCTATCCCTACCTTCCCTTTTCGGTTTATTTTGTTGAAGCTCTCCCATTAACGAATCTAGATGTTGCTTGTCCCCAAGCAACTAAAAGAAACAACTAAAAATGACTCAAGATTGAAAATTTTCATGATTAGGGCATTAAGTGCACACACATGAAGAATCAACCAACAATTGCAATCCATGGCCTTTTATAAATCTTTAGTGACAAACTTATTACCTAGAAGTGTATGAACCATAAGCTAGCTACACATTATATTTGTTTGCTCAAACACATACCACTTCTAAGGTCAATAGGACTTTGAAATATGGGTTCACTCATTTTGGCACATCTTTTCCTCACTTTGCCTTTTTCCTCTCAACATAGCTATCATTTTGAACTTTGTTCAAAAATTTTGGCACTTTTGTGCTCTTTTAATTGAAAGTGTGCACCTTGCCCCTATGGGACATTTTTGGTGCATCTTGACACATTCCTAACAAAGTATCATATTAGAGATTTGCTCTTTTTGTTTTGATCTTTTTGCTTTTTAAATGAGGGGTAACCCTCACATCCCCAAACTTGGAATGTCCAATGTCCTCATTGGATGTGTTTCTAAGGATATAGTGTATGAAGGTGTCAAGTGGCAACAAATGAGAAAGGAAGTGATGGCCTATCTCATCCCTTAGAACTTGTGGTGATGTGTGATCATATGTATCCCAAAAACATACAGCTAGTTCTAGCAAGAACAACTACTAGGTGAGTTTGTGTTTAAACCAAGGAATTATTTGGGTTATAGACACAAAAGTGGAACATTCTGACACATGCAATCTTGATTAAAAACAAACCTAAAAAAGTTATAAAAACTATCCCTAGACTCAAAAAATAAAAAAATAATAAGGCTTAAAGTAGTAGAAGAAACCTGCCCTACTCCGAAGGAGTAGGCTCCAAATCCTCAGAACTGCCATTGGATGCTGCTGCATTTGCAACTGCAGCATCAGCCTTGATCTTGCTGTACTCTTCTCTCAATCATGCATTCTCCTCGGTCAACCTCCAGTTTTCCTCCTTCAGCTTCTTTAACTTTGCTCCCAGAATCCTTACCTTGCTTCGTGTGTTGGCTTCCAAATCATCTTTGAGTTCTTTTACTTCTGTTCTAACTTTCTTTTGCCCTTTGTCCACCAAGTCCGCCTTCCTCATCTTTACTTTGTCCATGAACTTCCTTCTTTGATCAATCAACCCATTCATGCACCTGTTGTTTTGTGCAAACAAGTCTTGTGTCATAGTCATCACAAATTGGTCAGCGATGGTCTGACCTAAGGGTTTTGTATGCAATTTCAATGTGTCCACCAATTTATTTTCTTGATGCAAATCTAGGGTAGATGAGATTATGACAGGAAATTTTCCTTCTTCTCCTAGAAAAGCATTTTTAAGATGAGATGGGAGTTGTTTTAACTCCGGGTCAGGTGGTGAAACAATGGATGGTGTGAAAGGCTTTTGTTCATTATTTTCCAATGGTTCAAATTCTACAGCTTTCTCAGGGACAACTTCCTCTTTTCTTGTGGCAAACCCCTCAACATCAATTTCTTCATTTATGGTCAAGTCTTCATCATTTTCTAACTCTAACTCACAGGCTTTTCTCACTCCCTCATCATGACACATTGATTTAATCACACTTAATGTTGAACACTCCTCCACATCACCAGGGTATTTTAAGGAACTGAAAACATTAAAGGTGACTTTTTGGTCTTGGAGTCTCATGGTCAACTCTCCCTTTTGGACGTCTATTAAAGTTCTTCCGGTGGCTAGAAAGGGTCTTCCCAAAAGGATGGGAATATCTTTATCAGCCTCAAAATCCAAGATAATAAAATCTGCCGGAAAGATGAAATTGTCAACCTGAACTAAGACGTCCTCAATTTTTCCCTTCGGGTAGGCAATGGTCTTATCAGCCAATTGGAGAGTGACTGTGGTGGGTCTGGCCTCTCCTATTCCTAAGTTGTTAAAGACATATAATGGCATGAGATTTATACTGGCTCCTAAATCACACAAGGCTTTTCCAACTTCCTTCCCACCTATTGAACAGGGAATGGTGAAACTCCCTGGATCTTTCAGCTTAGGGGGTATTCTGTTGGTCAAGAGAGCACTACATCCTTCAGTAAGGGCAACAGTCTCATATTCAGTTAACTTCTTTTTCTTACTTAAGATGTCTTTGAGAAATTTGGCATAACTGGGCATCTGCTCGATTGCTTCAACAAGAGGTATGTTGATATGCAATTCTTTAAACACATCCAAGAATTTTTTAAATTGCAACTCTTCCTTTTGATTCCTTAACCTTTGGGGAAAAGGTACATAGGGAGGAATTGGTTTTATGACAGCTTCGTTTGAATGTGTTGAGCAAGATGGGTCCTTTATGCCTTTTGGTGCCCTCTCTTGTGTTGTGGTTGGAACATTACTGTCTACTGTCTTTTTCTTAAGAGTTTCTTCTGGGAATAGCTTAGGGTGATCAGACCTTTTAGGGATAGGGTTGGTTTCATCAGACTCTTGGTCTCCTGGAGGCTTGGTTGGTATTTCATCAACAGGGAGCAATGCTGTAGCATTAGGTTCTAACCTTATGGTTTTTTCAAAATCTGATTTGGTCATAGGTCCAGATTCTTTTTGCACAACCTCTGTTAGTTTCTTACCACTTCTAAGGGTCACTGTTTTCACATGTTCCTTTCCTAGGGCTCTTGGGACTTCCATGTTACTGGGCAAAGTGCCCATGGCCCTATTGGTCTGGTTGAGTGTGAGTTGACTGATTTGGGTTTCCAAATTCTTAAGTATTGCATTGTGCTGATTAAACATAGATTGATTTTGTTGTTGTTGGACTTGATTTTGGGTTTGTTGTTGCGTTAAGAAAGCTTGTGTTTGGGTCATAAACCCTTTCATCATCGCTTCCAAAGAAGATGATGAATCAGCTTGTGGAGGTGGGTTGTTTTGAAAAGATGGCTGAGTAGCTTGAAAACCTTGGTGATGATGTTGAGAGCTACTTGTTTGATGTTGTGGTTGAAAATTTGAAATTCCTTGTTGTTTTTGCGTGGGTGGATTTAAACATGGACTGTTCCAAGAAAAGTTTGGGTGTTGTTTCCAACTGGCATTGTAAGTGTTGTTGTAGGGACCAGATCTATTATGAACATAGTTTATAGATTCAAAATTATGAGGACAATGTTCCTAAGAGTGTTCCCCACCACAACAAACACATTGTACCGAGAGTACTGTTGGAATAGGTGTAGTTACAGTCGGTTGTGCTCCTTGACCAGAAGTTATATTTTTGAGCATATTTGTCATGGAAGCAAACTGACTTGTCAATGCGTCTATATCATGAATTCCAGTAGTCCTCTTTTGCATTTGGGAACGTGGATCAGCCCAATGTCCATTGTTTGTTGAAATCTTTTCAAGAATTTCATACCCGTCATTATAGGTAATAGTTGTAAAGGCCCCTCCTGATGTCGCATCGAGCATTTGTTTAGCCATGGGGTTTAACCCATTGTAAAACGTCTCGAGTTGGATACATTAGGGAATGCCATGGTGAGGGCATTTCCTTAACAACTCCTTAAACCTTTCCCATGCATCGGGAATTGCTTCATCGTCCATTTGTTTAAACATGCAAATTTCGTTTCTGGACTTAGCATTACGGGTAGGTGGAAAATACTTTCGCAAAAACTTTTCAGCCATATTGCTCCATGATGGTACAGAACCAGGTGCCAATGAATTAAACCATGACTTTGACCGATCCCTTAGAGAGAATGGAAATAGAGTGAGTCTCAAGGCATCGTTAGATACCCCAG
This sequence comes from Arctium minus, assembly GCA_954870635.1. Lineage (NCBI taxonomy): Eukaryota > Viridiplantae > Streptophyta > Magnoliopsida > Asterales > Asteraceae > Arctium > Arctium minus. The sequence continues at coordinate 45,214,207 of OX941096.1, forward strand.
GGATTAGGAATGCATCGGTGATCTCCATAAAAGATTTTAAATGAGAGTGAGGATCCTCCGATGGCATTCTGGCAAATTGTCCATTGGTTTGTAACATGTGGAACATGATGGGTTTTAGCTCAAAATGGAGGGTGGCCATATGGGGTCTAACTATCCCCGAGTTCAGTTGCTCAAAATCCGGGATAGTGTAGTCCATAATTTTTCCCTCTTTAGAATTTGCAAGATTTATGATGTTCGGAGCTTCATCCCTATTGCCATTGTTACCATTGGATTCTGCATCATCATCATTAGGATGTTGATTTCGGTTATGGTTATGATTATTGTTCCCTTGATTTGACATTTGTTGAAAAGGGATTTCAGGTGGATTCCCAAAAATGGGTGGTGCATCGTGGAAGATCGGTTGTGGTCTTGGTTGATTTTCTAGTCTAGGTACCCTATTTTCAAAACCTGGCGGGGGTGGTTCCATGATTGGAGGTTCTATGATCAATGAAACTCTTTGAGCCCTCCTTCTATTTCGGAATGTTCTTTCTATGTCCGGGTCAAACTCAAATAACTCCCTACGTGGTATTCTTGGCATACACCAAGAGAAGGTGATTCAAATGGTGTTAGAAAAACCAAATCTTTTAGAAAACTTTTACAGACTTTTAGCGAGCCAATCCCCGGCAACGGCGCCAAAAACTTGATGCAGATGTTTGCACACCACTAAGACATGTGATAATTGAATCTCAAGGCAAGTATACAATGAGACCCAATATCGTCTTTCAAGTAATAAAGTGGTAAAATACCGAATATCGTCCCACAGAGATTGTTGTAAAAGTGCAATAAAAGTGTAATGAAAGAAATGATTTCAGATGGAGAATTTGAAGACTTTGTTTGGTTTGTTTAACAGTTAATTTAAGATAACAGAGAATAAAGATAGCAAGGGTGTAAGACTTGTGGTGAGTATCAAACGCAAGTTTCTGTGGACCAATGTTGTAGGGATGCTACAACATTGTGTCTCTCAACAACTAGTTCCACCACCTACTTTAAGAACGATCTTCTCGGATTCTGCCGTAACACTTGGATTTAGCTTCTACCAGGCACATCTCTGTGCAGTATCAGAACCAGTGATAGTGTTGAACGGTGCTCTCAAAGTATATGGATAAATAAACAAGTTTATTAAAAATCACTCTCTCGAGTTAATTCCCATATCATCCAAGTTGACGTGTTCCAAGTGGCTCATCTCTGAGTCCACTACACTTTAACACTTTGACTCGTGATCAACTCGTAGAGAATATATAGATTAGAAAAAAAAACATAGTTGCCAAATTTCTTGGTAAGCAACTTTTCCAAGTATACTTCATATGTCATTCGAATTGACGTGTATTAATGTGGTCCATCTCTGAATCCACTACACTTTACCACTTTCAAAGCGATCAATTCGTCAGGAAGTGCGTTTAGATTTATAAAACATAAAATGAAGCGGTGGAACATCGTTATTGAGAAACGACGTCCACTTCCTTTTGGTTTAAAAACTCACCATTTGCCTCACACCCAAGCTAATGAAATTAACTACTCATGACGGAAATTAAATTGCGAGAAATGTAAAGAGCGGAAATTAAAGACATAAAGTAAGTTGTGTAAAGTAAATAACGATAATAAATTGACGGAATGTAAATGCGATAAGCGTAAATAAATAAATACGAGAAAGCGAGAAATAAAGTAAATGCGAGACTTGTATTAAAATGATTACGAAAATGTAACAATCGGTTTATGAAACCGATTGGATCTTGAAAGCCAAAAGATTTACCAACTACTTGGAAATTTAGAGTACTTGCTAACTTCCACTACTTGCTTACTTAAGATTTGGAAGACTACTTAAGATTACTTACCTCTAAACAAGCACCTAAACCCACCTATTTATACAAAAGAAATTGGGTAATGTCCAATGGGTAAAGACAAGCCCAAGTTTACACAAAAGATAAGGATAAAATCAATAAAGTATTTTTTTCATTTTCCCCAAAAATAAAAGTAAATCTGATTCTTCCTTCAAAAGTAGCAACCCATTTTCTTCAAAAAAGCCTGGCCCATTAACTGTGACAGCTGGATCCCTAAAGCCCATCCATAAGCCTGCTGCCCACCAATGCTACGAGGATGCTGTGAGTCACTGCTGCAATATTTAAACATTAAACACAAAATAAGCTATTATTTAACATAAAGATAAGTTTCACTACCACGTTAAGCCTCATAAAACAGATTTGGAAAATAACATAGAAAAAGACTCAAATTAGGGATTTGAAAATAAAACAACTATCCTAAAAGAGAGAAAAAGAGTGAAAATGCATTGATTTCTCAATGCATATCACTAGCTCACCTAGTTCCCTCCCCCTTGGGTCACGCCTCCAATCCCATTTCCATTCCCATTCTTCCCCTACCCACACACCTCTACCCTTTACCGAGATGTTTTTGGTATTATCCAGTTGGAATAATCTCGGGAACTTCTCCTTGAGGGACCTACTTGATGTCCATTTCTCCTCCCAAAATCTAGTGTCCGCTCCATCCCCTATCTTCTTAACGAACGACCCCGTAAAGTTTATACCAACCTTTTCTACCTCTCTCCCGACTCTCACAATGTCTCTCCAAACCCCCTTTCCTCCCACACTTTCATCGCTTTCCACCCCAAGCCCCCCATCCCATCCATATATACATTGGATTACCCTTACCCACAATGATTCCCTCTCCGCGTAAAACCTCCACCACCATTTACACAAGAGAGCCCAATTCATCTTTTTAAGCCCTCCCACATTTAACCCCCCTTTTAAAATCCCCAAAAACCGTACCCCACTTTACCCAGGCAACTGGCTTCTTTTTCTTAGAATCTTCCTCACTCCCGCCCCCTCCCCCCCAAAAGAAGTGACCTCTCAACATCTCAAGCTCATTTAACACACCAAGCGGTGACCGAAACAAAGAGAAGAAATATAACGATGTGCTACCTAGAACCGATTTAACCAACGTTAGCCTACCTCCATAGGATATCGTCTTTGCTTTCCACGATGCGAGTTTTTTCCCATCTTCTCAATTATCGGCTTCCAATAACCAATTGTTCTCATAGACGCCCCAACCAGAAGACCAAGGTATTTAAACGGGAGCCTGACATACCCATATCTCAAAGAATTTGCCCAAGATTGTACTTCAGCCTCCATGACTCCCACCCCGAATATTTTACTCTTTCTCATATTTATTCTAAGGCCCGAAACAAGATGGAAACATTTTAGTACCTTCAACAAATTCTTTATATTGACTAGAATCCATTCCCCGAAAAAAATCACGTCGTCGGCATATTGAAGATGCAAAATTTGAATTTCATCCCGACCCACTTTAATTCCTTTGAAGAGACCCTTATCCACAGCCTCTACCGTTAATAGATGTAAAGTTTCAGCCACCAATAGGAATAAAAATGGTGCTAATGGGTCGCCTTGCCGTAAACCTCTTTCCATGTTGAACTCCTTAGTCGGTGACCCATTAACAAGAACCGAAACCTTGGATGAAGATAGGCACTTCTTGATCCATTCTCGCCATTTTGCCGGAAAACCCATTGCTTCCATAACCTCCAAGAAAAAGCAACAATCTACCGTGTCATAAGCTTTTTCGAAATCGACCTTGAAAATCAGCCCCTTTTTTTTCAATTTTTTTAAGAGGTCTATCGTTTCATTGGCGATTAGGACACCATCAAGAATGTATCTCCTTTTCACAAAGGCACTTTGCTCGACACTTAATAGATTGCTCATCACCACTTTCAATCGTTCCGCAAGAATCTTTGACACGATTTTATAATAAATGCCAATTAGGCTAATCGGTCGGTAATCGTTTAAATCTATCGGGTTCTCCACCTTAGGGACTAACGTAACGAATGACGCATTGCATCCACTACTTAGATCTCCTTCTTCCATGAACCATTTTATCGTCGCTACTAAGTCTGATTTTATCGTCCCCCAAAATTCTCTAATGAAACTAATCGTGAACCCGTCCGGACCCGGAGCCTTATTGCTTCCACATTCCTTGATCGCACTCCAAATTTCCTCCTCCGTAATTCTCCGCACTAAGGATTTTGCTTCTTCCTCCCGCAACTTTTTCATATTGTCCATCCGAAGCTTCAGTCTTTCAATCGATGCATTGGAGTATTTGTCTTTAAAGAACACATAAACGAACTCCTTTATTTTTTTTAGGTTTTCCGTCCAACCCGATTCTATGTTGAGGCCCCGAATGGAGTTCCGCCTCTCCCTATTTTTAATTGCCGCATGAAAAAACTTAGAGTTTTCGTCCCCTTCTTTAACCCACCGAACTTTTGCTTTTTGTTTCAACATTTCCAATTTTTTCTTTTCTAGTTCCAACCATATTGATCTTGAAGCAATCCACCTTTGACGTTCGGAATCGCCCATATTTCCGTTGAGCACTTCTTCCTCCCCCTTTTTTGCCTCAAGTTTTTTCTCTTTTAACTCTTCTTCCAAGTTCCCCCATTCTGCCCTACTCCGCCCTTTTAGAGACTCTTTAACATACTTCAGTTTGTCACGGAAGATGCAGTTTGGTCGTCTCGAAGTTACGTTTCTCCCCCACGCTTCTTGTACTAAATTGCCTAGTCTCTTATCCTTGATCCAAATATCAAAAAACTTGAACGACTTTGGTCCAAAATCGACCCAATCATCACTAATCATAATCGGGAAGTGATCGGACCATTTTCGATCTAAGACTTTTGCTCCCAAATTCTTCCACTCGGAGGCATATTCGTATGTCATGAGAAATCTATCTAGTTTGCTCCATTTTTGCCCGTCATAAATCACTCGGGTGAAGTTTATTCCCCCCATCGACACCTCAATAAGCTTCGAGTTTTGAATAAATGCGTTAAAATCCTCTGATCCTTTGCGATTAGTAATCGAGTTTATTCTTTCATTGGCGTTTCGAACTTCTTTAAAATCCCCTCCTAAAACCCACTTCACCTCTTCCTTTCCACATAAAGTTTCCAGTTTAGCCCATAAAGATACTCTGTCATTCTGATTCTGCGGTCCATAAACATTCACACAACCCACCAAACCGACCACTTTAGTCCACCGTCCCACCACTGCGATAAAACTTTCCTCTTAGATGACAAATTCACACTAAAAAGATTTCTTACTCCATATAGTCAAAAGCCCCCCAGAGTTGCCCACTGCCAATTCATAAACAAAGTCCCCATCACTTGTGCCCCAAAGACTTTCGATGTCTTTAATTTCCATTTTCTTCCTTTTTATTTCCTGCACCATCAACATACACAGGTCTTCTTTTCTACATATTTCTCTTATCCACTGTTTCTTATTTCCCGACCCCAACCCCCTAATATTTAATGATACAATTTTCATGGAGGTTAAAACAATCGACACTTACACTGAACGGGTCAATCCGCTTTGCTGCCCGATTCTTGACCTGCATTCTGCTTTCCATCCTGCCTCCAATTTACCCCAATTAACTTGCCAAAATTCTCTAGACTTCCTCGACTATTGCTGTTGTTCAGTTCATTTGTCAGTAGCACTTTTGAAGCCGTCGAGATTGAGCCACCGCCCTGAATCCGCTTGCAACCCTTCTTTTTGATCGATCTTCCAACTGTGTGTTTCCTATGATTTTCTTTACCTTTTGGATTTTCCCTTGCTAATTTCTTCAAGTTGTGGAAGCCAATTTTTCTTCTACCTATAGGGATTACATCTCTCTTTCTGATTTTTGACGATTCCACATTGCAAGATTCTGCTCGCTTGTTCCCTTCTCTTATTGTTTTATTTTGAAGGTCAACAGATATATTCTCAGCATACTGCACTTCAACGATTTTGCTTCCCAAGTTTGCCCCTCGAAGTTCAGGCCCATCCTCCCTATTCTCTGTTTCTTGAAATAAAATCTCTTTTTGGCCCACCTCTTGCATTGGACCAAGGTCTGATTTATTATTAGATAGTAAATTCTTTTCTTCATCTTCCACGTGGCCCACAGCCTTTCCAGACCCATACTTTCCTATTTTAGGAGACAAGCTCAATCCACTCTCAATTTGACTTTCCTTACCATAATTTATCTTTGTATTTTGGGAACAAATTTGAATTATTGGTTCACGAGCCTTGACGTTCGACTGATGGTGTGAATTTCCAGGGACCTTACTTGGAACTCCCACCCTTTGTACCTCATCATTACTTCTCGATGACTTCTCATCTTCTTTTGCCGGCGATAACTTTTCCGGCGACTCTCCAGCCACTGTCGACCCTTTGTGAAATATTTTCGGTAATATCTCCACACTATCCGATCCTACTAATTCTTCGGTTGCTTCCATTAAGTTTCTTTTACACTCAATCTCTTGTTCTTTACTTCCGTTTTTCGAAGCTACAAATTCAAAATTACTTTCTTCGACCATCCATTCTTCATTGCTCTCCTCTCCCCTCTCAGACCATTTCGATGGTATCGTTGATCCTCCGTCTTCTTCACTGTTGTTCCATTTATTCATTGCGTCCTCCATATCTAATTGCACCGAGAGTAGGCTATTGTCTTCCTCCTCTACCCTTATCACATAATAGAGATCTCCCACTTTAATACTAGTTATGACGCTAACTCGTTCAACTTGCCCCGAGCAGATTAAAACTTTTCCCCACAAGAGGTTTCCATTATTTTCCATGTTGCAATTATTCGTTTTTAAAACATTACCCCATTTACTCGCTATTTCGGTAAAAGTCGATTCTTGCCACACATGCAATGGGACTCCCTCAATCCTGATCCAGATCACCCTATCCGAAGCACGAAAACCTGTCGACCACTTTCGTAGATCCTTCACCCAATAATGTATACCATGCGTTTTGTTCTTAATCGTTGCCTCTATCTTTGTTTCTGATTCGAATTCCACTAGTATACTCCTTCCTCCAATAAGTCTCGCTCCGACTCCACCCCCAAGCTCTGGTATGCATATCGTTTGGATGGCCTGAACGTTGTCCAGCGAAGTTATTGTACCTACCGCGCACTTGGATAAAAACTTAAGCCTTTCTTCTTCTGGTGTCCACGAGCCTACCACCGGTTGAACTTGACTTCCATCATCCAATCCTTCCTTTGTCGATCGATTTCGGTTACCAGTCAACACTTCAGCGTATGATCTGTTTTTGTCCTTTCCTTCTTCTTTCGTCCCGTTTCTCCTTACTGAGCACCCTTCCTCCTGTTTGTTTCTAAGATCAGTCTGCTTTTCATCCATCTTTTTTCTGGCCAAAAAAACTCTCAAACGATATGTTCCGATCCAAATTTGATTAAGTTTGGATTCAAAGTATTTCCCATCTTCTACAAGGTGGAATCGAACGAAACCGAATCTTTCACCATTTGTCAATCATTTCTTGGGCATGTAGATATCCACGATCTTCCCATACAACTTGAACATCCTCCACAAATCTCTAACCTCCCAAGTCTTTGGAAAATTGAAGAACATAAACGATGTCTCCTTTGGATGATTCCTATCGTCGTTAAATATATTCTTAAGCACATCGTTATACCTCAACCTATTACGATCATCCGCTATTCTTACCTCTCTCTCCCTCCCCCACCCCCACTCTCTCTCTATCTCTCTTCTCTCTCTCATTCTTTGTGCAAGTTTAAAAATATTTAAAATGTTTTATAAAAGTCCCTTATTTAATTTGTCGTTTTAACAAAAAAATACTTAACTTATAAAAAATGAATTCGTTAAAAAAAAATTAAAGACGATAAATATATTATATGATTCTTATATTATTTTTAATTATCCGATATTGGTGTCATTTTGATGGTCTTAACGAAAGCTTTTTAATAATGTATTTTGTTAAAAAATATATTTGGTTCTATTATAAATATGTAATGGTTAGATTAATTAATTAAAATATATTAAGGTTTAAAATGAAAATTATATTAAAAAAAGGGATAAAATGAAAAGTTAAAGGGGTGAAATGTAAATTGACAATTGCAATTAGGGCTGTAAACGAACCGAACGTTCAGTGAACCGTTCGTGAACTGTTCTGCAGGAAGTTCGTTTATGTTCGTTTATTTAATAAATGAACGAACATAAACACATTTTTTTGTTCGTTTAGTTAAATGAACGAACATGAACAATGGTCTCGTTCGTTCATTTACGTTCGTGAACGTTCGTTCATTTATGTTCGTTAATGTTCGTTCATTTATGCTCATTTACGTTCGTTTATGTTCGTTTATATTTGTTTATATATATAAATATATTTATATGTATTATGACATTAATTTGTCAAAGCATTAATTAAATTAATTTTTTAAAATTCCTTTTTTATACCTCATAAGTATATCCATTTTTTTTATTTTGTTATGTTATTTTTTACGAACGAAATTATGAGTAACGATGGTTGTTTTTTATTCATTTGTGTTCGTTTATGTTCATTTATATTCGTTCGTTTACGTTCGTATATGTTCATTTATGTTCGTTCGTTTACGTTCGTTTACGTTCGTTTAGCTCTTAATGAACGAACATAAACGAACACGAACAAACATATTTTCTTAACGAACGAACATGAACACAAAAAATTTCGTTCGTTTACCGTTCGTGTTCGTTCGTTTGTTCGGTTAAGTTAAACGAACGAACACGAACAAGCCTCCGTTCGTGTTCGTTCGGTTCGTTTACAGCCCTAATTGCAATAACGTTGATAGAATAAAAGCTTTTCAATTAGTTTTTCATTCTAGACCATCCACATCCCAACAATTCATTTTCACTTTCAATTGTGTCACATCAGCTTTTACAATTACCCTCTACACACATACAATCCACCTATACTTTCAAAAGTGGTCCCCACTATAACATTTATTAATTATTTTATAAATTATTATATAAATTTATATTGTTTTAGTTAATAACATGATATATAATTATTTATTTTAATTTAATGATAATTAAAATATAAGTTTTAATTTTAAATAAACGATTAATATATAATATAATAATATAATACAATTATTTTTTAAAACAATAATGATAATTTAATTAAAAAATAAATTAAAATAATTAATTAATATAAAGTATATACTTAAAATCTATTTAAATTTTAAAAAAAATGAATTACATTGGCCACGTGGCCTTGCAAGTTGAATTGCAAAATTTGCAAGTGTCATGTACATGTGGCAATAAAATTTGATTTGCAAGTCCATTAGCAATTTATATGCAAGCCCTATATGGGTGGTCTAATGGTAAAAAGTTATTCAAATAACTTTTTGAAATAGTAAAAAAGCTTTATAAAAACCTCCCATTGGAAATGCTTTAAGCATCCAAATCCTATTTATCTTTTTTCTTTTAAAGGGAAAAACAAATAGAACAACAATACGGAGAGAATAACAATAAGACAGAGAGAATAAATCTATATTTCTCATTAATCATAGCCCCTTTAAATAGGGAGGAGTTTACAAAGAAAAAAGGAAACATTCATTATGGTAATCTAATAATAAGAAAATATTTTGTCAATCACTTCCTTTTGATGATGGCACATAATCCTTCAACACTCCCCCTTGTGCCGAGTCAAATGAGTGATGGTGCACAATTGTTGTCTCGTTAAAACCTTACGCCAAAATAAAAACCCAGTGGGAAAAAATAAAAGTCTGACGAAGGAAAGAGTACAACGCACCAGCTTCTTTGTAATACATAGACTTTTCCTTCAGTCTAGTTTTCTCTTAGATTCGTACATTAATCGAGAGAGTTAGGAAAACATGATGATATATAAATAGTCGCCTCACTAAAACCTTACACCAAGGAACAAAACCAAATGGGAAAAATAAAACCTTGGTTAAGGAAAGAGCACAACATACCAATATCACAAATATAGTAGACTCCCCCTTTTGTCTACTACTCCCCTTGATTTGTGCATTAATCCAGGGAGTTTGGAAAACATTTACGTTTACTTTCTACATGTTTCCCAATATATGGATTTAGGTAATGATTTGGTAAAATATGTCATGTTCTCTTGGCATCTTACTTGATTCAATTGAATCTTTGGAGAGTTTTCTTATTGCTGATTGTATAAGGCTTAAGCAGAATATGCTTTGTGTTATCACCCTTGATGTATCTTATGTTCATTTCTTCGATACATGATGCATTATTTCCATATATGCAAATAGGATACTGGTTGAACCTAAAATTACTAACTCCTCTAATATATGTATGATAGTCCTTAATCATATACATTATCTCATGGAGAGTAATATTATTGGATCAGTTCAAGGAGGTAGTTACAAGGATTTGCTTAGCTTACTTCCAAGCAATCGGTGTATTCCCAGTGGTAATTCCTTATCCAATTTGAGAACAACCTTTGTATGAGTCAGACAGATACCTAATATCAGCAAAGACATACTAAGAGGTTGTTTAGTGTTTTTTTTATAAGAGCTAGTACTTTTGCTGCTTACATTCTAAGTAGGTATTGAATTTTCATTTTCATTATCAATCTCATTTTTATTTCTACAGGGAAAGTATAAGCCCATGTTAACAGTTCTAAAAGATTTACTTGATATAATTCCAAATGACATTGCGTTGGCGCTGAGCTAAATCTAGCTAATAAGTTCACTGAGAAATACAATATACGGTCAAGTGTATTGTGTTAAGTACGATAATGCGCATATTGTACTTATATAGGGAATTCCAGCTCCTAACACTTTTTCGTCACCATCCTTTAGACGAAATGGACAATTCCTTATATCCAACACTTTGACCAATCATGGGAGTGCTAACCGAATGCGCTTTGTCCATATTAAATTGTCTGATTATTTTCTAGACATATGCGATCGGTGAATTAATATTTCACAAACTCGGTGTCCTGGCTCAAATAGCTAGACAAACCCAAGTTTTCCCAAGATTTTTATCTCAAATTTAGATTTCAAGTTGCTTGTGGTTTCTCTTATTTCATCAAGAGTGTCTATTATGTTCATAACATCGACATATAAAGCTACTTTGAAAATCTAGAACTTGTTTTTCTACATAAATACACAAGGGCACAGTTCATAGTTCTTATATATCATTTCCCAATCAAGTGTTCACTTAGGGGGTTATACCACATCTGCATAGATTGTTTTAATCTATAAAGTGAGCGTTTCAATTTTATTGCAAAGGCACTTCGTGGTTTAGAGTTACTTGATTTTGGTGATGTAATGCCATCAAGCACTTTTATATCTCTGAATCTAGATCCCCGTAGAGATATGTATTAACCACATCCATGAGTTGCATTTCCAGTCCTTCGGAAACTACTAGGCTAATTAATTAGCAGAACGTTATAACGTCCATCACGGGAGAGTAAGTCTTCTCGCGGTCAATCCAGGGCGTTGTGAGAAACCTTGCGCCAAAGGAGAGTCTCATACATTATGACTTAATTATTCTCATTACGCTTTACGACAAATGATTTATTTATGTCTTGCAGGCTTTACACTTGGTAGGTTAGCACTACCAAACCAAATACCTGTTCATTTGTCAAATAATATGATTCTCCTGGATTGCTTATTTAGGCCAATTTGCTCTTTGTTGATATTTTTCAACTGAGCATGGTTCGATGTCAATGTGCTCTATCACCTCATAAGCAACAATATATGTGAAATATATCATCAATGAGTATGTATGATCTGTCCATCGACTCATATGCACTCTCATAATTCATTTGAGATTTCTTTGATCTTTGGAATCAATATTAACTTCGGAGCGTCCTCCAGTAATGATTCATAGACATAGTTTAATCAGAGACAATATCATGAGAGGTTTATGTATTGATGACAAATAGTTGTGCCTTACTCTCCTCTTCCTTTAGATGAGTATCTATCAAACCAAGTAGCTTCCCCCATTTCCGTTTGGGAGCTACGACCTCAACCACACCTCCACCATGTGTGATTGCAACGTACTTTCCAGCGACGTTGTGCCCTTGTTTGGGGACTTTAACCTTGCGAGTATATTTGCAACTCGTATATGTGATCTTGTCACTTATGGAATAACATTAAAGGTATCAGGTATCGAGTCTGATTCGTTTGACTTCAACTTTACATTATGAAGTTTCGGGATCAAAATGAGACAGAGTGGGAATATTCAATGACACTTCCTGTCGTTCCTACGGAAAATCCTTTTTCCTATCTCCCCCTAACGACGGGAAGACTGTCTCATCAAAGTGACAATCCGCAAATCTAGCGGTAAAAAAAAATCATCCGTCAAGGATTCTAATTAGCGGATAATATTTGGAGATTCATATCCAACAAATATACTTAATCATTTTAAAGACCCATTTTGGTGCACTGTGGGGGCGCAATTGGCACATATACTGCACAACCAAACATGCGTAAATGTAAAATATCAGGCTGATATCCAGTTACCAACTGGTACACATGAGACTGGTTAGCTAGTAATAGGTCTCAAAATGAAGAAGTAAAGTTGCATATAGTATTGCATAACCCTAAACACATGTAAGTAAAGCAGTGCGCATAACTAATGTCTTGGCTACCATCTATATTCTTTTGATGACAACATCTACGAGACCATTTTAGATATACATATGGGGTATAGGAAACTCTATATTGATCCCAATACAAATGCAATAATCATCAAATCCTTATGATGTAAATTCTCCAGAATTCCAAGTCATGTAGACTTGATGAATTAATTAGGGTGGTGAGCCCTTAAACGTATAGCTAGTGCTAGGAGTGCAGTATTTCATGTGGACAATAATACGACATGCGTTCATCATGTCGAAACCAGAACCATAAAGTTTTAATGGTCCGCATTCTGGATGTTTATGTCCATAAATATCACCTTGTATTCGTTGTAACAATGGAATATTTTTGTATTATGTCCTTAGCTTTAGGATGATCTCATTCCTGTCTTGGCTAAGTATTAGGGTATATACAAAAGTTCTAGGTATTCGAGAGGGCATATTATGATGGCAATGTTGTTTCTTATGCTGCAGAAGTCAACAGTTGCAATTTGCCTCGTTTTGCCTATCACTCGAAAGAGAATGTGTCTATGTGTATTTTGTAATACATGGATCACTATGTCATAACCATGGTGTCCCAAATGGTCATGTCGAAACATATATGTGTCATTTCCCTAAAGTTCTTTATTGGTGACAAAAATGTTTCGATGACTCAATAATCTACTAGCTAGTTTGACACATATATATGTTTACTTTCAAATTCATTAAAACTTATGTATATATGCTCATTATAATTTCAATTTGATACGAATATCTTTACAAGGTTCCTATTGATCTTGTACCAATAAGAAAATGACAGTTCATCGTCTAAGTATTTCGGTTGAATGAATTATAAAATAAGTATTTGTCTATCATTTTAGATTGTGTGAGAGGTAAAAAAAATCAATTCTCCTCGATACATTCCTACACGGAACGAAGAATATTGAAATTTTTGCATTTGTTATGATGTATTTCTTTACATCTATAATGGTTACATATTCGATTACTTAGCAGAGAAATTAATTTTAATACTTAAAATTAATTTTCAAAGAAACATATGCTTAATCAATATTAAATATTAAATTAATATGTTATAGTTCATTTTCAACTTGTTCCCTTTTTGATAGAAGCACTTTTTAGTGCATTTTTTATTTGATTGTCCATTATCACCTGAGATAATAGTTGTATCCCTAATCCAGGTGTTGAAAAATCTTTCCTGACTCTTACCAATACCCTGACCCTTTCTAGGGTCTCGCCCACATGGTGCATAAATATGTCATATTGTTTTTAACTCACAATCATTTGGAGTTGTTTCCACCTCTAACGCTTTCATTATTGATATCGAGAATTTTCTTTGTCCCGACATATGTGGCGTTGTTATTTGAAAGAACTTTGTTATGTCTCTCAACCACTTGCAGTTGGTTGATGAGTTTGTCTAAAGGTTACATTCCAACTTATATTGGTTTAATAATATTTACCGATGTATGAAAAGTGAAAATAATGTTATGAATCATGTCATCTTCTATGAGCTCCTTGTCATAGAGATTGAGACGCATTTTGGGATACATCATTTATTTGTTGAAATCAGTTACCTTTTTGTAATCGTATAAGCGGGTTTCATTTCGCTGTACGATTAGTTCGAGAAGTACATGTTCATGAATACTCCCGATTATCTCTTTCGGGGCATCCCACTGTTCTTTGGGGTTTTTAGTGAAGGTATTCTTATGAAGGTTATGATTTATTTATCGTCTCAAAACATGATGATATTTTCTTGTACTTTTTCAAGAGGTTGTTTTAGGGTCAATAGGAAGTTAATGGACTTTAGGTATTTTCTTGTACCTTTTCAAAAAGAGGTTTATATACTCATTTATGATACTCAGATTCTTTTGAGTTTACGACGTTGATTTTGGGATAAGTTGATTCAACCATTTACGTATATAAGGGATAATATATGATTTTCTTTTCGATAAGACAGTGGATTGTGGTTATAATTATTATTTTATGTATGAAATTTCATTATCATAACCATATTGGATTTTTGTATGCTTTAATTTTATTGATAATACTTGATCAATATTTCAATTTACAAAAACAAATCACTCAATTTATTGGATTTCCAGGTAGTAAGGGAATCACATGGATTTCTTAAGTCCCTACAAACCTTAGGGCTATTTACACCCGTTTGACAAAATCCAATCGATATTTTGAGATTTATTTAATTTAAATATAAAATTATTAATTATAGAACATTTGGTATGAGGCCAAAATGACTATGAGTTTGACATATAAAGCCAATTTTAATACCTTAATAGTATTTTTGGAGCTTTTGTTAAGATACCAAAATATGGGGGTTGGAAGTGTAACTTCTAAAATTTAATTACAAAATTAAGAATTATGAGTAGAAACTCAAGATAAACATTTAAATTTATATATTAAATTTTATAAAGCATTCAATGTCAAAATAAATAAACTACAAAACATTTTAACAATTATATGATCCTCAATCACAAATATGACTACTATGAATTCAAGAGACTTTAAATATATTTAAATACTAATATAATATTTGAATATTACAATGTAAATAATAGGAACATATTTACATATCCATATATAGTTGGTTTAAAATAGTAACTAGAATATTAAATAACCCATATCATTGAATTAAATAAATTATCATATCTTAAATTAGCTTGTTATAAAACAAGCATATATGATAAAAGTGTATATTTTAGGAATATTTAAACAAATATATAAATTTTTTTTATTAACTAAAATAAAATAATAATGAATTTATAAATTGACATACATATAGAAGATTTCAAAAGAGATAATAATGGTATTAGAAATCCATAATCAAGTTTATAAATATTTATTGCCCCATATAATTAAATTAAAAATGGCAAGCCAAGTTAAATAAATTAAATATCATATTCAAATAATAATTAATTAGCATATCTCACAATAATATATTAGTCTAATTTAAAAAATACCATCAAATTGTAGACATAAATAAATACATAACATTATATGATGAAATTGACCATCTAAACATGTTTAAACTAATTGAATAATCATAAATAAATAAAAATAAAAATAAATTCAAAATTATAAATCTATCATATACATAAAAGCTATCATTCCGCATTAAAACACAATAAGTTAATATAATAAATATTTAATAAATAAAACCAATTTAATAGGAGGTAAATACAAACCATATTTCAAGTACATACGGTGAGCTACATCCGTGAAAATTAATTGAAGAATACGATTTTTTTTTTACTAATTGCTTTTTTTTTAACAACAATTCTAAAGTTGCATAGTCCCCAAAAAAAATTATTGATTTCAAATCAAATTAAATAACGATCAATTACTATTATAAAAAAAACATATCACCATTAAAAAAATAGAAGGATTTTGAAAGTAATTGGTTACAACCTTTCAAATTGCCAGAACCATTTTTATGTTTATTAAAATTGATTGAGACCACAAACTAATAAGAATAAGAAAAAAAATAAAAACTGAAGCATATAAGCATGATCATGGCTAAAAGAGTTAATCATGATTAATCATAATTCATAGACAAAAAAATTGTAAGTTTTTGTAGAGATACTTACTTGAATTGCAATATTGGAAAAAACAGACCTTTTAATGGTGGTAGATTGCGAATAGAACAACCGTTTAATAGCGTCAGAAACGATTTGAGGGAGCGATAGCACAAACGAGCTACGTACTGATAACGTTTTAAAGGGAAAAACAAATAGAACAACAATATGGAGAGAATAACAATAAGACAGAGAGAAGAAATTTATATTTCTCATTAATCATAGCCCCTTTAAATAGGGAGGAGTTTACAAAGAAAATGAAACATTCATTATGGTAATCTAATAATAAGAAAATATTTTGTCAATCACTTCCTTTTGATGATGGCACATAATCCTTCAACATTTTCTAAATTTTTTATTTTTTTATTGATGTAATTATTAGCAACATTTAATTAGTTAGACTTTACATATTTTTTGGTTACATCTATTTGTTTCTTCTTAATATTACTCTATATTTTAATTTACATACCATTTAGTGAAATATAATCAATATATTAAAAAAAACTCATTATATAAATGAAATTACAATCAATATTTATATTTTTATTTATATGACACTTGAATGTGATATAAGTAAAACCCACCAACAATGAGGTGGTATCCTCTAAACATTAAATCCTATTTATCTTTTTTCTAAATTTTTTATTTTTTTTATTGATGTAATTATTAACAACATTTAATTAGTTAGATTTTACATATTCTTTGGTTACACCTATTTGTTTCTTCTTAATATTTCTCTATATTTTAATTTACATAACAATTAGTGAAATATAATCAATATATTAAAAAACTCATTATATAAATGAAATTACAATCAATATTTATATTTTTATTTATATGACACTTGAATGTAATATCTGTATATTTTTAATAATAAATTGATTATAATGAATATAAATAAATAAAATGAGATGACGATGACGATGAATCACGTCAATCTAATACATTTTAGTTTACATGTAAAAAACTTTACTGCAATCAATTAATATATAAAATAACATATTTACTATAATCAATAAATATAATTAAAACTAGAACCAATATAAAATAAATTAACTAGAATAACCATATATATATATATAGATATATAGATATATAATATCTATCAATCATTATTTCATATATTTAAAGAAAAATTGAAAGATATTAAGGTGACATCATAAGAATTAAGTATTAAGGTATTGATGAATTGTAGTTAAGGTTTAGATATCTCACATTCGTGAGAGATTGAAAGATTAGGGTATAGTGGTATGTATAAAAAAGAAGGATGAGATGTCATTTTGTCTACTCATGGGTTTTGAGTCATAAAGTTATCTGTAACGCCCCCGTCCCACGTGACCGGAGGACGGTGTGCTACGAAATGAAAACACAATAACATAACTGGCTAACATATACGGGAAGAAAAGTTACTACAAAAAAATTCCATCAAGCAGGAGACCAAATTTAAGACAACATAATTATAGTACAATATTTACAGAATCAAAAGTTATTCCATCTAATGTCGTCTTCAAAATGGTTACACTCCATAGCTCTCATTCCCGAGATGATCTCATCTGCGATCCTACACCTGCCGAGGACAAAACAAACCTCGGCTGAGCCAAATGCTCAGTGAGCGGATAATTTATATAATAAAAATCACAGTCATAAACAAGTTAATAAAAAGAATAAGAGTAAAAGAGTAATAATGACTCAAAACCGAAACATAAAGTGACATGTTACCAATTTACACAATTATCTCAACTGGTAACTAAAACGTATCATCACACCAAAAGTCAAGAATTAAGAAAATCATATGGGTTCGAGGGTTGTACGGACCACTCGAACAATAAGAAATGAGTATAGGGCAATACACTCAATTCCCTTCCGATAACGGTTCCCGAAAACGGCTCCCAAAAACGGTTCCTAGGATCGATCCATTCGCCCTCAAGTTGGCCGGTACCATGCCAGACCCACTTATTGACATTGGGGTACTAATCACAAGGACGCCATGTCAATTTATAGCCGCCATGGAGGCGTCACGACATCGTTGCCCTCGATGTCGTGCCTTAAAGCACGAAATATTCAAATCGTTGAAAACATGTCAAGTCGATGTATAAGAAGTAATTTCATAAAACATGTGACGTTCAATCACTAAATATCATAATAGAATTCCGAGAACGGTTCAAATCCAAAAACGATTCAAATCCGATAACGGATCAATTATAAAGAAATAATCAAATCCAAAGATAGTTCAATTCAACTCGATTAGCCAATAATGAATATATCAAAGATAAGCCATGGTGATAGCTCCAAATAATAACCATGATCATAAACATTATGAATGTCGACAATTAGAGGAGTTATCAAACTCACAATATCCCAATATGATTACGTGAATTGAATATGAAGAATTATAATCATAATCGAGTAATAGATGTCTAGATGGTAAACGGAATACGATATTTCCTCGATAAGAGACTAATGTCTAAAGAGATTCGCAAGAATCGGATATCCGTACCTTAAATGGTAATCGGAGTGATGCTACACGTTCCGGATGTTCCGACCTTAAGCCCCGTCACTCCAAGTTACCTTAGAGTTTTACATATGCATATATCCTCTATCCCATTGTTAAGACCCCTTTCTTATCTTAAGATTGACCCTAAATAAGATTAAACGTGATTGGGATTTGATTACATACATTACAAGTCCTTAAAGCACAAGGTACAAACAAATAATGCAACATATATAATCCCCTGCACCTGACAGCTTTGAACTAACTCGAATTTGAGTCTTTTTATCATACTTAGAGGTATATTCAGGTATTAGTGTCTAAATAAAAGTTGTACCTCTATTTCTTAGGGTTCTAATCGTTTTGGATTCATCCCATTTGAAGCAAATACCAATTTTATATGAATTTTCTAAAAACATATCACAAATCCCGTTTTTTTACAGGACCAGCTTAAGAAACTCATTGTTTTGAGCCTTATAGAATTAAAATAAGCTCTTGACATAAACTATAAAGTTGTAATAGACACAAATACCTTTCCAACGGTATATTACACACCTCAATCGGATCAACGAGCGATTTTATACGATTTTTCAAACAATCTGCAAATTTTGAGACTCCTATTGACAGCTCAAAACACATTCTTTTTATAAGATTGCTACTAAAATCATAATGAATCGAGTATCTAGTTTTTTCATACCACAAATATATGATTGAAACTTAATTTCCCACTTCTTTAACCAACAATAACATAGAAATAACATCATTTAGCAAAGATTTAACTTACTAATCCAAACTCTATGAATCCTAATATGATTCATATCTAACATTGACATCAATCCTCAATTTAGAGCACAAATCTTGAAATTCATAGATTCATACCTTGATTATTATCTTCTAATCATTTGATTAGCTTCAATCCTTCAAAATCTCAACATTTTCCTACTTGCATGAGAAGATTTTGCTTTCAATTTAGGTTTTGGAAATGAAAGAATTTGTTCTAGAGAGAGAGAGGTTAAGATTAAAAGTGAGGAATTATGGCTGAAAATATGGTTTTAAAAACTTGACAAAGTAGGTTATGAGTTTTCATTTTGTCCAACAATGATCCCTCATCTATAGCCTAATTCACTATTGGTCCTTATATGGATATTTCTTAACATTTCAAGTCCTAAGCCCATGTTTAATTGTACATAATTGACCCCTTACATAAGACTTTGACTTATATTAATAGCCTAAAATACAACTATTTTAACTATGGTTACAAGTAGGTATAGCATCACATAAATCAACATACCGGTAACGAAATTTTGGGTGTTATATTATCTTATTTGTATGACCTTATTTTTGTAAAACAAAACTTATTATATAAAAAGTAAAAACAAAATTTGATTATGGTTGAAGAGGTATGAATAAGAAAAAGAATAAGATGTTATTTGTCAACTCATTGGGTTTGAGTCATAAGGTTATCTTATTTGAATGACCCGCTTTTGCAAAACAAATCTTATTATATAAAAATAAATTAAAAGTTAATTATTTGGATGACCCTATTTTTATAAAACAAATCTTATTATATGAAAATAAAAATTAAATGAATTATGATTGAGTTTTAGATATCCCACACTGGTGAGAGTATGGTGGATGGGAAAAGAAATATGAATATATAGTATATACACACTTGAAAAATGTCCTTGAAATCATAACCATTATTGGAATCAAAATCAATTCTAACCCAACGATAAAAAATATATTTATGAAAAAACACTGTTGAAATTAATCAAAACTAACCAAATGGTAATATCTGCTATATTTATTGTATATATATCATAGTAAAGCCTAGACAATGGTTTAATGAGAATTTTTCAGTCACATTTATATTTTTTCTTCTTATTTTGATTTATTTTTAAAATCCACACAATGATTACTAAACTTTTTATTTTTTTACATTTCCAATTTCATTTTAGTTTCTTAGAGCATCTCCAACAGCATTGCTAAAATAGAAAATTTTGGTTTTTTCTTTGTTATTCCTCTCCAACAGCTTTGTTATATGGTTTGCTAAAATAGAGAAAGATCAAAAAATCTTTAAATATAGAGAATTCTCTATAATCTCTAAATTGGAGAGAGAAATTATTATTTTATTCAATCCAACCAATAAGATTCAATTTTTAACATTTTATTTTAAGTTTTTTTTAAAAAGTGTATTGGGATGATAAATTATGGAATATTATAATAATATAAATAATGATTGGTCTCTAAAATAGAAAAACTGTTGGAGTTAGAAGAAAATGTTTTTAGAGATTTTGACTTTCCATTCTTTATTTTAGAAAAAATTTAGCAATGCTGTTGGAGATGCTCTTAGAGCATCTCCAAAAGTTTCTCCAAAATAGAGAAAATGGAGATTTTAGGTACTTTTGTGCTCCAATAGATTCTCCAAATCTTTCTCCAAAATGGAGAAAGTATGAGAGAGAGTGTAATTTTCTCCAAATATGGAGAACTCTCCAAAATCTCCAAAAATGATTACCATGAGAGAGAAAATGTTCTTTTATTATATTTTACCAATAAGATTTCTTCAAATGAGATGGGTATGAGAGAGAAATAATATTTTATTAGATTTATACAATATTTTAATATTATAAGTAATGATTTCATCTCCAAAATGGAGAATCTATTGGAGAAGGATGTAAATTTTTATATAGATTTTGACTTTTAATTCTCCATTTTAGAGAAATTTTGAAGATGCTGTTGGAGATGCTCTTATAAATAGTTCAATGAGAACTTTTTAGTCACATTTATCTTTTTTATTCTTCTTTTTTATTTATTTATTTATTTAAATCAACACAATAATTACTAAACCTTTATTTTTCTTACATTTCCAATTTCATTTTAGTTTTCTTATAAATGAAATAGAATTCACAAAACTATATATTATTAACATTTATTATGATAAAACACATTCTAAATTATTTTGGTCATTAATTGGAAACCTATCGTTTAATCTATAAAACATTAATATTTTTTTTTATAAATACTTTCATTATTTATAATGTTATAATATATATAATTAAATAGGCAGATGACCGTCCTCTTTTAATTTCAAAAAGAAAAAAAACTTCATATAATATCATCAATTATACAAACAATACATAAATTAGGCAAACCGTTCATCTTGGATCATTTCTACTATTAATTGGAAAAAAAACCTATCATGTATATATATATATATTAAATTTCTACAATTAAATTATAATGTTTACAAATAATTTGTATACAGTTTATTGATTATCATATTTAAAAATTAACATGTATTATATGAAAAATCTTGTTATTACTACCAGAGTTTTCACTTCGTTAATTGGAAGATGCAAATCCAAATCAATCTCACATAATGAGAACAAATGTAAAAACTAAAATTTCCATATTTAAAATCTCTCAATTAGTATAAATAAATAAACAATACTACTACCCAATACTACTCACTTCCATTTATATGGCTCTTTTTCATCCCCTTGGCCTAAATCTAGGGTTTAAGGTGATCTGAGTTTCTTCTTTTCTTCTTCTACTACGTACGTTTGTGTGTGTTATCCTGAGAGAGATCAACGTACGGCTACAAACAATGGAAAAGTATATAAGAATCAGAGAAATCGGACGTGGATCGTATGGGGTTGTTTTTCAAGCATTCGATACAGAGAATGGTGAACTGGTTGCAGTCAAGAAGATGATCGACAGAAAGTATTATTCGAGTAAAGAGTGTATGAAACTCAGAGAAGTCAAATCGTTATGCAAGATGAACAATCATCCCAACATTGTCAACCTCAAAGAAGTCGTCGTACAAAACAAGATATTGTACTTGATGTTTGAATACATGGAATGCACTCTCTTCGATCGTATCAGACACAGAATGAATCATCCCTTTTCTGAAACCGAGATCAGAGACTTGTGTTTCCAAATCTTTCAAGGTCTAGTATACATGCACGGCACGGTTGGCTACTTTCATCGCGACCTTAAACCAGAAAACCTTCTTGTTTCCAAGAATGTGATCAAGATTGCGGATCTTGGTCAAGCTCGCGAGATCAACGGTAAACCTCCGTACACCGATTACGTTACAACACGCTGGTATCGTGCCCCCGAGGTTCTTCTCCATGCTCAGACACATGATTCTTCGGTTGATATGTGGGCAATGGGTGCGATCATGTTTGAATTATTTACCCTCCAACCACTGTTTCAAGGTTCTTCTTCAACAGACGTAATACGCAAGATTTGCAGTGTGATCGGCAGCCCAACAGAAAGCACTTGGAGTTTGGGAATGTATCTTGCAAAGAAAAACAATTACCGGTTTCCAGAGTTTTCGGGTGTGGATCTTTCGGCATTGTTACCGTCTGCAAGCCCGGAAGCGATCAATCTGATTTCTACACTGCTTTCGTGGAGTCCATCGTCGAGGCCGACAGCGAAAGAGGCTCTTCAACATCCTTTCTTCTATGGCTGTTACAATATTCCATACCCCCGATTCGACCGTCTTACTGCGTCTCTAATGATCAGAAACCGAGCGCTGCCACCGGTGTTTAAAGTAGCGATGCGACGGGATATGTTGAATCAGATCACCCGACGTTTGGAATGTTGCTTAGGTGGGTTAAAAACATCGGTGACTTCAACCGAAGACTTGGTGCATGATCTCCCAGAAAATCCATTCGACTTTTGACCGTTAATTCGGTTTATGGTTTTCGTTGGTGATGGTATATATATAACAATCGATATGTGGTTTAACTTGAATTTGTTGAAAGCTTTAGGTTATCAAAATATTAATTAGTTTTATTGCATTTCAGTTGCTATATGTAATGTTGATTAACTCTTGTTTTGCTGCTGTTTGCTTTAGATTTGATCTGTCCTTTTTTTTAATGAGCAAGAATATCTGGAAAGCAAGTTATGAATGTTGGATGCATGAATGAGTATCTGAAGGGTGTAATTGAAGGGTGGTTTGGTCATTTATATTGTTTTCAGACTAGCATATATAAAAACACCTGTTTTATTTTGATTAAATCAAATAAATGATAGTACAGTAAATAATTCAAGATTAAAATTTAATTATAAGCAAGAGAAGCTTATGAAATTCATATATACTCATATATTTTATTAGATTCTTTTATGTTATTATTGAGTATTAATTAATATATTCATTAATTGCAAATTACCTATCAACAAAAATTAAACCTTTCTTTTCCATTATGGAGAGATTTAAAATCACCAAGCATTTTTTATTTGATTTATATATCTTTTGATTAATTGTATTCTTAATTATCCTTTTCTTAATCGCAATATAAGAAGGTTGTGACAAACAAATTAAATATATAAAACTGATTTACATAAAAGAGTTGTGACAAACAAATAATATTGTTGTGTTTGGTGTTTATTTTAATACTAGGTAAATAAGAAAAAAAAATACATCATGAAAAAAATAATGAAACATTTCACAATAGGTGCATGAAACTCAGTGCCATTCTCCTTCTCATTTGTATTTCTTAAAACCAACTAAACACTCCTGTAATTAAAAACAGGACCAGTGGTTTGGTAATATCCTGGGAGGGTCCAGTGGATGGTATCCCTAACTACCTGGGTTCGAACCCCGTGGTGAACATGTTGTGATATCCAGATCATGGGTCTGCCACTTAGTGATACCCTTAATTGGGTTGGACCGTGGTCGATGGGGATTAGTCGGGTAACACCCTTAAGTGGGAGCCCGGATACCCCAGAAACGTGTGTGTGTTAACTTGTCGTTCAAAAAAAAAAAACAATTCAAAACTTGGTTACTTCCAAAATACAACACATCCAAACACCTCTTGAACTTTTCTATTTCAAACATCAACATTAGTAAAAAGACAAGGGACTGAAAACAACATTTAGCTGAAGCTGAGGGACCTTTTTTGTAATTCACTCTATGAATTATTATCTATCTGTAGCCTAGCCTTGTGGAATGAAGCAACGCCCCAAAAACCATATCCTATAAATACATCCGCCATTAACGACCACTTTTTCTCATCTCTCAATTTCACCGGCCATGGCTACGGTATGTAGCAGGCAGCTCTTCCTGCACCTAAAAGGAGTTGTCGGCCCGAAGCTGCCAATTTCGTCGGCTCTGGTTAGTCCTCAATTTCGCTTACCGGAAAACAACAAAAATTGGGGTTCGAGACTGGTTTTAGCCGGTGAATTTTCCGGCTGTGGTGTTCCTCGAGCATCTCCGACGAACGGAAACATTACTCCGGCGGGAGACGATGAAGAAGGAGTGTCTTTGGGAACGATGAAACTGCCTATGAATACCGATATCGATAGATTTGAAACCTTGCTGTTTCAGGTACCGTACTTTACACTCTTTACTGTGTGTGCCAAAATCAATTTAAATAACTTTTCTATTTTGAAACTTTTATTTTGATGAATAAACCATTTATCATTTATCATTTTAGATGATTAATTACTATTAACATTTCACATTTTGAACTAGCGATGCTCGGGCCAGGCCGGGCCAAAACGGGTTTTGGACCCAAACAGTAAACCCAAAAACCGGGCCAATCGGGTTTCGGGTCGGGCCGGGTTTCACTCGACTATGTTTGGCCCGTTTAAGTTTGGAATAAACCGGTTCCCCAAAAACTGGGCTGGGCCGGGCCCAAAACCAGATTGTGATCGGGCCGAGCATATTTTTTTTTAAAATAATTTCTTCATATAATAATTAATTACTAAACTTTAAAAACTAAAAATTGGATTGGATCACTAAAATACACTTTAAAAATACGTTTTATTTATAATAAATCACTAAAATACACTTAAAAATACATTTTATTTATAATT
Organism: Arctium minus; assembly: GCA_954870635.1. Lineage (NCBI taxonomy): Eukaryota > Viridiplantae > Streptophyta > Magnoliopsida > Asterales > Asteraceae > Arctium > Arctium minus. The sequence goes on from OX941096.1 coordinate 45,239,571, forward strand.
TTAAGTTACAAACTTATAATACATTTTATTTGCGTTTTGTATGTTGGTGTCACTATCCATAACCAACACAAGTATTTATTGGGGGTAAAAAATACAAAAAAAGGGTCAAAAAAACGTATAGAAACAATAACAAACGGCTATTTTGTTTTAATTCCAAAGAATCGGGCTGGGCCGGGCCAAAAACCGGGTTGTGAACCGGTTTCGGACCGGGCCGGCAAATCCACCAAAAACATGAACTGGTCTACAATTTCGGGCTTCAAACCGGTTTTTCGTCGGCCGGGCCGGGCTTTAGGCGGTTCGGGCTCCGGTTAACTGATCGGGCTGGGCCAAAATGGCCATCACTATTTTGAACGATTAAGATTTAGAACATTTCTCATTTTGAATGATTAACTCCTGGAACTTGTTTTTATATAAATCATAGAATTTTTAAAAATTGATTACCTACATCGTTTTAAACCTAAAAAGCTACTTATAACCAACTATGAAGTTTTAAAATAAAAGAAACGAAAAATCAAATTTACCGTTTCCAAATCTTACTTCCTTCAAACCTCTCGCACTCAATGTTATTATTCACCCTCGCCGTCCCATTGTCATCCTCAATTCTCTATTTTTATTATTTTTGTTTTTCAGTATTCTCTCTTTTTTATCTATCTATACGTACTTCATTGACTTGTCGTAAAAGAGGGAGAATCGAATGACAAAAAAATAGATCAAAATGAGGGAAATTGACAGCAAGCCTAACAGCAACGATGGACGATATGGATACTGGACGACGATGGAACGGTGTAGAGGAGCAATGCTGTTTTTTTTCCACTTTAAAATCTTCCTAGCCTGTTACGTAATCTTTGGGTTAAAATGATATAGATAACCAATTTTTAAAAGTTCAAATGGTTTATTAATCATTCAAAATAGAAAGTTCAATGTTTTATTCATTAAAAAATGTTCAGGGATTTAATCAATAAAAATGGAAATTTCAACACGTTGGAATTTTCTGAACTTTTTCCATTTCTAAAACATGAGTTTAGATCAATAATCTTATTTTATTGTATACAAAATTAAATTTATAAGACCAACAACGATGCATGATGCATTATATGCATCGACTATACAATAAATTGTTATGATGAAGTTAAACAATTTAACAAGTTTTATCGACGAAGTCGGACAACCTTAACAATACACAGTAAGTAAATCGTTTTATCAGTGTTTTTACCAAAAGTAGTGTTTTTACCAAACACTTTTGAAAAGCAGGGGCGGAACACAGTGAGGGCCTATAGGGGCCCTGGCCCCTGTGGTTTAAAAATTTTCAAGAAGCAAATATTATACCTGCAGCGTAAAAATTAAAAAAAATGTATTTGGCCCCCCCATTTCCAAAAAAGATTTGCATTTGTGTTCCGCCAATGAAAAGTGACGTATATAGATACAAGTTCCACCAAAAAAAAAAATTAGCAAGCATTTTTTCAAAAAATGTGACTTAAAAAAGTTAATAGAACGGTTTACTTTTATCATTACAGTCCGATTTTATAGATAGAAGTTGTTTGATCCTTTAATTTTAAAATAACAACTTGTTATAACTTCATTATATTAATCCTATATATAAATTTAGAGTAGTCATTTTGTTGCATGGAAATATTGAATGAAAATGACAAAAGTTTGTTCATATGTTTAGAAAACTTTGTATCTAAAGCTTTGTGTGTATGTATGTTCATCAACAGTGGGCCAACAGTTTAAGCCAAGGTGCCCAATTACCACTTCCCATGCCTCTAAAGGTTCGTCGTCTTCACTCCCTTTTCACAAAAAAGTCTAAATTTTCAAGAAATACTGAAAACATCTGCTTTCGGTACGTGGAACAGGACGAGACATGACAAAACAACAAAAACTTGTTTCACGTCTGGTGCTATGTTTAGAATGGTACAAGTAATTGACATTTTTTGTCCACCGAAATAGGTGGAACAAAAATCAGGTAGATGAGACAATATTGATAAATTACTAAATTACTTATGTCAAATTAAAACCTTAAATTTTAATGCACGATTCTTTTACCTGTCAACTTCACTCTCGTCCAGTTCTATTATGTCATATTGTGTCTGGTTCTGTCTTGTCTTGTTCAGTTATGTAATGTGTCTGTTCCTGTCTTGACATGAAATTATGGAAGTGAAACAGGTTGATAAAATCCAAGGAGGAGTAAGACTCGGGTTCATTACAATTGGGGATGGAGTCACGGAGGTCCCTGTGTACATAGACTGTTTAGTTTTTCCGGCAGTTGCAGGTTCAACGCCGGTTTTCCGAGCCGTAAGAGCCGGGCCGATGAAAGATCGGTCACCTCCCGGAGAACCAAGAATCATGAAAAGCCTTCTTGCTGCCCTTAAAAAATCGGTTGAATTAGCTACACTTTGAAACCATTTTCTTTTCTTTTTATGCTACTCTTTTTTGCATAAATTCAATGTCCTTATACAATTACTTTTATATATATTTGGTTGTCCGTATTGGTTGGTGTTTTAACCCGACCCGTTTTAACCGCCTTGAATTTTTTAGACGAACAAGTTCGATCCCTTCATTTTTTCAACTATAGTCCAAATCGAATATTCATGTCTTATCAAGATTTTTAAACCTAATGAACGTGGGTTTAGAGGTTTATGTCTGATTTTTGAATAATCAATTTACACGGTAAGAAATAGGATCAAGATTTTGATCATGATGTTCTATTCAACATTCGATACATACTGTTAGATTCAATAAGATATGAGAATCATTTGAATGGTAACAAAGACGGTGAAAAACGTTTGAAGCCTGATGTTGGTGGCGATGATTTTTTATATTCACGTGAAATTGATTACAAAATGTAAAATAAAATGAGAAGAAGAAAAATTCATTAATTGGGTTAACGGATTCTATTAGAGGAAGGATTCAAATAGTGCATAAAAAGCTAACCATAGGTCCTAAATTGGTACTAATTTTGATTTAGGGACCATAATTCATTAAAAACACTAAACCATAGGAACCGAACATGTAATTCACTCCAAGAATAATGATAATGAAACCATGTCAATATTTTATTTAGACTATATTTGGCAAACTAGTTGATAAGCTAGTTGGTAGCTGATAAGCTAGCTTTTCAAACAGTACTATCAGTAGCTTTTCAATAAGCTAACTTATAAGCTAGTTTATTGTCATCCAAACATGTACCCAATGCTTTTTTGCCAAACAATGCCTTAATCATCTTTTTTTCTTTTCAATAAATAAATGGTATGGCTTCATGTGATTTATAGAGAAAGAGGATAGAAAATTTTGAAACAACAATTTTTTTATCGTTTCTATCATACTATGTTAGATTTGATGGGAGATATAGATACAATGGTCGAGAAGATGGTGAACAACAATTGAAGTCAAAAACGGTATTTACACGATAGGGTCTAAGATAAAGAATCATGTGTGAAGAAGAGTTAAGATGAGAAGGTAAGAAGGGATATGAACCCTTGATCACATTTAATCTCAAACCCACCCATGAATCACGTTTGATACGGGAATTGATCTGGTGTATCTTGGTGCATCTCATCCTAATGTGCATCAAATGGTGGAGATACATTCTTATCTTTCTCAACATAATTTTCATTCTCATTGGAACCCAACAATATATATATATATATATATATATATATATATATATAGTAGTTTTTAAGTTAAATATTAAATAATTTGATTAATTAAAAAAAATAAAGTTTGAAATGTAAATATGAAAGAGTAGGAGTAAAACGAATTTAATAAAAACATCAATGGATTGGTGTTAAATAATTCTTTTTTGGGTCCTATTAAACCCCTTCAAATAGTAACTTAAAATAAATAATGAATAAAATAAAATTATTAATTTTACGATCATAAAACTTTGGAAAAAGAAAACGATGTACACAATATTACCTATATATTAACTACTTCCATCCATGTGTCAACAAATACTAACAAAGTATAATAAATCAATACCAAAAAAATAATAATAATAACTATTTTATCAACCATTATTACTTTTCAGAGTAAAATAGCAATCATGGATATTTGTTAGGGGTGGTAAAAAATGAAACAACCCATCAACTCAACCCGAACCCGAACCCAAAAAGCCAAAATTAGCAGGCTGGGTTAAGAATTTTAACCCATTTAAGTTAAATGGGTCAACCCACCTAACCCATTTATTAATTGGGCATGGGTTGAGTTGAAATTTTTAATCTGTTTTCAACCTAATTTCGACCAATTTACAACCTGATTTTGACCCATTTACAACATGTTTCTAACTCATTTGCAATCTGTTTCTAACCCATTTATAATATATTACCTAATATTTTATTTTTAATTATTAATCATTATTTATTACAGTTAATAATTTAATATAATTCTTAAAGATTAAAAAATAATTTTATATTGAAATTTGAAACCCTAAATGACTAAATCCTAATTGCCTAATACGCCTGTTGGTCCCGAAGGTGCTTAACAAGTTTGTAGAAGGGGGGGGGGGGGGGTTGAATACAAACACAGAAATTAAAGTTTAATAAATTGTTTATTGATAAATCAAAATACAATTTACAAGTTTGTTGCGGAATAAGATTAAGACAGACTCAATCTAAACAAACTTAAGAAACACTAAGATGGTTGCACAAGAAATTCAGAGAATGGGGGATTTTTAGAGAGATAGAAAACAAGGGTTTCTATTTTTGGAGTTCAAGGATTGAGCACACCTTCAGATGAAGGAGTGAGCTTCCTATTTATACCCTATGCATTAAATGCATGGCAGGGTACTTTACACGTGGCATTCATAGATTGGCTTTGGTAGTCTCACTTTTGGAGACATGCTTTTGGCCACTTTATGAACAGTGTAGTTGACAGAGTTGGTGTACGATTTGTGGCAGAGACTTGTCCGTTCTGACACATCGTACTGGTTGTGCAAGGTAAGACAAAATAAAAACTTGAGGCATAAGCTTTGTGATCGTTGATCGCTGAGTATCTCTTCTTCCAGAGACAAAGAAGTTCAGCTATCGCTGAAGCTTTTCCTCAGGCTTCTTCGCGTAAGTAGATTTGTCTGGTCTTCGCTGATATCCGCATCAGGTCACTAGTAGACTTATCTATTGTTCAGTGGCTTCGTCTTCGATTCAGCTATGAACTATGTTGACGCGAGACTTGTCTTCAGGGATTACGTTAACTGTGTTACATAGGAAACGATCAGTGATGACTGAACAGACTCAGTTTGATCGCTGAAAGTGAAACACATACATATTAATGTTTACAGAAAGGTCATCAGCGATAACTGAACAGACTCAGTCTGATCGCTGATGATGAAACACTAATACATATAATAACGTAATTTTCACTAAGTATAAAAGAGGGTCGTTATCAAATCACTGAGAGAGTTTGGATCAACAATCTCCCCCTATTTGATAATGACAAAGTAACAAAAGAAAATTACTTTTTAATTCAAAATATAGGAATAAAAAGGACTCATAGAATGCATGTCCCAATTACTATTTTGAGGGATCTTTTACAGTACTGATAGGGTTAAGTACATCACTGCAATTTTCATTTAATTCAGGGATAGAATTACAAGATATGAAAATCATAAGTACAAGTGACTAACTAACTACTGTAAGTATAACTAACAGATTGCAGATAAGAAAACTAATCTATCAGCTATAAGAAGATTTGGGAGGATTGATCATATACTCAGGTATTTCTTCTCCTTTCTGTCTTCGTTCCAAAGATTCTTGACTGATAATTTCTTTAATTTTTTCAGCAGCAGGGAAGAAGTCACACCATAAGCATAAGAGATCCTTGAGATGATTCAGAGGACAAATAGGAATCTCAGAGATTCTTTGAAATCTGAGTTCCTCATCATCATCTCTGAAGAATATTCCATAAGGCTTGTCGATTACTTGACCAGCTTGGAAGGGACCACCAGGAGGCAGAGATAAGTCCAGAACTGAAAGATCAGGAGGAGGACCAAACAGTGCATCTCTTGAAAATTTGATAGAAGTTTCATTCCTGATGATGGCGACATCTTCAGAGGAGAAGGACCCAATTTTTCTCTTGAGTTTCAAAGATTTGGGAGGAAGAGGAGATGGCAGCTTTAGTACAGAAACGACTCTATTTATGAGGGCTTCAAGGAGTCCTTCAACGTAGCCTCTGTATGTAGATTTGGATTTCTTCAGCGCATCCCAGAACTCTAACCATTCCGTAAATCCGAAGCTTTCAAGTTTTGATACGTACATTGCTTTTTGGGTTCCATCCTCTCTGGTAATCTCCATGGTCACTGAGAGTTGATCTTTCTTCTTGCGACCAGAGATAGTCACGGCTGATATTGGAAGAAGATCAGAACGATAATCCATCTTTTGTTTGCACCATTCGATAGACTTATCGTTGATCTCTTGTTCTTTGAAGCGTTCCTCTTCAATTTCTTTCAGTAGTGCTGCTTGAACTTCCACAGGTTTGCTTTTTAGCTTTTTGTCCCTAACTTGAGAGGATTGAATCTTTAAAGCGAGTTGGGCATCTCGTTTGCATTCAGCGATCAGCTTCTCAGCTTTGGCAGATTCTTCTCTTTCAGCTTCAGTAAGGAAGTCGAGCTCTGTGGATATTTGAAGAGGGATTTTCAGCCGTTGACTTTCTAGTTGAGCGATCATTTCAACTCTTTTCTTCACCACTTCCTCTGACCAATGAGATGGTCGAGAGGGCCTTCCTGGATGGACCAGGGAATCTTCTTCTTCTTCATCAATCTCAGCGATAGAGATTGGGATTATTTCTTCAGCGATATCCGCTGGTATTATTTGTAGTTCAGAACCCTTAAGCAGGGGTGAGAACTGTCTGGTTAGAAAAAGAAGGAAAGAAGGGATAAGTGTATTTTTAGAACGAGAGATAAAGGCTAGAAAGACATAGGGGTTTGGAAAGAGTAGAAAAGTGGTACAATTGAAAGACATACCTGAGAAGGATGCTCCCCCTCAGATTGTGATCCAGTCCTCAAGCATTCTTCAGCGATTGGTTGTTTGTCTTTGCTTTGCGAAGGAACACTTGAAGATGTATCACCTCTCACCCCTGTTTTGACAACCTCTTGCGAAGTTGTCCCTGATACGACGTTCGGCTTAGAGAACCACATAGATTGGTCTTCATCGTCGTCGTCGTCATCGGAGGGCTGATCCTTTTCTTGATCAACAAGATCTAGATCATCTTCCTCTTCATCATCTTCTTCCTCATCCTCTTCAAAGAGAATGGAGTGAATCGATGAGGATTCTTTTGCCTTCTCCCCCTCAGATTGAGAGGGAGGTTCCTTAGCTTCCCCAGCAGCAATAGAGGTTTCTTCAGTTTTCTCCCCCACTTTGTCATTATCAGCGGTAGGGGATTGTTCAGCTGCTGGAGTAGCTGTTGAAGCTTTTAGCATTTGAACGTCAGCCTCCAGACGCTTAACTCGGTCTTCAACCGCAGGTATGTCGCATGTGGCATCATGAATGAATTCCACAGCGATGTTGAGGTTGGTACGATCATCTTCAGTGAAGGAGGGAGGCAGCGCTGGAGCTGGTTCATTCACTTTCTGTAGAACTTGCTGAAGAAGGGACGTGCAGAGGTCAACCTTGGAAGAGAGACCCTGAACTTCAGCTGTAAGAGACTCAAATCGTCCTTGAAAGAGTAGAGAGGACTCTCTGAGTTGGACGACTTGTTCTTCAAGAGCTGAAAGTTGAGAGTTCTCAGCTTTAGATGAGCAAGTGGCGGTCAACTTCTTCAGCTCCTCACCAGCCTGATTGACAGCGTTGGTGGTTTCATTGATGGTGTTGGTGAGAGCATCCACCTTTTCTCCTAGACTGTTGACATGCGTGTCAACAGTCGCCAAGCTAGGACCTGAAAATGATGTTAGTTCAGATATGGGCTTATTTGGAGAGGGGGGGAGAGAAGTGTTTAGGAGTATAGGTGTACCTGACGTATCAAACATTTTGTAGAACTGCATAGATTCCTCAAAAGTTTGATGCTCAGGTCCTATAGGGAAAGAAGAGGTGGCAGGTTCAGAGACCAAATGAGGAGAGAAGGGAAGAGTTTTGGGAATAGAAGTAGGGATGTGGTTAATCTCAGGAAATGAGATAGTAGGTGGGGTTACTGATGATGTGACAGCGAGTGAGATCGCTGACACGGCAGTATGAGTGACTGCTGAAGTTGTGGAGGAAAGACCCACAAAAGCATCTAAGGTAGCTTGTTGAGAAGCTCCCTCAGGTATAGTACTAGAAGGTGTACTTTCCTTAGTCTTTTTGGCCTTTTTGGAAGGACCAATCGGACTAGCTGATGGTCTTTTAGAAGTAGTGGTAGCGACAGGGATAGCAGACGAAGGAACCGTCTGCGTGGTCGCTGAAGATGAAGAAGAATGGAGAGAGAGACGAGAGCGAAGGAGAGAAATACTTACCTCGTCGGTGAGTGGCTTGACCTCTAGTGATCTTTGACCAACCCTGGCAAAGGTGCCATCATCTTTGGTGGGATAGGTGTTGGGATAGAGGAACTTGATATACGTACATATGAAACGTACATATGAGATCTTGGGATCTCGTTCAGGCTTCTCTAATCTCGACCTTAGATCTTCAAAGATGGTTGTGGCGTTGTCAAAGTTTTGACCAGCGATAACAGAGTATGCCATCTGCAGTTGTGTTTTGCTGGCTTGATCCAGCGAACCACTCTTCCCACTCATGCACTGAATTATGTGCGAGAAGATAAAGTTCAGTTGTGATGGCATCTGAGCTTTAAGAATCTTGGTGAGCTTCTTGTTAGGAATAGAAGATCTTGGTTTGTTTTCCCAACAATAGCCCATTGCGTCCAGGAAGAATATTAGCTCATCATCAGTGGGGAGTGCGTCGAATCCACTCTTTGGTTTGTCAGGGAATCTTAAAGATTTCCTGAGGCTAAGAGCGGTCATGCTCCCTGGCCCTAATTCCGTGCTGAACGAGATAGCCGGGACTCGTTCGCCTTTCCTGTTGGTAAGTTCAGTTGCATCAGCAGTGAACCAGAACTGCTGAAGTAGAGTCTTGGAGGGCTTAGGATCCACAGTGATCGCGTAAGCTATGCATGACTGCTTGAGGAATTCAGCAGCTTCCACCAGATGTGGGTATTTGTCAGCTTTGAAGTCGAGTCTGGCCAAATGATTACATTTAGTAATCTCAACTTCAGTGATGGCGAATCGTACATGCTTGGAAGCAACGATTGAAGACTGTGTCATTTCTGTTATGGAAAGAGGCATAATAGAAGAAATGATTTAGATTAAAAATAATATGATTACCAGTTTCCATAGAAGAAGGGAAACTGGAAAATTATCAAGTTATTTTTAAGAGAAAAAAATAGTGTTCTGGGTAGAAAGAATGAAGAACACTTTAAAACCAAAAGGTTTTTATTTAAACATAAAATCAGAAGGAATGATCTTTAGTTTTAAAAAAACGTTTTATAAAATCCATAGAAAGCGAGTAGGATTTTAAAAGAATAAAAAGCATATGAACAAAGCATATAAACATGAAATAAACCTGTGTATCTTGAAGAAAAAGAGTTGCAGATTCAATATTCTGGGTTTACTTGCTTGAGTGTTCTTGAGAGAATGTTTCTTGCTTTGAAAGTTTTGAAAGCGTAAACCGTATAAAGGAGAGAAGAATTCCTTTTATACGAAGAGAGAGAAGAGAGATAAGAGAGAGAATGAAGCGGGAAAAGAAATCATCATGACATTGACACGTTCCACGAAGTTGATTGGATAGGAGGGCAACGGACGAACGTGTCAGAAAAGGCATGTCGTGGATTGTCGGTTCAAATGACGTCATAGAGGAGAGAGACTGTTCATTTGTTCGTTGAAATGATCACTGAAGAAAAATCAGCGATAGATTTTCCTTTTTAAAAGTATCCCTGATTGTAAAGACAGGGATAGATTTTCCTTTTAAAAGATCACTGACTGGAAATATCAGTGATTAATGTATTTTAAAAAAAAAACTTTTAATCATTTGAAGAAAGTTCAGTGATTAAAGTTTATATTTTGAAGAAAAACATCTTTGAGGGAGAGAGAACATACCTGAGAGTCAGAATGTTTATCAGAGAGAATGATGAGGGGAACTTTTGATTACTGACACAATACATGAACGCTGAAGAATTATTCTTCGAGGTTCAGCATTCCAAGCTCACTGATGAGAAAGTTGAACCTTGTCTCATCAAGAGGTTTGGTGAATATATCAGCAAGCTGAAAGTCAGTAGGGATAAAGTGAAGTTCAATATCACCATTCATCACATGATCTCTGATAAAGTGATATCTGATCTCTATGTGTTTTGTCTTTGAATGTAGCACTGGATTATTTGCTATAGCGATAGCACTAGTGCTGTCGCAATAGATAGGAATCTTTGACAGCTGAAGGTCATAATCTAATAGTTGATTTCTCATCCATAGGATTTGTGAACAACAGCTTCCAGCGGCTACGTATTCAGCTTCAGCTGTGGAAGTGGACACATAATTTTGCTTCTTGCTTGTCCAGCTTACCAGCTTTCCTCCCAAGAGTTGACATCCACCAGTGGTACTTTTTCTGTCAAGTTTACAGCCTGCAAAATCACTATCAGAATAACCAGTTAGATCGAACCCTGAGTCTTTGGGATACCAAAGACCTAGGTTAGAAGTTCCTTTCAGATATCTGAAAATCCGCTTTACAGCGATCAGATGGGATTCCTTGGGTTCAGATTGATAGCGTGCACATAAACAAGTAGAGTACATGATGTCAGGTCGGCTCGCTGTAAGGTACAGCAGGGAGCCTATCATTCCTCTATAGGCAGTGACATTAACAGGTTTTCCAGATGGATCCTTGTTAAGTGTCAGTGGTGGTGCCATAGGAGTTTTCATCGCTGAAGTTTGTGTTAAATCAAACTTCTTCAGCATGTCTTTAACATACTTACCTTGGCAGATAAAAGTACCTTTGTCAGATTGTTTAATCTGAAGACCAAGAAAATATGTCAGCTCACCCATCATACTCATTTTATATTCTTTCTTCATTCTTTCAGCGAAGCGAGTACATAGAGATGGGTTAGTAGAACCAAATATTATGTCATCGACATATATTTGTACAAGAATTATATGACCTTTTATCTTCCTGAAAAATAACGTATTATCAATCTTGCCACGTTCAAAATTTTCAGAGATAAGAAAAGATGAGAGAGTGTCATACCAAGCACGAGGGGCTTGTTTTAAACCATAGAGAGCCTTATCCAATTTATAAACATAATTTGGATGCTTAGGGTCATAGAACCCTGGTGGTTGTTCTACATAAACTTCTTCATTCAGTTTTCCATTCAGAAAAGCTGATTTTACGTCCATTTGATAAACGATGAAGTCTTTATAGACTGCATAAGCTAAGAATAGTCGAATTGCTTCGAGCCTGGCCACAGGGGCAAAGGTTTCATCATAGTCTATGCCTTCCTCTTGTCTGTATCCCTGAGCAACAAGTCGAGCCTTGTTGCGGGTTACAATTCCATGTTCATCTAACTTGTTTCTAAACACCCATTTGGTGCCTATTACAGTTTTATCAGATGGTCTAGGAACGAGATTCCAAACTTTGTTTCGAGAGAATTCAGTCAGCTCTTCTTGCATAGCGCTGACCCAGTTTGTATCTCTGAGGGCATCATCAGTCTTCTTTGGTTCTATTAAGGAGAGAAAGTTTACAAAGAGACAGATATTACCTGAGCTTCGTCGTGTCTGAATACCTGCATCTGGATTACCAAGAATTTGATCTATGGGGTGATCTCTGGTCCATCTCTGAGCAGGAGCAAGATTGCTTATTTCAGCGATAGGATCAACAATAGGAGCAGTCACTGATGAAGATGCTTGAGGTTCATCAGCTAGTAATTGTTGAACATTAGATACACCAATACTTTCAGAAGGGTTTTCAGACGTAGATGGATTTGATGGTAGAAGTGTGTTTAGAGGTTCAGCTGAAATCCATGAGTTGGATTCAGCGGTGGGAGGTATGATACTTGGTTCTTCATCAGCAGCTGGAGTTTCAGTGTGCTGTTGGTTTGAGAAGAAAGGTTCAGTTCCTTTATAGTGAGAGATCATCCAAGTATTCAGTTCTTCATTGTCAGCGATTGGTTTAGAGTTCGCTGAGCGCGTTTCATCAAACGTGACATGAATGGTTTCTTCTACGGTTTGTCTTCTTTTGTTGAAAACTCTGTAGGCTTTTGAGATGGAGGAATATCCTAAAAATATTCCATCATCGGCTTTTGGGTCGAACTTTCCAAGTTGATCTTTGTTGTTTAAGATAAAGCACTGACAACCAAAGATATGAAGAAAGCTGATAGAAGGCTTCCTTCCAAGAAAGAGTTCATAAGCTGTCTTCCCAAATCGCTTTATTATCAGCGATCTGTTTTGAGTAAAACATGCAGTGTTTACAGCTTCTGCCCAAAATTGAGTAGGGAGGTGAGAATCGCTGAGCATTGATCTAGCAGCTTCTATGATCGTTCTGTTTCTTCTTTCAGCGACTCCATTTTGCTGAGGTGTTCTTACTGAAGAGAAGTTGTGAGAGATTCCCTTGTTCTCAAAGAAATTGTTCAGGGAACTATTTTTGAATTCAGTTCCATGATCACTCCTTATTGATCGAACAGTAAGATTATTCAGCACTTCCATCTTTTTGACAAAAGATATTAGTTCTTCTGGAGTATCATTCTTGCAGCGAAGAAAAATAACCCAGGTGTAGCGAGAATATTCATCTACAATGACAAGCGTATATTTCTTTCCAGCTATTGATTGGATATTGACAGGGCCAAATAGATCCATATGCAAGAGCTGAAGAGGACTTGTTACTGAGGAAACTTGTTTCGACTTGAAACTAGCTCTTGTTTGTTTTCCTTTTTCACATGCTGAGCAGAGAGATTCTTTAGCATATGAGTGCTGAGGAAGACCAGAAACCAGTTCCTTAGATGAGAGAGAATTCAGGGTTTTGAAGTTTAGATGAGAGAGCCTTTTATGCCATAGCCAGTTGACATCAGAAGAGGCCTTAGAGAGAAAACATAAGTTATCAGTGATAGTAGAGTCCATATCTATTACATAGACATTTTCTCTTCTATAACCACTGAGAGCAAGTTTTCCTTTTTCATCTACCACTGAACATGCTTTCTTAGAAAAGCGAACTTCGTAGTCTTTGTCACATAGCTGACTGATGCTTAGAAGATTGTGCTTCAGTCCATCTACATAAGCGACTCTTCGAAAGGTAGTTGTCCCATTGCTGAGGACACCAAACCCACGGGTAAATCCTTTTCCATTTCCACCAAAGGTCACAGAGGGACCTTTCTCTTCCTTGTATTCAGTGAGCAGGTCTCTTTGTCCAGTCATATGACGAGAACATCCGCTATCGAGATACCAGATGCCCTTTGATCCCTGCATACATAAGGAAGTTTAAGCTTTGTTTGGTACCCACTTTTCAATGGGTCCTTCAGAGTTAGTGGATAAGGAAGATTCAGCTTCAGTGGTAATCTTCACTTTGGTTAATTTCTTAACCTTAGTGGTATTTTTCACTTTGGTGACTTTATTTGCCTTAGAGGCATTTTTCTTCACTTTGGCTGTTTTATCAGCTTCGGTGGTATTTGGACACTTGCTCGCAATATGGTCAGTGAATCCACAGTGATAACATTTTCTATATCTGATGGTGGATTTATAACCAAAAGGTTTTGAAAACTTAAGATGAGCAGGTCCAGCTCCAAGAATGCCTTTAGCACGAGATCTGGGAGGAATTTTCATTTCTTCAGATTTCACGGGCTTTAGATCAACCTTCAGCTTTGGAGGACAGATATCAAAGATTTCTGTCACTGAGCTAAAAGGTTTATCCACTGAAGGTTTGGAGAGAACTTTCAGTTTGGTTTTCTTGGAAGCCTTCTGAGAGAGAATAGACTTTCCTTTATCTGCAGGCTTAGATTTTGCAGATATCTCCTCAGGGATGGGATTAGAAGAAGAACAGGGATAAAATTGATTATAAGAAGTGTCAAAGAAAGATGTGACAAAAGTTCCAAACTTAAGCGAGGAACTTTCTTCTTTAGGATCATCCTGTGGTGTCCAAAAACCAAGACCAGTTTTATCACTTTCAGGAGTTTGAGCATTTATTATCTCAGAGATCTTTGTTGATGATTTGCACCATTTTTCAACATGAGCCTTTTCTGCTTTTAGAGCAGCGATGGCTTGTTCGCGTTCAATGCTGATGATTTCATTTATAATGACTTGATCTTTTAGCTTTTCTTCTAAAAGATTTAGTTCACTGATCTTTTCATGACATTTCTCTAGCTCTTGTGTTAAATAAACATTTTTATTTTCAGCTTGAGTTTTTGTCGTTTAGAGCATTATAAAGGTCAATCGTCAGCACATCAACAGCGCGACTTCTCTCAGCTTCAGGCAGAGAGGGATTTGTAGAGATAGATACCTGAGATGATATGTAGCTCATAGAAGGTTCAGATGGTTCTTCTACTTCTTCTTTAATCTCAGCCATGAGGCAAAGATTAGCGACTTCTTCTTCATCAGAAGATGATTCTTCTGATTCAGCCCAGTCATGTTCTTCAGCGATGAGACCTTTCCCTTTTTGCTGATAGCTTTTCAGCTTTTGATATTTGTTTTTCAGCTTATGGTATTTGTCATCACTGGATCTTCTTGAGGTAGAAGGTTTGAAGACCTTTTTAGACCTGCACTCACTAGCAAAATGTCCAATTTTTTCGCAGTTATAGCAAGTGGCTGTAGCCTTATCAACCGGAGTTGATTTTGGCTTTTCAGTAAGAGAGAGAGGTTTACTTCTTCGGAAGTTACTCTTTCTTGCAAATCTCTTAAAAGAGTTTGTCAAGAGTGCTAAGGACTCATTAAACTCTGAAAGATCAGGGTCTGATAAATCCTCAGATTCAGAATCTAACTCAGTGATGGTGAGAGTAGATCGCTGGGATGGAATTATCTCTGATGAGACTAAAGCAACAGCAGTGCTTTTGGAGTCTTTAGAATCTTTTACAAGATTCTTCTTCAGGAGATTAGATTGCTCATAGTTGAGCAATATTCCATACAGAGTGCTTAGAGAGAGAGTATGTAAGTCCTTTGTCAGCTTAAGACATATTGAATAACTGTCCCAGCTTTCAGGAAGACTTTCCAAGAATTTTGTTAGGACCTCAGAATTAGAATAGGTCCTTCCAACAGTTCTTAGGTCAATGATCAGGCAGTTAAACCGCTGATGAATGTCAGAAAGAGATTCATTCTTACCAGCGATAAAACTTTCATACTGTCTTACCAAGTTAATCTTTCGGGTCTCTTGGATTTCAGTGGTGCCCTCATATTGAACACATATGGTTTCCCACATTTCTTTAGAAGTTTTTAGATGCATGATGGAATGGAAAACTTCATCAGGCAGAGCCATTGATATAATGGTCTTTGCTCTTGCATCTATGCCTACCTTCTTTTTATCTTCATCACTCCACTGTCTTATTTCCTTAACGACATATCGTTCAGGGACAGCTTCAGTGGTGGCAGTAGCGGGAACCGCAGCTATAATTCTAACAGGTTCATAGGGTCCGTTTTCTATATATTCAGGTATAGTAGGATCCGCACCTTCAAGAAATAGCATCATTCGATTTTTCCATAGAGAAAAGTTATCTCTGCTAAATCGAGGAGGTTTAGAAAGTGAACCATTATCATAGTAGTTTGTGTTTGTGTTTAGTGCCATTTTAGAATAGCAAGGAAGAGTATACAGCAAGATCTTGTTTATTAGATTAAACAAACTGCTCTGATACCACTTGTTGGTCCCGAAGGTGCTTAACAAGTTTGTAGAAGGGGGGGGGGGGGTTGAATACAAACACAGAAATTAAAGTTTAATAAATTGTTTATTGATAAATCAAAATACAATTTACAAGTTTGTTGCGGAATAAGATTAAGACAGACTCAATCTAAACAAACTTAAGAAACACTAAGATGGTTGCACAAGAAATTCAGAGAATGGGGGATTTTTAGAGAGATAGAAAACAAGGGTTTCTATTTTTGGAGTTCAAGGATTGAGCACACCTTCAGATGAAGGAGTGAGCTTCCTATTTATACCCTATGCATTAAATGCATGGCAGGGTACTTTACACGTGGCATTCATAGATTGGCTTTGGTAGTCTCACTTTTGGAGACATGCTTTTGGCCACTTTATGAACAGTGTAGTTGACAGAGTTGGTGTACGATTTGTGGCAGAGACTTGTCCGTTCTGACACATCGTACTGGTTGTGCAAGGTAAGACAAAATAAAAACTTGAGGCATAAGCTTTGTGATCGTTGATCGCTGAGTATCTCTTCTTCCAGAGACAAAGAAGTTCAGCTATCGCTGAAGCTTTTCCTCAGGCTTCTTCGCGTAAGTAGATTTGTCTGGTCTTCGCTGATATCCGCATCAGGTCACTAGTAGACTTATCTATTGTTCAGTGGCTTCGTCTTCGATTCAGCTATGAACTATGTTGACGCGAGACTTGTCTTCAGGGATTACGTTAACTGTGTTACATAGGAAACGATCAGTGATGACTGAACAGACTCAGTTTGATCGCTGAAAGTGAAACACATACATATTAATGTTTACAGAAAGGTCATCAGCGATAACTGAACAGACTCAGTCTGATCGCTGATGATGAAACACTAATACATATAATAACGTAATTTTCACTAAGTATAAAAGAGGGTCGTTATCAAATCACTGAGAGAGTTTGGATCAACAACGCCTCCTCTCCTCCCTCTTCCCTCATACTCTGGCGCCGCTCTCTCCTCCCTCTTCTCTCATACACCGACCCCTCTCCTCTCCGTCTGTTCCACGACGATTCCAACAGTGACTTCTGTTCCAGTGTTCCACGACGAGTCCACGGCGACTTCAGTTCCAGTGAAACTTCAGACCGATATGTCAGGCGAGCGTCAAGCAGTAAGCTTGGAGAGTACCTCCCTTAGCCCACTCCTACCTAGGCAGGAGGAGATAGAGGAATTTTTGTTTCCACGACGAGTTCACGGCTATTTCAGTTCCACGACGACTTCAGTTCCACGACTATTTGACTTTGTCGTTGTGTATTTGTCGTGAAATGAAGTAGTTAAGCATTTTTATTTCATTTATAATTTTAAAATTAAATGAATCAACCCATGTTCAACCCATTTATTTAACAGGTTGGGTTGAGATAATCATAAACAGGTCAACCCGCTACCAACCCATCAACCCAACAGGTTGGGTTGGGTTGAAAATCTCAACCCATTTAATTAAACACTAGCAGTGTACCCGTGCAATGCATCGGGGTGAGCAATTGTAAATCATATATTTATAATTTATGTAGCATTAGTAGTGATAGACGCATAACTTGAGTTTTTTAATCATGAAGCATTAAGAAATTATATTAAAGTAATCGTTAAATGTATATTTGAATTTTTAAAACATGTATTAATCAACGATATCTAACGATTGATAATATTTTTTCAAAATACTGAAATATAGAATAGGTAAAAATAACAAATATAATGTTGGATAATATTATTTTGTATCTAAACGTATATATATGTTCATTATTAGTTAGTTTTATAGAATTCAAAAGGCTTTATAAACTTGTATACATGAATAAATACATGTACTATTATAATTAAATAAATATGTTAATTTGAGCAAATAAATACTTTTTCTTCTTTTGGAGAAACTCTAAATGGAAGATAAAAAACTTGAATATGGAAGGTAGTGAAATAGTAAAGTTTGAATTTTTTTCAAATGATTTGTACCTTATGCATACTAAGTTGTGAATTAAGAGATTTTTGAAATGTATGCATAAAATGGTAGTACCTTATGTTTTATAAGTAGTAATTAAGAGTTTTTTATTCCGTATTTATAATATAGTATAGATGTTGGGTTGAGTTGAGCTTTTTAACCCAATTAATAAATGGGTTGAACCTTAACCCAACCAGAACCATTGTCATCCCTAATATTTGTCATGAAATTATGATGGTTATTTGAATCTCAAAAATAAATAATAATTAATCCCTTTTGTGAATTTCATTTGAATCTAATAAATAAATAATAATGAAAATGAAAATGAAAATGAAAATGAAAATGGTATATACTCATTTTCTTTTATTTGTTTATTGTACTATGTTACTAATCTATTGATATATCAATAAAGAAATGATATATTTTTTCTTTTATAAGTGTAAGAGCTTTATTCAAAAAAATGTCTAAAACATAATCGTTCATTACATGGAAATTCACTGGTTTTTTCACAGGATCGTTCTTTAGCATGTTAAATGTATGATTATGGACATGACCCACAAAATTTTGAGGCACAATCTTATGTTGTTCAACGAATGTAAAATTATAGCCCACCTTAGTGTCTCATTAATTTTCATTAGAAGACAAAAATAATACGCCACATCGCATCTGTAATTTGTATATATGTATATTTTTTTTAATCTCACTTTACATTATAATCAAAAGCTTTAAGTGTAACAGGACCTCCAAAAATATTAGAACGCCTTTGTTTCTTCACTTTTAAAAGGTTGAAGAATTTATTATTTGTTCGATTTCAAAATTTTAAGAATTTATTTAAAAAAAATACTTAAAATGTGAAAAAAGTTTAGGTTTTCTTTTTTTAAGTTAGAGTAAATTACAATTTTAGTCCCCGTGGTTTGTAAAAAATTTCTATTTTAATCCTTATAATTTTGAGATTATGATTTTCATTCCTATGATTTATAATTCATACCTTTTTTGTTCTTAAGATTTATATTTTATTGCTTTTTCCATCTCTATGGTTACAATTCATTTCTATTTTAATTCTCCATGCTTAAAAGTAGTGTTTTGACCTTAGGGACGAAGCTTGAAATGAATTGCAAACCATAGGGATGAAAACCGAAATATCGAAATCACAGGGACGAAGTCCGTAATTTTTAACAAACCATAGGGATTAAAAACGTAATTTACTCTATAAGTTTATCTCATAAATATATTGGCATTTTCTATTTATTTATTTATTAAAAAAAACCCAGGCTACCCTCTTTCCCGCCAACACCACCGCTTGATTCTTCTTTTCCGATCGCCGGAAAATAAGGAGCAACCATACTCTGTCCACCGGAAGGTTTCAACCAAACCATACTCTTCACTTGATTAATTAATTAATATTATTTTGTTGATCTATATAATTGTACATTTGAATTATCTTTTATGTTTAATTATGGAATGTTTTTGTTTTCATTATTTGTGATGGAAATATAATCCTACTACAACTAAAACTTTCCATATCTAAAATCTTATCAATTAGTATAAATAAACAACACTTCTTAATACTCACTTCAACTTAATCTGTGAAGCATCATTAATTAGGGTTTAAGGTGATATTTGTCTTTCGAAGTTTGTGTTCTTCTTCTACTACGTTTGTGTGTGTTTTCTTGAGATCAAGAAAAATGGAAAAGTATCTAAGAATCAGAGAAATCGGGCGTGGATCATATGGGGTTGTTTTTCAAGCATTGAATAGAGAAAACGGTGAAATGGTTGCAGTCAAGAAGATGATCGACAGAAAGTATCATTCGATTAAAGAGTGCATGAATCTGAGAGAAGTCAAATCGTTATGCAAGATGAACAATCATCCCAACATTGTGAAGCTCAAAGAAGTCATCGTACAAAACAAGATACTGTTCCTGGTATTTGAATACATGGAATGCAGTCTCTTCGATCGTATGACGCACCGTATGAATCCCTTTTCCGAAACCGAGATCAGAGACTTGTGTTTCCAAATCTTTCAAGGCCTTGCATACATGCACGGCACGGTTGGCTACTTCCATCGCGACCTTAAACCCGAAAACCTTCTTGTTTCCAAGGATGTAATCAAGATTGCGGATCTTGGTCAAGCTCGTGAGATCAACGGTGAACCTCCATACACGGATTACATTACAACACGCTGGTATCGTGCCCCCGAGGTTCTTCTCCATGCCCGGGCACATGATTCTTCGGTTGATATGTGGGCAATGGGTGCAATCATGTTTCAATTATTTACCCTCCGACCACTGTTTCAAGGTTCTTCTTCAACAGACGTAATGCGGAAGATTTGCAGTGTGATCGGCAGCCCAACAGAAAGCACATGGAGTTTGGGAATCTATCTTGCGAATAATATCGGTTATCGGTTTCCAGAGTTTCCGGGTGTAGATCTTTCTGCGTTGTTACCGTCTGCAAGCCCTGAAGCAATCAATCTGATTTCTACTCTGCTTTCATGGAGTCCATGCTCGAGGCCGACTGCCAAAGAGGCTCTTCAACATCCTTTCTTCTACGGGTGTTACCATATTACACACCCCAGATTCGACTATTTTACTTCGTCTCGAATGATCAGATACCGAGAGCTGCCACTCGTATTTAAAATGGCGATGCGACGGGATATGTTGAAGCAGATCACCCGACGATTGGAGAGTTGTTTAGGTGGATTAAAAGGATCGGTGACTTCAACGGACGACTTGGCGTATAATCTCCCGGAAAATCCATTCGACTTTTGACGGTTAATTCGTTTTATGGTTTGAATGTTATCAACTTTTGTTTTGTGACTGTTTAATTTAGATCATCTTCTGTCTCTCAATTTCTTTAATTATTGAGCAAGCAAGAATTGAAAACAAGTTTATGAATGTTGGATGCATCAATGAATATCTGAAAGGTGTAATTAATGGTAGGTGATTGAAGGGTGGTTTCGTCATTTATATTATTTTTAGACTAAGCATAAATTAATGAGTCCAGTAAAAAATTAACATATAAATCATATTAATTAATGAGTACGTCCAGTAAAAAATTCAAGATTAGCAAAGCGAGCTAGACTCGGATTTTAAAAAAAGAATTAAGCTTAATTTCTCTCTCAAGTTATGAAACTATGGCTGCAATGAAAACAGTCGAACAATATGAGTGCATGGTGAATATATATGTATCACGTTTTTTTCTTAATTAGTTGATAAGCTAGCTGGTAGCTGATAAGCTAGCTTTTCAAAACGCTACTGTGAGTAGTTTTTCAATAAGCTACCTTATAAGCTAGTTTATGGTCATCCAAACATGTACCCAAAGCTTTTTTGCCAAACAATGCCTTAATCATCTTTTTTCTTTTCAATAAATAAATGGTATGGCTTCATGTGATTTATAGAGAAAGAGGATAGAAAATTTTGAAACAACAATTTTTTTATCTTTTCTATCATACTATGTTAGATTTGATGGGAGATATAGATACAATGGTCGAGAAGATGGTGAACAACAATTGAAGTCAAAAACGGTATTTACACGATAGGGTCTAAGATAAAGGATCATGTGTGAAGAAGAGTTAAGATGAGAAGGTAAGAAGGGATATGGACCCTTGATCACATTTAATTTCAAACCCACCCATGAATCACGTTTGATACGGGAATTGATCTGGTGTATCTCATCCTAATGTGAATCCAATGGTGGAGATACCATTATTATCTTTCTCAACTTCAACATGAATCTTCTTTTACCATCATAAAACCCAGCATCAACCTTATCCCTACTAAGAGTAAACTACGATTTTCGTCCTTGTGGTTTGTTGTTTATAACCATTTTGGTCCTTGACTTTAAAAGTTGCTTTTTTGATCATTGTGGTTTGCAATTCCTTTCTCTTTTCGTCCATGAAACTAATATTCCCAAGGACTAAAAGCGAAATAAGTTGCAAACCACAATGACCAAAAAAATAATTTTTAAAGATAAGGGACGAAACTAGTTATAAACGGACGAAAATAGTAGTTTACTACTCCCCTACTAAATATCTTAACTTTCAAGAAATAGCAACATAGAGAGTTCAGCTTTACTTCAATCAAAAGCCAAAAAATCGATCTGCAATCAACATAAATTGTGGGAACAAGAATCATCTTCAAGTTTTGGACAGGATTACACCAAGGATCAAACTTCCAAGGTGCATTATTCCAAACTTTCCAACACTTTTTCTTATTTATCACACTTCTTCCCAGATTCTAAAAGAATCCATTTCTTAACCAAATTCAACATCGTTAAACCCTTTGTTTTACACATCGACCTCATCCATTGATAGCCAAAAATCCCACATCCATTCCTCTTAACTCCATTAATCCCACCAAGTAAGATCACCCACCATAAACACAGTAAGTTTATGATCAAATGTAGAGATAAGACATCAGATATGAGTGGATGAAAGCTGAAATATCAATGATGCCCAAGCAATAGTTAAACCAACAGTCAGTAATAAGCTGGTTAAAAGTCCTATCAACAGTTAAAAGGCCACTGAGACTCCATATTGTAAGACCAAAGGAAAGATAAGAATTCAAACATTGAGAAACCAGTTTAGTGCTCCCCATTATGGCACTCTCCAAATATGAAGCATTTAGAGGAGGACTGTTAAAGATGACCAGCAGGTCATAAACCAGCACAAAAACACAGAGGCCAATCTGGCCATAGGCCATTGCCAATTGCAGATCAGAAGCAAACAGCAAAAAAGTTGTTCTAATACAGATTTGGAGCTATCAAAGAAACCTAAACACTCCCACACCATATTCACAAGAAATAGCACAGAACAAATACAGCCCCTGTACACCAAAACATAGAGACACCAGCAAATCACCCAATCCTCCCAAAGAACCTCCTTATCTCTCCAAACCAAATTCAAAGAGCCTAACACCACTACCCTGCACCCCCTTCATCCCTATGCCCAACCCCAAAGCCCCAAAATTGTTCCAAGTAACAGTATGTACGTCTGCACAAAAAATATACCCCAGTGTTTCCCAAAGCACCCCCAATAAGAACCCACCCCATAGGATCTCATTTGCACTGTACATTATCACCCTAGCAATGCTCTCATCCAAAAGAATTCTCATCAAGCTCCCCTTTGTTTTACAATTTGTTTTTTTCATATGTATTTGGTATTTTGGTTCACAATGTTGAAATTTTTTAAGTGTAACTTTTGTTTCATAAACATGCTAAAAGGATTCACATTGTAAAACAAATATATGTTAATCAATATTATAAATTTTAGCCTGAGATGAACAAAAATCATATGAAATAATACATGACACATTAGTTCTTAATGTTATCACAATTTTATGGATTTTCAAATGTAACCTCTCCCACCTTTATATTTAGGATACACGGTAGTTTGTACCTATAAACTCAACTTCTATATATAAAGCAGTGTGTTATATGACATTTAGACATATTTAATTAACTATAAAACCAATTTTTTTATAGTGTACTGTATATTATTTATTCTTCAAATTAATTATATAATGATCAAATAATTAAAGATGTATTCACAAAAACTTACTAGTATATATATATATATATATATATAACTTTTTCAATATATAATAATATTAAGTATATAGTATTCATTTCAAAATACATTTAAAGATTTAATTTATTGTATCTATCAAATAACAATACAAATCAATTATAAAATCGTGATTTCATAAACTTAAGACTAATTGACAGTCAAATCGTTTTGTTTTCGAAAAAAATATGACTTTTGTTAGATATATTATAAAGTAAGGGGCCGTTTACCCAAACACTTATCCGGTAAGCACTTATCGGTTAAATTCGACGTTATCACTTACCTTATCGGGTAATATTTTGGTCTATTAAAACGGTATCCTAGGCAAAATTTTATCCGGTAAACGCTAACCGGGTAAGAGTCGTCGCCCACACTTACCAGGTAAGACTCTCGACCATAACTTTCGCTCTTACCGGGTAAAATTATTGACCATTGCCATATTCATCGGTAATATAACTTGGTAAGCACTTACCCGGGTAAGCGTTTGGTAAACGGCTCCTAAATGTTGATTATTTTGGTTTTCATCATTCGATTTCCTTTATTATAAACTTGTCCTTTGTCTCTCGTCTTCCTTTTCACCACCTCATCTCCGCTTCTACTACGATCCCTAACCCTAACAAATCATTTTTCTTCAATTTCACTTCCATCATTTTATACACGCCGCTAAAGTATTCTCCGTTGCTAGTTTTGAGCTTCCTATGTAATTGTAAAACGGAAAGAAACGTGGTGAACATATATGTTTGCTTCTTGTTCTTGTTTTTTCTTATTCATTTTTTCCTAAGGTTTTTTTAGTATAAAATATACGAGTTTTGTATTTTGAAATTTTCTGATGACTTTACATGGGCTTTGTATTTTGATTTGCTTAATTATATATGGATTATGATTTAGAACACACTCGTTTTATATTTTATGTTTGGATTTGTTGGCAATTGATGGTGTTGGTGGTCCTGAGGTGTGGGTGGTAAGAGTAAAATAACTAAAATGAATTGAATCTCGTGAGTGACATGTACTAATTTCGTAACAAAATAGTAGGGGTGAGTATCGGAATTGAGTACCTGCCTTTGGAACTAGAACCGTTTTGGAACCTTCGGTTTCGGCTCAGGTTGGTCAAGCGAAGTGATTCATTTAATTATCAAACTTTTAAAAATTGATTACCTACATCATTTTAATCGAAAAAAGCTATCTAAAACCAACTAGAAAGGTTTTAAAGTTGAAAAAAAAATTAAATCAGTTTTACTGTTTCCAAAGGAACCATAATTGAACTGGTGACACAAGGATTTTCAGTCCTTTGCTCTACCAACTAAGCTATCCCGACTATTTTGGAAGAAATCGAAGAACTTCTTGGGAATCCTACAAGATCAGAATGGGTCAGGTCCACTTATTTTTCTTTTATTGATTTCTAATCTACTTTACGTCATTCAAACCCTTCACCCCCCCCCCCCCATTCGCCTCATCATCGTTCGCTCTCAGTTACCGTCGTTGGCCCCTGCCATCGATCTCCCTCTTGATGATCGTTTTTGTTTTTGTTTTCCAGTTATCCATTTTTTGATAGGTTTATATGCTCTCCATTAAATTATTGTTAAAAACATATCAAAAAGAGGGAGATTGATAGTCGGGGCCAACGGCGATGAACAGTTTGAAGAACGAACAATGATGGGGCGATGAGAAGGTGGAGCGATGTCGTTGTATGTGTGGGGTTTTAATGGCATAGGCTTTGGAAACAGTAAGGCTCATTTAGGTTTTTTTTAACTTTAAAATCTTCCTACCCGGTTATACATAGTTTTTTTTTTCTATTAAAAGGATGTAGGTAATCATAATCTTTTTCTCTATTAAAAGGATGTAGGTAATCAATTTATAAAACTTCAATAGTTTATTTATTAAAAGAAAGTTCTATGACTCAATCATTCAAAATGAGAAAATTTAATAGTTTTTCATTCAGAAAAATAATTTATGGGACTTGATCATTCAAAATATGAAAGTTCGTTGTTTTTTCTTGAACTTTCCTTTAGTAAAATTTTTAAAATTACGTGCCAATGACAAAGTTGGACAAAACAAAATGATATATTTGTAATAACCAAGGTTCTAAATGGCGTGAGGCGTGGCGTGGCGGCGAGGCCAAGCCTCAAACCTTAGGAGCCACGGCGAAGCCATAGCGTTTTCAAGGCGTGACTTATGGCGTCAAATTTCTATTTCATATATAATATTATACATAAAAACGTATGTTTTGTAGTGTTACTCAGTGAGTCAATAGTAATAGGGAAGTTAAATTAGGTTGTATATATAAAAAACTTGCAAATAAGACATTAAAAACGTAAAGAAAATCAAATATTTCATTACAATAACCGCGCATTAGGCCATGGCGTGCCATGGGCTTAACGTGGCGTGACACACAAGCCTTGGTGCCATGGCGCGCCATGGCGGTTGTGCGACGAGTTTTTTAGAACATTGGTAATAACATATTTCTTTTCCATATGGTCTTGTTCAAGAACATGAAAAATAATTTCCATATCTCTTCCTTATTAAGAACACAAATGACAAAAATTCTTTTGGTTCCTTTTTTCCCCTTTCTTTTATTTTCTTCCCGAATTCGAGCACACAACGTAAGGAGTTGTTTGATATATCTTTAATACTTGAGTGGTCAAAATGATTAAGAGGGTCTTTATGTATTAGTCAGGGGTGGAAGTGCACCGTCGCTCCATCGTCCCTCCGTAATGGAAATTTTTTTACCGACCGTTACTCTGCACACTTAATTTTGAAAACCTGAACAGGAAGTTGAAGTAGATGGAATATTTGGGGGGCTACTTTACATTCTTGAGGCCATGAGTTCGATTCTTGTTAGCAACAAAATACTTTATTTGTCTCAAAATAGTGTCAATTTTTACATTTTAGGGGGTGTTTGGGATTGCTTATTTAAAACAACTTATGCTTATTTTGAAAAGTGTTTATCAACTTATGCAGTGTCAAACCGAAGTTTTTAAAAAAGTGTTTGGATTAGCTTATTGTGGTACCAAAACGTAATAAGCTAATAAGTTGTTATTTAAAAGTGTTTGGGTTTGCTTATACATATAAAGTAACCAAAAAAGTCATAAACACTTTTCAAATAAGTTGATAAGTTAAAACCAAATGACTTATCAAAAAGTGTTTTTCAGCCGTTTGGCACCGCTATAAGCCATTTTAATTTTTTTTCATCCAAACACTCAAAAGTGCTTATCTCCGGTGCAAAATCGCAATAAGCTAAAAAACACCTCAAATAAGCAATCCAAACACCCCCTTAGCCTTACTTATGTGGAGGAGAAAATTTCTTTCCCAACAGTTTTGACCAAGATTTACCAATTAACTACTAATATTTTTTATTTACACTTGTCCCCATCTTGCTTTTATTTATTTTATTTTTGAATCTTTTTCCTTCCAATTTACCTATTAATCTTAAAGTTGTTTTTTTGTCTCATTTTAATGATAACATGTGTTTATGTGAAAAAAACTGAAAAGAAATAAAATTAATTACATTTAACAACTAATATACTTCGTATAAGTTTTTTTTTAAATATTGATAATACTTGAAAATGGGTTATTATTCCTTTGTATATGATGCCCTCAAATATATTTATGTAAGAAATTGATAAAATCATATTTTGTTGTTACGCCGCCCATTAGGAAATCAACCAAAAAAAAAAACCCGATAAAGGTGTAATTCTTTCGAAAACACCTAGTTTTGTGTCTTGCTAAATTGTCAAGGTCGAAATCATTTGTAAAAATGTTTACTATCAAATCGACACAATTGAATTTTCTCCGGGTCAAACCATGTTGACTTTTCCCTATGTTAAATCATGATTTTGCAAGCTTTTTGATCAATCTTAAAGATGCACCCGCTTAGAAAAATTAATAGGTCTGCAACTAGTTTTAATTAATATAGATAAAGAGTAATTGTTTGATTAGTGTTTTGTATAGATATCAGAGTGTGA
Source organism: Arctium minus (assembly GCA_954870635.1). Lineage (NCBI taxonomy): Eukaryota > Viridiplantae > Streptophyta > Magnoliopsida > Asterales > Asteraceae > Arctium > Arctium minus. The sequence goes on from OX941096.1 coordinate 45,266,824, forward strand.
TAATATAAATTTCAGAGTCAATTTCAAATTTTGATATATGATATGTGTAGAACCTAAAGTATTATTGGAGTTATATGCCAATTGGTAGATTTTATATGATCGATTCAATGGAGAAACAGATTTGAGAAACGACAGCGAGAAAGAATGGTAGCCTTTTGTTTTGGTTTGTGCTTTTATTCAATTTTGAGAAAAAAATATAAATAATAATGTCATTTATGTAAAAAGTAGATTCTATGCGATTTTGGACTTGTTTGACACTAATAAGTCAAAGGTTGCCTCAATATGTTGCTTCTCTTTGATAAAGTTTTGAGTTGTTAAATCATGTTAATTAACATATGACTAATTAGATTTTAATGATAGATTAACTTGTAGGTCAACATGGAAAGCCAATTGGAAACTATATCAATTTTCATGTTCTTATCAACTCTTTGTGTAATCTGGTTTTTTCTACATCAACCAATGAGCTTGCTAGGATCTACCCTTCCTTATTATTGTTGAATCACTATGTCATGGAAGTTGTAACATTTGACCAACAATATACTTTTAAGTAAATCTCTAAAATTCCATTCAATATTGACATGATTTTGTTTGTTTGTTAGAATTAACAATCAAAATTTTGCATATAAAAGGTTTTGATGACCATATTATTGTCGGCGATCAGTGATATAGTGCCTTAAAAGCTCTTCGGCATCCAGAAATTGCAAATATGTTTGCTTCTTCTCAAAGTGGTATGATCTGATTGTTTTTCAGTCGTTGGGTTTAACTGGATCTTTACTGAAATTTAGTTTGATATCTTTCACAAATATTTAAACGTAAGAATCATTCAGGAATTTACAGTGAACAAATAGTTAATTGGTTACCATTTGTCATAAATTTTGGCTTTTCTGGATGAAATTATTTCGTATCCATCATTCGTTAAGTTGATACTTTGATAAGATACACAGTGGCAACACTATGTCTTGTTGGTCACTCGCTCCTTTTATGTGTGGCATTACATTAGTTCAGGTTGTAGCACCATAATGAGCTTCATGATATGGATGTTCTAATGTAATTGCTTGGTTTTTGGTTCAAAGCTCTCAACTTTCTCTTTATAGTTGCTTTTGGGTTTGTGCAATTGGTTTGATACATGTTGCTTTCGGAAGTTAATAGGTGCAAAGTTTTTTTTTGGCTATGTTTGATTCAGTGGTTGGCAAACTTTGGTTCCAATTTGTTACAACCTTCTTCGGGTTGTCAATGACAGTTCTCCCAATCCTTTATTGGGAATCAATTAATAATTCAATTAAAAGTCGGGGTGAAGTTTGCAGTTCTATCTTGGTTGTTGAGTTTGTGTTTGTGTATCATTGTTCTTAGGCTTCTGTTTGGGTGCATCTCTTTGTTGTGATATTATATGGCCGTCTTTCTCTTTTTGGTCTTTCAAGGTGTTGGGTACAAGGGAGCAGGAGTGATGTTATGTGCAAGTCTTTTCATGTTGGTTTCATTGCTTGTCTGTATATGTTGCATTAATATGGTTAACTTATTTGCTTCTTCTTTTTTGGTTCAGTTGCATTCAGAAGATGCAGATGTAGACAAGTTCTTCGATTAAAGGATTTAACTTTGCGATAATTGTTTTTTTGGCTTATGCTTATGGGACTTGTACCTTTGGATGGATTAAAGACTTAATAAAGACGAGGCATTCTGGTAGGCTGAGAATTTGATGCAATTGGGTTCATTTAGTTTCTAAAAAGTTTGGTAGAAATAGTCATAGTAGACATGTGATAATATAGCCTATCAAGAATGAAAACTGGACTTGGTCAAAGCTATCGTCTCAACTTTACTTAGGGACGTTTACTAAATGCTTACCGACTCACTTTATCTTATCGGATGAACATGACAAGCATTGAGAATCTTACCCGGTAATTAACATTTACCGGATAAAAATGTTGCATACGATGTTGTTTTAATGGACAAAAATCTTACCCAATAAGTTAAGTGAAAATGTTGAGCGCTTATCAGGTAATTAAGCTCGGGTGAATGGCCACTTAATTAGTGTTATTCTTTGTATATGGATTTTTTTAATTTAATATTCTTGATCTCCTTAATAATACTCGATGTTAAATAGAAGTATGGTGTTACTATAAAAGGATTTTACATATGTATATATGTATGATGGAATTTACAAAAATGTAAAAGGATATATTTTTTTATTGTTTTCTGTTATGAAATAGAAGAATTTCTTTGAGCCATTGGCCTTTAATAAAGAACAAAAAACTTTAACATGAAACATTATTTCTAATAAAAAATAAAAAGCCCAATTCTCGTTGTTAATAAAAAATACTGTATAAATTAAACTTATGGTGCGTTTGGTTTGTGGGAATGAATTGGATTTCAAGGAGGGATTTGGATTTGGAGGGATTTGGGGGATTTGGAATCCCTTCATGTGTTTGGTTTGTAGGATTTAAAATGGATTTTGAATCCATTCATTTATAAATCTTGTTTGGTTTGTAGGATTAGATTTGGATTTAGATTGAGATTTTTTATTATTATTATTTGTTTGTTTTATAAATAATTTATTTTTATTGGTAAATAATTTTTTTATCGATTATTTTTATTTCTAAGAACCGTTTTGCTCTTCCCATCCCCTACGAACATTAAATTCGTCTTCTTACTTCCAAAATTATTCTCCTCATATTTACATTCATATATCCATCATAATTATGTATTTGAATTTAATAATATTTAAATTTATATTAAAGCATAAAAAGATGACAAACGATACGTGGATGAAATCCATGATGTGTGAATGAAATCCAGACCCATTCCAAAGGATTTTCAAATTCATCATATGAGGGGTTTTAAAGTGGTCAAAGGATTTTAAATCCGATCAACGAAATCCTTTCCTGCAAACAAAACACATGATTGGAATGGATTTGAAATCCAAATTCATTCCAATCCCGCAAACCAAACGGGACCTTAGAGTAAATTATGGATTTGGTCCTCGTGGTTTGTCGACTTTTACGGAATTCGTCCCTAAACTTCATTAATTATGGATATGGTACCAATTGTATGCACTTTCTGTTGGAATTGGTCCTTGGACCAAACGACCGTCAAGATGATCCGTTAAACTCAAGGGTATTACTGTCCTTTCATTTTTTTAATATTATTTTTTGTTTTTTAAATGGATCAAATCATTTTGTCTTTTAATACTTTTTAATCCACCAATTACAATGTGCCACGTGTCCTTTATATGTTTTTTTCTTTTTATTACATATGAAATTAAAAAAGAAAATATTGTATAATATATATATATATATATATATATATCTGTGTGTGTGTATCGCCGGTGAGAGATGCAAAGAATATATATATAGGGGTCTAATCATATGAGACTCTATTAGATTGTGGTAACTATGAGATTCAATCTTATTCATCCATCTAATATTATTTTATTTTTTTATTTATTAATAATGAAGAATATTTTGGTCATTTGATAAATAAAATAATATTAAAAACAAAATTGTAATTGAAAAAATCAATCATTTATAAATTAAATATATTGTTTCCTAAAATTTCTCAATCAACTGATTATGAGATATTATGTTTACTTTTTGATTTAGTCGTATGAAATTTTAAATTATGCATCATTTCCATCGTTCACATTGTAACACGATGTTAATCACAATGTAACACAATAGTAATCACAGTGTAACACGATGTTAATCACAGTGTAACACAATAATAATCACAGTGTAACACGATGTTAATCACAGTGTAACACAATGTTCTTTGAGTGCATCACAATAGTAATCACAGTGTAACACGATGTTAATCACAGTGTAACACAATGTTCTTTGAGTGCATCACAATAGTAATCACAGTGTAACACGATGTTAATCACAGTGTAACACAATGTTTTTTGAGTGCATCACAATAGTAATCATAGTGTAACACAATGCTAATCACAGTGTAACACAATATACTTTGAGTGTATCACATTGGTAATCACAGTGTAACACACTGTATTTTTGGTATTCATCGGGATAAAGTTTGATTGAATGATAAGTTTCAATATTTTGAGATAATCTTATCTGATTTCATTCCAAAAGTATCGGACCCACCTAAATTAGATCACAATGAATTATAAAGTTTTTTGATAATTTTACCCTTTTTACCTATTTTAATGACCTAAAATTGTGTTTTTAATTAATATATCTCTTATTTATTTTAAACCATTGATTACTAAGATGGATGGATGAGATTGGATCTCATGGTTACCACAAAATACCAGGGTCTCCAATGAAAGACCCTATATATATATCTACATATAATAAATAAGTAACGGAAGTGACACGTGTCATCTTCTGGTGACTCTATTTTTTCATTTTCCCGCCTAAACATGAACCTAGACGCATTTTACACTATAAGTTCATTTAGCAAATCCACATTCATTCCTTATTTAATATTTTCTTAATTCAATTTTTTTAATTTATACCTTACATTTATTACCCTTATAATTAGATATGTAGTTTACTTTTAATTTCTTACTTTTTTATTTTTCATTTTAGACTCTTATCATATAAATATAAATAATGTATATGAACTAAATTGCATTGAAAAAAATATTTTTATTTTTTACAAATTATATCATTGTAATCGTTTCGTCAATACCTTCGAAATGAGTCCAACATTGAATATTTTTGAATTTAATTATATAATTAAATATCATAAATATATACGAATTAATATGTTGTGATTACTATGAAATTTGTTGAAATTAGTATGAGATAAAAGTTGAAAATGAGATTGCATATGTTCGGAAATCCAATTTAGAAATCAAAATTGTAATATGAATATCTTTTATTGAATTAAAATATATTATATTTTCTAAAAATAAAATAGAATATATTTTATTCTAATACAAATTGAAAATCAAATATTATTTCGTATTATTATTTTTGTAATACAAATTGAAAATCAAGTATTATCGAACATATGCAAATCCTTTTACAAAATTCATTTCAACTTTTATCTCACAAATTTTAATAATTGATTTTCAAAATCAATTATTAATACAAAAAAAAGTTTTTTGGCATAATTTAACCAGCTGCAAAAAACAACAACTTTGAATGGGAAAAAGTTTGGAAAAATAGTATCGTACTTTCGATGACAATTCATATCTGTAAAATAAGTTTTTTGGCATGATTTAATTTTTTTAAATTACCCCGTGTAATACACGGGAGCGAATCTAGTATATATATATATATATATATATATATATATATATAGTGGAAGGATATTTTGCAACCCTTAAAAATGTTGCAACCCTTGCGACCCACATCTTAACTGTTGGATTCATGATCGACGGTTATTTTATTTTTATCTTTTTTTAATTAAAAAAATTGGGCCCCATATCTTTTATAACCGTCGATCATGAATCCGACGGTTAAGATGTGGGTTGTAAGATTTGTAACCTTTTTAAGGGTTGCAAATTAAACCACCCCTATATAGTGGAAGGATATTTTGCAACCCTTAAAAATGTTGCAACCCTTGCAACCCACATCTTAACCGTTGGATTCATGATCGACGGTTATTTTATTTTTATCTTTTTTTAATTAAAAAAATTGGGCCCCATATCTTTTATAACCGTCGATCATGAATCCGACGGTTAAGATGTGGGTTGTAAGATTTGTAACATTTTTAAGGGTTGCAAATTAAACCACCCCTGTATATATATATATATATATATATATATATATATATATATATATATATAGTGGAAGGATATTTTGCAACCCTGAAAAAGGTTGCAACCCTTGCAACCCACATCTTAACCGTTGGATTCATGATCGACGGTTATTTTATTTTTATTTTTCTGTTTTTTTAATTAAAAATATTGGGCCCCATATCTATTGTAACCGTCGATCATGAATCCGACGGTTAAGATGTGGGTTGCAAATGAAACAACCCCTATATATATATATATATATATATATATATATATATATATATATATATAAATGGAGGAGAAAAACAGTCGATCAGTGGTGGTGACTGTCTTGATGGTGCAGGGAGAACAGATGAGGGTGGAGATCGAGAAAAAAGTGCAGGTGCCATGGGGTTTATCGGAGAATCAAAAGTTAGCATCTGAAGTATTTCCTACAAATCGATCTCATGTCGATGAGAGACGAAATGTTGGAGGAGAGGGAAAAGCCCTTTATCGAGTTTGTTCCTGATAGTTACTTCCAGGAGAGTGTAGAAATCGGGGCGTTTGAATATAGACATGGTAGTCTTTTGTGGATTTCTCATAACACGTTGAAGATGCCATCTCCGAGGATATCGAAGATCTTACGAAAGTCGGGGACTTTGGGATAGTTGGGGAAGTTCTTACTCAAGATGTGGTGAATGTTGGCGGATCAGAGGTGAGGAGCAGGTCCATATTGGCAAACGAAGGACCCTTAATCAAGAAAGTACCATCTGGATTTGAGGACATCAATTGTAGATTTGCCTACAGTCTTTCGAAATGAAGAGGGGGGGGGGGGGGGGGGGGGGTGACCGGGTTTCTCATTTTATTTTCTGGTTCTAAGTCGCCAGATAAGGCGAGGGGTAAGGGAGTGTTTTGGGTTGCCGGATAATGGGATAGGTAGAAGGGAGACGGGTTTTCCGGCCAAGTTCTTAAGTTTTGAAAATTAACAAAAAGAAGCCCTGTACAATTGGGTTATTTGGTCCCTTAACTTTCAATGTATACATTTTGGTCTCTAATTTAAAAATGTTAACTTAAAAAATGGTTAAAACAGAGAAAATAATAAAAAGACCATTTTGCCCCTGATTTTAATAGACTCGGTAAACGGCCGTTTGGTCTAAGGACCAATTCCAACAGAAAGTGCATATCACTGGCACCATATCCATAATAATTGAAGTTTAGGGACGAATTCCACAAAAATCGACAACCACGAGGACCAAATCCGTAATTACTCATAAACTTATGAGTGAAAATAATATATTCATTTACTATCTTTCAAGTAGCAAAGTCTATATTGTAGTGAATATTTTGCTTGATAAACTAATGCCTGTTAATGATTAGAGGATTTTAATGGTCCGAACCAAGTAACCAAACAAATTTCATATCTAAAAAAACTAATTAATAAAAATAATATACATTTAAATTAACAACCTTAATACATTTATTGTTTTATATTATAACAACTAATTTTTCATCTAATCTTTATGTTGGAAGAGTCTAAGGTGCCGTTTGTTTTTTAAGAGGTCTAAAGTCTGAAGTCTTATTTTAGTTATAATTAATAAGAGGTGGTGTGTAAAAATGTCTGAACGATTTAGACTTAAGAGCTATTAAGAGAGTTTTAATAAAAAAACAAACAACCCCTAAATCATGATGTATTTTTTTTTTATTCACCGCACGAAACGTTAAAATAAACACCTGTTTATTTGTCACAACCCTTTTATGTATTTAATTTGTTTGTCACAACCTTCTTATGTTGCGATTACAAAAAGGATAATTAAGAATACAATCAAAAAAATAAACCAAATAAAAAATGTTTGATGATATCTTGATTTTAAATCTCTCCATAATGGAAAAGAAAGGTTTTATGTTGATAGGTAATTTGCAATGAATATATTTATACTATATTATAAAGTAGGGATAAAAAAACTCTTAAATACAAATTATTAGGCACAAGGTACCATCATTTTATGCAAGATTTTAAAATTTTCTTAATTTACATGTATCAAAGCACAAGATACATATTACTACTGTAGGATTCTAACACCACCAATTTGGTATGTGCAGGGTCTTCCTTTTATGCAGAACTTTCCATGTATCACTATTAATTAATATATTATATTATTATAATTTTGTTTTAATTATATTATTAAATATGTAATTGATTATTTTTTCTAAATATCATTAAAATATATAAGATAATCATTGAATTCTAACAAAATATTTAATTTTTTTTATATAAATAACATTATATGTTAATCAAAATAAAACAGGTGTTTTTATGCTAGTCTGAAAACAATATAAATGACCAAACCACCCTTCAATCACTACCATTACACCCTTAAGATACTCATTGATGCATCCAACATTCATAACTTGTTTTCCATTCATGCTCATTAATCAACAATCTATTCAAACCAAAAACACATTACATATAACAACTTAAATGCAATAGAACTAATTAATACTTTGATAACCTAAAGCTTTCAACAAATTCAAGTTAAACCCCAGTCAAACCCGCAAATATTTACCACAATCGATTGATATATATATATACCGTTACCAATGAAAACCATAAACCGAATTAACCGTCAAAAGTCGAATGGGTTTTCCGGGAGATCATGCACCAAGTCTTCGGTTGGAGTCACCGATCTTTTTAACCCACCTAAGCAACTTTCCAAGCGTCGGGTGATCTGGTTCAACATATCCCGTCGCATCGCTACTTTAAACACCGGTGGCAGTGCTCGGTTTCTGATGATTAGAGACGCAGTAAGACAGTCGAATCGGGGGTATGGAATATTGTAACAGCCATAGAAGAAAGGATGTTGAAGAGCCTCTTTTGCTGTCGGCCTCGACGATGGACTCCATGAAAGCAGCGTAGAAATCAGATTGATCGCTTCTGGGCCTGCAGATGGTAACAACGCCGAAAGATCCACACCCGAAAACTCTGGAAACCGGTAATTGTTTTTCTTTGCAAGATACATTCCCAAACTCCAAGTGCTTTCTGTTGGGCTGCCGATCACACTGCAAATCTTGCGTATTACGTCTGTTGAAGAAGAACCTTGAAACAGTGGTTGGAGGGTAAATAATTCAAACATGATCGCACCCATTGCCCACATATCAACCGAAGAATCATGTGTCTGAGCATGGAGAAGAACCTCGGGGGCACGATACCAGCGTGTTGTAACGTAATCGGTGTACGGAGGCTTACCGTTGATCTCGCGAGCTTGACCAAGATCCGCAATCTTGATCACATTCTTGGAAACAAGAAGGTTTTCGGGTTTAAGGTCGCGATGAAAGTAGCCAACCGTGCCGTGCATGTATGCAAGACCTTGAAAGATTTGGAAACACAAGTCTCTGATCTCGGTTTCCGAAAAGGGATGATTCATTCTGTGTTTGATACGATCGAAGAGAGTGCATTCCATGTATTCAAACACCAAGTACAATATCTTGTTTTGTACGACGACTTCTTTGAGGTTGACAATGTTGGGATGATTGTTCATCTTGCATAGCGATTTGACTTCTCTGAGATTCATACACTCTTTACTCGAATAATAGTTTCTGTCGATCATCTTCTTGACTGCAACCAGTTCACCATTCTCTGTATCGAATGCTTGAAAAACAACCCCATACGATCCACGCCCGATTTCTCTGATTCTTATATACTTTTCCATTGTTATAAACGTAGTAGTAGAAGAAGAATAGAAAGAAACTCAGATCACCTTAAACCCTAATTAATGATGGTGCTGTACAGATTTAGGCGAAGGGGATGAAAAAAAGCCATATATATAAATGGAAGAAATTAAGTTGAAGTGAGTATTATTGTTTATTTATACTAATCGAGAGATTTTAAATATGGAATTTTAGTTCTGTTAGGATTGCATTTGGAGTAAATTACGTTGAAGTGATTATTGGGTAGTATTGATTTGGATTTGCATCTTCCAATTAATATCACAAAATCTTCATGTTATAACCCAATGGTTTGGTAACATCATGAGGGTAAGTGGATGGATCCCTGACTACCCAGGTTTGAACCCTATGGTGAACATCATGTGACATCCATGATCATGAGTCTGTCACATAGTGATAGTCTTAATTGGGCTGGGTCGTGATCGACGGGGATTAGTCGGGTGACACCCTTAAATGGGAGTCCGGTACCCCGAGAACGTGTGAGTGTGTTAGTCTACCATTAAAAAAAAATCACAAATAAATAAAATAAAAGTTGGGAAAAGTCCAAAAAAACCCAATGGACTTTAGTGTTTGGAGTGATTAAGTCTTTGGACAATTTTTTGGAACAAATAAGTCTTTAGACATTTCAAAACACACTAAATAAATCCTTTGACTTTTGGAAACCTGTTAAATACATTCTTATTACTTAAAAATGTAATTTGTAACCTACATAATAGGTAAAACTACAAATTAGAAAAAAAAACAAAAAAAAATGTCACCTACTTTATCACCCTACAAATAAGAAAAATAAGAAAATTAATTAAAATAATCAATCTTATCAACAAAATTAATTTTTTAAGTACTTTTCAAAATCTTTTCTTAAAATAGTCAAAACATATTATTTTTTTTTGCCTTCAAAACTGTTTTTGGCAAAAAAAAATAAAAAATAGAAAACATCTTTATAATTTGTTATTTAATTTACTTTATATCTTCTATCTTTTTATTTTCATTTTCATTTTTTATTATATTAACACACATAATCGTATATTAACTAAACTATATAAAAAAATACGTTTTTTTTACAAACTACACCATTATAATTGTCTCGTCAATACGTTTAAAATGAGTCTAATATTAATTTTTTTGGATTTAATCTCATATTATTAAATATCATAAATACGTACTAATTATATTTAATATTTACACTTTCTACCTTTAAGGTTATTTATTTAATAATATAAGATTAATTTGTAATTATAAAGGGTAAATATTAAAAATAATTTGTACGTATTTATGATATTGAATAATACAAGATAAAGTTTAAAAACAATATTGAGTTCATTTTGAACGTATTGACCAAACGACTATAATGGTGTAATTTGTAAAAAAAAACTAATTTTTTTGATATGTTTTAGGTAATATCCGATTGTGTATGTTAATAAAATAAAAATGTAAATGAAAAAGTAATTGATATAAAATAAATTAAATAACTAATTATAACTTTATAAGAATGCAAAGTGTACATTTTTTCTAAAACTATAAGCAGAAAATGAATCTTTGTACATAAAATTTTCTACGTGAGGATGTTTGTTATTTTTTTTTTTTGGAAAATTAACAATCCTTATGCAGGAAAAAAAACAATATGTGCAAACTTTGGTAATTTTAGAAAAAAAAAACTTTGAAAAATGGTAAAAGAAAAATAAATATGGTTGATGAGATTGACTATTTTAGTTAATTTTCCCATTTTTAATTTGTAGACGGATAAAGTAGGTGACTTTGTTTTTAATTTGTAGTTTTACATGCTATATAGGTTGCAAGTTAAATTTTTAAGTAATAAGAATGTATTCAACAGGTTATCAAAAGTCCAAGGATTTAGTTAACGGGTTTTGAAATGTTCAAGGACTTATTTATTTTAAAAAATTGTCCAAGGACTTAATCACTCAAAACACTAAAGTCCATTAGGTTTTTTTTGGACTTTTCTAATAAAAGTTTCCATAATTAAATAAAGAAAATATTAACCATCATTTATCCGGTGATAGGAGAAGAATCACGCGATAGTGTGGGCGGGAAAGAAGATTGCCTACTTCCCTGAGTTATTTTTTTTTTTATAAATTAAATTTAAAAAAGGCAAAGAAAATGCCAGTACATTTTTATTCGGTTAAAATTGATAAATAAACATATAAGTATTTCTTAGCTTTTTTAATAAGTAAATACAAAGACATAAAAAAATGCCAATATATAAAATGTATTTATCAATTTTAATATATTTATTGAATAATTTAGATTGATAAATATATAATGATATCAGTATTTTCTTAGTTTTTTTAATAATTAAAGGAAATTTTGTAAAGAAATGCCAATTTATTTATTTGTCAATTTTATTTGAAATAATTATTGACTAGGCATATATCCGTGCGATGCAGCAGAATGTAAGTAAAGAACAAACAATTAATGTTACTTTCTTATAGACATGTCATCAACAATCAACCATGACCTAAGAATCACAACTTATGAAACCCTAAACCCTAAACCCATAAAAATATTCAAAAATTAGTTTATATTACAATTATTGACGAAAAAAATTATAATGATATAATTTATAATAAGAATGAAATGTAGTTTATGATTATGTATTTTTAATGTGCTAACGGTGGAAAAAAAACGTATGGATACAAAACAAATTAATTCGTAGATATTCATGATATTTAATAGTACGGTTAAATTAAAAAAAATATTCAATATTGGGTTCGTTTTGAAGGTATTGACGAGACGATTATAATGGTATAATTTGTAAAAAAAGAAACGTATTTTTTCATGGCATTTTTGTTCATATACGATTTTTTGTATTAATATGATAATGGTGTAAAATGAAAAATAAAAAAACAAGAGATTTAAAGTAAATTAAATAAGTAAGTGTAAGGATGGTAAATGTAACATTGTACAAGAAACCACTTTGTACAAATAACCGTTTAATAATCTTTATAATATAGTAGAGATATGTCCGCGCAATGCGGCGGTGTAAAAATTTATTTTTATCTTCTAAATTTATTTAAAAAGTTAAATAAAGGGCAAAAGGGGCAGTTGAAGAGTTGCGTAAATTCCAATAATTTCATGCTTATAGTATAATCAAATCAAGGATAACAAATATCACTTCGCTATACGGAATTCGCTAGTTGGTGATTTATGTGAACTATTTCAATAATTTGTTATGTGTGTTACAATGTAACTTTTTCAAAATAAAATGAATTTATGAATATTAGTTAGTTTACGTATTTTTAATATGCTAAAGGTGAGAATAAATTAAAATAAAATGTAAGGATATAAAACAATCTTATTTGTAGATATTCATAATATTTAATAATACGACTAAATAAAAAATATTCAATATTGGGTTCGTTTTGAAAATATTGACGAGACGATTATAATGATATAATTTGTAAAAAAAAGAAACGTATTTTTATTGAATTTTTGTTCGTATATGATTATTTATGTTAACATGATAAGAGTATAAAATGGAAAATAAGAAAACAGTATATATAAAATAAATTAAATAACTAATTGTAAATGTGATAAACATAACATTTAATTGAATTAGGAAGTGGAACATGAGGGAGAAATTCTGGATTTCAAAGGTTTGTAAAAAACTATATTATATTTTTTATAATATAGTAGAGATTATAATGATGTAATCTATACTATATTATAAAAACGGCATAAAAACTCTTAATTACAATATTTTAAGCATAATGTACAACTAATTAAAGCCAATTACTTAATTTACAATTTCTTAATGCTTTGGTACAACCTTTCCAAGCACAGTATCTCAAATAATTATCTATTTGTGGAATGGATACTCATTTATTAATATAAATATTTGTTTTTTTGGTGGAGAATTTTATAAAATAGATTTTATATTAGCATAATCTATTTTAAATGTAGATTTTACATTTAAATCTATATTAATGAGATGTAATATAAAATCTTTTTTCTTCCGTATTTTTTTATATTACATCTCATAATGATTTTTTCATATTTTATTTTATAAAATCTTTTTACATATTTTATTTTATAAATTTTTTTTACATAATGAGATGTAATATAAACTTTTTTTCTTCCATATTTTTTTTGCTATATAAAATCTATTTTATTTTATAAAATCTACACGTATTTTATATTAGCATAATATAAAATCTACACGTGTTTTTTTTTTGCTAATATAAAATCTACACGTATTTTTTTCACGAGCATTAAAAAAAGAAAAAATAAGGTTGATATGAATTAAAAATAAAAAATAACGAGATACACTAATAAATTATCGTATTCTTTAAAATAAAAATATTCCACAATACTTTCCAAATTAACCAAGTGTAAATAAAATAAAATAGAAACGATGTAGATATAAAAATATTCTTCCATATTTTTAATATATTTACATTTAAATGTAAAATCAAAAATGAAAATAAAATATTTTAAAATATTCTCTACATTCACAATAAATATATATAGCTTCTCTATGTATCATTCGAGTACAAGAAGAAGACGAACGGTCGGGTGTTAATGGCGGAACCTGTAACTGAACAAAAGGTATTTCACTATATTTTTGTTTCTTTGAAAAACTACTTTTTTATATTTTATTTTATTTACTGAGAATTTGTTTATATTTTTTAAAACCCACAATCATATTTTTCGAAGTAGGAGAATAAGATATATATATATATATATATATATATATACATATCTTTATTTTTATCGACTAATACTATGAGGTATTGAAGTCAATAGTCAGATAAATTTTCAAGTGGTACTGAGTGAATTTGAACTATACCAGTTGAGTTGTCGGTTACAAAAGATAGAAATCATTTATTTTCTTTGTCATATTTGATGTGGGTTGAATGTTGTTAATTAATCTACATATTTATACGTTCAAAGTGATTGTCAAGTGTTGTCGAGGAGGTTTCAGAAAAATTGCAGAATCTGTAAAAACGTATGTTCATATTTATAATTATTTCAATAATAGTGATATGTTGTGAGACATGTCGTTTGAGTTTTAAATAATATAATACAAAACTATTACCAATATTATTGCACAAACTCATAACAACAAACGATTAAGAATATATGCAAGTTAACCACTTATGAAAATACATTCGTTTTTCACATTATATTTCATTAACTGTTAACAGAGAAATTACGTTTCATTTTAACTCGGTTCAATATTCCAACAAAAAATTTATCCTCCCGTGCAATGCACGGGCCCAACACTAGTTTATAATAAGAATGAAACGGTGAAAAAAAAATGTATGGATATAAAACAATTTAATTCATGATGATATTTAATATTACGGTTAAATTAAAAAATATTCAATATTGGGATCGTTTTGAAGGTATTGACGAGACGATTATAATGGTATAATTTGTAGAGAAAAAAAACTTATTTTTTCATTGCATTTTTGTTCATATACAATTATTTGTGTTAATATGATAATTATGTAAAATGAAAAATAAAAAATTAAGGGATATAAAATAAATTAAATAAGTAATTGTAAGGGTGGTAAATGTTATTATACAAAAGATTGTACAATAACAGTTTTAGAATTTTTATATAGTAGTATAGATTTAATAATACGGTTAAATTAAAAAATATTCAATATTGGACTCGTTTTGAAGATATTGACGAGACGATTATAATGGTATAATTTGTAGAAAAAATGAACGTATTTTATTGCATTTTTGTTCATATACGGTTATTTGTGTTAATATGATAATGGTATAAAATAAAAAATGAAAAAGTAAGGGATATAAAATAAATTAAATAAGTAATTGTAAGTGTGGTAAATGTAACATTGTAAGAATGGTAGATGTTAGTATACAAAAGATTGTACAATAACAGTTTGAAAATTTTTATATAGTATTATAGATTTAATAGTACGGTTAAATTAAAAAATATTCAATATTGGTCTCGTTTTGAAGTATTGACGAGACGATTATAATGGTATAATTTGTAGAAAAAGGAACGTATTTTTTCATTGCATTTTTGTTCATATACGATTATTTGTGTTAATATGATAATGGTGTAAAATGAAAAATAAAAAAGTAAGGGATATAAGTAAATTAAATAAGTAATTGTAAGGGTGGTAAATGTAACATTGTAAGTGTGATAAATGTTATTATACAAAAGATTGTACAATAACAGTTTTAGAATTTTTATATAGTAGTATAAATTTAATAGTACGGTTAAATTAAAAAATATTCAATATTGGGCTCGTTTTGAAGGTATCGACGAGACGATTATAATGATATAATATATAGAAAAAGGAACGTATTTTATTGCATTTTTGTTCATATATGATTATTTGTGTTAATATGATAATTGTGTAAAATGAAAAATGAAAAAGCAAGTGATATAAAGTAACTAAATAAATAATTGAAAGGTGGTAAATGTTATTGTACAATAACCGTTTTAGAATTTTTATATAGTAATATAGATAAATAATTAAATAGGTTTTTCAAAAAATAAAACTATTGATAAACAAATAAATTTTTATATAGTAGTATAGATAAATAATTAAATAGGTTTTTCAAAAAATAAAACTATTGATAAACAAATATATTCACATTTTTATAGTCTTTTTATTTCATTACTTCAAAAACTAATAAAAAGCGATGTATTACTTATTTTTCGATTTAAATTAAACAAAAATAATTAATTAAATTTAAAAAAAAAATTGCTGGCTATGGGGTTCGAACCCATGCGCACTTATGTGCAGAAGATCTTAAGTCTTCCCCCTTAACCTCTCGGGCAAACCAGCTTTTTGGTCTTCTAAACACATACTAATAAACTAATACTAAATTCCAAAAAAGGATAATCCCAAAAATGACATATTTCATTTTGCTCGTTTAAAAAACATACGTGTATGAGGGGATGGGGGGATTGTTAGGGATGAGGACAATGCACAACATGAAGAGAGGAGCAGTGATGGTGCATAAGATGAAAGGGATGGTGGTTTAGTGGTGCGTAGGAGCGAGGAGAGTGGTCATCGATGGTGAGTGGAATGGTCATCGATGGTTGTCGATAATAAGAGGGGCTTTAAATTTCAAATTCAAAATTTAGTTCTAATTAGGTTTCTTTAAGTTTGCAACCAAAAACCTATTATTTATTTTTATGTTAGCTATTTTAAAATTAAAAATCCAGGTTAGGGGTATAATAGTAATTTACATCAAACTATGTTTTACGCTGTGTTCTCGAAACTCATTTAACGAAGGAAAGGAAAGGGAGGGAAAAGAGAGGAAAGTGAAAAAAACTCGTGTTTTCGAAACTTTTTTAGAAGAGAAAGGAAACGGAAGGAAAAAATTGATAACTTTCCTCCCAAACCTTTCCTCTCAAATGTGGGAGGAAAGGAAAGGAAAGGAAAAAAATTAGAACTATTTAAAAAAAATTACTGAAATTATTAAAATTACAAAACTACCCAATCTTTCTTTATAAGAATATATTTTTACAAGGGTATATTTGTAAAATTGACATCTTTTATTTACTTTCTCTCTTGTTCAAAAACATGAAAAATTATTTTCTTTCCTTTTCTTTCCTTTCCTTCATTTTCCTTCCATTTCGAGAACACAAATAAAAAAATTATTTTCCTTTCCTTTCTCTTCTCTCCCTTTCTTTTTCATCCATTTCTTTTCTTTTCTTTTCTCTCCAGATTAGAGAACACAGCGTAAATGACATAATTGTTGTGAAAACTCCACATTTATCCAATGGGACCCCCCCAATACAATGTTAAAATTTGGTGGTCGTCTAGGACATTTTCATGGTTGTGTAGTATTTTAGAAACTTTTGACAAAAATTTCTAAGTTTAGATCTAATTTAAAAAAAAAAAAATGCATGAAGCTAATCTAAACCACTTGGCACAAGAAACATGTTATAATTTTGAATGGAGTAGATTGAAAAGAATTTCAAAATCTAAACCACTGACGCAGCGTAGGTTTGCGGAAGGATCGACAAACGTCTAAACCCTTTAACGGTTGAGAATTACGATGCGTAAAACTCAAAATTAAGAGAAAACTCTCTAAAAAAACTAAGCTTTATTGATTGAAACTTGATTGAATTGATTAACAATGAAACCTAGCTACCCTCTATTTATAGCTAAACTAACTAAGAAATAACTATGGAAATTAGAACTATTCTAATTATAAACTAACTAGGAAGCTATTTAAATAACTAATAAAAGGAAACTAAATAATCCTAAATTATTATCTAATATAATTATTAAACTAAATCTAATATGGAAAGCAAAAGGAATTAGAAATAGCATGGAAATAGGATTTGATTTATGTCACGTGGATGAGAAAGCCTTGCATGAGAATTGGCAGATTAGTGGGAAGTCACGTGACAAGAGTATGGAAACACAGTGACATTTGCGGTTAGCATGTGTGCTGAACTCGCGTAATAAGCCGCTTGAGATATTGTTATGGTTTTCGATCCGTTCTTTAATTTCCGTCACAATCCTTTTTATACTCGGTGCTTTATATTTGCCTCTTTTTCGATACCAAATTCCGAGCCTCTTTCGAGCTCGATTATCTTTTTCCCAATTATTATTAAAAATCTTTATTAGCGCTCGAATTCTCCCTGTATCAAAATTACTAAAAAGTAGTACAAGTTTAAATAAAAGGATGTATTTTGAAAGAAAAATTTCATTAAAATAGAACTAACTTTGCCTTAATCTATTATGAGAAACCAAAATTATTAATGGCTCTAGAGCAAAATTTTAGTTTACTTAAAAGTCTCGATCAGTTACCTTTTTCTGATGTGACAATTTTTTATAACAAGAACACATATTAAAATAATCACATCACTTACTAAAATTCTATATCACCGTCAATTAAATAATTAAAATAAAAAAATTAATTAAAAAGTAGAAGAAGGAAATCAAATAACTTCTCCTTCCACATCAAATAGCAACCCTTGTTTGATCAAACAACATACTTATGATTGCCAACATCGCACCACCTCGATTAACAACAACAATGGTCATTCTTTGATCGACTCAACATCACAAGAGTAGCAAGTTAGTAGCAGCCAAGCAACGATTTGAAGATTTCAAATCAAGAATAGCTCTACTCATATATCATAGTAGTAGGGTTTTTTTAATTAAAAATAATCACAAAAGAAAAAAGAACTTAATAAGGGGCAAACATGTTTTTCTAACGAACTTGAGAAGTTCCTACGTGGAAACCCACCTTAGATGTATAAGATGATGGTAGTTAAAAAAAGAGTATCTTTCATCTTTTTTTTTTTCTTCCTAAAAGTTAGTATTGGTTTATAATCAGATCTTGTTCGTATTCAACTTTGACTTAGGATTTTTGTTCGTATGCAAGATTGATACCAAATGGACAAATACCATGAAATAGATCCAAACTCTAAAATGGAGATTATGGAATAGAAGAAGATGAAGTTGTTTGAATTTTGAAATGAAGTTTGTTTGAATAAATTTTTAATTGTTTATATTAAGATGTGATATGAAATTTTAGTTGTTAAGTATTTAAGTATAAAATGCAATGGATTGGATTTCATGTAAGAATTTAGATTTGGGGGATATGAAATTTTTTGTGTTTGGTTTGTAGGATTTGGAATGAATTTGAATTCCATTATTATAATAAAAATTATAAAAATAATTAAATTACCTTTATTTAACTTATTATTAGAAAATAAATATTTTTACCATATTTTTAAACATTATTATATACAAATCTTACGAAATCCCTTGAAATCCTATCTAACCCTTTGGGATTTCAAAATCATGTTTAAGGGATTTCAAAGAAATCATAGGATTTCAAATCCAGACAATCATGCAAACCAAACACGAGATTGGAATGGATTTGAAATCCAAATCCCCCAAATGCATTTCATTTCTGCAAACCAAACGGACCCTTAGGGTTGTTTGGTTCATGAAATTTGAAAGAATTTGAAGGAATTAGAATAATCAATTCCATTGACCAAATTACAAGCCCATGTTTGATTCACGAAATAAAAGCGATGCAATTCTTTTCAATTCCATTGAATTCCACAATTTAAGGAATTCATCATTCCTTGGCATAAGTAAAAGAATTGAATTTCTACCAACCAAACACGTTGCCAAATTTCAATTCAATTTCTTCAAAGTCAAATTCCTTCGATGAATTCCAATTCCATCAAATTCCATTATGTGAACCAAACGCCCCCTTAGTATCATGTCACTTTCAGATTTATTTTTATAGTTTGAAGAGTGAATTGTGGATTTGGTCCTGTGGTTTTGTGTTTTCTTTGACTATGGTTCTCATTCTATGTTTATTGTGGATATAGTTCTTGTGGTATTCAATATATTATGGCTAAGGTCCCTGAACACTAACACCGTTAACTTTGAAAGGTTAAAGGCATCATGCCTTGCACACTATGGGTATAATTGTCAATTTACTTTTCTCTTTCAATTTAGCATATACACCTTTAAAACAAAGAATGCTAAATCGTGGATTTAGTCCCTATGCATCATTCGTCATCTCTAAAAACCATATATCATCTCTCTTAATTTTTTTCACTCATTCTTCATTGTCAAAGTACAAGAAAAACTAATTTGTTAAAGTGTAAAAAAAGTTACTTGCATTTAAAAATAACAATTGTTTGAAACTAACGCTACATCTCAAAAAAAGACAACCCATCAAAATAACAATTGTTCGAAACCAACATTAAATCCCAAAAAAAAACCCCATCAAAATGACAATTGTTTGACGTACACGAGAACATGAAACTAACCTGGAAGGGAAAAACATACAAAGATCACCTATGGAAATCTGCAACAGCATGTACAGTACCACTGTTTGACAAAGCCACGGAGGAACTGAAAAAATATGAAACATGGCAGTAAATGGTGGAGATGTGTTACCTAAAGAATTGGTTCATCCTATATATAGGCTAGATACATGGAAGACCATGTATAGTTTCAAAGTAAGTCCTATAACTAGTAGATTGATGTGGCCAAAGTTTGGTTGTCCCTCTACCGACTCCACCGAAACATCACACACAAGTAGGAAGACCAAGGAAAAAAAGAAGAAAGATAGCAGAAGAGTTAAGTCAAACAATTGGGAAAGGAAGTAAAATATCAAGGCTTGGGAAGATGGTGAGATGTGTGAAATGCAACAAACAAGGTCACAACTCAAAAACTTGTAAGGGACAGACAAGTGGAAGCTAAATTGGTTGTTTTATTTGTGATGTTATGTTGATATCAAACAATTGTTATTTTGATAGGTTGTTTTTTTCAGGATGTTATGTTGATATCAAACAATTGTCATTTTGATGAGTTGTCTTTTTGGGGATTTAATGTTGGTTTCAAACAGTTGTTATTTTGATGAATTGTCTTTTTTGGGATATAGTGTTGTTTTCAAACAATTGTTATTTTTAAATGCAAGTAACTTTTTTTACACTTTAACAAATTATTTTTTCTTATACTTTGACAATGAAGAATGGATGAAAAAAATTAAGAGAGATGATAGATGAGTTTTAAAGATGATGAGTGATGTATAGGACTAAATCCACAATTTAGTATTCTTTGTTTTAAATGTGTATAGGTTAAATTGAAAGGGAAAAATAAATTGACAATTATACTCATAGTGTGCGAGACACATGATACATTTAACCTTTCAAAGTTAATGGTGTTTGTGTTCAAGGATCCTCGCCACATTATATTCCATACCATATAGGTTATATCCACAATAAACATAGAATGAGGATCATGGTCAAAGGAAACACAAAATCACATGGACCAAATCCACAATTCACTCTAGTTTTAATTATGACATAAAATCTTAGTTTAACATTTACGTATGTAGTGCCATATTTAATAAGTTATCAAGGTGATCATAAATAAACTAAACAATTTGGGACAAGCCCCAAAATGATAATTTTCAAAGTTGTTCCTCAAAATAAGAATTGAGCCAAAGTTTAAGAAAAAAACATGAGAAAAGTCTAAAATACCCGAACGAAATTTCTTATTTGAATAATTTTCAAATAAACAAACAAATAGAGTTTTAGAAATTGGTTACCCCTTCATTCAAAAAAACTGGTTACCCCTTCTAACCCAAAAAACGGCTTGTAAGAGCATCTCCAACAACTTCTTTAAAATAGAGAAAAATGGTAATTTTAGCCAATTTTTTTATTCAAATAGATCTTCCAAAATAGAGAAAGTAGGAGAGAGAGAGAGAGAGTGTATAGTTTTTTTTTTAATTTGAAGAATTATCAAAAAATGATTACCATAAGAAAAAAGTGATTTTTTTTATTATATTTCACTAATAAAAAACCTTGAAATGAAATGTTTAGGAGGGATATTAATATTTTATTAAATATATGAAATATTTTAATAATATAATTAATGTTGTAATCTTCAAAATGGAGAATCTGTTGGAGTTGAACACAATTTTTTGAGAGTTAGAACTTTGATTCTCCATTTTGGAAAACTTATGCAAAATTTGTTGGAGATGCTCTAACTAGACATGTTTTAAAGTAAACGAAAAACCTAAATTAGTTTCACTGTTACCAAACCCTTCGCACCCAACGCTATCGCCCCCTTGTCATCCACTCTCCATCGCTATCGTTGGTCCTTGCCATCCATCTCTAGCTTTTTTTAAACTGCTTTGTTTTGTAATTTCTCCTTTTTAATCCGTCTATACATAACTGTTGGAAAAAGAGAGAATGGAAAGACAAAAAAATATTAAAAAGGAGATCGATGACATAGGCCAACGACGACGATGGGGCGACGAAAGGTAGCGATGCCATTGGGTACGAAGGGTTTGAATGGTGTAAGGTTTGTGAATTCTAAAACTAATTTAGGTTTTTTACTTTAAAATTTTCATAGCTGGTTATGGGTAGTTTTTTTGGGTTAAAATAATGTAGGTAACCAATTCTTAAAAATTTGATAATTTTTTTTATTAAAAAAATATTCAAGGACTTATCACTTTAAAATAGAAAGCTCAATGGTATATTTATTCACAAAAAAAAGTTGTAGTGATCTTTCTCAATCCCTTGATGATTACTCTCTTAGACATTTAGTTAAATTTATGTCCTATTTGTTTTGCGTTTGTATGTTTCAACGCTCACTGAATGTTCAAGCAGTGGTGAACATTTTTTTCCCTATGATTAGTCTCTTAGTGATATGAGATTTGATTCAAATGACAAGCTCAACATCGACACTGAAGAAGCCTTCAACGTTCCCCTCTAGCTTAATCTGAATATTGTTGAACAAATCTCTCTTACTCTCTTATTTGCAAAAGAAAAACTCATGCAACTAAGTAACAAATGTACAATATAACTTATACTTTATTGTTCATTTTATGCATGACCACTAATATGGTACATTATTCACTAGCATCCAATGTTGTCGAGAAAAAGTACAAACAGATCCTGCTACCCTCTCTATCAATGACACTTGACATATACTTTTTGCAATACATTAAGGGGGTGTTTGGGATTGCTTATTAAAAGTGCTTATTAACTTATTGCATTTTCAAACAACAAATAAGTTGTTTTGAGTGTTTGAATTGTAAACTCCTTATGACTTTTTCACTCCGCTAATAAGCAGTTTTTGATAAGTCATTCTCAACTGACTTGTTTGAAACTCCTTATTAACTTATTTAACCAAATTACATATTTGTCCCTTCTTTTTATAAGTTAATAAACACTTTACAAATAGGCATAAATTAATAAACATTTTTACAAATAAGCATAAGTTATTTTAGATAAGCAATCCCAAACACTTAATACATCTAGTACGAGAAGACCTCTCCCAAACGCACATCTTTTAAAAGAGTTGAAATATTATGTGTGTTTATCTTTTACAAGAGAGTGCATGAGCTTGTCAACTTAGTATGTAAATCTTTGTGCTATCTCAAGTTGTAAAGTTAAGGTTATTTTAGATTATTTTTTGCCTTAAGTTCTTTTGAAAAAATCTATAATTCTTTAATTTAGGGGTGAGCAAAACCCCAAAATCTCATCGACACACATAGGATGAACTAACCCGATCTCCGAAATCCGACTTTTTTGACGAGTTACTCGGTTCGGGTAGGGTCTCCATGTCCATAACCCGAACCCGTCCGAAACCCGGATAAACTCTTCTATTAATATTTTTCTAATTTTTATGTATTTCTTTTTCCTAAAACCTAATCAAAGATGTCGATTGTCGATTGAAATTTGGATTTTATGTATAGTTTAATCTTTAACGTTTGAAATTTGGATTTTAGAGTTTAAATTTATTTTAATCTTTAATGTTTAAGCATGAAGAATGAAGAGTTGAGACATTATAAGTTCATAACCATTATATGTAAGGGTAGATTTGTTAAGTTTTTATTCAAACTTTGTTAGTAAGGATAGATTTATTAAGTTTTTATTCAAACTTTGTTACTTTATAAAATCTGAAAACTTTAGATGTTGATGTTCATTTGTTTATCAAAGGAGTGTAGCTCAAGTGGCAAAGGCTTGGGGCTAGTGGATGGTATCCATTGGTCTCAAGTTCAAACCACGGGAGAGGCACTTTGGCGATACCCAGACCTTGGGTCGGTTCGGGTCCAGGTAACGGGCATGCCAGTCTATGGGCATGCGGGTTCGGCCATAGGTCGGGCTTAGTCGTGCCTGGGCGGGTCCAGTCATTGAGGCTGGGCCGGGTCGCCGCGGATTAGTCGGTGCTGCCCATTTGGATGCCCGGATACCGCGGGTGCGTGTGTGAGTTTAATGTCGTACAAAAAAAACAACAACATGAGAGTTCCATTAACGTAGGGGATAGAGGAAAAATATTTTTCATCAACCTGAAACCCGACCCGATTAAATCTGAAACCTTACGTTGACGACCCGAAATCCCACACACCCGATTTTGATATTCGGGGCTATATGTCACATGGACGAACCTGTATGGGTGGCTACGGTGGCACGTGCCATCGTATTATTTCTCCGGTAAAGAGTAAAAAATTTTAGATTCATGAAAGGTGCAACTGTATCGTTCTGGAAGGTGCTACCGTATTATTTTCGAAACTTCAAGAAGCTGCAACCGTACCTTGTAAACAACAAAAAAACTAAAAAAACTTTTAAAATCTATACTATATTATAAAAACGGTATAAAAAACTCTTAAATACAAATTATTATGCATAAGGTACCATCATTTTATGCAAGATTTTAAAAATCTCTTAATTTACAAGTATCAAAGCACAAGATACATATTACTACTGCAAGCTTCTAACACCCACCAATTTGGTATGTACAGAGTCTTCCTTTTATGCAGACATTTCCTTGTATCACTATTAATTAAAATATTATATTACTATAAATTTGTTTTAGTTATATTATTAAATATGTAATTGGTTATTTTTTCTAGATGTCATTAAAATATATAAGATAATCATTGAATTCTAACAAAATACTTATTTTTTTATATAAAAAACATTATATTATTAAGCCTAAATTAAACAAATTTATAAAAAAAAAAACATTATCACTTTCTCAAAACCATCCAAAATCGTACTGTAAATCGACAAAAAAACAAAAAATAAAATGAAACATTAAAATCGTGATGTATCTCGCTGCATTGCGCGAGTACGCTTCTAGTCAACCAAAAAACCGAAAAAAAACTCTTAAAATCAACAAAAAAAAAGAAAAGAAAAAAATCCCTCGAAATCGATCAAAAAAACTTAAAAATCTCTCGAAATCAAACAAAAAGTTTTAAAAATTTATCGAAATGGTGGAATTATGCTAAAAAAAATCAGACAATATTGAACGTCGAAAAAAGATGAAGACACGTCGATAAAAACCGTGTTTTTTGTATTATTTTTTGTCTATATTATATGGTGTCACCGTATGAAAAAAATTATGGGTTCGTCCCTGACATGTCAAACCCCAAACTCAATCGTGTTATGTGTTTTCTCCCCACCTGACCATGCTCACCCCTATTTTAATTGATTATTATATAATTAGCCTAATTTTTACAAGTTGAGAGACTTGTACTCGGGGGGTGTTTGGGATTGTTTAGCGGGTGATGTTATCCCTACCCTCTCTATAAATCCATATCCCTCCTTAGGGGTGTTCATCGGTTGACATCCAATGAATGTGAGGGGAACCGAACCGATCCAATCATCCATAGGATGTTAGATTTTTCCAATCCAATGAATGATTGGATCGGTTCGGTTCCATCCATTGGATGTTCTTATTGGATATCCACTGGATCAGACTGGATATCCATTGGATATTCGTATTGGATATCCATTGGATCGGATTGGATCCATCCGACATCCAATGGATGATCAGATCGGATCCATCCAACGTGTTAATTTAATGCAATGTTCTAATTAATAACTTTTACTTTGTGTTAAAACCAATATAAGTGAGACTAAGAATTCAAAAACCAACACAAAACAAATTTAGATTTAAGCAAATTGCAAAAAAAAAAAAAAAAAAAAGTGGATGATAGTTGGATGGAAAACTGGATGATAATCGAATGGGTAATTGGATCTTGATCGGTTCGGTTCAGTCGTTTTTGATCGGTTATGGACTGCCATCCAAGAACCGACCGATCCAAATTGGATGTTGAGATTTTCAATCCGATTCGATCCAATTACAATTGGATATCCAATTATGGTCGGTCGGTTCTAATTGGATCGGTCGGTTCCTATTGGATCGGTTGAATATCTGCACACACCTATCCTCTTACATACACAACATAATAATAAAAAAACTTGTTTTTAATTGATTTTAATGTATATATACTTACATTTTATATCCCTATAATTATTAAGTTAGTTTATTTTATATCTTTTACTTTTCTAATTTTCATTTTACACCATCATCATATTAACACATATAATCGTAAATGGAAGGAAAAGAAAGAAAATGAAATAGTTTTTCATGTTCTTGAACATGAGAGAAAGAGAAGGAAATATGTTATTGGGTAGTTTTGTAATTTTAATAATTTCAGTAATTTTTTTAAATTGTTTTAATTTATTTTCTTTTCTTCTTTTTCCTCGCACATTCTTTCATTCCGTTTCATTTCCTTTCTATCCTAAAAAAGTTTCGAAAAGACGAGTTTTTTTACTCTCGTTCCCTTTCTCTTCATTCCTTTCTCTTCATTTTCTTTCGTACATTAAATGAGTTTCGAGAACACAACTTTAGAAAAATGAGAAGAAAAAAGAAACATGAGCTCTTTTAAAGTAAGCAATCCCAAACACCCCTCAACGTGGAAAGTTACAAAATAAGCAAAGCAAGTAAAAAACCTGCAATCCATCGCCAGCAGCAGTTTTTGAGTAACGAGAGAAATGCTCGCAGCAAAACTCTTTCTTCCTCCTCGTCCTTCCATCTCTCAAACCCTAACATTCCAAAACCCTACCATCAAACCCTCCCAAAACCCCTCAACTTTCAAATCTTCATGTCTCCAGTCATCCTCTCAATCCGTCCTCACCGAAACCCTCTCAACAACCCCTTCCAAAACCCGAGTCAAAATCCTCTCCGAAGCCCTGCCATTTATCCAAAAGTTCCGAGGAAAGACCGTCGTCGTCAAGTACGGCGGAGCCGCCATGAAATCTGAAGCTCTTCAGTCATCCGTCATCACCGATCTCGTTCTCCTCTCCTGCATCGGCCTCCGAATCGTGTTCGTCCATGGCGGCGGTCCTGAAATCAATCAATGGCTTAATCGATTGGGGATTAAACCTAGTTTTCTCAACGGCCTTCGTGTAACGGACGCTTCCACCATGGAGATTGTGTCGATGGTGTTGGTTGGTAAGGTTAATAAGCATTTGGTTGGATTGATCAACAAAGCCGGTGCAACGGCGGTTGGATTATGTGGAACAGATGGCCGGATTTTTACCGCGAGTCCTTCACCGAATTCGGATCAATTAGGGTTTGTAGGCGATATCTCCAGCGTCGATACATCGGTGTTACGTCCGTTGATTAATGACAACCTGATTCCAGTGATTGCTTCCGTGGCTGCAGATGGAACCGGACAGTCGTATAACATAAACGCCGATACGGCCGCCGGAGAGCTGGCGGCGGCGTTGGGGGCGGAGAAGTTGCTTTTGTTGACGGATGTTGCTGGGATTCTTGAGGATAAGGATGATCCCGAGAGTTTAGTGAAGGAAATTGATGTGAAAGGAGTGAAGAAGATGATGGAAGATGGGAAGATTGCAGGGGGGATGATTCCGAAGGTGAATTGTTGTGTTCGATCGCTTACGCAAGGGGTTAAAACGGCGAGCATTATCGATGGGCGATTGGAACACTCTTTGCTGCTTGAGATTCTCACTGATGAAGGGGCTGGAACCATGATCACTGGGTAAATATCTACTTTTTTTTTTCTTGCATATTTCTTGATGTTTACGATAGCTCTTTCTTGTTTGAAGTTAGAAAATTTGGTAGATTTTCTGTTATGAAATGGTTTATGCCTAGTTTAAGTTATTTCCAGAATCTTGTTTTTTCTGAGCTCAGTAGAGAAAGAGGGATCCTGTTTGGTTGTTTTTTCATTAAACCATGTATGGATTAAGCTGTCTGTATCGATTAAGTTATCTGTATGGAGTAAGCTAAGTTGTTTGTTTGTTATGTTGAATAAACTGTCTTGATGACTATTTTACCCGACACCGATTGTTTTTTGTTTTTATGCCATTAAGTTCATGTTTTCTCTCATTAAAGTAGATGATACATTTCATTTTCTAAGATAACAAAACCTCCCTTTACACATGATGTGGACGGTTTGTATATGATAGTTTAAATTGCGGAAACTGTAAATTCAATCATGGATGATATTTACTACTTATCGATCTGGTAAATCACAATATATAGCACACTGAAGAAATCTTTATGCATATGGGTCACTTATAGTTACAAAAAGATGTATGAATAACATGTGAAATCATTCAACATAGTAGCTGGAGTGAATTAAATGTCACTATTCTGGCTGGAAGGGTGCCATTGCTGGTACCTTTCAATTCAATGCAGAAATTGCAGATTTCAACAATGCAATCACAAACCCAAGTAGTTGAATAGAGTCTGCTCTCTAGATCTTCACTAGTGGGCATTGGCTATTACCTTCAATTATGATGATAAACCAAACCAAACCAAACAATTCCCGTTATATCCTACTGGAAAGTACGGTTTGGGAGGGGTAGGATGTTCGTAGACCTTTCGTCTATCCTAAGGGGTAGAGAGGTTGTTTATGTGTAGACCCACGCTCGTGAAAAAGGTTTTTAGAGATTAGATTTGACAACATGATTTTTGAAGGCTGTGATAATTTTGAAAAGACCCATAAGGCAAAGGAGAGAAATACTAGAAAAAAGAATGTGTGCAAGTTGGCTCTAGAGAGGTATATTTGCACAATCAGGTGAGAGTTCGAGTTTGGCAATTGTGGTGAGAGTTTCAATTTTATTGGGGATTAGGCTCCTTGTGAGCACGGCTAGCCACCTAGCAGGCAAATGTGTCTGATTTGTCTCTCACATGATGCTCTTGGACTAGAATTGTGTGAGCTAGCTCGGGGGTTGCCGGTTACAAACCCTTTTTGCACAAACCTACACAGTTGAGATAGTTGTTGAATTAATGACGTCCAATGTTGGATTGGTGATGATAGATGTTTAGAAAGTCAGATTAGGTTATCAAAGGTGGTGGATCACTGGATCTAGACTTCAAATGTGGCTTGACATTGAGACCGGCTGTTCCATTGTTAACAAATGCTTGTTGTTTTCATGCTGAAAGCGAAAAGCTAGATAACAACATTCTAACTAGTATTCGGTTTATGTACAAAAATGGTTCCTTAACTTGTATTGATTCTCGAGATCACAACAGTTTTTCTTGAGTTTCTTGATTACCATTTACACTTTACATACCTAAAACCAAACCAAATGAGCCCAACACAGTTGGTCTCACCTGTAGGTGGGGTTTGGGGGTAAGATGTACACAAACCAAACCTCTACCCTTTACTGTGGAGCAGTTGTACAAATCCCGAGAGGGGAAAATGATGTATCCAAAGCTTCACTTGGGGAAGCCAAGCATGTCTAGTGTAACTTCTTCTAATAACTACTTTAGTTCATTTTAGGCTTCTTCATGGACCAAGCGTCGAGTTTCTCAACCGTGATGGTCTCAGTACCGTTGTTAAACACATACAAATGTGCGTTATCATCATCCAATGCCTTGGTCGGATAAACCCTGGATGTAATGACCGTCTTTCCCCCCGCTGCAAAGCTTTCCACCACTGAATGATCAATCAAGCTTCTAAGTGAAATCTTGTTGTCGGCTAAATCTACATCCACAAACCCTCCAAAAGATGGCTTGTACTCATGCTTGTTTAATGTCGACCTTCAAGTTTTCCATTAGAAAACAAAGAAATCGATGTCAATTGGGAATGTATTTAACATGGTATAATTAGTGGTTATGGATTAGTGTATCCCACTCGGAGGTGGGGTCTGTGGAGGTGAGGTGTACACATGCCTGACTTTTACTCCAAAGAGTAGAGCAGTTGTTTATGTGAAAACCTCCGACTTTCAAAGAAGTATGTATCAGAATTCCGTAGTTGAGCCAGTTTGGGATAGTGTAGTAATTCTTTTAGAAGAAAAAGAGAAGAGGAGAGATTACGGCTTTGCATCAGAGCACATGAGAACTTTACGCTTGGTGTTGGGAATGTTGAAAACCCTAAAGAATACCGGAGTGTATTCATCAAAATGTTTTGAGGTCAACGTTAGAAGACCAAACGGTCCTAGCCCACCCTGTTCGGTTGTACCCTTGACTTCACATATGTTTCTCGCAAGACTTTCCGGTGGAAAAGTTTCATCCCATTTAGTATCATACGGTTCGGCTTTATCCAAACCCGGTAACGTAAAAACCACATCCACGTCAACCTGTATACAGAATCATATATCATAATCGTAATCATAATCATGTAACATCAGGCTCAATTATTCGAACCTGGGCAGGAGTAATTCCTTCAACTTGAACTTGATCTCCTTGCTTGAGCTCCTTATTGCTTATCTGCACATTCTTATCTCTAAGGGTTTCCAATTCTTCAACAGGCCATTGTAGCAATTGCTTTCCAGATGGGTCTAACCAAACACTTCTTGGAATACACTACACCATTGGTGAAATTCGAACAGAACTCTCAGTCGAAACTATCGAAAGCCAACAAAAGCAGTGCGTTTAGTACACATACGTGATGGGACGGGGAGAGACTTGAGTGAGGTATGTGGTTGAAGGAATTGTGCAAGGTTTTAGGGGTTTAAATTGACAAGGGTAGTTTAGTAATTTACCAATCTTTTATCTCATCTGCTTGATTTTGTTTCACCCATTTTAGTGGGGGAAATGCATTTTTGTCTCACTCAACCCTATCTTGTTCGAGTGTAAAAGTCGCACCAAAAGTGGGACCTATTTTTGTTATGTGATGTTTTGTCCAACGTACCAAATGCACCTAAAAGTTCAAGAAATGGAAGAAACTACAGACCTGGATTCCAGCCCATCCTTTCTTGACGCTTTCGTGTTCAGTGCTGGACTCGTTAGACCAACCCCAGAGGATCCTACGTTTCTTTGCAGGGTCATAGAATGATTTAGATGCATAAAAGTTCCCCCAATCGTATCTTAAACCCGCCCAACCGTCAATCATTACTTCATCCGGGATGTATTTGTCTTGTTTCGTGTCATATTTTCCGATTGTATAATACTCATTTCTAGTTATATCGAGACTTACCTTAAAAACATGTTTTATATCGCCTTCTACTACCATAGTGTCCAACCCATCTTTTCCCGTAATCGCTACAGGGTAGAAGTCGGGGCATTCCCACATCCCCGTATTCTCTTTCTGGTGCAACGGGTGATCGACTAGGGTCCACTTAATGAAATCCGGGCTTCGGTACAAATAAGACATTCCGAGCATATCCTGCTTACTACCTATCGTCATTTCCCACTGACCGTTGAGCTTCCAAGCCGTGGTTGGGTCACGAAATGCCAACACGTTCTCTTTGGTCGGTTTTATGATTGGATTGTTGTCGGGTTTGATCCATTTCTTGAGGTAAGGATCGTTATAGTCTTCAGGTATCGCATAGTTTTGGACTTGATAACCTGGTTTTGGTTCCTTAGCGATTATTCCCGTGTACAAAATGACCGGTTTCTCATTTGGGAGGATCGTGGCGGACCCAGACCAACACCCGAACTGATCAAATGGCTTCGATGGTTTGATTGCAGGATCCAGTGGTGTCCAGTTGATAAAGTCTTCCGATACCGAGTGGGCCCACACA
Organism: Arctium minus; assembly: GCA_954870635.1. Taxonomy (NCBI): domain Eukaryota; kingdom Viridiplantae; phylum Streptophyta; class Magnoliopsida; order Asterales; family Asteraceae; genus Arctium; species Arctium minus. The sequence goes on from OX941096.1 coordinate 45,298,464, forward strand.
ATGTTACCCCATACAGAACCTTTCGGATTGTATTGATAGAACAAATGGTAGAATCCCTTGTAAAACATCGGTGCTAAATACGACCAAAATTGAAACAGCAAAAAAAAGGTTAAAATCGAACTTTTTGGTAAATTAGGGGCCGGTTACTAAGCGCTCACCGGTTCAATTACCTTACCGGGTGAACATAATAAGCACCGAGAATCTTGCTGGCAAGGATCGAGAGTCTTATCCGGTAAGTGAGGGTGATGACTTTTACCCGGTAAACGCTTACTGGTTTATAAATGTTTACCATCAATCCATCTTTGATGACGATGAATGTTACCCCATAAGGTAAGTGAAAGTAGTGACTTGCTGGTAAACTGCTAAAAAATTGAAGTGTATAAACTCACCATTGGGATCTATTTTGATCAATTTCAGCACCAATCATGCACAAAAAGTGAAATAAAATAATTAGTAGCAATTTATGTTTTTCTTATAATCTATCAAGAAAAAATGGAGCATACATGCATACAATTGGTGTACGTATACAAGGGTGGAGCCTGGATATGCAAGGTATTTGGAGGGCATTTTTGGGATGTATAATTTTTTTTTAATCTTGAGTGTGGGCCCAGGCTTATACCGTATCAAGGTTGGCTCCGCCCATGTAGGTATGTATGTGGATCATTATCCATATTAATACATACTATGGTGCCGTTTGTTTTTTAAGAGGTCTAAAGTTTGAAGTCTTATTTTAGTTATGATTAATAAGAGGTGGTGTGTAAAAAGGTCTAAATGATTCAGACTTAAGAGCCATTAAAAGGTTTTTTAAAAACAAACAAACAACCCCTATGTGTATGTAACTGAGAACACGTTGTACATGGGCCCGTATATGTATATGGATCATGATATACAACTGTCATTAGATATATAACTCATGTACCCAAAAAGAACGACATGGGTTATATGTGGGTCGTGTTCTTCGGCCAACATCATATATCATGCTTTTTTCTATAGAAGAAAAACAAGCACACCAATGCATGCACATGTGTGTATTTTGTTCTACGACCAGTGTTGGATGGCAGATATACCGTTGATCCAGTGTTTCGTAGGTTGAAAATGGTATCCAGTTCGGTAATCGTCTTCGACCTTAACAGCACTTTTATGTTGCAAATGGAGAGAAGTCTTGTGGAAGGCCATCACTTCTCCATTGAAGTGATTCAACATTGGGAAGAAACATACCAACCCTACCACACCCCATACAAACACATTGAAGCACCCCATATTTTTGTAATTTCTTTTTTTAGAAAAAAATATATTATTTTTATTAAATAAAAGATTTTTCAATAATCCTTTATAATGTATTTAAATAGAAAGGGTTTGTGTTTTATTAAAAAAATTAAAAGAGATTTTAATGGAATTTATATAGTGAAGGAGGAGGGGAGTTATGAGGGGGTGGTGAAGAGTGGTTTTAGGCTTACTTGTGGAATACCAACTTTCATGAGCAGGAGGTTAAGAGCTTTTCAAGGGTAATTAACACATTCATATATGTAAAATAAGTCATCTGTGTAGTGTAATTATATTTAAAAAAAGAGTGAATTACAAATTTCGTCCCTATGGTTGTATGAAAATTATGGATTTGTCTCCAAACGAAATAAACACTAGTATTGTCGTTGTGGTTTCACTTTCGTTACTAACCGGGTCGCTTGACCTAATTTTGTTGCCTTTAACTTCATTAAGTTAAGAGTGAATTATACTCGTGGTTCATGTGGTTTGCTCAAATTTTGGATTTAGTCTCTAAAACAAACTATCTATACTGATGATCCTTAACTTTTCAATTTTATAACACTTAAGGTCCATCGAGTTAACACTCTCAGTTAACAATCGTTGGAAAGGACAAATCATTATTTGGGAAAACTAGAGGAACCAATATAATTCACTATGAAATTAATGGTGATTCACATATTTTATCTAAAAAACATTATTTATTAAAAATATTTTAAGTATAACAGAAAAAATATTTAGATTATTAGATGTGAATATATTTTTTAAATAAATACCTGAATAATTTTTTAAATAAATATATGAATAAAAATATTTTTTAATTAAATATGTCTATTAAAATTATTTTAATAAAATTATTTTAAGTACGGTTTAAATAATATTTTGATTATTATATGCAAATAATTTTTTAAAATAAATCTGTAAATGAAATATTTTTAATAATTAATTTTTTATATAAAATATCTAAATCACAATTTAATTTTAGAGTGCATTACACTTTTGTTCCTGTAATTTGCAGAAATAATGATTTGTTTCTTTTGATGGTTGATAACTGATGATGTTAATTCGAGGGATCTTGAGTGTTATGAAATTGAAAAATTATGGACCATCAATGTAGATACTTGTTTTAGGGATCAAATCCAAAGTTTGAACAAACAATACAAACTAGTGTAATTTCTAATGATCCTCTATCAAATGTCAATATGTTGCTAATGAGTTCCAACTTGTATATCAAACTCAACCATTAGAACCCCCAAAAAAGAACATTCAAGACTCACAATTTTGGATTTCTTAAACGAAGAATTCAAAATATCAAAAAATGTTAACTAAATAGCGATGAACACATTCTGGAACCAAATACGAAACTGAAAGAAGTTTATGTTCCAGGATTTCTTAGTCAATATACGAATTAAATCATAAGCAGTGTACTTTTTTCAAGAAGCAACAAAATGCTAATAACGATTTAGAACTTTTGAGTATGAAGTCAGTTAGTAGAAATTACTCGGTCTTTCAAGCTCTCCAGGTCTTTGATCCTTTTCTTGATAGCCAATCCTCAGGATTTCGCATCACCTTCTATTATCCACTAAAATGTAAGTTCATAATATAGAAAGTTCTAATTCAAAGTCAATATCAGTAAATGAGGATAAATTAGGGAAAAACAACTTTTTTCGGATAATCAAATAGTGAGAAGATATCTTGTTCCACCTGCAAGACATCTAAGACATCTGGGGTGGCCATGATTGAATGGATGAGCAATCTTTGTTGTGGATTATATATGTGACTACAATGTTGAATTCTTGTTGAAGGTTATAAAGAGATGAGGTGGAAGAAAATGATCAAAACAAAATTAATGAAATTGATCTCTCTCTCTCTCTCTCTCCCCTCGTCTCACCATGCACAAAACCTATATGTTGTACATACACAAAACACAAACTGGTTTCCTCCTAGAGTCCTAGTGGTGTGTTGGCCGGAGATGGTGATAACCATGAAATCTGATGGTGGTTGTCTGTTGAATGGGAAGGGGGTGGTTAGGGCTAGAGGTACTCATCGGTTGAAATGATCTACTAAAGTAGATCGGTATTTTCCATATAATAAAATCAGATCTTGGTCCATGAGGAGTCAGAAGAAAGCAAACAATAAAAAAAAGGCTACAACAAGCAAGCTTCCCCCTTCGTATTTTTAAAGGAGTTAGTAAGAGGATCCATTTTTAAAGCAAAATATAAACCATAGTGACCATTACTGTTGGGGTGTAAAGTAACCACAGGAACCAAAATTATAGTTTACTCAAAATTAAAATTTCATTACATAATAAAATGAAATAAAAATACATAAATCTCAAACGAAAAGTACTATTACCAAATTTAATACTGTACGAGTACTATTTGTTATATTATTTCTATAAATTTATTATCTCAATACATTTTTTAAAAATAATTTATATAAATAATAATAATTCAATTTCATTGGTGGTTATGAATAAAAAAATAATTTCTCTCTCCATGCGTCAAGTTTTAGAGAATTATCTAAATTTGAAGTTTTCTTTGATTTTCTTTATTTTTAGAGAACAATATAAAAAACATGTTCGAGCAAAATAGAGAATAAAAGACTCATTTTCTTCATTTTAAGGAATTGTTGAAGATGTTCTTAGATGTCAAAATTAGAATTTTCACGAAGATGTTTCAAGGTCAAATAACCCCATAAACTTTCTAAAAAAATGTTTTTATGTTATTATTTTGTAATATATTTTATTTTGACTCAAAAAAATTGGTATGCTCGTAAAAATTGTTAATTTAGAGTTTGTTAGTTGATGATTAGTTATTATTATTTTGTATCAATCTTTAATTGTTAATTGTTTTATTGCTTTGGAATTATTTTTGATAGAAAAACACCAACATCTGGAATCTAAAGTAGTGGTTAGGGATATTTACGATTCGAGTTTTTAACGAGTTATTCGAGTTTGAGTTGATTTCAAACACAAAATAAAGCTCGTTTACCATAATGAATCGAACTTCATAATGTCAATGTTCGACTCGACTCTTTCAAAGGCAAGATTAAATTTTTCGAGTCAGGTCGAGCCATTCAAGTGTACACTTCTTCGAGCTAAAACATGTTCATAAATCATACAATCAAAATATAAAGTTATCGAGCTCAGACCAATAAACTAGTTAGTTGATCTCGAGTTCAAACGTACAAATGAGCTGATAAAACTTGAATTTTAGGTATAATGAGCAACTCAAATTTGTTAAATGAGCATCAAGCTCAAACATTGAAAAAATATTCAAACTTGAATCCAAGCACTACTTCAAAAAAATTACTCGAGCTTGAACCTGGTATTATTTTTTCGAGCCTAGTGGTGGTAACGATTCTCATAATGTTTCTCAAACCAATTCTACTCCTTCGGTGTTTAGAGAAGTTGGTTTAAATTATCGTGTTTGCAATTCATCTGGAAAAAAAAATATTTGTCTTAAATTCCGACCTTCAAAACTAAAATTCTTAAATTTGCCACTGGAAATAGTAAAACGGAAACATAATAGAAAGTTAGAAACCCAATCAGAGGTAAATATAAGAAAAATCTAATTAATAACAAGGGCTGATTATAAATAAAAGAGTAAATTACAGATTTGTTCCCTAATGTTTGGTGTTTGTTACAGAATTGGTCCCTAAACTTCAAAAATGGCAAATAAACCCTCCACGTATGCATTTTGTGTTGGATTTGGTCCCTAAAGGCAACGGTCGTCTATTTCCTGCCGTTAACGCCCTCCATGTGACTTGCACACGAGGGTATTTTTGTCATTCCAAAATTTTGACCCTTTGTTAAAACAAACCCCTCAGTTACCTCATGACCGTTAACCCCTCATTCATTCCATATCGTCTTCTCCAACGATCCAAAATCGATGATGGTGTTGTGTAACTGTGGTGCGCATACGGTTATCCAAACCTCGTGGACAAATACAAACCCTGGTCGAAGATTCTACTCCTGTTCTCGCGTTGTAAGTTATTAGGGTTTATGCTATTTGAAATCGATTTTGGTCTTTCTTCTCTTTAATTAGTTGATTTCTGCAGGGAAGCAAGTGTCGCTTTATTGGTTGGGTTGATCCACCAATGTGTGCTCGTTCGTTGGTGGTTATACCTGGTTTATTGAGGTCAAGGGACATACTTGAAGGAAATTTAAGGGCACGAGGTGTGGAAGCTAGAAGACTGAAGATATTACTGTTAATTAGCTGGATTGTGTTTGTAATCCATTTCTTTGTGTTTTGAGCAAGTATCATACCAGTTGCTTCTGAATTTGTGCAATACTGTTTGTAGTTTGTCATGTTTTTTGGTCAATTGTAATGTGAAAGCTGTGAATTTGGTTTCTATTGTACTGAGTTGGATTCTGTGGTAATGGAATGAAATATATTTTGGATGTTATTTGCAGTAAATTTCCCTGTTTATGCACTGTTATTAGACTTGGTAAGCAAATCATTTATGCACTGTCATTTGCAACCAATTTAAGCAAAGCATTGATGCATTGTCATTTATGGACTGTCATTTTCAACCAATTTAAACAACAAAGCATTTAAGCCAACAAAATGCAGTTGGTGTTTGGTACAACCAAGCTTAATAAATGACCATTCCAAAGAAGCAATTAAGTCAACAAAAAGGTATTATAACAACAAGTTACCATTACTTGCAAAACACAAGGCTTATAAAAGGAAAGTCATTAAGCCTTCATCAACCACAAAATATTGTTCATGAGTGGATTCTTAAATAAATTAAAGCAAGCATGTTAGTTTGTTACAAAACATGACACCACCAAAACCACCAACTAAAACCAACTCAAACTGCCCTAGATCCCTGTCCTTTACAAGTCCTGGAGTTGTGCCCACTCTTTCTGCATTTGGTACAAGTGTCAGACTTTCCAGCCTTGGAAAGTTTAGAACCTTTAACAGGCTGGCTTAACTCCTCTGCACTCTTTGTTCTCTTCTTCTTGGGCCTCCCAACCTGTGTGTGATGAACTGGCGGTGTTAGTTTCAATACACAGTCACTATTGGGCCAAAATTCCTTCCCACTCGAAGGGCCAACCTTGAACTCATACACCTTCTTCCAAGTTGACAGTCTGTAACTCTCATCAACCCATTCTTCAGGCAAACCAATATCATCTCCATTAACTACCATACACCAGATTGTGGCAACAACATGCTTACAGGGTATTCCTATCAACTCCCACTTCCTACATGTGCATGACTTGCTTCTTGAATCAACAACACACTGATCTTGCCAAGGCCCATACACTTGGCACTTGTCCCCACCATTCCACAAAACAACATATTGTGCAGCTTGTGTCTTGTTTGCCTTCAAAATTCTTGTGGCTGTTGGTGTCAGTAGTCCCTCACTCTTTGCAATTACCATTCCTACATTCACAATCCTCTTCATGAGGTACTCTCTGATATACTCCAATGCTGTGATCATAGGCTTGTTACGACCATCAATTAGTTGTCTATTGAAGACCTCACACATGTTGTTCAATAAAACATCACAGTGAGGTCTACCTATACATGTGAAAGAGATATTCATTACTACCCACTCTACTCAACTTATCCATGTACATCACAGTGAGATAATGAGCAAAAATTTTACCTGTAAAGTGGTCTCTTGACCAATGAACAGCTGGAATGTCTTTCAACCAATCAAAAGCCTTTCTATCCAAGACTTTCAAGTCATCCATGCATTTCTGAAATTGTGGCAGTGTTGGTGCTGTTGCACATTTCCACAGTGCATCCTTGAACACCTTTCGCTTCCAAGTCTTCTTCATGTTTTCATATATGTGCATAAGACAGAATCTGTGCTCTGCACATGGAAAAACCCTATCCAATGCATGTATAATGCCCTAATTAGGACAAAAGGTAAACAAAGTAAGTACTAGATAAGTAAAAAATGCAAACACTTAACAAATAATATAAAATTACCTTTTGCCTATCACTGATGAAAGTAAAATTGGAATTTGAGCTTAAATCCAAGTCATCACCCAAGCACTCCAAGAACCATGTCCAAGAATCTGTTGTCTTAGCTTCTACTATGGCATATGTTAATGGATAGATACCTTGGTTTGGGTCAACACCAACTGCAGTCAAGATCTGGCTTGGAAGGTCCTTTCATAAACGTTCCATCTAGGCCCAACGAAATCCTTTCTACATGCTCTGAAGCCATCCTTGAGTGCACCAATACAAATGTATATGCGTTTGAACTGTCTTATTGGAGAGTCTTGGTTGGCCTCATCTCCAACTGCAATTTTCACTGTTGTCCCTAGATTTGCTCTTTTAAGCTCCAACACATAGTCTCTCAAATGTTCATACTGCTCACAGTAATCACCTCTCAACTTTTTTTTTTGTGATTGCCTTTGCTCTGTAAGTCTTCATCTTCGTTACCCTCAACTCATACTTCTTAGTTAGTCCTTCTGCCAAAGCTCTAAGGGGGACATCAGGGTTGGGACCTATGGTTTCTGCAACCTCTTGAGAGAGAAAAGTGGTTGTACACTGCCTCACTTGCCTGGATTGTAAACATTTGTGTGTGTCTTTGTAGGTCTTCACAGTCCATGTCCTATTTTTGTTACCAACAGAAACAAGTAACACCCAAGGACATTGTGGGTGAGACATTCCAGGCCCATCAGTGCTTCTACATCCTGTAACGCCCGAAAAATCTAAGGTAAGTAATTCTCTCGTATTTGGTTATATTGTTAAATTGGAACTGTCAGTTGTGTGTAAGTTGTGCTTTATCGATCCGTCAATGTTATACCTCCTAAATTGTTTTATCGTACGTACGAGTGTTGAGTTTCGACTGAATTTTCGGGTCTCGGGGGCTTGGTGCGATAGTGCCACGCGACAGTGCCAATGGCACAGTCGCAGGGCACAGTCGCGTGGGTTGTATCGTAGGTCGGAGTGTTGGCGCGATAGTGACCACGCGACAGTGCCATGGGCACAGTCGCCGACGGTGTCTGAGGGTATAAAAATCCAACTTTGACTATTTTGACTTCACTTTCTCATCTCAATCGTTTTGGAGCCGAAATAGAACACCTTACGGCGATTTTCTTCTCTTTTAAAACCCTTCAACATTCACTCAAACCCTAGTGGTAGTTGGGGGCATTTATTGGTGATCAAGGAAGCTTGAGGGTCATTCAAAGGAAACATTCAAGTCACATTCAAGTCTCCATTTTCTCCTCATCTCAACCAAGTTTTCTAGGGTTTGTGTAAAAACCCTAGATGGTGAGTTTTCTACTACTATTTTCAAAAGAGATACATATCTTGTGTGTTTATTTATTTAGCATATTATGTGTGTGTAGAACTCTGATCACCAGATAAGTTTGACCTAACTGCTACTTGTGAGATGAATGGAAATATTGTGATGGTAATACAAGTGGGTCTTAAAGGTATTATTATTGATGCATTATAAGCTTGGTAAAATGTATTTTAATGAGCCATGGGCATTATGTTGGGATTTGCATATTTAAGAGTTTTGTACCTAAATATGCTTGGGATTGGTTGATGGCTTATACATGTATCTTATTGGGATGGAATTATGTATATAGACGGATATTGTACGTACGTAGAACGAACCATGAGTAAGTGCTAGGAGGATGTAGTCTTAGGTGCCACCATAACGGTATGCGCCAAGACCTCCGCCATTTGGAGTAATGCCTGGGAGGTAGTCTTCAAGTGTGCCGGGCCTTCGGGATGTTGCTCAAGCGAGTGAACATCAAGGTACATTGACTTAAGGTAAAACTCATTTGTGTGATGGGTCTCCCCCATGGTTGTTTCTTCATGGCCTTAGTGACTAAAATGATAATCGTTCATAACATGTTTTATAGATGTATGTCTTGTTCTTGTTCAACTCACTAGACCCGTTTGGTATAACACTTGATTGTTGATATGTATCTCAGGTTCTAGTAGCGCAAGCGCCAAGGAAGTCTAGCCGACTTTTAGTGGTGAGCTTGGGAGCATTTTTGGGATGCCATTCTTGAAGACGATTCTTTTGGAAATAGTTGACAACTGATTTGTAATCTTATGTCTAGCAAGATTTAGATTAGGAAGTTGTCATTTATGAATACCATATTTCCATTTTCCGAAAATTTTTGTTAGTCCCATTTTTGGGGTGTTACAAGTTGGTATCAGAGCTCTACTTTAAGTGAACTAGGTGTCGACTCTAGTATACCTAGACTGGTTATGCTTATAGAATCACTGTCCATTTGGGTAGAGCATTCTTAGGTGGGGTGAGTATTAGGATTTCAGAATTGCATTGATTGAGATTTATGATGATGATAACAAGGATTCTTATGTAAAATACGTTCACAATCTCACTTGGCCAGTGTTGTTCTGAATTTATGATTACGTGAGCATGTTTGAAGTTGTTATTATGATGATTGATCCTTGTAGTAGTATGTATTGAACCGGTTATCTTTTAAAGAATTAACCGGTATGACTCTTATTATGTGTGACAGTTCATAATGGTAAACACGAGGAGTCGGTTCGGGGCGATCGAGGATGCAAATGAGGCAAGTGTAACCGCCCTGGGGACTACTCGGCAAGCAAACCCAAAAGCAAATCAAGTCATCCCACCGATACCCCATATGCTATAGGGGATCATAGATGCAACCCCTCAAGTGAACGTGGAAACCGAGAACCCGGTTGTTCAGGAAGTGGACCCTCAATCGGTCCTATTGGCTAGTATAATGCAGATGATGAACTCTGCGATGGACAAGCGGGATGAGAGACTCATGAAAGTCTTGGAGGACAGGGATGTAAGCAATCGGAGACATGAGACGGTGGGGGACAACGCAGTGTTGGGATCAGGCGGTGCAAATAATGAGTGGGGATAGAGGAGCATGCGACTAGAACTGAAAAGAGGAAGGAAGGGGTTTTTTCTTTCAAGACCTTCCTGTGTAGTCGGGCTCCAGAATTCTCTGGGACGACCGACCCGTTAGTCTGTATGAAATGGATTCAGGATGTGGATATGGCTTTTGAGTCAAGCGAGTGCGCGGACTCTCAGAGAGTCAAGTTTGCCTCTCAACTGCTTAGAGGGGACGTTTTGAGTTGGTGGAACGTTACCCGGAGAGCGCTCACATCGGAGGTTTTGGCCAAGCTCACTTGGCCAACCTTCAAGAAGAAGATCATGGAAAAGTATTGTAACGAGAGGGCGATCGACAAAATAGAGGAGGAGTTCCGGAGTCTGAAGAAGGGTAATTTGTCGGTCGCCGAGTATGCCAAACAATTCATGGACAAGCTCAATTTGGTCGAGCACTTGGCAACTGATGAAGGGTCCAAGATAAAGGAATTTGTGAAGGGATTACCGGCGGAGATGAAGACGGGCGTGAGGAACGCTCAAAAGTCTACATTGCAAGAAGTGATTGAGGCATCCCAGTTGGTAGAGGATGATATCCTACAAGAGAGAGAGAGGAGAAGAAGCAGCAAGGCGAGAAGCAGAAATGGGAGGGGCCAACCGGGCCCGCACGACCTTCTAGACCCTTTAATGGGGGGAGGAACACTGATCCGCGATGGGAGGCGAGATGGTGCCCCAAATGCAAGAGCAAGCACTTCGGGTCTTGCAATCCAAAACCGTTTTCTGGAGCGATGGAATGTTTTAAGTGTGGGAGAAAGGACCACATGAGTCGGGATTGCCCCTCACGGGGAGTTTGCTACGAGTGCCGAGAACCGTGGCACATCAAGAGGGATTGCCCTAAGTTATCTAAGGGCAACCAAGGGGTTTCGACCAGGGCAATGCCGAAGAAAGAAGTACAACCGAAGGCGCCAATTCGGGCCTTCCGAATGACGGCGGATGAAGATAGAGAGACGACATACGTAGTGTCGGGTACGTTTCTAGTGAACTCTCTACCTATCCGTGTTTTATTCGATTCCGGTGCGAACCGATCTTTTGTGTCTTCCTCGTTTTGCAAGAACTTCACTACTCCTCGTAATTTGTTGAATGATACCCTAGTAGTAGAGGTGGCCAATGGGGAACATATGGTAGTTCGGGAGTGCTATGTTGGGTGTACCTTAGAGTTAGATGGAGAACCCTTCGCTATAGATTTGTTACCGGCCAATATTGGAGGATTTGACGTAATAGTGGGGATAGATTGGTTAGCCAAGCACGACGCCGACATCTTTTTCTTTAAGAAATTGATTCGAGTACCCTTGCCTAAGGGTGGTGAAATGATAGTTTACGGAGAGAAGAAACGGGGAACCAATATGATTATATCGTCACTCAAAGCACGCAAGAGCCTAGCCAAATGATGTGTTTCGTATTTAGCCTATGTGATCGACGCGAAGCTAGAGAAGAAGAAATTGGAAGAGGTGGACGTGGTATGGACTACCCGGATGTCTTTCCGGAGGACTACCTGGACTTCCACCGGAACGACGAGTGGAGTTCCACATCGACCTTACTCCGGGAGCCGCTCTGATCGCTCGCACACCCTACCGTTTAGTCCCAACGGAAATGCAAGATATGATGACGCAACTTCAAGAACTCCTCGAGAAGGGATTCATCCGACCGAGTTCATCGCCGTGGGGAGCCTCGGTGTTGTTCGTGAAGAAGAAGGACGAGTCTATGCGGATGTGTATAGACTATCGCGAGCTCAACAAAGTTACCGTGAAGAATAAATATCCACTTCCTAGGATCGACGACCTATTCGATCAACTTCAAGGAGCGGGGTGAAGAAGAGAGATATACCGAAGACGACATTCCGGACGAGATATGGCCACTATGAATTCCTATTCATCGCCCTTTGGATTGACTAATGCTCCGGCCGTCTTTATGGATTTGATGAACCGAGTTTGCCGACCTCTTTTCGACAAGTCAGTCATAGTCTTTATCGATGATATTCTTATCTTCTCTCGGGACGATATGGAGCATCGACAACATTTGCGGGAGATCTTGGAAATTCTTCAGAAGGAGAAGTTGTTTGCGAATTTTTTGAAATGCGAGTTCTGGCTCCAAGAGGTCCAATTCTTGGGCCATGTGGTATCAAAGGACGGAGTGAAAGTAGATCCGACTAAGATAGAGGCGATGATGAATTGGGAGCCACCGACGAGCCCAACGGAGGTAAGAAGTTTCTTGGGTTTGGCCGGCTACTACCGACGGTTTATCCAAGGCTTTTCGAAAATCATATCTTCACTCACGTCGCTGACAAGGAAGAACGTTAAGTTCTTATGGATTGAGGCGCAAGAGAAATCCTTCCGCACTCTCCAAAAGAATTTATGCAAAGCACCGATCTTATCCTTGCCCATAGGGTCCGAAGATTTTGTGGTTTACAGTTACGCCTCCAAGTTTGGACTTGGATGCGTTTTGATGCAAAGGGGAAAGGTAATCGCGTACGCATCGCAGAAACTCAAGGATCACAAGAAGAATTACGCTACGCATGATTTGGAGCTAGCGGCGGTGGTATTTGCCTTAAAGTTATGGAGACATTACCTGTACGGGACAAAGTGTACCCTATTCACCGATCATAAAAGCTTGTGTTGGGAAATGAAGATTTGTCTAAGTGATTACTACTGCCAAGCTTTCAAGATTACTACTGCTAGTAGAATTAATACTGCTTAAAGAGTTAGTGCTGCTACTTGAATAGTTAGTACTGCTTGGAGAGTTAGTACTGCTAGTAGTTAGTACTGCTGATTGGTTAATGCTGCTGAAGATGGTTAATACTTCTGAAGATTATTAGTGTTGATTTTAGTGATAAAGATGCCTTGGAGATAAAGTCAAGATTTGATGATAATCATGGAAGGCTGAAGATAATTATGGAAGAATATACTGAAGATCGTTTAAGTGTGTAATTATCTTTTATTTTCAGTATATGTATAGGATTATTCAGAATAATTTGATACGAGATTTCTGAGTTTTTGTTTAGAGAGAGAATTAACCTCAAGATTTACAACCCTAGTTCTAGAGAAGTAGAATTCGTCTTGGTGAGCTTGTTCATCAAGATTGAGGTTTTGTGTGAAGGCTTGTAACTTTAATCATTCAATAAAGTTTACAAGTTGTGATTTATATTTTACTGTTACATTGATAGTTTGAATATTAAAGTGTTTTTCCGCAACTTCTTTAATATTGTTTCTGAGTTTCATTATTCTTGTTAAGAATCAGATCCTGACAAGTGGTATCAGAGCATAGTATTCTCAGAAACCTTCATTCATCATGGACAACACAGTTGAATCAACCAATACTCTTGTCTCAAAGGTTCCCATGCTCAAACCTAATGAGTTTGACATATGGAAAATTAGGATCAAGCAGTACATCCTCCTTACAGACTTTTCTATATGGGACATTGTTGAGAATGGTCCCTCTGCTGAAGGTAAAATTGGACAAGATGGAAGAAGACCACCTCCAAAAACTGATGCTGAGAAGAAAGTGAAACAATTGGAGATGAAATCCTTAAGCACCCTGCTTTTGGCCATCCCTAATGAGTATCAACATCAATTTCATCACTGCACTGATGCTCAGATTATATGGAATTCTTTAGAGAAGAGATTTGCTGGCACCAAGAGCACTAAGAGGAATCAAAGGGATATTCTCAAGCAGCAATATGAGAATTTTACATCTTCAAAGAATGAGTCTATGACTCAAACTTTTGATAGATTCAATAAGTTAATTGGGAGTTGGCTACTGTTGGAGTTCAGATGGAACAAGATGATGTCAACCGAAAGTTCCTCACATCTCTTGGAGATGAATGGATCATGTACATTGTCTCATTCAGACAGAATGACATGTTGGAAGAAAAGGAACTGGATGATCTGTACAATGATCTGAGAGTGTTTGAATCTGAAGTGGAAGAAAAGAAGAAGCCTACTGGATATGTTCATAATGCTGCACTCCTATCAGCATCAACTGATTCTACTGCTAACCCTGAATCAGTTAATGCTGCCAGTGGAGTAAATCAAGAAAAAGGCAATGAATATGTTTTTGAAGCCTTTCTTTCCAGCCATGGTAACTCGTCTTTAATCAATGATGACTTGGAACAACTTCATCCTGATGATCTTGAAGAGATGGATATTAAATGGCAGATGGCCATGCTTTCTATGATGGTGAAGAAGTTCATCAAGAGGACTGGGAGGAACAACTTCTCTCAAAGAAGAGAGGATGGAGCAGGCTTTGATAAGTCAAAGGTGGAGTGCTACAAGTGTCATATGAAGGGACACTTTGCCAGGGAATGCAGAAGTGGAGTGTCTCACAACAATCACCAACAAGCACAGACTGGAAGATTCAACCAGAACAGAAACTCTGCTCAAGCTCTTGTTTCTCAACAAGGAATGGGGTTTGACTGGAGTGATCAAGCATAAGAGGCCATTCAAAATCAAGCTCTCATGGCAGAGGTATCTGATCTCCCAACTGAGGTACTTTCTAATCTTTGTACTCAAACTTGCATAGACACTGTTAAAAGGTACAGGGATCACAACCAGAGTATGAGTGATGACGTTAAGAGGTTAGAAAAGGATAGAAAAGACTATGTGAAAATTGTTGAGAGGTTTGAGGAACAAATTAAAGGTTTCCAAGCCAATGAACTTGAACACACATATGATACAAATTACTGGAAGTGGGAGAAAAATGATTTAGAAATCCAACTGACAAAGTCTAAAGAGGAGAATGAAAAGTTGAGAGGAGAGCTAGCCAAGGTTAAGCTGGATGTGGAAAAGTTTTCATATGCTTCTAAAGCCATGGATTCAATTCTAAAGGTTCAAATCCATGATAAGCTTAAACCAGGAATTGGGTACAATACCACACCACCACCATACAACAACAACTACATCCCTCCTAAATCAGATTTGCTAGAGACCAAGGATAGGAAGGACTTGCATGAGGGAGCCACTAAGATAGATCCTTTAGATGAAGTAGTTGTTGAGGACAAGACTGAGAAAGAAACTAGTAAGAGTAAGGATAACACTGTGAGTGGTGAGATTCCCTTAGAAAATAACATTCTTACCAATGAGGGTGGTGGAAGGGATTGGGTCAAATCTGATGGTGTAGAGAAGACTGAGGGAAAGTCTAAAAAGGTCCATTACAAGCAGACTACAGTTGTGAATCCTGTTCCTTGCAAACAGTGTGCAAGTAATAAATATGAGTCCCTAAAACATGATAAAAGGAGGGGAAATCAAAGAAATTGGAATAATCAGTGGGCTCAGAAACAAGGAGTTGATCTGAGTAGAATCATCAGACCAAAACCTTGTTTCATATGTGGCAAATTGAACCATCTTGCCAAGCACTGTTATTTTAATCCTATGAACCAAAGGATAAATTTTCAAAGATCTATGCAAAAACCCTTTGGTTATAGGAATAATGAAAGGAAACATGTGGCTAAGAAACATGTTAAATCTAAAAGCCACATGAAGAAAAAGATTGTAAACAAAAGTGTCAAGATGTGGGTTCCCAAAAGCACTAAAACTGCTAGTACTGCTACCACAAATAGTGCTGCTGACAAAGATAGTGCTGCCAGAAGCAATACTACTGCTATCAATGTTAGTGCTGCTGATAGTTTTAGTACTTCTAAAACTAACATTGTTAGTACTTAATCAAATATTAATAATGCTAACTTTGTTAGTGCTTCTAACAAGGTTAGTACTACTAAACCTGTTAGTGCTGCTAACTCTGTTAGTACTTCTAAAATTAGTACTGCTTCTAGTGCTTGTGCTTCTAGACCAATCATCTTGACAAAGTACTCCAGTCAAGAGGATTCTAAATTTAAAAATCTCATCAAAAAGGAGTGTAAGTACTTTGATGAGAAAGGGAGGCCCAAGACCACTTTGGCTTGGGTTCCCAGTCAATACTAATTGATTTATCTTATGTGCAGGGCAACCAACAACTCAAGAGAAAGAGCATTTGGCATGTTGATAGTGGTTGCTCTAGGCACATGACAGGGAACATGGCTTGCCTCAAGAATTTCAAGAAAATTGATGGAGGGCATGTTGCCTTTGGTAATACTCTAGATGGAGGTAAGATTAGTGGTAAGGGAGATGTAACAAAAGGTAAGATGACCTTTGAAGATGTTTTCTATGTTGAACAGTTAAGATACAACCTGTTAAGTGTATCACAGGTTTGTGACAAAAAGCATAGCATATTATTCACTGATTCAGAATGCATGATCCTTGCTCCTGGATTCAAGGTAGTTGATGAAAAGATGATACTACTAAGAATTCCTAGAAAGGATAATGTCTATTGTTTGGATATGGAAAATGTTTCAAATGATTCATCCCTAAACTGTCTTGTTTCAAAAGCCTCTTTGGATGAATCATCACTTTGGCACAGAAGGATGTGTCACATGAACTTTGAAACAATGAATAAACTTGTTAAAAACAACCTTGTAAGAGGTCTGCCTTCAAAATTCTTTTCATGTGATGATCATTGTGTTGCTTGTCTCAAAGGCAAACAACACAAAACTTCTCATAAGTCCAAAGAGTTGAACACAATTTCCTCTTCTCTTCAGTTGTTGCATATGAATCTGTTTGGTCCTACAAATGTCATGAGTATAGGTAAGAAATCATACTGCTTAGTTATTGTTGATGATTACTCTAGATTTACTTGGGTATATTTTCTAAGGACTAAGGATGAGACAAGTGGACTGATCAAATCCTTTATTCTAAGAATTGAAAACCAAACAAATCAAAAGGTAAAAGTCATTAGGTCAGATAATGGTACTGAATTTAAAAATCTTGACCTAAACACCTTTTGTGAGGAAAAAGGAATTGAGAGGCAATACAGTGCTCCTAGGACTCCACAACAAAATGGTGTTGCTGAGAGAAGGAATAGGACACTGATTGAAGCTGCTAGATCTCTGTTAGCTGATTCAAAACTTCCAATTACTTTCTGGGCTGAAGCAGTTAATACTGCTTGCTATGTCCAAAACAGAGTTCTAGTAGTCATGCCTAAAAACAAGACACCATATGAGCTTTTAAATAAAAGAAAACCATTTATTGGATTTTTCAAACCTTTTGGGTGTCCTTGTACCATTCTCAATACCAAAACTCACTTAGGAAAGTTTGATAGCAAAGCAGATGATGGTTTTCTTGTTGGTTACTCATCTCAGAGTAAGGCATACAAAGTGTTTAATTCTTCTTCTAGAATAATTGAGGAAAGTGACAATGTCAAATGCAATGACAACACACCAACTCCTATTGGTTCAGGTCCTTAGTGGTTATTTGACATTGATTCACTAACTAACTCTTTAGGTTTCAGTAGTGATGATCATGCAGGATCAGGAAGTAGAGGATCAGGGGATGAACAAGTACAAGATATTATTCCTCAGTCTGTGATCTTTCCCATACCTACAATGGACCCTGTTGAAATCTGTGAAAAGGAGACTGTTACTGAACCAATTCAGAGTGAAGAAGAAAGAATAGATGAGGAGAATCCAGAGCATGAAGAGCCAAAAGCAGCTGATGAGATTCCCTCAGCTGACTTAAATGATTCCAATTTAGATGTGGGAATTAATGAAGAACCTAGTCTTCAGACAAGAACTCAGAAGAATCATCCTCCTGAGCTGGTAATAGGATACATCTCTTATCCTATGATGACTAGAAATCAAAGCAGACTTCAAGATTTGCAGGATCAGCAACATACAGTACTCTCTTGCTTTCTATCTCAGATTGAGCCTAAGAAGGCTTATGATGCAATGAAAGATTCAAGTTGGATAGAAGCCATGCAAGAAGAGTTGCTAAAATTTAAATTACAAGATGTTTGGGACTTGGTGGACCTTCCAAAAGGTCATAGAGCAATTGGCACCAAGTGGATTTTCATAAATAAAAAGGATGAGAGAGGAATAGTAATCAGGAACAAAGCAAGACTAGTGGCACAAGGGTACACTCAGGAAGCAGGCATAGACTATGAGGAAGTTTTTGCTCCAGTGGCACGGGTAGAGGCAATTAGGCTGTTTCTAGCCTATGCCACATATATGAAGTTCAAGGTATATCAGATGGATGTGAAGAGTGCCTTTCTATATGGAACAATTGATGAGGAAGTATATGTCTGTCAGCCCCCTGGATTTGAGAATCCATCATATCCTGACAGAGTATACAAACTTAAGAAAGCACTCTATGGTCTACATCAAGCCCCAAGAGCATGGTATGATACTCTGTCTACCTATCTCTTGGAAAATGGGTTTGAAAGGGGAATCATTGACAAGACCCTTTTCATTAAAAGAAGTAAGAAGGACATCCTACTTGTTCAGATATATGTGGATGACATCATATTTGGATCCACAAAAGATCAGATGTGTAGAGACTTTGAAGAGTTGATGCACAAGAGCTTCAAAATGAGTTCAGTGGGTGAACTCAATTTCTTCCTTGGGCTTCAAGTGAAACAGCAGAAAGATGGGATTTTCATAAGTCAATCAAAGTATGTGAAAGACATCCTAGATAAGTATGGTCTATCAGACTCAAAGCCAGCAAGCACACCAATGGAAACACACAAACAGATCACTGTTGATCTTGAGGGGGAGGATGTTGATGTCCATCTTTATAGATCAATGATTGGATCTCTCATGTATCTCACAGCCTCAAGACCAGATATCATGTTTCCAGTGTATGTGTGTGCCAGATTCCAAGTCAAGCCAAAGCAGTCACATCTTCAAGCTGTTAAGATGATTTTCAGATACTTAAGAGGGAAACCTAGATTAGGTCTTTGGTATCCTTATGAATGTACTTTTGATTTGATTGCATATTCAGACAGTGACTTGGGTGGTGCTAATATGGATAGAAAGTCTACTTCAGGGGGATGTCAACTTTTGGGTGCAAGACTAGTATCTTGGCAGTGTAAGAAACAAACCACAGTGTCCTTATCTACAACAGAAGCTGAGTACATTGCTGCTGCAAGTTGCTGTTCTCAGGTTCTATGGATTCAGAATCAAATGCTGGACTATGGAGTAACCTTTCTTCACACTCCAATCTTCGTTGACAATAGCAGTGCTATTAGCATTGTTAACAATCCAGTCAAGCACTCCAAAACAAAGCACATTGAAATCAGGTATCACTTTATTAGAGACTGCAATGAAAAGAAGCTTATTCAAGTTGCTAAAGTTCATACTGATAATCAGTTTGCTGATCTATTCACTAAAGCTTTTGATGTGGGTAGAATCACTTTCTTGGTCACAAGTGTGGGCATGATCAACTCTGAATGAGCTCATGTTTAATAAGTGCTTGTATACCTGTTATTTGTTTAGTTGTTTGGTGCTACTAATCATCTTTCTCAGGAAGTTTATTGCCCTGCTCAGACTAACACAAGCTTCAACAGTGTAAGTATAGTTAATGATGCCAGTGCAGTTTTAATACTGCCAGTGCAAAGATACTACTGCAGGTTCATTATTACTATTGCTAGTCTGAGTTACTACTTCAGGTATGTGTTAATACTGCTCTCAGTTAATACTGCTTTCAGTTAATGCTGCTTTCAGTTAATACTGCTTTCAGTTAATACTGCTTTCAGTTAATACTGCTCTCAGTTAATACCGCTCTCAGTTAATACTGCTCTTAGTTAATACTGTCAGTGGGTTAGTACTGCTTTAACTGAAAATAGGGTTAATACTGCTTCTTTCCCGAATCATATAAATACCCTCTTTGCCCGCCTAAAAGCTCACAACGACTCGTTGAATACTGTTCATCTTCTCTCTAACTCTTTTCTCTCGACTAACCAGTGTGTTTCAGTCAAGAATCCTCAAGACCGATGGCATCCATGGCGTTTATTGATGAACACAATGAGATCGCAATGCTTCAAAAGCCGAAGCAGGCTGATGGATTCCATCAAATAGTTGATTTTCTCAAGACCAGTCATATAGCGTATGCTCTTACTTTGTCACCACCAATCTTCATCGAGCACCAGAAGCAATTTTGGGCCAATGCCACCGCTGTTACTGAAAACGGTGTGCAGTTTATCAAGACAAGGGTGTGTGACAAACCCTTGATAGTCACTGAAGAGGTCATTCGCATCAGTCTACGTCTAGACGATGCCTCAGGTATTACCTCTATCCCTAATGAGGATTTGTTTTCCAATCTCACAAGAATGGGGTATAAAGGCCAACAGGGTGTTTTCAAATTTTACAAAGCTAACTTTTCTCCCTAATGGAGTTTCTTTGTTCATACTCTTATGCACTGTATTTCTAGAAAAACTACTGGATGGAGTCAGTTCAGTAGTACCATTGCTTATGCTTTGGTCTGCTTGTCCACTGCCAGAAAGTATAATTTCTCAAAAATGATTTCTAATGACCTTGTGTCAAACTTGGATAATAAAAAGAGTTTTTATATGTATCCAAGATTTGTCCAGGCAGTTATCACCACTGAATTGACGCATATACCTCAGTTTAATGAGGTATATGTACCTAAAATCCCTAAGGGCAAGGTCTTTTCAAATATGAAAAGATCTGCCAAGGACTCGGAAGGAGTTGACACCCCATTGTTCTCTACAATGATGGTGGTGTCCCACAACCAAGAAGGTATGGCATCAGGGTCAAGGCCCTCACTAGACCATCCCACTGATAGCCAAACCCAACCTTCAACCACTATATCACTTCCTCAGTCCCTTGTTCTTAAGCCAACACCAGTTTTAACCAAAACGTATACTAAGAGAAAGGTACACAAGGCTCCTTCCCTTGTTGTACCTCCTACAAACCCAGAACCTCAAAGCCCTCTAATGGAGCTTTCTCCATTAGAGAATATCAATAGGGAAACCACTGGGGTGTCTCCCAACCCCAAGAAGGTGCTCACTGAGGAGATGCATGAGCATGTGGGTGAGAAGGTTGCCACTACTCCTGCTAGCACAGAGGAGGCCAGTGGTAACATCACTAAGACCTTCCCCATGGCAACTTTGGGTGAGCAATCATCCAAAGGTCCCGAGTGCCAAGAAACCAAGGGAATAGGTGGTGCTTCAGCATGGCTGGAGATCCCTATTAAACATTCCAATGATCCCTCAAAAGGGGGTAACACTCCTGGAGAAGGTGAGGATAGATATGACTACTATGAATTGATTTCTACCATGTCCAAAATGGCAACTGAACTGGATGCTCAAAAGAAGGTTGTCAATGAACTCAAGAAAGTCATCATCAACCAACAAGAAGAGATCAGCAGCTTAAAGAAGTTGGTTCAGAAGGTGGTTCAAAAGAAGAAGAAGCAACGATTTGTGCTCAGAAGAAGGAACCCAGTGGATGATGCTCCCAAAAAGGGGGAGTCAGAAGCTGAGGTTAACATGGAGAATGCTAAAAATGATGGGGAGTTTGCTGATACAGAAACAAGGTTTGAGAAAGTAGCAGAAACAGTTAATGCTGCTGAAGCAAACATAGCAGCAAAAACAATTAATGCTGCTGAAGCAAACATAGCAGCAGAAACAGTTAATACTGCTGAAATAAATGAAGCAGCAGAAATTGTTCAAGAGGTATTAACTGACCTCATTAGCAGAAATTTGGAAGAAATTGAGATAGCTGAAGCACTAATCAAAGCTAAACATGATACTCCTAAGGTCACTTCAAAGGCCAAAGGAATTGTCATCAAAGACAATGCTGAGGTTATCATGAAAGCTAATGTTGATAAGATAGCAAGCAAGGACAAAGGCAAAACCAAGATAGTGGAATCTGACCAACCAATTAAAAAGCAAAAGTTGATTGAGTCAGATGAAGCTTTGGCTAAGAAGATTTAAGCAGAACTTGAGCAAGCAGAAACAGTTCAAGTGAAGAAAGATAGGGAGATGGCAAAAGCTCTAGCTGCAGAGCTGAATGAAGCTTATCAAAAGAGTTTGGCAACAGAGATGGCACAAAAGAGATCTGCAATTCCAAAGAAGTCTGCAATGATCAAATTGGGTGCAAGGAAGAGACAACCTTCAAAGACCTACCTTGGTACTCAAGAGAGAAAGAAGATGATTACTTTCCTCAAAGGTGCTGTGGGAGTCAAAAAGGAAATGTTCACTAAAATGTCATTTGAACAAATCAAAGGTTTGTATGAGGAAGAGATGACAAAGTTACAAGGGAATGACAAAGCAAGAGTTGAAGTGGAAAAGAAGATGAAAGAGAGGCATGACCTTCAAATTCAAAAACCCTTTCCTGATGATCAAGAATCACCAAGGAAGGAAGCTACTCTAGGTGAAAGTATGAGGACTTTGAAAAGAACAAAAATGATGGCTAGAAGAAAACCAGCTAAGAAACCTAGAGTGGATGAGGAAGAAGCTGAGAAAGAACAAAAGGTAGCTGAAGAAGAAGAGGCACCTAAGTCTGATGAAAAGAAAGCTCAATCTCAGGAAGAACCATCCAGTACTTATGATGTAAATATGTACATGGTGGTGATGGAGAAAGTGCCTGAGCCTATAACAGCTGAACCAGTTGGTGTCAAGCCTCCTGAGATTATTCACTGGGATACCATGGAAGTAGATGGAAAGGAGTATATCAGGATGAAGAGAAAAGATGACAAATTTGAAGTTTATCCTACTTGGGCCAAGATTGTAAGAGTATGCTCCAGATCTGATTTAGATGAAATGTTTGAGGTAGGGATGAAATTATATGCTGATAAGCTGAAAGCTCCAGGGATACCAGTTACAAAACTTGTGATGGAATATCTATGCATGTTGTTCAAGCCAGAGGAAGTTCAGCATGTTATCAGAAATGTTTTCAAAACCATCAACAACTGGACTCTGTATGAAAGAAGTGGAGTATATGCACTGGCTATGGATACAAGTCACTTTGAATACTTCCTAGTGGATAGAGTTTACAACCATAGCAGGTTAAAGCTGCATGCTATGTTGAAGAAAAAGCTAGGTTGTGTACCAGATTCTGCAATGGCAAGATACTTGATCCAGAGAATTATTAATCAAAGTTTGGGGCTGAATCCTGATATAGGTTTATGAGCAATAGAGTTTTGGGAGCATCTGAAGAACTTGACTTCTTTTCTCTAAAAGTCAAGTTAGGGGGAGATTGTTGGGAAATGAAGATTTGTCTAAGTGATTACTACTGCCAGGCTTTCAAGATTACTACTGCTAGTAGAATTAATACTGCTTAAAGAGTTAGTGCTGCTACTTGAATAGTTAGTACTGCTTGGAGAGTTAGTACTGCTAGTAGTTAGTACTGCTGACTGGTTAATGCTGCTGAAGATGGTTAATACTTCTGAAGATTATTAGTGCTGATTTTAGTGATAAAGATGCCTTGGAGATAAAGTCAAGATTTGATGATAATCATGGAAGGCTGAAGATAATTAGGAATAGAGGTTATACCTGCAGCATCGTCTAGTCGTAGACAGATGTGTATCACCTCTTCAGTAACTGTTAAGGGTTTTTCACACACCCTTGTCTTGATCATTTGCACACCATTCTCAGTAACAATGGTGGCATTAGCCCAAAATTGCCTTTGATGCTCTATGTAAATAGTTGGCGATACAGTGAGAGCATGGGCAATATGGCTTGACTTGAGAAAATCCACAATTTGGTGGAATCTATCGGCTTGTTTCGGCTTCTTTAGCATCGCAATCTCGTTGTGCTCGTCAATGAAAGTCATGGATGCCATTGAACTTGAGTATGCTGTACTGAAACACTTGTTCTTTGAGAGAAAAAGAAGGATTAGAGAGCAGATGAACAGTACACAAAGAGTCGTTATGATCTTTTAGGCGGGCAAAGGGTATTTATAGTATACGGGACATAAGCAGTATTAACCTAGAGCAGTATTAACTAATAGCAGTATTAACTGAGAGCAGTATTAACCACTAGCAGTATTAACTAACTAGCAGTATTAACTGAGAGCAGTATTAACCACTAGCAGTATTAACTAACTAGCAGTATTAACTACCTAGCAGTATTAACTGAGAGCAGTATTAACTAACTAGCAGTATTAACTGAGAGCAGTATTAACTAACTAGCAGTATTAACCACTAGCAGTATTTAACTAACTAGCAATATTAACTGAGAGCAGTATTAACCACTAGCAGTATTAAAAATGCACTGGCAGTATTAACCATACTTACTCTTTTTGAAGCTTATGAAGGTCTGATCAAGGCAATAACTTCCTGTGAAAGATGATTAGCAGCCCACAAATAACCAAAGTAGCAGGTATAGAAACACCTTTTAAAACATGAGCTCATTCAGAGTTAATCATGCCCACACTTGAGACCAAGAAAGTGAATCTACCCACATCAAAAGCTTTAGTGAATAGATCTGCAAACTGGTTTTCAGTATGGACTTTAGCAACTTGAATGAGTTTCTTTTCATTGCAATCTCTGATAAAGTGATACCTGATCTCAATGTGCTTTGTTTTGGAGTGCTTGACTGGATTGTTAACAATGCTTATAGCACTGCTATTGTCAATAAAGATTGGAGTGTGAAGAAATGTTACCCCATAGTCCAGCATCTGATTTTGAATCCATAGAACCTGAGAGCAGCAACTTGCAGCAACAATATACTCAGCTTCTGTTGTTGATAAGGACACTGTGGTTTATTTCTTACACTGCCAAGATACTAGTCTTGCACCCAAAAGTTGACATCCCCCTGAAGTAGACTTTCTGTCCATGTTGGCACCACCCAAGTCACTATCTGAATAAGCAATCAAGTCAAATGAAGATTCATATGGATACCAAAGACCTAATCTAGGTTGTCCTCTTAAGTATCTGAAAATCCCCTTCACAGCTTGAAGATGTGATTGTTTAGGCTTGACTTGGAATCTGGCACATACACACACTGGAAACATGATGTCTGGTCTTGAGGCTGTGAGATACATGAGAGATCCAATCATTGATCTATATAGATGGACATCAACATCCTCCCCCTCAAGATCAACAGTGATCTGTTTGTGAGTTTCCATTGGTGTGCTTGCTGGCTTTGAGTCTTTTAAACCATATTTCTCCAGAATGTCTTGCACATACTTTGATTGATTAATAAAGATTCCATCTGACTGCTGTTTCACCTGAAGCCCAAGGAAGAAGGTAAGTTCACCCATTGAACTCATTTTAAAGCTCTTGTGCATCAACTCTTCAAAGTCTCTACACATCTGATCTTTTGTGGATCCAAAGATGATATCATCCACATAGATCTGAACTAGTAGGATGTCCTTCTTACTTCTTTTAATGAAAAGGGTCTTGTCAATGATACCCCTTTCAAACCCATTCTCCAAGAGATAGGTAGACAGAGTGTCATACCATGCTCTTGGGGCTTGATGTAGACCATAGAGTGCTTTCTTCAGCTTGTATACTCTGTCAGGATATGAAGGATTTTCAAAACCAGGAGGTTGACAGACATATACTTCTTCATCAATTGTGCCATATAGAAATGCACTCTTTACATCCATTTGATAGACCTTGAACTTCATGTATGAGGCATAGGCTAAGAACAGCCTAATTGCCTCTACCCTTGCCACTGGGGCAAACACTTCATCATAATCTATGCCCTCTTCTTGAGTGTACCCTTGTGCCACAAGCCTTGCTTTGTTCCTGATCACAATACCTCTCTCGTCCTTTTTGTTCCTGAAAATCCACTTGGTACCTATAGCTCTATGACCTTTTGGTAGGTCCACCAAGTCCCAAACATCCTGTAGCTTGAATTGAAGTAACTCTTCTTGCATGGCTTCTATCCATCTTGAATCTTTCATTGCATCATAGGCCTTCTTAGGCTCAATCTGGGATAGAAAGCAGGAGAGTACTGTGTGTTGTTGATCCTGCAGCTCTTGAAGTCTGCTTTGATTCCTTGTAATAATAGGAGAAGAGATGTCTCCTATTACCAGCTCTGGAGGATGATTCTTTTGTGTTCTAGTCTGTAAACTAGGTTCTTCATGGATTCCTTCCTCTAGATTGGAATCATTTAAGTCAGCAGAGGGGATCACCTCAGCTACTTCTAGCTCTTTATGCACTGAAGATTCCTCTTCTCTTCTTTCTTCTTCACTCTGAATTGGCTCAGTTAGAGGTTCTTTTTTCACAGAATTCAACATGTTCTTTTATAGGCATAGGAAAGATCACAGAATGTGGTCTATTGTCTTGAATTTGTGTAGCCCCTGATCCTCCACTTCCTGAACCTGCATAATCATCACTACTGAAACCAAAAGAGTTAGTTAGTGAATCAATGTCAAACAGCCACTGAGGACCAGTCCCAATAGGATTTGGTGTGTTCTCATTGCATTTGACGTTGTCACTTTCCTCAATTATTCTAGAAGAAGTATTAAACACTCTATAGGCCTTACTCTGAGATGAGTAACCAACAAGAAATCCATCATCTGCCTTGCTATCAAACTTTCCTAAGTGAGATTTGGTATTGAGAATTGTACAAGGACACCCAAATGGTTTAAAAAATCCAATAAAGGGTTTTCTTTTATTTAAGAGCTCATAAGGTGTCTTGTTTTTAGGCTTGACTACTAGTACTCTGTTTTGGACATAGCAAGCAGTATTAACTGCTTCTGCCCAGAAAGTTATTGGAAGTTTAGAATCAGCTAACAGAGATCTAACAGCCTCAATTAGTGTCCTATTCCTTCTCTCAGCAACTCCATTTTGTTGTGGAGTCCTAGGAGCACTATATTGCCTCTCAATTCCTTTTTCCTCACAAAAGGTGTTTAGGTCATGATTTTTAAATTCAGTACCATTGTCTGACCTAATGATTTTTACTTTTTGATTAGTTTGGTTTTCAATTCTTAGAATAAAGGATTTGATCAGTCCACTTGTCTCATCCTTAGTCCTTAGAAAATATACCCAAGTAAATCTAGAGTAATCATCAACAATAACTAGGCAATATGATTTCTTCCCTATGCTCATAACATTTGTAGGGCCAAACAGATCCATATGCAATAAATGAAGAGAAGAAGAAATAGTGTTCACTTCTTTGGGCTTATGAGAAGTTTTGTGTTGTTTGCCTTTAAGACAAGCAACACAATGATCATCACATGAATAGACTTTAGAAGGCAAACCTCTTACAAGGTTGTTTTTAACAAGTTTATTTATTGTTTTAAAATTCATGTGACACATCCTTCTGTGCCAAAGTGATGATTCATCCGGAGAAGCTTTTGAAACAAGACAATTTATGGATGAATCAGATGAAACACTTTCCATATCTAAACAATATACATTGTCCTTTCTAGGGGTTCTTAGTAGTATCATGTTTTCATCAACTACCTTGAATCCAGGAGCAAGGATCATGCATTCTGAATCAGTGAATAATATGCTATGCTTTTTGTCACAAACCTGTGATACACTTAACAGGTTGTATCTTAACTGTTCAACATAGAAAACATCTTCAAAGGTCATCTTACCTTTTGTTACATCTCCCTTACCACTAATCTTACCTCCATCTGGAGTATTACCAAAGGCAACATGCCCTCCATCAATTTTCTTGAAATTCTTGAGGCAAGCCATGTTCCCTGTCATGTGCCTAGAGCAACCACTATCAACATGCCAAATGCTCTTTCCCTTGAGTTGCTGGTTGCCCTGCACATAAGATAAATCAATTAGTATTGACTGGGAACCCAAGCCAAAGTGGTCTTGGGCCTCCCTTTCTCATCAAAGTACTTACACTCCTTTTTGATGAGATTTTTAAATTTAGAATCCTCTTGACTGGAGTACTTTGTCAAGATGATTGGTCTAGAAGCACAAGCACTAGAAGCAGTACTATCTTTAGAAGTACTAACAGAATTAGCAGTACTAACAGGTTTAGCAGTATTAACCTTGTTGGCAGTACTAACAGAGTTAGCAGTAGTAACATTTGCAGAAGTACTAACAATGTCAGCAGCACTAACATTGCTAGCAGCAGTATTGCTTCTAGCAGTACTATCACTATTAGCAGCACTATTTGCAGTAGCAGCACTAACAGTTTTAGTACTTTTAGGAATCCACATCTTGACACTGTCTTCCATATTCTGTTTCTTCATGTGGCTTTTAGATTTAACAGTTTTCTTGGCCACATGGTTCTTTTCTTTCTTCCTATAACCAAAGGGTTTTTGAGTAGGTCTCTGAAAATTCATCCTTTGGTTCATGGGATTGAAATAGCAATATTTGGCAATGTGATTAAGCTTTCCACAAATAAAACAGGGTTTTGGTCTATTGATTTTACTCAGATCAACCCCTTGTTTTTGTGCCATTGATTATTCCAGTTCCTTTGATTACCCTTCTTTTTATCATGTTTTTGGGGCTCAGATTTACTGCAAGCACACTGTTTGCAAGGGACAGGGTTCACAACAGTGGTCTGCTTATAGTGAATCTTCTTGTTCTTACCCTCAGTCTTCTCTACCTTATTTGACTTGACCCAATGCTTTCCACATCCTTCATTGGTAATTATGTGGTTTTCTATAGGAATCTCACCACTCACAGTGTTGTCCTTACTTTTGACAGTTTCTTTCTCAGTTTTATCCTTAACAACTACTTCATCTAAGGGATCAATCTCAGTGGCTCCCTCAGGTAGGTCCTTCCTAACCTTTGAATCTAACAAGTCTGAACTAGGAGGGATGTAGTTGTTGTTGTAGGGTGGTGGTGTGGTATTGTACCCTATTCCTCTTCTCAGTTTATCATGAATCTGAGTTTGTAGTAAAGAATCCATTGCTTTAGAAGCATTGGAAAACTTTTCTACATCTAGCTTGACTTTAGCTAGCTCTCCTCTTAACTTTTCACTCTCCTCTTTGGATTTGGTCAGTTGAAGTTCTAGGTCATTCTTCACCCACTTCCAGTAGTTTGTGTCATAGGAATGTTGAAGCTCATTGGCTTGAAAACTCTTAATCTGCTCTTCAAACCTCTCAACAATCCTAACATAGTCTTTTATGTCCTTTTCTAATCTCTTCAGGTCATCACTCATTTTCTGGTTGTGATCCCTGTACCTTTTAACAGTGTTAATGCAATTTTGAGTACAAAGATTAGAAGTTACCTCTGTTGGGAGATCATACACCTCTGCCATTAAAGCTTGGTTTTGGACAGCCTCTTCTGCTTGATCACTCCAATCAAACCCCATACCTTGTTGAGAGACTAGGGCTTGAGCAGAGTTTCTGTTATTATTGAAGTTTCCAGACTGTGCTTGTTGATGGTTGTTGTTGTGAGACACTCCACTTCTGCATTTCCTAGCAAAGTGTCCCTTTTGATGGCATTTATAGCATTCCACCTTAGACTTGTCAAAACCTGCTCCATCTTCTCTTATTTGGGAGAAGTTGTTCCTCCCAGTTCTCTTGATGAACTTTTTAACTCTCATAGAGAGCATGGCCATCTGCCATTTAATGTCCATCTCTTCAAGGTCATCTGGATGGAGTTGTTCCAAGTCATCATTAATTAGAGAAGAGTTTCCATGACTGGACAGAAAGGCTTCAAACACAGTTTCAGTGCCTTTCTCTTGATTTGCTCCATTGGCAGCACTAACTGATTCAGGGTTAGAGGTAGAATCACTTGATGCTGATAGGAGTGCAGCATTGTGAACATATCCAGAAGGCTTCTTCTTAGCCTCTACCTCAGATTCAAAAACTCTTAGATCATTGTATAGATCATCAAGTTCCTTTTCTTCCAGTTGATCATTCTGTCTGAAAGAGACAGTATACATGGTCCATTCATCACCCAGGGACCTTAGGAACTTCCTGTTTAGATCATCTTGATCAATTTGTACTCCAACTGTAGCTAGTTCACCAATAAGCTTGTTGAACCTGTCAAAAGTTTGATTCATGGACTCATTCTTGGTTGACATAAAGTTCTCATACTGTTGCTTCAGTATGGCCTTCTGATTTCTCTTGGTACTTTTGGTACCAGAGAATCTTTTCTCTAGAGCATTCCAGAGCATCTGTGCATCAGTGCAATTGCAGAACTGATGTTGATATTCATTGGGAATAGCCAAGAGCAAAGTGCTTAAGGCTTTCATCTCTGTCTGTCTAGTCTTTCTCTCTGCATCAGTTTTTGGAGGTGTTCTCTTTGCATCTGCACCAATTTTTCCTGCTTCAGAAGGGCCATTCTCAATGATGTCCCACATAGAATAGTCAGTGAGGAGTATGTACTGCTTGATTCTGATCTTCCACATGTCGAATTCATTGGGTCTGAGCATTGGAACCTTTGAGACCAAGGTACTGTTTGATTCACAAATGTTTTCCATGATGAATAAGATTTCTGAGAATACAGGCTTTGATACCACTTGTCAGGATCTTAAATTCTTAACAAGAACATACACTCAGAAAACAATATTAAAGAAGCTGCGGAATAACACTTTAATATTAAGAAAAACAATGAAACAGTGAATCAAAATCACAACTTGTAAACTTGTATTGAATGATTGAAGTTACAAGATTAAACACACAACCTCAATATTGATGAACAGGCTCACCAATACGAATTCTACTTCTCTAGAATTAGGATTACAAATCTTGAGGTTGATTCTCTCTATGAAAGCTAATAAAACTCAGAATAATTGTTCTCACAAAAGTTACTTAGCTATTCTAAACAAATCTATACATATATTGAAGATAAAAGATAATTACAAAATAATAAAAGATCTTCAATATAAACTTCTATCTTTATCTCTAACTTCCATGAATATCTTCAGTCCATCCAGCTGTCATCCTTCCATGCGAATTCTTTATCACATAAGCAACATTAACCTTCAGCAGCATTAATACTCTGAGCAGTATTAACTCCAGCAGTACTAACTATGTTCAGCAGTATTAATCTCTACAAGCAGTATTAACTATGAACTAGCAGTACTAATCTTGTTCAGCAGTATTAATCTTCAACTGGCAGCATTAATCACAGAAGTAGCAACCAGAAGTAGTAACCATGTTCTTCTAGCAGCATTAACTTTACTTAGCATTTCTTCAGTTCCCAACATCAAGGCTGAGGTCATGGTGAAGCAAAGAGAATTATTATCGGAGGATAGCCGCGGTCTTAAGCTATTTCAAGGGAGGATTTGGGTGCCGAAAATCGGGGGAAACCGCGAGTTGCTTTTAGCGGAGGCACACAAGTCAAAGTACTCCATTCATCCTGGAAGCACCAAGATGTATAGGGATTTGAGACTACATTATTGGTGGCCGGTGATGAAGCTTGATGTGGCCAACTACGTGGAAAAATGCGTCACTTGCCTAAAAGTCAAGGCGGAACATCAAAAGCCCTATGGAAGTTTGCAGCCTTTGACCATCCCGAAGTGGAAGTGGAAACACATCACTCCGGACTTTGTCACGAAATTGCCAAAGACCTTATAGGGGCATGACACTATTTGGGTGGTGGTGGACAAGCTTACCAAGAGTGCATATTTCTTGGCAATGCGGGAGACGGTACCGATGGACAAGCTTGCTAAACTCTATATTGACGAGGTGGTGTCACGTCACGGTGTCCTACTATCCATAGTCTCAGATAGGGATACTCGGTTCACTTCCAAATTTTGGGATGGGTTGCAAAGGGAGTGGGGCATGAAAGTTAAGTTGAGTACGACGTATCACCCCTAAACCGACGGACAAAGTGAGAGGACGATCCAAACTCTCGAGGACATGCTTCGATCCTGCGTCATAGACTTTGGAGGGACTTAGGATTCGCACTTGCCTTTGGTGGAATTCGCATACAACAACATTTATCATTCGAGCATCGGAATGGCACCCTTTGAGGCACTTTACGGACGGAAGTGTAGGACTCCAGTTTGTTGGCTCGAGGCTGGAGAGAAGCAATTTGCGGGACCGGAAATCGTACAAGCAACGGCGGACAAGGTGAAGGCTATTCGAGAGCGGTTGAAGGCGACGCAAGACCGACAAAAGAGTTACGCGGACAAGAAGCGAAGACTGGTGGAGTTCTAAGTGGGGGAACGAGTGATGTTGAAGGTGTCACCTTGGAAGCGGATCATCCGTTTTGGTAAGCGCGGAAAACTTAGTCCCCGTTTCCTAGTCCCTTCACGATATTAGAGAAGATCGGACTTCAAGCTTATCGATTGGACTTACCGTCGGAGATGGACGGAATCCACCCTACATTTCATGTTTGCTACCTTCGTAAGTGTTTAGCCGAAGAGGAAAGCGTTATCCCTTTGACGGAAATTCGGGTGGACAACGGGAACTGATGTGTAGAAGAACCGGAAGCCATTCTAGAGTCAAAGACAAAGTAATTGTGGCATAAGGAAGTGACTATGTTGAAAGTCTAATGGAGACACCATCGAGGTGCTAACGTGACGTGGGAATCGGAGGAAGACATGAGGAAGAGATATCCTCATTTATTTAGTGAATAATATTTCGGGGACGAAATCCTCATTAGGTGGGGAGGATTGTAACGCCTGAAAAGTCTAAGGTAAGTAATTCTCTCGTATTTGGTTATCTTGTTAAATTGGAACTGTCAATTGTGTGTAAGTTGTGATTTATCTATACGTCAATGTTATACCTCTTAAATTGTTTTATCGTACGTACGAGTGTTGAGTTTCGACTGAATTTTCGGGTCTCGGGGGCTTGGTGCGACAGTGCCACGCGACAGTGCCAAGGGCACAGTCGCGTGGGTTGTATCGTAGGTCGGAGTGTTGGCGCGATAGTGATCGCGCGACAGTGCCATGAGCACAGTCGCCGGTCACAGTCACGTAGCATGTACCGCGAGTCCGAGTCTTGGCGCGATAGTGACCGCGCGACAGTGCTCATGGCACTGTCGCCGACGGTGTCTAAGGGTATAAAAATCCAACTTTGACTATTTTGACTTCACTTTCTCATCTCAATCGTTTTTGAGCCGAAATAGAACACCTTAGGGCGATTTTCTTCTCTCTTAAAACCCTTCAACATTCACTCAAACCCTAGTGGTAGTTGGGGGCATTTATTGGTGATCAAGGAAGCTTGAGGGTCATTCAAGGGAAGCATTCAAGTCACATTCAAGTCTCCATTTTCTCCTCATCTCAACCAAGTTTTCTAGGGTTTGTGTAAAACCCTAGATAGTGAGTTTTCTACTACTATTTTCAAAGGAGATACATATCTTGTGTGTTTATTTATTTAGCATATCATGTGTGTGTAGAACTCTGATCACCAGATAAGTTTGACCTAACTGCTACTTGTGAGATGATTGGAAATATTGTGATGGTAATACAAGTGGGTCTTAAAGGTATTATTATTGATGCATTATAAGCTTGGTAAAATGTATTTTAATGAGCCATGGGCATTATGTTGGGATTTGCACATTTAAGAGTTTTGTACCTAAATATGCTTGGGATTGGTTGATGGCTTATACATGTATCTTATTGGGATGGAATTATGTATAGAGACGGATATTGTACGTACGTAGAACGAACCATGAGTAAGTGCTAGGAGGATGTAGTCTTAGGTGCCACCATAACGGTATGCGCCAAGACCTCCGCCATTTGGAGTAATGTGTGCGAGGTAGTCTTCAAGTGTGTCGGGCCTTCGGGATGTTGCTCAAGCGATTGAACATCAAGGTACATTGACTTGAGGTAAAACTCATTGGTGTGATGGGTCTCCCCCATGGTTGTTCCTTCATGGCCGTAGTGACTAAAATGATAATCGTTCATAACATGTTTTATAGATGTATGTCTTGTTCTTGTTCAACTCACTAGACCCGTTTGGTCTAACACTTGATTGTTGATATGTATCTCAGATTCTAGTGGCGCAAGCACCAAGGAAGTCTAATCGACTTTTAGTGGTGAGCTTGGGAGCATTTTTGGGATGCCATTCTTGAAGACGATTCTTTTGGAAATAGTTGACAACTGATTTGTAATCTTATTTCTAGCAAGATTTAGATTAGGAAGTTGTCATCTATTATTGCTTCTTATTACAAACTTGAATTTAACAGGCATTTATTGTTCCTTTTTGTATGAGCTCATGCTTTGGCATTTATGAATACCATATTTCCATTTTCTGGAAATTTTTGTTAGTCCCATTTTTGGGGTGTTACACATCCACTTTCAATAACCTTTCCTTTGCATAGCACTCTCATTCTTTTCTTATCATTTTTAGCAAACCACAGATCCCTCCTAGTCTCAATTGAGTGATCTGTAATTGCTTTTCTTATGTCATCCTTACTTCCAAAATGTTGACCAACATAAAAATGTGTTTGCTTACCTTGATGAGCTTTTTTAAGCCTATGCAGTGCCTTTTGCCTTCCACTTTCAAAGTCAGAGTCCTCACCACTCTCAAACTCTTCCATGTCCATACTTATATCCTCAAACACTTCATTGTCATCCTCTTCATCAACCTTTTCATGTGCCTTGGCCTTTTCAGCCTCTTCTTGTGCCTTGGACCTATAAAGTTGTTCATGCAACTGCTCTTGTTGATTACACTGTTCCTGCTCATGAAAAGGTTCATCAAAATGTATATAGTTAGTGTAGTAATCACCCAACACATCATGTAAGTCCTCCATATCCATGTTATCAATATCATATCCATCTTGCTCATGTAAGTCAAAGTCCATCCCCTCTGCAATGCCCTGCTCTTCATGCACAACATCATCCAGATCACTTAAGTCAATTTCCATTCCCTCTATATTCCTCACCTCTTCATGATGATCTCCACCTTGGACATTTACCTCATAGTCCATTGCTTCAGGATTACCATGCTCTACATCCTCAGCCTCATTCAGGACATTTAAGTCAAAGTCCATACCTCCTGCTTCACCCAAACCCTGATTTAGATCAAACTCCAAGCTTTGCTTGTCCCCTTCTGCATTTACCTCCTCCAATGTAACCTTTTCAGGCTGAATAACCTCACTTTATTGGGTGTTTTCCAATGTAAGTTTATTAGGCTCACTCCATTCAATGAACAACTGTTTCTTAGCTGATGTGGAAGAAGAACCAACCTCATTTGCTCTAGCTCTGGTTCTATTCATTTCTAGAGAGTTATCATCTATTATCACCTCTATAACAACTTTCCTTTTACTTGGGGCCTTTCATATGTCCTTACAGTAGTCCTACCATGTTCAATGTAAATGTCTATGATTTTCCACTTCTTTGTATAACCTATTAAGTTCAAAATATCCAGATCATTGCCCAAAGGTTCAAGCCCAAAGTCTAGGTCATGTTCTAGAATGCAAAAGTTATAATACATCTGCTCTTCAGGATCATAACCTAGCTTTACCATCATAAGGTCTATTTCATGAACATTAAGCTCATCAACATCTATTAAGTCTACAATAGCTTACCTTGCCAATAATGTACTTCCTTCCTTGACTTCTTGTAAAGACCCCACCATGATGAATCTTCACTGAAATCAACCCTGGATAGTGTTCTGCAAAAGACAAAGGCTTTTTTGTTTTTAAGTAAAAAATAGAGCATGCACAACATCACCCATTTGAACTTTGATCAGTAAAAAAAAATACAAATTCAGCTTACCGTATACATCGTATGGGTTAACATCCAAGTTTGCCTCACGTATCGACCACATATGTGCCATTTTCGAGCTCAATGGCGAGCACAATGTAAGAGAGAAGTAAGTGAGAAATCAAGAAGTTGTCTGAAAGAGGGTAACCCAAGGGTTGCTCTAATCCTGTTGGAAAAAGGGAGGGAAAAAGGGGAGAGAGACAAAATTTGGAATGACAAAAATACCCTCGTGTGCAAGTCACGTGGAGGGCATTAACGGTAGGAAATAGACGACCGTTGCCTTTAGGGACCAAATCCTACACAAAATGCATATATGGAGGGTTTATTTTCCATTTTTGAAGTTTAGGGATCAATTCCGTAACCAACGCCAAACGTTAGGGACCAAATCTGTAATTTACTCTAAATAAAATAAACCAAAGCTAAAATGAAGGATAAAAATACAAAAAATAGCAGAAAATTAAATTTTCCGCAGGGGGTGTAATGAAACTCAGAGTCATATATATGTTCGAAGGGGACGGTTCACAACTTCGATTCAAACAGATCAGATGTTATTATATCGATGATGAAAAAGTAGATTATGAGATTTTTGTAGTTTAAAATCATATTACATTTTTAGTCCCTATGATTTATTAAAAATTATAGATTTTGTCCCTGTGGTTTTGAAATTTTGGTTTTCGTCCATATGATTTGTAATTTATTTATATTGTCATCCATGAGGCTAGGTACTACTTTTAAGTATGAGTGATTAAAATAGAAATAAATTGTAAACCACAGAGACAAAAAACGCAATAAAATTTAAATTATAAGGACAAAACGATTATAAATTATAAATCATTGGGAAGAAAATCGTAATTTCAAAATCATAGTGACGAAAATAGAAATTTTCAACAAACCACAGGGACTAAAAACATAATTTATTCTTAAAATTATAAGTTACCAATAAGTTTTATTATATAATTTCCAACAATTATGCTAAAATAGAAAATTCTAAAGATTTATTAATTTTTTTGCTCCAACAACTATACTTGATGGTATACTAAAATATAGAAAAGAAGAGTGATAAGGTGGAAAACTCCAAATTGAAAAAAATCTCTACAACTTTATAGAAGAAAGGGAAATAATATTTAAAATTCTTTTTCACCAATCAAAGTTATTGAAATTAAGTGTGAAGGATGAAATAATATTTTATTAGTATTGTTATAATTGCAAAAATAGAGTAGTTTGGAGTTTGATTTAATTTTTTAGAGTAAATTACGGATTTGGTCCCTATGGTTTGCTGATTTTTACGGATTTCGTTCCTAGACTTCATTTATTATGGATCTGGTGCCTATGGTATGCAATTTCTGTTGGATCTGGTCCTTCGGCCCAACGTACGTCTACTGGTCTGTTGAGGTCGAGGGTATAAGGGTTTTTTCAATTTCCATCTTATAAAACATTTTTAATCAACTTTTTTTTTTTAATTTAGGGATGAAAATGTATATAATAGAACTTGAAGGGCAAACTCAAAAAAAAAATAATCTTTATCTCCTACCCTTCGTCCCTACCATTGAACCGGTGAATTGTCGACGAAGCCCATTTTCCCGGTGAACACTCTACCCCTTTCCTGCATCACCATCCTCCCCGTCCTCCCCCATCCATGCCACCATCTTCCCCTTCCCGATCTCCTATATTCATCCCTCCTTCAAACCTATTTAAAAGGCAAACAACAAAAAAAAAACCACTACAACCTGCAGTTTTGGTCCCTATGATGACCCTCTCGCAACCCTCCTCTACCACTGCTCCTATCGACAATCTCCATCCCCCACTGCTCCGATCAAATATCACCATCCCTCTACTGCTCTGATCAAAGATCCCACAACGACTTCGATCCTCAAACTTGCAAAACCCCCTTCCCTTAGTGTTTTTCTTATACAAATTTGGTCACGAGGTTAGTTCATGGCAGGTTCACGTTTCACATAGACCTTATCTGGTTCTCCCTCTACCCTCACGTTTTACAATCACTTACCACGACCCCCGAGGTGTTTCCAGGGGGAATTTAAGGTGTAAGAAACCACAAGGTCGAACTGGTAGGGACAAACTTAGATGGGGGAGCGAGGGATATATTTTGGATCAGAGCTGGGAGGAGATCGGTGATTAGGAGGAGGTCGCCGACAAATGGTGGTCTAACGGAGCTCTTGTCTCTCTCACTGAGTACACACAAATCTGTATGTATATATATGTATAAAAAACGGTATTTTCTTTTTTTGTTTTAGAGTAAATTACACTCTGAATCCTTGTGGTTTGCTCAGAATCTGGATATGGTCCCTATTTTGAAATAATTACACCAGGGATCCCTGTGGTTTGCATTTCGTTTCAAGATAGGTCCCTGACACTAACACCGTTAAAAAACATTAGTTAAGTTTAGGGTAAATAAGTCATTTTATATTTTGTGTCTTATTTTAAATTAAATTAATATTCTTATAACTAAAAACTCAATTTAAGACACCATTCTTATTATGCCACATGTCCCATTCCCTTTTCTTCCATTGACCTACTACCCCTCCCAATCCCATCCCCTTTTTCTCACCCGTCCTCACCCTTCCCCTTCTCTCTTTACATACCTGCAACAAAAACACTCATTTCCGCCATTAAAAAGAAAACCCATATCCATACACACATATGTATTTCATATATAATATATATACACACAAATATATATATATATATATATATATATAGGGGCCTAATCATATGAGACCCTATTAGATTGTGGTAACTATGAGATCCAATCTCATCCATCCATCTAATATTATTTTATTTATTTATTTATTAATAATGAAGGATATTTTGGTCATTTGATAAATTAAGTAATATTAAAAACAAAATTGTAACTGAAAAAATCAGTCATTTATAAATTAAATGTATTGTTTCCTAAAATTTCTCAACCAACTATTTATGAGATATTCTGTTTACTTTTTGATTTGGTCGTATGAAATTTTAAATTATGCATCACTTCCATCGTTCACATTGTAACACGATGTTAATCACAGTGTAACACAATAGTAATCACAGTGTAACACGATGTTAATCACAGTGTAACACAATGTTCTTTGAGTGCATCACAATAGTAATCATAGTGTAACACAATTCTAATCACAGTGTAACACAATATACTTTGAGTGTATCACATTGGTAATCACAGTGTAACACACTGTATTTTTGGTATTCATCGGGATAAAGTTTGATTGAATGATAAGTTTCAATATTTTGAGATAATCTTATCTGATTTCATTCCAAAATTATCGGACCCGCCTAAATTAGATCACAATGAATTATAAAGTTTTTTTGACAATTTTACCCTTTTTACCTATTTTAATGATCTAAAATTGTGTTTTTAATTAATATATCTCTTATTTATTTTAAACCATTGATTACTAAGATTGATGGATGAGATTGGATCTCATGGTTACCACAAAATACTATGGTCTCCCATGAAAGGCCCCATATATATATATATATATATATATACAACCACTAGGTCTTTGGCCTAGTGGCCAGCTCCCTTCCGCAAACGCTCCTTCCAGGGGTTCCCATTCAGGGGTCGAATCCTGGGAAAGACAGGATGTCTTTTTCGTTGCAGATTCATGGAGCTAGGGTCTGTAGGGTCACCAAAAGGGGACCACGGGGCCATGGGTCCCCGCCATTAAACCTATATATATATATACATAAACACATATAAGAGATACACACACATATATATATACACATATAATATATGTATATATACATACGCCAACAACTGTCAAACCTGCAAATCTCAAAAGAAAAAGAAAAACCCACCTGCAACCTGCAACCTGCAACCTGCAACCTGCAACCTGCAACCTGCAACCTGCAGGTGTTTTATGTTATGATTTATGAGTGACATATATATACACACACTGTTATATATACATAATACCTATACATACCATCATATCTTTATATATATATATATATATATATATATATATATGGTCATTCTTTTGTTAACCTACTATTTAGTGTTAACCATGTTAATCAATTTGAACCAATAGAATTTCATAATTTTTCTTTGTTTTAGTAATAGAAATTGGTTTTGATTAGGGGTAGTTTAGGGATTTAAAGGATTACAATTATTTAATAATATCTATTTTCCTATAATCACGATTTGATATATATATATGGTTGTTAGTTATTTTGGTATTTAAATTATTTAATAATATTACTTTTCTATAATCATGATTTGATATATATGGTATTTATTTATTGTTTATTTTTATAATCACGATTTGATATATATGGTTTTACATGAAGACATGCATGTTCATATATGAATATACGTTGTATGTTTACTGATTAATGGTTTCGACATGCTTATGATGATCACTTTATAAAATTGCATATATACACATTAAAAAGTTGCATATATGAACATCAATGAAATGCATAGATGCTCTTTTTAACTTACTGACACCACATTCCAATTTCATATATGACTTTGAAAAAGTGCATATATGCACATATTCATAAATTTTATCTTTCATATGTTGGAACTTAGTAAAGAAAAGGAGAAACTTGTCCCACATAGGAGCCAAGCCAAACTTTACACCACTTAATATATCCAAACCATTGAG
The DNA here is from genome assembly GCA_954870635.1 of Arctium minus. Classification (NCBI taxonomy): domain Eukaryota; kingdom Viridiplantae; phylum Streptophyta; class Magnoliopsida; order Asterales; family Asteraceae; genus Arctium; species Arctium minus. The sequence continues at coordinate 45,338,528 of OX941096.1, forward strand.
CATTAAATGAATCACTTGAATACTTGGCTTGGATTGTGGTGTGATTGAAAGGCTTTCTTGACATTAATATATATATTAAATGTCAAAGATGGGCCATGGGCCTTGGGACCCGCGACACTAACCGCGTAATGCACTGAAGTTTTCCACGGACAGAGGATTACGCGGGTTTCCACGCGAGTTCACCCGCGGCACAAGTCGCGAAGCTTCCTGACAGTTAATTTCGGTTGGTGAAACAACCTATAAAACCTGCACATTTTCCCTCCATTTTTCTCCAACGAATTTCTCATCATTCTCTCTCAACTTTCTGGGTTTCTCCTCTTCCATTCTTCGCCAAAACACACATGATTCGATAGATTCAAGTTCATACTTGAATACGATTGTTGTATCCTCTAGACGGACGCATTACGGGCGAAATTCTGTCTTAGGACACTGCTTTACGTGCAGGCCTAAATCGATTTCAACTTTTACACGTATCTTCTATTCAAGTAAGGATTTAATTAGTGTTTTCTCAATTGATTGTTGTTGTATTATGTTAATTACATATATTTTATAATTAAGAATTTTGATTTCTATTATAACTTTTTCCATATATATATAATTATTATTCAAGTGATTGATTACTCCTAACATCATATATATTAAATCAAGTGCATATATACGCACATCTTACACATATGGTTACCAAATGATAGTTTCATATATGCACATGAAAAAAATGAAAATACGGACATGAAAAAAGATGAGTATATGCACATTATAAAATTACATATATGAACATCAAGAGAGTAGGAATCTAAAAACGGTTAGGAAGTTCCATGAAACTAGACTTGTTTCCTTTTCAATTAATTACACATTTTCTGCCAAATAACGTTTATGCCCCTCTTTATATATGAATGTCATTTAATTATCTGGTGTCACCATTTAATTATTAAAAAATTAATTATTTTAATCTAAGCCATTGATTGTTAAGATGGATGGTCCAGATTGGTTAATAAAGTTAACACTAAAATAATGGTTAACAAAAGAAGGGGACCCTATATATATACACATAAATGTAATATATATATATATATATATATATATATATTATCAAAATTTTATCTCAAAAAATGAATACATTATATGGATTAAAAGGCTTTGCATGTGGTGATTGAAAAGTCAACATCCAAGGAGTATGTCAAGAATGATGGCTATATATGATACAGTGTAACACCCCAAAATTCGGGAACTTATTTGGGATTCTATACTAAGTAATTGAGATTTTCGTAATTTAAGCATCGTGGGCTGAAAGTGTTAATGTTGTGGCAGGTGTCATTTCTTGCGATAATGCCCGTGATAGTGACAGGGTGTCACTATCGCGAAGGCACAATCACCGGGGGTTTGTGACTTTCGGTACAATTCGCGCGATAGTGCCAGGCGATAGTGCCTTGGTCACTATCGTAGTGTCACCCTCGCGCTGTTTGTACCGTGGGGTGTTGAGACCGCGTGATTGTACCCACGACAGTGACAATGTCGATGTCGCCGACAGTGTATTTGGGTATTAAAAGCTAAGTCGCGAATTTTAGGTCTTTTATTTGATTTGGTTGGCTTCTTGGGCGATTTCTCTTCTGATTTTTGGGTAAGTTCTTCTTCCTAGCCACCCTCCATCATTAATACTCCTATCTACCACCATTCTTGATCATTTATGAACCTCTCCTAGGTGTTGAGAAGCTTAAGTGGAAGTGTTCAAGTTTAGCTAATCTTAAGTCTTCACCTCCTTCATTCTAGGGTTTAGTTTTCTTTTGAAAACTACCAAGGTGAGTTCATCCACTTTTATAAAACTTTATGCATGTCAAAATGTGGGTTTAAACATCTAAACATCTCCTTTTTCACATACTTGTTTTTGTGGAAACTTGTGTTAAACCTAACTTTTGGAGATTTTAGGGTTTGTGATAAAGTATGGAATAGAGGTTAATAAGCCTTGATAACGTTATATTAACATGTTCATACTTGGGAAATTTATTTAAATGGATGGTTATGATCATGTAAAAACTATGAATTTGGAAATGATGAACTTATAGTTAACTGCTGATAAGTTTGTATGTTGGGTTTTGGTATGTTTTGGAATTGAGGCATGAAAGGGTTAATTATGTGACAACTATTGAGCTCTCGGTAAACAAGGAGGGATGCTTTTATGGAAACTACTCTTTTATAATATCTTATGTAATTTGATTAATGTCAGTTTCCTCGTTTGGCCTTACGAACATTATGTGGCTTAATTGCTTTCATTTGGGAGTCATGACCCCATATTTGTTGTAACATTTGGTCCAACGTTGGAACATTAGTTTTCCACGTCGAGGCACGTTTAGGCATCAAATTGGGTTATAAGTCCTACGTGCTAAGTATTACGATATTGGACGAGGATCTCAACGTAAGGGCCCTTCGGGGTTGAAGTTGACTTTCCGTGGGTGTAAGTTTAAAGCCACCGAGTCTGTCATCCCTTGCGTGTACTTTCTATTTGTATTGGCTTTACTGACTTGTCAAGTGGCTTACTTTTGTGTTCCGTCACTTGTGTTAGTAAGCGGGTCTCCCCCGTTAACCCAAGAGGTGTTTGTTATGGTAAGGAATATTATCATTATTTTCGTAAATTCAATTCTTTTACTTACACTTATATTTGATCATTTCTAATTGTAAAGGTTGATCTCACTAGGCTTTAGCCTAACACTTTTTTTTAAAATGACATGTATAACAAGTCAGGCTAGCGATGGGATTCGTCGGGATTAAGTGGGCGGCCCTGGGGTCAAGAGCGGTCTTTTTGGGAGATATAGTGACCGGTGCATATTGATAGTGGACATACTTTTGGAAGAATAGCAACACCCGACCTTAATCTTGCTTGTCTAAGTTAGATTATTAGGTTGTTGAAATTTATTCTTAAATTGATTAGTTTTGTAATTGTCATAACTTTACTTCCCCGTTCCGGGATGATACTTTGGGATGTTTTGTCAAGTTATATCTATACAGGTTACCCATTTTACAGCCGTCATATTGTCGAAATTTCGAATTTTATTTTCTCTAAATTTTAGGGTGTTACATACAGTGTGTTAGGTGACTTCAAAGTTTGTATACCCGCATGCATGCTGCGTTAGGCACTATGATTTGCTTCTCGTATTTGATCCGGGCGACTTTCCAAGTCTTTGTACCTGCAACAAACTCGCCTAAAGTGAGGAGCAGTTTTTAAAGCAGTTTCCATCTTTTTCCATTTGGTGCACTATCCAAAAAAAATTATATCGATGATTGCTCACATCAAAATAGAGAATATATTAGCATAAAATTTGTAGTTTTCTTCATCGATTTCTCCGTTCTCAAGTATTTTAACATCGATCAAGTATAGTGGACTTGTTGGGTCATCTAAGATTTGAAGATGACCTCCCCTGTTCAGCTTGTAATTGTGTATCTGTAAAATGATTGTACACTTTCATACTTAGGATACTTTATGGTTCTTTGTAATAGTTTAGTTGTGCGTTTAAAAGATCGGAGAATCGAAGACCAACCGAATTCAACATGAAGAAAGTCTACTGATGTGGATCAAGATGAACTTCAAAAGAAATAAGCTATCTCTGCTGAAGAATAACAATATCTTTGGCAGACCTTCCTACTGTCGATGCTCCTCTCATTCGGCAAAGGACTTCCTTGCCGATCTCCTTCCATCGACATCACTCTGTCGAAACTTCGACAGAGGTTCTTCCTGCCGATTGACCTTAAGTCGGTAATATCTCTTTATGGCAAATCCTCTCGATTTGACCATACTTCGTAATTCCCAATGTTGTTCTGACAAAAGGAATGTAAACTTCTATTGCACAGAGGATATTCACTTGAGTTCTGATCTGATTGAGACTTTCTCTTTTAAAAGATCTCAAAAAGATTTGAATCAAGTATATTTTATTAAGATATTGTCCTTTCATAGTACAACAATTATCTTTTGTATTGTGATAAGTCACTTCAAATATCTTATAAGTTATTGAAGATATCTCAACTACCCATGTAATAAATGACAAGTGTCCTTTGCATTTAATACATGTGGTAGTATAAAAGGGGTGAAGATCTCTCCATGAAAACTACGATTTCAGCTCAAGTGATCTTAGTGCATTTCAAGCAAGTTGTTAGTTTTCCCTATTTCATAGCTTTTTGTCTTAGTGTTCTTGAAAGTTGTGTTCTAAAAGGTTTTTAAAGTGTTAGGTTGTTAGGATAGTTTTACTATTCTTTTCCGCAACAATCTTTTGTAAGCTAAGTGTAATTCTTGATATTTATTATCTATAAAGAATTAAAATTAAGGGGGCGTTTGGTTCATTTTAAGGAATATGAATGAAAATGAAAATGGGAATGAAGCAGAATGGGAATAGGAATGAGCATTGCATTGATGCTGTTTGGTTAAACCAATATAATCAATAAAAAAATATTTTATATAATATTTTTTAATACAAATATGCGCCGTCCAACACGAAAATAAAAAATATGTTTCATTAAACATCGAGAGATGAAGGGCGTATGAGAAAATGTGACTGAACGGGAATAAGATTTTCATTCCCCCCAATTTGGTCAGGAATGAAAATTAATGGGTTTGGGGTAATGGACTCATTATATTATGTCAAACCAAACAACATTTTTCATTCCCATTCCCATTCCAAACCCCTCAATACCTCCAACCAAACACCCCCTAAGTGAAAATATTGTGTATTGTATTCAACCCCCCCCCCCCTTCTACAATACTTGTTTTATCTTATTAGGACTAACATGACTTCTCGGTGGTTTCCTACGCCCGTGGTTTTTCCCGTTTTGGATTTTCCACGTAAATCCGGTGTCGTTTTCTCCCTTTATTTATTTTCGTCAAGTTTACGTTTATGTTTGTGGTTGTTTATCGTATCTGTTGAGATATTCGATTTATCGTTTCCGCATTACAAACTCCTTTTAGTTTATTTTGGATCTTGGGTTGATTTCGATTAAGTTTCTACTCGATTCGATCTCGTTTTGTGGGGTTTGATCGAGTGTGGTGTGATTGGAACAATACATAATACTTGGTAGAAAGTAAACAGGCCCTGGGGGAGATATATACACAACGACCCGCCTGCAACTCCGATCATCGAAAAAAAAAGAAACGAGCAAACCATAGGGCCTGTTTACTTCTGGGTTTTGTGATATTAAATCGACATATTTATAGGAAGGAAGGAAGGTTGCAGCGAGGAGAGATCGAGATGGGAGAGAGAGAGAGAGAGAGTGGGTGGGAGGTTGGGTTTTCTATATGGAGGATGAAGAAGATGATATATATATAGGAGGCCATTCAAGGGAGAACTACTCAAGGACTACGACTATGAACTACTCTACCACCCGGGTAAGGCAAATGTGGTGGTTGATGCCTTGAGTCAGAAGGAGTATAGTGGGAGACTCCAAGCCAAACTTACAAGGATCGAATTAGTGTCAAGTCTCATGGGAAGAATTAAAGTGTCGCAAACCAAAGCATTGAAGGAAGAGAATCTCAAAGATGAAGTAATGACCAAGCAACGGTTACTTTTGACCGAAGATAGCCGAGGAATAAAATGCTTCAACGGGCGAGTTTGGGTGCCAAAATTTGGTGGAAGCCGAGAGCTACTCTTGGAGGACATGCATAAGTCCAAATATTTTATCCACCCGGGAAGCACCAAGATGTATCGAGACTTGAAACTGCATTATTGGTGGCCGGTTATGAAGTTGGATGTGGCACATTATGTAGAGCGGTGCGTGACATGCTTGCAAGTGAAAGCCGAGCATCAACGACCTTATGGGAGCCTTCAATCTCTAGAAATACCCGAGTGGAAATGGGACAAGATTACCATGGACTTCGTAACCAAACTACCGAAGACCTTGAGAGGGAACGACACTATTTGGGTTATTGTCGACCGTTTGACGAAGAGTGCTCATTTTCTAGCGATGCGGGAAACTTTGCCAATGGATAATTTGGCAAATTTTATATAGACGAAGTAGTCTCTAGACATGGTATACCTTTGTCAATAGTCTCCGATCATGATAGCCGGTTTACGTCAAGATTTTGGGGAGCCTTACACCAAGAGTTAGGCACGAAGGTGAATTTGAGCACGACATACCACCCACAGATGGACGTACAAAGCGATAGGATGATTCATACTCTAGAGGACATGATTAGGTCTTGTGTGATCGACTTTGGCGGTAGTTGGAATACCCATCTACCTTTAGTAGATGATCAAAGAATTTCTGAAGTTTTGAGGAAATTTTCTTTGAAGATTATTTGCTAAAGCATTCGAGCTGATTCTGAAGATAATTTCTTTCCAAAAGTCTGAAAGTGTTCTATGCAAGCTTTGGGAAGATTGTTCATCATTTGAAGACAGTTTTGGAAAGAAGACTATCAATGAAAAAGGGGAGATTATTTTGACAGAGCTTAAAGTGAAGAACTGAATTGCTAGATCTTTCAACAGTGATCTTGAATCCAAAGGGGGAGATTGTTAGAGCATAAATCTGTTGGATACAAGATCAAGAATACTGAAGGTCAAAGTTGAGAAAGTCAAAGCTGCTAAAGTCAAATCTCATTAAAAGTCAAAGTCTATTTGTAATAAGTCAATGTATTTTGTATTTTGTATTTTCCTTGTATTAGGTTTTAGTATAAATAGTTTTTGTCTTTGTAATTTGTAAGTACGAACTTAATTAGTGAATATTCAGTTGCATCTAGAGAGAGAAAATTAGAGAGAGAAAGAGAGGTCATTAGAGAGAGTTCTAGAGAGAGAGATATTGTAATCTTGAAATTGAGAAGTTAATCAAACAGGTATTTGATTCTTATTCTTGTTTGTTTGATTAATCTTTTATTAGAAACTAGAATCTGGAACAATCAATTGGTATCAGAGCAGATCCAAATAGAAAAATCAAGAAATTCAAGAAAGTTCGTTTTTACTGTTCATCGTGTCCAGATTTGATTCTGAGTTTGAGTGAGTTTTTAGAGTTGTAATCGATTAGGTTTTGTTAGGAAAGTGAAATCGATCGAGTTTGTATAGAAAGATTTGTCTATTGCACTGTAATGAATTCGAATTTTTGAATTTTTGTGAATTTTGTAAACACGAGTTCTTGACACTGTTCTTATTCAGAATTGTAATTTTTGTGTTTTTGATCGAAAAATCAGTGTTAGTTTTGTGTTCGAGTTGTTTAGAAGGTCAAATTGTCGAAGTTTCAAGTTGGAATTCTAGGCAGAAATAAGTTTTTGGTGAATTTGGACGTTTTTAGAGGAATGCGGGTTGTTCTTGAGTAATGCGGGTCTATCATCGGATTGTGCGGGTCATTCATCAACATTCATAAAAGTTTTTCAGAGGAATGCGGGTCATTCAAAGTCCGAAGTTGAAATGCGTTTGCTTCTCGAAAGCTTGATATACGGGTGAAACTTGACACGCATATTGTGTAATGCGTTTGCTTAGTGACACGCATAACAGAAAGTTACGGTTCCTTTGTGACACGCAAAGTAAAGGAATGCGGTTCCCTTGTGACACGCAAAGTAAAGGAATGCGGTTCCTACCTAACACGCATATTGGAGGAATTCGGTTCAAGTGTGACACGCATAGTGAGATATGCGGTTCAAGTGTGACACGCATAGTGAGATATGCGGTTCAAGTGTGACACGCATAGTTGAGGAATGTGTTTCCCGTGCTAAGTCTTCCGAGGGGGACATATTTTTGGTTGTGATTAAAATTTCTGATTTTATATTTCAAGTTTTCTGTATTTTCTTGATTGTTTCATTTGGACTAACGATCAGTTCTAGTTTCTTATTGATATATTTTTCAAACAGGTTATACAAGATGACTTCCAAAGATGCACTTTCAATTGGTACTGATGTTAAGCCTCCAGTTCTATTCAAAGGCGAGTATGAACAATGGAAGGACAGATTCTTGGATTTCATAGATCGGCATTCAAATGGAGAGAATATTCTACTGTCTATCACCGAAGGTCCAATGGCTCCAATAACAGTTCAAGTACCTGATGTTGATTCTTCTGATAGTGAAGACGGGACTGAGGAAACAGAGCAAAAGATGAAGACAGTGACAGTGGATATTTCTCAGTATTCTGAAGAACAGAAAAGCCGATACAAAGCAGATAAACAAGCAAGATCCTTACTTCTTCAAAGCATCCCAAATGAGATCTACATCAAGATTGACAGTTATAAAGCCAATGCTAAGAAGATGTGGGATCAGTTGCAAAAGATGATGATGGGATCAAAGGTCGGAAACCAGATGAAAGTGGCGAACTGCATAAATAGTTATGAAGAGTTCAAAGCAAAGGAGAATGAGAGTCTGGAAGATACCTATGAGAGGTTTGTGTTGCTTCTAAATGAGTTGACAAAGAACAAAGTCAAAAAGAAGCAGTTGGAAAACAATGTTAAATTTCTGAGCATCTTACGTCCGGAATGGAAAAAGCATACAAGAAGAATGAAGCAGATGAAGGATTTGAATGAAATTCCATTACATGAGGTATTTGAGACCTTAAGGCAGAATGAAGAAGAGGTTGAAGAGAAAAGAGCTGAGAAGAAGAAGGCAGAAAAAGTTCTTGATCCGATTGCTTTAGTAGCTGGAGAAAAGAAGAAAGAAAAGAAAGAGAAGAAAAAGAAGAAAGTTCTTACATCTTCTGAGTCAGATTCTGTTTCAGATAGTGATGATGGTGAAAGTCTGAAACAAGCTATGTTGTTGCTGACCCGTGCCTTTCAGAAGAAATTCTACAAGAAGCCGGGATCAAATTCTCAAAGGTATTCTTCTTCAAGTTCAAAGAACCACGAGCACCGACAAAAAGTGGAAGGTAAGAGGTATGAAGAGGATAGATATGTTGAGAAGCAACCAGTTGAGAAAAAGAAGTTTATGAATGACTACACTGCTGTTGAAAAGCCAGCAACTGATTCAATCAAGTGCTACAATTGCGGCAAGATGGGTCATTTTGCAAAAGATTGTCGAAAGCCAAAAGTTCGCAACTCTCAGTACTATCAGAACAAGTTGCTTTTGGCAAGACAACAAGAAGCGGGTGTCGCTCTAATGGCTGAAGATGAGTTTTGGCTGGATTACTCAGAAGGAGAAGAGGATGACAAGAAAGAAGAAACAGCTCATATCTGTCTCATGGGCAAAGAAGTTAAGGATGACGAGTCAGATGATGAGGCAGTTAATGAGGTATTAAACTTATCTGAAAAAGATTTTATTACCAAAATGGAAACCATGGTGGTTGAGCTACAAAATTTACAAAATAATCTGAAAAAGGAAAAAGAAAAAGTTGCTAAAAAGAACAAGAAGATCTTTGAGCTTAATACGTCTGTTATTTCAAACAAAGATCTGATTGATTCTTTACGCAAATCTGATTTTGATTCTAAATCTAAAGTAGATTGTTTTGAAAAGAAGATTTCTGAGTTTGAAGGTAAAGTGTCTAAATATGAGTTTGAGAAAAATGAATCTGCACTAACTATTTATAAACTGCAGGTTGAAAACAAGAATTTGAATAAAAAAGTAAATGGTCTGGAAGCAAAACTTTATGCAAGAGGTCAAACAGATCAAACCATTTTTCTCAATGCACCTAATGAAGAGGCTGATGTCAAAGAGAAATGGGGACTTGGTTTTGAAAACCCCCATTATCTTAAGAAAGCTATCAGAAAACAACCGACATTTCTTGCTTGTGCTGGTAAACATACTCATTTAAAACCCAAATTTGTTACCAAATTGCCAGAAGAAGTTGAGGACCAAGAAACTGAAAATAGAAAGAATAAAAAGAAAATGCAACTACCGTTTAACTATGAAAAGTTAAATGATAGTTATCTTTCCAAAACACCAAGAGTTATTTCAACTGACTATTTTGTTAGTTATTCCGCTTCTGAGATGAAGGCAAAACCTGTGATTGCAAAGGTTTATGTTCCTACATCTATTCTTGAAAGCAAAATAGTCAAGCTTGAAAATGTGTTATCTGATGAAAAACTTTTGGTTGATATACAACAAAATGTATTTTCTACAGTTGTAAAGAACACTGTTTTTCAAAATAAATCTTCAAAGTGTTCTACAGTTTCTAAGGTATCTCAATCTTCATCTGATAATTCTGATGACTTATTTGAGTCTGCAAATGATTATTTTAATTCTGATGATGGGTGCATGGAAAAATCTGATATGTTTGATGTCAATTCTACACTTCCTGATCATTCTACTTGTCTTAAAAATGACAAAGTGTTACCAAGTGGTGTAAATACTGTTGAATCATCAACTAAGGTTGGTGAATCAATTTCTGTAACTGCTGATTACTATGCTAATGGTAAGAAACATAACAAACAGCGATTACAGAAACAGAAATACACTGGTACACGAAAGAATATTCAGTCTCGGAAATTTGCTTTTCCTAATAAATCTATATCTTATGTTTCAGATTTAAGGAAGAAAAAGTTGAAAGCTCAATTCGAATGGAGACCAAAACGGAAGGAGGATGAGATAGTGGAATCAGTTTCTGATAATACTTGTAATAGATCAGTTAGTAGTGATACTGATGTGATTGATCAAATTGCTTCTAATAATCAAAACCTTATAACTTCTTACAAGAGATATTCAATAAAGCAATTGATTCAATTGTCTCCTATTACTACTACATCTTATCCTTATCAGAGAAATGATTTTGCTTATTCTCATAATTCTTCTGATTGGTATGGATCTTATCATGTTAATTCTTCAAGATCAAATGTTTTCAAAGTTTTCAAAAGAATAGAGGGTCCATTTTCAAGTGGTTACCAAAATCCTGTGCTAATCTGTTAGGACCCGCTTTTAAATGGGTACCTAAAGTTATTGTTTCCTGATTTCTCTTGCAGACCCGACATATGTGGTACTTGGATAGTGGATGTTCCAAGCATATGACTGGGCAAAAAGCTTTATTGTCTAACTATACAGAGAAATTCAGTGGAAATGTCAGATTTGGAAACGATCAGCTTTCACCTATTCTAGGATATGGTGACATCATTCAAGACAAGATAACGATCAGTAAGGTGAGTTATGTCGAAGGTTTGGAGCACAACTTATTCAGCATAGGTCAATTCTGCGATAAAGGGTTAGAGGTCAACTTCAAGTCTAAGAGTTGCTCAGTTCGTACTGAAGACGGCACAGAACTCTTGGGTGGACAGAACTCAGTTCGTACTGAAGATTTTAGATGATCTACATTCATTTGAGGGGGAGCAAAACTAATTTCTGCATTATACATTTTAACTGACAAAATTTTTGTGATGCATGATTTTAGGGGGAGCTTATAAGTCAAAAGGAGTAAGACGACGATTTCTGATTGTTTCAGATCAGAACTCGTACTATCAAAGTTTTCTTGCTTTATGTCATTTACATTTGAATAAATTTTGTGAACAAATTTTTGACTAGACTTTGAGACTTGCAGAATGAGAGAAGCTGCAACGATCATATCTTAATGACTACAGCTGACTTTCTGAGACTTAAGATTGAGCGAAGAGGTAAATTTCTTATCTTAATCACAAATATATCTGAAAGAAGGACAACTTTCAGATATAGAAAACATGTTCTTAAATGTTCAAACCACTTCCCGATTTTTTAAATAGATTTTATAATTTGGAAGTGTGATTTTAAATGTTTTCATTTTATTTTTGTGCTTAATCGATATACAAACCGTGTGTTTCCAAAGATAATTACTTGCGTATTGTCTTTTCTATATACTTTCAAGTATTCACACACACCGGTTTGAATTTTTGTTCAAAATGTTCTTACCATGTCTCTAAATTGAAACAATTTTTCTTCGATGGTAAGACACTCCGTTTGTATTCAAAGAATTTTGAGCGATATTTCATTTTGAAACGGTTTTTCAAGAATGTCTATATTTTGTTTCATATAGACAAATATCTGTTATTCTTGACCATAAGCCTTAATTGATATATCATTCATTTCTGATCATTTTTCATACAATGTCAGATTTTCAAACAAGTCTTTTGCATTCATATTCATTCATTCAATATACTTGTTTGAAAATACTTCAATGTTTAAAAATGCTCAAATATTCATGATTATATTTTATGAGCATACATTCATCTGACATTTGTATATGAGTTTTAACTGTTATCGTTAAACCATTTGAGCAACTCATGCTTTATAGGATTACATGGGTTCTTTGTGCTAGGAATTAACTGAACTTCTATGGATTCACGTTAACCAGTGTTTCCTACCCAAGAAGTTAATCCTTTAGTGATTGAGTGTGAGGAGTCTAAAAGAAATGAGTGTGGGTGTGATGAGGTAAAATGGAAAAGAGATTTTGGTTAGATGTGAGCTTATTGATAAAAAGAAAGAGGGTGTGAGATCAGAGTAAAAGAATATCAAACTCTGCACCAACTACTTTCTGAGCCGGGCAACCACATTACTAGCATTTCACAATTCTTTGGTGAATGTTATTGAAACAGGCAAATAGCCCATGCCAATTCTTGTTTAAACCCCACCAACCACTCATTTTCTTCTCAACAAGAAAATGTTTCACATTTTCAAGGGGACGCAGCATATTATCTATCTGGTTTTCATTTGGAAAATCTGGATATTGAAACAGAAGGAAGTCTGCCCCACCTTCGCACTTCAATCATGCACTTAGAGTCTGTGTTTATCTACTGTTGTCTCAGTGGTCTACACAATGTTGAGCCTTATAAAAGCAATTTTCGTGCTTAATTATTTCTACACTTACACGAGCACACAAGGAATTCGTTTCTTTGTCATAACATTCATAGAAATTGCCTTTGTGGTATTTCGATGATTGGATGGAAGCCCTGGGGGAGTGAACAATAAAAAGCTCCTTTATATTGTGTATTCGTTACACACAGTGACTTTGTGTTACTGACAGGCATATTAACTGATTCATCTGTTGATTCAGGAGTTACATGTTCTTATTTTGTTCGGATTTGAAAAGATCTGGATGAATACTGGTTGTGGATCACAGAATCAGAGGCTCGTTATCAGATTAGAATGGTCAAAGACATTTCTTGGAAGCAAAGTTTTGATGATCTAGATGCTCCATTCATCAAAAAGGGGGAGATGGTATGAAGAAATGTTAAAGTTTTTGAAGTTAAAGGGAGATGGTTTCAAAGAAATGATAAAGATTTGAAGATTTGAAGATGATCAAAGAATTTCTGAAGTTTTGAGGAAATTTTCTTTGAAGATTATTTGCTAAAGCATTCGAGCTGATTCTGAAGATAATTTCTTTCCAAAAGTCTGAAAGTGTTCTATGCAAGCTTTGGGAAGATTGTTCATCATTTGAAGACAGTTTTGGAAAGAAGACTATCAATGAAAAAGGGGAGATTATTTTGACAGAGCTTAAAGTGAAGAACTGAATTGCTAGATCTTTCAACAGTGATCTTGAATCCAAAGGGGGAGATTGTTAGAGCATAAATCTGTTGGATACAAGATCAAGAATACTGAAGGTCAAAGTTGAGAAAGTCAAAGCTGCTAAAGTCAAATCTCATTAAAAGTCAAAGTCTATTTGTAATAAGTCAATGTATTTTGTATTTTGTATTTTCCTTGTATTAGGTTTTAGTATAAATAGTTTTTGTCTTTGTAATTTGTAAGTACGAACTTAATTAGTGAATATTCAGTTGCATCTAGAGAGAGAAAATTAGAGAGAGAAAGAGAGGTCATTAGAGAGAGTTCTAGAGAGAGAGATATTGTAATCTTGAAATTGAGAAGTTAATCAAACAGGTATTTGATTCTTATTCTTGTTTGTTTGATTAATCTTTTATTAGAAACTAGAATCTGGAACAATCACTGGAAAGGGCGATTAAGAAGCTTCGACATAAAGATGTGGCAATGGTAAAGGTTCAAAGGAAGCACCACTGCGGTGTCAATGTGACTTGGGAGGCGGAAGAGGACTTCAAGCGTAGATACCCTTATTTGTTTAGTTAGTTTGGATTTCGGGGACGAAATCATTTCTAAGTTGGGGAGGATTGTAACACCCCGAAATCTGGGAACTTCTTTGGGATTCTATACTGAGTAATTGAGATTTTCGTAATTTAAGCATCGTGGGCTGAAAGAGTTAATTTTGTGGCAGGTGGCATTTCTCGCGATAATGCCCGCGATAGTGACAGGGTGTCATTATCGCGAAGGCACAATCGCTGGGGGTTTGTGACTTTCGGTACAATTCGCGCGATAGTGCCTTGGTCACTATCGCGGTGTCACCCTCGCGCCATTTGTACCGCAGGGTGTTGAGACCGCACGATTGTGTCTGCGACAGTGACAATGTCACTGTCGCCGTGTCACTATCTCCGACAGTGTATTTGGGTATAAAAAGCTTAGTCACGAATTTTAGGTCTTTTATCTGATTTGGTTGGCTTCTTGGGCGATTTCTCTTCTGATTTTTGGGTAAGTTCTTCTTCCTAGCCACCCTTCATCATTAATACTCCTATCTACCACCATTCTTGATCATTTATGAACCTCTCCTAGGTGTTGAGAAGCTAAAGTGGAAGTGTTCAAGTTTAGCTAATATCAATTCTTCACCTCCTTCATTCTAGGGTTTAGTTTTCTTTTGAAAACTACCAAGGTGAGTTCATCCACTTTTATAAAACATTATGCATGTCAAAATGTGGGTTTAAACATCTAAACATCTCCTTTTTCACATACATGTTTTGTGGAAACTTGTGTTAAACCTAACTTTTGGAGATTTTAGGGTTTGTGATAAATTATGGAATAGAGGTTAATAAGCCTTGATAATGTTCTATTAGCATGTTTATACTTGGGAAATTTATTTAAATGGATGGCTATGATCATGTAAAAACTATGAATTTGGAAATGATGAACTCATAATTAACTGCTGATAAGTTTGTATGTTGGGTTTTGGTATGTTTTGGAATTGAGGCATGAAAGGGTTAATTATGTGACAACTATTGAGCTCTTGGTAAACAAGGAGGGATGCTTTTATGGAAACTACTCTTTTATAATATCTTATGTAATTTGATTAATGTCAGTTTCCTCGTTTGGCCTTACGGACATTATGTGGCTTAATTGCTTTCATTTGGGAGTCATGACCCAATTTTGTTGTAACATTTGGTCCAACGTTGGAACATTAGTTTTCCACGTCGAGGTACGTTTAGGCATCGAATTGGGTTATAAGTCCTACGTGCTAAGTATTACGATATTGGACGAGGATCTCAATGTAAGGGCCCTTCGGGGTTGAAGTTGACTTTCCGTGGGTGTAAGTTTAAAGCCATCGAGTCTGACATCCCTTGCGTATACTTTCTATTTGTATTGGCTTTACTGACTTGTCAAGTGGCTTACTTTTGTGTTCTGTCACTTGTGTTAGTAAGCGAGTCTCCCCCGTTAACCCAAGAGGTGTTTGTTATGGTAAAGAATATTATCATTATTATCATAAATTCAATTCTTTTACTTACACTTATATTTGATCATTTCTAATTGTAAAGGTTGATCTCACTAGGCTTTACCCTAACACTTTTTCTTAAAATGACATATATAACAAGTCAGGCTAGCAGTGGGATTCGTCGGGATTGAGTGGGTGGCCCTAGGGTCAAGAGCGGTCTTTTTGGGAGATATAGTGACCGGTGCATATTGATAGTGGACATACTTTTGGAAGAATAGCAACACCCGACCTTAATCTTGCTTGTCTAAGTTAGATTATTAGGTTGTTGAAATTTATTCTTCAATTGAGTAGTTTTGTAATTGTCATAACTTTACTTCCCCGTTCCGGGATGATACTTTGGGATGTTTTGTCAAGTTATATCTATACAGGTTACCCATTTTACAGCCGTCATATTGTCGAAATTTCGAATTTTATTTTCTCTAAATTTTAGGGTGTTACATACAGTGTGTTAGGTGACTTCAAAGTTTGTATACCCGCATGCATGCTGCGTTAGGCACTATGATTTGCTTCTCGTATTTGATCCGGGCGACTTTCCAAGTCTTTGTACCTGCAACAAACTCGCCTAAAGTGAGGAGCAGTTTTTAAAGCAGTTTCCATCTTTTTCCATTTGGTGCACTATCCAAAAAAAATTATATCGATGATTTCTCACATCAAAATAGAGAATATATTAGCATAAAATTTGTAGTTTTCTTCATCGATTTCTCCGTTCTCAAGTATTTTAACATCGATCAAGTATAGTGGACTTGTTGGGTCATCTAAGATTTGAAGATGACCTCCCCTGTTCAGCTTGTAATTGTGTATCTGTAAAATGATTGTACACTTTCATACTTAGGATACTTTATGGTTCTTTGTAATAGTTTAGTTGTGCGTTTAAAAGATCGGAGAATCGAAGACCAACCGAATTCAACATGAAGAAAGTCTACTGATGTGGATCAAGATGAACTTCAAAAGAAATAAGCTACCTCTGCTGAAGAATAACAATATCTTTGGCAGACCTTCCTACTGTCGATGCTCCTCTCATTCGGCAAAGGACTTCCTTGCCGATCTCCTTCCATCGACATCACTCTGTCGAAACTTCGACAGAGGTTCTTCCTGCCGATTGACCTTAAGTCGGTAATATCTCTTTATGGCAAATCCTCTCGATTTGACCATACTTCGTAATTCCCAATGTTGTTCTGACAAAAGGAATGTAAACTTCTATTGCACAGAGGATATTCACTTGAGTTCTGATCTGATTGAGACTTTCTCCTTTAAAAGATCTCAAAAAGATTTGAATCAAGTATATTTTATTAAGATATTATCCTTTCATAGTACAACAATTATCTTTTGTATTGTGATAAGTCACTTCAAATATCTTATAAGTTATTGAAGATATCTCAACTACCCATGTAATAAATGACAAGTGTCCTTTGCATTTAATGCATGTGGTAGTATAAAAGGGGTGAAGATCTCTCCATGAAAACTACGATTTCAGCTCAAGTGATCTTAGTGCATTTCAAGCAAGTTGTTAGTTTTCCCTATTTCATAGCTTTTTGTCTTAGTGTTCTTGAAAGTTGTGTTCTAAAAGGTTTTTAAAGTGTTAGGTTGTTAGGATAGTTTTACTATTCTTTTCCGCAACAATCTTTTGTAAGCTAAGTGTAATTCTTGATATTTATTATCTATAAAGAATTAAAATTAAGGGGGCGTTTGGTTCATTTTAAGGAATATGAATGAAAATGAAAATGGGAATGAAGCAGAATGGGAATAGGAATGAGCATTGCATTGATGCTGTTTGGTTAAACCAATATAATCAATAAAAAAATATTTTATATAATATTTTTTAATACAAATATGCGCCGTCCAACACGAAAATAAAAAATATGTTTCATTAAACATCGAGAGATGAAGGGCGTATGAGAAAATGTGACTGAACGGGAATAAGATTTTCATTCCCCCCAATTTGGTCAGGAATGAAAATTAATGGGTTTGGGGTAATGGACTCATTATATTATGTCAAACCAAACAACATTTTTCATTCCCATTCCCATTCCAAACCCCTCAATACCTCCAACCAAACACCCCCTAAGTGAAAATATTGTGTATTGTATTCAACCCCCCCCCCCCCCCTTCTACAATACTTGTTTTATCTTATTGGGACTAACATGACTTCTCGGTGGTTTCCTCCGCCCGTGGTTTTTCCCGTTTTGGATTTTCCACGTAAATCCGGTGTCGTTTTCTCCCTTTATTTATTTTCGTCAAGTTTACGTTTATGTTTGTGGTTGTTTATCGTTTCTGTTGAGATATTCGATTTATCGTTTCCGCATTACAAACTCCTTTTAGTTTATTTTGGATCTTGGGTTGATTTCGATTAAGTTTCTACTCGATTCGATCTCGTTTTGTGGGGTTTGATCGAGTGTGGTGTGATTGGAACAATACATAATACTTGGTAGAAAGTAAACAGGCCCTGGGGGAGATATATACACAACGACCCGCCTGCAACTCCGATCATCGAAAAAAAAAGAAACGAGCAAACCATAGGGCCTGTTTACTTCTGGGTTTTGTGATATTAAATCGACATATTTATAGGAAGGAAGGAAGGTTGCAGCGAGGAGAGATCGAGATGGGAGAGAGAGAGAGAGAGAGAGTGGGTGGGAGGTTGGGTTTTCTATATGGAGGATGAAGAAGATGATATATATATAGGAGGCCATTCAAGGGAGAACTCGGTTATCTATGATAACCGTGAGATCCAATCTTAACCACAAATCAGTGGATAAATTAGGAAAACAATAATTTTGGTAATTTTAATTAAAACTTTAATTAAAGGGTATGTTAGGTATTTTAAAAATCTTCTCTCTCCTCTCTCCTCTCTCCGACAAACATTATTCCGATGACCACATGATGCACAATGTGATACCTTTTGTAAAGGTCAAAAATAACGAAAATAAATAAGAAGTCTTGTGATACCTACTGTGATAAAAAAATAAAAAATGTTGGGATACCTGTTGTGATACAAAATACACTTTGACACTCACCGTGATACAAAATACACTGTAATAGCTATTATGATACCATTGTGATACAAAAAAAGAACTTTTAAACCGTACGTCTTACTGTGATACCTATTGTGATACCATGTTGAAACTAGATCCAATCTGAGTTTTAAACTACACATATGATAAGTGATAACCATCAAGATTTGAAGCAAATAATGGAAAAAAAAACAACCAACCATGAATCACAATCCATGAATCACAATGTGATACCAAAAAAAAAACTTTTAAGCTGTAAGACAAAATCTCATACCTATTTTGATACAAGGTTGAGACCATTATGATACAATCTTACTGTGAAAAAAAAATGATACCCAATCTTAATGTGATGATTATTGTGAAAAAAAAATGTCAAACACAAACTTACTGATTATTGTGATACCATGTTGATACCAAATCTAATCTGAGTTTTAAACCACCCACAACAATATGATACCCATCAAGATTTGGAGAAAATAAAGAGAAAAAAATACAATAGCCATAACAACAAGAACCCATAATTTCCTTCTTTGTCCTCATTCCCCTTTCCTTATTATGACTCGCAAGCTCCCTCCTATCCATCACCTTAGCGGCAAAAATAGCGCCTCCGATCGCCTCCGACGACGGAGAAGGAGAACATCTGAGTTTTACAGATGTCGGCGAGGGCAATGTTATCGCCTGATTCAGATCTAGAACGACGAATGGTGTCCCAACTGAGATCTCCAGAAGTAGAATGAGGTTTGGTAGCGACAGAGGAGGGGAGTGGGAGGTTGTGGCGAGCGGAGGAGGTAGCGGTGGTGGTCCAAGTGGTTGCGGATCTGGAGTTGGTACTATGATTGAGGTAACAGGAGAGGTCACCGGAGGCTTCGTCGGGAAGTCAGGTAGTGAAAACTCTAGGAAGAGAAAAGGAGTGGTGGCGGCTCAAAGGGGAAAATGTGAAAAGGAATTAGGTTAAAATGGTAGATAGACTGATAGAGAAAGAGAGGATAATATAAGAGAAAAATAAGATTTTAGGAATTAAACAAATTTACTAAAATACCCTTTTCAATTTATTTAAAATTAATATTAATTATTCTAAATGTGTGGCTCACATTGGATCTCACAGTTACCACAAACTACCTAGTTCTCATTTGATTAAGCCCCTATATATATATATATATATATATATATATATATATATATATATATATATATATATATATATATATAAGTTGCAGGTGGTGGGTCAAAGAGATAAAGGATGAGTTGTGGGTCAAAGAGAGAAAAAAGTGGTCAAAGTGGTCAAAATTGGTTAAATGACTTTCTTGCCCCTTTAACTAACGGATAGTTTTTAACGACGTTAGCGACAGGGACTCGGGGTGAAACGAAATGCAAACCACAAGGATCCCTAGTGTAATTATTTCAAAATATGGACCATATCCAGATTCTGAGCAAACCACAGGGACCAGAGTGTAATTTATTCTTTGTTTTATAATATAATAAAAGAAAAAAATATATATAAAGAACATGTGGCACATTGTAATTGGTGCATTATAAAGTATAAAAACATAAAATGATTTGTTCTATTTAGAAAACAAAAAATAATATTAAAAACATGAAAGGACAGTAATGCCTTTGAGTTTAACGGACCTGGTAGACGGACGTTGGGCTAAAAGACCAGATCCAATAGAAATTGCATACCACAGGCACCAAATCCATAATAAATGGAGTTTAGGGACGAAATCCATAAAAATCACCAAACCACAGGGACCAAATCCATAATTTACTCTTTTTTTATATACAGATTTTGATTTTTCATACTCTATTATAGAAAAATTACAGCATAGTTCTTGGAGATGCTCTTGTGCTTTTAAGTTAACTACGACATCCAAAATGGGAGGTTGGTATAAAAAATATAGTTTTTATAAGTCACCAACATATTTTATGTTTTTTTAGAAGAATATTGTGTTAAACACCATATCTATTAGGTAACATAATAATTAATATGAATTAATTGCCACATTCGTTGATCTTGAGAAACTAGATGATTACATGAGATTGCATCACTTTCTCTCTCTAGTTTCTCTCTCTAGAATATGCAACTATCATTATTCTCTCTCTAAGTGCTTAATGTTTAAGCAAACTCAAATAACACCCAACTCTAATTACAAAGACGTTACAATACAAAGTAAACTACTTTGACTTTCACTAACATGACTTTGACTTTTGACTTTCTTTGACTTTTACAATGCATGACTTTACAATTGTTTTACATTCAAATCTTGAAGACAATAATGTCCTAACAATCTCCCCCTTTTGATTCAAGATTTAAAAAAGAAATTTGACAGCAGTCTTCTGTTCTTGATCTTCAAAACTTTAACTCTGACAACTTTAAACTTTGAAGCTTTGACAATCTTCAAACATTCGACTTTGAAGAATCTTCAGATTTAAGCTCTAATAATTTACCACTTTAACTTCAATAAACTTCAAATTTTCAGCTTTGAGGAATCTTCAGTCAATCATGAAAAGTCATTCTCTTTTGCTTTGAAAAGTCATTCTCTTGCTTTAAAAAGTCATTCTCTAAAACTTTGAAATTTCATCAAGTCTTGAACATGAACTTGAAATCTTTGCAGTTTTGATCTTTGCGGCTTTGCAATGGTGATTTTCTTCAAAAATCTTCAAATCTTGATGAATTTGTGACGAATTTATGCACAATCTTCTCCCAAAGCTCTGATATACCAAATGTTGAACACCAGATCTATTAGGTAACACAATATGAATCAATTGCCACATTCGTTGATCTTGGGAAACTAGATGATTACATGAGATTGCAACACTTTGGGGCTGTTTACCAAATTTTCTATTAAATCCTGTATGGAAAAATTTATCTGTTTGGATAAATTTGACTGTTCGGATAAATGTGTCGTTGTTTACCTTTTTACCCGAATCAACAGTCTGAATGACCTAAATGACGTATCTACCCCTCAAATAAAAAGTGATCTTGTTTAATGTTGTTTACTATTCATACCAGTTCAATTAAAATCAACCCAATATTTGTTTACACCATTTTTTATAATCAAAACCAATTTTTTATACCAGTTCAATCAAAATCAACCCAATTTTTTTGTTCATACCATTTTTTTACCATTTTTGTTTACACCATGTTCATACCAGTTTAATCAAAACCAGTTTTTTATAATCAAAATCAACCCAATTTTTGTGCATGTTCGATTCCAAAATCGTCCATAGAGATGAAGGGAAGCTTTTGGAAATCGACCATGGAAATTGATGGAAATCGTCCAAACAGTTTTGTTCATGGAAATCGATGAAGGGAAGCTTCTGGAAATCGATGAAAATCGTCCATGGAAATCGATGGAATCGTCCTTGGAAATCCATGTAAATCGATGGAAATCGTCTAACCAGTTTTGTTTTGGAAATCGATGGTGATTATGGAGATGATGGAGATGAAGGGTTGGAGATGGTGATTATGGAGATGAAAGGAAGCTTTTGGAGATGGTGATGATGGAGATGAAGTATGGAGGAGGAGGAAGAGGCGTGTTTCCAATCTGGAGAGGTTAGGGTTTAGGCATGTCTTAAGGAGGAGGAGGAGGTATTTCTAACCTGATTTGTTTTTTCCCTTAAGGGTAGAATGGTAAATTTTTTGTCTTAATGGGGGCAATACACCCCTTACCTACTTAGCGAATAAGCCATTTTTGTCTGCACGAATAAGCCATTAAACCACAAGTAAACACCCCAAACGTCTGCGCGAATAAGCCATTTTTTTGTGATTAAGCTCATTAAGCCACAAGTAAACACACCCCTTCTCTCTCTAGAATATGCAACTATCATTACTCTCTCTAAATGCCTAATGCTTAATGCTTAAGCAAACTCAAATAACACCTAACTTTAATTACAAAGACATTACAATACAAAGTAAACTACTTTGACTTTCACTAACATGACTTTGATTTTCCATGACTTTTACAATCCATGACTTTTACAATTGTTTTACATTCAAATCTTGAAGACAATAAATGTCCTAACAGATTGACTTTTACCTTAATTGATGTGTAAAATATTATTTTATTAGTTTTTTACATATATTTTTATTTATATATCAAATTAAATATTTATATGAGATCCACAAAAAATAGATTTTTGTAAGTCAACTATTATTATCATAATCATCATCATTTTTGTTAACTATGGGTGTCCGGATTAACCTGTGTGTACCTCGACTAATATAAGGGCCCCTGAAGAACAATCAGGAAAATCCTCAGGGGTTTTGCAAGACTTGAACCGTTGACCTCTAAGGAAGATCCTCAAAGTCCCAAGCCTTATTGTCAATTGAGCAAACCCACAAGGTTAAGTCGACTATTAATGTAAAGTTTTATAAAGACTCTCAATTTGTTGTGTGGCAATAATACGACAAAAAAAAAAGATGTAAAAAGTAGGTTCTTAGAACATCTCTAATAAATTCTCCAAAATTTTTTTCAAAATAGAGAGTAAAAAAATCAAAATCTCTAGAAAGAATTACTTTCAACCCCAACATATTCGTCATTTTAAACAATGGTAGAAATAGTCATTCCTCTCTCCATAATTCGTTTCCTAGCCATTTCTCTCCCAAATTTTCAGAAAAGTCATTACCTCCACAAGTAACCAATTTGCAGAGGGTCAAAAAGTAGAAAACGAAAAGAATTCTAAACATGTTCCGCAAGTACAATGACCAAATCTGTAAATTAATTTAAACATTTCCGCAACATGCAAACCATTACTTGCGTAAGTAGATAAAATTATATATTTGGTCCCTGTATTTGCGGATCAGAATTTTTTTTACTTTTTGACCCCTCCGCAAGTTGTTACTTATGGAGGTAGTGAATTTTTTGAAAAGTGAGGAGAATAATGGCTAGGAGACGAATTGTGTCGAGATGAATGGTTTTTATGTCAATTTCCTTTTTAGATATTACAACATTGATTATATTGTTAAAATATATTCAATAATATATATATATTTTTCTCTACTATACGGTTTAATTTCAAAGTCTCCTATTAATGGGAATAATAAAATATCTTTTCTCACTCTTAAACAATCAATTTAGGAGTTCTTTTAAAGTTCGAGAATTTTACCTTGTATTGTATCTTTTTCCATTTTAAAGAAAGTTTTGGATAATTTCTAGAAGAAATAAAAAAAATCCCACAACCACCATTTTCTCTATTATTTTAGAGAATCTGTTGAAGATGCTCTTTTAAAAGTTATTATTACTCCTTTGGGTTATGAGCGTAATACGAGATTTTTAACAAATCGTGTTTCCTATTAAAACCGATGTAGAATCATACCAAAAGTCCCATAGATTTTATTTGATACCTCCAACGGATCGATAATTCCATCAAGATTACATTCTTCTCATAAAAAAAAATCGTAAAATTACCGTTTCTTCTAACTTATTAATCGAAGCTTTCTTCAATTCATAAGAGGTGCCTTCATGGACCAAGCTTTTAGTCTCTCAATAGTTACGGTCTCGCTACCATTATTGAATACGAACAAATGTGCATCTCCAGCCACTGCTATTTTCGGATAAACCCTAGATGTCATCACCGTTTTTCCGCCTTCTCCGAAGCTTTCCACGACCGAATGATCGATCAAACTCCGAAGTCGGAGTTTCTTGTGATCGGCTAAATTAACGTCCACAAACCCCCCAAACGATGGCTTGTATTCGTTCGTGTTTTTCGAGGATCTGTATTCATCAAGAAATTAAACAGAAAACCAACAATGTTAGTGAAATTCTTAAACTCGTTGGTTGGTCGTTTTTACGCCTCCAAGAGAGTAAGATGGGTTGAATGAAGAACGTTAAAAATAGTTTTCTATATGCTGGCTATTCATCGACTTACGGAGTAGCATCGGAGCACATGAGAACTTTGTATTTCTCATGATCACGAGTTTTGAAAACCCGAAAGAAAACCGGAGTGTATTCTTCAAGATTCTTGGAGGCGAGTGTCAGAATCCCAAACGGTCCAAGTCCGCCTTGCACGTTGGCTCCCTTGATCCCGCATATGTCTTTCGCAAGATCTTGTGGTGGAAACTTGTCGTCCCAGCTCCGATCGTACGGCTCTGCCTTACTCAAACTCGAAAACGTAAAACGGACCACCACATCTGCCTGAGCACCGGTAATTCCTTCTACTTTTATGGTATCTCCCTTCTTTAGCTTCACATTCCTTAACTTTTTCTTTCGATTTCTTAGGGTTTCTAGTTCTTGAATCGGCCATTGTAGCAATTGCTTCCCTCTAGGATCCAACCAAATCATCCGCGGAATCAACTACATTTTCAAAAGACAGACCGTATCAATTAATGTACAACAAAATCAGCTTTATTGTATGCAAGAGATGTCTACATGTTCTAATAGACTGTTTTACATAACTTAGGTTTATAACATCATACAATTGTGCATGCATCATATAAAGGTGTTACAGTATGACCTATTGTATGTATTTGAGCACCCTAATAAGTTTTTCAGGACACTTTTGAAATAAAAATATCTCATTAGTTGTTTTTATAAGTCGTTTTTAGAAGTGTCTCATGGACATGTTTGAGTTCCAAATTGGCTACACAAACGATTTTATAGGATACCCGAAAGCATTCTATCAACTCATTATAGCACATTTATATATGACACATAATTATTTTGTTCTATAAGATTAAGACTTCTTAAGCAGTCTATTAAGTTTCTTACGGATAACATGACGTCCTATAAAACTGATTTTATTGTAGTGTGGAAGATTAGAGAGTTGATACCTGAATTCCTGCCCATCCTTTGGCAATATCTTCATCTTCTGTGCTAGATTCATTTGCCCAACCCCACAAAATCCTTCGTTTCTTGACGGGATCGAAGAACGTTTTCGATGCGTAGAAGTTTCCGTAATCGTATCGTAACCCAGCCCAACCGTCGATTGATGTATTATCGGGGAGATATCGGTCGTTCACCACGTCGTACTCTCCGATCGTGTAGTATTCATTTCGAGTCTCATCAAGACTCACCTTGAAAACATATTTAACATCGGTGCCCAATGTCGAAGTGTCCAACCCGTTTTTACGACCCGGAGATGACACCGGGTAAAAATCGGGACATTCCCACATGCCCGTATCCGGCTCATCGTGAAACGGGTGTTTGACACGTGCCCACTTAACAAAATCCCGGCTTTGGTACAAGTAAGCAATCCCTCGATCATAGTGTCGACTACCAATCAACATTTTCCAAAACCCGTTGTTGAACCAAGCCGTCGAAGGGTCGCGAAACGATGACACGTTGATTTCTCGAGTCGGTTTGAGGATCGGGTTGTCGTCGGGTTTGATCCAGTTCTCAAGGTACGGATCCGAATAATTGGCAGGTATCGCGTAGTTTTGGACTTGGTAACCCGGATCGGGTTTCTTGTTTATGACGCCGGTATACAAAATGACGGGTCTACCCCCAGGGAGGATTGTCGCGGATCCGGACCAACACCCGTATTTATCGAACCATTTTGATGGTACGATTGCGGGTTTTAACGGTATCCAGTTGATCATGTCCGTCGATACAGAGTGGGCCCACACGATTTTACCCCATACCGCACCTTCGGGATTGTATTGACAGAAGAAGTGATAAAATCCGTTGTAGTACATGGGTGCTGTTACATAACGCAAAAATTATAAATCAAATGTTATTTACGTTAGTAGTTATGAATAACTTGTACATTATGCAATTAGTAGCAGGTTTAAGTGAGAAACATAAATATTTTGAAAATTTAAAAACGAATTATTTCATGAATTATTCTTGATAAATAATCTTAAAAAATTCATAAATATTATTCATCAAAATTACATGATATTCATTAATAATGGTTTATCATATTTTCATATTATTTATTGTTCTCATTTAAACCTGCTTCGATTATTGAAATCAAACTTACCGTTTGGATCTACGAGCCATTATCATATTTGAGCCGCACATGATGCAAAGACAACAAAAAAGGAAATGTATCAGTTGGTTCTATATACAAACAAATAAACATCTGAAATTAAAAAGTTTAAAAACGTCTTATAAATTTATAGTAACATTTTTACATAAACAGTATAATTGTTTGGTCTTATAAATCGAAGTCGTTTAAAACAGTCTATTAAAATATTTAGACATCTCTAACATCATATAAATCTAACTTTGTTGTAATGAATGCAATTACTTGGAGACTGAAACCCGTGTATAGGATCAAAATAAAGACCCGTCCTTGATGTAATTAATTGAAACTAGTCTAGACCCGTTTAGATTTATTTGACATTAACCAGACCTTGAGTAGAGTATATATTTTTAGACCGATACATGTGCAACTAACTACTTTAACATTAATCACAATATACTAGGCATATATCCGCACGATGCAGCGGAATGCAAGTAAAGAACGAACAATTAATGATACTTCC
This sequence comes from Arctium minus, assembly GCA_954870635.1. Taxonomy (NCBI): domain Eukaryota; kingdom Viridiplantae; phylum Streptophyta; class Magnoliopsida; order Asterales; family Asteraceae; genus Arctium; species Arctium minus. The sequence goes on from OX941096.1 coordinate 45,365,351, forward strand.
TTATAGACATGTCATCAACAATCAACCATGACCTAAGAATCACAATTTATGAAACCTTAAACCCATAAAGATATTCAATAATTAGTTTATATTACAATTATTGACGAAAATAATTATAATGATATAATTTATAATAAGAATGAAACGTATTTTACGATTATGTATTTTTAATGTGCTAACGGTGGAAAAATAAAATAAAACGTATGGATAGAAAACAAATTAATTCGTAGATATTCATGATATTTAATAGTACGGTTAAATTAAAAAATATTTAATATTGGGTTTGTTTTGAAGGTATTGACGAGACGATTATAATGATATAATTTGTAAAAAAGAGAAACGTATTTTTTCATTGCATTTTTGTTCATATACGATTATTTGTGTTAATATGATAATAGTGTAAAATGGAAAATGAAAAAACAAGGGATATAAACTAAATTAAATAAGTAAGTGTAAGGGTGGTTAGAATTTATATATATATATATATATATGTTTTTCCATCAATTATAATAATGGGTATAAAATATATTCAGTACAACTTTAAATTGAGCCAATAAACTTTTTAAAATTAGTATATAAATTTCAATAAGCCAATTTATAGGGACTGAATATAAAATTAGTGGACAAAAATGCAACTTATATTTAAATCAAGGGACTATATGGTAATTTACTCAAGGAATAAAATTAGGTACAAAATGGATGTATTTAAGGATGGATGGACCCAAATAAACACAGATGACTGCAACCTGCATGGAACCTAATTGGCTACATCCCAATTACCATGCAAATTTAAATGCAACTGCTCACTTTTTTTAGGAGGTTGTTTTTTATCGCCAAAAGTTTATTTATTTTTTTATTTTTTTGGAATGGTGTTTTAAGCTATGTCTAAACTAATCATTTAGCAAATATTGATTGTAAGATATCAACCTTGATTAAATCTCAATGACCACAATTGTTGTGTACGTCTGGATTCAAATCCTGAGCAGATGGATATTCCACCACATCCCCTAGGACCTTAACCAGTATGTCACAACCCTTGTGGTTTTGTACAGCAAATGGTTTGTAACCAGCAATCTTCAAAGTCAACTTTCACTGTGTGCGACTTAAAAGCTTAGTGCCCATAAGAAGTTCAATATATACCCGAAGGAAATATATATAACTTACATACTGCAACTTTTAGATTTGAACCCTCGTTTGTTTGCACTACAACAAAATGAGGTTATAAGAGGCTTAAAATGTTTAAGGTGTCGTTTGTTTTTTAAGAGGTCTAAAGTCTAAAGTCTTATTTTAGTTATGATTAATAAGAGGTGGTGTGTAAAAAGGTCTGAACGATTCAGACCTAAATGTCCTAATAACATACTTGACTTAAGTTTACAAGACCAAACTATAAAAATGTCTAAAGGTGTTACAATAGGTATAGGACGCTCTTAGGCATTTTAACAAGTTTTTTAAGACGTTTTTTTAAATAAAGTGTCGTATTAACTATTTTATAATACATTTTTGAAAAATGTCTTATAAACCCATCTTTTTATATGACGTTTATGTTTATAAGACATTTTTCCAAATAGTGTTCTTTAAAATAGTCAATACGACATTTTATTTTTAAAACGTCCTAAATTTTTTGTTAAATCGCCTAAAATCGTCCTATAAAAAATCTATTGTAACACTTTTAGATCGGACACTTTCTAGTTTGGTCTTATAAAATTAAGTTATATAAAATATACTATTAGGACACTTAAACATTTTAAACATCCTATAATCTGATACAGGGAGAATTCGAGAGTTAATAAGGATTTTCAAAAATAATCGGAAAAGAGAAAACGGGATCGAATATAAAAACGAGCTCGAAAGAGGCTTGAAATTTGGTATCGAAAAAGACGTAAAAATAAAACACCAAATATAGAGAGAGTTGCGATAGAGATCAAAGAACAAATCAAAAATCACAAACAGAAACAAAAGTGAGTTCCACGCGACTTGGGTCACATGAAACCCGCCCAACACACTGTGGTATTCTTCATCCGTACGTTCCACATTGCCATACATGAAAGAATATTTAATGCATCCAAATTCTTATCCACGTGGCCACCAACATTCTTTATTTACCATTCCTTATTTTGATGATTATTATTAGTAATAATTATATATTTTTTCCTTTTCATTTTTTCTTTTAATTATCTTTAGGAATAGATTTAATTTTCCATCATTAATTTTTCTAGTTTAGGATTATATTTGAATTTAAGTTTTCTATAGTTATCTTTAGTTTTAGATTATAAATAGGACTATTAGGTTTAATTGTTTATGAAGTTATTGATTAATAAAAGTTCATCTTTTAGAGAGTTTTCTCTTGAATTTTGAGTTTTACGTTTCGTAATTCTCGTTATCAAAAGAGTTTAGACGCTTGTCGATCCTTCCGTAAACCAACCTCTGCGTCATAATCCCAAATTTGTTGTAGTGTTGTGTGAGTAAACCATCTTGAAACCAGTTGTTTTATGCGTTGGGGACATATATATATATATATATATATATATATATTTTGAGTTTGGAAGGATGATTGATAACATCCCGTGGCCGTGAAATTGAATTTCAAATTTTTAGTTTTTTCAGACGTAAAATTAATAATCTTATTATCGAAGAATCCGTTGATCAAGTTTAGTTAAGTTAATCAAGAAAAATAAATTAAAGATGTTGAGTTAATCACACTCATTCTCTGATTTAAGTTGATTCTTGCATATAAATGAAAATTTGTAATTTTGTATGCAATCAATATTTACACAAAAAAGGATACATACACATATATACATTATACATATATAGTTATACACACATGTATATATATGTTCTTGATTACAATTAATGGATGATTCTTGCGTGTAATAAAGTTTGAATGCAACCTGTGTTTCCCCTTAATTGGATTAGTAATCTACTCACGCACACATGTATATATATACAATTATACATATATATATATACATATATACACACATTGTGAGATTCACGAGAAAACCTCAAAAAAACGAAAAAACTAAGTAACACTCTGGTAACCTATATGCATACAAGTAATTGAAATTGTTTTTTGGTTTTTATGCGCGTATGCATCATGCACATGTGCATATATACGTATGCATATTACAAATTACTTGTATGCACATGTACATATTGTCCAGATGAATGATTACCAGAGTGTTCATCAGTTTTTCATTTTTTTTTATGGTTTTCCCATGAACGTAACCCTATACATATATACATATATCTATATTATATTATAAAACACGGATAAAAAACTCTTAAATACAAATTATTATGCACACGGTACCATCATTTTATGCAAGATTTTAAAAATCTCTTAATTTACAAGTATCAAAGCACAAGATACATATTACTACTGCAGACTTCTAACACCCACCAATTTGGTATGTGCAAAGTCTTTCTTTTATGCAGACCTTTCCATGTATTACTATTAATTAGTATATTATATTACTATAATTTTGTTTTAATTATATTATTAAATATGTAATTGGTTATTTTTTTCTAGATGTCATTAAAATATATAAGATAATCATTGAATTCTAACAAAATACTTAATTTTTTTATATAAAAAACATTATATTATTAAGCCTAAATTAAACAAATTTATAAAAAAACATTATCACTTTCTCAAAACCATCCAAAATCGTACTATAAATCGACAAAAAAATAAAATGAAACATTAAAATTGTGATTTATCTCGTTGCATTGCGCGAGTACGCTTCTAGTATATATATATATATATATATACAACTAAACTTTACCAGAATTCAAAAATGGATTTCATGAAGATTCTTGCATGTAAATGAAAATTTGAGTGCAACCCTTTTCTAGAAATGGCATTGTAATTGTGGTTCTTAAGAAATTAAAGGGTATAGTTACACGCACATGTATTATAATATATATATATATATATATATATATATATATGAGTGTGTGTGAAGAAGAAAAGGTAGAAGAAGAAGAAGAAGAAGAAGAAGAAGAAGAAGAAGAGTTGATACCATTGATCCAGTTTTGTTTTGGCTGGAAATGGTAGGAAGTTTTATGAATCTGGTTGACTTCCACAGGAGTAGTAACTGCAGACTTGTGAACCTTATGGAAGGCCATCACTCCACCATTGAAGCTGCTGTTGTTGAACAAGTAACATGATACCAATACTGCCAAAACCCTAATAAACTTTCTGCAAATTAATCCCATTATATATATAATTCCAATGGCCTTAAGTTTGCAAATATATATATATATCTTCGAATATCAATTCAAAAGGACTCAAAAGGTATGAATTAAGATGATGAATGAGGTTAGTGAAGAAGTATATATAGATGATTCAAAGGGGTATTTATCCACACAAATTGTTGGCACCTCGGCCTAAGGTTGAATTAAAAAAAAAACCTTTCCTGGTTGATAATTATATTAAAATATTAGATGGAACCTGTTTGACCCAATCATCCATCAGACTGGATGTATCAGATATCCAATGTTAATTAGATTGGATTGGATCAGATCGAATCCCCTAAATCCATTGGATTTCAACCGATGAACACCCGTAAATGTGATGATTAAAATCGTCGAGCTTTAAATTTGCTAATTTTGTTCGGCCAAACATAATTGGGGTTATAAAAGGAATAAATATTTCAATTTTTCATATGATTTAAGGGAATAGTTCAATAAAACCCAACAAACTATTCTATTTTGAATGATTAAGTTCCTAAACTAATTTTTTGAATAAAAAAACCATTAAACCTTCTTATTTTGAATGATTAAGTCCTTGAACTATTTTTTTGAATAAAAAAACCATTAAACATTTCATTTTGAATGAAAAAACTATTAAATTTTCCCATTTTGAATTATTAAGTCTCTGAACATTTTTTTTTCAATAAATTGAATCATCGAACTTCTAAAAATTGGTTACTTATATCATTTTAACCTAAAAAACTACCTGTAACCGGTTATCTTTTGATTCTTTCTCTTTTTATAGATAAAAAATAGATCAAAATGAGGGAGATTGATAACAGGGGCAACATCGTGTTAGACAATATGGAGAACGGACAACGTTTGGGCAACGAGGAGTGGCGAGACGGAGCGATACGACTGTTTGTGAGTGGTTTTAATGACGTAGAGTTTGAGAATTGTAAAACTGATTTAGATTTATTTTTACTTTAAAACCTTCATACTCAGTTTCGAGTACCTTTAAAAAAAAGGTAACCAATTTTTAGAAGTTCCATGGTTTATTTATTCAAAAAAAAAGTTTAGGGACTTATCATTCAAAATTAGAAAGTTTAATTGTTTTTTCGTTCGAAAAAATAGTTAAGGGACTTAATCATTCAAAATGAAAAAGTTTAATGGTGTTTTCGTTCGAAAAAATAGTTCAGGAACTTAATCATTCAAAATGAAATAGTTTGTTGAGTTTTTTTGAACTTTTCTCGTGATTTAACAAACAAATTATTAAATTGACTCGATTGAATTACATGGTGTGGTTGATGTTAACCATAGGTTCCAACTCGTGTATTACATGGGGTAATCTAAAAAGTTAAATCATACCAGAAAACTTATGTTATAGATATGAATGATCATCGAAAGTACTATGCCACTTTTCCAAGTTTTTTTTCCCTTCAGAGTTTTTTTTTTTTGCAGCGGGTTACAAAATGTCCTTGTTTTTGGCAGTTTTCACAAAGGATGTTTTGCAAAAAATTAATAAAAAAATATGAATAAATATTAAGAATTTATAAAACAAAATTTATAATATAACGTAAATGAAATTATGAAAAAAATACATAGTTAAAATATTAATAAAATAAGAACCACATATTATAAATTACCAAATACTTTTTTATATACAACATTCTTTACTCTATTGCTAATTATACCTTCATCATCTATATTTAATATTTTTAAACATTGTTTACTTTTTACTCTAGATAAAACAACATACAACTGGTCGTGGGTAAAGATTGGTTGTCTCAGAAACAAACCAACATTCGATAATGACTGTCCCTGGCTTTTATTTATGGTCATGACAAAATATACAACAAATAGAAATTGTATTCTTTGAAACTTGAACGGAATCCTTTTGTCTATAGGTGTCAAAGACATTCTTGGAATTAATTTTCGACTTCCAATATTGCTTCCAGATATGAATACTGCTTCTATAACCCGATTTCCTAAAGATAACACCCATAGTCTAGTTCCATTACATAACCTAGATTTCTAATCAATATTCCTTAGTAACATAACTGGGACACCGATTTTTAGTACTATCTTATGGTTTGACAAACTCGATAATTTAAGACCATTTAAGACCATTTAAGACATCAGGTGAGTACAAAGTTTCATCAAACTGATCGTGAAGATGCTCTGATTCACACAAACTATCTGAACTTATGTACTCCTTTTCGTCTCCTGGAAACAATGATAGCAAACGATCATTTATTCCTTAAACGACTTCATGCTTGGGTGCAAGTATTGCTCTTTCCTAAAAATAGGATGAATTCTTGACATTTACAAGAATAGAAGGATAAACAAATTCAATTAATGCAGATATAGGATCTGTTGAATCAGTAATGAGAAGATCATCGGGTATATCGATAATTGCCTCACCATCATTCACACTACCAACCTTGCCTTCTCCTAAATCCAAAAGCCAATTTGCAAAAATCTTTGTTTGTTCGATATCAGAAGTTTGACTGTCAACAGTTAACCTCATGTTTTTAGTTAACCTTAGGACTTTGCATTTTTCGCAAATGTAAGATGAACTTAACGAAACCACAAGGCTTGTGGTGTAGCGGTAATCACCTGGGGAGTTTATAGTGCTCAACCCGGGTTCGATTCCCTGCACTCGCAACTTTGTGGCCACTGGGTATAACCTCAGGGTTGTATGCTTTAGCAGTCGGTTTCATTGCCAAAAGATTAGTCTGGGTCAAAGGCCCAGGACACCCTTTCCAAAAAAAAAAAGATGAACTTAACGACGCATTAACAATGTCTTGTCTACTTGCGTAAGGAATAACCGACAGAATTTGTTTGAAATCTCCTCCAAAAACAACTACTTTGCCACAAAAAAGCATTTCTGAGTTTGGATATGTTATTTCGCTTAAAATAACTTTATAAAATAACTTTTTTTTAAATGAAAAGAGAATATATTTGGTTGAATACGATGATTAATTGATTATATGTCCAGGTTTTTAAGTAACTATATGTAAAGATTTGCTAGAAGACAATTATAAGAAAATAAAAATACAAAATCTTGTGAGTTTTTAAGTCTTGAATCGATAAGGTCGGTATTTAATCATTCACAAATTAGCAAATATACATAAAAATGATTGATTAAGGTGTCGTTTACCCGAACACTTACCCGTTAAGCGTTTATCAATAAAATCCAACATCACTTATTTAACGGGTAAGATTTTAATCCACCAAAACGACATTGTATATACAATTTACCTGATAAGCGCTAACGGTGGTAAGATTATTGGTCATTTTATATTCATCCAGTAATATGATGTGACTTGGTAAGCGTGACGCCTTAAATATCTATATCAATCGTATACTTATATTTTATAATAATACCAATCAAATTTTTTTATATAATTATAACCAAATCAACTATTATGAAAGATTAATTTAAAGTGAATTAACGGGAAACATAACAATTTGACTTTGACAATATCATTATCTAACCATCTGTTGATAACTGATATTATGTAATCCAATTAAAATTAGAGAAAATAATATAATCATGATTAAGAAAGTATAAATAATTAAATGTACTATACAAAAATATTTGCATATTTATATTTTTGAAAAAGGTTCAAACTCATAATCCAAAAGTCAGTTGATAAGTGGTATCTTTTTTTTCCAAGTAATTAAATCTCTTATGATAATTCTAAGGGTGTTTCGTTGACAGAATTGAATTTGATAGAATTGTAATTCATCGAAGGAATTCGACTTTGAAGTAAAAATTGATAATAAATTGCAAAAATAATATCACGACAAATTAATGATTATTTGTATCAAATCTCATACTAATTTTAATAAATCTTATAGTAATAACGACACATTAATTCATATATATTTATGATATTTAATAATATAATTAAATCCAAAAATATTCAATATTTAGCTCATTTCGAAGGTATTGACGAACCGACTACAATGATATAATTTGTAAAAAATAGAAATGTTCATTTAATGCATTTCAGTTCATATACATTATTTATGTTTATATGATAATAGTCTAAAATGAAAAATAAAAAAGTCAGGGATTAAAAGTAAACTACATATCTAATTATAAAGGTAGTAAATGTAACGTATAAATTAAAAAAATTGAATTAAGGAAAGATTTAAGGAGGAGTGAATGTGGGTGTGCTAATTGAACTTATAATGTAAATTGCGTCCAGATACATGTTTAGGCGGGAAAATACTGAAGTCGACTCACCAGAAGACGACATGTGACATGCTAGTTACTTATTTATTATATGTATAGATTAGTATCAATTATTTGCTGACTATTGTTGATATTATCAACTAAACCAAAAAAACTTTTCAGTAGTTAGTTTTTTTTTTAAAGTATTGACCAAGTTTTAACCTTCGACAGTAATTGTTGTCGGTATAATTTTGCGACCGAATCAATCATTAATTAGTTATTATCGACGGACTTTGTCCATTTGAAAGTCGTTGATACGGTTTATATATCGACGGATTACCAATGAAGTTGTCCGTTGGTGATTACGGTATCACGTGCAGTGTGTGTGTATTTATATACGTGTTTGTGTGTATGTGTATGTGTATGTGTATCTATATATATATATATATGTGTGTGTGTATTTGGGATGTTCAATAGATAATAAATAATTTGAGAAACCAAGATTTTTTTATTGATGCATTCATGATGAATATCATAACAAATATTTATAATAAATATTCATGTTGAATAAAATTCATAAATATTTTAAAATTATTTATTATATATATTTTAAGATTATTTATCATAAAAACCCTCATAAAATAATTGATTCCTGTTTTTCAAATATTTATCATGAATTAGTACATCATTCATTATTCATTACAAGAAAGTATCACCAACTCTTTTTGGTGATTCTTATTATTTTTTCATGATTTACTTTTCACGGGAAACCAAAATTTTGCAAGTATGAATATCGATGGATTGTAACATCAAGTTAGCCAAAAATATTCCCAATTTAGACCAACTAGTAATGCCACTTTTCACTGTCTTGTAATCGTGACATATATATGTGCGACTTATCAACCATATTTTCAAAAGTATATCAATGATAATTATTTACCACAAAATTGATGTCGATATTTTTTCATTTTTGGTAGAATCATCCTTTAAGCACAACATCACTTTCTGTATTCATTTGGCTAGAACCATTCTGTTCGAGAGATAGGTTGGAATGTTTTCATATGATGTGTTATAAGTAAGTTTATATAAAGTTACGCATTCAATAAAAATGAATCGTCAACTCAAAAGAGAACAATGATTGTGATATAAGTTTTTGTATATGTAACTACTTAATAATAGACGGACTTAAAATTTTTTTCAAGTGATGACACCTTTTGACTATAATAAATAAATATAGGGATATTTTGCATAAAAATTACCATTGGTCGATCTATTGGTTAGTTCATTTTTTTCATATATGAGGTCATGTGTTCAAGTCTTTCATTGCAAATTTTTTTCATAAACATAAGAAATTTAAAACTAAAAGCTAAAAACTAAGAAAATGACACTAACGAGATTCAAACTCAAGTATGGGGTGTAAGAAAAACTTTGCAAACCAACTTTACTAAGGGAAATTTGTATCCTCATTGTAGTTTCAAATATACACGGTAGCACACAACAAATTGATATAATGGTCCTTTTCACGACCTTATACGGAGGAATGAAGCGGTAACCCTTGCACCACCTGCATCCATCCCTAAACTTAATTACTTAAAAATAAATAACTATTGGTCCAATATGCAATATGGGATTAGTATCCAACCTTACTTTGTGATGTCTATTGTTAGATAGATATGGTGTCATGATTTGTGACAAAAGAGGGGATGGGGAAGATTTCTGTTTTATGAATTTGATCAAGGCAATAATGGAGCATATTGAAACCTAATTAAAAAGCAGCACACATGCATACCAAAGTTTCACCAATCCAATCCAACCCAACCAAACCAAATTATACGATTTGTCGTTAGGGTTGGGTTAGGTTGGATTGGGTCAGAGGAAAATCAGAATTTTTTTTAAGTGTTGCTATCATTTTGACTATAACAAACATAACTATTGATATTTTTTACAAAATCATCATTGATTTATTGGTTAGTTTTTATTTTTTATATTTAAGGTCTTGTGTTCGAGTTTTTTATTGTAAATTTTTTCAGAAACATAATAAATTTGAAATTAAAAGCTAAAAAAAACTAAGAAAATGACAAAGAATATTAAAACTTGCGCCTCGGATGGGAGAAAAGTCATGCAAACCAACTCTACCAAGGGAAACTTGTGTCATCAAACCAGTTTCAAAATATATACAGTTGCACACATAAAATGATTCGGTGCCACTTTTCACGACCCTATAATTTTTTACAATACAACGAAGGAACAAAAGCGGTGACATAGGCCAACATACCCGCCCCTAGGTTGGGTTGAGTTGTTTTTTCGATATATTTTGAACGGGTTGAGATTTTTCAAATCGTAAATATTTGGTTGGGTTGTTCAAATGTCTTTAAACAGTCAATCCAACACGTGTTTACCCTTAATTATTATATATTTGAACGTGTTTATTAATTGATTATATTGATTAATTCTATAAAGTTTAAAGAACAAAAGAATCAAATGCAATCGACTAAAACATGTACATTATTATAATTTTAACACGTTTATTAGGTGGTTATAATTTTTTTTTGGAATTTAATTAAAATGGTCGAACTTCAGTTATGACTTACCCAAATGCCTAAAACCTCTCCAATTTTGCTCAAATACCCAATAACCCCGAGATTTTGACCCTCGATTGCGGGGTTAATTAAAAAAATTTCAAAATCGAGTAGGAATCTGCAATCGAGGGTCATACCTCTCGATTTTTAAATTCCCTAAAACTAGATTTTTAAATTCCCTAAAACTAATGGGACATACCCCTCGATTGCGGGTTTGGTTTTCAAAAAAAAATTTATAAGGGAATTTAATTAAATTCCTGAAAACCCAAAGGTTTTAGTTAAAATTTTATAAGGGAAATAGGTCATACCCCTCGATCGCGGGTTTGGTTTTCAAAATTTTTTTATAAAGAAATTTAATTAAATTCCCAAAAATCCAAAGGTTTTAGTTAAAATTTTATAAGGGAAATGGGTTGTTAAGTCTAAATATTGTATCCAAGATTTAATAGGAAAGTCAAATATGTAAAAGTCAATATTGTCATTGTTTTAGGAAAGTCAAAGCTAGTTTAGCATTTCCTTATTTGTTAAGTCTTGTTAGATAGGTGGTTTATATAGGTTGTTGGTGTTGTAAGCTTGTAACCACGTAGCTCATATTGTAATATTCAGTATTGGTGATATTCAAGATCTACTTTCTCTCTCTAGACTCTCTCTCTAGTTCTTGATCTTTATTGATATATTTTGAGTAATTAGCTTGATAGTTTGGGATTTTATTGATTAACAATTGGTATCAGAGCTGAACCAAACTTTTTAGGAATGATTTGATCTTGTTTTGAATTGAAATTAGTGTGTTTTGGATCGAATTTTTGGATTTTTCGGAAAATTTTCAAGAAAACGAGTTCTTCACTGTTACATTCAAATTTCTTGTGAAAAATCGTTTTTAGTGAAAGAAAATAGATTCTTTGAGTTCGATTTATGTTTAGGATCAATTCTTGTTTGGATTACATCTTGTAAATTGAACATTTTCGATCTCAATTTCTGATTTTTTGAGTTTTCTTGAAAACGAGTTCGTTCTCTGTTCTTGATCGAATTCGTGTGTTTTGATGTTTTTAATCGAAATTTGTTTTTATTTGTGTGTTTAGTATTCTTTTTCGATGATCTGATATAGTTTTTGAGATCAATTGTGCAGATTTTGATCGATTTGAGAAAGATACAGCCAAGAACACGCTTTGCGCATCATTCATATGGTTTGCGCAAGGTTCATCGTCGGTTTGCGCAAGTTCTTCTGATTTGCGCAAGTTTCATCGATTGCCATTTACGTGATTAGGAAAAAGATACTTTGCGCATCAAGGCAGATACGCAAAGTGTACTTTGCGCATCAAGTTAGACACGCAAATAATCATTTGTGCATCCTTCAGCATACGCAAAGTCCATCTTGCGCATCAAGCTTAATACGCAAATCTAGTTTGCGTATCTCACGGGTTCAGAGAATCACACTTTGCGTATCAAGACTCATCCGAAAAGCGTGCTTTGTGTATCCCATTGGATCCGAAAACCTCAGTTTGCGCATCATACTGCATACGCAAGACTCTACTTTGCGTATCTCAGTGGTTACGAGAAATTAACTTTGCGTTTCACTTTGCATACGAAGAGCTCTACTTTACGCCTTATCTTTCTGTTTTAGTGTGTCATCTATATTTTTTTTTTTAAACTTTGTGTCATAACAAGTGTTGTTCAAATTTTCAATTTTTAATATTTTTCGAAAATTTTCAATTCAATCTGTTTTTTGATTTTCTGATACATAGTTTGGAACGATCTTTCACATCAAGCTAATTTCTTTTTCAAAATGGGATTTTTTACAGATCTTGAAGTAAAGATCAGAAAGGTGGAATTAGAGAAGATTAATCTGGGTCATCAAGTTGACTTTCATTCTCAGAAGTCAATAGAATATTTTAATGAAATCATATCTTTGAAAGAAGAACTCTGTGCTTTAAAGGTTCTTAATGAAGATCTTCTAAAAAAATCTTCTGGACATTCTAATGAGAAAATAAAAAATTTGGAATCTGAGAATGCTGAGCTTAGAAAGAATATATCTGATTTAGAGCAAAAGATTACTGAAGATAAAGCTGATTTTGAAAAAGAAAAGAAAAGTTTTTCAAAGAAATTCTCAGATTTCTCAAGGAAGTGCTATGAAGAAAAGAAGTCAGTGGAGCTTAAATGCATCAAGCTTTCTCAACAAATCTCTGATTTTGAGAAAGTACTGATCTTGGAAAGAGAGAAGTTTGATAAAGAAAAGAAGGTCATAGAACAGAAAAATGTGGGATTCTTTAAATAATTATCCGGCCAGAGATATGAGTCAGAAAAAGGATTTGAAGAAGAACGATCCATTTTTGAGACTGAAATCAAAAAGCTGACTTCAAAGTTATCTGAACTGTCTGCTGCTGCACTGAAAGAGCAAAGAACGAAGTCTGAATTCAAGACAAAGATTGACCAGCTTGTGATCGAAAGAGACAACTTTCCATCAAAGATCAAAGAACTTGAAAAGTCTGTTTCAAGTTCAAATCAGAAATTCGTCTCTTCACAAAGGTAATTCAAATCCTTTAATCAGATTCGTCGCACTAACCTTTTCTATGATGAATATTTAGATGGTTCAGATACTTATCCAAGGAGAAAAAGTTTCAAGAAACAGAAACTGGTCTGGATGAAGAAATCAGTCAAAGATGACAAGACTGATGAGCTGAAAGAGAAGAAATCATGTGTACCTATACATAAAGCAAAGAAGAAAAAAGCACCTAACGGTAAGAAATATTATAGTTCTATTTGTTATATACATGATCATATCCATAAGACCAGTGATCATTTCTGGTATGGTTCTTACTCCATATCCCCTACACAAACTGCAACTAACATTTCTGGACCCAAATACCAGTGGGTACCAAAGAAGAAAATTGATTCTGAGTTGCAGGCACCTAAAGTCAAGGGGGAGTAAGAGAACAATGGCTTTTGAATACAGCAGTTCAAAACCTGCACTTCAATGTCAAGATTATGACTTCTAAACACAACAGTTTAGGACTCGGATCTCAGCGATCAAAAATACCTTACATCTATGTTTCTGCATCCGATGGATATGATGGTCTACGTCCCAAGAGAATTGATCTGATCTCTATCCTATACTGTTTCACTGACAGATTTTTCTAATATGATGGTCTACAATTTAAAAGGGAGTGTCTGATCTCTATCATGTTTTAACTGACATATTTCAGATGCTTAATTTAAGGGGGAGTAAAGGTGATGACTTCTGATTATTTCAGATCAGAACTCATACTATAAAACTGTTTTACTGCTTTCTGTCTTTTATTTTTGAATAAATGATGTGAATAAAGTGGCTTCTGATCACATGACAGATCAGGACCCGTTTTTCAATGTTCAAAGAAGGATATTATGCTAATATCCAGGGGGAGCTTAAAAGACATAAATCATTATATCATGATTTGAGGGGGAGCTGAAAAGGTAAAAATCTTCTGATCTAGATCTCTGATTGTTTGAAAGTTCAAACCACTTCTTATTCTCAAAAGTTTTATGAATTTAGAAGTGTGCCTTTAAATGTTTTTCTAAAATTTTTGAGCTTATTGTTTAACTGACCGTGTGTTTCCAAAGATCAATACTTGTGTATTATCTTGTCCATATACTGTCAAGTATTCATACACACCGGTTCAATATTTTATTTGAAATTGTTATTACCATGTCTCAAATTCAAACAATTTTTCGATGGTAATACCCCCGTTTGAAATTCAAAGTTGTTGAGCATCATTCATCTTTTTCATATTTGTGCTTTCATTGATAAATTGTTTATATTTTTTCATATAAACAAATATCCAATTCTTTGATACCCTAACACATTGATTTGATCTGTTTAATTCATTGTCAGATTCTCAAAACAATTCTCTTGACTTCATTTCATTCATTCAATATTCTTGTTTTGAGAAATCTTCAAAGTTCAAATGCTCAAATTTCATTTCTGATTTTTGATGAGCATACATACACTGACATATGATTTCTTGTGATTTACATGTCAAGAAAATCATTGACCAGCATATACTTTTAGGAACATGGGATTCAGTGTGAGTGCTTAATAGATCTTCTATGGATTCACGATATCCAGTGTTTCCTACCCCGGAAGAAATCCTTTGAGTGATTGAGGGGAGAGGGGTCTAAAAGAATTGAGTGTGGGAGTGAGCTGAGGTAAAATGGAAATGAGAGATTGGTTAGATGTGAGCTTATATGTTTAAAAGAAAGAGGGTGTGAGAACAGAGTTAAAAGAATATCAGAACTCTGCACCAAACATCTTTCTGAGCCGGGCAACCACATTACTGATTGGTTCACATTTCTTTGGTGACCATTATTGAAATAGGCAAATAGCCCATGCCATCTCTTGTATACAACCCCACCAGCTACTCATTCTTTTCTTAAAAAGAGAATGTTTCACATTTTCTGGGGAAGCAACATATAATCTATCGGATCTTCTTTTGGAAGATACTGATATTGAAAAAGAAGGAAAGTTTCCCCACCTTCGACTCTTTCTCATGCACATTGAGTCCATGTACAAGCATTGTTGTCTCAGTGATTTACATACTTCGAGCCTTATGAAACAAAATCATTGTGCTAATTCTTTCAAATACAAGCACGACCACACAGAGAATTTGTTTTTCTGTCAGAACATTCATAGAATTACCTTGTGTTTTTCAATGATTGAATGGAAGACCTGGGGAGTCAACATCAAACCAGCTCCTTAAATTGTACATTCGTTGTACACAGTAACTTTGTGTTACTGACAGACATTTCTAACTGTTTCATTTGTTGAATCAGGGTTACCACGTCCATTATGTCTGAATTTGAAAAGATTCGGATATATACTGTTCATGATTCGGCTCTTCAGATCAAAGTGCGCCTATTGTCAAAGGGGAGATTGTTATTTGGTTACAAAAGGGGTGATCAAAGTCTATGCTGAAATTGAAGAAATTTTGATGATTATGATGCTCTCAATCATCAAAAAGGGGGAGAATTTTATAAAGATTCAATTTCAAAGTTCGAAATTCAAGACATAAATTCAAAATGCTTCCGCTGATTCAAAGTGAAAAGATTCTGAAAAGCAAATTCAAAGATTTAAGAAGGTTTGTTCTTCCAAAGATGGTTCTGAGATCTGAGTGATGAAGATACAAAGTTGTTTTCAAGATGTATTGTCTGTTTCAAAGATGAAGTTTGTTTCAAAGATTTTCAGAAGTTTAAAAAATTCAGTTTCGCGTTCAAGGCATGTTGACTTTCAAAGCTACAAAGTGCAAAAGACTTTCCAAGATTCTTCAAGAGCTGAAAGACTAAAGACTGTGAAAGCGTCAAAGTTCAAAGATAAAGAGACAAAAGCTGAAGAATCAAGAGCTGAAGATCTGTATCAAATTTTTATTAAATCTTGAATACAAAGGGGGAGATTGTTAAGTCTAAATATTGTATCCAAGATTTAATAGGAAAGTCAAATATGTAAAAGTCAACATTGTCATTGTTTTAGGAAAGTCAAAGCTAGTTTAGCATTTCCTTATTTGTTAAGTCTTGTTAGATAGGTGGTTTATATAGGTTGTTGGTGTTGTAATCTTGTTACCACGCAGCTCATATTGTAATATTCAGTATTGGTGATATTGAAGATCTACTTTCTCTCTCTAGACTCTCTCTCTAGTTCTTGATCTTTATTGATATATTTTGAGTAATTAGCTTGATAGTTTGGGAGTTTATTGATTATCAATTTGTATCAGAGCATACTAGATCTTGAAAGATCAGAGAGAATTCGTAATTGATACTGAATTTGTGGATTAAAGCAAGAAATTCGATCGATTTTCTTGATTTTTTTTAAGAAAATCTCATTTTTTGCTTTTTCATCAAATTCAGTTTGGTTTGTGGTTCAATTTGTTTGAATTATGATTGTCTGAATTCGTTTTTGATAAGAGATCATTTGTTATTCACATCAATTTTCAAAATAATCATGTTTTGAAGTCTGATTTTGTGAAATTGTATTTTTCTGAAAAACGTATTTTCACGTTCTGTTGATTTTTGAAAATATCAATTTGTGGTGTTTAATCGTTTATGTTAATTGGATTGTGTTAGAATTGTGTTTTCGATCATTATTGTGGATATTTGTTGATTTGATTTCATGGATATAATTGTTGTTGTGGAAATTTTCTTGAATTTTTGAACTTTGCGCGAGATCTAAACTTTGCGCAAGTTCTTAACAGGTTTGCACTAGATTCATCTACTTTGCGTCATACTCATCCAAGGAATTCTTCAAAGTTCACAACAAATTCAGTTCTGATCACCTTGCGTCTCCAGTATATAGCGAAAAGTACCCTTTGCTCTTAATTTTGTTCACGAGAAGTATACCTTGCATTTTACTCTTGTCACGCAAAGTTTACTTCGTGTTACACCTTAGTAACGAGAACTTCAGTTTGCGCTTCATTCTTATCGATTATTTTGAAGCTCTGATACCAATTGTGAATTCAAACAATCAAGCAATTCTCAAAACAAACAATGATTTAGCAATCAAGAACTAGAGAGAGAGAGTAGAGAGAGAAAGTAGATCTTGATTTCATATCACAAATCTCACGTATCTGATTTTACAGTGAAAGTGCTTGCCACATTCTTACAATACACACCCTATTTATACCACCTATCTATTAACAAAACTTAATGACTAAGGAAACTAAACAACATTGACTTATCAAGACTTTGACAAAATAGACTTTGACATTGACATTGTTGACTTTTACATTTTGACTTTTCTAAATAAATCTTGGATACAATATTTTGACTTAACAATCTCCCCCTTTGTATTCAAGATTTAATAAAAATTTGACGTTAGTCTTCAGCTCTTGATTCTTCAGCTTTTGTCTCTGACAACTTTGAACTTTGAAACTTTAACAATCTTCAGTCTTTCAGCCTTTGAAGAATCTTGAAAAGTCTTTTTCACATTGAAGCTCTGAAAGTCAACATGCCTTGAACAAATCTGAAAACTTGAAACTTTGAGTTTAAACTTTGACAACTTTATCTCTGAAAATTCTTTTGTCTCTGATCAAAATTGTATCTTCATTACTTTGATCTCTGAACCATCTTTGGAAGAACAAACCTTCTTGAATCTTTTCACTTTGAATCAGCGGAAGCATTTTGAATTTTTGTCTTGAACTTCGAACTTTGAAATTGAATCTTTATAAAATTCTCCCCCTTTTTGATGATGTGAGCATCAAGATCATCAAAACTTCATCAATTTCAGCTCAGACTTGGATTTCCTCTTTGTGAACAACTAACAATCTCCCCTTTTACAGTTTCTGCACTTTGATCTGAAGAGCCGAATCATGAACTGTATATATCCGAATCTTTTCAAATTCAGACATAATGAGCGTGTAACCCTGATTCAACATATGAAACAGTTAGGAATGTCTGTCAGTAACACAAACTTACTGTGTACAACGAATGTACAATATAAAGAGCTGGCTTAATGATGACTCCCCAGGACTTCCATTCAATCATTGAAAAACACAAGGTAATTCTATGAATGTTTTGACAGAAAAACAGATTTTCTGTGTGCTCGTGCTTGTGTATGAAAGAATTTTAGCACAATGATTGTGTTTCATTAAGGCTCAAATTGTGTAAACTGTTGAGACAGCAACAAATAATAAACGGACTCAATGTGCATGAAAGAGGTGCGAAGGTGGGGCAACTTTCCTTCTTTTTCAATATCTAAATCTTCCGATTGAAGATTAGATAGCATTTATGCTGCGTCCCCAAAGAAAATAAAACATTTCTTTGTTAAGAAAGAAATGAGTGGTTGGTGGGGTAATAGCAAGAGTTGGCATGGGCTCACTGCCTTTTTCAATGATGATCACCAAAGAATGTGAACCAATCAGTAGATGCGGTTGCCCGACTCAGAAAGTGGTTGGTGCAGAGTTCTGATATTCTTTTAACTCTGATCTCACACCCTCTTTCTTTTTAACATTATGCTCACTTCTAACCAAACTCTCTTTTCCATTTTTCCGCTCCACGCAATGAGAAAAACTCAACCGGATGAGTTATCTCCCCCACTCTTTGATTTTGACCCCTCACTCCTCAATCACTCAAGGATAACTTCCTGGGTAGGAAACACAAGTTACGTGAATCCATGGAAGTTCTGTTTAAGCTCACACACGAATCCCATGATATTTCCTAAGAATCATGGTTTCTCAACAATTTAACTGAAATAGTTAAGCTCAAAAAGATAACAATGTCAGAATGTATGCTCATTTAAAAATATGAATGAAATTTGAGCAATTGAACTTTGAAGATTTCTCAAAACAAGGATATTGAATGAATGGAATAAAGTCAAGAGAATTGTTTTGAGAATCTGACAATGAATCAATCAGATCGAATCAAAAGGTTAGGGTATCAAAGAATTGGAAAATTTGTTTATATGAACGAATATAAACAATTTATCAATGAAAGTACAAATATGAAAAAGATGAATGATGCTCAAAAACTTTGAAAGCAAACGGGAGTATTACCATCGAAAAATTGGTTCGTTTAGAGACATGTTAATAACAAATTCAAATAAAATATTGAACCGGTGTGTATGAATACTTGACAGTATATGGACAAGATAATACACAAGTATTGATCTTTGGAAACACACGGTCAGTTAAACATTAAGCTCAAAAATGAAAAACATTTAAAAGCACACTTCTAAATTCATGAAATCGATTGAGAATAGAGAAGTGGTTTGAACATTTAAGAAAGCGTTTTTCATGCTTGAAAGTTGTTCTTCTTCCAAACAATCAGAGATCTAGGATCAGAAGATATTTACCTTTTCAGCTCCCCCTCAAATCATGATTAAATGATTTATATCTTTTGAGCTCCCCCTGGATATTGGCATAATATCCTTCTTTGATCATTGAAAAACGGGTCCTGATCTGTAATGTGATCAGAAGCCACTTTATTCACATCATTTATTCAAAAAAAAATAAAAGACAGAAAGTAGTAAAATATTTTATAGTATGAGTTCTGATCTGAAATAATCAGAAGTCATCACCTTTACTCCCCCTTAAACTAGGCATCTGAAATATGTCAGTTAAAACAGGATAGAGATCAAACACTCCCTTTTGAATTGTAGACCATCATATCAGTAAAATCTATCAGTGAAAAAGTACAGGATAGAGATCAGATCAACTCTCTTGGGATGTAGACCATCATATCCATCAGATGCAAAAACAGGAGTAAGGTCTTTTGATTGCTGATGTCCGAGTCCTAAACTGTTGTGTTTAGAAGTCAAACTCTGTTGAAGAATGGGTCCTAAGTTGTGTACTTAGAAGCCATAATCTTGACATTGAGGTGCGGGTCTTGAACTGTGTTGTTCAAGAGCCATTATCTTGACATTAAAGTCCGGGTTTTGAACTGCTGTGTTCAAAAGCCATTATCTTGACATTGAGGTGCGGGTCTTGAACTGTGTTATTCAAGAGCCATTGTTCTCTTACTCCCCCTTTTAGTTGCCTGCAACACAGAATCAGTTTTCGGTTTTGGTACCCACTGGTATTTGGGTCCATGAATGTTAATTGCAGTTCGTGTGGGGGTTATTGAGTAAGAACCATACCAGAAATGATCACTCGTTTTGTGAATATGATCATGTGTACAACAATAAGAACAATAATATTTTCTTACCTAATAACCTGAGTAATTGATCTCTCGAGTAGATATGGTCAGGTTTACCTTTATGCGCTTTGTTCTTTTTGGCTTTGTGTCTATGTACACATGATGTCTTCCCTTTCAGCTCATTTGACATCTCATCTTTAACTGGTTTCTTCTGCCAGACCAGTTTCTCTTTCTTGTAACTTCTTCTTCTTGGAGATGTACCTGAACCATCTACATATCCATCATAGAAAATGTTATTTGACGAATCTGATCAAAAGATTTAACTGAGATTTGTGAAGAGACAGATTTCTGAGTTGATCTTGAGGCAGACTTCTCAATCTCTTTGATCTTTGAAGCAAAGTTGTCTCTTTCTTTCACAAGCTGGTCAATCTTCTTCGAGAACTCAGACTTCGTTTTCTGCTCTTTTAGTGCAGTAGCAGATAGTTCAGATAACTTTGAAGTTAGTCTTTTGATTTCAGTCTCAAAGATTGATCTTTCTTCTTCAAACCCTTTCTCTGAATCGTTTCTTTGGCCTGATAATTCCTTGAATAATCCCACATTCTTCTGTTCAATGGCCTTCTTTTCTTGACCAAATTTCTCTCTTTCCAAAATAAGTACTTTCTCAAAATCAGAAATTTGTTGAGAAAGTTTTATGCATTTAAGATCCACTGTCTTTTTCTCTTCAAAACACTTCTTTGAGAAATCTGAAAACTTCTTTGAGAAATCTGAAAACTTCTTTGAAAAACTTTTCTTTTCAGTTTCAAAAATAGCTTTATTTTCAGCAAGCTGTTTTTCAAAATCAGATAAATTCTTTCTAAGCTTTGCATTCTCAGATTCCAATTTCTTAACTTTCTGCTCATTACTCTCAACAGAGACTGTCTGCTGAATTTTAGCTTCCAAATCAGAAATCTTTCCTTTTAGATCTGACACAACCGTTGGCCCTAACATCGTCCATTCAAGATAGTCCCATATCTCCTTTCCTGTTGACTTGTATAAATCTTTTCCTGTCAACTGATAGGTTTTTATGTGACCATTAATATCATGACGAATACTGTTAAACACAAAAGTTCGGGCTAAAATATCAGCTCTCTTTCTTTTTTCCCAATCCTCATTACAATCTTCTATTGGAGTAAGAGGTTTCATATCTCCTTCAGTCAACGACAATCTGATATAACAACTTAGCTCATGTGTATCTACAAATTTGAAAAAATCAGCTTTTCACTGCTCGTATCTTCCTCTGAGCAGAATTGGTGAACTCATCCTGTTTCAAAAAGAATTTGACAAAATTATCGTGAGTTGAAATGAATTCAAAAACAAAAATACGGATAATCTAAAATTTTCTCTCTCTCAAAAAACTTTGAATGAGAAACAGCTTGATAAAAAAAATGATCGTTCCCAAACAATTCAGAAGAATGTGACCGAAAGTCAAACTCAGATCAACACAAAACAAAAAAAAATAAACTCTTAAAATTGAAAGAAAATACTAAGACTTGACGAAAAACGAGAACTCAAAAAGACAAAAACACAAAATATAAAATCTAGGGGCTAAAAATGTAAAAACACACAACTTATAAAACTAGAAGGACTAAAAATGACAAAACAAGAAAAAAGGGGGAGAATTTTATAAAGATTCAATTTCAAAGTTCGAAGTTCAAGACAGAAATTCAAAATGCTTCCGCTGATTCAAAGTGAAAAGATTCTGAAAAGCAAATTCAAAGATTTAAGAAGGTTTGTTCTTCCAAAGATGGTTCTGAGATCTGAGTGATGAAGATACAAAGTTGTTTTCAAGATGTATTGTCTGTTTCAAAGATGAAGTTTGTTTCAAAGATTTTCAGAAGTTTAAAAAAAATTCAGTTTCGCGTTCAAGGCATGTTGACTTTCAAAGCTACAAAGTGCAAAAGACTTTCCAAGATTCTTCAAGAGCTGAAAGACTGTGAAAGCGTCAAAGTTCAAAGATAAAGAGACAAAAGCTGAAGAATCAAGAGCTGAAGATCTGTATCAAATTTTTATTAAATCTTGAATACAAAGGGGGAGATTGTTAAGTCTAAATATTGTATCCAAGATTTAATAGGAAAGTCAAATATGTAAAAGTCAACATTGTCATTGTTTTAGGAAAGTCAAAGCTAGTTTAGCATTTTCTTATTTGTTAAGTCTTGTTAGATAGGTGGTTTATATAGGTTGTTGGTGTTGTAAGCTTGTAACCACGCAGCTCATATTGTAATATTCAGTATTGGTGATATTCAAGATCTACTTTCTCTCTCTAGACTCTCTCTCTAGTTCTTGATCTTTATTGATATATTTTGAGTAATTAGCTTGATAGTTTGGGATTTTATTGATTAACATGGGTCATACCCCTCGATTGTGGATTTGGTTTTCAAAAAGATTTTATAATGAATTTACTTAAATTCCCAAAAACCCAAATGTTTTAGTCAAAATTTTATAAGGGAAATGGGTCATACCCCTCGATCGCGGGTTTGGTTTTTAAAAAAAATTATAAATGAATTTAATTAAATTCCCGAAAACCCAAAGGTTTTAGTTAAAATTTTATAAGGTAATTTAATTAAATTTTATAAGGGATCATACGACCCCTCGATCGCGGGTTGGGTTTTAGTATTCATCGCTGACTTAGGTCTGGTTTTCAAAAAAAATTATTGACCCCGCGATCGAGGACTAAATCGCTGAGTTATGGGATATTTGAGCAAAATTGAAGAGGTTTTGGAGATTTGGGTAAGTCAAAAACGAACTTGGGGCATTTTAATTAAATTCTCATTTTTTTTACAAAATCAAATGTTTTTCCAATAAATTTTCCAATAACAACTTATTTACTATTTTTTGTTTCCCAATAAATTTTAATATGATCAACAATATGTAGAAGAGATTTTGAATTGATAAATATATCTTTTAAATTTATATATCAATTAAATATAAATAATTGTTAATTAATAAAAAATAAAGTTTAAAAACTTGCGAAGGATAATATAAAGTTTTAAAAACCCCTTTAAAATTTTAGTTTCATTGTTTATAGAATTGAGCAACATAAAAGTTAAAAGATTTTGTATACATTATTGATTTATATTTAATGTTTTACCAAGTGTATTTTTGAAAAAATAATAGTTTATAAGAATGAAAACTTAAATGTTTAATAATATAGTGTAGATAACTATTATTTTCTTAGAATAGATGCTAAAATATGATAATACAAGTGTATCTAATAAAGTAATAATGGATCAATTTAGATTAATAGAATCATGATTTTAACGATGGTTATCGAAGAATTATGTTATACCAAGCCTATTATTTTCCATTGTTTTCCAAATCGTGAACCCTTTGTCAAAATCTCTCATACTGTTTAGCTGAAGATCCTGATTGCTTAGATGGTAGTATGGCGTTAATGCAAAACAAGTGTATTTGTTGTTCTTAGACGTGGTAAAGTGTGTGGTTGAGTTCCTAATAAATTATGTTTGGGCTTCTTAATTAGGGCTCTATCAACTCACAAATATTGCTTAAGTAAGCATTTTCTTGATCCACTATTGGTCTCGACTTTGAACATAGTAATATCGATATGTATATTTGACTAGTTAAGAACACCATGACATTTTTTCTTTCACTCTTTGTTAAAACAACTTGCTTGCTAACAAATGGAAGCAAGTATTTAAGATGTATTGAGTGGTATGTTACAGTTAGGAAAATTAATTAAAGTAGTCATTTCAGAAATTTCACTAACCATCCTAGCCATTTTTTTCCTTGTTTTTCTAAAATAGCCCATAGGTACGTGAAAATCGTTCGTATATACGAACTCCTCCCAAAAACCCAAAAAAATTGTAGATTATGAAATGTGTTCGTAATATGTGTTCGTATATACGGAGTTGGTTTAATAATTCATAAAAAAGTGTGAGTTCAGGCAAACAACTTTACATTTTTGGCCCCTGTTCTTGAATATGGTTCGTATATACGAACCAAAATAAAATAATTTTTGTTTTTACGAACTCACTTTCACCAATGTACACAATTTTGGCCCCTCATCTTTGGAAGATAATTCAACTATTTTACATTTTTGGCTCCACTTCGTAATCTCCCCAATATACGAACACATTTTAGCCCCACATTTTATGGGAAAAGTTAAACAAGTTACAATTTTGACCCCTCATCTTTGGAAGATAATTCAAGTATATTACATTTTTGGCCCCACTTCGTGAAAATAGTTACAGTTTTGGTTCACCTTTTACGAAGTGATGCTTTTAAATCACTTTTTAAACTATGTTCGTATATACAAACATATATTACGAAGACGCATCAAGTTTATGAGTTCAAAGGATGTGTTCGTATATACGGACTCCTTTCACGAAGGTAGTGGCTATTTTAATAAATTGAGGGAGAGAATGACTAGGAGGTAAACCCGATTTTCTGAAATGACTACTTTAATTAATTTCCTTTACAGTATGTCACAGTACAAATAGTGTTGCACTATTCTAATCATGCATAATAAAGGTTGAAGTTTTTTTTATTTGGTTTTATATTTTATCACTTGCCTTTTTGCAATCTAAAATGGTCAAACTTAATTATGGTATCATTGAAGTTTTAAGTTATCTCAAATTCTGCTAGTGATATTGTATTCTCACATTAGACACTATAATGACAATTGTTGGCTTTATTTTCTCTCCAGCGCAATCGAATGGTCTCTCCAGCCGCAAATGAATCCAGAAAATCAGTAAAACGAACAAAGGTTACGATTACTTTTATGATTATGGCTATCGTTTTTGAGATTTTTGAGATGAGCCAACTCCATTAATTTTAAATGATTGTTAAGTTCGAAAAATAAAAGAGTGCTAGTGACACTTAGAAAGTAAACATATGATTATTTATGTTAATGTATATGTGTAGAGGGCCCAGACTCATGTCCGTATAAGGCCCAGGCCCATATAGTCTCTGTATAAATACATTGTATCTTATAGTCTAGGTTAATTTTTCTCGTTATTACTTTTCATATTGTACGTTTATTCTTTCAATCAATACATCGAAGTCTCAAACCTTCAGCACATTCATCTTCTAACATGGTATCAGAGTTGTAGGTTTATTCATCGATTTTACTGTTCATCGATTTCACTGTTCATCGTTTTTACTGTTCATCCGAACCGCAGTCGACCCTCGCCGCCGCCGCCCCCATCTGTCTCTCGCTGTTTCTCGTCGAAATCCAGTCGACCCTCGCCGTCTCTCGTCGCCTTCAGAGTGTTGTAGGTGATCTTGATTAATTCGCTATCAGTAGTCGAATCGGTCCGCTTTCACTTGTCGTCGTCGCCCTCTTTGTAATCAAGTCGAAACCCTAGCCGCAGAGCGGAAGATTACCGGTCGCAAACACCATACCGGTCGTTACACCGGTCGACGCATACCGGTCGACACCTAAGTCCGGTCCACTCCATACTGGTCGAAACCTTCTACCGGTCCATACCGGTCGATACTACCGATCACTAATACCGGTCGCACATCCTACCGGTTGATACTACCGGTCACACATCCTATCGGTCGCTCAGTGAACTGTTTCTCGTCCCATCCATGGCTACCAATCTCAGTCACTCAAATCCCATCTCGGTTGTTTTCAATGGTAGTAACTACATCTTGTGGCATCATCATATGACAATTCTGCTAAAATCTCATGGGCTTTACACCTATGTTACTGGTGCATCCAAACTTCCAGTTCAAGAAGCAACTGAGAATGTTGTTGATTTTGCTAAACACATGAATGAGTGGGACATCAATAATGCTCGTATTCTGGGTTTTATTAATGCCTCCACTACTCTTGAGATCAACCAACAGTTTCTTGGCTATGTCACCGCCAAGAGTCTCTGGGATTTTCTAGCCAAGCGGTACACTTCATCGGGTCTATCTCATCAGTATCAACTGTGGACCACCTTTCAGAACAAACGTCAGCTTCCTGATCAATCTGTAAACTCTTAGGGGGCGTTTGGTTCGCTGGATTCCGCCGAAATCTGGTGGAATTGGAATGGTCAATTTCATTGACCGAATTCCGTCGTGTTGTTTGGTTGCCAAGGGAATGGAATTGAATTCCATGAAATCCTTAGATTAAGGAATTGGTCATTCCATTTGAAAATGGATGGAATTGAATTCCATTCCATCATGGTTTTTCAAAAAGACAAAAATACCCTCCAAACCTTTTCTAACAAAAATTCCATTCTCTCTTTCCTCTCTCTCCTCTCTCTCTCCTCTCCTCTCTCTCCTCTCTCTCCTCTCTCTTTCCTCTCTCTCCTCTCTCTCTATCTCCTCTCTCCCCTCTCTCTCTCTCCTCTCTCTCTCCCCTCTCTCTCCCTCCTCTCTCTCTTCTCTCTCCTCTCCTCTCTCTCTCCTCTCATCTATCCACTCCTCTCTCCTCTCTCTTTCCTCTCTCTCTCCTCTCTCTCTCCTCTATCTCTCTCCTCTCTCTCTCTCTCGACATTTAAAAAAAATAAAAAAATAAATAAAAATAAAAGAAAGGGTATTTTTGTCATTTTTCAGAATTTCATTCCAATTCCTTTGTAAACCAAACAGACATATTCCAATTCATTTGACTGATTACATTCCATTCCTGCCAACCAAACAGTTGGTCAAACCTGAAAACATTCCATTCCAATTCCTTCCAGATTCCAATTCCATTGACAAATTTCATTCCATCAGAAATCATTCTGCGAACCAAACGCCCCCTTATATCTCTGAAATGCAGTCTCTCAGAGATCATATAAGTCTTGGAGCACCACAGATTTTTGATGAAACAACTCAACAATTCACAGCCTACTTCAACCAGCTACATTTGATCACCATTCTGATGGGTCTTACTGATAAATTTGAGAATGTTCGTGCTTCTCTTCTTCATAGGCAGCCACTACCTACTCTTGAAGAAGCCATATCAGAATTGTTAAGTGAAGAAACCCGTCTTCACATGCGCTCACCGATGCCCACTACTGACAGCGTTCTCTACACGTCTCATCCCAAGTCCAAAGGCAAATGGACCAACAGCAACCATTCCAAATCTGTGGGAAAGTCGAACACATCTGAGTGTGCCTTTTGCCATTCTACTGCTCATCTTCTCCTTGATTGTCCTATTCACAAGTGTCGTCGGTGTGACATCACTCATCCGCGCCATTATGAGTCTGACTGCCCTAAGAACTCAAAGAACATTGGCCCTCAGAACTGGACTCACGCTGTTGCTGGGTCTACTATCACTGATAACGAGGTTTCTTCAGTCTCCTCAACTGATCTAATGGATCTGATGCGTCGCAATCAGGAACTCATGGAGCAGATCATGTCTGGTGCTATGGGTATGAATTCTCCACACTCAGCTGCATCAGGTAACTTATGGCTTTTTTACTCTGGGTGTTGCAATCATATGACACCCTGCACTGATGGTTTTGTTTCTAAGAAACCACCTCAGCATTTTACGTCAGTCTGAACTGCTGACAACACTGGCCTACCGGTATCTTTTAGTGGAAATGTCTCCATTCCTCGTATTCAATTACCGG
This sequence comes from Arctium minus, assembly GCA_954870635.1. Taxonomy (NCBI): domain Eukaryota; kingdom Viridiplantae; phylum Streptophyta; class Magnoliopsida; order Asterales; family Asteraceae; genus Arctium; species Arctium minus. The sequence continues at coordinate 45,393,448 of OX941096.1, forward strand.
ATGTTCTAAATGTTCCGAAACTATCTCTGAGCTTAGTTTTGATTGCACAGCTTCTTGAATCTAATTTGATCATTTTATTTCATTCTTCTGGTTGTGTTGTACAGGATCCAAAGACCAAGCAGATCCTTGGACTCGGCCGTAAAGTTGGACGGATGATTGAAGTGGTCTACCTTCGTCTTCCATTACCCTCTTCAAGTCTTGTTGCCTCAATTTCCAACACTTCTTCCTTTGATTTGTGGCATGCCCGGCTAGGTCACTTGTCTCTCGCTAGAATAAAATCATTAGCTACTTTATGGGTGTTAGGAAATTGTGTATCAACTGACAATATTTCTTGTTTATCATGCAAACTTGGCAAACATCATGCTTTATATTTTGAAACGAATGAATTTAATTCCACTTCTTCTTTTGATCTTATTCATTCTGATGTATGGGGACCAGCACCACATCCATCCATGGGGGGTGCTCGATATTTTGTTATTTTTATTGATGATCATACACGTTTCACATGGATATATCTCATGAAACATCGTTCGGAACTACCTAAAATTTATATTATGTTTACTCGGATGATTCACACCCAATTCTCAAAACCTATAAAGATTCTTAGAGCTGACAATTCTATGGAATACAAAGAGTCCTCTCTTCTCTCCTTTCTTCAATCTCAGGGGACTCTCTCTCAGTACTCTTTTCTTGGCACATCTCCTCAAAATGGTCGTGCCGAATGCAAACACCGTCATATTCTTGATACGGTTCGCACTCTTCTCATTTCTGCGAAATGTCCAGAACGTTTTTGGGGTGAAGCTGCTTTCACTGCAGTTTACACTATCAATCGTCATCCTACCCCCATTCTTAATAATAAGTCTCCTTATGAGGCTCTTCATGAGGTCACCCCTGCCTATGAACTTCTAAAAGTTTAGGGTAGTGCTTGTTTTGTTCAGTTACAATCTCATGAACATACCAAACTTGAACCTCGCTCCAGACTTTGCTGCTTCCTTGGATATGGTATTGAGCATAAGGGTTATCCCTGCTGGGATCCTATCTCCCAGCATCTTCGTATATCTCGTCACGTTACCTTCTGGGAACATGTTCCTTTTTCTTCTATATCCAAGTTTCGTGAGTCCCCTACCTTCACCGCTCCGTTCTTTACTGATGCTTCCGTCTCATTGGACTCACTCTAATCTGACTTCATATCCTCTCCACCTATTGTTCCAACATCTTCTAACTCTGCCTCTCCTTCAGAGTCTCCTGCCCCTCCACCACCTGCATCTCAGAGTTTTCCTGATCAACATCAATCATCTGCTCCATCCGCACCGCCAACATCTGAGCTGCCTGCTGAGTCTTTGGTTCTTGGAACGTCTCAATCTCCGAATGTTAGACGATCAGAAAGGGTAAGACAAGTTCCTTCTCATCTCCGTGATTATCATGTTTATGCTACTCTGTTGTCCAATCACGAACCTACTTCCTATAAGGAAGCCTCCTCTAATCTTGATTGGCAGAAAGTTATGGATGAGGAACTTCAGGCTCTTGACAAAGCTCAGACATGGGACTCTGTTCCTCTTCCACCGGGTAAGTCACCCATTGGTTCCAAATGGGTGTTCAAAATCAAGACAAAATCCGATGGCTCTATTGATAGGTACAAAGCTCGCCTGGTGGCAAAGGGATTCAATCCAGAGTACGACATTGATTATGAGGAGACATTTGCACCTATTGCTCGAGTCACTTTTGTTCGCAGTCTCCTAGCCATCGCAACTACAAAACAATGGCCTCTCTTTCAGATGGATGTTAAGAATGTCTTCTTGAACGGTGACTTATCTGAGGAAGTGTACATGACACCTCCTCCAGGCGTTCGACTTCCACAAGGTCATGTTTGTCGTCTTCGGAAGGCTCTTTATGAACTCAAGCAAGCTCCGCGAGCTTGGTTTGAGAAGTTTAGTTCCACAGTCACCTATCTGGGTTTCTCACCCAACAACTATGATTTAGGACTGTTTACTCGGACCACTGAGGCTGGCACAATCTTACTTCTCTTGTATGTGGATGATATGATTATTACTGGCAGTGACTCTACAGGCATAGCTAATCTCAAGACATCTCTCAGCTCCTGTTTTGAGATGAAGGATCTTGGCTCTTTACACTATTTTCTTGGTCTTGAGGTGCTCTCAGATCCATCGGGAATTTACCTTTGTCAAGCCAAATACACCTCAGATCTCTTGTCAAAAGTTGGGATTACTGACAACAAAACTGCATCCACTCCTCTTGAGCATAACCTTTCATTTGGCTCCGAATGCTGGACCTCCTCTGCATGATCCTACTTTATATCGACAGTTAGTGGGGTCACTTGTCTACCTGACAGTAACTCGACCTGACATTGCCTATGTTGTTCATACCGTCAGTCAGTTCATGTCTGCACCCTGTTCTGATCACTATGCTACTGTCCTACGCATCCTTCGATATTTAAAAGGGACCATGTTTCATGGTCTTCATTTTCCATCCACATCATCATTGACTTTGCGAGGTTTTTCTAATGTTGATTGGGACAGTGACATGACTGATCGTCGCTCCACTATCGGCTACTGTTTCTTTCTTGGAGACCCTCTTATATCTTGGCGGAGCAAGAAACAATCTCTCACAGCTCGATCCAGTACTGAAGCTGAGTATCGAGCACTAGCTGACACGACTTAAGAACTTGTGTGGTTACGCTGGCTACTCTCTGACATGGGGGCTCCTCAACAGTCTCCAACTCCATTGTGGTGTGACAACAAAAGTGCGATTCAGATTGCTCACAATGATGTCTTTCACGAGCGAACGAAGCATATTGAAATTGACTGTCACTTTGTTCGTCAACACGTGACTCGTAAGACTATCCAGGTTCTTCCTATTTCAACTCTTGATCAACCGGCCGACATTTTCACTAAAGCTCATCTACCAGGACGGTTTCATGATCTAGTTTCCAAACTCCATTTGGCTCATTCTTCTCCCGATTGAGTTTGAGGGGGGATGTTAATGTATATGTGTAGAGGGCCTAGGCCCATGTCCGTATAAGGCCCAGACCCATATAGTCTCTGTATAAATACATTGTATCGTATAGTCTAGGTTAATTTTTCTCATTATTACTTTTCATATTGTACGTTTATTCTTTCAATCAATACATCGAAGTCTCAAACCTTCAGCACATTCATCTTCTAACAATTTATATTAGGAACATGGAATGGAATACGATGTTTTAAAACCATTAATTTTAGTTGTGGTTATAAAGTTGGAAAACCCCTCATGAAGTAAAGAGTTGTAATTAATTTTAGTTGCCGTTACAAAGAAGTTGAAAAACTATTCATATAGTCTATTGATGAACATTAAGAGGTGTCATTAATCATAATTGTGGTTACAAAGAAGTTGGAAAATAAGATATTAAATAAAACCACTAAAACATTTAAATATTAAGTGAGAAATATAAAAGTGGTCATTTATGATGAATGTTACTATTAGAACACATAAATAGCTCAAAAATTTGATAAATTTTATATTCAAACCAAAAATTTGATTGGAATGGAATTCAATTCCAAATCCCTTAAAATCCAATCCAATCCTACGCAAACCAAACAGGAGATACTACCAAACAGGAACGGTATTTTTTTTAAAGTATATAATATTTATATACGGCAAATGCAACAAATAAACTCCCACACCCTTCTCACCTTATGTGAGGTTTGAACCCTTGACCTCCTAGGAAGCCAAAGGAGCGGTATTTGAAAACCATATGCAAAGGTTTCACAAATGAAGAAAGAAAAATGATAAACTTTATATTCAAAGCTAGATCTAAATTAGGTAAAAGATGTGAGAAAGCCCATAATAATGAACACTGAAAATGGTTGATCATGTTGAGATTTTTAACCAACCCACATTCTAAATTTATTCATAAGATAACTAACTACATTACCAAGTTATGAACACCAAGACTGGTACAATTACAATAACTTATGCACATTCCAATAGAAACTTAGGAATTCTAGAGTTGAAACTAAAATGAGTGTGTAAGGTGCCATTACATACCTGTAAATAATTTGAATGCAGTAGGTACACTTCTTCGCTGTGTGATCCAAAAAACATCAACTTTTTTTGTCATATACAATCCTAGATCAACTATAACAGGCTTTGCTCTTTGAGTCATATCCATTTACATCCATAGATTACAACACATGTTTTTTTACATCCAATCTTCTAGGTATAGTGATAAATGAAACTGCTTGAATGATAACTTCTTACCATAAGAAGTTCCCACTTGTAGAGGATATTGCCACTTGAATGGTTGTAGAAATGCATTTGGGTCTGTTGAATTGTTTCCATGGAAAAGATAATGGATCAACAAAATAAACATTTTAGAAAAAGTCAAAGGTGAATGAGTAGCCAACCACACTCAAAGACAATTTAGAAAGCAAATTTATGAATTAACTATACGTCAAATAACATTTTTAGCTAATAAAATTCATATACAATGGCTTCAAATCTAATTATTCTTACATCGGGTGTTGAAAGAGGTTCAGCTGCACTTACCAAATTCCTCTCTCTCAATTAACCTCTCACACATGAGGATGAAGACTCCTGCACACAATATCACACACAATCAATACTATCATATACAAGAACTCCCTATTAAAATAAAAACACTCACCCAATTCCTACATAGATTTCTAATGTAAAAGAAACAAAAACCCGCATGGTTCAGTTGGTAGATGGTGATCAAGAAAAGAAAACTAAAAAACCTTATGTTCAACTGACGTAAAAGAAACAAATCGAAGTAAAAAGTTACCTCTTGGTTGTTCACCCGTACATGATTGTTGTCCACAGTCGACACTCCTCCTTTTTTAATCAAATATCTTTGCATTCCCTATGAAAGAAACAAAGTTGTGATAAAGGATTAAGACTAAATGACGTTAGGAAATAAATTATAAAATCCATTGTTCCAGAAAGAAACATATTTTATTTTACGACGTTATATTTAGAAGTGTGGGTTTTTAATTTAGTAGTAGTTGGGCTGCAATCTGTTGAGTCAAAGTATTTTGTAACTCGTACCAAATTAGATCGCTCAAAGTAACCACCCTGCGATTGAGATTAGTAGGATATTTTCCTTTTCCGTTTTTTGGAGATCAAACTATGAAATCAGCAATTCAACATCATAAAAAGGGTTGTGACACTGATGTTTTGAGAGTGTGTATCTAGATATTGTTTTTTGCTAGACCATGAACATGCTAGTCTATCAACTCCCAAACATTTCCATAAAATCTCACTTGAAAATAACGTCCGATAAGATGTTCATACACCATTGACCATAACTCCACCCCTACAAGTAGAGAAATATCTAAACAATCAAAACAAAAGCACCAACAGAATTTCTAACGATATTTTTCCTCATCTTGTGAACATAAAAGTGCCCTTGAGAATTAAATTGATCAAAAGATAAAACAAATCTTTCAAATGACCATAACCATGGTGATGTTTGAGTGTAGCTTTCCTGAATCCAATCACATGATCAAACCAAGAATCTAATTCCAGAAATAGATAGAGTCCTCAAATGAAGAGCAATTAAACACAACCATACCATATAAATCTTCCTCATGGACCATTACTCTCAATTGTCACCTTACCTGCATAAAACACAACACAACACCTGGTTGGTTCATGAATACATTTTACTAAAAAATGCAAAAAGAATTTTGTGAAAAGATCTACATAATGTTTTATCGTTCAATAGTACATACAGTGATGATTTACCCACAAGTCTTCCTTTCATCTCGTTTGGTACAGCGTCGATAAATTCTTCTGTGTTCAAATAGTGCTCCCTACTCAGCCTGAAAACCATTCCAACATTTTTTCTGTTAATCCAGAATTACTTATTTGTCCCCTATCAAAACTATCAAGTGATGGTATTCGAGTATTGGGTGCACAAGATTCCGCGTTTTGCAAGGGCATTCAAGACATTTTGTTATTAGTCAAAACATTTCTTTTAAATCACCCTTAAGTCAAGCAATGTAATTTTCATGGAATCGCGAAAATATGTAGATGAACACCAAAATCACTTACTTGGATCCATGAATAATGAGCGCAAGATCCTTTGTCATTTTCCCAGATACAACAGTTCCAATACATGCTGCTTCCAGCTTCTCAGTGAATTCTGAAAGCTTAGAGCTATTATCCAACTTTGCCCTGAATTACACAATTTATATTCTGAGTGTTTTAGAGACAAAAAAAATCACAGGTTAAAATTCAAATATGATAAATTCTTTTTGCCGAGCATATAAAGATTTAATCTGTGGGTGAGCCCTGGGGTCCAAGCAAAGATTGAGGCTATGCTATTTGTGCTGGTTTCGCCTCCCTTTTGATGCACCCTGTAGTGACGCGTTACAGTGCCATGGGATGCTTTAGCTTCAATGGTCTTCCCATCAGGATACACCTAAACCAGAACCCATTAAAATTACACATGAATAAAATTAACACAAAAAACAAAAACAGTTATTCCACTCATCTCTTTGAACATGATCAAGAAAATATTGATGGGTATACCAGGACTGATGTCATCAATCCAAGAGATCCGAAGTCCGAACCCTGGAATGCGAAATCAAATTAAGTGAACTAAACTACTAAATCAAAATCATCGTGAGAAAATAAGTGTAGCAATAGACAGTAACTTTACCTTGTGCTAACATATCACTTTGAACATCACCATCATAGTTTTTTCATGCCCATACGTAACCTCCATCACTCTTAAGAGCATAAGCAACCATATCATCAATTAAATTTGATAAATAATGAAACACAAGATTACACCTCCAGGTGTGCCATGGAGTCTAGGCAGTTGGTACAGAACTTTGAAGTTGAGTCTCATAACTTTGAGAGGGATTCAAATCAAACTTGTACATCAAATCCTGAATACACAACAGTCATCCAAATCGCTTATAATTCAATCACCTCCATTTCAAGAAACTTTCCCTCCCTTTCTTCCACAATATTTCTGAAACCCTAAGCCCATCATCACTAATTCACCATCACCAAATTTCAAATTTTCATGGTGGATCAAACCAACAAACCGTTATCTTCAACTCACTCATCAAACTCAAAACTTGATCCCACTAAATCCACCAACAAAAGAAAGAAGAACACACCTCGTATCGATATCGTCGCCACATCCAAAAACCTGCAACTTGATCATTAGATTGGTTCTCCAAACAACCGGCGATTTTGAAGGAGGAGAGAATGAAGGTGATTTTAGGGTTCGGTTTAACTTGATTATGGGGTTTTCTTACAATTAGCATACCGATGAGCGAGTGGGGAAGATGAGCGAGTGGGGAGATTTTTTTGATTTATCCATGGATGATGATGTTGAACATTTAAGGGAGATGAAGAGTTAAACCTAATAATAGATTTATTAAGAAAATAAAAAAACTAAGAAAAAAGGGAGGAAGGGATTCTGAAATTTGGGAGCGATCGGTTGAAGTTTCTGTTTTATATAGATATATAAATAGATTCCCTTGTTGACTTTCAAAACCATTTATTTCCACATCCTTTTATTAAAATATAGTGTATATATTTCCCTTTTTTTATATTTTGCTGTTTTGGCATGTTGTACCATGATGTTGTGCAGCTTGTACACTTTTATTTTCTTGGTTTTACCTGCTGTCCAGCACCATCGTTTCGCATTCGGCATCCGTTTTGACCCAGTTTCACTCCGAAATTGAAAAAACTCAAAACTACAAAGTCGTCGTCTATTGGCTTTCCAGAAAATCTTGAATCGCTTAAATTGGAGCTCTGACGAGTGAGATATGCTCGAAATACCACACCCTCGTAAATTTGTCAAATATCCTTGTTTTTTCCCTTTTTCTCTCCAACTTTTCCGAACCTATCAAAATGCAGAAACACATTAATGTAGTTCGGTTTTATCATTTTAGCGCATTGAAGAGGGATGATTAATGGAAAAATAATAGAATTCAACGACCGATCAACTAGTCAATGAGTTTGGACTTAGGAACATATTTTGCAATAGATTGTATTGTCTTTTGAAGATGGTGACTATGTAAGCTTATTAGCATTGAATTGTATTGTCTTTTGAAGTTGAATGGAACATATTCACATTAGATTGTATTGTCTTTTGAAGATGGGTGACTATGTAAGCTTATTAGCATTGAATTGTATTTTCTTTTGAAGTTGAATGGAACATATTCACATTAGATTGTATTGTCTTTTGAAGTTGAATGAAACATATTTTGTACTTTCATGTTGGATGGAACATATTTTGTATATTCAAGTTGGACAAAACGTATTTATATTAAAAATGTTATATAAAACAATTTTTCATTGATTATATTGGTCTAACACCCAAACAACATCTATGATAATGATAATATTTATGAGTATTAACCAATCAATATCAATGCAATGTTCATTCCTATTCCTATTCTCCCGCATTCCAATTCCATTTTCATTTCCATTCCTTAAAATGAACCAAACGGGATCCTAAGATTTTTTTGTCCAACGTGATTTGTTAAAAACTGCTACTTTCGTGGGATTGGGTTCCGTGAGAAGTCGAGGTTAACGTGAGAAGCATGAAAAGTGGTTATCAACCGTTGGATGAGAAATGGATGCACATTAGGATGAGATGTGCCGAGATAAGATGCATCAAAATGTACCATATCAATTCCCTTTTAAGGCGTAATTCATGGGAAGGCATGAGATTAAAAGTGATCAACGATTCAGATCCACTTCTCACGCTTCTCACGTTAACCTCAACTTCTCACACGATCCTTCGCCACTTTCGTGTGCTTAAACTTGTAAACTTGTGTTGATCATCCTTGTAGTTTGTAATTCCTTTCGCGTTACATCTCTAGAATTAATTCTTTTAAATTTCAGCTGTTAACTTAGGGTTATTTTGATCTTTTGACCATTTAATCTTATTTTCGGCTTAAAGACTAATAATATATTTCATTTTATATAAAATATTATTTTATATTATATATACACACATATATTACAAGACACACCTCCGCCTTTTTCTTCGGCAACCTCCATCACCTCCGCTGATGATCTTCTATGGGGACCTCAAAGAACCCTAATCTAAAATCAAGATACAGAACCCTAGCCTAAATTATACAAAAAAAAAAAAAGAAAAATTCCGAATCAAGAATCCAAATCGATTTCCTAGGCATTGAGCTGTTCCACAGGTCGAGTGATTGTTGCTGGACAATTGGTAGTTTTTGGTGAAATTTCTTCTATCATTGCTTTTGTTTGATTCCATACATTATGATGGTTTGCTCCAAGAGTATGATGGTAATTAATGTGTGTCTCTACATTACAACATAATTGGGTTTATAGGACACCAAAAATATTTAAGCGTTCTAATAGGAGATACCGGTGGGAAACAAAGTTTAGGTAATTAATCATTTAAAATGAGAAAGTTTGTTGGGTTTTTCTAAACCGTTATACTTTTTGGATCATCAATAGAATTCAAAAAGTATATTTGACACAAAAACAAAAAATTCAAAGGAGATACCGATGGGAAAGGAAAACAAAATTATGTTTCATGACATTATGATAGAACTCTCATGCCGTTTTCTAGATCTTACCAAGTTCAATCTATCTCATTCTTCCACTTGAAGGTCCCGTATTATATGATTTCTCATTACCAATTTATAATAAAATTTTGCATTCTGTTACATCATATGAACACATAATTAGTTCTTAAAAATAGTTTTTTTACAATAATTATTTATTAATCGTTAAGTGAGATTATTTGTGTTCTATAAAATTAAAAATCAAACCTAGAATGGATAATGCCCAAAGAGACCACCTATATTTTGTGCAAATTTCGAATTGTTCATTTTCTTCGCCGATCAGTGGTAAGGTCGTGGATGGTCTTGGTTTCTTTTGTTGTTTATGATTATTTTTAGGTTAGGGGAACTTTGATTTTTTATCTATTAAGCTCTGAATCTATTAAGTTATCTATAAACATTAATTTATCCGGATAAATTAAGATAAGTTGTTGTTTGATTTTTGTCTTGAATAAATAGTCTGAACACCAAAAATTACCATTTTAACCTTATGTCTACATAAGTTTTGGAATGGAAAAAATTGTTTGATAAATACTTAAAGTTAATGACAAAAAAAATTAAAATAATATGAATTATTTAAAATAACATAAATAATATGAATTCAATTAGTTCAAAACAATACTTAATAACTTAATATATATTTAAAACAATAAAGTATTAATGTTTGATTACAAGTTTTTTAATTTATGCATGTTGGTGAACTATTTATTTTTTTAATGAGATGTGTGATGAAAAAATATAGGACAAGGGCAATTTTGAAAAAAATTCTAACTTAATGCATTAAGATAGAATGGGTTAACTTAACATGTTAAGTAAATCTTTTAGTAGTAAGTTAAAATCAAACACCTCAATATAACTTAACCAATTAAGCTAACCACCCATTAAGCTTATTAAGTTAAAAACAAACACTCCATTTTCGCGTTAGATTATTTTGGGGTGGTTCTATTGCTTAAAGAAGCACTAAGCATTTGTTTTGTATATTTGTTTGGTTTTTAGTAAGTTGTTTGCCTTTCAAAAAAAAGAAAATCAAAACGGGACTTTTAACTTTTCATTCCTTTTTTTATTTACATTAAATCACTAAAATCCCCCTATATTATATTAATGTGGTAGGTAAAACATAAAATCTTTTAGTATCAATGAAAAAACAAGGGAACGATTGTAAAGTCGACAATCGTTTACGAAGGGATTGAAGGAAGCTAACGAATGTAGCACACAACAAAATAAAATGGTGGCATCCCTTATGCTAAAACAATTTATGGTGACATGAGACCCTACCCAAAACTTACTAAATTAGCCCTTGACCCCTTTACACATGGGGGTTCCAAAAGAGTAGATGGGGTGGGGTTGATTATGAATTGTATCATACAAGTTGTTTATGAATCAATTTAATTTGTAAAATCACAACTAAATTTTAATTAAGTTTATAAGTTGATTAAACAAAATACCTTAGAAACATGCTTTTAGCTCAATTTTGATTGAATGTGATGTAAATAGCATTAATTAATATTATTAAATGACATTTTTATAACTTGATGATTTATTAAACATATATTTTCTAGAAATGAAAATGAAAATGAGAATGTTGAAGAATGAAAATAGGAATTAGTTTTATTCATCTCAAATTTGTTGATGACATTACACAATATTTAGTAATGACCAATTTTAGGAGTGCACAAAAACCTAGAAGATAAATCGTTCTAACTCAACTCGAAAAACTAATAAAAAGACCAACCCAAGATAACCTGCAACGATACGACCTACTTGATGCAAAATAACATCAACCCAATCAGCCCACAATTATTGGGGTGAGTTGTTCTAACCCCTTAAACCGGTCAACCCAACCGAATAAGCTGTAACACCTTAAAAATTGAGGTGAAATTAAAAATTGAAAATTCGGCAATATGACGTCCATAAATAGAGGGAACCAGTTCACCCTAAATGGGGAACTAATCAAACTTGTATGATAAAGGTATGGCCAAATAAACCCAATAGTGTTCATCCCAAAACGGGGAAAGAGTATGGCATTTACAACCAAGAATAATGAAGAATAAACGACAACCTATTAATCTAAATCTAACAACAAGATTATAGTTGGGTGCCGCTATTCTCCCAAAATGCATCTTCAAAAAGGATCAATAATGCCGGTCACTAAATCTCCCAAAAAGACCACTCACGACCCCGAGGTCGTTCCCTCAATCCCGACGAATCATACCGCTAAGATTACCTGCCAGATATGACAACCAAAGAACAAGTGTTAGGCGAGAGCCTAGTGAGAGTAAATTGAATAATTTAGAAGTACTAAACCCATTTATGAAGAATAAACGACAACCTATTAATCTAAATCTAACAACAAGATTATAGTCGGGTGCCGCTATTCTCCCAAAATGCATCTTCAAAAAGGATCAATAATGTCGGTCACTAAATCTCCCAAAAAGACCACTCACGACCCCGAGGTCGTTCCCTCAATCCCGACGAATCCTACCGCTAAGATTACCTGCCAGATATGACAACCAAAGAACAAGTGTTAGGCGAGAGCCTAGTGAGAGTAAGTTGAATAATTTAGAAGTACTAAACCCATTTGAAGTCACGCGGTGAATATTGCTATGAGCTAAATCAATAGATCAAATAAACCATTAGTGAGTAAATATAGTATAAATAACACCAAACACATAATGAGCTCAACTCCTCTAAGTCTATCGCTCGAAAACATCAAGTCAACCCCTCTAGGTCTATTCTTGAGAGTTCCAAAACGGGAACTCTAGCACAAGGGAATTACACCTTATTGCCCATGAGACACTGTCCGGCCATATAGGCCCACACCTTACTTATCATGGTGGCCCGATGCCTATTCCATGCCAAAATGGTGAACTGAATATCCAAAATGGGACATTAAGAACACCGTTTCTATGGATCCATTACACTAAGACCAATTATCAATACAAGCCATTACACATATTATAAATCGTGTATGTAAGCCTTAAAACCACATCATATATACATATGCATACGATTTCTAACATGAATCTTGCCCCTCAACCTTTAGAAGGCTTAATAGATATAACCTCATCAATAATAACGTCATACATACCCCTTTCAAGGGTCATAGTCACTATTAATTTATTTATTACATAAATCATACCAAACCCTAGTTTCACATTGGGTTCACCAAATCCCATGAAGTAATGGTTTACTACTACATATGTAGGGGAGAACAATAGTCTATACATCTTGTTGTGAAACTATAAGTCAAGTATTTTGGTTTGGGTTAAAGAACCTTAAATCCCCAAATCTCATAGTATAGGTCAAAAAGTTGTTCAATCACATGACATATTTGGAAATATAGATGAGGATTTAGAGAATATAAACCCTAATGCAATGTAGTAAGGGATAGTGGGTGAACTCACCTTGTTAGGGAAAGTAGACACAAACCCTAGATGATGAAAGCTTGAAAGAGAGAGAGATGAAGTTGCACTTGAAGCCTTAATCACAACCAATCTAGATAGAACCCATAAATGCATATAAGGATCTCTCTTATGAGCATTAATTGAAAAGGGATGAAACCCTCCCTTTGTGTCTTCTCAAAATCGCTCCCAAGAGAGCTCTAAGATGAAAAATGAATTAGAAAATTGGCTTCTAGGCTTTTAAGTGATCTGACCCCGTCGGCAAGGTCGCCCGCTAAGGACCCCTCACGGTACAAACTTGGCTATTGTGCCAAGCTATAGTGACAGATGTCACAATCGCTGGCACAATCGTCGGCCACTCCCCCCTCACAATCGTCGGCCACTCCCCCCTCTCGGTACACACTTGGCTATTGTGCTAAGCTATAGTGACAGATGTTATAATCGCTGGCACAATCGCCGGCCACTCCCCCCTCTCGGTACACACTTGGCTATTGTGCCAAGCTATAGTGACAGATGTCACAATCGTTGGCACAATCTCTGGTATGGTACCGAGCCTCATTTCCGACATGGTTTGCTCCCGATTTTAAATTCCGGAGTCTGATCTTTCCCAAAAATGATTCCAACTCATAAACGAGCAAATAAAGAACCCAAATATAATGAAAATCTAAGCGTTGGCAATATATTATACAAAACGGTTCTTACCGAGAATACGGGTGTTACAATCCTCCCCAACTTGGAGAAGATTTCGTCATCGAAATCTCGGCTAGGTGAAAAGGTGTGGATATCTCCTCTTCATATCCTCTTCGGCCTCCCAAGTCACATTGGCACCGCGATGGTGCTTCCATTAAACCTTTACCATTGTTACCTCCTTGTGACGAAGCTTTTTCGTCTTCTTTTCCAAAACTTCCTCGGGTTCCTCGATACAACGGTTTCTTTCATCAACTCTAATCTCGGAGAGTGGGATAACACTCTCCTCCTCTGCCAGACATTTACGAAGGTAACACACATGAAATGTGTTGTGGATTCCACTCATTTCCGAATGGAGTTCCAATTGGTAGGTTTGAAGCCCTACCCGCTTAATCACGGTGAATGGTCCAAGGAAACAGGGACTTAACTTCCCACGCTTTCCAAACTGAATGATCCCCTTCCAAAGAGACAACTTCAACATAACACGGTCTCCCACTTGGAACTCTATCGGTTGCCTCTTCTTGTCGATATAGCTTTTCTGCCGATCTTGAGCCGCCTTCAAACGTTCGCGAATACCTTTCACTTTGTCCGCCGTCTCTTGCACAATTTAGGGTCTGATAAACAGTTTTCCCCCGCCTCAAGCCAACATACGGAAGTTCGGCACTTGCGATCGTATAAAGCTTCAAACGGTGCCATTCCAATACTTGAGTGGTAGCTATTGTTGTACGCGAACTCCACCAAAGGTAGGTGTGAGTCCCAACTACCCCCAAAGTCGATCACACACGATCTCAACATGTCTTCTAGTGTCTGAATTGTCCTCTCGCTTTGGCCGTCAGTTTGGGGATGATATACCATGCTCAACTTTACGCGTGTGCCTAACTCCTTTTGCAATTCGTCCAAAAAATGTGACGTGAACCGACTATCGCGATCCGAGACAATTGATAGCGGCACGCCAGGACGGGAAATCACCTCATCAATATACAACTTTGCTAGCTTGTCCATAGGTAAAGTTTCCCTCATGGCCAAGAAATGAGCGCTCTTGGTTAACCGGTCCACTATTACCCAAATGGTGTCATGACCTCGTAAGGTCTTTGGCAATTTAGTCACGAAATCCATCATGATGTTCTACCATTTCCATTTCGGAATTTCCAAAGATTGTAGACTTCCATAAGGTCGTGGGTGCTTTTTCTTCACTTGCAAGCAAGTCACGCATCGTTCCACATATCGCGCCACATCAAGTTTCATAACCGACCACCAATAATGCAATTTCAGATCCCGATACATCTTCGTGCTTCCAGGATGGATGGAATACTTTGATTTGTGGGCATCCTCGAGAATAAGTTCTCGATTACCCCCGACCTTAGGCACCCAAATTCGCCCGTTGAAAAGTTTCACCCCTCGACTATCTTCCGTCAATAGAAGATGTTGTTTTGTCATGACTTCTCCTTTGAGGTTCTCTTCTAGCAAGGCCTCGACTTGCGATACTTTGATTCGGTCGATGAGTGTTGAAGTTAACTCAATTCGTGTAAAGGTAACACGAGAATTTCCTCTGTAGTCTTTCTGACTTAAAGCGTCGGCGACGACGTTTGCCTTACCCGGATGGTAAAGCAATTCGCAATCATAGTCTTTTAGTAGCTCCAATCACCTCCGTTGTCTCATGTTCAACTCCTTTTGATCAAATATTAGTCCCAAATAAACAAAACAAGGTTTTGTAGAAGGGGGTTGAATACAAAACACAAAAATTACTTAAATTTAATTCTTTAAAGATAAGAGTATCAAAGAATTACACTTAGAAAAAACAAAGATTGTTGCGGAAAAGAACAGCTAAAGACTATTCTAACAATCTAACACTAGGAAGACTTTTAACACAAAGACAAAAATCTTAGAGAGAGAAAAAGGCTAACAAACTTTCTGAATTTTGCACTTCAAAAATCTTGAGCTGAAAGCTTGTGTTTGCATGTGGCCATCCTCACCCTTTATATACTATCCAAAACATTGATTGCAAAGGACACTTGTCATCAGATGAATGAATGCATGGATATTTTCAATAAAATACAAGATATATGAAAAGACATTTCGAAAAGCAAAAGGTAACTTTTGTACTATGAAGTACAATATCTGAATATAATATACCTAGTTCAAATCTTTTTGAGATATTGAAAAGAGAAAGTCTCAATCAGATCATAACATAAGTGAATATCCCTTATGCAATAGAAGTTTCCATTCCCTTATGTTAGAGGATCATTGGGAATGAGGAAATATGTTAAATCGTGAGGATTTAACATATATGAGTACCAAAATGAGAAGAATCGGCACAATGGTTTTTTTACCGACTAAGAAGGATCGGCAAAAGAGGGTGTTGCCGAGAGACCGGCAAGAGGATTGCCTATTGAGGATTCGGCAAGGAGCATGGTCTGCCGAATTTAAAGGATCTTCGGCAGAGGAAGAGTCTGTCGAAGGTTTTGCTAATCTTCGACAGGAGAGGCTTAGTATTTCACTGAAGTGTATCTTGATCCGCATCAATAGACTTGCTTCATGTTGTGTTCGGTTGATCTTCGATTAACCGATCTGTTAGAGCATAACTAAGCTATTACAAAGAACCATGATATTTTCCAAGCATAAGTATGTACAATCATTTACAGAAGAACAAACACAAACTGAAGGAGAGGTCATCTTTAAATCTTAGATGACCCAACAATCTACCCCTATTTGATGATGACATCTCATACTTAGATAAAAGTTAAAAACATGAATAATTCATTTTGACCCTTTTTATACTCTTTTTGGTTCTTTTTCACATAGACTATTGTTTTTGTTTCTTTTTGGATTTTTTAGAGTATCCGATATTTACAAGTATAAACAAATGAAAGAATGAAAATTTACAAGGTATTTACTTCAAACTAAAATTGCACGTTGTATTAATCTTTGAATAAGATTACAATATAAGTTCAAAAATAGAGAAAAGAACAAAAAAAATACAAAAGATTAAAAGAACAACTTAGAGGCAGCACTCCTTCTCTTCATTTCATCAGTTACGGCCACATAGATATCCATTATTGAGATAGGAATTATTTGAGCAATTCCTTCAAGAAAGATGAGATCAACAATGGGTATGTCTCTTGATCTGAAGAAGCGAATTTGACCGAAGGCATCGTTGCAGCAGATTCCTTAAATCAGCTCACGAAGTACCGTTGTAGAGGGATGAGGAACCAAAGTCGGCATGGATAGGTCAAGGTTGGAAACATTTGGAACTTTTCCTCCCTTGGCCATCTGAGCAAAGATATCTTGTTGATCCAAACTCTCTCAGTGATTTGATAACGACCCTTTTTCTGTACTTAGTGAAAATTACGTTTAATATGTATTAGTGTTTCACCATCAGCGATCAGACTGAGTCTGTTCAGTTATCGCTAATAGTCTTTCTTATAAACATTTAATATGTATTAGTGTTTCACTATCAGTGATCAAACTGAGTCTGTTCAGTTATCGCTGATAGTTCTGATGTAAACAGTAACGTAATCCCTGAAGACAAGTCTCGCGTCAACAGAGGTTCATAGCTGAATCAAAGACGAAGCTGCTGAACAAAGAGAAGTCTACTAGTGACCTGATGCGGATATCAGTGAAGCAAAGACAACTCTACTTATACGCGAAGGAACATGAGGAAATCTTCAGCGATCGCTGAACTCTTGATGTCTCTGAAGAAAGAGATATTCAGCGATCGAATGATCACAAAGCTTATACCTTAAGTTTCCTTTTGTCTTACCTTGCACAACTCAGTACGATGTGTCAGAAAGGACATGCCTCTGCCACAATCCGTACAACAACTCTGTCAACTACACTGTTCATGATCCGGCCGAAAGCATGTCTCCTAAAGTCAGACTTCCAAAGCCAATCAGTGAACACCACGTGTAAAGTGCCCTGCCATGCATTTAATGCATAGGGTATAAATAGGAAGATCACCCCTCCATCTGAGAGGGTGCTCAATCCTTGAACTCCAAATAGAAACCTTTGTTTTCTATATTCCTTAATCACCCATTCTCTGAAATTCTTGTGAAACCATCTTAGTGTTTCTTAAGTTTGTTTAGATTGAGTCTGTCTTAATCTTATTCCACAACGGACTTGTAAATTGTGTTTGATTTATCAATAAACAATTTATTAAACTTTAAATTTCTGTGTTTGTATTCACCCCCCCCCCCTTCTACAAACTTGTTAAGCATCTCCGGGACCAACAAGTGGTATCAGAGCAGACTGTTTAATCTGATAAACAAGATCTTGCTTTATTCTCTTCCTTGCTGTTCTAAATGGCACTTAACACAAACACAAACTACTATGATAATGGTTCACTCTCTAAACCTCCTCGATTTAGCAGAGATAACTTTTCTCTATGGAAAAATCGAATGATGCTATTTCTTGAAGGTATTGATCCTACTATACCTGAATATATAAAAAATGGACCCTATGAACCTGTTAGAATTATAGCTGCAGTTCCAGCTACTTCCACCACTGAAGCTGTCCCTGAACACTATGTCGTTAAGGAAATAAGACAGTGGAGTGATGAAGACAAAAAGAAGGTAGGCATAGATGCAAGAGCAAAGACCATTATCTCAATGGCTCTGCCTGATGAAGTTTTCCATTCCATCATGCATCTTAAAACTTCTAAAGAAATGTGGGAAACCATTTGTGTTCAATACGAAGGCACCACTAAAATCCAAGAGACTCGAAAGATTAACTTGGTAAGACAGTATGAAAGTTTCATCGCTGGTAAGAATGAATCTCTCTCTGACGTTCATCAGCGGTTTAACTGCTTAATCATTGATCTAAGAACAGTTGCTAGGACCTATTCTAATTCTGGGGTCCTAACAAAATTCTTAGAATGTCTTCCTGAAAGCTGGGACAATTATTCAATATGTCTTAAACTGACAAAAGACTTAAATTCTCTTTCTCTAAGCACTTTGTATGGAATATTGCTTAATTATGATCAATCGAATCTCTTGAAGAAGAATCTTGTAAAAGACTCTAAAGACTCCAAAAGCACTCCTGTTGTTTTAGTCTCTTCAGAGATAATTCCATCTCAGCGATCTACTCTCACCATCACTGAGTTAGATTCTGAATCTGAGGATCTATCAGACCTTGATCTTTCAGAGTTCGATGAGTCCTTAGCACTCTTGACAAACTCTTTTAAGAGATTTGCAAGAAAGAGCAATTTCCGAAGAAATAAGCCTCTCTCTCTAACTGATAAGCCAAAATTAACCCCGGTTGAAAAGATTACTGCCACTTGCTATAACTGTGAAAAGATTGGACACTTTGCTAGTGAGTGCAGGTCTAAAAAGGTCTTCAAGCCTTCTACCTCAAAAAGATCCAGTGATGACAAATACCTAAAGCTGAAGAACAAATATCAAAAGCTGAAAAGCTACAAGCGAAAAGGTAAAGGTCTCATCGCTGAAGAACATGACTGGGTTGAATCAGAAGAATCAAGTTCTGATGAAGAAGAAGTCGCTAATCTTTGCCTCATGGATGAGATTAAAGAAGAAGTGGAAGAAGCATCTGAACCTTCCATGAGCTACATATCATCTCAGGTATCTATCTCTACTAATCCCTCTCTGCCTGAAGCTGAGAGAAGTCGCGCCGTTGATGTGTTGACAATTGATCTTTATAATGCTCTAAACGACAAAATTCAAGCTGAAAATAAAAATGTTCATTTAACTCAAGAGCTAGAGAAATGTCATGAAAAGATCAGACAACTAACTCTTTTAGAAGAAAAGTTGAAAGATCAAGTCATTATAAATGAAATAATCAGCATTGAACGCGGACAAGCCATCGCTCCTCTAAAAGCAGAAAAGGCTCATGTTGAAAAATGGTGCAAATCATCAACAAAGATCTATGAGATAATAAATGCTCAAACTCCTGAAAGTGATAGAACTGGTCTTGGTTTTTGGACACCACGGGATGAGCCTAAAGAAGAAAGTTTCATGCTTAAGTTTGGAACGTTTGTCACTCCTATCTCTAACACTTCTTATAATCAGTTTTATCCTTCTTCTTCAAATTCTATCCCTGAGAAAAAATCCAAAGGCTCTAAGTCTGCGGATAAAGGAAAATCCATTCTTCGTCCTCAGAAGGCTACCAAGAAAGCAAAGCTGAAAGTTCCTTCTAAACCTTCAGTGAATCGATCCTCTAGCTCTGTGATAGAAATCTTCGATCTCTGTCCTCCAAAGCTAAAGATTGACCTTAAACCCATGAGATCTAAAGAAATGAAAATTCCTCCCAGATCTCATGAGAAAAGCATTCTTGGACTTGGCCCCGCTCATCTTAAACTTGCAAAATCTTCTACTTCTGGTCCTAAAACTATTTTCAAATATAGAAAATGCTATCACTGTGGTTTTACTGACCATATTGCAAGCAAATGTCCAACTGGCACTAAAGCTAATAAATTAGCTAAGGTGAAGATGAATACCTCCAAGGCTGAAAAGGTCACTAAAGCTGAAAAGTCGACCAAGGTGAAGAATACCACTAAGGTTAAGAAATTAACCAAAGTGAAGATTACCACTGAAGCTGAATCTTCATCTGCTGTGAAGATTACTGAACCTTCCATCTCCACTAACCCAAAAGGACCCATTGAAAAGTGGGTACCAAACAACGCTTAATCTTCCTTATGTGTGCAGGGATCAAAGGCATCTAGTATCTCGATAGTGGATGTTCTCGTCATATGACTGGACAAAAAGACCTGCTCACTGAATACAAGGAAGAGAAAGGTCCCTCTGTGACCTTTGGTGGAAATGGAAAAGGATATACCCGAGGGTTTGGTGTTCTCAGCAATGGAACAACTACCTTTCGAAGAGTCGCTTATGTAAATGGACTGAAGCACAACTTTCTGAGCATCAGTCAGCTATGTGACAAAGACTACGAAGTTCGCTTTTCTAAAAAAGCATGTTCAGTGGTAAATGAGAAAGGAAAATTTGCTCTCAGTGGTTATCGCAGAGAAAATGTCTATGTAATAGATATGGACTCTACTACCACTGAAAACTTATGTTTTCTCTCTAAAGCCTCTTCTGATGTCAACTGGCTATGGCACAAAAGGCTCTCTCATCTAAACTTCAAAACCCTGAATTCTCTCTCTTCTAAGGAACTGGTTTCTGGTCTTCCTCAGCACTCATATGCTAAAGAATCTCTCTGCTCAGCATGTGAAAAAGGAAAACAAACAAAATATAGTTTCAAGTCAAAACAAGTCTCCTCAATGACAAGTCCTCTTCAGCTCTTGCATATGGATCTGTTTGGCCCTGTCAACATCCAATCAATAGCTGGAAAGAAATATACACTTGTCATTATAGATGAATACTCTCGCTATACCTGGGTTATCTTTCTTCACTGCAAGAGTGATACACCAGAAGAACTAATATCTTTTGTTAAAAAGATGGAAGTGCTGAATAATCTTACTGTTCGCTCTATTATAAGTGATCATGGAACTGAATTCAAAAACAGCTCTCTGAACAATTTCTTTGAGAACAAAGGAATTTCTCATAACTTCTCATCAGTAAGAACACCTCAGCAAAACGGAGTCGCTGAAAGAAGAAACAGAACGATCATTGAAGCTGCTAGATCAATGCTCAGCGATTCTCATCTCCCTACTCAATTTTGGGCGGAAGCTGTAAACACTGCATGTTTTACTCAAAACAGATCGCTGATAGTAAAGCGATTTGGAAAGACAACTTATGAACTCTTTCATGGAAGAAAACCATCTATCAGTTTTCTTCATATCTTTAGTTGTCAGTGCTTTATCTTAAAAAACAAAGATCAACTTGGAAAGTTCGACCCAAAAGCTGATGATGGAATATTTCTAGGATATTCTTCCATCTCCAAAGCCTACAGAGTTTTCAACAAAAGAAGACAATCCGTGGAAGAAACAATTCATGTCACATTTGATGAAACTCGCTCAGCGAACTCTAAACCAATCACTGACAATGAAGGGTTAAATGCTTGGATGTTTTCTCATTACAGAGAAACAGAACCTTTCCTTTCAAACCATCAGCACACAGAACCACCTACTGCTGATGATGATCCAAACATCATACATCCTAACGCTGAATCCAACTCATGGGTTTCAGCTGAACCTCTTAACACACTGCTACCATCAGATCTACCTTCGTCTGAAAATCTCTCTGATAACAATAGTCTGTCCAATACTCAACAGTTAATTGCTGATGAACCTCAAACGTCCTCATCAGTAAACATCCCAATTGTTGATCCAACCTCTGAGTTAAGTGATCATACTCCTGCTCAGCGATGGACCAGAGATCACCCAATAGATCAAATTCTTGGTGATCCAGATGCAGGTATTCAGACACGACGAAGCTCAGGTAATATCTGTCTCTTTGTTAACTTTCTCTCTTTATTAGAACCAAAGAAGACTGATGATGCCCTCAGAGATCCAAACTGGGTCAGCGCTATGCAAAAAGAGCTGACTGAGTTTACTCGTAACAAAGTTTGGAATCTCGTTCCTAGACCATCTAATAAAACTGTTATAGACACCAAATGGGTGTTTAGAAACAAGTTAGATAAACATGGAACTGTAACCCGCAATAAAGCTCGACTTGTTGCTCAGGGATACAGACAAGAGGAAGGCATAGACTATGATGAAACCTTTGCCCCTGTGGCTAGGCTCGAATCAATTCGACTATTCTTAGCCTATGCAGTGTATGTAGAACAACCACCAGGGTTCTATGACCCTAAGTATCCAAATTATGTTTATAAATTGGATAAGGCTCTCTACGGTCTAAAACAAGCCCCTCGTGCTTGGTATGACACTCTCTCATCATTTCTTATCTCTGAAAAATTTGAACGTGGCAAAACTGATAATACATTGTTTTTCAGAAAGATAAAAGGTCATATTATTCTTGTACAAATATATGTCGATGACATCATATTTGGTTCTACTAACCTATCACTGTGTACTCGCTTCGCTGAAAGAATGAAGAAAGAATACAAAATGAGTATGATGGGTGAGTTGACATATTTTCTTGGTCTTCAGATTAAACAATCTGACAAAGGTACTTTTATCAGCCAAGGTAAGTATGTTAAAGATATGCTTAAGAAGTTTGATCTTACACAAACTTCAGCGATGAAAACTCCCATGGCACCTCCCCTTGCACTTAACAAAGATCCTTCTGAAAAACCTGTTAATGTCACTGCCTATAGAGGAATGATAGGCTCCCTGCTGTATCTTACGACGAGCCGACCTGATATTATGTACTCTACTTGTTTATGTGCACACTATCAATCTGAACCCAAGGAATCCCATCTGATTGCTGTTAAGCGAATTTTCAGATATCTGAAAGGAACTCCTAACCTCGGTCTTTGGTATCCCAAAGACTCAGGGTTCGATCTAACTGGTTATTCTGATAGTGATTTTGCAGGTTGTAAACTTGACAGAAAGAGTACCACTGGTGGATGTCAACTCCTAGGAGGAAAGCTGGTAAGTTGGACAAGCAAAAAGCAAAATTCAGTGTCCACTTCAACAGCTGAAGCTGAATACGTAGCCGCTGGAAGCTGTTGTTCTCAGATCTTATGGATGAGAAATCAACTATTAGACTATAACCTTCAGCTATCCAAGATTCCAATCTATTGCGACAGCACTAGTGCTATCGCTATAGCAAATAATCCAGTGCTACATTCAAAGACGAAACACATAGAGATCAGATATCATTTTATCAGAGATTATGTGATGAACGGTGATATTGAACTTCATTTCATCCCTACTGACTTTTAGCTTGCTGATTTATTCACCAAACCTCTTGATGAGACAAGGTTCAACTTTCTCATCAGTGAGCTTGGAATGCTGAATCTTGAAGAATAATTCTTCAGCGTTCATGCATTGTGTCAAGTAATCATAAGTTCCCCTTTTTATCATTCTCTGATAAACATTCTGACTCTCAGGTATGTTCTCTTCATCCCTACAACTGAATATTCATTCAGTTGAGATGTTTTTCAAAATATAAACTTTAATCACTAAACTTTCTTCAAATGATTAAAAGCTTTTTGAAAAATAAATTTATCACTGATATTTCTAGTCAGTGATCCTTCTTAAAAGAAAATTAATCCCTAACTTTACCATCAGGGATACTTTCAAAAAGAAAAATCTATCGCTGACTTTTCTTCAGCGATAATTTCAAAACGAACAAATGAACAGTCTCTCTCTCTTCTATGACGTCATTTGAACCGACAATCCACGGCATACCTTTTTTCTGACACGTTCGTCCGTTGCCCTTCTATCCAATCAACTTCGTGGGACGTGTCCATGTCATGATGAACATTTGTTTTCCCGCCTCTCACACTCTCTCTCCTTCTCTCACACGTATAAAAAGAATGTTTTTCCATTCTTATCGTTTTACGCTTTCTAGAAATACTTTCAAGGCAAGAAAACTCTCTCAAAAGCATTATAGCATTCTCAAGCATTTGCATCGTCTTCTTCCAAGATCAACAGGTTATTCTTGATCTTCTTCTTATTCTTGTTCTAAATCTTTTTACATAATACTCCATTTATGGACTGCCATTATGGGTTTATAAGATTTTTTTTCATAAAATCATCTTTCTTTTTTATTTTATTCATTCAAAACCATTTTCTTTTGATTATCTTCATTCAAAATCTTTGGTTTTTCTTCTTGTTCTTATCTCTTATATTAAGAACACCTTTTTAATCTTCAAATATGTTGATTTTTCTATGTTTCTTTCCCAAAATAGAAATTGGAAAAACCTTCTTTATTTTTAGACTAAAACCTTTCTTCTATTCTTCTATCTGTTCATATTCAGAATGGCTCAATCTGCACTTGTCGCCTCTAAGAACGTCAAGTTCGTCATCGCTGACTCTGAGCTTCCGAAAAACAATCATCTTGCTCGCCTTGATTTTGATGGTGTCAAATACCCACATCTGGTGGAAGCCGCAAAGTTTCTAAAGCAATCCTGCATTTGCCTACGCTATCACTGTGGATCTCACACCTTCAAAAGCTCTTCTCCAACAATTCTGGTTTACCGCTAAAGAAACCTCTATCACCAACAAAAAGGGTGACCTGGTTCCTGCTATTTCCTTCAGCACTGAACTTGGACCAGGGATGATGACGGCCTTAGGTCTAAGGAAAGCTCTGCGATTTCCTGACAAACCCAGGAGTGGATTCGATGCCTTGCCCACTGATGTTGAACTCATCCAAATCCTGGATGCTATGGAATACTCTTGGGAACCCAAGCCGAGGACGACAATTCCAAACAAGAAGCTGACTCTGGTGAAGAAGGCGCTCATGCCTTCTCAGCTTAACTACATCTTCTCTCACTTCATTCAGTGTATGAGTGGGAAGAGTGGGTCACTGGACCAGGCCAGCAAGATTCAGGTCCAAATGGCTTACTCAGTGATCGCCGGAAGAAATTTCGACTACGCAACAGCTATCTTTGACGATCTAAGGTCAAAGATAGAGAAGACCGAGAGGGATCCCAAGATCCCCTATGTACGCTTCATCTGTGCGTACCTGAAGTTCCTCTACCCTGCTACTTACCCCACTAATTCTGATGCAACTTTTCCCAAAGTGGGTCAGCGCTCACTGGAGGTCAAGACGCTCCCCAACGAGGTAAGTATCTCTGAACTTCGCTCCCGAATCTCTCTCCTCACTTCTTCATCTTCAGCGGCCATGCAGGAGGTTCCTTCTTCTGTTATCCCTACCGCTACCCCTTCCAAACTACCATCAACTGGCTCCCTTGGTCCTTCGAAGAAGGCCAAGGTGACCAAGGAGAAAGGTACATCTAGGTCAATACCTAAGGTTGTTTCTCAACAAACCTCCTTGGATACATTTGTGGGTCTCTCCTCCACATCCTCAGCAATACCCACCTCAACCATGCCAGCGACTACGATCGCTGTCACATCAACCGTGACATCACCCATCATCTCAGCTCCTCCACATCCTGAGGTGATCACAACGGTAACTACCCCTATCACTACTTCTATCCCCATCTCTCATCCTTCTATTTCTTTGGTCTCTGACCCCTCATCTACTTTTTCGCAACCACAATTTGGACCCATAGGACCTGAACATCAATCTTTTGAGGAATCTATGCAATTCTACAAAATGTTTGATAATTCAGGTACTTCTATAACCTTAAACACTACTCCCAACTCACCATATAAGCCTGTTTCTCAAAAACTAACTTATATTTCAGGTCCTAGTTTGGCGACTGTTGACACCAATGTCAACAGTTTGAGTGCAAAGGTGGAGTCTCTGACTGCTTCTCTCAACAACACCACCAGCGTTGTTCATACCGCTGGTGACGCACTGAAGACGCTGACAGCTAAATGCGCCTCCAAAGCTGACGTCTCTCAAATCGCTACTCTCCAAGAAGCGATTGTCAAAGTCAGGGAAGACTCACAGCAACAGTTTGCGGCTCTGTCTACAAAGGTTGATTCCTGTGAAGTTCTTCTTCAGCAAATCCTGACTCACCTGAAGGCACCAACTCCAATTCCTGCTCCTTCATTTACAGAGAGCGATCGCACCTCTCTGAACATAGCTATAGAGTTTATTCATCAAGCTACGTCAGATATCCCTGTACTTGAAGGCCGTCTGGACAATTTGGAGGCTGAAGTTCAGAAGTTGGCCGCTGCTAGGGGTGTTCGCGGTCCGGTTTGGGCGGTTTAACCCCTTAGACCACAAACCAAACCGCAAGTGGCGGTTTGTTGATTTTTCAAACCGAGCGGTTTGACATCAAGTGCCCAGACCGGTCAAGTCGGACCGCGGTTTAGGCGGTTTGGTCGACCGGTTTAGGCGGTTTAGGCCTTTTAGTGGACTTTTAAGTTTAATTATAAAAACATATAAAACTTTGAATTTTAAAGGCTCGTTGGCTTGAGTCCATTTGAAATAAAGAACAAAGTCCACAAAAGTTAACTAAATATCCGAAGACAAACACTAAAAAAAAGTAATATGCAATGTGCAAATAAAATCAACAGCTTCAGTTCTTCATTTTTCCGATCTTTGTATTCCACATTCCATAAAGATTTCAATCTTTTAAAATACCTTGGTCCTTTTTGTATATAGTTGGACATTTGGGCTTTATATAATATATTCTTTATAATAAAGGTATATATAAAAAAAATAAAAAATATATATTTATATATTTGGCGGTCGATTTGGTCCAAACCGCCTAAAAAAACCTCCAAACCGCAGACCGGACCGGACCGCCCGGTTTGGCAATTTTCCAGACCAGACCGGACCGCCAGACCGCTCAAACCGCCAAAAACGGTCCGGCTTGACTTGGTTCGACCGGTTTGAGCGGTCCAACGGTTTTTTTGAACACCCCTAGCCGCTGCACACACTTCCTCTCCTTCCAAAGATCTCTCCCTCCGTGATAATAACAAAGAGGGGGAGAAAGCAGCCAAAGAAAATACGGAGTTAGAAGCTACTGCCGAGGTCCATCTGAAGGAAACTCCCTCTCATGTTGAGGGGGAGATAGCTGCTGAAAAAGCCCCTCCTACCATCGATGAGTTAATCGATGAAGAGGAAGAGGAGGACGATGAAGATGAAGCCCTTGATCTTGAAGATCAAGAGGAAGAACCTCATCAAGATGATGATGATGACGATGAAGGAGATCAATCTCTATGGTGTTCTTCAGCCGTCACTTCATCAGCGATAGCTTCGAAAGAAGTTATCAAAGCAGGGGGGAGTCATGAGACATCTTCAGGAACCCCTTCCCAAAGCAAAGGTGCAACTGCTGAGGAAAGCCTGAAGATGATCTCACTATCTGAGGAGAATCCTTCTCAGGTATGCCTTACCCTCGTTTCCTTATCCTTCTATAAAAATCCCACCCCTGTTTCTTTCTAGCCTTTATCTCTCTTCTTCCCTAAAAATAAACTAAAATTTTTCATTTTCTGACCAGACAGTTCTCTCCCCTGCTTAAGGGTAAAGAGCTCCAAATAATCCCAGCTGCTGAAGCTGATGACCAGATAATCCCAATCTCTGTAAGAGAGATTGATGAAGAGGATGAAGAAGAAGAGTCCCTGCAACATCCACGAAGGCCCTCTAGACCACTTCACTGGTCAGAGGAAGAGATGAAGAAAAGAACAGAGATGATCTCTCATCTAGAGAATCAACGGCGAAAGATCCCCTCTCAATCATCAGATCTAGAGTTCCTGACAGAAGCTGAAATTGAAGAATCCGTCAGGGTTGAGAAGCTGATTGTTGATTGTCAAAGAGATGCCTCTCTGGCTCTCAAAATTCAGTCTTCTCAAGTCAAAGACAAGAAGCTGAAGAAGAAACCAGTTGAAGTCCAGGCTGCTCTTTTGAAAGAGATTGAAGAGGAACGCTCAAAAGAAAAAGCGGTCAGCGATAGCTCAGTCGATTGGTGCAAACATAAACTCGACTATCGCTCTGACCCAATGAAGATTGTTTCAGTCGCTATCTCTGGAAGAAAGAAGAAGGATAATGTTTCTGTCACTATGGAAATTACCAGAGAGGATGGAAGCTGCAAGGCTATGTTCGTTTCAAGGCTGGAAAGCTTCGGCTATATGGAATGGCTTGAGTTCAAAGACGCACTGAAGAAATCAAAGTCAATCTACAGAGGCTATGTTGAAGGGATAAATGATGCTCTCATCAACAGAGTCGCTGCAAACCTAAAAGTGTCGTCTGCTCTTCCTTCTAAGCCAAAGCAGATCAGAAGAAAGCCTGTCTCCTCCTCCTCTGAAAATGTCGCGGTGATCAGGAATGAAACCTCCATCAAATTTTCAAGAGAAGCTCTGTTCGGTCCTCCTCCTGATCTTTCAGTTTTGGATCTATCTCTGCCTCCTGGTGGACCATATGTTGCGGGACAAGTACTTGAAGAACCTTTTGGAATCTTCTTCAGAGATGACGAGGAACAACTCAGATTTCAAAGAATCTCAGAAATCCCTATCTGTCCCCTCGGTCTTCTCAAGGATCTCATGTGCTTATGGTGTGATCTCTCTCCTGCTGCTGAGCAAATCAAAGTGATCATTAGCAAAGAATCTTTAGAGCGAAAGCAAAAAGGAGAAGATATACCTGAGTATTTGATCAATCCTCCTAAACCCTCTTTAGATAGCTGATAGATTAGTTTTCTTCTTGTAATCTATTAGTTTAAACTTACAGTAGTTAGTACATCACTTGTACTTGTAATTTTCATACCTTGTAATTCTTTTCTTGGATTAGTGAAAATTTCAGTGAAGTACTTAACTCTATCAGTACTGTAAAAGATCCCTCAAAATAGTAATTGGGACATGTATGTTATGAGTCCTGATTATTCCATCATTTTGAATTATAAAGTAATTTTCTTCAGTTACTTTGTCATTATCAAATAGGGGGAGATTGTTGATCCAAACTCTCTCAGTGATTTGATAACGACCCTTTTTCTGTACTTAGTGAAAATTACGTTTAATATGTATTAATGTTTCACCATCAGTGATCAGGCTGAGTCTGTTCAGTTATCGCTGATAGTCTTTCTTATAAACATTTAATATGTATTAGTGTTTCATTATCAGTGATCAAACTGAGTCTGTTCAGTTATTGCTGATAGTTCTGATGTAAACAGTAACGTAATCCCTGAAGATAAGTCTCGCGTCAACAGAGGTTCATAGCTGAATCAAAGACGAAGCTGCTGAACAAAGAGAAGTCTACTAGTGACCTGATGCGGATATCAGTGAAGCAAAGACAACTCTACTTATACGCGAAGGAACATGAGGAAAGCTTCAGCGATCGCTGAACTCTTGATGTCTCTGAAGAAAGAGATATTCAGCGATCAAATGATCACAAAGCTTATACCTCAAGTTTCCTTTTGTCTTACCTTGCACAACTCAGTACGACGTGTCAGAAAGGACATGCCTCTGCCATAATCCGTACAACAACTCTGTCAACTACACTATTCATGATTCGACCGAAAGCATGTCTCCCAAAGTCAGACTTCCAAAGCCAATCAGTGAACGCCACGTGTAAAGTGCCCTGCCATGCATTTAATGCATAGGGTATAAATAGGAAGATCACCCCTCCATCTGAGAGGGTGCTCAATCCTTGAACTCCAAATAGAAACCTTTGTTTTCTATATTCCTTAATCCCCCATTCTCTGAAATTCTTGTGCAACCATCTTAGTGTTTCTTAAGTTTGTTTAGATTGAGTCTGTCTTAATCTTATTCCGCAACGAACTTGTAAATTGTGTTTGATTTATCAATAAACAATTTATTAAACTTTAAATTTCTGTGTTTGTATTCAACCCCCCCCCCCTTCTACAAACTTGTTAAGCACCTCCGGGACCAACACATCTTCCTTCTTAGAAGACTTCGACTTGGTTTTGGGACGAGAATGAAGAGCCTTCATGTCGTTGATCAACTTCTGTTCGGCAGGGGTGTGAATGATCTTTTAAGTTCTTCGGTAGGAACCAAATTTTGTTTGAAGATCAGTGATATATTTCTCAACAGTAGGTCTAAGAGAATTTTGGATCTTGTCGAGGCTTATCATGATTTCTACCCACTCAGCTACCCCAAACCGATCCAAAGCCTCAAGTTTTTCATATGTCAAGTTTAGATCATCCCTAGTAATTACAAGCTTTATGGACTTGCATGTTTTAGTAGGCTTGATGATTTTGACATCGATAATTTTTCCAGGGCGATTTCGGTTGTTGAGAGCTTTGCGATACCAATCAACGCACTTAGCTTTTATTTCTTCATTCTTTTTGGCCGATTCCTCCAGAGCACTAAACTGGGCATTTATGGGATTGGTAGTGGCTATTGTCATTTCGGCCTATTCCTCAGCTAACTACAGTATTTTTTGTAAATGTATTTTGGATCTATATTTTATTATATTAATTATGTGGTGCTATCGTATGAAAATTTTTCTGGATCCGTCCCTGATCGGTACCATCCTCTTTATCGGCAAATGCTGATCCTTTTTGTTTCTCTTCCTTTTCAGCATCCTCCCTGACCTCCATGACAAAGTCGGTAGAAGAAGAGGAAGTGGGATCATCGGGAATTTTTTCTTGAGAACCCTCTCCCTTAGTAGCAGCATCAGTTGTAGTTTCTTCCCGACGCGTACTGGTAAGGTTTATCTGAGGAGTAATATGCTCCCCCTCAGATGGTTTCTCCCCCTCAGTACGTGTCGGGGAGGAAAGACCTGCTTTAGCCGACACACGACAAATACGACGATCCATACGGTGTAGAGTTCGGCGATCATCAGGAGTGAAAGCCGAGTGGGTGATGTCAAAATCCAAGGACTCAGCACAGTACTGAGCCACATCCGTAGGGAGAGAGTCAAACTTGGCATTGATCTTCTGTAGAGCACCAAGAAGTTGATAGTTGATAGAATCTTGATCATGAGCTCGCTGCCTAAGCTTAGCAAGCTCCTGATCCCGAGCATCGGAGGCGACTTTGAGAGCAACCATGGAAAGAGTAAGGGAGGTGTTGTTATCAATTAACTTGATAACTTCTTTGAGAACCGCATCAAGAGCATCAGAAAGAGGGGCACAAAGATCTTTGATGTCTTGATCCAAGGCATCCATGCAACGGTAGAAGTCTTTATCTACAGCCAATAATTCGGCATTCTGATCTTTGAGAAGCCGAAGAAGACCCTCAAGAAATTGATTTGTGTTGTCAAGGTAGGTAGAGAGTTCAGAATCACGCATGGACTTTCGGAGCAACTCGAATTGAGTGCCAAGAAAGCGAACTTGCAGATTTGTATCAAGAATTTCGGCAAGAACGTCGGCGGGGAGAGAAGTCGGCGACTGACCAACATTCGGCATTGTAGGAGGAGGTGCCGAAGGGCCAGCCCGATCGGCAACTGGGGATGGAGGGTGGTGAGGTAGGGTTCGGTGAGCAGGTTGTGGTTGCCTCTTCGGTGGGAAACCAGGTGGAAAAGCATCAGAAAAGGAACTTGAGTGGAAGGGTGAGTGTTTGGGGGATGGTGATGGTTTTGGTGAAGGGGAGTTTTTCGGTGGTGGTGGAGTTTTGGGTGGTGAATGCTTTGGTGAGGGTGTCGGTGGGAATGATTTGGGTGGTGATTTATCAGTAGAGATAGGGCTTGCCGAACGATCCTGAGGAGGAGGTGATGGCAAACTTTCCCCAACATCAGAAAATAAGAGATTAAAAATATCATCGGTTTTGCTACCGACTTATGCAATATCTTCGGGTGTGACCCCGGGTGTCAAGCTGTGTGGCGTCGAACGACTTTACGAACCTTGGATTCACCTTACAGATACATCCGATTAACAAAAATCGAGTTCGCTGTTGATTGAAAACATGAACAAGTGATTTTTTTTATATTTGACTCTATACAAGAATTAAAAAATCAGTATAAGCATTGCTTACAACCCTGACTTGAGATCATGTGAGACCAAGTTATTTTCATGAGATCCGTGAGACCACATTTTTACACTTCAAATTTCACAGCAAAAAACACTGTGAAGGTTCGGAATTTTTATCTTTACAATGTTTTACTATGAAACTTCAAATATAAAAATATAATTTCATAGGTCTCACGAAAACAAACAAAAGGAACCAAATGTTACAACCCATGATCAAAGCCCTTGTAGCCCAACGGTCGGTAACATCCTTAGGGGGGGGACAGTGGATGACATCCCTGTCTACCCGGGTTCGATTCCTAGGGGGAACGGGTGGCGATACCCCAGTCCATGGGTCGGCCTTCGGGTCGGGCATGGGCGAGGCTATGGATCGGTAACGGTCCATGGTCGCGAGGATTAGTCGGGTGCCCGTATGGATCCCGGATACCTCGTCGACTTCGATCGGGACGGGTGTTTGCGTTTAGCTTTTGTTCAAAAAAAAATGTTACAACCCATGTATCATTAATAATTTTTCTTTACAAAAACTTTTACACAAAATGATCTCAAAATATAATTTTTCCCCAAACTGAAATCTGTTTTCAAAATCAAAACAACCCTTCACATGAGATGTGACAGATTACACAAAAAAAAAAAGTCAGAAACACCATCATCATCATCATCATCATCTCATCGTCTTCTTCTTCTTCCATCTCATTACATACATGTCTACAGATCCTCCTTCCGACGCCGTCTCCCGCCCCGTCGGCGGCACCGAGTACAGCTGGTGCAGAGCCGTTCCCGGCGGCACCGGCGTCACTGTTTTAGCCCTACTCTTCTCCAAACCCCCCAATCTCTCCCACCTCCAATCATGCATCCACAAACTCCAAGATTCCCACCCAATTCTCCGTTCAAAACTCCGATTCGATCCATCCGCCAACACCTTCTCCTTTGTCACCCCTTCCACTCCCTCCGCCTTACAAATCCACACCTCCGATGACTCCCAATCGTTTTACCTAACCCTCGAGCACGAGATGAACACGAACGCCTGGATCAATCGCGACGATCAGGTGACGGAAACCGACGTCATGTTCGCGAGCTTTTACGGTCTGCCGGATCAGAAGTGGGCGGTGGTATTGCGGTTGCATACGGCGGTGTGTGACCGTGCTTCGGCGGCGTTTTTGTTACGCGAGTTGTTGGGGTTGTTTGGTGACGATGGGGGTGTTGAGAGGGAGATTGTGAAGGAAGATGGTGTAGGTTTGGCGATTGAGGATTGTATACCTGCTGGAAAAGCGAATAAACCGTTTTGGGCTCGTGGGGTTGATATGCTTGGGTATTCGGTGAATTCGTTTAGGTTTTCTAATTTGGAATTTAAGGAAAATGGTAAGCCTAATTCGACTGAATTTGTGAGGTTGAATATTGGATTAGAAGACACTGATCGGATTCTTTCTGTAAGTATTATTTTGTGTTCTTTATCAATTTGCATTGATTTGCGTTTTTCATCATTCAAATCATATCATCATACTGGTTAACATTCATAATCACTAGACTCAAATTGGGTATATCTAGATTTTGAATTTAGTTTCTGCTCAATATCAACGAACTAAAATGGGTATCTAGATTGGATGATCAACATACTAGCTGTTAACATTCATAACCACTATACTCAAATGGGTATATCTAGATTTTGAATTTAGTTTCTTCTCAATATCAACTAACTAAAATGGGTATCTAGGTTGGATGATCAACATACTAGTTGTTAACATTGATAATCCCTGAACTCAAATGGGTATCTAGGTTTGAATTTGGTTTCTTCTCAATATCAACTAACTAAAATGGGTATGTAGATTTGATGATCAACTTACTAGTTGATAACATTCATAATCACTTTACTCAAATGGGTATCTAGATTGGATGATCGACGTACTGGTTGTTAACGTTTACAATCACTGATACTCAAATGGGTATCTAGATTTTGAATTTATTTCTTTTCAATATCAGTGAGCTAAAATGATCATTGAATGATGGCACCCAGTTAATAGAACTTCCAATGTAATGCAAGATATACAGATAGTTGATGATGTTAGATTTTTAGTTCCATTCAGGCTCTGCCAGTTGATCTAATCCTACAGAAACTTATGAGTTTGGTCCCTTTAATATGGCTTAGACAGTGGAGTAAGCACCGGAAAACCATAGATTAAACTTATTGACTTTTCATGCCATTCTATAGTCCTTGTAAATTGCAGAAAGATGCTATACTTGAAACAATGAGCTATTTTGGACAAAATATTTCAAGAATTGTGGTTACTATTCTTGAAAATTGTTCGTCCTTGCAATTCATAGGGCTTTTTTGGTATTTTTTTTCTAGAAAGATGGTTAGTTTGCACAAACAAACCAACTATGATGGATTAAAGAACATGTACAGTATGGCTTTTGAGATCAAATGAACTATTTTCTGTATCCAATTTTAATGATTTATGTTATGAAGTTTTACCCCAACACTTCTTGTATTCGTAGACAGGGGCGGACCCACTCTAGCACACAGTGGCACGGGAAACCGCTTCATTCCTCGGTCGTAGTGTAAAAGAGTATACTGTCGTGAAAGGTGCCACCATATAATTTTGTTATGTGCCACCATATATATTTTGAAACTACAATAATGACACAAGTTTGGTAGAGTTGGTTTGCATTGCTTTTCACCCACTGCCAGGTGGTGGGTTCGAAACTCTTTTGTGTCATTTTCTTAGTTTTTAGTCTTTTAGCTTTTAATTTCAGATTTATCATGTTCTGATTTTTTTTTTTGATAAAAGACTCGAACATAGGACCTCACATACGAAAAGCAAAGAACTAATCAACAAGCCAATGATGATTTTGTAAAAAAATTCCATATATTCGTTTCTTATTGTCAAATGGTGCCACCACGTGAAAAAAAAAATCTAGGGCCGCCTTTGTTCGTAGAGTTTGTCATAAAGTTCTAGTAGTTTACAAATTCTTTAGGACAAATCAAGAACATCAAATTTGATGTTTAAAGGTAGTCAGGTTGACCTCAAAGGTCAAAGTATACTTTCTTTTATAGTACAAAGTGAGTAGCATAGTCGAAACTATGTTATTCTAAGAAAGAAGAGAGAATGTCTCAAAAGATATAGAATAAAGATCGACTCTGACTTGATTACATTACATTCCTGCTCAGTGTGTTTTTACTCTATTCTAGTTTTGTTACTTTTTTTCCTTCACGAAAACAACCTCTCTACCCTTGGGGTGGAGGCAGGGGTTTGCATACATCCAATCCCCTTACCCCTGCGTGTAGAGGGGGATCCAGAAAATTTTCCAAGGGGGTACAAAATAATCAAAATAAAACAAAAAAGTACCATTTAGTAAAAAATGACATACTAGTGGTCTTTTTGCAACATCCAAGTGGTTTTTTCTTTCTTTTCTGCTATTGTTACCAAAAAAATTAAAAAAGAGCCAAAGAGATTCGAACTTGCAGCCTGCAATGCCACATGCAATAATACGACTAATAGGCTGCATCCACTTTTTGTTACCTTGGGGGATCACACTTCAAATTAAAGCGGGACCAATGACCTTTAAGACTCCTAAATTTTTTTCCATTGTGTTGGGACGATAGAGCAGGGATACTAGCACCCTTTAGGCTATTACTGAATCCGCCTCTGTCTGCAGGGATTTACTGGTTTTTGGCTTTTGCTACTTTCTGCATATGTGTCAAACATACATTGGTAGTGGACATATGTTTCCTCTGGTGATTTTGGATCATTTTCTGCGCCAAAGGCCTGTTTTGAAAGTCCCATCAGTGTTCACCTGCTCTTCTTTTATCTCGATTAATATATGGTACTTGTGTTCAGGGCTGCAAATCGAGAGGGATCAAACTATTTGGTCTGTTAGCAGCAGCTGGATTTATCGCTGCCCATGCTTCTAAAAACCTTCCTGATGATAAATGGGAGAAGTATTCACTTGCAACCCTTATTGATTGTCGTCCACTTCTTGATCCAGTTCTTAGTGATCATCATATTGGTACGACTAATTTTCATGCCCTTTGCACATATATCATGTTGGGCGTGTTTATCTATATGTACATATAGATATAAAGAGGAAGGATCATGCGAGAAGTTAAACATTTTGAGACATGGCGAGAAGTCTCAATATCATATATGATTACACTTCTTTGGGTGTGTTTAGTCATATATGATTAAGTGTCTATGTGTTGTCAATGCAACATGTGATTAATCATTTATGATTAAGATTGTATATCCTGTGTGTAATCATATATGATATTGAAACTTCTCGTCTTCTCGCAAAATGTTTAACTTATCATTTGAACCTGACCCTATATATATGTATATGTATATTTGTAGACGAAGGATTGTGTGAGAATTTGAGTTAAGGTAAGAAGGGATCTGGACCCTTGATCACTTATAATCTCAAACCTATCTATAAATCGCGCTTGATATGGGGATTGATTCGCTTCATCTTATCTTGGTGCATCTCATCCTAACATGCATCCAAGGGTGGAGATCCCTTCTTACCCTTCTCACCATAACTTTCATTCTCAAGAAACCCAACCCTATATATGTATATGTGTGTGTGTGTGTGTGTGTATATATATATATATATATGTAGTTGGGATCATGTGAGAACAACCATTTTTCGTGAAAAGGTGAGAAGACTTGTGAGCCTTTAGAAATCTAGGCAGATAGATAGACTCCTTTCCCGCTGCTAAGGGAGAGCAAGAAAGACTTTCATATAGGTGCTCCTGAAAGAAGATTGGATTTGACAAGAGTCTCAGCGAGAATAGGCAGCTTTAGCACTTGGTAAAAGTTTGTGATTTCCGGGTGATGACAAGTAACTCATGAAGGTCTACGAGTTGATTGTTTGATCTAGCAACTAAAAGAAGGCAGACCTTCAACTACCTTCATATATATATATATGTGTGTGTGTGTGTGTGTGTGTGTGTGTAAGGGCCAAGAATCTACATAAATTGTATCGAATGATACATGCCTAGTGTCATATACCGAGATTTCCCGAAAGCAATATGTTTGCCTTCTGTATCGGAACTGTTCTAACTGAGTCAAGTCTTGATAGTAGAAACCAAACCATACACATCCACTATGTCTCACTCGGAAGTAGGGTCTGAGGGTGGGAAGCACATATATCTGACCTCTACCCAAAAAGTAGAGCAGTTGTTTTCCGTGACGACCCCCGTTTTCGGAGAAAAAGTGTTTTCAATAGAATTTTGGTGAAGCATCGTGCGCTTCAAAAAAGTTTAGAATACCAGAAAACAGTTAAACATGTACCAGAAGTAAGTATAGAAGCATAGGAAACCAAGCGACCTTTGGTTAGGGTTTCTTTTGGTTAAATGACCTTTTCTTTCAAATCCATGACCTTATGAGGAGTTTGAGAATGTCACTGCTTAAAAGAATAATGTCTCTTGCAAGCATAAGAATGCCTAAAAACCTGTCAGAAGATCATTGATTTAATAAACACTTTGTCCGGAGGTCATTTAGTTGAATAACCCACTTTCATAGATAGTTTCTTTCTCCGTAAACACATAAATGGCCTTCACTAGCATGCTTCTGATGGCTGAAATTGCTCGACTGATGCAGGATTTTACCATTCGGCCGTCCTTAACTCACACGATGTGAAGGGAAAGGAAGATTTGTGGGATCTAGCACAGCGAGTCCACACGTCCTTGGAAACCGCAAAGAACAATGGTAAGCATTTCACAGACATGGCCGACTTGAACTTCCTCATGTTGAAAGCCATTGACAACCCTGGTTTGACCCAATCTTCTTCGTTGAGAACTTCACTCATTTCCGTATTTGAAGATACCATATCTCAAAACACCGAACAATTTTACAAGGATATTGGTTTATTGGACTGCATCGGTTGTGCTTCGGTTCATGGCGTGAGTCCTTCACTCGCCATCTTTGACATAATCCATGATGGCGAGCTTGATTGCGTTTGCGTTTATCCATCCCCGACTCATTCAAGGGAACAAATGCAAGATTTCGTGGATCGTATGAAGAAAATTCTTGTAGGAACTGCTGATATTCCTCAATGAAAATTGTTGTGATCCCAAGTTTCTGTACCGTTACGGATTCGAGTTTTGCAGATCGATCGATGTTCTTGCGTGTAGTTTCGTTGGTCGTAAATTTTCATTTCTGAAGTGAGATGCTGTCTGAATAACTTGAGTTTCCAATTTTCATTGATAAGAAATTTCGAGAGTACATGTATGGATGTAATTGCAATTTGCGTCTATTGAATTGGTTCTTGTTTGTAAGCATTGTATTCAAGACCCCGATCATATGAATTGAACGTATTTGAGGTGTTTGGCCTTATTTTTACTAGTCGTATGTGTTGCAATGTTGGCCAGACAGTACTCGGGTTACTCGTAGAGCATCATTTCCGACACAGAAAAGAAGAAAGAGAATGTATAAATCTTCAAATTTGGAGAAATCTCTAAAACTTAATATTAAGGAGAAGAGTATATTATTTTAATTGTTTTCATCAATGAGGTTGAATTTGCTATTATTTTTTATTTAATTTTTTAAAAGTGTATTGAGATGATTAATTTATTAAATATTTTAATAATATAGTTAATGTTAGAATTTCTAAAACAATGTGCTTTTTGGAGAGAATATAATTTTTTAAAGAGATTTTTATTTTGATACTCTATTTAAAAAAAATATAGAGTATCTGTTGTAGATCAATTTTTGTTCGATGTTTTAATAAAGAAGGTTAAATGAACTGAATTAGATCAATTTTCGTTCGATGTTGTAATAAGAAGGTTAAGTGAACCGAGCCAAACTGTTTAAAATCTTAAATCTGTTTCCTTGAATGAGTTGGGAATGGACGCACAAGAACATAATCGAGCTTGCTATCACGAATTGTGTTTGAGATGGCGATTGACGAGTGAAGAACTCACGTCATGAATCAAAACACAACCGATGTAGTTCTAATAAACCAATGTCTTCGTGAAATTGCTCTAAGTGTTGAGACATGGGATCTTCGAATACAGAAAGGAGTGAAGTTCTCAACTAAGAAGAATGGGTCAAACCAAGGTTGTTGATGTCTTTGCATATGAGGAAGTTTAAGCGGCCATGTTTGTGAAATGCTTACCGTTGTTCTTTGCGTTTTCCAAGGACGTGAAGATTCGTTGTGTAACACCCTCAATACTGAAAATAGCAACTAATTTACAATTTTCTAAATACATAGATAATTGTTTCATCTACAATCACAATTTAAGATTTAACCTTAATACACATGTATCATTCTATCCATACAATCTATAATAAGGTCGGGTGTTACTAAAACCCAATAATAGTTACTATCTCCAAGCCGCGGAAGACTTCACCTCACTACTTACACTTGTGTTGCTAGAATCCAAACTCCCAACTAGAACCTGATGCACATGCCGACAAATAAAAAGGTTAGGCTTAACGCCTAGTGAGCTCAAGAGTTTTAACATGAATGAATATATCTTTAAAGAAAGGAATTCAGTTCAAATCTAGATCTTTTGAAATGGTTTACTTTAGAAATGGAAACGCCTCGTTTTCCCCATAATATGCATCTTTAAAGACAACGCTCCAAAACAAGCATTCTTTATAAAACGATGCAGCCCATAACTCACCCAAAACGGGATTATAATTCGACCCCCAATTTGTAAAAACGTGAATGACACTTCATATCCCAGAACATCCAAAACCCGGGCGGGGTATAATACTCGACCCATAAATAAGGAAAACAAACCATATAGGTATGATACGTCATCGAAAGTATGAAACTGAAACTTAATACCCACGCGACCATAAAATGGAATGAAATCCAAACATTTAAGTAAGGACAATTAAATATCCAAAATACTACGGGCCAACAGCGGGGGATACCCGCATCCGTTGAGAGTGGAGGAACACAGAAGTATGTCACTCATACAACGTTAATCGTATGACACTTCACGACACACAAACCCAAGTGTCCCTACGACTTCCTTTAAGCTACACCAAAAGAGGCAACTGACCTTAACGAATATTATCAAGAATATCACTAAAGGCTCGGCAGGGGGATACAACCATGGCATTGCCCCGACGTGGCGGAGGCCCCAAACGCCCATCATGACCTACCCATTGTCACAATAGCACAACCGGACTCAGCCCTCCTAGTCTACACTTGAAAGGACAAGGTCATAAGACATGAGTCCCGGAGTCCAACCCTGTACCACCCATTTGACCATCAAATAAGACTGACTTACATGCCTATGGATCCAATGCAACACAGTCTAAGATTACATGACTACACATGAATGACTAAAGCACTCGAGTCTGTAATTATCATGAATATGCAATAAGATGCATTAAGATGTATATTGAATCTAGGCTCTTCAAATAGCCATTAAAACTGGTACAAATGTCCACGATACTCTTTTAAGTCAAAACCGAGTTTAAATGCTCAAAACCCATTTGACCAACAATTAACTTTTCCCCAAATAATACAACGTATCTAAACAACGTTCATGCAGGTAAACATTCAAAGATGTGATTAACCCAAAAATCTACGCGGATTGGGACATATCATTTCCAAAGGGGTTTACGAAATCAAGTACACTAAAGATGCATATATCATGAATTAGGCTTCATTTGTACAAAATCACTAAAGAGGTATAAGTCATAAAATAGACTTTATTTGTACAAAATCACCAAAAATGCATAAATCCCACTATTACTTGTCAAGACATCAAATCCCAAATATGGGCATTTTAAGAGATTAAAACAACTCAAGTTTATCAAATATGAAAACTTATCAAAATACCCAACACATTGACAATTACTAAGTAAAACATATTTTACTTCAAAATACTCATTTTGGCATGTACATAGTTTTCACAAAGCAACTTGAACTCCCCTTGCTATATTTAGGCTAAATCTAGGTTTTACCCCCAAAACTTGAACCACCATTGATGAAGGCTTGAAATCTCCAAGCAATCTACCTAGATCTAAGATCCAACACATCTACAAGATCACCTTCACCACACAAATCATCAAAATCAAACCCAAGATAAAGGATGAAAGGAAAAAGGGTGAAACCATCAAACCCTAGCTTAACATTGAGAGAGATAAGGAACTTACCACCACAAAATACCCTTGGATTCTTCCAATAGACTTCCAATATCTTGCTAAATCCTTGTATATATCTCAAAAACGAAACCATGGCAACTTGAATCACCCAAATCGGAGTTGTGGAGCAAAAGTTATGAAGAAATGAAGTTCTAGGGCTGAAAATCGGGTTTTATGCTCGACCAGGGCATTTTGCGACTTACCACGCGACTATAAGTCGCGGCATAAGTCGCCCGCTTCCTCTAAGTCGCAGCATAAGTCCTAAGTCGCGGCATAAGTCGCGAGATGCACTGTTCATCCGGTTTTCTTCTCGTTCACTGTTTTGGCCATAACTTTTTCGTTATAGCTCCGATTTTGCTCCGGAAAGAACCGTTGGACTCGTAATTGAATCCTTCATCCAACAAGACTATAAAATATAGGATTCAAGTCCAAAATCCTATATCTTATTTTTCCCTTAAAATTACCGATTTCTGTATTAACTTGAAACGATACATTTTCGAAATCGGAGTGTTACAATCCTCCCAACCTTAAAAGAGATTTCGTCCTCGAAATCTGGAACCACCCAAGCACCCAACATCGTATTTGGCAAGATTAATTGATTCCCTATCCAAAAGGGATGCTTTCACGAAACTTCACCTCATATTCAAACCCAGTTACATCCCGGTTGACGTTGTCACCGAATTCCACATAACAAGTCGCTATAAACTCAATTTCTAAGGTTCAATGCACCTTACCGATGACGGAAGGAGCATCGAGTCCTTATCAATAAATATCCCTATCAATAAATTTTCGGTTGTCTCCCAACCTTAGATTGAACATATCCCTCAAGATAGCTTACGGCTATGAGCTAACCACTCTCACCAATGGTACCCCAGAGTGAACTTGACCTTACACACCTCTATTCGCCCTTCATTGAATCACATTACACTCCTTTCTTGCCTTTTACGAACACAACAAATTTTGTAGAAACGATCCAACTATTGATTAATCATACCCCTTTCAAACCCATGTAGCCACAGCCATGACGACTTTACCCGAGTGGCGACTGAATCCATATATATAACTGATGAGTTGATCATCCGCTGTTGTTACAAAACGATTCTTATAATCTCAACAAATCAAGGCCTTTTCAATAAGTGATTCCTACTTAAAGTCCATAACGATATCCTCACTAAACATCCCCAATAAGCAACACCCAAAAAGGCATTATCGTCCTTTCCTCAAAGAAATTTCCCATCAACAAGTTTGATCCGATTCAGCACAACAATAAATCAATTCCTCAAGCTGACTACCCAAACACAACATCTGTAGATAGCGGGTTACCCCAAAATCCGCGTTTACACAACTCTCATAATGCATTCTAACATCGATTGCCGAATCAGCAAAAACTTCGTTGATTACAAGATTATCAATGATTGATTCCTAGGTATCACTTAACTTGCAACACCAGGTTCAACATGTGCACTGCGGCATACTAACGATTATTTTCCCAAAACCGAGTGTCAACACCTATCCTCAACACAACTATCTGTAATGTGGATATACTAACAAATATTCCATTCCCATTTAGCAATGTCGATACGAAGTTGACACCTACTCTTGGAAGTAATTGCCCAAATCGAACGTCCTTACTAGTCAACCATAACATCATCATTAGTCACAGATACTCATTAGGGTGATACACCATAGACACATAACATGCTGACGTACCACTAACCCACAAATTCAAAACCCAAACACACATAAGCAACCACACATGGTTTTAACCCAAAGACTTATCGAAATGGGAGATCATCACCTAATTAACTAGGAGAAGGCACAAACCTAACATCTCCATTACTTCTGTGCGAGCCAATCCAAGAAACAAAATCCCAAAATTTGGACTGATCACAGGTCGTCTTATCCGACGCTTCAAATCCCCAAGGACGCCTCTAGACCTTATTAACAAGTCCTCTCACAAAGAGGGTTTAAAGTTATGGTTCTAATGAGTTCAAGGGTTTTTCAAGCTACTATGCCAATCTAACATTTTATAAAACTTCCAAATTCATAAGCTTTATAAAAATTAAACATGCGAATAAAATCCACTACCGTTTTACTCGGTAGGTGTACAAAGTGATTACAAAGTCACACAGATAAAAAAATATTTCAAAATCATTTGATCACTACTTACGTTAATAACGACAATAATAAAATATGCGCAACAACCTTTTTAAATGGACCACTATGGTCCGAATATGCATCACTCTATGTTATGTACGTAAAATAATTTCCCGCACTAAAGCGGATTGCAACAAATGTCTGTATAAGCTCTGGAAGGAGAAATTTACGTAATCAAGTTCCAAAATTCCTCATTTGCCCACAAAATGACGTGGAGTCAAATCTCCTACACGACCCACATGCACCAATTTATTTCTCAAATTTAGTAAAACGAGAAGTGCTTGCGATTTGGTCAAACATAAAATAATTTAAATCGACTTCGACTCTAGTCGTTCGGATAAAAACGCTCATTGGCCCAAAATAGTGACTATTATGTCATGCATGCGAGTAAATCAATATAACGGATTGCGTGATACAACAATGATAAAACAACAGCCAAAGAATGTTCAAAGTCTCATTTCAACACAAACCCATTCTGGGTTTTTCGTAAGTTTACTCACACTAAAAGTTTAACTCAACTCACCCACTAAGTTGTGCACAACGAGCTACATTTACATAAAACTCAAAATGAACTCACACGACCTTGAAACTACCAAAATAACATATGGGGTGACATCCACCAATAAAATTCTTATGAAATGAATTTCCCGACAACCCATAAAACAACGCATGCAAAGAACTTAGACTGTGCATTTCAAGGTTCACCCAAACGTCGTGAACGTCGTAAAACAATACTCCATAAAACTTAACAAAACTCACATGGAATATCATTCCCAAGAAAACTCAAACACTAAAATAGTGGAAGACAACTCTTCGTCTAAGGCCTTAACATATGTGGAGAAGATCCAATGTTAAGGTCATAAGTCGTAGTTACTTGTCCAAAACTCTACGCAACGTCAAAATACGAACATCACAATAATCGAAAATAGCGTTTGGCAACAATGAGAATAAACAAAGTCTCAACAAAGCTTACAACCATATGTAATAAAATAACTTTATGCACGTTTAAGATCATGATCTAAAAAATTGAGTGTGCTAAACATTTCAAGATTTCGTGATGTGATTCACATGGTGATTTTTGGAAATATGAGAAATAATCGACACTTTATTTCAAAAATACATTTCATGCATGGCTTTGATCGGCACTCAACACCTCGAAACCACGCTCCTCGATTTCTTAGTTACACTATCGTCATCCAGATGCTCAACATCTTAAGGCGAAGATCAAGGATTTCATAGGTTTACCTCACCATTTCTCCTCGAAATAACATCGGTTTCAAGAGTCTATGGTTTTAATCCAACCAATCAATCCGACCAGAAACGGTCCACTTAATGCAATCACCAGGCTTACCGTTACTCCAAGTGACGAATACTAAAGT
Source organism: Arctium minus (assembly GCA_954870635.1). Taxonomy (NCBI): domain Eukaryota; kingdom Viridiplantae; phylum Streptophyta; class Magnoliopsida; order Asterales; family Asteraceae; genus Arctium; species Arctium minus. The sequence continues at coordinate 45,438,075 of OX941096.1, forward strand.
CATCAACCTCTCATAACGGTTACTCACTTAGAACTTCTTCACTACCCCAACGGTCATCACATCAAAGTAGTCCAAGTATACACATGTAGCTCGTAAATTCACCATAACACTGGCCAGGTGCAATTATGAACGTACTGTACATGATCATCCTTGTTACTCTTGACGTGATTCCCGCTCCTAGTGACTCCAATATTCTCAAAACATCCAATCTTATAGTGCTTATTGGTGCAATTTCGCTTTCAATCATTCAAAATTACGCTAGCTTGAGTCTAGGCATCAAAAATCAATACCTAATTCTCTCAAACTTAAGCTCTGATACCAACTTGTAACACCCTCAATACTAAAAATAACAACTAATTTACAATTTTCTGAATACATCGATAATTGCTTCATCTACAATCACAATTTAAGATTTAACCTTAATACACATGTATCATTCTATACATACAATCTATAATAAGGGCGGGTGTTACTAAAACCTAATAATAGTTACTATCTCCAAGCTGCGGAAGACTTCACCTCACTACTTACACTTGTGTTGCTAGAATCCAAACTCCCAACTAGAACCTGATGCACATGCCGACAAATAAAAAGGTTAGGCTTAACGCCTAGTGAGCTCAAGAGTTTTAACATGAATGAATATATCTTTAAAGAAAGGAATTCAGTTCAAATCTAGATCTTTTGAAATTGTTTACTTTAGAAATGAAAATGACTCGTTTTCCCCATAATATGCATCTTTAAAGACAACGCTCCAAAACAAGCATTCTTTATAAAACGATGCAGCCCATAACTCACCAAAAACGGGATTATAATTCGACCCCCAATTTGTAAAAACGTGAATGACACTACATATCCCAGAACACCCAAAACCCGGGCGGGGTATAATACTTGACCTATAAATAAGTAAAACAAACCATATAGGTATGATACGTCATCGAAAGTATGGAACTGAAACTTAATACTCACGCGACCATAAAATGGAATGAAATCCAAACATTTAAGTAAGGACAATTAAATATCCAAAATACTACGGGCCGACAGTGGGGGATACCCGCATCCGTTGAGAGTGGAGGAACACAAAAGTATGCAACTCATACAATGTTAATCGTATGACACTTTACGACACACAAGCCCAAGTGTCCCTACGACTTCCTTTAAGCTACACCAAAAGAGGCAACTGACCTTAGCGAATATTATCAAGAATATCACCAAAGGCTCGGCAGGGGGATACAACCATGGTATTGCCCCGACGTGGCGAAGGCCCCAAATGCCCATCATGACCTACCCATTGTCACAATAGCACAACCGGACTCAGCCCTCCTAGTCTACACTTGAAAGGACAAGGTCATAAGACATGAGTTCCGGAGTCCAACCCCGTACCACCCACTTGACCATTAAATAAGACTGACTTACATGCCTATGGATCCAATGCAACAAAGTATAAGATTACATGACTACATATGAATGACTAAAGCACTCGAGCCTGTAATTATCATGAATATGCAATAAGATGCATTAAGATGTATATCGAATCTAGGCTCTTCAAAGAGCCATCAAAACTGGGACAAATGTCCACGATACTCTTTTAAGTCAAAACCGAGTTTAAATGCTCAAAACCCATTTGACCAACAATTAACTTTTCCCTAAATAATACAACGTATCTAAACAACGTTCATGCTTTCACACATTCAAAGATGTGATTAACCCAAAAATCTACGCGGATTGGGACATATCATTTCCAAAGGGGTTTACGAAATCAAGTACACTAAAGATGCATATATCATGAATTAGGCTTCATTTGTAAAAAATCACTAAAGAGGTATAAGTCATAAAATAGACTTTATTTGTACAAAATCACCAAAAATGCATAAATCCCACTATTACTTGTCAAGATATCAAAATCCCAAATATGGGCATTTTAAGAGATTAAAACAACTCAAGTTTATCAAATATGAAAACTTATCAAAATACCCAACACATTGACAATTACTAAGTAAAACATATTTTACTTCAAAATACTCATTTTGGCATGTACATAGTTTTCACAAAGCAACTTGAACTCCCCTTGCTAGATTTAGGCTAAATCTAGGTTTTACCCTCAAAACTTGAACCACCATTGATGAAGGATTGAAATATCCAAGAAATCTCCCTAGATCTAAGATCCAACACATCTACAAGATCACCTTCACCACACAAATCATCAAAGTCAAACCCAAGATGAAGGATGAAAGGAAAAAGGGTGAAACCATCAAACCCTAGCTTAACATTGAGAGAGATAAGGAACTTACGACCACAAAATACCCTTGGATTCTTCCAATAGACTTCCAATATCTTTCTAAATCCTTGTAGATCTCTCAAAAACGAAATCATGGCAACTTGAATCACCCAAATCGGAGTTGTGGAGCAAAAGTTATGAAGAAATGAAGTTTTAGGGCTGAAAATCAGGTTTTATGCTCGACCAGGAGATTTCGCGACTTACCACACGACCATAAGTCGCGGCATAAGTCTCCTGATTCCTCTAAGTCGCGTCATAAGTCCTAAGTCGCGGCATAAGTCGTGAGATGCACTGTTCGTCCGATTTTCTTCTCGTTCACTGTTTTGGCCAAAACTTTTTCGTTATAGCTCCGATTTTGCTTCGAAAAGAACTGTTGGACTCGTAATTGAATCCTTCATCCAACAAGACTATAAAATCTAGGATTTAAGTTCAAAATCCTATATCTTATTTTTCCCTTAAAATTACCGATTTATGTATTAACTTGAAACGATACCTTTTCGAAATCGGAGTGTTACACGTTGTTCTAGATCCCACAAATTTTCCTTTCCCTTTACGTTTGTGGGAGTTTATGATGGCCAAATAGTAAAATCCTGCATTATTTAAGCAATTTCAACCATCACAAACGCACCAGCGAATGCTAGCTAATTATGCGATAATGGATTCCATTCATCGAAGTTTACAATCATAGTCATTCAGATTTAGCATCATCTTTTTTTGGCATAAGATTCAACTTGAATAGTTTTGATGGTAAGACATTGCATGTGGAAATATATCTATTTGTTACTATGGGAGTGTTTGGTTCGGAGAATGGAATTTGATAGAATTGAAATCCATCAAAGTAATTTCACTTTGAAGGAATTGAAATTAAAATATGACAATGCATAATTGGAATAAAATCTCGTAAATAATTGTAATCTGCATTGTGGTGGGGGTGGGCAACTGTGACAACAACAATAGTGGCGTGGTGATGTCGGGTGTTGAGAGGGATGGGGGTAGGTAGCTGGCGTTACGCCAACAATAGTGGGTAAGTGGGGTGGTGGTGGTTATGTGATTGCCATAGTAGTAACATGGTAGTGGTGGGCTGCAAAGGTGGGGGTGGGGTGGATGGCAGAAGTGACAGCGAGCAGTAGTAGCATGGTGGTGACGATGGGGGTGGGTGGTGGCTATGGTAACGACGGTGGCGGAAATAATGGTTGGTTGGGGTTGGTGGTAGGCTGTGAGGGTGGCGATGGGGGGGTGATGTAATTATAACATTAATTGATGATGGTGGTGGCGACGATGGTGGCCGAGGGGGGGGGGGGGGGAGGGTTGGTGATTAAATTGGATACAAAGATTATATGTATATTTTTAAAACCAAATTATAAAATATGTAACATTTGCCACGAAATGGAGTTTCAAATCCTTCACTTATTCCAAGGAATGATAAAATCCCTCAACTAGGGTAGTATAAAATCCCGACTAATCCGACCAACTCAACCAGAAATAACCCAACCCAACCCGAAGCGACTCAATATTTAATTAAGTTGTAAAATCTTCAATATGTAGGTATTGGGCTGGAATTGGTCTACTTATAACCTGGGACAGTCTTCCACAAAAAAAAAACAATAGTTGAAATTTTAGGCAAACATTGAGCAAGTTGAAAGACGATTTGAAATTTTGGATTTTGACTTTTGACCGATATCGGATTTTGCGAATTTAGAAAACGTGGAAGTTAAGAAGTGAAAAAAAGAAACTTAACGTACGGGACAATTTCGTTTTCAATTAGGACATAAAGTTGTGGCTACAACATAAAAACCAAATAGTAATTAATAAATATTTATTTTGACAGCCGGTTCTATCTAAATAGCTCAAAAAAACCGTTTAAATTGCAAAACAGTTCGAACAATTTAACTATTTTTTAGACCAGCTTGAACCGTACCACTCAAACTCCAAAATACGGTCTGATTTAACTCGGTTCAACTTAGAACGGTCCAAAGATATTGGGTTAATCATAGACTCATGGTGGGTTCTTATAAAAATCGGGTTGGGTTTCGGTTTATAAGTAGAAAAGCCAGCCGCGAGGGTAGGGTTTATGCGCGCGATAAACCTCACAAATTTTCATTTCACTTCACTTCACTTCTGTCATCGGCTTCTCTTCTCTAGGGTTTCGCCATGAGCCGATCAGGTCAACCTCCAGATCTCAAGAAGTAAGCTCGTCTTTTCTCTTTGGAGTTTTTTTTAATAAAAAAATTCTTCTTTCAACAACTTCGTATCAAGTTTCTTAATGCCTTCTGTTCATCTGATTGAATTCCTGTTTTTTTTTTTACGCTTTTGCCAATTGGAGTACAGGTACATGGACAAGCAATTACAGAGTAAGTTCTCGTTTTGCAATGTGATCATTATTGATTTTTGTTTGAAGTATATAATATTTCTATTCGGTAAAACTAACACACATTTGAACCCTTAACCTCAAGAAGATCGGGTTATCGGACACCGCTACGCCAATTGCCCTTTGGTATTATTGATTTTTTGTTGTGGCGCCTTATCAATTGTAAAATATTTGAGAAATTAATCGACCAAAGGTTCATTGTCACGGACTTAGTAAATTAGGGCTAGGAATTATTTTATTAGTTACAATTGTACCTGATTAATGTAATCTATAACTTGTGCAAACGAACTTTCTCTTGTTAACTTTGAGTTCTTTACTGTGGTTGATTTTTGAAGCATCTTAATCGTCTTCATGCTATGAGTGTATTGGGTTTTTTATTTATTTATGGAGCATTAAGTTTTTATTATTGTTTATTTTTTTTGTTGAAGTATGTTGTATCTTAAATATATAGTTATGTGGGTTTAACTTTAAGGTATTTCTTAACATGTATTATCCCTAGAAGGAGTAAGACATGCACCATCATGAATTTATTGAGCATATATAATGGTGGACGTAGAATTTTAGAAAGTTGTATATACCAGATAACGGGGAATGGAATGTTATGTTCTCCTAAAGCAAGGCTACATTGAGAAGGATTATGAAATGGCTGTTGGTGCAATACTGTTGTTGCTGGAACTCACGAGGCACTAAAAGCTGCCGAAGCAATGGTTATAGGCAAAAAGGAGTAGAAAAATCATAGATACTTAAGAGTACTGACTACTGAGTGCAGAATGGGCTGTCGAAATGCATTTATTGGTTGTGTATAATGAGAGGAAAATAATTTCAATTCATATCTTGTGGCGCATTTACCCTTTGCTACTGTATTCACTTATAAAACATTTGTTTTTTTATTTTAGTGAGTGTGCACGGACAAAAAGTTTTCATTAAAATGTGTTATGGATGTAATAGTTGTCAATGGATGCTGGTGCAGTGCTGCACCAAATTTTAAACATATCTTCAATAAACTACTTATAACAGCCAAGTCAAATACCCATATCAAGCATCCTAATGTAAAGTTGGTATAGTTTTGAATGTTGGTAGGATTCCCTAGTTAGAAACAGAATTATGACTGTCTTGGTAACAACTAGGGAATCAAAGACCAATGTCTTGTGCTTTTGTTCATGATTAATTGAAAGATTATATGAACTTCGTGTTATGAGATATGGTTGTTTGCACTTATAGGTTTCGCTTGGAGAGGGGTGGGGGATGGATGATGGGGGCTGGGAGAGAATTCTTTTCACTTGGAATTGTGTTCTAGTAATTTGTAATCACAAGGAAATTGAAGTGTGCTGCAGAAGATGTAGAACATTATGCAACACTCTGTAACTAGAGACGTGCTTCATGTTTTAGTGTTATTTCGCGAGTGTGCCCTCACAATGTAATAAAGCCATTCTTACATTTGCCAGACATCAAATGCATTGAATTCTTTAGGGACAGGGTAAGCTAAATTATCTAGAATGATAAATGGAGACCGGAGTTGATTGTATTATGAATCGAGTGGTATAGTTTTTTTAATGATATTAATTTGACTGAATATTAAGCAGAGAAAACCAAGTTCTAGCTTTAATAGTCACCTACTCAAGCCTCTAAAAGAAAGGTCATTGACTATGCCTTAGACATGAAATATCTTGGTGGAACGACTTCAAAAAGTGGAGCTAACATCTTGCAGGATAATCTAATGCTTTGAATCTGAAACATACATGTACGTTCATATATATTAAGAATATTGTAGTGGGTTAGAGAGGTGACTGGTGAGGCATGTTTCAGGATGTGAAAGAAGAGAGATAGATGTTCAATGACATAATTAAAATTGGAGATATGGTTAATTGGATTAAATGAAAAATTACATGAGGGTTTGTATATTTCTGCTGAAATAGGCTGGTTATGTTAGCTATTGGTGCAATTATGTATACTTGGTGTTCAGATGTACGAAAGCAGAAGAAGCAGTGTTATAGGAAATTAGGAATAAAGGATCGGGACACCAGAGATGGTTAAAGAGTTGATGGCTGTGAGGTGAGAAGTCAATGGTAGTCTGTGGTGCGTTTTATGATGAAGCTTCAGTGCATTTAAGTGTCACCTAGATTAATTCCTGTCTGAGACAAGATATAATCTTATTACTTAAAATCATTCTTCATTGCTAGAATTTTTGGAGATTACCAAGTAAAATGTGAGGAAAGAAAATCATATTGTTGAACATTTTTTAGAATTGTAAGATCGACTGCTGTGTGTTTGGGCAATATCCCCATTGCACTATGGTATTGGTTTAATGATTCAACTTGGGGACAATTTTTAAAGGCTGGGTTGTTTACCTGCAACCTATGTAGACATTTGTAAGGTAGACTCTGTTTTCTATTTCTTTATATGCTTGAATGGTTGATTTGTTATAATATCAAATAGAAATGTCTTGGTTGGGACTAGGGAATTTAACTAAACTGTCCTTTTGTGAGTGCATAATGATGCATTTGGTTACCCAGGCCATGTATTCTTTTTCACGTGTGATGGTAGTTATTAATCCAGCCACTCACAAGCTGATTGATTGCTTTTTTTGGGGGGGGATGCTGTATGTATGTGTACTTTGTAATTGTGATGAAATGGTTGCTGGGAGACTTCAACGGTAGTACGGAAAATGGTAAGAGGAAATCTTGTAACGCATATGTAAGGGGTTGTTTACTAGACACTTACAACCTCTTACCGGGTAACAAAACACTTATTGCTTCTTACCGGGTAAGCTCACCAACAATCTTACTGTGACATTTTGCAAACTGATAGTCTTACCTAGTAAGTGAGGATGGTGACTCTTACCCAGTTTGTAAGCTCGCTTATTGGGTAAGAGTCTGAGAGACGCTTATACTATGCTATTTTGATGTCGAAGAATCTTACCGGGTAAGGTGACTGTGGTGACTCTTACCCGGTCAGCGCTTACCTAGTTTGTGTCGGTAAAAGGCCCCTAAGATTGTATCTGTAAAGGTGCTTTATGCAAATACAAAAACACAATCAAATAATATTGTGCAAAACTAACAAGATTTGCACTTGCACTCATGATACTAGTTTACCACCTTTATTTATCCCTAAAATTTCTCAACCTTCTCTAAATACCGCCATAGTCTTTTGGCCCTTCATTTTTTAATTGTAGTGCTCTTGGGAACATTTCACCTTCATCCTTCCAAGTCATACTCACTGTTCTGATCTGGGCTTATTGATCATTGGATATCTACAATATGTTCTGCCCCCCCCCCCCCCCCCCCCCCCCCCCCCCCCCCCAATCTAAAAAAACCACCTTTTGGTTTGTTTTTTATGTGACTGTGATGCAAGAATAACATTCCTAACATCATATTGCAGTCAAGCTGAATGCCAATCGGACAGTGGTTGGAACACTTCGTGGTTTCGACCAGTTCATGAACCTTGTAATTGACAACACAATGGAAGTGAATGGTGAAGAGAAAAATGATATAGGCATGGTGGTAAGCATCTCTCTATCAATACTAGAATTTTGATAGACTATTAGATAAATCTTCACTTCTTTCCTTTTCGTTTACACTTTTGTACAAGCCAGGCTTCTTCACAGAAATAGTCGCTCTACCCTTTGAGGTAGAGAAACTAGTCTGTGTGCATCCCATCCCATCCCTGACCCTACTTTTGACTGAGATATATTGGGTTCGTTTGGTTTGGTTTATTAGATCAGCCTTCACGAATTGAAGAAAATCCCCTTTCTTTGTTTCCACAGGTCATAAGAGGGAATAGCGTAGTCACTGTCGAAGCACTTGAGCCAGTCAGCAGAGGACAGTGAGTGAAGACCCATTTCTGTATGGTCTCCCAATGTACGGTGTAATTGCTCTCTTTTCCCAAAACAGTATCTGAGACGATATTTAACTTAAAAGCTTATTTGCACCTAGTTGATAATCTTCAGTTGCATCTTCTGTGCAAACAAGCGTGTATCGACTGCAGTCTAACTTCGACTACTTAAGTGAGTTCTTGATAGTTTTATATCGATCGTTTTTTTATATACATAATTTGCTTAGAGTCGTTGTTCCCTGAAACATAGTGCTCACAAACAAGTGAAAACGATCAAAGGGTCATTGGTCGTACCCTGGTAGAGCCTAGCCTCCCTGAAAGTCAAAGGGTCAATCCTCACCGAAGGTGATAAAGCGTGTGTGAATGTTTGCCGTATATATTATATACTTATAAAAAGACAATCAGTTTCTTGTTATATTCGAGTTTCTAGTGTTTAGTAAAGTTTATGCATATGCAAATGCTGCACCTCATTTTCTTGTTATATTTGAGTTTCTGTATTCTTGGAATTAATTGCATAAGCAGCCTCCAATAAGCTAAATGAAGTGAAATTGGACCATTTCTGCAAAAAAACTATTAAGTGGGGGTCTTAAAGGAAACATCTCTACTCCATAAGGTACTTGGAGGTCTCCGTATGGGATTTATTGGGTTTGTTTGATTTCTTTTATTGTGTATTTTGTATCACATATTTGCATTTTTTTTATCTACACTACGATGGAACAATGAAGCAATGGCATGTGCCACTTTGTGCTCTCCGTATGCCCTTGCTTTGACCTTACATGAATCGATTTGGTTTTGATTTGTTTAGGGGTTTTGAAACGATACCAAGGTTGTTGGAGTTTGAGTTAACCGAGTCGAAACTCGAAAGGCCTAAAAATTGGGACTTCCAAGTCATTTCATTGAATTAGAATAGAATCAATAGCTTGAGTTGGTTTTCCATTACCATTATCCTTCTCATAGTTGAGTTGTCCAATCCAAAGACTATTGAACCTTTAAATTTAGGAGTTCTTTATTCAAATGCTTATTGGATAAGCGCTTATCCGTAAGAGGCACCCTCTTACTTACGTTATCGGGTAGCATTCATGACCATCAAAATGAATTGTTTATAAGCATCTATCACCCAATAAACCCTTACCGAGTAAGTCACCACTCTCATTTACAAGGTTAGATTATTCTTTCTTTTCCTCTTACTGGGCAAGATTCTTGGTCCTTGTTATGCTCACTAGGGGGGTGTAAATGATACGAGACAACTTCTGAGCTACTCGAGATCAACTCGGTCAAAGCTCGACTCGAACTCGATCTCAAGTAGACATACTAGGGAGTCGAGTTGAGCTACCCAATACTCGACTTGAAAAGCTTATGAGATACTCAATTATATATATATATATATATAATTAGTTTCATAATATAATTTGTATAATCTAATGTAAAATTTATTAATAAAAGGTAAATGTGGTATATTTTTAGATCTTTGAACAAAAGTTAACATATTTTAACTATAAAAAGTTAATCAATTTATTATTTTTATTATTTTTAATAATTAAAAAAAGACAAAAAAGAACTATATGTTGTAGAACAATTGATATAGAGAGAATAGAAAAACTGTAAATTCTCATTAATCATAAACCCTTTATATAGGGATGGATTACAGGTAGATAACTAGATATTCTAGTTCTAATCTAACTCTGATATATTTTATTTCTATCTCTATCACTATCTCTATCTCTATCGTCATATCCTTTAGACGATGACACACTTATCCTATAACACTCCCCCTTGTGCCGAGTCAAAGGAGTGATGATGCAATATCGTTGCCTCGTTAAAACCTTGCGTCAAAATAAAAACCCAATGGGAAAAAAAGGACGAAAGAAAGAGTACAACGCACATGTGTATAGACTATTCCTTTAGTCTAGTATTCCCTCAGATTTGTACATCAATCATGGGAGTTATATAAACTGTTGTCTCACTAAAACCTTACACCAAGGAACAAAACCCATTGGGAAAAATAAAACCTTGGGTGAAGGAAAGAGCACAACATACTAATATCACATGTATAGTAGACTTCCCCTTTTGTCTACTACTCCCCCTGATGCGTACGTTAATCAAGGGAGTTTGGAAAGTCTCCGCATTCCAATGCTTTCCACATGTTTTTCAAATGTAGCCTTAGGCAATGATTTGGTAAACAAATCAACCACATTCTCCTCAGACCTTACTTGATTCACTTGAATCTTAAGGAGAGTCTGTTGTTGCTGATTATAGAAAAACTTTGGCGAAATATGTTTTGTATTATCACCCTTGATATATCCTACTTTCATTTGTTCAATACAAGTTGCATTATCTTCATATATGCATGTAGGATTTTTAGTGGTTGAACTAAACCACTTGCTCCTCTAATATGTGTAATGACAGATCTTAGCCATATACACTCTCGAACCGCCTCATGTAAAGCAATAATTTCTGAATGGTTCGACGAGGTAGCTACAAGGGTTTGCTTGGTAGATTTCTAAGAAATCCCTGTGTTCCCAATTGTAAAAAACATATCTTGTTTGGGAACGACCTTTGTGTGGGTCAGAGAGGTACCCAGCATCAGCAAAGCCTACTAATATATCATTTGGGGTTTCACTGTAGGGGATATCACTTTCTTTGTTAATATCTTTAACAGGTATTGTAACCCCATTTTTCTCTTTGTAGGGAAAGAACAAGCCCATGTCGATGGTTCCTTTTAGGTATCGAAAGATATTTTTGATACCATTCCAATGACGTTGCGTTGGCGCCGAACTAAATCTAGCTAACAAGTTCACTGAGAATACAATATCAGGTCGAGTACATTGTGCTAAGTACAATAATGCGCCTATTGCACTTAGATAGGGAATTTCAGCTCCCAACACTTCGTCATCATCATCCTTTGGACGAAATGGATCTTTCTTTATATCCAAACTTCGACCTATCATGGGAGTGCTAGCCGGATACGCTTTATCCATATTAAATCGCCTGAGCATTTTCTGGATATAAGCGGATTGGTGGATTAGAATTCCACAAGCTCGGTGTTCTAGTTCTATACCTAGACAAAACCGAGTTTTCCCAAGATCTTTCATCTCAAATTCAGATTTCAAATAGCTTGCAGTATCTCTTATTTCATCAAGAGTATCTATTATGTTCATATCATCAACATACACAACTATGATTGAAATTCCATAACTTGTCTTCTTTATAAAAACGCAAGGGCACAATTCATCGTTCTTATATCCCTTTCCAATCAAGTATTCACTCAGCCGGTTATACCACATCCGTCCGTATTGTTTTAATTCATAGAGTGAACGCCTTAGTTTAATTGCAAGCGCACTTCGTGGTTTACTCGAATCGGGTAATGGAAGGCCATTTGACATTTTCATGTATATCTCTGAATTCAGATCCCCATAGAGATATGCAGTAACCACATCCATAAGCTGCATTTCCAGTCCTTCGAAAACTACTAGGCTAATTAGATAGTGGAACGTTATTACGTCCATTACTGGGGAGTATGTCTTCTCATAGTCAATCCCAGGGCATTGTGAGAAACCTTGCGCCACAAGGCGAGCCTTATATCTTATAACTTCATTTTTCTCATTACGCTTTTTGACAAAGACCCATTTATGTCCTACAGGCTTTACACTTGGCAGGGTTAGCACTACCGGACCAAATACCTGTCTCTTTGCCAAAGAATCTAGTTCTGCTTGGATTGCTTCTTTCCATTTAGGCCAGTCTGCTCTTTGTTGACATTCTTCAACTGAGCGTGATTCGATGCCATCGTGCTCTATGATCTCATGAGCAACATTATATGCAAATATATCATCAATGAGTATGGATGATCTTTCCATCATCAACTCATGTACATTCTCATAATTCATTGAGATTTCTTTGTTCTCTGGAATCAATATTGACTTCGGAGCGTCCTCTAGTAATGATTCATGGACATAACTGTAATCAGAGACAATCTCATGAGAAGGGTTTTCAGTGTTGATGATAAGTGGATCAGATTGTGCCTTACTCTCCCTTTTCTTTCTTAGATGAGTATCTATCGAACCAAGTGACCTCCCCCTTTTCCTTTTGGGTGCCACGACCTCAACCACACTTCCACCGTGTGTGGTTGCAACACTCTTTCCGATGGGTGTTGTGCCTCTGTTTGGGGACTTCTAACCTTGCGGGTACATTTGCAGCCGGTATGTGTGATCTTGTCACTTTTGCAATATCAGTGAACGCATCAGGTATCGAGTCTGCTACGTTTTGAAGATCTAGTATTCGTTTGACTTCACTTTCACATTGTGAAGTGCGGGGATCAAAATGAGAGAGGGTGGGAACATTCCATGACAATTCCTGTCGTTCCCTTGGAAAATCCTTTTTCCTATCTCCCCCTAACGACGGGAAGACTGTCTCATTAAAGTGACAATCCGCAAATCTTGCGGTAAATAGATCATCCATCAAGGGTTCTAAATAGCAGATAATTGTTGGAGATTCATATCCAACATATATACTTAATCGTCTTTGAGGACTCATTTTGGTGCGATGTGGGGGCACAATTGGCATATATACTGCACAACCAAATATGCGTAAATGTGAAATATCAGGCTCATATCCAGTTGGTACCAACTGGTACGCAGAAAATGGTTGGCTAGTAGTGGGTCTAAAGCGAATAAGTAAAGCTGCATGTAATATTGCATAACCCCATGCAGAAGTGGGTAAATTGGTGCACATAACCAATGCCCTGGTTATCATCTGTATCCTTTTGATGGTAGCTTATGCGACACCATTTTGTGTATGCACATGGGGTACAAGATGTTCTACATCGATCCCAATAGACATGCAATAATCATCAAATGCTTGTGATGTCAATTCTTCAACATTATCAAGTCGTATAGACTTGATAGGATAATCAGGGTGGTGAGCCCTTAGACGTATAAGTTGTGCTAGGAGTTTTGCAAATGCAGCGTTTCGTGTGGACAATAATGCGACATGCGTCCATCGTGTCGAAACATCAACTAGAACCATAAAATACTTGAATGGCCCGCATTCTGGATGTATAGGTTCACAAATATCACCTTGTATACGTTGTAAGAATGGAATGTTTTGTTTTGTGTCTTTAGCATAGGATGGTCTCGATCCTGTTTTAGCTAAGGAACATGCTTTGCAAAAGCTAGGGTTATTCAAGGAGGCATATTGTGATGATGTTGTTGCTTCTTGTGCTTCAGAAGTCAACGATTGCAATTTCGTCGATTCAGGTAATTTCTTCATCTTGCCTTTCATTCGAAAGAAAGGGTGTCCATGTGTGTTTTTCATCATATCACGGCCAGGGTGTCCCAGGTGGTCATGCCAAAGCTTGTATATGTCACTATTCCAAATTCCATTATTGATGACATAATATGATTAAAGAGGCCGTCTATGATCATCTATCATAGAAATGAAATAAAGAGATATTTTCTTTGATAAATGATCACTATAAGTCAGACTCAATAAAATTTGATCAATCCAACAATAACACGAATTGTGGTAAGATATAACCCACTATTTTGACATATTAATTTCTCTAATATACGTTTCCTTCCGTATTCGTTAGAGGTGATGTACATATATTCATTTCCATTCTCACTGTGTGTTTCAATGTGATAGCCGTTGGAGCGTATATCTTTGAAACTTAACAAGGTTCGTTTAGCTTTAGGGGCATAGAGTGCTTCTGTGATTGTCATTTTAGTGCCATTAGGCAACACGAAATTGGCAGTTCCTCGACCAAGTATTAAGTTGGATGATCCAATCATTGTGGTCATTGAGGATTTATAATCACTTATTTCAGTGAATAGTAATATGTTTCTTAGTATTGTGTAGGTAGTCCCATAGTCAACTAAGCACTCGAGTTCTCCTCGATACATTCCTACAAGGAACGGAGAATATTTAATTGCTTTGATGTATTCCTTTACATCAATGGTTTAGATAGACACAAAATAAATTTTATTTAATCATCAATTCAAACAATAAATTAAGTTCGCTAAAAAATAATAATAATAATAACAAATAGTGTCTCAATAACTATGAATGAAAAAGGTAGGAAAATTAGTCAAAATCTGGGAGCTCTAGCGATGAATTATTGCTTTTGTTATTGGTGAAATCTGCAACTGTTAAGTTGAATTATGGGTGATCACTTGTTTCTTCAAGATAGTGAGATTCCTTTTCTTTGGATTCCCTATATCTCTTGTAGGTGGCGGCTATGTTGTCGCTTGCTCGACAATTCTTATACCAGTGCCCAATGATGCCACATCTATAGCAAGGTTCATTTCCTTCTCTTGCTCTTTTGGCAGAATCGACCATTGGTGCTTTTCCTTTAGAGTGTCCTTGATTACTTGGTCTAACAGTTGCATCTCTGTGCCATGAATTGGAAGATCCACCACGACTATTGCCGCACCCCTGTCCACGACCACGTCTATGGCCCTGCATATGACCCTGTCCACGCCCACGCCCACGCCCACGTGATGAATAGTTTCCACGTGCGTGTGATTCAGTATGTTTAACTCCCCGTCCTTTGGAGTTCTTTCCACCTCTAACGCTTGCATGATTGGATTCAGGAATTTTCTTTGTCCCGACAGTTCTAGATTGTTATTCAAAAGAACATCATTGTATCTTTCAGCCACTTGCAGTAGGTTGATAAGTTTGTTAAATGTTGTGATTCTTTAACTATCATACTCCAATTGATACTGATTCATTAGTATGATTGCTGATGTAGGGAAAGTGGAAAGTGTTTTCTGAATCATGTCATCTTCTGTGAGTTCTTTTCCACAAAAGTTTAAACGTGCTTTGAGACGCAACATTTCTTTGTTGAAATCATTTACCTTTTTATAATCGAGTAAGCGGATTTCATTGCACTGTATGATTAATTCAGGAAGTAAAAAGTCATGAATATTCCTGAATCTTCCTTTCAGTGCATCCCATAGTTCTTTGGGGTTTTCAGTTGAAGGTACTCCCATCGAAGACTGGGATCGATGTGTCGTCTCAAAAACATTAAGGCATTTGCTTGTATCTTTTCTGACGGTTTGTTTTAGGGTCAGTAGGGGGTTGATTGTGTGGCTATAGTCCTTGCCAATGAAGGTGGTTTCTACATCGGATACCCATATGTGGTATTCAAGTCCTTCTGAATCCAAGATATCAAATTCGGGGGGAGTTGGTTCAGCCATCTACGTAAACAAGAGATAAGGTATTATTATTTTATGAGGGAAAAAATAGGATGCACATGAAATTTCATTATCATGGTAATATAAGATTGTATTTCAAACATTTCTTTTGCTGAACATGTTATCTTAGTATCTCAATATTCAAAAATAAATCGCAAAAACACTTTTGGATTTCTAGGTAAGGAGGATAATCATGTGGATTACTTAAATCCCTGCAAACCTTTAGGGCTATTTACACCCGTTTTGACAAAAAATTTCAATGCAATGCGATTACTTTCGTTTATGAAATACATGAATAACTTTTGTGAAATGTTTGAAGTTTTAAAAACATTAATTTTCTTTTAAAACGTTTGGGAAAAATCTTGTTTTAAAAGTTTTATTCAAAAATCAGTTGGATTTTGATAAGCATATCAAAAGTTTTAAAATATCATTAGTTATCGAGTAATTTTTTTTTTGTTTGATTTTATTTTAAAACCGTTTGCAAGTATCATAGCATAATAAAAGCAATTAAAAAAACAAGCGCAAGATAAACAATCACAACAGTTGGTAATATATGGTTTTGCCCCCCTAAAGTGGTGTTGTGAGACAACCACTACAGTCAGTCTAAGGACATCTTGAATCTTCCACCGGCCTCGCCATTTTGGTGAACTCCAAGGACACCGTCTTGATTTATTGGAACTCTGTCTTGATTATTGGAACTCCGTCTTCGGATGATTACATTTTTAAATAACAAATTAACAATATCTAATCTATTTACAATTGTCCCTATCTAAAAAAAATTAAAATTATAACCCTTTGCAATTAATACATTTTAATTTTCCCAAAAAAAAAAAAATTAACCAAACAAACCACAGGTCTTTTGGGGCAAACCATATATTATTCTCATATTTAATATTTAATTTATAACAAAATTATATATAACATAATATCCATGTTAGAAATAAGATATTCACGAAACATATTTTTTTTTAGCAATCAAAATTTAAGGTCAATTACATGAATAAGCTACCTATAATAATGATATGCGTAAAACATTAATTAAACATATATATAAAAAAAAATAAGAAAATCGAAATGAAGAAAAGAAAGTTTATAGATAATGGGAGAATATAATAATTATCGATATAAAATCTTTATGAATCAACAAACGTAAATATAATATGCTTAGAATAATTAATACCACTTGCATAAAATGAGGGCATGAACAATAAATATCCAAAGTCGAGGGGTTAGGATTGCTAATTCTAAAAAAAATGTTTTAAAAACATTGGATCCTTAATCCAAATAGTAATTTAAAACAAATTTACAAATAGATAAACAAATCTTATATATTTACTATATAGATAAACAAATTAATAATAATTAAAGGAAAAAAAAACCCTCGATGAATAAATATTTTAGTGGAAAATTGCTGGGCATTACAAGTTTTTTTTTTTTGTAATGAAAGAAATTTCTGAGCTCGATGAGAAAAAAAAAATAATATTCATTACAAAAAATATAAACTTTTTTTTTCTCAAACAAAATTGAATTGGTTGAAAAAAAATCAACAGATTTAGATGCAATAACTACAGAAAAAATAATGGATGAAAACATAGGGAACACATTATAAAATTATTTGATGATGCGGTGAAGATAACAAAATTAGCAAAAAAAAATATCCACGATAAACAGAAAATACATAAGATTTCATATATATATAGTGGAAGGATATTTTGCAACCCTGGAAAATGTTGCAACCCTTGCAACCCACATCTTAACCGTTGGATTCATGATCGACGGTTATTTTATTTTTATTTTTCTGTTTTTTTTAATTAAAAATATTGGGCCCCATATCTATTGTAACCGCCGATCATGAATCCGACAGTTAAGATGTGGGTTGCAAGGTTTGCAACCTTTTTAAGGGTTGCAAATGAAACAACCCCTATATATATATAGGGTCAGGTTCACGTGAGACCGCGTGAGACTAAGCCTTAAAACATGAAACTTCACACCGAAACACTGTGAAGGTAAAAAACATTCGAACCTTCATAATGTAATCACACTATGAAGGTAAAAAAAACCTACACCAAGTTAAAAAAAATCAAACCTTCACAGATAAAAGACTGTGAAGGTATATCCGAACCTTCACAGTGAAGACGTTGTGAAGGTAAAAAAAAAAACGAACATTCACAGTGAAAAACACCGTGAACGTAACATTTACGGTGTTTTCCCTATGAAAAGTTCGATTTTTTTTACATTCACAGTTTTTTGGTGTGAAGTTTCATACTTTAAAGCTTGGTCTCACCGATCTCACGGAAACTGTTTGGTCTCACGCGAACTTAAGTCTATATATATATATATATATATATATATATATATATATATATATATATATTGTATACTCTGTATTTCCTGTGATGATGGCAAGGATTCAGGTCCTTGTGATATACATACTTGTATTGACGTAGTATGATGGAAGTTATTTTGGTAGCGGTAGCGAGCAGAACAACCGTCAGACAACAATCGAGCTTTCGTGCTGATAACGTGTTGTAGAACAATTGATATAGAGAGAATAGAAAAACTGTAAATTCTCATTAATCATAAATCCTTTATATAGGGATGGATTATAGGTAGATAACTAGATATTCTAGTTCTAATCTAACTCTGATATATTTTATTTCTATCTCTATCACTATTTCTATCTCTATCGTCATATCCTTTAGACGATGACACAATTATCCTATAACACTAAAGAAGTATTGGTGAAGTTGTTGGAAGAGAGATAACAGAAGAGCCGAAGGATCGTGTGAGAAGTTGAGTTAACGGTGAAAAGTGTGAGAAATGGATTTGAACCGTTGATTTCTTTTAATCGCAAGCTCTCCCATGAATTGCTGCTTCGAAGAGAATTGATCTGGTGCATCTCGGTACATCTTATCTCGGTGCATTTCATTCTAATATGCATCATTTCTCATCCAACGGTTGATAACCACTTTTCACGTTTTTCATCGTTAACTCAACCTCTCATCGGAACCCAACCCTAGCAGAAGAAGGGTGAAGATGTGTTATAAAAAATAGAGGGAAGTGATTGAAATTTATAACTTTGTCCTTTTGACAATGAAATGTAAGTGCAATCTCTTTTAAGTTTTATAAAGTTTTATATCTTATAAGATAAGCCCTAAAATTTTATAAATTTCAAATGGTGAGTTTGATTCAAGCTTGAATTAGAGAGAAGTATGTATTTCGGGTCTAAAAGTGATGGGCACTTTTGACAAAATTTTGTAAAACTGTTTCTGGTTTTGAAAAAGTAGTTAGTTGTTAACGTCATATTTAACATTCATAAGTTGATTTTCTTTAGTATATTGAAAAAGTTAGTTTTTACCAAATTTTCTTTTGTTAAATTTGTTTATCCGGATAAAAATTGTTGTCATTTACTTTGTTTCTTGAATCAACAATCTGAATGACAGAAATGGCCGATCTAACTCTTAATTTGAATTAAGCATTGTTTGATAAATTATTACATTTATTTTTGGAATTGAAAGAAAGTTTTATGATGCTTAAAAAGGATCAACTTATGAATGTTAAATATTTTTCGAATTGAAAGAAAGTTTTATGAAAGAAAGGATCATGAGAGAAAAAGAATTAAGTTGACAAGATAAGAAGAGATATGAACTACTGATCACTTTTAATCTCAAACTCACCCATGAATAACGCTTGATACAAGATTGATCCGGTGCATCTTGGTGCACCTCATTCTAATGTCCATCCAAGGGTGGAGATCTCTTCTTACCATTCTCACTGGAATCCAAACCTCACATATACTTGGGTTTTGGTAGAAATGAAAGTTACAGTGAGAAGGGTAAGAAATGATCTCCACCCTTGGATGCACATTAGGATGAGATGCACCGAGATGCACCAGATCAATCCCCGTATCAAGCACGATTCATGGATGAGTTTGAGATTAAGAATGATCAAGGGTC
The DNA here is from genome assembly GCA_954870635.1 of Arctium minus. NCBI lineage: Eukaryota > Viridiplantae > Streptophyta > Magnoliopsida > Asterales > Asteraceae > Arctium > Arctium minus. The sequence goes on from OX941096.1 coordinate 45,457,695, forward strand.
CAGATCTCTTCTTACCTTCTCACCTTAACTTTTCTTCTCACACGATTCTTCCTCTATATATAAATAAATAAATATATATATATATATATATATATATATATAGGGTCCCATTCATTTGCTAACCAATCTATTGGTGCTAACCGTGCTAACCAATCTAGACCGTTGATTATTTAGATCAATGGTTATCAATTAATTATAATTTTAATTTTATAAATAAAAATAAAAAGCGTCATAAAATTAATGTGCATAAGCGCATTGGGTTAAAATAGTAAAATTGCATATCCCATTCATTAACTATATGCACCTGTTAACCAATAAATCAGGCGAAAAATTAGGGACAAATTCAGATTGAGATTCGATTTAATGAAGAAAGGATTCTACACACCGTAGTAAGGATTGCTTATCGATATCGACCTCCGGCGAAAAAAGTGGAAACGTAGTTGTGAAGAAGAGGGAAGCTTAGAAATCATCAATCGATTGCTTCGTAACCCCGTGAAAAAAGGAAACCTAATATCAATCGCGGTTGAAATAGGCACGAAATGGATGAAATCGAAGGCGGGAATCGACGATTGAGAGGTAAAAACCTAATTTCCTAGGGTCTATAAAAGGGGTTTATACTCATATCTACATTGTTGATATCATTATTTCAGTAAGAAAGCCTAGTGAGAGGATATTCAAGAAGTGTGGTCTTTCAAGATTCAAAAACACAATGGAAATACCAGTTGAAGTTGACCTTGAAGAAACACGTGCACTGAACGAGTTAGTGCAAAAGATTTCAAGAGATACAGTGCTTCCAACAGATGGGTCGATTCAAGAAACCGAAGACGAAGGTAATGTTCCAGAAACAAAAGATGAAGGTAATATTAAAAATTGTTCGATATGTTTTTTCTGATCTTAGTTCAAATTTCTTTGATAAAGTGACCATTTTTTGGGATTTTTGTTTGGAGTACTGTTTTTTTTTAGAATTTTGATTGTTAAATTTTGAAACATATAGATTCAAATAGTAATTATTCGGGTGCATATATGCATTGTATATATTTAAACCGCAGGTATAGGCATGGTCAACAACTTATATAATTGTAATTGTGCATATGACAATGTTTAATGAACTATGCACACATGCAGTAGGGAAGGACATACCAATTCAAAAAATGGACTCAATAAAGCTTTGATGTACACACTGTGCATATGAGCATGTTTAATTCAATTTTGGAAGTGCATGTATGCATTGTTATGGATTTGTGCATATAGGCATATGGAAAAAAATTAATTATTTGTAGTTATGCATATGCGCATATCGTATGGAGTGAGCAATAGCAGTTGTGCATTTGAGCATAAGGTATGTGGTGCTCAGTGTATATATGGGAAGTGTAAACCTTAATGTCAATATTGTTTGTTTTTTCTGTGCATCTCTGAATTGCATTGTATGGGAATAATGAAGTACGTTATCATTAAGAGTTGTCCATATGAGCATGTTGTCATAAGTGGTCGGTTCATGCACATACATGGTTTTATGTTCTTGGAAACAAGCATAAGTCCATTGTTTGATAAGTGTGTATATGTGCATACTGTAAAAAGTGGTGATTAGGATTTGTGCATATGAGCATGTTGTAAAAAGTGACCATTTGAAAATATGTGAATGGTACATCGTAAGGGTTAAACCTTTTTCAACTCATTGTGCATTTATGCAGTTTATAGCACATATGCATCTTATTTCTTTTATTTGAGCCATATGTGAATTATTTGATGATAGTTAATTAAACAACATAACCATGTTTAATGAACTATGCACACGTGCATTAGGAAAGGACATACCAATTAAAAATATGGAATCAACAAAGCTTTGGTGTACACACTGTGCATATGTGCTTGTTTAATTCAATTTTGGAAGTGCATGTATGCATTGTTATGGATTTGTGCATATAGGCATATGGAAACAAGCCTAAGTGCATTGTTTGATAAGTATGCATATGGGCATAATGTAAGAAGTGGTCATTAGGAGTTGTGCATACGAGCATGTTGTCAAAAGTGATCATTTGAATATATGTGAATGGTACATCGTAAAGGTTAAAGCATTTGCTATTTAATGTGCATATATGCAGTTTATAGCACATATGAATATTATTTCTTTGGTTCAAAAGTTATGTAAATTATTTGATGATTATGCATATGGGCATAATGTAAGAAGTTATCATTAAAAGTTGTGCATATGAGCATGTTGTCAAAAAGTGATGGTATGAACATATGGGAATGGTACATCTTAAAGGTTAAACCATTTGCTATTAACATTCATATATGCAATTTAGAGCATATATGAATTTTAGTTCTTTGAAACAAGCATATGTGTTTTTTTTTATAATTGTGCATATGGTCATAACGTTAGAAGTGCTCATTAGGAGTTGTGCATATGAGCATGTTGTTAATATTTAATGGGCTGGGTATATGTGAATGGTACATCTTACATGTTAAACCATTTTCGGTTCATGTGCATATATGCAGTGTATAAAATATATGCATTTTAGGTCTTTTTTACAATCATGTGTGTTTTTTTTAAAATTGTGCATAGAGGCATAACGTTAGAAGTGATCATTATGAGTTGTGCATATGAGCATGATGTCAAAATATGATAGGTTGAATATATGGGAATGGTGCAATTTAAAGGTTAAACTATTTGATATTGATATGCATATATGCAGTCTACAACATAAATACATTTTAGTTCTTTGTTACAAGCATATGTGCATTGTTTGATATTTGTGCATATGGGCATAAGGTAAGAAGGGATCAATATGAATTGTGCATATGAGCAAGGTGTCAAAAGTTATCAGTTGAAAATATAGGAATGGTACATCTTAATCGTTAAAACATTTGCTATTAATGTGCATATGTGCAGTCTATGGCATGTATGCATTTTAGTTCTTTGTTACAAGCATATGCACATTCTTAAAGTGTTTAGTATTTCTACGCATGTCTACACAAATGCATGTAGGTACACCATTGAAGAGAAGAAGGAAAATACAAGCATCAGAATCAGTTCCTGTTTGTAAAGCTGGAAAAGGTACTTTGCTGTGAAAGATATGTTGGCATCTGATAATCGGCCTTATGACATGCATAGCATAATTAATTCACTGCAAATGTGGATTGGTAATTTGCATAAAGGATTGAGTAAATATTGCAGGTAAAGAAACGCTGGTTGACAAGGAATCCGATGGAAAACGCGTTACAAGATCCCGTGCACAGAACAAATCAAAACAAGGAAGACACATCGAAGCGTTGTCGGCAACAAGTGAGTATCACAACCAGCATCCTACAACATTCACAATTAACATAAAAAATGACATTTTTCATTAAACAGGCATGTCACCAGATAGTGATTTCAAGGAACAACCTAATATTAATTTAAGGAAAAAGAACAAAAATGAAGAGCAGGGTCAAGGAAAAAGGGAAAAGGATATAAAGTGAACAAAGGTTAGAAAGCAAAAAGATCCACGGGGAGTACCTGACATACGCACAAGGACATCACCTAAGGCGTTGTACGAGACAATACGGAGCTTGAATGACAAACAAATAAGTGCAGTTAGGGAAATAGGGATGGAATCTTTGCTAGATATGATAATAGACGGAATACCATTAAAGTTAGGCTACTACGTGGTGGAAACCGTGAACACAACACAGATGCATTTGAAAGTTCATACCGGGGTGATACCAATTACAGTGGAGTCAGTACATCAGATTCTAGGACTTTCAACAGGGGGGATAGACTTGGCGAAGGAAGAGTCATTGGATGCGGATGAAAACCTGGCTTTGTTCTGGAAGAGACAGTTTATAAAAAGTCGGATGACACCACAAGACGTCATTAACGAGATACACAGAACAAAAGAAGGTGACATAAAGTTTATGCTGAATTTCCTAGTGCTTGTGGTGAACACCCTAGGAGAGTGTAGTCGGACCGGTCAGTGCAAGACTGACTTCCTGTCAAAGATAACTGGGGTGCATATGATACCTGAGGTAGATTGGTCAAAGTACATATATGACTGCATACCGAAAAGTAAGAAAAACTGGAAGAGAGATAACTCCCGGGCTTTTTATGCTGGCCCATTGACATTTCTTATTGTAAGTATATCTGAACAATTACTTACACTAATATAAACAAATCAATATTTCTTTCTCACACAGTAATCACTTAACACAAATGTGGCAACTCCTATACGTTGAATCAACATGGGTCCGGGAATTGAAGTTCCACAAGCAGAATTACTGACGAAGAGATGGACCATGGACAGGCTAAGGCATAGACAAGATCTAGAGTTACGCGGAGGGGGATTTGGTCATTTAGAGTTAAAGCATATTGGAGGTGGGTCTTAACAAAGTGAAAGCGCAAACCGTCGACATGATGAAATCGATCAAGAGGTGGCAAGATTAGAACGGAAGAAGGTAAAGGCATGCATACATTAAAATATGAATTAACTATTAATTTTTAAGGGATTGAATGGATTTCACCAACATCATCGTCTCGTTCAACATTCAGACTGTCATGAGAAGAACTGATGACATAATACTCAACATTCAAGGGTCGCGATGGGAAGCAGACAGTAAGCTCACTGCAACTATAGAAGAATTCAATGGTAAAAAATATGCACATATGCATTAAAATAAATATGTACTTATAAACGTCTTTTGCACACATGCATTGCACCTTGCATTGAACATGTAAATGTCTTTTGCACATATGCACTGCACTGCACTGCACATGTAAATGTCTTTTTTCAAATATGCACGCTATCAAGTTATGCATAAAACTAGGTGAATGGTGAATATCAACAATATATAGACTGTTGGTAACTGTTTTTTTTCTTAATATTTGAACTGCCGACGTGATTATATTATAGTATCGTCATATGGATAATGTGGGAACTGTTGTTTAATTGTGTACAGGGGACATCGACTTTGATAGATTCAAGCTAGACTTGGCAAGCATTTTCAAGAACAGTAAGTGGGATGTGGCCAATAATGCAGGTCGGGACACCGAGCCACCGATTTCAATTGACAAGACCCATGTACCATTCGATACAATGGGGTCACCTGCACCCATTGGAAAATATAAATGAGGAGCGACCCATAGTGTGCTATCCATCGTACTTACAAACACCTAGAACTGAACACGATCACAACTCCCCGTTATCGCCTTACTAGGAAATTCCTAGAGTGCATGTAGAGGTGGATATGTTATCAACTGAAAACACGGGTAATGGAATGGCAAAAGCAAATGCGAAAATCGATGGAGCGGACAACGATAACAACAAATTAATTGTACAAAAGGTAGATAAGGGAAAGCAAATACATATCGTCAGCACAAGAAATCAAGAGCCGGTTATGTTGGCAAACATATCACCACCAGGTTTCGACCTAGTCATAAGCACACAAAAGTCTCAGCCGTGACCATTAGAAGAAAGTAAACGGAAAGGTAAGGTCAAAGTCCATTGACAACCATGCATATATGCACATATTATAGTTATGCATTTTCCACACACAAACGAAATCGTAACCGCCTGCATAATTGCATATGATTAGAATTGTTTATATGCACATTGTAAATCATAATATGGTAATGATTGTGCATATGTTTACTAACAAGAAAATGTAACAAATGAAGACAAGGGCAAACAGTCAGAGGTGGGCAGCTCAGAGAATACACCGCTGGTGACATTCCCAATATTATCAACACCATCTTTCGACCTAGGCATAAGCCCACAAAAGAGTCCAGATCATGCGCTACGAGAAGGTGACGTCAAAGGTATAATCTTATTCACTTTCACACTAATTGATTATATGCATATCAGAATCGTATGAACATATGCACACATGGAATATTTCAACATATGATAAAATCACAAATGCACGTATGCAAGAATGGATTATCTATAGGTAAAGGACATGCATATACGTGCTTACCGTTAGTCATGGTTGTTTGTGCATTTACACTATAAATATGGAACTCAATGTACATAGGGTCAATCAGGATCAATAACATTTTATGTATTTCACCATTACGTGATACATGGCAGGTGGGGACGCAAAAGCGGACACTCCACGACCTGGAAAAAGATCGAAGAGATTGGGACCCATGTTTCGATCACCTTATGTAGAACGAGCGGTTACTTTTGAAGTAACAAAGAACGAAACCAATCTGAGATCTTGGGTGTTAAAGGGTATTGGAGGATTAATGTAAGTTCCTTAATACGTATTCATCTATAATGTTATTAATAAGATATATAAACTACAATATGACTTAACATGTTTTACATTCATTTCAGGGAGATAATGTACATAGATAACATGGGTATGAGGATAGAACGAAGGGATATGTAGTTCCTAGCTGGGGAGACAACCATTCCAAGACGAATCATTGACGTCTGGGCAACGGTTATGAATTACGACGAAAGGCTTCGAAGCAATGACTCCCCGCACGGATTTTTTCACCACAGAAATAACGGTAAACAATAAGTACAATATTATAATGCTACATTGACAGCATAAAACAAAAATCATTCATTAAATACACGTTAAAAAAATAATACTAAATGCACATATGAGGATGCTAGATTGCTAGTAGTTGCAACTTGACAACAATAAAAAGTTATGACTTTTGCATATGTGCAATTTTGTATATTAGTGCATTTAGCATTAAGAATGCATGAAAGTAAAGTGTGGAAAAACAAAGGTGTGCAAATTCGCACAAAAATAAAGATACATACACATGCATAATTATTTGGTGCATGTATGCACATGGGAAACTGTTCTTTTAAGTATATATGTTTAACAAAATATTGAATTAATATTTATGATAAATTGTTAAATTAGATGGATCCGGTGCTCAATGACCTACAACTACCTGGTGTAACAAGGTACGAAGCATTCCGACGATATATCAATGATTTGGGAAAATATAATCCCGATTTGATAACAATGAAGGATATTGATCTGGTATGTTAAACAATCGTTTGTTAATACTTCATGTTTTTCAAATTGTTATTGTTTTATTTATTAACAGACCAGTAACTAAGGATCATCTTCATAGGTTTTCTTCCCGGTTTTTGATGGTTTACACTATTATCTCCTTGTTTTCAACCTGAAAATCCCATACGCTACCATCATAGACAGCGAAGATCATGATGGTGATTACGAAGATTTGTATGAAATGGAGTCGGATGCAATGGTATGTATAATTTGTGGCTATATTATTAGAAAACGGATTTAAAAACATATAAATAACAACTTTTTTAAATTGTATTCCTTCCAACAATCAATGATCCTTCATCATCTGCAAATCCACAACCACAAATACTGGCATGCGTTTCGTGAGGTTGGATCAGTTGTTATACAGATGAGATGGAGGGCAAAGAAGAACCAAGATGACAAGGGAATACTCTTGATGCGGTCTATGGAGATGTATTATGGTGAAATGGGAACAAAGTGGGATACCGGATTATATAGGGAAAGTACCAAACAGAAGGGTCAGCTGAAGGCACTTCGTTCAAAGTACATAATGAAAATACTGAATAGCGAGGTGAACATCAGAAAACATGCAATCAGAATTGAAGTTGGAAGATTTATGTCGATGGAAGCCAACATGAAGGCACAAAGGAAATGCCGGTGAATAATTGATTAACTATCGAACTACTTTAGCTCGTATAAAAATATGATCATCATCTATGATTTTTTGATACTTTTATGGGTTACATAATCATCTTGGTAGCAATGACTTAGTATATTTCATTAAAAATGTCTACTGTTTACATTTAGTGTATATCAGCACAATTTTGTTATTAATATTAGTGGACATGATTTCGTACATGTCTTATATATAATTACCATATGCATTTGGAAGTTCTTATATGCAACTCTACTTCGTGCATATTCATTAGTGTACCTAACTTACAAATCCGAAAACATTAAAACTCCTGGGATATATGCATATTACTCCATGCCTATATGCACATGATCACTTAAATCCATACTCAACATTGCACTGCTAAAAAAAATTAACATATAAACTTACAATACATGAGATGCAACTTCAAAACACTATATATAAGAATGAACTGAGAAAATAAGTCTCATATACTACCAAAATAAGATCCAGAAAAAGGTAGTGCATACACGTTGAAGAAAAAAACTAAAGATGATGCTAAGACATTGAATGCATTTTCAGATAACATTCAAAATAGAAAAATAGATACTTATCATAACGAAACATCATAAAAACTACATCTACGAAACTAAAGTCTATCGCCATCTACTCCTTGCATGTACACTTGACCTTGTACATCCAAAACTCATTCTCAATGGAGTTCTTATCCCATTCTGCATGGGCAAGTTTCCGTCGAACTTGCCACAACTCTTCCCGAAGATATGCAAGTTCTTCGTCTTTTTGATAGATTTAAATGCACACACCAACCCTAAAAAAAAATTAATGACTTTCAACCAATTATCTACAATTAATTCTTGACTAGTGACCTATGAAAAAAAAACAATATATATACCATATTTGTAAGGAACAATATTGATTTCCACTTAATACCTAGATAGAATGTCAGTAACAAAAATCACATGAATAATTCATTTTATCATAAAACAATGATTGTCCATACAAAAAAAATATATATAAAACATTAAATAGACTAAAAAAAATTAAAAGCAATTATCAAGTACATAATCATAGAGAATAAAAAAAACTTCTTGCTATCATTTACTATGCACAAATGCATATTACTTTAATCTAATAAAAATTTGAAATTGATTTCACAATCGGGAATCCACGGGACAGTTACGAGAATCATGTCCTGTGCTCTGGCCACATTTCTTACACTTACGCTTTGGCTTTTTACTCTGAGACAGTATCCTCTCGGAAATACCAACCAAACGTTTCTCGGTACCACAACCCTTGTTCTTGAGACCAGTAGGAGGAAATATATCAACCTCGTCAGGAACAGGAACGCCTAAGTACTCATTGATTGCATCGACTTTCTGCTTGCCTGGATCTTCAGGTTTCAACTGACTATCTATCTCTTCTTTCAACTCATCAAGCATTTTCGAAAGTTTACATAACCACGGTTTCTCGTTCCGAACACGACTAATAATTACATACATCTTAGAATAGGCGCCATTTATTAACTCCTCCTTTTCCGGATCGACCTCACCTTATCTTACTTTGGCAGTTTGAAGTTGAACGGGTACCAAATCTGGCAACCATCTTCTGACAATATATTGATCTGGAATAGATTCGACATGTTCATTCATCAACACCTTCAACGCATGGCGACATAGAAACCCATTACGAACAAAGAATTAACATTCGCAGTAAACGGTGTTAACTGAAAAACTACGAACAACCTAAATAGGATGGAAAACAAAAAAGATTATTCAAAGAAAAAAAACCATTGAGAAAATAAAAAAAATAATTTAAAATTACCTTATAAAAAATCTTCCCGGCCGCCATCTTATTATTATGGCTAATAATAAAGGTTTTGGTGTCACCAACACATTCAACAGCTTCCACCCCAAGCCAACGTAGCCTTCTTTAACTCTTTCTGAAAATCGAAAAAAATGTTCCTTGTGTACAACTTGGCAGCATACCTTGCGATAGGAAATGCACTAACCAGTTGCGGGTACGTAGTCCTGGTTACATACTCATTCTCAGATTGCTTCTCACGTTGCGCCTCGATTGCACAGTCATAACTGCTAAGAAACCGGACAAGATCAAAGTGCCATGCTACATAAATATTAAAAAAAGCATTGGCACTCTCTGATCTTGAAGTGGTCTTCATAAGACCTAACATTGGAGTATCCATATAAAAGGCAGGGATCCATGAATTACAAATTTCAAACATCTCGGTGAACCATGGGTCATCGACAAGGTTGAATTTCACAATCATCGTATGCCACAACCTCTCAAAATCATCAAGACTTATATTCACTTTCCATACAATTTTGTTTATAAAACGATTGAACTCTGGATCATAATTTAGTGCAGCATTCACCTAAAAAAAGAACATATAAGTGGATATAACATAACAGACTAATGTAATTGTTACAAAAAAGTACATCGTAAAGAATAAAAAAAGCTACCTTTGAAGGTACTTTCTTCATTATATGCCACATACATAGATAATGTCTAGACTCGGTGAACACAAACGGAACAACTTGTTTCATCGCCGAACATTGGTCAGTAATTACAACCAAGGGTTGCTTCTCGTAACATCTTAAAAAGGTCCTTAACACCCATTTGAAATTCTCAATAGATTCTCCCGCTATCAACGCGGATCCAACGACAACCGAACTTTGGTGGTTATCAACAGCCAAAAACGGAACAAATGCCAACACACGCCTAAAAAAAACAAAAATTAAATTCAAATGAAAATATTAAAAACAAGTATTTTTAGCCAAAACACTCACTCATTCGTCCTATACGTAGCATCAAAAGATATTACATCTCCTAAATGTCGGTAATTAATCTGGGGCACTTCGTCTGCCCAAAAAATCGCATGCAACTCACGTTCATGGCACTTGTACTCGAAAAAAAAAATCTTTTTTACACTCCTTTCTATTGATCAATTTATTTATCAACATTTTGGCTTCCTTGTTTCCCATAAACACATCGACGTCTCTCTTAAAGTTCTGGTAATCGACAACAGTGCAACGAACATTTTCAGCTCCACCCTTCAAAGCAGTTTGCATACGATGACTAGCGCTATTCAACACATACTTACAATCAGTGTACTGCATCTTTCTGTTTTTACGTGAAAAACGTCGATCATTATCATTAAACAACACATGATTATGATTCTCAACAAAATCATAGACCTCGTATCGAGATTTGTCCTTTGTCAAATTTAACTTCACGCAAGCGTTGCAACCAGAGCGTTTGACATTCGAGTTATGAACCCGACGGTCACCGGAACGGAGCTCAAGTGAATCAAAATTCTTCTTCTTCGGAAACCCCTCCTTACTACAAACTATCCAAACGGTCTGGATCGACCCGTACTTGTTTGTCTTCTTCGACTTCAAACGAACATCAAACTCGCCTTATCGGCATACTTTCTGTACATAGCCTCGGCCTCGATAACAGACGCAAACTGGTCACCCAACTTCGGTTTAAATTCATCAGGTACCGTCGGTATCCATAACTTGTTGCCATCAACATCCTCATCGACCTCGACATCATTAACATCGACTACACATATAAACACACAAATCATTTAACAATTTTATGTGCATATATGCATACTGAATCAGATGGTGCTCAAAATAAACTACATGTTCGTGTATATATCTATGTATTAACCAATAAATTTTAATGTTGTGTATCAATGTAACCAACATGGTCGTTTTGTTGAACGATTAGATTGTCATGAGATGTATTGATGACATAATATTCATCATTTAAGAGTCGCGATGGGAAGCAAACACCTAGTTCACAGCGGCTATAGAAAAATTCAATTGTAAAAAATGTGCATATATGAATTAAAGTCAATATGTACTTGTAAATGTCTTTTGCATATATGCACTAAACACATGCATATGTGCAATCTAATTATTGTGAATGTACATTACAAACTGGCATCTGTGAATCTGTGCAGTTTTCGCAATTTTCGACCAATCTATGTACATTATATCAACATGGTCGTCTTCAAAATAAATTACAGTTCCTTTTACCGGTATTAAATTCTGGATGCATTGAACTAGAAGATGGGAAATTCTCGAAATTGGTCTCGATGGAGATGTCATCAAGCCCGGTAGAATTACCGAACTCTACCGATAATCTAGTATTCAACGGTTGAACAAGCTCATCAACCCGTGTGCACAGGGCAATGTCTTGAATTTCGAAAATAGATTCTAATAGACTCTCGTTATCAACAAAAGACGTAATTCGATTATCGCTCATTGTGATATTACAAAGAAAAGATAAAGTTTATTCCACAAACTTAATAAACCCGAAAACTGTAAAAAACTTATTGAATGATTCGATGTGTAAATCCATATACAAAGTGATAGAATGAAAAACAATATGTAAAGGATATGTTAAGATTTAAGATAATCTTGAACAAATTTGAATTTCAAAATATTGTATTTAATGTTGTATATCATTACCATAACAAACTGTCATATAAATATGGTATAATCTTTGATAGGCGTTAATATTGATTTAGATTTGATGGGCCGATTTTACCTAAATTCCATTATTGCCCTTGTAAATTTAATATAATCAAACGCATTATCTAATCTCTAGGAGCGTTCTGATTGGTCGAAAATCGGTTAGCACGGTTAGCACTAATGGTACGATAAGCAAATGAATTGCCCCCCCCCCTCTCTCTCTCTATATATATATGTGTGTGTGTGTGTGTGTGTGTGTGTGTGTGTGTGCGTACGCGTGTGTGTGAGAGAGAGAGACAAATCAAATACAAATCATGTAAGTGTTACACAACATACAAACCAATCTCGGGCTTTGATTTTATGTATCTTAAAATTTTTAAGCAGTTACCAAATCAGTTGCATATAAGGTTGAAAGTAAATTTTGGAACTAATTTAATTCATATCGTTGATATTGATTTGATAATTTGCATGAAAGTAAATTTTGGAACTAATTTAATTCATATCGTTGATATTGATTTGATAATTTGCATGAATGGTTGAGATTGGTTTGTATGGTTTGTAAGATTTAAGTGGTTTGTATTTGAATGACACACACACATATAGGTGGTTTTTTAAAACTACACGATTCCAACAAATTTTGCAAACCAATCCAGACCATACATTATTTTGATCTACGGTCATCTACGATCCTCTCTCTCTCTATTTCTATATATATATATATATATATAGTGGAAGATTTAAGGGAAAACCTCAAAAAAATGGAAAACTGAGGAACACTCAGATAGCCCTTGATTTGGACGGTATTCATGAAATAGCCGACATAGATCGAAATTATGTAAAATGTCAAATGCATTTCGGGGAGAATTAACAAGCTCTAGGTTCTAGTAGCAGAGACAACCACTAGAGCTGGCAAAAAGTGACCCAACCCAAAATTAAAGGTTGAGTTGAGATTTTCAACTCATTTAAGTAAATGAGTCAACCCACCTATTTATTTAAATGAGTTGGGATGGGTTGCAATTTTCGACATGTTTTCAACTTATTTAAAATATTATTTAATTTTATTTTCTTTGTAATTAAATATCATTATTTAATTATAATATCTATTTTAATGTTAATTTACTTACATCAAAATTCAAATTTGAAGGGAATTAGACAATTTGTGATTGTGTTTTATTTAAACTTTGAACAATTTATTTGTATTTGTTATAAAATTAAACAATCTAATTCTTTTTATTTTATTCAAAATTTTAAAATTAAATGGGTCAACTCAGGTTCAACCTATTTATTTAACATGTTGCTTTGTGTGATATTCTTGGTTAATGCGATTCAGATTACGTAGGTGATCGTGTCAGTTGGAAATCCACTTTTGGTTATGTTTTTACATTAGGTGGAACAACTGTGGAGATCTTGATTATAGTCTGTTGTTGCATTATCGACTACCGAAGCTGAACTTATTTGCAACGGTTGAGTTTGCTAAAGAAGCAGTTCATTATTTACAGGAACACTTGTTTGGTTTAGGCCTGAAGCAGACTACTGTCCTTATTAATTATGATAGCCAGAGTGATATTCACTTGGCTACAAAATTGGCATCCAACTCTCAAACGAAGCACATTAATGTGCGTGATGCATTTCTGGTAACTTTGCACGACGCAACGGTTGTGTATTTGAAGAAAATTTTATTTGAAAATAATATTGCCTATATGTTCACCAAGTCGTTACCGCCAGCCGCATTCGAGCATTGCTCGAATTTGATACAATTTAGATTGTATTAGTGTCGTTTGGCACTTTATGGGAGAGATGAGAATATTGCTACAGATGACATAGCGACATCTTTGGGGAGATATTACTTGGTACGTGTTTTTAGGTTACTTAACTCGTTCGTTTATTGAGATTGCTTACTTGACGATTTTTGCTTTTGATTTTGACGGGCGATGGCCGAGCTGAAGCTCGTCACGGTCAAAATGCATTATGTTACCTCGTGTCAATCTCTATCAGCTATTTGTCGTATTCGGGGGATTGGTTTGTGCTTTGGTTTCGTCGGGTGATTTGCACATCATGGTGGAGTGTTGAAAAACTTAAATCAGATAAGTTTTTATTAGTCTTGTGCAATTCATCAAGCACAATGTATAAGTGCTTAATGCATGGATATGTGGATTAATTTAAGTCACAAATTCTTTGGAAGACTTTTTTGATCTTTGTCTTATTAGAAGACATTTGTTGGAGACTTTGGGAATACAATATGCCTGTGATCCGTATTACTTCTTTTCTTTTTTTTCCCTTCCAACCTAGCCTTTATGAAAGTCAACCTCTATACACTTTTTCATCTTTCTCTTTTCATCCATATAATTATAGATGCATGCCATTGAATTTGAACCATCCCAAATCCATAGTAAGAAATTAGAAGACTCACTTCTCTTTTTTTTGTTCCTTTGTTGATATATATATATATATATATATATATATATTTACATATCTTGTTTTGGAGGAACTTTGGGTAGCCGATTTGTTGATCCAAGGATCTCGTAAACACGTTGTAGTTTCTCCCTGTTGGTAATATAAAGATCTCTCTCTATGGATGTACACTATCACACTGATAGTGGAACCACGTTAAATCTTGTTGTCTCGATTTACTTACTGTTTTGTTATATTTTATCGTATATTCGATAACTGTTATATTTACATTTGTGGATCGTAATGAATCATTAGACCAAAATATACAATATTTAGATCTCGTTATTCCGTATTTGTTGTATTGGGTCAGTTGCATGTGATTTATTGTTATCATTTTTGGGACCTTAAATCACTTTAAATACGATATTGTAACTGCCTCCGACCCTTACAGGATCATGGGTCCAAATCCCTTCTTACCTTCTCACAACTCTTCTTCTCAAACAATCATTTATCACTTAAGTTTTTGTATCATCCAGATTGTCTTTATTCATACGAGACTGCAGGGTCACATAATATGTAGGATAATGGCAAGCCCTTAAAAAAATAATACCGAAATCTTAAATCCTTTTAATTAGCTACTGGAATCCCCTTTAAATCCATATCAATCAATTGGCCAATAGCAACATTTAGCCATTAAAAACAACACTTAGACAAACCTCCTGACCCTAACAAAGCAGTAGCAGCAGCAACAGAAACAAACCACACAAATTTTGGTTCAATGTTCAGAAATTGGAAGTCATCTAAGTCAACCTTCACCACAAACAAGTCTTGGTGTCAAGATCAAGTTTCAGATGGATGTAAAGACAAAAAGAATACGAGATCTCAAGTAAGGTATTATATAATAGAGTGTGTACAATGTCTCTACCCACGTTAACAACCTTCAGATTTAGCCAAACCTTATATTGGCAGGGAGCAAATCTAGATTACCATTATAAAGATCCCAACACTTGTAAAGACTGCACCACTTGAAAGAAATCAAATCAAGGAACTTGTCTAAAAAGATAAATTGAATAGCCCCATACATATGGTAGCAGCAAGGACTGACCATATAAACCTAGCAACAAAAATCCAAGTCAAAAGTATGGTCTTCCCAAATCCAGTGTTATTTCAAGAACCCATCATTTTTAAATAAATATATATCAAGTATGCACAACAACAATGCCATCAGATATTCAGTCCCATGAAAGTTTCCTACAACAAATAGAGCAAGTTGTATGTTACTAAAACATACTTATTCCTTTGCTGATCACCAAAAACAATATCCCATCATACCTGACTTGATAATGGTAATAAGCAACTTTAATTAAGCAGTCATATGTCATTAAGTAAGCATAGTGGCATCTAGAATCCAAGTTAAGTGATAAATAAATCATGTAGTTTGTTACTAACACGGGATGAAAAACTTGAGCCACAAACCACCAAATACAAACCTTCAAGTACACCTAGCATAAGTAGGATTCCGTAAAATTGTAGAGCAATAAATCCAGTTATCAATCTATTGCCTGACCTGAAGAAATAAAAATATGAAGAAAAAATGTGATATTAACATATCTTCAAAGCATACTAAACAATAAGTAAATATTGACAAAAAAGAACACAATAATAACATATAAATATATTGAGTTGAAGGGGTATAATCGTTATATCTTTGATCCTAGAAACTTATAATCAACCATTCAATGCATAAGCGACACCTAAAACTTTATGAATTTGATACATTTTTATGTGCATGTTTATGGTGTATGGTTACATGTATATAAATATGTTATTCATTTGGAGTACGTATGTTATGCATAATAAATTATTTTATGTACATGTTTACGGGTGAATGTTTCATGTACGTAATTTTTATATAGGAGATTGCATGCTATTATTTAATAGGTTTATAAACATTTTTAGCATGTTATATTTTTGGGTTGATTTCATGTGACATTTTGGTGTCGATATTGGGTATGGGATCGGGCTCAATATGTCACGTCTAGGGGTGACATGACCCCGTAATGGGTGCCAGACGGGTGTGAGTCGTGCGAACCAAGGAATGCAGTGACAGGGTGACCTATCCGGTGAGATAGTTTAGGAGTTCTCAATTATATGTCAATGAGATAGTCTCAAGGCATGGAGTCCCAATATCGATTGTCTCAGATAGGGATACAAGGTTCATCTCGAGATTTTGGGCTAGTTTTCAGCAAGAAATGGGAACTCGACTGAACTTGAGCACTGCATATCATCCTCAGACCGACAGTCAAAGTGAGAGGACGATAAAAACTCTAGAGGATATTGATAGGCGGGTTTACACCCCCCCCCCCCCAAATCTAACCGCAAGTGTACGGGTCGAATCAAGTAATATATACTTAGAAGTACGAGTATCGAACCAAGGGAACTAGGAACTGAGTATCACAATTACTATAATCACTATTTACTGGACGATCCAATTGATGAATTGTTGATGATTAACTAATAACTAAATTAATAAAAATAAACTCTAGAGTAAAAGCAAGAACAAAGTTGGAAACTTTTTCGGGAAGAAAGCAGTTGAGGGTTGGAATTCCAATGGTTTTCACAAAGAACACTCCACTTATGACTGTTATCAGACTAATCCAATTAAATGAATACACAATCACCAAAATAACTGTTATTCTCTCTCGAGCAACAACAGAGTTATCTCTAAAAAGATAAGTTTCATCTCTCGATATCAACCTACGAGTTCAGAAATTCATTACGAACAAGATTGTAAAATAGGTACTAAGGTTTAATTGGTATATCTCTATCCAATTTCTCACCTTAGGCATACAAATCCAATTCAAGTTATAAGCTAGTTCTCTCGAATCTAATCCATAACAATTAAATCAATTTGTAAGTTGATCAGGCTCACAAAAGCATTAAGACCAAATTCATATGCTTCATTAATAAGAAAAACTGATAAAAGTCACAAGATTTCGTGTTCATATGCTTAAAAACCAAAGTCCATCCAACCCCCAACATCTAAAGATTAGTTCATGTTGGGGGTGTTAAAACTCAAAGAAATAGGAAGAAAAATCATAGAAAACATGGTCTCAAGACAAAAGATCTACGAATGAACAAACTCCCTTTTGTTGAATCGTAATACCCACGAACAATGCTTTGATCTTCGTTAATATTGTGTTCCCGGATGATTTCCCCGCGTTAATTTGATGTTTCTCCTTGTAAAAATCGTCCCAAAGTCGCCCTAGCTTCTCTCCCGTCGCCAATTTTGAGAATAGAATCAAAAGTGAAACAAAACCCTAAGAAATAAGGCTAAAAACGAAATCAGCATGTCATCGCTACTTTCACCGCTAGTTAACTAGCGGTGCAAGTAGCATTGGGCTCTATTTCATAAAATGTGTACTGGTGCTAGTTGTACCGATACTTAAGTCTCGGTCAAAGTCTCGATGAGCAATTTTTCTGAAAATTCAGGTTGATGCTAGTTACACCGAGACTTAACTATCGGTAAAAGTCTCAGTGAACACTTTTTCTCCAAAATTGCACTTTGATGCATTTTTCCGAGCCTTGATCCCATATTTGACTTGCACGATCTTTGCTTTGCCATAAACTTATCGGGTGCACTATTCTCGTCTATAATTAGCTTCTTTTGGACCCATTTTCTTAATTTATTCTCGAAAGATAGATACCTGAAAAACTCACGAATAAATGTGAAAAGACGCTTCGTTTGTTTGGAGAAACAAGCATAATTACTCGACACGTGGCTCTAAAATAACGCTGCAATTGGCGTTATCAACAACCCCAAACCGAGCGTTGGTTGTCCCCAAGCAAATTAGCGACAAAGATAAAATAAGAAAAGATCAAAAGCAAGTTGATTCTGCAACAGTGGCCAACGGGTATACTTATCATGAAGTTTGAACTATTATTGTGCCAACTAATCGTGAAGAATAAGAAGAAGACAGTAGAATTCAATCATAGCACAATTAACATCAAACTAAACATTGAAGATTGAACTGAAAAAAAGACACCATACTGAACTACAACTATTCAACTACACTTTCAGAGAGGATTTCGCCTCGACCCTACCTCACGGTATGCACTCGATTCACTCGGATCCTAGGCTGTCACACATATATTTCATGCAGGTGGAGTTTATAGACGAAGAAAATCAATTAATAACTGCATGATGTATAAGTTGAAAAACGCACATATGAAGTCAAGGTGATCTCGGAAGGGAATCAAGCAACAAGACAAGGAATATTAGTAAAAGAGTTAGTCTACCTTTATCATATTTTCCAGAAGATCATTCAGGTCTTTTAACGGGTTGTAATGGGGCTAGGGGTGATGGCTAAGAAACGATGGGTAAAGTGGAACAAAAGTCCAAATATGTCAGTAATTTGTACGGTCATTCGACTTTTCACCTTACTCACCCTTTTTTTTTTCTTTTTCACTTTCCTCCTTCCACCATTACACCCTTTGGGTGTATTTCTCTACCTTGCTGCTTTTTTTTTTGATCGGGTAACTACCCGTTCTTTTTATTTATTTATTTATGGGGCACCATTGACCCTCTTTTATTAGCAGCTTTATAATATGATTGGCTCTGATTTCTTTTTCCCAATCTTTTTTTTTTCATTCCTTTCTATCTACCATCACCATGATTTCTAACCGCTTTTGATTTACACATCTTAGGATAAGGGTAGGCTAGTGTTTAGGCTAGGGTCAAAAGTGGGTTGAGAAACGAATATTTATACAGTAAAAGGCTGCAAAAGGGTTTGGGTGCACACAATTAAACAAGGGAACGATAGCCAAAAGAATTAAATCATAAAGTTCACACATAATGCCTGAAATCATGTCTTAAGGTCCACACGAATAGGTGACTAAACCCTTACTCAATATCCTTATGGACGTCTTTGCTACTTGATGCAATTTATAGTGAGATCAAGCTATAACTACAATGCAAGAGTAACAGATAAGTGTATAGACTATTTTGCATTATATCTCTCAGAATCGAATCGGTGTTCATTAGGCTCAACATCTCACAGGTGGTCTCCACTAATGTCTACTAATTATGCACTCTTCTAATTGTTGATCCAGATTATATCACCGTTCTCAGATTCGCAAGACAATATAAATTTTGTAAAAATTGTGCTTTTCATAGAATCCTGTGTTCTCTTCCTAAAGGAAAATTTTAAAATGTTGGCCTAAAACAGTATAATGCAATTATTCACAAATAAGTATACCCGTGCCTACAACCCCAAACCTTACCAACACATTGTCCCCAATGTGTCAGCTTGGTTTTGAGTAAAGACAATAAGATGTGTGGAAATCAACAATAGACATATATTGCACACATGAGGCCCAGATGCATGACAATTAGTATATAACATGATTATGATTAGTGTCAAGAGTAGTAGTTAAGTAAAGTCATCCATACGGTTGATAAGTAGAATGTACGAGGAAATTAAGGAGTCCTTGAGTTCGGATCCCGCGCTTGTTTAGTACTCTTCTTTTTTTTAGCGCTCTTCTTCTTGTGATATCTGTGTTTGGCTCTTGACGTAACCGGGCCTTTTCCACTGCTAAGCTTTCAATAATCCGACCATCTTGGGATGGTAGTGGTTGGGTTGCTTCTTCCCATTTCCTGAAACAAAGGTTAACATAATTCGAATGATCAAGAGAATAGATGAAACCCCAAACCTAGACTCTTGTCTAGGTTTGAACCTTGTGCACAAGGGAAGGTGTTGGTGGATCGGCTACCCCAAACCTAGACCGAGGCCTAGGTTGGGCTCATACTTCGTCATAGAAGGTATCCCAAGAAGGTCCACCCCAAACCTAGGTGGAAACCTAGGTTTGAATCGAGTTTGGTGAGAATGGGTGGATGGATCGATTGGCGAGTTGTGGTCGATCGAAGAGAGAGAGAGGTCGAGAGAGTGGGGGTGAGGGAAATAAGCGGAGGAGTCGATGGAGGTCTGTTGATTGTTGATGAGTCGTGGAAAGAATTAACATAGCAGCCCCCAAAACTAGTTGTACCGAGACTAAAGTCTCGGTATAACTAGCGGACGCAGGAACAACCCCCAATGCTAGTTGTACCAAGACTAAAGTCTCGGTATGACTAGCGATAGTCCCTTGGACATGAAATTATTTTATAACAAAACAGCCCCCAATGCTAGTTGTACCGAGACTTAAGTCTCGGTATAAGTCTCGAGAGCTCCTTTAAGCGTGGAGTGGCAGTGGCTATCGGTACTTTCAGTCTCGGTGAAACTCTCGGTGGTCAAAAAGTCCAAAATTTTCAGCCCCCATCGGTAGTTTCACCGAGAGTTAACTATCAAGCAAACTCTCGGAGACCAAAATTTTCAAACAACTTTCAGTGGCTTCCGGAATTTGTCCCAAGACTTTACTAGCGGTAAAAACTAGTAAAGGCCAAAATTTACCAACTTGAAAAAGGGCTATCACGACTCCTCGAGGCCACAACTTACCATCGAAACTGCGTTAAATGCTGGGACTCATTCAAAACTCAGATTTTTGATAAGAGGCCTTAACAAAACAACTACAGAAGCAAGACTAACAAAATAAAAACTATGAAATTTAAATGAAAACAGACCTGGTGGGTTGCCTCCCACCTAGCGCCTTATTTATAGTCGTGGCACGACTGTGTGGCTCTCAACTTGGCTCAATATCGCTTGCGGATTTGAACCGCCCACACATACGGTTTTCCGTAGATTTTCCCACATCTGGTTTTCCGTGATTACCAGTTTCTTGTCTAGTTCGACCCTTTACACTCTCTAACACCTTGAAAGTCACTTTTTCACTTCCAACTCTTAATGTCATCTCACACTCCTCCATGTCAATAAACGCTTTGCTCGTGGCCAGAAATGGTCTTCCCAATATTAGCGGGACCTCCATGTCTTCATCCATATCCAGAACCAAAAAATCAACCGGAAAGTAAAACTTACCGACTCTAATAAGTGCATCTTCAACTACTCTATGTGGGTGCTTTAATGACTGATTTGCCAATTGTAATGTCATCGAAGTCGGCTTTACTTCTCCAATACCTAACTTCCTGAAAATTGATAAAGGCATTAAATTAATACTAGCTCCTAAATCACATAACACCTTATCAAAACAAAAAATTCCTAATTGTATAGGTATAGAAAAACTCCCTGGATCTTGAAGCTTCGAAGGTAGCTTATTATGAATAATCGTGCTGCACTCCTCCGTGAGTGCCACAGTAGCCTTACCCTCGATCTTCCTTTTCTTGGATAGAATATCTTTCATAAACTTGAGATATGTCAACATCTGAGCAAGGGCTTCTACAAAAGGAATGTTGATGCTTAATTTCTTGAAGATGTCAAGAAATTTCTTGAACTGTTCCTCATCCTTGTGTGCCTTCAACCAATTTGGAAAAGGTAGCTGTGGCACATAAGGGTTGACTATCGGCTTTGGTGGAGGTGTCACATATTTATCCTTTGGCTCTTTAGGATCAACAATATCATTAGGATTACCATCTTTCAGCCCAACATCTTCAGCCTTGATCCTTTTCGTCTCTACATGCTCATTCTTGGATTTATCGATATCTGGCTCATGAGTTGAATCTTTGATCAATTCCATGCCACTTCTCAGATGAATGACATTGCAATGTTGCCTTGGTTTTGGTTCAGTCTGACTAGGGAATTGACCTTGAGCCCGAGATTGTAGGGCTTCAGATATTTGGCCCACTTGTCTCTCTAGAATCTGGATTGAAGCGGTATTCTACTCAGTTGCTGCTTTTACGGTGCCCACAGTGGTAGTCAAAGTGCTCACGGAAGAAGTTATCCCTTCAATAGTATTGTCCATCTTCGAGATGAACTTCATCAAAACATCTTCTAATCCAGGCTTCTTATCTCCAGCTTGTCCTTCCTCCTGCCTTCTCTGATTATAACCTGGGGGACGATAAACATTATTAGCATGAGAGGAAGAAGAAAAATTAGAATTGTTACCATACTGTTGTTGTTGCTGTCCCACAGTCTCTCTTGGTTGATTTTGCGGTTGGTTCCATGAGAGGTCGGTATGCCTCTTCCATCCTTCATTGTAGGTATTAGAGAATGGATCATTCCGAGGGTGATTGTTCCGATTTTGTAAGAATTGAACCTGCTCAGGTTCATGAGAAGCGGGGAACAAGTCAGGAATGTCTCCATCATAATTAAGTACAGGTTGGATGGAAGCTCCTTTTAGCTGGTTTGTGATGGCGGCCAATTGAGCTTTTATCGCCTTTAGCTCATCAGATTTCTGAACCTTAGCTACACGTCTGGTATCGGATCGTGGAGTGGCATAACTGTGTTCAGCCAAGTTTTCAATCAGCTCAACTGCCTTTTCATAGGTCTTATTCATCAAGGCACCACTCGTTGCTGCAGTAATATCATTCTTGTACTGCGGATGAAGCCCACCAAAGAAGGTCTGGATGATTACCCAGCCATGTAACCCGTGATGCGGACACTTTTTAAGCATGTCTTTATACCTTTCCCACGCCTCATACAGTGTCTCCTATTCCCACTGAGCAAAGTGGGTAATCTCAGCCATTAGCTGAGTTGTTCTACCCGGTGGAAAGAATTTCTGTAGGAACGATGCAGCCATGTTTGCCCAAGTAGTGATCTGACCTGTGGGTAAGTTCTCCTTCCATATATGAGCCCTTCCCTTTAGTGAGAAGTTAAACAACCTCAATTTGATGGCATCGTCCGACACTCCATTGATCTTGAAAGTGTTGCAAATCTTTTCAAATGCCCGGAGGTGTCCATGATGGTCCTCTGTTGGTGCTCCCCCAAATTGGTTTTGTTGTAGTAGCTGGATAGTTCCATATCTTATATCGAAGTTATTTGCTCCTACCGCGGGGGCTTGAACACCTCTGTTGAGGGCTGCCACATTTGGATTGGCAAAGGATCTCATCGAAACTCTTGCTGGTGCTTCCTCTCCCATTATATGATTTTTTTTTTCAATAAATCTGAAACAGGGAAAAGAGAGGATCACGGAATGTGTGGAAAATAAAATAAACCAAAATAAAATGTCCAATGCAATATTGCTTATAGCTAGTAGTGCTATCAATGCAAACTAGTTCCCCGGCAACGGCGCCAAAAACTTGATAGGCGGGTTTACACCCCTAATCTAACCGCAAGTGTACGGGTCGAATCAAGTAATATATAGAAGTACGAGTATCGAACCAAGGGAACTAGGAACTGAGTATCACAATTACTATAATCACTATTTACTGGACGATCCAATTGATGAATTGTTGATGATTAACTAATAACTAAATTAATAAAAATAAACTCTAGAGTAAAAGCAAGAACAAAGTTGGAAACTTTTTCGGGAAGAAAGCGGTTGAGGGTTGGAATTCCAATGGTTTTCACAAAGAAAACTCCACTTATGACTGTTATCAGACTAATCCAATTAAATGAATACACAATCACCAAAATAACTGTTATTCTCTCTCGAGCAACAACAGAGTTATCTCTAAAAAGATAAGTTTCATCTCTCGATATAAACCTATGATTTCAGAAATTCATTACGAACAAGATTGTAAAATAGGTACTAAGGTTTAATTGGTATATCTCTATCCAATTTCTCACCTTAGGCATACAAATCCAATTCAAGTTATAAGCTAGTTCTCTCGAATCTAATCCATAACAATTAAATCAATTTGTAAGTTGACCAGGCTCACAAAAGCATTAAGACCAAATTCATATGCTTCATTAATTAGAAAAACTGATAAAAGTCACAAGATTTCGTGTTCATATGCTTAAAAACCAAAGTTCATCCAACCCCCAACATCTAAAGATTAGTTCATGTTGGGGGTGTTAAAACTCAAAGCAATAGGAAGAAAAATCATAGAAAACATGGTCTCTTGAACAAAAGATCTACGAATGAACAAACTCCCTTTTGTTGAATCGTAATACCCACGAGCAATGCTTTGATCTTCGTTAATCTTGTGTTCCCGGATGATTTCCCCGCGTTAATTTGAAGTTTTCTCCTTGTAAAAATCGCCCCAAAGTCACTCTAGCTTCTCTCCCGTCGCCAATTTTGAGAATAGAATCAAAAGTGAAACAAAACCCTAAGAAATAAGGCTAAAAACGAAATCAACATGTCATCGCTACTTTCACCGCTATTTAATTGGTGCCTAATGTTTTTATGCTTGATAAAGTGTGTATTTATGTGCATGTAAACCATGAAATCACTTAGCTTTTTAGCTAACTATTAGTATGCATCTCAGGAACCGGTAGTTGAGGCTTGGACAAAGGGAATGGCAAGGCGTAGATAGATTTAATATGGTTATGTTCTTTAATGTTTCACTAATTATCAAACCTATTTATTATGTGTAATAACCGGTTTAAAAATCAAAGAATTTAAAAGTTTGGGGTAAAAGATTGGAAAGGCTATAGTGGAGGGGTCTAGATTGAAAAGTTGGAAAATAAGAATTTAACCCTAGAGGTAAAGGTGAGTGTGTGTTTGTGGCGGCTGAAAATGTGAGGAGAAACCTTTGGCGATTTCAGAGACCGAGAAGGAAGGGTGGAGTCTTGAAGGAATTGAAGGGTGGTTGGAGTTCATTTTGAGGTAAATCATCTTGTAACTTAAAATCTCTATTTATAAATGTTTGAATCTTAATAGTAGTTATGGGGGGGACTGTGTATTGAATTTGAAGTTGAGGATTTATGAGTTTGAGATAAATGGAAATTTTTGTAAGATTACCTTCGTGATTTAGGAAATGTTGGTTGAAATCGAATTATACATTTGATTCGGGTTATTGGGTTAGATTATTATCGTATTACTGAGTTTAATCGGCAATCAGCGATTTATGTTTTTGGGTTTCGTTCGATATCAGAACCAAGTGACTCCGGTCACTGGTTTGTGGTGGCCCCGGTCGATTGGTACACCGGCCAAAGAAGTGAACACCGGTCCGTGCCAGGATCGGTCACCGGAGGGGAGACCAGTCGCTTTTGACACCGGTCTCCGCATCGGTCGCAAGGGAGGGGGGCACCGGTCGACCCCAAAGTCGGTCAAACAGACCTCGGTCGTGTTTGGGAAGTAGACCCCGGTCCCGGTCTGTGCATTATGGGTCGAAGCCCAAGTTGAAGGTAATTCAATTTTCAGATTTAAGTTAATTTTAAATGGAGTGTTGGGTTTCATTTTTGTGGGCCACCGATTAAATTGTCAGATTCAAGTGGTGGTTAATTTAAGTTAATTAAATTAGTTTTCCAAGTAATTTAATTAAGGTAGCTAAGTTTTCAGTGGGCCGAAGCCCAGGTCCAAGTTAATTACAATTAAATTTAGTTTATTTGTTAGTTGGGCTTTGTTGTTTTTTATTTAATCGGTCCATTGCCTTTTGGTTGAGATCCGGGAATTTAAAGTATTTAGTCTCGAGTGAATTATGGTGGGTTAAGTATTTAGAGATTAAGTGACGTTGGGGTTTCGACGTCAAGGTCAACCCTGTTTTAAATTAGAAAGAATCGAGAGTTCACCGATCAATGTTTCCTTATAGGTTTCAGATCGAATTATAGGAGTAAGCGGGAGATTTAAGCTAAGGACGCCAGGTGAGTTTTTTCAGAACTAAATCCTTCTGTTAACGAAAACATGTGAAAGTTTCATTTTAAACTTTGATTTATATGATGGCATGAGTATTATGAAAATTATATGCAAGCTTTGAAATGATATTGCTTTGGTACTTACTTGCGAGATTTATTTAAATGTTAAAGATGATTTTATTATTGTTGTCAAAGTGGAAATGTATGCATACATGGTCCTAAGTGTGAAGGCTCAAAGTCGGGGGGGGGGGGGGGTGGCCCGCCTGTGCTCATACCGGGGGGTGTGTTCTGTTTATGCCATTGGGGGGTGTATCCCAACAAAGGCAGTGTGAGTCACAGACACGCTGTCACCTTAGGGTTGCGGTAGTGTGAGCGGAGTAGTTTGCTGAAAGTTAACGATTTCCTGGAATCTGAAAATGGTTGTTTTTATGATAAACTCTTGAATGTTTTGTTGATTTAAAAACTGTTGCAAGAGGGGACTCATTAGACCTTTCGGTCTAACCCTCGCTTTTTTCAAATCTAAAACCCTTTTCAGGTAAAGAGTGGCAGTAAAAGAAGCGTTTAAGTTTTAGGAGCAGATGCGAGCGGGAGCTGAATTAGAGGACCTCCATTGTAGATCCTTGTCAGAGTATTCTCATTTGTGTACTATATTGTCTTTCCGCAAACCTTATATTTTAGAATGTTGATTTTGGGCCGTTTGGCATTATTATTTAAGATTCAAGTTGCTATTTTGTTGTTTAAGGTTGGGTTGTTACAGTTGGTATCAGAGCCATAGTTTAAGGAATTTAGGTGACCGGATGGGCCTAAACTTAAACTGTGAGGTAGATGGACACAACTGAGAATTAGGAAACCTTTTAGGAAGACCTTATTTATCGAGAGGCGTGACAACAATAGTGAGTACCCTCATGTAAGGTAAATTCAGAATCGCATCTGGCCAATGCCATTATGAATTTACAGGTGCATGGGCATACCCAATTGCTATTGTTGAGTGTGGTTCAGGGTAGAGAGTTCTATCCATAGATTGTTTGAACTAGTCTAGCGTGTAGTGGAAGTTCGTTTTTGGTAGTAAGGTTAATACCGTTTAGGATGCATATCATGTGGGATGTAGATATTTCGTTGAGAAAGGACCTCCTGAGTCCATTAGGAGGAGAATGATGTTAGGAGGTGGACTTTTGCTCCATGGGAGTATTCGGTCTGGTAGGGTGGTATGTTGATTAGTGAGAAGCAGG
Organism: Arctium minus; assembly: GCA_954870635.1. Classification (NCBI taxonomy): domain Eukaryota; kingdom Viridiplantae; phylum Streptophyta; class Magnoliopsida; order Asterales; family Asteraceae; genus Arctium; species Arctium minus. The sequence continues at coordinate 45,485,032 of OX941096.1, forward strand.
AGAGTGCTAATCCTAGGGTTGAAGAATAGAAATGAGGCTTCTAAAGTTGTAGTTAAGTGAAGGGTGGTTGAGGGACGATATCAGTGTTGACGGATAATATGTAGTGAGGATCAATAGAATCAAGATATGGTTGGTAAGTTATTTGAAGGTATAAGTGAGGAGGCGAGTTTGGCGAAATTGTAGTTACGATGGTAACTGGTACCTGGACCTTCAAGGATGTTGGGAAGCGTTGGTGCGGGAAGTAGTGGCAAATGTGAGGATCATGAGAGGTCGGTCTGAAGTAGAAAGTATGAGATGAGTTGTGGTGAGTGCAAGCAGTTGACCTTGTTAGAGTAAATATCCTTCAATGTCATTGAGTCCTATGCATTGTGTGTCAAATAAGTTGCTGGAGTTTTTCATATCTTTCACATCAGATATTTTGGCGTGTGTGTGCCTTACGAAGTATTTGCTTGGAAAACGTGTCGACGTGTACAAATGTGTGTTTGGAATGAAAAGACAAGTTTATGGCGTTGGGTGATAAATTTCGATTTTGTGTGGGTGAACCATTATATGTTTTTGCAACTGAGTTAACTTTTGTTATGAAAATCAAAACAACATTTGATCGCGTGATTTTATAAGTGAGTGTGGTACAGACTTGTGTTGTCATATCAATAAAGATGAGGGTCGTTTGACACACTCAGTGTAAGCAATTCTGTAGTATTTTATAGACCGTGTAGGTAAAGTTCATCAGAAATGATTTCAATTGTGCCAACACCGATGTTGGGGCGTGGTGAAGAGAAATTTATCATGAAGTTGAGATTGAACGATTCTTGAAATCGTTGCGCATGGCTAAGTCGGTGTTGGGTCGTGTCCATTCAAGTTGCTGCATAATGTTGCATCTTTTAAATTTTCAAACGTGTCAAAAGTTTAAATGTTTGTGTGTCATGCATGAAGGTTATGCACTCTCTAGGTCGTAGGAAAGGTTGCGATTAAGAATGATGAAAGTTTTGAGGGTGGAAGCGGGTCGCTTGATCAAAGGGTAGTAAATGCTTGATATTGTTATTCTTCTAAGTAAGGGTGGTGAATAGCGGAGGTGGTTAATGGAGGCATTAACTTATGACATCAAGAATGATGGTACTATAGTGGTACCGTTGGTTCCATGACTTGAGATGTGGATGTCGGCAAATGGTTGTGGCGGGAGTGGAATTTGATGTTGTAAAGAAATATTTTTAGCAGTTAACTGCTGCAGTGAAAGAGGTAGATTTCATTGGGGATCCTTGTTGGTTGGAGACATAGTGGAAATATCTCAACGCCGACTGTTGCCGTGGGAGTCAGAAACCATTTTGGTGGTGAATGACGGAACGCTGAAAATGAAGAAGTAGTTATGGTTAGTTCGAGGAGTTTCGTGAGAAATCGAAGGGTTATTTAAAAAAGGTGTGTACCTAATGCGATGTTGGACAACATTGTGTGGATCTTACAAAAATGGAAGGTCTTTGGTTCGGCCAGGTGGTTCTTTACCGATGAGGTTCTGTTGGTTATGTGGGAGCGGAGTTCATATATAGCATAACTGGGAAGGGTTGTGCTTTGAGAATTTAAGTCTTCGAGGTAATATGCTTAATCTTTCAGACTACTGGAGTTTGATTCCAGCAGGTCACAATGAGCCGACAAGGAGTGATATCTTGTTGGGGGGGTTTGAGGATCTTAGTTGCGATTTATTCAGGTTCGGGAAGGACAAGGCCGTGAAATGCCTTGAAGTCCAATTTTAATATTATGACCAGTGAGAAAATGACGGTATTGGTATGCGTGACAAGTGACCGTGGAAAATTGCAGTTGTTCTGGAATGAGGTAGTAGAGTGGTGGTATGGCATATCTGGGAGTGCAAATCATCAATCTGGCAAGGAGCTTTCGGGAGGATATGTAGAAGACTGGTGTCATTGTTGTCGGATGAACGTCCTTGTCCGAAGATCTATGGGGAATGAATTGTAAGTGGTGAGTATGTGGTTGAGGATGTGCGAATGTTTGGTTATTGGAGTATTACGAAGTTGAGAATAAATTTCAAAGGATGGTTAGCGGTTATTAGAGAGAGGAACTGTGTGTTCTGGTTTTCGGCAAGTTTTGGGGCAGGAATGGAATGATCGTTAAAAGTGTCGAACTTCTTAATTCAAGGGGTTGTGTAGTAGATAGGAAGTCTGTGGGCATGTTGAGGTATTCTTTGAGAGTGAAGGGATTCTAGCAGTTTGGGTAATCCTGTTTGGCGAGCGAGAATTATGCGGCGCTTTCGAGTAGTGGGTAATTTTTGGAAGATTTAGGTTGATTATCTCGCATGAGAATTGTGGATAGTCTGATAAGCAAGCAAAGTAATGGAAATGTGAGTTGGCACGTGTGGAAATCATCGAGGGTTAGAGTAAGCAAGGTTGGGTGAGCAGTGTTTCTTACAGCGAGAAGAGAGTGATGATAGCGTGTCGGAAAGGTGGGAAATCTGAGGGTAGGAAGCTGGAAAGTGACTCAAATGTGGAGGTATGTTTTCAGTTCTGCTGTTAGTAAGTTTATAAATCCCTAGCGTGGGTATGAGAGAGAAAACATGGCGTTTCGGTGCGGCGTGGGTATTGATAAATAAAAATCGTGCGACTGACCCAAAAGTTCCCGCCTCTAGTCAGTGAGTCGGTCGTTAGAAATGAGTTTGAAGTCTTCAAGGAGGAAGGTAGAGGTGGCGGAATATAGTGCTCGAAGCGAAGGACCATAGTGTCAGTTTTGGCAATGCGTAAAAAGGGGATTCCAAGTGAGTCCGTTATCCCGTGTTAAATTATTTGGAAAAGTTTGTAGGAGCTTGATTACTCCGTATCGAGCGGGTGAAGCTGGGCTTTATTGCGCATTTGGTCGGGGGATTGTGGATGCAATGAGAAATGGAAGTACGCGTCGCATTATTTGGCCAGTTGGAACTGGTGGCTTGCGTGGGTTTTGGAATCTTGGAAGTTTCTACCAATATGTGAGAAGTTGAAGTGGTGACATCGGGGAGAGGTATATTAACGTGTAATATTTGGATAATATCGAGGGGTTGAGATCAATGTGGGTCGAAAAAGAAGGTGTTTATAAGTTGGACTTATGCTGTACTAAGAGGGGTTGCTTGCAATGGCAAGTTGCATGATGAAGAAGCTCGTGACTTTGAGATGATGGTGATGGCTACAATTGACGATGTGTTATGTTGGTGAGTGGAGTGATTATGTAATCAGTGATGCATGTTGGTGTGGTGTTGGCTCGAGTAAAATTCTATCGGTTAGGGAAGTTGTGGTAAACGAGGGGTAAATTTGGTAGTTTCGTGCGGTTATGTATTGATCAGAATGGCTTGGGTAATCGAATGGTACTAAGTTGGTTGGATTGAGAATTTTGAGTCATTAGTCCCAAGTGGTGACAAATGTAAAGTTATCAATCTCGCGCTGGAAGGGTGTGATCGATTCAGAAAGAAATGGAAGTTAAGACCTAGATTGTTGGGACGTTGCTATTGTCGAGCGAGTTGGGAGAAGTAGTCTACAAACTAAATCTACCGAAGATAAGAGTGGGAATCATTCCTCATTCCATGTGTTTAATCTGAAAAGATGTTTTGTGAAAGCAGATGCGGTGGTGCCTTTGAGTGATATTCGATTAGATGAAAAACTACGTTATGTTGAGGAACCTGTGAGCATTTTAGATTGTAAAGTGAAGAAAATTGAGGAACAAGGAGATTCAACTGGTGAAGGTCCAGTGGAAATTTCACTAGGGTCAAGAAGCGACTTGGGAGTTAGAGTCGGTTATGAGGAACCAATATCCATGTTTATTCGACGAAAGAATTCCGGGCACGAAATTCTTTTGAGAGGGGGGGGGGGATATTGTAATAACCGGTTTAAAAATCAAAGAATTTAAAAGTTTGGGGTAAAAGATTGGAAAGGCTATAGTGAAGGGGTCTAGATTGAAAAGTTGGAAAATAAGAATTTAACCCTAGAGGTAAAGGTGAGTGCGTGTTTGTGGCGGCTGAAAATGTGAGGAGAAACCTTTGGTGATTTCAGAGACCGAGAAGGAAGGGTGGAGTCTTGAAGGAATTCAAGGGTGGTTGGAGTTCATTTTGAGGTAAATCATCTTGTAACTTAAAATCTCTATTTATAAATGTTTGAATCTTAATAGTAGTTGGGGGGGGGGGGGCTGTGTATTGAATTTGAAGTTGAGGATTTATGAGTTTGAGATAAATGAAATTTTTTGTAAGATTACCTTCGTGATTGAGGAAATGTTGGTTGAAATCGAATTATACATTTGATTCGGGTTATTGGGTTAGATTATTATCGTATTACTGAGTTTAATCGGTAATCAGCGATTTATGTTTTTGGGTTTCGTTCGATATCAGAACCAAGTGACTCCGGTCACTGGTTTGTGGTGGCCCCGGTCGATTGGTACACCGGCCAAAGAAGTGAACACCGGTCCATGCCAGGATCGGTCACCGGAGGGGAAACCCCGATCGCTTTTGACACCGGTCTCCGCATCGGTCGCAAGGGAGGGGGGCACCGGTCGACCCCAAAGCCGGTCAAACAGACCCCGGTCGTGTTTGGGAAGCAGACCCCGGTCCCGGTCTGTGCATTATGGGCCGAAGCCCAATTTGAAGGTAATTCAATTTTCAGATTTAAGTTAATTTTAAATGGAGTGTTGGGTTTCATTTTTGTGGGCCGCCGATTAAATTGTCAGATTCAATTGGTGGTTAATTTAAGTTAATTAAATTAGTTTTCAAAGTAATTTAATTAAGGTAGCTAAGTTTTCAGTGGGCCGAAGCCCAGGTCCAAGTTAATTACAATTAAATTAAGTTAGTTTATTTGTTAGTTGGGCTTTGTTGTTTTTCTTTAATCGGTCCATTGCCTTTTGGTTGAGATCCGGGAATTTAAAGTATTTAGTCTCGAGTGAATAATGGTGGGTTAAGTATTTAGAGATGAAGTGACGTTGGGGTTTCGACGTCAAGGTCAACCCTGTTTTAAATTAGAAAGAATCGAGAGTTCACCGATCAATGTTTCCTTATAGGTTTCAGATCGAATTATAAGAGTAAGCGCGAGATTTAAGCTAAGGACGCCAGGTGAGTTTTTTCAGAACTAAATCCTTCTGTTAACGAAAACATGTGAAAGTTTCATTTTAAACTTTGATTTATATGATGGCATGAGTATTATGAAAATTATATGCAAGCTTTGAAATGATATTGCTTTGGTACTTACTTGCGAGATTTATTTAAATGTTAAAGATGATTTTATTATTGTTGTCAAAGTGGAAATGTATGCATACATGGTCCTAAGTGTGAAGGCTCAAAGTCGGGGGGGGGGGGGGGGGTTGGCCCGCCTGTGCTCATACGGGGGGTGTGTTCCATTTATGCCGTTGGGGGGTGTGTCCCAACAAAGGCAGTGTGAGTCACAGACACGCTGTCACCTTAGGGTGGTGGTAGTATGAGTGGAGTAGTTTGCTGAAAGTTAACGATTTCCTGGAATCTGAAAATGGTTATTTTTATGATAAACTCTTGAATGTTTTGTTGAGTTAAAAACTGTTGCAAGAGGGGACTCATTAGACCTTTCGGTCTAACCCTCGCTCTTTTCAAATCTAAAACTCTTTTCAGGTAAAGAGTGGCAGTAGAAGAAGCGTTTAAGTTTTAGGAGCAGATGCGAGCGGGAGTTGAATTAGAGGACCTCCATTGTAGATCCTTGTCAGAGTATTCTCAGTTGTGTACTATATTGTCTTTCCGCAAACCTTATATTTTAGAATGTTGATTTTGGGCCGTTTGGCATTATTATTTAAGATTCAAGTTGCTATTTTGTTGTTTAAGGTTGGGTTGTTACATTATGTAACTGGAGTGTTATGTAACATAGTCCGGTATAAGACGGACTAATGTTCATATTTACTTTACGTTAAGACTTCCGCTGTAGTTGTGGTTCTGATTTTATCTTATAGTCATATTCGATGACATAAGGTAATATTTAGGAGGAATGATGTGACATTACCCAATGATGAATTTAGGGATGTTATAATATATATATATATATGAAAGTAATGGGGAAGGGGTGATGGATACATACATTCATAAATGGAGGAAAGAGAAGTGACAAGAAGGAAAACTTGAACCTAAGACTGCAAGCCGCTATTTTTATTGGGAAGTTGATGAAGTTGCTCAATTGCATATTAAATTGACAAAATGAATGGGTATTTATAAGCAGAGATATAAATATGACAATGGCTTAAATTTACAATCACTTCTTGCAAATGGATTTGAATTTGCAACTCATATACTTTATTTTTATAAAATATATGTAACGTCTATTTTTTTTAGTAAAAATAAATTGTTTTAGATAGTTTATAAAAATAAAATATGGAAAAAATTATACGAAACGAGTGACATAGTTTTTTGATCAAGGTAGTTTAGTATTCTTCATCGTGCGTTGCGCGGTGATCAGAATTTACTTTAGAATGTATTATTAATAATGATGAAATTGGGTATAATTATTTTTTTCAATTTAGCTTTTAAAAATGGCTTCAAAACTATCTGATTAATATGATTATGAAATATGTTGTATATTCACATTCCAAACAATACATCTTATTTGATTTTTTCGTGGAAGGATGGGAGCAACCTTTATCCCTCTCATATGGATTCCTTACTGATTCATAATACGTCAGTTAATTAACATATATTGTATACTATCATAAGCCTTGAAAGGTTACATGTAACATTTGATATATAAAGATTATTTTATAAATACGTGAACAAATATACATATACATAATACCACATATCATACTGAAGTACTTTGAAAAAAATCACCTTTTAACATATTCGAAAGAGTGACCGCAATTGTTTGAACCAATATAGTTTTAAACATTATTCAAAATCATGATTACATTTTTCTTAAAACTTTGATTTATCAAATTAATGAAACGCTAAACATTTATTTGGTAGATAGCAAATCAAGAACCGAAACTAATAAATGTGAGTAACATTGTTATATTATAATAAATAATACTAAAATATTCTGTTAGCGTTGTGGATGACTTGCGTGAAATAAATGGTTGCAAAATCATAATGTTATATTGAAATAGAGGAATTATGTAAAATGACTTATATTTAATAATATATGTATGTACTGTCAGGATCGAATTCTCAACAAGAATTAATTCTCAGAAACAATATCAAAGAAGTTTGCGGAATAACACTTTGATATTTAATCAAACAGAAAATCAAAACAGAATATAATCAACAAACTGTAAACTTGTATTGAATGCTTTGAAGTTACAATATTGCTCACTCAACCTCAATATTGATGAACAGGCTCACCAATACGAATTCTACTTCTCTAGAATTAGGATCTATGCCTTGAGGTTGATTTTCTCTCTAAAAGAATGAAAAACAAAAGTTAACTCATTATTCTAAACTATACAATATATATACTGAATACAAAGATAATTACAATAAATAAAATATCTTCAGTATATCTTCCATGTATATCTTTAAGCTTCCATAATCTTCAGATTATCTAGCTGTCATTCTTTCCATCCGAATCTCTTTAGCAGCACTAACCATGATCAGCAGCATTAACTTCTTCTAGCAGCATTAACTACTAAGCAGCACTAACTACTAGCAGTACTAACTAGCTAAGCAGTACTAACTTTGTTCAAGCAGTACTAACTATGACTAGCAGTATTAATAGTACTAGCAGTAGTAACACTCAGCAGTATTAACCTTTAAGTCTTCTAGCAGTAGTAACTTTGAACCAGCATCATTAACCATACTTGATGAATTCTTCAGTTCCCAACAATCTCCCCCTAACTTGACTTTTAGGAAGAGAAGTCAAGTTCTTCAGAATTAATCTTCAAGATGCTCCCAAAACTCTATCATGACCTAAATTCCAGTGTTTGCATCCAATCCCAAACTCTGATTGATGGTTCTTTGAATCAAGTATTTAGCCATTTCTGAATCTGGAACACACCTTAACTTTTTCTTCAGCATGGCATGTAGCTTCAATCTGCTATGATTATACACTCTATCCACTAGAAAGTATTCAGTGTGATTTAAATCCAAAGTCACTGTATATACTCCACTAATTTCATATAGAGTCCAACTGTTTATTGATTTGAAGACATCCTTGATCAAGTGCTCTACTTCTTCAGGTTTGAACATCATACACAGATACTCCATTACCAGTTTTGTAATTGAAATTCCTGGAGCCTTTAGAATATCTGCATACAACTTCATTCCTATCTCAAACATCTCTTCAAGATCTGATCTAGAACATGTTCTGACAATTTTTGCCCATGTGTTGAACACTTCATACTTTTCATCCTTTCTTTTCAGCCTTATGTATTCCTTTCCATCCACTGTCAATGTATCCCAGAGAATGACCTCAGGAGGCTTAACTCCTACAGGTTCTGCTGAAATTGGTTCAGGCACTTTGTCCATCACTACCATATACAAATTTACATCATCAGTGTTAGCTGGCTCTGTCTGTTTAGATGACTCAGGTGCCCCTTCTTCTTCAGCAACCTTCTTAGCCTCTTCTTCAGATACTTTAGGCTTCTTGATTGGCTTTCTCCTTGCCATCATTTTTGTTCTCTTTAAAGTTCTTAGACTTTCTCCCAGAGTGGACTCTTTCTTAGGAGGTGTTTCTTGCTCATCTGGAAATGGCTTTTGGCAATCAAAATCATTACTTTCTTTTATCCTCTTCTCCATCTCCACCCTAGCAGTTTCATTTCCCTGAAGCTTTAACATCTCTGAATCATAGAGCTCTTTGATCTTCTCAAAAGACATTTTGGAGAACATCTCCTTTTTGACTCCTACAACACCTTTAAGAAATATAATCATCTTGTTTCTCTCTTGGGTACCTAGGAATGTCTTTGAGGGTTTTCTCTTCTTTGCAGCTGTTTTCACTACTGATTTCTTCATACTTGCAGCTTTCTTCTGTGCAATTTCAGTTGCCATACTCTGTTGATAAGCTTCATTCAGTTCAGCAGCTAGAGCTTTTGCCATTTCCCTGTCCTTTTCCATCTGAACTCTTTCTTCCTTTTCAAAATCCTCCTGCATCTTTTTAGCTAGGGCTTCATCTGATTTAACCAACCTTTGCTTTTTGATTGGTTGATCAGATTCTACCATCTTTGCTTTTCCTTTGTCTTTGCTCATTGCCTTTTTACTGTTATCTTTCTTGATCACTTCACCTTGTTCTTTTATGATTACACCTTTGGTCTTTGAAGTGACCTTGGGAGTATCATTCTTGGCTTTTAGTAAGGTTTCTGCAATCTCAAGATCTGTTAAAACTTCTTTGATATTGTTTCTGAGAATTAATTCTTGTAGACTTCCTTCTCCTTAGTTGGAATTGCTTTCTCTGCTTCCTTTGTACCAGACTAACCACCATCCTCTTCAGCTTAGCAATCTGTTCTTGTTGTGACAGAATGACTAGCTTCATTTCTTCAATATCTTTGCCTTGTTTGAGAACATCTTGATTGATGTTCCCCATTGTTTCCATCAATTCATAGTACGTATATCTGTCCTCACCCTTTCCAGAAGTGTTACCCTCCTTTGAAGGATCATTGGATCTTTTATTAGTGGAAGTCTTCTGCCTTGCAGAAGCACTATCCACCCCTGTGATTTCTTGGCACCAGGGACCTTCAAATGATTGCTCATTCAAAGTTGCCATGGGGGAGGTCTTATTGATGTTACCACTTTCCTCCTCTGTACTAGCAGGAGTAGTGACAGCCTCATCACCCATATGCTCTACCTCCTCCTCAGAGAGCACCTCCTTTGGGTTGGGAGACACCCTTGTGGTTTCCCTTTGGATATTCTCTAGGGGAGAATTCTCCCTTAGAGGGCTTATAGGCTTAGTGGGTAATGGTACAAGAAGGGAAGGAGCCTTCTTTACCTGTTTCCTCTTGTAAGTTTGTGTGATTGGAGAGGTTGGTTTTTCAAGAAGGGACTGGGGAATTGATTTTGAGAGGGAAGGTTGGGCTTGACTAGCAGTGGGTTGGTCTAATGGGGGCCTTGACCCTGCTGCCATACCTTCATTGGTTTGGGACACCACCATCATTGTAGAGAACAATGGGGTGTCAACTCCTTCAGAGTCCCCAGCAGATCTTCTCATATTTGAGAAAACCTTGCCTTTGGGGGGTTTAGGTACATATACCCCAACAGGTTGAGGTATATCCGTCAATTCATGAGTAATGACTTATTGAACAAACCTGGGATACATAAAGAAGCTCTTTTTGTTTCCCATGTTTGAGACAAGATCACCGAAAATCATTTTAGAAAAATTATACTTTCTGGCAGTGGCCAAGCACACCAAAGCATAAGCAATAGTGCTGCTGAACTCACTCCATCCAGTAGTCTTTTTGGAGATACAATGCATAAGTGTATGGACAAAAAAACGCCATTGGGGTGAAAATTTTGCTTTAGAGAATTTGAAAACTCCCAATGGGCCTCCATACCCCATTCTTGTAAGATTTGAAAACAATTCATCGTTTGGGATAGAGGTTATACCAGAGGCATCGTCTAGGCGTAGACTGATGCGAATAACCTCTTCAGTAACCGTTAGTGATTGATCACAGATTCTTGTCTTGATCATCTGCACACCATTCTCAACAACAATAGTTGCATTAGCCCAGAACTGCCTTTGATGCTCAATATAGATTGTGGGGGATACAATAAGAGCATGAGCAATGTGGCTTGACTTGAGGAAATCCACAATCTGATGAAATCCTGCAGCTTGCTTTGGCTTTTGTAGCATTGCAATCTCGTTGTGCTCGTCGATAAAAGTCATGGATGCCATTGATCTTAGTGAAAAGCTTGCCTGTAAACTTCGAACTTGAGAGAGAAAAGGTTTTGAGCGCAAGAGAACAGTATGCAAAGAGTCGTTATGAACTTTTAGGCGGGCAAAGAGTATTTATAGTATTCGGAACATAAGCAGTATTAACCTAGAGCAGTATTAACTGAACGTAATGTTAACTACTAGCAGTATTAACTGAACGCAGTGTTAACTACTAGCAGTATTAACTGAAAGCAGTATTAACTACTAGCAGTATTAACTGAAAGCAGTATTAACCACTAGCAGTATTAACTGAAAGCAGTATTAACCACTAGCAGTATTAACTGAAAGCAGTATTAACTACTAGCAGTATTAACTGAAAGCAATATTAACTACTAGCAGTATTAACTGAAAGCAGTATTAACCACTAGCAGTATTAACTGAAAGCAGTATTAACCACTAGCAGTATTAACTGAAAGCAGTATTAACTACTAGCAGTATTAACTAACTTACTCCTTTTAAACTTGCTAAACACTGAGTACTTCTATGCATATCCTGAAACAGAAGAGTAGTAACTCCAAGAATAATATACAGATATAAAACCACTTTTTGAGAAGGGGATTATTCAGAGTTGATCATTCCCACACTTGTTACCAAGAAAGTGAATCTACCCACATCAAAAGCTTTAGTGAATAAATCAGCAAACTGATTATCAGTGTGAACTTTGACAACTTGAATAAGTTTCTTTTCATTACAATCTCTTATAAAGTGATACCTGATCTCAATGTGCTTTGTTTTTGAGTGCTTGACTGGATTATTCACAATGCTAATAGCACTGCTGTTGTCAATAAAGATTGGAGTGTGTAGAAAGGTTACCCCATAATCCAACATTTGATTCTGAATCCATAAGACTTGAGAACAGCAACTTGCAGCTGCTATGTACTCTGCCTCTGTTGTAGATGTGGATACTGTGGTTTGTTTCTTGCACTGCCATGAGACTAGTCTAGCACCCAAAAACTGACATCCTCCAGAAGTAGATTTTCTGTCCAAGTTTGCCCCACCTAGATCACTGTCTGAGTATGCTATTAGGTCAAAAGGTGAGTTATGAGGATACCATAGTCCCAATCTGGGTTGCCCTTTGAGATATCTGAATATCCTCTTAACAGCTTGAAAGTGAGATTGCTTTGGCCTAACTTGGAATCTTGCACATACACAGACTGGAAACATTATATCTGGCCTTGATGCTGTGAGATACATGAGAGAGCCAATCATGTATCTATAACGATGCACATCCATATCCTCCCCCTCAAGATCTGCTGTGATCTGCTTGTGTGTTTCCATAGGTGTGCTGGCAGGTTTTGATTCTGAGAAACCAAACTTGGTTAGAATATCCTGTACATACTTGGATTGACATATGAAAATGCCATCTGACTTCTGTTGAACTTGGAGTCCAAGGAAGAAAGTAAGTTCCCCCATGGAACTCATTTTGAACCTTTGATGCATTAAATCCTCAAACTCCTTGCACATGTTGTTTCTTGTAGATCCAAAGATAATGTCATCAACATAGATTTGGACCAGCAAAATATCCTTCTTCTTTCTTTTAATAAATAGAGTCTTATCAATGACTCCTCTTTCAAAGTCATTTTCCAAGAGATAGGATGACAGAGTGTCATACCATGCTCTTGGGGCTTGATGTAGTCCATAAAGTGCTTTCTTTAATTTGTATACCCTGTCTGGATTGCTTGGGTTTTCAAACCCTGGTGGTTGACAGACATATACTTCTTCTTCAATTGACCCATAGAGAAAGGCACTTTTTACATCCATTTGATAGACTTTGAAGTTCATGTAAGAAGCATAGGCTAGGAATAGTCTGATTGCTTCTATTCTAGCCACAGGTGCAAACACTTCTTCATAATCTATACCCTCCCTCTTCTTGAGTATATCCCTGAGCCACCAGCCTTGCTTTGTTCCTTATGACAATCCCTCTTTCATCTCTCTTGTTTCTGAAAATCCACTTTGTGCCAATTGCTCTGTGACCTTTAGGAAGGTCTACTAGATCCCATACATCTTATAGTTTGAACTGTAACAGTTCCTCTTGCATTGCTTCTATCCAGCTAGATTCTTTCATAGCATCATGTGCCTTTTTAGGCTCAAGCTGTGATAGAAAACAAGAAAGCACTGTATGCTGTTGATCTTGCATTTCCTGAAGCCTGATTTGATGTCTAGTCATCATAGGAGAAGAGATATCTCCTATTACCAGCTGTGGAGGATGATTCTTTTGAACTCTGGTGTTATGACTAGGTTCTTCATTCAGTCCAGCCTCAAGATTAGATTCATGCAACTCAACTGAAGTGTTTTCAGATGCCACTTCATTATTTTCTTGAGTCTCCTCATCTCTAGTTTTTTCTTCACTCTGACTTGGTCCAGTAAATGATTCCTTTTCACAGTCTTCAACAGAATTTACTGTGGATATGGGAAAAATCACAGATTTAGATATACTTTCTTGACCTTGTGTGATCCCTGATCCTCCACTTCCTGTTCCTGTATACTCATTACTGAAACCAAAAGAGTTAGTTAGTGAATCAATATCAAATAGCCACTGAGGTCCAGACCCAACAGGATTTGGTGTGTTCTCATTGCATTTGACATTGTCACTTTCTTCAATTATTCTAGAAGAAGAGTTAAAAACTCTGTATGCCTTACTCTGAGATGAATATCCAACAAGAAATCCATCATCTGCTTTGCTATCAAATTTACCTAAGTGAGATTTGGTATTGAGAATTGTACAAGGACACCCAAAAGGTTTGAAGAAACCAATGAAAGGTTTTCTTTGATTTAAAAGCTCATATGGGGTCTTGTTCTTTTGCTTGACCACTAGAACTCTGTTTTGGACATAACAAGCAGTATTAACTGCTTCAGCCCAGAAGGTAATTGGCAATTTGGAATCAGCCAACAGAGATCTAGCAGCATCTATTAGTGTTCTATTCCTCCTTTCAGCAACACCATTCTGTTGAGGAGTCCTAGGAGCACTATATTGCCTCTCAATACCTTTTTCTTCACAAAAGGTGTTTAGATCATGATTTTTAAACTCAGTTCCATTATCTGATCTAATGACTTTTACTCTTTGATTAGTTTGGTTTTCAATTCTTAGAATAAAGGATTTGATAAGACCACTTGTTTCATCCTTAGTTCTTAGAAAATATACCCAAGTAAATCTGGAGTAATCATCAACAATAACCAAGCAGTAAGATTTCTTGCCTATACTCATAACATTTGTAGGACCAAACAGATCCATATGCAGTAATTGGAGACAAGAAGAAACAGAATTTAACTCTTTGGTCTTATGAGAAGTTTTGTGTTGTTTGCCTTTAAGACAAGCAACACAATGATTATCACATGAAAAGACTTTTGAAGGTAAACCTCTTACAAGGTTATTTTTAACAAGATTGTTCATAGTCTTGAAATTCATGTGACACATCCTTCTGTGCCATAGAGAGGATTCATCTACAGAAGCTTTTGAAACAAGACAATTTAGAGATGAATCACTATCAACATTGTCCATATCAAGACAGTAAACATTGTCCTTTCTTGGAGTTCTAAGTAGTATCATGCTTTCATCAACTACCTTGAACCCTGGAGCAAGAATCATACACTCAGTATTAGTAAATAATATACTATGTTGTTTGTCACAAACCTGTGATACACTTAACAGGTTGTACTTTAATTGATCAACATAGTAGACATCCTCAAATGTCATCTTACCTTTGGTGACATTACCTTTTCCACTTATCTTACCACCAGTAAGATTATCTCCAAATGCAACATGTCCTCCATTGATATGCTTGAAATCCTGAAGGCATGACATGTTGCCTGTCATGTGCCTAGAGCAACCACTATCAACATGCCAAATGCTCTTTCCCTTGAGCTGTTGGTTGCCCTGTACATTAAATAAATCAATTAGTATGAATTAGGAACCCAAGCCAAAGTGGTCTTGGGTACCCCTTTCTCATCAAAATACGTGCATTCTTTCTTGACAAGATTTTTGAACTTTAATTCCTCATTCTTGGAGTACTTTGTTACAATAATAGGCTTGGAAATGTTTTTGCTAGAATCAGTACTTGTTTTAGAAGTACTAACTGCTTTGGCAGCACTTGTATGCTTAGCAGTACTAACCTTGTTAGCAGTAGTAACTGTGTTAGCAGCAGTAACTGTGTTGGCAGTATTAACCTTTGAAGAGGTATTAACAGTATTAGCAGCATTAATATTTTCAGCAGTACTAACACTGTTAGCAGTAGTAACTGTGTTAGCAGTACTAATATTGTTAGCAGTACTAACACTGTTAGTACTTCTAGGCACCCACATTTTGACACTTTCTTTTAAAATCTTTTTCTTTAAAGTGCCTTTACTTTCAATAGATTTCTTTATCACATGTATCTTTCCAGCCTTCCTATAACCCACAGATTTTTGCACAAATCTTTGAAAGTTCATCTGTTGGTTAATAGGGTTAAAGTAACAATACTTAGCCAAATGATTCAACTTGCCACATATAAAACAAGGTTTTGGTCTATTGATTTTATTCAGATCAACTCCTTGTTTCTGAGCCCATTGATTATTCCAGTTTCTTTGATTTCCTCTTTTTAAACCAGAATTTAGGCTCTTGGCTTTATTGCAATCACACTGTTTACAAGATCCAGGATTCACAACTGTGGTTTGTTTGTAATGGACCTTGTTATCATTTCCTTTAGTCTTCTCTATCTCCTTGGACTTGACCCAGATTTTCCCACATCCCTCATTGGTGATAATATTGTTTTCTAATGGTATCTTTTTACTCACATTATTATCCCTGTTCTCACTAGCTCCTTTTTCAGTCAAATCCTTAACTACTACCTCATCCAAAGGATCTATCTTAAAAGCTTCTTCAGACAAGTCCTTTTTCTCCTTAGTTTCTAACAAGTCTGATGTAGGAGAAATACAGTTGTTATTGTAAGGAGGGGGTGTATTGTTGTATCCAATACCAGGCTTCATCTTATCATGTATCTGAGCCTTTAGAAGAGAGTCCATTGCTTTTGAAGCATAGGAAAACTTGTCTATGTCAAGCTTAACTTTTGACAGTTCCTCTTTCAGTCTATCATTCTCTTCTAAGGACTTAGACAGTTTGGTTTCTAACTCATTCTTTTCCCACTTCCAATAGTTTGTGTCATAAGAGTGTTGAAGTTCATTAGCTTGAAAGCCTTTGATTTGCTCTTCAAATCTCTCTACTATTAACACATAATCTCTTCTGTCTTTTTCTAATCTTTTGAGGTCATCACACATACTTTGATTGTGATCCCTGTATCTTGTAACAGTGTCAATGCAAGATTTAGTGCAAAGATTAGAACTTACCTCAGTAGGGAGATCAGACACTTCTGCCATAAGAGCTTGGTTCTGAATGGCTTCCTCAGCTTGATCACTCCAGTCAAATCCCATTCCTTGTTGAGAAACAAGGGCTTGAGCAGGATTCTTGTTCTGATTGTATCCTCCATTCTGAGCTTGTTGGTAGTTATTGTTTGGAACAGCACTCCTGCATTCTCTAGCAAAGTGTCCTTTCTTGTGACACTTATAACATTCCACCTTGGTTTTGTCAAAACCAGCTCCATCTTCTCTTCTTTGAGAAAAGTTATTTCTTCCAGTTCTTTTAATGAACTTTTTTACCCTCATAGATAACATGGCCATCTGCCATTTAATATCCATTTCCTCCAGATCATCAGGGTGAATTTGATCAAGATCATCATTAATCAGAGAATTTCTGCTATGACTGGACAAAAAGGCTTCAAATATAGTTTCAGTGCCTTTTTCTGAACTTACTCCACTGGCAGTACTAACTGCTTCAGGGTTGGCAGTAGTATCAGTGGATGCTGAAAGAAGTGCAGCATTGTGAATATAACTAGAGGGCTTCTTCTTGGTTTCTACCTCAGTTTCAAAAACTCTTAGATCATTGTATAGATCACCAAGTTCTTTCTCTTCCAGATTGTCACTCTGTCTATATGAGACAGTGTACATAGTCCATTCATCCCCAAGAGATCTGAGGAACTTTCTATTGATATCATCTTGTTCCATCTTCACCCCTACAGTAGCCAGTTCACCTATGAGTTTATTGAACCTATCAAAAGTTTGAGTCATAGACTCATTCTTTGTGGAAGTGAAGTTCTCATACTGCTGCTTTAGAACATCTCTTTGATTTCTTTTGATGCTCTTAGTTCCAGCAAATCTTTTCTCTAGAGCATTCCAGAGAATCTGAGCATCAGTGCAGTTGCAAAATTGATGCTGATATTCATTGGGAATGGCCAAGAGCAGAGTGCTCAAGGCCTTCATCTCTGTCTGTCTGATCTTCCTCTCACCATCTGTCTTTGGTGGAGGTCTTTTCCCATCTGGTCCTATCCTTCCAGCTTCAGAAGGACCATTCTCAATGATATCCCACATTGAGTAGTCAGTGAGAAGAATATATTGTCTGATTCTGATCTTCCACATGTCAAACTCACTTGGTTTGAGCATTGGAACCTTAGAAACCAAAGTACTGCTTGATTCTGTAAGATTTTCCATGATGAATAACAGTTTCTGAGAGAGTTAGGCTCTGATACCACTTGTCAGGATCGAATTCTCAACAAGAATTAATTATCAGAAACAATATCAAAGAAGTTTGCGGAATAACACTTTGATATTTAATCAAACAGAAAATCAAAACAGAATATAATCAACAAACTGTAAACTTGTATTGAATGCTTTGAAGTTACAATATTGCTCACTCAACCTCAATATTGATGAACAGGCTCACCAATACGAGAATTCTACTTCTCTAGAATTAGGATCTATGCCTTGAGGTTGATTTTCTCTCTAAAAGAATGAAAAACAAAAGTTAACTCATTATTCTAAACTATACAATATATATACTGAATACAAAGATAATTACAATAAATAAAATATCTTCAGTATATCTTCCATGTATATCTTTAAGCTTCCATAATCTTCAGATTATCCAGCTGTCATTCTTTCCATCCGAATCTCTTTAGCAGCACTAACCATGATCAGCAGCATTAACTTCTTCTAGCAGCATTAACTACTAAGCAGCACTAACTACTAGCAGTACTAACTAGCTAAGCAGTACTAACTTTGTTCAAGCAGTACTAACTATGACTAGCAGTATTAATAGTACTAGCAGTAGTAACACTCAGCAGTATTAACCTTTAAGTCTTCTAGCAGTAGTAACTTTGAACCAGCAGCATTAACCATACTTGATGAATTCTTCAGTTCCCAACATGTACTTTGACGATGTGCTTTCATGCTCTTGGACGTATTCAAGACTTTCACGGTTTGTTTAGACAATAAATTATTTTATTTTATTTTAATTGTGTCATATCTACAATAATAAATGTAAAAATTCGACATAACACTAAATATTTTAACGATAAACAAAAATTCACTACTTAAAATAATCTTTTGGCAAGAAATTTAGTGAGATAAAATCAATTCTAGTAAGACAGATAAGAGATAAAATTATTTCTTTTATGATTTTAATAAATAAAAATTAATTGTCATAACTATTTCATTTATATACATTGATTATATATTAATTGTTATATGTTTTAATTGATTTATTTTATTATGTATACTAAAATGTATTAAATTTCTCATGAGTATTTAATTTATATACATTAATTCATAATAACTAAAAGAAGAAGAATATTAAAAATTATTTAATTAGTTAAATTTATGTATAGCAAATTAAAAAAAATATAAAGTATTTTAACCAATTAATGGAATATATTGATTAAAAAACAAAGATGAATAAAATAGTAAAAATTATTATATGCTGTTTAAAAATGTCAACATATATATTTTTTAAGCTTTTTTATAATGATATATTAATATTAATATATTGATCGTTACGTAAATAAAAAAATAAAGATATTTAAAAAGGCTTTTAGTTATGTTGATTGTAATATATATATATATATATATATGTATATATTAATTTCATTTATAAAAATAAAATAAAAAAAGCAAATAGATGAAAGGTTTATCAATAAATGTATTGATTTTATATTAAAAAAAAAGCAAAAAAAAAAAAAAAGAAATAGAATAAAAATGATTAAAACTTTCTAATTAAACCATGTATTAGTTTTTACTTTAATATATATAAGGAAAAGTTCAAAAAAACCCAACGGACTTTAGGGTTTGGAGTGATTAAGTCCCTGAACAATTTTTTCGAACAAATAAGTCCTTGGATATTTTAAAACCCGTTAAATAAATCATTGGACTTTTGATAACCTGTTGAATACATTCTTATTACTTAAAAAATGTAACTTACAACCTACATAACAGGTAAAACTACAAATTAAAAAAGAAATGTCACTTACTTTATCCACTTACAAACTAAAAATGAGGAAATTAACTGAAATAAATCAATCTTATCAACCAAGTTCATTTTTTAACCACTTTTCAAAGTTTTTTTTTCTAAAATAGTTAAAGTTTGCACATAATGTTTTTTTCCTGCGTAAGGATTGTTTTTTCCAAAAAATAAAATAAAAAAAAATCCTTACATAGAAAATTTTATGTATAAATATTCACTTTGCTTATAGTTTTAGAAAAAAAATACATTTTCCATCCTTATAAAGATATAATTAGTTATTTGATTTATTTTATATGCATTACTTTTTCATTTTAATTTTTATTATGTTAACACATAATCATATATGAACTAAAATATATAAAAAAAATTGGTTTCTATTTTACAAATTATATCATTATAATCGTTTGGTCAATACGTTCAAAATACGTACGAACTATTTTTAATACTTATAGTTACAGATTTATCTTATATTATTAAATAAATAACCCTAAAAGGATAGAAAGTGTAAATATTAAATATAATTCGTACGTATTTATGATAAATTCAAAAAATTCAATATTAAGCTCATTTTAAATGCATTGACGAGACAATTATAGTCGTGTAATATGAAAAAAGAACATACTTTTTTAATGTATTTTAGTTAATATACGATTATGTGTGTTAATATAATAAAAGGTTAACTGAAATTAAAAAAACAGAAGATATAAAGTAAATTAAGTAACAAATTATAAAAATGCTATCTATCTATCTATCTATCTATCTATCTATCTATCTATCTCTCTCTATATATATATATATATTTTGCCAAAAACAATTCTTTAGGCAAAAAAAAAAATTATGCATAAACTTAGGGGTTGTTTGTTTTTTTTAAAAAACCTCTTAATGGCTCTTAAGTCTGAATCGTTCAGACTTTTTTACACACCACCTCTTATTAATCATAACTAAAATAAGATTTCAGACTTTAGACCTCTTAAAAAACAAACGACACCTTAGACT
The DNA here is from genome assembly GCA_954870635.1 of Arctium minus. NCBI lineage: Eukaryota > Viridiplantae > Streptophyta > Magnoliopsida > Asterales > Asteraceae > Arctium > Arctium minus. The sequence continues at coordinate 45,505,171 of OX941096.1, forward strand.
ATTTTAAAAAGAGATTTTGAAAAATGTTTAAAAATGAATTTGGTTGATACGATTGACTATTTTAATTAATTTTCCCATTTTTTAATCTGTAGGGGGATAAAATAGGTGACATCTTTTTTGTTTTTTTTTTTTAATTTGTAGTTTTATTTGTTATGTAGGTTGCAAGTTACATTTTTAAGTAATAATGATGTATTTAACAGGTTTAAAAAAGTCCAAGGATTTATTTAGTGTGTTTTGAAATGTCTAAGGACTTATTTGTTCTAAAAAATTGTCCAAGGATTTAATCACTCTAAACACTAAAGTCCGTTGGGTTTTTTTGGACTTTTCCCTAATATATATACAATATGTATTGACGAATTTTTTTTATTTATAGAAATTACGTTACTAATTTGAGATGAAACAAAATTTGTCAATTAATTAACCATTGAGAAATACAATGTACCACAATAAATGTATTTTTAGGGTATTATAGTTGTAAATTATTTTTATTTATATTGTTTCCATAAAGTGATTTTCAAATATTTTCTTATATTTCACCAAAAGAACTAATTTTACAATGTAATGTTTATGTTTGTACAAAAATGATTAATCACAAATATGTATATAATATTAAGCATTATTATTGGAGAATTTAAAAACTAATGTCCTAAACTTAGTTTATAATGCTTATATGGCAACCTCGTTTTTATATAACCAGGTTTGAAAAGAGTTATACATAAAAATTATCATTAATCGCCATGTGAAAGTTGTTTTATAGATTATAATTATTTTACAAAAAATAAAAATAAAAACAATATATTATAACATAAGTTATCACTCAAGCTTCTCCCCTAGAAGGATCTTTTACCCACATAAGTTATTGTACATAGCGAGAAAAATGTGTCAACAAACTAAAAATCAGTGAACTGCGAGGAGTGACTCTGAAATGCTCTGAAATCGATTGTGTTTAGTCCAACAATCGCTCACAAAGGGATTTCTCTGTCTTGGGAGTGACATCGAAATAATTTTCATTAACCACCATTGTAATATTAGCTCACAGTGTAACACTCTAAAATTCAGAGTAAGTTAAAACCTGGAAATATGACAACAAGACATCCGAATTGATATAAACTTCCCATAAAGGGGATCAGTTCTTAAGACTATACAAAACTCGTACGGATATAGAATTTATCAACAAAACTAATCTAAACATAACTGTCTAGACTACATCACTTGACGAACCAAAGTTCATTAAAAGATGGGACTTAAACAATGTCCAACGCCAAAATAATAGACATCTCAAAATGCCTCGAGTCCACGTTCGACTCTCAAAACCCCTGTGCAACCCACCGCTAAGGGAAACCTCTTATACACATCATTTGAGAAAAAGTGTTAGGCTTAAAGCCTAGTGAGAACATATAGTTTATAAATTTCAAGAGATATAAACTTTTGTATCAAAGGGAATCTTTTCAAATAAGCATTTCCAAGTTAACTGTTGATAAGAATGAAATCCATTAAAAAGAGATCATAAACCTTCTTTCCAGAACCTCACAATTTAATGCACAAGTAGTTCTTTTATAAACTTCCCGAAATATAAACATCAGTATCATATGGAAATCTTTTCATAAAGGTTTAATTTATAAAAGATAACATTTCGCCACAACCGGGACTTTTTGGTCCAAAACGCATCATACGATGACAAAAAAACCATTTTACCAAGGATTGTAGTGTAACACAAAGTAGACCACCAATCCGAGTTATGAGCTAAACAATTGGAATCCGAGGATACGAACACATAGGTCCGTGCTACAACGTGAGATCTAGCCCCAAGCAAAACCAATGTATACTCCTTCACTAGGATCACTATGAACCATGGCTAGTATCCGGCCTCACATAACCGTACCAAGTTGCCCCCGAGGATCATATGCATCCATAGCTACAAAATGGGGAATATGACATCCCAATAATACAGTCGACTCAAAACCTAGGGATCCGCTAGTAATGGTACAGACTCGTCACAACAACATATGTGACCAACCATAAATAAACATATGGTTATAAACACATTTTATAAACAAAATGTCATTTCCAGTTCAACTTCTGGTAAGAATGAAAATCATTAAAATGAGTTCTTAAACATTCTTTTCATATATCCGCAAAATGTACAAGTAAAACATCATTTTACTTCATTAAGATAAAATCCATCATTTTAGTAAACACAATGATCGGGAACCCTAAAATCTCCCAAAACTCAAGTTATATCAAATATGTAGAAAACTTAAATCTGAAGTCATGGAGATACATAGGAGTTCAAAATGTAACCATTTTGACATGTATAAAGTTTTAGAAAAGTCGTAGGAACTCACCCAATAGGTTTATACGAAAACCCGAAGAACCAGATATTGACCCTCTTGCGAAGACGAAGCTTTCTACACCGAAACCCCGAGCAATGCACTTAATACTAGCGATTAACGGAAGCTCGAAGATCCAAAGAAAACCAACCAAACTTAGAGAGAGATAGAGATAAATATTTAGAGAGAATAGAGAGTGTTAGAGATTTGAGAGAATGAGATCTAAAGAGATATTTGGAAACTGAAACCCTTAAGTCGGTCCAGGGACTTTCGCGGGTTATGCCGCGACCTCAACTCGCGGCATAACTCGCCCGCTTACACAAAACCAAACCCATCCAGAGGGTTTCGCGGGTTGTGCCGCGACTTTAAGTCGCGGTGCAACTTGCGTAGTTCACTGTGGTTTGTGCAATCCACCAAAAGCCAAACTCAAACTTGGAACCAAACGCGGTGCTAACGACAAAAGCTTAACACTAGAATACCAAGGTTACATAACGAAATTCGGGGTGTTACAATACTCCCAACCTTAGAATGATTTCGTCCTCGAAATCTACTCTTCTCAATGGAACACTGTCCGCAGAGAAGATCGTTCTTAACCCATTGCCAGAATCATTAACGAGATCCTAATACCGACATCCACATTAGCTACCCTTCTTGGGCACAATTCAATCCTAACCGAGCGAACACTCAACACTTCAAAGTAACCTTTACTCCCAAGGTTACGGTTGCCTCCCAACCTTAGGTGACAATTACTACCTCTAGGAAATTTGCGACCTCAACTTTCCATCTACCAATTTCTTTCAAACTGCACGGTTCCGAACTCAAAGCCAACAGTCGACGCTAATCTTCCCAAAACTCTCAGATTTCACTGATCCATTCCTAATAGTGATAAAGATATTCTTACAAGGCGCACTAATGCATCTTTCCGGCAATCGGTTAACACAGATTCTGTTATCACTCAACTCCGATCCGACTCCAAATCTGGAAATAACCCTTATTCAAATTTCTTAATACTTCCATAAATACTTCGTCTACAACCACATTATAAGGATTAACCTCTAAACATACCACCAATCTATACATTCGGACTATAGAGGACGGGTGCTAATAAAACCCACAACATGAATTTGATGCACATGCTGAAAAAAATAAAAAGGATTAGGCTTAACGCCTAGAGAGCTCAAGAGTTTTACATAAGTAAAAGCAATTAAATTGATGAACTTCTCTTTAAAACAGAACCTTTCAAATAATGAATTTTAAAACATGGAACAACTTCTTTTCAAAGTTATGCACTTTCAAAGATGGATCCTTCATTTCAACGATGCTTTATAAATTGATACAACTTGTACTAACTCGAAGTATGAAACATTAGTAACACCATGCATACCGTACGTCCGAAATCATGGACATTTGGTCCAGTACTCACACGACCAAAACGAAAGAAAACTAAATACCCATATGCAGGAAAACACACTTCATTCAAACCTTAATATACGTGGGGAGAACCCAATATTAAAGCCATCATTTACCGTCAACTCCACATAACCAAAGTTGGTAAAAAATATGACATTAGTGTTTAAAATACCCCGGGTCTACGACGGAGAGACCCGTACACAAAGAGAATAGAAGGACACGCAAGTAGGCTGCCCATACAACTTCCTCGTATGACCTCTAAACGTTTCCATCTTGGGTGGCGAGAACAAATGAATGGGGCCACCCGTGATGTTATTGGATTTCACCACGTATCCCGATCTTAGTTCCCATGCCATACCAGACATCACAACTTCAAACCGTTTATTGCCTCTAGCCATACTCCGTCGAGTTCCACCTCAAGGGCATACGGACACGGGTGTCTACCCAATCTAGACGAGTTCCAACTCAGTGGCTCGTGCCACCTATTGTCTACTCGCTAGCAAACCCGAGCGGTCACTAAGTGTAACCCAAAACCTCAGGCCTTACTAAACAGACAGACTTACGTGCCAATGAAACCATTACAACACTGTCTAAACATTACGTGACTCCAAATGAATGACTCACGCACCCAAAACATGTATTCTCCAAAATAAAATGCAATAAATGCAACTCACACCCCAAAGCTCCACTTAGGTTATTAAACCGGACAAAAGTCCCAAAGTCCTGACAAAGCCGAAATCCGACATAAAGACCCAACAATTACGTAAATCTCCAATGGGCGCCAATATAAACATCAAAACACGCTTGACCAACATTTATGAAAATACTACGACTCAAGAGTAAATAACCCAAAGCTCCTCGTTGGTTGAAACAAACGTTTTCCAAATGAACTCATTCTCTTCGCGATACCCAAAATGACTCATAGTACCATGATATGCATTTTCCAACGGTTTATAAAATCGTACCGAATGGACAAATATATAAAATGACCTCCATTTATCTCTTACATCATCAAAGAAACATGTTAACATGATTTATTTATCAAAACGCCCAAAAACCTCAAAGATGCGCGTTACACAAGTTTATAAAGTTAAATATACCCAAATAACTAAAACTTATCAGTAGTTAACAATTTATTGTAAAACACAAACACTTTTAAAATAAGCATTTTGGCATGTACACCGTTTTCACAAATCAACTTGAACTCACCAAAAATACGAATAAACTCCATCATACTAAAATCTTTCGTTATGGTTATAAATCCGGACAAATGTCCACACGACTCATTTAGTCAAAACCCGAGCCAAAGGCCCAACACTTCACGTAAATTTCCAACGAAAGCCTCGTAAACCTTAAAACACATTTAACCGACATTTAACGTTTCCCCAAATAATGGAATGTCTTTAAACAATGCTTATGAAAACACACACCACAAGGGCATGATTTCTCAAAACTCAACACGTATTGAGACCCAAGATTTTCCAAAGGTTTATGAATGCAAAAATACTAAGATGCACAAAATCATGAAATAAACTTTGCTTGCACAGAATCATCAAAGATGCATAAATCATAATATAGATTTTACGTGTACAAAATCACCCAGAATACATAAATCACGCTATTTACTTGTTGAAATATTAAAGCTCGACATGAGCAATTTATGATGTTAAAACAATCCAAATTACCGAATACGAAAACTTATCAAAATACTCATACCTTGAGAAATACCAAGTAAAACATACGCAACAATTTACACTATAAACGTGAAAATAGGTTCTTGCACTTCAACACGTGCAATAATTGTTTGTACAACTCCAAAGGGAAAATTACAATTTTATCTTTAAAATTCCTCCTCTATAACCAAGAGACGTTGCAGAAAAGGAATTTTCAACTCACCCCATCTGCAACAATTCATTCCCCAAAGGGCGGTAAAATAACGGGGATGCAAATAAAATTTCAAATCGAGTTTAAAGCTTCACGTTGTAAAGATAAACACATCTGACCAAAATAGAAACTACAACGACAAAAATACCGCCAACTCGCTAAATGCTTTGCGGAAATTTTAACAGTAAGAGTTAATGATGGATATACGATCAGAACGAAAGTTCTGTTTAAAAAAAAATAACATAAATCGTTTATGCAATCATTCACACCAACGTTATACTTAAATCTAATGCACATAGTACACGACGGTTGACATTTGTTAACAAAAACTCCGAAATTAACGCACACAATGATGCATATGCACAGGTTCCTGAAATTATTTACGCGACACAAAAGTCGTAAGATGAGACACCATAATCCAACTGGATTTTCATAAACTCATTAACGCTAAAAATCAAGTGGTGTCCAAATTTCCATTTTTCAACACAAGGTAAGGCGACCATTTTGACAAGATTTTTGATGAGACACGACGCCCAAGGAACTCATAACTTGCACGCAATGAAATTAAACTCACGCATCTCAAAATATACACATGCGACAAAAGAATCCGTAAAACAAAACTCCAAGAATTCAACAAAAACTCACACAACTAAAAATTCCCAAGAAACTCCGACTCAAAAGCATGGGAATAACTCTTCCTTTAAAACCATTGACATACGTGGAAGAGATCCAATGTCAAGGTCAAAATTCCACAGCTACTTGCCCATTAACTCAAAAAACGTTAAAACACAGGTATTACGACATTCAAAAATAGCTTTTAAACACAAGACGTGAACAAAGAGAGTTTTGATAACAATTTGAAATCAGGTGCAACAAAACCATTTTAAGCATGCTTATGCTCATAGTTTAAAATATGTTGAGTGCTAAATGTTTTGCCAAAACGTTATAAGGTAATTTACTTTATGGTTGGCGATCATGAAAAGCAATTTATGCAACCTTATTTTAGAAATAAATTTAATGCATGAATTCGGTCGGCACTCACATCTTAATACTACGCTTCCCAACATCCCGACGTACTATAAACAACCGGATGCCTCCGGCATCATAGGGCAACCATCCCATTAATTAACTTACAAATCTCCTCGAAATAGAATCGATCTAACAAGATATAGTTCTAATTCCACCAACGAATCTGGCTCTAGATGATTAACTTATTGCGTTCTACGCACTTACTATCATCCCGAAGAGACATTGCTATAAACAACAATCATTCCTTAGCTTACTCGCTTAGAAACTTTCGCACTACTCTAACAGTCAACATACCAAGGTAGAGCAGGTAAACACAAACACGAGAAATGGTAAGGAAGAGTTTAACTGAAACACGTACGAAAGAAACGTACCATTACGTCTACCAATTGTCATAACATTAGCAAACCAATTACACTCACGTAAAATATCCTCATAATCACATTAGCTAAGTGAGATTATGAACATATAACACATAAGGGTTCTTGTTACCGTCATCACAACGCCTGATGAACATAACTTCCGTCGACTCTAAGACTGTCCCATCTTAGAAGTTCTACCCAATCTCACAATCAATGTCTATCAAACTCAGTCTAAGTCTAGACATCTTACATTCATGCCTAGTTCGCTTAAACTAGAGCTCTGATACCAATTTGTAACACTCTAAAATTCAGAGTAAGTTAAAACCTGGAAATATGGCAACAAGACATCCGAATTGATATAAACTTCCCATAAAGGGGATCAGTCCTTAAGACTATACAAAACTCGCACGGATATAGAATTTATCAAAAAAACTAATCTAAACATAACTGTCTAGACTACATCACTTGACGAACCAAAGTTCATTAAAAGATGGGACTTAAACAATGTCTAACGCCAAAATAATAGACATCTCAAAATGCCTCGAGTCCACGCTCGACTCTCAAAAACCCTGTGCAACCCACCGCTAAGGGAAACCTGTTATACACATCATTTGAGAAAAAGTTTTAGGCTTAAAGCCTAGTGAGAACATACAGTTTATAAATTTCAAGAGATATAAACTTTTGTATCAAAGGGAATCTTTTCAAATAAGCATTTCCAAGTTAACTGTTGATAAGAATGAAATCTATTAAAAAGAGATCATAAACCTTCTTTCCAGAACCTCACAATTTAATGCACAAGTAGTTCTTTTATAAACTTCCCGAAATATAAACATCAGTATCATAAGGAAATCTTTTCATAAAGGTTTAATTTATAAAAGATAACATTTCGCCACAACCGGGCCTTTTCGGTCCAAAACTCATCATACGATGACAAAAGAACCATTTTACCAAGGATTGTGGTGTAACACAAAGTAGACCACCAATCCGAGTTATGAGCTAAACAATTGGAATCCGAGGATACGAACACATAGGTCTGTGCTACAACGTGAGATCTAGCCCCAAGCAAAACCAATGTATACTCCTTCACTAGGATCACTATGAACCATGGCTAGTATCCGGCCTCACATAACCGTACCAAGTTTCCCCCGAGGATCATATGCATCCATAGCTACAAAATGGGGAATATGACATCCCAATAATACAGTCGACTCAAAACCTAGGGATCCGCTAGTAATGGTACAGACTCGTCACAACAACATATGTGACCAACCATAAATAAACATATGGTTATAAACACATTTTATAAACAAAATGTCATTTCCAGTTCAACTTCCGGTAAGAATGAAAATCATTAAAATGAGTTCTTAAACATTCTTTTCATATATCCGCAAAATGTACAAGTAAAACATCATTTTACTTCATTAAGATAAAATCCATCATTTTAGTAAACACAATGATTGGGAACCCTAAAATCTCCCAAAACTCAAGTTATATCAAATATGTAGAAAACTTAAATCTGAAGTCATGGAGATACATAGGAGTTCAAAATGTAACCATTTTAACATGTTTAAAGTTTTAGAAAAGTAGTAGGAACTCACCCAATAGGTTTATACGAAAACCCGAAGAACCAGATATTGACCCTCTTGCGAAGACGAAACTTTCTACACCGAAACCCCGAGCAATGCACTTAATACTAGCGATTAACGGAAGCTCGAAGATCCAAAGAAAACCAACCAAACTTAGAGAGAGATAGAGATAAATATTTAGAGAGAATAGAGAGTGTTAGAGATTTGAGAGAATGAGATCTAAAGAGATATTTGGAAACTGAAACCCTTAAGTCGGTCCAGGGACTTTCGCGGGTTATGCCGCGACCTCAACTCGCGGCATAACTCGCCCGCTTACACAAAACCAAACCCATCCAGAGGGTTTCACGGGTTGTGCCGCGACCTCAAGTCGCGGTGCAACTCGCGTAGTTCACTGTGGTTTGTCCAATCCACCAAAAGCCAAACTCAAACTTGGAACCAAACGCGGTGCTAACGACAAAAGCTTAACACTATAATACCAAGGTTACATAACGAAATTCGAGGTGTTACACACAGAAGGAAAAAACGATTATATGACAAAAAAGGAATATGAAAGGAAAAAACAAAGAAGACGTAAGTATAAAAAATTATGCCCTATCAAACTGAAAAAATGTCTCTCAATGTTTTGGTCGTGATTTCGATTTTATACCTCTTAATCGAACGCCTCTGTGATGCAGCTCATCCTCCCCACAACTATCTCCTTCGTCGGCTCTTCAATTCCACTCGTGTAGAAGAATATGGATTTATAATGTAACTCTCCAATTGCATGGTAGAAGAATATAATATGGAGATTGCCTATAGAGATTATCTCTAACCAAATTTATTTATTGAGAAATAATTAGTATTTAATTGTTAGGGAGAGTGAAAGTAAGGAAAGAGGAAGACAAAAAGTTATTTGAGAGTAGTGAGAAGTTTTTTAATTAAAAAAAATTCAAAATTGTGATAAAATAGAAAAAGGTGAATGGAGGATCTTCATGATGCCACTTAAGCACCTCTATGTTTTTCTTATATATATATATAGAGAGAGAGCAAGGATCATTTGTTAACCAACCATTTGTTGTTAACTTTATGAACCATTTCCAAGCAGGGGTGTAAATGATGTGAGTCGAGCTCGAGTATCATTATACTCGACTCAAACTCGAAAGCTAATACTCGAGCTCGACTCGAAAACTCGCGAGTAGTAAAAACCCAAGCTCGACTCGAACTCGAAAGCTAATACTCGAGCTCGAACTCGACTCGAACTCGTTTTAAGCTCGAATCAAGCTCGAACTCGAACTCGAATCAAGCTCGAACTCGAATCAAAATCGACTCGATAAAAATTTTCAATACAAAACTTTGAAGAACTTGAAATGTGCACCGGCTTAAGTTTAAGGGGTGCTCCAAAACATTTCAAAATAAAAGGTTAAAACTTGAACATTTGCTTAGTTCAAAGATCAATCTTGTCCTAACAAGATGAGCCTAAACCACCCAACCTTACATTGCAATTTATATAAAGTGGCCATGAGGTAGAATCCTTTTACTAGGCGATGTGGGATAGAATTCATTTATATAGGAAGGTGATAGGGGTAGGTTAGCTTTGTTTAGGGGATGTAGGATTAGAATAAGGAGTGGAGAAGGAGACTTCCATACTTTCTTTATACATATTTTTAATATTAGAACTTTTATGTTAATATTATCTTTGACCTATTTTTCTTTTAAATAAAAATTTATTAATATGTAAAATCATAATCACCGTGAATAATTTATATCTCATTTTAACATTTTATTACATATAGAGTTATAAAGATAAATTTGTCATATTTTTACATTATATTTTATAAATTATAATATAAAGTTAATTACATAAATTATATTCGAGTATCTCACGAGCTTATCGAGTCGAGTATCAAATGGCTTGACTCAACTCGTTAGTATATCGAGTCGAGCATATTCGAGTCGAGTGTTGACCGAGTTTTGACCGAGTCGATCTCGAGTAGCTCGCGAGTTGTCTCGTCTCATTTACACCCCATAGAAATCTATCTTTGATTGTTGTTTTCTTTGTTTTAGTATTTAATGCTAAAGGGTAGAAATGTCAATTCTTAATTAGCAAATATTTTATATTTCATTTAATTTTTGGGGGTTACAAAAATAAAGCCTTCTTGATTCTAGCGTAGGTTATGATTTAAAAAAAAATTCATTTTCAAAATAATGTTAAAATAATATGAACATTTTCATGACTAATTTCATATTTTTTTCAAAATCATATAGTGGTTATTTTCAAAATCATATGAACATTTTCATGAAATTTCATTCATGTTCATATTTTTTCATATTAATATGATATTTAAAAATAATATTGTTTATACTTCTTCATATGAATATGATATTTAAAAGTAATATTGTTCATATTTTTTCATATGAATATTATATTTAAAACTAATAATGTTCATATTTCTTCATATGAACATGCATGAACTGGGGGTTACGATTCTTTTAGAAGAATAATGTTCAAATGCATGCAGATTCATGAACACTTATGAACCAGGGGTTACAATTCTTTTGAAAGGAACATTAATTAAGAGAGAAAAAAAACATAATGTTTCATTTATTTTCCCCCAAAATACCCTTATCACTATAGTTCACTCCTAATTTTTCATTAATTGTACATTTATTAAGGCTTTTAAAAGATATTCAATCTCAACCATTTATTTCCATGATCAAGGGCTTATAATGGTTCATAGAGTTAACACAAAAAATGTGGTTAACAAATGAACCTGACACTACTAAATAAAAGACTTTTTCCGGCGGATTTCCGACGGAAGTCAAACGGATCAAACCACTTTGACTTTCGCCGAAAATCCGCCGGAAATCCGTCGAAAAATTATTTTTCTTTTATTTTTTTAAAAAAATCAATTATTTCCGGATTGATATTCAAATTATTTTGGCACAACTTGACATGAGTGTACTAGTATTTGATGAGGATTGATATTCAAATTATTTTGGCACAACTTGACATGAGTGTACATTATTTTTGATTGAATATAAATTGTAAAAATGATAATATTTATTTAACACTTATTATTTGTAGAGATGTGTATTTCAATATAAAGTTTAACTATGTATATCAAAAAAGTTGGTTGTATATTTTTTGATTATTTGTATGAAAAACTAATTTTTAAAAAGCTGACAGGATTTAATTTTAATTATTTTTTTTAAAAAATTTACTGAAATTTCCGACGGATTTCCGGCGGAAAAATCCGTCGGAAAATAAATAAATAATTATTTAAATAAATAAATAAATTAAGTAATTAGAAAATATTTTCGGCGGAAAAATCCGCTGAAAATCCGCCGCAAACTATTAAAATTAATTTTCTTAATTAATTAAATTATTAAAATTTTAAAAAAAATCGGGCCGGTTTTCGGCGGATTTATCCGCCGAAAAATCCGCCGAAAATGCCGCCGAAAAAAATGATTTGCGGCGCCCCTGTTTCCGGTGGACCAAATCCGCCGAAAATGCCGATTTCCAGCGGATTTCCGGCGAATTTGGCCGTCGGAAAAAGTCAAAAATTTTGTAGTGTGACCCTATATATATATATATATATATATATATATATATATATATATGCTTTTTTCTTCTATTTTATGTCGTGATGAGTTTTACTAATTTATCACATGAATAAAAGATGAAATTTGTGAGTTTATTTTAATGTTGTGCGGTTGTAACAACTCGTCTCATAAGAATAAGAAACGAGATTGATGAACTCTTTATAAACTTGAAATTATTGGCTATTAATAACTTTTATCATAATTTTAAGTTGATTCTTCTTTTGGTTTGACATATCACGGTATTGTAGGACTTGAGAAAGTCAGTCGTGTGATTGAGTTGTCATATTATTGTTTCCTCATTTATGTGTAAAATTATTCAATGACATGAATATTTTTCGTCCCTCTTCCTTCAATTTTATAATAGGGTAAACTAAATGTACCCATATATATTGTTATATATATACACCACTACCTCCTAAATTTCTCCTCACACATATTAACATGATTTCACACATTCGTATCTTCAAAACGTCCCATTTCATGAATGATGTATAAAACCCGACAAACACTTAAAAGTGTATTTTTGACCAAATACCTATTTATGCAATAAATCGTCAAAACACATTCATTTATGACACATTTATCAAAATGCCCAAAAATCCCAAATATGGGTGCTTTACAAGCTTAATAAGCTAAACACTTCAATAATCGAAAGTTACCAAATAACTCAACAGTTGACAATTTCATGTAAAACACATAAATACTTTAAAATTGACATTTTGGCATGTACAACGTTTTCACTAATCAACTTGAACTCACCTTGCTAGGTTAGGTTAAACCTAGGTTCCAACTCCAACCATTAGCCTCCAATAGTGTAGATTCCACCCTTTCCAAGTCATCTTCAACAATGAGCTAGGGTTTCCAAACAACCTATTTCCTCAACTCTAGAAATGAATCACAACAAGTAAAACCTTTAGATCTACAAAGATCCTTACACTAAAGCTTAGATTACTCAAGGAAGCTTACCACTTTAGATATTGAGACCTTCCACCCAAAGTTAATCAAATCCAAGCTTCTAACACCAAACTTTCATGTGCCATTAGGATAAATCCTCCATGGATGCTCCAAAATTGGCTCTTTGAGCTCTCAAAATCGGACTAACGGAGAGAGAAGTGGATAGTATGAGTATGAAATGAGAGGAAACCCTAGAATTTGGGTTTTTAATCGATCAGGCCAATCTCGCGGCCTTGGCTGTCCCTCAGTCACGGATCACTGTGACTTGCGCGGGCTTATCCGCGACTTGGAAGCCGCGGGCCAAGCCGCGCACGTCCTTGTTGTGCCTCCTCACGTATTGCGTTAAAGCGCTCCCTGACTGTTCCCTCGGCCTACCGCTGACCGTTTCCTCAGTCGATCATTAACTGTTCTTTAGGGAATTACGGGTGTTTTAGGTGAGTCCCTTAACCCTTTTTTATTAATGCAAAATGTGTATAAATTTTTACTGAACTATGATCATGGTTCTATGGTTTTGGCATGAATTATATACTTGGAATCCTTGGACAAACGTTATCGAAACTTGTTTCTCCTTGAACAATTACTACTTACTTAAAATGTTGCTTATCTTATGATATAGTGATTTAGTTTTGGACTTGGGTTGCTGAGTGGGATTAATATATCTTGGTATAGTGGTAATCCCTTAGGAGTTTATATTCTTCCATGTGCCTTGAATTTGTTTCACGGGCACATTGGAAGGGCATCTACTTGGGCCCGATCGTAGACGTCACAGTGGAGTGATGGTTATTTATGAACATTATGCAAATCCCGTGATATATGTTTGAATATATATATATATGGTTATGTTTGGGCCTTCATGGCGGTTTCTATGTTATCTTAAACTTTTTAATTATGTTTTTGAGAAGGAATTCACTAGGACCTTATGGTCTGGCCCTCATTTTTCAAACTTAAAACCATTTTCAGATAAGAGTAATGTTGGCAGTTTATCCAAAGGGAAAGAGAATATGTGATGTCGTTAGAAGAGACATGGATTAGATGAGTTTTGTAGTTCACCTTTAGACTTATTATAAATCTTAGCTGTGGATGTGTTTACCCGTTGCGAACCTTGATATGCAATTGATATTTTAACTTGGGTATATTTTGGGACCGTTTTAGCTATATTTTATGTTATTGTTGTTTTGAAAATTTGGATCATTACAAATAAAAATGGTAAAAGTATTCAATAATTATAATATTTTTTTAATTACAATTATTCTCACACATATCATGATCTTTCCAACAAAGACCAAGGTGTAAACAACAGAAACATTTTCCTTCGCTACAAGGACGATAAAAACAATGTCCAATATTGATCTTTTCGCTTGTAACCTTTTGGTCATTTGAGCTCAATGCCACCTTCCTCCCAACAAGACTGTTTGATGTGCCTGGATCACAATAATAAAACCACAACCTTAGTTAGAAATTTGAATACACACACACACACACATATATATATATAGAGAGAGAGATGAGGTTTCAACGAAAACATTGTCAAAATAAAAAACACAAAAACGCCTATATCTTATGAAATTTCAGACTAAAAGTCACATGTGATTCTGGTCGATCATGGCATGGACGAACACGAGTTTGGTCCGACGACCTAAGAGTGTTGACGAAACTTGAATCACGTATGATTTTTAGTCTAAATCACATGTGATATAGAGAACCTCATATTTTGTTATTGTACCTATGTTATGGTTTGAACTCAACCTTATATATATATATATATATATATATAGAGAGAGAGAGAGAGAGAGAGAGGGAGAGGGAGAGCGAGAGAGAGAGGGAGATCCCTTCTTTTGTTAACCAAACAATTAGTATTAACCTTATTAACCAATCTCATACATCCAAATTTATTATCAACGGTTTAGATTGACTTAATGTGATTTAATGGATAAAACTAAATGAAACGCACATGCATTAGTATATTCAAGGGTAATTACGTAAAATGGTGTATTACGTGAGAGTAGGAAACTGATATGAAATCCTTATATCTTGCCAAATCAACATGGTAGGTTATTGAATCCGAATTTAATGCAAGTGAGGAAAACTTGTTGACTGACATTATTGTTTATTTCATCAAAGAAGATTAAAAGAAAAGTTGTTGACTAAAATCATATATGAACATATTATACCTATGTATTCCATTGTATTCACTTATAAACAAATTGTTAATTATAACTTAGTGCACACATGAACTTAGTGTAATTGTTCACACATGAACATAGAGTGAGATTTGATTGGTCAATGAGGGTTTGCAAAGTTAACACTAATTTTTGGGTTAACAAATGATTGACCCTATATATATATATATATACACACACACACATATATATATGAAGATATACAAACCCATGAGAATCGATGTAAAAATATTCCTTTACATTATTTTTTCATCAAAAGCTATAATTTAAGATATTGTTTCACATTTGTTTGTGTTTATTTTATGAAAAATTACATCTAAAACTTTTTGTTTGTTCACTTAGTGAAACGAAAAATACAGGTAAAAAAGTTTCACATGGTGAAACAAATATATGAGAAGCTATCACATTATAAAATAAATATATGTGAAGCAATATCTTAAATCCTATCATTTGATGAAAAAATCATGTAAAAGATACTCTTTAATCGGTTCTCACGGACTTGTAACTTTTTATAGTTCTTATTAGATTTGGCCATATATATATATATATATATATATATATATATAGAGAGAGAGAGAGAGAGAGAGAGAGAGAGAGAGAGAATCAAACAAGAACATGGTTAAAATAAGAGAACAAGAAAATGACTAGATCACATGTGAATTACATGCGATTATGGGACACATTCAACAAAAGGGGTGGCCCGTGACCAAAGTCGCGTGAATCATGTATCATTTTACACGTGATTTTAGTGTAATATCACATGTGATTCGGCCATTTTCGCATTCTTTTATTTGGTTATGGTTCTCATATAAATCTGCAGACTCCCTCTATATATAATGGAGAAGGGGTGATGAATGCATACATTCATAAATGGAGGAAACAGAAGCGATGAGAAGGAAGAACAGAATCAGAGACTTGCAATTCGCCATTTTTATTGAAAAGATGATGAAATTGTTAATAGCATATTGAAGTGTACAAAATGAAGGGGTATTTATAAGTAGAAATATAGTGAAATATGGCAATGACTTAAAATTTTCAATTATTTCTTGCAAATTGATTTGATTTTGAAACTCAAATACTTTATTTCTATAAAAGAAATATATAACTTCAATTTCTTTTTTTGTAAAAGTAAATTGTTTGAGATAATTCATAATAATTAAATATAGAAAAAAACCGGTTTGTAGTAAGTAGTCTCACATGAATAGAAGAGTAGATTTGTGAGCTACTTATAAACTCAAAATTGTGTTTTACTATAACTTCTACCATGATTTTAAATTGGATTCAAACTCATATCTACTAATCTTCTTCTCACACCCATCAACATCATGACTTGATTCTTACATTTTCAGTGTATGACTTAAACTGATTTTTGACATAAATAGAGATGTATATAACAACACTCATTTATAATTTCTCCAATTTCACGAGATTTTAGCAATATTCTTTTAGTTTAAATACCTAAGAGATCTTCAACAACTTCTCCAAAATAGATTAAAATGGGGAATTTGAACAATTTTTTACTCTAACAAATTCTCCAAAATGGAGAAAGTATGAGAGAGAGTGTAAATTTCTCAAAAAAAAAATGATTATCATGAAAGAAAAATGTTAATAAAAAACCTTCTTAGAGGTATAAATATGTAAACTAAATGTTAATAAATTGACTCATCAATATTCACGTCAATTTAATACACTTTAATTTACACGATAAAAAACCCTTATTGCAATTAATATAATAAATGAAATACTTATAATAATTACTGTTAAGTCCAAATATTGTATCCAAGATTTAATTAGGAAGTCAAAGTTGGAAGTCAACAATGTCAAAGTCTTGTAAAAGTCAAAGCTAGTTTTGTTTCCTTTGTTGTTAAGTTTTAGTTTAAGCTTTAGGTATAAATAGAGTTTGCTTTGTATTCTTTAGGTAGGAACTAAATTGTAAATCAGATTAGTGAGATATATGACAAGAGCTTTCAAGATTAACTCTCTCTCTCTAGCTTTCTCTCTCTAGAATCTTTAGATCTTGAGTTAACAATTGGTATCAGAGCAGGTTAGATTTTGAGAGTTTTGAGAGTAGAGTTCTAATTTCGTGTTATCAGATCAATCGAATTTCAAATTTGTTAGAATTTTTTTTTTAAAAATCGGTTTTTCTGGTCATTTCTCTAGATCTATGTTGATTTTCTGAACGATTTTCAGTGAATTTGGATTCAATTGCTTCGGAATACAGTTTTGAACAAGTTTTGTTCTTGTTTTGTGCAAAGATTCGATCATTTTGTAATCGAATTTGTCAATTTTGTAATTTCCAGAAAAGTTCATGTGGATGATATTGAGTTTCTATTCAATTTCTTGAGCTCTCTCAATGAACGATCAAATGATATGAATAGAGCCTTTAACACTGTCAGAAGACTTATCAGAACAATTTCAAGAGTTCAAGTTCAAAGTTCATGTCAGAATTTCAATTTGCTTCCGCTGTTGTTTTCAAAGTTCAAGTCTGATAAAGAATGTTCAAAGTCAAATCAAGATGATTCGTGAAAGTTTGTTTCTTCCGAAGTCGATTCAGTGATCAAAGTGATGAAGATACAATTTTGATTGAAGACGAAAGATTTTTCAGAAATGATGATTCATGTTTCAAAGATGTTTTAAGTTTTCAATGTTTCATGTTCAAGGCATGTTGACTTTCCAAAGCTTCAAAGTTTAAAAAGACTTTCCAAGTTTCTTCAAAAGCTGCAAAAGAGCAAAGTTTTTGAAAGCTTCAAGAGACAAAAGATGAAGAATCAAGAGTTGAAGATCTGCATCAAATTTTTATTAAATCTTGAATACAAAGGGGGAGATTGTTAAGTCCAAATATTGTATCCAAAATTTAATTAGGAAGTCAAAGTTGGAAGTCAACAATGTCAAAGTCTTGTAAAAGTCAAAGCTAGTTTTGTTTCCTTTGTTGTTAAGTTTTAGTTTAAGCTTTAGGTATAAATAGAGTTTGCTTTGTATTCTTTAGGTAGGAACTAAATTGTAAATCAGATTAGTGAGATATATGACAAGAGCTTTCAAGATTAACTCTCTCTCTCTAGCTTTCTCTCTCTAGAATCTTTAGATCTTGAGTTAACAATTACTATAATATAACTTATCATTAATTATTATTTACATAATACTTCTATTTACATAACTACATAAGACTCATTTTTTTTTTTTTTTTTACTTTTGTTGGGATTTTAGAGTCCACTTTTTATTTTTGTCTTCTACAATTTTCATGAGTTCTAAATTTAAAAAATCAATGTCTTTTATTTACATGATACTTGAAAAGAAGAATATGTATATTTTTATATACGCAAAAATTGAATAAAGTAAGAAACTTATTATAATTTATACAAATAAAAATAAAATGAAGATGAGGACTAATCACATGAAGGGACATTCCTTGGGGTGTGCGGAGTGGTGCTACCGCACAGGGCCTCAGGATATTTTTTAAATTTTTACTTATAATAAATTTACTATATAAATTATTTAATACAATTGTTTAAACAAAAACGACCTCTAACACAGTGGCAAGGTGTTTTGTATGTTTGTGGTTGTTATATAAGGATCGAATCCCTCAATATGCAATATTAATTTTTTGTGTTTCTATTTAGTTTTGTTTTATTATAAATTTTGTTTTGGAAAACTAATTAAATATATAAGATTTTTACAATTTCTTTATATTTAATTTCTTTTTAATTCTTAGTGTTTCTATTTTAATTTTGTTTTATAATATCGAATCCTCCACAAACAATATTAATTTTTTGTGTTTCTATTTAGTTTTGTTTTAATATAGATTTTTTTTGGAAAACTAAATATATAAGATTCTTAACAATTTCTTTATATTTGAACTTTTTTAAGGATAACTTAAATATATAATTCAAATTAATAAGTTATTTATGTATAGTTTAATTTAATAAGTTATTTAGATACTTTATCTTTCAAATTCAAAAATAAAACTCTTAATTCATATTTTATTACTTTTTTTACAGTCTCCATTTGTTGTTATCACTTAACAAGTAACGCCTTCATTTGACTTTTCTTTTTCAAGAGTTTTAGGTATAAAGGTTTAGATCATCTACCACAATTATGTTATCATATATGCTAAATAGAAGGGGAAAATGAGAAGGTAAAAAAAATGTAAACTTAATTTTTGAGAAAGAGATATGTTATTTTAATTGTTTGCACCAATGGGGTTTAATGTATTACAGGTTTTTGTAATATTTTTAGAGACTTTAAATTTAGGGTAGATATTGGAGACTTGGAGTTCAATGTAATTTTTTTAGAGACTTTAAATTTAGATTCTCTATATTAGGAAAAGTATATAATAGAAGTTAAAGATGCTCTGAATAACTTTGGTTGTTTGGTGTCCTTTTAATGATTTATCTTATACATTTTTTAGTAATTGTTGATTTTTTTTCTATATGTTTTTTAGTACATTTTTAATTTTTAATATATTATTTTTTAATGAGGATGAATTAATGAAAGATTCTTGTTGGTATGAGTTTTGTAATTATCGATAATGATTAATCAATTCTATATAAAGATGGTTGTTATTCTTATCCTCTTCTCACTTACATACAATGTTATTTCATATTTCCTACCTCACATTAATACAATGTTATTGCGTACCTCCTCCCTCACTCACAGACCCCTTCATAGGAAGGGTTATAAAAGTTAAAGAACACTAACATTGAAAATTAACAAATCAATAATAAATTTTAAGTTCACACTAACATAATAACATTAAAAATTAAAACTCCATCTAAGTTGGTCAAATTCAAATATAAGTTATTGGTCAATTTATTATAAAACAATATCGAAATATAGTTAAAAGTAGTATAGTAAATAATATAATAAAATAAAACTAAGCACATTTAGTTTTTCGCACAGGGCACCCAAAATATCAGGAACGACCCTGCTAACGACACTTTAATTAACAACATTAGGGTTGTAAACGAACCGAACGTTCAGCGAACCGTTCATGAACCGTTCGTCGGGAAGTTTGTTTATGTTCGTTTATTTAATAAGTGAACGAATATGAACACATTTTTTTTGTTCGTTTAGTTAAATGAACGAACATGAACAATGGTCTTGTTCGCTTATTTTCGTTCGTGAACGTTTGTTCATTTATGTTCGTTAATGTTCGTTTATGTTTGTTTATATATATATATATAAATATATTTACATATATTATCACGTTAATGTTTAAAAGCATTAATTAAATTAATTTTATAAAATTATTTTTTTATACCTCCTAAGTTCTCCCAGTTTTTCATTTTGTTATGTTATTTTTTACGAACGAAATGATGAGTAACGGTGGTTGTTTTTATTCATTTATGTTCGTTCGTTTACGTTCGTTTATGTTTGTTCGTTTACGTTCGTTTACGTTCGTTTAGCTCTTAATGAACGAACATAAACAAACACGAACAAACATATTTTCTTAACGAACGAACATGAACACAAAAAAATTCGTTCGTTAACCATTCGTGTTCGTTCGTTTGTTCGGGTAAGTTAAACGAACGAACACGAACAAGCCTTCGTTCATGTTCGTTATAGCCCTGAACAACATTATTAAGGGGTAGCATATTTGTTATAAAAATGAAACTATAAGGATATTCCTTTTGTTTTTTCAGGTACCTTACTCATTAATTTATGAAAAGCACAAGTTACAAATATGCATTTAACTCTAACATTAATGTGATCGAGATGCAAAAAACGTCCCTTAAATCTAAATAATTAGAAACTCTCTAATTTTGTTACTACTTACTTTACTTTAATAAAATGTAATAGTTATTTATTTTAATTATATTATGTAATTTTAAGGGTGAGTAATTTTTCAAAAAACTTATTGTAGTTTAGTTTATATTTGTTAATTACCTGCATTATGAACTAGTTTTTACCAAATATAACTAGTGTATAAGCTAATTTGACAAACATGGTATTTAGCTTACACCGTGACTAATCAAGATCGATTCCATTTAAAAAAAACAGTATTTTATTTCACAAATTGACACAATTAACTCTTCGATGGTCAAACCAAGTAGAATTTCCTCCAATGTCAAACTGCAATTTTGGCAGACCTTACAAAATCTCATTTTCCTTTTTATATGAGACTAGAAACATACTTGCGAAATGCATCGAGATACATCACGATTTTAATGTTTCATTTTGTTTTTTTGTTTTTTTTTGTCGATTTACAATACGATTTTGGATGGTTTTGAGAAAAGTGATAATGTTTTTTTTTATAAATTTGTTTAATTTAGGCTTAATAATATAAGTATTTTGTTAGAATTCAATGATTATTTTATATATTTTAATGATATCTAAAAAAATAACCAATTACATATTTAATAATATAATTAAAACAAATTTATAGTAATATAATATATTAATTAATAGTGATACATGGAAAGATCTGCATAAAAGGAAGGTCATGCACATACCAAATTGGTGGGTGTTAGAAGCTTGCAATAGTTATATGTATCTTGTGCTTTGATACTTGTAAATTAAGTGATTTTTAAAATCTTGCATAAAATGATGGTACCTTGTGCCTAATAATTTGTATTTAAGAGTTTTTTATCCGTGTTTTATAATATAGTATAGATTATACATTAAATGAGAAAATACAACATTAATTTGAAATATTGAACTACTTTGACCAAATCAATGTCATATATTTTTTTCCATATATGGTTTTTTTTATATTATCTAAAACATCTTATTTTAGAAATTAGTGTAAATTACAGATTTTGTCCCTATGGTTATATGAAAACTTGGATAAGGCCCCCCCTAAACAAATTAATTACATAGATGGTCACCGTGGTTTCTCATTTGTTATGGATTAGGTCCCTAGCCCTACATTCACTCTCATTTGGGGAGTGAATGCAATTTCCTTAATGTTAAGGATCTTATTGTGATTAAATGGTTAAATAGGGAAAACCCTACATTCACTCTCATTTTGGAGAGATTAGACGTTGGATAATAAGGCAGAGAAGGAGGGATTTTGATGAGAGAAAGAGAGCTCATTTGGATTCTTGGTGAAGAGTTAGAAGGAAATCAGTAAAAGAAGGGTCATCTCCTCCAAGGTAACTCTCCTCCCTCTCAAGCTCAACCCTTCCATTAATGGAGTTATGGATTCAAAGTTTGGAGTTCGCCTTTCTTTTCTTATTGGATTGAAAACCCCTAGATGGGTGATTGTTTTGGTTGATACTTAGTAGTTTTCAAGTGTTCATTTTGAGAAAACCCACAATTGTTAATGGTATCTTCAAGGATGTCAAGGGTTTATATTTTTGGCTTAAATGTTGGATCAAGTGATGGATTTTGTTTGGATTAAATGTTGTTTTGATGTTTGAATATACATTAAAATGATTTAGAACGTTGATTCTATCAATTTTGGAGGCTTAAAACCGATTTGGGAGAGTTTGGGGATAAATGGCACTGAGAAATTTTAGTTGAAATTCGTGCAAACCCAAACCAGAGCCTTGCACGACTTCTGGAGCGGGTTGGGTCGCGTGGAAGGTCGCGCCAACCCCTGTTGGCCGATCTTCCATTTTGTATCGTTTATCGTAACAGGCTAGGTTCGAGGCTCAGTTTGGGGTTTTGTCTTAGGGGTTGTAAAGTATGGATTTGGGGGATAATTAGGTGGTTTAATACCCTCGTTTGTCGCATGATTTAGGTGTTCGGTTTGGACATCAGTAGCATAAAGTATGAGCTAAAGCATGCTTATCAAAATGCAAGTTTTACACTTCTTTAAAATATGTTTGATGGTGCAGATATTAAAGTGTGCATGCATATGGGGGTGGGGCACGTGATGAATTTATATGTGAGGTGTGACCCATTTGGAATGCATGGATTCGTTTCGAGGGTAGGTGTGATCCCGAACACGTTGTCACAGGTGTGCATGACCTAAGTGTGGGCCATCTACATGGTTTGTGTGTGCATGGTGGTTTTAAAGGTGTGAATCATTTGTAAATGCTTATAACTCATTTTGAATTATAATTGCTGGTGCGATGCTGAAACTTGAGGGAACTCACTAGAACTTTGGTCTAACCCTCACTTTTATAAAACTGAAAATCTTTTTTAGGCAAGTGTATAGTGGGAGTTCGTCCAAGGGGAGAGAAGAGGTGGCGTAGTAGAAAAGGCTTGGTGCAGGCTTGTAGTCGTCGGTAGGTTTATAGTAAAACTCAGTTGTGAATATGTATAACCGCTGCGGAAAATTGAGTTGAGGTTAAAGTAAATAGTTTATTTGGGACCATTCTGGTTGTAATGTTATATTTATGTCATTGTTCGAGTTCGAGGGTGGAAACACATCCAGATTCAGGGCGACACCACACAGAGTCTAGGAACCACCGATTGCTACCCAATCTTGGCTAATACTCACAAATTTCACTCAATATCATATTTCAAGTCCCATATCCCTATATCTTTTCCAATCTGCCCAGACCCAAAAATCGATTCAACAGAGGATATTATTAAGCTTCCATAAATCTTTCCCAACCAGAAAATCTTGAAGGAAACGAGAAATGAGTTCCTAATTCTAAAGGAGATTGGAAACATACCTTTGAAGAATCATTTCCACAATTTGACCCTGGTTTCTCCCACGAAAGCGATCAGCCTTTCTATTTCCCTTCTTCTTCTCTTTTTTTGCCGCCGCATACACACAAGCACAGTGAAAATCCCAAGCATGAGGAAATGATTAGGGTTTTAGCCCTTTATGACTACCTTTGCACATAAGTCCCCCAACTTTCTTATTTTCACTTTTACACCGTTTATTAACTTAAAATTTTGGCATCAAGAACTTACGATTGTTACAACACTCCCCCCTTAAAGGGATTTCGTCCTCGAAATCTTCTTGTCGAAAAGGTACGGGTATTTGGACATCATGTCCGTTTCTAGTTCTCATGTGGCTTCTCGCCCCTTGTCGAACTTCCATTGGACCTTTACTAAATTGATATACTTTGCCCTTAAGCGTTTGACCCTACAATCCATAATTGCTTCCGGTTCCTCGACGAAGTTCAATTTCTCATCCAACCGCACATCCTGTAAGGGCACCGCCACATCGACTTTTGCAAGACATTTTCTCAGATTTAACGTGAAAGGTGTCGGGTAATTTGAACATGCACGCCACCTTCCCAACCCATTCAATAATTTCAAAAGGTCCACTATAACATGACTTAGTGTAAGGTCCACTTGCTAAATGTGTGTGTTTTGTAAAATTTTGGGTTTTGTGGTTATTTATTGTAAATTGAGGGGCTAGAGGGTAATACTGCTAGTATTTGCCATTTAGGGCAAAACCCATCTTTTCTCTGCATTTGGTACCGAGCGGCGATAGAGAGGACGAGTGGGGATTTTGAGAAGAAGATTTGGAGCTCTTGAAGAATTTAATCAAAAGGTTAGTATCCATCCTTAAGCCTTTAATAAATTTGTGTATGTGGATTCTCTATTCTATTTTGGGGTTATTTGGAGAATTGAGATTTAAATCCTTTGAGATTTTTGGATTCGGTGGTTGGTTTGCAGTAGGTTCTTATGAAAAGATTTGAATCTGAAAATGTTTGAGGTTAGCTTGATTTCCTTAGCATTTAGTCTCATTTATCGTTTTCTAGATTGGAGATTAAAATTGTTTGATTGTTTTCTTCACCAAGTGAAATTTGGGTTTTTGTTTGGGGTTTTGTCGATCGAAATCGCCCCGAAGTGAGTTCGGTCGATGTTGTGACCCCGGGCCTTGGGCTGGTCGATGCCAGGCGTCGGATACCGGATGTTGATAAAGACCCCGGTCGAAGGCTTAAATCTTGGTCGAAGGCTTAGACCCTGGTCGACAGCAAGGACCCCGGTCAATGTAAGGACACCGGTCGACCATAGACCGGTCGAGAGAGAAAAAGAGGGACACCGGTCTATCTTTGGTCCTATCAAGAAAAGTAGGTTCGGTCGAGGGAAGCCATGAGAGCCGTCATCTTTTTGGTTAGTTTGAATATGTGAGTCTCTCACTGTTAAATAAATTACTTAAATTCTTTACCTGTTCATTATTATAGGGAAGCAGTCTTTATCTAAGTGAGCATTCGGTTCAATCAGGTGAGTTTCTGACACCCCAATATTTTAACCCTGTTTAAAAGTTTTTTTAAACTGAAACTGGGATGCATGAGATGTTATTATTGATTGATGTTATATTTTAAAAGGAATGTGCTCGCGATATATTTGTTTAGTATGAATTTATATAAATGATTCTTCGTGTTACATGCATAGTGGCGGGAAATGTTGGACTTGTGGCGAGTATAGAAATCTCACACCACCAATGTGTGCGGAATTTGTTTCCCTCACATATGGACGAGGATTCTGCTTGGGCCCCGGTGTGAGCGGGGAGTCTTCTTGGGCCCCGATACGAGAGGGGAGTCTTCTTGGGCCCCGATCGTAGATGTGCACTTGGTGACTGGACTTTGGAACACAACTGATCATTGTGTTCCTGAATGGATATGCGGTTTTGAACCTGACTTTGTTTAAAATAATTTATTATGGTGTTGCTTTTGGGATCGTGGCTTATTATAACTTGTTATAACAGGGTGTTAATTTACTTTTGGATGTTGTTAGAAATTTACTAGGCCTTACGGTCTAACCCTCGTTTTCAAACTTAAAAATCCATTTTCAGGGAAAGGTGATCGTATTGCTCCAAGGAAAGGAAAGGAGAAGGTGTAGAGCTGTTTCCAGCCTAGAGCGAAGAATTAGTTTAGTTCTTTTACCGTTTAATTATAGTAACTCTCGGTTGTAGTAAAGACTTCCTCTGTTTAAATTTCTGAATTCGTGATTGTAACTCTTGGATTTTGGTTTGTATTACGCTATGTTTGGTATGAGTTTTTGGGTTGTTACATTTGGTATCAGAGCCATAGTTTAAGGGATTTAGGTGACCGGATAGGCCTAGACTTAAACTGAGAACTTAGGAAATTCAACCAAGATCTAGGATGCCTGTGAAAGTTCTCTCTAGGTGCGTTAATGATAAGGTATTGAGGAATGTCATGTAAGGTAAATTTGGGGATTCCACCTGGCCAGTGTAATCACGAATTTACATGTACATGTATGTGCTTAAATAACCTTGTCATACTAGGTTTCTAAGTTTTGGTTCTTTTGTGGTTTTATCAGTTTCGTCATGTCGGGAAGATCGTTAAGAAGCAGATCAGTGCCAGCTGAGGAGAATAACCCGGTTAACGAGACTCAGACAAATGAGCTAACAACACCGGTAAGACAATCTGTCGCTCGTGAAAGGGCCAGGAGTCGGGCAAAGAAGACAGTTGGGATGTCACGAAAGGCTACCACTCAGGTTGAACCAGATGTTGTGAATCGGGGGCGCGGGACGACCCAGTCGGGTCGACGTGCAAGAAGTGCGGAAATTCCTGCTAATAGGAATGTGTCGCAGCAGGAGAGTTCTACTTTTGTAAGGGGAAGGGGTCAACCACGAGGTCGGTGTCGTGGACGTAACCAAGCTTTTGTTACCCACACAGCCTTTGCTGCGGAAATGGCTAAACTGCAGGAGACTCTGAACGCTATTCTAGTGCAGCAGGAGGGGTCGACATCTGGGAACAAAGATAAATCTGAAGGCAAGGAGGGAACAAAAATATCCAGTCCACCGGTTTCGGTAGAGCGTAGTCATCGTCAATCGACCACTCTGGTGGAGAATGAGTCGGCAGCTAAAGGGTGTAGTTACAAAGAATTTGCTACCTGCAAGCCTCCTACTTATAAAGGCGAATGTGATCTGGTTTTGGCACTGAAATGGGTTAAGGGTATGGAGTTGGCATTCGACACCAGCAAATGTGCGAGTGAAGATAAAATGGTTTATGTTTTGTCAATGTTGAGAGATGAAGCGGTGATGTGGTGGGACGTGGAATCTGGAGGTCAGGGCTCGTCAACAGCCAAGGGTATGTCTTGGGAAACTTTTGTGAACAAGTTTAAAGCTCAATTTTGCCCTCTGGCGGCAGTTAAAAAGATGGAAGAGGAGTTTTTGGGACTGGAATAGAGGGAGATGACGGTGCGGGAGTACACTTCAAAGTTCATCGAAAAGTCACGCTTCACGGAAATCTATGTGCCCAGTGAGGAGAGGCGCGTGGAACGGTACATCTTTGGTTTGAGGAGCAACATTCGTGAATTTGTTGCAAACAAGGAACCAGCCACTTTTCAATCAGCAATTAATGCAGCAGAGATGAGAGAAAAGGAAAAGAATCACCAAGCGTCTGATAGAGGGAATGAAAAGCGGAAATGGGACGGATCAGGGGCAGATGAAAGGAAAGGGAAATTGTTCAGGCCTGATGTGCACGGGGAGCATGGGGCAACGCCAAAGCCATGTGGTAAGTGTCACCAAGTTCATCGGGGTGATTGTGTGATCGATTCGAGGTTCTGCTATCGATGTGGAGTAGCTGGTCACGTTGCTAAGGATTGTTCGAAGAGTCGATCCTGTTTCCAATGTGGGTCGCCTGACCATATCAGGCTAGATTGTCTACAGCTGAAAAAGGGCGGGGCGGTCTAGTACGGCAGAAAGCAGGGATACAAAGGGGAAGAGAAAAGGTCGGAGCCAGCACGTGCGAAGGGGTGTGCTTTTCATATGACAGCAGTAGAGGCAGAGGAAATAGCAGAAGTTGTGTCAGGTACATTTCTGGTGAATTCATTACCTGCCAATGTGTTATTTGATTCGGGGGCGAATCATTCTTTTGTATCTCTTGGGTTTTTGAAATGTCTGTCTGTGAAACCTAAATGTCTAAAGAGGGAGTTAGAAGTATAAACAGCCGATGATAACCGGGTGTTTATTAAGGAAGTTGCCGATGGTTGTGTCATAGATATAGAAGGGAGTTTGATGTCTCTACGGTTATATCCTATGGCAATGGGAGAGTTCGATATAGTGTTGGGAATGGACTGGTTGGCTGAAAATAACGCCAACATAGTCTGCAATAAGAAGTTAATTCGAGTACAGATATCGGGCAAGGGAACGGAAATCTTGTATGGGAGTCGACGGAATAAGAGGGTTAGTCTTATGTCTATGGTCAAGACCGCCAAATGTTTAAAGAAGGGGTGTTCGGGGTTTTTGGCTTATGTAGTTGATGCCAAAAAGGAGAAGCGGGGGATCGGGGACGTAAGGGTGGTGAGCGAGTATCCGGAGGTATTTCCGGAGGACTTGACTACCTTACCTCCAGATCGTCAAGTGGAATTTTGCATAGATTTGGTGCCAGGGGCGGCACCAATCGCGCGTGCTCCATATCGGTTAGCGCCTTCGGAGATGAAGGAAATGATGTCTCAGTTGCAAGAACTGTTAGACAAAGGGTTTGTGAGACCGAGTACCTCACCTTGGGGTGCACCGGTACTTTTTGTGAAGAAGAAAGACGGTACAATGCGAATGTGCATTGATTACCGAGAGCTTAATAAGGTAACAGTTAAAAATAAATATCCTCTTCCGAGGATCGATGATTTGTTTGACCAGTTGGAAGGAGCTAGTTATTTATCCAAGATTGATTTGTGATCGGGCTACCATCAGCTTAAGGTGAGAGAGGATGATATTGCGAAAACGGCATTTCGAATGAGGTATGGGCCCTATGAATTTTTAGTGATGCCTTTCGGCCTAATCAACGCACCAACAACTTTTATGGATTTGATGAATAGGGTATGTCAACCCTACCTGGATAAGTTTGTGATAGTATTCATAGACGACATTCTGATCTACTCAAAGTCAGAGAAAGAGCATGAAAATCACTTGCACGTCATTTTAGAGTTATTTAAGCGAGAATGACTTTTTGCCAAATTCTCAAAGTGTGAATTTTGGTTGAAGGAAGTTCAATTTCTTGGGCATGTGGTATCTCGAGAGGGAATCAAGGTAGACCCATCAAAAGTTGAGGCAATTCAAGACTGGGAGCAACCGAGAAACCCGTCAGAAGTAAGGAGTTTCTTAGGGTTGGTAGGGTACTACCGGAAGTTCATCAAGGACTTCTCGCGGATCGCAACGCCGCTGACATCTCTCACGAAGAAAAATGTGAAGTTTTCGTGGTCGGAAGCACAAGAGGAAGCGTTTCAGAAGTTGAAGGTCATGCTGAGTACTGCGCCAGTCTTGACTTTACCCGAAGGTACCGATGATTTCATGGTGTATAGTGACGCGTCGAGGCTAGGGTTGGGATGTGTCCTAATGCAACGAGGTAAAGTGATAGCTTATGCATCTCGTCAACTGAAAGACCATGAGACACACTATCCTACCCACGACCAAGAATTGGCGGCATTATCTGTACGGGACGAACTGCCAGATCTTCACGGATCATAAGAGCCTCTGTCACCTCTTTAATCAAAAAGAATTGAACATGCGCCAAAGAAGGTGGATGGAGTTATTGTTAGATTACGACTGTAAAATCGAATATCACCCGGGAAAGGCCAACGTAGTGGCGGATGCCCTGAGCCGCAAGGAGAGAAATGAAGCTACAAAGGTGGTGGCCATGCGAACGGAAGTATCGTCTAGCCTGATGGATGAGATAAAGAAGACGCAAACGAAGGCATTTTTGCCCGAAAACTTAAAGCAGGAGTGAATGATCAGAATCGTAACCGCTTTATTGGAAGATAGTTGGGGTTTGACGTGTTTCAAGGGTAGAGCTTGGGTTCCAAAATTGGGAGAGATTAGGCGGGAAATTTTGGAGGAAGCTCATAAGTCAAAATATTCGATCCATCCTGGAACGAATAAAATTTATGGTGACTTAAACCAAATTTTTGGTAGACGGACATGAAGAAGGATATAGCTCACTTTGTGGAGCGTTGCCTGACCTGTTTGCAAGTAAAAGTGGAGCACCAAAGACCTTACGGGAAGTTGCAACCGTTGGAAATCCCAGTCTGGAAATGGGATCAAATCACCATGGATTTCGTGACCAAACTGCCAAAGACTCCGAAGGGTTACGATGATATCTGGGTAATTGTGGATCGGTTGACGAAATCGGCGCAATTTTTACCCATTAAGGAGACCTATACTTTGGAAAGGTTGGCAAAGTTATATATAGATGAAACTGTAGCGCGTCATGGAGTGCCTTTATCGATAATTTCTGATAGGGACAGTCGTTTTACGTCCGCATTTTGGAAGAGTTTCCAGCGAGAGATGGGATCAATTATAAAGTTGAGTACAACATATCTCCCTCAGACTGATGGCCAGAGTGAGCGAACTATTCAGACCCTAGAAGACATGTTGAGAGCATGCATCCTAGACTTTCGGGGTTCGTGGGAAAGTCATCTTCCTTTGATTGAATTTTCTTATAATAATAGTTATCATGCCAGCATTAAGGCGGCCCCTTATGAATCCTTGTATGGGCGGAAGTGCAGAACCCCCTTATGTTGGAATGAAGTCGGAGAGAGGAAACTAGCAGGTCCAAAGCTGGTGCAAATCACAGCGGATAAAGTAGTGCAGATTCGGGAAAATCTAAAAGTGGCTCGGGATCGGCAGAAGAGCTACGCAGATAATCGGCGAAAGGACATAGAATTCCAGATTGGGGATAGAGTTATGCTCAAAGTGTCTCCGTGGAAAGGAGTAATGCGGTTCAGTAAGAAAGGAAAGTTAAGTCCACGCTTTATTGGGCCTTTTGCAATAGTGGAACGCGTTTGGGAGGAGTAGTATAAGCTATAACTTCCTGAAGAATTGCGAAGTATCCATAATACCTTTCATGTTTCCAATTTAAGAAAGTGTCTAGCGGATGTGAGTATGGTGGTTCCCATACACGAGGTTTAGATCGACGAACGTTTGAGTTTTACAGAAGAACCTGAAGCTATCACCGACCGAAAAGTCAGAAATCTAAGAAGCAAAGAAATTGGTTTGGTAAAAGTCCAATGGCGTTATCATAAAGGTCAGAATGCTACCTGGGAGGTGGAATCTGAGATGCGAGCCAAATTCCCTCATTTGTTCGAAGAGGGGATTCCGAGGACGAAATCCTTTTAAGGGGGAAGGTTGTAAGGTCCACTTGCTAAATGTGTGTGTTTTGTAAAATTTTGGGTTTTGTGGTTATTTATTGTAAATTGAGGGGCTAGAGGGTAATATTGCTAGTATTTTCCATTTAGGGCAAAACCCATCTTTTCTCTGCATTTGGTATCGAGCGGCGATAGAGAGGACGAGTGGGGATTTTGAGAAGAAGATTTGGAGCTCTTGAAGAATTTAATCAAAAGGTTAGTATCCATCCTTAAGCCTTTAATAAATTTGTGTATGTGGATTCTTTATTCTATTTTGGGGTTATTGGGAGAATTGAGATTTAAGTCCTTTGAGATTTTTGGATTCGGTGGTTGGTTTGCAGTAGGTTCTTATGAAAAGATTTGAATCTGAAAATGTTTGAGGTTAGCTTGATTTCCTTAGCATTTAGTCTCATTTATCGTTTTCTAGATTGGAGATTAAAATTGTTTGATTGTTTTCTTCACCAAGTGAAATTTGGGTTTTTGTTTAGGGTTTTGTCGATCGAAATCGCCCCGAAGTGAGTTCGGTCGATGCCAGGCGTCGGGGACCGGATGTTGATAAAGACCCCAGTTGAAGGTTTAGACCTCGGTCGATGGCCTAGACCCCGGTCGACAGCCTAGACCCCGGTCGACAGCAAGGACCCCAGTCAATGTAAGGACATCGGTCGACCATAGACCGATCGAGAGAGAAAAAGAGACACCAGTCGATCTTTGGTCCTGTCAAGAAAAGTCGGTTCGATCGAGGGAAGCCATGAGAGTCGTCATCTTTTTGGTTAGTTTGAGTATGTGAGTCTCTCACTGTTAAATAAATTACTTAAATTCTTTACCTGCTCATTATTATAGGGAAACAATCTTTATCTAAGTGAGCATTCGGTTCAATGAGGTGAGTTTCTGACACCTCAATATTTTAATCCTGTTTAAACGTTTTTTTAAACTGAAACTGGGATGCATGATATGTTGTTATTGATTGATGTTATATATTAAAAGGAATGTGCTCGCGATATATTTGTTTAGTATGAATTTATATAAATGATTCTTCGTGTTACATGCATAGTGGCGGGAAATGTTGGACTTGTGGCGAGTATAGAAATCTCACACCACCAATGTGTGCGGAATTTGTTTCCCTCACATATGGACGGGGAGTCTGCTTGGGCCCCGGTGTGAGCGGGGAGTCTGCTTGGGCCCCGATACGAGAGGGGAGTCTGCTTGGGCCCCGATCGTAGATGTGCACTTGGTGACTGGACTTTGGAACACAACTGATCATTGTGTTCCTGAATGGATATGATGTTTTGAACCTGACTTTTGTTTAAAATAATTGATTATGGTGTTGCTTTTGGATCGTGGCTTATTATAAATTGTTATAACAGGGTGTTAATTTACTTTTGGATGTTGTTCACTAGACCTTAGGGTCTAACCCTCGTTTTCAAACTTAAAAACCCATTTTCAGGGAAAGGTGATCGTATTGCTTCAAGGAAAGGAAAGGAGAAGGTGTAGAGCTGTTGCCAGCCTAGAGCGAAGAATTAGTTTAGTTATTTTACCGTTTAATTATAGTAACTCTCGGTTGTAGGAAAGACTTCCGCTGTTTAAATTTCTAAATTCGTGATTGTAACTCTTGGATTTTGGTTTGTATTACGCTATGTTTTGTATGAGTTTTTGGGTTGTTACACTTAGCTTTCCCTTTTCTAAAAAGAAGTACTCCTTTCCACAAAGATTTTTAAGCATTACGCTATTCCCAAGTTGAAACTCTAAGTTCTTCCGTCGCTTATCGACATAATTCTTCTGACAGTCACAAGCTACCTTCAACCTTTCCTGTACTAAAATAATACCTTCCCAAAGTCGCTTGTCTGCCACAGGGACATCCTTCAACTTCATCTCCAAGGCTACACCAAGGCTACAAGTAAGAATTCCGTTACTAAATGACACCATTCTTAGAAAAGCCCACTGTGTGGTTAACACCCAACACTAACAACATATCAATCTATAACACAACATCGAGCATTAATCCGATGATAGAAAACAATTTAAATGCACAATGCAAACATGAACCATAATCCATCCACGCTTATTTCTTCGAATGTCCACCGGTTTATATACATTACTATACACCAATCTTCGATTCCATCACCTGTTTACCCTACTGACAAACTGAGCTAGACCCATAAACTTTCCCTTTAAACTCGTTTATTTGCACAACAATGCACACAATGGAACATCCATCGCACTACAACTTACTCATGTCCTCTTATCTTCCCCTCCGAGCATCTCGATCAACTACCTTACTCTGCCCCTTCGAAACATAGGACACCCACTAACACGAAAGCTTACTAGACAGTGCAAGATTTTAGGCCCATCTATTGGACTAATTTCCCAATACCTTAACTCTAACATACGTAGTTACTCTTTTTCCCAAGTCCTTGTAAATAACAACTTTTAAACGTATTCCACATTCTTCTGCTTCACTATCGGAGCTTCTTAGTCTTAGCTTACTCACCCTTTTGCAACCCGCTAACGTTACCTTCTAACGCAATTCTAAATAATCGTTTTGTTGGTCCCGGAGGTGCTTAACAAGTTTGTAGAAAGGGGGGGGGGGTTGAATACAAACACAATATTTAAATTTTAATAAATTGTTTATTGAAAAATCAAACACAATTTACAAGTCTGTTGCGGAATAAGATTAAGTAGAACTCAATCTAAACAAACTTAAGAAAACACTAAGATGGTTGCACAAGAATATAGAGAATGGGGGATTGAGAGTATAGAAATCAAGGGTTTCTATGGAGGTTCAAGAATAGAGCACCACTCAGATGGAGAGGTGATCTTTCTATTTATACCCTATGCATTAAATGCATGGCAGGGTACTTTACACGTGTCATTTAGTGATTGGCTTTAGGAGTCTGACTTTTGGGAGACATGCTTTCGGCCATATCATGAACAGTGTAGTTGACAGATTTGTTGTACGAATTGTGGTAGAGGCATGTCCGTTCTAACACATCGTACTAGTTGTGCAAGGTAAGACAAAAGGAGGCTTGAGGCATAAGCTACGTGATCGTTTGATCGCTGAATATCTCTTCCTTCAGAGATTCAAAGAAGTTCAACTATCTTAGATATTCGCGTATGAGTAGAGTCATATTTGCTTCACTGATATCCGCATCATGTCACTAGTAGACTTGTCTTTGTTCAGCAGCTTCATCTTCGATTCAGCTATGAACATCTGTTGATGCGAAACTTGTCTTCAGGGATTACGTTAACTGTTTACATCAGAAACTATCAACGATAACTGAACAGACTCAGTCTGATCGCTGATGGTGAAACACTAATATATATTAAATGTTTACAAGAAAGTTTATCAGTGATAACTGATCGCTGATGGTGAAACACTAATACATATTACAACGTAATTTTCACTAAGTATAGAAGAGGGTCGTTATCAAATCACTGAGAGAGTTTGGATCAACAATCTCCCCCTATTTGATAATGACAAAATAACTGAAGAAAATTAATTTATAGTTCAAAATAATGGAATAATCAGGACTCATAACATACATGTCCCAATTACTATTTTGAGGGATCTTTTACAGTACTGATAGGTTTAAGTACTTCACTGAAATTTTCATTAATTCAAAAAAAGAATTACAAGGTATGAAAATTACAAGTACAAGTGATGCACTAACTACTATAAGATTTACTAATAGATTACAAGAAATAGGAAACTAATCTATCATCTATCTAAAGAAGATTTTGGAGGATTGATCATATACTCAGGTATTTCTTCTCCTCTTTGCCTTCGATATGAAGATTCTTGACTTATGATTGCTTTGATTTGATCAGCTAAGGGAGAGAAGTCACACCATAAGCATAAGAGATCCTTGAGATAGCTGAGGGGACAGATAGGAATTTTAGAGACTCTCTGGAATCTGAGTTGTTCCTCATCATCTCTGAAGAAGATTCCAAAAGGTTCTTTGAGTACTTTCCCTGCAATATAGGGACCACCAGGAGGCAGGGATAGATCAAGTACTGAAAGATCAGGAGGAGGACCAAATAGAGCTTCTCTTGAGAACTTGATGGAGGTTTCATTTCTGATCACAGTGACATTTTCAGAAGAGGAGGAGACATGCTTTCTTTTTATTTGCCTTGGCTTGGAAGGAATAGTAGATGGCACCTTTAGGATAGCAGCGACTCTGTTGATGAGAGCATCATTTATCCCTTCAACATAGCCTCTGTAGGTTGACTTGGATTTCTTCAGCGCATCTTTGAACTCTAGCCATTCCATGTAACCTAAGCTTTCCAGCTTTGAAACGAACATAACCTTCCAGCTTCCATCCTCTCTGGTTATATCCATCGTGATAGAAGTTTGGTCCTTCTTATTTCTCCCTGAGATGACAACGGCTATGATCTTCAGTGGGTCGGAGCGATAGTTGACTTTATGTTTGCACCATTCGACAGAGTTATCGCCGACTGCTTATTCTTTTGATCGCTCCTCTTCAATCTCTTTTAGTAGAGCAACCTGGACTTCCACTGGTTTCTTTTTCAGCTTTTTGTCTTTCACTTGAGAGGACTAATTTTTGAGAGCAAGAGAGGCATCCCTTTGACAATCAGCAATCAGTTTCTCAGCTTTGACAGATTCTTCGATTTCAGCTTCAGTCAGGAACTCTAGTTATGTAGACGTTGTTTGAAGAGGGACCTTCAGTCGTTGACTCTCTAGATGAGAGATCATCTCTGTTCTTCTCTTCATCTCTTCCTCTGACCAGTGAGATGGTCTTGAGGGCCTTCCTGGATGGAGCAGGGCTTCTTCTTCTTCATCTTCTTCATTAATCTCATTTATGGAGATTGGGATTATTGAGTCATCAGCTATGGCAGCTGGGATTATTGGTAGTTCCTTACCCTTAAGCAGGGGAGAGAATTGTCTGGTCAGAAATAGATAAAAGAAAAGAAGTTAATGTTTGTTTGGGAAGAAGAAAGATAAAGGCTAGAAAGAGACAGGGTTATTGTAGAAAGATACAGGGACAAGTGCGAGGTATACCTGAGAAGGATTTTCCTCAGATAGTGAAACGTTAATCGGGCTTCCCTCAACAGCAACACCCTTAGGTTTGCTTTGGGAAGGGGCTCCTGAGGATGTTTCATGACTCCCCCCTGCTGTGACAACTTCTTTCGAAGCTATCACTGATGATGTGGCAGCTGCAGAAAACCATAGAGATTGATCTTCTTCATCGTCATTATCATCATCTGGGTGTTGCTCTTCATCTTGATCTTAAACATCAATATGTTCTTCTTCTTCATCCTCCTCTTTTTCTTCTTCTACTAAAACTGAAGGAGAAGGGGCTTTGTCAACAACTTTCTCCCCCTCAACATGAGAGGGAGGTTCTTCCAGGTGAACCTCAGCAGCAGCTTCCTCTTTATTTTCTTCGGCAACTTTCTCCCACTCTTTGTCATTATTACCAAGGGAGAGGACTTCAGGATGAGAGGAAGGTTGTGCAGCGACCAATTTTCGGACTTCATCCTCCAGACTATCCAGGCGTCCTTCAATCACAGGAAGATCTGAAGTAGCATGATGAATGAATTCAACAACTATGTTTAGAGAGGTGCGATCGTCCGATGTGAAGGAAGGGGAAGGAGTCGGAGCTGGTGCATTCAGCCTTTCAAGGACTTGCTGAAGAAGAGTTGTGCAGGAATCAACCTTTGTGGATAATCCCTGAACAACGTTGGAGAGAGCATCAAATTGTCTCTGAGTATCCTCCTTTACTTTGACAATCTCGTCTTGAAGAGTGGAGATTTGAGAGGCTTCAGCTTTGGTGGAGCAGGTAGCTGTTAAATTCTTCAGCTCTTCACCAGCGGTATTGACTGCGCTGGTGGATTCATTGATGGAGGTGGTGCAAGAAACCACCTTTTCACTCAAATTGTTGACATTCGAGTCAATAGTTGCTAAACTAGGACCTGAAATAAAAGTTATTTTCTGAGTAACAGGCGTAGATGGAGAGATGGGAGTGGTGTTGGCGGGTTTGGGTATACCTGATGATTCAAACATCTTGAAAAATTGCATGTCTCTTTCAAAGGTTTGAGCATCAAGTCCTAGAAATGCAACATGAGGTTGCTGCAAGTGAGATGAAGGGTTAGAGATCAAAGAGATAGGAGGACTCGTAACAGGGATAGAAGAAGTTTGGGGTTGAGTAGGTACCTCAGTTGATTGATGAACTGAGATTTCAGGTTGAGTCACTGTTGTTGTGACAGCGACCGAGATCGCTGGCACGACTGATGTGATCACATCTGCAGATGTGGAGGAGAGTCCCACAAAACCATCTAAGGTAGTTTGTTGAGAAACTACCCCAGGCCTTGAGCTAGTGGCGATGGTCTCCTTAGTCACTTTGGCCTTCTTCGAAGAGCCAGAAAGACTAGCTGATGGTCGTTTGGAACCAGTGGTAGCGGCAGGGCTAGCAGAAGAATGAACCTCCTGCGTGGCCGCTGAAGTAGAAGAAGTGTGGAGAGAGAGTCGAAAGCGAAGAGTAGAGATACTTACCTCGTTGTCGAGCGGGTTGATCTCCAATGATCGCTGACCCACTTTTGCAAAGGCCCCATCAGGGGTAGTGGGGTAAGAGTCAGGATAGAGAAACTTCAGGTATGCACAGATAAACCGTACATACGGGATCTTGGGATCCCTCTCCGTCTTCTCTATCTTTGACTTAAGATCGTCAAAGATAGCGGTGGCAAATTCGAAGTTCTTTCCAGCGATGACTGAGTAAGCCATCTGGAGTTGAACTTTGCTTGCTTGATCAAGGGAACCACTTTTCCCACTCATACATTGAATGACGTGTGAGAAGATGTAGTTCAGTTGGGAAGGCGAGTTTGCCTTTAGGATCTTCGTCAGCTTCTTATTGGGAATGGTGGAGCGAGGCTTGTTTTCCCAACAATATTCTATATCATCCAGAAACTGGATGAGTTCAGCATCAGTTGGAAGAGCATCAAATCCACTCCTTGGTCTGTCAGGGAACCTGAGTGCCTTCCTCATGCTGAAAGCTGTCATCATGCCTGATCCTAAGTCAGTGCTGAAGGAGATAGC
The DNA here is from genome assembly GCA_954870635.1 of Arctium minus. NCBI lineage: Eukaryota > Viridiplantae > Streptophyta > Magnoliopsida > Asterales > Asteraceae > Arctium > Arctium minus. Next base: position 45,543,472 of record OX941096.1, read on the forward strand.
AGGAACCTGGTCACCTTTCTTGTTGGTGATGGAGGTCTCTTCAGCAGTAAACCAAATCTGTTGGAGAAGCGTTTTGGATGGTTTGGGATCAACAGTTAGGGCATGAGCAATACAGGATTGCTTTAGGAACCTAGCAGCTTCCACTAGATGTGGGTATTTGATACCATCTAAGTCCAAGCCTCCAATATGGTTGTTCTTGGGGAGTTCAGAGTCAGTGAGAGCGAACTTGACTGTCTTGGAAGCAATAAAAGATGATTGTGCCATTTCTAAATATGGAAAGGAAAGAGAATAGAAGGAAAGGATTAGAGTCTAAAAATAAAGAAGTTTTTACCAGTTTCTATTTGAAGAAAGAAACGTATAAAAACTAAAATATTTGAAGATTAAGATATTGTTCTTATTTTAAGAAGGAAGAACAATGTGAAAACCGAAGGTTTTGAAAGAATAAAATCAAAAAGAATGATTTTAGAGAATAGAAATCTTATAAAATTCATAATGATGGAACATAAATAGGATTTAGTAACAAGATTTAAATAAAAGGAAGATCAAAATAACCTGTTAATCCTTAAGGAAGAAGATGCAAATGTTTTGAAAGAGGTTCCTGCAAATGCTTGAGAGAGTTCTTGCTTGATAGAAATATCCAGAAAGCGTAAAACGATAAGAATGGAAAAACCATTCTTTTTATACGTTTGAGAGTGTGAGAGAGAATGAGGCGGGAAAAAAAATGCTCATCATGACATGGACACGTTTGAAGGAGTTGATTGGATGGAATAGCAACGGGCGAGCGTGTCAGAGAAAAGCATGTCATGGACTGTCGGTTCAAATGACGTCATAGGAGAGAGAAAAACGTTTCATTTGTCCTTTTTGAAATTATCTCTGAAGAAAAGTCAGCGATAAATTTTCTTTTTGAAAGGATCCCTGATAGAAATTTAGGGATCTATTTTTCTTTTAAGAAGGATCACTGATGAGAAATATCAGCGATAGAGTTTGTTTATCAAAAAGCTTTTAATCGTTTGAAGAAAATTCAGTGATTAAAGTTTATATTTTAAAAAATGTCGTAACTGAATGAAAATCCAGTTGTTCGAGAGTGAGATATAATACCTGAGAGTCATATATTTATTCAGAGATTAACTGATAAAGGGGAACTTCGATTCACTGACATAATGCATGAACAATGAAGATTTACTCTTCACGGTTCAACATTCCAAGCTCACTGATGAGAAAGTTGAACCTTGTCTCATCAAGAGGTTTGGTGAATAAATTAGCAAGCTGATAGTCAGTGGGGATAAAGGGAAGTTCAATATCACCATTCATCACATGATCTCTGATAAAGTGATATATGATCTCTATGTGTTTCGTCTTTGAATGTAGCACTGGATTATTTGCTATAGCGATAGCACTAGTGTTGTCGCAATAGATTGGAATCTTTGATAGCTGAAGGTCATAGTCTAATAGTTGATTTCTCATCCATAAGACCTGAGCACAACAACTTCCAGCGGCTACGTATTCAGCTTCAGTTGTGGAATTGGACAATGAATTTTGCTTTTTGCTTGTCCAGCTTACCAGTTTTCCTCCTAGGAGTTGACATCCACCAGTGGTACTCTTTCTATCAAGTTTACAACCTGCAAAATCACTATCAGAATATCCAGTTAGATCGAACCCTGAGTCTTTGGGATACCAAAGACCGAGGTTAGGAGTCCCTTTCAGATATCTGAAAATTCGATTGACAACGTTCAAATGAGATTCCTTGGGTTCAGATTGATATCGTGCACATAAACAAGTAGAGTACATAATGTCAGGTCGGCTCGCTGTAAGATATAGCAGGGAGCCTATCATTCCTCTATAGGCAGTGACATTAACAGGTTTTCCAGATGGATCTTCGTTAAGTGTTAGAGGAGGTGCCATAGGAGTCTTCATAGCTGAAGTTTGTGTCAAATCAAACTTTTTCATCATATCTTTAACATAATTACCTTGGATGATAAAAGTACCTTTGTCAGATTGTTTGATCTGAAGGCCAAGAAAATACGTTAGCTCACCCATCATACTCATTTTGTATTCTTTCTTCATTCTTTCAGCGAAGCGAGTACACAGAGATGGGTTAGTAGAACCAAATATAATGTCATCGACATATATTTGTACAAGAATAATATGACCTTTTATCTTTCTGAAAAATAGAGTATTATCAATTTTGCCACGTTCAAAATTTTCAGAAATAAGAAAAGATGAGAGAATGTCATACCAAGCACGAGGGGCTTGTTTTAGACCATAGAGAGCCTTATCCAATTTATAAACATAATTTGGATACTTAGGGTCATAAAACCCTGGAGGTTGTTCTACATAGACTTCTTCATTCATCTTTCCATTGAGGAACGTTGATTTTACATCCATTTGATATACAATGAAGTCTTTGTAAACTGCATAGATTAAGAAGAGTCGAATTGCTTCGAGCCTAGCCACAGGGGCAAAGGTTTCATCATAGTCTATGCCTTCCTCTTGTCTGTATCCCTAAGCAACAAGTCGATCCTTGTTACGGGTTACAGTTCCATGTTCATCTAACTTGTTTCTAAACACCCATTTGGTGCCTATTACAGTTTTATCAGATGGTCTAGGAACGAGATTCCAAACTTTGTTACGAGTTAACTCAGCCAGCTCTTCTTGCATAGCACTAACCCAGTTTAGATCTCTGAGGGAATCATCAACCTTCTTTGGCTCTATTAAAGAAATAAAGTTGACAAAGAGACAGATATTACCTGAACTTCGTCGTGTCTGAATACCTGCATCGGGATCACCAAGAATTTGATCTATAGGGTGATATCTGGTCCATCGCTGAGCAGGAGCATGATCGCTCATTTCAGAGGTTGGATCAACAATTGGAATGTTCACTGATGAAGAAACTTGAGGTTCATCAGCGATTAGCTGTTGAGTGTCAGACAAACCATTGTTTTGTGAGAGGTGTTCAGACGAAAATGGATCTGATGGAAGTAAGGTGTTTAGTGGCTCTGCTGAGATCCATGAGTTGGATTCAGCGTTAAGAAGTATGATGTTTGGATCATCATCAACAGTAGTAGGATTTGTGTGCTGATGGCTAGAGAAGAAAGGTTCTGTTTCTTTGTAGTGAGAAAACATCCAAGCATTTAACTCTTCATTGTCAGCGATTGGTTTAGAGTTTGCTGAGTGAGTTTCATCAAAGGTGACATGAATGGTTTCTTCCACAGATTTCCTTCTTTTGTTGAAAACTCTGTAGGCTTTGGAGATGGAGGAATATTCTAGAAATATTCCATCATCAGCTTTTGGGTCGAACTTTCCAAGCTGTTCTTTGTTGTTTAAGATAAAGCACTGACAACCAAAGATATGATGAAAATTGATAGATGGTTTTCTTCCATGAAAAAGTTCATAAGCTGTTTTTCCAAATCGCTTTACTATCAGCGATCTGTTTTGAGTAAAACATGCAGTGTTTACAGCTTCAGCCCAAAATTGAGTAGGGAGGTGAGAATCGCTGAGCATTGATCTAGCAACTTCAATGATCGTTCTGTTTCTTCTTTCAGCGACTCCGTTTTGCTGAGGTGTTCTTACTGAAGAGAAGTTATGAGAAATTCCCTCGTTCTCAAAGAAGTTATTCAAAGAGCTGTTTTTGAATTCGGTTCCATGATCACTTCTTATTGAACGAACAGTAAGATTATTCAACACTTCCATCTTTTTAACAAAAGATATCAGTTCTTCTGGAGTATCACTCTTGCAGCGAAGAAAGATAACCCAGGTGTAGCGAGAGTATTCATCTACAATGACAAGCATATATTTCTTTCCAGCTATGGATTGGATATTGACAGGGCCAAATAGATCCATATGCAAGAGTTGAAGAGGACTTGTCACTGAGGAAACTTGTTTAGACTTAAAACTAGCTTTTGTTTGTTTTTCGTTTTCACATGTTGAGATTCTTTAGCATAAGAGTGCTAAAGGAAGACCATAAACCAATTCCTTAGAAGAGAGAGAATTCAGGGTTTTGAAATTTAGATGAGAGAGCCTTTTGTGCCATAGCCAGTTGACATTAGAAGAGGCTTTAGAAAGAAAACATACGTTTTCAGTGATAGTAGAGTCTATATCTATTAATAGACATTTTCTTTACGATAACCACTGAGAGCAAGTTTTCCTTTCTCATTTACCACTGAACATGCTTTCTTAGAAAAGCGAACTTCATAGTCTTTGTCACGTAGCTGACTGATGCTTAGAAGGTTGTGCTTCAGTCCATCTACATAAGCGACTCTTCTGAAGGTAGTTGTCCCATTGCTAAGGACACCAAACCCTCGGGTATATCCTTTTCCATTTCCACCAAAGGTCACAGAGGGACCTTTCTCTTCCTTGTATTCAGTGAGCAGGTCTTTTTGTCCAGTCATATGACGAGAACATCTACTATCGAGATACCAGATGCCATTTGATCCCTGCACACATAAGGAAGATTAAACTTTATTTGGTACCCACTTTTCAATGGGTCCTTTTGGGTTAGTGGAGATGGAAGGTTCAACAATCTTCATAGCAGATGAAGATTCAACTTCAGTGGTAACCTTCACTTTGGTTAATTTCTTAACCTTTGTGGTATTCTTTACCTTGGTCGATTTTTCAGCTTTGATGACCTTCTCAGCCTTGGAGGCATTCATCTTCACTTTAGCTGATTTATTAGCTTTTGTGGCAGTTGGACATTTGCTTGCAATATGGTCAGTAAATCCACAGTGATAGCATTTTCTATATTTGAAAGTGGTTTTAGGACTAGAGGTGATTGGTTTTGAGAATTTAAGATGAGCAGGGCCAGGTCCAAGAATTTTTTTAGCATGAGATCTGGGAGGGATTTTCATATCTTCAGATCTCTTAGGCTTAAGATTAATCTTCAGCTTTGGAGGACAGAGATCAAAGATTTCTATCACAGAGCTAGAAGATTGTTTTACTGAAGGTTTAAAAGGAACCTTCAGCTTTGTTTTCTTGGAAGCCTTTTGAGGATAAAGAATAGATTTTCCTTTATCTGCAGACTTTGAGTCGTTAGATATTTCCTCAGAGATGGTTTTAGAAGAAGAGGAATAAAACTGATTATAAGAAGTGTCAGAAATAGAAGTGATAAAAGTTCCAAACTTAAGCATGAAACTGTCTTCTTTAGGCTCATCCCGTGGTTTCCAAAAACCAAGGCCGGTTCTATCACTGCCTGGAGTTTGAGCATTTATTATCTCAGTAATCTTTGCTGATGATTTGCACCATTTTTCAACAGTAGCCTTTTCTGTATTTAGAGCAGCGATGGCTTGTTCGCGTTCAATGCTGATGATTTCATTAACAATGACTTGATCTTTCAAACTTTCCTCTAAAAGAGTCAGTTCTCTGATCTTTTTATGAGATTTCTCTAGCTGTTCAGTTAAATCAATATTTTTGTTCTCAGCTAGAGTTTTGCTCTTTAGAGCATTGTAAAGATCAATCGTCAGCACATCAAGAACGCGACTTCTCTCTTCTTCAGGTAGAGAGGGATTAGTAGAGATAGATAACTGAGATGATATATAGCTCATAGAAGTTTCAGTTGGTTCTTCGACTTCTTCTTTAATCTCAGCCATAAGGCAGAGATTAGTGACTTCTTCTTCATCAGAACTTGATTCTTCTGATTCAGCCCAGTCATGTTCTTCAGCAATGAGACCTTTACCTTTTTGCTTGTAGCTTTTCAGCTTTTGATATTTCTCTTTCAGCTTTAGGTACTTGTCATCGCTGGATCTTCTTGATGTAGAAGGTTTGAAGACTTTCTTTGACCTGCACTCACTTGCAAAGTGTCCAATCTTTTCACAGTTATAGCAAGTAGCAGAAGCCTTATCAACAGGGGTTGATTTTGGCTTGTCAGTGAGAGAGAGAGGCTTATTTCTTTTGAAATTGCTCTTTCTTGCAAATCTCTTGAAAGAGTTTGTCAAGAGTGCCAAGGATTCATCAAACTCTGAAAGATCAGTGTCTGATATCTCCTCAGATTCAGAATCTAACTCAGTGATAGTAAGAGTAGATCGCTGAGATGTAATTATCTCTGAAGAGACTAAAGCAACAGGAGTGCTTTTGGAGTCTTTAGAATCTTTTATAAGATTCTTCTTCAAAAGGTTTGATTGCTCATAGTTAAGCAATATTCCATACAAGGTGCTGAGAGAAAGAGAATTTAAGTCTTTTGTCAGCTTGAGACATATTGAATAACTGTCCCAGCATTCAGGAAGACATTCTAAGAATTTTGTTAGGACCTCAGAATTAGAATAGGTCCTACCAACGGTTCTTAGATCAATGATTAAGTAGTTAAACCGCTGATGAACATCAGAGAGAGATTCATTCTTACCAGCGATAAAACTTTCATACTGTCTTACCAAGTTAATCTCTCGAGTCTCTTGGATTTCAGTGATGCCTTCATATTGAACACATATGGTTTCCCACATTTCTTTAGAAGTTTTAAGATGCATGATGGAATGTAAAACTTCATCAGGCAGAGCCATAGATATAATGGTCTTTGCCCTTGCATCTATACTAACTTTCTTTTTGTCCCCATCACTCCATTGTCTGATTTCCTTAGCAATATAACGTTCAGGAATAAATGGAGTGGTGGCAGTAGCTGGAACAAAAGCTATGATTTGGACAGGTTCATAGGGTCCATTTGCTATGTATTCAGGTATGGTGGGATCTGCACCTTCAAGAAATAGCATCATTCGATTTTTCCAGAGAGAGAAGTTATCTCTGCTAAATCGAGGAGGTTTAGAAAGTGAATCATTATCATAGTAGTTTGTGTTTGTGTTAAGTGCCATATTAGAATAGCAAGGAAGAGAATAAAGCAAGATCTTGTTTATTAGTTTAAACAATCTGCTCTGATACCACTTGTTGGTCCCGGAGCTGCTTAACAAGTTTGTAGAAGGGGGGGGGGGTGAATACAAACACAATATTTAAAGTTTAATAAATTATTTATTGATAAATCAAACACAATTTACAAGTCTGTTGCGGAATAATATTAAGTAGAACTCAATCTAAACAAACTTAAGAAAACACTAAGATGGTTGCACAAAAATATAGAGAATGGGGGATTGAGATTATAGAAATCAAGGGTTTCTATGGAGGTTCAAGAATAGAGCACCACTTAGATGGAGATGTGATCTTTCTATTTATACCCTATGCATTAAATGCATGGCAGGGTACTTTACACGTGTCATTTAGTGATTGGCTTTGGGAGTCTGACTTTTGGGAGACATGCTTTCGGCCATATCATGAACAGTGTAGTTGACAGATTTGTTGTACGAATTGTGGCAGAGGCATGTCCGTTCTGACACATCGTACTGGTTGTGCAAGGTAAGACAAAAGGAGACTTGAGGCATAAGCTATGTGATCGTTTGATCGCTAAATATCTCTTTCTTCAGAGATTCAAAGAAGTTCAGCTATCGCTGAAGCTTTTCCTCAGGTTTCTTCGCGTATGAGTAGAGTCATCTTTGCTTCACTGATATCCGCATCAGGTCACTAGTAGACTTGTCTTTGTTCAGCAGCTTCATCTTCGATTCAGCTATGAACATCTGTTGACGTGAAACTTGTCTTCAGTGATTACGTTAACTGTTTACATCAGAAACTATCAGCGATAACTGAACAGACTCAGTCTGATCGCTGATGGTGAAACACTAATATATATTAAATGTTTACAAGAAAGTTTATCAGTGATAAATGAACAGACTCAGTCTGATCGCTGATGGTGAAACACTAATACATATTAAAACGTAATTTTCACTAAGTATAGAAGAGGGTTGTTATCAAATCACTGAGAGAGTTTGGATCAACACGTTTTCCTCTTACTTGTAACACATTCCCAATAAGTATTTGCTTGGACATTCAGGTGGCTCTTGAACAAAACCCAACGCCCAATGTACCAAGCCTTTTTATCATTCTTTAAACAGAGTCCGCCTATTCACTCGGTCCCATTCCTACCCTGCGAATACCTCAACTTTCCCAGTCAACTTCCAATCTACAACAAAGCACCACAACCAATCGCCGAACATCCTTATTGGCTTAATATAAGCTCCTTCGAAGTTCAACACATCCAAGAAGAGCACAAATTCTCCTTGTAGGTGATAGTCACATATAATCTCCCCTTGGAACTCAAGAACACAATGACACAACAACTTATCCAACACACTTGCCACATTTGAACCTCTTCCCAAAATCTCGAAAACCAAATTTACACTTACCTTTATCTCATATCATCATACGCCTCACCACCCAACACAACAATAACCAATTGACACAACAATGACTTACACGTCCCCCTTTGGACCCCAATTCCACCCCATGTTCACTCAGTTACCACCACCTTGATAACAATGTAGATCAGGTTCTCACGATCATTTGTATCCCCAATCAATCTTGCCTTCATATTCATTTGTATGCGTATGAGACTCATTCTAACACACAGTTTCGTCTCTCCACAGATCTAGATAAATCTCAACTCAATCTTCCTGATATAAACCATGCACTCACTTTGATTGTACTAATTACTTCCTCATTTACGAAATGCTAGAATCTCCCAGGGAAAACACTCCACGAAACAATATTTCATTATCACAATGCTCCCGCAAGGTTATCCAATACCCAACAAGTATATACCATCCCTGAACGACTTACTCCGTCTATGAATCACGAAGATAAACTCGTAAAATCCAACTCCTGCCGACGCCCTTATCTCGGCACATTTTAAACATCTTCTAACTTCAATCGTAAAAATAATAGACATGATAGTACTTCCACTGTATCTCCGACAACAAGAATATATAATGCCATCTTCCTTTTCCAAACACATTGCATTTAGTTTTACACTTCCCCATCCTTATCTGAAGGAGGTTCAAGGTCTACATGATGCAAGGTCTAACTTACAGGGCCATTCCAACACGCTTAGGTTCAATACTCTTTAACATTTCAAGTATTATTATTCACTAACATCGGCACTTCGACGACTTCGAGTCTTTCACCCCAAATACGACCATTCACCAACAATAGCATGCCAAAATTACCAAGCAAGATTTCGAACTCCCATAATACCATCAATGTCACAGTCCATTTTTGACATTTTCCATATCCTCCATTCTTCCTTAATAAGAACACCGAATACATAAATCATCTATCATTAGCTTGACCGACACATTCCCTACGCTCGAACCGTTCCTTGTCCCTAATCTAATAACTTTCACGACCTCATGAGTTCATAGCCTTCATGCATGATGACTCGATAAATAAATAAAAATCATTTCTCACAATTGAACACTCAAAGGGAAAAACACTTGAAAACATCTTGAGCACACATGACTCAACACTCTCATAACTTCAAAGTCATGCACAACGATCTCGAGAATCGTTTGCGCGCAATCTTTTGGTAAAACATCACCTTGATCAACTAAATCGACGTCACAACAACCGTAATATGGTAAGAAAACTTCCTTATACGACTAGAAAAGTTTTGAACGAAACCACTTGCACGAAATAAAACAATCGGCTCTCACACTCTTTTATAAGATATCGTCTCAAACTCATTTTGGTTATAGAGGCTTGTCGCCAAATGTATTCATGGTTTTTGCAACAAATTTATCTCAACATGAAAAGAAGTGATATACTTCACAAATCACTAAGTTTAAGGAAAATTTTATTAAGCAACCAAGATAGGTTTGTCTTTCCTCTTTAAACACCCTCTTGCACGCGTCGAATTATTTCCAAAACATGAAATTCGTTAGGTGTGCATCTATCTTTAAATCATAAACGAGTCCTCGTAATATCTTTAAAGACCTAATGCATGAATTCAATTGCAATTGAAGGCTATTCACGCAGTCGAGGTCAATGATTGCATCCACACAGCTATCACCTCACCCTACCTTTGACTAACGATCACCTTCTCGTCCTAGCAACCACTTGCTATACAGATGTTTCACAACCTACCTGTTTGATCACCCACAAAATTTTCATCTTGAGCAATGATTTACATATCATACGATTTCAATCTTTGACCCCAACAGGTCGATAAGCCACCAAATTCTCATTGCATTCTGCCCCTCCATTAATTTAATCCATCCCGATAACATCTCTTCAACAGCCATGCCGCTCTAACGTTGATTTGAGAGTTATAGACTCACTTCCTTTACTCATTCTTGAGTTAAAACTCTCAAAATCCAAACCCAATCCTCACCTCTTGTCCGAAACGATCAGCATAACAATTCCCAACATGGGACTCACTAGAACTAAAAGTTTACCATTAATCATCCATTCACTCAATTCGAACTCTTGAAGTTCTACCATTTGGCGATCTAATATCGTCCTGAAAAATACTCTTTCTGGAGCGTCATCAAATACACCATGATCGACATAACGCATCACACAGTAACTTATGCTAACCCTACAAGACCAGAACTTTACTCTATGTTACTCCCTTCTATTGACTACCTCGTCAATAACACTCCCCCGACGAAAACCAACTATTCGCACAAACTAACACTCTATAGACAACTACTCACAGTAAGGCAATTCGAGTTCATACATGTACCCGTAAATTCGCAATTACACTGGCCAGGTGTAATGTAAATTTACTTTACATGATAACACTCCCTATCTTATATTCAGTGCACTTAGTGTGATCTTCCCAAAGACATCCAACATCTCGATTGTGTCCCCTATACCCCACAGTTTAAGTTTAGGCCATTCGGTCACCTAAATCCCTTAAACTATGGCTCTGATACCAAATGTAACAACCCAAAACCGACATTCTTAATATAAATTGAACTCCCCAAATATGGTCCCAATACAAGTATACGAAAAGGAAAATTTACAAGGTTCCAGAGATCACTTATTTATTTATTGTTTTATCACAACCAAGAAACTATAGGTTGCAACTATCACCGCACTAATGCATCGCCCTCTGTCTCGCTAGCTCTAACACTTCTCCTTTCCCTTTTGACGAACCACCAACAAAATCTTTACCTGAAAATGGGTTTTAGGAAAATGGAATGCGAGGGTTAGACCGGAAGGTCTAGTGAATTCCCAACCTCGACCCAATTAAATATTATAAAGATCACGTATAAATATAAATGAAACAAATAACACTTATCACAATAGCTCATATAATTCCGCGCCCGGAATAAATATTCGCGACCTCATTGCAACGCACTCGGGGCCTCTAGTAGTTCTCCATCCGACCCCCTAGTAGATGCCATCTCCCGGATGCATAGGAAACGAATTCCAAGCATACGATTCAACCATCCCCGATGGTTTCAGATAAGCCATGGCAAACGACCCAGACGGTTACAATGCAAATTCACCATCATTACCATACGTGAAAGCACAAACATGCGATCAATAACAATTTAACAAACCATGATTTCAACTTGATGCGTATATATATGAAATATAATATAAATTTCACGCCCGTGCACCATTTTCAGTTTAAAAGCTTTAAAACAAGGGAACTCACCTGATTGGACGAAAGTCGACATACCTGAACAACTATCCTCGGATAAATCGAACTCCTACAATCCACATAAATAAGGTAATTGTAATTACTACCACTACTCTAAGAATTACTGTGTTCACAGGCCGATCGATAACAGAATAGATGGAAATTTCTAAATAATGCAGACCTCGTCCCAGGCGACTTCACACCGGGCGCCCCCGTCGTTCCCACACCGGGCGACCCCGGTCATACCACACCGGGAGACCCCAGTCAATCCACACCGGGTGGTCTGGTCGATGGAGAAATGCTCAGTTCGAAGGTGGAAACACATCCAGATTCAGGGCGACACCACACAGAGTCTAGGAACCACCGATTGCTACCCAATCTTGGCTAACACTCACAAATTTCACTCAATATAATATTTCAAGTCCCATATCCCTATATCTTTTCCAATCTGCCCAGCCCAAAAATCGATTCAACAGAGTATATTATTAAGCTTCCATAAATCTTACCCAACCAGAAAATCTTGAAGGAAACGAGAAATGAGTTCCTAATTCTAAAGGAGATTGGAAACATACCTTTGAAGAATCATTTCCACAATTTGACCCTGGTTTCTCCCACGAAAGCGATCAGCCTTTCTGTTTCCCTTCTTCTTCTTTTTTTTTTTGCCGCCGCACACACACACAAGCACAGTAAAAATCCCAAGCATGAGGAAATGATTAGGGTTTTAGCCCTTTATGACTACCTTTGCACATAAGTCCCCCAACTTCCTTATTTTCCACTTTTACACCGTTTATTAACTTAAAATTTTGGCATCCAGAACTTACGATTGTTACAGAGGTCGTAGTGTATAGTGAGTTCTAACGTGGCATTGATAGTAGTAGTTTTGACGTGTTGTGTGAGATTGCTCATGGTGTAAAGGTTAACGTCTTCTAGAATGAATATTGTTCAGGATGTTAATGACCCGACTTGAGGTAGAACTTCTTGGGTTCAAAAGAGAAGAATAGTTGGCTATCGGTGAGCTTCTAGTCCTAGTAAGTCTTCATTCTTGGAGTTTGTTGGGTCAGCTCTTTTGGGATAGGAGATGAAAACTGCGTAGGGATATTGAGAGCTTCAACTCAAGATCGAGTAATAGAATTGAATCGTTTTGACTCTTTAGTCAACGGAAGGGTGGCAAGGATGGTTAAGAAAGGATAACCGTGTTGTTTGGTAATATGGAATAAGGATAGGATGAAAAGGGGGTGACTGCCATTTGGCCTATTTGAGTCAAAGTTGGAACCACATAATTTTCAAATCAAGGATGTTTTAGTTCTTGTACTTTTTTCTTTAAAAAAGTATATAACTTTTTATATTTGTCAAAGAAAATATGAATATATGATTATTGTATTATGTGTATGTATACAGAGACCATCGACGTCCTTCAGGAAAACCCTATCCATGTCCCCTTCCTCCATTGTTAGCCCCTAACCCATTTCCAGCTCAGTTCATATAGAAATCGATTGAAATAGATGAAAGGATTTCAGTAACTTTTGAACAAGAGCATCCATGGTGGATTCCACAGATTTATGTTTATTGTCCCTGTGTTTTGAAATGGTAACACCAACAATGAACAAACGAACACTGTTAAACACCATGACTTATGGAGAACTTTGGATGAAAACTTAATCCACATAAATTGGTGGGTTCAGCCACACTGTTAAGAACAGAAAGCATCGCCTCCTTCCTACCTTCCCCATACTATGAAGACCACAACGTTCATATCTACACCACCAATGTACACTGTTAAGCCACACTGTTAAGAACGGAAACCACGGCCTCCTCCCTCCCCTCCCCCCTACATGACAACCCCAACACCCCATCATCTTTCCCCCCCCCCCCCAACTTTCATTCAAAATCGAAAAAATCACCTACCATGACAATGAATAACAAAATCAAAATTGAACTAATCTCACCCTACCTAGTCACGGAATTAAAAATCCTTGAATGGTATAGGTTTAGATCTATTATAAGGGGGAGGGGCTCTTTTGGGTTCATACTTCATTCCAATGGTTTAGGTTCAGATCCATGCCAATATTGCATGCTTCTTCTTTTTCCTCCGATCCATTATAAAATGGAGGGGGTTTTCGTTGGGTTATTGGTGTGATGGCGGGAGTTCGGTGGTAGGGTTTGGTGAAAGGGGAAGAAATTCAGCGGGTTGTAGTTGTTGGGCGTTAGAGATTAACGGAGGTGTCATCGGAGATCGATAGAGGTTTGTCGGTTCAAGCGGTTGCCGGAGATGGGTTTTTTTTGCAGGGAAAAGGATCTCATTGTCGCACAGGAAACTAGGGAACGATAGGGGAAGAAATAAGAGTTTATATATAATATTAATAATAATTATAATAATTATATTTAGTTTTTTTAAAATAAAATGTGAATTAAACTTAACTGAGTTAGAGACATAGACCCAATCCATAACAAAATGAAAACCACAATGACCATACCTGTAATTATTTCATTTGGGGGACTTAATCCATAATTTGGATATAACCATAGGGAATAAATCTATAATTTACTCTAGAAAATCTTTAATTTAATTACTTACTTTTATGAGGTGCATTTTCACATAAAGAAACAAACAATTTTCAGTTGCAAAGTCAATTAATTAATCAAATCCATTTGTATGAAATAATTGCAAAATTGAAGTCATTTTAAATCAACCTCTACCTATAAGTATCCCTTCATTTTGTCATGAAATTAACAATTTCATCTTAATTTCCAATAAAAATGGCTACTTGCAAAACTCTTGTTATTTTCTTCCTTTTCATCACATCTCTTGTCTCCGTCCATGAATGTATGCATCCATCTCCACCTCAGTATTATATGATCAAATTAAGAGAACACAAAAACACCTATATCACACGTGATTAAGTAATCGTCGACCTAGGGATGTGCACGCACATGTGCACGCACATGTTTAGCTTAATGACAGTAGGGGTATGCACGTACGTGTTTGGCTTGATGACAGGTTTGGTCGTTCCTTAAATCACATGTGATATAGACACTATTGTGTTCTCTTTCTTTAACCATGTTCATGTTTTAACCTCCTCTCTCTCTTTCTCTCTCTCTCTCTCTCTATATATATATATATATATATTCATTTTCTTACTAAGTTTTTGGTTTCATTGTTGTGTCCAGGCACATCAAACAGTCTTTTTCAGAGGAAGGTGGCGTTGAGTTCAAATGAGCAAAGAGTTACAAGTGAAAAGATCGTTATTGGAGGTTGCTTTCTTCGTCCTGAACGTTGTAGTAATCCAGGAGGAAAATGCTATTGTTGTATAACTAGTCAGTTTTGCTGGACAGATCGTGAGACGTGTGAGAAAAAATGTTCATAAAAACCTTTTAATATATACTTTTTATTTTATATAAATTTTGTCACTTTTGCCATTTTTTTGGGATTTGAACATGTTACTTTTTCTTTGCTATTTTAGGTAATATTTATATGTGATCAAAGAAAATTTTCGAGCTATATTTCACATGTAATGACTTAAAATAAGATACATTTGCTTTGTGACAATATTATCATTAAATGATCATTAAAATAACAAAATATTGAACTGTAGTTACGAACTTGATACGTAAAGAATGTATGTAACAAATGATAAATAATTACGTTGCAATAACGATAAAACAAATGTAATCACATAAATTAATATGCCAGTGAATTATTTTTGAAACAATAATTTTTCCGGTCTAAACTTCAATAAATATATTAGATATTGTCTAATTTAAATATTAGACGTAAATAAAAGTAACAATACAATTCAACACATAGAATTATGATGATTACAATAGTGTAATCTTTGTTTTGTTTATAATGCATTTTGCATAAAAGGGTTCAACTAAAATAATATATTAATATCATTCGTTATAAAAAACAAAGTATAAGATTACAATTATTTGTGATTCATAAATAGTTGTATATGATCAATTGATTTTATATCTATTTTTATTATATTTATAAGAGTTATTTAATTTTTGTCCTTGAGGTTTAGTAAAAAGTTTAAAAGTAGGACCTAAATTTTGAAGATTTTTAGAAATTATCATTGTGGTTTTCATTTTACTTTGGAAGTGATCCTTGGTTGTTAATTTTATTTATTTTCTTTGTTAGACCGCCAGGCATTTAAGTCTTTTCATTAATATTTTTAACGATCTTTTAAAAAAGTAACAAAAAGTTTTATTTTATATATTCTTTAAAAAAAACAAATTTTAGATTGAGAGAGAAATTTATGATAAAGAAATATCATGTTATATTTGAAAAGAAAAGTAAATTTCTTTGATAAAAATACTAAAATGCCCCTCGCATTAACAAAGAAAATAAAGAGAGTCAACAACCAAAAGCAACTTTCAAAATAAAATAAAAACTATAAATATTAAAATTGAGGTCCTACTTTCAGATTGTTCACTAAACCTCAAAGGCCAAAATTAAAATTTACTTTATTTGTAATAACAATTGGAGAAAAAATCAGCAAAATTGGATTTTGAAAACAAAGGCTTGAAAACCATCGTGAATCACGAAACTGTTGCGTTTCCATTAAAACGGTTTAATTGCATCATTTTAAAAACAGTATTATTTTAATTGCATCATTTAAAAACATTAAGAGCCCTAAAAATCTTGACAATATATTCCATGATCCCTATATCAATTAAAATAAAATACACTATTATTTTATTTAATTAGTTTAATTTAGTCTTTTTTTTTTTGTTTTTAATGAAATCAATAACTAACTTTTAGGTAAAAAACTACTTGTTAAATTAATAATGTTTGACAAAACTTAGCTGATAAATTAGTTGACAAATATAACATAATAGAAAAGAACATGTTAAATGAAAAACCGTAAAACCATGAAAAACAGATGAAAATGTATATCAATATGGATGTCAAATTAACGAGAAAAATATGATCGATTTTTTGTGTAATTTGTTTCCTTTGAATTTTGATTTTATTTAGGTTTAATACACAATATTCTCTGCAATTTATATCATATTTGCAATGTTATTACAAATTTCTTGCATCTCATGCCATAGCCCTCACATGTTACCATGACTTAAACTTCCTGCGTCATCTAATTCGTTTATAGGTATTTATTCACGACGTTATTGAGAAAACATGAACGTACCATGAGAGAATTTGATTTGCGTTTCTTTCTAATATCATTTTCTAGTTTTCGATAATTAAAAAAATGTTATTATATCCACCTCTATTTATGTCATAATCAGTTTAAATCATACATTAAAAATGTAAAAACTAAATCATGTTAATATGTGTGAGGAGAAAATTAGGAGGTAGTGGTGAATATATAACAATATATAGGGGTATGTTTAGTTTACCCTATTATGAAATTGAAGGAGGAGGGACGAAAAATATTCATGTCATTGAATAATTTTACACATATACGAGGAAACAATAATATGACAACTCAATTACACGACTGACTTTCCTCAAGTCCTATAGTAACGTGATATGCCAAACCAAAAGAAGAATCAACTTAAAATTATGATAAAAGTTATTAATAGCCAATAAATTCAAGCTTTTAAAGAGTTAATTAATCTCATTTTTTATTCTTATGAGACGGATTGTTGCAACCAAACAACACTAAAATAAACTCACAAATATTGTTTTTTATTCATTTGATAAATTAGTATAACTCATCACCACATAAAATACATGAAAAAATAATTAATTTTGTAAAAACAAACTACCTTGATCAAATAACTACGTCACTCGTTTGGTATAATTTTTTCCATATTTAATTTTTATAAACTATATGTAACACCCCGAATTTCGAAAAACACCATTTCAAGTTAATACAGAAATCAGTAGCCTTAAAGGTGAAAAATAAGATTTTTGATTTTGGACTTGAATCCTAGATTTTATAGTCTTAATGGATAAATGATTCAATTACGAGTCCAACGGTTCTTTCCGGAGCAAAAACGGAGCTATAACGAAGAAGTTACGGCCAAAACAGTGAACGAGAAGAAAACCAGGGGAAGCGGGCGACTTATGCCGCGACTTAGGGTCGCGAGATAAGTCGCGAAACCCCCTGGTCGAGCTAAAAACCGATTTTCAGCCACCAAACTTCATTTCTTCATATCTTCTTCATCCCAACTTCGTTTTCAATGATTCAAGTTGCTATGGTTTCGTTTTTGAGAGCTTGTCAAGGTTAGATGGTTAGTTTTGGGAAATTATAATGGTGTATTGGAATCTAAGACCAAGAGCTCATCATCATCACCTCCATCTTAAAGAATTTTGGGGTTTTCTAGGTTTTTATCAAAACCTAAATGGTAAGTTCATCCCTTCCACTTCCAAACATCTTTATGGGTTATAAATGCTCGATAGATGTCAACCTAGTGTTTGATTCCTCTAATTTTGTTTTGAAAGATTTTGGGAGTCTTAGGTCAAAATTAGGGTTTTGCCCAAAATAGAGATTTGGATGATTAAGTGTTTGGGGAATGTTTCTATGTGGTTGGTTATATGTTTTGATGGTTGGAAACTTATGGATCTAGGTTTTGGAAGTTTTTGCTTGGAGATTCAAGTTTCTTCAAAGGAGCTCAAAGCGGGGTAAAATCTAGATTTAGTCTAAATCTAGCGAGGTGAGTTCAAGTTGATTTGTGAAAACGTTGTACATGCCAAAATGTTTATTTTAAAGTATTTATGTGTTTTACATGAAATTATCAACTGTTGAGTTATTTGGTAACTTTTGGTTATTTGAAGTATTTGGCTTATTAAACCTTATAAAATACCAAATTTGGGATTTTTGGGCATTTTGATAAATAAGTCATAAAACAATAGTGTTTTAATGATTTATTGTGTAAATGGATTTTTGGTCATAAATGCATTTTAGTGCTTGTTGGGTTTTTTTTATGCATCATTCATACAAATGGGCAATTTGAAAATAAGAGTACGTGAGTCCTTGGGATGAGTTATTCCCGACCTTGGGAACATTTTATAAATAATAACCTTTTTGGGTTTTGGGCCAAAAGCCATTGATGATTTGAGAAACAAAGATTTTGGGGAAAGATATAATTTGGTTTATATAACCATATTGGCTCTTGTGGTTTAGCCAATCGTCTGTTAAGCCGTTTGGGGATTGATTTGTACTCTATTGAGTCTTTGGGACATTTGTTCCGTTTTGGCAGCTCTTTAAGGAGCCTTGGACGTATGGTGTACTTAGTTGCATCTTATTTGAGAGTTACATGTTTTGAATGCGTTAGTCCATTCTTTTGAGTCATGTAACGTTTTAGACTGTAATGCATTGGATCCATAGGCATATGAGTCAGTTGGTTAGTGGGGACCTTATCCCCGTGTTGGGACTGGATATTGTTTATGGCTAGCGGGAGCTTGAGGTACAGATCGTGGGTGGTTGAACTCGATAAACGCGTAACCTTTATTGAAGGACTCGAGGTATATATCGTGGGTGGTTGAACTCGGTGCCCGGTTGTAATCCAGTATGGTTACTCATTGTGGAATTTAGTGTCCGCGTTTGAAGTCTAGTGAGTGGTCCCCAAGTCATGTTTTTTTATGTAAGCTTGCGGTGGTGCTCTGCAGAGCCATATACGGAGCTAAGTCTTGCGGTGGTGCCCATGGTGACCCGGATACGGGGACTTGTGGCTTTGGTTGTGACACTCATTAGAGGTCGAGTAGACACTAGGATCAGTGGTGTCTTGCGGTGGTAGCTCAGAGGAGCCGGATACGAGGAACCATGGTCTTATGTGAAGCTCGAGAACATTGATACGTGGCTTAACTTTGTGTGCCCGCCACATTCGATGGAATTCGGGTATCCCCCGTCACCGAAAGGTGTTGTTTTTTGGTATTGAGCTTTATTATCCAAGTTTTCGGTGACGTTTTGTATAAATGGATCTTATCTATGATTTATGGGTTGAGTATTATGCCCCACCCGTGTTTCGGGTGTTTCGGGATATAAAGTTTTAACCGTATCTTCACTAATGTTGAGTTCGATTTTCTATTCACGTTTTGAGTGAGTTTCGGGTTGAGATTAATTTACGAAAGAACGTTTTATTTTGGGATCTTGTCCTTGGGGTAATTTGGATTGGAAAACGTTTACATCGGTGTTTCTCTGCCTAAAATGCATATTATTGGAAAATGAGTCGTTTTCATATTTGAGATATCATTTTGAAAGAATATGATTTCAATTGCATTACTCCTTCCCAATAATACCTTTATTCATGTTGAAAACTCTTGAACTCACTAGGCGTTAGCCTAACCTTTTTATTTGTCGGCATGTGCAACATGTTCTCGGTTGAGAATAGCTCTAGTGACACAGTGTTGAGAGGAGCGCTAGTGCTATGCTCGAGAAGTGGTTATCTTAGTGAAGTCTTTCGCACTTGTTTCGGGAAGAGCAACTTGTGTTTGAGGATTAAGTAGCACCCGACTTGGTTTAGTCTTTGTGTATTATTGGAGTTTGAGATTAAATAGAAAGTTTTATTTTGGAGGTTTACCTTTTACTTGATGTATTATCGAAATTTTTAATTAGTTGCTCTTACCAATTTTTAAGGGTGTTACACTATCTAAAACAATTTATTTTTACAAAAAAAAAAAATAGACGTTACATATTTTTTATAAAAATAAAGTATATGAGTTGCAAATTCAAATCCATTTGCAAGTAGTAATTGTATATTTAAGCCATTGATACTTATAAATACCCATTCATTTTGTCAGTTTAATATGCAACTAACACTACAAAAATGACCACTATCGGCGAGGGAAAAATCCCTAATCCCTAGCTAAAGCTCGAATCCGTCGTTGATACTCGGTGGCTTCAATAGGCGTAGATGATACTATTAGCGACAGATCAATGACGGACATCAGCGACGAATTAACAAGGGACAAGTATCAACAAGGGATTAGCGAGAGACTTGTATCAATGAGGGATTAGTGAGAGATTAGTTCCAGCGATGGATTAGCGAGGGCCCTTATTAGCGACGGATTAACGAGAGCCTTTATTAGCGAAGGATTAGCGAGGGCCCTTATTAGCGACGGATTAGCGAGGATCCTTATTAGTGAGGGATTAGCGAGGGCACCTATTAGGGACGGATTAGCGATAGATTCGCTAACTTTTACCGATGAAAATTCGTCGCTAATCCCTCACTGATTTTTAGTTATTTTAAAAAAAAATTATCCATTTCCTGTGTATTATAATACAAAACATGCCCATAAATTGAAAATAACAAAACGAAATTGTACAACAAATTAAAATAACCAAATTCATACAATTTAAAATACCAAATTCATACAATTCAACATATCAAATTCATACAATTAAAGATAATGTCTGAAAATTAACTAATAATCTAACTATCGGGAGGGCCGAGAGGTCCGAAGGGGGGAAAGTGTATCATTGTTGCCGCATGAAAGAAGCCAAATGTGCCGATAATGTGACTTGCTCGGCTAACCAGGCATCTTGATTGGCTTGTTTGGTCTCTAGGTTTTACCTTCTCTTCCATTCAGCCGGCCTATAGCTGGGCCACATAGTAATCTTCCCGCTCCTTTGCCTCATCCTTTACTTACACGCTTTCTACAAACAAATCTCATAAACAAGCAAACAAACATTTTTCTACAAACAACTCCCATAAACGAGCAGACCAGAAATCACAATCACTTTCATTAGCATGCACGAATGCTACTCCTACATATCCTAACATCAATTCATTCAAACTCTATCCATGTGTCATTGATGCGACTTGGATACATTACTAATCCCTCATAGAGGTTTTATAAAGCACTCCCTCAACACTAAACCATCCCAATCATGATAAATATGCAAAATAAACTCGGGAAATCCATGCCGTTGCATATTTTCGTAAAATTACAACAAGGCCCTAGTAATATGAATAACCAAAAGTGATAACATTCATCAAAGCTAGAGGATTTCCAATATCATAATAGAGAAGAAAACTACACCTTTTGAGGATATAAAAGTTGAAGAAAGAAGAGCACCTACAGTAGGTTTATCAAAGGCTTATCCACATCAACATTCAACATTCAACATGTCAAACAACAAACACAAAAGTCAGAAATCGAGTAAACTTGATTTACTTGCATATGATTTATTAAATAGAGGGATTTGCCAGGAAATTTAACGTACAAAATACAAAGGAAGACAATATTAGGAAGAAAATAGTAAGAGTGATTAATTAGATGGAGGGGAAGATGTTCATTGTAGAATGCTCTAATTAGAAACAGAAAATACTATTAAGCTTCTTGTTTGGCTATTTTTCATTTTACAGAAGGCAAGAGGAAAAAAAAACAATTTATAATTTTAGTGTATATGGTGTAAATGCTTTTTTTTCCATCGCATGAAAACGAAAGCAGGATGAATCTGTCTTGATATCGACATAAAGAAACAAGAACTCATCATAAGTACATCACGTGCACACAATAGAGGATCATATCAAAATAAGAATTCAACCATCTTTGTACATTCTAGAGATGCAATTGTTAATAAGAATCCTCAAATGATTATGCTTCTATCTCCCACTACTTAGAGGTAGAAAAAATAAGTCACATATTTACAATTGAACTCTTCCAAAGTAGAGAATAATTTTAAAGATTGCAATCCCAATAGTTGATAGAATCACCTATTAGTGGCAATAAATTTTTTCACATAAAGCATATTGCATCAGCCACAACTTTCAAAGCTTTCAAACCATGGAATCTTGAAGTAAGCAAACATGGAATACTATATATAAAATGCATCATATATGCTCATCAGCAAGGAAAAAATGAACAAGAAGCCCAAATGAAATATAAAGTAGTTTAAAGCCAAATTCAGTTAGCAAAGAAAAATGCATGTTCTTAACCTGAAAAATGGTGAAAAGTTGCAACATACAAAGATATTGAGCTTCATCAAATTAAGTAGACTCTTCATATCAAACACAACTCTATACATATATAGAGAGAGATATATACATGTTACAAAAGCCACAACAGATCATCCTAAGAACTTGTATTTGAAGCAACAAGCAAACTTACAACTTTACACCACCATACAACACCAAATATGCCTCCATTTTGCCATCTAAATTTCACTTTATCTAAAGAAATTAATAAAAGATTAACAATCCAACTTCATGAACTAATCAAAACTTATCACCAAACTTCAATCTTCTATTAAATTTCATCTACAGAACAAAACTAAAAGGCCTCTTTTGACAAGTGTAACAGAGAATATATCGATTAGTGTTTAGTTTTAGAGTTTTATCGGCGTACAAAAACATCACATTAGATGTGAAGCGCCACCAAAAACCCTAACTTGAAGAAAACAACATAAATATTGAATAAAAGGTTACCTAGAGGCATTTTGATTCAAACGCCGATGGATAACCAAGTGAGAAAACAATAGAAAAGCGCAAGAAGTTGCAGACTGAAATAGAAAACCAATATATATATATATATATATATATATATATATATATATATATATTGTAACACCTCCATCCCACGTGATCGGTGGAATGTGTGCTACGAATGAAAACATAATAACATAACTAGTTAACATGTACGGGAAAACATAGCTATTATAAAAATCTATCAAGCGGGAGACCAAATTTAAGACGACATATTTATACTATAATATTTACAGAAACAAAAGCTATTCCATCCAAGGTTGTCTTCAAAATGGTTACACATAGCTCTCACTCCCGAGTTGATCCCATCTGCGATCGTACACCTGCCGAGGACAAAACAAACCTCTGTTGAGCCAAATGCTCAGTGAGCGGATAATATATATAATAAAAATCATAGTCATAATCAAGTTAATAAAAAGAATACGAGTAAAAGAGCAATAATGACCCAAAACCGAAACATAAAGTGATTTGTCATCAGTTTAAACAAAATATCTCATCTGAGTAACTAAAACGTATCATCACACCAAGAGTCAAGAAGAATTAAGAAAATCATTTGCATTCGAGGGTTGTACGGACCACTCGAATAATAAGAAATGAGTATAGGGTAATACACTCAATTCCCTTCCGATAATCGGCTCCCGAAAACGGCTCCTAGGATCAATCCATTTGCCCTCAAGTTGGCCGGTACCAGGACAAACACACTTATTGACATTAGGGTACTAATAACAAGGACGTCATGGCAATTTATAGCCGACATGGAGACGTCATGACATCGTTGCCCTCGATGTTGTGCCTTAAAGCACGAAATATTCAAATCGTTGAAAACATGTCAAGTCGGTGTGTAAAGAGTAATTTCATAAAGTATATGACTTTCAATCACTACAAATCAAAATAGAATTCCGAAAACGGTTATAATCCAAAAACGATTCAAATCCGACAACGGATCAATCATACAAAATAATCAAATCCAAAGGTAGTTCAATTCAAACTCAGATAACCAATAATGAATATATTAAAGATAAGACATGGTGATAACTCCAAACAATAACCATTATAATAAACATTATGAATGCCGACAATTAGAGGAGTTATCAAACTCACAGTATCCCAATATGATTTCGTGAATTGGAATATGAAGAATTATAATCATAATAAAGTAATAGATGTCTAGATGGTAAACGGAATACAATATTACCTTGATAATAGAATAGTGTCTAAAGAGACTCACAAGAATCGGATATCCGTACCTTATATGGTAATCGGAGTAATGTTATGCGTTCAGGATGTTCCAACTTTAAGTCACGTCATTCCAAGTTATCTTAAGGTTCTATATATGTACAAAGCTCCCATCCCATTGTTAAGACTTATTTTTTATCATAAGTTTGTCCCTGAATAAGATTAGACATGATTGGGATTAAATTACATGCGTTACAAGTCCTTAAAGCATAAGGTACAAACAAATAATGCAACATAATTCCCTGCACCTGACAACTTTGTACCAACTCAATTTTGAGTCTGTTTATTATGCCTAGAAGTAAATTCAAGTGTTAATGTCTAAACAAATGTTGTAACTCTATTTCTTGAGGTTCTAATCGCTTTGGAATCATCCCATTTGAAGCAAAAACCGATTTTATATGAATTTTCTAAAAACAATGAACAAATCCCGTTTTGCACAGGACCAATTCCATAAACTCACTGATGGAATTGATGTGCCCAGTCGGAAAAATACCCTTTGATCAAACCTATATACTCCGAGGCCGCTCCCCGATAGTAGCGAGCTTGATCTCCCAATCGCATCTTCCAAGTACGGGCAACAATCCTTCTCTCCCACTCTAATGCCACACACTTCCATGCCATGTCGTGGTTGTTTTCCCATAGCTCCTCATTTTCTTTCAATACCTAGTTCAACTTGCTTCCTAACTTAACATGCTCTCCTTGCAAGTTGCTCAGCCACCCTCCTACTTGGTTCTTTTCAGCTTGAACCTTAGACAATTCATTTCTTAATTCAGTATTCTCTCCACGCATGTTTGCTACATCCTCTTCCAAGTCCTCACGGGTAGGCGTACTTGGGTTGTATTCCTCGTAAGGTTCCTCCGTTGGATCATAGGAAGAATCATCGACCAGGTTGGGTTGAGATGACTCGACCCTTGGAACACTCGCACTACCCCTTGAACTGCTCCTTGCACCTATACGGCGTCTGCTAGAGCGGCTAGAACTCACATGGTCATGTTGCCCGACTCCACCTCTTGGACCTAGTCTGGTAGCTATCGCACGACTTCCGCCCCTGCCCCTTCCTCGACCAATGCGCCTAGTCGTCTTTGTGTAAACCATTTTCCTACAAAACCACAATGATAAACCCATCACTTTTAGGCACGTTGTCAAAACTTAAACGTTGACCAACACATTTCCCTTATTTCTAATATTTATACTTCCTCTCAGTTTAAAACAAGTTAAATCACAAAGCTTAACGACATATTGGGAGGTATTTAATTCACACAGCTTTACCTGGCGAACTCACACAGCATGTTCACACTTACGGCTTATACGAGCTCACGCAACATGCTCGACTTACGGACTTACACCGTAATACTCCCCCATTCCCACACAAATCACAAACACATAACATGGAAATATTTCACGTTTAACGCATAAACGACATTTAAAAATATCAATATGCTCGTAAGAAATTTTTAATAAAACATGTAACCATTTTTATAAAAAGTCACATATAACTCACCGCACGAGTCGTTGTCCAAATCGTTCCTTGAAGTGGCTAGTGTCTCCCGTACAAATCCAAGACCATGACTTTAATTCTTATGTATAATATGACAACCCTAGAGATGATCGAGTGGTCTCCGTGACACCATTTATTTTAACGGTCCATGAACCGACATCTTTACTTACAATCCTGATTAAATATGAACATCCCTCAATATATATATATATATATATATATATATAGAGAGAGAGAGAGAGAGAGAGATAGGTTCATACGAGAATGGTAACGATTTAAAGGAATAAAGGGACAATTCTGGACCAATCATAATTAAGAAATTAATAATTAATTTTTTAATTAAAAAAGTTTATAAAAGGGTATTTTGGTCTTTTTTTTTACTCCTGATTATTTTAGGATAATCTATTATTTTAGGATAATCTTCTAACTCCTAAATATAAGTGATTTCCTAATTATTAGTTCTCTCTCACTCTCTTTCTTTCTCTCTCTCTCTCTCTCGATTTAAACCTAAAACACTCATGTTCTTCTGATAATCGAAGACGGCAGCGGAAAATCGAACGGCAAAACAATGATGCATTATAGGGTTTGTATTTTTCTGTTTTTGTGCATTTGAGGACGTGAGTTAGGGTTTGTATTTTTCAATTTATATGAAAACATCGACTATTCTGTTTTTCCATATCCAATTTATATGGAAACATTTTGTTTAAATTATTTAGAACAAAATCACATATGATTTTGGTGTCAAGTATTATAGCCAAGTTATTTAGTACAAAATCATATATGATTTTTGGTGTTAAGTATGAAATTGGTCTTATGTATTTAGAACAAAATCACATGTGATTTTGGTGTTAAGTATGAATTTGGTATTAATTATTTAGAACAAAATCACATGTGATTTAGGGTTGCAAACTAATAACATCATTTACTATACGGTATAATCACATGTGATGCATACTACACTTAAACAATTTGTCAAATTTCTTTACAATATAATCATAAATGATTTTGGATTGCATATTGTACACTATATAATCATCTGTGATTCGGGTTACATATTCGGGATTTGCTTGAAAAAAACAAACAGACCAGGTAAACTACCAAAATTGATTAACCGGATTTGCTTTAATAAAGAAAAAGGATAAATACGTTTTTGATTTGAATTAAATATTATAATCCATGTTTTTTGGAAGTTAATACTATCCTAAATTATCCATAGCATAATATGACTTTATTGCCCTTTTACTCTTAATTTTAGAAACTATTATTTTCGGAATTAATTTAAAAAATGATTGGCTGAGAATCGTCCATTTATTCTTTTAAATACACTATGTTCTCGTTTGAACTCACCCATATATATATATATATATATATATGTGCTATATATATACTAAAACTAATGCATGCATCTGGATGGCTTGGATGTATACACATATATACTAAAAACGCATGCATGTAGGCTTGGATTTATACATGACCTATTAGTTATATATGTATGTATAGTTTAATTTGTCTCTTCCAAAATAATCCACATCACTCTCGAATAACATGCAGAACCCATGCTCTTTTTTTTTTTAAATATACAATGACAGAACTAACGTGACTTGATACATATATATATATATATATATATCGCCTAAGAACCCTCTCATCGTAGGAGTTCTAATCATTTTGATTCATGGCAGCGGCGAAATATCGTCATCTATTATTTATATTGACCGACACCCACACGGTCCATAAGTTCTACCCTTTTCGAGCCGAAATGAGCGCTTGGTTTCACAACCCGGTGTCACCGAGATTACAATTTTGAAAAACGGTGGAGGTGCTAGCGGTGATCGTGGCCACCGTTGCCCTACGGAAACCTAGCCGAACGATCGAACGACTAAAGTAAATATATATGAAACAAGATTTCGAGACGAGGTACGAAAGGCTTACCGGTCGATGCCGAACTTGCGGCGATAAATTGCACCCTTAACTTCCGTTCCGCTTTCCGTTGATGTCGTTGCTTGAAGTAGTCCTCGTTAATGCCCGAGTTTTACATGAGACTACAAACTCTACACCCCCTTTTATACTAATCCATTGACCGTTAGAAGCAATCGATAAGTCATGGAGACATAAATGGTTAATAAGTTTCAAACTTATGAATTATCCCAACATAAATTGCCAGTGGGTTACTTGAATGATTTGGTTGCCTTCAACCCTTTCACCTACATTCATTTATATATATATATATATATATATATATATATTTGGTTGTTACAACTTTTTAGTTATCCAAATGAGTACTCGAGTCCTAATTAATTTATCCATTTAATTTTATCAACTCATCAAATACGTATATGTATACATTACTTAAGAATCAATTTGGCAATTTAATTATCTATCATTGAAATTATACATTTATTTTAATTTTAAGTCAAATGTAAATACTTATTTTGAGAAAAGAGAAATATAAATTATTTATCAAAAAATCATATGTTATTCAAATTACCAAACGATTATTTTTGCTTTAACTAAATGGCATACAAATAGTTACTCACCAGATTTCATATAGCCACCAAAATGTAGTGCTCCAAGCCTTAGAGGCAGTAATACAACTCTTTTATTAAGGTGCCATATCAATAAAAAAAGTGATCATGTATCTGAAACAACAATATAAAGCTTTAACACTTCAACAAAGGTAATAAAATCATTTAAAAGCAGCAAATAATAATTTTCATAGATTTTCAGCAGCAAGAGCTTGCTCGACATGGTGGCTCAAAGAACGCTTTTTAACATGATACAAGTATCTCATAAAAGAGGTTGACATACTGTGAGATAACGGTAGAAATGGCAGCTCCGGTTACACCTAACTTGAAGTAGTACATAAGTAAGGGAAACAAAAGAACAACTGAACAATTACCAATGCCTGCACAAGAAGAAAAATATCAACCAACAGAAAAAAAATTATTAAATAACTATAAACAAAAAAGATACCAAAAAACTTGCCTAGACATACTACAGGAGTCTTTGTGTCCTTAAAACCACGAAAAATGCCTTAAAGAGACAAAGAGACCACAACTGCAGGGCACCAAGGGCTCTAAGAGAAAGAAATTGTTAAGACGGGGCATGCAGAGAAGAACCCTATAATAAATCAACTTTATACATCACAACTTCTAAATGTAAACCACAAGGGTTGTGACGTACTGGTTAAGGCCATTTTTTTTCAGATTGACAACTGACATGGCAAATGTAATATTTGATTTTAGAGATGGAGAATAAAAATAAGTCTACCACAAGCATCCTGAAGTAATTCACCAACCACGACGTCTTTAATTTTAGAGATGGACAATAACTGGTTAGTGAAGATAGTGATTTTCAAACAGGAATACCTCATCGTATTCCGAGGTATTCCTCATCAACAGCTTGCTGAAAATAAGTATAAGCTGAATCCAAATAACCATAAATATGACCCCGATTCACAACCATCCGTATAATGCATTATTTCTTATCTATCAGTTACAAAGCTTATATAAACTATCCAACCGCCGATAAAGCAGATATATATATGCCATAATCAAGTTCTGCCTATGAATTTCTGCAAAAGACAACGAAATCTACATAAAGATCAACTCAATAAAAAAACTGAATCAAAATCATAATCCAAGCTTACTAATCGTGGCACAATATAACAAATCATATAATTGGGAGTGCATGCCAGATTCAATCAACTTAAAATCGAACTAACCAAGAAACAAACAAATAACAGTTAGCAGCAAAGACACAAACCTCGTGATCGAATGTCATTCCAGAAACGCGAATTGAAGAGAAAAGCTCGAGTGTTGGTTCTCTTTTTGGAAGCGGGGAATGGACCGGATATCATGTGGCTATCGTGGGGATCGCCAATCTAAGATGGAGATTGTATCAGGACAAGAATCGAGAGACAGGGATAGAGAAGCAGAGAACCTAATTTATCATGATCAATCTAGATGCAGAGAAGCCCAAACAACGACTGTTTTCTCCCATGTGTGGCTCCTGAAAACCCTTAAACACCATCTGATCTTGGCAGTAAAATTCGCCATTCTTTGACACATAATCGCGTTCCGGTTCCATTCTTGGGGTTGAATATTGTCATATGCTTAGGACGAGGTGTGGACCGAGACGCACACGATGAATGGGAGAGAAATTAGGGCTAATTTGGAGGAAACGTGTAGCGGTTGAAATAGAGCTTTTAAGTTTTGTACATCATGTTGGATCAACAGTACCTTTTAATTTAAACGGTCCATATCAAATTTTCAGATTAATTTAAACGATCCAAATCAACCCAAAAACGGTTGACTCGTCTCCATCCATATATATAATTTAGGGGTTGTTCGGTTCGTTTTCTATTAAGTCCTGTATGGATAAAGCTGTCTGTATTGGTAAAGTTGTCTGTATGATAACAAATAAGTTGTTGTTCGGTTGTTGTGCTGAATAAACAGTTTGAATATCATAAATTACCATTTTACCCCCAGTATATATTTTTGTTTGAATAAAATAACTATATGATAAAATTATTGAATAAATGACTTTTAATTATAAAAAAAATTAATTTAAATCTTTGTTAATTACAATAATACAATTTAAACATTTATTTTCTTTTAAAAATATAATTTATATTTTATTAACATAATATGTATAATATCTTTAATATTTTATTAACATAACATTGATATGTTTTCCCTTTATTCCCATTCATTTCCATGTCGCCTCTTTTAATCCCTCCCATTCTCTCTTTCTCTTTCTTTCTCTCTCTCGAAAAGGGTTCTTCTCAACTCGGTGAAGATTTGTTGGCAATGGAAATAAAGAGAACAAGAGCAAAACAGAGGGCTTAGAACATGAGATCTGCATCAAAGAGCTCTAGAACCCTAAATCGAAAAAGAATCTGATGCATCAAAGAACAATAGCAAAACAGAGGGTTGACATAAATGGGTTTAGAGCATATTGGTGGCTGTTTGGTTCATTTGGGTATAAAATGATTAATGCAGTTCAAAATAAAAAAGAAATGGCTTTAGAGCAACGTGTAGGGGTGGAAGGGAGAAAGAAGGCAGATGCAGCCGTGTAGGGGAGGGAGGGAAGAGGGAAGAAGAAGGGTAGTTTGGGAAATTTTATGGGATTTAATGGCTGAGTGCATATGACATAGTTTTTGTAGCTGAGCGAATAAGCTCCTACCGAACAGCTAGATATGGTTGCGCAAATAAGTCATATATGTTATACACCTCATTAAGCTAATTTGGAGGAAACGTATAGCGGTTGAAATAGAGTTTTTAAGTTTTGTACATCATGCTGGATCAACAGGACCGGTCCAGATCAAATTTTCAGATTAATTTAAACGATCCAAATCAACCCAAAAACGGTTGACTCGTCTCCATCCATATATATATAATTTAGTATAAAGAGTAATTTTTCTTAAATCAATGACAGTACTAAATTTTACATCAAAACATATAATTTTGGGTATATATATATATATATATATATATATATATATATATATATTATAGGGTTGAGTTCTTTTGTTAACCTTCATATTCTTGTTAACTATGTGAACTAATCCAAGCCATCCATCTTGATATTGGATGGTTGAGATTAATACTTAATTTTTATTAAAAACGTCTCATTTATTACATATGAAGGTGAACATGACTGGTCAAGGGTATTATGGGGAAAAAGACTCATAGTATTAATCCATATGAAACGCCTAATTGAACATTTATTTCATTACAATAGAAACGGATGAACATTTATTACATTTATTTCATTACATATGAAATATTTATTATGGGTAAAAGAAAATGATTTAATCATAACATACAATATAATTATGGAAGCTTCATTTTTGTAATCCCCCCAATAAAAATTAATTTTAATTCAGAAAACACATGAACATCCCTTAAATAAACACAACATCGATGAACATCGATAGAGATGAACACATATGTTCATCGATGAACACCTTACAAAGATAAAACATTGATAGATGAGAACATCGATGAACACCTTACAAACATAAAACATTGATAGAAGGGAACATTGATGAACACAAACATTGATAGATGGGAACATCGATGAACACCTTACAAACATAAAACATTGCATAAAACACATATGTTCATCTTTAATATATGAATGTTTGTGTGATTTACAAATGATGATTAATATATGAAAAAATTCTTGAAAAGAACGATTATACTATCTACTATTTTATCAAACATATGCACCAAAATATGTTTATCCTATTGATATGATGTAAAAAAATGTAGGATATGGAGATAATACAAGAATCGTAACCTACCATGTAATTATGAAAACTTGTTTTTTGTAACTCCTAACAACATTAATGCAAAGAAATAAAATGACATATATACCCTTTAACATTAAGAATTTCAATAATTTAAATATCAACAATCCTTGAATTCCTATTGGTTGAGCAAGGTTCATAAAGTTAACAAGAAATGAATGGTTAACAAATGATCCTTGCTCTCTCTCTCTCTCTCTCTCTCTCTATATATATATATATAGGGTTGGGTTCCGATGAAAAGTATATATATATATATATATATATATATATATATATAGGGTGCGTTTCTTTTGAAACCCAAACAATTTGTACAAACTATGCAAACCAATCTTACGTGTTCATCAAGTCTAATGAATATATGATTTTATTATGTTTCCTAATTTAAAATCATGATTATAATAAATAAACTTAACATTTCCTAATTTAAAATCATGATTATAATGAATAAACTTAACATTTTCCATATATATCACAATCATTATTAATGAATCATAATCATTATCCATAAATATATTTATTGTTTCCTAATATATTGTTTGCATAGTTTGTACAAATTGTTTGGGTTGCAAAAGAAACGCAAATATATATATATATATATATATATATATATATATATATATACATATATATAGGGTTGGGTTTCAGTGAGAAGTTGAGTTTGACGTGAGAAGCGTGAGAATTGGTTATCAACCGTTGGATGAGAAATAAATGCATATTAGGATGAGATGCACCGACCTTGCACCTGATCAATTCCTTTCTAAACCACAATTCATGGGAAGGCATTTGATTAAAAGTGATCCACAATTTAGATCCACTTTTCACGCTTCTCACGTTAACACTAACTTCTCACACGATCCTTCGCCTATATATATATATATACTTGCGTTATTTGTTATGATCCTGATAAGCATGTCTGACTTGTGTGATCAGACATCAACAATGGAGATTGGTAAGCACCAGATCAGGGTGAATGTGATTGCTCACGGGTTGCATATAGAAGATGAATTTCCAGTATCAGTTGGGAAGGATAGGGCACAAAGTTTGGTGAAGGTTGCAGCCCGACTAAACAGATGGTTAGATCCGAAGAACGACCTTGCTTCGACCGTGATCTACTTGGTAAGTGATGACTCGCCCTACATGACTGGAACCACGATATACGTTGACGGTGCACAGTTCGTTGTAAGGCCCCACATGTATGCTTATATGGGAATCTGGAGAACTCAGGTTCGGACTTGGAGTTCATCAGATTTGGTCATGGATGGGAGGATCACTTATAACATTGTTTAAGAGTGAGATTATTGCTGCAACATGTGATGTTAAAAGATGAGTGGGATATACTCACACGTGTCAACATCAAACGTATTTTTTCTATTTTCAATGATAGGAATTAGCTAAAAAAATTAAAATAGTAGGCTAGCAACTTTATATTTCTGGTATTTCTGAAATAAAAGATGGACATCTGAAAATGCATTCCAACTGTTTTGGTGGATGAATTGCATTCTTTTGGTTTGAATATATGTAATTACAATTGTATCAAGTAACCATACTGGAGTCTCTTATCAACTTTCTATTTAAGCAACTATACTGTAGACATTTGATTAATTTTATCACTTTGTGATTAGGGTGTTCAAACTTCTATAAATTGAAGAGATGCTAGGATTAAACATCAAATGTGAGCGGTGTTAGTTCACACTATTTCTTCCTAGAAACTCTCTGTTAATATAGAGTATATTATTGTTTGAAAGCATTTACTGCATAGATTTTCAGTAGTTGTCTCTTAAATCTTCATGAATCATAAGTCTAAAATATGCTCGACAATATACATATAGGATGACTGTTGACAATTTGGTTAACATGTTGTATACCCGACCAACGGACGGGTATAACACTAATTTTACATAATTTTTATGAATTTGATATAAAATTTGATAAATTTAACTTGTTAGCCAGGTTATCAAACAAAACTGGAACAAAATTGGAAGTTTTAGAAGTTTGTTGCAATAATTAAGAATTTTTTTTATCATTATACAAAATATGAACTAAAACACCCCTGCTACATTTTGAGGAAATTTTTTAATATGTCAATCACCCGAACTAAAAAGAGTAAAACAATAATCAACAATATGTAACTTGTTTAATTGGTAAAATTGTAGGTACACAACCATTTTTCTGAATGTTGTTACAATAGTACTCGAGAAAAGAAAAACTTTATTACATTTTGATAATTTTGGTTTTTTATCTTTTAGAAATTAATAATAAAAAATAGTTGCTTTATTGGTGTTAAAATAAGTATTCATAATAGAAATAACATGTATTTTAAAACATATATAATTATTAAACTTCTTAGTTATCCAAATGAGTACTCGAGTCCTAATTAATTTATCCATTTTATCAACTCATCAAATACGTATATGTATACATTACTTAAGAATCAATTTGGCAATTTAATTATCTATCATTAAAATTATACATTTATTTTAATTTTAAGTCAAATGTAAATACTTATTTTGAGAAAAGAGAAATATAAATTATTTATCAAAAAATCATATGTTATTCAAATTACCAAACGATTATTTTTGCTTTAACTAAATGGCATACAAATAGTTAGGGGTCGCAACTGGTATAAAGTTATTCCGTTATCCTCTTCACTTAAAATATCGGGTAACGAAATAGGAAATAATCAATCTCGTAAAACTCTTATCCATATCTATATCTTACCCACTAAAATAATGAATAACAAAAGGGGTAATAGATAAGTGGTAAAAAAAAAAATTATTTTAAGCTACATATAATATTGTTAAACCTCAAACATATAAATAAAAAATAAGTTTAAAATATAGTTATTTATATCTAATGTGTTTTAGTAAACATTGTAGTATCATTCTAAATAAAATTATAATATAATATTTCAAAAAAACAACAATATAAAGTTCACTTTTCCTTGTATTTCTTTTACCGACTCCATCTTGTTTCCCATTTAATTATCATGAACCCTTTTATTCGATAAATATAGGAAAAATATTACACGTTAAATATGACATGTATGATGACATTATAAAAAATTATTAATATTTAATTAATTATATATATATATATAACAGGTAATGAATATCGAAATATCGTAATGAATATCGAAATATTGTTTATCTGTACCCTACCCACTAAAATATCGTGTAAACAAGTAATGAATAAAATTTTATTTACAAACAACCCCTTCCATTGTTCCTGGGCACATGTCCTTCGTACCTTGAGAAAATTGTTTGTTCCGGTTACGTTGTTTTCTTTATAAGAGTTCATCTCCATTTCCAATGTTGTAAACCCTAAATATAGTGGGAAGTGAAGTTTTGAACTGTGGCGATCGAATGAAGTGTGCGGTGTTACGTACTATTTGATCCAGCAAGCCGATTCCAATTTGGATCGTTCTCAATTCTATTTTTTTTTCAGAGCATGATGTAATTTACACAAAGCTGCTCATTCTTTTCCATTAATAGAATTTGTGTGGTGTTTTCTACACTAACAAGTCCTCTCATTTGTGTATCATCTAGTTTCGAATTCTACAACACACAAATTGTTATGTGTAATTTCAATTTATGGTTTTTAATTTTTACTTCTTAATGGCTCCATTAAGAGGCAGCCTCTGAATCATTAAGAGGTGAATCTTGTTTGGCAAAAAAAAAAAAGTCGGTCGTTTAATGGTTCCAAAACCCTCTTTGTATTGTGGACTTCCCTTAACCATTGAGCGCCCTGATTTCATTATGAACAATTACCAAACAACCATATTTCATTTTACGTTATAT
Source organism: Arctium minus (assembly GCA_954870635.1). Lineage (NCBI taxonomy): Eukaryota > Viridiplantae > Streptophyta > Magnoliopsida > Asterales > Asteraceae > Arctium > Arctium minus. The sequence goes on from OX941096.1 coordinate 45,579,171, forward strand.
CATAAGAGCCTCTCAATTATTCTGATCACTTAATGATTCTGCACTAAATCATTCAACAACTGCCAAACAACCCCATATTAATAGATGTATTTGGTGGGCGATTAGTTTCAAGCAGCGGGTAGTGAATTGGTTTTAGCATGTTATTTGCTCTTTTAGGTTATGACATCAAAAGGAAACCCATGGGGTCATTAACGACAATGTATCGTATGGTGGAATGAATTGAAAAGAAAAGGGAATAAAAAATGAAATGGAAACTGCAAGGGAATGGAATGATCAATTACCAGTCCATGGAAAGAACTATTCATAAACAATTTGGTAATCAGAGATGTATATTTCACATTTTCTAAAAGTACAGAGGAAACAAGCTATTAATAGCCAAAGAAATACAATTGGAAAGGAAAAGAGAAAATCACTCTACAAATCAAGGCTAACATTAAGGGACAAAGAAGGAAAGAATATGGAAAAGAAAATAAAAGGATTTCCAATACTCCCCCTCAAGTTGGAGCATGAAGATTTTGAATGCCCAACTTGTCAAGTAATGACCGGAATTGTTGAGCTCCCAAGGCCTTTGTGAACAGGTCGGAGATTTGAGATTTAGAATGGATGTCTAACGGCTGTATCTCTTGTGACTCGACTCTCTCTCGAACAAAATGACAATCCATCTCAACGTGTTTCGTACGTTCATGAAAAACGGGATTGTTGGCGATATGTCGCGCAACTTGGTTATCGCAGAAAAGGGGCGTTGGTCCACTTTGTTTTACATCTAATTCGTGCAGGAGCCATCTCATCTACAATACTTCACTTACTGTGGTTGCCATTGCTCGATATTCTGCTTCGGCAGATGATCGAGACACAACCGATTGTTTCTTGGATCTCCAAGAGATTGGTGCTCCTCCCAAGAGGAGAAGGTATCCGGTTCTTGATCTTCTAGTGAACGGGCATCCCAACCAATCCGAGTCACAATACGTTACAAGATAGGTTCCCCCGTCATATGGTAACAGAATTCCTTGTCCGGGAGTGGCCTTTAGATACCGTAGAACACGGGTGGCTGCATCCATGTGAGTTTGACGTGGGTCGGCGACAAATTGGCTAAGCACATTGACGAAATATGCAATATCAGGACGTGTGGCTTGCAAGTAAAGAAGTCTTCCGACTAGTCTTCGGTATTGACTTGCATCCACCTTAGGATGCCCATTGTCTTTGTCTAACTTTAAACCTTGTTCCATAGGAAAGCTACTTGGCCGACACCCTTGTAAACCACAATCATTCAAAATGTCCAGAATGTACTTCCTTTGACTTAGCACAAGACCGTCACGTGTTCACGCCACTTCGATTCCCAAGAAATACTTTAGTACTCCGAGGTCCTTGATGCTAAATTTGGTATCAAGGTAGTTCTTGGTGTCTTGAATCTTTTCCAAATTGTTTCCAGCGATGATCACATCGTCTACATAGATAAGTGCCGTGACAAACGTGTCATCGTTCTTGTAAATAAAAAGAGAGTGGTCCATCTTGGTTTGCTTGAAACCAATCTCAATGAGAGCCAATGTGAACTTTTGATACCAATTTCGAGAGGCTTGCTTTAGACCATAAAGGGACTTCTTTAGCCTGCACACTCTGGTATCGTCCCTTTTTTCGGAAACCTTGAGGTATTTTCATATACACCTCCTCATCTAACTCTCCGTGTAAGAAGGCATTGTTTACATCTAGTTTATGTATCAACCAACCCTTCTTTACGGCCACAGCAAGAAGAGTTCGAACAGTAACAAGTTTGGCCACCGGTGCAAATGTCTCATGGTAATCGACTCCTTCCATTTGGGTAAAACCTTTTGCGACCAACCTTGCCTTGTATCTTTCAATTTCACCGTTGGGCTTGTATTTGATCCTATAGACCCATTTAGAGTCTATGGCTCGCTTACCCTCCGGTAGCTCTTCAAGGCTCCATGTCCCGTTCTTTTCGAGAGCTTGAATTTCATTATTCATTGCTTGTCTCCAACTTTCATTCTGAACAGCCTGAGCAAAGTATTTTGGCTCATCGTTTGAGTCAATGGCTGTCAGATAAGTTTTGTGAGACTTAGAGAAATTTTTATAAGAAATAAAATTAGCCAAGGTATGTACCGTCGAGGACTCGTTTTTGGTGACAGGTTGTGCATGGTCTACCGATGGGGGAAGTTTGACGTCGAAGTCGGCAAAACGTTTCGGTTGTGTTCTGTTCCTCTTCTCCCTAGTTGGTTCTGGTGGTTCAGCAACACTTTCATCATGGTTCATGTCATAATCGTTTTTTGTGCCTAAATTTCCAAGATCAACATTTGCCTCCATCGATTCGGTCTGTTGGACATGTGTGGTGCTACTTTGTTCTTGGCTGCCACTCTCTTCAACGTCTTCTGTTTGGGCCGATGATGAGGTCTCTTGAAGGGGCGTGTTATTAACTTCAACCTGCTCAAATGAGGTAGCTTCTTGGTCTGGCCCACCCTTATCCCTTGTTGGGCTGTTGCGTTGCTCCCTTGTCTTATCGAACATTTCCCATCTCTTTGGAAATTTGAAAATCTCTTCTTCTTCAATTTCCTTATTAACAGTAGAGAATGGAAAAGTTCCTTCCGCAAACTTTACGTCCCTTGAGACAACAATCTTTCCATGCTTCGCATCATAGATCTTGTATCCCTTTGTTCCTCTTGGATACTCAACGAAGATACCCGGTCTCCCCCTTACTTCAAACTTATCTCCTTTTGTTTCGATATTCCTATAATATGCCAAGCATCCAAAAACCTTTAGAAAATCATAGTCTGGCTTTTGATTATATAAGATCTCAAAAGGAGTTTTGTTCTCTATCACTTCCGATGGCAACCGATTGATCAAATAGGTTGCGGTCAATATGCACTCTCCCCAAAATTTAGTTGGTAAGTTTGCTTCAAATCTCAATGCCCGTTCCGTTTCAAGAAGATGCCTATGCTTTCGCTCCACCACCCCATTTTTTTGAGGGGTGTGTGGACAAGTTGTCTCTAGCACAACTCCTTGATTGGCAAAAAAATCGAGCATGCGATTTGATGTAAATTCACCCCCGTTGTCACATCTAAGCTTCTTAATCTTCTTTTCAAATTGTGTTTTCACGAATTTGTAAAAACTTATCAAACACGAACTTGCATCACTTTTACATTTAAGGAGAAACACCCAAACCGCCCTGCTATAATCGTCCACTATGGTGAGAAAGTATCTTGCACGTGAGAGCGAGGGAGTACGGTAAGGACCCCAAATATTGCAATGTATTAAGTCAAAACAACCATGAGTTTTAATAGAGCTAATAGGAAAGGGTGATCTTGTGTGCTTGGCTTTAGAACAAGAATCACACAACCAATCTTTATTCTTTATTGGAATACTCTTAAGAAAATCAATGTGAGCAAGTTTGGTATTTGAAGCATGGCCCAAAAGGTTGTGCCAAATGTCAATAGTGGCAATCATAGCTTGTCTTTTATCTTCGACCATCCCCATTTGGTAGAGACCATCCTTGCACTTACCCTCTCCAATCAACGTCCTCGAGGTCAAGCCCTGTATGACAAAAAAATCCGGGAAGAACGTTACTGGACATTGAAGATCTCTTGATATTTTGCTAACTGATAGTAAATTGCAATTAAAATCAGGAACATGTAAGACCCCCTTTAATTTTGTTCCATCTTTCAAGATGTAATCTCCTCTTCCTTTCATAGCTATCCTTTCACCATTTGGTATGGTGACCGGGAGCTCGTGAATGCCTTCGATTCGGTTTTCGAGGATGGAAGCCATGTGGGTGACATGATCTATGGCACCCGAATCCATAATCCAGTTGTTCCTTCTATCATAGTTACCTGTTGTGTTGGCAGTGGGGCCACCTGATGCCATATTAGCCACTGAAGATGCACTAGTGTTTGCGCCTCCTACAAAGAGATTCAGAAATTGTTGGTATTGTTCACCGGTTAGACCCGGTATAGGGCTGGTTTCGGAGTCAACATAGGCAGCTCTAGGCTTGGTCCTTTCCCGTTTCGTTCCTTTCCCTGGCCACCACTCCGGATATCCAATGCGTTTAAAGCATCCATCCCGGTTGTGACCGTCTTTGTTACAGAAGGTACAATGCTCAGTCTGATCTCCAAAGTTTCGTTTGCCCTCTCTTTGACTGTTCTTGTTCGCTTGTTGGTGTGCATCACACTTCGAAGGAACAAAGTCTTGGAAGGCAGTAGTATCAACAGTGCTTCGCTTTCCCGTCGTCAGGTTCCTTTGTTGTTCGTCTTCCGACACTAGATGATAGGTCGTACCAAGAGTCGGTATAGGGTTCATCTCCAAGATCTGTGTTCTGATGGTGGAGAATTCACTGTCCAGACCAAGCAAAAACTCATAGAGTCTTTCCTTTTCTTTTAAATCTTCCATTTTCTTCCCGATTTTGTAAGAACAACCTTCGCATGAGCATCTCGGGTTGGGCAAAATGGATTGCAGTTCATCCTACAAAACACGGAGTTTTGTGTAGTATGTTGAGACGGAGTCTCCGTCTTGCCGTGTGGATGTCAATCTCTGTTTCAGTTCGTATGCCCTAGGGGCACTCTGTTTTCCAAATCTTTCCTTTAGGTCTCTCCACATTTCTTCCGCCGTACTAGTATATTTGACGCTATTACGTATCTCCTTCTCCATGGCCGTGTTTAGCCAACCTTTAATCATTGCATCACATCTCATCCACCCCATGTATTCCGCAGCGGTCTGGTTCGGCCTCTTAATGGACTCGTCAATGAAGCCCGTTTTGTTTTTGGCAAGGAGGAAATTGATCATTTCTTGAGACCAATCAACGTAATTGTTGTCGGTAAGGGTTTTGCTAACGTGCATTTGTCTAGGATAGTCAGAGGGATGGATATAATATGGTGAATCATGATCGGAGGTGACTCCATCTTTCTTGCTGGTTTCGCCGGTTTTGCCGGTCATGGTGAAGGTGATTGGAAGAAAGACAGCGAGTTGAGTTTTCTGGGTTTTAGGGTTTCTTTGTTTTGGCCTGATCTGATACCATAAACAATTTGGTAATCAGAGATGTATATTTCACATTTTCTAAAAGTACAGAGGAAACAAGCTATTAATAGCCAAAGAAATACAACAGGAAAGGAAAGGAGAAAATCACTCTACAAATCAAGGCTAACATTAAGGGACAAAGAAGGAAAGAATATGGAAAAGAAAATAAAAGGATTTCCAATAATTCAAGGTGTTGCTTAGGGTGTGTTTGGCAACCATAATCTAAATTTATTTATTTTTTCGGAAGGGTGTCATAGGCTATGTCTAGACTAATCCCTTGGCAAATTATGACCGTAAGACATTAGCCCTGATTAAACCTCAATGGCCACAATTGTTGTATACGCCTGGATTCGAACCCTACGTAGATGGGAGATTTCACCACATCCGTCAGAGTACGCCACTACCCTTGTGGTTACCATAATCTAAATTTATTTATAGAGTTTATCGTTATATTTCTTTCTGGATTAAATGCATAATCTCTTTCACGATATATCATGTTTTGATGCTAGTGTGCTATATTTGAATGCCAATGAAGCCTACAAGAATTTCCGGCTCCTTTTATGCATTGTTGCAAAAGCATGCTAAGCAAGTGCATGCCTCAATTGAAGTTATCAATCTCTGATCAATATGGCCAACGGTGAGTGTTCCTTGGTGATGGGAAAAAGGTTAGGAGGGGAGGGAATCGAGAAGATTTTATTTAGTGCAAAGGATTTTAAAATATAGATGGTGGACATATTCTTTTGGCAAGCCTGGGGTCTTTGCGGGAACTATTGCTCTAATATTTAAGGTAGAGGACATGTTTGTGTGTATCTCCTAGACCCTACTTCCAAGTGGGACATATTGAATGTGTTTGGTCTGATTTTTGATTTTAAAATATACCAATAACATGATAAAGAATTTACGTAACGTAGGGTTGCTTTTGGAATGGAAATACTGTTACTCCAAAAGTTCCTATTCTCTTTTGAAGTTCAAGGTGACGAAAAGAAGTGTAACATGAATCTCATAGAGTGACAAAGATGATTAAAAGTTGCATAACGTTCATGGAGTTGTATCCTTCCACCAATTACATGGTGAAGACTCGAAATATAACATGAGGTGTTTTAAAGAACGCTAAGGTGGCGTTTGGGTAGTGGGATTTGTGTATCTTGTGATAGTGGTAATCCCATGGGATTTTATATTCTTCCCGTAGAGTGACGATTATCTATGAACATTGTGTAAATCCAACGGTTTATGTTTGGGTCTTCATGACGGTTTTTATGTTATCTTAAACCTTTTAATTATGTTTTTAAGAACTAGACCTTATGGTCTATATAACGCTTGTTTTTCAAGCTTAAAACCACTTTCACGTAACAGTAATGTTGGAAGTTTACCTAAAGGGAAAGAGAAGTTGTGATGTTGTTAGAAGAGGCATGGGTTAGATGAGTTTTGTAATTCACCTTTAGTCTTATTATAAATCTCAGTTGTGGATGTGTTTACCCATTGCAAACTTTGAGACGTAATTGATATTTTATCTTGGTATATTTTGGGACATTTTGGCTATATTTTATGTTACTGCTGTTTTGGAAATTTGGGTCATTACAAAAAAAAGGGCAAAAGCGAGTAAGTGACCAAATGTATATCAAATAAAAAGTATCCGGTAATTATAATATTTTCTAATTACAGTTATTCTCACACATATCACGATCTTTCCAACACAGATCAAGGTGTAAACAACAGTAACATTTTCCTTCGCTACAAGGACGATAAAAACAACGTCCAATATTGATCTTTTCGCTTGTAACCTTTTCGTCATTTGAGCTCAATACCACCTTCCTCCCAACAAGACGGTTTGATGTGCCTGGATCACAACAATATAACCACAAACTTAGTTAGAAAAATGAATACATACATACATATATATACACACACATACACACACATATATATATATATATATATATATATAGAGAGAGAGAGAGAGAGAGGAGGTTTCGATGAAAACATGGTCAAAATAAAAAGAAAACAAAAACGTATATCATATGTAATTTCAGACTAAAATTCACATGTGATTCGGGTCAGTCATGGCATGGACGCATACGAGTTTGGCCCGACGACCTATGAGTGTTGACCAAACCTGAATCACGTATGATTTTAGTCCAAAATCACATGTGATATAGAGACCCCATATATATATATATATATAGGGGTGGTTTCAATTGGAAACCAAATTTCATTGGAAACTTTGGAAACCAAATTTCAATCATTGATCTTTTTAATCAATGGTCAAGATTCATTTGAGTTATATATGGTAATAAATTAATTAATTTATTAATAAAAAATAATAATAATTTGTCAAAAGGGTAAATATGTCTTTTTCTTTTATGTTTCAAATTTGGCAACAAAGATGAAATATGGTAATAAATTAATTTATTTATTAATAAAAGATAATAATTATATATGGTAATAAATTAATTAATTTATTAATAAAAGATAATAACAATATATCAATACTACCTTTTTATTACTTGTTCATCAATATGCAGTATCTAAAACCCAATTAAGTTTCATTACCATTATTGTTTCATTACCTTTCCATTATGTTTTACTATATCAAATCTGTTTCATTAGTTTTCACTATATTAATATTTTGTTTCATTACCTTTCTATTATATTTCACTATATCAAATCTGTTTCATGAGGTTTTACTATATTAATATTTTGTTTCACTATATTAATATTTTGTGCCGGGAGGTAATATTGAAGATTTCATATGAATATAAATTTTCATTCATTGGATGAATCAATCACTGATTCATAAGAATAAGAAAAAATAATTTGATTTGTAGCTTGCGTATTAATCAATTTGTGTTTACCTAAATTAAATGTTTCATGTTTAAATTAATAAATGATCAATATTACCATATATAAAATATATTAAAATTAAATAATTAATATTATAATAATAATAACACTTACCATATATATTATGAAATTATGTAAAAGACTAAAATAACTTTATCAATTAAAAATAAAAATAAAAAAAGGAAATTCAATGATTGGTTAATTTCGGTTTCCAAAGTTTCCAATGTAATATTGGTTTCCAATTGATCCCTCCCCTATATATATATATATATGGAAATATTCAAACGAGAAGACGATCAATTTGCGAGAAGGCAAGAAGGAATATGAGCCACATAATCCTTTAGTTAAAATATACCATAAATATAAAATTAAAAATAATTTTAGAAATTAGGATAATTATCATTTTGAATTGTATAAATCCTTAAATATCTCATTATATGTTTTAATTTTTTTTTAATCAATTCATAATTTTTTTTATCAAGTTCTATATAATTTTTTTAGATACACTTTTGATAAAATCATAAATTTCATCAAATATCACATGTGAAGCCTACAATCAATTCATTATCTCTTTCACCATTTTTTCTCTATTTTTAGATCCACGATTTGAATCAAATGTGATTAAATTCGTTTAGTGTATGATATATTATGTATCACATATGATCTACAATGTGAATTTTTTACATATCAAATAAGATAATATATACGTCCGAGTATAAGTGATGCATAATCACATATGATAATATATGCATCACAAAAAAGATCTATAAATATAAATATACATAATCATATATGATTAATTAAAATATCTACAATTATCACATGTGATATCTGTGATATATACAACAATTCACATAGTGATATCACATGTGATATTTGATGAAAATTGCGATTTTTTTTATTAAAAGTGTGTCTAGAAAAAAATGTGTCCCTCCATAACTTATCTTTACTATTTATCTAAAGAATTGGATTAGTATGCTCTGTGACTGCCGCCGGATCGTTCACATCAGAAAACCATTCTACAGATAAAAGGTTAAAGAAAAACCAGATAATTTGTCTTAGGCATTCCTTAAGTTTTATCTTGTTAAATAGAGCCAGTAAGACGACGTTGAGTGAAGTCGCAACCAACCTCTGTAAAACAAGATCAAAAGTTGTGTAGTGCCTTTAGATTAAATATCCGTCTTGACCCCATCATGAACCCAGAATCCAGTCTGCCACGATCTTCCTCTAGCTTTAGACAATCCTCTGCCTCAAAAATAGATCAGTTATATGAGATTTCTTATGTACCTGATGACTCCAAAATCCCTATTACCAGTATGCCCTTAGTTAACCCTTATTCTGTATTCTCTAAACCTAATACTTCATTTTCGAGAAAAGTCAAAAAATTAATAGGATCTACTTCCAATCAACATATTAAAGAGTTTGTCCAAGCCTCTAAATTTGACTCTCACCAACTCCCAGCTACCAGTTCAGAACATATGGTCACTCTATCCCTTCCACCAAATCTTGCTAGACACTGTATAGCCCAAGGGTATACTCATATCCACTTCGGTGCTATCAGATTAGCCCTTACCTTCCATGGTAGAAAAGGTCTCCCTGCCTTTTCCCGAATAGCCCTTGTAGACACAAGGTTTGTAGAGTATCAACATGCTTGCATAGGAACAATACAAACCACCTTAAACGCCGGAACCATTTTTGTTACCTTTTACCCCAACTTCAATATGCCTCTTAATGACCCCTCACTCTACACAGCGCTCAAGGCCCATATTCAAATTGGGGGTACTCCCCAAGTAAACACTTTCCAGGCAACATTCCACTACCAAATGGCGTATAGAGTTCAAAATCACTCTCTCGACATCATGGTACCGGATCAAGAACACGCTGGGGATGCACTTCTCATTAATGTTGACTCATGTGCAACACCAACATGTACATATGTTCCCAGACAGTTGTCCAGAGAAGAGTTACTAAAACTCCTCCCTGAAAAGTGGGTAACGAACTATGAGCAGATCCACCAAACCCCTGTCCAGACAACTACCGCACCAGACTTCGTCCGCCATGAAAACGGACTTGTCGAAGTCAATTTCTCCTCCCAACAGAAGACGAACGTCTTTCCAACCATCCATATGGTTCAGCCAGTTCAGGCTCCAGCCCCAGTCAAACAAGTTGAGCATTGCTGGTATGATGTCTGTGATTGCCAGGACTGTCTTGATGAAGCATACCGGATTGAATACAATGACAGCAGCCAAGAGAAAAGGAAGAACAGATCACAACAAAAGCTGAAGGAAAGATATGAATCAGGAGATCCTGTTGTAGGACTCCTTGGTGAACCATCGGGCAAGTTTGACTACTATGTCCTTTACAAAGATTCACCGATATCAACCCTTAAGTCATGTCATGATCTACCTCCTCCAAATCCTCCAAGCCGAGCCCAAGAATGCTGTGTTATTACCCCTGCAGCCACATCGTCTGAATACAAGGCTGAGTTCCCACCTTTAAGCTCGTTTGAAGACACAACCCAAAGAACCAAGCATGAGTGGAAGATCAAAAACCCCACAACCATAGGTCCCACGGGAATAGCTACTCAGATCAGTCCTGCTGAAGCTACTCTTAATTGGCAAAGTGAGAATGTTGTTGCCCAGAACAAGGTGCTCCAAACTCTCCTTACGCAACAAACACGATCCTTGCAGACACAAGAAAATCTTGTTACGAGGGTACGGTCCCTTGAAAACATGATCCAAGAAATCAAGATGAAGATGCAAGGACTCCACAAAGAACTTCTTGAGATAGTTTGTACAATTCCTCACTCTCAAGCCTCTAGTGATCTTACAAAGAAAGAAGCTGAGATGAAGTTCTTAAAATCACAACTCATTGACTTGGAGAGGCAACATAAGCAGCAAAGAGTAGTAACTCAAATTGATGATCCGTGGACATTGTCTTCTACCCCTTTTGTTGGAACATCCTTTGATCCACAGCCACTCCCACTCACACCCTTCCCACAAAAATCTCCATCACTCTCTTTATGGTCCAAAGAGCAAGAAAAGAGAAGAGCTAAAGCTTTACGAATCTCCCTGGAATCTGAAAAAGCCCCAATGGTGTCCTCAAGTGAAACACAAGTCTTTGTTGATGACACCTCTGCCACAGCCTCCTCAAGACCACCAAACGTCCTCCCAATTGAAGACGTGAACCCGATCTCATCTTTCCTACAAAACCTAACCCAAAAAGAGACATCCTCTAGTTCACCCTTTGTTGCACCCGTAGTTACAACACCTCCAGATCATGCAGACGGTGACCTCTCTGAATCCTTTGAACATTTGTTCATGGCAGATCCAGAATCATCTACAGCTCGTAACTACTTTGATGACGAGTATGTAGTAGAAGACGACGAAACCTTCCAACCTGCACCACAAAGAAGAACCAAAGTTTCAAAGTCAGATTCTGGCCAAAAGTTTACTTTTGATGATATTCCCCCTTCACAATGGAGAGATAGAAGTATAGAGATGTTGACATGGTGCTCAGCTGAACTCCAGTACTATGACATGGACATGGTGATTAAAAGGTTTTTAACCAGAACTCAAGGTCGTCTCAGAGATTGGTACATGAGTCTTGGAGAGTATCGACAATTGCAAATCCAGCAAGCACAATCTCCCGAAGATTTCATGCATATGATTTATGCTGAGTTCATTGGCAACCCGGTTGAACACATCGCTCAAGCAAGGAAGGAATTCTTAAAAATGAGATGTTGTTCATTCCAAAAGAAGGACCTTGAAGAACATTACAATTGCATGTCAAAAAGGTTTTATTGCCTGCAAGGTATTGATGATGTCAACCTCAAGCAAGTTTTTCTAAATTCTTTCCCAGAATCTCTTGCCAGTGAGGTATTCAGATCATTAGAGTCAAAAAACATCTTGATTTCTAATGTCACACTTGGTGCCCTGTATCAAATGGTGCTCAATGCACTTGCCAAGTTTTGCAATTCAAGAAAGTTCATGGACGAACTTGAAAAAACTGGCAAACATTTTGGTTCAGCCTGTGATGAAAAATACCTCCAGATCAAATGCAAAGATAAATCTTCCTGTGATTGCTCTCGTACAAAGAAGAAGTCCCATTTCAAGAAGTTCTTTAACTCTTCCAGAAAGAAAACCACCAAGGGTTTCCCACGGAAGAAATGGAAGTTCATCAGGAAGAAAACACACCGAGGACGCACTTCTGACAGATGCTACATTTGCAATAAGAAAGGACACTTTGCAAAAGATTGCAAAGACAAAAGAAAGTCTCAAGCTTTGATTCAGAGTCCTAATCAAGTCGAACCAGTGGACATTTCTGATTTGGAGTCCCTGTACTCCCTTGACGATGAACCAGATGATCACACAATATGCACCATAGCATATTACGATTCATCATCAGATGAAGAGTCCGAACCAGACCATTCGAATGGACACTCTGATATCGAAGTATTCATGGCAAGCCCCCTTCCTATTCACTCCTCTCTCCCGCAAGTTCTACCCTTACAAAAACCACAACCTGCGCCCTTAGCTAAAGTCCACCTGCTCACATCAACATATGCTAAACCCATTTCGGTCATAGCCTTCTTTGACACAGGATCATCGGTCTCAATACTAAACCCGAAAATTCTCCCTAGCAGTTACTGGAAACCACATTATCAGCAGTTCCTAGCAGCTAGTGGTGATACATTTGTTATTGACAAGATCAGTGTCCCAATCCATATCCGGTTATTTCCAAAATGTGTGGTAAGACACCGGTTCTTAGGATCAAGCTCCCACGGTAAAGATCTCCTTATCGGATTCGATATTCTTCATACCTTGCCAAACATAAGGTTTGCTGAGCAAGGTCTCCGATACAAAAGTTACCTAAACCCCTGGAGTTCCGTGCCCAAACTCTATATGGCATCCACACTCACTATAGAAGCCCTTAAACAACAAATCATCCATACATCATGTGCTTCTAGTCATACAGAGTTTCTCACAAAAAGCAAAAACCCTTTATGGTTAAATCCTTCGTTTTTTGTTACCTTACCGTTCAAACAAAACGAGGACGTTAACCCGACAAAGGCAAGCCATCCAGGAATGAACTCTGATCATTACCAGCTAACAGTCCAAGAATGTTCAGAACTTGTTCAACAAGGCATCATTGAACCCACGGTTTCACCATGGGCATCTGAAGCGTTTTATGTCAATAAGAGAAGCGAACAAGTCAGAGGCAAGCTAAGGCTAGTCATAAATTATCAGCCACTTAATCATTTCTTGGCTGATGATAAGTTCCCCCTGCCACAGAAAAGGTCATTATTCCAGTCTCTAGCAAATGCAAAGGTCTTATCAAAATTCGATCTTAAAGCTGGATTCTGGCAATTGGGCATTCATCCTGACGATCGGCCGAAGACTGCTTTTTGCATACCAGATCATCATTACCAGTGGAACGTTATGCCATTTGGATTAAAAAATGCCCCTTCGGCATTCCAAAAGGCAATGGTCAAAATCTTTGAGCCTATTCTCCAAAACGCCCTGGTCTACATTGATGATATTCTCCTGTTTTCTCCAGACGAAGATTCCCATATCAGCTTACTCTCGAAGTTTCATTCCATAATTCAACAGTATGGCATTATGCTATCTGAAAAGAAGATGGAAATAGGAGTTAACTCCATTAACTTTCTTGGAATGAAGATCTTTGATGGGAAATATCAACCACAACCTCATATCGCTCAAGAGCTCCACAAGTTTCCAGATGTGCTTTCGTCACAAAAAGAAGTCCAACAGTTCCTTGGTCTTGTTAACTACATGGCCGATTTCTTGCCAAAGCTGTCACACCATATTGTACACGTATTCCCCATGCTAAAAAAGGAACCACCACTTTGGGCTGAACGACAAACAATAGCTGTCAGAGCTATAAAGCAACTAGCCGACAAGATGCCACCTCTAAAGATTCCCACTACTACGGACAAAAGAATTCTCCAGACAGATGCAAGTGATGAATACTGGGGAGCAGTTCTACTTGCACAAGATGACAAAGGTGTCAGAACAATTTGTGGTTACAAGAGTGGCACGTTCAAAGCCTCAGAGCAACACTACCATTCAACTTTCAAGGAGATTCTAGCAGTCAAAAGAGGAATAGAAAAATTCCAATTCCATCTTATCGGTCACTGTTTCCAGATTGAGATGGATATGTCCTCTTTCCCACGCATGCTCCAATTCAAAAGAAAGATGCTTCCAGAGGCACAACTTTTAAGGTGGGTAAATTGGTTCTCACAGTGGAAGTTTACAGTAAAACACATCAAAGGATTAGAAAATATTCTCGCAGATTTTCTGTCAAGGCCAAAGCACTATAAATATAGTGGTCCTGAAAGGATTCCCCAACACATGGTCATCCCATTGGTGTTTGCTATGGATAAGGCCAACTCCAGCTCATCTACTCCCCAAGAAGCCTCTCGCACAACCACCCAAGATCTCCCTGAAGAAGTAACCGAAGTCATTGCTGATTTGACTCTGAGCCAAAGGTCCTTATTGAATTGGAAGACATTTTATAATGTCCTTCTTTCAAAACATGGTCCGTTCATGAAAAATTACATGTTTCATCTCGAATACCCTTTCCTCAACATTTTCCATATCCATGAACTATTCAGGCTTCCTAAAGAAGCACTCTGCTTCTTCTGGTATCTCTTTGAAACCCATATCGTCGCCATCTCCTTCAACGCATGCAAACTGTTCACATACATGTTCCAGTGTCAGTTTGAACACGTTCCTCCTGAACAGAAGAACCTATTCACTGTTCTTCAATGGTTCCTTCCGGTCCATCAATGGATCCAGCGATTGCATGTAAGTCACAAAACTTATGTGCTAATCTGCTTCAAAAGACCGTGCTCCTTTCTGCCTGGAAATTCTCTCACAAACAAACAACCGTTGATTTACCATTTCCCCACAACCTTCATCCATTCTTGGCATGATGTCAACCCAGCCAGCCGATCCTTCCAAGTTAATCATACCCGGAAACTTTTGGAAATACGTAACGATTTGGCGTCCGCAAATAATGTGGCTCTTCACAACATCCCGACACAGGTAATGGAAGGTGCAGAGATATGGCCAGATAGACACCCTGAAGTGGTATTATGGAAAGAGACTCTCAATCAATGGTTCAGCACCCACCTTGCTAAATCCATTGATTCTTCTGAAGATGACTTTGACATTTCCGACAACGAAGATGACTATGTCTTCCTCAATGATGAACCTTACGATCCGTATGAAGATGACTCGTCACACCCAGATTCGCGTTGGAAATAAAAGCATCAGTTTAAAATAAAATTAATGTGTGCTTGTATTTTTCTTTATTATTAAAGTTTGATTAGTTTAAAATAATGATGTAAAAATGATGGAAGCATGAAATCACTTTTCTAGTGATGTAAGCTCTTACATCATTTGTAGAATTATTGGTTGCTTATGTAATGCTTACGTCATGCTTATGTAAGAGGACCTTTTCCTTGCCTATAAAAGGAAGGCCTTCCCCTCATTTGTAAATCATCCCTTGAAAGAAATAAATTCTTCTTTCATAACTCTCTCTCTCTCTCTCTCTACAATTCTCTCTCTATAATTTATCTCTTTATAAATCTTTGAGTCTTTTACTAAGTCCGCCAGTCCTCCACCCTAATCTAAATACCTCCACCCTAAGTCCGCCAGTCCTCCGCCAGTCCTCCACCCTAAATTATATAAAACTTAAAGAAATTATGAATTAATTAAAATTAAAAAATAAATAAATATAAAGGATATGATGAGGATTTTAAAGATTTATATCCAATTAAAAAATGATAATTATCCTAATTTCTAAAATTAATTTCTATTTTTATTTATGGTATTTTTTAATTAATGGATTACATGGCCCATATTCCTTTTCGCCTTCTTGCAATTTAGTTTGTTTCTCGGATGATCCTCCACACACATATATATATGGAGAGAGAGAGAGAGAGAGAGAAATGATCAAACAAGAACATGGTTAAAATAAGAGAACTAAAAAGCGACTAGATCACATGTGAATTACATGCGATTATGGGACACGGTCAACAAAAGGGTGAGTGGACGGCCTGACCCATGACAAAAGTCGCGTGAATCATATGTCAATTTTACACGGGATTCGGCTATTTTCGTATTCTTTTATTTGGTTATGGTTCTCTTATAAACCTACAGACTCTCTCTATATATAATGGAGAAGGGGTGATGAATACATACATTCATAAATGGAGGCAACAGAAGCGATGAGAAGGAAGAACAAAATCAGAGACTTGCAACTCGCCATTTTTATTGAAAAGATGATGAAATTGCTAATAGGATATTGAAGTGACGAAATGAAAGGGTATTTATAAGTTAGAGATATAGTGAAATATGGCAATGGCTTAAGTTTTGCAATTATTTCTTACAACTTGATTTGATCTTGCAACTCAAATACTTTATTTCTATAAAAGAAATATGCAACTTCAATTTATTTTTTTGTAAAAGTAAATTGTTTGAGATAATTTATAACAATTAAATATAGAAAAAAATCAGTTTGTAGCAACCTGTCCCACGTGAATAGAAGAGTATATTTGTAAGCTCCTTATACACTCAAAATTGTGTTTTACTATAACTTCTACGATAATTTTAAATTGGATTCGAAGCCATTGGCCAGTGTATTGCTTTCGGCTTTAGAGTGTTATAAAACAAAACGAGTGACATAGTTTTTTTGGTTAAAGTAGTTTGTTTTTATAAAATTAATGTTTTGGCCCTCTTTCATGTCGTGTTGAGCAATTCCATGAATAGAAAATGAGATTTATGGGCTTATTTTAATGTGGTGGGGTTGTGACAACCGGTCTTATAAGAACAGAAAATGAGATTGATGAACTCTTTATAAGCTTCAAATTATTGGTTATTAATTATAACACGATTGCTACTTTTTGATTTTGTTTCATTTGTGTTTTTCGTTGTTTGTGGGGAGGTTTAGTTGTTGTCAGGTCGTTTTGTTAGCTTCATTTTCCCGCGTCCTTGGTTGCTCGTTTATCTGCACTTTGCAGATTTCTTTCTTCTGTTTGACTTGTATCTGTTTCCTTTTAATATATTTTCTTTTCAAAAAAATAAATATAACTTTTATTATAATTCTAAGTTGATTTAAAAGTTATTGAGTTATCTTCTTCTTTGGGTTTGACATGTCATGATACTAGAGGACTTGATGAAAGCCATTTCTGTAGTTGATTTTGTTGCCATTTGATTTAATATCGATATGTTTCTATTCAGGGATTATTGTTTCTCAAATTCTTGGTTTTTTTTTTCCAATTCTGTAGTTGATTTTGTTGCCATTTGATTTAATATCGATATGTTTCTATTCACGGATTATTGTTTCTCAAATTCTTGGATTTTTTTCCATTTGTGTAGTTGATTTTGTTGCCATTTGATTTAATATCGATATGTTTCTATTCAGGGATTATTGTTTCTCAAATTCTTGGATTTTTTTTTTTGGTATTTGTTGACTTAGGTGTCGTTTGTTTTTTAAGAAGTCTAAAGTCTGAAGTCTTATTTTAGTTATGATTAATAAGATGTGGTGTGTAAAAAGGTCTGAACGATTCAGACTTAAGAGCCAGGTTTTTTAAAAACAAACAAACAACCCCTTACTATATATTCAATGTCATGAATATTTTGCTGGTAAAATGTTTTTGTCCTTCTCAATTATTTTAATGGGGTAGGCTAAATGCACCGCTAGATATTGTTATACACACTCATATCTACTAATTTTCTTGTCACACCCATTAACATCATGACTTGATTCTTACATTTTTAGTGTACGACTTAAACTGATTTGACATAAATAGATATGCATATAACAACACTCTTTCATAATTTCTCCAATTTACGATATTTTAGCAATATTCTTTTAGTTTAAAAACCAAAGAGCATCTCCAATAGCTTCTCCAAAATAGAGAAAATAGGGAGTTTGAACAATTTTTTGCTTCAACAAATTCTCCAAGATGGAGAAAGTAGGAGAGATAGTGTAAATTTTTCCAAAAACTTATTACCATCAAAGAAAGTTTATTTATTTTATTATATTCCACCAATAAGAAAATCTTAAAATGAAATGTTTAGAAGAGAGAAATAATATTGTATTAAATATATGAAATATTTTAATAATATGATCAATAATGTAATCTTTAAAATGGATAATATGTTAGAGTTGAATGTAATTTTTCTTTTAAAAAACTTTTAAATAATCTGTTGAAGATGCTCTAACATTATGTACAAATTTTAGGTTTAATGTTTTCCAAATCTCCAAAAATGGGAATATATTTAAGTACAAATTACTACATATTTAACAATTATATGTATTTATCATTTAGACTATGCATTTAATAATCTAAAATTTAAATTATAATAAACAATCGAATTAAACAAAATATTCCAAATTTGCCTTAACATATTAATTTTGGCTACATTCGATAAATGAGATAAGGATAAAACATGACAAAACTCAATATACGTCCTACGTTTGGTATGATATGAGACGGGGGCAGATTGAGATAAGGTGAGACAAGCAAAGCTTTTCTTTATTCTATCAAAAGTTATTAATCTACCTACATTTGATATAACCATAATATTATATTTTTTTTAATGGTCATCATTTCCCGCCTTTATCTCCAACATTGTCACCGCACCCACTACCATCACCACCGGTAACGACCATATCAGTCACCATCGCCTCTACCACAACTACCACCACCACCTCCTTCGATCGTCGCTCTAGCTATCATTTTCGCTGCAATAACCTCCACCGTGTCATTTCTTTTGCCACACTAGTTTTATTAAAATTATGTGTCATGTTGGTTAACTAGCTATTTGATGTATAAGTAATCTAGATATTTAAATGTTTGATACATCACATCTTATGTGCCAAAATCATTTTGGTTAGACGGAAGTACATTGAATTTTCGTGCAATTTGCCCAAGTTTTATGTTCTCTATAGGAAAATCAAGGATAAAAATGCACAATTCGCCATTCTAAAATGTCTTAGTTGATCATTTGTTAAAACAAATATAGTAATTATAATGTTTAAATGTATATGTATTTCATAATATAACTTCTATTATTGAGTGAAATGCTAAATTTATATACTGCAATACAATAAGTTAATTCATAATTAATAAAAGTATTATGGGTATAATTTGTAAAGTAAATTAATAAAAGAGTATTACTGAAAATTTATATAATCAAAGATAAAAAAGAATATATGTATATATATATATATATACCTAACATTTCATATTTTGGTGTTATCCATCGGGAAAAAAAACTATTTGTGTTAAAGGAAAAGCAGAATAGAACAACAATATACGGAGAGAATGAATCTGTAATTCTCATTAATCAAATGCCCTTTAAATAGGGATGAGTTACAAGTAGATAACCACGAGATATTTAAGTTCTAATCTAACTCTGGTATATTTATCTCTATCTCTATCTTTATCGTCATATCCTTTAGACGATGACACACTTATCCTACAACACTCCCCCTTGTGCCGAGTTAAAGGAGTGGTGGTGCACAGTTGTTGCCTCGTTAAAACCTTACGCCAAAATAAAACCCAGTGGGAAAAAATAAAAATATGACGAAGGAAAGAGTACAACACACCAGCTTCTTTGCAATACATAGACTTATCCTTCAGTCTAGTTTTCTCTTAGATTCATACTTTAATCTTGAGAGTTAAGAAAACATGATGGTATATAAACAGTTGCCTCACTAAAACCTTACACCAAGGAAGAAAACCCAATGGGAAAAATAAAACCTTGGTTGAAGGAAAGAGCACAACATACCAATATCACAAATATAGTAGACTCCCCTTTTGTCTACTACTCCCCTTGATTCGTGCATTAACCAAGGGAATTTGGAAAACATTTCCATTTACTTTCTACACGTTTCCCAATATATGGTTTTAGGTAATGACTTGGTAAAATATGTCACATTGTTTTGACACCTTACTTGATTCACTTAAATCTAAAGGAGAGTCTTTTATTGCTGATTGTATAGAAACTTAAGCAGAATATGCTTTGTGTTATTACCCCTGATGTATCTTATGTTCATTTCTTCGATACATGATACATTATTTCTATATATGCAAGTAGGATACTGGTTGAACCCAGAATTACTAACTCCTATAATATATGTAATGATAGTCCTTAATCATATACATTATTTTATTATCTCATGGAGAGTAATATTCTTGGATTAATTCAAGGAGGTAGTTACAAAGGATCACTTAGTTTACTTCCAAGCAATCGACGTGTTCCTTGTGGTAATTCTTTATTCAGTTTGGGAACATCATTTGTATGGGTCAGACAGATACCTAATATCAGCAAACACATACCAATACATTATTTGGTGTTTTTCTATAAGAGCTAGCTAGTACTTTTGCTGCTTACATTCTAAGTAGGTATTGAAGTTCCATTATCAATCCCATTTTTCTTTCTACAGGGAAAGTATAAACCATGTCAATGGTTCCAAAAGATTAATTTAATATCATTCCAATGATTTTGCGTTGGCGCTGAGCTAAATCTAGCTAACAAGTTCACTGAGAAATATAATGTATGGTCAAGTGTATTATGCTAAGTACGATAATGCGCATATTGTACTTAGATAGGGAATTCCAGCTCCCAGCATTTTTTGTCATCATCCTTTAGACGAAATGGATCTTTCCTTATATCCGACACTTCGACCGATCATGGGAGTGCTAACCGGATGCGCTTTGTCCATATTAAATTGCCTGATTATTTTCTGGACATATGCGATCGGTGAATTAATATTTCACAAACTCGGTGTCCTAGCTCAAATATCTAGACAAAACCAAGTTTTCCCAAGATCTTTCCTCTCAAAATCAGATTTCAAGTAGCTTGTGGTTCCTCTATTTCATCAAGAGTGCCTATTATGTTCACAACATTGACATATAGGGCTACTTTGAAAATCTGGAACTTGTTTTCCATAATAAATAAGCAAGAGAACATTTCATCGTTCTTATATATCCTTTCCCAATCAATTATTCCATTAGGCGGGTATACCACATCCACTTATATTGTTTTAATCTATAAAGTGGGCGTTTCAATTTATTGGAAACGCATTTCGTGGTTTAGAGTTGCTTGATTTTGGTAATGTAATATCATCAAGCACTTTTATATATCTCTAAATCTAGATCCCCGTAGAGATATGTGGTAACCACATTCATGAGTTGCATTTCCAGTCCTTCGGAAACTACTAGGCTAGTAAATTATACGGATGTCATAACATCCATCATGAGAGAGTAAGTCTCCTCGTGGTCAATCCAGGGCGTTGTGAGAAACCTTGCGCCAAAGGAGAGTCTCATACATTATGACTTAATTATTCTCATTACGCTTTAGGATAAATGATTTATCTATGTCTTACAGGCTTTACACTTGGTGGGTTAGCACTACCAAACCAAATACCTGTTCATTTGTCAAATAATATGATTCTCCTGGATTGCTTATTTAGGCCAGTTTGCTCTTTGTTGATATTTTCCAACTGAGCATGGTTCGATGTCAATGTGCTCTATCACCTCATAAACAATAATATATGCGAAATATATCATCAATAATTATATATGATCTGTCCATCGACTCATATGTGCTCTCATAATTCATTTGAGATTAATATTCATCTCTAGAATCAATATTAACTTCGGTATTTGCTTGTACCTTTTCAAGAGGTTGGTTTTAAAGTCAATAGAGAATTGATGGACTTTAGGTATTTTCTTGTACCTTTTCAAAAGTAGGTTCATATACTCATTTACGATACTCATATTCTTTTGAGTTTACGACGTTGATTTTGGGATAAGTTGTTTCAACCATTTACATATATAAAAGATAATATATGATTTTCTTTTTGATAAGAAAATGGATTATGGTTATGAAATTTCATTATCATAACAATATTGGATTTTTGTATGCGTATATTTTATTGATAATACTTCATCAATATTTTAATTTGTGAAAAAGAAATCACTCAATCTATTGGATTTCCAGGTAGTAGGGGAATCACATGGATTTCTTAAATCCCTACAAACCTTAGGGCTATTTACACCCGTTTGACAAAATCCTTTCGATGTATTGCGATTAATTCATCAATGAAATACATAGATAACATTTGTTATTTGGTAAATTTTGACATGAGGTCAAAAAAATCATACCATATTGGTATTTTGGGATCTTTTGGCAAGAGGCCAAAGTGACAATGAGTTTGGCATATGAAGCAATTTTAATACCTTAATAGCATTTATTTATTTATTTATTTTTTTTGAGCTTTTGGAAGTGTAACTTCCAAAAATTAATTATAAGATTATGAATAAAGATAAACATTTAAATATTAACATAATCAAATAATAAATAAATAAATAATTAATATTGTAAACTAATTGGATAAACATCTAAATATTACCAATATTAAGATGAACATTTAAATTAACAATCTCAATATATATAAATAT
Source organism: Arctium minus (assembly GCA_954870635.1). NCBI lineage: Eukaryota > Viridiplantae > Streptophyta > Magnoliopsida > Asterales > Asteraceae > Arctium > Arctium minus. The sequence continues at coordinate 45,601,534 of OX941096.1, forward strand.
TGTAATCTAATTTAATAAACATTAATAATAATAGTGCAAAACGATAAATATTATCATATCCATAATCAAACGGTAATTGATCAAAATAAAATAATATTAACATAATTAAATTAATCAACTAAACATGTCAAAATTGTGATTAATTGAGGATGTATATATAAAGAACGTTATGTCCAAAGCATAAAAAAATTATACTAAACCAATTAAATTAAATTAGGTAGAGCCAATAATGAAATAAGTAATACTCCAATTCATTATTTGGACCGTGTTAAAAAAAATAGGTTTAATAGATTCAATTAAATAAAAGTAAGTAAGCACATTTTAAAACGAGTCAAAATCAAATCATATAAGTAAATAATAATGATATGATTAAATTTACCGATTATTCATAAATAAATAACAATAATCAAAAACTATAAAAAAAACTATAATACCATTGCAATCAAATTAGACTAAATCGAAACTAAATTAATTTAATATCTTATTTGCCAATACAATGAATATTTAATAAATAATTGAGAGGCTAACGAAATTGTCTTTAGCAGCAAAAGACATCTCTTTCCTTTCTTCTCTCACAACAATTCACTTCAATCGTCAATGTGGATAATAAAAGGAAAAACAGAAGATTGCCTAAACCACTGGCCTAAAGCAAATCCAATACTATTTATCTCTCAAATTTATTTTCAACTCACAACAAGAAGCCAATCGATGCAAATTTATTTGTTGTGGTATTAATTCTCAAGAATTATGTTGATTTTTCTCAATTTATTTGCAACATGGTTCATTACAAATAAAACAAATTTCTTTTATTTATTCTTATACATGGATCAAAAAAACATTAGTACATAACATATCTTTATTCAATTCATAAAGATCAAACGTAAAAGGACCATACCTGATTTCAACGGTAACGATTATTTTTGAGCTTTACGTGCTGATAACGTGTTAAAGGAAAAGCAGAATAGAACAACAATATACGGAGAGAATGAATCTGTAATTCTCATTAATCAAATGCCCTTTAAATAGGGATGAGTTACAAGTAGATAACCACGAGATATTTCAGTTCTAATCTAACTCTGATATATTTATCTCTATCTCTATCTTTATCGTCATATCCTTTAGACGATGACACACTTATCCTACAACAATTTGCACCAAATATTACACATTTTTCATGAATTTAATGTAAGATCTAGTGTTATTCATTGGAGACGCCCTAAGAAATTTAGGGGAGAGATCTTTTAATCAGTCAATCATTGATTTTAATTTAATTTAATTTTAATTTAATTATGAGGGCTTAATGGTCATTTTAAACTCAATCGTCTTTAATTATGGTAATTGTGGATTACAGGAATGGCAACGGGGCGGGTTCGGGGCGGGTTTGCCGTCCCCCGTCCCCGTCCCCGAAACCGAAACCCATCCCCGTCCCCGCCCCGTTCCCCATCGGGTTTTTATTCGGGGCGCCCCGTCGGGGATTTTTTATGCCCCGTCCCCGAACCCGACCCGATGGGGAATCCCCGATCCCCGAACCCAACCCGATAATTTAATATTTTATTTATATAATTATATATATAATTTCATAATATATATAATTTTATATAATATATATATAAATAATTATATATATAATATATATAAATAATTTTATACATAATATATATAATTTTTATATAATATATATATAATATATATATAAATTTATTATAATATATATATAATTTTATTTTTAATAATATAAATATATATATCGGGGCGGGGCGGGGATACCTTGCCCCGTCCCCGAACCCGATAAAATCCCCGTTACCCGACCCGACCCGAAATTGTTTAACCCGACCCGAACTTAGTCGGGTTTCGGGTTTCCCCGTCCGGTTCGGGGTTTTCTGCCATCCCTACCTCTAGAGAACAACACGAACCTTACAACGAACTGGAAATTTGCGCTGATGGAATTGGCGGGTTCACACTATGCAGCGATTCACAGGGCAAGCGATGAGTTTTCTGAAGGTGAATATCGATATTCTTGTTTCTGTAGAATTACGTTAAGGACATTCGAATCACGGGGCCTTAACATTGACCTCGACCTTTCTTATATCGTAGGCAAAAGGAGAGTTCCGCTGAAATTAGCTATGTGGAAGATGATTTCTCGTCTTGAAGACCTCTGTGTTTCCGGCACACGTTCAGTTGTACCGGTTGCTAATTTGACTTGATCATTATTCATATTGATGATTAAAGTGTGTATGCAAAACATTTGACCTAAAGTTGTTATAAAGCAGGAAATCCATGTCAAGGCGTTCATGGCCTAGTTCATACAACTAGTTGTATTCAATTCTAAAAATAAAAATGGAAAATTATTGAAATTTCTAGTTAAAAAGGAAAATCCAAGATTTATGGTTGAACAAAATAAAAATTACAAGTGAAGATCTGATAAATAAACTTGAAAAAAAATACATCAGTATGGCCATATGGGTGATACAAAATACTCATTTTGTTGTATAATTTGTTTATTTCAACGTTTTAATATAATTAAATATTTTTACATATAAAAGTAAATATGTAATTTGTTTTAGTCATAATGATGTATTTTTATGGGATAAAGAGAATGATAAGAGTGTTATGTCGTTTTAGTATAGGAGATCAATTATTATCCTATATTTGAACGTGATTATTGATCATATCTTAGTTTTATGGAGTTTAAAGAGCTTTAAGAACTTGTATACATGAATTAATTACATATACAATTCAAAGAATATGTATCAATTAACAATACTAAATGTTTAAAAGGTTGTCTTTCAGACTTTAAACAAAATGTTTTATAATATAGTATAGATATGATCATGTCAATTTCTTCTCATTTAAGTTATTGTGGCCAATAATACTACAAATCCTCCCCCCCCCCCCCCCCCTAAAAAAAATCTACAAACAAAAACAAAAAACTCCATTAGCATTAGGTCAATAAGTTGGTACGGACTCGGTATATCCTACTTGAAAGTAGGGATTGGACGCTCGTACTGACTCAATATATCCTACTCGAAAGTAGGGATTGGAAGGTGAGATACATACGGACATACTCTCTACCCAAAAGAGTGAAACAGTGGTATATCAAGAGGAATGCCAGATATCCATGGAAGACATCCTGAGCTTTTTCACTTGAGAATCGTTGTTGAAATGCGTCTTCTCCACCATAGAAGGTGTAATGCTAGTGCAAATTCAATGATTTACTACCAAAGTTAGAACTTTTGTTTGTTTATATAAATATACCATCCCGAAACCAACCGTGCCACATAGTGCTACCTTCTCAAGTTCACATGACCCTCCCAAAATCATTTTCTATGTGCAAATGTTCCAAAATCTTTTAGACTTATTATAAAACTCAGCTGTGGATGTGTTTACCCGCTGCAAACTTTGAGACGTAATTGATATTTTAACTTGGTATATTTTGGGATATTTTGGCTATATTGTATGTTACCGGTGTTTGGAAATTTGGGTCGTTACAAAAAAAATGGCAAAAGTGAGTAAGTGACCAAATGTATATCAAATAAAAAGTATCCGATAATTATAATATTTTCTAATTACAGTTATTCTCACACATATCACGATCTTTCCAACAAAGATCAAGGTGTAAACAACAGTAACATTTTCCTTCGCTACAAGGACGATAAAAACAACGTCCAATATTGATCTTTTCGCTTTTAACCTTTTCGTCATTTGAGATCAATGCTACCTTCCTCCTAACAAGACTGTTTGATGTGCCTGGATCACAACAATATAACCACAAACTTAGTTAAAAAACTGAATACATACATACATATATACACACACACACAAATATATATATATATATATATATATATAGAGAGAGAGAGAGAGAGGAGGTTAAAACAAGAACATATGGTTAAAGCAAGAGAGCACAGTTGTGTCTATATCACATGTGATTTAAGGAACGGCCAACCTGTCATCAAGCCAAACACGTACGTGCATACCCCTATTATCATTAAGCTAAACATGCGCGTGCACATCCATAGGTCGACGATTACTTATTCACATGTGATATAGGTGTTTTTGTGTTCTCTTAATTTGATAATATTATACTGAGTTGGAGATGGATACATACATTCATGAACGGAGACAAGAGAGGTGATGAAAAGGAAGAAGATAACAAGAGTTTTGCAAGTAGCCATTTTTATTGGAAATAAGATGAAATTGTTAATTGCATGACAAAATGAAGGGATATTTATAGGTAGAGGTTGATTTAAAATGGCTTAAGTTTTACAATTAATTCACGAAAATTGATTTGATTAATTAATTGACTTTGCAACGGAAAAATGTTTGTTTCTTTATGTGAAAATGCACCTCATAAAAGTAAGTAAATTAAAGATTTTATAAAGTAAATTATAGATTTCGTCCCTATGGTTATATCCAAATTATGGATTAAGTCCCCCAAATGAAATAATTACAGGCATGGTCATTGTGGTTTCCATTTTGTTATGGATTGGATCCATGTCTCTAACTAGGTTAAGTTTAATTCCGTTAAATTCAAGGTGTTTTGTCTTTTATGCTTTTTTCACATTTTCTTTGAAAAAATTAAATATAATTAATAATAATATTAATATTGTACATAAATTCTTATTTCTTCCCCTGTCGTTCCCAGTTCCTTGTGCGACAATGAGATCCTTCTCCCTGCAAAAAGAACCCATGTCTAGCAACCACTTAAAAAGACAAACCTCTATCGATCTCCGAAGACACCTCCATTAATCTCCAACGCCCAACACCTACAACCCACTAAATTTATTCCCCCTTCACCAAACCCTACCACCGAACTCCCTTCATCACACCAATAACCCGACAAAACCCCCCTCGCTTTTGTAATGGATCGGAGGAAAAAGAAGAAGCATGAAATATTGGCATGGATCTGAACCTAAATCATTCAAGGATCTGAACCTAAACCATTGGAATGAAGTATGAACCCAAAAGAACCTCCCTTTGGAATGGATCTAAACCTAAACCATTCAAGGATTTTCGATTTCGTGACTAGGTGGGGCAAGATTAGTTCGATTTTGATTTTGTTATTCATTGTCATGGTAGGTGAGTTTTTTGATTTCAAATGAACGTTGGGGGAGAAAGATGACGGGGTGTTGGGGTTGTCGTGTTGGCCTGTCATGTTGGGGGAAGGGAAGGGAGGAGGCGGTGGTTTCCGTTCTTAACAATGTGGCTTAAGGTGGTGTTGATATGAATGTTGTGGTCTTAATAGTAGGGGGAGGGTAGGGAGGAGGCGATGCTTTATGTTCTTAACAGTGTGGCTAAAGCCACCAATTTATGTGGCTTAACTTTTCATCCAAAGTTATGGTGTTTAACAATGTTCATTGGTGGTGTTACCATTTCAAAACACAAGGACAATAAATATAAATCTGTTGAATCCACCATGGATGCTCTTGTTCGAAAGTTACTGAAATCTTTTCATCTGTTTCAATCGATTTCTATATGAACTGAGCTGGAGATGGGCTAGGGGCTAAGAATGGAGGAAGGGGACATGGATGGGGGTTTTCTTGAAGGACGTCGATGGTCTCTTATACATACAAATAATACAACAATCATATATTGTTATTTTCTTTGACAAATATAAAAAGTTATATACTGTTTTAAATAAAAAAAAGTACAAGGACTAAAACACCCTTGATTTAACGGAGGTAAGGTTAACAACAATAGGGCTACGGACCCAATCCATAAGAAATGAGAAACCACGGTGACCATCCATGTAATTAATTTGTTTAGGGTACCTTATCCATATTTTCATATAACCATAAGGAGGAAATCTGTAATTTAGTCTAATTTCTAAAAATAAGATGTTTTAGATAATATAAAGAAATTTCTATATGGAAAAAGTTATATGACATTGATTTGGTCAAAGTAGTTCATATTTACATATTAATGTGTATTTTCTCTTTTAATGTCTGATCTCATATAAAAAAGAAAATGAGATTTTGTAAGGAGTGATGGACTCATGAATTTTTTTGAGCGGGTGCACCTAAAGGTGGGTCTGCCAAAATTACAGTTTGACATTAGGGGAAATTCTATGTGGTTTGACCATTGAAGAGTTAATTAATTGTGTCGATTTGTGAAATAAAATACATTTTTTCCCAAATGGAATCGATCTTCATTAGTCATGGTGTAAGCTAAATACCATGTTTGTCAAATTAGCTTATAAACTAGTTATATTTGGTAAAAACTAGTTCATAATGCAGGTAATTAACAAATATAAACTGAACTACAATATTTTTTTGAAAAATTACTCAACCTTAAAATTACATAATATAATTAAAATAAATAACTATTACACTTTATTAAGGTAAAGTAAGTAGTAACGATAATAGAGAGTTTCTAATTATTTAGATTTAATGGATGTTGTTTGCATCTCGATCACATTAATGTTAGAGTTAAATGCAAATTTTTAACTTGTGATTTACATAACTTAACGAGTAAGGTACCTGAAAAAAACAAAAGGAACATCCTTATAATTTCATTTTTATGACAAATATGCTACCCCTTAATAATGTTGTTAATTAAAGTGTCATTAGCAGTGTCGTTTTTGATATTTTGGGGGTCCTTTGAGAAAAACTAAATATGTGCTTAATTTTTTTATTATATTACTTACTATACTACTTTTAACTATGTTTCGACATTGTTTTATAATAAATTGACCAATATTTTATATTTGAATTTGACCAAATTATATGGAGTTTTAATTTTCTAATGTTATTATGTTAGTCTCGACTCAAATTTTATATATTTAGTTTTCCAAAAAGAAAATCTATAATAAAACAAAACTAAATAGAAACACAAAAAATTAATATTGTATGTGGGGGATTCGATATTATAAAACAAAATTAAAATAGAAACACAAAAATAAAAAAAAATCAAATATATATAAAGAAATTGTTAAAATCTTATATATTTAATTAGTTTTCCAAAACAAATCTATAATAAAACAAAACTAAATAGAAACACAAAAAATTAATATTGCATGTGGGGGATTCGATATTATAAAACAAAATTAAAACAAAAACACAAAAAATAAATTTTGCATGTTGGCAGATTCGATCCTTGGATAACTACCTTGCCACTATGCTGGAGGTCGTTTATGTTTAAACAATTGTATTAAATGATTTATATAGCAATTTTATTACAAGTAAAAAATTAAAAAATATCTCGAAGGCCTGTGCGGTACGTAGCATCACTTCGCACACCCCAAGGAACGTCCCTTCATGTGATTAGTCGGCATCTTTATTTTATTTTTATTTATATCAATTATAATCAATTTCTTACTTTATTCAATTGTTACGTATATAAAAATATACACATTCTTGTGTTCAAGTATCATGTAAATAAAAGACATTGATTTTTTAAAATTTAGAACTTAGGAAAATTGTAGAAGACAAAAATAGAAAGTGAACTATAAAATCCCATCAAAAGTCAAAAGAAATGAGTGTTTTGTAAATACTAATTAATGTTAAGGATTATTCACTTATATATAAAAATATAAGTATTATGTAAATAATAATTAATGATAAGTTATATTATAGTAATTATTATAAGTATTTCATTTATGTATATTAATTGCAATAAGGTTTTTATCGTGTAAATTAAAAGTTATTAAATTGACGTGAATATTAATGAGTCAATTTATTAACATTTAGTTCACATATTTATATTACATAAAAAATGACCGTTAACATTAATTAGTATGTACATATCACTTATTTAGTCATTTTATATTTATATTATATAAATAAATGACATAATTGAAAAATCAATATGTACATATAATACTCATTTTATATTTATATATTTCATTTTATTGATCAAGTCAATTTCATATAATACTCATTTTATATTTATATTTCATTTTATTGATCAAGTCAATTTCATTATATATATATATATAGTTGTGTTTATTTACATTCCTTATTCATATATCTCAATTATAATCAATTTCTTATTGTATCAATTGTTATGTGAATAAAAATATACATATTATTATATTCAGGTGTCATGTAAATAAAAAATATTGATTTTAATAAAAGTTAAAATTATTAGTAAAATTTAATACTTAGGAAAAATATAGAAGAAGAAAAAAAAAGAACTCTAATATCCCAACAAAAGTCAAAAGAAATGTATACCCATATTAGTTTTCTCGAAATAAACCAGAAAATATAAAAATGATGATTGAAAAAGAAAGCATTGAAGTTTGTTAAGGTTATATCACATATTGTAATACGTACTTGGAAGATTTGATTATCGAACCATTATTGCCATCAAAACTCTAAAACCAATGTCAAGAACAAACCCCCGGTTCCTTTGAGGAAAAAAAAGTAAGACAAATAAAAAAATAAACTCTAAAATCCCAACGAAACTCAATAAGGAATAATACCGGTATTAGTGCTCTCAAAGTAAACTCGAAAAGTGATTTTGTTGAAGAAAAACAGTTTATGAAATGAAAGAAAAAATCAAGTGATCAATGGAGAGGGGAAAAACAGTTTACCTGAAAAATGATTTTGTTGAAGAATAATGGTTTGTGAAATGAATAATACATCAAGTGATGGAGAGGAAGAAGAAAACATTTAATGATGAACACGTACAAATTATTATATTCAAATGTCGTGTAAATAAAAAATATTAATTTTAATAAAAGTTAAAATTGTTAGTAAAATCTAAAACTTAGAAAAATATAGAAGATTGAATTTAAAGAACTCTAAAATCCCAACATAAGTCAAAAAGAGATGTATGTATACCCAAATTAGTCTTCTCGAAATAAACCTGAAAAAATAAAAATAACCATTGAAAAGGAACATATTGATGTTTGTTAAGGTTATATCATAGAATGTAATACGTACTTGAAAGATGCTATGGATTATTGACCGTTGTTGCCATCTAAAACAGTTGCCAAGAACAAACACCCGGTTCCGTTGGTAAATATTTCTCTTTTCGTATATTGTCCACCTGTGTGTTGCACGGTGGCGACAAAATATTTTAAATAAGTATTTGACCGAGTTAAGATAACTGTAATTTTTTGTGAATAATCAATAAGATACAATTTAAAACAAAGAAGTGTATTTCTATAAGTGGTTCCTTTTCATCTTTTTCATATATTGATAATTGTTTATTGTTACAAAGAGTTTGATATGTATCATCAATAATTTTGTTATGTTATTTAGAACTCAAACGACATGTCGCACACCCATATCATTATGGGACAACTTAAACTCAACCAATTTTCATCATTTGATAATGCTCAATTCTCACAACGTCACCTCAAATATTTAGTGTGTAGCACCGCATGTTGTGTGGTGATGGAAATTTCTTGTTTTAAAATAAATAAGTACGTTAAGATTAAACATTTGTTACTTGACAACTAATCAAATACAACGTAAAAAGATAGATTTACATAAGGTTTCAAATTAACTCTTTTAGCGCCAAAGCCCTTTCAAGCTTATGCATCTCTATGCACATTTGGTTGCAAATACGCCTATATTGACAATGACGATCCAACTAACTAATATGTTTTTTTTGTAGAAATATACTACTCGCAACATTTAATGCAATAATATTAATAAGTATCTATCAAGACTCGTTCTGTTTCATGGTTTTGTCATGTATGAATGTTTATTTAATAAGTAAACAAATTATTTATTTGCTATGTCTATAATTGACTTCATAGTTGACTGTATATGAAATTTAGTTGATGGTTGTCTTAATAGTTGCTTTAGTGTAGTAAGAACATTGGATCTTTATATTGATATGATTTATTTATATCAAATTCATAATTAAGTGATGCTTTGTGTTTTGTTTTTTGGTGAACAATGAATTTTGCAATGGAGTGACGGTAGATAATGTAGTAATCAAACAACCTCCTTAGAAGTTGTACACAATCATCTTCATCTTGCTTTTCTCTTTTATTACCGAGCAATTATCTTTTGCAACCGATATTTATGTTCTTCAATAATTGGTTTATTGATGCAATATTCAATAACATACGCCAATGAAGAACAACAAACAACCTTTGTACTCTCAGATTTGTAAAGATATAATTATACAAGCACAAAAACCTTTCTAGAATTCTCTTCGTAGTTATTAAATCAAATTGAATTGAAAATATCCGCCATTCAATCAAATTATGCAGCTTGAAGTAGTCGAAACCTAGCACAGTGTAAAGATTTGGAGTCAAATACAAAATATGTTTTGTTTTGTGGGTCTGAGATTGCTTAATTATCATCCAAGTGCCACAAACAAACATGGTAAAGCGCTTCATGTGTCTATCTCGCCCAACTCTCTGTTCATACTTGTAACAAATAACCCATCTAGTAGTTAAATAAACCTCAATTTGAATCCATAGAGACAAAGACAAAGAAATATAAATATGGTTGCTTACCACCATGCCAAGTAGAGGAAATGTATCAAACATCACATAAGAAAACTCTTCATCTTGTAAGAACTCATTTACGTTTTCCCAAACAATAAGATTATATTGTTTAAATTATAGGTACAAAATTAGAATATAATGAAGCATAACTCCATTTGCCATGAACATAGGTAATAAACAACCATGTGTTCTTATCAAGGACGCTAAAATTTGCAATTTCAATAACAAATTCTATAGAATCTCGTAATCACAAAAATATCAAATTTTTATATGAATCTATGTGATTCAGTCGTAAAAAAAATCATTTCCTTTGATAACGAATCATATTACTTGAAGAAGATAATGTTCACGCATCTGTTTAAGATGTTTGCGATTGAAGGTTTTGTTCTTCCCAATTGAGAATTCTTTGATCAACCTATTTCACTTTCATGTGTGCCTCAATTCCCTGTTTCTTTGATTGGGAATTCAAGGCTAAAATAGAGAAATAAAAAGAAACAAAGAAATGAGCAAATTAAGAGTTACATGTTAAACTTGGTATGCAAAATAAAAAGAAGTAAAGGAAGGAGAAAATGAAGAGTTAGAGGTTAAACTTGGTTGGCAAGTTTACAGAAAAACCGGCAAATAATTTAACACATGTTTTTCATATAAGGGCAAAAGAGTCATTTAACATATTAAACTTTAAAAAAAATCAAAAAACTATGAAAACTTATAGCCTCACTTCCTACTCCACAAATGTGCCACCTCATTGCTTTTGGATCTTACTTTTATATATATAAAGATAGAATATATATATATATATATAGATATATAGATAAATAGATAGATAGATAGATAGATTTAATAGACGTTTTTGGCATTTTTATCACATTAATGTGTTAAATGCAAATTTGTAACTTGTGGTATACATAAATTAACGAGTAAGGTACCTGGAAAAAAATAACAAAGGAACAACCTTATAGTTTCATTTTTATTACAAATATGAGACCTCTTAACAACGTCGTTAATTAGAGTGATATCATAAACACGTAATTTTTTCATTAACCATTCCCGTCCCTTAATGCACATGTATGACGAATATCATCACGTGACAATGACAACATTCCTTCATCATAACTATATTCGAAAGAATGATGTGACATATATGAAATTCAACATTGTTCAACAACATCGTACGTAAAATATATATGGAAGAATTAGTCGACAAAACAAATTTTAGTCATGTTAACATGTGAGAAATCCGTAATAATATTGCAAAGATGATATGCCATGCAAGGAATGTCCATTAAACATAACTAATTGAAAATCTCTAATTTTATAACTATTTATGTTAATATGATAAAATATATTAGTAGTTTGTTTTGATATTATAATTGAGTACTTTTATAAATGCCATTTTTGGTTATATTATCTTTATCAACTAGTTTTTTTAATAATCAGTTAATAGTTAGATTATTTTAAAGAGAAAATACAAAACAAAATAATTTAAAAGAATATTAGATAAATAATAATATATCTAAGGGGTTGTTTGTAGTTGTTGAATGGTTTGATGCAAAATGATTAAGTGATCAGAATAATTAAGAGGCTCTTATGATATAGTGCAAAAATGAAATACGGTTGTATACTAATTGTTCAAAATAAAATTAGGGCTTTGAATGGTTGAGAAGGGTCAAGATACAAAATCATTCAGGGGGTTTTGGAACCATTAAGAGGCAATCTTTTTTTTGCCAAACAAGATTCACCTCTTAGCGATTCAGATGTTACCTCTTAATGGAATCATTAAAAGGTAAACAAACAACCCCTAATTTTAATCGGTTGAAGAACATGAGATTGATGATTTTTTAGAGGTGATGCACTGAAATTGTTGTGGTAGAAACGAAATCTTTTTGCGACTCTCTCTCTCTCTCTCTCTCTCTCTCTCTCTCTCTATCTATCTATCTATCTATCTATCTATATATATATATATATATATATATATATATATATATATATATATAAGTAGGTTATTATTCAACCCCTCTATCCACCACTCAATCACTTTTTTTTTCCTTTTTCTTAATTACAAAAGTGAAAATAAAATAAGTGGTGGATAGAGGGGTTGCAATGGTTGCATTGTAACAACCCAACCTTAAACAACAAGATAACAACTTAATTCTTAAATAACAAAGCCAAACGACACAATACAACATCCAAAAAAATACAAGATTTGCGGAACGGCAACCTGGTACACAACTGAGAATACACTGACATTAATCTATAATGGAGGTCCTCTAATTCAATTCCAGCTCGTATCTTCCCTTAAATACTTATCTGCTCCTCCTACTGCCACTCTTTACTTGAAAAGGGTTTTAGATTTGAAAAGAGCGAGGGTTAGACCGAAAAGTCTAGTGAGTCCCCTCTTGCAACAGTTTTTAGCTCAACAAAACATTCAAGAATTTATCATAAAAATAACCATTTTCAGCTTCAAGGAAAAACCTTTAACTTTTAACAAACTTCTCTGCTCACACTACTGCCACCCTAAGGTGACAGCGTGTCTGTGACCCATACTGCCTTTGTTGGGACACACCCCCCAACGGCATAAACGGAACACATCGCCCGGTATGAGCACAGGCGGGCCACACCCCCCCGACTTTGAGCTTAACAGACTTAGGACCATGTATGAATACATTTCCACCTTGACAACACTATCAATCATCATTAACATAAAAATAAATCTCGCAAGTAAATATTAAAGCAACATCATTTTAAAGCTTGTATACAAACTCACATACATAGAACATAACTTCTTTGTCAAAAAAGGCTTTAGTTCAGAAAACTCACCTGGTGTCCTTAGCTTAAACCTAGCGTCTACTCTCGCGGTTAGAACCGGAACCTATAAAAACAGTAATCGGTAAACCCTCTATACCTTAACATTCACTCCGGTCACCCTCATTTCGACAGGTAACTAAGGTATTGGACCGGCGCCCAAAGCCGACCGGTTCCTACTGTGTCTGCTCGAAGAAAACTCTCCGCAGACTCAAATCAGATACCATCGATTTAAAAGTAATTCCAGACATTAATAATTTTAAACCCTAAATTCCAATAATCAAACTACAAACTCGATTCCTCATAAACCCCTTTTAATCTCACTGAAATTTCTACTACCAAGATCAAAACTCAACCCAGACTTTGAAAGAACGAACATAAACAATATGTCTAACTAAAAGTGTTTGAACAAACATTTACTAGACTTTTACGCACAATAGGAAATGCCGGAAATTTGGAAATTACCTTGGAGATTTGATGAATTCTAGCAATCCGACTTCTTTCTCCCCTTTGATCGACTTGAGCCTCTTCTCTTGTTCTTTCCTCAAAATGCCAGCCGCCCACCTCCAATACATCTCTGATCCTAGGGTTAAATCCCTATTATTCTCACTTTTACATAAAGACCCCTTCACAAAAGTCTCCTTCTATTTTTTTTCCACCCATAGATTTAAATTTATTGATTTCAGTCCGGTTATTACAATACTTCCCCCTCAAAAGAATTCCGTCCCCGGAATTCCTTCATTGAACAATCTAGGATATTGGTTCCTCATGACTGACTCTATCTTCCAAGTCGCTTCTTGCCCTTTGCGGAATTGCCACTGTACTTTCACCATTTGGATTTCCTTGCTCCTCAATTTCTTCACTTTACGATATAGAATTGCTAATGGTTCCTCTACATATCTTATCTTCTCATCTATTGGGACATCCTCTAAATCTTACACGCTAACATACCTCGCCCCAAAGCCATCAACCTCTCACATATTGGTAGAAACTTCCACAATTCAAAACATTCGCAATCCACCGGTTCCAGCTGGCCAATTAATACGACGCATACTTCCATTTCTCATTGCATTCACGATCACCCGACCAAATGCGCAATAAAAAAAACCAGATTTACCCGCTCGATACGGAAAGACCAAGCTTATACAAACTTTTCCAAATAATTTAACACGGGACAACAGACTCACTTGGAATCCCCTTTTTACGCATTGCCAAGACTGAGACTATGGTTCTCCGCTCCGAACACTATATCCCAACACCTCTAACTTCTTCCTTGAGGATTTCAAACCCACTTCTAACGACTGACTCACTGATTAGAGGCGTGGACCTTTGAGTCAGCTGCACAATTTTTTATTTAACAACACTCACACCGCACCGAAACGCCATATTCTATTTCTCACACCCACGCTAGAGATTTATAAACTTTCTAACGGTAGAATCTAAAAACATACCCCCACCTTTTGTGTCACTTGCCAAACTTCTTACTCTCAGATTTCCCACCTTTCCGACATGATATCTTTACTTTCTTCTTGCAGCAAGAAACACCGTTCACCCAACATTACTCACTCTATTCCTCGATGATTCCCAAATGTCCAATCCCGTTTACATTACTTTGCTTGATCAACCGACTTTCCACAATTCTTACGCGAGATAATCAACCCAACTCTTCCAAAGCATACCCACTACTCGAAAACGCCGCGCAATTCTCGCTCTCCAAATAGGATTACCCAATCTACTAGAATCCTTTTAGCCTAAAGAATACCTCAACATGCCCACGGATTTCCTATCTACAACACAACTTCTTGAGCTAAACAATTCGATACTTTCAACAATCATTCTAGGGATATAAGATAATCCCGCCCCAAAACTTGCCGAAAACCAGAACACACGGTTTCTCTCTTTGATAACCGCCCACCATCATAAGAAAAATTATTCTCAACTTAGCAACACTCCAATAACCAAACATTCGCACATCCCAACCACATACTTACTACTTACAAATCATTTCCCAAAAATCTTTGGACAAGGACGCTCATCCGATAACAATGACGCCAGTCTTCTACATATCCACAAGGAAGCTTCTCGCCACTTTACTGATTTTCTCTCCCAGATATGCCATAAAGACATCCCCAACTCATGGTTACGACTACCACTCTACTACCTCATCCCAGAACAACGGAAAATCTCCACGACCACTTGGCACACAAACCTATACTGTCTTACTCACAATGGTCGTAATACTAAAATCGGACTTCAAGGCATTTCAACTCGTAAAACTATGATCCTCAAATCCCCCAACAAGATCTCGCTCCTTGTCGGCTCAACACGACCTGTTGGAATCAAACTCCAATAGTCTGAAGGATTAAGCATACTACCTCGAAGACTTAAATGCTCAAAGCACAACCCCTCCCAGTTGTGCTATATATAACTTCGCTCTCACATAACCATCAAAACCTCATCGTTAAAGAACCACCTGACCGAACTAAAGATCTTCCATTTTTGTAAGATCCACACAATGTTGTCTGTGCCCCTCCAATTTCATAATAGGGTATGTTAAACGCACCTCTATGCAGGGCCGTCCCTGGGGAAGAGCGGCACGGGGAAGAGCGGCACGGGGAAGAGCGGCACGGGTGCACAGGGCTAAAAAATATCAGGGCCAATTTTTTTTTCGTTTGTATATAGTAGTAGTCTAAAAAAATTAATATATTAAAGAGACCCAAAAAAAGTGTAGCATATAATAAGAGGCAAAAAAGAATTTAAGAGATAATAAGGGCCCAAAAACATATTAACTAATTACATTGAAGAACTAAATAAAAAATAATAATCGGCCTTTCGTTATATCGTATTGTTTTTGCCTCTTTAATTTTTCAAAGTCCAATGTTATTGCCTATTGTTATCTCTATCTGCTTGATTGTTTTCGTGCTTCAACAATTCAATGGATAACAACTTTAAGCTCTTGTGCTTGTTGTTGCTATATGTTTTTGTTGGATATTTTTATCTGTTTTTGCTTATAATGACTATTGTTATTTGCATATGTAGTTTGCATAATTGCTTTTGTTGGCTATTGCTATATATTTTTGCTTCTCTAGATGATCTTGTACTATTGTTTGATGAACTATCTATTCTTCTTATGAGTGACGACGTGTTGCATGGTTTTGTGATTAATAAATAATTTTTCCCTACTAAATGTATTCATTAATTTCTCTTATATATGTCATGTTCTATAAACTTTTAATTCTAAAATTTTATTTAGTGGAGCAAGAAAAGAAGGAAAAGAAAATTCAAATATTTTTATCAATTGTTTGACTTCCACCTTTCATTGGGATTCCACTACACACCACAATAATATGTTTAAGTGTTCAAGCAACAATTCATTGAACTTGCAAATTATAGGTTTCATTCATTATTTATTCTTATCGAATCTTAATGAATCAACTTTTCTTCCATATTCTTAATCACCCTCATGTAACACCCAGAAAATTCGGTAAGTAAACTCGCCCTTATTTAGTTGTAGTTTCTATATTAAAGATTTTTGTGTTAGGGAAATCGAGAGTGTTCCATGCAAGAAAATTTGAGTTTCGAGAATCGGTACGGATCCGGCTACAATGCCAAGCGACTATGACAGATGTCATTGTATCCTCGCATTGTAGCAGAAGAGGAGGCACCCTCTAAGGTTTGGGAGCGACTATGATAGGCGACATTACCATGTCATAGTCGCATGGCAATGTAGCACCAGCGTACCAGAGGGTGATAAATTAGGGATTTCAGTCATTTTTCTCATTTCTCACTTCTAAACTTCTCCCTTTCTCCCCCAAATCAATTTCCCACACTCTCATATGAACCCTAACTCATTTTTGGAGTTTTTATCTTAGAAATCAAGTGTTCCTTCATCATCCACGCTAGTGAGCCCAACTTATGGTGCAAGATCAAAGTTCCTCTCCATTTTCTTGAGATTCTAGGATTTTGGGGTTTTACTCAAGATCTATGGGGTAAGTTCATTCTCTCCATTTCTAATTCTCTTTATAAGTTATAAATGCTTCATTTATGACTTCGTAGTGTTTTATTTTACAAATTTCGGTTTGGTTGATTTTGGGAAAGTTAGGTCAAAATTAGGGTTTCTTCTCAAAATGAAGATTTTGATATAAGAGGTTTGGGGGATCTATTTTAAGATACGTTCCACTCGGACTCTCACCATTCCATTATTCTAGTAGCTATAAACAATCTCATCTCTGAGCAAAGTTCAAGGTAAGGGAAAGATGGGAGTGGAGTTCTCAAAATATACAGCAAAACAAATTCTCTTTGTTAAAAGTCACTCTATCGAAATAACCCCCGTACCTCCCAAGTTAATGTAATTCAAATAGCTTATCTCAAAGTCTTCCATTTTAACCCTTTGAAAAAGTGAAAGTTTTCAAGAATGAATCATTTTGAAAAACACAAGTAACAACTCTCGTTGCAAGTAACCCTATCGATATTACCTCCCATGTCATTCAAATTAACGTGCTATTCAATGGTCCATCTCTAGGTCCATGACACTTTAACACATCAAAGTGATCAATTTGTCAAGAAGTTGTATTATCTTGATAAAACTTGAGTTGGAATAATAAAACTTCATTAATGTCACAAAAAGTCTACTCTCTTTAGATTAACATAATCACCCCCTTTGCCTCACACCCAAGATAAAAGGTTTAGCTACTCATAATGAAAATAAAATACATAGAAATGAAAAGTACTAAAATTAAAGACATGAAAGTAAATGACTTTGAAAAGTAAATAACGGAAAGTAAGTGTGGAAATGTAAATTGCTAAAACTAAAGACAAGAAAGTACATGCGGGAAGTAAATGCGGAAATTTAAAGTACTAAAAATAAAGACTTGAAAGTAAATATGGAAAGTAAATGATTTAAAGTAAAGACGGAAAGTAAATTGCATATGCTTGAATTAAGAAAAGAAAAAAGAAAAAGAAAAAGATGAGAAGAGCACTTGAAGAACTTCAAAAGATTAAGGAGGGAGTAGTTAGAATTGATGTAGATCAATTCTTGAATGTGTGTCTTAAATAAGAACCCAAGCTCCCTATTTATAGGCAAAAGGAGGGGGCAAATGTGAAAATAAGAGGAATATTAGTATACTATGGCAAGTACACTTGCTAACTAAGAGTACAAAAGATAGTTTAAGCCTAACTAACTATTAGAATCAGCTTAAATCAGTGTTTCAAGGGTTACAAACGTCTAATTCTATGCCAAAAACTCAGATTAGCTTCCATCTTTCTTGATTCTTCACTTCAAAAACCATCAGGTCCATGTTGTTCCAGTGTTGCAGCATGCCCTAATTTCCAAAAAGGTTTTCCCAAAAGTAACAAAGTTATCCTACTTTCTTTATAGAACAAGTAAATCACAATATTTCAGCACCAAAACCAAATAAATGGAAAATAAGGTAGAAAAGACTCAAAGTTGGGATTTAGAAGTGAAAATTTCCTATCTAAAGCTAAAAGAGAAGTGCCTAAGTACTAAAAAATGAGTACTTATCACCACCTCAAACTAAAAACTTTGCTTGTCCCCAAGCAATAAAAAGACAAAAGTAAAAGACTCAATTTTTGAAGGATTTTCAAAAGGATGACATTAAGTGCACATAATGAGGTTGAATATGTCAAAGATGCATAACATAGCCTTTCATAAATCCAAAGTGACCACATTCTCATTCTATTTGTTACCATGAACCATATGCTAGCCTAACATTCTTTTTGTTATGATTTGTTGGGGAGTGTGTGTAGAAAATCGATGGAGAGGGAGAGAAGAGAAAGTGATCGGACTTGGATAAGAATGTGAGATTGCAGGAGAGCTCGCTTTCCTTAAGTGATATTTCGACCCTATTCTGCCTGACCTGGGTATCACGAAATTCGCTCGAGGATAATCTCCATTCACCGGTATCGATTCTGGCAGAAATCGATCATATTTAAACACCAAGAGAATCGTAACCGACGCTATATTAAAACCGATAATAATTACCCATTTAATGGTATTAATTGTTGGACATTATGGTGGGAGTTACAAAGAGATTTTGGGGGTTACAAAGAGATTTTGGGGGTTACAAAACGTAATCTGCAACAGTGCTCGGTGCGGGTATCCGTGCGGGTTAACCCGCGGTGGTGCACTGTTTCAACCCACAAACCAGTGCACGGCGCGGGTAGCCACGCGGGTTAACCCGTGGCATAACCCGCCCGGTGCACTATTTCAGTAACAAATTGATAAACCACCAAACGACCGTCCAACTATCCCGGGTCATAGTTAGCTTACACGAGTGTGCACTCCACACCTCCTAACTCGAACTTATGTTATCTGATCACTCGTCTGATAACTAGTGTGCCTTTCTTATGTAGACATTTTGTGTTAAACATTCTCTATGATTTATGTACACTTATATCATTTATGTAAACATTTTCGTGTTAAACATTCTCTATGATTTATGTACACTTATATCATTTTGTGTTAACCATTCTCTATGATCTAGATGTCGGGACGGCCTTCTAGGGGTAGTAGAGGTAATAGGGGTAGGGGAAGTAGCAGCTCCGCCGGGCGTGGTGACCCCTACACCGATGAGTTCACCGATGACGGACTAGATCAGATCCAGTCTGATGACGGACTAGCAGCGAGCTCGAGGGTTAGAGGCCCGAATATGGCATTACAAACGCCCCAGCCGAGTCAGCGACCGCCACTTTTGTTATCTGAAGCGGGCGGGTAAGTAGATGTGATATATTATTTATTCTAGTACATAATAAACCGATCCTAATGTTTTTTATGTTGTATATTTTGCAATTGTGAAGGTTTAGTGACAAGTCGGCAGTCCGGAGGGCCATTATCATCTTTAAGTCCATGTTCGATGGTCCGTGGGCTCATTTTAGGGATGTCCCTGATGAGTACTATCCACGGATGTTGGATAGATTACGGGTAGGTATTTTACTCTATTTAACTAATTGAGTGGATTTATTTTTTACTTAATCCAAACAATGTGTTTGCAGTTATATTATAGTTGGCCTCCTAAGATGGACGCCGACGTAGTAGCTGCATTCCGGCGTATCCTAAATAATAGGTACCTAGACATGATGAGAGATGCTCGTCGATTCGCCCAGGGCAGGGCTTTAGCCATTGATGGTGTCCAATTCGACAGACGTGACTACACGATTCTTGCCGCACACCCTCTAGAGTGGATCCGGAGTGAGTTTTGGGTCCAGATGATTGAGCATGTTTGTTTTGTTTTGAATACTTGTATCTGGTTGTACTAAGATTTATATTGATTTATGTCTTCTTTTTAACAGGTATGGAACACTGATGCGTTCCGGCGTGTATCTGCGGCCAATACGGCCAATCGGGCCACCGAGTATGAGGGGATGACATTCATACACTGTACTGGATCTATTAGTACCGCTATGCATCGGGACCGCATGGTAATTTATCATACACTAGACTAAATGTATATAATTGATGAATATATGTACTATATACATGATTTTATTACCTACTAACAATTTAAGTTGTGTATTGTAGAGAGATGCATGGGCTCGTGAGCCTACCAGCGACGAGGTTTGGGAGGCTACACACTGCACCAACAGGAAGCTTGTTCCGGGTGCGACTGGTCCGTCCACGGATCCTCTGATCTACATTTACCCAAAGGCGTCTCATATGGCGGTAAGTTCAATTATGCATGGCTCGATATTTGTTTGTTTTATAAGATAGATAGAAATTATAGCAAACTTAGTTTGGGCTGCCATTGTTGGGCAGACGATAGGATTGTTTTGATAAAAGCAGGTCATGGATCTATATGTTCAAATCACAGTTGAAATGCTGCCGAATTTTCTATAGGTTAGTTGACTTGACAATGTCTAATTTGGTAAACTGTAGGATAACTACCATCGGATTAGGGAGGAGGAGTATGCGGACTTACCTCCCGGCACTGTACCTCTCCATGACGCCGAGTTGTGGGAGCGTAGTGTTGGAGGATGGCGTAAGGGCCGTATTTTTGGATGGGGACCAGTCAGGATCCCTATTATGTTATGACCGGTGATTCAGGTGCCAGTTCGAGCGGGAGTATGCTCGGCCATCGCGATGAGGAGGTATGCTTGTCAAATGTTGTTTAACATTGTTAATCATATGTTTGTTAAATGTTGTCTAGCATTGTTCTATATATGTTTGTCAAATGTTGAATTTCAGTTGGAGGAGCTGAAGCAGAGGGTAGAGAGAGAGGAAACAGAGAGGATCCAGTTGCAGGAGCGACTACAGAGAGAGGAAGCAGAGAGGATCTGTATGCAAGAGA
The DNA here is from genome assembly GCA_954870635.1 of Arctium minus. Classification (NCBI taxonomy): domain Eukaryota; kingdom Viridiplantae; phylum Streptophyta; class Magnoliopsida; order Asterales; family Asteraceae; genus Arctium; species Arctium minus. The sequence goes on from OX941096.1 coordinate 45,623,050, forward strand.
GAATGGAGAGAGATGAAGCAGAGAAGAGACAGATGCAGGAACGAATGACTCAGTTTGACGCACTCATGATCAAGTTTAACAATCAGCACCCCTTTCCCCTCCGTAGGATTACGTTTATGTATTTATAGATATTAAATCAAGGTTTTGTACAATTTAAGACTTAGTATTAATTAAAAATTGACATGTTTTGTACAGGTTAAAAACTGGAATTTTTTAATTTTTAATTATTTAAAAAAAAATGAAATTACCGACGGATATGGTTTTTAATTTAATTTTTATTTATTAAATATCCGTCGGAAAGTCGTCGCTAAATCCGTCGGAAATAATCCGTCGGTGAATATCCGTCAGTAACCGGCTAAAAAAAAGAGACTGTCGGTGATCCGTCGAAAATAACCCACGCCGTCGGTGACCGTCGGCGATCCGTCGGAAAAGTACGCCGTCGGTGATCCGTCGATGATCCGTTGGTAATATGAACACCGACCACATCTATACCGACGTCCATTTACCGACGGATTTCGCTTTTACCGACGGATCACCGACGGATTTGTCCGTCGGTGATAAGCATCTGTTTTGTAGTGCAATAGTACTCGAGAGAAGAAAAACTTTATTACATTTTGATAATTTTGGCTTTTTATCATTTAGAAATTAATAATCAAAGATAGTTGCTTCATTGGTCTTAAAGTAAGTATTCATAATAGAAATAACATATATTTTAAAACATATATAATTATTAAACTTTTTAGTTATCCAAATTAGTACTCGGGTCCTAATTAATTTATCCATTTTATCAACTCATCAATTACGTATATGTATACATTACTTAAGAATCAATTTGGAAATTTAATTATCTATCATTGAAATTATACATTTATTTTAATTTTAAGTCAAATGTAAATACTTATTTTGAGAAAAGTGAAATATAAATTATTCATCAAAAAATCATATGTTATTCAAATTACCAAACGATTATTTTTTCTTTAACTAAATGGCATACAAATAGTTAGGGCTCGCAACCGATTATTCTGCTATCCTTTCCGTTTAATATAACGGGTAACGAAACAGGAAATAACCAATCTCGTAAAACTCTTATCCATATCTATATCTTACCCACAAAAATAATTAATAAATAACAAAAGGGGTAATAGATAAGTGGTAAAAAAATTATTTTAAGTGACATATAATATTGTTAAATCTCAAACATATAAGTAAAAAATAAGTTTAGAATATAGTTATTTATATCTAGTCTGTTTTAGTAAACATTGTAGTATTATTCTAAATAAAATTATAATATAATATTTCAAAAAAACAACAATATAAAGTTTGAATGACAACACTTTTCCTTGTATTTATTTTACCGGCTCCATCTTGTTTCCCATTTAATTATCATGAATCCTTTTATTCGATAAATATAGAAAAAAAATTACACGTTAAATATGACACATATGATGACATTATAAAAAGTATTAATATTTAATTTTATATAATTATGTATATATTATTCGATTTTTATACAATTATATATATATATATATCCCAAGTCAGGTAATGAATATCGAAATATCGTTTACCCATACCCTACCCACTAAAATATCGTGTAAACAAGTAATGAATAAAATTTTATTTACAAACAACCCCTTGCATTGTTCCTGGGGACATGTCCTTCATCCCTTGATAAAAGTGTTTGTTCTGGTTATGTTGTTTTCTTTAGAAGAGTTCATCTCCATTTCCGGTGCTATAAACCCTAAATATAGTGAGAAGTAGACCTGGTAAACATGTTGTGTCGTGTCGGGTTCAAAGTTAAACAAGTTGAGTGTGTCTAACCCTAACCTGATTCGTTTAATAAACGGGTCCGAAAATCCCAAACCGAACTTGACCCGTCTAACCCAACACGACCCGCCTAACCCGTTTAACATTTATAAAGCTAAAAATTAAAAATCGAAAATTCACAAAAAATACAACTCCAAAATTCAAATTAAAGCATTAGAAATCCAAATTTTATAACTTAAACTTATAAGTTTTTACCAAATATAAAACATTAAAAATTCAAAGCATTAAAAAGAAAACTTAATATATATATATATATATATATATATATATATATATATATATATATATATATATAAATGGGTTATTCGGGTCATTTTCGAGTTGAAAAATTTGACCCTGGCCTTACCCGTTTAATTTTCGTGTCATGTCGTGTCAACCCGTTTACTTAAACGAGTTGAAATGTATTACCCAAACCCGTTTACTTCATGTCGGGTTAGCATGTCGTGTATGTTTTTGTCGGGTCTAGTGAGAAGTGTGAGAAGTGAAGTTTAGAATTGGGGCGATCGAATCAAGTGTTCGGTGTTACGTACTATTTGATCCAGCAAGCCAATTCCAATTTGGATCGTCACTACAAGAAAAACATTAGTTAGTGACCACCTATTTTTTGGTCACTAATTGCAACTTTAGTGACAATAACAAAAGGCCGTCACTAAACTTTGGTCGCTAATATGAATATAGTGACAAAACTAAAATTTGGTCACTAGAGTGGTCACTAATTCTCATGGCTAAAATAAGATTATTAATATCTATCTAATTTAATGACTATATTTGTGACTATTATGTTTTTCGTCACTAGTATTATAAATCCATATGTTTTGTGACGTAAAAAATGGTCACTGAGTTGAAAATGTTAGTGACTAAAAAATAGTGGTCACTAAATTAGAAAATTTAGTGACCAAAAAATAAGTAGTCATTAATTTCAAAGGATTAATGACCAAAAATAGTGGTCACTAACTAGTTGGTGGTATAAGGAAATGTTAGTGACAAACAATAGTGGTCACTAATATGAAAGTGGAAGTGACCAAAAAATAGTGGTCCATAAATTGAATGTGCTTGTGACAAAAAAATAGTGGTTACTAAGTGAGATTCATTAGTTGAGGATTGGATTGAGTTTGATGGATTAGTGACAAGAAAATATGGTCATTAAATTTAAAGTATTAGCGACCAAAAAATAGTGGTCACTAAGTGAGAATCATTAGCTATAATTAAGTTGGATGAGTTAGTGACCAAGAAAGGTGGTCACTAAATTAAAAGTGTTAATGACAAACAAAAAGTAGTCACTAAATGATATTCATTAATCATAGAGTTGAAAGGGTTAGTGACCAAAAATAATAGTCATTAAATTAAATGTATTAGTGTCCAAAAAATAGTGGTCACTAAATGGGATTCAATTATTGTAATTGAGTTAGATAAGTTAGTGACCAAAAAACGTGGTCACTAAATTGAAAGTGTTAATGACCAACAAAAAGTTGTCACTAAATGATATTCATGAATTATAGGTTTGGAAGGGTTAGTGACAAAAAATTAGTAGTCACTAAATGATATTCAATACTTAGATAGATGTAGTGAGTTAAAAAGGTTAGTGACCAAAAAAATAGAGGTCACTAAGTTAGAAAGGTTAGTGACTAAGAAATTGTAGTCACTAAGTTAGAAAGGTTAGTGACAAAAATTTGTGGTCACTAAATCTAGGCATCAATATAATAAATAGAATTTTAGGGGTTAAAACTGTCAATTTCGCAAACTTCTTTAAAAACACGCGAGTACTTTCTTGGTCCGACATAACCCATGACCCGATCGTGATCACCTGATTTAAAACCCTAGCCTTAACCCGATTGTTATCACCGATCGTATCATTATCACCGATCGTATCAATCATAACATGGGTCAATATCTGGTTTCCTTCATTGATCGTCAAAACCTTAGCCTTAACTATCTCTATCGACTGTTGGCTGTTGTTGTCTTCGATGGCAACTTCAAACTCAATTTGTCTCATATCTTTGAGTTAGGGCTTGAGGAATCTTCAAGTTACAGTCTTCGATGGCTACTTTGAGTTCGTCTTCGATGGCTACTTTGAGTTCGATAGCCATCTTTCTCGTTTGCTTCTCCTCGCCAAATTAATGGTTCCTCTGCTATCTCTTTCCACCCACTCAAAACCAGATCCCCTCTTCGAGTCATCTCTATGCGACGCCAATCTAAAGGTACTCTTCTTCACCTCTTTTCGTTTAATATTTGTGTGATTTTGATCGGAGATCAAGGCCTTATTGTTAACATTTCTATGATTTTAGCATGGTTTCCTTTTTCCTTGTTGAGTATGTTTTTATTGAGATTTTTTGTATTTAGTTGGAATCCGTTACTAGATTTTTCTTCAATATTGACTACAAAAGTGCAATTAGAGTGGGATTAAATTGGGGGATTTTTTGTTTTTAGATTTCTAACTCGATAAACATTCGTAGAATGTTGTTGCATCTAAACGATTAAGGTCCGGATTGCTTAATATTTTGATCATACTCTTGTATGGTTCAAAAGGAATTAAAGATGTGATCATACTTGTCAGTGTTCTCTTGTTTGTAGTATGTTAGTTTGCTGAATGCTTGCATATTCTGTATCATGCTGCAGAGAATTTTCTAGTTTCCAAGGATGTAATTAAAGTAGCTGATTTTGGTCTTGCTCGTGAGATCACCTCTGACCTCCCAACCACCATACACCGAGTATGTTTCAACACACTGGTGAGTGTCCTTTCCCTTTTTGACAAAATGGATGATGATACTTTTTTTGATAGTTTCCCATTTAACTCTTAAGTTTTGTGTTCGTTTGATGTTTATCGAGCAGTCAACGATCTTTCACTATGGATCAATAAGTTTGATCGAGGAATCATGCAAATACGCTCACCTGGTTGCAATGCAAGTAGCCAAAAAGGCCGGTTGCATTCTTTCCTACGATCCCAATCTGAGACTCGCTCTCTGTCCCTCTGCCGAAGCTGCACGAACAGGCATCATGAGCAGCTGGGATCAAGCCGACATTATCAAGGTACAATATTGTGATAGACTTTGGATGTGATACGATATAAGAATATATGGGATCTGTTACATTACTCTTCTCCAAAAGGGCCTTTTGAATAGCAAAAGAAAGTCGGCTTAAGGGATCATCAACTGCAACAACAGTTCTAAGTAAGTGATACTAACTTCTTTCTATGATTTATATTTTATATAAGGGTACACGATGATGCTATACTTTCTGATGGTTGGAGATTTTATGCAAAATGCAAGCTTTGTATTAAGAACCAAAGTGATAATGACAGCATAGAGATAGGTAAAAGCCATATTCCATAACCATTTCTTATCCCTATGATGTCAAGTACTTATTTTTTGTAAAGTAATTTATTATCATCAACAATTTATGTTTTACTTCACGGTTGGATTACACATCTCTTGATTATTTGTGTTCCCTTTACTTCACAGAATTCTATAACAGACCCAAAGTAATCATCAACAATCCACAGTCTACACCAGCTTTGAAAGTTGCTTTTCGGTTTCCATTTCTTGTATTTTAAACAAAACCAAACAAACCCAGTGAGTGTAAGAGAGAGAGGAAGGGTTTAGAGATAAAATGTATGGGATAATGCTTCTATCCTAAGGGATAAAGACTGTTTCTATAAAACCCCTGGCCTTTATTTTAATGTCTATTTTCATCTATTCTGTTTCATAGAAAACCAAAAACTGCTAACTTATATCATTAATGTATCAGTTGGGAATGGAGTAGTTAAGGACTTTAAGGGAAAAATCAATAGTATCAGCACTAGATGGTAATCAAAGAATGAAGGTTATCCCTCTAAAGATCTTAATCAATACCCATGAAGTGCACTAGGTATATATAACATCTATGATTAGATTGTTTATAGTGAAAAGTAGTAGTAGGGTCAAATCATACTGGATTGATAGAATTAACATTTTGGGTTTGAATATCTTTTAAGTTGAAAACACGTGCAAGTCCTTTTTCGCTAAATCTTTGAGTCGTTGCTTCATAACCTATAGCAGAAAAGTGACTTAGATAGCTAGTTTATGTAGCTGTAGAAACAACAGAAAAATTAACAAATTCATGGCTAAAATTAATGCATGTGACTTAGATAGCTAGTTTTTACCCTCTTTTACCCTATTCAGAATTATAGATAAGCATCCTTTACCCTCTTCAGGATCAGGAGAAGCTACTTTTTCTACTATAAGATGTGAGTCACTTTTGCCTATTATTCCCGTGTCTACTAGACACAGTTCCTTTAACCTCTGTATATGTTGGAACCTCCATCCTCTCTTCAAGGGCTCTTTTAGAAAGTAATCTGAAGGGGTTCCATGTATTGATTCTCATATGAGTTTTACCTTCAACCATCTTTCTTTTTATAAGATTGTAGTTTCCTCAAATAAATGTGACTACTCTGTCTCTTTGTGCTCATACAGGAAAGGTGACTACTTTCGGTACCTTGCTGAGTTCAAGACAGACGAGGATAGGAAGGAAGCAACTGAACAATCATTGAAGGGATATGAGGCATGAGTTTTACTCTCAATACACTATATAGAAATAGTTTTTTTGTATCTCTGCATTAGTTACTTGTTTCGGGGGGGGGGGGGCTTCCTTAGCTAGCTGATATCAAATCTACATGACGTTTGTGCTATTTGTAGGCTGCAAGTACAGAACTCCCTTCAACCCATCCAATCCGTCTTGGTCTGGCTCTCAACTTCTCAGTTTTTTACTATGAAATTATGAACTCTCTTGTAACACCCTAAAATTTCAAGGTAAAATAAAACTTAAAATTTCTGCAATATAACGCCTAAAATAAGGCGAATCCAAAACCTGTAAACATGATGACTAAAACCCAAAGGAGACGGGGTAGTTCTATAATGAAGTAGAGGAATAAATAAGACATATACATGACAACCTATTCAATCTAGAACAATTAACAACTAGATTAAAATGGGTGTCACTATGACTTCAAAAGCACTCTTTCTCAAATCCCAAAAATGCCCGGTCCAAGGAGGAATCCTAGGTGCGATCCCGGCTGATCAAGACATCCTACTCGCACCGCTAACGGAACCTGTGAACCATTTAAACATGAACACAAGTGTTAGAACGAAGTCTATTGGTTGTTATGCCGATTACAATTATAATGCAAACAAGAACAATAATTAAATGTTACCGGCTCCCAATGCATTGAGGTCAATGCCAAACCTCCCAATAGGGACATTGTAATTTACTGTACAAATAATACACAAATATCTTTCATATAAAGCGGGGTAACCCGCGATCTAGATTGGATTTCACCGTCCAGCCCGGTTCTAGTTCTCATGCCACGTCGGACATCACAATCCTCAAACCCTCTCTGCCTCTAGTGCTTACCCCGTCGGGTTACACCTCAAGGTCTTACAGGCAAGGGTTCCTATCCAATCTAGCCGAGTGTACAACTAAGGGACTTGCGCCCACTATTGTCTACTCAAAATGCACAACGGCAATAACCATGAAATAATCATGCATACCATCTAAATCCTCGTGCACAAGGAAATAGATAAAAGGCTCCCAACAAGAGTTATAAACAATTATAGATGGCAATTATCATGTAAGCATGTTAAGGACCCAAATAGTGTAATCATGCTTGTTACATAATTATCATAAGGAACTACAATTCATTTAGCCACATATAAATCCCCAACTAGCGTGGTGACTCCAACTGCTGATAAGAATTTAGGCATTAACATTTCCTTGTGTAGAGGTATAGACCTACACCATGATTTTCCCTTTTTCTTTAAGACTTGTAAATAGCACTCTACAATATGTTTAAACACTTCCACCAACCCCAAAATCTCATTTATCGAAGACAAGAAAAACCCTATATTTTAGGTTAACATCATGCATTTCATATATTTCATATAAACAAGTAATGATGTGAGTATAAATGTACATAAGTTAAGAAAACTTACTTAGAGGTTAAATGAACAAACCCTAGAAATGAGGAATGAGTGGGATTGAGACTTCCACCCTTTGATTCGAAAGAGTAAGCTCCTATGAACTCAAAACCCTAAGAATCATTAACCATTAATGACTTATCCATCTAACAATTAATGAAGAGAGAAAGGGAGGAGAGTGTGTGAAAATCGCACCTTTAGTGTGTGTAAACGTCTCCAAGAAGCTGCAAGACCTAATAAATGCTCTAACCCCAAAAATGGCATTAAATGAGAAATTGATCGTCAGTACCCGTGCGCGACAGTGCCCACGCGACAATGCCCTTGGCACAATCGCGGACATAGTCGCGCGGTTTGTACCGTGACCAACCCCCTTCTCGCGATAATGACACCGCGACCGTGACTATGGCACTGTCGCTGGTCACAGTCGCACCACACGTACCAATGCCTCACAATCCACCGCAACATTGCCCGTGCGATAGTGACATTGTCACTGTCACGGGCATAGTCGCCAACTTCTCCCTCCAGATGCCGAAAGTCGACGATCCGACCCGTTTTCGCCCAGATTTAAAACCGCGAAGAAAAACTCTTAAACATAAACTTAATGCACAAATTTTACAATAGGGTCTAAAATTTGGGGTGTTACAATCCTCCACCCCTTAGAATGGATAGATTCGGGCTCCTCTATGCAACGATTGTTATCCACTCTGATTTCCGATAGTGGAATGACACTCTCTTCCTCGTCTAGGCATTTACGCAAGTAGCACATATGAAAGGTGGGATGGATTTCGTCCATCTCCGGCGGAAGATCCAACTTGTAAGCTTGTAGACCAATACGTTCAAGGATAGTGAAAGGCCCAAGGAAACGGGGACTGAGCTTCCCCCGCTTTCCGAACCTTATCAATCCTTTCCATGGTGATACTTTCAGCATCACTCGTTCCCCCACTTGGAATTCGACCGGCCTCCTCTTTTTATCCGCGTAGCTCTTTTGCCTATCTTGTGCCGCTTTCAAACGCTCTCTGATGACCTTCACTTTGTCGGCCGTCTCTTGAACGATCTCCGATCTGGCAAACTGTTTCTCACCCGCTTCCAACCAACACACGGGTGTCCTACACTTCCTTCCTTACAATGCCTCGAATGGCGCCATACCAATACTCGAGTGATAACTGTTGTTGTAGGCGAATTCCACTAGTGGAAGGTGTGCATCCCAGTTCCCCCCGAAATTATTAACACATGACCTCAACATGTCTTCGAGGGTCTGGATGGTCCTCTAGCTCTGTCCGTCTGTCTGTGGGTGATAGGCGGTACTCAACTTAACTCTTGTACCCAACTCCTTCTGTAAACTATCCCAAAAGTGTTATCGGTCGAACACAATAGAAAGTGTCACTCCAGGCCTCAAGACTACTTCATCTATGTACAATTTGGCCAACTTGTCCATCGGTAGGTTCTCCCGCATGGACAAGAAATGCGCGCTCTTGGTCAAGCGATCCACTATTACCGAAATGGTATCGTCGTTCCTTAAAGTTCTCGCTAGTTTGGTTACAAAGTCCATGGTGATGTGCTCCCACTTCCACTCCGGTATTTCCAAGGATTGAAGACTACCGTATGGTCGTTGGTGCTCCGCCTTCACTTGTAGACAAGTTATGCATTGCTCTACATAACTAGCCACGTCTAGTTTCATCACTGGCCACCAACAATTGAGCTTTAAATCCCGGTACATCTTAGTACTCCCCGGATGTATCGAGTACTTGGACTTGTGCGCGTCCTCCAATAGTAGATCCCGACATCCTCCAATCTTTGGCACCCAAATTCGACCTTGATACAATTTCAAGCCTCTTCCATCCTCAGTCAATTTGAGATGTTGCTTCACCATAATTTCACTTTTGAGGTTGACTTCAAGAAGGGCTTCCGACTGCGATGCTTTGATTTTATCAATTAAGCTTGAGACTACATCTATCCTTGCAAAGGTGGCTTGAACTCCACAACTGTACTCCTTCCGGCTCAAGGCATCCGCGACCACATTTGCTTTTCCGGGATGGTATTGAAGCTCACAATCATAATCTTTGAGTAGCTTGATCCATCTCCTTTGTGGCATATTCAACTCTTTCTGATCGAAGACGTACTTCAGGCTTTTGTGGTCGGTGAAAAGGGTGCACTTCATACCGTATAGGTAGTGTCGCCATAACTTCAAGGCGAAAACTACCGCCGCTAGCTCGAGATCGTGGGTTGGGTAGTTCTTTTCGTGCTCTTTCAATTACCTTGATGCGTAAGCTATGACTTTGCCTCTTTGCATTAAGACACACCCCAAACCCATTTTGGACGCATCGCTGTAGACCACAAAGTCTTCTGTCCCCTCGGGTAGGGATAAGATTGGCGCTTCACACAATTTCCTTTGCAGGCTTGCTCTTGCTTCTCGGTCCAAAGGAACTTCACGTTCTTCCTTGTCAGAGATGTCAATGGTGATGCGATCTTGGAAAAATCTTGGATGAATCTTCTATAGTAACCGGCTAGACCCAAGAAACTCTGGATTTCTGTGGGACTTTTTGGCGGTTCCCAATTCATCATAGCCTCAATCTTTGATGGGTCCACCTTTACTCCTTCACTTGACACCACATGACCTAAAAACTGAACCTCTCTTAGCCAAAATTCACACTTGGAGAATTTGGCATAGAGCTTCTCGTCCCTTAACACCTCTAACACTTCTCAGAGATGTCGCTCATGCTCTTCATCATTCTTCGAGTACACCAAGATATCATCGATGAACACTATGACCGACTTGTCTAGGAAAGGCCGGCAAACACGGTTCATCAAATCCATGAATACCACTGGCGCGTTAGTTAGCCCGAAGGGCATAACCAAGAACTCGTAGTGACCATAATGGGTTCTAAAGGCGGTCTTGGACACGTCTCCTCCTCGAACTCTAACTTGATGATAACCCGATCGAAGGTCGATATTTGAGAAACATCCGGATCCTTGTAGTTGATCGAAGAGATCGTCGATTTGGGGTAATGGATACTTGTTCTTTACGGTTATCTTGTTCAACTCCCGATAGTCGATGCACATCCGCATCGATCCATCCTTCTTCTTGACGAAGAGTACCGGAGCTCCCCAAGGCGAGGAACTCGGCCTCACGAATCCCTTCTCCAACAACTCTTGAAGTTGTGACATCATTTCTTGCATTTCGGTCGAAGCAAGACGGTACGGTGCATGGGCAATCAGCGCTTCCCCAGAGATTAAATCGATTCGGAACTCCACCTGGCGGTCGGGTGGAAAACCCGGAAGATCGTCAGGAAAGACGTCTGGGTACTCAATAACGACTCGAACATCTTCAATCTTTTTCTTCTCTGCTTTGGCATCCAACACGTAGGCAAGGAATGAAGGGCAATTCTTCGCAAGACACTTACTTGACTTGATGGAAGAAATAAGAGCCACTTCACCCTTACACTTCTCCCCGTAGACAAAGACAAACCTCCCGCTTGAAGTCGGTAATCTGATCATCTTCTTCGAACAAAAGATCTCCGCCTTGTGATGAGACAACCATTCCATTCCGATCACTACATCGAAACTCCCGATTGCCATAGGGAGTAGGTCCACAACGAACAACTCCCCACCAATATCTAGCTGGAATTTTTCCAACACTTCGTGTAAGATCACTTGTTCCCCATTTGCTATCTCTACTACTAAGGCATCGATAAGAGTACTAGTGGGCATGTTCAATTCTTTGCAAAAGTCAAGAGACACGAAAGAGAAATTCGCACCAGAATCAAATAGCACCTTAGCAGCAAGTGAGTTGAGTAAGAACGTACCCGACACCACGTCGGTGGTTTCCTTCGCTTCCTCTCTTGTCATTTGGAAGGCCCTCCCTTGAGCTTTAGGCACGGCTTCCCTCTTTGGTTGAATTGGTGGGTTTCTTCCTGTAGCTCCACCCCTTAGCTTGGGGCAATCCCTCCTAATGTGCCCTGGATCCTTGCATTCGAAACAAAGTTTCCCCGGCATGGGACAACGCGGACTTGTGTGACCCGGCTTATTACACTTGAAGCATGGGACTTGTCGGGGGTTGGAGTTGCAAGGACCAAAATGCTTGCTTTTGCACTTGGGACACAAATTCGCCTCCCGGCGATCATCAAAGTTTCTAACGTTCGGTTGGAACTTCGGTCGCTTGAATGAACTCGACGGCACTTCACTTTTCCTCTTTTCTACGGCCTTCAACTTCTCTTCCTTGTCTCTAGCGTAGACTCTTTCCATTACTTTGGCTTCCTCAATTATCTCTCGTAGATTTGTAGCTTTCGAGTTTTGGACTTGGTTTCCCATGTTCGCGGGTAGGCCCTTCAGATAGGCCTTTATTTGTTCCTTCTCAGTCGGGGCCACATGCCCCACAAGATTCAGCTTCTCCATGAAAAGACGGGTATATTCCCTCATCGTCAGATCCCCTTTCTTTAGTGCTCGGAACTCTTCCTCGATCAGATCCATCTCGTTTTCATTACAGTATTCTTCCATAACCTTCTTCTTGAAGGTGGCCCATGACATCTTTGCTAACACGGCTTCCCCTATGGTTGCGGTGTGAACGTCCCACCATATTAAAGCCGCACCTCGAAGCATTTGGGAACCAAAATTTACCTTCTGATTCTCATCACATCCGTAAGCCCGGAAGGCCTGCTCAGTCTCCCTCAACCATTTCATGCAAGCTACGGGATCGTCGGCCCCGGCGAACTCTGGCGGTTTACACCCCATGAAGGATTTATACGAGCAACCCTTTCCCATCTGCCTCGTCTCTAACACCACCACTCCATCAGTACGGTTATCACCCCAGTACCACCCGAGCCCGCTACCGCGTTATCTGCCACCACCTCTGGCCTCCGAAGACTGGCATCTCTATCTTCTAGCATCTTCAGGAATGCTTCTTGTTGCTTTTCCATGGCCGATGCTACCATCTGCATAACACTGGCCACCATATCGGCTTGCGGGTTTGCATCATGAATGACCGTGTTTGTGGATGCCAAATCCACCCTAGGTATGGTCTCCACTGGCCCGGTAAATATTGTCGGCATTCCGGGAGGAACCACAGTTGTCACCCGGGCTACAGGGTTCGGGTTAGACGAAATGTCCTCAAGCATTTCTCCCTCATTCAGTGGTCGACTCCGGGTATTTATCATTTCGGATCTGCCACACAAAAGGAAGGAAATGGAAATAAGCAACACTAGATATACTCAAGAAACATACTTATACGGCCCATTGATTTTTATAATCGTAGTAATTCAAGTACGTTCACGTAATCATACATTCATAACAAAAGTAGCTAATTGAAATTATGAACATACACTACATAAAAATTCTCGCTACCACTTTTACAATTCCCAATGACGTAGTTTCTGTTGACTCTAAGGTTGTCCCATCTTAGACTTCTACCCAAAACTCGCAATCCATAACTTAATAGTCTCAGCTTAAGTCTAGGAACCGAGTCCACATACCTAGTTCACTTAAACTATATCTCTGATACCAACTTGTAACACCCTAAAATTTCAAGGTAAAATAAAACTTAAATATTCTGCAATATAACGCCTAAAATAAGGCGAATCCAAAACCTGTAAACATGATGACTAAAACCCAAAGGAGACGGGGTAGTTCAATAATGAAGTAGCGGAATAAATAATACATATACGTGGCAACCTATTCAATCTAGAACAATTAACAACTAGATTAAAATGGGTGTCACTATGACTTCAAAAGCACTCTTTCTCAAATCCCAAAAATGCCCGGTCCAAGGAGGAATCCTAGGTGCGATCTCGGCTGATCAAGACATCCTACTCGCACCGCTAACGGAACTTGTGAACCATTTAAACATGAACACAAGTGTTAGAACGAAGTCTATTGGTTGTTATGCCGATACCAATTATAATGCAAACAAGAACAATAATTAAATGTTACATGCTCCCAATGCATTGAGGTCAATGCCAAACCTCCCAATAGGGACATTGTAATTTCCTGTACAAATAATACACAAATATCTTCCATATAAAGCAGGGTAACCCGCGATCTAGATTAGATTCACCATCCAGCCCGGTTCTAGTTCCCATGCTACGCCGGACAACACAATCCTCAAACCCTCTCTGCCTCTAGTGCTTACCCCGTCGGGTTACACCTCAAGGTCTTACAGGCAAGGGTGCCTATCCAATCTAGCCGAGTGTACAACTAAGGGACTTGCGCCTCCTATTGTCTACTCAAAATGCCCAACGACAATAACCATGCAATAATCATGCATACCATCTAAATCATCGTGCACAAGGAAATAGATAAAAGGCTCCCAACAAGAGTTATAAACAATTATAGATGGCAATTATCATGTAAGCATGTTAAGGACCCAAATAGTGTAATCATGCTTGTTACATAATTATCATAAGGAACTACAATTCATTTAGCCACATATAAATCCCCAACTAGCGTAGTGACTCCAACTGCTGATAAGAATTTAGGCATTTAACATTTCCTTGTGTAGAGGTATAGACCTACACCATGATTTGCCCTTTTTCTTTAAGACTTGTAAATAACACTCTACAATATGTTTAAACACTTCAACCAACCCCAAAATCTCATTTATCGAAGACAAGCAAAACCCTAGATTTTAGGTTAACATCATGCATTTCATATATTTCATATAAACAAGTAATGATGTGAGTATAAATGTACATAAGTTAAGAAAACTTACTTAGAGGTTAAATGAACAAACCCTAGAAATGAGGAATGAGTGGGATTGAGACTTCCACCCTTTGATTCGAAAGAGTAAGCTCCTATGAACTCAAAACCCTAAGAATCATTAACCATTAATGACTTATCCATCTAACAATTAATGAAGAGAGAAAGGGAGGAGAGTGTGTGAAAATCGCACCTTTAGTGTGTGTAAACGTCTCCAAGAAGCTGCAAGACCTAATAAATGCTCTAACCCCAAAAATGGCATTAAATGAGAAATTGGTCGTCAGTACCCGTGCGCGACAGTGCCCAGGCGACAATGCCCTTGGCACAATCGCGGGCATAGTCGCGCAGTTTGTACCGTGACCAACCCCCTTCTCGCGATAATGACACCGCGACTGTGACTATGGCACTGTCGCCGGTCACTGTCGCACCGCACGTACCGAGGCCTCACAGTCCACCGCGACATTGCCCGTGCGATAGTGACATTGTACTGTCGCGGGCATAGTCGCCGACTTCTCCCTCCAGATGCCGAAACTCGACGATCCGACCCGTTTTCGCCCAGATTTAAAACCACGAATAAAAAATCTTAAACATAAACTTAATGCAGAAATTTTACAATAGGGTCTAAAATTTGGGGTGTTACATCTCCCGAGAGGTAAAACTAAGTTATTATTTTTATGTATTGAAGACTCGTACCTTATGTTATAATCATCCTAAATGGTTGATCATTAACATGATTGTAGGGCCTGACATTTGGCTAAACAAGTTTTTGATAAAGCAATTGTTGAGTTGGACACCTTGAGCGAAGAATCATACAAAGACATCACCTTGATCATGCAACTACTACGAGACAACCTCATGCTCTGGACATCTGATTTGCCCGAGGAAGGAGGTACTGTATAAGGCTTTTCCATACATCTCATGTATCTTCCACAGAACCAAAACAAACTAAACACATCCAATATTGTCCCACTCAGAGTCTCATATTTTCCATAGAAATATGCAATTCTATGAACTTGAAAGATTGCTTACAAATAATAATTTGGAACCATAAGATCTTTTTCTATCCAAAAGGGCATAGCTGATCCTAAAGAGGGTAAAAGAAGCCTTATCTATAGCAGAAAAGTGACTTAGATAGCTAGTTTTTGTAGTTATAAAAAGTGAACATGTTAATCACTTTGTTTGTAATTCTATACTCAGGACCAAGGAACGCTCATGCTTCTTGCGTGATAATGTCGAGGAAAGTGGCATACTGTTGCTTCATCTATAGGTTTGATTTCAATGATTGGAAGGTACAAACTTTACTTCGAGATTGCATTTAATAGTTATTCTGATACTGCTTTTCAACAATGAAAAGACTTGCATTTAATCGAAATCCCATCACATTTCCAAGTGGTCATATCCGTTTGAGCTATTTAACATTAAAGTTTGTAGGTCTCATTTTTATTTAATGATTTT
This sequence comes from Arctium minus, assembly GCA_954870635.1. Lineage (NCBI taxonomy): Eukaryota > Viridiplantae > Streptophyta > Magnoliopsida > Asterales > Asteraceae > Arctium > Arctium minus. The sequence continues at coordinate 45,638,967 of OX941096.1, forward strand.
GTTTACTTAATGTTAGAAGAGATGAAAATGATATTAAATGATTGATCATATTATGATAGCGACGTGTTTTATTTTTTTGTTTGGATGATTTTTTTGTTTGGATCAAAGAATTTTATGTCATGCGAATGGAATTTAGATTTATATTATTACAAATTAGTAGGTTTTAATTTTATTGCAATACAATTGTAATAGAAATTAGTGACATTTTTTTTTGTTCACATATTATAATTAGTGACCACTTTCTTTTGTCACTAATATCAATTAATGTTAGTGACCACATATTTGGTCACTAATGGCATTAACGGAGGTTAACGGAATCATTATCTTGAACCCAACTAGTGACGTATTTCGTGGTGGTCACTAACTTGGTCACTAATTTAGTCAAGTTAGTGACGACTTTCACCATTTAGTGACGATATTTAATGACCAAATTAGTTGTCACAAACACAGTGACCACTCTATTTTTGTCACTAATTAGTGACCATTTTTGTATTTGGTCACTAATACAAATCAGTGACGGACCTTTAGTGACGAAAAGTGACCACCCAAATTTTGGTCACTAAAATGCATCAGTGACCAATTTTTTATTGTTAGTGACCAAATTTTTTTCGTCACTAAATAACAATTTTCTTGTAGTGCGTTCTCAGTTCTATTTTCTTCAGAGCATGATGTAAGTTACACAAAGTTGCTCATTTTTTTCCATTAATAGAATTTATTCGGTGTTTTCTACACTAACAAGTACTCATTTGTGTATCCTTGTTTCGAATTCTACAACGCACAAATTGTTAAGTGTAATTTCAATTTATGGTTTTTAATTTTTACTTATTAATAGATGTATTTGGTGGGCGATTAGTTTCAAGCAACGAGTAGTGAATTGATTTTAGCATGTTATTTGCTCTTTTAAGTTATGGCATCAAAAGGAAACCATGGGATCATTAACGACAATGTATCGTATGGTGGAATGAATTGAAAAGAAAAGGGAATAAAAAATGAAATGGAAACTGCAAGGGAATGGAATGCTCAATTACCGGTCCATGGAAAGAACTATTCAAGGTGTTGCTTAGGGTGTGTTTGGCAACCATAATCTAAAGTATTTATTTATAGAGCTTACCGTTATATTTCTTTCCGGATTAAATGCATAGTCTCTTTTATTATCAAATGATTTTCCTTACCCAAATGATAAAGATACATCAGTTTAAATATAACTACAATACGGGCCTAGGGCCTAGACTATATGGGCTATCAATATACAATACAGATTATACAGAATATATGTACACTAACATCCCCCCGCAGTTTTATCGGGAGGAAATTTCCGAACGCTCAAACTGGATCTGAAGTCGTGAAAAAGCGAGGTGGATAGTCCCTTGCTGAAGATGTCGGCGTACTTATAGTGCGAGGGAACATGTAGTACTCTGACTTGTCCCATGGCCACTTTGTCCCTGACAAAGTGGATGTCGATCTCAATGTGCTTGGTGCGTTGGTGTTGCATCGGGTAAGATGACATATAAGTGGCACTTACGTTGTCACAATAGACGATCGTGGCTGTGTGTATCGGAGAACGGAGCTCTCTGAGTAGGTTGCGGATCCAGTTGGTCTCAGCAACTGCGTTGGCAACCCCGCGATATTCAGCTTCTGCACTGGAGCGGGAGACAACCCCTTATCGTTTAGAAGACCAGGATATTAGGATATTAGGTTGTCACCAAGAAAAACACAGTAGCCAGATGTCGAGCGTCGAGATATCGGGCAACCCCCCAGTCGGCATCTGAGTAGGCAGTAAGGGCCGAGGAGGAGGAGACGTGGAGCTGGAGGCCATGATCAAGGGTGTCGCGAATGTACCGTAGGATACGTTTTAGAGCATGGAAATGTGGCTCTAGAGGGTCATGCATGTATAGGCATATCTGCTGGACGGCAAAGGCAATGTCGGGTCCAGTGAAGGTGAGATACTGTAGCGCACCAGCGAGACTGCGGTAGAGTGTGGGATCAGAAACCCGAGGCCCGGAAGCGTCAAGCTTGTGGATTGGTTCTACCGGGGTGCGACAGGGGTTGCAGGTGGTCATGTTGGCTCGCTCAAGTAGCTCAGTAGCGTATTGCTGCTGGGAAAGGAATAGACCAGCAGGCGATCGGATAGCAAAGATTCCTAGAAAATAGTTAAGTGCCCCAAGATCAGTCATGGCAAACTCCCGACTGAGCTGGGTGATGATCTGGCGGAGGAGATCTGTGGTGGAGGCAGTGAGGATGATATCATCCACATAAAGGAGGAGATATGATGTATCACTCGCAGTATGGTAAATGAATAGAGAGGGGTCCGTACGACTCTGCTGAAATCCGAGGCGAATGGCATAATAAGCGAAACGCTGATACCAAGCCCGTGGTGCCTGCTTGAGGCCATAGAGAGATCTCTGAAGGTGACATACATAGTCGGGGTGCTGTGAGTCCCGAAATCCAGGGGGTTAATGCATGTAGACTGTCTCCTGTAGATGACCGTGAAGAAAGGCATTCTTCACATCAAGCTGGTGAATGGGCCACTGTTGGGAAATGGCAAGACTGAGAACAGTACGTATAGTGGCCGGTTTGACGACCGGGCTGAAAGTCTCCTCACAATCAATACCCTGTTGTTGGCTGCTACCATTGGCCACTAATCGGGCCTTGTATCGTGCAAGAGTACCATCCGCATGAAACTTGTGGCGGAAGAGCCACATAGAACGAACCACTTTGGCCCCGGGAGGTCGTGGTACAAGTACCCACGTGCCATTCGAGATAAGAGCAAGATATTCCTCATTCATAGCCTGTAGCCAGTTTGGGTCTCGTAATGCCTGTATATGGGACCGAGGGACGGAGGAGGTCATGGTCGTGTGAAGATTTAGGCGTTGAATTGGTTTGGTGATGCTGCTTTTGGCTCGGTTAGTCATAGGGTGAGTGGGATGGACAGAAGGTTCGGGTGGGTGAGGGGTAGGTACGTGTGAGTCTGGGGAATTTAGGGGTGAGGACGGGGAAGGGGAGGTATGATCCGTGGGAGGGGGAGGGGGAGGATGGTTCAGAGAGGTGGATGGGGTTGTGGTAGTGGGTGTAGGATGGTGAAGAAATTGACTAAGGATGGGAGAAGGTTCAGTAGTGTCATCAAGGAAGGTGTAGGATGGTGGGTCCGAAGGAGAGACCGAACCGAATGGAAAGATGGACTCATGGAAGACGACATGACAGGAGATGATGATTTTGCGGGAAGATAGGTCGAGGCAACGAAAACCTCGATGGTGAGTAGGGTACCCTAGGAAAACACACGAGGTGGTGCGTGGGGCGAGTTTGTGTAGCGTGGTGAGGTAAGGGTAGCATAGGCAACCGAAGGTGCGGAGGTGAGAATACAAAGGATGTTTGTGATAAAGACGGAAGTGGGGGGTTTCATCGTTAATGGCCTTGGAGGGAAGGAGGTTTAGAAGGTGGGAGGCCATGTGAAGTGCCTCAACCCAATAGGTAGGTGGTAGGTGTGAGTGAAATAGGAGAGTCCGAACGACATTGTTGATGGTTCGTAACATGCGTTCGGACCTCCCATTTTGTTGGGAGGTGTGAGGGCACGAGAAACGGAAGGTGATACCATGGGTGGCAAAGAAATTATGAAATGCATTGTTATCATATTCACCTCCGTTGTCACATTGAAGTGATTTAATAGTTATATTAAATTGTTTATTGACATAGTTGAAGAATTGAACGAATTTGTCATAAACATCGGATTTTTGTTTGAGTGGCAATACCCAAAGATAATGAGTAAAATGATCAAGAAATACAACATAATAACGTAAACCACTATTACTTGCGATAGGAGAAGTCCAAACATCGGAGTGAACAATATCAAAAGCATTACAAATAACTGAATCAGAACGAACAAATGGAAGTCTAATGTGTTTGCCAAGATGACATGAATGACAAATAACATTAGTTTCCTCTTTATGACACGAAATAAATTTATTGGAAATGAGAGACTTCAATACGTGATCACCGGGATGACCGAGGCGTTGATGCCAGACGGAAGAACTTGACGAGAGGAAAACTTGTGGAGCAGATGAGGTGACTGGGTAAAGAGGACCGTTGCTATCACATCGGATGAGAGGCTGACGAGTCTTGTAATCCTTAAGAGTAAAACCAAATTCGTCAAATTCAATAGAGCTTTTATTATGACGAGTGAACTGACGAACATAAATAAGATTTTTTATTATGTGAGGGGTAATAAGGATATCATGAAGGTGTAGGGGTCGGTATGGGTTTTTGATGGGAAATAGGGCATGTCCAGTGGTCGATACAGGAATCGGAGACCCATTACCAACTAAGACGGAACAAGAATCACGTTTATCTGAAATGGAATCGAGGATACCTGTGTGAGCGTGAACATGATCTGTAGCGCCGGTATCCATATGCCAACCCGAGGTGCTACAATCGCCCAAGTTCATTGTGTTGAACATTTTCGGTAATGCAGTGGGTTGGTCTCCACAAAACCAGGCCCAAGGGGGAGTGAAACCGGTTGTTTGGGGCTGGACAGAGACCGTAGGCTGGGCTGTTGTTAGATGGGTCTGAGTGGGTGTATTGTGGGCCGTAGGGGCTGGTCCAAGAAGACCAGACCCATTCCGCGGTTGTGACTGCCGATAGGGTTGGTGTGAGGACTGTTGTGACGTCGTAATAGGTAGATACACCCATCCATATCCCGGCCTTTGACCGAGTGGCGAAGATGGTGGTCGTTGGCTATCGTATTGAGGAGGACGGCGGCGCTGGGGTGGAATTCCACGTCAATCTTGGCGGCGTTGAGGGCCACGATGAGGTCCACTGGTTCCGGCATGTAAGACAGTTGGAGAGGAAGCATGATCAACATGTGTCGAAGGGAGATGAGGTCGAGTCATGTTTAATCATTGTTCTTCCATTAGCAGCATAGAGCGGGTTTCGAGAAAAGATGGGAGAGGTGATCGATAGAGGATGATACTGGCCACAGATTCAAACTTCGGTGATAACCCATTAATCATGTAGATTACGAGATGTTGGTCGGGTATGGCAGATTCGGGATCCAAATAGGCAAGGAGATCAGCGAGACTCTTTATTTTCGTGCAATAAGATGTTACAGAAAGGTCGCCCATGTTGATATTACGAAGCTCGCTGTCGATTTACAAAGCCTTTGAATCCTTATTAACCCGGAAAAGGGTTTCGAGGTTCAGCCAAACATGGCGAGCAGATGCATCTTTCTTGAGTACTTGTGGAAGAATATTTTGAGATAACGTACCGTAAATCCACATCTTGACGACGGAGTCGATTTTGTACCATTCGGGTTCTGTGGGTTTTGGCTTAGGGTCATCATAGGTATCGTCCACATGATCGAGAACATCAAACGCATTACAATGAGTGGAGAATAGTTCTCTCCATGCATCATAATTAAGTTTGTCAAGATCAAGAAGAAGCGGGATGTGAGACTTGATATTCGTTATACCGAATACTTTGTTGGTCATCGGAGGAGCAGCAGGGCCGCCGGCCATTGATTGAAGGATGGATGGTGGCGATATGGTGGAGATACAGCGAAGATTGGGAAGGCAGAGGATAATCAGGAAGGTGGAGAGAAATTAGGGAGGAGATATGGAATGAATTAGAGAGAGAGAAAGAGGGATTTTAGGGATTTAGCTCTGATACCATATTATCAAATGATTTTCCTTACCCAAATGATAAAGATACATCAGTTTAAATATAACTACAATACGGGCCTAGGGCCTAGACTATATGGGCTATCAATATACAATACAGATTATACAGAATATATGTACACTAACATCTTTCACTAGGTCGAACTCGTTGGATGAAGAGAAACACCTAAGACTATCATGTTTTGATGCTAGTGTGCTATATTTTAATGCCAATGAAGCCTATAAGAATTTCCAACTCCTTTTATGCATTGTTGCAAAAGCATGCTAAGCAAGTGCCTCAATTGAAGTTATCAATCTCTGATCAATATGGCGAGCGGTGAGTGTGCCTTGGTGATGGGAAAAAGGTTAGGAGGGGAGGGAATCGACAAAATTTTATTTAGTGCAGAGGATTTTAAAAAATACATGGTAGACATATTTTTTTGGCAAGTGGGGGGTCTTTGAGGAAACTATTGCTCTAATCTTTAGGGTAGAGGACATGTTTGTATGCATCTCCTATACCCTTCTTCCAAGTAGGACATACTAAATGTGTTTGGTTTCATTTTTTATTTTAAAATATACAAAAAACAGGATAAGGAATTTATGTAAAGTAGGGTTACTTTTGGAATGGAAATACTCCAGAAGTTCTTATTCTCTTTGAAGTTCAAGGTGACTAAAAAAAGTGTAAGATGAAGCTCATACAGTGACAAAGATGATTAAAAGTTGCATAATGTTCTATCCTTCCACCAATTACATATGGTAAAGACTCGAAATATAACATCATGTCTTTTAAAGAAGGCTAAGGAGGCATCTGTTTTTAAGAGGCGTTGAAGTCTGAAGTCTGATTTCAATTCTCATTTTTCAAGAAGTGGTGTTGAAGTTTGAAATCTGAATCAATAAGACTGTTAGTTTAACAAACGTCTGAATATGTATAATTGTTTATTTTATCCCTAAAAAGTTCAACCTAAATACGTCAATTGAAGTCAACAATGATGATTGAAGGACGAAACTAAAAAGAAACAAAAAAGGGTGTTGGCAGATTTGCGAGACTGTGGAGTTTTACTCATATCTCACACACCGAAGCCCTAATTTAAGCGATTCAAGATGTTCTAGAAAGCCAAAACACAAATCTACAATCTTCTTGTTTTGTGTGGTGGTGTGTTGAACCTCAGGTGAGTCCCTTAACCCTTTTTTATTAATGCAAAATGCGTATAAATTTTTACTGAACTATGATCATGGTTCTATGGTTTTGGCATGAATTATATACTTGGAACCCTTGGATAAATGTTATCTACACTTGTTTCTCCTTGAACAATTACTGCTTAAAATGGTGCTTATCTTATGATATAATGATTTAGTTTTGGACTTGGGTTGCTCAGTGGGATTAATATATCTTGGGATAATGGTAATCCCTTGAGAGTTTATATTCTTCCATGTGCCTTGAATTCGTTTCACGGGCACATTAGAAGGGCATCTACTTGGGCCCGATCGTAGACGTCACAGTGGAGTGATCGTTATCTATGAATACTATGCAAATCCCATGATATATGTTTGAATATCTATATGGTTATGTTTGGGCCTTCATGGCGGTTTCTTGTTATCTTAAACTTTTTAATTATGTTTTTGAGAAGGAATTCACTAGACCTTATGGTCTGACCCTCGTTTTCCAAACTTAAAACCATTTTCAGATAAGAGTAATGTTGGGAGTTTATCCAAAGGGAAAGAGAATATGTGATGTCGTTAGAAGAGGCATGGATTAGATGAGTTTTGTAGTTCACCTTTAGACTTATTATAAATCTCAGTTGTGGATGTGTTTACCCGCTGCGAACCTTGAGATGTAATTGATATTTTAACTTGGGTATATTTTAGGACCGTTTTGGCTATATTTTATGTTATTGTTGTTTTGAAAATTTGGATCATTTCAAAAAAATGGCAAAAGTATTCGATAATTATAATATTTTTTAATTACAATTATTCTCACATATATCACGATCTTTCCAACAAAGACCAAGGTGTAAACAACAGAAACTTTTTCCTTCACTACAAGGACGATAAAAACAATGTCCAATATTGATCTTTTCGCTTGTAACCTTTTGGTCATTTGAGCTCAATGCCACCTTCCTCCCAACAAGACTCTTTGATGTGCCTGGATCACAATAATAAAACCACAAACTTAGTTAGAAAATTGAATACACACACACACACACACACACACACACACACACACACACACACACACACACACACACACACATATATATATATATATATATATATATATATACAGAGAGAGAGAGGAGGTTTCAACAAAAACATGGTCAAAATAAAAGAACACAAAAACGCCTATATCATATGAAATTTCAGACTAAAAGTTACATGTGATTCAGGTCGATCATGCATGGCATGGACGAACACGTGTTGGTCCGACGACCTAAGAGTGTTGACCAAACTTGAATCATGTATGTTTTTTTAGTCCAAAATCACATGTGATATAGAGAACCTCATATTTTGTTATTGTACCCATGTTATGGTTTGAACTCAACCTTATATATATATATATATATATATATATATATATATATATATATATATAGGGGAGAGATCAATTGAAAACCAGTATTACATTGGAAACTTTGGAAACCGAAATCAACCAATCATTGAATTTCTTTTTTTTAATTTTATTTTTAATTGATAAGGTTATTTTAGTCTTTTACATAATTTCATAATATATATGGTAATTGTTATTGTTATTATTATTATATTAATATTTATTTATTTCTAATTTATTTTATATATGGTAATGTTAGTCATTTATTAATGTAAAAATGAGATATTTAATTTAGGAAAACAAATTTTAATCATACGTATCCTCTATTTTTGATTCTGATGAATCATTGATTGATTAAAATATTAATATAAAATTAAAATATTTAATTTTTCAGGTATTCATATGAAATTACCTCCAGACACAAAATATTAATATAGTGAAACATAATGGATTTGATATAGTGAAACAAAATATTAATATAGTGAAACATGATGAAACATAAAATGTTAATATAGTGAAACCTGATGAAACAGATTTGATATAATGAAACATAATGGAAAGGTAATGAAACAAAATATTAATATAGTGAAACCCGATGTAGTGAAACAAAATATTAATATAGTGAAACCTGATGAAACAGATTTGATATAGTGAAACATATTTGATATAGTGAAACATAATGGAAAGGTAATGAAACAATAATGGTAATGAAACTTAATTGGGTTTTTACATATTGCATATTGATGAACAGGAAATAAAAAGGTAGTCTTGATATATTGTTATTATCTTTTATTAATAAATTAATTAATTTATTACCATATATAATTATTATCTTTTATTAATAAATTAATTAATTTATTACCATATTTCATCTTTGTTGCCAAATTTGAAACACAAAAGAAAAAGACACATTTACCCTTTTGACATATTATTATTATCTTTTATTAATAAATTAATTAATTTATTACCATATATAATTAAAATGAATCTTAACCATTGTTAAAGATCAATGGCTGAAATTTGGTTTCCAAAGTTTCCAATGAAACTTGGTTTCCAATTGATACCACCCCTATATATATATATATATATATATATATATATATAGAGAGAGAGAGAGAGAGAGAGAGAGAGACCCTTTCTTTTGTTAACCAAACAATTAGTATTAACCTTATTAACCAATCTCATACATCCAAATTTATTATCAACGGTTTATATTGACTTAATGTGATTTAATGGATAAAACTAAATGAAACGCACATGCATTAGTATATTCAAGGGTAATTACGTAAAATGGTGTATTACGTGAGAGTAGGAAACTGATATGAAACCCTTATATCTCGCCAAATCAACATGGTAGGTTATTAAATCCGAATTTAATGCAAGTGAGGAAAAGTTGTTGACTGACATTATTGTTTATTTCATCAAAGAAGATTAAAAGAAAAGTTGTTGACTAAAATCATATATGAACATATTATACCTATGTGTTCCATTGTATTCACTTATAAACAAATTGTTAATAGTAACTTTGTGCACACATGAACTTAGTGTAATTGTTCACACATGAACATAGAGTGAGATTTGATTGGTCAATGAGGGTTTGCAAAGGTAACACTAATTTTTGGGTTAACAAATGATTGACCCTATATATATATATATATACACACACACACATATATGAAGATATACAAACCCGTGAGAATCGATATAAAAATATTATTTTACATTATTTTTTCATCAAAAGCTATAATTTATTTAAGGTATTGTTTTTATGAAAAAATACATCTAAAACTTTTTCTTTGTTCACTTAGTGAAACGAAAAATACAGGTAAAAAAGTTGTGAAGCTATCACATTAAAAAATAAATATATGTGAAGCAGTATCTTAAATCCTATCATTTGATGAAAAAATCATGTAAAAGATACTTTTTAATTGTTTCTCAGGGATTTATAACTTTTTATAGTTCTTATTTGATTTGGCCTAGATAGATAGATAGATAGAGAGAGAGAGAGAGAGAGAGAGAAAGAAAGAGAATCAAACAAGAACATGGTTAAAATAAGAGAAGAAGACGACGACTAGTTCACATGTGAATTACATGCGATTATGGGACACAATCAACAAAAGGGGTGAGCGGACGGCCTCGCCGTGACCAATGTCACGTGAATCATGTGTCATTTTACACATGAATTTAGCGTAAATTCACATGTGAATCCGCCATTTTCGTATTCTTTTATTTGGTTATGGTTCTCATATATATCCACATACTCCCTCTATATATAATGGAGAAGGGGTGATGAATGCATACATTCATAAATGGAGGCAACAGAAGCGATGAGAAGGAAGAACAGAATCAGAGACTTGCAATTCGCCATTTTTATTGAAAAGATGATGAAATTATTAATAGCATATTGAAGTGTACAAAATGAAGGGGTATTCATAAGTAGAGATATAGTGAAATATGGCAATGGCTTAAGTTTTGCAATTATTTCTTGCAAATTGATTTGATTTTGAAACTCAAATACTTTATTTCTATAAAAGAAATATGTAACTTCAATTTCTTTTTTTTGTAAAAGTAAATTGTTTGAGATAATTCATAAAAACTATATATAGTTAGAAAAAAAAAACAGTTTGTAGTAAGTCGTCTCACATGAATAGAAGAGTAGATTTGTAAGTTACTTATAAACTCAAAATTATGTTTTACTAAAACTTCTACCATGATTTTAAATTGGATTCCAACTCATATTTATTAATCTTCTTCTCACACCCATCAACATCATGACTTGATTCTTACATTTTCAGTGTATGACTTAAACTGATTTTTGACATAAATAAAGATGTATATAACAACACTCATTTATAATTTCTCCAATTTCACGAGATTTTATCAATATTCTTTTAGTTTAAATACCTAAGAGATCTCCAACAACTTCTCCAAAATAGATTAAAATGGGGAATTTGGACAATTTTTTACTCTAACAAATTCTCCAAAATAGAGAAAGTACGAGAAAGAGTGTAAATTTCTCAAAAAAAAAAATGATTACCATGAAAGAAAATGTTAATAAAAAACCTTCTTAGAGGTATAAATATGTGAACTAAATGTTAATAAATTGACTCATCAATATTCAGGTCAATTTAATACAGTTTAATTTACACGATAAAAAACCTTATTGCAATTAATATAATAAATGAAATACTTATAATAATTACTAGAGTAAACTACAATTTTGGTCCCTGTGGTTTACCACTTTCTTTGAAAGTGGTCCCTGTGGTTCAAAACTGCAATTATCGCCCATGGTTTGCATTTTGCTATGAAAATCGTCCCTTGTCGTTAACTCCGTTAAAATTGTTCGTTAGAGTCAGGGGTAATTTCGTCCAACCATGTTTTTTTCTCTCCTTTTGCAATCTTTCTTTGTTTTTTTCTTATTTTTGTTTAAACCATAAAACATTAGAGACCAAATTGTAAATTATGTATTCATATTATTATTAAAATATTAATATTAATTTAGATATATATATATATATATATATATTATATATATATATGTATACACAGAGAAATGTCTCCATCTCCGGCGATGGGAGTTTACCAAAGAAGAGAAGCTTCAATCGGTGGTGATGGAAGATGGAAGGAGGTGGGAGTTTACCGGCGGCGATGGGAGTTTACCGGCGGCGATGGGAGTTTACCGACGATGGATGTAAATGATATCGTCTGTTGAATTTTCTTATTAGTAAAATTCAATTATAAATGAAACAACAAGATTTATTTAAAAATTAACAACTTTAATTATAAAGATTCAAGCTTTATTTATAAAGTTAAAATCTTTATGATTAAGGTTCGACAATTATCAAACAAAAATCAAAATCAGAATGAATAGAATGTGAACCTAATAACGAATCTATCCTTCGCGATAGATACGTTTTGAAGAAGGAGTAGAGGATAGACTGTCCACTCTAGTGGACGGAAAATAAAACAATGCAGAAAATGTAAGATACTAACCTGTGTAGAATATCAGCAGCAACCACAAACAAGACGGTTTAGAAGATGTTCAACTGCAAGAAACCAAACTGCACGGTTTAATCTAAACCTGTCCTTAAAGGTTTTAACGACACTCTTTTGAAGCTGTGAGTCTACAGTCGTTTAGCCCAGGATTTGATGCAGTTTTAGCCAAATACTAACAGCTATAGTATCGACTAATTAATGCAAGTCTTGACAGAAAATTAGTAGAGAACAGAAGTGTGTTGCAGTTCGTGAGACAGAGCACAGATCGAGAGAGAGCAGATGGCGAGAGAGAGAGAGAGAGATAGCAGATTAATTTGTGTGTGTTAACATATGAAGGAGAGGGTTTTATTTATAGTTGGAAAAACCAGAGAATAATTGAGAATATTCCCTAATCTCCTCCCCAAGAATCGGAATTGGAGATGAAGTTGGAGACTTAGATTTGCAACAATTTATCCCACGTTTTTATTAGCTGGAAAAACGAAATTATCTGCTCAAAGTTAAAAACTTTATCTGAAAATTTAAAACTTAATTATCTGCTCAAATCACTTAATTAATTCTACATCTCGATCCATAAAATAAAAGCTCGTAGCTCGGGGCGAGGCTCCTCAGCTCCGAGGCGAGCGTGCAAAGTGCAAAGTGCGAGTCATTTCGCGAGAACCGCGCCCGCGTCCTCGGCCTCGGCCACGGCCACGCGCGCGCGCGTGCGTTGCACTTCTTTGAGACCCCTACCATAAGTCTACCATTTTACTCAAGACCCAATTGAGAAGATGGCTTTATAAACTACACTTTCTTTTATGTCTCTACCAATGTGGGATGGAAAACATTCCAACCTTACACTAAATTTCCAACAATCCCCCACCAAGTTGGAAAGTTTTCTGCCTTTCAAAAAAAAATGATGTCACAATAGTGTCACTAAGATTAAACCCCGTTTAATGTGAATAAGCAAGAAGGAATCAATTCAGAAGTATCCTTAGGATTTAAACTTTGAATCTTGTAACTACTTCCGCTAATTCACACACATCATCTTTTGTCTTTGCATTCTCACTGAGCGCGAATATGGCCATGCGCTAAAATCCTATTTCATGACCTTTTAGAAGAGAAACCATAACTCTCCATTTGAGGCGGCACCACCTCTCGGTCATATAGGCAAAATTCTATAACATCTTCGTTGCTAAGATGCCTCTAAATTTTGTTAAGAGATTTACCTCATCCTAGTTCTCGGCAACGACGTACTATCATATACCTTACATGGGTCTATTAGTTGATAGTACCTTCTATCGATCAAGTGACTTGTTGTTACCCATTAAACTTTATAGATAGGAGCGCTAAATTCAAGTTGGGTTCCCATCACTAACCGATTCTGAGTGGTTTCAAACCCATGTCTCTGGTAGTTGATCCTACTAAGTCTCTCGTCAGAGGCTTAGTCAATGGATCTGCCAAGTTTCCACACGACTTGACATACACTATACTAATGGTACCATTTTCGATCAATTCTCGAACATAGGTATGCCGTAAACCTATGTGTCGAGATTTCCCATTATATACGACATTGTACACTTTTGACAGTGTGGCCTCACTGTCACAGTACATGGGAATCGAGGGAGTTGGTCGAGGCCACAAATGGATATCTGTCAACAGATTTTTAATCCATTCAGCCTCTTTTCCTGCAGCTGCCAAGGCAATGAGTTCGGCTTCCATTGTTGAATAGGCGATACAAGTTTGTTTCTTGCTTGCCCAAGATACCGCTCCCCCAGCTAGAGTATAAATCCACCCACTTGTGGATTTAGAGTCACCTGAGTGATCTATCCAACTGGCATCAGAATATCCCTCTAATATTCCTGGATGTGTAGAGTATGTCAATTCTAGGTTACTAGTTATTTTCAAGTAACCTAATACTCTACTAATTGCCTTCCAGTGCTCTGGACCCGGATTGCTAGTATATTGACTTAGTTTACTCACAGCAAAAGCAAAATCCGGTCTAGTGCAATGCATTGCATACATCATGCAACCTATAGCACTAGCATATTCTAGTTGAGCCACAGCTCTTCCAGAGTTTTTATCAAGTTTTACACATGAATCAAAAGGTGTGTTAAACTCCTTTATATTCAAGTGTTGAAACTTTGTCAATATCTTCTCAATGTAGTGTGGTTGATTTAAAGAGATTTGTGATCCAGATCTCTTCACTTTTATTCCAAGAATAGTGTCTACTTCTCCTAGATCTTTCATCTTAAAGATAGAAGAAAGGTAGTCCTTAGTTTCAAGGATCCCCTCAAGGTGAGTACCGATGATCAACATATCATCTACATAAAGACAGATTACTACAGTGGATCCTTTTGTGCATTTTGAGTAAATGCATCGATCAGCCCCATTATGTCTGAACCCGAAAGAGGTGATAGTTGTATCAAATCTTTCATGCCACTGTTTAGGCGCTTGTTTCAACCCATATAGAGATTTAACAAGTCTACATACCTTGTTCACTTGTCCGGGTATCACAAACCCTTCAGGTTGCTCCATATAAACTTCCTCGTTTAGATAGCCATTCAAAAAGGCTGTCTTCACATCCATTTGATGAATGTACAGTCCCTTTATGGCTGAGATTGCTATAAGAGTTCGAATAGAACTAATTCTAGCAACTGGAGCATATGTGTCGAAGTAATCGACTCCCTCTTTCTATCTATATCCTTTAGCCACTAATCTTGCCTTAAAAGCTGATATTGATCCGTCAGGATGCAACTTTCTTTTAAATACCCACTTGGAACCTATGGGTTTCACTCCCTTGGGTAAATCAGCCAATTCCCAAGTTCCATTCCCTATAATGGAATCCATTTCATCATTTATTTCTTCCTTCCATAGTGGAGCGTCCCTTGAAGACATGACCTCTTTAAAAGTCTTAGGATCATCTTCGATGTTAATCGATAAAATGACTTCTCTAGTCACTTTCTTTTGTGTTCCTTCTACTAGGTAGGAGAAGAAATCATCACCTAGACTTTTCTCTTTTCTTACTCTAGTACTTCTACGTGGTTCGTCAACCTTGTTTGAGGTTTTTGAACTATCATGAGATGTACTAGGAAGATTTGAAACCAAATTTCTCTCAGAGTTTTCAGCATCTTCTGAAAACTTGTCTTCAAAGAATTCCACATCCCTGGATTCTACTATTACTCCTGATTCCGTATCCAACAACCTATAAGCCTTGCTATTTCTAGCATATCCCACAAATATGCTTTTAATAGCACGAGCTCCCAGTTTGGATCTTTTAGGGTCAGGAGTCCGATAGCAGGCAACACAACCCAGACTCTAAAGTAGTTCCGATTGGGTTTTCTTCCTTTCCATAGTTCATATGGGTAGTTGGAATCACACGACTAGTGATCCGGTTGTGAATATGACAAGCGGTCAATAGGGCTTCTCCCCACAAGTTGTTTGGCTGACCCGATTGGTTCAACATACAGTTGACCATCTCAACAAGAGTACGATTCTTTCGTTCCGCCAAACCATTCTGTTGAGGGGTAAACGGTGAGGTGCGTTCATGTTTGATACCATTCTCTTCACAGAAAGTATCAAACTCTCTGTTAAAGTATTCCCCGCCTCTATCTGATCGAAGTATTTTAATTCGTTTTTCAAGTTGATTTTCCACTTCAGATTTATAAAGTTTAAAGGCATCAAAAGCTTCGTCTTTTGAATGTAATAAGTAGACGTATAAATATCGACTGAAGTCATCACAGAATGTAATGAAATACCGCTTACCACCACGGGTAAGTATTCCATTCAGTTCACAGATATCGGAATGAATCAACTCTAAAATAGTAGTCTCCCTTTTAACTGATGGAAAAGGTTTCTTTGTAAATTTCGATTTTACACATGTTTCTCATTTTCCAAGGACTTTGTTGTCAATTTTAATTAATCCTTTGTTTTGCATTTTTTCAATATTTTTAACATTTGTGTGTGCTAAACGATTATGCCATAAAGAAATTGAACAAGCAAAATACTCAAAGGAATTGACTTTATTAAAATCATCAGAAAGAGTTACATCAATAGTGGAAACATAAACTTCATCAGAAGTAGCCAAAACATTATTAACCCCACTCGGCCCAGCCCCATCCTCATCATCACTCAAGTTCAATCGATACATACCCGACAGGTTGTATCCTTTTCCTATGAATGTCTTCCGTTTGTAAATCAATAGCTTCCTTGCCTCGATGTTGATTCCAAACCCATGTTCATCGAGTTTGTTCCCAGAAACGAGGCACTTATTGATGGAAGGAACGTGAAGAACATTCCTCAAAGTAACAGTCTTCCCGGAAGTGAACTTGAGTAGCACCGTACCCATTCCCGCAACATCGGCCTTGCCGTTGTTCGCCACGATTACCTGTTTTCCTTCTCGAACAGGGCCATATTCAACAAACTTGGACCGGGAGTTACACACATGAACTGTTGCTCCCGTGTCCAAGTACCAACCTCCTCTACTAGAAGTGATTCTGGTAGCTGCCTCCGAGATCATATCGATCTCCTCCATATGTAAGTTTGCAACAAGATTATGGATTCCTTCAACAGAGTTGGCTACTGGCGGTCCGGATTTCCTTTCCTTGCATTCTCGGGCATAGTGTCCCGTCTCACCACAGACGTCACATTTCCCGGTTCTCTTGAGTTGTTGTACAGGTTTGGATTGTTGTCCGGATCTTTTAAAGCTCTTCTTTTGTGGACCCAGATTCCAGTTCTTAGAGCCTCCAACCTTTCCCTTTCCTTTGGTGTTCCCAGCCTTCACGTTGTTTGCACCACCCATCACAGACTTGCCTCTTTTTTCCCGATTTCTAGTCTCTTCTTCGATCCTTATGTGCTTTAGCAGGTCATTCAAAGAATAGTCTTCAGACTTGTGCATCATTCTCTTTGAGAAATCTTTCCAAGATGGGGGTAATTTATCAATCACCGCCCCCACTTGGAAAATTTCTGGAAGAGTTATGTTAAGCGCTTTGCGTTTGTTTACTATAACCTGTAGCTCATGAATTTGTTCTAAAATTGGTTTTTCGTCATTCATTTGAAAACGTAAGAATTGGGACACAAGATATTTATTAGTTCCCTCTTCTTGTGCCTTATATTTAAACTCAAGCGCTTTCCACAACTCTATAGGATCGTTTATTGGAGAGTACAAGTCATAGAGTCTATCGGATAGGGTGTTTTTAATATGTCCGCAGGCCAAGGATTTCTCCTCCTTGCGTAGTAGCCTTAGCTTTTCAAGCTCGGCTATTCTTGCCCTATCCGGTTCTTTTCCCTTTTCGGGAATCGGATCATCAGGGATAGGCGGGAGGTTTGGGTCCAACACATGATAAAGCTTAATAACCATTAGCAAAAACTTGATCTTTTCGGCCCATAGGGTGTAGTGGCACCCGTCGAACTGGTCAAGCTTCACAAACTCTTGATTCACCATTCGAACATTGGAAGAGTTTCCGAAGTCCATACTAAAACCTTTAAGACTGTTGAATTTTCTTATTAGTAAAATTCAATTATAAATGAAACAACAAGATTTATTTAAAAATTAACAACTTTAATTATAAAGATTCAAGCTTTATTTATAAAGTTAAAATCTTTATGATTAAGGTTCGACAATTATCAAACAAAAAACAAAATCAGAATGAATAGAATGTGAACCTAATAACGAATCTATCCTTCGCGATAGATACGTTTTGAAGAAGGAGTAGAGGATAGACTGTCCACTCTAGTGGACGGAGAATAAAACAATGCAGAAAATGTAAGATACTAACCTGTGTAGAATATCAGCAGCAACCACAAACAGGACGGTTTAGAAGATGTTCACCAGCAAGAAACCAAACTGCACGGTTTAATCTAAACCTGTCCTTAAAGGTTTTAACGACACTCTTTTGAAGCTGTGAGTCTACAGTCGTTTAGCCCAGGATTTGATGCAGTTTTAGCCAAATACTAACAGCTATAGTATCGACTAATTAATGCAAGTCTTGACAGAAAATTAGTAGAGAACAGAAGTGTGCTACAGTTCGTGAGACAAAGCACAGATCGAGAGAGAGCAGATGGCGAGAGAGAGCAGATGGCGAGAGAGAGATATAGCAGATTAATTTCTGTGTGTTAACATATGAAGGAGAGGGTTTTATTTATAGTTGGAAAAACCAGAGAATAATTGAGAATATTCCCTAATCTCCTCCCCAAGAATCGGAATTGGAGATGAAGTTGGAGACTAAGTCTCCAACTGATTTGCAACAATTTATCCCACGTTTTTATTAGCTGGAAAAATGAAATTATCTGCTCAAAGTTAAAAACTTTATCTGAAAATTTAAAACTTAATTATCTGCTCAAATCACTTAATTTATTCTACATCTCGATCCATAAAAAGAAAGCTCGGGGCGAGGCTCCTCAGCTCCGAAGCGAGCATGCGAAGTGCGCGTCATTTCGCGAGAACCGCGCCCGCGGCCTCGGCCTCGGCCACGGCCACGCGTGCGCGTGCGTTGCACTTCTTTGAGACCCCCACCATAAGTCTACCATTTTACTCAAGACCCAATTGAGAAGATGGCTTTATAAACAACACTTTGTTTTATGTCTCTACCAATGTAGGATGGAAAACATTCCAACCTTACACTAAATTTCCAACATCGTCCCTGTATTTGTATATATATACATACATATATCGAAGGTTTTGTCGTCGGAGGAGAGACGTTGGTCTTCCCCGGCGATGGGTCATGATTTTCGTCGAGGTGGTGGGTCACGATTTTCGTCTGCATATGTATATATATATATATATATATATATATCTGAGATAGAGAGAGAGATCAAGAGAGAGAGAGAAGAGAGAGATACAGAGAAAGAGAGAGAAGAGAGGGAAGACGACCTCGCTGGAGGCTCGCCGGAGAAGACCACCGGAGACGATCTGTATCTCCTCTCTCACTTTTCTGGTGGTGACTGTTTTGTTTTTGATGTCGTTGACTGTGTGGCTATGATAGAAATCTTCATCGAGAGATCGAGAAACAGTTGCCAATCGAGATATATATATATATATATATATATATATATATATATATATATATATAGAGAGAGAGAGAGAGAGAGAGAGATGGCCGGGGGGTGCCTGCCGGAGGTCGCCGGCGTGAGATTTTTTGAGGTGGTCATTGTGTCGCATATATATATATATATATATATATATATATATATATATATATATATATATATATATATATGTGATTTAATGTTACTATAATATCAATACAAATTAAAATAAATTACAATTTGGTCCCTAATGTTTTTATGGTTTAAACAAAAATAAGAAAAAATAAAGAAAGATTGCAAAAGGAGAGAAAAAAACATGGTTTGACGAAAATACCCCTGACTCTAACGGACAATTTTAACGGAGTTAACGACGAGGGACGATTTTCAAAGCAAAATGCAAACCATGGGCCGATAATTGCAGTTTTTGTACCACAAGGACCACTTTCAAAGAAAGTGGTAAACCACAGGGACCAAAATTGTAGTTTACTCTAATTACTATAATATAACTTATCATTAATTATTATTTACATAATACTTCTATTTTTATATATAAGTGAATAATCTTTAACATTAATTAGTATTTACATGAGACTCATTTTTTTTTACTTTTGTTGGGTTTTTAGAGTTCACTTTCTATTTTTGTCTTCTACAATTTTCATAAGTTCTAAATTTAAAAAATCAATGTCTTTTATTTACATTATACTTGAAAACAAGAATATGTATATTTTTATATACGTAACAATGTTATAAAGTAAGAGACTGATTATAATTGATAGAAATAAAAATAAAATGAAGATGAGGACTAATCACATGAAGAGATGTTCCTTGGGGTGTGCGTAGTGGTGTATTTAATACAAATAAAAATAAACTGATTATATAAAAAATGAAACTATAAGGATATTCCTTTTGTTTTTTTCAGGTACCTTACTCATTAATTTATGGAAAGCACAAGTTACAAATTTGCAATTAACTCTAACATTAATGTGATCGAGATGCAAAAAAACATCCATTAAATCTAAATAATTAGAAACTCTCTATTTTTGTTACTACTTACTTTACTTTAATAAAATGTAATAGTTATTTATTTTAATTATATTATGTAATTTTAAGGGTGAGTAATTTTTTAAAAAACTTATTGTAGTTTAGTTTACATTTGTTAATTACCTGCATTAAGAATTAGTTTTTATCAAATATAACTAGTTTATAAGCTAATTTGACAAACATGATATTTAGCTTACACCAAGACTAATCAAGATCGATTCCATTTGAGAAAAAATGTATTTTATTTCATAAATCGACACAATTAACTCTTCAATGGTCAAACCACGTAGAATTTCCCCCAATGTCAAACTGCAATTTTGGCAGACCCACCTTTAGGTACACCCGCTCAAAGAAATTCATGAGTCCACCACTCCTTACAAAATCTCATTTTCTTTTTTATATGAGATTAGACATTATATGAGAAAATACAACATTAATTTGAAATATTGAACTACTTTGACCAAATCAATGTCATATACTCCCTTCGTCCCAAAATAAATGTCCACAATGAAAATGGCACACAGTTTTAGGAATGTGCAATTATTACACTTTTTAAATAACCAAAATACACTTTTACCCTTGAAAATAGAGAGAGAAACTTTCTCCACCTTATAATTAAGGGTAAAATGGAAAATTGGAAACTTACTTTTGAAAGTGGACATTTATTTTGGGACAAACTAAAATAGTAACGTGGACACTTAATTAGGGACGGAGGAAGTAATTTTTTCCATATATAGTTTTTTTATATTATCTAGAACATCTTATTTTAGAAATTAGAGTAAATTACAAATTTCATCCCTATGGTTATATGAAAATTTGGATAAGGCCCCCCTAAACAAATTAATTACATAGATGGTCACCGTGGTTTCTCATTTGTTATGGATTGGGTCCCTAGCCCTACATTCACTCTCATTTAGGGGTATGAATGCAATTCCTTAATTTTAAGGACCTTATTGTGATTAAATGGTTAAATAGGGAAAACCCTACATTCACTCTCATTTTGGAGAAATCAGACGTTGGATAATAAGGCAGAGAAGGAGGGATTTTGATGAGAGAAAGAGAGCTCATTTGGATTATTGGTGAAGAGTTTGAAGGAAATCAGTAAAAGAAGGGTCATCTCCTCCAAGGTAACTCCTCCCTCTCAAGATCAACCCTTCCATTAATGGAGTTATGTATTCAAAGTTTGGAGTTTACCTTCCTTTTCTTATTGGATTGAAAAACCCTAGATGGGTGATTGTTTTGGTTGATACTTAGTAGTTTTCAAGTGTTCATTTTGAGAAAACCCACCATTGTTATTATTGGTATCTTCAAGGATGTCAAGGGTTTATGTTTTTGGCTTAAATGTTGGATCAAGTGATGGATTTTGTTTGGATTAAATGTTGTTTTGATGTTTGAATATACATTAAAATGATTTAGAACGTTGATTCTATCGATTTTGGAGGCTTAAAACCGATTTGGGAGAGTTTGGGGATAAATGGGATTGAGAAATTATAGTTGAAAATCGTGCAGTAGACCAGAGGCTGGCACGAATTCTGGAGCGGGTTGGGTCGCATGGAAGGTCGCGCCAACCGCTGTTGGCCGATCTTCCATTTTGTCTCGTTTGTTGTAAGAGGCTAGGTTCGAGGTGCCATTTGGGGTTTTGTCTTAGGGGTTGTAAATCTTCCATTTTGTCTCGTTTGTAGTAAGAGGCTAGGTTCAAGGCGCAGCTTGGGGTTTTGTCTTAGGGGTTGTAAACGATGGATTTGGGGGATAATTAGGTGGTTTAATACCCTCTTTGTTGCATGATTTAGGTGTTCGGTTTGGACATCTGTAGCATAAAGTGTGAGCTAAAGCGTGGACAACAGGTGAGTTTTTCTTAACTTACTTTATTTGACGTATGAGCCCTAAATACGTGTAATGCTTATCAAAATGCATGTTTTACATTTCTTTAAAATATGTTTCATGGTGCGGATATTAAAGTGTGCATGCATATGGGGGTGGGGCACGTGATGGATTTTATATGGGAGGTGTGACCCATTTGGAATGCATGAATTCGTTTCATGTGATTCGTTTCGAGGGCAGATGTGATCCCGAACACGTTGTCACAGGTGTGCATGACCTAAGTGTGGGCCATCTACATTGTTTGTGTGTGCATGGTGGTTTTAAAGGTGTGAATCATTTGTAAATGCTTATAACTCATTTTGAATTATAATTGTTGGTGCGATGCTGAAACTTGAGGGAACTTACTAGACCTTTGGTCTAACCCTCGTTTTTATAAAACTGAAAATCTTTTTCAGGCAAGTGTATAGTGGTAGTTCGTCCAAGGGGAGAGAGAAGAGGTGGCGTAGTAGAAGAGGTGGCGTAATAGAAGAAGGCTTGGTGCAGGCTTGTAGTCGTCGGTAAGTTTATAGTAAAACTCAGTTGTGAATATGTATAACGTGGCATTGATAGCAGTGAGTGGTTTTGATGTGTTGTGTGAGATTGCTCATGGTGTAAAGGTTAACGTTTTCTAGAATGAATATTGTTCGGGATGTTAATGACCCGACTTGAGGTAGAACTTCTTGGGTTCAAAAGAGAAGAATAGTTGGCTACCGGTGAGCTTCTAGTTCCTAGTGAGTCTTCATTCTTTGAGTTTGTTGTGTCAGCTCTTTTGGGATAGGAGACGAAAACTGCATAGGGATATTGAGAGCTTCAACTCAATATCGAGTAATAGAATTAAGCCGTTTTGACTCTTTAGTCAACGGAAATGTGGCAAGGATGGTTAAGAAAGGATAACCGTGTTGTTTGGTAATATGGAATAAGGATAGGATGAAAAGGGGGTGACTGTCGTTTGGCCTATTTGAGTCAAAGTTGGAACCGCATAATTTGAAAATCAAGGATGTTTTAGTTCTTGTACTTTTTTCTTTAAAAAAGTATATAACTTTTTATATTTGTCAAAGAAAATATGAATATATGATTATTGTATTATGTGTATGTATACAGAGACCATCGACGTCCTTCAGGAAAACCTATCCATGTCCCCTTCCTCCATTGTTAGCCCTAACCCATTTCCAGCTCAGTTCATATAGAAATCGATTGAAATAGATGAAAGGATTTCAGTAACTTTTGAACAAGAGCATCCATGGTGGATTCAACAGATTTATGTTTATTGTCCCTGTGTTTTGAAATGGTAACACCAGCAATGAACAAATGAACACTGTTAAACACCATGACTTATGGAGAACTTTGGATGAAAACTTAATCCACATAAATTGGTGGGTTCAGCCACACTGTTAAGAACAGAAAGCATCGCCTCCTCCCTGCCTTCCCCATACTATGAAGACCACAACGTTCATATCTACACCACCAATGTACACTGTTAAGCCACACTGTTAAGAACGGAAACCACGGCCTCCTCCCTCCCCTCCCCCCTACATGACAACCCCAACACCCCATCATCTTTTCCCCCCCAACTTTCATTCGAAATCGAAAAAACCACCTACCATGACAATGAATAACAAAATCAAAATTGAACTAATCTCACCCTACCTAGTCACGAAATTAAAAATCCTTGAATGGTATAGGTTTAGATCTATTCTAAGGGGGAGGGGTTCTTTTGGGTTAATACTTCATTCCAATGGTTTAGGTTCAGATCCATGCCAATATTGCATGCTTCTTCTTTTTCCTCCGATCCATTATAAAATGGAGGGGGTTTTCGTTGGGTTATTGGTGTGATGACGGGAGTTCGGTGGTAGGGTTTGGTGAAGGGGGAAGAAATTCAGCGGGTTGTAGTTGTTGGGCATTAGAGATTAACGGAGGTGTCATCGGAGATCGATAGAGGTTTGTCGGTTCAAGCGGTTGCCGAAGATGGGTTTTTTTTGCAGGGAAAAGGATCTCATTGTCGCACAGGAAACTAGGGAACGATAGGGGAAGAAATAAGAGTTTATATATAATATTAATAATAATTATAATAATTATATTTAGTTTTTTTAAAATAAAATGTGAATTAAACTTAACTGAGTTAGAGACATAGACCCAATCCATAACAAAATGAAAACCACAATGACCATACCTGTAATTATTTCATTTGGGGGACTTAATCCATAATTTGGATATAACCATAGGGAATAAATCTATAATTTACTCTAGAAAATCTTTAATTTAATTACTTACTTTTATGAGGTGCATTTTCACATAAAGAAACAAACAATTTTCAGTTGCAAAGTCAATTAATTAATCAAATCCATTTGTATGAAATAATTGCAAAATTGAAGTCATTTTAAATCAACCTCTACCTATAAGTATCCCTTCATTTTGTCATGAAATTAACAATTTCATCTTAATTTCCAATAAAAATGGCTACTTGCAAAACTCTTGTTATTTTCTTCCTTTTCATCACATCTCTTGTCTCCGTCCATGAATGTATGCATCCATCTCCACCTCAGTATTATATGATCAAATTAAGAGAACACAAAAACACCTATATCACACGTGATTAAGTAATCGTCGACCTAGGGATGTGCACGCACATGTGCACGCACATGTTTAGCTTAATGACAGTAGGGGTATGCACGTACGTGTTTGGCTTGATGACAGGTTTGGTCGTTCCTTAAATCACATGTGATATAGACACTATTGTGTTCTCTTTCTTTAACCATGTTCATGTTTTAACCTCCTCTCTCTCTTTCTCTCTCTCTCTCTCTCTCTATATATATATATATATATTCATTTTCTTACTAAGTTTTTGGTTTCATTGTTGTGTCCAGGCACATCAAACAGTCTTTTTCAGAGGAAGGTGGCGTTGAGTTCAAATGAGCAAAGAGTTACAAGTGAAAAGATCGTTATTGGAGGTTGCTTTCTTCGTCCTGAACGTTGTAGTAATCCAGGAGGAAAATGCTATTGTTGTATAACTAGTCAGTTTTGCTGGACAGATCGTGAGACGTGTGAGAAAAAATGTTCATAAAAACCTTTTAATATATACTTTTTATTTTATATAAATTTTGTCACTTTTGCCATTTTTTTGGGATTTGAACATGTTACTTTTTCTTTGCTATTTTAGGTAATATTTATATGTGATCAAAGAAAATTTTCGAGCTATATTTCACATGTAATGACTTAAAATAAGATACATTTGCTTTGTGACAATATTATCATTAAATGATCATTAAAATAACAAAATATTGAACTGTAGTTACGAACTTGATACGTAAAGAATGTATGTAACAAATGATAAATAATTACGTTGCAATAACGATAAAACAAATGTAATCACATAAATTAATATGCCAGTGAATTATTTTTGAAACAATAATTTTTCCGGTCTAAACTTCAATAAATATATTAGATATTGTCTAATTTAAATATTAGACGTAAATAAAAGTAACAATACAATTCAACACATAGAATTATGATGATTACAATAGTGTAATCTTTGTTTTGTTTATAATGCATTTTGCATAAAAGGGTTCAACTAAAATAATATATTAATATCATTCGTTATAAAAAACAAAGTATAAGATTACAATTATTTGTGATTCATAAATAGTTGTATATGATCAATTGATTTTATATCTATTTTTATTATATTTATAAGAGTTATTTAATTTTTGTCCTTGAGGTTTAGTAAAAAGTTTAAAAGTAGGACCTAAATTTTGAAGATTTTTAGAAATTATCATTGTGGTTTTCATTTTACTTTGGAAGTGATCCTTGGTTGTTAATTTTATTTATTTTCTTTGTTAGACCGCCAGGCATTTAAGTCTTTTCATTAATATTTTTAACGATCTTTTAAAAAAGTAACAAAAAGTTTTATTTTATATATTCTTTAAAAAAAACAAATTTTAGATTGAGAGAGAAATTTATGATAAAGAAATATCATGTTATATTTGAAAAGAAAAGTAAATTTCTTTGATAAAAATACTAAAATGCCCCTCGCATTAACAAAGAAAATAAAGAGAGTCAACAACCAAAAGCAACTTTCAAAATAAAATAAAAACTATAAATATTAAAATTGAGGTCCTACTTTCAGATTGTTCACTAAACCTCAAAGGCCAAAATTAAAATTTACTTTATTTGTAATAACAATTGGAGAAAAAATCAGCAAAATTGGATTTTGAAAACAAAGGCTTGAAAACCATCGTGAATCACGAAACTGTTGCGTTTCCATTAAAACGGTTTAATTGCATCATTTTAAAAACAGTATTATTTTAATTGCATCATTTAAAAACATTAAGAGCCCTAAAAATCTTGACAATATATTCCATGATCCCTATATCAATTAAAATAAAATACACTATTATTTTATTTAATTAGTTTAATTTAGTCTTTTTTTTTTTGTTTTTAATGAAATCAATAACTAACTTTTAGGTAAAAAACTACTTGTTAAATTAATAATGTTTGACAAAACTTAGCTGATAAATTAGTTGACAAATATAACATAATAGAAAAGAACATGTTAAATGAAAAACCGTAAAACCATGAAAAACAGATGAAAATGTATATCAATATGGATGTCAAATTAACGAGAAAAATATGATCGATTTTTTGTGTAATTTGTTTCCTTTGAATTTTGATTTTATTTAGGTTTAATACACAATATTCTCTGCAATTTATATCATATTTGCAATGTTATTACAAATTTCTTGCATCTCATGCCATAGCCCTCACATGTTACCATGACTTAAACTTCCTGCGTCATCTAATTCGTTTATAGGTATTTATTCACGACGTTATTGAGAAAACATGAACGTACCATGAGAGAATTTGATTTGCGTTTCTTTCTATTATCATTTTCTAGTTTTCGATAATTAAAAAAATGTTATTATATCCACCTCTATTTATGTCATAATCAGTTTAAATCATACATTAAAAATGTAAAAACTAAATCATGTTAATATGTGTGAGGAGAAAATTAGGAGGTAGTGGTGAATATATAACAATATATAGGGGTATGTTTAGTTTACCCTATTATGAAATTGAAGGAGGAGGGACGAAAAATATTCATGTCATTGAATAATTTTACACATATACGAGGAAACAATAATATGACAACTCAATTACACGACTGACTTTCCTCAAGTCCTATAGTAACGTGATATGCCAAACCAAAAGAAGAATCAACTTAAAATTATGATAAAAGTTATTAATAGCCAATAAATTCAAGCTTTTAAAGAGTTAATTAATCTCATTTTTTATTCTTATGAGACGGATTGTTGCAACCAAACAACACTAAAATAAACTCACAAATATTGTTTTTTATTCATTTGATAAATTAGTATAACTCATCACCACATAAAATACATGAAAAAATAATTAATTTTGTAAAAACAAACTACCTTGATCAAATAACTATGTCACTCGTTTGGTATAATTTTTTCCATATTTAATTTTTATAAACTATATGTAACACCCCGAATTTCGAAAAGCACCATTTCAAGTTAATACAGAAATCAGTAGCCTTAAAGGGGAAAAATAAGATTTTTGATTTTGGACTTGAATCCTAGATTTTATAGTCTTAATGGATAAATGATTCAATTACGAGTCCAACGGTTCTTTCCGGAGCAAAAACGGAGCTATAACGAAGAAGTTACGGCCAAAACAGTGAACGAGAAGAAAACCAGGGGAAGCGGGCGACTTATGCCGCGACTTAGGGTCGCGATATAAGTCGCGAAACCCCCTGGTCGAGCTAAAAACCGATTTTCAGCCACCAAACTTCATTTCTTCATATCTTCTTCATCCCAACTTCGTTTTCAGTGATTCAAGTTGCTATGGTTTCGTTTTTAAGAGCTTGTCAAGGTTAGATG
Organism: Arctium minus; assembly: GCA_954870635.1. NCBI lineage: Eukaryota > Viridiplantae > Streptophyta > Magnoliopsida > Asterales > Asteraceae > Arctium > Arctium minus. The sequence continues at coordinate 45,666,956 of OX941096.1, forward strand.
GTTAGTTTTGGGAAATTATAATGGTGGATTGGAATCTAAGACCAAGAGCTCATCATCATCACCTCCATCTTAAATTTTTTTGGGGTTTTCTAGGTTTTTATCAAAACCTAAATGGTAAGTTCATCCCTTCCACTTCCAAACTTCTTTATCGGTTATAAATGCTCGATAGATGTCAACCTAGTGTTTGATTCCTCTAATTTTGTTTTGAAAGATTTTGGGAGTCTTAGGTCAAAATTAGGGTTTTGCCCAAAATAGAGATTTGGATGATTAAGTGTTTGGGGAATGTTTCTATGTGGTTGGTTATATGTTTTGATGGTTGGAAACTTATGGATCTAGGTTTTGGAAGTTTTTGCTTGGAGATTCAAGTTTCTTCAAAGGAGCTCAAAGCGGGGTAAAATCTAGATTTAGTCTAAATCTAGCGAGGTGAGTTCAAGTTGATTTGTGAAAACGTTGTATATGCCAAAATATTTATTTTAAAGTATTTATGTGTTTTACATGAAATTATCAACTGTTGAGTTATTTGGTAACTTTTGGTTATTTGAAGTATTTGGCTTATTAAACCTTATAAAATACCAAATTTGGGATTTTTGGGCATTTTGATAAATAAGTCATAAAACAATAGTGTTTTAATGATTTATTGTGTAAATGGATTTTTGGTCATAAATGCATTTTAGTGCTTGTTGGGTTTTTTTTATGCATCATTCATACAAATGGGCAATTTGAAAATAAGAGTACGTGAGTCCTTGAGATGAGTTATTCCCGACCTTGGGAACATTTTGTAAATAATAACCTTTTTGGGTTTTGGGCCTAAATCCATTGATGATTTGAGAAACAAAGATTTTGGGGAAAGATATAATTTGGTTTATATAACCATATTGGCTCTCGTGGTTTAGCCAATCGTCTGTTAAGCCGTTTGGGGCTTGATTTGTACTCTATTGAGTCTTTGGGACATTTGTTCCGTTTTGGTAGCCCGTTAAGGAACCTTGGACGTATAGTGTACTTAGTTGCATCTTATTTGAGAGTTACATGTTTTGAATGCGTTAGTCCATTCTTTTGAGTCATGTAACGTTTTAGACTGTAATGCATTGGATCCATAGGCATATGAGTCAGTTGGTTAGTGGGGACCTTATCCCCGTGTTGGGACTGGATATTGTTTATGGCTAGCGAGAGCTTGAGGTACAGATCGTGGGTGGTTGAACTCGATAACCGCGTAACCTTTATTGAAGGACTCGAGGTATATATCGTGGGTGGTTGAACTCGGTGCCCGGTTGTAATCCAGTCTCTGGTTACTCATCGTGGAATTTAGTGTCCGCGTTTGAAGTCTAGTGAGTGGTCCCCAAGTCATGTTTTTTTATGTAAGCTTGCGGTGGTGCTCTGCAGAGCCATATACGGAGCTAAGTCTTGCGGTGGTGCCCATGGTGACCCGGATACGGGGACTTGTGGCTTTGGTTGTGACATTCATTAGAGGTCGAGTAGACACTAGGATCAGTGGTGTCTTGCGGTGGTAGCTTAGAGGAGCCGGATACGAGGAACCATGGTCTTATGTGAAGCTCGAGAACATTGATACGTGGCTTAACTTTGTGTGCCCGCCACATTCGATGGAATTCGGGTATCCCTCGTCACCGAAAGGTGTTGTTTTTGGGTATTGAGCTTTATTATCCAAGTTTTCGGTGACGTTTTGTATAAATGGATCTTATCTATGATTTATGGGTTGAGTATTATGCCCCACCCGTGTTTCGGGTGTTTCGGGATATAAAGTTTTAACCGTATCTTCACTAATGTTGAGTTCGATTTTCTATTCACGTTTTGAGTGAGTTTCGGGTTGAGATTAATTTACGAAAGAACGTTTTATTTTGGGATCTTGTCCTTGGGGTAATTTGGATTGGAAAACGTTTACATCGGTGTTTCTTTGTCTAAAATGCATATTATTGGAAAATGAGTCGTTTTCATATTTGAGATATCATTTTGAAAGAATATGATTTCAATTGCATTACTCCTTCCCAACAATACCTTTATTCATGTTGAAAACTCTTGAAAGAATATGGTTTCATGATTTCTATTTGGATGCCTAGACTCAAACTAGAATTCTTATAAGTGATTTAAAATGAAGTTGCACATTAGGTACCTTAAGATAAGATATTTTGGAGTTGATCGAGTCGCTAGAAACGGGAAATTTGTCAAGAGTCGCAAGGATGATCATGTATGGTACGTTCATAATGGCACCTGGCCGTTATGGTGAACCTACATATTACATGTGCATACTTGAACTACCTTGGTATGATGACCGTTGGGGTAGTGACAAAGTGTCTAAGCGAGCAATTTAAGGAAAGGTTGATGTCTATAGCAATGTTGCATTGAAGTGATAGTTAAGTGCGATGAATGCATTAAGTTGATCATCTTGAGTCAGAATTATTGGTTGGATTAGAACTATAAGTTCGTTAGACCAATTTTATTTCGAGGAGAAATTGTAAGTTAACCGAATTAGTGGGTTTGTGGCTCTAAGATGTTTGATGCATCCGGATGACAATAGTATGTCGGAAAATAGAGGAGTATAGTCCTAAGATGCTGAGTGCCGACCAAATCTATGCACGAAATTTATTTCTAAAATGAGTTTGCATAAATTGTTTCTCGTATTCTCAAAACATAAAGTGAGCTATATTATAAAGTCTTGATAAAGCATTTATTACTCATCGGATTTTAAACCACGAGTTTAAGCATGCATAAGATTGTTTTGTTGCACACGACGGCATATTGTTGTTAAAAATCTCTTCGTCCACGTTCCGTGTCTAACGTTGTTTTTTGGATATTGTAATATCCGTGTTTTAATGTTATTTAAGTTATTGGGCAAGTAACTGTGGACTTTTTGACCTTGACATTGTATCTCCTCCGCGTATGTTAAGGTTTTAAAGGAAGAGTTGTCCCATGTTTTGGAGTCGGGATTTTTTCGTGGAATTTTGGTCTGAATGAGTCGTGTTCAATTTTATGAAGTAAAGTTTTGCAACGTTTTGGGCGTGTAAGTGTACTTTGAGTTGCGTGGGTTTCAATTTTATTGCGTGTAAATTTACGAACTTTTTGGACGTCGTGTCTCATGAAGGTTTTGTTGAAAATGGTCACTTTATCTTACGTTGCGATTTAGAATTTGACATTTTGGAATTGTTGTCGTATTACGTTTTTATTTTATTTTATTTTTTATTTATGTTGGGAAATGAAATTTTGCCACCGTTTGATTTTTGCGTTATTGAGTTTTTATGAAAATTCAGTTGAGTTTTATGGTGTCTTATCTTACGACTTTTTACGTCGCATAGATGAATTTTGGGACGTATATACATACATTATTGTGTGCGTTGATTTATAAATTTTGGTAATAGACGTCATCCCACGCATTGTTTTGGGAAAGTTTCATTTTCACGTGATTTATCTCTGGGCTATATTCAAGTGTCACTCGTTGCATACTAATTTTATTTGGATTAAATTATTCCGTTGGTGTGAGTAATTGTATAAAAAAATCTATGTTGTTTCAGATAGAACTGTTTATTTAAACGTGTTTAAATTGTAAACTTTGCTGTCATAAGTTTCTGCAATGCATGAAATGAGTTTTCGGTCTGCATGTCGTTGTTGTTACCGTGTTGGGTAAGTGTGTTTTATATGTGCGGCCCAAAATTGGGACTCGATTTAAAATTTATTTATGTTCCTATCGTGTAGTTAAATTTGGGGAAAATAAACATACGTATATGGGCCTTGTTGGAAATTTTATCTTCTAATGTGTTGCGTTCTTTTAAAGAAAATATTTTAAAATTGAAGTCGTGAAAATTTTCTTTGGAAGTCGTACAAACATTCCTTGCACGTGTTGTGGTGCAGGAACCTATTTTCACGTATATAGTGTAAATTGTTGCGCATGTTTTATTATTGTCTCTATTAACATAAGTATTAAACAAATGAGTTTTGGAAATGGTTTCATATGCGCTGTGTTGATGATCAATTTTGAAACCTATCAAGTGAACGTTAGTGTATCTTTACCGCACGATTAATCGTTAAAAAACTTAAGTATTTGAAAGTTTTATAAATTTCAAATTGACATACTGGTTGAAAAACCTTGAACTCATTAGGCCTAGAGATTTAAACCTCTGTCATGAAAGGAGTTGTAATTAGGGACTAAGGGAGTCCTTGGGATTTGAAGCGTCGGATGATTCGACTTGCGGTCAGTCTTGAATTTTGGGTTTTAGTTTTGAATCTGTGCGCACATGATAAATGGAGGTAGTAGATTTAAGCCTTGCCAGTTAATTAAGGTATGATTTTATACTTCGGTAAACATGCGGGATAAGATCTTATGTGATTACCTGCGCATAAATTGGGTTCGAATTGGTGGATTGCTCGTCGGTGTGACATCATGGTTTATGTTGATGGTGTACCGTCTTAGTGGGTTTCGCGATCAAAAGAAATTCTTGTGGTCCGTTTGTTAGAGATGTAAGATTTGGAATTTTAGCTTTCTGTTAGGTGTCAACCTTAGTGTGACAATTCGTTTGGAATGAAATTTTGGGCGGGATGTCCACGTTTTCGAGGTCACCGTTTAGTCCTAAGCGTCGACTTGTTTTCTTGAAGTCAATGGATCTTGGAATGTTTGGAAGTATCCCGGTTGGATCATGGGAAATATTGATCTTTCGGTGTTGGAATTTGAAAGAAGATTGGGTGTTGATGATTAAGTACCGATGTGTTTAAGCATTTCCGTGGTGATAAAGATTTTATTATAGGAATGTTGTGGGGTTGGGGTTGGAAAAGAGTTGAGTGTTAGCCGAATCTGGGTTAACCAGTTTCTTGAAGGACGCATTGGTGCGTCTTGGGAGGACAACTTTATCAACATTAGGAATTGATCAGTTGGAATCTGAGGGTTTTGGGAGTTTGGTAACGATCCTTGGCTTTGAGTTCGAAACCGTGTAGATCCCCAGGGAATTGGTCAGTGAGGAGCTGAGGTCACAAACTATCCTTGAGGTAGTACGTGTCACCCAAGGTTGGGAGACAGTTGTAGTCTTGTGGATTAGCGGATACTTTAGTAAGTTAAGCGTTCATACGGATATAGGTGTAATGTGCCCAAAATGGGCAATTATCGTGAGTATCAGCATAAGGACATCATGGTTGATCTGGAAAGTGGATTATAGAAAATCTAGTATGCGGGCGGCGTTAATTGGAAATTTAGATTTCGAAGACGAAATCTCTTTTAAGGTTGGGAGGATTGTAACACCCCGAATTTCGAAAAGCACCATTTCAAGTTAATACAGAAATCAGTAGCCTTAAAGGGAAAAAAATAAGATTTTTGATTTTGGACTTGAATCCTAGATTTTATAGTCTTAATGGATAAAGTATTCAATTACGAGTCCAACGGTTCTTTTCGGAGCAAAAACGGAGCTATAACGAAGAAGTTACGGCCAAAACAGTGAACGAGAAGAAAACCAGGGGAAGCGGGCGACTTATGCCGCGACTTAGGGTCGCGAGATAAGTCGCGAAACCCAACCGATTTTCAATCACCAAACTTCTTCTTCATATCTTCTTCATCCCAACTTCGTTTTCAGTGATTCAAGTTGCTATGGTTTCGTTTTTGAGAGCTTGTCAAGGTTAGATGGTTAGTTTTGGGAAATTATAATGGTGGATTGGAAGCTAAGACCAAGAGCTCATCATCATCACCTCCATCTTCAAGAATTTTGGGGTTTTCTAGGTTTTTATCAAAACCTAAATGGTAAGTCCATCCCTTCCACTTCCAAACTTCTTTATGGGTTATAAATGCTCGATGGATGTCAACCTAGTGTTTGATTCCTCTAATTTGGTTTTGAAAGATTTTGGGAGTCTTGGGTCAAAATTAGGGTTTTGCCCAAAATAGAGATTTGGATGATTAAGTGTTTGGGGAATGTTTCTATGTGGTTGGTTATATGTTTTGATGGTTGGAAACTTATGGATCTAGGTTTTGGAAGTTTTTGCTTGGAGATTCAAGTTTCTTCAAAGGAGCTCAAAGCGGGGTAAAATCTAGATTTATCCTAAATCTAGCGAGGTGAGTTCAAGTTGATTTGTGAAAACGTTGTACATGCCAAAATGTTTATTTTAAAGCATTTATGTGTTTTACATGAAATTATCAACTGTTGAGTTATTTGGTAACTTTTGGTTATTTGAAGTATTTGGCTTATTAAACCTTATGAAATACCACATTTGGGATTTTTGGGCATTTTGATAAATAAGTCATAAACGATAGTCTTTTAATGATTTATTGTGTAAATGGATTTTTGGTCATAAATGCATTTTAGTGCTTGTTGGGTTTTTTTATGCATCATTCATACAAATGGGCAATTTGAAAATAAGAGTACATGAGTCCTTGGGATGAGTTATTCCCGACCTTGGGAACATTTTGGAAATAATAACCTTTTCGGGTTTTGGGCCAAAAGCCATTGATGATTTGAGAAACAAAGATTGTGGGGAAAGATATAATTTGGTTTATATAACCATATTGGCTCTCGTGGTTTAGCCAATCGTCTGTTAAGCCGTTTGGGGCTTGATATGTACTCTATTGAGTCTTTGGGACATTTGTTCCGTTTTGGCAGCTCGTTAAGGAGCCTTGGACGTATGGTGTACTTAGTTGCATCTTATTTGAGAGTTACATGTTTTGAATGCGTTAGTCCATTCTTTTGAGTCATGTAACGTTTTAGACTGTAATGCATTGGATCCATAGGCATATGAGTCAGTTGGTTAGTGGGGACCTTATCCCCATGTTGGGACTGGATATTGTTTATGGCTAGCGGGAGCTCGAGGTACAGATCGTGGGTGGTTGAACTCGATAACCGCATAACCTTTATTGAAGGGCTCGAGGTATATATCGTGGGTGGTTGAACTCGATGCCCGGTTGTAGTCTGGTTACTCATTGTGGAATTTAGTGTCCGCGTTTGAAGTCTAGTGAGTGGTCCCCAAGTCATGTTTTTTATGTAAGCTTGCGGCGGTGCTCTGTAGAGCCGTATACGGAGCTAAGTCTTGCAGTGGTGCCCATGGTGAGACGGATACGGGGACTTGTGGCTTTGGTTGTGACACTCATTAGAGGTCGAATAGACACTAGGATCAGTGGTGTCTTGCGGTGGTAGCTCAGAGGAGCCGGATACGGGGAACCATGGTCTTATGTGAAGCTTGAGAACATTGATACGTGGCTTAACTTTGTGTGCCCGCCACATTCGATGGAATTCGGGTATCCTCCGTCACCGAAAGGTGTTGTTTTTGGGTATTGAGCTTTATTATCCAAGTTTTCGGTGACGTTTTGTATAAATGGATCTTATCTATGATTTATGGGTTGAGTATTATGCCCCACCCGTGTTTCGGGTGTTTCGGGATATAAAGTTTTAACCGTATCTTCACTAATGTTGAGTTCGATTTTCTATTCACGTTTTGAGTGAGTTTCGGGTTGAGATTAATTTACGAAAGAACGTTTTATTTTGGGATCTTGTCCTTGGGGTAATTTGGATTGGAAAACGTTTACATCGGTGTTTCTTTGCCTAAAATGCATATTATTGGAAAATGAGTCGTTTTCATATTTGAGATATCATTTTGAAAGAATATGATTTCAATTGCATTACTCCTTCCCAACAATACCTTTATTCATGTTGAAAACTCTTGAACTCACTAGGCGTTAGCCTAACCTTTTTATTTGTCGGCATGTGCAACATGTTCTCGGTTGAGAATAGCTCTAGTGACACAGTGTTGAGAGGAGCGCTAGTGCTATGCTCGAGAAGTGGTTATCTTAGTGAAGTCTTTCGCACTTGTTTCGGGAAGAGCAACTTGTGTTTGAGGATTAAGTAGCACCCGACTTGGTTTAGTCTTTGTGTATTATTGGAGTTTGAGATTAAATAGAAAGTTTTATTTTGGAGGTTTACCTTTTACTTGATGTATTATCGAAATTTTTAATTAGTTGCTCTTACCAATTTTTAAGGGTGTTACACTATCTAAAACAATTTATTTTTACAAAAAAAAAAATAGACGTTACATATTTTTTATAAAAATAAAGTATATGAGTTGCAAATTCAAATCCATTTGCAAGTAGTAATTGTATATTTAAGCCATTGTCATATTTACTATATCTCTACTTATAAATACCCATTCATTTTGGCAGTTTAATATGCAACTAACACTACAAAAATGACCACTATCGGCGAGGGAAAAATCCCTAATCCCTAGCTAAAGCTCGAATCCGTCGTTGATACTCGGTGGCTTCAATAGGCGTAGATGATACTATTAGCGACAAATCAATGACGGACATCAGCGACGAATTAACAAGGGACAAGTATCAGCAAGGGATTAGCGAGAGACTTGTATCAATGAGGGATTAGTGAGAGATTAGTTCCAGCGATGGATTAGCGAGGGCCCTTATTAGCGACGGATTAACGAGAGCCTTTATTAGCGAAGGATTAGCGAGGGCCCTTATTAGCGACGGATTAGCGAGGATCCTTATTAGTGAGGGATTAGCGAGGGCACCTATTAGGGACGGATTAGCGATAGATTCTCTAACTTTTACCGATGAAAATTCGTCGCTAATCCCTCGCTGATTTTTAGTTATTTTAAAAAAAATTATCCATTTCCTGTGTATTATAATACAAAACATGCCCATAAATTGAAAATAACAAAACGAAATTGTACAACAAATTAAAATAACCAAATTCATACAATTTAAAATACCAAATTCATACAATTCAACATATCAAATTCATACAATTAAAGATAATGTCTGAAAATTAACTAATAATCTAACTATCGGGAGGGCCGAGAGGTCCGAAGGGGGGAAAGTGTATCATTGTTGCCGCATGAAAGAAGCCAAATGTGCCGATAATGTGACTTGCTCGGCTAACCAGGCATCTTGATTGGCTTGTTTGGTCTCTAGGTTTTACCTTCTCTTCCGTTCAGCCGGCCTATAGCTGGGCCACATAGTAATCTTCCCGCTCCTTTGCCTCATCCTTTACTTACACGCTTTCTACAAACAAATCTCATAAACAAGCAAACAAACATTTTTCTACAAACAACTCCCATAAACGAGCAAACCAGAAATCACAATCACTTTCATTAGCATGCACGAATGCTACTCCTACATATCCTAACATCAATTCATTCAAACTCTATCCATGTGTCATTGATGCGACTTGGATACATTACTAATCCCTCATAGAGGTTTTATAAAGCACTCCCTCAACACTAAACCATCCCAATCATGATAAATATGCAAAATAAACTCGGGAAATCCATGTCGTTGCATATTTTCGTAAAATTACAACAAGGCCCTAGTAATATGAATAACCAAAAGTGATAACATTCATCAAAGCTAGAGGATTTCCAATATCATAATAGAGAAGAAAACTACACCTTTTGAGGATATAAAAGTTGAAGAAAGAAGAGCACCTATAGTAGGTTTATCAAAGGCTTATCCACATCAACATTCAACATGTCAAACAACAAACACAAAAGTCAGAAATCGAGTAAACTTGATTTACTTGCATATGATTTATTAAATAGAGGGATTTGCCAGGAAATTTAACGTACAAAATACAAAGGAAGACAATATTAGGAAGAAAATAGTAAGAGTGATTAATTAGATGGAGGGGAAGATGTTCATTGTAGAATGCTCTAATTAGAAACAGAAAATACTATTAAGCTTCTTGTTTGGCTATTTTTCATTTTACAGAAGGCAAGAGGAAAAAAAACAATTTATAATTTTAGTGTATATGGTGTAAATGCTTTTTTTTCCATCGCATGAAAACGAAAGCAGGATGAATCTGTCTTGATATCGACATAAAGAAACAAGAACTCATCATAAGTACATCACGTGCACACAATAGAGGATCATATCAAAATAAGAATTCAACCATCTTTGTACATTCTAGAGATGCAATTGTTAATAAGAATCCTCAAATGATTATGCTTCTATCTCCCACTACTTAGAGGTAGAAAAAATAAGTCACATATTTACAATTGAACTCTTCCAAAGTAGAGAATAATTTTAAAGATTGCAATCCCAATAGTTGATAGAATCACCTATTAGTGGCAATAAATTTTTTCACATAAAGCATATTGCATCAGCCACAACTTTCAAAGCTTTCAAACCATGGAATCTTGAAGTAAGCAAACATGGAATACTATATATAAAATGCATCATATATGCTCATCAGCAAGGAAAAAATGAACAAGAAGCCCAAATGAAATATAAAGTAGTTTAAAGCCAAATTCAGTTAGCAAAGAAAAATGCATGTTCTTAACCTGAAAAATGGTGAAAAGTTGCAACATACAAAGATATTGAGCTTCATCAAATTAAGTAGACTCTTCATATCAAACACAACTCTATACATATATAGAGAGAGATATATACATGTTACAAAAGCCACAACAGATCATCCTAAGAACTTGTATTTGAAGCAACAAGCAAACTTACAACTTTACACCACCATACAACACCAAATATGCCTCCATTTTGCCATCTAAATTTCACTTTATCTAAAGAAATTAATAAAAGATTAACAATCCAACTTCATGAACTAATCAAAACTTATCACCAAACTTCAATCTTCTATTAAATTTCATCTACAGAACAAAACTAAAAGGCCTCTTTTGACAAGTGTAACAGAGAATATATCGATTAGTGTTTAGTTTTAGAGTTTTATCGGCGTACAAAAACATCACATTAGATGTGAAGCGCCACCAAAAACCCTAACTTGAAGAAAACAACATAAATATTGAATAAAAGGTTACCTAGAGGCATTTTGATTCAAACGCCGATGGATAACCAAGTGAGAAAACAATAGAAAAGCGCAAGAAGTTGCAGACTAAAATAGAAAACCAATATATATATATATATATATATATATATATATATATATATATATATATATATATTGTAACACCTCCATCCCACGTGATCGGTGGAATGTGTGCTACGAATGAAAACATAATAACATAACTAGTTAACATGTACGGGAAAACATAGCTATTATAAAAATCTATCAAGCGGGAGACCAAATTTAAGACGACATATTTATACTATAATATTTACAGAAACAAAAGCTATTCCATCCAAGGTTGTCTTCAAAATGGTTACACATAGCTCTCACTCCCGAGTTGATCCCATCTGCGATCGTACACCTGCCGAGGACAAAACAAACCTCTGTTGAGCCAAATGCTCAGTGAGCGGATAATATATATAATAAAAATCATAGTCATAATCAAGTTAATAAAAAGAATACGAGTAAAAGAGCAATAATGACCCAAAACCGAAACATAAAGTGATTTGTCATCAGTTTAAACAAAATATCTCATCTGAGTAACTAAAACGTATCATCACACCAAGAGTCAAGAAGAATTAAGAAAATCATTTGCATTCGAGGGTTGTACGGACCACTCGAATAATAAGAAATGAGTATAGGGTAATACACTCAATTCCCTTCCGATAATCGGCTCCCGAAAACGGCTCCTAGGATCAATCCATTTGCCCTCAAGTTGGCCGGTACCAGGACAAACACACTTATTGACATTAGGGTACTAATAACAAGGACGTCATGGCAATTTATAGCCGACATGGAGACGTCATGACATCGTTGCCCTCGATGTTGTGCCTTAAAGCACGAAATATTCAAATCGTTGAAAACATGTCAAGTCGGTGTGTAAAGAGTAATTTCATAAAGTATATGACTTTCAATCACTACAAATCAAAATAGAATTCCGAAAACGGTTATAATCCAAAAACGATTCAAATCCGACAACGGATCAATCATACAAAATAATCAAATCCAAAGGTAGTTCAATTCAAACTCAGATAACCAATAATGAATATATTAAAGATAAGACATGGTGATAACTCCAAACAATAACCATTATAATAAACATTATGAATGCCGACAATTAGAGGAGTTATCAAACTCACAGTATCCCAATATGATTTCGTGAATTGGAATATGAAGAATTATAATCATAATAAAGTAATAGATGTCTAGATGGTAAACGGAATACAATATTACCTTGATAATAGAATAGTGTCTAAAGAGACTCACAAGAATCGGATATCCGTACCTTATATGGTAATCGGAGTAATGTTATGCGTTCAGGATGTTCCAACTTTAAGTCACGTCATTCCAAGTTATCTTAAGGTTCTATATATGTACAAAGCTCCCATCCCATTGTTAAGACTTATTTTTTATCATAAGTTTGTCCCTGAATAAGATTAGACATGATTGGGATTAAATTACATGCGTTACAAGTCCTTAAAGCATAAGGTACAAACAAATAATGCAACATAATTCCCTGCACCTGACAACTTTGTACCAACTCAATTTTGAGTCTGTTTATTATGCCTAGAAGTAAATTCAAGTGTTAATGTCTAAACAAATGTTGTAACTCTATTTCTTGAGGTTCTAATCGCTTTGGAATCATCCCATTTGAAGCAAAAACCGATTTTATATGAATTTTCTAAAAACAATGAACAAATCCCGTTTTGCACAGGACCAATTCCATAAACTCACTGATGGAATTGATGTGCCCAGTCGGAAAAATACCCTTTGATCAAACCTATATACTCCGAGGCCGCTCCCCGATAGTAGCGAGCTTGATCTCCCAATCGCATCTTCCAAGTACGGGCAACAATCCTTCTCTCCCACTCTAATGCCACACACTTCCATGCCATGTCGTGGTTGTTTTCCCATAGCTCCTCATTTTCTTTCAATACCTAGTTCAACTTGCTTCCTAACTTAACATGCTCTCCTTGCAAGTTGCTCAGCCACCCTCCTACTTGGTTCTTTTCAGCTTGAACCTTAGACAATTCATTTCTTAATTCAGTATTCTCTCCACGCATGTTTGCTACATCCTCTTCCAAGTCCTCACGGGTAGGCGTACTTGGGTTGTATTCCTCGTAAGGTTCCTCCGTTGGATCATAGGAAGAATCATCGACCAGGTTGGGTTGAGATGACTCGACCCTTGGAACACTCGCACTACCCCTTGAACTGCTCCTTGCACCTATACGGCGTCTGCTAGAGCGGCTAGAACTCACATGGTCATGTTGCCCGACTCCACCTCTTGGACGTAGTCTGGTAGCTATCGCACGACTTCCGCCCCTGCCCCTTCCTCGACCAATGCGCCTAGTCGTCTTTGTGTAAACCATTTTCCTACAAAACCACAATGATAAACCCATCACTTTTAGGCACGTTGTCAAAACTTAAACGTTGACCAACACATTTCCCTTATTTCTAATATTTATACTTCCTCTCAGTTTAAAACAAGTTAAATCACAAAGCTTAACGACATATTGGGAGGTATTTAATTCACACAGCTTTACCTGGCGAACTCACACAGCATGTTCACACTTACGGCTTATACGAGCTCACGCAACATGCTCGACTTACGGACTTACACCGTAATACTCCCCCATTCCCACACAAATCACAAACACATAACATGGAAATATTTCACGTTTAACGCATAAACGACATTTAAAAATATCAATATGCTCGTAAGAAATTTTTAATAAAACATGTAACCATTTTTATAAAAAGTCACATATAACTCACCGCACGAGTCGTTGTCCAAATCGTTCCTTGAAGTGGCTAGTGTCTCCCGTACAAATCCAAGACCATGACTTTAATTCTTATGTATAATATGACAACCCTAGAGATGATCGAGTGGTCTCCGTGACACCATTTATTTTAACGGTCCATGAACCGACATCTTTACTTACAATCCTGATTAAATATGAACATCCCTCAATATATATATATATATATATATATATATAGAGAGAGAGAGAGAGAGAGATAGGTTCATACGAGAATGGTAACGATTTAAAGGAATAAAGGGACAATTCTGGACCAATCATAATTAAGAAATTAATAATTAATTTTTTAATTAAAAAAGTTTATAAAAGGGTATTTTGGTCTTTTTTTTTACTCCTGATTATTTTAGGATAATCTATTATTTTAGGATAATCTTCTAACTCCTAAATATAAGTGATTTCCTAATTATTAGTTCTCTCTCACTCTCTTTCTTTCTCTCTCTCTCTCTCTCGATTTAAACCTAAAACACTCATGTTCTTCTGATAATCGAAGACGACAGCGGAAAATCGAACGGCAAAACAATGATGCATTATAGGGTTTGTATTTTTCTGTTTTTGTGCATTTGAGGACGTGAGTTAGGGTTTGTATTTTTCAATTTATATGAAAACATCGACTATTCTGTTTTTCCATATCCAATTTATATGGAAACATTTTGTTTAAATTATTTAGAACAAAATCACATATGATTTTGGTGTCAAGTATTATAGCCAAGTTATTTAGTACAAAATCATATATGATTTTTGGTGTTAAGTATGAAATTGGTCTTATGTATTTAGAACAAAATCACATGGTGTTAAGTATGAATTTGGTATTAATTATTTAGAACAAAATCACATGTGATTTAGGGTTGCAAACTAATAACATCATTTACTATACGGTATAATCACATGTGATGCATACTACACTTAAACAATTTGTCAAATTTCTTTACAATATAATCATAAATGATTTTGGATTGCATATTGTACACTATATAATCATCTGTGATTCGGGTTACATATTCGGGATTTGCTTGAAAAAAACAAACAGACCAGGTAAACTACCAAAATTGATTAACCGGATTTGCTTTAATAAAGAAAAAGGATAAATACGTTTTTGATTTGAATTAAATATTATAATCCATGTTTTTTGGAAGTTAATACTATCCTAAATTATCCATAGCATAATATGACTTTATTGCCCTTTTACTCTTAATTTTAGAAACTATTATTTTCGGAATTAATTTAAAAAATGATTGGTTGAGAATCGTCCATTTATTCTTTTAAATACACTATGTTCTCGTTTGAACTCACCCATATATATATATATATATATGTGCTATATATATACTAAAACTAATGCATGCATCTGGATGGCTTGGATGTATACACATATATACTAAAAACGCATGCATGTAGGCTTGGATTTATACATGACCTATTAGTTATATATGTATGTATAGTTTAATTTGTCTCTTCCAAAATAATCCACATCACTCTCGAATAACATGCAGAACCCATGCTCTCTTTTTTTTTAAATATACAATGACAGAACTAACGTGACTTGATACATATATATATATATATATATATATATATATATATATATATATATATATATATATATCGCCTAAGAACCCTCTCATCGTAGGAGTTCTAATCATTTCGATTCATGGCAGCGGCGAAATATCGTCATCTATTATTTATATTGACCGACACCCACACGGTCCATAAGTTCTACCCTTTTCGAGCCGAAATGAGCGCTTGGTTTCACAACCCGGTGTCACCGAGATTACAATTTTGAAAAACGGTGGAGGTGCTAGCGGTGATCGTGGCCACCGTTGCCCTACGGAAACCTAGCCGAACGATCGAACGACTAAAGTAAATATATATGAAACAAGATTTCGAGACGAGGTACGAAAGGCTTACCGGTCGATGCCGAACTTGCGGCGATAAATTGCACCCTTAACTTCCGTTCCGCTTTCCGTTGATGTCGTTGCTTGAAGTAGTCCTCGTTAATGCCCGAGTTTTACATGAGACTACAAACTCTACACCCCCTTTTATACTAATCCATTGACCGTTAGAAGCAATCGATAAGTCATGGAGACATAAATGGTTAATAAGTTTCAAACTTATGAATTATCCCAACATAAATTGCCAGTGGGTTACTTGAATGATTTGGTTGCCTTCAACCCTTTCACCTACATTCATTTATATATATATATATATATATATATATTTGGTTGTTACAACTTTTTAGTTATCCAAATGAGTACTCGAGTCCTAATTAATTTATCCATTTAATTTTATCAACTCATCAAATACGTATATGTATACATTACTTAAGAATCAATTTGGCAATTTAATTATCTATCATTGAAATTATACATTTATTTTAATTTTAAGTCAAATGTAAATACTTATTTTGAGAAAAGAGAAATATAAATTATTTATCAAAAAATCATATGTTATTCAAATTACCAAACGATTATTTTTGCTTTAACTAAATGGCATACAAATAGTTACTCACCAGATTTCATATAGCCACCAAAATGTAGTGCTCCAAGCCTTAGAGGCAGTAATACAACTCTTTTATTAAGGTGCCATATCAATAAAAAAAGTGATCATGTATCTGAAACAACAATATAAAGCTTTAACACTTCAACAAAGGTAATAAAATCATTTAAAAGCAGCAAATAATAATTTTCATAGATTTTCAGCAGCAAGAGCTTGCTCGACATGGTGGCTCAAAGAACGCTTTTTAACATGATACAAGTATCTCATAAAAGAGGTTGACATACTGTGAGATAACGGTAGAAATGGCAGCTCCGGTTACACCTAACTTGAAGTAGTACATAAGTAAGGGAAACAAAAGAACAACTGAACAATTACCAATGCCTGCACAAGAAGAAAAATATCAACCAACAGAAAAAAAATTATTAAATAACTATAAACAAAAAAGATACCAAAAAACTTGCCTAGACATACTACAGGAGTCTTTGTGTCCTTAAAACCACGAAAAATGCCTTAAAGAGACAAAGAGACCACAACTGCAGGGCACCAAGGGCTCTAAGAGAAAGAAATTGTTAAGACGGGGCATGCAGAGAAGAACCCTATAATAAATCAACTTTATACATCACAACTTCTAAATGTAAACCACAAGGGTTGTGACGTACTGGTTAAGGCCATTTTTTTTCAGATTGACAACTGACATGGCAAATGTAATATTTGATTTTAGAGATGGAGAATAAAAATAAGTCTACCACAAGCATCCTGAAGTAATTCACCAACCACGACGTCTTTAATTTTAGAGATGGACAATAACTGGTTAGTGAAGATAGTGATTTTCAAACAGGAATACCTCATCGTATTCCGAGGTATTCCTCATCAACAGCTTGCTGAAAATAAGTATAAGCTGAATCCAAATAACCATAAATATGACCCCGATTCACAACCATCCGTATAATGCATTATTTCTTATCTATCAGTTACAAAGCTTATATAAACTATCCAACCGCCGATAAAGCAGATATATATATGCCATAATCAAGTTCTGCCTATGAATTTCTGCAAAAGACAACGAAATCTACATAAAGATCAACTCAATAAAAAAACTGAATCAAAATCATAATCCAAGCTTACTAATCGTGGCACAATATAACAAATCATATAATTGGGAGTGCATGCCAGATTCAATCAACTTAAAATCGAACTAACCAAGAAACAAACAAATAACAGTTAGCAGCAAAGACACAAACCTCGTGATCGAATGTCATTCCAGAAACGCGAATTGAAGAGAAAAGCTCGAGTGTTGGTTCTCTTTTTGGAAGCGGGGAATGGACCGGATATCATGTGGCTATCGTGGGGATCGCCAATCTAAGATGGAGATTGTATCAGGACAAGAATCGAGAGACAGGGATAGAGAAGCAGAGAACCTAATTTATCATGATCAATCTAGATGCAGAGAAGCCCAAACAACGACTGTTTTCTCCCATGTGTGGCTCCTGAAAACCCTTAAACACCATCTGATCTTGGCAGTAAAATTCGCCATTCTTTGACACATAATCGCGTTCCGGTTCCATTCTTGGGGTTGAATATTGTCATATGCTTAGGACGAGGTGTGGACCGAGACGCACACGATGAATGGGAGAGAAATTAGGGCTAATTTGGAGGAAACGTGTAGCGGTTGAAATAGAGCTTTTAAGTTTTGTACATCATGTTGGATCAACAGTACCTTTTAATTTAAACGGTCCATATCAAATATTCAGATTAATTTAAACGATCCAAATCAACCCAAAAACGGTTGACTCGTCTCCATCCATATATATAATTTAGGGGTTGTTCGGTTCGTTTTCTATTAAGTCCTGTATGGATAAAGCTGTCTGTATTGGTAAAGTTGTCTGTATGATAACAAATAAGTTGTTGTTCGGTTGTTGTGCTGAATAAACAGTTTGAATATCATAAATTACCATTTTACCCCCAGTATATATTTTTGTTTGAATAAAATAACTATATGATAAAATTATTGAATAAATGACTTTTAATTATAAAAAAAATTAATTTAAATCTTTGTTAATTACAATAATACAATTTAAACATTTATTTTCTTTTAAAAATATAATTTATATTTTATTAACATAATATGTATAATATCTTTAATATTTTATTAACATAACATTGATATGTTTTCCCTTTATTCCCATTCATTTCCATGTCGCCTCTTTTAATCCCTCCCATTCTCTCTTTCTCTTTCTTTCTCTCTCTTTCTCTCTCTCGAAAAGGGTTCTTCTCAACTCGGTGAAGATTTGTTGGCAATGGAAATAAAGAGAACAAGAGCAAAACAGAGGGCTTAGAACATGAGATCTGCATCAAAGAGCTCTAGAACCCTAAATCGAAAAAGAATCTGATGCATCAAAGAACAATAGCAAAACAGAGGGTTGACATAAATGGGTTTAGAGCATATTGGTGGCTGTTTGGTTCATTTGGGTATAAAATGATTAATGCAGTTCAAAATAAAAAAGAAATGGCTTTAGAGCAACGTGTAGGGGTGGAAGGGAGAAAGAAGGCAGATGCAGCCGTGTAGGGGAGGGAGGGACGAGGGAAGAAGAAGGGTAGTTTGGGAAATTTTATGGGATTTAATGGCTGAGTGCATATGACATAGTTTTTGTAGCTGAGCGAATCAGCCATGGGTTGAGCGAATAAGCTCCTACCGAACAGCTAGATATGGTTGCGCAAATAAGTCATATATGTTATACACCTCATTAAGCTAATTTGGAGGAAACGTATAGCGGTTGAAATAGAGTTTTTATGTTTTGTACATCATGCTGGATCAACAGGACCGGTCCAGATCAAATTTTCAGATTAATTTAAACGATCCAAATCAACCCAAAAACGGTTGACTCGTCTCCATCCATATATATATAATTTAGTATAAAGAGTAATTTTTCTTAAATCAATGACAGTACTAAATTTTACATCAAAACATATAATTTTGGGTATATATATATATATATATATATATATTTATAGGGTTGAGTTCTTTTGTTAACCTTCATATTCTTGTTAACTATGTGAACTAATCCAAGCCATCCATCTTGATATTGGATGGTTGAGATTAATACTTAATTTTTATTAAAAACGTCTCATTTATTACATATGAAGGTGAACATGACTGGTCAAGGGTATTATGGGGAAAAAGACTCATAGTATTAATCCATATGAAACGCCTAATTGAACATTTATTTCATTACAATAGAAACGGATGAACATTTATTACATTTATTTCATTACATATGAAATATTTATTATGGGTAAAAGAAAATGATTTAATCATAACATACAATATAATTATGGAAGCTTCATTTTTGTAATCCCCCCAATAAAAATTAATTTTAATTCAGAAAACACATGAACATCCCTTAAATAAACACAACAACGATGAACATCGATAGAGATGAACACATATGTTCATCGATGAACACCTTACAAAGATAAAACATTGATAGATGAGAACATCGATGAACACCTTACAAACATAAAACATTGATAGAAGGGAACATCGATGAACACAAACATTGATAGATGGGAACATCGATGAACACCTTACAAACATAAAACATTGCATAAAACACATATGTTCATCTTTAATATATGAATGTTTGTGTGATTTACAAATGATGATTAATATATGAAAAATTTCTTGAAAAGAACGATTATACTATCTACTATTTTATCAAACATATGCACCAAAATATGTTTATCCTATTGATATGATGTAAAAAAATGTAGGATATGGAGATAATACAAGAATCGTAACCTACCATGTAATTATGAAAACTTGTTTTTTGTAACTCCTAACAACATTAATGCAAAGAAATAAAATGACATATATACCCTTTAACATTAAGAATTTCAATAATTTAAATATCAACAATCCTTGAATTCCTATTGGTTGAGCAAGGTTCATAAAGTTAACAAGAAATGAATGGTTAACAAATGATCCTTGCTCTCTCTCTCTCTCTCTCTCTCTATATATATATATATAGGGTTGGGTTCCGATGAAAAGTATATATATATATATATATATATATAGGGTGCGTTTCTTTTGAAACCCAAACAATTTGTACAAACTATGCAAACCAATCTTACGTGTTCATCAAGTCTAATGAATATATGATTTTATTATGTTTCCTAATTTAAAATCATGATTATAATAAATAAACTTAACATTTCCTAATTTAAAATCATGATTATAATGAATAAACTTAACATTTTCCATATATATCACAATCATTATTAATGAATCATAATCATTATCCATAAATATATTTATTGTTTCCTAATATATTGTTTGCATAGTTTGTACAAATTGTTTGGGTTGCAAAAGAAACGCACCCTATATATATATATATATATACATATATATAGGGTTGGGTTTCAGTGAGAAGTTGAGTTTGACGTGAGAAGCGTGAGAATTGGTTATCAACCGTTGGATGAGAAATAAATGCATATTAGGATGAGATGCACCGACCTTGCACCTGATCAATTCCTTTCTAAACCACAATTCATGGGAAGGCATTTGATTAAAAGTGATCCACAATTTAGATCCACTTTTCACGCTTCTCACGTTAACACTAACTTCTCACACGATCCTTCGCCTATATATATATATATATATACTTGCGTTATTTGTTATGATCCTGATAAGCATGTCTGACTTGTGTGATCAGACATCAACAATGGAGATTGGTAAGCACCAGATCAGGGTGAATGTGATTGCTCACGGGTTGCATATAGAAGATGAATTTCCAGTATCAGTTGGGAAGGATAGGGCACAAAGTTTGGTGAAGGTTGCAGCCCGACTAAACAGATGGTTAGATCCGAAGAACGACCTTGCTTCGACCGTGATCTACTTGGTAAGTGATGACTCGCCCTACATGACTGGAACCACGATATACGTTGACGGTGCACAGTTCGTTGTAAGGCCCCACATGTATGCTTATATGGGAATCTGGAGAACTCAGGTTCGGACTTGGAGTTCATCAGATTTGGTCATGGATGGGAGGATCACTTATAACATTGTTTAAGAGTGAGATTATTGCTGCAACATGTGATGTTAAAAGATGAGTGGGATATACTCACACGTGTCAACATCAAACGTATTTTTTCTATTTTCAATGATAGGAATTAGCTAAAAAAATTAAAATAGTAGGCTAGCAACTTTATATTTCTGGTATTTCTGAAATAAAAGATGGACATCTGAAAATGCATTCCAACTGTTTTGGTGGATGAATTGCATTCTTTTGGTTTGAATATATGTAATTACAATTGTATCAAGTAACCATACTGGAGTCTCTTATCAACTTTCTATTTAAGCAACTATACTGTAGACATTTGATTAATTTTATCACTTTGTGATTAGGGTGTTCAAACTTCTATAAATTGAAGAGATGCTAGGATTAAACATCAAATGTGAGCGGTGTTAGTTCACACTATTTCTTCCTAGAAACTCTCTGTTAATATAGAGTATATTATTGTTTGAAAGCATTTACTGCATAGATTTTCAGTAGTTGTCTCTTAAATCTTCATGAATCATAAGTCTAAAATATGCTCGACAATATACATATAGGATGACTGTTGACAATTTGGTTAACATGTTGTATACCCGACCAACGGACGGGTATAACACTAATTTTACATAATTTTTATGAATTTGATATAAAATTTGATAAATTTAACTTGTTAGCCAGGTTATCAAACAAAACTGGAACAAAATTGGAAGTTTTAGAAGTTTGTTGCAATAATTAAGAATTTTTTTTATCATTATACAAAATATGAACTAAAACACCCCTGCTACATTTTGAGGAAATTTTTTAATATGTCAATCACCCGAACTAAAAAGAGTAAAACAATAATCAACAATATGTAACTTGTTTAATTGGTAAAATTGTAGGTACACAACCATTTTTCTGAATGTTGTTACAATAGTACTCGAGAAAAGAAAAACTTTATTACATTTTGATAATTTTGGTTTTTTATCTTTTAGAAATTAATAATAAAAAATAGTTGCTTTATTGGTGTTAAAATAAGTATTCATAATAGAAATAACATATATTTTAAAACATATATAATTATTAAACTTCTTAGTTATCCAAATGAGTACTCGAGTCCTAATTAATTTATCCATTTTATCAACTCATCAAATACGTATATGTATACATTACTTAAGAATCAATTTGGCAATTTAATTATCTATCATTAAAATTATACATTTATTTTAATTTTAAGTCAAATGTAAATACTTATTTTGAGAAAAGAGAAATATAAATTATTTATCAAAAAATCATATGTTATTCAAATTACCAAACGATTATTTTTGCTTTAACTAAATGGCATACAAATAGTTAGGGGTCGCAACTGGTATAAAGTTATTCCGTTATCCTCTTCACTTAAAATATCGGGTAACGAAATAGGAAATAATCAATCTCGTAAAACTCTTATCCATATCTATATCTTACCCACTAAAATAATGAATAACAAAAGGGGTAATAGATAAGTGGTAAAAAAAATTATTTTAAGCTACATATAATATTGTTAAACCTCAAACATATAAATAAAAAATAAGTTTAAAATATAGTTATTTATATCTAATGTGTTTTAGTAAACATTGTAGTATCATTCTAAATAAAATTATAATATAATATTTCAAAAAAACAACAATATAAAGTTCACTTTTCCTTGTATTTCTTTTACCGACTCCATCTTGTTTCCCATTTAATTATCATGAACCCTTTTATTCGATAAATATAGGAAAAATATTACACGTTAAATATGACATGTATGATGACATTATAAAAAATTATTAATATTTAATTAATTATATATATATATAACAGATAAGATAACAGGTAATGAATATCGAAATATTGTTTATCTGTACCCTACCCACTAAAATATCGTGTAAACAAGTAATGAATAAAATTTTATTTACAAACAACCCCTTGCATTGTTCCTGGGCACATGTCCTTCGTACCTTGAGAAAATTGTTTGTTCCGGTTACGTTGTTTTCTTTAGAAGAGTTCATCTCCATTTCCAATGTTGTAAACCCTAAATATAGTGAGAAGTGAAGTTTTGAACTGTGGCGATCGAATGAAGTGTGCGGTGTTACGTACTATTTGATCCAGCAAGCCGATTCCAATTTGGATCGTTCTCAATTCTATTTTTTTTTCAGAGCATGATGTAATTTACACAAAGCTGCTCATTCTTTTCCATTAATAGAATTTGTGTGGTGTTTTCTACACTAACAAGTCCTCTCATTTGTGTATCATCTAGTTTCGAATTCTACAACACACAAATTGTTATGTGTAATTTCAATTTATGGTTTTTAATTTTTACTTCTTAATGGCTCCATTAAGAGGCAGCCTCTGAATCATTAAGAGGTGAATCTTGTTTGGCAAAAAAAAAAAGTCGGTCGTTTAATGGTTCCAAAACCCTCTTTGTATCGTGGACTTCCCTTAACCATTGAGCGCCCTGATTTCATTATGAACAATTACCAAACAACCATATTTCATTTTACGTTATATCATAAGAGCCTCTCAATTATTCTGATCACTTAATGATTCTGCACTAAATCATTCAACAACTGCCAAACAACCCCATATTAATAGATGTATTTGGTGGGCGATTAGTTTCAAGCAGCGGGTAGTGAATTGGTTTTAGCATGTTATTTGCTCTTTTAGGTTATGACATCAAAAGGAAACCCATGGGGTCATTAACGACAATGTATCGTATGGTGGAATGAATTGAAAAGAAAAGGGAATAAAAAATGAAATGGAAACTGCAAGGGAATGGAATGATCAATTACCAGTCCATGGAAAGAACTATTCATAAACAATTTGGTAATCAGAGATGTATATTTCACATTTTCTAAAAGTACAGAGGAAACAAGCTATTAATAGCCAAAGAAATACAACAGGAAAAGGAAAGGAAAGGAGAAAATCACTCTACAAATCAAGGCTAACATTAAGGGACAAAGAAGGAAAGAATATGGAAAAGAAAATAAAAGGATTTCCAATACTCCCCCTCAAGTTGGAGCATGAAGATTTTGAATGCCCAACTTGTCAAGTAATGACCGGAATTGTTGAGCTCCCAAGGCCTTTGTGAACAGGTCGGCGATTTGAGATTTAGAATGGATGTCTAACGGCTGTATCTCTTGTGACTCGACTCTCTCTCGAACAAAATGACAATCCATCTCAACGTGTTTCGTACGTTCATGAAAAACGGGATTGTTGGCGATATGTCGTGCAACTTGGTTATCACAGAAAAGGGGCGTTGGTCCACTTTGTTTTACATCTAATTCATGCAGGAGCCATCTCATCCACAATACTTCACTTACTGTGGTTTCCATTGCTCGATATTCTGCTTCGGCAGATGATCGAGACACAACCGATTGTTTCTTGGATCTCCAAGAGATTGGTGCTCCTCCCAAGAGGAGAAGGTATCCGGTTCTTGATCTTCTAGTGAACGGGCATCCCAACCAATCCGAGTTACAATACGTTACAAGATCGGTTCCCCCGTCATATGGTAACAGAATTCCTTGTCCGGGAGTGGCCTTTAGATACCGTAGATTACGGGTGGCTGCATCCATGTGAGTTTGACATGGGTCGGCGACAAATTGGCTAAGCACATTGACGAAATATGCAATATCAGGACGTGTGGCTTGCAAGTAAAGAAGTCTTCCGACTAGTCTTCGGTATTGACTTGCATCCACCTTAGGCTGCCCATTGTCTTTGTCTAACTTTAAACCTTGTTCCATAGGAAAGCTACTTGGCCAACACCCTTGTAAACCACAATCATTCAAAATGTCCAGAATGTACTTCCTTTGACTTAGCACAAGACCGTCACGTGTTCGCGCCACTTCGATTCCCAAGAAATACTTTAGTACTCCGAGGTCCTTGATGCTAAATTTGGTATCAAGGTAGTTCTTGGTGTCTTGAATCTTTTCCAAATTGTTTCCAGCGATGATCACATCGTCTACATAGATAAGTGTCGTGACAAACGTGTCATCGTCCTTGTAAATAAAAAGAGAGTGGTCCATCTTGGTTTGCTTGAAACCAATCTCAATGAGAGCCAATGTGAACTTTTGATACCAATTTCGAGAGGCTTGCTTTAGACCATAAAGGGACTTCTTTAGCCTGCACACTCTGGTATCGTCCCTTTTTTCGGAAACCTTGAGGTATTTTCATATACACCTCCTCATCTAACTCTCCGTGTAAGAAGGCAATGTTTACATCTAGTTGATGTATCAGCCAACCCTTCTTTACGGCCACAGCAAGAAGAGTTCGAACAGTAACAAGTTTGGCCACCGGTGCAAATGTCTCATGGTAATCGACTCCTTCCATTTGGGTAAAACCTTTTGCGACCAACCTTGCCTTGTATCTTTCAATTTCACCGTTGGGCTTGTATTTGATCCTATAGACCCATTTAGAGTCTATGGCTCGCTTACCCTCCAGTAGCTCTTCAAGGCTCCATGTCCCATTCTTTTCGAGAGCTTGAATTTCATTATTCATTGCTTGTCTCCAACTTTCATTCTGAACAGCCTGAGCAAAGTATTTTGGCTCATCGTTTGAGTCGATGGCTGTCAGATAAGTTTTGTGAGACTTAGAGAAATTTTTATAAGAAATAAAATTAGCCAAGGGATGTACCGTCGAGGACTCGTTTTTGGTGACGGGTTGTGCATGGTCTACCGATGGGGGAAGTTTGACGTCGAAGTCGGCAAAACGTTTCGGTTGTGTTCTGTTCCTCTTCTCCCTAGTTGGTTCTGGTGGTTCAGCAACACTTTCATCATGGTTCATGTCATAATCGTTTTTTGTGCCTAAATTTCCAAGATCAACATTTGCCTCCATCGATTCGGTCTGTTGGACATGTGTGGTGCTACTTTGTTTTTGGCTGCCACTCTCTTCAACGTCTTCTGTTTGGGCCGATGATGAGGTCTCTTGAAGGGGCGTGTTATTAACTTCAACCTGCTCAAATGAGGTAGCTTCTTGGGCTGGCCCACCCTTATCCCTTGTTGGGCTGTTACGTTGCTCCCTTGTCTTATCGAACATTTCCCATCTCTTTGGAAATTTGAAAATCTCTTCTTCTTCAATTTCCTTATTAACAGTAGAGAATGGAAAAGTTCCTTCCGCAAACTTTACGTCCCTTGAGACAACAATCTTTCCATGCTTCGCATCATAGATCTTGTATCCCTTTGTTCCTCTTGGCTACTCAACGAAGATACCCGGTCTCCCCCTTACTTCAAACTTATCTCCTTTTGTTTCGATATTCCTATAATATGCCAAGCATCCAAAAACCTTTAGAAAATCATAGTCTGGCTTTTGATTATATAAGATCTCAAAAGGAGTTTTGTTCTCTATCACTTCCGATGGCAACCGATTGATCAAATAGGTTGCGGTCAATATGCACTCTCCCCAAAATTTAGTTGGTAAGTTTGCTTCAAATCTCAATGCCCGTTCCGTTTCAAGAAGATGCCTATGCTTTCGCTCCACCACCCCATTTTTTTGAGGGGTGTGTGGACAAGTTGTCTCTAGCACAACTCCTTGATTGGCATAAAAATCGAGCATGCGATTTGATGTAAATTCACCCCCGTTGTCACATCTAAGCTTCTTAATCTTCTTTTCAAATTGTGTTTTCACGAATTTGTAAAAACTTATCAAACACGAACTTGCATCACTTTTACATTTAAGGAGAAACACCCAAACCGCCCTGCTATAATCGTCCACTATGGTGAGAAAGTATCTTGCACGTGAGAGCGAGGGAGTACGGTAAGGACCCCAAATATTGCAATGTATTAAGTCAAAACAACCATGAGTTTTAATAGAGCTAATAGGAAAGGGTGATCTTGTGTGCTTGGCTTTAGAACAAGAATCACACAACCAATCTTTATTCTTTATTGGAATACTCTTAAGAAAATCAATGTGAGCAAGTTTGGTATTTGAAGCATGGCCCAAAAGGTTGTGCCAAATGTCGATAGTGGCAATCATAGCTTGTCTTTTATCTTCGACCATCCCCATTTGGTAGAGACCATCCTTGCACTTACCCTCTCCAATCAACGTCCTCGAGGTCAAGCCCTGTATGACAAAAAAATCCGGGAAGAACGTTACTGGACATTGAAGATCTCTTGATATTTTGCTAACTGATAGTAAATTGCAATTAAAATCAGGAACATGTAAGACCCCCTTTAATTTTGTTCCATCTTTCAAGATGTAATCTCCTCTTCCTTTCATAGCTATCCTTTCACCATTTGGTATGGTGACCGGGAGCTCGTGAATGCCTTCGATTCGGTTTTCGAGGATGGAAGCCATGTGGGTGACATGATCTATGGCACCCGAATCCATAATCCAGTTGTTCCTTCTATCATAGTTACCTGTTGTGTTGGCAGTGGGGCCACCTGATGCCATATTAGCCACTGAAGATGCACTAGTGTTTGCGCCTCCTACAAAGAGATTCAGAAATTGTTGGTATTGTTCACCGGTTAGACCCGGTATAGGGCTGGTTTCGGAGTCAACATAGGCAGCTCTAGGCTTGGTCCTTTCCCGTTTCGTTCCTTTCCCTGGCCACCACTCCGGATATCCAATGCGTTTAAAGCATCCATCCCGGTTGTGACCGTCTTTGTTACAGAAGGTACAATGCTCAGTCTGATCTCCAAAGTTTCGTTTGCCCTCTCTTTGACTGTTCTTGTTCGCTTGTTGGTGTGCATCACGCTTCGAAGGAACAAAGGCTTGGAAGGCAGTAGTATCAACAGTGCTTCGCTTTCCCGTCGTCAGGTTCTTTGTTGTTCGTCTTCCGACACTAGATGATAGGCCGTACCAAGAGTCGGTATAGGGTTCATCTCCAAGATCTGTGTTCTGATGGTGGAGAATTCGCTGTCCAGACCAAGCAAAAACTCATAGAGTCTTTCCTTTTCTTTTAAATCTTCCATTTTCTTCCCGATTTTGTAAGAGCAACCTTCGCATGAGCATCTCGGGTTGGGCAAAATGGATTGCAGTTCATCCTACAAAACACGGAGTTTTGTGTAGTATGTTGAGACGGAGTCTCCGTCTTGCCGTGTGGATGTCAATCTCTGTTTCAGTTCGTATGCCCTAGGGGCACTCTGTTTTCCAAATCTTTCCTTTAGGTCTCTCCACATTTCTTCCGCCGTACTAGTATATTTGACGCTATTACGTATCTCTTTCTCCATGGCCGTGTTTAGCCAACCTTTAATCATTGCATCACATCTCATCCACCCCATGTATTCCGCAGCGGTCTGGTTCAGCCTCTTAATGGACTCGTCAATGAAGCCCGTTTTGTTTTTGGCAAGGAGGAAATTGATCATTTCTTGAGACCAATCAACGTAATTGCTGTCGGTAAGGGTTTCGCTAACGTGCATTTGTCTAGGATAGTCAGAGGGATGGATATAATATGGTGAATCATGATCGGAGGTGACTTCATCTTTCTTGCTGGTTTCGCCGGTTTTGCCGGTCATGGTGAAGGTGATTGGAAGAAAGACAGCGAGTTGAGTTTTCTGGGTTTTAGGGTTTCTTTGTTTTGGCCTGCTCTGATACCATAAACAATTTGGTAATCAGAGATGTATATTTCACATTTTCTAAAAGTACAGAGGAAACAAGCTATTAATAGCCAAAGAAATACAACAGGAAAGGAAAGGAGAAAATCACTCTACAAATCAAGGCTAACATTAAGGGACAAAGAAGGAAAGAATATGGAAAAGAAAATAAAAGGATTTCCAATAATTCAAGGTGTTGCTTAGGGTGTGTTTGGCAACCATAATCTAAATTTATTTATTTTTTCGGAAGGGTGTCATAGGCTATGTCTAGACTAATCCCTTGGCAAATTATGACCGTAAGACATTAGCCCTGATTAAACCTCAGTGGCCACAATTGTTGTATACGCCTGGATTTGAACCCTACGTAGATGGGATATTCCACCACATCCGTCAGAGTACGCCACAACCCTTGTGGTTACCATAATCTAAATTTATTTATAGAGTTTATCGTTATATTTCTTTCTGGATTAAATGCATAATCTCTTTCACGATATATCATGTTTTGATGCTAGTGTGCTATATTTGAATGCCAATGAAGCCTACAAGAATTTCCGGCTCCTTTTATGCATTGTTGCAAAAGCATGCTAAGCAAGTGCATGCCTCAATTGAAGTTATCAATCTCTGATCAATATGGCCAGCGGTGAGTGTTCCTTGGTGATGGGAAAAAGGTTAGGAGGGGAGGGAATCGAGAAGATTTTATTTAGTGCAAAGGATTTTAAAATATAGATGGTGGACATATTCTTTTGGCAAGCCTGGGATCTTTGCGGGAACTATTGCTCTAATATTTAACGTAGAGGACATGTTTGTGTGTATCTCCTAGACCCTACTTCCAAGTGGGACATATTGAATGTGTTTGGTCTGATTTTTGATTTTAAAATATACCAATAACATGATAAAGAATTTACGTAACGTAGGGATGCTTTTGGAATGGAAATACTGTTACTCTAAAAGTTCCTATTCTCTTTTGAAGTTCAAGGTGACGAAAAGAAGTGTAACATGAATCTCATAGAGTGACAAAGATGATTAAAAGTTGCATAACGTTCATGGAGTTGTATCCTTCCACCAATTACATGGTGAAGACTCGAAATATAACATGAGGTGTTTTAAAGAACGCTAAGGTGGCGTTTGGGTAGTGGGATTTGTGTATCTTGTGATAGTGGTAATCCCTTGGGATTTTATATTCTTCCCGTAGAGTGACGATTATCTATGAACATTGTGTAAATCCAACGGTTTATGTTTGGGTCTTCATGACGGTTTTTATGTTATCTTAAACCTTTTAATTATGTTTTTAAGAACTAGACCTTATGGTCTATATAACGCTTGTTTTTCAAGCTTAAAACCACTTTCACGTAACAGTAATGTTGGAAGTTTACCTAAAGGGAAAGAGAAGTTGTGATGTTGTTAGAAGAGGCATGGGTTAGATGAGTTTTGTAATTCACCTTTAGTCTTATTATAAATCTCAGTTGTGGATGTGTTTACCCATTGCAAACTTTGAGACGTAATTGATATTTTATCTTGGTATATTTTGGGACATTTTGGCTATATTTTATGTTACTGCTGTTTTGGAAATTTGGGTCATTACAAAAAAAAGGGCAAAAGCGAGTAAGTGACCAAATGTATATCAAATAAAAAGTATCCGGTAATTATAATATTTTCTAATTACAGTTATTCTCACACATATCACGATCTTTCCAACACAGATCAAGGTGTAAACAACAGTAACATTTTCCTTCGCTACAAGGACGATAAAAACAACGTCCAATATTGATCTTTTCGCTTGTAACCTTTTCGTCATTTGAGCTCAATACCACCTTCCTCCCAACAAGACGGTTTGATGTGCCTGGATCACAACAATATAACCACAAACTTAGTTAGAAAAATGAATACATACATACATATATATATACACACACACACACATATATATATATATATATAGAGAGAGAGAGAGGAGGTTTCGATGAAAACATGGTCAAAATAAAAGAAAACAAAAACGCCTATATCATATGTAATTTCAGACTAAAATTCACATGTGATTCGGGTCAGTCATGGCATGGACGCATACGAGTTTGGCCCGACGACCTAAGAGTGTTGACCAAACCTGAATCACGTATGATTTTAGTCCAAAATCACATGTGATATAGAGACCCCATATATATATATATATATATAGGGGTGGTTTCAATTGGAAACCAAATTTCATTGGAAACTTTGGAAACCAAATTTCAATCATTGATCTTTTTAATCAATGGTCAAGATTCATTTGAATTATATATGGTAATAAATTAATTAATTTATTAATAAAAAATAATAATAATTTGTCAAAAGGGTAAATATGTCTTTTTCTTTTATGTTTCAAATTTGGCAACAAAGATGAAATATGGTAATAAATTAATTTATTTATTAATAAAAGATAATAATTATACATGGTAATAAATTAATTAATTTATTAATAAAAGATAATAACAATATATCAAGACTACCTTTTTATTACTTGTTCATCAATATGCAGTATCTAAAACCCAATTAAGTTTCATTACCATTATTGTTTCATTACCTTTCCATTATGTTTTACTATATCAAATCTGTTTCATTAGTTTTCACTATATTAATATTTTGTTTCATTACCTTTCCATTATATTTCACTATATCAAATCTGTTTCATGAGGTTTTACTATATTAATATTTTGTTTCACTATATTAATATTTTGTGCCGGGAGGTAATATTGAAGATTTCATATGAATATAAATTTTCATTCATTGGATGAATCAATCACTGATTCATAAGAATAAGAAAAAATAATTTGATTTGTAGCTTGCGTATTAATCAATTTGTGTTTACCTAAATTAAATGTTTCATGTTTAAATTAATAAATGATCAATATTACCATATATAAAATATATTAAAATTAAATAATTAATATTATAATAATAATAACACTTACCATATATATTATGAAATTATGTAAAAGACTAAAATAACCTTATCAATTAAAAATAAAAATAAAAAAAGGAAATTCAATGATTGGTTAATTTCGGTTTCCAAAGTTTCCAATGTAATATTGGTTTCCAATTGATCCCTCCCCTATATATATATATATATGGAAATATTCAAACGAGAAGACGATCAATTTGCGAGAAGGCAAGAAGGAATATGAGCCACATAATCCTTTAGTTAAAATATACCATAAATATAAAATTAAAAATAATTTTAGAAATTAGGATAATTATCATTTTGAATTGTATAAATCCTTAAATATCTCATTATATGTTTTAATTTTTTTTTAATCAATTCATAATTTTTTTATTCAAGTTCTATATAATTTTTTTAGATACACTTTTGATAAAATCATAAATTTAATCAAATATCACATGTGAAGCCTACAATCAATTAATTATCTCTTTCACCATTTTTTCTCTATTTTTAGATCCACGATTTGAATCAAATGTGATTAAATTCGTTTAGTGTATGATATATTATGTATCACATATGATCTACAATGTGAATTTTTTACATATCAAATAAGATAATATATACGTCCGAGTATAAGTGATGCATAATCACATATGATAATATATGCATCACAAAAAAGATCTATAAATATAAATATACATAATCATATATGATTAATTAAAATATCTACAATTATCACATGTGATATCTGTGATATATACAACAATTCACATAGTGATATCACATGTGATATTTGATGAAAATTGCGATTTTTTTTATTAAAAGTGTGTCTAGAAAAAAATGTTATATAAAACTTAAAGAAATTATGAATTAATTAAAATTAAAAAATAAATAAATATAAAGGATATGATGAGGATTTTAAAGATTTATATCCAATTAAAAAATGATAATTATCCTAATTTCTAAAATTAATTTCTATTTTTATTTATGGTATTTTTTAATTAATGGATTACATGGCCCATATTCCTTTTCGCCTTCTTGCAATTTAGTTTGTTTCTCGGATGATCCTCCACACACATATATATATGGAGAGAGAGAGAGAGAGAAATGATCAAACAAGAACATGGTTAAAATAAGAGAACTAGAAAGCGACTAGATCACATGTGAATTACATGCGATTATGGGACACGGTCAACAAAAGGGTGAGTGGACGGCCTGACCCATGACAAAAGTCGCGTGAATCATATGTCAATTTTACACGGGATTCGGCTATTTTCGTATTCTTTTATTTGGTTATGGTTCTCTTATAAACCTACAGACTCTCTCTATATATAATGGAGAAGGGGTGATGAATACATACATTCATAAATGGAGGCAACAGAAGCGATGAGAAGGAAGAACAAAATCAGAGACTTGCAACTCGCCATTTTTATTGAAAAGATGATGAAATTGCTAATAGGATATTGAAGTGACGAAATGAAAGGGTATTTATAAGTTAGAGATATAGTGAAATATGGCAATGGCTTAAGTTTTGCAATTATTTCTTACAACTTGATTTGATCTTGCAACTCAAATACTTTATTTCTATAAAAGAAATATGCAACTTCAATTTATTTTTTTGTAAAAGTAAATTGTTTGAGATAATTTATAACAATTAAATATAGAAAAAAATCAGTTTGTAACAACCTGTCCCACGTGAATAGAAGAGTATATTTGTAAGCTCCTTATACACTCAAAATTGTGTTTTACTATAACTTCTACGATAATTTTAAATTGGATTCGAAGCCATTGGCCAGTGTGTTGCTTTCGGCTTTAGAGTGTTATAAAACAAAACGAGTGACATAGTTTTTTTGGTTAAAGTAGTTTGTTTTTATAAAATTAATGCTTTTGCCCTCTTTCATGTCGTGTTGAGCAATTCCATGAATAGAAAATGAGATTTATGGGCTTATTTTAATGTGGTGGGGTTGTGACAACCGGTCTTATAAGAACAGAAAATGAGATTGATGAACTCTTTATAAGCTTCAAATTATTGGTTATTAATTATAACACGATTGCTACTTTTTGATTTTGTTTCATTTGTGTTTTTCGTTGTTTGTGGGGAGGTTTAGTTGTTGTCAGGTCGTTTTGTTAGCTTCGTTTTCCCGCGTCCTTGGTTGCTCGTTTATCTGC
Source organism: Arctium minus (assembly GCA_954870635.1). Lineage (NCBI taxonomy): Eukaryota > Viridiplantae > Streptophyta > Magnoliopsida > Asterales > Asteraceae > Arctium > Arctium minus. The sequence continues at coordinate 45,700,715 of OX941096.1, forward strand.
ACTTTGCAGATTTCTTTCTTCTGTTTGACTTGTATCTGTTTCCTTTTAATATATTTTCTTTTCAAAAAAATAAATATAACTTTTATTATAATTCTAAGTTGATTTAAAAGTTATTGAGTTATCTTCTTCTTTGGGTTTGACATGTCATGATACTAGAGGACTTGATGAAAGCCATTTTTGTAGTTGATTTTGTTGCCATTTGATTTAATATCGATATGTTTCTATTCAGGGATTATTGTTTCTCAAATTCTTGGATTTTTTTTCCAATTGTGTAGTTGATTTTGTTGCCATTTGATTTAATATCGATATGTTTCTATTCAGGGATTATTGTTTCTCAAATTCTTGGATTTTTTTCCATTTGTGTAGTTGATTTTGTTGCCATTTGATTTAATATCGATATGTTTCTATTCAGGGATTATTGTTACTCAAATTCTTGGATTTTTTTTTTTGGTATTTGTTGACTTAGGTGTCGTTTGTTTTTTAAGTAGTCTAAAGTCTGAAGTCTTATTTTAGTTATGATTAATAAGATGTGGTGTGTAAAAAGGTCTGAACGATTCAGACTTAAGAGCCAGGTTTTTTAAAAACAAACAAACAACCCCTTACTATATATTCAATGTCATGAATATTTTGCTGGTAAAATGTTGTTGTCCTTCTCAATTATTTTAATGGGGTAGGCTAAATGCACCGCTAGATATTGTTATACACACTCATATCTACTAATTTTCTTGTCACACCCATTAACATCATGACTTGATTCTTACATTTTTAGTGTACGACTTAAACTGATTTGACATAAATAGATATGCATATAACAACACTCTTTCATAATTTCTCCAATTTACGATATTTTAGCAATATTCTTTTAGTTTAAAAACCAAAGAGCATCTCCAATAGCTTCTCCAAAATAGAGAAAATAGGGAGTTTGAACAATTTTTTGCTTCAACAAATTCTCCAAGATGGAGAAAGTAGGAGAGATAGTGTAAATTTTTCCAAAAACTTATTACCATCAAAGAAAATTTATTTATTTTATTATATTCCACCAATAAGAAAATCTTAAAATGAAATGTTTAGAAGAGAGAAATAATATTGTATTAAATATATGAAATATTTTAATAATATGATCAATAATGCAATCTTTAAAATGGATAATATGTTAGAGTTGAATGTAATTTTTCTTTTAAAAAACTTTTAAAGAATCTGTTGAAGATGCTCTAACATTATGTACAAATTTTATGTTTAATGTTTTCCAAATCTCCAAAAATGGGAATATATTTAAGTACAAATTACTACATATTTAACAATTATATGTATTTATCATTTAGACTATGCATTTAATAATCTAAAATTTAAATTATAATAAACAATCGAATTAAACAAAATATTCCAAATTTGCCTTAACATATTAATTTTGGCTACATTCGATAAATGAGATAAGGATAAAACATGACAAAACTCAATATACGTCCTACGTTTGGTATGATATGAGACGGGGGCAGATTGAGATAAGGTGAGACAAGCAAAGCTTTTCTTTATTCTATCAAAAGTTATTAATCTACCTACATTTGATATAACCATAATATTATATTTTTTTTAATGGTCATCATTTCCCGCCTTTATCTCCAACATTGTCACCGCACCCACTACCATCACCACCGGTAACGACCATAACAGTCACCATCGCCTCTACCACAACTACCACCACCACCTCCTTCGATCGTCGTTCTAGCTATCATTTTCGCTGCAATAACCTCCACCGTGTCATTTCTTTTGCCACACTAGTTTTATTAAAATTATGTGTCATGTTGGTTAACTAGCTATTTGATGTATAAGTAATCTAGATATTTAAATGTTTGATACATCACATCTTATGTCCCAAAATCATTTTGGTTAGACGGAAGTACATTGAATTTTCGTGCAATTTGCCCAAGTTTTATGTTCTCTATAGGAAAATCAAGGATAAAAATGCACAATTCGCCATTCTAAAATGTCTTAGTTGATCATTTGTTAAAACAAATATAGTAATTATAATGTTTAAATGTATATGTATTTCATAATATAACTTCTATTATTGAGTGAAATGCTAAATTTATATACTGCAATACAATAAGTTAATTCATAATTAATAAAAGTATTATGGGTATAATTTGTAAAGTAAATTAATATAAGAGTATTACTGAAAATTTATATAATCAAAGATAAAAAAGAATATATGTATATATATATATATATATATACCTAACATTTCATATTTTGGTGTTATCCATCGGGAAAAAAAACTATTTGTGTTAAAGGAAAAGCAGAATAGAACAACAATATACGGAGAGAATGAATCTGTAATTCTCATTAATCAAATGCCCTTTAAATAGGGATGAGTTACAAGTAGATAACCACGAGATATTTCAGTTCTAATCTAACTCTGGTATATTTATCTCTATCTCTATCTTTATCGTCATATCCTTTAGACGATGGCACACTTATCCTACAACACTCCCCCTTGTGCCGAGTTAAAGGAGTGGTGGTGCACAGTTGTTGCCTCGTTAAAACCTTACGCCAAAATAAAACCCAGTGGGAAAAAATAAAAATATGACGAAGGAAAGAGTACAACACACCAGCTTCTTTGCAATACATAGACTTATCCTTCAGTCTAGTTTTCTCTTAGATTCATACTTTAATCTTGAGAGTTAAGAAAACATGATGGTATATAAACAGTTGCCTCACTAAAACCTTACACCAAGGAACAAAACCCAATGGGAAAAATAAAACCTTGGTTGAAGGAAAGAGCACAACATACCAATATCACAAATATAGTAGACTCCCCCTTTTGTCTACTACTCCCCCTGATTCGTGCATTAACCAAGGGAATTTGGAAAACATTTCCATTTACTTTCTACACGTTTCCCAATATATGGTTTTAGGTAATGACTTGGTAAAATATGTCACATTGTTTTGACACCTTACTTGATTCACTTAAATCTAAAGGAGAGTCTTTTATTGCTGATTGTATAGAAACTTAAGCAGAATATGCTTTGTGTTATTACCCCTGATGTATCTTATGTTCATTTCTTCGATACATGATACATTATTTTCCATATATGCAAGTAGGATACTGGTTGAACCCAGAATTACTAACTCCTATAATATATGTAATGATAGTCCTTAATCATATACATTATTTTATTATCTCATGGAGAGTAATATTCTTGGATTAATTCAAGGAGGTAGTTACAAAGGATCACTTAGTTTACTTCCAAGCAATCGACGTGTTCCTTGTGGTAATTCTTTATTCAGTTTGGGAACATCATTTGTATGGGTCAGACAGATACCTAATATCAGCAAACACATACCAATACATTATTTGGTGTTTTTCTATAAGAGCTAGCTAGTACTTTTGCTGCTTACATTCTAAGTAGGTATTGAAGTTCCATTATCAATCCCATTTTTCTTTCTACAGGGAAAGTATAAACCATGTCAATGGTTCCAAAAGATTAATTTAATATCATTCCAATGATTTTGCGTTGGCGCTGAGCTAAATCTAGCTAACAAGTTCACTGAGAAATATAATGTATGGTCAAGTGTATTATGCTAAGTACGATAATGCGCATATTGTACTTAGATAGGGAATTCCAGCTCCCAGCATTTTTTGTCATCATCCTTTAGACGAAATGGATCTTTCCTTATATCCGACACTTCGACCGATCATGGGAGTGCTAACCGGATGCGCTTTGTCCATATTAAATTGCCTGATTATTTTCTGGACATATGCGATCGGTGAATTAATATTTCACAAACTCGGTGTCCTAGCTCAAATATCTAGACAAAACCAAGTTTTCCCAAGATCTTTCCTCTCAAAATCAGATTTCAAGTAGCTTGTGGTTCCTCTATTTCATCAAGAGTGCCTATTATGTTCACAACATTGACATATAGGGCTACTTTGAAAATCTGGAACTTGTTTTCCATAATAAATAAGCAAGAGAACATTTCATCGTTCTTATATATCCTTTCCCAATCAATTATTCCATTAGGCGGGTATACCACATCCACTTATATTGTTTTAATCTATAAAGTGGGCGTTTCAATTTATTGCAAACGCATTTCGTGGTTTAGAGTTTCTTGATTTTGGTAATGTAATATCATCAAGCACTTTTATATATCTCTAAATCTAGATCCCCGTAGAGATATGTGGTAACCACATTCATGAGTTGCATTTCCAGTCCTTCGGAAACTACTAGGCTAGTAAATTATACGGATGTCATAACATCCATCTTGAGAGAGTAAGTCTCCTCGTGGTCAATCCAGGGCGTTGTGAGAAACCTTGCGCCAAAGGAGAGTCTCATACATTATGACTTAATTATTCTCATTACGCTTTAGGACAAATGATTTATCTATGTCTTACAGGCTTTACACTTGGTGGGTTAGCACTACCAAACCAAATACCTGTTCATTTGTCAAATAATATGATTCTCCTGGATTGCTTATTTAGGCCAATTTGCTCTTTGTTGATATTTTCCAACTAAGCATGGTTCGATGTCAATGTGCTCTATCACCTCATAAACAATAATATATGCGAAATATATCATCAATAATTATATATGATCTGTCCATCGACTCATATGTGCTCTCATAATTCATTTGAGATTAATATTCATCTCTAGAATCAATATTAACTTCGGTATTTGCTTGTACCTTTTCAAGAGGTTGGTTTTAAAGTCAATAGAGAATTGATGGACTTTAGGTATTTTCTTGTACCTTTTCAAAAGTAGGTTCATATACTCATTTACGATACTCATATTCTTTTGAGTTTACGACGTTGATTTTGGGATAAGTTGTTTCAACCATTTACATATATAAAAGATAATATATGATTTTCTTTATGATAAGAAAATGGATTATGGTTATGAAATTTCATTATCATAACAATATTGGATTTTTGTATGCGTATATTTTATTGATAATACTTCATCAATATTTTAATTTGTGAAAAAGAAATCACTCAATCTATTGGATTTCCAGGTAGTAGGGGAATCACATGGATTTCTTAAATCCCTACAAACCTTAGGGTTATTTACACCCGTTTGACAAAATCCTTTCGATGTATTGCGATTAATTCATCAATGAAATACATAGATAACATTTGTTATTTGGTAAATTTTGACATGAGGTCAAAAAAATCATACCATATTGGTATTTTGGGATCTTTTGGCAAGAGGCCAAAGTGACAATGAGTTTGGCATATGAAGCAATTTTAATACCTTAATAGCATTTATTTATTTATTTATTTTTTTTGAGCTTTTGGAAGTGTAACTTCCAAAAATTAATTATAAGATTATGAATAAAGATAAACATTTAAATATTAACATAATCAAATAATAAATAAATAAATAATTAATATTGTAAACTAATTGGATAAACATCTAAATATTACCAATATTAAGATGAACATTTAAATTAACAATCTAAATATATATAAATATTGTAATCTAATTTAATAAACATTAATAATAATAGTGCAAAACGATAAATATTATCATATCCATAATCAAACGGTAATTGATCAAAATAAAATAATATTAACATAATTAAATTAATCAACTAAACATGTCAAAATTGTGATTAATTGAGGATGTATATATAAAGAACGTTATGTCCAAAGCATAAAAAAATTATACTAAACCAATTAAATTAAATTAGGTAGAGCCAATAATGAAATAAGTAATACTCCAATTCATTATTTGGACCGTGTTAAAAAAAATAGGTTTAATAGATTCAATTAAATAAAAGTAAGTAAGCACATTTTAAAACGAGTCAAAATCAAATCATATAAGTAAATAATAATGATATGATTAAATTTACCGATTATTCATAAATAAATAACAATAATCAAAAACTATAAAAAAAACTATAATACCATTGCAATCAAATTAGACTAAATCGAAACTAAATTAATTTAATATCTTATTTGCCAATACAATGAATATTTAATAAATAATTGAGAGGCTAACGAAATTGTCTTTAGCAGCAAAAGACATCTCTTTCCTTTCTTCTCTCACAACAATTCACTTCAATCGTCAATGTGGATAATAAAAGGAAAAACAGAAGATTGCCTAAACCACTGGCCTAAAGCAAATCCAATACTATTTATCTCTCAAATTTATTTTTAACTCACAACAAGAAGCCAATCGATGCAAATTTATTTGTTGTGGTATTAATTCTCAAGAATTATGTTGATTTTTCTCAATTTATTTGCAACATGGTTCATTACAAATAAAACAAATTTCTTTTATTTATTCTTATACATGGATAAAAAAACACTAGTACATAACATATCTTTATTCAATTCATAAAGATCAAACGTAAAAGGACCATACCTGATTTCAACGGTAACGATTATTTTTGAGCTTTACGTGCTGATAACGTGTTAAAGGAAAAGCAGAATAGAACAACAATATACGGAGAGAATGAATCTGTAATTCTCATTAATCAAATGCCCTTTAAATAGGGATGAGTTACAAGTAGATAACCACGAGATATTTCAGTTCTAATCTAACTCTGATATATTTATCTCTATCTCTATCTTTATCGTCATATCCTTTAGACGATGGCACACTTATCCTACAACAATTTGCACCAAATATTACACATTTTTCATGAATTTAATGTAAGATCTAGTGTTATTCATTGGAGAAGCCCTAAGAAATTTAGGGGAGAGATCTTTTAATCAGTCAATCATTGATTTTAATTTAATTTAATTTTAATTTAATTATGAGGGCTTAATGGTCATTTTAAACTCAATCGTCTTTAATTATGGTAATTGTGGATTACAGGAATGGCAACGGGGCGGGTTCGGGGTGGGTTTGCCGTCCCCCGTCCCCGTCCCCGAAACCGAAACCCATCCCCGTCCCCGCCCCGTTCCCCATCGGGTTTTTATTCGGGGCGCCCCGTCGGGGATTTTTTATGCCCCGTCCCCGAACCCGACCCAATGGGGAATCCCCGATCCCCGAACCCGACCCGATAATTTAATATTTTATTTATATAATTATATATATAATTTCATAATATATATAATTTTATATATATAAATAATTATATATATAATATATATAAATAATTTTATACATAATATATATAATTTTTATATAATATATATATAATTTTATTATAATATATATATAATTTTATTTTTAATAATATAAATATATATATCGGGGCGGGGCGGGATACCTTGCCCCGTCCCCGAACCCGAACCCGAAAAAATCCCCGAAAAAATCCCCGTTACCCGACCCGACCCGAAATTGTTTAACCCGACCCGAACTTAGTCGGGTTTCGGGTTTCCCGTCCGGTTCGGGGTTTTCTGCCATCCCTACCTCTAGAGAACAACACGAACCTTACAACCAACTGGAAATTTGCGCTGATGGAATTGGCGGGTTCACACTATGCAGCGATTCACAGGGCAAGCGATGAGTTTTCTGAAGGTGAATATCGATATTCTTGTTTCTGTAGAATTACGTTAAGGACATTCGAATCACGGGGCCTTAACATTGACCTCGACCTTTCTTATATCGTAGGCAAAAGGAGAGTTCCGCTGAAATTAGCTATGTGGAAGATGATTTCTCGTCTTGAAGACCTATGTGTTTCCGGCACACGTTCAGTTGTACCGGTTGCTAATTTGACTTGATCATTATTCATATTGATGATTAAAGTGTGTATGCAAAACATTTGACCTAAAGTTGTTATAAAGCAGGAAATCCATGTCAAGGCGTTCATGGCCTAGTTCATACAACTAGTTGTATTCAATTCTAAAAATAAAAATGGAAAATTATTGAAATTTCTAGTTAAAAAGGAAAATCCAAGATTTATGGTTGAACAAAATAAAAATTACAAGTGAAGATCTGATAAATAAACTTGAAAAAAAATACATCAGTATGGCCATATGGGTGATACAAAATACTCATTTTGTTGTATAATTTGTTTATTTCAACGTTTTAATATAATTAAATATTTTTACATATAAAAGTAAATATGTAATTTGTTTTAGTCATAATGATGTATTTTTATGGGATAAAGAGAATGATAAGAGTGTTATGTCGTTTTAGTATAGGAGATCAATTATTATCCTATATTTGAACGTGATTATTGATCATATCTTAGTTTTATGGAGTTTAAAGAGCTTTAAGAACTTGTATACATGAATTAATTACATATACAATTCAAAGAATATGTATCAATTAACAATACTAAATGTTTAAAAGGTTGTCTTTCAGACTTTAAACAAAATGTTTTATAATATAGTATAGATATGATCATGTCAATTTCTTCTCATTTAAGTTATTGTGGCCAATAATACTACAAATCCTCCCCCCCCCCCCCCCCCCTAAAAAAAATCTACAAACAAAAACAAAAAACTCCATTAGCATTAGGTCAATAAGTTGGTACGGACTCGGTATATCCTACTTGAAAGTAGGGATTGGACGCTCGTACTGACTCAATATATCCTACTCGAAAGTAGGGATTGGAAGGTGAGATACATACGGACATACTCTCTACCCAAAAGAGTGAAACAGTGGTATATCAAGAGGAATGCCAGATATCCATGGAAGACATCCTGAGCTTTTTCACTTGAGAATCGTTGTTGAAATGCGTCTTCTCCACCATAGAAGGTGTAATGCTAGTGCAAATTCAATGATTTACTACCAAAGTTAGAACTTTTGTTTGTTTATATAAATATACCATCCCGAAACCAACCGTGCCACATAGTGCTACCTTCTCAAGTTCACATGACCCTCCCAAAATCATTTTCTATGTGCAAATGTTCCAAAATCTTTTAGACTTATTATAAAACTCAGCTGTGGATGTGTTTACCGGCTGCAAACTTTGAGACGTAATTGATATTTTAACTTGGTATATTTTGGGATATTTTGGCTATATTTTATGTTACCGGTGTTTGGAAATTTGGGTCGTTACAAAAAAAATGGCAAAAGTGAGTAAGTGACCAAATGTATATCAAATAAAAAGTATCCGATAATTATAATATTTTCTAATTACAGTTATTCTCACACATATCACGATCTTTCCAACAAAGATCAAGGTGTAAACAACAGTAACATTTTCCTTCGCTACAAGGACGATAAAAACAACGTCCAATATTGATCTTTTCGCTTTTAACCTTTTCGTCATTTGAGCTCAATGCCACCTTCCTCCTAACAAGACTGTTTGATGTGCCTGGATCACAACAATATAACCACAAACTTAGTTAAAAAACTGAATACATACATACATATATACACACACACACACACACAAATATATATATATATATATATATATATATAGAGAGAGAGAGAGAGAGAGAGAGAGAGGAGGTTAAAACAAGAACATATGGTTAAAGCAAGAGAGCACAGTTGTGTCTATATCACATGTGATTTAAGGAACGGCCAAACCTGTCATCAAGCCAAACACGTACGTGCATACCCCTATTATCATTAAGCTAAACATGCGCGTGCACATCCATAGGTCGACGATTACTTATTCACATGTGATATAGGTGTTTTTGTGTTCTCTTAATTTGATAATATTATACTGAGTTGGAGATGGATACATACATTCATGAACGGAGACAAGAGAGGTGATGAAAAGGAAGAAGATAACAAGAGTTTTGCAAGTAGCCATTTTTATTGGAAATAAGATGAAATTGTTAATTGCATGACAAAATGAAGGGATATTTATAGGTAGAGGTTGATTTAAAATGGCTTAAGTTTTACAATTAATTCACGAAAATTGATTTGATTAATTAATTGACTTTGCAACGGAAAAATGTTTGTTTCTTTATGTGAAAATGCACCTCATAAAAGTAAGTAAATTAAAGATTTTCTAAAGTAAATTATAGATTTCGTCCCTATGGTTATATCCAAATTATGGATTAAGTCTCCCAAATGAAATAATTACAGGCATGGTCATTGTGGTTTCCATTTTGTTATGGATTGGATCCATGTCTCTAACTAGGTTAAGTTTAATTCCGTTAAATTCAAGGTGTTTTGTCTTTTATGCTTTTTTCACATTTTCTTTTAAAAAATTAAATATAATTAATAATAATATTAATATTGTACATAAATTCTTATTTCTTCCCCTGTCGTTCCCAGTTCCTTGTGCGACAATGAGATCCTTCTCCCTGCAAAAAGAACCCATGTCTAGCAACCACTTAAAAAGACAAACCTCTATCGATCTCCGAAGACACCTCCATTAATCTCCAACGCCCAACACCTACAACCCACTAAATTTATTCCCCCTTCACCAAACCCTACCACCGAACTCCCTTCATCACACCAATAACCCGACAAAAACCCCCCTCGCTTTTGTAATGGATCGGAGGAAAAAGAAGAAGCATGAAATATTGGCATGGATCTGAACCTAAATCATTCAAGGATCTGAACCTAAACCATTGGAATGAAGTATGAACCCAAAAGAACCTCCCTTTGGAATGGATCTAAACCTAAACCATTCAAGGATTTTCGATTTCGTGACTAGGTGGGGCAAGATTAGTTCGATTTTGATTTTGTTATTCATTGTCATGGTAGGTGAGTTTTTTGATTTCAAATGAACGTTGGGGGAGAAAGATGACGGGGTGTTGGGGTTGTCGTGTTGGTCTGTCATGTTGGGGGAAGGGAAGGGAGGAGGCGGTGGTTTCCGTTCTTAACAATGTGGCTTAAGGTGGTGTTGATATGAATGTTGTGGTCTTAATAGTAGGGGGAGGGTAGGGAGGAGGCGATGCTTTATGTTCTTAACAGTGTGGCTAAAGCCACCAATTTATGTGGCTTAACTTTTCATCCAAAGTTCTGGTGTTTAACAATGTTCATTGGTGGTGTTACCATTTCAAAACACAAGGACAATAAATATAAATCTGTTGAATCCACCATGGATGCTCTTGTTCGAAAGTTACTGAAATCTTTTCATCTGTTTCAATCGATTTCTATATGAACTGAGCTGGAGATGGGCTAGGGGCTAAGAATGGAGGAAGGGGACATGGATGGGGGTTTTCTTGAAGGACGTCGATGGTCTCTTATACATACAAATAATACAACAATCATATATTGTTATTTTCTTTGACAAATATAAAAAGTTATATACTGTTTTAAATAAAAAAAAGTACAAGGACTAAAACACCCTTGATTTAACGGAGGTAAGGTTAACAACAATAGGGCTACGGACCCAATCCATAAGAAATGAGAAACCACGGTGACCATCCATGTAATTAATTTGTTTAGGGTACCTTATCCATATTTTCATATAACCATAAGGAGGAAATCTGTAATTTAGTCTAATTTCTAAAAATAAGATGTTTTAGATAATATAAAGAAATTTCTATATGGAAAAAGTTATATGACATTGATTTGGTCAAAGTAGTTCATATTTACATATTAATGTGTATTTTCTCTTTAATGTCTGATCTCATATAAAAAAGAAAATGAGATTTTGTAAGGAGTGATGGACTCATGAATTTTTTTGAGTGGGTGCACCTAAAGGTGGGTCTGCCAAAATTACAGTTTGACATTAGGGGAAATTCTATGTGGTTTGACCATTGAAGAGTTAATTAATTGTGTCGATTTGTGAAATAAAATACATTTTTTCCCAAATGGAATCGATCTTCATTAGTCATGGTGTAAGCTAAATACCATGTTTGTCAAATTAGCTTATAAACTAGTTATATTTGGTAAAAACTAGTTCATAATGCAGGTAATTAACAAATATAAACTGAACTACAATATTTTTTTGAAAAATTACTCAACCTTAAAATTATATAATATAATTAAAATAAATAACTATTACACTTTATTAAGGTAAAGTAAGTAGTAACGATAATAGAGAGTTTCTAATTATTTAGATTTAATGGATGTTGTTTGCATCTCGATCACATTAATGTTAGAGTTAAATGCAAATTTGTAACTTGTGATTTACATAACTTAACGAGTAAGGTACCTGAAAAAAACAAAAGGAACATCCTTATAATTTCATTTTTATGACAAATATGCTACCCCTTAATAATGTTGTTAATTAAAGTGTCATTAGCAGTGTCGTTTTTGATATTTTGGGGGTCCTTTGAGAAAAACTAAATATGTGCTTAATTTTTTTATTATATTACTTACTATACTACTTTTAACTATGTTTCGACATTGTTTTATAATAAATTGACCAATATTTTATATTTGAATTTGACCAAATTATATGGAGTTTTAATTTTCTAATGTTATTATGTTAGTCTCGACTCAAATTTTATATATTTAGTTTTCCAAAAAGAAAATCTATAATAAAACAAAACTAAATAGAAACACAAAAAATTAATATTGTATGTGGGGGATTCGATATTATAAAACAAAATTAAAATAGAAACACAAAAATAAAAAAAAAATCAAATATATATAAAGAAATTGTTAAAATCTTATATATTTAATTAGTTTTCCAAAACAAATCTATAATAAAACAAAACTAAATAGAAACACAAAAAATTAATATTGCATGTGGGGGATTCGATATTATAAAACAAAATTAAAACAAAAACACAAAAAATAAATTTTGCATGTTGGCAGATTCGATCCTTGGATAACTACCTTGCCACTATGCTGGAGGTCGTTTATGTTTAAACAATTGTATTAAATGATTTATATAGCAATTTTATTAAAAGTAAAAAATTAAAAAATATCTCGAAGGCCTGTGCGGTACGTAGCATCACTTCGCACACCCCAAGGAACGTCCCTTCATGTGATTAGTCGGCATCTTTATTTTATTTTTATTTATATCAATTATAATCAATTTCTTACTTTATTCAATTGTTACGTATATAAAAATATACACATTCTTGTGTTCAAGTATCATGTAAATAAAAGACATTGATTTTTTAAAATTTAGAACTTAGGAAAATTTGTTAAGTCCAAATATTGTATCCAAGATTTAATTAGGAAGTCAAAGTTGGAAGTCAACAATGTCAAAGTCTTGTAAAAGTCAAAGCTAGTTTTGTTTCCTTTGTTGTTAAGTTTTAGTTTAAGCTTTAGGTATAAATAGAGTTTGCTTTGTATTCTTTAGGTAGGAATTATATTGTAAATCAGATTAGTGAGATATATGACAAGAGCTTTCAAGATTAACTCTCTCTCTCTAGCTTTCTCTCTCTAGAATCTTTAGATCTTGAGTTCACAATTGGTATCAGAGCAGGTTAGATTTTGAGAGATTTGAGAGTAGAGTTCTAATTTCGTGTTTTCAGATCAATCGAATTTCAAATTCGTTAGAAATTTTTTTAAAATCGGTTTTTCTGGTCATTTCTCTAGATCTATGTTGATTTTCTGAACGATTTTCAGTGAATTTGGATTCAATTGCTTCGGAATTCAGTGTAGAACATGTTTTGTTCTTGATTCGTGCAAAGATTTGATCATTTTGTTATCGAATTTGTCATTTTTTGTAATTTCCAGAAAAGTTCTCGAGTTCTCTGTTCTTCTCGAATTCTTGCTGAATTTGGATGTTTGATCTATATTTGGATTAGTTTTGGTTTATTAACCTGTTTCTAAATGAATTCCGCGAGAGTATTTTGAGGAATTTTGGACTTGTGTGATTTTCTTAGATCGTTAACTTGGCAGAATCGTTTTTCGGTTCTTTCATAAGAGTTTTCGGATTATTCATCAAGGTTTTCGGTTCATTCTTCAGGATTTTCGGTTCATTCATCTGGTTTTTGGGTATTTCGGGAAGTTTTTGGTTTGTTCTTTTCGGCTAAGGTTTTCGGTTAAGGGTTTTCGATCTTCTAAGTATCACACTTAGTTTTTCGGTTTATTCATCAACCGAGAAGCTAGGTTTTCGGTCATCTCTATAACCGAAAGGTGTGGTATTCGGTTTCTTCATCAACCGAAAAAGGTGGTTTCCGGTCCTTATTTTTCTTCAGCCGAAAAGCACTCTGCTACTATTCAGCATGTCTCTTCAATCACTAGTTTATAAGAATGAGTTGATGATGTCTCTCGGGACAGATACACGTCTCCCTGTGCTTATCAATGAGAATGAGTATTCTCAATGGAGAGATCGATTTATTAATTTTCTTGAGAGAAAACAAAATGGGGATTACATGGTTCGAGCTTTAACCAATCCTCCTTTTGAGAGACCTGTTAAGATCATTCCAGCCACTGCTAATACTGAACAATCCACAATACTAAAGCCAGTTGATGAGTACAATGAAGAAGAATCTTTAAAGTACAACGGAGAAAGAATTGCTAAGTCTAATCTCATTCTTGCATTGCCAAATCACATATACAATCGTGTAGATTGTTATAAGAACAATCTAATGCTCATGTGGACTCATTTGGAGAAAATCATGCTTGGCTCAGTGGTTAAGAAAACTATAATTCAGCAGACAGTCTCTGTTGAGAGCAATGAGCAGAAAGTTAAGAAATTGGAATCTGAGAACTTTGAGCTTAAAAGGAATTTATCTGATTTGGAAAAACAGCTTGTTGCAAACAAAGCTGAGTTTGAAAGTGAAAAGAAAATATTTTCCAAAAAGTTCTCAGATTTTTCCAAGAAATGCTATGAAGAGAAGAAGTCGTTTGAGCTTAAATGCATAAAACTTTCTCAACAAATCTCTGATTTTGAGAAAGTACTGATTTTAGAAAGAGAGAAGTTTGAAAAAGAGAAAAAGGCCATAGAACAAAAGAATGTAGGATTTTTTAAAGAATTATCTGCCCAGAGAACAGATTCAGAAAAAGAGTTTGAAGAAGAACGTTTAATCTTTGAGAATGAAATTAAGAAACTGACTTCAAAATTGTCTGAACTGTCTGCTACAGGGCTGAAAGAGCAAAAGACGAAGTCTGAATTCAAGACAAAGATTGATCTGCTTGAGAAAGAAAGAGACATCTTTGCGTCAAAGATCAAAGAGCTTGAAAAATCTGTTTCAAGTTCAAATCATAAATATGTCTCTTCAAAAAGGTCAATCAATTCATTCAATCAGATTCGTCGCACTAACTTGTTCTTTGATGAATATTTAGATGGTTCAGATTATTATCCAAGGAGAAAAAGTTTTAAGAACGAGAAACTGGTCTGGATGAAGAAATCAGTCAAAGATGACAAGACTGATGAGCTGAAAGAGAAGAATTCATGTGTACATGTACACAAAGCAAAGAAGAACAAAACACCCAATGGTAAGAAATATTATTGTTCTATTTGTTGTACACATGATCATTTTCATAAAACAAATGACCATTTCTGGTATGGTTCTTACTCTGTGTCCCCCACACGCACTGCAACTAACATTTCTGGACCCAAATATCAGTGGGTACCAAAACCGAAACTTGAATCTGTGTTGCAGGCACCTCAATCCAAGGGGGAGTAAGAAAGAAAATGGTTCTTGAGTAAATCAGCTCAAGACCCGGACTTCAATTTCATAATGGCTTCTAAGCACAACAGCTTATGACCCGTATTTCAACGATCAAAAAGACCTTACTCCTGTATGCTTGCATCCGATGGATATTGATGGTCTCCGTCCCAAGTGAATTGATCTGATCTCTATCCTAAATTTTTTCTTTGCTAAATTTTTCTGATATTGATGGTCTAACAATTCTAAGGGAGTGTTTGATCTCTATCCTGTGTTAACTGACATATTTCAGATGCTTAATTTAAGGGGGAGTAAAGGTGATGACTTCTGATTACTTCAGATCAGAACTCATTCTATAATCATTTTACTGCTTTTTGTCCTTTTATTTTTGAATAAATAATATGAATAAAGTGGCTTCTGATCACATGACAGATTAGGACCCGTTCATCAATGATCAAAGAAGGATATTATGCTAATATCCAGGGGGAGCTAAAAAAAAATAATAAATAAATAAATAAATAAATAAATCATATTTTCATGATTTGAGGGGGAACCGAAAAGGTAAAAATCTTCTGATCTTAGATCTCTGATTGTTTGAAAGAGGGACAACTTTCAAACATGAAAAACAATTTCTGAAATGTTCAAACCACTTCTTATTCTCAAAACGATTTCATGAATTTAGAAGTGTGTTTTTTAAATGTTTTTCAATTTTTGCGCTTTATTGTTTAACTGACCGTGTGTTTCCAAAGATCAATACTTGTGTATTATCTTGTCCATATACTGTCAAGTATTCACACACAACGGTTCAGTATTTTATTTGAAATTGTTATTACCATGTCTCAAATTCAAACAATTTTTCGATGGTAATACTCCCGTTTATATTTTTTCATATTTTTCGATGTTTGAAATTCAAAGTTGATGAGCATCATTCATTTTTTTTCATATTTGTGCTTTCATTGATAAATTGTTTATATTTGTTCATATAAACAAAATATCCAATTCTTTGATACCCTAACCATTTGATTTGATCTGATTGATTCATTGTCAGATTCTCAAAACAATTCTCTTGACTTCATATTCATTCATTCAATATCCTTGTTTTGAGAAATCTTCAAAGAACAAATGCTCAAATTTCATTCATATTTTTCAATGAGCATACATACTCTGACATATGATTTCTTGTGCTTTACATGTCAAGAAAATCATTGACCAGCATGTACTTTTAGGAACATGGGATTCAGTGTGAGTGCTTAATAGATCTTCCATGGATTCACGATAACCAGTGTTTCCTACCCCGGAAGAAATCCTTTGAGTGATTGAGGGGAGAGGGGTCTAAAAAGAATTGAGTGTGGGAATGAGCAGAGGTAAAATGGAAATGAGAGACTGGTTAGATGTGATCTTATATGTTTAAAAGAAAGAGGGTGTGAGAACAGAGTTAAAAGATTATCAGAACTCTGCACCAAACATCTTTCTGAGCCGGGCAGCCACATTACTGATTGGTTCACATTTCTTTGGTGACCATCATTGAAATAGGCAAATAGCCCATGCCATCTCTTGTATACAACCCCATCAGCTACTCATTCTTTTCTTAAAAAGAGAATGTTTCACATTTTCTGGGGAAGCAGCACATAATCTATCGGATCTTCTCTTGGAAGAATACTGATATTGAAAAAGAAGGAAAGTTGCCCCACCTTCGACCCTTTCTCATGCACATTAAGTCCATGTACAATCATTGCTGTCTCAGTGATTTACATACTTTGAGCCTTTATGAAACACAATCATTGTGCTAAATTCTTTCATACACAAGCACGAGCACACAGAAAATCTGTTTTTTTGTCAGAACATTCATAGATAAACCTTGTGTTTTTCGATGATTGAATGGAAGTCCTGGGGAGTCAACTTCAAACCAACTCCTTAAATTGTACATTCGTTGTACACAGTAACTTTGTGTTACTGACAGGCACTTCTAACTGTTTCATTTGTTGAATCAGGGTTACACGCTCATTATGTCTGAATTTGCAAAGATTCAGATATATACTGTTCATGATTCGGCTCTTCAGATCAAAGTTCGCCAATTATCAAAAGGGAGATTGTTTGTTGATCACAAAGGGGGAAATCAAAGCTTATGCCGAAATTGATGTAATTTTGATGATATTGATGCTCACATCATCAAAAAGGGGGAGAATTATTCAAAGATCAATTTCAAGAGTTCAAGTTCAAAGTTCAAAGTTCATGTCAGAATTTCAATTTGCTTCCGCTGTTGTTTTCAAAGTTCAAGTCTGATAAAGAATGTTCAAAGTCAAATCAAGATGATTCGTGAAAGTTTGTTTCTTCCGAAGTCGATTCAGTGATCAAAATGATGAAGATACAATTTTGATTGAAGACGAAAGTTTTTTCAGAAATGAAGATTCATGTTTCAAAGATGTTTTAAGTTTTCAATGTTTCATGTTCAAGGCATGTTGACTTTCCAAAGCTTCAAAGTTTAAAAAGACTTTCCAAGTTTCTTCAAAAGCTGCAAAAGAGCAAAGTTTTTGAAAGCTTCAAGAGACAAAAGATGAAGAATCAAGAGTTGAAGATCTGCATCAAATTTTTATTAAATCTTGAATACAAAGGGGGAGATTGTTAAGTCCAAATATTGTATCCAAGATTTAATTAGGAAGTCAAAGTTGGAAGTCAACAATGTCAAAGTCTTGTAAAAGTCAAAGCTAGTTTTGTTTCCTTTGTTGTTAAGTTTTAGTTTAAGCTTTAGGTATAAATAGAGTTTGCTTTGTATTCTTTAGGTAGGAATTATATTGTAAATCAGATTAGTGAGATATATGACAAGAGCTTTCAAGATTAACTCTCTCTCTCTAGCTTTCTCTCTCTAGAATCTTTAGATCTTGAGTTCACAAAATTGTAGAAGACAAAAATAGAAAGTGAACTATAAAATCCCATCAAAAGTCAAAAGAAATGAGTGTTTTGTAAATACTAATTAATGTTAAGGATTATTCACTTATATATAAAAATATAAGTATTATGTAAATAATAATTAATGATAAGTTATATTATAGTAATTATTATAAGTATTTCATTTATGTATATTAATTGCAATAAGGTTTTTATCGTGTAAATTAAAAGTTATTAAATTGACGTGAATATTAATGAGTCAATTTATTAACATTTAGTTCACATATTTATATTACATAAAAAATGACCGTTAACATTAATTAGTATGTACATATCACTTATTTAGTCATTTTATATTTATATTATATAAATAAATGACATAATTGAAAAATCAATATGTACATATAATACTCATTTTATATTTATATATTTCATTTTATTGATCAAGTCAATTTCATATAATACTCATTTTATATTTATATTTCATTTTATTGATCAAGTCAATTTCATTATATATATATATATATATATAGTTGTGTTTATTTACATTCCTTATTCATATATCTCAATTATAATCAATTTCTTATTGTATCAATTGTTATGTGAATAAAAATATACATATTATTATATTCAGGTGTCATGTAAATAAAAAATATTGATTTTAATAAAAGTTAAAATTACTAGTAAAATTTAATACTTAGGAAAAATATAGAAGAAGAAAAAAAAAGAACTCTAATATCCCAACAAAAGTCAAAAGAAATGTATACCCATATTAGTTTTCTCGAAATAAACCAGAAAATATAAAAATGATCATTGAAAAAGAAAGCATTGAAGTTTGTTAAGGTTATATCACATATTGTAATACGTACTTGGAAGATTTGATTATCGAACCATTATTGCCACCAAAACTCTAAAACCAATGTCAAGAACAAACCCCTGGTTCCTTTGAGGAAAAAAAAGTAAGACAAATAAAAAAATAAACTCTAAAATCCCAACGAAACTCAATAAGGAATAATACCGGTATTAGTGCTCTCAAAGTAAACTCGAAAAGTGATTTTGTTGAAGAAAAACAGTTTATGAAATGAAAGAAAAAATCAAGTGATCAATGGAGAGGGGAAAAACAGTTTACCTGAAAAATGATTTTGTTGAAGAATAATGGTTTGTGAAATGAATAATACATCAAGTGATGGAGAGGAAGAAGAAAACATTTAATGATGAACACGTACAAATTATTATATTCAAATGTCGTGTAAATAAAAAATATTAATTTTAATAAAAGTTAAAATTGTTAGTAAAATCTAAAACTTAGAAAAATATAGAAGATTGAATTTAAAGAACTCTAAAATCCCAACATAAGTCAAAAAGAGATGTATGTATACCCAAATTAGTCTTCTCGAAATAAACCTGAAAAAATAAAAATAACCATTGAAAAGGAACATATTGATGTTTGTTAAGGTTATATCATAGAATGTAATACGTACTTGAAAGATGCTATTGATTATTGACCGTTGTTGCCATCTAAAACAGTTGCCAAGAACAAACACCCGGTTCCGTTGGTAAATATTTCTCTTTTCGTATATTGTCCACCTGTGTGTTGCACGGTGGCGACAAAATATTTTAAATAAGTATTTGACCGAGTTAAGATAACTGTAATTTTTTGTGAATAATCAATAAGATACAATTTAAAACAAAGAAGTGTATTTCTATAAGTGGTTCCTTTTCATCTTTTTCATATATTGATAATTGTTTATTGTTACAAAGAGTTTGATATGTATCATCAATAATTTTGTTATGTTATTTAGAACTCAAACGACATGTCGCACACCCATATCATTATGGGACAACTTAAACTCAACCAATTTTCATCATTTGATAATGCTCAATTCTCACAACGTCACCTCAAATATTTAGTGTGTAGCACCGCATGTTGTGTGGTGATGGAAATTTCTTGTTTTAAAATAAATAAGTACGTTAAGATTAAACATTTGTTACTTGACAACTAATCAAATACAACGTAAAAAGATAGATTTACATAAGGTTTCAAATTAACTCTTTTAGCGCCAAAGCCCTTTCAAGCTTATGCATCTCTATGCACATTTGGTTGCAAATACGCCTATATTGACAATGACGATCCAACTAACTAATATGTTTTTTTTGTAGAAATATACTACTCGCAACATTTAATGCAATAATATTAATAAGTATCTATCAAGACTCGTTGTGTTTCATGGTTTTGTCATGTATGAATGTTTATTTAATAAGTAAACAAATTATTTATTTGCTATGTCTATAATTGACTTCATAGTTGACTGTATATGAAATTTAGTTGATGGTTGTCTTAATAGTTGCTTTAGTGTAGTAAGAACATTGGATCTTTATATTGATATGATTTATTTATATCAAATTCATAATTAAGTGATGCTTTGTGTTTTGTTTTTTGGTGAACAATGAATTTTGCAATGGAGTGACGGTAGATAATGTAGTAATCAAACAACCTCCTTAGAAGTTGTACACAATCATCTTCATCTTGCTTTTCTCTTTTATTACCGAGCAATTATCTTTTGCAACCGATATTTATGTTCTTCAATAATTGGTTTATTGATGCAATATTCAATAACATACGCCAATGAAGAACAACAAACAACCTTTGTACTCTCAGATTTGTAAAGATATAATTATACAAGCACAAAAACCTTTCCAGAATTCTCTTCGTAGTTATTAAATCAAATTGAATTGAAAATATCCGCCATTCAATCAAATTATGCAGCTTGAAGTAGTCGAAACCTAGCACAGTGTAAAGATTTGGAGTCAAATACAAAATATGTTTTGTTTTGTGGGTCTGAGATTGCTTAATTATCATCCAAGTGCCACAAACAAACATGGTAAAGCGCTTCATGTGTCTATCTCGCCCAACTCTCTGTTCATACTTGTAACAAATAACCCATCTAGTAGTTAAATAAACCTCAATTTGAATCCATAGCGACAAAGACAAAGAAATATAAATATGGTTGCTTACCACCATGCCAAGTAGAGGAAATGTATCAAACATCACATAAGAAAACTCTTCATCTTGTAAGAACTCATTTACGTTTTCCCAAACAATAAGATTATATTGTTTAAATTATAGGTACAAAATTAGCATATAATGAAGCATAACTCCATTTGCCATGAACATAGGTAATAAACAACCATGTGTTCTTATCAAGGACGCTAAAATTTTCAATTTCAATAACAAATTCTATAGAATCTCGTAATCACAAAAATATCAAATTTTTATATGAATCTATGTGATTCAGTCGTAAAAAAAAATCATTTCCTTTGATAACGAATCATATTACTTGAAGAAGATAATGTTCACGCATCTGTTTAAGATGTTTGCGATTGAAGGTTTTGTTCTTCCCAATTGAGAATTCTTTGATCAACCTATTTCACTTTCATGTGTGCCTCAATTCCCTGTTTCTTTGATTGGGAATTCAAGGCTAAAATAGAGAAATAAAAAGAAACAAAGAAATGAGCAAATTAAGAGTTACATGTTAAACTTGGTATGCAAAATAAAAAGAAGTAAAGGAAGGAGAAAATGAAGAGTTAGAGGTTAAACTTGGTTGGCAAGTTTACAGAAAAACCGGCAAATAATTTAACACATGTTTTTCATATAAGGGCAAAAGAGTCATTTAACATATTAAACTTTAAAAAAAATCTAAAAACTATGAAAACTTATAGCCTCACTTCCTACTCCACAAATGTGTCACCTCATTGCTTTTGGATCTTACTTTTATATATATAAAGATAGAATATATATATATATATATATATATATAGATAGATAAATAGATAGATAGATAGATAGATAGATTTAATAAACGTTTTTGGCATTTTTATCACATTAATGTGTTAAATGCAAATTTGTAACTTGTGGTATACATAAATTAACGAGTAAGGTACCTGAAAAAAAATAACAAAGGAACAACCTTATAGTTTCATTTTTATTACAAATATGAGACCTCTTAACAACGTCGTTAATTAGAGTGATATCATAAACACGTAATTTTTTCATTAACCATTCCCGTCCCTTAATGCACATGTATGACGAATATCATCACGTGACAATGACAACATTCCTTCATCATAACTATATTCGAAAGAATGATGTGACATATATGAAATTCAACATTGTTCAACAACATCGTATGTAAAATATATATGGAAGAATTAGTCGACAAAGCAAATTTTAGTCATGTTAACACGTGAGAAATCCGTAATAATATTGCAAAGATGATATGCCATGCAAGGAATGTCCATTAAACATAACTAATTGAAAATCTCTAATTTTATAACTATTTATGTTAATATGATAAAATATATTAGTAGTTTGTTTTGATATTATAATTGAGTACTTTTATAAATGCCATTTTTGGTTATATTATCTTTATCAACTAGTTTTTTTAATAATCAGTTAACAGTTAGATTATTTTAAAGAGAAAATACAAAACAAAATAATTTAAAAGAATATTAGATAAATAATAATATATCTAAGGGGTTGTTTGTAGTTGTTGAATGGTTTGATGCAAAATGATTAAGTGATCAGAATAATTAAGAGGCTCTTATGATATAGTGCAAAAATGAAATACGGTTGTATACTAATTGTTCAAAATAAAATTAGGGCTTTGAATGGTTAAGAAGGGTCAAGATACAAAATCATTCAGGGGGTTTTGGAACCATTAAGAGGCAATCTTTTTTTTGCCAAACAAGATTCACCTCTTAGCGATTCAGATGTTACCTCTTAATGGAACCATTAAAAGGTAAACAAACAACCCTTAATTTTAATCGGTTGAAGAACATGAGATTGATGATTTTTTAGAGGTGATGCACTGAAATTGTTGTGGTAGAAACGAAATCTTTTTGCGACTCTCTCTCTCTATATCTATCTATCTATCTATCTATCTATCTATCTATCTATCTATCTAAGTAGGTTATTATTCAACCCCTCTATCCACCACTCAATCACTTTTTTTTTCCTTTTTCTTAATTACAAAAGTGAAAATAAAATAAGTGGTGGATAGAGGGGTTGCAATGGTTGCATTGTAACAACCCAACCTTAAACAACAAGATAACAACGTAATTCTTAAATAACAAAGCCAAACGACACAATACAACATCCAAAAAAATACAAGATTTGCGGAACGGCAACCTGGTACACAACTGAGAATACACTGACATTAATCTATAATGGAGGTCCTCTAATTCAATTCCAGCTCGTATCTTCCCTTAAATACTTATCTGCTCCTCCTACTGCCACTCTTTACTTGAAAAGGGTTTTAGATTTGAAAAGAGCGAGGGTTAGACCGAAAAGTCTAGTGAGTCCCCTCTTGCAACAGTTTTTAGCTCAACAAAACATTCAAGAATTTATCATAAAAATAACCATTTTCAGCTTCAAGGAAAAACCTTTAACTTTTAACAAACTTCTCTGCTCACACTACCGCCACCCTAAGGTGACAGCGTGTCTGTGACCCATACTGCCTTTGTTGGGACACACCCCCCAACGGCATAAACGGAACACACCGCCCGGTATGAGCACAGGCGGGCCACACCCCCCCGACTTTGAGCTTAACAGACTTAGGACCATGTATGCATACATTTCCACCTTGACAACACTATCAATCATCTTTAACATAAAAATAAATCTCGCAAGTAAATATTAAAGCAACATCATTTTAAAGCTTGTATACAAACTCACATACATAGAACATAACTTCTTTGTCAAAAAAGGCTTTAGTTCAGAAAACTCACCTGGTGTCCTTAGCTTAAACCCAGCGTCTACTCTCGCGGTTAGAACCGGAACCTATAAAAACAGTAATCGGTAAACCCTCTACACCTTAACATTCACTCCGGTCACCCTCATTTCGACAGGTAACTAAGGTATTGGACCGGCGCCCAAAGCCGACCGGTTCCTACTGTGTCTGCTCGAAGAAAACTCTCCGCAGACTCAAATCAGATACCATCGATTTAAAAGTAATTCCAGACATTAATAATTTTAAACCCTAAATTCCAATAATCAAACTACAAACTCGATTCCTCATAAACCCCTTTTAATCTCACTGAAATTTCTACTACCAAGATCAAAACTCAACCCAGACTTTGAAAGAACGAACATAAACAATATGTCTAACTAAAAGTGTTTGAACAAACAATTACTAGACTTTTACGCACAATAGGAAATGCCGGAAATTTGGAAATTACCTTGGAGATTTGATGAATTCTAGCAATCCGACTTCTTTCTCCTCTTTGATCGACTTGAGCCTCTTCTCTTGTTCTTTCCTCAAAATGCCAGCCGCCCACCTCCAATACATCTGATCGTAGGGTTAAATCCCTATTATTCTCACTTTTACATAAAGACCCCTTCACAAAAGTCTCCTTCTATTTTTTTTCCACCCACAGATTTAAATTTATTGATTTCAGTCCGGTTATTACAATACTTCCCCCTCAAAAGAATTCCGTCCCCGGAATTCCTTCATTGAACAATCTAAGATATTGGTTCCTCATGACTGACTCTATCTTCCAAGTCGCTTCTTGCCCTTTGCGGAATTGCCACTGTACTTTCACCATTTGGATTTCCTTGCTCCTCAATTTCTTCACTTTACGATATAGAATTGCTAATGGTTCCTCTACATATCTTATCTTCTCATCTATTGGGACATCCTCTAAATCTTACACGCTAACATACCTCGCCCCAAAGCCATCACTTCAACCTCTCACATATTGGTAGAAACTTCCACAATTCAAAACATTCGCAATCCACCGGTTCCAGCTGGCCAATTAATACGACGCATACTTCCATTTCTCATTGCATTCACGATCACCCGACCAAATGCGCAATAAAAAAAACCAGATTTACCCGCTCGATACGGAAAGACCAAGCTTATACAAACTTTTCCAAATAATTTAACACGGGACAACAGACTCACTTGGAATCCCCTTTTTACGCATTGCCAAGACTGAGACTATGGTTCTCTGCTCCGAACACTATATCCCAACACCTCTAACTTCTTCCTTGAGGATTTCAAACCCACTTCTAACGACTGACTCACTGATTAGAGGCGTGGACCTTTGAGTCAGTTGCACAATTTTTTATTTAACAACACACACACCGCACCGAAACGCCATATTCTATTTCTCACACCCACGCTAGAGATTTATAAACTTTCTAACGGTAGAATCTAAAAACATACCCCCACCTTTTGTGTCACTTGCCAAACTTCTTACTCTCAGATTTCCCACCTTTCCGACATGATATCTTTACTTTCTTCTTGCAGCAAGAAACACCGTTCAACCAACATTACTCACTCTATTCCTCGATGATTCCCAAATGTCCAATCCCGTTTACATTACTTTGCTTGATCAACCGACTTTCCACAATTCTTACGCGAGATAATCAACCCAACTCTTCCAAAGCATACCCACTACTCGAAAACGCCGCGCAATTCTCGCTCTCCAAATAGGATTACCCAATCTACTAGAATCCTTTTACCCTAAAGAATACCTCAACATGCCCACGGATTTCCTATCTACAACACAACTTCTTGAGCTAAACAATTCGATACTTTCAACAATCATTCTAGGGATATAAGATAATCCCGCCCCAAAACTTGTCGAAAACCAGAACACACGGTTTCTCTCTTTGATAACCGCCCACCATCATAAGAAAAATTATTCTCAACTTAGCAACACTCCAATAACCAAACATTCGCACATCCCAACCACATACTTACTACTTACAAATCATTTCCCAAAAATCTTTGGACAAGGACGCTCATCCGATAACAATGACGCCAGTCTTCTACATATCCACAAGGAAGCTTCTCGCCACTTTACTGATTTTCTCTCCCAGATATGCCATAAAGACATCCCCAACTCATGGTTACGACTACCACTCTACTACCTCATCCCAGAACAACGGAAAATCTCCACGACCACTTGGCACACAAACCTATACTGTCTTACTCACAATGGTCGTAATACTAAAATCGGACTTCAAGGCATTTCAACTCGTAAAACTATGATCCTCAAATCCCCCAACAAGATCTCGCTCCTTGTCGGCTCAACACGACCTGTTGGAATCAAACTCCAATAGTCTGAAGGATTAAGCATACTACCTCGAAGACTTAAATGCTCAAAGCACAACCCCTCCTAGTTGTGCTATATATAACTTCGCTCTCACATAACCATCAAAACCTCATCGTTAAAGAACCACCTGACCGAACTAAAGATCTTCCATTTTTGTAAGATCCACACAATGTTGTCCAACATCGCATTAGGTACCCTTCGCTTCCTCACGAAACTCCTCGAAACTAACCATAACTACTTTTTCATTTTCAGCGTTCCGCCATTCACCACGAAAGTGGTTTCTGACTTCCACGGCAACAGTCGGCGTTGAGATACTTCCACTATGTCTCCAACCAACAAGGATCCCCAAGGAAATCTACCTCTTCCACTGCGGCAGTTAACTGCAAAGATATCTTTACGACTTCAAATTCCAATCCCGACACAACCAGTTGTCGGCATTCACATCTCAAGTCTCGGAACCAACGGTATGCCACTATAGTACCATCATCCTTAATGTCATAAGTCAATACCTCCATTAACCACCTCCGCTAATCACAACCCTTACTTAGAAGAATACCAATATCAAGTATTTACCACTCTCTGATCGAGCGACACACTTTCACTCTCAAAACTTTCATCATTCTTAATTGCAACCCTTCCCCTCGACCTAGAGAGTTCATAGCCTTCATGCATGACACACAAATATTTAAACTCTCGATACGTTTGAAAATTTAGAAGATACCTACATCAGAAAGCAAACTTACGTGTATACGACACAACACTGACTTAGCCATGCACAACGATTTCAAGAATCGTTCTACCTCAACTCCACAACAATTTCTCTTCTCTACACCCCAATATCGGGGTTGACACATTTGAAAATATTTCCGATGAACTTTACACACACGATTTATAAAATACTACAAAATTGTTTACACTGAACATGCCAAACGACTCTTACCCTTGTTACTATGACAACACATGTTTGTACCAAACTCACTTATAAATTCATGCGATCACAGGTTGGTTTGATTTTCATAACCAAAAGTCAACTCATTTATAAAGAGATATATAATATTTCCCCCAGACCAAAAAAATCGAAATTTATCACCTAAAGTCAAAAAAAAAACTTGTCCTTTCAATTCAAACACATATTCGCAGGCGTCGACACATTTTCAAAACAACTACTTCGTAAGGCACACACACGCCAAAATATCTGATGTGATTGACATGAAAAACTCCAACAATTTGTTTAACACACAATGCATGGGACTCGATGACATTGAAGGTTATTCGCTCTAACAAAGTCAACTGTTTACATTCACTATAATTTATCCCAGACTCCTTGCTTCCGACCAACCAGTCGGAGTCCTCTACTATGCCATAACCTCCGGCACTATCGTCTTCTAACAACCTTGGAAGTCCAGCAACTAATCACCACCGTGATTATTGATTCACAAATCAAGCGGTAACTCATTTCCATCTGATCCTCGCTACATATTAACATTCAACACTGATATCGTCTCTCAACCACCCTTCAATTAACTACAGCTTTAGAAGCCTCATTTCTATCCTTCGATTCTTGAATTAACACTCTCCTACTTCTCACTAATCAACATGCCACTCTACCATACCGAAGATTCCCTTGGAGCAAAAGTCCACCTCCTAACATCATTTTCCTCCGTATGGACTCAGGAGGTCCTTTCTCAACGAAATATCTACATCCCGCACGATATGCATCCTAAACGATATAACCTTACTTCCAAAAATGAACTTCTATCACACGCTAGACTAAAACTATCAATCTATGGATAGAACTCTCTACCCTGAACCACACTCAACAACAGTAATTGAGTATGCCCATGCACCTGTAAATTCATAATGGCATTGACCAGATGCGATTCTGAATTTACCTTACATGAGGGTACTCACTATTGTTATCACGCCTCACAATGATCAAGGTCTTTCTTAAGGCTTCCTATTTCTCAGTTGTGTCCATCTACTCCACAGTTTAAGTTTAGGCCCATCTGGTCACCTAAATCCCTTAAACTATGGCTCTGATACCAATTGTAACAACCCAACCTTAAACAACAAGATAACAACTTAATTCTTAAATAACAAAGCCAAACGACACAATACAACATCCAAAAAAAATACAAGATTTGCGGAACGACAACCTGGTACACAACTGAGAATACACTGACATGAATCTATAATGGAGGTCCTCTAATTCAATTCCAACTCGTATCATCCCTTAAATACTTATCTGTTCCTCCTACTGCCACTCTTTACCTGAAAAGGGTTTTAGATTTGAAAAGAGCGAGGGTTAGACCGAAAGGTCTAGTGAGTCCCCTCTTGCAAAAGTTTTTAGCTCAACAAAACATTCAAGAATTTATCATAAAAATAACCATTTTCAACTTCAAGGAAAAACCTTTAACTTTTAACAAACTTCTCTGCTCACACTACCGCCACCCTAAGGTGACAGCGTGTCTGTGACTCATACTGCCTTAGTTGGGACACCCCCCCCCCCAACGGAATAAACAGAACACACCGCCCGGTATGAGCACAGGTGGGCCACACCCCCCGACTTTGAGCTTAACACACTTAGGACCATGTATGCATACATTTCCACCTTGACAACACTATCAATCATCTTTAACATAAAAATAAATCTCGCAAGTAAATATTAAAGCAACATCATTTTAAAGCTTGTATACAAACTCACATACATAGAACATAACTTCTTTGTCAAAAAAGGCTTTAGTTCAGAAAACTCACCTGGTGTCCTTAGCTTAAACCCAGCGTCTACTCTCGCGGTTAGAACCGGAACCTATAAAAACAGTAATCGATAAACCCTCTAAACCTTAAAGTTTATAAAAGATTGACTTAGACACCGAAATCTCAATGTAATCTAACCTCTAACCCCACTTAACACATCTAATCCAACTTGAATACTAAAATTGCTCCTTGGCATAAAATGATAAAGGAATGGGCCAACCAAGTTAAACCCTAATCATAAAAAGTAAGATTCTCAAATATTGGGCTTCGGCCCACTGCAGAATCAGGGACCGGTCCTGCTTGGCCTACCGGTGCGATCCCTTGACTGGGGTCTCCATTCAACAGCGCCGACCGGCGCCCTAAGTTCAACCGGTGCGTACTTGCTCGCCCGGGGCCTTGACCCCCCCTTCGACCGGTGTCACTTTAACGACCGGACCCTTAACATTCACTCCGGTCACCCTCATTTCAACCGGTGACTAAGGTATTGGACCGGGGTCCAAAGCCGACCGGTTCCTACTGTGTCTGCTCGAAGAAAACTCTCCGCAGACTCAAATCAGATACCATCGATTTAAAAGTAATTCCAGACATTAATAATTTTAAACCCCAATTTCCAATAATCAAATTACAAGCTCGATTCCTCATAAACCCCTTTTAATCTCACTGAAATTTCTACTACCAAGATCAAAACTCAACCCAGGCTTTGAAAGAACGAACATAAACAATATGTCTAACTAAAAGTGTTTGAACAAACAGTTACTAGACTTTTACGCACAATAGGAAATGCCGGAAATTTGGAAATTACCTTGGAGATTTGATGAATTCTAGCAACCCGGCTTCTTTCTCCCATTTGATCGACTTAAGCCTCTTCTCTCGTTCTTTCCTCAAAATGCCGGTCGCCCACCTCCAATACATCTGATCCTAGGGTTAAATCCCTATTATTCTCACTTTTACATAAAGACCCCTTCACAAAAGTCTCCTTCTATTTTTTTCCACCCACAGATTTAAATTTATTGATTTCAGTCATGTAAAGGGGTTGCATTTAAACGCCCCTGTATGTATGTATGTATGTATGTATGTATGTATGTATGTATGTATGTATGTATGTATGTATGTATGTATGTATGTATAGAGAGAAAAGAGGAAGGTTCAAACGAGAATGCTAACTATTTAAGAATACAATAAATCATATATAAAATCATATCATATGTGATTTTACAGTAACCCGAAAAAAATGGACGCGGATGACTTTGGCCGCGACCTAAAGTCGCGTGAATCATATATGATTTTGTATGTACGGGTTGTTCTCGTGTTTTCTTAAATAGATGTTGTCTTCGTATGAACCCACCGGACCTCTCTCTCATATATATATATATATATATATATATATAAGTAATGGAGAAAGGGTGATAGATACATACATTCATAAATGGAGGCAAGAAAAGCGATGAGAAGGAAAACTAGAACCAAAGATTTACAACTTCCCATTTTTATTGCAAAGATGATGAAATTATTCAATTGCATATTGAAGTGACGAAGTTATATTTATAAGTAGAGATATAGTAAATTATGACAATGGCTTAAATTTGCAATTATTTCTTGCAAATTGATTTGATTTTGCAAAGCATATACTTTATTTCTATAAAAGAAATATGTGTCAACTTTTTTTTTGTGAAACTAAATTGGTATAGATAATTAATAAAAATAAAATCTAGAAAAAATTATACAAAACCAGTGACAGAGATTTTTTGTCAAGGTAGTTTGTTTTTACAAAATTAATGCTTTTTTCTTCTATTTCATGTCGTGATGAGTTATAATAATTTATCAATTGAATAAAAGATGAAAATTGTGAGCTTATTTTAGTGTTGTGTAGTGGTTGTGACAACTCGTCTCATAAGATTAAAAAAATGAGATTGATGAACTCTTTATAAGCTTGAAATTATTGATTATTAATAACTTTTATCATAATATTAAGTTGATTTGAAGGTTATTAAGTCAACTTCTTTATTGGCTTGACATATCATGGTACTGTAGGACTTGATGAAAGTCGGTAATGTGATTGAGTTTGTCGCCATTTAATTGTTTCCTCTTATATATGAAAATTATTCAATGACATGAATATTTTTTTTGGTGAAGATGTGTCTGTGCCCCTCCAATTTCATAATAGGGTATGTTAAACGCACCTCTATGCAGGGCCGTCCCTGGGGAAGAGCGGCACGGGGAAGAGCGGCACGGGTGCACAGGGCTTAAAAATATCAGGGCCAAATTTTTTCGTTTGTATATAGTAGTAGTCTAAAAAAATTAATATATTAAAGAGACCCAAAAAAAGTGTAGCATATAATAAGAGGCAAAAAAGAATTTAAGAGATAATAAGGGCCCAAAAACATATTAACTATATTACATTGAAGAACTAAATAAAAAATAATAATCGGCCTTTCGTTATATCGTATTGTTTTTGCCTCTTTAATTTTTCAAAGTCCAATGTTATTGCCTATTGTTATCTCTATCTGCTTGATTGTTTTCGTGCTTCAACAATTCAATGGATAACAACTTTAAGCTCTTGTGCTTGTTGTTGCTATATGTTTTTGTTGGATATTTTTATCTGTTTTTGCTTATAATGACTATTGTTATTTGCATATGTAGTTTGCATAATTGCTTTTGTTGGCTATTGCTATATATTTTTGCTTCTCTAGATGATCTTGTACTATTGTTTGATGAACTATCTATTATTCTTATGAGTGACGACGTGTTGCATGGCTTTGTGATTAATAAATAATTTTTCCCTACTAAATGTATTCATTAATTTCTCTTATATATGTCATGTTCTATAAACTTTTAATTCTAACATTTTATTTAGTGGAGCAAGAAAAGAAGGAAAAGAAAATTCAAATATTTTTATCAATTGTTTGACTTCCACCTTTCATTGGGATTCCACTACACACCACAATAATATGTTTAAGTGTTCAAGCAACAATTCATTGAACTTGCAAATTATAGGTTTCATTCATTATTTATTCTTATCGAATCTTAATGAATCAACTTTTCTTCCATATTCTTAATCACCCTCATGTAACACCCAGAAAATTCGGTAAGTAAACTCGCCCTTATTTAGTTGTAGTTTCTATATTAAAGATTTTTGTGTTAGGGAAATCGAGAGTGTTCCATGCAAGAAAATTTGAGTTTCGAGAATCGGTACGGATCCGGCTACAATGCCAAGCGACTATGACAGATGTCATTGTATCCTCGCATTGTAGCAGAAGAGGAGGCACTCTCTAAGGTTTGGGAGCGACTATGATAGGCGACATTACCATGTCATAGTCGCATGGCAATGTAGCACCAGCGTACCAGAGGGTGATAAATTAGGGATTTCAGTCATTTTTCTCATTTCTCACTTCTAAACTTCTCCCTTTCTCCCCCAAATCAATTTCCCACACTCTCATATGAACCCTAACTCATTTTTGGAGTTTTTATCTTAGAAATCAAGTGTTCCTTCATCATCCACGCTAGTGAGCCCAACTTATGGTGCAAGATCAAAGTTCCTCTCCATTTTCTTGAGATTCTAGGATTTTGGGGTTTTACTCAAGATCTATGGGGTAAGTTCATTATCTCCATTTCTAATTCTCTTTATAAGTTATAAATGCTTCATTTATGACTTCATAGTGTTTTATTTTACAAATTTCGGTTTGGTTGATTTTGGGAAAGTTAGGTCAAAATTAGGGTTTCTTCTCAAAATGAAGATTTTGATATAAGAGGTTTGGGGGATCTATTTTAAGATACGTTCCACTCGGACTCTCACCATTCCATTATTCTAGTAGCTATAAACAATCTCATCTCTGAGCAAAGTTCAAGGTAAGGGAAAGATGGGAGTGGAGTTCTCAAAATATACAGCAAAACAAATTCTCTTTGTTAAAAGTCACTCTATCGAAATAACCCCCGTACCTCCCAAGTTAATGTAATTCAAATAGCTTATCTCAAAGTCTTCCATTTTAACCCTTTGAAAAAGTGAAAGTTTTCAAGAATGAATCATTTTGAAAAACACAAGTAACAACTCTCGTTGCAAGTAACCCTATCGATATTACCTCCCATGTCATTCAAATTAACGTGCTATTCAATGGTCCATCTCTAGGTCCATGACACTTTAACACATCAAAGTGATCAATTTGTCAAGAAGTTGTATTATCTTGATAAAACTTGAGTTGGAATAATAAAACTTCATTAATGTCACAAAAAGTCTACTCTCTTTAGATTAACATAATCACCCCCTTTGCCTCACACCCAAGATAAAAGGTTTAGCTACTCATAATGAAAATAAAATACATAGAAATGAAAAGTACTAAAATTAAAGACATGAAAGTAAATGACTTTGAAAAGTAAATAACGGAAAGTAAGTGTGGAAATGTAAATTGCTAAAACTAAAGACAAGAAAGTACATGCGGGAAGTAAATGCGGAAATTTAAAGTACTAAAAATAAAGACTTGAAAGTAAATATGGAAAGTAAATGATTTAAAGTAAAGACGGAAAGTAAATTGCATATGCTTGAATTAAGAAAAGAAAAAAGAAAAAGAAAAAGATGAGAAGAGCACTTGAAGAACTTCAAAAGATTAAGGAGGGAGTAGTTAGAATTGATGTAGATCAATTCTTGAATGTGTGTCTTAAATAAGAACCCAAGCTCCCTATTTATAGGCAAAAGGAGGGGGCAAATGTGAAAATAAGAGGAATATTAGTATACTATGGCAAGTACACTTGCTAACTAAGAGTACAAAAGATAGTTTAAGCCTAACTAACTATTAGAATCAGCTTAAATCAGTGTTTCAAGGGTTACAAACGTCTAATTCTATGCCAAAAACTCAGATTAGCTTCCATCTTTCTTGATTCTTCACTTCAAAAACCATCAGGTCCATGTTGTTCCAGTGTTGCAGCATGCCCTAATTTCCAAAAAGGTTTTCCCAAAAGTAACAAAGTTATCCTACTTTCTTTATAGAACAAGTAAATCACAATATTTCAGCACCAAAACCAAATAAATGGAAAATAAGGTAGAAAAGACTCAAAGTTGGGATTTAGAAGTGAAAATTTCCTATCTAAAGCTAAAAGAGAAGTGCCTAAGTACTAAAAAATGAGTACTTATCACCACCTCAAACTAAAAACTTTGCTTGTCCCCAAGCAATAAAAAGACAAAAGTAAAAGACTCAATTTTTGAAGGATTTTCAAAAGGATGACATTAAGTGCACATAATGAGGTTGAATATGTCAAAGATGCATAACATAGCCTTTCATAAATCCAAAGTGACCACATTCTCATTCTATTTGTTACCATGAACCATATGCTAGCCTAACATTCTTTTTGTTATGATTTGTTGGGGAGTGTGTGTAGAAAATCGATGGAGAGGGAGAGAAGAGAAAGTGATCGGACTTGGATAAGAATGTGAGATTGCAGGAGAGCTCGCTTTCCTTAAGTGATATTTCGACCCTATTCTGCCTGACCTGGGTATCACGAAATTCGCTCGAGGATAATCTCCATTCACCGGTATCGATTCTGGCAGAAATCGATCCTATTTAAACACCAAGAGAATCGTAACCGACGCTATATTAAAACCGATAATAATTACCCATTTAATGGTATTAATTGTTGGACATTATGGTGGGAGTTACAAAGAGATTTTGGGGGTTACAAAGAGATTTTGGGGGTTACAAAACGTAATCTGCAACAGTGCTCGGTGCGGGTAGCCGTGCGGGTTAACCCGCGGCGGTGCACTGTTTCAACCCACAAACCAGTACACGGCGCGGGTAGCCACGCGGGTTAACCCGTGGCATAACCCGCCCGGTGCACCCGTGGCATAACCCGCCCGGTGCACTGTTTCAGTAACAAATTGATAAACCACCAAACGACCGTCCAACTATCCCGGGTCATAGTTAGCTTACACGAGTGTGCACTCCACACCTCCTAACTCGAACTTATGTTATCTGATCACTCGTCTGATAACTAGTGTGCCTTTCTTATGTAGACATTTTGTGTTAACCATTCTCTATGATTTATGTACACTTATATCATTTATGTAAACATTTTGGTGTTAAACATTCTCTATGATTTATGTACACTTATATCATTTTGTGTTAACCATTCTCTATGATCTAGATGTCGGGACGCCCTTCTAGGGGTAGTAGAGGTAATAGGGGTAGGGGAAGTAGCAGCTCCGCCGGGCGTGGTGACCCCCACACCGTTGAGTTCACCGATGACGGACTAGATCAGATCCAGTCTGATGACGGACTAGCAGCGAGCTCGAGGGTTAGAGGCCCGAATATGGCATTACAAACGCCCCAGCCGAGTCAGCGACCGCCACTTTTGTTATCTGAAGCGGGAGGGTAAGTAGATGTGATATATTATTTATTCTAGTACATAATAAACCGATCCTAATGTTTTTTATGTTGTATATTTTGCAATTGTGAAGGTTTAGTGACAAGTCGGCAGTCCGGAGGGCCATTATCATCTTTAAGTCCATGTTCGATGGTCCGTGGGCTCATTTTAGGGATGTCCCTGATGAGCACTATCCACG
Source organism: Arctium minus (assembly GCA_954870635.1). Classification (NCBI taxonomy): domain Eukaryota; kingdom Viridiplantae; phylum Streptophyta; class Magnoliopsida; order Asterales; family Asteraceae; genus Arctium; species Arctium minus. The sequence goes on from OX941096.1 coordinate 45,736,354, forward strand.
GATGTTGGATAGATTACGGGTAGGTATTTTACTCTATTTAACTAATTGAGTGGATTTATTTTTTACTTAATCCAAACAATGTGTTTGCAGTTATTTTATAGTTGGCCTCCTAAGATGGACGTCGACGTAGTAGATGCATTCCGGCGTATCCTAAATAATAGGTACCTAGACATGATGAGAGATTCCCGTCGATTCGCCCAGGGCAGGGCTTTAGCCATTGATGGTGTCCAATTCGACAGACGTCACTACACGATTCTTGCCGCACACCCTCTAGAGTGGATCCGGAGTGAGTTTTGGGTCCAGATGATTGAGCATGTTTGTTTTGTTTTGAATATTTGTATCTGGTTGTACTAGGATTTATATTGATTTATGTCTTCTTTTTAACAGGTATGGAACACCGATGCGTTCCGGCATGTATCTGCGGCCAATACGGCCAATCGGGCCACCGAGTATGAGGGGATGACATCCATACACTGTACTGGATCTATTAGTACCGCTATGCATCGGGACCGCATGGTAATTTATCATACACTAGACTAAATGTATATAATTGATGAATATATGTACTATATACATGATTTTATTACCTACTAACAATTTAAGTTGTGTATTGTAGAGAGATGCATGGGCCCGTGAGCCTACCAGCGACGAGGTTTGGGAGGCTACACACTACACCAACAGGAAGCTTGTTCCGGGTGCGACTGGTCCGTCCACGGATCCTCTGATCTACATTTACCCAATGGCGTCTCATATGGCGGTAAGTTCAATTATGCATGGCTCGATATTTGTTTGTTTTATAAGATAGATAGAAATTATAGCAAACTTAGTTTGGGCTGCCATTGTTGGGCAGACGATAGGATTGTTTTGATAAAAGCAGGTCATGGATCTATATGTTCAAATCACAGTTGAAATGCTGCCGAATTTTCTATAGGTTAGTTGACTTGACAATGTCTAATTTGGTAAACTGTAGGATAACTACCATCGGATTAGGGAGGAGGAGTATGCGGACTTACCTCCCGGCACTGTACCTCTCCATGACGCCGAGTTGTGGGAGCGTAGTGTTGGAGGATGGCGTAAGGGCGGTATTTTTGGATGGGACCAGTCAGGATCCCTATTATGTTATGACCGGTGATTCAGGTGCCAGTTCGAGCGGGAGTACGCTCGGCCGTCACGATGAGGAGGTATGCTTGTCAAATGTTGTTTAACATTGTTAATCATATGTTTGTTAAATGTTGTCTAGCATTGTTCTATATATGTTTGTCAAATGTTGAATTTCAGTTGGAGGAGCTGAGGCAGAGGGTAGAGAGAGAGGAAACAGAGAGGATCCAGTTACAGGAGCGACTACAGAGAGAGGAAGCAGAGAGGATCTGTATGCAAGAGCGAATGGAGAGAGATGAAGCAGAGAAGAGACAGATGCAGGAACGAATGACTCAGTTTGACGCACTCATGATCAAGTTTAACAATCAGCACCCCTTTCCCCCTCCCTAGGATTACGTTTATGTATTTATAGATATTAAATCAAGGTTTTGTACAATTTAAGACTTAGTATTAATTAAAAATTGACATGTTTTGTACAGGTTAAAAACTGGAATTTTTTAATTTTTAATTATTTAAAAAAAATGAAATTACCGACGGATATGGTTTTTAATTTAATTTTTATTTATTAAATATCCGTCGGAAAGTCGTCGCTAAATCCGTCGGAAATAATCCGTCGGTGAATATCCGTCAGTAATCGGCTCAAAAAAAGAGACTGTCGGTGATCCGTCGAAAATAACCCACGCCGTCGGTGACCGTCGGCGATCCGTCGGAAAAGTACGCCGTCGGTGATCCGTTGGTAATATGAACACCGACCACATCTATACCGACGTCCATTTACCGACGGATCACCGACGGATTTCGCTTTTACCGACGGATCACCGACGGATTTGTCCGTCGGTGATAAGCATCTGTTTTGTAGTGCAATAGTACTCGAGAGAAGAAAAACTTTATTACATTTTGATAATTTTGGCTTTTTATCTTTTAGAAATTAATAATCAAAGATAGTTGCTTCATTGGTCTTAAAGTAAGTATTCATAATAGAAATAACATATATTTTAAAACATATATAATTATTAAACTTTTTAGTTATCCAAATTAGTACTCGGGTCCTAATTAATTTATCCATTTTATCAACTCATCAATTACGTATATGTATACATTACTTAAGAATCAATTTGGAAATTTAATTATCTATCATTGAAATTATACATTTATTTTAATTTTAAGTCAAATGTAAATACTTATTTTGAGAAAAGTGAGATATAAATTATTCATCAAAAAATCATATGTTATTCAAATTACCAATATATTATTTTTTCTTTAACTAAATGGCATACAAATAGTTAGGGCTCGCAACCGATCTCGTAAAACTCTTATCCATATCTATATCTTACCCACAAAAATAATTAATAAATAACAAAAGGGGTAATAGATAAGTGGTAAAAAAATTATTTTAAGTTACATATAATATTGTTAAATCTCAAACATATAAGTAAAAAATAAGTTTAGAATATAGTTATTTATATCTAGTCTGTTTTAATAAACATTGTAGTATTATTCTAAATAAAATTATAATATAATATTTCAAAAAAACAACAATATAAAGTTTGAATGACAACACTTTTCCTTGTATTTATTTTCCCGGCTCCATCTTGTTTCCCATTTAATTATCATGAATCCTTTTATTCGATAAATATAGAAAAAAAATTAGACGTTAAATATGACACATATGATGACATTATAAAAAGTATTAATATTTAATTTTATATAATTATGTATATATTATTCGATTTTTATACAATTATATATATATATATATATCCCAAGTCAGGTAATGAATATCGAAATATCGTTTACCCATACCCTACCCACTAAAATATCGTGTAAACAAGTAATGAATAAAATTTTATTTACAAACAACCCCTTGCATTGTTCCTGGGGACATGTCCTTCGTCCCTTGATAAAAGTGTTTGTTCTGGTTATGTTGTTTTCTTTAGAAGAGTTCATCTCCATTTCCGGTGCTATAAACCCTAAATATAGTGAGAAGTAGACCTGGTAAACATGTTGTGTCGTGTCGGGTTCAAAGTTAAACAAGTTGAGTGTGTCTAACCCTAACCTGATTCGTTTAATAAACGGGTCCGAAAATCCCAAACCGAACTTGACCCGTCTAACCCGACACGACCCGCCTAACCTGTTTAACATTTATAAAGCTAAAAATTAAAAATCGAAAATTTACAAAAAATACAACTCCAAAATTCAAATTAAAGCATTAGAAATCCAAATTTTATAACTTAAACTTATAAGTTTTTACCAAATATAAAACATTAAAAATTCAAAGCATTAAAAAGAAAACTTAATATATATATATATATAAATGGGTTATTCGGGTCATTTTCGAGTTGAAAATTTTGACCCTGGCCTTACCCGTTTAATTTTCGTGTCATGTCGTGTCAACCCGTTTACTTAAACGAGTTGAAATGTATTACCCAAACCCGTTTACTTCATGTCGGGTTAGCATGTCGTGTATGTTTTTGTCAGGTCTAGTGAGAAGTGTGAGAAGTGAAGTTTAGAATTGTGGCGATCGAATCAAGTGTTTGGTGTTACGTACTATTTGATCCAGCAAGCCAATTCCAATTTGGATCGTCACTACAAGAAAAACATTAGTTAGTGACCACCTATTTTTTGGTCACTAATTGCAACTTTAGTGACAATAACAAAAGGCCGTCACTAAACTTTGGTCGCTAATATGAATATAGTGACAAAACTAAAATTTGGTCACTAGAGTGGTCACTAATTCTCATGGCTAAAATAAGATTATTAATATCTATCTAATTTAATGACTATATTTGTGACTATTATGTTTTTCGTCACTAATATTATAAATCCATATGTTTTGTGACGTAAAAAATGGTCACTGAGTTGAAAATGTTAGTGACTAAAAAATAGTGGTCACTAAATTAGAAAATTTAGTGACCAAAAAATAAGTAGTCATTAATTTCAAAGGATTAATGACCAAAAATAGTGGTCACTAACTAGTTGGTGGTATAAGGAAATGTTAGTGACAAACAATAGTGGTCACTAATATGAAAGTGGAAGTGACCAAAAAATAGTGGTCCATAAATTGAATGTGCTTGTGACAAAAAAATAGTGGTTACTAAGTGAGATTCATTACTTGAGGATTGGATTGAGTTGGATGGATTAGTGACAAGAAAATATGGTCATTAAATTTAAAGTATTAGCGACCAAAAATAGTGGTCACTAAGTGAGAATCATTAGCTATAATTAAGTTGGATGAGTTAGTGACCAAGAAAGGTGGTCACTAAATTAAAAGTGTTAATGACAAACAAAAAGTAGTCACTAAATGATATTCATTAATCATAGAGTTGAAAGGGTTAGTGACCAAAAATAATAGTCATTAAATTAAATGTATTAGTGTCCAAAAAATAGTGGTCACTAAATGGGATTCATTTATTGTAATTGAGTTAGATAAGTTAGTGACCAAAAAACGTGGTCACTAAATTGAAAGTGTTAATGACCAACAAAAAGTTGTCACTAAATGATATTCATGAATTATAGGTTTGGAAGGGTTAGTGACAAAAAATGGTTGTCACTAAATTAAATGTGTTAGTGACCAAAAAATAGTGGTCACTAATTTGAATGTGTTAGTAACCAAAAAGTAGTAGTCACTAAATGATATTCAATACTTAGATAGATGTAGTGAGTTAAAAAGGTTAGTGACCAAAAAAATAGAGGTCACTAAGTTAGAAAGGTTAGTGACTAAGAAATTGTAGTCACTAAGTTAGAAAGGTTAGTGACAAAAATTGGTCACTAAATCGAGGCATCAATATAATAAATAGAATTTTAGGGGTTAAAACTGTCAATTTCGCAAACTTCTTTAAAAACACGCGAGTACTTTCTTGGTCCGACATAACCCATGACCCGATCGTGATCACCCGATTTAAAACCCTAGCCTTAACCCGATTGTTATCACCGATCGTATCAATCATAACATGGGTCAATATCTGGTTTCTTCATTGATCGTCAAAACCTTAGCCTTAACTATCTCTATCGACTGTTGGCTGTTGTTGTCTTCGATGGCAACTTCAAACTCAATTTGTCTCATATATTTGAGTTAGGGCTTGAGGAATCTTCAAGTTACAGTCTTCGATGGCTACTTTGAGTTCGTCTTCGATGGGTACTTTGAGTTCGATAGCCATCTTTCTCGTTTGCTTCTTCTCGCCAAATTAATGGTTCCTCTGCTATCTCTTTCCACCCACTCAAAACAAGATCCCCTCTTCGAGTCATCTCTATGCGACGCCAATCTAAAGGTACTCTTCTTCACCTCTTTTCGTTTAATATTTGTGTGATTTTGATCGGAGATCAAGGCCTTATTGTTAACATTTCTATGATTTTAGCATGGTTTCCTTTTTCCTTGTTGAGTATGTTTTTATTGAGATTTTTTGTATTTAGTTGGAATCCGTTACTAGATTTTTCTTCAATATTGACTACAAAAGTGCAATTAGAGTGGGATTAAATTGGGGGATTTCTTGTTTTTAGATTTCTAACTCGATAAACATTCGTAGAATGTTGTTGCATCTAAACGATTAAGGTCCGGATTGCTTAATATTTTGATCATACTCTTGTATGGTTCAAAAGGAATTAAAGATGTGATCATACTTGTCAGTGTTCTCTTGTTTGTAGTATGTTAGTTTGCTGAATGCTTGCATATTCTGTATCATGCTGCAGAGAATTTTCTAGTTTCCAAGGATGTAATTAAAGTAGCTGATTTTGGTCTTGCTCGTGAGATCACCTCTGACCTCCCAACCACCATACACCGAGTATGTTTCAACACACTGGTGAGTGTCCTTTCCCTTTTTGACAAAATGGATGATGATACTTTTTTTGATAGTTTCCCATTTAACTCTTAAGTTTTGTGTTCGTTTGATGTTTATCGAGCAGTCAACGATCTTTCACTATGGATCAATAAGTTTGATCGAGGAATCATGCAAATCCGCTCACCTGGTTGCAATGCAAGTAGCCAAAAAGGCCGGTTGCATTCTTTCCTACGATCCCAATCTGAGACTCGCTCTCTGTCCCTCTGCCGAAGCTGCACGAATAGGCATCATGAGCAGCTGGGATCAAGCCGACATTATCAAGGTACAATATTGTGATAGACTTTGGATGTGATACGATATAAGAATATATGGGATCTGTTACATTACTCTTCTCCAAAAGGGCCTTTTGAATAGCAAAAGAAAGTCGGCTTAAGGGATCATCACCTGCAACAACAGTTCTAAGTAAGTGATACTAACTTCTTTCTATGATTTATATTTTATATAAGGGTACACGATGATGCTATACTTTCTGATGGTTGGAGATTTTATGCAAAATGCAAGCTTTGTATTAAGAACCAAAGTGATAATGACAGCATAGAGATAGGTAAAAGCCATATTCCATAACCATTTCTTATCCCTATGATGTCAAGTACTTATTTTTTGTAAAGTAATTTATTATCATCAACAATTTATGTTTTACTTCACGGTTGGATTACACATCTCTTGATTATTTGTGTTCCCTTTACTTCACAGAATTCTATAACAGACCCAAAGTAATCATCAACAATCCACAGTCTACACCAGCTTTGAAAGTTGCTTTTCGGTTTCCATTTCTTGTATTTTAAACAAAACCAAACAAACCCAGTGAGTGTAAGAGAGAGAGGAAGGGTTTAGAGATAAAATGTATGGGATAATGCTTCTATCCTAAGGGATAAAGACTGTTTCTATAAAACCCCTGGCCTTTATTTTAATGTCTATTTTCATCTATTCTGTTTCATAGAAAACCAAAAACTGCTAACTTATATCATTAATGTATCAGTTGGGAATGGAGTAGTTAAGGACTTTAAGGGAAAAATCAATAGTATCAGCACTAGATGGTAATCAAAGAATGAAGGTTGTCCCTCTAAAGATCTTAATCAATACCCATGAAGTGCACTAGGTATATATAACATCTATGATTAGATTGTTTATAGTGAAAAGTAGTAGTAGGGTCAAATCATACTGGATTGATAGAATTAACATTTTGGGTTTGAATATCTTTTAAGTTGAAAACACGTGCAAGTCCTTCTTCGCTAAATCTTTGAGTCGTTGCTTCATAACCTATAGCAGAAAAGTGACTTAGATAGCTAGTTTATGTAGCTGTAGAAACAACAGAAAAATTAACAAATTCATGGCTAAAATTAATGCATGTGACTTAGATAGCTAGTTTTTACCCTCTTTTACCCTATTCAGAATTATAGATAAGCATCCTTTACCCTCTTCAGGATCAGGAGAAGCTACTTTTTCTACTATAAGATGTGAGTCACTTTTGCCTATTATTCCCGCGTCTATTAGACACAGTTCCTTTAACCTCTGTATATGTTGGAACCTCCATCCTCTCTTCAAGGGCTCTTTTAGAAAGTAATCTGAAGGGGTTCCATGTATTGATTCTCATATGAGTTTTACCTTCAACCATCTTTCTTTTTATAAGATTGTAGTTTCCTCAAATAAATGTGACTACTCTGTCTCTTTGTGCTCATACAGGAAAGGTGACTACTTTCGGTACCTTGCTGAGTTCAAGACAGACGAGGATAGGAAGGAAGCAACTGAACAATCATTGAAGGGATATGAGGCATGAGTTTTACTCTCAATACACTATATAGAAATAGTTTTTTGTATCTCTGCATTAGTTACTTGTTTCGGGGGGGGGGGGGGGGGGGGGTTCCTTAGCTAGCTGATATCAAATCTACATGACGTTTGTGCTATTTGTAGGCTGCAAGTACAGAACTCCCTTCAACCCATACAATCCGTCTTGGTCTGGCTCTCAACTTCTCAGTTTTTTACTATGAAATTATGAACTCTCTTGTAACACCCTAAAATTTCAAGGTAAAATAAAACTTAAAATTTCTGCAATATAACGCCTAAAATAAGGCGAATTCAAAACCTGTAAACATGATGACTAAAACCCAAAGGAGACGGGGTATTTCTATAATGAAGTAGAGGAATAAATAAGACATATACATGACAACCTATTCAATCTAGAACAATTAACAACTAGATTAAAATGGGTGTCACTATGACTTCAAAAGCACTCTTTCTCAAATCCCAAAAATGCCCGGTCCAAGGAGGAATCCTAGGTGCGATCCCGGCTGATCAAGACATCCTACTCGCACCGCTAACGGAACCTATGAACCATTTAAACATGAACACAAGTGTTAGAACGAAGTCTATTGGTTGTTATGCCGATTACAATTATAATGCAAACAAGAACAATAATTAAATGTTACCGGCTCCCAATGCATTGAGGTCAATGCCAAACCTCCCAATAGGGACATTGTAATTTACTGTACAAATAATACACAAATATCTTCCATATAAAGCGGGGTAACCCGCGATCTAGATTGGATTTCACCGTCCAGCCCGGTTCTAGTTCTCATGCCACGTCGGACATCACAATCCTCAAACCCTCTCTGCCTCTAGTGCTTACCCCGTCGGGTTACACCTCAAGGTCTTACAGGCAAGGGTTCCTATCCAATCTAGCCGAGTGTACAACTAAGGGACTTGCGCCCACTATTGTCTACTCAAAATGCACAACGGCAATAACCATGAAATAATCATGCATACCATCTAAATCCTCGTGCACAAGGAAATAGATAAAAGGCTCCCAACAAGAGTTATAAACAATTATAGATGGAAATTATCATGTAAGCATGTTAAGGACCCAAATAGTGTAATCATGCTTGTTACATAATTATCATAAGGAACTACAATTCATTTAGCCACATATAAATCCCCAACTAGCGTGGTGACTCCAACTGCTGATAAGAATTTAGGCATTAACATTTCCTTGTGTAGAGGTATAGACCTACACCATGATTTTCCCTTTTTCTTTAAGACTTGTAAATAGCACTCTACAATATGTTTAAACACTTCCACCAACCCCAAAATCTCATTTATCGAAGACAAGAAAAACCCTATATTTTAGGTTAACATCATGCATTTCATATATTTCATATAAACAAGTAATGATGTGAGTATAAATGTACATAAGTTAAGAAAACTTACTTAGAGGTTAAATGAACAAACCCTAGAAATGAGGAATGAGTGGGATTGAGACTTCCACCCTTTGATTCGAAAGAGTAAGCTCCTATGAACTCAAAACCCTAAGAATCATTAACCATTAATGACTTATCCATCTAACAATTAATGAAGAGATAAAGGGAGGAGAGTGTGTGAAAATCGCACCTTTAGTGTGTGTAAACGTCTCCAAGAAGCTGCAAGACCTAATAAATGCTCTAACCCCAAAAATGGCATTAAATGAGAAATTGATCGTCAGTACCCGTGCGCGACAGTGCCCACGCGACAATGCCCTTGGCACAATCGCGGACATAGTCGCGCGGTTTGTACCGTGACCAACCCCCTTCTCGCGATAATGACACCGCGACCGTGACTATGGCACTGTCGCTGGTCACAGTCGCACCACACGTACCAATGCCTCACAATCCACCGCAACATTGCCCGTGCGATAGTGACATTGTCACTGTCACGGGCATAGTCGCCAACTTCTCCCTCCAGATGCCGAAACTCGACGATCCGACCCGTTTTCGCCCAGATTTAAAACCGCGAAGAAAAACTCTTAAACATAAACTTAATGCACAAATTTTACAATAGGGTCTAAAATTTGGGGTGTTACAATCCTCCACCCCTTAGAATGGATAGATTCGGGCTCCTCTATGCAACGATTGTTGTCCACTCTGATTTCCGATAGTGGAATGACACTCTCTTCCTCGTCTAGGCATTTCCGCAAGTAGCACATATGAAAGGTGGGATGGATTTCGTCCATCTCCGGCGGAAGATCCAACTTGTAAGCTTGTAGACCAATACTTTCAAGGATAGTGAAAGGCCCAAGGAAACGGGGACTGAGCTTCCCCCGCTTTCCGAACCTTATCAATCCTTTCCATGGTGATACTTTCAGCATCACTCGTTCCCCCACTTGGAATTCGACCGGCCTCCTCTTTTTATCCGCGTAGCTCTTTTGCCTATCTTGTGCCGCTTTCAAACGCTCTCTGATGACCTTCACTTTGTCGGCCGTCTCTTGAACGATCTCCGATCCGGCAAACTGTTTCTCACCCGCTTCCAACCAACACACGGGTGTCCTACACTTCCTTCCATACAATGCCTCGAATGGCGCCATACCAATACTCGAGTGATAACTGTTGTTGTAGGCGAATTCCACTAGTGGAAGGTGTGCATCCCAGTTCCCCCCGAAATCGATAACACATGACCTCAACATGTCTTCGAGGGTCTGGATGGTCCTCTAGCTCTGTCCGTCTGTCTACGGGTGATAGGCGGTACTCAACTTAACTCTTGTACCCAACTCCTTCTGTAAACTATCCCAAAAGTGTGATGTAAAGCGGCTATCTCGGTCGAACACAATAGAAAGTGTCACTCCAGGCCTCAAGACTACTTCATCTATGTACAATTTGGCCAACTTGTCCATCGGTAGGGTCTCCCGCATGGACAAGAAATGCGCGCTCTTGGTCAAACGATCCACTATTACCGAAATGGTATCGTCGTTCCTTAAAGTTCTCGCTAGTTTGGTTACAAAGTCCATGGTGATGTGCTCCCACTTCCACTCCGGTATTTCCAAGGATTGAAGACTACCGTATGGTCGTTGGTGCTCCGCCTTCACTTGTAGACAAGTTATGCATTGCTCTATATAACTAGCCACGTCTAGTTTCATCACTTGCCACCAACAATTGAGCTTTAAATCCCGGTACATCTTAGTACTCCCCGGATGTATCGAGTACTTGGACTTGTGCGCGTCCTCCAATAGTAGATCCCGACATCCTCCAATCTTTGGCACCCAAATTCGACCTTGATACAATTTCAAGCCTCTTCCATCCTCAGTCAATTTGAGATGTTGCTTCACCATAATTTCACTTTTGAGGTTGACTTCAAGAAGGGCTTCCGACTGCGATGCTTTGATTTTATCAATTAAGCTTGAGACTACATCTATCCTTGCAAAGGTGGCTTGAACTCCACAACTGTACTCCTTCCGGCTCAAGGCATCCGCGACCACATTTGCTTTTCCGGGATGGTATTGAAGCTCACAATCATAATCTTTGAATAGCTCGATCCATCTCCTTTGTGGCATATTCAACTCTTTCTGATCGAAGACGTACTTCAGGCTTTTGTGGTCGGTGAAAAGGGTGCACTTCGTACCGTATAGGTAGTGTCGCCATAACTTCAAGGCGAAAACTACCGCCGCTAGCTCGAGATCGTGGGTTGGGTAGTTCTTTTCGTGCTCTTTCAATTGCCTTGATGCGTAAGCTATGACTTTGCCTCTTTGCATTAAGACACACCCCAAACCCATTTTGGACGCATCGCTGTAGACCACAATTTCCTTTGGAGGGTCTGAAAGGCTTGCTCTTGCTTCTCGGTCCAAAGGAACTTCACGTTCTTCCTTGTCAGAGATGTCAATGGTGATGCGATCTTGGAAAAATCTTGGATGAATCTTCTATAGTAACTGGCTATACCCAAGAAACTCTGGATTTCTGTGGGACTTTTTGGCGGTTCCCAATTCATCATAGCCTCAATCTTTGATGGGTCCACCTTTACTCCTTCACTTGACACCACATGACCTAAAAACTGAACCTCTCTTAGCCAAAATTCACACTTGGAGAATTTGGCATAGAGCTTCTCGTCCCTTAACACCTCTAACACTTCTCAGAGATGTCGCTCATGCTCTTCATCATTCTTCGAGTACACCAAGATATCATCGATGAACACTATGACCGACTTGTCTAGGAAAGGCCGGCAAACACGGTTCATCAAATCCATGAATACCGCTGGCGCGTTAGTTAGCCCGAAGGGCATAACCAAGAACTCGTAGTGACCATAATGGGTTCTAAAGGCGGTCTTGGACACGTCTCCTCCTCGAACTCTAACTTGATGATAACCCGATCGAAGGTCGATATTTGAGAAACATCCGGATCCTTGTAGTTGATCGAAGAGATCGTCGATTTGGGGTAATGGATACTTGTTCTTTACGGTTATCTTGTTCAACTCCCGATAGTCGATGCACATCCGCATCGATCCATCCTTCTTCTTGACGAAGAGTACCGGAGCTCCCCAAGGTGAGGAACTCGACCTCACGAATCCCTTCTCTAACAACTCTTGAAGTTGTGACATCATTTCTTGCATTTCGGTCGAAGCAAGACGGTACGGTGCATGGGCAATCGGCGCTGCCCCAGGGATTAAATCGATTCGGAACTCCACCTGGCGGTCGGGTGGAAAACCCGGAAGATCATCAGGAAAGACGTCTGGGTACTCAATAACGACTCGAACATCTTCAATCTTTTTCTTCTTTGCTTTGGCATCCAACACGTAGGCAAGGAATGAAGGGCAATTCTTCGCAAGACACTTACTTGCCTTGATGGAAGAAATAAGAGCCACTTCACCCTTACACTTCTCCCCGTAGACAAAGACAAACCTCCCGCTTGAAGTCGGTAATCTGATCATCTTCTTCGAACAAAAGATCTCCGCCTTGTGATGAGACAACCATTCCATTCCGATCACTACATCGAAACTCCCGATTGCCATAGGGAGTAGGTCCACAACGAACAACTCCCCACCAATATCTAGCTGGAATTTTTCCAACACTTCCCGTAAGATCACTTGTTCCCCATTTTCTATCTCTACTACGAAGGCATCGATAAGAGTACTAGTGGGCACGTTCAATTCTTTGCAAAAGTCAAGAGACACGAAAGACAAATTCGCACCAGAATCAAATAGCACCTTAGCAGCAAGTGAGTTGAGTAAGAACGTACCCGACACCACGTCGGTGGTTTCCTTCGCTTCCTCTCTTGTCATTTGGAAGGCCCTCCCTTGAGCTTTAGGCACGGCTTCCCTCTTTGGTTGAATTGGTGGGTTTCTTCCTGTAGCTCCACCCCTTAGCTTGGGGAAATCCCTCCTAATGTGCCCTGGATCCTTGCATTCGAAACAAAGTTTCCCCGACATGGGACAACGCGGACTTGTGTGACCCGGCTTATTACACTTGAAGCATGGGACTTGTCGGGGGTTGGAGTTGCAAGGACCAAAATGCTTGCTTTTGCACTTGGGACACAAATTCGCCTCCCGGCGATCATCAAAGTTTCTAACGTTCGGTTGGAACTTCGGTCGCTTGAATGAACTCGGCGGCACTTCACTTTTCCTCTTTTCTACGGCCTTCAACTTCTCTTCCTTGTCTCTAGCGTAGACTCTTTACATTACTTTGGCTTCCTCAATGATCTCTCGGTCGGGGCCACATGCCCCACAAGATTCAGCTTCTCCATGAAAAGACGGGTATATTCCCTCACCGTCAGATCCCCTTTCTTTAGTGCTCGGAACTCTTCCTCGATCAGATCCATCTCGTTTTCATTACAGTATTCTTCCATAACCTTCTTCTTGAAGGTGGCCCATGACATCTTTGCTAACACGGCTTCCCCTATGGTTGCGGTGTGAACGTCCCACCATATTAAAGCCGCACCCCGAAGCATTTGGGAACCAAAATTTACCTTATGATTCTCATCACATCCGTAAGCCCTGAAGGCCTGCTCAATCTCCCTCAACCATTTCATGCAAGCTACGGGATCGTCGGCCCCGGAGAACTCTGGCGGCTTACACCCCATGAAGGATTTATACGAGCAACCCTTTCCCGTCTGCCTCGTCTCTAACACCACCACTCCATCAGTACGGTTATCACCCAAGTACCACCCGAGCCCGCTACCGCGTTATCTGCCACCACCTCTGGCCTCCGAAGACTGGCATCTCTATCTTCTAGCATCTCCAGGAATGCTTCTTGTTGCTTTTCCATGGTCGATGCTACCATCTGCATAACACTGGCCACCATATCGGCTTGCGGGTTTGCATCCTGAATGACCGTGTTTGTGGATGCCAACTCCACCCTAGGTATGGTCTCCACTGGCCCGGTAAATATTGGCGGCATTCCGGGAGGAACCACAGTTGTCACCCGGGCTACAGGGTTCGGGTTAGACGAAATGTCCTCAAGCATTTCTCCCTCATTCAGTGGTCGACTCCGGGTATTTATCATTTCGGATCTGCCACACAAAAGGAAGGAAATGGAAATAAGCAACACTAGATATACTCAAGAAACATACTCATACGGTCCATTGATTTTTATAATCGTAGTAATTCAAGTACGTTCACGTAATCATACATTCATAACAAAAGTAGCTAATTGAAATTATGAACATACACTACATAAAAATTCTCGCTACCACTTTACAATTCCCAATGACGTAGTTTCTGTTGACTCTAAGGTTGTCCCATCTTAGACTTCTACCCAAAACTCGCAATCCATAACTTAATAGTCTCAGCTTAAGTCTAGGCACCGAGTCCACATACCTAGTTCACTTAAACTAGATCTCTGATACCAACTTGTAACACCCTAAAATTTCAAGGTAAAATAAAACTTAAAATTTCTGCAATATAACGCCTAAAATAAGGCGAATCCAAAACCTATAAACATGATGACTAAAACCCAAAGGAGACGGGGTAGTTCAATAATGAAGTAGCGGAATAAATAAGACATATACGTGACAACCTATTCAATCTAGAACAATTAACAACTAGATTAAAATGGGTGTCACTATGACTTCAAAAGCACTCTTTCTCAAATCCCAAAAATGCCCGGTCCAAGGAGGAATCCTAGGTGCGATCTCGGCTGATCAAGACATCCTACTCGCACCGCTAACGGAACTTGTGAACCATTTAAACATGAACACAAGTGTTAGAACGAAGTCTATTGGTTGTTATGCCGATACCAATTATAATGCAAACAAGAACAATAATTAAATGTTACATGCTCCCAATGCATTGAGGTCAATGCCAAACCTCCCAATAGGGACATTGTAATTTCCTGTACAAATAATACACAAATATCTTCCATATAAAGCAGGGTAACCCGCGATCTAGATTGGATTCACCATCCAGCCCGGTTCTAGTTCCCATGCCACGCCGGACATCACAATCCTCAAACCCTCTCTGCCTCTAGTGCTTACCCCGTCGGGTTACACCTCAAGGTCTTACAGGCAAGGGTGCCTATCCAATCTAGCCGAGTGTACAACTAAGGGACTTGCGCCTCCTATTGTCTACTCAAAATGCCCAACGACAATAACCATGCAATAATCATGCATACCATCTAAATCATCGTGCACAAGGAAATAGATAAAAGGCTCCCAACAAGAGTTATAAACAATTATAGATGGCAATTATCATGTAAGCATGTTAAGGACCCAAATAGTGTAATCATGCTTGTTACATAATTATCATAAGGAACTACAATTCATTTAGCCACATATAAATCCCCAACTAGCGTAGTGACTCCAACTGCTGATAAGAATTTAGGCATTTAACATTTCCTTGTGTAGAGGTATAAACCTACACCATGATTTGCCCTTTTTCTTTAAGACTTGTAAATAACACTCTACAATATGTTTAAACACTTCAACCAACCCCAAAATCTCATTTATCAAAGACAAGCAAAACCCTAGATTTTAGGTTAACATCATGCATTTCATATATTTCATATAAACAAGTAATGATGTGAGTATAAATGTACATAAGTTAAGAAAACTTACTTAGAGGTTAAATGAACAAACCCTAGAAATGAGGAATGAGTGGGATTGAGACTTCCACCCTTTGATTCGAAAGAGTAAGCTCCTATGAACTCAAAACCCTAAGAATCATTAACCATTAATGACTTATCCATCTAACAATTAATGAAGAGAGAAAGGGAGGAGAGTGTGTGAAAATCGCACCTTTAGTGTGTGTAAACGTCTCCAAGAAGCTGCAAGACCTAATAAATGCTCTAACCCCAAAAATGGCATTAAATGAGAAATTGGTCGTCAGTACCCGTGCGCGACAGTGCCCAGGCGACAATGCCCTTGGCACAATCGCGGGCATAGTCGCGCGGTTTGTACCGTGACCAACCCCCTTCTCGCGATAATGACACCGCAACTGTGACTATGGCACTGTCGCCGGTCACAGTCGCTCCGCACGTACCGAGGCCTCACAGTCCACCGCGACATTGCCCGTGCGATAGTGACATTGTACTGTCGCGGGCATAGTCGCCGACTTCTCCCTCCAGATGCCGAAACTCGACGATCCGACCCGTTTTCGCCCAGATTTAAAACCACGAATAAAAAATCTTAAACATAAACTTAATGCAGAAATTTTACAATATGGTCTAAAATTTGGGGTGTTACATCTCCCGAGAGGTAAAACTAAGTTATTATTTTTATGTATTGAAGACTCGTACCTTATGTTATAATCATCCTAAATGGTTGATCATTAACATGATTGTAGGGCCTGACATTTGGCTAAACAAGTTTTTGATAAAGCAATTGTTGAGTTGGACACCTTGAGCGAAGAATCATACAAAGACATCACCTTGATCATGCAACTACTACGAGACAACCTCACGCTCTGGACATCTGATTTGCCCGAGGAAGGAGGTACTGTATAAGGCTTTTCCATACATCTCATGTATCTTCCACAAAACCAAAACAAACTAAACACATCCAATATTGTCCCACTCGGAGTCTCATATTTTCCATAGAAATATGCAATTCTATGAACTTGAAAGATTGCTTACAAATAATAATTTGGAACCATAAGATCTTTTTCTATCCAAAAGGGCATAGCTGATCCTAAAGAAGGTAAAAGAAGCCTTATCTATAGCAGAAAAGTGACTTAGATAGCTAGTTTTTGTAGTTATAAAAAGTGAACATGTTAATCACTTTGTTTGTAATTCTATACTCAGGACCAAGGAACGCTCATGCTTCTTGCGTGATAATGTCGAGGAAAGTGGCATACTGTTGCTTCATCTATAGGTTTGATTTCAATGATTGGAAGGTACAAACTTTACTTCGAGATTGCATTTAATAGTTATTCTGATACTGCTTTTCAACAATGAAAAGACTTGCATTTAATCGAAATCCCATCACATTTCCAAGTGGTCATATCCGTTTGAGCTATTTAACATTAAAGTTTGTAGGTCTCATTTTTATTTAATGATTTTGTTTACTTAATGTTAGAAGAGATGAAAATGATATTAAATGATTGATCATATTATGATAGCGACGTGTTTTATTTTTTTGTTTGGATGATTTTTTTGTTTGGATCAAAGAATTTTATGTCATGCGAATGGAATTTAGATTTATATTATTACAAATTAGTAGGTTTTAATTTTATTGCAATACAATTGTAATAGAAATTAGTGACATTTTTTTTTGTTCACATATTATAATTAGTGACCACTTTCTTTTGTCACTAATATCAATTAATGTTAGTGACCACATATTTGGTCACTAATGGCATTAACGGAGGTTAACGGAATCATTATCTTGAACCCAACTAGTGACGTATTTCGTGGTGGTCACTAACTTGGTCACTAATTTAGTCAAGTTAGTGACGACTTTCACCATTTAGTGACGATATTTAATGACCAAATTAGTTGTCACAAACACAGTGACCACTCTATTTTTGTCACTAATTAGTGACCATTTTTGTATTTGGTCACTAATACAAATCAGTGACGGACCTTTAGTGACGAAAAGTGACCACCCAAATTTTGGTCACTAAAATGCATCAGTGACCAATTTTTTATTGTTAGTGACCAAATTTTTTTCGTCACTAAATAACAATTTTCTTGTAGTGCGTTCTCAGTTCTATTTTCTTCAGAGCATGATGTAAGTTACACTAAGCTGCTCATTTTTTTCCATTAATAGAATTTATTCGATGTTTTCTACACTAACAAGTACTCATTTGTGTATCCTTGTTTCGAATTCTACAACGCACAAATTGTTAAGTGTAATTTCAATTTATGGTTTTTAATTTTTACTTATTAATAGATGTATTTGGTGGGCGATTAGTTTCAAGCAACGAGTAGTGAATTGATTTTAGCATGTTATTTGCTCTTTTAAGTTATGGCATCAAAAGGAAACCACGGGATCATTAACGACAATGTATCGTATGGTGGAATGAATTGAAAAGAAAAGGGAATAAAAAATGAAATGGAAACTGCAAGGGAATGGAATGCTCAATTACCGGTCCATGGAAAGAACTATTCAAGGTGTTGCTTAGGGTGTGTTTGGCAACCATAATCTAAAGTATTTATTTATAGAGCTTACCATTATATTTCTTTCCGGATTAAATGCATAGTCTCTTTTATTATCAAATGATTTTCCTTACCCAAATGATAAAGATACATCAGTTTAAATATAACTACAATACGGGCCTAGGGCCTAGACTATATGGGCTATCAATATACAATACAGATTATAAAGAATATATGTACACTAACATCCCCCCGCAGTTTTATCGGGAGGAAATTTCCGAACGCTCAAACTGGATCTGAAGTCGTGAAAAAGCGAGGTGGATAGTCCCTTGCTGAAGATGTCGGCGTACTTATAGCGCGAGGGAACATGTAGTACTCTGACTTGTCCCATGGCCACTTTGTCCCTGACAAAGTGGATGTCGATCTCAATGTGCTTGGTGCGTTGGTGTTGCATCGGGTTAGATGACATATAAGTGGCACTTACGTTGTCACAATAGACGATCGTGGCTGTGTGTATCAGAGAACGGAGCTCTCTGAGTAGGTTGCGGATCCAGCTGGTCTCAGCAACTGCGTTGGCAACCCCGCGATATTCAGCTTCTGCACTGGAGCGGGAGACAACCCCTTGTCGTTTAGAAGACCAGGATATTAGGTTGTCACCAAGAAAAACACAGTAGCCAGATGTCGAGCGTCGAGATATCGGACAACCCCCCCAGTCGGCATCTGAGTAGGCAGTAAGGGCCGAGGAGGAGGAGACGTGGAGCTGGAGGTCGTGATCAAGGGTGCCGCGAATGTACCATAGGATACGTTTTAGAGCATGGAAATGTGGCTCTAGAGGGTCATGCATGTATAGGCATATCTGCTGGACGGCAAAGGCAATGTCGGGCCGGGTGAAGGTGAGATACTGTAGCGCACCAGCGAGACTGCGGTAGAGTGTGGGATCAGAAACCAGAGGCCCGGAAGCGTCAAGCTTGTGGATTGGTTCTACCGGGGTGCGACAGGGGTTGCAGGTGGTCATGTTGGCTCGCTCAAGTAGCTCAGTAGCGTATTGCTGCTGGGAAAGGAATAGACCAGCAGGCGATCGGATAACAGAGATTCCTAGAAAATAGTTAAGTGCCCCAAGATCAGTCATGGCAAACTCCCGACTGAGCTGGGTGATGATCTGGCGGAGGAGATCTGTGGTGGAGGCAGTGAGGATGATATCATCCACATAAAGGAGGAGATATGATGTATCACTCGCAGTATGGTAAATGAATAGAGAGGGGTCCGTACGACTCTGCTGAAATCCGAGGCGAATGGCATACTAAGTGAAACGCTGATACCAAGCCCGTGGTGCCTGCTTGAGGCCATAGAGAGATCTCTGAAGGTGACATACATAGTCGGGGTGCTGTGAGTCCCGAAATCCAGGGGGTTAATGCATGTAGACTGTCTCCTGTAGATGACCGTGAAGAAAGGCATTCTTCACATCAAGCTGGTGAATGGGCCACTGTTGGGAAATGGCAAGACTGAGAACAGTACGTATAGTGGCCGGTTTGACGACCGGGCTGAAAGTCTCCTCACAATCAATACCCTGTTGTTGGCTGCTACCATTGGCCAGTAATCGGGCCTTGTATCGTGCAAGAGTACCATCCGCATGAAACTTGTGGCGGAAGAGCCACATAGAACGAACCACTTTGGCCCCGGGAGGTCGTGGTACAAGTACCCACGTGCCATTCGAGATAAGAGCACGATATTCCTCATTCATAGCCTGTAGCCAGTTTGGGTCTCGTAATGCCTGTATATAGGACTGAGGGACGGGGGAGGTCGTGGTCGTGTGAAGATTTAGGCGTTGAATTGGTTTGGTGATGCTGCTTTTGGCTCGGGTAGTCATAGGGTGAGTGGGATGGACAGAAGGTTCGGGTGGGTGAGGGGTAGGTACGTGTGAGTCTGGGGAATTTGGGGGTGAGGACGGGGAAGGGGAGGTATGATCCGTGGGAGGGGGAGGGGGAGGATGGTTCAGAGAGGTGGATGGGGTTGTGGTAGTGGGTGTAGGATGGTGAAGAAATTGACTAAGGATGGGAGAAGGTTCAGTAGTGTCATCAAGGAAGGTGTAGGATGGTGGGTCCGAAGGAGAGACCGAACCGAATGGAAAGATGGACTCATGGAAGACGACATGACAGGAGATGATGATTTTACGGGAAGATAGGTCGAGGCAACGAAAACCTCGATGGTGAGTAGGGTACCCTAGGAAAACACATGAGGTGGTGCGTGGGGCGAGTTTGTGTAGCGTGGTGAGGTGAGGGTAGCATAGGCAACCGAAGGTGCGGAGGTGAGAATACAAAGGATGTTTGTGATAAAGACGGAAGTGGGGGATTTCATCGTTAATGGCCTTGGAGGGAAGGAGGTTTAGAAGGTGGGAGGCCATGTGAAGTGCCTCAACCCAATAGGTGGGTGGTAGGTGTGAGTGAAATAGGAGAGTCCGAACGACATTGTTGATGGTTCGTAACATGCGTTCGGACCTCCCATTTTGTTGGGAGGTGTGAGGGCACGAGAAACGGAAGGTGATACCATGGGTGGCAAAGAAATTATGAAATGCATTGTTATCATATTCACCTCCGTTGTCACATTGAAGTGATTTAATAGTTATATTAAATTGTGTATTGACATAGTTGAAGAATTGAACGAATTTGTCATAAACATCGGATTTTTGTTTGAGTGGGAATACCCAAAGATAATGAGTAAAATGATCAAGAAATATAACATAATAACGTAAACCACTATTACTTGCGATAGGAGAAGTCCAAACATCGGAGTGAACAATATCAAAAGCATTACAAATAACTGAATCAGAACGAACAAATGGAAGTCTAATGTGTTTGCCAAGATGACATGAATGACAAATAACATTAGTTTCCTCTTTATGACACGCAATAAATTTATTGGAAATGAGAGACTTCAATACGTGATCACCGGGATGACCGAGGCGTTGATGCCAGACGGAAGAACTTGACGAGAGGAAAACTTGTGGAGCAGATGAGGTGACCGGGTAAAGAGGATCGTTGCTATCACATCGGATGAGAGGCTGACGAGTCTTGTAATCCTTAAGAGTAAAACCAAATTCGTCAAATTCAATAGAGCTTTTATTATGACGAGTGAACTGACGAACATAAATAAGATTTTTTATTATGTGAGGGGTAATAAGGATATCATGAAGGTGTAGGGGTTGGTATGGGTTTTTGATGGGAAATAGGGCATGTCCAGTGGTCGATACAGGAATCGAAGACCCATTACCAACTAAGACGGAACAAGAATCACGTTTATCTGAAATGGAATCGAGGATACCTGTGTGAGCGTGAACATGATCTGTAGTGCCGGTATCCATATGCCAACCCGAGGTGCTACAATCGCCCAAGTTCATTGTGTTGAACATTTTCGGTAATGCAGTGGGTTGGTCTCCACTAAACCAGGCCCAAGGGGGAGTGAAACCGGTTGTTTGGGGCTGGACAGAGACCGTAGGCTGGGCTGTTGTTAGATGGGTCTGAGTGGGTGTATGGTGGGCCGTAGGGGCTGGTCCAAGAAGACCAGACCCATTCCGCGGTTGTGACTGCCGATAGGGTTGGTGTGAGGACTGTTGTGACGTCGTAATAGGTAGATACACCCATCCATATCCCGGCCTTTGACCGAGTGGCGAAGATGGTGGTCGTTGGCTATCGTATTGAGGAGGACGGCGACGCTGGGGTGGAATTCCACGTCAATCTTGGCGGCGTTGAGGGCCACGATGAGGTCCACTGGTTCCGGCATGTAAGACAGTTGGAGAGGAAGCATGATCAACATGTGTCGAAGGGAGATGAGGTCGAGTCATGTTTAATCATTGTTCTTCCATTAGCAGCATAGAGCGGGTTTCAAGAAAAGATGGGAGAGGTGATCGATAGAGGATGATACTGGCTACAGATTCAAACTTCGGTGATAACCCATTAATCATGTAGATTACGAGATGTTTGTCGGGTATGGCAGATTCGGGATCCAGATAGGCAAGGAGATCAGCGAGACTCTTTATTTTCGTGCAATAAGATGTTACAGAAAGGTCGCCCATGTTGATATTACGAAGCTCGCTGTCGATTTGCAAAGCCTTTGAATCCTTGTTAACCCGGAAAAGGGTTTCGAGGTTCAGCCAAACATGGCGAGCAGATGCATCTTTCTTGAGTACTTGTGGAAGAATATTTTGAGATAACGTACCGTAAATCCACATCTTGACGACGGAGTCGATTTTGTGCCATTCGGGTTCTGTGGGTTTTGGCTTAGGGTCATCATAGGTATCGTCCACATGATCGAGAACATCAAACGCATTACAATGAGTGGAGAATAGTTCTCTCCATGCATCATAATTAAGTTTGTCAAGATCAAGAAGAAGCGGGATGTGAGACTTGATATTCGTTATACCGAATACTTTTTTGGTCATCGGAGGAGCAGCAGGGTCGTCGGCCATTGATTGAAGGATGGATGGTGGCGATATGGTGGAGATACAGCGAAGATTGGGAAGGCAGAGGATAATCAGGAAGGTGGAGAGAAATTAGGGAGGAGATATGGAATGAATTAGAGAGAGAGAAAGAGGGATTTTAGGGATTTAGCTCTGATACCATATTATCAAATGATTTTCCTTACCCAAATGATAAAGATACATCAGTTTAAATATAACTACAATACGGGCCTAGGGCCTAGACTATATGGGCTATCAATATACAATACAGAATATATGTACACTAACATCTTTCACTAGGTCGAACTCGTTGGATGAAGAGAAACACCTAAGACTATCATGTTTTGATGCTAGTGTGCTATATTTTAATGCCAATGAAGCCTACAAGAATTTCCAGCTCCTTTTATGCATTGTTGCAAAAGCATGCTAAGCAAGTGCCTCAATTGAAGTTATCAATCTCTGATCAATATGGCGAGCGGTGAGTGTGCCTTGGTGATGGGAAAAAGGTTAGGAGGGGAGGGAATCGACAAAATTTTATTTAGTGCAGAGGATTTTAAAAAATACATGGTAGACATATTTTTTTGGCAAGTGGGGGGTCTTTGAGGAAACTATTGCTCTAATCTTTAGGGTAGAGGACATGTTTGTATGCATCTCCTATACCCTTCTTCCAAGTAGGACATACTAAATGTGTTTGGTTTCATTTTTTATTTTAAAATATACAAATAACAGGATAAGGAATTTATGTAAAGTAGGGTTACTTTTGGAATGGAAATACTCCAGAAGTTCTTATTCTCTTTGAAGTTCAAGGTGACTAAAAAAAGTGTAAGATGAAGCTCATACAGTGACAAAGATGATTAAAAGTTGCATAATGTTCTATCCTTCCACCAATTACATATGGTAAAGACTCGAAATATAACATCATGTCTTTTAAAGAAGGCTAAGGAGGCATCTGTTTTTAAGAGGCGTTGAAGTCTGAAGTCTGATTTCAATTCTCATTTTTCAAGAAGTGGTGTTGAAGTTTGAAATCTCAATCAATAAGACTGTTAGTTTAACAAACGTCTGAATATGTATAATTGTTTATTTTATCCCAAAAAAATTCAACCTAAATACGTCAATTGAAGTCAACAATGATGATTGAAGGACGGAACTAAAAAGAAACAAAAAAGGGTGTTGGCAGATTTGCGAGACTGTGGAGTTTTACTCATATCTCACACACCGAAGCCCTAATTTAAGCGATTCAAGATGTTCTAGAAAGCCAAAACACAAATCTACAATCTTCTTGTTTTGTGTGGTGGTGTGTTGAACCTCAGGTGAGTCCCTTAACCCTTTTTTATTAATGCAAAATGCGTATAAATTTTTACTGAACTATGATCATGGTTCTATGGTTTTGGCATGAATTATATACTTGGAACCCTTGGATAAATGTTATCTACACTTGTTTCTCCTTGAACAATTACTGCTTAAAATGGTGCTTATCTTATGATATAATGATTTAGTTTTGGACTTGGGTTGCTCAGTGGGATTAATATATCTTGGGATAGTGGTAATCCCTTGAGAGTTTATATTCTTCCATGTGCCTTGAATTCGTTTCACGGGCACATTAGAAGGGCATCTACTTGGGCCCGATCGTAGACGTCACAGTGGAGTGATCGTTATCTATGAATACTATGCAAATCCCATGATATATGTTTGAATATCTATATGGTTATGTTTGGGCCTTCATGGCGGTTTCTTGTTATCTTAAACTTTTTAATTATGTTTTTGAGAAGGAATTCACTAGACCTTATGGTCTGACCCTCATTTTCCAAACTTAAAACCATTTTCAGATAAGAGTAATGTTGGGAGTTTATCCAAAGGGAAAGAGAATATGTGATGTCGTTAGAAGAGGCATGGATTAGATGAGTTTTGTAGTTCACCTTTAGACTTATTATAAATCTCTGTTGTGGATGTGTTTACCCGCTGCGAACCTTGAGATGTAATTGATATTTTAACTTGGGTATATTTTAGGACCGTTTTGGCTATATTTTATGTTATTGTTGTTTTGAAAATTTGGATCATTTCAAAAAAATGGCAAAATTATTCGATAATTATAATATTTTTTAATTACAATTATTCTCACATATATCACGATCTTTCCAACAAAGACCAAGGTGTAAACAACAGAAACATTTTCCTTCACTACAAGGACGATAAAAACAATGTCCAATATTGATCTTTTCGCTTGTAACCTTTTGGTCATTTGAGCTCAATGCCACCTTCCTCCCAACAAGACTCTTTGATGTGCCTGGATCACAATAATAAAACCACA
Organism: Arctium minus; assembly: GCA_954870635.1. Taxonomy (NCBI): domain Eukaryota; kingdom Viridiplantae; phylum Streptophyta; class Magnoliopsida; order Asterales; family Asteraceae; genus Arctium; species Arctium minus. Next base: position 45,761,310 of record OX941096.1, read on the forward strand.
AACTTAGTTAGAAATGAATACACACACACACACACACACACACACACACACACACACACACACACACACATATATATATATATATATATATATATATATATATATATATATATATATATATATACAGAGAGAGAGAGAGAGGAGGTTTCAACAAAAACATGGTCAAAATAAAAGAACACAAAAACGCCTATATCATATGAAATTTCAGACTAAAAGTTACATGTGATTCAGGTCGATCATGGCATGGACGAACACGTGTTGGTCCGACGACCTAAGAGTGTTGACCAAACTTGAATCATGTATGTTTTTTTAGTCCAAAATCACATGTGATATAGAGAACCTCATATTTTGTTATTGTACCCATGTTATGGTTTGAACTCAACCTTATATATATATATATATATATATATATATATATATATATATATATATATATATATAGGGGAGAGATCAATTGAAAACCAGTATTACATTGGAAACTTTGGAAACCGAAATCAACCAATCATTGAATTTCTTTTTTTTAATTTTATTTTTAATTGATAAGGTTATTTTAGTCTTTTACATAATTTCATAATATATATGGTAATTGTTATTGTTATTATTATTATATTAATATTTATTTATTTCTAATTTATTTTATATATGGTAATGTTAGTCATTTATTAATGTAAAAATGAGATATTTAATTTAGGAAAACAAATTTTAATCATACGGATCCTCTATTTTTGATTCTGATGAATCATTGATTGATTAAAATATTAATATAAAATTAAAATATTTAATTTTTCAGGTATTCATATGAAATTACCTCTAGACACAAAATATTAATATAGTGAAACATAATGGATTTGATATAGTGAAACAAAATATTAATATAGTGAAACATGATGAAACATAAAATGTTAATATAGTGAAACCTGATGAAACAAATTTGATATAATGAAACATAATGGAAAGGTAATGAAACAAAATATTAATATAGTGAAACCCGATGTAGTGAAACAAAATATTAATATAGTGAAACCTGATGAAACATATTTGATATAGTGAAACATATTTGATATATTGAAACATAATGGAAAGGTAATGAAACAATAATGGTAATGAAACTTAATTGGGTTTTTACATACTGCATATTGATGAACAGGAAATAAAAAGGTAGTCTTGATATATTGTTATTATCTTTTATTAATAAATTAATTAATTTATTACCATATATAATTATTATCTTTTATTAATAAATTAATTAATTTATTACCATATTTCATCTTTGTTGCCAAATTTGAAACACAAAAGAAAAAGACACATTTACCCTTTTGACATATTATTATTATCTTTTATTAATAAATTAATTAATTTATTACCATATATAATTAAAATGAATCTTAACCATTGATTATAAAGATCAATGGCTGAAATTTGGTTTCCAAAGTTTTCAATGAAACTTGGTTTCCAATTGATACCGCCCCTATATATATATATATATATATATATATATATATATATATATATATATATATATATATATATATAGAGAGAGAGAGAGAGAGAGAGAGAGAGAGAGACCCTTTCTTTTTTTAACCAAACAATTAGTATTAACCTTATTAACCAATCTCATACATCCAAATTTATTATCAACGGTTTATATTGACTTAATGTGATTTAATGGATAAAACTAAATGAAACGCACATGCATTAGTATATTCAAGGGTAATTACGTAAAATGGTGTATTACGTGAGAGTAGGAAACTGATATGAAACCCTTATATCTCGCCAAATCAACATGGTAGGTTATTAAATCCGAATTTAATGCAAGTGAGGAAAAGTTGTTGACTGACATTATTGTTTATTTCATCAAAGAAGATTAAAAGAAAAGTTGTTGACTAAAATCATATATGAACATATTATACCTATGTGTTCCATTGTATTCACTTATAAACAAATTGTTAATAGTAACTTTGTGCACACATGAACTTAGTGTAATTGTTCACACATGTACATAGAGTGAGATTTGATTGGTCAATGAGGGTTTGCAAAGGTAACACTAATTTTTAGGTTAACAAATGATTGACCCTATATATATATATACACACACACACACATATATGAAGATATACAAACCCGTGAGAATCGATATAAAAATATTATTTTACATTATTTTTTCATCAAAAGCTATAATTTATTTAAGGTATTGTTTCACATTTGTTTGTGTTTATTTTATGAAAAAATACATCTAAAACTTTTTCTTTGTTCACTTAGTGAAACGAAAAATACAGGTAAAAAAGTTGTGAAGCTATCACATTAAAAAATAATTATATGTGAAGCAGTATCTTAAATCCTATCATTTGATGAAAAAATCATGTAAAAGATACTTTTTAATTGTTTCTCACGGATTTATAACTTTTTATAGTTCTTATTTGATTTGGCCTAGATAGATAGATAGATAGAGAGAGAGAGAGAGAGAGAGAGAGAGAGAGAGAGAGAGAGAGAGAGAGAGAGAGAGAGAGAGAGAGAGAGAATCAAACAAGAACATGGTTAAAATAAGAGAAGAAGACGACGACTAGTTTACATGTGAATTACATGCGATTATGGGACAGAATCAACAAAAGGGGTGAGCGGACGGCCTCGCCGTGACCAATGTCACGTGAATCATGTGTCATTTTACACATGATTTTAGCGTAAATTCACATGTGAATCCGCCATTTTCGTATTCTTTTATTTGGTTATGGTTCTCATATATATCCACATACTCCCTCTATATATAATGGAGAAGGGGTGATGAATGCATACATTCATAAATGGAGGCAACAGAAGCGATGAGAAGGAAGAACAGAATCAGAGACTTGCAATTCGCCATTTTTATTGAAAAGATGATGAAATTATTAATAGCATATTGAAGTGTACAAAATGAAAGGGTATTCATAAGTAGAGATATAGTGAAATATGGCAATGGCTTAAGTTTTGCAATTATTTCTTGCAAATTGATTTGATTTTGAAACTCAAATACTTTATTTCTATAAAAGAAATATGTAACTTCAATTTCTTTTTTTTGTAAAAGTAAATTGTTTGAGATAATTCATAAAAACTATATATAGAAAGAAAAAAAAACAGTTTGTAGTAAGTCGTCTCACATGAATAGAATAGTAGATTTGTAAGTTACTTATAAACTCAAAATTATGTTTTACTAAAACTTCTACCATGATTTTAAATTGGATTCGAACTCATATCTACTAATCTTCTTCTCACACCCATCAACATCATGACTTGATTCTTACATTTTCAGTGTATGACTTAAACTGATTTTTGACATAAATAAAGATGTATATAACAACACTCATTTATAATTTCTCCAATTTCACGAGATTTTATCAATATTCTTTTAGTTTAAATACCTAAGAGATCTCCAACAACTTCTCCAAAATAGATTAAAATGGGGAATTTGGACAATTTTTTACTCTAACAAATTCTCCAAAATGGAGAAAGTACGAGAAAGAGTGTAAATTTCTCAAAAAAAAAATGATTACCATGAAAGAAAATGTTAATAAAAAACCTTCTTAGAGGTATAAATATGTGAACTAAATGTTAATAAATTGACTCATCAATATTCACGTCAATTTAATACAGTTTAATTTACACGATAAAAAACCTTATTGCAATTAATATAATAAATGAAATACTTATAATAATTACTAGAGTAAACTACAATTTTGGTCCCTGTGGTTTACCACTTTCTTTGAAAGTGGTCCCTGTGGTTCAAAAACTGCAATTATCGCCCATGGTTTGCATTTTGCTATGAAAATCGTCCCTTGTCGTTAACTCCGTTAAAATTGTTCGTTAGAGTCAGGGGTAATTTCGTCCAAGCATGTTTTTTTCTCTCCTTTTGCAATCTTTCTTTGTTTTTTTCTTATTTTTGTTTAAACCATAAAACATTAGAGACCAAATTGTAAATTATGTATTCATATTATTATTAAAATATTAATATTAATTTAGATATATATATATATATATTATATATATATATATATATGTATACACAGAGAAATGTCTCCATCTCCGGCGATGGGAGTTTACCAAAGAAGAGAAGCTTCAATCGGTGGTGATGGAAGATGGAAGGAGGTGGGAGTTTACCGGCGGCGATGGGAGTTTACCGACGATGGATGTAAATGATATCGTCTGTTGAATTTTCTTATTAGTAAAATTCAATTATAAATGAAACAACAAGATTTATTTAAAAATTAACAACTTTAATTATAAAGATTCAAGCTTTATTTATAAAGTTAAAATCTTTATGATTAAGGTTCGACAATTATCAAACAAAAATCAAAATCAGAATGAATAGAATGTGAACCTAATAACGAATCTATCCTTCGCGATAGATACGTTTTGAAGGAGTAGAGGATAGACTGTCCACTCTAGTGGACGGAAAATAAAACAATGCAGAAAATGTAAGATACTAACCTGTGTAGAATATCAGCAGCAACCACAAACAGGACGGTTTAGAAGATGTTCAACAGCAAGAAACCAAACTGCACGGTTTAATCTAAACCTGTCCTTAAAGGTTTTAACGACACTCTTTTGAAGCTGTGAGTCTACAGTCGTTTAGCCCAGGATTTGATGCAGTTTTAGCCAAATACTAACAGCTATAGTATCCACTAATTAATGCAAGTCTTGACAGAAAATTAGTAGAGAACAGAAGTGTGTTGCAGTTCGTGAGACAGAGCACAGATCGAGAGAGAGCAGATGGCGAGAGAGAGAGAGATAGCAGATTAATTTTTGTGTGTTAACATATGAAGGAGAGGGTTTTATTTATAGTTGGAAAAACCAGAGAATAATTGAGAATATTCCCTAATCTCCTCCCCAAGAATCGGAATTGGAGATGAAGTTGGAGACTTAGATTTGCAACAATTTATCCCACGTTTTTATTAGCTGGAAAAACGAAATTATCTGCTCAAAGTTAAAAACTTTATCTGAAAATTTAAAACTTAATTATCTGCTCAAATCACTTAATTAATTCTACATCTCGATCCATAAAATAAAAGCTCGTAGCTCGGGGCGAGGCTCCTCAGCTCCGAGGCGAGCGTGCGAAGTGCTAAGTGTGAGTCATTTCGCGAGAACCGCGCCCGCGCCCGCGCCCGCGTCCTCGTCCTCGGCCTCGGCCACGGCCACGGCCACGCGCGCGCGCGTGCGTTGCACTTCTTTGAGACCCCTACCATAAGTCTACCATTTTACTCAAGACCCAATTGAGAAGATGGCTTTATAAACTACACTTTGTTTTATGTCTCTACCAATGTGGGATGGAAAACATTCCAACCTTACACTAAATTTCCAACAATCCCCCACCAAGTTGGAAAGTTTTCTGCCTTTCAAGAAAAAATGATGTCACAATAGTGTCACTAAGATTAAACCCCGTTTAATGTGAATAAGCAAGAAGGAATCAATTCAGAAGTATCCTTAGGATTTAAACTTTGAATCTTGTAACTACTTCCGCTAATTCACACACATCATCTTTTGTCTTTGCATTCTCACTGAGCGCGAATATGGCCATGCGCTAAAATCCTATTTCATGACCTTTTAGAAGAGAAACCATAACTCTCCATTTGAGGCGGCACCACCTCTCGGTCATATAGGCAAAATTCTATAACATCTTCAATGGTAAGATGCCTCTAAATTTTGTTAAGAGATTTACCTCATCCTAGTTCTCGGCAACGACGTACTATCATATACCTTACATGGGTCTATTAGTTGATAGTACCTTCTATCGGTCAAGTGACTTGTTGTTACCCATTAAACTTTATAGATAGGAGCGCTAAATTCAAGTTGGGTTCCCATCACTAACCGATTCTGAGTGGTTTCAGACCCATGTCTCTGGTAGTTGATCCTACTAAGTCTCTCGTCAGAGGCTTAGTCAATGGATCTGCCAAGTTTCCACACGACTTGACATACACTATACTAATGGTACCATTTTCGATCAATTCTCGAACATAGGTATGCCGTAAACCTATGTGTCGAGATTTCCCATTATATACGGCATTGTACACTTTTGACAGTGTGGCCTCACTGTCACAGTACATGGGAATCGAGGGAGTTGGTCGAGGCCACAAATGGATATCTGTCAACAGATTTTTAATCCATTCAGCCTCTTTTCCTGCAGCTGCCAAGGCAATGAGTTCGGCTACCATTGTTGAATGGGCGATACAAGTTTGTTTCTTGCTTGCCCAAGAAACCGCTCCCCCAGCTAGAGTATAAATTCACCCACTTGTGGATTTAGAGTCACCTGAGTGATCTATCCAACTGGCATCAGAATATCCCTCTAATATTCCTGGATGTGTAGAGTATGTCAATTCTAGGTTACTAGTTATTTTCAAGTAACCTAATACTCTACTAATTGCCTTCCAGTGCTCTGGACCCGGATTGCTAGTATATTGACTTAGTTTACTTACAGTAAAAGCAAAATCCGGTCTAGTTCAATGCATTGCATACATCATGCAACCTATAGCACTAGCATATTCTAGTTGAGCCACTGCTCTTCCAGAGTTTTTATCAAGTTTTACACATGAATCAAAAGGTGTGTTAAACTCCTTTATATTCAAGTGTTGAAACTTTGTCAATATCTTCTCAATGTAGTGTGATTGATTTAAAGAGATTTGTGATCCAGATCTCTTCACTTTTATTCCAAGAATAGTGTCTACTTCTCCTAGATCTTTCATCTTAAAGATAGAAGAAAGGTAGTCCTTAGTTTCAAGGATCCCCTCAAGGTGAGTACCGATGATCAACATATCATCTACATAAAGACAGATTACTACAGTGGATCCTTTTGTGCATTTTGAGTAAATGCATCGATCAGCCCCATTATGTCTGAACCCGAAAGAGGTGATAGTTGTATCAAATCTTTCATGCCACTGTTTAGGCGCTTGTTTCAACCCATATAGAGATTTAACAAGTCTACATACCTTGTTCACTTGTCCGGGTATCACAAACCCTTCAGGTTGCTCCATATAAACTTCCTCGTTTAGATAGCCATTCAAAAAGGTTGTCTTCACATCCATTTGATGAATGTACAGTCCCTTTATGGTTGAGATTGCTATAAGAGTTCGAATAGAACTAATTCTAGCAACCGGAGCATATGTGTCGAACTAATCGACTCCCTCTTTCTATCTATATCCTTTAGCCACTAATCTTGCCTTAAAAGCTGATATTGATCCGTCAGGATGCAACTTTCTTTTAAATACCCACTTGGAACCTATGGGTTTCACTCCCTTGGGTAAATCAGCCAATTCCCAAGTTCCATTCCCTATAATGGAATCCATTTCATCATTTATTTCTTCCTTCCATAGTGGAGCGTCCCTTGAAGACATGACCTCTTTAAAAGTCTTAGGATCATCTTCGATGTTAATCGATAAAATGACTTCTCTAGTCACTTTCTTTTGTGTTCCTTCTACTAGGTAGGAGAAGAAATCATCACCTAGACTTTTCTCTTTTCTTACTCTAGTACTTCTACGTGGTTCGTCAACCTTGTTTGAGGTTTTTGAACTACCATGAGATGTACTAGGAAGATTTGAAACCAAATTTCTCTCAGAGTTTTCAGCATCTTCTGAAAACTTGTCTTCAAAGAATTCCACATCCCTGGATTCTACTATTACTCCTGATTCCTTATCCAACAACCTATAAGCCTTGCTATTTCTAGCATATCCCACAAATACGCTTTTAATAGCACGAGCTCCCAGTTTGGATCTTTTAGGGTCAGGAGTCCGATAGCAGGCAACACAACCCAGACTCTAAAGTAGTTCCGATTGGGTTTTCTTCCTTTCCATAGTTCATATGGGTAGTTGGAATCACACGACTAGTGATCCGGTTGTGAATATGACAAGCGGTCAATAGGGCTTCTCCCCACAAGTTGTTTGGCTGACCCGATTGGTTCAACATACAGTTGACCATCTCAACAAGGGTACGATTCTTTCGTTCCGCCAAACCATTCTGTTGAGGGGTAAACGGTGAGGTGCGTTCATGTTTGATACCATTCTCTTCACAGAAAGTATCAAACTCTCTGTTAAAGTATTCCCCGCCTCTATCTGATCGAAGTATTTTAATTCGTTTTTCAAGTTGATTTTCCACTTCAGATTTATAAAGTTTAAAGGCATCAAAAGCTTCGTCTTTTGAATGTAATAAGTAGACGTATAAATATCGACTGAAGTCATCACAAAATGTAATGAAATACCGCTTACCACCACGGGTAAGTATTCCATTCAGTTCACAGATATCGGAATGAATCAACTCTAAAATAGTAGTCTCCCTTTTAACTGATGGAAAAGGTTTCTTTGTAAATTTCGCTTTTACACATGTTTCTCATTTTCCAAGCACTTTGTTGTCAATTTTAATTAATCCTTTGTTTTGCATTTTTTCAATATTTTGAACATTTGTGTGTGCTAAACGATTATGCCATAAAGAAATTGAACAAGCAAAATACTCAAAGGAATTGACTTTATTAAAATCATCAGAAAGAGTTACATCAATAGTGGAAACATAAACTTCATCAGAAATAGCCAAAACATTATTAACCCCACTCGGCCCAGCCCCATCCTCATCATCACTCAAGTTCAATTGATACATACCCGACAAGTTGTATCCTTTTCCTATGAATGTCTTCCGTTTGTAAATCAATAGCTTCCTTGCCTCGATGTTGATTCCAAACCCATGTTCATCGAGTTTGTTCCCAGAAACGAGGCACTTATTGATGGAAGGAACGTGAAGAACATTCCTCAAAGTAACAGTCTTCCTGGAAGTGAACTTGAGTAGCACCGTACCCATTCCCGCAACATCGGCCTTGCCGTTGTTCGCCACGATTACCTGTTTTCCTTCTCGAACAGGGCCATATTCAACAAACTTGGACCAGGAGTTACACACATGAACTGTTGCTCCCGTGTCCAAGTACCAACCTCCTCTACTAGAAGTGATTCTGGTAGCTGCCTCCGAGATCATATCGATCTCCTCCATATGTAAGTTTGCAACAAGATTCTGGATTCCTTCAACAGAGTTGGCTACTGGCGGTCCGGATTTCCTTTCCTTGCATTCTCGGGAATAGTGTCCCGTCTCACCACAGACGTCACATTTCCCGGTTCTCTTGAGTTGTTGTACAGGTTTGGATTGCTGTCCGGATCTTTTAAAGCTCTTCTTTTGTGGACCCAGATTCCAGTTCTTAGAGCCTCCAACCTTTCCCTTTCCTTTGGTGTTCCCAGCCTTCACGTTGTTTGCACCACCCATCACAGACTTGCCTCTTTTTTCCCGATTTCTAGTCTCTTCTTCGATCCTTATGTGCTTTAGCAGGTCATCCAAAGAATAGTCTTCAGACTTGTGCATCATTCTCTTTGAGAAATCTTTCCAAGATGGGGGTAATTTATCAATCACCGCCCCCACTTGGAAAATTTCTGGAAGAGTTATGTTAAGCGCTTTGCGTTTGTTTACTATAACCTGTAGCTCATGAATTTGTTCTAAAATTGGTTTTTCGTCATTCATTTGAAAACGTAAGAATTAGGACACAAGATATTTATTAGTTCCCTCTTCTTGTGCCTTATATTTAAAATCAAGCGCTTTCCACAACTCTATAGGATCGTTTATTGGAGAGTACAAGTCATAGAGTCTATCGGATAGGGTGTTTTTAATATGTCCGCAGGCCAAGGATTTCTCCTCCTTGCGGAGTAGCCTTAGCTTTTCAAGCTCGGCTATTCTTGCCCTATCCGGTTCTTTTCCCTTTTCGGGAATCGGATCATCAGGGATAGGCGGGAGGTTTGGGTCCAACACATGATAAAGCTTAATAACCATTAGCAAAAACTTGATCTTTTCGGCCCATAGGGTGTAGTGGCACCCGTCGAACCGGTCAAGCTTCACAAACTCTTGATTCACCATTCGAACATTGGAAGAGTTTCCGAAGTCCATACTAAAACCTTTAAGACTGTTGAATTTTCTTATTAGTAAAATTCAATTATAAATGAAACAACAAGATTTATTTAAAAAATAACAACTTTAATTATAAAGATTCAAGCTTTATTTATAAAGTTAAAATCTTTATGATTAAGGTTCGACAATTATCAAACAAAAAACAAAATCAGAATGAATAGAATGTGAACCTAATAACGAATCTATCCTTCGCGATAGATACGTTTTGAAGAAGGAGTAGAGGATAGACTGTCCACTCTAGTGGACGGAGAATAAAACAATGCAGAAAATGTAAGATACTAACCTGTGTAGAATATCAGCAGCAACCATAAACAGGACGGTTTAGAAGATGGTCAACAGCAAGAAACCAAAATGCACGGTTTAATCTAAACCTGTCCTTAAAGGTTTTAACGACACTCTTTTGAAGTTGTGAGTCTACAGTCGTTTAGCCCAGGATTTGATGCAGTTTTAGCCAAATACTAACAGCTATAGTATCGACTAATTAATGCAAGTCTTGACAGAAAATTAGTAGAGAACAGAAGTGTGCTACAGTTCGTGAGACAAAACACAGATCGAGAGAGAGCAGATGGCGAGAGAGAGCAGATGGCGAGAGAGAGAGATAGCAGTTTAATTTCGGTGTGTTAACATATGAAGGAGAGGGTTTTATTTATAGTTGGAAAAACCAGAGAATAATTGAGAATATTCCCTAATCTCCTCCCCAAGAATCGGAATTGGAGATGAAGTTGGAGACTAAGTCTCCAACTGATTTGCAACAATTTATCCCACGTTTTTATTAGCTGGAAAAACGAAATTATCTGCTCAAAGTTAAAAACTTTATCTGAAAATTTAAAACTTAATTATCTGCTCAAATCACTTAATTTATTCTACATCTCGATCCATAAAAAGAAAGCTCGGGGCGAGGCTCCTCAACTCCGAGGCGAGCATGCGAAGTGCGCGTCATTTCGCGAGAACCGCACCCGCGGCCTCGGCCTCGGCCTCGGCCACGGCCACGCGTGCGCGTGCGTTGCACTTCTTTGAGACCCCCACCATAAGTCTACCATTTTACTCAAGACCCAATTGAGAAGATGGCTTTATAAACAACACTTTGTTTTATGTCTCTACCAATGTGGGATGGAAAACATTCCAACCTTACACTAAATTTCCAACATCGTCCCTGTATTTGTATATATATACATACATTTATCGAAGGTTTTGTCGTCGGAGGAGAGACGTTGGTCTTCCCCGGCGATGGGTCATGATTTTCGTCCAGGTGGTGGGTCACGATTTTCGTCTGCATATGTATATATATATATATATATCTGAGATAGAGAGAGAGATCAAGAGAGAGAGAGAAGAGAGAGATACAGAGAAAGAGAGAGAAGAGAGGGAAGACGACCTCGCTGGAGGCTCGCCGGAGAAGACCACCGGAGACGATCTGTATCTCCTCTCTCACTTTTCTGGTGGTGACTGTTTTGTTTTTGATGTCGTTGACTGTGTGGCTATGATAGAAATCTTCATCGAGAGATCGAGAAACAGTTGCCAATCGAGATATATATATATATATATATATATATATAGATATATATATATATATAGAGAGAGAGAGAGAGAGAGATGGCCGGGGGGTGCTGCCGGAGGTCGCCGGCGTGAGATTTTTTGAGGTGGTCATTGTGTCGCATATATATATATATATATATATATATATATGATTTAATGTTACTATAATATCAATACAAATTAAAATAAATTACAATTTGGTCCCTAATGTTTTTATGGTTTAAACAAAAATAAGAAAAAATAAAGATAAATAATTTTCTTTGCTATTTTAGGTAATATTTATATGTGATCAAAGAAAATTTTCGAGCTATATTTCACATGTAATGACTTAAAATAAGATACATTTGCTTTGTGACAATATTATCATTAAATGATCATTAAAATAACAAAATATTGAACTGTAGTTACGAACTTGATACGTAAAGAATGTATGTAACAAATGATAAATAATTACGTTGCAATAACGATAAAACAAATGTAATCACATAAATTAATATGCCAGTGAATTATTTTTGAAACAATAATTTTTCCGGTCTAAACTTCAATAAATATATTAGATATTGTCTAATTTAAATATTAGACGTAAATAAAAGTAACAATACAATTCAACACATAGAATTATGATGATTACAATAGTGTAATCTTTGTTTTGTTTATAATGCATTTTGCATAAAAGGGTTCAACTAAAATAATATATTAATATCATTCGTTATAAAAAACAAAGTATAAGATTACAATTATTTGTGATTCATAAATAGTTGTATATGATCAATTGATTTTATATCTATTTTTATTATATTTATAAGAGTTATTTAATTTTTGTCCTTGAGGTTTAGTAAAAAGTTTAAAAGTAGGACCTAAATTTTGAAGATTTTTAGAAATTATCATTGTGGTTTTCATTTTACTTTGGAAGTGATCCTTGGTTGTTAATTTTATTTATTTTCTTTGTTAGACCGCCAGGCATTTAAGTCTTTTCATTAATATTTTTAACGATCTTTTAAAAAAGTAACAAAAAGTTTTATTTTATATATTCTTTAAAAAAAACAAATTTTAGATTGAGAGAGAAATTTATGATAAAGAAATATCATGTTATATTTGAAAAGAAAAGTAAATTTCTTTGATAAAAATACTAAAATGCCCCTCGCATTAACAAAGAAAATAAAGAGAGTCAACAACCAAAAGCAACTTTCAAAATAAAATAAAAACTATAAATATTAAAATTGAGGTCCTACTTTCAGATTGTTCACTAAACCTCAAAGGCCAAAATTAAAATTTACTTTATTTGTAATAACAATTGGAGAAAAAATCAGCAAAATTGGATTTTGAAAACAAAGGCTTGAAAACCATCGTGAATCACGAAACTGTTGCGTTTCCATTAAAACGGTTTAATTGCATCATTTTAAAAACAGTATTATTTTAATTGCATCATTTAAAAACATTAAGAGCCCTAAAAATCTTGACAATATATTCCATGATCCCTATATCAATTAAAATAAAATACACTATTATTTTATTTAATTAGTTTAATTTAGTCTTTTTTTTTTTGTTTTTAATGAAATCAATAACTAACTTTTAGGTAAAAAACTACTTGTTAAATTAATAATGTTTGACAAAACTTAGCTGATAAATTAGTTGACAAATATAACATAATAGAAAAGAACATGTTAAATGAAAAACCGTAAAACCATGAAAAACAGATGAAAATGTATATCAATATGGATGTCAAATTAACGAGAAAAATATGATCGATTTTTTGTGTAATTTGTTTCCTTTGAATTTTGATTTTATTTAGGTTTAATACACAATATTCTCTGCAATTTATATCATATTTGCAATGTTATTACAAATTTCTTGCATCTCATGCCATAGCCCTCACATGTTACCATGACTTAAACTTCCTGCGTCATCTAATTCGTTTATAGGTATTTATTCACGACGTTATTGAGAAAACATGAACGTACCATGAGAGAATTTGATTTGCGTTTCTTTCTAATATCATTTTCTAGTTTTCGATAATTAAAAAAATGTTATTATATCCACCTCTATTATGTCATAATCAGTTTAAATCATACATTAAAAATGTAAAAACTAAATCATGTTAATATGTGTGAGGAGAAAATTAGGAGGTAGTGGTGAATATATAACAATATATAGGGGTATGTTTAGTTTACCCTATTATGAAATTGAAGGAGGAGGGACGAAAAATATTCATGTCATTGAATAATTTTACACATATACGAGGAAACAATAATATGACAACTCAATTACACGACTGACTTTCCTCAAGTCCTATAGTAACGTGATATGCCAAACCAAATGAAGAATCAACTTAAAATTATGATAAAAGTTATTAATAGCCAATAAATTCAAGCTTTTAAAGAGTTAATTAATCTCATTTTTTATTCTTATGAGACGGATTGTTGCAACCAAACAACACTAAAATAAACTCACAAATATTGTTTTTTATTCATTTGATAAATTAGTATAACTCATCACCACATAAAATACATGAAAAAATAATTAATTTTGTAAAAACAAACTACCTTGATCAAATAACTATGTCACTCGTTTGGTATAATTTTTTCCATATTTAATTTTTATAAACTATATGTAACACCCCGAATTTCGAAAAGCACCATTTCAAGTTAATACAGAAATCAGTAGCCTTAAAGGGGAAAAATAAGATTTTTGATTTTGGACTTGAATCCTAGATTTTATAGTCTTAATGGATAAATGATTCAATTACGAGTCCAACGGTTCTTTCCGGAGCAAAAACGGAGCTATAACGAAGAAGTTACGGCCAAAACAGTGAACGAGAAGAAAACCAGGGGAAGCGGGCGACTTATGCCGCGACTTAGGGTCGCGAGATAAGTCGCGAAACCCCCTGGTCGAGCTAAAAACCGATTTTCAGCCACCAAACTTCATTTCTTCATATCTTCTTCATCCCAACTTCGTTTTCAGTGATTCAAGTTGCTATGGTTTCGTTTTTGAGAGCTTGTCAAGGTTAGATGGTTAGTTTTGGGAAATTATAATGGTGGATTGGAATCTAAGACCAAGAGCTCATCATCATCACCTCCATCTTAAAATTTTTTGGGGTTTTCTAGGTTTTTATCAAAACCTAAATGGTAAGTTCATCCCTTCCACTTCCAAACATCTTTATGGGTTATAAATGCTCGATAGATGTCAACCTAGTGTTTGATTCCTCTAATTTTGTTTTGAAAGATTTTGGGAGTCTTAGGTCAAAATTAGGGTTTTGCCCAAAATAGAGATTTGGATGATTAAGTGTTTGGGGAATGTTTCTATGTGGTTGGTTATATGTTTTGATGGTTGGAAACTTATGGATCTAGGTTTTGGAAGTTTTTGCTTGGAGATTCAAGTTTCTTCAAAGGAGCTCAAAGCGGGGTAAAATCTAGATTTAGTCTAAATCTAGCGAGGTGAGTTCAAGTTGATTTGTGAAAACGTTGTACATGCCAAAATATTTATTTTAAAGTATTTATGTGTTTTACATGAAATTATCAACTGTTGAGTTATTTGGTAACTTTTGGTTATTTGAAGTATTTGGCTTATTAAACCTTATAAAATACCAAATTTGGGATTTTTGGGCATTTTGATAAATAAGTCATAAAACAATAGTGTTTTAATGATTTATTGTGTAAATGGATTTTTGGTCATAAATGCATTTTAGTGCTTGTTGGGTTTTTTTATGCATCATTCATACAAATGGGCAATTTGAAAATAAGAGTACGTGAGTCCTTGAGATGAGTTATTCCCGACCTTGGGAACA
Source organism: Arctium minus (assembly GCA_954870635.1). Lineage (NCBI taxonomy): Eukaryota > Viridiplantae > Streptophyta > Magnoliopsida > Asterales > Asteraceae > Arctium > Arctium minus. The sequence goes on from OX941096.1 coordinate 45,776,581, forward strand.
TTTTGTAAATAATAACCTTTTTGGGTTTTGGGCCAAAATCCATTGATGATTTGAGAAACAAAGATTTTGGGGAAAGATATAATTTGGTTTATATAACCATATTGGCTCTCGTGGTTTAGCCAATCGTCTGTTAAGCCGTTTGGGGCTTGATTTGTACTCTATTGAGTCTTTGGGACATTTGTTCCGTTTTGGTAGCTCGTTAAGGAACCTTGGACGTATAGTGTACTTAGTTGCATCTTATTTGAGAGTTACATGTTTTGAATGCGTTAGTCCATTCTTTTGAGTCATGTAACGTTTTAGACTGTACTGCATTGGATCCATAGGCATATGAGTCAGTTGGTTAGTGGGGACCTTATCCCCGTGTTGGGACTGGATATTGTTTATGGCTAGCGGGAGCTTGAGGTACAGATCGTGGGTGGTTGAACTCGATAACCGCGTAACCTTTATTGAAGGACTCGAGGTATATATCGTGGGTGGTTGAACTCGGTGCCCGGTTGTAATCCAGTCTCTGGTTACTCATCGTGGAATTTAGTGTCCGCGTTTGAAGTCTAGTGAGTGGTCCCCAAGTCATGTTTTTTTATGTAAGCTTGCGGTGGTGCTCTGCAGAGCCATATACGGAGCTAAGTCTTGCGGTGGTGCCCATGGTGACCCGGATACGGGGACTTGTGGCTTTGGTTGTGACATTCATTAGAGGTCGAGTAGACACTAGGATCAGTGGTGTCTTGCGGTGGTAGCTCAGAGGAGCCGGATACGAGGAACCATGGTCTTATGTGAAGCTCGAGAACATTGATACGTGGCTTAACTTTGTGTGCCCGCCACATTCGATGGAATTCGGGTATCCCTCGTCACCGAAAGGTGTTGTTTTTGGGTATTGAGCTTTATTATCCAAGTTTTCGGTGACGTTTTGTATAAATGGATCTTATCTATGATTTATGGGTTGAGTATTATGCCCCACCCGTGTTTCGGGTGTTTCGGGATATAAAGTTTTAACCGTATCTTCACTAATGTTGAGTTCGATTTTCTATTCACGTTTTGAGTGAGTTTCGGGTTGAGATTAATTTACGAAAGAACGTTTTATTTTGGGATCTTGTCCTTGGGGTAATTTGGATTGGAAAACGTTTACATCGGTGTTTCTTTGTCTAAAATGCATATTATTGGAAAATGAGTCGTTTTCATATTTGAGATATCATTTTGAAAGAATATGATTTCAATTGCATTACTCCTTCCCAACAATACCTTTATTCATGTTGAAAACTCTTGAAAGAATATGGTTTCATGATTTCTATTTGGATGCCTAGACTCAAACTAGAATTCTTATAAGTGATTTAAAATGAAGTTGCACATTAGGCACCTTAAGATAAGATATTTTGGAGTTGATCGAGTCGCTAGAAACGGGAAATTTGTCAAGAGTCGCAAGGATGATCATGTATGGTACGTTCATAATGGCACCTGGCCGTTATGGTGAACCTACATATTACATGTGCATACTTGAACTACCTTGGTATGATGACCGTTGGGGTAGTGACAAAGTGTCTAAGCGAGCAATTTAAGGAAAGGTTGATGTCTATAGCAATGTTGCATTGAAGTGATAGTTAAGTGCGATGAATGCATTAAGTTGATCATCTTGAGTCAGAATTATTGGTTGGATTAGAACTATAAGTTCGTTAGACCAATTTTATTTCGAGGAGAAATTGTAAGTTAACCGAATTAGTGGGTTTGTGGCTCTAAGATGTTTGATGCATCCGGATGACAATAGTATGTCGGAAAATAGAGGAGTATAGTCCTAAGATGCTGAGTGCCGACCAAATCTATGCACGAAATTTATTTCTAAAATGAGTTTGCATAAATTGTTTCTCGTATTCTCAAAACATAAAGTGAGCTATATTATAAAGTCTTGATAAAGCATTTATTACTCATCGGATTTTAAACCACGAGTTTAAGCATGCATAAGATTGTTTTGTTGCACACGACGGCATATTGTTGTTAAAAATCTCTTCGTCCACGTTCCGTGTCTAACGTTGTTTTTTGGATATTGTAATATCCGTGTTTTAATGTTATTTAAGTTATTGGGCAAGTAACTGTGGACTTTTTGACCTTGACATTGTATCTCCTCCGCGTATGTTAAGGTTTTAAAGGAAGAGTTGTCCCATGTTTTGGAGTCGGGATTTTTTCGTGGAATTTTGGTCTGAATGAGTCGTGTTCAATTTTATGAAGTAAAGTTTTGCAACGTTTTGGGCGTGTAAGTGTACTTTGAGTTGCGTGGGTTTCAATTTTATTGCGTGTAAATTTACGAACTTTTTGGACGTCGTGTCTCATGAAGGTTTTGTTGAAAATGGTCACTTTATCTTACGTTGCGATTTAGAATTTGACATTTTGGAATTGTTGTCGTATTACGTTTTTATTTTATTTTATTTTTTATTTATGTTGGGAAATGAAATTTTGCCACCGTTTGATTTTTGCGTTATTGAGTTTTTATGAAAATTCAGTTGAGTTTTATGGTGTCTTATCTTACGAGTTTTTACGTCGCATAGATGAATTTTGGGACGTATATACATACATTATTGTGTGCGTTGATTTATAAATTTTGGTAATAGACGTCATCCCACGCATTGTTTTGGGAAAGTTTCATTTTCACGTGATTTATCTCTGGGCTATATTCAAGTGTCACTCGTTGCATACTAATTTTATTTGGATTAAATTATTCCGTTGGTGTGAGTAATTGTATAAAAAAATCTATGTTGTTTCAGATAGAACTGTTTATTTAAACGTGTTTAAATTGTAAACTTTGCTGTCATAAGTTTCCGCAATGCATGAAATGAGTTTTCGGTCTGCATGTCGTTGTTGTTACCGTGTTGGGTAAGTGTGTTTTATATGTGCGGCCCAAAATTGGGACTCGATTTAAAATTTATTTATGTTCCTATCGTGTAGTTAAATTTGGGGAAAATAAACATACGTATATGGGCCTTGTTGGAAATTTTATCTTCTAATGTGTTGCGTTCTTTTAAAGAAAATATTTTAAAATTGAAGTCGTGAAAATTTTCTTTGGAAGTCGTACAAACATTCCTTGCACGTGTTGTGGTGCAGGAACCTATTTTCACGTATATAGTGTAAATTGTTGCGCATGTTTTATTATTGTCTCTATTAACATAAGTATTAAACAAATGAGTTTTGGAAATGGTTTCATATGCGCTGTGTTGATGATCAATTTTGAAACCTATCAAGTGAACGTTAGTGTATCTTTACCGCACGATTAATCGTTAAAAAACTTATGTATTTGAAAGTTTTATAAATTTCAAATTGGCATACTGGTTGAAAAAACTTGAACTCATTAGGCCTAGAGATTTAAACCTCTGTCATGAAAGGAGTTGTAATTAGGGACTAAGGGAGTCCTTGGGATTTGAAGCGTCGGATGATTCGACTTGCGGTCAGTCTTGAATTTTGGGTTTTAGTTTTGAATCTGTGCGCACATGATAAATGGAGGTAGTAGATTTAAGCCTTGCCAGTTAATTAAGGTATGATTTTATACTTCGGTAAACATGCGGGATAAGATCTTATGTGATTACCTGCGCATAAATTGGGTTCGAATTGGTGGATTGCTCGTCGGTGTGACATCATGGTTTATGTTGATGGTGTACCGTCTTAGTGGGTTTCGCGATCAAAAGAAATTCTTGTGGTCCGTTTGTTAGAGATGTAAGATTTGGAATTTTAGCTTTCTGTTAGGTGTCAACCTTAGTGTGACAATTTGTTTGGAATGAAATTTTGGACGGGATGTCCACGTTTTCGAGGTCACCGTTTAGTCCTAAGCGTCGACTTGTTTTCTTGAAGTCAATGGATCTTGGAATGTTTGGAAGTATCCCGGTTGGATCATGGGAAATATTGATCTTTCGGTGTTGGAATTTGAAAGAAGATTGGGTGTTGATGATTAAGTACCGATGTGTTTAAGCATTTCCGTGGTGATAAAGATTTTATTATAGGAATGTTGTGGGGTTGGGGTTGGAAAAGAGTTGAGTGTTAGCCGAATCTGGGTTAACCAGTTTCTTGAAGGACGCATTGGTGCGTCTTGGGAGGACAACTTTATCAACATTAGGAATTGATCAGTTGGAATCTGAGGGCTTTGGGAGTTTGGTAACGATCCTTGGCTTTGAGTTCGAAACCGTGTAGATCCCCAGGGAATTGGTCAGTGAGGAGCTGAGGTCACAAACTATCCTTGAGGTAGTACGTGTCACCCAAGGTTGGGAGACAGTTGTAGTCTTGTGGATTAGCGGATACTTTAGTAAGTTAAGCGTTCATACGGATATAGGTGTAATGTGCCCAAAATGGGCAATTATCGTGAGTATCAGCGTAAGGACATCATGGTTGATCTGGAAAGTGGATTATAGAAAATCTAGTATGCGGGCGGCGTTAATTGGAAATTTAGATTTCGAAGACGAAATCTCTTTTAAGGTTGGGAGGATTGTAACACCCCGAATTTCGAAAAGCACCATTTCAAGTTAATACAGAAATCAGTAGCCTTAAAGGGAAAAAATAAGATTTTTGATTTTGGACTTGAATCCTAGATTTTATAGTCTTAATGGATAAAGGATTCAATTACGAGTCCAACGGTTCTTTTCGGAGCAAAAACGGAGCTATAACGAAGAAGTTACGGCCAAAACAGTGAACGAGAAGAAAACCAGGGGAAGCGGGCGACTTATGCCGCGACTTAGGGTCGCGAGATAAGTCGCGAAACCCAACCGATTTTCAATCACCAAACTTCTTCTTCATATCTTCTTCATCCCAACTTCGTTTTCAGTGATTCAAGTTGCTATGGTTTCGTTTTTGAGAGCTTGTCAAGGTTAGATGGTTAGTTTTGGGAAATTATAATGGTGGATTGGAAGCTAAGACCAAGAGCTCATCATCATCACCTCCATCTTCAAGAATTTTGGGGTTTTCTAGGTTTTTATCAAAACCTAAATGGTAAGTCCATCCCTTCCACTTCCAAACTTCTTTATGGGTTATAAATGCTCGATGGATGTCAACCTAGTGTTTGATTCCTCTAATTTGGTTTTGAAAGATTTTGGGAGTCTTGGGTCAAAATTAGGGTTTTGCCCAAAATAGAGATTTGGATGATTAAGTGTTTGGGGAATGTTTCTATGTGGTTGGTTATATGTTTTGATGGTTGGAAACTTATAGATCTAGGTTTTGGAAGTTTTTGCTTGGAGATTCAAGTTTCTTCAAAGGAGCTCAAAGCGGGGTAAAATCTAGATTTATCCTAAATCTAGCGAGGTGAGTTCAAGTTGATTTGTGAAAACGTTGTACATGCCAAAATGTTTATTTTAAAGCATTTATGTGTTTTACATGAAATTATCAACTGTTGAGTTATTTGGTAACTTTTGGTTATTTGAAGTATTTGGCTTATTAAACCTTATGAAATACCACATTTGGGATTTTTGGGCATTTTGATAAATAAGTCATAAACGATAGTCTTTTAATGATTTATTGTGTAAATGGATTTTTGGCCATAAATGCATTTTAGTGCTTGTTGGGTTTTTTTATGCATCATTCATACAAATGGGCAATTTGAAAATAAGAGTACATGAGTCCTTGGGATGAGTTATTCCCGACCTTGGGAACATTTTGGAAATAATAACCTTTTCGGGTTTTGGGCCAAAAGCCATTGATGATTTGAGAAACAAAGATTGTGGGGAAAGATATAATTTGGTTTATATAACCATATTGGCTCTCGTGGTTTAGCCAATCGTCTGTTAAGCCGTTTGGGGCTTGATATGTACTCTATTGAGTCTTTGGGACATTTGTTCCGTTTTGGCAGCTCGTTAAGGAGCCTTGGACGTATGGTGTACTTAGTTGCATCTTATTTGAGAGTTACATGTTTTGAATGCGTTAGTCCATTCTTTTGAGTCATGTAACGTTTTAGACTGTAATGCATTGGATCCATAGGCATATGAGTCAGTTGGTTAGTGGGGACCTTATCCCCGTGTTGGGACTGGATATTGTTTATGGCTAGCGGGAGCTCGAGGTACAGATCGTGGGTGGTTGAACTCGATAACCGCATAACCTTTATTGAAGGGCTCGAGGTATATATCGTGGGTGGTTGAACTCGATGCCCGGTTGTAGTCTGGTTACTCATTGTGGAATTTAGTGTCCGCGTTTGAAGTCTAGTGAGTGGTCCCCAAGTCATGTTTTTTATGTAAGCTTGCGGCGGTGCTCTGCAGAGCCGTATACGGAGCTAAGTCTTGCAGTGGTGCCCATGGTGAGACGGATACGGGGACTTGTGGCTTTGGTTGTGACACTCATTAGAGGTCGAGTAGACACTAGGATCAGTGGTGTCTTGCGGTGGTAGCTCAGAGGAGCCGGATACGGGGAACCATGGTCTTATGTGAAGCTCGAGAACATTGATACGTGGCTTAACTTTGTGTGCCCGCCACATTCGATGGAATTCGGGTATCCTCCGTCACCGAAAGGTGTTGTTTTTGGGTATTGAGCTTTATTATCCAAGTTTTCGGTGACGTTTTGTATAAATGGATCTTATCTATGATTTATGGGTTGAGTATTATGCCCCACCCGTGTTTCGGGTGTTTCGGGATATAAAGTTTTAACCGTATCTTCACTAATGTTGAGTTCGATTTTCTATTCACGTTTTGAGTGAGTTTCGGGTTGAGATTAATTTACGAAAGAACGTTTTATTTTGGGATCTTGTCCTTGGGGTAATTTGGATTGGAAAACGTTTACATCGGTGTTTCTTTGCCTAAAATGCATATTATTGGAAAATGAGTCGTTTTCATATTTGAGATATCATTTTGAAAGAATATGATTTCAATTGCATTACTCCTTCCCAACAATACCTTTATTCATGTTGAAAACTCTTGAACTCACTAGGCGTTAGCCTAACCTTTTTATTTATCGGCATGTGCAACATGTTCTCGGTTGAGAATAGCTCTAGTGACACAGTGTTGAGAGGAGCGCTAGTGCTATGCTCGAGAAGTGGTTATCTTAGTGAAGTCTTTCGCACTTGTTTCGGGAAGAGCAACTTGTGTTTGAGGATTAAGTAGCACCCGACTTGGTTTAGTCTTTGTGTATTATTGGAGTTTGAGATTAAATAGAAAGTTTTATTTTGGAGGTTTACCTTTTACTTGATGTATTATCGAAATTTTTAATTAGTTGCTCTTACCAATTTTTAAGGGTGTTACACTATCTAAAACAATTTATTTTTACAAAAAAAAAAATAGACGTTACATATTTTTTATAAAAATAAAGTATATGAGTTGCAAATTCAAATCCATTTGCAAGTAGTAATTGTATATTTAAGCCATTGTCATATTTACTATATCTCTACTTATAAATACCCATTCATTTTGGCAGTTTAATATGCAACTAACACTACAAAAATGACCACTATCGGCGAGGGAAAAATCCCTAATCCCTAGCTAAAGCTCGAATCCGTCGTTGATACTCGGTGGCTTCAATAGGCGTAGATGATACTATTAGCGACAAATCAATGACGGACATCAGCGACGAATTAACAAGGAACAAGTATCAGCAAGGGATTAGCGAGAGACTTGTATCAATGAGGGATTAGTGAGAGATTAGTTCCAGCGATGGATTAGCGAGGGCCCTTATTAGCGACGGATTAACGAGAGCCTTTATTAGCGAAGGATTAGCGAGGGCCCTTATTAGCGACGGATTAGCGAGGATCCTTATTAGTGAGGGATTAGCGAGGGCACCTATTAGGGACGGATTAGCGATAGATTCTCTAACTTTTACCGATGAAAATTCGTCGCTAATCCCTCGCTGATTTTTAGTTATTTTAAAAAAAATTATCCATTTCCTGTGTATTATAATACAAAACATGCCCATAAATTGAAAATAACAAAACGAAATTGTACAACAAATTAAAATAACCAAATTCATACAATTTAAAATACCAAATTCATACAATTCAACATATCAAATTCATACAATTAAAGATAATGTCTGAAAATTAACTAATAATCTAACTATCGGGAGGGCCGAGAGGTCCGAAGGGGGGAAAGTGTATCATTGTTGCCGCATGAAAGAAGCCAAATGTGCCGATAATGTGACTTGCTCGGCTAACCAGGCATCTTGATTGGCTTGTTTGGTCTCTAGGTTTTACCTTCTCTTCCGTTCAGCCGGCCTATAGCTGGGCCACATAGTAATCTTCCCGCTCCTTTGCCTCATCCTTTACTTACACGCTTTCTACAAACAAATCTCATAAACAAGCAAACAAACATTTTTCTACAAACAACTCCCATAAACGAGCATACCAGAAATCACAATCACTTCATTAGCATGCACGAATGCTACTCCTACATATCCTAACATCAATTCATTCAAACTCTATCCATGTGTCATTGATGCGACTTGGATACATTACTAATCCCTCATAGAGGTTTTATAAAGCACTCCCTCAACACTAAACCATCCCAATCATGATAAATATGCAAAATAAACTCGGGAAATCCATGTCGTTGCATATTTTCGTAAAATTACAACAAGGCCCTAGTAATATGAATAACCAAAAGTGATAACATTCATCAAAGCTAGAGGATTTCCAATATCATAATAGAGAAGAAAACTACACCTTTTGAGGATATAAAAGTTGAAGAAAGAAGAGCACCTATAGTAGGTTTATCAAAGGCTTATCCACATCAACATTCAACATGTCAAACAACAAACACAAAAGTCAGAAATCGAGTAAACTTGATTTACTTGCATATGATTTATTAAATAGAGGGATTTGCCAGGAAATTTAACGTACAAAATACAAAGGAAGACAATATTAGGAAGAAAATAGTAAGAGTGATTAATTAGATGGAGGGGAAGATGTTCATTGTAGAATGCTCTAATTAGAAACAGAAAATACTATTAAGCTTCTTGTTTGGCTATTTTTCATTTTACAGAAGGCAAGAGGAAAAAAAACAATTTATAATTTTAGTGTATATGGTGTAAATGCTTTTTTTTCCATCGCATGAAAACGAAAGCAGGATGAATCTGTCTTGATATCGACATAAAGAAACAAGAACTCATCATAAGTACATCACGTGCACACAATAGAGGATCATATCAAAATAAGAATTCAACCATCTTTGTACATTCTAGAGATGCAATTGTTAATAAGAATCCTCAAATGATTATGCTTCTATCTCCCACTACTTAGAGGTAGAAAAAATAAGTCACATATTTACAATTGAACTCTTCCAAAGTAGAGAATAATTTTAAAGATTGCAATCCCAATAGTTGATAGAATCACCTATTAGTGGCAATAAATTTTTTCACATAAAGCATATTGCATCAGCCACAACTTTCAAAGCTTTCAAACCATGGAATCTTGAAGTAAGCAAACATGGAATACTATATATAAAATGCATCATATATGCTCATCAGCAAGGAAAAAATGAACAAGAAGCCCAAATGAAATATAAAGTAGTTTAAAGCCAAATTCAGTTAGCAAAGAAAAATGCATGTTCTTAACCTGAAAAATGGTGAAAAGTTGCAACATACAAAGATATTGAGCTTCATCAAATTAAGTAGACTCTTCATATCAAACACAACTCTATACATATATAGAGAGAGATATATACATGTTACAAAAGCCACAACAGATCATCCTAAGAACTTGTATTTGAAGCAACAAGCAAACTTACAACTTTACACCACCATACAACACCAAATATGCCTCCATTTTGCCATCTAAATTTCACTTTATCTAAAGAAATTAATAAAAGATTAACAATCCAACTTCATGAACTAATCAAAACTTATCACCAAACTTCAATCTTCTATTAAATTTCATCTACAGAACAAAACTAAAAGGCCTCTTTTGACAAGTGTAACAGAGAATATATCGATTAGTGTTTAGTTTTAGAGTTTTATCGGCGTACAAAAACATCACATTAGATGTGAAGCGCCACCAAAAACCCTAACTTGAAGAAAACAACATAAATATTGAATAAAAGGTTACCTAGAGGCATTTTGATTCAAACGCCGATGGATAACCAAGTGAGAAAACAATAGAAAAGCGCAAGAAGTTGCAGACTGAAATAGAAAACCAATATATATATATATATATATCTATATATATATATATTGTAACACCTCCATCCCACGTGATCGGTGGAATGTGTGCTACGAATGAAAACATAATAACATAACTAGTTAACATGTACGGGAAAACAGAGCTATTATAAAAATCTATCAAGCGGGAGACCAAATTTAAGACGACATATTTATACTATAATATTTACAGAAACAAAAGCTATTCCATCCAAGGTTGTCTTCAAAATGGTTACACATAGCTCTCACTCCCGAGTTGATCCCATCTGCGATCGTACACCTGCCGAGGACAAAACAAACCTCTGTTGAGCCAAATGCTCAGTGAGCGGATAATATATATAATAAAAATCATAGTCATAATCAAGTTAATAAAAAGAATACAAGTAAAAGAGCAATAATGACCCAAAACCGAAACATAAAGTGATTTGTCATCAGTTTAAACAAAATATCTCATCTGAGTAACTAAAACGTATCATCACACCAAGAGTCAAGAAGAATTAAGAAAATCATTTGCATTCGAGGGTTGTACGGACCACTCGAATAATAAGAAATGAGTATAGGGTAATACACTCAATTCCCTTCCGATAATCGGCTCCCGAAAACGGCTCATAGGATCAATCCATTTGCCCTCAAGTTGGCCGGTACCAGGACAGACACACTTATTGACATTAGGGTACTAATAACAAGGACGTCATGGCAATTTATAGCCGACATGGAGACGTCATGACATCGTTGCCCTCGATGTTGTGCCTTAAAGCACGAAATATTCAAATCGTTGAAAACATGTCAAGTCGGTGTGTAAAGAGTAATTTCATAAAGTATATGACTTTCAATCACTACAAATCAAAATAGAATTCCGAAAACGGTTATAATCCAAAAACGATTCAAATCCGACAACGGATCAATCATACAAAATAATCAAATCCAAAGGTAGTTCAATTCAAACTCAGATAACCAATAATGAATATATTAAAGATAAGACATGGTGATAACTCCAAACAATAACCATTATAATAAACATTATGAATGCCGACAATTAGAGGAGTTATCAAACTCACAGTATCCCAATATGATTTCGTGAATTGGAATATGAAGAATTATAATCATAATAAAGTAATAGATGTCTAGATGGTAAACGGAATACAATATTACCTTGATAATAGAATAGTGTCTAAAGAGACTCACAAGAATCGGATATCCGTACCTTATATGGTAATCGGAGTAATGTTATGCGTTCAGGATGTTCCAACTTTAAGTCACGTCATTCCAAGTTATCTTAAGGTTCTATATATGTACAAAGCTCCCATCCCATTGTTAAGACTTATTTTTTATCATAAGTTTGTCCCTGAATAAGATTAGACATGATTGGGATTAAATTACATGCGTTACAAGTCCTTAAAGCATAAGGTACAAACAAATAATGCAACATAATTCCCTGCACCTGACAACTTTGTACCAACTCAATTTTGAGTCTGTTTATTATGCCTAGAAGTAAATTCAAGTGTTAATGTCTAAACAAATGTTGTAACTCTATTTCTTGAGGTTCTAATCGCTTTGGAATCATCCCATTTGAAGCAAAAACCGATTTTATATGAATTTTCTAAAAACAATGAACAAATCCCGTTTTGCACTTCCATAAACTCACTGATGGAATTGATGTGCCCAGTCGGAAAAATACCCTTTGATCAAACCTATATACTCCGAGGCCGCTCCCCGATAGTAGCGAGCTTGATCTCCCAATCGCATCTTCCAAGTACGGGCAACAATCCTTCTCTCCCACTCTAATGCCACACACTTCCATGCCATGTCGTGGTTGTTTTCCCATAGCTCCTCATTTTCTTTCAATACCTAGTTCAACTTGCTTCCTAACTTAACATGCTCTCCTTGCAAGTTGCTCAGCCACCCTCCTACTTGGTTCTTTTCAGCTTGAACCTTAGACAATTCATTTCTTAATTCAGTATTCTCTCCACGCATGTTTGCTACATCCTCTTCCAAGTCCTCACGGGTAGGCGTACTTGGGTTGTATTCCTCGTAAGGTTCCTCCGTTGGATCATAGGAAGAATCATCGACCAGGTTGGGTTGAGATGACTAGACCCTTGGAACACTCACACTACCCCTTGAACTGCTCCTTGCACCTATACGGCGTCTGCTAGAGCGGCTAGAACTCACATGGTCATGTTGCCCGACTCCACCTCTTGGACCTAGTCTGGTAGCTATCGCACGACTTCCGCCCCTGCCCCTTCCTCGACCAATGCGCCTAGTCGTCTTTGTGTAAACCATTTTCCTACAAAACCACAATGATAAACCCATCACTTTTAGGCACGTTGTCAAAACTTAAACGTTGACCAACACATTTCCCTTATTTCTAATATTTATACTTCCTCTCAGTTTAAAACAAGTTAAATCACAAAGCTTAACGACATATTGGGAGGTATTTAATTCACACAGCTTTACCTACCTGGCGAACTCACACAGCATGTTCGCACTTACGGCTTATACGAGCTCACGCAACATGCTCGACTTACGGACTTACACCGTAATACTCCCCCATTCCCACACAAATCACAAACACATAACATGGAAATATTTCACGTTTAACGCATAAACGACATTTAAAAATATCAATATGCTCGTAAGAAATTTTTAATAAAACATGTAACCATTTTTATAAAAAGTCACATATAACTCACCGCACGAGTCGTTGTCCAAATCGTTCCTTGAAGTGGCTAGTGTCTCCCGTACAAATCCAAGACCATGACTTTAATTCTTATGTATAATATGACAACCCTAGAGATGATCGAGTGGTCTCCGTGACACCATTTATTTTAACGGTCCATGAACCGACATCTTTACTTACAATCCTGATTAAATATGAACATCCCTCAATATATATATATTAGACAACCCTAGAGATGATCGAGTGGTCTCCGTGACACCATTTATTTTAACGGTCCATGAACCGACATCTTTACTTACAATCCTGATTAAATATGAACATCCCTCAATATATATATATATATATATAGAGAGAGAGAGAGAGAGATAGGTTCATACGAGAATGGTAACGATTTAAAGGAATAAAGGGACAATTCTGGACCAATCATAATTAAGAAATTAATAATTAATTTTTTAATTAAAAAAGTTTATAAAAGGGTATTTTGGTCTTTTTTTTTACTCCTGATTATTTTAGGATAATCTATTATTTTAGGATAATCTATTATTTTAGGATAATCTTCTAACTCCTAAATATAAGTGATTTCCTAATTATTAGTTCTCTCTCACTCTCTTTCTTTCTCTCTCTCTCTCTCTCGATTTAAACCTAAAACACTCATGTTCTTCTGATAATCGAAGACGGCAGCGGAAAATCAAACGGCAAAACAATGATGCATTATAGGGTTTGTATTTTTCTGTTTTTGTGCATTTGAGGACGTGAGTTAGGGTTTGTATTTTTCAATTTATATGAAAACATCGACTATTCTGTTTTTCCATATCCAATTTATATGGAAACATTTTGTTTAAGTTATTTAGAACAAAATCACATATGATTTTGGTGTCAAGTATTATAGCCAAGTTATTTAGTACAAAATCATATATGATTTTTGGTGTTAAGTATGAAATTGGTCTTATGTATTTAGAACAAAATCACATGTGATTTTGGTGTTAAGTATGAATTTGGTATTAATTATTTAGAACAAAATCACATGTGATTTAGGGTTGCAAACTAATAACATCATTTACTATACGGTATAATCACATGTGATGCATACTACACTTAAACAATTTGTCAAATTTCTTTACAATATAATCATAAATGATTTTGGATTGCATATTGTACACTATATAATCATCTGTGATTCGGGTTACATATTCGGGATTTGCTTGAAAAAAACAAACAGACCAGGTAAACTACCAAAATTGATTAACCGGATTTGCTTTAATAAAGAAAAAGGATAAATACGTTTTTGATTTGAATTAAATATTATAATCCATGTTTTTTGGAAGTTAATACTATCCTAAATTATCCATAGCATAATATGACTTTATTGCCCTTTTACTCTTAATTTTAGAAACTATTATTTTCGGAATTAATTTAAAAAATGATTGGCTGAGAATCGTCCATTTATTCTTTTAAATACACTATGTTCTCGTTTGAACTCACCCATATATATATATATATATATATATATACTAAAAACGCATGCATGTAGGCTTGGATTTATACATGACCTATTAGTTATATATGTATGTATAGTTTAATTTGTCTCTTCCAAAATAATCCACATCACTCTCGAATAACATGCAGAACCCATGCTCTCTTTTTTTTTAAATATACAATGACAGAACTAACGTGACTTGATACATATATATATATATATATATATATATATATATATATATATATATATATCGCCTAAGAACCCTCTCATCGTAGGAGTTCTAATCATTTCGATTCATGGCAGCGGCGAAATATCGTCATCTATTATTTATATTGACCGACACCCACACGGTCCATAAGTTCTACCCTTTTCGAGCCGAAATGAGCGCTTGGTTTCACAACCCGGTGTCACCGAGATTACAATTTTGAAAAACGGTGGAGGTGCTAGCGGTGATCGTGGCTACCGTTGCCCTACGGAAACCTAGCCGAACGATCGAACGACTAAAGTAAATATATATGAAACAAGATTTCGAGACGAGGTACGAAAGGCTTACCGGTCGATGCCGAACTTGCGGCGATAAATTGCACCCTTAACTTCCGTTCCGCTTTCCGTTGATGTCGTTGCTTGAAGTAGTCCTCGTTAATGCCCGAGTTTTACATGAGACTACAAACTCTACACCCCCTTTTATACTAATCCATTGACCGTTAGAAGCAATCGATAAGTCATGGAGACATAAATGGTTAATAAGTTTCAAACTTATGAATTATCCCAACATAAATTGCCAGTGGGTTACTTGAATGATTTGGTTGCCTTCAACCCTTTCACCTACATTCATTTATATATATATATATATATATATATATATATATATATATATATATATTTGGTTGTTACAACTTTTTAGTTATCCAAATGAGTACTCGAGTCCTAATTAATTTATCCATTTAATTTTATCAACTCATCAAATACGTATATGTATACATTACTTAAGAATCAATTTGGCAATTTAATTATCTATCATTGAAATTATACATTTATTTTAATTTTAAGTCAAATGTAAATACTTATTTTGAGAAAAGAGAAATATAAATTATTTATCAAAAAATCATATGTTATTCAAATTACCAAACGATTATTTTTTCTTTAACTAAATGGCATACAAATAGTTACTCACCAGATTTCATATGGCCACCAAAATGTAGTGCTCCAAGCCTTAGAGGCAGTAATACAACTCTTTTATTAAGGTGCCATATCAATAAAAAAAGTGATCATGTATCTGAAACAACAATATAAAGCTTTAACACTTCAACAAAGGTAATAAAATCATTTAAAAGCAGCAAATAATAATTTTCATAGATTTTCAGCAGCAAGAGCTTGCTCGACATGGTGGCTCAAAGAACGCTTTTTAACATGATACAAGTATCTCATAAAAGAGGTTGACATACTGTGAGATAACGGTAGAAATGGCAGCTCCGGTTACACCTAACTTGAAGTAGTACATAAGTAAGGGAAACAAAAGAACAACTGAACAATTACCAATGCCTGCACAAGAAGAAAAATATCAACCAACAGAAAAAAAATTATTAAATAACTATAAACAAAAAAGATACCAAAAAACTTGCCTAGACATACTACAGGAGTCTTTGTGTCCTTAAAACCACGAAAAATGCCTTAAAGAGACAAAGAGACCACAACTGCAGGCACCAAGGGCTCTAAGAGAAAGAAATTGTTAAGACGGGGCATGCAGAGAAGAACCCTATAATAAATCAACTTTATACATCACAACTTCTAAATGTAAACCACAAGGGTTGTGACGTACTGGTTAAGGCCATTTTTTTTCAGATTGACAACTGACATGGCAAATGTAATATTTGATTTTAGAGATGGAGAATAAAAATAAGTCTACCACAAGCATCCTGAAGTAATTCACCAACCACGACGTCTTTAATTTTAGAGATGGACAATAACTGGTTAGTGAAGATAGTGATTTTCAAACAGGAATACCTCATCGTATTCCGAGGTATTCCTCATCAACAGCTTGCTGAAAATAAGTATAAGCTGAATCCAAATAACCATAAATATGACCCCGATTCACAACCATCCGTATAATGCATTATTTCTTATCTATCAGTTACAAAGCTTATATAAACTATCCAACCGCCGATAAAGCAGATATATATATGCCATAATCAAGTTCTGCCTATGAATTTCTGCAAAAGACAACGAAATCTACATAAAGATCAACTCAATAAAAAAACTGAATCAAAATCATAATCCAAGCTTACTAATCGTGGCACAATATAACAAATCATATAATTGGGAGTGCATGCCAGATTCAATCAACTTAAAATCGAACTAACCAAGAAACAAACAAATAACAGTTAGCAGCAAAGACACAAACCTCGTGATCGAATGTCATTCCAGAAACGCGAATTGAAGAGAAAAGCTCGAGTGTTGGTTCTCTTTTTGGAAGCGGGGAATGGACCGGATATCATGTGGCTATCGTGGGGATCGCCAATCTAAGATGGAGATTGTATCAGGACAAGAATCGAGAGACAGGGATAGAGAAGCAGAGAACCTAATTTATCATGATCAATCTAGATGCAGAGAAGCCCAAACAACGACTGTTTTCTCCCATGTGTGGCTCCTGAAAACCCTTAAACACCATCTGATCTTGGCAGTAAAATTCGCCATTCTTTGACACATAATCGCGTTCCGGTTCCATTCTTGGGGTTGAATATTGTCATATGCTTAGGACGAGGTGTGGACCGAGACGCACACGATGAATGGGAGAGAAATTAGGGCTAATTTGGAGGAAACGTGTAGCGGTTGAAATAGAGCTTTTAAGTTTTGTACATCATGTTGGATCAACAGTACCTTTTAATTTAAACGGTCCATATCAAATATTCAGATTAATTTAAACGATCCAAATCAACCCAAAAACGGTTGACTCGTCTCCATCCATATATATAATTTAGGGGTTGTTCGGTTCGTTTTCTATTAAGTCCTGTATGGATAAAGCTGTCTGTATTGGTAAAGTTGTCTGTATGATAACAAATAAGTTGTTGTTCGGTTGTTGTGCTGAATAAACAGTTTGAATATCATAAATTACCATTTTACCCCCAGTATATATTTTTGTTTGAATAAAATAACTATATGATAAAATTATTGAATAAATGACTTTTAATTATAAAAAAAATTAATTTAAATCTTTGTTAATTACAATAATACAATTTAAACATTTATTTTCTTTTAAAAATATAATTTATATTTTATTAACATAATATGTATAATATCTTTAATATTTTATTAACATAACATTGATATGTTTTCCCTTTATTCCCATTCATTTCCATGTCGCCTCTTTTAATCCCTCCCATTCTCTCTTTCTCTTTCTTTCTCTCTCTTTCTCTCTCTCGAAAAGGGTTCTTCTCAACTCGGTGAAGATTTGTTGGCAATGGAAATAAAGAGAACAAGAGCAAAACAGAGGGCTTAGAACATGAGATCTGCATCAAAGAGCTCTAGAACCCTAAATCGAAAAAGAATCTGATGCATCAAAGAACAATAGCAAAACAGAGGGTTGACATAAATGGGTTTAGAGCATATTGGTGGCTGTTTGGTTCATTTGGGTATAAAATGATTAATGCAGTTCAAAATAAAAAAGAAATGGCTTTAGAGCAACGTGTAGGGGTGGAAGGGAGAAAGAAGGCAGATGCAGCCGTGTAGGGGAGGGAGGGAAGAGGGAAGAAGAAGGGTAGTTTGGGAAATTTTATGGGATTTAATGGCTGAGTGCATATGACATAGTTTTTGTAGCTGAGCGAATCAGCCATGGGTTGAGCGAATAAGCTCCTACCGAACAGCTAGATATGGTTGCGCAAATAAGTCATATATGTTATACACCTCATTAAGCTAATTTGGAGGAAACGTATAGCGGTTGAAATAGAGTTTTTAAGTTTTGTACATCATGCTGGATCAACAGGACCGGTCCAGATCAAATTTTCAGATTAATTTAAACGATCCAAATCAACCCAAAAACGGTTGACTCGTCTCCATCCATATATATATAATTTAGTATAAAGAGTAATTTTTCTTAAATCAATGACAGTACTAAATTTTACATCAAAACATATAATTTTGGGTATATATATATATATATATATATATATATATTTATAGGGTTGAGTTCTTTTGTTAACCTTCATATTCTTGTTAACTATGTGAACTAATCCAAGCCATCCATCTTGATATTGGATGGTTGAGATTAATACTTAATTTTTATTAAAAACGTCTCATTTATTACATATGAAGGTGAACATGACTGGTCAAGGGTATTATGGGGAAAAAGACTCATAGTATTAATCCATATGAAACGCCTAATTGAACATTTATTTCATTACAATAGAAACGGATGAACATTTATTACATTTATTTCATTACATATGAAATATTTATTATGGGTAAAAGAAAATGATTTAATCATAACATACAATATAATTATGGAAGCTTCATTTTTGTAATCCCCCCAATAAAAATTAATTTTAATTCAGAAAACACATGAACATCCCTTAAATAAACACAACAACGATGAACATCGATAGAGATGAACACATATGTTCATCGATGAACACCTTACAAAGATAAAACATTGATAGATGGGAACATCGATGAACACCTTACAAACATAAAACATTGATAGAAGGGAACATCGATGAACACAAACATTGATAGATGGGAACATCGATGAACACCTTACAAACATAAAACATTGCATAAAACACATATGTTCATCTTTAATATATGAATGTTTGTGTGATTTACAAATGATGATTAATATATGAAAAATTTCTTGAAAAGAACGATTATACTATCTACTATTTTATCAAACATATGCACCAAAATATGTTTATCCTATTGATATGATGTAAAAAAATGTAGGATATCGAGATAATACAAGAATCGTAACCTACCATGTAATTATGAAAACTTGTTTTTTGTAACTCCTAACAACATTAATGCAAAGAAATAAAATGACATATGTACCCTTTAACATTAAGAATTTCAATAATTTAAATATCAACAATCCTTGAATTCCTATTGGTTGAGCAAGGTTCATAAAGTTAACAAGAAATGAATGGTTAACAAATGATTCTTGCTCTCTCTCTCTCTCTCTCTCTCTCTCTCTCTCTCTCTATATATATATATATATATATATATATATATAGGGCTGGGTTCGATGAAAAGTATATATATATATATATATATATATATATATATATATATAGGGTGCGTTTCTTTTGAAACCCAAACAATTTGTACAAACTATGCAAACCAATCTTACGTGTTCATCAAGTCTAATGAATATATGATTTTATTATGTTTCCTAATTTAAAATCATGATTATAATAAATAAACTTAACATTTCCTAATTTAAAATCATGATTATAATGAATAAACTTAACATTTTCCATATATATCACAATCATTATTAATGAATCATAATCATTATCCATAAATATATTTATTGTTTCCTAATATATTGTTTGCATAGTTTGTACAAATTGTTTGGGTTGCAAAAGAAACGCACCCTATATATATATATACATATATATAGGGTTGAGTTTCAGTGAGAAGTTGAGTTTGACGTGAGAAGCGTGAGAATTGGTTATCAACCGTTGGATGAGAAATAAATGCATATTAGGATGAGATGCACCGATCCTTCGCCTATATATATATATATACTTGCGTTATTTGTTATGATCCTGATAAGCATGTCTGACTTGTGTGATCAGACATCAACAATGGAGATTGGTAAGCACCAGATCAGGGTGAATGTGATTGCTCACGGGTTGCATATAGAAGATGAATTTCCAGTATATAGAAGATGAATTTCCAGTATCAGTTGGGAAGGATAGGGCACAAAGTTTGGTGAAGGTTGCAGCCCGACTAAACAGATGGTTAGATCCCAAGAACGACCTTGCTTCGACCGTGATCTACTTGGTAAGTGATGACTCGCCCTACATGACTGGAACCACGATATACGTTGACGGTGCACAGTCCGTTGTAAGGCCCCACATGTATGCTTATATGGGAATCTGGAGAACTCAGGTTCGGACTTGGAGTTCAACAGATTTGGTCATGGATGGGAGGATCACTTATAACATTGTTTAAGAGTGAGATTATTGCTGCAACATGTGATGTTAAAAGATGAGTGGGATATACTCACATGTGTCAACATCAAACGTATTTTTTCTATTTTCAATGATAGGAATTAGCTAAAAAAATTAAAATAGTAGGCTAGCAACTTTATATTTCTGGTATTTCTGAAATAAAAGATGGACATCTGAAAATGCATTCCAACTGTTTTGGTGGATGAATTGCATTCTTTTGGTTTGAATATATGTAATTACAATTGTATCAAGTAACCATATTGGAGTCTCTTATCAACTTTCTATTTAAGCAACTATAGTGTAGACATTTGATTAATTTTATCACTTTGTGATTAGGGTGTTCAAACTTCTATAAATTGAAGAGATGCTAGGATTAAACATCAAATGTGAGCGGTGTTAGTTCACACTATTTCTTCCTAGAAACTCTCTGTTAATATAGAGTATATTATTGTTTGAAAGCATTTACTGCATAGATTTTCAGTAGTTGTCTCTTAAATCTTCATGAATCATAAGTCTAAAATATGCTCGACAATATACATATAGGATGACTGTTGACAATTTGGTTAACATGTTGTATACCCGACCAACGGACGGGTATAACACTAATTTTACATAATTTTTATGAATTTGATATAAAATTTGATAAATTTAACTTGTTAGCCAGGTTATCAAACAAAACTGGAACAAAATTGGAAGTTTTAGAAGTTTGTTGCAATAATTAAGAATTTTTTTTATCATTATACAAAATATGAACTAAAACACCCCTGCTACATTTTGAGGAAATTTTTTAATATGTCAATCACCCGAACTAAAAAGAGTAAAACAATAATCAACAATATGTAACTTGTTTAATTGGTAAAATTGTAGGTACACAACCATTTTTCTGAATGTTGTTACAATAGTACTCGAGAAAAGAAAAACTTTATTACATTTTGATAATTTTGGTTTTTTATCTTTTAGAAATTAATAATAAAAAATAGTTGCTTTATTGGTGTTAAAATAAGTATTCATAATAGAAATAACATATATTTTAAAACATATATAATTATTAAACTTCTTAGTTATCCAAATGAGTACTCGAGTCCTAATTAATTTATCCATTTTATCAACTCATCAAATACGTATATGTATACATTACTTAAGAATCAATTTGGCAATTTAATTATCTATCATTGAAATTATACATTTATTTTAATTTTAAGTCAAATGTAAATACTTATTTTGAGAAAAGAGAAATATAAATTATTTATCAAAAAATCATATGTTATTCAAATTACCAAACGATTATTTTTGCTTTAACTAAATGGCATACAAATAGTTAGGGGTCGCAACTGGTATAAAGTTATTCCGTTATCCTCTTCACTTAAAATATCGGGTAACGAAATAGGAAATAATCAATCTCGTAAAACTCTTATCCATATCTGTATCTTACCCACTAAAATAATGAATAACAAAAGGGGTAATAGATAAGTGGTAAAAAAAATTATTTTAAGCTACATATAATATTGTTAAACCTCAAACATATAAATAAAAAATAAGTTTAAAATATAGTTATTTATATCTAATGTGTTTTAGTAAACATTGTAGTATCATTCTAAATAAAATTATAATATAATATTTCAAAAAAACAACAATATAAAGTTCACTTTTCCTTGTATTTCTTTTACCGACTCCATCTTGTTTCCCATTTAATTATCATGAACCCTTTTATTCGATAAATATAGGAAAAATATTACACGTTAAATATGACATGTATGATGACATTATAAAAAATTATTAATATTTAATTAATTATATATATATATAACAGATAAGATAACAGGTAATGAATATCGAAATATTGTTTATCTGTACCCTACCCACTAAAATATCGTGTAAACAAGTAATGAATAAAATTTTATTTACAAACAACCCCTTGCATTGTTCCTGGGCACATGTCCTTCGTACCTTGAGAAAATTGTTTGTTCCGGTTACGTTGTTTTCTTTAGAAGAGTTCATCTCCATTTCCAATGTTGTAAACCCTAAATATAGTGAGAAGTGAAGTTTTGAACTGTGGCGATCGAATGAAGTGTGCGGTGTTACGTACTATTTGATCCAGCAAGCCGATTCCAATTTGGATCGTTCTCAATTCTATTTTTTTTTCAGAGCATGATGTAATTTACACAAAGCTGCTCATTCTTTTCCATTAATAGAATTTGTGTGGTGTTTTCTACACTAACAAGTCCTCTCATTTGTGTATCATCTAGTTTCGAATTCTACAACACACAAATTGTTATGTGTAATTTCAATTTATGGTTTTTAATTTTTACTTCTTAATGGCTCCATTAAGAGGCAGCCTCTGAATCATTAAGAGGTGAATGTTGTTTGGCAAAAAAAAAAAGTCGGTCGTTTAATGGTTCCAAAACCCTCTTTGTATCGTGGACTTCCCTTAACCATTGAGCGCCCTGATTTCATTATGAACAATTACCAAACAACCATATTTCATTTTACGTTATATCATAAGAGCCTCTCAATTATTCTGATCACTTAATGATTCTGCACTAAATCATTCAACAACTGCCAAACAACCCCATATTAATAGATGTATTTGGTGGGCGATTAGTTTCAAGGAGCGGGTAGTGAATTGGTTTTAGCATGTTATTTGCTCTTTTAGGTTATGACATCAAAAGGAAACCCATGGGGTCATTAACGACAATGTATCGTATGGTGGAATGAATTGAAAAGAAAAGGGAATAAAAAATGAAATGGAAACTGCAAGGGAATGGAATGATCAATTACCAGTCCATGGAAAGAACTATTCATAAACAATTTGGTAATCAGAGATGTATATTTCACATTTTCTAAAAGTACAGAGGAAACAAGCTATTAATAGCCAAAGAAATACAATTGGAAAGGAAAAGAGAAAATCACTCTACAAATCAAGGCTAACATTAAGGGACAAAGAAGGAAAGAATATGGAAAAGAAAATAAAAGGATTTCCAATACTCTCCCTCAAGTTGGAGCATGAAGATTTTGAATGCCCAACTTGTCAAGTAATGACCGGAATTGTTGAGCTCCCAACGCCTTTGTGAACAGGTCGGCGATTTGAGATTTAGAATGGATGTCTAACGGCTGTATCTCTTGTGACTCGACTCTCTCTCGAACAAAATGACAATCCATCTCAACGTGTTTCGTACGTTCATGAAAAACGGGATTGTTGGCGATATGTCGCGCAACTTGGTTATCGCAGAAAAGGGGCGTTGGTCCACTTTGTTTTACATCTAATTCGTGCAGGAGCCATCTCATCCACAATACTTCACTTACTGTGGTTGCCATTGCTCGATATTCTGCTTCGGCAGATGATCGAGACACAACCGATTGTTTCTTGGATCTCCAAGAGATTGGTGCTCCTCCCAAGAGGAGAAGGTATCCGGTTCTTGATCTTCTAGTGAACGGGCATCCCAACCAATCCGAGTCACAATACGTTACAAGATAGGTTCCCCCGTCATATGGTAACAGAATTCCTTGTCCGGGAGTGGCCTTTAGATACCGTAGAACACGGGTGGCTGCATCCATGTGAGTTTGACGTGGGTCGGCGACAAATTGGCTAAGCACATTGACGAAATATGCAATATCAAGACGTGTGGCTTGCAAGTAAATAAGTCTTCCGACTAGTCTTCGGTATTGACTTGCATCCACCTTAGGATGCCCATTGTCTTTGTCTAACTTTAAACCTTGTTCCATAGGAAAGCTACTTGGCCGACACCCTTGTAAACCACAATCATTCAAAATGTCCAGAATGTACTTCCTTTGACTTAGCACAAGACCGTCACGTGTTCGCGCCACTTCGATTCCCAAGAAATACTTTAGTACTCCGAGGTCCTTGATGCTAAATTTGGTATCAAGGTAGTTCTTGGTGTCTTGAATCTTTTCCAAATTGTTTCCAGCGATGATCACATCGTCTACATAGATAACTGCCGTGACAAACGTGTCATCGTTCTTGTAAATAAAAAGAGAGTGGTCCATCTTGGTTTGCTTGAAACCAATCTCAATGAGAGCCAATGTGAACTTTTGATACCAATTTCGAGAGGCTTGCTTTAGACCATAAAGGGACTTCTTTAGCCTGCACACTCTGGTATCGTCCCTTTTTTCGGAAACCTTGAGGTATTTTCATATACACCTCCTCATCTAACTCTCCGTGTAAGAAGGCATTGTTTACATCTAGTTGATGTATCAGCCAACCCTTCTTTACGGCCACAACAAGAAGAGTTCGAACAGTAACAAGTTTGGCCACCGGTGCAAATGTCTCATGGTAATCGACTCCTTCCATTTGGGTAAAACCTTTTGCGACCAACCTTGCCTTGTATCTTTCAATTTCACCGTTGGGCTTGTATTTGATCCTATAGACCCATTTAGAGTCTATGGCTCGCTTACCCTCCGGTAGCTCTTCAAGGCTCCATGTCCTGTTCTTTTCGAGAGCTTGAATTTCATTATTCATTGCTTGTCTCCAACTTTCATTCTGAACAGCCTGAGCAAAGTATTTTGGCTCATCGTTTGAGTCGATGGCTGTCAGATAAGTTTTGTGAGACTTAGAGAAATTTTTATAAGAAATAAAATTAGCCAAGGGATGTACCGTCGAGGACTCGTTTTTGGTGACGGGTTGTGCATGGTCTACCGATGGGGGAAGTTTGACTTCGAAGTCGGCAAAACGTTTCGGTTGTGTTCTGTTCCTCTTCTCCCTAGTTGGTTCTGGTGGTTCAGCAACACTTTCATCATGGTTCATGTCATAATCGTTTTTTGTGCCTAAATTTCCAAGATCAACATTTGCCTCCATCGATTCGGTCTGTTGGACATGTGTGGTGCTACTTTGTTTTTGGCTGCCACTCTCTTCAACGTCTTCTATTTGGGCCGATGATGAGGTCTCTTGAAGGGGCGTGTTATTAACTTCAACCTGCTCAAATGAGGTAGCTTCTTGGGCTGGCCCACCCTTATCCCTTGTTGGGCTGTTGCGTTGCTCCCTTGTCTTATCGAACATTTCCCATCTCTTTGGAAATTTGAAAATCTCTTCTTCTTCAATTTCCTTATTAACAGTAGAGAATGGAAAAGTTCCTTCTGCAAACTTTACGTCCCTTGAGACAACAATCTTTCCATGCTTCGCATCATAGATCTTGTATCCCTTTGTTCCTCTTGGATACTCAACGAAGATACCCGGTCTCCCCCTTACTTCAAACTTATCTCCTTTTGTTTCGATATTCCTATAATATGCCAAGCATCCAAAAACCTTTAGAAAATCATAGTCTGGCTTTTGATTATATAAGATCTCAAAAGGAGTTTTGTTCTCTATCACTTTCGATGGCAACCGATTGATCAAATAGGTTGCGGTCAATATGCACTCTCCCCAAAATTTAGTTGGTAAGTTTGCTTCAAATCTCAATGCCCGTTCCGTTTCAAGAAGATGCCTATGCTTTCGCTCCACCACCCCATTTTTTTGAGGGGTGTGTGGACAAGTTGTCTCTAGCACAACTCCTTGATTGGCATAAAAATCGAGCATGCGATTTGATGTAAATTCACCCCCGTTGTCACATTTAAGCTTCTTAATGTTCTTTTCAAATTGTGTTTTCACGAATTTGTAAAAACTTATCAAACACGAACTTGCATCACTTTTACATTTAAGGAGAAACACCCAAACCGCCCTGCTATAATCGTCCACTATGGTGAGAAAGTATCTTGCACGTGAGAGCGAGGGAGTACGGTAAGGACCCCAAATATTGCAATGTATTAAGTCAAAACAACCATGAGTTTTAATAGAGCTAATAGGAAAGGGTGATCTTGTGTGCTTGGCTTTAGAACAAGAATCACACAACCAATCTTTAATCTTTATTCTTTATTGGAATACTCTTAAGAAAATCAATGTGAGCAAGTTTGGTATTTGAAGCATGGCCCAAAAGGTTGTGCCAAATGTCGATAGTGGCAATCATAGCTTGTCTTTTATCTTCGACCATCCCCATTTGGTAGAGACCATCCTTGCACTTACCCTCTCCAATCAACGTCCTCGAGGTCAAGCCCTGTATGACAAAAAAATCCGGGAAGAACGTTACTGGGCATTGAAGATCTCTTGATATTTTGCTAATTGATAGTAAATTGCAATTAAAATCAGGAACATGTAAGACCCCCTTTAATTTTGTTCCATCTTTCAAGATGTAATCTCCTCTTCCTTTCATAGCTATCCTTTCACCATTTGGTATGGTGACCGGGAGCTCGTGAATGCCTTCGATTCGGTTTTCGAGGATGGAAGCCATGTGGGTGACATGATCTATGGCACCCGAATCCATAATCCAGTTGTTCCTTCTATCATAGTTACCTGTTGTGTTGGCAGTGGGGCCACCTGATGCCATATTAGCCACTGAAGATGCACTAGTGTTTGCGCCTCCTACAAAGAGATTCAGAAATTGTTGGTATTGTTCACCGGTTAGACCCGGTATAGGGCTGGTTTCGGAGTCAACATAGGCAGCTCTAGGCTTGGTCCTTTCCCGTTTCGTTCCTTTCCCTGGCCACCACTCCGGATATCCAATGCGTTTAAAGCATCCATCCCGGTTGTGATCGTCTTTGTTACAGAAGGTACAATGCTCAGTCTGATCTCCAAAGTTTCGTTTGCCCTCTCTTTGACTGTTCTTGTTCGCTTGTTGGTGCGCATCACGCTTCGAAGGAACAAAGGCTTGGAAGGCAGTAGTATCAACAGTGCTTCGCTTTCCCGTCGTCAGGTTCCTTTGTTGTTCGTCTTCCGACACTAGATGATAGGCCGTACCAAGAGTCGGTATAGGGTTCATCTCCAAGATCTGTGTTCTGATGGTGGAGAATTCGCTGTCCAGACCAAGCAAAAACTCATAGAGTCTTTCCTTTTCTTTTAAATCTTCCATTTTCTTCCCGATTTTGTAAGAGCAACCTTCGCATGAGCATCTCGGGTTGGGCAAAATGGATTGCAGTTCATCCTACAAAACACGGAGTTTTGTGTAGTATGTTGAGACGGAGTCTCCGTCTTGCCGTGTGGATGTCAATCTCTGTTTCAGTTCGTATGCCCTAGGGGCACTCTGTTTTCCAAATCTTTCCTTTAGGTCTCTCTACATTTCTTCCGCCGTACTAGTATATTTGACGCTATTACGTATCTCTTTCTCCATGGCCGTGTTTAGCCAACCTTTAATCATTGCATCACATCTCATCCACCCCATGTATTCCGCAGCGGTCTGGTTCAGCCTCTTAATGGACTCGTCAATGAAGCCCATTTTGTTTTTGGCAAGGAGGAAATTGATCATTTCTTGAGACCAATCAACGTAATTGTTGTCGGTAAGGGTTTCGCTAACGTGCATTTGTCTAGGATAGTCAGAGGGATGGATATAATATGGTGAATCATGATCGGAGGTGACTTCATCTTTCTTGCTGGTTTCGCCGGTTTTGCCGGTCATGGTGAAGGTGATTGGAAGAAAGACAGCGAGTTGAGTTTTCTGGGTTTTAGGGTTTCTTTGTTTTGGCCTGCTCTGATACCATAAACAATTTGGTAATCAGAGATGTATATTTCACATTTTCTAAAAGTACAGAGGAAACAAGCTATTAATAGCCAAAGAAATACAACAGGAAAGGAAAGGAGAAAATCACTCTACAAATCAAGGCTAACATTAAGGGACAAAGAAGGAAAGAATATGGAAAAGAAAATAAAAGGATTTCCAATAATTCAAGGTGTTGCTTAGGGTGTGTTTGGCAACCATAATCTAAATTTATTTATTTTTTCGGAAGGGTGTCATAGGCTATGTCTAGACTAATCCCTTGGCAAATTATGACCGTAAGACATTAGCCCTGATTAAACCTCAGTGGCCACAATTGTTGTATACGCCTGGATTCGAACCCTACGTAGATGGGATATTCCACCACATCCGTCAGAGTACGCCACAACCCTTGTGGTTACCATAATCTAAATTTATTTATAGAGTTTATCGTTATATTTCTTTCTGGATTAAATGCATAATCTCTTTCACGATATATCATGTTTTGATGCTAGTGTGCTATATTTGAATGCCAATGAAGCCTACAAGAATTTCCGGCTCCTTTTATGCATTGTTGCAAAAGCATGCTAAGCAAGTGCATGCCTCAATTGAAGTTATCAATCTCTGATCAATATGGCCAGCGGTGAGTGTTCCTTGGTGATGGGAAAAAGGTTAGGAGGGGAGGGAATCGAGAAGATTTTATTTAGTGCAAAGGATTTTAAAATATAGATGGTGGACATATTCTTTTGGCAAGCCTGGGGTCTTTGCGGGAACTATTGCTCTAATATTTAACGTAGAGGACATGTTTGTGTGTATCTCCTAGACCCTACTTCCAAGTGGGACATATTGAATGTGTTTGGTTTGATTTTTGATTTTAAAATATACCAATAACATGATAAAGAATTTACGTAACGTAGGGTTGCTTTTGGAATGGAAATACTGTTACTCTAAAAGTTCCTATTCTCTTTTGAAGTTCAAGGTGACGAAAAGAAGTGTAACATGAATCTCATAGAGTGACAAAGATGATTAAAAGTTGCATAACGTTCATGGAGTTGTATCCTTCCACCAATTACATGGTGAAGACTCGAAATATAACATGAGGTGTTTTAAAGAACGCTAAGGTGGCGTTTGGGTAGTGGGATTTGTGTATCTTGTGATAGTGGTAATCCCTTGGGATTTTATATTCTTCCCGTAGAGTGACGATTATCTATGAACATTGTGTAAATCCAACGGTTTATGTTTGGGTCTTCATGACGGTTTTTATGTTATCTTAAACCTTTTAATTATGTTTTTAAGAACTAGACCTTATGGTCTATATAACGCTTGTTTTTCAAGCTTAAAACCACTTTCACGTAACAGTAATGTTGGAAGTTTACCTAAAGGGAAAGAGAAGTTGTGATGTTGTTAGAAGAGGCATGGGTTAGATGAGTTTTGTAATTCACCTTTAGTCTTATTATAAATCTCAGTTGTGGATGTGTTTACCCATTGCAAACTTTGAGACGTAATTGATATTTTATCTTGGTATATTTTGGGACATTTTGGCTATATTTTATGTTACTGCTGTTTTGGAAATTTGGGTCATTACAAAAAAAAGGGCAAAAGCGAGTAAGTGACCAAATGTATATCAAATAAAAAGTATCCGGTAATTATAATATTTTCTAATTACAGTTATTCTCACACATATCACGATCTTTCCAACACAGATCAAGGTGTAAACAACAGTAACATTTTCCTTCGCTACAAGGACGATAAAAACAACGTCCAATATTGATCTTTTCGCTTGTAACCTTTTCGTCATTTGAGCTCAATACCACCTTCCTCCCAACAAGACGGTTTGATGTGCCTGGATCACAACAATATAACCACAAACTTAGTTAGAAAAATGAATACATACATACATATATATACACACACACACACACATATATATATATATATATAGAGAGAGAGGAGGTTTCAATGAAAACATGGTCAAAATAAAAGAAAACAAAAACGCCTATATCATATGTAATTTCAGACTAAAATTCACATGTGATTCGGGTCAGTCATGGCATGGACGCATACGAGTTTGGCCCGACGACCTAAGAGTGTTGACCAAACCTGAATCACGTATGATTTTAGTCCAAAATCACATGTGATATAGAGACCCCATATATATATATATATATATAGGGGTGGTTTCAATTGGAAACCAAATTTCATTGGAAACTTTGGAAACCAAATTTCAATCATTGATCTTTTTAATCAATGGTCAAGATTCATTTGAATTATATATGGTAATAAATTAATTAATTTATTAATAAAAAATAATAATAATTTGTCAAAAGGGTAAATATGTCTTTTTCTTTTATGTTTCAAATTTGGCAACAAAGATGAAATATGGTAATAAATTAATTTATTTATTAATAAAAGATAATAATTATATATGGTAATAAATTAATTAATTTATTAATAAAAGATAATAACAATATATCAAGACTACCTTTTTATTACTTGTTCATCAATATGCAGTATCTAAAACCCAATTAAGTTTCATTACCATTATTGTTTCATTACCTTTCCATTATGTTTTACTATATCAAATCTGTTTCATTAGTTTTCACTATATTAATATTTTGTTTCATTACCTTTCCATTATATTTCACTATATCAAATCTGTTTCATGAGGTTTTACTATATTAATATTTTGTTTCACTATATTAATATTTTGTGACGGGAGGTAATATTGAAGATTTCATATGAATATAAATTTTCATTCATTGGATGAATCAATCACTGATTCATAAGAATAAGAAAAAATAATTTGATTTGTAGCTTGCGTATTAATCAATTTGTGTTTACCTAAATTAAATGTTTCATGTTTAAATTAATAAATGATCAATATTACCATATATAAAATATATTAAAATTAAATAATTAATATTATAATAATAATAACACTTACCATATATATTATGAAATTATGTAAAAGACTAAAATAACCTTATCAATTAAAAATAAAAATAAAAAAGGAAATTCAATGATTGGTTAATTTCGGTTTCCAAAGTTTCCAATGTAATATTGGTTTCCAATTGATCCCTCCCCTATATATATATATATATGGAAATATTCAAACAAGAAGACGATCAATTTACGAGAAGGCAAGAAGGAATATGAGCCACATAATCCTTTAGTTAAAATATACCATAAATATAAAATTAAAAATAATTTTAGAAATTAGGATAATTATCATTTTGAATTGTATAAATCCTTAAATATCTCATTATATGTTTTAATTTTTTTTTAATCAATTCATAATTTTTTTATTCAAGTTCTATATAATTTTTTTAGATACACTTTTGATAAAATCATAAATTTAATCAAATATCACATGTGATGCCTACAATCAATTCATTATCTCTTTCACCATTTTTTCTCTATTTTTAGATCCACGATTTGAATCAAATGTGATTAAATTCGTTTAGTGTATGATATATTATGTATCACATATGATCTACAATGTGAATTTTTTACATATCAAATAAGATAATATATACGTCCGAGTATAAGTGATGCATAATCACATATGATAATATATGCATCACAAAAAAGATCTATAAATATAAATATACATAATCATATATGATTAATTAAAATATCTACAATTATCACATGTGATATCTGTGATATATACAACAATTCACATAGTGATATCACATTTGATATTTGATGAAAATTGCGATTTTTTTTATTAAAAGTGTGTCTAGAAAAAAATGTTATATAAAACTTAAAGAAATTATGAATTAATTAAAATTAAAAAATAAATAAATATAAAGGATATGATGAGGATTTTAAAGATTTATATCCAATTAAAAAATGATAATTATCCTAATTTCTAAAATTAATTTCTATTTTTATTTATGCTATTTTTTAATTAATGGATTACATGGCCCATATTCCTTTTCGCCTTCTTGCAATTTAGTTTGTTTCTCGGATGATCCTCCACACACATATATATATGGAGAGAGAGAGAGAGAGAGAGATGATCAAACAAGAACATGGTTAAAATAAGAGAACTAGAAAGCGACTAGATCACATGTGAATTACATGCGATTATGGGACACGGTCAACAAAAGGGTGAGTGGACGGCCTGACCCATGACAAAAGTCGCGTGAATCATATGTCAATTTTACACGGGATTCGGCTATTTTCGTATTCTTTTATTTGGTTATGGTTCTCTTATAAACCTACAGACTCTCTCTATATATAATGGAGAAGGGGTGATGAATACATACATTCATAAATGGAGGCAACAGAAGCGATGAGAAGGAAGAACAAAATCAGAGACTTCCAACTCGCCATTTTTATTGAAAAGATGATGAAATTGCTAATAGGATATTGAAGTGACGAAATGAAAGGGTATTTATAAGTTAGAGATATAGTGAAATATGGCAATGGCTTAAGTTTTGCAATTATTTCTTACAACTTGATTTGATCTTGCAACTCAAATACTTTATTTCTATAAAAGAAATATGCAACTTCAATTTATTTTTTTGTAAAAGTAAATTGTTTGAGATAATTTATAACAATTAAATATAGAAAAAAATCAGTTTGTAACAACCTGTCCCACGTGAATAGAAGAGTATATTTGTAAGCTCCTTATACACTCAAAATTGTGTTTTACTATAACTTCTACGATAATTTTAAATTGGATTCGAAGCCATTGGCCAGTGTGTTGCTTTCGGCTTTAGAGTGTTATAAAACAAAACGAGTGACATAGTTTTTTTGGTTAAAGTAGTTTGTTTTTATAAAATTAATGCTTTTGCCCTCTTTCATGTCGTGTTGAGCAATTCCATGAATAGAAAATGAGATTTATGGGCTTATTTTAATGTGGTGGGGTTGTGACAACCGGTCTTATAAGAACAGAAAATGAGATTGATGAACTCTTTATAAGCTTCAAATTATTGGTTATTAATTATAACACGATTGCTACTTTTTGATTTTGTTTCATTTGTGTTTTTCGTTGTTTGTGGGGAGGTTTAGTTGTTGTCAGGTCGTTTTGTTAGCTTCGTTTTCCCGCGTCCTTGGTTGCTCGTTTATCTGCACTTTGCAGATTTCTTTCTTCTGTTTGACTTGTATCTGTTTCCTTTTAATATATTTTCTTTTCAAAAAAATAAATATAACTTTTATTATAATTCTAAGTTGATTTAAAAGTTATTGAGTTATCTTCTTCTTTGGGTTTGACATGTCATGATACTAGAGGACTTGATGAAAGCCATTTTTGTAGTTGATTTTGTTGCCATTTGATTTAATATCGATATGTTTCTATTCAGGGATTATTGTTTCTCAAATTCTTGGATTTTTTTTCCAATTGTGTAGTTGATTTTGTTGCCATTTGATTTAATATCGATATGTTTCTATTCAGGGATTATTGTTTCTCAAATTCTTGGATTTTTTTCCATTTGTGTAGTTGATTTTGTTGCCATTTGATTTAATATCGATATGTTTCTATTCAGGGATTATTGTTACTCAAATTCTTGGATTTTTTTTTGGTATTTGTTGACTTAGGTGTCGTTTGTTTTTTAAGTAGTCTAAAGTCTGAAGTCTTATTTTAGTTATGATTAATAAGATGTGGTGTGTAAAAAGGTCTGAACGATTCAGACTTAAGAGCCAGGTTTTTTAAAAACAAACAAACAACCCCTTACTATATATTCAATGTCATGAATATTTTGCTGGTAAAATGTTTTTGTCCTTCTCAATTATTTTAATGGGGTAGGCTAAATGCACCGCTAGATATTGTTATACACACTCATATCTACTAATTTTCTTGTCACACCCATTAACATCATGACTTGATTCTTACATTTTTAGTGTACGACTTAAACTGATTTGACATAAATAGATATGCATATAACAACACTCTTTCATAATTTCTCCAATTTACGATATTTTAGCAATATTCTTTTAGTTTAAAAACCAAAGAGCATCTCCAATAGCTTCTCCAAAATAGAGAAAATAGGGAGTTTGAACAATTTTTTGCTTCAACAAATTCTCCAAGATGGAGAAAGTAAGAGAGATAGTGTAAATTTTTCCAAAAACTTATTACCATCAAAGAAAATTTATTTATTTTATTATATTCCACCAATAAGAAAATCTTAAAATGAAATGTTTAGAAGAGAGAAATAATATTGTATTAAATATATGAAATATTTTAATAATATGATCAATAATGTAATCTTTAAAATGGATAATATGTTAGAGTTGAATGTAATTTTTCTTTTAAAAAACTTTTAAAGAATCTGTTGAAGATGCTCTAACATTATGTACAAATTTTAGGTTTAATGTTTTCCAAATCTCCAAAAATGGGAATATATTTAAGTACAAATTACTACATATTTAACAATTATATGTATTTATCATTTAGACTATGCATTTAATAATCTAAAATTTAAATTATAATAAACAATCGAATTAAACAAAATATTCCAAATTTGCCTTAACATATTAATTTTGGCTACATTCGATAAATGAGATAAGGATAAAACATGACAAAACTCAATATACGTCCTACGTTTGGTATGATATGAGACGGGGGCAGATTGAGATAAGGTGAGACAAGCAAAGCTTTTCTTTATTCTATCAAAAGTTATTAATCTACCTACATTTGATATAACCATAATATTATATTTTTTTTAATGGTCATCATTTCCCGCCTTTATCTCCAACATTGTCACCGCACCCACTACCATCACCACCGGTAACGACCATAACAGTCACCATCGCCTCTACCACAACTACCACCACCACCTCCTTCGATCGTCGTTCTAGCTATCATTTTCGCTGCAATAACCTCACCGTGTCATTTCTTTTGCCACACTAGTTTTATTAAAATTATGTGTCATGTTGGTTAACTAGCTATTTGATGTATAAGTAATCTAGATATTTAAATGTTGGATACATCACATCTTATGTGCCAAAATCATTTTGGTTAGACGGAAGTACATTGAATTTTCGTGCAATTTGCCCAAGTTTTATGTTCTCTATAGGAAAATCAAGGATAAAAATGCACAATTCGCCATTCTAAAATGTCTTAGTTGATCATTTGTTAAAACAAATATAGTAATTATAATGTTTAAATGTATATGTATTTCATAATATAACTTCTATTATTGAGTGAAATGCTAAATTTATATACTGCAATACAATAAGTTAATTCATAATTAATAAAAGTATTATGGGTATAATTTGTAAAGTAAATTAATATAAGAGTATTACTGAAAATTTATATAATCAAAGATAAAAAAGAATATATGTATATATATATATATATATATATACCTAACATTTCATATTTTGGTGTTATCCATCGGGAAAAAAAACTATTTGTGTTAAAGGAAAAGCAGAATAGAACAACAATATACGGAGAGAATGAATCTGTAATTCTCATTAATCAAATGCCCTTTAAATAGGGATGAGTTACAAGTAGATAACCACGAGATATTTCAGTTCTAATCTAACTCTGGTATATTTATCTCTATCTCTATCTTTATCGTCATATCCTTTAGACGATGGCACACTTATCCTACAACACTCCCCCTTGTGCCGAGTTAAAGGAGTGGTGGTGCACAGTTGTTGCCTCGTTAAAACCTTACGCCAAAATAAAACCCAGTGGGAAAAAATAAAAATATGACGAAGGAAAGAGTACAACACACCAGCTTCTTTGCAATACATAGACTTATCCTTCAGTCTAGTTTTCTCTTAGATTCATACTTTAATCTTGAGAGTTAAGAAAACATGATGATATATAAACAGTTGCCTCACTAAAACCTTACACCAAGGAACAAAACCCAATGGGAAAAATAAAACCTTGGTTGAAGGAAAGAGCACAACATACCAATATCACAAATATAGTAGACTCCCCCTTTTGTCTACTACTCCCCCTGATTCGTGCATTAACCAAGGGAATTTGGAAAACATTTCCATTTACTTTCTACACGTTTCCCAATATATGGTTTTAGGTAATGACTTGGTAAAATATGTCACATTGTTTTGACACCTTACTTGATTCACTTAAATCTAAAGGAGAGTCTTTTATTGCTGATTGTATAGAAACTTAAGCAGAATATGCTTTGTGTTATTACCCCTGATGTATCTTATGTTCATTTCTTCGATACATGATACATTATTTTCCATATATGCAAGTAGGATACTGGTTGAACCCAGAATTACTAACTCCTATAATATATGTAATGATAGTCCTTAATCATATACATTATTTTATTATCTCATGGAGAGTAATATTCTTGGATTAATTCAAGGAGGTAGTTACAAAGGATCACTTAGTTTACTTCCAAGCAATCGACGTGTTCCTTGTGGTAATTCTTTATTCAGTTTGGGAACATCATTTGTATGGGTCAGACAGATACCTAATATCAGCAAACACATACCAATACATTATTTGGTGTTTTTCTATAAGAGCTAGCTAGTACTTTTGCTTCTTACATTCTAAGTAGGTATTGAAGTTCCATTATCAATCCCATTTTTCTTTCTACAGGGAAAGTATAAACCATGTCAATGGTTCCAAAAGATTAATTTAATATCATTCCAATGATTTTGCGTTGGCGCTGAGCTAAATCTAGCTAACAAGTTCACTGAGAAATATAATGTATGGTCAAGTGTATTATGCTAAGTACGATAATGCGCATATTGTACTTAGATAGGGAATTCCAGCTCCCAGCATTTTTTGTCATCATCCTTTAGACGAAATGGATCTTTCCTTATATCCGACACTTCGACCGATCATGGGAGTGCTAACCGGATGCGCTTTGTCCATATTAAATTGCCTGATTATTTTCTGGACATATGCGATCGGTGAATTAATATTTCACAAACTCGGTGTCCTAGCTCAAATATTCAGACAAAACCAAGTTTTCCCAAGATCTTTCCTCTCAAAATCAGATTTCAAGTAGCTTGTGGTTCCTCTATTTCATCAAGAGTGCCTATTATGTTCACAACATTGACATATAGGGCTACTTTGAAAATCTGGAACTTGTTTTCCATAATAAATAAGCAAGAGAACATTTCATCGTTCTTATATATCCTTTCCCAATCAATTATTCCATTAGGCGGGTATACCACATCCACTTATATTGTTTTAATCTATAAAGTGGGCGTTTCAATTTATTGCAAACGCATTTCGTGGTTTAGAGTTGCTTGATTTTGGTAATGTAATATCATCAAGCACTTTTATATATCTCTAAATCTAGATCCCCGTAGAGATATGTGGTAACCACATTCATGAGTTGCATTTCCAGTCCTTCGGAAACTACTAGGCTAGTAAATTATACGGATGTCATAACATCCATCTTGAGAGAGTAAGTCTCCTCGTGGTCAATCCAGGGCGTTGTGAGAAACCTTGCGCCAAAGGAGAGTCTCATACATTATGACTTAATTATTCTCATTACGCTTTAGGACAAATGATTTATCTATGTCTTACAGGCTTTACACTTGGTGGGTTAGCACTACCAAACCAAATACCTGTTCATTTGTCAAATAATATGATTCTCCTGGATTGCTTATTTAGGCCAGTTTGCTCTTTGTTGATATTTTCCAACTAAGCATGGTTCGATGTCAATGTGCTCTATCACCTCATAAACAATAATATATGCGAAATATATCATCAATAATTATATATGATCTGTCCATCGACTCATATGTGCTCTCATAATTCATTTGAGATTAATATTCATCTCTAGAATCAATATTAACTTCGGTATTTGCTTGTACCTTTTCAAGAGGTTGGTTTTAAAGTCAATAGAGAATTGATGGACTTTAGGTATTTTCTTGTACCTTTTCAAAAGTAGGTTCATATACTCATTTACGATACTCATATTCTTTTGAGTTTACGACGTTGATTTTGGGATAAGTTGTTTCAACCATTTACATATATAAAAGATAATATATGATTTTCTTTTTGATAAGAAAATGGATTATGGTTATGAAATTTCATTATCATAACAATATTGGATTTTTGTATGCGTATATTTTATTGATAATACTTCATCAATATTTTAACTTGTGAAAAAGAAATCACTCAATCTATTGGATTTCCAGGTAGTAGGGGAATCACATGGATTTCTTAAATCCCTACAAACCTTAGGGTTATTTACACCCGTTTGACAAAATCCTTTCGATGTATTGCGATTAATTCATCAATGAAATACATAGATAACATTTGTTATTTGGTAAATTTTGACATGAGGTCAAAAAAATCATACCATATTGATATTTTGGGATCTTTTGGCAAGAGGCCAAAGTGACAATGAGTTTGGCATATGAAGCAATTTTAATACCTTAATAGCATTTATTTATTTTTTTTTTTTTTTTTTGAGCTTTTGGAAGTGTAACTTCCAAAAATTAATTATAAGATTATGAATAAAGATAAACATTTAAATATTAACATAATCAAATAATAAATAAATAAATAATTAATATTGTAAACTAATTGGATAAACATCTAAATATTACCAATATTAAGATGAACATTTAAATTAACAATCTAAATATATATAAATATTGTAATCTAATTTAATAAACATTAATAATAATAGTGCAAAACGATAAATATTATCATATCCATAATCAAACGGTAATTGATCAAAATAAAATAATATTAACATAATTAAATTAATCAACTAAACATGTCAAAATTGTGATTAATTGAGGATGTATATATAAAG
This sequence comes from Arctium minus, assembly GCA_954870635.1. Taxonomy (NCBI): domain Eukaryota; kingdom Viridiplantae; phylum Streptophyta; class Magnoliopsida; order Asterales; family Asteraceae; genus Arctium; species Arctium minus. The sequence goes on from OX941096.1 coordinate 45,815,205, forward strand.
AACGTTATGTCCAAAGCATAAAAAAATTATACTAAACCAATTAAATTAAATTAGGTAGAGCCAATAATGAAATAAGTAATACTCCAATTCATTATTTGGACCGTGTTAAAAAAAATAGGTTTAATAGATTCAATTAAATAAAAGTAAGTAAGCACATTTTAAAACGAGTCAAAATCAAATCATATAAGTAAATAATAATGATATGATTAAATTTACCGATTATTCATAAATAAATAACAATAATCAAAAACTATAAAAAAAACTATAATACCATTGCAATCAAATTACACTAAATCGAAACTAAATTAATTTAATATCTTATTTGCCAATACAATGAATATTTAATAAATAATTGAGAGGCTAACGAAATTGTCTTTAGCAGCAAAAGACATCTCTTTCCTTTCTTCTCTCACAACAATTCACTTCAATCGTCAATGTGGATAATAAAAGGAAAAACAGAAGATTGCCTAAACCACTGGCCTAAAGCAAATCCAATACTATTTATCTCTCAAATTTATTTTTAACTCACAACAAGAAGCCAATCGATGCAAATTTATTTGTTGTGGTATTAATTCTCAAGAATTATGTTGATTTTTCTCAATTTATTTGCAACATGGTTCATTACAAATAAAACAAATTTCTTTTATTTATTCTTATACATGGATAAAAAAACACTAGTACATAACATATCTTTATTCAATTCATAAAGATCAAACGTAAAAGGACCATACCTGATTTCAACGGTAACGATTATTTTTGAGCTTTACGTGCTGATAACGTGTTAAAGGAAAAGCAGAATAGAACAACAATATACGGAGAGAATGAATCTGTAATTCTCATTAATCAAATGCCCTTTAAATAGGGATGAGTTACAAGTAGATAACCACGAGATATTTCAGTTCTAATCTAACTCTGATATATTTATCTCTATCTCTATCTTTATCGTCATATCCTTTAGACGATGACACACTTATCCTACAACAATTTGCACCAAATATTACACATTTTTCATGAATTTAATGTAAGATCTAGTGTTATTCATTGGAGACGCCCTAAGAAATTTAGGGGAGAGATCTTTTAATCAGTCAATCATTGATTTTAATTTAATTTAATTTTAATTTAATTATGAGGGCTTAATGGTCATTTTAAACTCAATCGTCTTTAATTATGGTAATTGTGGATTACAGGAATGGCAACGGGGCGGGTTCGGGGCGGGTTTGCCGTCCCCCGTCCCCGTCACCGAAACCCATCCCCGTCCCCGCCCCGTTCCCCATCGGGTTTTTATTCGGGGAGCCCCGTCGGGGATTTTTTATGCCCCGTCCCCGAACCCGACCCAATGGGGAATCCCCGATCCCCGAACCCGACCCGATAATTTAATATTTTATTTATATAATTATATATATAATTTCATAATATATATAATTTTATATAATATATATATAAATAATTATATATATAATATATATAAATAATTTTATACATAATATATATAATTTTTATATAATATATATATAATTTTATTATAATATATATATAACTTTATTTTTAATAATATAAATATATATATCGGGGCGGGGCGGGGATACCTTGCCCCGTCCCCGAACCCGAACCCGATAAAATCCCCGAAAAAATCCCCGTTACCCGACCCGACCCGAAATTGTTTAACCCGACCCGAACTTAGTCGGGTTTCGGGTTTCCCCGTTCGGTTCGGGGTTTTCTGCCATCCCTACCTCTAGAGAACAACACGAACCTTACAACCAACTGGAAATTTGCGCTGATGGAATTGGCGGGTTCACACTATGCAGCGATTCACAGGGCAAGCGATGAGTTTTCTGAAGGTGAATATCGATATTCTTGTTTCTGTAGAATTACGTTAAGGACATTCGAATCACGGGGCCTTAACATTGACCTCGACCTTTCTTATATCGTAGGCAAAAGGAGAGTTCCGCTGAAATTAGGTATGTGGAAGATGATTTCTCGTCTTGAAGACCTCTGTGTTTCCGGCACACGTTCAGTTGTACCGGTTGCTAATTTGACTTGATCATTATTCATATTGATGATTAAAGTGTGTATGCAAAACATTTGACCTAAAGTTGTTATAAAGCAGGAAATCCATGTCAAGGCGTTCATGGCCTAGTTCATACAACTAGTTGTATTCAATTCTAAAAATAAAAATGGAAAATTATTGAAATTTCTAGTTAAAAAGGAAAATCCAAGATTTATGGTTGAACAAAATAAAAATTACAAGTGAAGATCTGATAAATAAACTTGAAAAAAAATACATCAGTATGGCCATATGGGTGATACAAAATACTCATTTTGTTGTATAATTTGTTTATTTCAACGTTTTAATATAATTAAATATTTTTACATATAAAAGTAAATATGTAATTTGTTTTAGTCATAATCATGTATTTTTATGGGATAAAGAGAATGATAAGAGTGTTATGTCGTTTTAGTATAGGAGATCAATTATTATCCTATATTTGAACGTGATTATTGATCATATCTTAGTTTTATGGAGTTTAAAGAGCTTTAAGAACTTGTATACATGAATTAATTACATATACAATTCAAAGAATATGTATCAATTAACAATACTAAATGTTTAAAAGGTTGTCTTTCAGACTTTAAACAAAATGTTTTATAATATAGTATAGATATGATCATGTCAATTTCTTCTCATTTAAGTTATTGTGGCCAATAATACTACAAATCCTCCCCCCCCCCCCCTAAAAAAAATCTACAAACAAAAACAAAAAACTCCATTAGCATTAGGTCAATAAGTTGGTACGGACTCCGTATATCCTACTTGAAAGTAGGGATTGGACGCTCGTACTGACTCAATATATCCTACTCGAAAGTAGGGATTGGAAGGTGAGATACATACGGACATACTCTCTACCCAAAAGAGTGAAACAGTGGTATATCAAGAGGAATGCCAGATATCCATGGAAGACATCCTGAGCTTTTTCACTTGAGAATCGTTGTTGAAATGCGTCTTCTCCACCATAGAAGGTGTAATGCTAGTGCAAATTCAATGATTTACTACCAAAGTTAGAACTTTTGTTTGTTTATATAAATATACCATCCCGAAACCAACCGTGCCACATAGTGCTACCTTCTCAAGTTCACATGACCCTCCCAAAATCATTTTCTATGTGCAAATGTTCCAAAATCTTTTAGACTTATTATAAAACTCAGCTGTGGATGTGTTTACCCGCTGCAAACTTTGAGACGTAATTGATATTTTAACTTGGTATATTTTGGGATATTTTGGCTATATTTTATGTTACCGGTGTTTGGAAATTTGGGTCGTTACAAAAAAAATGGCAAAAGTGAGTAAGTGACCAAATGTATATCAAATAAAAAGTATCCGATAATTATAATATTTTCTAATTACAGTTATTCTCACACATATCACGATCTTTCCAACAAAGATCAAGGTGTAAACAACAGTAACATTTTCCTTCGCTACAAGGACGATAAAAACAACGTCCAATATTGATCTTTTCACTTTTAACCTTTTCGTCATTTGAGCTCAATGCCACCTTCCTCCTAACAAGACTGTTTGATGTGCCTGGATCACAACAATATAACCACAAACTTAGTTAAAAAACTGAATACATACATACATATATACACACACACACAAATATATATATATATATATAGAGAGAGAGAGAGAGAGAGGAGGTTAAAACAAGAACATATGGTTAAAGCAAGAGAGCACAGTTGTGTCTATATCACATGTGATTTAAGGAACGGCCAAACCTGTCATCAAGCCAAACACGTATGTGCATACCCCTATTATCATTAAGCTAAACATGCGCGTGCACATCCATAGGTCGACGATTACTTATTCACATGTGATATAGGTGTTTTTGTGTTCTCTTAATTTGATAATATTATACTGAGTTGGAGATGGATACATACATTCATGAACGGAGACAAGAGAGGTGATGAAAAGGAAGAAGATAACAAGAGTTTTGCAAGTAGCCATTTTTATTGGAAATAAGATGAAATTGTTAATTGCATGACAAAATGAAGGGATATTTATAGGTAGAGGTTGATTTAAAATGGCTTAAGTTTTACAATTAATTCACGAAAATTGATTTGATTAATTAATTGACTTTGCAACCGAAAAATGTTTGTTTCTTTATGTGAAAATGCACCTCATAAAAGTAAGTAAATTAAAGATTTTCTAAAGTAAATTATAGATTTCGTCCCTATGGTTATATCCAAATTATGGATTAAGTCTCCCAAATGAAATAATTACAGGCATGGTCATTGTGGTTTCCATTTTGTTATGGATTGGATCCATGTCTCTAACTAGGTTAAGTTTAATTCCGTTAAATTCAAGGTGTTTTGTCTTTTATGCTTTTTTCACATTTTCTTTTAAAAAATTAAATATAATTAATAATAATATTAATATTGTACATAAATTCTTATTTCTTCCCCTGTCGTTCCCAGTTCCTTGTGCGACAATGAGATCCTTCTCCCTGCAAAAAGAACCCATGTCTAGCAACCACTTAAAAAGACAAACCTCTATCGATCTCCGAAGACACCTCCATTAATCTCCAACGCCCAACACCTACAACCCACTAAATTTATTCCCCCTTCACCAAACCCTACCACCGAACTCCCTTCATCACACCAATAACCCGACAAAAACCCCCCTCGCTTTTGTAATGGATCGGAGGAAAAAGAAGAAGCATGAAATATTGGCATGGATCTGAACCTAAATCATTCAAGGATCTGAACCTAAACCATTGGAATGAAGTATGAACCCAAAAGAACCTCCCTTTGGAATGGATCTAAACCTAAACCATTCAAGGATTTTCGATTTCGTGACTAGGTGGGGCAAGATTAGTTCGATTTTGATTTTGTTATTCATTGTCATGGTAGGTGAGTTTTTTGATTTCAAATGAACGTTGGGGGAGAAAGATGACGGGGTGTTGGGGTTGTCGTGTTGGTCTGTCATGTTGGGGGAAGGGAAGGGAGGAGGCGGTGGTTTCCGTTCTTAACAATGTGGCTTAAGGTGGTGTTGATATGAATGTTGTGGTCTTAATAGTAGGGGGAGGGTAGGGAGGAGGCGATGCTTTATGTTCTTAACAGTGTGGCTAAAGCCACCAATTTATGTGGCTTAACTTTTCATCCAAAGTTCTGGTGTTTAACAATGTTCATTGGTGGTGTTACCATTTCAAAACACAAGGACAATAAATATAAATCTGTTGAATCCACCATGGATGCTCTTGTTCGAAAGTTACTGAAATCTTTTCATCTGTTTCAATCGATTTCTATATGAACTGAGCTGGAGATGGGCTAGGGGCTAAGAATGGAGGAAGGGGACATGGATGGGGGTTTTCTTGAAGGACGTCGATGGTCTCTTATACATACAAATAATACAACAATCATATATTGTTATTTTCTTTGACAAATATAAAAAGTTATATACTGTTTTAAATAAAAAAAAGTACAAGGACTAAAACACCCTTGATTTAACGGAGGTAAGGTTAACAACAATAGGGCTACGGACCCAATCCATAAGAAATGAGAAACCACGGTGACCATCCATGTAATTAATTTGTTTAGGGTACCTTATCCATATTTTCATATAACCATAAGGAGGAAATCTGTAATTTAGTCTAATTTCTAAAAATAAGATGTTTTAGATAATATAAAGAAATTTCTATATGGAAAAAGTTATATGACATTGATTTGGTCAAAGTAGTTCATATTTACATATTAATGTGTATTTTCTCTTTAATGTCTGATCTCATATAAAAAAGAAAATGAGATTTTGTAAGGAGTGATGGACTCATGAATTTTTTTGAGTGGGTGCACCTAAAGGTGGGTCTGCCAAAATTACAGTTTGACATTAGGGGAAATTCTATGTGGTTTGACCATTGAAGAGTTAATTAATTGTGTCGATTTGTGAAATAAAATACATTTTTTCCCAAATGGAATCGATCTTCATTAGTCATGGTGTAAGCTAAATACCATGTTTGTCAAATTAGCTTATAAACTAGTTATATTTGGTAAAAACTAGTTCATAATGCAGGTAATTAACAAATATAAACTGAACTACAATATTTTTTTGAAAAATTACTCAACCTTAAAATTATATAATATAATTAAAATAAATAACTATTACACTTTATTAAGGTAAAGTAAGTAGTAACGATAATAGAGAGTTTCTAATTATTTAGATTTAATGGATGTTGTTTGCATCTCGATCACATTAATGTTAGAGTTAAATGCAAATTTGTAACTTGTGATTTACATAACTTAACGAGTAAGGTACCTGAAAAAAACAAAAGGAACATCCTTATAATTTCATTTTTATGACAAATATGCTACCCCTTAATAATGTTGTTAATTAAAGTGTCATTAGCAGTGTCGTTTTTGATATTTTGGGGGTCCTTTGAGAAAAACTAAATATGTGCTTAATTTTTTTATTATATTACTTACTATACTACTTTTAACTATGTTTCGACATTGTTTTATAATAAATTGACCAATATTTTATATTTGAATTTGACCAAATTATATGGAGTTTTAATTTTCTAATGTTATTATGTTAGTCTCGACTCAAATTTTATATATTTAGTTTTCCAAAAAGAAAATCTATAATAAAACAAAACTAAATAGAAACACAAAAAATTAATATTGTATGTGGGGGATTCGATATTATAAAACAAAATTAAAATAGAAACACAAAAATAAAAAAAAAATCAAATATATATAAAGAAATTGTTAAAATCTTATATATTTAATTAGTTTTCCAAAACAAATCTATAATAAAACAAAACTAAATAGAAACACAAAAAATTAATATTGCATGTGGGGGATTCGATATTATAAAACAAAATTAAAACAAAAACACAAAAAATAAATTTTGCATGTTGGCAGATTCGATCCTTGGATAACTACCTTGCCACTATGCTGGAGGTCGTTTATGTTTAAACAATTGTATTAAATGATTTAAATAGCAATTTTATTACAAGTAAAAAATTAAAAAATATCTCGAAGGCCTGTGCGGTACGTAGCATCACTTCGCACACCCCAAGGAACGTCCCTTCATGTGATTAGTCGGCATCTTTATTTTATTTTTATTTATATCAATTATAATCAATTTCTTACTTTATTCAATTGTTACGTATATAAAAATATACACATTCTTGTGTTCAAGTATCATGTAAATAAAAGACATTGATTTTTTAAAATTTAGAACTTAGGAAAATTTGTTAAGTCCAAATATTGTATCCAAGATTTAATTAGGAAGTCAAAGTTGGAAGTCAACAATGTCAAAGTCTTGTAAAAGTCAAAGCTAGTTTTGTTTCCTTTGTTGTTAAGTTTTAGTTTAAGCTTTAGGTATAAATAGAGTTTGCTTTGTATTCTTTAGGTAGGAATTATATTGTAAATCAGATTAGTGAGATATATGACAAGAGCTTTCAAGATTAACTCTCTCTCTCTAGAATCTTTAGATCTTGAGTTCACAATTGGTATCAGAGCAGGTTAGATTTTGAGAGATTTGAGAGTAGAGTTCTAATTTCGTGTTTTCAGATCAATCGAATTTCAAATTCGTTAGAAATTTTTTTTAAAATCGGTTTTTCTGGTCATTTCTCTAGATCTATGTTGATTTTCTGAACGATTTTCAGTGAATTTGGATTCAATTGCTTCGGAATTCAGTGTAGAACATGTTTTGTTCTTGATTCGTGCAAAGATTTGATCATTCTGTTATCGAATTTGTCATTTTTTGTAATTTCCAGAAAAGTTCTCGAGTTCTCTGTTCTTCTCGAATTCTTGCTGAATTTGGATGTTTGATCTATATTTGGATTAGTTTTGGTTTATTAACCTGTTTCTAAATGAATTCCGCGAGAGTATTTTGAGGAATTTTGGACTTGTGTGATTTTCTTAGATCGTTAACTTGGCAGAATCGTTTTTCGGTTCTTTCATAAGAGTTTTCGGATTATTCATCAAGGTTTTCGGTTCATTCTTCAGGATTTTCGGTTCATTCATCTGGTTTTTGGGTATTTCGGGAAGTTTTTGGTTTGTTCTTTTCGGCTAAGGTTTTCGGTTAAGGGTTTTCGATCTTCTAAGTATCACACTTAGTTTTTCGGTTTATTCATCAACCGAGAAGCTAGGTTTTCGGTCATCTCTATAACCGAAAGGTGTGGTATTCGGTTTCTTCATCAACCGAAAAAGGTGGTTTTCGGTCCTTATTTTTCTTCAGCCGAAAAGCACTCTGCTACTATTCAGCATGTCTCTTCAATCACTAGTTTATAAGAATGAGTTGATGATGTCTCTCGGGACAGATACACGTCTCCCTGTGCTTATCAATGAGAATGAGTATTCTCAATGGAGAGATCGATTTATTAATTTTCTTGAGAGAAAACAAAATGGGGATTACATGGTTCGAGCTTTAACCAATCCTCCTTTTGAGAGACCTGTCAAGATCATTCCAGCCACTGCTAATACTGAACAATCCACAATACTAAAGCCAGTTGATGAGTACAATGAAGAAGAATCTTTAAAGTACAACGGAGAAAGAATTGCTAAGTCTAATCTCATTCTTGCATTGCCAAATCACATATACAATCGTGTAGATTGTTACAAGAACAATCTAATGCTCATGTGGACTCATTTGGAGAAAATCATGCTTGGCTCAGTGGTTAAGAAAACTATAATTCAGCAGACAGTCTCTGTTGAGAGCAATGAGCAGAAAGTTAAGAAATTGGAATCTGAGAACTTTGAGCTTAAAAGGAATTTATCTGATTTGGAAAAACAGCTTGTTGCAAACAAAGCTGAGTTTGAAAGTGAAAAGAAAATATTTTCCAAAAAGTTCTCAGATTTTTCCAAGAAATGCTATGAAGAGAAGAAGTCGTTTGAGCTTAAATGCATAAAACTTTCTCAACAAATCTCTGATTTTGAGAAAGTACTGATTTTAGAAAGAGAGAAGTTTGAAAAAGAGAAAAAGGCCATAGAACAAAAGAATGTAGGATTTTTTAAAGAATTATCTGCCCAGAGAACAGATTCAGAAAAAGAGTTTGAAGAAGAACGTTTAATCTTTGAGAATGAAATTAACAAACTGACTTCAAAATTGTCTGAACTGTCTGCTACAGGGCTGAAAGAGCAAAAGACGAAGTCTGAATTCAAGACAAAGATTGATCTGCTTGAGAAAGAAAGAGACATCTTTGCGTCAAAGATCAAAGAGCTTGAAAAATCTGTTTCAAGTTCAAATCATAAATATGTCTCCTCAAAAAGGTCAATCAATTCATTCAATCAGATTCATCGCACTAACTTGTTCTTTGATGAATATTTAGATGGTTCAGATTATTATCCAAGGAGAAAAAGTTTTAAGAACGAGAAACTGGTCTGGATGAAGAAATCAGTCAAAGATGACAAGACTGATGAGCTGAAAGAGAAGAATTCATGTGTACATGTACACAAAGCAAAGAAGAACAAAACACCCAATGGTAAGAAATATTATTGTTCTATTTGTTGTACACATGATCATTTTCATAAAACAAATGACCATTTCTGGTATGGTTCTTACTCTGTGTCCCCCACACGCACTGCAACTAACATTTCTGGACCCAAATATCAGTGGGTACCAAAACCGAAACTTGAATCTGTGTTGCAGGCACCTCAATCCAAGGGGGAGTAAGAAAGAAAATGGTTCTTGAGTAAATCAGCTCAAGACCCGGACTTCAATTTCATAATGGCTTCTAAGCACAACAGCTTAGGACCCGTATTTCAACGATCAAAAAGACCTTACTCCTGTATGCTTGCATCCGATGGATATTGATGGTCTCCGTCCCAAGTGAATTGATCTGATCTCTATCCTAAATTTTTTCTTTGCTAAATTTTTCTGATATTGATGGTCTAACAATTCTAAGGGAGTGTTTGATCTCTATCTTGTGTTAACTGACATATTTCAGATGCTTAATTTAAGGGGGAGTAAAGGTGATGACTTCTGATTACTTCAGATCAGAACTCATTCTATAATCATTTTACTGCTTTTTGTCCTTTTATTTTTGAATAAATAATATGAATAAAGTGGCTTCTGATCACATGACAGATTAGGACCCGTTCATCAATGATCAAAGAAGGATATTATGCTAATATCCAGGGGGAGCTAAAAAAATAAATAAATAAATAAATAAATAAATAAATCATATTTTCATGATTTGAGGGGGAACCGAAAAGGTAAAAATCTTCTGATCTTAGATCTCTGATTGTTTGAAAGAGGGACAACTTTCAAACATGAAAAACAATTTCTGAAATGTTCAAACCACTTCTTATTCTCAAAACGATTTCATGAATTTAGAAGTGTGTTTTTTAAATGTTTTTCAATTTTTGCGCTTTATTGTTTAACTGACCGTGTGTTTCCAAAGATCAATACTTGTGTATTATCTTGTCCATATACTGTCAAGTATTCACACACAACGGTTCAGTATTTTATTTGAAATTGTTATTACCATGTCTCAAATTCAAACAATTTTTCGATGGTAATACCCCCGTTTATATTTTTTCATATTTTTCGATGTTTGAAATTCAAAGTTGATGAGCATCATTCATTTTTTTTCATATTTGTGCTTTCATTGATAAATTGTTTATATTTGTTCATATAAACAAAATATCCAATTCTTTGATACCCTAACCATTTGATTTGATCTGATTGATTCATTGTCAGATTCTCAAAACAATTCTCTTGACTTCATATTCATTCATTCAATATCCTTGTTTTGAGAAATCTTCAAAGAACAAATGCTCAAATTTCATTCATATTTTTCAATGAGCATACATACTCTGACATATGATTTCTTGTGCTTTACATGTCAAGAAAATCATTGACCAGCATGTACTTTTAGGAACATGGGATTCAGTGTGAGTGCTTAATAGATCTTCCATGGATTCACGATAACCAGTGTTTCCTACACCGGAAGAAATCCTTTGAGTGATTGAGGGGAGAGGGGTCTAAAAATAATTGAGTGTGGGAATGAGCAGAGGTAAAATGGAAATGAGAGACTGGTTAGATGTGATCTTATATGTTTAAAAGAAAGAGGGTGTGAGAACAGAGTTAAAAGAATATCAGAACTTTGCACCAAACATCTTTCTGAGCCGGGAAGCCACATTACTGATTGGTTCACATTTCTTTGGTGACCATCATTGAAATAGGCAAATAGCCCATGCCATCTCTTGTATACAACCCCATCAGCTACTCATTCTTTTCTTAAAAAGAGAATGTTTCACATTTTCTGGGGAAGCAGCACATAATCTATCGGATCTTCTCTTGGAAGAATACTGATATTGAAAAAGAAGGAAAGTTGCCCCACCTTCGACCCTTTCTCATGCACATTAAGTCCATGTACAATCATTGCTGTCTCAGTGATTTACATACTTTGAGCCTTTATGAAACACAATCATTGTGCTAAATTCTTTCATACACAAGCACGAGCACACAGAAAATCTGTTTTTTTGTCAGAACATTCATAGATAAACCTTGTGTTTTTCGATGATTGAATGGAAGTCCTGGGGAGTCAACTTCAAACCAACTCCTTAAATTGTACATTCGTTGTACACAGTAACTTTGTGTTACTGACAGACACTTCTAACTGTTTCATTTGTTGAATCAGGGTTACACGCTCATTATGTCTGAATTTGCAAAGATTCAGATATATACTGTTCATGATTCGGCTCTTCAGATCAAAGTTCGCCAATTATCAAAAGGGAGATTGTTTGTTGATCACAAAGGGGGAAATCAAAGCTTATGCCGAAATTGATGTAATTTTGATGATATTGATGCTCACATCATCAAAAAGGGGGAGAATTATTCAAAGATCAATTTCAAGAGTTCAAGTTCAAAGTTCATGTCAGAATTTCAATTTGCTTCCGCTGTTGTTTTCAAAGTTCAAGTCTGATAAAGAATGTTCAAAGTCAAATCAAGATGATTCGTGAAAGTTTGTTTCTTCCGAAGTCGATTCAGTGATCAAAGTGATGAAGATACAATTTTGATTGAAGACGAAAGTTTTTTCAGAAATGAAGATTCATGTTTCAAAGATGTTTTAAGTTTTCAATGTTTCATGTTCAAGGCATGTTGACTTTCCAAAGCTTCAAAGTTTAAAAAGACTTTCCAAGTTTCTTCAAAAGCTGCAAAAGAGCAAAGTTTTTGAAAGCTTCAAGAGACAAAAGATGAAGAATCAAGAGTTGAAGATCTGCATCAAATTTTTATTAAATCTTGAATACAAAGGGGGAGATTGTTAAGTCCAAATATTGTATCCAAGATTTAATTAGGAAGTCAAAGTTGGAAGTCAACAATGTCAAAGTCTTGTAAAAGTCAAAGCTAGTTTTGTTTCCTTTGTTGTTAAGTTTTAGTTTAAGATTTAGGTATAAATAGAGTTTGCTTTGTATTCTTTAGGTAGGAATTATATTGTAAATCAGATTAGTGAGATATATGACAAGAGCTTTCAAGATTAACTCTCTCTCTCTAGCTTTCTCTCTCTAGAATCTTTAGATCTTGAGTTCACAAAATTGTAGAAGACAAAAATAGAAAGTGAACTATAAAATCCCATCAAAAGTCAAAAGAAATGAGTGTTTTGTAAATACTAATTAATGTTAAGGATTATTCACTTATATATAAAAATATAAGTATTATGTAAATAATAATTAATGATAAGTTATATTATAGTAATTATTATAAGTATTTCATTTATGTATATTAATTGCAATAAGGTTTTTATCGTGTAAATTAAAAGTTATTAAATTGACGTGAATATTAATGAGTCAATTTATTAACATTTAGTTCACATATTTATATTACATAAAAAATGACCGTTAACATTAATTAGTATGTACATATCACTTATTTAGTCATTTTATATTTATATTATATAAATAAATGACATAATTGAAAAATCAATATGTACATATAATACTCATTTTATATTTATATATTTCATTTTATTGATCAAGTCAATTTCATATAATACTCATTTTATATTTATATTTCATTTTATTGATCAAGTCAATTTCATTATATATATATATATATAGTTGTGTTTATTTACATTCCTTATTCATATATCTCAATTATAATCAATTTCTTATTGTATCAATTGTTATGTGAATAAAAATATACATATTATTATATTCAGGTGTCATGTAAATAAAAAATATTGATTTTAATAAAAGTTAAAATTATTAGTAAAATTTAATACTTAGGAAAAATATAGAAGAAGAAAAAAAAAGAACTCTAATATCCCAACAAAAGTCAAAAGAAATGTATACCCATATTAGTTTTCTCGAAATAAACCAGAAAATATAAAAATGATGATTGAAAAAGAAAGCATTGAAGTTTGTTAAGGTTATATCACATATTGTAATACGTACTTGGAAGATTTGATTATCGAACCATTATTGCCACCAAAACTCTAAAACCAATGTCAAGAACAAACCCCTGGTTCCTTTGAGGAAAAAAAAGTAAGACAAATAAAAAAATAAACTCTAAAATCGCAACGAAACTCAATAAGGAATAATACCGGTATTAGTGCTCTCAAAGTAAACTCGAAAAGTGATTTTGTTGAAGAAAAACAGTTTATGAAATGAAAGAAAAAATCAAGTGATCAATGGAGAGGGGAAAAACAGTTTACCTGAAAAATGATTTTGTTGAAGAATAATGGTTTGTGAAATGAATAATACATCAAGTGATGGAGAGGAAGAAGAAAACATTTAATGATGAACACGTACAAATTATTATATTCAAATGTCGTGTAAATAAAAAATATTAATTTTAATAAAAGTTAAAATTGTTAGTAAAATCTAAAACTTAGAAAAATATAGAAGATTGAATTTAAAGAACTCTAAAATCCCAACATAAGTCAAAAAGAGATGTATGTATACCCAAATTAGTCTTCTCGAAATAAACCTGAAAAAATAAAAATAATCATTGAAAAGGAACATATTGATGTTTGTTAAGGTTATATCATAGAATGTAATACGTACTTGAAAGATGCTATTGATTATTGACCGTTGTTGCCATCTAAAACAGTTGCCAAGAACAAACACCCGGTTCCGTTGGTAAATATTTCTCTTTTCGTATATTGTCCACCTGTGTGTTGCACGGTGGCGACAAAATATTTTAAATAAGTATTTGACCGAGTTAAGATAACTGTAATTTTTTGTGAATAATCAATAAGATACAATTTAAAACAAAGAAGTGTATTTCTATAAGTGGTTCCTTTTCATCTTTTTCATATATTGATAATTGTTTATTGTTACAAAGAGTTTGATATGTATCATCAATAATTTTGTTATGTTATTTAGAACTCAAACGACATGTCGCACACCCATATCATTATGGGACAACTTAAACTCAACCAATTTTCATCATTTGATAATGCTCAATTCTCACAACGTCACCTCAAATATTTAGTGTGTAGCACCGCATGTTGTGTGGTGATGGAAATTTCTTGTTTTAAAATAAATAAGTACGTTAAGATTAAACATTTGTTACTTGACAACTAATCAAATACAACGTAAAAAGATAGATTTACATAAGGTTTCAAATTAACTCTTTTAGCGCCAAAGCCCTTTCAAGCTTATGCATCTCTATGCACATTTGGTTGCAAATACGCCTATATTGACAATGACGATCCAACTAACTAATATGTTTTTTTTGTAGAAATATACTACTCACAACATTTAATGCAATAATATTAATAAGTATCTATCAAGACTCATTGTGTTTCATGGTTTTGTCATGTATGAATGTTTATTTAATAAGTAAACAAATTATTTATTTGCTATGTCTATAATTGACTTCATAGTTGACTGTATATGAAATTTAGTTGATGGTTGTCTTAATAGTTGCTTTAGTGTAGTAAGAACATTGGATCTTTATATTGATATGATTTATTTATATCAAATTCATAATTAAGTGATGCTTTGTGTTTTGTTTTTTGGTGAACAATGAATTTTGCAATGGAGTGACGGTAGATAATGTAGTAATCAAACAACCTCCTTAGAAGTTGTACACAATCATCTTCATCTTGCTTTTCTCTTTTATTACCGAGCAATTATCTTTTGCAACCGATATTTATGTTCTTCAATAATTGGTTTATTGATGCAATATTCAATAACATACGCCAATGAAGAACAACAAACAACCTTTGTACTCTCAGATTTGTAAAGATATAATTATACAAGCACAAAAACCTTTCCAGAATTCTCTTCGTAGTTATTAAATCAAATTGAATTGAAAATATCCGCCATTCAATCAAATTATGCAGCTTGAAGTAGTCGAAACCTAGCACAGTGTAAAGATTTGGAGTCAAATACAAAATATGTTTTGTTTTGTGGGTCTGAGATTGCTTAATTATCATCCAAGTGCCACAAACAAACATGGTAAAGCGCTTCATGTGTCTATCTCGCCCAACTCTCTGTTCATACTTGTAACAAATAACCCATCTAGTAGTTAAATAAACCTCAATTTGAATCCATAGAGACAAAGACAAAGAAATATAAATATGGTTGCTTACCACCATGCCAAGTAGAGGAAATGTATCAAACATCACATAAGAAAACTCTTCATCTTGTAAGAACTCATTTACGTTTTCCCAAACAATAAGATTATATTGTTTAAATTATAGGTACAAAATTAGCATATAATGAAGCATAACTCCATTTGCCATGAACATAGGTAATAAACAACCATGTGTTCTTATCAAGGACGCTAAAATTTGCAATTTCAATAACAAATTCTATAGAATCTCGTAATCACAAAAATATCAAATTTTTATATGAATCTATGTGATTCAGTCGTAAAAAAAATCATTTCCTTTGATAACGAATCATATTACTTGAAGAAGATAATGTTCACGCATCTGTTTAAGATGTTTGCGATTGAAGGTTTTGTTCTTCCCAATTGAGAATTCTTTGATCAACCTATTTCACTTTCATGTGTGCCTCAATTCCCTGTTTCTTTGATTGGGAATTCAAGGCTAAAATAGAGAAATAAAAAGAAACAAAGAAATGAGCAAATTAAGAGTTACATGTTAAACTTGGTATGCAAAATAAAAAGAAGTAAAGGAAGGAGAAAATGAAGAGTTAGAGGTTAAACTTGGTTGGCAAGTTTACAGAAAAACCGGCAAATAATTTAACACATGTTTTTCATATAAGGGCAAAAGAGTCATTTAACATATTAAACTTTAAAAAAAATCTAAAAACTATGAAAACTTATAGCCTCACTTCCTACTCCACAAATGTGCCACCTCATTGCTTTTGGATCTTACTTTTATATATATAAAGATAGAATATATATATATATATATATATATATAGATAGATAAATAGATAGATAGATAGATAGATAGATAGATTTAATAAATGTTTTTGGCATTTTTATCACATTAATGTGTTAAATGCAAATTTGTAACTTGTGGTATACATAAATTAACGAGTAAGGTACCTGAAAAAAAATAACAAAGGAACAACCTTATAGTTTCATTTTTATTACAAATATGAGACCTCTTAACAACGTCGTTAATTAGAGTGATATCATAAACACGTAATTTTTTCATTAACCATTCCCGTCCCTTAATGCACATGTATGACGAATATCATCACGTGACAATGACAACATTCCTTCATCATAACTATATTCGAAAGAATGATGTGACATATATGAAATTCAACATTGTTCAACAACATCGTATGTAAAATATATATGGAAGAATTAGTCGACAAAGCAAATTTTAGTCATGTTAACATGTGAGAAATCCGTAATAATATTGCAAAGATGATATGCCATGCAAGGAATGTCCATTAAACATAACTAATTGAAAATCTCTAATTTTATAACTATTTATGTTAATATGATAAAATATATTAGTAGTTTGTTTTGATATTATAATTGAGTACTTTTATAAATGCCATTTTTGGTTATATTATCTTTATCAACTAGTTTTTTTAATAATCAGTTAGATTATTTTAAAGAGAAAATACAAAACAAAATAATTTAAAAGAATATTAGATAAATAATAATATATCTAAGGGGTTGTTTGTAGTTGTTGAATGGTTTGATGCAAAATGATTAAGTGATCAGAATAATTAAGAGGCTCTTATGATATAGTGCAAAAATGAAATACGGTTGTATACTAATTGTTCAAAATAAAATTAGGGCTTTGAATGGTTAAGAAGGGTCAAGATACAAAATCATTCAGGGGGTTTTGGAACCATTAAGAGGCAATCTTTTTTTTGCCAAACAAGATTCACCTCTTAGCGATTCAGATGTTACCTCTTAATGGAACCATTAAAAGGTAAACAAACAACCCCTAATTTTAATCGGTTGAAGAACATGAGATTGATGATTTTTTAGAGGTGATGCACTGAAATTGTTGTGGTAGAAACGAAATCTTTTTGCGACTCTCTCTCTCTATATCTATCTATCTATCTATCTATCTATCTATCTATCTATCTATCTATCTATCTATCTATCTATCTATCTATCTAAGTAGGTTATTATTCAACCCCTCTATCCACCACTCAATCACTTTTTTTTTCCTTTTTCTTAATTACAAAAGTGAAAATAAAATAAGTGGTGGATAGAGGGGTTGCAATGGTTGTATTGTAACAACCCAACCTTAAACAACAAGATAACAACGTAATTCTTAAATAACAAAGCCAAACGACACAATACAACATCCAAATAAATACAAGATTTGCGGAACGGCAACCTGGTACACAACTGAGAATACACTGACATTAATCTATAATGGAGGTCCTCTAATTCAATTCCAGCTCGTATCTTCCCTTAAATACTTATCTGCTCCTCCTACTGCCACTCTTTACTTGAAAAGGGTTTTAGATTTGAAAAGAGCGAGGGTTAGACCGAAAAGTCTAGTGAGTCCCCTCTTGCAACAGTTTTTAGCTCAACAAAACATTCAAGAATTTATCATAAAAATAACCATTTTCAGCTTCAAGGAAAAACCTTTAACTTTTAACAAACTTCTCTGCTCACACTACCGCCACCCTAAGGTGACAGCGTGTTTGTGACCCATACTGCCTTTGTTGGGACACACCCCCCAACGGCATAAACGGAACACACCGCCCGGTATGAGCACAGGCGGGCCACACCCCCCCGACTTTGAGCTTAACAGACTTAGGACCATGTATGCATACATTTCCACCATGACAACACTATCAATCATCTTTAACATAAAAATAAATCTCGCAAGTAAATATTAAAGCAACATCATTTTAAAGCTTGTATACAAACTCACATACATAGAACATAACTTCTTTGTCAAAAAAGGCTTTAGTTCAGAAAACTCACCTGGTGTCCTTAGCTTAAACCCAGCGTCTACTCTCACGGTTAGAACCGGAACCTATAAAAACAGTAATCGGTAAACCCTCTACACCTTAACATTCACTCCGGTCACCCTCATTTCGACAGGTAACTAAGGTATTGGACCGGCGCCCAAAGCCGACCGGTTCCTACTGTGTCTGCTCGAAGAAAACTCTCCGCAGACTCAAATCAGATACCATCGATTTAAAAGTAATTCCAGACATTAATAATTTTAAACCCTAAATTCCAATAATCAAACTACAAACTCGATTCCTCATAAACCCCTTTTAATCTCACTGAAATTTCTACTACCAAGATCAAAACTCAACCCAGACTTTGAAAGAACGAACATAAACAATATGTCTAACTAAAAGTGTTTGAACAAACAGTTACTAGACTTTTACGCACAATAGGAAATGCCGGAAATTTGGAAATTACCTTGGAGATTTGATGAATTCTAGCAATCCGACTTCTTTCTCCCCTTTGATCGACTTGAGCCTCTTCTCTTGTTCTTTCCTCAAAATGCCAGCCGCCCACCTCCAATACATCTGATCGTAGGGTTAAATCCCTATTATTCTCACTTTTACATAAAGACCCCTTCACAAAAGTCTCCTTCTATTTTTTTTCCACCCACAGATTTAAATTTATTGATTTCAGTCCGGTTATTACAATACTTCCCCCTCAAAAGAATTCCGTCCCCGGAATTCCTTCATTGAACAATCTAGGATATTGGTTCCTCATGACTGACTCTATCTTCCAAGTCGCTTCTTGCCCTTTGCGGAATTGCCACTGTACTTTCACCATTTGGATTTCCTTGCTCCTCAATTTCTTCACTTTACGATATAGAATTGCTAATGGTTCCTCTACATATCTTATCTTCTCATCTATTGTGACATCCTCTAAATCTTACACGCTAACATACCTCGCCCCAAAGCCATCACTTCAACCTATCACATGTTGGTAGAAACTTCCACAATTCAAAACATTCGCAATCCACCGGTTCCAGCTGGCCAATTAATACGACGCATACTTCCATTTCTCATTGCATTCACGATCACCCGACCAAATGCGCAATAAAAAAAACCAGATTTATCCGCTCGATACGGAAAGACCAAGCTTATACAAACTTTTCCAAATAATTTAACACGGGACAACAGACTCACTTGGAATCCCCTTTTTACGCATTGCCAAGACTGAGACTATGGTTCTCTGCTCCGAACACTATATCCCAACACCTCTAACTTCTTCCTTGAGGATTTCAAACCCGCTTCTAACGACTGACTCACTGATTAGAGGCGTGGACCTTTAAGTCAGCTGCACAATTTTTTATTTAACAACACTCACACCGCACCGAAACGCCATATTCTATTTCTCACACCCACGCTAGAGATTTATAAACTTTCTAACGGTAGAATCTAAAAACATACCCCCACCTTTTGTGTCACTTGCCAAACTTCTTACTCTCAGATTTCCCACCTTTCCGACATGATATCTTTACTTTCTTCTTGCAGCAAGAAACACCGTTCAACCAACATTACTCACTCTATTCCTCGATGATTCCCAAATGTCCAATCCCGTTTACATTACTTTGCTTGATCAACCGACTTTCCACAATTCTTACGCGAGATAATCAACCCAACTCTTCCAAAGCATACCCACTACTCGAAAACGCCGCGCAATTCTCGCTCTCCAAATAGGATTACCCAATCTACTAGAATCCTTTTACCCTAAAGAATACCTCAACATGCCCACGGATTTCCTATCTACAACACAACTTCTTGAGCTAAACAATTCGATACTTTCAACAATCATTCTAGGGATATAAGATAATCCCGCCCCAAAACTTGTCGAATACCAGAACACACGGTTTCTCTCTTTGATAACCGCCCACCATCATAAGAAAAATTATTCTCAACTTAGCAACACTCCAATAACCAAACATTCGCACATCCCAACCACATACTTACTACTTACAAATCATTTCCCAAAAATCTTTGGACAAGGACGCTCATCCGATAACAATGACGCCAGTCTTCTACATATCCACAAGGAAGCTTCTCGCCACTTTACTGATTTTCTCTCCCAGATATGCCATAAAGACATCCCCAACTCATGGTTACGACTACCACTCTACTACCTCATCCCAGAACAACGGAAAATCTCCATGACCACTTGGCACACAAACCTATACTGTCTTACTCACAATGGTCGTAATACTAAAATCGGACTTCAAGGCATTTCAACTCGTAAAACTATGATCCTCAAATCCCCCAACAAGATCTCGCTCCTTGTCGGCTCAACACGACCTGTTGGAATCAAACTCCAATAGTCTGAAGGATTAAGCATACTACCTCGAAGACTTAAATGCTCAAAGCACAACCCCTCCTAGTTGTGCTATATATAACTTCGCTCTCACATAACCATCAAAACCTCATCGTTAAAGAACCACCTGACCGAACTAAAGATCTTCCATTTTTGTAAGATCCACACAATGTTGTCCAACATCGCATTAGGTACGCACCTTTTCTAAATAACCCTTCGCTTCCTCACGAAACTCCTCGAAACTAACCATAACTACTTTTTCATTTTCAGCGTTCCGCCATTCACCACGAAAGTGGTTTCTGACTTCCACGGCAACAGTCGGCGTTGAGATACTTCCACTATGTCTCCAACCAACAAGGATCCCCAAGGAAATCTACCTCTTCCACTGCGGCAGTTAACTGCAAAGATATCTTTACGACTTCAAATTCCAATCCCGACACAACCAGTTGTCGGCATTCACATCTCAAGTCTCGGAACCAACGGTATGCCACTATAGTACCATCATCCTTAATGTCATAAGTCAATACCTCCATTAACCACCTCCGCTAATCACAACCCTTACTTAGAAGAATACCAATATCAAGTATTTACCACTCTCTGATCGAGCGACACACTTTCACTCTCAAAACTTTCATCATTCTTAATTGCAACCCTTCCCCTCGACCTAGAGAGTTCATAGCCTTCATGCATGACACACAAATATTTAAACTCTCGATACGTTTGAAAATTTAGAAGATACCTACATCAGAAAGCAAACTTACGTGTATACGACACAACACTGACTTAGCCATGCACAACGATTTCAAGAATCGTTCTACCTCAACTCCACAACAATTTCTCTTCTCTACACCCCAATATCGGGGTTGACACATTTGAAAATATTTCCGATGAACTTTACACACACGATTTATAAAATACTACAAAATTGTTTACACTGAACATGCCAAACGACTCTTACCCTTGTTACTATGACAACACATGTTTGTACCAAACTCACTTATAAATTCATGCGATCACAGGTTGGTTTGATTTTCATAACCAAAAGTCAACTCATTTATAAAGAGATATATAATATTTCCCCCAGACCAAAAAAATCGAAATTTATCACCTAAAGTCAAAAAAAAACTTGTCCTTTCAATTCAAACACATATTCGCAGGCGTCGACACATTTTCAAAACAACTACTTCGTAAGGCACACACACGCCAAAATATCTGATGTGATTGACATGAAAAACTCCAACAATTTGTTTAACACACAATGCATGGGACTCGATGACATTGAAGGTTATTCGCTCTAACAAAGTCAACTGTTTACATTCACTATAATTTATCCCAGACTCCTTGCTTCCGACCAACCAGTCGGAGTCCTCTACTATGCCACAACCTCCGGCACTATCGTCTTCTAACAACCTTGGAAGTCCAGCAACTAATCACCACCGTGATTATTGATTCACAAATCAAGCGGTAACTCATTTCCATCTGATCCTCGCTACATATTAACATTCAACACTGATATCGTCTCTCAACCACCCTTCAATTAACTACAGCTTTAGAAGCCTCATTTCTATCCTTCGATTCTTGAATTAACACTCTCCTACTTCTCACTAATCAACATGCCACTCTACCAGACCGAAGATTCCCTTGGAGCAAAAGTCCACCTCCTAACATCATTTTCCTCCGTATGGACTCAGGAGGTCCTTTCTCAACGAAATATCTACATCCCGCACGATATGCATCCTAAACGATATAACCTTACTTCCAAAAATGAACTTCTATCACACGCTAGACTAAAACTATCAATCTATGGATAGAACTCTCTACCCTGAACCACACTCAACAACAGTAATTGAGTATGCCCATGCACCTGTAAATTCATAATGGCATTGACCAGATGCGATTCTGAATTTACCTTACATGAGGGTACTCACTATTGTTATCACGCCTCACAATGATCAAGGTCTTTCTTAAGGCTTCCTATTTCTCAGTTGTGTCCATCTACTCCACAGTTTAAGTTTAGGCCCATCTGGTCACCTAAATCCCTTAAACTATGGCTCTGATACCAATTGTAACAACCCAACCTTAAACAACAAGATAACAACTTAATTCTTAAATAACAAAGCCAAACGACACAATACAACATCCAAAAAAAATACAAGATTTGCGGAACGACAACCTGGTACACAACTGAGAATACACTGACATGAATCTATAATGGAGGTCCTCTAATTCAATTCCAACTCGTATCATCCCTTAAATACTTATCTGCTCCTCCTACTGCCACTCTTTACCTGAAAAGGGTTTTAGATTTGAAAAGAGCGAGGGTTAGACCGAAAGGTCTAGTGAGTCCCCTCTTGCAAAAGTTTTTAGCTCAACAAAACATTCAAGAATTTATCATAAAAATAACCATTTTCAGCTTCAAGGAAAAACCTTTAACTTTTAACAAACTTCTCTGCTCACACTACCGCCACCCTAAGGTGACAGCGTGTCTGTGACTCATACTGCCTTTGTTGGAACACCCCCCCCCCCCAACGGAATAAACGGAACACACCGCCCGGTATGAGCACAGGTGGGCCACACCCCCCGACTTTGAGCTTAACACACTTAGGACCATGTATGCATACATTTCCACCTTGACAACACTATCAATCATCTTTAACATAAAAATAAATCTCGCAAGTAAATATTAAAGCAACATCATTTTAAAGCTTGTATACAAACTCACATACATAGAACATAACTTCTTTGTCAAAAAAGGCTTTAGTTCAGAAAACTCACCTGGTGTCCTTAGCTTAAACCCAGCGTCTACTCTCGCGGTTAGAACCGGAACCTATAAAAACAGTAATCGGTAAACCCTCTAAACCTTAAAGTTTATAAAAGATTGACTTAGACACCGAAATCTCAATGTAATCTAACCTCTAACCCCACTTAACACATCTAATCCAACTTGAATACTAAAATTGCTCCTTGGCATAAAATGATAAAGGAATGGGCCAACCAAGTTAAACCCTAATCATAAAAAGTAAGATTCTCAAATATTGGGCTTCGGCCCACTGCAGAATCAGGGACCGGTCCTGCTTGGCCTACCGGTGCGATCCCTTGACTGGGGTCTCCATTCAACAGCGCCGACCGGCGCCCTAAGTTCAACCGGTGCGTACTTGCTCGCCCGGGGCCTTGACCCCCCCCCTTCGACCGGTGTCACTTTAACGACCGGACCCTTAACATTCACTCCGGTCACCCTCATTTCAACCGGTGACTAAGGTATTGGACCGGGGTCCAAAGCCGACCGGTTCCTACTGTGTCTGCTCGAAGAAAACTCTCCGCAGACTCAAATCAGATACCATCGATTTAAAAGTAAATCCAGACATTAATAATTTTAAACCCCAATTTCCAATAATCAAATTACAAGCTCGATTCCTCATAAACCCCTTTTAATCTCACTGAAATTTCTACTACCAAGATCAAAACTCAACCCAGGCTTTGAAAGAACGAACATAAACAATATGTCTAACTAAAAGTGTTTGAACAAACAGTTACTAGACTTTTACGCACAATAGGAAATGCCGGAAATTTGGAAATTACCTTGGAGATTTGATGAATTCTAGCAACCCGGCTTCTTTCTCCCATTTGATCGACTTAAGCCTCTTCTCTCGTTCTTTCCTCAAAATGCCGGTCGCCCACCTCCAATACATCTGATCCTAGGGTTAAATCCCTATTATTCTCACTTTTACATAAAGACCCCTTCACAAAAGTCTCCTTCTATTTTTTTCCACCCACAGATTTAAATTTATTGATTTCAGTCATGTAAAGGGGTTGCATTTAAACGCCCCTGTATGTATGTATGTATGTATGTATGTATGTATGTATGTATGTATGTATGTATGTATGTATGTATGTATGTATGTATGTATGTATGTATGTATGTATGTATGTATGTATGTATGTATGTATGTATAGAGAGAAAGAGAGGAAGGTTCAAACGAGAATGCTAACTATTTAAGAATACAATAAATCATATATAAAATCATATCATATGTGATTTTACAGTAACCCGAAAAAAATGGACGCGGATGACTTTGGCCGCGACCTAAAGTCGCGTGAATCATATATGATTTTGTATGTACGGGTTGTTCTCATGTTTTCTTAAATAGATGTTGTCTTCGTATGAACCCACCGGACCTCTCTCTCATATATATATATATATATATATATATATATAAGTAATGGAGAAAGGGTGATAGATACATACATTCATAAATGGAGGCAAGAAAAGCGATGAGAAGGAAAACTAGAACCAAAGATTTACAACTTCCCATTTTTATTGCAAAGATGATGAAATTATTCAATTGCATATTGAAGTGACGAAGTTATATTTATAAGTAGAGATATAGTAAATTATGACAATGGCTTAAATTTGCAATTATTTCTTGCAAATTGATTTGATTTTGCAAAGCATATACTTTATTTCTATAAAAGAAATATGTGTCAACTTTTTTTTTGTGAAACTAAATTGGTATAGATAATTAATAAAAATAAAATCTAGAAAAAATTATACAAAACCAGTGACATAGATTTTTTGTCAAGGTAGTTTGTTTTTACAAAATTAATGCTTTTTTCTTCTATTTCATGTCGTGATGAGTTATAATAATTTATCAATTGAATAAAAGATGAAATTTGTGAGCTTATTTTAGTGTTGTGTAGTGGTTGTGACAACTCGTCTCATAAGATTAAAAAAATGAGATTGATGAACTCTTTATAAGCTTGAAATTATTGATTATTAATAACTTTTATCATAATATTAAGTTGATTTGAAGGTTATTAAGTCAACTTCTTTATTGGCTTGACATATCATGGTACTGTAGGACTTGATGAAAGTCGGTAATGTGATTGAGTTTGTCGCCATTTAATTGTTTCCTCTTATATATGAAAATTATTCAATGACATGAATATTT
Source organism: Arctium minus (assembly GCA_954870635.1). Classification (NCBI taxonomy): domain Eukaryota; kingdom Viridiplantae; phylum Streptophyta; class Magnoliopsida; order Asterales; family Asteraceae; genus Arctium; species Arctium minus. Next base: position 45,840,828 of record OX941096.1, read on the forward strand.
TTTTTGGTGAAGATGTGTCTGTGCCCCTCCAATTTCATAATAGGGTATGTTAAACGCACCTCTATGCAGGGCCGTCCCTGGGGAAGAGTGGCACGGGGAAGAGCGGCACGGGTGCACAGGGCTTAAAAATATCAGGGCCAAATTTTTTCGTTTGTATATAGTAGTAGTCTAAAAAAATTAATATATTAAAGAGACCCAAAAAAAGTGTAGCATATAATAAGAGGCAAAAAAGAATTTAAGAGATAATAAGGGCCCAAAAACATATTAACTAATTACATTGAAGAACTAAATAAAAAATAATAATCGGCCTTTCGTTATATCGTATTGTTTTTGCCTCTTTAATTTTTCAAAGTCCAATGTTATTGCCTATTGTTATCTCTATCTGCTTGATTGTTTTCGTGCTTCAACAATTCAATGGATAACAACTTTAAGCTCTTGTGCTTGTTGTTGCTATATGTTTTTGTTGGATATTTTTATCTGTTTTTGCTTATAATGACTATTGTTATTTGCATATGTAGTTTGCATAATTGCTTTTGTTGGCTATTGCTATATATTTTTGCTTCTCTAGATGATCTTGTACTATTGTTTGATGAACTATCTATTATCCTTATGAGTGACGACGTGTTGCATGGCTTTGTGATTAATAAATAATTTTTCCCTACTAAATGTATTCATTAATTTCTCTTATATATGTCATGTTCTATAAACTTTTAATTCTAACATTTTATTTAGTGGAGCAAGAAAAGAAGGAAAAGAAAATTCAAATATTTTTATCAATTGTTTGACTTCCACCTTTCATTGGGATTCCACTACACACCACAATAATATGTTTAAGTGTTCAAGCAACAATTCATTGAACTTGCAAATTATAGGTTTCATTCATTATTTATTCTTATCGAATCTTAATGAATCAACTTTTCTTCCATATTCTTAATCACCCTCATGTAACACCCAGAAAATTCGGTAAGTAAACTCGCCCTTATTTAGTTGTAGTTTCTATATTAAAGATTTTTGTGTTAGGGAAATCGAGAGTGTTCCATGCAAGAAAATTTGAGTTTCGAGAATCGGTACGGATCCGGCTACAATGCCAAGCGACTATGACAGATGTCATTGTATCCTCGCATTGTAGCAGAAGAGGAGGCACTCTCTAAGGTTTGGGAGCGACTATGATAGGCGACATTACCATGTCATAGTCGCATGGCAATGTAGCACCAGCGTACCAGAGGGTGATAAATTAGGGATTTCAGTCATTTTTCTCATTTCTCACTTCTAAACTTCTCCCTTTCTCCCCCAAATCAATTTCCCACACTCTCATATGAACCCTAACTCATTTTTGGAGTTTTTATCTTAGAAATCAAGTGTTCCTTCATCATCCACGCTAGTGAGCCCAACTTATGGTGCAAGATCAAAGTTCCTCTCCATTTTCTTGAGATTCTAGGATTTTGGGGTTTTACTCAAGATCTATGGGGTAAGTTCATTCTCTCCATTTCTAATTCTCTTTATAAGTTATAAATGCTTCATTTATGACTTCGTAGTGTTTTATTTTACAAATTTCGGTTTGGTTGATTTTGGGAAAGTTAGGTCAAAATTAGGGTTTCTTCTCAAAATGAAGATTTTGATATAAGAGGTTTGGGGGATCTATTTTAAGATACGTTCCACTCGGACTCTCACCATTCCATTATTCTAGTAGCTATAAACAATCTCATCTCTGAGCAAAGTTCAAGGTAAGGGAAAGATGGGAGTGGAGTTCTCAAAATATACAGCAAAACAAATTCTCTTTGTTAAAAGTCACTCTATCGAAATAACCCCCGTACCTCCCAAGTTAATGTAATTCAAATAGCTTATCTCAAAGTCTTCCATTTTAACCCTTTGAAAAAGTGAAAGTTTTCAAGAATGAATCATTTTGAAAAACACAAGTAACAACTCTCGTTGCAAGTAACCCTATCGATATTACCTCCCATGTCATTCAAATTAACGTGCTATTCAATGGTCCATCTCTAGGTCCATGACACTTTAACACATCAAAGTGATCAATTTGTCAAGAAGTTGTATTATCTTGATAAAACTTGAGTTGGAATAATAAAACTTCATTAATGTCACAAAAAGTCTACTCTCTTTAGATTAACATAATCACCCCCTTTGCCTCACACCCAAGATAAAAGGTTTAGCTACTCATAATGAAAATAAAATACATAGAAATGAAAAGTACTAAAATTAAAGACATGAAAGTAAATGACTTTGAAAAGTAAATAACGGAAAGTAAGTGTGGAAATGTAAATTGCTAAAACTAAAGACAAGAAAGTACATGCGGGAAGTAAATGCGGAAATTTAAAGTACTAAAAATAAAGACTTGAAAGTAAATATGGAAAGTAAATGATTTAAAGTAAAGACGGAAAGTAAATTGCATATGCTTGAATTAAGAAAAGAAAAAAGAAAAAGAAAAAGATGAGAAGAGCACTTGAAGAACTTCAAAAGATTAAGGAGGGAGTAGTTAGAATTGATGTAGATCAATTCTTGAATGTGTGTCTTAAATAAGAACCCAAGCTCCCTATTTATAGGCAAAAGGAGGGGGCAAATGTGAAAATAAGAGGAATATTAGTATACTATGGCAAGTACACTTGCTAACTAAGAGTACAAAAGATAGTTTAAGCCTAACTAACTATTAGAATCAGCTTAAATCAGTGTTTCAAGGGTTACAAACGTCTAATTCTATGCCAAAAACTCAGATTAGCTTCCATCTTTCTTGATTCTTCACTTCAAAAACCATCAGGTCCATGTTGTTCCAGTGTTGCAGCATGCCCTAATTTCCAAAAAGGTTTTCCCAAAAGTAACAAAGTTATCCTACTTTCTTTATAGAACAAGTAAATCACAATATTTCAGCACCAAAACCAAATAAATGGAAAATAAGGTAGAAAAGACTCAAAGTTGGGATTTAGAAGTGAAAATTTCCTATCTAAAGCTAAAAGAGAAGTGCCTAAGTACTAAAAAATGAGTACTTATCACCACCTCAAACTAAAAACTTTGATTGTCCCCAAGCAATAAAAAGACAAAAGTAAAAGACTCAATTTTTGAAGGATTTTCAAAAGGATGACATTAAGTGCACATAATGAGGTTGAATATGTCAAAGATGCATAACATAGCCTTTCATAAATCCAAAGTGACCACATTCTCATTCTATTTGTTACCATGAACCATATGCTAGCCTAACATTCTTTTTGTTATGATTTGTTGGGGAGTGTGTGTAGAAAATCGATGGAGAGGGAGAGAAGAGAAAGTGATCGGACTTGGATAAGAATGTGAGATTGCAGGAGAGCTCGCTTTCCTTAAGTGATATTTCGACCCTATTCTGCCTGACCTGGGTATCACGAAATTCGCTCGAGGATAATCTCCATTCACCGGTATCGATTCTGGCAGAAATCGATCCTATTTAAACACCAAGAGAATCGTAACCGACGCTATATTAAAACCGATAATAATTACCCATTTAATGGTATTAATTGTTGGACATTATGGTGGGAGTTACAAAGAGATTTTGGGGGTTACAAAACGTAATCTGCAACAGTGCTCGGTGCGGGTAGCCGTGCGGGTTAACCCGCGGCGGTGCACTGTTTCAACCCACAAACCAGTGCACGGCGCGGGTAGCCACGCGGGTTAACCCGTGGCATAACCCGCCCGGTGCACTGTTTCAGTAACAAATTGATAAACCACCAAACGACCGTCCAACTATCCCGGGTCATAGTTAGCTTACACGAGTGTGCACTCCACACCTCCTAACTCGAACTTATGTTATCTGATCACTCGTCTGATAACTAGTGTGCCTTTCTTATGTAGACATTTTGTGTTAACCATTCTCTATGATTTATGTACACTTATATCATTTATGTAAACATTTTGGTGTTAAACATTCTCTATGATTTATGTACACTTATATCATTTTGTGTTAACCATTCTCTATGATCTAGATGTCGGGACGCCCTTCTAGGGGTAGTAGAGGTAATAGGGGTAGGGGAAGTAGCAGCTCCGCCGGGCGTGGTGACCCCCACACCGATGAGTTCACCGATGACGGACTAGATCAGATCCAGTCTGATGACGGACTAGCAGCAAGCTCGAGGGTTAGAGGCCCGAATATGGCATTACAAACGCCCCAGCCGAGTCAGCGACCGCCACTTTTGTTATCTGAAGCGGGAGGGTAAGTAGATGTGATATATTATTTATTCTAGTACATAATAAACCGATCCTAATGTTTTTTATGTTGTATATTTTGCAATTGTGAAGGTTTAGTGACAAGTCGGCAGTCCGGAGGGCCATTATCATCTTTAAGTCCATGTTAGATGGTCCGTGGGCTCATTTTAGGGATGTCCCTGATGAGCACTATCCACGGATGTTGGATAGATTACGGGTAGGTATTTTACTCTATTTAACTAGTTGAGTGGATTTATTTTTTACTTAATCCAAACAATGTGTTTGCAGTTATTTTATAGTTGGCCTCCTAAGATGGACGCCGACGTAGTAGCTGCATTCCGGCGTATCCTAAATAATAGGTACCTAGACATGATGAGAGATGCCCGTCGATTCGCCCAGGGCAGGGCTTTAGCCATTGATGGTGTCCAATTCGACAGACGTGACTACACGATTCTTGCCGCACACCCTCTAGAGTGGATCCGGAGTGAGTTTTGGGTCCAGATGATTGAGCATGTTTGTTTTGTTTTGAATATTTGTATCTGGTTGTACTAGGATTTATATTGATTTATGTCTTCTTTTTAACAGGTATGGAACACCGATGCGTTCCGGCGTGTATCTGCGGCCAATACGGCCAATCGGGCCACCGAGTATGAGGGGATGACATCCATACACTGTACTGGATCTATTAGTACCGCTATGCATCGGGACCGCATGGTAATTTATCATACACTAGACTAAATGTATATAATTGATGAATATATGTACTATATACATGATTTTATTACCTACTAACAATTTAAGTTGTGTATTGTAGAGAGATGCATGGGCCCGTGAGCCTACCAGCGACGAGGTTTGGGAGGCTACACACTACACCAACAGGAAGCTTGTTCCGGGTGCGACTGGTCCGTCCACGGATCCTCTGATCTACATTTACCCAATGGCGTCTCATATGGCGGTAAGTTCAATTATGCATGGCTCGATATTTGTTTGTTTTATAAGATAGATAGAAATTATAGCAAACTTAGTTTGGGCTGCCATTGTTGGGCAGACGATAGGATTGTTTTGATAAAAGCAGGTCATGGATCTATATGTTCAAATCACAGTTGAAATGCTGCCGAATTTTCTATAGGTTAGTTGACTTGACAATGTCTAATTTGGTAAACTGTAGGATAACTACCATCGGATTAGGGAGGAGGAGTATGCGGACTTACCTCCCGGCACTGTACCTCTCCATGACGCCGAGTTGTGGGAGCGTAGTGTTGGAGGATGGCGTAAGGGCGGTATTTTTGGATGGGGACCAGTCAGGATCCCTATTATGTTATGACCGGTGATTTAGGTGCCAGTTCGAGCGGGAGTACGCTCGGCCGTCACGATGAGGAGGTATGCTTGTCAAATGTTGTTTAACATTGTTAATCATATGTTTGTTAAATGTTGTCTAGCATTGTTCTATATATGTTTGTCAAATGTTGAATTTCAGTTGGAGGAGCTGAGGCAGAGGGTAGAGAGAGAGGAAACAGAGAGGATCCAGTTACAGGAGCGACTACAGAGAGAGGAAGCAGAGAGGATCTGTATGCAAGAGCGAATGGAGAGAGATGAAGCAGAGAAGAGACAGATGCAGGAACGAATGACTCAGTTTGACGCACTCATGATCAAGTTTAACAATCAGCACCCCTTTCCCCCTCCCTAGGATTACGTTTATGTATTTATAGATATTAAATCAAGGTTTTGTACAATTTAAGACTTAGTATTAATTAAAAATTGACATGTTTTGTACAGGTTAAAAACTGGAATTTTTTAATTTTTAATTATTTAAAAAAAATGAAATTACCGACGGATATGGTTTTTAATTTAATTTTTATTTATTAAATATCCGTCGGAAAGTCGTCGCTAAATCCGTCGGAAATAATCCGTCGGTGAATATCCGTCAGTAATCGGCTCAAAAAAAGAGACTGTCGGTGATCCGTCGAAAATAACCCACGCCGTCGGTGACCGTCGGCGATCCGTCGGAAAAGTACGCCGTCGGTGATCCGTTGGTAATATGAACACCGACCACATCTATACCGACGTCCATTTACCGACGGATCACCGACGGATTTCGCTTTTACCGACGGATCACCGACGGATTTGTCCGTCGGTGATAAGCATCTGTTTTGTAGTGCAATAGTACTCGAGAGAAGAAAAACTTTATTACATTTTGATAATTTTGGCTTTTTATCTTTTAGAAATTAATAATCAAAGATAGTTGCTTCATTGGTCTTAAAGTAAGTATTCATAATAGAAATAACATATATTTTAAAACATATATAATTATTAAACTTTTTAGTTATCCAAATTAGTACTCGGGTCCTAATTAATTTATCCATTTTATCAACTCATCAATTACGTATATGTATACATTACTTAAGAATCAATTTGGAAATTTAATTATCTATCATTGAAATTATACATTTATTTTAATTTTAAGTCAAATGTAAATACTTATTTTGAGAAAAGTGAGATATAAATTATTCATCAAAAAATCATATGTTATTCAAATTACCAATATATTATTTTTTCTTTAACTAAATGGCATACAAATAGTTAGGGCTCGCAACCGATCTCGTAAAACTCTTATCCATATCTATATCTTACCCACAAAAATAATTAATAAATAACAAAAGGGGTAATAGATAAGTGGTAAAAAAATTATTTTAAGTTACATATAATATTGTTAAATCTCAAACATATAAGTAAAAAATAAGTTTAGAATATAGTTATTTATATCTAGTCTGTTTTAGTAAACATTGTAGTATTATTCTAAATAAAATTATAATATAATATTTCAAAAAAACAACAATATAAAGTTTGAATGACAACACTTTTCCTTGTATTTATTTTCCCGGCTCCATCTTGTTTCCCATTTAATTATCATGAATCCTTTTATTCGATAAATATAGAAAAAAAATTAGACGTTAAATATGACACATATGATGACATTATAAAAAGTATTAATATTTAATTTTATATAATTATGTATATATTATTCGATTTTTATACAATTATATATATATATATATCCCAAGTCAGGTAATGAATATCGAAATATCGTTTACCCATACCCTACCCACTAAAATATCGTGTAAACAAGTAATGAATAAAATTTTATTTACAAACAACCCCTTGCATTGTTCCTGGGGACATGTCCTTCGTCCCTTGATAAAAGTGTTTGTTCTGGTTATGTTGTTTTCTTTAGAAGAGTTCATCTCCATTTCCGGTGCTATAAACCCTAAATATAGTGAGAAGTAGACCTGGTAAACATGTTGTGTCGTGTCGGGTTCAAAGTTAAACAAGTTGAGTGTGTCTAACCCTAACCTGATTCGTTTAATAAACGGGTCCGAAAATCCCAAACCGAACTTGACCCGTCTAACCCGACACGACCCGCCTAACCCGTTTAACATTTATAAAGCTAAAAATTAAAAATCGAAAATTCACAAAAAATACAACTCCAAAATTCAAATTAAAGCATTAGAAATCCAAATTTTATAACTTAAACTTATAAGTTTTTACCAAATATAAAACATTAAAAATTCAAAGCATTAAAAAGAAAACTTAATATATATATATATATATATATATATATATATATATATAAATGGGTTATTCGGGTCATTTTCGAGTTGAAAATTTTGACCCTGGCCTTACCCGTTTAATTTTCGTGTCATGTCGTGTCAACCCGTTTACTTAAACGAGTTGAAATGTATTACCCAAACCCGTTTACTTCATGTCGGGTTAGCATGTCGTGTATGTTTTTGTCAGGTCTAGTGAGAAGTGTGAGAAGTGAAGTTTAGAATTGTGGCGATCGAATCAAGTGTTCGGTGTTACGTACTATTTGATCCAGCAAGCCAATTCCAATTTGGATCGTCACTACAAGAAAAACATTAGTTAGTGACCACCTATTTTTTGGTCACTAATTGCAACTTTAGTGACAATAACAAAAGGCCGTCACTAAACTTTGGTCGCTAATATGAATATAGTGACAAAACTAAAATTTGGTCACTAGAGTGGTCACTAATTCTCATGGCTAAAATAAGATTATTAATATCTATCTAATTTAATGACTATATTTGTGACTATTATGTTTTTCGTCACTAATATTATAAATCCATATGTTTTGTGACGTAAAAAATGGTCACTGAGTTGAAAATGTTAGTGACTAAAAAATAGTGGTCACTAAATTAGAAAATTTAGTGACCAAAAAATAAGTAGTCATTAATTTCAAAGGATTAATGACCAAAAATAGTGGTCACTAACTAGTTGGTGGTATAAGGAAATGTTAGTGACAAACAATAGTGGTCACTAATATGAAAGTGGAAGTGACCAAAAAATAGTGGTCCATAAATTGAATGTGCTTGTGACAAAAAAATAGTGGTTACTAAGTGAGATTCATTAGTTGAGGATTGGATTGAGTTGGATGGATTAGTGACAAGAAAATATGGTCATTAAATTTAAAGTATTAGCGACCAAAAATAGTGGTCACTAAGTGAGAATCATTAGCTATAATTAAGTTGGATGAGTTAGTGACCAAGAAAGGTGGTCACTAAATTAAAAGTGTTAATGACAAACAAAAAGTAGTCACTAAATGATATTCATTAATCATAGAGTTGAAAGGGTTAGTGACCAAAAATAATAGTCATTAAATTAAATGTATTAGTGTCCAAAAAATAGTGGTCACTAAATGGGATTCATTTATTGTAATTGAGTTAGATAAGTTAGTGACCAAAAAACGTGGTCACTAAATTGAAAGTGTTAATGACCAACAAAAAGTTGTCACTAAATGATATTCATGAATTATAGGTTTGGAAGGGTTAGTGACAAAAAATGGTTGTCACTAAATTAAATGTGTTAGTGACCAAAAAATAGTGGTCACTAATTTGAATGTGTTAGTAACCAAAAAGTAGTAGTCACTAAATGATATTCAATACTTAGATAGATGTAGTGAGTTAAAAAGGTTAGTGACCAAAAAAATAGAGGTCACTAAGTTAGAAAGGTTAGTGACTAAGAAATTGTAGTCACTAAGTTAGAAAGGTTAGTGACAAAAATTGGTCACTAAATCGAGGCATCAATATAATAAATAGAATTTTAGGGGTTAAAACTGTCAATTTCGCAAACTTCTTTAAAAACACGCGAGTACTTTCTTGGTCCGACATAACCCATGACCCGATCGTGATCACCCGATTTAAAACCCTAGCCTTAACCCGATTGTTATCACCGATCGTATCAATCATAACATGGGTCAATATCTGGTTTCTTCATTGATCGTCAAAACCTTAGCCTTAACTATCTCTATCGACTGTTGGCTGTTGTTGTCTTCGATGGCAACTTCAAACTCAATTTGTCTCATATATTTGAGTTAGGGCTTGAGGAATCTTCAAGTTACAGTCTTCGATGGCTACTTTGAGTTCGTCTTCGATGGGTACTTTGAGTTCGATAGCCATCTTTCTCGTTTGCTTCTTCTCGCCAAATTAATGGTTCCTCTGCTATCTCTTTCCACCCACTCAAAACAAGATCCCCTCTTCGAGTCATCTCTATGCGACGCCAATCTAAAGGTACTCTTCTTCACCTCTTTTCGTTTAATATTTGTGTGATTTTGATCGGAGATCAAGGCCTTATTGTTAACATTTCTATGATTTTAGCATGGTTTCCTTTTTCCTTGTTGAGTATGTTTTTATTGAGATTTTTTGTATTTAGTTGGAATCCGTTACTAGATTTTTCTTCAATATTGACTACAAAAGTGCAATTAGAGTGGGATTAAATTGGGGGATTTCTTGTTTTTAGATTTCTAACTCGATAAACATTCGTAGAATGTTGTTGCATCTAAACGATTAAGGTCCGGATTGCTTAATATTTTGATCATACTCTTGTATGGTTCAAAAGGAATTAAAGATGTGATCATACTTGTCAGTGTTCTCTTGTTTGTAGTATGTTAGTTTGCTGAATGCTTGCATATTCTGTATCATGCTGCAGAGAATTTTCTAGTTTCCAAGGATGTAATTAAAGTAGCTGATTTTGGTCTTGCTCGTGAGATCACCTCTGACCTCCCAACCACCATACACCGAGTATGTTTCAACACACTGGTGAGTGTCCTTTCCCTTTTTGACAAAATGGATGATGATACTTTTTTTGATAGTTTCCCATTTAACTCTTAAGTTTTGTGTTCGTTTGATGTTTATCGAGCAGTCAACGATCTTTCACTATGGATCAATAAGTTTGATCGAGGAATCATGCAAATCCGCTCACCTGGTTGCAATGCAAGTAGCCAAAAAGGCCGGTTGCATTCTTTCCTACGATCCCAATCTGAGACTCGCTCTCTGTCCCTCTGCCGAAGCTGCACGAATAGGCATCATGAGCAGCTGGGATCAAGCCGACATTATCAAGGTACAATATTGTGATAGACTTTGGATGTGATACGATATAAGAATATATGGGATCTGTTACATTACTCTTCTCCAAAAGGGCCTTTTGAATAGCAAAAGAAAGTCGGCTTAAGGGATCATCACCTGCAACAACAGTTCTAAGTAAGTGATACTAACTTCTTTCTATGATTTATATTTTATATAAGGGTACACGATGATGCTATACTTTCTGATGGTTGGAGATTTTATGCAAAATGCAAGCTTTGTATTAAGAACCAAAGTGATAATGACAGCATAGAGATAGGTAAAAGCCATATTCCATAACCATTTCTTATCCCTATGATGTCAAGTACTTATTTTTTGTAAAGTAATTTATTATCATCAACAATTTATGTTTTACTTCACGGTTGGATTACACATCTCTTGATTATTTGTGTTCCCTTTACTTCACAGAATTCTATAACAGACCCAAAGTAATCATCAACAATCCACAGTCTACACCAGCTTTGAAAGTTGCTTTTCGGTTTCCATTTCTTGTATTTTAAACAAAACCAAACAAACCCAGTGAGTGTAAGAGAGAGAGGAAGGGTTTAGAGATAAAATGTATGGGATAATGCTTCTATCCTAAGGGATAAAGACTGTTTCTATAAAACCCCTGGCCTTTATTTTAATGTCTATTTTCATCTATTCTGTTTCATAGAAAACCAAAAACTGCTAACTTATATCATTAATGTATCAGTTGGGAATGGAGTAGTTAAGGACTTTAAGGGAAAAATCAATAGTATCAGCACTAGATGGTAATCAAAGAATGAAGGTTGTCCCTCTAAAGATCTTAATCAATACCCATGAAGTGCACTAGGTATATATAACATCTATGATTAGATTGTTTATAGTGAAAAGTAGTAGTAGGGTCAAATCATACTGGATTGATAGAATTAACATTTTGGGTTTGAATATCTTTTAAGTTGAAAACACGTGCAAGTCCTTTTTCGCTAAATCTTTGAGTCGTTGCTTCATAACCTATAGCAGAAAAGTGACTTAGATAGCTAGTTTATGTAGCTGTAGAAACAACAGAAAAATTAACAAATTCATGGCTAAAATTAATGCATGTGACTTAGATAGCTAGTTTTTACCCTCTTTTACCCTATTCAGAATTATAGATAAGCATCCTTTACCCTCTTCAGGATCAGGAGAAGCTACTTTTTCTACTATAAGATGTGAGTCACTTTTGCCTATTATTCCCGCGTCTACTAGACACAGTTCCTTTAACCTCTGTATATGTTGGAACCTCCATCCTCTCTTCAAGGGCTCTTTTAGAAAGTAATCTGAAGGGGTTCCATGTATTGATTCTCATATGAGTTTTACCTTCAACCATCTTTCTTTTTATAAGATTGTAGTTTCCTCAAATAAATGTGACTACTCTGTCTCTTTGTGCTCATACAGGAAAGGTGACTACTTTTGGTACCTTGCTGAGTTCAAGACAGACGAGGATAGGAAGGAAGCAACTGAACAATCATTGAAGGGATATGAGGCATGAGTTTTACTCTCAATACACTATATAGAAATAGTTTTTTGTATCTCTGCATTAGTTACTTGTTTCGGGGGGGGGGGCTTCCTTAGCTAGCTGATATCAAATCTACATGACGTTTGTGCTATTTGTAGGCTACAAGTACAGAACTCCCTTCAACCCATACAATCCGTCTTGGTCTGGCTCTCAACTTCTCAGTTTTTTACTATGAAATTATGAACTCTCTTGTAACACCCTAAAATTTCAAGGTAAAATAAAACTTAAAATTTCTGCAATATAACGCCTAAAATAAGGCGAATCCAAAACCTGTAAACATGATGACTAAAACCCAAAGGAGACGGGGTAGTTCTATAATGAAGTAGAGGAATAAATAAGACATATACATGACAACCTATTCAATCTAGAACAATTAACAACTAGATTAAAATGGGTGTCACTATGACTTCAAAAGCACTCTTTCTCAAATCCCAAAAATGCCCGGTCCAAGGAGGAATCCTAGGTGCGATCCCGGCTGATCAAGGCATCCTACTCGCACCGCTAACGGAACCTATGAACCATTTAAACATGAACACAAGTGTTAGAACGAAGTCTATTGGTTGTTATGCCGATTACAATTATAATGCAAACAAGAACAATAATTAAATGTTACCGGCTCCCAATGCATTGAGGTCAATGCCAAACCTCCCAATAGGGACATTGTAATTTACTGTACAAATAATACACAAATATCTTCCATATAAAGCGGGGTAACCCGCGATCTAGATTGGATTTCACCGTCCAGCCCGGTTCTAGTTCTCATGCCACGTCGGACATCACAATCCTCAAACCCTCTCTGCCTCTAGTGCTTACCCCGTCGGGTTACACCTCAAGGTCTTACAGGCAAGGGTTCCTATCCAATCTAGCCGAGTGTACAACTAAGGGACTTGCGCCCACTATTGTCTACTCAAAATGCACAACGGCAATAACCATGAAATAATCATGCATACCATCTAAATCCTCGTGCACAAGGAAATAGATAAAAGGCTCCCAACAAGAGTTATAAACAATTATAGATGGCAATTATCATGTAAGCATGTTAAGGACCCAAATAGTGTAATCATGCTTGTTACATAATTATCATAAGGAACTACAATTCATTTAGCCACATATAAATCCCCAACTAGCGTGGTGACTCCAACTGCTGATAAGAATTTAGGCATTAACATTTCCTTGTGTAGAGGTATAGACCTACACCATGATTTTCCCTTTTTCTTTAAGACTTGTAAATAGCACTCTACAATATGTTTAAACACTTCCACCAACCCCAAAATCTCATTTATCGAAGACAAGAAAAACCCTATATTTTAGGTTAACATCATGCATTTCATATATTTCAGATAAACAAGTAATGATGTGAGTATAAATGTACATAAGTTAAGAAAACTTACTTAGAGGTTAAATGAACAAACCCTAGAAATGAGGAATGAGTGGGATTGAGACTTCCACCCTTTGATTCGAAAGAGTAAGCTCCTATGAACTCAAAACCCAAAGAATCATTAACCATTAATGACTTATCCATCTAACAATTAATGAACAGATAAAGGGAGGAGAGTGTGTGAAAATCGCACCTTTAGTGTGTGTAAACGTCTCCAAGAAGCTGCAAGACCTAATAAATGCTCTAACCCCAAAAATGGCATTAAATGAGAAATTGATCGTCAGTACCCGTGCGCGACAGTGCCCACGCGACAATGCCCTTGGCACAATCGCGGACATAGTCGCGCGGTTTGTACCGTGACCAACCCCCTTCTCGCGATAATGACACCGCGACCGTGACTATGGCACTGTCGCTGGTCACAGTCGCACCACACGTACCAATGCCTCATAATCCACCGCAACATTGCCCGTGCGATAGTGACATTGTCACTGTCACGGGCATAGTCGCCAACTTCTCCCTCCAGATGCCGAAACTTGACGATCCGACCCGTTTTCGCCCAGATTTAAAACCGCGAAGAAAAACTCTTAAACATAAACTTAATGCACAAATTTTACAATAGGGTCTAAAATTTGGGGTGTTACAATCCTCCACCCCTTAGGATGGATAGATTCGGGCTCCTCTATGCAACGATTGTTGTCCACTCTGATTTCCGATAGTGGAATGACACTCTCTTCCTCGTCTAGGCATTTCCGCAAGTAGCACATATGAAAGGTGGGATGGATTTCGTCCATCTCCGGCGGAAGATCCAACTTGTAAGCTTGTAGACCAATACTTTCAAGGATAGTGAAAGGCCCAAGGAAACGGGGACTGAGCTTCCCCCGCTTTCCGAACCTTATCAATCCTTTCCATGGTGATACTTTCAGCATCACTCGTTCCCCCACTTGGAATTCGACCGGCCTCCTCTTTTTATCCGCGTAGCTCTTTTGCCTATCTTGTGCCGCTTTCAAACGCTCTCTGATGACCTTCACTTTGTCGGCCGTCTCTTGAACGATCTCCGATCCGGCAAACTGTTTCTCACCCGCTTCCAACCAACACACGGGTGTCCTACACTTCCTTCCATACAATGCCTCGAATGGCGCCATATCAATACTCGAGTGATAACTGTTGTTGTAGGCGAATTCCACTAGTGGAAGGTGTGCATCCCAGTTCCCCCCGAAATCGATAACACATGACCTCAACATGTCTTCGAGGGTCTGGATGGTCCTCTAGCTCTGTCCGTCTGTCTACGGGTGATAGGCGGTACTCAACTTAACTCTTGTACCCAACTCCTTCTGTAAACTATCCCAAAAGTGTGATGTAAAGCGGCTATCTCGGTCGAACACAATAGAAAGTGTCACTCCATGCCTCAAGACTACTTCATCTATGTACAATTTGGCCAACTTGTCCATCGGTAGGGTCTCCCGCATGGACAAGAAATGCGCGCTCTTGGTCAAACGATCCACTATTACCGAAATGGTATCGTCGTTCCTTAAAGTTCTCGCTAGTTTGGTTACAAAGTCCATGGTGATGTGCTCCCACTTCCACTCCGGTATTTCCAAGGATTGAAGACTACCGTATGGTCGTTGGTGCTCCGCCTTCACTTGTAGACAAGTTATGCATTGCTCTATATAACTAGCCACGTCTAGTTTCATCACTGGCCACCAACAATTGAGCTTTAAATCCCGGTACATCTTAGTACTCCCCGGATGTATCGAGTACTTGGACTTGTGCGCGTCCTCCAATAGTAGATCCCGACATCCTCCAATCTTTGGCACCCAAATTCGACCTTGATACAATTTCAAGCCTCTTCCATCCTCAGTCAATTTGAGATGTTGCTTCACCATAATTTCACTTTTGAGGTTGACTTCAAGAAGGGCTTCCGACTGCGATGCTTTGATTTTATCAATTAAGCTTGAGACTACATCTATCCTTGCAAAGGTGGCTTGAACTCCACAACTGTACTCCTTCCGGCTCAAGGCATCCGCGACCACATTTGCTTTTCCGGGATGGTATTGAAGCTCACAATCATAATCTTTGAGTAGCTCGATCCATCTCCTTTGTGGCATATTCAACTCTTTCTGATCGAAGACGTACTTCAGGCTTTTGTGGTCGGTGAAAAGGGTGCACTTCGTACCGTATAGGTAGTGTCGCCATAACTTCAAGGCGAAAACTACCGCCGCTAGCTCGAGATCGTGGGTTGGGTAGTTCTTTTCGTGCTCTTTCAATTGCCTTGATGCGTAAGCTATGACTTTGCCTCTTTGCATTAAGACACACCCCAAACCCATTTTGGACGCATCGCTGTAGACCACAAAGTCTTCTGTCCCCTCGGGTAGGGATAAGATTGGCGCTTCACACAATTTCCTTTGGAGGGTCTGAAAGGCTTGCTATTGCTTCTCGGTCCAAAGGAACTTCACGTTCTTCCTTGTCAGAGATGTCAATGGTGATGCGATCTTGGAAAAATCTTGGATGAATCTTCTATAGTAACTGGCTATACCCAAGAAACTCTGGATTTCTGTGGGACTTTTTGGCGGTTCCCAATTCATCATAGCCTCAATCTTTGATGGGTCCACCTTTAGTCCTTCACTTGACACCACATGACCCAAAAACTGAACCTCTCTTAGCCAAAATTCACACTTGGAGAATTTGGCATAGAGCTTCTCGTCCCTTAACACCTCTAACACTTCTCAGAGATGTCGCTCATGCTCTTCATCATTCTTCGAGTACACCAAGATATCATCGATGAACACTATGACCGACTTGTCTAGGAAAGGCCGGCAAACACGGTTCATCAAATCCATGAATACCGCTGGCGCGTTAGTTAGCCCGAAGGGCATAACCAAGAACTCGTAGTGACCATAATGGGTTCTAAAGGCGGTCTTGGACACGTCTCCTCCTCGAACTCTAACTTGATGATAACCCGATCGAAGGTCGATATTTGAGAAACATCCGGATCCTTGTAGTTGATCGAAGAGATCGTCGATTTGGGGTAATGGATACTTGTTCTTTACGGTTATCTTGTTCAACTCCCGATAGTCGATGCACATCCGCATCGATCCATCCTTCTTCTTGACGAAGAGTACCGGAGCTCCCCAAGGCGAGGAACTCGACCTCACGAATCCCTTCTCCAACAACTCTTGAAGTTGTGACATCATTTCTTGCATTTCGGTCGAAGCAAGACGGTACGGTGCATGGGCAATCGGCGCTGCCCCAGGGATTAAATCGATTCGGAACTCCACCTGGCGGTCGGGTGGAAAACCCGGAAGATCATCAGGAAAGACGTCTGGGTACTCAATAACGACTCGAACATCTTCAATCTTTTTCTTCTCTGCTTTGGCATCCAACACGTAGGCAAGGAATGAAGGGCAATTCTTCGCAAGACACTTACTTGCCTTGATGGAAGAAATAAGAGCCACTTCACCCTTACACTTCTCCCTGTAGACAAAGACAAACCTCCCGCTTGAAGTCGGTAATCTGATCATCTTCTTCGAACAAAAGATCTCCGCCTTGTGATGAGACAACCATTCCATTCCGATCACTACATCGAAACTCCCGATTGCCATAGGGAGTAGGTCCACAACGAACAACTCCCCACCAATATCTAGCTGGAATTTTTCCAACACTTCCCGTAAGATCACTTGTTCCCCATTTGCTATCTCTACTACTAAGGCATCGATAAGAGTACTAGTGGGCACGTTCAATTCTTTGCAAAAGTCAAGAGACACGAAAGACAAATTCGCACCAGAATCAAATAGCACCTTAGCAGCAAGTGAGTTGAGTAAGAACGTACCCGACACCACGTCGGTGGTTTCCTTCGCTTCCTCTCTTGTCATTTGGAAGGCCCTCCCTTGAGCTTTAGGCACGGCTTCCCTCTTTGGTTGAATTGGTGGGTTTCTTCCTGTAGCTCCACCCCTTAGCTTGGGGCAATCCCTCCTAATGTGCCCTGGATCCTTGCATTCGAAACAAAGTTTCCCCGGCATGGGACAACGCGGACTTGTGTGACCCGGCTTATTACACTTGAAGCATGGGACTTGTCGGGGGTTGGAGTTGCAAGGACCAAAATGCTTGCTTTTGCACTTGGGACACAAATTCGCCTCCCGGCGATCATCAAAGTTTCTAACGTTCGGTTGGAACTTCGGTCGCTTGAATGAACTCGGCGGCACTTCACTTTTCCTCTTTTCTACGGCCTTCAACTTCTCTTCCTTGTCTCTAGCGTAGACTCTTTACATTACTTTGGCTTCCTCAATGATCTCTCGGTCGGGGCCACATGCCCCACAAGATTCAGCTTCTCCATGAAAAGACGGGTATATTCCCTCACCGTCAGATCCCCTTTCTTTAGTGCTCGGAACTCTTCCTCGATCAGATCCATCTCGTTTTCATTACAGTATTCTTCCATAACCTTCTTCTTGAAGGTGGCCCATGACATCTTTGCTAACACGGCTTCCCCTATGGTTGCGGTGTGAACGTCCCACCATATTAAAGCCGCACCACGAAGCATTTGGGAACCAAAATTTACCTTATGATTCTCATCACATCCGTAAGCCCTGAAGGCCTGCTCAGTCTCCCTCAACCATTTCATGCAAGCTACGGGATCGTCGGCCCCGGAGAACTCTGGCGGCTTACACCCCATGAAGGATTTATACGAGCAACCCTTTCCCGTCTGCCTCGTCTCTAACACCACCACTCCATCAGTACGGTTATCACCCAAGTACCACCCGAGCCCGCTACCGCGTTATCTGCCACCACCTCTGGCCTCCGAAGACTGGCATCTCTATCTTCTAGCATCTTCAGGAATGCTTCTTGTTGCTTTTCCATGGTCGATGCTACCATCTGCATAACACTGGCCACCATATCGGCTTGCGGGTTTGCATCCTGAATGACCGTGTTTGTGGATGCCAACTCCACCCTAGGTATGGTCTCCACTGGCCCGGTAAATATTGGCGGCATTCCGGGAGGAACCACAGTTGTCACCCGGGCTACAGGGTTCGGGTTAGACGAAATGTCCTCAAGCATTTCTCCCTCATTCAGTGGTCGACTCCGGGTATTTATCATTTCGGATCTGCCACACAAAAGGAAGGAAATGGAAATAAGCAACACTAGATATACTCAAGAAACATACTCATACGGTCCATTGATTTTTATAATCGTAGTAATTCAAGTACGTTCACGTAATCATACATTCATAACAAAAGTAGCTAATTGAAATTATGAACATACACTACATAAAAATTCTCGCTACCACTTTACAATTCCCAATGACGTAGTTTCTGTTGACTCTAAGGTTGTCCCATCTTAGACTTCTACCCAAAACTCGCAATCCATAACTTAATAGTCTCAGCTTAAGTCTAGGCACCGAGTCCACATACCTAGTTCACTTAAACTAGATCTCTGATACCAACTTGTAACACCCTAAAATTTCAAGGTAAAATAAAACTTAAAATTTCTGCAATATAACGCCTAAAATAAGGCGAATCCAAAACCTGTAAACATGATGACTAAAACCCAAAGGAGACGGGGTAGTTCAATAATGAAGTAGCGGAATAAATAAGACATATACGTGACAACCTATTCAATCTAGAACAATTAACAACTAGATTAAAATGGGTGTCACTATGACTTCAAAAGCACTCTTTCTCAAATCCCAAAAATGCCCGGTCCAAGGAGGAATCCTAGGTGCGATCTCGGCTGATCAAGACATCCTACTCGCACCGCTAACGGAACTTGTGAATCATTTAAACATGAACACAAGTGTTAGAACGAAGTCTATTGGTTGTTATGCCGATACCAATTATAATGCAAACAAGAACAATAATTAAATGTTACATGCTCCCAATGCATTGAGGTCAATGCCAAACCTCCCAATAGGGACATTGTAATTTCCTGTACAAATAATACACAAATATCTTCCATATAAAGCAGGGTAACCCGCGATCTAGATTGGATTCACCATCCAGCCCGGTTCTAGTTCCCATGCCACGCCGGACATCACAATCCTCAAACCCTCTCTGCCTCTAGTGCTTACCCCGTCGGGTTACACCTCAAGGTCTTACAGGCAAGGGTGCCTATCCAATCTAGCCGAGTGTACAACTAAGGGACTTGCGCCTCCTATTGTCTACTCAAAATGCCCAACGACAATAACCATGCAATAATCATGCATACCATCTAAATCATCGTGCACAAGGAAATAGATAAAAGGCTCCCAACAAGAGTTATAAACAATTATAGATGGCAATTATCATGTAAGCATGTTAAGGACCCAAATAGTGTAATCATGCTTGTTACATAATTATCATAAGGAACTACAATTCATTTAGCCACATATAAATCCCCAACTAGCGTAGTGACTCCAACTGCTGATAAGAATTTAGGCATTTAACATTTCCTTGTGTAGAGGTATAGACCTACACCATGATTTGCCCTTTTTCTTTAAGACTTGTAAATAACACTCTACATTATGTTTAAACACTTCAACCAACCCCAAAATCTCATTTATCAAAGACAAGCAAAACCCTAGATTTTAGGTTAACATCATGCATTTCATATATTTCATATAAACAAGTAATGATGTGAGTATAAATGTACATAAGTTAAGAAAACTTACTTAGAGGTTAAATGAACAAACCCTAGAAATGAGGAATGAGTGGGATTGAGACTTCCACCCTTTGATTCGAAAGAGTAAGCTCCTATGAACTCAAAACCCTAAGAATCATTAACCATTAATGACTTATCCATCTAACAATTAATGAAGAGAGAAAGGGAGGAGAGTGTGTGAAAATCGCACCTTTAGTGTGTGTAAACGTCTCCAAGAAGCTGCAAGACCTAATAAATGCTCTAACCCCAAAAATGGCATTAAATGAGAAATTGGTCGTCAGTACCCGTGCGCGACAGTGCCCAGGCGACAATGCCCTTGGCACAATCGCGGGCATAGTCGCGCGGTTTGTACCGTGACCAACCCCCTTCTCGCGATAATGACACCGCAACTGTGACTATGGCACTGTCGCCGGTCACAGTCGCTCCGCACGTACCGAGGCCTCACAGTCCACCGCGACATTGCCCGTGCGATAGTGACATTGTACTGTCGCGGGCATAGTCGCCGACTTCTCCCTCCAGATGCCGAAACTCGACGATCCGACCCGTTTTCGCCCAGATTTAAAACCACGAATAAAAAATCTTAAACATAAACTTAATGCAAAAATTTTACAATATGGTCTAAAATTTGGGGTGTTACATCTCCCGAGAGGTAAAACTAAGTTATTATTTTTATGTATTGAAGACTCGTACCTTATGTTATAATCATCCTAAATGGTTGATCATTAACATGATTGTAGGGCCTGACATTTGGCTAAACAAGTTTTTGATAAAGCAATTGTTGAGTTGGACACCTTGAGCGAAGAATCATACAAAGACATCACCTTGATCATGCAACTACTACGAGACAACCTCACGCTCTGGACATCTGATTTGCCCGAGGAAGGAGGTACTGTATAAGGCTTTTCCATACATCTCATGTATCTTCCACAGAACCAAAACAAACTAAACACATCCAATATTGTCCCACTCGGAGTCTCATATTTTCCATAGAAATATGCAATTCTATGAACTTGAAAGATTGCTTACAAATAATAATTTGGAACCATAAGATCTTTTTCTATCCAAAAGGGCATAGCTGATCCTAAAGAAGGTAAAAGAAGCCTTATCTATAGCAGAAAAGTGACTTAGATAGCTAGTTTTTGTAGTTATAAAAAGTGAACATGTTAATCACTTTGTTTGTAATTCTATACTCAGGACCAAGGAACGCTCATGCTTCTTGCGTGATAATGTCGAGGAAAGTGGCATACTGTTGCTTCATCTATAGGTTTGATTTCAATGATTGGAAGGTACAAACTTTACTTCGAGATTGCATTTAATAGTTATTCTGATACTGCTTTTCAACAATGAAAAGACTTGCATTTAATCGAAATCCCATCACATTTCCATGTGGTCATATCCGTTTGAGCTATTTAACATTAAAGTTTGTAGGTCTCATTTTTATTTAATGATTTTGTTTACTTAATGTTAGAAGAGATGAAAATGATATTAAATGATTGATCATATTATGATAGCGACGTGTTTTATTTTTTTGTTTGGATGATTTTTTTGTTTGGATCAAAGAATTTTATGTCATGCGAATGGAATTTAGATTTATATTATTACAAATTAGTAGGTTTTAATTTTATTGCAATACAATTGTAATAGAAATTAGTGACATTTTTTTTTGTTCACATATTATAATTAGTGACCACTTTCTTTTGTCACTAATATCAATTAATGTTAGTGACCACATATTTGGTCACTAATGGCATTAACGGAGGTTAACGGAATCATTATCTTGAACCCAACTAGTGACGTATTTCGTGGTGGTCACTAACTTGGTCACTAATTTAGTCAAGTTAGTGACGACTTTCACCATTTAGTGACGATATTTAATGACCAAATTAGTTGTCACAAACACAGTGACCACTCTATTTTTGTCACTAATTAGTGACCATTTTTGTATTTGGTCACTAATACAAATCAGTGACGGACCTTTAGTGACGAAAAGTGACCACCCAAATTTTGGTCACTAAAATGCATCAGTGACCAATTTTTTATTGTTAGTGACCAAATTTTTTTCGTCACTAAATAACAATTTTCTTGTAGTGCGTTCTCAGTTCTATTTTCTTCAGAGCATGATGTAAGTTACACTAAGCTGCTCATTTTTTTCCATTAATAGAATTTATTCGATGTTTTCTACACTAACAAGTACTCATTTGTGTATCCTTGTTTCGAATTCTACAACGCACAAATTGTTAAGTGTAATTTCAATTTATGGTTTTTAATTTTTACTTATTAATAGATGTATTTGGTGGGCGATTAGTTTCAAGCAACGAGTAGTGAATTGATTTTAGCATGTTATTTTCTCTTTTAAGTTATGGCATCAAAAGGAAACCATGGGATCATTAACGACAATGTATCGTATGGTGGAATGAATTGAAAAGAAAAGGGAATAAAAAATGAAATGGAAACTGCAAGGGAATGGAATGCTCAATTACCGGTCCATGGAAAGAACTATTCAAGGTGTTGCTTAGGGTGTGTTTGGCAACCATAATCTAAAGTATTTATTTATAGAGCTTACCGTTATATTTCTTTCCGGATTAAATGCATAGTCTCTTTTATTATCAAATGATTTTCCTTACCCAAATGATAAAGATACATCAGTTTAAATATAACTACAATACGGGCCTAGGGTCTAGACTATATGGGCTATCAATATACAATACAGATTATAAAGA
This sequence comes from Arctium minus, assembly GCA_954870635.1. NCBI lineage: Eukaryota > Viridiplantae > Streptophyta > Magnoliopsida > Asterales > Asteraceae > Arctium > Arctium minus. The sequence goes on from OX941096.1 coordinate 45,863,691, forward strand.
ATATATGTACACTAACATCCCCCCGCAGTTTTATCGGGAGGAAATTTCCGAACGCTCAAACTGGATCTGAAGTCGTGAAAAAGCGAGGTGGATAGTCCCTTGCTGAAGATGTCGGCGTACTTATAGCGCGAGGGAACATGTAGTACTCTGACTTTTCCCATGGCCACTTTGTCCCTGACAAAGTGGATGTCGATCTCAATGTGCTTGGTGCGTTGGTGTTGCATCGGGTTAGATGACATATAAGTGGCACTTACGTTGTCACAATAGACGATCGTGGCTGTGTGTATCGGAGAACGGAGCTCTCTGAGTAGGTTGCGGATCCAGCTGGTCTCAGCAACTGCGTTGGCAACCCCGCGATATTCAGCTTCTGCACTGGAGCGGGAGACAACCCCTTGTCGTTTAGAAGACCAGGATATTAGGTTGTCACCAAGAAAAACACAGTAGCCAGATGTCGAGCGTCGAGATATCGGACAACCCCCCCAGTCGGCATCTGAGTAGGCAGTAAGGGCCGAGGAGGAGGAGACGTGGAGCTGGAGGTCGTGATCAAGGGTGCCGCGAATGTACCATAGGATACGTTTTAGAGCATGGAAATGTGGCTCTAGAGGGTCATGCATGTATAGGCATATCTGCTGGACGACAAAGGCAATGTCGGGCCGGGTGAAGGTGAGATACTGTAGCGCACCAGCGAGACTGCGGTAGAGTGTGGGATCAGAAACCAGAGGCCCGGAAGCGTCAAGCTTGTGGATTGGTTCTACCGGGGTGCGACAGGGGTTGCAGGTGGTCATGTTGGCTCGCTCAAGTAGCTCAGTAGCGTATTGCTGCTGGGAAAGGAATAGACCAGCAGGCGATCGGATAACAGAGATTCCTAGAAAATAGTTAAGTGCCCCAAGATCAGTCATGGAAAACTCCCGACTGAGCTGGGTGATGATCTAGCGGAGGAGATCTGTGGTGGAGGCAGTGAGGATGATATCATCCACATAAAGGAGGAGATATGATGTATCACTCGCAGTATGGTAAATGAATAGAGAGGGGTCCGTACGACTCTGCTGAAATCCGAGGCGAATGGCATACTAAGCGAAACGCTGATACCAAGCCCGTGGTGCCTGCTTGAGGCCATAGAGAGATCTCTGAAGGTGACATACATAGTCGGGGTGCTGTGAGTCCCGAAATCCAGGGGGTTAATGCATGTAGACTGTCTCCTGTAGATGACCGTGAAGAAAGGCATTCTTCACATCAAGCTGGTGAATGGGCCACTGTTGGGAAATGGCAAGACTGAGAACAGTACGTATAGTGGCCGGTTTGACGACCGGGCTGAAAGTCTCCTCACAATCAATACCCTGTTGTTGGCTGCTACCATTGGCCACTAATCGGGCCTTGTATCGTGCAAGAGTACCATCCGCATGAAACTTGTGGCGGAAGAGCCACATAGAACGAACCACTTTGGCCCCGGGAGGTCGTGGTACAAGTACCCACGTGCCATTCGAGATAAGAGCACGATATTCCTCATTCGTAGCCTGTAGCCAGTTTGGGTCTCGTAATGCCTGTATATGGGACTGAGGGACGGGGGAGGTCGTGGTCGTGTGAAGATTTAGGCGTTGAATTGGTTTGGTGATGCTGCTTTTGGCTCGGGTAGTCATAGGGTGAGTGGGATGGACAGAAGGTTCGGGTGGGTGAGGGGTAGGTACGTGTGAGTCTGGGGAATTTGGGGGTGAGGACGGGGAAGGGGAGGTATGATCCGTGGGAGGGGGAGGGGGAGGATGGTTCAGAGAGGTGGATGGGGTTGTGGTAGTGGGTGTAGGATGGTGAAGAAATTGACTAAGGATGGGAGAAGGTTCAGTAGTGTCATCAAGGAAGGTGTAGGATGGTGGGTCCGAAGGAGAGACCGAACCGAATGGAAAGATGGACTCATGGAAGACGACATGACAGGAGATGATGATTTTACGGGAAGATAGGTCGAGGCAACGAAAACCTCGATGGTGAGTAGGGTACCCTAGGAAAACACACGAGGTGGTGCGTGGGGCGAGTTTGTGTAGCGTGGTGAGGTGAGGGCAGCATAGGCAACCGAAGGTGCGGAAGTGAGAATACAAAGGATGTTTGTGATAAAGACGGAAGTGGGGGATTTCATCGTTAATGGCCTTGGAGGGAAGGAGGTTTAGAAGGTGGGAGGCCATGTGAAGTGCCTCAACCCAATAGGTGGGTGGTAGGTGTGAGTGAAATAGGAGAGTCCGAACGACATTGTTGATGGTTCGTAACATGCGTTCGGACCTCCCATTTTGTTGGGAGGTGTGAGGGCACGAGAAACGGAAGGTGATACCATGGGTGGCAAAGAAATTATGAAATGCATTGTTATCATATTCACCTCCGTTGTCACATTGAAGTGATTTAATAGTTATATTAAATTGTGTATTGACATAGTTGAAGAATTGAACGAATTTGTCATAAACATCGGATTTTTGTTTGAGTGGGAATACCCAAAGATAATGAGTAAAATGATCAAGAAATATAACATAATAACGTAAACCACTATTACTTGCGATAGTAGAAGTCCAAACATCGGAGTGAACAATATCAAAAGCATTACAAATAACTGAATCAGAACGAACAAATGGAAGTCTAATGTGTTTGCCAAGATGACATGAATGACAAATAACATTAGTTTCCTCTTTATGACACGCAATAAATTTATTGGAAATGAGAGACTTCAATACGTGATCACCGGGATGACCGAGGCGTTGATGCCAGACGGAAGAACTTGACGAGAGGAAAACTTGTGGAGCAGATGAGGTGACCGGGTAAAGAGGACCGTTGCTATCACATCGGATGAGAGGCTGACGAGTCTTGTAATCCTTAAGAGTAAAACCAAATTCGTCAAATTCAATAGAGCTTTTATTATGACGAGTGAACTGACGAACATAAATAAGATTTTTTATTATGTGAGGGGTAATAAGGATATCATGAAGGTGTAGGGGTTGGTATGGTTTTTTGATGGGAAATAGGGCATGTCTAGTGGTCGATACAGTAATCGAAGACCCATTACCAACTAAGACGGAACAAGAATCACGTTTATCTGAAATGGAATCGAGGATACCTGTGTGAGCGTGAACATGATCTGTAGCGCCGGTATCCATATGCCAACCCGAGGTGCTACAATCGCCCAAGTTCATTGTGTTGAACATTTTCGGTAATGCAGTGGGTTGGTCTCCACTAAACCAGGCCCAAGGGGGAGTGAAACCGGCTGTTTGGAGATGGACAGAGACCGTAGGCTGGGCTGTTGTTAGATGGGTCTGAGTGGGTGTATGGTGGGCCGTAGGGGCTGGTCCAAGAAGACCAGACCCATTCCGCGGTTGTGACTGCCGATAGGGTTGGTGTGAGGACTGTTGTGACGTCGTAATAGGTAGATACACCCATCCATATCCCGGCCTTTGACCGAGTGGCGAAGATGGTGGTCGTTGGCTATCGTATTGAGGAGGACGGCGGCGCTGGGGTGGAATTCCACGTCAATCTTGGCGGCGTTGAGGGCCACGATGAGGTCCACTGGTTCCGGCATGTAAGACAGTTGGAGAGGAAGCATGATCAACATGTGTCGAAGGGAGATGAGGTCGAGTCATGTTTAATCATTGTTCTTCCATTAGCAGCATAGAGCGGGTTTCGAGAAAAGATGGGAGAGGTGATCGATAGAGGATGATACTGGCTACAGATTCAAACTTCGGTGATAACCCATTAATCATGTAGATTACGAGATGTTTGTCGGGTATGGTAGATTCGGGATCCAGATAGGCAAGGAGATCACCGAGACTCTTTATTTTCGTGCAATAAGATGTTACAGAAAGGTCGCCCATGTTGATATTACGAAGCTCGCTGTCGATTTGCAAAGCCTTTGAATCCTTGTTAACCCGGAAAAGGGCTTCGAGGTTCAGCCAAACATGGCGAGCAGATGCATCTTTCTTGAGTACTTGTGGAAGAATATTTTGAGATAACGTACCGTAAATCCACATCTTGACGACGGAGTCGATTTTGTGCCATTCGGGTTCTGTGGGTTTTGGCTTAGGGTCATCATAGGTATCGTCCACATGATCGAGAACATCAAACGCATTACAATGAGTGGAGAATAGTTCTCTCCATGCATCATAATTAAGTTTGTCAAGATCAAGAAGAAGCGGGATGTGAGACTTGATATTCGTTATACCGAATACTTTTTTGGTCATCGGAGGAGCAGCAGGGTCGTCGGCCATTGATTGAAGGATGGATGGTGGCGATATGGTGGAGATACAGCGAAGATTGGGAAGGTAGAGGATAATCAGGAAGGTGGAGAGAAATTAGGGAGGAGATATGGAATGAATTAGAGAGAGAGAAAGAGGGATTTTAGGGATTTAGCTCTGATACCATATTATCAAATGATTTTCCTTACCCAAATGATAAAGATACATCAGTTTAAATATAACTACAATACGGGCCTAGGGCCTAGACTATATGGGCTATCAATATACAATACAGAATATATGTACACTAACATCTTTCACTAGGTCGAACTCGTTGGATGAAGAGAAACACCTAAGACTATCATGTTTTGATGCTAGTGTGCTATATTTTAATGCCAATGAAGCCTACAAGAATTTCCAGCTCCTTTTATGCATTGTTGCAAAAGCATGCTAAGCAAGTGCCTCAATTGAAGTTATCAATCTCTGATCAATATGGCGAGCGGTGAGTGTGCCTTGGTGATGGGAAAAAGGTTAGGAGGGGAGGGAATCGACAAAATTTTATTTAGTGCAGAGGATTTTAAAAAATACATGGTAGACATATTTTTTTGGCAAGTGGGGGGTCTTTGAGGAAACTATTGCTCTAATCTTTAGGGTAGAGGACATGTTTGTATGCATCTCCTATACCCTTCTTCCAAGTAGGACATACTAAATGTGTTTGGTTTCATTTTTTATTTTAAAATATACAAAAAACAGGATAAGGAATTTATGTAAAGTAGGGTTACTTTTGGAATGGAAATACTCCAGAAGTTCTTATTCTCTTTGAAGTTCAAGGTGACTAAAAAAAGTGTAAGATGAAGCTCATACAGTGACAAAGATGATTAAAAGTTGCATAATGTTCTATCCTTCCACCAATTACATATGGTAAAGACTCGAAATATAACATCATGTCTTTTAAAGAAGGCTAAGGAGGCATCTGTTTTTAAGAGGCGTTGAAGTCTGAAGTCTGATTTCAATTCTCATTTTTCAAGAAGTGGTGTTGAAGTTTGAAATCTCAATCAATAAGACTGTTAGTTTAACAAACGTCTGAATATGTATAATTGTTTATTTTATCCCAAAAAAATTCAACCTAAATACGTCAATTGAAGTCAACAATGATGATTGAAGGACGGAACTAAAAAGAAACAAAAAAGGGTGTTGGCAGATTTGCGAGACTGTGGAGTTTTACTCATATCTCACACACCGAAGCCCTAATTTAAGCGATTCAAGATGTTCTAGAAAGCCAAAACACAAATCTACAATCTTCTTGTTTTGTGTGGTGGTGTGTTGAACCTCAGGTGAGTCCCTTAACCCTTTTTTATTAATGCAAAATGCGTATAAATTTTTACTGAACTATGATCATGGTTCTATGGTTTTGGCATGAATTATATACTTGGAACCCTTGGATAAATGTTATCTACACTTGTTTCTCCTTGAACAATTACTGCTTAAAATGGTGCTTATCTTATGATATAATGATTTAGTTTTGGACTTGGGTTGCTCAGTGGGATTAATATATCTTGGGATAGTGGTAATCCCTTGAGAGTTTATATTCTTCCATGTGCCTTGAATTCGTTTCACGGGCACATTAGAAGGGCATCTACTTGGGCCCGATCGTAGACGTCACAGTGGAGTGATCGTTATCTATGAATACTATGCAAATCCCATGATATATGTTTGAATATCTATATGGTTATGTTTGGGCCTTCATGGCGGTTTCTTGTTATCTTAAACTTTTTAATTATGTTTTTGAGAAGGAATTCACTAGACCTTATGGTCTGACCCTCATTTTCCAAACTTAAAACCATTTTCAGATAAGAGTAATGTTGGGAGTTTATCCAAAGGGAAAGAGAATATGTGATGTCGTTAGAAGAGGCATGGATTAGATGAGTTTTGTAGTTCACCTTTAGACTTATTATAAATCTCAGTTGTGGATGTGTTTACCCGCTGCGAACCTTGAGATGTAATTGATATTTTAACTTGGGTATATTTTAGGACCGTTTTGGCTATATTTTATGTTATTGTTGTTTTGAAAATTTGGATCATTTCAAAAAAATGGCAAAATTATTCGATAATTATAATATTTTTTAATTACAATTATTCTCACATATATCACGATCTTTCCAACAAAGACCAAGGTGTAAACAACAGAAACATTTTCCTTCACTACAAGGACGATAAAAACAATGTCCAATATTGATCTTTTCGCTTGTAACCTTTTGGTCATTTGAGCTCAATGCCACCTTCCTCCCAACAAGACTCTTTGATGTGCCTGGATCACAATAATAAAACCACAAACTTAGTTAGAAATGAATACACACACACACACACACACACACACACACACACACACACACACACACACACACACACACACACACACACACATATATATATATATATATATATATACAGAGAGAGAGAGAGAGAGGAGGTTTCAACAAAAACATGGTCAAAATAAAAGAACACAAAAACGCCTATATCATATGAAATTTCAGACTAAAAGTTACATGTGATTCAGGTCGATCATGGCATGGACGAACACGTGTTGGTCCGACGACCTAAGAGTGTTGACCAAACTTGAATCATGTATGTTTTTTTAGTCCAAAATCACATGTGATATAGAGAACCTCATATTTTGTTATTGTACCCATGTTATGGTTTGAACTCAACCTTATATATATATATATATATATATATATAGGGGAGAGATCAATTGAAAACCAGTATTACATTGGAAACTTTGGAAACCGAAATCAACCAATCATTGAATTTCTTTTTTTTAATTTTATTTTTAATTGATAAGGTTATTTTAGTCTTTTACATAATTTCATAATATATATGGTAATTGTTATTGTTATTATTATTATATTAATATTTATTTATTTCTAATTTATTTTATATATGGTAATGTTAGTCATTTATTAATGTAAAAATGAGATATTTAATTTAGGAAAACAAATTTTAATCATACGGATCCTCTATTTTTGATTCTGATGAATCATTGATTGATTAAAATATTAATATAAAATTAAAATATTTAATTTTTCAGGTATTCATATGAAATTACCTCCAGACACAAAATATTAATATAGTGAAACATAATGGATTTGATATAGTGAAACAAAATATTAATATAGTGAAACATGATGAAACATAAAATGTTAATATAGTGAAACCTGATGAAACAGATTTGATATAATGAAACATAATGGAAAGGTAATGAAACAAAATATTAATATAGTGAAACCCGATGTAGTGAAACAAAATATTAATATAGTGAAACCTGATGAAACATATTTGATATAGTGAAACATATTTGATATAGTGAAACATAATGGAAAGGTAATGAAACAATAATGGTAATGAAACTTAATTGGGTTTTTACATACTGCATATTGATGAACAGGAAATAAAAAGGTAGTCTTGATATATTGTTATTATCTTTTATTAATAAATTAATTAATTTATTACCATATATAATTATTATCTTTTATTAATAAATTAATTAATTTATTACCATATTTCATCTTTGTTGCCAAATTTGAAACACAAAAGAAAAAGACACATTTACCCTTTTGACATATTATTATTATCTTTTATTAATAAATTAATTAATTTATTACCATATATAATTAAAATGAATCTTAACCATTGATTATAAAGATCAATGGCTGAAATTTGGTTTCCAAAGTTTCCAATGAAACTTGGTTTCCAATTGATACCACCCCTATATATATATATATATATCTATATATATATATATATATATAGAGAGAGAGAGAGAGAGAGAGAGAGAGAGACCCTTTCTTTTGTTAACCAAACAATTAGTATTAACCTTATTAACCAATCTCATACATCCAAATTTATTATCAACGGTTTATATTGACTTAATGTGATTTAATGGATAAAACTAAATGAAACGCACATGCATTAGTATATTCAAGGGTAATTACGTAAAATGGTGTATTACGTGAGAGTAGGAAACTGATATGAAACCCTTATATCTCGCCAAATCAACATGGTAGGTTATTAAATCCGAATTTAATGCAAGTGAGGAAAAGTTGTTGACTGACATTATTGTTTATTTCATCAAAGAAGATTAAAAGAAAAGTTGTTGACTAAAATCATATATGAACATATTATACCTATGTGTTCCATTGTATTCACTTATAAACAAATTGTTAATAGTAACTTTGTGCACACATGAACTTAGTGTAATTGTTCACACATGAACATAGAGTGAGATTTGATTGGTCAATGAGGGTTTGCAAAGGTAACACTAATTTTTGGGTTAACAAATGATTGACCCTATATATATATATACACACACACACACATATATGAAGATATACAAACCCGTGAGAATCGATATAAAAATATTATTTTACATTATTTTTTCATCAAAAGCTATAATTTATTTAAGGTATTGTTTCACATTTGTTTGTGTTTATTTTATGAAAAAATACATCTAAAACTTTTTCTTTGTTCACTTAGTGAAACGAAAAATACAGGTAAAAAAGTTGTGAAGCTATCACATTAAAAAATAAATATATGTGAAGCAGTATCTTAAATCCTATCATTTGATGAAAAAATCATGTAAAAGATACTTTTTAATTGTTTCTCACGGATTTATAACTTTTTATAGTTCTTATTTGATTTGGCCTAGATAGATAGATAGATAGATAGATAGATAGATATAGAGAGAGAGAGAGAGAGAGAGAATCAAACAAGAACATGGTTAAAATAAGAGAAGAAGACGACGACTAGTTTACATGTGAATTACATGCGATTATGGGACAGAATCAACAAAAGGGGTGAGCGGACGGCCTCGCCGTGACCAATGTCACGTGAATCATGTGTCATTTTACACATGATTTTAGCGTAAATTCACATGTGAATCCTCCATTTTCGTATTCTTTTATTTGGTTATGGTTCTCATATATATCCACATACTCCCTCTATATATAATGGAGAAGGGGTGATGAATGCATACATTCATAAATGGAGGCAACAGAAGCGATGAGAAGGAAGAACAGAATCAGAGACTTGCAATTCGCCATTTTTATTGAAAAGATGATGAAATTATTAATAGCATATTGAAGTGTACAAAATGAAGGGGTATTCATAAGTAGAGATATAGTGAAATATGGCAATGGCTTAAGTTTTGCAATTATTTCTTGCAAATTGATTTGATTTTGAAACTCAAATACTTTATTTCTATAAAAGAAATATGTAACTTCAATTTCTTTTTTTTGTAAAAGTAAATTGTTTGAGATAATTCATAAAAACTATATATAGAAAGAAAAAAAAACAGTTTGTAGTAAGTCGTCTCACATGAATAGAAGAGTAGATTTGTAAGTTACTTATAAACTCAAAATTATGTTTTACTAAAACTTCTACCATGATTTTAAATTGGATTCGAACTCATATCTACTAATCTTCTTCTCACACCCATCAACATCATGACTTGATTCTTACATTTTCAGTGTATGACTTAAACTGATTTTTGACATAAATAAAGATGTATATAACAACACTCATTTATAATTTCTCCAATTTCACGAGATTTTATCAATATTCTTTTAGTTTAAATACCTAAGAGATCTCCAACAACTTCTCCAAAATAGATTAAAATGGGGAATTTGGACAATTTTTTACTCTAACAAATTCTCCAAAATGGAGAAAGTACGAGAAAGAGTGTAAATTTCTCAAAAAAAAAATGATTACCATGAAAGAAAATGTTAATAAAAAACCTTCTTAGAGGTATAAATATGTGAACTAAATGTTAATAAATTGACTCATCAATATTCACGTCAATTTAATACAGTTTAATTTACACGATAAAAAACCTTATTGCAATTAATATAATAAATGAAATACTTATAATAATTACTAGAGTAAACTACAATTTTGGTCCCTGTGGTTTACCACTTTCTTTGAAAGTGGTCCCTGTGGTTCAAAAACTGCAATTATCGCCCATGGTTTGCATTTTGCTATGAAAATCGTCCCTTGTCGTTAACTCCGTTAAAATTGTTCGTTAGAGTCAGGGGTAATTTCGTCCAAGCATGTTTTTTTCTCTCCTTTTTGCAATCTTTCTTTGTTTTTTTCTTATTTTTGTTTAAACCATAAAACATTAGAGACCAAATTGTAAATTATGTATTCATATTATTATTAAAATATTAATATTAATTTAGATATATATATATATATATATTATATATATATATATATGTATACACAGAGAAATGTCTCCATCTCCGGCGATGGGAGTTTACCAAAGAAGAGAAGCTTCAATCGGTGGTGATGGAAGATGGAAGGAGGTGGGAGTTTACCGGCGGCGATGGGAGTTTACCGACGATGGATGTAAATGATATTGTCTGTTGAATTTTCTTATTAGTAAAATTCAATTATAAATGAAACAACAAGATTTATTTAAAAATTAACAACTTTAATTATAAAGATTCAAGCTTTATTTATAAAGTTAAAATCTTTATGATTAAGGTTCGACAATTATCAAACAAAAATCAAAATCAGAATGAATAGAATGTGAACCTAATAACGAATCTATCCTTCGCGATAGATACGTTTTGAAGAAGGAGTAGAGGATAGACTGTCCACTCTAGTGGACGGAAAATAAAACAATGCAGAAAATGTAAGATACTAACCTGTGTAGAATATCAGCAGCAACCACAAACAGGACGGTTTAGAAGATGTTCAACAGCAAGAAACCAAACTGCACGGTTTAATCTAAACCTGTCCTTAAAGGTTTTAACGACACTCTTTTGAAGCTGTGAGTCTACAGTCGTTTAGCCCAGGATTTGATGCAGTTTTAGCCAAATACTAACAGCTATAGTATCCACTAATTAATGCAAGTCTTGACAGAAAATTAGTAGAGAACAGAAGTGTGTTGCAGTTCGTGAGACAGAGCACAGATCGAGAGAGAGCAGATGGCGAGAGAGAGAGAGATAGCAGATTAATTTCTGTGTGTTAACATATGAAGGAGAGGGTTTTATTTATAGTTGGAAAAACCAGAGAATAATTGAGAATATTCCCTAATCTCCTCCCCAAGAATCGGAATTGGAGATGAAGTTGGAGACTTAGATTTGCAACAATTTATCCCACGTTTTTATTAGCTGGAAAAACGAAATTATCTGCTCAAAGTTAAAAACTTTATCTGAAAATTTAAAACTTAATTATCTGCTCAAATCACTTAATTAATTCTACATCTCGATCCATAAAATAAAAGCTCGTAGCTCGGGGCGAGGCTCCTCAGCTCCGAGGCGAGCGTGCGAAGTGCAAAGTGCGAGTCATTTCGCAAGAACCGCGCCCGCGCCCGCGTCCTCGGCCTCGGCCTCGGCCACGGCCACGGCCACGCGCGCGCGCGTGCGTTGCACTTCTTTGAGACCCCTACCATAAGTCTACCATTTTACTCAAGACCCAATTGAGAAGATGGCTTTATAAACTACACTTTGTTTTATGTCTCTACCAATGTGGGATGGAAAACATTCCAACCTTACACTAAATTTCCAACAATCCCCCACCAAGTTGGAAAGTTTTCTGCCTTTCAAGAAAAAATGATGTCACAATAGTGTCACTAAGATTAAACCCCGTTTAATGTGAATAAGCAAGAAGGAATCAATTCAGAAGTATCCTTAGGATTTAAACTTTGAATCTTGTAACTACTTCCGCTAATTCACACACATCATCTTTTGTCTTTGCATTCTCACTGAGCGCGAATATGGCCATGCGCTAAAATCCTATTTCATGACCTTTTAGAAGAGAAACCATAACTCTCCATTTGAGGCGGCACCACCTCTCGGTCATATAGGCAAAATTCTATAACATCTTCAATGCTAAGATGCCTCTAAATTTTGTTAAGAGATTTACCTCATCCTAGTTCTCGGCAACGACGTACTATCATATACCTTACATGGGTCTATTAGTTGATAGTACCTTCTATCGGTCAAGTGACTTGTTGTTACCCATTAAACTTTATAGATAGGAGCGCTAAATTCAAGTTGGGTTCCCATCACTAACCGATTCTGAGTGGTTTCAGACCCATGTCTCTGGTAGTTGATCCTACTAAGTCTCTCGTCAGAGGCTTAGTCAATGGATCTGCCAAGTTTCCACACGACTTGACATACACTATACTAATGGTACCATTTTCGATCAATTCTCGAACATAGGTATGCCGTAAACCTATGTGTCGAGATTTCCCATTATATACGGCATTATACACTTTTGACAGTGTGGCCTCACTGTCACAGTACATGGGAATCGAGGGAGTTGGTCGAGGCCACAAATGGATATCTGTCAACAGATTTTTAATCCATTCAGCCTCTTTTCCTGCAGCTGCCAAGGCAATGAGTTCGGCTACCATTGTTGAATGGGCGATACAAGTTTGTTTCTTGCTTGCCCAAGAAACCGCTCCCCCAGCTAGAGTATAAATCCACCCACTTGTGGATTTAGAGTCACCTGAGTGATCTATCCAACTGGCATCAGAATATCCCTCTAATATTCCTGGATGTGTAGAGTATGTCAATTCTAGGTTACTAGTTATTTTCAAGTAACCTAATACTCTACATCATGCAACCTATAGCACTAGCATATTCTAGTTGAGCCACTGCTCTTCCAGAGTTTTTATCAAGTTTTACACATGAATCAAAAGGTGTGTTAAACTCCTTTATATTCAAGTGTTGAAACTTTGTCAATATCTTCTCAATGTAGTGTGATTGATTTAAAGAGATTTGTGATCCAGATCTCTTCACTTTTATTCCAAGAATAGTGTCTACTTCTCCTAGATCTTTCATCTTAAAGATAGAAGAAAGGTAGTCCTTAGTTTCAAGGATCCCCTCAAGGTGAGTACCGATGATCAACATATCATCTACATAAAGACAGATTACTACAGTGGATCCTTTTGTGCATTTTGAGTAAATGCATCGATCAGCCCCATTATGTCTGAACCCGAAAGAGGTGATAGTTGTATCAAATCTTTCATGCCACTGTTTAGGCGCTTGTTTCAACCCATATAGAGATTTAACAAGTCTACATACCTTGTTCACTTGTCCGGGTATCACAAACCCTTCAGGTTGCTCCATATAAACTTCCTCGTTTAGATAGCCATTCAAAAAGGTTGTCTTCACATCCATTTGATGAATGTACAGTCCCTTTATGGTTGAGATTGCTATAAGAGTTCGAATAGAACTAATTCTAGCAACCGGAGCATATGTGTCGAAGTAATCGACTCCCTCTTTCTATCTATATCCTTTAGCCACTAATCTTGCCTTAAAAGCTGATATTGATCCGTCAGGATGCAACTTTCTTTTAAATACCCACTTGGAACCTATGGGTTTCACTCCCTTGGGTAAATCAGCCAATTCCCAAGTTCCATTCCCTATAATGGAATCCATTTCATCATTTATTTCTTCCTTCCATAGTGGAGCGTCCCTTGAAGATATGACCTCTTTAAAAGTCTTAGGATCATCTTCGATGTTAATCGATAAAATGACTTCTCTAGTCACTTTCTTTTGTGTTCCTTCTACTAGGTAGGAGAAGAAATCATCACCTAGACTTTTCTCTTTTCTTACTCTAGTACTTCTACGTGGTTCGTCAACCTTGTTTGAGGTTTTTGAACTACCATGAGATGTACTAGGAAGATTTGAAACCAAATTTCTCTCAGAGTTTTCAGCATCTTCTGAAAACTTGTCTTCAAAGAATTCCACATCCCTGGATTCTACTATTACTCCTGATTCCTTATCCAACAACCTATAAGCCTTGCTATTTCTAGCATATCCCACAAATACGCTTTTAATAGCACGAGCTCCCAGTTTGGATCTTTTAGGGTCAGGAGTCCGATAGCAGGCAACACAACCCAGACTCTAAAGTAGTTCCGATTGGGTTTTCTTCCTTTCCATAGTTCATATGGGTAGTTGGAATCACACGACTAGTGATCCGGTTGTGAATATGACAAGCGGTCAATAGGGCTTCTCCCCACAAGTTGTTTGGCTGACCCGATTGGTTCAACATACAGTTGACCATCTCAACAAGGGTACGATTCTTTCGTTCCGCCAAACCATTCTGTTGAGGGGTAAACGGTGAGGTGCGTTCATGTTTGATACCATTCTCTTCACAGAAAGTATCAAACTCTCTGTTAAAGTATTCCCCGCCTCTATCTGATCGAAGTATTTTAATTCGTTTTTCAAGTTGATTTTCCACTTCAGATTTATAAAGTTTAAAGGCATCAAAAGCTTCGTCTTTTGAATGTAATAAGTAGACGTATAAATATCGACTGAAGTCATCACAGAATGTAATGAAATACCGCTTACCACCACGGGTAAGTATTCCATTCAGTTCACAGATATCGGAATGAATCAACTCTAAAATAGTAGTCTCCCTTTTAACTGATGGAAAAGGTTTCTTTGTAAATTTCGCTTTTACACATGTTTCTCATTTTCCAAGCACTTTGTTGTCAATTTTAATTAATCCTTTGTTTTGCATTTTTTCAATATTTTGAACATTTGTGTGTGCTAAACGATTATGCCATAAAGAAATTGAACAAGCAAAATACTCAAAGGAATTGACTTTATTAAAATCATCAGAAAGAGTTACATCAATAGTGGAAACATAAACTTCATCAGAACTAGCCAAAACATTATTAACCCCACTCGGCCCAGCCCCATCCTCATCATCACTCAAGTTCAATCGATACATACCCGACAAGTTGTATCCTTTTCCTATGAATGTCTTCCGTTTGTAAATCAATAGCTTCCTTGCCTCGATGTTGATTCCAAACCCATGTTCATCGAGTTTGTTCCCAGAAACGAGGCACTTATTGATGGAAGGAACGTGAAGAACATTCCTCAAAGTAACAGTCTTCCTGGAAGTGAACTTGAGTAGCACCGTACCCATTCCCGCAACATCGGCCTTGCCGTTGTTCGCCACGATTACCTGTTTTCCTTCTCGAACAGGACCATATTCAACAAACTTGGACCGGGAGTTACACACATGAACTGTTGCTCCCGTGTCCAAGTACCAACCTCCTCTACTAGAAGTGATTCTGGTAGCTGCCTCCGAGATCATATCGATCTCCTCCATATGTAAGTTTTCAACAAGATTCTGGATTCCTTCAACAGAGTTGGCTACTGGCGGTCCGGATTTCCTTTCCTTGCATTCTCGGGCATAGTGTCCCGTCTCACCACAGACGTCACATTTCCCGGTTCTCTTGAGTTGTTGTACAGGTTTGGATTGCTGTCCGGATCTTTTAAAGCTCTTCTTTTGTGGACCCAGATTCCAGTTCTTAGAGCCTCCAACCTTTCCCTTTCCTTTGGTGTTCCCAGCCTTCACGTTGTTTGCACCACCCATCACAGACTTGCCTCTTTTTTCCCGATTTCTAGTCTCTTCTTCGATCCTTATGTGCTTTAGCAGGTCATCCAAAGAATAGTCTTCAGACTTGTGCATCATTTTCTTTGAGAAATCTTTCCAAGATGGGGGTAATTTATCAATCACCGCCCCCACTTGGAAAATTTCTGGAAGAGTTATGTTAAGCGCTTTGCGTTTGTTTACTGAAGAGTTATGTTAAGCGCTTTGCGTTTGTTTACTATAACCTGTAGCTCATGAATTTGTTCTAAAATTGGTTTTTCGTCATTCATTTGAAAACGTAAGAATTAGGACACAAGATATTTATTAGTTCCCTCTTCTTGTGCCTTATATTTAAACTCAAGCGCTTTCCACAACTCTATAAGATCGTTTATTGGAGAGTACAAGTCATAGAGTCTATCGGATAGGGTGTTTTTAATATGTCCGCAGGCCAAGGATTTCTCCTCCTTGCGGAGTAGCCTTAGCTTTTCAAGCTCGGCTATTCTTGCCCTATCCGGTTCTTTTCCCTTTTCGGGAATCGGATCATCAGGGATAGGCGGGAGGTTTGGGTCCAACACATGATAAAGCTTAATAACCATTAGCAAAAACTTGATCTTTTCGGCCCATAGGGTGTAGTGGCACCCGTCGAACCGGTCAAGCTTCACAAACTCTTGATTCACCATTCGAACATTGGAAGAGTTTCCGAAGTCCATACTAAAACCTTTAAGACTGTTGAATTTTCTTATTAGTAAAATTCAATTATAAATGAAACAACAAGATTTATTTAAAAAATAACAACTTTAATTATAAAGATTCAAGCTTTATTTATAAAGTTAAAATCTTTATGATTAAGGTTCGACAATTATCAAACAAAAAACAAAATCAGAATGAATAGAATGTGAACCTAATAACGAATCTATCCTTCGCGATAGATACGTTTTGAAGAAGGAGTGGAGGATAGACTGTCCACTCTAGTGGACGGAGAATAAAACAATGCAGAAAATGTAAGATACTAACCTGTGTAGAATATCAGCAGCAACCACAAACAGGACGGTTTAGAAGATGGTCAACAGCAAGAAACCAAAATGCACGGTTTAATCTAAACCTGTCCTTAAAGGTTTTAACGACACTCTTTTGAAGTTGTGAGTCTACAGTCGTTTAGCCCAGGATTTGATGCAGTTTTAGCCAAATACTAACAGCTATAGTATCGACTAATTAATGCAAGTCTTGACAGAAAATTAGTAGAGAACAGAAGTGTGCTACAGTTCGTGAGACAAAGCACAGATCGAGAGAGAGCAGATGGCGAGAGAGAGAGATAGCAGTTTAATTTCTGTGTGTTAACATATGAAGGAGAGGGTTTTATTTATAGTTGGAAAAACCAGAGAATAATTGAGAATATTCCCTAATCTCCTCCCCAAGAATCGGAATTGGAGATGAAGTTGGAGACTAAGTCTCCAACTGATTTGCAACAATTTATCCCACGTTTTTATTAGCTGGAAAAACGAAATTATCTGCTCAAAGTTAAAAACTTTATCTGAAAATTTAAAACTTAATTATCTGCTCAAATCACTTAATTTATTCTACATCTCGATCCATAAAAAGAAAGCTCGGGGCGAGGCTCCTCAACTCCGAGGCGAGCATGCGAAGTGCGCGTCATTTCGCGAGAACCGCACCCGCGGCCTCGGCCTCGGCCTCGGCCACGGCCACGCGTGCGCGTGCGTTGCACTTCTTTGAGACCCCCACCATAAGTCTACCATTTTACTCAAGACCCAATTGAGAAGATGGCTTTATAAACAACACTTTGTTTTATGTCTCTACCAATGTGGGATGGAAAACATTCCAACCTTACACTAAATTTCCAACATCGTCCCTGTATTTGTATATATATACATACATTTATCGAAGGTTTTGTCGTCGGAGGAGAGACGTTGGTCTTCCCCGGCGATGGGTCATGATTTTCGTCCAGGTGGTGGGTCACGATTTTCGTCTGCATATGTATATATATATATATATATCTGAGATAGAGAGAGAGATCAAGAGAGAGAGAGAAGAGAGAGATACAGAGAAAGAGAGAGAAGAGAGGGAAGACGACCTCGCTGGAGGCTCGCCGGAGAAGACCACCGGAGACGATCTGTATCTCCTCTCTCACTTTTCTGGTGGTGACTGTTTTGTTTTTGATGTCGTTGACTGTGTGGCTATGATAGAAATCTTCATCGAGAGATCGAGAAACAGTTGCCAATCGAGATATATATATATATATATATATATATATATATATATATATATATATAGAGAGAGAGAGAGAGAGAGAGATGGCCGGGGGGTGCTGCCGGAGGTCGCCGGCGTGAGATTTTTTGAGGTGGTCATTGTGTCGCATATATATATATATATATATATATATATATATATATATATATATGATTTAATGTTACTATAATATCAATACAAATTAAAATAAATTACAATTTGGTCCCTAATGTTTTTATGGTTTAAACAAAAATAAGAAAAAATAAAGAAAGATTGCAAAAGGAGAGAAAAAAACATGGTTTGACGAAAATACCCCTGACTCTAACGGACAATTTTAACGGAGTTAACGACGAGGGACGATTTTCAAAGCAAAATGCAAACCATGGGCCGATAATTGCAGTTTTTGTACCACAAGGACCACTTTCAAAGAAAGTGGTAAACCACAGGGACCAAAATTGTAGTTTACTCTAATTACTATAATATAACTTATCATTAATTATTATTTACATAATACTTCTATTTTTATATATAAGTGAATAATCTTTAACATTAATTAGTATTTACATGAGACTCATTTTTTTTTTACTTTTGTTGGGTTTTTAGAGTTCACTTTCTATTTTTGTCTTCTACAATTTTCATAAGTTCTAAATTTAAAAAATCAATGTCTTTTATTTACATTATACTTGAAAACAAGAATATGTATATTTTTATATACGTAACAATGTTATAAAGTAAGAGACTGATTATAATTGATAGAAATAAAAATAAAATGAAGATGAGGACTAATCACATGAAGAGATGTTCCTTGGGGTGTGCGTAGTGGTGTATTTAATACAAATAAAAATAAACTGATTATATAAAAAATGAAACTATAAGGATATTCCTTTTGTTTTTTTCAGGTACCTTACTCATTAATTTATGGAAAGCACAAGTTACAAA
Source organism: Arctium minus (assembly GCA_954870635.1). NCBI lineage: Eukaryota > Viridiplantae > Streptophyta > Magnoliopsida > Asterales > Asteraceae > Arctium > Arctium minus. The sequence goes on from OX941096.1 coordinate 45,882,470, forward strand.
TTTGCAATTAACTCTAACATTAATGTGATCGAGATGCAAAAAAACATCCATTAAATCTAAATAATTAGAAACTCTCTATTTTTGTTACTACTTACTTTACTTTAATAAAATGTAATAGTTATTTATTTTAATTATATTATGTAATTTTAAGGGTGAGTAATTTTTTAAAAAACTTATTGTAGTTTAGTTTACATTTGTTAATTACCTGCATTAAGAACTAGTTTTTATCAAATATAACTAGTTTATAAGCTAATTTGACAAACATGATATTTAGCTTACACCAAGACTAATCAAGATCGATTCCATTTGAGAAAAAATGTATTTTATTTCATAAATCGACACAATTAACTCTTCAATGGTCAAACCACGTAGAATTTCCCCCAATGTCAAACTGCAATTTTGGCAGACCCACCTTTAGGTGCACCCGCTCAAAGAAATTCATGAGTCCACCACTCCTTACAAAATCTCATTTTCTTTTTTATATGAGATTAGACATTATATGAGAAAATACAACATTAATTTGAAATATTGAACTACTTTGACCAAATCAATGTCATATACTCCCTTCGTCCTAAAATAAATGTCCACAATGAAAATGGCACACAGTTTTAGGAATGTGCAATTATTACACTTTTTAAATAACCAAAATACACTTTTACCCTTGAAAATAGAGAGAGAAACTTTCTCCACCTTATAATTAAGGGTAAAATGGAAAATTGGAAACTTACTTTTGAAAGTGGACATTTATTTTGGGACAAACTAAAATAGTAATGTGAACACTTAATTAGGGACGGAGGGAGTAATTTTTTCCATATATAGTTTTTTTATATTATCTAGAACATCTTATTTTAGAAATTAGAGTAAATTACAAATTTCATCCCTATGGTTATATGAAAATTTGGATAAGGCCCCCCTAAACAAATTAATTACATAGATGGTCACCGTGGTTTCTCATTTGTTATGGATTGGGTCCCTAGCCCTACATTCACTCTCATTTAGGGGTATGAATGCAATTCCTTAATTTTAAGGACCTTATTGTGATTAAATGGTTAAATAGGAAAACCCTACATTCACTCTCATTTTGGAGAAATCAGACGTTGGATAATAAGGCAGAGAAGGAGGGATTTTGATGAGAGAAAGAGAGCTCATTTGGATTATTGGTGAAGAGTTTGAAGGAAATCAGTAAAAGAAGGGTCATCTCCTCCAAGGTAACTCCTCCCTCTCAAGATCAACCCTTCCATTAATGGAGTTATGTATTCAAAGTTTGGAGTTTACCTTCCTTTTCTTATTGGATTGAAAAACCCTAGATGGGTGATTGTTTTGGTTGATACTTAGTAGTTTTCAAGTGTTCATTTTGAGAAAACCCACCATTGTTATTGGTATCTTCAAGGATGTCAAGGGTTTATGTTTTTGGCTTAAATGTTGGATCAAGTGATGGATTTTGTTTGGATTAAATGTTGTTTTGATGTTTGAATATACATTAAAATGATTTAGAACGTTGATTCTATCGATTTTGGAGGCTTAAAACCGATTTGGGAGAGTTTGGGGATAAATGGGATTGAGAAATTATAGTTGAAAATCGTGCAGCAGACCAGAGGTTGGCACGACTTCTGGAGCGGGTTGGGTCGCATGGAAGGTCGCGCCAACCCCTGTTGGCCGATCTTCCATTTTGTCTCGTTTGTTGTAAGAGGCTAGGTTCGAGGCGCCATTTGGGGTTTTGTCTTAGGGGTTGTAAATCTTCCATTTTGTCTCGTTTGTAGTAAGAGGCTAGGTTCAAGGCGCAGCTTGGGGTTTTGTCTTAGGGGTTGTAAACGATGGATTTGGGGTATAATTAGGTGGTTTAATACCCTCTTTGTTGCATGATTTAGGTGTTCGGTTTGGACATCTGTAGCATAAAGTGTGAGCTAAAGCGTGGACAACAGGTGAGTTTTTCTTAACTTACTTTATTTGACGTATGAGCCCTAAATACGTGTAATGCTTATCAAAATGCATGTTTTACATTTCTTTAAAATATGTTTCATGGTGCGGATATTAAAGTGTGCATGCATATGGGGGTGGGGCACGTGATGGATTTTATATGGGAGGTGTGACCCATTTGGAATGCATGAATTCGTTTCATGTGATTCGTTTCGAGGGCAGATGTGATCCCGAACACGTTGTCACAGGTGTGCATGACCTAAGTGTGGGCCATCTACATTGTTTGTGTGTGCATGGTGGTTTTAAAGGTGTGAATCATTTGTAAATGATTATAACTCATTTTGAATTATAATTGTTGGTGCGATGCTGAAACTTGAGGGAACTTACTAGACCTTTGGTCTAACCCTCGTTTTTATAAAACTGAAAATCTTTTTCAGGCAAGTGTATAGTGGTAGTTCGTCCAAGGGGAGATAGAAGAGGTGGCGTAGTAGAAGAGGTGGCGTAATAGAAGAAGGCTTGGTGCAGGCTTGTAGTCGTCGGTAAGTTTATAGTAAAACTCAGTTGTGAATATGTATAACGTGGCATTGATAGCAGTGAGTGGTTTTGATGTGTTGTGTGAGATTGCTCATGGTGTAAAGGTTAACGTTTTCTAGAATGAATATTGTTCGGGATGTTAATGACCCGACTTGAGGTAGAACTTCTTGGGTTCAAAAGAGAAGAATAGTTGGCTACCGGTGAGCTTCTAGTTCCTAGTGAGTCTTCATTCTTGGAGTTTGTTGTGTCAGCTCTTTTGGGATAGGAGACGAAAACTGCATAGGGATATTGAGAGCTTCAACTCAAGATCGAGTAATAGAATTGAATCGTTTTGACTCTTTAGTCAACGGAAATGTGGCAAGGATGGTTAAGAAAGGATAACCGTGTTGTTTGGTAATGTGGAATAAGGATAGGATGAAAAGGGGGTGACTGTCGTTTGGCCTATTTGAGTCAAAGTTGGAACCGCATAATTTGCAAATCAAGGATGTCTTAGTTCTTGTACTTTTTTCTTTAAAAAAGTATATAACTTTTTATATTTATCAAAGAAAATATGAATATATGATTATTGTATTATGTGTATGTATACAGAGACCATCGACGTCCTTCAGGAAAACCCTATCCATGTCCCCTTCCTCCATTGTTAGCCCCTAACCCATTTCCAGCTCAGTTCATATAGAAATCGATTGAAATAGATGAAAGGATTTCAGTAACTTTTGAACAAGAGCATCCATGGTGGATTCAACAGATTTATGTTTATTGTCCCTGTGTTTTGAAATGGTAACACCAGCAATGAACAAATGAACACTGTTAAACACCATGACTTATGGAGAACTTTGGATGAAAACTTAATCCACATAAATTGGTGGGTTCAGCCACACTGTTAAGAACAGAAAACATCGCCTCCTCCCTACCTTCCCCATACTATGAAGACCACAACGTTCATATCTACACCACCAATGTACACTGTTAAGCCACACTGTTAAGAACGGAAACCACGGCCTCCTCCCTCCCCTCCCCCCTACATGACAACCCCAACACCCCATCATCTTTTCCCCCCCAACTTTCATTCGAAATCGAAAAAACCACCTACCATGACAATGAATAACAAAATCAAAATTGAACTAATCTCACCCTACCTAGTCACGAAATTAAAAATCCTTGAATGGTATAGGTTTAGATCTATTCTAAGGGGGAGGGGTTCTTTTGGGTTAATACTTCATTCCAATGGTTTAGGTTCAGATCCATGCCAATATTGCATGCTTCTTCTTTTTCCTCCGATCCATTATAAAATGGAGGGGGTTTTCGTTGGGTTATTGGTGTGATGGCGGGAGTTCGGTGGTAGGTTTTGGTGAAGGGGGAAGAAATTCAGCGGGTTGTAGTTGTTGGGCATTAGAGATTAACGGAGGTGTCATCGGAGATCGATAGAGGTTTGCCGGTTCAAGCGGTTGCCGAAGATGGGTTTTTTTTTGCAGGGAAAAGGATCTCATTGTCGCACAGGAAACTAGGGAACGATAGGGGAAGAAATAAGAGTTTATATATAATATTAATAATAGTTATAATAATTATATTTAGTTTTTTTAAAATAAAATGTGAATTAAACTTAACTGAGTTAGAGACATAGACCCAATCCATAACAAAATGAAAACCACAATGACCATACCTGTAATTATTTCATTTGGGGGACTTAATCCATAATTTGGATATAACCATAGGGAATAAATCTATAATTTACTCTAGAAAATCTTTAATTTAATTACTTACTTTTATGAGGTGCATTTTCACATAAAGAAACAAACAATTTTGTTGCAAAGTCAATTAATTAATCAAATCCATTTGTATGAAATAATTGCAAAATTTAAGTCATTTTAAATCAACCTCTACCTATAAGTATCCCTTCATTTTGTCATGCAATTAACAATTTCATCTTAATTTCCAATAAAAATGGCTACTTGCAAAACTCTTGTTATTTTCTTCCTTTTCATCACATCTCTTGTCTCCGTCCATGAATGTATGCATCCATCTCCACCTCAGTATTATATGATCAAATTAAGAGAACACAAAAACACCTATATCACACGTGATTAAGTAATCGTCGACCTAGGGATGTGCACGCACATGTGCACGCACATGTTTAGCTTAATGACAGTAGGGGTATGCACGTACGTGTTTGGCTTGATGACAGGTTTGGTCGTTCCTTAAATCACATGTGATATAGACACTATTGTGTTCTCTTTCTTTAACCATGTTCATGTTTTAACCTCCTCTCTCTCTTTCTCTCTCTCTCTCTCTCTCTCTATATATATATATATATATTCATTTTCTTACTAAGTTTTTGGTTTCATTGTTGTGTCCAGGCACATCAAACAGTCTTTTTCAGAGGAAGGTGGCGTTGAGTTCAAATGAGCAAAGAGTTACAAGTGAAAAGATCGTTATTGGAGGTTGCTTTCTTCGTCCTGAACGTTGTAGTAATCCAGGAGGAAAATGCTATTGTTGTATAACTAGTCAGTTTTGCTGGACAGATCGTGAGACGTGTGAGAAAAAATGTTCATAAAAACCTTTTAATATATACTTTTTATTTTATATAAATTTTGTCACTTTTGCCATTTTTTTGGGATTTGAACATGTTACTTTTTCTTTGCTATTTTAGGTAATATTTATATGTGATCAAAGAAAATTTTCGAGCTATATTTCACATGTAATGACTTAAAATAAGATACATTTGCTTTGTGACAATATTATCATTAAATGATCATTAAAATAACAAAATATTGAACTGTAGTTACGAACTTGATACGTAAAGAATGTATGTAACAAATGATAAATAATTACGTTGCAATAACGATAAAACAAATGTAATCACATAAATTAATATGCCAGTGAATTATTTTTGAAACAATAATTTTTCCGGTCTAAACTTCAATAAATATATTAGATATTGTCTAATTTAAATATTAGACGTAAATAAAAGTAACAATACAATTCAACACATAGAATTATGATGATTACAATAGTGTAATCTTTGTTTTGTTTATAATGCATTTTGCATAAAAGGGTTCAACTAAAATAATATATTAATATCATTCGTTATAAAAAACAAAGTATAAGATTACAATTATTTGTGATTCATAAATAGTTGTATATGATCAATTGATTTTATATCTATTTTTATTATATTTATAAGAGTTATTTAATTTTTGTCCTTGAGGTTTAGTAAAAAGTTTAAAAGTAGGACCTAAATTTTGAAGATTTTTAGAAATTATCATTGTGGTTTTCATTTTACTTTGGAAGTGATCCTTGGTTGTTAATTTTATTTATTTTCTTTGTTAGACCGCCAGGCATTTAAGTCTTTTCATTAATATTTTTAACGATCTTTTAAAAAAGTAACAAAAAGTTTTATTTTATATATTCTTTAAAAAAAACAAATTTTAGATTGAGAGAGAAATTTATGATAAAGAAATATCATGTTATATTTGAAAAGAAAAGTAAATTTCTTTGATAAAAATACTAAAATGCCCCTCGCATTAACAAAGAAAATAAAGAGAGTCAACAACCAAAAGCAACTTTCAAAATAAAATAAAAACTATAAATATTAAAATTGAGGTCCTACTTTCAGATTGTTCACTAAACCTCAAAGGCCAAAATTAAAATTTACTTTATTTGTAATAACAATTGGAGAAAAAATCAGCAAAATTGGATTTTGAAAACAAAGGCTTGAAAACCATCGTGAATCACGAAACTGTTGCGTTTCCATTAAAACGGTTTAATTGCATCATTTTAAAAACAGTATTATTTTAATTGCATCATTTAAAAACATTAAGAGCCCTAAAAATCTTGACAATATATTCCATGATCCCTATATCAATTAAAATAAAATACACTATTATTTTATTTAATTAGTTTAATTTAGTCTTTTTTTTTTTGTTTTTAATGAAATCAATAACTAACTTTTAGGTAAAAAACTACTTGTTAAATTAATAATGTTTGACAAAACTTAGCTGATAAATTAGTTGACAAATATAACATAATAGAAAAGAACATGTTAAATGAAAAACCGTAAAACCATGAAAAACAGATGAAAATGTATATCAATATGGATGTCAAATTAACGAGAAAAATATGATCGATTTTTTGTGTAATTTGTTTCCTTTGAATTTTGATTTTATTTAGGTTTAATACACAATATTCTCTGCAATTTATATCATATTTGCAATGTTATTACAAATTTCTTGCATCTCATGCCATAGCCCTCACATGTTACCATGACTTAAACTTCCTGCGTCATCTAATTCGTTTATAGGTATTTATTCACGACGTTATTGAGAAAACATGAACGTACCATGAGAGAATTTGATTTGCGTTTCTTTCTAATATCATTTTCTAGTTTTCGATAATTAAAAAAATGTTATTATATCCACCTCTATTTATGTCATAATCAGTTTAAATCATACATTAAAAATGTAAAAACTAAATCATGTTAATATGTGTGAGGAGAAAATTAGGAGGTAGTGGTGAATATATAACAATATATAGGGGTATGTTTAGTTTACCCTATTATGAAATTGAAGGAGGAGGGACGAAAAATATTCATGTCATTGAATAATTTTACACATATACGAGGAAACAATAATATGACAACTCAATTACACGACTGACTTTCCTCAAGTCCTATAGTAACGTGATATGCCAAACCAAAAGAAGAATCAACTTAAAATTATGATAAAAGTTATTAATAGCCAATAAATTCAAGCTTTTAAAGAGTTAATTAATCTCATTTTTTATTCTTATGAGACGGATTGTTGCAACCAAACAACACTAAAATAAACTCACAAATATTGTTTTTTATTCATTTGATAAATTAGTATAACTCATCACCACATAAAATACATGAAAAAATAATTAATTTTGTAAAAACAAACTACCTTGATCAAATAACTACGTCACTCGTTTGGTATAATTTTTTCCATATTTAATTTTTATAAACTATATGTAACACCCCGAATTTCGAAAAACACCATTTCAAGTTAATACAGAAATCAGTAGCCTTAAAGGTGAAAAATAAGATTTTTGATTTTGGACTTGAATCCTAGATTTTATAGTCTTAATGGATAAATGATTCAATTACGAGTCCAACGGTTCTTTCCGGAGCAAAAACGGAGCTATAACGAAGAAGTTACGGCCAAAACAGTGAACGAGAAGAAAACCAGGGGAAGCGGGCGACTTATGCCGCGACTTAGGGTCGCGAGATAAGTCGCGAAACCCCCTGGTCGAGCTAAAAACCGATTTTCAGCCACCAAACTTCATTTCTTCATATCTTCTTCATCCCAACTTCGTTTTCAATGATTCAAGTTGCTATGGTTTCGTTTTTGAGAGCTTGTCAAGGTTAGATGGTTAGTTTTGGGAAATTATAATGGTGTATTGGAATCTAAGACCAAGAGCTCATCATCATCACCTCCATCTTAAAGAATTTTGGGGTTTTCTAGGTTTTTATCAAAACCTAAATGGTAAGTTCATCCCTTCCACTTCCAAACATCTTTATGGGTTATAAATGCTCGATAGATGTCAACCTAGTGTTTGATTCCTCTAATTTTGTTTTGAAAGATTTTGGGAGTCTTAGGTCAAAATTAGGGTTTTGCCCAAAATAGAGATTTGGATGATTAAGTGTTTGGGGAATGTTTCTATGTGGTTGGTTATATGTTTTGATGGTTGGAAACTTATGGATCTAGGTTTTGGAAGTTTTTGCTTGGAGATTCAAGTTTCTTCAAAGGAGCTCAAAGCGGGGTAAAATCTAGATTTAGTCTAAATCTAGCGAGGTGAGTTCAAGTTGATTTGTGAAAACGTTGTACATGCCAAAATGTTTATTTTAAAGTATTTATGTGTTTTACATGAAATTATCAACTGTTGAGTTATTTGGTAACTTTTGGTTATTTGAAGTATTTGGCTTATTAAACCTTATAAAATACCAAATTTGGGATTTTTGGGCATTTTGATAAATAAGTCATAAAACAATAGTGTTTTAATGATTTATTGTGTAAATGGATTTTTGGTCATAAATGCATTTTAGTGCTTGTTGGGTTTTTTTTATGCATCATTCATACAAATGGGCAATTTGAAAATAAGAGTACGTGAGTCCTTGGGATGAGTTATTCCCGACCTTGGGAACATTTTATAAATAATAACCTTTTTGGGTTTTGGGCCAAAAGCCATTGATGATTTGAGAAACAAAGATTTTGGGGAAAGATATAATTTGGTTTATATAACCATATTGGCTCTTGTGGTTTAGCCAATCGTCTGTTAAGCCGTTTGGGGATTGATTTGTACTCTATTGAGTCTTTGGGACATTTGTTCCGTTTTGGCAGCTCTTTAAGGAGCCTTGGACGTATGGTGTACTTAGTTGCATCTTATTTGAGAGTTACATGTTTTGAATGCGTTAGTCCATTCTTTTGAGTCATGTAACGTTTTAGACTGTAATGCATTGGATCCATAGGCATATGAGTCAGTTGGTTAGTGGGGACCTTATCCCCGTGTTGGGACTGGATATTGTTTATGGCTAGCGGGAGCTTGAGGTACAGATCGTGGGTGGTTGAACTCGATAACCGCGTAACCTTTATTGAAGGACTCGAGGTATATATCGTGGGTGGTTGAACTCGGTGCCCGGTTGTAATCCAGTATGGTTACTCATTGTGGAATTTAGTGTCCGCGTTTGAAGTCTAGTGAGTGGTCCCCAAGTCATGTTTTTTTATGTAAGCTTGCGGTGGTGCTCTGCAGAGCCATATACGGAGCTAAGTCTTGCGGTGGTGCCCATGGTGACCCGGATACGGGGACTTGTGGCTTTGGTTGTGACACTCATTAGAGGTCGAGTAGACACTAGGATCAGTGGTGTCTTGCGGTGGTAGCTCAGAGGAGCCGGATACGAGGAACCATGGTCTTATGTGAAGCTCGAGAACATTGATACGTGGCTTAACTTTGTGTGCCCGCCACATTCGATGGAATTCGGGTATCCCCCGTCACCGAAAGGTGTTGTTTTTTGGTATTGAGCTTTATTATCCAAGTTTTCGGTGACGTTTTGTATAAATGGATCTTATCTATGATTTATGGGTTGAGTATTATGCCCCACCCGTGTTTCGGGTGTTTCGGGATATAAAGTTTTAACCGTATCTTCACTAATGTTGAGTTCGATTTTCTATTCACGTTTTGAGTGAGTTTCGGGTTGAGATTAATTTACGAAAGAACGTTTTATTTTGGGATCTTGTCCTTGGGGTAATTTGGATTGGAAAACGTTTACATCGGTGTTTCTCTGCCTAAAATGCATATTATTGGAAAATGAGTCGTTTTCATATTTGAGATATCATTTTGAAAGAATATGATTTCAATTGCATTACTCCTTCCCAATAATACCTTTATTCATGTTGAAAACTCTTGAACTCACTAGGCGTTAGCCTAACCTTTTTATTTGTCGGCATGTGCAACATGTTCTCGGTTGAGAATAGCTCTAGTGACACAGTGTTGAGAGGAGCGCTAGTGCTATGCTCGAGAAGTGGTTATCTTAGTGAAGTCTTTCGCACTTGTTTCGGGAAGAGCAACTTGTGTTTGAGGATTAAGTAGCACCCGACTTGGTTTAGTCTTTGTGTATTATTGGAGTTTGAGATTAAATAGAAAGTTTTATTTTGGAGGTTTACCTTTTACTTGATGTATTATCGAAATTTTTAATTAGTTGCTCTTACCAATTTTTAAGGGTGTTACACTATCTAAAACAATTTATTTTTACAAAAAAAAAAAATAGACGTTACATATTTTTTATAAAAATAAAGTATATGAGTTGCAAATTCAAATCCATTTGCAAGTAGTAATTGTATATTTAAGCCATTGATACTTATAAATACCCATTCATTTTGTCAGTTTAATATGCAACTAACACTACAAAAATGACCACTATCGGCGAGGGAAAAATCCCTAATCCCTAGCTAAAGCTCGAATCCGTCGTTGATACTCGGTGGCTTCAATAGGCGTAGATGATACTATTAGCGACAGATCAATGACGGACATCAGCGACGAATTAACAAGGGACAAGTATCAACAAGGGATTAGCGAGAGACTTGTATCAATGAGGGATTAGTGAGAGATTAGTTCCAGCGATGGATTAGCGAGGGCCCTTATTAGCGACGGATTAACGAGAGCCTTTATTAGCGAAGGATTAGCGAGGGCCCTTATTAGCGACGGATTAGCGAGGATCCTTATTAGTGAGGGATTAGCGAGGGCACCTATTAGGGACGGATTAGCGATAGATTCGCTAACTTTTACCGATGAAAATTCGTCGCTAATCCCTCACTGATTTTTAGTTATTTTAAAAAAAAATTATCCATTTCCTGTGTATTATAATACAAAACATGCCCATAAATTGAAAATAACAAAACGAAATTGTACAACAAATTAAAATAACCAAATTCATACAATTTAAAATACCAAATTCATACAATTCAACATATCAAATTCATACAATTAAAGATAATGTCTGAAAATTAACTAATAATCTAACTATCGGGAGGGCCGAGAGGTCCGAAGGGGGGAAAGTGTATCATTGTTGCCGCATGAAAGAAGCCAAATGTGCCGATAATGTGACTTGCTCGGCTAACCAGGCATCTTGATTGGCTTGTTTGGTCTCTAGGTTTTACCTTCTCTTCCATTCAGCCGGCCTATAGCTGGGCCACATAGTAATCTTCCCGCTCCTTTGCCTCATCCTTTACTTACACGCTTTCTACAAACAAATCTCATAAACAAGCAAACAAACATTTTTCTACAAACAACTCCCATAAACGAGCAGACCAGAAATCACAATCACTTTCATTAGCATGCACGAATGCTACTCCTACATATCCTAACATCAATTCATTCAAACTCTATCCATGTGTCATTGATGCGACTTGGATACATTACTAATCCCTCATAGAGGTTTTATAAAGCACTCCCTCAACACTAAACCATCCCAATCATGATAAATATGCAAAATAAACTCGGGAAATCCATGCCGTTGCATATTTTCGTAAAATTACAACAAGGCCCTAGTAATATGAATAACCAAAAGTGATAACATTCATCAAAGCTAGAGGATTTCCAATATCATAATAGAGAAGAAAACTACACCTTTTGAGGATATAAAAGTTGAAGAAAGAAGAGCACCTACAGTAGGTTTATCAAAGGCTTATCCACATCAACATTCAACATTCAACATGTCAAACAACAAACACAAAAGTCAGAAATCGAGTAAACTTGATTTACTTGCATATGATTTATTAAATAGAGGGATTTGCCAGGAAATTTAACGTACAAAATACAAAGGAAGACAATATTAGGAAGAAAATAGTAAGAGTGATTAATTAGATGGAGGGGAAGATGTTCATTGTAGAATGCTCTAATTAGAAACAGAAAATACTATTAAGCTTCTTGTTTGGCTATTTTTCATTTTACAGAAGGCAAGAGGAAAAAAAAACAATTTATAATTTTAGTGTATATGGTGTAAATGCTTTTTTTTCCATCGCATGAAAACGAAAGCAGGATGAATCTGTCTTGATATCGACATAAAGAAACAAGAACTCATCATAAGTACATCACGTGCACACAATAGAGGATCATATCAAAATAAGAATTCAACCATCTTTGTACATTCTAGAGATGCAATTGTTAATAAGAATCCTCAAATGATTATGCTTCTATCTCCCACTACTTAGAGGTAGAAAAAATAAGTCACATATTTACAATTGAACTCTTCCAAAGTAGAGAATAATTTTAAAGATTGCAATCCCAATAGTTGATAGAATCACCTATTAGTGGCAATAAATTTTTTCACATAAAGCATATTGCATCAGCCACAACTTTCAAAGCTTTCAAACCATGGAATCTTGAAGTAAGCAAACATGGAATACTATATATAAAATGCATCATATATGCTCATCAGCAAGGAAAAAATGAACAAGAAGCCCAAATGAAATATAAAGTAGTTTAAAGCCAAATTCAGTTAGCAAAGAAAAATGCATGTTCTTAACCTGAAAAATGGTGAAAAGTTGCAACATACAAAGATATTGAGCTTCATCAAATTAAGTAGACTCTTCATATCAAACACAACTCTATACATATATAGAGAGAGATATATACATGTTACAAAAGCCACAACAGATCATCCTAAGAACTTGTATTTGAAGCAACAAGCAAACTTACAACTTTACACCACCATACAACACCAAATATGCCTCCATTTTGCCATCTAAATTTCACTTTATCTAAAGAAATTAATAAAAGATTAACAATCCAACTTCATGAACTAATCAAAACTTATCACCAAACTTCAATCTTCTATTAAATTTCATCTACAGAACAAAACTAAAAGGCCTCTTTTGACAAGTGTAACAGAGAATATATCGATTAGTGTTTAGTTTTAGAGTTTTATCGGCGTACAAAAACATCACATTAGATGTGAAGCGCCACCAAAAACCCTAACTTGAAGAAAACAACATAAATATTGAATAAAAGGTTACCTAGAGGCATTTTGATTCAAACGCCGATGGATAACCAAGTGAGAAAACAATAGAAAAGCGCAAGAAGTTGCAGACTGAAATAGAAAACCAATATATATATATATATATATATATATATATATATATATATATTGTAACACCTCCATCCCACGTGATCGGTGGAATGTGTGCTACGAATGAAAACATAATAACATAACTAGTTAACATGTACGGGAAAACATAGCTATTATAAAAATCTATCAAGCGGGAGACCAAATTTAAGACGACATATTTATACTATAATATTTACAGAAACAAAAGCTATTCCATCCAAGGTTGTCTTCAAAATGGTTACACATAGCTCTCACTCCCGAGTTGATCCCATCTGCGATCGTACACCTGCCGAGGACAAAACAAACCTCTGTTGAGCCAAATGCTCAGTGAGCGGATAATATATATAATAAAAATCATAGTCATAATCAAGTTAATAAAAAGAATACGAGTAAAAGAGCAATAATGACCCAAAACCGAAACATAAAGTGATTTGTCATCAGTTTAAACAAAATATCTCATCTGAGTAACTAAAACGTATCATCACACCAAGAGTCAAGAAGAATTAAGAAAATCATTTGCATTCGAGGGTTGTACGGACCACTCGAATAATAAGAAATGAGTATAGGGTAATACACTCAATTCCCTTCCGATAATCGGCTCCCGAAAACGGCTCCTAGGATCAATCCATTTGCCCTCAAGTTGGCCGGTACCAGGACAAACACACTTATTGACATTAGGGTACTAATAACAAGGACGTCATGGCAATTTATAGCCGACATGGAGACGTCATGACATCGTTGCCCTCGATGTTGTGCCTTAAAGCACGAAATATTCAAATCGTTGAAAACATGTCAAGTCGGTGTGTAAAGAGTAATTTCATAAAGTATATGACTTTCAATCACTACAAATCAAAATAGAATTCCGAAAACGGTTATAATCCAAAAACGATTCAAATCCGACAACGGATCAATCATACAAAATAATCAAATCCAAAGGTAGTTCAATTCAAACTCAGATAACCAATAATGAATATATTAAAGATAAGACATGGTGATAACTCCAAACAATAACCATTATAATAAACATTATGAATGCCGACAATTAGAGGAGTTATCAAACTCACAGTATCCCAATATGATTTCGTGAATTGGAATATGAAGAATTATAATCATAATAAAGTAATAGATGTCTAGATGGTAAACGGAATACAATATTACCTTGATAATAGAATAGTGTCTAAAGAGACTCACAAGAATCGGATATCCGTACCTTATATGGTAATCGGAGTAATGTTATGCGTTCAGGATGTTCCAACTTTAAGTCACGTCATTCCAAGTTATCTTAAGGTTCTATATATGTACAAAGCTCCCATCCCATTGTTAAGACTTATTTTTTATCATAAGTTTGTCCCTGAATAAGATTAGACATGATTGGGATTAAATTACATGCGTTACAAGTCCTTAAAGCATAAGGTACAAACAAATAATGCAACATAATTCCCTGCACCTGACAACTTTGTACCAACTCAATTTTGAGTCTGTTTATTATGCCTAGAAGTAAATTCAAGTGTTAATGTCTAAACAAATGTTGTAACTCTATTTCTTGAGGTTCTAATCGCTTTGGAATCATCCCATTTGAAGCAAAAACCGATTTTATATGAATTTTCTAAAAACAATGAACAAATCCCGTTTTGCACAGGACCAATTCCATAAACTCACTGATGGAATTGATGTGCCCAGTCGGAAAAATACCCTTTGATCAAACCTATATACTCCGAGGCCGCTCCCCGATAGTAGCGAGCTTGATCTCCCAATCGCATCTTCCAAGTACGGGCAACAATCCTTCTCTCCCACTCTAATGCCACACACTTCCATGCCATGTCGTGGTTGTTTTCCCATAGCTCCTCATTTTCTTTCAATACCTAGTTCAACTTGCTTCCTAACTTAACATGCTCTCCTTGCAAGTTGCTCAGCCACCCTCCTACTTGGTTCTTTTCAGCTTGAACCTTAGACAATTCATTTCTTAATTCAGTATTCTCTCCACGCATGTTTGCTACATCCTCTTCCAAGTCCTCACGGGTAGGCGTACTTGGGTTGTATTCCTCGTAAGGTTCCTCCGTTGGATCATAGGAAGAATCATCGACCAGGTTGGGTTGAGATGACTCGACCCTTGGAACACTCGCACTACCCCTTGAACTGCTCCTTGCACCTATACGGCGTCTGCTAGAGCGGCTAGAACTCACATGGTCATGTTGCCCGACTCCACCTCTTGGACCTAGTCTGGTAGCTATCGCACGACTTCCGCCCCTGCCCCTTCCTCGACCAATGCGCCTAGTCGTCTTTGTGTAAACCATTTTCCTACAAAACCACAATGATAAACCCATCACTTTTAGGCACGTTGTCAAAACTTAAACGTTGACCAACACATTTCCCTTATTTCTAATATTTATACTTCCTCTCAGTTTAAAACAAGTTAAATCACAAAGCTTAACGACATATTGGGAGGTATTTAATTCACACAGCTTTACCTGGCGAACTCACACAGCATGTTCACACTTACGGCTTATACGAGCTCACGCAACATGCTCGACTTACGGACTTACACCGTAATACTCCCCCATTCCCACACAAATCACAAACACATAACATGGAAATATTTCACGTTTAACGCATAAACGACATTTAAAAATATCAATATGCTCGTAAGAAATTTTTAATAAAACATGTAACCATTTTTATAAAAAGTCACATATAACTCACCGCACGAGTCGTTGTCCAAATCGTTCCTTGAAGTGGCTAGTGTCTCCCGTACAAATCCAAGACCATGACTTTAATTCTTATGTATAATATGACAACCCTAGAGATGATCGAGTGGTCTCCGTGACACCATTTATTTTAACGGTCCATGAACCGACATCTTTACTTACAATCCTGATTAAATATGAACATCCCTCAATATATATATATATATATATAGAGAGAGAGAGAGAGAGAGAGAGAGAGAGAGATAGGTTCATACGAGAATGGTAACGATTTAAAGGAATAAAGGGACAATTCTGGACCAATCATAATTAAGAAATTAATAATTAATTTTTTAATTAAAAAAGTTTATAAAAGGGTATTTTGGTCTTTTTTTTTACTCCTGATTATTTTAGGATAATCTATTATTTTAGGATAATCTTCTAACTCCTAAATATAAGTGATTTCCTAATTATTAGTTCTCTCTCACTCTCTTTCTTTCTCTCTCTCTCTCTCTCGATTTAAACCTAAAACACTCATGTTCTTCTGATAATCGAAGACGGCAGCGGAAAATCGAACGGCAAAACAATGATGCATTATAGGGTTTGTATTTTTCTGTTTTTGTGCATTTGAGGACGTGAGTTAGGGTTTGTATTTTTCAATTTATATGAAAACATCGACTATTCTGTTTTTCCATATCCAATTTATATGGAAACATTTTGTTTAAATTATTTAGAACAAAATCACATATGATTTTGGTGTCAAGTATTATAGCCAAGTTATTTAGTACAAAATCATATATGATTTTTGGTGTTAAGTATGAAATTGGTCTTATGTATTTAGAACAAAATCACATGTGATTTTGGTGTTAAGTATGAATTTGGTATTAATTATTTAGAACAAAATCACATGTGATTTAGGGTTGCAAACTAATAACATCATTTACTATACGGTATAATCACATGTGATGCATACTACACTTAAACAATTTGTCAAATTTCTTTACAATATAATCATAAATGATTTTGGATTGCATATTGTACACTATATAATCATCTGTGATTCGGGTTACATATTCGGGATTTGCTTGAAAAAAACAAACAGACCAGGTAAACTACCAAAATTGATTAACCGGATTTGCTTTAATAAAGAAAAAGGATAAATACGTTTTTGATTTGAATTAAATATTATAATCCATGTTTTTTGGAAGTTAATACTATCCTAAATTATCCATAGCATAATATGACTTTATTGCCCTTTTACTCTTAATTTTAGAAACTATTATTTTCGGAATTAATTTAAAAAATGATTGGCTGAGAATCGTCCATTTATTCTTTTAAATACACTATGTTCTCGTTTGAACTCACCCATATATATATATATATATATATATATGTGCTATATATATACTAAAACTAATGCATGCATCTGGATGGCTTGGATGTATACACATATATACTAAAAACGCATGCATGTAGGCTTGGATTTATACATGACCTATTAGTTATATATGTATGTATAGTTTAATTTGTCTCTTCCAAAATAATCCACATCACTCTCGAATAACATGCAGAACCCATGCTCTCTTTTTTTTTAAATATACAATGACAGAACTAACGTGACTTGATACATATATATATATATATATATATCGCCTAAGAACCCTCTCATCGTAGGAGTTCTAATCATTTTGATTCATGGCAGCGGCGAAATATCGTCATCTATTATTTATATTGACCGACACCCACACGGTCCATAAGTTCTACCCTTTTCGAGCCGAAATGAGCGCTTGGTTTCACAACCCGGTGTCACCGAGATTACAATTTTGAAAAACGGTGGAGGTGCTAGCGGTGATCGTGGCCACCGTTGCCCTACGGAAACCTAGCCGAACGATCGAACGACTAAAGTAAATATATATGAAACAAGATTTCGAGACGAGGTACGAAAGGCTTACCGGTCGATGCCGAACTTGCGGCGATAAATTGCACCCTTAACTTCCGTTCCGCTTTCCGTTGATGTCGTTGCTTGAAGTAGTCCTCGTTAATGCCCGAGTTTTACATGAGACTACAAACTCTACACCCCCTTTTATACTAATCCATTGACCGTTAGAAGCAATCGATAAGTCATGGAGACATAAATGGTTAATAAGTTTCAAACTTATGAATTATCCCAACATAAATTGCCAGTGGGTTACTTGAATGATTTGGTTGCCTTCAACCCTTTCACCTACATTCATTTATATATATATATATATATATATATATATTTGGTTGTTACAACTTTTTAGTTATCCAAATGAGTACTCGAGTCCTAATTAATTTATCCATTTAATTTTATCAACTCATCAAATACGTATATGTATACATTACTTAAGAATCAATTTGGCAATTTAATTATCTATCATTGAAATTATACATTTATTTTAATTTTAAGTCAAATGTAAATACTTATTTTGAGAAAAGAGAAATATAAATTATTTATCAAAAAATCATATGTTATTCAAATTACCAAACGATTATTTTTGCTTTAACTAAATGGCATACAAATAGTTACTCACCAGATTTCATATAGCCACCAAAATGTAGTGCTCCAAGCCTTAGAGGCAGTAATACAACTCTTTTATTAAGGTGCCATATCAATAAAAAAAGTGATCATGTATCTGAAACAACAATATAAAGCTTTAACACTTCAACAAAGGTAATAAAATCATTTAAAAGCAGCAAATAATAATTTTCATAGATTTTCAGCAGCAAGAGCTTGCTCGACATGGTGGCTCAAAGAACGCTTTTTAACATGATACAAGTATCTCATAAAAGAGGTTGACATACTGTGAGATAACGGTAGAAATGGCAGCTCCGGTTACACCTAACTTGAAGTAGTACATAAGTAAGGGAAACAAAAGAACAACTGAACAATTACCAATGCCTGCACAAGAAGAAAAATATCAACCAACAGAAAAAAAATTATTAAATAACTATAAACAAAAAAGATACCAAAAAACTTGCCTAGACATACTACAGGAGTCTTTGTGTCCTTAAAACCACGAAAAATGCCTTAAAGAGACAAAGAGACCACAACTGCAGGGCACCAAGGGCTCTAAGAGAAAGAAATTGTTAAGACGGGGCATGCAGAGAAGAACCCTATAATAAATCAACTTTATACATCACAACTTCTAAATGTAAACCACAAGGGTTGTGACGTACTGGTTAAGGCCATTTTTTTTCAGATTGACAACTGACATGGCAAATGTAATATTTGATTTTAGAGATGGAGAATAAAAATAAGTCTACCACAAGCATCCTGAAGTAATTCACCAACCACGACGTCTTTAATTTTAGAGATGGACAATAACTGGTTAGTGAAGATAGTGATTTTCAAACAGGAATACCTCATCGTATTCCGAGGTATTCCTCATCAACAGCTTGCTGAAAATAAGTATAAGCTGAATCCAAATAACCATAAATATGACCCCGATTCACAACCATCCGTATAATGCATTATTTCTTATCTATCAGTTACAAAGCTTATATAAACTATCCAACCGCCGATAAAGCAGATATATATATGCCATAATCAAGTTCTGCCTATGAATTTCTGCAAAAGACAACGAAATCTACATAAAGATCAACTCAATAAAAAAACTGAATCAAAATCATAATCCAAGCTTACTAATCGTGGCACAATATAACAAATCATATAATTGGGAGTGCATGCCAGATTCAATCAACTTAAAATCGAACTAACCAAGAAACAAACAAATAACAGTTAGCAGCAAAGACACAAACCTCGTGATCGAATGTCATTCCAGAAACGCGAATTGAAGAGAAAAGCTCGAGTGTTGGTTCTCTTTTTGGAAGCGGGGAATGGACCGGATATCATGTGGCTATCGTGGGGATCGCCAATCTAAGATGGAGATTGTATCAGGACAAGAATCGAGAGACAGGGATAGAGAAGCAGAGAACCTAATTTATCATGATCAATCTAGATGCAGAGAAGCCCAAACAACGACTGTTTTCTCCCATGTGTGGCTCCTGAAAACCCTTAAACACCATCTGATCTTGGCAGTAAAATTCGCCATTCTTTGACACATAATCGCGTTCCGGTTCCATTCTTGGGGTTGAATATTGTCATATGCTTAGGACGAGGTGTGGACCGAGACGCACACGATGAATGGGAGAGAAATTAGGGCTAATTTGGAGGAAACGTGTAGCGGTTGAAATAGAGCTTTTAAGTTTTGTACATCATGTTGGATCAACAGTACCTTTTAATTTAAACGGTCCATATCAAATTTTCAGATTAATTTAAACGATCCAAATCAACCCAAAAACGGTTGACTCGTCTCCATCCATATATATAATTTAGGGGTTGTTCGGTTCGTTTTCTATTAAGTCCTGTATGGATAAAGCTGTCTGTATTGGTAAAGTTGTCTGTATGATAACAAATAAGTTGTTGTTCGGTTGTTGTGCTGAATAAACAGTTTGAATATCATAAATTACCATTTTACCCCCAGTATATATTTTTGTTTGAATAAAATAACTATATGATAAAATTATTGAATAAATGACTTTTAATTATAAAAAAAATTAATTTAAATCTTTGTTAATTACAATAATACAATTTAAACATTTATTTTCTTTTAAAAATATAATTTATATTTTATTAACATAATATGTATAATATCTTTAATATTTTATTAACATAACATTGATATGTTTTCCCTTTATTCCCATTCATTTCCATGTCGCCTCTTTTAATCCCTCCCATTCTCTCTTTCTCTTTCTTTCTCTCTCTCGAAAAGGGTTCTTCTCAACTCGGTGAAGATTTGTTGGCAATGGAAATAAAGAGAACAAGAGCAAAACAGAGGGCTTAGAACATGAGATCTGCATCAAAGAGCTCTAGAACCCTAAATCGAAAAAGAATCTGATGCATCAAAGAACAATAGCAAAACAGAGGGTTGACATAAATGGGTTTAGAGCATATTGGTGGCTGTTTGGTTCATTTGGGTATAAAATGATTAATGCAGTTCAAAATAAAAAAGAAATGGCTTTAGAGCAACGTGTAGGGGTGGAAGGGAGAAAGAAGGCAGATGCAGCCGTGTAGGGGAGGGAGGGAAGAGGGAAGAAGAAGGGTAGTTTGGGAAATTTTATGGGATTTAATGGCTGAGTGCATATGACATAGTTTTTGTAGCTGAGCGAATAAGCTCCTACCGAACAGCTAGATATGGTTGCGCAAATAAGTCATATATGTTATACACCTCATTAAGCTAATTTGGAGGAAACGTATAGCGGTTGAAATAGAGTTTTTAAGTTTTGTACATCATGCTGGATCAACAGGACCGGTCCAGATCAAATTTTCAGATTAATTTAAACGATCCAAATCAACCCAAAAACGGTTGACTCGTCTCCATCCATATATATATAATTTAGTATAAAGAGTAATTTTTCTTAAATCAATGACAGTACTAAATTTTACATCAAAACATATAATTTTGGGTATATATATATATATATATATATATATATTTATAGGGTTGAGTTCTTTTGTTAACCTTCATATTCTTGTTAACTATGTGAACTAATCCAAGCCATCCATCTTGATATTGGATGGTTGAGATTAATACTTAATTTTTATTAAAAACGTCTCATTTATTACATATGAAGGTGAACATGACTGGTCAAGGGTATTATGGGGAAAAAGACTCATAGTATTAATCCATATGAAACGCCTAATTGAACATTTATTTCATTACAATAGAAACGGATGAACATTTATTACATTTATTTCATTACATATGAAATATTTATTATGGGTAAAAGAAAATGATTTAATCATAACATACAATATAATTATGGAAGCTTCATTTTTGTAATCCCCCCAATAAAAATTAATTTTAATTCAGAAAACACATGAACATCCCTTAAATAAACACAACATCGATGAACATCGATAGAGATGAACACATATGTTCATCGATGAACACCTTACAAAGATAAAACATTGATAGATGAGAACATCGATGAACACCTTACAAACATAAAACATTGATAGAAGGGAACATTGATGAACACAAACATTGATAGATGGGAACATCGATGAACACCTTACAAACATAAAACATTGCATAAAACACATATGTTCATCTTTAATATATGAATGTTTGTGTGATTTACAAATGATGATTAATATATGAAAAAATTCTTGAAAAGAACGATTATACTATCTACTATTTTATCAAACATATGCACCAAAATATGTTTATCCTATTGATATGATGTAAAAAAATGTAGGATATGGAGATAATACAAGAATCGTAACCTACCATGTAATTATGAAAACTTGTTTTTTGTAACTCCTAACAACATTAATGCAAAGAAATAAAATGACATATATACCCTTTAACATTAAGAATTTCAATAATTTAAATATCAACAATCCTTGAATTCCTATTGGTTGAGCAAGGTTCATAAAGTTAACAAGAAATGAATGGTTAACAAATGATCCTTGCTCTCTCTCTCTCTCTCTCTCTCTATATATATATATATATATATAGGGTTGGGTTCCGATGAAAAGTATATATATATATATATATATATATATATAGGGTGCGTTTCTTTTGAAACCCAAACAATTTGTACAAACTATGCAAACCAATCTTACGTGTTCATCAAGTCTAATGAATATATGATTTTATTATGTTTCCTAATTTAAAATCATGATTATAATAAATAAACTTAACATTTCCTAATTTAAAATCATGATTATAATGAATAAACTTAACATTTTCCATATATATCACAATCATTATTAATGAATCATAATCATTATCCATAAATATATTTATTGTTTCCTAATATATTGTTTGCATAGTTTGTACAAATTGTTTGGGTTGCAAAAGAAACGCAAATATATATATATATATATATACATATATATAGGGTTGGGTTTCAGTGAGAAGTTGAGTTTGACGTGAGAAGCGTGAGAATTGGTTATCAACCGTTGGATGAGAAATAAATGCATATTAGGATGAGATGCACCGACCTTGCACCTGATCAATTCCTTTCTAAACCACAATTCATGGGAAGGCATTTGATTAAAAGTGATCCACAATTTAGATCCACTTTTCACGCTTCTCACGTTAACACTAACTTCTCACACGATCCTTCGCCTATATATATATATATACTTGCGTTATTTGTTATGATCCTGATAAGCATGTCTGACTTGTGTGATCAGACATCAACAATGGAGATTGGTAAGCACCAGATCAGGGTGAATGTGATTGCTCACGGGTTGCATATAGAAGATGAATTTCCAGTATCAGTTGGGAAGGATAGGGCACAAAGTTTGGTGAAGGTTGCAGCCCGACTAAACAGATGGTTAGATCCGAAGAACGACCTTGCTTCGACCGTGATCTACTTGGTAAGTGATGACTCGCCCTACATGACTGGAACCACGATATACGTTGACGGTGCACAGTTCGTTGTAAGGCCCCACATGTATGCTTATATGGGAATCTGGAGAACTCAGGTTCGGACTTGGAGTTCATCAGATTTGGTCATGGATGGGAGGATCACTTATAACATTGTTTAAGAGTGAGATTATTGCTGCAACATGTGATGTTAAAAGATGAGTGGGATATACTCACACGTGTCAACATCAAACGTATTTTTTCTATTTTCAATGATAGGAATTAGCTAAAAAAATTAAAATAGTAGGCTAGCAACTTTATATTTCTGGTATTTCTGAAATAAAAGATGGACATCTGAAAATGCATTCCAACTGTTTTGGTGGATGAATTGCATTCTTTTGGTTTGAATATATGTAATTACAATTGTATCAAGTAACCATACTGGAGTCTCTTATCAACTTTCTATTTAAGCAACTATACTGTAGACATTTGATTAATTTTATCACTTTGTGATTAGGGTGTTCAAACTTCTATAAATTGAAGAGATGCTAGGATTAAACATCAAATGTGAGCGGTGTTAGTTCACACTATTTCTTCCTAGAAACTCTCTGTTAATATAGAGTATATTATTGTTTGAAAGCATTTACTGCATAGATTTTCAGTAGTTGTCTCTTAAATCTTCATGAATCATAAGTCTAAAATATGCTCGACAATATACATATAGGATGACTGTTGACAATTTGGTTAACATGTTGTATACCCGACCAACGGACGGGTATAACACTAATTTTACATAATTTTTATGAATTTGATATAAAATTTGATAAATTTAACTTGTTAGCCAGGTTATCAAACAAAACTGGAACAAAATTGGAAGTTTTAGAAGTTTGTTGCAATAATTAAGAATTTTTTTTATCATTATACAAAATATGAACTAAAACACCCCTGCTACATTTTGAGGAAATTTTTTAATATGTCAATCACCCGAACTAAAAAGAGTAAAACAATAATCAACAATATGTAACTTGTTTAATTGGTAAAATTGTAGGTACACAACCATTTTTCTGAATGTTGTTACAATAGTACTCGAGAAAAGAAAAACTTTATTACATTTTGATAATTTTGGTTTTTTATCTTTTAGAAATTAATAATAAAAAATAGTTGCTTTATTGGTGTTAAAATAAGTATTCATAATAGAAATAACATGTATTTTAAAACATATATAATTATTAAACTTCTTAGTTATCCAAATGAGTACTCGAGTCCTAATTAATTTATCCATTTTATCAACTCATCAAATACGTATATGTATACATTACTTAAGAATCAATTTGGCAATTTAATTATCTATCATTAAAATTATACATTTATTTTAATTTTAAGTCAAATGTAAATACTTATTTTGAGAAAAGAGAAATATAAATTATTTATCAAAAAATCATATGTTATTCAAATTACCAAACGATTATTTTTGCTTTAACTAAATGGCATACAAATAGTTAGGGGTCGCAACTGGTATAAAGTTATTCCGTTATCCTCTTCACTTAAAATATCGGGTAACGAAATAGGAAATAATCAATCTCGTAAAACTCTTATCCATATCTATATCTTACCCACTAAAATAATGAATAACAAAAGGGGTAATAGATAAGTGGTAAAAAAAATTATTTTAAGCTACATATAATATTGTTAAACCTCAAACATATAAATAAAAAATAAGTTTAAAATATAGTTATTTATATCTAATGTGTTTTAGTAAACATTGTAGTATCATTCTAAATAAAATTATAATATAATATTTCAAAAAAACAACAATATAAAGTTCACTTTTCCTTGTATTTCTTTTACCGACTCCATCTTGTTTCCCATTTAATTATCATGAACCCTTTTATTCGATAAATATAGGAAAAATATTACACGTTAAATATGACATGTATGATGACATTATAAAAAATTATTAATATTTAATTAATTATATATATATATATAACAGATAAGATAACAGGTAATGAATATCGAAATATTGTTTATCTGTACCCTACCCACTAAAATATCGTGTAAACAAGTAATGAATAAAATTTTATTTACAAACAACCCCTTGCATTGTTCCTGGGCACATGTCCTTCGTACCTTGAGAAAATTGTTTGTTCCGGTTACGTTGTTTTCTTTAGAAGAGTTCATCTCCATTTCCAATGTTGTAAACCCTAAATATAGTGGGAAGTGAAGTTTTGAACTGTGGCGATCGAATGAAGTGTGCGGTGTTACGTACTATTTGATCCAGCAAGCCGATTCCAATTTGGATCGTTCTCAATTCTATTTTTTTTCAGAGCATGATGTAATTTACACAAAGCTGCTCATTCTTTTCCATTAATAGAATTTGTGTGGTGTTTTCTACACTAACAAGTCCTCTCATTTGTGTATCATCTAGTTTCGAATTCTACAACACACAAATTGTTATGTGTAATTTCAATTTATGGTTTTTAATTTTTACTTCTTAATGGCTCCATTAAGAGGCAGCCTCTGAATCATTAAGAGGTGAATCTTGTTTGGCAAAAAAAAAAAGTCGGTCGTTTAATGGTTCCAAAACCCTCTTTGTATCGTGGACTTCCCTTAACCATTGAGCGCCCTGATTTCATTATGAACAATTACCAAACAACCATATTTCATTTTACGTTATATCATAAGAGCCTCTCAATTATTCTGATCACTTAATGATTCTGCACTAAATCATTCAACAACTGCCAAACAACCCCATATTAATAGATGTATTTGGTGGGCGATTAGTTTCAAGCAGCGGGTAGTGAATTGGTTTTAGCATGTTATTTGCTCTTTTTGGTTATGACATCAAAAGGAAACCCATGGGGTCATTAACGACAATGTATCGTATGGTGGAATGAATTGAAAAGAAAAGGGAATAAAAAATGAAATGGAAACTGCAAGGGAATGGAATGATCAATTACCGGTCCATGGAAAGAACTATTCATAAACAATTTGGTAATCAGATATGTATATTTCACATTTTCTAAAAGTACAGAGGAAACAAGCTATTAATAGCCAAAGAAATACAACAGGAAAAGGAAAGGAAAGGAGAAAATCACTCTACAAATCAAGGCTAACATTAAGGGACAAAGAAGGAAAGAATATGGAAAAGAAAATAAAAGGATTTCCAATACTCCCCCTCAAGTTGGAGCATGAAGATTTTGAATGCCCAACTTGTCAAGTAATGACCGGAATTGTTGAGCTCCCAAGGCCTTTGTGAACAGGTCGGCGATTTGAGATTTAGAATGGATGTCTAACGGCTGTATCTCTTGTGACTCGACTCTCTCTCGAACAAAATGACAATCCATCTCAACGTGTTTCGTACGTTCATGAAAAACGGGATTGTTGGCGATATGTCGTGCAACTTGGTTATCACAGAAAAGGGGCGTTGGTCCACTTTGTTTTACATCTAATTCATGCAGGAGCCATCTCATCCACAATACTTCACTTACTGTGGTTTCCATTGCTCGATATTCTGCTTCGGCAGATGATCGAGACACAACCGATTGTTTCTTGGATCTCCAAGAGATTGGTGCTCCTCCCAAGAGGAGAAGGTATCCGGTTCTTGATCTTCTAGTGAACGGGCATCCCAACCAATCCGAGTTACAATACGTTACAAGATCGGTTCCCCCGTCATATGGTAACAGAATTCCTTGTCCGGGAGTGGCCTTTAGATACCGTAGATTACGGGTGGCTGCATCCATGTGAGTTTGACATGGGTCGGCGACAAATTGGCTAAGCACATTGACGAAATATGCAATATCAGGACGTGTGGCTTGCAAGTAAAGAAGTCTTCCGACTAGTCTTCGGTATTGACTTGCATCCACCTTAGGCTGCCCATTGTCTTTGTCTAACTTTAAACCTTGTTCCATAGGAAAGCTACTTGGCCAACACCCTTGTAAACCACAATCATTCAAAATGTCCAGAATGTACTTCCTTTGACTTAGCACAAGACCGTCACGTGTTCGCGCCACTTCGATTCCCAAGAAATACTTTAGTACTCCGAGGTCCTTGATGCTAAATTTGGTATCAAGGTAGTTCTTGGTGTCTTGAATCTTTTCCAAATTGTTTCCAGCGATGATCACATCGTCTACATAGATAAGTGTCGTGACAAACGTGTCATCGTCCTTGTAAATAAAAAGAGAGTGGTCCATCTTGGTTTGCTTGAAACCAATCTCAATGAGAGCCAATGTGAACTTTTGATACCAATTTCGAGAGGCTTGCTTTAGACCATAAAGGGACTTCTTTAGCCTGCACACTCTGGTATCGTCCCTTTTTTCGGAAACCTTGAGGTATTTTCATATACACCTCCTCATCTAACTCTCCGTGTAAGAAGGCATTGTTTACATCTAGTTGATGTATCAGCCAACCCTTCTTTACGGCCACAGCAAGAAGAGTTCGAACAGTAACAAGTTTGGCCACCGGTGCAAATGTCTCATGGTAATCGACTCCTTCCATTTGGGTAAAACCTTTTGCGACCAACCTTGCCTTGTATCTTTCAATTTCACCGTTGGGCTTGTATTTGATCCTATAGACCCATTTAGAGTCTATGGCTCGCTTACCCTCCAGTAGCTCTTCAAGGCTCCATGTCCCGTTCTTTTCGAGAGCTTGAATTTCATTATTCATTGCTTGTCTCCAACTTTCATTCTGAACAGCCTGAGCAAAGTATTTTGGCTCATCGTTTGAGTCGATGGCTGTCAGATAAGTTTTGTGAGACTTAGAGAAATTTTTATAAGAAATAAAATTAGCCAAGGGATGTACCGTCGAGGACTCGTTTTTGGTGACGGGTTGTGCATGGTCTACCGATGGGGGAAGTTTGACGTCGAAGTCGGCAAAACGTTTCGGTTGTGTTCTGTTCCTCTTCTCCCTAGTTGGTTCTGGTGGTTCAGCAACACTTTCATCATGGTTCATGTCATAATCATTTTATGTGCCTAAATTTCCAAGATCAACATTTACCTCCATCGATTCGGTCTGTTGGACATGTGTGGTGCTACTTTGTTCTTGGCTGCCACTCTCTTCAACGTCTTCTGTTTGGGCCGATGATGAGGTCTCTTGAAGGGGCGTGTTATTAACTTCAACCTGCTCAGATGAGGTAGCTTCTTGGGCTGGCCCACCCTTATCCCTTGTTGGGCTGTTGCGTTGCTCCCTTGTCTCATCGAACATTTCCCATCTCTTTGGAAATTTGAAAATCTCTTCTTCTTCAATTTCCTTATTAATAGTAGAGAATGGAAAAGGTTCTTTCACAAACTTTACGTCCCTTGAGACAACAATATTTCCATGCTTCGCATCATAGATCTTGTATCCCTTTGTTCCTCTTGGATACTCAACGAAGATACCCGGTCTCCCCCTTACTTCAAACTTATCTCCTTTTGTTTCGATATTCCTATAATATGCCAAGCATCCAAAAACCTTTAGAAAATCATAGTCTGGCTTTTGATTATATAAGATCTCAAAAGGAGTTTTGTTCTCTATCACTTCCGATGGCAACCGATTGATCAAATAGGTTGCGGTCAATATGCACTCTCCCCAAAATTTAGTTGGTAAGTTTGCTTCAAATCTCAATGCCCGTTCCGTTTCAAGAAGATGCCTATGCTTTCGCTCCACCACCCCATTTTTTTGAGGGGTGTGTGGACAAGTTGTCTCTAGCACAACTCCTTGATTGGCATAAAAATCGAGCATGCGATTTGATGTAAATTCACCCCCGTTGTCACATCTAAGCTTCTTAATGTTCTTTTCAAATTGTGTTTTCACGAATTTGTAAAAACTTATCAAACACGAACTTGCATCACTTTTACATTTAAGGAGAAACACCCAAACCGCCCTGCTATAATCGTCCACTATGGTGAGAAAGTATCTTGCACGTGAGAGCGAGGGAGTACGGTAAGGACCCCAAATATTGCAATGTATTAAGTCAAAACAACCATGAGTTTTAATAGAGCTAATAGGAAAGGGTGATCTTGTGTGCTTGGCTTTAGAACAAGAATCACACAACCAATCTTTATTCTTTATTGGAATACTCTTAAGAAAATCAATGTGAGCAAGTTTGGTATTTGAAGCATGGCCCAAAAGGTTGTGCCAAATGTCGATAGTGGCAATCATAGCTTGTCTTTTATCTTCGACCATCCCCATTTGGTAGAGACCATCCTTGCACTTACCCGCTCTAATCAACGTCCTCGAGGTCAAGCCCTGTATGACAAAAAAATCCGGGAAGAACGTTACTGCACATTGAAGATCTCTTGATATTTTGCTAACTGATAGTAAATTGCAATTAAAATCAGGAACATGTAAGACCCCCTTTAATTTTGTTCCATCTTTCAAGATGTAATCTCATCTTCCTTTCATAGCTATCCTTTCACCATTTGGTATGGTGACCGGGAGCTCGTGAATGCCTTCGATTCGGTTTTCGAGGATGGAAGCCATGTGGGTGACATGATCTATGGCACCCGAATCCATAATCCAGTTGTTCCTTCTATCATAGTTACCTGTTGTGTTGGCAGTGGGGCCACCTGATGCCATATTAGCCACTGAAGATGCACTAGTCTTTGCGCCTCCTACAAAGAGATTCAGAAATTGTTGGTATTGTTCACCAGTTAGACCCGGTATAGGGCTGGTTTCGGAGTCAACATAGGCAGCTCTAGGCTTGGTCCTTTCCCGTTTCATTCCTTTCCCTGGCCACCACTCCGGATATCCAATGCGTTTAAAGCATCCATCCCGGTTGTGACCGTCTTTGTTACAGAAGGTACAATGCTCAGTCTGATCTCCAAAGTTTCGTTTGCCCTCTCTTTGACTGTTCTCGTTCGCTTGTTGGTGTGCATCACGCTTCGAAGGAACAAAGGCTTGAAAGGCAGTAGTATCAACAGTGCTTCGCTTTCCCGTCGTCAGGTTCCTTTGTTGTTCGTCTTCCGACACTAGATGATAGGCCGTACCAAGAGTCGGTATAGGGTTCATCGCCAAGATCTGTGTTCTGATGGTGGAGAATTCGCTGTCCAGACCAAGCAAAAACTCATAGATTCTTTCCTTTTCTTTTAAATCTTCCATTTTCTTCCCGATTCTGTAAGAGCAACCTTCGCATGAGCATCTCGGGTTGGGCAAAATGGATTGCAGTTCATCCCACAAAACACGGAGTTTTGTGTAGTATGTTGAGACGGAGTCTCCGTCTTGCCGTGTGGATGTCAATCTCTGTTTCAGTTCGTATGCCCTAGGGGCACTCTGTTTTCCAAATCTTTCCTTTAGGTCTCTCCACATTTCTTCCGCCGTACTAGTATATTTGACGCTATTACGTATCTCCTTCTCCATGGTCGTGTTTAGCCAACCTTTAATCATTGCATCACATATCATCCACCCCATGTATTCCGCAGTGGTCTGGTTCGGCCTCTTAATGGACTCGTCAATGAAGCCCGTTTTGTTTTTGGCAAGGAGGAAATTGATCATTTCTTGAGACCAATCAACGTAATTGCTGTCGGTAAGGGTTTCGCTAACGTGCATTTGTCTAGGATAGTCAGAGGGATGGATATAATATGGTGAATCATGATCGGAGGTGACTCCATCTTTCTTACTGGTTTCGCCGGTTTTGCCGGTCATGGTGAAGATGATTGGAAGAAAGACAGCGAGTTGAGTTTTCTGGGTTTTAGGGTTTCTTTGTTTTGGCCTGCTCTGATACCATAAACAATTTGGTAATCAGAAATGTATATTTCACATTTTCTAAAAGTACAGAGGAAACAAGCTATTAATAGCCAAAGAAATACAACAGGAAAGGAAAGGAGAAAATCACTCTACAAATCAAGCCTAACATTAAGGGACAAAGAAGGAAAGAATATGGAAAAGAAAATAAAAGAATTTCCAATAATTCAAGGTGTTGCTTAGGGTGTGTTTGGCAACCATAATCTAAATTTATTTATTTTTTCGGAAGGGTGTAATAGGCTATGTCTAGACTAATCCCTTGGCAAATTATGACCGTAAGACATTAGCCCTGATTAAACCTCAGTGGTCACAATTGTTGTATACGCCTGGATTCGAACCCTACGTAGATGGGATATTCCACCACATCCGTCAGAGTACGCCACAACCCTTGTGGTTACCATAATCTAAATTTATTTATAGAGTTTATCGTTATATTTCTTTCTGGATTAAATGCATAATCTCTTTCACGATATATCATGTTTTGATGCTAGTGTGCTATATTTGAATGCCAATGAAGCCTACAAGAATTTCCGGCTCCTTTTATGCATTGTTGCAAAAGCATGCTAAGCAAGTGCATGCCTCAATTGAAGTTATCAATCTCTGATCAATATGGCCAGCGGTGAGTGTGCCTTGGTGATGGGAAAAAGGTTAGGAGGGGAGGGAATCGAGAAGATTTTATTTAGTGCAAAGGATTTTAAAATATAGATGGTGGACATATTCTTTTGGCAAGCCTGGGGTCTTTGCGGGAACTATTGCTCTAATATTTAAGGTAGATGACATGTTTGTGTGTATCTCCTACACCCTACTTCCAAGTGGGACATATTGAATGTGTTTGGTCTGATTTTTGATTTTAAAATATACCAATAACATGATAAAGAATTTACGTAACGTAGGGTTGCTTTTGGAATGGAAATACTGTTACTCCAAAAGTTCCTATTCTCTTTTGAAGTTCAAGGTGACGAAAAGAAGTGTAACATGAATCTCATAGAGTGACAAAGATGATTAAAAGTTGCATAACGTTCATGGAGTTGTATCCTTCCACCAATTACATGGTGAAGACTCGAAATATAACATGAGGTGTTTTAAAGAACGCTAAGGTGGCGTTTGGGTAGTGGGATTTTTGTATCTTGTGATAGTGGTAATCCCTTGGGATTTTATATTCTTCCCGTAGAGTGACGATTATCTATGAACATTGTGTAAATCCAGCAGTTTATGTTTGGGTCTTCATGACAGTTTTTATGTTATCTTAAACCTTTTAATTATGTTTTTAAGAACTAGACCTTATGGTCTATATAACCCTTGTTTTTCAAGCTTAAAACCACTTTCACGTAACAGTAATGTTGGAAGTTTACCTAAAGGGAAAGAGAAGTTGTGATGTTGTTAGAAGAGGCATGGGTTAGATGAGTTTTGTAATTCACCTTTAGTCTTATTATAAATCTCAGTTGTGGATGTGTTTACCCATTGCAAACTTTGAGACGTAATTGATATTTTATCTTGGTATATTTTGGGACATTTTGGCTATATTTTATGTTACTGTTGTTTTGGAAATTTGGGTCATTACAAAAAAAAGGGCAAAAGCGAGTAAGTGACCAAATGTATATCAAATAAAAAGTATCCGGTAATTATAATATTTTCTAATTACAGTTATTCTCACACATATCACGATCTTTCCAACACAGATCAAGGTGTAAACAACAGTAACATTTTCCTTCGCTACAAGGACGATAAAAACAACGTCCAATATTGATCTTTTCGCTTGTAACCTTTTCGTCATTTGAGCTCAATACCACCTTCCTCCCAACAAGACGGTTTGATGTGCCTGGATCACAACAATATAACCACAAACTTAGTTAGAAAAATGAATACATACATACATATATATACACACACACACACACACACATATATATATATATATATAGAGAGAGAGAGGAGGTTTCGATGAAAACATGGTCAAAATAAAAGAAAATAAAAACGCCTATATCATATGTAATTTCAGACTAAAATTCACATGTGATTCGGGTCAGTCATGGCATGGACGCATACGAGTTTGGCCCGACGACCTAAGAGTGTTGACCAAACGTGAATCACGTATGATTTTAGTCCAAAATCACATGTGATATAGAGACCCCATATATATATATATATAGGGGTGGTTTCAATTGGAAACCAAATTTCATTGGAAACTTTGGAAACCAAATTTCAATCATTGATCTTTTTAATCAATGGTCAAGATTCATTTGAATTATATATGGTAATAAATTAATTAATTTATTAATAAAAAATAATAATAATTTGTCAAAAGGGTAAATATGTTTTTTTCTTTTATGTTTCAAATTTGGCAACAAAAATGAAATATGGTAATAAATTAATTAATTTATTAATAAAAGATAATAATTATATATGGTAATAAATTAATTAATTTATTAATAAAAGATAATAACAATATATCAAGACTACCTTTTTATTACTTGTTCATTAATATGCAGTATCTAAAACCCAATTAAGTTTCATTACCATTATTGTTTCATTACCTTTCCATTATGTTTTACTATATCAAATCTGTTTCATTAGGTTTCACTATATTAATATTTTGTTTCATTACCTTTCCATTATGTTTCACTATATCAAATCTGTTTCATCAGGTTTTACTATATTAATATTTTGTTTCACTATATTAATATTTTGTGCCGGGAGGTAATATTGAAGATTTCATATGAATATAAATTTTCATTCATTGGATGAATCAATCACTGATTCATAAGAATAAGAAAAAATAATTTGATTTGTAGCTTGCGTATTAATCAATTTGTGTTTACCTAAATTAAATGTTTCATGTTTAAATTAATAAATGATCAATATTACCATATATAAAATATATTAAAATTAAATAATTAATATTATAATAATAATAACACTTACCATATATATTATGAAATTATGTAAAAGACTAAAATAACCTTATCAATTAAAAATAAAAATAAAAAAAGGAAATTCAATGATTGGTTAATTTCGGTTTCTAAAGTTTCCAATGTAATATTGGTTTCCAATTGATCCCTCCCCTATATATATATATATATATATATATATATATATATATGGAAATATTCAAACGAGAAGACGATCAATTTGCGAGAAGGCAAGAAGGAATATGAGCCACATAATCCTTTAGTTAAAATATACCATAAATATAAAATTAAAAATAATTTTAGAAATTAGGATAATTATCATTTTGAATTGTATAAATCCTTAAATATCTCATTATATGTTTTAATTTTTTTTTAATCAATTCATAATTTTTTTTATCAAGTTCTATATAATTTTTTTAGATACACTTTTGATAAAATCATAAATTTCATCAAATATCACATGTGATGCCTACAATCAATTCATTATCTCTTTCACCATTTTTTCTCTATTTTTTAGATCCACGATTTGAATCAAATGTGATTAAATTCGTTTAGTGTATGATATATTATGTATCACATATGATCTAGAATGTGAATTTTTTACATATCAAATAAGATAATATATACGTCCGAGTATAAGTGATGCATAATCACATATGATAATATATGCATCACAAAAAAGATCTATAAATATACATAATCATATATGATTAATTAAAATATCTACAATTATCACATGTGATATTTGTGATATATACAACAATTCACATAGTGATATCACATGTGATATTTGATGAAAATTGCGATTTTTTTTATTAAAAGTGTGTCTAGAAAAAAATGTTATATAAAACTTAAAGAAATTATGAATTAATTAAAATTAAAAAATAAATAAATATAAAGGATATGATGAGGATTTTAAAGATTTATATCCAATTCAAAAATGATAATTATCCTAATTTCTAAAATTAATTTCTATTTTTATTTATGGTATTTTTTAATTAATGGATTACATGGCCCATATTTCTTTTCGCCTTCTTGCAATTTAGTTTGTTTCTCGGATGATCCTCCACACACATATATATATATGGAGAGAGAGAGAGAGAGAAATGATCAAACAAGAACATGGTTAAAATAAGAGAACTAGAAAGCGACTAGATCACATGTGAATTACATGCGATTATGGGACACGGTCAACAAAAGGGTGAGTGGACGGCCTGACCCATGACAAAAGTCGCGTGAATCATATGTCAATTTTACACGGGATTCGGCTATTTTCGTATTCTTTTATTTGGTTATGGTTCTCATATAAACCTACAGACTCTCTCTATATATAATGGAGAAGGGGTGATGAATACATACATTCATAAATGGAGGCAACAAAAGCGATGAGAAGGAAGAACAAAATCAGAGACTTGCAACTCGCCATTTTTATTGAAAAGATGATGAAATTGCTAATAGGATATTGAAGTGACGAAATGAAAGGGTATTTATAAGTTAGAGATATAGTGAAATATGGCAATGGCTTAAGTTTTGCAATTATTTCTTACAACTTGATTTGATCTTGCAACTCAAATACTTTATTTCTATAAAAGAAATATGCAACTTCAATTTATTTTTTTGTAAAAGTAAATTGTTTGAGATAATTTATAACAATTAAATATAGAAAAAAATCAGTTTGTAGCAACCTGTCCCACGTGAATAGAAGAGTATATTTGTAAGCTTCTTATACACTCAAAATTGTGTTTTACTATAACTTCTACGATAATTTTAAATTGGATTCGAAGCCATTGGCCAGTGTGTTGCTTTCGGCTTTAGAGTGTTATAAAACAAAACGAGTGACATAGTTTTTTTGGTTAAAGTAGTTTGTTTTTATAAAATTAATGCTTTTGCCCTCTTTCATGTCGTGTTGAGCAATTCCATGAATAGAAAATGAGATTTATGGGCTTATTTTAATGTGGTGGGGTTGTGACAACCGGTCTTATAAGAACAGAAAATGAGATTGATGAACTCTTTATAAGCTTCAAATTATTGGTTATTAATTATAACACGATTGCTACTTTTTGATTTTGTTTCATTTGTGTTTTTCGTTGTTTGTGGGGAGGTTTAGTTGTTGTCAGGTCGTTTTGTTAGCTTCGTTTTCCCGCGTCCTTGGTTGCTCGTTTATCTGCACTTTGCAGATTTCTTTCTTCTGTTTGACTTGTATCTGTTTCCTTTTAATATATTTTCTTTTCAAAAAAATAAATATAACTTTTATTATAATTCTAAGTTGATTTAAAAGTTATTGAGTTATCTTCTTCTTTGGGTTTGACATGTCATGATACTAGAGGACTTGATGAAAGCCATTTCTGTAGTTGATTTTGTTGCCATTTGATTTAATATCGATATGTTTCTATTAAGGGATTATTGTTTCTCAAATTCTTGGATTTTTTTCCAATTGTGTAGTTGATTTTGTTGCCATTTG
The DNA here is from genome assembly GCA_954870635.1 of Arctium minus. Lineage (NCBI taxonomy): Eukaryota > Viridiplantae > Streptophyta > Magnoliopsida > Asterales > Asteraceae > Arctium > Arctium minus. The sequence continues at coordinate 45,918,715 of OX941096.1, forward strand.
ATTTAATATCGATATGTTTCTATTCAGGGATTATTGTTTCTCAAATTCTTGGATTTTTTTCCATTTGTGTAGTTGATTTTGTTGCCATTTGATTTAATATCGATATGTTTCTATTCGGGGATTATTGTTTCTCAAATTCTTGGATTTTTTGTTTGGTATTTGTTGACTTAGGTGTCGTTTGTTTTTTAAGTAGTCTAAAGTCTGAAGTCTTATTTTAGTTATGATTAATAAGATGTGGTGTGTAAAAAGGTCTGAACGATTCAGACTTAAGAGCCAGGTTTTTTAAAAACAAACAAACAAACCCTTACTATATATTCAATGTCATGAATATTTTGTTGGTAAAATGTTTTTGTCCTTCTCAATTATTTTAATGGGGTAGGCTAAATGCACCGCTAGATATTGTTATACACACTCATATCTACTAATTTTCTTGTCACACCCATTAACATCATGACTTGATTCTTACATTTTTAGTGTACGACTTAAACTGATTTTGACATAAATAGATATGCATATAACAACACTCTTTCATAATTTCTCCAATTTACGATATTTTAGCAATATTCTTTTAGTTTAAAAACCAAAGAGCATCTCCAATAGCTTCTCAAAAATAGAGAAAATAGGGAGTTTGAACAATTTTTTGCTTCAACAAATTCTCCAAGATGGAGAAAGTAGGAGAGATAGTGTAAATTTTTCCAAAAACTTATTACCATCAAAGAAAATTTATTTATTTTATTATATTCCACCAATAAGAAAATCTTAAAATGAAATGTTTAGAAGAGAGAAATAATATTGTATTAAATATATGAAATATTTTAATAATATGATCAATAATGTAATCTTTAAAATGAATAATATGTTAGAGTTGAATGTAATTTTTCTTTTAAAAAACTTTTAAAGAATCTGTTGAAGATGCTCTAACATTATGTACAAATTTTAGGTTTAATGTTTTCCAAATCTCCAAAAATGGGAATATATTTAAGTACAAATTACTACATATTTAACAATTATATGTATTTATCATTTAGACTATGCATTTAATAATCTAAAATTTAAATTATAATAAACAATCGAATTAAACAAAATATTCCAAATTTGCCTTAACATATTAATTTTGGCTACATTCGATAAATGAGATAAGGATAAAACATGACAAAACTCAATATACGTCCTACGTTTGGTATGATATGAGACGGGGGCAGATTGAGATAAGGTGAGACAAGCAAAGCTTTTCTTTATTCTATCAAAAGTTATTAATCTACCTACATTTGATATAACCATAATATTATTTTTTTTTAATGGTCATCATTTCCCGCCTTTATCTCCAACATTGTCACCGCACCCACTACCATCACCACCGGTAACGACCATATCAGTCACCATCGCCTCTACCACAACTACCACCACCACCTCCTTCGATCGTCGTTCTAGCTATCATTTTCGCTGCAATAACCTCCACCGTGTCATTTCTTTTGCCACACTAGTTTTATTAAAATTATGTGTCATGTTGGTTAACTAGCTATTTGATGTATAAGTAATCTAGATATTTAAATGTTTGATACATCACATCTTATGTGCCAAAATCATTTTGGTTAGACGGAAGTACATTGAATTTTCGTGCAATTTGCCCAAGTTTTATGTTCTCTATAGGAAAATCAAGGATAAAAATGCACAATTCGCCATTCTAAAATGTCTTAGTTGATCATTTGTTAAAAAAAATATAGTAATTATAATGTTTAAATGTATATGTATTTCATAATATAACTTCTATTATTGAGTGAAATGCTAAATTTATATACTGCAATACAATAAGTTAATTCATAATTAATAAAAGTATTATGGGTATAATTTGTAAAGTAAATTAATATAAGAGTATTACTGAAAATTTATATAATCAAAGATAAAAAAGAATATATGTATATATATATATATACCTAACATTTCATATTTTGGTGTTATCCATCGGGAAAAAAAACTATTTGCACCAAATATTACACATTTTTCATGAATTTAATGTAAGATCTAGTGTTATTCATTGGAGACGCCCTAAGAAATTTAGGGGAGAGATCTTTTAATCAGTCAATCATTGATTTTAATTTAATTTAATTTTAATTTAATTATGAGTGCTTAATGGTCATTTTAAACTCAATCGTCTTTAATTATGGTAATTGTGGATTTAACTCTAGAGAACAACACGAACCTTACAACCAACTGGAAATTTGCGCTGATGGAATTGGCGGGTTCACACTATGCAGCGATTCACAGGGCAAGCGATGAGCTTTCTGAAGGTGAATATCGATATTCTTGTTTCTGTAGAATTACGTTAAGGACATTCGAATCACGGGGCCTTAACATTGACCTCGGCCTTTCTTATATCGTAGGCAAAAGGAGAGTTCCGCTGAAATTAGCTATGTGGAAGATGATTCCTCGTGTTGAAGACCTCTGTGTTTCCGGCACCCGTTCAGTTGTACCGGTTGCTGATTTGACTTGATCATTATTCATATTGATGATTAAAGTGTGTATGCAAAACATTTGACATAAAGTTGTTATAAAGCAGGAAATCCATGTCAAGGCATTCATGGCCTAGTTCATACAACTAGTTGTATTCTATTCTAAAAATAAAAATGGAAAATTAATGAAATTTCTAGTTAAAAAGGAAAATCCAAGATTTATGGTTGAACAAAATAAAAATTATAAGGGAAGATCTGATAAATAAACTTGAAAAAATACATCAGTATGGCCATATGCATGGGTGATACAAAATCGTTGTATAATTTGTTTATTTCAACGTTTTAATATAATTAAATATTTTTACATATAAAAGTAAATATGTAATTTGTTTTACTCATAATGATGTATTTTTATGGGATAAAGAGAATGATAAGAGTGTTATGTCGTTTTAGTATAGGAGATCAATTATTATCCTATATTTGAGCGTATTTATTGATCATATCTTAGTTTTATGGAGTTTAAAGAGCTTTAAGAACTTGTATACATGAATTAATTACATATACAATTCAAAGAATATGTATCAATTACCAATACTAAATGTTTAAAAGGTTGTCTTTCAGACTTTAAACAAAATGTTTTATAATATAGTATAGATATGATCATGTCAATCTCTTCTCATTTCAGTTATTGTGGCCAATAACACTACAAATCCTCCCCCCCCCCCCCCCCCTCCTCTTCAAAAAAAATCCCCACTCAAAAACAAAAAACTCCATAGCATTAGGTCAATAAGTTGGTACTGACTCAGTATATCCCACTTGAAAGTAGGATTGGAGGTTCGTACTGACTCAATATATCCTACTCGAAAGCAGGGATTGGAGGGTGAGATACATACAGATATATTATCTACCCAAAAGAGTGAAACAGTGTTATATCAAGAGGAATGCCAGATATCCATGGAAGACATCCTGAGCTTCTTCACTTGAGAATCATTGTTGAAATGCGTCTTCGCCACCATAGAAGGTACAATGCTAGTGCAAATTCAATGATTTACTACCAGACTTGAACTTTCGTTTGTTTGTATAAATATACCACCCCGAAGCCAACCGTGCCACACAGTGCTACCTTCTCAAGTTCACATGACCCTTCTCCCAAAATCATTTTCTATGTGCAAAAAGTTACAAAATCTTTTGCTTCTTTAAATAACAGAGTGAACACTTACACTTAGTGTGTGCTTCCAAAAACAAGTCCCATTACCAGTAATCCTTGCATGAACAAACTCCATCTTTGAAATGGTGGAAACGGGTCGGATCTCTAATAACGAACCGGCGGTCCACAACCTTGCTAACCGACTTTATAAACACGTGACAATCTCCACATACCCTCAAATTCTTTATCACAAGAATTTCTTGCCCGATATCCGTGCTCAAAAGCGCAAACGCGATAGCCAATCTTTCACTGTGAACCAGACCACTAACTTCATTGTTTCTTCTTTCTCCATTTCTACTATTCACATGTGAATCATTTACCAAATCATCAAGTCTATCCAGCATTGCATATATCTCCTCTGTTTGTGGATGATTATGATCACCAGCTACAAAAAGGTTAGCCTTTCCTTTATGTTCAACATAACTATACCCCGGATCCTTTCTAAGCCTTCTTTCTCTCATCATCACTCGTATCCGTAGTATACCATCTGTGTTTTTAACCTCGGTGTATAAGTTTGATAATAAAACATAATAACCGATATTTGTGGGTTCAAGCTCAATCACACGGTCAAATGCTAACTCGGCCAACTCAACATTCTTGTGAATCTTGCAAGCACCCAAAAGGGCTCCCCATACAGCACCATCGGGTATCATAGGCATTGTTTTAATGAACTTTTGAGCATCATCAAGTCGACCTGCCCTACCCAAAAGATCCACGACACACGAGTAGTGTTCTGGACCTGGTTTCAATCCGTAATTCATCTTCATTGCATCAAAATAATCTAATCCCACATCAGTCAATCCAGCGTGACTACACGCAGACAAAACACTAACGAAAACCGTCCCATCAGGCTTAATCTTGCACCTTATCATCTCATCAAAAAGCTGCACAGCGGTTTCTCCTTGCCCGTGCATCCCATATCCACCTATAATCGCTGTCCATGATACTAAATTCTTCTCTAGCAGGCTATCAAAAATCTCTTGGGCTTTCACCAGATTACCACATCTAGCATACATGTTTATTAAAGCGTTATTCAAGAAAAGGTTGTGTTTATAACTACTGTTTTGTATCTTCTTTTCTACGTCTACACCAATTTTCTGGGCACCAAGATGAGCACAAGATGAAAGCACACCAACAAGGGTTATAGGGTCGGGATCCATACCGGATGATACAAATTTCTGATAAAGATCCAAGGCTTCGGTTGCGTATCCATTTTGTGCATACCCCGAGATCATAGCATTCCAAGTGGCTAACTCTTTAACAGGCATGTCTTCAAAGAACTTCCTAGCTAGTTCGTTTGATCCACATCGAACATACATCGTAAGCAAACAATTTCTAACACAGAAGTCAAGGTCTAAACCATACTTAGCCACAAAACCATGTAAAGATTCTGCAAACTTCAACTGTCTAGGATCAGTTAAACCCGGAATCAAACCCAACATGGTGACCGCATCAACGCGAACACCCAATGATCTCATCCGAGAAAACAACCGATACCCAGTTAAAAACTGATCATTCTGCATATACCCAGCAACGAGCGCGTTATAACAAACTGTCAGCTTTTGTGACTGAGGACTTTCGTCGAACAGTTGGCGTGCATCTTCAATAAAACAACATTTCCCATAAAGAGAAATCAAACCCGTTTGTACAAATGGTTCTGAGTGGCAGCCGGTTATAATGACGTGACCGTGAATCTGGGTACCTGAGATTGGAAGAGATAGGACGGCGCAGGACTTTAGAACAACGGGAAAGGTGAATGCGTTTGGAGAGGTACCTGATCGGAGCATTTGGCGGTAGAGATTGAGGCATTGTTGATAGTTTCCGTCTTTGGTTAGCTGCCGGAGTTGAGTGTTCCATGATGTGGAGGTAGCAATGCTTATGCTGGTGTGGGTTCTCTTGGGGACGATGATGCGAAGGTGATGGTGGCAATGGCAAAGGAGTGAATTTGTTGAATGGAGAATGAAGGACTGTCTGGTCATATTATGAATCTGCTGGGTGTTTTCTGTATATTCTTTTGTTAAATAGAACCGACAAATTACGATTTTCATCCCTGTAGTTTGTTAATAATTTTGTTTTTCATCTCTGTGCTTTAGAAATTGCGACTTTTGTCCCTGTGGTTTGTAGTTTATTGCTATAGGCCAAAGGGGCGACGACCCACGACAGCAGATAGCCCAAGGGCGTCTCTCGGCCTGCTTCAAGAACAGAACAGATTGTGATTTGTGATTACAGATGAGATGAACTCATTCACGACTCTCGTTTCTGACTTGACGTCCTGACCTCTCGCTCTCACTTGTTTATGGAACAATGGAACTCGTCTAGTCTCTGGCTCTCTTCCCTTTTGCTCTCGAAATGTGACCGAGTGACTCTCGTCTCTACCCTCTAGCTATTGATTTATAGTGGTAAAGTTCAAAACTCTGAGAATTGCCCTAAATCGGTGGTAATCGGATCTCGGCTCTCCTCTATTCTGGACTCGGCGATGTAGGTTGTAAAAGAGCAAGATGGAAATCCAAAGTTTTGGTAAATTCTTGATTCCTTAATCCTAGAATCTCCTAAATCCTAAAATTTTTTACTTGTCCTGTGTTTTGTTTTTCATTCCAAAATCTCCTAATATGTAGTTTGTTTTTATTTATGTTATTGGGCTTGAAGCTAGTAGAATACTGTGATATGGAATCTGGTATTTGGAAAAAGGAAAAAATTAGATGCGTAGATAGTTAAGATGATTACTTGATAAATCAAACAATATAAGAGTAGAGTAGTAGTAACCAGATTCCAGATAAATGGTTTGTGTGTGTCTTTGTCTCTTTGAGACTTGGGGGTTGTTTGTTTTTTTTCTAAAAACCTCTTAATGACTCCTAAGTCTGAATCATTCAGACATTTTTACACACCACCTCTTATTAATCATAACTAAAATAAGACTTCAGACTTTAGACCTCTTAAAAAACAAACGACACCTTGGACTCTTTGTGAACTATGATATGGAATCTGGTCCATCTCGATGGACTTTTTTTTTAGTTTTGATTATATTGTGATAGTATTATAGTAACTAGAACTACTTACTCCTTACTTAGTACTTTGATTACAATTTACAAATTAGATGCTTAGATAGTTAAGATGATTACTTGATTTATTGCTTGATTAGGGAAACTTTGGTACTTGTTTTTGTTTATGGTTGTCTGTGTTTTATTTTCCAGTCCTAAATCTCTTAATCTTTAGTTTGTGTATTTTTGTGAAAACATTAAACATGTTAGGAAACAGTCAAATAAATGTAGTTTGCATATTTGATCTTTGATGGAGTTCTAATGTGGCTTATGTTTTTGACTTTTGTTTACTCTGTTCATCATCCGTGTTTTTTTTTTCGTACTAAATATCTTAATCTTCAGCTTGTTTTTGTTTATGAAAACAAACATGTTAGGTAATACCGAAATAGTTAAGTAGATGTAGTTCGAACGGACAAGATCAAGGTATTGCAAGCATGGAGGAATAAATGCTTTATTTTACTTAGTAGTGTTGTACTTCTATGAAAGGTCTTCCTAGTTCCTAGGGTTTAATGCATTATGATTGTAAACCTCTCACTAGATATAGTAAATTGGCCCAAACGATTACAACCACAGTAGCGAATGCTTAGATCTTTGAATGACTTATGGAGTTTTAATTAAATTTCACAATCACAATATCTAGACTAAAGACCACGTCTGTGTAACTCGGAGTCGACTGTATTGAGTTAGTTTAGTTTGGTTCAATTAAAAATCATGTCGAATGGTTGTTAAACAACTATACCTAAGTTTCTAATATCGTTGTCAAGTCTAGCTAGAACCGCAAAAATCGTATGTTCCATATGACGAGGTAAAAAGTCTTTCTGTATTCTTGAATTTTTCATCTTTATCATATGCATGATTTTCTTTTAAAATATCTAGAATCCTGCAAGTCTGACACTGTAAGCCGCCTTTTCTTTACGGTGTCAGATTATTCCTCACAAATTATGGGAAAAAAAGCTTTTATGTCCCCCAAGTCAAAAACCGCAACTTGCAATCCATAGCTTGCGGTTTTCCTAAATATCTCTATTTTCGTCAAGAAAAGTCTGATTTTGTCAGGAAAAAAATTTGACACCGCAAGGAAAAGATGGCTTGCAGTGTCACTTGCAGGAATCCACATTTTGGACATTTAAAAAAAATTGATGGCTAAATTTTAAATAAGTTAACCTAATATGTCTATTAATATAAATTTATCAAAGTAAATTATGTTTTTAGTACATGTGGTTTATAATTCATTGTTATTTTCATCCCTCAGACCAACTTCTACCTTTTAAGTATGAAGACGAAAATAGCATTGAGCAGTAGCGGATTCAGAAACTTAGGTGACTAGGGGCTCTAAGGTATAAAAAATCTGAAACCGAATAACTCACCAAACCAAAAAGATTTTGGGTTATTCAGTTTGCGGGTTAAACGGTTCGGTTAACCAAATAAGGTAAATTTCTATTTCGATTATTTTTTTATCATATCGGTTGACCGAATAGTAAAGTATACTATTATTTAATTTTTATATAATTTTCTTCTAAATGAATTGGTTCGAACATATATAGAACTAAAAAAACAAAAAAATGAAATATATCTAACAAAATCATCAACAAACGCTATCATTGTAGCATGATTGCAAGAACTAGGGGTAACAATGTATAGCAGAACGATTGTCAAGCAACAAAGTAGCGGGTTTCATTGAAACAGACTAGGTTACTGGGGAACCGTAAAAAATGACTGGGGAACTAAACATAAAACAAAATTTTACTTACAAAATTTTAAATTTTTACATATGAGTGGGGCCATTTCCCACCTTTATAAAGCTATGTCCGTTAGTGACAATGGCAATGAGTATCAACCACATGAACGTAAACATAAATAAATTATAAATCATAAGAACAAAAATAACAATTAAGAGCATCTTCAAACAACATTGTTAAAATAGAAAAAAATGGGTTTTGATTTGCTATTCTTCTCCAACAGCATTGTTATATTGTTTGCTAAAATAAAGAATCTTGTAAAAATATCTAAATATAGAGAAATCTCTATAATTCTCTAAATAGGAGAGAGATATTATTTTATTTCATTCCACCAATGAGATTCAATTTTTATGATTTTATATTAAGTTATTATTTTAAAGTTTATTGAGATGTTAAATTAGAGAATATTATAATAATATAAGTTGTTTTAAAATTTCTAAAATAGCAAATCTGTTGGAGATGAATGTAATACATTTTAGAGATTTTCACTTTTAGTTCTCTACTTTAGAAAAATTATAGGGAAACTGCTCTAACCATAACCACATAAATCAAAATCATTATTTAAAAAATATAGAGACTAAAAAAAATCAACAAACCAAAGAACGAAAAATGTAGTTTTGTTACTTAAAAGTAAAAATAAAATTATTAAAATAATCAAATCAGATAAAGAATTGAATGGAAATGGAAAAGAAAAAGAAAATCAAACCCCCGGGAAAAGTTGTCCGGCGGGAACAGCAAGAACCAGACCGGTTTTACGATGATTCTTCTGATTCAACCACCACCATCATCATCATCATCTTCTTTACTCAAAATCCATCGGAAGAAATCTAACCGTTTGAATTTGATCAGTACCAGCAATTCACCCTTTACGAATCGTGGTAATCATAAACCCTTCAAATTCAATTCCATTTCCTGTTCAATCAAACTCTCAACTTCACTCAATTCAATCAAACCCTACGTCCAATCGGAATGGAAATCAATCGTCAAAGGCTGGATTTGCAGCGCCGTTTCGGTCTATTCGTTATCTAGAATCGTACCTAGAGTAGGAAATTTCTCTGCCGTAATGAATGCCGAAAGGTTGAGGCAGGAGGGTTTGGTGATCGGAGTATTGTTTTTGGTTAGGTTGGTTTCCAGTTACTTTCAGCAGTCTTTGCTTTGGGAGGCTTCGCTTCGCGCGGTGTATAAGATGAGGGTTTGTGTGTTTGAGAGGGTTTTGCAGAGAGATTTAGGGTTTTTTGAAGGTGGTTCGGGAAATTCAGTGGGTGATGTTGCTTACAGGATTACTGCCGAGGCTTCAGATGTAGCTGATACCATTTACGCTCTATTGAACGTCGGTATTTCATTTCTATTTGTTGATTCTGTGTGTTCCACTGTGTTGGCATTAATGCATGATGTTTGTATGTATGATTTAATATGAAAGTGCTAATTTTGGGTTATGGATTTTGAATCTTAATATTATCTTTTGGGAATTCAATTTCATTATGTTAAGTGTGTCCCAACTTAGTATCTTTTGGGAATTCAGTATCAGCATAATCTTCAGGTCTGCACCTGTTCCCTTACCTCACTTATGTAGTGGGAATGTTTGGTAGACACCAGAAGAGAACATTGGATAGCATCCAAGAGAGTCTTAATATATCTTCAGAAAACTAAGGATTATATGTTAACATTCAAGAGGGGGAACAAACTTGAGATGGTTAGGTTTTCTGGTTCCAACATCTTGAGTCCAAGAAAGTCATATATCAACATCCAGATATGTTTTTCTATTAGTCAAAGGAGTGATATCTTGGAAGAGTGCTAAGTAGACACTCATTGCATCTTTAGCTATGAAGGGTGGGCTTATTGCATGTTATGAGGCATTGTATAATGCCATTTGGTTGTGCGGTTTTGTTATAGGCCTGCTAGGTTTTTTTTTTGGAAGTATATAGTATTTATACGGCAAATACTCATGCACACTCACCTTTGGTGAGGTTTGAACGCTTGACCTCCTAGGAGGTTGGGCTCTACTGCTAACCCGGGTACCGCTAGGCCAATGACCCTTTGGTAGGTCTGCCGGTTATTGATGGTATAAAGGCCACTCAAGCTATATTTTGATAATAGAGCAGCAATCTTGTATTCGAATAACAATAGAAGTTTTTCCAAGTCCAAGCATATAGATATCAGATTCCTTGTTGTTAAAGGAAGAGTTCAAAGTGGTTTTATTATTATTGAGCATATAGGGACAAGCTCCATTTTTGAGGATTTACTTACTAAGGTATTGACACCTATGGCCTTTGATGAGCATGTTGCTCATGTGGGCATTGGGCCAGTGGGACTTTGTAGTATGTAGCTATGCTTCATATATTTTTTAATGTCATGACATTATTTGGTTATGTATATTTTTCATTCAAAATTTATTTATGGTTTACTCTGAACTTTGATCTTGTTTGGTTATGGTTGAAAGTGTTAATAGGTAATTTCCATGCTACACACCCATACTTGATCTATGTCGTCCGGTTGAGTTAATGCATGTAACCATCATGGGTTTAGCTGCAAGATGTAGCCACGTTTTTTTAGTCCTTGTGTTAATAAGGCGAATGGACTAGATAGAGTGAGATGACTTTTTTTCCATTTATGTGCTCACATGGTTGATTATAGTGATTTCTACATGGTTGAAAGTTTTATCGTGTCTGCGCATGGTTAGGCAGTCAAAATAGAAGATTTTTTTACAAAGTGGACTATACACCATGTGCATAAATGTGATCACATATGCATCACTATTATAAAGTTTAAGGACTAAATGTGAGTGGTCTAATTTTATGTGGGAATTATTTTGAATATCTGTAGAAATTCCTTGAGTATAACTACCAATTTTTGATTTGGTATTGTTTGATAACCGTGCACACTCGACTGATCCCATGGGGCCCTGAAGTTAACAACCAAGCTAATCATCCAATCGCCCTGAGGGGACTTGAACCGGTGACCTATGGGGAGCAAACTCAAGATCTTACCCATTGAGCTACCTCTAAGGGTTTTATAACTACCAATTAGTGATGGGCTAAAATGGTAATTATACCCACAAGTGATTATAAAATAAGATGTGGTATGTGATTGACTTGCAACCAGAAGTGGCATTTAGTAGGTGTTCTTTTCTTGGTGCACGGTCAAGTAAATGGTGAAGTTTGCCTTTTTCTTTGAGTTATGTACGAACCACTTTGGGACCAGGTCATGTAGTTCCTTCCATTGAGTCGATAGGCAGCTTGAATTTGAATATTCCAAGTTCGTTTGGGTTTGCCCCAAAGATGGCTTCAGTCGGTCCAGTAACATAGAGGAGATGGATGATGAAGGCATGGATGGTTTTCTTTGAAGAGGCATGGATAGTGTTTGCTCAAACTCTGGCACAAGCCGGGGGTCTTCACGGAAATAGATGCTCTACTCTTTTAGATGGAGATCAGGTTTGTGTCCATTCCCCCCCCCCCCCCCCCCCCCCAAAAAAAAGACCCTACTTTCGAGTGGGATTTACCGGGTCGGGTTGGCTTGGTTTGGTTTTAGATTTAGTTTCAGCAATAAAAGCTGGAAAACAAAAGAACAGGGTAAAGTTGTGGCTCTAATACCATAAATGTTCAAAGAATTCTGCTGTGTTATTTTATTGATAATAAACTAGGTGGACTGCTACTTGTTTCATCCTAGCTGATAGATACTATAGGTTTTCTCTTCTAGCTAGTGTTGGGGTGTGTAGACTGTAGACATAGTATGAGGATGAAATTGGAGCCATGCAGGATTTCTCATTTAGGATTTTTCTGAACTGTTAATACCCTGGTATTTCCTTACTGTTCTATATATGTCATTTTGTAATTTAGAATTGTGTACATATTTATTATAACATGTGAAAACGGATTCTCTAAGTGCGACACGTGTAGAGCTCTTACCATTTGTTTTTCTTTTGTAGACCATTGTCCCTAGTTCATTGCAGTTATTAGCAATGGCAACTCAGATGTTGGTTATTAGTCCTGTTCTCTCGTTAGTTTCTGCCTTGGTAAGCCAAAGCTTCCCTTTGTTTATTGTTACAGTTTCAGTTTCTTTGTGAAATTCAATTGAAAGGCTGTGTGCAAAGGCTTCCTTCCACGGCCTTGGAAAAGCCAAGGAAATTTGGTGCACTGGCTTTGCCCTTTCATTTTCTTGTTGTCTATGTTTAGGGCTTTTTCAGTTACATAATAATGTTGTTTGAAATGTTGAAGGTGATTCCTTTGATAGCCTTGGTAAGTGCATATTTTGGTGAAGAGCTTCGTGAAATATCAAATAAAGCGAATTTCAGTATTGCTGCTATCTCAGCCTATCTGAATGAGGTATGCTTCATGTCAAGTAACTTGTACTTTATCTTATGGTAGATATAGTTGCCCTTTTTGTTCCTTCTGTTTTTTGCACCCTTCTCACAAATTCAATCTGTAACGGCGGACATGGGAAAGGAGCTTGTAGGGTGAGACCCCTATGTTGTGGTTTCAGTTTTGCTCCACCTTCATACCACCCCCTCCTCCAATATTGCAATATGAAAATCTCCCTTGTTGCATGTAGTATGGGCTCCCAAATGGGATGGTTTTCTGTTGCTTTTGTAAGCTCCATGGACACGCACATTTAAGCTCCAAATGGGATGGTTTTCTTAGCATAATGGACTAGTGGTTTTTTACGCAATCTTGTATGCATGATGATTTAATTAATGTGTGCTAGATAGAGTGAAAGCCCTTTATATCTTTTCTTATTTAACTTTTTCCCCAATCCGTCAAACTTGCTCCCTCTCACTATGTTTTATGCTCTCTGTCCTCTGTTTGTCCTCTTTGCAAATATAACTTCTACTTAAGAACAGTTAATAACTCACTGAGGGTTTATTTCAAGGATTTAAAATAACACTTGAACAATGAGCTTAATTCTTTTTATTCTGAAAGATCCCATTAAAGCATGAGAGTAATTCACCAACCAGTGCTGTTCATTCTTAGGAACAATACTTTATACCTAGCTGCTTTTAAGAAACTTGTGAGTTGTGACAGCTGAAGTACGATATCCCCCTCTTGTTGTCTGATTTATGTTAATTGTAAACGTTGATGTGCTATAGGTCCTCCCATCAATTCTCTTTGTGAAGGCAAATAATGCAGAATACAGTGAATGTATAAGGTTTGAGAGGCTTGCTCATGCTGACCTATATGGACGTTTAAACAAAAAGAGAATGAAGGCCTTGGTTCCTCAGATGGTACAAGCAACGTTTTATGGGGTGCTACTTCTGATTTTCATTGGCTCATTGGTGGCTGCAAGTGATTTTATTGATTTTTCTGGTGTGGTTTCGTTCATAACATCATTGGTTCTCTTGATTGAGCCAATTCAGGTCATTCCCTTTGCCCCTTGCCTCCTCTACATTTAACTTGTTTCATAATTTACTTTCGTTACCCTATGTAGTTACACTCTCATCACATATTTCACCATGCTACTCTTCCTTTCACTATTTCATGTATTTTGTACTCCCTTTGTCCCAAAAATGCATCGTTTGACTTTGCACATATTTTAATCAAAATATTACGAGTATTCATCAAATGTTTATATGCCCCGTAGCAAGGACAAAATAAAGGAAACTTGTCGACCACAATAAACCAAACCAAACGAACATGGTGAATCCCACACTTTGTGGACCACAATTAAAGCTATTATTTTCAAGTACTGATTACTAAGGATTACTAAAGGACAAAAAGGTTAAGTAGGTTTAAAAAGTTACCCAAAAGGTATTGTTGAACTTTCTTTCTTTCTTTCTTTTTTTTTTTGCATTTTTTGGATAGAGTAAATGTTTTGATTATTTACAATGAGCATTAAACTGGTGAAACAAAATATTTATGCAAGTAACGTTAAATTTCAGTGGAACCATTGAAGGTCGATGAAACACTAGCCAAGTCTATTCAGGGCACAGTAGTCTGTTGTCTTTCAATACTTGATGGATTTTCTGTTTAGCCCAACTCAGTTTGTGCTTGCTATTTTTATTCCTTGTGAATCTAATAATGCTTATTGGTTTTTAACCATGAGAAGTGACTGCTATATTGGCTGGCAGGGGTCGGATATTATTTTGTTTCTTGTTATCTTTTTTTAATAGTTGAACTTATCATGATGTGTAGCCAACTTTGATACTAGAAGTTTGTAGATTTGAAAGAGAGATCATTGAAACTTGTAATAAGATTTATCAAATTTGGTTACCCTTTTTATTCAAGTGCTCAACTCTAATAGTTAAAATTCATGATGTTTTTTTGTTCGAGTAATAGGAGCTTATAGCCACTGGGGAGGCTTGCACATATAAAACTCTAATGCACACATGCACACAAACAACATACAATATCATATACCCAACTGATTACAGCACCACAACTTTGTGTGTTTGCTAGCCTAATTTCCAAACTGGATCTAAGTCGATTTTTAGATTGTATGAAGAAACTATCATTCACGAACTCTTGTCACCTTCTGTTTTCAATTTGAATCTGACTTCTCTATTTATGTGCCAGTGTTTTCTTGAGAATTTGATTCTCTATTGTGTATAATGCTCTCTTGTTATTATGGTTCAGTCTATGAGGATTAGTCTTAAAGTTTCATCAGTCTGACCTCCAGAAATACGCAGGATGTGGGAAAAGCATACAATGAGCTAAAGCAAGGAGAGCCTGCTATCGAACGCTTGTTTCAGCTGTCAAGTTTCAAACACAAGGTAAATCTTGAGCTTTATGAGCTCGAATTAGTTAAAAGGTTTCCAATTGGCACTAGGCCTCAACCTTGCTAGTAGACCGGCGGTTTTTCTATGTTTTCTATGACCTGCATGAACTACTACTTGCCGTTGTCTGTGATTTCATGTTTATTTCACCCTTCATATGGTTGAAGAATGTATTTTAATTAGAAAGAAGGTATGTAACTTGTTTATATGGCAGGTTACATAGGTGGGCTTTTAAGTTATGGATAAATGCAAGTGACTACTGTGAGAAGCTTCATCTAAATTTGTTTTAAAAATGCTCATTTCCTAAGCATCATGGTCGTAATAATCTTATAAGTTGAAACTACACCCGGAACACTTTTTATTGCTCTTACACCATGCTCAATTTTGATCTTCCTTAGCTGCTTTCTTCTTATTTAACTTTGTGGAAGGTCTACCCTTTGATATAACTATCACTGTCCATGCATAAAAGTATAACACCTTTTGGGAGTTCCTCATTTCATTTAATCTGCTTTTGACCCTTTTTAATAAAAATATGTTCTAAACTTGAATCATGTATTTGTAAAGAAGTCAAATGGCTTCTATTTAATTAGTAATGAATAGCTACTAAAGATGTCTGCCATGTTGTTGCAACTTTCATGTGACTAAAGGGAATATACATCTACAAGGACTGGTCGTGCTTAAGTTGCATGTTTAGTTGGCATTAGTAACTTTGCAATTTGATCTTATGCTGGCCTTAAATGAGGGTTATTGTTGGAGAATAACCTTCAGACATATTTTTTTTGGATGCTTCCTGAAAATTTTGAGGCATTCTTGTGTTAGGAAGATGTGTCTTTACACCTGTCAGAAGGTCATGTATTAAAAAAATCTGTCAGAAGCTTATTCTTCTAAATAACCCCTTAAAAGATCAACATACTAGTGATTTCTGACTACACCTAATTAACTATGTTCACGAACCAGCTCTTATGACATCTGCATAGGTTATTGAGGAAATAAATGAAGTTCATGTAGAGTCTGTTGCAGGAGAGGTAAAATTCCACGAGGTCTCGTTTAGATATGGTGACAGTATGCCTTTCATATTGAACAAGTTGGATCTTCATGTCAAAGCTGGAGAGACGGTTGCTCTTGTGGGGCCCTCAGGGGGAGGAAAGACGACTCTTGTAAAGTTGCTTCTTCGCCTCTATGATCCTCTATGTGGTAAGCCGTTTATATGTCAAAATTAATACCCTCAAAAAACTGATTATCTTTTTTATTTTTATTTTTACCAATGCTGAAATATCCTTGTTAATAGGTCATATTCTCATTGATAACCGTGACATCCGGAGTATCTCTTTGGAAAGTTTAAGGACGCATGTTGGACTGGTTACTCAAGATACAGTAAGTACCAAATTAATGCCGGATGTATTATTAGTTCTCGAGTGTTAGCTGATAAGTTGTGGAATGTATACTTAATCAGAGTTTTATAATTGAGCCCGAAGAATCTACTGGTTGGATGGTTCACAGGGTCAACCGTTATCAACCCATTATTTATAATCACATGATGAACATATCAATTTTTATTTTTATTTTTTAAAAGAAAACGAGAGAAAAATGGAAAAAAGACCAAAATGCCCCTCACTTAACGTATGGCAGTTAACAGTCATTAGTGGGAGGGACCAAAACCGAACAAAAGTGCATACTACAGTGGCAAATTTGGAACAAAACTGCATCTTGATCTACTTTTACCTTCCTAACATATGAATTGTCAACAGACACTTTTTTCAGGGACAGTTGCTGAAAAT
This sequence comes from Arctium minus, assembly GCA_954870635.1. Taxonomy (NCBI): domain Eukaryota; kingdom Viridiplantae; phylum Streptophyta; class Magnoliopsida; order Asterales; family Asteraceae; genus Arctium; species Arctium minus. The sequence continues at coordinate 45,935,630 of OX941096.1, forward strand.
ATTGGATACAGAGATCTGATGACTAAAATCGATATTGAGAGAGTAATGCTTGCAGCACAAACTGCAAATGCGGATGAATTCATTGGAACTCTCTCTGAAGGATATGCGACAAATATTGGGCCTCGAGGCTCACTTTTAAGCGGAGGGCAAAGGCAAAGGTACAATGCTTAAAACATTAGACCTAAATAATGAAAATATACAAGTTAATAATCTAAATTCTTTGACTCGTTTAAGAGGGTTAGACAGTTGTCTGATAGGTTACCAGTGTCCTACGTTACATAAGGAGTTGTGTAGTGTCTCATACCTTTTCTTTGTTGCACTATGTTCACTTTTTTATATGTTGTATACTTTTATTTAGTCCTGCTTTTCAAAAATCGTCGGGTCTATCACTTCAAATTTTTCCCTATACTTTTTGCAAGCCAGAGGTCCTTACGGAAACAGTTGCTCTACTCTTTTGGGTAAACGACAGGTGCCCTTCCTGGACCCTACTTATGAGTGGGATATGTTGTGTTAGTTTGGTTTGGTTTTATTCTAAAGACTCATTTGGGTCAAAAATACCCATCAACCCTATGGGCTCAAGTTCTCTTTTGCTTTTCTTGAGTAGGGGGTTAAAATGGTAAACAGTTATCACTGGATCAATATGAACCTTTATCTTTGATCTTACAGACTGATTTCGATTTTATGTATAAATGCAGACTAGCTATAGCCAGGGCTCTTTATCAGAATCCTTCTATTCTAGTTTTAGACGAAGCAACTTCTGCCCTGGATACGAGGTCTGAGATGTTGGTGAGACAAGCTTTGCAGCGCTTAATGAAAAATCGTACTGTAAGTACAAACTAACGACTTATGAATTAATCAACTCCAACCTTGAGAGACAGCTCAACTGGCAAATAAAGGCTAGGCCTTGGGGCTTCTCCCCATAAGTCGCCAGTTCGAGTATGATTAGAGCCATTGGGGATTTTCAGAGCTATTATCTTCAGGTCCTATTGGATTAGTTGATGTGTGCACAAGCTGGCCCGGACACCCATAATTACCCCCAAAAAAATCAACTCCAACCTCGTGTCGTGATTATGCCAAATTTCTCTCTCAAGTGGTGCATTCACCCATGGTTGCTGAATCGTTGATGCTTGATCATGTAGGTTATTGTCATTGCCCATCGCTTGGAAACTGTTCTAATGGCGGAACGGGTTTTTCTTCTAAACGATGGAAAAATGCAGGAGATGTCTCGCTCATCTCTCCTAGTTGCACAGCATGATTCGCTGGCATCAAGTGGACTTGTTATATAGTTATATAATGTAAATGAAGGCAGCATCCCTTTTGCTGCGAAAAGAAACATGAAGTTGTGGCGTGCAGAAATGATCCAATTTTATGCGCAAAAATGCAGGTTTTTCCTTCCCTGTGATCTATCATCATCGTTTTACACTTCAGAACATTCTAGATTATGTAGTTGATTAAAATCGTTGTTTAGCTCTTAATCGAGTTGTTCACAAGAATGGAATTCGGATTTTTAGTGAAGTTTGTTGAACTTGGATAGTTAAAGTAGAATGTATACAGATGTATGGTTAACTACTGTATTATGGTTATTTCAGGCACCTTTGAGTGTGTTTATTTGAAAGGCAAGTTCCAATACATCATCTGTGTTCTTGACACAGAAAATTCTGCTTTTATTAATGTTTTTTTTTGGGTAACCAACTATGGTATCCGGGTTAGCATGGACTAATCCTCAGGCGACCATGAATTGTCTGAAGTCATAGCAGTTGAACCTCCATAGCCACTAGCCACAAAAGTTTTGACAACGCCTAGATTTGAATATGGGGAAGATGAGATTTTCACTACATCCCCTTAGGCTTTAACCAGTGCACCACAACCAAAGTGATTTTAAACCCCCTAGGCTTTAACCAATGCACCACAACCAAAGTGGTTTTAAAATCAACAATAGAAGCCCAACAAGAGTTCCCGGTGATGATTTGGGTAAATCAACAATAAATAACAACAACGTATTTTTACTTTGATCTTTTATATTGTTATTCTACTTTAAAAATCGTTACTAAAATCACTTTCTTCCAAAATGATTAATTGGATAATTGTGACCAAAACGTGTTGACGAAGTTGAATGGATTTTGTAATTGTCTTGGATTTGAACGAGTTTTATAATGGTTTTTGAAAGTTGAATAGTTTTAGAGTAATTTTTGAAGTCTAAGCAACCAATTGATGGCTTCAACCTACAATGGCGCCACCCTCTAAAGAACCTCCAATGTTCCAATCCTTGACTATCATGGAAAAGGTAAATAATGTTTCAACAACAGGTGGATGTGTGTTCCAAACCTCTCAATTCATTTTGCAAGCATGTCCATCTCGATGGAGATCTTTCAAAAAAAAATTATTGTACCCACCATGCTCAGCTCAAAGTTTCCCGAGTTAACCACCACCTATCTGATCATGAGCGTAGTCGATGCAAGTGGTCCAAGACGATTGGGTGCAAGCATTGTTTCGGTGCGGGCCACAAGAGCGGTACCAAATTGAGCAGGAATAGACATGTTGCAACACAAGATAATTGTACAAATTCAATCCCTGCATTGATCCCACCACAAACCCTGAATACTAGACATGACCTCAAAATAACAGGGCCAAGGACGGCCAGTGAATGATGGGGATAAGCTTTATCGTCGAGAGGGCTAACACCCTTTAAATGATGCTTAATAATAAAGGAGGTGGGAGTGCAAAGACAGTCTGGAACGTGGTTGACGAGCCCCTTTGATGACAACATATAGGATAAACCGGATCATCCCCTTTACACTTTGCATTAACATTTTTCAATTGTGTAGCAGATATCGGTGTTCTACTCGGTTATCATGTAGCAGTGCAAAGTCTAGACCTTGCCATCACCATGTATAAATTCAAGAAATCTGTAAACCAAGTCAAATAAACCCAGTATATCTCATCCAAATATATCTTCTTCTCTTTTTGGAGGGGGGAGTAAGATATATGCAGAGCTTACATCTGTCTCAAGAAATAGAAAGGTTTCTGACAGATTCAGGAAATCTTTAGCAACTAGCAACTAGCAACTACCAAAATGCCTTTATGTAAAAAAGAATATCTCGGTTAATATGCCTCCTCTTCCTTTGTAAGTCCACTCTCTCGGGATAAAACACCGTTGTCCCAAATTCCCACGTTCATCCCTATCCCACCAATAAGATGAAGACATATAGAATATTTATATATTTTAAATTTATTTAACTCAAGTTCACATTCTCTATCTGATTATTTGTACATGTATTCATGTGATTGGTGGACAGGAACAGGGCGTGAAAACTTAGGACGAACAGATTTTTATCCCCACCTTTATGGTTGCCATGGATAACCAAACCAACCCGGTAAATCTCCCATAGGTAAGGTCGGTGGTAAAATATATCCAGACTTTTCCTCTACTCCAAGGGGTAGAGAGGTTATTTCTTCGAAGACCACGACTTGCAAAACAAAAATTAAAAGAAAATGGTTGCCACAGATGTAGTGATATAAATTATGGGATTAATAACATGATGGTAAAGAGAGTTGGCACCAAATGCATTATGCTTTTAGTTTGCATCCTAATCACTATGTTCTAGATTAAACAAACAATTGCATGAATCATTAGGAATAGATTATTTATCTTAACTTGCCTATTACATAATTTACTACCTATTAGTAAACCTGCAATCTCTGCTTGGGTTTTTAACCGGATCCCCTAAAAATACATAATTTTTTATGTTATTTTCACAATATATTTGATGTTTATTGAGGTTTAAAGATACCGAAAGCGAACTTCTGGTGATTTTTATTAAGAAGTACAACACTCCAGGTGGATCATGATTCGTCTAAAACGCTGCACTGAAGAAGAAAGACAGTTTTAGTAAAGAATGGCGAAGCAAAGAACTTTAGTTTTATCAATAAAATCTAACCCAACAAGCCCAATATATTGCACCCGGAGATGGAGTATGAGGGTGGGACGTAAGCAATTCTAACCTATGCCCCAAAGAGTAGAGTGGCTGGTGTATTAACAAAGGTAAATTGCATGAGAATGTAGCCTACCTTGTTTTGATTCTTATCTTGGGCAGCATACTTTCAAAACATTTAAGTACCTGGGTGACCGATTTAAGCATTAACAGGTCACCAAGCTGACATGGTGTATGACATGGCATTCAACTCAGTATTATTTGTAGATGTGGCCGAGCGGTTGGATCGCTTCCTTTTCAAGGAGAGCTAATGTTTGTTGGGTATTTTGTGATATTTTTTGTACACCATGTCAACATGGTAACCGATTAATGTTTAAACTAGTTACTCAAGTACCTAATTGTTTGAGATATCACATCTCAACGTCAAAATGAAGGTTTTGAAAGTATGTTACCTAAATAGGAATCTGGACAAAGTATGTTACATTTTCATGCAATTTGCTCTACTAACAAATGGGTGAAAAGTTACCTGCTTCACTAGTCTTCCCAGTTGAATGTTGAAACATCTTCAGGTGGTTCGACCCAGATGCTCTCGAATGGATCTTGTTCTCCCCAATCATGACATTGCTTCCGCGGGTAGTATCTATGGTGATCTAAAGAGTATGATATGCACCGTTTGCCATAAAAACGAACTTTAGAGAAATAAACGCTATTCCTCATCATTCCAAGAAGATCAGTTCTTGCATGGGATGACAGGAAACTAGCGAATAGCGTCACACCTTCAAGGGTTTTCATTTCGACCCACTCTTTATTAGCCTGATCCAGCTTATAAATAATTGGGTTCTCACTGTAACAAGTATAGATAACAAAGATATCTCCCCTATGCTCGGCCATAAACTTTCCCTTCCACCAATTTTTCACAAAGAAATTATCAGGACACCTGGGTGGAGGCACGATGCGGATAGTCCATGTGAGTTCCTGTGGATCGTAAACTCCCAGCCAGCCGGTTAGACTCAAACAATAGAAAAGTCCATTGCAGAAAACAAGCTTATTCCAGATACTGCTAACAAATGGCAACCGATTGTGGTAATTAACAGTAGTCCAGACTGTTGCTCCTGGATGGCAAGTGCTGATAGCAACAACGGTAGGACTGACATGCTTAACCGTGAAAACGATGCAGTTAGGAGATTTAGGGGAGGTAGAAAACGCCACGATTTGATAGGTCATCTCAAATCTTGGCAATTTGATCATTTCTCGTGTAAAGGGGTTAAAAAATAGCAAGCGTTGTGTTCTTGGTTTGTAAAGCAGCAACCAACCGTCTTTATTGTAACAAATCCTGCAGCCGTGTAACTCTGGCAATTCAAGAGAGTATGTTTTGCGTTGTGAAGGATCATAGAACTCAAAACGGTGACCGAGTTTGGGGAAATACATAAGCCATGGTGGCTTGTTTACCACTCTGACTGATAGGGCAACTGAGAACCATCGTTTGCAAACTGCAGAAGTGCGAATGTTGTCCTTTAAAGTTAATTGTGAAATTATAAATTCAAGGAGTTCGACCGGAAGGAAAGACCATGCCTCCTGCTCCTCCTGCTCGATATTTCCCTTTGTTGAAACTCTTGTATCATCTTTAAATGTTACTGCTAACCTATCGAACACAAAATCATCTAAAAGAGTCACGTATACATCAAAAAAATCGACCTGTTCATCTTTAAGTTTCTTTACTCCCCTGATATCATATGAGTATGCTTTGAATCTTTTAACTGCAGTCTAGGATGCACGGGTAGGAGTGCATATGATGGGTGCTTGGGTGCCGCAATTTAGAAAGAAAAAAAAACGAAGTTTGGGTGCAGCATACATACTTATATGTTATCATCATCATCACTGTTAATGAAAATACAGTCTTTACGTTGATTCCTCATTTAAAAGGCTATGAAGAAATAGAACATATGCATATCCGAAGAGTATTGGATGCATATAGATGTACAACAATTGAGTCAAAGTAAATGTACCACATCCATTGAAGTGTTTTAGAAATTGATCATCTAGGTTCAAAAAATCAAATCAGCTGTATCATAAAGCTTACCAGGTTACTAATACCTTACTTCATTTACTACTTGCAAAACTTACAAAGGTAAAAATGGAATGAAATATGATAAAAATTAGAGATTGATCATGTAATTACATTATTAAATCAATGTATCAAAACCATTGAAGACTGAACATTATGAAACCACGAATGCACACAAACTCAGAACCCTCATTTGTGATCAACAAGAGAATTCAAGAACTAATAAGTTTGAAAGAACAATTTTTTCGTCTATAGTTCATTTATCTCCATCACACCCAGCAGAAAACCTAAAATCCTCAACTTCTCTTACTAATCCCACAAGCCCCATCTGACAACAAGTCATGTACAACCAACTTTGAGCAAAAACCTAAAAACGAAAACCTTTTCCTTAGAAACCCTAAACCCTAAATTATGAAGTTCATAAATTTCAATTATCCAAACAGATTGTCTAACAAATGCATATACAATCAAATAGAATAAACAATAAACGAAATGCATCCAGCATCCAACGATTCAATTGGATTACGAAAAAAGATGAAAACCATCAACTACCTACACACCAGACACGAATTTTTCAAATTCAGGTTACTTTTCTCCAAATTCACTTGTCAAACACATATATCATAGCTGAATTGTAAAGATAAACATCGATCTCGTATTTACAACCCTAAATAACCAAAATTCATGAAGACCTAAAGTACAATTAGAAATGAAAATCAAAACATGACAAAATTCGATCGTAATCCACTTGAATTCGTTCAAGAAACTTACAATTTGAGTCTCCTTCTCTTCCTTCCTGCCATAATCACAACCAGATTAAGCTTCTCTGACTACTGTGTGTGTGTTAGTGTGTGAGAGAGAAAGGGGGATATGTTAGAAAACGATGATGAAGAAAGACGGTTGTCACAACGTGAGTGCAGCTTTGTGTATTAGCATAACACGTGTAAATAACAGAGTTATCTGATGTGACGCCGAACACTGGTAGTTTGTGAAGCCAACCAATGAGATCTGAGTATTAGAGTCGTTTGTTGACGTGGCAAGTTTTGATTGGATCGGGGTTTGGTAGTTGAAAGACATACGGTGGAGCTCTAGAGTGAGTCCGAAACTAGATCTGCGTGGGAATCACAACGTTTTCGGTGGTCATATTGTTGTGATTACTTTTTAGCCTTTTCTTTTATCTTAATAATTACTCTTTTTTTGAAATAAATATCTACGGTAGGAGTGTTCATGGGTTGGTTTGGCTAGGTTGAAAGCACTTGGACAACCTAACGTAATATTTACGGTTTAAAAAATCTCAATCCAACCCAACGTAATCAAAAGTGCAACTCAACCCAACCTAAATCGTGCGGATTGGGTTGGGTTGGTCGGGCTGAAACTTTAGTACATTATTTTACAATCAAACTAAGTGATTCCGTTTAAAAAACTAAAATAAAAATGGAAATATAAAAATGAGGCTAATAAAATAAGATAATAGTAGAAAAATAGTATCTCTTGCCTTTTGATTCTATCAATGTTGAATATTTATGAAGACTTGAAGGTTAGATTCGTATGATTTTAATCGACATGGTTTCATAGACAGATATAAACTACGGCTATGATAAGAAGACTTGAGAGTTAATAGAAAGAAAAGCCGCTAAAAGCCATAAATGAAGAAAAGTAAAAGCGTACAAGTTTTGGTCGGGTTGACGGGATGGTCGGGTTACTTTGGTCCGAACCCGTTTCCAACCCAATAGATGTGGTTTGGGCAAAATTTGTATCGATTATGTACTGGGTTACCTCAGTTTGAGTTTTTTTGCGTTTTTTCGGGGATGGGTTGGCCGGATTGGTCGGGTTGGTCGGAAATTTGAGCACCCCTAATCCACGGTATAAATGACATACAATTTTACGAATGTATAATTATTATATTTTTTAAATACTTAAACGATATTTTTACTTTTAATAATAAAAAGAGAACATCTCTTAATTAAGGGTTGAATGGAAAATGAAAACTTACTTTTGAAAGTAGATGTTTATTTTGGACAAATTAAAATAAAAATGTAAATATTTATTTTGGAACCGAGGAATGATGTTATTATTATAAATTGTTGAGTTGCATGAATAAAATATTTTCAACCTTCATGTAAAAGTCATAATTAATTAGTTGATCACCATTCAATGATGTATGTTAAGGTGAATGATCGTGTGAGAAGTTGAGTTAACGGTGAGAAACGTGAGAAGAGGATCTGAACCCTTGATCTTTTCTAATCTCTTGCCCTCCCATAAATTGTGCTTTAGAAGAGAAGTGGTCCGGTGCATCTCATCCTAATGTGCATTGTAACACCCGTAATTTTGTGTAAATCTAGATTTCCAACTTGCCTGATTTTGTAACCTTTTTTTTCGTTTTAATTCACTCCTATCCGTTGGATCTTTTCCCTTGGTGTAGTCTCGTAAGTCGCGGGTTCGAAATCTGAGTTTTCGGGTTCGGTACATCTGGCGCGACCTTGTCATGCGATAGTGAAAGTGTCACTATCGCCAAGGCACTGTCGCGGAAGGCCGAAGACTTTCGGTACATTTGGCGCGACCCTGCCCCGCGATAGTGACAATGTCACTCTCGCGAGTCACTATCGCGAGCGGGGTCAGGGTGTTAAATGAGACCAACTCCGAAATTATTTCGTTTATCTGATATTTTGGAAGAAGCTTGGTCATTTTCTCTCTTCTGTTTGGTAAGTCTTCAAACCCTAGTCTTCCCTTTTACATTTATTACTCCATCCAACTTCCTCCTCCTCATTAATGGTGTTGGTATAGGTGAATCTAAGGTAGCTTTGTGAAGATCTCAAGCTCTCAAGTGCTAGTTCTCTCCAACTAGAAATTTCTAGGGTTTTGGTATTTAACCCATTGTGAGTTCATACTTCACTTTTATTAAACTTTATACACATCAAAATGCATCTTTTTAACTTCTAAACATCTCCTTGTTTAACATTTTCATTATTGATGAGATTTGACCTAACTTGGTATTTTGGGAGATTTTTAGGGTTTCTTACCATTTTTGTAAATGATGATATAATCCATGTCTTGGAACTACAGAGGTGTTGTTGTTATATTATGTTGAGTAAATGTTCAACTTATGGCTTCTAGCCAAGTTTATGATTAAACATTTTATGGGGATTTGGTTGAAAGAAGTTATTTTAAGAGGAGGAAATAAAAGGTTTAAAACACGAAGAAATCTATGTTTCGATAAAAGGGTTTCTACTATGGAAAGGTTTATTTGGTAAAGAAACATTTTGGGATATTGAGATGGTAGCCTTGGGTTTTATATATGGGCTTTGTAATTCTTATCAGCAGTTAACCATTAAAATGTGATTTGAGAACTAAATGGGAATACGAACTATATGTTTGATTATAGTTGGTCACAAGTGTATTGTGACAAGTCTAGACTATTACAAATGGATCCATAGGTATAGAGTCGACTTATTATTTGGGGGTAACTCCCGTTTGTAGCTAGTTGAGACATTGGACCCTAGAGGGCAACTTGGTACGGTTATATGGGACCGGTTACTAGCCGTGGGTCGTAAATGTAAATCCTAGTGAATGAGCATGACTAGGGATCATTGGGTTCCATCCCACATATTAGTACGAGCCGGCGTGTTCGTGCCCTTGATCCTAGTATGGTGAGCTCAAAACTTGGAAAGTGGCTTACTTTGTGTTTCGCCTCAATCCTTGGAATTCGGGTTTACACCCGTCATCGCAAGATGAAGTCTGGACCGAAAGGTCACTATGTGCTTACCAAACCATTTACAAAGTCGGTTGATGAAAACAGTTTACTTATGCTGCAATTGACTCGTCTTAATATCTTTTATATAAATTGTATGTTTTCACTAGGTTTTAAGCCTAACACTTTTTCTCAAATGATGTGTATAACAGGTTCCCTTAGCGGCGGGTCGTCAAGGGGTTGAGAGAAGAGCGTGGTCTCTTAAGGGCATTTTTGAAGGATAGATGTTTTGAAAGCTTTAGCATTTGAAGCAATTATTTATTTTGGTATTGGGTTGACAACCTATGTAATCTAGCTAGTTGTGGTTTAGATTAGTCTGTTGTCGTTTCCCATACATCCTTACAGGTTTTGCAAATGCTATACTTTTGCCCCTTTTGGGTGGTTTGCCCTATATATAAATGTTATATTGCCGAATTTTCAATTTTAAAAATTACCCGAAATTTTAGGGTGTTACAAGTTGGTATCAGAGCTCTAGTTTAAGTGAACTAGGCATGAATGTAATATTTCTAGACTTAGACTAAGCGTGTTAGGCAATGATTGTGAGTTGGTTAGAACTTCTAAGATGGGTTAGTCTTACAGTCAACGGAAGTTATGTTCATCAAGCATTGTGATGATGGTAACAAGAATTCTTATGTGTTATATGTTCATAATCTCACTTAGCTAATGTTATTATGAGGATATTTTACGTGAGTGTACTTGGTTTACTAATGTTATGATAATTGGTAGGCATAGTAGTACGTTTCTTTCGTGCGTATTTCGGTTAATCCATTTCTTACTATTTCTCGTGCTTGTGTGACAGCCATTATTCTAGTATGGTGAACACTCGCAGACGACCGTTAGTCGATGGGAATGTGCGCGAATATAGCTCTCCCGAGCAGAACCTAGTGGTTAGGGCGGCGACTGTCATCCCTCCGGGTATGCCACCTATATTCACGGGAGAGGTGGAGCAAGTGCCGAGGGTGGAGTTGGCATCCACAAACCCGGTGGTTCAGGAGGTGAACCCTTAAACTGACATGATGGCCAGCATCATGCAAATGGTATCGACGGCTATGGAAAAGCAGCAGGAGGCGTTCATGAAAATGTTGGAGGACCGCGACACTAGCCTCAAAAGAAATGAGGCGGTCGCGGAGAACGTGGTAGTTGGTTCGGGCGGCACTGGCAATGGGATCAGAACGGAAGAGCACAGAATTGTGGGTGCTCAGAAAAGTGGAAGGAGTTGCTCATATAAATCTTTTCTGGGTTGCGGACCGCCGGAATTCTCCGGTTTTGACGACCCAATTATATGTGTGAAGTAGATTAGAGTTGTTGAGGAAACTTTTGGATCCTCTGAATGTGGAGACGATCAGAGAGTGCGGTTTGGTACCCAGCTGCTGAGAGATACGGCGCTCACCTGGTGGAATGTTACTCAATCCACTCTCTCTCCTACCGTGTTGGTTCAGTTGTCTTGGGTGGAGTTTAAGAAGAAGTTAATGGAAGAGTTCTGTAGCGAAAGATCTATGGATCGCATCGAAAAGTAGTTTCGGTCTCTAGTAAAGGGGAACTTGACGGTGAGGGAGTACACCCGTCAATTTATGGAGAAACTTGATTTGGTGGGGCATGTGGCCCCAACGGAGAAAGAGAAGATAAAGGCCTACCTCAATGGCCTACCAGCGGACATGTTGTCCATGGTCCACAACTCCAAGGCTTCCAATCTTCGCGAGACGATTGAGGAAGCTCAATTCATGGAAGAGATCTTTGCGAGGAGCAAGGCGGAGAAAGCGGTAGTGGTCGGGAACAAGAGAAAATGGGAAAACAATTCTGAACCTCCTAAGAGGAATCAACCTTTTGTTGGGAATCGAAATTTCAACAATCGCCAAGAGGCACGATGGTGCCAAAGGTGTCGGAGCAAACATCACGGCAACTGTAATCTTAGTACCACTTCTTGTACCAAGTGCGGTAAGACCGGGCATCTTGTTAAAGACTGTCCGATCAAGGGGATTGTTTGTTTTGAGTGCAATATGTCGGGGCATTTTTGAAAAGATTGCCCGATGTGGAAGACGAGGAGTGTCCCGGAGAAGAAAGAGAACCCTCCCAGAGTTCCTGGCCGAGCCTTTCAGATGACGGTCGACGAGGCCAAGGCATCCGCCGATGTGGTATCGGGTACGTTTCTCCTAAACTCCGTACCTGCTCGTGTGCTATTTGATTCGGGTGCCAGCTTCTCTTTCATATCTGATTCGTTTCGTGAAAAACTTGCCATGCCCACTAATAGTCTAGAGAATGCTTTAGTGGTAGAGATAGCTAATGGTAGTCAAGTGTTAATCCGTGACGTCTTGAAAGATTGTACCCTTGGTATCGAAGGGAAGAAGTTCTTGATCAACTTGATGCCAATGGTCATTGGTGGATTCGACGTCGTGGTCGGCATGGATTGGTTGGCGGACAATCATTCCGAAATCCTATGCTCCAAGAAGCTAATCCGACTCCCTATATCAGATAGTGACATGGTGGTAGTTTATGGCAAGAGAAGGAAAGGTGATGTAGCGGTTATCACCATGGATAAAGCGCGGAAGTGTTTGGTGAAAGGATGTCCGTCCTTTCTAGCTTATGTGATAGACGCAAAACTCGAGAAGAAAAAACTCGAGGACGTAAAGGTGGTACGCAATTTTCCCGATGTCTTTCCGGACGATTTGCCCGGTTTTCCACCCGATCGTCAAGTGGAGTTCCGGATCGATCTTATACCAGGGGCGGCTCCAATTGCAAGAGCTCCTTACCGGTTAGCGCCATCGGAGATGCAAGAGATGATGGCTCAACTCTAGGAGCTCCTCGAGAAGGGATTTATAAGACCGAGCTCGTCGCCTTGGGGAGCTCCGGTCTTGTTTGTCAAGAAGAAGGATGGCACAATGAGAATGTGCATCGATTATCGTGAACTGAATAAGGCCACGGTGAAGAATAAGTATCCACTTCCGAGGATCGATGACTTATTCGATCAGCTCCAAGGAGCAGGTTGTTTCTCGAAGATCGATTTGCGCTCGGGATATCACCAAGTGAAGGTGAGAGAAGAAGACGTTCCGGAGACGACTTTTAGAACGCGTTACGTCCATTACGAATTCATTGTGATGTCGTTCGGTCTAACTAACGCACCGACAGTGTTTATGGATTTGATGAATAGGGTGTGCCGACCATTCCTCGACAGGTCAGTCATTGTATTCATTGATGACATACTCGTGTATTCCAAGAGTGAGACAGAACACGAGCAACACCTACGTGAAGTTCTAGATGTGTTGAGAAAAGAGAGGTTGTATGCCAAATTCTCTAAGTGCGACTTTTGGCTTGAAGAGGTTCAATTCTTGGGTCACGTTGTCACTCGAGACGGAGTGAAAGTGGACCCCTCCAAGATTGAAGCGATGATGAACTAGGAGCCTCTCAAGAGTCCGTCCGAAATTCGAAGTTTCCTGGGTTTGGCGGGCTACTATCGGAGATTCATACAAGACTTCTCCAAGATCGCATCTTCCTTGACAACCTTAACTAGGAAGAATGTGAAGTTCGTTTGGACCGAAGCGCAAGAGAAGGCGTTTCGGACTTTACAGAAGAAGTTGTGTGAAGCTCCAATCTTGTCACTACCCGAAGGGTCGGAAGACTTCGTGGTCTATAGCGACGCTTCGAAAATGGGTTTGGGTTGTGTATTAATGCAAAGAGGCAAAGTAATCGCTTACGTATCGAGACAACTAAAGATTCACGAAAAGAATTATCCTACCCATGATCTAGAGTTGGCGGCAGTGGTGTTCGCTTTGAAGCTTTGGCGACACTACCTCTACGGCACGAAATGTACTCTCTACACGGATCATAAGAGTTTAAAGTACGTCTTTGATCAAAAGGAGTTGAACATGAGGCAAAGGCGGTGGCTCGAGTTACTCAAAGACTACGATTGTGAGTTGCTTTACCATCCCGGTAAGGCAAACGTGGTGGCCGATGCCTTGAGTCGGAAGGAATATAGCGGGGGTATTCGGGCTACCCTTTCGAGGATTGAGATAGTGTCAAATCTTATTGAGAAGATCTAGATATCTCAGGTGGAAGCATTGTTGGAAGAGAATCTCAAGGATGAAGTCATGACAAAACAACGGTTGCTCTTAACGGAAGATAGCCGTGGGGTGAAGTTGTTCAATGGTCGTGTGTGGGTGCCCAAGGTTGGGGGCAATCGGGAACTTCTCCTTGAGGATGAGCACAAGTCAAAATATTCCATTCACCCGAGAAGCACAAAGATGTACCGGGATTTGAAGCTACACTATTGGTGGCCGGTGATGAAGCTTGACGTGGCACGTTACGTAGAGCGTTGTGTGACAAGTTTACAAGTGAAGGCCGAGCATCAACGACCGTACGGAAGTCTCCAATCCTTGGAGATCTCCGAATGGAAATGGGAACACATTACCATGGACTTCGTGACTAAATTTCCTAAGACTCTTCGAGGTCACGATACCATTTGGGTGATAGTAAATCGGTTGACCAAGAGCGCTCATTTCTTGGCCATGCGTGAGACACTACCAATGGACAAGTTAGTGAAGCTTTACATCAACGATGTGGCTTCAAGGCATGGGGTACCCTTGTCTATTGTATCAAATTGTGACAGTCGGTTCACTTCCAATTTTTGGGATGGCTTGCAGAAGGAGCTTGGTACGTGCGTGAAGTTGAGTACGACATACCACCCTCAAACTGACGGTCAAAGCGAGAGGACGATCCAAACGCTTGAAGACATGTTAAGGTCTTGCGTTATCAACTTTGGGGGTAGTTGGGACTCTCACCTACCTTTGGTGGAGTTTGCTTACAATAATAGCTACCACTCGAGTATCGGAATGGCTCCATTCGAGGCCTTATACGGGCGGAAGTGTAGAACTCCCGTATGTTGGCTTGAAGCGGGAGAGAAGCAATTCTTCGGACCTGAAATCGTGCAGGAGACAACCGACAAGATCAAAGGCATATGAGAAAGATTGAAAGCGGCCCAAGATCGGCAAAAGCGCTATCCGATAAGAAGAGGCGGCCGATGGAATTCCAAGTGGGCGATCGTGTGATGTTGAAAGTATCGCCATGGAAAGGCATTTTACGGTTCGGAAAACGCAGGAAATTGAGTCCCCGTTTCCTTGGACCATTTAAAGTGCTTAAGTGTGTGGGTTTGCAAGCTTACCAGTTGGAACTTCCACCAGAAATGAACGAGATCCACAACACATTCCACATTTCCTATCTCCGAAAGTGTTTGGCGGAAGAAGAGAGTGTTATCCCTCTTTCCGAGATTAGAGTGGATGAGGGTAACCGTTGTGTTGAAGAGCCCGAGGCTATTTTGGAGAAAAAGTCAAAGAAACTTCGTCACAAAGAAGTCACTATGGTCAAAGTGCAATGAAAGCATCATCGAGGTGCCAATGTGACGTGGGAAGCCGAGGAGGATATGAAGCGAATATATCCTCATCTGTTCGACTAGTTGGGATTTCGGGGACAAAATCAATTCTAAGTTGGGGAGGATTGTAACACCCGTAATTTTGTGTAAATCTAGATTCCCAACTTGTCTGCTTTTGTAACCTTTTTTTCGTTTTAATTCACTCCTATCCGTTGGATCTTTTCCCTTGTTATAGTCTCGTAAGTCGCGGGTTCAAAATCTGGCGTTTTCGGGTTCGGTACATCTGGCGCGACCTTGTCACGCGATAGTGAAAGTGTCACTATCGCCAAGGCACTGTCGCGGAAGGCCGAAGACTTTCGGTACATTTGGCGCGACCCTGCCCCGCGATAGTGACAATGTCAATCTCGCGAGTCACTATCGCGAGCGGGGTCAGGGTGTTTGTTGGTCCCGAAGGTGCTTAACAAGTTTGTAGAAGGGGGGGGGGGTTGAATACAAACACAGAAATTAAAGTTTAATAAATTGTTTATTGATAAATCAAAATACAATTTACAAGTTTGTTGCGGAATAAGATTAAGACAGACTCAATCTAAACAAACTTAAGAAACACTAAGATGGTTGCACAAGAATTTCAGAGAATGGGGGATTTTAGAGAGATAGAAAACAAGGGTTTCTATTATGGAGTTCAAGGATTGAGCACACCTTCAGATGAAGGGGTGAGCTTCCTATTTATACCCTATGCATTAAATGCATGGCAGGGTACTTTACACGTGGCATTCATAGATTGGCTTTGGGAGTCTTACTTTTGGAGACATGCTTTTGGCCGCTTTATGAACAGTGTAGTTGACAGAGTTGTTGTACGATTTGTAGCAGAGACTTGTCCGTTCTGACACATCGTACTGGTTGTGCAAGGTAAGACAAAAGAAAACTTGAGGCATAAGCTTTGTGATCGTTGATCGCTGAGTATCTCTTCTTCCAGAGATAAAGAAGTTCAGCTATCGCTGAAGCTTTTCCTCAGGATTCTTCGCGTAAGTAGATTCGTCTGGTCTTCGCTGATATCCGCATCAGGTCATTAGTAGACTTATCTATTGTTCAGTGGCTTCGTCTTCGATTCAGCTATGAACTATGTTGACGCGAGACTTGTCTTCAGGGATTACGTTAACAGTGTTACATGGGAAACGATCAGCGATGACTGAACAGACTCAGTTTGATTGCTGAAAGTGAAACACATATATATTAAATGTTTACAGAAAGGTCATCAGCGATAACTGATCAGACTCAGTCTGATCGCTGATGATGAAACACTAATACATATAATAACGTAATTTTCACTAAGTATAAAAGAGGGTCGTTATCAAATCACTGAGAGAGTTTGGATCAACAGTGTTAAATGAGACCAGCTCCGAAATTATTTCGTTTATCTGATATTTTGGAAGAAGCTTGGTCGTTTTCTCTCTTCTGTTTGGTAACTCTTCAAACCCTAGTCTTCCCTTTTACATTTATTACTCCATCCAACTTCCTCCTCCTCATTAATGGTGTTGGTATAGGTGAATCTAAGGTAGCTTTGTGAAGATCTCAAGCTCTCAAGTGCTAGTTCTCTCCAACTAGAAATTTCTAGGGTTTTGGTATTTAACCCATTGTGAGTTCATACTTCACTTTTATTAAACTTTATACACATCAAAATGCATCCTTTTAACTTCTAAACATCTCCTTGTTTAACATTTTCATTATTGATGAGATTTGACCTAACTTGGTATTTTGGGAGATTTTTAGGGTTTCTTACCATTTTTGTAAATGATGATATAATCCATGTCTTGGAACTACAAAGGTGGTGTTGTTATATTATGTTGAGTAAATGTTCAACTTATGGCTTCTAGCCAAGTTTATGATTAAACATTTTATGGAGATTTGGTTGAAATAAGTTATTTTATGAGGAGGAAATAAAAGGTTTAAAACATGAAGAAATCTATGTTTCAATAAAAGGGTTTCTACTATAGAAAGGTTTATTTGGTAAAGAAACATTTTGGGATATTGAGATGGTAGCCTTGGGTTTTATATATGGGCTTTGTAATTCTTATCAGCAGTTAACCATTAAAATGTGATTTGGGAACTAAATGGCAATATGAACTATATGTTTGATTATAGTTGGTCACAAGTGTATTGTGACGAGTCTAGACTATTACAAATGGATCCATAGGTATAGAGTCGACTTATTATTTGGGGGTAACTCCCGTTTGTAGTTAGTTGAAACATTGGACCCTAGAGGGCAACTTGGTATGGTTATGTGGGACCGGTTACTAGCCGTGGGTCGTAAATGTAAATCCTAGTGAATGAGCATGACTAGGGATCATTGGGTGCCCTCCCCCACATCTTAGTACGAGTCGGCGTGTTTGTGGCCTTGATCCTAGTATGGTGAGTTCAAAACTTGGAAAGTGGCTTACTTTGTGTTTTGCCTCAATCCTTGGAATTCGGGATTACACCCGTTATCGCAAAATGAAGTCTGGACCGAAAGGTCACTATGTGCTTACCAAACCATTTACAAAGTCGGTTGAGGAAAACAGTTTACTTATGCTGCAATTGACTCATCTTAATATCTTTTATATAAACTGTATGTTTTCACTAGGCTTTAAGCCTGACACTTTTTCTCAAATGATGTGTATAACAGGTTCCCTTAGCGGCGGGTCGTCAAGGGGTTGAGAGAAGAGTGTGGTCTCTTAAGGGCATTTTTGAAGGATAGATGTTTTGAAAGCTTTAGCATTTGAAGCAATTATTTATTTTGGTATTGGGTTGACAACCTATGTAATCTAACTAGTTGTGGTTTAGATTAGTCTGTTGTCGTTTCCCATACATCCTTACAGGTTTTGTAAATGCTATACTTTTGCTCCTTTTGGGTGGTTTGCCCTATATATAAACATTATATTGCCGAACTTTCAATTTTAAAAATTACCCGAAATTTTAGGGTGTTACATGCATCCATGTGCATCCAACGGTTGATAACCACTTATCACGATTCTCACGTTAACCTCACTTCTCACCGGAAATCAACCATGTCTATTAAACAAGAGGGTCGGTTTAAATAAGAAAACTAAATGTCATAAGAATATTAAGAAAGATTCATATGTAAATTATTGAAAAATTCAAAAAAAATCTATTTGACGATACGTTTGCGAATCAACATTATAGATTATTCATGTGGGTTCTCATATGCATCTTCAAATCAATTTTTTCAGATTTACATATGAACTTGCCCTTAACCTTCATTTCTTACCTTCTTACGATATTTAACATTTTTATTTGAACTTCTCACTTTTAAATAGGAGACTTTATAGTATAAGTACATTCTTAATATAAAGGTGAAATACGTTTTTCATAAGTGGTTTCGTATTCTTTTAAAGTCTTTTTTTATAAAGTTCTTAGGACATGTTTGCTAGCAGCTTAATAAACTTAATGGAACTCACAACTTATCCGTTCAACTATACATGACTGTTTGGTAGTAACTTAATGATATAGACGATGGCTTATTCAGTGTGCTTCTAGGCGGGAGCTTTATCCAAAAAGCCAGTTTTTTTCAAAAAAAATTCTCCCAATTAAAAACCACGTTCCTTTCATCTATAAAAAAAATTTCTCAAACAAAAATCTTCACAATTTATATAAACAAATTAATCCACACAGAGAGTTTTATCCATACATAATTTAATTGTAAACAACCTGATTGCCTTAGATTATATTGGTAATCAAGTTTTAATGGTAATTAATATATAAGATATTTGTAAGAAAATATTGAGTTCATTATTATAAATTTTGATTTGATTGACAATAATAATGGATAATATTCAAGACAATTGAATTTGTGTTCAATCATTGCACAAGGTCTAATAAATGTACAAGTTACACTTATGGAACCATTTTTTTAAAATCATTGCTTCTTAATGTGATATCAAACATTTTGTTTTAATATTGTATTGTTTTATTTAGAGTAAACTACACTTTTGGTCCCTGTGCTTTCCAGAAAGTAACACCTTTCGTCCCTACAATTTCAAAAATACAGTTTCACCATCGTGGTATGCAAAAACGACCGGGTTTGGTCCCTCCCTCTAACTCCGTTAGAGAGGTTGCCGTTAATACCCACCACGTGACCTGCACGCGAGGGTAAAATGGTCTTTTCATTAAAACCCTCCCCCCCTTTTAATAGACGACATCAATTGACTTCCAATTTTTCAACCATCGTCCTCATCCTCTTACCTCTTCAACTTCAAAATTCAACCTGCACCTTGATCGATGCCCGCTTTAATGTGGACTATTCGTAGTTCGTTTGATGATTTTGTGCCTAAAGATATTTATGGTAAGCATATTTAGGGTTTTTGACTTGATTTTTGTTCTTTGAACTTTTTGCAAGTTTTTCAGAGCAAGTCAGTAACATGATTTTATACTTTATTTTTTTGCAGACATTTATACCAATCAGATAACGTTGAAGTCATGGTGGGATGTTTACCAAACGTCCACGAAGGCGATATATTGAGGGTAAGACTACATTCATCGATTTAGTGGACATTGATGAACTAAGTGTCCATTAAATCGATGCAATGGTGACTGAACTTGGTTACACTGGTAAATATCCGATGTACTATCATTTTCTTATCTCTGAATCTGACCTAGATATTGGCCTAAGAACCTTAGGAAATGATCAAGATATTTTGAATCTTTTGAAATTTACCACCTCTCATAAGATCATTGAGGTTTACACAGAGCAGATTAGGACCACTGTGGGTACATACATGAAGTCACCAATTGGACCAAGTGTTGTTCTTGAAGAAATTCCTTCTGAAAACCCTCAACCAGCTCCTCAAAAAACGAGGGAGGTCTAAGAGCCTAGGGAGTGTATCAATAGAAAAGAAACTTTTTTTGGAATGGATTGAAACAGAGCCTAACAAAGCCATATAGATATGGAACATGAGCATAGTGATAGATCATCATATAGACCAGAGTTTGATAGTTCAGGACAACAGGAAGGACATGAGTTTGGGCCACAAGTTGATGTTGGTTTAGGACATGATTTTGGGCCACAAGTTGATGCTGGTGAAGGACATGATTTTAATCCTTTTTTTGGACCATCCTAGTATATTTCAGGAACAGGACCATCCTAGTATAGATGATGATCAGATAGATGGGCTTGTAGAAGATGACAGTGACCTAGAATGTGCAGATGATGATGGGGAAGATGTTGATTACATGGTTGATAAAACCTATGAAATGGAGGAAGTTGATGTAGACATGAAAAACTTCAATTCAATCATAGACTGGGATGCAAAGTGGTTGGGAAATAAGGGGAAAATAGGTGATGAAAACTGTTTGGGAGAAGATGGCAGCCATGATCCAGTGGACATAGATGCCTTTTATAGTGGTTCAGATTCTGAGTTTGAAGGAGACAGAAAGAGACAATTGAGGAAATTAAGAAAACATCAAACTACAAAGACGCAGGGCCAAACTTTGAGTTTTTTTGTTGGACAAAGTTTTGGGAATAAGAAGAAGATTAAAGAATTGATTGCCAAGCATTCAATTGAAACTAGGAGAGATCTCTCAATTTTAAAGAATGATAGTTCAAGAGTAAGGGTTATATGTAGGGGAAAAGTGCCAACAGAGTCAACAAAAGAGGTTGGTGGGGGTAGTAATACAAAGTCAACAAAGTCAACAGAGTCAAAGATTCCTGGAAGTAGGCCCCTCTGTCCTTGGGTGTTGCACATCTCAACAAGCAAACAGGAAAAAACATGGGTTGTCAAAACTTACAATGATGTGCATAAATGCCTTCAATGCAGGAAGGTGAGGCAATGCACATCATCTTTTCTCTCCAAAAAAATTGAAGGAACAATTGTGCCCAACCCTACTATTCCTATTGGAGCCCTAAAAGACCAGCTTCAAGCAAAACTGCAATTAAACCTCTCAAGACAGAAAGTATTTAGGGCAAAATCAAGGGCAATGGAGAGGGCACGAGGTACTTACAGTGTACAATACACTATGTTGAGAGATTATGTTCTTGAGCTACATAAAACAAATCAAGACACAACCGTGAAGCTGAAGCTTGAAATGGAACCAAACATCAATCAAGACACCAGGTAATTTAAGAGGATTTATGTATGTTTCGGTGCACTGAAGAAAGGATTCAAAGCCTACGACAGGGAATTGTTGGGGCTAGATGGGGCTTTTATGAAAGGACCCTATCCTGGCCAAATCTTAACTGCGGTTGGGATTGACCCTAAACATGGAACTTACCCATTAGCTTATATGATTGTTGAGGCAGAGACAATTGATTCCTAGGCTTGGTTCCTTGAATATTTGGGAGATGATTTAGAGTTGGATAGAAACTCTAACTTTACCTTCATAAGTGACTGACAAAAGGTAATCTTTGACTGTTTACTTTGTTTGTTACTATAGATCTGTTAAGAAACTCTGAATTTAATTATGCTGATGTTACATGGTATCATACCAGCTCTTTCAAATATCTTCCCAAGAGAAGAGCATAGATTCTGTTTGAGGCACATCCATGAAAACATGAAGAAAACCTGGAAGGGGAAGGAGTACAAGGACCTATTGTGGAAGTGTGCTACAACAACAACTGTTAACCAGTTTGGAAGGTGTATGAATGAGATGAGGATGTTGAATCAAGCAACATATGATTGGCTTAAAGAAATCCCCCCACAAAGTTGGAGCAGATCTCACTTCACAGGTTTACCCATTATTTATGAAGTATAGTGTTGTTGCAGGGAATTGTTGTGATGTTGTTTCTGAATTATAGTGTGTTCTCATGTGACAGAGCTCATTGTGATGTTATATTAAACAATATGTGCGAAGTGTTCAACAGGCAGCTTGTTGATGGGAGAGACAAACCAATAATCATGGCCCTGGAGTACATTAGGGAATATTTAATGAAAAGGATTGTAAACGTACGCAAGGTGATCGACAAGTGTGATGGTGTCCTTACCCCTACAACAACCAAACTGTTGAATGAAGTGAAGGCTCAGGCTTCCCAATACACAGTGCTATGGAATGGAGGCAACAAGTATCAAGTAAGTGGTCCTTGGATGGACCAGTGTGTTGTAGACCCTACAGCAAAGGAGTGCACCTGCAGGAAATGGGAGTTAACAGGAATACCATGTAAGCATGCAGTGGCTTGTATATGGTACATGCAATCAAATGGAGAAGATGTTGACATACCAGAGATTTGGGTGCATAGTAGTTTTAGCCTAAATACATGGAAAGTTGTCTATGCATTCATGATTGACCCAATTAGTGGTAGGGAGCATTGGCCTCAATCTAACTGTCCTATCACAATAACTGCACCAAAACATCACACTCCAATTGGAAGGCCAAAAAAGAAAAGAAGGAAGACTGCATAAGAGTTGAGTCAACCAATTGTTAAGGGATCAAAGCTATTAAGGCGTGGGAAAACTGTTACATGTACCAATTGTTCAAAGAGAGGCCATAACTCAAGGACTTGCAAGGGGCAAGAAGACAGGGAAACATGAAGGTTGTCTGTTACATGTGTGTTGCCTTTTGGTTACTTTATGGTGGTTGTCTTTTGGATAGATAGAAACTAATGCTTGTATTTTGGATATTTATGTTGGTTGTCTTGGATGGAAACAAAACTATTGTCTTTTGGTACTTTCTTTGTATGTATTTTGGTAATGGCATTAATCAATGGATGAAACTATTTTTGGTATGAAACTGTTTTTGGTATGAAACTGTTAGATGCATGCATTGGATTGTATATGGTACTTGTTTTGGTTACTTGTATATGGTACTTGTTTTTGGTTACCTGTTTTTGTTACTTGTATTAGTGTATATGGTACTTGTTTTGGTTACTTGTTTTTGTTGACACTTTCAATTGAAACAAAGTAGAATATACCATTACAAAAGATCAAAAGATCCAATTACATTGGTTGTTCCATTACATAACATCAAAAGAACCAACTACATAGGTTGTTCCAACTGCATATTTGACCACTACATTCTATTACCCTAATTAATAACCCAATAAATCACAAAACAGAACCAACTGACGACCAACAAAAGTCTTTTACATATGAGCTTCAGTTGACTTCTCCTTCAACTTTTCTTCAACCATGTTCTTCGATCTTAGTAAACCAAGAATAACCTGCATCGATCATTTACACATTTCTTCGTCAAGCCATCCAACAAATCCACATTTCGTAGCCTGCCAAATAATTAGGGATGAACTTAGGGTTTTCTTACAACAAATCCATACAGAGAACAAAACAGTTTATGAGATAAAAATTTAGGGTTTTTGATGATGATACATACCTAGTTTGAACAACAGTAAAATCTTCGACCTGGGTTATTGTTGGTCCACGACGTTCGTATAATCGCAGGGGAGCCACATTTGCAAACCACCATGGAAGACATGAAGCTCGATTTATTTTGGAGGGAAAAGACGATAGAGAGAGATATCGAGGTCGTCTATTAAAAGGGGAAGGTTTTAATGAAAATACCATTTTACCCTCGCGTGCAGGTCACGTGGTTGGTGTTAACGGCAACCTCTCTAACGGAGTTAGAGGGAGGGACCAAACTCAGTCGTTTTTGCATACCACAATGGCGAAACTGTATTTTTGAAACTGTAGGGACGAAAGGTGTTACTTTTTGGAAAGCACAGGGACCAAAAGTGAAGTTTACTCTTTTATTTATTCATACAAATCAATGTAGCATCACTAAAATGTTGAATCTGAATCGCTTTGAAGTTTGTCGCCCTTTTCAAAAAATGGTAACCCCTTGTTTTAGTTAGATTTTAATGTTAGGAACGGTATCCATTGCCCAATCTAAGGGTGCTCAAAATCCCGACCAACTCAACGTGAAAAACTAAAAAACCTCAAATCAAGGTAACCTGACACATAGTTGATATAAAGTTAGGCTAAATCGCATCTATTGGATTAGGGAAATTTGAACCCAACCCAACCCAATAAACCCGATGGCTTTCTATACTATGAATTTAATATGATTGTTAGATTATTGATTTATATATATACACGTTAGACATTAGACCAACCCGTAGTTAGTTATATTCAAAATTATATTACAATTTCAGTTGTAATCTTATTTTCTTATTCATATGGGCCTTCAACTTTTTATGAGTTTGTTAGCCTTTTTGGTATCATTTTTTTTTACTTCGTTCAAACACAAATCTTACCTAGATTGTAAATAACATACAAAAGTTTCAACCCAATCAACCCGACTACCCCAACCCGACCCGCATGGTTTAAGTTGTGTTGTAGTTTTGATTAGGCTGGGTTGAGATTTTTCAAACCACAAGCATTGGATTAGGTTGTTCAAATGTCTTCAACTCGCTCAACCCAACCCATGTACATGTAAAGCCCTATCCCAATCTTTAACAATTTAAGTATATGAAATCAAAAATCATTGTCTTACATATTTAAATACACATTTTTTTTCTTTTTTTTTTCATTTTTATGAACATAACCCATAAAATAGATATTGACGAGACTAAAGGTCGAACCAGACTTTAATAAACTTTGATAAAGCTCATCCACGATAAGCTTTGTTTTATTATTAATAAAAAAAGAGAATTACACTTTTTGGTCCTTAGGTATGGTGATTTCTTTGAAAATGTGACCTATACTTCAATAAGTTAAGTTGTAGTCCCTGAGGTTTAGATTTTGCTTTGTAAGTGGGACCTGACTACTAACTTCGTTAAATAACTTGGTTAGAGTCGGGGGTATTTTCGTTCAACCATATTTTCTTATCTTTTTGCAATCTTTTTTTGTTTTTCTTGCTTTTAACGAAACCATCAATTCTTCAGGGACCTCCTTATGTAACTAACTCTCTCATATATATATATATATATATATATATATATATATATATATATACATACACATATATATATAGGGAGAGGTTCATTTGAGAAATGTTAAATATATGAGAAATAGAGAAGTAATCATAGCCTTTCATTCGGTCAAGATCGACTTTGACGGGTCAAATATTGCGTCTTTGACTGGTCAACAATTACGGCTTTGACTGGTAAAATGTTGTTGCTATTCAAAAAATAGAAGGACAGTTTCATAATTTTTACAAATACACGGGTCGAGTTCATATATGAACCTGCATATGAACTATATGTGAATCAGTGTAATTTGCATATGAACTCTTTTAACTGATTCATATATGAATCTTTGTGATTCATATATGAACCAATTAACTAATTCACATATGAACTAATAACTATAGGTTCATATGTGAATCAGTTGAACTAATTAACAGATTCATACATGAACCTTTGTGATTCATATATGAACTAATTAACTGATTCATATATGAACGTATAGTTCATATATGAATCACAAAGGTTCATATATGAATCAGTTAAAAGAGTTCATATGTGAATTATACTGGTTCATATATGAACATATAATTATATGTGAATCATACAAGTTCATATATGAACTCGTCCCGCGTATTTTACGAAACTACCCCTCTATCTTCTACATACCACACAAGGAATTATCCGGTGCATCACGGTCAAAGCCGCAAATGTTGACCAGATAGAGGGCTAGGATCATTTCTTTATTTCTCATATTTTTAGCATTTCTCAAATGAACCTAATCCTATATATATATATATATATATATATATATATATATATATATATATATATATATATATATATATATATATATATATATATATATATATATCAGATCAACAAATCACAAGGACGATTTTGTGTAGTTAACAGTGGTGGTAGGTTACCAAATCACATGGATGAAGGTGGTGGACTAACAAGATCAAGGGTGATGGGTAAACGAAGGTCCCCGTGAGCTGTATGTATACATGTGTGTATATATATATATATATATATACAGGTCTATGTGTTGTGTGTATGTGTGTGTATATATATATAAGTCCCTGTGTGTTCTATATATATACAAGTTTGTGTGTTGTGTGTGTATATATAGGTCCTGTGTGTACTGGTATATATAAATATGTAACACAGGGACGATGAAATCAAAGGGGCCAAACCACAAGGGGCCCATCGTCCCCAACCGGTTGACAATTCCCCCATTTTTTCCGACGATACACGGTAATGGTGCACACATAGAAGGACATCCCCCTTCCACCACACATCATTGTCCCTCTGATTTTATCACTGTTTGGTCGGCGATAGAGGTTTGATCGGTGATTCAGCTATGATCACGATGGTATCATAGCTCTCCTAATCCCAACTCCTTATCTGCTGGAAGACTCCAGTAGCCTACCAGCAACTTCGGTTGTGGTTCTTCCCATCTTCATCAACAATTATCTTGTCGTCGTTCCTAACTTCCTATCCTCAACGCCTTATGCTTCATCTGCAACTCTACTATTGACTGCTGCCACCGGCGTCTCTAACCTCACATCATCATCGAAGTCCCGATATCTCTTCCATTCTTGTACTTTATTGATGTTCATCGTTAACTCATTCAGCCCAGACCTCCTCTCCATCCATGGAATTTTACGGTGATGGGTTTGGTTGACGATGGGTTTTGCCGGCGTGGTCCCTGTGTAATATATATATATATATACATATATATATATAGTGTTTGGTTCATTTGAGAAATGGTAAATATATGAGAAATAGAGAAGTAATCCTAGCCATTCATATGGTCAAGATCGGATTTGACTAGTCAAATATTGCGGCTTTGACCGGTCAAAAGTTGCGGCTTTGACCGGTCAAAAGTTGCGGCTTTGACCGGTCAAAAGTTGCGGCTTTGACCGGTCAAAAGTTGTGGCTATCCCAAAAATAGAAGGACAATTTCGTAAATTTTACAAAACACACGGGCTGTGTTCATATATGAACATGTATAATTCACATATGAACTGTATGTTCATATATGAACCAGTGCAATTCACAACTTAACTGATTCATATATGAACCTTTGTGATTCATATATGAATCAGTTGAACTAACTAACAGATTCATATATGAACCTTTGTGATTCATACATGAATCTGTATGAATCACAAAGATTCATATATGAATCTGTATGAATCACAAAGATTCATATATGAACCTTTGTGAATCACAAAGATTCATATATGAATCAGTTGAATTAATTAACAGATTCATATATGAATCTTTGTGATTCATATATGAACTCATCCCGTGTATTTTACGAAATTACCCCTCTACCTTCTATAGACCACACAAGGAATTATCCGGTGCTTCGCGGTCAAAGCCACAAATGTTGACTAGATGAATGGCTAAGATTACTTCTCTATTTTTCATATATTTACCATTTCTCAAATGAACCTCTCCCTATATATATATATATATATATATATATATATATATATAATAGAGTTAATTACTAGTTAGTCCCTATGTTTTAATTGTTTTTACAAATATAAGGAAAACCAAAAAAAATAAAAAAGAGGACAAGAACATGGTTGAGCGATTTTTGCCCTTGGCTCTAACAGAGTTTTTTTTAACGAAGTTAGTGGCCAAGTCCTTCTTTCAAAGAAAAATCCAAACCTCAAGGACAACAACTTGACTTATTGAAGTACATGTCTCACTTTCAAAGAAATCACCAAACTTCAGGGACCAAAAGTGTAATTCTCTCTTAATAAAATAAAAACCAATCAAAACTTTGCTCCCGTTCTCATTCCCAAACCAAATCATTGTCAAATGAAGAACCTGTGCCCATAAGCAGCACAATCTTCAAAGAAATTGTGACTCCGACATTACGACTAGCAGGCTCAGAATTTTAACTATTTGTGCAAGTATATCACCTGAAACTAAACTCTGTCATCTCATTGACAATATTTGGGTGTCAATTTGACAGTGAATATGGTTTGGAAAGGAAACCATTGACAATATTTAGGTGTCAATTTAACAGTGAATATGGTATTATACTCAAGGTTCTAAAAAAATGCGCATTGGCACCGCCATGGCACGTCGAGGCGTGGTCTTGCCACCACGTTTTATCCCTTGTCATCGAGATAAGCCGTCGAGCTCGTTATGGTGCGCCATGGCCCATCATGGCGCGTTATGGTGTTAAAAGTTTGTGTACTTTTGATTTTTCGAATTTGTGTACTTCGAAATTCGATTGAAATTTGCCTATTAGTATCATTTATAATTTAGAAATTTCTTTTGTTTATTGTTTTATATGAATTTAAATTGTTAATAACTTGATCATTATTGTTCATGACACTTTTATAAACACATACACACACACACACACACATATATATATATATACATATAACTTATATACAGATTTGCCCTCTTAAGCCACGCCATGGCCTTGCCATAACCTGTAAGGCTTAAGGCTTGACCTTGCCGCCACGCCACGCCCCACGCCACACCATTTAGAACCTTGACTATACTACTATTACATTTATGATCCACATTTATGTCTAATTACCGATTGGCTTTGAAAGTTTAGTAAAAACTTGATGGACCATTTTACCCTCATAAAAGCTTATATAAAGGGTATTTTTCCCCCATGGTTGAAATTCAATTCTATATCTCTCATAGAGAATCATGATACTTATTCTATATTAATCTAAGGGGTCGTTTACTCAAACAATTATCCGGTAAGTGCTTATGAGTAAGATTCAACACTATCACTTGTCTTACCGGATAAGAATCTAGTCCATCGTTGTTACATGGATGAGATTGCCTGAAAAAGCGAGAAATTATGACAAAGCGGCAGCGTATGCAACAATTTACCTGGTAAGCACTAATCAGGTAAGAGTTGTCACCCTCACTTACAGGGCAAGACTCTCGGTCCTTGTCATCACTCTTACTTTATAAGACTCTTGGTTCGTGTCATATCTCTTTGTAACACCCGTAATTTCGGTGTTATTTATAAAACAAATTTAGGGTCGGGCAAACGGTCGGTGAACGGCCGAGAAAACGGTCGGTGGACGGCCAAGAAAACGGTTGGTGGGCGGTCAAAAAAACGGTCAGTGAACGGCTGAGAAAACGGTCGGGGAACGGCCGGGAGGTCGGTCAAGGAACGGAAGGGAAAATAGTTGGTGAACGACCGGGAGAACGGTCGAGGAACTGTCGAAAAACGGTCGGTACGGTTGAGGTTACAATGCCCGACAACAATGACCAATGTCATAGTCGTAGGGCAATGTTGCGGGCAATGTACCAGATTCGATACATCCCGGGCGACAATGCCATTGGCATTGTCGCATGGCATAGTCGTAAGCGTGTTCCAGTCATAAAATCTTATTTTCGGGTTGTACTTCAATTGGCCATAACTTTCTCATTTCTAACCTGATTGAGGCAATTTCGGAGGTTTTGGATTCGTATTTCGAAGATTGTCAAGATGGAAACAAATATGATTAATGATTCCTTGATGATTTTGGGGTTCATATAAGTTGAAAGGTAAGCCTCTAATTTACCATCTTTCATCCTAAGGTTTTGATCTCTTTGCACCCACAACCTCTAATCATTCCGTATGGTATATGTTGGTGTTTTGGAGCCTTGTGTATGATTTGAAATTATTTCTTTCTATTTGAAAATTACATGTTTTGAGTTCGTAGGTCATTCAATTTGGAGTCGTGTAATTTAGACTATAATGCAATGGATCCATAGGCATAGAAGTCGGTTTATTGTGTAAATGTGGGATAAGGTCCCCAAGTTGTAATTTGGAAATAGGCATTGGTTATATTATGTAACTTCTAAATGAACAAGCCTGTCTTGGATGGTGAGATCCTAAGGTAAAGACCCGGATAAGGTTGAACTTGGTGATCATTTAAGTAAAGCAGTTGGATAGAGTTGAGCTCATTATTGTATTAGACTAAAAACCTGGATAGGGTTGATGTCCACAATGACTAAAGACCTGGATATGGTTGATGTCTACCATGACTAAAGACCTGGATAGGGTTGATTTCAATGGTTGTCCATACTTGAAACATTCTTATAACATAGATACGTGACATACTTTTGTGTTCCCGCCACGTTCAATGGAAACGGATCTCCCCCGTCACCGAAATGTGTTGTTTTGGGTATTGAGTATTATCCATGTTTTCGGTGACATTTTGAGTATGGATTGTTATCCATGCTTTTTGGTTTTAATTATTAAACCTTATCCATGTTTTTGGATATTTTGGATAATAGAGTTTTGTTCACGTTTTCAGTATTTGAATATTCATTCTTATTTGCGTTTTGAGTGAGTTTTGGGTTTGTGTTTACATCTTGAGGAAATGCTTTATATTGGTGTTGTTGATGGCTATATTTTTGTGTTATAAAATGGGTTTAAATACCCTTTTATTTATATCATTTTACTCCTACAATGGGCCACTTAAGGCTTTCTTTTTATTATGCAAATCAGGCCCAAAAAACAAGCAAAGGACCCAAAAGGAAAGCCCAAGGAAATGGATCTCTCTCTCTCTCCTTTGAAATGAGACATGAGTGAAACAAGGGGGAGATCGTGAAAGAGAGGCGGGCGACTTCTCACGCGGGTAAAGTCGCATCGTACACTGTTTGCGTTCCAATCATAGAAGCGGGTGAGTTTCTCACGCAACAAAGCCCGCTCCAAAGCCGCGAGCAGCTAAAACGTGGGGTTTCCAATCTTCTTGGAGCGGTTTTCAGCAGGAGAGGTATAAAAACGAAGGGAAACGATCATTGAAGGGGGATCGTACCATTCTCGGAAGAAAATCAGAGTAAGAGTCAACTTGGGAAGCAACTCATCCAATTTTTATTTGGGTTTAGGTAATTTCGTATTTTTGCAATTGTAAATTAGGTTTTTCTTTTCATTCCAACATTTGTTTGCTTTGAATTAGATGGTTTGATACCTTGAGATTCCATTGTTAAACATTTGGGATAAACTTATTTGCTTGATTTCTATTTTCAATGTCAATTTCATTTGGGTTTTCAGTTAGTCTGATCAATTGATTGAAATTCTTATGAATGATTGCTAATCAAAACCTAGATACGTAATCGTCTTGGAATTTTGGTAAAGTAACAATTGATTTCGTTTGGTCTCATTAAGGTTTCCAAATCGAAGTCTTGAAATCTTGCATTCAAGGCCTTAATAAGCCGAGCTTACGAGCTTATGGCTTTGAGTTAGTGTTTTTCTAGTCCGATAAAACTAATCACGTCTAAGAACATAAGAGTTTATTTAATTTCTTATTTGTGATTAAGATCCGGTTGAAGAGCTTATTTTAACCAGTGTGAATTTAAAGAAAAATAGAGGTCATTAGAGCTTGTTAACGACTATAATCAACTTGTGTTCGTTCTTTGTGATTACGTTTTTGGAATCAATGATAGGTACTACCGTCTTAATCGGAAGCAAACTAATGTTGGGTTTTCTTTTTATCGTTTTTGATTAGTTTTTAATTGCATGTTTAGTGTAGTTAATCAAATCCACGCCCCCCTTGTACTAAAAGTATAGAAGTTGAATAATTGTCACGACCAATCCATCTGGATTCGACCTGACTTACCACTATTACAATCTTTATTGTGATTTGGGACAGTTGGAACCCATATTATTATTTGACAATCTCGACGCCCGTCAAATTTTTGGCCTCATTGCCGGGGATTGGTTTCGGTGATCGTTATTTAGCTTTTGCACTTTGTTTTTCTTTTATTTAATTTTGTCTTATATTTTATTGTTTATCCGAGTTAATCGTGTACCTAACACCAATAGTTTTTTTTAACTGTTTTTTTCATCTTTCATGGTGGATTATCCATATCATTATGGGTCACGATATACCACAAACACACGAAACTCAAACGAGGTAAATATCTCTTCCCTTGAGACTCAACTTTCAGATCTAACATCTCTTGTGATACAGTTGGTTTGTAAAGAGCCACAACGGGTGAGAAGATGTGGAACGTACACTACCAATACTTTTTCAACCAACCGGTACCCCACATCACATATCACACTGAGCAAACCTACTCTTATGGGGGATTTTCAAGCCAATATCATGGTTCGTTCGAGTTATACTCTAGCACCTACACTCTTGGATGGCAACCCCGTCCATACTTAAACGAGTATGACTATAACCGGTATGACCTTTCTTATCCTAGATATGAATCAACACCACCGGAAACACAAAGCTATTATAAACCACAAGGGTTGTGGTGTGGTGGTAAAGGCTTGGGGAGTTCATAGCGCTCAACCCGGGTTCGAGCCCCACTCGCAGCACTTGTGGCCACTGAGGATAAACTCAGGGTTGCACGCTTTAGCAGCTGGGCCAAAGGCCCTAACTGCCGAGGATTAGTCTGGGCCATAGGCCCAGGATACCCTTTCCAAAAAAAACACAAAGCTATTATGGGGACTCGGTTATGTCTCCTGAAGAATTTATTAAATCACTAGCCCTTAGTACCTTGGAATTTCAATAGGAGATAAGGCCAAGCCTTTAGAACTTGGAAAATCAAATTAGCCGGAACGAATCTTCAATACGTCGGTTGGAAGCCAAATTTGAAGAAAAGTTGGGATCAATGAACAAGAAGAGGCCAGAAATCTCCTTGGAGGAAGAGGATGAAGAGGAAGACATAAACCTATCTACTTCACGAGATGTCGACAAAAAGGGAGAAGATGTGAATATGTTGGAACCGATGGTGGTACCCCCTCCTTTTCCTACACCGTTGGTTGATCTAATAACGAAGGATGGATTTATAAACATCGGGAGAACCTTCACCATAATAGAAAAACCGAAGGTAGACGATGAGAAGGGGAACTCGGATGAAGATACCTTTGCAAAGCTGAAACGTCTAATTACATTAGAGGGCAAATGACCTACGCTTAAAATCCGGACAGATTTCAAGGCACCCCAACATCGCGTGAAAACGCATGTATGGGGTATTTACTTGTTAGATACGGGATAGCGTGGGAAGTGTCTAGCCAAAAACGTTAAAGAAAGGCGCTGATTAGGAGGCAACCCAAAATTTTACTGCTTTATTTTCATTCTAGTTTAGTTGTATGTAGTTTTAGTTGTGTTTTGAGTTGATGAGTTTTGTTTCCGGGTTTGACCTTCATTGAAGTCGGATTCTACCCCCCCCCCCCCCACCCAAGTACAAGAGGCTCCCACCACAAGCTTGAATCATATATTGGGGAATAGCCTACATATTCAGGGGACTTTTCTTGTTCCCTTTGCTTTTTATTGATTTAGACTACGCCATTGAATGCATATATTGAGGATAATATATGATTTAAGTGTGGGGATATTGCATGAGTAAGGGCTAAATTTTTCGAAATTTTGACTTGTTTTTGAGCGATTATTACGTAAATTGCATGAGTTGACAAATTTTCTATTTCTAATGCCATAGCATGCATGATTGTGTGGTTTGCTTGTGTAGTCATGATTAACACATTTCAGATAACCTTTGTGAATCTTGCTAATTTTATGGACAAAAATGCACCTGTAACCTTTTGAGCCATGATTGAACATTGTATTTAATCTTATTTCATTTCCGTGGGCACTGCATCTTCCATGTCTATGTCATTCTAGGACTTGCATTTTGGCTCTTCGAGATTGCATTTAGGTAATGCTAGTATGAAAATGAAAAAGGCCATCTTTGTTGCTATTTTAACCCGTCTAGCCTAAAAGCCAACCTTTAAACATGTATTCCGTTTTGATCACCCCTTTGAGCCTAATTACCATTTTTTGTCATTACACCACAACTTAACCCTTAGCCAAACACTTCACTTACCAGACTTTGGGAATGAGACTTCATGCTTTAGTTAGACTCCCTTAAATTGTAGTCCCTCTACATGATCCAAAATGCCTATATAATGATCGGTAGAGGTTTGAGAGAAAAGAAAAAAAAAGTATAAAAGAAGGAGTATGAAAAGAAAGAGAAATAAAAAGAAAAAGAATAAATGGAGACCAGTCTCAAGAAATATACAATTGTCTCTGTAACACTCTCAATTTGATTTTAGTATAGATGTATGCAAATTGTGGTTTTATGCCTTTTTTATATAATATGTTTAATTATAAAGGTTTAATTTTAAGAATTATTAAGGCTATGTTTGGCAAAAAAAAAAACTAGCTTATAAGCTAGTGTACATGTTTGGATGACCATAAGCTATCTAGCTTATAAGCTAACTTATTGAAACGCTACTCAAAGTAGCGTTTTGAAAAGCTAGCTTATCAGCTACAAGCTAGCTTATAAGCTATTTTGCCAAACAAAGCCTAAGTTAATTCAAGTTGTTGTGTTATAATAAGTGTTATATTATGCATGCACAAGGTACAAGTCTTTTGAAGCATATTTTAGTTAGGATATAAAGGGTAAATAAGATGTGACTTATGGGCATAATGGTAATTGGCCAAATATGTATTTAAGACACAAATAGACAAGAAAAAAACACATCTTCTCTCCATTTTCTTACCCCCAACGATTTAGGCTCCCAAAAAGCAAAGAAAATGGTGGATCTTGAAGATTTTATGGCCTAGAGTGAATGCATGTAAGAATTGTTCATGAAATTGGAGTGTTTGACATAATATACACACTAGACAAGCTTGGTTTTGATCATTTTCGTTTGGGGAAGATTGGGTACACACTAAAAGGTAAAATCTAATCTTTATAGTGGTTTAGTTTCAGTGTTTATGTATAGGATTGTTGAGCCCTAGTCTTGTTTTATGGAAATGGGTCAATAATCGGGTCATTTGGGTGAAAATTTCTTGAATTAGGGTTTGATTCTTAATCGATGGCTAATGTTTATGTTTGGGATGTTAAAAATGACCAAAACATGTTGTATAAACTTAGTTTTGAGTTTGGTACTCTTAAAAGTCAATTTGGATGAGAAAAATCCCAAGTGTTGGTGTTAAAATCGAAACAACATGTTGTTGTTCGGAATTTTTGGGCAGATTCAAGGCAGTATTCATAAATTCATATAAAAATCATAGAAAAATCGTTACGGGGCGTGTAACATATCGTTTGAAAGCTTGTTGAGTCTACTTTAATTCTCTTTTATATATCAGGTGCTAAAAAAATGTTTTAAGGGTAAAAAACGTGAAGAAAGACAGAGAGGTAAATTTGAGAATATGCTTTATGTTTATAAAGTGAAGTTTTGGTTCATTTGGGTTATAATCTTTCATAGGGTCCCTTAGAATGCTTTGATATAATGTTTAAATTAGTAATGAGGGCCTTTTATCACACATAGGTTTATTCATAAATGTGTTGTTTGGTTTAGACCTTAGTGGTTAGTCTAGTGATTTGAATAATGAAATGTCGAATTTTAATAAGAGAATGTTTATTATAAATTCTTTCTTAGGATTGATTGAAGATTGGTAAACATTGTAATTAGTGGTTGTGGTAATTGAGTTGAGATCTTCCACCAACTCCTAAGGTGAGTGCATTGAATTTTGAAAACTTGGATATTCAACAAAATGCTATTTTATATGAAAATAATAGTCATCAAATGTTTTTTGATTGTGTATGAATACTTTGAATTCAGTTGTGATTATTGGGTTATTATTTGCATTGGTTGATATTATATGATATGTAAATGGTTGTTTTACATATTGAGAACCATGTATTTGCTATATGTGCATTATAGTATTAGTCCGGAATATAGTTGACAGTTGATTGCTTTCAGTAACCTTCAGGTCTCTTTGGTCCATGAGTATTGCACCATACTCTATAAGTGACCTTAGGGTAACAGGAAATTCGGATGCCATGTGGGAGGTGCAATTCCCATAAGATGGAGGCGTTCCAAGTTGGAATTTCCTAACTTAAAGTGTGTGGCGGTGTTAAGGTAATTCATTAGAATTATATATGGACCGACTAGCTATCGGGAAATATGAGAATTGGGTGAATTAATTAATCATGGTTCTATGTGTTGTTTGTATAAGTTGATTTTGTATGAATTGATGACTATGCTTTTAAGTATGCTTTGATTAGAACACCTTGCATTCACTTAACCATTTTGGTTAACAAATGTTTTCTACACGTTGTTTATCCACATGTGATCAATAGTTGTTGATAATGTTTGATGAAAGCTTGTGGGAGACTTAGCAAGATCATGGGTTTTGAAGGACACTATCTTTTGTATATGTTGACTTGTTGCATCATAGTCTTGGTATATAATTGTAACACCAAACTTGTTAAACACTTTTATATGATCAAGTTATGCAACTTGATCTTATATTAACTAATGTGTTTTATAAAATTTCTACAAACTCTAGCTTAAAACAAAGACTTCCATTTTGGTGGTTTATTACAAAGCATAAGTTTTGAAAATTTTTAAAATTGTCCACAATTCTACTAGACAGGGAGTTACAGTCTCCATAGAGTGTCAGGCAAAATAAGAGCCCAAAAATTGAGAAATTTTATGATAACATTGATATGCAATGTCCGGGAGTAGACATTTGATTCATGGTTTCTTTTCCAAAGTCCAATTTTAGTCACTTTACCAAATTTTCCCACCTTGACCCTTAGCCAAGTTACAACCCATAGCTAAAGTCATTTTGATTCACGCTTAGTTTTTACCGTCAGGAATGGAGAATTGAGACTTGATACAAGCCTATGGTAGTTCATTTTCATGTGTATTGATGCTTTAAGTGAAAACACTCACACCTTTGTGCGATTGAGCAATTAGAATATGTTTATATCTTTTGTGAGGTGTTTGTAAATTTAGCATGTATTCATCTTTGACTTGTCTTGTGTGTATTATGGTTATACCGGTTAAGCTACACCTTCATGCAATGCTATGTCTATTTTTTTTCAATTCTTAAAAGTCGACTTGTGAGATTACTTCGTGCTAAAACCTTAATGTTTGCCCGAGGACGGTCAAAGTTAAGTGTGGGGATAATTTAATGGCTATATTTTTGTGTTATGAAATGGGTTTAAAATACCCTTTTATTTCTATCATTTTACTCCTACAACGGGCCACTTAAGCCTTTATTTTTATTATGCAAATCAGGCCCAAAAGACAAGCAAAGGACCCAAAAGGAAAGCCCAAGAGATGGATCTCTCTCTCCTTTGCAATGAGACGTGAGTGAAACGAGGGGGAGATCGTGAAAGAAAGGTGGGCGACTTCTCACACGGGTAAAGTCGCGCCTAAAGTCGTGCCATACACTGTTTGCATTCCAATCTCAGACGTGGGCGAGTTTCTCACTCGACAAAGGCCCCGCCCAAGGCCACGAGCGGCCAAAACGTGGGGTTTTCAATCTTCTTGGAGCGGTTTTCAGCGGGAGAGGTATAAAAAACTAAGGGAAACGACCATTGAAGGGGGATCGCACCATTCTTGGAAGAAAATCAGAGGAAGAGTCGATTTGGGAAGCAACTCATCCGATTTTTATTTGGGTTTAGGTAATTTCGTATTTTCCAATTGTAACTTAGGTTTTTCTTTTCATTACAACATTTGTTTGCTTTGATTTAGATGGTTTGATACCTTCAGATTCCATTGTAAACATTTGGGATAAACTTATTTGCTAGATTTCTATTTTCAATGTCAATTTCATTTGGATTTTCAGTTAATCTGATCAATTGATTGAAATTCTTATGAATGATTGTTAATCAAAACCTAGATATGTAATCGTCTTTGAATTTTGATAAAGTAACAATTGATTTCGTTTGGTCTCAATAAGGTTTCCGAATCGAAGTCTTGAAATCTTGCATTCAAGGCCTTAATAAGCCGAGCTTATGGCTTTGAGTTTGTGTTTTTCTAGTCCGATAAAGCTAATCACGCCTAAGAACTTAAGAGCTTATTTAATTTCTTATTTGTGATTAAGATCTGGTTGAAGAGCTTATTTTAACCGGTGTGAATTTAAGAAAAATAGAGGTCGTTAGAGCTTGTTAACGACTATAATCAACTTGGGTTTGTTCTTTGTATTTACGTTTTTGGAATCAATGATAGGTACTACCGTCTTAATCGGAAGCAAACTAATGTTGGGTTTTCTTTTTATCGTTTTTGACTAGTTTTTGATTGCATGTTTAGTTTAGTTAATCAAATCCCCCCTGTACTAAAAATATAGAAGTCGAATAATTGTCACGACCATCCCTGTGGATTCGACCTGACTTACCACTATTACAATCTTTATTGTGATTTGGGACTGTTGAAACACATATTATTATTTGACGGTCTCGATGCCCGTCAGTTGTCATCACCTAAAATGCGTATTATTGGAAAATGGTCGTTTTCGTATATAGAGTAAATCATTTTGAAAATCATGATTTAAGTTGCATTATTTCCGTTTAATGATTTATATAATCATGATGAAAACTCTTGAACTCACTATGCGTTAGCATAACATTTTTATTTGTCAGCATGTGGATTAGGTTTTGGTTGGGGTATGATTCTAGCGACACTGTGAAAAATGAATGCTAGCTAGATACACGAGAAGTGAGTAGCTATTAGGTGAATTATTCTGCACTTTAGGATTAGCAACGTGTTTGGGTTTTAGTAACAACCGGCCTTATTTAGTTTTTATATAAGACTTGGATTATTATTTGTTGAGGTTAAATCTAGAATCTCATATGAGATATTTTGAGTATTGAATTGTAAAAAAAGAATTTACCCTTTATTCGATGTATTTATAAATTTTTAATTAGTTGTACTTTCCAAATTTGAGGGTGTTACACTCTTACTGGGTAAAACTCTCGGTCCTCGTCATCGCTCTTACTGGATAAGATTTTCCATCCTTGTCATGTTCATCTAGTATGATAAGTGAACCGGTAAGTACTTATCAAATAAGCGATTCGTAAACAACCCTAATAAGAAAATTGTTGGATACCCATACTAATAAAAATCATGGCATCATCATTAAGTTAAAATCATATATTCCATTGTATATCATGTAAATGATGATCATAAGATGTTTTACAACAATATTGTGATTTTAAATATAATTTTCTTGCCAAATTGCATGTAATTTCATACCATTGTCATTTTTTGAAACATACCTTTCAAAAGTTGCATGTAAAGTTATATAACTTCAAAATTGATTGTTGATTTTGAAGAACATATTTTCAATCGCATTGAAAATCTAAACATTTTAAAATTATAGATCTTTAAATAAGTATTTTTTTTAGTATAGTCTTTTAAATGTGTCTATTGAACTTATGTTCCCAAAATGACAATCAAATGGAAAAATATGCCTTTTAGATGTTGTTTTCTCTTTCTTTTAAGACAAATTGTTTCCGAACGATCATTGATATTCAACTTCTTTTGTTCCAAGTTAACGTAAAAGTTTCATATGTTATTGACATTCAACTTCTTTTAAGAGAATGTCTCGAGTTGTTGTTTTCCCGTTTTTGCTTATAAGTTAATATATTCTCGTTTTTCACTTGTAAATTCGGAAACCAACTAATTAATATTTTTTCCCACCTTTTGAGTTCAAAACAAAATATTGTTATTTTATCTTTTAAGTACGTATTTTTTGAAATTCATAACATTATTAGGATAGAATTTTCAAAAAGTAATACCGAAACGTTTCACATATAAGCAAGGTTCTAAATGGCGTGAGGCGTGGCGTGGTGGCGAGGCCAAGTCTCAAGTCTTAGGAGCCACGGCGAAGCCATGGCGTTTTCAAAGCGTGACTTATGGCGTCAAATTTCTATTTCATATATAATATTATATATAAAAATGTATGTTTTGTGATGTTACTCAATGAGTCAATAGTAATAAGCAAGTGAAATTAGGTTATATATTAAAATCTTGCAAATAAGAAATTTAAAACGTAAAGAAAAATCAAATATCTCATTACGATAACTGCGCATTAGGCCATGGCGTGTCATGGGCTTTAACGTGACATGACACACAAGCCTTGGTGTCATGGCGCGCCATGGCGGCTGTGCGGCGAGTTTTTTAGAACAATGCATATAAGTAATTAATATGATTATGAATATAACCAATGTTCTAAAAAACTCGCCGCACAGTCGCCATGGCGCGCCATGGCACCAAGGCTTGTGTGTCACGCCACGTTAAGCCCATGGCAGGCCATGGCTTAATCCGCGGTTATTATAATGAGATATTTGATTTTCTTTACGTTTTTAATGTCTTATTTGCAAGGTTTTTATATATACAACCTAATTTAACTTCCCTATTACTATTGACTCACTGAGTAACACTACAAAACATACGTTTTTATATATAATATTATATATGGAATAGAAATTTGACGCCATAAGTCACGCCTTGCAAACGCCATGGTTTCGCCGTGGCTCCTAAGGCTTGAGGCTTGGTCTCGCCGCCACGCCACGCCTCACGCCATTTAGAACCTTGAATATAACAAATATATAAATGATATCAGCTTCAGATACACAAAACGAGTCTCGACCTGAGTACCGTCCTACCGAGCCTGATCCAAGGCTAAATTTTGTCGCACAAGGTCCAAAAAGTAATCCTGAATTTTCATTTGAATGCCTAGTTATAATTATAGACCAATTACAATACAGTTGAGACCGAATCAGTTCAACTATTATTTATTTAAAAGACGAGTTACATTTTCAAATAAGGATTGTTCCAACGAATACTTTAGGACTTGGCCCGGTCCTTAAAGACTGGTTTGACCATTTTCAATACAATTAAATTAAAGTATATGACAATCTATATATGATGTGGTAAAAACTATATAAATAATACAAGGGTGTGCAGGCAGAGAGAGGATCAACGAATGGGTGATCTTTTTAAATTGTATTAAAATGCAACAAAATTTAGGGGTTGTTTGTTCTTTTATCTATTAAACTCTGAATCTATTAAGTTACCTATAAACATTAATTTATCTGGATAAATTAAGATAAGTTGTTGTTTGATTTTTATCCTGAATAATAAGTTGAACACCAAAAATTACCATTTTAATCTTATGTC
Organism: Arctium minus; assembly: GCA_954870635.1. Lineage (NCBI taxonomy): Eukaryota > Viridiplantae > Streptophyta > Magnoliopsida > Asterales > Asteraceae > Arctium > Arctium minus. The sequence goes on from OX941096.1 coordinate 45,976,512, forward strand.
TACATAAGTGTTAAAATGAAAAAAAATTGTTTGATAAATATTTAAAATGACAAAAAAATTAAAATAATACTAATTATTTAAATTGACATAAATAATATGAATTCAATTAGTTCAAAACAATACTTAATAACTTAAAATATATTTAAAACAATAAAGTATTAATGTTTGATTATAAGTTTTTTAGTTTATGCATGTTGGTGAACTATTTATTTTTTAATGAGATGTGTGATGAAAAATTATAGGACAAGGGTAATTTTGGAAAAATTCTAACTTAATGTAACTTAATCAATTAAGCTAACCACGCATTAAGCTCATTAAGTTGAAAACAAACACCCCCTTAGTTTAGTTCTTTTTTAGTACAATGAATAAATTTTTTTCAACCAATGTAATAAAACTTCAAATTTTCTATTTAATACTTATTTAAGAGGTAACCTGCTGATTTTGTTTTATTATATTGATTAAAAATTTCAATACATTAATAGATAATTTTGGAACTTGAACAAAATATTAGTTGTCGCATTGATTAAAAAAAACTTTATTACATTAATAGAAAACTTCATTCGATTTCAATACATTTTGGTCTTTAAATAAAAACAATACATAAAAATGCTATATTGATATCATAATACAAAAAACAATTTCAGAAACTATTCTCTTAATATAAAATTTGTATTGACAGATTTTATCAAAAAAAAAAGAATTATAATAAAGATGGATTTTTTTTTGAACGGCGGAATTTTATAGAACTAGCAAGAAGCTAGAAAAAGAAACAATTACATAAGAGTAATGGCAAGGGGAGGATTAGTAAGCCACCCAACCCAATTAATAGACAAATTGCTACTTCTATGAGTTACCCAAAAATAAGCACGGGTTATGATGTTCTCAAAAAGCAGCATTTTCCTTGGCTTCGGGTTGCCAAAGAGAATACCATTCCGAAACACCCATATAGACCATAAAGTGGTAAGCGTAACGGCCTCAAAACACATAAAAACCTCCCTCTTCAGCTTAATTGAGTCAATCCAAGAGAACCAATCCGAATAAGAATGGAGATTCGGAATATCCATACGCCACCAACGACCAATGAGAACCCACAAGTCTTTAGCGACAGGACATGAAAAGAAAAGATGATTGCAATCCTCCACTCCTATATCACAATTAGGACATAAAAGAGACGAAACATCGATACCTCTTTTATCCAAATTTATCCGAGTAGGGAGCCGATTTAGAAGCAACCGCCACGCGAACACATTAACTTTGATGGGAACAAATCTATTCCATCTAGTAGGACGAGAATCCACCTCCAAATGACTAGAATCAATTAAACGCCTAGTTGAAGCCATTGAATAATCATCCGACCCTTCTAACAGCCACACCCATCTATCCCTTTGACAGGAGGGCACAAAGGTAGATAAAATTTGTTGTAGTTCACTAAATTGCATGGCCTCAACCCCACCTCTCGGCGCCCTTCGAAGACACACATCCCAACAGCCTAACTCCAAACGAGACTTGACATTCGCCGATTTATTCAATTCTAAAGCGTAAACTCTAGGAAATTGAATTTTAAAAGGAGAATCCTCAAGCCAAACATCATCCCAAAACGCGGTTGAAACACCATCGCCCACCTTTTTCATACAGAGAGAGAAAATATCAATACCTTTATCCTTTAGAGCGTTGACCGATTTTATAATTGAAACCCATGTTGAGTTCGAAATTTGCCTAGGCAAACTCGAACCAATAAAGGTGGATTTACAAAAGCAAGTGTGACTCTTAATAAAATAAACAAATCTCGGCTTTATACACATCTTTTTGGGATTTCAGAGTGGGCACAAGATCACCCTGGACCAGCGCATGCGACTTGGTCGCGAACTAGAAATCGAATAGAATCACATGTTATTTGGTAGTTCTTGTATTCTTTTATTTGTTCGTTTTTTCGTTTGAAGTTGACTCTAATTTATTATAAATACGACGACGTTAAAAACTTTATGACATCTTTTTGTTAGTTCAACAAAAAAAAATTAACATAAAATGAAATCTTTAAAAATCAAGCTCAAGTATTTTGTTTTACATTGCAATCATTAACGCAACTTTTAGATAAAATATCATATAAGTTTATAAGATATAGATATATAGGGGTGGTATCAATTGGAAACCAAGTTTCATTTGAAACTTTGGAAACCAAATTTCAGCCATTGATCTTTATAATCAATGGTTAAGATTCATTTGAATTATATATGGTAGTAAATTAATTAATTTATTAATAATAAATAAAAATAATAGATGAAAAGGGTAAATATGTCTTTTGATTTTGTGTCTCAAATATGGCAAGAAAGTTTTATTTTATTTAGATTACTTGAAACCAAAGTAAAATTTCCCACGCAATCTAAATTTTGATTTTTTTACTATGAAAACGATGAGCATTTGTCTTTTCATCAAAAAAATTATTTTTCTTTTAAAATGTAAGAAAATATTTTTTTTAATTTCATTTTATTATAAAATTTCTCACACAATCTAATATTGTGATGAAACAGAATGAATTTGTGGATTACAGATTTCATTGGATTACAGATTTCATCAGGTTCGTCGTGTTAGCATTATTATTTCATAATGAAAATAGATTCATCAGGTTCATCGTGTTAACATTATTGTTTCATAATGAAACATGATGAATTTGTGCCATTTTTGTTAACTTCCCATTTTTGTTTCATTACCTGTTCAGTTGCATATCCGTATATGAAAATAGATTCATCAGGTTCATCGTGTTAGCATTATTGTTTCATAATGAAAATAGATTCATCAGGTTCATCATGTTAGCATTATTGTTTCATTATTACCATATATAAGCTAAATTAAAATTAAATAATTTACCTAAATTAAATATCTCATTTTTAAATTAATCAATGATTATTATTACCATATATAAGCTAAATTAAAACTAAATAATTATTAATATAATAATAACAGTTACCATATATATTATGAAATAATGTAAAAGACAAAAATAACCTTTTCAATTAAAAATAAAAATAAAAATAAAAGAAATTCACTGATTGGTTGATTTCGGTTTCCAAAGTTTCCAATATAATACTGGTTTCCAATTGATCGTTCCCCTATATATATATATATATATATATATATATATATATATATATATATTATATAGGGTCCCCTTCATTTGCTAACCACGACATTGGTGCTAACCAATTTTCAACCAATCAGAATCATCCTAGAGTTTATGTCCTCAAAAGGGTAATATGGGCATTTCATAATTCACGTCTATTTAATGTATTTTCATAATTCAAGGAGTTATTAGTATGGTAGTTATCTAAATATTAAATATAATATTTAATATTTAATTTATTTTCATATTTAATGTATTTCCATATTTCAAGCAGTTATTAATATGGTAGTTATCTAAATATTAAATATAATATTTAATATTTAATGTATTTCCATATTTCGAGTGTGCATATATCCATGTCTAGATGTCAGTATGTATCTCAACCAATGCAGAATAGATCAGTTGATATGCACATATACAACATGTACATATTCACAATACTCAATGTGCACATATGCATACTAGATACCAGTGTGCAGATATGCATATGCTCAATATGCACATATGCATATACTCAATATGCACATATGTATATTAGATATCAGTGTGCATATTTGCATATAATATTTCAGCAAACATATGCATATATGCACTGTATGTAAGTGTGCATATATACACTATCCTGAAAATCGATTTCTTCAAATCTTGAAAATCGTTTTAACCAACTTTCCAGCCAAATTCCGGCGACCCCTATCTTGGTTCAATTCAACTCCACTTCATTTTCCGGTAACGTTGATGCGTTTAACCTCTCATGCATTATTTCTCCGTCTCCCTCTTTTTCTCCGGCGAACCCAACCCCACCCACCACCGCAGCCAAGAAATCGAACCATCGCCGGAAAATCAAGATTCTCATAATCATCGTTTCCGTTGGTGTGTTTTTGTTATTATGCATTTTGGTTGCATTATTAACGATTTGTTTGAAAAGAAAAAAGAAAAAGACGCCGACGGTGGGTGTGAAAAAGACGCCGACTGTTTGAAGCAGTTCCGGCGGCGCGTGGTGGCGGCAGCGGAGGTGCGGCAAGTGGTAGTGGGAAGAATGGTGGAGGTGGGTTTTCAAGTGAAGGTGATGACGGCAGTGGGATTGGGAAGTTGGTGTTTTTTATGGGATGAAATCTGTAATTATTTGGGTTTTTAATTTGGTAGGCCCATGTTCCCCATATTAAAAAGAATTGTATTTTGACCGAAATACCCCTATGCATACATGCATTGTATTTTTTTCAACCGTTTTTAATATTTTAATTTAATAAAAAATAAATTAATTGTGGACCATTGATCTCATCAATCTACAGTTGAGATTGGTTAGCACGGTTAACACCAATGTCGTGGTTAGCAAATGAATGAGCCGCTATATATATATATATATATATATATATATATATAGGGGTAGGTTCAAATGAAAACTCATCTTTCATTGTGCACATGAGGACAAATCTTAACCATTGATCAAAATTTAGAAACTAATCAATGGTTAATACATAATAAGGTTAATTGGGAAGTAATTAAGAACAAAATTGTAATTTTGAATCAACGTCTACCTTCTTTGACTTTTTATTTTTATTTTTAATTAAAAAAAATTTACCCCCTTAAAGTTTAAAATAAATTATCTTAAATATTACTAATATTTGAATCAAACAAATTACATCAAAAAAACGAGAATTTCGTGCTCTTCGATATGACATCCATCTTGATATAGTTTTTTTTTGTCGTTTTAACCGTTTTTTACGTGAAATTCTATATACGTGTTATATTCATTATGATATGCATGCACGTTCAAGTTTGTACAACACCTCGACACCGTAAGTATGTAACTCAACATCACCTTCTTCAACACTTTCTTGAACGTCGTAAGGCATCGCGTTTCTTCAGCACCGTAACCCAACACCCATCAAGACGAATCGAGAATCTATCAAGTAATTCTGTTGTGAACCGGGGAACAAAAGAGAGTGCGTCACATCTCCACATCTTCACAGGTCATTCATGTATTATTCATCATGGATAATGTATCATTCAGGATGAATAATACAAAATCCAAAGTGAATAATTCACAATTCATGAATTCGTGTATTATTCATCATGAATGTTGTGTAATTCATCCTGAATACTATATTATTCATCATGAATAATGAATTAACATTCACATTTGTTATTCATATTGAATGTAGGACATCCGGGGATGCACATACATATTCATAATGAATTAAACCAAATTTCGATTGTGAATTGGAAAACAAAAGAGAGTGCGTCATGTGTCTACACCTTCACGGGTCATTCATATATTATTCATCATGAATAATGTATCATTCATGATGAATAATACAGTATTCAGGGTGAATAATACACGATTCATGATAAATAATACATGAATCATGGATTCTTGTATTATTCATCCTGAATACTGTATTATTCATCATGAATAGTGAATGAACGTTCACCTTTGTTATTCATACTGAATGTGGACACCCGAGGATGTGCATGCATATTTATAATGAATATAACACATATATAGAATTTCACGTAAAAACAATTAAAAATAAAAAATAAAAAAAACTATATCGAGATGGATGTCATATCGAAGAGCATGAAATTCTCGTTTTTTTGATATAATTTGTTTTATTAAAATATTAGTTATTTTTAAGATAATTTATTTTAAACTTTAAGGAGGTAAATTTTTTTTAATTAAAAATAAAATAAAAAGTCAAACAATGTAGGTGCTGATTCAAAATTTCAATTTTGTTCTTAATCACTCCTCAATTAACCTTATTATGTACTAGAAGCGTACTCGCGCAATGCAGCGAGATATATCACGATTTTAATGTTTCATTTTATTTTTTGTTATTTTGTCGATTTACAGTACGATTTTGGATGGTTTTGAGAAAGTGATAATGTTTCTTTTTTATAAATTTGTTTAATTTAGCCTTAATAATATAACGTTTTTATATAAAAAATTAAGTATTTTGTTAGAATTCAATTATTATCTTATATATTTTAATGACATCTAGAAAAAAATAACCAATTACATATTTAATTATATAATTAAAACAAATTTATAGTAATATAATATATTAATTAATAGTGATACATAGAAAGGTTTGAATAAAAGGAAGGCTCTGTACATACCAAATTGGTGGGTGTTAGAAGACTGCAGTAGTAATATGTATCTTGTGCTTTGATACTTGTAAATTAAGAGATTTTTTAAAATCTTGCATAAAATGATAGTACCTTGTGCCTAATAATTTGTATTTAAGAGTTTTTTTTATCTCTGCTTTATAATATAGTATAGATTAACCATTGATTAGTTTTCTAAGTTTTGATCAATGGTTAAGATTTGTCCTCATGTGCACAATGAAATATGAGTTTTTATTTGAACCTACCCCCTATATATATTATATATATCTATATATATTTTAAGAAAAAGGAACATGTAAGAAAGAAGACAAGAGTTAAAACGAGATTGCTGAATAAAAGCGTGACTGCGTGAGCCACCCCATTAACTTCTCTCCTAACCGATTAAACTATGAATAAGTCATGACGATCCAAAATGGCGCAACATCAAAAGAACGATGCATAATAACAAAATCCATATTACACTGGGAGAACAAAAAAAAGTTGTATTACACTTAAAACGAAAGAATATATTGTCGGTTATTGATTCAAACTCAGCTGGTTGAATGGGTCAGCTCCTGAAGACCTGATTTGAAGGGATTTGAACGATATTCTTGTATTAGTGGCAGCACTTATGATAGTGGAGTACTGCCCTGCTTTTTAGCTTTTCTGTTATGTTTTTCTAGTTATAAATAGGACGTTTTTTCTTCTGTTTGGAGTATGCATTTTTCTGATTAAAAGATCAATATAACCAGCAGTTCTCTTTTTTTCATTTCTAAATTCTAACATTCTGGTATCAGAGCAACCAGGTTCAAGTTTAAATTTTGCAGATGGCAAACAATGGAAACGTAATGAGCTCCGCACAACCTTTGATACCGATGTTCAAAGGGGAAGGTTACCAGTATTGGAGCATAAGGCTAAGGATGTTACTCAAGTTACAAGACTTATGGGAGCTAGTTGAAAAAGGCTACTCGACTGAAGATGAAGAGGGAAAGCTAAAAGAAAACAGGAGAAAATATGCCAAGGCATTGGCCATTATCCAACAGGTTGTGCATGACAGCATGTTTTCAAGGATCGCAGCGGTAAGTACCGCTAAAGAGGCTTGGGCTGTACTTTGAGAAGAATTCCATGGAGACTCGAAAGTGGTTGTGGTCAGACTTCAAGCTTTAAGGCGAGAGTTTGAAAATCTGTTCATGAAGGATGATGAAGCTATTGTTGATTTTCTTTCCAGAAGCATGAATTTGGCGAGTCAGATGAGAGCATATGGTGAACAAGTAAGCGATCAAATCATTGTCGAGAAGGTGTTACAGAGTCAACCACAGAAGTTCGATCATGTTGTGGCATCGATAGAGGAGTCAAAGGACCTGTCTGATTTCTCCTTCAATCAACTTATGGGATCTCTACAATCTCATGAGGCAAGAATTAAGCGATCGACCGAAAAGACCGAAGAAAAAGTTTTCCAGGTTCATGATGTGTGCAGGAGATGTCCAAAAACACCGTGAGGTTTGGTTCATTGATAGTGGTTGTTCAAACCACATGACCGGACAAAGAGACGCGTTCTGTGATCTGGATGAAACGAAGAAGAAGACGGTTCAACTTGGCGATCGCAAGGCGCTACATGGAGAAGGAAAAGGCACCGTGAAGATACAAATGGTGAATGGAAATGTACGTTTTCTAGAAGAAGTGGATTATATCCTAGACTTGGGTTATAGTCTTCTAAGTATAGGGCAAATGATAGCAGTCGGATACTCGGTTCACTTTGACCCTAAGGATGAAACCTGTGTTATTCGCAAAGCACAACAAATAGTAATTTCGGTCAAGATGGCCTCGAACAGGTTGTTTCCTCTGGAGTTCTCGACAGTTGGAAGCCTTGCACTAGTTACCAGCAAAAAGAGTGCATCATGGTTGTGACATTTGAGATACGGACATCTTCATCAACAAGGATTGAAGTTACTAAATTCAAAAGGTATGGTCTATGGCTTGCCAGAAATAGAGTTGATAGATCTGTGTGAAGGATGTATATATACGATAAACAACACAGCAAGCCGTTTCCTTCCGGTGGAGCCTGGAGAGCTTCACACCCACTTGAACTGATTCATGCTGATGTGTGCGGACCTATGCAGACTGCATCTCTTGGAGGTAACAAATATTTTTTGTTGATAAGAGATGATTACACACGTATGTCATGGGTGTATTTCTTGGAGAGCAAAAGAGAGGTCTTTGCACAATTCATGATATTCAAAGTTAAAGCAGAAAATCAAAGTGGACTTAAGATCAAGACTCTAAGGACTGACAATGGTGGAGAGTTTGTGTCTGAAGAATTCAACCATTTTTATGATGAAAATGGAATTCATCGAGCCTTAACGACACCGTACACACCGGAGTAGAATGGAGTGGTTGAGCGGAAAAACAGGACGGTGGTAGAAATGACTCGAAGTATGCTAAAAGGAAAGAATTTACCAAATCAATTATGGGCAGAGGTTGTTGCTACATCAGTGTACTTACTAAATCTCTCTCCTACCAAGTCTGTGATGAATCAAACTCCGTTTGAGGCTTGGACTGGAATTAAACCATCGGTAAGTCACTTACGAGTTTTTGGTTCAATCGCATATGCTTTAATTCCATCTCACTCACGACAAAAGTTAGATGAGAAATCTCTCAAATGTATTTTCATTGGGTACTCAACACATGCCAAAGCTTATCGACATTATAACCCACAAGATGAAAATATATTAACAAGGAGAGATGTAATTTTTAATGAAAATGAACAGTGGAATTGGAGTACAGGGAAGGAAATCGAACAAGAAGAAATGGTTCCTCTTAGTGTTTCACCGGATGAACCACCCATGCCTGATGCAGCAGCACCTGAAAACACGGTCACTTCGCCTGAGGTTGGTTCACCGATAGGGCGCTCTTCGTCAAGCTCAGGTGACATCTCAACAAACTCCAGTCCTCCAATCATACCTACATTGAATGTCCATCAAGACACAACTGTTACTGATGCTTTTCCATGTCCACTTTCAGGAACTGAATTATCAGACTATACTCCTCCAAGAAAGTTCAGATCTATAGCTGATATATATATGCATCATGCCAATTCTCTCTAGTTGCCATTGATCCTATAAGTTACAAGGATGCATCTGTTAAAGAGGAATGGCAAAAGGCCATGGCTAAAGAGATGGCTTCGATAAAGAAGAATGAAACATGGCAGCTTCAAGACTTGCCTGAAGGAAAGAATGTGTTAGGTCTGAAATGGGTTTTCAAAACCAAGTTTGGAGCAGATGGAAAAGTACAAAAATATAAAGCAAGGATCGTCGCCAAAGGTTATACACAACAACATGGTGTGGACTTTGAAGAGACATTCGCACCGGTGGCCAGATTCGAAACGATACGAATGATACTCGCCTTGGCTGCTCAATAAAGATGGGATGTGTACCAACTTGATGTGAAGTCGGCTTTTCTAAACGGTGAGTTGACGGAAGAAGTATACGTTGAACAACCGGAAGGCTTCATCTCGAAAGGCAATGAAGGGAAGGTTTACAAGCTGAAAAAGGCTCTCTATGGGCTGAAACAGGCAGCAAGGGCCTGGTACAACAAAATTGATGACTACTTCCGAAAGAATGGGTTCAAAAGAAGCGAGAATGAGCCTACTCTCTACATGAAAAAAATCAGGTTTGCATGATTTCATCATTGTTTGCATGTACGTTGATGATATTATATATACAAGCTCCTCATCTGAACTGACTTCTGAATTCAAGTCTCAAATGATGGGGGGCTTTGAGATGAGTGATATGGGGCTGCTACACTATTTTCTTGGGTTATAAGTCTATTAAGGTGCTGATGGGATCTTCTTAGGACAAACCAAGTATGCTAAAGACCTACTTAACAAAATGGGAATGGCGAATTGCACAACATCTAAAACACCAAGGAATTATAACGAGAAGTTAACACTTGACGATGGTGAAGAGAAGGTAGATGCAACGAAATTCAGAAGTTTAGTAGGAGGACTGATTTATTTGACGCACACACGACTTGATATAGCATTCGCAGTAGGAGTTGTATCAAGATTCATGCATCAACCGTCAAGGATTCATTTTGGTGCAGCAAAAAGAATTCTACGGTACATTGCCGGTACTTTCGATTTTGGAATATGGTATGCTCAAGCAACAGAAGTCAAGTTGTGTGGTTTTTCAGATAGTCACTGGGCCGGTTGTGCAGACGACCGAAAAAGTGTTTCAGCAAGTGTGTTCACTTTGGGCACAGGTGCAGTAACATGGAGTTCCAAAGAACAGAATAGTACAGCTCTGTCAAGCACGGAAGCTGAGTATATAGCCGTAACATCTGCGGCGTGCCAAGGACTGTGGATGAGAAGAATTCTGAAGGAATTGGAGCAAGAGCAGCAGGAAGCAACGAAGATTTACTGTGACAACAAGTCGGCAATTTTCTTAACAAAAAATGCAGCTCTTCATAGTCGCACGAAGCATATCGATACTCGCTTCCATTTCATCCGTGATCTGATCAATGAAGGGGAAATTTCTGTCAAGTATTGCAGTACTCATATGCAAGTTGCTGATATATTAACGAAGGCGTTACCCGTTGAAAAATTCGTTTATCTTCGAGAAATCCTTGGAGTGTGAAAGTTTGAATCAAGGGGGAGTGTCGGTTATTGATTCAAACTCAGCTGGTTGAATGGGTCAGCTCCTGAAGACCTGATTTGAAGGAATTTGAACGATATTCTTGGATTAGTGGTAGCACTTATGATAGTGTAGTAGTGCCCTGTTTTTTAGCTTTTCTGTTATGTTTTTCTAGCTATAAATAGGACGTTTTTTCTTCTGTTTGAAGTATGCATTTTTCTGATTAAAAGATCAATAGAACCAGCAATTCTCTTTTTTTCATTTCTAAATTCTAACAAATAAGAATATCATATTACTGATATCAAAAATATATAACACGAGATAAATCTATAACTTATATTCATTAAAAAAAATAGTAAGACACATATAAAACCTTACTATAAAATTTCACAACAAATGAGGCATTGTACCAATCCATTCTCATTACAACCTCCACACTTCAATGTCTTCCTCCCCTCTCTACCCACCAACATACAACTCCCATTGCACACACTACACACAATAAAGTGCTCGCCGACGCACCCCTTGCAACCACCGGCCACCGCCGCCGCCATCGGAATCCCATCTAGTAAAATTCCCAATTTACCCTCATCTTCTAACTTCACTATTTCATCACATCCACCTATCAATCTCCCTTTCACTAACACCACAGGAACCTTCACTTCTTTTTTCCCCATTAGCCTCCTCAATTCTTCCTTAAACCCCGAATCCATCGAAACATCGCGTTCGAACATCCGAACGCTGTGACTTTCGATGATCCCGCGTGCGGTGTTGCAATCCTCGAACGTCTTACGGATTCCTCGTAACGTGGTGGTGTAAATCACCACCGCGTTCGCGGCCAAACCGGAACTGGAACCTCCGAGCGGGGATTTTTTCTCGTATCGCTCGAGGATCGAATTCGAATCGACGGTGTTTCTTGATTTTCGAGATGTGGCTGTTTCGGAAATCGTTTTCTTGATCTGTTCTTTCTCGAAACAACCCACATGATCGGGATCAAACTTCGGTTCAAGATTCCTCATCCGCAACGAAATCAAACCGGAATCAACCGGAAAACCACGCGATTTCACACAATTAGGACTACCCTTTTTCGAAATTCTTAAATTTAGGGATAATGATAAAGCTTTTAAGACCATAGTTTCCGAACCACTGTTATTCTCCTTGCCGGAAAACTTCTACAACATCTTCGGAGAACCCAATTGATTCAACAACTTTAACGGTGTTTTCGCATCGATTTCGACAAACCCGCCAAGAATTTTCGGAGTTTTGTTCAACGGAATTAGAACCGGTATCACTTCTTCGAGATCCTTCATTATCTCCCAAGCATTAATGATCTCCGGCGGATTATGTTTTTCCTCGATGAACCTACGCGGCGGCGATCACTTCTCCGGCGGCGGCGGTGGTGGTGGATCATGGTCAAGTTTCAGGGCACCGTAAGTGGAAGAAGTGAGTGAAACAACATGGTTGATCACGTGATTTCCTACGCCATTAGTGGCATACAAATTATGTTTCTTGCGATCTTTCTTGATATGTTTGGAAGATGAACACCCCATTTGATCAGTGTGTGTTCTTGGTGTTGTGTGTGTGAATCTTCATAGGGATTATAAAAACTCTGATTTTGTTTGTTGGATTGGAATATTTTGATGTCGATATATGTTGTGTGTATGAAGTAAGAGTAACCGTTGCTGGATATTGAACGGTCCAAATTTTCAAATCTGTAAAAGTTTCACTTATGGCCCCTCATGTTTGCCTATTGTTAGAGTAGTTTGTAGCTGATAAGCTAGCTTTTCAAAACCCTACTTTGAGTAGCGTTTCAATAAGCTAGCTTATGGTCATCCAAACATGTACACTAGCTGATAAGCTAGCTGAAGCTAGCTTTTTTTTTGCCAAACATAGCTTTAGTGGATTAATGATGGATAAATTATGAGTTTAGCTTGATGTCACATGTTAAATAAAAAGAAGAATTCATAATCTTTAAGAGCATCTCCAATTATAAAGATTTTGAAAGATTTTTTTTTAATCTAACACTTTTGTTTAAATCTTTTTCTAAAATAAAGAAAAGAAATAATATGGAAAATCTTCAAATTTGAAGAAAATTTTAAATAGTATTCATTACAACAAAATTAATTTCATAGGACATCTAAAATGTCTAATCGTACCTCCAAAAGATTTCTTATTATTTTTCTAAAATGTTATCTCTAAAAAAATTGCATTCAACTCTAACATATTCTCTATTTTAGAGATTTCAACATAAAATGTATTATTAAAATATTCTATAATTTTATCATCGCAATACACTTAAAAAACTTTATATATAAAGCTAACTAATCAATCTTATTGGTGAAAAAGTATTAAAATAACATTTATTTCTCCTCACTACAGGGTTTTATATAAAATATGAGTTAGAAATACTCTTAAATTATTAGATTTTGGAAAACAAATGCATGTAATTATTATTTTTCTGGAAGATTTGATAGTTTTGTCTTCATTTAGGCACTGTTTGGCAAAAATAAGCTAGCTTATTTTTTGGGTACATGTTTGGATGGACATAAGCAAACTTATAAGCTAACTTTTTGATAAGTTACTTGGAGTAACTTATGAAGAACTTTTTGTGATTATTCCAATTATGTCCTCATTAATATTCATTATTATATATTAATTATTAATTAAAAATAAATATTAATTATTAAAATTAATTATTATTAATTAATAAATATTAATTACTATTATTTGAAATTATAACATAAATTTTAATTATACACTGATATTAATTTTTAATTATTTAGAATTATTGATGATTATTTCAATTTTTTTTAATACTGATCAATATATTTTAGTTATCAATTATTATTATTTTTGTAGTTATTATTTGATTATTTTTTTCGTATTATATGTAACGGTTATTTAAAATCATAAGTTAATATAGATTTTTTTTTTAAATTTGGTTTAAAATTCAAAATTTATAATATATATATAATAATAAATTTTAAATTCTTTTAATTAACATATTATATTATTTACTACCTTATTTCTATTAATTAATTTATTATATTACTATAAATTTGTTTTAATTACTCTTAAATATTTTAATTGATTATTTTTTATAAATGTTTTTTTGGTAATTTTACATGTTCATAAGTTAGTTTTTGCCAAATGTGACTTTTTCATCAGCTACCTTATGAGCTACCAACTAATTTATCAGTACCAGCTATCTTATCGGTCATAAGCTAGTTTATCTGTTAGTTTGCCAACACATAGCCTTAATATGTTATATCATATATAAATCGTCTTATTCCAAAAATTAGGTTAATATTTTGATAATAGTTGTAAATTGTAATGGAAAAAAATCAAAGAAAAATCTTGAAAAAGAAAAAAAGAATCGGAGTACTATGAAAAAACGGATAAAAATATCAAATTTAATGTCAATTTATAGATAATAAAGCAATAGTTTTTTTTATGTAATTTGTTTTGCTCTAGTTTTTGCTATAGTTCGCTGATTTTCAGTTTAACAAAATGGTGGTGATATTTTTATTTTATTTTTAAAAGTGCTTATAAACGTTTTTAACCATATTCGTTGGACATCTCAATCTAACAGTGTGAATAAGTTCTTCGATTTTTTTTCTTCGAGTTTCTCTTATGATTTCATCCCTAGTCATCCCTATGATTTCATCCCTAGTTATAATATATTTATAAAAACCAGAGAGAGAGAGAGAGAGAGAGAGAGAGAGAGAGAGAGAGAGAGAGAGAGAGAGAGAGAGAGAGAGAGAGAGAGAGAGAGAGAGAGAGAGAGAGAGAGAGATTTTTTATCTCTTAATCTTCCCATCATATTCAAGTTGTTTGAATATGTATATCATGTGTAGTTTGTGAGTGAGTGTTTGATTGCAACATCTTTTTAAATCTTTTATTTTTACAACAATTGACATTGCAAACAAAACGTCATAATCTGATAGACTCAAAATTCATCATACATGAATAAATTATTCTTCCAACCCTTTCAAGACAAAAACGTCTATTCCAATGTCAACTCCATATTCTTCAATCTTATTATTTTTAAGGTCCGTTTATTTTGTAGAATTTGTTAGGATTTAAAGGGATTTTGAATTACATTTTTTTCAATCTTGTGTTTAGTTTGAAAGCTAAGGGGTTCTTTGGTTGATTTTCCATTAAATCGTGTATGGATAAAATTGTCCCTGTGGATTAATATGCTTGTATAGATTGAGAAATTTTTTGTTTGGGAAGGTTTTTTATAGATGAAGGGAACGTGTTTTTTAATTGAGAGAAATAAGTTTGGAAAAAAATTGGTTTTCTGCGTAAAGCTCTATCGAAAGTTTACTGAATAAACCACTTTCTATATCATTAAACCACTACCAAAGAGTCATGTATCGCTGACCGAATAAGTTGTAAATCCCATTAAAATTAAGCTGCTAACAAACTAACCCTAGATAAGTTCGGATTTGAAATACCGGGATTTCAATGAAATCCTACAAACCGACATATTTAAAAATATCTTAGAGATGATTGTCATTCCAAATTTAAATCCAACTCTTTGAATTTTTGAATGATAATATTCCATACTCATGTATTGAGAGGGTGTTCGAAACGAACCAATGGGAAGTCTTTAGAATCTTCATTTTCAAAACGAATACGATAATCAAATAGAAATTAAGGGGGTGTTTACTTGGGGCTTCATGAGCTTAATGACAAAACCGGCTTATTCGTGCAGACGTTTGGAGTGTTTACTTGGGGCTTAATGACAAAACCGGCTTATTCGCGCAGACATTTCTGGCTTATTCACTAAGTAGGGGAAAGATGTGTTGTCCCCATTAAGACACATCTTTGACATTTCTACCCTTTAAAAATAAAGATATGTCTACCCTCCTACTCAATAATCATGTAATAAAAACCCAGCTGCTCGATTTCACCTTCACTGCTTGTTCGATTTCGATTTCACCTTCACCGCTCGTTCGATTTTACTGCTTCGAGTTCATTGTTGGTTCGATTACACTATTTCAATTCACTGCTGGTTCGATTTCAACCCTAGACAATAATTTCCTTTGGTCGATTTCTCCAAAGGTAATGATTTTACTGATTGTTCGATCCTCGTTTCTTCTTCATACTCGATTGTTGTTCCATACTTATTTCTTCAATCGATCGTTGTTCCATACTTATTTCTTACGTCGATTGTTATTCCATACTTGTTTTCTTCAGTCGATTGTTGTTTCTTACTTGTTTTTTCAGTCGATTTTTGTTCCATACTTGTTTCTTCTCCATAGCTGCTCGACATTTCTGCAATGTAAGTTTTTGTAACCATGATTTCTACAATGTCGATTTAATACTTGTTTCATACTTGCTACTTTTTGTTTGAACTTGACAACATTGTGTTTGAACTTGGAAGTTTAAGTACTTAATGAATTTTTGTTTGATTTTTTGATTATATCAATGAATTTATGAATATATGGCTTAAAAAATAAATAACAATATATAAAACAACTTCAAATTCATATTCAGGGGTAAATTGGTCATTTATGTTATTCAGACTGTTAATTCAGATAAAAAAGTAAACAACAACATCAATTTATCCAGACAGACACATTTATCCATACAGGACTTAATGGAAAATTTGATAAACAACCCCTAAGTCTAATATCTTGTATTTGTCATTTTCTCTACACAAACAAATAAACCGATTTTTTCCCCATAAATAGAATATAATGTCACAAAAATTTATTTTAATATCTCACAAAAATATCATATCCTAAGAAAACCCCATAAAAGTAGATTTAATAGCTTACCAATCACACCTTAAAAAAATTCCAAGAAAAGGATCATATTCTTTTTGTGTTTTGATGTCATAATTATCTCATTATAATATTATGTCATAATATTTTTCATTATTGGAAAAAGTAAAGTATATTGATTTTCGAATACTAGCAATTAAATCAGGAAGAATGTTTTTTCCAGCCGCAACGAAAAAACTATTTACCAAGTTGCCACCAGCCTTATCCAAGGAAATTGAACGGGAATTTAAGACAAAATATCCTGAAGTAACATCAGGCGTCTATCCAACAATACACTTCATCTATCAATATGTGAAAGAGATGTCTACCAAAGCAACACTTCAAAAGGAATTAAAGGAGGCCTTTTCTGTTTTCACTCTTGGTTTTTCTCAGAAGTTCCTCACACGTTTCCAACTTTTGCTGAAAATCATTTTGTTGATGTTTAACCTTTTCAATTTTTGCAAGAGATACTTTTGAAAATAATAACAAGCGGTCAAAGATAACCGATTGATTATGTTCTAAATCAGCTAGATTAAGTGTAGGATTTCTTGATAAATCATGGTATTCAAGATCTGCAGTTCGAGAGTTATCATACCAATCTTTTACTGCTTGCTCAAATCTATCCGACATAAAGACTTATCATGTGTAGGTACTAAGGTGAATAATTCACGTAACGATAAGTTTAGGTACCTCTTATAAAAACTGTTTCTTGCTCCTCAACTCACCGGAATTCCCTATTTACGCATCTGGCGTACTGTTGCGGGCTCAAGGTGTAGTACTTTTGAAGCTATTTATGAGACTAACCTATTCTCAGTAAAACATGAGACCACAAAAAATAATACTGAAATTTCAAAGCAAAACATTGTGAAGATAAACCTTCATAGTGGTTTGTTGTGAATGTTTGGTTTTTTTGTACCTTCATAATATATTGTTGTGAAGGTTCAATGTTATTTTGCGGTTTTAAGAGTCTTACAAAAACAATTTGATTTTACATGAATCCAACCCTATTTGATTTTGGATGATGAAGTCATTGAATTTTTTTAACAAGCAAATCTCTAAATATTTTCCTAAATTTTTCTACAAATAAATTCTTGAACTTTTTTGAACAAATAAATCCCAAACTATTTTTGAAGAACCAAAATAATGAACTTAATTTTGAATAAATAAATTCAAAACTTTTTTTTAACAAATTCTGTCACTGGCAACAAAATAAAATGAACCAATTAAAAAAAATTAAACCATTTCCATTACCAACAACATTTCCATTTTTTATGCATGTTTGTTAGCATCATTATAATTTATTAATTCAAATATATATATATATATATATTTTTATTAATTTTTATTATTAATATGTATTCAGTAGAGAAATAACACGTTTTAAGTAATTAATGTAAGGTTGCAATTTTATGATACAAATGAGATAATTAAAATAAATATCGTATTTTTCTTATTAAAAAAATATTTCGGATTTATTTGTTTCAAAATTAAGTTTACAATTTTGTTTCTTCAAAAAAAGCTTGTGCTTTATTTGTTAATTTATTTGGTAAAAGGTTTATGAAAAAATTTAGAGATTTATTCGTTAAAAAAAATTAAGAACTTAATCATTCAAAACCAGATAGTTAGTTGGGTTTTGTTAGATTTTTTCCACATTTTTATCACATTAACTTGTTTTTATAGGTTACAATAATGTATTTAACCGGTTTTAGAAAGTTTAAAAGTTTTATCATTCAGAAAAATAGTTTAAGGACTTAATCATTCAAAATCAGATAGTTTATTGGGTTTTTTCAAACTTTTCCTTATAAGTTGATTTTTCATGTCAGTTTCGTTTCACCACGGTCTATACAACAAAGAATATGCGTCTACTTGTATACATGCATAATAATATATATTTTATTTCATGAAAAATGAAACAAAAGTGACAGAAATTATATCAACCAAGTATATTTGGACATACATATTAAACATTTTTAATTCCATGATTAGGATAAAAAACTGTTTTATTTAATTAATTATTGAGTAAACTCTAATTTTGGTCCCTGACGTTTAGTGATTTCTTTGAAAGAGGTCCCTATGGTTTCATAATTCAAGTTTACGTCCCCAGGGTATGGATTTTGCTCTAAAAAAGGTCCCTGAACACTAACACCGTTAAAAAATCCGTTAGAGGCAGGGGCATTTTCGTCCAACCATATTTTTGTCCCTTTTTTGTAATTCTCTCTTATTTTTCTTTATATTTGTAAAATATATCATAACTATAGGGACCAAATAGATAATTACCTCTAGACTTCCCCAATTAACACCCCAAATCACAGGGACGATATACACTCCACACAGGGGCACCGGCGTCCCCTCTGGTGCCCCCAACACCACCACCATCCACCTTCCCAAATCCGCATCTCTAAAACCCCTTTTCAACAAATCTGGGTCAAGAAGGTTTCACAACTCAAAAGAGAGGTTCTTCCACGCTACCTATCTCCAACGCCCCCAACGGCGGCTCTCGCACCGCCCGTTCTCTCCTCCGCGGCGGCGGCAACCTCCAGATCCATAAAACCCTTAACAACATCAAGATCACTATCCTCTGCGGCTTAGTTACAATTCTTGTTCTTCGTGGTACCATCGGCTTCGGCTCCCTTGTTTCTGATAATGACACAGGTGCAAAGATCTCCAAGTGGGATGAAGAACGAAGTATGTGGCTCACTCGAAATCAAGATTTCCCCTATTTCCTTTCAAACTTCCATCATCAATTTTACCAGAAACCTTGATTTCCAGTTGTCATTCTGAAAGTTTGCAAGCAGCAGCAGCCGCTCTATCGATCTCTCACTTACTCTAGTAAACTCCTTTTTTCTGTATTA
Source organism: Arctium minus (assembly GCA_954870635.1). NCBI lineage: Eukaryota > Viridiplantae > Streptophyta > Magnoliopsida > Asterales > Asteraceae > Arctium > Arctium minus. The sequence goes on from OX941096.1 coordinate 45,995,992, forward strand.
ATTCTTGAAAATGTTTATCTTGTTGTACAACCTGTCGAATTCATATTGAATACTTGTGATTTCTGTAATTTATATTATAAATCCATCGTATGTGCTTCAAATATAAGTAGTTTACTCTCCTTTTTCAGACGATTTGATTTTGTTTCTATATATTTATGATTTTTTCTACGTCGAATACACTGGTTGAACCATTGAACATGTTTTGCTTTGAAAATTTTGAAATCAGCTAGTGAAAGATGGAGTCTCAGATCAAGCACGCTGTGGTGGTGAAAGTGATGGGAAGAACTGGATCGAGAGGGCAGGTGACACAAGCGAGAGTGAAATTTCTCGATGACCAACCGTTTTATCATGAGAAATGTCAAAGGACCAGTTAGAGAGGGTGATGTTCTTACCTTGATCGAATCTGAGAGGGAGGCCAGAAGGTTGCGTTGATTTCACCGGTTTTCGATATTCATAAGTTCGTGTTTCAATTTTTCTGTTATGTCGGACTCGTTTTTTAGACTTGTTTGAGTGCAAGATTTGGTAATGTTATGTATGACATTTGCTTTTACAAGAAACCTTGATTTCCTCTTTCTTAAGATATTTGGATAAGTTTTGATTGTTGATTTTGATTTTAAGGTTTAGGCTTAAATTTAGGTTAGAGTTTATGTCTGAGTTTAGTTTTTGATTTTGATGTTTAGATTTGGATTTGGTCTTGGGTTTAATTGATGTTGGTGTTTGGATTAAGGTCTGGCCCGTGGCGATTTGGCCGGAGAAGATGACCGGAAAGGGGAGTAAAATTTACAGACTTGATCCCTATAATTTAATGGTTTTTGTAAGCATGAGATAAAACAAAATAAAATTACAAAAAAGGGACAAAAATATGGTTGGACGAAAATGCCCCTGCCTCTAACGGATTTTTTAACGGTGTTAGTGTCCAGGGACCTTTTTTAGAGCAAAATCCATACCCTGGGGATGTAAACTTGAATTATGAAACCATAGGGACCTCTTTCAAAGAAATCACTAAACGTCAGGTACCAAAATTGGAGTTTACTCTTAATTATTTTGTATTTAATAATTATTGACTTCTAACAAGGACACTTAGGGGCTGTTTGTTTTTTTCAAAAAACTTCTTAATGACTCTTAAGTCTGATTCGTTCAGATCTTTTTACACACCATCTCTTATTAATCATAACTAAAATAATACTTTAGACTTTAGACCTCTTAAAAAACAAACGGCACCTTACATTATAAAATTACAAGAACTTTTTAATTGAAACTTCCTATTTTATCCTCATGAATATATAATTTGTTTTTTTGATTTATACATTATCTTTTTGCTTTATATTCTTTATAGAAATTAAAATAATCATTTAAAATGTTTGGTTGGCGATGCTAAATTGACAAAGGTTCCCAATTAGTTGGGGTTGGTACCAGTTAGCGAGGAATGATTCTTTTTAAACTTTGAAATATATATATATATATATATATATATATATATATATATATATATATATATATATATATAGGGAGGATCATGTGAGAAGCAGACTAATTTACGAGAAGACGAGAAGGAATGTGGGCACATAATTTATTAATTAAAAAAACCATAAATAAAAAATAAAAAATAGTTTTAGAAAATAGAATAATTATCATTTTAAATTGGATAAATCTTTAAAATTCTCATTATATCATTTAGATTTATTTATTTTGTAATTTCAATTATTTATTAATTTATTTATTAAATTTTTTTTCTAAATATACTTTTAATTAAAAAAATTCACAATTTTAACCAAATATCACACGTGATATCATTATATAAATATTTATGCATATCACATATCATATTATTACATGTGATAATTGTATATATTTTAGTTAATCATATGTGATTATGTATACTTTTATTTATAGATTTTTTTGTGATGTAAATATTATCACATGTGATAATTGTATATATTTTAGTTAATCATATGTGATTATGTATACTACTATTTATAGATCTTTTTGTGATGTAAATATTATCACATGTGATAATTGTATATATTTTAGTTAATTATATGTGATTATGTATATTTATATTTATAGATCTTTTTGTGATGTAAATATTATCACATGTGATTATGCGTCATTTATATTCAGACATATATTATCATATGTGAAATTTACAAAAATCCACCTAGTGGGTTTATATGTGATACATAATAATATATCACATGTTAAACGAAGTTAATCACATGTGATTCAAAACATAAATCTTAAAAATAGAGAAAAAAATGGTGAAATAAATAATGAATTAGTTATGGATATCACATGTGATATTTGATGAAAATTATGATTTTATCTAGAAAATAATAATATTAATTTGATAAAAAAATTATGAATTTATTAAAATTAAAAAAATAAATAAATTTTAAAAGATATTATGAGATTTTTAAGGATTTATCTAATTCAATTTGTAATTATCCTAATTTTTAAAAAAATAATTTATTTATGCTATTTTTTAATTAATAAATTATGTGGCTCTTATTTCTTTCCGCCTTCTCGCAAATTGACTACCTTCTCGTTTGAACCTGCCCCTATATATATATATATATGGTCAGGTTCAAAGGAAAACCTCAAAAAACGGAAAACTGAGGAACACCCTGATAGTCATTCATCTGGACGGTATGCACTTGTGCATACAAGTAATTTGTAACATGCACAAGTGCATACCGTCCAGATGAATGACTACCAGGGTGTTCCTCAGTTTTTCATTTTTTTGAGGTTTTCCCTTGAACATCTCTCTCTCTCTCTCTCTCTCTCTCTATATATATATATATATATATATATATATATAGACGGAGGTTCAAAGGAAAACCTCAAATAAATGAAAAACTAAAAAACTTCTTATCGACCATTAGATTAGATATATATATGAGTTAAATCATGTGAGAACCAAAAAAAGGTTGAGAACCGAGTTAAGCCGTAATTTAATTTTGATCATATGGTTTTAATTAAAAGTTGTTTCACCATATGAAAAGGGCATAATAGTCATTTTGGTAATGAAGATTTATCAGATGAAACACATATTGTTTCACGTCATGAAATAAAAACAAAATTTTCATAAATATGATATTTCACCTCATGAAATGCAAACATAATGTTCATATATATGTTATTTCATCACATGAAATCAAACACAATTTTTATCAATAATCTATTTCAGCTCATGAAATCAATCACAAGTTCCGTCAATATGTTATTTCACCTCATGAAATCAAACACAAATTTCATCTATATGTTATTTCACATCATGAAACCAATCACATTTGAAAAACAAAAAACCCCAAATTTGAACAAAATCAGAAACCCTAGTGATAAATTGCTGAAATTGACCGATTAATCTTCACTTCTTGTTCCACCGTCGTCTACTGCTCCGTCGCTCTCAGCCACACGCTTATTACAAACTCACGAAGAACGTTGAGTTTGTTTCGGTTAAGAGCTGGAGTAAGGGTTTGATGACGAAATTACCGGCGGGTTCTTGGAACTCAGCTGACAAAGGCGTGTAAACAATGTCGTCATGATGTTGACGAAGGAGAAAGTTATGGAGACAGTAACGACGTGATTGTAGATCTAGAAGGAAGGCGGAGCGGTTGCCGGAGATGGAAGGACTGACGAGGAAGAGAGAGATGTTAGTGTAGGAGAAAGCTCGAATGATGTTAGGGTCGACAACAGGGAGGCAGACGACGATGATCTTTAAGGATTGAGGAACGACGACAACCTTTTCCGGTGGTAGAAGTTCTGGGGAGGAGATGTAAATGACGCCCTTTGGTGGTGGTGTTTACAGAGGAGAAGAGAAATAAAAAGAGTAGACAGAAAAAGGTGATGAAAGAAAGGTTGTTTTGATATCTTAAAATTACAAGTTTATCCTTTACTTTCAAAACTTTCCCTAATATTACAAAAAAATGCCATCTTTTTTATGACCTTTGATTAAAATCCTTGAATGATTGAGATTAATCCTCACAATCCTTAATATTTTTACGGTTCTCATTTGATTAACGTCCTATATATATATATATATATATATATATAGAGAGAGAGAGAGAGAGAGAGAGAGCAAATATCATTTGTTAATCAATATTTTGTTGTTAACTTTGTGAACCTATTCCAACCAATAGAAATTCATCTTTGTTTCTTGTTTTCATTGTTTGAATATTTAATGTTAAAGGGTAGATAGGTCAATTCTTAATTAGTTAATATTTCATTTATTTTTTTGGGGGTTACAAGAATAAACTCTACTTGATTCTAGTGTATGTTACGATTTCAAAAAAATTGATGAACATTTATGATGAACAACCCTTGAAAACACTGTCAAATTAATATGTTTCACACCGTATCAGATATGAACATTGATGAACATGCACATACACATAGGTGAGCACATACATAATGTTCACTTTGTACTCAAGTGAGAAGGTTGTTTGGTGAACACTTCAAATATGAACACCGATGAACCCAATTTCAAAGCAGTACACATTTTTTAAGAGATGAATACTGATGAAACAATCATAAAACATAGGCAAAAAACATGAATTGGTGAAACACTTCAAATATGAACATCGATGAACCCAATTTCAAATCAGTTACACACTTTATAAGAGATGATGTAACACTCCAAATTTCGGTTATAGTGGGGGAAACAGGAAACAGTGCCTCGCGCGAGTTGCAGCGCGGGTTAGGCTGCGGCACAAGTCGTGCGGTGCACTGTCTGCGTGAGAAAACAGTGGATGGTGCGAGTTACCGCGCGGGTCAACCCGCGCCACAAGCCGCGCGTGCAGCCTGACGAGCTTTATTGGGTTTTCAGCCCCATTTCTCATTTACTCTCAAGTCCTTTTCCTCTCAAAACTCTCTCTTTATTTATTTCTTCCCAAGATCGAACCTAGCTCCTTCCCAACCACCATCTACCACATTTATTGTAAGAATCAAGCATCCTCAACCAAAGATTTCAACCAAGGATCTCAAGCTTCAAGATCATCTTCCTCCTCTATCCATTTCTAGGGTTCTTGCTAAGTTCTAGGGTTTTCTACAAAACCAAGATTGTGAGTTTTCTTTACTAAAATCTTTAATGGGATACATATCTTGAATGCTTACTTGTATTATTTCATATGCATGAACAAATCCGATCACGTGATAAGTTTGACCTAAATGCTATTTATATGAATATTTGGGGGTCTTGGCTATTGATTCACATGAGAAATTGTTGAGTTGATTAATGTGACTATTATTGAGTATGTTGGTGTAATATCATGGAACTTGTGAAGATTATTGTTGAAACCACATGTTTGGGTGTTTTGGGCCTAACATGGGATTAAAATAATGCGTAGTCTTATACATGTACCTTGTTGATGCGGGATATGTATAGAGACGGATACTGTATATATATATATATATATATATATATATATATATATATATATGTTGGATGAACCGTGAACAGGTGCCAGGAGGATGTAGCTTTAGGTGCCACCGGGACGGTACGCACCTAAGGCCTCCGCCACCGGGACGATGTTCCTGGCCTTTGGGGTGTTGTCATGTGAACAACATCAACGTACATTGACTTGAGGTAAACCTCATTGGTGTGATGGACCTCCCCCATTGATTCCAGTATGGCCATGTGGACTGAGTCGTAATTAATACTTTAACATGTCTCTTGAATATCATGCCATGCTTATGTACAACTCATAGGCCCGTTTGACGTAACACTTGTTTGTTTGATATGTATCTTAGGTCGTAGCAGCACGCCCACAAGGAAGGTTTAACAGGCTTTTAGATGTGAGCTTGGGAGCTTTTGGGATGCCCACATGGATGGTGACTATTTTGAATATAGACGACAACCGTTTGTAATCTTGTTTCTTGTTTAGAATTTAGATTAAGAGGTTGTTATCTCTCATTGGTTGTTATTACAAACTTGTAATCATACAGGCAATTATTATTCCCTTTTTGAGTAAGCTCATGTTGTGGCATTTATTTGACTACCATGTTTCCTTTTATGGAAATTTTTGTTATCCCTATTTTTGGGGTGTTACAAGTTGGTATCAGAGCTCTAGTTTAAGTGAACTAGGTGTCGACTCTAGCATACCTAGACTTAAGCTGGTTGAGCAATTAGTATCACTGTCCATCCGGGTAGAGCATTTTTAGGTGGGGAGAGTACTAGAATTACGGAATTGCATTGATTGAAATTTATGATAATGACGACGAGAATTCTTATGTAAAATACGTTCACAATCTCACTTGGCCAGTGTTGTTCTGAATTTATGATTACGTAAGCATGTTTGAAATTGTTATTATGATGATTAATCGTTGTAGTAGTACGTATTGAACCGTTTATCTTTTGAAGAATTAACCGGTGTGATCCTTGTCATGTCTGACAAAGCATCATGGTGAGTACTCGAAATATGCTCCAAAATCCGCGGGATGTCCTCATCGAAGACGAGTCTACCGCCGATCAACCTCCTTTGGTAATAGCTACTGAAAGGCCACCCGCAACCAATGTCTTGGGTGGAGGACCCGAACAGATACCAAGAACAAATATCGCATCCTCCCATCCGATTATAGAGGAAGTAACTATGGAGACAAGGATCCGAGACAACATGATGCAATCCATGAATTCGGCTATGGCACAACAACAAGAATTCTTCTTGAAACTGTTAGAGGACCGTGATGCCAGTCATCGACGGAATGAAGTCATGGCGGAGAATGTGGTGAACGGGTTGGGCGGCGAACCGACCGTCATAGGTACCGAAGAGCATGCTATCCGGACCGAGAAGAAGAAGGAAAAGGGTTGCTCCTTCAAGACATTTCTGTGTAGTCGGGCTCCAGGATTCTCTGGGACGACCGACCCACTAGCATGTATGAAGTGAATTCAGGATGTCGAGATGGCATTCGAGTCCAGTGATTGTGCGGACTCTCAAAAGGTCAAATATGCATCTCAGCTTCTTCGAGGAGATGCGCTGAGTTGGTGGAATGTTACTAGGAGGGCGCTCACACCAGAGGTTTTGGCCCAAATCACTTGGCCCATTTTCAAGAAGAAAATTATGGAGAAGTATTGTAATGCGAGGGCACTTGACAAGATTGAGAAGGAGTTCTAAAATCTAAAGAGGGGCAATCTGTCTATTGTCGACTACGCGAAGCAGTTTATGGATAAACTTAGCCTAGTGGAGCACTTGGCTACTGATGAGGAATCGAAAATAAAGGCATTTGTGAAGGGCTTGCCGGCAGACATGAAGAAAAATGTGAGAAACGCTCACAAGAGCACCTTACAAGAAGTGATCGAGGCATCCCAACTGGTAGAGGATGACATGATCCAAGACGGAGAATAGAAGAAGCAACTAGGAGAAAAGATAAAGTGGGAAGGGTCGACCGGGCCCGTGCGAACATCCAAGCCCTTTAGCGGGGAAAGGAACTGGAAGCCGAGATGCGACACGATGTGGTGCTCCAAGTGCAGAAGTAAACATTCGGGGCCTTGCAATCAGAGATCTCTACCCAACTATATCGAATGTTCCAACTGTGGTCGGAGAGGCCATTTGAGTAAGGATTGTTTCTCTCGAGCGGGAGTTTGTTTTGAATGCCGAGAACCGGGGCACCTCAAGCGGAATTGCCCGAAGTTAACAAAGAATCACCAAGGAATTCCAAGTGAGGTAATGCCGAAGAAGGAAATCCAACCGAAGGCGCCGAGCCAGGCCTTCCAAATGACGGCGGATGAGGCGAGGGAGACAACGGATGTGGTATCGGGTACGTTTCTAGTGAACTCTCTGCCTACCCGTATTTTGTTTGATTCGGGCACAAACCGATCCTTTGTGTCTACATTATTCTGTAAGAATTTCATTACTACTCCTAGCCTATTGAGTGATGCTTTAATGGTAGAAGTAGCCAACGGGGAACAATGGCTAGTTCGAGAATACCACTTTGGTTGTACCTTAAGCGTAGATGGGGAGTCTTTTGTAATAGACTTGTTACCGGCGAATATCGGAGGGTTTGACGCAATTGTCGGGATGGATTGGCTATCCAAGAATGATGCTGGTATATTCTGTTCCAAAAAGCTGATTAGAGTACCCTTGCCGAAGGGTGGCGAAGTGATCATCTACGGGGAGAAGAACCGAAAAGACAACATGATCATCTCATCCCTCAAGGCACGAAAGAGCTTATCCAAGGGATGTGCATCGTACCTAGCCTACGTGATCGACGCAAAGTTATAAAAGAAGAATGTGGAAGATGTGGACGTGGTGCGCAAATACCCGAATGTCTTTTCGGAGGATCTACCCGGGCTACCACCGGAGCGAGAAGTGGAGTTCCACATCGACCTCACTCCGGGAGTCGCTCCGATAGCTCGTGCTCCTTACCGTCTAGCCCCGACGGAAATGCAAGAGATGATGATGCAACTTCAAGAACTCCTCGAGAAGGGGTTTATACGACCGAGCTCGTCGCCATGGGGAGCCCCGATCCTATTTGTGAAGAAGAAGGACGGGTCGATGCGAATGTGCATCGAATACCGTGAGCTCAACAAGGTCACCGTGAAGAATAAGTATCCGCTTCCCCGGATCGACGACCTCTTCGATCAACTCCAAGGAGCGGGATGTTTCTCCAAGATAGATTTGCGATCTGGTTACCATCAAGTACGAGTGAAGGAGAGCGATATACCAAAGACGACATTTCGGACGAGATACGGTCACTACGAATTCTTAGTCATGCCATTCGGATTGACTAATGCTCCGACAGTCTTCATGGACTTGATGAACCGCGTATGCCGACCTCTATTGGACAGATCGTTCATAGTCTTCATCGACGATATTCTGATTTACTCATGGGATGAGGCGGAGCATCGGCGACATTTACTGGAGGGTTTGGAGATTCTCCGAAAGGAAAGGTTGTTCGCGAAATTTTCGAAGTGTGCATTTTGGCTCCAAGAAGTCCAATTCTTGGGCCACGTGGTGTCAAAGGATGGAGTAAAAGTAGATCTGGCAAATATCGAGGCAATGATGAATTGGGAACCATCGACGAGCCCAACGGAGATAAGAAGTTTCTTGGGTTTGGACGGCTACTACCGACGATTCATACAAGACTTCTCGAATATCGCCTCTCCGCTCACCTCGTTGACAAGGAAGAACGTTAAGTTCTTGTGGACCAAAACTCAAGAGAGGGCCTTTCGGACTCTTCAAATAAAATTATGTGAAGCACCGATCTTATCCTTACCCGAGGGTTCCGAAGATTTTGTGGTTTATAGTGACGCTTCTAAGCTTGGGCTCAGGTGTGTTTTTATGCAAAGGGGAAAAGTGATAGCGTATGCATCGCGTCAACTCAAGGATCACGAGAAGAATTATCCTACGCACGACTTGGAGTTAGCGGCAGTAGTGTTCGCCTTGAAGCTATGGCGACACTACCGATCACAAAAGTTTGAAGTACATCTTCGACCAAAAGGACCTCAACATGCGGCAACAACGGTGGTTAGAGCTTTTGAAGGATTACGATTGTGATTTATTGTACCATCCCGGTAAGGCCAATGTGGTGGCCGATGCATTGAGCCGAAAGAGCTACGGGAGTGAAGTCAAAGTAACACTTACTAGAATCGACGTGATGTCAAGTCTAGTGGATGGCATCAAGAGGAGCCAAGCTGAAACACTTCGGGAAGAGAACCTCAAGATCGAGGTTATGGTCAAACAACGAGAGGCACTAACAGAGGATAGTCGCGGTCTTAAGCTGTTCCAAGGGAGGATTTGGGTGCCGAAGATCGGAGGAAATCGAGAATTGCTATTGGCGGAGGCTCATAAGTCAAAATACTCTATTCATCCCGGTAGCACCAAGATGTATAGAGATTTGAAACTGCACTATTGGTGGCCGGTGATGAAACTCGATGTGGCCAATTACGTGGAAAGATGCGTCACTTACCTTCAAGTCAAAGCGGAACATCAAAGACCTTATGGAAGTTTGAAACCTTTGACTATTCCGGAGTGTAAGTGGGAACACATCACAATGGACTTCGTCACCAAATTGCCGAAGACCTTGAAGGGTCACGGTACTATTTGGGTGGTGGTGGATCGACTCACAAAGAGCGCGCACTTTCTGGCGATGTGGGAGACGTTGCCAATGGATAAATTGGCCAAGTTATATATTGATGAAGTAGTGTCACGACACGGTGTTCCACTATCCATAGTTTTGGATCGGGATAGTAGATTCACATCCAAGTTTTGGGATGGATTGCAAAGGGAGTTAGGCACGAAAATCAAATTGAGCACGACCTACCATCCCCAAACTGACGGGCAAAGCGAAAGGACGATTCAGACACTTGAGGACATGATGCGGTCATGTGTCATAAACTTTGGAGGGAATTGGGACTGACACTTGCCGTTAGTGGAATTTGCGTACAATAACAATTTTCATTCGAGCATTGGGATGGCACCGTTCGAAGCACTTTACGGGCGAAAATGTAGGACGCCGGTGTGTTGGCTTGAGGCGTGAGAAAAACAGTTTGCGGGACCGGAAATAGTTCAAGCAACGACGGACAAGGTTAAAGGAATTCGAGAACGTTTGAAAGCGGCACAAGATCACCAAAAGAGCTATGCGGATAAGAAGAGAAGACCGGTCGAGTTCCAGGTGGGAGAATGAGTTATGTTGAAAGTGTCACCATGGAAGGGGATCATCCATTTCGGGAAAAGCGGGAAGCTTAGCCCTCGCTTCCTTGGACCCTTCACTATTTTGGAAAGAATCGGGCTTCAAGCTTACAGACTGTATTTGCCACCAGAAATGGACGGGATTCACCCTACATTTCACGTATGCTACCTACGTAAAGGTTTGGCGGAAGAAGAGAGTATTATACCTTTGACGGAAATTCGGGTGGACAACGGAAACCGATGCGTGGAAGAACCGGAAGCCATATTGGAATCCAAGACAAAGAAATTGCGCCACAAGGAGGTGACCATGGTTAAAGACCATCGGGGTACGAACGTGACGTGGGAGTCGGAAGAGGACATGAAGAGGAGATACCCTCAGTTATTTGAGCAGTCGTGATTTCGTGGACGAAATCCTTATTAGGTGGGGAGGATTGTAACACTCCAAATTTCGGTTATAGTGGGGGAAAACAGGAAACAGTGCCCCGCGCGAGTTGCCGTACGGGTTAGGCCGCGACACAAGTCGCGCGGTGCACTGTCCGCGTGAGGAAACAGTGGATGGCACGAGTTACCGTGCGGTTCAACCCGTGCCGCAAGCCGCGCGCGTAGCCTGACGAGCTTTATTGGGTTTTCAGCCCCATTTCTCATTTACTCTCAAATCCTTTTCCTCTCAAAACTATCTCTTCATTATTTCTTCCCAAGATCGAACCTAGCACCTTCCCAACCACCATCTACCACATTTATTGCAAGAATCACGCATCCTCAACCAAAGATTTCAACCAAGGATCTCAAGCTTCAAGATCATCTTCCTCCTCCATCCATTTCTAGGGTTCTTGCTAAGTTCTAGGGTTTTCTACAAAACCTAGATTGTGAGGTTTCTTTACTAAAATCTTTAATGGGATACATATCTTGAATGCTTACTTGTATTATTTCATATGCATGAACAAATCTGATCACCTGATAAGTTTGACCTAAATGCTATTTATATGAATATTTGGGGGTCTTGGCTATTGATTCACATGAGAAATTGTTGAGTTGATTAATGTGACTATTATTGAGTATGATGGTGTAATATCATGGAACTTGTGAATATTATTGTTGAAACCACATGTTTGGGTGTTTTGGGCCTAACATGGGATTAAAATCATGCGTAGTCTTATACATGTACCTTGTTGATGCAGGATATGTATAGAGACGGATAGTATATATATATATATATATATATATATATATAGGGGGCCATTCATGGGAGAACTGAGTTATTTGTGATAACTGTGAGATCCAATCTCAGCTACAAATCAAATGACAAATTAGGAAATTATTAATTTTGGTAATTATGATTTAAATTTTAATTAAAGGGAAATTTAGGTATTTTAAAAATATCCTCTCTCCTCTCTCCAACGAACTTTTTCTAGCGAAATTTTTTCCGACGAAATTTTTTCCGGCAAACACATGCATACTGTGATACCCTTAACAAAATAACGAAAAAAAAACATAGTGTGATACAATTAGTAAAGCAACACCACCTGATACTTTGTGATACACTGTGATACCAACACCAAATGTGATACTCCACTGTTCCGACAAACATTATTCTGGTGACCACACGATACACAATGTGATACCTTTTGTAAACATCAAAAATAACAAAAATAAATAAGAAACGTTGTGGATACAAAATAAGAAATGTTGTGATACCTATTGTGATACAAAATACTCTATGATACCCATCGTGATACAAAATACAATGTGATACCCGTTATGATACAAAATACACTACGATACCTACCGTGATACACAATACACTGTGATACCCGTTATACAAACTACTGGGTTTTAGAACATTCACCCATTGTGATACACTTCGTAAAACTACGAAAACACGCTATGATACACATAAAGCACGTACCTAAACACATACATGATTGTTATACAGAATACTAATCTAATGAAGGTCAGCATAAATTTGAGAAAATAACTTCATAAATATATGTTTCAATGCTTATCATCACTTACCCAGGAGAAGAGCTACATGTAATAAAATACTGAACTAGTTTAGCCACAAATAATAACAAATAGACCAATGTGAAACATACCCATTGAAATAGCAACAAGGGTGATACAATGTGATACCACTACAATACCTCTACGACCGGTGAGGTGGTCAGAGTTCGATCGACAGGGGTAACTATAAAATCGATCTGGGTTTCGGTCCTTCGTCGAGGTCTCCGACGAGGTACGGATTTCGGTGCATCGTCGAGATCTCCATCGACATTTGTGTTGTACAACATCGTCAATATCTAGGTTTTTACTGAAGTGGGTTTTTACTATTGAAATTAACACAAATCATGGTTCAACAATATGAAAATCAAAACAAAAGCCATACGGGTCCAATCAAGGAGACAAAAACATAAATAGACCTAACTGTCGTGAATGCTAGGTTTGTCGGAGAAGTGGCCGGCATAATTCGAGACGGGGGCAATTAATCGACCGTTGGTGATGGGAGGGAAGTTGGATGAGCTGCATCTGCGCCAAAGGGGGCGAAGAAGAAAAAGAAGAGGCCAAGGAAGATGATGATGCGGACTCTCCGGCGTCCGATTCTTCAGACGATGATGCGGCGATTCAGATGGTGTTTCGGCGGCATTCTTTGAAGATATATTATGTGGAGAAGAAGATATGGGCGACTACCTTTTCAAAGAATATAATTTTTTTAGGGTTTAGGCATATGGTAGAGAGAGAGAGAGGAGGAGCCGTATAAGGGAAAGAAAGGAGAGATTTTAGGATTAATTCATTTAATTAGATATAGAAAACAAAGTTACCAAAATACCCTTTTGTATTTATTTAAAATTGATATTAATTATCTTAAATGTGTGGCTCATATTGGATCTCACAGTTACCACAAAATAACCAGTTCTCATTTGATTATGCCCCTATATATATATATATATATATATATATATATATATATATATATATGTTGGATGAACCGTGAGCAGGTGCCAGGAGGATGTAACTTTAGGTGCCACCGGGACGGTATGCACCTAAGGCCTCCACCACCGGGACGGTGTGCCGGGCCTTTGGGGTGTTGTCATGCGAACAACATCAAGGTACATTGACTTGAGGTAAACCTCATTGGTGTGATGGACCTCCCCCATTGATTCCAGTATGGCCATGTGGACTGAGTCGTTATTAATACTTTAACATGTCTCTTGAATATCATGTCATGCTTATGTACAACTCACTAGGCCCGTTTGGCCTAACACTTGTTTGTTTTATATGTATCTCAGGTCCTAGCGGCGCACCCGCAAGGAAGGTTTAGCAGGCTTTTAGATGTGAGCTTGGGAGCTTTTGGGATGCCCATATGGATGGTGACTATTTTGAATATAGACGACAACCGTTTGTAATCTTGTTTCTTGTTTAGTTGTTATTACAAACTTGTAATCATACAGGCAATTATTATTCCCTTTTTGAGTAAGCTCATGCTGTGGCATTTATTAGACTACTATGTTTCCTTTTATGGAAATTTTTGTTATCCCTATTTTTTGGGTGTTACGGATGAATACTAATGAGACAATCACTCAAGAGTCTTCTGTTACGAATGTTGTGTAAGGGAACATTAATTAAGCATTTAATAGGATTTAAAAGAATATGAGATTTAATTCCTTAAATTACCCTTAACCACATATGTTCACATAACCATCTAAGAAATAAAACATTTTTTATTAATTAAAAATTACTCTTAATCTCAACCATCCAATGTCAAGATGGATGGTTTAGATTAGTTTATAAAGTTAACAATAAAACTAGGGTTAACAAAATAACCTAACCCTATATATATATATATATATATATATATGGGAGCGATCAAATGGAAACCACTCTAATTTTGAAAACCGTGGAAACCCTCGATTTCATTGGTTAAGTTAATGAAATTGTTTATGAAATTGTTTAATTTGATGAAATTGTTTTATATAATTTTTTTATTGATCAAATCGTTGCATATATTTGTGTTTTTTGTGTAAAAATGAAAAAGTTTCATCAGACTGCGAAAATACATGAAACAATTTCATCAGAATAGATGAAACTACATAAAAAACACAAATATATGAAACAATTTCATTAACAAAAGAATTACATGAAACAACTTGATCATATTAAACAACTTTATGAATCAATTTCATTAATTTAACCAAAGAAATTGACGTTTTCCAAAGTTTCCAATCTAATATGGTTTCCAATTGAAACCACCTCTCTCTCTCTCTCTCTCTCTCTCTCTATATATATATATATATATATATATAGGGTGAGGTTAAAGGGAAAACCTAAAAAAAACGGAAAACTAAGAAAGACCCTGGTAGCCTTTCATCTGGACGGTATACATTTGTGTATATAAGTAAGTTGTAACATGCACACGTGCATATACACAAATGCATAATGCACATGTGCATAAAAACCAAAAAACAACTTAATTTATTTGTATGCACAAGTGCATACCGCCTGGATGAAGGGCTAGCAAGGTGTTCCTCAGTTTTTCATTTTTTTGAGGTTTTCCCCTGAACCTGACCCTATATATATATATATATATATATATATATTCACTAGTAGTGTACCCATGCAATGCGGCGGGAGCCGTAAATATAAACGATTTTGAGGCTTTGTTCGTTTTGTTAGAGGAGATTTTTACGATGATATGATTTAGACTACTGGATGAACTTGGCAAAGGTCGTGAATCTTACCCAGTAAGAGTGATGATAAAGATGAAGAGTCTTACTCGGTAATTTAGGGTGACGACTCTTACCTGGTAAGCACTTACCGGGTAAATTGTTGTATACGATACCGTTTTTATGGACTACAACTTACCCGATAAAGTAAGTTAGAGTGTTGTCTTATACCGGCAAGTGCTTATCGGATTATTTGGGTAAACAACCCATTAGTCTTTACATATTAATTAATACATCTTGAATATATGAGTTACGGTTCCAATTGGAGTTGATCGACGAAAAAAATGTATGAATTAATATGTAAAGTTGTCTATACAAAAATGCAAAAGCTTGTATGGTTTTGTTGGAGATATTAAGGAAAAGTTCAAAAACACCCGAACTTACCTTGTATGATTGATTAAGTCGTTAAACTATTTTTTTAAATAAATAAATCATCGAACTTTCTCGTTTTAAATGATTAAGTCACTAAATATTTTTTTTAATAAATCAACAATTGACCTTTTAGGAATTGGTTACATACATTCTTTTAGCCAAAAAATACTACCAATAACCGGCTAGAAGTTTGAAAGTAGAAAAAACCCAAGTCAAATTTACCGTTTCCAAATCCTACGTAATAACTCATAAATACCCCTCGTATCCAACATCACAGCTCCCCCTTGTCGTCCCATCGCCATAAGCTCTCTTTCACCGTTGTTGAGCCCCTGTCAATCTCCATCTTCTTTTATCAGTCCATTTTTTGTTTTCCGATTTCCCTCTTTCCTGATCTGTCTATACATACTCAATTAAAATGTTTCAAAAGAGAGAATCGAAAAACGAAAACAGACAAGACGAAGATCGTGATAAGGGCCAACGATGACAATGGTATAGAGAACGAACGACGATAGGGCGACACAAGGGAGTGATGTCATTGGGTGCGAGAAGTTTGAATGGCGTACGATTTAAGAATGGTAAAACTGATTTAAGTATTTTATATTTTCGAACTAATTGCATAAGACCCTAAAATACACTTATGGTGTGGCCAGGACCAAACCAAGTCCTAACCAATTAATCTACTCCAAGAGCTTATATTGCATGTGTTATGTAGTAAACTTGGTTGAACTTTTATTAATAAAATCATTAAAAACCAAACACTTAAAGATTTCTAGTCTTTGGAATATTGGCACCATGAATGGTATCAAGGTTTAAAAAATGTACAAAGAAAAAAGGAATTCATACAGGTACACAGAACCAATCAAAAGATGAAAATGTATGATTAGAATTTCCAACACAAAAACATTGAAGAATCTATTGAAAACTTAAATAAATATGATTGCTAACTGTTTTCAAAACATAGATACCAAATATGCGACACTTTCCTCAACGGTTAGCCTTTGCAACCCTTTCGATCTCATCCTTCTTCTTAATAGCATAGCCACAACAATAACAATCATAATCAAAACATGAATTGATTTTTGCATAATAGATTGAATGAGATAAACAAACAACACAATTGGTTTTGCAGGGTTCTATTTATGTTTTACAAAAAGAATAAATATCCAGTTGCGGGGATGAAATGAAGATGAAACTAAAATAGAGAACTGAAGAAACCAACTGAAAGAAACTCTATGCGTTTGAATAAGCATGTAATTGACGCTACCTGTTTGACGAGCCCTTGGCAACATTAATGAGCTCATCAGCAAGGCATTCAACAATCGTCTTGACATTTCTAAATGCACTCTCACGAGCACCAGTCGTAAGAAGATACATGACCTTGTTCATACGTCTCAGAGGAGAAATATCAACGGCTCGACGCCTAACAACACCAGCAAAACCAATCCGGGTTTGGTCCACTGTATAACCACTCATTGTAAATCATAATCCCCAACAAAACCAGTTTCTTTTGATCCTAACCTAGTTGTACACAAGAAGAAAACCCAAAAACAAATTCGAACAAGTTGGTATCAATCAATGAAAATACCAAATCCAATGTCATCAGAAAGTACAAGTTGCTCAAAAAAGAAACACATATGCTTCTAAATAAGAAAACCATATTATACATGATAAAAGAAGTTGAAAGTTATTGTAATGAAATATTTATAAAGAACAAGCATGTGTGAAGAACGAGCAAACAGAAAAGCAGGGTGTTGAACACATAGTAGTAAAGTGGGCCCTCCTTAACATGTTTCTCCTTATCCAAAGTTTGAAGTACTTGGTAACTGCAATAAAGAAACAATAGGAAAACATAAAGCAGGATAGCCAATACTTGGGTAAGAATTTATTATAAAACACACTCAACAACTTTGGACACCCCTCTTTCAGCAAGGCAATTCTCAGATTGAGGCTGTGAGTCCCTGTTCTAATTTCTAATCACAATCAATTCAACAAACAAGATATGATTAAACTACCTGTTTGATTCAATTCACAATCTCAAACGATTACACCTCTGTTCTTGACTTTCTCTCTCTAGACAACACTTTCTCTCTCTACAAAACTCTCTCTGGATGCAATCTCAAATTCTCAATTAGTCATCTGTCTATTAACAAGAAAAACAAAGTATTTCTACCTAGAACTAAAATACAAGGAAACAAAATACAAATACAATGACTTTGACTTTTTAATAAGAGTTGACTTTCTCAGCTTTGACTTTCTTGAACTTTGACTTTAGTCTTCATGATCTTGCATCCAATATAATTCATGCTCTAGCAATCTCCCCCTTTGGATTCAAGATCACTGTTGAAAGATCTTACAATTCAGTCTTCTCTTTTAAGCTCTTGTCAAATGCAATCATTCCTTTTAACATTGTAATCTTTTCAAGTCTGTCTTCGAAGAATATAACAATCTCCCCAAGTATGATAAACAAGGTCTTCAACAATCTCTTCAGTATTATCACAATACTCTTTCAGACTTTGGAAAGAAATTATCATTAGATTCAGCTCGGATTGCTTTAGCAAATAATCTTCAACGAAAATTTCCTCAAAATCAGCACATCTTCAGAAATTCTTTGATCTTCTTCAAATCTTTTACTTTGAATCTTCTGACTTGGACATTTCTGTAAATAATTTCTCAAAACTCCAAAAACTTTAACATTTCTTGATACCATCTCCCCCTTTTTGATGATTTGAGCATCGGTATCATCAAAACTTTCACCAAGAAATGTCTTTGACCATTCTGATCTGTCCAAGAGTCTCTGATTCTGTGATCCATAACAATGTATTCATCTAGATCTTTGAAAATCTAGACAAAATAGGAATGTCACACCTGAATCAACAAATGAATCAGTTAACATGCATGTCAGTAACATGAAGTTACTGTGTGTAACGGATACACATTGTAAAGGAGCTTTTGTTATGTTCACTCCCCCAGGGCTTCCATCCAATCATCGAAACACCACAAAGGCAATTTCTATGAATGTTATGACAAGAAAATAAATTCCTTGTGTGTTCTTGCAAGTGTAGAAAGAATTAAGCACTCGATGATTATTGCTTATAAAGGCTCAACATTGTGTAAACCACTAAGACAACAGTAGATAAACACAGACTCAATGTGCATGATTGAAGTGCGAAGGTGGGACAAACTTCCTTCTTTTTCAATACCCAGATTTTCCAAATAAAAATCAGATAGATTATGTGCTGTGTCCCCAGAAAAATATGAAACATTTTCTTTTTAAGAAGAAAATGAGTGGCTAGTGGGGTTTTATCAAGAGTTGGCATGGGCTAGTTACTTGTTTCAATAATGTTCACCAAGAATTGTGAAACATTAGTAATGTGGTTGCCCGACTCAGAAAGTAGTTGGTGCAGAGTTTGATATTCTTTTACTCTGTTCTCTCACCCTCTTTCTTTTAATCATTAAGCGCACATCTAACCAAACTCTCATTTCCATTTTACCTCGTCACACATCCCACACTAATTTCTTTTTGACTCCTCACACTCAATCACTATGGAGTAAATTCTTGGGTAGGAAACACTGGTAATCGTGAATCCATAGAAGTTCATTTAAGTCCTAGCACAAAGAACCCATGTAATCCTATAAGGCATAATGTTGCTCACAATGGTTTAACTTGAAACAGTTAAAGCTCAAATACAAGTCAGATATGTGTATGCTTAAAATATAATCATGAAGATATGAGCATTTTAAACATTGAAGTATTTTCAAACAAGTATATTGAATGAATGAACATGAATGCAAAATACTTGTTTGAAAATCTGACATTGTATGAAAATGATCATAAATGAATGATATAACAATCAAAGCTTATGGTCAAGAATAATGGATATTGTCTATATAAATCAAAATACAGACATTCTTGAAATGAATGCTTCGAAAAGAAATGACGCTCAAAATTTCTTTGAATACAAGCGGGGTGTCTTACCATCGAAATTATGTTTCAATATGAGACATGGTAAGAACAATTTGAACAAAAATCAAACCAATGTGTGTGAATACTTGAAAGTATATAGAAAAAGACAATACACAAGTATTTATCTTTGGAAACACACGGTTTGTTATTCATTTAAGCACAAAATAAAATGAAAACATTTAAAATCACACTTCCAATTCATGAAATCTGTTTAAGAATCGGGAAGTGGTTTGAACGTTTAAGAATATGTTTTCTATGATCGAAAGTCGACCTTCTTTCAACCATATATGAGATTAAGATAAGAAATTAACCTTATTCGCTTCGTCATAAATCTCATGAAGTCAGCTGAAGTCATAAAGATATGATCTTGATAGCTTCTCTCATTCTGCACAAGTCTCAAAGTCATATCAAATAAAATTTTATTCACAAAAATTTATTGAAAAGTAAATGACATAAAGCAGTAAAACAATTAATGTACGAGTTCTGATCTGAAATAATCAGAAATCATAGTCTTACTCCTTTGACTTGTACACTCCCCCTAAATTCATGCATCACAAAAATTTGTCAGTTAAGTAAAATGCAGAAATTAGATAAGCTCCCCCTCAAAAGAATATTGATCAACTTAGAATCTTTACTCACTCCCCCTGAGAACAACAACAACATGTTAAAGTGCAGATATCCTTTCAGAAATATTGATAAAGAAATGATGAAAAATTACAATAAAAGAAACTTTAATAGGTAATTACTTATTAGACTTTGAGATTTAGCATACCAAGCTTAGATACAAGAAAATTAAATCTCTTTTCATCTAAAGCTTTGGTAAACAAATCCGCAAGTTGATAATCAGTCTTTACAAAGTAAAGTTCTATTGTACCTTTTTCTACATTATCTTTAATAAAATGATACCTGACATCAATGTGCTTTGTCTTAGTATGCTGTACAGGATTAGTTGATATGGCGATAGCACTCTTCGAGTCACAATAGATAGGTATTTTGTCAAACTTGAATCCATAGTCTCGCAGTTGTGTCCTCATCCACAAGACTTGAGAGCAGCAATTGGCAGCAGCTACATACTCTGCTTCTGCAGTCGATGTGGATACGCATAATTGCTTCTTTGATGCCTAGCTAACGAGCTTGTCTCCAAGGAATTGAATGTGACCTGAAGTACTCTTCCTGTCCAGCATGCACCCAGCATGATCTGCATCTGAATAAGCAGTCAGTTGAAACCCATTATCCTTAGGATACCACAGACCAAGATCTGCAGTCCCCTTCAGATACCTAAAAATCCGTTTGACAACAGCCAAATGGGATTCTTTAGGAGCAGCCTGATATCTAGAACATAAGCATGTTGAAAACATAATATCTGGCATACTTAAAGTAAGATACATTAAAGAACCTATCATACCTCTATAAGTCCTAACATCAACACTTTTACCCGAATGATCAGTGCTAATCTTAGTACCCGGTGCCATTGGGGTTCCAATTGGTTTACAATTTTCCATTTTGAACTTCCGAAGAATATCCAAAATGTACTTAGATTGGTTAATGAAAATCCCCGTTGAAAACTGTTTTACTTGTAATCCGAGAAAGAAATTCATCTCTCCCATCATACTCATTTGAAAACGTGACACCATGAGGTTAGAAAAGTTTTTGCAGTATTTAGGATTTGTAGAGCCAAATATTATATCATCAACATATATTTGAAAAAGTATAATATCAGCTTTTTTCCTTTTTGATGAACAAAGTGGTATCGACTTTACCTTTGGAAAAACCAGACTTGGCCAAGAATTTAGATAGAACATCATACCATGCGCGAGGGACCTGTTTCAAACCATACAGGGCTTTATCCAAAATGTAGACGTGATCTGGCTTATCTGGATTTACGAACCCTTCTGGTTGAGACACGTATACTTCCTCCTTAACAATGCCATTCAGAAAGGCTGTTTTCACGTCCATCTGATAGACTGTGAAATTCTTGTGAGCTGCGTAGGCTAGAAACATACTGATTGCTTCTATACGCGCTACTGGAGCATACGTCTCATCGTAGTCTATGCCTTCCTCTTGCCGGTAACCTTTGGCAACAAGTCTTGCTTTATTCCATATGACAATACCATCTTCATCCTTCTTGTTTTTGAATACCCATTTAGTTCCTATCATGGTCTTTCCTTCTGGTTTTGGAACTAATCTCCAGACCTTCAGGGCTTCAAACTGATTTAATTCTTCTTGCATAGCAGACACCCAATCCGAATCAGCAAGAGCTTCTGATACTCGAGTAGGCTCTATTTTGCTGAGGAATGAGTCATGCATACATTGATTCAAGGTTGTTGACCTAGTTTGAACTGGCTTGTTATGATCTCCAATTACTTGATGTAAATGGTGCTCTTTGGTCCAGAGATGTTCGTGAGGGAATGGATTAAATGAAGATTGATCATGGTCATCATCTAAAAATCCACTATCAACTTCTTCATTTTGTACAGTAGAAGGGAGTTGTTCAGTTGAAGGAAGTGATGCAGAAGTTTCAGTAGAAACAACTTGGTCAGTCTGTTGATCTGTCCTTATCATACCCTACTGATGCAGTAACTTCTGGTTCTTCATTAACAGATTCAGCTTCAACTGAAGGAGTATGTGTTTGAACTTGAGCTTCTATCTGAACCGAGGATAAAAGTTCAGTTGAAACATCTGAAGTAGTTGGAGGATTTGTCATTGAATCATCAGACCTGTCAACCACAACAGAATTAGGAAATTCAGATCCTAGAAACTCATCATAGAAAAATTCAAACAACAAATCTAAATCAGATAAATGACTAGTAGACGAAGAAGCTCCATCTGATTTGTTCTGTTCAGGTACAGGTTCTGGACTGATTGACCCAGAAGCTAGAACTCCAGTTATCACAGGTTCTGAACTGAGTTGTTTAGAAGCCATTTCTTCATCAAATGTGACGTTTACGCTCTCGACTACTGTCTTTGACTTCTTTAGATATACACGATATGCAACAGATGTAGAAGAATAACCAATGAAGATGCCCTCATCCGCCTTAGCACTGAACTTGTTTAGACTCTCTCTGTCGTTAAGCACAAAACACTTACAACTAAAACATGAAAATATTTAATGGTTGGTGTTCGGTTGTTGATCAAAGCATACGGCGTCTTCTGAAATCTGCGGTGTATCATGGAACGGTTCTGAGTGTAGCACGCAGTCGAAATAGCTTCTGCCCACAGAAATAGAGGTAAGTCATATTGGCTGAGCATAGTACGAGCAGCCTCGACTAGCGTTCAATTTCGCCTTTCAACTACTCCATTCTGTTCGGGCGTACGAGCAGCAGAGTATTGATGTGATATCCCGACCGATTCGAGATACTCTTCAACAGTTCTGTTCTTGAACTCTGTGCCGTTATCAGTTCTGAGAAGCTTGACTGTTTTCTGCAGATTCACCTGGGTCATCTTCAGAAATGTAATGAGTACTTCCGGTGTCTCATCTTTTGATCGGAGAAATTTCACCCATGTGTATCGCGAATAATCGTCCACGATAACCAACACGTATTTCTTACCGCCTAAGCTTTGTGTTCGCATCGGACCACAGAGATCCATATGTAACAACTCTAGTGGAGAACTGGTGCTTGGTTCAGGCTTTGGTTTATGCGGAACTCTTTTCATCTTTCCTTTTTCACATGCTGCACATAAGTGTTCTTACTCGTATCTCAGCTCAGGAAGTCCATTCACTAACTTTCTACTGACCAGCTTGTTTATATAACGAAAATTCAGGTGTGATAGTCGTCGGTGCCAAAGCCAACTTTGCTGCATCGAGGATTTTGTCAGTAAGCAAACCTGATTGTCATTCTGAACCTTTGAAAGATTGATGGTGTAGAGATTTGTCTTTTGATTACCGACTAAGAGTTCATTGTCGTCTTCAGTACGAACCAAACATCTCTTAGCTTTGAAATTAACCTCTAACCCTTTGTCGCAGAATTGACCGATGCTAAACAAGTTGTGCCCTAAGCCTTCGACATAGCTCACATTCCTAATCGTTATGTTGTCTTAAATGATGTCACCATATCCTAAGATCGGTGAAAACTGGTCGTTCCCAAATCGCACATTGCCGCTGAATTTCTTTGTATAATTAGACAATAAAGCTTTATGCCCGGTCATATGTGATAATCCAAGATCTATGAATCTTTAGAGAGAGAAAGTAGAGAGAGAGTAACAAGGAAGCGCAAAGTAGGAATTGATTAAAGTGTGTGTTAGTTTCTTACAACAAACCAAGACCAAAGGGACTTAAATACCCTTGGTCAGATACAAGACAGAAAAGCACTAAACACAGTATTTGACCAAGCCCTATAAATACAATGATTACTATAAAATCAGACCTAACAATCTCCACCTTAATAATCATTGGCGCTTTGGTCTTCAAAAATCATCATCTAAATCAGCACAGACCATTAAAGCGACTTTGAGAAGCTTTCTGACTTTTAAGAAAAAATTCATCTCAGCATCTTTCAGATTAAGGAAGACTTTGCTGCTTGAGCTCTAAACGATACACCTCTTTTGAATGATATTGAATGAACTGTGGTGTTCGGAGCAGGAACAACAAAAGAATTTGTTGTAGCTGAGAGAATAGAATCTTTGAGCGAATCTTGATCAGCAGATAAACTTTTGAGCTCTTTGTCTCTTAAACTTCTCCTTGACTTCTCCCCCTCATGACCTTGATGATCTTGATCAACTTGGTCATGTGAATGTTGGAGTCGAGACAGCGAAAAATCTGCAAAATCAAAGAAACAAAGAAAACAGGGAGGTTTGTGCTTCATGTTGGATGTGCAAACCAAGGTTTGCGTTTCATGAAGGATACGCAAAACAAGGTTTGCGTTTCACGGAGGAAGCGCAAAACGAAGTTTGCGTGTCATCCTGGATGCGCAAATCTGACTTAGAAAAAGTTTACCTTTTTAAACCCTTTGACTCCCCCTACACAAATGCACTAGATATGACAATTCAAATTAGCATTCATATAAAGAAAATCAGATACTCCCCCTCAAAACCAGATATAATCTTTGAAAAATAATCTCTTTGTTCACTCCCCCTTGAATAATGCATAAACCCATTAAAATATATTTATGAGAACACAATGATCAAATATTAATGTAGAAAGAAAAATATACTGAATATAAATTTTGAAACAACTAAACATATAAAATTTTAAACACTAAACAAATAAAATTCTACTAAGTAAAATATCACAGATTTATCAATCATTTGAAATCAAACATATGTTGTTGGATACAAGAACAAGTTTCATTGCATATCAAGTTAAAACATGTTCAGTTTCAAAAACTTCCATCAATCTATTCAGTGTGCTCACATGTGAATCTTCGATTATCTTCAAGAAAATGCAATTCTAAAAATATTATAGAGAACTTTGCATGTACTCACACTAAGCCATCAAGAATTAAGATATTCATAAATTTACAAATTTATCGCAACTCAAACATATCACCAAGTATCATGAGATGTGTGCACTATGGCATCTTTACATGAGTGTGCTCTTTGGCATCTTTTAAGCGTGTGCACTTTTGGCATCTTTTTAATCAAAAAGTTTATTAAGTAAAGAACATGCCGTAAACGTAACTTTCTATCTGACCCTATTGCATGATTTGGGTCAGCCACTCCCAGACCAGTTGGCTTAGGGGACTAGGTGTCAAGCACCCCTTGGAACTTACTTTCCCAGATCAGAAAGGCTACATCGACATATCCTAAACCCATTCATACCAGTAGAACATGACTTTCGATCTGGTTCTATTGAAGGATTTCTGTTCGATCACTCCCAGACCAAATGACCTTAGGGGACCAGATGACAAGCATCTCGAGGAACTTACTTTCCCAAAACAGAAAGGTCACAGGTACAAACTTTTAAACTCAGAGATTTCTGTATTTTAAGAATTTATTATTCATCTCAATCACTCAGATCAACGTCTAAATACTTAGCCCAGATTTTCATTCTGATCTATAATTCTGACTTTTTAGAATTTTCCAAGCATTGTAAACTATAAATATCACGAATCACACAACTTTAAAGCAGTAATAAAAGTTTCAAACATGTTGTTGACTTTTCGACTTTTGTAAGACTTGAAATTTGATCATATAAAAACTTTAATATAAACAAAAGAACTTGAAAATTTATCCTAGACACACATATTTTATTCAAAAGAAAAAAAATGTAAAACTTTACTTTATAGAATAAAATTTGTAAAGATTTAAACTTTTAAACTCAATATGCCGATGTTAAAAATTTTCCTTAAAGACAAAATGTAAAGAATTCGGCAAATTGATATTTAGTTGGAACAAAATGAAATTAAGTTATTTCATCTTTCACATTTAAAAAAAAATTTGTGTCTCAAATTAAAAAAAAAATTGGGTTATACAAAATTAAGAAAAAGTTGAACAAGCTCAGATTCTTGAAAAATAATGAGAAAAACTGGAACACATCATAATCAGAGATAAAATGCAGCGGAATTAAAATTAATGTACTCATAGTATCTCATATAGTCAGAAGCTTAAAAGCTTTGAAGAACGAGTTCTAAACTGATTTGTTTAGAAGTCGTAATCTATGAAGTACGGGTCCTGAGCTGAAGTACGCAGAAACCAAAGTCTTGACATTGAAGTCCGGGTTTTGAACTGTTGTGTTCAAAAGCCATACTTTCTCTTACTCCCCCATAACATGTGATGCCTGCAACTTTAAATCGGATTGAGATTTGGGTACCCACGTAAATTTGGGCCCGTGAAAGTTAGTTGCAGTTCGTATGGGGAAATACTTGTTATATTTGACAATATAATCACATGAAATTTTATCAGACAAATAATCACAATCATCAGAAGAGAAAGCATAATCATCTGAACTAGAATCAGAAGACGAATATGAGACATTTTTGGAAATTTGAAACATTTGCTTTATAGAGTATTTTGAAATTTTATTACAATAAGCAAATGAATCACTTTTATAACAATTGTCTACATATCTATCTTCCTCAGTCATAGGAACATTTGATGTCCGCCTCGCTCTCCAGATTTGCTTCTTTGACCGGTTCAAAGTCCTATCTGAAAGAATGGAATCTGAAGAATTAGAATTGTCAGAAAGAACTGTATCATGTTTCTTCGACTTCTTTGACCGTCTTCTTTTACGCTTAGGTTTATAATATTGATCATTGAGCGTAAAAGAATCATCAAGAATTTTAGACTTAATATTTAAATCAGAAGAAATAAATTTATCCAAGCAACCAATCTGATCAACTAATAAATCTGAATTTACCTCAGAGTCTGAATAATTTTGAGAAAAGATTTTAAAATTTGAAACTTCCTTTTTATTTTCCTTAGAATCAGAAGATAGGCTAGAAATAGAATCTGATTTTTGAAAAAATAAATTTTCTTCAAGACTAGACGTCATGAAAGAAAGAATAATATCAGATTCAATTTTCTTCAAAATATTTTGATCTTCTATCTGATCTTCAAGATCTATGATTTTTCCTTCTAATAGTAATGGAGGAGTATATTTCTTCGAATCATAAATGATTGGAGAAATATTTCCTTTATCAGAATCAGGTGCATAAGGAGCAATAAAATCACCAGACATTGAAGATTTGATAGGAGATATATCTTTTAAAACTCTTCTTCCTCTTCTTGGTTTTTCAGGAAAATATTTTGTATTTTCACTTGTATAAACAAAAGGAATTTCATTTTTCTTGTTATTTGTCCTTTTCTCATGTTCGATTTCTAACACTTGCTTCTCATTCATCCAATCAATTTTATATTGAGGAGCATAATGAGCAAGAGTCAGATAATCGTAATTATATAAAGTTGGGGATTTTTCAATCGCATTGTTTAAACAATGAGGATTTTCAAAACCAAGTCCCCACCTGTGTTTTAAAGCTTCTTCACTCCTTGGCTTGTTCATATAAATTGTTTGTTCAGATTGATCTCTTCGATAAAGTTTTTCTTCTAACTTATTTATTTTATCTGAAAATTCATCTTTTAAATTAGTCATAGCCGTCAAAGATTCAAGATAAGTCTTATTTGAATTTTCCAAATCATCCAATTTCTTTTGAAAGATGTCTTTAGTGTTTTCTAAAATTGATTTTTCATCTTTCAAAGAAATTTTCATTTTGTCAATCAAATCTGACTTTTCGGAATTTAAATTCTTTTCAGATAAAATCTTTGAACGTAAATCAGACAAAGCATTTATCATGATATCAAACTGAGAGGTAATGAAATTATAATCAAATTCAGAATATACCTCATCAGCATCAGAATCAGAATCATCTGACTGATCATCACCGATTAAGCACATTTGAGCGATCTCGACGTTTGATGCTTCATCATCGGAATAATCCAGCCAGAATTCTTCCTCGGCCCGTAAAGCAGTTCCGTTCTCTCTCTTTTCAGCCAATTCCACTTTCTTTCTGTAGTATGCCGAATCCCTAACCACCTTTGCTCTACACTCCTTTGACATGTGACCCGGCTTTCCGCAGTTGTAGCAAGCAGCAGTCTTTAGCTCGGGTACTTTGACTTTAGGATCAGAAGTGAAGCGAGAAGAGTTGGAACCCGGCGTTGGTTGGAATTTTCTCTGGTAATGCTAAGAAAGAAGGATCATAGCTTTCTGTAAAGCCTCGCCATCATCTTCAGTTGATCCGGTGTAAGCATTTTCAGACAATGCATGTTCAGATAATTGCTTCGTGAGAAGAGCAACCGGATCTACTATTTTCTTCTTTTTATCCATCTTGGCCTTTTTCTCTAACACCAAGCTTTCATCAGTCATCAGAATCTCGTAAAGTTCTTGAATTTGCATTGTTGAGATTCTGACATCATTCCTTAATCTGTGGCATGATTTATTCCACTCAGATTGAAGAGCATTAAGGAACTTCAGATTTGTCTCAAGAGTAGTCTTTTCCACTTTAATCTTTCTGAGATCATTAATCACAGTGCAAAACCGGTCAAAAGTCACCTTCAGAGATTCATTATCCTTTGCCTTAAATTCCTCAAAGTTATTCATGAAGCGTGTCTGGCGTATTTGAGTAGCAACTGATGATCCAAGCATGATCTTTTCTAATTGAGTCCACATCATGTTTGGATTATGTTTGAAACAATCAATTCGATTATAGATTGAGTTAGGCAGAGCTAGCATCAAATTGGACTTTGCTTCTCTATCGGCTTTTTCACGTTTGATTTCATCATCAGTCAAAGGAATGTCATTTTTCAGTCTGATGAATGGTCCTTCAGTAAACGACTTCATCATATTTTCTCCATTTGTCTGACGCTCAATGAAATTTATGAACCTATCTTGCCACTGTGTAAACTCATCTTCGTTGATTAAGACTGGTGGACGAGTATCAGTTCCCAATTGCATCATCAGATCATTTGAGTAGAATCTTGCTTGGAGAGCAAACTTGGCAGAATCCATTGGCGCAAAGATGGCTTTGCGTATGTAGGCAGAAACGCAAACTAGAGTTGTGCGTGTTGAACGTGAAACACAAACAAGAACTTTGCGGGTGAAGAAGGATGCGCAAAGTTAGCTTTGCGTGTGATGAGAGAAACGCAAAGTAAACTTTGCGGGTTGAACTTGAAACGCAAACTTGTCTTTTCGGTTGAAGGCAGAAACGCAAATCAAACTTTGCGTTTGAAGAGGGAAACTCAAACTTCACTTTGCGGGTTGAACTTGATACGCAAAGTAGCTTTGCGTTTCCAATGAGAACCGAAATCCTGAAAAACAAGATCAAGATTAGTAAAACACGCAATTCAACTAAATGAAAAATACGCAAAAACATGATGACGCGCAAAGTAATATGAATGACGCGCAAACCACATGAATGAAGCGCAAACCACAAAAAATCAAATATAATGCGCAAGATCAAATGAAAAACAAGAAATTTATACATGAAAAACACATACTGAATATCGAAAACACCTTTCTAACAACTTTTGATCAACAATGTTGATTAAAATCAACAAAATCACAAAATCGTAAACTAACAGAACGAAGAACAAGTTTTTCCAGAAAAATTCAATTTCACAAAATCGATGATCTAAACTTGAATTTTATGCAAAACAATATGAAGCAAACATGATCGATTATCAAAAACGAGACTAATGAGCCCAAAAACAATCAAATTCGATCACAAACATATCCAAATTTTATGAGAAATCAAGAAAACGAGATTTTCTTGAAAAATTCAAGAAAATCGATCAAATTTTCGATTTCAATCACAAATTCAGATACAGAAAAACAATCTCTCAATCCTCTCAAGATTCAGTTGGCTCTGATACCAATTGATAATCCAAGATCTATGAATCTTTAGAGAGAGAAAGTAGAGAGAGTAACAAGGAAGCGAAAAGTTGGAATTGATTAAAGTGTGCGTTAGTTTCTTACAACAAACCAAGACCAAAGGGTCTTAAATACCCTTGGTCAGATACAAGACAGAAAAGCACTAAACACAGTATTTGACCAAGCCCTATAAATACAATGATTACTATAAAATCAGACCTAACAATATGCTTGGAACAACCGCTATCCAAGTACAACATATGCCGGGTTTGCAAGAGAAATCAGGAAACAACAGACTTAGGTACCCATTTAAAAACGGGTCCTAACAGATTAGCACATGATTTTGGTATCCATTTGAATATAGATCCTCTTTTCCTTTGAAAACCTTTGACAACATTTGGTTTTGAAGAATAAACATGATAAGATCCAAACCAATCATTAGAATTATGATGATAAGCAAAATCATTTCACTGATAAGTATAAGAATTAGTAGTAGTAGGAGATAATTGGAACAATTTCTTATTAGAATATCGCTTGTAAGAAGTTACAAGGTTTTTATTTATAGAAGCAACAAAACCAACTATGTCAGACACACTACTATCAGATCTATCAGTAACTACATCAGGGACTGATTCCGCCTTCTCATCATTCTTTCTTTTTGGTCGCCATTCAGATCTTGCTTATGACCTTTTCTTTCTTATATCTGAAACAGAAAATTTAGATTTATTAGGAAAGTCAGATTTCTGAGATTGATTTTTCTTGCGTTTACCAGTGTTGTTCTTTTTCTGTGAACGCTGTTTCTTATGTTTCTTACCATTAGCATAGTAATCAGCATTCTCAGAAACTGATTCACCAACCTTAGTTGATGATTCACCTTTTTCATGTACACTTGGTAAAGCTTTTCCATTTATGATGAAAGTAGAATGATTTGGAAGTTGAGCATTAAAGTCAAACATATCAATTTCCTCGATACACCCTTCATCAGAATTTAGAAAATCATTTGCAGACTCAAATAGATCATCAAAATCAGTCTTAGAATTTTGAGGTACTTTTGAAGATGAATACACATTAGATTTAACATGAAAATCTGTGTTCTTTAACACTGTAGAAAATACATTTTGTGTTAGACCACTCAAAATTCTTTCATCAGATAAAATATTTTCTAACTCAATTATTTTGTTCTCTAAGATGAGTGGAGGTACATATATTTTGGCTTGAACAGGTTTTGCCTCCATCTCAGTCGAAGAATAACTAGCAAAATAATTAGTTGAAAGAAATTTTGGTGTTTTAGAAAGATAACTATCATTCAGTCTTTCATAACAGAATGGTAGTTGCATTTTCTTCAAATTCATTCTTTTCTCATCTTCTTTTTCCTCAACTTCTTTTGATGCTTTGGTGATAAATTTGGGTTTCAAATGAGGATATTCATCAGCCGCATACATATAATTTGCATTATATAGACCTGGCTGTTTTCTGATAGATTTTTCTAAGTAATGAGGATTATCAAACCCTAATCCCCATGTTTCTTTAAAATCGGAATCTTCATCAGGTGTATTCAAGAAAATAGTTTGATCTGTTTGGCCTCTAAGATACAATTTGGCTTCCAAACCATTTACCTTTTTCTCTAAAGTCTTGTTCTCAACCTGCAGTTTAAACGATTTTAGAACTCATTCTTGTTTTTCAGAATCAGACTTAAACAATTGTTTTTGCAATTCAGAAATCTTACTTTCAAAACAATCTTTTTCATTTTGAAAAACATAAGCAGATTTGCGTAGAGAATCAATTAAATCTTTGTTCCCAATAACTGATTCATTAAGTTCAAAGATTTGTTGATTTCTCCTAGCAACTCTGTCTTTTTCCTTTTTCAGTTTTAATTGAAGGTCTTGAAGTTCGACCATCATGGCTTCCATTTTGGTCATGAAATCATTTTCAGTTAAGTTCATTACCTCATCAGTAGTCTCATCATCAGAATCATCATCTTTCTCTTCTTTTCCCATCAAGCATAAGTGAGCAGTCTCTTCTTGTTCTTTTTCCTCATCAGAATGATCCAACCAGTATTCATCTTCAGCCATTAATGCCCTGCCAAGTTCTTGTTGCTTAGCCATGAGCAATTTGTTCTGATAATACTCTGAGTTGCGAACCTTTGGCTTCCGACATTATTTTGCGTAATGTCCGAACTTTCCACAGTTGTAGCATTTGATCAGATCATTAGCTGGCTTGTCAATACTGGTGTAATCATTCACAAACTTTTTCTTTTGTTCTGGTTTCTTCTCAATAAATCTGTTTCCTTCTACCCTTTCTCTGTGCTCATGGTTCTTGGAGTTGGACGAAGAATATCTCTGAGAATTGGATCCCGACTTCTTGTAGAACTTCTTTTGGAAAGCACAGGTCAGTAATAGCATAGCCTGCTTTAGACTTTCTCCATCATCTCCATCAGACTCTGATTCTGATTCAGAACTTGAAATGACTATCTTCTTCTTCTTCTTCTACTTCTCTTTCTCTCCGGCCACCAATGTTATAGGATCAACAGCTTTCTCAACTTTCTTCTTCTCACTTATTTTCTCTTCTACCTCTTCTTCATTCTGTCTCAACGTCTCATAAACCTCATGTAACGGAATGTCACTCAGATCCTTCATTTGTTTCATTCAGCGAGTGTGCTTTTTCCATTCCGGTTGCAAGATGCTAAGAAACTTGACGTTGTTCTCTATTTGATCTTTCTTTACCTTGTTCTTCGAGAGTTCATTCAAGAGTAGAACAAATCTTTCATAAGTCTCTTCCAGACTTTCATTATCTTTTGCGTTGAACTCTTCATATCTGTTGATACAGTTAGCTACTTTCATTTGGTTCCCAACCTTTGAACCCAACATCATTTTTCTTAACTGATCCCACATTGATTTGGCAGTTTCATTGTAGCTATCCATTTTCACATATATCTCATTAGTCATGCTTTGTAAAAGCAAAGATCTGGCTTGTTTATCAGCATCAAACCGTTTCTTCTATTCATCAGAGAAATTATCATACTTTTTATCCACTCTCCTTGTTCTTGGAGCTCCATCTGAATCATTACCACCAGCAGGAATCTCCTCAGTAGGTTTCTTCATTGGGCCTTCTGTGATAGATTTCAGAATGTTCTCTCCATTTGATTGTCTATCAACAAAGTCCAAAAATATATTTGTCCATTGTTCATATTCTCCTTTGAACAGCACCGGAGGCTTGACATCAGTTCCAATTGAGAGAGTGTCTCTGGAAGTCATCTTGTTTATACCTGTTTGATCAAATATGCAATAAGAAACTAGAAACTGATCGTTAGTCCAAATATGAAATCACAAGAATATAGAAATGATACTGAAAAAAATAAAATTTTGAAAAATTTGACTAAGTCCTGAAACTCGCAGATCACTATTCCCAAAACTCGCAAAACACTATTCTCGGAGAAACTCGCAGAAGCCTATTCGCGCAAAACATTATTCATGAAGAAACTCGCAGCCGCCTATTCACGCAAAACACTGTTCACAAAGAAACGCGCTAATAGAGACGTGAGCGTTTCTAGAACTCGCATATGCTTATTTGCGCGTTTGAAGAAACTCGCTAACCACTGCTTGCGCGAAACTTGAAACTCGCTAAACACTGTTCGCGCAAAGTTAGAAAACTCGCTAAACACTGTTCGCGCAAAATATGAAATGCGCTAGATGTTGATGGCGCAAAACTTGAAACTCGCTAGCTGAAGTTCGCGCAAAACTTAAAACGCGCTAGACGTTATTAGCGCGAAACACAAACTCGCAAGACGAAGGTAGCGCGAAACTCAGAACTCATAGAACGTTGTTAGCGCGTTTCAACACTTAGAATGTTTTTCAATGATTTCAAACTCGCAAGCTTTGACTTGCGCGTTTCTCAGAAGAACTAGCGCGTTTCTCAGATCTTGCGCGTTCTTCAGAATGTCGACCAAAAACTTCAATTTTTCATCGATTTCGATTCAATTCTCCTTCAATTGATTCGAAACTTTGCAGAACTCCTCGAAATCAACTTTAGAACAGGTTACAATACATGAATTTCAAAAAGAAATATTCAAAATACAAAACAAACGATGATACAGTGCTTTTAAACTCGTGAACAAAACTTCAACAAAATCCAAAATTACAAATCTATTATAGTGCAATTCTGAAATTAAACCATACAGACTCGATCGAAATCACTAATCACACAAAACCTGATCGATTACAACTTCTAAATCGCACTAGAACTTGAAAATGAATTTGACTTCGACAAACACAGAGTCAAACCAACTTTCTTGATTTGATTTCAAATGGATTTGCTCTGATACCAATTGTGAGTCCCTGTTCTAATTTCTAATCACAATCAATTCAACAAACAAGATATGATTAAACTACCTGTTTGATTCAATTCACAATCTTAAACGATTACACCTCTGTTCTTGACTTTCTCTCTCTAGACAACAGTTTCTCTCTCTACAAAACTCTCTCTGGATGCAATCTCAAATTCTCAATTAGTCATCTGTCTATTAACAAGAAAAACAAAGTATTTATACCTACAACTAAAATACAAGGAAACAAAATACAAATACAATGACTTTGACTTTTTAATAAGAGTTGACTTTCTCAACTTTGACTTTCTTGAACTTTGACTTTAGTCTTCATGATCTTGTATCCAATATAATTCATGCTCTAACAGAGGCACTCCAACAAGCTGGAAAATATCTATCTGAAAGACAAATTAAAGTAACAAACAAATTGAGCAATTATTTCAACAATACAAGAAATCTAAATTTATTTCATTTAAACATAAAGTAAATGCAAACAACAAAACACTTGCCTGAGTTGACGTTGCATCTGCTACATAATCGAAAGTAGAATTGTTGTCGACTATCTTTTCTCCTTCTTCATTTTTATTTGAGGCCGCATTCCTATAGTAATCTAATCCAAGTCATGACACCACATTAGATTAATTATCATCCTACCTTTAAGGGGAAATTTTGCCATTAAAACACTATATTGTTTTGAATGATTATAATCCGCCATTTCAACTTGAAGAAAACCCCCTATTCAACTGATACTCATGTTGAAAGGCTATAAATTGTAGCTTTTTTCAACAAAAGCAAACATTGATTTAGAATTTAAAAATAGATAAGGTTTGATAAGCCATATCCTCTTCCTATCTATTTTAGTACAATACTCCATTTTCTTCAAAATATAGATGATCTCATAGCCACAACTTATATGAACTTGGATAATAAAAAAGGAAAAATATATGAAAGATGAGGAGTTAGAATTAGACAAAGCATCAATTTTGTAACAACCTAACCATTTCAGAATAAACATAACAACTTTAAAATAAGACAACGCCAAAACGGCCCAAGTCAACGGTATAAATCCAAGATTTGCGTTAAGGCAAACTAGTACACAACTGAGATTACAAGGAAAAGAAATGACTATAATGGAGGTCTTCTAACTTCGGTCACGGCTCACTCCTTTTTTTCCCTTACCCAAACCTCCTACGTCACGCCTGCCTGAAAAGGTTTTTGGTTTTGGAAGAGCGAGGGTTAGACCGAAGGTCTAGTGAGTCCCCTCTAACAACAATTCAAACAACAGAAGTATGGAAAAGATTTATAATAAAATAAACCAAGTCAGTTATAAAAGCAACATCATACTTACAACCATGCTTCTGGCATACAATACCGTCATTTGAAGATGACAGTGTGTCTGGCTCATACTTCCTTAACTGGGACCCCCCCCATGGCATAAACGGGACACACCCCCCGCTATGAGCACAGGCGGGACACTCCCCCCCCCCCCCCAACTTTGGCCATACTCGCTCACACTAATATATGCATACATTTAATCATCAATACCACTAATATGAACCACATTTAAAACATCTTGCGTATATATAAAGCATACAATAAGAGTAAAAATGCTTTAATTAAAACTTCACTTATTTTTACCCGCTTAATCATTGAAAAGCATTAGTTAGAAAACTCACCTGGACTTCCCGCCAAAAACTTTACCTGCTAACTTCCTCAAGAATAGAACCTACCAAATCAGTAAAGATAAAATGAAGACTACAAAACTTCTTACCGGATTGGGTTCAAGTCTATCCCTCCCCCTTTCCCCGGATTACCCCCGGGTATGACTACACCCACCACCCCCGGGCTACCGAATCCCAGCCCCGCCCGGGTTGCCGCCTCCCGGCTCATCCTTTTCCCGGGCTGCCGACTCCCGGCTCTACCCAGGTTGTCGACTCCCTACTCACTCACCCGACTCCCGGGTCTTACTCTCTCATGTCGTCTCTTGGCTCCCAAGACTCGACTTCCGGGTCTCACTCTCCCCGAGCCGTCTCCCGGTTCCCAACACTCGACTCCCGGGTCTCACCCTCTCCGAGCCGTCTCCCGGCTATCTTCCCTCGACTCCCAGATGCGAAGGTTCTCGAACTTGGTTTTCCAGTCGAGGGTTTTTGGGGAAAAGAAGGAAACAATTTTCCATGGAATCAATTCACCATAACACCCCTTTTAAAATAAAGCAAGAGATTAATTCCCCACCAACCCTTAATCCCTAAAATCACCCATCGATTACCCACAAACAAGTTTAGGAGATGCCCAATAAACCAAAAATACTAAACTTGTTAAACCATCATCTAATCAAAAAAAAAACTTAAAGAACCAAGATGGGGAAGATTGATTACCTTCAAGAATAGATGAAGAAACCTTCTTCCAATCTGCACTTCCTCTTCCAAGGATTTCACCCACAAATCTTCCTTGTTCCTGGTGAGCCGCCTCTATCAACAATGGGGAATGAGAAATGAGAATATTAGGGTAAAACCCCCATTTTTTCCTTATTTACAACTTGGTCCCCCCAACTATAGGCTTTGAACCAAACTCCACTCAACTTTCATGATAATACATTTGAGCACGTTTGTGACAACATCTCCCTCTCAAAAGAATTTTGTCCCCGAAATTCCATCGTTGAACAAGCCGGGGTATTGGGAAATCATGTCCGCCTCCACCTCCCACGTTACCCCTTGCCCCTTTATGATACCGCCATTGCACTTTCACAGGGCGAGTATCTTTTGATTTTGAACTTCTTAATTGCATGCATACCTTGCAAAGGTATTGTCGCCCCAACTTCCAACAAATACCCTCAGTTAGAGGTGTGACACCCAAAACGAATTTTCCAAATTCTCATCGAAGGCTTCCCGATCATACACTATCTCCCCAACTCATTTCATAAATTCAACGAACCCTAAAACGTGGCCCAACACTCCAGTCACCGAAGTAGCAGCCACAACAAGGGTCGATTGGGAGTGACTGCCCACTCCGGTCACCGGCGGTTCAGAAAACTCACACACTTCTTTTTCTTCACCCTTTTCCTTACTCGCAGAGGCTTCCCTCGTTTGATGAGCCAACAGGGCTTGCAGCATTTCTTTGAGTTTCCCCATCTCATTAGCAAAAGTTTCCTGAGTCACAAAGGCTTGGGTTCTTCCCCCGCCGCGACTCCTTGAACGTCCTCTTCCTCTGATAGTAGCCGAACTCTCTTGAAAAGAGGGTTCTTGTTCCGCCATAACCTACACGTTCCTCGCTCGACGACCCCCTTACGCCGTCTTTCTCCCCTGAGCTCTTGTCTCAGGTTCATCCAGCTGAGTGGCAGCCTTCCAGGACCCCTTCCCTTGACCCTTTCCGCGACCACGCCCTCTTCCCCGAGTGGCTACCTTTCTCAGAGGGGCTTTTGGTCCCTCCATAATTACTTCGTTCACCGGTACTGCCTCCGCAACCGGCACAGATCTACTCCTTGTTACTCGCCTAAACATCCTTATTGAAAAGACGCAAACATATATATTCAAATCAGTAGGTACAACGCAATAAGGTAAGTCAAGCACACACACACATGTACTTGTAAATTCTCAATTATATTGGTCAGATGTAATTCCAAATTTACCTTACATGTTGGTCCTCACTACCCTATTACTCGTCTCCCTATGGCCTTCCTATTTCTCAGTTGTATTTCTACTCTACCAGTTTAAGTCTAGGCCCATTCGATCACCTAGATCCCTTAAACTAGGGCTCTGATACCAATTGTAACAACCCAAACTTTCGGAAACAAAAATAGAATAACTTCAATATAAAAGGCAACGCCAAAACGGCCCAAGTCAACAGTAAAAATATCCAAGGTTTGCAATAAGGCAACCTAATACACAACTGAGAATACGAGACAAATAAAAACTAGAATGGAAGTCTTCTAAAACCAGCTCCCCGCTCACATCTTCTCTGTAACACCCTTAAATCTGGAAATAGCAACCGATTTAAAATTTTCTAAATATATCGATAAATGATACATCTCCAATCACAATTTATTGTTTCACCTCAATGCACACATCTCATTATATACATACAATCTACAATAAGAGCGGGTGCTACTAAAACCCAATAATAGTCACTACCTCCAAGCTGCGGAAGACTTCACCAAATACTTACACTGGCACAAATCTAAGGCTCAACCCTGCATAGCTGCTAGAACCAAACCCCCCATCTGGAACCTGATGCACATGCCGACAAATAAAAAGGTTAGGCTTAACGCCTAGTGAGCTCAAGAGTTTTTCAACATATATAAATTAATTGTTTAAAAAGAAAGAATGCAATTAAAATCATAATCTCTCAAAATGACGTGTTTCACTTATGAAAACGACTCATTTATCAATAATTATGCATTTTAAACGAAAGAGACACCGAGTTAATCGTTAACCAAACCAAACTGTTTTAAAGACTGAGATCCCAATATAAATCGTTCTTTCGTAAACTTAGATTTAACCCAAAACTTGCTCAATGTGAGAATATAAATCGACTCCCAATTTATGATAATGTAAATAACGCTTCATATTCCAAAACACCCCAAAACACGGGCGGGGATTAATACTCAACCCATAAAACATGGAATAAATTCATGTATGCAAAATGTCACCTAAAACAAATATATAAAAGACTCAGCCCAAAGACAACACCTTTCGGTGACGAGGGAAACCCGATTCCGCATAATGTGACGTGCACAGAGTAAGCCACACATTGCGTTAAAATGGTATTAAGTATCGGGCTCAACATCTTTCAGAATACACCCATAGATACTTTCACGGAGGACTTACACCATACCGAAGATGCCTAACCGCGCCGCAATGGGGAAAACTAGCGTTCCACCATTGGACAAATAATAAAAGTATCGAGCTCAGCATCTTTCAGCATACACCCATTGATACTAGCAGGAAGGACTTATAACCCAATCTGATGCCTAACGTGCCTCGATGTGGAAAACTAGTCGTCCCAACACCGGATAAAATAACAAAAGTGCTCATGGATCCATAGCAGACGGGGCTGAAACATTACATGACTCAAAACGAATGAACTAACGCATTCAAAACATGTAATTCCCAAATAAGATGCAATAAATGCAAATCATAACCAAGCGCTCTATATTGAGCTATCAAAACCGGACAAGTGTCCCCATGACCCAACAAAATCCAAGTCGAGCCATAAGCTCAACAAATCCAAAGGCCCAACGTTGAAAATCATAAAATGAAATCAAGCGTAAACGACCCGAAATGTGGGTGTTTTATAAATTTATGAAGTTGAATACTTTCAAATAACCAAAACTTATCAGATGATTAACAGTTAACAATTCCATATAAAACATGTAAACACTTTAAAATAGACATTTTGGCATGTACACCGTTTTCACAAATCAACTTGAACTCACATTGCTAGGTTAAGTTAAACCTAGGTTTCAATCCCCAACCATTGGCCTCCAAAAGCATAGATCCCACCCAAAGCTTTCCGAAGACATCCATTCCAACTCTTCAACTCAAACTTCCAAAACCTAGATCCACACATTTCCGACCATAAATATATCATAATTAACCCTTAGAATTGTTCCCCAAGTATTTACATGAAATTTTCATCAAATACCAAAACCCTAATTTTCCATACTTGAAGAAGGAGAAGATTACCTCAACCAAAAGCTTGAATCCACCAATCAAAACACTTGTAGGTCACCAAAACGAACCATAAACTTCCAATCTTCAAATGGTGAAAAGGTTTAGATGAAATCCCCATGAACTTGGTGAAGAAGATGAAGATGAAGGTGGTTCATGATCTTAACTAGCTAGATGATGAAGAATCATATGGTTTAAGGAGGAAATCTCCACAAAATGGGTTAGGGTTCGTTTAAGAGGTTGGGGGTTGGTTTGGGAGAGAAAAGGGGAAGAGATTTAGGGTTTGGTTGAGAGAAAATGAGGCTTGAGGGCTGAAAATCGAGTTTTGGCCTGACAGTGCATTTCGCGGGTTATGCCGCGACCTTAAGTCGCGGCATAAGTCACCCGCTTCCCTTAAGTCATGTGGTTGACTCTAAGCCACGACACAAGTCGCGCGATGCACTATCTGCCCGGTTTTCCACTCGTTCACTATTTTGGCCGTAACTTCTTCGTTGTAGCTCCGATTTAGCTCTGGAAAGAACCATTGGACTCGTAATTGAACCCTTCATCCAACAAGACTATAAAATCTAGGGTTCAAGTCCAACATCCTTTATCTTATCTTTCCCTAATATATCGGTTTCAGTATTAACCCGAAATGATACCTTTCGAAAATCGGGGTGTTAAATTCTCTTTACCCTTATTCGCCTTCTCTACTTCACGCCTGCTTGAAAAGGTTTTAGTTTAAAAAAAGAAGAGGGTTAGACCGAAGGTCTAGTGAGTCCCCTCTAACAACAGTTCAACAACATAAATATAGAAATGATTTATAATAACATAACCAATTCAGTTATAAATAACTCAACACTTACAACCATGCTTCTGGCACACACTACCGTCACCTGAAAGTGACGGCATGTCTGACTCATACTGCCTTAACTGGGACACACCCCCCTTGGCATGAATGGGACACCCCCCCTGATATGATTTCAGGCGGGACACTCCCCCGACTTTGGTCGTATTCACTTTCAATAATGTATGCATACATTTGACCAGCACATACATTTGACCAGCACCGAAAGGATAATAAACAGTTGATAATGAATCTCGCATGTATAAAGCTCGCATGATAATAAATTGCTTTAAAAATAAATTTTCACATGCCTTAACCACTTTAACGTTGAAAGCGTTTAGTTAGAAAACTCACCTTTGGTCCTTGCTTACTTCTTCACTCTAGCGATCTCACAACTTACGATAACATCGATAATTTGGTAAGACACTCCCCTTAAATTTGTTAATTAGAGAACTGACGGTTACTCTCTCACCTCTCTCATGGTCTCGCGACTCAGACTATAATCTCCCCCAAGAACCCAAGGTTCCTTCCTAAGGCTACTGGACAGAGGACCCTCTCCCGATCCCCATCGTTTCCCGACTGTAGGAGATCCCGGCTCCTCCTGGTCCACGATCACCCCCCTGGGCGCCCCGACTCTCGGGGTCCCTCGCCCGATTCAACACCCGTCTCCCGGGGTCATGGCCTGGGTCTCACCAAACTCCCCGGGAACACCCGGTCGCCAAGACTCGGGGTCACCCGGACAACCTTCCTCCCGGGATCACCCGGTCATAAGGACCCGAGCTCTCTCGGCTACAACAATACCCAGGCTTCCCAGTTGAGAACTCCCGGGGTCGCCCGGTGGGGAATACTCCCGGCCCCGAACCGAGATTCAACGGCGGCGTTGCTGCGCAACACACTGTGGGGGTGATGATTCTCGAGCGACGGAAAATCACCACGCGTCCTCACAAATGAGACCTCATCCCCCTTTTACCTCTCGATTAGCAACCATAATCAAACTACACTTAAAACCCCAAAATACAAACATCAGACTATTCCTTCCCTACCACAATTCAACTTAAAATCAAAGAACATAAACCCATCATGGCTATCACACATCAACAATAGAAAGCTTACCTTGATGAGGATTGATGCAGACTTGAATCCCAAATAAAAATGCTCCTTTGCTTTCCTTCTCCAAAATCGCCTTCAAAGTCTCTCTCACTCTAAAAATGTTCAGCCGCCTAGGTGAAATGGGATAGGATCCCTATGGTTTCAACCCCTTTATTTCAATGTTACAACTAGTCCCTCCAACTTTGAACTTTGGTCAACTAATCACCTAAACTCTACAAATTCATACTTGAACCAGGTTATTACATGAACAAATTAACTATATGTTCATATGTGAATCGGTTGAACTAATTAACAAATTCATATATGAACCTTTGTGATTCACATATGAACTAATTAACTGATTCATATATGAACGTATAATTCATATATGAATCAGTTAAAAGAGTTCATATGTGAATTACACTGGTTCAAATATGAACATATAATTCATATTTGAATCATACAGATTCATATATGAACTAGTCATGTGTATTTTATGAAACTACCCTTCTATCTTCTACAGACCACGCAAGGAATTATCCGGTGCTTCACGATCAAAACCACAAATGTTGATCAGATAAAGGACTAGGATCATTTCTTTATTTCTCATATTTTTAGCATTTCTCAAATGAATGACCTAATCATATATATATATATATATATATAGTGTTTGGTTCATTTGAGAAATGGTAAATATATGATAAATAGAGAAGTAATCCTAGTCATTCATATGGTCAAGGTCGGATTTGACTAGTCAAATATTGCGGCTTTGACCAGTCAAAAGTTGCGGCTTTGACTGGTCAAAAGTTGCGGCTATCCCAAAAATAGAAGGACAATTTCGTAAATTTTACAAAACACATGGGTTGTGTTCATATATGAACATGTATAATTCACATATGAACTATATGTTCATATATGAACCAGTGCAATTCACAACTGAACTCTTTTAACTGATTCATATATGAACCTTTGTGATTCATATATGAATCAGTTGAACTAACTAACAGATTCATATATGAACCTTTGTGATTCATATATGAATCTGTATGAATCACAAAGATTCATATATGTACCTTTGTGAATCACAAAGATTCATATATGAACCTTTGTGATTCATACAGATTCATATATGAATCAGTTGAACTAATTAACAGATTCATATATGAATTTTTGTGATTCATACAGATTCATATATGAACTCATCCCGTGTATTTTACGAAATTACCCTTCTACCTTCTATAGACCACACAAGGAATTATCCGGTGTTTCGCGGTCAAAGCCGCAAATGTTGACCAGATGAATGGCTAAAATTACTTCTCTATTTCTCATATATTTACCATTTCTCAAATGAACCTGTCCATATATATATATATATATATATATATATATATATATATATATATATATATATATATATTTCTAACTAGATGGATAGAAACTTGTTATATTTATTATGCTCTGTTACAAATCGAAAAACATCATTGTACATTTGATATGTCTGTACTCTGTACATTTGATATGTCATACATAAATGTATAAACCAACTTTATAGACCCCACGATCCTGTAGACGAGGAAAAAAAGGGTCTTACATACGAACCTTTTTTGCACTTTTCTTTTCACATTTATGTAAGACAATGTTTCCAACCAAACATTGAAATTCTATTGAAATTGAATTGGGAA
Source organism: Arctium minus (assembly GCA_954870635.1). Lineage (NCBI taxonomy): Eukaryota > Viridiplantae > Streptophyta > Magnoliopsida > Asterales > Asteraceae > Arctium > Arctium minus. Next base: position 46,039,555 of record OX941096.1, read on the forward strand.
TTCACATTGATTTAATATTAATTTATGACATAAAATAGAGGATCTGTGTGGATTGATATTAACGTCACAAATATCTTATAACCATTGCTAACAATAAATATTGACGAGCTTACGACAGTAATGAATTTTAAACAAATTTTCACTGTATACTTTATATGTTTTCTCACGTATGATTACACCTTTTTTTTTACGGCAAGTTAACACACGCACACGTTCCCGGGGTATCCGGGCTTCCACTTAAGGGTGTCACCCGACTAATCCCCGTCGATCACGACCCAATCCAATTAAGGGTACCACTATGTGGCAGACCCATGATCATGGATGTCACAGGATGCTCACCACGGGGTTCGAACATGGGTAATCAGGGATACCATCCATTGACCCGCTCCAGGATATTACCTTACCACTGGGCTACAACATGGGACACACCTTTTCTTTTTGTTAATTTACATACGTTTTGGATAATTTAATTACATTATTTTTCTCAAATAGTAACACTTAAAATAGACAATAAATATTGTCTAAAATGAATAAAGAAAATACATTTGCTAGAATGAAAAATTACTATAAAAAGTATATTAAAGCATCTCTATGACTCTAATAGAATTTTTTATAAGATGAAGAACCAAAAGTTGAAATCTTTAAAAGAATATATATTCATTCTAAAAGATTTTTTATTTTAAATATTTTAACATTATTTATAGTATTAAAATATTGTATACTTTATTCCAAACTTCCATTACATTGTTTTTTTAGAAAAAAGACATCTATATAAAATAATAATAACTCGATTTCATTGGTAGGAATGAATATACTTTTTTTTTATTTAAATTTTAGATAATTTTATAAACTTGAAGTTTTCTTTAATTTAAATAATAATATAAAATTTTATTAGAATAAAATAGAGAATAAAATATTTATTTTTATATTTTAATAAATCTGTTGAAGATGATTTTGTTTTCTATATTTACCCAGTAACAAATATCTAATATTAAAATATAAGTATTTTTCAAATACCGTCGTTGCTTCTTCTCCGGAAAACGAAGTTCACGGCCTTTGATTAAAAAATTTACATTTAGATTAAAATTGTATTAAAATATAAACCCAATACAATTCAAAGTGGTGGAAAACCTCTCTCCAACCAACCACCTAACCTAAAACCAATTTTAAAACAAAATATATTTTTTTAAGGCATAGCGGCATCGAACCAACGAACGACTACCATGAACACACGTACGTACACCTTCCCGGCCGTATCGGGCATCCACGGGGAGCCCACTAATCCGCCGTTGTCTCGGCCCAACTTACGCTGAACCTAGAGCCTAACCACAGTCTTAAGACTGGGTTGGGGGGCAGCCCAGTCAACGACTGGACTGGCCCAAGGACTGGGTACGTACTCCTCATGCCCTCAGAATGACTCCCCTTGGATTCGAACCCGGATAGATTGGGATACCATCCACAACCCCTCCCAGGATGTTACCGCCGTTGAGAAAACCAACTGAGCTACACATGATTTGTTTTATGAATTGTTTATTACCACAAATGTTTCAAAGTATATAAAACCAATACTTAAATTCTAATAATTAAATAGCAAATCATAAAATATTGAAGTTATACCTTTATTTTCTGGGTCCAATTGGTAAAAGTAAATCAAACGGTTCAAAAATCGTCAAAGTATATACTTGACTTTTATGATTTTCAAAATCGATTGTACATGAATTTATTAAATAGTTATTTTATAAAAGTTTTTGTTATCATATTAAAATTATAAAATTTATAAATATAGATTAAAATTTGTTTGCGCAAAAAACTTTATAACCAACAATTTTTGAGACAATCAGCTCACACCGTTCTATCTCAAAAGTATAATATGAGAGGCAAATCAATTACATAATGGTCCGTTAGTAGGCGACTTAAAAACACAGTATTCACAAATAGCCCAATCCCCATAATGTCTTAGGAGTTAGGACAGACCTAAAAGGTCCTTATGGGGTCTCGTGCATCCATTCAATCGATTTTCGAAGTATAATTTTTTTGAGTTATGAAAGGTGCACATGTTAAATTTTGAGAGGTGCTCCGCTCCAGCATATTAGAAAATACAAATGACTACACCAAAAAAACAGAAAAGTTCCTCGAAAAAGTTTGTCAAAAAAATCAACCAAACCCCCAAAAGGTCTGTCAAATTAACCAAAATCCTTGAGGAATTTATTGTAACGGTAAAATCCAACTAAAAAACGCATTCGACAACTTTGGAGATCTATGATCCATCTTAAAGGTGCACCCGTTCGACAAAAATATTGAGTCTATCGTTATCCTACAGTGCAGAAAATTGTTCGAATTTTGACAAGTATATCCTGAAACCACCTATGTTAAGTCTTTTTTTCAATAAAAGAGTATTGATGGGTCAACCAAATCCGACTGAACTTATCTCATCTTCAAATTTTATCTGATTTAATCAATTTATTTTACTACTTCAAAAAAAATCAACTGCTTTTACTATAGATTTGATGTCATAGAATTTTCAAGGGAGAGGAGACTAATGACACCCTTAACTTTGCTAATGACACTTTTATAATTAATTTTCTCCTCACAAACATCAACATCAAAATCTGTTTTTTACAATCCCAATGCATGAATTACATTCTCAATGCATTAATTGACCTGATTTCGACATAATTAATGATGTTATTAGCATTGCCCATTTTTAATTTACATTTTTTACTAATTAAAAAGTCAAAAGCTAAACATATTTATATTTTTTTAGAACCATAATTCCGAATGATGAGCAATTTCGTTGTAACAGCTTGTTCGCCAAGCATTAATACTTGTACGAAAGTAATCACATGAAAAGGGGACGAGACCCCTAAAACCCTTCTTTATATTTTCTTCCATTCGGATTCTCTCTCTTTAATTCAAACACAGATTTTGTGAAATCAAGAAATTGTTAACCTAGAATGCCACAAGTTGATACAGAAACAATAGCTCCGGTAGCCGGCGACGGCGATCGGAAGATCGGGTGCGAGACGCCGGAGGACGAGGAATACAAGGCGGAGGTAGATCCTGATATTCCGGACAGCTCTGAATTCGTTCCACCGGAATCGTTTTGGCTATCAAAAGACTCCGAATTCGACTGGTTCGATCGTAATGCTTTCTTAGAGCGAAAGGAATCAACGAAGGCGTCGAATTCGAAGAATTTGAATCCGAGTGTAAATCCGACCTACTCGAATTCGAACTCGCAGCGTTTTTCTGTGAATTTGAAATCAAAAGCCGCGATTCTAGGTTTACCGAAGACGCAGAGGAATACTCACGTTGATTCGAAGTACCGGCAGTGCAAACCGGCGAATATACGGCTGTTTCCGAAACGATCGAGTTCCGGCGGTAGGGCGCCAGGAGCTGTACCGGTGACGGAACCGTCTTCTCCAAAGGTATCGTGTATAGGTAGAGTCAGATCGAAGAGGTGTCGCAGCCGTAGGAGGTCATCTGCAGCAGCGGCTACACGATCGGAGAAACCTATAGCTGTAATTCAACCAGAAAAAACCGGTAAAGGACCGAAGACCGGTATAATCTCTCGTATAACGTCGTTATTCCGGTCCGAAGGTTCTCGCCGGAGAAAAAACAACAAATCGTCGGTGAAATTTAACGAATTACACTTAGAAAATTCCGGCTCGAGAAGGAGCAGCGTAACAGTAAAACCGGTCAACAGTGAACCAGCAACACCGTCAGCTCCGCCAGCTTTAGGAGGCATGAATCGATTCGCTTCCGGCCGACGATCAGAGTCCTGGACCGATGATATCGACGTCGCCGGCCGCCGATCGACGAATTAAAAGCGACGTTGATGGCGTGGGGAGTGGGGACAGGCTGGAACCCACCGTTGACTACTGTGGAATTTGTTTAGCTGACGTGGCACATGGAAAAATGAATTTTTTGGGTTTCGTCAAACGTAGACCGGTTTTTACGGTTCGTTTTTTTTTTTCCTCCTTTTCTGTTGGGTTTGATTTTGGACTAATATTTTTTCCGGAATTAAATTAACACAGTTTAACGGGTAAATAATAAAAACGTCAAAATACTTTTATATTTTTTTTATCCAATGTGGAAACAAATTCTTTTCCCAATATATACTTATAAATTTATAATTATAATATTTCCTATGATTTTACTCAAAATTAGGCATTGTTTGGCAAACTAGCTTATAAGTTAGCTGGTAGCTGATAAACTAGTTTTTCAAAATGTTACTATGATTACCTTTTCAATAAGCTAGCTTATGGTCATCCAAACATGTATCAAAAAAAAGTTACCTTATAAGTTAGCTTTTTTTTGCCAAACATAGCCTTAATCAGTATAAATGATTAACAAACCGATTAACATTTTCTTTACAAAATCATGATTACGAGAATATGAATTCACGAGAGTAACGCTTTTATCCAAATACATATTTAAAAAAAAAAAGTATTACGATGTTTTTATCTATTTTACCTGATTTATTTATTACTCTGGAAAAATGACTAGTTTAGGGACAGAGTTTGATTGTGTGTTTTTGTGTTGGTTTGAAGCGTGTAAATTATAATCACTTATTGTATATATGTGTTATTTGATGTAATAAAGATAGCATACATGAATATTTTTTTAGTGTAAGTTTGTTGTTTGTTAGAAATTTTTACCCAATTGATCAAATTAATCGGTACTTTATATTAATTGAATAGATTTGAACCAATAACTGATTTTTGAGATGTTCTAAGATACAAATTTTTTTAGTGATGTTCTTACAATTAAATTTGGCTCTTTATTTATGCCTTGCGTGTGCATGACTTTTTAACAAAACGTTTACTGGCGCGGATCTATGGCCATGTGGCCCACTTTTGTGGGCCCTACATATCCTAGCCTCTTAGATATGCACCGGAAAAGGCCCCCTGTCCCCCCCAAGACTCGAACTCTTGCGTTTCAAGCACTCGTTGGAGCGTATGACTTTTTAACAAGTAATATGTTAATTGTGAAATAAACTTTTCTTGATATATTTTGAAGTTTTAACAGGGAGATTTTATATAGGGATGGGCTAAATGCACCTTTATCTATTAATTTTTTCTTCACATACATCGAATCAATACTTACTTTTTACATTTTCAATGTCTGATTTAACCTGATATAAAAGGGATACATATAACCCATCCCTATAGACAGGGAGTCAGGGACGAACCTGGTATGGTGGTCACGGTGGCACGTGACACCGTATTATTTCTTCAGTGAAGGGTAAAAAAATTTAGGTTCATGAAATGTGCAACCGTATCGTTTTGAAAAGTATTACCGTATTATTTTGAAAATTTCAAAAAAGTGCAACCATACCTCGTAATCAACAAAGAAACAAAAAAAACTCTTGAAATCAACCAAAAAAATCGAAAAAAATCCCTCAAAATTTATAAATAAAACTTAAAAATCCCTCAAAATCAAGTAAAAAAACTTTAAAAATCTCTCGTAAGAGTGGAATTAGGTTAAAAACACATCAAACAATATTAAACGTTGAGAAAAAAATGAAGACACTTTAATGAAAACTATGTTTTTTGTAATTATTTTTTATCTATATTATATGATGTCACTATGAAAAAAATATGATATAACAGGAATTAGCTTACTTGGAGGTTAAGGTAAGGGTTAGGTTGGTCTGTATATGGGGTTTTTAATTAAATGAATTTAAAATGATCAAAAAAAAAAAAAAACATTAATAAAAAATTCTGAACCAATTTTGAAGCGATTGATTGGCCAAACATATCCACTTAGGCTTGTCATGTTAATCACGTCTAGACTCTTGACAGCTAATAAATATTTTTTTTAATCACATTTCAATAAAGAAAAATTGATGTTTATATTGAATTATGATGTGTTTTTTTTATAGGGTGTACAATCATGTCCTTTGAAAATATTTGATAAAAGGATAAAAGATAAGTTGAAAAAATATTGTAGAATGATTTAAAAAAATATATCATCGATATTTATGTAAAACTAGAAGCGTACTCGTGCAATGCAGCGAGATACATCAAGATTTTAATGTTTTATTTTATTTTTTTGTTGATTTACAATACGATTTTGGATTATTTTAAGAAAGTGATAATGTTTTTTTATAAATTTGTTTAGTTCAGGCTTAATAATATAATGTTTTTTATATAAAAAAATTAAGTATTTTGTTAGAATTCAATGATTATCTTATATATTTTAATGACATCTAGAAAAAATAACCAATTACATATTTAATAATATAATTAAAACAAAATTATAGTAATATAATATATTAATTAATAGTGATACATGGAAATGTCTGCATAAAAGGAAGACCTTGCACATACCAAATTGGTGGGTGTTAGAAGTCTGCAGTAGTAATATGTATCTTATGCTTTGATACTTGTAAATTAAGAGATTTTTAAAATCTTGCATAAAATGATGGTAACTTATGCCTAATAATTTGTATTTAAGAGTTTTTTAATGGTGTTTTATAATGTAGTATAGATATGAGAGACATGATAAAATAAGAAAAGTAAAAAAAAAAAGATCCAACAAGTTATTTGAAATAACTTTTCAAAAAGGGATTTGCAATCCATATCATCCCCTTAGTATCTCAAATTTGGAGATTCTGTTTTCTTTCTCTTATTTTTCTCTATTTTAGAGAAGAGTTTAACATAACTGTTATAGATTTTTTTCTCCAAATCTCTAATTTTTTTAAAATAACATAGTTTTTAGAGATGCTCTCACTCACATGACATCTCATTTCTTAGTTCTTATCTCCCTCTTACTCACGTATCCCCTATAAGACGGCATGAATAAAACACATTTCAAAAAGCTAGATTATTATCTAGCTCATGACTTACCAAATTGAGTTTTTTTCAATAAGTTATTGTTTATGCCAAAAATCTCCCAAGGAAAATTTAAGGTAAATATGGAGTTTGATCCAACCAAAGAAAGTAACGACAATAATCGTACGACTATAACAAAAATAAAGTAAATGAGACGAAAGAATTGGTGACGCAGAAAACCCCTAAAATGGGTAAAAACCGCGGACGAGTGAGAGTCGTCGTGCACTAGGGACGTCAATCAGGGACGTCGTCCTTTAGAACGAGTGTTACAAATGAAATGCAATGTAAAATAGTACAATAAAGTAAAGTCGGTCGTGCGTCGTGTGTAATTAGTCTTTGGTCGTGCGTCGTACGACAAATGACAATGAATCTTATGAACTTCGAGAGAAACTGAGCGAGCTTGAGAACGTAATTTATGAGCTTGTAAGGTCTCCAAATCAGATGTCCCAATGTGAGATTTGAGCTCTATATTTATACTCCATCTTTCCATTTCCCAAGTATTGAATGCGTAAGACCGTTTCTGGTATTGATGACAACATCTGTTACGCTTATTGCTATTGATGACGATTTCCGTTACATCCTTTGGCTATGAATACCTTTGAATTCTGCATGTAAACATAATATAACCTATATTGTAAGTGAGTAACGGAAATTCAATCGTGCGACATTATTTGCTGGACCAATATTTGATTGTTTAGTCGAAGTCGCCCAAAAGAAGGGTGTCGGCTATTGTCAATCGTACGACTAAAGCCTGGTGGAATTTTCTACCCAAACAGTTTGCCCCCAAATTTAAAATTCAAGCGGCAATTTTTTTTGAAATTTAAATTTAAAACATGACACGTGCTGTAAGGGGAACGGGGGTAATTTGAATAGAACCAAATAAGTTCGTTTCCAACTAAATAATGATGTCATACCCTGCAAAAGTAGCTAATTAGGGACAGGTGTCACGCATTCAAAGAACACACTTGAGTATTTTGCCTGATACGAGTGACACGTTTCACTTGGCGATTGGTGATCTGATTTTTCCCGGCGATTCGGTTTCCAAATTACAGTATAAATAAGGATTCCCCTTAATCTTTTCCTTTTTCTACGCTTACCTTTTCAAAGAATACATATCTCCGACGAGATTCAGTTTCCGAGCGACCAGAATCTTTTCCATTCTAGATTCGAGGTTTAGAACACTATTTAAGGTACGACTTATAGTTCTTTTCTTTTGTATCAATTTATGCATAAGAAATCTTTAGCTAAGAAGCCTAGAAAAGCTTGGGATTGTCTTAGTTATTGGATAGCGACTGTGAGTGTTCCTAATTTCAATATGTCGAGCGAGCCTATTAGTGTTTACAAAGAAGAAGAAAATCTAGAGTATCTTAAAAAAATTAGCTAGGATTCTAGAGGGTGTCAATCTAGTGACGCCGGAGGATTTACGACCAGACGAAGTTCCGAAGGGATATGGTGTTTTATACGAGTATCCCTTCAAAATAGGCTTTTCTTGGCCATTTATTCCCTTGGGCAGGGAGTTTTTAAATGCATTTGACTTATCGCCTGGACAGTTGATGCCTCAATTCTGGCGGATTGTCCAGGTGGTCGATCGTCTTACGGCCGACTGGGGGGCTCCGTTCAATTTGAACGACCTTCTAACTGCTTATAGCGTTCGAGCGGATAACTATCATAGATATAGTTTATTCCCTCGAACAAAGGGAGATACCGTACTGGTGCATAATACTGCGGTGAACGACCGTGGTTGGAAACGCCACTATGTTTTCCTCCAGGTGGCATCCTTGAACGATGAGGATAGCCAATGGTTTTCATCCGGATGGAACGAGTCGGGTAGGTCTTCATATTTTGTCGGGTGTTTTTGTCGTGTGTCGTATACTAATGATGTCTTTCTTTTTGTTTGGCAGCAATTGACTTCACTAAAGTGAAGCCAAATAGAGATTCTCTAAACAAGATTCAAAGGATCTTGGAGAAGAGTATTGTCGACCGTTCTTTTTCCGTTCGGTTGAACGACGAGGAAGACGAAGTCGTCTTTGTTGCTGAAGTTCCATCCGTCGTAGGTTCTCATCAAGGAGAGGAGAGAGAAGAAGAAGAAAGAGAAGAAGAGATGACTGGTACGTCGTTCGACGATTTTTTCGTAATTTTCGTTACATGTCCCTTCTAACTCTTTTATTTCGTCCAGAAGATTCATCTACGAAGTCGGCTGCTCAGAGACGGGCCGAACAACTGGAGCTTGCCCGTCAAGGCAGGGAGAAATCGAAGAAGAGATCTGCTCCTCCCACGGGGGTGGATCCAAAGCGTCTTCGAGGCAAACCCCGGACTTCACCAAAGAAGACGGGTGAGGCTTCTTTGTCGTCCCTTTCAGGGGCGACACCGGCGAAAGAAACCGTTACTGGTGTCGAGCTAGGAAGCTCGACTAAGGCGACGAAGGACATTCCCTTGTTGGGAGTGTCGGGCGTTGAGAAGCCTCCTTCTTCCTCTAAAGGTGAGGGGAAGAATAAGGAAAAAGTAGGAGAGATGACTTTCAAAGCCACTCTCCCGGCTGATTTCATGGTGAATGACGTTCTCGAAAGAGACGTTATTTTTCCCCACTTGGCGAAATTCCTTCTCCCAACCTTTTACGATCGTTACAAGGAGTCTAGGTTGGAAGACATGGGAGCCCATGCCTCTGGTCTCTCTTTCATGGTAATTACATTTTATCTTTATTTCCTTCGTTTACTTGTTCTGTTTTTAATTTCTTTGCTACTGTTGTAGGCTTTTCAAGCTTGTTTGAGTTTTTATGCTCAAACAGAAGGTTTAAGTGCGTCTTTTCCTGAGGTAAAGAAGAGAGCTGATAAGGCTCTTGAAAAGGAAAAGGTCGCTTTAAAAGCGGTCGAGGTTGAGAAGATGAAGGTCGGGAGCCTTAAGGCTAAACTCGTTGAAGCACAAAATGAGAAGGTCGAGTTTAGGGATCGCGTCCTTGAACTTGAGGCGTTAACGACCAAACTGGAGATCGAGAAAATAAAAGCCACCATCGATGCTGCTTCTTATGCTGATGAAGTTGCGTCTCTTCAAAAGAAAGTCGAGGGTTTGGAGGGCGACGTCAAAGATTTGGAGGAGGAAAATCAGCAACTTGAAGCCTTCTCCCGTCTCACAGCCAGGGCTGCTTTGATGAGACGTCATTTGAGTGGGAAAAATCCCATGGCATCGGCCGCTGAAGAACTCAAGACTTATCTTGAGAAGGTGGGGACTGAAAGGGACCTCGACGAGGATGACGATCTGGATGGGAGCGATGGCGGAGAAGAGGAGATGGTAGCAGGGACGGACGTCGTACAGGAACAGTCTGGCGTTACTCCTCCTCAGCTTTAAGATCAAAGATCAATCGCTGCTGATCCGGTGGAATATCTTCCTTGTCTTGGATCTTGGGTTTGTCATTGTCGATGGTGTCGCTGTTCTCGATTTCCGAAATAGTTTTGCCTTTTGAATCCATTAAGTGTCGATCGTCTGTGATCGAATCTTAACACTTGTAACTTCCTCTTTTAAACAACAAGGTTTCTATTTGTCTACTAATGTTTACATTATGTTTTTATACTTGATCGTACGTCGAATAATTTAAATAAATGGGCAATTATATTATATCAAGCATTCAACCATACCATCAAAAGAGAAATCAACCAAAACATTCTTAGGTAATTTATAGTAATGGTTCTAGATTCTAAATAGATTTTAACAGGTTCTAACCTTTGAAACCCATTAAGATCGAACATATACGTATGATCGCGTGATTTTTATTCGACATAAAGATTTCAAATAAGTCGTGCGTCTCTGCGAAGAATAACATTAGTGGGGTGGTCGTTGGTTTGACCAACGACCCTCCGATGCTTAAGTTAGTAATTTTCCTCAAGAAATAATCAAAGGAATTAATTTCAAAGAATTAAAAGAAATACCTCCTTAGATGAACTGCATTCCAACTTCGTGGGATATCTCGACCATCGAGGGTTTGGATCTTATAAGCTCCTTTACCCACGACATTAGAGATTTGATAAGGACCTTCCCACTTAGTGGAAAGTTTACCTGCATTAGGTTCTTGAGTATTTTGAAACACTCGACGTAGGACATAGTCGCCTTCTTGAAAAATTTTGGCCTGGACATTTTTGTTGAAATGTCGTTCAATCGTTTGTTTTTGTGACGCCATGCGAATGAGAGCAGCTTCTCGAAGTTCCTCTAAGGCGTCAAGGTCATAGCTTAGGTCGACCAAGTTATGTTCGACGGACGTATGCCTTGAAGTCGGTAATCGTACCTCAATAGGTAACACAGCTTCACATCCATAGACTAAGGAAAAGGGAGTTTGTCCTGTAGACGTACGAGGTGTCGTACGATTGGCCCATAGAACGGAAGGCAACTCTTCCACCCACTTCCCTTTGGCAGCTTTGAGTCTTTTCTTGAGTGAATTTATGATAGTTTTGTTGCTCGACTCGGCTAGACCATTTGACTGTGGATATCGAGGTGTTGATGTTACCAACTTAATGTTCCTTTCTTCACAAAATCTTCTCATTCGTTCACTAATGAATTGTGTCCCGTTGTCACATGTTATTTCAGATGGAATTCCAAACCTACAGATGATGTTAGTTTGGATAAAAGAAATGACTTCTTTGTCCCGAATCTGAGAGAAAGCTGCTGCCTCGACCCATTTAGAGAAATAATCTGTTAAAACTAAAAAAAATACCTTTTGCCCGGGGGCAGGTGGTAATTTCCCAACAATATCCATTCCCCATTTCATAAAGGGACATGGGATCAATGTCGAGTGCAAAGGTTCAGAAGGTTTATGAGACATACCTGCGTGTTTTTGACATGCGTCGCACAACTGTACATACCTGATAGCATATTGCCTTAATGTCGGCCAATAGTAACCTTGTCGTGATACCCGGTTAGCTAGATTGCGACTTCCTGAATGATTTCCACATTCACCGTCGTGCATATCTTGTAGAATTTTCTGGACTTGCGTCTTATTGGTGATACATCGTAGATTCAGGCCAATCGAAGATCTTCGATATAATTGTCCTCGGATAATAACGTACCTTGATGCTTTAAATCTAATCTTTCTTGCTTCCATTCTGTCATCAGGCAGTTGATCGTTCTCCAGATAATTTTTAATGTCGTTCGACCAAGAATTTTCTTCCTCAATCGGTGCGACCAAAATATTACCATCGTCTTTGATAGATGGTATTGTGAGGTGAACTATTAGGACATTATCGAACGTCGTTTGACTAAGTGTTGACCCCAGATTGGCTAATGCATCAGCTTGGGTATTCTGATCTCTTGGTATTTGCTCGATTACAAAGCGACTGAATTTCTTTGCTTCCTCCTTTACTATTTTATAATAAGCAATCATCCTTGAATCTTTTGCTGCGAACTCTCCATTAACTTGGTTAACCACTAAGGACGAATCACTCCGGACATGCAAATGTGTTGCCCCCAAATCGTGAGCAATTTTTATTCCTGCAATTAATGCTTCATATTCTGCCTCATTATTGGTAGCTTTGAAATCGCACCGTATGGAGTATACTATTTTGCCCCCTTGTGGGGACTGTAGGACGACACCCAGGCCTGTTCCGCGTATGTTCGACGAACCATCAACGTCGAGCGTCCAAGTGGTGTCGTGCAAAGTCGCCACAATTAACTCATCAGACGACATCGTGCTTTTTAGTTCTGGACTGAAATCTGAGACAAAATCTGCTAAGACCTGTGATTTAATCGTCGTCTTGGGCTTGAAATCCAAATCAAAATTACTGAGGTAGATGCTCCACTTAGCTAGTCGTCCTGTTAATTCAGGTTTTCTTAACACAGATTTTAATGGAAAGTTAGTTACCACAATTATAGGATGTGACTCAAAATAATGTCGTAACTTCTTAGCGGCCATGACTAGCGAAAGTAAAAGTTTTTCTATAGACGAATACCTGGTTTCTGCGTCTAGTAGAGTTTTACTTACATAATAGATTGGCAATTGTCGACCGTCGGTTTCTCGTATAAGAACTGCACTTACTGAATTAATGCTGACGGATAGGTAGAGTTGAAGAACTTCACTTTTCTCAGGTTTAGAGAGAAAAGGAGGCGACATCATATATTTTTTAAGTTGTTGCAACGCCTCTTCATGCTTATCAGTCCACTCAAATCCTTTATTTTTTCGCAGGACATTATAAAATAAGTGACATCTGTCGGATGATCGAGAGATGAACCGGTTTAGAGTTGCTACACGTCCTGTGAGACGTTGGACTTCTTTAAAATTTCTGGGCGATTTTAGCTCGACAATTGCTTTGATTTGATCTGGATTAGCTTCGATTCCTCGTCGTGTAACCATATAACCGAGAAATTTGCCAGCTCGAACTCCGAAAGAACATTTTGTTGGATTCAATTTCATCTTATACTCACGCAATATATCAAACGACTGCTTCAAATGTCCGATATGATCATCCGCATGTTTCGATTTGACAAGCATGTCATCGATGTATACTTCCATAGTGTCGCCCAAGTGCTCTTTGAACATCATATTCACCAATCGCTGATACGTCGAACCTGCATTCTTAAGACCAAAAGGCATTACTTTATAACAATAAATATCTTTATCTATCATGAAGGCCGTTTTTTCCTGGTCGCCAGAATGCATCAATATCTGGTTATACCCAGAATATGCGTCCATGAACGTGAGTAATTCATGTCCTGCTGTAGCGTCGACCATAGAGTCGATATGTGGCAATGGAAATGGATCTTTCGGGCAGGCTTTATTAAGATCGGTAAAATCAATGCATACTCTCCATTTACCATTTTTCTTTTGGACGACAACAACATTAGCAAGCCAATCTGGATACTTGACTTCTCGTATTTTTCCTGTTTTAAGCAAATTATCAACTTCGTCGTTGATAACTTTATTTCTCTCAGGAGCAAATTTCCGTCTTTTCTGTTGAATGGGTTTGAATGATGGATCGATGTTGAGTTTATGAGATATAATACTCAGATCGATACCCACCATGTCTTCGTGCGTCCAGGCGAAACAATCATAGTGATCCTGCAAAAAAGAAATTGGTTGCTCTTTGAAGGAAGGGTCGAGCGTCGAACCTATGTAAACCATCTGATCAAGCTTATCCTGATTTAGGACGACAGCTTCCAGGCGATAGTCTTCGTTAGTCCCAGGAACGTCCTGGTTCTGTAATTGCTATATTGTTTGCTTCGAAGGCTTCAAGGAAACTTTGTAACATTCCCTAGCAATCTTTCTTTCGCCTTTGATCTCTTGTACTCCCCATTGCGTGGGAAATTTCAAAGTTTGGTGGTACGTCGAAGGTACAGCCTTCATGTCATGAATCCAAGGTCGCCCAAGGATAACATTATACGCTGATGAGCAATCGACCACATTAAACTGCGTCTGTCTGTTGATTCCTTTAGCATATACTGGTAGTGTGATTTCCCCCATGGTGTTTGTTGCTCCACCATTAAATCCAACGAGTGTGGTCGAACGCCGTGTAATCTCGGATTTGTCGATGCCCATCGCTTTTACTGCATCAAAAAAGATAATGTTAGTTGAACTACCTCCGTCGACGAGTATCCTTTTTGTTAGACAATTTCCAATACTCAATTGGATAATTAGTTCATCATGATGTTTCTGATATATGTCATCGAAATCCGCCTGGTCGAACGTCAAAGGCATAGCCTCCAGCTCTGCGTCCTCTTTGGATCTTGCTTCTTTTGGAATTGGTCGGTCGTCAAGACCGCGACTAGCATGTCTTTTAGCAGCTGAATATGTGGTCCCACAAACATTAGAACCTCCGGTGATACAATTGATCACCTTGGCATGCTCTGGGGATGTAGGACGTGCGTCTTTCTTTTTCGTCAATTCCTGCAAATAACCTTTCGAGTTGAGCCAAGACAGCTCTTTCTTTAAGGCGATGCAATCATCCGTTATATGACCGAAGTCATTATGGAAGTCACACCATTTAGTTTTGTCCTTCTTGTCACTGTCTTTGTCACTTTTCTTTGGCCACCGAACATTTTGCTGGAGTTGCTTCAAGGATACGACGACATCCTTAGCTGATCCAGGGAAACCATAAGATGATACCTTAGGATACTGGACAGATTTAGAAGTCGTCGATCCTTTCTTTTCAAATCTGACGTTTGAAATTTGTCTGGTAGGCTCTGACTGATTGGTTGACTTTGGTTTGAAGTCTGGCTTTTTAACACCTAGGCTTTTCCGGTCGCCCGAGTGTTTATTACTAAAAGCGAGGTCATCCTCGACCCTCATATGAGCAAGCGTCCTCGCTCGTACGTCTTCAAAGGTTTCTGGGGGATACTTCGTAAGGTCGAGATACAACCCTGAACTATCGTCCAGACCCCGTTTGTACGCTTCAATTGCTGTTTTCACGTCACAATTTCGGATACTAATCATTTCCGCGTTGAACCGGTTAAAATAGTCTCGGATAGACTCTCCATTCTTCTGTACGACATAGTAAAGGTCGCTCGTTTGCTTTTCCATTTTTCGGCTGCTAGCGAATTGTTGAGTGAATTGATTCACCAACTCTGCAAAAGACCCGACGGTTTTAGGTTTGAAATTAATCAACATTGTAAAGCTGCTCCAGTCAAGGTCGCCCCAAAACTTTTGCACATGCAGACTTCTTGGAACTGGTACGGTATTGAGACAGTCCACATAAGTTGTTTGTATTGGGCGACGTGTTCTGTTGGATCAGTGACGCCTGAATACTTTGGAGTGAAGGTCGGGATGTTGTATTTCTTTGGAACGTCTATTAACGCGATCTCATCAATGAATGGTGACGCCTGAAATCCTGTACGTGGCTCAACATCGACTGGAACTGCTGCCCCCGACAATTTGGCCAACATCGACAGGACACGTTCGTTTTGTTCTTCCAGAAGCTTTAATCTTTGTGCAACAGGATCTAACGGAACACCATTTGGAGCACCCAATGGAACATAACCTGATCCATTGATGCTAGTCTGATGTGAAGCATCAGAGGCGTATCCATTAAAGGGAATAGAAGCCATAGGCATGGTTGGTATTATGAAAGTCGCAGGATTAATTGATGGTGGACGAGGATAATTAGGCAACGGAGGGGGCACATTCCAGGCACCAACATAAGCATTCGTAGTCCCTGTCGTATTATTTCCATTCTGGTTTCTTAGATGCTCAATGGTTTCAGCTGCTTGTCGAGCCTGAATTGTTAGAGCATCGATACGAGCACGAGCAGCAGTCAACTCCATGTTCATTTGAGCCATGACATGATCTTGTGTTCTCTGGAATGCCATTATCCTGAATAACTGGAACAAAGAACACTAAGAGGAAAATGTTAGTCTGTCGTAAGATTATCGAAGATTTTCTTTGGATGGGGCCCCACGGTGGGTGCCAAACTGTTTATGCCAAAAATCTCCCAAGGAAAATTTAAGGTAAATATGGAGCTTGATCCAACCAAAGAAAGTAACGACAATAATCGTACGACTATAACAAAAATAAAGTAAATGAGACGAAAGAATTGGTGACGCGGAAAACCCCTAAAATGGGTAAAAACCGCGGACGAGTGAGAGTCGTCGTGCACTAGGGACGTCAATCAGGGACGTCGTCCTTTAGAACGAGTGTTACAAATGAAATGCAATGTAAAATAGTACAATAAAGTAAAGTCGGTCGTGCGTCGTGTGTAATTAGTCTTTGGTCGTGCGTCGTACGACAAATGACAATGAATCTTATGAACTTCGAGAGAAACTGAGCGAGCTTGAGAACGTAATTTATGAGCTTGTAAGGTCTCCAAATCAGATGTCCCAATGTGAGATTTGAGCTCTATATTTATACTCCATCTTTCCATTTCCCAAGTATTGAATGCGTAAGACCGTTTCTGGTATTGATGACAACATCTGTTACGCTTATTGCTATTGATGACGATTTCCGTTACATCCTTTGGCTATGAATACCTTTGAATTCTGCATGTAAACATAATGTAACATATGTTGTGAGTGAGTAACGGAAATTCAATTGTGCGACATTATTTGTTGGACCAATATTTGATTGTTTAGTCGAAGTCGCCCAAAAGAAGGGTGTCGGCTATTGTCAATCGTACGACTAAGGCCTGGTGGAATTTTCTACCCAAACAGTTATCTTATAACATGGCTTATTCATATTTTGTGTATGAATACTTATATATGTGCATGAATGATGACGGGAAGCAAACCAACGAGTAACGCACGATTTTAACGGGAAAAATATTATATTTTATAATATCTTCTTAGGCATACAATGAATATTTTTATATAAAATGTGGTTAGTTTTAGAGACTCGAGTGAAAATTCAAGTTTGTACCTTAATGTACTAAAATTCTCTACATAAGATAGGGCAATGTTAAAGAAAATCTCCATTTCACGTGATTAACATTGAAAACTAAATAAACTAAATATTACTGCCTCTAACGATGAAATTTGGACGTCATGGCTAAGCCAAAACAATATTGATATTTGCTTAAGCATGAGATTAAGGGGCTATTTGGTTGGATTTCCGTTACGTCATGTATAAATAAAATTTGTCTGTATAAATTGAGAGTGATTTTTCATAAATGTAAGTAGCGTGTTTTTTTTTTTTAAATTTAGGAGGGCAAGTTTGGAAAAATCTTGACTTTTTGCATAAAGAATCTTATTGAACAAGTCATTTTCTATATTATTAAGTTACTACCAAACGGTTATGTATAATTGATCGAATAAGCTATAAGTCCTATTATTGAAACCTTTATATGGTATGGTCATAGCCTCTATAACTACCTGATAAAAGAAAACTTAAGCCAATTTTGACGTTTGCACATTTTTATGTGCATTTGATACGTTCACTTATTCATAAATGTTTCGGGCAGTAGTTTAATTTGTTTTACAACAATAAATATATGCTTGTGTCTTTTGTGTATATATGTTCTCCATGATAATAGAAGTCTTTTACAAAAACATTTATCGATTCAACGATCAAAAGGAACCCTTATTATAGACTTGGGTTGGGTTCCGGTGAGAATGAAAGTTATGGTGAGAAGAGTAAGAAGCGATCTCCACCCTTGGATACACATTAGGATGAGATGCACCGAGATCGTATCAAGCGCGATTCATGCGTGGGTTTGAGATTAAGAGTGATCAATGGTTTAAATCTCTTCTTACCTTCTCACCTTAAGAGTTGATTACCGACAATTTGTAACATCCGGATTTTTAATATGTTTATTTTCGAGCTCCATATTTATATTTTGACCTTAGGACAACTCTTGGTATGAATTTTGAGTTGGTATAATGTTGTGGGTGAAAATAAAGCTATTTAATTTTCTGAAGAAGTTTCACGTCCAGACAAATTCTTCACACCTGAGGAGATTGCCAGAGAAAAATCCTTCGTGCCCAGGGAGGATGGGCATAAAATTAGGGGTGCTGGTTCTTTTTAAACACGGGATTTTATCCCTTTTCTCTTTACTTTTGCTACACCTACTCACTTCTCGCCCCTCTCATTTGGTTCTTAAGCTTCTACCTCTCCAAATCGATTTCTTAATGAGGATTAAAGAGTCTTGGAGTTAGAGATTCAAGTCTTATGGGATAGAACTAATGATCTTCATCTTCCTCACCAACCTTTCCACCATTGTTGACTAGGTTTTAGGGTTTTCTTAAAAACTCATTTGTAAGTTCATCTTAACCTTTATAAACCTTTATTCTTATCAAAATCCTTCATTTTAGTCTCCTATAACATCTTTTTGGTGTATTTTACACATTTATGGATTTTGGCCATTTTGGGAGATTTAGAGGTCTTTATCCTTTTTGTTAGTAGATGTTGGATCTCAAGTCCCCACCTTTGAAAGTTAAAGATTTGGGTTTGGAATATAGGTTTAACTTAACATACCGATGTGAGTTCAAGTTACTTTGTGAAAATCATGTACATGCCAAAATGTTCAATTTTAAGTCTTACGATGTTTTCTTGATATTTATCAAATGTGTCGATTATTTGATGAAATTTGCATCTTGGGTATATTTGATTTTATAAATCATGTAAAATTCCTATATTTAGGTTTTTGGACATCTTGATAAATAAATCATAAGTATGTGTTATTTTGATGGTTTATCTTATAAATAGGGATTATTTGGTAATAATGCATTTTTTATGTATTTGGCTTGGAAAAGCATATTGT
This sequence comes from Arctium minus, assembly GCA_954870635.1. NCBI lineage: Eukaryota > Viridiplantae > Streptophyta > Magnoliopsida > Asterales > Asteraceae > Arctium > Arctium minus. Next base: position 46,058,552 of record OX941096.1, read on the forward strand.
TATGTTATGTGACATTTTGGAAATATAAGTGGTATACTTTCAATTGGATAATGGTTTGTCTCAACCAATGATTGGTTCTTGAGTTAATCATGTCTTTAGAGCATGGGTTTTTCATAAACGTTGATTAAATACATTTTTATTGTTTATGATGACTTTCATGTTTATAGTTAAATTGAGTTATTGAGTTTTTGGCTCGGTTTTGACTCAGATGAGTCTTGGGGGACATTTCTCTAGTTTAATTTGCTCATTGTTGAGCTTTTGGAGTTATATACAGTTATGGCATATTTATTTATAAATTACATGTTTTGAGTATGTTAGTCATTCATTTGGGGTCATGTAATTTAGACTGTAATGTATTGGATCCATAGGCATGTAAGTCAGTTTTGTGATAGTGGTTGTGTCGGTATTGCGGGGTTGGACCCCGAGACTGTGGGTATTACGGGGTTGGACTTCGAGACCCTTGTTTTGAGGTTTTTGGCCTAGTTGGGTAGACACTAAGATCTTTAATCTTGAGGTGCTACCCAAAATGGTAGGCACTAAGAACCATGCACCTTAAGGTGCTACTCGATAACGTCGATGTATGGATTACTTTGTGCTCGCCACATTCGAGGAATACGGGTCTCCCCCTTCACCGTTAGGTGTTATTTTTTGATAGTATATTATCCATGTTTTAGTGTTATATAGGTTTGGAGAGCAATCGTAATTTATAGTTTTGCTATATTGGATCTCCTCCATGTATTAATGTTTTGGATGATAGGGTTTTTATCCATGTTTTCTATATTTGGATATTAATGCTTATTCGCATTTTGTGTGAGTATTGAGTTTTGGTTTCATGTTTGATAGGTGTTTAATTGCTGGGTTTTCATCACGAAGATGGAGGTTTTGGAAATATGTTGCTTTTATGTTAAAGATATTTTATCTAAGAAATTATTATTTAAATAAATAGTCTTTCAGTTTTATCGTTTCATATAAATGATGAAAACTGCTTGAACTCACTAGGCGTTAAGCCTAACCCTTTTTATTTGTCGACGTGTGTAGGGGTGCTCACGGGTTAGGTTGGCCGGGTTGAAGACACTTGAACAACCCAACCCAACCCAATAAAAAATGCAACCCAACCCAACCAAACCGTACAGGTTGGGTTGGGTTGGCCAGGTTTGTCGGGTTGAAACTTTAATACATCATTTTACAATCTAACCAAGTGATTCCATTTGAAAAAATTAAAATCGAAAAGGAAATATAAAAATAAAGCTAATTAGAAAAGAGAAGAGTAGACGAAGAGTATCTCTTGCCTCTTGATTCTATCGATGTTGAAGATTTTTAAAAACTTGAAGGTTAGATTCGTACGATTTTAATCGGCGTGGTCTTGTTGACAGATATAAACTATGGCTAAGATAGGAAGACTTGAAAATTGATAGAAAGAAGAGTCGCTAAAAGTCTAAAACCATAAATAAAAATAAATAAATAAAAAGCATCGGGTTGACGGGTTGGTCGGGTTACTTTTGGCTCAACCCGTTTCCAACCCAATAGATGCGGTTTTGGGCAAAATTTGTATCGATTATGTATCGGGTTACCTCGGTTTGAGTTTCTTTGCGTTTTTTCGGGTTGGGTTGGCTAGGTTGGTCGGAAATTTGAGCACCCCTAGACATGTGCATCAGGTCGTCGTTGGGGAAGGGCTAGCGTCACTGTGATGAGTTGAGAGTTAGTTAGAAGCACGAGAATTAGTTAGCTAATTGGAGACGTCTTCTATACTTTAGAGATAGCGGTAGTATTTGGGTTTTAGTAACACACATCCTTAATCTAGACCTCGTGTAAGGTTGGAAGTAATTATTTTGATGTTAAAATCTATAAGTGTTATTTTAGGTAACCAAGTATCGGTTTAGAGAAATAAATTTATCCTTTAATTGATGTATTATTGAAATTTTTAGATTAGTCGTTTTTTTCCAAATTTGAGGGTGTTACACAATCCTAACCGGCCCCACACGGAACCTGCCTCCAAGGACACTAATGTGAGGGACATTTTATTGACTCACTCAGCGGCTGAGGCTAGCCTAAGGAGGGAGGGGGGGGGGATGATCGACCTCGGGACATGTCTTGTATTAGGGCAAAGTCATCACACCCCCTTTGCCAATTGAGCTACACGCTAGAGGCTTAAAATTGTTGTTATTAGGCTTAGGCCTTTGGGGATCGTCCTCATAGGTCACCGTTCGAGTCTTGCAATGCGATTGAGAATTTTCCTGGTGTTCTTCAGGGGTTTGGGATTAATCAAGGTACATACCAGCTGACTTAGATACCTACGGATTATTTTTTATTTTATTTTTTTTGTTATTATTGGCTTCAAAAGAAGCAACTTTTTTTATTCATGGTTATCAAAATAAAAATGCAACATTTTTTAAAATAAAATCTAAATCAAGATTGATTTATTTATTAGTTAACACTTGACATAATTTTTTTATGACAATGATTTTAATTTTTATGTTTTTCAATTTTATTTGAGGTATTTGATTATTAATTAAAAAGAAATGTGTATCTAATTAAAATTAATAATATGTTAAAAAAGATGACAAAATTCATTGTCCTTATGGAGTACCTAATTTGGTCAAAGGGTTGCATTTAATTCCACAATTTTGATGCATTTAATTCCACAACTTTGATTATCTTTCTTTCTTGGAAAAACCCTAACTTTTGGCTTTACATATAAAAGCACCCATTACCACCTTTTCCTTTTTCCCTTTTGCCTTTTTTGGGTGGGTTGGGGGAGACTAATTTGACCCACTCAATTCCTCATGTTATTCCCATTTTTAATGTTTAGAGTAAGCTATGTTTTTCGTTCATGTGGTTTGTTAATTATTGTTGTTTTTGAGACTGATTTCGTTAGTGGTTTACAATTAAGTATGAGGGACGAAAACAATAATAAATTGTAAATCATAAGGACGAAAATGACTATGAATTGTTAACCAGGATGAAAACATCAATGATTTGTAAACCATAGAGATAAAAATCGTAATTTCAAAAACGCATGGACAAAAATTGTAATTTTTAACAAAATAAAGTTATATGAAGGAATAACATGGTTTAGTCTAATTTTTATAATAAGTGTAGGATCTTATATGGACTATTTGTATCAAAATAAAGTTATATTGTTCTACTTTTTTGTATTTTAAAATTTATTTTCCAAAATTTTATTTTAAAGAATATATCGCCTTTATATGATTAAAGAAACATATTATGTATTTAATGCAGTTGAAAATAATGTACTATATAGCGTTGATAATAAACAAAGAAAATATATTACTATAACTTTGTTTACCTCTTAATGGTTTCATTAAGAGGCAACATCTGAATCGCTAAGAGGTAAATCTTGTTTGACAAAAAAAATGTTGTCTCTTAATGGTTCCAAAATCCTCTTAATGATTTTGTATCTTGACCCTCCCTTAACCATTAAGAGCACTGATTTCATTATGAACAATTAGCAAACAACCATATTTCATTTTACACTATATCATAAAAACCTCTTAATCATTCAGACCACTTAATCATTCTGCACTAAACCATTCAGCAACTGCCAAACAGCCCCTTAGTAACCTAAAATAAAATTGATTTTTTTTTCCTTAAACCTTGTTTGAAATGTCTTGTCATAAAACCAAAACTCTGTTGCTGAAAATATCCTTTGCAAAGTCAAAACCAAAACAAATACATTTCATTTTCGTACCGTTTACCTTTGTATATTGGACAAATGTTAATAAATAGTGACATGATTTTAATTCGATAGTTGAATTATAAAAAAATTGTTACTACAATATAAAACTGTTTATTCTGATAAATGGAACATGGAATATGTTCATGAATTGAATATATATTTTGAAATAGCAAATTGTTCTAGACTTATCTTTAAAAGTTTCCGAGCATCCTTAGTTCTTGGACTAAGTCAGTCAAACTATAAGAATACCGAGTAAAGATGAGTAAACAAGAATGCAAAGAAGATTTGGAGAACTCTATGGGCCTGTTTGTTTGCAACTTAATGAGCTTAATGAGACTCACAGTTTATTCAGTCAGCTATATATGACTGCTTGGTAGTGGCTTAATGATATAGAAAGTGGCTTATTCAGTAAGATTTCAAGGGGGAGCTTTATGCAGAAAGCCAAGTTTTTTCCAAACCAATCCATCTCATTAAAAAACACGTTCCTTCCATCTATGAAAAAACTCTCTCAAATAAAAACCTTTTAAATCTATACAGACAGATTAATCCACACAGACAACTTTATCCATACATAACTTAATGGAAAACCAACCAAACAGCCCCTATGTTTCTATTTCTCAAAGTGTAGAAAGTGAAGTGTTATTTACAAATGAAATATTGTCTAAAACTCTATCTAAACTATTCTACTAGATATTTACAAGGAATGGTCTAGAGACATAATCCGTTGAAAGATATGGATCTTTCTAGAGTATGTTTGGAACCTCTTGATATAATGATATTGGCTTGACTCCTCTTGGATCTTCTCCAAGGTTTTCCAAACTCTTGATTGATCCGGAATATCCAGATTCCGTAGAACCTCTTAGCGGAAACAGAGATGGCCCGGGGTAACTATGATGTTTGGTTGTGGAGCTACTGGATTAGCTTATTTCAAGAAGGGATGATGGTTAAGGCTCGTATATTCAATAATACTGTATCTATAGACCCGCATCTTAAAACAACAATAAAGAAATTTGTGATTTGCCACAGGATAGAGTATAGACACGCGCACACACAGGTATCTAGTCGCTTACTGCAGGAAAGACGCACATACACATTTACACACACAAACCAAACTAAACAAACCAAATATATCTCATCCGAACGTAGGTTCTAGAGGTAGAATATATCTCACCCAAAGTTAGGGTCTAAAAGACAGAAAGGTTGTTTCTAAGAAGACCCTAAACTCTGGCAAAGCTGATAAGCCTTTGTGCGGAGGATCACACTTACCCAATTGATAAACAATGCAAGACAATCTACCCTCGTCTTCTTTATGTCCTGAGCTTAAGACACAGGATTAGAGATTCCTTATAGTTGGCTTGGTAAGCTAAGCCAAACTAATCCAGTAAGAATATGTTTGGTATCCGGATAGGATAGGATAAAACAAGACATAACAGTTGTCCAACGTTCGGTAAAACAAAACTGTACAAGACAGATAAAATGATCAATTTACCCTTAGGGTGTGTTTGGTACAGAGAATTGGAGGCAGAGAAAAGGAAATGAAGCCTAATTCCCTTGCTTGGTAACTAAGAGAATTGAAAAACTGAGAATTGAACCAACTCCATTTCCCTATTTTTATTTCTCCACAAAGTGTAAAGAAATGGGGAGATTTCAAAATCAGGGAATTGAAGAGAAACCCATCGTCCCTCTCTCTACAGATCGCCGCTCTCTGTCTCCCTCACGTCCCCGCTTAGACTCTCCCTCTCGGCGCTCTACCTCGTCGGCACTCTCCCTCGCCGGCGCTCTCCCTCTCCAGCGGCTCTCTCTATCTTACGGCGCTCCCTCTCAGATCGTCGCTCTCCCTCTCCACCGAGCTCTCTCTCACCGATTTAAATCGATTTAAGCTTGTTTCGATGCGATTTGTACCGTTTCGTGTAGATTGATTTGTTTGTTTATTCGATTTCAGCCTCGGCGCCAAAATTCCACCGTCATCAACATCGGTGAGTTTCGTCTGTTGCTTTACTGTTTGATATAGTGCCTGTTGATTATATAGTTTGTTTTGATTTCAAGTGAGTTCTAAGTTTTAGGGCAAATATAGAAATGTTATTAATTTTGAAGAGATTGTGATGTTGGGACGTGAATGAATTAGATTACTGTTTTTTAGGGTTTATCACTTGGGATCTAATTTGGGATGAGGGAAGTGGTTTCGAATCAGTTATGATTGGTTTTCACTGCTCTGTTTCAGAAGTTTGGTTTCGATTAGGTTTTACCAATTGTTTTAAGGCTCTGTATCACTGTATGAAGGTTTATGTAAAATGTATAACAAATTGGGGTTGAAGCTCGTTTGTATCAGAAGAGTACTGAACTCCTGTGGCTTAATATCACCATATTATTCACACAATTTGTGCTGATGGTTTTGTTGATGATGTTTGATTGTAGACTGACTTGAGGTTTCAGAGCCATGTTGTATTGGCACTTCAGGAGGCTGCAGAAGCTTACCTTGTTGGTCTGTTTGAGGATACCAACTTGTGTGCGATCCACGCCAAGAGGATTACCTTGTTGGTCTGTTTGAGGTGTATGCTGCCTTTGAATATTGAACCTTTTTTGTTTCTTTCTTGTGGTGATCTTCTGTGAAAGATTGGTGTTTTAGTTTTGTATGGAATTTTGTTGGTGGGTATAAGATGAATAGGAATGGGATATACATATTATTACATGTATTTTAATTATTAATTTATGCATTTTAATTATTAAATTATGCATTTTAATTATTAATTCATTGTTGAATTCTCTGTTACATTTCTCTGTGCTCCCAAACAAGAGAAATGATTCTCTGTTACATTTCTCTGCTGAATTCTCTGTGCTACCAAACAGGAGAGTCAATTCCTATTCTCCAGACCAATTCTCTTTCTCTGCAATTCCATTCCCTTCAATCATTTCTCTGCAATTCCATTCTCTGTACCAAACGCACCCTTAATGAGTTGTTTACCTCTTTTATATATTTTGATTAATATATGTAATTTATTAAATTATGATAAAATAAATATTTTTTATAACAAAATATATCATTAAAAGTTTTCGTCAAGACGATTAAAATGACACCAAAATAAAAAGTTTATGCAGTTTTCAATTTTTGATACCTTTTCTATGTTATTTTTTATTATTAATATTCAATAAATTACATAAATTAACTAATATTATAGAAACCGTATAAAAATAATATTTTGACGACAATAAGTGAATTTAATGAACATAAAATACAATAAATAAAATTTAAAGAATAAATAAAATGTAAAGAGAGACGTATTTGATGTTTTAAAAGAGAATTATGTTTTATTTTGAAGATATATTAGTAAAATACAAGTTTGTTCCACCTTGTTCCACGGGTGTCTGATCCACATAAAAGTTCTTTCTATACTGTGTACCAAACGCCCTAAATGCCACATAAAGGTAGGGTCTCGGGGGTAGGATGTACGCAGACCTAACCTCTCCTCTCCACCAAGGGGAAAAGAGGTTGCTTTCATGAAGACCCCGACTTGCAAAACAAAAAATTAAAAGAGAAACAAGCAAGGAGGTTACAGGTGAGTGTGCAAAGAAGCAACGGGTATAGTTAATAGAAATTGAAGAAAATGCATCAAGGCCATATGAGAGGGAAATAGATAAAACAAACAAGGAAAACGCATAGCGCAGTACTGACGACTACTAGTACAGAAAGAAACGTTAAAACCAGTGTACAACACACGTCATCCGAGTAGATACAATAGTAGACAAGAAAGATGGAACAACTAAGAAAACCCTCTATTGAACGGACGTAACGCTCTGATAACCTAACTGCCACATCGTTACCCTCACCCTCTATCTTCTTATCGGAAGAATATATGATTTATGAGTTGTAGTAAAACACCTTTTAAGCTACGATGTTGATTCTAGAAGAAAATTTGGTAGCCAAGTGATCCAAATATCGTCTTCCGAGCCTCTATCCAGGCAGGGAGAGCATGTGAGCATGTTCATATATGCATGAAGAGAAAAGAGAGCCCAAAAGAATTTAGGTACCCTTTAATGTTTCCATGGAATTAAGAATTGTGACAAGAGCTATACCACAAGTCCAAAATCTAGAACCAAGAACACAATCATTTGATTGGTATTTGAAAAAAATTAGGTACCCTTTAATGTTTCCATGGAAACATATTTCTATTGCAATATACCTTTACACGAAAGCGGGTTTAAAGTTTATCAAATTACTACACATAAAAAGGGATCGACAGAAACCTTAGTAATCAGATCGCCTTTCTTCTCAAAGAGCATAAGTTGCTCTTAAATATTCCACGATTTCAGCACTCTCGAACATTTTCACCCCTGTGTTTGGATCTTCTAAATAAGGTGCCTGTCAGTGAAAGTGAATCAATTCATACTCCTGGAGAAAACATAAATGCATATCGTTTCTGAATGATGTACGAATCTTGTGATAAGGAAAAAAAAGTACCTGAAAATGCCCGACCCTCGCATATAATTCTTGTCGTTTTGGGCTGCCACGACCACAACTGAAAGCAAGAAAGCTCTAGTTGTAAAGCATGCTACCATGAGAATTGAACACCCTCCCTCCCTCAAAATAGATGAAATCATGTTTATGCCTACTTTTTACATGGTATAATGTAAAAGAAAGTTTACGAGTATTTTTCAGGAGGACTACAGGCACTGAAGCAAGAACTGCGAAAGATAAGACCAAATAGATTTACTGTTTTTGTGCCTAAGACTAGCTAACATTAAATATAGCCTATTCCTTTGTCATCATATGATCGGTTGTAGAAATTCTTAGAAGTTGCTTATTCTATTTCGTATGTTGGTATAATTTAACTTTGAGGTTAATGATAAAATTTTAGAAAAAATCTTAACAACCCACTAAACTTGTTATGTTTTTTCTTTTCTGGACCATATTTGTTCTCTTTCCATGTTCCATTTACACAAAGATGATAAGAACTTTAAGTTTAATAGTTTACATGGATCTGATTCAGGATTTAACATCAAAATTCAAATAAGTTCTTGATGATTTTTTGAAAAATGTTATAACTACTTTAAACTTTACAACATACTTCCCAAGTTAAATTGCACCTCCTGAAGGACTGATGTTAATTGATAAATCAAATGAGCCACATTTTTGTCAAAGCAAGCACCCTTTTTGCCTTTTGCTTCTATACTACTTTGGTGGAAGGCCAGCTATTGGTTCTCTAAATAAGCCACAGAATTAATCTGCTGTCACTTCTTACCGACCGTCTGTCAACGTTTCCTTATTTGACAAATTTTACAAACTATAGTTTTTTAAAGAGAGAAAATTGCATGAAAATACAACGTACTTTGGCCCGCCTCCTATTTTGTGTAACATACTTTCAAGACCTTCATTTTAGTAACTCATATGTGATATCTCAAACATTTAGCAAGGTACGTTACACAAATTAGGTTGCATTTTCATGTATTCTCGTGTGTGAACTAAGAACCTAAATATTTGAGATGTCACTTACAGTTACCAAAATAAGAATTTTGGAAGTATGTTACACAAAAATAGGAATCGGACCAAAGTACGTTGCATCTTCATGCAATTTTCCCTTCCTAAAAAAACTATGGTGTGGAAAAAGCTAAATCTATCACGAGTGCCATCCTTCCACACATTTTCAACCCAGTAGAAAACAAAAAAAACAGTGAACTCCTTGGGGTTCTAGGACACAAATGCCATCCTTCCACACATTTTCAATCAAAGTGAAATTTTGGTGACTCATATATAGCCTATGAAAAGAGGGACATCACAAAAAGATAAAATATAGCACCTTGTCGGCAATGGAGGGAGTACTATTTAATGCATATGCACACATATACTTCAAGGATAAGATTTACCTGTGAAGAATGTGTGGTAGCTCCAACTCTACAAGTACTTCACGCACAAGTTTGCAAAAGGGGGATGCCTGAAAAGGATACATGCCATCAGATTAAGGATACTTGGTGGCTAATTATAAAATTTCAGGTGCTAATTTGGCACCTTAATTTTCTCTTTCACATTTCACAAGCCCAGGGTCTTCATGAAAAAAACCACTCTACTCTTTGAGGTAGAGGTCGGGTCTCTGTACATCTTACCCCCAATTCACCTTCAGGTGGGATATACTGGGCTCATTTGATTTCGTTTATTAACACAACATAAACATGTCAAGCACTCGATCTTTAAGCATGGGATCTTACCTCATAGGCCCATACTTCAAGAGGTTGTGGCGGCATCTTTGACTTGGTATAGATGCTCCCCTGTGGAGGTAGAAATATGAGATTGTTCAATGCAAGTCCATGATGCCCTGTACCTAAAACTAAGGGGCCGTTTACTCAAATACTTACCCGGTAAGCACTTACAGATTAAATTAAATGCTATCACTTACCTTATCGGGTAAGATTTTGTCCATTCAAACGGTATTGTAAACAAAAATTTACCCGGTAAGCGCTAACCGGGTAAGAGCCGTCGCACTCACTTACCGGTAAGACTCTCGACCATTGCTTTCGCTCTTACCGGGTAAGATTATTGGTCATTGTCGTATTCATCGATTAAAGTAATATAACTTGATAAGCTTGGTAAGTGCTTACCCGGATAAGCGTTTGGTAAACGGCCCCTAACAGTGTCTGATGATCTGATCACCATAAGAATGGATGAACTGTGATATAACATATAAGGGTGTGTTTGGTAGGCCGACGGGATTGGACAGGCACAGGAGTGGACGGCCGAGAGTGAGTTAGGTGGGTGAAAGAATTGTGCAAGGTTTTAGGGTTTTAATTTAATATGAGTAGTTTAGTAATTTACCAATCTTGTCCCATCTCTCTGATTTTTGTTCCACCTATTTTGGTGGGACAAGAAATGCATTTTTGTCCCACTCAATCTTGTCCTGTACCAGTCTAATGTAGCACCAAACATGGACAAGACTTTGTTCTGTCATGTCCAATCCCGTATCGCATACCAAACGCACTCATACGAATGTTATTATCTGGAGGAACACATATGTGTCCCCCCTCCATAGGAGCCTCCGTTAAAATGTAAAACATGCTTGTAAAAACCATGTAATGATTACTAAGAAGTTTGAAAACTGTACCTTCCCCATACGACCAATCATGGCAAAACCTGCGGTTAAAGTCTGTAACGGAATTAGTCAGTAAGAATGATTGGGAAAAAAGTATGATGTACACATATTCTTGCATAATCTGGAAGTATCAATATTGGATAGTATATCACTTACTGTCAACAGACCAAGTGACAAAGATAATGGCACGGTTCCATCTCCTGGATAAAGGAATCACCAAAGATTTCTAAGATCATTGTTTAGCAAACTAAAAACCAAAATGACTACACAAGATGAGGATTCAAGGAGATAGGAAATGAGGATGGGAACAAAAGTCGGTCAAATACTGTCACGCTCATAAATGCTTCTATATCGGATGCACGGACATAATTAAGAACTAAAAAAGCCAAGTGCTTCACCATCTCTCTTAACATTGTTCTCAAAAAAATTATATTTAATGGAAAAAGATCTGGAATCGATCAACAGTACAAGACTTTATGTAGATGAATAATGTCATCAGTTTCTTCATAGAGGATGGTCTCCGGATTCAGCATTAGTTTGAGAGAAAGTAAAACTCCAAATGTGAGTTTCAGAATGTCACTTGAAAGTATTCAGGGATGGGTAACACAATAACTACGAAAAACTACAAGAAAAGAAGATACATATGAAGAAAGAGTGTTAACCATATTTCTGGGCAAGATACTTTATTATGTCATCTGATTCGTACATTGAAACTCCTGTATTTGGATCTACCTGCAATGAAAGGCAATAAGAAGATAATGATTTTTATCTGACCAGTTCATACATTAAACCCTATTATTAAAAAATAAGAACATAACGATATAAAACAAAACTATATCAACCCCTTCTCTTGAAACACCATGTTTGCTACAAAGACCACTTGCACGGTCAAACAAATCCAAAATAAAAATGTCAACTAGAGAAGAAATTGAATTCGAAAATGTGGATAGATATTCATAGTATTATAATTATTCAAGCAGGTCATGATTATGATGATGCCAGCACCAACAAAGATGCTTTAAGTTATCAAATATGTGAAGATAAGTTTTGAAGACACATAAATTTTATGATTATAACATTTAGATATTTAAACAATTTTGGTAACTTTCAAGAATTTACAAAATAAACGCCAAGTTTGTGCACTTTTTACTACTAGTTGCTTCATGAATTTTAACTATCTCGTCTGTTCAGAAAAATATATGAAATGCTGATACAGAGGACTATTAGCATACCATGTAAGGAAACATCTGTTTCCCACCCATCTGGCCAACCTTGGGACGAAAATTTGGCCCATTTCTTGGGCAAGGATAATATAATACATCAAGATCCAACACTGCAACAATTTCCCTCACCTGTAATTCCACAAACAAAAAGATCGAATATGATGCATCATTTCAGTTACATGGCTGATATTTTGGCACCATTCTTTCGTATGTAACAAGTTGGTGCTTATTCTTAATGGAAAAGGTGCAGGACCAGGAACAAATCATTTACACAGAGTGAAAAAGACCACTGCATAAAAACTCAAACCACAAACAAAAAAAGTGCCAAACTATAGATGAACAAGAAACTCTAAACGAAAGTTGATCTGTTACAAAACTCTGAAGTAATTTCATGTTTAACCTGTTAGCTTCGTCTGCAACAACAATTAGGAATGTATATGGTTCAGTTTGGTTGGTTTAGGCCGTAAAATGTTGGTCAAACTAGCAAGTCCGGTTTGACAATTTTTCAAACCTAACCGGCCAAATTAATGGACCCAACGGGGTTGGCGAAACTAACTAAAACAGGTATGGTTCTGCCGGCTTGGGAGTTTTTGGGGGTCAATTTTCACATAGAGAAAAACACATCTAACCATTTACATTAACAAATACACACCTGACTGTTCATGTTCAAAAACATATCTAATCATTCATGTTCATAGAATACATCATTGTTTAAAGAAGAAAAAAATGAAGGAAATGGATTTAAACCCTGGACTACATACTAATTACTAATATTCATTAGAAATTTTAATATGTTGTTAATATATATGGTTAGGTTAGACTAAAATGCCAGCTTGTCACTAAAAAACGTAAACCATACCACGTATATCAGTTTCAAACTTCTACAACCGGCTTGCCGGTTAGAGGATGTCCTATCCAGCCAAATTGCTTCGGTTTGGCCGGTTTAATCGGTTTCTGCCGAACCGAGCAACCCCCCCTAACAACAAGCCCAGAAGGCCTATTTAACATCAATTATAACCATTCTTTTTTTTTTGGGAAGGGTGTCCTAGGCTATGCCTAGACTAATCCCTTGGCAAATTATGACTGTGAGACATCAGCCCTGATTAAACGTTAGTGGCCACAATTGTTGTGTACGCCTGAATTCGAACCCTAGGCAGATGGGATATTCCACCACATCCCCCAGGGCCTTAACCAGTACGCCACAACCCTTGTTGTTGATTATAACCATTCTTTTTGAACTGGCATTTGGTCATTTCAGTTATCTCTACGGAGATAGTCAAGATCAGAAATAAAAAAATAAAATAAAAACGAGGTGATTGAATCTACTAATCTAGAGAGCATAACAGTTTCTCTCGCAACCCCAAAGGGTTGACCTAGTGGGTGAGGCTCCGGACCTAGTTGAAATTACACATGTGCTAACAACTCCTTAGGGGTCACACTTGATGGCCACCTAAAGTTGGTCTGGACCATGTGAAATGAACACTTTGCATGAACCTAGTTAAGTAGTTGGGACAGAAGTGTTGGATACCATAATTTTTAAAGAAAATTGTCTCTCATGTGTCCTTTGTGTGTTCTCTCCTTGTCGTCATACTAATACACAATCGTAATCACCTACAAACTCCAGGGTCTACCAAAAAATTGTAAATACAAGTGAGCACACAAAAAGATTTTATCACAGTGAAGAAAGATGTTGGACTTTGTTGAACAAAACTAGTCAAAGAAGAAACTAAAATTTGATTTTGTCATTGTGGTATATACTAGTATATTCTAATCTGTTGTGGATTGAAGTGAATGTAAACGACAAGCTCACTAGCTTTTGAGAGGCCAGAAACTCTCCAGAGAGCATTCGCTTAGTTACAAAGTAACAATAGAATCGATAGCCTAACAGACCCCACCCCCAGCAGATTAACACGCTCATCAACAAAACAAGAGAAAATTCCCAAAATACCCCTTATTCTAAAAAAACAACAAGTACAACTAAACAACACACTGTTACTTCCCGTTTCTCCTATACGTTAAACGTACTGGAGGTTTACCCCCCCCCCCCTCCAAGGCATTCACCTTGTCCTCAAGGTGACATTCAGGGAACTGCTGCAACACAACCTCCAAAATCTCCCAAGAAGATTCGAACTCAGACATGCCCTTCCATTTAACCAGCACCTCCAATTGACCTCCTCCAATTGACCTGGATCTCCATTAGCAATGGGACGAATATCCAACACATCTTCTGGAATTAACGTAATTCCAGATCGTCTGTGAGTTCTGTAGGGATTTCTTTGGTGGATACACAATTACCAACAGCTTGTCTCAACTGAGATATATGGAAAACTGGATGTATCTTAGTTGTCTCTGAAAGTCCCAACCTATAGGCTACTTTTCCAATCTGTTCCAGCACCTTGTACGGTCCATAGAACCTTGACAACAACTTGGGATTATTCCCACTAACCAATGACTTCTGTCGGTAAGGACGTAACTTCAAAAACACCCAATCGCCCGGTTGAAAAACTACATCTTTCCTTTTTAAGTCTGTTTGTTGCTTCATCCGACATTGGGCTTTCAAGAGATGCATACGGACTTCATCCCAAATTTCGTCTTTGTCCATCAATTCCTGTTCTACGGTTTGCAACTTGGAAGAGGTCGGTCTGTAACGCAATAATGGTGGTGGATCCCTTCCATATAACACCCGAAACGGAGAGCATTTAAGTGAAGTATGGTAGGCAGTATTATAAGAAAGTTATGCCCAAGAGGGCCATTTGCTCCACTGTCGTGGCCTGTCCGAAATCCAGCACCGCAAATATTGCTCCAAACATTTGTTAACCACCTCAGTATTCCCATCCGTTTGTGGATGGTAAGTTGTACTGAACTTCAATTTCGTCCCTTGAAGCTTGAATAACTCTTTCCAAAATGCACTTAGGAACAATTTATCCCTGTCAGAAACGATGGAGTGGGGAATGCCATGTAATCGAATGATTTCTTTAACGAAGGTTTCAACGATAGATTGGGCGTTGAATAGATGTTTCAATCCTATAAAATGAGCATATTTACTGAATCTATCAACAACCACCAGAATGGCACTCATCCCATTGGACCGCGGCAACCCTTCGATGTAATCCGTGGATATTTCATCCCAAACTGTGCAAGGAAATGATAGAGGTTGTAATAAACCCGCTGGAGTACCGTGCAAACTCTTATTCCTTTGACAAATTTCACACCTTTTAACTAAATCCGCGATATATTTCCTCATCCCCACCCAAAACACCTCCGAAGCTATACGTTGATATGAACGATCCTCCCCACAATGACCCCCAATGGGAGATCCATGGAGTTCTTCAAAAATTTGAGGAATGATATTAGATTTTCTAGGAATCACCAATCTGCCTTTATATAACAGCAATCCCTGTTGTAGCTCAAATCCTTTATAAACCTCTTTCCCTGTTTCCAGATCGTCTATTATTTTCATCAAAAAGACATCTCCTTCAATCTCCTTTTTCAATTCATCCCATTGACACCATTGGGGACCACCGATGCTGGAACATTCAGCTGATTCTGCTTTACGAGAAAGAGCATCAGCTGCTCGATTCGCATTTCCCGGTTTGTAGATTATTGAAAAGTCATAACCCAATAATTTGCTCATCCACTTCTGATATTCAGGTTCGATTACTCTCTGTTCTAACAAAAATTGAAGGCTCTGCTAGTCGCTACGCACGACAAAGTGCCTCCCCAACAAATAAGGCCTCCACTTTAGAACCGACAATACGATTGCCATAAGTTCCTTCTCGTAAACTGATTTCTGCTTAGCTCTCAGTCCCAACGCCTGACCGAAATATGCAATCGGTTGTTCCTCTTGCATCAGAACAGCCCAAATCCATATCCCGAAGCATCAGTCTTGATAACGAAACTTTTCGTAAAGTCCGGCAGACGTAGAACGGTAGTTGTCGACAATAAGGTTTTTAATTCCAGAAAAGTTGATTGAGCTTATGAGGTCCATCGAAATTGGTTTTTCTTCAACAAATTTGTGAAAGGTGCAACCACCATACCGTAACCCCTGATGAACTTTCTGTAGTAACCGGACAGACCAAGGAACCCCCAAAGGTCGGTCACAGTTTTAGGGATCGGCCAGTCCATGACAGCTCTTACTTTAACATCATCTACCTCAACGCCATTCCCTGATATAATGTGCCCCAGATACCCGAGTCGATCACGACCAAATTCACACTTCTTTTTATTAGCATACAATTGGTTTTGAGCCAGAACTTCAAACACCCTTCGTAAGTGTTCCTTGTGATCATCCAGGGACTTACTATACACGAGAATGTCGTCAAAAAATACCAGCACGAATTTCCGCAGAAAACTCTTGAATGCCTCATTCATTAAGGCTTGGAACGTAGCGGGTGCGTTGACTAATCCAAAGGGCATTACTAAGCACCTTGTACGGTCCATAGAACCTTGACAACAACTTGGGATTATTCCCACTAACCAATGACTTCTGTCGGTAAGGACGTAACTTCAAAAACACCCAATCGCCCGGTTGAAAAACTACATCTTTCCTTTTTAAGTCTGTTTGTTGCTTCATCCGACATTGGGCTTTCAAGAGATGCATACGGACTTCATCCCAAATTTCGTCTTTGTCCATCAATTCCTGTTCTACGGTTTGCAACTTGGAAGAGGTCGGTCTGTAACGCAATAATGGTGGTGGATCCCTTCCATATAACACCCGAAACGGAGAGCATTTAAGTGAAGTATGGTAGGCAGTATTATAAGAAAGTTATGCCCAAGAGGGCCATTTGCTCCACTGTCGTGGCCTGTCCGAAATCCAGCACCGCAAATATTGCTCCAAACATTTGTTAACCACCTCAGTATTCCCATCCGTTTGTGGATGGTAAGTTGTACTGAACTTCAATTTCGTCCCTTGAAGCTTGAATAACTCTTTCCAAAATGCACTTAGGAACAATTTATCCCTGTCAGAAACGATGGAGTGGGGAATGCCATGTAATCGAATGATTTCTTTAACGAAGGTTTCAACGATAGATTGGGCGTTGAATAGATGTTTCAATCCTATAAAATGAGCATATTTACTGAATCTATCAACAACCACCAGAATGGCACTCATCCCATTGGACCGCGGCAACCCTTCGATGTAATCCGTGGATATTTCATCCCAAACTGTGCAAGGAAATGATAGAGGTTGTAATAAACCCGCTGGAGTACCGTGCAAACTCTTATTCCTTTGACAAATTTCACACCTTTTAACTAAATCCGCGATATATTTCCTCATCCCCACCCAAAACACCTCCGAAGCTATACGTTGATATGAACGATCCTCCCCACAATGACCCCCAATGGGAGATCCATGGAGTTCTTCAAAAATTTGAGGAATGATATTAGATTTTCTAGGAATCACCAATCTGCCTTTATATAACAGCAATCCCTGTTGTAGCTCAAATCCTTTATAAACCTCTTTCCCTGTTTCCAGATCGTCTATTATTTTCATCAAAAAGACATCTCCTTCAATCTCCTTTTTCAATTCATCCCATTGACACCATTGGGGACCACCGATGCTGGAACATTCAGCTGATTCTGCTTTACGAGAAAGAGCATCAGCTGCTCGATTCGCATTTCCCGGTTTGTAGATTATTGAAAAGTCATAACCCAATAATTTGCTCATCCACTTCTGATATTCAGGTTCGATTACTCTCTGTTCTAACAAAAATTGAAGGCTCTGCTAGTCGCTACGCACGACAAAGTGCCTCCCCAACAAATAAGGCCTCCACTTTAGAACCGACAATACGATTGCCATAAGTTCCTTCTCGTAAACTGATTTCTGCTTAGCTCTCAGTCCCAACGCCTGACCGAAATATGCAATCGGTTGTTCCTCTTGCATCAGAACAGCCCAAATCCATATCCCGAAGCATCAGTCTTGATAACGAAACTTTTCGTAAAGTCCGGCAGACGTAGAACGGTAGTTGTCGACAATAAGGTTTTTAATTCCAGAAAAGTTGATTGAGCTTATGAGGTCCATCGAAATTGGTTTTTCTTCAACAAATTTGTGAAAGGTGCAACCACCATACCGTAACCCCTGATGAACTTTCTGTAGTAACCGGACAGACCAAGGAACCCCCAAAGGTCGGTCACAGTTTTAGGGATCGGCCAGTCCATGACAGCTCTTACTTTAACATCATCTACCTCAACGCCATTCCCTGATATAATGTGCCCCAGATACCCGAGTCGATCACGACCAAATTCACACTTCTTTTTATTAGCATACAATTGGTTTTGAGCCAGAACTTCAAACACCCTTCGTAAGTGTTCCTTGTGATCATCCAGGGACTTACTATACACGAGAATGTCGTCAAAAAATACCAGCACGAATTTCCGCAGAAAACTCTTGAATGCCTCATTCATTAAGGCTTGGAACGTAGCGGGTGCGTTGACTAATCCAAAGGGCATTACTAAGAATTCGTAATGTCCTTGGTGAGTACGAAACGCTGCTTTTTGCACATCTCCTTCGGTCATCCTTATTTGATGATACCCGGATTTGAGATCCAGTTTTGAAAAAACACGCACCCCATGCAATTCATCCGGTAACTCATCTATAACTGGTATAGGGAACTTATCTAATACTGTTGCTTTGTTCAAAGCTCTGTAATCTACACAGAAACGCCAATTGCCATCCTTTTTCTTGACTAATAATACGGGGCTCGAGAAGGGACTTGCGCTACGCTGGTTAATCCTTGCCTCTAGCGTCTCCTTAACCAAGGATTCAATTTCATCTTTTTGATAATGAGGGTACCTATAGGGTCGCACGTTGATTGGTTTCATGCCCTCACAATTTCATGTTCCTTTCCCCTTATAGGAGGTAACCCTTGAGGCATATTAAACACTTCATCAAACTCCTTCAATAAAGTTCCCACCGATTCATCACACTTTATTTCCACTTCATGATCTGCTTTACAGGCTCCTAATTCCACCTGGATGTCGTGGCCCTCTTGTTGTAAAACCTTTCCCATGGCCTTTAACGAAACCATGGATCTCCCAACGACGGATCACCACGTAATGTGACTGATTTCCCACCTACAGTGAACTTCATCACTTGTTTCCGGTTAATATACATTGCACCCAACGTTTCCAGCCACTTTACTCCCAAAATTACGTCGCTATTTCCCAACAGGATAGGCAGAAAGTATTCTCTCACTTCTAAATTTTAGATCAAAAGGGTTACCCCTCTGCAGACCCCTCCTTTCAACGTGGTACTTGTTCCCATAGTGATAGTGTATTCGTTTGTGGTTTCCACAGCCAATTGCAATCGGTCGACCACTTCCTTCGAAATGAAGTTGTGCGTAGCTCCACTATCGATCAATACCACTAACTTCTGATCTCCAATAATCCCTTCGAGTTTCATCGTTTTCGGATTCATTAGACCAACAACCGAATTCAAATCGACCTCAACTTTATGTCCAACATCCACCACATTCACGGAGTCAAGTAATTTTTCTTCCTCAACCTCTTTCTCCTCTCCCATATCGTCTTGTACAAGAATCACGTTAATCTCCTTTTTATTGCATTTGTGGCCTAGCGAATACTTCTCGTCACAATGGTAGCATACGCCTAACGCCCTTCTCTGTTGAACTTCCTGATCTGAGAGTTTTCTGAATTCGGATCCAGTTTTTGCAATCGAACCTGGGGAACTAGCAGAGTTGGAGACACTACTCTTGGTCTCTGAATACGAACTCGAATTATTTTTACCAGAGTATGTTGTTCTTTCACGCCCTAACAACTTGTTTTTAACTTCGATCTTCAAAGCTATTTCCATTGCTTCACTCAACGTCAATGGATTCATCAACCGTAATTCTGCTTTTATTGTATTTTCCAATCCATTTATGAATTGGTCTAAGAATATTTTCCTCTGGAATTCCGTCCAAATGTGTAGCGAATTCCACGAATTTCCTTCGGTAATCCTCCACCGAGCTCTCCTGCCTTACCGCCAGAAATTGTTCACACAACGATCCTGTAGCAAGTGATCGAAATTGGTGCAAAATCAAATGTTTCAAATCTTCCCACCTTGTGATTGGATGGCGTTTGTTGTCCCACTGATACCACTTCAGAGCGTCGCCTTCAAAGGCTATGAATGAACGTCAATCTTCTCTTCTTGACTCAATCGATTTAACGTGAAATAGCGCTCGGCTCTGAGAATCCATCCATCCGGATCCTTTCCATCGAAGGCTGGAATCTCTAATTTACGACCCTTCACTGCCAGAAAACGGGTTGAATCGTGGCTATCTCCTTTATTCTTCCCTTTTCCTGCTGATCCGGGCGTATCTTCACCATCTAACAGCGATACTTAATGATTCTCTTCCTGATACTTAATGATTCTCTCCATTTGTTCCATGATCGTCTGCATCCCCTTTTCAATTAAACCAACGCTACTTTCCAGATCTTCTACTCTCGTTGCAATGCTATGCGTCGCCATCTTCTCAAGAAAGAAACTGCTCTGATTCCAATTTGGTATACACTTGTATATTCTAATCTATTGTGGATTGAATTGAATGTAAACGACAAGCTCACTGGCTTTCGAGAGGCCATAAACTCTCCAGAGAGTTGCAAAGTAACAATAGAATCGATAGCCTAACAGAAAACCTCCCCCCCCCCCCGGCAGATTAATACGCTCCTCTACACGCTCCTCAACAAAACAAGAGAAAATTCCCAAAATACCCCTTATTCTAAAAAAAACAACAAGTACAACTAAACAACACACTATTACTTCCCTTTTCTCCTATACGTGAAACGTACCGGAGGTTTACCACATTGCGAGGCCAGTTGTGTGTGTGTGTCTGGAGTAGAGATATTGGCAAATATAGTCAGGCTCCTAAATAAGGAATTGTTAAAATAAGATTCCTGTAATGATTTCAGTCATTTCAGCATCTACAAGGTCTGGTAAACCAATTTTCACATGGGTTTCTTACTACCAAATGACCCCTACCAGCAATTTCAGCAATATAGTTTCAAAATAATTCATACAGCACTAGATTCATCCTTATCCTGAATCTTATTGAGTAAGTTTATCCCAAAGTCGGAATTGCAAAACACAGAATTAAAAATTTTCTTCATGAATAAGAAACATAAGCCACAAATATGGATCTTACCTTCCGACAGAAAGGGCATCTGACGTTTCCACATGTTCCACGACAATGCACAATGATGAAAAAATAATTACATGGATTCAGTCTCAATTCATTAGAGTGTAAAAGAGTTTAAAATTGAAAAAAACATAATCAAAAAACGAAATAATATTTCGCAAGTGTATTTGTTGGGTCTGAAAAACTAAGATATCAAAACAGAAAACATATTTTCTCTTTTAGTACCCTTCAAACTCATATATCTCAATAGGCTTTTCCGGTCGGGGGCCTAGTTTTGAGCTTTCTTTTGCAATGAAGCCTGCAAACATGGAAGACCTCATATATTAGCAATTAATGGTTAAACTGAAGATATTTTAATCAGATTTTCTTTTTTAACATGATAGGGAAGTACGGCACACAATTACAGAAACCTTCAAATGTAAGGATCAGATTGGGGAATCTAAGTCGAAAGCAGAAACGTTCATTATGTTTGAAAGATATAAAGCCGTTAAGTTCAAGGCGACAGAATTTATATGCATGGAAAGATATAGAGCCAGCCAAAGAGTCTTTCCCAACAGTATCCGGGTTATCAGTAAATCCTAGCCTCAATGGAGGTCAAGGATTCAAACCTCACCAAAGTTGAGGTATATGCGTAAGTATTTTCCGTATTTAAAGCCATACACTTCCAAAAACAAAGATATAAAGCCATGAGCATCAACAATGAGATCAGCAAATATCATTACCAAAAACTTCGAGACCATACTGGCCAGATGGAATCTCGTTTTTGGGCACAAAAGAAACTGAATACCTGTAGATCACATATAAAAAATTGAAGTATTCAGAAACAACTACAGCTTCACAAGATGCAAAAAGCAAATGTAATATAGATTATTTCACACTATGAAATAGGGTCAAGATCACATGAGAACAAATTTTTGGGTGAGACCGTACAGGACACTTACCTTCATCTACCTGTATTCACACACCTTCATCTACTTTTACCATTAATTACCTACTTGTATCACCACAACTGAAACTTAAACAAATTCATGTGAAGGTGATTGAATCTTTTGGTGAAAACAGGGATAACATTGACTTCATTTTCCTTCATTTACCTACTTGTATCGCTGTAACTGAAACGTTTAACAAATTCTTGCATGTGAAAGTGATCAAAGGTATGTGAAGGTTTGTCCGTTTCTGAAATTGACTAAAGGCAAATATGATTTATGATGAAGTTATATTTATATAAAGGTGTGTCAGATAAAAAATCAACTCATCCGAAGGCTAAGAAGCAACGGAGTTCTCAGCTACCCGAAAATTAATGATCTCATCTACCATGAAATATACATTAGAAATTTGAATTTTTGAAACGAATTAAATTTGTTAGGATGGTAAATGTAATGGGTAATTAAATAGGTTGAAATTAAAAGGATGATTCTAAACTGAGATCGTTTGAACAAACAATTACGGGGTGTTTGGGATTGCTTATTAAAGTGCTTATTAACTTATTCTGGTGTGGTACTCGTAAGAAGCAGTTTTTAGTGTTTGGATGGAAAAAAAATACCGGTTTGGCACAAGTGATGAGGAGTTTTTGATAAGTCATTCCATTCTAACTTATTAACTTATTTGAAACAACTTATCAGTTTTTTTATCATTTTACATGTATAAGCAATCCCAAACACCCCTAAAAACAACTTATTAGCTTATTACGTTTTGGTGACACCATAAACTAATCCAAACACTTTTTATAAAACTCTAGTTTAACACCACATAAGTTGATAAGCACTAATCATAAGTTGTTATTTTGCATTGATGATCCCTAAGCATTGTGCCATTTATAGTTTATAAAAATTATACCTAAATACTTCATAATTCATAGCTGGCTTATGAAATACACAAAAATTACAATTGAAAAACAATAAAACAGCTTACCCAGAAACGAAAACACCAGTCCCAAATCGAAACAACAGATTCAGACTAGCAGTAACGACGTCGGTAACCTTATCCGGCCTAACCGCAAAACGCTTCGGCTCAGGAGGCTTGAAGTTAGGCGGAGGAGTGATTGCGGAAAACCCTAATTGTGGTTCCTCTTTAACTGAACTAGAAGGAGTAGAAGATGTCTCGGAAACTTCTGTCGACGATCTTATTACAGAAACCCTACTACTACTACTTGGTATTTTTGCTTTGTGCGGACGAGAAAGGGGTCTAGAAACCGGTGGTAATGACGTGAAGTTCAGAATGCCGGCCATGATTCTCCGGCGGGTAATTGGAGTTCTGGGCCTGAAAAGTGTTCGACGTAATGCTGCTAAGAAAACATGTAGTAGTATTGTGTAGCATTGTGGAGGGGATGATGAGAGTTTAGTTTGGTAATTATTCTAGACCACATAAAAGGTGCATCCATGGACCATGGGAAATGTTTTTGTTTGTTGTAAGCATCGATACACAATTCCATTTTCCAAGGGAGAACTAACGGTGTTTTTGGTTATTTGAGGTGATTTTTAGCTTATTGTGATTTAGTATCGGAGATAAGCATTTTTGAGTGTTTGAAGGGGGACAAATTAAAATAACTTATAGTGATGTCAAACTGCTGAAAATTACTTTTTGATAAGTCATTTGATTTTAACTTATCAACTTATTTGAAAAGTGTTTACGACTTTTTTGGTTATTTTATATGTATAAGCAATCTCAAACACCTTTAAATAACAACTTATTATGTTTTGGTACCACAATAAGTTAATCCAAACATTTTTTTAAAAACTCCGGCTTAACACCGCATAAGCTAATAAGCCCTTTTTAAAATAAGCATAAGTTGTTTTAAATAAGCAATCCCAAACACCCCCTAACTAATCCACAGGTAATACCTGTAAATTAACTATTTAAACTAGATAATAATATAATAGGGGGAAGACGTTCAAATAAGAAGTGTTAAATGTATGAGAATTAGATGAATGATTTTAGTCCTTCGTTTGGTCCATATTTGCGGTTTTGACTGTGAAGCATCGGATAATTCCTCGTAGGGGTGAGCAAAGGCTAGTACCCGCCTAAAATTTCCGGAGTCGACGGTTCCTGGAATGAAGGAACCGGAACCGATTACACTTGTTCTTTATATTTGGGAACCAGTCTCGGAACCGCCGGTTCTGATTCCGGTACCGGGTACCTGCTATCTAATTTTTAAATTTTTTTTAATCATTCGTATTATAAAAAATAAATATTAATATATTACAAAGCCCCAACATAAACAAATAAACACCACAAACGTGAAAACTTATATGATAAAAACTAAAAACTAATAAACACTACAAACGATGCTTACAAAACAAATAAATATTACTAACGGTACTTCCAAAACAACTAAATATTACAAACAATGCTTCCAAACCACTTCACGTCATTAAAATTAGTTGATCCTAACAAATATTACAAATGGTACTTTCCTAAAAGGTAATTTATTAAATTTTTACAAGTAAATAAAATATATTTCGTTAAAAAAAATAGTGGGTACCCGTCAGTTCCGGTTTTGGGTTCCCAGCGGTTAATGATTCCAAAAAGATGAGAACCGGAACCGGTCCCGATCGGTTCAATATTTTAGGAACCGGAACCAGAACCAATCACATCGGTTCCGGTTCCAAAGACGGGTACCCGCTTCCGATGCTCACCCTTAATTCCTCGCATGGTCTGCAGAAGATAGAGTGATAGTTTCGTAACTTTACAAATAGACGACAAATAAGTTCATATGTGAACTCATGTGATTCACATATGAACTATAAGTTCATATGTCAACCCGTTAATTTGTTCACATGTGTACTATTTAATTGTACGGGTTCATATGAAAATCAGTTAATTAGTTCATATATGAATCTGTTAATTAGTTCATATGTGAATTAATTATAAAAGTTCATATGTGAATTACTCGGGTTCACATATGAACATATAGTTCATATATGAATTACATGGGTTTACTTATGAACCCGTTTGCCGCCTATTTGTAAAAATTATGAAACTACCCTTCTATTTTTGGCATAACCGTAAATTTTTACCAGTCAAAGGCGCAACTCTTAAGCAATCAAATTCAATCTTGACCGTATGAAAGGATATGATTACATCTATACTTCCCATATATTTAGCACTTTCCATTTGAACTTATGATTATAACAGTAATATGATATAATATTTTTATATTATATTAATTAAGAATATGGTTTCTATTGTATTCTAATGTTTATGGCAAGGGTCCTTCCTTAAAAATTTAACAAAAATCTATTAACCTAGTATTCATGGCCTATGGGGCATTTTGTTCTTTTTTGTTACACTTGGTACATGGGACATGATAGGATAGGACGGGACAAAATTCACTGTCATATGTTTGGCACGACATGGGACGGGATGGGACGGGAAAAATTATTGTCCTATGTTTGGCGTGACATGGGACAGGACAATAACTCACTATTCCCGTTTGGTGTGACATGGGACAAGGACAAGGTGGGACATCGTGGGACAAAAAAAGATTTTTCTTGTTCCACCAAAATAGGTGGAATAAGATGGGACAAGAATGAGACATAAATTAAAATATTATTAATTAACACTCGTTTGATATATAACCTTAATATGATAATTGTTTTAGTGATCACCACCGCGGCTGTCACCACTACCGATAGCCACCTTCCGTCACCTCCACCTCCTTATCCACTACAACAACCTCATCTACCACCTCCATACCCACCGTCAGCCACCGACCACCACCGTCCATCACCAGCGGCGGAGCCATGATTTGGGTCTAGGGGGAACATCAATATATATAGTCGGAGGTTCAAATATTAAGACTAAATGTCGTGAGAAGGTAAGAACGGAACGTTAAAGGAAAGTTCATATGTGAATCATTGAAAAAATCCAATTGAAGATGCATATGTGAACCTATATGAATAATCTGTAATTCATATATACATTTTTAAATGGATCACTTTTCGGATTTTTGCAATAGATTCACATATTAACCTTTCCCTCTCACTTTCTCACGATATTTAACTTTTTTATTTGAACCGAGCCCTAAGTTAGCTATCGCAATATTTATTCTTTCTAACTTTATCTACATAATATGTTTGTTCTTTATCTACGTAATCTCTTGACAATGGTGCATAATTTGTTTAGCAATTTATTAAATTATGTTTGTTCTATTACTAAGAGGTCGTTTATGTGCTTATAGGGTGTTATTTACCTTCCGTATAAGCATGAACCTAGAACTTAAGTGGTAAGAGACATAGTAAAGATCGAGAACCGGTAAACACTTACGAAATAAAAGATGTTCTACCAAAAATCTATTTTGATTGCAAGGTAAGTAAAGGAAAAACTCTTGCCGATAAACGCTTACTAGGTAAGCGTTTGGTAAACCACATAATTCTCAAATCAAAGTCACAAAATCCTAAGATTTTAAGAGGGATTAAGGGCTTGAGGCATGAGACGTCAAAGGGAGCCAAACCATTTTAAATGTCTAAACTATTAATCTCCACTATTATATAAAATACATATTATTATATTTTTAAAAATTCAAAATTTTAGGGGAAGCCATTGCACCTCCACTATTATATAAAATACATATTATTATATTTTTAAAAATTCAAAATTTTAGGGGGAGCCATTGCACTTCCTGGTGCCTTGGTGGCTTGGTGGCTCCGCCCCTGTCCATCATCACCTCCACAACCATTGTCGGCCACGGACCACCACCGTCCATTAATTTACTCTTATTTTTAATATAAAAAATAAATGAGTAGATTGTAACACCCCGATTTCTAAAAGCTATCGTTTCAAGTTAATACAGAAATCGATAATTTAAGGGAAAAATAAGATATTGGATTTTGGACTTGAATCCTAGATTTTATAGTCTAGATGGATGAAGGATTCAGTTACGAGTCCAACGGTTCTTTTTGGAGCGAAAACGGAGCTATAATGAATAAGTTATGGCCAAAACAGTGATCAGACGCGAGAAACGGGGATTTCGGAGCCCCGCGGGTTGATGGGCGACCCTAGGTCGTGACCCAGTCCGCGTAGCCCTCTGGATGTGTGTTTGGGAAGCGCGCGACTTACTCCATGGCTTCCAAGTCGCGGCCCAAGCCGCAGGAAAGGATCTGAGAGTTTTATACGCGAGTTTTAGAGGTCTAACTTCATTTCCTCATAACTTTCTCATCCTAGCTCCGATTTCAGTGATTCAAATTGATATGGTTTCGTTTTTTAGAGCTCTTCAAGGATATAACAATATATTTGGGGTCTATTGTAAGATCCAAGGGGGTTTTGTGGTGGTAAGCTCCTCATCTCTCCCTCTTCATCTTCTTCACCAAAGTTTTCTAGGGTTTCATCCACCCTTTGTTCTCCCCTTCGTAGATTGGAGGTTTGTAACCATTTTGGTGAACTAGAGGTATTTAGATTGGTGGATTCAAGCTTGGGTTAAGGTAATCTTCTATTCTCTTCATTTATGGAAGTTAGGGTTTCGGTATCAGTTGAGGTATTCATGTATAAAGTCGGGAAACGATTCTTTGTGGTTGATTATGATTATTTATGGTTGAATATGTATGGATTTAGTTTTTTGGAAGTTTTGATTTGAGAATCTAAGTGTTCTTCAAAGGATCTCTAGTTGGGGGAAAATCTAGATTTAACTTAAATCTAGCAAGGTGAATTCAAGTTGATTTGTGAAAACGGTGTACATGCCAAAATGTTTATTTTAAAGTGTTTTACATGAAATGGTTAACTGCTGATAAGTTTTGAGCATTTTGAAGTAAAATATGTTTTACTTGGTTAATTGTCAAAGTGTGAGTATTTTGATAAGTTTTCATATTTGGTAAACTTGGGTTGTGTTAACCTCTTAAAATGCTTATATTGGGCTTTGAACGTTTCAACAACTAAATAGCATGAATTACGTATTCTTGGTGATTTTGTACAAGTAAGATCTATTTTATGAGTTATACATCTTTGACGATTTTGTACAAATAAAGTCCATATCATGACTTATGCATCTTTGGTGATTTTGTACAAACGAAGTCTATTTCATGTCATAGGCATTTTGGGGAATTTACATTCATAATCCCGTTGGAGAATCTTTGGTCACAATACGTGTTGAGTCTTGGGTAAACCATGCCTTTGAGGTGTGTGTCTTCGTAAACGTTGTTTAAAGACATTTCATTATTTGGGGGACCATTGATTGTTGGTCAAATGGATTTTGAGCATTTAGCTCGGTATCGACTAAATAGTCTTGAGGACAGTTGTCCGATTTTAATGGCTCGAGTTAGAGTCCAAATTACGGTTTACATCTTAATGCATCTTATTGCATATTGTTGTCAATTACATGCTCGAGTGCGTTGGTCATTCATGGGTAGTCATGTAATGTTAGACTGTGTTGCATTGGATCCATAGGCACGTAAGTCAGTCTTATTTGATGGTCAATTGGGTGGTACGGGGTTCGACTCTGGGACTCATGTTTTATGACCAAAACTTGACAAGGAGGCACTAAGAGGGTTGAGTCTGGATATTGCTGCCTGGGAGGTGAGTACTGTGACCTCCGCTTTAGGGAATTTCCTTTGTTGTAGTCCCCGGGGTGTCGGGCCATTTGGGGATTTCCTTTGTTGTAGTCCCCGGTGTGCCGACCCTTTTGAGGTGGAGTTCTTTGTAACGGCCACCAAGGTCAACTGCCTCTTTGGTGAACTTGTCAAGAGGTCGTAGGGGTACTTGGGCTTTCATGTCGTGAGGTGTCATACGATCAACGTTGTTGAGTGGCATACTTTTGTGTTCCTCCGCTCTCAACGGATACGGGTATCCCCCATTGTCGGCCCGCGGTATTTTGGATATTTAATTGTCCATTCTTTATTACTGGGATTTCATTCCATTTTATGGTCGCGTGAGTATTAAGTTTCGGTTCCATGTTTTAATGGCGTATCATATTGATATGGATTTTTTTCCATTATTTAAGGGTCGAGTATTATGTTCCGCCCGAGTTTTGGGTGTTTTGAGTTATGAAGTATCACTTACATTATAGTACATTTGAATATCGAACTATGGCCCCGTTTTGGGTGAGTTACGGGTTGCATCGTTTTATAAGAAATGTGTGTTTGGGAACATTGTCTTTAAAAGTGCATATTAAGGGAAATTGTGTCGTTTCTATCTTGAAGTATATTGTTTCGAAAGATCTTGCTTTAAACTGATTTTCTGTCTTTCAAAGATATATTCATTCATGTTAAAACTCTTGAGCTCACTAGGCGTTAAGCCTAATCTTTTTATTTGTCGGCATGTGCATCAGGTTCCAGTTGGGGGTTCAGTTCTAGCAAGTGCTATGAGGTTGAGCCTTAGCTTTATACAAGAGTATGTAGCTGGTGAAGTCTTTCGCAGATTGGAGATAGTGATTGTTATTGGGTTTAGTAACACCCGTCCTTTTCATAGGTGGTACGCATAGGACGAATGTGTGTATTGAGGTTAATTCTCAATTTGTGTCTGTAGTCAAAGTAATTATTGATGTATTTATAAAATTTTTAATAAGTTGTTATCTTCAGATTTGAGGGTGTTACATAAATTATGTTTTTCATTCATGTGGTTTGTTGATTTCTATTTTCGTTCTTGTGATTTTAAAATTATGATTGTAATCCTCATGGTTTATACTTCTTTGTTATTTTCATCCTTATATTTTAAACTTGACTGTTTTATTCGTTCCTATGGTTTATAGTTCATTTCTATTTTAGTCTCTCATACGTAAAAGTAGTATTTAACCTTATTACCTTAGGGACGAAAATAGAAATGAGTTGCAAATCATAGGAATGAAAACCGAAATTTTAAAACCACAAAGACGTAATCCGAAAATTTTAAATAACTACATGGACGAAAAACATAATTTACTGAAAATAAATTGTTAGTCGGTACAAAATCGATGGTTTTGAAAAATATAAACTTCAATATAACTCATTCAAGTTAAAAGAAAACATAAATGGGTTTAATCCAGGTTTCGATCCAAACCGGGAAAGAGTTTTTCAAGAAATTAAAATTGATGTTGGACGAAGGATCATTTTATAAAAAAAAAAAATATAACTGAAAAGAAACCAAGGGGTTGTTTGTCTACCTCTTAATGGTTTCATTAAGAGGCAACATTTGAATCGCTAAGAGGTGAATCTTGTCTGGCAAAAAAAAAAACTGCCTTTTAATGGTTCCAAAACTCTCTGAATGATTTTGTATCTTGGGTCTCCTTTTACCATTAAGCGCTCTGATTTCATTCTAAATAATTATCAAACAATCATATTTCATTTTGCACTATATCATAAGAGCATCTTAATCATTCTGCAACAAACCATTCAGCAACTGTCAAACAGCCTCATAGTCTTTTTTTCTTTTAAAATATAGCCAATGTTGGTCTTAGTTCCAATATTTTAAAACCCGGTTTTTTGGTTGACCCGGTGTGGTGACCGGGTCACGGTTCGACCAAATACATTAAAAAGAACACACATAACTGATATAAACATAAGTTTTTCTAGACATGATTGGTTGCATTTTTCCAAAACAATTTATTAAAAAACTATTTTGCATCTTTTAATAATCAAATATTTTATGAAATTATATTCTTTGGATGCAAAATAAAGAAAAATGAAAAAGATCAGTTAAATCTAAAAAACATAAGGGGGCGTTTGGTTCGTTGGATTCCGCCAGAATATGATGGAATTGGAATGGTCAATTCCATTGACCAAATTCCATCATGATGTTTGGTTATCCATGGAATCGAATTGAATTCCATGAATTCCTTCAAATGTGGATTTGGTCATTCCTTCACAAAAGTGATGAAATTGAATTCCATTCCATCCAATATTTTGAAAATAACAAAAATACCCTCTTAACAAAATTAAAACCCATCAGATGTGGATTTGGTCTCCTCTCTCCTTTCTCTCTCTCTCTCTACCCGCTCCCTCTCCCTCCCTCTCTCATAATCTCTCTCTCCTCTCTCCCTCCCCCCTCTCTCCCTGCTCCCTCTCTCACAATCTCTCTCACCTCTATCTCTCCCCCCTCTCTCTTCTCTCTCTCTCTCGACATTTAAAAAATATAAATAAAAAAATAAAAGAAAGGGTATTTTTGTCATTTTTCAGAATTCCATTCCAATTCCTTTGCAAGCCAAACAGACAGATTCCAATTCATTTGACTGATTACATTCCATTCCTGCCAACCAAACACTTGGTCAAACCTGATAACATTTCATTCCAATTTCTTCAAGATTCCAATTCCTTAGACAGATTACATTCCTTCATAAATCATTCTACGAATCAAACGCCCCATAATTGTCCCATGTCCCCCTACCCAAAGTCCGCCTTATCTCCGTTCGTCCCACAGTCCCACTTTCCCATCGCTGTCATCGAGGCCTTGGGCCTAATATGGAAAATTTACTACCATATCCTAACAGAGTGGGGATAGGGATTTATTTTCATACCCGAAGCATGGTCGGGGCGAAGTCGGGGATGACATTATCCGCTCATAATCCCATCCCGATTAAACTTTTTAATTTATTTAATATATGTCTATAATGTGTGTGTAAATAAATATATATGTATATAGAGGGAGGATATTTTGCAACCTTTAAAAAGGTTACAAATCTTGCAACCCCATCTTTGGCCGTTGATCATGATCACCATATTATTAACTAGATTTTAATTAATATTAATTTAAAAGGGTAAATTAAGTATTTTAATGGTATGCGATTTATTAAGGATATTTGTAAATTAGGATGATGATTCAATTAAGTCCGTTTTCATGGAAAAATCTTTTTTTTTTTTACAGTTACACCACATCATCGTCTTCTTCCTTTGAATAATACCATCATCTTCTTTGTTTAAGAATACATAACATGCGTCCTTTTCCGTTTTATTTAATCCACACATATCGTTTTCCATGGGTTCATCTAGTTGTTGTGATGTTGTTTCTTCGGTTATGAATTCATCCGATGTTGTAGCGGGGTGGTTGGTCGGAGATCATGAAGGTTAGCGGGGTGGTTGGCCGGAGATCATGAAGGTTAGCGGGGTGGTTGGTCAGAGATCATGAAAGCTGGATCGATGGTTTCCAGATGGACGGAGACGAGTTCCAGAATCATCGAATGACATCAAAGCCTCCATAATGGTGAAGATGGAGTTTTTCTTACGAGAAGATGATGAAGCTTGGAAGTGGTATGCTGGAGGTGATGAAGATGCAATTTCAGATATGATGATGAAGATGAAGATTTGATGAATGCATGAACCCATTTCCAGATCATGAAATAGAAATAAAACCCATAATCATAAAAGCCTCAATATTCATCGAATGAAAAAGAAATGAAACCCAAGATAGATGGTTTCCAGATCGAGGGAGACGAGTTCCCGAATCATCGAATGATAGCGAAGCCTCCATATTCATGATTTCTGTAATAATAATAATAATGATGAACAAATGATGAAGATAGCATGAAGATGAATGCATGAAAATGAATATGATGCATAGATGAAGATGAAGATGAATGCATGAAGATTTTTTTTAGGGTATATTGGGTAATTGGGAAACAATATTCTATTAGATTTTTTTGCTATTATTTCGCTGGATAACGACAGATTTTGTGGAGATTATTTACATTTTTTTAATTAATTTAATAGAGGTAGTTATATTTTCAAAATCACCATCGTCTACGTCATGTATAGATTTCTGCTGCATAATTCTATGAAATACTAAGCATGCATTGTCATCCTCATCTTCATCGTTGGAATATGGAAATTAAGTTTCTTCTGTGGATTATATGAAACACTATGCATGCCGTGAATAGTATATGCATCCCATGAACCAGTATTCATTCCATGAATTATTCCATTATTAAATCAAACTCTCGCTTCGTTCTGAACCAGAAACTTCATAATTAAACAATTATTCAATCAAACTGTTCCATGAATTGTGCATGAAGCTTCATCAATCGTTTGCTCCGTTCCGAACCAGAAACTGTAATGTTATTGATAGTGACGGCGGGAGTGATATCCGTTCATCGTTTCGGTTGCCATCTGACAATGTTGTTGGGGGTTTCCTCCTCCATTCTAAACATTTGATTATGCATGAAGCTTCATCAATCGTTTGCTCCGTTCCGAACCAAAAACTGTAATATGGTGATAAGGGTTGTGATACTCGTTCATCGTTTCGGTTGCCGTCTGACAATGTTGTTGGGGTTTCCTCCTCCATTCCGAACCCTTGATTAGGCATGAAGCTTCATCAATTGTTAGCTCCAATACGAATTAGAAAAGGTAATGTTATTGATCGTGATAATTGGCTGTAAGTTTATGGATCATGTTCAGTTCAAGATCCTGAATGCAAGTTATTAAAATTGTTGAATTTTACGATCTGAATAAATAAATTTGTTTTCATGTATTGACATATGTTTCAGGGTATGTTCATGAAACTGCAGGTTTAAAAAAATTGCATCTATTGAAGCCAAGATTTTGCTACACATTGCAGGTTTTCATCGTTTTAGAAATTCAGTTTAATCGGAAATTGTATAATTGAGAAGGAGTGATTTTAGGAACACGGTTATGATGAATCTGAGTTACCTATTTTGTATAGATTTTTTTTATTAATGAAATTATGAAATTCCAGAACTACCCTTTTTAGCCCCTTATTTTTAGTAAGAGAAAAAATGAAAAAAATATTAATTTAGTTTTATGGAACTGTTTTAATCTCATCCGTCAATTTAGTAATGGATGGTTTAGATTATGGTTGTAAGGGTTGTAAGTTTTTTTTTGGATTGTAAATTAAAGCACCCTTATGTATAGATGTATACATTTATTATTAAATGATAAATATATTATATTTTCAATTTTGGTAGTTAATGTAGTTATGCATTACTTTATAATCTTAATTTTAAAATGCTATTATTTTTACTTTTTTTACTAAACAGGTACCTAACGGGTTCTCCAAACACGTCGGAGATTCTTTTCCCCCCAAACCTGTCGGGGATTAATCGGGGCGGGGGGTTTAAACGGGGTCAGGGTCAGGGACGGAGGATGAATTACCCGCCTAATATCTACCCAATTTTTATCCTTACTTAGGCCACGCCTCCATCTCTATTGACCCATCTCCAGCTAGACTCGATTTTTCATCTTAGATTTGAATAACTCACCTTTTCATCTCAAGTTTGAATACGTTGATTTTTCATCTCAAATTTTAGCGTAAATCTAGAAAGCTAAAGAAATGGCAGTGACTTGGTCTTTTGATTAGTTTCCCTTATTGTAACACCCTCAAATCTGAAAATAATAACTGATTTAAAATTTTCTAAATACATCAAAAATTTAATTCATTTACAATCATAATTTAAGGTTTAACTTCAATACACACATTTCGTTCTATGCGTATAACCTATAATAAGCTCGGGTGCTACTAAAATCCAATGATAGTCACTATCTCCAAACCGCGGAAGTCTTCATCATCTACTTACCCTTGTGTAAGCTAAGGCTCATCTCTTCAAAGCACTGCTAGAACCAAACTCCCAACAGGAACCTGATGCACATGCCGACAAATAAAAGGGTTAGACTTAACGCCTAGTGAGCTCAAGAGTTTTCAACATTTATAAATGTATCGTTAAAAGGAAGAATGCAATTGAGATCATAATCTTTTAAAATGATATACTTCAATTATAAAAATGACTCGTTTAACAATAATATGCATTTTAACCGAAGGAGACACTGATATAAATGTTATCCAAACCGAACTGTTTTAAGGGCTAAATCCCAATATAAAATCTCCTTTCGTAACTCAGATTCAACCCAAAACTTACTCAAAATGAGAATAGAAAGTGGACTGACCATTTATGAAATGTGGATAAAACTTCATATCCCAAAGCACCCAAAACACGAATAGGGCATAACACTCAACCCATAAGCCATAGATGAAAATCTATATAATAACGTTGTTGTAAACACGGACATTAGACCCAATACTCACACAACCATAAATGAAAAGAAACCAAACATCAAATCATGGGAATGACGTATTCCATTCAAACCTTAATATACGCGGGGGAAACCCAATATTAAGGCCATCATTTACCGCCGACCACTCAAAACCAACGTTAGTAAGATACGACATTAACACTCATAATACTAATGATCGACGACGGGGGAGACCCGTTCCCATCTTGGGTGATGAGAACACGCGAATGAAACCACCCGTGATGTTTACTGGATTTCACCACATATCCTGATCCTAGTTCCCATGCCATACCAGACATCACAATCCTCGGACCGTTTATGCCTCTAGTGCTTACTCCGTCAAGTTACACCTCAAGGACTTACGGGCATGGGTGCTTAACCAAAGTAGACGAGTTACAACACAACCTAACATTACATGAATCCAAATGAATGACCAAAGCACCCAAAACATGTAATTCTCAAATGACACGTAATAAACGCCATCGTACTCAAAACTCCACAACGGGTTATGCAAACACAACGACCAAAAGTATGATTGACTCAAAGCTCATCATTGATTTAGGCAAACCATTTTCCAAATGAACTCGTACCCTTATATTTCCAAAATGTCTCATCACACAATAAAACGCATTTTCCAAATGGTTTATAAGATCAAATACACAAAAGACGACACTTACATCAAATGAACTCCATTTATATATGTAAAATCGTAAAATCGTCAAGAAAGCATATCAACATGATTTATTTACCAAATTATTCAAAAATCCCAAAATGGGTGTTTCACCATATTTATAAGATTAAACCTTTCAAATAACCAAGATTCACCAAAAACTCAATAGTTAATAATTTCATGCAAAACATATAAATACTATAAAATAACATTTTGACATGTACACCGTTTTCATAAATCAACTTGAACTTACCTTGCTAGATTTAGGCTAAATCTAGATTTTTCTTCAACTTGAGCTCATTTGAAGAAACTTGGATCCTCAAGCCAAAACCTCCATAAACCTAGATACATAAATTTCAACCATAAATATACTTATTCAACCCTTTAGAATAGTTCCCCAAATATTTTGCATCAAAATCTCCTTTTTTGGCCAAAACCCTAATTTTGACCTAAATTTCTCCAAAATCTTCCAAACCGAAATTGAAGTAATAAAACACTAGGATATCATCAATGAAGCATTTATATCTTAAAATAAGGTTTAGAAGTAGAGAGAATAAACTTACCACTTAGGTTTTGGTGAAAACCTAGAAAACCCTAAAATGGAGCTTGAGGTTAAAGATGAAGGTGAAGATGAAAATCCTTGCTATCTAGCTTCCATCCTTGCACTTGGTAGGTTAGTGCTACATCATAACTTGGGGATTTGAGGATTTAGTACTCCAAAACACCATGGATGAAGAAGATGGGTCTTGGGAGGGTTTTGGGAGAGTTGGGGATGAAGTGAGAAATGAAAAATGAGTCAAAAACCCGATTTTGACAGCCTGCTCCCCCCTCCATGCGACATTGCCATGGGCAATGTCGCTGGTCATTGTCGCCAGTATTGCCCCCCTTCTGTTCCTTCTCTACGACTGTGACACTGTCATAGTCGTCGGGCATTGTAGCGGGACCTTTTCGGAACCCCGAAACTCAACTTTTTCAACACCGAGACCCTCGACACTCTTGGGGACTTTAAATAATGTTTTTCCAACTAAAATCCCATCGTTTACAAGATACAGAATAGTCTGAGTGACCTTTATTTGTCGAAAAATATGGGTGTTACACTTATATTCTTTGCCAAATTAGTAATAATCTACAAATACTCCATAATGATGATTCTCATTTCCAAAGCAATGTGATATTAAACATCAAGTCATGAATGGAAAAGCTTTTAAGCCTTTTTTACCATGTTCATTTATAGTCATATTTATTATATATGCATTCTCTCTCGCCTCTTAACGTTTTCACTGATAACATCATTCTTTATAATGGGTTCTAAACTTCTAATTCTAAATACATTAGGTAACTGTTTAACTTTACGCCATACCTTCGCTTTCAGATTCTAAACTATGAGCATGCATATAGTATTGGTTCCATCTTCCTTTTTCTTGCTCTACAATTTAGAATTCTTAGTGGGTTGTGTTTTTTTTCCTTTTTGCTCCAATGAGCTAGTTATGAAGCAATGGATGGTGGATCTAGATGCTAAATGAGGTTGTAATGGTGATGGAAAACATAATGGATGTGAGGTTGTTGTTGGACATCAGGAAAGTCAAATGGTTGTAGTTCAACCAAAAATTGATGATGCAAGTGTAGAAGATATGTTCTTCAATGGATAAGACTCTTAATATAGATTAAACATTACTTTGGTATATTTTAGCGCAACTTGAGGTATATTTTGCCCCAACTTTTGTTTGCATTCATATATGCTAACGGTACAACTTTTGTATGTTTTAAAAAGGCTAGTAGAAATGATATATTTGTCTTGTTTTATAAATGTAAAGAGTTATTTGTTCAAAAATATGTATAAGGACTTAATCGCTCAACATTTGAAAGTTGGTTGGTTTAAATCAGACTTATCCCATTGTTCTACTACAATAACCACTTTCCTAGGTCATAATAACTATTTAACAGGTTTTAAAATATCAAATAACGTCATCACTCAAAATAAGAAAGTGTTGGAACTTGGCTTAATGTGAGAAAATTTGCCCCACATAGGAGCCTCATGAAAATTATACCAACTTAATAAGGTCAATACTTGAGCATTAAATAAATTATTTATGTTGATCTGACATGAAATTATAATGCTTTAACAGAGACATAATTTTTACGTTCATTCCATTGATTCGTATAACAATATCTCTATTTTCTGCATATTTCTACACATAAATATATAGATCTTCCTATTGATGATTGGTTAGGGACGGACCCAAAAAAAAATTCATACGGTGACACCGCATAATATAAGCAAAAAAATAATTACAAAAAATATGGTTTTTATCGACATGTCTTCCTCTTGTGTTTTTAGCCTAATTCCACAATTTCAAGGAATTTTTAAAGTTTTTTGCTTGATTTCAACGGTTTTTTAATTTTCTTTTTATTGATTTCGAGGGTTTTTTTTGTTGTTGTCAAGAGTTTTCTTCGGTTTTTTGGTTGATTACAAAAGTTTTTTTTTTTTTGGTTTTTTGGTTGATTACGAGGTACGGTTGCACCTTCTTGAAGTTTCCAAAATAATACGGTAGCACCTTTCAAAACGATACGTTTACATCTTTCACGAACCTAAAGTTTTTATCCTTCATCGGAGAAATAATATGGTGATGCGTGCCACCGTCACCACCAAGATGGGTCCGTCCCTGCGATTGGTTACTCTAATTAAAAGTACATTGGGTTTATAAACTTTTAATATTTTTTGTTCTTATTAAAACATCCAATAAAAAGAATCTATTTATTGGATTTGTATACTTCTTCCTCACTTCATTTTGATATAATTGGTCTAGTAAAAGAATTAATTTAAATTTATTTTTTCATGGTAAGCCAAGTCAAACCATACATTGGTCTTCATTAGTCAAAAAATAATGAAACCAAATAATTTAAAGGGGATTTCACCTTTTTTTTTTCTTCATCTAAATGGAATTTTGAGAGTGGGGGTGGCAAAATATGATGGGACTAATAATATATCATATTTTTGGATAAAGTGAAAATTATAATTATCATATCTTAATTTTGTACTATTTGATAAGGTGATTAGGGAGTGATGACGTTGGATATAAGGGGTTTAAATGACGTGTGGGGTTTAGGAGCGATCAAATTGATTTAAGTTTTTTTTACTTTAAAACCTTTCGAGCTAGTTTGAGGTCGTTTTTTTGGATTAAAATGATGTAGGTAACTAATTTTTAAAAGATGGATAATTTATTTATTAAAAAAGTATTCAGGTACTTAATCATTCAAAATCGGAAAACTCGTTGGATTTTTTTGGACTTTTCCCATTATATAAATATCTAAAACAACATTAATAATAATAAAAATACACAACTCTGTAAGTAAAAACTAATAATACTAATATCATGCAATCATTATTAAGGTTATTGTTTTGTCGAGATGGCTAACGTCAATGACTTTTCTATGGCGATGATAGATGGGAGCAACTATTTTTTGACGATGGGTGGTCAAGGATGATGAGGGACGAGGAAGAGATGATAGTCAGTAGATTGGGAGGGTTTGAAAGCAAAATTAGGGAAAAAGTTTTTATTCCTCATAACTTAGGCGCTATATTTAGAAACTATAAGTTATCTTATTTTTTTATTTAATAAAAGAACTCCTATCAATAAAAAATCTTGAAGTTAATAGAGATTTTTGTTTCAAGAAAATCTCCAAAACCTTCTTCAAAATAGAGAAAGTAGGAAAGAGATTGTGAAATTCTCCAAATTTGGAGAACTCACAAAAATAATTACGGATAAATTATTTTTTATTTTTCCTACCAATGAGAAATCTTGAAATTAAATTTTTAGAAAATAGAAATAATATTTTAATAATTGTATTGAAATGGTTTTAATAATATAATTAATATTGTAATATCCAAAATAGAAAGTTGTTGTGGATGAAAGTAAATTTTCTTTGGAAATTTTGACTTTTGATGCTTTGGAGAATCTGTTGGATATGCTCTTATATGTTTTCAATTAATTTTTCAACATGTTTTTTAAAGTTAATTTTATATTGTTATATACTTTATCAACTAATTTTTATCAAACATGATTAGTTTATCAGTTAACTTATTACTGGACCAGTTGTTTTTTATCTTTTTTTTTGGAAGGCATAGCGGCATCGAACCAACGAACAACTACCACGAACACACGCACACACGCATGCACACCTCCCCGGCGGTATCGGGCATCCACGGGCAGCCCACTAATCCGCCGCTGTCCCAACCACAGTCTAAGACTGGGCTGGGGGGGGCAGCCCAGTCAAAGACTGGACCAACCCAAGGACTGGGTACTCCTCATGCCCTCAAATTGACTCCCCTTGGATTCGAACCCGGATAGATCGGGATACCTTCCACAATCCCCCCCAGGATGTTACCGCCCTTGTCAACTAGTTTGTCTTAAAAAACACTATGGAGTGGGCTCAATGCACCACTACTTGCTTAGTTTTCTCCATCAATATCAATACTTATTTTTTTTATTCCCAATAAATAATTTCACCTAATTTTGACATAAAATGTATATATATATATATATAGGGCATTTCAAAGGAGATCCTCCTATTTTGTCGTAACTATGAGATCTAATCTCATCCATCCATCTTAGTAATCAATTGTTTAAAATAAATAAGGGAAATATTAATTAAAAACACAATTTTATGTCATTAAAATAGGTAAAAAGGGTAAAATTGTCAAAAAAAACTTTATAATTCATTGTGATATAATTTAGGTGGGTCCGATAATTTTGGAATGAAATCAGGTGAGATTATCTCAAAATATTGAAACTTATCATTCAATCAAACTTTATTCCGACGAATAACCAAAATACATTGTGTTACACTGTGATTACCAATGTGATGCACTCAAAGTACATTGTGTTACACTATGATTACTATTATGATGCACTCAAAGAACATTATGTTACACTGTGATTAACATAGTGTTACACTGTGATTACTAATGTGATACACTTAAATAACATTGTGTTACATTGTGATTAACATTGTGTTACACTATGATTAACATACAAAAGTGATACCCATTATGATACGACGGGTAATACCAACTGTGGTACCACTTACCATACAAAATCCTCTATTTTTTCATCTTCTTCCCAATGTGATACGACGGGTGATACCAACTGTGTTACATTGTGATTACCATATAAAATCCTCTATTTTTTCATCTTCTTCCCCATGTTGTCTGGAAAATTTATGGGACAATGAAACAAAGGAATGAGATAGAGATCTCAGAATTCGTCTGCGTCGATGGAGATGGAGATATGGAGTTTTCAGATCTGGGTTTGATAGAGCTGCAGTCGAACCCTTACGATCTAGGTTTGATAAAGAAAAAAACATTCCAGGCATGTTGCTGAAAAAGTTGAAAAATCAAGATCTAAAGGAGCAAGGAAGACAAAATCAAAATCAAACCTACCACCCAACTTTAATCGATGACCCCAAATTCATTATCGAATCCATCAGCTTCAAATAAGAAAGCAGAAATATGATGTTTCTGTATGGATAACGAAGCCATCTGCACTCTGATATTCCTATTCATATTCCTCTGGTTTCAACCTCTGTGGTCGAAAAGAAAATGGTGGTGGCCATAGCAAGAGGCGGGTGGTGGTGCCGGAGGTGAAGAGAGGGGCTCGCTCGACGGAGATGATAAGTGGCCGTGGGGGAGGGGTTGGTACCCGTAGATTGTGTCCGACGGTGGAACTTACAATAGTAAATTAGGGTAATTGAAATTAGAATATGTAAGCGTGTGATTGGAATTTGGAATGTGTCAAATATGGAATTGATTTAAAAAAAAAATTCAAATTATCCTTTTACTTTATTTTAAAAACAAAATTAATTATATTAAATGAGTGGCTCACGTTGGATCTCACGGTTACTACAAACTATTTAGATCTCATTTTATTATATATATATATATATATATATATACACATATATATACCATTAGGCAACACTATTAATGATCTTCATTTCTATTCCTTACCTTCTAATACATACCATTAAATTCTTTCTTAATATTTTATAGAGTAAATTACAAATTTAATCCCTGTGGTGAATGAAAATTTTGGATTGGGTCCCCAAAATAAAATAATTACATGTATGGTCACTGTGGTTTCACTTTTGTTATGAATTAGGTCCCTTGCCCTAACTCCCCTAACTGGTGCTCCGT
This sequence comes from Arctium minus, assembly GCA_954870635.1. NCBI lineage: Eukaryota > Viridiplantae > Streptophyta > Magnoliopsida > Asterales > Asteraceae > Arctium > Arctium minus. The sequence continues at coordinate 46,100,464 of OX941096.1, forward strand.
TAAGTCAGGGATAAAATTGTCTTTTTGTAGTTTCATTTTATTTTCTTTTATAAAATTTTACTTATATATATTAATAAAAACATGAACGAACCATCCCTGTCTATATGATCCTCCCCCAACCCCGGTGTCGGCCCCCCTCTCTGGTTATACTCCTAAACCACCGACTACATCTCCTTTCCCAGCTAACTCGCCTTCTCCGACCACCCCTACCTTGCGACGGTAAAATCTTCCAGCCAAGGAAACATCGTCCCTGCCCAAAATTTGGTTCCAGAAACAAAGAGAGCCCATATTTGGTTTCAGATTTGAATGAAGCTTGATGATGATGGTGACGGTGGGCTTTACAATATACGAATCCTGCAAGATCTCTTTATTTGATATGCCTCTTCCCACCAAACCCATGGAGCTTTGAAATGAGCGCATTTTCATAAAGTGAAATCAATGTAGCTAAGTGTAAACCGACAACTCCACCTACCAACCACTGTGAATCACAAATCCAAACACAGACAATCTCAAAATCAAAACCAAAACACAATGAGACCGAAAACCAATCAACCATAATACTTGGACCTAATTCGTGGGTGTTCTTCGTTTCAACATATAACCAAACAATTGATTGAGGCAATTAACACATCATTAATGATATAATCTATATCTCCTGATTCATTGAAAATAAAGTTAAATGAAAATGTAAACATACGGAGCATCTTGCAAAGGAGACGAGAGATGAATTTGATGAACGAGAAGGGTTCGGTTGAATCTGCCGAAACTTCGAGAAACAGATTGAGGATGAAGGGTCGATGAGTGGACTGTGGTGGTCGATGACGATATGTGGACAACGTATTCAACTATTCAAGCCAAGTAAACGAGTAAAAAAAAAGATCCTTCAAGCCAAAACCGATCTCGTTTTTAGTGAGGGGCGTCTGGTTTTTGAAGAGGATCGGGGTTTCAACAGGGGGAAGGGGTTCTTACCATCGATGGGGAGTCATAGTTTGAACCAGGAACCATATGTTGATATTTGAACCAGAAACAAACGAATCGGCCTGTGGGTTGTCGGAATTCGAATTAGAAATCGACGGAAGTAAGGTCATAGTTTGGCCTCCATGGTTGGTGGCAGTGACAAGTGAACGCTACCGGAGAAAGGAGAAAGAAGGTGGACGATCGATAGAGTTGGTCGACGGCGGGAAGGTGCTTCTGGATTTGTTCGCTCATCGGTGCATCTGATCATCATTAATGGTCCCTGGTTTCGTCTTTTGAGTTATGAGTCGCAGTTGAAGCACAATTGGCGATGAAACTGGTTTGTATTGTCTTCAATTGGGGAGGGGATCTGGAGATTCTTGGGATAGAAACTCGATTGAAGGAGGATACAGAGACAGTTTCAGGGGTTCGATTTGAGGAATGAGAATTGAGTGGAGAGAGGATCAAATGAGAGGGAGCTGAGGGTAGAAGATTGTGGTAGATTCACCTGGCGGTGGAGAACAGGGGCAGGCACCGATGAGTAAGTTCTTGAGGAAGGGACGATATGTACATATATATATTTTGTATATTATAATATAAATATATAATTTTAATTGTTTTTTTATATATAATATATATTTTTAAAAGGAAATAATGTAAAAGGACAGTATTACCCTTGACTTGACGGAACAACTGGTAGTAGAGTTAGGACAAGGGACTCAATCCGTAACAAAAATGAAAGCAAAGTGACTATACTTGTAATTATTTTGTTTGAGGGACCCAATCCATAATTTTACTATAACCACAAGGACGAAATTTGTAATTTACTCTTTTTTATCTATATCTATACTACTATATAAAAATTCTAAAATGGTTATTGTATAATCTTTTGTACAATAACATTTACCACCCTTACAATGTTACATTTACCACCCTTACAATTACTTATTTAATTTACTTTATATCCCTTACTTTTTCATTTTTACACCATTATCATATTAACACAAATAATCGTATATGAACAAAAATGCAATGAAAAAATACGTTACTTTTTCTATAAGTTATACCATTATAATCGTCTCGTCAATACCTACAAAACGAGCCCAATATTGATTTTTTTAATTTAACCATACTATTAAATATCATGAATATCTACGAATTAAATTGTTTTATATCCACGCGTTTTATTTTTTTTTCACCGTTAGCACATTAAAAATACATAATCGTAAAATATATTAAAAATACGTTTCATTCTTATTATAAATTACATCACTATAATCTCTACTATATTATAAAATTCTAATACAGTTTTTTACAAATCTTTGAAAGCCAAAATTTTATCCCCCATGTTCCGCTTTCTAATTCAATTAAATATTACGTTTATCACTCTTATAATTAGTTATTTAATTTATTTTATATCCCTTGTTTTTATATTTTTCATTTTATACCTTTATAATGTTAACATAAATAATCGTATACGAACAAGCCAATATTGAATATTTTTTTATTTAACCGTACTATTAAATATCATGAATATCTACAAATAAGATTGTTTTATATTCTTACACTTTATTTTATTTTCAGTTTTAGCATATTAAAAATACGTAAACCAACTAAAATATATTGAAAACACGTTTCATCAATTCATTTTATTTTGAAAAAGTTACATTGTAACACACATAACAAATTATTGAAATAGTTCACATAAATCACCAACTAGCGAATTCCGTATAGCGAAGTGATATTTGTTATAATTGATTTGATTATACTATAAACATTAAATTATTGGAATTTACGCCTATCTTCAACTGCCCCTTTTGCCTTTATTTAACTTTTTAAATAAATTTGGAAGATAAAAATAAACTTTTACACCCGCAGCATTGCACGGACATATAGCTATAGTTTGTAAAACTTGATAAATTGTTTTATATAATTTTTTTTATAAAATTGTTTCATATATTTGTGTTTTTTATGTGAAAATGAAAAATTTTCATCAGATTGAGAAAATGCATGAAACAATTTCATCAGAATGAGAAAATACATGAAACAATTTCATTTTTACATAAAAAACACAAATATATGAAACAATTTCATAAACAAAAGAATTATATAACACAATTTCATCAAATTAAACAATTTAATGAACCAATGTCCTTAACTTAACGAATGAAATCGATGGTTTACACGGTTTGCAAAATTATAGTAGTTTCCATTTGATCTCTCCCATATATATATATATATATATATATATATATATATATATATATATATATATATATATATATATATATATATATATATATATATATATATATATATATATAGGGGTGGGTTCAAATGAAAACTCATCTTTCATTGTGCACATGAGGACAAATCTTAACCATTGATCAAAACTTAGAAAACTAATCAATGGTTAATACATAATAAGGTTAATTGGGAAGTGATTAAGGACAAAATTTTAATTTTGAATCAACGCATACCTTCTTTGACTTTTTATTTTTATTTTTAATTAAAAAAATTACCCCCTTAAACTTTAAAATAATTTATCTTAAAAATTACTAATATTTGAATCAAACAAATTACATCAAAAAACGATAATTTTGTGCTCTTCGATATGACATCCATCTCGATATAGTTTTTTTCTTCGTTTTAACCATTTTTTTATGTGAAATTCTATATACGTGTTATATTCATTATGAATATGCATGCACGTCTTAGGGTGTCCACATTCAGTATTAACAACAAAAGTGAACGTTCATTCACTATTCATGATGCATAATACCGTATGCATGATGAAAATATAATATTCAGGATTTTTTCGTTTTAACCGTTTTTACGTGAAATTCTAAATATGTGTTATATTCATTATGAATATGCATACACGTCCTCGGGTGTCCACATTCAGTATGAATAACAAAAGTGAACGTTCATTCACTATTCATGATGAATAATACAGTATTCAGGATGAATAATACACGAATCCATGATTCATGTATTATTTATCATGAATCGTGTATTATTCATCCTGAATGATACATTATTCATGATGAATAATATATGAATGACTCGTGAAGGTGTAGACACATGACACACTCTCTTTTGTTTCCCAATTCACAACCGAAATTTGGTTTAATTCATTATGAATATGTATGCGCATCCTCGGAAGTCCCACATTCAGTATGAATAACAAATGTGAACGTTCATTTATTATTCATGATGAATAATATAGTATTCAGGATGAATTACATAACATTCATGATGAATAATACACGAATTCATGAACCGTGTATTATTCACCCTGAATGTTGTATTATTCATCCTAAATGATACATTATTCATGATGAATAACACATGAATGACTTGTGAAGACATGGAGACGTGACGCACTCTCTTTTGTTCCCCGATTCACAACAGAATTACTCTATAGGTTCTCGATTCGTCTTGATGGGTGTTGGGTTACGGTGTTGAAGAAACGTGATGCCATACGACATTGAAGAAAGTGTTGAAGAAGGTGATGTCGAGTTACATACTTATGGTGTAGAGGCGATGTACAAACTTGAACGTACATAAATATTCATTATTAATATAACACATATATAACATTTCACGTAAAAAAACGGTTAAAACGACAAAAAAAACTATATCGAGATGGATGTCATATCGAATAGCACGAAATTCTCGTTTTTTTTGATGTAATTTGTTTGATTAAAATATTAGTAATTTTTAAGATAATTTATTTTAAACTTTAATTGGGTAAAAAAATTTTAATTAAAAAAGAAAATAAAAAGTCAAATATGGTAGACGTGTATTTAAATTTTCTTCCATTTTTACCCCTAAGCATTTTAAAATTAAAAACTCTATTTAATATGAGTTGTTAGATCAAAAGAGATTGAGTGGTTGAGATTTGTCCTCATGTGCACAATGAAAAATGAGTTTTTATTTGAACTTCCCCCTCTTTCTCTCTCTCTCTCTCTCTACATATATATATATATATATAGTCGGGTTCAAACGAGAACAATACCTATTTAAAAGAACACGAGAACTAACAAAATCATTAGTGATTTTACATTAACACATAAAAAAAAGTATTTTGGCCGCGGCTTCAGGTCCGCTGCAACAACCTAAAATTCAGAGTAAATTGAAAATTCGGAAACTGGGCAATAAGACATCAGCATTTGATATAAACCTCCCAAAAAAAGGGAAAATGTACTAAGCCTTTACAAAAACCTGAATACGGATATGGAATTCAACAACAAACTAATCTAAACATAAACTATCTAGATTACATCGGTTGTTAATCCAAAATCACCAAAATATGGGACTTATACAATTGCCCATCATCAAATACTAGACATCTAAAAAATCCTCGAGACCAAGCTCGCCACACAAGCCCTTGGCAACCCACCGCTAATGGCAACCTGTTATACATATCATTTGGGAAAAAGTGTTAGGCTTAAAGCCTAGTGAGAACATACAGTTTATAATTTCAAGAGACATAAACAATAGTATCGAAAGGAAACCTTTTCAAGAAAGTTTAGTTTACAATTGAAATCTTTGTCACATAAGGACCATTCGGTCCGAAAATTCATCTTGTGATGACGGGGGATACCCGATTTACCAAGGACTGTAGTGGAACACAAAAGTAGGCTACAATCCGAGTTGTGAGCTAAATACTTTGAATCCATGGCCACAATCAACAAGGTCCGTACTAAGATGTGAGGGAGGCCCCCCCGAGGAAACCAAGTCATACTCGTTCACTATGACTACATTATGACCCATGACTAGTAACCGATCTCATATAACCGTACCAAAGACCCCTGAGGGTCAAATGCATCCATAGCTACAAAAAGGGGAATAGACATCCCAATAATAAAAGCCGACTCAAAACCTAGGGATCAATTAGTAATGGTACAGACTTGTCACAATAACATATGTGACCAACCATAGATAGTCATATGGTATAAAAATATTTTACAAACAAAATGCTTACTTTCAAGTTTAACTGCTGGTAAGAATGAAAATCATAAAAATGAGTTTATATACATTCTTTCAAATAATCCACATAAATGTGCAAGTAAAACTTCCTTTTACTTCAAATAAGGTGGAACCCATCATTTTAGTCGAAAATGATCGGGAACCCTAAAATCTCCCAAAACTCAAGTTATGTCAAAATGTAGTAAAAGTAGATCCAAGACCATGGAGATATATAGGAGTTCAAAATGTAACCTTTGACATGTATAAAGTTTATAAAATGATAGTAGGAACTCACCAAATAGGTTTTAAACGAAAACCCGAAAACTAGATATCGACCCCTTCGAGAAGATGAAGCTTTCTATACCGAAACTTCGGATGATGCACTTAACACTAGCAACAAATGGCAACTGAAGAAACCTCGAATGGAAAGAATAGAAAGAGAGAAAGACTTGAGAGATTTTGAGATATTGAAATATCTCTTACACAACAAGATATTATGTTGAACACCCCTATGTCGGCCAGGGGTTTTCGCGGGTTATGCCGCGACCTCTATTCGCGGCGTAACTCGCCCGCTAACACAAAACCCAAACAAACAGAGGGTTTCGCGGGTTGTGCCGCGACCTCAAGTCGCGGTTCAACTCGCGCAGATCACTGTGGTTTGCCCGAAACCACCAAAAATCCAAACTCAAACTTCAAAACAAATGCGGTGCTAACGACAAAAGCTTAAACACAAGAATAACAAGATACATAACGAAAATCCGGGGTGTTACAATCCTCCCCAACTTGGGAATGATTTCGTCCCCGAAATCCCATCTACTCGAAAAGACGAGGATATCTTCGCTTCATATCCTCCTCGGATTCCCACGTCACGTTGGCTCCCCGATAATGCTTCCACTACACCTTGACCATAGTGACCTCTATGTGACGCAACTTCTTAGACTTTCTCTCTAAGATAGCGTCAGGTTCTTCTACACAACGGTTACCCTCGTCCACTCTTAACTCTGAGAGGGGAATGACGCTTTCTTCCTCTTCCAAACACTTCCGAAGGTAACAAATATGGAACGTGTTGTGGATTCTGCTCAACTCCGGCGACAGTTCCAATTGGTAGGCTTGCAAACCCACCCGCTTAAGCACTTTGAAAGGTCCAAGGAAACGGGGACTCAGCTTCCCACGTTTTCCGAACCTGATAATGCCCTTCCATGGCGACACCTTAAGCAACACATGGTCGCCCACTTGAAACTCCATCGACCGCCTCTTCTTATCGGCATAGCTCTTCTGACGATCCTGAGACGCTTTCAATCTTTCACGAATGCACTTGACCTTTGTAACACCCTAAAAATCAGAGTAAAATAAAACATGGAAAACCAGACAAAAGACAAAAGTAAATCCATTAATTTCCATAAATGGGATCAGTCCTTTAGACTATACAACCCTAAACAAGGATTTCATCAAAAGAATGGGACTTAACAACGCCCAACATCAATACTAAAATATCTCCAAAAACCTCGAGACTCAAAACTCGTCTCTCCAAAAACCCCGGCACCCACCGCTAATGGAAACCTGTTATACACATCATTTGAGAAAAAGTGTCAGACTATAAAGCCTGGTGAGAACATACAATTTATAAAGCTCGAAAGGTATAAACATCAGTATCACAAAGAAATCTTTTCATAAAGGTTTAGTTCGTAAAGATAACATTTCGCCACAACCGGGCCTCTTCGGTCCAAAACTCTTAAACGGTGATAAAAGGACCATTTTACCAAGGATAGTGGTGTAACACAAAGTAGACCACAAATCCGAGTTATGAGCTAAACACTTGGAGTCCTCAGCAATGAACCCAGAGTCCGTGCTACGAGGTGAGATCGCGCTCCCAAGGGAAACCAATGTATACTCCTTCACTAGGATCACCATGAACCATGGCTAGTATCCGGCCTCACATAACCGTACCAAGTTGCCCCCGAGGAACATGTGATCCATAGTTACAAAATGGGGAATATTACCTCCCAACAAAACAGTCTACTCCAAAATCTAGGGATCCACTAGTAATGGTAAGGACTCGTCACAACAACATATGTGACCAACCATAAATCAATATATGGTATAAGTACATTTTATAACCAAAATGCTATTCTCAGTTCAACTTCTGTTAAGAATGAAAATCATTTAAAATGAGTTCATAAACATCCTTTTCAAACGACCACATAATGTGCAAGTAAAACATCATTTTACTTCAATAAGGCGGAACCCGTCATTTTGGTCAAATCTGACCGGGAACCCCGAGATTCACCAAAAACTTCATTTATGACAAAATGTAGAGAGCATAAAATCATACCGTATAAATACTTTAGATTTCGCAAATAAGAGTTTTGACATGTATAAAGTTTGTAAAATGATAGTAGGAACTCACCGATAGGTTTTTGGAATAAAACCTAGAAAACCAGATAACGATCACGGCGTAGAGGTGAAGCTTAAAACGCCGACCTCTTGCTAGAAACACCAAAAACTAGCAACCAAACGAACCTTCGAAGATCGAAAGATAAAGAGAGAGAATAAGAGAGAGAGAAAGAGATATTTAGATTTTGAATTGTGAGACTCTTGGAAACTGGACCCCTTTAAGACGGTCAATGAAACTACGCGGGTTATGTCGCGACTTCAACCCGCGGTATAACTCGCCCGTGTCCCAAATACCCTAATCATCCAGTGGGTTACGCGGGTTATGTCGCGACCTCTAGTCGCGGTGTAACTCGCGTAGTTCCCCAAAATCCCATATCCACAGAGAGTTACGCGGGTTGTGCCGCGACTTCAACTCGCGGTGTAACTCGCGTAATTCACTGTTTCTCCCCCCAAATTCTCAAAAACTCTAAAACAACACCAAACCAAACACGGAGCTAACGGCAAAAGCTTAACACAAGAATAACAAGGTTACACAACGGAAATCCGGGGTGTTACAACCTTATCAGCCGTCTCTTGCACGATCTCAGGTCCAGATAATTGCTTCTCTCCCGCTTCAAGCCAACACACGGGAGTTTGGCACTTCCGCCCGTACAACGCCTCAAATGGTGCCATCCCAATACTCGAGTGGTAGCTATTGTTGTAAGCAAACTCCACCAAAGGTAGGTGAGAGTCCCAACTACCCCCGAAATCGATGACACAAGACCTCAACATGTCTTCCAGCGTTTGGATCGTTCTCTCTCTTTGCCCGTCGGTTTGTGGATGGTAAGTCGTACTCAACTTTACTCGCGTACCAAGCGCTTTCTGAAACCCATCCCAAAAGTTCGAAGTGAACCGAATGTCGCGATCTGACACGATTGATAAGGGTATACCATGCCTCGAGACCACTTCATTGATATAAAGCTTTGCTAACTTGTCCATCGGTAAAGTCTCGCGCATAGCCAAGAAGTGAGCGCTCTTTGTCAATCTATCGACTATTACCCAAATGGTATCGTGACCTCGAAGAGTTCTAGGAAACTTCGTCACGAAGTCCATGGTAATATGTTCCCACTTCCACTCGGGAATCTCTAAGGACTGAAGATTCCCATATGGACGTTGATGTTCGGCCTTAACTTGCGAGCACGTCACACAACGCTCCACATAACGCGCCACATCAAGCTTCATTACTGGCCACCAATAATGCAACTTCAAGTCCCTGTACCTCTTTGTACTTCCCGGATGAATGGAATACTTGGACTTGTGAGCATCCTCGAGCAACAGATCACGGTTACCCCCAACTTTGGGCACCCACACACGACCGCTAAACAGTTTTACCCCACGGCTATCTTCCGTTAAGAGCAAACGCTGCTTCGTCATGACTTCCTCTTTGAGATTTTCTTCCAACAAAGCTTCAACATGCGATGTATTGATCTTTTCAACAAGACTAGACACTAACTCGATTCTCGAATGGATAGCCCGAATACTTCCGCTATAGTCCTTCCGACTTAACGCATCGGCCACCACATTCGCCTTACCGGGATGGTAAAACAACTCACAGTCGTAATCCTTGAGCAACTCCAGCCACCACCTTTGCCTCATATTCAACTCTTTTTGATCAAAGACATACTTCAGACTCTTATGATTCGTGTAGAGTGTACATCTTGTGCCATAGAGGTAATGTCGCCAAAGCTTTAAGGCGAACACCACCGCTGCTAACTCCAAATCGTGGGTAGGATAGTTCTTCTCGTGTATTTTAAGTTTCCTCGAGGCGTAAGCGATTACCTTGCCTCTTTGCATCAACACACATCCTAATCCCATCTTCGAAGCGTCGCTATAGACCACGAAGTCTTCCGACCCTTCAGCCAATGATAAGATTGGAGTTTCGCACAACTTCTTTTGTAGAATCCGGAACGCCTTCTCTTGCGTTTCGGTCCAATCGAACTTCACATTCTTCCGAGTTAAAACTGTCAAAGAAGAAGCGATCTTCGAAAAGTCTTGAATAAATCTCCGGTAGTACCCCGCCAGACCCAAGAAACTACGGATCTCGGACGGACTCTTGGGAGGCTCCCATTTCATCATGGCTTCAATCTTGGAGGGATCCACTTTCACTCCATCTCGAGTGACAACGTGACCCAAGAATTGCACTTCTTCAAGCCAAAAGTCGCATTTGGAAAACTTGGCGTACAATCTTTCTTTTCTCAACACATCGAGAACTTCGCGTAGGTGTTGCTCGTGCTCTAACTCGCTCTTAGAGTACACGAGTATATCATTAATGAATACGATGACCGACTTGTCGAGGAATGGTTGGCACACCCTATTCATCAAATCCATAAATACCGCTGGTGCGTTCGTTAGGCCAAAAGGCATCACAAGAAACTCATAATGGCTGTAACGCGTTCTGAAGGCTGTATTCGGAACGTCTTCTTCTCTTACCTTCACTTGGTGGTAACCCGAACGTAAGTCGATCTTGGAAAACACCCCGCTCCTTGAAGTTGATCGAACAAGTCGTCAATCCTGGGAAGTGGATACTTGTTCTTCATTGTTTCTTTGTTCAACTCACGATAATCGATGCGCATTCTCATTGTGCCATCCTTCTTTTTAACAAACAAGACCGAAGCTCCCCAAGGCGACGAGCTCGGTCTTACGAAACCATTCTCCAAAAGTTCTTGGAGTTGTGCCATCATCTCCTGCATCTCCGCTGGCGCTAACCGGTAAGGGGCTCTAGCAACAGGAGCCGCTCCCGGTACGAGATCAATCCGAAACTCCACTTGATGATCGGGTGGTAACCTGGGCAAGTCGTCAGGAAAGGCGTCTGGAAACTCACGCACAACTTCATATCTTCAAGCTTTAACTTCTCTAGCTTGTCGTCGATCACGTAGGCTAGGAAGGACGAACATCCTTTCACCAAACACTTGCGTGCTTTAGTCATGGTGATTATTGCCACATCTCCCTTCCTCTTCTCACCATAAATCATAACAACTTCGCCACTGGGATTGGGAAGTCGAATTAATTTCTTGGAACATACAAACTCGGCATGATTGCTCGCTAACCAATCCATGCCGACCACAACATCAAAACCCCCGATTAACATCGACAACAAATCGATTGGGAAATCTCTCCCTTCGATTCCGAGAGTACACTTCTTCAGAACATCGCGGATCAGAACTTGACTACCATCTGCTATCTCTACCACTAACGCATTCTTAAGACTAGTAGTGGGCATAACAATCTTTTGACGGAACAACTCAGATATAAAAGAGAAATTGGCACCCGTATCGAATAAAACACGAATAGGTATTGAGTTTAGAAGAAATATACCCGATACCACATCAGCGGATGCCTTGGCCTCATCGGCCGTCATCTGAAAAGTTTGACCCGGAACCCTAGATGGATTCTCTTTCTTCACCGACGCGCTACCCGACATGAGCTTCGGGCAATCTCTCTTCATGTGCCCCGGTGTCTTGCAGTCATAGCAGACGAGTCCTCTGATCGGATAGTCGCGGGTGGTGTGATCAGATTTACCATACTTGAAACAAGTTTGGGAAGTGGTGTTACAGTTACCGTGGTGCTTGGTTCTGCATTTCTGGAACCACCTAGCTTCTTGATAACTGCTGAAGCTTCGGTTTCCGACAAAAGGTCGAGTTCTCTTGGGAGGTACTGAACTGCTCTCTCATTTTCTATTTTCAACCACCGCCACCACCTTCTCCTGTTTACCCCTCGCGTAAACCTCCTCCATAAACTGTGCCTCTTCAATCGTCTCACGAAGGTTGGAAGCCTTCGAATTTCGGACCATAGTCATCATGTCCGACGGTAGACCCTTCAGATAGGCCTTAATCTTCTCCTTTTCAGTTGAGGCCACATGACCCACTAACCCCAACTTTTCAATGAATTGACGGGTATACTCTCTCACCGTCAAATTCCCTTTCTCCAGCGCTCGGAACTCTGCCTCGATCCGATCCATAGCCCTCTCATTGTAGTATTCTTCCAAGATCTTTATCTTGAATTCGCCCCAAGTCAGTTGGGCCAAAACAGTAGGAGAGGGGGTGGACTGGATAACATTCCACCACGTCAGCGCCGTATCTCTAAGCAGTTGAGTACCGAATCTTACCCTTTGGTCATCACCACACTCGGATGAACCGAAGGCCTGTCCGATAGCTCGGATCCACTTAACACACACAACTGGGTCTTCGGAACCAGAGAACTCTGGTGGTCCACAACCCAGAAAAGACTTATAGGAACAACTTTTCCCACTTTTCGGAGCACCCACGACCCTTTGCTCCTCAGATCTGACCCTGTTCCCGGTGCCCCCAGAGCCAACCAACACATTCTCCTCCACTGCCTCATACCTCCTGAGTCTCGTGTCCCGGTCCTCCAACATCTTCTGAAAAATGTCTTGTTGTTTCTCCATGCCTGACGTCACCATTTGCATGACGCTGGCCATCATATCAGCTTGAGGGTTTGCCACTTGAATAACGGGGCTCGTAGATGCCAAATCTACTCTTGGCCCCAACTCCACTTCCTAGTAAATATCGGTGGCATGCCCGGAGGAACGACTGCTTGCACTCTAACCACCGGATTCAGCTCGCGCGAACTAACATCGCAAGATCTCCGTCGCCTAACGGACAACCACGCGTGTTCACCATACCTAAGTAATGGTTGCCACACAAGCACGAAAAGAATGAGAGACAGATCAACAGAATAAGCACGAAAGAACGAACTACCACGTTACCAATTGTAATAGTAACAGTACTTTAAGCACAATCACGTATAAATATTCTCATAATAACATTAGCTAAGTGAGATTATGAACATACAATACATAAAGGTTCTTAATACCGTCGCCACAACGTTCGATAGCTGTAATTTCCGTCGACTCTAAGACCAACCCATCTTAGAAGTTCTACCCAACTCACGAATCAACGCTTAACATACTCAGTCTAAGTCTAGACATCTTACATTCATGCCTAGATCACTTAAACTAGAGCTCTGATACCAACTTGTAACACCCTAAAATTCAGAGTAAATTGAAAATTCGGAAACTGGGCAATAAGACATCAGCATTTGATATAAACCTCCCAAAAAAATGGAAAATGTACTAAGCCTTTACAAAAACCTGAATACGGATATGGAATTCAACAACAAACTAATCTAAACATAAACTATCTAGATTACATCGGTTGTTAATCTAAAATCACCAAAATATGGGACTTATACAATTGCCCATCATCAAATACTAGACATCTAAAAAATCCTCGAGACCAAGATCGCCACACAAGCCCTTGGCAACCCACCGCTAATGGCAACCTGTTATACATATCATTTGGGAAAAAGTGTTAGGCTTAAAGCCTAGTGAGAACATACAGTTTATAATTTCAAGAGACATAAACAATAGTATCGAAAGGAAACCTTTTCAAGAAAGTTTAGTTTACAATTGAAATCTTTGTCACATAAGGACCATTCGGTCCGAAAATTCATCCTGCGATGATGGGGGATACCCGATTTACCAAGGACTGTAGTGGAACACAAAAGTAGGATACAATCCGAGTTGTGAGTTAAATACTTGGAATCCATGGCCACGAACAACAAGGTTCGTACTAAGATGTGAGGGAGGGCCCTCGAGGAAACCAAGTCATACTCGTTCACTAGGACTACATTATGACCCATGGCTAGTAACCGATCTCACATAACCGTACCAAAGGCCCCCGAGGGTCAAATGCATCCATAGCTACAAAAAAAGGAATATACATCCCAATAATAAAAGCTGACTCAAAACCTAGGGATCAATTAGTAATGGTACAGACTTGTCACAATAACATATGTGACCAACCATAGATAGTCATATGATATAAAAACATTTTACAAACAAAATGCTTTCTTTCAAGTTTAACTGTTGGTAAGAATGAAAATCATAAAAACGAGTTTATATACATTCTTTCAAATAATCCACATAAATGTGCAAGTAAAACTTCCTTTTACTTCAAATAAGATGGAACCCATCATTTTAGTCGAAAATGATCGGGAACCCTAAAATCTCCCAAAACTCAAGTTATGTCAAAATGTAGTAAAAGTAGATCCAAGACCATGGAGATATATAGGAGTTCAAAATGTAACCTTTGACATGTATAAAGTTTATAAAATGATAGTAGGAACTCACCAAATAGGTTTTAAACGAAAACCCGAAAACTAGATATCGACCCCTTCGAGAAGATGAAGCTTTCTATACCGAAACCTCGGATGATGCACTTAACACTAGCAACAAATGGCAACTGAAGAAACCTCGAATGGAAAGAAGAGAAAGAGAGAAAGACTTGAGAGATTTTGAGATATTGAAATATCTCTTACACAACAAGATATTATGCTGAACACCCCTATGTCGGCCAGGGGTTTTCGCGGGTTATGCCGCGACCTCTAGTCATGGCGTAACTCGCCCGCTAACACAAAACCCAAACAAACAGAGGGTTTCATGGGTTGTGCCACGACCTCAAGTCGCGGTGCAACTCGCACATATCACTGTGGTTTGCCCGAAACCACCAAAAATCCAAACTCAAACTTCAAACCAAACGCGGTGCTAACGACAAAAGCTTAAACATAAGAATAACAAGATACATAACGAAAATCCGGGGTGTTACATCCGCATGGCTTTTTTGCACGTTAATCTAAAATTACTAATGATTTTGTTACTTCTCGTGTTCTTTTAAATAGGTATTGTTCTTGTTTGATCCTCCCTCTCTCTATATATATCTACTATATTATAAAGATTCTAAAACGGTTATTTGTACAAAGTGTTTCTTGTACAATGTTACATTTACGTTATATATAATATATATTTTTAAAAGAAAAGAATGTAAAAGGACAGTATTACCCTTGACTTGACGAAACAATTGGTAGTGGAGTTAGGACAAGGAACTTAATCCGTAACAAAAATGAAAGCAAAGTGATTATATTTGTAATTATTTTGTTTGAGGGACCCAATCCATAATTTTACTATAACCACAATGACGAATTTTGTAATTTACTCTTTTTTATATTATATAGGCATATACCCGCACGATGCAGCGGAATGTAAGTAAATAACGGACAATTAATGCTACTTCCTTATAGACATATCATCAACAATCAACCATGACCTAAGAATCACAATTTATGAAACCCTAAACCCATAAAGATATTCAATAATTAGTTTATATTACAATTATTGACCGAAAAAATTATAATGATATAATTTATAATAAGAATGAAACGTATTTTACGATTATGTATTTTTAATGTGCTTAACGGTGGAAAAAAATAAAACGTATGGATAGAAAAAAATTAATTCGTAAATGGTATAATTTATAGAAAAATGAATGTATTTTTTCATTACATTTTTGTTCATATACGGTTATTTGTGCTAATATGATAATGGTGTAAAATGAAAAAGTAAGGGATATAAAATAAATTAAATAAGTAATTGTAAGGGTGATAAATATAACATTATAAAGGTGATAAATGTTATTATACAAAAGATTGTATAATAACCGTTTTAGAATTTTTATATAATAGTATAGATTAAATTATTAACACGATAAAATTATACAGTTATTGTAATTACAATATTACATAAAACAAAGTGGTAAATTTCATTAACCAATCGGCCATGTAAATCATGATTTTGACAAATCATATCGACATATAAATCATGAATCTGACAAATTCACATCCCCCAGACTTAAAATATAAAGTTATGATTATTTTCCCATATCCACTATCAAATATATAAAGTTCATCAAATTTCAAATCACATAATTAATTCAAAAGCAATGATATATTCTCTTATACATTTTATTAAATATTTATACTATATTATAAACTATTTATAAAAACTCTTAAAAACAATTGCTAAAGTTTAATGTTTTTTTTTGAACGGCAAGCAGAACCACTTTTATTACCACTCCAAACAAAAACCAAGTTACAACGATCAAAACGATATAGACCAAACCAAACAAAAGACCACCCCCGAACAAGAACAAGGATGTCGAAGAACAGATCACTGCAAACAAAACAACAACTATCGGTGAAGTTTGCGAGTAGCAAACGATCACTTCTAAAGCTTAATGTACTGTTATTTAATGTTAATTACTTAAAATATCTTAAAAACAACCATTAAAACTTTATGTATTACATTTAATGTTATTTATTAACTATTAATCCTTATCTCTAATCACTTTAACTCCTTTAAAACCACTCCTCATTTCAACTCCCCTAAAATCACTACCACCATAACTAAATACATGATAAAAATCAAATTTTAAATATAAAAAATCTAAAATCTAAAATATAATTAAGAAAATCTAACTGAGTATTTAATGTTTATTTTATAAAAAAAATTATTAAACCTAAAATAAATTACATTATCATTAAACTATCCAAAAACTTTTAAAACAAGTTTTTATGCATTAAATACTGTTTATTGATACACATTACTTAAAATTCAAGATTACAAGTCATTATGTATGAGTACAAATTTCTATATATGTTAATTTGAATTCATAACCAACTGATAAACATAATCAAAACAGAATAAAAATCTCAATTTAAATATAAAGAATTTAAAATATATAAGATAATTATTGAATTCTAACAAAATACTTATTTTTTTTATATATATAAAACATTATATTATTAAGCCTAAATTAAACAAATTTATAAGAAAATTATCATCTCTCTCTAAACCATCCAAAATCATACTGTAAATCGATATAAATACAAAAAATAAAAGGAAACAATAAAATCGTGATGTATCTCGCTGCATTGCGCGAATACGCTTCTAGTATTCTTAAATGCATTTAAGAACACCTTCTATAGGGTTTGTTGAAAAGAATATATTTACTAATGTTTAAATTAGAATATAGTATCCAAGATATTTGTTGAGTGGATGAATCTTTAAAGCTTGTTAGTTGATATATAATTGTTAATTTTTGTTAATTTTTGTTAATTATTAATAGTTATGATTAAGATTTGATAGTTGATGTCAAATTGTTAGTTTTTTATTGTTAATTTAGGGTTAGAATTTATTAGTTTATATCTAATTGTTAATTTGAAAGATCTTCCTTGGATTCATTCGAAATATTTTTTTTAATTTTTTTTTGAACGGCATAAGTAAATTTTATTACCAACCCACTAAAAATGTACAATACCCGAATGTCAAGAAAACAGAACCATATCTTACAACAAAAAAGAAATTAACGTGCAGCCCAAATTGGAAAGATTGAAACCCGAGTTTGCGAGAATCAAACCGATTTTTTTTTTAATGGAGTATCACCCTAATCGAAAAGAAGAATACGCATATTTAAGTAGAGGACATTGTCAACTACGTGGGTACATGGCCACTTAAATTCCGATCCCTATCACCAAAAATTCTGGATCCACCACTACCAGTCAACCACCCCTCATAGGTCCGCCCTTGAATATGAATTATTTATATCTAGATTTGTATATCGACATCTAAGTAACTACAAGTTGAAGTCCAAGCTGTTATCCCATTTGCGTAGAAAAAGTGTTGGTAAATGTGGTAATTTCAACCATTTAAAACGATTAAAAGAATATATTTTGATTATATTTAAATTAATCACATCGAATTATATCTAATTTAATTAAATCGAGTAAACAACTTATAAATTTAACTAAAAATGAAGTTGGTCAGTGAACTGAACTTCACTTAAAATATGTTATCGATAGTATTTTAATTGTATTATCTAAAAATTTAATTTTTTATTTAATTAATAATGTTTTTGTAAGTATTTGATATATTAATTACAAAATTTAAAAAATAGACAAAATTGAATTGTTTTGTAGAAGATATTTTGTTGCGTCTAGGATGAAGATGAACCCACAAATCAGGGTGGACCTATGTTCCAACTTCCAAGCATGGGTATTACATGATCCACTCAATTATTTTTTAAATTTTTAGTGTAAGTTTTAATTTTGGTCCTTGAGTTTTGGTAAAAAGTTTGAAAATGGGACATGAAGTTTGACAAGTCTAGTAATCATCTTTATGGTTTTCATTTTGTTATGAAAGTGATTACTTGTTATTACCTTTACTTATTTTCTTGGTTAAAAGGGTCATTTCAGTCTTTTCATAAAATATTAATTTTCTTTTAAGAAATAGAGGAAATTATGGATTTGGTCCATGAGGTTTCCAAAATATCTTGGATTTAGTCCCCAAAATTTGTTTATTACAAGATAGACCATAGAGTTCGTATTTTCGTAACACATTGGTCCCTACCTCTAACTTCGTTAGTGCATGCTCCGTTAACCTCCATATTGATGAGGGTAAAATCGTCTTTTTTTTATGTTTCCCTCCTTTTTTAATCAAATTGAGCTCCATATAAACCCACCTAAACCCTCGATTCGTTCATTCTTGTCCCTATCGAACTGAAAGCTTCGAAGTTATTCTCAAAATGGTGGTAATATGCGATTGTGGAGCGATTGGAAGTGTTTGAACTTCATGGACCAACAGAAATCCTGGTCGAAGATTTTATTGTTGTTCAAGACAAGTAAGCAATATTTACTCTAAATTCTCATCATATCCAGTCATTTGAAAAGCCCGTATTTTTTATAGGTTTCAAATTGGGGCTTTATTGAGTGGTTAGACCCAAAAATATGTAATCAGTCTATGCAAGTGATTCCTGGTTTATTGCGGTCCAAGAACAACTTTGAAGCAAAGATGAAGGCGAAGGAGTTGGAAGCATCTACATTGAAAATGTTGTTGTGCATCAGCTAGTTGTTTTTTGTAACAATTTGGTTTCTTCTTTGACCCAATCTTTAGTATTAGTGAACAATGTGTGTATTTTTGGTGAAAATGGTTGGAACATTTTGTAATCAATTGATTGACGATTGACATTGTTTTGTATCATTGAAGAATATGTAATGAAAATGGTTGGGCCTTTTGTTGTTAAATTTGTATTCTCTCTAGTTTGGCAATTGACATTGTTGTAGCAGGTAACACTACAAATAGCCATTACCAAAAGATGAACACAATCAATTTCAAATTACAAATAGTCATTACATGATGTTGCAAGTAACATTATATAAAATGTACATAAACAAAATAAAGTACAATGTTCCAGCATGTATGTAACTTGGATTACCAAAAGATCAATCCCATTCATTACCATAAAAGCAAAAGTAAGAAGTAGCCATTTTGTTGGATTACATAACCAAAAAACCAACAGTAGAAAATAGGCATAATAATGTTTAGATAGTCCGAAAGAAAAAGTCACTGGTAGGCTTAGTGTTTTCAAACATAACATACTAAAAACAACATTCAAACATAACTAAACTTAACAAATCTAAGCTACATATTTCCATATATTCCTCCCTTTTATAGGTCCTTGAGTTGTGTCCTTTCTTGTTGCATCTGGCATAGGTAACTAACTTCCCACACTTTAACAACTTTGATCCCCTGACAATAGGTTGGCTCATCTCTTTTGCATCTTTCTTCCTTTTCTTCTTGGGCCTCCCGACTTGTATGTGATGCTTTGATGGAGTAATTCTGATAGTACATGGAAATTTAGGCCATAACTCCCTACCATTTAGAGGTTCAATCCTGAAGTCAAAAACAACCTTCCATGTAACAAGTGTGTAACTTGGATGAACCTAAAATCCTGGTGACTCTTTCCATGTACCATATTGCTCCTGCAACATGCTTACATGGTATGCCAGTAAGTTTCCACTTTCGATAAACACATTCCTTCTCTCTTACATCAACTACACGTTGATCTCCCCATGGTCCACTAACCTCATACTTGTCACTCCTATTTGATAAAACTGTGTATTCGGATGCCAACAACTTAGTGGCTATGGGAGTCAAAGGTCCACCACATTTGTCAATCACCTTGTTTACATTAATAATTCTCTTTAACATATACTACCTTATATACTTTAGTGCCAGTATGATAGGCTTGTCCCTTCCATCAGTCAATTGTCTATTAAAAATCTCACACATGTTATTTAATAACACATCACAATGTGATATACCTGTAAAATGATACGAGGCAAATTAAACACAACATAACCAAACAATCCAAGAACAAAATAGCCAGACATGTAACTCTTATTTTTACCTGTAAAATGAGATCTTAACCAAGCTTGGGTGGAATTTCTTTCAACCACTTGTATACTTCTGGTTTGAATGTTCTCAAGTTAGACATGCATTTTTCAAATTGTGGAATAGTGGTTGTTGTTGCTGCACATTGCCACAAAATATATTTGTATGCTTTGACTCTCCAAGACTTCTTCGTATTTTTATGAATGTGCCTCAAGCAATACATATGCTTTGCACATAGAAATAGCCCGGAAATTGCTGGTATAATCTTCTATTGTGATATTATGTCAATCCAGGTGTTATAAACATATAATACATCACCCAAACAGATAATACATTGTATTAATAGAGTTAGGGAAAAAAAATAAAGGTATACCTTATGTCTGTCGTTAATACATGTGAAATTTGAGTTCCTCTCAAATCCTAAATCATCACCTAAATAGTCCAAGAACCATGTCCAAGAATCGGTACATTCAGACTATAATATTGCATAAACAAGTGGATAGATTCCATGGTTGGGATCAATCCTAACTACAGTTAATATCTAATAGTGATTTTTACACACCTTCAGACGTGTGATAATTGAAACCAAAAGCAAGTATACAATATGACCCAATATCGTCTCTCAAGTAATAAAATGGTAAGAACCAAGTATCGTATTCCACAAGGATAAGTATCTTAAGCTGCAAGATCTCAAGTTTAAAAACTAACTTCATATGGAAAATTTGAAGAAATTGTTTTGGTTAGGATTTACACTACTGGAAATAACATAATATACAGAGAAAAGCATGAGTGTAAGACTTTTGGTGAGAAATAAAGACAAATTCTAGCAGACCAATGTTGTAGAAATGCTAAATCATGTGTCTGATAATAACTAGTTTCACCATCTATTTTGAGGAGTATCCTTCTAGATATCAACCATTGCACTATTGTTTAACTTTCAACCAACATATTCTTATGTAGTATCAGGACTAGTGGTAGTGTCAAATGGTTTTCTCAAAATATATGGATTAACAAATGCATTTGTTTAAAAGCACTCTTCCGAGCCAATTCCCATATCATCTAAGTTGATTTGTTCCAAGTGACTCATTCCTGAGTTCATTACACTTTAAAACTTTGATAATTTACTAACCCATCGAGAATTAATCAGTTTGAAAAACATAGATAACAAATTCCTTTGTTAGAAACTCTTCCAAGTCTACTTTCCATATCATTCAAACTGATGTTCATTCAAATGGCTTATTCCTAAGACCATGACACTTTAACACTTTTCAAAGTAATCAACTAGTCAAGTAGTGTCTTGGATTTATAAAACTTGAAATGAAATAATGAAACATCATTATTGCGAAACAATGTCCATTTTTCTTTGGTTTAAAATCTCAGTCTTTGTCTCACACCCAAGCTATAAAAATTAGCTACTCATAACAGAAATAAATTCCAAGGAAATGTGAAGAACATAAAGTAAATGCATAAAAGTAAATGATAGAAATTAAATAACTGAAAGTAAATGGCGGAATGTAAGACGGTAAGTGTAAAAAAGTAAAGAACTTAATGTAAAGATGCAACGAAAAATAAAGAACAAGATTCAAGAAAGTACGAGAATTAATAAATTAAAACGAGAGAGCATAAACTTAAAATACTTCAAAATGTAAATCACAATCAGATTAGATCTGACTGAATTTCTCCTCTCTTAAACCACAAACCCCACACCTCTTATTAATAATAACTAGAGGATGACAAAGTGAAACATTTAAGCAAGCTTGGTCTCTAAGCTTTGAAAGGTACAAATAAGTCAAAAAAGCAAAAATCTTTGAAGTACAATTAAGATAATCTAATCTCCAACCATGCAAACTTCGCAAGAGCTTCCAAAAGTTATCTTCAAGCCACAAAATTTATCTTCTAGCCAATTTTCCTTGGTCTCTACGTCTTCCTTCACCCAGTTCGAATGATTTGCCAATGCTACAACATAGGATACAACACTCTAATTATGCCCAAAAGTTCAAATAAGCCTTTAGTGTAAAAACAGGTAAATCATGAACTCTACCTCCATAAAATAAATAAATGGAAAATAAGGTATCAAAATGACTCAAGATTGGGATATAAAGAGAAAATGACCTAACTATAGTAAAGAAATGCGTGTTGAAGCACTAAATAAATAGCGTGTATCAATATATGTCCAGGAAAAAGGGCCTTTCATAAAAGCTCCGTCCATAACCAACAACTCTCTATCGCATGCTTTGAAGTCGTTCTTAAGTGGACATAAACAAACATATAACTTCTTAAACTGTCTACTTAATCTTGTTCATTTGGTTTAGTGTACATATCCAACTTAATAGTTGTATCATTGTTGGTCATCTACACCTCAAGACAGTAGTCTCACAACCATGAATATTGTAGAGTGTAATTACCTTTTACCCTGTGTGTTACCATTGTTTTTGCCCTGAAGACCTCCTACTTTGAAACATGCACATCAAGCTTCCTTTGGAGTTGATCTTTGAGGGAATTGAGTGGTATATTAGGGTTAGGAACAATTGTCTCTTTGATCTGCTCAAAGAGATAATTTGATGTACATTGTCTTACTTTTCTAGTTTGTAGATATTTATGCTTATCATTGTATGTTCTAACAACCCATGTTTCATCTTGACTGTTTGTGGATGTGTGCATTGTTCAATGACAATGTGGACCACTTGTAATTTAATTTATTAACCCTTCACTTGGCCCACCAGTACTAGCCCCACCAACATCTTGGTTACATGTTGCCACCTCCCCTTTATAAATGGCCCTTATTCTAATCTTATTTATTAATTATCCAAGGTCCCTTTTGGTTTCGATTGCATGTTCTGTAATCAATTGCTTGATTTCTTTCTTACTACTAAACAGTTGTCCAACATAAAACCCGATTCTACAAGTTTTTTGTCTATGATCTGCTGCATGCTTCTTTCTTAGATCATGCAAGTTTTTTTTCCTTGGTCCCTCAAAATCAGAATGTTCTCTACTATCATAGTCATGAAATTAGAATGGTTATACATCATCATCCACATTGACATCAGGAAACAAGTTCTCTATGTTTTCCGTCCATTATGCATCATAGTCTATAGTTGCATAGTATCTCAGCATATCCATATCAAATTCCTCATCTATCTCATTCACATCATATTCCTCATCTATCTCATTATCACTTGGTTTTTGTGGATCTTCATTTGTAGGCAACTCTATTTCTAAACCCCAAAATGGATAAATGTCTTCAAAGTCATCAAACCCAGCCCATGGTTCTGCTTGAGTGAAACCATCCCCTGTCTCTGTTTGCCCTAACCCAACCTCTGTCTCTACTTAACCCAACCCAACCCCTGTATCTGCTTGATCCACCCTATCCTATGCCTCTGCTTCTACATTTATTTCTGTTTCAACCAAACTAGGACATGCCTTTTCTTGATCATGCTCTTGTACATTGCCCATTGTTTGATCATCCTCTATTTCAATCCATCTATGTAACACCCTAAAATTTAGAAGGAATTTTAACCGGAATAAAGACATAAGATCGACAACTATAAATAATAATCAACCAAAAGGGGAAAGGTGTAAAAGCGTTTACAACACTAATGATGGAATGATAATTAAAAACCTAGTAATCTAAACTACAATGAACTCAGATTACACACGGGTGTGTCATTATCAATTTCCCAAAATTCTATCAACAATATGTACGCCGAATCTCTAAAAATGATCTATTCCCAAAAGATTTCCTAGTCGCGCCCACACTTCACCCAAGATCTCAAAGCCCTGCCGATAAGTGAACCTGTTACACATAACATTCGAAAAAGTGTTAGGCTTTACGCCTAGTGAGAACATCAATAAAAGACAAGGTTAAAAAACGGTAAGAATAACATAACATTTATAATTCTTCAACTTAATCATACATCTTTTACATCCTTTGAAATTACTTTTAAATACATTGAGTTGACGGGAGAGACCCGTCTTATCATAGTTGTGAAGGAACACAAAAGTAGGTCATCAACATATGTGTGAGCACAAATCAAGGATGGAAATTTTTTAACATCAACCCTATCTAGGTTTTTAGTCTTTGGACATCAATTTTATCCAAGCCTTTAGTCCCATAAAAATTGAGTTCAACTCTATCCAAGTCTTTCACTGAAGGAGATGCCAAGTTCAACCCTATCCAGGTCTTTACCTTGGTCCCTCCTATCCATGATAAGTATATACATTTAAAGCTTACCTACAAATTTAGTACACATTGCCAATTTGTAATATGGGTTTCACATCTATGATTCTTAATTTAAATAGACCTCATAACCATAGGTCCATTTACATGGTGTCCAATTCATTACAACAACATGGCATACAATTTAACATTGATACAATACACTTTTTGTCCATAATGCAGCAATAAGGAAAGTCATCATATATCCATATGTTGAAAGATTTACCAATACTCTTTTAAGACCCAAAACCATTCAAACATATAAGTAATAGTCATTTAAGCAAGTAGAACCCATTTTCCATAAACATTTCCCTATTACTCATAGTCAAGGTCAAAACCTAATTTTAACCTAGTTTTTCCAAAATCAACATAACAAGGAGAAATTGATTAAAAGGAATTTAAGAAAATGTGGTAAGCATTTAAACATGTATAGAGTTTATAAAAATGTGTAGGAGGTACTCACCTTGTTGATTTTGGGGTCACAAACCTATAACCAAAGAACCCTTAGTGTAGATGACGACTTGGGAACACTTGGGACTTGGGAACACTTGGGACTTGTAACTCCACTTCACTAGATGATTAGAAACATAGAGGAGAGGAATGCAATAAATGTTCATAGAAATGATTCAATTAAGAATCAATAAAAGGGTGGTTGGATACCTTCAATGAGAAGAGAATTCGTCCAAGTCAAAACCCAAGCCAAATTTGCCTAAAATCCTGACTTGACCCATTTTTATACCCCTGGCCCCGCCAAGTGAGAGTGACATACGACTATGCCCTTGGCATGGTCGTGGGGCATAGTCTCCCGCATGGGGAGACCCACGGTACCTCTCCCGCGATTGTGACACCGCGACTGTGACCCTGGTACTGTCTCCAGGTCACAGTCACGGTCACAGTCGCCCAACCTGTATCGAAAGCCAAAATTTGATTTTCTTGGTCGCTACGCTAGTTACTTAAGAGAACTAAGAGTAACCCAAACTTACACAAAATCCTATATTACCTTTTTGTAAAATAAATATGACATCATAAAACTTACCGAAAATCCTGGCGTTACAATCTACGAAGTAATTTTTTCTTTTTGCATGTGGAACTACCAACCTTCCATGTTTCCTTTCTATACCTACGAAGTGGTGGTGATACATCACTAGGGATTTCATCTATAACAATGTTTGAAGCCCTTGTTGACTTGAAATAAGTAGTTAAAGTTGTAGTCTAATGCTTTGTGTATACCTTAATCAGTTTATATTGGGTAGTGTATTTTAACAAATTCAATATGTCTTGGTCACTTCCTAAGGCTTGAAGTCAAATATCTAGGTAAGAATTAGGGATAAGGAAATGATAGAAGATTGGACGAGTACGAATATAACCTATTTCCTTAATCATAGCATTCACTTCATGGACACTCAACTCATCACATTCAGTTAAATCCATGAAATTTGTCTTACCATTCATGTACTTCCTTCCTGGAAATTTCGTAACAAAATCGACCATGATTGATCTTCATGGTGATAAGATTAGAATGGTTCTCTGCAAAAGAAAAAAAGTTTAATAATAACCATTGTCAGGTAAAACTCATACAAAACTCATACACTCTTAAGCAAAAAAAGTCAATGAACAAACCCTATTTTGCGCACCCTGAAGATTGACAATGAACAAATCACATTTATACAAACATTGAGAAGCCACTTACAAACAAAACCCATTTACCAAGTATAAACAAAAATACATTTTTTTGAAGTGTATCTTCATCAACAATAAAAGGAAAACCATTTATGCTTTTCATAAGGATCAAATGCATCAGTGGTGTTTCAAACTTGCCATAATGTTGGACCGATGTATGTGAAACCCGGTTTTCAAGAGCATGTGCTGGAGAAGATGAAGAGGATGAAAGATAGGGACGAGAATGAATGGATCGAGGGTTTAGGTGGGTGTATATGTAGCTCAATATAATTAAAAGTGGAAGGAAACCTAAAAAACGATTTTACCGTCATCAATATGGAGGTTAACGGAGTGTGTACTAACAGAGTTAGAGGCATAGACCAATGTGTTACGAAAATACAAACTCTGAGTTCTATCTTGTAATAAACAAATTATGGGGATTAAATCCAAGATATGTTGGAAACCTCAGAGACCAAATCTGTAATTTACTCTAAGAAATAATATAATATAATATTTATTTTATAATTTATACTTTATTTTATTATAAAATTCCTCTCTCAATCTAAAATTTGTTATTTTTTAAAAAATAAAATAAAATAAAAATTTATGTTATTTTTTAAAGAAAAATTAATTTTTTTGATGAAAAAACTGAATTGCATCTCACTCTAACGGAGAAAATTAACAAAGTTAGTGAGCATGAACCACTTAGGGTGCATTTGGTTTGTAGACTGGGTGAGATGGGTGGGACAAAAACTCAGTGTCCCACGTTTAGCGTGACATAGGACAAGACAAAAAATCACTGTCCCATGTTTGGCGCAACATGAGACAGAGACTGGACATGGTGGGACAAAAAAAGATATTTTCTTATTCCACCAAAATAGGTGGAACAACATGGGACAAAAATAAGACAGAAACTAAAAATCACTGATCTACCGCCATTTGATATATAATCATGATATGGTATTAGTTTTAAGGGTCACCACTACCCATCACCGCCACTACCACCATCGGCGACCACCAGTAGCCACTGTCAACCACCGTCGGCCATCTCTACCTATTTCTTCACCATAACAACCTCCTCAACCACCTCCACAACCATCAGCCATCGCCACCACCACTACCATCGTCGACCACATCCACTAACACCGATCACCACCACCTATGGCCGCCACCACCATCAACTGCCACCGATAGCCACCACCAACCATCGTCGGCCACTTCCACCTCTTCCTCAACTACTACAACAACTTCCTCCACCACCTCCATAACCACCGCCTATCGCCACCTCCACCGATCACCACCATCTATTGCCACCGCCACCACTAGCGTTCACCGTCAACCACCGTCACTCGCCGCCAACCATCGTCGGTGACCTCTGCCTCTTCCTCCACTACAATAACCTCTATTACCACTATCCACCGCGAACACCACTACCATCGTCGACCACTTGTACCTCCACCACATCAACCACAACAACTTCCTGCAACACCACTATCCACTATTTGTTCATGTTCTTTACAATTACCGTCACTATCCACTATCTTTCACGTTCTTCACAACTGTCGTTCTTCACCGGTCACCTATCGCCTTTATGTTTACCTGTCGCTGCAACTATGCATCCGCCAATTCATTAAGATCTTCCAAATTGAATCAAATATTATATTTTCTTTATATGAATCGGATTTTTTCGAACTAACATCAATTATTTCAGATTTTCATTCAAATTTCCTACCATTGTTTTTGTATGTATTTATATGTATGAAAATCATGTAAAAAAATAAAAATATTTTTATAATTAAATTATTTAAATATATAGTTTATTTGTGTTATTTATAACT
Organism: Arctium minus; assembly: GCA_954870635.1. NCBI lineage: Eukaryota > Viridiplantae > Streptophyta > Magnoliopsida > Asterales > Asteraceae > Arctium > Arctium minus. Next base: position 46,128,623 of record OX941096.1, read on the forward strand.
ATTATATGACATATAAAATCATCAAACAACTTTTAGGAAAATTTGTTCAGTCATGTCCTATCCAGTCCTAGTCATACCAATCATAAGACAGACATTTGTCTTGTCCAGTCCAATTTTGTCCAATCCAGTTCTAGCCTCTTGTCTTGTCCTGTCCAATCCCGTCAAATCATGTATGCGTACCAAACGCTACCTTAAAACCCCAAGGATGCTGCCCATTTTCAAACTTTTCAGTAAACCTGAAGGACCAAAATTAAATTTTACTCGAACTTTTATAAAGAGTAATTTATTTACTTTTTACATTATAAATGTAAAAAAAAAATTATAATAATACATACCCTATACAAATAAGGTTGCTTTTGATGAACTAATAAGATAAGTTTGATTTTAGCCGCGTGAGGAGATGATTATTGACTAATAAACTAGATATTAACAAATAAATTAATCATACTTAAATTGATATTATAAAAATTAGTTGAAATAAAAAATATAAAAGGCAAAATTACAATTTTTTTTTGAAGAAATCACATTAAGCCCATAAAAACGTCATTTTGACAGTGTTTCAAAAAGTAAATCTATACTTTAATTTCAAAAAATACACAATAATCTAACTTTTATATCTTGTGAGGTTAGACCATCCACACACGCTTGCAAAGAAGCTTGCAAAAAGGATTGCAAAGGGGTTTTAGGTGCCACCTAGGATTTGCAATTGCAAATATTGCAATTACAATTGAAAGCCATGGCATCTCACTACTCTTTATTTTTAATTTTTTTTTAATTTAAATAAACTCCAACTATATATATATTGTAGAAATTAATTATTTTAATTTATTTTTTAATTAAATTAATTATTCTTGTTTAAATAAAAATCTATATATCTATATATGTTATTTTTTAAATAAAATATAAATACAATATAAAAAATAATTTAAACATTAATGAAATTACATATAACACATATTGCAACATACAATACTGATAAAACTATTAAAATGTACGATACTGATAAAACTACATATAATGTAATTTATAAAATTACATATAAAAAATAAATGTATATAATAATTTATAAAATAATTAATAAATGTTGTAGTGGGGACCACTTTTGAAAGTGTAGGTCGATTCCATGTGTGTAGATGGTAATTGCAAAAGCTGATGTGTCACAATTGAAAGTGTAAATGAATTGCTGAGATGTAAATGGTCTTAGCTCAACTGATAATAAGGCTCGAGTCTTCATGAATTCTTCTCAAAGATCATTGATTCAAATTCTGTAAAGTCATTAAAATTTTAAAGATCTTTAAGATTAGTCGAGATATAAATAAGTTTAACTAGATAGGTTTAAAAAAAAATCCAACTTGGATGATGAGTACCATCTTGCTTTCATCATGCAAATGTATATATGACGTCACTTAGCACAAAGACCCAAATGCCATGCCCAAATGTATCTTTGGAGTGGATGTTGTGGGTGTAATTATGGTCATATCACTAACATAAACTTGTCTTTATTGGATATGATTTTGCTTAAAATCAATATTTATTTCATTCAATTATAATTTTAAAAAACATATATTTAGAAATTATATTTAGAAATAAAGTCTATTTTAGAAAACATATTTTTGAAAAGTATATTAAAATACAAACATTTTGTTTACAACAGAATATTAAACGTGTATTTTTAAAAATATATCTTTTCAAAATAATATTTAAATTAAAATGTCATTCTTTTACAAGCAAAATTTCCTATTTTTAAAAAATAATGATTTGTTAAACATATTAGTTGATAAGATTTATCAGTTATTGGTTATTATAGTTTTTCTTTAGACTTTTCACTATGTACTGTATGGTTTCAAGAACGAATTCATTTGTACGCCTCTTATTTATGCTCTGTTGGCAAGCATATAGCGGCTTTATTGCTAGTATGCTCACTTTATAAGAAGGAAAATTTACAGTTGATCAAACAAACAATGTTTGCTATAAAGACAATATTTAAACCTAAAATGGTACGAACGATTCATGTTTCATCAGTCATCACTTAACATCCAAACACGAGATCTGAATTCTGAACCCCACTACAGACGGTGACACCATAAAAATACCTTCAAAGGGAATTCACGAACATGTTATGAACATATTTCGTAAACTGCAGATACCAACAATAGTCAAGATTGTACAAATATAGCAAGTGCTAAAGGTACAGAGTCGTAATCAATAGTAGTCAACCACTTGGGAGTAAAAGCTTTTGTGATCCCTAGTGTGTCTACTTGTTAAAACCCACTTTCATTAGGCAATGATCGATCGTGGTTGGAATGTTTTCTGATCACATGTTTTAGTCGTAAAAACACTGTTATATAAAATGTGAGAAAAATACCGTGTAAAAAGGATAAAGTGGATAGTGAAACTATCCAATAAAAATCAAGACAAAAAAACCACTAAGTTCCAATATTTAGGTTAGTTGACGATTTAAGAGAAGGTGTTTGTTGTGGTTGACAGTTTTTAACCACACCAAATTGATTTTTTTTTTCATGTTTCTAAGTTTTAAGATGCCCTTAAAATCAACCAAATTTGAACTGTATAGATACAAATGGCTCTGACCGTAACATAACCAACTGAAAATCAAACTATAGACCTATCATGCATTAACAATGGATTTTTTTCGCTTCTCAACTTCTCGCTACAAAAAAACTGAACATTTTAGGACGTTGAGTCATAATTGGATGCTCTAATAAATATTCGATGGACTTTTAAATTTATATGACTAACAACTGTTAGCCATATATAATGACATTACAATAAAGTTTTAGAACGAAATTAGACGGCCTAAGAAGTTCTGACAACGAAGTTGGACAATCTAAGATGACTCAAAAATTAAATTATCAAATTACCTTGAAGTCCCATTAAGTACTCTACTATGACAGCCATGAATAACAGTTAGGCATCCTAAAATGCTCATTTTATTGCACTGTCTGCAATTTTCAAAATGCCAACAAGTCTTGACGTATAAGATCAATGACCCAACCTTTTTAGATACAAATGTCGTATCTAAACAAAAGTTCACTAAAAGAACAACATATCTATAACCATCAAACTCGTCACAATTTTTTTACACAAAAACCAAACGTGTTAATGTATACCCTCTCTCTATATGATCGATTTTTCGTTTCTATTTTAAAAACTAATAAATGATGCCGAAACTTTGTTTTTAACCGAATTTATATCTAAAAAATGGACCTAAATGGTCTTCTAGGTACAAATGTATATGCAAAAAAGGGAAAAACAATACACTTTATACCAATAACCACCAAACATTAGCACCAATATGGTAGGTCCAAAAGTGGGGTTGGGGTCTTTCTGTAATAAATCAAAAACTACAAGGGCATTTTTGTAGTTTCTTTCTATAAATACAACATAAAAATCTAATTCAAACGACCTTAACCGAAAACAAGATTCTAAAAAAAACATGGGGAACTGCTTAATTCGACAAGAAAAGATGATCATCAAAGTAATCAAAACAAATGGTGAGGTTCTTGAATACAAACCACCCATGAAAGTCCATCAAGTGTTGTCACAATATGCAGACCATGCAATCTCTGACGTAATTCCGGTGGTTAGACATCTCCGGCACCAAGCTGATATGGTCGCTGGTCAGATATACTATCTGCTTCAACTTCCGGTGGCTTCCCCTGAACCTGTTAAGAATTCAAAAACAAGTAGTGTGAGGATCAAGTTGGTGGTAACTAAACAGGAGTTGGAGGTGATGTTGAAAAAAGGGGGTGTTTCTGTGGGTGAGTTGGTTTCTCAAATCGGAAAAAATGGAAGCTTGATTGAGACTGATAATGATGGTGGTGATGATGAAGATGATGATGGAAGGTGGAAGCCTCGCTTGGAAAGCATACCTGAATTAAATTAGTTTATGTAGGTTTTATAGTGAAAATGATCGTAAATTTTCAACGACAAATATATGGTGTGCATGTTGTAAAACATGGCTTCTTGCATGATCGAATGATTGTTGTTGAAAATTTAACGATCTCTTAGAAAGGGCATAATTGTAATTATAATAAAGATGTTAAGAATTTAGTTTTTGTTTTCAGAAAATTATAAGTAAAATACGATATATATCTGATTTGCATCGTGAGTTGAGCTAATAGTAAATTACGATAGTAATTATAAATTATAAGTTTTATTTCATGATTTAAAACGTATAAATATAATCATAAAGAAGAAAAACCCTAGTTTTAATGAATTTTAGGCTTCAAAACTAATACATACATACATATATATATATATATATATATATATATATATATATATATATATGGTTTACATATTTTTTATTTAAAAATTATAAAATTTGATTTGATATATAATTTAGTGAGAGTTTTAATTAATAATTAAATATACGGTAAAAAAAAGTTTCTTAGGAGTTGTTTGTTTTTCTAAAAAAAACCTACTGTCTCTTAAGTTTGAATCGGTCAGACCTTTTTTACATTTAGACTGTTTGTTTTTTTTCTAGTTTCAGAATCTCTTAACTCTTAAATACATTTGAAATAAGAAGTGGTGAGCTAGGTTCTTAAAACCTCTTATTGTCGCCAAAGTTTTAAATGGCATGAGGCGTGGCGTGACGGCGATACCAAGCCTCAAGCCTTAGGAGTCACGGCGAAACCATGACGTTTTCAAGGCGTGACTTATGTCATCAAATTTCTAATTCATATATAATATTATATATAAAAGCATATGTTTTGTAGTGTTACTCAATGAGTCAATAGTAATAAGAAAGTTAAATTTATACATATAATAAATAAGTAACTAGCATGCCACGTGTCTGTAACACCCGTGATTTTAGTACGTCTCACTCGAACACCTCTTTAATTATTATAGTTCGTAATTGGATTTTAAGTAGTTTTACGAATCTAGTGTTGGGATCGGTAACACCTCGGGTCGAAAATGGAAGAAACGGGGCTTCGGTACATGCGGGGCGATTGTGCCCACGATTGTGACAGTGGTCACTCTCGCGGGGCACAAACGCGGGGATTGTACCGCGAATGGGGAAGGGGTGGCAATTGTGCCACACGATTGTGCCATCAGTCACCATCGCCGGGCATTGTCGCGGAAGGTGTACTGAGAGAGGGGTACCTGGCGCAACCTTGCCAGCAATTGTGACATATGTCACAATTGCAGGTCACTATCGCAAGCTGGCCCAGACTCATTTAATTCATAAAATCGGACCTCTCACCTTCATTTCTCATTATTGCTTTTGTTTGGCCGATTTCTTGAGAGGAAAAGGTAGGCCACCTCTCTCTTTTCATTCATTATCATTTGGGAAAACCTTCTAAGTGATGATTAATGGTTGGTGTAGGTGATCCTTTGCATTTATTAAGGGGTTCTTGTGGTTCAAGGATTCAAGCTCTACATCTCCCTTCTTTCTCTCAACATCAAATATCTAGGGTTTGTTCATATCTCCAAGAAGGTGAGTTTTCTATCCTTTGATTCTTACATAAATACTAGGGTTTATGTGTTATCACCCTTAACTATGTTTTATAACCATATATTAGTATGATGCATTTTGACCTAATATGGGTTTAGGGAAAAATAGTGGTTTATGACCTAAATATGAATGTTAGAGAAATGTGTTTTAAACTAAGATAAATGGTTATCTATACTCATATATTTATTTGGTATTCAACTCTTGTTCCTTGGGATATTGGTAATACTCAAAGTGAGAATTAGGGGTTTGGGAAAAATGCAAGTATTAGATTTATTATTTACAACCATGATTTTGGGAAAAGGGAATATGTGGTATTATTATTGATGGGTTATGTTGATAAAGTCCCCTCCATGATGGGATCTAATGTTCCACTATGGTAAGCTTATATCTATGAATTACTTACATACATTGCTAAGTAACGAATGTGCTGGAATGCTTTGAGTATTTGGTCTTAGTGCAATGGATCCATAGGCACGGTGTTCCTATGCCCCGTTTTGGATACTAGGTTCACCACATTGGCACGTAATAGGCATCGGGTCACCATGGTAAGTAAGATGTGGACCTATGGGCAGTAAGGTGTAATTCCCTTGTGCTAGATTTCCCCGTTTTGGAACTCTCAAGAATAAACCTAGAGGGGTTGACTTGATGTTTTCGAGAAATAGACTTAGAGAAGTTGAGCTCACTATGTGATTGGTGTTATTTGTACCATGTTTTAAATCACTAATGGTTATTTGTACCATGTTTTAAATCACTAATGGTTTACTTGTAATGGACTCAGAGATGAGCCACTTGGAACACACCAACTTGGATGATATGGGAATCGACTCGAGAGAGTGATTTTATGCAAAGAGGTTTGTAAATTCATATATTTTGAGGACTCCATTGCGCACTTCCACTAGTTAAATACTACATAGAGATATGTTGGTTGAATCTGAACATTAGTGCAAATATTGAAGTCCGAGAGGAATACCCTCAAAATAGATGGTGGATCTATGACCAACTCATGTTGTAGCATTCCTACAATATAGTCTGCTGAAATTTGTGTTTAAGTCCCACCTAAAAGTTTTACACCCTTGATTGCTTTTTTATTATTATTATTCTGTTATTCTTATCAAGTGTTAACCTAACCAAAACAAAGTCTTCAAAATCGTCATATGCAACCATTTCTTTTATTGCACTTTATTGTACTTTTACTACAATCTCCGTGAACGATATTCAATATTCTACCACTTTATTACTTGAGACATGATATTGGATCTCATTGTATACTTTCTTTGAGATATAATTTCACATGTCTTAAGGGTGTGCAGACATTCTATCAAGCTCACATGTGAGGGAAAGGAAGAGAGAGGGTAGTTTTAGGATGAGAGAGACCATACAGAGTGGTGGGTGGTTTATGGAGGTCGGAGATAGTTGTGAGGAAGGAAGGTGGAAGGGGAGGGGGCATTAGAGAGAGTGGTCGGGGGTGTTATGGGGTGGGTTTCATATACTATTTCATTTAATTTAATTTCGTTTTTTTATTGGCATGTTGTATTGTCTATACTGACTAAAAGTGTTGATTGTATTGTTATACAGACTTCATGAAGAATTCTATATATTTAGATGAATGAATCATATTCTTCAATCATGTATTGTTATACTTGATACTTTAGAGATCCAAGGCCTTACAATGTTTTAGTATTAAAAAAGTTTAATGTATTCATTAAACCACTTTTCTATTGCTTCAGTGATATAATGTATAACACTTTGGTGTTCAAAAAATATAATTTGTTACTTTATGTTTGACACGTGGATCAACAGAAAAGATCAATCTATTGTTAAAAGAAAACATGCAAATTCTTCTTTTAATTCTGAAGAGACAATAAACCTCTACAAAGAAAACTAAAAGGAAATCAATGAACAGGTTTCGCCCCCCAGTTTTTAAAGCCGTGTTCCTCCACTAATTTATTTGTTTATAAAATTATATAAAATGATAAAAAGACTAAATTACCCTAGTGGATGGACTTAATCGATTTTATAGGTCAATAATTTATTTAACCTATCTTAAAAATTTTAATAATTTATTTGTTCAAAAAAATTGTCCAATACTTTTAATTAATCAAAATCGAAAAGTCCATGGATTTTTTCTAGACTTTTTCCAAATATGTAATTTTATTCAAAAATATTAAAAATAAAATAAATACTGATTTTAGGGGATGTTTGGGATTGTTTATTTAAAACAACTTATGTTTATTTAAAACTGTTTATCAACTTATGTGGTGACAAAAAGAAGTTTTATAAAAAGTGTTTGGATTAGCTTATTGTGGTACCAAAACGTAATAAGGTAATAAGTTGATATTTAGGGGTGTTTGGGATTGCTTATATATGTAAAATAACCAAAAAAAAGTCATAAGTTGTTTTGAGATAAGTTGATAAGTCACAACAAAATGATTTATGAGAAACTCATTTTCACCGGTTTGCCACCAATATAAGCAGTTTTTTTTTCTTCCCATCCAAACACTAAAAATGACTTATTATCGGTACCATACCAGAATAAGTCAATAAACCATTTAAATAAGCAATCCCAAACACCCCGATATAGAACATTCTACAAATAATATATAGTTTTAATTTTCCAGTCACAATTTACAAGAAAGTTTAACACTTGTGCTGCATCACGCATGGGTACATGACTAGTCAGTTAAAATCGGAAACTCTGGAATTTTTATGGATTTTTTTTTCAAATATAATTTTAATCAGAAATCTATACTACTTTGTGAAGAGTCTGTTTGGATGCGTTTTGATACACAAACAGGACAAGATGGAATAAGACAGGACGAGATATAACAGAACATAACAGTTGTCCAGCGTTTGGCAAGACATGACAGAATTGGACAGAACAAGACTAGACTGGTTAAATGACGAATTTACCCCTGATGAAAAATCATTGATTACACCACATAAAACTAATTTACATCACTAATACATAGTGCAATGGATTATCAAAAATATAAAACTAATATATCACGATTAGAATTTGGATATGGAAATCAAAATCAAATTTTAAGTTTCGGATTTTAGGTTGTTTCGGGTTTGGGTTGGTCAGGTTTCGGATTGATGTCGGTCGGGTTCGGGTATTATATAATGCAAAAATTATATATAAATTCAATCGTTTTAAGGATGATTACAATCGATTGAAAGATTGATGAAATCAGTAGCAAGTTTAAAATTTAGAAAATATTTCAATAGACTATAATTTACAATTTTCAAAAGATAATTAGATAAATATATATATATATATATATATATATATATATATATATATATCATATTTAAAATATAGATGTATGTTATTTCGGGTTTTCGGACGAGTTGGGTGGCCAACGATCAAACGTGATCCAAACCCAGATATCCTCACAAATGTCGGGTTTCGGATTATCGGATTTTGGGGTATTCGGGTTTTGCAAAAACACCTTATTTTCGGTTCGGATTTCGGACTACTCGGGTTTTTCACACCCCTAGCTTGGAGGTTTAGATGATGAGAAGACATGTTTAAGGTTTTGGTTTTTAACAAAGGGTATATTAGTCAAAATATTGTTGTTCTACTTAGTTTCAGTGGGTTGGAGTGGGATAAGTGTGTCCCATGCTTGTTCCACTTAGTTCTAGCGTGTCCCACATATGGTCAAGCCAAACATGGGACACGTCTGTTCTGTTCTGTCTTGTTCCACTCTGTTTTGCATACCAAAAGCACCCTTACAGTTTTTTTCAAGTTTGAAGATTAGTCGTTGCTTTGCACGATGTACAAGTTTCAAAACAGAACTTGAATTCCTACGACTCCCAGACTCGTCTCCCACGTCTACGTCCGCCTAATTTCTCTCCCCCGCGCCTCCCTCTCGATTTCATCCATCAAGAATAATTAACAGCGACAAACACCCTCTCTGCGTGATCGTGTTGAAGATACGCTCTCTGCTCATTGCAACGAAATTGTTTCCCTTCTTTCCAGGTGATTTGTAGTTTTATTTCATTTAACGTTTTCATCTAATCAACCAGTGGATTGGATTTTAGGGTTTTGTTTTGTTTATATATTCATTATCTGACTTTGATTTGAATAGTCACGGTCTGAAGACATTCTTCTCCCCGATTGATTATGCATGACTTTCTTGGATTAGGGTTATGCTGATAGCTTGAAGTCGATGGATTGGATGGCAAGATTGAAGATCGCAATTGGAGTTGCCGAATGAAGATGGAACCAAGATCGAATATAGAGTATGGAACCCTTTCAGATCAAAGTTAGCTGCTGCTGTTCTTAGTGGTGTTGACAATATTTGGATGGTAAGTTTTGTATAATCAATCATACATCAGAATCTCTAACTTCAATCAGGTATTTAATATTGGCAATATGTTCTTATCTGCTATTATTTTTGAGTTCAGAAACCTGGCTCTCGTGTGCTATACCTTGGAATCGCATCCGGAACCGTTGTTTCTCATGTTTATGATCTTGTTGGCTCAGTAAGTAAGTATAGGTTATGGCTTCTTTCAATTCATATCTTAATCACCATCAAGTAATTACTCACTAAGTATTTTTGCTATTATTAGACTGGAGTTGTGTATGCTATGGAATTCTCTCAATTTTGGTCTCGATCTACATCTTCTGCTCTTCTTTTCTAACTTAATCATGTTTCTGTTATGTTTTTATAGTGCTTTGGTGAGTGCTTATAGATGTTTGCTAAGGTGTCCGTCTGTCGGATAAGACGGAGGCTATGGTGCTTAAGTTTTTGGAAGAATAAATTGGGTGATGATATGGGAAAAGTTCAAAAAAAACCAATGGACTTTAGTGTTTGGAGTGATTAAGTCCCTGGACAATTTTTTCGACCAAATAAGTCATTGGACATTTCAAAACCTGTTAAATAAATCCTTGGACTTTTGGTAACCTGTTGAATACACCCTTATTACTTAAAAATGTAACTTGCAACCTACATAGCATGTAAAACTACAAATTTAAAAAAATGTCACCTACAAATTTATACTTTGCATCCTTCTAAAATAATAATTAGTCATTTAATTTATTTTATATCCATTATTTTTTCATTTTTCATTTTATTATACTAACACATAATCATATATTAATTAAAAATATATCAAAAAATTTAGTTTTTTTCTTACAAATTACAATAATCGTTTCGTTAATACGTTCAAATTGAACTCAAGATTGTTTTTTAATTTAATCTTATACTATTCAATATCCTAAATATATGTGAATTATTTTTAATACTTACACTTTATACTTTTATAGTTACAGATTAATCTTATATTATTAAATAAACTAGTTGTGTACCCGCACGATGCAGCACGGGTGAATCACAATTCTAAAACCAATTACTCAACCCTCAATATGTTTTTTGTTTCGTTCTGTACCCAACCCTCATGATTAGAATGTTCGCTATTCTTTCTAATTGTGGTAACTAATATTCTTTCAGCCATTAGTTTAATGGTTTATATTATCTTTGAATATGCACAGGCTGGATAGGACCTTCCAACAATTTGATTTCATAGATGGCAATTGGCAATCCACCTCTGTGTTTGCTTCGTACTTTGAAAAATTAATTCATAGTCATATATAGAGACTTGATGTTATAACCATATAGCCTCATCAGTTTAATCTGCTCAACAACGAACTTAACTCACAGAGAACAAGGGTTTGATGCAAGTCATCTTGCAAGAAACATCAACCATGGCATGACTCATGGAGATGTTATAACCACATAAACTCATCAGTTTAATTTGTTCATCAGAACCGGACTTAACTCATAGAGCAAGGGTTTAGTACAAGTCATCTCTCGAAGTCTCAATTTAAACATCATATAGCTTTGTTCAGTGCCTTCAGTTTTAGTGCTTACCTTCATTGCCTTCTGCGAGTGTGTTGGGTCATTGACGCTAACAATATTCGCCTTCAGTGTTGAGTCACTAAAGCTTGATGCTGATCAGTGAGTCTGATGCTTATCTGAAATGTCGATCAACACATATCTATAAAAGGGGTTCTTTTGGTCTCCATTTGAACATAAATTTCAAAATTGATCATGTAAATATCAAATCACCATCCCATATTCCATATCATTCCATATAAGAAAATAAAATTGAAAAAAGACAACCGATTGTAATCACTGCAGATCTGTAATATCTCAAATGAATCATCTATAAAAGAAATACTAATTGAACGACTTTTACATATCAACTCTATCATCTGACACACATATATCATAAACAATTATTAATAATGAAATTGATTTGAGATTCAAATGAAAAGTTCATAGAAATTTGAATTGAATTAAACAGATTTCCCAATTTCAGATAACCTTATTAATGTTGGATTAATCACATGAAATAAATATAGAAAAACGGATGAAGTGATCACATGGACATAATCCTTCAGTTCTACAATATGTTTCTTAAATATTTAAATAAGTATATATATACCAAGTATATCCAAAATGATAATTAAGTACAAAAACCTCTCTCTCAAAAGACAATTGGTATAGAACTTTCAAGTGTTTTTGGAACTTGAATAATAGTTTACATACATGGAACTTTGCATTCATTCCTTCACGAGCCTTCTCGGCTATGTCATGTATGAAACATTAGAGCACTTTTATTGAAGCAAATTGTCGTCAAATAGAAAATGTAGGAATAAATTGGATTCATGTGGGTCCACCTGAAAGAACACACCGGTAGAGAATTGGAGATACTTTTTGGGAAAAGGGGACGGAACCCCCGTAAAAATTTTATTCAAAAAAACAAAAAGTACAAATTACGTGGGGCATACCCCAAGATTTACATAATGGCGACGAATAAAATGTTTGGGAAAAATCCAAAGAAGAGGCCTAACTCTAAGACCCATATTTACATTTTTAAACCAAGTAGACAAGCTACAAAATTCATGATAAAAACCAAATAATAGGTCAAAAAATCTACCATGTTCCACCAAAAAAAAGAAGCCCACCATATTAAAGCCCACAAGATAAAAACCATGTTGAGATCCTCTACGTTGCAAAAATCCATTTGAGAGGTGTAGATAGGAGCCCACCATTATCAAGCCCACAAAATAAAAATTTTGTTGAAGGCCACCAAGAAGCAAAGCTCGATAAGCAAAGTCCACAAATAAACCATTCATCAAGCAGGCCCAAACAATAAAAAATTGGAGGCCGATCGGCTAGAAGCATACAAGTACTGTAATGCGCCTCTCCGTGGGTATCTGGTAACCATGTATGTAGGGGTAGAATCGGCCGACTTTCGTCCCTGCTCGACGGGTGGGTCTTGCAGTCAAGCTCCCTTCTGAGTTGCCATGAATAAACAAATCCCATGGCCTTTTTACCACATTCAGCTCACATTGGATTAAGCCACTTAGGGAGATAACCAATCAAAAAATAATAGAAATGGTGGCTCATTTGATTATCCCACCAGCCATTAAAAGTAGCGATCCACATAGGCCATAGCCCACCTCCAATTTAATTTTTGATCAAAAAATATGGTCACACCCATCATGTCTTTTATCACAGTAAAACCCATCACCAAGCTTACCCAAAATAAAATATCTGAACCTCTATTAGCAGATACAGTATGCTATCAAACCCAACACATCATCAACCCTTTCCCAAATAACATATCTCAACTTCCATAAGAAGATACAGGAAGCTATCAAACCCAGCATATTTTGGCACCAAACGTTCGACCTATTGATCATCATCCACCTTATTCCTTCATTACCATATATCAAAAAGTGAAGCCACAGACACATGTGTAACACCCTCAAATCTGGAAATAGTAACTAATTTAAAATTTTCTAAATACATCGATAATTGCTTCATCTACAATCACAATTTAAGATTTAACCTCAATACACACAAACTATAATAAAGACGGGTGTTACTAAAACCCAATAACGGTTACTATCTCTAACCTGCGGAAGACTTCATCAACAACCTACTCTTGTATAAAGCTAAGGCTTAACTCTTCATGAGGCTACTAGAGTCCGAACCCCCAACTGGAACCTGATGCACATGCCGACAAATAAAAAGATTAGGCTTAACGCCTAGTGAGTTCAAGAGTTTTAACATGAATGAATATATCTTTAAAAGAAAGGAATTCAGTTTAAATCAAGATCCTTAGAAATAGTTTACTTTGAAATGGAAACGACACATTTTCCCCATAGTATGCATTTTTAAAGACAATGCTCCCAAACACACATTCTTTATAAAACGATGCAACCCATAACTCACCCAAAACGGGTTTATAGTTCGACACCCAATTTGTGAAGACGTGGATAACACTTCATATCCCAAAATACCCAAACACGGGTGGGGCATGATACTCGACCCTTAAATAGCGGAAAACAATCCATAAAGATATGGTACGTCATTGAAAACATGTAACTCGAATTAATACTCACGCGACCATAAAATAGAATGAGATCCAAATATTAAAGCATGGACAATTAAATATCCAAAATACCACGGGACGATAACGGGGGATACCCGTATCCGTTGAGAGTGGAAGAACACAAAAGTATGTCACTCAAACAACGTTAATCATCTGACACTTCACGACAGGCAAGCCCAAGTGCCCCTACGACTCCCTTCAAGCTACACCAAAAGAGACAACTGACCTTAGCAAATATTACGAGAATACGCCAAAGGCTCGGCACAAGGGGGATACAACTATGGCATTGCCCCAACAAGGCGAAGGCCCAAAAAACGCCCATCAGCGGACTACCCATCGTCTTGATAGTACAACCCGGACTCAGCCCTCCTATGTACACTTGAAAGGACAAGGTCATAAAACATGAGTCCCGGAGTTCAACCCCGTACCACCCAACTGACCATCAAATAAGACCGACTTACGTGCCTATGGATCCAATGCAACACAGTCTAACATTACATGACTACCCATGAATGACCAACGCACTCGAGCATGTAATTATCATAAATATGCAATAAAATGCATTAAGTTGTAAATCATAATTTGGACTCTAAATCGAGCCATTAAAACCAGACAAATGTCCTCAAGACTCTTTTAAGTCAACACCGAGCTAAAATGCTCGAAATCCATTTGACCAACAAATAACGGTCCCCCAAAATAATGAAATGTCTTTAAACGACGTTTATGCAGACACATACCCCAAAGATGTAATTAACCCAAAACTCATCACGTATTGGGACCAATGATTAACCAAATAGTTTATAAACTAAATATCCCAAAATGTCGTACGTCATAAATTAGACTTCATTTGTACAAAAATCACCGAAGATGCATAATTCATAAAATGGGCTTTATTTGTACCAAATCTCTAAGAATATGTAAAACATGTTATTTACTTGTTGAAACATTCAAAATCCAGTATGAGCATTTCATGGAACTAAACAACCCAAGTTTACCAAATATGAAAACTTATTAAAACACTCAGACTTGACAAATGCCAAGTAAAATATATTTTTACTTCAAAATACACATTTTGGCATGTACATAGTTTTCACAAAGCAACTTGAACTCACCTTGCTAGATTTAGGCTAAATCTAGATTTTACCCCAACTTGAGCTTCCTTGAAGAAATCTGAACTTTTAAGCCAAAACCTACAAAACCTAGATCCAAACATTTTCAACCGTAAATAACCATATTCAACCATATAGAAACATTCCTCAAACATTTTACACAAAGATCTCAACTTAGGTCAAAACCCTAATTTCCATAAATGAAGAGAATAGATGATTACCTCAACCACCACTTGAATCCACCAACCACATACTTCTAGATCACCAATATGAGTCATTCATTCCAAATCTTCAAGTTGATAAAAAAGGGTTAGGTGGAAACCCTAAAAATTGATATGGGTGATGAAGAAGATGAAGATGGAGATGGTGAATAAATGCTCAACTTGAACTCTTTGCTGTAGTACCCAATAAATAGAGATAAGAGAGGTAGAGGAGGGTTAAAGGAACCCTAGGTTCAGTTCTTGGAAGGAGAGGTTGAGAGAGAGTGAATTAAAATGGAATGGTTGAGATAGAAATGAGAAATGAGGCTAAAATCAGAATTTAACTCGTCTGCACCCGCTCACGACCTTGCCTGGCGATAGTGACATTGTCACTATCGCATGGCACAATCGCACGAATTGTACCGCGAGTTGGTGCCTCCCCGCGATAGTGACACTGTCACTATCGCGTGGCACAATCGCGCCGAATGTACCGAAGCCCAAATGTCCAAAACTCACGATTCTCGCGTGGGTCGATTTAAGGCTCGAAAGCACAACATTTTTTCACCCAAAAAGATAGACGGAAGACGGAGAGATTACCAACGAAGGACGGATACTTACTTTGTGAAAAACCGGGTGTTATGCAAAATAATAAGCACCCAAAAGGGTTGGAAAGGACCACACCAAGGATCAGACTTCCAAGGTGATTTAGTCCAAATATTCCACCAATTTTGTTCAATAATCACACTTCTACTCTTTCTACCAGTTCTGACAAAACTTCCATTTTCCAAAATCATCAAGATTACCCCAACTGCATCTGATTCTTCTATCTTCAATTACCATAATAAACAGACCAATCCACCTTATTCCTCCACAATCCCTTTTTATCAGCAAAATCATCCAAGTCTTTCCCAAGTCAACCCATCTAAACAGGAAAGAGCCAATTTGGCCACATGCCATTGGATTATTCCAGTGAAGATCCAAAAGCAGATTACCATCCTTATACCTCCAAACCCAAACAAAACATTTAACAAGAGGTATAATACCAATAGAAATAGACCATATTTTGAGACCAAAGAAAAGACAAGAAGGCAATAGTTGGAAAACCAGAGTAGTTCCCAACAAAAAGAAAAACAAAAAATCAACCTTATCAATATCAATAACCCATAATCTATCCTTATTCCCACTCCCAAGAAAGACATCCACAACCCATACAGAACCAAGAAAATGTTCTAATATAGACCTGGAAAAACAAAGAAAGAAAAATAACCCACAATCCTTATGTACTATAGAATCCAGTAACCATTATCAAGACCCCTGTACTCGCATATAAGAGGACACATGTACACCTTCCAATCCTCCAAAAAACCCTCCATATCTCTCCAAAACAAAAACAAAAGTCCTAGCTCCTCTACCCTACCCCCCCTTATGCCAACATCCCAAATCCCAAACCCATAACCCTAGATTATTAGATCAAGGAAAAAGATAAGAATCAACAGTTGAAAAATCATTTTGATTTCCAACAAATTAGCAAAAAACTTAAAAACCCATATATTCACAAAACTGTTTTTTAATGCAAACAAGCCAAGTAAACCTGCACAACACAACATTGGACATACCTTATCCCTCCAAAAAAACATAGTCCAAAGAAATGTAATGGCAGAATGCCAATTTACATTCATCATGACGTACCAAATTGGAAGACCAATAAAAGAGATATGGAGCAAAGATTGAATTGTCATTTTAACATTCAATAGCAAAGAAAATAGCTGTATCCAACACCAAACTGTATTTTTGAAAAAACTATCCACTTCCATAAACAAAGAGATGAATTGGCAACAAACCAATACATCCAAACCGCAAATCCTAAAAAAGAATTCCACAACCCATTTAGAACCAAAGAATTGTTCTAGAATGGATTTGGATACAACAAGAGAAACTATCAAAGTTCTAAGAACACAATTGCAAAGTTCTACTAATCCTAATTGCATCACCTCAAATGAACTCAGATTAGGTACTTCAATCTCAACTGTGGCTCGTGACAAGATTTATCAGCATTGCACAACCACTGCACAATCAAACAAGCTGTTACAATAATCACTTTTTAAGTTCTACTGAAAGTTTTTCCTTGCGTAAAGACCTTATATACTACATAGTTCAAATATATGAAGAAGCAAGAAGCAGCATCAAAAGCTCAAATAATCACAATATGAAATGTCTAATCGTGTATGACTTTTGTGAAAGAAAATAACATCTTATGAAGAAATTATAGTATATGCATACAACAAAGACCAGATGATTGACAGGATGGACAACTATAAAGTTATCAAAATCTGCTTAAGCATATGGAAAAAATCAAGATATTCCTATTTATCCAACAGGTCAAGGCAATCCCATTTATCAACCAGCTCAAGTCTAAGACAACATAGAAATACTAAAGTAAATTTCAATAGATCGAAATAAGCAGAAACAAAAAGAAATCTTAATAGAGTGAAGCAATTCCAAAAAGAAAATGAAATTCGAAAACGAAATGATCCAAATTTATTAGACCTTTTCTATCATTTTCTTATGTTAAAGTAGTGCTGCAGGAAAGTGCCATAAAAATGTTGACCCAAATGCACCAACCAGAAAAGAATAGCAAAGAATATCAAACTTCAAAAGAAGAAATACAAACCTGAACAGCTGAGATATTGATGGCACCATCAATCAATCCAGGACGGAGTCCTAGGCCCTGCATACGCAATAAGATACTTGCTTAACTTTAAGAACAGAACAATATTAAAAATAAGACTTCAAACAGATTTATGAAGTGGAATTTGTGAAGATTCACAAATAATTTTGTAATTCAATTACCTCGAGCAAACCGATTTTAATCTGAAATTTGAGGTGATTGAATACCGACAAGCTTCATCAATGGAACAACTAGCAAACTAAATACGTCTTCAGCCTACAAAAATCGGAAATGTAGTAGAGAAATACAAACATATTACATTTGTTCATTGAATTTGTGAAGCTTTTGGAAGTCAATTACCTCGAGCAAACCGATTTTAATCTGAGATTTGAGGTGATTGAATGAAACTTTGAGTTGATGGCGATGGTGGAAGATTTTGAGATCTGGAACGATGATAGGTCATGTAGCTTTTCGTCCTGAGCAGATTCATTGTCAATTTTGATTCCTTGTAAGTTCAGCACCAAAATTTCTACATGTAAGCTATGGATTATGATTAATAATACAGTTATCAACATTATTTCTGGATGTTTCGGAATTATATATCATTCATGAAGCTAAAATTAGCCCCCTTGACGATGGAGGACAGACTTATTACATTATGTATTCAAATATACTTAATAAGTAACTATACTCTCTTATTCTGGTAAAACTTTTATGCAGCTAACATTTACTACAAGAGGGTTCTAGATTCATAGTTGAGTTTATAAGTTTAAGGTTTTCTTCATTCTTGTAACAGAAAAAAGAATTACAAAATAGTAATGCACAAGACAGAAGCAAAATAGCAAATGTTGGTTTAACTAATAAAAAAAAGCACCATGTGATTTGCAGGGAAGAAATGTAGCTGCATCTCCTTGACTCAATGTATAACTTTCTTTACTTAGCTCTTCAGCCAACTGTAAATACCCAAAACAAAAAATCAGATTATGAAAAAACAAACGAAATAAATATGAATAAGGCGTCAAATTTTATCATTCACCATACAACTTTTTTCATATTCTATCAAAAGAATCCAAAACTCTTGTAACTTAGATGATAACAAACAAAACTGACATGGTTTAGGACTCATGATAGAGCTGAACAACTTAATTATATCCCGAATTTTGACTTTTTAGAAAGAGTAATCAACATTCATAATCATTTTAATTGGCTTTACCTTTCAACAAAATCATCCTAGTTATAAAATGCACAATGCAAAACAAAAAGTAGTGCTGTAGGAAAAATGCATAAAAATGTTGACCCAAATGCACTGTAACATCCCACCTTAAAACATAACATGTATCATATAATACATGCAAACATTTATATTATAAACACCCACATATTACATATAGGGTCCGAAGTCTAGAATTACACTTACATAATACTATATCCAACAAAAACCATTGACATATAACATTGTTTAACTAGAAGTATTAACTCATAATAGCTTCCCACGTACAACACATTTCTTCACATAACATCATAGCTTATCTTTTCCTTTTGCCTTACCAGTCATCTGTCCTGGAATACAGATTTGGAAAACAATGAGGGTTAGACCAATTGGTCTAAGTGAGAAAATCCCAAACATTTTAAAGTGAGAAAACAATGAGGATCGACACCTCGTAAATAAAATGACTCATCATAACTATGAATATTTTAATACGAAGGACCTCAAATTACTGATTAGTGACAATAAGACCCTTAAACATATAATACCTAACCAAAAAGTACCCTTTAACATTATAACATGACATGAAATAATAGACATAACTTACCGGGTTATAACAATATCTCCCCCTAAAAGGAATTCCGTCCCGGAATTTGGTCAATCAAACAAATTGGGGTATTTGGTTCTCATATCGGATTCCAGTTCCCACGTAGCATTTTGCCCTTTGTGATACCGCCACTGTACCTTTACCAGACTGATTTTTTTATTTCTAAGTACTTTAACTTTCTGATCAATAATCGCTTCCGGTTCTTCGATAAATGATAATTTTTCCTCAACATGAATTTCTGGTAATGGTATTGCCTGATCAGGAGTAACTAAACACTTTCGAAGATTTGAAACATGGAAAGTATTATGAATACCACTTAGCTAAGATGGAAGCTCTAACCGATACGCCACTTCACCGATTCTTTCAATAATCATAAATGGTCCAATATACCTCGGACTTAGTTTACCCCGTTTCCCAAACCGAACTACTCCTTTCCACGGTGAGACTTTTAACATAACATTGTCCCCAATATGAAATTCTAACTGTTTTCGGCGTCTGTCAGCATAGCTTTTCTATCTGTCTTGAGCCACTTTCAGTCGTTCCCGGATCTGTCCAATCTTATCAGCTGTTAACTGTACTATTTCTGGCCCAACTAACTGTTTCTCTCCAACTTCATTCCAACATAAAGGAGTTCGACATTTTCGACCATACAATACTTCAAAAGGTGCTGCTTGAATACTGGAATGATAACTGTTATTATAAGAAAATTCAATCAAAGATAGATATCTTTCCCACGATCCACCAAAATCAATAATACAAGCCCGCAACATATCTTCCAATGTTTGAATAGTCCGTTCGCTTTGACCGTCTGTCTGAGGGTGATAGGCGGTGCTTAGCTTTATCTGTGACCCCATCTCTTGCTGAAAACTCTTCCAAAACATTGAAGTAAATCGACTGTCACGATCAGAAACGATTGACAACGACACACCATGTCGAGTTACTATTTCATCAATATATAACTTAGCTAATCTTTCCAAAGAATACGATTCTTTCATCGGTAAGAAATGAGCGGACTTTGACAATCTATCAACGATTACCCAAATAGCATCGAAACCTTTTGGAGTTCTTGGCAACTTCATGATGAAATCCATTGTGATGTGATCCCATTTCCAAACTGGTATTTCTAACGACTGCAACTTACCAGATGGTTTCTGATGTTCAATTTTAACATGTAAACATGTTAAACAACGATCCACATACTGAGCAATGTCTTTCTTCATACCCGGCCACCAATAGAATTGTCGTAAGTCTCTGTACATCTTGTGAGTGCCAAGATGAATAGAAAAACGAGACTGGTGGGCTTCCTTTAATACTCTATCACGTAGATCACCCAAACAAGGTACCCATATTCGGTTTTCAAAACATAGTAACCCACGATCATCTGTTAGCAGTAAAGATGACATACCTACAAGACGTTCCCGTTTCAAGTGTCCTTCTTTGAAAGCTTCGATCTGACATTTCTTCAATTCTTCAAAGATGTTTGGTAATAACTCGGGTCGTAATGCGATGGCTTTTATCATTCCACTTCTTTCTTTACGGCTTAATGCATCGGCCACCACATTTGCTTTCCCCGGATGATACATAATTTCACAATCGTAATCACTCACTAATTCTAGCCACCTTCGCTGTCGCATATTCAGTTCCCCCTGATTGAATAAATGTTGAAGACTTTTATGATCGGTGTAAATCTGATACTTGGTACCGTACAAATAATGTCTCCAAATCTTCAAAGCAAAAACAACTGCGGCAAGCTCCATATCATGTGTGGGATACTGTCTTTCATGATCTTTCAACTGTCGGGAGGCATACGCAATAACTTTCCCGCGCTGCATCAAAACACATCCCAAACCCAACTTTGAAGCGTCACTATAAACGACAAAATCTTCTGCACCTTCGGGTAAGGTTAGAATCGGTGCACTACAAAGTCTTTCTTTGAGAATTCTGAAGGCTTCAACTTGTTCCTCTTTCCATTCATATTTTACATTCTTTCTTGTCAGCTTGGTCAAAGGTGTTGCAATGCGAGAAAAATCCTGTATGAACTTCCGATAATAACCTGCCAAACCCAGAAAACTCCTTACCTCTGTCGGTGTTCTTGGTGGTTCCCAATTTTCAATTACTTCAATCTTATTTGGATCAACCTGTATGCCTTTCTGAGAAACAACATGCCCAAGAAACTGTACTTCCCGTAACCAGAACTCACATTTAGAAAACTTAGCATATAACTGTTCACTTTTCAATAGCTCCAAAATCAAACGAAGATGAGTAGCATGTTCTTCTTCAGATCGGGAATAAATAAGGATATCATCGATAAAAACAATTACAAATTTATTGAGATAGGGTTTACATACCCGATTCATCATATCCATAAAAGCTTCCGGTGCATTCGTCAAACCAAAAGGCATTACCAAAAATTCATAGTGACCATAACGGGTACGAAAAGCAGTTTTCAACACATCCTCTTTTCTGACCTTCAACTGATGATAACTGTAAATCAATCTTTGAAAAATAACTGGCCCCAACTAACTGATCAAAAAGGTCGTCAATTCTGGGAAGTGGATATTTATTCTTTATTGTTAGTTTGTTCAGTTCCCTGTAATCTATACACATTCTCATTGACCCATCCTTTTTCTTAACAAACAAAACCGGTGCACCCCATGGAGAAGTACTCGATCTAATGAAACCCTTATCAGAAAGTTCTTGTAACTGAGACTTCATTTCTTTCATTTCAGAAGGAGCCAGACGGTAGGGTGTACGTGCAACAGGAGCAGTCCCGGGTGACAAATCAATATTAAACTCTATCTGTCTATCGGGAGGAAGACTAGTCAAGTCATCAGGAAATACTTCTGGGAATTCACTGACTACCGATATATTTTCAATTTTACCCTTTTCTTTCATGGTGTCATTCACATAAGCTAAGAAACTCTGACAGCCTTTACTAACACATTTACGAGCATTTAACATAGATATTAGACAAGACTGATGGTTTCTACGATCACCATATATTGTAACCGGTCCTTTCCCAGGCAAGTCAATATTAATCAACTTTTTATTACATATGAAACTGTCCTGGTTTTTAGTTAACCAGTCCATTCCCACTACCACATCAAATTCAGTTAAAAATATAGGGAATAACTGAATTGGTACTTGACACCCTTCCACATCAATATAACAATCATCAAATACCTCTCTAACCGATACTTGATTATCATTAGCAGTTTCTACTACTAATGCATAATCTAACACTTTTGGTTTCACGTGCAAACAGTTAACAAAAGAAGAAGATATGAATGAACGGTTTGCACCGGAGTCAAATAACACCTTAGCACGTATTGAGTTTATCAAGAATGTACCTGTCACCACGTCCGGATGTTCTTCGGCCTCAACTGTTGTCATCTGAAAAGCACGCCCCTTAGCTTTAGGTGGTTCACGCTTTCGAACATTTCCCCCACTACCCTGTGTACCTCCAGGCATGTTACTTCCCCGAGCTTTCATTTGTGGACAATCATATTGTAGATGATTCGGAGAATTGCAATAATAACATAATCGGGTAACCCAACAATCTCTGGCTATGTGACCCGACTTTCCACACTTATAACAATTTCTTGGATCAAGACTACACTTACCCTGGTGGAATTTATTGCATTTGGGGCACGGTCTTTCGTTGATTCTAAAGGTTGGACGGTTATCAATTTTAGTAAATCTTGACTTTTGGGGATTAAAAGATGGTCCCTCCCACTTCCTCTTTCCAAAACTTCTCTCATTCACATCCCTTTCCCGGTCTCTTTCGGTTATTTCCGCAGCATCAACTGCGGAGGTGAAAGTGTCTGGTTTCATAGCAATAACCAATCCTCTGATTTCAGAATTCAGTCCAAAAATATACCTTTCTACTTTTCGGGCTTCTGTAGACACGTAGTATTCAGCAAAACGTGATTTTTCCAAAAAATTAGCAGTGTAATCCCTAACAGTCATATTTCCTTGTTTCAGATTCATGAACTCCTCTTCTAATTGTCGAATTGCAGTTTGGGGACAAAACTGAGTTTTAAAAGCATTAGAAAAATCTTCCCATGAAAAAGTTGTATAAACATTGGGTCCTTTTGAAGATATTAAACCTTCCCACCAATACATGACATCAGATTTGAGCATCGCAGTTCCAAATAAAACTCGATCCTCGTCAGCACACTTACTTGTTTTGAAAATAGATTCGACTTCTTTCAACCAACGCATGGCTTTAATGGGATCTCGTTCACCCGAATACGTTGGAGGTTTACAAGTCAAAAACATTTTGTAATCACAGTTCTTTTGGATAGGAACAGTAACAACCGGAGTATGCACCTCTGATTCCAAAATAGGTTCAAGTCCTTCTGGTTCTTCAGGTTCTATATCATGAGGTTGTCCAAACATTGCTTGCAAATTAGACTGAAGTTTACCCATTTCTGCAGCGAGGTCAGCTCGAGTAACATATTCAGTGTCTTGTGATCGACCCTTGCCTCTAGGTCTACCCCTGCCTCTACTGCGACCACTACTTGAACTTTCGTGTACAGAACGTTCCTGTTCCAAATGAATTCCCCGGCTCGACCCCCGTCTCTGACCCCGACTTCTTCCTTGTACATCCGGAATCATTTCATTGATATTCTCCATTTGCAAATTGGCATTATCCGGATTCTCTGCTTCATCTCTTTCCATCCGACGAGAACCCCTAACCATCCTGTTAATTCATAAGTATTGATACACATTTATTCACATACCCAATATAATAAAGTATTCTAGTTCAAACATGCACCTGTAAGCTCATAATTACATTGGCCAAATGTAATTTGAATTTACCTTACATGTCGTTCTTTCTACCCCTTATATTTAACATTCCAAGGTTCTAGACATAATAGGGACATCCTACTTCACATAACATTATGCATTTTAAGTCTAGGTATGGATCCGAATACCTAAATCCCTTAAACTTAGGCTCTGATACCAACTGTAACAACCCACCTTAAAACATAACATGTATCATATAATACATGGAAACATTTATATTATAAACACCCACATATTACATATAGGATCCCGAAGTCTAGAATTACACTTACATAATACTATATCCAACAAAAACCATTGACATATAACATTGTTTAACTAGAAGTATTAACTCATAATAGCTTCCCACGTACAACACATTTCTTCACATAACATCATAGCTTATCTTTTCCTTTTGCCTTACCAGTCATCTATCCTGGAATACAGATTTGGAAAACAATGAGGGTTAGACCAATTGGTCTAAGTGAGAAAATCCCAAACATTTTAATAACAACATTATGAAAACGTTGATATGAAACCGTTATCAACAAATCATAATTCAAAGCTCATGCAATGTACACAACACACTCCGTTGGCCTATAACACCAACAACCCATGGCCATATCAGAATTAGTTGGCCGCTAAGCACAACTAATTAATTTACTCCGTAGTACCTTAAGTACAACCAACACCGTTGCCCCTTTCGGTACAACCAACACCGTTGCCCCTTTCGGTACAACGAACTCCATCCGGTCTCTACGTCCGGCCAAAATACAATAGTGTAATGCAATGCTCAAACATATGAGATTAATTTCAATAATCACATTCCATATAACATACAATCATTACTACACATATCACATATAAACCATTTCTTAATATATATAAGTATTCCAGTTCGAAAATGGTTAAAAGAAAACTCACCTTATTAAGAGTTTGAAGTCACGCACGCGCAAACGACACAACTGAACACCACTTATATCAAACTTCACTGACGAGTAACTGAGCCTTGATTATTCCTAGCTTTTCCTTGATCTCTTACTTTAAGCTTAGTAGTGTATTAAGGGAGAGTGAGTGAACGGTTTTGGTATCAACCTAAGAGCCTCCTTTCTTCCTCTATTTATAGGTAAACACAATGCATTAAGTACTTGTTCTTTTTGCTTTCAAGGTTGCACTCTTATTAGAACTCGACACCTCGTGCTTATAGGGATAATATCGACACGTCGTGCTTATAGGGATAGGATCGACACCTCATGCTTATAGGGATAGGATCGACACCTCGTGCTTATAGGGATAGGATCGACACCTCGTGCTTATAGGGATATGATCGACACCTCATGCTTATAAGGATATGATCGACACCTCGTGCTTATAGGGATATGATCGACACCTCGTGCTTATAGGGATAGGATCGACACCTCGTGCTTATAGGGATATGATCGACACCTCGTGCTTATAGGGATAGGATCGACACCTCGTGCTTATAGGGATAGGATTGACACCTCGTAAATAAAGTGACTCATCATAACTATGAATATTTTAATACGAAGGACCTCAAATTACTGATTAGTGACAATAAGACCTTTAAACATATTATACCTAACCAAAAAGTACCCTTTAACATTATAACATGACATGAAATAATAGACATAACTTACTGGGTTATAACATACACCAACCAAAAAAGAATAGCAAAGAATATCAAACTTCAAAAGAAGAAATACAAAGTAACTATACCGATTTTAATCTGAGATTTGAGGTGATTGAATGAGACTTTGAGTTGATGGCGATGGTGGAAGATTTTGAGATCTGGAACGATGATAGGTCATGTAGCTTTTCGTCCTGAGCAGATTCATTGTCAATTTTGATTCCTTGTAAGTTCAGCACCAAAATTTCTACATGTAGGCTATGGATTATGATTAATAATACAGTTATCAACATTATTTCTAGATGTTTGGGAATTATATATCATTCATGAAGCTAAAATTAGCCCCCTTGACGATGGAGGACAGACTTATTACATTCTGTATTCAAATATACTTCATAAGTAATTATACTCTCTTATTCTTATGCAACTAACTTTTATTCCAAGAGGGTTCTAGATTCATAGTAGAGTTTATAAGTCTAAGGTTTTCTTCATTCCTGTAACAAAAAAAAAATTACAAAATAGTAATGCACAAGACAGAAGCAAAATAGCAAAGGTTGGTTTAACTAATAATAATAAAAAGGACCATGTGATTTGCAGGAAGAAATGTAGTTGCATCTCCTTCACTCATTGTATAACTTGCTTTACTTAGCTCTTCAGCCAACTGTAAATACCCAAAGAAAAAAAATCAGATTATGAAAAAACAAACGAAATAAATATGAATAAGGCGTCAAATTTTATCATTCACCATACATCTTTGTTGGTGCAAGTGTGCTACATCTCTATAACTATTTTGATGATTACAAACAAACCGTATTATATTGTTTATATAACATTTTACTTGATGTGCATATATATAATTTACGGAAATACACGTTGTCGTCTCCGGAATCGTGCCAACCTCAAATGAATGATCAAATCTGAGAAGACACAACGAAACGAGAATATTCAAGCGGCATGTGGGAATACGATTGTTTCATGCTTGGTATTCCAACTCCGATCGGTTTACCGATTATTTTTATAAAACTTATTTTTATAAAAAATTGAGAGTGATTTTTTATAAAATGTTTTTCACAAAATCATATTTTTATAAAATGATAAGTTTGTAAGAATAATCTTTTTAACCTTTTGATTTAAACTAAATTTATTTGAGTTGGTTTTAATTGGTGTTTTATAAACTTTTACAAAATGACAAAACTTTTATACTTGTAGGATACAATTACTTATATATTTTTTGCTTTATGTATTTACAAATCCAAGATTTTGAATTTTATTTTATAAAATCTTTTTTATAAAATCTTTTGAAAGACTTTTTACTTGGAGTGTAAATCTTGCAATACTAATTGCATATCTAGACTTTGGGTACCTATCATATCTAGACTTTTGAGTACCTATCATATCTAGACTTTTGAGTACCTATATCCTAAACCAATTCAAATTCAAAATTTTGAAATGTCATCCAACAATGTTTTTAAAATTTATTTTATATTTTTAATATATACACTTTCTAATGTATATATATATATCCCATGTATTCACAAGTAAAAAAACATCAAAGTGTTAAAAACTCTCATTTTCTCAAACACTCTCAACTTTCTAACACTTCATCTTTTCTTGCTTTCAAGATCAAAGAAAGTTTGTGATACCAAGCATAAAACACAAGTATTCTCCACACTCTAGTAAGTGTGTGAGATAGATCCAACTAGCATCCATATTGTGGTGTGGAATAATAGCTAGAACTTGAGTTAATTTTCAAGTATTCAAATCTTGTGTAATCAAGTGTTCATACGGTGTGTTTCTACCTTAAAAGAACAATATAGTGGATCGTCTCGTTGAGTTCACTCAACAAAGAGGATTAGCCCGGTTTTGGGTGAACCTTTCTAAATTTGTTTGTATCTCTTTTCCCTATCTCTTTATATTTTGTTTGTTTACTTGTTGTGTTAAACCTTAACAAAAAAATTCATCTTGTGTATTGCTATATATTTTCTTAAAAATATTTTAAGAACAATTTTTAGACGTAAAACAACCTTTCCCCCAAGGTTGTCCAAACAATCTTTTTTCATATTCTATCAAAAGAATCCAAAACTCTTGTAACTTAGATGATAACAAACAAAATTGACATGGTTTAGGACTCATGATAGAGTTGAACAATTTAATTATATCCCGAATTTTGACTTTTTGGAAAGAGTAATCAACATTCATAATCATTTTAATTGGCTTTACCTTTCAACAAAATCATCCTAGTTACAAAATGCACAATGCAAAACAAAAAGTTACAACTTACAAGAATGCACAATGCAAAATCATCCTATACGAGTTACAGTAGCAGATAAACATTCATAATCATTTTAATTGGCTTACCTTTCAACAAAATCATCCTAGTTACAAAATGCACAATGCAAAACAAAAAATTATAAGTTAAAATCGAACAAAAATTCGAAACCTTTTTCATATGAGAAGTAGAAACCTCAAGTAAAGACCACCGAAACCAAAATCGAACAAAAAATCGAAGGTGAGAAGTAGAATTCTAACCTGATACGACTTGAACACCAATTGCAGAATCGAAGGTTATAAGTGATTTGAACAATTGATTTTGAGAAAGTAGAACCCTAGAACAGTGGTCGACGATCGAGAGCAACGCCGATTGAGAGAAGAACCGATCGAGAGCAACGACCATGGTGGTAGGGTTAGGGTTTGGAAGCGTGTTATTGAAGCAAAAAGAAGAGAACGATAAAAGTTGTACCAAAGAAGAT
Source organism: Arctium minus (assembly GCA_954870635.1). Taxonomy (NCBI): domain Eukaryota; kingdom Viridiplantae; phylum Streptophyta; class Magnoliopsida; order Asterales; family Asteraceae; genus Arctium; species Arctium minus. The sequence goes on from OX941096.1 coordinate 46,157,494, forward strand.
TTTTTTACGAATTTGAGATAATGTGTTTCGTTAAGTTGTACCAAAGCATTATGAAGTTGTAAATTAAGTAATTGGATTTAATTAGTTATATTTTTTGCTTAAGATGTTGTAATAAAGATTTTATATATGTCTTTTTTATAATATAGTATAGATAAAGATAACTCTAAATGATAGAAAGTGTAAGTATTAAATATAATTCGTACGTATTTAAAATATTTAATAATATGAGATTAAATCAAAAAAATTTAATAATAGGCTCATTTTAAACGTATTGACGAGAAAGTTATAATGATGTAATTTGTAAAAAAAACATATTTTTTATGTATTTTAGTTAATATACGATTACATGTGTTAATATAATTAAAGAGTTAAAATGGAAAAAAAAATAGAAGATATAAAGTAAATTAAATAACAAATTATAAAGATGTTTTTTTTTTTTTTTGCCAAAACCAATTCTTAAGGCAAAAAAAAAAAAAATCATGCCTAAACTTTGACTATTTTAAAAAAAAACTTTGAAAAGTGCTTAAAAAATGTATTTGATTGATGAGATTGACTATTTTAGTTAACTTCTCCATTTTTTTTTACTTGTAGGATGATAAAGTCGATGATATTTTTTTTTTTTTTTACAATTTGTAGTTTTACATGTTATTTAGGTTGTAAGTTACATTTTTAAGTAATAAGAATGTATTTAACAGGTTTCCAAAAGTCCAATGATTTATTTAGTGTATTTTGAATTGTCTAAGGACTTATTTGTTCCAAAAATATTGTCCAGGGACTAAATCACTCCAAATACTAAAATCCATTGGTTTTTCTAGACTTTTCCCTTATGATATACCGGAACTCAGAAACTCTGGATAAAAGGGAGGCCATGGATTTCTCCGGTTAGGTACCGTTCCATTCGCTTCTCATCTAATTTCCTTTATGTTCTTATATAGAAGGTCTTAGTCCCAAATCACAATCAATCACAAGAAATCAACCACAAATCTCATATGTTCTTCATTGATATTCAACTTTCTCTCTCTACAAATACATGGATCGGAGGTAAATTTCTCTCACTAAAAACTCACTCTAAAATATGACAATGAAGGCTCCTACTTCAAAATATAAAGGAAACAAGGTATTTATACTAACATGATTAACAAAGGAAAACAAACACAACTAACTAAGACATTGACTTTAACAAAGAAGCTTTGACTTTGACTTCACTTTCATTAACTTCGATTTTCAATCTTCAAACTTTGACCCTTTGATCTTCAAAGAGTAATCTTTGTTTCACGATCTCGGATACAACAATATTGCTCCAACAGAAGGAATGCTTCATTTTATCATATAGCATAATCCGATTACTCTCGACATTTCAACAAACCCGTTTATGACATTCTATAGGCCCTGGGCGACATGTGCGAGTGGGCCCTCGATAAGTACGATAAAAATTTCAATATGTTGTTTTTATTATTTGATGAACAACGAATTTAGAAAATACTAATATTTCATATAAAACCGTTTTCCAAATATTCCTAGACGCAATCAAAAATTATTTCTAGATTAATATTATTTATCATATCATTTTTACATAGCACTGTAAATTTGTTCTACCACCAAACACATCAGATTATATACCTTTAATATATAGATTGACATCATTTTAGGTCAGAGTTTTGACTATTCAGAGTTACACTTTATGTTAATCAATGTAAATAAGTTGGTTTTCCATGTCACCTCATGTTAATGTTTTCATCACCAATTAAAATTTAATTTAAGGTTAAAACAAACTTTTTATTAACTATCAATCTTTGAATCTAAAGTCCATGTTGGTAATAGTTTGAGAGTTTATTCTTGTTTTAGAGATATGAGTCAATATTTTATGAAAAACAAAGGAAGTTTTGAAATTTATAGATATAAGTTGGATCGTCTCATTTTGTTGGTAAAAAAATTTCAAAATGTATGTTTTCTTAGTTAATAACAAGAAATCTACTATATTCTGATACAAAAATAGAATTCATGCAAATGCAAGGGCCGATGTAGCATGTAAAAGGTGGGGGGATGAGCCCCCATTAAAAAAATATTTTTTTCTAGGTTAAAAAATCATTTTTTTAACTTCCTATCATAGTTCCTCCCAGTAATTTTTCGTCTGTGCCCCCACCAACCAAAAAAATCTCTTGAAATCAACCGAAAAAGTCTCCGAAAAAGTCTCTCGAAATCGATAAAAATACTAAAAAATCCCTTGAAATCAAGCGAAAAAGTCCATCGAAATCGATAAAAAAAATACTAAAAAGTCCCTTGAAATCAAACAAAAAACTTTAAAAAATCGCTCGAAATCGTGTAATTAAGCTAAAGACATATCAAACGATTTTGCAGGCTTTTAATCTACCTTAAAGATGCCCCCACTACCTTAAAAGAGTTAGTAAAAGATGAATGATGGAAAATATATCAAGGTTTGTTGGACAAAGTAGTTTTATATATTAATACTGAATAAAAAAAACTTAGAGAAACAATAAACAAATAAGCAATACTATAAAATGAACGATCAATGAACTTTTACATATTTTATTCTCCAATTTAATTAACTAATACATGTTTGGGTTTTTAATATAATGTTAAATTCTTTTTGGTGACCTATTAGATACTTCAAAAAAATTGTGTCTATTTAATTTACTAATTTTTTTAACTATGATTATATATAGTATATAGTATATACAAAACATTTTGGGCCCCTATTTCTTGTGGGCCCTGGCTGTGTGATGCCCAGTCTGCCCTCCCAGGCACGGCCCTGCATTTCAAAAAGAAGCCACAATTGATTTTTGGATGTCAAATTGATCTCTTTGCAAGTTCATCGCTGTAATTATTGTTTGGGTTATAGAAAAAAATTTTAACAATTGAAAACCACCTTCTTTTTTAACATTTAAGTTGGTCGGTTTTCTTTACCGAAATGAAAGAACAAACAAAGGTCACTTCAACAAGCCGAGTCTTCAACATACTTTCAAGTAATCGGCTTTAGACACAGTTTTTTTTTGGATACTATATGTTTGCTTATTCTGATTGTTTGTAGTGGAAGTGATAAACTCTATTTGACTATTAGTCAATCATATCATGAGAAGAGTATATCCTGCATTAGAATGGTCTGGTTTTCTTGATAATCCGGTTATATCTGCAGGTGTTTGATCTCTTCCTCTTGTATTAATGTGAAACATACTTAATATACCGGCATTTAGGGACGTCTAATGCTGCAGGTCTATATTGTTTAGTACAAACCCTTGTCTTCTTTATGCACCATTAACTGTAATTCTTGTTCTTTTCCCATTTACAAAATGTGGCTACTTCTTGGTAGGCAAACATGGTCCATCTGATTACATGAGTGTCAGACCTCCATATGCGCAAGTGGATTATAAGATCCCAATGAATTAAATTTTAGAATCATTTGTGATTGGAGATGATTCTTTTGTAGTAAGTTTTGCTGTACTTTTTTACCCATCCATAATCTTTTTCAAAGTTTAGATTTCTTCGGTGTCTTATCTTTGTTTTTACTCTATAGTTTGTGGAGTATCCATTCCGAACCGATATGCTGGAAACATGTGGGTGCCTTGTCAAGGTACTTCCTATAACTATTAATATGTGCTTTATGTTATGACTCACTCAGATCAGATGCAATTTAGAAGTAGTACACCCTCAGTCTCATAACAAGTCTCCACATTTCTAATTTAGTTTTGTCCCAAAATAAGCGTCTATTTCCCATTCTAATTTAGTTTTGTCCATATTTCCTATTCCAGGATGCAATTTTCAGAGTTCTGTGTTCACTTCTCCATTTTGGTAATAATGAATTTTCCAAAGGGAAAAAGGTTGATTCGTTGGTGCTAAAAACGACAAATCCAAATTCCATCTTCAGATGACAACGGAGTTACTATTTCCTGTTTATAACTTTGATATCTTCTTTGCCTTTCATTTTCTTATTTGTCCTGGGTAGGGTATATATATGTATGTCTCTGAATTGTTGTTTATGGTTCATAGGTATGATCTGAAGTGTGTGATGTTACCCTGAAGAAGTTATCAAGAGAAGTCTTGATCCTGTGGGTCCATCTGTTAGCAGGGATGGGTTGGCTAAGACATTATGGCAGAGCGCTTGAGTGTGGAATAGAGGGAAACAACAAAGATATGGCAAAAACTTTATGTTCCGTAAATGAATATCGAGTTTATGTAGGTTGAACAAAGTCGGTACTGTCTCTTGTCATGAAAGTTGGCTATTTGTGCAATTCCTAATCCTAAATACAATGTCACTTAATAACTCAAAATAGATTCTATAGTGGTCCTAAAAATGTATGATTTATTAATTTCTGCAGGTTAGAGGAAATATTTAATGTGTCTATTGGGCAAGATCCTAATTCAACATATCTGAGTGGGGTTCTTGACATCTATGGGTTTGAGAGCTTTAAAGCCAATAGGCAAAACTTATGTGCTGAAATAATCATCAATGTAATTGCTCGTGTCTTGACACAATTGTGATGATTCATTTGTAACTATGTTTAGATTGTGCAGTTTTGAACAAATTTGTATTAACTACACTAATGAGAAGCTGCAACAACATTTCAACCAGGTGTGACTTTGGTGTTTCTAATATTATCATTAGTAATTCTGCTGCACACATGATTGAGTTTTATGATTGTTTTCTTTTGTACTACCATACAACACGTGTTCAAGATGGAGCGAAAGGAATATAGCAAAGAAGAACTTGACTGGAGCTACATAGAGTTTATAGATAATAAGGACATCCTAGATCTCATTGAAAATGTCTTCCATATAAATTTGAAACTCGAAGTCCTCAATCCATTATTTATTTAATTTGAAGTGGCTGAATCTCTTGCATGTTGCGAGTATGGACCATTGGAAGTCATGATCAGCTATAGTCTATTGCTCGAGTTATCTGGTTCAACTGTCCTACTCGTTACTCGCCAAACTACGATAACTTGCAGTCTTTCAGCTGGTACAGATTAGATTAGATTCATTAGGTTGGACCTATACTACGACGATAAATGGTTTTTCGTTCACTAAGGGGCTTGATCTATTCCATTTTTGTCATGCATGTGATTCTTCTTTTGGCATCTTTTTGTTTGGATTTGAATGAATTCATTTACTAATTATTTTTTCTTTCACCTTCTTGGTTTTGCTGCCTTTGACCTGTTCCCCATCCATGCAGTTTGTGTGGCATTTGTGAAAAAGATATAAGATATGGGAGTTTGGATAGTAGAACTCCTTTGGTCCTTCTAGGCATAAATTTTGCTCTACATAATTTTGGAGGTGAACTATATATAGGTAGTCTAAGTACATATATTTACTTGTTTGACTTTCCTCAATTTGCTGGACTCCAAATATTATCATTTTGAGGGAGGCCTTGTTGATAGAGTTGAAATTTGGGTTGGTGCTTTTACATGCTTATGCCCAAGACATGTGTTGGCCCTACATATCTCTTCATCCATATGAAATTGTTTTCCATCTTTTATTTGCTATTGTTTTCCACATTAAAAACCAAAAGTTGGAAGCCACTATAATTTATATTGTATTTTCCTCTTGATCTATCAATGTTTCAAGGATCGAACGACAATTGTTTTTCTCTTAATCCACACACATACAAATATACAGGGTAGGGTTCTGGTGAGAATGAAAGTTATGGAAAAAAAAGTAAAAAATGATCTTCACCCTTGGATGCACATTAGAATGAGATGCAAATCCTCATGCGATTCATGAGGTAGACTTGAGATTAAAAGTGATCAGGGGTTTAGATCACTTCTTACTTTCTCACCTTAACTCATCTTCTCACACGATTCTCTCTCTCTCTCTATATATATATACTATATATAGAGAGAGAGAGTATACTATATATATATATAGAGAGAGAGGGGGGGGGGGTTATTATGCAACCCCTTTACATGATGCAATCCTTCTATCCACCATTCATTTTATTTTCAATTTTTTTCCTTTTTCTTAATTACATAAAATGAGTGGTGGATAGAGGGGTTGCATAGTTCGGTCAAGATCGGCTTTGACTGGTCAAATATTGCGTCTTTGAATGGTCAACAATTACGGCTTTGACTAGTCAAAAGTTGTGGCTATTCCAACAATAGAAGGACAGTTTCATAATTTTTACAAATACATGGGACGAGTTCATATATGAACATGTATGATTCACATATGAACCATATATTCATATGTGAACCAGTGTAATTCACATATGAATTATTTTAACTGATTTATATATGAACTTTTGTGATTCATATGTGAATCAATTAACTGATTCACATATGAACCTACAGTTAATTAATTCATATGTGAATCAGTTGAACTAATTAACAGATTCATATATGAACCTTTATGATTCACATATGAATTAATTAACTGATTCATATATGAATGTATAGTTCGTATATGAATCACAAAGGTTTATATATGAATCAGTTAAAAGAGTTCATATGTGAATTACACTGGTTCATATATGAACATATAATTCATATGTAAATCATACAGAATCATATATGAACTCGTCCCGCGTATTTTATGAAACTACCCCTCTATCATCTACAGACCACACAAGAAATTATCCGGTGTGATTCACAGTCAAAGCCGCAAATGTTGACCGGATAAAGGACTAGAATCATTTCTTTATTTCTCATATATTTAATATTTATCAAATGAACCTAATCTTATATATATATATATATATATATATATATATATATATATATATAAGATTAATAGCCATCCATCTTGATATTGGATGGTTGAGATTAATAGTCAATTTTTATTAAAAAAAACGTCTCATTTATTGTTAATTAAGGTGAACATGACTGGTAAGGGTATTATGGGTAAAAAAAAAAGAACCCAAATGAAACGTCTAATTCATCATTAATTGCATTCATTATCAACTTAAATTACTTTCAATTTAAATACTAACTCTTAGATCACATATTGTTCATCTAATTTAAATTCCAATTTGACTAGCAACATTAAGAGTGGATGAAGACTTAAATTCCATATGTTCATCTAATTTAAATTCCATATGTTCGTCTAATTTAAATTCCAATTTCACCTTTTAGTAGTTGATGATTGTTCACATTTATGTGAAATTAAAATATATTTTAACAGCAACGTTCATGTGCAAATATGTTAACATATTTGTTCATGATATGCATATATGTTCATATCTTTTAACACCAAGCATATAAGTTCACTTCTGTTCGTGTTATGCATATAAGTTCACATATGTTTACCTTTTCGAGAAGAATGACTATACGATATTCGGTTTTATCCAATCATGAACCAAAACTATTATAATAATATTGAAATGATTCAAAAAAGTAATATGAAAAAGAATGATTTTCAAAAATCGTAACCTACAAAGTAATTTTGAAATCTTTTTTTTTTGTAACTTCCATGAAATTAATGACAAAATATTATTATTGTTATGACGTTTATGCCCTTTTAGATTATATAAATAAATTAATTAAACATCAAATAACCTTGCATTCCTATTGGTTGAGCAAGGTTCACATAGTTAACAAGAAATACTTGGTTAACAAATCTCTCTCAGCTCTCTCTCTCTCTCTCACTCTCTCTCTCTCTCTCTATATATATATATAGTGGAAAGATATTTTGCAGCCCTTAAAAAGGTTACAACCCTTGCAACCCACATCTTAACCGTTGGATTCATGATCAACGGTTATTTTATTTTTATTTTTCTATTTTTTTTAATTAAAAATATTGGGCCCCATATCTATTGTAACCGTCGATCATGAATCCGACGGTTAAGATGTGGGTTGCAAGGTTTGCAACCTTTTTAAGGGTTGCAAATTAAACAACCCATATATATATATATATATTTAGTTTTACATGTAAGGAAAACATATTAATGTGTAGCAAATGACCTCTTCTCGTTTGGGGAATTGTATGTACGTAGTTAGTCCATTTTGTTTTTATGGGAATTCAGGTTTAGGTATTGATTTGAGTATGTTTTTATGGATTTTTGATCATTGGGTACCCATTTTGTTCTTGATTTTGAGGTTGTTGCACTCTGTTTAGTCTTGCTAAAATAGCACATGATGGGCTCTCCGAGCAAAAGTAGGGATATGGATGTCATCTCCAAGCAAATTAGATTCACAATCTTTTCTCTTTCCATGACATTCATTAATCATGTGATAAACAAAGTATTATAGTTATCAAAGGGCCATTGGCTTCGGGATACACAAGTTATTGGTAAAATTTATGGGTCATTTACCAATTGTTTATCGAGAGTCTCTTACCTTCAGATAAGAGTTGTAAGAGCATCTCCAACATGTTTTTTTATAATTTTTTTAAAATAGAGGATCAAAAGTTAAAATATTTAAAAGTAATTACATTAATCTCTCACTGGTTTTCTATTTTAGAGATTTTAACACAAGTTTTGTTAATATAATATTATCTAATTTATCTTCCCAATACATTTAAAAAAACTTAATATAATAAGATAAAAGTTCAATATGGGATTGAATTAAATAATCATCTCTCTTTCCTATCATCAAGTTTAGAAAAGAAAAATTAACTTAGAAATTTTCAAGTTTTTCTTTATTATAGAAAACAAGATATCAATGCTGGTGGAGAAGTATAGAAAACAAGACCTAATTTTTTCTATTTTATGTATGAATAAGATAGAAATTACAAATAGCGGTTAAAGATAACATGTTGGATTTATCATTTTCTTTATTCAACTGGTTTAATACAAATATTTCTTAAAACAAATTTGAAATGGTTACCATTCTTATTTGATATAGGAGCTTTTACATCTAATTTTTAATGTCTTTAAACTCAAGAGTTTAAAAGCATTTGTCCTCCTACGAGGTCAGTGGTAAAAACTCAAAATTTTAAAAAGCATTTGTCTTCCTACGAGGTCAGAGGTTCAAACCTCACAAAATGTGAGGAGGATGTGTTGCATTTACCGTATATAAATATTATATACTTCAAAAAAATTATATCATACAACTCACGTGTATCCATCTCGATCTCATTATAGTACTATGCAGTACAAAGTAGGAGTGATTCAATAACGTTGTCTTCTCGAAACCATTTTAAAAAAGGAAAGGGAGGATAAGAGAAAGAAAGTAAAGATTACTCGTGTTCTTGAAACTTTTTTAAGAAAGATGAAAGGAAATAGAAGGAAAATAATGCATGTTTCCTCCCAAATGTGAGAGGAAATAGAATGAAAAGAAAAAAAATTGCAACCCTCTAAAAGATTATTAAAATCACAAAACCATCAAATATTTCATTCTAAAAGAAATACTTTTACATAATATATTAGTAAAAATGATTTTTTTATTTCTCTCTTGTTCAAGAACACAAAAAATTATTTTATTTCTTTTTCTTTTATTCATTTCCCTTTCCTTTCGAGAACACATATAAAAAGAATTTTTTTCCTTTTATTTTTCTTCTTCCATTTCATTGTTTTCTTCCCAAATCCATGAACACACTACAAGAAAAAACTTAGTTAGCGACCGAAATTTTAGTGACTATTTATATTTTGGTCACTGACTATGACGTTAGTGACAGTGACAAATGTCGTCATAAATTTTTGGTCACTAATATGAATTTTAGTGACAAAAAATAAATTTGGTCACTAAGTAGTCACTAATTCTCATGGTTTGTGTTTCGTCACAAAAAGTAGTGAACATTACATTGAAACGATTAGTGACCAAAAAATGGTGGTCACTAATTTGAATGTGTTTGTGACCAAGAAATAATGGTCACTAAATGGGATTGGTTAGTTGAGGTTGTATTGAGTTGGATGAGTTAGTGACAAAAAAAGGGTGGTCACTAAATTGCAAGTGTTAGTGACCAAAAGATAATAGTCACTAAGGGGTTGTTTGTTTTTTTAAAAAACCCTCTTAATGACTCTTAAGTCTGAATCGTTCAAACCTTTTTACACACCACCTCTTATTAATCATAACTAAAATAAGACTTCAGACTTTAGATCTATTAAAAAACAAACGACACCTAAGTGAGATTTATCGTAATTGAGTTGGATGTGTTAGTAAAAAGGTGATCATTAAATCGAAAGTGCTAGTGACCAAAAAATAGTGGTTACTAAATGGTATTCAATAATTAAATAATTGTAGTGAGTTAGGAAGGTTAGTTACCAAAAGAATAGTGGTCACTAAGTTAGAAAGGTAAGTGACTAAAAATGGTAGTCATTAATTTAAAATGATAAGTGACTAGAAAAAGGTGCTCACTAAATTGAAAGTCTTAGTGACCAACAAAGTAGTCACTAAGTGGTATTCTTTAAATGTCGACTTGGAAGGGTTAGTGACCAAAAAAATGGTCGTCACAAATTGAATGTGTTAGTGACCAAAAGAATAGTGGTCACTAAGTTAGAAAGGTTGGTGACTGAAAATGGTGGTCACAAATGTATTAGTGACCAAAAAATAGTGGTCACTAAAAGATATTCATTAATTATAGAGTTGGAAGGCTTAGTGACCAAAAAATGGTGGTCATAAATTAAAGTGTTAGTGACAAAAAATAGTGATCACTTAGTGGTATTCATTAGTTGTAGAGTTGGAAGAGTTGGTGACAAAATATGGCGGTCACTAAATTAAAAGTATTAGTGACCAAAAATAGTGGTCACTAAGTGGTATTCGTTAGTTGTGGAGTTGGAAGGGTTAGTGACAAAAAATGGTTGTCACTAAATTGAAAATGTTTATGACCAAAAAATAATGGTCATTAAATGGTATTCATTAGGTGTAGAGTTGAAAGAGTTAGTGAGGAAAAAATGGTGGTCACTAAATTAAAAGTGTTAGTGACTAAAAAATAGTTATCACAAAAAAGTGTTTGGAATAAATTTACTATTAAGGGTCGAATATAAAACAAATTAAAAGTGTAGGGTCTAGGATTGCAAGTCTGTAACCTTACAAACAAAACACACGCGGATCCAATATGGGTTTTGACCCAGCTCCATAACACGACTATATAAACCCTGCCACGCCTTGTTTTCTCAATCGGATCACATCTGCCTATACTCTTAACCCGATACAAACCCTAAACGAACGCTCTTGACGAGCACCATCAACCTCCGGTGAATGAGAATGCCCTCCAGTCGCCAGAAACCTATATTTATTGTTAAACCCTAAATCAAAGTTCCAAAATCATGTCTCTCTCGTTCGATTGTTCCAACCAGCGACCTACCATCGTTCCAACCGGCCTAAACTCGTCTCTCTCCTTCGATCGACATCATCGTTCCAATCGGCGACTGTCCACCGTCGCTCCAACCTCTCACGCCTCCGACCTCTCTAATCGATACAGTAGTGTTCAACCTCTCATTTATGTTTAATGTGTTTTGAGAAATGAAACACTAAACGATACAGGTAGTGGAGTATGTGATGAATTGACGACTCTCCTTATAACACGGCGATATTTTGGTCATATTCAAGCTTGATGCCATTGTAGCTTTATTAACTTAATTATCAGTATATTCATGTAGAAACTCCTTCCTATTAGGATAGTTTTTTCTGATTTGTTGTAAATTGATTCATGATGCTTGCATCTTGACCTCTTGATATTAAGAAAGAGGGATTTGCCATTATTATCATCCGGTTCAAGTAGTGGCACAGAGTAGTAACATTTGTTATGATGTTTAAATTAATTTTTAGGAATAATCACAATTTAGATGTTAAGATTCATTCTAATCATCCATGGAAAGAAACAAGAGAAAGAAATGAAGAAAGTAGCTACTAATACTTCTACTTTGTGTCAGATTTAGACTTAGGATAGGTCATAGTCCACTTTCCACCAGACTCAATTCTGTTTTTGAAACAATGTAGGTCTACTCCTGCAGTCAGGCTGCTCGGTCAATGTAAATTGTTGTAAATGTTGCATTCAAAGAAAACATCTTATTGTTGTTTCTTTGTCTTTAACAAGTGGTATTTTGCTATACTAGAATCAGTGTATTATGACCAAGTGATTTAGATTCATTTTGTAATTGTTCATATTTTCTGTTAAGTGTATTTTTCATCAGGAGTTTGTGTTTATGCCATCTACAAATGTATGACATATTAGAATGGGAACTTATTTGGGTGGAATAGACTAGAGACCTTGAGGTAGTGAAAACTCTTCTTCTCATAGTATTGAGTGTTTTCTATCTTAGAAATAAAGTGTTTAACTATTGTTGAATGCGAGTTATGTAGGTTTTCCTGGTATACTTGCTTTGTAATGGTTTTGGACATCTGATAATTTTTCTTATGTCCTAAGTAATCACTTATGATTATCTAATGGCGTTCATATCAAACTAAAGTATAGGTATTCACATTTATCCTCCAGGTAATTTGTAACACTCGTAAATCTCTACCCGTGAAGTCAACCCTTTGAGAAATTCTTGTTTCTTATCGTAGAATTTCATCCCCTATATCTTACCTATTAAGCCTTACTGCGTCATGAGTGGTCTGTGTGGTAAATGGAAAGAAACGAGCTTCGGTACACTCTGGGCGATAGTGCCCTGGCGAGAGTGCCCTGGGCACAATCGCCGGGCACAATCGCCAGCGGGGGTGTGTCCGCAGTACGTTTTGGGCGATAGTTCCCTGGCATAATCGTCGGGCACAATCGCGGTCGGCCCCAGGGCCTTTTAGAATCGCGATTCTCAACCATTTCCCTCATTCTCACTTCCTAATTCTTTTCCTTTTCTCTCTCAAACCCCAAAACCGAACCCTAACCTATTTTGGGGGTTTTCCTCCCCAAACCACATGATTCTTAATCATCTAGCTAGTTGGGAGCTTGAGCCATAAAACCTCCATCTTTATCTTCCCCATCAAGTTCAACGGTTGGGAGCTCGGGTTGAAGTGGTGGATTGGGTGTTCTCGGAAAGTCTCGTCATCTTTAATGGTAAGTTTTCTTGTAATAAGGTTATAAATTCTCCATTGGTGGTTTCTTAAGGTTCGATATCTCAAATCTCGGATTTGATGGTTTTAGAGAAATTAGGGTTTTGATCTTGTTTGGGATCTTGGTATTTTTATGTTTGGAGAATGTTTCCTTATGGTTGGTTATGGTTATTTATGGTTGGAATGTGGATCTAGGTTTTGGAAGTTTTCGGCTTGAGGATTCAGGCGGCCTTTAAAAGAGCTCGTTGGGTGAAATCTAGATTTAGCCTAAATCTAGCAAGGTGAGTTCAAGTTGATTTGTTAAAACGGTGTACATGCCAAAATGTGTATTTTGAAGTAAAAATGTGTTTTACTTGGTATTTATCAAAGTGTGAGTATTTTAATAAGTTTCATATTTGGTAAACTTGGGTTGTGTTAACCTCATAAAATATTCATATTTGGGTTCTTAGCAATTTTGTACAAATAGAGTCCATTTCATGGTTTATACATCTTTGATGATTTTTGTACAAACAAAGTCTATTAAATGTTATATTCATTTCGGGTACATTTGCATTCATAAACCCTTTGGTAAATCTTGGTCCCAATACGTGTTGAGTTTTGAGTTAAATACGTCTTTGTAGTGTGTGTCTTCATAAACGTTATTTTAAAGACATTTCATTATTTGGAGGACCGATAATTATTGGTCAAATGGATTTGAGCATCATAGCTCGGTGTTGGCTTAAAATGAGTCGTGTGGACATTGTCCGGATTTATAACCAGCGGGGGTTTTGAATAAGATGACGATTAATTTCGTATCGTTGGTGAGTTACATGTTTTGAGTGCGTTGGTCATTCAATTGGAGTCATGTAATGTTAGACAGTGTTGTATTGGATCCATAGGCACGTAAGTCTGTCTGTCTGTCTTGTAAGGCCTGAGGTTTTGGGTTACTTTTAGTGACCGCTCGGGTTGCTAGCGAGTAAACAATAGGTGGCATGAACCGCTGGGTTGGAACTCGTCTAGATTGGATAGGCGCTCACGCCTGTAAGCCCTCGAAAGTGGAACTCCAATGGAGTAAGGCCAGAGGCGTTAAACGGTCTGTGGTATGATGTCGGTAGAGGCATGAGAACCAGGATGTCGGGGTGTTCGGGTAGAATCCAATAACATCGCGGGTGGCCCCATTCACGTGTTCTCGCGACCCAAGATGGAAACGTTTAGATGATATGCAAGGAAGTCGCGTGAACGGCCTACTTGCGTGTTTTCTATTCTCGGTGTATACGGATCTCTTCATCGTTGATTCGTGGTATTTTATATGGTAATGTGGTATTTTACCAATTTGAGTTTTAGTGGTTGACGGTAAATGTTGGCTCTAATATTGGGTTCTTCCCACGTATATTAAAGTTCGAATGGACCGCGTCGTTTCCACGTTTCGGTATTTGGATTTCATTCTATTTCATGGTCGCGTGAGTATTAATTCGAGTTACATATTTCCAATGGCGTACCATATTTTTATGAATCGTTTTCCTTTACTTAAGGATCGAGTATTATGTCCCGCCCGTGTTTTGGGTGTTTTGGGATATAAGGTATTATTTACATTTCCATGAATTGGAATGTCGAACTATGACCCCATCTTGGGTGAGTTCCGGATTGCATCATTTTATATGAAACGTGTGTTTTGGAGCATTGTCTTTAAAAGTGCATATTGTGGGAAAATGTGTCGTTTCCATTTTAAAGTATATTATTTCGAAGGATCTCGCTTTAAACTGGTTTCCTTGCTTTTAAAGATTTATTCATTCATGTTAAAACTCTTGAGCTCACTAGGCGTTAAGCCTAACCCTTTTTATTTGTCGGCATATGCATCAGGTCCCAGTTTGGAGATAGTGACTATGCATGGGCATTAAGTCCTCCGCAGGATTGAAGATAGTATTTGTATTGGGTTTAGTAACACCCGTCCTATTCATAGAATGTATGTATAAGATGAATGGGAATATTGAGGTTGGTTCTCAATTTATGTTTGTAGTTCAAAGCATTTATTGATGTATTTAGAAAACTTTAAATAAGTTGCTATTTCCAGATTTGAGGGTGTTACATAATTCACCACAATTAGTTTGTATGCGTAGTTCTGATTTTCTTTTACATTAAAAAAAGGTGTATTTTGTTTTGATAGTTCAACACTTTAATCGTTTAAGTCCAAATTTATAGTGTGAGATGAAATAAGAATGTGATTGTGGGTTCTGGTACTTGATGTCAACTGAAATGGAGAAGGGGCCTATAATATAGAAGAGTGATTTATTAGCACAACTGCACAAGGTATGTTTTTAAGGCTTTTAATACACTAAATTCATTATGGTTGAACTTCATGCTCAATCAGTTGTTTTATTGCTTTTTTTTCAAGATGTTCATCATTGTTCCGTTGTGTTATGCAGTAAGAAATTCTTACTTTTTGAACACATTATCATTTCAATATCAACACTACAAGAAAAGTGAGTTTCAGCGACGAGCCTTTAGCGACGAAAAGCTTCATTTACAAGCTATAACGACGACATATCATCTCTATAAATCGTTTACAGGAATAAATGGACTTTTAGCGACGACAAAAGTCGTTGCTAAAACCACCGTTTCTTGTGGTGCAAGTATGAAATTCTTCATTGATATTTTGGTCCATATTTCATCTTCTTGTTTGATGGTAAACACCTAATTGTTGTTGCTAAAGATGCATTCGAGATTGAAGGTAAGAAAAATATTTATTTGTTACTCATTGAAGGTGAAAGATCAACTGGTTGAAGAACCTTCAGTCCATGTTTGTTATCAATAGGACTATGTTTAATAGCCTTTGTATCAGGGCATAGTGGACTATGTTCAAGAACCAACTGCATATGTGGAAGAGCATATCTGGATCCCTCTAGGGATGTGTAACACCCCAAAAATTGGGACAAATAAAAATTTCCGGAATTGAAAATGTGGTATATAAATATAATGCCAAAGCACGAGCTTTCCCAAAAAAGGAACAATACACGCCTGTTAATTAGAAGTTTGTAATAAATATGCAATGAGGGATAACAACCTTTAATCTAATTTCTAATTAGAAAAGAGATTACATCAAGTTGTTATCTAAATTCCAAAACAATTGTCTTCTATGGTTGGCATACCAAAAATGCTACTCAAGCTCACAATTATAGTCACTCAACCTTCTTGGCGGTCGTGCCGCTAGAACCTGAGATACACATCAACCAAACAAGTGTTAGGCCAAACGAGCCTAGTGATTTGAACAATAACATGACATAATCATTTGAACAAATATAGACAACAAGAGTTATAAAGGAATCAATGGGGGATACCCATCACACCAATGAGTTTCACCTCAAGTCAATGTACCTTGATGTTCACTTGCATGAGCAACATCCCGAAGGCCTGACACATTTGAAGACTACCTCCCAGACATTACTCCAAATGGCGGAAATCTAGGTGCATACCATCAAGGTGGCACCCTAAGACTACATCATTCTAGTGCTTACTCATGGTTCATCCAATACATACAATATCCATCGTTATACATATTCTACATCAAGTAAAATACAAGTATAAGACCCTAAATAGTTCCAATCCCAATTTAGGTCGAAAACCCTAAATCATACATATTTACAAACAATGTTCATCAACCATATATCAAATATGTACATATCACAACTATTACCAACAAAGTATACTCCTCAAACCTCACATAACGAATATTGACCAAAAACCCCAATATGTACCAATTATAGCAATATGACTCAAGCTTATCAAGTGATTAATCATGTAAAAAGAGATGTGAAATAATAACAATAACATATAAATAAGTGTATCTCATTTAAATAGTTAGGAGAAACTCACTATCTAGGTTTTATATAAAAACCCTAGAAAACTTGAATGACATTGTGAGAAGATGAAGACTTGGTTTAAGCTCTTAAATTCTCCACTTAATGCTCCTCCAAGACATTTGATTGCCAATAAATGCCTCCAACTAGAACTAGGGTTTCAATAAATGTGGGAAGGGTTGGGATGGTGGAAAATCGTCCTAAGAGCTCTCCAATTCGGATCCAAAACGAGTGAGGTGAGAAAATGAAGTCAAAATGGTCAAGGGTGATATTTTATACTCCCAGCCCTCACCGACGATAGTTCCCGGAAACAATGCCATTGGCACTGTCGCAGGGGCATAGTGACGCATCCCCCTGACTTACGATACAAGGTTGGCGATTGTGACAGGGTGACAGTGCCCTTGTCACTCTCGCGGTCACTATCGCCGGGGATGTATCGAGACCATCCCCCGACCGGCGACCTTGCCACGCGGCTATGACCATTGTCATAGTCGCTGGTCACCATCGCCCCCAACTCCAGACCTGCTGTCTTTTTTTTTTTGACGAGTTTGACACGACGCACACATATGAAATCTTAAGGTTTAAAAACATTGATTAACATAACAACAAAGCTTTATCTACAAGCAAAATTAATGATTTTAGAGCAAGAGGTAATTTATGATTAAATAAACACTTACCTTGATTTTACGGATGTTACATGATGTTTACCACCGATTCCATAGTAAGTAATTCCTGTTAGCGATCGCACTCTTCCGTGGTTGGTTAACTTTTTCGCTTATGGTAGCATGTAATACAATATACTTTTTACTTTCTTATAATTTTCATGGTATCTAAATCAATTATATCGATACATGGTTGTCAAATTACTGTTATATATTGCTACTGTTGTCGTATTTGTTACCGATACATGGTTGTCGCTACTAGACGACATTTTCCATATTGTAATAGAAACTTAACTTATTATTAGTAATCCAAGAATATTTTATGTATGTAAAAGATATAATTAATATTAAATATATCAATTCAGGTGCTTCTAATCATTCTATACTTCAGCTTTGCATGTTGTTGATAAGCGTCTTAAACTTACCGAATAAGAATCTTTCCCCTCACCATTGGACACATCATGTACTTCCAGATGCAATGTCGTAGATTATCCCATACAAACGTAGATTAGATGTGTATGAAGAATATATTGAGCGTACTCGTACTCGTGAATATGTTGATTTAAATGAATAATCAAAATTGAAATCTGTTGGAATAAAAAAAATACACAATATATTTATTATGTTTATTATCTTTACGTTAAAAACTTACGTTCGGTGTAATGCATTTTCTCTTTTTAAAAAAAAATCAATTAACCAAGGTGCAATATATGACATATAATAATATAATTAAATCAAAAAATATTCAATATTGGGCCCATTTCGAAGGTATCGATGAGACGATTATAATGGTGTAACTTGTTAAAATTAAAAAAAGTATTTTTTTAACGTATTTTAGTTAATATACAATTATATGTGTTAATATGATAAAAATGTAAAATGAAAAATATAAAACTAAAAGGTATAAAGTAAACCTATTAAAAAAGTATAGGGATAAAAAATGTAATTATAAATTAAAAAAGAAGAGAAATTCTTTCCCTGCAATTTTATCCACCCCTCCTCTCACATTCGAATTATTTTTCTTTTTTTGTCGTCCAGTCCTTACTTCTTTCTTTTGAGTTTCATCCACTTGAATAAATATGTTTTTGTTTCCTGTCATATTTTTTTTGGAAGGCATAGCGGCATCGAACCAGCGAACGACTACCACGAAAACACGCACATACGCACGCACATCTCCCCGACGGTATCGGGCATCTACGGGCAACCCACTAATCCGCCGCTGTCCCAGCCCAGCTTACGCTGAACCTAGAGCCCAACCACAGTCTAAGACTGGGTTGGGGGCAGCCCAGTCTGGCCCAAGGACTGGGTACTCCTCATGCCCTCAAATTGACTCCCCTTGGATTCGAACCCGGGTAGATTGGGATACCATCCACAATCCTCCCCAGGATGTTACCGCCCTTGGGGAAACCAACTGAGCTAGACATGATTTGATTTGTTTCCTGTCATATGGTTGCTATAACCACTGCCAATATACCAATTATCATTGACTGATACTTCTTGAGTGTTTAAAATCATAAATATGGTATCGTCCTCATCTCCATCTTCTATGCTTATGAAACTAGATCTTCTTTCTTCTGCCAACCTTTTTCTGCAGTATTTGGCAATGTGGCCATATTTTTGGCAGTGGTAACACTGCATAGGGGATGAATTTATTCCTCTGAATCTTCCTTTGCTTTCATTTTGTTGATCAAAACCTTTGTTTCTTTGGATGATTGCAATTGAAAATCCTGTTCAAATGATGAGGAATCAAATTGTCCTGAGTTCATGTGATTGCAAAGTTCCAAGTAAATCTTCAAGAGAAAGCATTGACAAGTCCTTTGATTCTTCGATTGCCACCACTATGTATTAGAATTTTCTAGTTAAACTTCTGAGAATTTTTTCAACAACTCTTCTATCCTCTATGATTTCTCCATTTAATCTTAATTGATTCAACACTAAAATTACACGATTGTAAAATTCTTCCACAGTCTCTGAGTCTTTCATCTTGAGTCCATCAAATTCTCATCTTAGAGTTTGTAGTTTCACCACTTTCACCTTGTCTTCTCCACGGTATGTCCTGTAAAGCATGTCCCATGCTTCCTTGGAAGTGTTTGTGGAGGAAATTCGTTCAAAAATGGTTTCATCCACAGCCTGATAAATCGTATACAGAGCATTTTTATCTTTCTTTCTCAAATCTCTTAAAATTCTTCTTCTTCTTCTTCTTCTTCTTCTTGTGTTACTTCATCAAGTTCATAGGCTCATCAAATCCTTGTTCAACAATGTCCCACAGTTCTTGTGATTCGAACAAGACTCTCATCTGAATACTCTAGTGATAATAATTCCTCCCATTTAGTTTTGGGAGTTGTACGTGCAACAGATTGTTTGAAGTGGAAGCCATCTAAGTTCGTGGCTCTGATACCACAATGTTGGATCAAACTTTGCACCACATAAATATCACTTTTACTTTATTGATTCAGTAACCTTCAATACGTATTACAAGAACATATAAATAGACAACAAAGGGACACAACCCTTTACCAAACGACACAACCCAACAGATGTTGACAGTTAATAAACTGTCAACAATATTAACATAATTAACTAACCAAATTAACTACCTTACTAGCTTATATTTTCAACAGAATAGTCAAATATCCTTAGGTAGACATTTTAGGTTGTACTACACTTGATCATCATTTTATCTTATTGTTTGAACTTGCATTATGCTTGAAGATTTTATGTTTTGGCTACACTACCATCTTGTTATGGAGGCTTGGACGGTCATGTAATTTACATATTGATGTGGAATCCAAATTCAGTTCAAGAAACCCTTAATTTAAAGTGACTTTGCTTTAGCTTATGTTTAATTAATCTAAAGTTCATAATATTTTGATCTGCTTAATTTGTTCTAGATAAATAGATGTTTTCATGTGTTATTTACATGTTAATTGAAATTGGTCTAATAGTTTATCAAACCAAGTTCAGGGAGAGGTACAAAAATTGACTCTATTTTTTCCCCTATGAAAACAGCTTGAGAAAGCAAAGTAAGTTTCACATATTTTAAGTTTTAAACTCAAATGCATGTAACACACTATCATAATTTTCAGCAAGAGTACTATAAATTAATATCATTATTTTTTATAACAGCTACAATGTATATGGCTAATATTTCTTTCTAATAATAGTAGTACTTTTGTTCCTGTTGGTAGACACCCAAATGACTAAAGGAGAGAGAGAGAGAGAGAGAGAGAGAGAGAGAGAGAGAGAGAGAGAGAGAGAGAGAGAGAGAGAGAGAAGAAGAGGGAAAACCCCAAAAAGTGATTATATGAATCAATACAAGAACTTATTTATGAGATTAATCAAGACCATATCTATACATACATATCCTCTCTCTCTCTCTCTCTCTCTATATATATATATATATATATATCTAGAGTCGGGTTCAAACGAGAACGATACATATTTAAAAGAACTCGAGAACTAACAAAATCATTAGTGATTTTACATTAACACACGAAAAAAGACTTTGGCTACGGCTTCAGTTTCGCGTGGCTTTTTTGCCCATTAATGTAAAATCACTAATGATTTTGTTCGTTCTCGTGTTCTTTTAAATAGTTACTATTCTCGTTTGAAAGCTCAAAGTATTTAGCTATGAATCATATATTCTCTTTTGATCATACAAATGAATATATATGTTAGATGTGACGACGAGATCAAACCTCCAGCCTTAAGACTCATAGCGAGGTGACTGTATTTTCCAATACGTGAATTATGACGACAAATCTCTGTCATACATAAAAAAAAAAGTTAATTCCCAACATTTATTGCTATATACATAAAAGTGAGTTAAAGATAGAAAGCAGATAAAAAACCCAAAATAGTTAATATGTTAACTATTGGAATTGCAAGATAAAAACAAATCACATATAAAAGTATAATAAATAATTATAAAATTTATACAGCAAGGTAGTAACCTGCAGCCCACTATATGCGACTACATATTTTAGCGTTGCTTTATGCTAATACATGTTTTATTATTATAATGTTTAATTTAAAATTTGAGTGAATTGTGGATTTGGTCCCTATGGTTTTGTGATTTATTTGACCATGGTCCTCATTCTATGTTTATTGTGGATATAGTCCCTATGGTATGCAATATATTGTGGTTAGGGTCCCTAAACACTAACACCGTTAACTTTAAGGGTTAAAGGCATCATGTGTTTTGCACACTATGGGCATAATAATCAATTTACTTTCAACTTTCAATTTAATCTATACACTTTTAAAATAAAAAATACTAAATTGTGGATTTGGTCCTTATGCATCACTCATCATATTTAAAATACATTTATCATCTTTCTTAATTTTTTTTCATCCAATCTTCATTGTCAAAGTACAAGAAAAATTAATTTGTTAAAGTGCAAAAAAAACTACTTGCATTTAAAAACAATGTTCTAAAAAACTCGCCGCACAGTCACCATGACGCGCCATGGCACCAAGGCTTGTGTCTCACGCCACGTTAAGCCCGTGGCATGCCATGACCTAATGCACAATTTCATAATGTAATATTTGATTTTTATTTACGTTTTAATGTCTTATTTGCAAATTTTTTAATATATATCATAATTTAACTTACTTATTACTATTGATCCGTAACACTACAAACATATGTTTTTATATATAATGATATATATGAATTAGAAAAATGACGCCATAAGTCACGCCTTGAAAACGTCATGGCTTCGCCGTGACTCCTAAGGCTTGAGGTTTGGCCTCGCCACCACGCCACGCCTCACGCCATTTAGAACCTTGTTTAAAAATAACAATTGTTTAAAACCAACACTACATTCTAAAAAAGACAACCTATCAAAATAACAATTGTTTGAAACCAACATTACTTCCCAAAAAAAACAACCCATCAAAATGACAATTGTTTTATATCAACATTACATCCCGAAAAAGTAAACCCATCAAGATAACAATTGTTTTGATATCAACATAACAACTCGAAAAAGACAACTCATTAAAAACAATTGTCTTTTTTGATGGGTTGCCTATTAAACATATCATACAAGGGATGAACATAAAAAAAACAATTAAAAAGGTAGAAATTAATAAATAAAATAACAAAAAGTGGCATCGTAACGGGTATAATAGAGATAAAAACTCTTACTACATGTTCATCATCAACAAAATGTTACACATGCACTAATAAAGATAAAAACTCATTACGTGTTAGAATTATCAAAAAGGTTAATCAATCAATAGGAATTCATTTATGAAATCACATAACTTAAAATTATATTCAATTTAATGCATCTTTAACCAACTCTAAAAAAAATGTGAATTTTATGATATTATAGAAACCTGTTGAAATGCTTAGGGAGAATATAATATGAAATTATATGTACTAATGAAACAAAGTTGAGGAGAGGTGTGTGGAAATATGGGCAAGAAAGTAGTAGTTACCTGCGGGCTGCCTCCTTTCCCTTTAAATGAGAAACTTATTGCCCATTAATCAAAATACCAATTGTTATTTTTGATGGGTAGTCTTTTTTGAGTTGTTATGTTGATATCAAACAATTGTTATTTTGATGGGTTTACTTTTTTTTATGTTGATATAAAACAATTGTCATTTTGATGAGTTGTCTTTTTCGGGATGTAATGTTGGTTTCAAACAATTATTATTTTGATAAGTTGTCTTTTTTAGAATGTAGTGTTGATTTTAAACAATTGTTATTTTTAAATGCAAGTAGTTTTTTTTGCACTTTAACAAATTAGTTTTTCTTGTACTTTGATAATGAAGATTGGATGAAAAAAAAAATAAGAGAGATAAGAAATGGATTTTAAAGATGATGAGTGATGCATAGGGACCAAATCCACAATTTAGTATTTTTTGTTTTAAATGTGTATAGGTTAAATTGAAAGTTGAAAGTAAATTGACTATTATGTCCATAGTGTGCAAGACACATGGTGCCTTTAACCCTTAAAGTTAATGGTGTTAGTGTTTAGGGACCATGACCACAATATATTGCATACCACAGAGACTATATCCATAATAAACATAGAATGAGGACTATGGTCAAATAAATTACAAAACCATAGGGACCAAATCCACAATTCACTCTTAAAATTTTATTGATGTTTAGTTATCTATTTTGGTTATTTATGATGTTTTCAAATTACCTTTTACAGGGCATATTAATTTATCACTTGTAATTTCTATTTTGTTAAAAAAAATTATTAAAATTTCTTTTTTAATACGAAGTTAAATTAATTTTTCCATTCTAATTTAACAACTAGTATATACATGTACATACATCAGTTATAAAATGATACTATAAATAGGAATATAAATAAAATTTCTTAATATATATATATATATATATATATATCCTCAAAAAAAAAATTTGAAAACTGAAAAACACCCTGGTAGCCTTTTCATCTGGATGGTATGCACTTGTGTATACAAGTAATTTATAACATGTACACGTGCATGCACAAGTGCGTAATATGCACATGTGCATAAAAACCAAAAAACTAATTAATAACTTGTATGCACAAGTGCATATTGTCCAGATGGAAGACTACCAGAGTATTTCTTTCCCTTTTTTGAGGTTTTCCTCTTAACTGAACCTATAATTAGAAAGGTTATATATATATATATAGTGGAAGGATATTTTGCAACCCTGAAAAAGGTTGCAACCCTTGCAACCCACATCTTAACCGTTGGATTCATGATCGACGGTTATTTTATTTTTATTTTTCTATTTTTTTTAATTAAAAATATTGGGCCTCATATCTATTGTAACCGCCGATCATGAATCCGACGGTTAAGATGTGGGTTGCAAGGTTTACAACATTTTTAAGGGTTGCAAATGAAACAACCCCTATATATATATATATATATATATATATATATATACAATTTTTATTATATTTGCAAATGGAAGAAGCTGCTAGGAATACACATATTATATTTGCAAATGGAAGACCCACTTCAGATCTCGATTAGATTGCTAATTAATTACACAAACTTAATCAACGACTTTACTTCCTCTGCAAATTTTCATCCAAAGAAACAATCTTTTCTTTTCCAATGGTTGTTGCTGAAATATTTCTTGCAGCATTCATCACTGTGTTATTTGAGAAACTGGCCTCAACTGACTTAATCAGGCTCGCTCGATCTGAAGGAATCCATGTTCAGCTGAAGAAATGGGAAGCCACTTTGAACCAGATCCAAGATGTGCTTGCTGATGCAGGCCATGTTCGATTTCTGTGAGATGATTCTGTTTTCATCTTCACAGATTTGATTCACACAAGAAAAAACAGAAGTATACAAACTGCACACTTTATTTCACATTAATCAATCTGTACATACATAATACATATAAATAGAGAGTGAATCGGTACCATTAAACCATCACAGCCTTTTGGAACCGACGCCTCAGGAACTGCATATAACTGCCCATAACTACTACCTAATGGACATTTAAACTGACCCAATATAGATGGCCTATGGCCCAACACAATGATCCAATAACTAATCTGATAAATACTAAATAAATATATATACTTATTTTTCAATTTTGTCATTAACTTCCAACACACCCCCCTAATGACAAAACTGATAAACACACCAATCTTCAGGTTGTGAGGCATAAACTTCTTCCTTCAATTCGCCATGTAGAAATGTTGACTTTACATCTAGATGATGAACTTCCCATTTGTTGTATGCTGCCAGCGCCAATATCAACCGTATTGTCTCGATTCGTGCTACTGGTGCGAAGACTTCATCAAAGTCTATGCCTTGCTCTTGAATATATCCTTTGTCTACCAATCGTGCTTTGTGCTTTAATATCCTTCCATCACCATCCTTTTTTGTCTTGAACACCCATTTTAAACCAATTGCTTTATGATCTTTTGGTAGGGTAGTTAGCCTCCAGGTATTGTTCTTGTTGATAGAATCAATTTATGCTTTCATAGCTTCAATCCACTTGTCATCCTTAGCTGTTTCCTTGTAATTTCTTGGTTCGTCTTCTACTAGTAATAATTCATCCGTATTGGCGTTTATATCACTCAAGGCCCTGTAACCTCTTACAGGTGTATGATCAATTCTTGAATCTGTTGTTGAAGGCGTATCAGCTTCTGAATCTAGTGAATGGATGGTGGATTGCTGTGGGCTATACTCATGAGTAGATATCTGGGAATTGGGTGTAGTAGGTACTTCTTCATCTGAATCATTGTTACCATGTGTAACATCATTTTCGAAATCTTCACTTTCATTCGAGATATACTGAGTACCAAGTGTTTCATTATTTCCTATAATGAAATTAGTCCATTCTGGTCTATCTAGATCGAAATCTTTGGTATATTCTTTCCAATTCCATGTCTCATCTTCCTTGAATTTTACGTCCCAACTGACGCAAATTCTATTCTTTATTGGATCAAACAGGCGGTATGCTTTTGATCCTGGCTCACTGCCTAAGTATACCATTCGTATACTTCTATCATCTAATTTCGTCAAGTGTTGTGAAGGTACCTTTGCATATGCGATGCATCCAAAAAT
Source organism: Arctium minus (assembly GCA_954870635.1). Lineage (NCBI taxonomy): Eukaryota > Viridiplantae > Streptophyta > Magnoliopsida > Asterales > Asteraceae > Arctium > Arctium minus. The sequence goes on from OX941096.1 coordinate 46,183,415, forward strand.
CCTTAGATGATGCAGGCTTGGCTTTCTTCCCTTCAATGCTTCGTATGGAGTAATGTCATCAAGTGACTTTGTTGGTGTGCAATTCAATATCAGTATGGCATGTCTAACTGCTTCTGCCCAAAAATTCTGTGGCAAATTCGTTGCCTTCATCATGCATCTTGTTGCTGAAAGAATTGCTGAAAGAATTGTCCTATTCTTTCGTTCAACAACTCCGTTTTGTTGAAGTGAGTATGGTGCAGTTAATTGTCTTGTGATGCCATTGTCTTTGTAGTATTGTAGGAATTCATTTGATGTGAATTCTCCTCCTCTGTCTGTTCTGAACATCTTCAACTTTATTCCAAGTTCGTTTTCCACCCTTTGTTTAAATTCTTTGAAGATTTCAAATGCTTGATTTTTTGAATCTAGAAAGTATTCCCACATATATCTTGAGTAGTCGTCTACTAGTAGAAATATGTACATTTTGCCCGTTGGTGTAGGTGGTGATATTGGACCACATAAATCTCCAAATACTAAATCCAACGGTGCTTCTGACCTTGATTTTGCTTGTTGTGGGAATGGTGCTTTGCTATGCTTTCCTATTAAGCATATGTCATAAATACTTGCCGTATGTTTAATGGGTGGTATTCCATGAACTAATTTCTTCGAAACCATTTTCTTCATTGAGCCAAAATTCAGATGGCCTAGCCTTGCATGCCATAACCATGCCTTATCATGTAGATTGGCTAATAAACAAACAGGTTTACCGATTCTCAAGTTTGCCTTATATAGTCGGTTCTTTGATCGCGTGACCCTTAGTAGAATATTGTTGCTTGAATCATAGAGTAGTAATAGATCCTCTTCCATGACTACTTTGCAACCGTTCTCTGTCAATTGTCCTAGGCTCAGTATATTACTCCTTAGATTTGGAATGTAGTATACCTGTGAGATAACCCGTTGTTCTTTGTTTTTGCATTCCAATAGTATAGATCCTTTTCCTTTGATCTCTACGTATGATCCATCCCCGAATCTTACGTTTCCGGTAATCTTCTCGTCAATCTCCTTGAAATTGTTTTTGACTCCTATCATGTGATTGCTTGCACCATTGTCTAAATACCATAGACTTTCATCATTTGTAGTTGTCTTGCTTGATTTGAGATTCTTCTCGGTTAAGAAAACTTTTTGGTGCTCTTCAATAGTTGCCATAAACAATGTTGGTTCTAAGTCTTCTTCAATGAGATTAGACTGTTCTTTCTCTTGATCATTCTGTAGACATTTGCTTGCATAATGTTCAAGATTTTTGCACTTGAAGCACTGTACTTTACTCTTATCATGAGTAAATTTCTTTGCATTGTAGTTTGTTTCTTTCTTGAAATTATTCTGTGAGGTGCCCAGTTTTTCCTTTCTGATCTGAATCTGTTATTCCCTCGGCCTCGTGATTGGTTAAATCTACCATGACCACGTCCTTTATAAAGTTGGCCTCGATTTTCATGTTGTGTGAACATCAATCCTTCTTGAGTGTCCGCATTTTTAAAATCAAAACATCTTTTGATCTTGAAACTTCAAATTATGACGACAAAGTCATCACCATCAATCGAGCCATCGTTTGGGTCTTGATTTCCTTTCGAGTAAAAACCTTCAATCTCCGGATCTTCTTCTTCCGTTCCCTCACCTTCATAATCCTTGCTTTCAACTGGTTGACTTGCTATCTTGGTGACGTTCCGGTCTTCCTGACCATTCCCTCCGGTGCATCTACCGTTTGAGGTACCTATGCCATCTTCCGCCTTGCAACCTTTTGTAACTTGAGTCTTGACGGTCACACTTCCGTACTTCCGACTCTTAATGCTCGTGTACCTTCCGTACCACATAATATTCCAAATACCCAAAGCTTTGTGCGACTTCATCCCAAAGCTTCTCCAATGTGACGATTTCATGTCCACCATAACTGTCAATTAAATGATAAAGATCAAATAGACATACCTCCAATCCCGCTATCTTCGGAGGTACCACAATTTCTTCGTTATCCTTAATCTTCCTTGTTTTGCGGGGCGAATCAAACCAACTGCCTCTAACAGTCCCCTGGTTCTTTTTTCACTGGACAAAACTACTGTCTTCTCCTGTTTTGCGGGGCAAATCAAACCAACTGCCTCTAATAGTCCCCTGGTTCTTTTTTCACCGGACAAAACTACTGTCTTCTCCTTCGATTATCTTTGGTGTTCCGGAATCCATCCCTCCTTTATTTTCCTTGGATGATTCGGGCATTGGCCGTTTCTTCTTTCTTCCAATTTTTGGCTTCTTTTATATATGATTTTCTTCAACACAAAACGGTTTCTTGAATGATAATTGAAACATGATTGATCTTTGATTCTCGTTTGAACCTTTGGCTCTGATACCATGTTTAGAATCTGCACAGGTTTAGATCTTCCCAAGATCATGCAATCTGGCCATCCCATAGATCATCATGCATTCAACATCATTCACAGAATAAGGATAGAAGAAAGAACAAGAAACGTGGGTTGAACCCTTTAATAATCTGGAAATATATTTAGAATTCCACCTAGAAACTATACAAATCGATACATATTTATAGACACCGAAAAGGTGCCATCGAACCATCACAATGGTTCGGTAATGAACAATCACACCCCTTCACAAATAACTACCATAACTACCTATAACTACCATAACTACCATATATATACTATAATAATTAAACCTATGTTTTGACATTTACATTATTTCTAACAGGCCAAAAACACTTGAGAGACAGAGCTGTCCAACTATGGCTCAACAAACTCCAGCATTTGGTTTACGACATAGACGACCTCCTTGATGATTTGGCCACCGAAGCTATGCGGCGCCAAATGAAACAAGAATCTAATTATGCCAACACCAGCACTAGTAAGGTATTGAAGATCATTCCAAAATTTTCCAACTTCACTCCTCGTACTATTATGTATGGTCGTAAGATGAGTTCTAAACTCGATGAGATCACAACCAAATTGCGTGATCTTGTAGAGGAGAAAAATAGTCTGGGTTTGAATATTAATGTTGAAAGGTCAGATAGAGCAAGCAGACGATTGGAGGAAACTTCGTTGGTTGATGTATCCAAAATTGTGGGTCGGGAAGAATATAAAGAGGCGTTGCTCGGGAAGCTGTTGGAGAATGAATCGTGCAGTGAAAGTGTGAGTCTTGTGTCCATAGTCGGTCTGGGAGGGATAGGGAAGACCACTCTTGCCCGAGTTTTGTACAACGAAAAAAAAGTGAAGGATCACTTTGAACTCATGGCATGGGTTTCTGTTTCTGACGACTTTGATGTCCTTAATATTACCAATACTATCTTACAAGCGGTAGGTGGAGAGGATAAAAAGTTTGATGATCTGAATCAGCTTCAAGAGTCACTTTCTGAAAAGCTTACAAAGAGAAGGTTCCTATTTGTTCTAGACGATGTTTGGAACGAAGACTACATGGAGTGGGAACTCCTCCAACGCCCTTTCGTTGTAGGGGCACCTGGAAGTAAAATTATCGTGACAACTCGGAAGACCAAGGTTGCATCGGTGATGGACTCCGTTCAAACTTACCATATGGCTATTTTGTCAAAGGAAGAAGCTCTATCTTTATTGGCTCAACACGCGTTGAGCAAACCAAACTTTGATTTACATCCAACACTTAGATTTCATGGTGAAGGGATCGTGAAGAAATGTGGTGGATTGCCTTTGGCTTTGATAATAGTTGGGAGGATGTTGAGAGGAAAAGAAAATGAAGAATGGGAGGAGTTGTTGAATAGTGAGCTATGGGATTTACAATACAAAGACAAGGTTCTTCCAGCACTAAAATTAAGCTATTATGATCTTCCTCCGTATTTGAAGCAGATGTTTGCATATTGCTCCTTATTCCCCAAGGGCTACATGTTTTTCAAGGACCGACTAGTCTTGTTGTGGATGGCAGAAGGGTTTTTGCACGAATCAAATGGTAGCAAGTCAATGGAGAATTTAGGTCATGAGTGTTTTGAAGAGCTATTGTCAAGGTCGTTTTTCAGCATTTAAATACTAATGTTGGAATACGATTTATAATGCACGACTTGATACATGACTTGGCCACGAGTGTTGCTGGGGAGTTTTTCTTTGCTTTTGATCATAAGATGAATGTTTATAACAAGAATGAAGCTTTGGAGAACTTCCACCACCTTTCGTTTGTTCGTCAAAGATATGGAGTATACAAAAAGTTCAATCATGAGAATTGGTCTTTTTTTTTTCTTTTTTGGTAACCGTGGTTTCCAGGCTAGCTTACGCGTACCGACTAATCCCCGGGCGACCACGAATGGTCTGGAGTCATTACAGGTGAACCTCCATGGCCACAAGGGCTTTGGTAGCGCCTGAATTTGAACCCTGGATAGATGAGATCTTTGGTCTTTTCTTTCTGTTGGGGGGCTAAATTGGTTCCTCAACCTTTGGCTACTTGTTTTTCATTTGGTCTCAAAACATGGGATGGTAAAGGCATGTCTATGGGTGGAATGGTTGTTGTTCAGTATGTGATTCAAATATGGATCAAATGTAATTTGGGATTTAAAAATATAGCAGCACTGATTTGTCTGGACTTTATTGCAAAGGCCATTGGCCAATTTGCCACTGTTGCTTGGATTGATCATGGTCTAAGTCTCATAAAAATCTCAGGTTGCTATTGCTTGATTGAAGATATGATTTTTATGGCCTGATGCTTCTGGATTGGTTAAGGAGTAGAAGAAGGATTTTTATTCATAAAGTGAGAAAAGTTAGACTGTGTACACCTGAGCAGTCTGATCCTTGGGGAGAATCCATCCAGATATTGTTGATGATTGGCATCCTTCAAGACTTATTGGGTTTTCGATTTTGGAGTGGGAATCTGATTAAAACAAGGTTGTGCTTTGTTTATTTCCAATTTAGGAAACTGTGGAAAATTGAAGTAGATAAGTGTGGAGTGGGTTTTTGGGATAACAGTAGCTGGATGAAAGTGAATATGGGATATGTTGGGAATTGGGATGCATTTGATCTTCATATCATTTTAATATGGCTGGATGTTAATTTGCAGTGGGTTCTTCTCAAAGCCCAACCTTATTATGAAAATAATTTAAACACTTACCACTTAAATTCAATGTTATCACTTACCTTATAATTTTTTGTGTCTTCGATATGATTTTTGAAGTTATATTTTTAAGTAGCTCATGTTAATGTTATTTGTGTATATATATAGGAAAGCAACAGTGGAAACCATTGGCAACAATGTTCTAAACTAACATCATCATCTAAGGTTTATTCGCGGTGTTATTCATGTATTGGAGGTCAAGGTTCCATGTGGTAGTATTCATGTAGCATAGGTTTATGATTTGTTTGATTGGTTGTTAAAATTTTTGGTCATTGTAATATTTGCAAGTGTTCCAAATATTTAAAATGTATTTAAATAATCTTGTGATTTTATTATTTAAATTATATCATGGTGCTAATATTTATTTTATCATTCAAAATTTCACATTTAACGCAATTGTTAATAGTTATTTTAGTGGGTGTTTTATTTATATATTTATAATGCAAAGAAAATACCGACAAATTATGGATAAATACACTGCTCAATAATTAAGTGCAAGACTCATGATGGAGAAAGAGATGTGAAAGTTGCTAAACGGTATTATGTAATTACTTAACGCTCAGGCTTTTGTTTTAAAGTATGATTTTCATCCCGCCGTATTGCGCGGGTACACAACTAGTTATTGTATAAAGGCCCAACCAACAAAATAACCTAAAGATGTTTATTATTTCCGTAATAAAAAACCTATCAATTATTTAGCCACCTACGTCTCCCCTTTTCCAATCAAATTTTTTGTTTATTTTGTTGAAACGGTGAACCTCTACCAATGCAACAACAGAGAGTTAATTTTGAGCAATAAGTATTGTGAAAATAAAGCTACAGAACAAAATGGAAGATGAGTTCTTGAATGACTTGTTGGTTTGGTTTACCGAAAGGGAAGTTGCGAAAATATTAATTTGGAGGAAATTGTGGAGGATTTTAAAGTTGTAAAAGATCGTCGAGTTCTCCTTCGATAAAAAAAGGTACAAAATTAACATGTTTTTTGTCTTCTTTTAGACTTTTAATATGTTTTAACTTTGATTAGTGTAATTTTTTTTATGATTTCTAACATATATATCTATTATATTGAAACATATTAAACTTGTTTACGTTGTACATTTGTATGAAAGATTAGACTTGGCCCCTCAGCTTCTAAAGCCTGTTCCGCCACTGGATTAGAATTTAGAAAATTTCTTTTTTCTTTTTATCATTTTATGTGAAGTTAAATTGTCATTATTGTTCATGACACTGACATAAACACACATGCACACGTGTATATATATATATATACATATATATATTATATAGAAATTTGCCGCCTTAAGCCATGTCTTGGAAAACGTTATGGCCTCGTCTTAACTTGTAAGGCTTGACTTCATCGACACGCCACGTCTCACGCCATTTTAAACCTTGATATTTATTAGCATCAACTAATTTTAATGATGTGATGTGTTTTAGAAGTATCGTTTGTAGTATTTATTTGTTTTGGAAGCAGGGTTTGTAGTATTTATTTGTTTTGTAAGCAGGGTTTGTAATATTTATTTATTTTGTAAACATCATTTGTAGTATTTATTAGTTTTAGTTTTTATCGTATTAGTTTTCACGTTTGTAATGCGGTTCCGAAACCGATTCTCAAATATAAGAAACCGATGTAACCGGTTCCGATTCCGAAAATTTTGTAGCCTTTACTCACCCCTACTTTGTTTATGTGTAGGAATATATATTTATATATATATATATATATATATATATTGATTCATAGAAACCATTTTGCTCACATTAATTAACATTTTTTACATACGTTTAACATCTGTCAACATGTAAATGTTAACAGGCATTTTTTTTTAAGACAAAATGTTAACAGAACTCAAAATAAAATATTGTTATTTTAAAATTATTATTATTTTAAAATTAATATTATTATTGATAAAGATACTTTAAAATTAATGTTCTTTTCTACTATTTTCATGGTGAAATCAGTTAATGCAATGTATTAACTATTTAATTTTATTTATTTTTAACAAAAACATGATATTAGTATAAAAACGTACTCCTTAAAAAAAACTAAGGCTCGTTTGGTTTGCGAGAATGGAATGAATTTGACGGGATTTGGATTTCAAATCCATTCCAATCTTGTGTTTGATTTGCAGGAATGAAATTTGTTGATTGGATTTAAAATCTTTTGACCTTGTTAAAATGCTTAACCTGATGGATTTAGAATTCCTTTGCAATGGACCGGGATTTCAAATCTCCCCAAATCCAAATCCTTACTTGAAATCTAATCCATTCCAATCCGTTCCCGCAAACCAAACGCACCCTAAGGGGTGTTTGAGATTGCTTATTTAAAACAACTATGCTTATTTTCAAAAGTGATTATCAACTTATGTGGTGACAAAAAAAGTTTTTAAAAAAATATTTGAATTAGTTTATTGTGGTCCCAAAACGTAATAAGCTAATAAGTTAATATTTAGGAGTGTTTGGGATTGCTTATACATGTAATATAACTAAAAAAGTCATAAGTTGTTTCAAATAAGTTGATAAGTCAGAATGATTTAACTTATCAAAAACTTCTTATTAGCGGTGTGGAAAATTCATAAACCCTTTTTTTTTTCTTCCAATCCAAACACTCAAAACTTGTGTGAAAAAACTATAAGTTAATACGAAGTTTTAATAAGCAATCCCACACACCCTAAATGACATGAGTTTTTTTTTATATAATTTATTGGGATAAATTTACAATGCTTGAAATGAATAATTTCCAGGTTATAAGAAAAATAATAAAATATTTCATATAAAATTGAATTTAGAAAAAGAAAAAAGAAAACAGACAGCTATATATGTGATAGAGGCTGCAAATTCACCCTGGTTCACACAGACTCACTCACCCACCCACCATCTTATCTTCCTTTCATCATCGATCCCTACTTTCCATTAGAAATCAAAACCCAAGTAACAAACAATCCTTCTTCATCGCTACCACCTTAGTTCCCTTGAAATCGAAGACCCAAGAAAGAAGCAATCTTTCCTTTTTCCTTTTCCAATGGCTTTTGGTGAAATCTTACTTGCGGCATTCATGAAAGTGTTATTTGAGAAACTGGCCTCAGCTGACTTAATCAGGCTCGCTCGATCTGAAGGAATCCATGTTCAGCTGAAGAAATGGGAAGCCACATTGAACCAGATCCAAGTTGTGCTTGCTGATGCAGGCCAGAAACACTTGAGAGACAGAGCTGTCCAATTATGGCTCAACAAACTCCAGCATTTGGCTTACGACATAGACGACCTCCTTGATGATTTGGCCACCGAAGCTATGCGGCGCCAGTGGAAAGAAGAATCTTATGCCAACACCTGCACTAGTAAGGTATTCAAGATCATTCCAAAATTTTCCAACTTCACTCCTCGTACTATTATGTATGGTCGTAAGATGAGTTCTAAACTCGATGAGATCACAACCAAATTGCGTGATCTTGTAGAGGAGAAAAATAGTCTGGGTTTGAATATTAATGTTGAAAGGTCAGATAGAGCAAGCAGACGATTGGAGGAAACTTCGTTGGTTGATGTATCCAAAATTGTGGGTCGGGAAGAATACAAAGAGGCGTTGCTCGGGAAGCTGTTGGAGAATGAATCGTGCAGTGATGAAAATGTGAGTCTTGTGTCCATAGTCGGTCTGGGAGGGATAGGGAAGACCACTCTTGCCCGAGTTTTGTACAACGAAAAAGAAGTGAAGGATCACTTTGAACTCAAGGCATGGGTTTCTGTTTCTGACGACTTTGATGTCCTTAATATTACCAATATTATCTTACAAGCCGTAGATGGAGAGGCTAAAAAGTTTGAAGATCTGAATCAGCTTCAAGAGTCACTTTCTGAAAAGCTTACAAAGAGAAGGTTCCTATTTGAACGAAGACTACATGAAGTGGGAACTCCTCCAACGCCCTTTCGTTGTAGGGGCACCTGGAAGTAAAATTATCGTGACAACTCGGAAGACCAATGTTGCATCGGTGATGGACTCCGTTCAAACTTACCATATGAATATTTTGTCAAAGGAAGAAGCTCTATCTTTATTGGCTCAACACGCGTTGAACAAACCAAACTTTGATTTACATCCAACACTTAGATTTCATGGTGAAGGGATCGTGAAGAAATGTGGTGAATTGCCTTTGGCTTTGATAATAGTTGGGAGGATGTTGAGAGGAAAAGAAAATAAAGAATGGGAGGAGTTGTTGAATAGTGAGCTATGGGATTTACAATACAAAGACGAGATTCTTCCAGCACTAAAATTAAGCTATTATGATCTTCCTCCGTATTTGAAGCAGATGTTTGCATATTGCTCCTTATTCCCCAAGGGCTACATGTTTTTCAAGGACCGACTAGTCTTGTTGTGGATGGCAGAAGGGTTTTTGCACGAATCAAATGGTAGCAAGTCAATGGAGAATTTAGGTCGTGAGTGTTTTGAAGAGCTATTGTCAAGGTCGTTTTTTCAGCATTTAAATACTAATGATGGAATACGATTTATAATGCACGACTTGATACATGACTTGGCCACAAGTGTTGCTGGGGAGTTTTTCTTTGCTTTAGATCACAAGATGAATGTTTATGACAAGAGTGAAGCTTTGGAGAACTTCCACCACCTTTCGTTTGTTCGTCAAGCATATGGAGTATACAAAAAGTTCAAACCATTACAGGGAGCTAGACGCCTGCGAACTTTCTTAGCTGTGCCTGGAATAGATGAAGATTTTCACTTATCAAACAATGTTGTTTTCGAACTGGTTCCCCAACTACAATTCCTAAGGGTGCTAAGCCTAACCGGTTATTCAATCACAGAGGTACCACAATCCATTGGTAGTCTGAAGCATATGCGGTACCTCGACTTTTCCCGTACTTTGATCACATGTTTACCACAACAAGTGGGTGACCTTCATAATCTACAGAGCTTGATCGTTATTGGTTGTGGTAGGTTATCAAGCTTGCCGGACAGTATGGTGAAGCTAAAAAACCTACGACATCTTTTCATCAATGATACTCCAAAGTTGAACAAGATGCCCTTAGGGATTGGAGGGTTGACGGGTCTACAGACTCTATCCAAAGTCATTGTTGAAGAAGCTAATGTAGAATTTTTTTAATAATCAGAAAATTCAGTTGTAAACAGAAAAATCAGTTTTATAAATAAAAAACACAACTTTATTTATAAAAATCACAAATTTAATAAAGATCCGAACTTTATAAAGATTCAAGCTTTATTTATAAAGTTAAAATCCTTATAATTAAATTTCGACAATTATCAAGCAAAGCAGATTTACAAAGTGATCCTAAGAACGTGTCTACCCTTCGCGATAGATACGATAGAAGAAGGAGAAGAATCAGACTGTCCACTCTAGTGGACGAAAGTAAGAACACTGCAGAAATCGTAAAAGAATAACCAACCTGTGTAGAAGACCTTCAACAGCAACGAACCAAACTGTACGGTTTATTCTAAACCTGTCCTTAAAGGTTTTAACGATTCTCTTTAAAATGCTGTAAGACTACCACTCGTTAAACCCCAGGATTTGATACAGTTTTCTTAAACACTAACAGCAATAGTGCTTAATTATAACACAAAGTTGAGACAGAATTTGGCAGAGATCGAGAGAGAGTGCAGCAGCGAGATTGAGAGAGAACAGCAGAGAGAGATCACAGAGAGCTTTGTTTTTCCAGTGTATAAAAACCATAGGAGAAGGCTTCAATTTATAGTTGAAACTCAGAGAGAATAAAGATAGAATATTCTCTAATTCTTCCCCAAGAATCGGGATTGGGAGTTAGAGTTGGAGACTAAGTCTCCAACTGATTTCTATCTCCATTAATCACGTTTTTTATATGCACATTTTCGATAATTATCTGGAAAAAACCAATACTTTATTTGTGAATAAAATTGATCATTAAGCTGCTGTAAATAATTAATTAATCATCACTTAATTAATTCTATCTGTATCTCGATCTATAAAAAGAAAGCTCGTAGCTCGGGGCGAGGCTCCTCAGCTCCGATGCGAGCGTGCGAAGTGCGCGGCTTTTCGCGAGAACCGCGCCCGCGCCCTCGGCCACGGCCACGCGCGCGCGCGCGTGTGCGTTGCACTTCTTTGAGACCCCCACCATAAGCCTACCAATTTACTCAACACTCACTTGAGATGATAGACTTATAAACTACAATTTCTTTTGTGTCTCTACCAATGTGGGATGGAAAAATTCCAACCTCACACTCAATTTCCAACAATCCCCCACCAGGTTGGAAAATTTTCTGACATTCAATAAAAGATGATGTCACGGTGGTGTCACTAAGATTAAACCCCGTTTAATGTGAATATGCAAGAAGGAATCAATTCAGAAGTATCCTTAGGATTTAAACTTTGAATCTTGCGATTACTTCGGCTTATTCACACACATCACCTTTTGTCTTTGCGTTCTCACTGAGCGCAAATATGGCCATGCGCTAAAATCCTGTTTCATGACCTTTTAGAAGAAGAACCACAACTCTTCGTTTGAGGCGGCACCACCTCTCAGTCGTATAGGCAAAGTTCTATAACACCTTCGTTGCTAAGATGCCTCTAAACTTTGTTAAGAGAACTAACTCATCCTTGTTCTCGGCAACGACGTACTATCTTATACCTTACACGGGTCTATCATTCGATAGTACCTTCTATCGGCTAAGTAACTTGTTATTACCCTTTAAACTTGAGAGATAGGAGCACTAAATTCAAGTTGGGTTCCCATCACTAACCGATTCTGAGTGGTTTCAGACCCATGTCTCTGGTAGTTGATCCTACTAAGTCTCTCGTCAGAGGCTTAGTTAATGGATCTGCCAAGTTTCCACATGACTTGACATACACAATACTAATGGTACCATTTTCGATCAATTCTCGAACATAGTTATGCCGTAGACCTATGTGTCGAGATTTCCCATTATATACGGCATTGTACACTTTTGACAGTGTGGCCTCACTGTCACAGTACATGGGAATCGAGGGAGTTGGTCGATGCCACAAATGGATATCTGTCAACAGATTTTTAATCCATTCAGCCTCTTTTCCTGCAGCTGCCAAGGCAATGAGTTCGGCTTCCATTGTTAAATGGGCGATACAAGTTTGTTTCTTGCTTGCCCAAGAAACCGCTCCCCCAGCTAGAGTATAAATCCACCCACTTGTGGATTTAGAGTCACCTGAGTGATCTATCCAACTGGCATCAGAATATCCCTCTAATATTCCTGGATGTGTAGAGTATGTCAGTTCTAGGTTACTAGTCCTTTTCAAATAACCTAATACTCTACTAATTGCCTTCCAGTGCTCTGGACCCGGATTGCTTGTATATTGACTTAGTTTACTCACAGCAAAAGCAATATCCGGTCTAGTGCAATGCATTGCATACATCATGCAACCTATAGCACTAGCATATTCTAGTTGAGCCACTGCTCTTCCAGAGTTTTTATCAAGTTTTACACATGAGTCAAAAGGTGTGTTAAACTCCTTTATATTCAAGTGTTGAAACTTTGTCAGTATCTTCTCAATGTAGTGTGATTGACATAATGAGATTTGTGATCCTGACCTCTTTACTTTTATTCCAAGAATAGTGTCTACTTCTCCTAGATCTTTCATCTTAAAGATAGAAGAGAGATATTCCTTTGTTTCAAGGATACCCTCAAGGTTAGTACCGATGATCAACATATCATCTACATAAAGACAGATTACTACAGTGGATCCTTTTGTGCATTTTGAGTAAATGCATCGATCAACCCCGTTATGTCTGAATCCGAAAGAAGTGATAGTCGTATCAAATCTTTCATGCCACTGTTTAGGCGCTTGTTTCAACCCATAAAGAGATTTAACAAGTCTGCATACCTTGTTCTCTTGTCCGGGTATCACAAACCCTTCAGGTTGCTCCATATAAACTTCCTCGTTTAGATAGACATTCAAAAAGGCTGTCTTCACATCCATTTGATGAATGTACAGTCCCTTTATGGCTGAGATTGCTATAAGAGTTCGAATAGAACTAATTCTAGCAACCGGAGCATATGTGTCGAAGTAATCGACTCCCTCTTTATGTCTATATCCTTTAGCCACTAATCTTGCCTTAAAAGCTGATATTGATCCGTCAGGATGCAACTTTCTTTTAAATACCCACTTGGAACCTATGGGTTTCACTCCCTTGGGTAAATCAGCCAATTCCCAAGTTCCATTCCCTATAATGGAATCCATTTCATCATTTATTGCTTCCTTCCATAGTGGAGCGTCCCTTGAAGACATGGCCTCATTAAAAGTCTTAGGGTCATCTTCGATGTTAATCGATAAAATGACTTCTCTAGTCACCTTCTTTTGTGTTCCTTCTACTAGGTAGGAGAAGAAATCATCACCTAGACTTTTCTCTTTTCTTACTCTAGTACTTCTACGTGGTTCGTCAACCTTGTTTGAGGTTTTCGAACTATCATGAGATGTACTAGGAAGATTTGAAACCAAATTTCTCTTAGAGTTTTCAGCATCTTCTGAAAACTTGTCTTCAAAGAATTCCACATCCCTGGATTCTACTATTACTCCTGATTCCTTATCCAACAACCTATAAGCCTTGCTATTTCTAGCATATCCCACAAATACACTTTTAATAGCACGAGCTCCCAGTTTGGATCTTTTACGGTCAGGGGTCCGATAGTAGGCAACACAACCCCAGACTCTAAAATAATTCAGATTGGGTTTTCTTCCTTTCCATAGTTCATATGGACTAGTTGGAATCACACGACTAGTGATCCGGTTGTGAATATGACAAGCGGTCAATAGGGCTTCTCCCCACAAGTTGTTTGGCTGACCCGATTGGTTCAACATACAGTTGACCATCTCAACAAGCGTACGATTCTTTCGTTCCGCCAAACCATTCTGTTGAGGAGTGAACGGTGAGGTGCGTTCATGTTTGATACCATTCTCTTCATAGAAAGTATCAAATTCTCTGTTAAAGTATTCCCCGCCTCTATCTGATCGAAGTATTTTGATTCGTTTTTCAAGTTGATTTTCCACTTCAGATTTATAAAGTTTAAAAGCATCAAAAGCTTCGTCTTTTGAATGTAATAAGTAAACGTATAAATACCGACTGAAGTCATCACAGAATGTAATGAAATACCTTTTACCACCACGGGTAAGTATTCCATTTAATTCACAGATATCGGAATGAATCAACTCTAAAATAGTAGTCTCCCTTTTAACTAATGGAAAAGGTTTCTTAGTAAACTTCGATTTTACACATGTTTCGTATTTTCCAAAAACTTTGTTGTCAATTTTAGTTAATCCTTTGTTTTGCATTTTTTCAATATTTTTAACATTTGTGTGTGCTAAACGATTATGCCATAAAGAAATTGAACAAGCAAAATACTCAAAGGAATTAACTTTATTAAAATCATCAGAAAGAGTTACATCAAAAATGGAAACATAAACTTCATCAGAAATAGCCGAAACATCATTAACCCTACTCGGCCCGGCTCCTTCCTCATCATCACTCAAGTTCAATCGATACATACCCGACAGGTTGTATCCTTTTCCTATGAATGTCTTCCGTTTGTAAATCAATAGCTTCCTTGCCTCGATGTTGATACCAAACCCATGTTCATCGAGTTTGTTCCCAGAAACGAGGCACTTATTGATGGAAGGAACGTGAAGAACATTCCTCAAAGTGACAGTCTTCCCGGAAGTGAACTTGAGTAGCACCGTACCCATTCCCGCAACATCGGCCTTGCCGTTGTTTGCCACGATTACCTGTTTTCCTTCTCGAACAGGGCCATATTCAACAAACTTGGACCGGGAGTTACAAACGTGAACTGTTGCTCCCGTGTCCAAGTACCAACCTCCTCTACTAGCAGTGATTCTGGTAGCTGCTTCCGAGATCATATCAATCTCCTCCATATGTAAGTTTGCAACAAGATTCTGGATTCCTTCAACAGAGTTGGCTACTGGCGGTCCGGACTTTCTTTCCTTGCATTCTCGGGCATAGTGTCCCGTCTCTCCGCAGACGTGACATTTCCCAGTTCTCTTTAATTGTTGCATAGGTTTGGATTGCTGTCCGGATCTCTTAAAGCTCTTCTTTTGTGGACCCAGATTCCACTTCTTAGAGCCTCCAACCTTTCCCTTTCCTTTGGTGTTCCCAGACTTCACGCTGTTTGCACCACCCATCACAGACTTGCCTCTTTTATCCCGATTTCTAGTTTCTTCTTAGATCCTTATGTGATTTAGCAGGTCATCCAAAGAATAGTCTTCAGACTTGTGCATCATTCTCTTTGAGAAATCTTTCCAAGATGGGGGTAATTTATCAATCACCGCCCCCACTTGGAAAATTTTTGGAAGAGTTATGTTAAGCGCTTTGAGTTTGTTTATTATAACCTGGAGCTCATGAATTTGTTCCAAAATAGGTTTTTCGTCATTCATTTGAAAACGTAAAAATTGGGACACAAGATATTTATTAGTTCCCTCTTCTTGTGCCTTATATTTAAACTCAAGCGCATTCCACAACTCTATAGGATCGTTTATCGGGGAGTACAAGTCATAGAGTCTATCGGATAGGGTATTTTTGATATGTCCGCAGGCCAAGGATTTCTCCTCCTTGCGGAGTAGCCTTAACTTTTCAAGCTCGGCTATTCTTGCCCTATCCGGTTCTTTTCCCTTTTCGGGAATCGGATCATCAGGGATAGGCGGGAGGTTCGGGTCCAACACATGATAAAGCTTTATAACCATTAGCAAAAACTTGATCTTTTCGGCCCATCGGGTGTAGTGGCACCCGTCGAACCGGTCAAGCTTCACAAACTCTTGATTCACCATTCGAACGTTGGAAGAGTTTCCGAAGTCCATAGTAAAACCTTTAAGATTGTAGAATTTTTTTAATAATCAGAAAATTCAGTTGTAAACAGAAAAATCAGTTTTATAAATAAAAAACACAACTTTATTTATAAAGATCACAAATTTAATAAAGATCCGAACTTTATAAAGATTCAAGCTTTATTTATAAAGTTAAAATCCTTATAATTAAATTTCGACAATTATCAAGCAAAGCAGATTTACAAAGTGATCCTAAGAACGTGTCTACCCTTCGCGATAGATACGATAGAAGAAGGAGAAGAATCAGACTGTCCACTCTAGTGGACGAAAGTAAGAACACTGCAGAAATCGTAAAAGAATAACCAACCTGTGTAGAAGACCTTCAACAGCAACGAACCAAACTGTACGGTTTATTCTAAACCTGTCCTTAAAGGTTTTAACGATTCTCTTTAAAATGCTGTAAGACTACCACTCGTTAAACCCCAGGATTTGATACAGTTTTCTTAAACACTAACAGCAATAGTGCTTAATTATAACACAAAGTTGAGACAGAATTTGGCAGAGATCGAGAGAGAGTGCAGCAGCGAGATTGAGAGAGAACAGCAGAGAGAGATCACAGAGAGCTTTGTTTTTCCAGTGTATAAAAACCATAGGAGAAGGCTTCAATTTATAGTTGAAACTCAGAGAGAATAAAGATAGAATATTCTCTAATTCTTCCCCAAGAATCGGGATTGGGAGTTAGAGTTGGAGACTAAGTCTCCAACTGATTTCTATCTCCATTAATCACGTTTTTTATATGCACATTTTCGATAATTATCTGGAAAAAACCAATACTTTATTTGTGAATAAAATTGATCATTAAGCTGCTGTAAATAATTAATTAATCATCACTTAATTAATTATATCTGTATCTCGATCTATAAAAAGAAAGCTCGTAGCTCGGGGCGAGGCTCCTCAGCTCCGATGCGAGCGTGCGAAGTGCGCGGCTTTTCGCGAGAACCGCGCCCGCGCCCTCGGCCACGGCCACGCGCGCGCGCGCGTGTGCGTTGCACTTCTTTGAGACCCCCACCATAAGCCTACCAATTTACTCAACACTCACTTGAGATGATAGAATTATAAACTACAATTTCTTTTGTGTCTCTACCAATGTGGGATGGAAAAATTCCAACCTCACACTCAATTTCCAACAGCTAATGGGTTCAAAATATCTGATCTTAAGGGTTTATTGCATCTTCAAGGTACACTTCTCATTCAGGGGCTGCACACGGCGATAAACGCAACACACACAAAAGATGCCGACTTACTACAAAAGAAGGGTCTTGATGAGGTGGAGATGGAATGGAGTGATGTATTTGATGATTCTCGGAATGGAAGAATTGAATATGAAGTACTTGAAGGACTAAGACCTTATGAGAAGCTGAGTAGCCTCAAGATTTTGAACTACATGGGAATGAAATTTCCTAGTTGGGTCGGTGATCCCTCATTTGTTTACTTGACCCAGCTTACACTACGTGGTTGTAGAAGTTTTACATGTCTACCGACGCTTGGACATTTACAGTCACTTAAGTGGTTGATTGTTGTAAGCATGACTGGATTGAAGAGAGTGGGTTCGGAGTTTCTTGGCACTAGTAATTTTCCCCCATTTCCATCACTTGAATGTTTGCATTTTGAAGATATGCAGGACTGGGAGGTATGGTCAACAGGGCCGTGCCTGAGGGAGGGCGGGTCGGGCGTACGCCCATGGCCCATGAGAAATAGGGGCCCAATTTTTAGTATATATTATATAATAGTAGTAAAAAATAGTAAATAAAAGAAACAAGTTCTTTTAGCATCTAATAGGACTCAAAGAATTTCTTATTATATTAGGGCCCAAACATATATTATTTAATTACATTGGAAAAGAAAATATTTTAAAAGTGAATTGGTTGCACAATTTATAGTATTGTTTATTATTTATTTAAGTCTTTTATTTGATACCACCGTCTAAAAATATTTGCCTAAAATATTTAATATATTCTCCATCATTTATTCATTCATCTCCCACTTGTTGTATTAGAAATCCAAAGTCTAATGAAATCCAAAGAATTTGTATTATATTAAGGGTCCAAACATATATTAATTAATTACATTGAAAACAAAAATATGTAAAAAGTTAATTGGTTGTTCATTTTATAATATTGCCTATTGTTTCTCTAAGTTTTTTTTTCTATCTAGTATCATAGTCTAAAACTACTTACCTAGAAAATATTTTGATATGTTATCCATCGACCATCATTCATCTCCTACTGACTCTTTTAAGTATCTCATCCGCATGAATTTTATATTTGTATTAGAATATAACAGATTTTTGTTATAAACTAAGATAGCACGACCCTACATTTTGAAATAAATTACCAACCATATGAGATATGAGACGGTTTTAACTTAATTTTTTTAACAACGAGAAAAGGATCACATTATTAAACAAAGAATGAGCCTAGCGAGGGACTAGGACACCAGGAGAAACAAAAATTACAAGATACCCACCCACACATCTCTCGAATTACTATACCAAGAATCACAGCTTAAAACCTGCCCCGATTTAGATCTAGAACAAAACCATTGGAAGGAACAAAGTTGGACGTTTTTAACTATAAAACAATGATGAACAACATATAACCTAAGATGAGATGGAAACCCAACTGATTGATATTGATTTACATAAATTATTACTCCGAATAGTAACGATTTTAACCCAAAATTATGTCATTTTATATATTAAATGTACATCATAAGGATGTTTTTGACGGTGAAACAAATTAACGATGCTATGTAAAATTGATATGGCAGAAAATATTAATTCAGAAGTAATTATTGATTGATTTTGTGCCTAAGCATACTCGAAAAAAATGATTTTATATGAATTATTAATATTTCTTGAATTGAATTTTATTTCTTACGATAAAAACAATATATCTAAGATTTTCTTTTTCATAATTATCGAGGGCCCTTTTTCTACATCTCGCCCAGGGCCTATAAAATGTCAGGAACGGGTCTGATGGTCAAGTAATGGTGGTGACAAAGATGGAACGGTTGGGTCGTATCCTTGTCTTCGTAAGATTGTTATGATAGATTGTCCGAAACTAAAAGCGGTGGAAATTGGGATAATACCATCCCTTGAGGATTTATCAGTACACGGATGTTCTGTAGCCGTGTTAAGAAGAATGGTTGTTGTGTCTCCATCAACTCAGAAAATGGAAATGAAAAATATTAAAGGACTGTCTCACCTACATGGAGATGTTTTAGAACATCTTGGGGAAGTTAAATCTCTACACATTAGCGGGTGTGATGAACTTAAATACTTGTGGGAATCAAAATCGGAGGCATCAGAGATTCTAAAAAGTTTACGGGATATGTCAGTAATATCTTGTAAAAATTTGGTATCATTGGAAAACAAAGAGGCTAATTTGGGAATTAGCTCGAAAATTGTTGGGCACGTGGAAATTATTGACTGTCCGAAACTCATGAGTTACAATTGTCCCAATAGTATGGAGAGGTTAGCGATATCCAATTGTGATTCAATTACATCATTGACGTTCCCAACAAGGCACGGGCATGAGCTTCCATCCACTCTAAAGCAACTTGCCATTAGGTCGTCGTCTCATACTTTGGAGGTGAGTTGGCTTCTCAACGACTACTTTTCATCACTTGGATCTCTTGGTATTTCTGGGTTGCCGAATGTGAAGTCATTACCTGAAGGATGCTTACCTCATCTCACCGTATTGCATATCCATGGTTGTGAGAACATAGAATCCATTCCTGAGAGAGGTTTTGGTTTCCTTCCCCTTCTTTGCCTGAGACATCTTCATATCATTGAGTGCAAGAATCTAAAGTCATTTCCTCACGAGTATCTACAACGTCTCACATCTTTGAATGGGTTGATGGTAAGTCATTGTCCAAGTATGGACTACTCCTTTCCTTGTGGTTTGTGGCCTCCTAATTTAGAATACTTAGCAATAGGAGTGTTAAAGAAGCCCATTTCAGAGTGGGGGCTGCAACAAAACTTCCCAGCCTCACTTTTTATCTTAAGCGTAAATGGCCAAAATTCAGGAGTGGTTTCATTATCTCTACTTGTTCCACCATCTCTAGCTACTCTAGTTGTTGATGGTTTTATGGAGTTGGAATCACTTTCCAAGTGGCTACAACACCTCACCTGCCTCGAAAAACTTTGGATCAAGTCATGCCCGAAGCTTAGAGATTTGCCAGACTCTACTTCCTTCACTCTCATGTTTGTCGGTGGAGTCTTGCCCGAAACTGGAAAAAAGGTGTCGTAGTAAAAAAGGAGATTATTGGCCTATCATCTCCCAAATACCTCGCCTTGAGGTACATCCATCACTGGTACGTCCTTCATCTTGCACTTTGTTTTATAAACATCTCCATTATTCTAAACAAGGTTTCGATCCATACTACTCAGATACTTGTTATAAACTATTACTGGGTTTTTTTTTTTGTGATTTTATTATATTGTTTGTAGATGGATATTAAATCGATAATTAGATAAACTTATCAAATCACATAAAGTCAGTTTATGATACATGAACTACGTACTTCATAACACCAGATCCTCCTTGGCTCTCATGTAAACAACATGGACAGACGACAAGTGTATTAATTATTTTTACAAAATATTTATTTTAGTCATTTGTAATTAAATATATGATCTTGTGAATGTTGTTGAAGCGTGAATGAGAGCTTTCAAGAACCGGTGGAGAAAAGAAAGACGAGCTCGTGTCAAGTGTTATTTACTTTCAAGATACGTATGAAAGGACTTTTAGTTGAGACTTCCTTCCTTGTGTCCATCATAAGTCGACAACCCGATTGAAGACGGTTCCACCATTATGTGGTTGTTGTGCATAACCTTCAAGTATGATTTTGGGTCATGTATTTTCTCATAATCATTTCTTTTGGGGTTTTGAGTTTGAACAACTTGTGTGGATTTAATTCTCCTTCTTTTATCGTTAAATGTTTGTATATTTGTGATATTCCAACTAAGGGGTCGTTTACAAAACGCTTACCCGGTAAGTGCTTACCGGAGGATTTAACTTAACGAATGAACATGACAAGAGCATAAAATCTTACCCGGTAAGAGCGAGAATAAGGAGGGAGAGTCTTACCTGGTAAGTGAGAGTGACAACTCTTACCCGGGTAAGTGCTTACCGTCTAAATTGTTGTATATGATACCACCGTGATGATTAATATCTTACCCGGTAAAGTAAATTAGTGTATCGAATTTTATTGGTAAGCGCTTACCGGGTGAGCATTTGGGTAAACAGCCCCTAAATGTTGTGTCTTAGATAATTGTACATCTTATTGTACCTTTTATAGGCCTTTAATTTCCATCTCCATCGGCCTCTTGTAGTTGTAGATCCAATCACTTTAGACGATGGACAAATACAATATGTGAGACACTCGGCATGTTGTGCAATAAGTATTAATTATAGTTACCCGTGCAATGCTTTGGGATATAAAATATTCATCAAGATTTATGCAATTTCAAAATATCAAATTTTTTCAAGATGTCATAAAGTCTACTACATTTATACCTATGTTGTATTCAAAATTTCAAATATCCATCCATCTGAAAGAAAATGTTGGTGTTAGTAGCTGATTAAAACAATTTAAAGAAAGTTGGATGCAAGAAACAATTACTTACACGTGATTGAAACCAAACTCCATTGTCAAACTTTGTTTCCAAGACTTAATCAAGATCAATAACAAAAACCGACAACCAAATTTTGGAATTCACTTTGTACTAGTCTGGGTAGGAAAGTATAATCAAATATTATGATACAACTTAATAATACAAACATGAAATGTTTTAAGAAAATAAGTTCTAAGGATAGATTCTCCATTTTGAAGATTACACCATTATTGATTATATTATTAACGTTTTGTATACATGTAATAAAATATTATTTATTCTCTCATAATTAAATATTTAACATTAATGTTTCTTATTGGTGGCAATAAAAAAATGTAGGTAATCATTTTTGGGGAAGTTATCCAAGCTTGGAGAATTTCATTCTCTCTCACATCTTTTCCAATTTGGAGGAAGTTTTAGGGAATATGTTGAAGCAAAATTTTGTCCAAAATCTTTATTTATATCCATTTTGTAGAATATGTCGAAGATGCCCTCACATATGAAATGAAATGAAGATGAAACAAATAAAGATTCTAACAGAATATGTACTCATAAGCAAGGCACATTCTAACAAATAAAATCTATTACCATAAACAGAAAATAAGAATTCAGTTATCATTAACTAAAAAAGAATCCAATTGCATACACCACCTACAACAAATAAAGTGATAATCAAGAACTACAACACCATAAATGACTACAACCAATCTCACATCCTTGACAAATAAGAAACCATACCAGCAGCCCTCTGTTCAATTGCTTCATATCACGACCACATATAAAACAGTCAGAAACAGAAAGACATAGTTCTTGAAAGCATGCAGCCACTGCCGCTTGAAACCAACACTTACACCGGATCCAGCATCCTTCAAATCCAAAAATTGATAATAGTGTAATTGGGATACATCTAAGAGCACCTTTAGTCTCCATTATGTATTGTAAATCAGAGATAAACATTTACCGACGGTCGGTAATTTAATTTTTTATTAAAAAAATAATTAAAAATTAATAAATGCCAATTTATAACCTGTACAAAACCTGCCAATTTTTCATTTAATATCCGGTGTAAAATTGTTCAAAACCTGCCCATTTTTTATTTAATGTCTATAAATTAAAACGTAATATCTAAAAATTAAAACGTAATATAAACTATCCTACATCGGGGGGGGGGGGGGGGGGGAGCGGGGTGATCTTGAAACTTCTTCATGAACGCCTCAAACTGGTCAAGTCGCTCCTGCATCCGGATCCTCTCTGCTTCTTGTCTCTCTACCCTCTGTCTTAGCTCATCCAACTGAAATTCAATATTTGACAAACATATAACAATGTTAGACAACATCTAACAAACATATAATTAACAATGTTAAACAACATTTGATAAACATACCTCCTTATCGCGACGGTTGTGTGAGCTCCCGCTCGTACTAGCACCTGAATCACCGGTCATAGCATAATAGGGATCCTGACTGGTCCCCATCCAAACATACGACCTTTACACCGTCCTCCGACACTGCGCTCCCACAACTCGGCGTCATTGGGAGCTAAGTCCGGGTACTCCTCCTCCCTAATCCGATGGTAGTTATCCTACACTTTACCAAATTAGACATTGTCAAGTCAACTAACCTATAGAAAATTTGGCAGCATTTAAACTATAATTTGAACATATATATCCATGACCTGCTTTTATCAAAACAATCCTATCGGCTGCCCAACAATGGCAGCCCAAACTAAGTTTGCTATAATTTCTATTTATCTTATAAAACAAACAAAAATCTAGACATACATAATTGAACTTACCGCCATACGATCCGCCTTTGGGTAAACGTAGATCGGAGGATCTGTGGGCTGACCAGTCGCACCCAGAACAAGCTTCCTGTTGGTGCAGTGTGTAGCCTCCCAAACCTCGTCGCTAGTAGACTCACGACCCCATGCATCTCTCTACAATATACAAATTAAATTGTTAATAGGTAACAAAATCATGTATATATATATATTCATCAACTATATACATTTAGTCTAGTGGATGATAAATTATCATGCGGTCCCGATGCATAGCGGTACCAATAGATTCGCACATGTGTCTGGATGTCATCCCCTCATACTCAGCGGCCCGATTGGCTTCAGATACACGCCTGAACGTGTAACATCCGTAAACTTATAAGGTAAGTATTTGTTTCCCTTAATGCATTGATTGTGCCTATGTGAGTATATGAGCCTTATTTTAATACCATGATGTTATCTGGTTAGCTTATTAAGTTCAAGTATTTAGACCTCGCGCTCGTTATCGAATTTACGTTGGCTAAATAAGAAAAAGAAGCAAGATGTTGGTTTTCTGGGGCGCACGGTGCGCATTGGACAGAAGGTCCAATGAGTTAAATGCGAAATTTTCCCCCTTTTCTCATTCTCATCTTATTTCTCTTTTTCAATTATTCTCTCCCAAACCCTCCCTCTTCACTTATTTCATCTAGGGTTCCTCCAACCACCAAACCTTCACCAAGTATTGCTAGAATTAAGAGCATCATCCAAGGTTTCGGTTTGGAAGCTTCACCTCCATCTCCATCTTCATCTTCTTCAAGTATCAAAAGCTTGATTTTGGAGTTTTCGTCTCCTACCTTATATTTTCTGGATTTTGGGTGATAAGATCATTAAATCATCATTGAAGGCTCATCCAAGTGATTTCATTGAAGCATCCTTCAAGATCTACATATTCTCCAAGTCTCATCTTCTCAAGTCTAAGATTCCATATTTTCTAGGTTTTGGTTCAAAACCTAGATTGTGAGTTTACTAAACCTTTGTTAAAACTAGATACACATCATAATCTTCTAATTGTAACCTTATCTCTATGTGTTCAAGTATTTGGGTTTTATTGGTGAAAATAGTTGGAAATGTGTATATTGGTGAGGTGCCATGATTTATATTATAGGTACCATTATTTGGGGCTTTTCTCATGAATACATAAATACATGTACCTTGATATGTTAAATGTATGCATGTATGTATACTATGATGATTCTAGTTGGAATACCACTTTGGTGACATATTTATATGCATGATGAGTATGATTGTCATTTGGGTCTTTTGTTAGACTTAATGAGGATAGGATGGTAATATTATACGCGTAGTCGGTATGGAAATATGTGGGTTGAAATACACCTAAAGGACCTCCTATATGCGTTATGTTGGACGAACTAAGTCAGTTCACAAGGAGGATGTAGTCTTGGGCGCCACTGTGATGGTATGTGCCTAGACCTCCGCCATTCGGGGAATTTCCTTAGCGGTAGTCTCCAGGTGTGCCGAGCCTTTCGGGTGTTCCTTGTTAAGGGCATCAAGGTACATCGACTCTTGGGATGGACTTGATTGGTGCTTTGGGTCTCCCCTAATGACTCCTCATATATCGAACACTGGCTAACTGCTGATAAGAATTTATGACTGTTCATGCATGCTTATTATTGTTCAACTCACTAGGCTTTTTGGCCTAACACTTGTTTGGTGTCGATGTGTATCTCAGGTTCTAGCGGCGCCGGTCCTAAACAGGCTTAGTTGCTTTGGGGTGAGAGCTTGGGGATTTTGTACTTGGGCGCCTATCTCTTTTGGGAATGAACCGTTGGGTTTATAGATAACAACCCTTTTGTAATCTCTTTTCTAGATGTAGAAATTAGATTAGTTGGTTGTTATTTTATTGTCCGTTTAAATTACAAATTGTGATTAAACAGGTTATATATATATATTCCCCATTTTTGGGAGGCTCTTGCTATGACAATTTTAGTATACCTCATGTCCGTTTTCCGGATTTTTGTTATCCCTATTTTTAGGGTGCTACAAGTTGGTATCAAAGCTTTAGTTTAAGTGAACTAGGTATCGTTTTAGCATATCTAGACTTAAGCTTGAGACTTTATGACTTCACTGTCCACTTGGGTAGCAATCCTAGGTGGGGAGAGCGTTAGGATTTCGGAATTACTTTAATTGAAAGTCGTGATGAGGGTGACAAGAATTCTTGTGTATGGTTTGTTCATAATTTCACTTAGCTACTTCTATTATGAATGCATTGTTACGTGAGCATACTTGGTTTACTATTATTATGATAATTGATGAAGGTATTAGTACGTACAATGAGTTCAACTCGTTTAGTCTTTTCTCAATCTATTTCTCGTGCGTGTATGGCAGATTGTGATGGTAAACACTCGAAGTAGGTTGTCGGGCATGCCAGAGGGTCAACCAGAGGTAGAATCTGCAGTTGTACGACCTCCTGTGGGGGAAACCTCCGATGGAATTCCCGTACCCAGAATCTTGGGAGGCGGACCTGAACATATCCCTCGTCGGAACCTCAACACTAGTAATGCTATCATGGAAGAGGTGACCGTGGAGACCCGACTTCGGGATAGCATGATGTTGGCCATGAATGCGGCCATGGCTCAGCAACAGTTGGCCATGACTTCGTCCATGGCTCAACAACAAGAGTTTTTCATGAAACTCTTAGAGGACCGAGACGGCAACAACTGTCAACCTGAGACTATGGCTGAAAACATTATTGTGGGGTCGGGTGGACCAAATGTGGTAACGGTTGAAGAACCATCCGCTAAAGGGATCAGGGCGAAGACTAAGTGGTGCACCTACAAGACGTTTCTGGGGTGCCACCCTAAGGATTTTGCGGGTTCAGACAACCCGGTTGCTTGTATGTATTGGCTCAAAGAGGTAGAGATGGCCTTTGAGTCAAGTGAGTGTGAACCCTCTCGACGGGTCAAGTTTGCTTCTCAACTACTCCGGGGAGAGGCTTTGATTTGGTGGAATCTCACTCGATCAGTCCTCACTCCTGAAGTTCTGGCTAAGCTAACTTGGCCGGTGTTCAAAGAGAAGATCATGGACAGGTATTGTAGTAAGCGTTCAATGGGCAAGTTAGAGCGGGAGTTCCGGGATCTGAAGAAGGGGGCTCTGTCCATTGCCGAATACTCCAAACTCTTTTTGGAGAAACTAAACTTGGTGGGACACCTAGTTCCCGATGAAAAGTCAAAAATGAAAGCTTATCAACAAGGTTTACCGGCCGGGATGCGAACGGATGTAAGAAAGGCTAAGTGCTTGACCTTGCAAGAGGTCATCGAAGAGTCCTTGCTCACCGAGGATGACATTAATGCGGAGAAGAAGGAAAGAACACAAGCTGGTGAGAAACGGAAATGGGAAGGGCCATCTGGGCCCGTTCGTCAATCAAGACCATTTGCAAACGGAAGAGCGGGTGATCAAAGCCGTGAGGATCGGTGGTGCCACAAGTGCGGGTCAAATCACTCGGGGCCATGCTCTACCAGAACTCACTCCGGGCCAGTCAGGTGTACCAAGTGTGGTAAGAAGAACCCCACAACTCGAGAGTGTTCCCTCCGTGGGTCGGTATGTTATGAGTGCGGGGAACCAGGGCATTTGAAAAGAAGCTGCCCAAAGCTAGTAAAGGGAATCGGTGGAAGTTCGGTGGGTTCGATGGTTAGAGTTGAACAACCACCAAGAATACCGAGTAGAGCTTTCCGGATGACTACAGAGGCAAAGGAGACAACTGATGTCGTTTCAGGTACGTTCCTAGTAAACTCTTTGCCAGCTCGTGTTTTGTTTGATTCGGGTGCTACGTGTTCTTTTGTGTCGGACACCTTTTGTAAGCAATTCACTATTCCCATTAGTGTTCTTCCTTATGCGTTAGTAGTAGAAATAGCTAATGGGGATCAAGTGATCATTCGTGACCGTTTTTGTGATTGCACTCTAGAGTACAACCATAAGTACAAGACATTATTCCTCAGTCTGTGATCTTTCCCATACCTACAATAGAGCCTATTGATGTCTGTGCAAAGGAAACTATGACTGAACCAATTCAGAGTGAAGAAGAAGGAAGATATGAGGATAATCAAGTGCATAAAGAGCCAGAAGCAGCTGATGAGATCCCCTCAGCTGACTTAAATGATTCCAATCTAGATGTGGGACTCAATGAAGAACCTAGTCATCAGACTAGAACTCAAAAGAACCATCCTCCAGAGCTGGTTATAGGAGACATCTCTTCTCCTATGATAACAAGGAATCAAAGCAGACTTCAAGAGTTGCAGGATCAGCAACACACAGTACTCTCCTGATTTCTATCTCAGATTGAACCTAAGAAGGTTTATGATGCAATGAAAGATTCCAGTTGGATAGAAGCTATGCAAGAAGAGTTACTGCAGTTCAAATTGCAAGAAGTTTGGGACTTGGTGGACCTTCCAAAAGGTCATAGAGCTATTGGCACCAAGTGGATTTTCAGGAATAAAAAGGATGAGAGAGGCATTGTGATAAGGAACAAAGCAAGGCTGGTGGCACAAGGGTACACTCAAGAAGAAGGCATTGACTATGAAGAAGTATTTGCTCAAGTGGCAAGGGTAGAGGCAATTAGGCTATTTCTAGCCTATGCCTCATACATGAAGTTCAAGGTATACCAAATGGATGTGAAGAGTGCCTTTCTCTATGGTACAATTGATGAAGAAGTATATGTCTGTCAGCCCCCTGGATTTGAAAATCCATCATATCCAGACAGAGTATACAAACTGAAGAAAACACTTTATGGTCTTCATCAAGCCCCAAGAGCATGGTATGATACACTGTCTACCTATCTCTTGGAAAATGGGTTTGAAAGAGGAATTATTGACAAGACCCTCTTCATTAAAAGAAGTAAGAAGGACATCCTACTTGTTCAGATTTATGTGGATGATATCATCTTTGGATCCACAAAAGATCAGATGTGTAGAGACTTTGAAAAGTTGATGCACAAGAGCTTTAAAATGAGTTCAATGGGTGAACTTACCTTCTTCCTTGGGATTCAAGTGAAACAGAAGAAAGATGGGATCTTCATAAGCCAATCAAAATATGTGAAAGACATCCTGGACAAATATGGTTTAACAGACTCAAAGCCAGCAAGCACACCTATGGAGACTCATAAACAGATCACTGCTGATCTTGAGGGGGTGGATGTTGATGTCCATCTATATAGATCAATGATTGGATCTCTCATGTATCTCACAGCCTCAAGACCAGACATCATGTTTCTAGTGTGTTTGTGTGCCAGATTCCAAGTCAAGCCCAAGCAATCACATCTTCAAGCTGTTAAAAGGATTTTCAGATACTTAAGAGGGCAACCTAGATTAGGTCTTTGGTATCCTTATGAATCCAACTTTGACTTGATTGCATATTCAGATAGTGACTTGGGAGGTGCTCACATGGACAGAAAGTCTACTTCAGGTGGATATCAACTTTTGGGTGCAAGACTAGTATCTTGGCAGTGTAAGAAACAAACCACCGTGTCCTTATCAACAACAGAAGCTAAGTATATTGCTGCTGCAAGTTGCTGCTCTCAGGTTCTATGGATTCAGAATCAGATGCTGGACTATGGGGTAACCTTTCTTCACACTCCAATCTTCATTGGCAATAGCAGTGCAGCATTGTTAATAATCCAGTCAAGCACTACAAAACAAAGCACATTGAGATCAGGTATCACTTTATTAGAGATTGTAATGAAAAGAAGCTAATTCAAGTTGCTAAGGTTCATACTGACAATCAGTTTGTTGGTCTATTCACTAAAGCATTTGATGTGGGTAGATTCACTTTCTTGGTCACAAGTGTGGGCATGATCAACTCTGAATGAGCTCATGTTTTAAAAAGTGGTTTCATACATGTTATTGGTTAATGTTGATAAGAGTACCTCAACATCTTTCTCAGGAAGTTATTACCTTGATAAGAGTACCTCAAGCTTCAAAAAGTGTAAGTATGGTTAATGTTGCCAGTGCAGTTTTAATACTGCCAGTGCACATTTAATACTGCTAGTTAGTTAATACTGCTAGTGGTTAATACTGCTCTCAGTTAATACTACTAGTTAGTTAATACTGCTAGTGGTTAATACTGCTCTCAGTTAATACTGCTAGTTAGTTAATACTGCTAGTGGTTAATACTGCTCTCAGTTAATACTGCTAGTTAGTTAATACTGCTAGTGGTTAATACTGCTCTCAGTTAATACTGCTAGTTAGTTAATACTGCTAGGAGTTAATACTGCTTATATCCCGAATCGTATAAATACCCTTTTTGCCCGCCCAAAAGTTCATAACGACTCTTTGCTTTCTATTTATCTAATCTCTAACCCTTTTTCTCTCAAGCACCAAGTGTTTCAGTACATAATACTCAAGCTAACATGGCATCCATGGCATTCATTGATGAGCACAACGAGATTGCAATGCTACAGAAGCCGAAACAAGCTGCTGGATTTCACCAGATTGTGGACTTTCTCAAGTCCAACCACATTGCCTATGCTCTTACTGTGTCGCCAACTATCTACATAGAGCATCAAAGACAATTCTGGACGAATGCCACCGTAGTCACAGAGAATGGTGTGCAGATAATCAAGACAAGGGTGTGTGACAAACCCTTGTCAGTTTTGGAAGAGGTGATACGCATCTGTCTACGTCTAGACGATGCTGCAGGTATTACTTCTATTCCAAATGAGGACTTGTTCTCAAATTTGTCAAGAATGGGGTATGGAGGCCAATTGGGTGGTTTCAAATTCTCAAAAGCAAAATTTTATACCCAATGGCGTTTTCTTGTTCATACCCTGATGCACTGTATTTCCAAAAAGACTACTGGATGGAGTGAGTTTAGCAGTACCATTGCTTATGCTTTGGTCTGCTTGGCCACTGCCAGAAAGTACAATTTCTCAAGAATGATTTTCAGTGATCTTGTATCAAACTTGGGAAGCAAAAAGAGTTTTTATATGTACCCAAGGTTTGTACAGGAAGTTATAACCCATGAATTAACGGATATGCCTCACTTTGATGAGGTATATGTACCAAAAATCCCCAAAGGTAAGGTCTTTTCAAACATGAAAAGATCTCCATTGGACTCGGAAAGAGTTGACACCCCATTGTTCTCTACAATGATGGTGGTGTCCCACACTGAAGAAGGTATGGCTTCAGGGTCAAGGCCCTCATTAGACTAACCCACTGAAAGCCAATCCCAACCTTCCATCACCATATCAATCCCTCAGTCCCTTGTTCAAAAACCAATTGCACCAATAACCAATACATATATCAGGAAAAAGGTAAAGAAGGCTCCTTCCCTTCTTGTACCTACACCCACAGAGCCTTTAAGCCCTCTAATGGAGAATTCTCCATTAGAGAATATCTACAGGGAAACCAAAGGGGTGTCTCCCAACCTCAAGGAGGTGCTCAACAAGGAGATGAATGAGCATATGGGTGCAAAGGCTGCCACTACTCCTGCTACCACAGAGGAGGTCAGTGGTAACATAAATAAGACCTTCCCCATGGCAATTTTTGGTGAGCAATCATCCAAAGGTCCCAGGTGCCAAGAAACCATGGGGGTAGCAGGTGCTTCTGCTAGGCAGAAGACCTCTACTACAAAAAGATTCCATGATCCTTCAAAAGGGGGTAACACTCCTGGAGAAGGTGAGGACAAATATGACTATTTTGAATTGATGGAAACCATGGGAAACATCAACATGGATGTAATCAAGCAGGGAAAAGAAATAGAAGAACTGAAGCTGATCATTCTGTCTCAACAAGAACAGATTGTCCATCTGAAGAATATGGTGAAGAGATTGATCCAGAAAAAGAAGAAGAAACAATATGTACTCAAAAGAAGGGAACCAGTGACTGATGCCAACATGGAAAATGCCAAAGATAAGGGGGAGCAAGAGAAAGTTGATTTTGAGGGGGAGCAACAAGCAGTGGAAACTGAAAAATAGTTTGTTCAAGCAGCAGAAAAAGAGAAAGCAGCAGTAACAGAAACAGAACAAGCAGCAATAACAGTTAATGCTGCTGAATCAAGCAAACCAGCAGAAACTGTTAGTACTACTGAACTAAATGAAGCTGCAGAAATAGTGCAAGAAGTACTAACAGATCTTGAGATAGCAGAGACCTTAATTAAAGCCAAACATGATACTCCCAAGGTCACCTCAAAGGCCAAAGGAGTTGTCATCAAAGAAAGAGGTGAGGCTGTAAAGAAAGCAAGTGTTGAGAAGGTGATAAACCAAGATAAAGGCAAAGGCAAAACTAAAATGGTGGAATCTGATCAACCAATCAAAAAGCAAAAGTTGGTTGAGTCAGATGAAGCTTTGGACAGAAAAATGCAGGCTGATCTTGAGCAAGAAGAAAGGGTTCAAGTTGAAAAAGACAGGGAAATGGCTAAGGCTCTGGCTGCAGAATTAAATGAAGCTTATCAACAAAGTCTAGCAACTGAAATGGCTCAGAAGAAAGCTGCAACCATGAAGAAATCAGTGTTGTTTAAAGTGGCTGCAAAGAAGAGACAACCCTCAAAGACATTCCTTGGTACCCAAGAGAGAAACAAGATGATTACATTTCTCAAAGGTGCTGTAGGAGTCAGAAAGGAGATGTTCTCAAAGATGACTTTTGAGCAGATTAAAGAGTTGTACAATTCAGAAATGACCAAGCTTCAAGGGAATGAAACTGCTAGGGTGGAAATGGAGAAGAGAATGAAAGAAAGCAATGACTTTCTGATAGAAAAGCCTTTTCTAGATGAGCAAGAAACACCTAAGAAAGAAGCCACTCTAGGTGAAAGTCTGAGGACTTTAAAAAGAACTAAGATGATGGCCAGAAGAAAATCAGTCAAGAAGCCTAGAGTAGCTGAAGTAGAAACAGAGAAGGTTGCTGAAGAAGAAGGGGCACCTAAGTCATCTGAACAGAAAGAACCATCAAGTACTGATGATGTGAATCTGTACATGGTAGTGATGGACAAAGTGCCTGAACCTATTACAGTAGAACCTGTTGGAGTTAAGTCACCTAAGGTCATTCTATGGGATACAATGAAAGTTGATGGAAAAGAATACATCAGGCTCAAAAGAAAAGATGAAAAGCATGAAGTGTATAATACATGGGCAAAGATTGTCAGAACATGCTCCAGGTCAGATCTAGAAGAGATGTATGAAATAGGAATGAAGTTGTATGCAGATAAATTAAAAGCTCCAGGGATTTCAATCACAAAACTTGTGATGGAGTATCTGTGTATGATGTTCAAGCCTGAAGAAGTGGAGCATGTAATCAGGAATGTTTTTCAAAAAGTCACCAATTGGACTCTATATGAAACTAGTGGAGTATATGCTTTGACTATGGATTCAAATCACATAGAATACTTCCTAGTGGATAGAGTGTACAAGCACAGTAGACTGAAGCTGCATGCTATGTTGAAGAAGAAGCTTGTATGTGTTCCAGATTCAGAAATGGAAAAGTATCTGATTCAAAGAACAATCAATTAGAGTTTAGGGCTGGATGAAAATACAGGAGTATGAACTATGAAGTTTTGGGTGCATCTAAAAGATCATCTGAAGAACTTGACTTCTCTTCCTTCTTCTTCACTCTGAATTGGTTCAGTCATAGTTTCCTTTGCACAGACATCAATAGGATCTATTGTAGGTATGGGAAAGATCACAGACTGAGGAATAATGTCTTGTACTTGTGCTTGTTCATCCCCTGATCCTCCACTACCTGAACCTGCATGATAATCACTACTGAAACCCAAAGAGTTAGTTAGTGAATCAATGTCAAATAACCAGTGAGGACCAGACCCAATAGGATTTGGTGTGTTCTCATTGCATTTGACATTGTCACTTTCCTCAATTATTCTAGAAGAAGTATTAAAAACTCTGTAAGCCTTACTCTGAGATGAGTAACCAACAAGAAAACCATCATCTGTCTTGCTATCAAACTTTCCTAAGTGAGTTTTAGTATTGAGAATGGTACAAGGACACCCAAAAGGTTTGAAAAATCCAATAAATGGTTTTCTTTTATTTAAAAGCTCATATGGTGTCTTGTTCTTAGGCTTAACTACTAGAACTCTGTTTTGGACATAACAAGCAGTATTAACTGCTTCAGCCCAGAAAGTAATTGGAAGTTTTGAATCTGCCAACAGAGATCTAGCAGCTTCAATCAGTGTCCTATTCCTTCTCTCAGCAATACCATTTTGTTGTGGAGTCCTAGGAGCACTGTATTGCCTCTCAATTCCTTTTTCCTCACAAAAGGTGTTTAGGTCATGATTTTTAAATTCAGTACCATTGTCTGACCTAATGACTTTTACCTTTTGATTTGTTTGGTTTTCAATTCTTAGAATAAAGTATTTGATCAGTCCACTTGTCTCATCCTTAGTCCTTAGAAAATATACCCAAGTAAATCTAGAGTAATCATCAACAATAACTAGGCAGTATGATTTCTTACCTATACTCATAACATTTGTAGGACCAAACAGATCTATATGCAACAACTGAAGATAATTAGAGATTGTGTTCAACTCTTTGGACTTATGAGAAGTTTTGTGTTGTTTGCCTTTGAGACAGGCAACACAATGATCATCACATGAAAAGACTTTGGAAGGTAAACCTTTTACAAGGTTGTTTTTAACAAGTTTATTCATTGTTTTAAAGTTCATGTGACACATCCTTCTGTGCCAAAGTGATGATTCATCCAAAGAAGCTTTTGAAACCAGACAGTTTAGGGATGAATCAGTTGAAACACTTTCCATATCTAAGCAATATACATTATCCTTTCTGGGAGTTCTTAGTAGTATCATCTTTTCATCAACTACCTTGAATCCAGGAGCAAGGATAATGCATTCAGAATCTGTAAATAATATACTATGCTGTTTGTCACAAACCTGTGATACACTTAACAGGTTGTACCTTAACTGCTCAACATAGAATACATCTTCAAAGGTCATTTTACCTTTGGTTACATCCCCCTTACCACTTATCTTACCTCCATCTGGAGTATTACCAAAGGCAACATGCCCACCATTAATTTTTTTGAAATTCTTGAGGCATGACATGTTCCCTGTCATGTGCCTAGAGTGTTGGGAACTGAAGATTCTACTAAGTGTAGTTACTACTGCTAGTACAAGTGTAGTTACTACTGCCAGAACAAGTTGAAGATTAATACTGCTAAGTGTTACTACTGCTAGTAGAATTACTACTTCTAGTTAAAGTTAGTACTGCTTGAACAAAGTTAGTACTGCTTAGCTAGTTAGTACTGCTAGTAGTTAGTACTGCTTGAAGTTAATGCTGCTAGTTGAAGTTAATGCTGCTGAGCATTATTAGTGCTGCTAAAGAGATACGGATGGAATGTACTACAGCTGGATATACTGAAGATATACTTAGAAGATATACATGGAAGATATACTGAAGATTTGTTTATTCTTTGTAATTATCTTTTTATCAGTATATGTATAGAATGTTTAGAATAGATAGAAATAACTTTTGATAATCGTTTTTTAAGAGAGAAAATCAACCTCAAGGCATAGATCCTAATTCTAGAGAAGTAGAATTCGTATTGGTGAGCCTGTTCATCAATATTGAGGTTGAGTGTGTAATCTTGTAGTTTTTGATTACTGTTTGATCAAATATCAAAGTGTTTTTCCGCAACTTCTTTGATATTAGTTTCTGAGTATTAATTCTTGTTAAGAATTCGATCCTGACAAGTGGTATCAGAGCCAAATTCTCTCAGAAACAGTTATTCATCATGGAAAATCTTACAGAATCAAGCAGTACTTTGGTCTCAAAAGTTCCAATGCTCAGATCCAATGAATTTGACATGTGGAAAATCAGAATCAAGCAATATATTCTCCTCACAGATTACTCTATGTGGGACATCATTGAGAATGGCCCATCTGATGGAGGAAAGATTGGTGAAGATGGCAAAAGAACTCCTCCAAAGACAGATACAGACAGGAAATCAAGACAGACAGAGATGAAAGCCTTGAGCACACTGCTCTTGGCCATTCCAAATGAGTATCAACACCAATTCTGCAATTGTACTGATGCACAGATGCTCTGGAATGCTCTAGAGAAGAGATTCTCAGGTACTAAAAGTACCAAGAGAAATCAAAAGGCAATCTTAAAACAACAGTATGAAAACTTCATCTCAACTAAGAATGAGTCCATGACTCAAACTTTTGACAGGTTTAATAAACTAATTGGTGAACTAGCTACTATGGGAGTACAGATTGATCAAGATGATGTGAACAGAAAGTTCTTAAGGTCCCTTGGAGATGAATGGACCATGTACACTGTGTCATTCAGACAGAATGATCAGTTGGAAGACAAAGAACTTGATGATCTGTACAATGATCTTAGAGTATTTGAAGCTGAGGTGGAGGCAAAGAAGAAGCCTTCTGGATATGTTCATAATGCTGCACTCCTATCAGCATCAATTGATTCTACTGCTAATCCTGAATCAGTTAATGCTGCTAATGGATCAAATTTAGATAAAGGCACTGATTATGTATTTGAAGCTCTTCTCTCTAATAATGGAAATTCTTCTTTGATCAATGATGACTTAGAACAACTTCATCCTGATGATCTGGAAGAGATGGATATTAAATGGCAGATGGCCATGCTCTCCATGAGGGTTAAAAAGTTTATAAAGAGGACTGGAAGAAACAACTTCTCACAAAGAAGAGAAGATGGAGCAGGGTTTGATAAATCAAAGGTAGAATGCTACAAATGCCATCTGAAGGGACATTTTGCTAGAGAATGCAGAAGTGGAATGTCTCACAACAACAACCATCAACAAGCTCAATCTGGAAGCTTCAATAACAACAGAAACTCTGCTCAAGCCCTTGTTTCTCAACAAGGAATGGGATTTGATTGGAGTGATCAAGCAGAAGAAGCTATTCAGAATCAAGCTCTTATGGCTAAAGTATCTGATCTCCCATCTGAGGTAAGTTCTAATCTCTGCTCTAAAACTTGCATAGACACTGTTAAAAGGTACAGGGATCACAATCAGAAGATGAGTGATGACCTGAAGAGACTAGAAAAGGATATAAAAGACTATGTGAGGATAGTAGAGAGATTTGAAGATCAAATCAAAGGTTTTCAAGCCAATGAACTACAACACTCATATGACACTAATTACTGGCAGTGGGAGAAAAAGGATTTAGAACTTAAACTGACCAAATCTAAAGAGGAGAGTGAAAAACTGAAAGAGGAGTTAACCAAAGTTAAGCTTGATGTAGAAAAGTTTTCCAATGCTTCTAAAGCAATGGACTCCTTACTGCAAAATCAGATTCATGATAAGTTGAGAAGAGGAATTGGGTATAATGCCACACCTCCACCATATAACAACAATTACATTCCTCCTGCTTCAGACCTGTTAGACACCAAAGATAGGAAGGACTTGCCTGAGGGAGCCACTGAAATAGATCCCTTAGATGAGGTAATTGTTGAGGATAAGACTGAGAAAGAGGTTGGCAAGAGTAAGGAGAACAAGGTGAGTGGTGAGATTTCTATAGAAAACAACATTATCACCAATGAGGATTGTGGAAGGGCTTGGATCAAATCCAAGAACATAGAGAAGACAGAGGAAAAGTCTGGTAAGGTCCATTATAAACAGACCACAGTTGTGAATCCAGGTCCTTGCAAACAGTGTGCTTGTAAGAAGAATGAGCCTCAAAAACAGGACAAAAAGAGGGGAAATCAAAGAAACTGGAATAATCAATGGGCACATAAACAAGGGGTTGATCTGAGTAAAATCAATAGACCAAAACCTTGTTTTATCTGTGGCAAATTGAATCATCTTGCAAAATTCTGTTATTTCAATCCTATGAACCAAAGAATGAATTTCCAAAGATCCATGCAAAAACCCTTTGGTTATAAGAAAATTGAAAAGAATCATGTGGCTAAGAAAACTGTTAAAACTAAAAGCCACATGAAGAAAAAGTATTCTGTTAAAGAAAGTGTCAATATGTGGATTCCTAAAAGCACTAAAACTGTTAGTACTGCTATCACAAGTAGTGCTGCTGACAATGATAGTGCTGCTAGAAGTAATACTACTGCTAACAATGTTAATGCTGCTAACAAGGTTAGTACTGCTAAACCTGTTAGTACTGCTACACCTGTTAGTACTGCTAACTCTGTTAGTACTTCTAAGGTTAGTACTGCTTCTAGTGTTGATCCTGCTAAGCCAATCATATTGACAAAGTACTCTAATAAAGAGTGCTCTGAGTTTAAAAACCTCATTAAAAAGGAATGTAAATACTTTGATGAGAAAGGAAGACCCAAGATCACTTTGGCTTGGGTCCCCAATCATACTAATTGATTTATTTAATGTGAAGGGCAACCAACAGCTCAAGGGAAAGAGCATATGGCATGTTGATAGTGGTTGCTCTAGGCACATGACTGGCAACATGTCATGCCTTCAGGATTTCAAGCAAATTAATGGAGGACATGTTGCATTTGGAGACAATCTTACTGGTGGTAAGATAAGTGGAAAAGGTAATGTCACCAAAGGTAAGATGACATTTGAGGATGTCTACTATGTTGATCAATTAAAGTACAACCTGTTAAGTGTATCACAGGTTTGTGACAAACAACATAGTATATTATTTACTAACACTGAGTGTATGATTCTTGCTCCAGGGTTCAAGGTAGTTGATGAAAGCATGATACTACTTAGAACTCCAAGAAAAGACAATGTTTACTGTCTTGATTTGGACAATGTCAATAGTGATTCATCTTTAAATTGTCTTGTTTCAAAAGCTTCTATAGATGAATCCTCCCTTTGGCACAGAAGGATGTGTCACATGAATTTCAAGACTATGAACAATCTTGTTAAAAATAACCTTGTAAGAGGTTTACCTTCAAAAGTCTTTTCATGTGATGATCATTGTGTTGCTTGTCTTAAAGGCAAACAACACAAAACTTCTCATAAGACCAAAGAGTTAAATTCTGTTTCTTCTTGTCTCCAGTTATTGCATATGGATCTGTTTGGTCCTACAAATGTTATGAGTATAGGAAAGAAATCTTACTGCTTGGTTATTGTTGATGATTACTCCAGATTTACTTGGGTATATTTTCTAAGGACTAAGGATGAAACAAGTGGTCTTATCAAATCCTTTATTCTAAGAATTGAAAACCAAACTAATCAAAGAGTAAAAGTCATTAGATCAGATAATGGAACTGAATTTAAAAATCATGATTTAAACACTTTTTGTGAAGGAAAAGGTATTGAGAGACAATATAGTGCTCCTAGGACTCCTCAACAGAATGGTGTTGCTGAAAGGAGAAATAGGACACTAATAGAGGCTGCTAGATCTCTGTTGGCTGATTCAAAATTGCCAATTACATTCTGGGCTGAAGCAGTTAATACTGCTTGTTATGTCCAAAACAGAGTTCTAGTGGTCAAGCAAAAGAACAAGACCCCATATGAGCTTTTAAATCAAAGAAAACCTTTTATTGGTTTCTTCAAACCTTTTGGGTGTCCTTGTACAATTCTAAATACCAAATCTCACTTAGGTAAGTTTGATAGCAAAGCAGATGATGGATTTCTTGTTGGATATTCATCTCAGAGTAGGGCCTACAGAGTTTTTAACTCTTCTTCTAGAATAATTGAAGAAAGTGACAATGTCAAATGCAATGAGAACACACCAAATCCTGTTGGGTCTGGACCTCAATGGCTATTTGACATTGATTCACTAACTAACTCTTTTGGTTTCAGTAATGAGTATACAGGAACAGATGGTGGAGAATCAGAGATCACACAAGTTCAAGAAAGTATATCTAAATCTGTGATTTTTCCCATATCCACAGTAAATGAAGACTGTGAAAAGGAATCATTTACTGAACCAAGTCAGAGTGAAGAAGACACTAGAGATGAGGAGACTCAAGAATCAGAAGTGACATCTGAAGACACTTCAGTTGAGTTGCATGACTCTAATCTAGAGGCTGGACTGAATGAAGAACCTAGTCATAACACCAGAGTTCAAAAGAATCATCCTCCACAGCTGGTAATAGGAGATATCTCTTCTCCCATGATGACTAGACATCAAAGCAGGCTTCAGGAAATGCAAGATCATCAGCATACAGTGCTCTCATGTTTTCTATCCCAGCTTGAGCCTAAAAAGGCACATGATGCTATGAAAGAATCTAGCTGGATAGAAGCAATGCAAGAAGAATTGTTACAGTTCAAGCTACAAGATGTGTGGGATCTAGTAGACCTTCCTAAAGGTCACAGAGCAATTGGCACAAAATGGATCTTCAGAAACAAGAGAGATGAAAGAGGTATTGTTATAAGGAACAAAGCAAGGCTGGTGGCTCAAGGCTATACTCAAGAAGAGGGTATAGATTATGAAGAAGTTTTTGCACCTGTGGCTAGGATAGAAGCAATCAGACTATTCCTAGCCTATGCTTCTTACATGAACTTCAAAGTCTATCAAATGGATGTAAAAAGTGCTTTTCTCTATGGATCAATTGAAGAAGAAGTATATGTCTGTCAACCACCAGGGTTTGAAAACCCAAGCTATCCAGACAGGGTATACAAATTAAAGAAAGCACTTTATGGACTACATCAAGCCCCAAGAGCATGGTATGACACTCTGTCATCCTATCTCTTGGAAAATGACTTTGAAAGAGGAGTCATAGATAAGACTCTTTTTATCAAAAGAAAGAAGAAGGATATCTTGCTGGTCCAAATCTATGTTGATGACATTATCTTTGGATCTACAAGAAGCAACATGTGCAAGGAATTTGAGGATTTAATGCATCAAAGGTTCAAAATGAGTTCCATGGGGGAACTTACTTTCTTCCTTGGACTCCAAGTTCAACAGAAGTCAGATGGCATTTTTATATGTCAATCCAAGTATGTGCAGGATATTCTAACCAAGTTTGGTTTCTCAGAATCAAAACCTGCCAGCACACCTATGGAAACACACAAGCAGATCACAGCAGATCTTGAGGGGGAGGATATGGACGTGCATCTTTATAGATCCATGATTGGCTCTCTCATGTATCTCACAGCATCAAGGCCAGATATTATGTTTCCCGTCTGTGTATGTGCAAGATTTCAAGTGAGGCCAAAGCAATCTCACTTTCAAGCTGTTAAGAGGATATTCAGATATCTCAAAGGGCAACCCAGATTGGGACTTTGGTATCCTCATAACTCACCTTTTGACCTAATAGCATACTCAGACAGTGATCTAGGTGGGGCAAACTTGGACAGAAAATCTACTTCTGGAGGATGTCAGTTTTTGGGTGCTAGACTAGTCTCATGGCAGTGCAAGAAACAAACCACAGTATCCACATCTACAACAGAGGCAGAGTACATAGCAGCTGCAAGTTGCTGTTCTCAAGTCTTATGGATTCAGAATCAAATGTTGGACTATGGGGTAACCTTTCTACACACTCCAATCTTTATTGACAACAGCAGTGCTATTAGCATTGTAAATAATCCAGTCAAGCACTCAAAGACAAAGCACATTGAAATCAGGTATCACTTTATAAGAGATTGTAATGAAAAGAAACTTATTCAAGTTGTCAAAGTCCACACTGATAATCAGTTTGCTGATCTATTCACTAAAGCTTTTGATGTGGGTAGATTCACTTTCTTGGTCACAGGTGTGGGAATGATAAACTCTGAATAATCTTCTTCTGGTTTTATACCTGTATATTTTTATTCTTGGTGTTACTAATCTTCTTTTTCAGGATATACATAGCAGTACTCAGTGTTAGCAAGTTTAAAAGGAGTAAGTATAGTTAATACTGCTAGTAGCCAATACTGCTAGTAGTTAATACTGCTAGTAGTTAATACTGCTTTCAGTTAATACTGCTAGTAGTTAATACTGCTAGTGGGTAATACTGCTTTCAGTTAATACTGCTAGTAGTCAATACTGCTAGTGGTTAATACTGCTAGTAGTTAATACTGCTAGTAGTTAATACTGCTTTCAGTTAATACTGCTAGTAGTTAATACTGCTAGTGGTTAATACTGCTTTCAGTTAATACTGCTAGTTAGTTAATACTGCTAGCCGTTACTACTGCTAGTAGTTAATACTGCTAGTGGTTAATACTGCTCTAGGTTAATACTGCTTATATTCCGAATACTATAAATACTCTTTGCCCGCCTAAAAGTTCATAACGACTCTTTGCATACTGTTCCCTTGCGCTCTAAACCCTTTCTCTCTCAAAGTTCAAAGTTTTCAGGCAAAAATCTTCAAGGTCAATGGCATCAATGGCGTTCATTGACGAGCACAATGAAATCGCAATGCTCCAAAAGCCAAAACAAGCAGAAGGCTTTCATCAGATTGTGGATTTCCTCAAGTCAAGCCACATTGCTCATGCTCTTACTGTATCCCCTACAATCTACATTGAGCATCAAAGGCAGTTCTGGGCCAATGCAACCATTGTTGTGGAAAATGGTGTGCAAATGATCAAGACAAGAATCTGTGATCAACCACTAACAGTTACTGAAGAGGTTATACGCATCAGTCTACGTCTAGACGATGCCTCTGGTATAACGTCTATCTCTAATGATGAACTGTTTTCTAATCTTACTAGAATGGGGTATGGAGGCCCATTGGGTGTTTTCAAATTCTCAAAAGCAAAGTTCTCACCCCAATGGCGTTTTCTTGTTCATACCCTGATGCATTGCATCTCCAAAAAGACCACTGGATGGAGTGAGTTCAGCAGTCCAATTGCATATGCTTTGGTATGCTTGGCTACATCCAGAAGGTACAATTTCTCAAAGATGATTTTCAGTGATCTTGTATCAAATATGGGAAACAAAAAGAGTTTCTTTATGTATCCCAGATTTGTTCAAGAAGTAATTAACCATGAATTGACGGATATACCTCAACCTGTTGGAGTATATGTACCTAAACCCCCAAAAGGCAAGGTTTTCTCAAATATGAGAAGATCTGCTGGGGACTCGGAAGGAGTTGACACCCCATTGTTCTCTACAATGATGGTGGTGTCCCAAAACACTGAAGGTATGGCAGCAGGGTCAAGGCCCTCATTAGACCATCCCACTGCTAGCCAAGCCCAACCTTCCCTCTCAAAATCAATTCCACAGTCCCTTCTGAATAAGCCCACTTCTACAATTACCCAAACTTATCAAAGAAAACAGGTAAAGAAGGCTCCTTCCCTTCTTGTACCATCACCAACTAAGCCTTTAAGCCCTCTAAGGGAGAATTCTCCCCTAGAGAATATCCAAAGGGAAACCACAAGGGTATCTCCCAACCCAAAGGAGGTGCTCTCTGAGGAGGAGGTAGAGCATATGGGTGATGAGGCTGCCACTACTCCTGCTAGCACAGAGGAGGAAAGTGGTAACATCAATAAGACCTCCCCCATGGCAACTTTGAATGAGCAATCATTTGAAGGTCCCTGGTGCCAAGAAACCACAGGGGTGGATAGTGCTTCTGCTAGGCAGAAGACTTCCACTACTAAAAGATCCAATGATCCTTCAATAGGGGGTAACACTCCTGGAGAAGGTGAGGACAGATATAACTATGATGAATTGATGGAGGCAATGGGCAACATCAACATGGATGTACTCAAACAGGGCAAAGATATAGAAGAGCTAAAACTCATAGTACTGTCACAACAAGAACAAATCATCAAGTTGAAGCAAATGGTAAGGAAACTGATTCTGCAAAAGAAGAAGAAACAATTTGTGCTCAGAAGGAGGAAACCAGTGACTGATGCTCCCAAAAAGGGGGAGATCAACATGGAAGAAGCATCAAGGAAAGGGGAGATTGATAAAGAGAGAGTTGAAGTTGAGGGGGAGAAGGAAG
The DNA here is from genome assembly GCA_954870635.1 of Arctium minus. Classification (NCBI taxonomy): domain Eukaryota; kingdom Viridiplantae; phylum Streptophyta; class Magnoliopsida; order Asterales; family Asteraceae; genus Arctium; species Arctium minus. The sequence goes on from OX941096.1 coordinate 46,226,541, forward strand.
CAGAAACAGAAAGAGGTTCAGTACAAAAAGAAGCAGAAACTGTTAATGCTGCTGAAACCTCACAAGCAGCAGTAACAGAGTTAACACCAACAGAAATTGAAGTAGCTGAAGTGCTAATCAAAGCTAAGAATGACACTCCCAAAGCAAAGGGAGTGGTCATAAATGAAGGGAGAGACAGAAAATCAGAACAGAAAGACAAAGCTGCAGAATCAAAGAATAAGGGAAAAGAAAAGATAGTGGAATCTGATCAACCAATCAAGAAGCAAAGGTTGGTTGAATCAGATGAAGCTTTAGCAAGGAAAATGCAGAAGGAGATGGAAAAAGAAGAAAGAGCTCAGGTGGAGAAGGACAGGGAAATGGCAAAGGCTTTAGCTGCTGAGCTAAATAAAGCCTATCAAAAGGGGCTTGAAACTGAAAAGGCTAAACAAAGGGCTATAAGTCTGAGAAAGGCTATGATGGCTAATACAAGTGCAAAGAAAAGAAGACCTTCACAAACTTATCTTGCCACTCAGGAAAGAAACAAAATGGTAACTTTCTTGAGGAGTGCAATTGGGGTAAAGAAAGAAATGTTTGTGAAGATGAGTTTGTTGGGAACTGAAGATTCTACTAAGTGTAGTTACTACTGCTAGTACAAGTGTAGTTACTACTGCCAGAACAAGTTGAAGATTAATACTGCTAAGTGTTACTACTGCTAGTAGAATTACTACTTCTAGTTAAAGTTAGTACTGCTTGAACAAAGTTAGTACTGCTTAGCTAGTTAGTACTGCTAGTAGTTAGTACTGCTTGAAGTTAATGCTGCTAGTTGAAGTTAATGCTGCTGAGCATTATTAGTGCTGCTAAAGAGATACGGATGGAATGTACTACAGCTGGATATACTGAAGATATACTTAGAAGATATACATGGAAGATATACTGAAGATTTGTTTATTCTTTGTAATTATCTTTTTATCAGTATATGTATAGAATGTTTAGAATAGATAGAAATAACTTTTGATAATCGTTTTTTAAGAGAGAAAATCAACCTCAAGGCATAGATCCTAATTCTAGAGAAGTAGAATTCGTATTGGTGAGCCTGTTCATCAATATTGAGGTTGAGTGTGTAATCTTGTAGTTTTTGATTACTGTTTGATCAAATATCAAAGTGTTTTTCCGCAACTTCTTTGATATTAGTTTCTGAGTATTAATTCTTGTTAAGAATTCGATCCTGACATAGAGCAACCACTATCAACATGCCAGATGCTCTTCCCCTTGAGCTGTTGGTTGCCCTGCACATAAGTTTAAACAATTAGTATTGATTGGGAACCCAAGCCAAAGTGGTCTTGGGTCTCCCTTTCTCATCAAAGTATTTACATTCCTTTTTGATGAGGTTTTTAAAATCAGTACACTCTTTATTGGAGTACTTTGTCAATATGATTGGCTTAGCAGCACAAACACTAGAAGCAGTACTAACTTTGGAAGTACTAATAGAGTTAGCAGTACTAACAGGTTTAGCAGTACTAACCTTGTTATCAGCACTAACAGAGTTAGCAGTATTAACTTTTGAAGAAGTACTAACAATGTCAGCAGTACTAACATTGTTAGAAGTAGTATTGCTTCTAGCAACACTAACATTGTCAGCAGCACTATTTGTGGTATCAGTACTAACAGTTTTAGTGCTTTTAGGAACCCACATATTGACACTTTCTTTAACATTCTTTTTCTTCATGTGGCTTTTAGATTTAACAGATTTCTTAGCCACATGGTTCCTTTCAATCTTCCTATAACCAAAAGGTTTTTGCATAGACCTTTGAAACTTCATCCTTTGGTTTATAGGATTGAAATAACAGTATTTGGCAAGATGATTCAAGTTTCTTTGATTTCCCCTTGTTAATAGGATTGAAACCCCTTGTTTTTGTGCTCACTGATTATTCCAGTTTCTTTGATTTCCCCTCTTTTTATCATGTTTTTGGGGTTCAGTCTTCTTACATGTACACTGTTTGCAAGGAACTGGATTCAAAACTGTGGTCTGTTTGTAATGGACCTTACCAGACTTTCCCTCTGTCTTCTCTATGTCCTTTGATTTGATCCAAGCCCTTCCACAGTCCTCATTGGTGATAATGTTATTCTCTAGAGGAATCTCACCACTCACATTGTTCTCCTTACTCTTACCAACCTCTTTCTCAGTCTTATCCTCAACAACTACCTCATCTAAGGGATCTATCTCAGTGGCTGCCTCAGGCAAGTCCTTCCTATCTTTGGTTTCTAGCAAGTCTGAAGTAGGAGGAATGTAGTTGTTGTTATATGGTGGAGGTGTGGCATTGTACCCAATTCCTCTTCTCAGTTTGTCATGAATCTGAGTTTGTAGTAAAGAGTCCATTGCTTTAGAAGCATTGGAAAACTTTTCCACATCAAGCTTAACCTTGGTTAGCTCATCTCTCAACTTCTCACTTTCCTCTTTAGATTTGGTCAGTTTGAGTTCTAGATCCTTTTTCTCCAACTTCCAGTAATTGGTGTCATATGAGTGTTGGAGTTCATTGGCTTGAAAACCTTTAATCTGTTCCTCAAACCTCTCAACAATTCTCACATAGTCTTTTATATCTTTTTCTAATCTCTTAAGGTCATCACTCATCTTCTGGTTGTGATCCCTGTACCTTTTAACAGTGTCTATGCAAGTTTTAGAACAGAGATTAGAACTTACCTCAGTTGGGAGATCAGATACTTCAGCCATAAGTGCCTGATTTTGGATAGCCTCTTCTGCTTGATCACTCCAGTCAAACCCCATTCCTTGTTGAGAAACAAGGGCTTGAGCAGAGTTTCTGTTATGGTTGAGGTTTCCAGACTGTGCTTGATGGTGGTTGTTGTTGGGAGACACTCCACTTCTGCATTCCCTTGCAAAGTGTCCCTTCAGATGGCATTTATAGCACTCCACCTTTGATTTATCAAACCCTGCTCCATCTTCTCTTCTTTGGGAGAAGTTGTTCCTCCCAGTTTTCTTGATGAACTTTTTCACCCTCATGGAAAGCATGGCCATCTGCCATTTAATATCCATCTCTTCCAGATCATCAGGATGAAGTTGTTCCATATCATCATTAATTAAAGAAGAGTTTCCATGGCTGGAAAGAAAGGCTTCAAACACAGATTCAGTGCCTTTCTCTTGATTTGCTCCATTAGCAGCATTAACTGATTCATGGTTAACAGTAGAATCAATTGATGCTGATAGGAGTGCAACATTATGAATATATCCAGAAGGTTTCTTCTTTGCCTCCACCTCAGCTTCAAATACTCTAAGATCATTGTACAGATCATCAAGTTCTTTCTCTTCCAATTGTTCATTCTGTCTGAATGAAACAGTGTACATGGTCCATTCATCTCCAAGGGACCTTAAGAACTTTCTGTTTACATCATCTTAATCAATCTGTACTCCCATAGTAGCTAGTTCACCAATCAGCTTGTTAAACCTGTCAAAAGTTTGAGTCATGGACTCATTCTTAGTTGACATAGAGTTTTCATACTGTTGTTTCAAGATTGCCTTTTGATTTCTCTTGGTACTTTTAGTACCATAGAATCTCTTCTCTAGAGCATTCCAGAGCATCTGTGCATCAGTGCAATTGCAGAATTGGTGTTGATACTCATTGGGAATGGCCAAGAGCAGTGTGCTCAAGGCTTTCATCTCTGTCTGCCTTGTCTTTCTTTCTGCATCTGTCTTTGGTGGGGTTCTTTTTCCATCTTCACCAATCTTTCCTGCATCAGATGGGCCATTCTCTATGATGTCCCACATGGAGTAATCGTGAGGAGAATGTATTGCTTGATTCTAATCTTCCACATGTCAAATTCATTGGATCTGAGCATTGGAACCTTTGAGACCAGAGTACTGTTTGATTCAACTGTGTTTTCCATGATGAATAAGATTTCTGAGAGTACAAGCTCTGATACCACTTGTCAGGATCTTAATTCTTAACAAGAATAAACACTCAGAAACAATATTAAAGAAGTTTGCGGAATAACACTTTAATATTCAATGAAACAGTGAATCAGAATAACAACTTGTAAACTTTATTGAATGATTGTAAAGCTACAAGATTCAACACTCAACCTCAATATTGATGAACAGGCTCACCAATACGAATTCTACTTCTCTAGAATTAGGATTACAAACCTTGAGGTTGATTCTCTCTATGAAAACAAAAATTCAGAATTCTAAAAGTTCATTCTCTATCAATTACAAACTATTCTATATATACTGAAGATAAAAGTTAATTACAAATAATAAAAGATCTTCAAAATAATCTTCCATCTTTATCTCCAAGCTTTCCATAATCTTCAATCTTGATCTGCACGAATCTTGATTATCTCTTAAGCAGCACTAAGTCTTCAGCAGCATTAATACTTTGAGCATTATTAATATTCAGCAGTACTAACTACTAGCAGTACTAAAATTGCTTAGCAGTAGTAACTTCATCCAGCAGTATTAATCTTTGACTAGCAGCATTAACTTCAGAAGTAGTAATCAAGTTCTTCTAGCAGTATTAACTGTACTTGTATATTTATGAATTTCCCAACAGAGATCGATGGGAATACTTTTGGAGTGGATTTATTACCTATGGCTATAGGAGGGTTTGATGTAGTCATAGGTATGGATTGGTTAGTAAGGCATAAGGCAGACATCTTTTGTTCCAAAAAGATGATCCAAGTGCCGTTGCCGGGAAATGGTGTGGCTACCATTTATGGGGAGAAAGGAAAGAGGAATAATTCTATTATCTCGTCTCTTAAGGCTCGCAAGTTCTTAGCGAAGGGTTACCACTAGTACAAAAAAGCTCTTTAGTGACGGTTAAAAACCGTTACCATAGGTGTACGGTAACGGTTTTCGTGGACATAAAAATCGTTACCTTTCCTGCCGTCACTTTTGATACACTTTTGGTTACGTTTAAAAAACGCTACGAAATCACATAAAAAAACGTTACTATAACCTAAAACCGTCACTTTAGGTCTATAAAAAATTAATGTTTTTCCTCAAACCGTCACCGTAATATCCCATATAGTGATGTTATATTTTCAAAACCGTCATAATAGCATGATATATAGTGACATTTCTTTGTCAAAACCGTCACCATAGCATGACATACAGTGACGTTTATTATTTGAAAACGTCACAATAGCATGACACAGGGTGACTTATTTTTTTTTTTTTTGTCAAAACTGTCACCCTTGCTTAACGTACGATTACATTTATGTTTCAAAACCGTCACATAGCATGACGTACGGTGACATTTATTTTTCTAAATTGTCACAGTAGCATGACATTAGGTGACGTAAAATTTTCAAACCCGTCATTTTATTATCACATGCGGTGACGTTTATTTTTCAAAACCGTCACCATAGCATGAGGTACCTTGACGTTTATCTTTCATAATCGTCATTGTAACATGACGTACGATAACATTTATTGTTCAAATTAAACCATCACTGTAGGATGACGTACAATGGTGTTTATTATTTAAAATTATCACCATAACATTACATATGGTCATGTTTATCATACAAAATCGTCATCGTAGCATGACTTACATGGACGTTTATTATTCTAACCGTCACCGTAGCATGATATATAATGACATTTATTATACAAAACCTTCACCATTGTGACATATAGTTTTTTAAAACCGTCACCATAACATAACATACAGTGACATTTACTTTTCAAAATCGTTACGGTAGAATGACATATCGCAACATACTCAAAACCGTCACCATAACATGACATGGTGACATAATTATTAGAAACCGTCAATATAGCATGAGATATTGTGATGTAAATGTTTTAATGTCGTTACCAAAGCATGACATATAGTGACACAATTTTTTCCAAAACCATTGCCGTACACTAACTTTTGGTGACACAAACTTTTCAAAACCGTTGCCATAAAACTTGGTGACTTTTGGAAACAATTTTCAAATAAGCGTTGCTATACATATATTAGTTTTCAGTAACGTTTTTCTAAAACCGTTATGACATAAAACAAAGATTTAGACAAAAACCGTTACTAAAAGGTCTTATATGGCAACGGTTTTTAAAAACCGTCACAAGATAAAGCAACGGTTTTTCAAAATCGCCCTAAACCGTTACCTTAGGGAACTTTTATTGACATTTTTATCTAAAACGTTGCTTTATGTTTCTACTTTTTTTGTAATAGTAACGTTTGTTTATAAAAACTGTTACTAAAACAATTCTCTAACTTTTTATGTGACTTTTTGTAACGGTTTTTTATCAAATCGTTACAAACCTATTTTTCAAAACCGTCACAAAAAGTCATTTTTGTACTAGTGTACCCTTCGTACTTGGCCTACGTTGTGGATGCGAAGAAAGAAAAGAAGTCAGTTGAAAATGTGGAGGTAGTGCAGGATTATCCGGACGTCTTTCCGGAAGATTTACCCGGGTTACCACCGGAACGACAAGTAGAATTTCAGATCGACCTCACTTTGGGAGCAGCTCCGATATCCCGAGCTCCATATCGTTTGGCACCATCAGAGATGAAGGAAATGATGTCACAACTTCAAGAGTTGTTGGAGAAGGGCTTCATTCGACCAAGTTCGTCTCCTTGGGGAGCGACGGTACTGTTCGTGAAGAAGAAAGATGGATCTATGAGGATGTGCATAGATTATCGGGAGTTAAACAAAGTCACGGTGAAGAACAAGTATCCTTTACCTCGCATCGACGACCTTTTTGATCAACTTCAAGGCGCAGGATGTTTCTCGAAGATTGACCTTCGGTCCGGATATCATCAAGTGAGAGTGAAGAACGAAGATATTCCGAAGACGGCTTTCCGAACGAGATACGGTCATTATGAGTTTTTGGTGATGCATTTCGGCTTAACCAACGCTCTTGCCGTATTCATGGATCTGATGAACCGTGTGTGTCGCCCATTCTTGGATAAATCCGTGATCGTTTCATCGACAATATTTTAATATATTCAAAGGATGAGTCCGAGCATGGAAAACACTTACGAGAAGTATTAGAAGTTCTAAGGTGGGAGAAACTGTTCGCGAAGTTCTCAAAATGCGAATTCTGGCTCCAAGAGGTGCAATTCTTGGGGCATGTGGTATCAAAGGACGGGGTAAAAGTGGATCCGGCAAAGATTGAGGCAATGATGAGTTGGGAGCCTCCAACAACTCAAACGGAGATCCAAAGTTTCTTGGGTTTAGAGGGTTACTACCGACGTTTCATTCAAGATTTCTCAAAGACCGCTACACCGCTCACTTCTCTTACAAGAAAGAACGTCAAGTTTCTTTGGACCGATGCACAAGAGCAAGCGTTTCAGACGCTCAAGAGGAAGTTGTGCGAAGCTCCGATCCTGTCCTTGCCCGAGGGATCGGAAGACTTTGTCGTGTTTAGTGACGCTTCCAAGATGGGACTTGGGTGTGTCCTAATGCAAAGGGGGAAAGTAATCGCCTACGCGTTGCGACAATTAAAGGATCATGAGAAGAATTATCCAACTCATGATTTGGAGCTAGCGGCGGTAGTTTTCGCGTTAAAGTTGTGGTGACACTACTTGTATGGGACCAAGTGTACTCTTTTCACGGATCACAAGAGTTCTAAGTACATCTTCGACCAAAAGGAACTCAACATGCGGCAAAGGAGAAGGCTAGAGCTTTTGATGGATTACGATTGTGATCTACTCTATCACCCCGGTAAGGCAATTGTGGTGGCGGATGCATTGAGCCGAAGGAGTCATGGTGATGGTGCCAAAATGTCCCTTACGAGGATCGATGTGGTGTCAAGTTTGTTGGAAAGTGTTAAGGCAAGTCAAGTGGAAGCACTTAAATAAGACAACCTCAAAGCCGAAGTCATGGTGAAACAAAAGGAACTTTTAACGGAAGATGGTCGTGGACTCAAGCTCTTTCAAGGGCGGATTTGGGTGCCGAAGTTGGGAGGAAATAGGGAGTTACTTCTCGAAGAAGCGCAAAAGTCGAAATATTCTATACACCCCAGTAGCACTAAGATGTATAGAGATTTAAAGTTAAATTATTGGTGGCCGGTGATGAAGCTAGATGTAGCTAGCTATGTGTAGAAGTGTGTCACTTGTCTCCAAGTCAAGGTGGAACATCAAAGACCGTATGGAAGTTTGCAACCATTGTCCATTCCCGAGTGGAAATGGGACAACATCACTATGGATTTCGTGACAAAGTTACCGAAGACCTTGCGTGGGCACGACACCATTTGGGTAATCGTTAACCGGTTGACCAAGAGTGCGCATTTCCTTGCAATGCGGGAAACCTTGCCAATGGAGAAATTGGCCAAGCTATATATTGACGAGGTGGTGTCGAGGCACGGAGTTCCGAAATCTATCGTGTCGGATCGGGATAGTCATTTCACTTCGAACTTGTAGGCTGGTTTGCAAAAGGAGTTGGGTACTAGATTGAACTTAAGCACGGCTTACCATCCTCAAACGGATGGCCAAAGTAAGAGGACAATCCAGACATTAGAAGATATGTTGAGATCGTGTGTGATAGACTTCGGGGGAAGTTGGGATTCACATCTACCGTTGGTAGAGTTCGCGTACAACAACAGTTACCATTCTAGTATCGAAATGGCACCGTTCGAGGCTTTGTATGGGCGGAAGTGCAGAACCCTGGTTTGTTGGCTAGAAGCGGGTGAAAAGCAATTCGCCGGCCCAAAAATTGTACAAGAGACGGCCGACAAGGTGAAATAGATTCGGGAAAGGCTAAAGGCGGCGCAAGACCGACAAAAGAGCTATGCTGACAAGAGGAGAAGACCGGTTGAGTTTCAAGTAGGTGACCGGGTCATGTTGAAGGTGTCTCCGTAGAAGGGGATCATACGTTTCGGGAAGCGTGGGAAGCTTAGTCCTCGTTTTCTTGGACCCTTCGTGATCCTAGAAAGAATTGGATTGCAAGCCTACCATTTGGACTTGCCACCGGAAATGAATGGGATACATCCTACATTTCACGTGTGTTACCTTCGGAAGTGTCTAGCCGAAGAGGAAAGCGTAATTCCTTTGTCGGAAATTCGAGTAGACAACGGGAATCGTTGTGTGGAAGAACCGGAGTCTATTTTAGAATCGAAAGTGAAGAAGTTAAGGCATAAGGACGTGGTCATGGTTAAAGTTCAATGGAAGCATCATCGGGGTGCTAACATTACTTGGGAGTCCGAAGATGATATGAAGAAGCGATATCCTCACTTGTTTGCTTAGAGTAAGATTTCGGGGACGAAATCCCATTTAGGTGAGGAGGATTGTAACATCCGTAAACTTATAAGGTAAGTATTTGTTTCCCTTAATGCATTGATTGTGCCTATGTGAGTATATAAGCCTTACTTTAATACCATGATGTTATCTGGTTAGCTTATTAAGTTCAAGTATTTAGACCTCGCGCTCGTTATCGAATTTACGTTGGCTAAATAAGAAAAAGAAGCAAGATGTTGGTTTTCTGGTCGTGCGCCCTCCTTCACAAAAAAACGCACGACCCGTGCGCACTGGACAGAAGGTCCAGTGAGTTAAATGCGAAATTTTCCCCCTTTTCTCATTCTCATCTTATTTCTCTTTTTCAATTATTCTCTCCCAAACCCTCCCTCTTCACTTATTTCATCTAGGGTTCCTCCAACCACCAAACCTTCACCAAGTATTGCTATAATTAAGAGCATCATCCAAGGTTTCGGTTTGGAAGCTTCACCTCCATCTCCATCTTCATCTTCTTCAAGTATCTAAAGCTTGATTTTGGGGTTTTCGTCTCCTACCTTATATTTTCTGGATTTTGGGTGATAAGAGCATTAAATCATCATTGAAGGCTCATCCAAGTGATTTCATTGAAGCATCCTTCAAGATCTTCATCTTCTCAAGTCTAAGATTCCATATTTTCTAGGTTTTGGTTCAAAACCTAGATTGTGAGTTTACTAAACCTTTGTTAAAATTAGATACACATCATAATCTTCTAATTGTAACCTTATCTCTATGTGTTCAAGTATTTGGGTTTTATTGGTGAAAATAGTTGGAAATGTGTATATTGGTGAGGTGCCATGATTTATATTATAGGTACCATTATTTGGGGCTTTTCTCATGAATACATAAATACATGTACCTTGATATGTTAAATGTATGCATGTATGTATACTATGATGATTCTAGTTGGAATACCACTTTGGTGACATATTTATATGCATGATGAGTATGATTGTCATTTGGGTCTTTTGTTAGACTTAATGAGGATAGGATGGTAATATTATACCCGTAGTCGGTATGGAAATATGTGGATTGAAATACACCTAAAGGACCTCCTATATGCGTTATGTTGGACGAACCAAGTCAGTTCACAAGGAGGATGTAGTATTGGGCGCCACTGTGATGGTATGTGCCTAGACCTCCGCCATTCGGGGAATTCCCTTAGTGGTAGTCTCCGGGTGTGCCGGGCCTTTCGGGTGTTCCTTGTTAAGGGCAACAAGGTACATCGACTCTTGGGGTGGACTTGATTGGTGCTTTGGGTCTCCCCTAATGACTCCTCATATATCGAACACTGGTTAACTGCTGATAAGAATTTATGACTGTTCATGCATGCTTATTATTGTTCAACTCACTAGGCTTTTTGGCCTAATACTTGTTTGGTGTCGATGTGTATCTCAAGTTCTAGCGGCGCCGGTCCTAAGCAGGCTTAGTTGCTTTGGGGGTGAGAGCTTGGGGATTTTGTACTTGGGCGCCTATCTCTTTTGGGAATGAACCGTTGGGTTTATAGATAACAATCCTTTTGTAATCTCTTTTCTAGATGTAGAAATTAGATTAGCTGGTTGTTATTTTATTGTCCGTTTAAATTACAAATTGTGATTAAACATGTTATATATATATATATATTCCCCATTTTTGGGAGGCTCTTGCTATGACAATTTTAGTATACCTCATGTCCGTTTTCCGGATTTTTGTTATCCCTATTTTTAGGGTGCTACAGAACGCATCGGTGTTCCATACCTGTTAAAAACAAGACATAAATCATTATAAATCATTGTACAACCAGATATAAGTATTCAAAACAAAACAAACCTGATTAATTATCTCGACCTAAAAATCATGTCGGATCCACTCTGGATTGTGTGCGCTAAGAATCGTGTAGTCATGTCCGTCGAATTGGATACCATCAATGGCTAAAGTCCTATCCGGTTCGACGGACACCATCATGTCCTTCGTTATCTTCATCATCGTCCACGTCTTCAAATTCTTCTTCCTCGTCGCTAGATTCGTCATTTGTGGCGACTACGTTGAGCTCCCAAGTGACAAGAGGGACGAAATCGAGGTCCTCATTTACCCAATTGTTTGTATTATGAGTTGCCCGTTCGTTGATTTAAAATAATGGTTCTCCATCCACATTATCATCATCCAACTCATCGATAGCCCTTTCTGCAACGTCATATATTCCACGGGCTTTGGTCTTCACAACTGCCCACCAGTCCTTTAAATCCTTACTTCATGAAGGATAGGATGTGTAATACACTTGTTCCGCTTGTGATGCTAGGACGCAATAGTCCTCACCTCTGAGTCTGGACTTGTATTTGATATCAACCAACCCATGTTTAGGGTCGACTCTAACTCCCTATGGACTATCAAACCATGTACACTTGAACAAAACTACAACATAATAGCCCACACCGTAATACTCTACCTCTAACACGTTGTCCAACAATCCGTAATAGTCAAACTCGGAGTCATCATAACAAGATCCTCTCACACACACGCCACTATTATGTGTGACACGCCCAACAACATGTGTTACCGTATGAAACTTGTAACCATTGAAAAAATATCCCTTAAGCGACCAAGCATATCGGCCCGGTCCTCGTGCTAGGGATTTCAAATGATCGGAGAAATCGGTTGATCCGAGCATGACCTATAAAACCACAAATAAGAAATAAATTACATATGTGTAACATTACATACGGAAATTTCATATTTTTGTACTCATGTGTTGTTCGAACCAAGTAGAAAACCTTTCATCCCGAGCTTTATCTCGTGCAATTGCATCAAGATGAGGTTCTCTTTGCCGTATCCACTCATCAAAGGTACATTGAAAAGGTCGAACTTCTTCACAATTCAACAACACATATGTGTCGATCTTGTGAATCTCGGCTTGAGTCAAGATGGTATCCCCCCCTTCTCGAATAATCTACGAGATGGAACCTTGAATATGCTCAATCGATCGTCTATTCCTGAAGAACTAGGAATATCTGGGGCAAAGTTTCTTGATTCGCGATTATGTCGAGTTTCCATCTGTGGATCAAAATACAGGAAACAATAGGTGGAGAGTTCATTTACTAGATAAGACTCAACGATAGACCCCTCCACCCTTGCTTTGTTTCTAATAGTCCTCTTCAACGACCCAAGTTTCCTAAACAACGATTGAAATACGTGTTAGAAAATAAATGGGTGAGTATTTGAATGAAAAGTATTAGAATGGAAAATTTCATTTACCTCTCATAAAATACATCCACCTATATTGGACCGGCCCACCATTTATGGCTTCTCCTGTCAAATGTATCACTAAGTGTTTCATAGAATCAAAGAATCCGGGCGGGAAGACTTTTTCCAACTTACAAATTGTTTGAACGATACTTGTTTGCAATGGAATCAAGTCTTCTAAGTGTAACACCCTTGAGTATATTGCACGAAAGAATGTGCATAACTTCGTTATCGCATCCCAAATGGGAGTCAGTATCATCCCTCGTAAGGCAATAGAGAGCAATTGTTGCATAAACACATGACAATCATGATTCTTGAAGCTATAAAAGTTGTAGTCTGCCATGTTTACATATGTTGTTCAATATTTTAACCGCAAGCGTACGAGTTGTGTAGCATACGGGTCGATCACAGGGAGTAATGGTTTAAATACTAATTCTGCTATAAATGATGAACTAGCTATGGGAACACAATTGATGGAGATTTTTATAAACTAAGGATTAACCTATAAATCAAAATACAAGTATAAAACATAAATACATAAAAGGGACTCGAACTATCTACAACAAAAACTATGAAAATTACAGCAAGAGACTAATTAGGACATGTATTGAACTAAGACATAAAGACGAGATGGAAGTGGTGACACCCAACAGTTATATCGAGGTAGGGGTTTATCTTTCTTAAAACATTTAAGACCCTCTTCCGAGGTGAAGTAAACCTTCCTAGTTAAGCGGTTGACTACTTCTGTGACATCCGACTTAACTAGAAGCAATAAGTTTTGATAAAACAATTTCCCCGATTCCTACTTTTATCTATTTCCATGATAATTTTAGAATCGTTGGTTAATCGACCAAAAGCCAAATTCAAACTTCCGTTTATAATTTGATTTGTTGAATAAAGGTTATCGAATAGTCAGTCTCCGATCACAACCCAACTTCCGTTGATGATGAACCGTAAAACCAACCTTCGATAACCATCTCGTTTAACTTCGAGTTAACCAATTTCTCAATATAACTGTTGATTATCACCACACAATCTTATATGTGAAAAGAACTAAAAATGACTTTTATCGATTAAGAAAACTAAACAAAATATATATAAATACTAGATACTAATATATAACAGAAAATATAAAGGAAATCATCAAACAACATTTCTACATATACTTATGATAATAAGAATTCATTAAATAAGAAGAATAACATAAAATAAGAAAGAGATACAATACTAGATTGAAGAACACAAATGCAGAAATCTTCCAAGAGAAGAGTAAACTAGGAAGTTAAACCTCTAGAGAGAGTTTACTTCGAAACAAAACATGCATACTAAGGAGAGGGGAGAGCTCTTACTTATACTACTAAACCAAAATATCCAAAATATCTAAATAAGTAGCAAGACAAATATCTCATAAAGATCTAAACTTGAGTTGCAGAAAAATTGCAAGAAGCAGAAAGGCTTCTGGATACTGCGCACGGGTCGTGCATTTTTATGGCAAAGGTGCGCACGGGTCGTGCGCACCCACAGAAGGTGAACCCATCTTTTGTTCTTCTATCCGTTTCTTCATTTTCTGCCTTGCTTCCTTTGTATTCCTCTGCACTCTTTATAAACCGAGAATAATGTCCACTAAATCGACCTGAAGTTTAATAAAACGCGTAAGTTTTCCGAATATGACCCGAACACAGAACGAATGATGGATGCAATGCAATTTAAACTAAATATGCACAATTTAGCCAAACTAAGATGCAAAACATATTAAATTAATAGATAAAATATGTACAAAATTACTAGCTAACAAAATCCCCCAAGCTAAACTCTTCCTTGTCCTCAAGGAAGCATGTTTTTCATTAAGTCAAAAATGGGAGAAAACAACAAAGGATACAAACCTTAAAAGTAACAAGATGAGCTAACCATATTTCCAAAAGAGATAATCATAATTTAAGTTCATTAATGCACAAACACAACCAATGCCCGCATGTCAATCACTAAACGTAAGAAAAGACAGCTGTTTTACACAAAGGTTAATACTAACATGACACTTGTCTTCAATAAATCACACACACGACCTTAAGAGAATAAGTAAACATACCGTAATCACTAAGGGAATGGGACAAGTGATCATGCTGGATGGATACTCGCAGAATCCACTCAATTACTCTCATGTGTTTAAGGTAAGGTGTATACGCTCAAATAGCCTTCCTAACCAAGAATGTATTTCACTCTTGACGTTTTTGAAATGGTTCTCAAAGTCTTGAAGTTTCCACAAAACTACACGTATAGAGGACTTTTTAGGCTCAAAAGGGATTTTTGGGTTAAAGGAAAGTCTTGGGTTAGCGCCTTTACGCTTTTAGCTTTATCCTTTTATTTTTTTCTTTGGATCTTGGCTTATTTTGATAATAAATATAGCCTTGAGGGGCTAATCTAAATCAAGCTTCTTTCGGTTCCCTTTGTGAACCTCTTCTACTGCATTCCCCCCAAGCTATATCCTTTCGTTTTTTTTATATATAGCTTTGTGGCGAAGGGGATGATAGTGGGTGAGTTCAAAGAAAAATGATGGACTCAATGTAGTTTCATAGTTATTCTAAACGAGAATCAAGTCAAAAACCTAGAGCTACGTTTTGGTGGAAGGTACCTCACAAGAAAGAATAAATTGGGATTGATTATAGATGATTCAATCCAAAACGGCCCAAAGTCTCACTGGGTGGGGTCCATCCAAGCAGTCACATATGTAATGTAGGGGGATTACGGTATGTGTACTAATTCTAAAGGTTACGTGCGGTGATGTAGTGAGAAGTGCGTGTAAGTATCTTCCTAATAGTGAAACAATGCTTTCTATACAGTTTAGATCTTAACTAGCAATGAATGGGTGATGTTGTTAGATCATATATCTATTGGATTCAAGATCATCCAATCTGAAGATCCAATCTGAAGCTAAAGCCGGAAAGTCGACTCTTAAATATTAGTCTAATGTCGTTTGTAATAAATGTCAAAGTTAATTATTGTTTATTGTAATTCTAGTAATTAGTTTAAATATCTAGTTATGTTAGATATTAGTTTATTTAGTTAATTAGTTTAGTTAGTTACATAATATCTAGATATTAGATAATATCTAATATAGATATTAGTTGTTAGAAGATCTTAGATCAAATCATACGAGATCACTTTCTCACACACACAAAAGGTGTAAAACAGAGAGAAAAACATCAAGAGCTAAAACCGAACACCAAACCTTGTAATCGATTGTTATTAATCAAACAGGTTGGTAATCTTGCTATTGTTGTTGTTTTTGTAAGAACTTGATATAATATTGTGGACCGACAATTGGTATCAGAGCCTGATAATAGATCAAAATCAAGTTTTTGAAAAACGACTCTGTGTTCTTATTTGAAAAATCATTTTCGTGATTTAGTGTGTTTTAAGGTTAGAAATTGATCAGGTTGTAAACGAAATCTATGTAAAAATTGACAGCTATAAAGCCTCGGGCAAATAAATGTGGGATCAGCTAGAGAAGATGATGCTGGGTTCAAAGATTGGGAACCAGCTTAAAATTTCCAACTGCCTAAACAATTATGAAGAATTTAAAGGCAGAAGTGGAGAGTCTCTAAAAGGAACTTATGACAGGTTCGTGACCTTGTTGAATGAACTGAGAAAGAACAAGGTCAACAAAACTCAAATCGAGCTGAATGTCAAATTCCTGAGTATTCTACAGCCGGAATGGAAAAGATTTGCAAGGCAGATGAAGCAGATCAAGGATCTGAATGAGATTCCACTTCATGAGGTGTATGAAACCCTCAAAAAAATGAAGAAGAGGTGGATGAAATTCTAGAAGAGAAGAGGCATACAGTAAAGACAGTTGATGACACAGTTGCTCTTGTTGTCAAAAAGAAGAAGAACAAGACAATTGTGTATGAATCAGAATAAGATGAAGCTGAAGCAAACTCTAACCCGGATGACTGTAAACAACTGAAGCAAGCAATGCTAATGCTGACAAAGGCTTTTCAGAAAAAGTTCTACAAGAAGCCAACTTCAAACAGTCAGAGGTACTCTTCTGGTCCGAGCAACTACATCCACAAAGAAAGGGTTGAAGGAAATAGAGTTGTAGGAAAGAGGTACGAAGGAAAGCGAGTAGAGGAGAGGAAAACGGAAGAGAGAAAGTTCAAAGCTGAAGGATCCAGTAAGTCAGAACCACCAACGTGCTACAACTGTGGCAAAATAGGTCACTTTGCCAAGGATTGTCGCAGACCCAAAATTAGAAACTCAGATTATGACAAGAACAAGATGCTTCTTGCAAAGCAACAGGAGGCGGGTAAGGCACTGATGGCAGAGGATGAATACTGGCTTGATCATTCAGACCAGGAAGAAGATGATGAAGAGAAGGATGAAGCAGCCAACATGTGCTTGATGGGAAAGCAGGAATCAGAAGCTGAAGCTGATTCAAATGATGAAGAAAATGAGGTATGTGATTTATCTTATTCAGATTTCATAAATAAAATGCATGCCATGAATTTAAAACAACAAGAGTTAGAGTCGAAGCTTAAGCGAGAAAATGGTGTTATAACTGACAAAAACCAATCGATACAGAAATTTAGCAATGAAATTGCTGAGAGAGAGGTATTGATTGAGGATTTACATAGAAACAATGACACCAACGCCAAAGAAAAGACAATAATTCTTAAAGAAAATTCTGAAATCAAATCTAAACTGCAAAAGAGCGAGTCTGATTTCAGAGAGCTTACTAAAATGCATTCTTCATGTACTGAAGAAAACAAAATTTTAATTGCAAAATTAGATGCTTTGGAAAATAAGTTATACTCATTAGGTCAAAGTGAGCAAACCATTCATCTTAACAAACCGAAAGAGAATAAAGAAAATTGGGGAATCGGTTATGATAATCCTCATTATCTTAAAAACGGTATATCTGAAGTGCCTGCACTTTATGATTTTACGTTCTTAAGACTCTCTCGTCGATGCCCTGAACTTAAAGTTTTCTGGACTGAACTATCAAAAGAGGATGAAGCCAAAGAAACGAAAAAACGGAGGAAATCATCTAAAGTTCACCTTCCATTTTTATTATGCGGAGTTGAATAATAGTTATGATAATCCTATTAATGAAAAGAAATCTCTTTCAAATGACTTCTTTCAAAGTTATTCTGTCAAAGAAATGGAGGCAAAGCCTGTTAAAGGTAAACTTTATATCCCTCCTCTTGTTTTGGAAAGTAAAATTTCCGAACTCAAGAACTCTTTAACAGATGAAAGACTTTTGATTGAGATTCAACAAAAAGTTTTTTCAACTGGTCTGAAAAATGTTGTCATTTCAAAGGCTTATAAATCTGATGACATGTTTGGTTTATCAAACGGAGGGTTTGATTTTCTTAACTCTAACAGTGGTTCGGATGGTTGTTTTGAACAATTTGATTTTAATGCTAAACTTCCTAACCATTCATATTTTATTGTGAAATCATTTGGAAAAACCAGTATGCCTGTTAACAGTGCAAAATCAATGAAAGTTGATAAATCAGTCTTTGTGAAAGCTAAAAATGCTAAAGGTAAGATTATATCTCAACATTCACCGAAACCGAACACTACTGGTAATTCTAAGAAGAAGCATTCGTTTGTTGCTCAGAAGTCTAACTCACGAGTTTCATATGTTTCAGATCTGAGCAAGCAAAGGCCAGATGTTAAATCTCAGTGGAAACCGAAACAGAAGCTTGACAAGGCCGTTACATCGTTTTGTACTGTTAATTGTAATAAGACTTCGCTTAGTAAAGATGTCTTAATTACTGATGTTGCTATTTTGAACTCAAAACTTGCTGTTTCTCGTAAACAATATTCAATGAAGCAATTATTTCAGTTATCTTTATCTGCTAGAAAGTCTTCTATTTATGATAAACATGTTTCTACTTCTTGTCAAGATTCTGAGATTTGGTTTGGAAATTATCATGTGCATTCATCTCATTATAATTCTTCAAATGTTTTTGAAAAGAAAACAGGACCCAATTTCAAATGGGTACCAAAATCCAGTGCTAACACAGCAGGACCGAAATTCCAGTGGGTACCAAAGACTAAATCTGTGTTGCAGACATATAAAGTTTAAAAGGGAGCTTACGAATATGACTTATAGACAAAACAGTCTAGGACTCGTTCCTCAAAGAAAATAGGTTTTTGGATAATGCAGTTCAAAACCCGAACTTCAAAGAGAAATGGTTCTTGAGTAAATCAGCTCAAGACTCGGACTTCATCGAAGTTTGACTTCTAAACACAACAGTTTAGGACTCGTACTTCCGTGAACAAAAGACCTTACTCCTGTGCTGATAAGAGATTGTACTCAGATACTCGAATGAGGAAATCAACCATCAAGGGGGAGTACATATTTGTCTGAAACTTTAATGCATATATTTTTAACTGACATATTTTTGAATGCATAATTTCAGGGGGAGTAAAAAGGTGATGACTTCTGATTATTTCTGATCAGAACTCGTACTTTCATAGTTTTACTGCTTTTTGTCTTTTCAATTTAAGTGAAAAAACTTTACTTTGACTTGACATAAGACTTTTGCAGAATTTTTGAGAGATGCTTACAAGTTCATATGTTTATGACTTTAAGCTTAGCTTGATGAGATGTAAGATCGCACATAAAGGTATAATCCTTTATCTTAATCTCATATATGGTTGAAAGAAGGATAACTTTCAATCATTGGAAAACATTGTTCTAAATGTTCAAACCACTTCCCGATTCTCAAACCGAATTCATGAATTGGAAGTGTGATTTTAAATGTTTTCAAGATCAAAATTGTGCTTTAACTGAAATAGTTAAACCAATCTGAGCATCACATGCTTTCTAGGAAAACATGAATTTCATTGTGCTAGGACTTAACACAACTTCTATGGAATCACCTTAACCAGTGATTTCTACCCAAGAAGTTAATCCTTAGTGATTGAGTGTGAGAAGCGAAAAGAAATGAGTGTGTCAAACAAAGAAAGAAAGTTTGATTAGAGTGAGCTTAATGTTTAAAAGAAAGAGCATGTGAGAACAGAGTTAAAAGAATATCACAACTCTGCACCAACTTTTTCTGAGTCGGGTAGCCACATTTCTAGTGTTTCACAATTCTTTGGTGATCATTATTGAAACAGGCAACTAACCCATGCCAACTCTTGATCAAACCTCACCAACTACTCATTTTCTTCTTAACAAGAAAGTGTTTCACATTTTCAAAGGGGAAGCAACACATTTGCTATCTGATTTTCATTTGGAAAATTTGGATATTGAAAAGAAGGAAGTCTGCCCCACCTTCGCACTTCAATCATGCACATTGAGTCTGTGTTTAACTTACTGTTGTCTCAGTGGTTTACACAAATTTGAGCCCAATAAGCGATCATCAAGTGCTTAATTCTTTCTATCACAAGCACGAACACACAAGGAATTTGTTTCTTTGTCATAACGTTTATAGAAATTACCTTTGTGGTGTTTTCGATGATTAAATAGAAGCCCTGGGGGAGTGAACATCACAAAAGCTCATTTTCAATGTGTATTAGTTACACACAGTGACTTAGTGTTACTGACAGGCATTCTAACTGATTCATTAGTTGATTCAGGTGTTACACGATTATTTTGTCTGGATTTGCAAAGATCTGGATGAATATATTTTGAATTGACGGATCAGAGGCTCCAACTGAAAGACATTTCTTACTCAAAATTTTGATGAAGTCGTTGCACTTTTCATCAAAAAGGGGGAGAATCTAAAGCTTGATGAAATGTCCAGTCCATTACATTACAAGACATTAGAGAAGAGAAAAACTAACAAAGAAATGCGAGATCAAAGTATTCTGAAGACATGCTGATTTCAGATAAATTTTCTTTGAAGATACTTTGCTAAAGCATTCTGAGCTAGAGAAATAGATTGCATCTTCTGAGCTGAAAGAGAAGACCAAATTGCTAAAATCATTTTAGTAATGATCTTGATCCAAAGGGGGAGATTGTTAGATCACATATCTATTGGATTCAAGATCATCCAATCTGAAGATCCAATCTGAAGCTAATGCCGGAAAGTCGACTCTTAAATATTAGTTTAATGTCGTTTGTAATAAATGTCAAAGTTAATTATTGTTTATTGTAATTCTAGTAATTAGTTTAAATATCTAGTTATGTTAGATATTAGTTTATTTAGTTAATTAGTTTAGTTAGTTACATAATATCTAGATATTAGATAATATCTAATATAGATATTAGTTGTTAGAAGCTCTTAGATCAGATCATACGAGATCACTTTCTCACACACACAAAAGGTGTAAAACAGAGAGAAAAACATCAAGAGCTAAAACCGAACACCAAACCTTGTAATCGATTGTTATTAATCAAACAGGTTGGTAATCTTGCTATGGTTGTTGTTTTTGTAAGAACTTGATATAACATTGTGGACCGACAGATGTACAAGCAATGAACCTAAATGTTGATTATACTAAGTGTGAACAGGTTATCTATATCTTTGAAGCTAAAAAGGTTTATCCACAAAAGATATTTTTGAATTTTTATTTTTAGATACTAAGAAACAAGAAAAAAATGCATGAAGATAGAATGACACCCCCCAAGCTAGAATTAAGCATTGTCCTCAATGCTTAGAGGGATGTCATGGTGTTCAAGGCCATGGGTCATTTTGGCGGTCGGTAAAATGGTTTTGGCTAATATGCCAATCGTACATATGATCCAACATCCGCCGCATGTGACGGTTATGCTCTTCGATGGAATCCAATCGATTTAGGATTTGGGAATGGGGAAGTTCAGGCTGATCAATTTGCGGGCGAGGAATAGCCGCAGCTTCGCCTTGGTCGAGGAAGGACCAATCAGTGTGGCAAGACACTTCCGTTCTATGTTGGTCGGGTAGTGTACAAAGTGGCTCGCGTTGTCGACCATGCAACCAAGTGTAACGACCCTCCCCTTCAGTTCTAATCATGTTCATCCGCTCCATAGAGTCCAAATCTAGTAGGGCTAACCCCTCGATTTTAGGAGTATTATCGGGAATGTTGATTGATAGACAAGACTTTGTAATCAACCAAGTGATTACTCCGCCGCAACATATGTCTCCCGATTTTTGCTCACTAATTCTGACCAGCCGTCTAACAAGCCAAGCGGCTCCATTAATGGGAATAACTGGAGGGTCATGGTCAGGGTCTGCTGGATGCTTTGTCATAGCCCATAGAAAATAAAGCTCCTCGAGTGTTACAGTTCCCGTTTCTAGCCGAGAAAAAATAACACAAGCGATGATCTTGTGGGCTATTCGAAGACATGGGTGGTGAATAGAAGAAGATTTTGCAGTACGTGCCTCCCATGTTCGTTCGTTGGTAATAAGCATCCAGAATCCTAGGGCATTGAAGTTCGGATGATGGGCATCATCGAGTCCTAGTGTTCCATCACTATCAAACTCAAACACCTCATTGATTTGTTCAAAATTTAGGTGGCGCTCTTGATTAAAAATTCAAAAAGTGATGGTATCCCGTGTTGGATTCCTAAGGGTGCTTAGGAATTCTAGAGTGATCCTAGGGAATGTATCCGCCCTCTGTACAAGGATTTTTGCTAATCCAATATTATTTAGAAGCTGGATTACACCCTTGGCGACTCCTAAAGTGACTAAGTCGTTTCCCTTAGGGAATCTCGTTGTTGAGATAACCCTTTTCGCTAATCTTTGAACCTAGCTTTGTCACTAGAGTTGGTGAATACGATGCCCAAGCTAGAGGGTGTAGGCGGATTTGCATTTCTAGTCGATGCCTGTGGCTCAGAAGAGTCACCTCGGGCCCTCTTTGACCTACTGGATGATGCCATGTAAACGGGAAATACACATACGATTGACAAAATTAAACCAAAACCAAGCCTATGTCTGTCCCAACAAACTTGACAGCCCAATCTAAATAAATAATGTAAACTAAAAGTTAAGTTAACTAATAATGCACGTAAAAAGTAAAGAAATGAACGAATTTACCGTGGTTTTAGGATGATGAATTGTACTTGAAAGAGGTATGAATTCCAATTTTTTTCTATCAATGCAACCTGAAAAGAGAGATTGCACCAAACAAACCAAAATCCCAAATTTTTATTTATTTATTTATTTATTTTTTTAGGTTTAGGTTCCAATTGGGTGAAATTGGAACAAAATTGGTGAAAGGAAGGAAAATAGGAAAGGGTTAGAAGAAAAGAGAGTATAATAGAAGAAGGAAACAAGAAATTTTTGGTTTAGAATTTGATTTTCGGAGGTTCTTGGTGTGGATGATGATTTTTGGGATTTTGGGTAAAAATGGTGGATTTGGGGTTGAAATTGGGAGAAAAAGATGGTGAAGATGATGAAGAAAATATGGATTTTTGAGTAGAAGATGGGTTTTGATGGAGGAATTATGGGAGATTTGGAGAAGAAAGAAAATGGTGGTTAGGGTTTCTTGGAGAGGAATCGCAGAAGAAGAAGATGGTTTAGGGAAAATGAGAAAAACCTAAACAAAACGCACCTTAGTCCACCCATTGACCCGGCGTACGGGTCGTGTGCTGCTCCTCCTTGCCCGGTGCACGGGTCGTGCGCTATGAACAGTGGCCCAATTTTTTTTTTGTATTTATTAAATAATATATATATAAGCTCGTTTTTTCGTCATGAGGTCGATGGAAAACTCGAACGAGCGTCTTACTCCTCACCGAACCATGGTGGGTTGTGCAAACATCCATCAAAGATCTGGGTTGCGGAATTCCTGCCATTATTTCTTTTCTTAATCGCCTTCTCCTTTCAGCGTTTCGTCTACGTGTCGTCGTTTCGTTTACGTGTCGTCACTCGTCAGCGCTGCGCGATCTCCGTTTCATGCACGAGAAGTAATAAACTCAAGGAGAAATCCGAGATTAAGCAGGGTGAGAAGATATTTAAAAAAAATAAACCATGTAAAATAGAATAGATAGAGACATAGTCTAGTTAATTTATAGCTAAATCCATATTAAACCGATTGCTCCCCGGCAACGGCGCCAAAAACTTTTTTTTGGAAAGGGTATCTTGGGCCTATGGCCCAGACTAATACCTGGAAATTAGGGCCTTTGGCCCAGTTGCTAAAGCATGCAACCCTGAGTTTATCCTCAGTGGCCACAAGTGCTGCTAGTGGGGCTCGAACCCGGGTTGAACGCTATGAACTCCCCAAGCCTTTACCACCACACCACAACCCTTGTGGTTCACGGGGCCAAAAACTTGTTGTCCAATATTTTAACCGCAAGCGTATGGGTTGTGTAGCATACAGGTCGATCACAGGGAGTAATGGTTTAAATATTAATTCTGCTATAAATCATGAACTAGCTATGGGAACACAATTGATGGAGATTTTTATAAACTAAGGATTAACCTATAAATCAAAATACAAGTATAAAACATAAATACATAAAAGGGACTCGAACTATCTACAACAAAAACTATGAAAATTACAACAAGAGACTAATTAGGACATGTATTGAACTAAGACATAAAGACGAGATGGAAGTGGTGACACCCAACAGTTATATCGAGGTAGGGGTTTATCTTTCTAAAAACATTTAAGACCCTCTTCCGAGGTGAATTAAACCTTCCTAGTTAAGCGGTTGACTACTTCCGTGACATCCGACTTAACTAGAAGCAATAAGTTTTGATAAAACAATTTCCCCGATTCCTACTTTTATCTATTTCCATGATAATTTTAGAATCGTTGGTTAATCGACCAAAAGCCAAATTCAAACTTCCGTTTATAATTTGATTTGTTGAATAAAGGTTATCGAATAGTCAGTCTCCGATCACAACCCAACTTCCGTTGATGATGAACCGTAAAACCAACCTTCGATAACCATCTCGTTTAACTTCGAGTTAACCAATTTCTCAATATAACTGATGATTATCACCACACAATCTTATATGTGAAAAGAACTAAAAACGACTTTTATCGATTATGAAAACTAAACAAAATATATATAAATACTAGATACTAATATATAACAGAAAATATAAAGGAAATCATCAAACAACATTTCTACATATACTTATGAAAATAAGAATTCATTAAACAAGAAGAATTACATAAAATAAGAAAGAGATACAATACTAGATTGAAGAACACAAATGCAGAAATCTTCCAAGAGAAGAGTAAACCAGGAAGTTAAACCTCTAGAGAGAATTTACTTCGAAACAAAACATGCATACTAAGGAGAGGGGAGAGCTCTTACTTATACTACTAAACCAAAATATCCAAAATATCTAAATAAATAGCAAGACAAATATCAAGACAAATATCTCATAAAGATCTAAACTTGAGTTGCAGAAAAATTGCATGAAGCAGAAAGGCTTCTGGATACTGCGCACGAGTCGTGCGTTTTTATGGCAAAGGTGCGCACGGGTCTTGCGCACCCACAGAAGGTGAACCCAGCTTTTGTTCTTCTATCTGTTTCTTCATTTTCTTCCTTGCTTCCTTTGTATTCCTCTGCACTCTTTATAAACCGAGAATAATGTCCACTAAATCGACCTGAAGTTTAATAAAACGCGTAAGTTTTCCGAATATGACCCGAACACGGAACGAATGATGGATGCAATGCAATTTAAACTAAATATGCACAATTTATCCGAACTAAGATGCAAAACATATTAAATTAATAGATAAAATATGTACAAAATTACTAGCTAACAAAATCCCCCAAGCTAAACTCTTCCTTGTCCTCAAGGAAGCATGTTGTTCATTAAGTCAAAAATGGGAGAAAACAACAAAGGAGACAA
Organism: Arctium minus; assembly: GCA_954870635.1. Taxonomy (NCBI): domain Eukaryota; kingdom Viridiplantae; phylum Streptophyta; class Magnoliopsida; order Asterales; family Asteraceae; genus Arctium; species Arctium minus. Next base: position 46,251,712 of record OX941096.1, read on the forward strand.
ACCTTAAAAGTAACAAGATGAGCTAACCATATTTCCAAAAGAGATAATCATAATTTAAGTTCATTAATGCACAAACATACCCCCAAATATTTGAAGCATACCCGTCCGAAAGCTTTAGTCTCTTCAACCATTCACATACTTGTTTTACTTGTTGTTTGGTCAAAGTGTACGACGACTTCGGCTTCACTACTTTATTTCCTGACATGGCAATGTGCAACTGCGATCGGTTGCAATAAATCTCTACATCCCTCCTCGCTTTTATATTGTCTTTCGTTTTTGCGTGTCCATGACAGTGTTAAAGAGATTCTCAAAGACGTTCTTCTCAATGTGCATGACGTCCAGGTTGTGTCGGATTAACAATGTCTTCCAATATGGAAACTCCCAAAAGATGTTTCTCTTCACCCAATTATGAGTGATTCCGAAGCCGGTAATTTTTCTATTGGTCGATCGAAACGGGGAGCCATAGTAAACAGTTGGAAGATGACGGACCTGCTCCCATATTTCTTCACCGGTTAACTCGGGTGGTGGACCGGCTAACACCCTAGATCCGTCTAAAAATCCTGTTCGATCACGTCGGAAGGGGTGTGCACTAGGTAACCATCTCCTATGACAGTCAAACCAACAAGATTTACCTCCATTTTTTAACTGAAATGAATCGACTGTACCCATGCAGTACGGGCAGGCTAGCTTGTCGTGCGTGCTCCAACCCGACAACATTGCGTAGGCAGGGAAGTCGCTGACGGTGCATAGAGATATATCCCTCATCTCAAAATTACTCTTACGATAATCATCATACGTAAGAGCGCCCACTGTATACAACATCTTGAGATCATCTATTAGCGGCCTAAGAAACACATCCAAATTCTGACTGGGGCTCTTTCTACTAGGAATGACCAATGCAAGTTTAACATATGAATCTTTCAAAATCAACCAAGGAGGTAAATTGTAGATGGTAAGAAACACTGGCCATAGTGAATACGGATTCGAATTTGAATTATTCGGATTGAAACCATCGGTGCATAATCCAAGACGCACATTCCGGACCTCATGTACCATGTCGAAATGCTTCCAAGTCGCACCATCACTTGGATGTACCATCACACCCGATTCTGTCTGATGATCCTTGTGCCAAGTCATTTCTTTAGACGTCTTCTTTGACATATACAATCTTTGAAGTCTAGGAACAATAGGCAAGTACGTCAACACCAAGTTTGGGACCTTGCTTCGTCCACTCGTCTTATAACGACTTTCATTGCAATACCGACAATGGGTCAACTCAAAATCATGCTTGTAAAATAGCATGCAATGGTTTTTGCAAGCGTCAATTATAGGAACAACTCGATTATAGGAACAACTCGATTCGTCTCGTAGAAGTTAGCGGGTAGTTTGTCACCTTCGGGTAGCATCTCTTTAATTATAGGAACAACTCGATTATAAGTCGTCTCGGGTACATTACATTATGCCTTCCAATTCAATAATCTCGTTTTAGCTCCTAATTTCGAGTAAGTTGGACACCCGTCCCATAATGGCTCGTCAACATCTTGTAACATGTCATAAAATACTTGGGCAGAAGGATTAGGGGTTTCTTCTTCCCATGTCATGCCATCATGTATCATGTGATCGTTCACCATTTCAACATACCCTTCATTATGATCTACTACCGGAGTAGAAGATTGACCCACGTCTTCATGCGGTGCATGGTAATAGGTTTCACCATGTGCCCACCATATGGTATAATCAGGTATGAAGTCGTGCTTCATCAAATGCAACCTCACGTCATCCCTTTCTTTATAGCGTAAGTTTTGACACTTCTTACAAGGGCATCTAATACGAAGCACTGTCCCATCACGTGTAGGCTTCCTTTCAACAATCCCTTCATAGGCATAGTCCAAAAAACTGTCCATTACAACAATATAGTCGACGCTAAGAAACCCCCGACTGTCGTTCTTTCTATACATCCATCATCTATCTGTCGACATATTCAACATCTACAACAAAGAAAGAAGTAGTTAGTCGACATAAATAAGATAGAGGTGGTGTAATGGTTTGAATATTTAAAAGTCAAACCGTAGGTGTCAATGAAGTTATAAGTCTATTGAACACTACATGTAATGGTTTGCCTACTTGAAAGTCAAACCGTAGATTTAGAGGAGTTTTAGATAACTTTAAAACTCTATGTGTAATGGTTTGACTATTGGAAAGTCAAAACCGTAGGTTACAATCAAAGAAAGGTGTTTTGGAAAGTTTAACACCCTACGTATAATGGTTTGACTATTTAAAAGTCAAATCGTAGGTGTCAATGAAGTTAGAAGGCTATTGAACAGTACATGTAATGGTTTGCCTACTTGAAAGTCAAACCGTAGATTTAGAGGAGCTTTGGATGACTTTAAAACTCTAAGTGTAATGGTTTGACTATTGGAAAGTCAAAACCGTAGGTTATAATCAAAGAAATGTGTTTTGGAAAGTTTAACACCCTACGTGTAATGGTTTGACTATTTAAAAGTCAAACCGTAGGTGTTAATGAAGTTAGAAGTCTATTGAACACTACACGTAATGGTTTGCCTACTTGAAAGTCAAACCGTAGGTCTAGAGGAGCTTTGGATGACTTTAAAACTCTAAGTGTAATGGTTTGACTATTGGAAAGTCATAACTGTAGGTTACAATCAAATAAAGGTGTTTTGGAAAGTTTAACACCCTACGTGTAATGGTTTGACTATTTTAAAGTCAAACCGTAGGTGTCAATGAAGTTAGAAGTCTATTGAATGACTTCAACATATGTTTTTTAAAATTTCGACGACATAACGACTATAAAATGAATATTTCTGTATATCAACCTAATGTTTGCCCAACAATTGGCAACTCAACTAACATAAATAAATAAAATCAAGCATAATGTTTGTCAAATAATTGACAACCCAACTAATTAATATCACAAGTTTTGAATTAAATAAGAAAGTAGAAGAAAATTGTCACCAACATATGAATATATCAAAGTAATATATAAAGAAACAAAATTAGCAACATCGACATCAAACTTAGTAACCATGCTAATTCCATGTCACATCTTACTAACCATAACATATACGACCGTACACTACAACATTGCCAATTCCATGTCACGTCTTACATATATGCCAATGTCAAGTAGCCCAACCAATACCAATGCACAAAGTCACATCTTACAAATATGCCAATTGAGATATTGAGTTTTATTTGGTAAACATACACCAAATCATAACAAATAATCAAGTTTTTCTTAGTTAATCCTTAAACCAAAACATAAATTTTATTGGCCTCCATTATGATTCTAAAACTCAAACTAACAGTTTCACATCAAATTCCAGATTAATTCAAGCAACAATCACAAACTAACAATTTCACATCAAATTCCAGATTAACTCTCGGTCCCTAACCCTACCGAAACAGTTTCACATCAAATTCAGTAATTCAAGCAACAATCACAAACTAACAGTTTCACATCAAATTCCAAATTATATTGCATAAACGTACAAAAACAGAAAATACAAACCCTAAAACTCGATATGGTAGTCGATTTTTACCAATCAGGTCGACGAGACAGTATGAGAGAGGGTGACGACTGCCGGAGTGTAGATGGAGAGACCTGATTCGAAACCATTAAATAACTTAAATCCATGTGAATAATATCTTTAAATAACTTTAAATAGAGATAAAAACTACATGGTTAGTTGTAGACTCGCCGATTGTGGAGGTTGTGGATGGATGGTGGCAGTGAGCAGGCTGTGGACGTCGGCGGAATGGTGGTGGCAGTAAGCAGACCGACGTTCGATCGAGGAGGGCAGTGAGCAGGGGTGATGGGAGAGGAGAGGAGAGGGAAGTGAAGAGAGGTCGTTGATTAAACAAATTAGGGCTCCTTTATGCGCACTCTTTTATATTAGAAATTTCAGAAAATAACCGACGGATTTCCGATGGAATGTCCGTCGGTAATTACCGAGGAAATTTAACCGTCGGTAATTACTGAGGGATTTCCGACGGATATCTTCTTTTTAATTAAAAAAATTATTAAATTATTAATAATTATTAAATTATATTGTTTTCTAAAATAATTATATATTAGTTAATATTAAAATTATTAAATAAGTTATTAATTTATCAATTTATATTTAAATTAACTAAAATACCCCTGAACTAACTTGACTTAACGGAAACAGTTAACGGCCGTTAGGAGAAGGGACCAAAAGTGTTATGAAATTGTGTCATTTTGTAACAGTTTTGGTCCATCCTTCTAACGACCGTTATCTTTTCCCGTTAATTCCAGTTAGATCAAGGACCAAAAGTGTTATACACACATACAAACATCTATAGATATACATACATACATATACATGCATACATGCATCTATAGACATACATACATACATACATATATAGACATACATACATATATAGACATGTACATAACATACACAAACTTATATGCATACGACATAAACATATACATACAAGCAATACATATGTATACAATACGCCTATAGACATACATACGATATACACATTATATACATATACATATGACATATACATAAACATGATATACATATACAATACATCTATAGACATACATACATAAATACATACATACACACATACATAAACTTTATATAGACATATGTGCTATATACATACAAGCAATACATATGTATACAATACATCTATAGACATACATACATATATACACACATACATAGACATAATATAGACGCATGTGCTATATACATACAAGCAATACATATGTATACAATACATCTATAGACATATATACATACATAGACATGATATAGACGTATGTGCTATATACATACAAACAATACATATGTATACAATACATCTATAGACATACATACATACGCACATACATAGACATGATCTATAGACATACATACATACACACATACATAGACATGATCTATAGACATACATACATACACATATACATAGACATGATCTATAGACATACATACATACATACATACACACATACATAGCTAGACATGCATGATATAGACATATGTGTTATATACATGCATACAAACAATACATATGTAAACAATACATGATCTAGACACACACACACACACACTTATATGCATATGCAATACACGTATATACATGATATACATATATATGCATGTACTATATACATACACATATATATATACTATATATACATATATACATACGTACATGATACACACACACTAATATGCATATGACACACATACATACATACATACATACATACATACATACATGCAACAAATGACTTTGAAAAAAAATATTTTTTTCCGACGGATTTCCTAACGACCGTCGGAAATCCGTCGGTAATTTGCGACGGATTACAGACTGAATTTTTATTAAAAAAATAAATAATTAAATTATTAAGTTTACCGACGGATTACCGACGGAATGAAATATTTAAAAAAAAAAAAATTAATTTTATGTCCGTCGGTAATCCATCGGAAATGTTTTTATTTACCGACGGATTGTGTATCCGTCGCAAGTATCTTGTTTCCGTCGGTGTTCCGTCGGAAATTACTGACGGATTAAGTCCGTCGGTAAACTTTGGTCGGTATTAAGGATTTTTCTAGTAGTGTAAATAATTTTGGCAATTTTAATTACAACGTTAATGAAAGGGTAATTTAGGTATTTTAGAAATCTTCTCTCTCCCATCTCCTCTCTCCTCCCTCCGGCGAACATTATTACCTCTCTAGTGAACATTATTCCGACGAATACATGATGTACACTGCGATACACTTTGTAAACATCGAAAATACGTGATGCACACCGTGATACACTTTTGTAGAAATCGAATATACCGAAAATAAATAAGAAATGTTGTGATACCCTCGTAAAACAACGAAGGTACACTGTGAGACACTTTGTAAACAAAGATGATACATATTGTTGGGTTTCATGTGATACCATTGTGATTCCAAATGTGATACCAAATGTGATATCACTGTGATACCAAATGTGATATCACTGTGATACCAACTGGAGGAAGAATTGTTTCCTTCAACGTGGGGAAATATTAAGATCGATCATGTACATCATAACATGATGAATCATACGTTTCATCGGTGTTTCACCTCCACCAACACCACGTTCTTTTAGGCAATGTTTGTGATCGCTTTAACAACATCATATTTGAGTTTCCAAGGTTTCGTCGCTTTCCGTAGACGGTATTTACAACATACAATGTCGTAAATTCATGGCGACTACATTAGTGGTTTCGACTGGGTGAAAAAAATCCGTTTCTCTGCCCAGATCCGTCGTTCCAACGGTCTCTCTGTACTCGTCATCGGCGACGCTGGATTCGTCGGGACTGTAAGACCCAGAAAACTATTGTCATTTTCCATTTAGATTTATTAATAAATTTGGATTTATAGGGTCTTAATACCTTCTAGACTTATATCTTAGCCTTTGCTGTCGGGATCCTCTGTGTGTGTTCGAATCTATGCAGAAAACAGTCTCCAGGACTGTACTGGCGACTATACCGACAACTATGACACAGGGTCATTGTGGTCGGTCATTTTCGCGAGAAACAAACAGAAGGGGTGGGGTCACGGGCGACTGTGACCAGCGACTATGCCCTGGGCATAGTCGCATGGCAATGTCGCTGGTGGGCCCAGGGTTATTATTTGATTGCAGCTCATTTTTGGAAGAGAGAAATCAGATTTGTGAAGTTAGGGCTACATTTTTCTCTCTTAAAACTTGGTAAGTTCCATCTCCAAACCTTCCATTGACATTAATTCTTTCCACCAACCAAATCTCTTGACCATTAATGATAATCTAGGTATTACTAAAGCATTCATTGTTGAAGACTCAAGTCTCTTGATCAAAGTTCTAGCCTCATCTCCTCATCTCTAGTCCTTGGTATTCTAGGGTTTGAAATATAACCCTACAAGGTGAGTTCATTCTATTTATAAAAAATTTTACATGTTAAAATGTGGGTTTTAAACATCTAAATATCTCCATCTTTATATACTTGTCTTGATGGATTTTGTATCAAACCTACTTTTGGAGATTTTTAGAGTTTCATGGTAAAAGTATGGTTATGAGGTTAATGAACCTTATGTTTATTTAATGACATATTTGTACATGGAAAACTTGTTTACTTCAATTTTGGTCTAAATACTTGGAATCCAAAATTAGGGTTTTGGATATTGATGGTGAAACTAATAATTGGGGATTTGTAATGTTGGAGTTAAAGTATGGAAATGTTATTCATGGGACAACTAAGAATCTCTTGGTAAATTATGTGGGATATCATATGAAATCGTACATTTGTTAATATCTTGTATGATATGTTAAATGTTGGATTGTTCTTTGGCCGTATTGGCTTTATGTGGCATATTTGGTCTCATTTGGGAGTCATGACCCCATAGTTGTTGTAACATTTTGTCCAATGATGGAACGCTAGTTTCCACATTGAGGCACGTTTAGGCATCAGATTGGGTTATAAGTCCTACGTGCTAAGTATCACGATATTGGATGAGGATTTCAACGTAAGGACCCTATGCGGTTGAAGTTGACTTTCTGTGGGTGTACGTTTAAATCCTCCGAGCCTAACATCCCTTGCATGTACTTTCTATATGTGTTGGTTTTACTAACTCGTCAAGTGGCTTACTCTTATGTTCTGTCACTTGTGTTAGTAAGCGGGTCTCCCCCGTTAAACCAAGATGTATCTGTTTATGGTAAATACTATTATCATTTTTGTTGCTAATTCATTTCTTTTATTTACGCTTATTATTGATTATTTCTAAATACAAATGTTTGATCTCACTAGGCTTTAGCCTAACACTTTTTCTTAAAATTACATGTATAATAGGTCAATCTAGCGGTGGGATTCATCGGGAATGAGTGGATGGCCTTGTGGTCGAGAGAGGTCTTTTTGGGAGATATATTGACCGATACAGAGATGATTGTGGATATTCATTTTGGAAGGATAGCGACACCCGACCTTAATCTTCTTGTCTAAGATAGATTATTAGGTTGGCGAATCTTATTCTTTATTTGGTTGATTTGTAAAAGTCATAACCTTATTCCCCGTTTCGTGATGATACTTTGGGATTGTTTTGACAGGTCCTTAATTATTCAGGTTTTACTTCTTTTATAGTCGTCATATTGCCGAAAATTCGAATTTTAAATTACGCAAATTTTTAGGGTGTTACAAGTTGGTATCAGAGCAGTAGTTTAAGTGAACTAGGTATGAATGTAGAATACCTAGACTTAAGCTGTGATTTTAAGTTAGGATCGTGTGAGAATAGGTAGAACTCTTAAAGATAGGATGGTCTTAAAGTCGACGGAAATCACACTAATTGAGAGTTATGGTAATGGTGATGAAAATTCTTACGTATCACATGTTCATAATTTCACTTAGCTAACATTATTATGAAGATGTTTTACGTGATTATGCTTGTTTTACATTGCTATGATGATTAATGAATGTAGTAGTATGTTTCCTTATCTATAATTTGTATAATCTATCTCTCACCTATATTCTCACGTATGTGTGGCAGACAATGGTAAATACTCGAAATCGGCCAGAGGGTCAAGAGGCATCGGCATCTACGGCCGACCACCCTAAAGGTACGACGACAGACTTACTCCCACGACTGCAAAATGTTTTAGGCGGAGGGCCCGAGCATGTGCCCCGTCGCAACATAGCCCCATCTGAACCGATAGTGGAAGAGGTGACTCCGGAATCAAGGATGAGGGATCGAATAATGCAAGCCATGAACGCGACGATGGCTCAACAGCAGGAAATGTTTTTGAAGCTACTGGAAGACTGGGATACTAACAACCATACACACGAAATGGTTGCAGAAAACATTTTGGTGGCGGGATCCGAGGGTACGGGACCCAAAATTCCCACTAATGAGACCGCAACCCCGGAATCAAGGAAAGTGGCAAAGACTTGCACCTTTAAGGCTTTTCTTGGTTGTCGACCTCCAGAGTTCAAGGGCTCAGACGACCCGGTGGCATGTATGAATTGGATCTGGGAAATGGAACAAGCCTTCAGATCGAGTGATTGCGGTGAAAGTCAGAATGCAACGTTTGGTTCTCAAATGCTCCGAGGGGCAACCCTCACTTGGTGGAATGTTTAATCCACCTCTATTGAAGCCACTGTGTTGGCCAAACTAAGTTGGGAAACTTTCAAGAAAAAGGTGATGGAAGAATTATGTAATGAACGAGCCATGGACCAGATCATTGACGAGTTTCGCGGTTTAAATAAAAGGGAATTTGTCAGTAAAGGAGTACAACAAGTTGTTTATGGATAATCTGGGTTTGGTGGGACACCTGATCCCAACCGAAAGAGAGAAAATCAAAGCCTACATCAAGGGTCTGCCTACCGAGATGATGAATATGGTGTGGGTGTCTAAGGCCTCTACTCTTCAGGAGGCAATCGAGGAGGCACAACTAGTGGAAGATTCCTATGGCTCAAGCAAGATGGAGAGTAGCAGTGTAGTCGAGAAAAGAAAATGGGAGGGGAGTTTGATGCCCTCCAAGAGACCGAGGCCGTTCAACAACAACAATCAGCGAGGAGTTGGCCCTAGACGAGATGTTCCTTGGTGCTCCAAGTGTCAGAGCAAACATCTCGGCCCTTGTAACTCGGGGTCTGAACCGTGCTTTAAATGTGGCAAACCTGGCCACAAATTCCGTGATTGTCCGATCAAAGGAAAAATTTGTTTTGAGTGTAAGGAACCGGGCCATATTAGGAGCAAGTGCCCGAAGACGAAGACGGGATTTAGCGGAGGAAAGAAGGTGGATCCACCGAAAGCAACGGGGAGAGCACTCCAGATGACTACCGAGGAGGCGAAGGCTTCGATAGATGTAGTGTCGGGTACGTTTCTCCCAAACTCCGTACCTACACGCATTTTATTTGATTTGGGAAATAGTTTTTCATTTGTGTCGAGTTCCTTTTGTCGAAAATTATCCGTACCCACTACTAGGTTAGAGGACGCTTTAGTGGTAGAGCTAGTGGATGGCGATCAAGTAGTGGTTCGGGACATCCTTAAAGGTTGCAAACTAGAGATTTAAGGGAAGGAATTCTCGGTCGACTTAATGCCAATGGCCATCTGAGGTTTTGATTTGGTCATTGGGATGGATTGGTTAGCGGATAACCATGCCGAGATCCTATATGCAAAGAAGTTGATTAAGATTCTGATTTCGGATGATGAGTCGGTGACCGTGTATGGCGAAAGCCAAAAGGGAGAAGTGGTAATTTTCAGTATGGTGAAAGCGCGGAAGTGTTTAGCAAAAGGATGCTCATCCTTTTTGGCTTACGTTATAGACGCCAAACTAGAAAAGAAAAGGCTCGAAGATGTGAAGGTGGTGAATGAATTCCCCGGTGTGTTTCCGGACGACTTGCCTGGTTTACCACCCGATCGTCAGGTAGAGTTCAAGATTGATCTAGCACCGAGAGCGGCTCCGATAGCCAGAGATCCATATCGTTTGGCCTCGTCGGAGATGAAAGAGATGATGGGTCAGTTACAAGACCTTCTCGAAAAGGGTTTCGTGAGACCGAGCTCGTCGTCGTGGGGAGCACCGGTCTTGTTTGTAACGAAGAAAGATGGCACCATGCGGATGTGCATCGATTATAGGGAATTGAATAAGTGACCGTAAAGAATAAATACCCACTCCCTAGAATTGATAACTTGTTCGACCAACTTCAAGGAGAGGGTTGTTTTTCGAAGATAGATCTACGTTCGGGTTACCATCAAGTGAAGGTCAAGAAGAACGACATTTCGAATACCACTTTTAGGACGCGCTATGGCCACTACGAGTTCTTAGTGATGCCCTATGGCTTGACGAATGCCCCAGCGGTGTTTATGGCCTTAATGATCCGCATGTGCCGACCTTTCCTTGATAAGTCGGTTATTGTGTTCATTGACGATATTCTCATTTACTCCAAGGACGAATCTGAGCACGCGCACCACCTTCGCGATGTTTTGGAAATTTTGAGGAAGGAGAAACTTTATGCGAAATTTTCCAAGTGTGAGTTTTGGTTGAAGGAAGTGCAGTTTTTGGGGCACGTAGTCACAAAAGACGGAGTGAAAGTGGATCCTGCGAAAATAGAAGCTATGACGAATTGAGAGCCTCCCAAGAGTCCATCCGAAATCCAAAGCTTTTTGGTATTGGCGGGTTACTACCGAAGATTCATCCAAGATTTCTCCAAGATTGCTTCTTCATTGACCGTCTTAACCAAAAAGAATGTGAAGTTCTTATGGACTGGATCTCAAGAGAAAGCTTTCCGAACCTTACAAAAGAAGTTGTGTGAAGCCCCGATCTTATCCTTGCCGGAAGGGTCGGAGGATTTCGTGGTTTATATCAACGCATCTAAGATGGGTCTTGGGTGCGTGCTCATGCGAAGAGGAAAGGTGATTGTATACGCGTCAAGGCAATTGAAGGTGTACGAGAAGAATTACCCCACTCATGACTTAGAATTGGCGGTGGTAGTGTTTGCATTGAAGTCGTGGTACACTATCTCTACGGACGAAGTATACCTTGTACACAGACCACAAAACCTTAAATTATGTCTCTGATCAGAAGGAGTTTAACATGAGACAAAGAAGATGGTTGGAACTACTCAAGGACTACGATTGCGAACTACTTTACCACCTGGGTAAAGCAAATGGTGTGGTTGACGCCTTGAGTAGGAAAGAATATAGCGATAAGCTCTGAGCTAAGCTTACAAGAATCGAGTTAGTGTCGAGCTCATGGAGAAGATTAGAGCGTCACAAGTCGAAGCCTTGAAGGAAGAGAATCTCAAGGATGAAGTGATGGCCAAACAACAGTTACTTTTGACCGATGATAGCCGATGGATCAAGTGTTTCAACGGACGCGTTTGGGTGCCAAAGATTGGAGGGAACCGAGAGCTACTCTTGGAAGATGCACACAAGTCTAAATACTCTATCTACCCAGAAAGTACGAAGATGTATAGAGACTTGAAGTTGCATTATTGGTGGCCGATTATGAAATTGGATGTCGCACATTACGTAGATCGGTGTGTAACGTGTTCACAAGTAAAGTCCGAACACCAACGACCTTATGGAATCCTACAATCGTTGGAGATACCCGAATGGAAGTAGGACAAGATTACCATGGATTTTGTGACCAAACTACCGAAGACTTTGAGAGGCAATGACACGACTTGGGTGATTGTTGGCCGTTTGACGAAGAGTGCTCATTTTCTAGAGATGCGGGAAACTTTGCCAATGGATAAGTTGGCAAAGTTGTACATCGATGAGGTGGTCTCTAGACACGGTATACCCTTGTCTATAGTCGTCGATCGTGATAGCCGATTGTTGCGGCCTTTTCGTGTTTACACCTTTTTAAAATGCAAGAAAATAGATCTCGACGCAAGTATACATCTTAATCTACTGTCATCTGTAACAAGTAATAATGGTACAAAGTACCGAATATCGATCCCACAGGGAAGCGTGGAAAAGTTTCTCTTGAAAGTCGGGTCTGTAAAAGCGAGTCTCAGATGGCGATTTCGAAAACAATATTTTTGATTGGGGGTTTTGATTAACACTACTGAACAATTAATTAAAAAGAAGTACACGGTACAATGTTCTGTTGGGATGAGATTAAGAATTGGTTAAAAAGACGAGATCTCATTCCTTCGTTATCTTAAAGTCGATATTTTATGTAACTTAAAATAAGCTGGAATACAATAAACCAGTTGTCAATTGATTAATTGCAATTCACCATAAAATATAACTCTAATTTAAATAACGTCGGACAATAATGCGATACGATACACCGTTTTAACTTTTGATCAGTCTCGGTCCCAACTTAACTTCGTACAGATTGTAAATATAACAGAAATGTAAATTTTAACTAAGGTTGGAGACGGTTGGTATTTTCAAATACTCAACGATAGAAACCGTAGGAGTATTGTGCCAACAACGCGTCCTCGGACAGTTAACTAAAGGAGACGGTTGGCGTTTTCAAACATTTAACGATAAAAACCGTAGGAATGTTGTGCCAACAATGTGTCCTTAGACAGGTTATGTAATTATGTGAAATGTAAGACTGAAAAGAAATGACGTAAATTAAATTGCAGAATTAAATGAACAGAAAGTAATAGACTGAAATGAAGGTGCAGAAAATAAAATTGCGTAAACTAAATTGCGAGAATTAAAGTGCGTTAAAATAAATAACGTAAATAAAAAAATGCGAATTATAAAATTAAGACATGTTTGGAAATGGTGAAGGAAAATCTTGTTTCAAATGTGAGATTTGAACTTGAAGGTTTCATGACGTTTTAACGATGTATCGACGTAAAGGAAAACTAACCAACGTACAATTGATTTTTATAAAATTGGAAACATAAGACGACTTTAATAAACTACAACAAACCGTGAACCAACAAAAGTTGGGAGTCCGAAATTATTATTCGGATTTCCGGTTTGTAATAGAATTAAAACCGTAATGAGACCAAAATAAAAACCAAGAGTTACAAACAAACGAGAATCGTAATACGAGAGTAAGAAATGATGATGATGCAATACTTGTGAATTGAAGTAGTAGCTACATATATTACCAAAATGTGGTTTGATTTATGAGCCAAAGCTTCCAACTACTAGCTTTTGGCTCAATGCTTCAAACCAAGTACAAAGATGATGGCTTAAGGAAAGGATCTAATGGTTAAGAGAATACAAGTCTAGATTCATTGAATCTAGAATGTATGGAGGAGGTAAGCAAAAACTAAGGAAACAATTAAGTTCCAAGTAAGTAGTTGTCTTCTACTTCTACTACTAACTCCTATTTATAGGCTTAACAAATACAACCATTTGGGCTTTAAGAGTTATAAGGCTTTTTAGCCTTGTAAGAATCTAGTGGCCCAAAAAATATTACTTGGCCCAACCGTTAGATAAAACAAAAGATTTCGGCCCATGTTGCTTAGCCCATTCAGTTCGGCCTATCAAAAGAAGGAAGTCATCTTGTCGTTTTTCGCTTTACTTCGTAATGTTGACTTCTTACGGCCTCTGCACCGATCCTATAATAAAAACATAAGATAAAAATAAGATCTTTTCGATAGTTTTCTAAAATTAGCCACCTAAAAACGACTAAATATAGAACATTTATTTTTAGACGAAAATGCACTAAAAATACGCAAAAAGGACTCAATGGGGAAATAAAAATTTGCTCAAAATTATAAAAACGGATAAAAAAATAGGGTAAACAAAATTACCCTATACATCAAGATTTTGGGGAGCCTTGCATCAGGAATTGGGTACTCGAGTGAATTTGAGTACGGATTATCACCCACAAACTGACGGACAGAGCGAAAGGATGATACAAACTTTGGAGGACATGCTTAGATCATGTGTGATCGACTTTGGCGGTAATAGGGATACCCATCTACCATTGGTAGAATTTGCTTACAACAACAGTTATCACTCAAGCCTTGGGGCGGCACCATTCGAGGCCTTGTATGGGAGGAAATTTAGGACACCCTGTTGGTTAGAGGTGGGAAAAAATAATTTTTTGGTCCGAAAATTGTACAAGAGACGACCGACAAAGTTAATGCCACTCGGGAACGTTTGAAGGCAGCGCAAGATCGACAGAAATGTTATGCCGATAAGAAGAGACGACCGGTGGAGTTCCAAGTGGGGGACCGTGTGATGATGAAGGTGTCCCCTTGGAAGGGTTTGATTCGGTTTGGAAAACGAGGGAAGTTGAGTCCCCGTTTCCTTGTACCGTTTTCTATCCTTGAGCGTATTGGGCTACAAGCTTACAAGCTAGACCTACCACCGGAGATGGACGGAATCCACCCTACGTTCCATGTGTGTTACTTGCGAAAGTGTTTAGCGGAAGAAGAGAGCATTATACCATTGTCGGAAATTAGAGTGGACGACAACCGATGCGTTGAGGAGCCCAAAGCCTTTCTAGAAAGAGAGACCAAGAGACTCCGTAATAAAAAAGTTATCATGGTGAAAGTCCAATGGAAGCAACATCGCGGTGCAAATGTGACTTGGGAAGCAGAGGAGGACATGAAGTGTCGATATCCTCATTTATTCGAATAGCCGGGATTTCGGGGACGAAATCCATTTCAAGGTGGGGAGGATTGTAAGACCCGGAAAACTATTGTCATTTTCCATTTAGATTTATTAATAAATTTGGATTTTTGGGGTCTTAATACCTTCTAGACTTATATCTTAGCCTTTGCTATCGGGATCCTGTGTGTGCGTTCGAATCCATGAAGAAAAGTCTCCAGGACTGTACCGGCAACTATGTCGGCGACTATGACACAGGGTCATTGTGGCCGGTCATTGTCGCGAGAAACAAACAAAAGGGGTGGGGTCACGGGCGACTGTGACCGGCGACTATGCCCTGGGCATAGTCGCATGACATTGTCGCTGGCGGGCCTAGGGTTATTATTTGAGTGCAAATCGTTTTTGGAAGAGAGAAATCAGATTTGTGAAGTTAGGGCTACATTTTTCTCTCTCAAAACTTGGTAAGTTCCATCTCCAAACCTTCCATTGACATTAAAGCTTTCCACCAACCAAATCTCTTGACCATTAATGATAATCTAGGTATTACTAAAGCATTCATTGTTGAAGACTCAAGTCTCTTGATCAAAGTTCTAACCTCATCTCCTCGTCTCTAGTTCTTGGTATTCTAGGGTTTGAAATATAACCCTACAAGGTGAGTTCATTCTCTTTATAAATTTTTTTACATGTTAAAATGTGGGTTTTAAACATCTAAATATCTCCATCTTTATATACTTGTCTTGATGGATTTTGTATCAAACCAACTTTTGGAGATTTTTAGAGTTTCATGGTAAAAGTATGGTTATTGGGTTAATGAATCTTTATGTTGATTTAATGGCATATATGTACATGGAAAACTTGTTTACTTCAATTTTGGTCTAAATACTTGGAATCCAAAATTAGGGTTTTGAATATTGATGGTGAAACAAATGATTGGGGATTTGTAATGTTGGAGTTAAAGTATGGAAATGTTATGCATGGGACAACTAGGAACCTCTTGGTAAATTATGTGGGATATCATATGAAATCGTACATTTGTTAATATCTTGTATGATATGTTAAATGTTGGATTGTTCTTTGGCCTTAATGGCTTTATGTGGCATATTTGGTCTCATTTGGGAGTCATGACCCCATAATTGTTGTAACATTTTGTCCAATGATGGAACGCTAGTTTCCACATTGAGGCACCTTTAGGCATCAGATTGGGTTATAAGTCCAACGTGCTAAGTATCACGATATTAGAAGAGGATTTCAACATAAGGACCCTATGTGGTTGAAGTTGACTTTCCGTGGGTGTACGTTTAAAGCCACCGAGTCTAACATCCCTTGCGTGTACTTTCTATGTGTATTGGTTTTACTAACTCGTCAAGTAGCTTACTCTTGTGTTTCGTCAGTTGTGTTAGTAAGCGGGTCTCCCCCGTTAACCCAAGAGGTATCTGTTTATGGTAAAGAGTATTATCATTTTTGTTGCTAATTCATTTCTTTTATTTATGCTTATTATTGATTATTTCTAAATACAAATGTTTGATCTCACTAGGCTTTAGCCTAACATTTTTTCTTAAAATGACATGTACAACAGGTCAATCTAGCGGTTGGATTCGTCGGGAATGAGTGGATAGCCTTGTGGTCGAGAGAGGTCTTTTTGGGAGATATATTGACCGATACAGAGATGATTGTGGATATTCATTTTGGAAGGATAGCGACAGCCGACTGTAACACCCTAAAAATAGGGATAACAAAAATCCGAAAAACGAACATTCGGTATTTAAAATTGCCAAATCAAGCGCCTCCCAAAAATGGGGAAAATACACAAACCTGTTTAAATACAATCGTAAATAAACGGACAATAAATAACAACCAACACATCTAATTTCTATAACCAGAAAAGAGATTACAATTAAGGGTGTCATTTATAAACCCAAAGGCTCTCCTACCAAAAGTAAGTCCAATTGCAATATTCCCAAATCTCTCATCCAAGCACTATGCCCGCTTAGAACCGGTGCCGCTAAAACCTGAGATACACATCGACACCAAACAAGTGTTAGGCCAAAAAACCTAGTGAGTTGAACAATAATAAGCATGCGTGAACAATCACAATTCTTATCAGCAGTTAACCAGAGTTCAATATATGTGGAGTCATTAGGGGAGACCCAAAACACCAATCAAATCCACCCCAAGAGTCGATATACCTTGATGCCCTTAACAAGGAACACTCCAAAGGCCCGGCACACCCGAAGACTACTCCAAAGGAAAATTCCCCGAGTGGTGGAGGTCTAGGCACA
The DNA here is from genome assembly GCA_954870635.1 of Arctium minus. Taxonomy (NCBI): domain Eukaryota; kingdom Viridiplantae; phylum Streptophyta; class Magnoliopsida; order Asterales; family Asteraceae; genus Arctium; species Arctium minus. The sequence continues at coordinate 46,269,041 of OX941096.1, forward strand.
TACCATCACAGTGGCGCCCAAGACTACATCCTCCTTGTGAACTAACTTGGTTCGTCCAACATAATGCATATAGGAGGTCCTTTTGGTGTATTTCAACCCAACATATTTCCATACCGACTACGGGTACAATATTACCATCCTATCCTCATGAAGTCCAACAAAAGACCCAAATGACAATTATATTCATCATGCATATAAATATGTCACCAAAGTGGTATTCCAACTATAATCATCATAATACCCATACATGCATACATTTAACATATCAAGGTACATATATTATGTATTCATGAGAAAAGCCCCAAATAATGGTACCTATAATATAAATCATGGCACATCACCAATATACACATTTCCAACTATTTTCACCGAGAAAACCCAAATACTTGAACACATAGAGATAAGATAACAAATAGAAGATTATGATGTGTATCTAGTTTTAACAAAGATTTAGTAAACTCACCTTGATAGATTTAGACTAAATCTATATTTTACCCACTTAGAGTTTTCCTTGAAGAAACTTGGTTCTTCAAACCAAATCTTCAAATACCTATTTTCACAAGGTTCCAACCATAATTAATCATAATCAAACACAAAGAATCATTTCCCAAACCATATACATGAATACCTCAACTAATACCGAAACCCTAACTTCCATAACCGAAGAGAATAGAAGATTACCTTAACCCAAACTTGAATCCACCAATCAAAACACCTCTAGTTCACCAAAATGATTACAAACCTTCAATCTATGAAAGGGAGAACAAAGGGTGGATGAAACCCTAGAAAACTTTGGTGAAGAAGATGAATAGGGAGAGATGAGAAGATTACCACCAAAAAATGCTCTAGTATACTTCAATAGACTTCCAATCTCTTGCTATATCCTTGAAGAGATCTTAAAAACGAAACCGTAGCAACTTGAATCACCCAAATCGGAGCTAGGATGAGAAAGATATGAAGAAATGAAGTTTGGGGCTGAAAATTGCGACTTAACAGACTCTGGACCTTTTGGGCGACATTGCCCATGCGACATTGCCCAAGGCAATGTCGCTGGTCATAGTCGCAGCTTCTTCCAGTTTTCTTCTCGTTCACTGATTTGGCCGTAACTTCTTCGTTATAACTCCGTTTTCGCTCTGGAAAGAACCGTTGGACTCGTAATTGAATCCTTCATCTATCAAGACTATAAAATCAAGGATTCAAGTCCAAAATCAAATACCTTACTTTTCCTTAATATATCGGTTTCTGTATTAACTTAAAATGATACCTTTCGAAGAATCGGGGTGTTACAATCCTCCCAACCTTAAAATAGATTTCGTTCTCGAAATCTGGCACCAACTAAGAACCCAACATAGCACTTAGCAAGATCGATTGATTTCCCATAAAAAATGCCTCCCGAAACCTTACCTCGTATACGAATCCAATTACAGCCCGGTCGAGGTTATTACTGCACTTCTCGTAAAGAGTCGTCACAATTCAATCTCAAGGTTCGACATAACTCACCGATGACGGAATGAACATCAAGTCCTCGCTTGATCATTTTCTTAACCATAAAATCTCGGTTGCCTCCCAACCTTAGGCTGCTCACATTACCTCAAGAGTAACTTACGGCGTTATTCAGTCATTTCCATCAAGAATACCCCAAAGTAAACATTTCCCTTAGGTACCTCTAAATACGACGCATCAAGGTCTCCTCGATAATCGATTTGTACTTAAAGTCCACCTCGACATTCTCACCAAATGTACCCAATAAACATTATCACTAAACTCCCACCATGCACTCAAGCGTAGATTTCCAAATCAACGAAAGTCCTGACAATTATCAAAATACCAATGATTGATTTCTTAATTATCAACGTCTAATTTCCTTAAGATTACCACTCGTCCTACAGATGCACCAGATCTAACGGAAATACATTGAAGCACACCAACCATCGTTGTCCTCAAAATAGAGTGTCGACACCTATCCTCGGAATAACCATTCTGCAAACGTGGGTATACTACCAAATATTTCATTCCCGATTAACCATGTCGATTCAAAGTTGACACCTACTTTTGGAAGTAGTCACCCAAATCCAACATCCTTACCAGTCAACCATAACCATCATTATTCACGAATACCCAACAATATAGTACACCACCGACACATAGCATGCCGTCGTATCAAATTCCCACAATTCCAAAACCAACCATACCCAAACAACCGAACAAGATTTTAATCCGTAGGTTTAACGAAGCATAAAGATTGTTACTTAACTAACTGGGAGAAGGCACAAATGTAACGCCTCAAACTCCGAGGACTCTTCTAACCCTTAATATCGACTTCTAACACGAGGGGCTCACACCTATAGCCCAATGAGTTCAAGGTTTTTCACACTACTATGCCAATTTGAAATTTATAAAACTCTCAAATACATAAGTTTCATAACAATTAAACGTGCGGTGACAATACACTATCGTGCATTTGATAGGTTTCAAAATTGATCACCAATGCCACACTTATAAGACCATTTTCAAAACTCATTTGATCAATACTTACGTTAATAAAATGGTAACGAAAGATGCGTAACAAAATTTTCAAACGGACTACCAGGGTTCTAGTATGCATCAATTTATGCTATGCATATGACAATAAATTTTCGTCCTATAACATGTGCAATAAAAGTTTGTACAACTCCCAAAAAGGATTTTACAACTTCAACTTTAAAATCTTTTACTTTAACACAAAACGTCGGAAGATAAAATTTCCAACAAGACCTATATACGTCCGATCATTTCCCAAATGTAGCAACACAATAGGAAAGTAATTAAATAAATATATATATATATATATATATATATATATATATTCACGTTTCAATTTGGGCCGCACCGATAAAACGTACTTACCTAAAATTGTATCTACAACGACCTGCAAACCGAAAATTCATTTCATGCATTGCAGAAAACTCCTATCAGTAAAATCAATAATTGAAATATGTTATGGGAAAAAGTTCTATCTAAAATAACATAAATCTTTTATACGATTACTCACACCAACAGTATAATTCATGTAATGAATGAGGAATAGCTTTACGTACTAAAACAGCGTATGACAAGTCGTTCGTACAAAACTACAGAAGGGAAATTTACAAAATCGAACCCCAAAATTTCTGCAATTAACCATGAAATGTCACGAAATAAAACTTCCCATCATGACTCGCATACATCGGTTTATTCCCCAAAATATAGTAAAGACATATGCATGCGATTTGAGCACTTGTAAGAGTAATTTAGTTTAATTCCAAACTGTATAAATAAAATGTTTGCAAAACCCAAGACCACATGTTCATAATATCGAACTCTTAAAGTTTTCTCTCTTTTAGTCACAATGCGACATGAAATAAGATTTCACAACAAAACTTGCATGCGACCGTTTGTTTCACAAAGCTAGAAGATTGATATGCGTATGCACCCGGTTAAAACATGAAATAATTTATGTCTTTTTCGAGTTCAAAGCCAAGTATAAACATGCTCTCATCGTTCTAAAACATTGGCTGAAATGCCATGACGGAAATTTCCAATAAAATATGCATACATGATATGTGCAACTGAACTGCTCCCACTAAACTCAAAGGGGAAATAATACCACTGGACGCCAATAAAATTTCCACCACTGTTTTTAAACCGGATAAATGTCCTCAAGACTCCATTTAGTCCAAACCGAGCCAACGACCCAAAAGTATAAATAAATAAAATCTCATCGTAGGTTGAGACAAACCATTTTCCCAATTGAACTCATACCCTTATGTTTTCAAAATGCCTCATAACACAATAATATGCATTTCTGAAAAAGTTCATAAAATTAAATACACAAAATGACTCTTACGTCAATTGAACTCCAATTATATATGTAAAATCATCAAAGAAAATTTCAACATCATTTATTTACCAAAATGTCCAAAGATCCCCAAAATGGGTGTCTCAACATGTTCATAAAACTAAACATTTCAAAATAACCAAAACTTCTCATTGGTTGAAACAAAATGTTTTCTAAATTAACTCTTTCTCTTCATGTTGCCAAAATGACTCATAGTTCAATGATATACATTTTCCACCGGTTTATAAAATCGTATGCACCAAATGGACAATTATATAAAATGACTTCCATTTATATATTACATCGTAAAAGAAATATATCAAAATGATTTATTTATCAAAATGCCCAAAAATCACAAAGATGTGTGTTACATAAGTTTATAAAGTTAAATATATCCAAATAACCCAAAACTTATCAGTAGTTAACAATTTAATGTAAAACACAAGCACTTTAAAATAAGTAACTTATAAATAATAGTCCATTTTCTTTTTAAATAATAAAGACCGACTCATATACATATGAATCCACTGCATTACAGTCTAAACAGTACATGACTCCAATTGAATGACCAACGCACTCAGAACATGTAATTCTCAATTGATGCGCATTAACCGCCATCATACTTGGTATTTCACAATTGGGCTATTAAACCGGACCGAAGTCCTAAAGACTCATTTATTTTCAAATATGTCTTTCCAAGTTTAACTGCTGATAAGAATGGAAATCATAAAATGGGACTATATACATACTTTCAAATACTTCACATAAATATGCAAGTAATGCTTCATAAAACATTCCATTTCATGAATGATGCATGAAAACCGACAACCATTCAAAAGTATATTTATTTGACCAAAGATCGTTTTATGCAATAAAACGTTAAAACACATTGATTTGTGACTCTTTATCAAAATGTCCAAAAATCCCAAATGTGGTGTTATACAAAGTTTATAAAGGTAAATACTTCAAATAATCAAATATTACCAACTAACCCAACATTTGATAATTTCATGTAAAACACATAAACACCTTAAAATGGATATTTTGGCATGTACACCGTTTTCACAAATCAACTTGAACTCACGCTCCTCTATTTCCCTAGTTATATTATCGTCATTCAGATGCTCAACATCTTAAGGCAAAACCACGGACTTCATAGGTTCACCTTACCATTTCTCCTTGAATACATCGATTCAAAAAGTCTATGGTTCTAATCCAACCAATTAATCGGACTCGAAACTGTCCACTTAATGGGATCACCATACTTACCGTTACTCCAAGTAACGAATAATAAAATCATCAACTTTTTCTAATAGTTACCTATTCAGAAACTTTCTTATTACTCCAACGGTCGACATACCAAGGTAGTTCATACAAGCACGAGGATGAATAAGAAAGAGATTAACAGAATTGAACACGAATGAAACGTACTACTACGTCTACAAATATCATAACATTAGTAAACCAAGCACAAGAGAACGTACTACTACCTTACCAATTGTCACAGTAACGGCACTTCGAGCACCATCACGTATAAATATCCTCATAATAACATTAGCTAGGTGAGATTATGAACATATAATACATAAAGGTTCTCGTTACCATCGCCACAACGCTTGATAACCATAGTTTCCGTCGACTCTAAGACTAACCCATATTAGAAACTCTACCCATCTCACAATCATTGCCTAACATACTCAGTCTAAGTCTAGACATCTTACATTCATGCCTAGTTCACTTAAACTAGAGCTCTGATACCAACTTGTAACACCCTAAAAATAGGGATAACAAAAATCCGAAAAACGGACATGCGGTATTTAAAATTGCCAAAGCAAGAGCCTCCCAAAAATAGGGAAAATACACAAACTTGTTTAAATACAATTGTAAATAAACGGACAATAAATAACAACCAACAAATCTAATTTCTATAACCAGAAAAGAGATTACAATTAAGGGTGTCATTTCTAAACCCAAAGGCTCTACTACCAAAAGTAAGTCCAATTGCAATATTCCCAAATCTCTCACCCAAGCACTACGCCCGCTTAGAACCGGTGTCGCTAAAACCTGAGATACACATCGACACCAAACAAGTGTTAGGCCAAAAAACCTAGTGAGTTGAACAATAATAAGCATGCGTGAACAATCACAATTCTTATCAGCAGTTAACCAGAGTTCAATATATGTGGAGTCATTAGGGGAGACCCAAAACACCAATCAAATCCACCCCAAGAGTCGATATACCTTGATGCCCTTAACAAGGAACACCCCAAAGGCCCGGCACACCCGAAGGCTACTCCAAAGGAAAATTCCCCGAGTGGCGGAGGTCTAGGCACATACCATCAAAGTGGCTCCCAAGACTACATCCTCCTTGTGAACTGACTTGGTTCATCCAACATAATGCATATAGGAGGTCCTTTTGGTGTATTTCAACCCAACATATTTCCATACCGACTATGGGTACAATATTACCATCCTATCCTCATGAAGTCCAACAAAAGACCCAAATGACAATTATATTCATCATGCATATAGATATGTCACCAAAGTGGTATTCCAACTAGAATCATCATAATACCCATACATGCATACATTTAACATATCAAGATACATATATTATGTATTCATGAGAAAAGCCCCAAATAATGGTACCTATAATATAAATCATGGCACATCACCAATATACACATTTCCAACTATTTTCACCAAGAAAACCCAAATACTTGAACACATAGAGATAAGATAACAAATAGAAGATTATGATGTGTATCTAGTTTTAACAAAGATTTAGTAAACTCACCTTGCTAGATTTAGACTAAATCTATATTTTACCCACTTAGAGTTTTCCTTGAAGAAACTTGGTTCTTCAAATCAAATCTTCCAATACCTAGTTTCACAAGGTTCCAACCATAATTAATCATAATCAAACACAAAGAATCATTTCCTAAACCATATACATGAATACCTCAACTAATACCGAAACCCTAACTTCCATAACCGAAGAGAATAGAAGATTACCTTAACCCAAACTTGAATCCACCAATCAAAACACCTCTAGTTCACCAAAATGATTACAAACCTTCAATCTATGAAAGGGAGAACAAAGGGTGGATGAAACCCTAGAAAACTTTGGTGAAGAAGATGAATAGGGAGAGATGAGAAGCTTACCACCACAAAATGCTCTAGTATACTTCAATAGACTTCTAATATCTTGCTAGATCCTTGAAGAGCTCTTAAAAAACGAAAACGTAGCAACTTGAATCACCCAAATCGGAGCTAGGATGAGAAATATATGAAGAAATGAAGTTTGGAGCTGAAAATCGCGACTTAACAGACTCTGGACCTTTTGGGCGACATTGCCCATGCGACATTGCCCAAGGCAATGTTGCTGGTCATAGTCGCAGCTTCTTCCAGTTTTCTTCTTGTTCACTGATTTGGCCGTAACTTCTTCGTTATAACTCCGTTTTCGCTCTGGAAAGAACCGTTTGACTCGTAATTGAATCCTTCATCTATCAAGACTATAAAATCAAGGATTCAAGTCTAAAATCAAATACCTTACTTTTCCTTAATATATCGGTTTATGTATTAACTTAAAATGATGCCTTTCGAAGAATCGGGGTGTTACACCGACCTTAATCTTCTTGTCTAAGTTAAATTATTAGGTTGTCGAATCTTTTTTTTAGTTGGTTGATTTGTAAAAGTCATAACCTTATTCCCCGTTTCGGGATGATACTTTGGGATTGTTTTGACAGGTCCTTAATTATTCAAGTTTTACTCCTTTTATAACCGTCATATTGCCAAAATTTCGAATTTTAAATTATAAAAATTTGTAGGGTGTTACAGGGACACACATCCCCGTTTCAAGCAAATAATTATAATTTGGTATCTAGAGGCGGGTGGAGGTCGTATAAATTAGGGTTCTTGAAGAGGAGGATGAGACGTAATGTTTTGGATGACATTATAATATATATTAGGTAATCAATATATTAGGTAATTAAAACAAATTAAATATATTTTTTCAAAACAATTAATTAATTGTTTTAATGAGTTGTAATAAATAAAATTACTAAATTACCTTTTTAAACTTATTTAAGAAATGTCCTTAAATATCTCAAATATATGGTTCATATTGGATCTCACGGTTACCACAAACTATGTAGTTTAATATAGTAGTCCTCTCTCTCTCTCTATATATATATATATGTGTGTGTGTGTGTGTGTGTGTATGTATGTATGTATGTATGTATAGAGGATGGTTTAAACGAGAACGCTAACTATTTAAGAAAACACGAAAACAGCAAAAAACAACAGATCGTGTACAAAATCATATGTGATTTTGCACTAACCCGAAAATATTGGACGCGGATGTCCAGCGCGACCCGCGCATAGTTGCGTGAATCATATATGATTTGTATGTACTCGGTTGTTTTCATGTTTTTTTTAAATAGACGTTGTTCTCATATGAACCCAACCTCCATATGTATATAATATAGTAGTCATCCAAAGGAAGCCATTTTGTCCGTTCCACCACATAAAGACCGTTCAGTCACTCTACTACATTTTCTAAACAGGTTTGTGCTACACTTCATTCCTCTGGTGTTAATTTCTTTACAGGTGGTTGAGCAAATGGGCAGTGCACTAAGGATATATAAAGTTCTTGAGGGATTACTGATTCTATCAGGTGAAGAAGATTATGCAGTTTGTTTTCCCTTTCCTGGAAACATCTCCATATAATTTCTATAACACCTAGAAATGGCAAACGGGAATCAAGATCCAAGCGGCCGTAGAGGAACAAGGGAAAGGGGCAAAATCAGTGCAACTTAAGAGTGAATGAAATAAATAAACTATACTTTCATATATTGAACTTATCTAAACCAATATAGTGATCTATAAATAATACTAGGTTCGAACCCGTGTATTACACGTGGTACTTTAAAAAAATTAAATCATGCCAGAAAACTTATCTTACAGATATGAATGATCATCGAAAGTACGATGCTACTTTTTCAAGATTTTTCCCCTTCAGAGTTGTTCTTTTTGCAGTTGGGTTACATAATGTCCTTGTTTTAGTCAGTTTTATAATAATATCAATCAAATTTTTTTTTATATAATTATAACCAAATCAACTATTATGAAAGATTAATTTAAAGTGAATTGACGGGAAACATAACAATTTGACTTTGAAAGTATCATTACCTAACCATCTGTTGATAAATGATATTATGTAGTTCAATTAAAATTAGAGGAAATAATATAATCATGATTAATAAAGTATAAATAATTAAAAATACTATAGTAAAATATTTGCATATATATATATTTTTGAAAAATGTTCGAACTCATAATCCAAAAGTCAGTTTGATAATTCTCTTATGATAATTCTAAGGGTGTTTCGTTGACAGAATGAAATTTGATAAAATTGTAATTCGTTAAAGGAATTCGACTTTGAAGTAAAAATTGATATGAAATTGCAAAAAGAAAATCACGACAATTTAGTAATTATTTGTATCAAATCTCATACTAATTTCAACAAATATCATACTAATCACTACACATTAATTCGTATTTATTTATGATATTTAATAATATAATTAAATTAAAAAATATTCAATATTAGACTCATTTCAAAGGTATTGACGAAGCGATTACAATGGTATAATTTGTAAAAAATAGAAATGTTTTTTTAATGTATTTTAATTCATATACATTATTTATGTTTATATGATAAGAGTCTAAAATGAAGAAAAAAAAAAAAAGTAAGAGATTAAAAGTAAACTACATACCTAATTATAAGGGTAGTAAATGTAACGTATAAATTAAAAAAAATAAGTAGAGATTTAAGGAGGAGTGAATGTGGGTATGCTAATTGAACTTATAATGTAAATTGCGTCCAGATACATGTTTAAGTGAAAAAATACTGAAGTCGGCTCACCAGAAGACACGTAACATGCTAGTTACTTATTTATTATAAGTATAGATTGCATCCTAGAGAAGTCAAACATGCTTAAAAAATCTAGAAACAACATAAGATCTTGTCATACCAAGTTCTAATAATGAAATAAAAATGTTAAGCAAGCTTAAGCGAATTGACCTACATGCACCACTAAACCATTATGCAAAGTCAATTTTCTCAAGTTTCTTTTTTAATGTTCTACACGATTAAAAATATTGAAGTAAATAGGGGAACCATTTTATAAAACCGATTGAAATATATAAGAATCATTTCAAGTAATAATGAAGAGACCTTAAATGTTTTAGCAATCTTCTAGATAGCCGCCCCACCGTAACCCAGTTCTGATTCACTGCCCTTGAAGTTTCTCTTGTCATGAAATGTTTGAACCCGTCAATTACAAAACATATAGTCATGATAGAGTCAGACTCAAGTATAAAACAGAGCTCTAATGGACAAAAACGAAGAATAAACACTAATAATTAGGCACAAAACAAAAAATGTTCTTGTACAAAGAAATTTTAGGAAATTGACCATAAATCCACTTTGCACAAATCAATTTACCTTATAGCCCACTTTTCAGCCATTGATCCAAAATAGTCAAACTTTTACAAGTGCTCATACAACCAAAGTAAACCAGATCCATATATAAAAAATAATAAGATCTGAATATAAAAAATAATAATTTTATTCTCGGCAAACACACGTGCTCAGAAGGTGTCTACCGATATACCATTAATCTTTAATTATGCACAAGAAAATTTAAGCTGGGACGTATATAATTGTATTTGGTAAGCATTCCATATAACATAAATAAATATATCATTAATAAGCCATGAGTGTCCTAAATATGATCAAAATTTAAAGAAAAAAGATGAGTATGTACCAACATAGTCATAACCGATTCTGAGGGTGCGTTTGGTTTGCGGGAATGGATTGGAATGAATTGGATTTCAAGTAAGGATTTGGATTTGGAGGGATTTGGATTTGGGGGATTTTGAATCCCTTCATGTGTTTGGTTAAAGATTTGAAATCCATAGGCTTTAGAATCCATCAAGGTTTGGATTTCAAATACAGGTCCATTGCAAAGGATTTTGAAATTCATCAGGTAAGGGATTTTAAAATGGTCAAAGGATTTCAAATTCGGTCAACGAAATCCATTCTTGCAAACCAAACATAGGATTGGAATGGATTTGAAATCCAAATCCATTCCAATCCCACAAACCAAACGCGACCTAAGAGTTTTTACAAGGACTTTACAATTCTAATTTGATGTCACTATCCATGGTGATTAAAATACAATATGAAATGGGTGGAAGTCATATCCCAAAAGTTAGCCATTAAATCTAACAGAGGTAATTAAAAAAATTCACAACATAAAGTCCATGAATACTATGAGTGAAGTTGTGAAGGACGAAAGTTGTCTTAAAGTTTCTTAGGCAAGATGGAACCAAAAATAAACGTTGAGGAAAAACAAATATACAATGCAGTTGCACCTGAATCGAAGAGCATTCAATCGCATATCAATCTAACGATATAAACTGATACAGGGAGAATTCGAGAGTTAATAACGGTTTTTGGGAATAATTGGAAAAAAGAGAAACGAGCTCAAAGAGAAAAACGAGCTCGAAAGAGGCTTGAAATTTGACATAAAAAAAAGAGGCAAAAAGAAAGCATCAAATATAAAGAGGATTGCGATGGAGATCCAAAACCACAAACAAAAACGAATGCGAGTACCATGTGTGTTAAGTCGCATGACACACACCTAGTACACTGTCCATGCGTTCATGCGTATGCTAACAAGAATCCATGCATAGCCACGTGACCATGCTTTCCTTATTCTATTAAAAGTCTTTGGTTTATAATTTGCTTTATTTTTAAATTCCTTTAGTTATCTTTATTAATTCTTTTTTTTTAATTATCTTTAAGATTAGTTTAATATCTATAATTATCTTTTCTTGTTAGAATAAGCAGGGTCGATCCTGAAGTTTTTCATGCCCTAGGCGGAAAACCTAAAAGATGCCCCCAACCTAGAAAACACAGGCAAAACATAGACCAAGGATTTACCACTAGTCACTACTCACCATGGGTCACTTATAGATCATTTTTCAAATGTCTAATATTTTCGATCAACACAAATATACAACAAATTACTAGATATGTGGAAAAACTTTAAAGGACTGCAAACAACATTTACCAATAATTGGTGGTAAACAACCCCTAAATTCACGACATCGTACCTCACTATGAATCATTTCCTTGGCCTAATTGGCTGGAGCCGAAACAATCCTTTATTGTACTTTCCTTCTTCTTGACTTTGACAAGGTGACAAAACAAACTCCTCAGGCTTTTGTCTCGTAAACTCTACCCCCAACCAAATTCACCAATTGTTTCTTGAATTTATTTACTTCTTTATTATCATTCTTACTAACTCCCACCCTTCATTTCTTGCTTTGGGTACCAGATTGTTTCTTAAGCATTTATGAGGTATCACCTTATCATGCTAAACTTCTCTCAGCCTTTTGATGTTTGCACCCAATCAGATCAAGAATCAAAATGTAATCAATGTTTCAATCTTTTAAATTAAACTAACAAGAATATCAGACAATTTATGTCCGTGGCATTTCATCGAACAATTGGAAGGCATCGTCAACCTTGGTAATATTATAAACAATAAGCAACAAATCAAACCCCAAACATAAAGCAAATACCATTGAGAAACCAAAATATACACATTAGCAAATTGAATTGATAATCTAACTATCAAACATCAACAAGACAAGCATACAACAATCAAGATAATATAACAAATTGGGAACATCTTAAATCAAAAGAGTGAAAGACATAAACATTAGTAATTAGAACTAAAAATGATTACACATATAAACACTAAACAAATAAATAAACAAAAATCTAAAATCTAAACAATAAGAGTTGAAGTGAATTGTCTATAATACTTCATATAATCAAAACTCAAATTGACTTCTTTATATAACCTTGATAACTGTCAGGATCTTAATTCTTAACAAGAATACACACTCAGAAAATATTATTAAAGAAGTTGCGGAATAGCACTTTAATATTCAGAAAAACAATGAAACAGTGAATCAGAATCACAACTTGTAAACTCTTATTGAATGATTTAAAAGTCACAAGCTTTTACACACAACCTCAATATTGATGAACAGGCTCACCAATACGAATTCTACTTCTCTAGAATTAGGGTTCTAACCTTGAGGTTGATTCTCTCTATGAAAGCTAAAAACTCAGAATGAATAATTACAATTAATAAAAGATCTTCAGAATAATCTTCCATAGTTATCTTCAAGACTTCCATGATTGTCTTTAATTAATCCAGCTGTCTTCTTTCCATGCGAAGTCTTCATCATCTCATAAGCAGCATTAATTCTTCAGCAGTATTAACACTCTGAGCAGTATTAAGTTCAGCAGTACTAACCATGCTCAGCAGTATTAACTTTGATCTAGCAGTACTAACTCCAACAGTACTAACTATTAGCAGTACTAAACATGCTTAGCAGTAGTAACTTCATCCAGCAGTATTAATCTTTGACTAGCAGCATTAACCTGTATCAGCAGCATTAACTTCTGAAGTAGTAACCAGGTTGTGCTAGCAGTATTAACTGTACTTAGCTATTCTTCAGTTCCCAACAATCTCCCCCTAACTTGACTTTTAGGAAGAGAAGTCAAGTTCTTCAGATGCTCCCAAAACTTCATAATTCCGATCCCTGTATCAACATTTAGCCCCAAACTTTGATTGATAGTTCTCTGAATCAGATACTTTGCCATTTCTGAGTCTTGAACACAACCAAGCTTCTTTTTCAACATTGCATGAAGCTTCAATCTACTGTGGTTGTACACTCTATCCACTAGGAAGTATTCTATGTGATTTAGGTCCATAGTTACTGCATATACTCCACTAGTTTTATATAGAGTCCAATTGTTGACAGTTTGAAACACATTCCTGATCACTTCCTCCACTTCATCAGGTTTGAACATCATACACAGATACTCCATCACAAGTTTTGTAATTGAAATCTATGGAGCTTTCAGTTGATCTGCATACAACTTCATTCCTATGTCAAACATCTCTTCTAAATCTAACCTGGAGCATGTTCTGACAATCTTTGCCCAAGTATTGTAAACTTCATATTTCTCATCTTGTCTTTTCAGCCTTATGTACTCTTTTCCATCCACTTCCATTGTATCCCAGTGAATAACCTCAGGAGGCTTAACTCCTACAGGTTTTGCTGAAATTGGTTCAGGCACTTTGTCCATCACTACCATATACATATTTACATCATCAGTGCTTCATGGCTTTTTCTTTTCAGATGACTCAGGTGCCCCTTCTTCTTCAGCACCCTTCTCAACTTCTTCTGCAGCTATTCTAGGCTTCTTGATTGACTTTCTCTTTCCCACCATCTTGGTTCTTGTTAAAGTCCTTAGACTTTCACCAAGAGTAGCTTCTTTCTTTGGAGTTTCTTGCTCATCTGGAAAAGGCTTTTGTATCAGAAAATCATTACTTTCTTTCATTCTCTTCTCCATTTCCACCCTTGCAGTTTCATTACCTTGAAGCTTGATCATTTCTGAATTGTACAACTCCTTAATCTGTTCAAATGTCATTTTTGAGAACATCTCCTTTCTGACTCCTACAGCACCTTTGAGAAATGTAATCATCTTGTTTCTCTCTTGGGTACCAAGGAATGTCTTTGAGGGTTGTCTCTTCTTTGCAGCTGTTTTCATCACCACAGATTTCTTCAGGGTTGCATCTTTCTTCTTAGCCATTTCAGTTGCCAGGCTTTGTTGATAGGCTTCATTCAGTTTTGCAGCTAAAGCCTTAGCTATCTCCTTATCTTTTTCAACTTGAATCCTTTCTTCTTGTTCAAGATCAGCTTGCAGTTTCCTGGCCAAAGCTTCATCTGACTCAACCAACTTTTGCTTTTTGATTGGTTGATCAGATTCCACTAGCTTTGCTTTGCCTTTATCTTTGCTCATCACTTTCTCAATGTTGTCTTTCTTGATCACTTCACCTTGTTCTTTGATGACAACTCCTTTGGTCTTTGAGATGACTTTGGGAGTATCATGCTTGGCTTTGATTAAGGTTTCTGCAATCTCAAGATCTATTAGAACTTCTTGCACTATTTCTGCTGCTTCATTTTGTTCAGCGGTATTAACCATTTTTGCTGCTTTGCTTGAACCAGCAGCATTAATGGTTTATGTTGCTTGCTCTTTTACTGCTGCTTGTACTGATGTTTCTGCTGCTTGTACTGAATCTGTTGCAGTTTCTTGCTCCCCCTCAAAATCAACTTTCTCTTGCTCCCCCTTATCTTTGGCATCTTCCATGTTTACTTCAGCTTCTGACTCCCCCTTTTTGGGAGCATCAGTCACTGGTTCCCTCCTTTTGAGTACAAATTGTTTCTTTTTCTATTTCTGAATCAATCTCTTCACCATATTCTTCAACTTGACAATCTGTTCTTGTTGAGACAGAATGACCAGTTTCAGCTCTTCAATGTCTTTCCCCTGCTTGATGACATCCATGTTTATGTTACCCATAGCATCCATCAATTCTTGATAGTCATATATGTCCTCACCTTCTCCAGGAGTGTTACCCCCTTTTGAAGGATCATGGGATCTTTTAGTAGTGGAAGTCTTCTGCCTAGCAGAAGCACTCTCCACCCCCTTGGTTTCTTGGCACCAGGGACCTTTGAATGATTGCTCATTCAAAGTTGCCGTGGGGAAGGTCTTATTTATGTTACCACTGACCTCCTCTGTGCTAGCAGGAGTAGTGGCAGCCTTAACACCCATATGCTCAACCATCTCCTCAGTGAGCACCTCCTTGGGGTTGGGAGACACCCCTGTGGTTTCCCTGTAGATATTCTCTAATGTAGAATTCTCCATTAGAGGGCTTAAAGGCTCTGTGGGGGATGGTACAAGAAGGGAAGGAGCCTTCTTTACCTTTTTTCGTATATATGTTTGGGTGATTGGAGAAGTTGGCTTTTGAAGTAGAGACTGTGGGATTGATATAGAGTGGGAAGGTTGGGATTGGTTAGCAGTGGGATGGTCTAATGAGGGCCTTGACCCTGCTGCCATACCTTCTTCAGTGTGGGACACCACCATTATTGTAGAGAACAATGGGGTGTCAACTCCTTCCGAGTCCAATGGGGATCTCTTCATGATTGAAAAGACCTTACCTTTGGGGATTTTGGGTACATATACCTCATCAAAGTGAGGCATGTCCGTCAATTCTTGGGTTATAACTACCTGTACAAATCTTGGGTACATATAGAAACTCTTTTTATTTCCCAAGTTTGACACAAGGTCATTTAAAATCATTTTAGAAAAATTGTACTTTCTGGCAGTGGCTAAGCATACCAAAGCATATGCAATGGTGCTTCTGAACTCACTCCATCCAGTAGTCTTTTTAGAAATACAATGCATCAGGGTATGAACAAGAAAACGCCATTGGGTATAAAATTTTGCTTTTGAGAATTTGAAACCACCCAACTGGCCTCCATACCCCATTCTTGAAAAATTTGAGAACAAGTCCTCATTAGGAACAGAAGTAATACCTACAGCATCGTCTAGGCGTAGACAGATGCGAATCACTTCTTGAGAAACTGACAAGGGTTTGTCACACACCCTTGTCTTGATTATCTGCACACCATTCTCTATGACTACGGTGGCATTCGCCCAGAATTGTCTCTGATGCTCTATGTAGATTGTTGGTGATACAGTGAGAGCATGGGCTATGTGGCTAGACTTGAGAAAATCCACAATCTGATGGAATCCAGCTGCTTGTTTCGGCTTCTGTAGCATTGCAATCTCGTTATGCTCATCAATGAATGCCATGGATGCCATTGAACTTGAGTATTCTAGCCTGAAACACTTGATTCTTGAGAGAAAAGGGTTAGAGAGAAAATGAACAGTATGCAAAGAGTCGTTATGATCTTTTAGGCGGGCAAAGGGTATTTATAGTGTTCGGGACATAAGCAGTATTAACCTAGAGCAGTATTAACTAACTAGCAGTATTAACTGAGAGCATTATTAACCACTAGCAGTATTAACTAACTAGCAATATTAACTAAGAGCAGTATTAACCACTAGCAGTATTAACTAGCTAGCAGTATTAACTGAGAGCAGTATTAACTACTAGCAGTATTAACTGTGCACTGACAGTATTAAAACTGCACTGGCAGTATTAACTATACTTACTCTTTTTGAAGCTTATGAAGGTCTGATCAAGGCAATAACTTCATGTGAAAAATGATTAGCAGCACACAAATAACCAAAATAGCAAGTATATAAACACTTTTAAAAACATGATCTCATTCAGAGTTGATTATGCTCACACTTGAGACCAAGAAAGTGAATCTACCCACATCGAAAGCTTTAGTGAATAGATCTGCAAACTGGTTGTCAGTATGAACTTTAGCAACTTGAATGAGCTTCTTTTCATTGCAATCTCTAATAAAGTGATACCTGATCTCAATGTGCTTTGTTTTGGAGTGCTTGACTGGATTGTTAACAATGCTTATAGCACTGCTATTGTCAATAAAGATTGGAGTGTGAAGAAAGGTTACCCCATAGTCCAGCATCTGATTCTGAATCCATAGAACCTGAGAGCAGCAACTTGCAGCAGCAATATACTCAGCTTCTGTTGTTGATAAGGACACTGTGGTTTGTTTCTTACATTGCCAAGATACTAGTCTTGCACCCAAAAGTTGACATCCCCCTGAAGTAGACTTTCTGTCCATGTTAGCACCACCCAAGTCACTATCTGAATATGCAATCAAGTCGAATGAAGATTCATATGGATACCAAAGACCTAATCTAGGTTGCCCTCTTAAGTATCTGAAAATCCTCTTAACAGCTTGAAGATGTGATTGCTTAGGCTTGACTTGGAATCTGGCACATACACACACTGGAAACATGATGTCTGGTCTTGAGGCTGTGAGATACATGAGAGATCCAATCATTGATCTATATAGATGGACATCCACATCCTCCCCCTCAAGATCAACTGTGATTTGCTTGTGAGTTTCCATTGGTGTGCTTGCTGGCTTTGAGTCTTTTAAACCATATTTATCCAGGATGTCTTGCACATATTTTGATTGACTAATGAAGATCCCATCTGTCTGCTGTTTCACCTGAAGTCCAAGGAAGAAGGTAAGTTCACCCATTGAACTCATTTTAAAGCTCTTGTGCATCAACTCTTCAAAGTCTCTACACATCTGATCTTTTGTAGATCCAAAAATGATATCATCCACATAGATATGAACTAGTAGGATGTCCTTCTTATTTCTTTTGATGAAAAGGGTCTTGTCAATTATGCCCCTTTCAAAGCCATTCTCCAAGAGATAGGTAGACAGAGTGTCATACCATGCTCTTGGGGCTTGATGTAGACCATAGAGTGCTTTCTTTAGCTTGTATACTCTGTCAGGATATGAAGGGTTTTCAAAACCAGGTGGCTGACAGACATATACTTCTTCATCAATTGTACCATATAGAAAGGCACTCTTCACATCCATTTGATATAACTTGAACTTCATGTATGAGGCATAGGCTAGAAATAGCCTAATTGCCTCTACCCTTGCCACTGGAGCAAACACTTCATCATAATCTATGCCTTCTTCCTGAGTGTACCCTTGTGCCACAAGCCTTGCTTTGTTCCTAATCACAATTCCTCTCTCATCCTTTTTGTTCCTGAAAATCCACTTGGTGCCAATAGCTCTATGACCTTTTGGAAGGTCCACCAAGTCCCAAACATCCTGTAGTTTGAATTGAAGTAACTCTTCTTGCATGGCTTCTATCCAACTTGCATCTTTCATTGCATCATAGGCCTTCTTAGGCTCAATCTGGGATAGAAAGCAGGAGAGTACTGTGTGTTGTTGATCCTGCAGCTCTTGAAGTCTGCTTTGATTCCTTGTAATCATAGGAAGAGATGTCTCCTATTACCAGTTCTGGAGGATGATTCTTTTGAGTTCTAGTCTGATGACCAGGTTCTTCATTTATTCCCACCTCTAGATTGGAATCATTTAAGTCAGCTGAGGGGATCACCTCAGCTACTTCTGGCTCTTTATGCACTGTAGTTTCTTCATCTCTTCTTTCTTCTTCACTCTGAATTGGCTCAGTTATAGTTTCTTTTTCACAGAATTCAACAGGTTCTTTTGAAGGTATAGGGAAGATCACAGACTGTGGAATGATATCTTGTACTTGTGCAGCCCCTGATCCTCCACTTCCTGAACCTGCATAATCATCACTACTGAAACCAAAGGAGTTAGTTAGTGAATCAATGTCAAACAGCCACTGAGGACCAGACCCAATAGGATTTGGTGTGTTCTCATTGCATTTAACATTGTCACTTTCCTTAATTATTCTAGAAGAAGTATTAAAAACTCTGTAAGCCTTACTCTGAGATGAGTAGCCAACAAGAAAACCATCATCTGCCTTGCTATCAAACTTTCCTAAATGAGATTTGGTATTGAGAATTGTACAAGGACATCCAAAAGGTTTGAAAAATCCAATAAATGGTTTTCTTTTATTTAAAAGCTCATAAGGTGTCTTGTTTTTAGGCTTGACTACTAGTACTCTGTTTTGGACATAGCAAGCAGTATTAACTGCTTCTGCCCAGAAAGTTATTGGAAGTTTAGAATCAGCTAACAGAGATCTAGCAGCCTCAATTAGTGTCCTATTCCTTCTCTCAGCAACACCATTTTGTTGTAGAGTCCTAGGAGCACTGTATTGTCTCTCAATTCCTTTTTCCTCACAAAAGGTGTTTAGGTCAATATTTTTAAATTCAGTACCATTGTCTGACCTAATGACTTTTACTTTTTGATTAGTTTGGTTTTCAATTCTTAGAATAAAGGATTTGATCAGTCCACTTGTCTCATCCTTAGTTCTTAGAAAATATACCCAAGTAAATCTAGAGTAATCATCAACAATAACTAGGCAGTATGATTTCTTACCTATACTCATAACATTTGTAGGGCCAAACAGATCCATATGCAATAAATGAAGAGAATTAGAGATAGTGTTCACCTCTTTGGACTTATGAGAAGTTTTGTGTTGTTTGCCTTTAAGACAAGCAACACAATGATCATCACATGAATAGACTTTAGAAGGCAAACCTCTTACAAGGTTGTTTTTAACAAGTTTATTTATTGTTTTAAAGTTCATGTGATACATCCTTCTGTGCCAAAGTGATGATTCATCCAAAGAAGCTTTTGAAACAAGACAATTTAGGGATGAATCAGATGAAACACTTTCCATATCTAAACAATATACATTATCCTTTCTGGGGGTTCTTAGTAGTATCATCTTTTCATCAACTACCTTGAATCCAGGAGCAAGGATAATACATTCAGAATCTGTAAATAATATACTATGTTGTTTGTCACAAACCTGTGATACACTTAACAGGTTGTACCTTAATTGTTCAACATAGAATACATCTTCAAAGGTCATTTTACCTTTGGTCACATCACCCTTACCACTGATTTTACCTCCATCTGGAGTATTTCCAAAAGCAACATGCCCACCATCAATCTTCTTGAAATTCTTGAGGCAAGACATGTTCCCTGTCATGTGCCTAGAGCAACCACTATCAACATGCCAGATGCTCTTCCCCTTGAGCTGCTGGTTGCCCTGCACATAAGATTAAACAATTAGTATTGATTGGGGACCCAAGCCAAAGTGGTATTGGGTCTCCCTTTCTCATCAAAATACTTGCATTCCTTTTTGATGAGGTTTTTAAAATCAGAACACTTATTATTGGAGTACTTGGTCAAGATTATTGGTCTAGCAGTACTAACACTAGAAGCAGTACTATCTTTAGAAGTACTAACAGAGTCAGCAGTACTAACAGGTTTGGCAGTATTAACCTTGTTGGCAGCACTAACAGAGTTAGCAGTATTAACTTTTGAAGAAGTACTAACAATGTTAGCAGCACTAACATTGGTAGCAGTAGTATTGCTTCTAGCAGCACTATCACTGTCAGTAGCACTATTTGCAGTAGCAGTACTAACAGTTTTAGTACTTTTAGGAATCCACATCTTGACACTGTCTTCCACATTCTTTTTCTTCATGTGGCTTTTAGATTTAACAGCTTTCTTAGCCACATGGTTCTTTTCATTCTTCCTATAACCAAAGGGTTTTTGTATAGGTCTTTGAAAATTTAGCCTTTGGTTCATAGGATTGAAAAAACAGTATTTGGCAATGTGATTAAGCTTTCCACAAATAAAACAGGGTTTTGGTCTATTGATTTTACTCAGATCAACCCCTTGTTTTTGTGCCCACATATTATTCCAGTTCCTTTTATTACCCCTCTTTTTATAATGTTTTAGGGGCTCAGGTTTATTGCATGCACACTGTTTGCAAGGGATGGGGTTCACAACAGTGGTCTGTTTATAATGAACCTTCTTGGTCTTTCCCTCAGTCTTCTCTATCTCATTGGACTTGACCCAATGCTTTCCACATCCCTCATTGGTAATTATGTGATTTTCTAGAGGAATCTCACCACTCACAGTGCTGTCCTTACTTTTGACAGTTTCTTTCTCAGTTTTATCCTCAACAACTACTTCATCCAAGGGGTCTATCTCAGTGGCTCCCTCAGGCAGGTCCTTCCTATCCTTGGTCTCTAACAAGTCTGATATAGGAGGGATGTAGTTGTTGTTGTTGTAGGGTGGTGGTGTGGTATTGTACCCAATTCCTCTTCTCCGTTTATCATGAATCTGGGTTTGTAGTAAAGAGTCCATTGCTTTAGAGGCATTGGAAAACTTTTCTACATCTAGCTTGACTTTGGCTAACTCTCCTCTCAGCTTTTCACTCTCCTCTTTAGATTTGGTCAGTTGGAGTTCTAGGTCATTCTTCTCCCACTTCCAGTAGTTTGTGTCATATGAGTGTTGAAGCTCATTGGCTTGAAAACTCTTAATCTGATCCTCAAACCTCTCAACAATCCTCACATAATCTTTTATGTCCTTTTCTAATCTCTTAAGGTCATCACTCATGTTCTGGTTGTGATCCCTGTACCTTTTAACAGTGTTAATGCAATTTTGAGAACAAAGATTAGAAGTTACCTCGGTTGGGAGATCAGAAACTTCTGCCATAAGAGCTTGGTTTTCGATAGCCTCTTCTGTTTGATCACTCCAGTCAAACCCCATTCCTTGTTGAGAGACTAGGGCTTGAGCAGAGTTTCTGTTATTATTGAAGCTTCCAGACTGTGCTTGTTGGTGGTTGTTGTTGTGAGACACTCCACTTCTACATTCCCTAGAAAAGTGTCCCTTCGGATGACATTTATAGCATTCCATCTTTGACTTGTCAAATCCTGCTCCATCTTCTCTTCTTTGGGAGAAGTTGTTCCTCCCAGTTCTCTTAATAAACTTCTTCACCCTCATAGAGAGCATGGTCATCTGCCATTTAATGTCCATCTCTTCAAGATCATCCGGATAGAGTTGTTCCAAGTCATCATTAATTAGAGAAGAGTTTCCATGGCTGGATAAAAAGGCTTCAAACACAGATTCAGTGCCCTTTTCTTGATTTGCTCCATTAGCAGCACTAACTGATTCAGGGTTGGAAGTAGAATCAATTGATGCTGATAGGAGTGCAGCATTGTGAACATACCCAGAAGGCTTCTTCTTAGCTTCTACCTCAGATTCAAACACCCTAAGGTCATTGTACAGATCATCAAGTTCTTTCTCTTCCAATTGTTCATTCTGTCTGAATGAAACAGTATACATGGTCCACTCATCTCCAAGGGACCTTAAGAACTTTCTGTTTACATCATCTTGATCAATCTGTACTCCCATAGTAGCCAGTTCACCAATTAACTTGTTAAACCTGTCAAAAGTTTGAGTCATTGACTCATTCTTGGTTGACATAAAGTTTTCATATAGTTGCTTCAATATAGCCTTCTGATTTCTCTTGGTACTTTTGGTACCAGAGAACCTCTTCTCTAGAGCGTTCCAGAGCATCTGTGCATCAGTGCAATTGCAGAATTGGTGTTGATATTCATTGGGAATAGCCAAGAGCAGAGTGCTCAAGGCTTTCATCTCTGTCTGTCTTGTCTTTCTTTCTGCATCTGTCTTTGGTGGGGTTCTCTTTCCATCTACACCAATCTTTCCTGCATCAGATGGGCCATTCTCAATGATGTCCCACATAGAGTAATCAGTGAGGAGAATGTATTGCTTGATCCTAATCTTCCACATGTCGAATTCATTGGATCTGAGCATTGGAACCTTTGAGACCAGGGTACTGTTTGATTCAACTGCGTTTTCCATTATGAATAAGATTTCTGAGAATACTCGCTCTGATACCACTTGTCAGGATCTTAATTCTTAACAAGAACACACACTCAGAAAATAATATTAAAGAAGCTGCGGAATAGCACTTTAATATTCAGAAAAACAATGAAACAGTGAATCAGAATCACAACTTGTAAACTCTTATTGAATGATTTAAAAGTCACAAGCTTTTACACACAATATTGATAAACAGGCTCACCAATACGAATTCTACTTCTCTAGAATTAGGGTTCTAACCTTGAGGTTGATTCTCTCTATGAAAGCTAAAAACTCAGAATGAATAATTACAATTAATAAAAGATCTTCAGAATAATCTTCCATAGTTATCTTCAAGACTTCCATGATTATCTTTAATTAATCCAGTTGTCTTCTTTCCATGCGAAGTCTTCATCATCTCATAAGCAGCATTAATTCTTTAGCAGTATTAACACTCTGAGCCGTATTAAGTTCAGCAGTACTAACCATGCTCAGCAGTATTAACTTTGATCTAGCAGTACTAACTATTAGCAGTACTAAACATGCTTAGCAGTAGTAACTTCATCCAGCAGTATTAATCTTTGACTAGCAGCATTAACCTGTATCAGCAACATTAACTTCTGAAGTAGTAACCAGGTTGTGCTAGCAGTATTAACTGTACTTAGCTATTCTTCAGTTCCCAACAATAACTAGCACCTTCTATATAATAATTGACCATGATAACTCAACATATTGTCTAAAATCATCAACCAGACCAAAGGATTCGATTAGAACTTAGAAGAGATGAAGATTGCCTGGAACACAGATGATGGAAACAACAAGTGATGAGTCTAGAGATGAAAGCGTCAATTTCGTGACCAGTCTCGGCCTGGAACGAGAGCGTTGATTGAGAGAGTGAGAGCGTCGATTGAGAGATGAGGCGTCGATTGAGAGATGAAAGCATCGATTTCAGAATAGAAAAACAGCCTCTATGGATTATTGGTTGTTTTCAGAGTGAGAGCGTGTTGTCGATTAAAGATTAGGCGGATTATTGATCAACTTCCGACGTCCGTTCCGTTTGTTGAAGCAGACTTACCTTTGGGCTTGTAACAGTTACTTTTTTAAGGCCCAAATGAACCTACATATAATAGAATTGGGCTAAAATTTTGATGCCCTTAACTTTGTGATGCCCTGGGCCGTCTTTGATGCCCTTAACTTTGTGATGCCCTGGGTCGTCGCCCCACTGGCCTAGGCCCAGGGCCGACCCTGAGAATAAGATTAGATTTATTTTACATAATTATCTTTTTCTTAGTTTAGGTTATAAACAGGATAGTTAGGTTTCATTGTTAATCAAGTTATGATCAATAAAGTTAATCTTTTAGAGAGTTCTCTCTTGAATCTGAGTTTTACGTTTCGTAATTCTCGTCTATCAAAGGATTTAGACGCTTGTCGATTCTTCCGCAAACTTACGCTGTGTCATAAACTCTAAATATAAAATAATCCACAAAAAGTGATAGTTGCTTGGACTCTAGAAAGAAGATGCAAGAATATTAATATGATATATCCAAAAGAATATTTGACTTTCAAAAGCTCATATAGCTCCTTAAACCAAATAAAAACATAAATGTTTAATGAAACACAAACCTACACCCATAACCCCATGGTGTATTGAGCTAGTTGGCAGAACTCCATACACAATTCTCTTCCGGTTAAACAAAATTTACATTAAAAAAGAGAGTTATTCATGGCTAAGACTTAATAGTACCCACAGATTAAATTTACAACACCTTAAACATGGAGGGAAAATTTACTTGAAGTGGTACAAAACTTTAATCGAAGTAGTAGTTATACCATTTAGCCATAAAAAACAACCCTAAATTACAAGACTATGATGCTAGATCTCATCTCTTCAAGTTGACCTTAAACATGACCTAAAACACAACAAATGACATAGGGATTTCCGGATTTGTCCCTCATGTCCACCTCTTACAAGAGAGTAAACACCATCTAAATAAAATTTAGGCCTAGTTGAGAAAGATTATGGCACAACATAAGTGAGAGTGAATTCTTAAAAGCCATGTACCTGTTTGGCTAACAGTTCATAGACTACCGGTTGTTACTGTAGTTTCCATGATGCTTCCATCAGCCTGCTTAAAAACCATCCTGATTTCACGAGCTTGTTTATGTCCACAACATAAGGTTACTCGAAGTTCATTAAATATGCATTTGGCACACAATAACACCCACTGACTCGCTGAGCGTTCACAATATTGATGGCCAATACAAAAAGATACAACAAGTTTGATTCAAATAAACCATAATCCCTGGATTTTTAAAGTTATATTTGATAAGCACTTGATTTATTTTAGGGGAAGGGAAAAAGCTTTGTTTCTTTCAATGTGTAAGAGCATCTACGGTGGGTGGTCCATCAAGCCACCTCACCATGGAAGAACCACTTTTTTAAAATGAAGTGCCATTGGGAGGTTAATGACATGACAAAACGCTCCATCTGCATGGAGCGGTCCATGCCATCAAGAGGTTAAAATAATTTATTTTTTTAATAAAAAGTAATTTAATGATCAATTAAAAAATAATTTAATAAAATTAATTAATTAATTATCAACTTCTTGCCTACACAAATTAATTACAATTCTACTTGCACAAATAGTTTTTTATGGGAAGATTGATATAGATTTACTAAAATTGTTCTTTTTAGTTATTGTAACTTTTAATTATTATGAATTATTATTGTAATATTTAATTATCGTCTTTTAATTATTATAATTATATTTTAATTATAATAGTAAATTTTATTATTATATAAACTATGGACCGATTCATGATTGGGAGTGAAAAGTTTATGAAATGGACAGGAAAGAGAAAACTGATGTGGCGGAATCATGAACCTCTAAAGAGGTTCATGATTGTGGATGCTCTAATCATACTGTCTGGCATGAAACTTTTGAAAGACTGGTCAACGCCAAAAACTCTCACCAGAAACTTTGATCGAACACTTGGTGTTCGTAAAAAAACAAAGAAGTTTAACAAAATATCTAAAATCAAACACAAAAGTAACAAAATCAAAGGAATTTAACACACGTAGCCGGTAGCTTGAATCCAAAAATTGAGTGAACCTAGAGAGGAGAAATGGAGTGAAGAAATCGAGACATTGAACAACATGATCAAATCTACTCGTGGAGATGGAGAAATTGAGCAAATATGGAGATGATAAATCGAGTGGAGAATTCGTTGAACAAACAGATCAAAACGGAGATTAGAACTACTCGTGGAGATGGAGAAAATCGAGCATGAGAATCGATAGTAAAGAATTGATACGTTGAACAAACACATGGAGAACTACTCTTGGAAAATTAATAGCCACTCAGAGAGAGGCGAGAATAGGCAAAACTTTCTATAACACCCCAAAAAATAGGGGCAAAAAAAAAGTTCCGTAAAAAGGAAAAGTGGTATATAATGTCCTAGCACGAGTCTCCCAAAAAGGGGAAATAGCAGACACATGTTTAATTACAAGTTTATAATATAACGG
Organism: Arctium minus; assembly: GCA_954870635.1. Lineage (NCBI taxonomy): Eukaryota > Viridiplantae > Streptophyta > Magnoliopsida > Asterales > Asteraceae > Arctium > Arctium minus. The sequence goes on from OX941096.1 coordinate 46,295,662, forward strand.
AAAATAAACGACACCCATCTAATCTAATTCCTAAATGAAAATAAGATTACAAAAAGGATGTCATCTCTACTCCAAGAATGGCCTTCCAAGGTCACATTAGACTCGGCTAAACCTTTTTAGATCTGGCACCACTAGAACCTGAGATACATGTCGACACCAAACAAGTATTAAGCGAAAAAACCTTTCTCATTATATACACATTGTATTGAAGTTGAGATGAGAAATCCTTTTATGCCATAACCAATTGACATCTGAAGAGGCTTTAGAAAGAAAACATACGTTTTCAGTGGATGTAGAGTCCATATCTATTATATAGACATTTTCCATACGATAACCACTAAGAGCAAGTTTTCCTTTTTCATTTATCACTGAACATGCTTTCTTACAAAAGCAAACTTCATAGTCTTTGTCACATAGCTGACTGATGCTGAGAAGATTGTGCTTTAGGCCATCTACATAAGCGACTCTTCAGAAGGTAGTCGTCGCATTGCTGAGTACGAAAAACCCTCTGGTATATCCTTTCCCATTTCCACCAAAGGTCACTGAGGGACCTTTCTCTTCCTTGTATTCAGTAAGCAAGTCTTTTTGGCCATTCATGTGTCGAGAGCATCCACTATCTAAATACTAGATACCCTTCGATCCATGCATACATAAGGAAGATTAAGTTTTGATTGGTACCCACTTTTCAATGGGTCCAGTAGGGTTAGTGGAGATGGAAGGTTCAACAATCTTCATGACATCTGAAGATTCAGCGTCAGTGGTAACCTTCACTTTGGTTAATTTTTTAACCTTAGTGGCATTTTTCACCTTGGCAGATTTCTCAGCTTTGGTGACCTTCTCAACCTTTGAGGCATTCATCTTCACTTTAGCTATCTTATCAGCTTTTGTGGCAGTAGGACATTTACTGGCAATATGGTCAGTAAGTCCATAGTGATAGCAATTTCTATAACTATAGTAGCTTTAAGACCATAAGCAGTTGAGTTAGAAAACTTAAGATGAACAGGGCCAGCTCCAAGAATGCCCTTGGCATAAGATCTCGGAGGAACTTTCAGTTCTTCAGATTTCTTAGGCTTAATATCAATTTTCAGCTTTGAGTTGATCTCTGAGAGATATCACCGATTTTTGTTCCAGAGCTGGAGGATTGATTTACTGAAGGTTTGGAATGGACTTTCAGCTTTGCTATCTTGGTAGCCTTCTGAGGATGATGGGAAATGGATTTCCCTTTATCAGTGAGCTTGGAGCTCTTTGATAAATCCTCAGGAATAGGATTGGAAGACGAAGAACACTGAGTAGAAGAAGTGTCAGGGATGGAAGAGACAAACATTCCAAACTTAAACATGGAATAGTCTCTGCTAGGTTCATCCTTTTCATGATGATAACCGAGACCGGTTTTATCATGAGCAGGGATTTGAGCACTTATGATTTCAATGATCTTGGTTGATGATTTACACCATCCCTCAACAGTTGCCTTTTCCGCTTTTAAAGCAACAATGGCTTGTTCGCGTTCAATGCTGATAATTTCATTGACCATGACTTGATCTTTTAAACTTTCCTCTAAAAGAGTTAGTTCTTTGATCCTCTCATGACATTTCTCTAGTTGTTCAGTTAAATCAATATTTTTGTTTTCAGCTAAAGTTTTGCTATTTAGTGCATTGTACAAGTCTATTGTCAACACATCTACCGTGCGACTTATCTCAGTTTTAGAAATAGAGGGATTGGTAGAGATTGATACCTGTGAGGAGATGTAACTCATGGAAGTTCATGTTGGTTCTTTCACTTCTTCTTTAATCTCAGCCATAAGATAGAGATTAGCAACTTCTTCTTCATCAGAACGCGATGCTTCTGATTCAGCCCAGTCATGCTCTTCAGCAATAAGACCTTTACCTTTTCGCTTAAATCCTTTCAGTTTTTGATATTTTTCTTTCAGCTTGAGGTACTTGTTATCGCTGGTTTTCCTGGATGTGGAAGGTTTGAAGACTTTCTTTGACCTAGATTCGCCGGCAAAATGCCCAACTTTTTCACAGTTATAGCAAGTAGCAGTAGCCTTATCAACAGGGGTTGATTTTGGCTTGTCAGATAGGGAGAGAGGCTTATTTATTCTGAAATTGCTCTTTCTTGCAAATCTTTTGAAAGAGTTGTCAAGAGTGCTAAGGATTCATCAAACTCCAAAAGGTCAGCGTCAGATAATTCCTCACAGTCAGAATCTAACTCAGTGATAGTGAGAGTAGATCACTGAGATGGAATGATCTATGAAGAGACTAAAGCAACAGGAGTGCTTTTGGAGTCTTTAGAATCTTTTACAAGATTCTTCTTCAGAAGATTTGATTGGTCATAGTTGAGTAATATTCCATATAAAGTGTTAAGAGATAGGAGATTTAAGTCTTTGGTCAGCTTGAGACACATTGAATAGTTGTCCCAGCTTTCACGAAGACATTCCAATAATTTAGTTAAGACCTCAGAATTAGAGTAGGTCCTACCAACAGTCCTTAGATCAATGATTAAATAGTTAAATCTTTGGTGAACATCATATAAAGACTCATTCTTACCACAGATGAACCTTTCATATTGTCTTACCAAATTAATCTTTCTGGTTTTATGGATTTCAATGGTACCTTCATACTGAACACATATAGTGTCCCACATTTCTTTAGCAGTTTTTAGATGCATGATGGAATGGAAGACTTCATCAGGTAAGGCCATAGAGATAATGGTTTTTGCCTTAGCATCTAAACCTACTTTTTTTATCTTCATCACTTCATTGTTTAATTTCTTTAGGAGCATATCTTTTAGGAATGGGAGGAGTGGTGGCAGTTGCAGGAATGGAATCTATGATCACAAAAGGTTCATAAGGGCCATTTGCTATGTATTCAGGTATAGTAGGGTCTACACCTTCTAGAAATAGTATCATTCGATGTTTCCAGATAACAAAGTTGTCTCTGCTAAATCGAGGATGTTTTGAGAGAGAATAATTATCATAGTAGTTTGTGTTTGTGTTGAATGCCATTTTGAGAATAGTAAGGAAGAGAATAAAGCAAGATCATGTTTATCAGATTAAACAGTCTGCTCTGATACCACTTGTTGGTCCTGAAGGTTTTTAACAAGTTTGTAGAAGGGGGGTTGAATACAAACACAAATTTTAATGGTTTAATAAATTGTTTATTGATAAATTAAAACACAATTTACAGTTTGTTACGGGATAAGATTAAGTAGAACCTAATCTAAACAAACTTTGAGAATCACACAGATTGTTGCACAAGAACTAGAGAATGGGGATTGAGAGAATATAGAAAGCAAGGGTTTTTATGTTGTAGAAAGATAGAAGGCAACACTCAGATTGAGTCTTGATCTTTCTATTTATACCCTATGCATTAAATGCATGGCAGGGTTCTTTACACGTGTCCTTCGTTGATTGGTTGCATGCTTCTGACTTTTGGAGACATGTTTTTGGTCGTATGGTGAACAGTGTAGATATCATAGTTGTTGTACAAACTGTTGCAGAGGTATGTCTTTTCTGACAATCGTACTATGTGTGCATGGATAAGACAAAAGAGACTTGAGGTATAAGCTATGTGATCTTCAATCATTGAATATATCTTCCTTCACAGAGATAGAAGGAAGTTCAGTGATCGCTGAAGCTTTTCCTCAGGTTTCTTCGCGTGTTGGTAGACTTGTCTTGGTTTCACTGTGTAACACCCCGAATTTCGAAAAGCATCATTTCAAGTTAATATAGAAATTAGTAGCCTTAGAGGAAAAAAATAAGATTTTTGATTTTGGACTTGAGTTCTAGATTTTATAGTCTTGTTGGATAAAGAATTCAATTCCGAGTCCAACGGTTCTTTCCGGAACAAAAACGGAGCTATAACGAAGAAGTTATGACCAAAACAGTGTTCGGGAAAAATCTGGGGCGGCAGTGCTCCGCGCAGATGGATCCGCGTGGAGCCGCTGGGTCGCACAAAAAGGGGGAAAATCGGCCCCAAACCCCATTTTCACCCTAAAACTTCATTTTCCGATTTTGGTGATTCAAGTTGCCATGGTTTCGTTTTTTAGAGCTCTTCAAGGATCTAGCAAGAGATTGGAAGTCTATTGGAGTATACAAGAGTATTTTGTGGTGGTAAGCCCCTCATCCCTCCATCTTCATCTTCTTGATCAAGTTTTCTACGGTTTCATCCACCATTGTTCTTCCTTTCGTAGATTTGAGGTTTGTAACCATTATTGGTGAACTAGAGGTGTTTTGGTTGGTGGATTCAAGCTTGGGTTAAGGTAATCTTCTACTCTCTTCATCTTTGGAAACTAGGGTTTTGGGTATAGATGAGATCTTCATGTAAAGGGTTGGGGAACGATTCTATGTGGTTGAATATCTATGTTTATGGTTGGAATCTTATGGATCTAGGTTTTGGAAGTTTTGCTTGAAGATTCAAGTTTCTTCAAAGGAGCTCAAAGCGGAGTAAAATCTAGATTTAGCCTAAATCTAGCGAGGTGAGTTCAAGTTGATTTGTTAAAACGGTGTACATGCCAAAAATGGGTATTTTGAAGTAAAAATGTGTTTTACTTGGTATTTGTCAAAGTGTGTGCATTTTGATAAGTTTTCATGTTTGGTAAACTTGGGTTGTCTAATTATATGAAATGCTCATATTTGGGTTCTTAGCAATTTTGTACAAATGGAGTTCATTTCATAACATTGTGCATTCTTATTGACTTTTGTACAAATGAAATCTATTTTCTTGGGTTATGCATTTTGAGTATTTTTGCTCGGTTTTGACTAAAATGAGTCGTGTGGACATTTGTCCGGATTTACAACCGCCGTGGGTTTTTGAGAATGATGTCGATTAAATCGAGTCATTGGTGAATTACATGTTTTGGGTGCTTTGGTCATTCAATTGGAGTCATGTAATATTAGACTGTATTGTAATGGATCCATAGGCACGTAATTCTGTCGGTATTGTAAGGCCTGAGGTTTTGGGTTACATGTAGTGACCGCTCGGGTTGCTAGCGGGTAGACAATAAGTGGCACGATCCGCTAAGTTGGAACTCGTCTAGATTGGATAGGCACCCACGTCCGTAAGTCCTTGAAAGTGGAACTCGACGGAGTAAGGCCAGAGGCATAAACGGTCCGTGGTATGATGCTCGTGGAGTCATGGGAACCAGGATGTCGGGATCTGCGGTGAAATCCAATAACATCGCGGGTGGCCCCATTCATGTGTTCTCGCCACCCAAGATGGAAACGTTTAGATAGCATACAAGGAAGTCGCGTGAACGGCCTACTTGCGTGTTACTCTATTCTCAGTATATACGGATCTCCCCATCGTTGATTCGTGGTATTTTAAATGGTAATGTTGTATTTTACCAATTTGGGTTTTTAAGTGGTCGACGGTAAATGATGGCTTTAATATGGGGTTCTTCCCACGAATATTAAAGTTTGAATGGAATGTGTCGTTTCCACGTGTCGGTATTTATTTTCATCCATTTTATGGTCGTGTGAGTTTGGGTCTAATGTCGTGTTCATGGAGATATTTAATTATATAGATTTTCATCTATGTTTTACGGGTTGTGTGTCACGTTTCACCCGTGTTGGGTATTTCAAGTTATAATGTGTTAACCGTGTTTTATAAATTGGGAGTCCGCTCTCTATTTTACTTTTAGCAAGTTCCGGTTTACCTTACATAAGTACATATCATATTGAGATCCTCGTCTTTAAAACAGCTTGGTTTGGTTAACAATTAACTCGGTGTCTCTTTCGTACAAAATGCATAGTTATTGATAAACGAGTCGTTTTCATAAGTGAAGAATATCATTTTGAAAGATTATGATTTTATTCGCATCCTTCCTTTCTAAATGATTAATTTATATGTGTTGAAAACTCTTGAGCTCACTAGGCGTTAAGTCTAACCTTTTTATTTGTCGGCATGTGCATCAGGTTCCTGTCGGGGGTTCGATTCTAGCAGTGATATGAAGAGTTGAGCATTAGCTTTATACAAGAGTAAGTAGTTGGTGAAGTCTTCCGCAGGTTGGAGATAGTAACTGTTATTGGGTTTAGTAGCAATCGTCCTTATCATAGATTGTGTGTATAGAATGAAATTGTGTATTGAGGTTAATTCTTAAATTGTGATTGTAGACGAATCAATTATTGATGTATTTAGAAAATTTTAATTAAGTTGCTATTTTCAGAATTGAGGGTGTTACAAGTTGGTATCAGAGCCAGGTTTGAGAGAATTAGGTATTGATTTTGGATGCCTAGACTCAAACTAGCGTTCTTATAAGTGATTGTAAGTGAAGTTGCACATTAGGTACCTTAAGATAAGATATTTTGAGGTCGAGCAAGTCGCTAGAAAAGGGAAACTTGTCGAGAGTCGCAAGGATGATCATGTTCGGTACGTTCATAATGGCACCTGGCCAGTGTTATGGTGAACCTACATGCTACATGTGTATACTTGAACTACCTTGGTATGATGACCGTTGGGGTAGTGAGAAAGTTTCTAAGCGAGTAAGCTAAGGGAAGATTGATGTTTATAGCAATTCCACTTTGGAGTGATAGTTAAGCGAAGAAGTCACTAAGTCGATCCTCTTGGGTCGAAAACTTTGGTTGGATTAGAACCGTGAGCTTGTTAGACCGATTCTATCTCGAGGAGAATTCGTAAGTTTATTCAAAATTAGCGGGATTGTGGCTTTAAGATGTTTAATGCATCCGGATGACAATAGTATGTCGGGTTATTGGGAAGTGTAATCCTATGATGCCAAGTGCCGACTAAATTCATGCACTGAATCTATTTCTAAAATAAGTTTGCATAAATTATTTCGCATGTGCGCCAAACATAGAGTGTTTTGCATTATAAAGATTTGGTAAATCATTTAACACGCATCAGATTTTGAACTGTGAGCTTAAGCATGCACGAAATGGTTTTGTTGCACTTAATTGCAAATTGTTATCAAAACTCTCTTTATTCACGTCTCGTGTTTGACGTTATTTTCGGATATTGTAATATCCATGTTTTAATGTCATTTGGGTATTGGGCAAGTAACTATGAGATTTTAACCTAGACATTGGATCACCTCCACGTATGTCAATGGTTTTAAAGGAAAAGTTAATCTCATGTTTTGAGTCAGCATTTCTTGAGAATTTTAGTTGTGTGAGTTATGCTAATTTCATGGAGTATTATTTTGCGATGTCCTTTTTCGATGCGTGAGTTTTACTTTTTCTTCGTATAAACTTGTGAGTTTATTCGGCGTCGTGTTCCATGTAAATTTTGTTGAAAAGTGTCACTTTACCTTTCATTGCTGTAAAAAGAGGAAACTCTTAGAAGTTTAATATTTTAAACATATTATTGTCTTGCACTCTCTATGGGGAAATGAAAATTTTGACACCACATGATTTTAGCGTTAATGAGTTTTACGAAAATTCTGTTGGGTTTTTGGTGTCTCATCTTACGTCATTTTGTGTCACGTAAATAATTTCGGGAACATGTGCTTATGCATCATTGTGTGCGTTAATTGATGGGTTTTGTTAACAAATGTCACTCGTCGTGTACTATTTGCATTGGATTAAATTATAACGTTGGTGTAAGTAAATATATAAAAGATTTACGTTATTTCAAACAGAGCTTTTGTTCTAAACATATTTCAATCATTAACTTTACTGTTAGGAATTTTCGACAATGCATTTATCGAGTTAGCGGTATTCATGTCGTTGTAGTTACTATTTTGGTCAAATGTGTTTATCTCTGAGACTTAAAGCTTTAAACTCGATTTGAAACTTTAATTGCATTCTCACTATTTTACCGAACCTTAGGGGAAGAAACCGTGGAGTATGGGGTTGTTGATAATTTTATGCCACGACGTCTTTTGGTTAAAGAGGAAGAATTTTAAAGTTAAAATTGTGAACTTCTCTTTTGGAGTAGTACAAACATTTATTGCACGTGTTGTGGTGCAGGAACCTATTTTTCATGTTTATAGTGTAAATTTTGCGACACACCTTTTGTTACCGTTTTATGTACGTAAATATTGATCAAAAGAATTTTGAAAATGGTTTTATATGTGTAGCGTCGGTGATCAATTTTCAACCTATCGAGTAATCGGTAGTGGATTTTACCGCGCAATCAATTGTTATAAAGCTTATGTATTTGAAAGTTTTATAAATCTCAAATTGGCGTACTGGTGGAAAAAACCTTGACCTCATTAGGCCTATAGATTTGAACTCTGTCTTGAGAGCAGTTATGGTTAGGGACTAAGGGAGTCCTTGGGATTTGAAGCGTCGGATGATCCGACTTGCGGTCAGTCTTGAATCTTGGGTTTCGGTTTTTGAATCTGTGCGCGTTTGTTTTATGGAAGTAGTAGATTTAAGTCTTCCCGGTTAATTAAGGGGTGATTTTATACTTCGGTAATCATGCGGGATAAAGTCTTAGGTGATTATCTGTGATTGGATTGGTTTCGTTTTGGTGGATTGCTCGTCGGTGAGACATCATGTTCTATGTTGATGGTGTACCATCTTTGTGGGTTCCACGATTAAAGGAAATTTTGGTGGTCTTTCTGTTAGAAATGTAAGGTTTGGGGATGTAGCATTCTGTTAAGTGTCAACCTTGGTGCGACCATCCATCTGGAATGGAATCTTGAGCGGAATGTCCACGTTTTCGAGATCACCGTTTAGTCCTAGGAGTTGACTTGTTTATGGAAGTCAATGAATCTTGGGATGTTTAGAAGTATCCTGGGTGGATTATGGGAAACATTGACCTTTCAGAGATGGAATAGGAAAGGAGATTGGGTGTTGAGGTCACGAACTACCCTGGAGATAGTAATTGTCACCCAAGGTTGGGAGACGATCGTAGCCTTGTGGGTAAAGGTTACTTTGGAGAGTAAGTGTTCGCTCGGGTAGGACAGTAATGTGCCCAAAAGGAATAGCCGATGTGAGCGTCGGTATAAGGGTCATGATGGTGATTCTGGTATTTGGGGTAAGGACAATCTAATTATGCGGGCAGCGTTTCATTGAGAAGAGTAGATTTCAAGGACGAAATCTCTTTTAAGGTTGGAAGGATTGTAACACCCCGAATTTCGAAAAGCATCATTTCAAGTTAATACAGAAATCAATAGCCTTAGAGGAAAAAAATAAGATTTTTGATTTTGGACTTGAGTTCTAGATTTTATAGTCTTGTTGGATAAAGAATTCAATTACGAGCTCAACGGTTCTTTCCGGAGCAAAAACGGAGCTATAACGAAGAAGTTATGACCAAAACAGTGTTCGGGCAAAATCTGGGGCAGCAGTGCTCCGCGCGGCTCTCCGCGCGGATGGATCCGCGCGGAGCCGCTGGGTCGCACAAAAAGGGGGAAAATCGGCCCCAAACCCCATTTTCACCCTAAAACTTCATTTCTTTATAACTTCCTCCTCACAACTCCGATTTTGGTGATTCAAGTTGCCACGGTTTCGTTTTTGAGAGCTCTTCAAGGATCTATCAAGATATTGGAAGTCTATTGGAGTATACAAGAGTATTTTGTGGTGGTAAGCCCCTCTTCCCTCCATCTTCATCTTCTTGATCAAGTTTTCTAGGGTTTCATCCACCATTGTTCTTCCTTTCGTAGATTTGAGGTTTGTAACCATTATTGGTGAACTAGAGGTGTTTTGGTTGGTGGATTTAAGCTTGGGTTAAGGTAATCTTCTGCTCTCTTCATCTTTGGAAACTAGGGTTTTGGGTATAGATGAGATCTTCATGTAAAGGGTTGGGGAACGATTCTATGCAGTTGAATATCTATGTTTATGGTTGGAATCTTATGGATCTAGGTTTTGGAAGTTTTGCTTGAAGATTCAAGTTTCTTCAAAGGAGCTCAAAGCGGAGTAAAATCTAGATTTAGCCTAAATCTAGCGAGGTGAGTTCAAGTTGATTTGTTAAAACGGTGTACATGCCAAAAATGGGTATTTTGAAGTAAAAATGTGTTTTACTTGGTATTTGTCAAAGTGTGTGCGTTTTGATAAGTTTTCATGTTTGGTAAACTTGGGTTGTCTAATTATATGAAATGCTCATATTTGGGTTCTTAGCAATTTTGTACAAATGGAGTTCATTTCATAACATTGTGCATTCTTATTGACTTTTGTACAAATGAAATCTATTTTCTTGGGTTATGCATTTTGAGTATTTTAGCTCGGTTTTGACTAAAATGAGTCATGTGGACATTTGTCCGGATTTATAACCGTCGTGGGTTTTTGAGAATGATGTCGATTAAATCGGGTCATTGGTGAATTACATGTTTTGGGTGCTTTGGTCATTCAATTGGAGTCATGTAATGTTAGACTGTGTTGTAATGGATCCATAGGCACGTAAGTCTGTCGGTATTGTAAGGCCTGAGGTTTTGGGTTACATGTAGTGACCGCTCGGGTTGCTAGCGGGTAGACAATAAGTGGCACGAGCCGCTAAGTTGGAACTCGTCTAGATTGGATAGGCATCCACGTCCATAAGTCCTTGAAAGTGGAACTCGACGGAGTAAGGCCAGAGGCATAAACGGTCTGTGGTATGATGCTCGTGGAGGCATGGAAACCAGGATGTCGGGATCTGCGGTGAAATCCAATAACATCGCGGGTGGCCCCATTCACGTGTTTTCGCCACCCAAGATGGAAACGTTTAGATAGCATACAAGGAAGTCGCGTGAACGGCCTACTTGCGTGTTACTCTATTCTCAGTATATACGGATCTCCCCATCGTTGATTCGTGGTATTTTAAATGGTAATGTTGTATTTTACCAATTTGGGTTTTTAAGTGGTCGACGGTAAATGATGGCTTTAATATGGGGTTCTTCCCACGAATATTAAAGTTTGAATGGAATGTGTCGTTTCCACGTATCGGTATTTATTTTCGTCCATTTTATGTTCGTGTGAGTTTGGGTCTAATGCCGTGTTCATGGCGATATTTAATTATATAGATTTTCATCTATGCTTTACGGGTTGTGTGTCACGTTTCACCCGTGTTGGGTATTTCAAGTTATAATGTTTTAACCGTGTTTTATAAATTGGGAGTCTGCTCTCTATTTTACTTTTAGCAAGTTCCGGTTTACCTTACATAAGTGTGTATCATATTGAGATCCTCGTCTTTAAAACAGCTTGGTTTGGTTAACAATTAACTCGGTGTCTCTTTCGTACAAAATGCATAGTTATTGATAAACGAGACGTTTTCATAAGTGAAGAATATCATTTTGAAAGATTATGATTTTATTCGCATCCTTCCTTTCTAAATGATTAATTTATATGTGTTGAAAACTCTTGAGCTCACTAGGCGTTAAGTCTAACCTTTTTATTTGTCGGCATGTGCATCAGGTTCCTGTCGGGGGTTCGGTTCTAGCAGTGATATGAAGAGTTGAGCATTAGCTTTATACAAGAGTAAGTAGTTGGTGAAGTCTTCCGCAGGTTGGAGATAGTAACTGTTATTGGGTTTAGTAGCAATCGTCCTTATCATAGATTGTGTGTATAAAATGAAATTGTGTATTGAGGTTAATTCTTAAATTGTGATTGTAGACGAATCAATTATTGATGTATTTAGAAAATTTTAATTAAGTTGCTATTTTCAGAATTGAGGGTGTTACACACTGGTATCCCCATCAGATCATGAGTAGACTTGTCCATTGTTCAGCATCTTTGTCTTCGACTCAGTGATGAACATCTTTATCGCGAAACTTGTCTTCAGGGATTACATCTATCTGTTACAAAAGAGATCATCAACGATACAAGACATACTCAGTATTTGATCGTTGATGATGAAATACAAATACATACAGATGATAAACGTAATTTCACTAAGTATTACAATGGGTCATTATCAAATCACTGAGAGAGTTTGGATCAACACCGAAGTTGTCATGGGTTGGGGGAGGGGGTTGAGTCACCGTTTGTTTTAGAGAGTGGGTGCGTCGAGGAGTGGGTTTTATATACAGTTTATTTATAAAAAAATTAAATAAAATGATAAAAGACTAAACTATGATGAACTTAACTTGCTTTATAGGTCAAAAGAATCTACATAATTACTTTTAGAAAGTGTAATGATTTATTTGTTAAAAAAGTCCAATAGATCTTATCCATGGTTAACAAAGTTGCAATAGATGCTACATCGTTCGGGGGATGGGTTCTTAAAGTGACGGGGTTGGGTGTTGGTTGAGGAAGAGACAATATACCAGTCGTCATTTGGAGCATTTGGAAGGAAAGGAATCAAAGAGCATGGAAGTAGGTTTCGATGCCACCCTAGATGGTAGTTTCAAAGGGATTTGAAGCGGTTGAAGAATGTCTATGTGTGAGGATGACTCATGGGAGACATACTCAGGCAGACGTAGCACGGTGCAATAAATCCCCCCCCCCCCCTAGGGCCGCATGAGGCCTTCGATCGTCGTGGACCTCCGAATATTCTTTTTTTAATTTAACTACATGTAGTAATATTAATATATAAATAAAATAATAAACTGATCTTTATAAAAAATGCAATATATTTGATGCAAAGTTTAAAGCATCAAAGTAAAATGGAGGGTTTCATTTGACCCGGGTCAAGTACCATAATTTGTGTTTTTACTTTTTTGTTTTAACTTACATTTTTTATAGGAAAAATTACATTAAAATGAAACTAACTTTGAGTTAATTTTTATTTTGGGGAACAAACTTTCAAAAGTATCATTTTAGGGTATGGAGAAAACTTCGTGTATATTTAAGGGTCTTGTTTACCTAATGATCTGTTATTAATGAAGAGAAACAGGTAAATATCAACTAAGATTCCACATCATATTTAGAATTAAAAATTTTAATCTTAAATGGTGATGTGGTGCCAATAATTATGATGTGGCGTATTTTCTAGATTTCAATATGCTAAATTTATTTTCTTCTCATGATTATTCATCTTCTCTGATCACCAAGAACATGAACAAACACTAAAACTTGCTTAAATCAAATTGTAATGATCACTCATAAATCAAAACATGAATCATTTTTTTTTATAAAATCCATCATACCAAAAAAAAACGAATGAGTTTTCATTAAGGAACGAAACTTAGATGGCGTTTGTCTTTTAAGGTCTGGAGTCTGATTAATAAGAGTTGGTGCTAAAATCTGAAATAATCAATAAGATTGTTTGTTTTGTAACGTCGGGAGGCGTCTTGAAATAAATGAGAGCATATGAACTGAGGCGGCGATAAGAGGTTTTAAGAAGTTAGGTATCACTTCTTATTTCAGATGTATTTAAGAGTTAAGAGGTTCTGAAAATTGGGAAAAAAAACAAGCAATCTAAATATAAAAAGGTCTGACCGATTCAGACTTAATAGCCATTAAGATTTTTTTTAGAAAAACAAACAACACCATAGTCTAAATGTTTCTAAAATCCCAAGCTAATCAAACATCTGTGTTGCTCAAATATAAGAATGTGGATATCTTCTTCGTATAAAATAGGTAATACCAAGAGAAGCAGTGAAAATCTTTAAAGATTTAGGTTCCCAACAGAAGAGAAATTAACCCATAAAGATTTAAGTTCCGAAGAGAAAAAATTAATACATAGATTTAGCTCTCCAACAACAACCATGTTCTGCCATCACTATCTTCTTCTCACGAGATTTCAAGAGAACCCATCTTCAACACAGGAATAGTGTTCCGAAGAAGATCAATGAAGATGAAGGGCCCATCATCAAGAAACCTTCTCTTTCTTGTTCTTCCCTGGCGGCCGCTAGGGTTTAGATCCCAGATATATGGGGACACGAGGTTCTTCTGAAAGATTGAATAGACTGCATTGTGCTTGATTCCCCGTTTTCAGATAATACTTCATGATATCTTCTCATCGAGCGACGTTCAACCTTGTGTTTGAGATTTGAAAATCATGGAGTATTATCTAACCTTCTTCATATCTGAATCACCCCTATAATATGCCACCACCATCACTACCGGCTTGATGTGCTCTTGCTACGACAATCACCATCACCGCAACTGTTGTTCTTGAAGCCAACCTTTGGTATGAATTTTTGATTTTTAAGTTTCTCTTAGTTGTTTTGTTTTTTCAATTAATAACGAGTTAATGACTTGTTATGTTTTAACTTTCACGTAAGCTATTTTTTTATTATTATTTTGACACACATCAAAGGTAACCGACAACCTATTCGGTACGTAAACGTGACCCTTAATATGCGAGAAGTTTGTTCCAGATCTCAAAATGATACTTTTAAAAGTTGATCCCCTAAAATAGAAATTAGCTCAAAGTTTGTTCCATTTTTATTGCAATTTTTCTTTTTCTATATCCGAATTCTTTTCTTGGCAATGGCTTGGGTATATTATTTGTTTGTTTCCTAATTTTTTTATGAATCTAATAATTAAATTATATCATTGTTTATTATAAGTTCCTTCTATAATTTATTATTCAAACTTAAATCCAGAGTCTTTTATTCTTAATTTATTATTTTATTTTGTTCTTTAATCTCCATTCCTCGTTTTCACCAAGAAGGAGCGCTTCCATTTACCTCTTCCACTTTTAGAATTCTATGTATAAAATTGGATTCATTAACTTTGGTAATTTAGTGCTTATCTTTTTACCATTTTAATGATTTTTTCTATAATTTTCTTTGATTGTTTAATAATTTATAATTTTTTTTGATAAAACATTCTTGTCGATTTATGTGTTTGGAATTACGATAATATTGATTGATTCTATATAAAACATGATGCCTCCAATTAAGCATTTTGAATAAGATATTTCAAACGTCAAAAATGAAAAAAAAGATGAACAGTTTGCTCAAAGTAAAAGATGAGTTATCAATTGATTTATTATCAAACATACACCAGAATATGGTAAAAATAATTTGATAAATAGTATAATTAAAAAAATTAAGGGACACATTTTGTTTGTGTGAGGACCGGTCCTACTAGCATCATACTTGTGATACATATTTTTTTGTGGAAAAAGGCATAAAGGGAGCCGACATTGTTGCATGACGATGAGGGAGGAGTACTTGCATACAAGATGGCCCAACATTAAGGATGTCCGAGTGTAAAGGAGTGTAAAGCGTTAGCCATGTTTGAGATCGTGACGTGGATCATGGGCATGAGAATGTAATCTTTTGAAACTGATTCTCAAGCTCTTATAAATGTTTTGAAGCAACATGAGGAAGACGATGCCGGGTTTGGGGGCATTATATTGACATATGGTTTGATAGTCCAAGTATCCTTTTAGACTCCACTTTTACTAGGAGAAACAAAAATATTGTCATCTATACTATATTATAAAAGAGACATAAAAAACTCTTAATTACAACATTTTAAGCACACAATACAACTAATTAAAGCCAATTATTTAATTTACAATTTCATAATGCCTTGGTACAACTTATCCAAGCACAGTATCTCACATCATCATCTATTTGTGGAATGGATACTCATTTATTAATATATATTTTCAAATATTTTTAGAGAATATTTGTAGTCAATATTTGTAGTGAATATTGAGAATATACGTGTAGAGAATACATTCTCTACATTCTTAATATATAGAGAATATATTTTAAAATTTATACGTGTAGAGAATATTATAAATATATTGAGAATATTTTAGAATATAAATATATTTTAAAATCTTTTATTTATAGTGAATGATTTTAAAATCACTATAAGCTAAATATATATAGAGAAGCTATATATATTTATAGTGAATGCATTTTAAGCATATTAAGCATACATAGAGAAGCTATATATATTTATAGTGAATGTAGAGAATAGTAATCATAATATAAAATTTACACGTATTTTTTTTCACGAACATTAAAAGAAGAAAAAAAAAGATTGATATGAATTAAAAATAAAAAATAACGAGATACACTAATAAATTATCGTATTCTTTAAAATAAAAATATTCCGCAATATTTTCCAAATTGATCAAGTGCAAAGAAAATAAAACAGAAACGATGTAGATATAAAAATATTTTTCCATATTTTTAATATATTTACATTTAAATGTAAAATCGAAAATGAAAATAAAAGATTTTAAAATATTCTCTACATTCACTATAAATATATATAGTTTCTCTATGTATCATCCGAGTACAAGAAGAAGACGAACGGTCGGGTATCAATGGCGGAACCTGCAACTAAACAAAAGATATTCCACTATATTTTTGTTTCTTTGAAAAACTATTTTTTTATATTTTATTTTATTTACTGATTACTGAGGATTTGTTTATATTTTTCAAAACCCACAATCATATTTTTCGAAGTAGGGGAATAAGATATATATACATATCTTTATTTTTATCGACTAATACTATGAGGTCTTAAAGTCAATAGTCAGATAAATTTTCAAGTGGTACTGAGTGAATTTGAACTATACGAGTTGAGTTGCCGGTTACAAAAGATAGAAATCATTTATTTTCTTTGTCATATTTGATGTGGGTTGAATGTTGTTAATTAATCTACAGATTTATACGTTCAAAGTGATTGTCAAGTGTTGTCGAGGAGGTTTCAGAAAAATTGCAAAATCTGTAAAAATGTATGTTCATAAGGAGAAGAAACAAAAGTCACGTTGCAAGTGGGGAAAAGAAAAGAAATGTGACACGAAAGCTTTTATCTATACTATATTATAAAGATGGCATAAAAAACTCTTAAAAACAAGTCTTAAAGCTTAATGTATCGCTATTTAATGTTAATTACTTAAAAAACAGCCATAAAAGCTGTATGTACTACATTTAATGATATTCATTAATTTTCAATCATTATCTCTAACAATTTTAACTTCCCTAAAATCATTTCCCACTTTAACTCCCCTAAAATAACTCTCAGCATATTTTAGATATAAAAAATCTAAAATATAATTAAAAAATCTTACATAATATTTTATAAAAAAAAATTATATTATTAAACCAAAATAAATTACATTATATTATTAAGTCTAAATTAAACAAATTTATATAAAAAAATCATTATCACTCTCTCACAACCATCCAAAATCGTAATGTAAATCGACAAAAAACAGAAAATAAAATGAAACATTAAAATCGTGATGTATCTAGCTGCATTGCGCGAGTACACTTCTAGTGACACATAAAGACGAAACCCATGTGAAGACTGAAGTTGATAAAAGAATTTGTAGAGATATATTATGTACGACTCACTATCAAAGACCAATCATCCTGCCATCATCGTCAACCAATAATCTACCGCTACCACCACTGTTTCCACAACAACCTGATATGCAATTTTATCACCATCAAAGGTCGATGATGTATCCTCCACCACCTGCACCATCATTGTGGTATGGTAATTACCATGGGATGTCGGCACGATATGGTTACTGAGTTTGAAGATGATTAATTGAATGAAGTAAAATTCTTGATATTACAATGTAAAGTGATTAATTGAAGATTTTAACAAAATAGTTGATAATTTAAAATTTCATTTTTTAGTTTATATTGTATGTTATATATTTTTATTATTACACAAACTCATAACAACAAACGATTAAGAATATATGCAAGTTAACCACTTATGAAAATACATTCATTTTTTACATTGTATTTCATTAACTGTTAACAGAGAAATTACGTTTCATTTTAACTCGGTTCAATATTCCAACAAAAAATTTATCCTCCCATGCAATGCACGGACCCAACACTAGTTTATTTATTAGCTAGACAATCTCAAGTCTTAGTTTCACCTTTTATAGGTGTTGGATCTCGTGATTAATTGTTGAATGGACTAAATTTTATTTGTAAAAACTCTGGAATTTTTGTGGATTTTTTTCAAATATAATTTTAGTCAGAAATATTAACATTAAAATAAAACAAAGTTATGAACCACCACCACCAAGGCACCAGATCGATTAATCACTTCGGAAAAAATGGCCTCCAAAAAGCTCCCAAAACCACCACCGCTCTGCCGTCCTCCACCGTCGTCAACAACCACCAACCTCTTCCCGCCACCACCCCCACCCGACGCATCACTCACTTCTCTCCCAACCCTCTCCCTACCCTCCTCAACTCCAACCACCCAATCCCAACTCACCAATTTCATCAACACCCACCTCAAAAACAACCTCACCCCTAACCACCTCCTCTCCTTCCTCAAAAACCACCTCCACCACCACCCCAAGTTCGCCCACCTCGACCTCCACCTCTTCCGCCACGCCGCCACACTCGACTCCTTCCGCCACGACCACTCCACCTACGAATGGATGGTCCGTACACTCGCCATCACTCACCGCCTCGACTCCCTTTCATCCCTCCTCGATTTCATCGTCTCCAATCCCTGCCCTTGCTCCGACGGTATCTTCTCTTGCTCTCGTACCGAACCCATCTTTCGTTTCGCTTTAAATTCCTTCTGTAACGTCGGTAGGTTTGATGATGCACATCAGGTGTTCGATAAAATGCGTAAACTAATTGACGGGAAACCTGATGTAGCCGTATACAATATTATGATTCATGGTTTTGTCAAGTGTGGGAAATTCGAAAAGGGGTTGGAGTTTTACGGGAGGATGATTAAGGATCGGGTTAAGCCTGATGTGATCACTTTTAACACATTGATTAACGGGTATTTTCGCAATTCGAGATTCGGATTGGCGTTAGAGGTGTTTAAGGAAATGAGGGTCAAGGGTTGTGTTCCAAATGTGGTCACTTTTAATACTTTGATCAAGGGATTTTTTAGGGAGAGGAAGTTTAAAGAAGGAATAGGAATGGCGTACGAGATGATCGAATTGGGGTGCGGTTTATCGAGTGTAACTTGCGAGATTTTGCTTGATGGTCTTACAAACGAAGGTAGGGTTTCGGAAGCTTGTGATCTCTTGCTTGATTTCTCAAGAAAACGAGTTTTACCAACAAAGTTCGATTATTTCGCCTTAATCGAGAGTCTTTGTAATAAACGGAATGTGGTTAAAGCGGGATTAATAGTAGATGAGGTATGGGAGAAAGGAAATGTTCCAAGCTCCATAACTTGTACTACTTTGATCGAAGGTTTAAGGAGCGTTAAGAACACCGAAGCAGCGTTTAGGTTGATGGATAAGATGCTTAAAGAAAGCATTGTTCCGGATAGCGTGACTTTTAACTGTCTTCTTCGTGATATGTGTAATTCAGGAAGAACGGTGGACGCGAATAAGCTGAGGATGTTGGCTTCTAAGAAAGGTTTATATCTTGATGAGGTGACTTATAACATATTAGTAGCTGGATATGCAAAGGAAGGTAACAGGAAGGATGGGGAGGTTATAGTGGATGAGATGTTGGATAAGGAGTTAATCCCTGATATTGGTACTTATAATAGGCTGATGAGAAGGCTTGGTAATGGATGAAAGTGTTTCTTTGGTAATAAAGATACAGTTTTTGTTCAAACAGATGGATATGTTTTTTGGGTTTTGATTCATGGGGTGTAAACCATTCTGATTTAGAGTTGATGGTAATAGTGATTGATGTATATGTGATGCATAAGCTGCTAAAAATTGGTAATTTGATTTATGTATTGTTTTTTGAGGGTACCAAGTATGTAGGCTTTCTTCAGAAAGAAAAGGGCATCCTACTAATCAAACTGTGGAGGGAAGTCAAGAATGACAGGGGGTAAGATAGGACAGAACAGAATAAAAATTTGTCTCAGTTTGATGTGATAATACAGCGGGATAGGATAAGGACTGAGTGGGACAAACACATCGGATGTTTTTCGAGACTTTGATCCAGCATAAAGATTCCGCACTCGAGAAAAAATGCTAGGTCCGCAACTGCCTACATCATGTCAACAACGCAAGACAACAATTTGCCAAGTATAATCCATTAGATGAAACTTTTCAAAATAATTTTTCAAAGCATGAACGAAATCAAAATATGTTGGATTTTCATGTATTTTAATCTAAAATACAATTTGTATTACGTAATTGATAAATTACTCATGAATTTATTTTATATAGAGAGAGAGGAACATTCAAGCGAAAACACTAACTATTTAAAAAAACAAGAAAACAACAAATCATGTGTAAAATCATATATGATTCAGCATTAACGGCCAAAAAATGGAAATGCACGACTTTGCCCGCGACATTAAGTCGTGATTTATCATATATGATTTTGTATGTACTTGCATTGGCGGATCCAGAAATTTTTATGGTTGGGGGCACACCTAACGGTGTCGAAAAAATTTCAAAACTGAATAATTCATCTAGCCCAAAACGGTATCGGGTTTCCGTTTTCGGCTTAAAGTGTTCGATTACCGAATAAAGATAACTCATTTGGTTTGGTTTTGAGTTGATTTTTTACCGCATAAAGATAAATTAAGGAGTAGTAGGTTTTTCCAGCTCCACTCGAAAAAAACTATACTAAAACTGAGATTGAATAACTTTTTCATGTAGGACTCAAGTTTGAATACTTTTTGATTTACCAAACTCAAGTTCGTTGTTCATTTATGGGCTCGCACGATCGACCAACTCTTTTATTGACTCGAAATTTATAATTTTTACATTTCATATTACGAACGAGCCGAAACGAGCATCAATTTTATGAAGTTCGACTCGTTATATTAAACGAGTTTTATTATGTGTTTGAGATCGACTCAAGCTAGATAATTAATAAGACCAAGCTCGAGATAAACGAGTTCGAACTTGAGTAGTTGGTTAGAAACTTGACTCGTATACGCTCCTATATATATGTACTCGAAATTGGTCGATTAAAATTTAGGATCAAGATATCAGGTTTGGAACCCTTGTTTTCTTCTTGTTGGGAGCCCAGTAAGAAAATTTAGTAAAAAAACTTTGGTACTTTTATTTTTTATGGCTTTTTTGTAAAAAAATGGTGGATTTTGTTGGGGTCCAACATGTACATCCGCCACTGTGTACTCGGTCATTCTCGTGTTTCCTTAAATAGATATTGTTCACGAATGAACCTACCCCTCTCTCTCTCTCCATACAAATTTATATATGATTAACGTATAAAAGCACATATGAATCACATGAAATCGCTGGCAAAGTTTCCCACGTCCAGTTTTTGGGCCGTTAATACTGAATCATATATGATTTTGTATGTGATTTGCTATATATATATATATATATATATATATATATATATAATAATAATAATCATGTTACAGTTTGTAGGGAAAAGTTAAGAAAAACTCAACGAATTTTTCCATTTTGAATTATTAAGTCTGAACTATTTTTTGAATGAAAAAACCATTAAACTTCTCATTTGCATGATAGATCCTTTTTTGTTTGGATAAATAAATCATCGAACTTTTAAAAATAAGTTACATACAACACTTTATCCCTAACAAACTACCTAAAACCAGCTAGGAAGATTTTAAAGGAAAAAAGAATATGAATAAGTTTTACCGTTCCCAAACCCTACATCATTCAAACCCCTAGACTCCCCTCGTTGCCTCATCGTCATCCGCTCTCTATCACCGTTGTTGGCCCTTGCCACCGATCTCCCTCTTTTCTTATCGTATTTGTTTTGTTTTTTGATTATCAATCTTGTATATGTCTATACATGCTCTGTTAAATTGTTGTAAAAGATGGAGGATCGGAAAAAAAAATCTAAAAGAGGGAAATCGTTGTCAAGGGACAATGGCGATGGGCAGTATGGAGAATGGATAATGATGGGGTTCTGAGGAGTCGCGAAGAGAAGCGATGCAGTTTTCTGCGTGAGGTTTGAATGACGTAGGGTTTATGAACAATAAAACTAATTTAAGTTTTTTTTTTATTACTTTAGAACCTTAATGAATAATGAGTTGGTTACAGTTTGTTTATATTTTGGCTTAAAAGGATAGAACAAATTGCATGAAAAGGTAAAGTACTTGATGGTGATTTATGTTTTAGGTAACGTACTTTTAAAACTTTTATTTTGGTACATGAGATGTGAAATCTCAAACTTTTGAGTACCTAGTTTACCTAACGTCATACAAATGCTTAGTAGGATTAGTTTTTTTTTTTGACATGTCATTATTTATTTATTTTTTTAACACCAACTAAGAATATAAATTCCATGTCATCATTTTTTAAAATGTAAAAATTATATTTTTTAATTAAGAAGAAAATTTCATATATATTTTTTAATTCTAAAAACTTATCACAATTTTCTTAAAAACTAAGAAAATCAAATTAAGGTAATTTTTTTTAAATCAATAAAATTTGTAATTCCTTTTCGTTATTAAAAAATGACCATAAAATTTGTAAAACTATTTATATGATTGTAATTCTTGTAATATTTTTGTTTTATGGTAATTTTTTAATAAAAAATTACAAGAATTACAATCATGTAAATAGTTTTACAAATTTTATGGCCAGTTTTTTTAATAAAGAAAAAGAATTACAAATTTTATTATTTTAAAAAAAATTACGTTAATTTGATTTTCTTAGTTTTTAAGAAAATTGTGATGAGTTTTTAGAATTAAAAAAAAATATATATATATATATATGAAATTTTCTTCTTAATTAAAAAATGTAAATTTTACATTTTAAAAAATATGACATCGAATTTATATTCTTAGTTGGCGTTGAAAAATAAATAAATAATGTCATGTCAAAAAAAACCTAATCCTAGTAAGCATTTGCATGTAAACTAGGTACTCAAAAGTTTGAGAATTCACATCTCAGGTATCAAAATAAAAGTTTTAAAAGTATGTTACCCAAAACAGGAATCAGACTAAAGTACGTTACTTTTTCATGCAATTTGTCCAAAAGGATATAAGTAAATAAATTTTAAAAGTTCATTGGTTTATTTATTAAAAAAAAAGTTTTAAGACTTAATTATTCAAAATGAGAAAGTTCAATTGTTTTTTCATTCAAAAAAATAGTTCAGGAACTTAATCATTCAAAATTAAAAATTTTGTTAGGTTTTTTTTTCTTTAACTATTCCCCAATTTTTAATGTAATTTTTAAAGATGATTTAGATTGAATATAATTTTAACATGATGATTCAAAATCATGAAGACTTCATTCATTTTTCATCTTTAAATTACTGCTCATAAATAAAGATGAAGGTTTAAACAAGGACATTTATTTTATTTTACGAAAACACAAAGAACATTTTTATCATATGTGATAATACATGTAAAAAACCTGTTGATGTGATGGTGACTTAGTCAGCGACCAAGGTTGCACAAAGATCGTCTACGTCTATAACTTAGTATCATATAGGGAAATTGACTCAAATAGCCACATTACAAAGCCATTTGCATCTCCTAGTCATTTCTCTACCGGATTGACCAAAATAGACCTAGGTCCGCAATGGCGGACCTGCAGGTTCGCCACCATGCACAAAAAGACAAAAAAAATAGGCGGTTCAAACCAGATCCGCAACGGGTCGGGTCGATAGGTCCACCACCCGACCCAGGTCCGCCATAGAGGCATGTGTCACGTTCTGATTCCACGACAGGTCCGCCATCTGACGGCATGCGGACCTGCAATTTTTTCAGTCAATTAATTGTTTTTATTAGACCCACCTACCTTTTTTCAAATATATATAAACGGTTGGTCCCCCATACCCTACATCCATCGATTATTCTAAGGAAGAAATACAAATTAGGCTCTTTTTTGTCGAATCTTTGTACGTGCTTCCCTACATCGACATGTGTAAAACATGGCACCAAAGGTAAGTTCTTTAAACCCCCTCCACCACTACGTCCGCTACCACCACCTCCGCCACGACCACGTTCGCCACCACCACGTCGCCACCGTGTGACTGGCGGACCTCTGCCACCACCGCCATCGAACTGGCGGACCTAGATTTTTTTTTTTTGAATTGCCCTTTATCCTTCTATAATTATTAATTAATTATTAATTATTGATTATCCTTCTATGATTATCTTTTATTTGTATTTGGAATTAATTATTAATTAATTTATTGTTAAGAAATCATTATCTTTGGTTTGTATTTGGATATTTGACACACTTTAGGTCAATTAAATTTAATTTGTTTCACTTTAGCTCCTCAAACTTAATTTTAGACAATTTAGGTCCCTTAAACTTAATTTGTTTCACTTTATGTCCGTAAACTTAATTGTTATCACTTTATTTCCCTTAACTTATATATGTTACACTATTGATCCCTTAAATTATATAATTACACTATTGGTCCCTTAAATTTAATTTTAGACACTTTAGGTCCCTTAAATTTAATTTTAGACACTTTAGGTCCCTTAAATTTAATTTGTTTCACTTTATGTCCCTAAACTTAATTGTTGTCACTTTATTTCCCTTAACTTATATATGTTACACTATTGGTCCCTTAAATTTAATTTTAGACACTTTAGGTCCCTTAAATTTAATTTTAGACACTTTAGATCCCTAAACTTATATATTTGACACTATTGGTCCCTTAAATTTCATTTTAGACACTTTAGGTCCCTAAACTTATATATTTGACACTATTGGTCCCTTAAATTAAATAATTACACTATTGGTCCCTTAAATTTAATTTTAGACACTTTACGTCCCTTAAATTTAATTTTAGACACTTTAGGTCCCTTAAATTTAATTTGTTTCACTTTATGTCCCTAAACTTAATTGTTGTCACTTTATTTCCCTTAAGTTATATATGTTACACTATTGGTCCCTTAAATTTAATTTTAGACACTTTAGGTCCCTTAAATTTCATTTTAGACACTTTAGGTCCCTAAACTTACATATTTGACACTATTGGTCCCTTAAATTTTATTTTAGACACTTTAGGTCCCTAAACTTATATGTTTGACTCTATTGGTCCCTTAAATTTAATTTTAGATACTTTAGGTCCCTAAACTTATATATTTGACACTATTGATCCCTTAAATTATATAATTACACTATTGGTCCCTTAAATTTAATTTTAGACACTTTAGGTCTCTTAAATTTAATTTGTTTCACTTTATGTCCTTTAACTTTTAATATTTGACAATTTAGGCCCCTAGCTTGACTTTAAGGTCAAAGTTGACCGTCATAGAGCAAATTAAAAGTAAGTTGAACAGACGAAGGCTGGAGATCTTCAGGCAGACGGTTTTTGGTCATTGGTTGTTGATGGAGGACTACTCATATGACCCATTACTGATGTACACCGTATTAAAAATGGAGATCTTCCCGGCGGAGGACGTGGAGCATAACATGTTCTTCCAGGTGGGACAACATATTCTACGATTTGGGCGCGAGGAGTTCTGCCTCATTACAGGACTCCGGTTTGGAGAGTTTCCCTCATTGCCAGAGAGGTAGAGGCAGAGGTGCACCCCTTTTATTCGTCGAGTTTTTGGTGATCCGGAGAAGCTGCAGATCTGGAATTTAGAAGAGAGATTTGCATCCATTGGAGATGGAGATCAGCTTACGGACGATGACGTCGTCCGTGTTTGCTTGATCATGATGGTGGAGGTCTTTTTTCTTGGTAGACAGATCCACTTACCTATTTCCTCCACCGTGCTTACTGTAGCACAGGATTATCGGTTCTTTAACCGATATCCTTGGGGTTCTTTTGTCTGGGAACCCACCTTTCGGCATATGTCCGGTGCTATTCGGAAACGTACACCAGATCAGTCGAAGTTGACACTTACAGGGTTTTTACATGCCTTCATGGTTAGTTGATTTACTATTACTATACGTATACATGGTTAATGCATTCCATATTTTAACAACTTGTAACTCCCGGGTTTTGATCTTGGAGACATTTCCTGCTGCTACCAGGTTTTTCACGATGCATCCCAGGCTTCCTAGGGGTGTACGTTGGACTAGGATGATTATCCTTGGCAGTAAATATGTCGGGGTAATACTTGATACGTCAAAGGTACGTATTTTTAAATACTTTAAAATATTAATTATTTTAACGTTAAAAACTAACATTATAGATTATGAATATCAGCATCGTCGGCCACCCATCAGACTTCTTATGGCTACCCCTCAGGAGGAGTCATTTCAATGGTATCAAATTAGCCACCGATATTTCCAGGGGATGGAGGAGTAGGAGATAAAGAGGACGAGAGTCTCCGGTGATGGTGACGATGACGAGGAGGACGATGACGACGACGACGACGATGGTGGTGACGGTGTTGGTTTTCACCACGACGCTGGTGTGGGGGGGCTTTGGCCCACAGATCCATCAGGGATCCCAACATGAGTCCCCCCATGTGAGTATGCCTACCAGTGATCCCTATACTACATATTGGGATCGTTTGACCACCCTGGAGGGAACTGTTAGTGAAGTATAGGGAACATTTAATGATATAAATGTGTGGCGGGGTGGTCAAACGGATATGTATACTCATATACAGTAGATGTACCGTGAGATGCAACAGTGGCATGTAAGTATTTAACTTTAGTTATGTATTTAATTTTAAACTTATGAATATTCATTAACAATTAATACTTGTACGTAGCTATCCGCTCATCCACCACAGCAACAACAGCCACCACAGCAAGAATCATCGTACGACCCCTGAGTTTCGTCACCCACGATTTCGGATCCGTCGTACGCTTTTTCCCCCCTCTCATATGCCGACGGTAAGTATCATCAATCGGTTAATGTTTAACTTATTTTTTTCTATGATATCGGAGAGATATTTATTTATTTCGTTATGCAGGGAGTGTCAGGTATGACAGGTGTGGGTGGCCCATACATGACAGGGACATTCAGTATGGTTGGCCCAGACATGCCAGGGCCGTTCGGTATAGGGGTGTACGACAGTGTCCAGTTCGTTACTCCTAGACCGCCCCCCAGCATGGCTCCGAGACCACCTATGCAGGAAAACCTTGGGAGGGGGGCACGTGTACGACATCCTTCCCACCTGCAATGCTCTCCATACACCGCCCTTCCTGATTCTACACCCCCCAGTCGCACGACCAAAAAAAGGGAAAGGTAAGCGGCCTTCCAAGACTGCGGGTTCACAGAAGGGATCTACGGTGGTGGAACGCATGTATCGGGATGGCACGTTGTCTGCTCAGATGAGACTTACACTTCTACCAATCCGGCCTGTAGATCGTACCTTTTGGGGTAAACTTTTGGGCTTGGAAGATAGTGAAGATTTTGAGACGGAGGTACGTATTTTTTTTTAGTTATATAATTTTATTAATAATAATTTGTAACTCATGCTTAACATGTAATTGTTTATTAATAGCACCTCGAGGTATGGGTCCGACTTCATCTGGAGTCACCCTCGTCGCTGGCTACTTAGACCTGGTGCTCCCAGACTTCATGTATTACGTGACTGTGCTTAAGGATCTTTCATACGTGACTGAGCAGTGCAGTGGTGCACAAGGAAGTGCTGGTTTTCCAGCGTGGGGCACTGTGAATACAGTATGAAAAACAGTTTACATGTATATTATTTAAGAAATTTCGAATTTATATAACTGACATATATTTTCTTATGTTTCAGGTGTTCATTCCATTATGTATAAGGAATAAGCATTGGGTGGTTGGGCGCTTCAATATGGACTCCATGATTATGACCATATATGACAGTCTCAAGCTTCCCACCTTGGAGGTAGCCCTTAGAGAAATGATGACCGAATTCACTATCAGGATGCCGCAATTGTTTACGACTTTGGGTGAACATTCGCTTGCACAAGCGTTTAGTAATTCCTTCAGTTAGGAATACGCGATGGATGTGCCACAGCAGAGGGGACCGCTTGGCAATTGTGGTCCATGGGCCTGTAAATTTCTCGCTGATTTGGTGCAGGGGCGACATCCATCTAGCACGGATACATCCAAAGACTGTAAGCGGTGGCTGTATGAGATGGCGGATATTATATGGTCTTTTAGGGAGGATGGATCGGCCGATGTTTAGTACCTAGTGTTAAAATGTAAAATATTATTGTACAAACTATTTTTTATTTAGTTCGTTACTTTTACATCTACTAAACCTTATTATACATCTTTTATGAATTTAACTTACCTTAGAAACAACATTACAGAGGCAGTAATTAAATTTAAAACTCATCAAAACATACAAAATATTGAACTGTTTTATTCACGAAGAAATTAGAACATCGAAAAGGTACGAAACAGGTAAAGTCCAGATACGAAATGGTCAAAAATACTTGCACAATCTAAGGATAAAGTGCTTTACATTGATCAATCCAATTTTGTTTCTCGTTTATCTCATCCTGCATGACTGCGAACTCTTGGATACACTTGTTCGCTCGTTCGTTGTCGTAACGAATACGGTCTTCCTTATCTTTTATCTCCCGCTTCAATCTTTTTATCGCTTCCCTGTCTTCGTCCATCCTTCTCAAGTACCCTTCCTTCTTGGCCATAATTTCTTTCCACCTTTGACTGAGTTCCTCGATCCTCGTCTCAGCTTTTTCTATGGATTGTCTCATCCTTTCCGGCATTGTTTGTGAGGAGGGGGGTTCGAAGAAGAGGCTCGGTTTCCGGCCATAAGATATTAGTTGATGAAAAATGGTGTGTGGATTGGGTGACTTATAAGTTGGAAATAAGGTGAGTATTTATAGCCAAAAAACTAGTTATAGGTCCGCAATTGCGGACCTAGATTCAATTGCGGACTTAGATTAGGTCTAGATAAACCTGCACCTTTTTAGGCGAATATTGCAGGTCCGCCATTGCGGACCTAGTGCACCTCCACCATTGCGAACCTAGTAGAGGACCTGAACAACTATAAGTACCCCATGGTTAAGTGGCTATAAACCATAGAAAAACAAACACAGTGTGAATCATCAGAGTGATTAAACAATTTCTTCTTACATGGCATCTCCGAATCTTCATGTTTGGAACTTCAGAGGTTTAAATCAATCTCTTCCAGACACTACCACCGAGTTATATGGTTCGTGTTTAATTTTTTTTTTTGGTTTTGCTTGTGTTAAATGTCGTCGAAGGCTAATGTTGTTCATGTTTATCAACAGCGGCTTATCCACAAATGTTTACAATGAAAGTCCACCATCAAGGGTACTTCACGAAACCACCTAGAAGACACTACTTCCGTAGTCTAGAAATCTACGTTGATATGTTAGATGTCGACTATCTTTCCATGAAACTGTTTCACCAAATCATGAAAGAGCTAGGTTATGACGAACCGAAATATTATAAGTTGCATTTTAAAAGGCCGAATGGAGACTTATTGACTGGACTGCAAGCATTGGCTACTGATGAAGATGTAGCTAATATACGTCAGTATGTTGACGGCCATACCGTAATTGAAGTGTACAGCGAGAGAATGGAGCTTAACACTTCCGGACTCGTATCACCAGAGCATATTAGAAGTCGGTGGGGATTCCAGAAAAACCAAGCATCGTGTAGCCGTACATTTACATTTAAATGAGCGTGTATGTTTGTAATAAGCAAGTTTCAAAATATAGTAGTTGTAATTTGCATAGGGGGTCTTCAGTTTGACATGTATGTGCTCTTAAATAATACTGTGTCGAATGAGAACGTGTTTATGATATGCTCTAAAATAATATTGTCTCTAATACTTGTTTTCTAGCAGTATAAAATATAAACTGTTCAAACCAGAAAATATATATGATAGATAGGTAAGCATTTTCAGGTGAATCTTTCAGTCGAATATTACAGGTGAATCTTGCAGATCCGCAATTACGGACCTAGTGCACCTCCGCAATGGCGTACCCAGTGAAGGTCCACAATGGAGGACCTGAAAGACTATAAGTACCTCATGGTTGAGTTGTTGTAACCCATAGAAAAACAAACATATTGTCAATCACTAGAGTAATTGAACAATTTCTTCATACATGGCTGGAACTTCCCGTTCGCATCAACCATTGATGGATGGAAGTTCAAGGCTAGGTTGGAAACCACCCCAAACGGAGGAGGGTAGAGTAACTTTGGAATAACTCCAACCGATTATGCAATAACGGAGGAGTAGGAACAGGAATTTGACGACGCATATGACTGGTATGTAAAGACATATGAATATGAAGGGCCCCTCTCGTAACCATACACCTTCTCAAACGATGCCAACGGGGACGAGGGAATCCATACGACAAGCAGAGGTGGAGATTTCCAAGCTCAAAGACCTATGGCGGAAGAACAGGGCCGAGCAGATAGAGTTAGAGACTGTCGTCGAGAGAAAGAAGCAGACGGTGACAGTGTTGCAGAGAGAGATCAAGGAAGAGCAGAACAAAATAAATAATATCAAAGAAACCTATCCCCGCATAGAGGACATGATCAATGAAAAGGCTGATTTGATCATTAGATGTAAAGCTCTCTACCCAAAGGGACACTAGTTTACCTTTTGGTTCTATGTTTCGAACTTTGTTTAAATTAACCTTGTCATGTAGTAGTCAATAGACTTCCGTTGCTCGGTTCTATCCTTAGGTTAAGTAATAAAAGTGTAGCATTTTGTTTACTATCATGATACACGAACATTATTCATTATAATCAATACGTTAATTACATACATTGTTACTCGTTCAGATCAACATTTAAATCAAAAGTTTAATGTCTATTGGTGCCTCCATAATCGTCAGTAGGCATTGGTTGAGTGGTGCGGCTACCAGATGCTCTTTGTCTTCCACGATTCACTGGTTCAGGCGCCTGACATTAAGTCCGAGTATGTCCGATTTCTCCACATCGAGTACATCTCCTCGGTGTGGGATCCTTACCACGAGATGGGATACGATCGTGGTTACTCGGTCTTCCGGCGCGTCTCTTGTAGACCGGTGGCTTAACGGTCATAAGCGAAGTGTCTGGAACAACCCATGTTGATGGATGCCCAGGTGGATGTATGACCTCTGAGTATGTGGCTCGAAAATTATCCACTTTGAAGTAAGGCGATATCAGGTGGATGACATATGTACACCGTTCATGCCTGGCAACGGCGATTGCATGACTGCAAGGTAAACCGGAGATCTGCCATTTCCTACAAGAGCAACTCCAACGATGGTAATCCACTTTCGCGTCCCTACGAGAATCTTGAACTTCATATAGGCCATAACCTATTTCATGGACAATAAAACTTTCCGACTTCACCTGTCGCCTTCTAACAATTATTTCTATTTTTGGGGGGAGAGCATTTACCCATCTCGCTGCATAAAAACGAAAGATTAAAATATTGAAGAAAATATGTTGTGAATTTTTGTGACAAACCAAAATAACAGTGGATAAGTGTGACTATGAAAACCTGTTTTGTTATGACGAATTGAATACCAGTCTTGTTGAAATTCTCGGAAGTAATCCATAAGGGACACGATAGGAAGTTTTCGAGCAAAACGAGACAGTGCATTGACCGACTCGGCGCTGTTTGAAGTCATTATGTTGTAACGCATTCTAAGGAAATAGGCCCGTGACCATTTCTCCTTGCCAACCGCATCCATAAGTGGCGCTCCAACAGGTATAACGCGTTGTAGAACTTCCATTTTACGTTCAAAATCCTCCTCTGTGTACGCTTTACACGTTTTCCAAAACATACCAATCCTAAACTTGGCCCTAATGTCCCTGCTTTTTACGTTCATCAGCAAATGGCGACAACACAAACCATGATGGGCATTTAGGTACACCGTGTTGATATCTTGGCTTATGGATAAAGCCCTGTCGGATATGAACACCAACCCTTCCGGTTCTTGGATACATTCCTTCTGTAACACCCCGAATTGCGTTTGGCCAAATAAGAAAAATAAGGAAAGAATTGCAATCTGTGGGGCGCACGAACTCCTTCACAAAAAACGCACGGGTCATGCGTATGGACAGAAAGTCCAGTTCGGGTTAAATGCGATTTTTTCCCCAAATCTCAATCACTTCTCATTTTCTATCTTCAAGTATTCTCTCCCAAACCCTCCCTCTTCATTTACTTCATCTAGGGTTTCTTCAACCACCAAACCTTCACACCATTTATTGCTAAGTTAAGAGCATCATCCAAGGTTTCGGTTTGGAAGCTTCACCACCATCTCCATCTTCATCTTCCCCAAGTGTCAAAAGATAGATTTTGGGGTTTTCATCTCCTACCTCTTAATTTCTAGGTTTTTGGGTCGGTGTGAGCAATAAGTCATCATTGAAGATCCATCCAAGTGGTTGCATTGAAGTATTCTTCAAGATCTTCACCTCCTTCAAGTCTCATCTTCTCAAAGCTAGGGTTCCATCTATTTTCTGGGTTTTTGGTTCAAAACCTAGATTGTGAGTTTGCTAACCTTTGTTAAAACTAGATACACATCATATTCTTCTACTTGTTATTATTTATCTCTATATGTTCAAGTATTTGGGTTTTGATTATGAGGAAATGTTGGAAATATGATTATGTGTGAAATGCCATGTTTTGCTCTAAATGTACAAGTATTTGGGGTTCTTCTCTTGAATACATATTATGTGTACTTTGATACGATAAATGTATACATGTCTCGGTATTGGGATGATTATTAGTCGAAATTCCTTTTGGTGAAATATGTATATGTAATGATGAGCATGATTATCTTTTGGGTCTCATGATAGACTTATGTGTTAGGATGGTAACATTGTACCCTTGGTTGGTATCGAAATGTATTGGTTGAAATATACCTTAAGGCCTCCTATAAATTATGTTGGACGAACCAAGTCAGTAGACACTAGGAGGATGTAGTCTTGGGCGCCATTGTGATGGTATGTGCCTAGACCTCCGCCATTCGAGGAATTTCCTTTGGTGTAGTCCTCGGGTGTGTCGGGCCTTTCAGGTGTCTCTTGGTAGATGACATCAAGGTATATCGACACTTTGGGTGGAACTTGATTGGTGTTATGGGTCTCCCCCATTGACTCCACATTTGTTGAACTATGGTTAACTGCTGATAAGAATTGTAACTGTTCATGCATGCTTATTATTGTTCAACTCACTAGGATTTTTTGCCTAACACTTGTTTGGTGTCGATGTGTATCTCAGGTTCTAGCGGCGCCGGTCCTAAGCAGGTTTAGTTGCTTTGGGTGAGAGCTTGGGGATTTTGCACTTGGACGTATTATGCTTTTGGAGTGAACCGTTGGGTTTATAGATGACAACCCTTTTGTAATCTCTTTTCTAGTTGTAGAAATTAGATTAGTTGGTTGTTATTTGTTGTCCGTTAAATTACAATTGTGATTAAACAGGTTGGTATTAATTCCCCATTTTTGGGAGGCTCTTGCTATGGCAATTTTAATATACCTCATGTCCGTTTATTTTCGAATTTTTGTTATCCCTATTTTTACGATGTTATAAGTTGGTATCAGAGCTTTAGTTTAAGTGAACTAGGTATTGTTTAGCATATCTAGACTTAAGCTTTAGACTTTATGACTTCACCTCCACTTGGGTAGCAATCCTAGGTAGGGAGAGCGTTAGGATTACGGAATTACTTTAATTGAAAGTCATGATGACGGTGACAAGAATTCTTGTGTATGGTTCGTTCATAATTTCACTTAGCTACTGCTATTATGAATGCATTGTTACGTAGGCATACTTGGTTTACTATTATTATGATAATTGATGAAGGTATTAGTACGTACAATGAGTTCAACTCGTTTAGTCTTTTCTCAATCTATTTCTCGTGCGTGTATGGCAGATCGTGATGGTAAACACTCGAAGTAGATTACCGGACATGCCAGAGGGTCAACCAGAAGTGGAATCTGCAGTTGTACGACCCCCGGTGGGGGCAACCTCCGATGGAATTCCCGTACCCAGAATCTTGGGAGGCGGACCTGAGCATATTCCTCGCCGGAACCTCAATACAAATAATGCTATCATGGAAGAGGTGACCATGGAGACCCGGATTCGGGATAGCATGATGGTGGCCATGAACTCCGCCATGGCCCAACAACAAGAGTTCTTCATGAAACTCTTAGAAGATCGAGACGCCAGTAACCGACAACCAGAAACCATGGCGGAAAACATTGTTGTGGGGTCGGGTGGACCAAATGTGGTATCTGTTGAAGACCCATCTGATGATGGGAACAAGACGAAGACTAAGGGGTGCACCTACAAAGCGTTTCTGGGGTGCCACCCTAAAGAGTTTGCGGGTTCTGATAACCCGGTGGCTTGTATGTATTGGCTCAAGGAGGTAGAGATGGCCTTTGAGTCCAGCGAGTGTGAGTCTTCTCAACGAGTCAAGTTTAGTTCTCAACTACTTCGAGGAGAGGCTCTGATTTGGTGGAATGTCACTCGATCAGTCCTCACTCCTAAAGTTCTGGCTAAGTTGACTTGGCCGGTGTTCAAGGAGAAGATTATGGACAAGTATTGTAGTGAGCGTTCGATGGACAAGTTGGAGCGGGAGTTCCGAGATCTGAAGAAGGGGAATATGTCTATTGTTGGATACTCCAAACTCTTTTTGGAGAAACTAACCTTGGTGGGACATCTGGTCCCCGATGAAAGGTCAAAGATTAAGGCCTATCATCAAGGGTTACCGGCCGAGATGCGAACGGCGGTAAGAAATGTTAAGTGTTCGACGTTACAAGAGGTTATCGAAGAGTCCTTGCTCATTGAGGACGACATCAATGCCGAAAGGGAAGAGAAGAGGCATGTTGGTGAGAAACGGAAGTGGGAAGGGCCATCTGGGCCCGTTCGTCAATCAAGACCCTTTGTAAGCGAGAGAGCGGGTGATCATCGTCGTGAAGACCGGTGGTGCCACAAGTGCAAGTCAAAGCACTCGGGGCCATGTGTTGCAAGAACTTATTCTGGTCCAACGGGGTGTTCCAAATATGGTAAGAAGGACCACACGACCGAGAGTGTCCCATCCGGGGGCCGGTATGCTATGAGTGTCGAGAACCGGGGCATATGAAGAGGGATAGCCCAAAGCTAGTGGGAGGTAATGGTGGAAATTATGTGGGTTCGACGGCTAGAGTCGAATAACCACCAAGGGTACCAAGTCGAGCTTTCCGGATGACTACCGAGGAGGCAAAGGAGACCGCGTATGTTGTTTCGGGTACGTTTCTAGTAAATTCCTTGCCTGCTCGTATTTTGTTTGATTCGGGTGCTACATGTTCTTTTGTGTCGGATACTTTCTGTAAACAATTCACCACTCCTATTAGTGTCCTTCCCGATGCGTTAATAGTAGAAATAGCTAATGGGGATCAAGTGATCATTTGTGATCGTTTTTGTGATTGCACTCTAGAGATCGATGGAAATTCTTTCGGAGTAGATTTGCTACCTATGGCTATAGGAGGGTTTGATGTAGTCATAGGCATGGATTGGTTAGTGAGGCATAGGGCAGACATCTTTTGCTCCAAAAAGATGATCCAAGTGCCATTGCCGGAAAATGGGGTGGCTATGGGGAGAAAGGAAAGAGGAATAATTCTATTATTTTATCTCTTAAGGCTCGCAAGTTTCTAGTGAAGGGTTACCCTTCGTACTTGGCCTATGTGGTGGACGCAAAGAAAGAAAAGAAGTCCGTGGAAGACGTGGAGGTGGTGCAAGATTATCCGGACGTCTTTCCGGAAGACTTACCCGGATTACCGCCGGAGCGGCAAGTGGAGTTTCAGATTGACCTCACCCTGGGAGCGGCTCCGATAGCTCGTGCTCCATATCGTTTGGCACCGACAAAAATGAAAGAGATTATGACACAACTTCAAGAGTTGTTAGAGAAGGGCTTCATTCGACCGAGTTCGTCACCTTGGGGAGCATCGGTACTGTTTGTGAAGAAGAAGGATGGATCCATGCGGATGTGCATAGATTATCAGGAGTTAAACAAAGTCACGGTGAAGAACAAGTATCCTTTACCTCGCATCGACGACCTTTTTGATCAACTACAAGGCGCGGGATGCTTCTCGAATATTGATCTTCGGTTCGGATATCATCAAGTGAGAGTGAAGAACGAAGATATTCCGAAGACGCCTTTCCGAACGAGATACGGTCATTATGAATTTTTGGTGATGCCTTTCGGCTTAACCAACGCTCCGGCCGTATTCATGGATTTGATGAACCGTGTGTGTCGCCCATTCTTGGATAAATCCGTGATCGTCTTCATCGACGATATTTTAATATATTCAAAGGATGAGTCCGAGCATGGAAAGCACTTACGGGAAGTATTGGAAGTTCTAAGAAGAGAGAAACTGTTTGCGAAGTTCTCAAAGTGCGAATTCTGGCCCCAAGAGGTGCAATTCTTGGGGCATGTGATATCAAAGGACGGAGTAAAGGTACATCCGGCAAAGATCGAGGCAATGATGAGTTGGGAGCCTCCAACAATTCCGACGGAGATCCGAAGCTTCTTGGGTTTAGCGGGTTACTACCGGCGTTTCATTCAAGATTTCTCAAAGACAGCGACTCCGCTCACTTCTCTTACAAGGAAGAACGTCAAGTTTCTTTGGACCGATGCACAAGAGCAAGCGTTTCAGACGCTCAAGAGGAAGTTGTGCGAAGCTCCGATCTTGTCCTTACCCGAGGGATCGGAAGATTTTGTTGTGTTTAGTGACGCTTCCAAGATGGGACTTGGGTCTGTCCTAATGCAAAGGGGGAAAGTAATCGCCTACGCGTCGCGACAATTAAAGGATCATGAGAAGAACTATATGACTCATGATTTGGAGTTGGCGGCGGTAGTATTCGCGTTAAAGTTGTGGCGACACTACTTGTATGGGACCAAGTGTACTCTTTTCACGGATCACAAGAGTCTCAAGTACATCTTCGACCAAAAGGAACTCAACATGCGACAAAGGAGATGGTTAGAGCTTTTGAAGGATTACGATTGTGACCTACTCTATCATCCCGGTAAGACCAATGTGGTGGCGGATGCATTGAGTCGAAGGAGTCATGGTGGTGGTGTCAAAATGTCCCTTACAAGGATCGATGTGGTGTCGAGTTTGTTGGAAAGTGTTAAGGCAAGTCAAGTGGAAGCACTTAAACAAGAGAACCTCAAAGTCGAAGTCATGGTGAAACAAAAGGAACTTTTAACGAAAGACGGTCGTGGACTCAAGCTCTTTCAAGGGCAGATTTAGGTGCCGAAGTTGGGAGGAAATCGGGAGTTGCTTCTTGAAGAAGCGCATAAGTCGAAATATTCTATACATCCCGGTAGCACCAAGATGTATAGAGATTTAAAGTTAAATTATTGGTGGCCGGTGATGAAACTAGATGTGGCTAGCTATGTGGAGAAGTGTGTCACTTGTCTCCAAGTCAAGGCGGAACATCAAAGACCGTATGGAAGCTTGCAACCGTTGTCCATTCCCGAGTGGAAGTGGGACAACATCACTATGGATTTTGTAACTAAGCTACCGAAGACCTTGCGCGGTCACGACACCATTTAGGTAATCGTTGACCGGTTGACCAAGAGTGTGCATTTCCTTGCAATGCGGGAGACCTTGCCAATGGAGAAATTGGCCAAGCTTTATATTGATGAGGTGGTGTCGAGGCACGGAGTTCCGTAATCTATCGTGTCGGATCGAGATAGTCGCTTCACTTCGAACTTTTGGACTAGCCTGCAAAAGGAGTTGGGTACTAGGCTGAATTTGAGCACGGCGTACCATCCTCAAACGGATGGCCAAAGCGAGAGGACAATCCAGACGCTAGAAGATATGTTAAGGTCGTGTGTTATAGACTTCGGGGGAAATTGGGATTCACACCTACCATTGGTAGAGTTCGCGTACAACAACAGTTACCATTCTAGTATCGGAATGGCACCATTCGAGGCTTTGTATGGACGGAAGTGCAGAACCTCGGTTTGTTGGCTAGAAGCGGGCGAAAAGCAATACGCCGGGCCGGAAATAGTGCAAGAGACGACGGACAAGGTGAAAGAGATTCGGGAAAGGCTAAAGGCGGCGCAAGACCGGCAAAAGAGCTATGTGGACAAGAAGAGAAGACCGGTTGAGTTTCAAGTGGGCGACCGGGTCATGTTGAAAGTATCTCCGTGGAAGGGGATTATACGTTTTGGGAAGCGTGGGAAGCTTAGTCCTCGTTTCCTTGGACCTTTCGTCATTTTGAGAAGGTTGGGTTACAAGCTTACCGGTTGGATTTACCACCGGAAATGGATGGGATACATTCTACATTTCATGTATGCTACCTTCGGAAATGCCTAGCCGAGGAGGAAAGCCTTATTCCTTTGACAAAAATTCGGGTGGACAATGGAAATCGTTGCGTTGAGGAACCAGAGGCAATCTTGGAGTCAAAGGTGAAGAAATTGCGGCACAAAGAAGTGGTTATGGTTAAAGTCCAATGGAAGCACCATCGGGGTGCAAACATTACTTGGGAGTCCGAAGACGATATGAAAAAGCGTTACTTGCAGCTGTTCAATTTAGGGTAAGATTTCGGGGACGAAATCCTTATTAGGTGGGGAGGATTGTAACACCCCGAATTGCGTTTGGCCAAATAAGAAAAAGAAGGAAATAATTGCAATCCGTGCACCCTCCTTCACAAAAAACGCACGGGTCGTGCGTATGGACAGAAAGTCCAGTTAGGGTTAAATGCGATTTTTCCCCAAATCTCAATCACTTCTCATTTTCTATCTTCAATTATTCTCTCCCAAACCCTCCCTCTTCATTTACTTCATCTAGGGTTTCTTCAACCACCAAACCTTCACCATTTATTGCTAAGTTATGAGCATCATCCAAGGTTTCGGTTTGGAAGCTTCACCACCATCTCCATCTCCATCTTCCCCAAGTGTCAAAAGATAGATTTTGGGGTTTTCATCTCCTACCTCTTAATTTCTAGGTTTTTAGGTTGTTGTGAGCAATAAGTCATCATTGAAGATCCATCCAAGTAGTTGCATTGAAGTATTCTTCAAGATCTTCATCTCCTCCAAGTCTCATCTTCTCAAAGCTAGGGTTCCATCTATTTTCTGGATTTTTGGTTCAAAACCTAAATTCTGAGTTTGCTAACCTTTGTTAAAACTAGATACACATCATATTATTCTACTTGTTATTATTTATCTCTATATGTTCAAGTATTTAGGTTTTGATTATGAGGAAATGTTGGAAATATGATTATGTGTGAAATGCCATGTTTTGCTCTAAATGTACAAGTATTTGGGGTTCTTCTCTTGAATACATATTATGTGTACTTTGATACGATAAATGTATACATGTCTCGGTATTGGGATGATTATTAGTCGAAATTCCTTTTGGTGAAATATGTATATGTAATGATGAGCATGGTTATCTTTTGGGTCTCATGATAGACTTATGTGTTACGATGGTAACATTGTACCCTTGGTTGGTATCGAAATGTATTGGTTGAAATATACCTCAAGGCCTCCTATAAATTATGTTGGACGAACCAAGTCAGTAGACACTAGGAGGATGTAGTATTGGGCGCCACTGTGATGGTATGTGCCTAGACCTCTGCCATTCGAGGAATTTCCTTTGGTGTAGTCCTCGGGTGTGCCGGGCCTTTCGGGTGTCTCTTGGTAGATGGCATCAAGGTATATCGACTCTTTGGGTGGAACTTGATTGGTGCTATGGGTCTCCCCCATTGACTCCACATTTGTTGAACTATGGTTAACTGCTGATAAGAATTGTAACTGTTCATGCATGCTTATTATTGTTCAACTCACTAGGATTTTTTGCCTAACACTTGTTTGGTGTCGATGTGTATCTCAGGTTCTAGCGGCGCCGGTCCTAAGCAGGTTTAGTTGCTTTGGGTGAGAGCTTGGGGATTTTGCACTTAGACGTATTATGCTTTTGGAGTGAACCGTTGGGTTTATAGATGACAACCCTTTTGTAATCTCTTTTCTAGTTGTAGAAATTAGATTAGTTGGTTGTTATTTGTTGTCCGTTAAATTACAATTGTGATTAAACAGGTTGGTATTAATTCCCCATTTTTGGGAGGCTCTTGCTATGGCAATTTTAATATACCTCATGTCCGTTTATTTTCGGATTTTTGTTATCCCTATTTTTAGGGTGTTACACCTTCAACATCGTCAAAAACCAAGTCCATGCCTCCCCACTCTCAGACCTCCCCACTCCGAAAGCGACCGACACAATTTGGTTATTGGCATCCATAGCAACGGCTAAGAACATTGTGCCCAAGTAAGGACCCTTCAAATGAGCGCCGTCTATTATAAGGACACGGCGCAAGTGTCCCAGAAACGACCGAATCTACATAAATTACATGGTTTAACCGTTAGAAAATTAAAGACAATATCTATTAATGCAAAAAATATATTGGCCGAGGCAAAACATAACCAAAATACGTACCGAGCAACCAAGGGCAGCAAAACACATCTCAAAACGTCCTGTACTATCTGTCTTTATTCGGGTGAACGTACCAGGATTATTAAGCTCCAAGTTATAGAAGAACGCAGGAAGTCGGCTAAAAGATTCCTAGGGGGTACCCCGCTCAATGGTTAGCGCATAAGCCTTCGCATGCCAAGCTTTCCAATACGAGATATTTAGGTGCATGTCCGCCTTCATGTCGTTCACAATGTCTTTTCCACGTATTCTCCGGCTTTCATCACGCAATTTAGGCAAATTTATGTGTCCCAATACTCTGCTATTGGCGTTACGGTGGTGGGGATTCATCTGGGTCCTTGAACAAGTGTGTACGTCGTTCATAATTCGTACGTGGAACATAGTGGTATTCTGTATGCACATAGCATAAATACACCAATTACAGTTAGGTTGCACACATCTCACATCGTATCGGGATTTTGAAGATCTTTCAACTCTAAACTGGAAACCCTCTTCAAGGGTCTTCCTCCCGATAGCAAGGGTA
Organism: Arctium minus; assembly: GCA_954870635.1. Lineage (NCBI taxonomy): Eukaryota > Viridiplantae > Streptophyta > Magnoliopsida > Asterales > Asteraceae > Arctium > Arctium minus. The sequence continues at coordinate 46,336,091 of OX941096.1, forward strand.
ATTTCGTCTTTCGTTTGAAAAACATCCCCTAAATTAACTCTTCTACTACGGGTATAATGTACGGGTGCTTCGTTTGGTGTGATAACGGGCTCTCGGTCTTCTGGAAGGGAGGGGGCATACCAAAGAAATCATTTATCCCACCATATGATTTAACAGGACTAGGTTCAGACGTTTCTTCTTCTTCTTCTTCTTCTTCATCTGTATGAACATCAGAAAGACCCAGGTTATAAACATGAGATTCATCGAGGTCTTGATCAAATTCTTCATCGACTTCGTCTTCCTCATCGGCTCGTTCGTCTACCAGTTCTTCTTCTGTCTTAAGAACAACATCGAGGTTATAGTCACTCATACCATAACCATGTTCATGAAGATAAGCGGAATCAAACTAAGGCCTGTAAGATGTTTGACTCTGCTCAGGGAACTGAGGCATGCAAGATGTTTGATTATGCTCGGGGAACTGAGGCACGTAAGATGTTTGATTCTGCTCGGCATACACATCAGGAGCGCCTCCGGTGTTCGAACCACCACCAACGTTGCTGTTGCCCGCCATCGTGTAATCGTCGTAAACGTAAAGTGTTGGCGGAGTTGTAAAAGCCATAGCATTTTGCAAGAAACACGAAACTTCGGCATTGTCTCTTAGCTGAACCATTTGGCCAGAATTTATGTAAATAATTTTGGTGGTACCAACAATGGTGTCCATACCACATTTCTCACGAAGATAACTAACCAACCTTTGATGCGTGATAGTTGTCGGAACCATGATGCGAACCATCGGGCGATCAGTATCATAATCCCACCCTTGATCATTCTGTTGAAAGTAACCTCCACCCAAAATACGCAACTTTACTTTTTCAGAAACAGAACTCATCTTCAAGTTTTCAGGTGTTTTTGAAAATTTTTCTCAGAAAACAAAACTGCTTACCTTCCGTTTTCAGGCTTGCTATTTTTGGGAAAACTTCACGGTTTCAAATTTGTTCAAAATGCTTCAATGCATTCAACCACTAAACTGTATATCTGACAATTATATAGAACCAAAATAATGCAGCTCCGCAACGAAAACGTACGTCAAAAAACAAACAAATCAACAAAAACATGGTAAATGGTGGACCTAGCCTAGGTCCGCAATGGCGGACCTGCAGTCAAGAGGGCGGACCTGGCTTGGTCGATTCAGAGCATGACACGTGTATATATAGCGGACCTGGGTCGGGTGGCGGACCTACCGACCCGACCCGTTGCGGATCTGTCTTTGACCGCTAGATTTTTTGTCTTTTTCTGCAAGGTGGCGGACCTGCAGGTCCGCCATTACGGAGCTAGGTCTATTTTCGTAAATTCGAGAGAAAAATGGCTAGGAGATGCAAATGGCTTAATACTTTGGTTATTTCAGCCAATTTCCCTATCATATATCATCAACTATATATAAAAAAAATTATTATCACATTTTTATAAAATAAATATAATAATAAAAAACATATAAAAAATGGGCAAAATGGAAACATTATGAACACAAGGACTGGGGTGCTTCCGGTCATCACCAACAATCCTATCCGCAAACTCCTTCAACCCTCTCCCTCCAACCAAAACCAAAACCTTCTAAACAACAAATATTCAAAACCCCCAAATTCTCACCCTTTTTCCATGGCAAAACCCTCATAACCCTTCTCATAATCATCATCGAATTAATGGCCTCCATATCCACGTGCTTCACCATAACACCTAAATCCCATTCAAAACCTTCATCAATCTTTTCCCTTAAACCCTCCCCCCAATTTCACTACTCTCTTAGGGCACATAACAACGATTTTCACAGGGAATTATTGAGATTTAGGAGATACCATGGTGGTAGTAATACTAGAAGCTTTGTGTCTGAAATAAGGGCTGGTTTCAATGTTCCGTCGGTGGAATCGACGGCTAGGATTAGGCCAGGGAGGGTAATTGAGAGCGATAAGTTGCCGGCGGATGTGAGGAAGCGGACGATGGACGCTGTGGATAGGTGTGGAAAGAGAGTGACAGTTGGTGATGTGGCAAGTAAGGCTGGGATTAAGTTGACTGAAGCTCAAAGGGCTTTACAGGCTCTTGCTGCTGATACTAATGGTTTCTTGGAGGTATAGTTAATTAGTTACCTGGTTATAGTAGTGTTTAATCACTAATGATGTGCGTTTTTCTGATTTGTTTATGATCCAATTACATTTTCGTTATTTTTTGTGTGGTAAATGCGTTAATTATGTATTGCGACCTGAAATCCTCTGATTTGGGTTCAGTACCAGTTGATCAATGGAGGATTGGTAACTGTACTTGCGGCTGTATGCGATCACTGCTTTGAGATTTTGAACTAAATGTATAATTGTTGATGTTGACAAATTAAATCGCCAAAAGTGGTTAGTGGTTGCTTAAAGAAGAACAGAAGATAGAAATGGGGTATTGTAAAATGTCCTCATGTAGGTAAAATTGTTTTGTTCTTGCTTCGGGTTGGTTAATAAATTTGCTCTTGTAATTGAAAAGCTCAATGATAAATCGTTTCACCCAGTAATATGTACACACACAAATTTGAAGAAATTAAATGTGAATTATCCCTCTCGCTGGCTGTACTCAATAAATAATTAATTATTAATTCCATTATTCAAGTTGAACCAGGTATATGTTGGGTAGAACTGTAATTTGACTCCAAAGTAGTATAAACTTCTTAGTAATAGTTCAAGCTTCTAATCTTGTAGTAAGACATTCGGTTTTGTCTTTACAAGTTCTGATTATGTTCATTGAATAAGCTTTTCTGTATTGAACTTGATTTTGCCTGTGTGGTCAAGATTCTTCCTCCCCAACCTTGAAATAAGTTAATTAGAAAAAGTTTAAGAACTCATAAAGTATAGATCAGCTTCAACTATTAAACGTATTGTTGATTTATCTTTTATGGAAAGAAGCAGGTCAGGAATCCATGTCCTTCATCCATTAGAACATTAACTTACAAGCCTTGGATTGACAAGCACTGACATATGGGAATGTCTTAAAACACTAGCTGTATGTTTAGGTAGGTGTTTATAATCCGTTTTTGTTCAATCTAATTTCAAGTCAACTTGGGTCTTTTTTGGGCTCTGCCCCTTTGTCAATCAGATCGATTTTGGCCTAAAAGATTTGTTTGCATGCTATGGAATTCATATATTGAGCCAACTCAGTGCTTCGTCTCTCTTAGATTATTATTTCTCGAACTCATGCCTATTGCAACAATACTTGCATACTATAGAAGTGTTTGACTATTATTCAAACGTAACATCTTTGGCGAATCCTACATCCCAGTGAATAAGAAGGATGCTTGGTATATATAGCAAGTAACCCCTAACTACCGTAACATGTTTGCTTGCAACTTGCGGGCAAAGCTGACAATATCACTACATTAGTTGGGGTGTCACATAATGGTATTGTTATACCCTGGAAGCTGCTACATATGCTAATAGGAGTAGTTGCTAGGTTGGTAGTACTTTTTAGTAACAACATAATACCAGTGGTTAAGAGGTGTAGGGGCAATGTAGGTTTTGTGAGTATTCTGTTACACAGGGGTAAAAAGGGTAATGTAGCAAGTTGGTTTGTTAAATAGGTGAGAGGAAAGTAGGAGGGGGGTATCTGATTTACAAGTTGTTTGGCATGAGCTTGGGAGATCTTCTGGCAGGCTCGAATTTGCTGGTATCTTGTTCCTTTTTTCAATTGAAATCATTCGACTACATCAATCAACATTCCCCAAATTGTTTGGTGTTGATTGGGTATCAGAGCCGATCCGTGTGTCATTGGGATAGTAGGGCAAACTTCACTGAGGACGTTGAGTTCCTTTGTTTTGGGGGGGGGGGGGGGGTGTCTGACATCTTAGGCAAATCCCACATCTCCAATGAACAAGGAGGATGTTGGGTATTTATAATGAGTAACCCTCCCAACCGTTATGACACGTTTTAAAATTGTGAGCCCGGGTTGCGATTTGCTGGCAAAGCAAACAAAAGCACTAAGTTGGTTGGAGTGCACCTAATATTAAATAGGCGGAACTTGTAATTTCCAAAGTTAAGTATATTATGTGGACCAAAATCAGTATGATAAAGAATTCTCTAATATTTGACTTGTGGGCTAATAGACAATGTTAGCACAAGCGTTGCAATTAATATGGAACATCCAAAAAATGAACAATGTTTCAACTTTCATGGGATGGAGGGAATTCTTTGATGTATAAAAGGGTTGTCAGCTTCATGATTATCATCACTTTTGGGTTTCCATTGTGCACATGCTTTGTTCTTGTTAGTGGAATAATGTCTATAGAACCATTATTATAACATGCTAGGCATATTTTTCTTATTTGAGTTTGTTACTGAAATGGACATACATGGATCTATCATCTAGATTGCTCATTAGAGTTCTTGATGTGGTGAGTGCAATCATTTTGAAGATGATTTCAACAGGTTTCAGATGAAGGTGATGTTCTCTATGTGTTTCCAAAAGACTATCGTTCAAACCTTGCAGCCAAGTCTCTTAGGATAAAATTTGAACCTCTGTTTGAGAAGGCAAAGGTATGTAATTCCAATGCCTAAGTATGTCTTATATGCGATGTTGTTGAGGGATCAATATGATGCCCAAAACTTACAATTTCATTCCAAATGTGATTTTACAGTCCGCTGCTGAATACTTGATCAGGGTTACTTTTGGAACAGCATTAATTGCTTCCATTGTTATCGTTTATACAACAATCATTGCTATTATCTCAAGTAGTAGGTAATTGGTTCTGTCTATTTCTATTATCTTAATGATCATGCTCTTACCTTTTTATAGGAGTTAGATAGAAGATTTTATCATTAATGTTTTTCGAATAAGACAGTTCATATATTATTGATAATGACAGTGAAGAAGATAATCGAGGAAGACGCAGAGGAAGATCTTTTGATTCAGGATTCTCTTTCTATTTTAATCCAGCAGATTTGTTTTGGTAATGTTCCATTCACAGTTCTCGTTATTTCTATTCATGCAGTAGTACAGGATGATCGTAAATTATCAACTAGTTTGTTCTGATTAGTGATTAGGGATTGTAATTTGTTGCAAATATTTGAAATCCGAGATTGTCATTCTTTTTCCCTGATTATCTTTGCACCCACTAAATATTGGGGCATATCCAAGCTGAATTTGGGGCAGATATAGTCATATAGGTGTATCCTCTAAAAGTTAGATGGCAATTATATCCATTATTTAAAAATAAACGCATCCAGATCATAATAACATTTCATATAATTTATATTTCTTGAGAAGGGAATGTGGAAACTATATCAGATAGTAGGGGATTATTATGTCCAGGAGGCCAGATATCCTTTTTCTAAAATTTAAATTTATATAAAATATGTAGTTTCTAAATTTTGTATAAATACAAGTACCTGGTCATCGTACAAGAAATGTCCGAGCGTGAACCCCCAGCAGCCATATAGCGTTAGCGAGGTGTGAAGTTTTTTATCATCCTGGCGTCGAGCTATTTTTCCGCAGGACCTCCCCTACAGTATCGTCACCGCAGTAGAGGTTCTTTGAATCAAACGTTGAATGAAATAGATTCTTTTTTCGATATCCCTTGGAAAGAAAAAGGTAGCACCGAAGAAAGGAAAGAGCGGGATGGTTCTCGTTAGCAAGGATAGAGAGACAAAAGGATAGCTTCGAAAGTATCTTCACGGAAACAACCACTCTACCCTTTGGGCCGTCTTAGACCTTATGATTGGTGTTGATCTCCCAAAAATTTGGAGACCTTTTGTTAACACACACAAAGGATTTACTTGTTAAAAGAAGAATTTGTGTGGCTAGTTTGTGGAACAATAATAAACGAAGTTCCATGGTTAAAGTTTTATTTGTGACCGACACTCCTTGTTGTAGTAGAAGCACCTTCTTATACATTTGTTTCTCTGTTCCATAGATTCATGGCTACGTTTCAGTCTTAGGGTTTAGTAGAAATGTGGTATGACAACTCTGTGGACATGCTTTTTCTTTACTCGTTGAACTTCTCCTTTAGGTATTGGGATCCATATTACTATAGGAGGCGGCGCGTGCGAAAAGAAGATAATGGAATGAATTTCATTGAATCTGTAAGCCAAAATATTAAGTTTGCATTTCATATATGCTAATTGTTTACTGGGGTGGACAATGAACTAGTACACTTTGTTGATCTTTTGTAGGTATTTTCGTTTGTATTTGGTGATGGTGATCCAAATGAAGGTATTGAAGAAGAGAGGTGGAAGTTGGTAATAATTGAGCACTAGTTCAGTGGTCCGTTACTTTCAATGTTTTGTCTTGCTATATGTGTATATCTTGGTCATGTTTTGCTTCTTCCCTTATTGATATAGTCTATTATGAAAGTCATCCTTCCTTCTTGCTGCTCACCCTCGTGCCTAATAGAAACTTATTAGGATAATGCAATCAAAATACTCGAAATATTAGAATGGAACACAACTTGAAAGCGCCATTAATTATCAATTTCTTTTTCCAGTTGTGCACTTTCAAATGACGTTAATTTTGAAGGATTCTATATGATTTCTAATACGTTTTGTTTTTCATTATTCCCCCTATGGTTAACTAATAAGCTACATTACATTCAGATAGTTAAGCATGGTGTATGCACTATACACTTCATGTTTCTCTCTTCTTTCATGTGCTTCTGTATTTTAAGTTCCTACTTTTTTCCTTTATGCCGATCATTTAATAATATTTTATCCCACTATTGCAGATTGGTCAGTACATTGCATCAAATGGTGGTGTTGTTACAGCAGAGGAACTTGCTCCATATCTTGACGTACAAACTGCAGAGAAGACGGTATGACCTTGCTTATGACTTGTACATTATACTAAGCAGCAAAATCATAATGTGGGACGAACTTATCTCTAGAAAAAAAAAACCCATCTAGTTCTGAAGAAGGATTCAATAATTATTATTTTACGACTTATATCCAGAAAAAAAAACATTTAGTTCTGAAGAAGGAATTAATAATTATGAGTTACCACGATCGCCCGAGTGGAACTTAATATTTTCTCTCAAGGAACTATTTTAAAATGCAATAATGTAGGGTCAACATTCTTTGAGGAGCTGTCTTTAATTACTGATCAATTGCATATAGAAGGCTACAATCGAATTGTGGGTATGATGAAAGAAATGGTGAAGTCCATATTGATACATAAATTCGAGTCCGTATGCATTTTATGAGGATTATTAAGTTTGTCATCATGTCATGTAATCAAATGAAATTACAATTTGGACCTTGGCACTCTTGACTTCATTCATTTGTCACCCATTTTGACTTGCATGAAATACTTGAGAGTAATGCAGTCTTTTGATAGTTTCTGTTTACTTCAAAGAATTTATATCATTTGCAATCATGTTTTATTAATTTTTATCAAGTAATTTGAGACATATTCTGGTTGGTTAGATGCGAAGTTTGCAAGCTTTTGCCATTGTATTTAAATTTGTTATTTTCTTATATGTGAAGTTAACCAAGTTTTCTTACTATTTTGTGACAAATTTTTTATGTCATTTTCGTTGAACTACTCTTTTATCGCACTGAGCTCTGAGTAACTGAGCTAGGTATAAAGATCGACATTCTTCATTCATAATACCGTATATAAACCATTCCAGTTGTCTTTTACTTCAGGATGATGATGATGACTCGTACATATTACCTGTTCTTCTGCGTTTCGATGGTCAACCAGAAGTGGATGAAGAGGTATGTTGCAAACGGAAGTTGAAAGAAACAGGATTTTCACGTAGAATTGTTAGATAAATACAGTATCTTCATCTTTGCAGTATCATTTTCCATCATTTGTATGTTTTCTTCTTCTGTCGACTAGTGGTTTATGGCAGTTACGATTTTCAAAAGTATTCTATTATTTTATCTAAATCTCATCTCTTTCCAGGGCAACATTCTGTATCGGTTTCCATCACTTCAACGTACAGCTGCTTCACAAAGAAGTGGAAGGAAGGAATACGTGGGTAGAAAATGGACCGAATGGGTGGGAGGCGTTGACAAGTTCTTCAAGGAGAAAAATTGGGATTTCAGGTCTTTATCGCTTTCTTAATTCCTTCCATATTTTGTTTGCATCTAGCCTTTTGACATGTGTCGGTGCTCACCATACAGTAAAATTAGCAACACAGAGAGGGCAATGGTTGCTGGTTTGGGTGCACTTAATCTCTTTGGGGTGATTGTTCTTGGTACCATGTTGAAGTATGTTCGTAATATATCGATTTTCTAATAAATAATTATTTTATTTCTTCTTCACTTCACTTTGCTAACTTCTTTTCTGCGACTGTATTTGAAGGACTATGACGGTTACTCCAAGCGGATTCATTTCATTTGTATCTGAAATATTTCCTGTTCTCCAGGTACGTACCATATTATGCATTAATGTTCTGTAGGGGAAATTAAAATGAGAACCGTACATATTTTGAGAACCCAAGACCAACTATTTCATGAATTATTCATGATGAATAATCCTAAAATATTCATGAATATTATTCATCATGAATATCATGCATTTTCATTATTCACGACATTCTTCGTGAATATCTATCAAGATATTCGTTATGAATTCCTGAATGGTTGGTTTCCAGATTCTAGAAATATTTATGTTCTCATTTGGACGTGCACCATGTTCTGAATGCTCCATTTGTTTCAAGTATACCGGTTTTCTGTTTTCTGCCTAAACGCATAGCAAATCTAGCAGCCTTGGTGACAGTTGACAATCATTTTCTAGGCTGAGGTTGTCAAAATTTCATGTATTTTATAATCAGTAACATCATTATCACAAGAAGTAATCGTTACCTTTTTTTTATATCATCATTTTTTGGAACTATGTACTGCCTAAAAACATGTTAGCTTTGTAGTTTTTAAGGACTGATGTTAAATTCATTAGCTATTGGATTGATTCTATAGTATTCAGGAATCAAACCAACTTTCTTGTGGTCTTACTCTACAAGGAGAAAGTTCAATTAGGAACCGTAGATATTTTGAGAACCGTGAGAACCGACTATTCATGTTGAATACATCTATATGCTCATGAATATTATTCATCATGAATATCATGTATTATTCATCAATCATCATAAATATCATGTATTTTCATCATTCATGATATTCATCATTAATATCTATCACAATATTCATCATGAATAATTGATGGTTGGTTTTTGTGGTTCTCAAAATATTTATGGTTCTCAAATGAACTTGCCCCTACTGTACAATTCTTTAATCATTCTTGCATTAACATGATCAACTTCACAGATCTACGCTGCCTCCTTCTTTGCTATTCCTTTGGTCCGATGGTTCATCACTCGAAAGACAAATGCTGAAATAGACAAAAGGAACCAAGCTAGGGAGCAGCGTGCACGAGCACTTGAATTGCCAGATGTCTCCCTCAGACGAAAGGTATGTTTGAAGGTTTATTCAGTATGTTGTATTTCTATGACTAAAACCTCAAATGGTGGTTGTTTTTTTTCAATGCTTTGATTGGAGTATTTATATATCATCACATGCTAAAAACCGAATGCATTGGGGGTTAGACAAGTATATAGCCAGCAAGTAGCATTCCTAATCTATATTATTTCCAACATTGAGGCCAACTTAACTGACAAATAAAGGCTTGGCCTTGGGATTCTACCAGTGATTTTTCTGGTTGTTATCTTCAGGGAGCCATGAGATTAGTCAAAGTGCGCGCAAGCTGGCCCTGACACCCACGGTTACCAAAAAATATCTATATTAAGATGGATGTTAATTAGGGTTGTAGAGAAGTCATATGTCATGTCGGTTATAATACTCTAGAACAATGACCGATACTTAGAAGCATCCATGTGAAAGGGTATTGTATAGTAGTAACATGCTCCCTTCATCATGAATAGTCGGTATATCCCTCTTGAAGCATCCAAAAAACCAAAAAACCAAAAAAACCAAAAAACATGACCGATACTTGGAAGCATCCAAGAAACCAAACCAAACGAACTCAGTATATTCCACTTGAATATAGGGGGCGGGAAGTGGGATGTATGCAAGTGTGTCCTCTATCGTAAAGGATCGATGGAGTGTCTCTTTCCGTCAGGGCCGGTCCTGAGGTTTCGGATGCTCGTGGCGGAAAGCCAAAAAAATGCCCCATATATATAAACCAAAATAGACTATTTGAAGAGGTTTAGAATCTCAGTCAAGCTAGGCTGCTCATTAATTTTTACACCGATTTTTATTAAATCTAACAAAAAACGATACAAACGGATAACATAAAACAAAACCCCGAATAATAAAATATAAAACACGTCACCTAACACGGTGTCTTCGTGCGTTTTTTTGAACAAAGTATCTTATGAAGCATAGAAAGAAAACACTTGAATCCAATCATTTTCTCCAATTCAATCTCTATTATGTGCAAACATCAAAGATCAAACACGAACATAACCAAAAATCTTAATTTAAAAAACCGTAAACTCAAACGAAAAATCATTTACAAAATTTCTACAAAACAGTAAACTCAAGATTAATGAAAAAACGTAATGATTAATGAGATTATGAGAATAACCTAAATTCAAGAAAACATAAACAAAAAATAATGATTAATGAGAAATTGAGAATAACCTAGAACTCTAAATCGGGTTTATAGACGTCAACAATGTTTAGTCCGCTATATATAGGACTTAATTTTACATGACCAAACAATAAAATGTCATATCTAAAAGTATCGTAATAATATTATATGATGTTTTTTGGTGTCTTAACAAGTAATAAGTAAGGGTGACGACTCTTACCCGGTAAACGCTTATCAAGTAAATTGTTGCATATGATACCGTTTTAATGGACTACAATCTTACATGGTAAAATAAGTTGAGTGTTGAATTTTACTGATAAGCCTTTACCGAATAAACATTTAGGTAAACGACCCTTATCTATGCATCCAAATCTTAAAGTGAGACTTTTAAGAGAGAGAACGATAATTTTTAAATAAAAAGATTAAGCCATTCTTTTTCTTCCTTTTGGAGTCAGGCCTGGGCATAGATGGAATTAAAAAAATCAAAATCCAAATAGATTTTTCCTTGTAGTGCAGCACTGCAGCATTGAGGAGTTTAAGCTTTGCTATTAAAAACTTTTTATTGATGCCCTCTAAATTTTGCTGCCCATGGCAACCGCCATCATTGCCATGGGCAAGGGCCGGCTCTGCTTTCCGTGAAGACCCCCAGATTGTCTTGGACCAAAAACATTCAAGAATGCATCATCGTGTGGGGATGGATTTTTTGTCCCATTCCATCTTTTTGGTGGGACAAAAAAATGCATTTTTGTCACATTCAGTTCTGTCATGTCCCATGTCTCGATCTATATGTCGCACCAAACATGGGATAAATTTTTTTTTTGTTAACACCTTAAGGAAGACACTTGCTAGAGTAGTTGGTTGCTGGTCACCAATCATATTTCATGTTAAATTATTCCAATTCCTCTTTTTGTGGATGTTTTCTTTGGCGTTATTAACTCGACTTGTGTATAATCTATACAGATTCTGAGTGCTCGGGACATGTCTCAGAGGACTGTGATCGGGGAGGATCGGATTGTGTACACCACCGAAAAAGATATATTCGAGCAAGAGTATGACACGCAGGAGTGGGATCGGAGATTTAAAGAGATCGAGAAATCTGATTAATATTTATACATACGGTTACCCTGATGAAAAGGGAAATCAATGGTACGGGGTTAGCCTTTGCTTGAAGTTCATTGTTTCGGTGTTGATTTAAAGCTATAAACGAGAATCTGGGCTCCCATTGTTGACGATATCGATTCCATGTGATTTTAGGTGTCGTTTTAACCATGTCCGTTTACATTCTTTAATATTCGATGTTTTCTAGTCAGTTAAACGTCATAATTATTGTAATTTTTAGGGCATCGGTCGCAAATCGCACATATTTGTAAGGATTAAATCAGCAAACAAGAGGATATTTTGTTAGAAGTGTTAAAACTCTTCATACTTTCAAGACACGCTATTTCGTATCTAATTTTTCTTAGAATCATAATATTTAAAAACTTAACATAATAATATTATTAATACTAAATAATCATTACTTTATGTTATGTCTCAAAGTACTTGATTCGGTTTTGTACAAGTGGCAACATATTGCTCCTATTGATCGTGCGAGAAGTTGAAGTTGATGTGAGAAGCTTGAGAAATAAATATGAATCATTGATTACTTTTAATCAAATGTCTTCTCATGAATTGTGGCTTAGAAGAGAATTGATCTGGTGCATTTTATCTTAATGTGCATTCATTTCTCATCCAACGGTTGATAACCATTTCTCACGCTTTTCACGTTAACCTCAACTTCTCACCGGAACGTAAGTACCTAACCCATGCTGCTATTATAGTTTGAATCAATTTCTTATTCAAAATACATATGTACACAATTTTAGGAATATGTAATTATTATATCTTTACGAGCAATATTCCGAGTAATATGACGTGTCAAGATCAACAATTTCGTTAGTTTCTAGTCATTGTATTTTGAGTAGTTAACAGTGTTGTAGTTTCTTTGGATTGATTAAAAACTTCTTATTCGATCCATCAGATAGAAGGTTGGCTCCCTTCGTCTTTGGTTGGTTAAGGGGTAATGCTAAAACGAATGTGATTGATAGTCCTGTTATTCAAGCTTTGACCAGGTCTGAACTTGGGCCAAATCAGTCGTAAGGTATGTCCAAAGGCCGATACTGAATCGGGTCTTTTAAAACCGATCATTGATCAATAAACTTTATCTGATTCAAGCCCAAAGCTTAGACCAAGCCTATAATGGGGCGTGAAGGCGTGGTCCTTGGCATAGTCTCTTTTGTGCATCTTTAGAATCAACTATATATTTATTGTCGTTGATGTGATATTTCCTATATAGGTTGCTAGATTAATCGAACCAATTTACTTATTGATATGGGCTACGAGTAAAAGACTAAAATTTTTAGTATTTCGGTTTTTTGGTTAACCTTATCTTCTAAATCATGAACTTAAATCTACCAAAATAATCAATTTTCTTGATTTGGTTAAATATTTATTAGAGTAAATTACATTTTTGGTCCTTGTGGTTGACATCCATTATCAAGTTTGGTCCCTCTTTCAAACTAATTACAATTTTGGTCACTATGGTTGCTATTTCATTTCACTTTTGGTCCCTCTGATCAACTTTAGTTAAAAAACTTAGTTAAGAGTATTTTGGACATTTTACCTTTTCTTTATCTTTTTTTTTACTAGATTATATACTAAATTACAATTATAGTCCTTGTGTTTTTTTTTTCATTTTTCATTTTATACCCTTATTATATTATTAATGATAATTTTAACTAAAGATACATTAAAAATACGTATTTAATTTTGTAAATTATACCATTAAAAAAGTTTTGTCGATACTTCTAAAATAAGTTAAATATTAAATATTTTTATACTTTTATGAAATTTATCTTTTATATGTATATATATATATATACACACACACACACACAAATCCGTCTACACTAATCCAAAAAAAAAAAATTCTATTTTAAGTTGTCTTTAAAAAAGTATCATTTTTTTTCTTATTTATGTAATACTAGAAGCGTACTCGCGCAATGCAGCGAGATACATCACGATTTTAATGTTTCATTTTATTTTTAGTTTTTTTTTGTCGATTTAAAATACGATTTTGGATGGTTTTGAGAAAATGATAAAGTTTTTTTTTATAAATTTGTTTAATTTAGGCTTAATAACATAATGTTTTATATATAAAAAAATAAGTATTTTGTTAGAATTCAATGATTATCTTATATATTTTAATGACATCTAGAAAAATAACCAATTACATATTATAAATACTAACATTTACCAGTACTGTTCATGAACAGTACTGGTAAACAGTAACTTACAGATTTGGTCCTTGAGGTTTTTAGTAAATTACAGATTTGGTCCTTGAGGTTTTTAGTAAATTACAGATTTGGTCCTTGAGGTTTTATCTCCCTGTTAGATTTAGTCATATGTTTGTAGAGTTACAGATTTGGTCCCTATAATTTTATTTTCCTCTTGGATTTAGTCCCCATAATTTGTTGATTCCAAAATAGACTTTCGATTTTACATTTGCGTAATGTTTTAGTCCTCGAAACTAAAAGTTGTTAGCTCCTGACCGTTAAGTAAATGACATTTCGATCATTTATAACTTTTTCATTTTCTAATTTAAATAAATAAAAGTTATATTATAAAAATTATTTTTATTATATAAGCATAAAATAAAGATCCCTTAACATGCATCGCATCTCAATGACTGTGTCTTCTCCAACCCAAAACCTTCCGCCTTCCCCATCAATCCAAGCACATAGTCGTAGGTGATTCACGCACCAATTTTTTATTTATTAATAAAGTAATTTATCATAATTTATTTTATGTTTAATAATGATGTAAAATTTGTTTAATTCATATTTTTATTATAATTTAATTTAGGTTTAATAACAATGTAACCTTTTTTAGGTTTAATGATGTAATGTACCATTTGCCAATTTATTTTCGCTTCCTATCATACACACACATCATCCTCATAGGGCATTTTGTAAATTATAGTCATGCTGCTAACAGACACAAAATGTTTTGTTCTCATAATTGGTCATGCTCAAATTTATGGTCTTAATATTTCTTTCCATCCGCAGCAACGCGCGGTCATTAATCCCACCTCGTTTAATAATATAATAAAAACAAATTTATAATAATATAATATATTAATTAATAGTAATATATGGAAATGTCTGCATAAAAAGAAGGCTCTACACATACCAAATTGGTGGGTGTTAGAAGTCTGCAATAGTAATATGTATCTTGTGCTTTGATACTTATAAATTAAGTAATTTTTAAAATCTTTCATAAAATGATGGTATCTTATGCTTAATAATTTGTATTCAAGAGTTTTTTTATCCGTGCTTTATAATATAGTATAGATAAAAATCAAAATTTATCTATGTCTATTAATAAAAAAATGTATCGTTTTTAGATAGTTCATTAATTACATATTTTCAAAATGTGTATCGATTAATAGAATTTATATAACACCCTAAAATCTGGAAATAACAACTAATTTAAAATTTTCTATATACATCAATAATTGATTCAACTACAACAACAATTAAAGGTTTAACCTCAATACACACCTTTCATTCCATGCATATAGTCTACAATAAGAACGGGTGCTACTAAAACCCAATAGCAATCACTATCTCCAAACGGCGGAAGACTTCACCAACTACTTACCCTTGTGTAAAGCTAAGGCTCAACTCTTCAGTACTGCTAGAACCAAACTCCCAACTGTAACCTGATGCACATGTCGACAAACAAAAATGTTAGGCTAACGCCTAGTGAGTTCAAGAGTTTTCAACATGAATAAATATTTCGTTAAAGGAAAAAATGCAGTTTTGATCATGATCTTTCAAAATGATTTAACTTAATTATTAAAAACGACCCGTTTTCCAATAACATACGTTTTAAGGACGAATGTCCCAATACAAAACATTCTTTATAACATGATGCCGCCCAAAGCTCACTCAAACGTGAATAGAAAACGGACTCCCAATAATAAACGCGGATAAAACTTTATATCCCGAAACACCCAAAATACGGGTGGGACATAATACTCAACTCATAAAAATCATGGGAAAACAACCCATATGATATAATATGCCATTGAAAACATGTGACTAAGATTCGATACTCACGCGACCATAAAATGGGACGAAATCCAAATATTAAAGCATGGACAATTAAATATCCAAAATACTATTGGCCGACAACGGGGGAGACCCGTATCCATTGAGAGTGAAGGAACACAAAAGTATGTCACTCATACAACGTTAGTCATATGACACTTCACGACACGCAAGCCCAAGTGCCCCTACGACACTCTTCAAGCTACACCAAAAGAGACAACTAACCTTAACGAATATTACCATGAATACCACCAAAGTTCCGACAACATTCGAGGACTACAACCATGGCATTACCCCGAATGGCGGAGGTCCAAAACGCCCATCATGAAACGCCCATCATCATAATAGCACAACCAGACTTAGCCCTCCTAGTGTACACTTGAAAAGTTAAGGTCATATGACATGAGTTCCGGAGTCAAACCTCGTAATATCCAGTTGACCATCAATTAAAGACTGACTTACGTGCATATGGATCCAATGCAACATAGTCTAACATTACATGA
Organism: Arctium minus; assembly: GCA_954870635.1. Classification (NCBI taxonomy): domain Eukaryota; kingdom Viridiplantae; phylum Streptophyta; class Magnoliopsida; order Asterales; family Asteraceae; genus Arctium; species Arctium minus. The sequence goes on from OX941096.1 coordinate 46,352,298, forward strand.
CTACACATGAGTGACCACGCACCTACGCATGTAAGTATCATCAAAATGCAACACAATGCGTTAGTATGTAATTCATAAACGGGCTCTACATCGAGCCATTAAAACCGGACAAATGCCCTCAAGACTCTTTTAAGTCAACACCGAGCTAGAATGCTCAAAATTCATTTGACCAACAAATAACGGTCCCCCAAATAATGTAATGCATTTAAACGGCGTTTATGCAGACACATACCTCAAAGATGTGATTAACCCAAAACTCATCACGAATTGGGACAAAAGATTTTCCAAATGATTTATGAAATCAAATACACCAAAGAAATGCATAAATCATAGATTAGACTTCATTTGTACAAAAAAATCACCAAAGATGTATAAATCATAAAATGGACTTTATTTGCACAAAATCACCAAAAATGCCTAAACCCTGCTAATACTCATCAAGACATCCAAATCCCAATTAGGGGCATTTTGTGAGGCTAAAACAACCCAAGTTTATCAAATATGAAAACTTATCAAAATACCCAACACATTGACAAATACCAAGTATAGCATATTTTCACTTCAAAATACTCAAAACTTATCAGCGGTTAACAACTTCATGTAAAACACAAAACACTTTAAAATAAACATTTTGGCATGTACACCGTTTTCACAAATCAACTTGAACTCGCCTTTCTAGATTTAGGCTAAATCTAGATTTTACCCTAACTTGAGCTCCTTTGAAGAACACTTGAATCCACAAGCAAAATCTTCCAAAACCTATATTCACAAGTTTCCAACCATTAATATACTCATTCAACCATTAAGAATCAATCCCTAAACATTTTACATCAAAATCCCAATCTTGACCAAACCCCTAATTTTGACCTAATTTCACTAAAACTATCAAATCCGAAATTTGAGAAACCAATCACTAGGAAATCACCAAGAGAACATTTATATCTTATATTAGGGTTTAGAAATGGAAGGGATACACTTACCACTTAGGTTTTGATGAAAACTTAGAAAACCCTAAGTTAGAGCTTGAGGTTGAAGATGAAGATGGAGAAGGTGAACTCTCGATCATAGCCTCCATTTCTACCACCTGATGATGGTTTACCTCCGTAATACTCAAGGATTCGAGCCAAGGATGACCCAACATCGCCATATATGACTTTGGTTGGTTCTAGAGAGTGTTTGGGAAGAAGAGGAAGTGAATAAGTGAAGAAATGTGTTGAAACCCGTTCTTAACAGCCTACTGCCCCTCTTGGGCGACATTGCCATGCGACATTGCCCATGCTTCCTTCTGATTATTGCTGCGACTTTGCCAAGTGCGACTATGACATTGTCATAGTCGTCGGGCATTGTCGCGGGACCCTTCCCAAGCCCCGAAACTCAACTTTTTCAACGTTAATACTCTCGATACTCTAAGGGACCTTAAATAATGTTTTCCCAACAAACTCCCGCCATTTACAAGCTTCCAAAAACGTCCGAGTGGCCATTACTTACCGAAAATTACGGGTATTCGGTTCTATTCCAAACTACAAACCATATACCCAAAAAATTCCAAACCCTTAGAGCATCTCCAACAACTTTGCTAAAATAGAAAAAAAAAAATTGGGTTTTTGTTCTTTAAATCTCTCTAACAGCTTTGCTATCTTGTTTGCTATAATAGAAAAATGTTGAAAATTTTCCAAGTTTAGAGAATTCTCTAAAACTTGATGTGTAGTTGTTAGTTGGTTATTTATTTTTCGTTATGATAAATTTAAGTTTATATTTTGAAAAAAATAATAATATAGAGGGTTTTTTATTTCATCCATATTTAATAAAAAAAACATTTAATTAATTAAAATATCTAAAACCGATACCATTTTTTAATTAATAGACATAGATAAATTTCGATTTCTTTTTCTTACATAAATAACAAAAACGATAAATTTCTTAAACACAACTTAAAATAGAAAAGTTTTTTTTTTTCGGATTAGTGTAGACGGATTTGCAGATATATATCAAATAAATTGCATAAAAATTTGAAAATATTCAATATGTAAACTTATTTCAAAGTTATCTATAAGATTTTTTCTAATGGTGTAATTTACAAAATGAAATACATATTTTTAATGTATTGTTAATTAAAGTTATCATTAATTAATTAATATAATAAGAGTATAAAATGAAAAATGAAAAAAATGTAGGAAAGAAAAGGACAAACTATAAGGACTATAATTGTAATATATTATATAATCTAATAAAACAATAAATGGAAAAGATAAAGAAAATGTGAAAGGACCAAAATACCCTTAATGTAACTAAGTTTTTTTTAACTAAAGTTGGTTAGAGGGACCAAAAATTAAACAAAATGACAATTACAATGACCAAAATTGTAATTAGTTTGAAAGAGGGACCAAACTTGATAGTAGATGGCAACCACAAAGACCAAAAATGTAATTTATTCTATTTATTATTTATTTCGTTGGTTAAAGCAAATTACTAAAAAAACATATTTTGATCTCCTTTGGTTTGTAATGTTCTCCCCCATTTGTTCTCATTTTGTTTTATTTTCATTATATTTAATTAAAAAACAGTCCAAGTGATAACCAAACAAAAATACTAATAGCATTTTCAACTTCTCTATTAATTTTACAGAACTTTTGATGAAATTTGAATATTTATTTAAAAATTTGTTTGACTATTATAAACATTAAGGTGTCGTTTGTTTTTTAAGAGGTCTAAAGTCTGAAGTCTTATTTTAGTTATGATTAATAAGAGGTGGTGTGTAAAAAGGTCTGAATTATTCAGACTTAAGAGCCATTAAGAGGTTTAAAAAAAAAAAAAAAACAACCCCTAAATGTTTTATTTTAAAAAGTTTATAATGAAATATTTGGAGATACTACTCTAACTAATCAATTTACAATTTAACACTACATCTAAACATTTACTTATTATTTAGACGTTATTCATATATTTAATAGTCCATGGTAAATATTCCAACTTAATAGGGTTTCTCCGGCGCCATAAATAAGTTCATTAAATTGTTGAGCCTCGAGAGAGTGATGAAAGATGGAGTTCCATTTTATGTTTTGGAGCTTTTCATTGGGGAAATTGCATCAAAATGGAACTAACTTTCATCTTATTCCTATTTTAGGGAACCAATTTTCAAAGTCATCATTTTAGGGTTTAAACCAAACTTTACATATATTTAAGGGTCTCTTCAACCGGTTAAACAGGTAACCGGTTACCTCAACTTGATGTGTAAATTTATTATTTAAAAAAATATTACATGGAATATAAAAATCCACGTCATCCATACTTAAATTAGAAAAACAAATTAAATAATAAGTTGATACGTGTAGTCACACCATCAAATAAATAAAAACAAAACAAACCAACCCTTCCACTCTTCTTCCCCAATTAAAAAATCTCAAGAACAAGCATCTATTTCAGTTCTGCGATTTTGAGTCATCAAATAAGAATCGTTGATCGTGAGTTAGCCGGAGAGGTCGAATATGCGTGTTTGGTGAAGTCGTGGCTGCAGAAACACAACAGCTCCACTATTGCTGTTGGTTCTCCGACACGTTGGGGTTCAGTCGGGGCTGTGTTTTCCATTTGACTCTCGCAAACGGAGCTCCGTAGTTTTTTTTTTTTTTGGGTGTTGTTCCTGGTTTGGAGGTTTTAAACCTCTGTGTGGTGATTTCTTGAGGTTTTTAGCCTCAATATGGTAATAAAGCATTGATTTAGTTGTAGAGATGATGGTGTGCAGTTACGTCGGAGATTCAGTGTTATAGATTCGTCGGAGTTGGAGAGGTCGGAGTTGGAGGTGCTTTTCATGAGGCGGCGGTGTTTTTGGTGTAGGGTTTTGGGTTTTTTTGTTGTTTAGTTTTTTATAATATATATATATATATATTATAAATATTTGAATATTAAAATATTAACTTGTACATTAAAAAGAATTGTTGAGTGTATTAAGCTTTTTATTTAATTAAAAATTAGGCATATACCCGCGCGATGTAGCGGAATGTAAGTAAAGAACGAACAATTAATGCTATTTCCTTATATATATTTCATCAATAATCAACCATGACCTAAGAAGCACAACTTATGAAACCTAAACCCATAAAGATATTCAATAATTAGTTTATATTACAGTTATTGACGAAAAAAATTATAATGATATTATTTATAATAAGAATGAAACGTATTTTACGATTATGTATTTTTAACGTGCTAACGGTGGAAAAAAAATAAAACGTATGGATAGAAAAACAAATTATTTCATAGATATTCATGATATTTAATAGTACGGTTAAATTAAAAATTATTCAATAGTGGGCTCGTTTTGAAGATATTGAGGAGACACTTATAATGATATAATTTGTAGAAAAATGAACGTATTTTTCATTGCATTTTTGTTAGTATATGATTATTTGTGTTAATATGATAATTGTGTAAAATGAAAAATGAAAAAATAAGGGATATAAAGTAAATTAAATAAGTAATTGTAAGAGTGATAAATGTAACATTGTAAGGGTGGTAAATGTAATTGTACAAAAGTTTGTAGAATAATCGTTTTAGTTTTTTCATTATATAGTATAGATTAATAGTACGGTTAAATTAAAAAATATTCAATATTGGGCTCGTTTTGAAAGTATTGACGAGACGATTATAATGGTATAATTTGTAAAAAAAGAAACGTATTTTTTCATTGCATTTTTGTTCATATACGATTATTTGTGTTAATATGATAACGGTGTAAAATGAAAAATGAAAAAGTAAGGAATATAAAATAAATTAAATAAGTTATTGTAAGGGTGATAAATGTAACGTTATAAGGGTAGTACATGTTATTGTACAAAAGATTAAGGGTGGTAAATGTTATTGTACAAAAGATTGTACAATAACCGTATAACCGTTTTAGAATTTTCATTATATAGTATAGATATATGAAAAGAGGTAAACGGATCTATTGTTTAATTTTTTTAATTGTAAATTATTTTATAATCTATCATTAATTAAAGTTTATTTGTCAAATAATAATATTATGTAAGATATGCCATGTCATCATTTCAGATTTATTATTTGAATTAAAAATATGACATGGCATATTAGTTGACATTAACCTGAGCCATGTCATCTTTAGCAGGTCAAAAAGTTGACCAGACCCTTAAATATATGTAAAGTTTGATCTAAACCTTAAAATGATAACTTTGAAAGTTGGTTCCCTAAAATAGGAATAAGATGAAAGTTGGTTCCATTTTGATACAATTTCCCCTTAAAAAAATTCTAAATCAGTTTTAACGTTACTAAAACTTAAAATCCACTCAAACCCTTTGTTGCCCTATTGTCTTCAGCTCTCCATCAACGGCTAGGGTGTAAATGATGCGAGTTGAGCTCGAGTATCATTATACTCGACTCAACTCGTTAGTATATTGAGTCGAGTTCGAGTCGAGCCTATTCGAGTCGAGTGTTGACCGAGTTTTGACCGAATCGATCTCGAGTGAGTCAATCTCGAGTAGCTCGCCAGTTGTCTCGTCTCATTTATACCCCTACATAGGCTCAAGCCCTTAGGCTCAAGCCATTTAACAAAGGCAAAAGATGTAAAACAAGGGAGAAGAAAGGTCTATATATAGTGGAGTTCAAAACATTGTGTTCTATATCCCGCCAATGTGGGATGGATTAGACACACCATCAAGAGTTTATCCATGTCTTTTACACCATCATTTCCAAAAAAAAAAGTTGAAAAAACTTGAGTTTGTTAAAGGAAAAACAAATAGAATAACAATATGAAGAGAATAACAATAAGACAGAGAGAAGAAATCTGTAATTCTCATTAATCATAAGCCCTTTAAATAGGGAGGAGTTTACAAAGAAAAGGAAACATTCATTATGGTAAATTCTAATACTAGGAAAATATTATATCAATCACTTCCTTTTGATGATGGCACATAATCCTACAACACTCCCCCTTGTGCCGAGTCAAAGGAGTGATGGTGCACAATTGTTGCCTCGTTAAAACCTTACGCCAAAATAAAAACCCAGTGGGAAAAAATAAAAGTCTGACGAAGGAAAGAGTACAATGCACCAGTTTTTTGCAATATATAAACATTTCCTTCAATCTAGTTTTCTCTTAGATTCGTACATTAATCGAGAGAGTTAGGAAAATATGATGGTATATAAACAGTTGTCTCACTAAAACCTTACACCAAGGAACAAAACCCAATGGGAAAAATAAAACCTTGGTTAAGGAAAGAGCACAACATACCAATATCACAAATATAGTAGACTCCCCCTTTTGTCTATTACTCCCCCTGATTCGTGCATTAATCAAGGGAGTTTGGAAAACATTTGCACTTACTTTCTACATGTTTCCCAATATATGGTTTTAGGTAATGATTTGGTAAAATATGTCATGTCCTCTTGACATCTTACTTGATTTAATTGAATTTCGATGAGAGTTTTCTTATTGCTGATTGTATAAGACTTAAGCAGAATATGCTTTGTGTTATCACCCTTGATGTATCTTATGTTCATTTCTTTTATACATGATGCATTATTTCCATATATGTAAATAGGATACTGGTTGAACCCAAAATTACGAACTCCTCTAATATATGTAATGATAATCCTTAATCATATACATTATCTCATGGAGAGTAATATTATTGGATTAGTTCAAGTAGGTAGTTACAAGGGTTTGCTTAGCTTACTTCCAAGCAATCGGCGTATTCCCAGTGGTAATTCCTTATCCAATTTGAGAACAACCTTTGTATGGGTCAGACAAATACCTAATATCAGCAAAGACATACCAAGAGGTTGTTTGGTGTTTTTCTATAAGAGCTAATACTTTTGCTGCTTACAATCTAAGTAGGAATTGAATTTTCATTATCAATCTCATTTTTATTTCTACAGGGAAAGTATAAGCCCATGTTAATGGTTTTAAAAGATTTACTTTATATCATTCCAAATGACGTTGCGTTGGCGCTGAGCTAAATCTAGCTAACAAGTTCACTGAGAAATAGAATACACAGTCAAGTGTATTGTGCTAAGTACGATAATGCTTATATTGTACTTAGATAGGGAATTCCAACTCCCAACACTTTTTTCGTCACCATCCTTTAGACGAAATGGACAATTCCTTATATCCAACACTTTGACCAATCATGGGAGTGCTAACCGGATGCGCTTTGTCCATATTAAATTGGCTGATTATTTTCTAGACATATGCGATCGATGAATTAATATTTCATAAACTCGGTGTCCTGGCTTAAATAGCTAGACAAACCCAAGTTTTCCCAAGATTTTTATCTCATATTTAGATTTCAAGTTGCTTGTGGTTTCTCTTATTTCATCAAGAGTGCCTATTATGTTCATAACACCGACATATAAAGCTAATTTGAAAATCTAGAACTTGTTTTTCTACATAAATACGCAAGGGCACAATTCATAGTTCTTATATATCCTTTCCCAATCAAGTGTTCACTTAGGGGGTTATACCACATCCGCATAGATTGTTTTAATCTATAAAGTGAGCGTTTCAATTTTATTGTAAACGCACTTCGTGGTGTAGAGTTACTTGATTTTGGTAATGTAATGCCATCAAGCACTTTTATATCTCTAAATCTAGATCCCTATAGAGATATGTATTAACCACATCCATGAGCTACATTTCCAGTCCTTCGGAAACTACTAGGCTAATTAATTAGCATAACGTTATAACGTCCATCACGGGAGAGTAAGTCTTCTCGTGGTCAATCCAGGGCGTTGTGAGAAACCTTGCGCCAAAGGAGAGTCTCATACATTATGACTTGATTATTCTCATTACGCTTTACGACAAATGATTTATCTATGTCTTACAGGCTTTACACTTTGTGGGTTAGCACTACCAAACCAAATACCTGTTCATTTGTCAAATAATATGATTCTCCTGGATTGCTTATTTAGGTCAATTTGCTCTTTGTTGATATTTTTCAACTGAGCATGGTTCGATGTCAATGTGCTCTATCATCTCATAAGCAACAATATATGTGAAATATATCATCAATGAGTATGTATGATCTGTCCATCGACTCATATATACTCTCATAATTCATTTGAAATTTCTTTAATCTCTGGAATCAATATTAACTTTGGAGCGTCCTCCAGTAATGATTCATAGACATAGTTTAATCAGAGACAATCTCATGATAGGTTTATGTATTGATTACAAATAGTTGTGCCTTACTCTTCTCTTCCTTTAGATGAGTATCTATCGAACCAAGTAACTTCCCCCATTTCCGTTTGGGAGCTACGACCTCAACCACACCTCCACCATGTGTGATTGCAACGCATTTTCCAGCGACGTTGTGCCCTTACTTTAACCTTGCGAGTATATTTGCAGCTCGTATATGTGATTTTGTCACTTCTGGAATAACATTAAACGTATCAGGTATCGAGTCTGATTCGTTTGACTTCAACATTACGTTGTGAAAAATGAGACAGAGTGGGAATATTCAATGACACTTCCTGTAGTTCCCATGGAAAATTATTTTGTCCTATCTCCCCCTAACGACGGGAAGATTGTCTCATGAAAGTGACAACCCGCAAATCTAGCGGTAAAGATATCACTAGTCAAATATTCTGATTAGCGGATAATTGTTGGGGATTCATATCCAACATATACCAAATCATATTTAAGGACCCATTTCGATGCGCTGTGGGGGCGCAATTGGCACATATAATCAAACATACGTAAATGTAAAGTATCAGGCTTATATCCAGTTACCAACTGGTACGCATGAGGTTGGTTAGCAAGCAGTGGGTCTAAAAACGAAAAAAAACTACATATAATAATTGCATAACCCCAGGTAGATGTGGGTAAATTGGTGCGCATTACTAATACCTTAGATGTCATCATATTCTTTTGATAACAACTTCTATGAGACCATTTTATATATACACATGGGGTATAGGAAACTCTACATTGATCCTCATACATATGCAATTAACATCAAATCCTTATGATGTAAATTCTCCAGCATTCCAAGTCATGTAGATGAATTAATCAGGGTGGTGAGCCCTCAAACGTATAGCTAGTGCTAGGAGTGCAGTATTTCATGTGGACAACAATACGACATGCGTTTATCGTGTCGAAACCAGAACCATAAAGTTTTAATGGCCCGCATTCTGGATGTTTATGTCCATAAATATCACCTTGTATTCGTTGTAACAATGGAATATTTTTGTATTATGTCCTTAGCTTTAGGACGATCTCATTCCTGTCTTGGCTAAGAATTAGGGTATATAAAAAAGTTCTAGGTATTCGAGAGGGCATATTATGATGGCAATGTTGTTTCTTATGCTGCAGAAGTCAATAGTTGCAATTTGCCTCATTTTGCCTATCACTCGAAAGAGAATGTGTCTATGTGTATTTTGCAATACACGGATCACTATGTCATAACCATGGTGTCCCACATGGTCATGTCGAAACATATATGTGTCATTTCCCTAAAGTTCTTTATTGGTGACAAAAATGTTTCGATGGCTCAATAATCTACTAGCTAGTTTGACACACACACACACACACATATATATATATATATATATATATATATATATATGTTTACTTTCAAATTCATTAAAACTTATGTATATATGCTCATTATAATTTCCATTTGATACGAATATCTTTACAAGGTTCCTATTGATCTTGTACCAACAAGAAAATGACAGTTCATCGTCTAAGTATTTCGGTTGAATGAATTATAAAATAAGTATTTGTCTATCATTTTAGATTGTGTGAGATGTAAAAAAAAAAAATCAATTCTCCTCGATACATTCCTACACGGAACGGAGAATATTGAAATTTTTTCATTTGTTATGATGTATTTCTTTACATCTATAATGGTTACATATTCGATTACTTAGTAGAGAAATTAATTTTAATACTTAAAATTAATTTTCAAAGAAACATATGCTTAATCAATATTAAATATTAAATTAATATGTTATAGTTCATTTTCAACTTGTTCCCTTTTTGATAGAAGCACTTTTTAGTGCATTTCTTATTTGATTGTCCATTATCACCTAGAATAATAGTTGTATCCCTACTCCAGGTGTTGAAAAATCCTTCCTGACTCTTACCAAGACCCTGACCCTTTCTAGGGTCTCGTCCACATGGTGCATAAATGTGTGAAATTGTTTTTAACTCACAATCATTTGGAGTTGTTTCTACTTCTAACGCTTTCATTATTGATATCGAGAATTTTCTTTGTCCCGACATATGTGGCGTTGTTATTTGAAAAAACTTTGTTATGTCTCTCAACCACTTGCAGTTGGTTGATGAGTTTGTCTAAAGGTTACATTCCAACTTATATTGGTTCAATAATATTTACCGATGTATGAAAAGTGAAAATAATGTTATGAATCATGTCATCTTCTATGAGTTCCTTGTCATAGAGATTGAGACGCATTTTGGGATACATCATTTCTTTGTTGAAATCAGTTACCTTTTTGTAATCGAATAAGCGAGTTTTATTTCGCTGTACGATTAGTTTGAGAAGTACATGTTCATGAATACTCCCGATTCTCTCTTTCGGGGCATCCCACTGTTCTTTGGGGTTTTTAGTGAAGGTATTCTTATGAAGGTTATGATTTATTTATCGTCTCAAAACATGATGGTATTTGCTTGTGCTTTTTCAAGAGGTTGTTTTAGGGTCAATAGGAAGTTAATGAACTTTAGATATTTTCTTGTACCTTTTCAAAATGAGGTTTATATACTCATTTATGATACTCAGATTCTTTTGAGTTTACGACGTTGATTTTGGGATAAGTTGATTCAACCATTTACGTATATAAGGGATAATATATGATTTTCTTTTTGATAAGACAGTGGATTGTGGTTATAATTATTATTTTATGTATGAAATTTCATTATCATAACCATATTGGATTTTTGTATGCTTTAATTTTATTGATAATACTTCATCAATATTTCAATTTGCAAAAACAAATCACTCAATCTATTGGATTTTCAGGTAGTAGGGGAATCACATGGATTTCTTAAGTCCCTACAAACCTTAGGGCTATTTACACCCGTTTGACAAAATCCAAACGATATTTTGAGATTTATTTAATTTAAATATAAAATTATTAATTATAGAACACTTGGCATGAGGCCAAAATGACTATGAGTTTGACATATAAAGCCAATTTTAATACCTTAATAGTATTTTTGAAGCTTTTGGTAAGATACCAAAATATGGGGGTTGGAAATGTAACTTCTAAAATTTAATTACATAATTAAGAATTATGAGTAGAAACTCAAGATAAACATTTAAATTTATATATTAAATTTTATAAAGCATTCAATGTCAAAATGAATAAACTACAAAACATTTTAATAATTATATGATCCTCAATCACAAATATGGCTACTAAGAATTCAAGAGCCTTTAAATATACTTAAATACTAATATAATATTTGAATATTACAATATAAATAATAGGAACGTATTTACATATCCATATATAGTTGGTTTAAAATAGCAACTAGAATATTAAATAACACATATCATTGAATTAAATAAATTATCATATCTTAAATCAACTTGTTATAAAACAAAAATATATGATAAAAGTGTATATTTTAGGAATATTTAAACAAATATAAAAAAAAAATTGATTAACCAAAATAAAATAATAATGAATTTATAAATTGACATTCATATAGAAGATTTCAAAAGAGATAATAATGATATTAGAAATCCATAATCAAGTTTATAAATATTTATTGCCCCATATAATAAAATTAAAAATGGCAAGCCAAGTTAAATAAATTAACTATTATATTTAAATAATAATTAATTAGCATATCTCACAATAATATATTAGTCTAATTTAAAAGATACCATCAAATTGTAGACATAAATAAATACATAACATTATATAATGAAATTGACCATCTAAACATGTTTAAACTAATTGAATAATCATAAATAAATAAAAATAAATAAATTCAAAATTCAAAATTATAAATCTATCATATACATAAAAGCTATCATTCCGCATTAAAACACAATAAGTTAATATAATAAATATTTAATAAATAAAACCAATTTAATAGGAGGTAAATACAAACCATATTTCAAGTACATACGGTGAGCTACATCCGTGAAAAATTAATTGAAGAATACGATTTTTTTTTACTAATTTTTTTTTAACAACAATTCTAAAGTTGTATAGTCCCTAAACAAAATTGTTGATTTCAAATCAAATTAAATAATGATCAATTACTATTATAAAAAAAACCATATCACCATTAAAAAAATAGAAGAATTTTGAAAGTAATTGATTACAACCTTTCAAATTGCCAGAACCATTTTTATGTTTATTAAAATTGATCGGAGACCACAAACTAATAAGAATAAAAAAAAATAAAAACTGAAGCATATAAGCATGATCATGGCTAAAAGAGTTAATCACGATTAATCATAATTCATAGACAAAAAAAATTGTAAGTTTTTGTAGAGATACTTACTTGAATTGCAATATTGGAAAAACAGACCTTCTAATGGTGGTAGATTGCGAATAGAACAACCGTTTAATAGCGGTGGAAACGATTTGAGGGAGCAATAGCGCAAACGAGCTACGTGCTGATAACGTGTTAAAGGAAAAACAAATAGAACAACAATATGGAGAGAATAACAATAAGACAGAGAGAAGAAATCTGTAATTCTCATTAATCATAAGCCCTTTAAATAGGGAGGAGTTTACAAAGAAAATGAAACATTCATTATGGTAAATTCTAATACTAGAAAAATATTATATCAATCACTTCCTTTTGATAATGGCACATAATCCTACAACAGAGTTTTTATTATTATTATTATTATTATTACTACTACTACTACTACTACTATTATTATTATTATTATCAATTAAATTAAAATAATATGACTAATTATTATTATTATTATTTTGCTTATCGAGTATCTCACGAGCTTATCGAGTCGAGTATCAGGTCGTTCGACTCGACTCGTTAGTTTATCGAGTCGAGCTCGAGTTCGAGTCGAGCCTATTCGAGTTGAGTGTTGACTGAGTTTTGACCGAGTCGATCTCGAGCAACTCGCGAGTTGTCTCGTCTCATTTACACCCCTATCAACGCTTATCGTCGTTGTTACCCCCTGCATGCCATTAATCTCCTTTTTTTTAATATGTTTTTTTGTCTAATGATTTTCCCTCTTTTTGATATGTTTTTCTTTTGTCTAATGATTCTCCATCTTTTCAAACAATTTAATGGAGTAGAATGATATAGAAAAAAAGAACAGAAAAAAAAAATAAAGAAGATAAAAAACGGATCAAATAGAGAGATTGATGGTAGGGAACAACGGTAGCATTGTGCGGTAATGGAGGTGGACAACTAAGCGGTGGCAAGGAGGAGTGATGTCGTTGGATTTGGATGCGATAATTTGAACAACATAGGGTTTGAGAATGATAAAAGTGATATATATGTTTTTTTTTTTACTTTAAAACATTCATAGCCGATTACATATAGCTTTTTTGGGTTAAAAGTTTGTAGCTAACCAATTTCTTAAGGTTTGATAGTTTATATATTCAGAAAAATATGTCCAGGGATTTAGGGGTTGTTTACTAAACGCTTACCCAGTAATTTTTCTCACCGGATAACATGGCAAGGGCCGATAATCTTACTCGGTAAGAGTAACGATAAAGATGGAGAGTCTTATCCGGTAAGTGAAGGTGACGACTGTCGACTCTTACCCGGGTAAACGTTTACCGGATAAATTGTTGCATACGATACCGTTTTGATGTATCACAATCTTACCCAATAAAATAAATTATAGTGTTAGACTCCTACTCCTCCGGTAAGAGCTTACCGAGTAAGCATTTGGGTAAACAATCCTCGATCATTCAAAATTGAAAAATTTATTAGGTTTTTCTGAACTTTTCTATTTTTTTATACAAAACTGATCTTAATATATCTAATTCTGATTTTTTTTAATGTTGTAATAATCATTTTGAGCAACCCTTCAATCTGAACCTGATAATCAATCTATGTTATCACTCAAGTTGTCCACGATTTTTTTTCATAGGAAGAGAATATGACGAGCTTTATGATAATGAAAAAGTTGAAATCCTCCATTTTTCTATGGGGAGGCTATTTGCACCAACAATTTTGCTATTTGCACCAAAATGATTGCATAATCATTGTGTTTTTTTTTGTTTTTTTGTTGTTTTTTCTTTTTTTATTTTGTTTATTTTTATTTTGTTTATTTGTATTATATAGTTTTAAAAGTTTTTTTTTACTTTTTGTTTTGATTTGAAAAGAAATAAATATTTATAAATATAAATATTACTAATTTTTTATAATTATATAATTATAAAAATAAAACATAAATATTGCGATTTAACATATAAATAGAATATAAAATAATCTATATTACATTCGATTATTTTAAAATAACATTATCCGTAGTACAATTAACACGTAAAAACTGCATGTACTTCTTTATTCGCTCTGAATACGGGGTAGCCCATCCAGCAGCACACGAATAACTGTAATGGAAAAAATGTCCTACAATTTGCGAAAACGGGTATCCTTCTGCCATATCTAATTTCACATAATGGTTACCATTAACGTACCCGATTGTAAAAACAACATGTTCATACCACACTGGCGGAGTGGACCTAAGCGGCAAGTACGTCCCACTGCCGGTCATACTTATAACATGTAATATCACATTATATTTTGAAGCAATCAAGACACCTATTTCAGGCATTGTCATCCAGTGTTCATTAGGTGCACCTTGATCTGATCGAAAAAAGTTTAAAGTGTTGTAAGTAATATCCCAATGTTCACCTCCAAAAACGTTGATGTACTATGTCTTGTATGTATCTAACTCTTCCATCAAGTTATACCGAATTGTGGGTCATGCATCTTCATGATATCAATTATATGATTTAAGAATAAGTTTATTCCTCTAGGAAGAAATTTATACCTCTAGGAAGGATTCGAAGCGTAGATTCCGAATATCTAATTGATTCGTCGATTACTTCAATGGATTGAGAGCAAATCTAGAGAGAAGTTGGAGAGATTTTTAGAGAGATATATGAAGAAGAAGACGTGAACGATATGTTGGAAGTGTCTCTAATCATATATATATAGAGAGAGATAGAGTAAATTACAGATTTGGTCCCTAACGTTTGGCGTTTGTTACGGAATTGATCCCTAAAAGAAAAATACATTTTACAAAGTTATAATAAAATCAAAAGTTACAAATTTATAAAATAAAATAAAATCAAAACACACATATATATATATATCATATATATATATATATATATAAAGTGAAATGACATTCATTAAAAATAACTGGATCGGAAAACATGCATTCAACTATTTGCACTTTTTGGTGCAAATAGCACCCCCTTTTCTATCCCTATTCCCTACATCTAACTACCAGACTTGACCTTTCATATATCATTGGTACATCTCCAACAGTTATGCTATTTTAGAAATTTTGGAGATTTAAATAAAATTTGCTTTAACAGTTATGTTAAACTCTCCTGTATTAGAGAAGGAAAAAAAAAGAGAGAATGAAGAATTTCCAACTTAAAAAGAAAAGAAAGAGAATATAGCATACATGTTGGAAATGCTCTAAAAACCATTTACCAAAACCAAACCAACCCAATACATTTCAGACAGAAAAAAAGGTTTGTTGGTAGAATGTACACATCTCTATCCTAAAAGCTAAAGAGCCAATTTCCATAAAGACCGTCAACTATAAAACAAAAACTAAACCAATCGTCTATTTCTTGTCTTAAGGTGCGTTTTGAATTGAACAGAACATGAAGGGCGAAAGAAAGGTAAACTGGAGAAAGAATTTTACACCTAATTTACCAATCTTGTCTTGTCTTTTTTTTGTTCCACCTATTTTGTTAGCATAAAATGCAGCCTCCATGTCTCACCAAATTTGAAACAAGTTTTTGTCTGTCATGTCATGTCCTACGTATCAAACGCACCCCAAAAGCCAACCAAAACCAAGCGCTAAGAACGGCCCAGTTCGAGTCAGTTATTGGTTTTCTCCTCTATCATACATGCACATTGCAAGATCCATGGAGCTTGATGGTGTGATCATATTTTAAACTAAAAAAAAAGGAAAACCAACTATTTGGATCCAAAATTCGACAAGCAGCTATACAAATTTGCCAACGTAACGCGTATTTCTCTGATCCGACAGAGGATCATTCTTTATTCTGTATTTATAACCATTTTCATTGCAAAGAAATGAGAGGTATCCTGCTTCAAAGTATGCCAAATTCTACCATCTACCTTTTAACATAGAAACCAGTATATCATCGGATTTTTAGTTCACTATCACATCCGAACAACAATTGCAAAAGTGAGGATGAGCCAAGTATGTTGTCGTATCTACGCATACAGAAGGGACTTGCACCAGAAATTATTTGATCATGAATGAACTTTTACAGCTACAACCACCGACTGCACTTGGATTTTCGGCTACCTGCACATGAAATCAAAACCCTTCTCAGATCTCTAGTCTACTGAGAACTGATTGCGTATCGTTAAACAAAGAAAGAAAAAAATTAAACTAAATGGATAGGGGAAAGAAGGAATGATGCTATGAACTACGTAGTATAAACCAAAGAGTCATTGGCCTAGTGGTATCTGGGTTACCAGTAGATCCTAGCTTCCCGGGAGGTCAAACCTCACCAAAGGCGAGAAGTGTACGTGAGTATTTGCGTATATAAAGATTATATACTTTTAAAAAAACTATGAAGTATAAACATACACTAAACCAAACAAAACTAGCCGGTATATCCAACATGGAGGTAGGCAAACAAGCCCTGTTCCAAAGAGTAGAGTGGCAAACCGAAGAGGCTCTATGGCTACAAAACCAAATGTGTTTAATGTGTGAAAGACCTTACAACACACATGTATCTGTAGAGTTCCAAAATCACTGATCTATCAAGAGTTCATCCCCAAACACAACATTGGTATTTGAGTTGTATTCATTTTAGAAATCCACCATGCCATGGTAGATTTACAACATATGAAACACAAACATCCTGCTCTCCTGCAAGGCCTGTTGGTCATCTTTACAACATATATGAATGAGCAGCCTGCCTTCCTGCAAGGCCTGTAGATAATCTTTACACTCATTTTACTTGGTTCAATTGGAAATCGTGTTATAAGATCTAACATACCAGAATGGAAGAATTAGAGTTTTCTGCTTGATAAGGAAAGAACATCTTTTGGTGAAGACCTGAAGTGATGAGGTCATATGTCTAATAGGGGAGTACAAAAATGAGAAAGTTGATGGAAATTCTGATTTATCGGCAAAGAGCGAAGAAATGGTTTGATCATCCCAGTCTAGTTGATTCAAGACGGTGATAACCACAGTGCAAGTCCTCCAACTGAGATCCCATAGGTGCTTTTATGGTAGCAACTGACATTTGGTAAGTAGCTCAAATTAAATTTCATACTCCCGGCATGTGAATATTGCAATATTTTTCATTTTAGGATGTCCCCTACAAAATCGAAGTTTTTTTTCTTCCTGTTTTTCATTTGTTCTCAAAAATATCTACAGAAGCATTGTGAAAACCAGTATACATACATGTTCTATTCTTAGAACTTTGACTTGATCGACCAGAACCATAAGTGTATGTTTTACTGATGGTGCCGCTGAGGATGATCATTGATGAAGTTATTTTTATTTGATCTTGATGATGACTTCATGCCTATGTTCTAGTTCATTTATGTTCTGGTTTTGATGGCTAGTCCTTTTATACCTAGTGTTCCTTTTGTTTAGTACTCATACTATAAGTTCTTTGAGAGATTACTTTCATATTGCTTTAAATATTTCCATAATCTTTCTTCATTGGGTTATTATTCCTACCACACACATATAAGAAGTAGTGAATTATTTTTCTCTTTTTGTTTGAATGAATTGTTTTTGGTTACATGATTATGCAGAAGGGCAGAGTTGAGAAGAATAGGACAGAAATAAATTCTAGAATCACCCCTGATAATGTTATGAGACAGGATCAAACATTAGAATAATTGTTTCTTGTTTCTGATATCACTGTTAGACCACGTCATACATTTATCATGTTCTAGTTCCTCCTTTCTTCCAGTTGCAGTATCTTTTTGAACATTTCTGGATGATTATGTTCTATGCATTTACAACTGTTAGATGGAGCTGCATGGGGACAAGAAGATTTGTAGTATTTTTTTCACTTTAACATAAATTCAAAACCGAGGATACTCAGAATTTTTTTTATCTCTGAAATGGCCACACACCTTGTACAAACCCGTTACAGGACTTCCTATAGAAGCATTTTCGTATAGATTTCAGTCATAATATTACTTCAAATTGGGAACTGAGTTCATGTTGGGATGAAAAGCTTACTCTTGTTAAAAACTATTCGCTTCCCCAACTTTGTCAATGTGAGGCACACATCCATCAAATCATAATTCTAAAACAAGGGTATTTTGGACAATTTCTTGATGGTCAAATACTTCTACTAAGAGAATGTGTGTATGGCCGGCTGTTGCAATTTTAACGGCATAGACTATGGAGTAAACATTTATATTTTGCATCATACAAATTGCAAAGTAATGAGCTGACATTACTAAAGAAATTGAGAAGATGTTATGCTCAGGGGTGGACCTATTAGGAGGTGAGCGGGCTCTTGTGCACCTGATCACTCGATTATTGCAAGAGAAAAAAAAAATTAGGCGTCTGTGCACCCGCTTGATTTTGAGGGGTGCTCTTAAATACTTATAAAACAAATCTATAACAGAAATTAAACATGGGTGGGATGGTTGGATTACCACTTTACACACAAGAGGTTATGGGTTCGAATCTTATTTCAATTGGAAGTTTAATTTTTTATTTTATTATTTTAGGCTCCAGGGCATTTACGCAGGCCCTGTAATGCTATTTCTAAAATATTAACAGCAAAAATATAGTTAGAAGGATCAAACTCACAACCTCAGGTTCAATTACAAGCATACTACCATTATGCCAAGACAACTTTTTGTTAAATTTTCTCCCATTTTGATTTTATTATTTTTCTCATGATTTATTTTCCTTCCCAATGTCAATTTATCATAAAAATCGTCGCTTTTTATCTCATTTTCAAGGCAACATCTATTTATTTTAAAGATCAAGGTTGATTCAATTTGAAAAAATGTATTTTATTCCTAAAATCAACACAATTGACTTTTCCCTAGGTCAAACCGCATTGACTTTCTCCCCAGGTCAAACCACGATTTTCCAAACCTTTGATCCACCTTAAAGGTGCATCTGCTCAAAAAAATTTCCTAGGTCCACCACTGGTTATGCTAAGAAAAGTATAGTGCCAACACCATGGCAATCAATATACTACTTTCAACTCCTTGCGCACAAATGCCAAGGTCATATAGGCATCAAAGGTAAACAACCCTTGTCATCGGTACACATACTAGGTCTTTGTAAATTTAATCCCCAAAACACGAGTAATAGCACAATCAACATAGTTGAAAACAACAGGTAGGTGTGATGATGAAATGAATGAATGAACTAGATCGTATGCTTAACGAGGAAGTAAGTACCTGAAATCCAGAACGGATTAGCTCTTCAACATAGTCAACAGTTGCACCTTTTACAAAACCTAATGATATCGTGTCAACCACCAACTTAATGCCATCTCTCTCAAAAATTCTGTTGATGTTGAAACACATAGTTATAAGACTGTAATTCAATGTATAGAACTTCTAGCATCTTTACAAACATCACAAGAGCAAACCTGTCATCATCTTTAGGTTTCTCTTCAAGTTCGAAGTTGTATTGGAATCCAGAGCATCCACCAGCCTCTATACTCAATCGAAGCATTTTTTCCTTGGTTTCATCATCTTGTAATTCTTTCATTCTCTGCATGACATCATCAGCGAATGTCAGGAACCAACATGTTTCTAGAATCATGAACATGAACCTTCAAACAAAGTTTCAGAACATCATGGAAAATTCTATACCACTGGTTTGAAGGATATTGAGTTCTAAAAATCTTTTGCATAACATAATGAATCATCATTTCTGAAAGTGATTACTAGAAAGCGGCAGTAAGACAATAGGATGCAAAATTGTTTTCTTAGTCACATGGATTCTGTTATTCTATGCCCTTTCTGCCTTTTACATACTACTACGAGTCTATGACCAAATATAATAGAAATTTAGTAACTATTTGTACCCGGACAGAAAACATAAATATGACACTAGCTACCAAAGCAACAAGACATAAAGGAACACACAACATCCAAGAGAAGTCTAACTGTCAGCTTTCTTCTTTGATTACAGTGGATCTTAGAAGGGACCATTCGATGCATGATCATAGCCCAGTTTGCTTTAATGGTACTTTGGTAGATGTGAAATATATATATTCCTATTTTTAAAACACACACACAACCCTGCTGCAACCACAAGTAAAGAGGAGCCACCATTGATAACGGTTCGTTCTACTATTTTAAGGATACAACCAAATGGAGTAGCTCATCCTCAATAAACGAACTTCCCCCACAAGAACGTGAAATACAATACGAACAGAATATAATTCCTGATTTGTCATCACCTGATCACCTCCAATGTAAAAGGCTACTTGGGAACACGCCCTACAACAAGAAGACTTCAAAAAAGGAGCTCCCTTGGATCCCTATAATGCCAAAACTGGGTGTGTACCAACTACCATGGGAAAGGAGATGAGCAAGTCTTTGAGTTTATCCCCTTCCTTGACAGTTTAGGCATGAAAATGGAGCCCAATGCAAGCTTTTCAATACAACTTCTCGGGACTGGGTCAATGCATGATACCAAACTCCTAAAACCAGGATTGGTTGGGTACTTTCATGAGCAGAAAGAGGATTTTGCAAGCCACTTTGAAAATGTATTGGAGGAAGGAGAAAATGACATCGCCCTTGGTGCAAGACAGACACAACCCAGAAGCTGAAAGAGACCAACCACAAAGTAACTCACTTGGAAGCAAGACAAGCAATGGGGTACTTCAAAGTTCTATCCAAAGAGTTGAACAAAAATAATCCCAAATCACCCAATAAAACTTGGAACTATGCTTTGGTCGATAGCTTACTTGAAATCCAGGACGTTTTTGGAGACCCCCCCCCCCCCCCCACACACACACACACAAAGATCTAGAATACCCCAGAATTAGGTCGTAAATTGGTGAAAACTCCATATTAGGTTTCCATTTTCAAAGCGAAATCGTGCTAATTCACGTTCAAACTCAAAGTTGAATACAATTTTGGAAATGAGGCTCCAAGGGATTTCCATACGCAGGCAGATAATATAACGATTTTAGTCCAAACAAACCAATCCTCAATCATTTAATCTATGTTTTTCTCCCCTCAAAAAGCGATAAATGTACAGTCTTCCAATCCTATTACATCTTGCTAATATAATCTCTTCAAAACCTTCTAACAATCATCACCGTGCATCAAAAGAACATATTATCAATACACACACATTTACAGAAAAGAGAAAAAGTACCCGGATGCAATTATCCGACAATCGAACGGTATCTCCTTCCGGCGGAGACACGGAAGACGATTGAGGCTCTTTAGCAAGGGCAGAGGATGATGCAGAGCTAAGTAGGCTGGAGTTCTGACGAATTCGAGCTACAAAAAATGGAGACACACGCTGTATGAACGACCTCGATAACGCCATAACCAGATTATCGTTATTATCCTCTTCACCGTTTGCAAAGAATCATTGAAGCTTATTAATGATCCAAAAAGATCAATGGAGAAAGTGATATGAAACTGGATGGATGCAAATGGTTCGTTTTGGTGCACGTCGTTTGGTGCCTAGAAGGTGTTCGAAGAAATGACTCTCGTTCCAGAAATTCAAAGGCTGCGTGCTTGTTTACGCCACGCGCTCGTGCTAAGGTATTTGCGTGGTCAGCCATTAAAAAGAATAAAGAGTAAATTGCAAATTTGGTCCCTGTGGTTTGTTGTTTTTCTTGGTTTTGGTCCCTACAAAATTTTTATTACAAGAAAACCCTCATGATATGTAAAAATATTTGATTTTGGTCCCTGAGACTAATTCCACTAGATTCTCTTCCGTTAAATCCCCTCATCTGCCTTACATGATATTGGTCATTTTGCATTTTTTTTTTAAATTGTAATTGTGTCCCTATGATTTGTGGTTTTTAGTGAAAAATGAAAAAAAAAATGTAAAATGACCAATATGCTCTTACGTGCAAGGCACATGAGGGAATTTAACGGAAGAGAATCTGACAAAATCAGTCTCAGAGACCAAAACCAAGCACTTTTGCATGAGGATTTTTTTGCAATAAAATATTTGTAAAACCAAAAACGAGAAAAAACAACAAACCACAGGGACCAAATTTGCAATTTACTCAAGAATAAATTATAGAGTGAATTACATTTTGGTCCCTATTTTTTACATGATATTACGGATTGGGTCCCTAAAAATGAAATAGTTATGGAAAATGTCCATATGGTGTGCATTTTATTGTCGAATTGGTTTCTCACCGCAACAGAGTTTAAAAAGTCTGATAACCCGGATCGACAATCAAATGTATACCATAACCCACAGCAGGGACGAATCCAGTAATTTTTTTCATATGGTGGTATCATAATTTTTTCATACGGTTTTTATCGACATGTCTTCATACCAACGTTCAATATCGTCAAATGTATTTTTAGCTAATTCCACGGTTTTGAGGGATTTTTAAAGTTCTTTTTGCTTGATTTCGAGGGATTTTTAAGTTTTTAAATCGATTTCGAGTGACTTTTTCAGGTTTTTGGTTGATTTCAAGAGTTTTTTCAATTTCTTTGGTTGATTTTAAGAGATTTTTTGGTTGATTACAAGGCACGGTTGCACCTTCCAAAACGATACGGTTGCATCTTTCACAAATCTAAATTTTTTTACCTTATGGTGGAGGAACGATACGGTGGCACGTGCCACCATTGGCACCACTACAGGTCCACCCATGACCCACATACATTTTCCATAATTATTTTATTTTAAGGACTCAATCCATAAAACCGTGTAAACCACAAGGACGAAAAATGTATTCTTGACGTTGATGTTGGGATTGTTTGTGATACGGTGTGGTGCCATTTAGAGCTAAAAATGCAAACCGAATTGCATATGTGATTTGAGGTTTTTATTGAAACCATATATCGAACCGTATATATTTCAAACTGTAAAATATAGCACCGCAAAATATGACGTGCAATTCATACCTAAATGTGTGTGAAAAGTAGTGTCGGTCCAACAATACTTTATAACAAGTTCTTAGAAACAACACAATAAGATTACCAACCTGTTTGATATATAAAATAACGATTACAAGGTTGATCGATTAAGCTTTGCTTTGTGTTCTCTATGTTTTCTCTCTTTTACACCTTGATGTGTGTGTTTGTATGTGTGATGCTTGATCTGATCTTGAGAGACTAGAGATACACTTAATCTACTAAGTGTGTTGAACACACAATCTAAGTTAATATCTAGATATTTGATCTAGATATTAAATCTAATATAAAGTAAACTAGAAACTAACTTTAACTTTATCTAACTAATAACTAACTTTAACAAACTAAGTTAACTAAGTTACCTATTACAATACTTATAACTTAGATATTTAATCTAAGTAAACTAATACAATTACATTGAATTACATTGACATTTATTACAAATAGACATAGACTTTAACATTGAGAGTCGACGTTTCGGCTTTAGCTTCAGATTACGATCTTCAGATTGGATGATCTTGAATCCAATGAGACTGTGGTCTAACAATCTCCCCCTTTGGATCAAGATCATATAATAAAAAGATTTATCCAATTCAGTCTTCTTGTTCAGCTCAGAAGATGCAATCTCTTTTCTCTAGCTCTGAAATCAGCATGTCTTCAATCTAACAAGCTCTCCCTTTGAAGAGTAGACGTGATTCTTGAAACATGTGATCTTTGCCATTTCTTCTGTAGTCATTCTCCCCCTTTTTGATGTCAAGTGCAACGACTTCATCAAAATTTGTGGTAAGAAATGTCAATCTTGCGGTTAGAGCCCCTGATTCGTCAATTCATAAGAGATTCATCTAGATCTTTGCAAATCCAAACAAATGTGTTATGTAACACCTGAATCAACTAATGAATCAGTTATCATGCCTGTCAGTAACACTAAGTCACTGTGTGTAACGAATACACATGGGAAAGGAGCTATTTGATGTTGACTCCCCCAGGGCTTCCATTTAATCATCGAAACACCACAAAGGTAATTTCTATAAACGTTATGACAAAGAAATTAATTCCTTGTGTGTTCGTGCTTGTGTTAGAAAGAATTAAGCACTGATGATTGCTTATAGGCTCAAAATTGTGTAAACCACTGAGACAACAGTAAGTTAAACACAGACTCAATGTGCATGATTGAAGTGCGAAGGTGGGGCAGACTTCCTTCTTTTCAATATCCAGATTTTCCAAATGAAAATCAGATAGCAAATGTGCTGCATCCCCTTTGAAAATGTGAAACACTTTCTTGTTGAGAAGAAAATGAGTAGATGGTGAGGTTTGATCAAGAGTTGGCATGGGTTAGTTGCCTGTTTCAATAATGATCACCAAAGAATTGTGAATCACTAGAATGGTGGCTACCCGGCTCAGAAAAAGTTGGTGCAGAGTTTTGATATTCTTTTAACTTTGTTCTCACACGCTCTTTCTTTTAAACTTTTTGCTTTCTCTAATCACACTCATTCCTTTTCTATTTGCACACTCAATCACTAAGGATTAACTTCTTGGGTAGAAATCACTGGTTAAGGTGATTCCATAGAAGTTGTGTTAATTCCTAGCACAATGATTCCTTGTTTTCCTAGATGCACGTGATGCTCAGATTGGTTTAACTATTTCAGTTAAAGCACAATATTGATCATGAAAACATTTAAAAATACACTCCCAAAATATAAAATCTGTGGAAAAATCGGGAAGTGGTTTGAACATTAAAAACAATGTTTTCTTATGATTGAAAGTTGTCCTTCTTTCAACCATATATGAGATGAAGATATAGAATTATACCTTTACGTACGATCTTCCATCTCATGAAGCTAAGCTTTAAGTCATAGAAATATGAACTTGTAAGCTTCTCTTAAAAATTCTGCAAAAGTCTAATGTCAAGTCAAAGTAATAATTATTCACTTATATTGAAAAGACAAAAAGCAGTAAAACTTTTTAAAGTATGAGTCCTGATCTGAAATAATCAGAAGTCATCACCTTTTTACTCCCCCTGAAATTATGCATTTGAAAATTATCATATGAAAAAGATATGCATAAAATTTCAGACAAATATGTACTCCCCCTTGATGGTTGATTTCCTCATTCGAGTATTGGAGTACAATCTCTTATCAGCACAGGAGTAAGGTCTTTTGATCATTGAAGTACGAGTCCTAAACTGTTGTGTTTAGAAGTCACTACTTCGTTGAAGTACGGGTTTTGAACTGCATTATCCAAAAACCTATTTTTGACATTGAAGAACGAGTCCTGATCTGTACATAATCAGAAGTCGCTTTCTCTTTAATCTTTGTGTGCCTGCAACACAGATTTAGCCTTAGGTACCCACTGGAATTTGGGTCCTGCTGTGTTAGCACAAGATTTTGGTATCCATTTCAAATTGGATCCTTTGTTCTTTTGAAAAGCATGAGAGTTGGTATGAGATGAATGCACATGGTAACTTCCAAACCAATCTTCAGAATCTTGACAAGAGATAGATATATGTTTATCATAAAAGGAAGACTTTCCAGCAGATAAAGATAACTGAAATAATTGCTTCATTGAATATTGTTTACGATAAACAGCAATATCAGCAATTACAACGTCTTTAGTAAGCGAAGTCTTATTACAATTAACACTACTAGACGATAAAACGGTCTTGTCAAGGTTCCGTTTAGGTTGCCACAGAGAATTTGCTTCTGGCCTTTGATTGCTCATATCTGAAACATGTAAAGCTGGTGAGTTAGACCTTGGAGCAACAAACGAATGTTTCTTCTTGGAATTACCAGTAGTGGTCGGTTTCTGTGAATGCTGAGATAAATTCTTGCCTTTAGCACTCTTAGCGTTCACAGAGACTGATTTATCAACGAAAGCTTTCGTTGATTTTGCACTGTTCACAGGCTTACTGGTTTTTCTTAAAGTTTTCTTCACAAATGATGAATGGTTGGGAAGTTTTGTATTAAAGTCAAAGAGATAGGAACCATCATCTAAACTACCGTCAGAGTTTAAAAAATCAATTCCTTTATTTAATGAACCAGACAACTCCTTAGAGTTTGAAGCTTTTGAAAGAACAGTATTTGAAAACACGGTTGTAAAAACGCTTTGTTCAATATTTATCAAAAGTTTTGCATCTGATAAAGAAGTCTCGAGTTCAGAAATTTTACGTTCTAAAACGAGAGGAGGGACATATAATTTACCTTTGATAGGCTTCGCCTCCATTTCCTTTACAGAATAACTTGGAAAGAAATCACTTGAAAGTGGTTCCTTCTTTTTATATATTGGGTTTTCATCATAACTATTATTCAACTTCGCATAATAAAATGGAAGATGAACTTTAGCTGATTTCATCCGTTTTTCCGTTTCATTGGCTTCATCCTCTTTTGACAGTTTAGTCCAAAAGGTTTTAAACGCGGGGAGTCTGCGGGCTAATTGCATATTTAGATGATCATAAAGTCCAGGAACTTCAGACATCCCCTTTTGTAGACAGTGAGGATTCTTATAACCGATTCCCCATCTCTCTATCTCCTCTTTGGGTTTGTTTAGAAAAATAGTTTGTTCAGTTTGACCCATTTTATACAACTTCTCTTCCAAACTTTTTAGTTTTCCGAGTAAAGAAAAGTTTTCTTTTGTACAAGAAACATGCAACTTTTTAAGCTCATAAATATCTATCTCACTCTTTAGAAGTTGAGACTTAAGATCAGAATTCTCTTTTAGAATTATTGTCTTTTCCTTAGCGTTGGTGTCATTATCTTTATGTAAAACCTCAATTAATACTTTCTTCTCAGCAATTTCATTGCTAAGTTTCTGTATCAACTGGTTTTTGTCTGTCATGACACCATTATCTTGCTTAAGATTAGATTCTAACTCTCTTTGTTTCATACTCATGGCATGCATTTTATTCATGAATTCTAAATCAGATAGATTACATACCTCCTCTTCTTCATTGTCAGAATCAGCTTCAGCATCTGATTCTATCTTGCCCATCAAGCACATGTTGACGGCTTCTTCTCTATTTTCATCATCTTCTTCTTCATCATCTGAGTGATCGAGCCAGTATTCGTCCTCAGCCATCAATGCCTTGCCTGCCTCTTGTTGTTTTGCAAGAAGCATCTTGTTCTTGTAATAGTCTGAATTTCTGACTTTAGATCTGCGGCAGTCTTTGGCAAAGTGACCTGGTTTGCCACAGTTGTAGCATGTAGGCGGTTCTGGCTAACTTGATCCTTCAGCTTTGAATTTCCTTTCTTCTGGCCTCCTCTCCTCAATCCTCTTTCCTTCCGACTGAAACCTTCTCTCTTCTGGTTTCCTCTCCTCTGATCTTCTCCCATCAAATCTCTTCCCTTCGTATCTGCTACCTTCAATCCTTTCTTTATGAATGTAGTTGTTCGGACCAGATGAATATCTCTGATTATTTGATGTTGGCTTAGTGTAGAACCTTTTCTGAAATGCATTAGTCAGCATCATCATTGCTTGTTTCAGCTGATCATTTTCATCTGATCCTGAGTTTGCACAACCTTCATTTTCTTCATCTGATTCATATACAGTCGCCTTGTTCTTCTTCTTTCTGACTACAAGGGCGACTGTGTCTTCAACTACCTTTCCTCTCTGTCTCTTCTCATCCAGAATTTCATCCACCTCTTCTTCATTTTGACGGAGGGTTTCATACACCTCGTGAAGTGGAATCTCATTCAAGTCTTTAATTTGCTTCATCTGACGAGCAAATCTTTTCCATTCAGGTTGAAGAATACTAAGGAATTTGATATTCAGCTCATTTTGAGATTTGTGAACTTTGTTCTTGCTAAGTTCATTCAGCAATGTCACAAACCTGTCATAGGTTTCTTCTAAGGTTTCTCCCACCCTGGCTCTAAATTCTTCATAGTTATTTAGGCAGTTGGAGATCTTCAGCTGATTTCCAATTTTTGAACCCAGCATCATTTTCTCGAGCTGATCCCACATTTCTTTACCTGAAGCCTTGTAACTGTCAATCTTGACGTATATTTCATTTGGGATCCCCTGTAAGATGTATGACTTTGATAATTTTTCGCCTTTGGCTCTTCTGAGGTTATCATCTTGTAGCTCGTGATACTTCAGTTCAACCTGAGTAGGCACGTTATCAATTACACGAGTCGTCATTGGTGGTGTCATAATCCCTTCTTCAATAGATGTTCTGATATAATCACCCAGCTCGTGTCTGTCAATGAAGTTTAGAAACCTATCCTTCCACTGTTCGTATTCTCCTTTGAAGAGAACTGGTGGCTTGGTGTCAGTTCCTATTGCAAGGGCTTCTCTGGATGTCATTCTTTTTGATATAAGAGAAAAACTTGACATATATGATCGTTAACCTAGGTAAAATTTGATCACACAAGAAATTTTGTCCCCCTAGGCAGACTTAGCACGGGGGTCCCGCTTTGAACCGAGAAAAAATTTACGACTAATAAAGACCCTATTACAGTTTCGAAAAGTTCTCAGAAAAAAAATTCTAAGTATGGAATAAGGAGAAATACGGGTCTGAGGTATGCGGGTCTGAGCTTTGAACCGAGAAGTTGAGGAATGCGGGTGCTTTGGGACCCGAGATGTAAGGAATGCGGGTGCTTGAGGACCCGAGTTTGAGGAATGCGGGTGCTTGAGGACCCGAGTTTGAAGGAATGCGGGTCCTTTGAGAGCCGCAAAGTAAGGAATGCGGGTCTAGTGGGAACCGCAAAGTAAGGAATGCGGGTCTAGTGAGGAACGCACACTTGAGGTATGCGGGTCACTTGAGACACGCACAATAGACTTATGCGATTGTAGTTGGACCCGCAAAGTTGAGAAATGCGGGTTATTCAACCTCTGGAATGCGGGTGTTCGTCCTGAACTTGCAAAATTCGTCTAAATCTTTGTTCCTGCAATGATTAGCACAACCAAACACTACCAATGTGTCTAGAATCACTTCTAGAACTGAATTTAAGCACTCGATCTCACTAAAACACTCTTTTTCGAAATAAGATCGATGGCACAGTAACTTACCCACTTCGACTGTTTTCACTTAAAATCACCAAATTGGAACTCGATTTAAGCTTAATAATGAAATCAAATAGCAACAACTCGATCTAGCATGTAGTACGATCACAACCTGATCGATTCTAACACCTAAAACATTCAAAATCACAAACTCGATTTTCTTGAAGAACACAGAGACGTTTTTCTTTATAAAACTTGTTTTGATCTTAATCAGGCTCTGATACCATTTGTCGGTCCAACAATACTTTATAACAAGTTCTTAAAAACAACACAATAAGATTACCAACCTGTTTGATATATAAAATAACGATTACAAGGTTGATCGATTAAGCTTTGCTTTGTGTTCTCTATGTTTTCTCTCTTTTACACCTTGATGTGTGTGTTTGTATGTGTGATGCTTGATCTGATCTTGAGAGACTAGAGATACACTTAATCTACTAAGTGTGTTGAACACACAATCTAAGTTAATATCTAGATATTTGATCTAGATATTAAATCTAATATAAAGTAAACTAGAAACTAACTTTAACTTTATCTAACTAATAACTAACTTTAACAAACTAAGTTAACTAAGTTACCTATTACAATACTTATAACTTAGATATTTAATCTAAGTAAACTAATACAATTACATTGAATTACATTGACATTTATTACAAATAGACATAGACTTTAACATTGAGAGTCGACGTTTCGGCTTTAGCTTCAGATTACGATTTTCAGATTGGATGATCTTGAATCCAATGAGACTGTGGTCTAACAAGTAGCAATACAAAGTTTAATAGTCCATGTAATACAAGTGGAAGGTGGTAATACACAACATCAACATAAGTCAGTCCAATTGCATAACAAAAATTTATCGAAAATCTAAAAGGGGAAATTGCATCAAAATGGAACCAACTTTCATTTTATTCCTATTCTTAGGGAATCAACTTTCAAAGTTATCATTTTAAGGTTTAGATCAAACTTTACATATATTTAAGGGTCTAATCAACTTTTTGACCTGCTAAAAATGACATGGCTCAGGTTAATGTCAACTAATATGCCATGTCATATTTTTAATTCAAATAATAAATCTGAAATGATGACATGACATATCTTACATAATATTATTATTTGACAAATAAACTTTAATTAATGATAGATTATAAAATAATTTACAATTAAAAAAATTAAACAATAGATCCGTTTACCTCTTTTCATATATTTTTAATTAAATAAAAAGCTTAATACACTCAACAATTCTTTTTAATGTACAAGTTAATATTCAAATATTTATAATATATATATATATGTATATATATATATATTATAAAAAACTAAACAACAAAAAAACCCAAAACCCTACACCAAAAACACCGCCGCCTCATGAAAAGCACCTCCAACTCCGGCCTCATCAACTCCGACGAATCTATAACACTGAATCTCCGACGTAACTGCACACCATCATCTCTACGGCTATGTTTGGCAAAAATAAACTAGCTTATAAGCTAGTATACATGTTTGGATGACCATAAGCTAGCTTATTGAAACGCTACTCAAAGTAGCGTTTTGAAAAGCTAGCTTAGCTTTTTTTTTTGCCAAACATAGCCTAAATCAATGCTTTATTACCATACTGAGGCTAAAAACCTCAAGAAATCACCACACAGAGGTTTAAAACCTCCAAACCAGGAACAACACCCAAACAAAAAAAAACTACGGAGCTCCGTTTGCGAGAGTCAAATGGAAAACACAACCCCGACTGAACCCCAACGTGTCGGAGAACCAGCAGCAACGGTGGAGTTGCTGTGTTTCTGCAGCCACGACTTCACCAAACACGCATATTCGACCTCTCCGGCTAACTCACGATCAATGATTCTTATTTGATGACTCAAAATCGCATTACTGAAATAGATGCTTGTTCTTGAGATTTTTTAATTGGGGAAGAAGAGTGGAAGGGTTGTTTTGTTTTGTTTTTATTTATTTGATGGTGTGACTACACGTATCATCTTATTATTTAATTTGTTTTTCTAATTTAAGTATGGATGACGTGGATTTTTATATTCCATGTAATATTTTTTTAAATAATAAATTTACACATCAAGTTGAGGTAACCGGTTACCTGTTTAACCGGTTGAAGAGACCCTTAAATATATGTAAAGTTTGGTTTAAACCCTAAAACGATGACTTTGAAAATTGGTTTCCTAAAATAGGAATAAGATGAAAGTTAGTTCCATTTTAATGCAATTTCCCCTTTTTTTAATTTAAAACTTTCCTAATTAGTTATAGGTAACTTTTGAGTTAAAAAAATGTAGATAATCAATATTTAAAAGTTTAACCGCTTATTTATTCAAAAGAAATATATATATTATATACTTAATCATTCAAAATGAAAAAATACAATGGTTTATTTAAAAAAAAAACAATTTTTAATTGGGAGGGATAGGTTTAGAAAAAATGTAGATAAGCAATACTTAATCAAGAAGGTTTTTGTTTGAGAGAGATTCTCATAGATTGAAGGGCTTGTTTTTTAATTGGGAGGGATAAGTTTAGAAGAAAAAAAAACTCGACTTTCTACATGAAGATCCCCCCTAGAAGCTTACTGAATAAGCTACTTTCTATATCATTAAGTCACTACCATACAATCATATATAACTGATCGTACAAGTTGAGTCCAATTAAGCTCATTAAGCTACTAACAAACAGGCTTAATCATTCGAAATAAGAAAGTTCATTAGAGTTTTTTTCGAACTTTTCCTCAAGAAAGAACATCATATGGTAGAAATTCTTCTTGTACCAACAAAACATTAACATTCATATGGCAGAAAATTTGCACAAAAATTCAACATTTTACAAGCATGGAAGATCTTCAGATTATCTTCCAGTTCATTGCAAATCTATGGACTACCAAAAATACAGATTTAAGAAAAAAATCATAATGATGACTTGATTTAAAGCCAAACTATCGAACCATTTGTAGCAGATAGTATCGAATGTATTGTGTTGTCCTACAACTGTCGTCTAACAACCATCAATTTCGGCTTACTAAAAGACCCGTACTGGCTTCCCCATGGTAGTCTTCAGATACAAGCACCTCACCTGTTTCCGATAACAGAAATCGACACCAAATTATTAAGAATATAACGCCAATTTAACGCAAAAAGTTACGTTCTGCTATATTTGTGCTTGCTTGGCTATAGCTATGTTAGTTGTCGCTACAACATTACTACTTTTAGAAAAGTTTCAATACATACCTGTTTTGCCCATCTATGATCATTACAAAATATTGGTAACATTCATTTTGGTTGGTTAAGATTCTTTACTTTGTCGTCGATGAAGGGAGTAGCTTTGTCACCTTAGTCTTTTAAGGTTGAGTTTGGTATGCAAGACTGGATGGGGCTGAACAAAAAGTTGTCCCACATTTGGCATGACAATTAGACTGGAAAATGACAAAACCGAGTGGGACAAAAATGTAGTTTTTTTTCGTACAAAAGTAGGTGGAACAAAGATCAGGAAGATATGACAAGGTAGGTAAATCACTAAGCTACCCTAGTCAAATTAAAGGGAAGTTATCCAAAATAGCGATTATGGACTCGCCAATTCATTTTATAGCCGCTTTTCTAACCAATTGATCGAAATAGCCAAGATTTCGCAAGTAGCACTTTACAACTTGCGAAATCTACAATTTATGAATTTAATATTCATGGAGTGCCAATTTAGCAAGTTGCTAAAGTGCTACTTGTGAAATGCTGACAAAGCAAGTAACAGTGTACACTTTAGCAACTTGCAAAATTGCTACTTTATGAATATCATATTAAAAGAAAGTGGATTTCACAAGTCGCTAAAATATTACTTGCGAAATCTTGGCTATTTCGGTCAATTGGTTTGAAAAGGTGGCTATAAAGTGAAGAGGGGAGGCAAAAGTGGCTATTTTGGACAATTTCCCCAAATTATAAACCTTCCAAAATTCTTTCACCTACCTACCTCACTCTCGTCAGTCCAGTCCAGTCCCATCCGCGTACGAAACGCACCCCAAGAAAACAGTCGCTCTACTTTTGGGTAAATGACAGATCTTCATTCATCCACATCCCCATTGTCCACCTCTTAGTGGAATATATTGGGTTCAGTTGGTTTGATTTACGGTCAACTTAATGGTTTATGGTGGGAGGTCACGTGATCGTCTGAGCATAAGAATGGCAGCAAAACACTCTGGTAAACCACAATGGGACGGGGATGAAAGTAAGGCATGACTCTGTCTGGATGAACAAGTGATAGAATTTGAACTTGGATTTGAAGAACTCACATTTTGCCAGTTTTTCTTCAATAACGAAACGAGAAAGTTTACACTCATTTGAACATTCTGGAAGATCTGCTTCTCTTCCATGCTGCAATTTCCCACAGCAACCCCCATACAGAGAACCTTCTTAAGCTGAAACTTCACTGTTGCCTTTATTTCATTAACTTTCGACTCCAAGGACTCCTGATGTGTCACAAGTGTCGGGAATTTTCCTGTACAAACACAGGTGAGGGGTTATCAAACACATTTGTCAATCCACCTGGTGTTCAAATGAACCATCTATCATCATGACCATATTCCATCATATTCTCTCCCTCCCAAAATAAGTGTCCACATTTTTATTTTGGTTCGTCTTAAAATAGATGTCCACTTTTAAAGGTAAGTGCTTACTTTTCAATTCTACCCTATTATCTATACTATATTATAAAGCACGGACAAAAAAACTCTTAAATACAAATTATTAGGCACAAGGTACCGTCATTTTATGCAAGATTTTAAAAATCTCTTAATTTACAAGTATCAAAGCACAAGATACATATTACTACCGTAGGCTTCTAACACCCACCAATTTGGTATGTGCAGGGCCTTCCTTTTATGTAGACCCTTCCCCGTATCACTATTAATTAATATATTATATTACTATATATTTGTTTTAATTATATTATTAAATATGTAATTGGTTATTTTTTCTAGATGTCATTAAAATATATAAGATAATCATTGAATTCTAACAAAATACTTAATTTTTTTATATAAAAAAAGCATTATATTATTAAGCCTAAATTAAATAAATTTATAAAAAAAAACATTATCACTTTCTCAAAACCATCCAAAATCGTACTATAAATCGACAAAAAAACAAAAAATAAAATGAAACATTAAAATCGTGATATATCTCGTTGCATTGCGCGAGTACGCTTCTAGTTATGGGTAAAACTGTCATTTAGTTAATTAAAAGTATAATAGTTACACATTTCGAAATTGTGTGAATTTTTCATTGTGGACATTTATTTTGGGTCAGAGGGAGTAGTTATAGAGCCTCAAAGATAGTAAACCCTAAGAAGCTGCTTGGTTGAGGATACCATAGGGTGAGGAATGGAAATGTTGGTTCAGTATAAGCAATAAGTGAGTACTTAAAAGTTAAAACTGAGTAATCATCTGTACCCTAGTAAATTAGGGGGAATGACTCTTCATTTCCCAACATTCTCATTCCCATTCCAATAAACAAAACTAAGCACGGAAGCACCCCCTAAAAAGAAGGGGGGGGGGGGCAATTTTCAGACACAATGCAAATGTTAATTTCCATGGTTACGGAAAAAAGAATCCACCGGGAAACCTTGGAAAATATAACAAAATTACTTGCCTGCTTTGTTGAGACCAGGGCCCAAGAGACGGGGGATCTGCTTAATGACGGATTCAGAAGCCAGAAAGGCTTGGTGCTTCTTAGCAAGCTTCTTGACCAACTTCTTGTTTTTGTTAAGCTTCTTCAACCCTTCAACATCCATGTATTCCAATCCTATCTTCTGTGCCTGTAATACAGAGAATTAAATGGATTATTTCTATCACATCAAACAAGAACAAATAATTATTCAAAAAGCATGATTACTGGATAATGGAGTGTGAAATATTAAGGTGGAACTGAAATGCCATATGATTTTTTAGCCAAAATGTGCATCAAAATACCAAAAATATCTCAATTAGTGTAACAAATGTTGATTTCCTCCTATTCCATACCCATTTTGACAGGTAATTGGTGGATTGTAACTACTAACAACATGGATGTCAAGTTGTAAGTTATATTATAATTCTTGATTAGACGAAAATATTGTCGGAACAAAAAATCAACCAATATAGCAGAGGCTGAAAACCCGTTTATAACGTGCAATAGGTATGAAATAGAATGAACTAGACTTTTGTTACACTAATTGGGAAAAAGATTCATCGTTACGCAAACTAAGAAGCAAGACAAACTTCACTATATTTTTATACACTTTGCCCATGTTTTCATATATCTTCCATAACTGTTTCAAAGAGAATAAAGTTACCTCTTCAACATGTTGAGCATCACCAAGCATGCAGACCTTCAACTTAGGACGAGGAATGTGTGGCAACTTCACCGTGCCACTGAAACGTTTGTCTTTTTGAGGATCGTAGTTCTTCAACCCAATCTGAAGCTCAATGGTCTCTGTAAACTTACGATTTTTCTCCTTGGCCTCAGTTGTAATCTGGGTGATGGCTTCTCTGACTGCCTCACTTCCTAACTTACTGAAATCAAACAACAATTGTATAAAGTAGATCACAAAGGCAGAACACTACCAAAAAGTCCCTACTCCAAATGGTTAATTGTTGAGTTTTGGATGAATCTCATGTCCTAATAATCACAAAGTGAGACCAAACCAAACAGCCAACGCAGAAAAGAGAATGGATGTTATCAAAGACTGTTCAACAAAAACAAAAAACCAAATACACGAAAATGAAATGTAAAAATAAACACAATGAGACAATATTGAATTTGTGTGGTTCCACTATCAGTGTGATGGTGTGCACCCACAAAAGGGAGAAGGATGATACTATGAAAAACAAAGGATGTTACCATACGAATATCGAACCTCTCAATTGGATTGACAAAGTGTTGCTCTCACCTCTCAAAAGATGCTAGCAACAGTGTGATTTTAATGTGTTTGGTTGAGTGGGGTGATGGATATTTATAGCCATTTAACTCCTCAAGATGACCATTCATCTCCACAAAATGGCTACCCATTTCTCCAAAATGACAATTCTTTTCCCCAATGAGAAAAAAAGGATTTTGCATCACCTAATTCATTGGGCCCCAATGATTGGGCCATGTTTTTGGCAACCATAAGTGATCTTAATTTTTGAGTTTATGAAAAAGTCTCATTCGGTTAACTATAAGCTAACTTTTTTAAAAGCTACATCATGATCATTTTTCCACCTTTTTTTTCAATTATGCCCCTTATATTTTTCCAATTAATTTTTCAATGTGTCTTTTTAATTCATTTTGCCTTTCCATCTAGTTTATCAGCTAAAGTTTTTACCAAACAAGACTAGTTTATTAGCCGACGGTTAGCTTTTCAACCAACAACTAGCTCATCAACTAGTTTGCCAAACATTGGTCATCAACTTTGGCAAACCATAAGTTAACTCATTTTTTTGAGCTTATTGAATAAGCCTTGTTTAGTCAGCCATAAGCTAGCTTTTTTGCAAGACTACTTCAAGAAGTGTTTCAATAAGCTCCAAGGCCTTTTTTGATATTCTTTTTCCAACTAAACCCCTTATATCTTTTCAATACATCCTTTTAGATCACTTTACATTATCATTTAATTTATTGATTAGTTTTTATCAATCATGACTTGTTTATCCACTAGCTTATAAACAAACAACTGACTTTTCAATCAACTGCTAGCTTATTAGCTAGTTTGCCAAACAAAGTCATAAACCTAAGGACTACAAGGCGAGCAAACTACGAAACTTAGCCTTTTAATTGGATATAAGGTCACTATAGTTTCACAACTTTTTTCAATGATATATTCAAATAAAAGAATTTGTCAACAAGATGCCCATGCTCTCACGTTCATATTAATTTCATCACTTTTGTCCAATTTTAACATAAACCATCAACTTTGGGACACGAGAAGAGAACGAAGAGAAGATAACTTAATGTAAAGAATGTTAATCACCTCAACATTATGATAATTTAAGTTTGATAATCTGATTAAAATTTAATGGAAGTGATGTAACCAATATGGTTGTCACATAAAATGTATGCAATTTATAAGGGTATTGCTATTTGGACCCTCCTTTGGGTCAAATCAAAGCATTGAAAATGTAAAAAAAGGGTTAATTTCATGTTGACGTATGCAAAAAGAAATTAGCATGGAGTAGTTCAAATAGCATGTAAAGAGAGTTCATTTAGAATCACTCAATTTATTAAGAGTGATGCTAAACAAAACCCCTCTACATAGTAAATAAATCCCCCTCAATTCCATACTATATCAAATTTCTTTTTTTACATTTCCAATGCTATGATTTAACCCATATGGAGTTTAAATAACAGCAACCTATATAAATCTTTCTGTTGGGTAGTTGATTTGAGAGGCAATGATAGTATAGTCACGTTTATACAATGATGTTCAAAATACACTTCAAGGGAAGACCTGGAATCACGAATATAAAGTCGAACTGGTTTTGAAAGTATAATGAAATGCATTTAATCTTATTCCATTCTCAAACTGTTCGCACTCTAATCCAACACAGATCTTAGCCGGAGGTGATCAAACACTTGCAAAGTCGAAAATACGAAAAATAATAATAATAAATCGACACTCGTTTGATCTGATAACAGTTGCATTAGTAATCGTTATGATTATTCACAGGGTAATTCAAGGATAAATAGTTCAAGTTTCCAGAAGTACCTCATGGTGAAAGATTTCCCCTTTACACAGCTCCTCCGCCTATGTAAAAAATGTAAGAATGTGCTTGTTAGATTACATAATAAATTGGGGATTTTATGGTGCAAAAATCGCAATAGAAACCTAGAATTTTAAAGATCACCTGGAGCAGTTCGATTGCAGCCGCTACTACAAGAGTAGTCGGACGACCATCCAACCCTAAATACTGAACTCTTGAGCTAGGGTTTCAGAGGTTTAGCAGAGTGTAAAGGGGGTGTTTGGGCATTTGCGGAGATAAGTTGTTTGGATGATGAAAAAGTAAAAGTGTTTATAGCATTGTGAAACGGGAGATAAACATTTTTTACAAGTCATTTGGTCTTGATTTATCAACTAATTTGAAAAATGTTTATGAGTTTTTTTTGCTTATTTTACATGTATAAACAATTTCAAACACTCTTAAATAACAACTTATTAGCATATTACGTTTTGGTATCCCAATAAACTAATTTAAACACTTTTTACAAAACTTCTTTTTGTCACCACATGAGTTGATAAACACTTTTAATAAAAAAACATAAGTTGTTTTAAATAACCAATCCCGAACAACAACTAAACCTAATTGGCAATTTAAACCCCGCATTTATAAGATTTTCAGTTTACACTCTTCTACATTCACTATTTACAATTACTAGAAGTGTAGTCGTGCAATGTAGCGAGATACATCACGATTTTAATGTTTTATTTTATTTCTTGTTTTTTTGTCGATTTACAGTACGATTTTGGATGGTTTGAGAAAAATGATAATGTTTTTTTATAAATTTGTTTAATTTAGGCTTAATAATATAATGTTTTTTTAATATAAAACAATTAAGTATTTTGTTATATTTCAATGCTTATTTTATATATTTTAATGACATCTAGAAAAATAACCAATTACATATTTAATAATATAATTAAAACAAATTTATAGTAATATAATATATTAATTAAATGGTGATACATGAAAATGTTTGCATAAATTGAATGTCATGTACATACCAAATTGGTGGGTGTTAGAAATATGCAGTAGTAATATGTATCTTGTGTTTTGATACTTGTAAATTAAGAGATTTTTAAAATTTTGCATAAAATGATGATACCTTGTACCTAATAATTTGTATTTAAGAGTTTTTTATCCGTGCTTTATAATATAGTATAGATTCACAAAAAAAATCAACTGAGGTATTGGTAGTCTAGTGTGAGTGGTCCCCATTTTAACAAACCAAACTATAAGGTGGCTTTTGGTTCACATAATGGAATATGTCGGAATTGGAATATGTCAAATGAATTGGAAATCAAAGGAATCAAAATGGAATTTAATCATGTTTGACCATGTGTTTGGTTGGCATGAATGGAATGAAATATGTCAAAAGAATTTTAATATGTATGTTTGGTTTATTGAATGTTATATTGGTGATGTCATGGAGGCATTGATGGTGTCAATGGTGTTGTGGTGGTAATGGGCTGGTGCTTACGACGGTGGTGATGGTGACGGCATCGACTTGTGGTGGTGGTGGAGACGACGACGAAAGATGGTGATGGTGGTGACGACGAGTGGTGGTGGTGACGACTAGTGGGGGTGGTGGCGATGGTGACAACAAGTTGTGGTGGTCGCGGTGGTGACAGGTGGTGGAGGCGGTGGCAGTGACGACTGGTAGTGGTGGCGGCAACGGTGAAGATAGGTAAAGGTGGTGCTGGTAGTGGCGACGGGTGGCGACAGCAATGACTGTGGTGGCGGTGGTGGAGATGATGTTTACCACAGTGGTGGCGGCGGCAACGACAAATGATGGTGGTGGCGACATGTAACAACAGGTGGTGGTGGTGGCGGGGATGACAGTGACAACGGATGGCGACGACAATGACTGTGGTGGCGGTGGTGGAGGTGATGTTTACGACAGTGGTGGCGGCGGCAACGACAAATGATGGTGGTGCGACATGTAACAACAGGTGGTGTGGTGGTGGCGGTGACCAGTGGTGATGGCAATGGCGGTAATGGGTGGTGGCGGCGGTGGCGGTGATGACAGTGGTGACATCCATCGTGGTGGAATGGAATATAATGCAATAATATAAAGACGTATAAATGTATAATAGTTTTTCTTAAAAAATGATAGGAAGGAATTGAAATTCTATGCTATAATCTAAGGAATTTACATTTCATCATTGTGGATTTTGAATTCCTTATTAAAACTCAAAAGATGAACCAAGCGCAGGAATGGAATTTGGCCAATAGAATTGACCATTCCAATTCCTTCAAATTTCGTCGGATTCCAACGAACCAAACGCCACCTAAGTGTGATCAAGGAAATATTTTTAACGATGCAGTTTGGTATAAAGTAATCAAACGGGTTAGATCAGACCATAAAAATGTGATCAAATCTAACCAGTTTGCACGGTTCAGGATTTAAACTATGAACTAATAAAGTTAGAGTTGTAGCGAACAAGAAAAGTTCTACAGTACAACCAAAAGTACCTGGATAAAAGTCGGCAAGGGACGACATTACACTAATGGAAATAGTGTAAAAGTCCATAGATACTCAGGCCCTGTTTTTTTTTTTTTTAAATAAGTGCTTAATCCCCACTTTTCACTTTTTTGGTCAGATGTATGTGCATTAAGACCGTTTGTTTTTTCAATTGTTTTAGACCCACTTTTCACTTAATTATGTCTTACCGAAAAAGTGATAGGTTTATCACTTATTTTCACTTTTTCATTCACGCCTCCATCAGATTATACGCCTCCTTCATCTCACCACCATGGATCTCACCTCCAGTAAATTATTAACGCCTCCATCAATCTCCTCTTCTTCAAGCTGCTTCAGTCCTCGAGTTCCAGCAGCGATCTCACCTCTAGCCCTCTATCGATCTCACCTCCGGCAGATTATTAAACGCTCCAAAGTTCATAGCGTCTTCTTCAAGAGTCCATCTCCAAATCCTTATCGATCTCCCCTCTACTTTCATCCTTGTGTTGATTTCGACCCAAATCGAGAACAAATCCGTGTTGACATCGTCCCTATGG
Organism: Arctium minus; assembly: GCA_954870635.1. NCBI lineage: Eukaryota > Viridiplantae > Streptophyta > Magnoliopsida > Asterales > Asteraceae > Arctium > Arctium minus. The sequence continues at coordinate 46,393,292 of OX941096.1, forward strand.
TTCGACCAAATCCGGGTTGGGATCTGAAACACGAAAAACATCCACTTATGTTTCTGATCCTTACGGGATTGAAGTGGGAAATCCACTTGAAATTCCCGTTGGATACGAAGAGAAATGGTTGTTTAATATCCACGCGATTGACACTCGGGGTACAGAAGATGCAATGGGATGTACTGAATGCAGGTATCATACTGTTTGTAGTATTTGGAATGATTTTTCTCTTGAAAAAAATCGTTCTTTTTCTAAAAAAGATAATCTTTTGATGGATTTTGATATCGAAACTTGAAAATCAGTTGGAATGGAGGTAGTATTTGGAATTTTCTCTTGAAAAGATCGTTCTTTTTCTAAAAAAGTAATCATCTTTTGATGGATTTTGATATCGAAACTTGAAAATCAGTTGGTTCGACCAAATTGATTTCGTCCCTCTGTTGATTTCGACCCAAATCCAGACCGGATCGGTGTTGGCTTCGTCCTTGTGGTTCGACCCTGTGTTGATTTCATCTCGATTTCTAGATCGGTGCTAATTTCGTCCCTGGTTCGTCCTTGTGGTTCGACCCTGTTGATTTCATCCCTATGGTTAGTTCTATATTAAACTTGTATAGAATTTGTATACTATGCTTGAATCTGTATGGTAACAATATATAGAATTTGTGGTATGTTAATTATATGTAGAATTTGTTCCTTCTTGAATCTGTATGGTAATAATATTGTAACTAGACAATTGATGAATACCATTCAAAATGAATCGATGAATTTATAAATCTCATTCCTTTTCTGTCAATTTTATGCATCTTCCCTGTGTTCTCGAACTTCTGTTTGTGTCGAACACTATGGTTCGGCTTCTGTTTTTGTTTCTATCGATTTTATGCATCTATCGAAGATTGTGGTTGGGTTTTATGTTGCGGTTTTTGTCCGGCAGATTGTTAAACAAGATGATGGATACTTGATCACTAAAATGGTTATGTTTCTATTGTGGTTATTCAGATTCAGACATTTACAATTTACAAAAACAAACAGTCTTATTATCCAGATTTCAGACTTCAGCTCCACCTCTTATTAATCAGACGTGAAATCAGACTTCAGACTTCAGTACCTCTTAAAAAACAAACGCCACCTTAATCTCATAAAACAAATAATGAACTGAACTAAATTAAAAAACCCAATTAAATTATATAGAATTGACTCATTAAGTGTGTGAGCACACGTGCATATGTATGTGTAAATAGGTGGTTTCGCGAGCCAGTTAAACTATCAAATGAGAAATATACAAATCGCATCTCAAATCAAATTATGCAATTTGTCTATTATCAAACCATCACCCAAAAATCAGTCATATTTGATCAGATTTAATCGGTTTTTGAGGTCCACCGGTTTTTTCGAACATCCACGTTATACATAAGAACGTGTCCCTCCATAAATTTGAACTTGAATCTTTCTAACAATCGAATACTAAGGTGCCGTTTGTTTTTTAAGAGGTCTAAAGTCTGAAGTCTTATTTTAGTTATGATTAATAAGATGTGGTGTGTAAAAAGGTCTGAACGATTCAGACTTAAGAGCCATTAAGAGGTTTTTTAAAAAAAACAAACAACCCCTAAATGTGAAAATGCAACCTTGGGGGAAAGGTTGCAAGGATAGAAAACATAACATTTTTCAAATTTTAACCGGTTCTAGCAAACTTAAAAAACATAAGAGTTTGTATGAGTAATTGAGTATAGAGATTGAAATACCAAGTCCCACAAAATAATATCACCACAAGTCTCACACGCACAAAATATTGCTAGAAATGTAAAGAGATGTTGAAAAGGTCCTTGACGGAAAAAAATCACCTGTCTTACTCTTTCCTATCCCAAACCTATCCTTCAATCAAATATTAACACCTCATCATTTTTTTTAAAAATCAAATAAAATGGGATAATAACTAGTAACGGCAGTTTACATTCCCGTTAACGCCTTCTCTCTCTAATTTTATTTCTCTGATATCATTTTTTTTCTTTTCTCTCAATCATTTTTTATACAATATTTCTATATCTTTTCTCTTATTTTATTGCAAATGGGTTTTAATTAATTATATATATACTATATACGTGTATATATATATATATATTCATAAATAATCTTAGTATTATTCAATTAAAATCCTAAATTTATAATTTAAATAAAGACTAAAATTATCTTTTTAAAGACGAAGGATCGTATTGGAATAGAAGTTAAGGTGGGAAGTGTAAAAAGTGTAAGAAGGATTTCGATCCTTGATCAGTTTTAGTTAGTGTTAACCTAATGGTTCAGATTAAGTTTCAAAAGAATCCATAAAATTAGTTTATGTAACACTCGTATTTTCGGGTAGATTTCCCTTTTTCAGTTTTGTTCTAGGATTTAAATGTTTGTTTGTTGATACCTCATTGTCCGTTATTGGGTTTTGAAACTTGATCAACCCTCCCTAGTCGGTAGTGGGTCAAAGACGCGCCCATAATGCTTATGGATTTATGATCTTTACATAATTATGGACATATTGATTATTGGATTATTTGTTGGCCGAAATGGCATTGGTTGGCTTATTTGTTGCATTAGGCGTCATGAATCCACACTTGTTTATATTATTTGGCCCGATGATGGAACGCTAGTTTTCCACATCGAGGCACGTTTAGGCATCGGATTGGGTTATACGTCCTACGTGCTAGTATACGATATTGGATGAGGATTTCAACGTAAGGACCCTATGTAGTTGAAGTTGACTTTCCGTGGGTGTACGTTTAAAGCTACCGATCCTAACATCCCTTGTGTGTACTTATTATGTGTATTGGTTTTACTAATTTATTCTTGTGTTCCGTCACTTGTGTTAGTAAGCGGGTATCCCCCGTTAACCCAAGAGGTATTTGTTTATGGTAAATAGTTACATTGTTATCATTATGAATTCACTTCCCTTACTTTCGCTTATAATTGATTATTTCTAAATTTAAATGTTTGATCTCGGCTAGGCTTTAGCCTAACACTTTTTCTTAAAATGTCATGACAGGTCATTCTAACGGTTGGACACCTTGGGCTTGAGAGAAAAGAGATCGAGAGATAGTAACATTTTTGGAGGTTATAGAGATGCACAACCGAATTGGATTAGAGATACTTTTGGAGAAGTAAAGTGTCAACACCCGAATCTAATCTAGATTTAATTGTGTCTAGATTAGTAGGTTGTTGAAATTAACTTTGATTTATTCTTGTGTTGTAATTGTCATACTATGTTCCCCGTTTGGGATGGCTTGTCTAGATGGAATATAATTATTGCATTATTCAGTTTTCCTCTCCATTTATAGACGTCATATTGCCGGATTTTTGAATTTTAAATTCCTCTAAAACTTAGGGTGTTATGATTTATAAGAGAATTTTCAATTGATGTTCAATTAGGGTTGATCAAAAGGTGGAAATTTATTCTTATCTTTCTCACGATAACTAACATTCTTACCATAAACTAACTCTATATATTTAATGATAGTGATCAAGTCAATTATAAAATTAAGATTTTAATTAATTAATACTAAAAATAATTACGAATATATATATATATAAGGGAATTTAATTAAAATGCCCTAAGTTGAAAAATCAGTACCCAATATGCCCCAAATCTTGTAATTTTTGCCAAAATACCCCCTAGGTCCGCGTTTTTCACTGTTACACGCGGACCTGGTCCGCGTTTTGGCCGCGTTCACTGTTACACGCGGCCTCGAGCCGCGTTTTGGCCGCGTTTCCCCCTACACGCGGACCTGGTACGCGTTTGGCATTCGATGCGTGTTGGTCCGCGTTTGGTCCGCGTTTTCCACTATAAAACTCGTATCTGGGCCGCGTTTTTTACTGTAGAACGCGTACTTGGGGGCCGCCCATAGCATTGTTTATTTAGGGTTTAGAGATCGACGGTGTGGATGCTTTCATTTGTTAGGGTTTGCTCCTATAAATAAGTGTGTCCCCCACCCATAACCCCACCACCATCACTCTCAAAGGTATCCCATCTATTTCACTCTCTCAAATATATCGTGTATTACACACGCTCGGATCTCGGCTCGGTTGGTTAGCATTTATAAAAGTCGGATATGGGTCGACCACTTTCTTCGGTAAGTTTCCTTTAACCGCGTTTTAATTTTATATTTATTTTAGTGATTATGTGTTAATTTTAGAGTGTTGCGTTTATGTTGATAATATGTTAGAGGTTGCGTTAATTTTAGTTTTACATATTACGTTGATTTTAGAGATTGCGTTAATTTTAGGATTGCGTTACTTTCATAAAAAAATTGTAGAGATTGCGTTTTTTTTTTGTATAAAAAAAGTGTAGAGATTGGGCTTGTTTTTGGGATTGCGCTAATTTTATTAAAAAATTGTAGAGATTGCGGTTTTTTTTTTGTATAAAAAAAGTGTAGAGATTGGGATTGTTTTTGGGATTGCGCTAATTTTATAAAATAATTGTAGAGATTTCGTTAATTTTAGAGATTGCGTTTTTTTTTTGTATAAAAAAGTGTAGAGATTGGACTTGTTTTAGGATTGCGCTACTTTCATAAAAAAATTGTAGAGATTGCGTTAATTTTAGAGATTGCGTTTTTTTTTTGTATAAAAAAGGTGTAGAGATTGGGCTTGTTTTAGGGATTGCGCTCATTTTATAAAATAATTGTAGAGATTGCGTTAATCTTAGAGATTGCGTTTTTTTTTTGTATAAAAAAGTGTAGAGATTGGGCTTGTTTTTGGGATTGCGCTAATTTTATAAAATAATTGTAGAGATTGCGTTAATCTTAGAGATTGCGTTTTTTTTTTTGTATAAAAAAGTGTAGAGATTGCGTTAATTTTAGAGATTGCGTTTTTTTTGTATAAAAAAAGTGTAGAGATTGGGCTTGTTTTAGGATTGCGCTACTTTCATAAAAAAATTGTAGAGATTGCGTTAATTTTAGAGATTGCGTTTTTTTTTGTATAAAAAAACTGTAGAGATTGCGCTTGTTTTAGGGATTGCGCTCATTTTATAAAATAATTGTAGAGATTGCGTTAATCTTAGAGATTGCGTTTTTTTTTGTATAAAAAAGTGTAGAGATTGGGCTTGTTTTTGGGATTGCGCTAATTTTATAAAATAATTGTAGAGATTGCGTTAGTCTTAGAGATTGCGTTTTTTTTTGTATAAAAAAGTGTAGAGATTGCGTTAATTTTAGAGATTGCGTTTTTTTTTGTATAAAAAAAGTGTAGAGATTGGGCTTGTTTTAGGATTGCGCTACTTTCATAAAAAAATTGTAGAGATTGCGTTAATTTTAGAGATTGCGTTTTTTTTTGTATAAAAAAACTGTAGAGATTGGGCTTGTTTTAGGGATTGCGCTCATTTTATAAAATAATTGTAGAGATTGCGTTAATCTTAGAGATTGCGTTTTATAATTTTTTTTGTATAAAAAAACTGTACAGATTGGGCTTGTTTTTGGGATTGCGCTAATTTTATTAAAAAATTGTAGAGATTGCGTTAATGTTAGAGATTGCGTTTTTTTTTTGTATAAAAAAACTGTAGAAATTGGGTTTGTTTTTGGGATTGCGCTACTTTCATAAAAAAATTGTAGAGATTGCGTTAATTTTAGAGATTGCGTTTTTTTTTTAGTATAAAATAATTGTAGAGATTGGGCTTGTTTTATAGATTGCGCTACTTTCATAAAAAAATTGTAGAGATTGCGTTTTTTTTTTAGTATAAAATAATTGTAGAGATTGGGCTTGTTTTATGGATTGCGCTACTTTCATAAAATAATTGTAGAGATTGCGTTAATCTTAGAGATTGCGTTTTATAATTTTTTTTGTATAAAAAAACTGTACAGATTGGGCTTGTTTTTGGGATTGCGCTAATTTCATAAAATAATTGTAGAGATTGCGTTAATCTTAGAGATTGCGCTACTTTCATAAAAAATTTGTAGAGATTGCGTTAATCTTAGAGATTGCGTTTTATAATTTTTTTTGTATAAAAAACTGTAGAGATTGGGCTTGTTTTTGGGATTGCGCTAATTTTATAAAATACTTGTAGAGATTTCGTTAATTTTAGAGATTGCGTTTTTTTTTTTGTATAAAAAAAGTGTAGAGATTGGGCTTGTTTTAGGGATTGCGCTACTTTCATAAAAAAATTGTAGAGATTGCGTTAATTTTAGAGATTGCGTTTTATAATTTTTTTTGTATAAAAAAACTGTACAGATTGGGCTTGTTTTTGGGATTGCGCTAATTTCATAAAATAATTGTAGAGATTGCGTTAACAACATCCTTGCATTACTATGTAGGACGATTTTGATAACATCGATCTTTCGTTCAAATGTCGCATCGCCATGGTAAAGGAAATTAGAGATGCTTTTGAAGCGTGTCCACCTGAACGGGCACAACGTTTACACGAAATGTTTAGCCGCACATCTTTCGGGCCATGGCTCGAGCTTACCAATGTCCAACAGGACCCCCTTCTAGTACACATGTTTTTACAGATGGAGGTCGAGGTTGCGAGACCACAGCCGGAGGAATTGTATTTTCACGTGTGTGGGACTCGCATGCACTTTGGTCGTCGTGAGTTCTGTATTGTAACAGGACTCCCTTTCGGACAAATACCCGACCTTCCTACCTTGACATATGAGTCCTTTGTTAGTAGGGTTTGGCCCGGCCTTGCACCAGGTATCTTGACGCTGAGAACCCGCTCTCCACATGCCAGATGGACGGTCATGGACTCCAACTTCTTTGAGTGGCTTACACGGCCGGGCCAAGGATACAGGTCTGTGTTCGAAACATGCAATGGACTGGGCCATAGAAATCATCCAGCTTGGATGGACATCGACGAGGTATGGAAATCGATTTACATAATTTTTGTTCAACTTGTTTGTTACTAACTATTATTGTGTTATTGTAAAATCTCAGGTATACATCCCCATATGCGTCGTGGACAAACATTGGGTGCTCGGTGTTCTGTACCTCCGTGAAATGAGGCTGGTCTTATTTGACAGTTTACGAGCAAGAAGGTACACTTTGCCCTTGGAAGAACGCCTTGGGATCTTCAAAAAACAATTGCCGAAGTTGTTAAAAAAGATACACGACACGCCGAATCGTATCAAGGCCAGCAAGAAATTAGAGGTTATCTATGATCCTGATGCACCTCAACAGACAGGGGGCCTTGGGGATTGCGGTGTGTGTGTGTGTCGTAACATATCCAAGTTTATTGAAGGTCTGCACCCAACAGTTGCACCAGATGCAACTGAGCATGTGGCAAGGGAATGGCGTAATTACATGGCGGAGACCCTTTTCTCGTTGGCTGTCCAAATAAACGATTAGGCCGGGAAATCTACCCGTAGTAGGTTTCTCAAAGGGTGGTTGTTGTATGGATGCACTTTAACGTTTAACCTAAGTTTTATTTTATGCATTAATTTTTACTTTATCGATGCTTGAATGTTGTACGGATGCACCATTTCGTTTTCTTTAATTTCAATAAAACGATGCTTTTATGGTTTATCTTTTATTTACACATAATATAATTTCACAATCACGATAAGGTAGATAAAATCAACAATTAACATAATAACAATATCACTTAGCATAGAAGATGAGGTGGTTACAATCAAGGGAAGACAATGTTAAGGTCAATGCTATCACGCCTTAAAGTTCCATGTGGTTCTAGGTCCGATGACCCTTGAGAGCGAAATCTTTGGCTAGTAGAAGCTCTCCTGGGCACGGTTGAAGGGGCAGGAGTTGGACATTCACCACGAGTATGTCCTACTGCTCCACACTTAGTACACGTTCTCTGTATCGGATCCTCACCACGAGATGGACGTTGATCGTTCTTTCTTGGTCTCCCCGCACGTCTCTTGGTTATTAACGGTGGATAGCATGGCGGAAGGGGGACGTGTGGCAAAACCCATGATTGAGGGGGTCCAACAGGATAGATCAACTCATGATATGTTGACCGGTAAGTACTGGACGTGTAGTAAGATATAGCCAGATCGCTGCAATCTCTACGATTCATTGACCTTGCAGCAGCGATGGCATGACCGCACGGTAAACCAGAATATTGCCATTGGTTACATTCACAAACACCGTTGACCATATCGACAGTCGCGTGATAACGGATATCCCGAACGTTGAACTTACCATGTCCAATCTGACTTACCCTCCATGTCGCAGACTTTCCCGACCTTCTGCTAATTATCTCCTCCGCCATTGGTGTGAGATGATTACGCATTTCATCTACAAATATGTGTTAATTGTGTTACGATTTATACGGAAGACGAAAAATGCAACAAACATATAAGTTAAAGATTTTAGAGTTTATCAACCTCCCTTTCGTCGTCGAAGTTGGTACCACTCTTGTTGAAAATCTCGGAAGTACTCTATAAGGCCGACAATGGGTAACCTGCGTGCAAAACGGGACAGTGCATTCACCGACTCTACACTATTAGAGGTCATTATGTTATACCGTTGTGCAGGGAAATGGGCCCTTGACCACCTCTCTTTACCAGCCTCGTCCATAACTTGTGCTCCACGAGGTACTTCATATCGTAGTGCATTCATGTAGGTCTCGAACTCCCTAATAGTATATGCTTTGCACGCCTTCCAATACGTGGTCTTGTTTGTTGTGATACGTTTGTCCGCGCTTTTCACGTTCATCTCCAAATGTCGACAACATAGGGCGTGAGGGGTGGAGGGGTACACGGCAGAAATTGTCGCACTTATGGAAGGAGCCCTGTCGGACATAAACACCAACCCTTCCGGGGAGCCGATACATTCCCGCAACATGTTCAGAAACCAACCCCACTCCTCCCCCGTCTCGGACTTTCCTACTCCGAAAGCCAAGGGCACAATGTTGTTATTTCCGTCCATGGCAACCGCCAAGAACATCATACCCAGGTAATGCCCCTTTAAATGGGCAGCGTCTATTACAAGGACAGGACGCAGATTTGTCAAAAACGTCCGGATCTGCAATAAACGTATGTGGTTATTATTTGTAAATGTTAAAATTCATAATATGTAAAGCTACGACGATTTAATATACTTACCGCACATCCAAGTTCAGCGAAACACAATTCGAAACGTCCGTTTGAATCCGTCCTTATTCTGGTGCGTGTACCCGGATTCTTCAGCTCCAAGTTATATAAATACGCAGGGAGTCGTTCGTACGACTCCTCGGGAGTGCCTCTCACCATTAGTAGTGCCTTGCATCGCGCACGCCATCCTTGGTGGTAACCAATGTTTATCCCGTACTGCTGATTTATATCGTTGACGATGTCCTTCGGCCGAAATGACCTGCTAGCGTCAAGAAACTTGTCTTTCAGTATGTGGCCCAAAGTCCTTTTGTTGGCCTGCCGGTGGCTAGCATTTAGTTGTGTCCTCGAACATGTGTGTACGTCGTTCAACTTTCTAACGACAAACATCCCTCCTTTAGGGCCCACGGACTTCGCGGACATACTCCATTCACAATTTTGTTGGTCACATACAACCTTGTATCTGCGTTTGTCGGATTTCTTCGCTCTAAACACGAAACCCTCTCGCAAGAACTTCATTCCCAACTGTACGGTCATTTCCTCCTTCGTATGAAATATTTGACCTTCATGTATAGTTGTACTACGATTGTAAGGTGCGAGTTGGTAGGCTGGTATATGGGGGACCGGGTTAGGAAGAGAAGGGGGCATATCAAAATAATCGTTTAACGCATCAAATGATTTATTGCTAGGGGTATATGTTTCTTCGTCCTCGTCATTATCGGTATCTGATCTGTCCAGATCAGATATACCAGTTGTGAAAACATGTGTTTCGTCATCAGCAACTCCAACAAACCGTCTTTTTGGGTCTTCTGCTTCTTCTTCTTCTTCTAGTTGCGTCTCCGGAACAACTTCGGGATAAGATTCGTTAGGACGATATGCATGATCAGAATAAAGTGTGGTGTCGTAGGATGCCTGAAATTGAGAGTCAGGCTCCAGTTGACTACCACCGACATGGATTTCGTCATCATCTTCGTCATCACCTTCGTCATCATCTTCGTCATCGCCCATCGATGGTGCGACATACACAAAAAGTTGTGGAGGTATTTCTGAATCGGCTGCAAGTAGCATAAAACCAAGGATTTCGTCATCGTTGGTTATCTCCATCAGTGAGCCATCTGCACGTCTGAACACCAACTTGCAAGCAGCAGAATCTCCGATTCCACACTTTCCCACGACGTAATCGATAAACGTCTTATACGCAACCATTATTGGAATATATACACCACGCTTTGTGTAGCCAATATAATCCCACCCATTGTTGTTTTGCACCAATTGACCATCGAAACATAATAAGACTCTAGTTTTTTGAACAGATGAACTCATTTTTTCAGTAGTATGAAAAATGAAGCAATTCAAGTGGATGTGATGAACGATTTTGCATCTAATCTTACTAATCTTTATAGGAAAAATTGAATGGAGAAAATGAATGTGAACCACATATTCAATGACAATGGTACACTTATTGTATGAGAATCAGACTAAAATGTGGAAAAAAACAGTAAAATCATTCAAAAAATACGTCACAAACAGTTGACCACACATGAAATCATAGGCCTGAAACCCTAATTTTCAAAACCCTAATACGGTTTACACTATTAAACGCGGACCTAACCCTCGTTTGTAACAAAAAACGCGGCCCAAACGCGGACCAAACGCGGACCAAACGCGGACCAACGCGCATCGAATGCCAAACGCGTACCAGGTCCGCGTGTAGGGGGAAACGCGGCCAAAACGCGGCTCGAGGCCGCGTGTAACAGTGAACGCGGCCAAAACGCGGACCAGGTCCGCGTGTAACAGTGAAAAACGCGGACCTAGGGGGTATTTTGGCAAAAATTACAAGATTTGGGGCATATTGGGTACTGATTTTTCAACTTAGGGCATTTTAATTAAATTCCCTATATATAATTAAAACTAATTTGCAATAAATAAGAGAAAAAATAATTTAAAAAAATCGGATTAAAAAAAGATTGTGAGAAAAGAAAAAATTAAGATATATGAAAAATGATTAATTGGTACGTGAGAGGAATCAATTTAGAGAGAAAGATAAGGGAGTTAACCGGAATGCAAACTTGCAGTTAGTATTTATTATCCCATTTATTTGATTTTAAAAAAAATTAATAAGGTGTTAATGTTTGATTGGAGGACAGGTTTGGGATAGGAAAGAGTAAGACAGGTGATTTTTTTCCGTACTTGACACCTATTTTCCCGTGGTTTACCCAATATTGGCTACATCCACATCTAGACAATTCTCGAGTCACTTCACTATTCTTGTTCTTTAAATGGTAGAATAAATCTAGGGATGAGATCAGGACCGGAACGGTACCGAACCGGTTGGTACCGAAATTTTTTGGGACAAAAAACTGGTACCGAAAACCGAACCGTATGTACTGGTTCGGTTTCGGTTTTGGGACGGGAAAATCGATACTAGGACCACTTAGGACCGAAAATTTTAAAATGTATCAAATATGTATCAGCACAATCGCAAACCAAAATACATTCATAAAATTCCATGGAGATGTCGAATTCCGAATCCGTCGATTTTTTGATGCGTATGTAGGGGGTCAAATTTTTGATGGTGATAAAAAAAATTGGAGAAGAGATATGGTACTTATGGGGAAAGTTTGGATTGTTTAGGAGATGATTTAACTTGATAGGAAAAGTTAAGGTTTATTATGAAAAGATATGCATAATCAAAAAAGTATAAAAGATACTACCCTTTAACATTCCCGGTTCGGTTTCGGTATTTTTGAGAAATTCCCGGTACCGAATATCGAAATATCGAATCCCAAATTTGCATATTATTTGGAACCGAAAACCGGACCGAATATATGGTATCGGTTCGATCCTGGTTCAGTTCGGGAAAACGGTCCAATTTGCTCATCCCTAAATAAAACCATACAAATCAATTTTACAACAAATAAATGATACACTCAACCTTTTGCAAAGGGAGAATCACTTAAAGGTGATATGTGTAGAGAGATAACTCAAATCTACACAAAAGTGATGAATCTCAAAGGATTAGTGTAGTGAGGAAATTTCTCAAACCTAACACAATTTTTAAACACTTTTAAAATAAATAAACAATTCTAATCCAACAATTAGGAAATATAAGGTGTTTAACTCACACCACTTACAAGATGAAGAACTTACAATGATACTCAAGTGGTGGTATAATAATATCTCATATGGGTGTAGTTTGATTTAGAATATTAAATCGTAAACTTGAAGAACATGTAAATGTTCTTGAGGTGTTCTTGAGGAAGATTAGAGAGAGGTCTGAATTTTCAGACTAAAGGGTCGTTTACAAAATACTTACTCGGGTAAGTGCTTACCGTTAACACTTACCTTACTACGGTCTTTAGCTATTGAGCCTGAAAACTACCTAGAATCTTACCCGGTAAGAGTCATAACAAAGACGAGAGTCTTACCCGGTAAATATTTACCGGATTTAAGACACTTGCCAACAATCAATTTCAATGGTTGGGAAAGTTATACAATAAGGTACGTGAAGGTAATGCCCATGCCGGTAAGCGCTTACCTGGAAAGTATTTTGGTAAACGACTCTTAAAACTATCCCAAAGAGTTATTCTAAAAGCTGGAGATCCTAGTTTTAAACAAATTTTTTTGAAATATTGAGTCCAAGTGGACGGCCGCATTGTCACTTTTCTGAAAAAGTTGTTTTTCGATCGTTCAAAGTATTGTTGTGTCAGATTACTTTACTAAGTGGACATCTGGATGGCCAAGTGGACGCCCGCTTTGTACTTTCCAACTATGAGCATTTAATACTATTGTCACTAAAAGGGATAATAATAAAACCTGAATTTTTAGTACCATCATTAGATTAGAAATTTTGACTTTTTATAATTTCAAGATTTATTTTCAAAATATTTGATTTTATTTATAAAAGTTATCTAAGAACATGTAACACCCGTGGTTTTGGAGACCCTTAATCCATAATATCGTAACCGTATGACCATTATAATGGAGGTTTAGTAAGGTTTTGTAACACCCTGAATTCTGAAAATAACAACTAATTTAAAATTTTCTAAATACACCAATAAAAGAATCATCTACAACCACAATTTAATATTTAATCTCAACACACACATTCATTCTATACATACGGTTTATAATAAGGACGGGTGCTACTAAAACCCAATAAAAGTCACTATCTCCAAACTGCGGAAGTCTTCACTAACTTACACTCGGGTGAACTAAGCACATCTCTTCTTGGGACAGCTAGGACCAAACCCCTATCTGGAACCTGATGCACATGCCGACAAATAAAAAGGTTAGGCTTAACGCCTAGTGAGTTCAAGAGTTTATATCACGATTATAAAGAAAACGTAAAATGGAAATATTGTAACTTATAATCATGATCCTTTAAAAATGATTTACTTTAAAATAATGGAACAACTCATTTACCAATAATATGCATTTTATAGATGGTCGCCAAAACGCCAAAACACTCTTTTATGAAATGATGCAATCCAACACTTAATTGAAACGGGAATAATGGTAATGCTCAATTAATGAAATTTGAGTAAGCTTTATAAAACAAACGACCAAAATATGAGTAAACTCAAGTCTCTAAGATTATAGCATGAGGGAGATAACCCAAACTCAAAACATGGATATAAAATGACTCCCAATTTATGAAAATATAAATAATATTTCATATCCCAAAACATCCCAAAACACGGGTAGGGATTAATACTCGACCCATAAAACATGGAATAAATTCATGTATGAACAATGTCATCGAAAACAAATAATAAACGACTCAGCCCAAAAATAACACCTTTTGGTGACGGGGGAAACCCGATTCCGCATAATGTGACGTGCACAGAGTAAGCCACACATTACGTTAAAGTGGTATAAGTATCGGACTCAACATCTTTCAGAATACACCCATAGATACTAGCACGGAGGACTTACACCATACCAAAGAAGCCAACCGCGCCTCAATGGGGAAAACTAATCGTTCCACCATCGGATAAAGCAATAAATGTATCGAGCTCAGCATCTTTCAGCATACACCCATTGATACGAGCACGAAGGACTTACATCACATCCAATGCCGAACGTGCCTCAATATGGAAAACTAGTCGTCCCAACACCGGATAAAATACAAAAGTGCTCATGGATCCATAGCAGACGGGGCTGAAACATTACATGACTCAAAACGAATGAACTAACGCATTCAAAACATGTAATTCCCAATAAGATGCAATAAATGCAAGTCATAACCAAACGCTCTATAATGAGCTATCAAAACCGGACAAGTGTCCCCAAGACCCAACAAAATCCAAGCCGAGACATACGCTCAACAAATCCAAAGACCCACGTTGAAAATCATAGAATGAAATCAAATGTAAACGACCCGAAATAATGCAACCCATGCTTCAACACACCCAAATAACTTTAACATGATTTAGATCGGAACAAAACATTTTCCAAAGCGGGTTTATACCTTTCATTCTTTCAAACCATCCCATGACACCCAATAGAATGCATTTATACTCATAAATATGCTCCATGCAATAAATCATTTAAATAACCAAATATATGATTTATTTATCAAAATGCCCAAAATCCTAAATGTGAGTGTTTTATAAGTTTATAAAGTTGAATACTTCCAAACAATCAAAACTTATCAGATGATTAGCGGTTAACAATTTTCATATAAAACATGTAAACACTTTAAAATAGACATTTTGGCATGTACACCGTTTTCACAAATCAACTTGAACTCACATTGCTAGATTTAGGCTAAATCTAGGTTTTACCCCAACTTGAGCTCCCTTGAAGAGACTTGAATTCTCCAAGCCAAAATCTCCAAAACCTAGATCCATACATTTTCAACCGTAAATAATCACATTCAACCCTTATAATTGTTCCCCAAGTAATTACATGAACATTTCATCTTATACCAAAAAACCCTAATTTTCCATACTTGAAGAAGGAGAAGATTACCTCAACTAATAACTTGAATCCACCAACCAAAACACATGTAGGTCTCCAAAACGAACCATAAGCTTCCAATCTTCAAATGATGAAAGGGCTAGATGGAATCCCCCAAGAGCTTGGTGAAGGAGATGAAAATGAAGGTTTTGTGGTTCATGATCCCAACTAGCTTAGATGATGAAGAATCATGTGGTTTATGACAAAAACACTCAAAAATGAGCTAGGGTTCGTGGGAAAGGGTGAGGGATCGGTTTGGAAGATAAACATAAGAGATTAGAAATGAGAATGTGAGAAAAATGGCTGAAATCGCAACATTTAACAATCTGGTACACGTAGGCTATAGTGTCAGGCTATTGTGCCAGTGGCACAATCGATGGCACAATCGCCAGAGATGTACCGCGGGCTCCCAGCCTTGGCGATTGTGCCAAGCTATTGTGCCCTCTGGCACAATCGCTGGCATAGTCGCTCGGGTGCCCCCGAACTCCAAAAATTCGACCTTTTCAACACCAAAACTCCCAATTTTTCGAGGGACTTTAAACAATGCATTTCCCCAACAAAACCCCACTGTTTATAAGTCACATAAATGTCCGGGTGACAATTACGTACCGAAAATTACGGGTGTTACATGTTTTACTTCCCTTTTTGTAGTGGAGCCATCGAGGATCGAATCGGACGCAAAAACGGAAGGAAATTGGAGGAAATGGATTCCCGCGGTTTGGTGCGTGGCTTGGGGGTCGCAGCACAAGCCGCCCAAGTCGTTGGGTCGACATCAGAAAACACGTGTGGCCTACCACTCAAGTCGAGGGCATGGCCGCAGGAGCGACCTGGAAGCTTAAAATCGACATTTTTGGGGTAATTCTTCATTTTGTTGCATATTCTTCATCCTAGGTCCAATTTGGGTGATTCTTGGACCTAGGGATTCGTTTTTTGAAGCTTTTCAAGATGAGATAGAAGAGGATTGGTGATCTTGGGTTGATCCAAGGGTTTATGGTCAAGGTAATCTACTCATCTCTTCATTTAGATCTACTAGGGTTTGATGTTTTTATCATCTTCCTTACACTCTTCAACTTTGGTATGATTTTAATAGCATTGAGGTAAAGGAAACCTTATGGGAGTGTTGGATCTAACATCTATAAGAGATTCTTTGAAGATTCCAAGTGTCCATCAAAGGAGACTCACATTTGGGGGTAAAACCTAGATTTAACCTAAATCTAGCAAGGTGAGTTCAAGTTGATTTGTGAAAGCGTTGTACATGCCAAAATGTCCATTTTAAAGTATTTATGTGGTTTACATGAAATTATCAACTGTTGGGTTATTTGGTGGATTTTGATTATTTGAGGTGTTTGACTTTATAAACTTTGTAAAACACCCACATTTGGGCATTTTGATAAATAAGTCATGCATGAAAGTGTTTCAATGATTTATTCCATAAATGAAGATTATTTAGGTCAAAGTACATTTTTGGTGGTTGTTGGAAATATGCATCGTTTATGAAATGGGACGTTTTGAAGGTACATATGTGCGAGTCCTTTGATTTTTGGTCATTCCCGGCCTTGTGAACATTTTGGAAATTGTAAAACCTTTTTGGTTTGGGCCGAAGGCCAATTGTAATTTGAGAAACAAAGATTTGGGAAAAGATGTATTTTGGATTATACAACCATATTGGCTCGCGTATTTTAGCCAAACGTTTGTTATGTCTTTTGGGGCTTGAATTATACTGAGATGAGTATTGGAACATTTGTTCAGTTTTGGTAGCTCGATAAGGAGCCTTTGACATATGGTGTACATAGTTGCATCTTATTTGAGAGTTACATGTTTTGAATGCGTTAGTTCATTCATTGGACTTATGTAACGTTTTAGACTGTAATGCATTGGATCCATAGGCATATGAGTCAGTCAGTTGGTTTAATTGGGAACTTTGTCCCCGTTTTGGGACTGGAAGTTGTTTATGGCTAACGGGAACTCGAGGTATAGATTGTGGGTGGTTGAACTCGATAACCGTGTAACCTTTAGTGAAGGGCTCGAGGTACAGATTGTGGGTAGTTGAACTCGATGTCCGTGTAATCCAGTCTGGTTACACATCGTGGAATTTAGTGTTCGCGTTTAAAGTCTAGTGAGTAGTCCCCAAGTCATGTTTTTATGGAAGCTTGCGATGGTGCTCTGCAGAGCCGTATACGGAGCTAAGTCTTGCGGTGGTGCCCATGGTGAGCCGGATACGGGGACTTGTGGCTTTTGTGGCGACACTCATCTAGAGGTCGAGTAGACACTATGGGTCATTTGGGTATCTTGCGGTGGTTGCTCGGTAGGGAGCCAGATACGGGGATCCATGACTCTATGTGATGCTCGAGAACATCGAAAAGTGGCTTAACTTTGTGTACCCGCTACATTCGATGGAATTCGGGGCTCCCCCGTCACCGAAAGGTGTTGTTTTGGGTATTGAGTTTTATTATCCAAGTTTTCGGTGACGTTTTGTATACATGGATTTTATCCATGATTTATGGGTTGAGTATTATGCCCCACCCGTGTTTTGGGTGTTTCGGGATATAAAGTTTTATCCGCATTTTCATAAATTGAGGGTTAGATTTCTATTCACGTTTTGAGTGAGTTTGGGGTTGAATTTAATTTACGAAAGAATATTTTATATTGGGATCTTCATCCTCGAAATAGTTTGGATTGGAAAACGTTAATATTGGTGTTTCTTTGCCCAAAATGCATATTATTGGAAAACGAGTCGTTTTCATATTTAAGACATATCAAATTGAAAGATTATGATTTAAATTGGATTACTTATTTTCAACGATATCTTTATTCATGTTGAAAACTCTTGAAATCACTAGGCATTAGCCTAACTTTTTTATTTGTCGGCATGTGCAACAGGTTCCAGTTGGGAATAGTTCTAGTGACACTGTGCAGAGAGGAGTGCTAGTTGTGTGCTCGAGAAGTGGATATCTTAGTAAAGTCTTCCGCATTTGTTTCGGAAAAAGCAGTTTATAGTTGAGATTAAGTAACACCCGACTTTGGTCTAGTCCTTGTATAATACTAGAGTTTATATTTGTTGAGGTTATTTTGGAGATTTATCTTTTAATTTGATGTAATATCGAAATTTTTAATTAGTTGCTCTTACCAAATTTGAGAGTGTTACAGAACAATACTGAATTTTGTCGAGAAAGTCCCAATTTTACGAAAACACATTTTATAAGATCTCTCTCAAAATAAAATCTATTTTTATTTAATAAAACAAATTTTATAAAATTATTTTGAGATTTAATTTTAAAATATATTTTAAAATTAATTCATCCAAATCAAGATTTAAAGTTATATACCACTTGATATCATGTAGAATTCGGATGACAACTCCATCTTGTCTCGGATTTAATCTTTAAACATTTGGTGGCACACATTCCAACTGCAATCTTCAACTTTCTTCTTTTGGCACAGATCTCACGTCAATATGGCACGTTTCTTGAGATGACGACCTTCATTGATTATCTGACCAAACATGGCTTTTTACTTGGTTCTCAGTATATCATAAATATGCACATAACGTATAATTGCTAATCAATTAAACATTTCATTTATTTGTAATCACCAAAACAAATATATATATATATATATATATATATAGATATATATATATATATATATATAGATAGATAGATAGATAGATAGATAGATGTGGGCACACGAGCACCAACAAAATGGAAGGCCATTTTATATCCTTTAACGGTTTATAGCAATAAATAAACAGGAACTCAGATGTGATTGTATTTATTGGCTTTTTTATAAATAAAAAAACAAAGCATGATTTGTTTATTCAGGCAAAACTTGTGTGAAGAAAAAAAAGTGGTAACGCGCCTATTCACATGCTCTAATCAAGTTATACAAATTATGAATAAAACATAATTGAAACACCATGATAAAGTGCCAATAATAACAGATATTGTACAATCTATAGATGATATAACAACCTAAAAATACTTGCAACAAGAAAGGTTGTGATAGAAGAAACGTGGGGCGCACATTGTACATACAAACTTACGTATGTTTGCATGACTATAATTTGGTGAAATTAGAGTTTTGAAGTGTGACAGAAAGTCAGAAACCTATGGGTACACTTCCTCTGGTTTTTTTAATTGTTATGTTCGAGACCTATGAGAATAGTCGAAGTGTGTACAATCTGAACCGAACATCTGCGGTTAAATTAAATATATGCATATAAATTGAGGACTTGTATAGTTTTTTCACATGGTAAGGAGAAAGTACAAAAAATGAACTGAATATGGTTTTATAAACACAAAATTGATTTGGATTCTTTTATACCAAACACCAACTTTTCTATTTGCATAACTTGTTTTTATAAATTGTTCAACGTGAAGTCTGATGTTGCCTAGCATTCGTTTGTCATGGCATAATTGACTGATGGCCTTCAGATCATTGTTACTTTGTTTTGTTAGGCCTTCACCTAGTGGCCAAACTACTCAAAAACAATAACTATTAGGTAGGGAACAATTAATTGCAGTTATGGCATAAAGAAACACCTCAAATCGTTGTTAAAAACTTGCAAGCTTGCATGAACTGAAATTCACCAACCAATTTCTCTCCTGATACTCGCTCGTTAACATAATTAGTCATTTAGTCTAGGGGTTTCACTCTACATCGAGGTGTGATTCTTATAGGGTGGAGTGCGAATTTGGGTGCAATTCATGTCTAAACTTTGGCTCCCAAATGAATGCACAAACTCGTTTTTGCCTCCAAATTTGAATTTCAAATGTTTTGTTGTTAATATGAAAAGACAGGTTCTTAAGTTGTTTGGTGGCATGACACGACTAGACATGACTAATTGTTTGTCATGTGTTTGATACGACTAGAACAAGACTTGACTAATTGTCTGTTTTTGCGTTTGTAAGTTGGACAGGACATGACAAAATCGATTTAGGCATATTATGGTTTGATCTAAGAAGAAATCGTATTGGAAGTAAATGAAACAGACAAGGTTGATAGAAGAAATTGTACCTTGTGATCGATCTCGGTGTCAAAGAAGTGAACGATAGTCTGATTTTGTTCTAGGGATCGATCTAGGTATCAAGATGTTGGGGAAGAATTGAAACAACTGATATTTTCTAGGGAGAGAACGATGGACACGATTTTAGTTTAGGTTTCAGTCTTTCATATGTTGTTAGGTATAATATAGTAATCTTATTATTTAGTTCCATGTTGTTCCATCTTTTTTGGTGGAATAAAAAAAAACAAAAGTTTCATTCCTTGAAAACTAGTTTTAGTTCCTTGTTGTCCCATCTTTTACATGTCTTTTCATTCTAGTCCAAGTTTAACGATAAATATCTAAAATTATCTATGCGTTGGGATCTTAAATATGACGAGTTTGATGATAACATGGATGATAGTTATAGATTTTTAATTAAAAAGAATTCGTTGAACACATCTAAAAATTAATTAGGATGTTACATAAATTCTCAATATATGGTAATCGTACTTGTAAATTGTAATCTTCATATATTGTTAGTGTATATATGTGTATAAGGCCCAAGGCCTAGGCCCATGTGTGTATAAGGCCCAGGCCTATATAGTCTATGTATAAATTCCTTTTATCTTCTAGTCTAGGTTAGTTTTTCTCATTATCATTCAGTCATATTGTAAGTTTATTCTCTCAATCAATATATCGAAGTCTCAAACCTTCAGCATATTCATCGTCTCTTTCAATCATCATCATATTCTAACATGGTATCAGAGCTGTAGGTTTGTTTTTCTTCTCTCGCCGTCGCTCCTTATCTCGCTGTTGCTACAGTCAACCGAAATCCCAGTCGACGCCGCCCACGCTGTCTCTCATCGCCATCGCCGCACTCTCGGGTACGTTCCAGTAACCCTAGTCGAACGCCTTACCGGTCCATACCGGTCACACACCCTACCGGTCCATACCGGTCGTCACCCTACCGGTCCATAATGGTCACTCACCCTACCGGTCCATACCGGTCTCTCACCCCTACCGGTCCATACCGGTCGCAACACCTTACCGGTCCATACCGGTCGCAACCTCATACCGGTCCATACCGGTCGCAACCTCATACCGGTCCATACCGGTCGCAACATCATACCGGTCCATATCGGTCACTCTAGTGCAAATCTGAACTGTTTCTCGTCGCATCCATGGCTGCCAATCTCAGTCACTCAAATCCCAAGTCCAAAGGTAAATGGACCAACAACAACCATTCCAAATCTGTGGGAAAGTCGAACACATCTGAGTGTGCCTTTTGCCATTCTACTGCTCATCTTCTCCTTGATTGTCCTATTCGCAAGTGCCGTCGGTGTGACATCACTCATCCGCGCCATTATGAGTCTGACTGCCCTAAGAACTCAAAGAACACTGGCCCTCAAAATAGGACTCACGCTGTTGTTGGATCTACTATTGCTAATAACGAGGTTTCTCCAGTCTCCTCACCTGACCTCATGGAACTGATGCATCGCAATCAGGAGCTCATGGAGCAGATCATGTCTGGTGTTATGGGTATGAATTCTCAACACTCAACTGCATCAGGTAACTCATGGCTTTTTGACTCTGGGTGCTGCAATCATATGACTCCCTGCACTGATGGTTTTGTTTCTAAAAAACCACCTCAGCATTTTACGTCAGTACAAACTGCAGACAACACTGGCCTACCGGTATCCTTTAGTGGAAATGTCTCCACTCCTCATATACAATTACCAGATGTTCTAAATGTTCCAAAACTATCTTTGAGCTTAGTTTCGATTGCGCAACTTCTAGAATCTAATCTGATCATTCTATTTCATTCTTCTGGTTGTGTTGTACAGGATCCAAAGACCAAGCAGATCCTTGGACTCGGTCGTAAAGTTGGACGGATGATTGAAGTGGTCTACCTTCGTCTTCCATTACCCTCTTCAAGTCTTGTTGCCTCAGTTTCCAACACTTCTTCCTTTGACTTGTGGCATGCTCGGCTAGGTCACTTATCTCTAGCCCGAATAAAATCATTAGCTAATTTAGGGGTGTTAGGAAATTGTGTGTCAATTGACAATATTTCTTGTTTATCATGCAAACTTGGCAAACATCATGCCTTATCTTTTGAAACAAATGAGTTTAATTCTCCTTCTCCTTTTGATCTTATTCATTCTGATGTATGGGGACCAGCACCACATCCATCCATGGGGGGTGCTCGTTATTTTGTTATTTTTATTGATGATCGTACACGTTTCATATGGATATATCTCATGAAATCGTTCGGAGCTACCTAAAATTTATATTATGTTTGCTCGGATGATTCACACCCAATTCTCAAAATCTATAAAGATTCTTAGGGCTGACAATGCTATGGAATACAAAGAGTCATCTCTTCTCTCCTTTCTTCAATCTCAGGGGACTCTCTCTCAATACTCCTGTCCCGGCACATCTCCTCAAAATGGTCGTGCCGAACGCAAACACCGTCATATTCTTGATACAATTCGCACTCTTCTCATTTCTGCAAAATGTCCAGAACGTTTTGGGTGAAGCTGCTTTCACTGCAGTTTATACTATCAATCGTCATCCTACTCCCATCCTTCATAATAAGTCTCCTTATGAGGCTCTTCATGAGATCACCCATGCCTATGAACTTCTAAAAGTTTGGGGTAGTGCTTGTTTTGTTCAGTTACAACCTCATGAACATACCAAACTTGAACCTCGCTCCAGACTTTGCTGCTTCCTTGGATATGGTATTGAGCACAAGGGTTATCGCTGATGGGATCCTATCTCCCAGCGTCTTCGTATATCTCGTCACGTTACCTTCTGGGAACATGTTCCTTTTTCTTCTATATCCAAGTTTCGTGAGTCCCCTACTTTCACCGCTCCGTTCTTTACTGATGCTTCCGTCTCATTGGACTCACTCCAATCTGACATCACTTCGTCTCCGCCTATTGTTCAAACACCTTCCGAATTCACCTCTCCTTTAGAGTCTCCTGCCTCTACACAGTCTACCTCTCCTAGTTTTCCTGATCAACATCAATCATCTGCTCCATCCGCACAACCAACATCTGAGCTGCCTGCTGAGTCTTTGGCTCCTGGAATGTCTCAATCTCAGAATGTTCGACGATCAGATCGGGTAAGACAAGTTCCCTCTCATCTTCGTGATTATCATGTTTATGCTACTCTGCTGTCCAATCACGAACCTACTTCCTACAAGGAAGCCTCATCTAACCCTAATTGGCAAAAAGCTATGGCTGAGGAACTTCATGCTCTTGACAAAGCTCAGACATGGGAATCTGTCCCTCTTCCACTGGGCAAGTCACCCATTGGTTCCAAATGGGTGTTCAAAATCAAGACAAGATCTGATGGCTCTATTTATCGTTACAAAGCTCGCCTGGTGGCAAAGGGCTTCAATCAAGAGTACGACATTGATTATGAGGAGATATTTGCACCTGTTGCTCGAGTCACGTCTGTTCGCAGTCTCCTAGCCCTCGCAGCTACAAAACAATGGCCTCTCTTTCCGATGGATGTTAAGAATGCCTTCTTGAACGGTGACTTATCTGAGGAAGTCTACATGACACCTCCTCCAGGCGTTCGACTTCCACAAGGTCATGTTTGTCGTCTTCGGAAGGCTCTTTATGGACTCAAGCAAGCTCCGCGAGCTTGGTTTGAGAAGTTCAGTTCCACAGCCACTTCTCTGGGTTTCTCACCCATCAACTATGATTCAAGACTGTTTACTCGGACCACTGAGGCTGGCACAATCTTACTTCTTTTGTATGTGGATGATATGATTATTACTGGCAGTGACTCTACAGGCATAGCTAATCTCAAGACATCTCTCAGCTCCTGTTTTGAGATGAAGGATCTTGTCTCTTTACATTATTTTTTTGGTCTTGAGGTGCTCTCAGATTCATCGGGAATTTATCTTTGTCAAGCCAAATACACCTCAGATCTCTTGTCAAAAGCTGGGATTACTGACAACAAAATTGCATCCACTCCTCTTGAGCACAACCTTCATTTGGCTCCGAATGCTGGACCTCCTCTGCGTGATCCTACTTTATATCGACAGTTAGTGGGGTCACTTGTCTACCTGACGGTGACTCGACCTGACATTGCCTATGCTGTTCATACCGTCAGTCAGTTCATGTCTTCACCCTGTTCTGATCACTATGTTGCTGTCCTACGCATCCTTCGATATTTAAAAGGGACCATGTTTCACAGTCTTCATTTTACATCCACATCATCATTGACTTTGCGAGGCTTTTCTGATGCTGATTGGGATAGTGACATGACTGATCGTCGCTCCACTACCGGCTACTGTTTCTTTCTTGGCGACTCACTCATATCTTGGAGGAGCAAGAAACAATCTCTTACAGCTCGATCCAGTACTGAAGCTGAGTATCGAGCACTAGCTGACACAGCTCAAGAACTTGTGTGGTTACGCTGGCTACTTTCTGACATGGGGGCTCCTCAACATTCTCCAACTCCATTGTGGTGCGACAACAACAGTGCGATTCAGATAGCTCACAATGATGTCTTTCACGAGCGAACGAAGCATATTGAAATTGACTGTCACTTTGTTCGTCAACACGTGACTCGTAAGATTATCCAACTTCTTCCTATTTCAACTATTGATCAACCGCCCGACATTTTCACTAAAGCTCATCTACCAGGACGGTTTCGTGATCTAGTTTCCAAACTCCATCTGGCTCATTCTTCTCCCGATTGAGTTTGAGGGGGGATGTTAGTGTATATATGTGTATAAGGCCCAAGGCCCAGGCCCATGTGTGTATAAGGCCCAGACCTGTATAGTCTATGTATAAGTTCCTTGTATCTTCTAGTCTAGGTTAGTTTTTCTCATTATCATTCAGTCATATTGTAAGTTTATTCTCTCAATCAATATATCGAAGTCTCAAGCCTTCAGCATATTCATCGTCTATTTCAATCATCATCATATTCTAACATATATAAAGAAAAATAGTAAAGTACTGTTTTCATGGTAAATTGATCAAACCATGAAAACATCGGAATTAGGCCTCATTTTTTAGCATTAACATTTTCCAAAACTTGCGAACCGAACTAAAATAACGTTTCCCGAATATATTTAAGTAAAATCAGTTGAAGTTACAGTTTTAAACTTTATATTGATGTTTTCCAAATTTCATAAATTTTAGACTAGTCCAATTAACCAAAGAACTTTTGGACGATGGAGTACCAATTTTTGGACAAACTTGCATACCAACAATTCTTCATATGTACCAAATGGTCTAATTAAATATGTTATTTCATAATAATCACAAGAAATGGTGAGTAAAATATATGCTTAGACAATGCTTGATTAATTAAACACTTTAATTATTAAATGTGATTGTGCGAATTAAAGAAAAAAAAGTAGAATCTATGTGCCTCGATCGCCAGACCTCAAATCCCCTTTTCTTTAACGTACAATATATGCGTTCTGAAATCAATCGCAGATATAGTCAAGAGTAAATTTAGGAACCAATTTAGTATGTTGATTAGCTATACAAACAGTTGAAATTGATTTATAGGATTTCTAAAAATGAGATGATTTGTATTTAAAACTCCTTCTACATAAGAACACTTGAGAAATCATCAAACCCTAAATGGCTAAACAGATAGTCCAATTATCAAGATATATATGTAGAAATTAAACTAACTTTTAATTAATATTGTATTTATTTTTTAAAATAGTTAATACATCAGGAAGGTTGAATCTAGCTCTTATCGAGGGGATATATCTCTATATATGATTTATTACAGAATACACAATGGAAGAATATATAGAATTCAAGATCATACCCAAATAATTATAAGGTTCGACCATTTAAGTAAACCCCTAAATTGCACTAAATTATTTAAACTAGATTTTTTAAAATATAAAAATTAGAAAAAAAATAAGTAAATAAATTTTGATAAATAATTAGCATCGATTCTCTATCCTTAGGGTTGATCTTCCTTCTTGAACCAAAGCTGCTCGAGCTGACATTATGGTGTTGTTTCCTAAAGAAGAATCAAACACAGTGCAATCAATCCAATCTTTGAGTAGATCCTCATGTCCCCATACATCCGGGATCCAAACCCGACCCGCCATCTCCACCCGATGCCTCTTTAACCTCTCTCTTCCACTCTCCTCCACCACCATCTTTTCCGCCGGCGGTGGCAGCCGTGGTGGCGTAGTCATGTGATCTCCTTGTTCTCCACCGGCCGCCAACAAAGAAGAAGAACAAGAAACAGAAGGTTTCTTGACGACGACGAGCCCTTCGTCTTCATCATTGATCTTCTCCGAAACACGATTCACGTGCTGAAGATGGGTTCTCTCGAAATCTCGTGAAGATGGCAGAACATGGTGATTGTTGTTGGTTTCTTCAAGATTAGGGTTTTTGTGGGTATCCATAATTGTAACCAAGATTTCTTGATCCTGTTGATGGTGGTTAAGTTTCTTTTGGAACAAAATGCAGATGAATTTGAGTGTGTGTGATCTTGCAAGATTAATTGAATCAAGAAAAAGGTTTTGTGAGTTGTTGTGGTGAAGAATTGAAGAGAAGATATATATATATATATATATATATGTATATATGTGCGTGTGTGGGAGTGAATAGAGAGGGTGGGTAGGGGGATGGGTGTGTGGTGTTGCATGTTGACACAAGAGTGTGTGTTTTGTATGGTTTTTGAAAAATGAACGTGTCTTGTTTAACATGAGAGGCTTTTGCATATGTGTGGTTGGATCATTCAACAAGGATTCATATGTTGACCTAAAAGATCTTTTGGGTACCCTTTAACGTTTTTATTGGCTCTCAAACCTAATATTAATAATAAAATGAACGGGTCAAATTTAACGGATATTAATTAATTAAGTTTATACGGGTTCGGGTTAAAATAATTACTTTTTTATATGGGTTAATATGAATCGGATTGGTTTTAAGAAAATGAAGCGAGTTGAGTAGACGACCCATCAACACGTACCATTTTACTTATCTTCTTTGAATTATATATAACTAGTTGTGTACCCGCACAGAGCGGCGGGATACAACTTGATTTCGAGGTTGACAACTAAAACTCATAATCTTGATCCTGCTTCTCTATAGTCTATGTTCAAGTTGATTTTATTTTATTGTTTTATATTGCTTTGACTTTGAGTTGAATAGTGGCTGTAACTTAATGCAACTCATAATTAACAAATAAAACCTGATATGTATGTTTGAACAAAATATAATTATAATCATCTGTGACGATACAAATTTGTACACACAGAAAACGATGGCAGAGAAGGCGAGTATGGAGGAAGTACATGGTGATGTTGGAGTAGGGGTACTGTAAACGAGCCAAGCCGAGTCGAGTCGAGTAGTAGGTTAATCGAGTCGGGTTCAAATACATGTTTAGAAAGGAAAATACTGAAATCAACTCACCAAAAGACGACACGTGGCATGCTAGATAAGGTTATGATAAACCATATGTTTATCTATTATTAGGCGTTTTGTATTATATGTATTGTTGATAAAATATATATATATATATATATATATATATATGTAGCATAATACATTCATCATTATAATAAGAATGGAACAATCATAATTGAAATTTATGGAAAATGGAATTGACTATTTTAATAATATAATCCAAATAAAAGATCAAACAAATTAAATAACCAAATAATTTAGATTTTTGTCTTAAGAAAGCAATCCAACCAAAATGAAAACCGTAAACAAAACAATTAAAAAGTTTTCCATCATGAAAAAACAAATTACTTCTCAAGTTTGGGGATTATCAGATTTGTAACGACTTCTTCTTTCTCAATTGGAATGCATGTTTTAGGAGATTTTGTTGCAGACCCTTTCATTGCATCATAAATTTCATCAAAATCACGCTTCAGATCAACACTTTTACATATGTTTTTCTGATACGTATTTTCTTGTGACACCGAACTATCTGTTGTGCTCTTATCAACATTGCTTGGAGTCGCATTCTCACCCGTAAATGAAACATCCTTCAAATAAGATTATAGTGACATGTTATTTTAGAAACTCTTTAATAATGAATAAATTTACTAACTACATTAAAAGTTAAATATATTACCTATAACTTTTCCACATAACCAAAATCTGGTGAAAGAACGTTTACATTATCGGATTCAGCGGGCTACATAATTAATTGTAAAAAATGTTAGAAAACCAAAAATATGCAGCTCAATTGAAATTTAGTTTCGGGAAATGATAATTATTACCCGTTGAGCACTAAACCTCATTTCCAGCTCATTCAAGATGTTCTCATCATCGATCAGTTAATTTTGAAATATCGTAAACAAAACAACTGTTTTTGATGTTGTAGTTGTTAACTTCAATCTTTATGGCAAATTTCCTATCAAGCAAAAACCTCATTTCCAGCTCATTCAAGATGTTCTCATCATCAATTAATTTTGAAATACCGTAAACAAAACAATTTTTTTTGATGTTGTAGTTGTTAACTTCAATCTTTGTAGTTGTATATGAGTATTCACCAATAGCATACCTCTCCGATAACGTCTTCCTTACGTGAATTGAACTTGTCCCCTGGGTGTCATGCATAACATTATTGAGTAATAAAAAATAAAAGACCCACACTCTTTATCAAGAAGCGGTTCCAGATAAACAAACCAAACAGACCCAATATATACTAATTCCAACATAGAGGTAGGTTTTGGGAGGGACCCTCAATTCGAAAAGAGCAACTAATTTAAAAACTTTAAATTAAACATCCAATAAGTATAAAATCTATTCTACAATTCATCACTTGAATCACTTCCAATAAAACACTAGATTTAACTTCAACAAATAATAGGTCAAGTCTCGTATAAAGATTAATCAAGGTCGGGTGTTACTAAAACCCAAAAGAAACAATTGCTCTTCTCAACGACTAAGCGGAAGACTTCATTAAACCACTTACCCATGCACAAACTCCTAGCACTCAACACTTCACCAAATAGAAAGGTTAGACTATAAAAAGATAGAACCTCTTCCCCCATCCGGAACTTGATGCACATGCCGACAAATAAAAAGGTTAGACTAACGCCTAGTGAGTTCAAGAGTTTACAACATGAAATAAATATATTTGTTAAAGGGAAAGAATGCAATTTAAATCGTGGACAATCCAAATATTTACTTTAAATATCAAACGACAACATTTCCCAAAAACACCTTTAAAACAAGGGACCCAACTTGACCCTTCTTTCGTAAAACCATTTTATCCCCAAACTCACCCAAAACGTAAACGATAAGCAAACTCTCAATTTATAATAACTCGAAATAAGATTTTACTTCGCGAAACACCCCAAACGTGGGGAGGCATAATAAACAACCCACAGATCTTGGGTAAACAAACCCATATACGCAACACGTCACCGATGATATGGATAATAAAATAATACCCTTCAATACCCAAATAACACCTTCCGGTGACGGGGGAGACCCGATTCCATTGTACGTGGCGGAACACAAAGTTAAGTCACATAACCATGTTGTCGAACTACACTTCAGATCGTCGTTGTATTGCATGCTCTACCGAGCTACACCTCCAGTCTTGACTGTATTGCTTGCTCCGTCTAGCTACACTCCAGTCGGACTTTATTTCGAGTCCCCAAACACTGTATCCCCCATTGCTTGCTCCGCCGAGCTACACCTCAAGGATACACGATCTTATTGTCTGTTCGGTCTCTAGTGGAGTTTCATCCTCAGGGTACTCATTCGACCCCTAGTGCCTACTCCTTAGCATTCAAGATAGGAGCCCCAACTCTTTACTTGACAACTCTCGATGTCTAACCTCGTGCACAAGAATTAAACATCCAAACACAAGACCCAATGGTCCCGAAGTACAACCTATAAAGGTTCCTCTTCACCAAACAACCGGGACGACACCAATGCCAACACAACATTATTTCCCGAAGTGAGAATCCCAAGGGTCCTCACCATTAACCACGACCGACTTACATGCCTATGGATCCAATGCATTACAGTCTAAAATACATGACTCCAAATGAATGACATACGCACTCAAAACATGTATTCTCCAAAATAAAGTGCAATAAATGCAACTCACACCCAAAGCTCCACTTTAAGTTATTAAAACCGGACAAAAGTCCCCATTACCCGACAAAGCCAGAAACTGAGCCTTAAGCTCAACCAATCAAACGACATAAGCTAAAATTCGCAAAATGCAATAAAATGCAATGGCCGCCTTTATGCAAACACATGCTTCAACTACATGAAATAAACTCCAACATAAAACATTTTCCAAACAAGTTTATAATCTCATTTACTCTTTCCAAAACATCCCATGACACACATTTAAATGACAATTACACAAGAAGTTTATACCCATACAATAAATCATTTAAATACCAATATCACCGGTTTACTCAATAAAATACTTGAGTTACATCTTTTCCCAAAACCCAAGGTTCATAAGTTCATAAACGTTTGCAAAGTTGGGAAGGACCAAACGCCCATGACTCACACAGTGGTATTTTTAAAACATTTCCCGATACAAAATGCACGTAATACCAACAATAATAAAAATGCATTCTTACCCAATACTTTCCATTTAGGTAAATGAGCCATCAAATCATTTTCATTTCGATGCATTTAACAACATACTCAAAAATCCCCAAGATGGGTGTCTTATACGTTTACAAAGTTAAATACTTCCAAATAACCAAACTTATCAGCATTTAACATTTTAATGTAAAACACAAACACTTTAAAATAATCATTTTGGCATGCACACCGTTTTCACAAATCAACTTGAACTCACCTTGCTAGATTTAGGCTAAATCTAGATTTTACCCCACTTTAGGCTCCTTTGAAGAAACTTGAATCTTCAAGTCCAAAACTTCCAAAAACCTAGATTCACAAGTTTCCACCCATTAATAAACATATTCAACCATTTAGAATCGATCCCCAAACACTTTACATTAAAACCTCTATTTGGCCAAAACCAATGTTCTAAAAAACTCGCCGCACAGCCGCCATGGCGCGCCATGGCACCAAGGCTTGTGTGTCACGCCACGTTAAGCCCATGGCACGCCATGGCCAAATGCGCAACTATCGTAATGAGATATTTGATTTTTCTTTACGTTTTTAATGTCTTATTTGCAAGTTTTTAATATATAAAGTAATTTAACTTGTTTATTACTATTGACTCATTGAGTAACATTACAAAACATACATTTTTATATATAATATTATATATGAATTAGAAATTTGACGCCATAAGTCACGTCTTAAAAACGCCATGGCTTCGCCTTGGCTCCTAAGGCTTGAGGCTTGGCCTCGCCGCCACGCCACGCCTCATGCCATTTAGAACCTTGGCCAAAACCCTACTTTTTTGACCCAAATTTCTCCAAAATCTTCCAAACCGAAAATAGGGAAATCAAACACTAGGAAACCATAAATGGAACATTTATAACTTATTTTAAGGTTTAGAAATGGAAGGGATACACTTACCACTTAGGTTTTGACGAAAACCTAGAAAACCCTAAAATGAAGCTTGAGGTTAAAGATGAAGATCCTTGATATCTAGCTTCCATCCATACACTTGGTAGGTTAAAGTTACAACAAAACTTGAGGATTTGAGGATTTAGAACTCCAAAACACCATGGATGAAGAAGATGGGTCTTGGGAGGGTTTTGGGAGAGTTGGGGAGGAAGTGAGAAGTGAGAAATGAAGAAATTAGACAAACCCCGTATTTAACAGCCTCCAACAGCCCTGGTGCGACATTGCCATGCGATCATTGTCGCTGGTTCTCCCCCTCCTTCTGTTTCTTGCCTGCGACTGTGATAGTGCGACTATAACACTGTCATAGTCGCCGGGCATTGTAGCTGGACCTTTCCAGAGCCTCGAAACTCAACTTTTTCAATGCCAATACTCCCCGATACCCCAAGGGACTTTAAACATATCCCAACAAAACCCCAATGTTTACAAGACGCAGAAACGTCCGGGTGACAATCATTTACCGAAAATTACGGGTGTTACAGAGGGATGAGATGTAGGCCGACCTGAACCTACCACTCGAAGAATAGAGTGGTTGTTCTCATGAAGACCATGGAAAGATAAATTTTGTAAATGTAGGTGCAAAAAGTAAAGAAACCGTTGTACCCATCAGTTTTCTCCAAAATCCCTTGTTCTTGCGAGTATATTTTTTGCATTTCGCAACAAGTATGGTTTATTTGCAACAAAAATCAAGTACAATGTTTCAAACGGTTAATCACTCATAAACAAAAGAAATGGGTTAGCATCTGACCTGAATACCAGCATGGCTGCAGAGATAAAAATCAAATTATGTTGGATGACAGATTTTGGTATCGACGACGGTACCTTAAGATACAAAAAATAAGAAGGAAAAAGAGTAAGAGGACATTCGAATATTTTCAAATTTTACTTGGATATCGAGTATTTGATGCTGTAGTTTACCTGGCAAAATATTTCCACTATTGTCTGTGGTGTTCCGATCCCTATGATTGTTTGCAAACAATCGTGTATGATGACGTTTTTGAACGACAAGAAATGTGACAGGTGGTTGATAATTTGGTTCTAAAGATGCACAAGCCTGTGATAAACCAGTTAGGACCAGGATAGAATATTGGCACTTCTAGAAAGTAAGGACAAAATGCATCTAAATGCAACAGATTTTGCTATTGTTTCTATTTAGTGTAACAAAGTTTCAAATATTCTTATTTTTTACCCATTTTAACCGGTAACCTGTTGAGACATGGATGTCAAGTTTATCGTCCACTTTGTCGTAAGCATTTCATAAACAGGTATCCATGTCATTAAAAAAATTGTTAGAAGGTTATTCTCCTATATAAACCCCCAATAAATCCACAAGTTAAGGCCTTGAGAAAGTAGATAGTCAGGCAGAATGGGTATCATAATAAGTAATTGTAGCAACATGTTTCTGCTTTGAAAGTTCATATCAATCCCTTCTATTAGCAACCCCACAAATTTATGTACCGGGTCACCACTCTCACTTACCTTATGGGGTAACATTATCGGCCATCAAAATGGATTGATGGTAAGCATTTATAACCCGATAAGTGCTTAATAATTTGATAATGGGAAAAATGATGCCAAATCATAAACGATACCATACTCTTGATAACACCAAAAACTTTTATAAAACATAGCATTACCAAAACCATTGAACAAACATGATAGATAATACAATGAGCTATCTAGGTGATGACATTTAATAGCAACATGAATACAGAATCACGAGGAATCAAAACTCCATACCTATTATTCTATGTAGCTTAAAGAAAGAACAATGACCATGATCAACCAAGTATCTAAACAAACCAAGCAGCAGAAGAAGGGGGAACTTACAATATTGGGGTTTTTAGCTATTGGAGCACCAACCATTGCAGCTGTATGAACTAAATGGAAGACTATCTGATTTAAACACCAAAAGTAAATGACCATGATCAATCAAGTATCTAAATAAACCAAGCAGTAACCAAGTATCTAAACAAACCAAGCAGTAGAAGAAGGGGGGACTTACAATATTGAGGTTTTTAGCTATTGGAGCACCAACCATTGCAGTTGTATGAACTAAATGGAAGACTATTCGATTTAAACACCAAAAGTAAATGACCATAATCATTTCTATGTAGATTAAATAAAGAACAATGACCATGATCAACCAAGTATCTAAACAAACCAAGAAGTAGAAGAAGGGGGAACTTATAATATTGGGGTTTTTAGCTATTGGAGCACCAACCATTGCACCTGTATGAACTAAATGGAAGACTATCTGATTTAAACACCAAAAGTAAATGACCATGAAGTAAATGAGAAATCTAAAATGAGAAGTATGTGTAATCAATAAAATAAAAACGAGCAATGTAGTATGTGCAATCAATCAAAGAGATGTGCAATCAACTCAGACCACTCACTACCATTCAAAGACAAATAAAACACTAAATTCAAGGTTAATATCAACATAAGAAATAACATTCTCTTGGATGAATTTCTGAAACTGCATAGCACCCCAAAACCCAAGCTTGGTAGATTATCACATTAACATCATATCTTGACTATAAAATGTGTCAGGGAAGAAACCATATTTTGTTGAATCACAGATAGAGCTGAGGAGATTGATTAGTTATGTGGGTGAACATGATTGTATATCTAAAAGTAAAAAATGCTATAAATTTTCAAACTAATAACTTTACATTATAATCAATGTAAAAACAGGATGATAAAACCATCAGAAGCATAAATTTAAATTCCGATCAAAAGCATTTACAAAAACTTATTTGTAAACTAATAACTTTACATTATAATCAATGTAAAAACAGGATGATAAAACCATCAGAAGCATAAATTTAAATTCCGATCAAAAGCATTTACAAAAACTTATTTGTAAACTAATAACTTTACATTATAATCAATGTAAAAACAGGATGATAAAACCATCAGAAGCATAAATTTAAATTCCGATCAAAAGCATTTACAAAAACCGATTTGTGCAGTAGGCATGATCTATAGACACACAAATATGATAAAACCAAAGCTTTTACAAAAACTGATTTCTGCAGTAGGCATGATCTATAGACACACAAATATGATAAAACCATAATTCACATTAGTATTGTAGAATGACAAGTGACATTCTTGGAGCTCCATGTACATCATTCTTGGAGCCCAGAGGCCATTAAGTATTACATTGTTGCCACCATTGTAAAGTTGAAAGTTTGCTCCACTCCTGCAAAATGGTTCAATAGAAAAAATATAAAAACATATTAAGCAATAGAAATTTCTTTACCTGAGATGGAGTGATGGAGATAACCCAAAATTGAGAGAAACATAAACAAACCCTTGTTCCTATATGAGAAGAAATCGATTTGAGAGAAACATAAGCAAACCCAACTGTGAAATGGTTCAATAGAAAAAATATAAAAACATATTAAGCAATAGAATTTTCTTTACCTGAGATGGAGTGATGGAGATAACCCGAAATTGAGAGAAACATAAACAAACCCTTGTTCCTATATGAGAAGAAATCGATTTGAGAGAAACATAAGCAAACGCAACTGTGAAGAAAACATGAAGAAATCGTAGCTGAGAGAAATACTCCTTGAAGAAACAAAAAAACCCTTTGTGCAGATTCGATTTGAATCGATTTGCAGACCTGAGAGAAACATAAGCAAATCCAACTGTGAAAAAACCATGAAGAAATCGTACATGAGAGAAATACGCCTTGAAGAAACAAAAAATACCCTTTGTGCAGATTCGATTTGAATCGATTTGCAGACCTGCATATTTCGTCTAGGGAGGCCGAAGCGTCGTCTTGGAGGGTCGCAAATGGTGGTAGGGTTAGGGTTTGGAAGTGTGTTATTGAAGCAAGAGGAAGAGAACGATTGGCGTGAGGATAATGATGATGTGAGATACTGTGCTTATCCAAGTTGTACCAAAGCATTATGAAATTATAAATTAAATAATTAGCTTTAATTAGTTGTATTTTGTGCTTAAAATGTTGTAATTAAGAGTTTTTTTGTCTCTTTTATAATATAGTATAGATTAATGTATTAAATATTATTATAAAAAATTGTATAATTAAATCATTAAATCACAGAGACGAAAATCGTAATTTTTATAAAACATATGGATGAAAAATGTAATTTACTCTAACTTTTATTAATGATAGTCGCGTTGATTAAATGATAACAACCACAATAGTTTAAAATGTAGTTTGCTTCTTTTAATTAATGTTATAAATTACAAATTTTGTACCTATGGTTATATGAAATTTTGGATTGGATCCCTCAAACAAAATAATTACAAGCCTGGTCACTATAGTTTCACCTTCATTATAAATTGGGTCACTTAATTAACCTAACTTCAATAACCAACTTCAGTTAAATGCCCCTCACATACCTCACACTTGAGGGCATCTTGGTTATTTTACCACTTCTTAATATTTATTTTATTGTACAAGTTTTTATGCTATTAATATATGTATGAAGCATTTAATAATTAGAAAAAAAGAAAAAAAAACAAATTAAACCAAAAAAATTAAACCACCCACCCCTTGTAAGATTCCCTTCCACGTCATCTTCCCCTACCCCTTATCCGGCCCCAACCCTTGTCTTTAGCCATTTGAAAATCCTTGAACAGGTATAATCACCCTTCTACATCCTTAAAGAAGCCACATGAGTTTTAACTCATTAATTATATATTAACCATGTTTTCCCAGAGAACATTTAACATGGTTTGCTGACACCATTTCCAACATCCAAATCCCTAACATGACCAATAAACTATCAAACATATGTTACTCAAATTTCTTGTGTTCAAATGAACTATGGTATTGTTTTAATCTCCGAGGCGAATAATCGTGTGAGAAATTGAGTTAACGGTGAGAAGCAGGGACGGATTCAATGACAAAAGGGTGGGGTATGGGCCCCTACAAAAAAAATTCCTCATTTTTTCAGTTTAAAAACAGTTTTTTTCAACTTTTTACTACAAGTTCCCCCAGTAATTTCTTACTTGTGCTCCCATCCAAGAAAAAAACATGGAAATCAACCAAAAAACCAAAAAAATCTCGAATTCAACCAAAAAAAAAACAGAAAAGTCTCTCGAAATCGACAAAAAGAACTTAAATATCCATTGAAATCAACCAAAAAACTTTAAAAATCCCTCAAAAAGGTGGAATTGGGCAAAAAAAACATATCGTTTGACTTTGCGGGCCTTTAATCTACCTTAAAGGTGCCCCCACTAGGCAGAAATCTTGGATCCGCCACTGGTGAGAAACGATCTCTTTTAATCTAAAGTCCTCCCATGAATTGCGGCTTAGAAAGGAATTGATTTGGTGCATTTTATCTCGGTGCATCTCATCCTAATGTGCGTCCATGTAACACCCTCAAATATGGAAATAGCAACTAATTTTAAATTTTTTCTAAATGCATCGATAATTGATTCCTCTGCAACAACAATTTAAGGTTTAACTTCAATAAACACAACTCAATATTTATACACGGTCTATAATAGGGACGGATGTTACTAAAACCCAATAACAGTCACTATCTCCAAAATACGGAAGATTTCACCAAGCTAATGTTGGAAATTTTAGTAAAAATATGGGTTTTTTACTAACTTTGAACACAATTAAATACATGTATGTGTATTGTATATATCTAACTCTTCGTGGGTTTATGTTCTCCTATATGAGAGCTTCGAAACGATATATTATGTGTCCAAAACGGAATATGTGTGAATGAGATATCGATGCTCAAAGTTGAGTGTTTGGGATGAATTTGGTGGAAACCAAGTGGTGTGGGAAGTTGTCCCACATAAGAAATGAGAGTAAAACATTTTGTGGTTTATAACCAAAAATGTGGGAGGGACTTTCAAGTCCTTTGTTTGGTTTTACTCCATCACCTACCCGTGCGCAGGAGGGGTGCCGATTGAGACTTTCATAGGCTAAAATCGACGAACTTGTGCATGGGCGCGACCTGCGGACACAAATGTCACTCCGAAATCTTATGCTCGTGCAGCTTGGTTTTTGCGAAAATTTTTGGTTTTGATCCAGTGCACCACGCGGGTTTTACCCGTGTGGCAACCCGCAATACTCTTTTCGAATCTCGAGTATATAAAGGAGTCTAAAACGAGTTTGTTTTATTTTAAGTCACTACTAG
Organism: Arctium minus; assembly: GCA_954870635.1. Lineage (NCBI taxonomy): Eukaryota > Viridiplantae > Streptophyta > Magnoliopsida > Asterales > Asteraceae > Arctium > Arctium minus. The sequence continues at coordinate 46,430,916 of OX941096.1, forward strand.
AAAAGTGAGTTTCAGCGACGGGCTTTTAGCGACGAGATGCTTCACCAAGAGGCTATTGCGATGACATGTCGTCTTCATAAACTGTTTTTCACGATAAATTGACTTTTAGCGAAGACAAAAGTCGTTGCTAAAACCCTTGTTTCTTGTGGTGAGTCCTTTTCTGTTTATATAAAAGGATTCTCAATCTAGTTTGTATTTGATTCCTTCTCTGTGTTGTGTAAACAGATTGAGATTGAGGTACTAAATTGTTCACTGGAAATTTGTTTTCCACAATGGTGAACGAGTATGTGGTGGGAATGATCACGGATCTCACGACCATGATCTCGGAGTTGAATGTGATTGGTGCAAACTCTAGAGAATGGTGGATTGATACCGGAGCGACCCGTCATGTGTGTCATGACAAGAGAAACTTCAACACCTACAAGGATGTTGATGATGGGCAAAAACTCTTTATGGGAAATGCCGCCACCGCCGAGGTCAAGGGTATTGGAGATGTCATTTTGAAGATGACCTCCGAGAAAGAGCTCAAGCTTAAGGATGTTTTATATGTCCCGGAGCTTCGAAAGAACCTCGTTTCGGGTTGGTTATTAAACAAGTTTGGTTTCAAACTAGTGTTTGAGTCGGATGAATTTGTTTTGTCCAAAAATGGTATGCATGTGGGTGAAGGATATGCCTTGAATGGCATGTTCAAGTTGAATGTAATTATTGTCAATGGAATGGATAAAACAACTTCAAGTTATGTTTATTTGCTTGAATCTCAAGATATTTGGCATGGTCGTCTAGGACATGTAAATTTTAATTCTATTCAACATTTAATTAAATTAAACTGCATACCAAAATTTGATATTGACTCAAATCACAAGTGCCCCACATGTGTAGAATCCAAACTTACTAGAATATCTTTCAAATCGATTGAAAGGAAAACCGAACCCCTTGATTTAACTCACACTGACATGTATGATTTAAAATCGATTCCTACTAGAGGTGGGAACAAATACTTCATCACGTTTATCGATGATAGTACGAAATATTGCTATGTGTATTTACTTAAAAGTAAAGATGAAGCAATAGACAAGTTTGTCTTATATAAAAATGAAGTTGAGAATCAACTTAACAAGAAAATCAAGGTTGTTAGAAGTGATAGGGGAGGTGAATATGTTTCACCGTTTGCTGAATTCGACATGAATTCACAGCACCCTACTCACCTCAGCAAAACGGTATTGCTGAAAGAAAGAATCGTACCTTGAAAGAAATGATGAATGCCATGTTGATCAGTTCTGGCCTAAGTCAGAACATGTGGGGGGAAGCTATTTTGTCAGCTAATTATCTTTTAAATAAGATACCCCGCAAGAAAAAAGATGAGACCCCGTATGAACTTTGGATGGGTAGAAAACCATCTTACAAGTACTTACGAGTGTGGGGGTGCCTAGCTAAAGTGGTTGTACCTCCTCCTAAGGTACAAAAGTTAAGACCTAAAACAGTGGATTGTGTATTCATTGTATATGAACAAAATAGTAGTGCTTATCGGTTTCTTGTGTATGAATCTAAAAATCCCGAGATACACAAGAATACAATTATGGAGTCAAGAAAAGCTTCATTCTTCGAAGACGTATTTCCTTGTTTGAACAAGGAAGATCAAACTTCATCTTCTAAGGATAAAGAAATTGTTCGAGAGGATGAACAAGTTCTATCTGAAGAAGAAGAAGTTGAACCTAGAAGAAGTAAACGGGCTCGGGTTGAAAAATTGTTTGGTCCCGATTTTCTCACCTACGTGGTGGAAAGTGAACCCAAAACCTATCGTGAGGCGGTTACGTCTTCGGAGGGACCTCAATGGAAAGAAGCCATCAAAAGTGAGATAGAATCTATCTTACAAAACCATACATGGGAACTAGTGGACCTACCACCGGGTTGTAAGCCACTAGGTTACCGTTGGATCTTTAAAAGAAAGATGAAAGCTGGTGGCAATATTGACAAATACAAGGCAAGATTAGTGATCAAAGGATATAGACAAAAGGAAGGTCTAGATTACTTTGATTCTTATTCACCGGTGACAAGAATAACATCTATTAGATTGGTGTTAGCTATTGCAGCTATTAGAAATCTGCAAATTCACCAAATGGATGTGAAAACTGTTTTTCTAAATGGATATTTAGATGAATAAATCTATATGGAGCAGCTTGAGGGATTCGTTGCCCCGGGACAATAGAACAAGGTTTGTAAACTTATTAAATCCTTGTATGGCCTAAAGTAAGCTCCAAAGCAATGGCATCAAAAGTTTGATCAAGCCATGTTAGAAAGTGGTTTTAAGATAAATGAGTGTGATAAGTGTGTTTATATGAAAGACACCACTCATGGATATGTCATCTTGTGTTTATATGTAGATGATATGCTTATCATCGGTAGTGATGACAAAATGATAAGGTCCACGAAGGATATGTTGAAATCTAAGTTTGACATGAAAGATTTGGATTTAGCGGATGTGATTCTTGGGATAAAAATCACAAGAACCCAAAATGGTCTGGTGTTAAATCAGACACATTATGTGGACAAGATTCTTGAGAAATTCAATGAAGGAGATACTAGTATATCTAGAACTCCAATTGATACTAGTCAACATCTATCTAAGAATAGAGGGGAAGGTGTTGCACAAGTGGAATACTCAAGAATAATTGGCAGTCTGATGTATCTTATGAGTTGTACTAGACCTGACTTAGCATATGCGGTAAGCAGGCTAAGTAGGTATACTAGTAATCCCAGTTTAGAACACTGGAAGAGTATTACTAGATTATTAAGATATTTAAGATACACACGTGAGTATGGACTGCATTATGGAAGATATCCAATGGTGATCGAAGGATACAGTGATGCAAATTAGATATCTGATATAAAAGATTCTAGATCGACAAGTGGATATGTGTTTACACTTGGAGGGGCGGCTATATCTTGGAAATCGTCCAAGCAAACTGTTATAGCCAGATCCACGATGGAATCTGAATTTATTGCCTTAGATAAATGTGGTGAAGAGGCAGAATGGCTACGTTAGTTCATGGAAGATATTCCCAAATGGCCTAAGCCGGTAACATCCATATGTATACATTGTGATAGCCAATCGGCAATTGGTAGAGATCAAAGTACAATGTATAATGGGAAATCTAAACATATTAGACGTAGACATAATACGATTCGATAATTACTCTCTACTGGAGTTATCACGATTGACTATGTGAAGTCAAAGGATAACATTGCGGACCCGCTTACGAAAGGCCTAAGTAGAGATTTGATTTATAAATCGTCGATAGGAATGGGACTAAAGCCCTTGAATGAGTAATTCATGCAAAGGAAACCTTACCCAGAAGACTGGAGATCCCAAGATCTGGGTTCAAAAGGACAACCTAGTTGTATGAATAAAGGAGGTCACTGTGGGGGAAGTTAATAAACTTTCTACTCCAATTCTGGAATCAGTGATATTGAGGCTAAGCCTATGGCTTTTAATGATTATTGAAAATCACCTATGTGAGAGAGAAGTGGGGTCGCTTCGAAGGGAATTGTGGGGGCTCAATTCCTATCAGCTCTCGCTGAAACAGGCTAGTGTTCATGACCATAACGAACACGACTATGAGGATATGACCTTGTTAGGAAGAATTTTGTGTGAAATGTATTGTCGCCTACATAAATGGCAGTTCAGTTCAAGGACATCGAGTCTACTGACAGCTAGGAGGCTAAGTGTGTTTCACAAGGAAAGGTTCAAAGGGTAACACCTACCTATCCTATGCAAGATTCGACCATTCGAAATTCCGTAAGGAACTTTTCGTATGCAAAGATCGATCTCCATTCATGTGGGGGATTGTTGGAAATTTTAGTAAAAATATGGGTTTTTTACTAACTTTGGACACAATTAAATACATGTATGTGTATTGTATATATCTAACTCTTCGTGGGTTTATGTTCTCCTATATGAGAGCTTCGAAACGATATATTATGTGTCCAAAATGGAATATGTGTGAATGAGATATCGATGCTCAAAGTTGAGTGTTTGGGATGAATTTGGTGGAAACCAAGTGGTGTGGGAAGTTGTCCCACATAGGAAATGAGAGTAAAACATTTTGCGGTTTATAACCAAAAATGTGGGAGGGACTTTTAAGTCCTTTGTTTGGTTTTACTCCATCACCTACCCGCGCGCAGGGGGGTACCGATTGAGACTTTTGTAGGCTAAAATCGGCGAACTTGTGCATGGGCGCGACCTGCGGACACGAATGCCGCTCCGAAATCTTGTGCTCGCGCAGCTTGGTTTTTGCGAAAATTTTTGGTTTTGATCCAGTGCACCACGCGAGTTATGCCATGGGGTTTACCCGCGTGGCAACCCGCGAAACTCACTGGAGTGTGGACAAACAGTGGACTACGCGGGTTAAGCCGGGGGATTACCCGCACCGTAAGGTGCGATATGCACTGTCTCGAGGACGAGAAACAGTGCACCACGCGGGTTGTGCCGCGAGTTTACCCGCGTGGCAAGTCGCGAGATTCACTGTTGCATAAATCCACTTCCTAACTCCCGATTGATACTCATTGATATATATGATTAATGGTAATTAAAATTTTAATTACAGATTAATTCATATTAAACTTTTGGTTTCGAATCTCGAGTATATAAAGAAGTCTAGGTTCATTCCAAGAAAATACTCTGAATACGAACGATACATATTCTCTCAAAATTTGAAGCATACGGTTTTCTCTCCGACAATTTTTCAGTTTATTACATCCGTTGTAATAATATATGTATTATTGAAATACATATCGAATTTACCAACAACTACTTACCCTCGTGTAAAACTAGTGCTCATCTCTTCATAGTATTGCTAGAACCATTCCCCAACTGGAATCTGATGCACATGCCGACAAATAAAAGGTTAGGCTTAACGCCTAGTGAGCTCAAGAGTTTGCATCATGAATATGTAAAACAATAAACTTTATAAGAGTGTTATTTAAAACATGATTTCCCAAAATAAAATACATTAAGTCTAAAAGCAATCTCTTTCCCAACATTCACCATCTTCGTGATTAAAACCACGATACAAAACGTCCCTTCGAATATAAATCCAAAACCCAAAACTCATGCAAAGCATAACTTATACTTTAATAACTAAATACTGAAAACGTGGATAAACTCTATCATCCAAAACATTCAAAAACATGGATAAGATTTGATATTCAAAACCTTAGAACATGGATAACAACTTATACTCAAAACGTCACTAAAAACATGAATTATAAAACTCCATACCCAAAACAACACCTTTCAGTGACGGGGGAGACCCGATTACATTGCACGTGACAGAACACAAAATTAGGTCACATAACTATGTAGAAAACCAAAATGTATAGACTATACTCATAAGACATATCGAGCTCAACCCCTCTAGATCTTTTGCCCTCGGAGACTCAAATTCAACCCCTCTGGATCTATACTTTGAGATATCCAAATCTACACAAAACATACAAGCACAAATGGAATTACACCTTACTACCCATGGGACGTTGTCTGACCATATAGGTCCACACCTTACTTACCATGGTGACCCGATGCCTATTCCGTGCCAAAGTGGTGAACTTGTCCAAAACGGGACATTAAGAACACTATGCCTATGGATCCATTGCATTAGTTAAAAAAACATTACATGACTCCAAACGAATGAACTAACGCATTCAAAACATGTCATTCTCAAATAAGATACAGTAAATGCAAATCATGACCAAACTCTCTACATTGAGCTATCAAAATCCGGACAATTGTCCCCAAGATCCAATGAGGTCCAAACCGAGCCATAGTCTCAACAAATCAAAAGACCAATTGTAAGAAAATTATAAAATGAAATCAATCGTAAACAACCCGCATTTATGCAAACTCATGCTCCAAAATATATAAATAACTCCAACGTATTTTAGATTGGGACAAAACAATTCCCAAGTGGATTTATACCATTTATTCTTTCAAAAATGTCTCATAACACAAAATCAAGCATTTCTCCAAAAAAGTACTTTGATACTCAAAAATCTACCTTTATAAAACAAATCATTAAAATGCCAATATTTAAGATTCATTTATCAAAATGCCCAAAATCCCAAATGTGGGTATTTTACAAAGTTTATAAAGTTAAACACTTCAAATAATCAAAACCCACCAATTAGCTCAACAATTGATAATTTTATGTAAAACATATAAAATTTAAAAAATGAACATTTTAGCATGTATACCGTTTTCACAAATCAACTTGAACTCACATTGCTAGATTTATGTTAAATCTAGATTTTACCCCAACTTGAGCTTCCTTGGAGAAACTTGAATCTACAAGCAAATCCTTCTCAAAACCTAGATCCACAAGTTCCAAACATAAATATCCATTTCCAACCATATAGAATCGTTCCCCAAACACTATACATTAAGATCTCAACTTATACCAAAACCCTAATTTCCATAGATGAAGAAAATAGAAGATTATCTTAACCATAACTTGAATCCACCAACCAACATACTTCTAGGTCACCAAAAAGAGCCACAAACTTCCAATCTTCAAAATTATGAAAAGGGTTGGGTGAAACCCTAGAAAATTTGATGAAGGGGATGAAAATGAGAAGTCCCAACTTGATTCCAAATCTTACCCCAAATGTGAAAGGTCACTTTGATTCCTCAAAAATGAAAGTCCTAGATACCCCACACTTGAGGGCATCTTGGTTATTTTACCACTTCTTAATAATTATTTTATTGTACAAGTTTTTATGCTATTAATATAATGTATGAAGCATTTAATAATTAGAAAAAAAAAGAAAAAAACAAATGAAACCAAAAAAATTAAACCACCCACCCCTTGTAAGATTCCCTTCCACATCGTCCTCCCCTACCCCTTTTCCTGCCCCAATCCCCTGTCTCCGGCCATTTAAAAATCCTTAAACAGGTAATGCATCATAGACAAATACAATCACCCTTCTAAATCCTTAAAGAAGCCACATGAGTTTGAACTCATTAATTGTATATTAACCATATTTTCCCAGAGAACATTTAACATTGTTTGTTGACACCATTTCCAGCATCCAAATCCATAACACTAATAAACTATCAAACATATGTTACTCAAATTTCTTGTGTTCAAAGGAACTATGGTAATTGTTTTAATCTCCGAGGCGAAGAATCGTGTGAGAAATTGAGTTAACGGTGAGAAGCAGGGACAGATTCAATGACTAAAGAATGGGGTATGGGCCCCAATAAAAAAATTCCTCATTTTTTCACTTTAAAAACAAAAAATTTCAACTTTTTACTACAAGTTCCCCTAGTACTTCTTAGGTGCGGCGCCCATACCCCACCCTTTAGTCTTTTTACAAAAAGTGCGCCCATATGCACTTTCCCCAAACTCTCACCAAAGTCCACCTAGAACTTCTTAGGTACGGCGCCAGTAGAACCTGAGATACACATCAACACTAAACAAGTGTTAGGCCAAAGAGCCTAGTGAGTTTGTACAAGCAATATTAGTTCCAAAATTTAGTTATATAATTAACATTTATAAATAAGTTTTCACATGTGGAGTCAATGGGGTAGACCTATAGCACCAATCAAGTTCCACCCAAAGAGACCATACACCTTGATGTCAACTATCATGAGCGACAACCAAAAGGCCCGGCACACCCGAGGACTACAACCATGGCATTACCTCGAATGGCGGAGGTCTAGGTATATACCATCACGGTGGCACCCAAGACTATATCCTCCTAGTGTCTACCAACTTGGTTCATCCAACAATATCATAAATGGGCTACAAAGCCCTTTAGTTCCACGACCAATGTATACAATCCCAAACGTGGGTGACCAACATGGTCTAACGCTTCATATAACATACAAGGTTCATTTTGCGACTCCCAAGTATTCCAAGTCCATAATATTCAATTTCCACATACGATATATTCCAATCTTGGTTTCATAATTTATAAGTATATCCATTCCATATAATGTCAAGACAACATCTAAGTACTTACATATCTCATATAAGATAGCCTTATCCACATGTAGATCATTTCTTCAACACAAGCATGATAATCCTTCCATTAATACCACATTTTCATAGCATAACACCTATTGGGAATTCAAGGCAAATATGTAGTAGCTAATCCAAAGGGAAGCAACAAATAACTATAAATAAACATGTATGATATGTATCTTAGTGTTAGCAAATAGTTTTAGAACTCACCTTCTAGGTTTTGGTCAAAAACCTAGTAGTTGGGACTGAAGACTTGTCTCCATACCCTAATTGTTGGTATCAGGGAAGTTAGCTTTCAAAATCCAATAAAACCTTGTTTTAACAGTTCTCAAATGGGGTCCTATGTTATCGTTGACAAAAGACATTTTGTCTTAAGTCAACTTGTGCTTATAAAAGGTAAACCCTTATCTCTAGAGAATTGGTAGCTTGAGATTCTTGGTTGCAACTTGCAATAAATGCCTTAGATCACCCTCTTGAGTCCAATAAATGTCTTCAATCAAGGGTTAGGTTTGTAATAAAGAGGGGAGAGGTTTGGAGAAGAAAAATCGCCCTTGAAAGCTCCCAAAACGCAGGAATAAAGTTGAAAAATGAGAAACCCTAGCTGAAAACTCGTCTGGCTCGATTTTTATACACATAGAGGCATGGTGCAACAATGCCAGGCGACTTTGCCCTGGGTATTGTTGCTTAGGCATTGTCTCTGGCTAACCCCAGCATTCGATACACCTCTAGCGAGTATGTCCGACGACTTTGCCCAAGGACATTGTCGCTGGGGCAATGTCGCTTCTCAAACCCCCCATTCGGTACATCCCTGGCGACTTTGCCAGGCTACTTTGGCCCATGGCATTGTCTCCGGCAAGGTCGCCCCTTTCCTGTTGGAACCTGATTTCCATCTCGATTCACGCTCGATTTAACGATGACTGGTATTATGTCTCAAGGTTCTACCAAAAGACCATTAAGGGTAGTTAAGGTTTAGCGAGGGAATAATAGATGGTAGGATAGTTTACCTTAAACGGTTAACGGCTTTCCGGGCGTTACAATCCTCCCCACCTTAGTTTGGATTTCTTCCCCGAAATCCCATTCTAAGGAAACAAGTGACGATAATGCTTTCTCATGTCTTCTTCCAATTCCTATGTGATGTTGGCACCGCGATGGTGATTCCATTGGACTTTAACCATGATCACGTCTTTATGTCGTAACTTCTTCACCTTTGATTCCAGTATTGCCTCTGGTTCTTCCATACAATGATTCCCGTTGTCCACCCGGATTTCCGGTAAGGGAATTACACTCTCCTCTTCGGCTAAGCATTTATGGAGGTAATACACATGGAAGGTGGGATGGATTCCATCCATCTCCGGCGGTAGATCCAACCGATAAGCTTGAAGTCCAATCTTCTCCAAAATAACGAAAGGCCCAAGGAAATGGGGACTAAGTTTTTCACGTTTCCCAAATCGGATAATCCCCTTCCATGGAGATACCTTCAACATAACGGGATCTCCCACTTGAAACTCGACCGGTCTTCTTTTCTTGTCCGCGTAACTCTTTTGTCGGCCTTGAGCCGCCTTCAATCTTTCCCGGATTTCCTTCACTTTGTCCGCCGTCTCTTGAACGATCTCTGGTCCGACGAATTGTTTCTCGCCCGCTTCAAGCCAACAAACTGGGGTTCTGCACTTTCGGCCATATAAGGCATCGAATGGTGCCATTCCGATAATAGAATGGTAACTGTTATTGTAAGTGAATTCTACCAAGGGTAGATGTGAGTCCCAACTCCCTCCAAAGTCGATAACACACGACCTTAACATGTCTTCGAGTGTCTGAATCGTCATCTCGCTTTAACCGTCCGTTTGAGGATAGTAAGTCGTGCTTAGATTGACTCTCGTGCACAATTCTTTCTGAAAGCTAGCCCAAAAATTGGATGTGAATCGACTGTCCCTATCGGACACAATTGATTGCGGCACCCCATGTCTCGACACCACCTCATCAATACACAACTTAGCCAATTTCTCCATTGGCAAAGTCTCCCGCATTGCAAGGAAGTGCGCGCTCTTGGTCAGGCGATCTACGATCACCAAATAGTATAATGGCCTCGCAAGGTCTTCGGTAGATTTGTTACGAAATTCATGGTGACGTTATCCCACTTCCACTCGGGAATGGACAATGGTTGCAAACTCTAGTACGACCTTTGATGTTTTGCCTTGACTTGAAGACACGTGACACACCTCTCCACGTAGTTGGCCACGTCAAGTTTCATCACCGGCCACCAATAATTCAATTTTAAATCTCTATACATCTTGGTGTTACCAGGGCGTATAGAATATTTCGATTTATGTGTTTCCTCTAGGAGTAGTTCACGATTCCCACCGAGTTTTGGCACCTAGATTCGGACTTGAAATAGTTTAAGTCCATGACCATCTTCCGACAATAGTCCACTTTACTTCACCATGACTTCGGACTTGAGGTTTTCTTCTCTAAGTGCCTCCTCTTGACACGCCTTGATGTTCTCCAATAAGCTTGACGCCACATCAATCTTAGTGAGGGATAACTTGACACCGCCTTCATGGCTTCTCCGGCTCAAGGCATTCGCCACTACATTGGCCTTACCGGATGATAGAGCAACTCACAGTCATAGTCCTTCAACAGCTCGAGCCATCTTCTTTGCCGCATGTTGAGTTCTTTCTGGTTGAAGATGTACTTTAGGATTTTGTGATCGGTAAAGAGAGTACACTTCGTCTCGTACAAATAATGTCGCCACAACTTCAAAACAAAGACCACCACTGCCAATTCCAAATCATGAGTCGGGTAGTTCTTCTCATGGTCCTTTAGTTGCCGTAACGCATAAGCCATCACTTTCCCCCGCTGCATTAGTACACACCTGAGACCCATCTTGGAAGCATCGTTATACACCACGAATGTCGTCCGTTCCCTCAGGTAGAGATAGGATTGGAGCTTCACACAATTCTTCTTAAGGGTTTGAAAGGCTTGATCTTGCGTCTCAGTCCAAAGGAATTTGACATTTTTCCTTGTTAGAGAGGTGAGTGGCGAAGCGATTTTGGAGAAATCTTGTATGAACTATCTGTAGTAGCCCACCAATCCCAAGAAACTTCGAATTTCCGTCGGACTCGTGGGCGGTTCCCAACTCATCATCTCATCAACCTCCGTCGGATCCACCTTCACTCCGTCTTTAAACGCCACATGGCCCAAGAATTGGACCTCTTGTAGCCAGAACTCGCATTTCGAGAACTTTGCAAACAACTTCTCTCTTTGGAGAACCTCTAACACTTCCCTCAAGTGTTTCCCATGCTCGCTCTCGTCTTTTGGGTAGATCAATATGTCGTCAATAAAAACGATCACGGATTTGTCCAAGAAAGGACGACACGTGCGGTTCATCAAATCCATGAATACGGACGGAGCTTTGGTCAAACCAAAGGGCATCACCAAGAACTCGTAATGACTGCATCTAGTTCGGAAAGTCGTCTTCGAAATGTCCTCCTTCTTCACTCTCACTTGATGGTATCCGGACCGAAGGTCGATCTTCGAAGAACATCCCGCGCCTTGTAGTTGATCAAAAAGGTCGTCGATTCGAGGTATTGGATACTTGTTCTTCACATTGACTTTGTTCAGCTTCCGATAGTCTATGTACATCCGCATAGATCCGTCTTTCTTCTTTACGAACAAAATTGGGGCTCCCCAAGGAGACAATCTTGGTCGGATGAATCCCTTCTCTAAGAGCTCTTGAAGTTGCATCATCATATCTAGTATTTCCGTCGGAGCCAAACGGTAGGGAGCACGGGCTATCGGGGCCGCTCCCGGAGTTAGGTCGATTTGAAACTCCACTTGGCGTTCCGGCGGTAGTCCGGGTAGATCTTACGAAAAGACATCCGGGTAGTCTTGCACGATCTTCACATCTTCTATGGATTTCTTCTCCTTCTTTGCGTCCACCACATAATCTAGAAACGAGGGATAACCCTTCGCTAGGAATTTGCGGTCCTTAAGAGAGAAGATGATAGGATTACATCTCTTCCCATTCTCTCCATAGATAGTGACTACACCATTTCTCGGCAAAGACACTTGGATCATCTTCTTTGCACAGAGGATGTCGGCCTTATGCCTAAACAACCAATCCATACCTATGACTATATCGAACCCACCTATAGCATAGGTAACAAATCTACTCCAAAGGAATTCTCGTCGATCTCTAGGGTACAGTCAACAAAACACTCACGAATAATCACTTGGTCCCCATTAGCCACTTCTACAACCAAAGCATCGGGAAGAACACTACTAGGAGTGACGAACCTCTTACATAAAATATTCGACACAAATGAGCACGTTGCGCCCGAATCAAATAATGCACGAGCAGGAAAGAAGTTTACTAGGAACATACCCGAAACGACATCGGCGGTCTCTTTCGCCTCTTCGGTTGTCATCCGGAATGCTCGACTCGGCGCCCTTGGAGGTTGCTCGATTCTTGTCTTCGACCCAACAGAATTTCCACGACCGCTCCCCACTAGCTTCGGGCAATCTTTCTTCATGTGATCCGGTTCCCGACATTCGAAACATATCAGCCCCCGGATAGGGCAATCTCGGATGGCATGCCCTTTCTTCCCACACTTAGCACACTCGGCGGGACCTGAGTGAGGTCTGGGATTGCATGAGCCAAAATGCTTAGCCTTGCATTTGTGGCACCACATTGACTCTTGACGGTTGTCCCCAAATCTTCCACCAACAAATGGTTTAGACTGACGTACGGGCCCAAATGGCCCTTCCCACTTCCGTTTCTCAGCAACTTGACCCCTCTCTTCCCTTCCTTGCGCAATGTCATCCTCCACCAGGAATGACTCTTCAATCACCTCCTCTATCGTCAACACCTTGGCATTCCTCACCGCTGTCTTCATCTCGGCCGACAATCCCAACATATAGGCCTTAATCTTCGTATTCTCATCGGGAGCCAGATGCTCCACCAAACTCAACTTTTCCAGAAATTGCTTCGAGTAGTCGGAAATAGACATGCCACCCTTCTTCAGATTGCGGAACTCAAGCTCAATCTTGTCCAAGGCCCTCTCGCTACAATACTTGCCTAGGATTTTCTTCTTAAATGTTGGCCACAAGAGTTTGGCCAACACTTCGGGAGTAAGGGATGACCGGGTGAGATTCCACCAAGTCAGGGCCTCGCCGTTAAGTAGGTGAGAAGTAAACTTTATTCTTTGAGACTTATCACATTCACTAGCCTTAAATGCCATTTCCACTTCCTGGATCCAATATATGCATCTGACGAGGTCGATAGTACCTGTAAACTCAGGTGGTCTGCACCCTAGAAAAGCCTTATAGGTGCATCCTGACTTTTTTTGCTTTTCACGAACGATAACATGCTCTTCCATGCCCACGACGTTTGGTCCACCACCCGACCCAACCACGACATTCTCCACCATCGTTTAGGGTCGTCGGTGACTAGCGTTGCGATCTTCCAAATGCTTCATAGAGAATTCCTGTTGTTATGCCATGGCTGAATTCATGGCTTGCATCATACTGTCTCGGATTCGTGTCTCGAGGGTCACCTCCTCGACGATCGGGTTGTTTGTGGAAATATTCACCCGCGGAATAAGTTTGGTCCCTTCGCCTAAGACAATAGGTATGGGAGTCCCCATAGAGGTCACGACCATGGGAGGTTGGTCGACGGTAGATTCATCTTCCACATGACCCTCTTGCGGGTTTGGTAATCTGTTCCAAGTGTTTACCATGGTTATCTGTCACACACGCACGAGAAAGAGGTTGAGAAAAGACTAAGCGAGTTGAACTCAAAGTACGTACTAATACATTTATCAATTATCATAATAATAGCAATTCAAGCGTGCTTACGTAAGAGCGCATTCATAATAGCATTAGCTATGTGATATTATGATTGCGTTATACACAAGGATCCGTCGTTATCGTCATCACAATTCTCAATCAATGTAATTCCGTAGGTGCTGACGCTCTCCCCACCTATGGCTTTTACCCCAAGGTGGACAACCTATTATTAACGCTTAAAGCTTAAATCTAGATACGCTAAGGTCAATACCTAGTTCATTTAAACTAAATTTATAATGCCAACTTGTAACACCCCAAAAATAGGGGTAACAAAACTTCCGGAAAAACAAACATGTGGTATTTAAAATTTGCCAAAGTAATGAGTCTCCCAAAAAGGGGAAATGTAAATGTATGTTTAATTACAGTTTGTAAATTAACGTTAATAAACAACAACCATCTAATCTAATTTCTACAATAGAAAGAAGATTACAAAAAGGATGTTGCCAATAGTCCCAATAAAATTTTCACAAAAAGTGCGCCGGTATGCACTTTCCCCAAGCTCTCACCAAAGTCCACCTAGAACTTCTTAGATGCAGGGCCATTAGAACCTGAGATACACATCAACATAAACAAGTGTTAGGCCAAAGATCCTAGTGAGTTTGTACAAGCAATATTAGTTCCACAATTGAGTTATATAATTAACATTTATAAATAAGTTTTCACATGTGGAGTCAATGGGGGAGACTCATAGCACCAATCAAGTTCCACCCAAAGAGACCATACACCTTGATGTCAACTATCATGAGCGACATCCAAAAGACCTGGCACACCCGAGGACTACAACCATGGCATTACCTCGAATGGCGGAGGTCTAGGTACATACCATCATGGTGGCACCCAAGACTATATCCCCCTAGTGTCTATCGACTTGGTTCATCCAACAATATCATAAATGGGCTACAAAGCCCTTTAGTTCCACAACCAATGTATACAATCCCAAACGTAGGTGACCAACATGGTCTACTACTTCATATAACATACAAGGTTCATTTTGCAACTCCCAAGTATTCTAAGTCCATAATATTCAATTTCCACATACGATATATTCCAATCTTGGTTTCATAATTTATAAGTATATACATTCCATATAATGTCAAGACAACATCTAAGTACTTACATATCTCATATAAGATAGCCTTATCCACATGTAGATCATTTATTCAACACAAGCATGATAATCCTTCCATTAATACCACATTTTCATAGCATAACACCTATTGGGACTTCAAGGCATATACGTGGTAGCTAATCCAAGGGGAAGCAACAAATAACTATAAATAAACATGTATGATATGTATCTTAGTGTTAATAAAGAGTTTTAGAACTCACCTTCTAGGTTTTGGTCAAAAACCTAGAAAAGCTTAGTAAACCCTAAATGTAGTTGGGAGTGAAGACTTGGAGACTTGGTAGCTTGAGATTCTTGGTTGTAACTTGCAATAAATGCCCTAGATCACCTTATTTAGTCCAATAAATGTATTCAATCAAGGGTTAGGTTTGCAATAAAGAGGGGAGAGGTTTGGAGAAGAAAATTCGCCCTTGACAACTCCCAAAACGCTAGTATAAAGTTGAAAAATGAGAAACCCTAGCTGAAAACTCGTCAGGCTCGATTTTTATACACACAGAGGCATGGTGCGACAATGTCAGGCGACTTTTCCTTGGGAATTGTCGCTTGGGCATTGTCGCTGGCTAACCTTAGCATTCGGTACACCTCTAGCAAGTATGTCCGACGACTTTGCCCAAGGGTATTGTGACAACTGTCAAATTCTGATTAATGAGGTCAGCACCCTCAGAATAATTTATAAGTTTTGTCACTTTTTAAATTTTATTAAAAGCCCTTAAGATAAAAAGTTTCCCCGAAAAATTTAGAAGTCGCGTTAAAGACCCGGAACAGTTCCGCATCTGACCGTCACTGTCCAGAAATGCCAAATAAGTGAATAAAAGTCCAAAATTCTTAAATTATAAAAATCAGAATTTTAATTTCTCTTGCATTGCAAAATTTTCAAATTTGTCATTTATTTAGCAAAAATTGAGAATCGGGTATTTCGGTTCTCAAATATATCTAATATTTATAAATTAGACTAGTAATTTAATTAATAATATTAAATTAAAATTTTTGGTGAGTCACTTAGGACACTTGTCCTAAACCTACAACACTTTGATCAACATTAAAAACAAATTAAAACCAATTATCACTCTCATTTCTCAAAGTTAACTCTTCACCTCCTCTCTCCCTCTCCTCTCTCTCTCTTTCGGCCGAAACTCCACCACCACCACCATTTCTATTTTTTTTTTTTTTTTCTTCATCTTTTCCTTTCATTACTAAGAATCAAAGATCCAAACAAGAATCCTTCACCATTTTGAAGTTGGAATCCAAGTCTTCATCCCCTTTGTTAAAGGTAATCACTTAACCCTTCCCTTTTTCCAAGTTTATAATCAAAAGTGGTATATTTCATATCTTTTATGTAAATGTTGTACAATCCAAGTTTTGGAAGTGAAATGGGATGCATTAGTATCTACATATTTGCTAATGAACCATTTAATGATCTTATAATAAAACTAGGGTTTCCATGTGTGTTATTTTGAAATTTTGTCAAGAGATGATAAACTTTATGAAATGTGATTTTTGGTCCACAAAATTTTAATAATGTTGGATTGAAATTTATGCATTTGTATCAATTTTGTGTATAAATAAACTCTTAGGATGAGATTGTTCAATCTCATATGATTAAAGAGTTCTAAATAGTGTTAAAACACTAATCTAGTGTTTATGTTGTCTTGCATGTGGTTGAAATTTTGTTAATAAGATGGATTACCTTTGATATTTATATAATATGAGTTTTTGACTCTTGATACAATGAAGTGTTAGTATAAAATGTTCTTATGAAGGAATTTTCCAAGTTCCACATGATTAAGAACTTATCAATAATGTTAATGTCATATTTTCTTATGTTGTGTTCATGCATGCATTTGGATGAGCATTTTGATTGCAATAAATCCATGATGCATGTGTTAGTTTATCATGTGTTGAAGAGTGAAGACATGGTTTATAATCAAAAACCATGTCTAATGATCATTATTTTGTGGTTTAAAATAGTATTTACCTCATTTTAGAATCTGTCCAGAAAATGGACTTCACTTCTAGCACGCACAATTCAGAAACCACTTGTCCAAATTTGGGGTTTTTGCTTCTAAACTTTAATTTAGAGTGTTAGCTTTCTAAAAAGTCCAAAAACATTGAATTTGGAGTTGATTTGGGCACTTTAATGGATTTTACAAGAAAATGGTGCAATCTGTCCAGTAAAGACAGATTCATACACCTATCTTGTAGAGACCATAACTCCCTTATTACTCATCCAAATTAAGTGAATCTTTTTCCAAATGTTAGGATTTTGAGTTAGGTTTGCATCCATTTATGGATCACTGCCTAATTCCAAGAATTGATACCTCAAAAACCTGTTACAAGAGAGGTATGTCACTGATCCGAAAATCAGTGACACTTTATTTTACAAAAATTATTTGATGTATCAAAAGTTATTCAAAAATTATGAAAAAATGCAGATTTAATCTAAACATATCATAGTTTCATCACAAAATTTGTGATTAAATAATTCTCTTGAGAAGTTAAGTTTCCGTGTTGAAATTACCGGATAACTTTCTGGACAGCATGTGCTGAATCCAGAAAGGTAATTTTATCAAGTTTAATTCATGTCTTATTATATTTTGGAACCTTGTTTAGACAAAATAATTATGGACTAAGAAACTTATTTGATGGCATTTCATGGGACAATTGGACATATTGGTTGGACATCGGAATAGGGTATTAATGTGTTTCTTATGGCAACTCTTATATAGGGAAAGTTAAGGCGTGACAAAATTCATTAAGTTTAAAGTAAAGCTTCACTCGTTGCTTGCATCAAGGTGAGTATTCACAGCCCCACTTTTATCGTTTTAATTGATTTTGGGGTGAAAAGCATGTTTAAATTGCGTATTTAAAGATTCATGAGAATTGTTTGAAAGAATTGTGAATTGGCAATTTATAAGGCTTTGTTAAAAGCGTTTGGAAAAAAATTAAGCTATATGATGAGTATGCAATTGATGTGTTGAGTTTTTAATGTTAAGACCCCGTGACACTACTATTAACTCGAAGAAAATCGGGCCTATAGTATTAGTGGATAGCGCTATTTGGTGTGACAAGCCCACTTTAATGCTGACGAGCAGGGGTGCACTATACTAGAGAAGATGACTAAACATGTGGCATGAACCACCGCTGAGTTAGTTCATCGGGGGCGTTGAAATTGGTCAGGGACGGCTTAGTAGTGGCTCAACGTAATATTGTCTTTGCATACACTTATCATAAAGGAAATCAAGTTGTGGTACTCATGAATCAAAGAATTGAAGCTGTTTTTTTTCTTTTTACGTATGTTCTACGAATGTTAACTTGCATATAAAAATGTTTTGTGCATATTTAAAACCTGTGAACTCACCAACTCTTTGTAGTTGACCTTGTTTTTTTTTTATTCATTCATGCTTTTCAGGAATCTAGAAGGTAATTCCATGATGCCTTATCAGCGTACTCATATTTTGAAGCAAGACTATTTTTGCTTTATGCGTATCATTATATTTAAAAGATTTGGAATTTGTAAACAATGACGATACTATGTTCTCAAAGATGTAATGTAATTTGAATGTTAAGTAAATGTGGGTATGTTTATAATCTTGTGCTATGGCATCGGAGTTGTTATGCCTCGTGTTTCCGCTTTAGCGGGGTGTGACAGATTTGGTATCAGAGCCATAGGTTATAGGGAATACCGGTTTTATTTTAAAAACCACACACTATAACCTTTTGCAAATAAAGTTTTCAAAATTAAGGTACGCTGTAGTATAACTAAAATGTGTTCCACATTATCATATTTTAACTTAAACAAAGCTTGATCACCTTTGTTTAATTTAAGTGTGTATAAAGGGGACATGGATTGGCTATACTAGGAATTACTAAAAACAGAAACTTTTTGATACAAAAATGAGAAGCATGATTGTTATGTGAGTTTGCATGGTACTTTTGATTATTAATAAAAATTGTAGCATGATTGACAATTAAACTTTATTAATTATCACAGTCATCATGTCTCGATCACCATCGCACCAAGATCAGTCGCTTGACGATTATGATCCATCTGAGCACGAATATTCTGATTCTGATCGATCACCGGAGAGATCGGTCACCCCCACTTTGGAGCCGACTTCACCCGCCACTTTCGAGCGAGAGAGTACACCCGTTCCACGTAGGGACGAGGCGGGGCCTTCTCGACTTAGGAGTCGGAGGGTATCGCCACCGCCATGTGTTGATATACCAATGTCTCAACCAGCCGGTATGACAACATTAGAAAACTACTGGGTTTCGGGTATGGCCCGGGAAGTGGAGAGAGTTAGAATGGAAGTAGACCATCATGAGCATTCCATCGATGCACTCATGATGATAATGAATTCAAGTGATCAGATTCTAAATGGACTTATATCAATGATGAATGCGGGCGATCAAACTATGAGGGGAATTATGAGGGAACTGGTGGAAACTAGAGCGATAGTAGCATGATTGCACACTTGCTTATCGGTGGTGATGGGACTTTTAGTGGTTGTGATAGCGTGGATGATGGTGTCATTTCTCGGACATTAGTAGCGTGGTTTACTTATGGATATTTGGATAACTAACTTTCTTTTGAAGATGTGTAACCCGTCATATTAGTACATTATTAAATAGCTTGACTATTATTTTTGGATGAATGATTGAATGTATGGCGTAGTTTTGTAATGATAATGAATATGTTTATGTTATATTGTTTATGTATGCTTAAGAATTGTGAATTTCAGTTCCATAAGGTTGATTTTTGATATATTAGATGTATGATCAAGCAAATACAAATTATATTGTATTAAGATTAAGGGGTAGAAATAAGGGAAATAAGAATTTGGAATTTATTATTGACGTGGCTTTAAAATAAATTGTGCAATAGAATTATGCCGCCAAGGAGAGAAGATCCTGAGATTGCACGACTCGTATCCGAGCAAATCTTAGCTTCACTTCCTAACATAGTCAGTCAGATAGCAGCGGGTTTAAATGCTAACCAACCTAATCAACCAGGAGTCGGTGCAAATATAGAAAAAGAATGTACCTATAAGACTTTTAGGTCTTGTAATCCAAAAGAATTTCACGGTACTGAAGGAGCGGTTGGATTATTATCTTGGATTGAAGGAATGGAATCCGTCCTTCACATAAGTAAATGTTCGGAAGCAAATAAGGTAGAATTCGCAGCTTGCTTACTACAAGGGAGAGCACTGACGTGGTGGAACACTCAAGTGCAGACTAGAGGAAGAGAAGCGGCTAACAAACTCACTTGGGAGGAGTTTAAGGAAATGCTTAGGGAAGAATATTGTTCAAGAAGTGAAATGCAGAAACTGCAAGCAGAATTATGGGAGCATGAAATGAAAGGAAATGACATTGAAGCGTACACGGCACGATTTCATGAGCTGGCGAAGATGGTGCCACATCTGGTTACACCAGAAGAAAATCGGGTAGACCGATATGTCTGGGGTTTAGCTCCAGAAATCCGAGGTGATGTGACCTCGGGTAATCCAAAAACCATTCAGGAGGCGGTAAGTCTGGCAACCAAGCTCACCAATAATGCCAATCGGTCGGGACTTTTCATTCACGATAAAGTCAAAGGAAAAAGGAAGGTCGAGGAAACTTCAAGGAGACCGTTTGACAGAAGAAGGGGGAAGGAACAGAGAACGATGGGTAATTATGGAATTCAAACTCAAACAGCTGATAAAGGAAAGGATGTATACCCGAGATGCGATAAGTGCAACAATCGACATTTCGGAAATTGTGTTATTTGTCTCAAATGTAACAAGGGAGGTCATTATGCGAAAGATTGTAAGTATGGGGGAAAGCGAGCTTGTTTTGAATGTGGGAGTCAGGATCACTTTAGGAATGCCTGTCCTAAGTTTGTCAGAAGGATGAACGCAAATCGGACTCGACCGACAAACCAGAGGAATCAAAAAGGTCAAGCACGAGGCCGAGTATTTGAAATTGGAGCGGAAGAAGCGAGACGAGATCCGGATGTGATCACAGGTACGTTTCTCTTAAATAATCATCGTGCATCTGTATTATTTGATTCCGGAGCAGATAGAAGCTTTGTGTCATTAAGTTTTAGATCAAAAATTAATCAAATGCCCCAAAAGCTAAAAGAAACTTATGTCATCGAGTTCGCTAACGGACAAGAGATTAGGGTTGAAAATGTATTTTCGAATTGTACCCTAAGTCTAGCTGAAAAGGAATTTAAGATAGATCTAATTCCAATAAAGTTAGGAAGCTTTGATGTAGTTGTGGGCATGGACTGGTTGTCTAATAACCAAGCGGAAATATGTTGCTCCGAAAAGACTCTTCGAATTCCGTTACCTCAAGGAGAAGTACTTATAGTACACGGAGAAAAATCCAAAAGGAAGTTAAGAATAGTATCCTGCATGAAGATGCAGAAGTATTTAAGGAAGGAATATGTTGCGTATTTAGCTCATGTAGTCAACAAAGAGATCAAGGAGAAGTGCTTACAAGATATTCCTGTGGTTCGAGACTTTCCCGAAGTATTTCCTGAAGATCTACCTGGGTTACCTCCACCGAGACAAGTCGAATTCCGTATCGATTTAATTCCAGGAGCCGCACCAGTGGCCAAGTCACCATACCGTTTGGCGCCATCCGAAATGCAAGAACTGTCTGAACAACTCCAAGAGCTGCTTGACAAAGGATTCATCAGACCCAGTTCTTCGCCATGGGGAGCTCCAGTTCTTTTTGTTAAGAAGAAAGATGGGACTTTCCGAATGTGTATCGATTACAGAGAACTCAATAAGTTAACCCTCAAGAATCGATACCCACTTCCTCGAATTGATGATCTGTTTGATCAACTGCAAGGCGCAACGTACTTCTCAAAGATTGACTTACGATCTGGATATCATCAAATGAGAGTTCGCGAAGAGGATATTGATAAGACGGCATTTAGAACTCGTTATGGACATTATGAGTTTCTAGTTATGCCCTTTGGATTGACGAACGCACCGGCAGTTTTCATGGATTTGATGAATAGAGTATGTCGGCCGTATTTAGACAAGTTCGTGATTGTTTTCATAGACGACATTTTGATTTATTCGCGAAGTAAGGAAGATCATAAGAAACATTTGAAGTTGATCTTAGAACTTCTCAAAGATCAGAAGTTGTATGCTAAGTTTTCCAAATGTGAATTTTGGCTTCGAGAGGTTCACTTTCTGGGTCATGTGGTTAATGAACAGGGAATTCATGTTGACCCGGCAAAAGTTGAAGCCATCAAGAAATGGGAAACCCCAAGGACACCAACAGAAATTCGTCAATTTCTTGGTCTGGCAGGCTACTACCGAAGGTTCATAGCGAATTTTTCAAAAATCGCTCAACCGCTGACAGCACTGACTCAGAAGGATAAGAAATTTATCTGGGAAGAAAAACAGGAGGAAGCATTTCAAATACTCAAGCACAAGTTATGTGACGCACCAATTCTTGCGTTACCGGAAGGTACGGATGACTTTGTGGTGTATTGTGACGCATCACATCAAGGTTTAGGATGTGTATTAATGCAGAAGAATAAGGTTATAGCTTATGCGTCAAGACAACTCAAAGTTCATGAAAAGAACTACACCACTCATGACTTGGAATTGGGAGCAGTAGTGTTCGCATTAAAAATTTGGAGGCATTACCTTTATGGCACTAAATGTACCATCTATACTGATCACAAAAGTCTCCAGCATATTTTTGATCAGAAAATGTTGAACATGAGGCAACGGAGATGGGTTGAGCTACTTAATGATTATGAATGCGAAATAAAGTATCATCCCGGTAAAGCTAATGTGGTAGCTGATGCATTAAGCAGGAAAGAAAGAGTAAAACCAATAAGGACACGAGCTTTGGGAATGTTGGTCCAATCAAGCCTTAAGACACAAGTTCGTGAAGCTCAAGAGAAAGCATTGAAAACAGAAAATCTTTGTTGCGAAGCTTTGCATAACTTGGAAAAAGAGTTTGAATCACGATCAGATGGAGTGCGATATTTCAAGAATAAAGTTTGGATACCAAAGGTTGATGATCTGTGATTAATTATTTTGGAAGAAGCTCACGGATCAAGGTATTCGGTCCACCCAGGAGCCGATAAAATGTACAAAGGATTGAAGGAATATTATTGGTGGCCGGGAATGAAGAAAGACATTGCTGAATTTGTGAGTAAATGTTTGACTTGTGCTAAAGTCAAAGCAGAGCATCAAAAGCCTTCTGGACTACTTCAACAACCTGAGATACCACAATGGAAATGGGATCAGGTATCTATGGATTTCATCACCAAACTACCCAGGACTGGAAAAGGGAACGACGCAATTTGGGTCATTGTGGATCGACTTACGAAATCTGCGCATTTTCTCCCTATAAGAGAGGACTTCAAAATAGAAAGGTTGGCGCAGTTGTACATAGACGAAATTGTCTCTCGGCATGGAGTACCCCTATCTATCATTTCTGATAGAGATAGTCGTTTCACTTCACGATTTTGGCAAGCATTTCAGAAAGCGCTGGGTACCAGGTTGGATCTGAGTACGGCATATCATCCACAGACAGACGGACAAACGGAAAGGACCATTCAAACCTTGGAAGATATGCTTCGCGCGTGTGTTATAGATTTTGGAGGAAGCTGGGATAAGCATCTGCCGTTAGTTGAATTCTCTTACAATAACAGCTATCACACCAGCATTCAATGTGCGCCATACGAAGCTCTCTATGGACGCAAGTGTAGATCTCCACTTAGTTGGATAGAAATTGGTGATAGTCAACTGATTGGGCCTGACATTATACAAGAAACCACCGATAAAATATCAATCATCAAGGAAAGACTCAAAGCTGCAAGAGATCGTCAAAAGAGTTATGCGGATAACCGCAGAAAACCATTAGAATTCCAAAAAGGCGACAAAGTTCTTTTGAAAGTATCACCATGGAAAGGACTGATCAGATTTGGGAAAAGAGGTAAGCTAGGTCCGAGATATATTGGCCCGTTTGAGATTCTGAATAGAATTGGACCAGTAGCCTATAAGTTGAGTCTACCTCAAGAGTTAAGTGCTATTCATGACACTTTTCATGTGTCAAATTTAAAGAAATGTCTGATAGACAAAGCAATGATTGTGTCCCCAGATGAAGTAAAAGTTGATGGACGCCTTTGTTTTAGAGAGGAGCCTATCGAAATTCTTGATCGTGAAATTAAACGTCTTAGGCGCAGCAAAATTCCAATCATAAAGGTCCGTTGGAATTCACGTCATGGACCTGAATATACTTGGGAAAGAGAAGACTTCATGAAGCGCGAAGTATCCTAAGTTGTTTGATGAAAAGCCTGTCCAGAAATATCAGTCATAAATTTCGGGACGAAATTCTTTGAAGGAGGGGAGACTGTGACAACTGTCAAATTCTGATTAATGAGGTCAGCACCCTCAGAATAATTTATAAGTTTTGTCACTTTTTAAATTTTATTAAAAGCCCTTAAGATAAAAAGTTTCCCCGAAAAATTTAGAAGTCGCGTTAAAGACCCGGAACAGTTCCGCATCTGACCGTCACTGTCCAGAAATGCCAAATAAGTGAATAAAAGTCCAAAATTCTTAAATTATAAAAATCAGAATTTTAATTTCTCTTGCATTGCAAAATTTTCAAATTTGTCATTTATTTAGCAAAAATTGAGAATCGGGTATTTCGGTTCTCAAATATATCTAATATTTATAAATTAGACTAGTAATTTAATTAATAATATTAAATTAAAATTTTTGGTGAGTCACTTAGGACACTTGTCCTAAACCTACAACACTTTGATCAACATTAAAAACAAATTAAAACCAATTATCACTCTCATTTCTCAAAGTTAACTCTTCACCTCCTCTCTCCCTCTCCTCTCTCTCTCTTTCGGCCGAAACTCCACCACCACCACCATTTCTATTTTTTTTTTTTTCTTCATCTTTTCCTTTCATTACTAAGAATCAAAGATCCAAACAAGAATCCTTCACCATTTTGAAGTTGGAATCCAAGTCTTCATCCCCTTTGTTAAAGGTAATCACTTAACCCTTCCCTTTTTCCAAGTTTATAATCAAAAGTGGTATATTTCATATCTTTTATGTAAATGTTGTACAATCCAAGTTTTGGAAGTGAAATGGGATGCATTAGTATCTACATATTTGCTAATGAACCATTTAATGATCTTCCAATAAAACTAGGGTTTCCATGTGTGTTATTTTGAAATTTTGTCAAGAGATGATAAACTTTATGAAATGTGGTTTTTGGTCCACAAAATTTTAATAATGTTGGATTGAAATTTATGCATTTGTATCAATTTTGTGTATAAATAAACTCTTAGGATGAGATTGTTCAATCTCATATGATTAAAGAGTTCTAAATAGTGTTAAAACACTAATCTAGTGTTTATGTTGTCTTGCATGTGGTTGAAATTTTGTTAATAAGATGGATTACCTTTGATATTTATATAATATGAGTTTTTGACTCTTGATACAATGAAGTGTTAGTATAAAATGTTCTTATGAAGGAATTTTCCAAGTTCCACATGATTAAGAACTTATCAATAATGTTAATGTCATATTTTCTTATGTTGTGTTCATGCATGCATTTGGATGAGCATTTTGATTGCAATAAATCCATGATGCATGTGTTAGTTTATCATGTGTTGAAGAGTGAAGACATGGTTTATAATCAAAAACCATGTCTAATGATCATTATTTTGTGGTTTAAAATAGTATTTACCTCATTTTAGAATCTGTCCAGAAAATGGACTTCACTTCTAGCACGCACAATTCAGAAACCACTTGTCCAAATTTGGGGTTTTTGCTTCTAAACTTTAATTTAGAGTGTTAGCTTTCTAAAAAGTCCAAAAACATTGAATTTGGAGTTGATTTGGGCACTTTAATGGATTTTACAAGAAAATGGTGCAATCTGTCCAGTAAAGACAGATTCATACACCTATCTTGTAGAGACCATAACTCCCTTATTACTCATCCAAATTAAGTGAATCTTTTTCCAAATGTTAGGATTTTGAGTTAGGTTTGCATCCATTTATGGATCACTGCCTAATTCCAAGAATTGATACCTCAAAAACCTGTTACAAGAGAGGTATGTCACTGATCCGAAAATCAGTGACACTTTATTTTACAAAAATTATTTGATGTATCAAAAGTTATTCAAAAATTATGAAAAAATGCAGATTTAATCTAAACATATCATAGTTTCATCACAAAATTTGTGATTAAATAATTCTCTTGAGAAGTTAAGTTTCCGTGTTGAAATTACCGGATAACTTTCTGGACAGCATGTGCTGAATCCAGAAAGGTAATTTTATCAAGTTTAATTCATGTCTTATTATATTTTGGAACCTTGTTTAGACAAAATAATTATGGACTAAGAAACTTATTTGATGGCATTTCATGGGACAATTGGACATATTGGTTGGACATCGGAATAGGGTATTAATGTGTTTCTTATGGCAACTCTTATATAGGGAAAGTTAAGGCGTGACAAAATTCATTAAGTTTAAAGTAAAGCTTCACTCGTTGCTTGCATCAAGGTGAGTATTCACAGCCCCACTTTTATCGTTTTAATTGATTTTGGGGTGAAAAGCATGTTTAAATTGCGTATTTAAAGATTCATGAGAATTGTTTGAAAGAATTGTGAATTGGCAATTTATAAGGCTTTGTTAAAAGCGTTTGGAAAAAAATTAAGCTATATGATGAGTATGCAATTGATGTGTTGAGTTTTTAATGTTAAGACCCCGTGACACTACTATTAACTCGAAGAAAATCGGGCCTATAGTATTAGTGGATAGCGCTATTTGGTGTGACAAGCCCACTTTAATGCTGACGAGCAGGGGTGCACTATACTAGAGAAGATGACTAAACATGTGGCATGAACCACCGCTGAGTTAGTTCATCGGGGGCGTTGAAATTGGTCAGGGACGGCTTAGTAGTGGCTCAACGTAATATTGTCTTTGCATACACTTATCATAAAGGAAATCAAGTTGTGGTACTCATGAATCAAAGAATTGAAGCTGTTTTTTTTCTTTTTACGTATGTTCTACGAATGTTAACTTGCATATAAAAATGTTTTGTGCATATTTAAAACCTGTGAACTCACCAACTCTTTGTAGTTGACCTTGTTTTTTTTTTATTCATTCATGCTTTTCAGGAATCTAGAAGGTAATTCCATGATGCCTTATCAGCGTACTCATATTTTGAAGCAAGACTATTTTTGCTTTATGCGTATCATTATATTTAAAAGATTTGGAATTTGTAAACAATGACGATACTATGTTCTCAAAGATGTAATGTAATTTGAATGTTAAGTAAATGTGGGTATGTTTATAATCTTGTGCTATGGCATCGGAGCTGTTATGCCTCGTGTTTCCGCTTTAGCGGGGTGTGACAGATTTGGTATCAGAGCCATAGGTTATAGGGAATACCGGTTTTATTTTAAAAACCACACACTATAACCTTTTGCAAATAAAGTTTTCAAAATTAAGGTACGCTGTAGTATAACTAAAATGTGTTCCACATTATCATATTTTAACTTAAACAAAGCTTGATCACCTTTGTTTAATTTAAGTGTGTATAAAGGGGACATGGATTGGCTATACTAGGAATTACTAAAAACAGAAACTTTTTGATACAAAAATGAGAAGCATGATTGTTATGTGAGTTTGCATGGTACTTTTGATTATTAATAAAAATTGTAGCATGATTGACAATTAAACTTTATTAATTATCGCAGTCATCATGTCTCGATCACCATCGCACCAAGATCAGTCGCTTGACGATTATGATCCATCTGAGCACGAATATTCTGATTCTGATCGATCACCGGAGAGATCGGTCACCCCCACTTTGGAGCCGACTTCACCCGCCACTTTCGAGCGAGAGAGTACACCCGTTCCACGTAGGGACGAGGCGGGGCCTTCTCGACTTAGGAGTCGGAGGGTATCGCCACCGCCATGTGTTGATATACCAATGTCTCAACCAGCCGGTATGACAACATTAGAAAACTACTGGGTTTCGGGTATGGCCCGGGAAGTGGAGAGAGTTAGA
The DNA here is from genome assembly GCA_954870635.1 of Arctium minus. Classification (NCBI taxonomy): domain Eukaryota; kingdom Viridiplantae; phylum Streptophyta; class Magnoliopsida; order Asterales; family Asteraceae; genus Arctium; species Arctium minus. Next base: position 46,458,959 of record OX941096.1, read on the forward strand.
ATGGAAGTAGACCATCATGAGCATTCCATCGATGCACTCATGATGATAATGAATTCAAGTGATCAGATTCTAAATGGACTTATATCAATGATGAATGCGGGCGATCAAACTATGAGGGGAATTATGAGGGAACTGGTGGAAACTAGAGCGATAGTAGCATGATTGCACACTTGCTTATCGGTGGTGATGGGACTTTTAGTGGTTGTGATAGCGTGGATGATGGTGTCATTTCTCGGACATTAGTAGCGTGGTTTACTTATGGATATTTGGATAACTAACTTTCTTTTGAAGATGTGTAACCCGTCATATTAGTACATTATTAAATAGCTTGACTATTATTTTTGGATGAATGATTGAATGTATGGCGTAGTTTTGTAATGATAATGAATATGTTTATGTTATATTGTTTATGTATGCTTAAGAATTGTGAATTTCAGTTCCATAAGGTTGATTTTTGATATATTAGATGTATGATCAAGCAAATACAAATTATATTGTATTAAGATTAAGGGGTAGAAATAAGGGAAATAAGAATTTGGAATTTATTATTGACGTGGCTTTAAAATAAATTGTGCAATAGAATTATGCCGCCAAGGAGAGAAGATCCTGAGATTGCACGACTCGTATCCGAGCAAATCTTAGCTTCACTTCCTAACATAGTCAGTCAGATAGCAGCGGGTTTAAATGCTAACCAACCTAATCAACCAGGAGTCGGTGCAAATATAGAAAAAGAATGTACCTATAAGACTTTTAGGTCTTGTAATCCAAAAGAATTTCACGGTACTGAAGGAGCGGTTGGATTATTATCTTGGATTGAAGGAATGGAATCCGTCCTTCACATAAGTAAATGTTCGGAAGCAAATAAGGTAGAATTCGCAGCTTGCTTACTACAAGGGAGAGCACTGACGTGGTGGAACACTCAAGTGCAGACTAGAGGAAGAGAAGCGGCTAACAAACTCACTTGGGAGGAGTTTAAGGAAATGCTTAGGGAAGAATATTGTTCAAGAAGTGAAATGCAGAAACTGCAAGCAGAATTATGGGAGCATGAAATGAAAGGAAATGACATTGAAGCGTACACGGCACGATTTCATGAGCTGGCGAAGATGGTGCCACATCTGGTTACACCAGAAGAAAATCGGGTAGACCGATATGTCTGGAGTTTAGCTCCAGAAATCCGAGGTGATGTGACCTCGGGTAATCCAAAAACCATTCAGGAGGCGGTAAGTCTGGCAACCAAGCTCACCAATAATGCCAATCGGTCGGGACTTTTCATTCACGATAAAGTCAAAGGAAAAAGGAAGGTCGAGGAAACTTCAAGGAGACCGTTTGACAGAAGAAGGGGGAAGGAACAGAGAACGATGGGTAATTATGGAATTCAAACTCAAACAGCTGATAAAGGAAAGGATGTATACCCGAGATGCGATAAGTGCAACAATCGACATTTCGGAAATTGTGTTATTTGTCTCAAATGTAACAAGGGAGGTCATTATGCGAAAGATTGTAAGTATGGGGGAAAGCGAGCTTGTTTTGAATGTGGGAGTCAGGATCACTTTAGGAATGCCTGTCCTAAGTTTGTCAGAAGGATGAACGCAAATCGGACTCGACCGACAAACCAGAGGAATCAAAAAGGTCAAGCACGAGGCCGAGTATTTGAAATTGGAGCGGAAGAAGCGAGACGAGATCCGGATGTGATCACAGGTACGTTTCTCTTAAATAATCATCGTGCATCTGTATTATTTGATTCCGGAGCAGATAGAAGCTTTGTGTCATTAAGTTTTAGATCAAAAATTAATCAAATGCCCCAAAAGCTAAAAGAAACTTATGTCATCGAGTTCGCTAACGGACAAGAGATTAGGGTTGAAAATGTATTTTCGAATTGTACCCTAAGTCTAGCTGAAAAGGAATTTAAGATAGATCTAATTCCAATAAAGTTAGGAAGCTTTGATGTAGTTGTGGGCATGGACTGGTTGTCTAATAACCAAGCGGAAATATGTTGCTCCGAAAAGACTCTTCGAATTCCGTTACCTCAAGGAGAAGTACTTATAGTACACGGAGAAAAATCCAAAAGGAAGTTAAGAATAGTATCCTGCATGAAGATGCAGAAGTATTTAAGGAAGGAATATGTTGCGTATTTAGCTCATGTAGTCAACAAAGAGATCAAGGAGAAGTGCTTACAAGATATTCCTGTGGTTCGAGACTTTCCCGAAGTATTTCCTGAAGATCTACCTGGGTTACCTCCACCGAGACAAGTCGAATTCCGTATCGATTTAATTCCAGGAGCCGCACCAGTGGCCAAGTCACCATACCGTTTGGCGCCATCCGAAATGCAAGAACTGTCTGAACAACTCCAAGAGCTGCTTGACAAAGGATTCATCAGACCCAGTTCTTCGCCATGGGGAGCTCCAGTTCTTTTTGTTAAGAAGAAAGATGGGACTTTCCGAATGTGTATCGATTACAGAGAACTCAATAAGTTAACCCTCAAGAATCGATACCCACTTCCTCGAATTGATGATCTGTTTGATCAACTGCAAGGCGCAACGTACTTCTCAAAGATTGACTTACGATCTGGATATCATCAAATGAGAGTTCGCGAAGAGGATATTGATAAGACGGCATTTAGAACTCGTTATGGACATTATGAGTTTCTAGTTATGCCCTTTGGATTGACGAACGCACCAGCAGTTTTCATGGATTTGATGAATAGAGTATGTCGGCCGTATTTAGACAAGTTCGTGATTGTTTTCATAGACGACATTTTGATTTATTCGCGAAGTAAGGAAGATCATAAGAAACATTTGAAGTTGATCTTAGAACTTCTCAAAGATCAGAAGTTGTATGCTAAGTTTTCCAAATGTGAATTTTGGCTTCGAGAGGTTCACTTTCTGGGTCATGTGGTTAATGAACAGGGAATTCATGTTGACCCGGCAAAAGTTGAAGCCATCAAGAAATGGGAAACCCCAAGGACACCAACAGAAATTCGTCAATTTCTTGGTCTGGCAGGCTACTACCGAAGGTTCATAGCGAATTTTTCAAAAATCGCTCAACCGCTGACAGCACTGACTCAGAAGGATAAGAAATTTATCTGGGAAGAAAAACAGGAGGAAGCATTTCAAATACTCAAGCACAAGTTATGTGACGCACCAATTCTTGCGTTACCGGAAGGTACGGATGACTTTGTGGTGTATTGTGACGCATCACATCAAGGTTTAGGATGTGTATTAATGCAGAAGAATAAGGTTATAGCTTATGCGTCAAGACAACTCAAAGTTCATGAAAAGAACTACACCACTCATGACTTGGAATTGGGAGCAGTAGTGTTCGCATTAAAAATTTGGAGGCATTACCTTTATGGCACTAAATGTACCATCTATACTGATCACAAAAGTCTCCAGCATATTTTTGATCAGAAAATGTTGAACATGAGGCAACGGAGATGGGTTGAGCTACTTAATGATTATGAATGCGAAATAAAGTATCATCCCGGTAAAGCTAATGTGGTAGCTGATGCATTAAGCAGGAAAGAAAGAGTAAAACCAATAAGGACACGAGCTTTGGGAATGTTGGTCCAATCAAGCCTTAAGACACAAGTTCGTGAAGCTCAAGAGAAAGCATTGAAAACAGAAAATCTTTGTTGCGAAGCTTTGCATAACTTGGAAAAAGAGTTTGAATCACGATCAGATGGAGTGCGATATTTCAAGAATAAAGTTTGGATACCAAAGGTTGATGATCTGTGATTAATTATTTTGGAAGAAGCTCACGGATCAAGGTATTCGGTCCACCCAGGAGCCGATAAAATGTACAAAGGATTGAAGGAATATTATTGGTGGCCGGGAATGAAGAAAGACATTGCTGAATTTGTGAGTAAATGTTTGACTTGTGCTAAAGTCAAAGCAGAGCATCAAAAGCCTTCTGGACTACTTCAACAACCTGAGATACCACAATGGAAATGGGATCAGGTATCTATGGATTTCATCACCAAACTACCCAGGACTGGAAAAGGGAACGACGCAATTTGGGTCATTGTGGATCGACCTACGAAATCTGCGCATTTTCTCCCTATAAGAGAGGACTTCAAAATAGAAAGGTTGGCGCAGTTGTACATAGACGAAATTGTCTCTCGGCATGGAGTACCCCTATCTATCATTTCTGATAGAGATAGTCGTTTCACTTCACGATTTTGGCAAGCATTTCAGAAAGCGCTGGGTACCAGGTTGGATCTGAGTACGGCATATCATCCACAGACAGACGGACAAACGGAAAGGACCATTCAAACCTTGGAAGATATGCTTCGCGCGTGTGTTATAGATTTTGGAGGAAGCTGGGATAAGCATCTGCCGTTAGTTGAATTCTCTTACAATAACAGCTATCACACCAGCATTCAATGTGCGCCATACGAAGCTCTCTATGGACGCAAGTGTAGATCTCCACTTAGTTGGATAGAAATTGGTGATAGTCAACTGATTGGGCCTGACATTATACAAGAAACCACCGATAAAATATCAATCATCAAGGAAAGACTCAAAGCTGCAAGAGATCGTCAAAAGAGTTATGCGGATAACCGCAGAAAACCATTAGAATTCCAAAAAGGCGACAAAGTTCTTTTGAAAGTATCACCATGGAAAGGACTGATCAGATTTGGGAAAAGAGGTAAGCTAGGTCCGAGATATATTGGCCCGTTTGAGATTCTGAATAGAATTGGACCAGTAGCCTATAAGTTGAGTCTACCTCAAGAGTTAAGTGCTATTCATGACACTTTTCATGTGTCAAATTTAAAGAAATGTCTGATAGACAAAGCAATGATTGTGTCCCCAGATGAAGTAAAAGTTGATGGACGCCTTTGTTTTAGAGAGGAGCCTATCGAAATTCTTGATCGTGAAATTAAACGTCTTAGGCGCAGCAAAATTCCAATCATAAAGGTCCGTTGGAATTCACGTCATGGACCTGAATATACTTGGGAAAGAGAAGACTTCATGAAGCGCGAAGTATCCTAAGTTGTTTGATGAAAAGCCTGTCCAGAAATATCAGTCATAAATTTCGGGACGAAATTCTTTGAAGGAGGGGAGACTGTGACAACTGTCAAATTCTGATTAATGAGGTCAGCACCCTCAGAATAATTTATAAGTTTTGTCACTTTTTAAATTTTATTAAAAGCCCTTAAGATAAAAAGTTTCCCCGAAAAATTTAGAAGTCGCGTTAAAGACCCGGAACAGTTCCGCATCTGACCGTCACTGTCCAGAAATGCCAAATAAGTGAATAAAAGTCCAAAATTCTTAAATTATAAAAATCAGAATTTTAATTTCTCTTGCATTGCAAAATTTTCAAATTTGTCATTTATTTAGCAAAAATTGAGAATCGGGTATTTCGGTTCTCAAATATATCTAATATTTATAAATTAGACTAGTAATTTAATTAATAATATTAAATTAAAATTTTTGGTGAGTCACTTAGGACACTTGTCCTAAACCTACAACACTTTGATCAACATTAAAAACAAATTAAAACCAATTATCACTCTCATTTCTCAAAGTTAACTCTTCACCTCCTCTCTCCCTCTCCTCTCTCTCTCTTTCGGCCGAAACTCCACCACCACCACCATTTCTATTTTTTTTTTTTTTTCTTCATCTTTTCCTTTCATTACTAAGAATCAAAGATCCAAACAAGAATCCTTCACCATTTTGAAGTTGGAATCCAAGTCTTCATCCCCTTTGTTAAAGGTAATCACTTAACCCTTCCCTTTTTCCAAGTTTATAATCAAAAGTGGTATATTTCATATCTTTTATGTAAATGTTGTACAATCCAAGTTTTGGAAGTGAAATGGGATGCATTAGTATCTACATATTTGCTAATGAACCATTTAATGATCTTCCAATAAAACTAGGGTTTCCATGTGTGTTATTTTGAAATTTTGTCAAGAGATGATAAACTTTATGAAATGTGGTTTTTGGTCCACAAAATTTTAATAATGTTGGATTGAAATTTATGCATTTGTATCAATTTTGTGTATAAATAAACTCTTAGGATGAGATTGTTCAATCTCATATGATTAAAGAGTTCTAAATAGTGTTAAAACACTAATCTAGTGTTTATGTTGTCTTGCATGTGGTTGAAATTTTGTTAATAAGATGGATTACCTTTGATATTTATATAATATGAGTTTTTGACTCTTGATACAATGAAGTGTTAGTATAAAATGTTCTTATGAAGGAATTTTCCAAGTTCCACATGATTAAGAACTTATCAATAATGTTAATGTCATATTTTCTTATGTTGTGTTCATGCATGCATTTGGATGAGCATTTTGATTGCAATAAATCCATGATGCATGTGTTAGTTTATCATGTGTTGAAGAGTGAAGACATGGTTTATAATCAAAAACCATGTCTAATGATCATTATTTTGTGGTTTAAAATAGTATTTACCTCATTTTAGAATCTGTCCAGAAAATGGACTTCACTTCTAGCACGCACAATTCAGAAACCACTTGTCCAAATTTGGGGTTTTTGCTTCTAAACTTTAATTTAGAGTGTTAGCTTTCTAAAAAGTCCAAAAACATTGAATTTGGAGTTGATTTGGGCACTTTAATGGATTTTACAAGAAAATGGTGCAATCTGTCCAGTAAAGACAGATTCATACACCTATCTTGTAGAGACCATAACTCCCTTATTACTCATCAAAATTAAGTGAATCTTTTTCCAAATGTTAGGATTTTGAGTTAGGTTTGCATCCATTTATGGATCACTGCCTAATTCCAAGAATTGATACCTCAAAAACCTGTTACAAGAGAGGTATGTCACTGATCCGAAAATCAGTGACACTTTATTTTACAAAAATTATTTGATGTATCAAAAGTTATTCAAAAATTATGAAAAAATGCAGATTTAATCTAAACATATCATAGTTTCATCACAAAATTTGTGATTAAATAATTCTCTTGAGAAGTTAAGTTTCCGTGTTGAAATTACCGGATAACTTTCTGGACAGCATGTGCTGAATCCAGAAAGGTAATTTTATCAAGTTTAATTCATGTCTTATTATATTTTGGAACCTTGTTTAGACAAAATAATTATGGACTAAGAAACTTATTTGATGGCATTTCATGGGACAATTGGACATATTGGTTGGACATCGGAATAGGGTATTAATGTGTTTCTTATGGCAACTCTTATATAGGGAAAGTTAAGGCGTGACAAAATTCATTAAGTTTAAAGTAAAGCTTCACTCGTTGCTTGCATCAAGGTGAGTATTCACAGCCCCACTTTTATCGTTTTAATTGATTTTGGGGTGAAAAGCATGTTTAAATTGCGTATTTAAAGATTCATGAGAATTGTTTGAAAGAATTGTGAATTGGCAATTTATAAGGCTTTGTTAAAAGCGTTTGGAAAAAAATTAAGCTATATGATGAGTATGCAATTGATGTGTTGAGTTTTTAATGTTAAGACCCCGTGACACTACTATTAACTCGAAGAAAATCGGGCCTATAGTATTAGTGGATAGCGCTATTTGGTGTGACAAGCCCACTTTAATGCTGACGAGCAGGGGTGCACTATACTAGAGAAGATGACTAAACATGTGGCATGAACCACCGCTGAGTTAGTTCATCGGGGGCGTTGAAATTGGTCAGGGACGGCTTAGTAGTGGCTCAACGTAATATTGTCTTTGCATACACTTATCATAAAGGAAATCAAGTTGTGGTACTCATGAATCAAAGAATTGAAGCTGTTTTTTTTCTTTTTACGTATGTTCTACGAATGTTAACTTGCATATAAAAATGTTTTGTGCATATTTAAAACCTGTGAACTCACCAACTCTTTGTAGTTGACCTTGTTTTTTTTTTTATTCATTCATGCTTTTCAGGAATCTAGAAGGTAATTCCATGATGCCTTATCAGCGTACTCATATTTTGAAGCAAGACTATTTTTGCTTTATGCGTATCATTATATTTAAAAGATTTGGAATTTGTAAACAATGACGATACTATGTTCTCAAAGATGTAATGTAATTTGAATGTTAAGTAAATGTGGGTATGTTTATAATCTTGTGTTATGGCATCGGAGCTGTTATGCCTCGTGTTTCCGCTTTAGCGGGGTGTGACAGGTATTGTCGTTGGGGCAATGTTGCTCCTCAAACCCCCCATTCGGTACATCCCTGGAGACTTTGCCAGGCGACTTTGCCCCATGGCATTGTCGCCGGCAAGGTTGCCCCTTGCCTGTTGGAACCTGTTCCATCTCGATTCACGCTCGATTTAATGATGATTGGTATTACGTCTCAAGGTTCCACCAAAAGACCATTAATGGTAGTTAAGGTTTAGCGAGGGAATAAGAGATGGTAGGATAGCTTACCTTAAATGGTTTACGGTTTTCAGGTGTTACACTCACTAACCCTAATCTCCGATATGCTTTAGACATTACTAGATTTTTTAATGAGTTATGACTCTATGTCTTCTTTTGTCTATGTTACACGCACACACCATCAAAGATACCTCAAAGAACTCCAAAACAGTAAACCCAAGAAACACACCATCAAATAAACCTCGATTTATTACATTGAGTTCTGATGTTTTGTTTGGAACCGATTTATTACAATGGGAGGTTTAAGAAACATATTTCTCTATGAACTTTATGCTTTCAGTAAAAGGAGGGGGCGGTAAGGGAGGGTGATTGTTGTGAGTGATCGATGGGAGGGTGGTTTTTGTGGGTAACAGAGATGGGAGGGATGCAAAAACAGTGACCGGAGAAGGGGGAGGGGACCGGAGAAGAGTATGTGACCAGAGATGGAGAATAGGCGATGGTTCTTTAGAGTGTCCAGTAATCAGTATGTATAAATATATAGAAATAATATATTATATAAGTTTTTTTTTTTTTAAAGAAAATATAGAATGACTAAAAAAACCCTTGATTTCACGGAGTTAAGTTAACAGAGTTAAGGGAGGGACCTAATCTGACACAAAGTTGAAACCATGGTGACCATGCTTGTAATTATTTCGTTTGAGGGACCTGATCCAAAATTTCATATAACCATAGGGATGAAGGAGTTTTTTGGCAGTTGCTGAATGGTTTTGCTTCAAAAATTCATAAATGATGGGTTAATGTTATTTTCATCTAACTGCTGATAAGTTTGTACATTGGGAACTTGTTTTACCATAACTTTGGATTGAGCATTTGGAACCTCTTGGTAAGATTTTGCAAGCATTATGTGAAAACTTCCTTTTATCAATATTTTGGGCATCATAGCTTATTGTTGAAACATCGATTAGCTTCTTAGTTCTATGTGACATAATTGGTTGCATTGGGAGTCATGACCCCATATTTGTTGTTGCATTTAGTTCGACGTAGGGACGCGAGTCTCTCACGTCGAGGCATGTTTAGGCATCGGATTGGGCTATAAGTTCTACGTGCTAAGTATGTACGATATTGGATGAGGATCTCAACGTAAGGGCCCTATGTGGTTGAAGTTGAGTTTCCGCGGGTGTACGTTTAAAGTCACGGAGCCTAACATCCCTTGTGTGTACTTTTATGTGTTTGGCTTTACTGATTTCTAAGTGGCCTACTTTTGTGTTCCGTCACTTGTATCAGTAAGCGGGTCTTCCCCGTTAAACCAAGAGGTAACTATTTATGGTAAATACATCATTATTCAGATCATAACTCAGCTCTCTTTATTCATGTTTATCGTTAAATATTTTAATTCAACTGTTTGAGCTCACTAGGCGTTAGCCTAATACTTTTCTTAAAATGACATGTATAGCAGGTCAACCTAGCAATGGGAATCGGCGGGATTGAGCGGATAGCCTAGAGGGCGAGAGCGGTCTTTTTGAGTTTGATTTAATGACCGACACGATGGTGATAGTGATCATACCTTTTGGAAGAATAGCAACACCTGATATTAATCTTTCTTGTTTTAAGTTAGATTATTAGGTTGTTAAGCATTATTCTTCATTTGATTTTTTTGTAAAGGCTACAACCATATTCCCCGTTATCGGGATGATACTTTGGATTTGTTATGGTAGGTTGTAATTCACTTCGGTTCACCCAGTTTACAGCCATCTTATTGCGAACATTTTCTCGAATTTTTGTTCCTTTAAATTTAGGGTGTTACAGTGGTTCAGAGGCGTCAAAGTCGAGAGAGATAAGGGAGAAGCAACGATGAGGAAGAGATGAACAGAGAAGAGATATCGAAAAGAAGCAAAAGTCAATACCAGGAAAGAAGTCGTCGGGAAGGAGATGTAGAGGACGTCGGGGAACTTCTTCGTTGGAGAGATTGGTGTCGTGAAGAAATAGTGCAGGAGAAAGGAGGGAAGCGTCGATGAGGAAGGAGATGCAGGCAGGTTTCGTTGGAGAGAGTGGTGTTGTGAAGGAAGGGAAGCATCAATGAGGAAGGGGTAGGAGTGGTCATTTTGTTGGCTGAATTTGGACAATTGTGGTTTCTTGGTTGTGCGAATAAGATAGATAAATTTTTATTAAGCTTTAAGTAAACATCCTAATTTGGCTGTCGAAATAAGTCCATCAAACCATTAAGCTTATTAAGTTAAAAGTAAACAGTCGCTTAGCTTTACTAACATACCATAATTAAATGTTTTGAGATACTCCTTTTAACTTGTGACTCGTTCTAACATAATGTATGGAATATGGTTGTTTTAACCGTGTAAACAAAATACATATTTCATATATGAAATTATATCCAATGAAATTTAATTGTATTATTATTAATCAGTTTTAAATCCAACAATAAGTAAAAAGAACCATAATTCAAATAAATTAAAGTTCAAATATATATGATCATATCCATGCTAAATTGATTGAACTTCGAACAAATATATATTTCAAACTCTATATATACAAATTATATTTTATATTGAATATATACACACCCATTACGTATATAAAAGTTCATGCGATTAATTATTTGGTATATAATAACAAAACATATTCTCTTTTCATTCATTGTTAGAAGACAACACGATGGAGTGGTTGTTTAGCAGTTGCTAAATGGTTTGGTGTTGGATGATTAAATGATCATAAAATTAAGAGTCTCTTATGATATAATACAAAATAAAATATGGTTGTTTGGAGAAAAATCAAAATAAAATTAGGGCGCTGAATGATTAAGGGAGGCCCAAGATACAAAAACATTCAGAGGGTTTTGGAACCATTTAGAGAAAGACTTATTTTTTGCCAGACAAAATTCACCTCTTAGTGATTCAGAGTCGCCTCTTAATGGAACTATTAAGAGGTAAACAAACAACCCCAAATTTGTGATATCAAGGTTTAATATTTGACTATTTTCTAATATCATCAAATTTTGAAAAGTGAATTTTTATTTGTAACAAATGCCATTTTTTAAATTTACTATAAGAAAACATGTCATCTTGTTTAACATGTAAAAGAAATAACATAGTTTCATAACATAAACAACATGTCGTTTATCTCAGTTCACTCCAGAAGAGTACAATCATAGAGGGTCCAAAGGACTCAAACTTGCCTAACATAATATAATGAATTGTCTCAAACAACACAAGGAATAGACAACTACTAACATCTAGACGATTATAACTAGCTGGATTCCTATCTTTCTTATCGGTTTCTGTTGTTCTTCTTATTGTGCACATTACTAATCAGCTAAATAGCTAGACCACAAATTAATTTGGAATAATCTCAACACGTAATAAGATGTAACAACATACAAGTTTTTTTTTCTGCAATGACGTACCATGTATCTGTTAAGAAGTCTCATTTAATAAATTCAAAGTACTCCTATAATGAACTCACAACACAACCCATGCATTTTGATATGTATGTTTGCACACCTTTAAGACATGTGAAAATTAGATCTCAAAGCAAGTATACAATAGGATCCAATATCGTCTCTCAAGTAATAAAGTGGTAAAATATTGAATCGTCCACGGAGATTGTAGTAAAAGTACAATAAAAGTGTAAGAAAAAAAATGGTTTCAGATGTTGATTTTGAAGACTTTGTTTTGGTTGGGTTAACACTTGATAAGAATAACATAATAATAAAGCAAGCAAGGGTGTAAGACTTTTAGGTGAGACTTAAACACAAATTCCAGCAAACTATGTTGTAGGGAGGCTGCAGCATAAGTTGGCCGTAACTAGATCTACCATCTATTTTGAGGGTAATCCTCTCGAACTTTAATATTTGCACTAATATTTATATTCAACTAACATATCTCTATGTAGTATCCAACTAGTAGTAGTGCACAATAGAGTTCTCAAAATATATAGATTTACAAATCTCTTTGCTTAAAATCACTCTCTCGGGTCGATTCTCGTATCATCCAAGTTGGTGTGTTCCAAGTGGCTCATCTCTGAATCCACTACACTTTAACACTTTGAAAAGCAACCATCCCTTCGAGAATAAATCAAGTTGAAAAACATAGATGATAAATCTCTTTATCAGTAACTCTCTCAAGTCTACTTCCCATATCATTCAAATTAATGTGCATATCAATGGCTTATCTCTAAGACCATGACACTTTAACACTTTCAAAGTGATCAACTCGTCAAGAAGTGTCCTTGATTTTTATAAAATTTGTGATAAATGGTGGAACATTGTTATTGCAAAACAATGTTCACCTTTCTTTGGTTTAAAATCTCACATTTTCGTCTCACACCCGAACTAATAAAGTTAGCTACTCATAATGGAAAGTAAAGACATAAAGCGATAAATGACGGAAAGTAATTGCATACATGTAAATGACGGAATGTAAACTACGTAATGTAAAGACAAAAAGCGTAAATAAATAAAATTGTTAAAATTAAAGATGGAAAGTAACTTCAAACTTCATAAGATTAATATTCCAAGAGTGGCTTATCAATTCTTAATTGGTACAATAAAACACCATTCCAAGATCTCTTTATATACTTGGAAGAGAGAAGGGCAAAATAGTCATCTTACAACACTTAAAGTACCAAAGTATATAACGTACACAAAAGCTAAAACACAAAAGGTAAAAACTTAAAGTTAATATCCAGTCTTTCTTGATTCTGGAAGCTTCCCACAAAATTACAAAAATCAGTCTTTGTCTTCCTAAAATAAGCTCTCACGTATTAATTATCCATTAAGCTCCAACAGGTTGTTGTTGCAAGAATGTTACAGCATAAGTCTGCATTTTTTCAAATCTGCCAAAAAATGTTAGATTAACCATTCTAAGTAATAAAATAAGTCATTCACTACTCTAGCTCCAATAAACAAGTAAATGGAAAATAAGTAATTAAAATGACTCAAGATTTGAGAAATGAAAAGTAAAATGATATATTTATAACAAGGGAAATGATGGATTTGCACTAAATAGTTAGTGCACATCACATTTCAATGATGCTTCTTACTAGGGGTGCTCAAAAAACCGACCAACTCGATCAACCCAACCCGACCAACCCGGGAAAAAATCAACCCGAGGTAACCCGACATATAATCGATACAAAATTAGGACAACCCGAATCTATTGGGTTGATATTGGTTAGGCTCAAAGTAACCCGACCAACCCCATAACCCGATAAACGTTTTAGCGACTTCTCTAAAATTATTTATATTTTTCTTTCATATGTACAAGTTATCAAAAACAACTCGGCAATAACGAGCAATGGAACTCATAAGAGGACATTATTGGAAAGTTATATGTAATACATAAATATTTGATGAACTCGTATATTCTTTTGAATGATGGATAATAGATCAAAGAAAATTTTTCTTATTTTTATGTATTCAATATTGTTTTTACTTTGTTTAAACACAACCCGACCAGCCCGAATGGTTTGGGTTGGGTTGGGTTATTGAAATGTCTTCAACCCAACCCGTGAGCACCCCTACTTCTTACTGTTTAATATTGCCACAAACGAAATAGTTGACTCCCCAAAACCGATCATCACATAAATGATTAGCAACCTTTGGGTAACTTTCATCCTTGGCACACACCGCCAATGTAAATGAAGTTCTCACACTCACAATTTAGCATTATCATACTCGCTAGCTATTTTATAAATTAAAAATGCAAAAGCTCACAATACGACATCATATAGTTAGTTATGCGCATCATAATAAGATTACATGGAACTCACTTTGTTATCGTAGCTTGATTTGCTTTTATTGAAATAGCGACATTCTCACTTAACAAGGATTTAGTTCTTGTCAAGTTACTGACAGGAGTCAACATGACCTTTGAACGCAAACTAGAGGTCACTTCCTAGCATGCGCAGCATACACGACCCCCAAGCTCGAGTTCTCTAATTGGCGTTAACTTTGGTCAACGTGGCATTGTCACACTACCCTACCTCACGTCACTTAACTCTTGCAACCCTGGCTTGTGTTCTAGAGGTCGTCCAGTTCCCTCGTATGTGCATGTCTCCACACGAGCCGAAAAACGGCACAAGTCATGCCCAAGCTCGAGTTTGCCTCGCCTCAATGAACCAACTATCGCTTTCTCGAGTTGTTAACATAAAAACCCAACCATTCTCATTTCTGAACCAATTAAGACGATTATTCTTGCATGGGTTCACTTCTAACATACATTTCTTGCTCATATCATGCATAAACATCAAATTAACTCAAGAATCATGTTGAAATTCCATGTTTTTTACACTAATTACACAACTCTTATTAAAAAAAAAAAAAACTCCATTTTGGATCCATTTTTGGTCTAACTCATTGATTTCATGCAACAAAAAGTTGCTAAACATTTTTCTAAACATCTATTGCTACCAAACGTTGAACTATAGCAGGAACTGACACTGAAATACTTTCTTTTTGGTCTAAAAGTTGAGGTGTTACAACGAATAATAAAACTTTAGTGGTTTTTAAGATGATAAATTTCAAAAATAATTGTATTTTAAAATATATGATGTCATTTTACAAGTCAATTTCATAAAATTATCTTTATCAACAAGTCATATTTTAAAATTTATGACAAAAAGTAGCCACATGATAAAAAAATAGCATCACAAAACCTGTAACATCTCAAAAAACTATTCATGCTTTAAAATGTATAGTTGAGAAATATTGTCACATTTTAGCAAGGTTCTAAATGGTGTGAGGTGTGATATAGCGGCAAGGTCAAGCTTTAAACCTTAGGAGTTATGATGAGCCAATAACGTTTTTCAAGTCGTGACTTAAGACAGAAAGTTTGTATATCATATATATATACACACACAGATATATTTCTACTATTACTCAACAAGTCAATGATATTAAACAATTTAAATAATGTTCTATGCTAAAAACTAAAAAGTAAGATAATAAAAAGGTAAACAATAATCAAATATCGCGGCTACAAAAACCGCTCATTAGGTCATGACGCAATAGACGGATGGACTCTCTTTTTTTTTACGCAATATCTTGAAGTAGCAGAGTGACTACTAAAATGAAGAACATTTTCCACCAAAAAAAGCAGTCCAATAATATCACTCACTGGTAAATAGCGCAATCCATACACAGCCACACCCAAAAGGGAGCGCTTGCCCAAGGAGAGCGAGAGTTTGAAGGTGCCGATAGGTATATATCTAGGGGTTGCTTTTGTCACACGCTTGACATTGCATCAAACACGAGCTTTTTGAGTCACGACATACCATGATGGCTATCACGGCGATCCTTTTAGAACAATTCATTTTAGAAGTTGCCATTTTGCATAAAGAAAAATCACTTTAAAAGGACATCGCACATGTTTATAGTTGAAAAAATGGGTAAAGGTACAAAAATGTTTTTGCATGTTTTATGAATATTGATTAGATTGTGTAATTTAAGAGTCGTTCCTCGGTAAGCATTTATCGGGTGTCACTTATCTTAACGGGTGAGTATGATAAGAATCGAAAAACTTATCCGGTAAGAGGCATAGAATGGACCGATAATCTTACCCGGTGAGCTCTTACCGGAAAAGAGACTTTTACCAACAATCCATTTTTTTTGGAAGGGTGTCCTAGGCTATGCCTAGACTAATCCCAGCAAAGTATGACTGCAAGAAATCAGACATGATAAACTCAGTGGCCACAATTATTGTGTACGCCTAGATTCGAACCCTGGGCAGATGGGATATTCCACCACATCCCCCAGGGCCTTAACCACTACGCCACAACCCTTGTGGTTACCAACAATCCATTTTGGTGGTCAAGAATGTCAATTAGCTGATAAGATAAATGAGGATGGTGACTTTTGCCCGTAAACATTTGGTAAACAGTCCGTTCACTTTGTAACACCCTCAAATCTGGAAATAGCAACTAATTTAAAATTTTCTAAATACATCAATGAATGATTCATACACAATCACAATTTAAGGTTTAACCTCAACACACACAATTTATTCTCTACATACAATCTATAACAAGGACGGGTGCTACTAAAACCCAATAATAGTCACTATCTCCAAACTGCGGAAGACTTCACCAAATACTTACACTTGTGAAAAACTAAGCACATCTCTTCATAGTATTGCTAGAACCAAACCCCCAACTGGAACCTGATGCACATGCCGATAAATAAAAAGGTTAAGCTTAACGCCTAGTGAGCTCAAGAGTTTTCAACATAAATAAATTAATCGTTTAAAAAAGGAATGATGCAATTAAAATCATAATACTTCAAGATGATATGTTTTACTTATGAAAACGACTCGTTTACTAATAATTATGCATATTAAACGAAAAAGACACCGAGTTAACCGTTAACCAAACCAAACTGTTTTAAAGGCGAAGATCCCAATATAAAACGTTCTTTCGTAAATTTAAGTTCAACCCAAAACTTGCTAAAAAGAAAATAGAGAGAGGACTCCAAATTTTATAAAATGCGGGTAAAATGTTATATCTCGAAATACCCAACATGGGTGGAACATGACACACAACTCATAAAACCATAGATGAAAACCTATATCAATAAATATCGCCGTGAACACGGACATTAGACCCAAAACTCATGCAACCATAAAATGGGACGAAATCAAATACCGAAATGTGGAGATGACGTATTTCATTCAAACCTTAATATACGTAGGGGGGAACCCAATATTAAGGCCATCATTTACCGTCGACCACACAACCAACGATAATAAAGTATGACATTAATATTTAAAATGCTAATGGACGACGACGGGGGAGACCCGTTTCCATCTTGGGTGACGAGAACACATAAATGGGGTCACCCGTGATGTTACTGGATTTCACCACGTATCCCGAACCTAGCTCCCATGTCATGCCAGACATCACAATCCTCAGCCCGTTTTTGCCTCTGGCCATACTCCGTCGAGTTCCACCCCAAGGACTTATGGACATGGGTGCCTATCTAGTCTAGACGAGTTTCAACTCAGCAGCATTGCGCCACCTATTGCCTACTCGCTAGCGAACCCAAGCGGTCAATAATTGTAACCAAAATCTCAGGCCCTACAAAACAGACTTACGTGCATATGGATCCAAGAAGACACTGTCTAACATTACATGACTCCAATTGAATAACCAAAGCACCCAAAACATGTAACTCCCAAATGGCATGAAATAAACGCCATCATACTCCAAAATTCCACAACTGTTTTTAAACCGGACAAATGTCCTCAATACTCCATTTAGTCAAAACCGAGCCAACGACCCAATAGTTTACGTAAATATCCAATGAAAGCCAGTAGAGACATCAAAATACGTTTAACCAAAAATTATAACACCACAACCAAAAAGGTAATTAACCCAAAACTTTTCATTGGTTGAAAACAAAACGTTCTCCAAATGAACTTGTTCTCTTCATGTTGCCAAAATGACTCATAGTACAATGATATAAATTTTCTAACGGTTTATAAAATCGTATGTACCAAATGGACAATTATATAAAATGACCTTCATTCATAAATTATATCATCAAGGAAACATATCAAAATGATTTATTTGTCAAAATGCCCAAAAATCACAAAGTTACGTGTTACATAAGTTTATAAAGTTAAATATATCCAAATAACCAAAACTTATCAGCAGTTAACAATTTAATGTAAAACACCAACACTTTAAAATAAACATTTTGGCATGTACACCATTTTCACAAATCAACTTGAACTCACCTCGATAGATTTAGGCTAAATCTAGATTTTACCCAACTTGAGCTTCCTTGAAGAAATTTGAATCCGCAAGCAAAACCTTCCAAAACCTATACTCACAAGTTTCCAACCATGAATATACTTATTCAACCATTTAGAATAGTCCCCCAAACATTTTACATCAAAATCCATATTTCGGCCAAAACCCTAATTTTGACTTAACTCCTCCAAAATCTTCCAAACCGAAAATTGGTGAAACATAATACTAGGAAATCATCCATGGAGTGATTATAACTCATAAAGAAGCTTAGAAACGGAGGGAATGAACTTACACTTAGGTTTTTGAGCAAAACCCCCCTAAACTTAGAAATCTTCAAGAAATGGTGATGAACACTTGAATCTTGCTCAAGGGGTTGAAGTTACAAGTATAGGTGATGAGAGAGTACAAGGCTTTAGAAGAAAGACACCCAAAAATGGATTAGGGTTCATATGAGAGGGTGGGGTTCGGTTGATAGAGGGTTTAGAAGAGAGTGGGTTAAGGGAATGAATGAGAAAAGGGGTTTAAAGGGGTCTGGACCTCGACGGCGAGAATTCCCCGCGAAAGTGACATATGTCACTTTCGCTGTCACTCTCGCTGAGAATGTACCGCGGCCAATAAGGCCCTCCGCGAGAGTGACACGCGATTGTGACACATATCACTTTCGCTGTCACTTTCGCCCAGACTCTCCGAAGCCCGAAAATCCGATCTTTTTCGACACTAAGGCCCTCGACACTCTTTGGAACTTTTAGTAGTGTTTTCCCAACATTAATCCCACCAAACACAAGGTACAGAAACGTCTGGGTGCCCCTATACTTACCGAAAATTACGGGTGTTACACGTTTTATTAAACACTTGTTTTTATAAGATATTATTTTCAAATGATGTCATATAAAAAAACTAATTATTTGTCGCTTTATTTCAAATTTGTCTTAAAAACTTGTTAGGATGCTTAAAAACGTCCTATCAGCTTATTGTAACACATTTACGTAGTACATACAATTGTTGGATCATATAAACCTAAGTTGTATAAAGCGGTCTATTAAGACATTTCGGTGGTGTTTGTTTCTTTTAGTTGTCACTTATGTCTGATTCGGTCAGACATAAGATAATTCAGGTCGTTTGTTTTTTCTTTCTTTTCAGAGCCTCTTAACCCTTAATGTCCTCTGAATAATTAAGTGATAATTCGACCACTTAATTAACTCTTATTTCCGTCTAACATCATTCTTTTGATTTCAACATCGGTTTTAGCACAAATGCACTCCGAATTTGCAAAAACGCAAAACATGAATATTGTGTATTTGTCTATTGGCATTCCAAAACATCTTGAATTGCATAAATCGGCGCTTCGGTGTTTGAGATATGATTAAAACTCCACAGCCTCGCAAATCTGTTAGCATCCTTCATTTGTTTCTTCTTTTCCATTTCGTCCTTCAATCATCGATTTTCACTTCAATTGACGTATTTAAGTTGAATTTTTGAGGGATAAAATAGACAATTATACATATTCAGACGTTTGTCAGCTTACAAAAACAAACAGTCTTGTTGATTCAAATTTCAGACTTCAACACCACCTCTTAAAAATCATAAGTGAAATCAGACTTCAGACTTCAGCACCTCTTAAAAAACAAACGCCACCTTAGACTTTTTTTGTGTCTTATAAAACCAATTTTGTTGTAATAAGTAGGACAGAACTAGACAGTACTCAAAAACTTGACCAACCCGATAAACCCAACGCGAAGTAACTCAGCTCGAAGCAACCCGATGTCTAATTGAGTTGTAAAATCTTCAAACCGTAGGTATTGGGTTGATATTGGATTATTTGAACCCAACCTAACTCGATGAACTCAATATCCTTTTATTTTTTGGATTTAATATAATTATAAAATCTTCAAATTATTACAAATTATGTACATTATTAATCGAATACATTGTAATTTAACTATACTTATTAGTTTGATCTTTCATTATTCTAATTCTTACTTTTAAAAATCATGCAATAGTAAGCTCTATAAAATTTCAAATTAAATACTTAAATAATTATATATTGAAAATACATAAAAACAAACATAATTGCAAATTTTGAAAATTAAAAGATTTACCAAAAAAAAATTATATGTATTCAAATTTCAAAAGGTGAATATAGTCATGATTTACCATGGTTGGCGAGTGAGCCGAGGAGGTTAATTGGGTAGTTTAAAAAAATAGGAAAAGAAATTCTGATAGTGGAATTTAGAAAATGGGTTATGTGAAAATTGGAATTAAATAAGTTGTTTAAAATTAATTTCTAACAACATTTTTACATTTCAATTATAATTTAATCTAATTATGATATAAATAAAAATGTATATTGCAACATCCTCTTTAAAAGTTCAAAAAAAAGAAGATGTTGGTTTTTAGTAAGGGTGCTCAAAAAACCGACCAACCCGATCAACCTAACCCGATTAATTTAGGAAAAAAAAATTAATCCGAGGTAACCGGACATATAATCGATACAAAATTATGACAAAACGAATCTATTGGATTAATATTGGGTTAGGCTCAAAGTAACTTGATCAACCCGATAACTCGACAAACGTTTTAGCAACTTTTATAAAATTATTTATATTTCCCTTTAATATGTATAAGTTACCAAAAAACAACTCGACAATAACGAGCAATGAAATTTATAAGAGAAAATTATTGGAAAATTATATGTAATACCTAAATATATGATGAACTCGTATATTCTTTTGAATGATGGATCGTATTTCAAAGAAAAAAAATCTTATTGTTATTTTTTCAATATTGTTTTTACTTTGTTTAAACACAGCTCGACCAAATCGAACAAGTTGGATTGGGTTGCACTTTTGTTTGAGTTGAGTTAGGTTGAAAATTCTCAAACCGCCAACATTGAGTTGGTTTGTTAAAACGTCTTTAACCCGATCAACCCAACCCGTGACCACCCCAATTTTTTAGGATTGTAATTGTCTGATCCAAAAAAAAACCTTCATCCGATTAAAAGAAAATCAATTCAAAACCGGTCCACCTACAAGCGTTTGGCCCAACTCGGACTATCAGTCCAGCTTGGTGATATCAAAAGGTTGTCCAGTGAATATTATAATAGTAATTATATTATTAAGATATTCTATATATTTAATAAATAATATTTTTTTTCTACATTTAATATCAAGGTTCTAATCGTTTTTTGGAAGTTTCTAAATTTGTAGAATTTGGCGTTCTCTCTCCTACTTTCTCTACTAAATTTAGGTCAAATTGTGCAGTGAAAATATAAAAGAAAATGTAGAAAAAAAACTCTTAATGTTGATGTGTTTGAAATGTGTGTTTGAGGAAGATATTACTATACAAGTGTCCATTTAGTCAACCTCTTTTGAAAAATCAGTTAGAAGCAAAAGAAAAAAAAAATGCCCAAAATCGTCGTTTCCTCCGCTGTAAAAAAACACAGTTGCAACATTACAACTTTCGTAGAAAATTCAATTCCCACGGTTCAATATACAATTTCCCTACACACAGTACCAACGAAACAAATATTAGAACACCACATCGTTTATCTGGAATGGAAAATAATTGCAAAAATTGAAAGTGTTTTTCATGAAAGCAAGCACCATAAGATGCGCATATCGAACCAAATGTACTGTAGCAGCAGAAAGATGCACGCAATTGTCATAAAAATCAATCTTTGGAAGTTCGCTGTGTTCACTTAAAAAGTTACCTCAAATTTGAAGTTGTATAAAAATATCATCAACCGTTGTATTTGTATTTGCGCAATCACACGACAAACAATTTAATTTTAAGAAGAAAAAAACCCCTTTTCAACAGTTGCAGATTATTTTTCACGGTATAGAGCCTAAAAAGAGCACAAGGATTAATTGCCTGGAATTCTCCCGCTCGTTCAACAGCATATCCATCACTCGAGTTTTAAAACATGATCCTCCATCTCATAACTTGCTCCGCCTGCTAACAAAAAAAATATATATATATAACTTCTCCAAACCTGCCGACAAACCAAACAAAAGCAAACCAAACCGACCCAGTATAGCTGGTCTGGAGTTAAGATGCACAAGAACAAAATCGGGTTTATAGGACACCAAAAATGTTAAAATATACTAATAGACTGATTTATAGGACTTAAGTTTATAGAACGCTTTTGGGTATCTTAAATTCTTAAAAAGTTTTTCAGAAGTGTTTGAAATAAAATGGCCTATAGTTTTGTCACAAGACATCTTTGAATAAGACGCTAGTTTTTATGACACTTTTTTTCAAATAATATCATACAAAAAGAATAGCAAACAATTTAAGCCTCACCTGCTGGTTTCTGGAATCCCTGGTTCAGAGGGTTCAATCCTTCACCAATCAAGGGTCAATCATGCCATTTCTGGGTTGCAAACCTTCATTTTACGCGATCCTTCTAATTCCAACAAGCTCAGAGATACCAAACGGCAATATCAGATTCCATATGTTCTGTTATACAGATCACCTGAAGTCGACAGCTGGAATTTTGTATCCTCATGACCTGAATAATATCTGTTGAATCCCAGTCTCTCGTTTCTGAGGAGCTCTGCAATTGCGATATCATTTCCACCCTGAGCTTCATTCCAACCATTCCAGTGGCCATTAGAGATCAGGGAACTCCTTGGCTGCTGAAAATTTGTCTGCTGATAAGGGGAAATATTATTTGGCAGAGATTGTTCAACCATACGTGAAGGAATTCCATAAGAACCGGTTTGCTGAGGATAACCATCTCCAAGTTCAGTAAATCTAGGGTTTTGCTGAGAAAAGGATCTTTGCATCAAAAGTTGAAGTCTGACATCATTTTCAAAAGAATTCGGCTGTGTATGGAAGTTTGATTTCATGTCTAAGCCAGGGCTATTTAGCCCACTAGGAACTCTACCACCAACTGCCAAAATTGCAGGATCCATAAACTCGAAATCACTAACACCACCAATATTTACAGGGGCTGATGCTTGATGTGCTTTTCTCAATAATGGGGAAGTATCGAACATGTGATTCCCTGAAAAATAAGTTAATTAATAAAACAAGTCAATTTGGACGAGACCGTGAGACACCTTTAGGGCAGTTTGGTTGTTTTTTCATCAAGCCCTTGTATGGATTAAGCTAAAGTGACGTTTGTTTGTTCTGCTGAATGACTTTTTGATACATGTGTTGAATGGTTGATTCCGAACGATAATAAAAATCAAACCAAAGTACCAAACCAAACCATCCTAGTATATCCCGGTTGTGGGGGAGGGGGATGTACAACCTCTACCCTGGGGAGTAGATTGGCCTTTTCCATGAATAAACATGAAAGGGAAATAAGCAATTGAGCAACTAACCAGATAGATTATCAAAAGTTTGTTCCATCCTCTCGTGAGAAGTGAAGCCTGGTGGTGGAGCTCTGTTCAGCCCTGAAAAACCAGGAGGAGCAGATACCTGTGCTCTTGAACCTGTTCGCATTGGCCAAAATTAGAAGGATTAACAATGAGAAGCATACTCATACTCACCGATGCATAATAATAATTTTAGGGTTTAGAGGAGAAACTCTTCGCTGAATTATACAAGTACAAAAATATGAATTGTAAGTTTACCGAAACATACCTGAAATCTTATTTTCAGACATAGGAGAATAATTGGTGGCAAAATTATCAGAGTCCTCGTAGTTAAAAGAAGAGAAACCGTTGCCATCACTTAGTTTGTTGTCATAATAACTACTATTGTTACCGCCAAAACCAGAGCTGTAATTTTTATGTTCAAGACCCCTCCCAAAATCACTTAAATTTGGTGCATAATTGATTCCTTGATCCGTGCATTCATCCTGTCTAGCAAATGCAAACCTTGACTGGCTGCTGTTTTGAGTTTTCCTTGAACTTAAAACTCTATGAGATTCAGGCTGTTTATCACTTCCACCTAAAAATTTAGCCAAGTTCTGAGGTGAAGTTAAGGACTCATCCCAAGGGTCAAAATCCATCGAGAGAATATTAGATATTATACTGCTTTCTCCTAAATCTGAGGTGCCACTGTGGGCCCCCTTTGCTGCTGTTGCTTCTTCAGACATTCCCATTTGCCTTCTACCCCGTTCAGTACCATGGAAGCTAGAATGCCCATTAGATATGCCTATAGAAGAATTACTAACTAAAGTAGATGAATATCTATTAAATGTATGTTTGGGAGCCTTCTCAAGATTTTGATCCACTGATGGAGGATCTAGACTGCCATTAGCTGAGATATAAGCATGTTGAGGAGAAAGATGAGGCAGATTTTGTATGTAGCTTGTTTGTGTAACAACTTCTGTATCCATGAGCCTCTGATCATTGAAAGACTGCAAATCTTCTTCCGCTTCACTAATTGCAACTTGTGCTATTTTCATTTGCAAATTGGATACTAAATCAGATTGTTCTCTTGCAACAGAAAGATCCACGCTGAGTTTTGCAGGGATTTCTGCTTCATTTGAGACCAAAGATTCTGCAAATTGCTCTGCCTCACAATGTTGTAGTCTTTGATTCTTATCGATGCTAGATAAGTTGTGTATCCTTCCTTCATCAGCAACATTTAGGTCCTTGTCTAGAACAGGATTTGAATATTGCCTGGAAATCTCTGAAGAACTTGAGAAATCAGGTACCACATTACCAGATATGTTTTTATCCTTTGGTGAAGATGTAAAAAGCTGGCTGCTTGAGGTTGAGGAAGAAGGAAGTCCAGCGGTAACAAGTGTCTCAGACAGCGCTCTTCTGTGGTCCATGCCCACAACCTTTTTCATAGTCACTGGATTACCTTCTTCTTGGAAAGTGTGGTTTTCTTCACTATGCTTCTTTATTATCTCATCGCCATGAGATAAAGGACTCACTACTGCAGATGAAAACGAGAGTGTAGTACTACACGAGTCGGCTTGTTGCTTAGATGGTCCTTTGAAACTTGCTACATTTGCCACAATAGGCTGGCTATTTGAAGCACGTGTTCCCCTGTAGCACATCAAAGTCAGTAGATATATAAAAGGGCAAATTGTATAAAAATGCAACGTACTTAGGTCTGATTTCTATTTTGTGTAACGTACTTTCAAGACCTTCATTTTGGTACCTATCTCAAACATTTAGACCAAATTACGTTAGACAAAATAGGAATCGGACCAAAGTATGTTGCATTTAATATGCATTCTCAGATGTAAACAGGGTACATAAATGTTCGACATGTCACATCTAAGGTACCAAAATGCGGTTTAAAAAGTATGTTATACAAAATAGGATTTAGACCAAAATATGTTGCATTTTCATGCAATTTACCCTATATAATATGAATAGAAATGTGTGCACAAGGACTTTACCATGAGGCTGCTGCAGGAAGAGCTACTGATCTCCCAGAACTACTATTTGGTGGGGAAACTTTCATGCTGTTTGCTGGATTCTGCTAGTCATAAATGACAAAAGTCATCAGTAAAATCAATGTCGATCTATAGCTTCAACGACCATCTTTCTCGAAACATTTTTTACCATAACAACATTAAACCATTAACAGTTACATGCAATAAGAAAGAAAACATTCAATCTAAAACGTTCATGATGATAACTGGAAATGTAAGATGGTCTCTAAATCAGTTTAGAGGACCAAAGCATGTTTAATCTCAATACAAGATGAAACTGATGGCTTACATATCAGACAGAAAAAATTCCATCAATCAAGGTCTTAGGTTAAAAGAAAATATTGGATTTTGCAGAAACATAAAACCAAAGAACAAAAAGGTCAACACAGAATATCTTACATTGGTGGTACTTTTACTAATAGGTTTGGCCCATGGAGAAGTGCTGTTAATAGAGTGGTCATCAGCTGGAGGTGGTAAAAGATTTCCCGAGCGCCGTTGCATTTCAGTTGTAGCACCAGTAATTTGCTGAACTCTATTCCTTTAAAACACTATGTAAGTTAATTTGGGGGACAATAAACCAACACAGAATTCGAACTAACAAAGTAAGTGAAACGTATCTCGAGACTTATCAAACCCTATGTTTAAGGATAAGGGTTTTGCATGGAAATCCTTAAATCCTTTTAAAAGTATCAACCATTAATCCTTGAATAACTCTTTTTAACTGATCCTTATATAAATATACACATAAATATACATGGAAAGCCCTCCATATCTATAACATTTAAAATGAGAGCTTCTCTCATCAAGACAACTTAGATGGTTCAGAAACTATCTGAAAGCCTGTAGTTTCCCTCTTGTACACCTGTGAAGGCTAATTAGAACCCATATAAAGCATTTCAAAATGGAAAGAAAAACATGCATCTCGCTTTAAGCCGTACATCAAGCTTCATGCTTTTTCCCATGAAAGTTGAGGAGGAAGAGCGTCAATCTTCCTTGAGGTTGATTATAAAGTAACAATTTGTGCAAATGTTAATCATGAAGTAAACCTATTTAAATATTGCAATGAATGTTATGTGTGCAACCTATGGAACCATTTGCAATCAATCGGAGATTCAACTACTCACCTCTTCTCCCTCTCTGCAAACCCTTCACCATCACAATTCACAACCTTGCTCCATGCATAACATCCACCAAAACCGATACAGGACTACCAGGACCCATATCAAGGTTTTTAACAAACACACTCATAACCCAAGTAAGCATTTGGTTCAGGGTTACAAACACTAAACCCAAATTTGGTTTTTGTTGCGAGTACAGTGCCCTCTCTTTCAAGCACTATTCTCCATGAGGGATACCTCAAATATCTACTATCCATGTATATATACACACATATTATAATTTCGTCTCGTCACAAAGGTTATTTGGACTTGGAGATAAATTATAGCTCACGTAAATAAATATAGCACAAATAAACAGTATAATAGTTTCGAGTCTAGGAATCCAAAATGAAGGCTTTTTCATAGGATTCAAATCAGTAAAGAAACCAATCAGAAACTCATGATATGCGACTGTAAGTCTGTAACTAGTAAGACTACTCTAATATGTTGAATTTAAAGAATTGAACATGATTTAATATCTCCAAAAGACAAACGATACTAGCAGTTGAACCCACATTTGTGCTTTCTTGTCACAAAGATTAATTGTTACAAACATTGGAATTTAGAAGAATAAGTAATGCAAACTTAATCTTAAAAGCAATTTAAAAAGTTGAAACATAATGTATTTATTTCATCAAACGTTTATATGGGTATATAATTGACAAGACATTAAAGTATTTTAAATCATTTTGAATGTACTTTTTGTGTATCAGCATCTAAATTCCATTTATGTGGTATTCATTTGATTGAAAACCTCCCTAAGTTATTCAAATCATCATTATATCTTCGAAGTTCAAACCACACCCAGGAAACTGGGCTGTACATATGAAATTCGAAAATATAATGGATGCTAATGATAGACCCAAATATCAGCATGTCCTGATATACAGATTAATCAATACATTATTCCAAAAGTTCCTAACGTCTCTGAATAGCAAAGCTTGCATCATCAATCAAGTGTTAGTCTGCAACCAAACACCTTGATATTATTGAACGCTTATTTCTAGGAAGGAATTTTAAGTTTGTAAATGAATCAGATTTATATGTTGTCACACTAGGTCAAACAACATCACTATCAAGATACTCAAGCACTTGATATTTGTTTGCCACAAAGAAATACTAATGTTTCACACGGAAAGTGGTAGGACATGTATTAGGTTATGAAGGTTGAACAATAAAAGGGTAGGTAAAATTCAAGGAGAGGAATTTCTGGTGAAAAGCACTTGGGGGAGGATTAGCATACAAGGGGTGCCATGTTATCAAAGAGCTAGTCAACTAGGTAAGCACATATGCGAGGTTCTCTTCAAAATGTTGCAGAAGGGGGCTGGGAAGACAGAACTAGCTCAAAGAAGAGGAAAGATAAGTATCTTGTTAGAATAAGAAAGGAAATGAAAGAAATCAAAGAAAAGATGTGACTCAATCTATAAAAACTTCCCCAACAAAGTCTATAAATATCACTTCTTTCAGATGGTTTGAACAACAAACATAAATAAATGTAATTATTTAAAAGCCTCCATTATTTATCATTACCGTGGAGGAAATAGTTTGTAGTCAATGGGGAAGAATGTGCCAGCATTTACCTCTCCTTTATGCCTTCCAGAACACCAATGACCAAACAAGTGAATGTCCTCATAACCATCTCCCATCTCCTCATATTTTCTCCCATCTAGAAAACTGACTCAACTATAGAATGTCCTCATAACCAAAGCCATATTTGAACAAGCAAGCAACCAAAAGACATCCATACACCTTTCAAAGACTTGCAGATAGTTCCCACTGAACTAAGAGCTGCTAGTTGTTCCATGTGACAGAATAGGTTTCTCAAAAAGCTAGCCAAATGCTTCATGAATATTCTTTCCAAACAATTCTAAGGAATTTGGAAACATAGATAAATCAACAATTTGTAGGTATCGTGCAATAACAATATGAAAATACCTTGTATATGCTGATATTATTTCATCTTTAGTGAAGCTATCTTCTTGTGGTCCAAACTCATGCAAGTACAAACAATCAGCATTGGTGCAAGGCTGGATCAAACAAAATGAAAATGCTCAACACCCAATGAATAATATAATATACCATGTTGAGGAGTAAAGCAATAAACTGAATTGCCATCAAGTCATTTATTTATCATACCGCATTCCTCAGCCATGCATGACAGTACTTTGTGGTCCCAAAACAGGCCCTGCAAGAAAACCCCAATCGGTGTCATGTAAAGTAAGGGAAGAAGAAACATATCTGTCACGTTATAGTGTTACAACCTCAAAGGTCTACCCTCCAAAACAAAGCCATGTGCTGACTGTATACTACGAACTGCTTCTTCCTCCTTGGAGTAAGTAATATATCTGAACAATGTGAACATGGAGAAGTTGGTCAGGGATAAAAGCAAACCACAGCTATAAACGGAAATGCATATCCAATCAACACAGGTATCACTTTATCAGATACAACATGCATAAGATCCATAATCACAGCCGCTTATGCAGATATAGTCAAATATCCAACATCCGAATTTATATTGGATATCCGAATTGTGCCCACATACGAAAATCGCCATATGTTTCCAACTTCGTATTTGATAACATATTATATAATTAAATATATAAAAATCCATTGTGTAGAAATTTGGATATAGAGTTGGGATATTTTTTGATACAGTTGCCAGCTTTCAAATTCCGCTACACATGCCCATGCTACAATATCTGCTCGTATTCACTCTGTTCCTACCCCTAGAGCAAACTGTGCACCAAGTGCAAATGTGAAGAATATATCCCACAGTACTAATATGTAGGATGAAGAGTATATTCGATTCACAAATTAGTATCAAACTATAATTTTTGTGTATATAGACACTAGTTTTAAGATTGCAACGAAGAATTACAAGTGACCTCTCAAAAAACCAAACAATATCAAATTCAATCGTCCATGTAGCCAATAACACTTGAACTTACACACTACAAGTACTGTTAGCAAATTGCTGAATAGCACCAGCTGCTGTCCGGGATATAGACACTTTTAGTACCTTCCCATACTGACCAAAATATTCTTTCTGCTGCAGAAGCTGGTTATAAAACAGATATTAGGTTGAAATTCCGAATGGAATAAGAGTGAAGATGAATTATTAGAAGGGAAGAGCATGCAAGCAAGCAAGAAAGAGAATACATACATCTTCATCTGCTAAATTTAGAGGTAGTCCTACAATGTAGACAAGATTACGCTGAATAACCCTCACACTGCCAAGCTGCTTTCTTCCTTCGGAAGATTTAATTTTCCCCTTCTGTGACTTTTGTTTCTTCTCCACACTCATTCCAGTAACCAATCTGATTGCATTATAGAAAAGTTACAGAAAACAATAAGAACAATAAATGAAAAATATCAAGCTTTGATACGACACATCACACAGAGTCAAACCTTTCACATTTTGAAGCTGTCCCCACAATCTTTTCCTTGTTATAAGGGGTACGACATGCTGGGCACCGCCCTTCTGTGTTATCCTTCTCAGCCATATCCATTATGTGGTGCCAGCACCAGACACAGATCTGTAGATATATTAGCTCATCAAGGCTACCATAAGTTGCACCAATTGGCACATCACACAATAATACAGCAGCAAATAATTGTTGAGTGACAAATAGAAGGAACTTTGATAGCAATCAACTAATCTGAGAAAGTATACAATATATCATTTCTGCTAAGAAGACGATAAAAACAAATTATAGTAACTTCCTTTTCATACTTTTAGTACGACTATGAGTCCACAGAAACGTTAAAGAATAATATAATGATCCAACAACATGGGTCATCACAAGAGATGCATGGCCTAGATACATCACTCAAAGAGCACCAAGAAAGAATGACAGGGTGAGAATGTCTTGCACACGAATCATTGAAATGTAATGGCTATTGTTGCTTAGGAATGTATGATCACTCTCTCACCAAAGAGGTATACTTTAACACCTATTCCAACTTCCAAGTTTTATTTCCAGAATTGCAATTACCTGGTAACGGGTTAGAGTGTCTATACATGGCCATGCCATCCACCAAGGATCCCAACAGAAGAGAGATGATTTCAACAAATGCAATTTCCAAATCCAGCATGATGATAATATGGAATAAAGCATCTAACAAAATAACGGGTTAACAAGTGGACATGAGGATTTCTATCCCAACTAATTTGCTACCTATGGATTTCAAAGGTACGACGATATATGGGGGATTGGCTGGCGAGCAGTAAAATTAGATAATAGCATGGCTAGTGATTGATAATCGTCCAACATCAAGTATATTGAAAACAAGTACTAGCTTCCACATGCCAATCAATTTTAACTACAATGCTACTCATAAGAATTAAAATGCCACTTTGAGAATTTAGATAGAGAAAGTAACTTTTCTAACAACTAGCACAAATTAAAAGAAAAGGCTCCACACCTCATAACCACACTTGCAAGGCTTCAGCTGCTGATCTGTTAGATCCATCTCTTCAGCACAAAGTGGACAAGTCTTTTCTCCTTCATGACTCATGGTTTCCTAAGCGAGGAAACATGGTATGATCATCATCAAACACAATTACAAATAAGATGACTGTCGATTCTAAAATTTGTACATGCATTATGCACACGCATGTTTTATCTCTAGAACAAGACAAATTGCTGCAACCTTACCACTAATATTTCTAAGCTTGTCTTCAAATAAAGGCATACACACACATACCTATATTGTTCATAAATACGCAGATACATATATGTCTGTGAGTCTTAAAAAAATACAAGTTTCTCTATTTAAAATAAACCTAATATCCACACACTTGTGTTACCTGAATATGCCTTCTTTACATATTACAGAAAAACTTTAGCAAGAACACCAATATTTTTTTATCCTAATTCCTAATCCAATTGTCAACTTCATATGCTGCATATTTCTATTACTATAGATTTTGAGAAATCTTAATCCCAAACTATACAATAAAGAAAAACAATAGCAAAAAAAAAACTCATTCTAAACTATAAACGAGATTCGGAAGAAAAAAACAACAACTAGCAGTTTCCCCAAATCGAATCCATAACACCCTATCCTTTGGTGTATGTCTCCCATCGATTTAACAAAAATTCAACCAATCGATGAAAAAAAAAAATACTAACTAACATCTAAAAAATGCTACATCAAATCCAACAACAAAAAATGAAAACAACTCTTATTAAACACACAAATCCGCAACTTTATTTTCATCGTTGGAGCTCAGGTAAAGCTACAAGACACATATAGCATCATCATAACATAAACATGAATTGTATCATCAATCAGATGAAAGCAATAAAACAAAACAACATACGATTACAAAAACGGTCGTGCAAAGCATAAAATTAGGGATCTTCAATCAAAAATGGAAAGAAAAAAGAGATCTACAAAAATCAAGAATCAATTGAGAAACTGAGATAAGACACTTACAGTGGTTGATGAATCAAAAAGAGGGGAAAGTAGATGAAGAATCGAAGAGCGCGATGAACAGAGAACCACAAAGCCTAATTGGGAGTGAGTGAGAGCGAAGGGGGTCGTCGTATACGGATGGGTTTTTTAAGCTTTTTCTGCGTAGGCATTTTTTTCATTATGGTGTATGATATAATTATTCTTTTGAAAAATATATATCCTCGTATAATTAATTTTGTATGTATTTAGAATACAATAAAATGTTTTTTTTACTAATTCCACACATTCTTGAAAGATAATAGTCATGAAAATCTCGATATCTTTTAAAAAACCGTTATTTCAATTTTCTGTTATGACATATCAGCATTCTATAAACCTTTTCATTTTAGAAGTCGTATATATTATAGAGCTCGTAACGGATTTGCTTCTTTATATGGTGGAATATTGATTTCGATCCTCCCGTATCAACTTTTGATTTGCTTATTTTAGGGGGAGTATTGGGCGAGTTTGTACGGGTTTGGGTGGAAGGCAATGATATCCGATCGGGTTTCGAGGTAGAACAGGAAGAAACGAACTTAAGAAATTTGGGTTAGGGTTTGATTGGGTTCGGGGGGACATCGGGATCGGTTGGGTAGTTCGAGTTAGGTCGGGTTACTAAGTTACAAACTTACCATATTGTCTTTGTCGATGCTACGATTCTCAACTATGGAAGACTGGAACTAGTAGACAACAACAAACAGGCTTAGTCGTGCGAGTTGCAACGGTCAATCGATCATGCATGCATTGTGCAGACGTGCAACATCCACAACCAAGAGCCAAACCCAAAAACAAATAAATTTGGGTATTTAATTTTTGGGTTAGTGGGACGGTGGATGTGTGTGATTAGTGTTGGGTGCACACTCGCTGTCTACTAAATGAGCTCACAAAGCGATCTGGGAATGTCTTGGACTCTTGGTGATTGGGAAGGAAGTTAGGCGCCGATTGAATTTAGAATTAGGATTTAAGTTTAAGCGTTAATTAATAAGTGTCTAAGGCGGTCCATTCTATATTCCTATTATGAAACTTTGGATATTCGGGCGAGTTGAGTGCCCAAAATGCAAACTCAACCTAAACCCTACACTCTTACTTATTTTTCAGACATCGGATATCGGGTTTCATATTCTTGGATATCCAACAATTTCAGATATATCGGTTTGGGTTCAGTCAAGTAGTTCGGGTTAGGTCAGGTTTGCACACCCCTAACTTATTTATGATGGTGGGAGATAGATTTCGACACTGTTAAAAGGAGTTTGGCAAGATGTTATTTGGATCACGACTTATTCTCTTTGGAAATATAGGAATGCTCGGATCTTCAAAGGGGTCGATGCTCATGGTGTTATTATTGACGACATTCAATTTCTAAATTTCACTTGGATCTCAGCAAGATACAAGAATTGGTCGATTTCGTGGACGACTTGGCTTGAATCTCCTTTGTGGTCGATCTTGTGCGCCTTTCTTGGTTTTGTCTTTCTTTTTTTTTTACGTTGACTTCGTTTTCGGTGTATTTTTTTTTTCTTTTGAAAATCTTCTCCTCCTAGATTTTCTTCTTGCCGTGTATGTTTTTTTGTTTTTCTTACTGATATAGTGATATTGCCTTTCAAAAGAAAATCATGATAGTTTTCAATAAACCTCATTTGATTTATCTTTTTAATATAAAAATTCATATATCGTTTATATTAAAAAAAATACCATAAAAACATAAAATAGCAATAGATAAATACAATATATATTATCATTTATCACATATTTTGGAAATGAGGAGGTTAAAATTTGTATTTATAAATGAACTCGTTAGTTTTTTTTTCTAAATTTTGCATTAAATACAAATTAATGTTAGATATTAGTGTTTTCAAAATGTTACAAAAAACGTAGACGACAATTAAATCAGAAAAATAAATTATCATAATCGTAATAAAAATAAAACAATAAAGCTCAATCATGAAAGTAAAATTAATCTAAACTTAAGTAATTAGAAAAACTAAATAAGTTAGGAATAAAACATAATTAACTATTTATTTTCTTAACAAATTTTAAATTATATTTTCAATGATGGAGCCCACCAAAAAAATGGTGCTCTTCGTATATACAAAGCGGTTCTTGGCCTACAGTGCCACCTCAGCCAGCCCCTATGGTGGGTTTTGTTTTTGAATGGGTTTGTACTCTCCTCAAAAAAATAATCAAAATTTAAAATTTAAAATAAAAAATAAATAATAAATAAATTCAACTCTAATTAACTTATATTATCTTATTTTACTACTTTATAAAACAAATTTGATAAAAGTCTTAAAGTCTTAAAGACAATATTTTAAGCATAAAGTACTACTTTTTAATGCATCAATTTAAAAAATCTTTTACTTATAAATTCTAAAGCATATTGTACATCCTATCAATACTAGATTTAGGTGTTTTCTTTTCCTGTATCGAAGCTTCTTATGATACGTTCCCAAGGTGACCATCCATCTTTCCCATATGACGTTTGAAACTCTTTGTGTCTTTAAAATCATCTTCCCTGTAATTCGTCCTCTCATTTATCCCCTTCCTGGCGTCTCTTTGAAATCGACACACTTAACCCACCGGCCACCGTTAGGGTTTGGATTTGGTTTTGATTTGGGTTCATCTTCATCGCTCCATCTCAGGTAAAAAAATATGGTCTTTGGAATCGATATCATTGTGTTGCATTTCTTTGGAATCGATCTTTACTTTCGTTCTTTGTCGCATAACTACATCATTCTTTGTTCGTGATTTTTGAGGAATCGATCTCTACTGGAATTCATCATAAAGGTTAGTTTTTAATTTCTTTGGAATGTCTCTACTTTCGTTCTATTCCGCATGTTTCTTTGGAATCATCTGAATCCCTGTTCTTTGGAATCAATCTCTAATTTCTGATTTATTGAATTATATGATATTGATTTGTAATCGTGGTTCCGGTGGAAACTGTAATCATGATTTATGAATCCATGCCTCTTTTTATATATTTTTGCTTCCATCCCCTGTAAAAAAGTGTTGACACTTGATCAATATTTGTTCTTGATAAGATTCTTTGTTCTTAGATTTTTTGAGGTAAAACCCTATTTTAGTCGGTTTATTGATTTGGGTGGTTTTGATGTGTTTCGGTGGAAACTGTAATCATGGTTTTGATTTGCAATTCATTAGCATGGAATGAATGAAAGATGCAATCAATGTCTCATCTTTCTCTATATTTTTGCCTCCATCCCCGGCAAAAAGAAGTTGACACTTGATTTCTTAGCTTAAATGAGCTTCAGACCTTGAATAGCGTGTTCATTGATCTATATAGTGTCACTTATATATATGACATGTCTCCCACTTAAATCTTCTCATTAAAGCTTGTTTTGGGCTCATGTAATCTTTAAGGGTGCGTTTGGTTTGCTGACTGGGTGGGACGGGACAGAAACTTACTGTCCCACGTTTGGCGTGACATGGGACAGAACAAAAATTCACTGTCCCACGTTTGGTGCGACATGGGACAGGGACAAGGACTGGACAGAGTGGGATAAAATGGGACAAAAAAGGGTATTTTCTTGTTCCACCAAAATAGGTGGAACAACATGGGACAAAAGTGAGACAGAAACTAAAAATCACTAATCTAACGTCATTTGATATATAATCCTAATATGGTATTAGTCTTAAGGCTCACCACTACCCATCACCGCCACTATCACCATCGACGGCCACCAGTAGCCACCGCTAACCACTGTTAACCACATCTATCTATTTTTCCACCATAACAACCTCCTCCACCACCTCCACAACCATCGGCCATCGCCACCTCCGCTACCATCATCGACCACCTCAACTAACACCGATCACCACCACCTATGGCCGTCACCACCATCGACGGCCACCGGTAGCCACCACAAACCATCGCCGACCACTTCCACCTCTTCCTCCACTACTACAACAACTTCCTCCACTATCGCCCATCGCCACCTCCACCGATCACCACCACCCATTGTCACCGCCACCACCGACGCTCACAGCCAACCACCGTCGCTCGTCGTCAACCACCGTCGGTGACCTCTGCCTCTTCCTCCACTACAATAACCTCTATTACCACTGTCCACTATCTTTCACGTTTTTCACAACTACCGTATTTCACCGACCACCCATCGTCTTTATCTTTACGTGTCGCTTCAACTATGCATCGGCCAATTCATTAAGATCTTCCAAATTGAACCAAAATATTATATTTTCTTTATATAAATCGGATTTTTTCGAACTACTATCAATTATTTCAGATTTTTCATTCAAATTTTCTACCATTGTTTTTGTAAGTATTTATATGTATGAAAATTGTGTAAAAAATAAAAATGTTTTTTAATTAAATTATTTAAAGATATACTTTATTTGTGTTATTTATAATTATTATTTGACATACAAAATCATCAAACAACTTTTAGGGAAACTTATCCAGTTCTGTCATATCCAGTCCTAGTCGTACCAAACACAAGACAGACAATTGTCTTGTCCAGTCCTGTCCAGTCCTAGCCTCTTGTCCAGTCCTGTTCAGTTCTGTCCTTTCCAGCCCCGTCCAATCATGTCTGCATACCAAACGCTACCTA
Organism: Arctium minus; assembly: GCA_954870635.1. NCBI lineage: Eukaryota > Viridiplantae > Streptophyta > Magnoliopsida > Asterales > Asteraceae > Arctium > Arctium minus. The sequence goes on from OX941096.1 coordinate 46,495,554, forward strand.
AAGCTTAAATGCTGCCAGAAGATGGATCTTTATGATCATCTGGCTTTTGTGATACCCCAAAATAGTGCAAATAAATAAATGAGAAAAGAAAAAAGGGAGAAGAAAAATAAAATAAATAATTTTTTTATTTTTTTTGGACCAAAAATGTGAAGAAAGGTGTTTTAGAGGGTCAAATATGTCATTTAGTTAAATTGATAAATTATTAAATGATATCAGGGGACCAAATGTAATTTTCAGAAAGTTTAGGAGGCCAAATGCTATATTGCAGAACTTGGAGGACCTGTTCTGCCGAAAGGACAGAACAATTTAAAAGTTGATCTTGATTAAGACTTCTCGATGACTCCTGTTAGAGGCTTCCTATTGGCTATACTTTTCAACTAATACGCCAAAAAGATTCCACATAAATGAAGAATTTCGATCAGTGATTATTGTGGTTCAAACCGTTTAAAAAATAATGGAGTTTTGAGAGAGAAATTGGTGCTTGAAGTCATGCTCGGGTTTTCGATTTTTCGTCAATTTAAGGTAAAATACTCGACCAAACTCTGTGATTTTTACGTCTATAGCTTCATTTTTCAATGGTCGATCAAACCCAAGTAGTCTCATGTCTCAGATTTAAGTGTAGAAGGTTCAGTTATGTGTTTAAAGTTTGTTCGATTCAGTTTAAAAACCAAAACTTCGGAGTCAAAATACGAGTTGGTTTCTTGACCATTTTACGTAATTTTTGGGTCCATTCGGTGAGGATAAATGTTAGCAATGGTTTTGTGAAAGAAGAATTAAAAAGAACGACGGAAAAACTGGGCCAAAACATACTTAAAAGCCACTACAGCGCAAGGGACTTCGTCGGCGTGAAGTCCCCGACCTTGCATGTCATGGGTCGTGCCTTCCTTTTTCTTTATGGGCTAAATTATAGTTTTGTTGGGCTATAACCAAGTGGGTAAATTTTTTTTGTTGGGTAATTATTTTAATTAGAATTACTATTAAGGTTATGTCTTTGATTTATTAATTAAGTTAACTTGATTTAATTTCTTAAATGATTAATATGTTAGTTTAATTTCGTTTAAATTAATATATTAATTTAATATAAGATGTTAATATTAATCTTTATTAATTAATATTTTCTTAAATGATTTACTAAATTATCTAGTAATTTAATAAATGTTTTAAAGGTATGGTAATTTGATATCGCAATTGTTTAGGACACCTTAATGTGGAACAAAAGTTTTCTTTAGTTATCAAATGGATAAATCGACGTTAAAGGACGTTACCAAGTGTAACACTTAGAGATTTATTAAATTATTTTGATGATTTACAATATGATTAAATCGTCGTAATTTGAGTTAAGTATTTATTGAGACGTTTTAATTTGGAGGGATGGATCTATAAGATTATAAAGTGATTATTTTGACGTTTTAGAACGTTATCAAGTTTTACACTTGGGGTTCCACTAAAGTTAGTCGTTGTTGACCGAGTTGACCAAGGGTTGACTTTCACCATGTTTGATCCACAAGTACTTTAACGATAAGATCAAATAGAGATATCTGAGGCATTAAGAGACTCAGTTTTGGAGTTTGACTTTAGGTCGAGTCGGGTTGACCATAGTTGACTTTTGGAGAAAATAAGTCATTAATTGGATATGATGGTATCAAATATGTAGGTTTTCAGTCAAGAGCTATCAGTAACCGATCTACACAGAATCAGGTGATTCCTCATGAGACTTACACTGGGATGCATACCTATGTACAAACTTATTTTCAACATTTTATGATTTATATGGTGATGTGTACTTATGCATAGGGTTGTAAACGAACCGAATGTTCAGCGAACCGTTCGTGAACTGTTCGATGGGAAGTTCGTTTATGTTCGTTTATTTAATAAATGAACGAACATGAACACATTTTTATGTTCGTTTAGTTAAATGAACGAACATGAACAATTGTCCCGTTCGTTCATTTACGTTCATGAACGTTCGTTCATTTATGTTCGTTTACGTTCGTTTATATGTATAAATATATATATATATATATATATATATATATATATATTATGACATTAATGTGTCAAAGCATTAATTGAATTAATTTTGTAAAATTTCTTTTTTATACCTCCTAAGTTTATCCGTTTTTTATTTTGTTATGCTATTTTTTACGAACGAAATGATGAGTAACGGTGGTTGTTTTTTATTCATTTGTATTCGTTTATGTTCATTTATGTTCGTTCGTTTACGTTCGTATATGTGCATTTATGTTCGTTCGTTTACGTTCGTTTAGCTCTTAATGAACGAACATAAACGAACACGGACAAACATATTTTCTTAACGAACGAACATGAACACAAAAAATCGTTCGTTTACCGTTCGTGTTCGTTCGTTTGTTCGGTTAAGTTAAACGAACGAACACGAACAAGCCTCCGTTCGTGTTCGTTCGGTTCGTTTACAGCCCTACTTATGCATGATGTTTCAGTTTACATACATGATGTAATATATTTTACATGTATGTTATTTATGACCAGTTGCATGCTATGTGTTTATTTTGTTTTTAAATAACTCTAGCATGCTATTTTATATGAAAGTTTTATGACTGGTTTTAGTGGGTGGACATTTGACTAGTAAGTCACGGACAAGTGGCACGACCCAGTCAAGTGGGTGATCGAATAGAACAGAAAGCTCAACCTAGGGCGTGTCAGAGACAAGTGGGTGATCGAACAGAACAAAAAGTTCAACCCAGGGCGTGTCAGAGACAAGTGGGTGATCGAACAGAACAGAAAGTTCAACCCAGGGCGTGTCAGAGACAAGTGGCACGACCCAGTCAAGTGGGTGATTTAATGGAATAGAAAGTTCAACCCAGGGCATGTCAGTGACAAAATGGCCCATACCCGACAAGACAGTTTATGAGATCTCTTTTCTTTCAGCGCTGCATGTTTTCAGAAAATTCATACTATTTGATACAATGTTTTGAAGTTGATATGTATTATGTGAAATGATTTTATTCACGCAAACCATGAACTCACTGAGCTTTATAAGCTGACTATAGTATGCATCTCACGGACATAAGATTTCAAGTTGGATAAAGGAAAATGACACATATAGAGGCTTGCCACTACCATTTAAGTTCAATATTTATGTTCCGACATCTATTATGAATAAATATTGTAACGCAACTCGGTATGGGACGGGTTAGCATTTAAGTTACATATTTATTGTTAAAGTCTTCCGCTGTAAACGGTTTGAAGTTTTAATTTAGTTGAAATTTTGGAGTATTTTTAGAGTAATGGTTTAGATTACGTAACACTTATCAAGGCGAAAATATGGGTGTTACAGCTTTCCTCACCTGATTTATATTATCTTGGTAATTTTGATAACCTACCATTGATATTGGATGAGATATTCTAGGGGTGATCCATGCTACTTTCTGCAGTATATCCATGCGAAAAGGTAAGAGTTCCAACACTTGAAAAGGAATTTGCTTTGTACTTTAATTAGATAACTCCATTTTTATTGTGTATAGCAACATCTTAGATAGCGTGTACATAGATTTTTCATTGATATATTACAAAATTGCTTGTAGTTTTGCAACAAAAAACCTTCAAGCTAAAAGAAGTTGACTTGGTTGTAGTTTTACGTGTTGTGTTTGTGGATGCTTATTGTATTGTGAAAGGTACAAGATGATTGATTATACATGTTGTGTTCCACATATTGATGAAATCAATTTCGTGGGTTTTTATTTTTGTTTAGAATTTTAGATGTGCTTCTCTTTTATTTGATGTTAAATGAAATATATATGCTATCCTTTTCTTGAATTTATTCGTAACAACCTTTGAATTTTAGTATTCTTTACTTCTCTACTAGAATCGATCATCAAAGTTAGCTTTCCATTTCTTTGGAATTGATTCATTAGCTTGTTTTGCTTTCATTCAATTATTTTGTTCTTTTGTCTATACACCTTTTTCTTCAACTTATACTTATTTTTGGATTTTTTTAATGTATTCTAACAGTCTTTGATTTTTGTCCAAAGTAGCATGAATCAACAGATTTTGAACTTATATATTACTTGGTTGTTTTCATCCAATAATAGTCTTTTTAAAGCAATATTGCATTTACAATAATCTATACTACTTTATAAAGCAGATTTGAGAAAAGTCTTCAAGTCTTAAAATCTTAAAGTCTTAAATACAACCTTTTAAACATTAAGTACACTATTCTTATGCTTAAGCTAAAAGTATAACTTTATTAAAGCCAATTGTACAACTCACCTAAACTTCACATCATCATTAGAGCATCCACAGTGTACGTGTTTTTCACCAAGTTTTTTCATAGTTTTTTTCTTACACATTATTGTCACCTCAACAACTTAAAAACCTTTATATATCTCCACTATGTGAAAAACTTCACCCAAACTTTTTCATTACTTTTTAAAACTATTAAGGGTCTCACTATTTTAACTTTATATCATTTTTATTTTTATTTATAAAAATAAATACATTAAAATTCATACAAATACATATTTATTTATATAAATAAAATATTATTAATTTAATTATGTATTTATTTTACATAATTTTTTTAAATATTTTAATACAATATATATTATATATAAACTTCTTATTGTAAAACAATTAACCTCTCAAATAAAACTAAATTAAACAAAACTTTATATTACAATACTTGAAATTAAACAATACTATATATTACAATACTTGAAATAATAAAATTTTCATTCATGATCACTAAGAGACCAAATATGTTCGACTAAGTCGGAACGAAGCTGATGATGAAGTTCGTTTGAACGTATCTCAGAATTCCTTTGAAGGTACTGTTGGAACTCGTTGGTGGAACCTTGAAATATTTGTGTATCGTCATGTATGTCATCATCTGTCCAATTGAGTACTATATCGCCTTCATCTTCAACAATCATATTGTGCAAAATTATGCAAGCTTGCATAATAATTTTCATATGTTCTTTGTACCACATTCGTGATGGTCCTTTAACAATAGACCACCGAGCTTGAAGCACCCCAAATGCTCGTTCAACATTAAAATTAATAAAAATTAGGTTATTAAGAAATATATAAAAGCTGTATAAAAAGTATGTAAAATAAAAATTAAAAAATGTTAAACTTAAAAGTATGTATAACCGGAAATAAAAATTGGGTCATATGAAATATGTTAGAATTGTATAAATATGTTGTAACACCCGCAAATTTCTATCTGTGTAAGCCAATCATTTGAGGGATCCTTGAGTTCCGATCTCAGAATTTCATCCCCTACACCTTATCTTTTAAGCTTTATCGTATCGTGAGCACTCCGGGTGAAAAATGGAGGAAATCGGGGCGTGGTACACTCTGGGCGATAGTGCCCTGGCGAGAGTGCCCTGGGCACAATCGCCGGGCATAATCGCCAGCGGAGTGGTGCCCGCGATACAGATTGGGCGATAGTGCCCTAGCGAGAGTGCCCTGGGCACAATCGCCGGTGACTCCTGGTCGTTTTAAAATCAATTTTGAGCAGCCTTCCCCATTATTTTTCAACCCTTTCACCCTTTTCTTTCTAGAAACCGAACCCCAAACCCTAAAATCGGTTTTATGCTTCCAAGACACCAAATTTGTGATGTTCCAAGTGTTCCTCCTTCCATCCACCAAAGATTGGAAGCCATGGTCAAGAAGCCCCATCTTCACCTTCAACCTCAAGTTCGTTTTGGGTTTTCTAAGTTTTCGTCAAAACCTAAGTGGTAAGTGTATCCTTCCCATTTCTAGCCTCGTGATAAGTTATAAATGCTCCATTGATGTTTCCCTAGTGTTTGGTTTCTCAAATCTTGGATTTGATGGTTTTGGAAAACTAGGGTTTTGATCTTGTTGAGGATGTTAGTATGTAAAGGTTGGGGAAATGTTTCTATATGATTATGTATGGGTATTTATGGTTTGGATTTGTATGGATCTAGGTTTTGGAAGTTTTCGGCTTGAGGATCCAAACGGCCTTCAAAAGAGCTCGTTGGGTGAAATCTAGATTTAGCCTAAATCTAGCAAGGTGAGTTCAAGTTGATTTGTGAAAACGTTGTACATGCTAAAAATGTCTATTTTAAAGTGTTTATGTGTTCTACATGAAATTATCAATTGTTGGGTTATTTGTTAATCTTCGATTATTGGAAGTATTTAACTTTACAACTTTGTGTAATACCCACATTTGGGATTTTTGGTCACTTTGATAAATGTGTTACAAATGAATGTGTTTTGAGGCCTTATTGCATAAATAGATCTTTGATCAAAGAAATACGCTTTTAAATGTTTGTCGGGTCTTATGCATCGTTCATGAAAGGGAATGTTTTATAAGGTATTACTTGCGTTGTTATGCGAGGTACTCGAAAGAATGTCTATAGTCTCATTTTATGATTTTCATTCTGATCAGCAGTTAAATTTGGAAAATGCATATTTTGTGTTGTGAGGTATTTGGAAAGTATAAGAGTATAAGTTCATTTGGAAAATGGGTGCCTCAACTAATGTTGAGTTTTGAACTAATATTACTTTAGTCGTGGTGTTTGCATATCCGTTGGTCGAGTGCGTTTATTGTATTTTTATTTCATTTACCAACGAGTCAATGGGCTGCTAAGCCAGCATCTTGGTATTTTTATTTTGATTGGGTTTTAGGACAATTGTCCAGTTTTGGTAGCTCGACTTCGAGCCTTGTTGGCGATTTTGGATGAGGCACATTAGGTATCGCATGAGATGTAAGTCCTTCGTGCTGCACGTTAAGGTACCAGATGAGGTATAAGTCCTTTGTGCTCAAGTACTACGATTTTGGATGAGGCACGTTAGGTATCGGATGAGATGTAAGTCCTTCGTGCTGCACGTTAAGGTACCGGATGAGGTATAAGTCCTTCGTGCTAAAGTATTACGATATTGGATGAGGAGCTCGACGTAGGAACCCGACGGGGTTGAACTCGAGTTTCTGTGGGTGTACGTTTAAAGTCACTGAGCCTGACATCCCTTGCGTGTACTTTTGTTTATATGACTAGTCATAACAACATAAAATGTGCTTACTTTGTGGACCGTCACATTTTATGGAATCGGGAATCCCCCGTCACCGAAAGGTGTTGTTTTTGGGTATTGAGTTTTATTATCCAAGTTTTCGGTGACGTTTTGTATAACTGGGTTTTACCCTTAATTTATGGGTTGAGTATTATGCCCCACCCGTGTTTTGAGTGTTTTGGGATATAAGGTTTAACCGCATCTTCATAAATGGAGAGTTCATTTTATATTTACGCTTTGAGTGAGTTTTGGGTTAAAGCTAACTTATGAACGGGCGGCTTACATTTGCATAATTATCTTTGAAGTAGTTTGGTTTTGGAAAAATGTCCAAATTGGTGTTCTTTGTCTAAAATGCATATTATTGGAAAAATAGTCGTTTTCTCTTGTAAGACGTATCTTATTGAAGGAATATAACTTTAATCGCATCCTTTCTTTTTAAACGATTATTTTATATATGTTGAAAAACTCTTGAGCTCACTAGGCGTTAAGCCTAACCTTTTTATTTGTCGGCATGTGCATCAGGTTTCAAGGTTGGGAGTTGGTTCTAGCAACCCTATGAAGAGTAAAGCCTTAGCCAGATCCGAAAGTAAGTATTCGATGAAGTCTTCCGCCTTATGGAGATAGTGACTATGTATGGGTATGAGTAACACCCGTCATTTATAGTCCGTATGTTTAAGATGGTATAGGTGTATTGCAATTGAATCTAAATTCGTGGTTGTAGATGATTTATTTATTGATGTATTTAGAAAATTTTAAATAAGATGTTATTTCCAGATTTGAGGGTGTTATATATGTCAAATTTGAGATATTAGTTTAAAAATATAAAAATATAATTACTTTCATTATGTATTTATTTAATAATTATATTTAAATAGGATTACTTTAAATATTTTAATAAATAAAACTGATTAAATACGAAACTTTTATAAAATTCTATAAAGTTAAAACTGATTAAATACGAAAAAGCAGGTCGTGCAGTTACGACCTATGACGAAAAACCTCACGAAAAAACTCAATTGAAAAATCTCTCTACTATGTGAAAAACCTCAAAAGAAGGTTTTTGCTTTTTGAAAAACCTCCTAAAAAGCTCCCAAAAACCTCTCAACGAGCACACTGTGGATGCTCTTACCATTTAACAACGTACATCAGTCTTTCACAGCCCCAAGATGACGATTCACAACTCGAGAAGACGATTCACGCTCCAAGACGACGATTCATACTGCATCTGGGATTTTTTATCGATTCACCACACTCCTCTCGGTTTAGAACTCAAACTCTCGCCCCTCTTGATCCTCATTAATTCATCTGTGGATTCTCATCGTTTCCCTGTCGCTCCTCAGGTAGGGTTTCTAATTTCACAACCCTAGAGTTGTAATTTACAGTTATCATTTACATTTATTGTTTATGTAATTCAAAGACACAAAGTTGTTATGTAGTTTATCGCTCCTATTGCTACTCTTTATTTAGATACCCGTTGGTATTACATCTTCGTAGTTTGGATCTTGGAGAGTATCCTCATAGTTCTGGACGAAGAAGGTAAGTTTTGACACATGCACTCTTGTTTATTTTTAGAACTTGCACTCTTGTTTTTTTAGTTTTACAAGTATTGGGTTAAGGAGTGCCCATTGATGTGTTTTTCAAAAGCTGTAGAATGGTGAAATTGATGTTGAAGTTAACATGATTTTAGAAATCTCGAAGTACTATGGTTTAACAATGACTTATGGTTAGGACAACTTAAGGTTTCTAATATCAAGTAGTGATTGCTTTTGAATAGAAAAGTTAGTCTAGATTGAAAACTTACCAAAAAGGAAATGTTGTCTTTATTTGGAGGATGGAGGGGGGAAGCTAAACCAATGCCATGGCTAAAATATGGTGTATCCAACGTATGCTCCTTTACTGAAATCTAAGCTAAACCTATGCCATGGCCAAAATCAAGATCAATACATAGGATATGCACTTCATGTAGTATCAGTCAATATAACATAATTGCTCTAATTATGTTATATTGACTATTGTCACATTTAATGTTAGGCATGTATGATATATGTATATTAGCTTGCAAACGTAAATTGCATTCATGGTTGTTAGCAACTTTATGTATTTTAGGTTGTGTAGCATGCTTATGCTTTTGGGCATTATTAACTGATACATGGCTTGTGCAATAATGGCTTTAATGTTTTATATATCTTTCTTGTAATATGTTATACAAAGAGCTAATCAACATTTTATAAGATCGGGCGAGGTCGTGTTAAGTCAAGGATTGACCAATGGTAGCAGCAACTGAGTCGAATTAACATTGTTATCCTTGCCGATCCAACTTGAGCTCTATACCTTTGGGGAAACCGGAACAGTACATTCATAGTTTAGAAACGTTTCAAGTTGATTTTCTTTTTTGACATGTTTGTATTTTGTTTGCTCGTTGTAATTTGACTTGAATTTTTAATTGAAGTATTTTTAGGAGTATTTTAGGGAAAGCTATGTCGCCAGTCGCCACAACGAGATAAATCTTTTATCTCAACCGGAAAATCGTTGTCCTCAAGGATCAACTATTATATGCAAGCATTTATCCCTTTTTTGTTTTCTTGAATAAGCATTATATATGATTTCTCATTTGGAAATGATCAAGGGTTTTTCTAATTCGTTGATTCTCTTAAATGGATTATATTTATGCATCGTTTTTAGACGGATTTCACGTGTGCGCTTAAATACATCTAGACAATTTTTGCATCCCGCCGCATTGCACGGGCATCCAACTAGTCTATTTTATAGATTATAACATTAATTATAATATTTCATATATTTAGGAGGTGTTTGGGATTGCTTATTTAAAAAGATTTTTAACTTATTCTGGTGTGATACTGGAGATAAACACTTTTTATTAGTGTTTGGATGAAGAAAAAATTAAAAGTGTTTATATTGGTGTCAAACTGGTGAAAATAAGTTTTTCATAAGTCATTTGGTTCCAACTTATCAACTTATTTGAAACAAATTATGACTTTTTTAGTTATTTTATATGTATAAACAATTTCAAACACTCCTAAATAACAACTTATTAACTTATTACGTTTTGGTACCACAATAAGCTAATTCAAACACTTTTTATAAAACTTCTTTTTGTCACCACATAAGTTGATAAATGCTTTTAAGAAAAAACATAAGTTGTTTTAAATAAGCAATCCCAAACACTCCCTTAATAAATATTATTTTTCTAGTCTAAACATTTAATTTCAATATTTCTTATTGCTGAAATATATAATAAAACGTCCCCTCTCCTACTTTCTTAATTTTGGATAAAGTTTTAAAAAATCTGTTGAAACAAAAAAACTTATTGAAAATCGTCATTTTCTCCATTACGAAAAATATGTTAGAGATACTCTAATAGACTTTGGGTTGAATGGGTCCTCAAGATTACATAAGTATCTTATAAGTCAACTTATGATGCTGATTTTTCAAAAAATTATGTTTGATATGTAATAAGCTAGTTTCTAGCATGTCATGTAAAATAGTATTTTAACCGATAACTTGTAAGTCATTTATATTAGGGGTGAGCAAAACCCGACCAAATCTGAAAAACCCGAAAACCTCGAAACCCCCGACCCACATAGTCCGAACTAACCTGATCTCTGAAATCCGATTTTTTTTCCATTTTTTTTTACAGTTACTCAGTTCGGGTAAGGTCTCCATGCCCATAACCTGAACCCGTCCGCAACCCGAATAAGCTATTTTATTAATATTTTTCCTAAAACCTAATAAAAAATGTCGATTGAAATTTGGATTTTTTGATTTTATGTTTAGTTTAATCTTTAACATTTGAAATTTGGATTTTTGGAGTTTAAATTTATTTTAATCTTTAATGTTTAAGCATGAAGAATGAAAAGTTGAGAGTTGAGACATTATATGTAACACCCTCAATTCTGGAAATAGCAACTAATTTAAAATTTTCTGAATACATCGCTAATTGATTCATCTACAACCACAATCTAAGGTTTAGCTTCAATACACACATTTCATTCTATGAATACAGTCTACAATATGACAATTACTCTCTCCAATATGCGGAAGACTTCACCAACTACTTATCATTGCGTAAGACTAAGATTCATCTCTTCATAGTACTGCTATAACCACTTCCCCAACTGGAACCTGATGCACAGGCCGACAAATAAAAAGGATAGACTTAACGCCTAGTGAGCTCAAGAGTTTTTATCATAAACATATAAAGCAATAATCTTCAAGAATGTTATATAAATATTGGTTTCCAAAATGAAGTACATTAAGTCTGAAAGAAACCTCTTTTCAACATTCATCATCTTTGTGATTATTACCACGATACAAAAACGTTCTTTCGAATATAAATCCAAAACCCAAACCTTATGTAAAACATAATGCCACTTTAATAATCAAATACTGAAAACATGTATAAACTCTATCATCCAAAACATCCAAAAGCATGGATAAGATTCAATATTCAAAACCTTAGAACATGAATAACAACCCATACTCAAAATGTCACCGAAAACATGGATTATAAAACTCCATAACCAAAACAACACCTTGCGGTGACAGAGGATACCCGATTACATAGTATGTGACGGAACACAAAAGTAGGTCACATAACTATGTAGGAAATCAAAACGTGTAGATTATACACACAAAACCTATCAACCATGATGCCACACCGACGAGAAAACCACCAGAACGAAACCCAATCTAATCGCCGATAATCACCTAATACCTCATCCCGCATGATTACCGAAGCATAAAATAAACTCTTAAATCACAGGGAGACTTAATTCCACTATTTCCATTATTCATGCGTGCACAGATTCGAAACTGAAACCGGGAATCCAAGACTGACCGCAAGTCGGGCCATCCGACGCTTCAAATCCCAAGGATTCCCTCAGTCCCTAATTACAACTCCTTTTTCTACAGGGGTTTAAATCTATAGGCCTAATGAGTTCAAGGTTTTTTTTTTCCCGACCAATATGCCAATTTGAAATTTATAAAACTTTCAAATACATAAACTGTTAAACGATTAGATGTGCGGTAAAAATACACTATCGTTCAACCGATAGGTTTCCAGATTGGTTATCAACACAGCGTATATAAAACTATTCCCAAAACACATTTGTTCAATGCTTACGTTAATAACGGCAATAATAAAACATGCGCAACAATTTACACTATAAACGTGAAAATAGGTTCTTGCTCCTCAACACGTGCAATAAATGTTTATACAATCCCAAAAGAGAATTTCATATTTTAACCTTAAAATTCTTCCTCTTTAGTCAAAAGACGTTGCGGCCTAAAATCATCACCAAACCCATATGCAGCAGTTCATTCCCCCAAAAAAGGGCGGTAAAATAATGGGAATGCAAATAAAATTTCAAATCGAGTTTAAAGCTTTAAGTTGTAAAGATAAACACATTTGACCAAAAATAGAAATTACAACGACATGAGTACCGCTAGCTCGCTAAATGCATTGTGGAACCTTTAACAGTGAAAGTTAATGATTGAAATATGCTCAGAACAAAAGCTCCGTTTGAAATAACATAAATCTCTTATATATTTACTCATACCAACGTTATACTAAAATCCAATGCACATGCTCCCAAAATTATTTACGCAACGCAAAGTGACGTAAGATGAGACACTATAACCCAACTGAATTTCTTAAAACTCATTTACACTAAAATCGAGTGGTGTCAACATTTCCGTTCTCAACAAAATGTGCAAGACGACAATATGGCTAAAATATTAAACTTTTAAGAGTTTCCTCTTTTGAATGCAATGAGAGGTAAAGTGACACTTTTTGACAAAATTTACATGGAACACGGCGCCGAATAAACTCGCAAGTTTATACGAAACAAAAATTAAAACTCACGCATCGAAATAGACATGCAAAACAATATTCCATGAAATTTAACAAAACTCACACAAACTAAAATTTTCAAGAAATTCCGACTCAAAACATGGGAATAACTTTTCCTTTAAAACCATTGACATACGTGGAGGTGATCCAATGTCTAGGTTAAAATTTCATAGCTATGTGCCCAATACCCAAATGACATTAAAACATGGATGTTACAATATCCGAACATAGCATTAAACATGAGGCGTGAATGAAGAGAATTTAGATAACACTTTGCAATTACGTGCAACAAGACAATTTTATGCATGCTTAAGCTCACAGTTCAAAATATGATAAGTGCTAAATGCTTTATCAAACTTTATAATGCAAATCACTTTTCGTTTTACGAACATGAGAAATAATTTATGCAAATTTATTTTAGAAATAAATTTAGTGCATGAATTCGGTCGGCACTCACATCTTAGGATTACGCTCCCCAATAACCCGACATACTATTGCCATCCGGGTGTATCAAACATCTTAGAGCAACGATCCCATTAATTAACTTACAATTTCTCCTCGAAATAGAAACGATGTAATAAACTTATAGTTCTAATCCCACCAATAAATCTGACTTAAGATGATCAACTTAATGCATTCATCGCACTTAACTATCACTCCAAAGTGACATTGATATAAACATCAATTCTTCCTTAGCTTACTCGATTAGAAACTTTCTCACTACCCCAACGATAATCATACCAAGGTAGCGCAAGTGTACACATGTAGCATGTAGGTTCACCATAACACTGGCCAGGTGCCATTATGAACGTACAGTATATAGTCATCCTTGCGACCCTTGACAAGTTTCCCGTTTCTAGCGACTCGATCAATCCTCAAAATATCTTATCTTAGGGTACCTAATGTGCAACTTCACTTACAATTACTTATAAGAACTCTAGTTTGAGTCTAGGCATTCAAAAATCAATACCTAATTCTCTCAAACTTAAGCTCTGATACCAACTTGTAACACCCTCAAATATGAAAATAACAACTTATTTCAAATTTTCTAAATACATCAATAATCGATTTGTCTACAATAACAATTTAAGAATTAACCTCAAAATATACATACATCCTATTCAGCAATCTATGGTGAGGACGGGTGCTACTAAAACCCAATAACAATTACTGTCTTCAATCCTGCGGAAGGCTTAATACCCATGCATAGTCACTATCTCCAACGGAAACCTGATGCACATGGCGACAAATAAAAAGGTTAGGCTTAACGCCTAGTGAGCTCAAGAGTTTTAACATAAGAGAATATATCATTAAAAGAAAGGATTCAGTTTAAAGCAAGGTCTTCCGAAATATTAAACTTCAAAATAGAAACGACGCAATTTCCCATAATATGCACCTTTAAAGACAATGCTCCCAAACACACATTTCTTGTAAAACGATGCAACCCATAACTCACCCAAAACGGGATCATAGTTCGATATTCAAATGTGCTAAAATGTAAATAATACTTCATAACCCAAAACACCCAAAACTCGGGTGGGACATAATACTCGACCCTTAAATAACGGAAAACAATCCATATAAAAATGATACGCCATTAAAACATGAAACTGAAGCTTAATACTCACGCGGCCATAAAACGGAATGAAATCCAAATATTAAAGCATGGACAATTAAATATCCAAAATACAGCGGGCCGACAACGGGGGATACCCGTATCCGTTGAGAGCGGAGGAACACAAAAGTATGTCGCTCAAACAACGTTGATCGTATGACACTTCACGACACGCTAGCCCAAGTACCCCTACGACCTCTTGACAAGTTTCACCCAAAGAGATAGTTGACCTTAGCGAATACCACCGAAATTATCGCCAAAGGCTCGGCACACGGGGGATACAACGAAGGCATTGCCCCACACAACGAAGGCCCCAAACGCCCATCAGAGGACTACCCACAGTCATAATAGCTCAACCGGACTCAACCCTCCTAGTGCCTACTTGTAAAGACAAGTTCATAACCCATGAGTCCTGGAGTCCAACCCCGTACCACCAAAATGACCATCAAATAAGACTAACTTACGTGCCTATGGATCTAATGCAACATAGTCTAAAGTTACACGACTACTCATGAATGACTACAACACTCGAGTCTGTAACTATCGATAATATACAACAAAATGCATTAAGATGTAAATCACAAATTAGGCTCTACATCGAGCCATTAAAACCGGACAAATGTCCTCAAGACTCTTTTAAGCCAACACCGAGCTAAAATGCTCAAAATCCGTTTGACCAACAGTTACCGGTCCCCTAAATAATGAAATGTCTTTAAACAACGTTTACGAAGACACATACCTCAAGGACGAGATTAACCCAAAACTCAACGCATAATGGGACCAAAGGTTTTCCAAAGGGTTTATGAATGCAAATACACCAAAATGCATATAACATGAAATAGACTTCATTTGTACAAAATCGTCAAAGATGTATAACTCATAAGATAGATCTTACTTGTACAAAATCACCAAGAATACGTAATTCATGTTATTTAGTTGTTGAAACGTTCAAACCCAATATAAGCATTTTAAGAGGTTAACACAACCCAAGTTTACCAATATGAAAACTTATCAAAATACCCACACTTTGATAAATAACCAAGTAAAACATATTTTACTTCAAAATACTCAAAACTTATCGGCATTTAACTATTTCATGTAAAACACTTTGAAATAAACGTTTTGGCATGTACACCGTTTTCACAAATCAAGTTGAACTCACCTTGCTAGATTTAGGCTAAAATCTAGATTTCACCCAACGAGCTCTTTTGAAGACCACTTGAATCTTCGAGCCGAGAACTTCCAAAACCTAGATCCGAACATTTCAAACCATAAATAACCATATCTAATCGCTAAGAAACATTCCTCAAACATTATATACCAAGATCCCAAACAAGATAAAAAAACTCTAATTTCTCCAAAACCACCAAATCCAAGATTTAAGATATCAAACACTAAGAATTCACCTATGGAGCATTTAAAACCTTTAAATCAAGAAAGCTTACCAATAGAGACTATGAGACCTTCCGAGGACACCCATAACAACTCTTCAACCCGAGCCCCCAAACACAAACTTGATGAGGAAGAGGAAGATGAAGATGGAGGTTCTTGACCATAACTTCCAATCTTTGTTGGGTGGTTGAGAAACACTTGGAATCTAATGGATTTGGTGACTTGAAAGCATAGAAACCGATTTTAGGGTTTGGGTTCGGTTTCTAGAGAGAAAAGGGTGAAATGGGGGAGGGTTGAAATGAAAGAGAGTTGGAATTTGAGATTTATGCAGGTCTGCACCCACCGGCGATAGTGCCACGCGACTATGCCCTTGGCATAGTCGCCCGAAAGGGGGTGCTCGCGGTACGTCTCTCGCGACAGTGCCGGGCACAATCACCCAGGACGTACCGAGAGTCAAACTTCCGACTTTTCGACGCCAAAACTCCCGATACTCCGAGGGACTTTAAACAATGAAATTCCCCGACAAAACCCCACTGATTACAAGTCACAGAAACGTCTGGTTGACATTTACTTACTGAAATCACGGATGTTACATAAGAACACCGTGCCTATGGATCCATTGCACTAACTAAAACATTACATGACTCAAAATGAATGAACTAACGCATTCAAAACATGTAATTCTCAAATAAGATGCAGTAAATGCAGATCAATACCAAACGCTCTACACTGAGCCAATAAAATCGAACAAGTGTCCCCAAGACCCAACAAAATCCAAACCGAGCCATAAGCTCTACAAATCCAAAGACCTAACGTTGAAAATCATAAAATGAAACCAAATGTAAATAACCCGCATTATATAAACCTATACTCCAAAATATATAAATAAATCTCCAACGTAGTTTAGATTGGGACAACTCATTTTCCAAGTGTATTAAATCATTTATCCTTTCAAAACGTCCCATAACATACAATCAAACACTTATTTAAAACACACAATAAAATGCACTTATACTCCAACTTACTTCGTGACATAAATCATCAAAATACCAATGCGTATAATTTTAGTTGTCAAAATGCTCAAAATCCTAAACGTGGGTGTTTTACAAAGTTTATAAAACCAAACACTTCAAAATAATCAAGATTTGTCAAATAACTCAACATTTGATAATTTATGTAAAGCATATAGACACTTTAAAATAGGCATTTTGGCATGTACACCGTTTTCACAAATCAACTTGAACTCACCTTGCTAGATTTAGGTTAAATCTAGATTTTACTCCCAAAAATTGAATCTCCTTTGATGAAGGCTTGAAATCTCCAAGCAACCTCTCTAGATCTTAGATCCAACACATCTACACGGTTTCCTTTACCACACAAGTCATCAAAATCACACTCAAGTTGAAGGATGAAAGGAAAGAGGATGTAAACATCAAACCCTAGCTTAACATTAAGAGATATGAGATGCTTACCACTACAAAATACTCTTGGATACTCCAATAAACTTCAAATATATTGATATATACTTGAAGATCTCTCAAAAATGAAACCATAGCAACTTGAATCACCAAAATCGGATTTAGGAGGAGAAAGTTATGAGGAAATGAAGTTAGATCTCCAAAATCACGTATAAAACCCTTAGGTCGTTTCCCGCGGTTTGACCCGTAGCTTGGAAGTCGCGGGGTAAACCGCGCACTTCCTCAGCATCAATCCAGAGGGTTATGCAGCCTAGGGTCGCCCACCAACCCGCAAGCCTCCGAAATCCCCCATTTATCGCGTCCGACCACTGTTTTGGTCATAACTTCTTCATTCTAACTCCAATTTTGCTCCAGAAAGAACCGTTGGACTCGTATTTGAATTCTTCATCCAACAAGACTATAAAATCTAAGATTCAAGCCCAGAATGTTAATTCTTATATTTCTCTTAAAATACTGATTTCTATACTAACTTGAAATTATATTTTTCTAAAATTTGGGTGTTACATTATAAGTTCATAACCATTATATGTAAAAGTAGATTTGTTAAGTTTTTATTCAAACTTTGTTACTTTATAAAATCTGAAAATTTTAGATGTTCATGTTTGATTTTTTAGTTTTTAGTTTTTTGGTACACAGGACGGGAGTTTTACTAATGTAGGTGATAGAGGAAAAAAAATATTGCATCAACCTGAAACCCGACCCGATTAAACCCGAACCCCGATGTTGTCTGAAACTCGAAATCCTACACACCCGATTTTCATATTTAGGGGCTATATGTCAAACCCAAAACCCGATCGAATTATATGTTTTCTCCCACGACCCGATCCGAACCGACCCATGCTTACCCTAATTTATATAAATACCGTGTGCATATATATATATACAAATTGATTTTATTATTATAAGTTAATATACAAAGTGATTGAAGCATAAAATTATATAGTATTATATATATTGTATTATAAATTATTTATAAAAAAACTCTTAAAAACAATTGCTAAAACTTAATGTACCGTATTTAATGTTAATTACTTAAAATTTCTTAAAAACAACCATTAAAGTTTTATGTAGTATATTTAATGTTATTTATTAACTTTCAATTCTTATTTATAACCACTTTAACTCCTCTAAAATCACTTCCACCTCAACTCCCCTAAAATCACTTCCCGCATAATTAAATACAGGATAAAAATCAAATTTTATATATAATAAATCTAAAATATAATTAAGAAAATCTGATAGAATACTTAAAGTATATTTTATAAAAAAAATTATATTATTAAACCTAAAATAAATTACATTATTATTAAACTATAAAAAAAACTCTTAAGAACAAACTTTTATGCATTAAGTACCGTTTATTGATACACATTACTTAAAATTCAAGATTACAAGTCATAATGCATGAATACAAATTTATAAAACTATATGTTTGAATTCATAACTAACTGATAAACATAAGTAAAACAGGATAAACATATCAATTTAAATATAAAGAATTTATAATATATAAGATAATCATTGAATTCTAACAAAATACTTAATTTTTTTATATAAAAAATATTAAATTATTAAGTCTAAATTAAACAAATTTATAAAAAAACCATTATGATCACTCTCTCAAAACCATCCAAAATCGTACTGTAAATCGAAAAAAAAAACAAAAAAAAATGATCTATTAAAATCGTGATGTATCTCACTGCATTGTGTTAGTACACTTCTAGTATTAGAATAATACAACAATTAAAACTAAATTATGGATTTTGTCCATGTGGTTTTATAGTTGTTTTGGTTTTGCGGATTTGGTCCGTGTCACTAACGATCGTTAACAAACATCTGTTACGTGAGGTGAGTGGCATTTTGATTCTTTCCTTTTTTGTCTTTTCTCACTTAAATAAATAAAAATATATTATATTAGTCATATATAATATAGAAAATACACAATTACCCCCACCCCTCCATTTGATACCTGAAATCACCGACATCCCTTCTCCGGTCGCCTTTTTTCAACCACCATACACTATAACCCACAACAAATCAAAAACTCAAAATAAAACCCGAACCCAAAACAAAATCTCAAAATCAAATTCAAATTCAAACCTAAATCCAAACTTTTAATCACCAAAACTTAAACCTATCAAAGCTGGATTTCTTCAACGATATGTATTTGTATAACCCTGATCAAAACTTGTATTAGTTTTTGGTGTTCTTGACTTTTCTCTTGGACCTTGGCCATTTGCACGAATATTAAGAAAAAATAAAGTTTTTAGGGGGTCACACTATAGAGGTTGTAGCCAATGACGAGAAGAAGGGGAGAAATGGGTGTACGGTGGTGGTGTTGAGATATATGAGAAGAAAGAAGAAGGTGGTGCAAGGTGGTGGTGGTTGGTCGATACAACGAGGAAAAAGGTGGAAAAGGGGAGACGTGGGAGGTGGCGATCAATGCAGAAGGAGACCTAGGTGGTGGGGTGGTCAATTGATGCAGCGATGGCAAAGGAGCTTGATGGAGGAAGAACATAGACATAGGGCAAAAGGGTTGGTGTCCAGCGACGAGGGTTGATGGAGAATTAGTCACAAGTTTAGCCATTTAGGGAAATAGACGTGGTGGTTTTTTTAATAATGTAATAAGACCTCTCAATTAACAATCGGAGTTAACAACCATTAATGACAGGGACCCAAACGTTACGAAAATGGATACCATATTTTTTTGAATAAAAAGTTCGGAAGCTTAAAACCACAAGGACCAAATCCATAATTACACAATATTAAAACAAATAATTATGAATATAACTAAATATGATAGATTGACTAATCGTAATATCAAATTTGCATTTAAGAGTTCAAATTACTACGTATGCGTATGTATATAATTGTCAAAATGATCTTATTTTAACTAACATCATAGTTTAACAATCATTATGACAAAGACTTAATGTATTTGGACTTTAATATTGCATACACAGCATTGTTTGGAAAAACAAGTGACTTGTTAAGATCGTGGTTGAATTGGGATTGAGCCGTCAATTTTTGTTTGGAAAATACTTTATTATTATTTAATTAGAATTAAAACTGGAATTGACTGGTTAACTTTATTTTAAAGAACAATTAATACAATTTAGACACCCTATTATGATTATCCATGAAAAGTCAAAACACAATTGCAATATGTCATTTTATTTAATTATTGATTAATCAAGAAGTCGTTGAGTTTCAAATTTATTGTATCTGGATGATTATAAGTTACATTTTTTTTTTATTGATCTCGTTGTTGGTGATTTTAGTGATTATTTAAGTAATTCGATTCACAAGAGAATATGAGATTGCAAGTTAAGTTATGAGGTGTGAAATGTACAACTGTGTAAGCTAACTATAACCTAAGTTCGTTGGATGACGACAAGGACGAATATAGGATTAAGAGTTAGGGGGAGCATCGATAAATAAAATAAGTATTAATCATTTTTAAATTGACAATCACAACGATATTATATTTGATATAATGACAAATTTAAAAATAGACAGTGATATTATCTATATAATAAATCATTTTGCTTGTAATTCTAGTTAGGAATTCATTAACAAGTAAACTTGTAACTAAAATCACAACTAAAATTTATATTGTATTTAACAGTTGTTACGAGATTTATATGAACTTAATCTCTTGGACTGTTATCTAACGGTGAATAGTGCAAGTATACACTTATCAATCCGTTGTCGTCTTTTACAAGTAATAAAACGGTAAAATACCGAATATCGATCCACAGGGAAAGGTGTAAAAGCTTAATAAAAGTCTAATAAAAGAAATGATTTCAGATGGCGAATTTGAAGAAATATTGTTGGGTGGTTTTTTTTAACAACTAATTTGACAGAAATTAATTTCTTTAAATAGGAGCAAGGATGTAGGGATCCGTTAAGATTTTTGACAATTAGATTAAGTGAAGCGTCATAATTAATATATCCAACCATTAACTTTTCTAAGACACTCTTTCGAGATTGAGAAAGACTCGCATCCATAGACTTGATTCTAATGTTTCCAAAATAGAAAAAGTCTAGGCAATGGCACAATCTATTCCTTGTATAAGCTATATGGAATGAAAACGAGTTTCCTCGTATCTAAATAACTCTCTCGAGTATATCTCCATATCATTCAAGTTGATATGTCACGACGACTTATCTCTAAGTCCATCACACTTTAATCATTTTCAACAACGATCAATTTGTTAGGAAATGAATTTTATAAAAATAACCTTGAATGAATGATTGGAAATAATTATTAACTAATAATTTCCACCATCAAAAATTGGTTTTAATCTTAACTTCACCCCACACCCAAGCTAAGGTTGTTAGCCTATAATCTCTTGGGATCCTTGCATTTTTAAAAAGAAGAGAATACGACTAAAAATAAAATCTACTGTAAATTATGCAGATTAAATAAAAAAAAACGATGGTAGATTAGAGGTTACAAAAATTATAAATAACGATGACGTAATAAGGCGAACAATTAAAATGCGATAAAATAAAGACGTAAAATTAAAGTGCAATAATTAAAAGAAACGTAATATTAAAGTGCAATAATTAAAAGAGACGTAATAAAACAGATAAGAAATACTGAAAGTTAAATGCTTTAATTAAAATTAGACTAGTCTTCCAAATTTTCTCCCAATGATTGGAGAATAAAACTACACTTAATAGAGAGGATTTTTAGAAGTAATGGGAGAGAGTTGTGTGTTTTTTTACAACAAATGAGCAAGACTTTTTATAGCCAACAAAAGGGAGGATCAAGATATTGTCCAAAGGATAAAAGAAATGATCTTCTAGCCAATATCTTCCAAGATTTCCACCAGTTAATGCAAGGTTGGAGGAATATTCTAGGAATATTCCATAAATCTTGAGATGGCATCAAGCTGCAGCAAACTGCTGTCCCTCTGTTTTTCGTCACACGAAATCTCCCAACAAAAACGTCTAGAAGCCAATCTGCAAGCCACAAAAACAACATGAAACCAATGATTTAATGCCCAAGCAATAAAGATATGAGTTTTGCTCAAAGGGCCTTGATTAATTAAATATTCGTTTGCAAAAAGTTGAGATATGCGTTTAAAAATAGAGCATTTAAGTAATAAAATGAACGCATATCACACCCCCAAACTAAGACTGTTGATTGTCCCTAATCAACACAAAATAATGCTTGAACAAAAGAGGTTGTCTATGCCAAAATCCCACAAAAGTCATGCATCTATCCCTTTTACTTGTATAGGACAGCCCTTCATAAACTAGAGATAAAGATACTCACAAATATCATCAAACACAATTTCCATAAGCTAGCCACGAGTTTCAAATGGTTAAGCACTTTACAAAAACACAACGTTTGGATCCTTAGGACTTGGTTTTTAGGCTTTTTGGTAATTTTTAAGGACTTGCGGTTTGCATCCCACTTTTATGTTTTTGCTTTGCCCAAGGAGTTCTTGCAATCGATGTCTTTCGGGTGCCCTTCGTTTGAATGGGAAGCTTTATTTATATATATATATATATATACTTTTTTTTGATAGTATGCATTTTATGCTCTACTATTTTTTTATTTTTTATTTTAGCTTTTCCCATATGGTATGCATTTTATGCTCTACCATTTCCACCCAATGATTGATATGAACTTTGGTAACATTTTCTTCACATTTTTGGCTATCAACGGTAGCCTCCCCCCAACCGAATGTGACAATGTCCTCATTGTTGTGAATGTGGTGGGAGAAGTGTGGGAAAGAAGGGTGAGTGTATGAGATGCAACATGAGTTTCAAATGATGGTCTAAGTTCTTTCCAAACAATTTGTGTGTAATGCATGGCTAAAATGTGACCCATTGAAACCATAGGCTAGTTCTAGAAATGTGTCATAAATAAAGTAAGCAACTTTAATCTACTAGATTATTATGCATATCCAAAAAAAAAAGGTGATAAGATGCATGAGACATACCATGGCATATCGGGGATAAAACAACCTATCTAGCAAGAGATAATTAGCCTAAAAGTTAACTAATACTAAAAATTAAAGACGTCTAATAATTAAAACTACTTAAAAAGTTCAGTTTCTCAGATCAACTCACACAAAGCCACAGACAGGTGCCCATGGCTTTCTATTCCTTCGAAAAATGCTTTTATTCTTTGTCCATTTACTTTAAAAATACTACCGTCTTCTAGGTTTACAAGATCCACAACTCCAAAAGGGTAGATTTTAAATATTTTGAACGGACCGGACCATCTACTTTTCAGCTTTCCCGGAAAGAGTTTTAGCCGTGAATTAAAAAGTAACACATTTTGTCCCTCAAAAAATTCTCGTTTGTGAATTCTCCTGTCATGCCAGTTTTTTGTTTTTTCCTTATAAAGCTTGGCATTTTCATAGGCGAAATTTATATGTTTGTCTAATTCACAAAGTTGAATTTTTCTTTTTATTCCGACCTCAGAAATATCCATATTCAGCTCTTTAATTGCCCAGTATGCTTTGTGCTCCAATTCCAAAGGTAAATGGCAGGCTTTTCCAAAAGCAATTTTATACGGAGACATACCAATGGGAGTTTTATAAGCAGTACGGTAAGCCCACAGAGCGTCATCTAATTTAAAAGCCAATCTTTTCTGTGTGGTTTAACGACTTTTTCTAAAATTCCCTTGATTTCTCGATTAGACAATTCTGCCAAACCATTGGTTTGGGGATGATAGGCAGTGGCAACCCTATGCTTGATATTATATTTGTCCAAAACGCTTTTTAACAGATGGTTTATAAAATGAGTACCCTCATCGCTAATTAAAGCACGGGGAGTACCAAGTCTCGTAAAAATTTGCTTTTGGAGAAATTTAACAACTGTTTTAGCATCATTTGAGTGACATGCCACTGCCTCAACCCATTTGGACACGTAGTCCACTGCAACTAAAATATACTGGCAATTTCCTGAAATTGGGAATGGTCCCATGAAGTCAATCCCCCAAACATCGAACAATTCAACCTCTAAAATTCTATTTAGAGGCATTTCATTCTTTTGGGAGATTGATCCAGTCCGATGACATTCGTTACAAGCTTTTACAAAATCTTGAGCATCTTTGCACAATGTCGGCCAATGGAATCCAGACTGCAACACTTTTGCGGCCGTCCTTTGCCCACCAAAATGCCCTCCATAATTGGAAGCATGACAATTTTTCAATACGGTTGGTACTTCACTTTCAGGAATGCATCTTCTCAACACCTGATCTGCACATGATTTAAATAAAATGGATCATCCCACAGATAGAACTTAGAATCATGTCTGAGTTTTTGAATTTGTTGTTTATTAAACTCAGGGGGAATAATTCCACAGGCTAGAAAATTGGCAATGTCTGCAAACCATGGTGTCTCATAATGTTTTAACACCAGGAGTCTCTCATCTGGGAATGTTTCTGTTATGTCCCTTTTTTCCAGTTCTTTATCATGTTTTTCAAGTCTAGACAAATGATCAGCAACCTGATTGTCCACTCCTTTTCTGTCCACAATTTCAAGATCAAATTCTTGCAACAACAGAACCCATCTTATTAACCGAGGTTTTGCATCTTTCTTTGAAATTAAGTATTTAATGGCAGCATGATCAGTGTGTACAATGACTTTTGTTCCCATTAAATATGATCTGAATCTCTCGAAGGCAAAGACTACGGCTAACAATTCTTTTTCAGTTCTTGTGTAATTGATCTGAGCTTCATTTAAGGTTTTGCTTGCATAATAAATGGAGTGGAACACTTTTTCTTTCCTTTGGCCTAGAACAGCTCCTACGGCCCAATCGCTTGCATCACACATGATTTCGAAAAGTTTTTCCCAGTCAGGAGTAACAATCACCGGAGCAGTAACCAAAGCTTTTTTCAGAGTGAGAAAAGCATTTCTACAATCCTCACTAAAATAAAACTTTTGATCATGCTGAAGTAACAAGCATAAAGGTTTTGAAAATTTTGAAAAATCTTTGAAAAATCTTCTGTAAAAACCTGCATGTCCAAGAAAACTTCTTATTCCTTTAACAATGGTTGGCTCAGGCAATTTTTCAATCACTTCAAGTTTTGCCTTATCAACCTCAACTCCTCTTTTTGAAATCAAATGACCAATAACAATTCCTTCCTTGACCATGAAATGACACTTTTCCCAATTTAAAACCAAATCAGTTGTGTAACACCCCGATTTTCGAAAGGTATCATTTCAAGTTAATACAGAAACCGATATATTAGAGAAAAATAAGATAAAAGATTTTGGACTTGAATCCTGGATTTTATAGTCTAGATAGATGAAGGATTCAATTACGAGTCCAACGGTTCTTTCCGGAGCGAAAACGGAGCTATAACGAAGAAGTTACGACCAAAACAGTGAACGAGAAGAAAACTGGGAGAACCTGCGACTATGACCAGCGACATTGCCCTGGGCAATGTCGCCCAAAATGTCCAGAGGCTGTTAAGTTCGGGATTTCAGACTATTTTCTCATTTCTCTTCATCCAAACTTCTTCTACTCTCTCCCAAACCGATTTCCTTCTTTCCCCTTCAAACCCTAACTTACTTTGGCTCAAATCCTTGGATTTTGTGGAGGTGAAACATCATCAAGTGGTAGGATTGAAAGCTATGGTCAAGGATTCACCATATCCATCTTCATCTTCAACCTCAAGCTTATTTTTGGGTTTTCTAGGTTTTCATCAAAACCTAAGTGGTAAGTGTATCCCTTCCATTTCTAAACCTTAACATAAGTTATAAATGCTTCATTGATGATTATCCTAGTGTGTGGTTTATCAATTTCAGGTTTGTTGGTTTTGGAGAAATCTAGGTCGAAATTTGGGTTTGGACCAAAATGGAGATTTTGATGTGTAATGTTTGGGGAATGCTTCTATATGGTTGAATGTGGTTATTTACAGTTGGAAATTTATGGATCTAGGTTTTGAAGGACTTTGCTTGTGGACTCGAAATTCTTCAAGGAAGCTTAAAGCGGAGTAAAATCTAGATTTAGCCTAAATCTAGCAAGGTGAGTTCAAGTTGATTTGTGAAAACGGTGTACATGCCAAAATGTCTATTTTAAAGTGTTTACATGTTTTATATGAAAATTGTTAACTGCTAATCATCTGATAAGTTTTGGTTATTTGGGTATATTTAACTTTATAAACTTATGTAACATGCATCTTTGAAGTTTTTGGGCGTTTTGATAAATAAATCATGTTAACATGTTTCTTTGATGATGTAAGAGATAAATGGAGGTCATTTTATATATTTGTCCATTTGGTGCATACGATTTTATAAACCGTTGAAAAATGCATATCATGGTACTATGAGTCATTTTGGGTATCGCGAAGAGAATAAGTTCATTTGGAAAACGTTTGTTTCAACCAACGAGGAATTTTGGGTTATTTACTCTTGAGTCGTAGTATTTTTATAAATGTTAGTCAAGCGTGTTTTGATGTTTATATTGGCGCCCATTGGAGATTTACGTAATTGTTGGGCCTTTATGTCGGATTTCGGCTTTGTCAAGTCTTTAGGACTTTTGTCCGGTTTAATAACCTAAGTGGAGCTTTGGGGTGTGAGTTGCATTTATTGCATTTTATTTTGGAGAATACATGTTTTGGGTGCGTGAGTCATTCATTTGGAGTCATGTATTTTAGACAGTGTTGCATTGGATCCATAGGCACGTAAGTCAGTTGTATGTATCGGTGAGGACTCTTGGGATTCTCACCTTGGGAAATAATGTCGTGTTGGTATTGGTGTTGTCCCGGTTGTTTTGCGGAGAGGAACCTTTATGGGTTGTACTCCGGGACCTTGGGTTTGGAGTTTGATGTTCTAATTCTTGTGCACGAGGGTTAGACATCGAGTGTTATCAAGTAAGGAGCTGAGGCTCCTATCCTGACTGATAGGGAGTAGGCACTAAGGGTCAAGTGGGCACCCTGATGATGAAACTCCCTAGAGACCGAACAGGCAATAAGATCGCGTATCCTTGAGGTGTAGCTCGGCAGAGCAGGAAATAAGGGATACAGTGTGGTGGAGACTTGAATTATAGTCATGACTGGAGGTGTAGCTCGGCAGAGCAGGCAATACGGTCACGATCTGAGGTGTAGTTCGACAACATAGTTATGTGGCTTAACTTTGTGTTCCGCTACGTACAATGGAATCGGGTATCCCCCGTCACCGAAAGGTGTTAATTGGGTATTTAATTGTGTCTTTTTATTATCCATGTTTTCGGTGACGTTTTATTTATGGGGAATTGTTTACTCAAGATTTATGGGTTGTGTTTATGCCCCGTCCACGTTTGAAGGATTTCGAGAAGTAAAGTTTTATTGCATATTCTTATAAATTGAGAGCTTTGCTTACTATTCACGTTTTGGTTGAGTTTGGTATTAAAGTGGTTTTTACGAAAGAAGGTTCATGTTGGGTTCCTTATTATAAAGATGTACTTTTGGCAAATGGTGTCGTTTGATATTTAAAGTAAATCTTTCAGAAGGTCTGTGATTTAAATTACTTTCTTTCCTTTTAACAAATATATTTATTCCATGTTGTAAACTCTTGAACTCACTAGGCGTTAGCCTAACCCTTTTTATTTGTCGGCATGTGCATCAGGTTCCGGATGGGGGAAGAGGTTCTAGCGTTTTTGGTGAAGTGTTGAGTGCTAAGAGTTTGTGCAAGGGTGAGTAGCTTGATGAAGTCTTCCGCGTTAGTCGTTGATAAGAGCAACTGATATTTTGGGGTTTTAGTAACACCCGACTTTGATTAGTCTTTCTGCGAGACTTGACCTTTTAGTTGTTAAAGTTAAATCTAATATTCCTTTGAGGTGTCCCATGTGATGATTGTAAAATAGATTATATCCTTTTTGTTGTATAAATTGGAAGTTTTAAATTAGTTGCTCTATTCATTTTCGAGGGTGTTACAAGTTGCTTCACATCTTGCAAGACTTTTTTCAAGATTTTTCAAACATTGATCATATGATGTGCCATACACAGAAAAATCATCCATGAAAATTTCCATGGAAGTTTCAAGCATATCAGAAAATATGGACATCATACATCTTTGAAAAGTAGCAGGTGCATTACACAGACCGA
Source organism: Arctium minus (assembly GCA_954870635.1). Lineage (NCBI taxonomy): Eukaryota > Viridiplantae > Streptophyta > Magnoliopsida > Asterales > Asteraceae > Arctium > Arctium minus. The sequence goes on from OX941096.1 coordinate 46,523,984, forward strand.
ATGGCATTATCCTAAAAGCAAAGGTTCCATAAGGACAAGTAAAGGTTGTCTTTTCTTGGTCTTCTAGGGCTATTGCAATTTGGTTGTAACCTGAATAGCCATCTAAGAAACAATAATACTCCTTTTCTGCAAGTCTGTCTAACATCTGAACAATGAAAGGTAAAGGAAAATGATCTTTTTGGGTAGCTTTGTTCAGTCTACGGTAATCCATACAAATCCTCCAACCAGATGCAACTCGAGTGGGAATGAACTCATCTTTCTCATTTTTTATCACAGTGACACCTCCCTTTTTAGGGACACACTGTACAGGGCTTACCCAGGAGCTGCTTGCTATTGGGTATATTATCCCTGCATCCAACCATTTTAAAATCTCCTTTTTCACAACTTCCTTCATGATAGGATTTAACCTTCTTTGAGGTTCAATGGAAGTGAAATTCTTGTCTTCTAGGATGATTTTGTGTCGACAAATGGAAGGGCTGATACCCTTAAGGTCAGAAATGGTCCATCCTATAGCCTTAGTGTGCAGTTTTAACAAACTTACCAACTGTTCTTCCTGATGTGTTTCTAGGGTGGATGAAATGATGACAGGCAATTTGCCTTCTTCACCTAGAAATGCATACTTCAGATGTGATGGGAGTGGTTTCAACTCCAGGTCAGGTGGTGATTCAACAGATGGGATGTGGGTCTTTCTATCTTCATTTTCCAACAACTCAAAAGCTGCAGTATGTTGTAACATAGTTGTTTCACCTTCTTCTTCCCATTCTATTTTCTCATCAACCTCAGTCTCTCTCAAATCTAATATTTTTTCAATTTCCTCTTTATGGCACAAAGACTCAATATCACTCAGGGTAAAACACTCTTCTTTATCATCAGGATATTTCATAGAGTTAAACACATTGAAAGTGACATTTTGTTCATTTACTCTCATAGTCAACTCTCCTTTCTGAACATCAATCAAGGTTCTACCAGTTGCTAGGAATGGTCTTCCTAGGATGATTGGAATGTCTTTATCGGCCTCAAAATCAAGAATGATGAAGTCGGCGGGAAAAATGAATTTTTCCACTTGGACTAATACATCCTCAATTTTTCCTTTCGGATGAGCTATGGATTTGTCAGCTAACTGCAGGGTGACTGTGGTTGGTCTAGCTTCACCTATGCCTAGGGTATTAAAAATAGACAAGGGCATAAGGTTTATACTAGCTCCTAGGTCACATAGTGCCTTTCCAATCTCTTTTCCACCTATTGAGCAAGGAATAGTGAAACTCCCAGGATCTTTGAGTTTAGGGGGAATTTTATTTGAAAGGAGGGCACTACAACCTTCTGTTAAAGCAACAGTTTCATATTCATTCAACTTCTTCTTTTTGCTTAGAATGTCCTTGAGAAATTTTGCGTAACTTGGCATTTGTTCAATTGCCTCAACCAAAGGAATGTTGATATGTAGTTGTTTAAACACATCAAGGAACTTTTTGAACTGTAGCTTCTCCTTTTGATTTCTCAACCTTTGTGGAAAAGGTATATAAGGGGGAACAAGAGCTACAATGGCTTTCTCAGGGGACTGTTCTGCAGGTGTTGGGGTGATGACAGGGTTGGAACTTTTGAGTATGGGAGTGACTGGTGAAGTGACAAGATTGTCAGTCTTGGCGGAAGATGCCGAGGTCTCATCCTGAAATGATACCTTCTTTTTGCCATCATCTGGGAATAATAAAGGGAAGTCAGTTTTCTTAGGTAGTGATCCTATTTCTACTGGTTTTCCTTTATCTTTCCAAGTGGGTGTGATAACAGTGGGTTTGTGTGGTTCAATGGGCTTTTTCAGTTGTTCACTTTCTATTAAGCTCTTTCCACTTCTTAAAGTCACTGCTTTCACATGTTCTTTCATGGCGGGTCTTGGGATCTCTGTATCACTAGGCAATGTACCAACAGGTCTATTCCTTAACTCAAGTGCAAGCTGACTAATCTGAGTCTCTAGAGATCTTATGGTGGTGTTTTGATGGTTCATTGCTGAATTGGTTTGGTTAATGAACCCTTTCAAAATTGTTTCTAAAGAGGTGGATGACTCAGCTTGCTGGTTAGGTTTGTGTTGGAAAGACGACTGAGTTGATGGTTGATGAAAAGTCTGTTGGTGATGGTTTTGAGGTGGACTTGGGTGTTGTACTTGTTGTGGTTGAAAATTTGAAACTCCCTGTGGTTTAGATGCAGGTGGATTTAAACACGGATTGTTCCAAGAAAAGTTTGGATGTTGTCTCCAACTGGCATTGTAGTTGTTGGAGTAGGGACCAGGCTTGTTATGAACATAGTTTACCGATTCAGCATTTTGAGGGCAATGTTCATAGGAGTGTTCCCCACCACAACAAACACATTGCACTGAGAGTACTGCTGGAATTGGTGTAGTGGCAGTAGACTGCACTCCTTGGCCAAAAGTTAAGTTTTTTAGCATTGTGGCCATGGAAGTGAGTTGTGCTGTCAATGCAGTGTATGCATCTACATCATGAACTCCAACAGTCTTCTTTTGCGGTTGGGCGCATGGATCAACCCAATGTCCATTGTTGGTTGAAATTTTTTCAAGAATTTCATACCCATCATTGTAGGTATTAGCTGTAAAGGCCCCTCCTGATGTCGCATCGAGCATCTGTTTTGCCATGGGGTTTAGACCATTGTAAAACGTCTCGAGTTGAATACAGTAGGGAATGCCATGGTGAGGGCATTTTCTCAGCAACTCTTTAAACCTCTCCCATGCATCAGGAATTGCTTCATCATCCAATTGTTTAAACATGCAAATTTCATTTTTGGATTTGGCATTCCTGGTGGGTGGAAAATACTTTCGCAAAAACTTTTCAGCCATATTATTCCATGATGGTACAGAACCAGGTGCCAATGAGTTGAACCATGACTTTGCCCGATCCCTTAGAGAGAATGGAAATAGAGTGAGTCTCAAGGCATCGTTAGATACCCCAGGGATCAGAAATGCATCGGTGATCTCCATAAAAGATTTTAAATGAGAATGAGGATCCTCCGATGGCATTCCGGCAAATTGTCCATTTGTTTGCAACATATGGAACATGATGGGTTTTAATTCAAAATGGAGGACGGCAATATGGGGTCTAACTATCCCTGAATTTAATTGCTCAAAATCGGAGATAACATAGTCCATAATCTTTCCCTCTTTGGAATTTGCTAGATTAATAATGTTCGGAGCTCCATCCCTATTTTCATTGTTATCCTGAGATTCCACATCATCATTGTTAGGATGTTGATTTTGGTTATTTGGCATTTGTTGAAAAGGGAATTCGGGTGGATTTCCAAAAATGGGTGGTGCATCGTGGAATATCGGTTGTTGTCTTGGTGGATTTTCTATTCTAGGTACCCTATTTTCAAAACCTGGTGGGGGTGGTTCCATGATGGGAGTATCTATGGTCAATGAAACTCTTTGTGCTCTCCTCCTATTACGAAACGTCCTTTCAATGTCCAGGTCAAATTCGAACAATTCCCCACGTGGTATTCTTGGCATATGCCACTTCCAAAATGAGATTCGAACGGTGTTAGAAAAATCAAATCTTTTAGAAAACTTTTATAGACTTTTAGCGAGCCAATTCCCCGGCAACGGCGCCAAAAACTTGTTACGAGATTTATATGAACTTAATCTCTTGGACTGTTATCTAACGATGAATAGTGCAAGTATACACTTATCAATCCGTTGTCGTCTTTTACAAGTAATAAAACGGTAAAAGACCGAGTATCGATCCACAGGGAAAGGTGTAAAAGCTTAATAAAAGTCTAATAAAAGAAATGATTTCAGATGGCGAATTTGAAGAAATATTGTTGGGTGGTTTTTTTTAACAACTAATTTGACAGAAATTAATTTCTTTAAAAAGGAGCAAGGGTGTATGGATCCGTTAAGATTTTTGACAATTAGATCAAGTGAAACGTCATAATTAATATATCCAACCATTAACTTTTCTAAGGCACTCTTTCGAGATTGAGAAAAGCTCGCATCCATAGACTTGATTCTAATGTTTCCAAAATAGAAAAAGTCTAGGCAATGACACAATCTATTCATTGTATAAGCTATATGGAATGAAAACGAGTTTCCTCGTATCTAAATAACTCTCTCGAGTATATGTCCATATCATTCAAGTTGATATGTCACGACGACTTATCTCTAAGTCCATAACACTTTAATCATTTTCAACAACAATCAATTTGTTAGGAAATGAATTTTATAAAAATAACCTTGAATGAATGATTGGAAATAATTATTAACTAATAATTTCCACCATCAAAAATTGGTTTTAATCTTAACTTCACCCCACACCCAAGCTAAGGTTGTTAGCCTATAATCTCTTGGGATCCTTGCATTTTTAAAAAGAAGAGAATACGACTAAAAATAAAAACTACTGTAAATTATGCAGATTAAATAAAAAAAACGATGGTAGATTAGAGGTTACAAAAATTATAAATAACGATGACGTAATAAGGCGAACAATTAAAATGCGATAAAATAAAGACGTAAAATTAAAGTGCAATAATTAAAAGAAACGTAATATTAAAGTGCAATAATTAAAAGAGACGTAATAAAACAGATAAGAAATACTGAAAGTTAAATGCTTTAATTAAAATTAGACTAGTCTTCCAAATTTTCTCCCAATGATTGGAGAATAAAACTACACTTAATAGAGAGGATTTTTAGAAGTAATGGGAGAGAGTTGTGTGTTTTTTACAACAAATGAGTAAGACTTTTTATAGCCAACAAAAGGGAGGATCAAGATATTGTCCAAAGGATAAAAGAAATGATCTTCTAGCCAATATCTTCCAAGATTTCCACCAGTTAATGCAAGGTTGGAGGAATATTCTAGGAATATTGCATAAATCTTCAGATGACATCAAGCTGCAGCAAGCTGCTGTCCCTCTGATACCACAAATTGTAACACCCCCGACTCGCGCATCCTGAGACAGGAGGTGTACAATCCGGTAACCGGATCAAAACTCTAAAACCCACAATTCAGAGTTGTACTAAGCTCCCCAAAATAACAGTTAACTTCAAACAAAACTTAAACATAATTACAAGCCCAAAATGTTATCGGTTGAACTAATCCCCAAAAAAAGTATACAAACCCGATATATAAATGTTGATCTTAAGTTCTTTATACTCCCATTGATATCTCGATCTTTCAACCCATCCCTGAAGTGGAACCTAAACCTGCCGAGGAAACCTCGCCACACGAAATCTCCCAACAAAAATGTCTAGAAGCCAGTCTGCAAGCCACAAAAACAACATGAAACCAATGATTCAATGCCCAAGCAATAAAGATATGAGTTTTGCTCAAAGGGCATTGATTAATTAAATATTCGCTTGCAAAAAGTTGAGATATGCGTTTAAAAATAGAGCATTTAAGTAATAAAATGAACGCATATCAACAGTAAAAAGATTTAACAGTTACATACAATACTTGTACTATTGACTCCTCACATAATCTATACTACTTTATAAAGCAAATTTAGCCAAAGTCTTAAAGACAAGCCACAATGCATAATGTACTACCCTTTAAAACATGAAGTCTTAAAGTCTTAAAACAATCTTTAAAGCAAGAAGTACTACATATTAAAGCATCAATTTTTTGAAAATCTCATAATTACAAGTTGTAAGTCATACGGTACAAACTGAAAATGCATTACCATCTCTCAACTTTAACAAGGCTTTTAAGTTCCCTAGGAGCTTTTTCAGAAGCTTTTTAAGTTTCTATAAATTTCCTTTATAGAAATTTAGATTAGGGGAGTGCTATTTGCACCAAAAAGGTGCAAATAGTCCCTCCTAGTTTTCCGATCCAATCATTAATACAAATTATTATTATTATTATTATTATTATCTTTATATATATATATATATATGTGTGTGTGTGTGTTTTGATTTTATAAATTTATAAAATTTATAACTTTTAATTTTATTTTATTCTATAAATTTATAACTTTTGATTTTATTTTATTTTATAAATTTGTAACTTTTGATTTTTTTTACCTTCACAGCGTCTTCACTGTGAAGGTTCGGATATACCTTCACAGTCTTTTATCTGTGAAGGTTTGATTTTTTTTTTAACTTGGTTTATGTTTTTTTACCTTCATAGTGTTTTTTAACTTGGCAGTGGGACGTACTTGCCGTTTAGGTCCACTCCTCATTATTATTATTATTATTATTATTATTATTATTATCTTTATCTTTATATATATATATATATATATATATATATGTGTGTGTGTGTGTGTGTGTTGATTTTTTAAATTTATAAAATTTGTAACTTTTGATTTTATTTTATTACATAAATTTGTAACTTTTGATTTTATTCTATAAATTTGTAACAATGAAGAGGGATTCACTGGTGAACCAAGGCTCACCGGAGATGGGTAAAAAATTAAATTCGTGGCACTGTAAATTTTTGTGGGGAAGAGACATAGGGGAGTAGGTAGGTGATAATGATTTTAAATATATATTTACATTTTATACCCCTATAATTATTTAGTTAGTTTACTTTATACCTTTTACTTTTCTATTTTTCATTTTTCATTTTTATCATATTAACACATAAAATCGTATATTAACTAAAATACGTTAAAAAAATACGTTTTAATTTTAACAAGTTACACCATCATAATCGTCTACTGAGGAAGCTAAAAGAGATAGCCAGTACATAAAAAACATGGGTTCGTGAACCTGTTGTTAACAAGACTACTCGTGGACGGCCCTCGTTGAAGGATAAGCTTTTCAGAAAAACTCATGTTGATCCCTCATTTCTGACTCATGTTGACCCGTCTTTTACAAGTGAAAGACCCCTTAGACGTAGCAGTTCAAACGCGTCTAGATTTGTTGACAAGGAAAAAATGAGCTACCAAGAACCAGCGAGACACAGTTCTTTCATGTTCAAAAATTATAATGCACATCCATACATCAATCAATTTCCAGCATTTTTTCACCCTTACATCAAGCAGGTACATGATGTGATAGGTGATGGAAATTGCGGATTCCGAGCAATAGCTGTCTGGATGGGTCTTCATGAAGATGCATGACCCACAATTCGGTATAACTTGATGGAAGAGTTAGATACTTACAAGACAGAGTACATCAACGCTTTTGGAGCTGAACATTGGGATATTACTTACAACACTTTAAACTTCTTTCGATCAGATCAAGGTGCACCATTTGAACACTGGATGACAATGCCTGAAATAGGTGTCTTGATTGCTTCAAAATATAATGTGATATTACATGTTATAAGTATGACCGACAGTGGGACGTACTTGCCGCTTAGGTCCACTCCTCCAGTGTGGTATGAACATGTTGTTTTTACAATCGGATACGTTAATGGTAACCATTATGTCAAATTAGATATGAAAGAAGGATATCCGTTTCCGCAAATTGTATCACATTTTTTCCATTACAGTTATCCGTGTGCTGCTGGATGGGCTACCCCATATTCAGAGCGAATAAAGAAGTACATGAAGCTTTTACGGGTTAATTGTACTACGGATAATGTTATTTTAGAATAATCGAATGTAATATAGATTATTTTATGTTCTATTTATATGTTAAATCGCAATATTTATGTTTTATTTTTATAATTATATAATTAAAAAAATTAGTAATCTTTATATTTATAAATATTTATTTATTTTCAAATCAAAATAAAAATATATAATAAAAATATATAATAAAAAAAAGACAACTAAAAGACGAAATAACAAAAAAAAAACAAAAAAAACCAAATGATTTTTGCAATCATTTGGTGTATTTAGCAAAAAATAATGTGTATTTAGCCTCCCCTTTAGATTATTTCTCCTCACCCAAGTATTCAGATTATCTCTCCTCACCCAAGTATTCAGATTTTCATTGTCATTGCTCTCTCTATGAAGATGATTGTTGATGGTCTCTCCCTCACTTGCTGGTTCTCTCATTCCGGCGACTACGACGGTCACGACAACGGTGGCCGACGGATAGGTATTTTTTTTATGCTTGATTTAGGGATAGGATTAAAATTGTCGTGTTTCATACTAGCATATGTGTTAATTTTTTGCTTCGAGTGATTAGCAACATTCTCACACATCATAGAAGAAAATTCCTCCTCACATATGAAGATTGAAATGTTGTATCTGTGCCTTTGTTTGTGAATATGTTTTAACTTAATTTACTTTCTTTTACTAAAGCAGTCATTGGCATATTTTTCTTTTTGTATTGACAGGTTTCGGATTCCAATCTCTGTACAACTCAAAATTGAAAGCAACAAACCATTTTAAGGTATGATTTCCCGTTTTTAGTTTCATTCTTTCTTGTATGTTGTTTCTCGAAATGTTACCATTCCTTTCCAAGATAGGTTTTATGTCTTTTCTCGATTTGTTGTGATTTTGCGGCCTTTTCTTTCTTTTAGGTTTTATGATTTCAAGTGATTCAATGGAATTAATGTACTCGAATTCTCTAATTTATTTCTCATCTCCACGTTTGCTCTATTATCCATATCTTCTCGATTATTGATTTTGTTATGTTTTGTTGTATTTGATGTTTACAAACTGTAATCATCCTAAAATAGTGGATGATTTCTTCATAAAAACGTCCCAAATCCTTCTAAGGTATCAACTCTTGAGATTTTTTGCCATCATCTTGTTTCATTCATGCCTTACAAATTTGGAATGACAACATTAACAATCTGGCAATATTAAAGATATTACTTAAAAGGATATGAATAGTTACATTAAGGCCAATCCTCAAATGTGGTCCTGTTTTATTTAACAATTTGATAGTTATGGTTTACTCTTTAACTCAAATGGGTTATTTTTTTTAGCTTTATGGATATAAAAATTTCGAGTTTGTTTCGTTTTTTGTCAAGCTTCAAATAGCAGCTAATGGATGACCAAAATCAGAGGTACAAAAACAAATTTAGCTTTTGAACGATTGATACTGAATCATTTACATGCCTAATATTAATTCACTATTTTATTTGAAGAAAAGAGGAACTTTGATGAACAAAAATGTGAAACCCAACTTTTTAAGCATAGAAGAAAATGGTGGATAATGAGGCATTTAGTTGAATCACATAACAGAATTTTGCAATGTGTTTAAGAGATTGGCGACAAGATCAAAACAAGGGGTGAGCATGTGGATAAACAGATTGAGCAGAAGAAATTGAATACATGTGTGAGAGAGAAATTCAAAGGAAGCCATTGCTAGAGGCAACAAAAATGTAAAGGATAAAGATATGTAGAAGAGCAACATTAATGGCAAAGACAAACTTTGAAGGAAAATGTGAGTCTTTATTTGTGTGAAAGCATTTTCTTTTCATAATGAATCAATTTAAATTGGTAGTTACACGCAACATGCTGGGGATTTAAGGGACTTAGGTTGGTGAAATACTTGTAGAAGGTTTTGGAGTTTTAATTTGACATAAGATGCTTTAGTAGTAACTCAACAATCTTGCCCCATTTCCTATATTTTTGTTCCACGAGGGACAAAAAAACCGCATTTTTGCCTCACTCATGTCCCGTCCTACCCAGTCAAATGTTGTGTCAAAATGTGAGATAACAAGTTATTAGTCTATCTTTTCCCTTTATTAATCTATCTTTTTCCTTGTACAAAACGCACCCTAATTTAATGTTTGGAACCTTTGATAGGGTAATCTAATGGGATCCACATATTCTCACACATCCAATTTGCAAGCATAGGAATAAGGAATGTGTTGCTCCTATATTATTGTTTATTAAATAATTCTTTGGAATTTATCCATATTAAAGACAATTTTTAGTTTTTTATGCTTCTAAACTCCAATAGTTTTACCTAGGATTAATTGGTTTGTTAGAAGCTACCATGTGTGCAAAATGCTTTCGTTTCTCCAATTTTTAATCGAGTACTTAGGATATACGTCTCCTTGGTTCCTTTAATGTGTAATTGATCTGTGGGTAATTTCTATTTGTTTTTTTTATGATCACACTTTCTACAGATAAACCATTTAACTTTCAAGTTATGTTTGTGAGAAACACTTAACTATTAGTGGAAGATATGGTATTATATAATCAAGTTTTCAACATAGATTTATATAATGAAGTTACGAGTACTCATTATGGGATGTAAGCTTAATTTTTATGCTTATTGAGAACTATGTTAAATTTGTGGGTGAATATTGATGGCATATTCATCATAGATAATTGATTTTCTTTCTATGAAGATTCTTTCTTTCCTTCCATTTCTAACGTTTGAATCCAATGTTTGCAGAATCTGATAGTTGAGGACTTGCTCCAAGCACATACTATTAGTATATGAAAGCTTAACGAATTGAATTACTTGAACATACCCATCACATATTGTTTTTGGGATCTTTTTTATTGTCAAAGTTGTTTCATTGTTACCTGAACTTTATCGATTTAGACATGATTTTTGGTGGTTTAATGTATATAAATAATAAAGAAGTTGTTTCAATGTCGGTTGATTAAGTTGTATCTATATAGAAATAATAGCCCACTCGAGGTCAATCGAAGAGTTAACCCATGCATATAAGCTGATTTAGATACCCATAGTTACAAAAAATACGGAAAGAATCAAATTCATGACATGATGTTATAGTAGAATTAAACATTACTTTTTTTAATGATTTTTAGGATCATATAATATAATAGCATGATATTCAATTTAATTGAATATGATTTGACATCCATATAACATATTTGTTTTATACTTGTTTTCACACTCTACATAAAGGTAAACCAAACTATGTGTTCCTTGGTAAAAACATAATTGTATCATGCAATTTTACCAATGTTCTAAAAAACTCGCCGCACAGCCGCCATGGCGCGCCATGACACCAAGGCTTGTGTCTCACGCCACGTTAAGTCTGTGGCACGCCATGGCCAAATGCACAATTTCGTAATGCAATATTTGATTTTTCTTTACATTTTTAATGTCTTATTTGCAAGTTTTTTTTAATATATATCATAATTTAACTTGTTTATTATTATTAAATCATTGAGTAACACTACAAAACATATGTTTTATATATATAATGATATATATGAATTAGAAAAATGACGCCATAAGTCACGCCTTGAAAACGCCATGGCTTCGCCGTGGCTCATAAGGCTTGAGGTTTGGCCTCGCCGCCATGCCACGCCTCACGCCATTTAGAACCTTGAATTTTACTTACACTTATTCAGATTTTGTATCCCGCCGCATTACGCGGGTAAGTAACTAGTATATAATACATGTACTCTTAGATCCTCACATGCTCTATCTCCCCTCTTCATACTTATAGAAACATCCACTAAGGTGCTGTTTGTTTTTTAAGAGGTCTAAAGTCTGAAGTCTTATTTTAATTATGATTAATGTGCTATCAACTAATGGGTTGTCAGCTAATGGTTACCCATGGATAGTTATTAGCTGATGGTTTCCCACTAATGGTATATAAGCTAATGAGAGTTTTCCATCGATCCATAACTATTTTATTTTCACGACCACCTAATAATTATTTTCAACAACCGTTTATATTTATTAAGGAATTATTCTCGCATTTAATATAAAAATAGTTACGATTACCTAGGCTTAGAAAGGATTGATTTCAACCAAAACTGGACTAAAAATTTGAGATCATACTAATTTCATAATGCCCTGACAAATTTGGGTCGAAATATAATTTAAGAATAACAGGCTCTCGCATAACCTTAATTTTATCCCTACTTTACTTACCGTCTCTCTGTATTCTGGAAATCCTCCAACAATCTCGTTTTAACTCGTTACCCAAATTTGACTCGATGACTATAACAAGTATATGTAATTTTTAAGAGGGATATAAGATCATGTGAGACCCAACTATTTTCATGAAACCCGAGACCACATAAATAACACTAAGGGGCCGGTTACAAAATGTTTACTCGGGTAAGCGCTTACCAAGTTACATTACCTTAACTGATGAATATGACAATGACAAATAATCTTACCGGGTAAGAGCGAAAGCAATGATCAAGAGTCTTACCTGGTAAGTGAGCGCTATGGCTCTTACCCGGTTAAACAACCCCTTAATGTTATTTATAGTCTTACATGTGTCACGAAAACAAACCGATTCCACGAAAACAGATTAATCCCAGGTGTTTACAATGTAAATATGTAAAAAAACCCAAATACTATTTGATTTTTTACAGATTTGATGCCTAGTAAAGAAATAGAAGCAAACAAAGGCCAGCGATAAGGGTTTTGCAAAAAATGTGGTTTTAACTTTGAAGCTCGATCCCACCCAATCATGGTTTGTGGTTTCTGTTTCATTTCCAAAAAAGTGTCAAAACACACACACTACACTGCTACAGTTAACGAAAGCTCATTCAAGACGATCTCTTTGAGTATGAAAGCTACTTGAAATGCTTTCAAACCCCACTTTTTTGACCCCTTTTTCTTCTCTGATGAAATTTGCTGCTGCAACCTTAAATGCAGCTGCGATTTTGCTCATCCTGAATCCTCTCAGGTTTGTTCCTTCCACTATCAATTTGTACACATTTCAACACTTTACCTATTTGCCATTTTTGTTGAATATCTGCTTCGATTTAATAAGAGTTGGGGGTTCTTATTTGTGAGTTTTGAGTTTTATACGCTTGCGATGTTATTTGTACTCTCAATTTTGCTGTTATTTGATTCAATCTTTACTACTGTAGTACTGTTAGCAATGCCACATTTGGATTTCTTCTACTTGAGCTGTTATTTGGATCTCGATTTCCTTCCTAGACACTCATTTCGCATTGTTTGTCTACATTTCGTTTAATTTCTGCTGCAATTCTATAAGCTTTAGGGTTTGTATTTGTGCCTTTTGATTATCTCTGGTTATTCAGGTTTTTCAACTCGTGAATTTGTTCTTTATTCATTCAATTTTCACTGCCAATCGTAATGCCACATTTTATCCAGGGTTTATTAAACAGAGTTGTGAAGATTGAAGATAACTCTTGTTATTTTGTGTTTTCTAAGAAACAGGTCTTGGTAGGCAAATTTCATTTGCTTTTCGACATACAGCAGATCTCGTTTGCTATATAGTGCTGAGTGCTGATTATTTCTGGATTTAAAGCCATTATGGCAACATGTATATCGCAACTGTCGATGCCTTTAGAAACTCGAGATTCGAAGGGGGTTCTCGCTGTTTTTCGAAGGAGAGTTTCAATGGAGAATCACATGGGAAGAGTGGGTTTCTTGAAATCAAACGATGGAAAACATGACATTGCTTCATATGCTCACCAAATAAGTTGTTCAGCAAATTCTCACAGCATCAATCAATTCAATAACAAAGACTCGTTTCTCAATCTCCGCCCTGAGGTTTATCTGCTTAGAGGTGAGGGAAACAACACAGTAATTAGTCCCCAGGATAATGGGTCAGGTCGAAAAATTACTGATAGTTTGAGAGATTCGACAATCGCTAGTAATTACAACGAGGCCAAGATTAAAGTTATTGGTGTTGGAGGAGGTGGGTCAAATGCAGTTAATCGCATGATTGAGAATGCAATGAAGGGTGTTGAATTTTGGATTGTTAACACAGATGTTCAAGCCATGAGAATGTCGCCTGTTTTCCCTCAGCAGCGATTGCAAATCGGGGAAGAGTTGACCCGTGGACTTGGTGCCGGTGGTAACCCTGATGTTGGCATGAATGCTGCTAAAGAAAGTAGACAATCCATTGAAGAAGCTCTTTATGGTTCAGATATGGTTTTTGTGACTGTAAGTTCTTTCCTTTTATCCATTGGTGCATAATTTTCAAAGTTTGATTCTACTTTCTGAATGCCACTTGCAAAAATATAAGATAGGTGTGAGTGTGACCAACAAAGCATTTAATGATGGCCAAAATGCATCAAAATGCTACAAATTTTGTCTTAGTTATTATTTAGTGTAACAATAACTTTTTCCCCTCAATTAGTGTAACAAGCATTCAATTGAATCAATTCTTTCTATTGTGTACCTATTGTGACCGGTAACTGGTAGATCTTATAACTATTGGTTATATAGATGGCAAATTGTCAAGTTATATTGTAATTCTTGATTACTTGGAAAATTGTCACATCGAAATCATCCAATACCACGCAGGCTAAAACCCCGTTTATTAGGTAAAATAGGTATGAAATAGGAAGAATTGAACGCGTTGCACTAATTGAGAAAAAAATTGTCATTACACTAAACAGAAACTTAGGCAAACTTAGTTACATTTTGATGCATCTTGTCATTCGACAACTTAACCATTCATGATTAGGCTATGAAATCTTTAAAATTGGGCCATATTCATTCTATATTTCTATCATTGTATTTTGTGGCCAATTTTTTATGATGTAAGGAGAAACAAAGTCGTGATTGTGAGTCCTACCGAGGGGGGAATGGAGGAAAATGGTATAAACGAACGACATCTTAGTTTTCAGATTAAAGTGAATCATGTTGACCAAAATCAATATCAGAAAGATCTTTTGTAAAGGAAACATTGTAATATGAAGAACAAAAGTGGATTTCGATGCAAACAGTTATGTCAGGAATTTGCTTACACTTATGCACTTTGAGGAGTAAAATATTAAATCTATCACGTGGGAGTATCCCTTTCTCAGGAATGGAATCAAAATTGATTAGTACTCGATCTTATTGATTCAAACTTGATTAGTACTCAATATTTTTGAGTTAAAGTTGATTAGTACTCTATCTTTTTGAGTCAAAGTTAATTAGTACTTGATCTTTTTTAGTTAAAATTTGATTAGTCTCGATCTTTCTGAGTCAAAATTGATTAGTATCAATCTTTTTGAGTTAAAACTGTCATGTTAGCTTCACTTAGCTTCAAATATTCGTGTGCAGGCTGGAATGGGTGGAGGAACAGGTACTGGTGCAGCCCCTGTGATTGCAGGGGTTGCAAAGTCGATGGGTATCTTGACTGTTGGTATCGTGACAACGCCTTTCAACTTTGAGGGCCGGCGACGAGCAGTTCAAGCACAAGAAGGAATTGCATCTTTGAGAGAAAATGTTGACACTCTGATTGTCATTCCGAATGACAAGTTATTGACTGCTATTTCTCCATCTACCCCTGTAACAGAAGCTTTTAATCTAGCTGATGATATTCTCCGACAAGGTGTTCGTGGTATCTCGGATATAATTACGGTATGAGATTCACAAGTGACCAGTAAAAAGTTAATTTTTAAGGTATTCTATATTAAATTTTGGCCATAAGAAATCAACAAGCAAACAAACCAAAGAAGCCCAATATATCCCATCTAGAGGTGGGATATGGGGGTGAGATGCACGCAGGCCTGTCCTTTACCCCAAAGAGTAGAGCGACTGTTTTTGTGAAACCTTCGGCTAGAAATCAACAACAAACACTTTTCCCTTTTAAGCATACAAGACACAAGTTTCTCCCTCAAAAGAGGAATGAAATAATTAACTCGAAAATATGAGTTACCTACTTACCTTAAACACTTGCAGATACCAGGCTTGGTTAACGTGGATTTTGCTGATGTTCGAGCCATTATGGCAAATGCGGGCTCATCGTTAATGGGAATAGGAACTGGAACAGGCAAGTGAAAACACTATATTATTAAACATATTGGTATTGCTTCCGTTATTGATTCCATTATATGTGTATTTTTACCAAGCATTGTGGTGGCCTTTATGAAGATGAACTTAGGCTAGGAGCCGAATCTCATGAGTTCTTGACTTCTTTCATCCTCAATGTTAGGATATGTGGAACCTGTTTGAATCTCTCTCTAAAAACCCTTTTAGAGGAGAGGGTGGTCCCTACATACACACACACAGACAGTTTTGATGGTCCATGTCTAGCCGATGTGGGACTCCAACACGCCCCCTCAAATGGAGGCTGAATGGTACCCCCAAGAACGAAGGCGAAAGAGTGTGTCGAGCCCCTAGGTGCTAGATCTTGGTTCTGATACCATGTTAGAATATGTGGGAACTCTTTAATCTCTCTTTAAAAGAGCCCTTATAGAGAGCAGGGAAGTTCCTACATGTACACAAGTTTGATAGTCTGTGGGTATCCGATGTAGGACTCCAACACTCATATAGTAATGCATGTGAAATTGACATAATGACAATTTCATACAGTAACACCACCTCCATATCATGATTATGAATACCAAGAGGCATAAGTCATGAGATTTTGAAAAATCTACCCAAAATGAGGTAGAAAGAGAACCTTAATTTGTGGTACATTTCCTTCCCATGTTTATTCATAAAGTTACATGAATTTTGATGTTTTTTACTCTTCATTCCAAAACGTTGGTCTTGTAAGGTTTTGGTCACTGATTAAGGAATGCAATTACTTCAAGAGTAAACTCCACTTTTGGTCCCTGTGGTTTGCATAAAAAAAAATAATCTGAAAATCGTCCCTGAAACTGTATTTCAGTAAGTCAAGAAATAGTCGCCATGGTAAGCATTTGCTTTGAAAATGGTCCCTAACGCTAACACCGTTAAAAAATTCTATTAAGTGAGGGGCATTTTTGTCTTTTTACCCATTTATCTAATTTTCTTTTACTTGCTCCTGTTTCAAAACTACTTTAAACTCCATTGACGTACCTTTCTTTACAGGGAAGACCAGGGCAAGAGATGCTGCATTGAACGCGATTCAATCACCTTTGCTAGACCTCGGAATTGAGAGGGCAACTGGAATCGTTTGGAATATAACTGGTGGTCCTGATTTAACATTGCTTGAGGTCTCTCTCTCTCTGCTTTTTTTTTTCTTTTCTTCTGGGTATGATGCCACCCTCTAGAGCACCCCACCCCACCCCACTATACTGGTTCCACAGTTATTATGAGGAGGTAAATCATGTGTCCCGACCTCTCACTCATTCTGCAAGAATGCCCACCTTCCTTACCTGCTAGGCTAATGCCAAGCCTTTGACATGACGTTCCTGCGGAGAATAAAGAAAAATTACCCGGCAAGTGATTCACCGCCTTAAAACCACAAACGACAAGTAAATAAGAAAGAAACTAACTGATTTCTATCGTTTGAATTTTTCAACCGAATGCTACTCAACATGCGTGTTGATAACTTTTCCATCCGTTTGATCTCTTTAGTATTATGCTTAAGCCACCTTATTTATAAGTGAGGTCTCGGGTTCAAATCCGGGCATCACCCACCTGCTTCATGATGACCGTGGGACTGGTGTGATGGGGACGCTTCAAAGGGTGGCGTATACCCTTTTTTTTAACGCCGCCTTGTTAAAACTGGGGTTTTCTTAGATATGCAATTTTATATTATTAAAATATATTGCTACTCCCTCACCTTCTTAATGTATTTATTGACATCCTCTAAAAGATTGACATCACTGTTATTGAACGTAGTCCGTTTGACATTTAAAGTTAAAGTAGGATAACTAACAAAGAACACAGGGAGCATAATAATTTAAAGCAGCTGTTTTCCGTGAAGATTTTTCAAGGATAAATGGCATACTACTTAGGTTGCATTTGTTAAACAGTAAATTTAAATAATTTGTATCAAATCTGATATTGAAGATTTGTCCTCTTTAACGTCCATACTGATCTAGTTCAAATGGAACATTGCAGGTAAATACTGCAGCTGAGGTCATATACGATCTTGTGGACCCCACTGCAAACTTAATCTTTGGAGCCGTCATTGACCCATCGATAAGTGGTCAAGTAAGTTTATTTTGTTAGTTAACCCAGATAGCACCGATCCTGATCTTTAGGAAGTGAAATCTTTTTGAAAAACACAGGTTGACATCTATGTGTTATTGTTTGGCTATTCAGGTTAGTATCACTCTAATAGCAACTGGATTCAAGCGACAAGAAGAAAGCGATGGCCCGCCACTCCAGGTACTATTATCCGTTTATCACCCGTAAATTAAACCGATTTCAGCTTCTCTTTTCGGGAATCTTGTTTCCCTTCTTCCCTCTAAAACTCGATCTTTTTCAAAGAGGTTGGTTTAGGAATTTCGCTACATCAGAAAGAACCCTTTTTCCCCCTAATATGTGGCTTTCAGTTGTGTTCTCTATTTGTTTTACTTGTCCAGTTCGCAAGCCGGGGTCTTCTAGAAATAACATCTCTGTCTGTTGAGACAGAGGTACGGTCAACTTACATCCTACCCTCTGACCCTACCTTCAGGTGGGGATATCCCGAGTATTTGGTTTGGTTTACTACATTGGAAATGACTTGATTGCGTCGTGTATTTGGTGAAAATGCAGGCAGTGCAGTCAGATGTGGCTGGAATTAACCGACGGTCACCAACTTTCACTGAAGGCAGCTCGGTAGAAATTCCCGAGTTCTTAAGGAAGAAAGGACGGTCACGCTACCCACGTGCTTAACAATGCCAATTTACCCTTTTCCCCTCGATATATAACGAAGCATGCTGTTATATGTAAAAGATCATCACCATGGTAGTCTAGTAGTGAAGTTTAAGAGATCGTTGTGCAACCTGCCATACCCAATAAACGGTTATACTCCTCATGTCGCAAAGTGGATGGCAATTGGCAACTATATTACTTGCGGTCCAGATTTTTCGAACAAGTTTAGGGCGTGTAGCGAACTTGCCCAAGTTGAAATTGTACAGGATACTGATTCCTTATTTGTTTGACCTACTTCCTTCATATCTTTCCTGATGCATTTTCTGTTTATGGTACTATTTTGCTTTTTTGCACACTAACAACTGTATCATGCTTGTTTGTTTGTTTCTTTTAATTTTTGTTTTGCAAGCTGAGACTACTTCAGTCTCTCTAACCCTTGTGGTAAAGACAAGGTCTGTTTGCATCCTACATCTGCTTGCGATGTACATAGTTGGGTTGGTTTAATTTGGTATGTATAAGTTAAGTGTTTCTGCCTCAACCCTGGAGTCGATCTTGAAGATGATTGAATGACTATCGTGTATCCTATTTTATGATAGTGTAGATGCATATCTGCAACAGTATTGCCTATAGCACATGAATTCGTTAATCATATACGAGCTTTATCGACAAATGAATGACTATATTTAGTATAATGTTACAGCATCCCAGAAACCACATGTTCAATAAAAAACCACATGACAAAAGGTGGTTGTTGCTACATTTGTACAAGTATGTCCGTTCATTTGAAGTGTAGACTTGCAAAACCAAAAGACTTTTAAGAGAAAGAGAAGACCAAACACACATCCAGTTGTGTAGACTTGCAAGAAGTGTAGGAGTAGGATGTAATTGCCTTTTAAGAGCTCAAAAAACAATGGGTGATGCAAGCTTAATATGATCTTCACCTTTCCTCCCTATGACAAATTATGTCACTGTGACCTGCATTTCATCATATACAAGCTTCCAAGTCATTTCCCAATCCACAAAAGAAACTAAATCCTACCAAAGGATCATTGGTCCAATGGTACCCAATAGTTCCCAACCTCCCAAGAGGTCAAAGGTTCACACCACACCAAAGGTGAGGAGTGTGAGAATTTGCCATATATAATAATTATATACTTAAAAGAAAAACTAAAACCTTCTGCCAAAAAGGTATGAAGAAGGTTCCTCTACTGTACTGGTCCCACGACCATCATGGAGAAGGTAAATCGCATGTCCCAGTGACAGGTGGACCCCTCACTCATTCTGCAAGGATACCCACCTCCTTACCCGCTAGGCTAAAGCCACGGGGATCTAAAACCTCTTAAGAAACACTTGGCATAAATTTATTATACCAAATAATACTTAATAGCAATGATTATCTAACGCTAGCAAGTAGCATGACGATCTCAGATTCAAGGGGTATTTTATATACTTGATAGCAATGATTTTGTGCACAATTTCAGTCAAAATGCTTTATTTATATAGGCTCGGAGGGAGTATTTGTTCAAACTACTTACCTTTATAGAGGGCATTTATGTGAAAACCAGGAAATTAATTAATTTCTGTAAAATTGGTATAAGTTGAACAGACAAGTTAGAACAAACCTTGATGATCGATTGCGTTTATTTGCGGTCCTGCCATTTCTACTCCATCATCATTAAGCAATAATATCCCCGATGAAGTAACTTCAAAAGGAAATGCAAGAGGTGGCGACATTGGAGACTTTGCCACCTTTATAAACCGCTGGCCTGCACCAAGAACATCATGGTTGCTAGATATATCGGTGATAGCGCTCACAAAGCATTGGTTCTTCTCTCCTGTTTGCTCACACTTTTGCACAATCCAAGGGCCTTAACAAAACAGCCGTTCTATCTTTTTGGGGTAGAGGACAAGAATGAGGCCAATTTCAGATTAATATCTAGACATTTGAACTCAAAAAAAGGTAATATCATTGCATGATTTCCACAAAGGCAATAACAATAAAGCCAAACCAGTATATCCCACTCAAAAATCGGGTCTTTTTTTTAGGGGGGGGGATGTACGCAGTCGTCTACCCCAGAAGGCAGAGCGGCTGTTTCGTGAAAACATCACCTTGTGCAAAAGCGTGAGCGAAAAGGAAGGAACAACCAAAGGCTAGTAAAATGTAAGTAGCAGAAATAGAAAAAAAAGACGGGCACATTGAAACATAGAAGTAAGAAAAACAAATATCCGTCCACCATGGTGCATTTCATTGGAAGATTCCATCGTATGCGGTAGAAAGTGTTGAACCAACCTGATCTAGATTCTAGAACTAGACGAATGGTAACAGCATGAGCCCAATGAATTCCCAAAGCAGCAACAAGATGAGAATCAAAATTGGCAGTATCCTCTATAGCACCGGTCCTGCTCTCCGCTGCATACCGTAATTTATTATTGCATTTGTGACTGCATACTTGCAACATGTGACGGAAAACTATGACTTCATACCTTGGAAAGAATATTGAGTGATTTCACTAGCACTTCGAGATCTTACCTGGTTTGTCATCACCACAGGTATTCGTGAAAATTCAGCCAGTGATCTGGAGATGTCAGTTAAAAAAGAACTAGTAAGTCCTTTAAAGTTAATAAGATAGTATTTTTACAACAAAAAAGAACCAAGAAAGATGGCCCTCACTTTATGAGTGATATATGCCAGCCCAATGGATGTTGCCTTGGAGGTCCTTGTTCGTATTCCCTGAAGACAACAGGATGAGCATTCTATGCATGTTGGTTGATAGTGGTTTCTTAAAGTATTTCTTAACTTTGTTATTCAATGTTTCTGATGACTACAAACTAATAACCAACGACAATGAAAGTTGCATAAGTCTTTAAAAGGTATGTTGAAAATTTATTAATCAATGTGGAATGAAGATTGCCAGTTAAGTCAGAGAGCTTACGACATAAAAACGACTGTACTTGGGCATACATAGAGATTTAGAATTAAGTTAACTCACCCTGAAACAAGAGCAGCCATGCTATCGATGATTAGCAACTTCACTTGGTGCTGGAGGATTGAAACCTTGATTTTCTGCAAGCTGGAAAGAGAATGGTTGTAAAGCATGAGTTTCTACTCGATCATATACACCTTGTTAATTAGAACTAAAGCAAATTTGTGGCACAAAGATGGATACGGTCATAAGTATGTGGAGACGTCTTTTTATAAGCTAATCTCATAAACAAGTTCTTCTTGTGTTGATTTGTATCAGCCCTTTCTGGGTTTTTCTCTTCTGTCTTCCTCTAAATGTATCCGTTAGTAATTTGGGGGCTGTTAAATACAACAGAAAGGGGGGGGGGGGGGGGTATTTTGTTTGGTGACACCAAATTGGGTGGAAGGCTGGGAGAAATCCGGCCTCTCGAAAGCTAGAACCCCTTTTGTAATCTTTCAATTAATGCAAGCATTCTCAGTATTTTGTAGAAGTGTGTATCAGTAGGAATGATTGAATCAACTTTTGTACCTCTCAGTGAACTCAGTCAAGGAACCTGGTCGTAGAACTGTGATCCTACCTGCCATCTACACAAAAACATGAAAAAAGTACCTTCAGATGTAAAATATTTGAAAAACGCTATAAGAATATTACTCGAACCTGTCGAATAATAAATGCATGTTTCCATCTCTTCATATCCTACCAGGGACGGACCCATAAATTTTTTCATACAGTGGCACCATATAATATAGGAAAAAGAAACCACGGTTTTAATCGATGTGTCTTCGTCTTTTACCGACGTTCAATATTGTCTGATGTGTTTTTAGCCTAATTCCACCATTTCGAGGGATTTTTAAAGTTTTTTGCTTGATTTCGAGGTAATTTTAAGTTTTTTAAATCGTTTTCAAGGATTTTTTCAGTTTTTTTGGTTGATTTCAAGAGTTTTTTTCCGTTTTTTTGGTTGATTGCAAGAGTTTTTTTTTTTTGGTTGATTACGAGGTAAGATTGCACCTTCTTGAAGTTTCCAAAATAATACGGTAGCACCTTCCAAAACGATACGGTTGCACCTTTGACAAACCTAAATTTTTTTACCCTTCGTCGAAGAAATAATACGGTGGCATGTGCCACCGTAACCACCAAGGCAGGTCCGTCCCTGTATCCTACATCAAGTGAATGTTTCTTGGGACAAATTCATGATATCTTGTCTTCTCCTTCAAACTTGAGTAAGAAGGTTTTTAATATTTATCACAGGACTTTTGTACCTTTCTTCCCCAGTTCACCATACATCAATCAAAATACTAGTTCCAATTAGGGCACTTTGGGAGATTATCTCGTAGTCAAACACTTATGACTTATCTTAGTAAGAAGTTTTCCATGCTTGCATTTTATGGGTAATGTAGAGTGTAACAAATACACAACATACCTCTTTTGCCATGCCCTCCAAGCAAAATATTTCAGGAAAACTATTGAGACCGATTTCAATTAACCTGTAAAGAATAGATGAAAGCATCAAAATATCAGGAACTATACATTTAACTAAGGTAAAGCAAAGTCGCGTCAAAAGAAATAAATAATAGAAATAAACATAAAAGATATGCAGCTCATATGTACCTTCTTGAACTAAATTTGGATTCTACATCAATATATATTACATGACCATCCAAGCCTCCATAACAAGATGGCAGTGTAGCCAAAAGAGAAATCTTCAAGCAGAACTGCAAATTCAAACAATAAGCTAAAAAGATGACCAACTGTACTAACTACTATGTCCTAAAATGTCTACTGAAGGATATTTCATTAGTTTGCAGGAAAATGTGATATCTTGATTGATGCACTAGATATTGGTATGTATAAGCACAAAATAAAGGTTTGACATACTTGTGTTTTTCCAATTCCTGCAGGCCCAACCAACTCTGTCAAAGCACCAAATGGTATTCCACCAGATAGTGCTGCATCAAGACCCTTGAGATGCGTGGGAAGATGACCTCTGAGATACTCATTTTGCATTCGTTGCTCCAACAGGGATTGCACCTAAAACCACAGCTAAACAGTTAAGATCAATATAATGTAATTCGACTGTTCCACCCCTCTCGGGAACAGAGTTAATGGCAAGTGGCCAATTGATGCATCGGCACGGCCACTTTTACTAACACAGTGACCGGTCTTTCGAATCTTGTTATCAGCAGAGAAGAGCGGATTGGTACCATAATGAATTGGACTCAGTTAAGAGGGTAAGCTTACCGTTTGATATGGTGGAGAAGCAATCTCGCTAATGAGAGCCACTGCACACATTACTTCTGCCAAACCCACATCTAACAATTCCATCAACTCAAATTCAGTCAATGATAATGCATCCTAAAAGAAAAGATTAAAGACAATAAGTCAATGCCGAGGACTTAACTTCACAACTTAATAGGTTATCCTTGTTAACAGATCAAAAAGTGTGTTCCTTCTTAGCATAGTGAACTTGAACAAATCATTAGAATTCAAGTGAAGCTACTATATTATGGATGGCATGTAAGAAGTTCGATTTCTGGGGATTATCATGCCTGAATAATGAATCACAAATCATGAGTATGCACATTTATAGGGTCTAATTTCAAATAGTGTGATTGTGTGTTCTTCTTGGCAGCAGTCCTTTAGGTTCCATGGAGATTTGGGAAATTTGTGGAAGTAAATCAGCTAGGGTCTCCTTCTAAATTCAAACCTACATCCAAGGAATAAGTACTCATATACCAATTGCAATGAACACAATTGGGGCTTTTGAACAAAGATCTGTAACTAGACTTTTTATTGTAATTACTCCATACATTTCTGATATCATATCTTCCTATTTACATGTTCCCACTGAAGTAACAAGTGGATGAAAAGAATAGTAGTGACCAACAATCAACGGTGCTTTTTAGGCTATAATTGCAGTTACCTTTCCCCAGATAAAGGTCTCACTCGGATCAGAATGACGGTAATATAGAACACAACAGAATGCAAATGGAACACTTAAATTAGAAGGGTAAACGAGACCCTAATCGAGAAAAATGATGAGAAATAGAGTTACGACATATAGTTTGAATCGGAAGTTGTACCTTTGTAGTGATGATATTGCGAGCAGCAAATATGTTCCCAATGGATTTGGGCAGACCCATTTCACTGATCAGCTTGTTCGCCATATCTCTCCCGCCAAATATCACAGATTCTTTACAGAAATTTCTATGAAAGGAGATTTTAAAAGTTTAATAACTTTTAAGTTTATTACATTTTTAGTCCCCGTGATTTACCAAAATTTTGGTTCTCGTCCTTTGACTTCATTAATTACATTCTAGGCCCTGTAGTTTGCATTTTTTGTTGGCTTTGGTACTTAAGGTGAACGGCCATTAGAAGAGACCGTTAAGAAGGGTCACATGCTCCTCACATAGGCGTTTTTGTCATTTTATATGTTATTTTATAAATCTTTGTAATGTAAAAGTATGTATTGCATGAGTAATATTGAGTTTGGGATTGCTTATTTAAAACAACTTATGCTTATTTTAAAAAGTGCTTATCAACTTATGCGGTGTTAAACCGGAGTTTTTAAAAAAGTGTTTGGATTCGCTTATTGTGGTACAAAAACGTAATAAGCTAATAAGTTGTTATTTAAAGGTGTTTGGGATTGCTTATACATATAAAATAACCAAAAAAGTGATAAACACTTTTCAAATAAGTTGATAAGTTAAAACCAAATGACTTATCAAAAAGTGTTTTTTAGCGGTTTGACACCGCTATAAGCCATTTTAATTTTTCCTCATCCAAACACTCAAAAGTGCTTATCTCCGGTGCCAAATCGCAACAAGCTAAAAAACACCTCAAATAAGCAGCCCCAAACACCCCCTAAAAACATTAATTATTAAATAAAATAAAACTAATTAAAATAAACCATAAACCTAAAAAAAATTGTAAAATCGCCGGATATTTTATCTTCAACTCCACGAATGTTCTTATTTCATCTTTGTCACGATCAATCCAATCATACGTTTCCTTTTATTTCTAGAATATGCAAATACCAACCCTCCTTCAATTCGTCTCTCTCATGCTTTCTCTTTAACGTCGTCGCTACTCACGACAACACCCTCCCTCTCTCAATCCCTCTTGCTCTCTCTTTGATACCACCAATGACCAACACGTTGTGACACCGCTCACGACGACACCCTCCCTCTCTCAATCCCTATCAACAACGATTCCATCTGGGTTTTGCTTCAAGATGTTCAACTTCGTTGTGCTTCGGGGTTCTGAATGTTTTCAGGGTTGATGTTTTGCTTCAACCTCTATCTTCTTCTTTTTAGGGTTCTTGATTTTTTTTCTTTTTAGGGTTTCGTTTTCTTCTTGTTGTTCTTGATTTAGGGGCGTTGAAACCATAATTTTTAGCTTTTTTCTAGACAATTAATGTTTTTAATGTTCTTGGCAATGATTGTTAATTGGCAATGTTCTTTGTAACACTATAAAAAATAGGGTAAATTTAAAACTTAAAAATTCGGCAATATGACGTCTAAAATATGAAGATTTATAAACCTTGTAAATGAATGACTAAAACCCAATAAAGTTGGGGTAGTTGCATCAATAAAGTAGCGGAAGAATGAGACATAATACACAACAACCTATTTAATCTAGAACAATAATTAAGACTAGATTAAGGTGGGTGTCGCTATGTCTCCAAAACGCTCTCCTCACAAGATTCCCAAAAGTTCAGTCCTTCAAGAATCCTAGGTGCGCGACCGGTGAATCAAGATGCCCTAGGCACACCACTAGTAGGACATGTGAGTCATTAACCACCAAAACAAGTGTTAGACCAAAAGTTTAGTGATATTATAAAGATCTAACAATTTATAATTTAAGCAAATACAACATAATTAATTGTTACCGATACACCCAAAGGGTGGAACCAATGCCAACATTCAACTTGGAAAAGATATTCCACACCTGAACAAAATACACAAGAGATATCTCTTGAAATACGGGGGAGACCCGTTTCCATCTTGGGTGACTAGAACACGTGAATAGAGTCACCCACGATGTTATTGGATTACATCTCATGTCCCGGTTCTAGTTCTCATGCCATAAAAGACATCACAATCCTCAAACCGTTTATGCCTTTATTGCCTACTCCGTCGAGTTACACCTCAAGGACTTACATACATTATTGCCTGTCCAATCTAGACGAGTTACACCTCAAGGACTTGCGTCCCCCATTGCCTACTCGCTAGTGACCAAAATGGCCAACAATTATAACCAAGTATGTCTTGCCATCTAAATCCTTGTGCACAAGGAAATAGACTTTAAGTTCCACATTATGATCGTAACCAAGCAAAAATGACATTATTCATACATGCTCCATTTATCGCTTTAAAACATGACTTCCACATATAGTTCATATTTATTCATGGCATGGCAAAACTCATACTTATGCTAAGACAACCCATTATTCAGTACCAAGGAGGGATCCAATGAGCTAAGAAAATGAATCCCATTTACAAAAGATATTCACTTAGGCCAAAATCCCATTTTTTACAAGAAATGATTCTCACTAACTTTATATTCCATTTTAAACATGTTAGAGAGTGTGTAACACTTATTAAACATCATTAAACACAAATAATAAGGATCAAAACTCCATATTTAACAAAACCCACAAACCCTAACTTTTAGGTCAAAACCCTAATGTACCTACAAATCACATACAAGCAAATAATTACATATAGTGATGTAAGTGTTAAGAGACTCACCAAATGGGTTTGTGATGTAAAAACCCTAAAATCACAAAACCCTAGAAGTAGAGGTTGAATCTTGAGGTTCTAAAGAAGCTAGTTGATTCACTTGAGGCTAGAACCAAGATGGGATCATAAATGTTACTAGATGAGGTTGGAGGAACATTAAATGAGGGGAGGAGATGATAAATGAGAGAGATCTTACCTAGACTTGAGAGGAAAATCGCCCCACAAAACCCTTGAATGAAATAAATGAGGCTCAACCAACAAAGACAAGCTTTTAATGCCTCTGCTCCCGTCGGCGACATTGCCAGGCGAGAGTGACATTGGCATTATCGCCTGTTACTCTCGCGGGGAGTGTACCGAATGCCTCGAACCCGCGGAGACTGACACGCGAGTATGCCCCAGGCATAATCGCCGGGCATTCTCGCCGAAAGTGTACAGTAAGTGGTACAAGGGTGGCGATTGTGACATGCGACAATGCCCAAGGGCACTGTCGCCGAGGCATTGTCGCCGAGGGTCTCTTCCCTCCAAAACTTGATGGTCCGAACACGATTTCGCAACTGGTTCAAGAGGTGCAATCGTCAAAATAAAACATAGCCATTAATGAAGAATTTATCCAAAATTCGGGGTGTTACATTCTTGATGTTCTTGGTTTGGGAGACGGATTTGGTTGTAGAACTTAGTGTATAATTGGATTTTAATAGATTTAATGTAGAACAAGATTGTGTTTTTATCTTATGGATGTAATGATGTAGAGCAAAATGTTCATATTCTCGAATGTTCATCTTCATTTCTTTGTTCGAACAAGATGTTTATATGAGGAGGAAGAACAAAACCGTTCATCTAAAGATGATAAAAATGCCCCTCACATGAGGAGCACGTAACCCCTTCTAACGATCCCTTCTAACAGCCATTAGCCTCATGCACCAAAACACACAAAATGCAAACCACATGGGCTAGGATGCAATTAGTGAGGGACGAGAACCATATTTTCGATAAACCACAGGGTCGAAAAATGTAATTCACTCTAATTTTTATGGGGTTTTTTTCATATATTTTAGAGTAAACTACAATTTTGGTCCCTGCGGTTTACCAAAAAATACGAATGTGGTCCCTAAACTTCAATAAGTGCAGATTTCATCCCTGAGGTTTCGATTTTGCTATGAAAATGGTCTCTTTGGCGTTAGCTCCGTTAAATTGTCCGTTAAGTCAGAGGTAATTACGTCTTTTTATACAATTTTTTTGTCTTTACTTGTTTTTGTCTTATTCTTATCTTTCTCTCTCTATTTCTTATACATAATCTCTCTCTCTCTCTCTCTCACACACACACACATATATATATATATACATATAGGCCAAAGATAATTTGCAACCCATGCAAATCTTACAACCCCTGCAACCCACATTTTAACCGTTGGATTAGTGATAAGCGGTTATTTTATTTTTATTTTTTATGTTTTTTTAATTGAAAATATTGGACCCACATCTATTGTAACCGTCGATCATGAATCCAACGGTTAAGATGTGGGTTGCATGGGTTGTAAAATTTACGTGAGTTGCAAATTAAACTACCCCTATACATATATATATATATATATATATATATATATATATATATATATATATATATATATATATAGGGGAGCGATCAATTGGAAACCAATATTACATTGGAAACTTTGGAAACCAAAATCAACCAATCAGTGAATTTCTTTTTTTTATTTTTATTTTTAATTGAAAAGGTTATTTTTGTCTTTTACATTATTTCATAATATATATGGTAACTGTTATTATTATTATATTAATAATTATTTAATTTTAATTTAGCTTATATATGGTAATAATAATCATTGATTAATTTAAAAATGAGATATTTAATTTAGGTAAATTATTTAATTTTAATTTAGCTTATATATGGTAATAATGAAACAATAATGCTAACTCGATGAACCTGATGAATCTATTTTCATTATGAAACAATAATGCTAACACGATGAACCTGATGAATCTATTTTCATATACGGATATGCAACTGAACAGGCAATGAAACAAAAATGGGAAGTTAACAAAAATGACACAAATTCATCATGTTTCATTATGAAACAATAATGCTAACACGATGAGCCTGATAAATCTATTTTCATTATCAAACAATAATGCTAACACGATGAACCTGATGAAATCTATCATCCAATGAAATTTGCAATCCACAAATTCATTATATTTCATCACAATATTAGATTGCGTGGGAAATTTTATAATAAAATGAAATTAAAAAAAATATTTTCTTACATTTTAAAAGAAAAATAATTTTTTTGATGAAAAGACAAATGCTCCTCGTTTTCATAGTAAAAAAATAACAAAATTTATATTGCGTAGGAAATTTTATTTTTGGTTTCAAGTAATCTAAATAAAATAAATCTTTCTTGCCATATTTGAGACACAAAATCAAAAGACATATTTACCCTTTTCATCTATTATTTTTATTTATTATTAATAAATTAATTAATTTACTACCATATATAATTCAAATGAATCTTAACCATTGATTATAAAGATCAATGGCTGAAATTTGGTTTCCAAAGTTTCCAATGAAACTTGGTTTCCAATTGATACCACCCCTATATATATATATATATATACATACATATATAGAGATAGGTTTATACGGAAATGATAATGATTTAAAGGAATAAAGGGACAATTCTGGACCAATCATAATTATTAAACAAATAATTAATTTTTTAAATAAAGAAATTTATAAAAGGGTATTTTGGTCTTTTTTTTACTCCTGATTATTTTAGGATAATTTTCAACTACTAAATATAATTGATTTCCTAATTATTAGCTATCTCTCTCTATCTCTCGATTTAAACCTAAAACAATCACGTTCTTCTGATGAATCCTTCTTCACTATTTCATGGCGACATCCACAACAGAGAAAATCAACGAAATCGTCCATGGATGTGATTTTGGGTCCATGGATGCGGTTATTGAAGAAAAAATCGTCCATGGATGCGGTTTATTGAAGAAAAATCGTCCATGGATGCCAATTTAGGTTCCACGAAAGGATCCCGGAACAAAAAACTGGACGAAGAGAGCTCATACGCCAAAGGACGAACGAGAATCGGAACTACAACGAACGGTCGAGGAGTCGAAGCAGAGAGAGGCGTATCTCGAAAACGAGCTCGCAAACATGTGGGTTCTTGTGGCAAAGCTAAAAAAGGCACAAGTGACTTATGTTTTTGTGTATTTGAGGGTGTGAGTTAGGGTTTGTATTTTTCAATTTATATGGAAACATCGACTATTCTGTTTTTCCATATCCAATTTATATGGAAACATTTTGTCTAAGTTATTTAGAACAAAATCACATATGATTTTGGTGTTAAGTATTATAGCCAAGTTATTTAGTACCAAAATCATATGTTATTTAGTACAAAATCACATATGATTTTGGTGTTAAGTATGAATTTGGTGTTAAGTATTTAGAACAAAATCACATATGATTTTGGTGTTAAGTATTATAGCCAAGTTATTTAGTACAAAATCATATATGATTTGGTGTTAAGTATTTAGAACAAAATCACAAGTGATTTTGGTGTCAAGTATTATATCCAAGTATTTAGTACAAAATCATATATGATTTTGGTGTTAAGTATGAATTTGGTGTTAAGTATTTAGAACAAAATCACATGTGATTTAGGAAAACAAACTAATAACATCATTTTATCTAAACTATTTATAATAAAATCATATATGATAAAGTGAAAGATATCAAATATAAGAATCTGTCCAATTACTATAAGTTATAATCAAATGTGATGCATACTACACTTAAACAATTTGTCAAATTTCTTTACAATATAATCATAAATGATTTTGGATTGCATATTGTACACCATATAATCATCTGTGATTTTGGGTTACATATTCGGGATTTGCTTGAAAAAACAAACAGACCAGGTGAACTAACAAAAGGATTAACCGGATTTGCTTTAATAAAGGAAAATGATAAATACGTTTTTGATTTGAATTAAATATTATAATCCCTGTTTTTTGGAAGTTAATACTATCCTAAATTATCCATAACATAATATGACTTTATTGCCCTTTTACTCTTAATTTTAGAAACTATTATTTTTGGAATTAATTTAAAAAATGATTGGCTGAGTATCGTCCCTTTATTCTTTTAAATACACTATGTTATCGTTTGAACCTACCCTACATATATATATATATATATATATATATATATCAAACACACATATATAATCATATATATTACACACACACACATATATATATATATACACATATATATTATATATACACACACAGATGTACATAATCACACACACACACACACACACACACATATATATATAATCACACACACACACACACACATATATATATATATATAATCACGAGATCGATGCAAGAAAAGGGGAGAGGGTGGGTGACGCCGACGAAGAAAAGGGGAGAAGTTGGGGGTCGCCGGTCACCATCTCCGGTCACCATCTTCGGCGGCGACCTCACCTGTATAATTAACAAAAGCTTCCATTTCCACCTTCTTTCAACCTCTATCTTCTTCCCCAAAATTAATAACTCCGGTGAACCTCAATGCTCCGGTCACCATCTCCGGCGATCTCAATGCATACACACACTCAGTCATACACACACACACACATACACATATATATATATATATTGAATTTATGCTTATATATATGTGTGTGTATATATATATTATGTGTGTGAGTGTGTGTATATATACATATATATATATACACACACACTCACACACACATAATATACATATACCCAGAGAGAGAGATGGTGAGTGTGGAGGGATGATAGAGGATGTGGTTCACGGGGAGGGACGATAGAGGTGGTGGTGGTCATGTGGAGGTGCAACGGTCCTCAGTGGGAAAGAGTTTAGGGGCTCGTCGGAGGTGGTGAGTGTATGTCGCCGGAGGAGGGATATGGAAGTGGTCGCCGGAGATGTGGGAGTTGGTCGGTGTGGTCGTCGGAGATGGGGAGTTGGTCGTAGAAGTTTGCCTGCTCCGGTCCCTGCGTGTTTGTATATATATATATATATATATATATATATAATGTATAATATATATATATATATATATATAATATATATATATATATAAATATAATATTAATATAAATTAGACTAAATTACAATTTGATCCCTCAAGTTCAAGCAAAATTATAAAACTTATCCTTGTGTAATAAAAAGACGAAAATATCCTTGACTTAACGGAGAAATCTAACGGAGTTAACGGACGAGGGACCATTTTCATAGCGAAATCAAAACCTCAGAGATGAAATCCGCACTTATTGAAGTTCAGGGACAACTTTCATATTTTTTGGTAAACTACAGGGACCAAAATTGTAGTTTACTCTATATTTTAATTTAACTTAAATTAATTATTATATAATATTATTTTTATTAAAAACGTAAGGCATAATATATAACTTAAATTTATTATTTTGATTAGAAAATGGTAAAATATTTAAATGAGTAATACATTAAAATAAAACTAGTTTTGAATCTATTTCGTTTATGGAAAATCAACTTTAAACATTTATAAAATCAAAGCTAACAAGTAATTTAAGGATTCGGTGACCTCTTAACCTGTGTTTTCAATAACCCCCTAAACTTTGCATACAATTCTCTTAAAAAAAAAATCTCAATTTCACATTAAAAAAAATAGAAAGCTACAAATCTTGATTAAATTAGTGTAGCGACCGTGGGGCTTGATGGCTTATTTGTTCGTGTTTGTTGGGAGGTTGCTATCAAGATTGATGTTAGGGTTGTTTTTTTATTGCGGTATCAACTTTCGACTTCCCATTGTTGTGTTTTTTGGGGGTATTCCTCGTTGTGTTTTGGTTGTTTGGGTGATGAGTTTTGGGTGTTTGTTTGCGTGTTTAGATCTAGTTTTTTGGTTTTGTTTTGGGATTTTGGTCTTTCTCTTTGGTTGGTTTAGTTCTGTATCTTGCGACCTTTCGTTTGAACTCTATTTGTTTTACTTTTCTTTTTGCTAATCTTAGTGCTTGTCTTAAAAAAAGCTATAAATCTTGAAAAGGTTGAAATAACAATTCGAAATGATGTAATTTTGCCAGGCGATTGGGGATGAACCGGTGAAGGCATATGGATTTGTTTGTGGTTGTTGGGTCAGAAATATGCTAAGTATGGTTAATGCTGCTACTTAAAGATTAATACTGCTAGTTGAAGATTTTACTACTGCTAGTAGAATTACTATTGCTTGAAAAGTTAGTACTGCTAGAAGAATAGTTAGTACTGCTTGGAGAGTTAGTACTGCTAGTTGTTAGTACTGCTTAAAGATTACTACTGCAAGAGAGGAATTACTACTGCTAGCATGATTAATACTGCAAGCATAGTTAGTACTGTTGAGGATGCTAATGTTGTTAAAGATTAATGCTGCTGGATGAGGATGAAGTTAATACTGCTTATGAAGATAATGACTTGAAACGAAAGAATAGGAGCTGGAGATAGAGATGAAGATAATTATGGAATGAAGATCAATTTTGTTTTGATAATTATCTTGTAATTAATTATGTATATATAGTCTAGAAGTCTTTGATAGAGAAATAGTTTTTGATATAAGTTTGTTTAGAGAGAATTAACCTCAAGGTTCTTAGAAGTCCTTTCAATAGAGAAGCATTGAACGTCTGTTGAGCCTGTTCAACAGATTGAGGTTTTGTTTGTAATTATTAAGTTAAATCAATATAACTTGTGATTTGATTTTATACACTGTTTGATTGATTTACTGTTTAAGTGTTTTTCCGCGACTTCTTTAACATAAGTTTCTGAGTGTTTATTAAATTCTTGTTTGAATTTTGATCCTGACAAGTGGTATCAGAGCCTTCTACTCAGAAATCAAAAATCATCATGGACGGATCTCATGACAGTGTTCTTGTTTCAAAGGTACCCATGCTCAAACCCAATGAGTTTGACACGTGGAAAATCAGAATCAGGCAGTACATTCTCCTTACAGACTACTCAATGTGGGATATCATTGAGAATGGTCCCTCTGATGGAGGAAAGATGGACGCAGATGGCAAGAGACCTCCACCAAAGACTGATGGAGAAAGAAAGATGAGGCAGACAGAGATGAAAGCCTTGAGCACTCTGCTCTTGGCAATTCCTAATGAGTATCAACATCAATTCTGCAACTGTTCTGATGCTCAAATTCTTTGGAATGCATTGGAGAAGAGATTTTCAGGTACTAAAAGCACTAAGAGGAATCAGAAGGCAATTCTCAAACAACAATATGAGAATTTTATGTTTACAAAGAATGAGTCCATGACTCAAACCTTTGATAGATTTAACAAGTTGATTGGAGAGTTGGCTACTGTTGGTGTCAAGATGGACCAGGATGATGTCAACAGAAAATTTCTAAGATCTCTTGGTGAAGAATGGGTGATGTACACTGTATCCTTCAGACAGAATGATAATCTGGAGGATAAGGAGCTTGATGATCTCTACAATGATCTAAGGGTATTCGAAGCAGAAGTTGAATCTAAGAAAAGGCCATCTGGATACTCTCATAATGCTGCCCTCCTATCATCTACTACTGATTCTACTGCTAATACAGAATCAGTTAGTGCTGCTTATTGCTCAAAACAGGATGGGTCCAATGATTCTGTTTTGGAGGCATTCCTAGCTAGTCATGCTAAATCTGCTCTTATCAATGATGATCTGGAGCAGATCAATGCTGATGACCTTGAAGAGATGGATATCAAGTGGCAGATGGCAATGCTCACCATGAGAGTTAAAAGATTCATCAAAAGAACTGGCAGGAATAATTTTGCCATGAGAAGTGAAGATGGTGTTGGATTTGATAAATCCAAGGTGGAATGCTACAAATGCCATAATCTGGGACACTTTGCCAGAGAGTGCAGAGGAGGAACTGCTCAACAGCATGGAAGCAATAATCAACAACCAAAGTCCACCAATTATAACAGAAATTCATCTCAAGCTCTTGTCTCACAAGAAGGAATGGGCTTTGATTGGAGTGATCAAGCAGGGGAGGCCATTCAGAACCAAGCATTGATGGCTGAAGTTTCAGAGTCATCAAGCACTGCACTTCCCACAGAGGTAAAATCTAACCTTTGCTCTAAAACCTGTATTGAAACTGTTAAAAAGTACAGGGATCACAATCAGAGCATGTGTGATGACCTTAAAAGGTTAGAAAAAGATAGAAGAGAGTATGTTTTGATTGTTGAGAAGTTTGAAGAACAGATTAAGGCATATCAAGCCAATGATCTTCAACATTCATATGATGCCAACTACTGGAAGTGGGAGAAGAATCAGTTAGAGGTTGAACTAGAGAAGACTAAAGAGGAATGTGAGAAAATAAGGAGTGAATTTGAGAAGGATAAATTAGATATTGAGAAATATTCCAATGCTTCTAAAGCAATGGACTCTTTACTCAAAACTCAAGTTCATGACAAACTGAGAACAGGAATAGGCTACAACACCACCCCTCCACCATACAACAATAACTACATTCCTCCCACTTCAGATCTCTTAGAAAGACAAGACAAGAAGGAATTACCTGCAGGAGCCACAGAAGTAGATCCTTTAGACAAAGTAGTAGTTGAGGCAGATTCTGAAGAAGAAGACTCTGAGAGTAAGAATGAGGAAGACCATAAAAATATTCCCTTAAAAAACCACATTCTTACAAATGAGAGGGGAGGTAAACCATTTATCAAAAGTGATAAAGTGGAGATGACCAAGACATAGAAAGAGACTGTTAAGAGTGAGAAAGCAGAGACCTCCAGGAAAGGAAAGGAAAAGGTACAGGGAATTCACTACATGCAAACCTCTGTTATAAATCTCTGTACTTGTCAACAGAACAAGCCCCATAAACATGATAAAATAAGGGGAAACCACAGAAACAGAAATAATCAGTGGGCTCAAAAACAGGAAATTGATCTAAGCAAAATCAATAGACCAAAGCCCTGTTTTATCTGTGGCAAATTGAATCATCTTTCCAAATACTGTTATTTCAATCCTATTAACCAAAGAGTTACTTTTCAAAGACAAACACAAAATTCTTTTGGTTATAGGAAGAAATCAAAAAGGAACCACATGGCTGAGAATGTGAAAACAGCACCTATGAAAGCTCATATTCAGAATAAGTTTGCTAAATCAAAAGAAAATACTCCAAGCAAGTCAAGGAGTAACTCACAGAACAAGAAAGCAAACAACTTTGTCAAGATTTGGGTTCCAAAAGTCAAGAAATCTGTTAGTACTGCTACCTCAAATAGTACTGCTAACAAAGATAGTGTTGCTGATAGCAATACTACTGCTAACCAAGTTAGTACTGCTAACCAAGTTAGTACTGCTAACCAAGTCAGTACTGCTAACCCAGTTGGTACTGCTAACAAGGATAGTGCTGCTACCAGTGTTAATGCTGCCAAGCCCATAATTTTGACAAAGTATTCCAGCAATGAGATTCCTAAATCTGATCATATCATCCAGACTAAGATCACTGATTATAAATATGTTGATGAGAAAGGGCAACCCAATACCACTTTGGCTTGGGTTCCCTCTAAAAACTAACTGTTTTATCATATGTGCAGGGCAACCAACAACTCAAGAAGAAGAGCATCTGGCATGTAGATAGTGGTTGCTCTAGGCACATGACAGGTAACATGACCTGCCTTCAAAACTTCAAAAAGTTTGATGGAGGACATGTTGCATTTGGTGACAATCCAGCAGTAGGTAAGATCAGTGGAAAAGGTATGGTATCAAAAGGTAAGATGTCCTTTGAAGATGTATACTATGTTGAACAATTGAGATACAACATGTTAAGTGTATCACAGGTCTGTGACAAGAAACATAGTATATTATTTACAGAGACTGAATGTATTATCCTTGCTCCAGGATTCAAGGTAGTTGATGAAAATATGATACTACTTAGAACTCCTAGGAAGGATAATGTTTATTGTTTGGACTTAGAGAATGTTTCATCTGA
The DNA here is from genome assembly GCA_954870635.1 of Arctium minus. Classification (NCBI taxonomy): domain Eukaryota; kingdom Viridiplantae; phylum Streptophyta; class Magnoliopsida; order Asterales; family Asteraceae; genus Arctium; species Arctium minus. The sequence goes on from OX941096.1 coordinate 46,560,975, forward strand.
CTCATCATTAAACTGTCTATTTTCAAAAGCTTCTTTAGATGAATCATCTCTTTGGCACAAAAGGATGTGTCACATGAATTTTAAAACAATGAACATTATTGTGAAAAACAACCTTGTAAGAGGTTTACCCCAAAAAGTTTTCTCATGTGATGATCATTGTGTTGCTTGTCTTAAAGACAAGCAGCACAAAACTTCTCATAAGTCCAAAGAAATAAATACTATATCTTCACCTCTTCAATTATTGCATATGGATCTCTTTGGTTCTACAAATGTGATGAGTATTGGAAAGAAATCCTATTGCTTAGTCATTGTAGATGATTTCTCTAGATTTACTTGGGTATATTTTATGAGGACTAAGGATGAGACAAGTGGACTGATCAAATCCTTTGTTCTTAGGATTGAAAACCAAACTAATCAAAGAGTTAAAGTCATCAGATCTGATAATGGAACTGAATTTAAAAACAATGACTTAAACAACTTTTGTAAGGCTAAAAGTATTGAGAAACAATATAGTGCTCCTAGAACTCCTCAACAAAATGGTGTTGCTGAGAGGAGAAATAGGACACTAATTGAAGCTGCTAGATCTCTGTTGGCAGATTCAAAGTTACCAATTACTTTCTGGGCAGAAGCAGTTAATACTGCCTGTTATGTCCAAAACAGGGTTCTAGTAGTCAAATCTCAAGGCAAGACCCCTTATGAACTTTTTAACAAGAAGAAACCTTTTATTGGCTTTTTCAAACCTTTTGGGTGTCCTTGCACAATTCTCAACACCAAATCTCACTTAGGTAAGTTTGAAAGCAAAGCTGAAGATGGATTTCTTGTTGGATACTCATCTCAGAGTAAGGCTTATAGAGTATTTAATAGTTCTTCAAGGATTATAAAGGAAAGTGACAATGTCAAATGCAATGAGAACACACCAAATCAAATTGGTACAGGTCCTGATTGGTTGTTTGGCATTGATTCACTAACTAATGCTTTGGGTTTTAGTAATGTGCAAACTGCAGGAACAAATTCAGAACAGGTACAAGCACATAAACAAGAGTTTGTGCTGTTCCCCATACCTACTGTTGATCCTGCTGAATTTTGCCAGCAAGAAAAGAAAGATGATTCAGAATCAGAAGATTCTGATCCAGATGAAGATGCTAAAGCAGATGAAGAGGACAAAGGTGATGAAGAAGATGCTCATAATTCAGGAAACACAGGTCCTGAGATGCCCATACGGTGGAAGCACTCCAGAAAAGAATGACACCAACCTTGAAGCAAATCTTAATGAGGAGGCTATCAATGCTACAAGAACTCAGAAGAATCATCCTCCTCAATTGGTGATTGGTGACATCAATTCCCCAATGATCACAAGGCAACAAAGCAAGTTAGGGGGATTGAAAGACCTACAAACAGGTTTGTTAGCTTGTTTTCTATCCCAGATTGAGCCCAAAAAGGCTTATGATGCAATGAAAGACCCAAGATGGATAGAAGCAATGCAAGAGGAGCTGCTGCAGTTTGTGCTGCAAGATGTATGGGATCTGGTTGAACTTCCAAAAGGACAAAGGGCAATTGGTACAAAATGGGTTTTCAGAAATAAGAAGGATGAGAGAGGAATTGTGATCAAGAACAAGGCCAGACTTGTGGCACAAGGGTACACACAAGAAGAAGGAATAGACCATGAAGAAGTATTTGCTCCAGTAGCCAGAATTTAGGCAATTAGGCTGTTTCTAGCCTATGCTTCTTTCATGAAGTTCAGAGTTTATCAGATGGATGTCAAGAGTGCATTCCTCTATGGGACAATTGATGAAGAAGTATATGTTTGTCATCCTCCAGGGTTTGAAAATCCTAACTTTCCTGACAGAGTATACAAATTAAAGAAGGCACTCTATGGGCTACATCAAGCACCAAGAGCATGGTATGACACTCTGTCTACCTATCTCTTGGAAAATGGTTTTGAAAGGGGAATAATAGACAAGACTCTGTTCATTATAAGGAAGAAGAAGAACATCCTACTTGTGCAGATCTATGTGGATGACATCATCTTTGGATCCACAAAAGATTATATGTGCAAGGAGTTAGAGGATCTAATGCACAAAAGATTCAAGATGAGCTCTATGGGTGAACTTACATTCTTCCTTGGGCTACAGGTTAAACAGAAGAAAGATGGTATCTTTATCAGTCAATCCAAGTATGTGCAGGATATACTTACCAAATTTGGATTTTCAGATTCAAATCCTGCAAGCACACCCATGGAAACACACAAACAGATCACTGCAGATCTTGAGGGGGAGGATGTAGATGTTCATCACTATAGATCTATGATTGGCTCCCTCATGTATCTAACAGCTTCAAGGCCAGATATTATGTTTGTTGTCTGTGTGTGTGCCAGATTTCAAGTAAGACCTAAGCAATCTCACTTTCAAGCAGTCAAGAGGATCTTCAGATATCTCAAAGGACAACCTAGGTTGGGTCTTTGGTATCCTCATGACTCACCATTTGATCTACTTGCTTATTCTGATAGTGATTTGGGTGGTGCAAACTTGGATAGAAAGTCTACATCAGGAGGATGTCAGTTTTTGGGTGCAAGACTAGTTTCATGGCAGTGTAAAAAACAAACCACAATATCCACCTCTACAACAGAAGCAGAGTACATAGCTGCTGCAAGCTGCTGCTCTCAAGTGCTATGGATTCAGAATCAGATGCTGGACTATGGGGTTACTTTTCTGCACACTCCAATCTTCATTGACAACAACAGTGCCATAAGCATTGTTAATAATCCAGTGAAGCACTCAAAACCAAGCATATAGAAATAAGGTACCATTTCATTAGAGACTGCAATGAAAAGAAGCTAATTCAGGTTGTGAAAGTACACACAAGTAACCAGTTTGCTGATCTATTCACCAAAGCTTTTGATGTGGGTAGATTCACATTCTTGGTCACAAGTGTGGGCATGATAAACACTGAATAAGCCTCCTTTGATTTTCTTTATGTACCATTTATGTATAGATTCCTTCCTGCTTACTTTCTCATATTTTATTGTGCATGGTGCTGCTAACCCTGTGTGTTTAAGTGTTTCAGATTGCTTTGATTGGATACTTGGTACTTCGAGTTAAGTTAATACTGCTCTCTATATTACTCATAATGACAGTTCAAATATGATTAAGTATGGTTACTACTGTTAGGTAGTTTATATTGCCAGTGCAAAGTTACTACTGCTTACCTTATTTCTACTGCTAATCAGTGTTACTACTGCTGGTATGTGTTAATACTGCTAGTCTGTGTTAATACTGCTAGTCTGTGTTAATACTGCCAGTATGTGTTACTACTGCTAATATGAGTTAATACTGCGGGATTGTTAATACTGCTAGTGTACTTAGTACTGCTTCTAACTGAAACCCTCCACCTATAAATACCCTCTCTGACCGCCAAAATCCAAATGACTCTTTGAATTTCCTACGAGTGTTCATCTTCTCTCTCTCTCTCTCTCTCTCTCTCTCGAATTCTTGCTTCCCAGTTCATAAACCCTAGTAGTGATTCAATCCAAGAACGATGGCAGAACTGATGTTTATTGATGATCACAATGAGTTGGCAATGCTACCGAATCCCAAGCAAGCAGAAGGTTTTCATCAGATTGTGGATTTTCTAAAATCCTCCCACATCGCCTACGCTTTAACTGTCAATCCCACAATCTATGTGGAGCACATGCGTCAGTTCTGGGCCAATGCCTCCATTCACACTGAAGATGGCAATCAGGTCATCAAATCAAGGGTTTGTGATAAACCTCTAACCGTCACAGAAGGATGTATTCGCATTCATCTACGACTAGATGATGCCTCATGTATTACCTCTCTGTCCAAGGAAGATCTCTTCCAATCAATTAGTCGTATGGGGTATGAAGGTCCCACTGAGGTTTACAAGTTCTTCAAGAGCAAATTTTCACCTCAGTGGAGATTCTTTGTTCATACCCTTCAGCATTGTATTTCTAGAAAAACAACTGGATGGAGTGAGTTCAGCAGTACCTTAGCTTATGCTCTAGTCTGCTTAACTACCACTAGAAAGTTTAACTTTTCTCAAATGATCTTAAATGATTTAATGTCAAACCTGGATACCAAAACCAAAAGCTTTTATATGTATCCAAGGTTTGTGCAAGAAGTACTAAATAATGAATTGACGGATCTACCCTCTTTTCAAGAGGTGTATGTACCAAAACCTCCCAAAGGGAAGGTATTCTCAAACATGAAAAGACCATGTTGGTCCCAAATAGCAGTTAGTAAAGGAGAAAAGTATTGTAGAAGGGGGGGTTGAATACAATACACACAGTTTTTCACTTACTTTAATTCTTATTGATTTGAAATCAAGAATTACACATAGAAAACTTTTGATTGTTGCGGAAGAAAATAGATGAAATCTATTCAAACAATCTTACACTAAGAGAAATGAAGAACAATTGTAAAACACTTAGAAAACAATAAGAACTTCTTAGAGAGAGAATGCCAGTGCACTTAGAGAGCTTGAATGCTTGAGAGCTGGTGATCTTGCATGTTGAACCATCCTCCATATATATAGTGCCTTATGCATTAAATGCATGGGACACCTGTTGAGCAAAGGATGGACACAGGTCTTCAGCAAGGTACAGGATGTACCTTTTGTCTTGAGGTGTTTTGGCTTGAAGTGTTGACCTGCAGAAGGATGGTAGAGACCTTTCCTTAAAATGGTGTAGTAGACAAAACTTACTTGATCTGATCTCCAGATGAGGTCCACGTCAATGCAAGATATCACAATATACTTTGTTAGAAAAGTACAATGTGTTTGAAAGAAATCCTTAAGCATAGACTGCCGAAGACTTGAAAGATCTTCGGCTCCTGAAGATGTGAGAACACCTTCATACTCTAAGGAGAGATCATTTGCTACCGAAGACTTGAGAAATCTTCGGCTGCTCCTTGAAGATGTGAGAACACCTTCATACTCTAAGGAGAGATGTGATCATCGGCTGCCGAAGACCTGAGAGGTCTTCGACTCCTGAAGATGTGAGGACACCTTCATACTCCTGAGAGACATGTGATTGACACCATCCTGGCTGATGGTGTTGATCACTTGAGCATGCTTGGCTTTAGGCTGAGGAGACTATCTTCAATCCGCTTTGAGAGATGTACTCCTTCTTTGTCTTCTTCGGCTGATCTTCGACTTCACCGAACATTTGTATAGAAACCAAGCTGCTAAAAGAACCTTAAACATATTCTAAGTAGGATGATATAAGATGGAAGATCACGAGGTCATCTTCAAATCTTCAGATGACCCAACAATCTCCCCCTATTTGATGATGACATCCATACTAAAGAATGAAACAAAGAGTATACTGAATAAATTCATTTTGACCCGTATTTACTCTTTTTGGGTTCTTTTCACATAGATTTTTTTTTTATTTTTTTATAAGGATTTATAAGAATATCCGACATTTACAAAAGAATAAAAGATGAAGTATATTTGTACAAACTAAATAGAGGAAATGCATTTGTATTAAATATCACTTAGCAAAACAACGGTTACAAGTACATTAGAAAGATAAAAAGATTTAGAGAAGAACCTCATTCTTTCTTCTGTCTTTTGTGGAGCTCAGCAAGAATATCCCGACGGAAGAGAGAACCTTCAGAACTTATGGGGATAAGAGATAGGATAGCAACCAGAAATTTGGAGTCAGCAATGGGGATCTCCTTATGTCTGAAGAACATGGGAGTTTCCTTTTCATTAAGGAAAAAGACTCCTTTGGTTGGCCTAAACACTACAGTACCAATAGTGCCTGAAATATGGGTCGGACACGGACCACCTGGAGTCTTCAGATTTAGATTCTTTATATCAGGAATCATTCCCTTGGCAACCATGTCCTTGAAAAGGTTTTGTGTGACAGAAGAGGAGAGTTGTGGAGAGGAAGAGAGACACATCTTTTTGAGACATTGAACTTGAGCTTCTTCTTCAGGAGAATGCTTATAATCTTTTGCAATGTCTTTCAGTTTTTCAAGAAGACAATTGATGGTCTTCTTGGCCAAAACTTTGTGCCTACTAAGAGATTTATATAAGAGTTCAGAGAGTTCGTACCATTCAGAGAGTCCATAGTCTTCAAGATCGCTGAATTTGGTGGAGTGATGACTTTTGTCTTCTCTAATGATTAACATCCGAACCTCATCTGAGCATTTGGTGGTGCCAAGCTTTATTTCAACAATTTTAGACTTCAACTTTCTTTCCATTAAAGTCTTTCGGTACCAAGGGATGTCATGAGAATCAAGCTTAGCTTTAGAAAGGCCAAAGTCAGAGGTGACTTTGTTTGGTGGTTGAAGTTTGAGCCTATCAGCTTCAGAAACAACAGCCTTTAGAGAAGCAGACTTTTGTTGCTGAGATAAAAGGGCCTCTTCATCTGGATATAGCTTGCTCTTTCCTTTGTCTCTGCTTTGTCTAGAATGCTCCCCCTCAGTTAGAGCATTGGTGATGGGAGTGGGACCCTGACAGCCGCTGTCTGAAGGAATGGGAACCGTCTCTTCCTCCCCCTCAGCGGCTGACGGGGGAGCAACCAACACAGAATCAACCTTTTGATGAAGAGACTGCAAGGACTCAAGAATTTGAGTAGTGATGGCCCGATGAGACTCCGAAGCCGCTTGAAGCCTACGAACCTCCTCATCACGAGCACTAGAGGCTGCTTGAAGAGCAGTGACCAAGGCAGTGAGGTGCTGATTGGAGGTCTCAAGAGATAACAGTTTTTCACAAGTGACTTTGACAAGAGAGCCCAGAATGGTCTGATGTTCACGAAACTGAGCACCAATGAGGCGGTGCTGTCGGTTGGCTTCCTGAATATCGGCCAGAACCTCTGGGGGAATGATGGGAGCAGAAGTAGGAGTGTCCCGCACAGTAGAAGTAGAAGGAATTGGGGAAGGTGACACCGGCTCGTTTCCCTGTTGCAAATAAGCTAAAAATTGTGAAATACTCTCCACACTGGCCTTTGGTAAGACCCGTGTTTCACCGGGCGGTGCATAAGCATCGACCAAAAATTGGTCGGGTGACAGGCCGTGCAGTGAGAAAGCAGATCCTTGGTCCGGGGAGAAGACCAAGTCATCCTTATCCACCAAGGAGAGAGTGGAAGAGGGAAGTTGTGGGTCCCCAAATATTACAGTTGCATCCTTTTGTGAGGATACAAAGGTGGTGGCAGTGGGTATGTCGAAATCCCCGGGCCCGAATGGGACAATGTCAACATCCGTCGATTGTGAAGAATCGGAGGATGGAGTATGTGGGATGGCCCTAGAAACCTTCCTCGTTCTTTTGGGAGAAGAGGGAGGGGAAGAGGTAGAGTGCCGCCGCTTTGAGGTGGTGGGTGAGGCCTGGGTAACCACCGAAGGTCCTTTAAGTGGTATGGCCCTTTGGGCAGGTGCGGCGGTGTCGGTAGCTGATGATGAGATAGTGCTAGCCGACATCACAAGAGGTGAGGGGGAAGGGTCCACTACAGAGGAGGGACCTTTGGACACTGGAGTGTCCTTGGCATCTCCCCACTGTAGATTGGGAGAAGTAAGGAAAGAGATCATACCTGGGAGCAGAGGGTTGTCAGTTGCCAAAGGCCCCTTATGAAGAAGGGGTTTGGTCATAATCGGCGCCTTGTAGTCAAAAGTGATGCTATGAGAGGCATCAATGGCAGTAGCAAATTTCTGATAAATGATGAGCCATATAAACCGAGGAAAAGCGACATGGGGCCGCTTGTGAGGGGTGATGACACTGACTAATTCACGGAAGAAATACCGTGCAAAATCAATCTTTCTTTGAAAGATAAGAGCATGTGCCAGTTGGGTGATGGAAGAGGGATATTGATCATGTCCAGTAGTTTTCTTGCTAAGACATAAAATAACATGAGAGAAGAAGAAATGCCAGATACCTCCCATGTTTTTGCGAAGCAGTGTGCCCGGACTCCTGTCATGTTCTCCACGGATGTAGTTCAGAGCCGCAACAACTTCCTCATGCTCATTGCCAAGGGGGAATTTCTCATAGGGTGAGTAGATAGGAAGATGAAGTGCCGAACGAACATCTTCAACCCCGAAAGTGAGATCTGGCGAAGCGGGGTCGGAGAGGATGGAAGCCGACACTTTCTCGGATGTAGCGTCATAGACACAAGTAAGCCAAAAATTGCCAATGAGCAATTTGATTATTTTTGGTGGATTGTATGTCAAGGCATAGTGAAGAGGAGACTTCATGAGGAAGGAAGCAATCGGGTCAAACTCACTATGCTTGGGATCACTTTCCAACTGTGCAACATGATTGCATGGGTTGAAAATTAGATCGGAATGAGAGGTGGGGGAAGTGAACACATTTTTCTTGACAAGGTTGGGGGAAGAGGAGGTAGCCATGAAAAATATAGAAGGAGGAAGAAAGGTGATGAGTGAGAGAAAGAGGAGATGGGTGTTTGTTGTGGTGGTGGTGAAAAAAAATGAAGGAGGAAGGGTGGTATTTATAGTGAAAATAGGAGGGAAATAGAAATGGAAGGGATTTGAAATGGGTAGGCTAAGTAGGGAGAAGATAATAGGAAGAGATGTGTAAGTATGGTAAGGAGGGGAAAGGTGATATAAAGGAAGAGGATATGTATGGGGAAAGGAGAGGAGTGTAAGAAAAAAAAGGAGATATGGAAGGAAGAAGGGGAAAGGTAGGATGTTGGGAGAAGAAAGGATGGGATGGTTGGGTGAAAGTCTTGGAAAAGAAGAAAAAAAATAAAAAAATAAAAAAAAGAAGTATGGAGTGGTAGGATGAGAAGAGAAGTAGGAGGTGTAAGAAAAAGGAGGGATGGGATGGGTAGGTGAGTCTTGGGAAAGGAAAAGGGAAAGAAAAAAAATTGGGGAGGGGGGGTTAGCCGAGAAAAAAAAGGAGAGGGTTGGTTGGATTTCGGCTAGAGGGAGAGGGGGGGGGGGTGTTAGTCGAAAAAAAAAATGAGGGAGGGGGGTGTTTTCGGCTAGAGGGAGAGGGAAGGGGAGGTCTTCGGCTAAGGGAAGTGAGGTGGAGGGGGTGAGAGAATTCGGCTAAGGGGGAGCCGAAGGGAGAAGGGAGGGGATGGGGGGGGGCTTCGGCTCCCGAAGTGGGAAGGGAAAGAGAGAGAGATCGGCGAGGGGAGAGGAGGCCGAAGAGGGAGAGAGCCGAAGGGAGGAGAGGTAGGGAAGAGAGAGAGAGAGAGAGAGAGAGCCGAAGAGGGGAGGGGGGGGGATGGGGGTTCGGCTAGGGAGAGGGAGGGCCGAAGAGGGGAGGGAGGGAGGGTGAGGGGGTTCGACTAGGGAGAGGGAGGGCCGAAGAGGGGAGGGAGGGAGGGGGGTTCGGCTAGGGAGAGGGAGGGCCGAAGAGGGAAGGGAGGGAGGCGGGGGGGGGGGAGTTCGGCTAAGGGAGAGAGAGAGAGCCGAAGTGGGAGAGGGAGGGAGGGAGGGTGAGGGGGTTCGACTAGGGAGAGGGAGGGCCGAAGAGGGGAGGGAGGGAGGGGGGTTCGGCTAGGGAGAGGGAGGGCCGAAGAGGGAAGGGAGGGAGGTGGGGGGGGAGTTCGGCTAAGGGAGAGGGAGAGATGTGTGGGAGATATAGAGATAGGAAAAAAAAACTGATTTAAAACAAATACTGATTTTTTTTTGTTTTATTTTTTTTTTTGAACAAAAGAAAAGTTAAATATCGGCATTTAACATACCGAGTTCTCCGATTAGGAACTTGAACCGAGCTTCGTCAAGAGGCTTGGTGAAGAGATCTGCCAGTTGGAGGTCGGTAGGGATGAAATGTAACTCGATATCACCTTTGGAGATGTGATCCCGAATGAAGTGATATCGGATGTCAATGTGCTTGGACCGAGAGTGTAGCACCGGATTGTTTGCGATGGCTATCGCACTTGAGTTGTCACACAGAATCGGGATGTGAGAGTACAACTGATTGTAGTCTCTAAGTTGGTTCTTCATCCAAAGGATTTGAGCACAGCAACTTCCAGCAGCTACATACTCAGCCTCAGCAGTAGAGGTGGAGACTGAGTTCTGCTTCTTGCTAGACCAACTAACAAGCTTGCCACCAAGGAGTTGACAGCTGCCAGTGGTGCTCTTCCTATCAATCTTAGAGCCTGCAAAATCAGAATCTGAATACCCCATTAGATCAAAACCTGAGTCTTTGGGATACCAAAGACCCAGATTCATGGTACCTTTGAGATACCGAAAAATGCGTTTAACCGCAGCCAAGTGAGATTCCTTCGGATTGGCTTGGTAACGCACACACAGGCAAGTAGCAAACATAATATCCGGTCTACTTGCAATAAGATAAAGAAGAGAGCCGATCATGCCTCGGTAGCTGGTGATATCCACAGATACACCATCCGTATCAGCATGGAGTTTCAAAGGTGGTGCCATGGGAGTTTTCATGGGGGAGGAGTTTTCAAAATTGAACTTCTTCAGAAGGTCACGAGTGTATTTACTTTGATTTATAAAGATACCTTGTGAAGATTGTTTAACTTGAAGTCCTAAGAAAAAGGTAAGCTCCCCCATCATACTCATCTCATATTGGCTTTTCATGAGAGAGGCAAACTCATCACATAGTGACTCATCAGTGGCACCAAAAATGATATCATCCACATAAATTTGAACAAGGATAAGACTACCTGAGGTTTGCTTGATGAACAAAGTGTTGTCAATTTTACCTCTTGTATACTTGTTCTTCAGGAGAAAGTCAGCAAGAGTGTCATACCAGGCACGAGGAGCCTGCTTTAGACCATAGAGAGCTTTGTCTAACCTGTACACATAGTCAGGATGGACTGGATCTTCAAAGCCAGGGGGCTGTTTCACATAGACTTCTTCAGCTAGCTCCCCATTCAGAAAGGCACTATTGACATCCATCTGGAAGACTCTGAAGTTCTTGTAGGCAGCATGAGCAAGGAAGATTCTGATGGCTTCAAGTCTGGCAACTGGAGCAAATGTTTCATCATAGTCAATTCCTTCCTCTTGCCTATAGCCTTGTGCAACCAGTCGAGCCTTGTTTCTGATCACCGTGCCTTCTTCATCCATTTTGTTCCGAAAGACCCACTTGGTTCCTATGATGGTTTTTCGGGAAGGGCGAGGAACCAATCTCCAGACTTTATTCCTTTCGAACTGAGAAAGTTCTTCTTGCATGGCAGTGATCCAACATGGATCAACTAGAGCTTCGTCAACTTTCTTTGGTTCAATGAGAGAAAGAAAATTCACATAGAGACAAATGTTACCAACGCCTCTTCGAGTCTGTACACCAGCTTGTTGATCACCAATGATTTGATCAATGGGGTGATCTTTTGTCCACTTGAGAGCAGGAGGTAAAGGAGGAGGGTAAGAGATTTGTAGAGGAGAGTTGGAAGGGCAATTTTGAGGAGAGATGGATGGAAGATTGGCTTGTATAGGTGAGGAGTGGATGTCAGATGGAGAGACTGGGATGATTTGGAGTGTATGTTGAGGTTGGGTAGGCTGAGGATCATCCTCTTGATGAGAGGAGGGGTTGTGAGATGTAGAGGGTTCATTGTTTTGGTAGATAGAAGTGGGAACTGTGTAGGGAATGTCCGACGATGATGTTGCAAGAGGACCATCACCAATACAGGAGGATATCCATCTGTTCAATTCTTCACCATCACAAGAGAGTGATGATATCTTGAGGTCATCAAACTTGACATGGATGGATTCATCAATACACTTCCTTCGGAGGTTGTAGACTCTGAAAGCTTTGGAAGTGAGAGAATATCCCACGAAGATTCCTTCGTCAGCTTTGGGATCAAATTTTCCCAAATTTTCTCTATCATTGAGAATGTAGCAGACACACCCAAAGACATGAAGAAAACCAATGTTGGGTTTTCTACCATAAAAGACTTCATAAGGAGTCTTATTATGTCTTTTTACAATGATAGACCTATTTCGGGTGAAGCATGCAGTGTTGATTGCTTCGGCCCAAAAGTAGGTAGGGAGGTGAGATTCACTCAACATGGATCGGGCAGCTTCACATAGCGTTCTGTTCTTTCTCTCCACTACACCGTTCTGTTGTGGAGTTCTAACGGCAGAGAAGTTCTGAGAGATGCCTTTTTCATTGAAAAAGTCATCCAACATACTGTTCTTGAATTCTGTTCCGTTGTCACTTCTTACAGATCTTACCAGCTGCCCATTAAACACTTCAGACTTTTTGATGAACTTTATGATTTCTTCAGTAGTGTCACTTTTATACCTGAGAAAAAATACCCAAGTGTAACGAGTGAATTCATCAATAATAACCAGAATGTACCTTCTACCACCAAGACTTGGAGTACTGACTGGTCCACACAGATCCATGTGGAGCATCTGAAGAGGCTGAGTGATGGAGAAGCATTGCTTGGACTTGAAGGAAGATTTTGTGAGTTTCCCTTTCTCACATGCAGCACACAACTTTTCTTTCACAAAGGATAACTTTGGCATGCCCGTAACAAGCTCCTGGTTTGAGAGGACATTCAAAGTCTTGAAGTTGAGGTGAGAGAGACGCTTGTGCCAAAGCCAACGTCTTTTTGCAGAGTTTTCAGAGACAAAACAGATGTTTGTTCCAAAGGATGAGCTATGTCCCATGTCTATGACATAGACATTTTCTTTGCGGTAGCCAGAGAGTACAGTTTCCATCTTATCGTTGAAAATGATGCATGAAGATAATTCAAACATCACCTTGTACCCCAGATCACACAGTTGGCTTATGCTTAGGAGATTGTGCATCAAGCCTTCAACATAAGCTACTTTATTAAAGGTGATGGAACCATTTGAGAGTGTTCCATAACCTTTAGTTCTTCCTTTAGAGTTATCACCAAAGGTGACAGAAGGACCTTTGGTAGGCACGAAGTCAACAAGGAGAGATTTGTTGCCGGTCATATGTCTTGAGCACCCGCTGTCGAGATACCAGATTTGTTGGTGCCCTAGACCCTGCAATCACAAGAAAATCAGTTCTTTGGTACCCATTTGGAGATGGGTCCTTTTGAGTTAGAAGGAGAGGAAGTATCCTTGGAAGCATTTTTATCAATTCTCTCCAGAGGACAATTCTTAGCAAGGTGAGAGGTATTACCACAGTTATAACATTTTCTATATGTAAAAACCTTTTTGGAGCTTTGACCAGATTCCTTGTGATGACTGGTCACATTGACTTTCATGGCCTTGGAGGTTAGAGGAAAGTCAAGAGGCTTAGGACCCAAGATACCTTTGCCAGAGTCAGTTGAAGGAATAGAAGAGGGTGTCTTGGAATTTAGCTTATTTAACATCACAGCTCTGGGGATTGGAAGAGAAGATGGTTTCTTTGAGTTTTTCTTGGGAAGTTTCTTTTGGGGAGGAAGATTGGCAACAGATTTTCCCTTTTTGGAGAAAGAGACTTTATTGGAAGAAGGCTGAGGAACTTTGGAAGGTTTGGGTTTAGAGGAGGAAGGCTCGTTTATTTTTAAGGAACACATAGACTCAATAATTGTTTTAGAAGAGTCATTTGAGTCTTGAGCTTCCTCACTCTCATTGGGTGAATCAATGCTCTTAGCTTTGATGAACATTCCAAACTTGAGATCTTTAGAGGGATCATAAGAGTCCAAAGGTTCAGAGTTGTCATAGTTCTCTTCAGAGGATTCATAGAATGAGGGAAGAGAGAAAGGAGCATTGGTGTCAGAAGGAGGTTCAAGGTCATATTTCCCGAAGCCTAGTCCAGACTTGTCATCACAAGATATTTGATCTTGAAAAACCCTTTCTAAATTTTTGGACGAACTTGTCCACTTGTCCACTTTTTCACAGTTTCTTGCTCCTTTTTAAACTTTTTAAGAAGTTTATTTTTCTCTTTAGCAAGAGTAAAATTTATAGTTTTCAAATCTTCAAGCTCAGCCTTGATTTTATCAAAGTGTTTTAGTTGAGAAAGACAGATTTGCAGTTGAGACGAAAGAGATTTTATCTGAGCATTTGCCTTTTTCTTTGCATCCTTGGCTTCATAGAAGTCATTGGTCAAAGAGTCAAAGGCTTCAATTTTCTCAGCATCAGAGAGAGAGAAAAATGGATGTACCTGAGTGGATGAGGTAGAGCACTCAGCAGACACAAGAGCCATGGAGGTGGAAGAGGTTTCACCATCATCAGCATCATCTATTTTAGCCATAAAGCAAAGGTTGGCCATTTCCTTGTCACTTTCGGAAGTTGGTTCATCAGCCCAATCATGAGATTCGGCAAGAAGACCTTTTCCTTTGTTGGCTAGAAGAGCATTCCTTTCCTTCTCTCTCTTGTATTTGGCCTTGTACTTTTCAGCACGGTCAGAGTTGGAAGGAACAGACGAGTTTGATTTTTGAAAGGAAGGTTGGTAGGAATCAGACTTGGTTCCGACATACCTAGAGGATGTACGGTTAACGGAGGGCCGTCTAGACTTATCAGAGGACCTGCTTCTGCATTCAGAAGCAAAGTGTCCCTTCCTCCCACACCTGTAACATTCCTCATTTGATTTGTCAGAGGGAGCAATTTTTGAAAGAGTAGATGAGGGTTTTCTAGAAAACCTGGATTTTCCAGAAGAGAAGCGAGGTTTGCCTTTAGAAAAGCCAGCCAACATGGCAACACCATCTGACAGTTGAGCCACAGAGGTCTCCTCTCCTTCATCATCAGCCTCACTGAGATAGCCTTCTGAAGGGTCATTGGGGTCCTCTTGACTATCGTTGTCAGAGTCAGAAGGATAGGTGATCCTAGGGATACACACAGTACTTTTGGAAGATTCACCGACAAGGGCTAGAGAAGAGCCTTTGATGTCTTTTGTGAATGACTTCCTAAGCAGTTTAGTCTGCTCATAGTTGAAGAGGGTGCCATACAAGTCAGTGAGAGGCATAGAGTCAAGATCCTTGGTAGACTTGATACAAGTACAGATGTTTTCCCAAAACTCAGGAAGACAGTCCATGAACTTGCACAAGACTTCCTCATTATCATATATGCGACCCACAAGTTTAAGATCATTGAGAAGACTGTTAAAGCGATTGTAGTAGTCTGAGAGAGACTCACCCTTCTCATGAGAGAATAGTTCATACTTTCTTACAAGAGCAATCTTTTTGCTCTTTTTCACCTCAGACTTACCTTCATAAAGAACACACAGAGTGGACAACATTTCTTTTGCAGTAGAAAGGTTAACAAGAGAATGATAGACCTCATCAGGCAGAGAGAGGGCAATGATGGCTCTGACTTTAGTATCAAGAGCTATAAGACGTCTGTCTTCATCATTGTATTTAATGGGGTCCTTTAGAATGTATCTCCCAATAGCTGGAGTTCTTTCTTCTTCAGAAGAGTCCTCATCAGCTTTTCCCTTGTCTGCATTATATCGGTCCCAAACTCTAGGAATAAAAGGACCTTCATGTAAAATAGTTGGATATCTGCTGTCAACTCCTTCTAGAAAGAGTATCATACGACTTTTCCACAAGTAGAAGTTATTGGGGTTAAACCTTGGTGGTTTGGCTATAGAGCCATTGTCGTATGAAACAGCAGTGAAGTTTTGAGAAGAATCATTTTTCAAAGACGAGGAAGAGGCTGCCATCACGGATCTAGTTTATTGAGTTAAACTAAACCGCTCTGATACCACTTGTTGGTCCCAAATAGCAGTTAGTAAAGGAGAAAAGTATTGTAGAAAGGGGGGGGGGTTGAATACAATACACACAGTTTTTCACTTACTTTAATTCTTATTGATTTGAAATCAAGAATTACACATAGAAAACTTTTGATTGTTGCGGAAGAAAATAGATGAAATCTATTCAAACAATCTTACACTAAGAGAAATGAAGAACAATTGTAAAACACTTAGAAAACAATAAGAACTTCTTAGAGAGAGAATGCCAGTGCACTTAGAGAGCTTGAATGCTTGAGAGCTGGTGATCTTGCTTGTTGAACCATCCTCCATATATATAGTGCCTTATGCATTAAATGCATGGGACACCTGTTGAGCAAAGGATGGACACATGTCTTCAGCAAGGTACAGGATGTACCTTTTGTCTTGAGGTGTTTTGGCTTGAACTGTTGACCTGCAGAAGGATGGTAGAGACCTTTTCTTAAAATGGTGTAGTAGACAAAACTTACTTGATCTGATCTCCAGATGAGGTCCACGTCAATGCAAGATATCACAATATACTTTGTTAGAAAAGTACAATGTGTTTGAAAGAAATCCTTAAGCATAGACTGTCGAAGACTTGAAAGATCTTCGGCTCCTGAAGATGTGAGAACACCTTCATACTCTAAGGAGAGATCATTGGCTACCGAAGACTTGAGAAATCTTCGGCTGCTCCTTGAAGATGTGAGAACACCTTCATACTCTAAGGAGAGATGTGATCATCGGCTGCCGAAGACCTGAGAGGTCTTCGACTCCTGAAGATGTGAGGACACCTTCATACTCCTGAGAGACATGTGATTGACCCCATCCTGGCTGATGGTGTTGATCACTTGAGCATGCTTGGCTTTAGGCTGAGGAGACTATCTTCAATCCGCTTTGAGAGATGTACTCCTTCTTTGTCTTCTTCGGCTGATCTTCGACTTCACCGAACATTTGTATAGAAACCAAGCTGCTAAAAGAACCTTAAACATATTCTAAGTAGGATGATATAAGATGGAAGATCAGGGGGTCATCTTCAAATCTTCAGATGACCCAACAGACCAAGTAAGGACTTTTCTGGACATGAGACACCATTATTCTCTACAATGATGGTTCTGTCTCATTCCCATGGTGAGGCATCAGTGTCAAAGCCCACATCTGACCACCCAACTGATGACCTACCCACACCATTCAGTTTTATTGATACTCCTCAGATCCCTATTGTCAAGCCAACTTCCCCCATCACCAAAACATATCAAAGGAAAAAGGTACAGAGGTTCCTTCCCTTCCTGTATATTCACCCCAACAGCCTGAAAGCCCTCTAATGGAGCATTCTCCATTAGAGAATATCCAAAGGGAAATCACAGGGGTGTCTCCCAACCCCAAGAAGGTGCTCTATAAGGAGAAGGATGAGCATGTGGGCAGTAAGGCTCACACTACTGTTTCTGCACAAGGTGTAGGACAGGACAGTGTGAACATATCTAAGACCTTCCCCACGACAACTTTAGATGAGCAATCATCTAAAGGTCCCAGGTGCCAAGAAACCACAGAGGTAGCAGGTGCTTCTGCTAGGCAGAAGACCTCTACTAAAAGATCCAAGGATCCTTCAAGGGTGGTAAAAACACCTAAAGAAGGTGAGGACAAATACACTTATGATGAATTGATGGATACTCTTGGTACAATAAGTCTGGAAGTTCACAATCAAGAATTGGAGATAAAAGAGATGAAGCAGGTGATTATCTCTCAACAAGAACAAATAGTCAAATTGAAGAAGATGGTACTCAAATTGGTGCACAAAAAGAAGAAAACCAAATTTGTTTTGAAGAAAAGGAGCATTGATCATGATGCTTCCAAAAAGGGGGAGACTCAAGAGGATGAAAGTGAAAACAAAAGCCCTGCTGGCATGGAATCTCATTTTGAGGGGGAGTTGAATAGTGAAGCAGAACAGAAACAAGCAGCAGAAACAGCAAAAACAGCAGAAACAG
Source organism: Arctium minus (assembly GCA_954870635.1). NCBI lineage: Eukaryota > Viridiplantae > Streptophyta > Magnoliopsida > Asterales > Asteraceae > Arctium > Arctium minus. The sequence continues at coordinate 46,578,518 of OX941096.1, forward strand.
CAGAAACAGCAAAAGCAATAGAAACTACATCAGCAGCAGAAACTAAACAAGAAGCAGTAACTTCAGCAGCAGAAACAGAATTGTCTAGGGAAGAGATAGAAATTGCTGAAACATTGGTGAAGGCAAAGCTTGACACTCCCAAAGCTACTCCAAAGGCTAAGGGAGTGGTAATCAAAGAAGTTGAAATAGAAATGAAAAGAAAAGAATTCATTGTAGCTGAAACCAAAAAGAAAGGGAAGGAGAAGATGATTGAATCTGAGAAGCCATCAAAGAAGCAGACTCAAATAGAACTTGATGAAGAAATGGCCAAAAAGTTGCAAGAAGAGTTGGAAAAGGAGGAAGAGATTCAATCTGCAAAAGATAGAGAAATTGCTTTAGATTTGTCTACTAAGCTTAATGAAGAATATCAAAGGAGGTTGAAGACTGCTGCTGCTGCTAAGAAAGTGACATTGAGAGCAACTAAACAAAGTCAAAGAAAGCCTTCAAAGACCTTCCTGGCAAATCAAGAAAGAAGGAAAATGATAAACTTTCTGAAAGGAGCTATTGGAGTTCCTGAAGGAATGTTTACCAGCATGTCATTTGGAAGGATAGAAGAGCTATACAAGAAGGAGATGGCCAAGCTGAAAGGGGATTTCACTCAAAGGGTATAGGTTGAAAGAAAGATGAAAGAAAGGCATGACCTCAACATACAACAGCCCTTCCCTGACAGTGAAGAAGGTACTCCTATCAAAGAAAAGGCAAAAGTGAAGGAAGAAGAGACCTTAGCTCAGAAAATTGGAGCTATAAAAAGAAAGAAATCTATTGCTACCAAGAAACAGGCAAAGAGGTCAAGAATTGAAGAAGTTGAAAAGGAGAATGAAAGTGAAAGAGCAGAAGCAGAATCAACAGAACATGTGCTAGAGCAGAATCAAGATCCTACAAGTCAACCAAGACAATCTGATGTGCAATTTGATTTGTACATGACAGTATCTGATAAAGAACCTCTGAAAGTTGATCCTATTTCAGTGAATGCTCCTGAAATCATTCATTGGGATATTTTGAAAGACCAAGGCAAAGAATACTTCAGTATCAAGAGAATGGGTGATCATCATGAAATATATGCTACATGGGGGAAAACTATCAGAAGTTGTTCCAGGTCTGATTTGGAAGAAATGCACAAAGTTGGGCTGAGCTTATATAGCAAAGTGTTGGAAGAAGCTGGGATAAATCTAACAAAGATGGCCATGGAGTACTTGTGCATGATGTTTGAGCCCGAAAGAGTTCAGTATGTTATCAAAGACTTGCATTTTGAGAATGGATTCAAAAGAATAGATAATTCGATGCTGTTTGAAAACTGTGGAGTCTTTGTGCTAACTATTGACAAAAGCTATCATGAGTACTTCTTGGTGGACAAGGTGTATGACCATAGTAGAGCAAAGCTGCAAGGGATGTTGAGAGCAAAGTTGGTGTGTCCTAAAGATTCAAAAATGGCCAGAATAGTGATCAAAAGAACAATTAATCAAAGTCTGGGACTGGATCCAAATCTGGGTAATTAAGCTGGAGTTTTGAAAGCATCATGAAGACCCTATGCTGAAGAACTTAACCTCTAAATTTGAAAAGTTAAGTTAGGGGGAGATTGTTGGGTCAGAAATATGCTAAGTATGGTTAATGCTGCTACTTAAAGATTAATGCTGCTAGTTGAAGATTTTACTACTGCTAGTAGAATTACTACTACTTGAAAAGTTAGTACTGCTAGAAGAATAGTTAGTACTGCTTGGAGAGTTAGTACTGCTAGTTGTTAGTACTGCTTAAAGATTACTACTGCAAGCATAGTTAGTACTGCTGAGGATGTTAATGCTGTTAAAGATTAATGCTGCTGGATGAGGATGAAGTTAATACTGCTTATGAAGATAATGACTTGAAACGAAAGAATAGGAGCTGGAGATAGAAATGAAGATAATTATGGAATGAAGATCAATTTTGTTTTGATAATTATCTTGTAATTAATTCTGTATATATAGTCTAGAAGTCTTTGATAGAGAAATAGTTTTTGATATACGTTTGTTTAGAGAGAATTAACCTCAAGGTTCTTAGAAGTCCTTTCAATAGAGAAGTATTGAACGTCTGTTGAGCCTGTTCAACAGATTGAGGTTTTGTTTGTAATCATTAAGTTAAATCAATATAACTTGTGATTTGAGTTTATACACTGTTTGATTGATTTACTGTTAAAGTGTTTTTCCGCGACTTTTTTAACATAAGTTTCTGAGTGTTTATTAAATTCTTGTTTGAATTTCGATCCTGACAGTGGTTCTCTTATAACCTTAGCCAAATATACACGAATTTATAAGATCCAACGTAACTTCAAATGATAAAATCTCATCAAAATCAACCAATTTGTCGTAATGTAATCTCTTTCACCATCATTTTTGAGCTTAAATACCCATAGAGCTTTTGTACCATTTGGTAAACCAATAAAGTCATATCATCTTTCATTGTTTTAACCTATCAACCTCTATTTTCACAAGTTCATTAGAGCATGTTAATCATATTCTTTATTTTGAATTTCTTCAAAATAAAGAATGTGATAGAAGATGAATATGATTGAAGGAGACGATGAATATGCTGAAGGTTTGAAACCTCAATATATATTGATTGAGAGAAAACGTACAGAGTGTAAAGTAAATAATGAGAGAGATTAACCTAGACTATAAAATACAAACTATTTATACAAAGACTATATGGGCCTGGGCCTTATATGGACATGGGCCTGGGCCCTCTACACATATACATTAACATCCCCCCTCAAACTCAATCGGGAGAAGAATGAGCCAGATGGAGTTTGGAAACTAGATCACGAAACCGTCCCGGTAGATGAGCTTTAGTAAAAATGTCGGCCGGTTGATCAAGAGTTGAAATAGGAAGAAGCTGAATAGTCTTACGAGTCACATGTTGACGAACAAAGTGACATTCAATTTCAATATGCTTTGTTCGCTCGTGGAAGACATCATTGTGAGCAATTTGAATTGCACTTTTGTTGTCACACCACAATGGAGTAGGAGATTGTTGAGGAGCCCCCATGTCAGAGAGTAGCCAGCGTAACCACACAAGTTCTTGAGCCGTGTCCGCTAGTGCTCGATACTCAGCTTCAGTACTGGATCGAGCTGTGAGAGATTGTTTCTTGCTTCGCCAAGATATAAGAGAGTCGCCAAGAAAGAAACAGTAGCCGGTAGTGGAGCGACGATCAGTCATGTCACTGTCCCAATCAACATCAGAAAAACCTCGCAAAGTCAATGATGAGGTGGATGGAAAATGAAGGCCATGAAACATGGTCCCTTTTAAATATCGAAGACTGCGCAGGACAACATCATAATGATCAGAACATGGTGCAGACATGAACTGACTGACAGTATGAACAACATAGGCAATATCAGGTCGAGTCACTGTCAGATAGACAAGTGACCCCAATAACTGGCGATATAAAGTAGGATCACGCAGAGGAGGTCCAACATTTGGAGCCAAATGAAGGTTGTGCTCAAGAGGAGTGGATGTCGTTTTGTTGTCAGTAATCTCAACTTTTGACAAAAGATCTGAGGTGTATTTGGCTTGACAAAGATAAATTCCCGATGGATCTGAGAGTACCCCAAGACCAAGAAAATAGTGTAAAGAACCAAGATCCTTCATCTCAAAACAGGAGCTAAGAGATGACTTCAGATTTGCTATGCCTGTAGAGTCACTGCCAGTAATAATCATATCATCCACATACAGGAGAAGTAAGATTGTGCCAGCCTCAGTGGTCCGAGTAAACAGTCCTGAATCATAGTTGTTGGGTGAGAAGCCCAGAGAGGTGACTGTGGAACTGAATTTCTCAAACCAAGCTCGCGGAGCTTGCTTGAGTCCATAAAGAGCCTTCTGAAGACGACAAACATGACCTTGTGGAAGTCGAACGCCAGGAGGAGGTGTCATATAGACTTCCTCAGATAAGTCACCGTTCAAGAAGGCATTCTTAACATCCATCTGAAAGAGAGGCCATTGTTTGGTAGCTGCAATGTCTAGGAGACTACGAACAAAGGTGACTCGAGCAACAGGTGCAAATGTCTCCTCATAATCAATACCGTACTCTTGATTGAAGCCCTTGGCCACAAGACGAGCTTTGTATCGATCAATAGAGCCATCAGATTTTGTCTTGATTTTAAACACCCATTTGGAGCCAATGGGAGACTTTCCTGGTGGAAGATGGACATATTCCCATGTCTGAGCTTTGTCAAGAGCATGAAGTTCCTCATCCATAGCTTTCTGCCAATCAGGGTTAGAGGAGGCTTCCTTGTAGGAAGTAGGTTCGTGATTTGACAGTAGAGTAGCATAAACATGATAATCACGGAGATGAGAAGGAACTTGTCTTACCCGATCTGATCGTCTAACATTATGATATTGAGAAGTTCTAGGAGCTAGAGACTCAACAGGCACCTCAGATGTTGGCTGTGCGGATGGAGCAGATGATTGAAGTTGATCAGGAATACTAGTAGAGGTAGGCTGTGTAGGGGTAGTAGAATCTGAAGGAGAGACAGACTCATAAGGAGTGGGAACAACAGGTGGAGTTGATATGATGTCAGACTGGAGTGAGTCCAATGAGACGGAGGCATCAGTGAAGAACGGAGTGGTGAAGTTAGGAGACTCACGAAACTTGGATATAGAAGAAAAAGGAACATGTTCCCAGAAGGTAACATGACGAGATATACGAAGACGCTGGGAGATAGGATCCCAGCAGCGATAACCCTTGTGTTCAATACCATATCCAAGGAAGCAACAAAGTCTGGAGCGAGGTTCAAGTTTGGTATGTTCATGAGATTGTAATTGAACAAAACAAGCACTACCCCAAACTTTTAGAAGTTCATAGGCAGGGGTGACCTCATAAAGAGCCTCATAAGGAGACTTATTATTAAGGATGATAGTAGGGTGACGATTGATAGTATAAACTGCAGTGAAAGCAGCTTCACCCCAAAAACGTTCTGGACATTTAACAGAGATGAGAAGAGTGCGAACCGTATCAAGAATATGACGGTGTTTGCGTTCGGCACGACCATTTTGAGGAGATGTGCCGGGACAGGAGTACTGAGAGAGAGTCCCCTGAGATTGAAGAAAGGAGAGAAGAGATGACTCTTTGTATTCCATAGCATTGTCAGCTCTAAGAATCTTTATAGATTTTGAGAACTGGGTGTGAATCATCCGAGCAAACATAATATAGATTTGAGGTAATTTCGAACGATGTTTCATGAGATATATCCATGTGAAACGAGTATGGTCATCAATAAAAATAACAAAGTATCGAGCACCTCCCATGGATGGATGTGGTGCTGGTCCCCATACATCAGAATGAATAAGATCAAAAGAAGAAGTAGAACTAAATTCATTCAATTCAAAAGGTAAAGCCTGATGTTTGCCAAGTTTGCATGATAAACAAGAAATATTGTCAGTTGATACACAATTTCCTAACAACCCTAAATGAGCTAATGATTTTTATTTTGGCTAGAGATAAGTGACCCAGCCGGGCATGCCACAACTCAAAAGAAGAAGTGCTGGAAACGGAAGCAACAAGACTTGAAGAGGGTAATGGAAGACGAAGGTAGACTACTTCAATCATCCGTCCAACTTTACGGCCGAGTCCAAGGATCTGCTTGGTCTTTGGATCCTGTACAACACAACCGGAAGAATGAAATAAAATGATCAAATTAGATTCAAGAAGTTGCGCAATCGAAACTAAGCTCAGAGATAGTTTCGGAACATTTAGAACACCCGGTAATTGTATATGAGGAGTGGAAACATTTCCACTAAAGGATACCGGTAGGCCAGTGTTGTCAGCAGTTCTGACTAACGTAAATTGCTGAGGTGGTTTCTTAGAAACGAAACCATCAGTGCAAGGTGTCATATGATTGCAACACCCTGAGTCAAAAAGCCATACGTTACCTGATGCAGCTGAGTGTGGATAATTCATACCCATAGCACCAGACATGATCTGCTCCATGAGTTCCTGATTGCGACGCATCGGTTCCATTAGGTCAGGTGAGGAGGCTGGAGAGAGCTCAGTATCAGCAATAGTAGACCCAACATGGCGTGAGCCCGATTCTGAGAACCAGTGTGCTTTGAGTTCTTCGGGCAGTCAGACTCATAATGACGCGGATGAGTGATACCACACCTTCGGCACTTACGGATAGGACAATCAAGGAGAAGGTGAGCAGTAGAATGGCAAAAGGCACACTCAGATGTGTTCGTCTTTCCCACAAATTTGGAATGATTGTTTTTGGTTCATTTGCCTTTGGACTTGGGATGAGACGTGTAGAGAACGCTATCAGTAGCGGGCATCGGTGATCGCATGTGAAGACGGGTTTCTTCACTTATCAATTCTGATATTGCTTCTTCAAGAGTAGGTAATGGCTGCCTATGAAGAAGAGAAGCACGAACATTCTCAAATTTGTCAGTAAGACCCATCAGAATAGTAATCAAATCTAGCTGGTTGAAGTAGGCGGTGAATTGTTGAGCTGTGTCATAAAAAATCTGTGGTGCTCCAAGACTTATATGATCTCTGAGAGACTGCATTTCAGAGATATAAGAGTTTATGGATTAATCAGGAAGCTGACGTTTGCTTTGAAAAGTGGTCCACAGTTGATACTGATGAGATAGGCCCGATGACGTGTACCGTTTGGCGAGAAAATCCCAGAGACTTTTGGCGGTAAGGTAACCAAGAAACTGTTGGTTGATCTCAGGAGTAGTGGAGGCATTAATGAAGCCCAGAATACGAGCATTATTGATGTCCCACTCATTCATGCGTTTTGCAAAGTCAACAGCGTTCTCAGTTGGTTCCTGAATTGGAACTTTGGATGCACCAGTAACATAGGTGTGAAGGCCATGGGATTTTAGCAGAATTGTCATATGATGATGCCAGAGAATGTAGTTGCTACCATTTAAAATAACCGAGATGGGATTTGAGTGACTGAGATTGACAACCATGGAAGTGAGAAACAAATACTGAGAAACAATATTAATGATCGGTATTAACGACCGGTAGGGTTCGACCGATAGGTGTGGATCGATAATAGTTTCGACCGGTAGGGTTCGATCGATAATAGTTTCGACCGGTAGGGTTCGACCGGGAGGTGTTCGACCGATAGGGTTCGACCGATAGGGTGTTTGACCGATAGGGTTCTTCTGGTCGGCGGCTAGGGTTGTGATGCGATGAACAGTGAAGCGACGATGAATAATAACCTTGATGAACAGTAACCTCGATGAACAGTAACTCCGATGAACAGTAAAGCGACGATGAACAGTAAAGCGGCGATGAACAGTTACCCCGTTGAACAGTAACCTCGATGAACAGTGAAAAACGAAGACGAATAGAACAAAGATAATGGTGAGATTGCAAACAAACCTACAACTCTGATACCATGATAGAAGATGAATATGATTGAAGGAGACGATGAATATGCTGAAGGTTTGAAACCTCAATATATTGATTGAGAGAAAACGTACAGAGTGTAAAGTAAATAATGAGAGAGCTTAACCTAGACTATAAAATACAAACTATTTATACAAAGACTATATGGGCCTGGGCCTTATATGGACATGGGCCTGGGCCCTCTACACATATACATTAACATAATGAAACTACAAAATCTCAAAAAAAAAAAAATATTCAACTCCAACAATTTCTTTATTTAGGGGGTGTTTGGGATTGCTTATTTGAAGGGCTTATTAGCTTATTGCGATTTGGCACCGCAGATAAGCTATTTTAAGTGTTTGGATGGAACAACAAAAAAACAGCTTATAGCGGTGCCAAACCGCTGAAAAGCCATTTTTGATAAGTCATTTTGTTGTAACTTATGACTTATTTCAAAAGTGCTTATGACTTTTTTGATTCTTTTATATGTATAAGCAATCCCAAACACCTTTAAATAACAACTTATTAGCTTATTACGTTTTGGTACCACAATAAGCTAATCCAAACACTTTTTAAAAAACTCCGATTTGGCACCACATAAGCTGGTAAGCACTTTTCCATATAAGCACTTTTCCAAATAAATAAGCAATCCCAAACACCCCCTTAGAGTTTACAACATTGATTATATTTTTAAAATATTCCATTCATCTAATATAATATTATTTCTCTCTTAAAAATTTAGGTTCAAGTTTTACTATTGGTAGGAATATATTAAAAAAAATATTTCTCCCTCTTTTAATCATTTTTCGAGAATTCTTTAAATTTGGAGAATTTTATATTCTCTTCTACTATCTCCATTTTGGAGAATCCGTAATAGCAAAAAAATCCCAAAATCCCAAAATATCCATTTTTCTGCATTTTAGAGAATTTCTTGGAGATGCTCTTAGTTGGTTGTAAGAAACAAAGAGTTGAAAGAGAAATTGTAAATTGTCAGATTGGAAATGAAAAGACTTTGTCGATACGAATTTATACTCATTTATCAAGAACAAACCCCCCAACCACTAATCTAACAAACTAACACCAAAATTATCATTAATTATATCAGTCCAGATTCAACTAAAAGGACACACCTACCCTTCAAGGTTAATTATAAAACTGTAACAATCGTTGCTCAACATGTTCAGTTTCGTATACGTGTGTCTTGTACCCATACATCATCTACGGTGATTAGATCAATAAGAGATTAATTAAGGTATTTGCTTATATAAAATACAGATAGGAATTAAGGGCCTATATATAAACCGTATACAACTTTTATTTACTTATGAACTTGACTACACTATGCAATAAAATATCAATAAGCATACTACATTTAGGGGCCGTTTATAGAATACTTATTGGGTAAGCGCTTATCGGGTTTCAATTGCCTTAGTGGGTGGATATGAGAAGAACCAAGAATCTTACACGGTAAGAGGCATAACAAGGACCGATGAGCTTACATGGTAAGCGGGGGAGAAGATTCTTACCCGGTAAGCATTTATCGGTAAAAGACGCTTATCAACAATCCATTTTGATGGTCGAGAATATTACCTGATAATGTAAATGAGGATGGTGACTATTGGTGGTAAACGCTTACCCGATAAACATTTGGTAACGGTCCTTAATTAGAATATCACAAATATATAAACATTTAACGATAAAATAAAGAGAATTAAATCCCAGCAAGATGATCAAAGTTAAAGCACAAAAAAGTACTTACGAAAATAGACATCACCCAAAATCCTATTTGGAGACTATGCACAACAAGGGAGGTTTCGGGGAAAACTCTCAAAAAAAATAAAAAACTGAGGAACATTCTACTAACCTTTCATCTGGACGGCATGCACATTTTCATACAAGTAATTGGAGCTGTTTTGTTTTTGTTTTTATGCACTTGTGCATGTTACAAATTACTTATATGCACATGTGCGTACCGTCCAGATGAACAGTTACCAGGGTATTTCTCAGTTTTTTTTGTCATTTTTTTGCGGTTTTTCCTGAACCTGATGACCCTATGCACAACAACCACATAACGGTGGAACCGTCTCAATCAATGATTGTGTTTACTTTTGATCGCTACTCCAAAAACTCTTGCATACTTCTCCAAAGACCCTCGAATGCTTCTCCTCTGATGAGTTGTCGACATATGATGGACACAAGGAAGAAAGTCTCGACTAAAAGTCCTTTCGTACGTATCTTGAAAGTAAATAACCCTTGAAACGAGTCTTTCTTTTTTCCAGCGGTTCTTGAAAGCTCTCAATCCTGCTGCTACAACATTAACGAAATCATAAATTAAATTACAAAATAATTTTAAATGACCAAAATAAACATGTACGACATTTTGTAATACATGACAGCCAAAAAGGATCTAGGTTTTAATTTATGAAGCACTTCATCTATCATAAATTGGCTTTATATAATTAACAAAATTATTAGATTATTGATTTCAACTACAAATAAAATAAATAATCCTAAAAAAGCTACTCCCTTCGTCCCAAAAATAAAAATAGAAATGCAGACACTTATTTTGGGACGGAGGGAGTAATATTTTTATAACGAGTATCAAATAGTGAAAAAAATAAGGATTGAAACCTTGTTTAGAATAATGGATAAGCTGTTTAAAAAGAACAAATGCAAGATGAAGGAGGTACAGTGATGGATGTACATAAAGTTAAAGGATTTGGGAGATGACGGGCCTGTAGCTGCCTTTTTTACTACGACACCTTTTGTCGAGTTTCGAGCAACACTCCACCGACAAATGTGAAAGCAAAGGAAGTAGAGTCTATGGCAAATCTCTAAGCTTCGGGGGACCTTCTATTCCAAAAAGTATCAAATAGTTTAGCCGCTGGGCAAGTCGTTGGACCTTATGTTCGACTGTTCCAAAACCATCGATCAACTTCCCATTTGGCCACATTACAGTGTCTTGGGTGACCTTTCCCGCAACTTAGGCCACTCTGGAAATTTCCCGGACCTCTTGAACTCCCCGATTTCACTAGATTTAATCCCGACTTGACCCGAAACGACCCAAGACCAAATATTTGCATCCGGACATTAATTTCCCGAAAATTAATATCAAATTTAACAATAATCTCCACATTTCCAAAATACACAATAATTCATAAAAATGCGGGTGTTACAAACATCCATGTATTGTACCTAGAAATAGAAATAGGAATTCCACCATAGGCAATATGGTGCGGACTATTAGAGTAGGACATCGTCCATTGACCACATAATGCAATTTCTAGTGAACGAACTTAACTAGGATGATTTGAGATCTCAAGCTATAAACCGTGCATGGTTGAACTTGCTGACTCATTAGCTATAGACCGTTGGTGGTTGAATTTATTGACCATTGATCCGTAGTAAGGCTCATTAACATAGATGTGTAGCTTACTTTTGTGTTCCGTCACTATCAATGGAAAAATCAGGTCTCTCCTATCATCATAAGAGGTGTTTTAATTTCATGGTCTTGAAATTGGCATATTTGAATTGGTTGACATTGCTAGAGTTATGTTTCTGGTCTAAATGTTTTATTATTTTTATTTAGTTAACTGTTTGAGCTCACTAGGTGTAAGACTAACACTTTTCTTAAATGACATGTATATCAGGATGTGTAGGTGACATGACCATGGATGCTTGAATGGAGTGTTGGATGCCGATTAGGCAATTTTGCGGGATAACGACTTTTGGTGATACTTGACGAAGTGAATTGGTAGAATTCTTTTGGTGATTATATTGTAATCTAAAGTCTAAACATTACATTTGGTATAGATTACAGGATTGTTAGTTACCATCATTTCCTTTTGATGTAAAGGTTTTGAGTAATCCTCTGGGGTGAAAGTAATATCTTTACATTTATTCTCATTTAGTTTTGCGGTTTAAGTTTCCTTCTATTTTAGGGGTGTTACATATCTCCCTTCCGCGATCGAATATCTCCCTTCCGCAATCGAAGGTTTCCTTGGCAGAAAGATTCCAAATTAAGTGAATTATTTATATTCACTATAAATTTAAAAAATCTTGAACTTACAGTTTGAGACATCAGACAATTAAGGTGACTCACGTAAAATAGGTCAACAAGTAATATAGATTAGTACATTCATTTATATGGGTTAATCTATTTTCTTGATAATAAAATTAGTCTAGTAAATCTATACTATATTATTAAGCATTTGAGAAAAAACTATTAAAAAACGCTTTCAGTTCTTCCCGAAATCTCCAATCATTGGACTCTTTGCAAGGTGAGTTTCAAACTCATCGATACTCTCACCTTATCTTTGCGAGTCTTCTTCTTCTTCTTCTTCTGCAGATCAAAGCGCTACGGCTCTCTGAACGTCTGAGAATAAAATTTGAATTTAATTTGAATTCGTATGGGATTCCATGTTTGATTCCTTTTTGAGTTGGATTTAAGAACCTTGCATTATGTTTATATTATATGCTTTCGTTGACTTTATTTTGTTTAATTGTCTTATGCCTATTTGTTAATCAGCTTAGTTTTATATGCTTAATTATGGAGCATGGAAGGGTTTTGGGATTTTTCACTAAGATGAGGGATACAAAGATGCAAAAAACTAATACATTCGAATTCGTATACTATTCTTTGATCTTTATGTTTTGTTTTCACATCACATAATTGCATTTCATTATAAGCACACACCTTAGATTGACCATTTTGATCACCATTTTAAGAAGATAAATTGATCAAACGTTGTCATCCAAATGACTAACTATGCAAGACTATATAACACTTAAAACAAGTCCTTTTGTCTGCCAATTCTTGAAATCAGCTCTCGATATATCCCTCTTCTACAACAATATCGATCGATTCTCCTTCTTGCACACTTAAAACTCTAGCAGAGTTTAAATATAACCTGTACACTCGTATCAAACAAAATTCCCGACTTAGCTTACGAGTTAAGTTCATAAAACAAGTAATTAGTAAAACACGTTGATATGTTTAAAATTTAATCTTGGCCAAATATATATATATATATATATATATATATATATATATATATTTGGTCATATATTGTCTCTCCATTTAGATTAATTCTTCACATGAGACCCAAAATGGCTCATGTTATATATAAACTACTTCATCGTTTTTTTCTTTTTCTTTTCTAACTTATTGCAGTGAAGATTAAGCAAATAGAAGGAAACTGTTGTCAAGAGTCGGATTAAATTACCAGAAACCATCATCGATGGTGGATATGGACCATCTTCTTTCTCAACCTCTCATTCTGATTTGGTTGTCGACGTAAACTCAGCTTATTCAAAACACCTTTCAGGTATGCATGCACTGCACTGCATTCTGCATACATAAACTGATGGGAAAAACGCAGCACTAACGGTAAACAATTGCGGAATTAATCTTCGTTAGGCTAAACTTTCCCGACCCGAATGAACCTTTGAGGATGCAAACAAATAAGGTATTCTAAATGCAAGTATAATCAGCCCCAAAACAGAAAATACGCAACCAAATGAGACACCGAAATTTTAGCGTGGAAACCTCTCAAAACGAGAGTAAAACCACGGGACTACTAGAGCCGCTTGAAATCCACTACCACCAATATTAGAGCAATACAAAGTCTTCTCTAGATTATACTAGAGGCATAAAAAACCATCATACACTTGGAAATAAACACATCAAGATGTATGGAACCAAACTAAAGCAAAGATGAAGAAATATCACCCAAATCTGCTGCTGTGCAGAACCTCAGAAAAACCTGACCTCCGGACCTCAAATCCACGATCCCACCGTCCAAAACGTTGGCCTAGATGCTGAGAAGCTGCTGACCAAAAATCACGGTGATCTGACCGTTCAATCTCCGGCAACTGGAGGTTTTCTGCTGCTGGGTCTTCAAATACGAAAAAATGAAATGCTCTCTCTATTTTCTGTTTTCACTCACTGCTCTCTCTTTACTTTGCTGCAGATTCAAAAAGTGCACACACACTCACATAATACTGAAAATAGGCTGACCTAAATAAATATATATGTGGGCTTTTTCTTAAGGCTTTTCTTAATAAATATGGGTCTTCCTCATGGGCTAAAACCATAAGGAAACCCAACATAAACACCTCTGGATCGATCAGATTCGAATAACACTAGTCTTTCATCAGTGATGCATTAAACAACCAAAATCCCTCTCTATTCACTGAATTTATTTATAATCACAAATTATCACTAGGAGTACTGTTGTTAATTAATATTATCAAAAAATTAATACTCGGACTTTTGGTACTTGGACATGTTCTAAACAAAATAAGTGAAAGGAGAGAGAGGACATACCTGTGATCAGTATATATAAAGGGAAGGGACTTGGGAGATGATGGACTGATAGTTGCCTTTTTTACTACGAAATTTGTTTTCCAGTTTCGGGCAAGAATACACCCACAAACATGAAAGCAAAGGAATCAGTGCCTTTGGCACATCTCCAAGCTTCGGGCAAGAAGAAACATCGAGTTTTTTCAGGCAAGTAAGGTGTTGTAGCCCCGTCGAAAGTGATTCCAATCCATAAAACCAGCAATAGTTACACAAGTTAGAGATGGTGGAAGAAGTAAAGCTGATGATGAAGTAGTAGTTTTGCTGCTATTCATCACATCTTCCGCCTTTGCAAATGAAACCACTCCTGAATTATTTCCATATAGCCATAATTTGACAAGTGAGGTTGGGAAATTTTGCAGCCCCCACTCTGACATGGGCTTCTTTAAGTCTCCTATCATTAGAAAACTTAGATTAGGAGGCCACAAACCACACGGAAAGGAGTAGTCGATGCTTGGACAATTATTTATCATCAACTCTTCCAAAGATGCGAGACTTTGCAAACGCTCATGGGGAAACGATTGCAGATTCTTGCAATTATTGATATGAAGAGTTCTTAGGCAATGAAGGGGAAGGAAACCGAAACCATTTTCAGGAATGGATTCAAGGCCATCACAACAATAAATCGCCAATCTGGTGAGATGAACTAAGCATCCTTCAGGAAATGACATGTTTGACACTCTTTCAATGGAAAGAGATCCAAGTGATGACAAAAAGTTGTTGCGAAGCCAACTCACATCCAGATTATGAGACGGCGTAATGTCAAGGCTCTTCAGAGTAGACGGAAGGTCATCATGCTCCGTTGGGAAGGTCAAGGATGTAACCGAATAACAACAACATATATCCAATTTCTCAATGCTATTTGGACAATCGTACCGCTCCAATCTCGTACAATCATCAAGATACACATGTCTAAGAGATTTTAAGCTAATCCCCGTATCAACCTCTTTCTCTCCCGGCGATACCAAATTTCGACAATATTCCACTATCAAATCACATAAACTCACAAGAGTCTTGCATGCCTCCGCTTCAGATTCCCACAAGTATCTAAGTTCATCACACGTACTGAAGCATAAATATTCTACTGCTCCGAGATGCTCCAAAATTTCTCCATGTAGGTGAGTAAGTCCTTTAATATTCACCATTGTCAATCTGTGGATTGATGAAGACACACTAACCATGCTTCTTATTACCGTTACAGAACATCTTTCTATACATATAACCCGAAGTGACGGTATCAACTCAATTTCCACTATTTCTAGTTTCGGACAATTAATTATAGAAATCTCACGAAGACAAGGAAACGATCCAAGAGCTCCATCTTCACCACCACCATTAGTTGACCACATTTCCCAACCCTGCATATCTTTAAATTTCAAAACTTCAAGTGATGGAAATGCAATACCATAACAAGAACTAGAAGGTCCAAGTAACTCCAAACCGAGTCTCTTCAAACCACTCATACTTTCAACAAACAACTTTTGAAGTGATGGTAAATGTCCAAGAGTTGGTAAACATTTACAACTTTTACAGCCGCGTAGAGTAAGTTGAGTTAAGCATGCAAATGAGGGATCCCCGACCCAACTAGGAAACTTCATTCCCGTGTAGTACAAAATCTCCAGGCTTCTCAAGTTATCATAAGGCCTTAGTCCTTCAAGCACTTCGTATTCGATTATTTTATTCCGAGAATCATCAAAGACATCACTCCATTCCATTTCCAAATCACAAAGAGCCTTCTTTTGCAGTAAGTTGGCTTCTTTTGCATGTATCCCGTTTATCACCGTTTGCAGTCCCTGAATGCAAAGTCGGCCTTGAAGATGGGGTAGGCCCTTAAGATCGGATATTTTGAACCCATTAACTCCTCCGATAATGACTTTGGATAGAGTTTGTAGACTCGTCAACCCACCAATTCCTATGGGCAACTTGTTCAACTTTGGAGTATCACTAATGTCAAGATGCCTCAGGTTTATTAACTTTACACAACTGTCTGGCAAACTAGATAACAGAAGACAACCGGATACCAACAAGCTCTGTAGATTATGAAGGTCACCGACTTGTTCCGGTAAACATGTGATCTTACTTTTGGAAAAATTGAGGTACCGCATATGCTTGAGACTACCAATCGATTGTGGTACCTCTGTGATTGAATAATTAGCTAGGCTTAGCACCCTTACAAACTGTAATTGGGGAAGTAGTTCGAAAAGAACCTTGTTTGATAAGTGAAACCTTTGCCAATCCTCTAACATTACTGACACTGATAAGAAGGTACGCAAGCGTCTAGCTCTTTCTAATGCTTTGAACTTTTTGTATTCTCCATATTCTTGACGAATAAATGAAAGGTGGTGGGACTTCTCCAAAGCTTTACTCTTGTCGTAAACATTCATCTTATCATCCAAAGTTAAGAAAAACTCTCCGGCAACACTCGTGGCCAATTCATTTATCAAGTCATGCATTGTATATCGTGATATATCAATAGTCGAATGTTGGAAAAACGACCTTGACTTTAGCTCTTCAAAACACTCACGACCCAGATTCTCCATTGACTTGCTTCTATTTGACTCGTACAAAAACCCTTCTGCCATCCACAACAAGACTATTTCATCCTTGTCAAATTGGTGGTCCTTGGGGAATAACGAGCAATATGCAAACATCTGCTTCAAATGCGGAGGGAGATCATAGTAGCTTAGTCTTAGAGCCGGAAGAATCTTACATTCGTTCTGTATATTCCACATCTCACTGTTCAACAACTCCTCCCAATCTCCATAATTTGCTTTTGTTCTTAACACCCTCCCAAGTGCTACCAAAGCTAAAGGCAATCCACCACATTTTTTCACGATCCCTTCACCTTGTAATTTAATTGTGGGATGTAAATCAAAGTTTTGTTTACCAAGAGCATGTTGAGCAAATAAAGATAGAGCTTCTTCATTTGCCAAAGCCTCTAGAGGGTAAGCTTGAACAGAGTCTACCACCGATGCAACCACGGTCTTCCGAGTTGTCACGATAATTTTACTTCCAGACGCCCCTACAAGAAAAGGGCGTTGGAGGAGTTCCCACTCCTTGTAGTCTTCGTTCCAGACATCGTCTAGAACAAGTAGGAACCTTTTCTTCGAAAGCTTTCCTGTAAGTGCAACTTGAAGCTGATTTAGATTTTCAAATTTCTTGTCGCCCCCACCCACATCTTTAAAAATAGCCTTGCTTATATTAAAGACATCAAACTCATCCGAAACACAAACCCATGACATGAGTTCAAAGTGATCTTTCACCTTTCTTTCGTTGTACAAAACTTGTGCAAGAGTGGTCTTGCCAATCCCTCCCAGGCCGACTATGGACACAATGCTGACATTTTCACGACACGAGTCATCCCCAACAACTTCCC
Organism: Arctium minus; assembly: GCA_954870635.1. NCBI lineage: Eukaryota > Viridiplantae > Streptophyta > Magnoliopsida > Asterales > Asteraceae > Arctium > Arctium minus. The sequence goes on from OX941096.1 coordinate 46,595,663, forward strand.
GAGCAATGCCTGTTTATCCCCTTCCCGACCCACAATTCCGGATACATCAACCAACGAAGTTTCCTCCAATCTTTTACTTGTTCTATTTGACCTTTCGACATTATTATTCAAACCCAAAAGATTTTTCTCCTCAATAAAATGATGCAATTTGCTCGTAATCTCATTTAGCTTGGAATCCATTTTACGACCGTAGATAACGGTATGAGGAGTGAAGTTAGTACAACAAGTCGGAAAGATCTTCAATACCTTACTAGTTCTAGTAGTCGTGTTGGCATTAAGATTCTTTTTCAACTGCCGCAGTGTAGCTTCAGTGGCCAAATCATCGAGTAGATCGTCTATGTCATAAGCCAAATGCTGGAGTTTATGCAGCCATAATTCAACAGCTCTCTCTCTCTCTCTCTCAAGTGTTTTTGCCCTGCATCAACAAGCACGACTTGGATCTGGGATAAGGTGTTGCTCCATTTGTTCAGCTGAGTATAGATTCCTTCAGATCGAGACAGCCTGATTAAGTCGGGAGAAGCTAGTTTCTCAAACAGAACAGTGATGAATGCACCGATAAAGATTTCAGCAACAACCATTGGAAAAAAGAAGAAAAGATTGTTTGGGGATTTGATGATGATGAAAATTTGCAGACTGTAATTTTTATAATGGACAGATTAACAAAAAGAAAAATGAGAGAGAGAGAAATTGTTGACGCAACTGCTGTTTTTCATTATCTTCAAGAACAATACACTCACTAATTTATATAGGAGAAGAGTTACAAATAACAGACACTTGGTAACTCTAGCAAAGCTCACAACTGCTTGACAACTAACCTCAACTAAACTCAACTAATCTCCAACTTGCAACTACTGTTGACTTATTGACTTATACATTTAACATCCCCCCTCAAGCAAAGCATCGGGGACGATGCGAAGCTTGGATTTGAGAACACCAAACCGAGACGCCGGAAGCCCTTTCGTTAAGATGTCAGCAATCTGCCAAGTAGTTGAAACATAACGAACCGATAGTTGATTAGACATTACCATGTCGCGAACAAAGTGTAAGTCAATCTCAAGATGTTTAGTTCGTTGATGAAATACCGGGTTCATGGCCAAATAAGTTGCTCCAATATTATCACATCACAAAGTTGGAGAACACTTGAGAGGAAGTTTAAGTTCGTTGAGAAGAGACATAAGCCACCGTATTTCAGCGGCCGTGTTAGCTAAAGCACGATACTCCGCCTCGGTACTTGATCGAGCAACAACATGTTGTTTCTTCGAACTCCAACTAACAAGATTCTTTCTAAGATAAACACAATACCCACTTGTGGATCATCTATCATCCGGACATCCGGCCCAATCCGCATCAGAATACGCATGAAGAACAAAATCAGACGACTTTTCGATTAAAAGACCATGAGATAAAGTGCCCTTTAAGTATCGTAAAATCCTTTTAACAGCAAGCCAATGTACATCAGTGGGACTTTGTAAAAACTGAGAAGCTTTACTAATAGCGTAAGCAATTTCTGGTCGAGTGAGAGACAAATACTGTAGTGCCCCTACGGTGCTTCGGTAAAATAAGGGATCAGTTAATGGCACTCCGGAATATTTAGAAACTTGGCGGCCGGGAGAGATAGGAGACGATAAAGGCTTGCATTGACTAAGCCCGGTATGTTGTAACAAATCCAACAAATAACGTTTTTGAGACAAGTGAAGACCGGCCTCCGAAAACGTAGCTTGAACACCCAAAAAATAGTTAAGTCTTCCAAAATCTTTTAAGGCAAATTGTGAATGTAACTTCTGAATTATTTCAGAAATAAAGTCAACCGAGCTTCCCGTGATGATAATGTCATCCACATAAACAAGAATATAAGCCGTGATCGATGCCGAATGATAGACAAATAATGATGTATCTGACCCACACTTTGTAAATCCAAAAGTAAGAAGAGCCTTAGAAAGTTTATCAAACCAAGCACGTGGTGCTTGCTTTAGGCCATATAAAGCTTTCTTTAATAAGCACACATGATTTGGACGATTCTCATCCACAAAACCCGGAGGTTGTCTCATGTAAACAGTCTCAATTAAATCTCCATGTAAAAATGCATTATTCACATCAACTTGCCTTATATCCCAACCTCGTGAAAAGGCAATAGAAAGAACCAACCGAACTGTGGTTGCTTTAACCATTGGACTAAATGTTTCAGTATAGTCAACACCTTCAGTTTGAAGAAAACCCTTTGCCACCAACCGGACTTTATATCAACTTATAGTTCCATCCGAATTTCTTTTGATTTTGTACACCCATTTACAATCAACCACATTAGAACAAGAAGACGGTGTCACTAATTCCCAAGTCCTGTTAGAGTTCAAGGCAGAAATTTCAGCCTTCATAGCATCCCACCATACGGACCACTTACGAGCTTGAGAAAAAGTATGTGGTTCGGTAGTAGGAGGAGTTTCGGTGGAAACTTGATATAAATAGTGATCGGGAAAAGTTTTAGGACGACGTGTATAATCACGAGTGCGAGTTACCATCGGATGTGAAGACTGAACTGGATGAGAAGTCGATGATGGCGAAGAAGAGTTTGGTACAGTAGTAGGTGATGACTCAAGAGTTGATGTCGAAGATGAAGGATTAGATGAAGAGAATGAAATCGTTGGAAAAGATGGTAAAGTAACACTCAAATCTGACACTGATGATGTGGTAATATTAAGAAAAATTGTTTCATGAAATGTGACATGACGAGACGTATACGTGTTAGAGGACATAGGATCAAAGCATATATACCCCTTATGATGAGGAGCATATCCAAGAAACAAACATGGCACAAATTTTGGTGACAACTTATCCTGACGAGTAGAACCAAGAAATGGATAACATAGACATCCAAATGTACGAAGGAGAGTATAATCAGGTACCTTATGAAATAATAGTTGGTATGGAGATGAGTAACTTAATGTTTGAGACGGAAGACGATTGATCAAGAAAGCGGCGGTAGCATAAGCATCATACCAAAAGCTTTTTGGTAAACTTGATTGAATTAACAAAGCACGAGCCATTTCAGAAAGATGACGATTTTTGCGTTCGGCTACTCCATTCTGTTGTGGAGTATAAGGACATGAAATTTGAAGAGATATGCCATAAGTGTCAAATAATTGACGAAGAGAACCTTTGACAAGTTCAAGAGCACCATCACATTGAAATTGTTTAATTTTTGTGGAGAACAAATTTTCAACTAATGCTTTAAAATGACAAAATGATTCATAGGCTTGAGAACGATGGGTTAAAGAGTACATCCATGTGAAACGACTATAGTCGTCAATAAATGTGATGAAATATCGATAACCACCACGAGAAACAATCGGGGAAGGTCCCCAAATATCAGAATGTATTATATGTAATGGTGAATTACTTCGAGACTCATTTATTGAAAATGGAAAACGTGTACTTTTAGACAAGTTACACGGAATACAATGAGTATCAACATTATTTGAGACTAAAGGAATACAAAGTTTTTGTAGTACGTAATCACATGGATGACCAAGCCTAGAATGCCAAACTGAAGAGGAGACAGATTTGGTAATTGTTGCCGAGAGCGAGTAGAGAGGTTGACAACTACGCGGAATGTGGTGGAGCATAGTTCCCGTGCTTGTCTGGATAGAAAGACCAAAAGATGAGAAAGCAACAACATAATGATTGTCCATAACCAATCGATAAATGGAAAGAAGATTTTTGGTAAGCTCGGGAACAACAAGAACATTTTTAAGTAACAAACGACAATTAGGAAGAATAACAATAGAATATCCAATATGTGAGATGCGTAGAGAGTTACCATTTCCGACTATTACCGTCTCAGGCCCGGTATAGGGAACCGCTCCATGTACCAATTTTGGATTAGGTGTCATATGATTCGTTGCACCAGAATCAGGAATCCAAGAATCAACAAAGGCACATGTGTCAGAAAAAGAAATATCCGATGATGTATTCTGTGAGGCCCAATTAGCAAAATGAGTTGGACCAAAATCAGCCGAAAAAGCTTGAGGAGCACCACCATTATTTCCTTGAGAACCAAAATTATTATTTAGACCATTCATTGAATTATAAAAATTTGGCCCATGTGGTGAAGCTTGAGAAATCGGCCTAGATCCAAAATTCAGCCCACCATATGATAAACCTGGATCTGTAGTACAATAATACCCACCTTTAATGCCTCATCTATCATTTGAAAAATTAGGGCTAGAGTTCCACCTGCTTCCTTCTCCACCTCTGTAATATCCACGGCTTCCTCCAGACAAGTTTCTTCTTCCTCTCCAATTATTACTTCCAGAAAACCGACCTCCATTATTTCTTCCTTGAATTCTATTGTTTTGATTTGCACCATTTGAATCATATCGAAAATAACACTTCTCGGCTGTATGGTTCTGTTTGTGACAGATCTGACATGAAATGGTTTTGCTATCATTGGAGTTCATATGTGGTGGATTATCAAGCTTCAGTGCCGCCATTGCTGAAATCGGACTGTTGTAGCATTCGTTCTTCATAGAGTAACAGTCGTGATCGAAGTTGCATAAAGGACGGTGGTGGATCTGTATTCTCAACATTTAGGATGAAGGTATTGTAACTTGAATTAAGTCCTTGTAGAGTTTGAAGAACAAGATCAAGATCTGAAACGTTTTCTCCAATTGACTTCAGAGAATCACATATTTTCTTTATTGAATCACAGTAAACCGCAACAGAAGTCGATCCTTGTTTGATTGTATGAAACTGAGTCTTCAATTGTGACCGTTTAGCAAATGCTTGTTGTTGATAAGAATCTCCTATTGCTTTCCACAGATCTGATGCAGACTTTGTATCTATGGCTAGATGAGCAATCGTTGGATCTAAAGTTGCATTTATACAAGCAGAGACAAAACAATCAGCCTTAGTCCAGGTTTCTACTGCTTCTGATGGTGTTGTCGGAGGAGATACATCTAAATCAACATGTTTTTGAAGTCCAAGAGTTCTTAACACTATTAGCATTTGATGTTTCCAGCAGAGATAATTGTCTCCATTCAACTTAATTGAGACAAAATTTGCTAGATTTGGAAGAGAAAACTGTTGAGTACTTCTCACACTTCCAGTACTTTCAGTTGCCATCTTAAAAAGAAACTTTCAACAGAGGACGAATGTGTAGATCCAGAGACTAAAAACAGAGAACTTCATGTCCAAATCTTGTAAATCACAACGAACAGGAAACAGAGAAGACGATAGTGGAGAAGAAAGAAAACAAAGCTCTGATACCATGTAATTTTTATAATGGACAGATTAACAAAAAGAAAAATGAGAGAGAGAGATAAATTGTTGACGCAGCTGCTGTTTTTCATTATCTTCAAGAACAATACACTCACTGATTTACATAGGAGAAGAGTTACAAATAACAGACACTTGGTAACTCTAGCAAAGCTCACAACTGCTTGACAACTAACCTCAACTAAACTCCAACTTGCAACTACTGTTGACTTATTGACTTATACATTTAACACAGACCAAAGCAAAATGTGATCAATTGCAGTAAACTCCCCGTCTATCATCACATTAATCCATCGCTACATAGATTTCTTGCAATTACAAATATAATAAAATATGTATCAACATAAAATACGCTACACATCTACATATATATATATATATATATATATATATATATATATATATATGTCTCCCACTTGCAAATATAAATATAATACCAGTACATATTGTATTAGTTTACATCGGGAGGCGTAAATCCCATCACGTGATGGTTGCAAAGATACTATAACATAGAGTAAATTAATTATGGATTTGTTCTCTTTTTTCTTTGTCATTTTCTTCTATTCGTCTTTAGCTAGTTTTATTTTAATAAACAAAAAACTATTAATATTCAATAGATAAAATTAAATACCCAAAAAAAACGTTTCCATTGAATAAATGAGAGGAAGGATATACATGAGATGTTTCTGTCTAACATATAAAGGAAGATTTCAATGACTTTGGTTTAACCATCCTTACCCTGATTAGACTTGAACACTTTCACTATGTGTGTGAAGGTTCAAGGTGCAAGACTCCACCTTTAATTATGCATAACACCCCCACTGATTTCAGAATCTAGTTGGGTCATGTCGTGTCGTTTTTTTCCCCAAAATTTAAGTCTATTTTGAAAATGATGGGGTTTGTTGGGAAAATTTTCAAAATAATATAAAAGTTCTATTTAGTTTGGGTTTCATCTTAGGTAAAGAGATTTTTTTATTTGGTAGCTTTCACCTTGTCCCATATAGGTGAGAGAGTGAAAAATAAATGGGTATATAATGGGAGCATTTTTCTATACATTAATTTAATATTATTGGAAATGGTGGGGGCTCCACAAGGGTGCGATCGTAGACCGTTGCAATAGCTTCATAGGTGACGGTTGGATGGCTCTTGCACTACAAGAAAAAGCTTAGTTTGTGACCAAAATTTTAGTGACAACTTATATTTTGGTCACTAACTATGACGTTAGTGACGATGAAAAATGTTATGCGATCTTGTATATTTATAGTTTTTGTATATTTATAGTTTGGAGTATAAACCATAACTTTTTTGGGCTAATTGGATCGGACCCAAGAGGACCAAACCAATGACCGGTTCTTGTATATTTATAGTTTGGAGTATGGCGGACAAAACACATTTTGAATTGAATTGGAACCGGATCAAATCTGGTCGGAATCAACTTTGTAACTGTAGGTTGTTCTTGTTTCTAGTTTCTTAGAGCCATTTTTCAGTTTACTCTTTTTTCAAAAATTGGTTCTCGGTCTGATTCGACATGATAAAAATCGGAACCGAACAAGTTGTTTTTTTGTTTTTCAAACTTCAATTGACATTGCTTTAGAATTATACTTTACAAAATCCAAATATGGGAGAAGCAGGGATTGAGAGCTTTCAAGAACCAATGGAAAGGAAAGACAATAAAGGAGATTAATTTGAACAAATAACTTATAAAAAATACCATCCTTTACAGATGGAAGACGTCAAAAACCGATCCACTTTCAATTTGATGATGTTATGCGTTAGACTTAAAATCCGTCAGATTGCTCTATGCGAGCTTAGCAGCGACCCCGAGCTCGCGCAGATTCCAAATGGCCTATGTGATTTTGCGCTTAGCGATAGAGGGCACATATACGGGGCTCACCAACTTTTTACCGAATCTGAAAGCATCCAATGGTGGGTGAATTTCACCTTGAGTTGGACAGCGGGAGTGACCTTAAACATAACGAAGTTGCAACAATATTAACGTAAGTAGCTTTAAGCAAATTGTACACTTATCCTCTTTACTTGTTTATACCTTGGTTATGCATATCTAACTTTGAGGTAAACTCCTAAACTTGATTTTTGCTCTGTTCGCAGCAAGAGGTCAAATAACATCAAGAAGCAGGATAATTCTTTGGTCATACATCCTCCAAATGTTGTTCCCTTCTCTGATGAATGGTTGGCTGCTATTGAAGCTGCTAGAGAGGTAATACTCATTCAACAAGTAATACACTTGGTCTCATAGAAGGAGCTTATAGTACTTTCGGTTCTTCAAATCACTTAAGTACCCATCAGATTCTACAAAGAGGTCTTTTACATCATTTGGCTCCTCTGTTTCCCTATGTGATTGTCCTTCCTTTAGCTACAAAATGTGATGGAATTATGGGTTATTTTTACTACTTAGTTAAATTAGCTTTATAGCTTATATCTCATTAGGCACATAATATTCGTTAAATTCATCCTGCAAGCATGTTAATTGAACTTATTCTGTGACTATAGAGAACCATTGTTTGAAGATCTTGAAAGCCGGTTGATGTTCCAACACTACAAAAGATCATTTAAAAGTAATTTACAAAAGTGTGGACTTTCAAAAGTAAGTACCTACCTTCCAATTCTACTGATATGTATGAGATGAAGAAATTCATGACTCTCTCTATTATAAAGGGTAAAATTGTCGTTTAGTTAATTTAGAAAATGTAATGATTACATATTTTCTAAAAACTGTGTGCCACTTTTATTGTGTATATTTATTTTGGGACGGAGGGAGTTGGTGAAAAGGGTTGTCTGTGGTAGGTTTTAGTATAAATAAAGTGGCTAAATGTGAGGAAGGCATCAATTATTCTATTGAAACTCAGGCTCTCGACAGCTAAAAACCCATTGTAATTTATCCTATTTTAATAGTTATTACGCATTTGATCATCAGTTTACATCATCTTATTTGCACAGGCTCATGTTGCAACCTGGGGGCAATTGGCACACCTCCCACCAAGGTTCTATGTTTAACACAAGTGGTAACTTAGGACGAGCTCAAAGATGATGAAGATTATCAAGATATATTGGATGATATGAAAATTGAATGTGGAAAATTTGGTAAGATTCTTTAGCTTTGTGTCGATTTATGTTTCTATATTGATTTTTGTTGTTTTTATATCTTTCTGTTTTACAGCCTTTTGTAATGACACATACTGCTATAAAGAATTTGCCTTAACAACACTCAGACCGAAGCCTGCCTTTTGTAATATATGTCACTGTTCAAGATGTGTATGTTTTAGACAAGCTGTATTGTGAGAAGAACACTGTCATCTTCCTCATAAACAATGTTACTTGAGTATTTTGTTTTTGTTTTTGATCTAAGAATTTTATGTTATGCCAATATAATGAATATTTTAGATTTTCATTGTTATAAATTAGTAGGTTTTATTTTTAATACAATAACAATTATAGTAGAAATTGGTGACAAATTTTTTTTCTTCACATTAATTTTATAATTAGTGACCACTTTCTTTTGTCACTAACAATTATTAACACTAGTGACCACATATTTGGTCACTAATGATGCTAACGGACCTTAACGGAGCCGTTATCTTGAACTCAATTAGTGACCGATTTTGTGGTGGTCACTAATTTAATCAAATTAGTGACGACTTTCTCCGTTTAGTGACGATATTTAGTGACCAAATTAGTCGTTACAAACACAATGATCACTTTATTTTTGTCACTAATTAGTGATCATTTTTGTATTTGTCACTAACGCAAATCAGTGACGGACCTTTAGTGACAAAAAGTGACCACCCAAATTTTGGTCACTAAAATACATCAGTGACCAATTTTATATTGTTAGTGACCAAATTTTTTTCGTCACTAAATAACAATTTTCTTGTAGTGTTGGCCATTAGACACGATCGTTCATGAAATGCTGTCATTGGACAGATGCGACGGTGCAGGAAGAGGTGTCCGTCGCTTTGATTAGATGGCACAAATATTACATAATATGTGCCCATTCTAATAGAAGTGCCGGTTTGAGCCGTCTCTATTGTTGCCATGTGTCAGAACTGTAAAGAGGACAGATTCTAAGGGCTGTCTCTAATGCCTATATATGCCTAACTTTCCTTACACCAAAACATAATTTTGTTCTTTCTTTCCACCATATTAATTGCTAGATATTGTGTTGTTATAGAAACACAAATTCCTCTAGTTTTGGAAATCCCGATTTTACTCAAGAGTTCTACCGGATTATCACTACTAGTCCGGTGTTGATAATCAATCTACAAACGTTGTTTCATGAGAAACAATTCGCCAAATCCTAAAGCAATAAGTATAGAAAGATCTTGCTTTAAAGCAATAAGTAGTAGATTCCATTAAGTTGTTTTATGCGTTTAGTTTAGAGCCTCAAAATCAATATAGTCACTTCTCTAAGGGAAGGGTTCCTTGTAGGATCCATCAAGATTGCCATAAACAACCTTTTACTCAAATAATTGACGTCATAGGATTTCTATTAACACCAAATTCATAATATATAGATTAAGTTCATTTTTTCACCACCTCCCCACATACTATATATAATGAAAACTGCAAACCATATTTTTTTTAATAAAATTTGTATATTTAAAAACACTTCATAAGATTACAAAAATGCCTTGATGTAAAACGGTGCTATTTTTGTAAGTTTGGTCAAAAATTTAAATTTTTAAAAAATGAAACCTAACATATTAGGGTTGTTTGTTTTTTTTTAAAAAACCTTTTAATGGCTCTTAAGTCTGAATCATTTAGACCTTTTTACACACCACCTCTTATTAATCATAACTAAAATAAGACTTCAGACTTTAGACCTCTTAAAAAACAAACGTCACCATAGTGAAATTTTATATTTAATATAGAGCATGATATATTAACGATAATTCTTGATTTCATATACTTTATATTAAAAAAAAACGGGGGGGGGGGGGGGGTTAAAAACGAAAAATCTTCAAAACTTCGAAATCAAAACCCCATGCAACAGAACCGTTAAAAACCTTCCAGTGAGTTGATTGTAGGCTCCATAACTCCAGGAGGATAATATAAATATTACATATATAGATGTCTCTCATCCAAGAACTAAACTAAAATAAAAACCTTCTATACATGATGAATTATAGAGATGATTTTGAAGGGAAAAAAAAAACTAAGTGCAAGGAGAGGATGTACCTGTTATCAATCTACATTATGACAAGGGATTTGGGAGATGATGGGACAATACTTCCCTTTTTTACTACCACACCTTTTTTTTAGTATTGGGCAAGAGCTCACGTCCAAACTTGAAAGTAAAGGAAGTAGAGCCTCTGGCAGATCTCTAAGCTTCGGGCATAACCAGATCACAAGTTCTTCCAGGCAGGTGAGGTGTTGTAGGCCTTTCGAAACTGATTCCAACTCCATAAAATCAACGATTTTTAGAGAAGTTAGAGAAAGTGGAAGAAAGAAAGTTGATGAAGTAGTGGTATCGTTGCTATTCCTCACATCTTCTGTCGTCGCAAATGAAACCACTCCCGAATTTTTGCCCCGTATATCTAAACCAAAAAGTGATGTTGGGAGATTTTGCATCCCCCACTCTGACATGGGCTTCTTTAACCCTCCTATTCTAAGGGCACTTAAATTAGGAGGCCACAAACCACAAGGAAAGGAGTAGTCCATACTTGGACAATCGGCTACCGACAACTCTTCCAAAGATGTGAGACTTTGCAAATGCTCATGAGGAAATGACTTTATATTCTTGCACGAATCAATATAAAGATATTTTAGACAAAGCTGAGGAAGGAAGCCAAAACCTTTCTCAGGAATGGATTCTATGTCATCACATTTAAAAATTAGCAATCTGGTGAGATGAACTAAGCATCCTTCAGGAAACGACCTCACATTAGGCACGCCAATAATGGAAAGAGATCCAAGTGACGACAAGAAGTTGTTGAGAAGCCAATTCGCCTCAAAATTATGAAATGAGATAATGTCAAGAATCTTCAAAGTGGATGCACGTTCATGCATTGTTGGGAAGGTCAAGGTTGTAACGGATTGACAACCGAATATCTCCAACTTCTCAATACTATTTGGACAACTGTAACTCTCGAGTCTCGGACAATTGTCAATAGACACATGTCTAATAGATTTCCAGCTAATCCCCGAATTAACCTCTTTCTCAACCAACGATACCAAGTTTTGGCACGATTCTACTCTCAATTCACATAAACTCACAAGAATATTGCATGCCTCTGCTTCTGATTCCCACAAGTATCTAAGTTCATCACACTCTCTAATGCATAGATATTCAACTCCCCCAAGATGTTCTAAAAGATCTCGATGCAGTTGAGTAAGTCCTTCAATGTTTACCATCGTCAATCCAAGAATTGATGGAGACACAACAATCATGCTTTTTAACATGGTTATCGAGCATCCTTGTATGTCTAAAACCCGAAGTGACGGTATTAACTCAATTTCCACTACATCTAGTTTCGGACAATCAATTATAGCAATCTCACGAAGACAAGGATACGATCCAACTATTTCATCTTTGTCACCACCGTTACTTGACCATATCTCCCAGTCCTGCATATCATGAAATCCCAAAACTTCAAGTGATGGAAATGCAATACCATGGCAAGAATTAGTAGGTCCAAGTAACTCCGAACCCAATCTCTTCAACCCACTCATGCCTTCAATAAACAACATTCGAAGTGACCGTAAATTTCCAAGTGTTGGTAGACATGTACAACTTTTACAGCCACGTAGAGTAAGTTGCGTTAGGCAAACAAATGAGGAATCTCCAACCCAACTAGGAAATTTCATTCCCATGTAATAAGATATCTCTAGGCTTCTCAACTTATCGTAAGGCCTCAGTGCTTCAAGTACTTCATACTCAATTATTTCATTCCGAGGATCTTCAAAGACATCGCTCCATTCCAACACCAAATCTTGAAGACCTTTCTTTTGCTGTAAGTTGGCCTCTTTTGCGTGTATTGCATTCTTCACCGTGTGCAACCCCTGAATGGAAAGTTGACCTTGAAGATGCAATAGGCCCTTAAGATCGGATATTTGGAATCCATTAGGTTCTCCAACAATGACTTTGGATAGAGTTTGTAGACCTGTCAACCCTTCAATCCCTAAGGGCATCTTGTTTAACTTTGGAGTATCACTGATGTCAAGATGTCGTAGGTTTTTTAGCTTCACAAAACTGTTTTGTAACCTCGACAACAAAACACAACCAGAAACCAACAAGCTCTGCAGATTATAAAGGTCACCCACTTGTTCCGGTAAACATATGATGTCAGTTTGGGAAAAATTGAGGTATCGCATGTGTTTGAGGCTACAAATGGATTGTGGGATCTCCTTGATTGAATAGCAAGTTAGGCTAATCACTCTTAAGAACTGTAGTTGTGGAAGTAGATCGCAAAGAACCTTGTTTGATAAATGGAACTGTTGGAATGAATTTACTGGAACAGCGATGAAAGTTCGCAAGCGTGTTGCTCTTTGTAATGACTTAAACTTTCTATACACTCCAAATTCTTGACGAACAAATGAAAAGTGGTGGAACTTCTCCAAAGCTTCATTCTTGTCGTCAACATTATCATCCGACGGAAAGAAAAAGTCTCCTGCAATACTCTTGGCCAAGTCTTTTATCAAGTCGTGCATTGTATATTGCGATTCATCATCACTTGAATGTTGAAAAAACGATCTTGACAGTAGCTCTTCAAAACAGTCATGGCCTAATTTCTCCATTGACTTGCTGCCATTTGATGACTCATACAAAAACCCTTCAGCCATCCACAACAAGACTAGTTCATCCTTGTCAAACAGGTAGTCGTTGGGGAATAACGAGCAATATGCAAACATCTGCTTCAAATGTGGAGGGAGATCATAGTAGCTTAGTCTTAGAGCCGGAAGAATCTTATCTTTGAATTGTAAATTCCATATCTCACTATTCAACAACTCCTCCCATTCTTCATCATTTGCTTTTGTTCTCAACACCCTCCCAACTGTTATCAACGCCAAAGGCAATCCCCCACATTTCTTCATGATACCTTCGCCATGCAACTTAAGCGTTGGATGCATATCGAAGCTTTGTTTGTCCAAAGCATGGTGAGCAAATAAAGATAGAGCCTCTTCATTTGACAAAAGCTCCAGAGGGTAAGCGTGAACGGAGTCCATCACCGATGCAACCATGGTCTTCTGAGTTGTCACAATAATTTTGCTTCCAGGTGCCCCTACAACAAAAGGGCGTTGGAGGAGTTCCCACTCCTTGTAGTCTTCGTTCCAGACATCGTCTAGAACAAGTAGAAACTTTTTGTTTGAAAGCTTTTCTGTAAGGGCCACTTGAAGCAGATTTAGATTTTCAAACTTTTTGTCCTCTCCACCCACAGCTTGTAAAATAGCTTTGGTAATAGTAAATATATCAAACTCATCGGAAACACAAACCCATGCCATGAGCTCAAAGTGATCCTTCATTTTCTTTTCGTTGTACAAAACTCGGGCAAGAGTGGTCTTCCCTATCCCTCCCTGACCGACTATGGACACGATGCTGACATTTTCACTACACGAGTCATCCCCCAACAACTTCCCAAGCAATGCCTCTTTATCCCCTTCCCGACCAACAATTCTAGATGCATCAATCAACGAAGTTTCCTCCAATCGTCTACTTGCTCTATACGACCTTTCAACATTATTATTCAAACCCAGAATATTTTTCTCGTCAACAAGATGAGACAATTTGGTTGTAATCTCATCGAGTTTAGAACTCATTTTACGACCATAAACAATGGTATGAGGAGTGAAATTAGTACAACATGTTGGAATGATCTTGAATACCTTACTAGTATTGTTGCTTGTGCTGGCATACGATTCTTGATTCAAGTGGCGTCGCATAGCATCGGTGGCCAAATCATCAAGGAGGTTGTCTATGTCGTAAGCCAAGTGCTGGAGCTTGTTCAGCCATAATTGAACAGCACTCTCTCTTAAGTGTTTCTGGCCTGCATCAACAAGTACAGCTTGGATCTGGGACAAAGTGTCTTTCCATTTGTTCAAGTGAACATCGATCCCTTCAGATCGAGCGAGCCTGATTAAATCACCAGAGACCAACTTATCAAACAACACAGTGATGAATGCACTGAGAAACATTTCAGCAACAGCCATTGGAAAAGAGAAGATTGTTTGTTTCTTGGGGTTTTGTGAAAAGCTGGGAAGAAGGTAAGATTGTTTGTTAAATTTCGAGGGAATTAAGGTTGGGATCTGAAATTGGCAGATGAAGGAGGACAGATATTATGTGAGTTTGTGTGAAGGAGAGTATATTTCTAGTCTCTTTCACATTGAAGGATGATGGACAAGTAGCAGCTGTGTTCATTTCCATGTATAATAAATTCCAGGTTTACACGTTAATTCTGCATGAAATTTTGGGTTCATCTTTACTTGGTTTATACATGATTTATTTTTTTAACCTTGAAATCTGTTTCTTTCAAGTATTAATTACTAAAATTTATCACACAATTAAAAAAATTCATCAACCAAATAATCCCAAATTTGATTAGGGTTTTTTGGCCAAGATTTGAACTAAATTAAGTTCTAACTAGTAACTAAGAAAACCACAACGGTTGTGGTGTGGTGGTTAGAGCTCAGGGACTTCATAGCGGTTGTCCGAGTTCGAGTACCACTAGCAGCACTTGTGGCCACTGAGGATAATCTTAGGGCTGCACGCTTTAGCAGCTGGGCCGAAGGCCCAAATTGCCAGGGATTAGTCTGGGCCAAAGGCTCAGGATGCCCTTCCAAAAAAAAAAAAACAACTAAAAAGTATGAAACTTGAAAATCAACAATTTGATTTGGTTGCAAAAAATCACGTTGGTTTCATCTACTAATTAATAAAGACATAAAAATATATGATACAAAATCATGTAAACAAGATTTTATACTTAAATTCTTTTTGTTAAAAGTAACTTTGACTATAAAATAAATATTTAATTAAGTATATAAATACATCAATATCTGATGAAGGGGTTTGAAATTAAGCAAAATGGAGGACAATACATTCAATTAGTTTCCAAGAAATTTAATTTCAAAAGGACCTACCTTATATATTCAATCAGTTTACATGAATTATTGGACCATTTATCGAACTAAGTCAAGATATCCATACCATTCCCGATTTGGTAATATTCACGCACACTACTCACCCACCTTTGATAATGTTTGAATCCTTCACGTCCTGGAGCTAGACTGAGCTCTACCAAGTAAGCGACGACTGCTGAGCTAATAACCCTTTATTATTTTCAATAAATAGTAGATAGTTATCTGAATTCTCAATTACATGCGTTCTGCATAAAAAATGAAATAAGATTAAAAATACAAGAAGTCTTGAGGGGGAGTCTTAGAGTATAAAGAGGGGCAATAAGAGTAATTTAATTCTAACAAACATGTATGTATAATTAGATAGGATGTATGTACAAGCATTCATAGCATAATCTTATTGGTCTTTATTTTTGAATATTTTCCTAATAGTCTGCTTTTATGTGTTCAATTTTCTTGAATCAATTTATATAATATATAAAGAGGTGGAGTGCACACTTATGTAAGCTAACTAGAATCCGGGATTAGTGAATGGTGCCATTTGGCAGGGTAAAGGCGGCTGCACCGCCTTGCGTGGTCCAAGGGGCAGCGACCCCTGGCGGTGTCCCTTCAAAAGCCTATGAGAATTGCTTGGGAAAATGAGTTTCATAATGTTCTAAGTGAAATTTAGAAGCCTTGAGTCTTGTTCAAAAGTTTCTGATTCTGAAGCCGGTCTTTGATTCTGAAAGCTCTAAGTCCATGTACAATTTGTAAATGCTGTTTGGTAAATGTTGTGCACTTAACCACCCACTAATTACTCCAACAAACATTTCCATTTACGGGGAGATATTCTCAACATTAATTTAGGAACTGTTACGATTCTAAAAGTTTAAGAGGAAATAATTTCTACCAAAATGTTACCAAATAGATGAGATTATCCTCGAGTTGATTTCGTGATATTCTGACAATAAAGGAAAGGAAGATCTAACACGATGTCATGGTTTTATGCAAGTTTTACTCACTGTTTCTCTAGTTTTTTTTTTCCTCCAACACTGTTGATTACAATCACAACTGGATTCAAGTTTTTGATATAAGGTAAAGAAAAGGAATTACATGAATATATATATATATATATATATATATATATATATATATATCACACATCACCCAAGATCAAATTTGGAGGTTATGAACAACTACATAATGATGAAAACTAATAGTTATGGTATAATGATTCAATGATCTCTATAGGGAAAAACACAAAGCAATACGACCACTGCTTATAGAGATAAAATAGGAATGGATACAATACAATCTTAACTGAATATGTCTCCTAAATATATATAATTGGCTATTATTCCCCCGCAGTTTGAGCGGGATGAGGTCGAACACTCAAACTGGATCTGAACTGCTGGTACAAGTAGCGTGGCAAGCCTTTGGTGAAGATGTCGGCATACTGCATGGAGGAAGGGATGTGTAGAACTCGAACCTGACCAATACGAACCTTCTCTCACACAAAGTGTATATCAATTTCCACATGTTTTGTGCGCTGGTCTTGAACCGGGTTTTGTGACAGATAGACTGCAGAAACATTGTCACAATAGACAACCGTCGCCTTACGTAGCGGAACGTGAAGCTCAAGTAAGAGATTCCGAAGCCAAGTAGTCTCTGAAATGGCGTTAGTAATGCCAAGATACTCGGCCTCTGCGCTGGAGTGGGAGATAGTAGGTTGTCGCTTAGATGACCATGACACAAGGTTATTACCAAGAATTAGACAGTAACCAGAGGTAGACCTGCGAGAATCGGGGCACCCACCCCAGTCGGTATCGGAGTAAGCTGTCAAGGTGTGTGACGGAGATGCAACAAGCTGAAAACCATAATCAATGGTGCCCTGGAGATACCGAAAAATCTTCTTCATGAACTGAAAGTGGGGCTCGCGTGGAGCATGCATGAATAGGCAGACCTGCTAGACGGCATATGCAATATCCGGACGAGTGAAAGTCAAATACTGGAGAGCTCCAGCAAGAGTCTGATATAAGGTGCCATCGGGAAGAAGCTCTCCGGCCGTGGCACTGAGTTTAGCGGACGTATCCACCGGGGTAGTGCAAGGCTTGCAAGAAGCCATAGAAACTCGTTGTAGTATATCGCGAGTATAAGAAGCTTGCGTCAAAAGTAATCCATGCTCATCACGGGTGGCAGTGATACCCAGAAAATGGCGAAGGGTACCCAAATCGGTCATGGCAAACTCCCGAGAAAGAGAGGTAATAATGTTGCATAGAAAATCAGGGTTAGAAACAGTCAAGACAATGTCATCCATATATAATAACAGGTAGGCACGATGTTGACCGTGTTGATAAACAAATAGTGAAGAATCACAAATACTGCTCCGGGAACCATGAGAGGTGATGAAGGTTGCAAATCGAGTATACCAGGCACGAGGGGACTTTTAAGCCCATACAAAGATTTTCTAAGTCGACAAACATGGGAAGGAAACGGGAATCCACAAATCGTGGAGGCTGATGCATAAAAACAGTCTCATGGAGATTGCCATGTAGAAAGGCGTTCTTGATGTCCAACTGATGTATCGACCATGCCTGAAAAACTGCTAGACTAAGAACGGTTCGAATAGTAGCTAGTTTCACAACCAGACTAAATGTCTCGTGACAGTCAATGCCCACAATTTGGGATTTCCCATTGACGACTAGTCTCGCTTTATACCTGTCAAGTGAGCCATCTGCTTTAAAATTGTGGTGAAATAACCACATACACCTGATAACAGGGCTATCTATAAATCGTGGAACTAGTTCCCACATTTCATTCGCCTGTAACGCCCTAAATTCGTCTTCCATAACTAGTAACCAATTCGGTTCAGACCGGGATTTAGAGACAAAAGTAGGAATTGGTGAGATGGGAGGTATGGAAGTGGTGTGAAGGTTTAGGCGGGTAACTGGTTTGGTAACCCCTGCCTTGGCACGAGTAGTCATCGGATGGGTAGAGGTGGCTAGGCTTGATGGTGGGGGCAAAAGAAGGGTGATCGGTGGAAGGTGAAGGGGAGGCGGATGAAGGCTAGTGAGCGGGTTGTTCAGCGGTGGCGGGTGGGGCAGTGGTGTCTGGTGGAGCGGTGTTGGTGGGTGCCGATTTTGGGCGACGAGAATAGTTTAGTAGGGTAGATCTAGAGTGTGGGGCGGTGGGAGACGATGGTGAGGTCGAAGGCTGGGAAATGTTCGAAGTTGGCAGTTGTGGTGGGTAGGAAAACGAGTGAAAGGGTGGGTCATTGAGGAATTCATAGATTAGGGGGGAGGGTGGGGAGGAGATGAGTCGGCAAAGGGAAAGGAGGTCTCATCAAAGTTAATGTGACGAGACAAATGAACTTTGCCGGTAGAAGGGTCATAGCAACGATAGCCACGAAAGTGTTCTGGATATCCAAGGAAAACACATTTAATGAAGCGAGTTTGAAGTTTGTGAGATTGAGTAGTGGGTGTGTTGGGATAGCAAGTGCACCCGAAAGTACGTAGATGATTATAAGAGGGGTGGTGGCCAAAGAGGGAAAAATCAGGTGTGGAAAAGTTGAGCCGCTTTGTGGGAAGGATATAATGATTCAATGATCTATATAGAATAACAATCCCCTATATATACGGAGAAATACAAAGCAATATAGACACTGATTGTGGAGATAAAATAGGAATGGATACAATACAACCCTAACTAAATATGTCTCCTATATATATATATATATATATATATATATAATTGGCTAATAAAAATGTCTTCAATTGCAAACACTTTCGATCACTACTCAACACTCTTTAATGCTTCACTTTGAGGGGTTGTCGAATATAGGCATAAGGTGGATACAATTAAGGAACTCTTCTCTTTGCATATATTCAAAGTAAACAAGTATTTCTTTTCTTTGCTGGTGCTTGAAAGCTCTCAATCCTCCTTCTGCTGCAACACCAACTCTCTTTCTTGCAGTGATCAACTCTTGCCAAGTGAAAGCCTCACTTGTATACATATATCATATAACGACGCGTTAAGTAACCAAAATTCCTTTGTATAGTAGTCATTGGATTTTAACTTGAAAGCATAAATCCGACATCAATACTTATAGACTCTATTATCACCATCTTTGCAAATCTAATTTACGTTACCATAACTTATTGCTGTCATGATTCATTCAAGTGCATTAAAAATCTATTATATTTATTTTAAAAAAGAGAACATTATACCTATAGAAAGACGCATTAGCTTATGCCCCATCGTCTCACTGGCCGACCTTGACCCCATGACGAATTCAAAGAGGAATACAAGTTTACCAAATATCATCTGGAGCAATGTTTTACAAACATCAATATTATTAAAATTAATAATCATATATACTTTTTAGTACTTATGTATAAGTGAATAACAAAGATGATTTCAACAACAACGAAAAAACTAAGTGCAAGGAGAGAATGTATCTGTTATCGATCTGTGTTGTATAGAACATAATATCGAATCGATTGCAAGAAGATTACTGCAATGAAATATGCATAAAAGGAAGGTTGCTTTCACGCTGTAAATTTAACTAATAATCTATCATCAATTTTTTATTGCAACTGATCAGATATTTATACATAGGAGTGTTATTCTGTTGGGTAACTACCATTAGGTAGTTATATAACTGTCAATATATATACAAATATATCAAGTCTAGATTACATAACTATCATTCCCCCTTAATCTAGACTTGTATAACACCAAGCTTAGCCTTCATCTTGTTGAAATCTTCTACCTTCAATGCTTTAGTAAACATATCTGCCACTTGATCACTTATTTTGCAGAACCTAACTTCAATCTCACCAAGATTCACCAGCTCGCGTATGAAATGATACTTGATCCTTATGTGCTTACTTTTGCAATGAAATACCGGGTTCTTGGTTAGAGCAATTGCATATTTGTTGTCGCAAAATAGCATTGTTGGTTTATCTTGAACATGTTTAACTTCCTTTAAGATAACTCTCAACCAAATTCTTGACAACCAACCATTGAAACACACATATATTCAGCCTCCATTGTAGAGGGAGCTACAACCTTTTGTTTCTTTGATTGCCAAGAGATGGCACCCGATCCCAAACTAAAAACGTATCCTGAAGTACTTCTACTATCATCTATGCTACCCTCATAATCACTATCCCCAAACATTATTAGTCTTGGATTATCAACCATCTGATAACGGATTACGTGATCGATGGTACCCTTCACATAATGTAATATTCTCTTGCCTGCTTCCTAATGGCTTTGTTTAGGGGATTCCATAAACCTGTAAACTGACCACGTATGTGATGTCTGTTCGGATAGCAGATAGATACATCAGACTTCCTATGAGGCTTCTATCGATTAGAGTCTACGTTCTTTTATCTTGAATCCTTGGACAACTTTAAACCAAACTCCATCGGTGTAGAGCTTGTACCAACATCTTCCATATGAAACCTTTTCAACACACCTTGTGCATATTTCTTTTGTGAAATAGTAATCCGATTTTTCCCTTGTTTAACCTCGATTCCGAGAAAGTAATGAAGAAATCCCAAGTCCGTCATTTCAAATTCAAGCTTCATGGATCTCTTAAACTCTTCTATCAATGTTGAACTATTTCCTGTGAAAATTAAATCATCTACATACAAGCACACGAAAAGATGATTACCTTTGATTTCCTTGATAAAAAGGGTGTGTTCGTATGGACATTTCTTGAAACTGTTCATCATGAAATAACCGTCTATACGATTGTACCAAGCATGCGGTGCTTGCTTCAGTCCGTAAAGTGCTTTCCTCAACCGACAAACTTTATGTTCTTTGTTCTTCTTAAAATAACCAGGGGGCTGCTCAATAGAAACTTCCTCTTTAAGAACACCATTTAGGAATGCATATTTTACATCCATTTGATGTATTATCCACCCATTTTGTGCTGCCAAAGCCACAACTAAATGAATTGTTTCCAACCGTATCACAGGAGCAAAGACCTCGTTATAATCAATACCAAGCTTTTGTCTGTACCCTTTTACGACCAAACGAGCTTTGTGTTTCTCAACTTCACCATTTTTCGTTCAACTTAGTCTTATAGACCCATTTCACGCCAATGGGCTTATGATCGTGTGGGAGTTCGGAAAGTTCCCTTGTTTGATTCCTCATTATAGATTCTATTTCTTGATCTATTGCTTTCCTCCATTTCCTGCTCTCAACAACCTCTTCGAAATCAATGGAATCAACATCAGCAAACAAAGCAAAATCGACCAACTCATCATTGTTCACTTTTTGTGCTCTTTTATAAATATCATTTAGACTCCTCATCCTTAGACGTGGTGACTCAGTCGACTCAAACGAAGAAGATGAAGACGATGATGCAGGTGTAGACAATTTTGTTGTAACAGGACTTGGTACAACATCTTCAACAACAGGTAAAACTTGATTGGTACCATTATTTGCAACCTCTGCATCATGTTGAATATTTTCTTCATCCACAACAATAACAGGTACCACATTTTTCATAGATTCACTTTCCCAATTCCATGCTTTATCTTCATCAAATATCATGTCTCTACTTATAATTACTTTGCTCGTGATTGGATTGAAAAGTTTATATGCTTTTGACACCTCACTATAGCCAATGAACACACATTTTTCTGACTTGTCCTCGAGTTTCCCACGTTTCTCATATGGAATGTGAGAGTAAGCAATGCAGCCAAACACTCTTAAATGCAAAACACATGGTTTAATTCCACTCCAAACCTCCTGAGGAGTCACATCTTTAACACTTATTGTCGTCCCACGGTTTAAAAGATAGACCGTACACGATACTACTTCTGCCCAAAATTTGTTAGGCAACCCTTTACTTTTTAGCATGCTCCTAGCCAATTCCATGATGGTTCTATTCTTTCTTTCCGCGACAACATTTTGTTGCGGTGTATACCTTGTAGTTCTCTGATGTCTAATTCCATTCTCCTTCAGAAAATTCTCGAAATAATGTGAGTTATACTCACCTCCGCAATCTGATCGCAAGCACTTTATTTGATGATCACTTTGTTTCTCCACAAACGTTTTAAAAAACTTAAACTTCTCGAATACTTATGACTTTTATTTGAGAAAGTATACCCAGGTCTTCCAACTATAATCATCGATAAAAGTGAGGACATAACGACTTCCTCCGATAGAAGTTGTTCTCATCGGCCCGCAAACGTCCGAATGAATAAGTTCAAGAGGATTTGATGCTCTCCATGCTTTTTCATGTGGAAAAGAATCACTTGTGTGTTTTCCAAGAGCACACCCTTCACAAACTTGGTTAGTTTTATTGATGTTTGGCATGCTACGAACCATATGGTTTTTGCACATATGAGACAAAGAGCCAAAACTCAAATGTCCATATCGGTGGTGCCATAAACAAGATTTATCACTTTCTAACATATTAAAAGAAGACAATATATCTTTGTTAAGTCTTAGAGGAAACATGTTGTTAGTGGTCATTTGTACCTTGACGAAGGTATTGTCGTTTATATCCTTGATCACGCAGGCACCATTCTTGAAGTGTACATCAAAATCTTTCAACAAAAGCTGACCGACACTCAGAAGATTCTGCTTAAGTGCCGGTACATAGTAAACGTCAAATATCCTCTTTACACCATTGTTAGTTTTTACGAGGATATCACCGATACCTTGAACCAAATGATGTCTTTCATCGCCCGTTCGAACCTCACTACAAAGAGAATCATCCAATTTTATAAACATTTGCTTGTTACATGTCATGTGATTACTACAAGCACTATCGATATACCAAACCTCATCATTAACGGTCCCTTGTACATCGCATGTCATAAACATAGTATCATCATCTTTGTTTTCTTTTTCATGCATAAAAGTAACCTCTTTACTTTCATCTGCTTGTTTCTTTCTACAAACCTGATTGTATGTCCAAAATTCTAACAGTGGTAGTATTGTACATGTGATAGGGGCCTTCCTCGTCCTCTTACTTTAGAAGGGCCTTCACCATGATTATCTTGATTATGATATCCAAAAGACCCCCTTGCACGTCCTCTTCCTTGTCATCTTCCTATGTTTGAAATCTTCCATTTTCCTTTGTCGATCGAACTGGCCTTTGTTGTAACTTGCGATTGAAACGCTTGTTCTATAGGGGAAGTATCAAACCGAAGTTCATGGGACTTAAGTGTTCCCATGAGACTTTCTAAAGAAAGAGATGACAGGTCCTTAAATTCGATTCTTCAATTTCTACAACAATATATTCAAATTTTCTAGTCAAACATCTAAGTATTTTCTCCACAACTCTCTTATCTTCTATGCTTTCACCATTTAATCTCATCTGATTCATCAACAAAATCACCCGATTATAAATTTCTTCAACAAATTCGGACTCTTTCATCCTAAGGTTATCAAATTCCCAGCGTAACGTTTGCAATCGTATGGTTTTTACTCTGTCTTCTCCCGGATATGTTTTATACAACATATCCCATGCATCCTTTGATGAGACTGCTGCCGATATTCTTTCAAAGATTGTTAAAATAAAAAAAACGCTTTCTGGTCTTCTTTCGATTTTCTTTTAATTCTGCGGTTTGTTGCGCAGACAAACATGTTTGGTTTTGGTTTGGAGATTCATTTACACCGTGCTCCACAATATTCCACAGATCTTGGGACTCATACAAAACCTTCATCTGTATACTCCAATGATGATAGTTCCTTCCATTTAATTTCGAAAGTTGGAGCTTTATATTATTATTATTATTATTATTATTCGAAGCCATGTAGAGTAGTCTTGCTTTTGGTTTTCTATTGGAAATCAACAACGATGAACAAGGCTCTGAGACCACTTTGTTGTATAGAACATAATATCGAATTAGTTGCAGGAAGATTACTGCAATAAAATATGCATAAAAGGAAGGTTGCTTTCACGCTGTAAATTTCACTAATAATCCATCATCAATTTTTTATTGCAACTGATCAGATATTTATACATAGGAGTGTTATTCTGTTGGGTAACTACCATCCAATATGTAATACCCATATTTTCGCCTTGACAAGTGCTACGTAATCTAAAACAATTCTCCAAAATACTCCAAAATAACGGCTAAATTAAAACCGTTTACAGTGGAAGACTTTAAAATAATAAATATGTAATTTAAATGCTAACCCGTCCCATACCGAGTTGCGTTACAATATTTATTCATAATGGATGCCCGAACATAAATGTTAAACTTAAATAGACAAGGAAAGTCTCTATGTGTGTCTTTTTTCCTTTGTCCAACCTGAAACCTTCTGTCCCTGAGATGCATACTATAGTCAGCTTATAAAGCTCAGTGAGTTCATGGTTTGCGTGAATAAAATCATTTCAACTCATACATATCAACTTGTAAACTTTGCACCAAATAATATGCATTTTCTGAAAAACATGCAACACCAAAAGAAACGAGACCTCATAACTGTATCCTCGAGTAAGGACTGATAAGTTGCAAGCATTCCCTGGGGTGTACGATCACCTATAGCCAATAACCCATTACGGGGTCGTGCTGCTATGTCACATGCATTCCCTGGTGTGTACGGCTCACACAGAGCCAGTCACCCATTTCGGGGTCGTGCCTCCCCTTAAGTGTGACAAGCCAAATCAACATCTCATATTCCGAACCATGCACCAGTTGTACAATATAAACCAACCGAAAACCCAAGCATGTTGAATATGTTTTAGAAACCGAAAAACAATTAGCATGCATGCTCCACATAGATCCACATACATGTAAACATATATCGATGACATGTATTTAAATCATTATCATGTATAATATTTACCATCACAAAGTCATATAATGCTCGAAAATAAATTTTTACATAGGTATGCATCCCAGTGTAAGTCTCATGAAGACTCACCTGATTCCGTGTAGATCGACTATTGATAGCTCTTGATTGAAAACCTACACATTTCATACCACCATATCCAATTAATGACTTATTTTCTCCAAAAGTCAACAAAAGTAAACCATGGTCAACCCGACTCGACCTAAAGTCAAACTCCAAAAATCGGGTCTCTTAATAACTCAAATATCTCTATTTTATCTCATCGTCAAAACACTTGTGGGTCAAACGAGGTAAAAGACAACCATTGGTCAACGTGGTCAACCTCTACTAACTTTAGTCAACCCCAAGTCTAAAACTCAACTACGTTCTAAAACGTCAAAATAGTTATTTTCAAATCTTATAAACCATCTCTTCAAATTAAAACGTCCGAATAAATACTCCAGCTCAAAATACGACGCTTTAATCACATTATTAAACCATCAAAATTAATTTAATAAACCTCTAAGTCTCACGCTTACTAACAATTCTTAACATCGATTGATCCTTAAAAAAAATCATTTGCTCCGCATCAAAGCGTCTCGATAACATTTAACCAAATACGACGCTTCAATCTAATAAAAATCATCTAACTAATTAAATGATTTATTATAAACAACTTTCGTTCCATATAAACGTGTCTTCAAACTGATAAATTTCATATTACGACATCTTTAAAACATTTATTAAATTACTGAACAATTTAATAAACCACTTATAAAAAGATTAATTAGTTCACATTAATTTCTCAAATACATTAATATATTAACTAAATAACATATTAATAAATTTAGAAATTCAATTAAGTAACCAATGTAACCTATACCGTATAATAAAATAAAATATGGACTTAATAAGTTTTAATTAAGGCTCGAAACCTAATTCCTAACTAGGATATTTAAAATAGCCCACAAGATTAAGACTCTATAGATCCAATATTTTACTAAGGGGATGTTTGTTTACCTCTTAATGGTTCCATTAAGAGGTAACCTCTGAATCGTTAAGAGGTAAATCTTGTTTGGCAAAAAAAATGTCTGCCTCTTAATGGTTCCAAAACCCTCTGAATGATTTTGTATCCTGACCATCCCTTAACCATTAAGAGTCCCGATTTCATTGTGAACAATTAAAAAACTACTGCATTTCATTTTGCACTATATCATAAGAGCCTCTTAATCATTCCGACCACTTAATCATTCTGCACTAAACCATTCAGCAATTACCAAACAGTCCCTAAGCATGCAACCCAATAGTTAAACTATGGAAAGTCTTAGCCCAAAATAACAAGTATTGAGTTGTTAACTATTAATAGGCCCACCAGTGCATCCCAAACAACGTTGAAGCCCAACGACCGTTGCTGCAACGATTTCCTTATCGCCGGTCACCGGAAAGTGGTCCATTCAGCCTCGTTTTTTCGTCGTTTTCCTCAATTTTTCTTTCTAAAATTCTAGAAAATCATTTTCCTTAACCATAGGAACAAGAATCAACGAAAACCATCAAGAATCGAGTCCCATTTTCTCAATTAAAAATTGGGTTTCAAACCACTCAAAAATTAGAACAAAAACTCGAAATCGGACATTCAAAACTAAAATATGAGACATAAGTCTACTAAGGTTCGATAAAGGACTTAAAAACGAAGCTAACCATATAAATAACTCGAAATTTGGTTGAGTATTTTACCTCCAATCATTGATAAACTGAAATTTCGGGTAGGAACTTTGAGCTCCGATTTCTCTCTCGTTTCTCCCTT
Source organism: Arctium minus (assembly GCA_954870635.1). Lineage (NCBI taxonomy): Eukaryota > Viridiplantae > Streptophyta > Magnoliopsida > Asterales > Asteraceae > Arctium > Arctium minus. Next base: position 46,622,613 of record OX941096.1, read on the forward strand.
TTTCTTGAAACCATTTGGACGAAAAATATAGTCGGTTTCATTTTCTACTTAAATCAGAAATTTTTGGCATTTTCCCTTGACAATAGAAGACAATAAACAACCTCAAAAGCTCTACATCGTCCCATCGTTTTCACTTTTCAGATTTGTACCTTTTACAAAACAGGTCCCTCTGGAATGAGGGAGTTGTTGTCTGAACTAACCTCGAACTATAATGTAACACCCTAAAATTTGGGGTAATTTTAAAACTTGAAAATTCGGCAATATAACGTCTATAAATAGGGCAAACCACCCAAATAATGGGCAAGGCATGAACATTCACAAAACCTGCCAATGAGTATGGAAGAATGACAACAACCAAACCAAACCAAACCAAATCTATCTAGATTACATAGGTTGTCAACCCAATCCCATATGAATAAATTGGTTTAAACACCAAGTCTCCAAATCTATTAACATCCATAAATTTCCTCAAGTGACCAAACTCTTCACTCAACCCCTTGACGACCCGCCGCTAAGGGAACCTGTTATACACATCATTTTCGAAAAAGTGTTAGGCTTAAAGCCTAGTGAGAACATACAATTTATAATTTGATTAAATATATGCAATTGTAACGAAGGGAATCTTTTCAGGAAAAATTGAGTTTACAATTAAACTGTTTGCCACAAAGGGGCCTTTCATATAAAAATTCATCTTGCGATTACGGGGGATACCCGATTTACCAAGGATTGTCGGCGGAACACCGAGTAGGCCACAATCCGAGTTGTGAGCTAAATACTTGGAACCATGGCCACAAACAACGCCGGTCCGTACTAAGATGTGGGGGGGGGGGGGGGCACCCGAGGAACCAAGTCATACTCGTTCACTAGGATACATTATGAACCATGGCTAGTAACCGGTCCCACATAACCGTACCAAAGGCACCCGAGGATCAAATGTATCCATAGCTACAATGGGGAAAAACATCCCAAATATATATAAGCCAACTCAATACCTAGGGATCCACTAGTAATAGTCAAGACTTGTCACAATTACATTTGTGACTAACCAAAGCTAAACATATAGCTTCCAATAACATTTATTCCCAAAGGTGAAATTTCCATGTTAACTGCTGATAAGAATGAGAAATCATAAAAATGAGATTTTATACATTCTTCCAAGTAATTCACCAAATATGTGCAAGAAATACTTTATTTTATTTCACAACAAATGAAACCCTTCCATTTTGCAAGATATAGCAAGAACCCTAAAATCTCCTATAACTCAAGTTAGGTCAAAATGTGATTTTCATAAATCCAAAACCAAGGGGATGTATAGGAGTTCAAAATATATATTTTGATGTGTATAAGGTTTAGAAAATAATAGTAAGAACTCACCTTGGGTTAAATACCAAAACCCTAGAAATTCTAGATGGAGAGATCTAGCACTTGGAACTTGATAGTTTCATACCACCACTTGATAACCTAGATGTGAGAATTACATGATCTTAAGCAACCAATAACTAACAATAAATGAAGGGAGAAGAGAGGAAACTTACCTAAGGCTCCAAAATCGTCCAACCGAGAGAGAGATTGAGGTAGGTGAGGAGTTAGAATGAGAATGAATGAGAGAAAGGGCATTTAACCCCTCTGCAGCCCGTCGGCGAGAATGACTCGACGACTATGCCCTTGTCATTCTCGCGGGGCATATTCGCCGACCCTGTACTGCGGCTCCTCGGCTTATGGCGACAATGAACGGCGACATTGCCCGTGTCACAATCACCGGTCAATGTCGTGAAGGACGTACCGAGGGTGCTAAGACCCCGACGACAGTGCCCTGCGACTTTGCCCTATGGCATTGTCGCGGGCAATGTCGCCCAAATGGTGTCGACTCCAAAAATTCTATTGAAGCGTCCAAAACTGCTCACGACACTAAACGGAGTTTAAGGTAATCCAAACTCTCGGATTGCACAGCTAAACTAGGATGAAAACTGAGATAAAACATAGACATACCGAAAATTCGAGGCGTTACAATCCTCCCCAACTTGAAAAAGATTTCGTCCTCGAAATCTCGATCACACGAACAAGTGAGGGTATCTTCGCTTCATATCCTCCTCGACTTCCTATGTCAAATTGGCCCCACGATGATGCCTCCACTGCACCTTGACCATTGTGACCTCCTTGTGACGCAACTTCTTAGACTTCTTCTCTATAATAGCGTCTGGTTCTTCCACACATCGGTTACCCTCGTCCACTCTTATCTCGGACAGAGGAATGACGTTTTCTTCATCCGCCAGACACTTCCGAAGATAACAAATATGGAACGTATGGTGGATCCCGTTCATTTCCGGTGGAAGTTCTAATTGGTTGGCTTGTAAGCCCACTCGTTTCAGCACTTTAAAAGGTCCAAGGAAACGGGGACTCAACTTCCCACGTTTTCCGAACTGAATAATACCCTTCCAAGGAGATACCTTAAGCATCACGCAGTCGCCCACTTGGAATTCCACCGGTCGTCTCTTCTTATCGGCATATCTCTTTTGCCGATCTTGAGCCGCTTTTATTCTTTCCCGAATGCCTTTGACTTTATCGACCGTCTCTTGCACACGGGAGTTCGGCACTTCCGCCCATACAATGCCTCAAAAGGTGCGATTCCAATGCTTGAGTGGTAACTATTGTTGTAAGCGAACTCCACCAAAGGTAGGTAAGAGTCCCAACTACCCCCAAAATCAATGACACAAGATCTTAACATATCTTCGAGTGTTTGGATCATTCTCTCGCTTTGTGTCAGGATCGAATTCTCAACAAGAATTATGAATACTCAGAAACAATATTAAAGAAGTTGCGGAAAAACACTTTAATATTCAATAAACAGAAAAACAGTATGAATCACAACTTGCAAACTTTACTTAATGATTCAAGTTACAAGCTTTTCACTCACAACCTCAATCTTGAAGAACAGGCTCTTTCAAGACGAATTCTACTTCTCTAGAATTAGGAACGATGCCTTGAGGTTGATTCTCTCTCTAGAACAAAAAACACATAATTATTCTATTCTATTCTATTCAATTCTATTCTATTATATATATTATTGAATAACAAAAGATAATTACTAAACATAAAAAGATCTTCAAAATAATCTTCATAATTATCTTCAAGCTTTCCATGTTTATCTCCAGACGCGGTCTCTTCAACATTATCTTCAAATTATCTCAGAAGCAGCATTAATCACCTTGGAAGCATTAACTGAGTCTTGGCAGTATTAACTACTAAGCAGCACTAACCACTAGCAGTACTAACTAGCTAAACAGTACTAACTTTGATCAAGCAGCACTAACTTTGACTAGAAGTATTAATTCTACTAGAAGTAGTAATACCTAGCAGTATTAACTTTGAGATCCTCTGGCAGTACTAACTCTGAACTAGCAGCATTAATGACTTGGTCACATCTTCAGTTCCCAACAATCTCCCCCTAACTTGACTTTTAGAAAGAGAAGTGAAGTTCTTCAGATGCTTCCAAAACTTTCATTGATTCACTCCAATGTTAGGATCCAGTCCCATACTCTGATTGATAGTTCTCTGAATTAGATACTTTGCCATTTCTGAATTTGGTGCACAACCTAGCTTCTTATTTAACATGGCATGAAGCTTCAGACTTGTGTGATTCTAGACCCTATCCACCAAGTAATACTCCATGTGAAAAGTATCCATGGCCAATTCATAGACTCCACTCCTTTCATACAAAGTCCATCCTCTAACAGCTTCAAACACATCTTTGATTAAATGCTTTACTGCTTCTGGATTGAACAACATACACAAATACTCCATAACCAGCTTCACAATTGGTAACCCTGGAGCTTTCAACTGATCTGCATGTACTTTCATACCAACTTCAAACATCTCTTCTAAATCAGATCTTGAACATTCTCTGACAATTTTATTCCATGTTGAAAACACATAATACTTCTCATCCTTTCTTTTCATCCTGATATACTCTTTACCATCTACCTTCATAGTATCCCAGTAGATAACTTCAGGAGGTTTGAATCCAACAGGTTCAGTTGTGATAGGCTTTGGAATTTTATCCATTACCACCATGTACATATTTACATCTGAACTCTGTGGTACTTCCTAAGATTCAGGTGCCTTTTCTTCTTCAGCAACCTTTTTCTCTTCTTCTACTCTAGGCTTCTTGTCAATTTTCTTTCTTTTGGCCATCATCTTGGTTCTCTTCAGAATCCTTTGACTTTGCCCTATAGTAGCTTCTTTCTTCTTTTCTTCCTCTGATCTAGGACCTTTAGAAGCAATAGACTTAACTCTTTTTATTTTCTTGATCTTCTGAGCTAAAGTCTCTTCTTCCTTAATCTCTGCCTTTTCTTTTGTTGGAGTTCCCTCTTCACTTTCAGGGAAGGGTTGATTAATGTTCACATCATGCCTCTCCTTGGCTTTCCTTTCATACTCCACTCTGGCCTTTTCATTACTCTGCAGTTTTCCCATTTCTTTCTCATATAAGCCCTTGACTTGATCAAAAGTCATCTTTATAAACATTTCTTTCTTCACACCAATTGCACTCCTCAAGAAAGTTATCATCTTGTTTCTTTCCTGAGTTGCAAGGTAAGTTTGTGAAGGCCTTCTCTTCTTTGCACTTGATCTGGCCATCATAGCCTTTCTCATGCTTATTGCCCTTTACTTTGCTTTCTCTGTTTCCAAACCTTTTTGAAATGCTTCATTTAATTCATTAGCTAGTGCTCTGGCTATCTCTCTGTCTTTCTCAACCTGCTCTTTCTCTGCTTGATTTATCTCTTCTTGCAGTTTCTTGGCTAATGCTTCATCTGACTCAACCATCTTTTGCTTTTTGGTTGGTTGATCAGATTCTATCATCTTTTCTTTCCCTTTTTTCTTTGCATCTGCAACCATGTCTTTCTTTTCTGTTCTCTTTGCTCCCCCTTCATTTATGACCACTCCCTTTGCTTTGGGAGTGTCATTCTTTGCTTTTACAAGCATCTCTGCTACTTCAACCTCTTCAGGTGTTAACCCTGTTACTGCTGCATGTGTAGTTTCAGCAGCACTAACAGTTTCTGCTGCTCCTTTTGGCTCAGCAGTAGTAACAGTTTCTACTGCTGGGGTTGTTACTGCTGCTGGTGTTGTTTCTACTGCTTCAGCAAATATTTCTGTTTCTATCACACTTTCAGCCCTCTCTTCAACAAACTCTCCCATTGCTTCAACATTCTCCCCCTCAATCTGTTGATCCATCTTTTCTGAGCTTGAACTCTCCCCCTTTTTGGAAGCATTCTCCTCCTCCTTTTTGTTTGCCCCCTTTCTCCTCCTTAGAACAAACTGCTTTCTTCTTTTCTTGGCAATAAGTTTTCCCACCAATTGCTTGAGTTTTGAAATCTGCTCTTGTTGGGAGATGACCACTTGCTGCAATGCTTTGATTTCCTTTCCTTGATTAACCACATCAACATTGATGTTGGCTATTGTTTCCATCAATTCCAAGTAAGTATAGCTATCCTCACCTTCTTTAGGTGTTGTACCCACCTTTGAAGGATCATTTAAATCTTTTGCCGTCAATTCATCAGTTTCAGTTCTGTCCTCACCCTTTTTGGATGTTTTGCCCATCCTTGAGGGATCCTTGGATCTTTTAGTAGTGGCCTTCTACCTAGCAGAAGCACCAACTACCCCCTTGGTTTCTTGGCGCCAGGGTCCTTTGGTTGATTTCTCACCCAAAGTTGCCATGGGGAAGGTCTTAGAGATGTTACCACTGTCCTTCTCTGTGCTAGCAGAAGTAGTGGCAGCCTTCTCACCCATATGCTCATTCATCTCCTTAGAGAGCACCTCCTCAGGGTTGGGAGACACCCTAGTGGTTTCCCTTTGGATATTCTCTATTGGAGAATGCTCCAATAGAGGGCTTTGAGGCTCTTGGTTAATAGTAGGAACAACAAGGGAAGGAGCCTTGTGTACCTTTCTCTTGACATAAGTCTTGGATATCATAGGAGTGGGTTTAGCAGCAAAGGACTGAGGAAAAATTTGAGAGAGGGAAGGTTGGGATTGGCTCTCAGTGGGTTGGTCTAATGAGGGCCTTGACCCTGAGGCCATACCTTCTTGTGGTTGGGACACCACCATCATTATTGAGAACAATGGGGTGTCAACTCCTTCCGAGTCCCTAGCAGATCTCCTCATGTTTGAGAAGACCTTGCCTTTAGGGGGTTTAGGTACATATACCTTATCAAAGTGAGGTATATCCGTCAATTCATTGGTTATAACTGCCTGTACAAACCTAGGATACATGAAGAAACTCTTCTTGTTGTCCAGGTTTGAGACAAGATCATTGAAGATCATCAGAGAGAAGTTATATTTTCGAGCAGTGGATAAGCATACCAAAGCATAGGCAATGGTACTGCTAAATTGGCTCCAGCCAGTAGTTTTCTTAGAAAGACAGTGCATCAGGGTATGAACAAAGAACCTCCATTGGGGTGAAAATTGAGCTTTGAAAAACTTGAAAATCCCCAGTTGGCCTTCATACCCCATTCTTGTGAGGTTTGAAAACAAATCCTCATTTGGAATAGAAGATATACCTGAAGCATCGTCTAGACGTAGACAGATGCGAATGGTCTCCTCAGTAACTGTCAAGGGTTTGTCACAAACCCTTGTTTTGATGCACGATTCTCCGTTTTCAGTGCTAGTAGTGGCATTGGCCCAGAATTGCCTTTGATGCTCTATGTAGATGGTAGGAGACACAGTGAGAGCATGAGAGATGTGGCTTGACCTCAGAAAATCGACTATCTGGTAAAAACCTTCGGCTTGTTTTGGCTTTTGGAGCATGGCTATCTCGTTGTGCTCATCAATAAACACCATTGAAGCCATCTGTACGTAAGGATTCTTGACTAGCAAGCACTGGATACTTGAGAGAAAAGAGTGAGAGAGAAGATGAACAGTAGACAAAGAGTCGTTATGATCTTTTAGGCGGGGAAAGGGTATTTATAGCTTGTGGATTATAAGCATTATTAACCCTAAAAACTTAGTGAAAGCAGTATTAACAGTGAGCAGTATTAACTGAGAGCAGTGTTAACTGAACACTGGCAGTACTAACTAGCTAAGCAGTACTAACTTTGATCAAGCAACACTAACTTTGACTAGAAGTATTAATTCTACTAGAAGTAGTAATACCTAGCAGTATTAACTTTGAGATCCTCTGGCAGTACTAACTCTGAACTAGCAGCATTAATGACTTGGTCACATCTTCAGTTCCCAACACTTTGACCATCCGTTTGTGGATGGTAAGTCGTACTCAGTTTTACTCGCGTACCAAGCTCCTTCTGAAATCCATCCCAAAAGTTCGAAGTGAACCGACTGTCGCGATCCGACACGATCGACAAAGGTACTCCATGTCTCGAGACCACTTCATCGATGTAGAGTTTTGCTAACTTGTCCATCGGTAAGGTTTCACGCATATCCAAGAAGTGAGCGCTCTTGGTTAACCGGTCAACTATCACCCAGATGGTATTGTGACCTCGAAGCGTCTTGGGCAACTTGGACACAAAGTCCATGGTGATATGCTCCCATTTCCACTCGGGGATCTCCAAGGATTGAAGACTCCCGCACGGTCATTGATGTTCGACCTTCACATGCAAACACGTCACACAACGCTCTACGTAACGTGCCACGTCAAGTTTCATTACTGGCCATTAATAATGTAGCTTCAAGTCTCGATACATCTTTGTACTCCCCGGATGAATGGAATACTTGGACTTGTGAGCATCCTCAAGAAGAAGTTCACGGTTACACCCAACCATGGATACCCACACACGACCGTTGAACAACTTCACCCCACGGCTATCTATCTTCCCTTAAGAGCAAACGTTGCTTCGTCATGACCTCATCCTTGATATTTTTCTTCCAACAAGGCTTCTGCTTGAGACGTCTTGATCTTCTCAACAAGACTTGACACTAATTCGATTCTCTAAAGGGTAGCCCGAATTCTTCCGCTATAGTCCTTACGACTTAGCGCATCGGCCACTACGTTTGCCTTACCGGGATGGTAAAGCAATTCACAATCGTAGTCTTGAGTAACTCGAGCCACCGCCTCTGTCTCATGTTCAACTCCTTATGATCAAAGACATACTTCAAACTCTTATGATCTGTGTAGAGTGTACATTTCGTTCCATATAGGTATGCCGCCAAAGCTTCAAGGCGAACACCACCGCCGCTAGCTCCAAATCATGGGTAGGATAATTCTTCTCGTGGATCTTGAGTTGCCTGGAGGCGTAAGCAATCACCTTGCCTCTTTGCATCAGCACGCATCCTAATCCCATTTTCGAAGCATCGCTATAGACCACGAAGTCTTCTGACCCTTCGGGTAGAGACAAGATTGGAGCTTCACACAACTTATTTTGCAAAGTTCGGAATGCTTTCTCTTGCGCTTCGGTCCAATCGAACTTCACATTCTTCCGTGTCAACGCCGTCAAGGAAGAAGCGATTTTCGAAAAGTCTTTAATAAATCTTCGATAATATCCCGCCAATCCCAAGAAACTTCGGATTTCGGACGGACTCTTTGGAGGCTCCCAATTCATCATAGCTTCAATCTTGGAGGGGTCCACTTTCACTCCGTCTCGAGTGACAACGTGACCCAAGAATTGTACCTCTTCAAGCCAAAAGTCGCACTTGGAGAATTTGGCGTACAATCTCTCTTTTCTCAACACTTCCAGAACTTCACAAAGGTGTTGCTCGTGTTCCAACTCGCTCTTGGAATATACGAGTATGTCATCAATGAATACGATGACCGAATTGTCGAGGAATGGTCGGCACACCCTATTCATCAAGTCCATAAACACCGCCGGTGCGTTTGATAGGCCAAACGACATTACAAGGAACTCATAATGGATGTAACGCGTTCTAAAGGCCGTCTTCGAGACGTCTTCTCCCTTCACCTTCACTTGGTGGTAACCCGAACGTAAGTCGATCTTAGAGAAAATCCCGCTCCTTGAAGTTGATCGAACAAATTGTCTATTCTCGGAAGCGGGTATTTGTTCTTCACCGTTGCTTTGTTCAACTCATGATAATCAATGCACATTCTCATTGTGCCATTCTTCTTCTTGACAAACAAGACCGGAGCTCCCCAAGGCGACGAGCTCGGTCTTATAAAACCTTTCTCCAAAAGTTCATGGAGTTGAGCCATCATCTCTTGAATCTACGATGGCGCCAACCGGTAAGGAGCTATAGCAATAGGAGCCGCTCCCGGTACGAGATCAATCCAAAACTCCACCTGACGATCGGGTGGTAACCCGGGCAAGTCGTCCGGAAAGACATCGGGAAATTCCCGCACTATTTTCACATCTTCAAGCTTTGACTTCTCTAGCTTGGCGTCGCTTACGTAGGCTAGGAAGGATGAGCATCATTTCACCAAGAATTTGCGTGCTTTAGCTATGGTGATGATTGCTACATTACCTTTCCTTTTCTCACCATAGATCATGATGACTTCACCACTAGAAGTAGGAATTCGGATTAATTTCTTGGAACAAAAGATCTCGGCATGATTGTTTGTTAACCAATCCATGCCGACCACTACATCAAAACCACCAATAATCATCGACATCAAATCTATCGGGAATTCTCTCCCTTCGATTCCGAGAGTACACTTCCTCAGAACATCGCGAATTAAAACTTGACCACCATCTGCTATCTCTACCACTAACACATTCTCTAGACTAATAGTGGGCATAACAAACTTTTGACGAAACGACTCAGATACAAAAGAGAAACTAGCACCCGAATCAAACAGTACATGAGCAGGTACGGAGTTTAGAAGAAACGTACCCGATACCATATCGGTAGATGCCTTGGCCCCATCGGCCGTCATCTGAAAAGCTCGACCCGGAGCCCTAGATGGGTTCTCTTTCTTCTCCGGCGCGTTACCCGACTTGAGGTTCGGGCAATCTATCTTCACCATGCCCCAATGCCTTGCACTCGAAGCAGATAAGTCCTCTGATCGGGCAATCTTTGGTAGCGTGATCAGACTTGTCACACTTGCTGCAAGGTTGAGAAGTAGGGTTACAGTTGCCATGGTGCTTGCTATGGCACCTCTGACACTATCTAGCTTCTTGGTAATTGTTGGAATTTCGGTTCCCAACAAAAGGTCGAGTTCTTTTGGGAGGTACATAATTGCTCTCCCACTTTCTCTTCTCAACGACCACCACAACCTTCTCCGGTTTACTCTTCGCATAAACCTCTTCCATAAACTAAGCTTCTTCAATTGTCTCACGAAGATTAGAAGCCTTCCAGTTGCGGACCATGGACATCATGTCCGCCGGCAGACCTTTCAGATAGGCCTTTTGTTGGGTTACGGGATCTCAAGCACAGCGGAAAATAAAACCGTAACCCTCCAAGGACCAATACGAACCGGTATAAATCGGGTGTTTCGAAATTATACCTCATAATTAACGAGACTTTGAATCACAACAACAAAGCAAGCTTGATGCCTCCACGGTATCCACGCGAACAATCCGAATCCTTTTCCTTCTCGTGATGCTAGTCACGATTTCAAAAACTTAGAAAGGAAAGGGAGCATATAGTTGTAGGTGATTTTAGAGAAAATTGCAAGAAAAAGAATTGCATACAATGTCATACATTATATATGGTGATGGAAGTATGGCCTAAAAGATCACCATCATCTCCACATCTTACTTGAGTGTAAGAGTGGCCATGCACCATTAGTGGTGCACTATCACATTAGTGGTGCACTATCACTTTCTTACATAACCATACCTAGTCAACTTATTTAATGTCCACAATAATATCTGATTTTTATTTAATCAGATTAAATCAATACAAATCAGATATAATAATTAAACATTTTAATTATTGAAACTCCGTATTCGTATATGTTCAAAGCGTGTGACCCAATGGGTTCTCGACATGTTGGTAATAAATATAAATATCGTATTTATATTTATAAACAATGAGCGGTATCTAACAATACATCATCGTCACCCAAATGACGAGAATTGGTGATACAACAAATTATTGGTTTGTAGTCAATTTTAGTTTACACATTTAATTCCTTTGTCCTTGATGTCTAGATTGAACACGAGACATTGAATGTGTCATTCTCGTTATGTCCAATCTCTAGTTTCTTGATTCCCTAATATACTAATAAAACAGATCATGATATCTCATATCAATTATCCGAGCATGCATGCATTTCCTTAGTATATATATTTATCAAGGGGCCCAAATACATCACTCCCGTCATAAAGGATGGACAAATCCTATATCGATATATGCTAGTTCTACCATGTGATTTATAACATACCCAACAATAATTCTGTCACCCAGTTACGGAATGATTAGAACAAATGTCAAAATATATTACTCACACATAGCAAACTCCATATTTCTCAAGTCAAAGAATTACATGTACATTGACCACATGAGAAACACTTATGACACTCACATGGCATCCAATGAAGTGTTCTCATAGCGAGTCACGCCCGATACACAAAATCTCCATTTTGTACCCATATGCAGATTCAATATCTCTATATGAATCCCTACATATGCTAGTCATTATCATATTAATTCAACCTTTAAACCCAAAATAATATTTAACTAGGGACATTTAGAATACATTATTCTAAGGTTATTTATTATGAATAATTAAAACACATAATATAACATATACATAATAAATTGGGAAATGCATTTTATTTATTTATTAATTTCATGAAACAAAACTCAAAATTACAATCATCGTATGATTAGCTTTTGGGAATTTACTAACAATCTCCCACTTGCACTAAAGCCAATCATCCATGCATCGTATACCAATGGATCTACAGTGGCCATCATGCTTCTGCTGTGTTAATGGCTTAGTTAGTGGATCAGCAACATTGTTGTCAGTTGACACTCTGCTTATACTAACATCGCCTCTTTCAATAATCTCTCTAATGAGATGATATCTTCTAAGAAAATGTTTGGATCTTTGGTAAGATCTAGGTTCCTTGGCCTGTGCTATAGCTCCATTGTTGTCGCATAACAACTCTATAGGACAATCACTGCTAGGAACAACTCCAAGTTGAGAAATAAATTTCTTGATCCAAACGGCTTCCTTGGCTGCATCTGATGCTGCGATGTACTCAACTTCCGTTGTAGAATCAGCCACTGTTGCTTGCTTGGAACTCTTCCAGCTCACAGCACCACCATTAAGACAAAACACAAAATCCGACTGTGATCGAAAATCATCTTTATCCGTTTGGAAACTTGCATCAGTGTAACCCTTTACAATTAACTCTTCTTCACCGCCATATACCAAGAATGAATCCTTTGTTCTTCTTAAGTATTTTAGGATATTCTTGACGGCAATCCAGTGACCATCACCTGGATTGGATTGGTATCTACTCGTCATGCTTAAACCATACGATACATCAGGTCGAGTACATATCATAACATACATGATAGATCCAATTGCCAAAGCATATGGAATCTTACTCATTCGTTCATTCTCTTGAGATGTAGTAGGGCACTGCGTCTTAGAAAGTGATATGCCATGAGACATTGGTAAGAACCCTTTCTTGCTATCAGACATGTTGAACCGTTTCAACACTTTGTCTATATATGTACTCTGAATTAAGCCAAGTAATTTTCGCGATCTATCTCTATAGATCCGAACGCCTAATACATAGGCAGCTTCACCTAAGTCTTTCATTGAAAAACATTTTCCTACCAAGCCTTTATAGACTCAAGCGTCGGAATATCATTTCCAATGAGTAGTATGTCATCTACAAACAATAAAAGAAATGATACGGTGCTCCCACTAACCCTTTTGTAGACACAAGGTTCATCCTCATTTTTTAAAAAGCCAAACTCTTTGATCGCTTCATCAAAACGATGATTCCAACTCCTTGAAGCTTGCTTCAATCCATAAAAAGATCGTTGCAACTTGCATACCATATGAGAGTTTTCAGGATCGACAAAACCTTCGGGTTGTATCATATATACATCCTCAAGTAGCTTTCTGTTAAGGAAAGTTGTTTTGACATCCATTTGCCAAATCTCATAATCGTGATATGCTGCAATGGCTAGTAAAATTCTAATAGACTTAATCATTGCAACTGGAGAGAAAACTTCATCATAATCAACACCTTAAATTTGTTTGAAACCTTTTGCAACCAATCGTGCTTTATAGGTAATCACATTACCATCCATGTCGGTCTTTTTCTTAAAAACCCATTTGCACCCTATAGGTCGTACCTCGTTGGGTGGGTCAATTAAGTTCCAAACTTGGTTTTCATACATGGAGTCCATTTCTATTCTCATAGCTTCTAGCCATTTCTTGGAGTCAATGCTTGCCATAGCATCTTGGTAACTAGTGGGCTCATCATCCATGAGCATCACATCCCCGGTATGAGTGATGAGAAATCCATATCTCTCAGGCTCATTCCGTTTTCTACTATATCTACGAGCACTTTGTGTTACGACATCAGACTGGCTTTCCACTTCGCTTTGTGGATCCACAATTACTTGTGGTGTCTGTGTTAGTTCCATCTGTGTTGAAATATTTTGATCTTGAACAACTTCAAGTTCTACATTCCTCCCACTAATACCTCTGGAAATAAATTCCTTTTCCATGAAGACACCAGTACGCCCAACAAACACTTTATTGTCGTGAGGATGATAGAAGTAGTATCCCATAGTTTCTTTGGGATATCCTACAAATATGCATTTATCAGATTTTGGTTCTAATTTAGTTGTGATTAGACGTCGTACGTAAACCTCACAACCCTAAATCTTCATCAAAGATAATTTAGGACTCTTCCCAGTCCATATCTCATATGGTGTCTTTTCAACAGATTTTGATGGAACTCGGTTTAGTATGAAAGCCGCTGTCTCTAGAGCATATCCCCAAAAGGATGTCGGAAGGTTAGATTGACTCATCATAGATCGTACCATGTCTAACAATGTACGATTCCTCCTTTCGGAGACACCATTCCATTGTGGTGTTCCAGGTGGAGTGAGTTGTGATACAATACCACAATTTCTAAGATGATCAAGAAAAGCATGGTCTAAGTATTCGCCACCTCGATCAGATCGAAGAATCTTAATACTCTTTCCAAGTTGGTTTTGTACTTCATTTTGAAATTCTTTGAACATTTCAAAGGACTCGGACTTATGTCGCATTAAATATACATAGCCGAACCTACTGAGATCATTAGTAAATGTAATGAAGTATCTATAACCACCTCTAGCATGTATGTTCATTAGACCACATACATCGCTATGTATGATTCCCAATACATCACTTGTGTTGGTCCCGAAGGTGCTTAACAAGTTTGTAGAAGGGGGGGGGGTTGAATACAAACACATAATTTAAAGTTTAATAAATTGTTTATTGATAAATCAAATACAATTTACAAGTTTGTTGCGGAATAAGATTAAGACATACTCAATATAAACAAACTTAAGAAACACTAAGATGGTTGCACAAGAAATTCAGAGAAAGGAGGATTAAGAGATATAGATAACAAAGGTTTCTATTTGGAGTTCAAGGATTGAGCACACCCTCAGATGGAGGGGTGAAGTTCCTATTTATACCCTATGCATTAAATGCATGGCAGGGCACTTTACACGTGGCGTTTACTGATTGGCTTTGAATGTCTGACTTTGGGAGACATGCTTTCGGCCGGATCATGAACAATGTAGTTGACAGAGTTGTTGTACGAATTGTGGCAGAGGCATGTCCGTTCTGACACATCGTACTGAGTTGTGCAAGGTTAGACTAAAAGAAACTTGAGGTATAAGCTAAGTGATCATTCAATCGCTGAGTATCTCTTTCAACAGAGATATCAAGAGTTCAGCGATCGCTGAAGCTTTACTCATGTTCCTTCGCATATAAGTAGAGTTGTCTTTGCTTCACTGATATCCACATCAGGTCACTAGTAGACTTCTCTTTGTTCAGCAGCTTCGTCTTCGATTCAGCTATGAACATCTGTTGACGCGAGACTTGTCTTCAGGGATTACGTTACTGTTTACATCAGAACTATAAGCGATAACTGAACAGACTCAGTTTGATCACTGATAGTGAAACACTAATACATATTAAATGTTTGAGAAAGACTATCAGCGATAACTGAACAGACTCAGTCTGATCGCTGATGGTGAAACACTAATACATATTAAACGTAATTTTCACTAAGTATAGAAAAAGGGTCGTTATCAAATCACTGAGAGAGCTTGGATCAACAATCTCCCCCTATTTGATAATGACAAAGTAACTGAAGAAAATTACTTTATAATTCAAAATGATGGAATAATCAGGACTCACAACATACATGTCCCAATTACTATTTTGAGGGATCTTTTACAGTACTGATAGAGTTAAGTACTTCACTGAAATTCTCATTAATCCAAGAAAAAAGATTACAAGCTATGAAAATTACAAGTACAAGTGATGTATTAACTGCTGTAAGTTAAACTAATAGATTACAAGAAAGAAAACTAATCTATCAGCTATCTAAAGAGGGTTTAGGAGGATTGATCAAATACTCAGGTATTTCTTCTCCTTTTTGCCTTCGCTCTAAAGATTCTTTGCAGATGATCGCTATGATTGGCTCAGCAGCAGGAGAGAGAGTACACCATAGGCACATGAGATCCTTGAGAAGAGCGAGGGGACAAATAGGGATTTCAGAGACTCTTTGAAATCTGAACTGTTCCTCGTCATCTCTGAAGAAGATTCCAAAAGGTTCTTCAAGAACTTATCCCACAACATGTGGTCCGCCAGGAGGCAGAGAGAGATCCAGAACTGAAAGATCAGGAGGAGGACCGAACAGAGCTTCTCTTGAGAATTTGATGGAGGTTTCATTTCTGATCACTGCGACATTATCAGATGAGGAGGAGACAGGCTTTCTCTTGATTTGCTTGGACTTTGGAGGAAGAGTAGATGGCACGTTTAGTATAGCAACGACTCTGTTGATGAGGGCATCATTTACCCTTTCAACATAGCCTATGTATGTTGACTTTGATTTCTTCAGCGCATCTTTGAACTCAAGCCACTCCATGTAGACAAATTCTTCCATCTTTCAAATGAACATAGCCTTGCAGCTTCCATCCTCTCTGGTAATCTCCATTGTGACAGAGAGTTTATCCTTCTTCTTTCTCCCAGAGATAGCAACAGCTACGATCTTCATTGGGTTAGAGCGATAGTCAATTTTGTGTTTGCACCAATCGACTGTATTATCGCTGACCGCTTTTTCTTTGGAGCGTTCCTCTTCAATCTCTTTCAAAAGAGCTACCTGGACTTCCACTGGTTTGCTTTTCAGCTTTTTGTCTTTGACTTGAGAGGACTGAATTTTGAGAGCTAGAGAGGCATCTCTTTGACAGTCAGCAATCAACTTCTCAGCCCTGACGGATTCTTCGATTTCAGCTTCAGTCAGGAACTCCAGATCGGATGATTGAGAGGGGAACTTTCGTCGTTGACTCTCCAGATGAGAGATCATCTATGTTCTTTTCTTTCTCTCTTCCTCTGACCAATGAGAGGGTCTAGAGGGCCTTCCATGATGTTGCAGGGACTCTTCTTCTTCTTCATCCTCTTCATCAATCTCTCTTACATAGATTGGAATTATTTGATCATCAGCTTCAGCAGCTGGGATTATTTGGAGTTCTTTACCCTTAAGCAGGGGAGAGAACTATCTGGTCAGAAAAAGAAAAAGGTTAGATTTAGTTTTAAGGAAGGAGAGAGATAAAGGCTAGAAAGAAACAGGGGTTGGAGTTTTATAGAAGGATAAGGGAACAAGAGTAAGGCATACCTGAGAAGGATTCTCCTCAGGTAGTGAAATCATCTTCAGGGTTCCCTCAGCAGTTGCATCTTTGCTTTGGGAAGGGGTTCCTGAAGGTGTCTCTTGACTCCCCCCTGCTTTGATAACTTCTTTCGAAGCTATCGCTGATGAAGTGACGGCTGAAGAACACCATAGAGATTGATCTTCATCGTCATCATCATCATCTTGATGAGAATCTTCCTCTTGATCTTCAAGATCAAGGTCTTTATCATCATTGTCTTCTTCTTCATCATCGATTAAATCTTTGAGAGAAGGAGGGGCTTTTTCAGCAGCTATCTCCCCCTCAACCTGAGAGGGAGTTTCCTTCTGTTGGACCTCAGCAGCGACTTCAAACTCCGTATTTTCTTCAGCTGCTTTCTCCCCCTCTTTGTCATTATCATTGAGGGAGAGATCTTTGGAAGGAGATGAATCTTTTGCAGCGGCCAACACCTGAACTTCAGCCTCCAAACTGTCCAGTCAGCCTTCAAACGCAGGAAGATCTGACGTAGTCTGATGAATAAACTCCACGGCAATGTTCAGCGATGTACGATCGTTCTCTATGAATAAGGGAGTAAGAGTAGGAGCTGGTGCCTTCAGGTGAGTCAGAATTTGCTGAAGAAGGACTTCACAAGAATCAACCTTTGTAGTCAGGGCTGCAAACTGTTGTTGTGAGTCTTCTCTGACTTTGACAATCGCTTCTTGGAGAGTAGCGATGTGAGAAACGTCAACTTTGGAGGCGCAGGTGGCAGTCAGCGTCTTCAGTGCTTCACCAGCTGATTGAACAGCGTTGGTGGTGTTGTTGAGAGAGGCAGTTAGAGATTCCACCTTTGCACTCAGATTATTGACATTTGTGTCAACATACGCCAAACTAGGACCTGAAATATAAGTTAGTTTTTGAGAAACAGGCTTATATGGTGAGTTGGGAGAAGTGTTTAAGGTTATAGGGATACCTGAATTATCAAACATTTTGTAGAATTGTAAAGATTCCTCATAAGATTGATATTCAGGTCCTATGGGTCCAAACTATGGAGTAGAAATAGATGGAGGGTTAGAGATCAAAGAAATAGAAGGACTAGAGATGGGGATATAAGATGTAGGGATAGGGGTAGTTACCTCAGGTTATTGTTGGACTGAGATTGTAGGTTGCGTCACTGTTGTTGTGACAATGACCGAGATCGTTGGCACGGTTGAAGTGGTTATAGCTGAGGATGTGGAGGAGAGACCCAAGAAAGCATCCAAGGATGTTTGTTGATAAACATCCTTAGGTATAGAGCTATAGGTAGCTTTCTCCTTGGTGACCTTGGCCTTCTTCGAAGGACCAAAGGAGCTAGTTGATGGTCGTTTGGAAGGGGTAGCGGCAGGGATAGCAGAAGAAGGAACCTCCTGCGTGGCCGCTGAAGTAGAAGAAGTGAGGAGAGAGAGTCAGGAGCGAAGTTCAGAGATACTTACCTCGTTGGGAGCGCTGACCCACTTTTGGAAAAGATGCATCCGAGTTAGTGGGGTAAGTAGCAGGGTAGAGGAACTTCAGGTACGCGCAAATAAAGCGTACGTAGGGTACCTTGGGATCCCTTTCGGTCTTCTCTATCTTTGACTTGAGATCGTCAAAGATAGCTGTTGCGTAGTCGAAGTTTCGTCCAGTGATCACTGAGTAAGCCATCTGGACCTGAATCTTGCTTGCTTGGTCCAGTGACCCATTCTTCCCACTCATACACTGAATGAAGTGTGAGAAGATGTAGTTAAGCTGAGAAAGCATCAGTGCCTTCTTCACAAGAGTCAGCTTCTTGTTTGGAATCGTCGTCCTTGGCTTGGGTTCCCAAGCGTATTCCATGGCATCCAGAAATTGGATGAGTTCAACATCAGTTGGCAAGGCGTCAAATCCATTCCTGGGTTTGTCAGGAAAACGCAGAGCTTTCCTCAGGCCTAAAGCAGTCATCATCCCTGAGCCAAGTTGAGTGCTGAAGGAGATAGCAGGAACCTGTTCACCCTTTTTGTTGGTGATAGAGGTTCCGTCAGCGGTAAACCAGAATTGCTGGAGAAGAGCTTTGGAGGGTGTTGGATCCACAGTGATAGCATAAGCAATGCAGGATTGATTTAGAAACATTGCAGCTTCCTTCAGATGTGGATACTTAACACCGTCAAAATCGAGGCGAGCAAGATGATTGTTCTTTGGAAGCTCCGAGTCAGTGATGGCGAACTTGACGTTCTTAGAGGCGACAAGTGCAGATTGAGCCATTCTGAGCTATGAGTAGATAAAAGAGTAGAAGAAAGGTTTTAGTCTAAAAATAAAGAAGAATTGTCCAGTTTCTATTTTGGGAAAGAAACATAGGGAAATCAACAAATTTGAAGATTAAAAAGGTGTTCTTGACAGAAGATACAAGAACAAGAAGAAAAACCAAGGATTTTGAATGAAGAACAATCAAAATAGAATGGTTTTTAAAGAATAAAATCAAAAATGAAAATGATTTTATGTGATTAGAATCTTATAAACTCATAAATGGAGTTTTATGTAAATAGATTTAAGATAAGAATTTGAAAAAGATCAAGAATACTCTGTTGATCTTTGAAGAAGATGATGCAAATGCTTGAGAATGCTAGAATGCTTGAGAGAGTATTCTTGCTTTGAAAGTATTTCCAGAAAGCGTAAAATGATAATAATGGAAAAACATTCCTTTTATATGTGAGAGAAAGGAGAGAGAATGTGAGAGGCGGGAAAACAAATGCTCATCATGACATGGACACGTCCCACGAAGTTGATTGGATAGAAGGGTAACGGACGAACGTGTTAGAAAAAGGCATGTCGTGGATTGTCGGTTCAAATGACATCATAGAAAGGAGACTGTTCATTTGTCCGTTTTGAAATTATCTGTAGATCCCAGTGCAGTGCAATCACAAGTAATTAAGAACAATGATGAACAGATTATAGGCCACAACAACTAGTCATATGATTGATATAACTTCAAAGGGTTAAGGTTTACAGAGAGAATTTCTGATTAGGGTATGTAAACCTAATGACTAGTAAACTGAATAATGAATTTCTTAACCTACAAAACTGTTCAACACTAATTATAAGCCTTTATATACTTAGGCTTTACAAGCAATTGGGCTTATGGGCTTGGGCCCATCTTAATAAAATAACTTTCAAATAATTACAAATCAAACCCTTATAAATACTTTATTCCACTTTCAACACTCAGGACTTTCAGTCCTAACAATCTCCCCCTAAAGTTGAATAAAGCATTTATCTTCTTGAACAACTTCAGGCCTTGATCTTCTTTCCCTCTTGAATCTTTGAAGAACTTTGGTGTTGCATGTCTTCATGTCTTTCCACGCTCCCCCTTGAATAAAGTTCTTGGTCTTCATAGAATCAACTTTGTAACCAGATTCAATGTACAGTAGCCTCGACTAAATGCACTATCACGCAGCTTTTAACTGTAGAAACTCAATCACATCGGATCAGCACACAAGAAAGATAATGTGAGAGTTACGTGATATTCCACGGTGCTTCTTCAGTTTAAAACACAGAATCTGTCTTTGAACCGCGAGTTGAATAGACTTTTAGCTTAAGAACTTGTTTCAATCAGCTCGTAGGAGGAATGATAAACAAATTTGTAGCAAACACCACATGATACGGAAAGAATCAATACAATCTTTGAAATCTCTTTGAAAAACTGAAACATCATCTTCATCACTTTGATCTCTAGACTGTCTTCAGAAATAACTTTCTTTCTTTAAAACTTTGAAATTGAACTTTTTCTCCCCCTTTTTGATGATTGTGAGCATCATAATCAGCAAAACTTCTTCAAGTTTAGCACTTTCTTTGATCTCCCCTTTATGATAATTTTGATATTCTCCCACCTGTGATCTGAGTATCCGTCAATTCATGAAATGTATATATCCGAATCTTTTCAAATTCTGATATAATAGGAATTGTGAACCTGAATCAACAAATGATACAGTTAGTATGCCTGTAAGTAGCACGAAGCCACTTTGTACAATAGATGTATGTTGGAAAGGAGCTTTTGTGATGTTCACTCCCCCAGGGCTTCCATTCATTCATCGAAAAACCACAAAGGAATTTTCTATGAATGTTATGACAAGAAAACTCATTCCTTGTGTGCTCGTGAAAGTGTAGAAATGATTGAAGCTACTTAGCTTGATCAGGCTCAAATTGTGTAAACTGTTGAGACAGCAACAGATATTACACGGACTCAATGTGTATGAAAGAGGTGCGAAGGTGGGGCAACTTTCCTTCTTTTTCAATATCTAAATCTTCCAAATGAAGACTAGATAGCAGATATGCTGCGTCCCCAAAGAAAATGAAACATTTCTTTGTTAAGAAAGAAACGAGTGGTTGGTGGGGTTATTGCAAGAGTTGGCATGGGCTCACTGCCTGTTTCAATGATGGTCACCAAAGAATGTGAACCAATCAGAATATGTGGCTGCCCGGCTCAGAAAGTGGTTGGTGCAGAGTTCTGATATTCTTTTAACTCTGTTCTCACACCCTCTTTCTTTTTAGCATTATGCTCACTTCTAACCAAACTCTCATTTTCCATTTTACCGCTCCACACAATGAGAAAAACTCAACCCGATGAGTTATCTCCCCCACTCTTTGATTTATGACCCCTCACCCCTCAAATCACTCTAGGATAACTTCCGGGGTAGGAAACACTGGTTTACGTGAATCCATGGAAATTCTGTTTAAGCTCTCACAAAAATCCCATGTAATTCCTATAAAGAATGATAGCTCAACAGTTTATCTTGAACATTTAAGCTCAAAAAGTATTATAACATTGTCAAAATGTATGCTCATGATATTTGAGCAATTGAACTTTGAAGATTTCTCAAAACAAAGATATTGAATGAATGAAAGGAAATCAAAAGAATTGTTTTGAGAATCTGACAATGTATCAATCAGATCAAATAAACTGGTTAGGGTATCAAAGAATTGGATATTATGTTAATATGAACAAATATAAACAATTTAGCAATGAAAACACAAGATTAGAAATAATGATTTATGCTCAACAATATTGAATTTCAAACGGGGGTATTACCATCAAAAAAATTGGTTCGTTATGAGACATGGTAATAACAAATACAAATGAAGTACTGTACCTGTGTGTGTGAATACGTTACAGTATAAGGATAAGATAATGCGCAAGTATTGATCTTTAGAAACACACAGTCAGTTAGACATTAAAGCTCAAAAAATGAAAAACATTTAAAATCACACTTCTAAATTCATAAAATGTTTTGAGAACAAGAAGTGGTTTGAACATTTCAGATACTGTTTTTCAAGCTTGAAAGTTGTTCTTCTTTCAAACAATCAGAGATCTAGATTAGAATATATTTATCTTTTAAGCTCCCCCTCAAAACATGATAGAACGATATAGATCTATTAAGCTCCCCCTGGATATTTGCAAAATATCCAGGTCTGAACGTTGAAGAACGGGTCCTGATCTGTCATGTGATCAGAAGCCAAACTTCGTTGAAGTCCGGGTTCTAAGCTGATTTACTTAGAAGCCATTGTTCTTCTACTCCCCCTTGACAGTAGGTGCCTGCAACACAGAATCAGTTTTCGGTTTTGGTACCCACTTGTATTTGGGTCCTCGAATGTTAGTTGCAGTTCTTGTAGGGGATATAGAATAAGAACCATACCAGAAATGATCACTGGTTTTGTGAATGTGATCATGTGTATGACAATAAGAACAGTGGTATTTCTTACCTGATAACCTGAGTAATTGATCTCTCGAGTAGATATGATCAGGTTTACTTTTAGTCGCTTTGTTCTTCTTGGCATTTACCGCATGTACACATGATTCTTTTTCTTTCAGCTCATCTTGAACTGGTTTCTTCTTCCAGACCAGTTCCTCATCTATGTATCTCTTTCTTCTAGAGTGTGTACCTGAACCATCTATATTGCTATCATAGAAAAGGTTAGTTTTACGAATCCGGTCAAAAAATTTAACTGACCTTTGTGTAGAGACAGATTTCTGATTTGAGCTTGATACAGACTTTTCAAGCACTTTAATCATTGAAGCGAAGTTGTCTCTTTCTTGAACAAGCAGGTCAATCTTCTTCGTGAACTCTGACTTCGTTTTCTGCTCTTTTAGTGCCTTCTCAGATAGTTCAGACAACTTGGCAGTAAGCCTTTTGATCTCCATCTCAAACAAGCTTCGTTCTTCTTCAAATCCCTTCTCAGCATCATTTCTTTGGCCGGATATTTCTTTGAAGACGCTAACATTCTTTTGTTCAATGGTCTTCTTTTCTGTTGCAAACTTCTCTCTTTCAAGAATGATTACTTTCTGAAAATCAGAAACTTGCTGAGAAAGTTTTATGCACTACAGCTCAACTTCTTTCTTCTCATCAGCACATTTTCTCGAGAATTCTGAGAACTTCTTTGCGAAAGATTTCTCTTTAGTCTCAAAATCAGATTTGTGTTTAGCAAGCAGTTGCTCCAAATCAGATAAACGATTTTGAAGATCTGCATTTGCATCTTTCAGTTCAGAAATCTTTTCCTCAGAACTTTTAACAGAGACTGTTTGCTGAGTTTTAGCTTCCAAAATAGAGATCTTTCCTTTTAGCTCAGAGTTCTCAGCTTCCAATTCTCTTCCTGTTAATAAACCCTTTGTCCCTAACACCAACCATTCAGTACAATCCCACCGCTCTTTTCCTGTCATTTTGTTAGAATTTATTTGACCAATAAGTTCATTAAATATGTCACTAATAAATTCACACGAAATACTATGTTTCATATAATTTCGAGCATTATTATTGGCCCTCTCTCTTTGTTCCTTTTCCACAGGAGAAGCTTCTGGCGGAATTTGGGATTGGTTCTCTCCTTCAGTCAATGATAATCTGATATAGGGGCCCACTTCATTTTCATCTACAAAAGACAAAAAAATCAGCTTTCCACTCTTCATATTATCTTTTGGACCGCAGCCTTGGTATGTACACCATTTTGATCATTTGAATAGAATGTATTCGCTCCGGTTTTGAAGAGAGATGAAACTTGAAAGTGCAGGGACCAAAAGTGACAAAATGTGAAACTTGAAAGTTTAGGGTCACAAACGACACGCTGAATCCTTGAAGTACGGGGGCTAAAATAAATACACTGCAAAAAGATCGTGAGACAAAAAAATTTGACCTTTTTTTTTTTTTTTTTTTTAAGAACACTGGTCTAACAGGGGTCCGGTCGAAGCAAATGACCGGAATATGCAAGATACCGGTCGAAAGCAAGACCGAAGTAAGCAAGTACCCGGTCGAATGGAAAGACCGGAAAAGATAAGGTCCGGTCGAAGGGTTTGACCGGAGGTTACAACCACCCGGTCGAAGGAAAAACCGGAGTAAACAAGTATCCGGTCGAAGGTGCAAGACCGGAGTACAGGTATCCGGTCAAATGGGTAAGACCGGGGAATACTCTTATTCGGTCGAAGGTGCAAGACCGGAGATACACGTATCCGGTCGAAAGACAAGACCGAGGATGCACGTATCCAGTCGAAGGACAAGACCGGGGATAAACGTATCCGGTCGAAGGACAAGACCGGGGATACACGTATCCGGTCGAAGGACAAGACCGGGGATAAACGTATCCGGTCGAAGGACAAGACCGGGGATACACGTATCCGGTCGAAGGGGCAAGACCGAAGAACAAGAGTCCGGTCAAATGAGTAAGACCGGGAAAACAAGTATCCGGTCGAATGCTCAGGTCGAATGACTATGAAAGCGATAAACACAATTAACAAAATAAGCTGATAAACACGATGAATCGACCGAAGAACACGATGAGTTTCTGGGATTCGACCGAAACCAAACCCAGAAACTTTAAACGATCGATTAAACCAACAGAGACTTCGATCCTTCGATCGAATGAAACACACAGTAAACCAATCAAAAAAAATTCCGACCGGATGATAACACCTCGAACTCACTTAGACCGAAGATTTGCACATAAACTCAGATTCGATCGATAAGAAAAAATTCCAGAAGATAACTTTTGATCGAAACACAGATACAAAAAAAATAATTTTGCAGATAACGAGAAAATCATATAAACACAGAAAATAAACACTAATAATCAATTAAAGCAAATATAGCAATTATCACAAGTAATTGATTTTAGGGTTTCAGACAAACCTTGTTGGTCCCGAAGGTGCTTAACAAGTTTGTAGAAGGGGGGGGGGTTGAATACAAACACAGAAATTAAAGTTTAATAAATTGTTTATTGATAAATCAAAATACAATTTACATGTTTGTTGCGGAATAAGATTAAGACAGACTCAATCTAAACAAAGTTAAGAAACACTAAGATGGTTGCACAAGAAATTCAGAGAATGGGGGATTTTTAGAGAGATAGAAAACAAGGGTTTCTATTTTGGAGTTCAAGGATTGAGCACACCTTCAGATGAAGGAGTGAGCTTCCTATTTATACCCTATGCATTAAATGCATGGCAGGGTACTTTACACGTGACATTCATAGATTGGCTTTGGTAGTCTCACTTTTGGAGACATGCTTTTGGCCGCTTTATGAACAGTGTAGTTGACAGAGTTGGTGTACGATTTGTGGCAGAGACGTGTCCGTTCTGACACATTGTACTGGTTGTGCAAGGTAAGACAAAAGAAAACTTGAGGCATAAGCTTTGTGATCGTTGATCGCTGAGTATCTCTTCTTTCAGAGATAGAGAAGTTCAGCTATCGCTGAAGCTTTTCCTCAGGCTTCTTCGCGTAAGTAGATTCGTCTGGTCTTCGCTGATATCCGCATCAGGTCACTAGTAGACTTATCTGTTGTTCAGTGGCTTCGTCTTCGATTCAGCTATGAACTATGTTGACGCGAGACTTGTCTTCAGGGATTACGTTAACTGTGTTACATAAGAAACGATCAGTGATGACTGAACAGACTCAGTTTGATCGCTGAAAGTGAAACACATACATATGAATGTTTACAGAAAGGTCATCAGCGATAACTGAACAGACTCAGTCTGATTGCTGATGATGAAACATTAATACATATAATAACGTAATTTTCACTAAGTATAAAAGAGGGTCGTTATCAAATCACTGAGAGAGTTTGGATCAACAATCTCCCCCTATTTGATAATGACAAAGTAACAAAAGAAAATTACTTTATGATTCAAAATATAGGAATAAAAAGGACTCATAGAATGCATGTCCCAATTACTATTTTGAGGGATCTTTTACAGTATTGATAGGGTTAAGTACATCACTGCAATTTTCATTTAATTCAGGGATAGAATTACAAGATATGAAAATCATAAGTACAAGTGACTAACTAACTACTGTAAGTATAACTAACAGATTACAGAGAAGGAAACTAATCTATCAGCTATAAGAAGATTTAGGAGGATTGATCATATACTCAGGTATTTCTTCTCCTTTCTGTCTTCGTTCCAAAGATTCTTGACTGATAATTTCTTTAATTTTTTCAGCAGCAGGGAAGAAGTCACACCATAAGCATAAGAGATCCTTGAGATGATTCAGAGGACAGATAGGAATCTCAGAGATTCTTTGAAATCTGAGTTCCTCATCATCATCTCTGAAGAATATTCCATAAGGATTGTCGATTACTTGACCAGCTTGGAAAGGACCACCAGGAGGCAGAGATAAGTCCAGAACTGAAAGATCAGGAGGAGGACCAAACAGTGCATCTCTTGAAAATTTGATAGAAGTTTCATTCCTGATGATGGCGACATCTTCAGAGGAGGAGGACCCAATTTTTCTCTTGAGTTTCAAAGATTTGGGAGGAAGAGGAGATGGCAGCTTTAGTACAGAAACGACTCTATTTATGAGGGCTTCAAGGAGTCCTTCAACGTAGCCTCTGTATGTAGATTTGGATTTCTTCAGCGCATCCCAGAACTCTAACCATTCCGTAAATCCGAAGCTTTCAAGTTTTGATACGTACATTGCTTTTTGGGTTCCATCCTCTCTGGTAATCTCCATGGTCACTGAGAGTTGATCTTTCTTCTTGCGACCAGAGATAGTCACGGCTGATATTGGAAGAAGATCAGAACGATAATCCATCTTTTGTTTGCACCATTCGATAGACTTATCGTTGATCTCTTGTTCTTTGAAGCGTTCCTCTTCAATTTCTTTCAGTAGTGCTGCTTGAACTTCCACAGGTTTGCTTTTCAGCTTTTTGTCCTTAACTTGAGAGGATTGAATCTTTAAAGCGAGTTGGGCATCTCGTTTGCGTTCAGCGATCAGCTTCTCAGCTTTGGCAGATTCTTCTCTTTCAGCTTCAGTGAGGAAGTCGAGCTCTGTGGATGTTTGAAGAGGGATTTTCAGCCGTTGACTTTCTAGTTGAGCGATCATTTCAACTCTTTTCTTCACCACTTCCTCTGACCAATGAGATGGTCGAGAGGGCCTTTCTGGATGGACCAGGGAATCTTCTTCTTCTTCTTCATCAATCTCAGCGATAGAGATTGGGATTATTTCTTCAGCGATAGCAGCTGGAATTATTTGTAGTTCAGAACCCTTAAGCAGGGGTGAGAACTGTCTGGTTAGAAAAAGAAGGAAAGAAGGGATAAGTGTATTTTTAGAACGAGAGAGATAAAGGCTAGAAAGGAATAGGGGTTTGGAAAGAGTAGAAGAGTGGTACAATTGAAAGACATACCTGAGAAGGATGCTCCCCCTCAGATTGTGATCCAGTCCTCAAGCATTCTTCAGCGATTGGTTGCTTGTCTTTGCTTTGCGAAGGAACACTTGAAGATGTATCACCTCTCACCTCTGTTTTGACAACCTCTTGCGAAGTTGTCCCTGATACGACGTTCGGCTTAGAGAACCACATAGATTGGTCTTCATCGTCGTCGTCGTCATCGGAGGGCTGATCCTTTTCTTGATCATCAAGATCTAGATCATCTTCCTCTTCATCGTCTTCTTCCTCATCCTCTTCAAAGAGAATGGAGTGAATTGATGAGGATTCTTTTGCCTTCTCCCCCTCAGATTGAGAGGGAGGTTCCTTTGGAGTCTTAGCTTCCCCAGCAGCAATAGAAGTTTCTTCAGTTTTCTCCCCCACTTTGTCATTATCAGCGGTAGGGGATTGTTCAGCTGCTGGAGTAGCTGTTGAAGCTTTTAGCACTTGAACGTCAGCCTCCAGACGCTTAACCCGGTCTTCAACCGCAGGTATGTCGCATATGGCATCATGAATGAATTCCACAGCGATGTTGAGGTTGGTACGATCATCTTCAGTGAAGGAGGGAGGCAGCGCTGGAGCTGGTGCATTCACTTTCTGTAGAATTTGCTGAAGAAGGGACGTGCAGAGGTCAACCTTTGAAGAGAGACCCTGAACTTCAGCGGTAAGAGACTCAAATCGCCCTTGAAAGAGTCGAGAGGACTCTCTGAGTTGGACGACTTGTTCTTCAACAGCTGAAAGTTGAGAGTTCTCAGCTTTAGATGAGCAAGTGGCGGTCAACTTCTTCAGCTCCTCACCAGCCTGATTTACGGCGCTGGTGGTGTCATTGATGGTGTTGGTGAGTGCGTCCACCTTCTCTCCTAGACTGTTGACATGCGTGTCAACAGACGCCAAGCTAGGACCTGAAAATAATGTTAGTTCAGATATGGGCTTATTTGGAGAGGGGGGGAGAGAAGTGTTTAGGAGTATAGGTGTACCTGACGTATCAAACATTTTGTAGAACTGCATAGATTCCTCAAAAGTTTGATGCTCAGGTCCTATAGGGAAAGAAGAGGTGGCGGGTTCAGAGACCAAGTGAGGAGAGAAGGGAAGAGTTTTGGGGATAGAAGTAGGGATGGGGTTAATCTCAGGGAATGAGATAGTAGGTGGGGTTACTTATGATGTGACAGCGAGTGAGATCGCTGACACGGCAGTATGAGTGACTGCTGAAGTTGTGGAGGAAAGACCCACAAATGCATCTAAGGTAGCTTGTTGAGAAGCTCCCTCAGGTATAGTACTAGAGGGTGTACTTTCCTTAGTCTTTTTGGCCTTTTTGGAAGGACCAATCGGACTAGCTGATGGTCGTTTAGAAGTAGTGGTAGCGACAGGGATAGCAGACGAAGGAACCGTCTGCGTGGTCGCTGAAGATGAAGAAGAATGGAGAGAGAGACGAGAGCGAAGGAGAGAGATACTTACCTCGTCGGCGAGTGGCTTGACCTCCAGTGATCGTTGACCTACCCTGGCAAAGGTGCCATCATCTTTGGTGGGATAGGTGTTGGGATAGAGGAACTTGATATACGTACATATGAAACGTACGTATGAGATCTTGGGATATCGTTCAGGCTTCTCTAATCTCGACCTCAGATCTTCAAAGATGGCTGTGGCGTATTCAAAGTTTTGACCAGCGATAACGGAGTAGGCCATCTGCAGTTGTGTTTTGCTGGCTTGATCCAGCGAACCACTCTTCCCACTCATGCACTGAATTATGTGCGAGAAGATAAAGTTCAGTTGTGATGGCATCTGAGCTTTTAGGATCTTGGTGAGCTTCTTGTTAGGAATAGAAGATCTTGGTTTGTTTTCCCAACAATAGCCCATTGCGTCCAGGAAGGATATCAGCTCATCATCAGTGGGGAGTGCGTCGAACCCACTCTTTGGTTTGTCAGGGAATCTTAAAGATTTCCTGAGGCTAAGAGCGGTCATGCTCTCTGGCCCTAATTCCGTGCTGAACGAGATAGCAGGGACTCGTTCGCCTTTCCTGTTGGTAAGTTCAGTTGCATCAGCAGTGAACCAGAACTGCTGAAGTAGAGTCTTGGAGGGCTTAGGATCCACAGTGATCGCGTAAGCTATGCATGACTGCTTGAGGAATTCAGCAGCTTCCACCAGATGTGGGTATTTGTCAGCTTTGAAGTCGAGTCTGGCCAAATGATTACATTTAGTAATCTCAACTTCAGTGAGAGCGAATCGTACATGCTTGGAAGCAACGATTGAAGACTGTGTCATTTCTGTTATGGAAAGAGGCATAATAGAAGAAATGATTTAGATTAAAAATAATATGATTACCAGTTTCCATAGAAGAAGGGAAACTGGAAAACTATCAAGTTATTTTTAGGAGAAAAATAGTGTTCTGGGTAGAAAGAATGAAGAACACTTTAAAAACATAAAATCAGAAAGAATGATCTTTAGTTTTTTTTTTTTTTTAAAAAACGTTTAATAAAATCCATAGAAATCGAGTAGGATTTTAAAAAGAATAAAAACGTACGAACAAAGCATATAAACATGAAATAAACCTGTGTATCTTGAAGAAAAAGAGTTGCAGATTCAATATTCTGGGTTTACTTGCTTGAGTGTTCTTGAGAGAATGCTTCTTGCTTTGAAAGTTTTGAAAGCGTAAACCGTATAAAGGAGAGAAGAATACCTTTTATACGATGAGATAGAAGAGAGAGAAGAGAGAGAATGAAGCGGGAAAAGAAATCATCATGACATTGACACGTTCCACGAAGTTGATTGGATAGAAGGGCAACGGACGAACGTGTCAGAAAAGGCATGTCGTGGATTGTCGGTTCAAATGACGTCATAGAGGAGAGAGACTGTACATTTGTCCGTTGAAATGATCACTGAAGAAAAGTCAGCGATAGATTTTTCTTTTTAAAAGTATCCCTTTTAGAAAAGATAGAGAGTTTTTAAAGGATCACTGACTAGAAATATCAGTGATTAATGTATTTTTAAAAAAACTTTTAATCATTTGAAGAAAGTTCAGTGATTAAAGTTTTTAAAAAAAGTTTTAAGGGAAAGGAGAAAACATACCTGAGAGTCAGAATGTTTATCAGAGAGAATGATGAGAGGGGAACTTTTGATTACTAACATAATACATGAACGCTGAAGAATTATTCTTCGAGGTTCAGCATTCCAAGCTCACTGATGAGAAAGTTGAACCTTGTCTCATCAAGAGGTTTGGTGAATATATCAGCAAGTTGAAAGTCAGTAGGGATAAAGTGAAGTTCAATATCACCATTCATCACATGATCTCTGATAAAGTGATATCTGATCTCTATGTGTTTTGTCTTTGAATGTAGCACAAGATTATTTGCTATAGCGATAGCACTAGTGCTGTCGCAATAAATAGGAATCTTTGACAGCTGAAGGTCATAATCTAATAGTTGATTTCTCATCCATAAGATTTGTGAACAACAGCTTCCAGCGGCTACGTATTCAGCTTCAGCTGTGGAAGTGGACACAGAATTTTGCTTCTTGCTTGTCCAGCTTACCAACTTTCCACCCAAGAGTTGACATCCACCAGTGGTACTTTTTCTGTCAAGTTTACAGCCTGCAAAATCACTATCAGAATAACCAGTTAGATCGAACCCTGAGTCTTTGGGATACCAAAGACCGAGGTTAGGAGTTCCTTTCAGATATCTGAAAATTCGCTTTACAGCGATCAGATGGGATTCCTTGGGTTCAGATTGATAGCGTGCACATAAACAAGTAGAGTACATGATGTCAGGTCGGCTTGCTGTAAGATACAACAATGAGCCTATCATTCCTCTATAGGCAGTGACATTAACAGGTTTTCCAGATGGATCCTTGTTAAGTATCAGCGGTGGTGCCATAGGAGTTTTCATCGCTGAAGTTTGTGTGAGTTCAAACTTCTTTAGCAAATCTTTAACATACTTACTTTGGCAGATAAAAGTACCTTTGTCAGATTGTTTAATCTGAAGACCAAGAAAATATGTCAGCTCACCCATCATACTCATTTTATATTCTTTCTTCATTCTTTCAGCGAAGCGAGTACATAGAGATGGGTTAGTAGAACCAAATATTATGTCATCGACATATATTTGTACAAGAATTATATGACCTTTTATCTTCCTGAAAAATAACGTGTTATCAATCTTGCCACGTTCAAAATTTTCAGAGATAAGAAAAGATGAGAGAGTGTCATACCAAGCACGAGGGGCTTGTTTTAGACCATAGAGAGCCTTATCCAATTTATAAACATAATTTGGATGCTTAGGGTCATAGAACCCTGGTGGTTGTTCTACATAAACTTCTTCATTCAGTTTTCCATTCAGAAAAGATGATTTTACGTCCATTTGATAAACGATGAAGTCTTTATAGACTGCATAAGCTAAGAATAGTCGAATTGCTTCGAGCCTGGCCACAGGGGCAAAGGTTTCATCATAGTCTATGCCTTCCTCTTGTCTGTATCCCTGAGCAACAAGTCGAGCCTTGTTGCGGGTTACAATTCCATGTTCATCTAAATTGTTTCTAAACACCCATTTGGTGCCTATTACAGTTTTATCAGATGGTCTAGGAACAAGATTCCAAACTTTGTTTCGAGAGAATTCAGTCAGCTCTTCTTGCATAGCGCTGACCCAGTTTGGATCTCTGAGGGCATCATCAGTCTTCTTTGGTTCTATTAAGGAGAGAAAGTTTACAAAGAGACAGATATTACCTGAGCTTCGTCGTGTCTGAATACCTGCATCTGGATCACCAAGAATTTGATCTATGGGGTGATCTCTGGTCCATCGCTGAGCAGGAGCAAGATTGCTTATTTCAGCGATAGGATCAACAATAGGAGCAGTCGCTGATGAAGATGCTTGAGGTTCATCAACTAGTAATTGTTGAACATTAGATACACCAATGCTTTCAGAAGGGTTTTCAGACGTAGATGGATTTGATGGTAGAAGTGTGTTTAGAGGTTCAGCTGAAATCCATGAGTTGGATTCAGCGGTGGGAGGTATGATACTTGGTTCTTCATCAGCAGCTGGAGTTTCAGTGTGCTGTTGGTTTGAGAAGAAAGGTTCAGTTCCTCTATAGTGAGAGATCATCCAAGTATTCAGTTCTTCATTGTCAGCGATTGGTTTAGAGTTCGCTGAGCGCGTTTCATCAAACGTGACATGAATGGTTTCTTCTACGGTTTGTCTTCTTTTGTTGAAAACTCTGTAGGCTTTGGAGATGGAGGAATATCCTAAAAATATTCCATCATCGGCTTTTGGGTCGAACTTTCCAAGTTGATATTTGTTGTTTAAGATAAAGCACTGACAACCAAAGATATGAAGAAAGCTGATAGAAGGCTTCCTTCCAAGAAAGAGTTCATAAGCTGTCTTCCCAAATCGCTTTATTATCAGCGATCTGTTTTGAGTAAAACATGCAGTGTTTACAGCTTCTGCCCAAAATTGAGTAGGGAGGTGAGAATCGCTGAGCATTGATCTAGCAGCTTCTATGATCGTTCTGTTTCTTCTTTCAGAGACTCCATTTTGCTGAGGTGTTCTTACTGAGGAGAAGTTGTGAGAGATTCCCTTGTTCTCAAAGAAATTGTTCAGGGAACTATTTTTGAATTCAGTTCCATGATCACTCCTTATTGATCGAACAGTAAGATTATTCAGCACTTCCATCTTTTTGACAAAAGATATTAGTTCTTCTGGAGTATCATTCTTACAGCGAAGAAAAATAACCCAGGTGTAGCGAGAATATTCATCTACAATGACAAGCGTATATTTCTTTCCAGCTATTGATTGGATATTGACAGGGCCAAATAGATCCATATGCAAGAGCTGAAGAGGACTTGTTACTGAGGAAACTTGTTTCGACTTGAAACTAGCTTTTGTTTGTTTTCCTTTTTCACATGCTGAGCAGAGAGATTCTTTAGCATATGAGTGCTGAGGAAGACCAGAAACCAGTTCCTTAGATGAGAGAGAATTCAGAGTTTTGAAGTTTAGATGAGAGAGCCTTTTATGCCATAGCCAGTTGACATCAGAAGAGGCCTTAGAGAGAAAACATAAGTTATCAGTGATAGTAGAGTCCATATCTATTACATAGACATTTTCTCTTCTATAACCACTGAGAGCAAGTTTTCCTTTTTCATCTACCACTGAACATACTTTCTTAGAAAAGCGAACTTCGTAGTCTTTGTCACATAGCTGACTGATGCTTAGAAGATTGTGCTTCAGTCCATCTACATAAGCGACTCTTCGAAAGGTAGTTGTCCCATTGCTGAGGACACCAAACCCACGGGTAAATCCTTTTCCATTTCCACCAAAGGTCACAGAGGGACCTTTCTCTTCCTTGTATTCAGTGAGCAGGTCTCTTTGTCCAGTCATATGACGAGAACATCCGCTATCGAGATACCAGATGCCCTTTGATCCCTGCATACATAAGGAAGATTAAGCTTTGTTTGGTACCCACTTTTCAATGGGTCCTTCAGAGTTAGTGGATAAGGAAGATTCAGCAGTCTTCACTGCTGATGAAGATTCAGCTTCAGTGGTAATCTTCACTTTGGTTAATTTCTTAACCTTAGTGGTATTTTTCACTTTGGTGACTTTATTTGCCTTAGAGGCATTTTTCTTCACTTTGGCTGTTTTATCAGCTTCGGTGGTATTTGGACACTTGCTCGCAATATGGTCAGTGAATCCACAGTGATAACATTTTCTATATCTGATGGTGGTTTTATAACCAAAAGGTTTTGAAAACTTAAGATGAGCAGGTCCAGCTCCAAGAATGCCTTTAGCACGAGATCTGGGAAGAATTTTTATTTCTTCAGATTTCACGGGCTTTAGATCAACCTTCAGCTTTGGAGGACAAATATCAAAGATTTCTGTCACTGAGCTAGAAGGTTTATCCACTGAAGGTTTGGAGGGAACTTTCAGTTTGGTTTTCTTGGAAGCCTTCTGAGGGAGAATAGACTTTCCTTTATCTGCAGGCTTAGATTTTGCAGATATCTCCTCAGGGATGGGATTAGAAGAAGAACAGGGATAGGATTGATTATAAGAAGTGTCAAAGAAAGATGTGACAAAAGTTCCAAACTTAAGCGAGGAACTTTCTTCTTTAGGATCATCCTGTTGTGTCCAAAAACCAAGACCCGTTTTATCACTTTCAGGAGTTTGAGCATTTATTATCTCAGAGATCTTTGTTGATGATTTGCACCATTTTTCAACATGAGCCTTTTCTGCTTTTAGAGCAGCGATGGCTTGTTCGCGTTCAATGCTGATGATTTCATTTATAATGACTTGATCTTTTAGCTTTTCTTCTAAAAGATTTAGTTCACTGATCTTTTCATGACATTTCTCTAGCTCTTGTGTTAAATAAACATTTTTATTTTCAGCTTGAGTTTTGTCGTTTAGAGCATTATAAAGGTCAATCGTCAGCACATCAACAGCGCGACTTCTCTCAGCTTCAGGCAGAGAGGGATTTGTTGAGATAGATACCTGAGATGATATGTAGCTCATAGAAGGTTCAGATGGTTCTTCTACTTATTCTTTAATCTCAGCCATGAGGCAAAGATTAGCGACTTCTTCTTCATCAGAAGATGATTCTTCTGATTCAGCCCAGTCATGTTCTTCAGCGATGAGACCTTTACCTTTTTGCTGATAGCTTTTCAGCTTTTGATATTTGTTTTTCAGCTTATGGTATTTGTCATCACTGGATCTTCTTGAGGTAGAAGGTTTGAAGACCTTTTTAGACCTGCACTCACTAGCAAAATGTCCAATTTTTTCGCAGTTATAGCAAGTGGCTGTAGCCTTATCAACCGGAGTTGATTTTGGCTTTTCAGTAAGAGAGAGAGGTTTACTTCTTCGGAAGTTACTCTTTCTTGCAAATCTCTTAAAAGAGTTTGTCAAGAGTGCTAAGGACTCATTAAACTCTGAAAGATCAGGGTCTGATAAATCCTCAGATTCAGAATCTAACTCAGTGATGGTGAGAGTAGATCGCTGGGATGGAATTATCTCTGATGAGACTAAAGCAACAGCAATGCTTTTGGAGTCATTAGAATCTTTTACAAGATTCTTCTTCAGGAGATTAGATTGCTCATAGTTGAGCAATATTCCATATAGAGTGCTTAGAGAGAGAGTATGTAAGTCCTTTGTCAGCTTAAGACATATTGAATAACTGTCCCAGCTTTCAGGAAGACTTTACAAGAATTTTGTTAGGACCTCAGAATTAGAATAGGTCCTTCCAACAGTTCTTAGGTCAATGAGCAGGCAGTTAAACCGCTGATGAATGTCAGAAAGAGATTCATTCTTACCAGCGATAAAACTTTCATACTGTCTTACCAAGTTAATCTTTCGGGTCTCTTGGATTTCAGTGGTGCCCTCATATTGAACACATATGGTTTCCCACATTTCTTTAGAAGTTTTTAGATGCATGATGGAATGGAAAACTTCATCAGGCAGAGCCATTGATATAATGGTCTTTGCTCTTGCATCTATGCCTACCTTCTTTTTATCTTCATCACTCCACTGTCTTATTTCCTTAACGACATATCGTTCAGGGACAGCTTCAGTGGTGGCAGTAGCGGGAACTGCAGCTATAATTCTAACAGGTTCATAGGGTCCGTTTTCTATATATTCAGGTATAGTAGGATCCGCACCTTCAAGAAATAGCATCATTCGATTTTTCCATAGAGAAAAGTTATCTCTGCTAAATCGAGGAGGTTTAGAAAGTGAACCATTATCATAGTAGTTTGTGTTTGTGTTTAGTGCCATTTTAGAATAGCAAGGAAGAGTATACAGCAAGATCTTGTTTATTAGATTAAACAAACTGCTCTGATACCACTTGTTGGTCCCGAAGGTGCTTAACAAGTTTGTAGAAGGGGGGGGGGTTGAATACAAACACAGAAATTAAAGTTTAATAAATTGTTTATTGATAAATCAAAATACAATTTACAAGTTTGTTGCGGAATAAGATTAAGACAGACTCAATCTAAACAAACTTAAGAAACACTAAGATGGTTGCACAAGAAATTCAGAGAATGGGGGATTTTTAGAGAGATAGAAAACAAGGGTTTCTATTTTGGAGTTCAAGGATTGAGCACACCTTCAGATGAAGGAGTGAGCTTCCTATTTATACCCTATGCATTAAATGCATGGCAGGGTACTTTACACGTGACATTCATAGATTGGCTTTGGTAGTCTCACTTTTGGAGACATGCTTTTGGCCGCTTTATGAACAGTGTAGTTGACAGAGTTGGTGTACGATTTGTGGCAGAGACGTGTCCGTTCTGACACATTGTACTGGTTGTGCAAGGTAAGACAAAAGAAAACTTGAGGCATAAGCTTTGTGATCGTTGATCGCTGAGTATCTCTTCTTTCAGAGATAGAGAAGTTCAGCTATCGCTGAAGCTTTTCCTCAGGCTTCTTCGCGTAAGTAGATTCGTCTGGTCTTCGCTGATATCCGCATCAGGTCACTAGTAGACTTATCTGTTGTTCAGTGGCTTCGTCTTCGATTCAGCTATGAACTATGTTGACGCGAGACTTGTCTTCAGGGATTACGTTAACTGTGTTACATAGGAAACGATCAGTGATGACTGAACAGACTCAGTTTGATCGCTGAAAGTGAAACACATACATATCAATGTTTACAGAAAGGTCATCAGCGATAACTGAACAGACTCAGTCTGATCGCTGATGATGAAACATTAATACATATAATAACGTAATTTTCACTAAGTATAAAAGAGGGTCGTTATCAAATCACTGAGAGAGTTTGGATCAACAAACCTTTTTACTGGATCAAACCTTTTTGCCTACTCGCTCTGATACCAATTGTAGATCCCAGTGCAGTGCAATCACAAGTAATTAAGAACAATGATGAACAGATTATAGGCCACAACAACTAGTCATATGATTGATATAACTTCAAAGGGTTAAGGTTAGGGTATGTAAACCTAATGACTAGTAAACTGAATAATGAATTTCTTAACCTACAAAACTGTTCAACACTAATTATAAGACTTTATATACGTAGGCTTTACAAGCAATTGGGCTTATGGGCTTGGGCCCATCTTAATAAAATAACTTTCAAATAATTACAAATCAAACCCTTATAAATACTTTATTCCACTTTCAACACTCAGGACTTTCAGTCCTAACATTATCGCTGAAGAAAAGTCAGCGATAGATTTTTCTTTTTGAAAGTATCCCTGATGGTAAAGATAGGGATAGATTTTCTTTTAAAGGATCACTGATTAGAAATATCAGTGATAAATTTATTTTTCAAAAAGCTTTTAATCATTTGAAGAAAGTTCAGTGATTAAGGTTTATATTTTGAAAAACAACTGAATGAAGATTTAGTTGTAGGGATTGAGAGAACATACCTGAGAGTCAGAATATTTATCAGAGAATGATAAAAGGGGAACTTATGAGTACTGATACAATGCATTAACGCTGAAGAATTATTCTTCGAGATTCATCATTCCAAGCTCACTGATGAGAAAGTTGAACCTTGTCTCATCAAGAGGTTTGGTGAATAAATCAGCAGGCTGAAAGTCAGTAGGGATAAAGTGAAGTTCAATATCACCATTCATCACATGATCTCTGATAAAGTGATATCTGATCTCTATGTGTTTCGTCTTTGAATGTAGCACTGGATTATTTGCTATAGCGATAGCACTAGTGCTGTCGCAATAGATAGGAATCTTTGACAGCTGAAGGTCATAGTCTAATAGTTGATTTCTCAACTACAAGATTTGAGAACAACAGCTTCCAGCGGCTACATATTCAGCTTCAGCTGTGGAAGTGGACACTGAATTTTGCTTTTTGCTTGTCCAGCTTACCAACTTTCCTCCGAGGAGTTGACATCCACCAGTGGTACTCTTTCTGTAAAGTTTACAACCTGCAAAATCACTATCAGAATAACCAGTTAGATCGAACCCTGAGTCTTTGGGATACCAAAGACCGAGGTTAGGAGTTCCTTTCAGATATATGAATATACGCTTAACAGCGATCAGATGGGATTCCTTGGGTTCAGATTGATAGCGTGCACATAAACAAGTAGAATACATGATGTCAGGTCGGCTCGCTGTAAGATACAGCAGGGAGCCTATCATTCCTCTATAGGCAGTGACATTAACAGGTTTTCCAGAAGGATCTTTGTTAAGTGTCAGGGGTGGTGCCATAGGAGTTTTCATTGATGAAGTTTGTGTAAGATCAAACTTCTTCAGCATATCTTTAACATACTTACCTTAGCTGATGAAAGTACCTTTATCAGATTGTTTAATCTGAAGACCAAGAAAATATGTCAGCTCACCCATCATACTCATTTTATATTCTTTCTTCATTCTTTCAGCGAAGCGAGTACTTAGAGATGGGTTAGTAGAACCAAATATTATGTCATCGACATATATTTGTACAAGAATTATATGACCTTTTATCTTTCTGAAAAATAACGTATTATCAATCTTGCCACGTTCAAAATTTTCAGAAATAAGAAATGATGAGAGAGTGTCATACCAAGAACGAGGGGCTTGTTTTAGACCATAGAGAGCCTTATCCAATTTATAAACATAATTTGGATACTTAGGGTCATAGAACCCTGGTGATTGTTCTACATAGACTTATTCATTAAGCTTTCCATTGAGGAACGCTGATTTTACGTCCATTTGATAAACGATGAAGTCTTTATAGACTGCATAAGCTAATAATAGTCAAATTGCTTCGAGCCTAGCCACAAGGGTAAAGGTTTCATCATAGTCTATGCCTTCCTCTTGTCTGTATCCCTGAGCAACAAGTCGAGCCTTATTGCGGGTTATAGTTCCATGTTCATCTAACTTGTTTCTAAACACCCATTTGGTGCCTATAACAGTTTTTTCAGATGGTCTAGGAACGAGATTCCAAACTTTGTTACGGGTAAACTCAGTCAGCTCTTCTTGCATAGCGCTGACCCAGTTTGGATCTCTGAGGGCATCATCAGTCTTCTTTGGTTCTATTAAAGATAGAAATTTGACAAAGAGACAGATATTACCTGAGCTTCGTCGTGTCTGAATACCTGCATCTGGATCACCAAGAATTTGATCTATTGGATGATCTCTGGTCCATCGCTGAGCAGGAGCATGATCGCTCAACTCAGAGGTTGAATCAACAATTGGGATGTTTACTGATGAGGATGTTTGAGGTTCATCAGCAATTAACTGTTGAGTAGTGGACAACCTGTTGTTATCAGAGAGATTTTTAGACAGAGGTAGATCTGATGGTAGCATGGTGTTTAGAGGTTCAGCTGAAACCCATGAGTTGGATTCAGCGCTAGGAGGTATAATGTTTGGATCATCATCAGCGGCTGGAGAATCTGAATGCTGATGGTTTGAGAAGAAGGGTTCAGTTTCCTTGTAGTGAGAAAACATCCAAGCATTTAACTCTTCATTGTCAGTGATTGGTTTGGAGTTCGCTGAACGAGTTTCATCAAAAGTGACATGTGTTTCTTCCACAGATTGTCTTCGTTTGTTGAAAACTCTGTAGGCTTTTGAGATGGAGGAATATCCTAGAAACATTCCATCATTAGCTTTTGGGTCGAACTTTCCAAGCTGATCTTTGTTGTTTAAGATAAAGCACTGACAACCAAAGATATAAAGAAAGCTGATAGAAGGCTTCCTTCCATGAAAGAGTTCATAAGCTGTCTTACCAAATCGCTTTACTATCAGCGATCTGTTTTGAGTAAAACATGCAGTGTTTACAGCTTCTGCCCAAAATTGAGTAGGGAGATGAGAATCGCTAAGCATTGATCTAGCAGCTTCAATGATCATTCTGTTTCTTCTTTCAGCGACTCCCTTTTGCTGAGGTGTTCTTACTGTAGAGAAGTTATGAGAAATTCCCTTGTTTTCAAAGAAATTGTTCAGGGAACTGTTTTTGAATTCAGTTCCATGATCACTTCTTATTGAACGAACAATAAGATTATTCAATACTTCCATCTTTTTAACAAAAGATATTAGTTCTTCTGGAGTATCACTCTTACAGCGAAGAAAGATAACCCAGGTATAGCAAGAGAATTCATCTACAATGACAAGCGTATATTTCTTTCCAGCTATTGATTGGATATTGACAGGGCCAAACAGATCCATATGCAAGAGTTGAAGAGGACTTGTCACTGAGGAAACTTGTTTAGACTTGAAACTAGCTTTTGTTTGTTTTCTTTTTTCACATGCTGAGTAGAGAGATTCTTTAGCATATGAGTGCTGAGGAAGACCAGAAACTAGTTCCTTAGATGAGAGAGAATTCAAGGTTTTGAATTTTAGATGAGAGAGCCTTTTGTGCCATAGCCAGTTGACATCAGAAGAGGCCTTAGAGAGAAAACATAAGTTTTCAGTGGTAGTAGAGTCCATATCTATTACGTAGACATTTCCTCTGCGATAACCACTGAGAGCAAGTTTTCCTTTCTCATCCACCACTGAACATGCTTTTTTAGAAAAGCGAACTTCGTAGTCTTTATCACATAGCTGACTGATGCTTAGAAGGTTGTGCTTCAGTCCATCTACATAAGCGACTCTTCAAAAGGTAGTTGTCCCATTGCTGAGGACAGCAAACCCTCGGGTATATCCTTTTCCATTTCCACCGAAGGTCACAGAGGGACCTTTCTCTTCCTTGTATTCAGTGAGTAGGTCTTTTTGTCCAGTCATATGACGAGAACATCCACTATCGAGATACCAGATGCCCTTTGATCCCTGCACACATAAGGAAGATTAAGCATTGTTTGGTACCCACTTTTCAATGGGTCCTTTAGATTTAGTGGATGTGGAAGCTTCAGCAGTCTTCACAGTAGATGAAGATTCAACTTCAGTGGTGATCTTCACTTTGGTTAATTTCTTAACCTTAGTGGTTTTCTTCACTTTGGTTGATTTTTCAGCTTTAGTGACCTTTTCAGCCTTGGAGGAATTCATCTTCACTTTAACTGATTTATCAGCTTTAGTGGCAGTTGGACATTTGCTTGCAATATGGTCAGTAAAACCACAGTGATATCATTTTCTATATTTGAAAATGGTTTTAGGACCAGAAGTAGAAGGTTTTGCAAGTTTAAGATGAGCAAGGTCAAGTCCAAGAATGCTTTTCTCATGAGATTTGGGAGGAATTTTCATTTCTTCAGATTTCATGGGTCTTAGATCAATCTTTAGCTTTGGAGGACAGAGATCGAAGATTTCTATCACAGAGCTAGAAGATTGATTTACTGAAGGTTTAGAAGGAACTTTCAGTTTTGCTTTCTTGGTAGCCTTCTAGGGACGAAGAATGAACTTTCCTTTATCCGCAGACTTAGTGTCTTTGGATTTTTCCTCAGGGATAGAATTAGAATAAGAAGGATAAAATTGATCATACGAAGTGTTAGAGATAGGAGTGACAAACGTTCCAAACTTAAGCATGAAACTTTCTTCTTTAGGCTCATCCTGTGGTGTCCAAAAGCCAAGACCAGTTTTATCACTTTCAGGAGTTTGAGCATTTATTATCTCAGAGATCTTTGTTGATGATTTGCACCATTTTTCAACATGAGCCTTTTCTGCTTTTAGAGCAGCGATGGCTTGTTCGCGTTCAATGCTGATGATTTCATTTATAATGACTTGATCTTTCAACTTTTCTTCTAAAAGATTTAGTTCTCTGATCTTTTCATGACATTTCTTTAGCTCTTGAGTTAAATGAACATTTTTATTCTCAGCTTGAGTTTTGTCGTTTAGAGCATTATAAAGGTCAATCGTCAGCACATCAACAGCGCGACTTCTCTCAGCTTCAGGCAGAGAGGGATTTGTAGAGATAGATACCTGAGATGATATGTAGCTCATAGAAGGTTCAGATGGTTCTTCCACTTCTTCTTTAATCTCGGCCATGAGGCAAAGATTAGCGACTTCTTCTTCATCAGAACTTGATTCTTCTGATTCAACCCAGTCATGTTCTTCAGCGATGAGACCTTTACCTTTTCGCTTATAGCTTTTCAGCTTTTGATATTTGTTATTCAGCTTTAGATATTTGTCATCACTGGATCTTCTTGAGGTAGAAGGTTTGAACACCTTTTTCGATATGCACTCACTATCAAAGTGTCCAATCTTTTCACAGTTATAGCAAGTGGCAGTAGCCTTATCAACAGGCGTTGATTTTGGCTTTTCAGTAAGAGAGAGAGGCTTACTTCTTCAGAAGTTTCTCTTTCTTGCAAATCTCTTAAAAGAGTTTGTCAAGAGTGCTAAGGACTCATCAAACTCTGAAAGATCAGGGTCTGATAGATCCTCAGATTCAGAATCTAACTCAGTGATGGTGAGAGTAGATCGCTGAGATGGAATTATCTCTGAAGAGACTAAAGCAACAGGAGTGCTTTTAGAGTCCTTAGAATCTTTAACAAGATTCTTTTTCAGGAGATTCGATTGCTCATAGTTGAGTTATATTCCATACAAAGTGCTTATAGAGAGAGAA
The DNA here is from genome assembly GCA_954870635.1 of Arctium minus. Taxonomy (NCBI): domain Eukaryota; kingdom Viridiplantae; phylum Streptophyta; class Magnoliopsida; order Asterales; family Asteraceae; genus Arctium; species Arctium minus. Next base: position 46,665,449 of record OX941096.1, read on the forward strand.
TTTAAGTCTTTTGTCAGCTTAAGACATATTGAATAATTGTCCCAACTTTCAGGAAGACATTCTAAGAATTTTGTTAAGACCTCAGAATTAGAATAGGTCCTACCAACAGTTCTTAGATCAATGATTAAGCAGTTAAATCGCTGATGAACATCAGAAAGAGATTCATTTTTACCAGCGATGAAACTTTTATACTGTCGTACCAAGTTAATCTTTCGAGTCTCTTGGATTTCAGTGGTGCCCTCATATTGAACACATATGGTTTCCCACATTTCTTTAGAAGTTTTCAGATACATGATGGAATGGAAAACTTCATCAGGCAGAGCCATTGAGATAATGGTCTTTGCTCTTGCATCTATACCTACCTTCTTTTTGTCTTCATCACTCCACTGTCTTATTTACTTAACGACATAGCGTTCAGGGACAGCTTCAGTGGTGGCAGTAGCGGGAACTGCAGCTATAATTCTAACAGGTTCATAGGGTCCATTTTCTATATATTCAGGTATAGTAGGATCAGCACCTTCAAGAAATAGCATCATTCGATTTTTCCATAGAGAAAAGTTATCTCTGCTAAATCGAGGAGGTTTAGAAAGTGAACCATTATCATAGTAGTTTGTGTTAAGTGCCATTTAGAATAGAAAAGAAGAGAATAAAGCAAGATCTTGTTTATTAGATTAAACAGACTGCTCTGATACCACTTGTTGGTCCCGAAGGTGCTTAACAAGTTTGTAGAAGGGGGGGGGGGGTTGAATACAAACACATAATTTAAAGTTTAATAAATTGTTTATTGATAAATCAAATACAATTTACAATTTTGTTGCGGAATAAGATTAAGACAGACTCAATCTAAACAAACTTAAGAAACACTAAGATGGTTGCACAAGAAATTCAGAGAAAGGAGGATTAAGAGATATAGAAAACAAAGGTTTCTATTTGGAGTTCAAGGATTGAGCACACCCTCAGATGGAGGGGTGAACTTCCTATTTATACCCTATGCATTAAATGCATGGCAGGGCACTTTACACGTGGCGTTTACTGATTGGCTTTGAATGTCTGACTTTGGGAGACATGCTTTCGGCCGGATCATGAACAGTGTAGTTAACAGAGTTGTTGTACGAATTATGGCAGAGGTATGTCCATTCTGACACATCGTACTGAGTTGTGCAAGGTTAGACAAAAAGAAACTTGAGGTATAAGCTACGTGATCATTCAATCGCTGAATATCTCTTTCAGCAGATATATCAAGAGTTCAGCGATCGCTGAAGCTTTACTCATGTTCCTTCGCGTATAAGTAGAGTTGTCTTTACTTCACTGATATCCGCATCAGGTCACTAGTAGACTTCTCTTTGTTCAGCAGCTTCGTCTTCGATTCAGCTATGAACATCTGTTGACGCGAGACTTGTCTTCAGGGATTACGTTACTGTTTACATCAGAACTATCAGCGATAACTGAACAGACTCAGTTTGATCACTGATAGTGAAACACTAATACATATTAAATGTTTGAGAAAGACTATCAGCGATAACTGAACAAACTCAGTCTGATCACTGATGGTGAAACACTAATACATATTAAACGTAATTTTCACTAAGTATAGAAAAGGGTCGTTATCAAATCACTGAGAGAGCTTGGATCAACAACTTGCTCTCTCACTTTGTCCAACAAAAGGAGCCTTTGTCATCTTTCCAATTAAACAAGCTTCACACGTCCCATATGATTTAAAATCTAATTTCTTCAATAATCCATCTTTATGGAGTTTGGAAATGCGAGTTTCGTTTATATGAGCAACACAACAATGCCAGAGATAGGTTAAATTTGAACTATTCGATTTGACATCCCTTTTATCTATGTTATAAATTGGATTATCCATATTAAGAACATAAAGACCATTAATTAAACTTGCATCACCATAATATATATTACCAAAAGAGAATGAACAACATTTGTTTCCAATACTGAAGGTAAAACCTTTCTTGTCCAAACAAGATACAGAAATCAAAGTTCTAGAAATAGATGGTACACAATAACAATCATCAAGTTCTAATAATAATCCGGTCGGTAAAGTTAACAAAATATATCCTACGGCTATAGCAGCAACCTTTGCCCCATTTCCTACACGCAGATCAACTTCACCTTTACTCAACCTTCTAGTCCTTTTGAGTTCCTGCACATTTCTACAAATATGAGAACCGCATCCAGTATCTAATACCCATGATGTATAAGAAGTAGAAAGATTAGCTTCTATCACATAGATACCTGAAGTGGAAGTTACACTTCCTTTCTTCTTTTCCTGAAGGTAGAGAGGACAGTTCCTCTTCCAATGCCCGGGTTTGTTGCAATGAAAGCACTCACCCTCCTTAGGAACAATTACCTTCGGTTTCTTAATGCATCCTTTTGGCTTCAAAGATTTAGAAGTGGGTTTGGCAATGAACTTTCCTTTGCCTTTTCCTTTATTGTCTTTACGGACCATCAAAATGGTGGATTTGTTCTTTGCAAGCTCTTGCTCGGCTGTTCGTAACATATTGAGCAATTCTGGAAGGGATTTGTCAAAGTCATGCATGTTGTAGTTCATCACGAATTGACTGTAGCTATTTGGCAACGATTGCAAAACTACAACAATGACCAACTTCTTTCGTAAAGAAAAACCTAGTCCTTCAAGACGCTCAATATGCCCAATCATTTTAAGCATATGAGTGCCAACAGGACTACCTTCGGACATTCTACAACGGAACAGTTCCTTGGATGTTTCGTACCTCTCATGTCTAGCTTGCTCTTGGAATAGCAATTTTAGGTGTTCGATCATATCGAACGCCCCCATGTTTTCATGTTGCTTCTGAAGCTCAGGTTCCATGGTTATTAGCATTAGACATGAGACGTCCAAAGCATCTTCATCATGTTTTTTAAAAGTGTCCCTTTCAGTTCTAGGAGCACTAGAATTAGGTTCTTCAGGGATTTGTTGCTCCAAGACATACAGTTTCTTTTCAGCTTTGAGGACAATTCTCAAATTACGATACCAGTTGTTGAAATTTATTCCATTTAGTTTTTCTTTATCAAGAATCGATCGCAAAGTGTTTTTGTTTCCATTGTTGGTTTGTGCCATTGTTAATCTACAACAGAGAAGCAGAGTTCTTAGTGTCATGAAATTTTATTGTTTAATAAGGACTTTCATCAAACAAGCTCCCACTATTTTAATCAAAACAACAACCCTCTTTTATTGTTTCGGAAAACGTCATAAGCTTTCTAGTGGGCCAAGATCCATATTCTCATTATCGATCAATTTAACTTTAGCTAACCGATCAACCAATAATGTTTTAGGTAAGCAACAACATTGCTAATTACATCTCTATCTAACTCTGACAGGATCGAATTCTCAACAAGAATTATGAATACTCAGAAACAATATCAAAGAAGTTGCGGAATAACACTTTGATATTCAATAAAATAGTAAACAAACAGTATATGATTAACAACTTGCAAACTTGTATTAAAATCACAAGATTACACACTCAACCTCAATCTTGAAGAACAAGCTCTTTCAAGACGAATTCTACTTCTCTAGAATTAGGAACTATGCCTTGAGGTTAATTCTCTCTAGAACTAAAAACTTTTGAATTAAATCTGTAAAACTATTTCTAAACTATTCTGTCAAATCTATACATATACTGAACAAAAAGATAATTACAAATAAATAAAATATCTTCAGTATATCTTCCATGAATATCTTCAGAATATCCTTGTTTATCACGATCTCTTCATCATTATCTTCACATTACCTTTTAAGCAGCATTAAGTATTGGCAGCATTAACTTCTAAGCAGCACTAACCACTAGCAGTACTAACTAGCTAAGCAGTACTAACTTTGTTCAAGCAACACTAACTTTGACTAGGAGTATTAATTATACTAGCAGTAGTAATACTCAGCAGTATTAACTTTGGAGTCTTCTAGCAGTAGTAATTCTGAACTAGCAGCATTAAAGACTTGAGTTATTTCTCAGTTCCCAACAATCTCCCCCTAACTTGACTTTTAGGAAGAGAAGTCAAGTTCTTCAGATTTTCTTCAAAATGCTCCCAAAACTCTATCATGACCTAAATTCCAGTGTTTGCATCCAACCCCAAACTCTGAATAATTGTTCTTTGGATCAAATATTTAGCCAATTCTGAATCTGGAACACATCCTAGCTTCTTCTTCAGCATGGCATGAAGCTTTAATCTGCTATGGTTATATACTCTATCCACTAGAAAGTATTCAGTGTGATTTAAATCCAAAGTCACTGCATATACTCCACTAGTTTCATATATAGTCCACTTGTTGACTGATTTGAACACATTCTTGATCACATGCTTTACTTCATCAGGCTTGAACATCATATACAGATACTCCATCACCAGTTTTGTAATTGAAATCCCTGAAGCCTTCAGTATATGTGCATACAACTTCATTCCTATCTCAAACATTTCTTCAAGATCTGACCTAGAGCATGTTCCGACAATATTGACCCAAGTGTTGAATACCTCATACTTATCATCCTTCCTCTTGAGTCTAATGTACTCCTTTCCATCCAATGTCAATGTATCCCAGTGAATAACTTCAGGAGGCTTTATACCAACAGGTTCTGCTGAAATTGGTTCAGGAACTTTGTCCATCACTACCATGTACATCTTTAAATCATCAGTACTTGAAGATTCTTTCTTTTCAGATGACTCAGGCGCCCCTTCTTCTTCAGCAACCTTATCATCCTCTCCTTCAGCTATCCTAGGCTTCTTGATTGACTTTCTCCTTGCCATCATCTTGGTTCTCTTTAAAGTCCTTAGACTTTCACCCAGAGTGGCTTCTTTCTTTGATGGTGTTTCCTCTTCATCTGGAAAGGGCTTTTGTATCAGAAAGTCATTGCTTTCTTTCATCCTTTTCTCCATCTCTACCCTTGCAGTTTCATTCCCCTGAAGCTTTAACATCTCTGAATCATACAGCTCTTTAATCTTCTCAAAAGACATCTTGGAGAACATCTCCTTTCTAACTCCTACAACACCTTTGAGAAATATAATCATCTTGTTTCTCTCTTGGGTACCTAGGAATGTCTTTGAGGGTTTTCTCTTCTTTGCAGCTGTTTTTACTACCACTGATTTCTTCAGAATTTCAGCTTTCTTCTGTGCAATTTCAGTTGCCAGGATTTGTTGATAGGCTTCATTTAGTTCAGCAGCTAGAGCCTTTGCCATCTCCCTGTCCTTTTCAACCTGAACTCTTTCTTCCTTTTCAATGTCATCCTGCATCTTCCTGGCTAAGGCTTCATCTGATTCAACTAACCTTTGCTTTTTGACTGGTTGATCAGATTCCACCATCTTTGCTTTTCCTTTGTCTTTGTTCATTGTCTTCTTACTGTTATCTTTCTTGATCACTTCACCTTGTTCTTTGATTATTACTCCTTTGGTCTTTGAAGTGACCTTGGGAGTATCATTCTTGGCTTTAAGTAAGGTTTCTGCAATCTCAAGATCTGTTAATACTTCTTTCACTATTTCTGCTTCTTTACTTGAACTAGCAGTATTAATGGTTTCTACTGCTTGCTCTGTTGTTACTGCTGCTTCTTGTGTTTCTATTTGCACTGATTCTCTTTCTGTTTCTGCTTCCTGCTCCCCCTCAACATCAAATTTCTCCCCCTCACTACCATATTTCATGTTGATCTCCCCCTTTTTGGGAGCATCATTTTCAGACTTCCTTCTCCTTAGCACAAATTGTCTCTTCTTCTTTTTATGTACTAGCTTCATCACCAATTTCTTGAGTTTGGTAATCTGCACTTGTTGGGACAAGAGTACCAATTTCATTTTTTCCCTTGTTTGAGAACATCTAGGTTGATGTTGCCCATTGTTTCCATCAATTCATAGTAAGAATATCTGTCCTCACCCTCTCCAGAATTGTTACCTTCTTTTGAAGGATCATTGGATCTTTTTGTAGTGGAAGTCTTCTGCCTAGCAGAAGCAGTGTCCACCCCCTTGGTTTCTTGGCACCAGGGACCTTTGAATGATTGCTCATTCAAAGTTGCCATGGGGGAGGTCTTATTTATGTTACCACTGTCCTTTTCTGTGCTAGCAGAAGTAGTAGCAGCCTCAGTACCCATATGCTCAACCTCCTCCTCAGAGAGCACCTCCTTGGGGTTGGGAGACACCCCTGTGGTTTCCCTATGGATATTCTCTAAGGGAGAATTCTCCCTTAGAGGGCTAGTAGGCTTAGTGGTTGTTGGTAGAAGAAGGGAAGGAGCCTTCTTTACCTGTTTCCTTTTGTAAGTATGGGTGATTGGTGAAGTTGGTTTTTCAAGAAGAGACTGGGGAATTGATTTAGAGTGGGAAGGTTGGGATTGGCTAGCAGTGGGTTGGTCTAATGGGGGCCTTGACCCTGCTGCCATACCTTCATCAGTTTGGGACACCACCATCATTGTAGAGAACAATGGGGTGTCAACTCCTTCCGAGTCCAGAGGGGATCTTTTCATGTTTGAAAAGACCTTACCTTTGGGAATTTTGGGTACATATACCCCATCAAAATGAGGTATATCCGTCAATGCATGGTTAATAACTTCTTGGACAAACCTGGGGTACATATAAAAGCTCTTTTTGCTTCCCAGGTTTGAGACAAGATCAGTAAAAATCATTTGTGAAAAATTATACTTTCTGGCAGTGGCTAAGCATACCAAAGCATAAGCAATGGTGCTACTGAACTCACTCCATCCAGTAGTCTTTTTGGATATACAGTGCATGAGGATATGGACAAAGAAACGCCATTGGGGTGAAAATTTGGCCTTTGAAAACTTGAACACCCCCAATGGGCCTCCATACCCCATTCTTGTAAGAGTAGAAAACAGTTCATCATTAGAGATAGAAGTTATACCGGAGGCATCGTCTAGACGTAGACTAATACGAAGTACCTCTTCAGTAACTGTCAAGGGTTTGTCACACACCCTTGTTTTGATCATTTGCGCACCATTCTCAGTAACAATGGTGGCATTTGCCCAAAATTGCCTCTGATGCTCTATGAAGATAGTAGGAGATAGAGTGAGAGCATGGGCAATATGGCTTGACTTCAGAAAGTCAACTATCTGGTGAAAACCTTCAGCTTGTTTTGGCTTTTGGAGCATCGCTATTTCATTGTGTTCGTCTATGAACACCATGGATGCCATTGACCTTGAAGATTCTTGCCTGAAAACTTTGAACTTGAGAGAGAAAGGGTTTAGAGTGCAAGTGAACAGTATGCAAAGAGTCGTTATGAGCTTTTAGGCGGGCAAAGAGTATTTATAGTATTTGGGACATAAGCAGTATTAACCTTGAGCAGTATTAACTACTAGCAGTATTAACTGAAAGCAGTATTAACCACTAGCAGTATTAACTGAAAGCAGTATTAACTGAAAGCAGTATTAACTACTAGCAGTATTAACTGAAAGCAGTATTAACTGAAAGCAGTATTAACTACTAGCAGTATTAACTGAAAGCAGTATTAACTACCAGCAGTATTAACTGAAAGCAGTATTAACTACTAGCAGTATTAATAATACACTGGCAGTAGTAATAATACACTGGCAGTATTAATAATGCACTGGCAATATTAATAATACTTACTCTTTTCAACTTATGATGAACTGAGGACTGCTATGAAGTCCCTGAAAAGAAAGATTAGGACCACCAAGAATACATAATATACACGTATTGAACCACTTTTTGAGAAGGATTTTATTCAGAGTTGATCATTCCCACACTGGTTACCAAGAAAGTGAATCTACCCACATCAAAGGCTTTGGTGAATAGATCAGCAAACTGGTTGTCAGTATGAACCTTTACAACTTGAATAAGTTTCATTTCATTACAGTCTCTTATGAAGTGATACCTGATTTCAATGTGCTTTGTTTTTGAGTGCTTGACAGGATTATTCACAATGCTAATAGCACTGCTGTTATCAATAAAAATTGGAGTGTGTAGAAAGGTTACCCCATAGTCCAGCATTTGATTCTGAATCCATAAGACTTGAGAACAGCAACTTGCAGCTGCTATGTACTCTGCCTCTGTTGTAGATGTGGACACTGTGGTTTGTTTCTTGCACTGCCAAGACACTAGTCTTGCACCCAAAAACTGACATCCTCCAGAAGTAGATTTTCTGTCCAAGTTTGCTCCACCTAGATCACTATCTGAGTATGCAAGTAGGTCAAAGGATGAGTCATGAGGATACCAAAGTCCCAATTTGGGTTGCCCTTTGAGATATCTGAATATCCTCTTTACAGCTTGATAGTGAGATTGCTTTGGCCTAACTTGGAATCTTGCACATACATAGACTGGAAACATTATATCTGGCCTAGAGGCTGTAAGATACATGAGAGAGCCAATCATGGATCTATAATGATGAACATCCATATCCTCCCCCTCAAGATCTGCTGTTATCTGCTTGTGTGTCTCCATAGGTGTGCTGGCAGGTTTTGAATCTGAGAAACCAAACTTGGTTAGAATGTCCTGCACATACTTGGACTGACAGATAAAGATTCCATCTGACTTCTGTTGAACTTGGAGTCCAAGGAAAAAGGTAAGTTCCCCCATGGAACTCATTTTGAACCTTTGATGCATTAGTTCCTCAAACTCCTTGCACATGTTGTCTCTTGTGGATCCAAAAATGATATCATCAACATAGATTTGGACCAGCAAGATATCCTTCTTCTTTCTTTTGATAAATAGAGTCTTATCAATGACTCCTCTTTCAAAACCATTTTCCAAGAGATAGGATGACAGAGTGTCATACCATGCTCTTGGAGCTTGATGCAATCCATAAAGTGCTTTCTTCAATTTGTATACCCTGTCTGGATAGCTTGGGTTTTCAAACCCTGGTGGTTGACAGACATATACTTCTTCTTCAATTGAGCCATAAAGAAATGCACTTTTCACATCCATTTGATAGACTTTGAATTTCATATAAGAAGCATAAGCCAGGAATAATCTAATTGCTTCTATCCTGGCCACAGGTGCAAATACTTCATCATAGTCTATTTCCTCTTCTTGTGTATACCCTTGAGCCACCAACCTTGCTTTATTCCTTATCACAATACCTCTTTCATCTCTCTTATTCCTGAAGACCCATTTTGTTCCTATTGCTCTTTGGCCTTTAGGAAGGTCTACTAGATCCCAAACATCTTGCAGCTTGAATTGCAGTAGCTCTTCTTGCATTGATTCTATCCAACTGGATTCTTTCATAGCATCATGTGCCTTCTTAGGCTCAAGCTGGGATAAAAAGCAAGAAAGCACTGTATGCTGTTGATCTTGCAATTCTTGCAACCTGCTTTGATTTCTAGTCATCATAGGAGAGGATATATCTCCTATTACCAGTTGTGGAGGATGATTCTTTTGAATTCTGGTGTGATGATTAGGTTCTTCATTAAGTCCCACCTCTAGATTTGAGTCATTCAACTCAACTGAGGTGTTTTCAGCAGTTACTTCTGATTCTTTATTGACTTGAGTCTCCTCATCTCTACGTTCTTCTTCACTCTGACTGGATTCAGTAGATGGTTCCTTTTCACAGTCTTCAACAGGATCCACTGTGGGTATGGGAAAGATCACAGATTAAGATAAGCTGTCTTGAACTTGTGTAGTTCCTGATCCTCCACTCCCTGAACCTGCATAATCATCACTACTGACACCAAAAGAGTTAGTTAGTGAATCAATGTCAAATAGCCACTGAGGACCAGACCCAATTGGATTTGGTATGTTCTCATTGCATTTGACATTGTCACTTTCTTCAATTATTCTAGAAGAAGAGTTAAAGACTCTGTAAGCCTTACTCTGAGATGAGTAACCAACAAGAAATCCATCATCTGCTTTGCTATCAAACTTACCTAAGTGAGATTTGGTATTGAGAATAGTACAAGGACACCCAAAAGGTTTGAAAAATCCAATAAATGGTTTTCTTTTATTTAAAAGCTCATATGGAGTCTTGTTCTTTGGCTTGACTACTAGAACTCTGTTTTGGACATAACAAGCAGTATTAACTGCTTCAGCCCAGAAGGTAATTGGCAATTTTGAATCAGCCAACAGAGATCTAGCAGCCTCTATTAGTGTCCTATTTCTCCTCTCAGCAACTCCATTCTGTTGAGGAGTCCTAGGGGCACTATATTGTCTCTCAATGCCTTTCTCTTCACAAAAGGTGTTTAGATCAAGATTTTTAAATTCAGTCCTATTATCTGATCTAATGACTTTTACTTTTTGATTAGTTTGGTTTTCAATTCTTAGGATAAAGGATTTGATCAGTCCACTTGTCTCATCCTTAGTCCTTAGAAAATATACCCAAGTAAATCTGGAGTAATCATCAACAATAACCAAGCAGTAAGATTTCTTGCCTATACTCATAACATTTGTAGGACCAAACAGATCCATATGCAGTAATTGGAGACAAGAAGAAATAGAATTTAACTCTTTGGTCTTATGAGAAGTTTTGTGCTGTTTGCCTTTAAGACAAGCAACACAATGATCATCACATGAAAAGACTTTTGAAGGTAAACCTCTTACAAGGTTGTTTTTAACAAGTTTGTTCATAGTCTTGAAATTCATGTGACACATCCTTCTGTGCCATTGAGAGGATTCATCCACAGAAGCTTTTGAAACAAGACAGTTCAGGGATGAATCACTATCAACATTGTCCATATCTAGACAATAAACATTGTCCTTTCTTGGAGTTCTAAGTAGTATCATGCTTTCATCAACTACTTTGAACCCTGGAGCAAGGATCATACACTCTGTGTTTGTAAATAATATGTTATGTTGTTTGTCACAAACCTGTGATACACTTAACAGGTTGTACTTCAATTGATCAACATAGTAGACATCCTCAAATGTCATCTTACCTTTTGTGACATTACCTTTGCCACTTATTTTACCACCAGTAAGATCATTTCCAAAAGCAACATGTCCTCCATTGATATGCTTGAAATCCTGAAGGCATGACATGTTGCCTGTCATGTGCCTAGAGCAACCACTATCAACATGCCAAATGCTCTTTCCCTTGAGCTGTTGGTTGCCCTGCACATTAGATAAATCAGTTAGTTTGAATTAGGAACCCAAGCCAAAGTGGTCTTGGGTACCCCTTTCTCATCAAAATATTTGCATTCTTTCTTGACAAGATTTTTAAACTTTGATTCCTCACTTCTGGAGTACTTTGTCACAATGATAGGCTTGGAAACACATTTGCTAGAAGTAGTACTGGTTTTAGAAGTACTAACTGCATTAGTAGCACTTGCATGCTTAGCAGTACTAACCTTATTAGAAGTAGTAACTGTTTTAGCAGCAGTAACTGTGTTAGGAGTATTCATCTTTGAGAAAGTACTAACTGTATTAGCAGCATTAAAATTTTCAGCAGTACTAACACTGGTAGCAGCAGTAATGCTTCTAGCAGCACTATCTCTGTCAGCAGCACTAACAGTTTTAGTGCTTTTAGGCACCCACATTTTATTACTTTCAATCAAAACCTTTTTCTTCATGGGGCCTTTGTTTTCAACAGGTTTCTTCACCACATGTTTCTTTCCAGCCTTCCTATAACCAACAGGTTTTTGCACAAATCTTTGAAAGTTCATTTGTTGGTTAATAGGGTTAAAGTAACAGTACTTAGCCAAATGGTTTAACTTTCCACATATGAAACAAGGCTTTGGTCTATTGATTTTACTTAGATCAATGCCTTGTTTTTGTGCCCATTGGTTGTTCCAGTTTCTTTGATTTTCCCTTGGTTTATCATGCTTTTGGGGCTTAGAAGTATTGCATGCACACTGCTTGCAAGGGATAGGGTTCACAACAGTGGTCTGCTTATAATAAACCTTCTTATTCTTTCCCTCAGTCTTCTCTATCTCATTGGATTTGATCCATTGCTTTCCACATCCCTCATTTGTGATTATGTGATTTTCTATAGGAATCTCACCACTCATAGTGTTGTCTTTATCCTTGACACCTTCTTTCTCAGTTTTATCCTTAACAACTACTTCATCTAAGGGATCTATCTCAGTGGCTCCCTTAGGTAGGTCCTTCCTATCCTTTGTTTCTAACAAATCTGAACTAGGAGGGATGTAGTTGTTGTTATAGGGTGGTGGTGTGGTATTGTACCCTATTCCTCTTCTAAGTTTGTCATGGATTTGAGTTTGGAGCAAAGAGTCCATTGCTTTAGAAGCATTGGAAAATTTCTCAATATCCAGCTTGGCTTTCTCAAACTCTCTCTTTATCTTCTCATTCTCTTCTTTGGATCTGGTCAATTGAAGTTCTAAGTCATTCTTCTCCCATTTCCAGTAGTTTGTGTCATAAGAGTGTTGAAGCTCATTGGCTTGAAAACCCTTAATCTGCTCTTCAAATCTCTCAACTATCCTGACATAATCTTTTATGTCCTTTTCCAATCTCTTAAGATTATCACTCATGTTCTGATTGTGATCCCTATACCTCTTAACAGTGTTAATGCAATTTTGAGAACAAAGATTGGAAGTTACCTCTGTTGGGAGATCAGACACCTCTGCCATTAGGGCTTGGTTCTGGATGGCCTCTTCAGCTTGATCACTCCAATCAAACCCCATGCCTTGTTGAGAGACAAGGGCTTGAGCAGAGTTTCTGTTACTATTGAAGCTTCCAGATTGAGCTTGTTGGTGGTTATTGTTTTGAGGCATTCCACTTCTGCATTCTCTAGCAAAGTGTCCCTTCTGATGACATTTATAGCATTCCACCTTTAACTTGTCAAAACCTGCTCCATCTTCTCTTCTTTGTGAGAAGTTGTTCCTTCCAGTTCTTTTGATGAACTTCTTAACTCTCATAGAGAGCATGGCCATCTGCCATTTAATGTCCATCTCTTCAAGATCATCTGGATGGAGTTGTTCCAAGTCATCATTAATGAGAGAAGAGTTTCCATGACTTGCTAGAAAGGCTTCAAATACAGTTTCATTGCCTTTCTCTAGATTTGCTCCATTAGCAGCACTAATTGATTCAGAGTTGGAAGTAGAATCAGTTGATGCTGAAAGGAGTGCAACATTGTGAACATACCCAGAAGGCCTCTTCTTAGCCTCTACCTCAGATTCAAAAACTCTTAGATCATTATATAGATCATCAAGTTCCTTTTCTTCCAGTTGATCATTCTGTCTGAAAGCCACAGTATACATGGTCCATTCATCACTCAGGGACCTTAGAAACTTTCTGTTCAGATCATCTTGATCAATTTGTACTCCCACTGTAGCAAGTTCACCAATAAGCTTGTTGAACCTGTCAAAAGTTTGAGTCATGGACTCATTCTTGGTTGACATAAAGTTCTCATATTGTTGCTTCAGAATGGCTTTCTGATTTCTCTTGGTACTTTTGGTACCTGAGAATCTCTTCTCTAGAGCATTCCAGAGCATCTCTGCATCAGTGCAGTTGCAGAACTGATGTTGATATTCATTGGGGATGGCCAAGAGCAAAGTGCTCAAGGCTTTCATCTCTGTCTGTCTAGCCTTTCTTTCTGCATCAGTTTTTGGTGGAGTTCTCTTTCCATCTGCACCAATCTTACCTGCTTCAGAAGGACCATTCTCTATGATATCCCACATAGAATAGTCAGTGAGGAGTATGTACTGCTTGATTCTGATATTCCACATATCGAATTCATTGGGTCTGAGCATTGGTACCTTTGAAACCAGAGTACTGTTTGATTCTGCAAAGTTTTCCATGATGAAAGAATAGATGTTTCTGAGAGAACAGGCTCTGATACCACTTGACAGGATCGAATTCTCAACAAGAATTATGAATACTCAGAAACAATATCAAAGAAGTTGCGGAATAACACTTTGATATTCAATAAAATAGTAAACAAACAGTATATGATTAACAACTTGCAAACTTGTATTAAAATCACAAGATTACACACTCAACCTCAATCTTGAAGAACAATCTCTTTCAAGACGAATTCTACTTCTCTAGAATTAGGAACTATGCCTTGAGGTTAATTCTCTCTAGAACTAAAAACTTTTGAATTAAATCTGTAAAACTATTTCTAAACTATTATGTCAAATCTATACATATACTGAACAAAAAGATAATTACAAATAAATAAAATATCTTCAGTATATCTTCCATGAATATCTTCAGAATATCCTTGTTTATCACGATCTCTTCATCATTATCTTCACATTACCTTTTAAGCAGCATTAAGTCTTGGCAGCATTAACTTCTAAGCAGCACTAAACCACTAGCAGTACTAACTAGCTAAGCAGTACTAACTTTGTTCAAGCAGCACTAACTTCGACTAGCAGTATTAATTATACTAGCAGTAGTAATACTCAGCAGTATTAACTTTGGAGTCTTCTAGCAGTAGTAATTCTGAACTAGCAGCATTAAAGACTTGAGTTATTTCTCAGTTCCCAACAAACTCTTGGATAGTTAGGTAAATAACTTTTATTTAAATTCATCATATGAATATTCCCAACACATGCCTCCAAATCCCCAATCCTATTAGGCTTAATTTGGTTAAGTCCGACCCAAAATGGCTTGTAGGAATCCTATGCTTACCTTATCTTACTAAGATTAAAGAGAGTACCCAGCTTTAGCATAACCCACCCTTGATGATCAAAGTCTTGACAAGTGCCATGTTTGGAAGACATCTTAAACTTAATATTTTGGTGAGGGATTTTAGTTAGTTTGATTTTTACCATTCTTTCTTTTGTAATAGATCGTTTCCTCATAGTTTGATTTAACTGGAATCCATATTGGAGGAGGGTCACGAGGATCACTTAAATACCTTCCTTTCTTTGGCGGTTTAGGCCTTTGTGACAAAACCGGTTGAAATCTAACTATGATGTACTAAGACCTTATCACTCAAGATCGACGGTCTACTTTATATCTTATATAAATACAAATTTTTATTTTATCAAAACTCATTTTGATTTGTAAAACTCCTTTTACTTATATATTTTAAAAACATATTTGTTTTAAATGTTGTAACAAACATCACATACATACAACCACGCATAATATATCATAATATATAAAGCGTAAAATAAAGCATAAAAATAAATGTGAGATGGTTATAGCCCCCCTATGCGATATTCAATTCATAGAGCCAAGTATGAATATCATTACATAAAATAAACTCTTATGGTTCTAAATCTTCTCATCTTCATCACTTCATAACGCCTCCATCTCTTGCTTTCTTTTATACAAAATATTTTACATTTCAAACAAAGAAACCTCGAGTTACATTCGAGGGGATTGGATGAGAGGAGAATGTACAAAGAGAGTATATAGAGAAAGGCACGACATGCAAGTCGTATTTACCAAATATAATACATCCATGACTAAGGGATGTAACCATTCACCAAGCAAATCTCATTATACATATTCAATCATACTGAAACATAAAGCCGATTTGCAACACCACCGTATAAAATTAATACAAAATTCATACGATATCGAAAAAGGGTGATTCAAAGTTCTTTGGAAAACTAACAAAAAGATGCACATCTTTTATGTTTAAGGATTTCAAAGATATAGAACCCTTATGGGTCGAAAATCAAGTTAAACCCGTAGTGGGTTCGATTTTCGGACAGCATTGCGACACTGTCGTAAACAATTCATAAAAAATTCATACGAAGTGAAAATGATGCGATTCAAAATCCTGTGGAACCCTAACAGAAAGCTCCACGTTTTTCATGTTTTAAGTTTTCTCAGATTCAGAATACTTTTGGGACGAAAAAAACAAAACATTTACGAAACAAAAACATACAGCAGCAAAACAGTTTTTAAAAATGCATGCATGTCATCAAAAACCGATCTAGAAGTTCGTAAGTAGCTCTGATACCACTGCTGGGTTACGAGATCTCAAGAACAGCGGAAAATAAAACCGTAACCCTCCAAGGATGCATACAAACCGGAATAAATCGGGTGTTTCGAAATTATACCTTACAGTTAACGAGACTTTGAATCACAGCAACAAAGCAAGTTTGATGCCTCCACGGTATCCACGCGAACAATCCGAATCCTTTGCCTTATCGTGATGCTCGTCACGGTTTCAAAAACTTAGAAAGGAAATGGAGCATATAGTTGTAGGTGATTTTAGAGAGAATTGCAAGAAAAAGAATTGCATACAATGTCATACATTATATATGGTGATGGAAGTATGGCCTAAAAGAATTGCATACAATGTCATACTATCACTTTCTTACATAACCATACCTAGTCAACTTATTTAATGTCCAAAATAATATCTGATTTTTATTTAATCAGATTAAATCAATACAAATCAGATATAATAATTAAACATTTTAATTATTGAAACTCCTTATTCGTATATGTTCAAAGCGTGTGACCCAATGGGTTCTCGACATGTTGGTAATAAATATAAATATCGTATTTATATTTATAAACAATGAGCGGTATCTAACAATACATCATCGTCACCCAAATGACGAGAATTGGTGATACAACAAATTATTGGTTTGTAGTCAATTTTAGTTTACACATTTAATTCCTTTGTCCTTGATGTCTAGATTGAACACGAGACATTGAATGTGTCATTCTCGTTATGTCCAATCTCTAGTTTCTTGATTCCCTAATATACTAATAAAACAGATCATGATATCTCATATCAATTATCCGAGCATGCATGCATTTCCTTAGTATATATATTTATCAAGGGGCTCAGATACATCACTCCCGTCATAAAGGATGGACAAATCTTATATCGATATATGCTAGTTCTACCATGTGATTTATAACATACCCAACAATAATTCTGTCACCCAATTACGGAATGATTAGAACAAATGTCAAAATATATTACTCATACATAGCAAACTCCATATTTCTCAAGTCAAAGAATTACATGTACATTGACCACATGGGAAACACTTATGATACTCACATGACATCCAATGAAGTGTTCTCATAGCGAGTCACGTCCGATACACAAAATCTCCATTTTGTACCCATATGCAGATTCAATATCTCTATATGAATCCCTACATATGCTAGTCATTATCATATTAATTCAACCTTTAAACACAAAATAATATTAATTTAACTAGGGACATTTAGAATACATTATTCTAAGGTTATTTATTATGAATAATTAAAACACAGAATATAACATATACATAATAAATTGGGCAATGCCTTTTATTTATTTATTAATTTCATGAAACAAAACTCAAAATTACAATCATCGTATGATTAGATTTTGGGCATTTACTAACACCTTTATCTTCTCTTTCTCCGTTCGGGCCATGTGTCCCACCAAATCAAGATTCTCCATAAATTGACGGGTGTACTCCCTCACCGTCAAGTTTACTTTCTCAAGCGATCGAAACTCAGCTTCGATTCGATCCATTGATCTCTCGCTGCAGTACTCTTCTAATAGTTTCTTCTTGAACTCGACCCAAGATAGCTGAGCCAACACAGTAGGAGAGAGAGAGTGGATTGAGTAACATTCCACCAAGTGAGAGCCGAATCTCTCAGTAGATGAGTACCAAATCACACTCTCTGATCGTCTCCACATTCAGCGGAGCCGAAAGCTTGCTCGACAGCTCTAATCCACTTGACACAGAACAGGGTCGTCAGAACCAGAGAATTCTGGAGGCCCGCATCCCAGAAAGGATTTGTAGGAACATCTCCTTCCACTCTTCTAAGCACCCATAACTTTGTGCTCTTCAGTCCTAACACCCTGACTGGTGCCACCAGAACCTACAAAGACGTTCTATGCAACCGCCTCATTTATCTTGAGACTGGCATCACGGTCTTCTAAAAGTTTTAGAAACGCTTCCTGTTGCTTCTCCATAGCCGATGACACCATCTGCATAATGCTGGCCATCATGACAGCCTGAGGGTTCGCCTCTTGAACAGCCGGGTTCGTGGATGCCAATTCCACTCTTGGCCCTTGTTCCACTTCTCCCGTGAATATAAGCGGCATACCTGGAGGAACAACAATTGTTTCCCGAACTATAAATCGGGCAATTTTAAAAATTGAAAATTCGGCAATATAACGTCTATAAATAGGGCAAACTACCCAAATAATGGGCAAGGCGTGAACATTCACAAAACCTGCCAATGAGTATGGAAGAATGACAACAAACCAAACCAAACCAAACCAAACCAAACCAAATCTATCTAGATTACATAGGTTGTCAACCCAATCCCAAATGAATAAATTGGTTTAAACACCAAGTCTCCAAATCAATTAACATCTAGAAATTTCCTCAAGTGACCAAACTCTTCACTCAACCCCTTGACGACCCGCCGCTAAGGGAACCTGTTATACACATCGTTTTCGAAAAAGTGTTAGGCTTAAAGCCTAGTGAGAACATACATTTTATAATTTCAATAAATATATTCAATTGTAACAAAGGGAATCTTTTCAGGAAAAATTGAGTTTAAAATTAAACTGTTTGCCACAAAGGGGCCTTTCGTATAGAAATTCATCTTACGATGACGGGGGATACCCGATTTACCAAGGATTGTCGGCGGAACACCGAGTAGGCCACAATCCGAGTTGTGAGCTAAATACTTGGAACCATGGCCACGAACAATGTCGGTCCGTACTAAGATGTGGGGGGGGGGGGGGACACCCAAGGAACCAAGTCATACTCGTTCACTAGGATACATTATGAACCATGGCTAGTAATTGGTCCCACATAACCGTACCAAAGGCACCCGAGTATCAAATGTACCCATAGCTACAATGGGGAAAAACATCTCAAATATATATAAGTCGACTCAATAGCTAGGGATCCACTAGTAATAGTCAAGACTTGTCACAATTACATTTGTGACTAACCAAAGCTAAACATATAGCTTCCAATAACATTTATTCCCAAAGATGAAATTTCCAAGTTAACTGCTGATAAGAATGAGAAATCATAAAAATGAGATTTTATACATTCTTCCAAGTAATTCACCAAATATGTACAAGAAATACTTTATTTTATTTCACAACAAATGAAACCCTTCCATTTTGCAAGATATAGCAAGAACCCTAAAATCTCCTATAACTCAAGTTAGGTCAAAATGTGATTTTCATAAATCCAAAACCAAGGAGATGTATAGGAGTTCAAAATATATATTTTGATGTGTAGAAGGTTTAGAAAATAATAGTAGGAACTCACCTTGGGTTAAATACAAAAACCCTAGAAATTCTAGATGGAGAGATCTAGCACTTGGAACTTGATAGTTTCACAACACCACTTGATAACCTAGATGAGAATTACATGATCTTAAGCAACCAATAACTACCAATAAATGAAGGGAGAAGAGTGGAAACTTACCTAAGGCTCCAAAATCGTCCAACCGAGAGAGAGATTGAGGTAGGTGAGGAGTTAGAATGAGAATGAATGAGAGAAAGGGCATTTAACCCCTCTGCATCCCGTCGGCGAGAATGACTCGACGACTATGCTCTTGTCATTCTCGCGGGGCATACTCGCCGACCCTGTACTGTGGCTCCTCGGCTTATGGCGACAATGACACGACGACATTGCCCGTGTCACAATCGCCGGTCAATGTCGCGAAGGACGTACCGAGGGTGATAAGACCCCGGCGACAGTGCCCCGCGACTTTGCTCTATGGCATTGTCGCGGGCAATGTCGCCCAAATGGTGTCGACTCCGAAAATTCTATCGAAGCGTCCAAAACTGCTCACGACACTAAACGGAGTTTAAGGTAATCCAAACTCTCGGATTGCACAGCTAAACTAGGATGAAAAACTGAGATAAAACATAGACATACCGATAATTCGGGGCGTTACATATAAGTTAATGGCATTCAGCCCGCTGACTTCAATAGTTTCGCCAACTTCACACTTTTCACCCCTAATCTGACATTTTCTTTGATTTTTTAGTCCGATTAAAAACATAAACTTCTTTATTCACTCCCTACTTCCACCAATTGACATGATTGGACCATTTTCACACTTTTCTTCACTTTTTTTCATATTAATTTATTTGCTCCATTTTGGGATGTCACACGATAGTTATATAAATATCAATATATATACAAATATATCAAGTCTAAATTACATAATTAACAATCTGAACCAACAACAAGGTACGGGATTTTGGAGATGATTGGCCAATAGTTTCCTTTATTACTATGACACCTTTTTTTTCTAGTTTCCGGGAAGTCTGCACCCATAAATGTGAAAGAAAAGGAAGTAGAGTCTCTGGAAGATCTCTAAGCTTCGGGCATAAACGGATCACAAGTTATTCGAGGCAAGTGAGGTGTTGCAGGCCCTTCGAAAGTGATTCTAACTCCATAAATCCGTTATAATTAGACAAGTTAGAGATCATGGAAGAAAAAAAAGATGAAGTAGTATTGTTTCTATTCTCCACATCTTCTACCTCTGCAAATGAAACCAATCCTTATTTTTTGCCCCATATATATAATCTAACAAGTGAGGTTGGGAAATTTTGCAACTCCCACTACATAGGCCACAAACCACAAGGAAATGAGTAGTCTATACTCGGACAATCACATATAAACAATTGTTCCAAGGATGAGAGACTTTGAAAATGCTCATAAGGAAATGTTGGGAATTAAAGAATTGCTTAAGTATGGTTAATGCTGCTAGCACAACTGATTACTACTGTTAGTAGATTTAATACTGCTTGACAAGTTAGTACTGCTATTTCAAAAGTTAGTACTGCTTGGAGAGTTAGTACTGCTAGTAGTTAGTACTGCTGAAGTTAGTACTGTCAGATCAAAGTTAATACTGCTGAACACAATTACTACTGCTGAGGATTTTAATACTGCTAAAGATAGTTAGTGCTGCTTATGAGATGAAGACTCAGTATGGAATGAAGACAGCTGTATAGAAGACTTGCTAAAGTATAGAAGATAATTATGGACTGAAGATCAATTGTATTTTGATAATTATCTTGTAATATGTCTTGTATAAATAGTATAGAAGTCTATGATAGAATTAACTTTTGATAATTCTGAATTTTTGTTTTCATAGAGAGAATTAACCTCAAGGTTTAGAACCCTAGTTCTAGAGAAGTAGAATTCGTATTGGTGAGCCTGTTCATCAATATTGAGGTTTTGTTTGAAATCTTGTAGCTTTAATCATTCAATAAAGTTTACAAGATTGTGATTTCTGATTCACTGTTACATTGATTGTTGAATATTAAAGTGTTATTCCCTAACTTCTTTAATATTGTTTTTGAGTTCATTATTGTTGTTAATAATTAGATCATGACAAGTGGTATCAGAGCAAGTATTCTCAGAAACCTTCATTCTTCATGGAAAACACAGTTGAATCAAACAGTACTCTTGTCTCAAAAGTTCCAATGCTCAGATCTAATGAGTTTGATATGTGGAAGATTAGGATCAAACAATACATTCTTCTCACAGATTACTCCATGTGGGACATCATTGAGAATGGCCCATCTGATGAAGGAAAGATTGGTGCAGATGGAAAAAGAATCCCACCAAAGACGGATGTAGAAAGGAAGACAAGGCAGACAGAGATGAAAGCCTTGAGCACACTGCTCTTGGCTATTCCCAATGAGCATGAACACCAATTCTGCAATTGCACTGATGCACAGATGCTTTGGAATGCTCTAGAGAAGATATTTTCTGGTACCAAAAGTACCAAGAGAAATCAGAAGGCAATATTGAAGCAACTGTATGAAAACTTTATGTCAACTAAGAATGAGTCCATGACTCAAACTTTTGACAGGTTTAACAAGCTGATTGGTGAACTAGCTACTATGGGAGTACAGATTGATCAAGATGATGTAAACATAAAGTTCTTAAGGTCCCTTGGAGATGAATGGACCATGTATACTTTTTCATTTAGACAGAATGAACAATTGGAAGAAAAGGAACTGGATGATCTGTACAATGATCTGAGAGTGTTTGAATCTGAGGTGGAAGCAAAGAAGAAGCCTACTGGATATGTTCATAATGTTGCACTCCTATCAGCATCAATTGATTCTAATGCTAACCCTGAATCAGTTAATGCTGCTAATGGAGTAAATCAAGAAAAAGGCACTGAATCTGTTTTTGAAGCCTTTCTTTCCAGCCATGGAAACTCCTCTTTAATCAATGATGATTTGGAACAACTTCATCCTGATGATCATGAAGAGATGGATATTAAATGGCAGATGGCCATGCTTTCTATGAGGGTGAAGAAGTTCATCAAGAGGACTGGGAGGAACAACTTCTCCCAAAGAAGAGAAGATGGAGCAGGCTTTGATAAGTCAAAGGTGGAGTGCTATAAGTGTCATCTAAAGGGACACTTTGCCAGGGAATGCAGAAGTGGAGTGTCTCACAACAACCATCAACAAGCTCAGACTGGAAGCTTCAACCAGAACAGAAACTCTGCTCAAGCCCTTGTTTCTTAACAAGGAATGGGGTTTGACTGGAGTGATCAAGCAGAAGAGGCTATTCAAAATCAAGCTCTCATGGTAGAGGTATCTGATCACCCAACTGAGGTACTTTCTAATCTCTGGTCTCAAACTTGCATTGACACTGTTAAAAGGTACAGGGATCACAACCAGAAGATGAGTGATGACCTTAAGAGATTAGAAAAAGATATAAAAGACTATGTGAAAATTGTTTAGAGGTTTGAGGAAAAAACTAAAAGTTTCCAAGCCAATGAACTGCAACACACATATGATACCAATTACTGGAAGTGGGAGAAGAATGATCTAGAAATCCAACTGGCAAAGTCCAAGGAGGAGAATGACAAGTTGAGAGGAGAGCTAGCCAAAGTTAATCTAGATGTGGAAAAGTTTTCCAATGCTTCTAAAGCAATGGACTCTTTACTACAAACCCAGTTTCATGACAAACTGAGAAGAGGAATTGGATACAATACCACACCACCACCATACAACAACAACTACATCCCTCCTACATCAGACTTACTAGAGACCAAGGATAGAAAAGACTTGAAGGAGGGAGCCACTAAGATAGATCCCTTAGATGAAGTAGTTGTTGAGGACAAGACTGAGAAAGAGGTTAGTAAGAGTAATGATAATACTGTGAGTGGTGAGATTCCTTTAGAGAATAATATTGTCACCAATGAGGATTGTGGAAGGAACTGGGTCAAATCTAAGGACATAGAGAAGACTGAGGGAAAGTCTAATAAGGTCCATTACAAGCAGACTACATTTGTGAATCCTGTTCCTTGCAAACAGTGTGCATGTAATAAGTCTGAGCCCCTAAAACATGATAAAAGGAGGGGAAATCAAAGAAATTGGAATAAAAAATGGGCTCAGAAACAAGGAGTTGATCTGAGTAAAATCATCAGACCAAAACCTTGTTTCATATGTGGCAAATTGAATCATCTTGCCAAGCACTGTTACTTTAATCCTATTAACCAAAGGATGAATTTTCAAAGATCTATGCAAAAACCCTTTGGTTATAGGAAGGATGAAAGGAACCATGTGGTTAAGAAATCTGTTAAAGCTAAAAGCCACATGAAGAAAAAGACTATGAAAGAAAGTGTCAAGATGTGGATTCCCAAAAGCACTAAAACTGTTAGTACTGCTACCACAAATAGTGCTGCTGACAATGATAGTGCTGCTAGAAGCAATACTACTGCTACCAATGTTAGTGCTGCTAAGAGTATTAGTACTTCTAAAACTAACATTGTTAGTACTTCTTCAAATGTTAATACTGCTAACTCTGTTAGTACTTCAAACAAGGTTAGTACTGCTAAACTTGTTAGTGCTGCTAACTCTGTTAGTACTTCCAAAATTAGTACTGCTTCTAGTGTTTGTGCTGCTAGGCCTATTATCTTGACAAAGTACTCCAGCAATGAGTGCTCTGATTTTAAAAATCTCATCAAAAAGGAATGTAAGTACTTTGATGAGAAAGGGAGACCCAAGACCACTTTGGCTTGGGTTCTCAATCAATACTAATTGTTTTATCTTATGTGCAGGGCAACCAACAGCTCAAGGGAAAGAGCATATGGCATGTTGATAGTGGTTGCTCTAGGCATATGACAGGGAACATGGCGTGCCTCAAGAATGTCAAGAAAATTGATGGAGGGCATGTTGCCTTTGGTAATACTCCAGATGGAGGTAAGATCAGTGGTAAGGGAGATGTAACAAAAGGTAAGATGACCTTTGAGGATGTTTTCTATGTTGAGCAGTTAAGATACAACCTGTTAAGTGTATCATAGGTTTGTGACAAAAAACATAGTATATTGTTCACAGATACAGAATGCATTATCCTTGCTTCTGGATTCAAGGTAGTTGATGAAAAGATGAGACTACTAAGAACTCCCAGAAAGGATAATGTCTATTGTTTGGATATGGAAAATGTGGCAACTGATTCATCCCTAAACTGTCTTGTTTCAAAAGCATCTTTGGATGAATCATCACTTTGGCACAGAAGGATGTATCACATGAACTTCAAAACAATGAATAAACTTGTTAAAAACAACCTTGTAAGATGTTTGCCTTCAAAAGTCTTTTCATGTGAGGATCATTGTGTTGCCTGTCTCAAAGGCAAAGAACACAAAACTTCTCATAAGTCCAAAGAGTTGAACACAATCTCTAATTCTCTTCAGTTGTTGCATATGGATCTGTTTGGACCTACAAATGTTATGAGTATAGGTAAGAAATCATACTGCTTAGTTATTGTTGATGATTACTCTAGATTTACTTGGGTATATTTTCTTAGGACTAAGGATGAGACAAGTGGACTGATCAAATCCTTTATTCTAAGAATTGAAAACCAAACAAATCAAAAGGTGAAAGTCATTAGGTCAGATAATGGTACTGAACTTAAAAATCATGACCTAAACACCTTTTGTGAGGAAAAAGGAATTGAGAGGCAATACAGTGCTCCTAGGACTCCACAACAAAATGGTGTTGCTGAGAGAAGGAATAGGACACTGATTGAAGTTGCTAGATCTCTGTTATCTGATTCAAAACTTCCAATTACTTTCTGGGCTGAAGCAGTTAATACTGCTTGTTATGTCCAAAACAGAGTTCTAGTAGTCAAGCCTAAAAACAAGACACCATATGAGCTTTTAAATAAAAGAAAACCATTTATTGGATTCTTCAAACCTTTTGGGTGTCCTTGTACCATTCTCAATACCAAATCTCACTTAGGAAAGTTTGATAGCAAGGCAGATGATGGTTTTCTTGTTGGTTACTCATCTCAGAGTAAGGCCTACAGAGTATTTAATTCTTCTTCTAGAATAATTGAGGAAAGTGACAATGTCAAATGCAATGAGAACACACCAAATCCTATTGGTTCAGGTCCTCAGTGGTTGTTTGACATTGATTCACTAACTAACTTTTTGGGTTTCAGTAGTGATGATCATGCAGGTTCAGGAAGTGGAGGATCAGGGGAAGTACTTGTACAGAACACTATTCCTCAGTCTGTGATCTTTCCCATACCTACAATGGAACCTGTTGAAATATGTGAAAAGGAGACTGTTACTGAACCAATTCAGAGTGAAGAAGAAAGAAGAGATAAGGAGAATTCAGAGCATGAAGAACCAGAAGTAGCTGATGAGATCCCCTCAGCTGACTTAAATGATTCCAATCTAGAAGTGGGAATCAATGAAGAACCTAGTCATCAGACTAGAACACAAAAGAACCATCCTCCAAAGCTGGTAATAGGAGACATCTCTTCTCCAATGATAACTAGAAATCAAAGCAGACTTCAAGAGATGCAGGATCAGCAACATACAGTACTCTCTTGCTTTTTGTCTCAGATTGAGCCTAAGAAGGCCTATGATGCAATGAAAGATTCAAGTTGGATAGAAGACATGCAAGAAGAGTTGCTACAGTTTAAGTTGCAAGATGTTTGGGACTTGGTGGACCTTCCAAAAGGTCATAGAGCAATTGGCACCAAGTGGATTTTCAGGAATAAAAAGGACGAGAGAGGAAAAGTAATCAGAAACAAAGCAAGGCTAGTGGCACAAGGGTACACTCAGGAAGAAGGCATAGACTATGATGAAGTATTTGCTCCAGTTGCAATGGTAGAGGCAATTAGGATATTTCTAGCCTATGCCTCATACATGAAGTTCAAGGTATATCAAATGGATGTGAAGAGTGCCTTTCTATATGGTACAATTGATGAAGAAGTATATATCTGTCAACCCCCTGGATTTGAAAATCCATCATATCCTGACAGAGTATACAAACTGAAGAAAGCACTTTATGGTCTACATCAAGCCCCAAGAGCATGGTATGATACATTGTCTCCTATCTCTTAGAAAATGGGTTTGAAAGGGGAATAATTGACAAGACCCTCTTCATTAAAAGAAGTAAGAAGGACATCCTACTTGTTCAGATCTATGTGGATGACATCATCTTTGGATCCACAAAAGATCAGATGTGTAGAGACTTTGAAGAGTTGATGCACAAGAGCTTCAAAATGAGTTCAATGGGTGAACTTACTTTCTTCCTTGGGCTTCAAGTGAAACAGCAGAAAGATGGGATTTTCATCAGTCAATCAAAGTGTGTGAAAGACATCCTGGATAAGTATGGTTTAACAGACTCAAAGCCAGCAAGCAGACCAATGGAGACTCATAAACAGATCACTGCTGATCTTGAGGGGGAGGATGTTGATGTCCATCTTTATAGATCAATGATTGGATCTCTCATGTATCTAACAGCCTCAAGACCAGATATCATGTTTCCAGTGTGTGTTTGTGCCAGATTCCAAGTCAAGCCAAAGCAGTCACATCTTCAAACAGTTAAAAAGATTTTTAGATACTTAAGAGGGCAACCTAGATTAGGTCTTTGGTATCCTTATGTATCCAACTTTGACTTGATTGCATATTCATACAGTGACTTGGGTGGTGCTAATATGGATAGAAAGTCTACTTCAGGGGGATGTCAACTTTTGGGTGCAAGACTAGTATCTTGGCAGTGTAAGAAGCAAACCACAGTGTCCTTATCAACAACAGAAGCTGAGTACATTGCTGCTGCAAGTTGCTGCTCTCAGGTTCTATGGATTCAGAATCAAATGCTGGACTATGGGGTAACCTTTATTCACACTCCAATATTCATTGACAATAGCAGTGCTATAAGCATTGTTAATAATCCAGTCAAGCACTCCAAAACAAAGCGCATTGAGATCAGGTATCACTTTATTAGAGACTGTAATGAAAAGAAGCTTATTCAAGTTGCTAAAGTTCATACTGACAACCAGTTTGCTGATCTATTCACTAAAGCTTTTGATGTGGGAAGATTCACTTTCTTGGTCACAAGTGTGGGCATGATCAATTCTAAATGAGCTCATGTTTAAAAAGTGATTGTATACCTGTTATTTGGTTATTTTTGGTGCTACTAATCATCTTTCTCATGAAGTGGTATTGCCTTGCTCAGACTAACACAAGCTTCAAAAAGTGTAAGTATAGTTAATACTGCTCTCAGTTAATACTGCTAGTTAGTTAATACTGCTAGTGGTTAATACTGCTCTCAGTTAATACTGCTAGTTAGTTAATACTGCTAGTGGTTAATACTGCTCTCAGTTAATACTTCTAGTTAGTTAATACTGCTAGTGGTTAATACTGCTCTCAGTTAATACTGCTAGTTCGTTAATACTGCTCTGAGTTAATACTGCTTCTTTCCCGAATCATATAAATACCCTTTTGCCCGCCTAAAAGCTCATAACGACTCTTTGAATACTGTTCATCTTCTCTCTAATTTTTTTTCTCTCAATCACCTAGTGAGTTTCAGTCCAGTTTACTCAAGCTCGATGACTTCAATGGCGTTTATTGATGAACACAATGAAATCGCGATGCTTCAAAAACCAAAGCAGACTGATGGATTTCATCAAATAGTGGATTTTCTCTAGTCCAGCCATATCGCTCATGCTCTTACTGTGTCACCATCAATCTACATTGAGCACCATAAGCAATTTTGGGCCAATGCCACTGCTATTACTGAAAATGGTGTAAAGGTAATCAAAACAAGGGTGTGTGACAAACCCTTGACAGTTTCTGAAGAGGTAATTCGCATCAGTCTACGTCTAGACGATGCCTCAGGTATATCATCTATCTCTAATGATGATCTGTTTTCCACTCTAACTAGAATGGGGTATGGAGGCCTATTGGGTGTTTTCAAGTTCTCAAAAGCCAAATTTTCTCCCCAATGGCGTTTCTTTGTCCATACCCTTATGCATTGTATCTCTAGAAAAACTACTGGATGGAGTGAGTTCAGTAGTACCATTGTTTATGCTTTGGTCTGCTTGGCCACTTCCAGAAAGTATAATTTTTCAAAAATGATTTTCAATGACTTTGTGTCAAACTTGGGAAACAAAAAGAGTTTTTATATGTACCCAAGATTTGTCCAAGCGGTTATAACCACTGAATTGACGGATATGCCTCAATTTGATGAGGTATATGTACCTAAAATCCCCAAGGGCAAGGTCTTTTCAAATATGAAGAGATCTCCCATGAACTCGGAAGGAGTTGACACCCCATTGTTCTCTACAATGATGGTGGTGTCCCCCAATCAAG
This sequence comes from Arctium minus, assembly GCA_954870635.1. Taxonomy (NCBI): domain Eukaryota; kingdom Viridiplantae; phylum Streptophyta; class Magnoliopsida; order Asterales; family Asteraceae; genus Arctium; species Arctium minus. Next base: position 46,693,868 of record OX941096.1, read on the forward strand.
AAGGTATGGCTTCAGGGTCAAGGCCCTCATTAGACCATCCCACTGAAAGCCAATCCCAACCTTCAATCAGTATATCAATCCCTCAGTCCCTTCTTTAAAAACCAACTTCACCAATAACCAATACTTACATGAGGAAAAAGGCAAAGAAGGCTCCATCCCTTCTTGTACCTTCACCCACAAAGCCTTTAAGCCCTCTAATGGAGAATTCTACATTAGAGAATATCTATAGGGAAACCACAGGGGTGTCTCCCAACCCCAAGGAGGTGCTCATTGAAGAGATGCATGAGCATATGGGTGAGCAGGCTGCCACTACTCCTGCTAGCACAGAGGAGGACAGTGGTAACATCAATAAGACCTCCCCCATGGCAACTTTGGATGAGCAATCATCCAAAGGTCCCAGGTGCCAAGAAACCAAGGGGGTGGAGGGTGCTTCTGCTAGGCAGAAGACTTCCACTACAAAAATATCCAATGATCCTCCAAAGGTGGTAAACACACCCAAAGGAGGTGAGGATAAATATGACTACGATGAATTGATGGAAACTATGGGCAACATTAATATGGATGTCATCAAACAAGGCAAAGACATAGAAGAGATGAAATTGGTAATTCTGTCTCAATAAGTACAGATTACCAAATTGAAGAAAACGGTGACAAGATTGGTGCACAAGAAGAGGAGACAACAGTTTGTTTTGAAGAAGAGAACAAGTGCTAATGATGCTTTCAACAAGGGGGAGAATCAAGAGGCTGAAGCAGAAAAGGAAAGTACATCTGAGATGGGATTTGATTTTGAGGGGGAGAAAGTAACAGAAACAAAACCACAAGCAGTAGAAACAGATGAGGTTCAAACAACAGTAGAAACAGAATCACAAGCAGCAGTAACAAAACAGGTAGCAGCAGTAACAGGGCTATCTGTGGAAGAATTGGAAATTGCAGAAACATTGGTAAAAGCCAAGAATGACACTCCTAAGGCTACTCAAAAGGCCAAGGGAGTGGTCATTAAAGAAGGAGGCCTTGAAAAGAAAAGAAAAGAAATGAGTGAGGCAGATTTGAAGGATGCAAAGGGAAAAGCTAAGATGGTTGAATCTGAACAACCCTTAAAGAAGAAGACTCAGATAGAGTTAGATGCAGAAGTGGCAAAACAGCTTCAAGCTGAGATGGAAAAGGAAGAACAACTCCAATCAGAAAAGGACAGAGAGCTTGCACTGGAGATGGACAGAAAACTCAATGAAGAGTATCAAAAGAGCATGAAAACTGCAGTTGAGGCCAAGAAAATACCAGTGAAAGCATCCAAGCAAAGAATGCCAGTCAAGAAGCATAAAAGACAACCTTCCAAGACCTTTTTGGCCAATCAAGAAAGGAGAAAAATTATCAACTTTCTGAAAGGCTCAATCGGTGTCAAAGGAGAGATGTTCACTAACATGGCATACAGCAAGGTTGAGGAGCTATATAAGAAGGAAATGGCTAAGCTTCAAGGGGACTCCTCTCAAAGGGAAGAAGCTGAAAGAAGGATGAAAGAGAGGCATGATCTCAACATCCAACAACCCTTCCCTAAGGAAGCCACTCCTACAAAAGACAAGGATGAAGATACTAAAGAAGAGAATGACACTGTGGAAGCCAAATCTGCAAAAAGAGTAAAGACCATAGCCTCCAAGAAACAATCCAAGAATCCAAGGATTGAAGAATCAGAAAGAGAGGCAGAATCTTCTATTCCACCTTCAGCAAAACCAGAGCAGAATCCAGAACCATCTGTGGCAGATCATACAGAGCAACCTAGTCAAAGTGCACAACAAACAAGTCAGTCTGATGAACATGTGGGGCTTTATATGACTTTAATAGAACCAGTACAGGTTGTTCCCATTTCTGTGAAAGCACCATAAGTCATCTTTTGGGATATTCTGAGGGACAACAGAAAGGAGTACTTCAGACTCAAAAGAGTTGGTGATGTGTTTGAAGTCTACTCAACTTGGGGCAAAGTGATCAGAAGTTGTTCCAGGGCTGACCTACAAGAAATGCATAAAGTGGGAATGAAGTTATATGAGCCTGTGATGAAAGGAACTGAAGAAAGTCTACTCAAGATTGCAATGGAATACTTGTGTATGATGTTTGAACCAGAAAAAGTGGTGCATAGGATAAAGGATCTACATCATGGGTATGTGTTTAAGAAGATTGATAAGTGGATACTCTTTGAAAACTGTGGTGTATACATGATCACAATAGATAACTGTTATCATGAATACTACCTGGTGGACAAAGTATATGATAATAGCAAGGAGAAGCTGAATGGGATGCTGAAAGCTAAGCTAGTGTGTGCAAAGGAATCAGAAATGGCCAGAATTGTGGTAAGAAGGACAATCAATCAAAGTCTGGGTCTGAATCCAAATTTGGACAACTAAGCTATAGTGTTGAAAGCATCTTGAAGACCATAATTGAAGAACTTGACTTCTCTTCCTAAAAGTCAAGTTAGGGGGAGATTGTTGGGAATTAAAGAATTGCTTAAGTATGGTTAATGCTGCTAGCACAACTGATTACTACTGTTAGTAGATTTAATACTGCTTGACAAGTTAGTACTGCTATTTTAAAAGTTTGTACTGCTTGGAGAGTTAGTACTGCTAGTAGTTAGTACTACTGAAGTTAGTACTGTCAGATCAAAGTTAATAATGTTGAACACAATTACTACTGTTGAGGATTTTAATACTGCTAAAGATGGTTAGTGTTGCTTATGAGATGAAGACTCAGTATGGAATGAAGACAGCTATATAGAAGACTTGCTAAAGTATAGAAGATAATTATGGACTGAAGATCAATTGTATTTTGATAATTATCTTGTAATATGTCTTGTATAAATAGTATAGAAGTCTATGATAGAATTAACTTTTGATAATTCTGAATTTTTGTTTTCATAGAGAGAATTAACCTCAAGGTTTAGAACCCTAGTTCTAGAGAAGTAGAATTCGTATTGGTGAGATTGTTCATCAATATTGAGGTTTTGTTTGAAATCTTGTAGCTTTAATCATTCAATAAAGTTTACAAGATTGTGATTTCTGATTCACTGTTACATTGATTATTGAATATTAAAATGTTATTCCGCAACTTCTTTAATATTGTTTCTGAGTTCATTATTCTTGTTAAGAATTAGATCCTGACAGGAAATGACTTTAGATTTTTGCAGCACTCATGGATATAAATATATCTTAGGCAAAGAAGGGGAAGGAAACCAAAACCTTTCTTAGGAATGAATTCTATTTCATCACATCTTATAAGTGTCAATCTGGTTAGATGAACTAAGAATCCTTCAGGAAACGACCTTAGATTTGACACGTCGTTGAGGAAAAGGAGTCCAAGTGATGACAAGAAGTTGTTAAGAAGACAACTTGCCTCGAAATTATGAGATGATGTATTGTCAAATCTCTCCAAAAGTGGATGTGAGCACCGGGAAGGTCAAGGATGTAACTACTTGAAAACTATATATAACCAACTTCTCAATACTATTTGGACAATTATATGTCTCTAGTTTCAAACAATTGGAAATATCCACATGTCTGATGGATTTCAAGCTCATTCCTAAAGTAGCTTCTTTGTCCACCAATGATAGCAACTTTTGAGAAGATTTTACTCTCAAATCCCATAAACTCTTTAGAATCTCGCATGCCTCCGGTTTTGACTCCCACAAGTATTTAAGTTTATTACACTCTCTAAAGCATAGATATTTAATTGCCCCAAGATGTTCCAAACATCTCCGTCTAGTTGAGTAAGTCCTTCAATGTTCACCATTGTCAATCTAAGAGTTGATGGAGACACATTAACCATGATTCTGAACACCGCTATAGAACATCCTCATATACGTAAAACCCGAAGTGACAACATTGTTTCAATAGCCATTACTACTAGTTTCGGGAATTTTATTATAGAAATCTCACGAAGACAAGGAAACGATCCAGAAGTTCTATCATTCCCACCATCATTAGTTGACCATATCTCCCAACCCTGCATATCTTTAAATTCCAAAACTTCAAGTGACGAGAATGCAATCCATGGCATGAATTAGTAGGTCCAATTAGCAACTTCGATCCCAATATCTTCAACGCACTCATGCTTTGAACAAACAACTTCTAAAGTGACTCTAGATGTCTAAGTGTTGGTCCCGAAGGTGCTTAACAAGTTTGTAGAATGGGGGGGGGGGTGAATACAAACACATAAATTAAGGTTTAATAAATTGTTTATTGAAGAATCAAATACAATTTACTAGTTTGTTGCGGAATAAGATTAAGACAGACTCAATCTAAACAAACTTAAGAAACACTAAGATGATTGCACAAGAAATTCAGAGAATGGGGATTAAGAGATATAGAAATCAAGGGTTTCTATTTTGGGGTTCAAGGATTGAGCACCCTTAAGATAAAGGGGCGAACTTCCTATTTATACCCTATGCATTAAATGCATGACAGGGCACTTTACACGTGGCGTTCACTGATTGGCTTCGGGAGTCTGACTTTTGGGAGACATGCTTTTGGCCGGATCATGAACAGTGTAGTTGACAGAGTTTTTGTACGTATGGTGGCAGAGACATGTCCGTTCTGACATATAGTACTAAGTTGTGCAAGGATAGACAAAAGGAAACTTGAGGCATAAGCTTTGTGATCGATTGATCGCTGAGTATCTCTTATTTCAGAGATAAAGAGATTCAGCTATCACTGAAGCTTTTCCTCATGTTCCTTCGCGTATATGTAGAGTTGTCTTTGCTTCACTGATATCCGCATCAGGTCACTAGTAGACTTCTCTTTGTTCAGTGGCTTCGTCTTCGATTCAGCTGTGAACATTTGTTGATGCGAGGCTTGTCTTCAGGGATTACGTTTACTGTGTTACATCAGAAACTAACAGTGATAACTGAACAGACTCAGTCTAATCGCTGATAGTGAAACATTAATACATATAAATGTTTATAACAAAGACTATCAGCGATAACTGAACATACTCAGTCTGATCGTTGATAGTGAAACATTAATACATAGAAATGTTTATAAGAAAGACTATCAGCGATAACTGAACATACTCAGTCTGATCGCTGATGGTGAAACACTAATACATATTAAAACGTAATTTTGACCAAGTATAGAAGAGGGTCGTTATCAAATCACTGAGAGAGTTTGGATCAACAATCTCCCCCTATTTGATAATGACAAAGTAACTGAAGAAAATTACTTTATAGTTCAAAATGATGGAATAATCAGGACTCATAACATACATGTCCCAATTACTATTTTGAGGGATCTTTTACAGCACTGATGGAGTTAAGTACTTCACTGAAATTTCCATTAATCCAAGATAAGAATTACAAGGAATGAAAATTACAAGTACAAGTGATGTACTAACTACTGTAAGTTAAACTAATAGATTACAAGAAAGGAAACTAATCTATCAGCTATCTAAAGAGGGTTTAGGAGGATTGATCAAATACTAAGGTATTTCTTCTCCTTTTTGCCTTCGCTCTAAAGATTCTTTGCAGATAATCGCTATGATTGGCTCAGCAGCAGGAGAGAGAGTACACCATAGGCACATGAGATCCTTGAGAAGAGCGAGGGGACGGATAGGGATTTCAGAGACCCTTTGAAAACTGAGTTGTTCCTCGTCATTTCTGAAGAAGATTCCAAAAGGTTCTTCAAGAACTTGTCCTGCAACATATGGTCCGCCAGGAGGCAGAGATAGATCTAGAACTGAAAGATCAGGAGGAGGACCGAACAGAGCTTCTCTTGAGAATTTGATGGTGGTTTCATTTCTGATCACTGCGACATTATCAGAAGAGGAGGAGACAGGCTTTCTTTTGACTTGCATGGATCTTGAAGGAAGAGTAGATGGTACCTTTAGTATAGCAACGACTTTGTTGATTAGAGCGTCATTTACCCTTTCAACATAGCCTCTGTATGTTGACTTTGATTTTTCAGCGCATCTTTGAACTTAAGCCACTCCATGTAGCCGAAGTCTTCCAGCATTGAAATGAACATTGCCTTGTAGCTTCCATCCTCTCTGGTAATTTCCATGGTGACAGAGAGTTTATCCTTCTTCTTTCTCCCAGAGATAGCAACAGCTACGATATTCATTGGGTCAGAGCGATAGTCAATTTTGTGCTTGCACCAATCGACTGTATTATCGCTGGCCGAATTTTCTTTGGAGCGTTCCTCTTCAATCTCTTTCAACAGAGCTGCCTGGACTTCAACTGGTTTGCGTTTCAGCTTCTTGTCTTTGACTTGAGAAGACTGAATTTTGAGAGCCAGAGAGGCATCTCTTTGACATTCAGCAATCAGCTTCTCAGCCCTGACGGATTCTTCAATTTCAGCGTCAGTCAGGAATTTCAGCTCTGATGATTGAGAGGGGACCTTTCTTCGTTGATTCTCCAGATGAGAAATCATCTCTATTCTTTTCTTTCTCTCTTCCTCTGACCAGTGAGATGGTCTAGAGGGCCTTCCATGATGTTGCAGGGACTCTTCTTCTTCTTCATCCTCTTCATCAATCTCTCTGACAGAGACTGGGATTATTTGGTCATCAGCTTCAGCAGCTGGGATTATTTAGAGCTCTTTACCCTTAAGCAGGAGAGAGAACTGTCTGGTCAGAAAAAGAAAAAGGTTAGATTTATATTTAGGGAAGGAGAGAGATAAAGGCTAGAAAGAAACAGGGGTAGGATTTTTATAGTAAGATAAGGGAACAAGAGTAAGGCCTACCTGAGAAGGATTCTCCTCAGGTAGTGAAATCATCTTCAGGGTTCCCTCAGCAGATACACCTTTGCTTTGGGAAGGGGTTCCTGAAGGTTTCTTTTGACTCCCCCCTGCTTTGATAACTTCTTTCGAAGTTATCGCTGATGAAGTGACGACTGAAGAACACCATAGAGATTGATCTTCATCGTCATCATCATCGTCTTGATGAGAATCATCCTCTTGATCTTCAAGATCAAGGTCTTCATCATCTTCTTCCTCTTCTTCCTCTTCATCATTCACTAGATCAGCGATGGAAGGAGGGGCTTTTTCAGCAGCTATCTCCCCCTCAACATGAGAGGGAGTTTCCTTCAGTTGTTCCTCAGCTTCAGCTTCTTTCTCCTTATTTTCTTCTGATGCCTTCTCCCCCTCTTTGTCATTAACACAAAGGGAGAGATCTTTGGAAGGAGTAGAGGTCTCAGCGGTGGACAACTTGTGGACGTCAGCTTCCAGTCCTTTGAGCCGATCTTCAAGTACAGGGATGTCGGACGTAGCTTGATGAGTAAACTTCACAGCTACGTCTAGAGAGGTTCTATCGTCTTCTGTAAATGAAGGAGCAGGAGTTGGAACTGGTTCCTTCAGGTGTGAGAGGATTTGCTGAAGAAGGACTTCACAGGCATCAATCTTTGTAGACAGAGCTGCAAACTGTTGTTGTGAGTCTTCCTTGACTTTTTCAATCGCTTCTTGGAGAGTAGCGAATTGAGAAACGTCAGCTTTGGAGGCGCAGGTGGCAGTCAGCGTCTTCAGTTCTTCACCAGCTGATTGAACAGCGTTGGTGGTGTTGTTAAGAGAGGTAGTCATAGAGTCCACCTTTGCACTCAGATTGTTGACATTGGTGTCAACAGTCGCCAAACTAGGACCTGAAATATAAGTTAGTTTTTGAGAAACAGGCTTATATGGCGAGTTGGGAGAAGTGTTTAAGGTTATAGGGATACCTGAATTATCAAACATTTTGTAGAATTGTAAAGATTCCTCAAAAGATTGATGTTCAGGTCCTATGTGTCCAAACTGTGGAGTAGAGATAGATGGAGGGTTAGAGATCAAAGAAATAGGAGGACTAGATATGGGTATAGAAGTAGGGATAGGGGTAGTTACCATAGGGGTCACCTCTGGAGGTGGAGGAACCGAGACGATTGGCGGTGTCACTGTTGTTGTGACAGCGACCGTAGTCGCTGGCACGGTTGATGTGGGTATCGCTGAGGATGTGGAGGAGAGACCCACGAAAGCATCTAAGGATGTTTTTTGAGAAGCATCCTTAGGTCTTGAACTAGTGGAACTTTTCTCCTTGGTTACCTTGGCCTTCTTCGAAGGACCAGGGGAACCAGCTGATGGTCGTTTGGAAGGAGTAGCGGCAGGGATAGCAGAAGAAGGAACCTCCTGCGTGGCCGCTGAAGACGAAGAAGTGATAAAAGAGAGACGAGAGCGAAGTTCAGAGATACTTACCTCGTTAGGGAGCGTCTTGACCTCCAGTGATCGCTGACCCACTTTCGGAAAAGATGCATCCGATTTGGTGGGGTAAGTGGTAGGGTAGAGGAACTTCAGGTACGCGCAGATAAAGCGTACGTAGGGAACTTTGGGATCCCTCTCGGTCTTCTCTATCTTTGACTTTAAGTCATCAAAGATAGCTGTTGCGTAGTCGAAGTTTTTCCCAGCTATCACTGAGTAAGCCATCTGGACCTGAACTTTGCTGTCTTGGTCCAGTGACCCACTCTTCCCACTCATACACTGGATGATGTGAGAGAAGATGTAGTTGAGCTGGGAAGGCATCAGGGCCTTCGTCACAAGAGTCAGCTTCTTGTTGGGAATCGTAGTCCTTGGTTTAGGTTCCCAAGCGTATTCCATGGCATCCAGAAATTGGATGAGTTCAGCGTCAGTTGGCAAGGCATCGAATCCATTCCTGGGTTTGTCAGGAAAACGCAGAGCTTTCCTCAGGCCTAGGGCAGTCATCATCCCTGAGCCCAGTTGAGTGCTGAAGGAGATGGCAGGGACCAGATCACCTTTTTGTTGGTGATCGAGGTTTCATCAGCAGTAAACCAGAATTACTGGAGAAGAGCTTTGGAGGGTGTTGGATCCACGGTGATGGCGTAAGCAATGCAGGATTGCTTCAGAAACATTGCGGCCTCCTTCAGATGAGGATACTTGACACCATCAAAATCGAGGCGAGCAAGATGATTGTTCTTTGGGAGCTCAGAGTCAGAAATGGCGAACTTGACGTTCTTTGAGGCGACAAGTGCAGATTGAGTCATTCTGAATTAGAAGTAGATAAACGAGTAGAAAAAGAATTTTAGTCTAAAAATAACGAAGATTTGCTAGTTTCTATTTGAGGAAAGAAACGTAGAAAATCAATCATATTTGCAAATTAAAACAGTTTATCTTAGAACAAGATTTAAGAACAAGAATTAAAACCAAAGATTTTGAATGAAGAAAATCAAAGTAAAATGGTTTTTAAAGAATAAAATCAAAAAATGAAGATGATTTTATGTGATTAGAATCTTATAAACCCATAAATGGAGTTTTATGTTCAAAGATTTAAGAAAAGAATAAGAAGAAGATCAAGAATAACCTGTTGATCTTCAAAGAGAGTGATGCAAATGCTTGAAAGTGTTAGAATGCTTGAGAGTAAATTCTTGCTTTGAAAGTATTTGCAGAAGGCGTAAAAATGATAAGAATGGAAAAACATTCTTTTTATACGTGAGAGAGAGGAGAGAGAGTGTGAGAGGCGCGAAAACAAATGCTCATCATGACATGGACACGTCCCACGAAGTTGATTGGATAGAAGGGCAACGGACGAATGTGTCAGAGAAAAAACATGTCGTGGATTGTCGGTTCAAATGACGTCACAGAAGAAAGACTGTTAATTTTTTCGTTTTGAAAGTATCACAAAAAAAATCAGCGATAGAAATATCAGTGATTAATGTATTTTTCAAAAAAAGCTTTTAATCATTTGAAGAAAGTTCAGTGATTAAAGTTTATGTTTTGAAAAACATCTTAACTGAGTTAAGATTCAGTTGTGGAGATGGAGAGAACGTACCTGAGAGTCAGAATGTTTATCAGAGAGAATGATGAAAGGGGAACTTTTGATTACTGACACAATGCATGAACGCTGAAGAATTATTCTTCGAGGTTCAGCATTCCAAGCTCACTGATGAGAAAGTTGAATCTTGTCTCATCAAGAGGTTTGGTGAATAAATCAGCAAGCTGAAAGTCAGTAGGAATAAAGTGAAGTTCAATATCACCATTCATCACATGATCTCTGATAAAGTGATATCTGATCTCAATGTGTTTCGTCTTTGAATGTAGCACTGGATTATTTGCTATAGCGATAGCACTAGTGTTGTCGCAATAGATGGGAATTTTTGACAGCTGAAGGTCATAATCTAATAGTTGATTTCTCATCCACAAGATCTGAGAACAACAGCTTCCAGCGGCTACGTATTCAGCTTCAGCTGTGGAAGTGGACACCGAATTTTGCTTCTTACATGTCCAACTTACCAGCTTTCCTCCCAGGAGTTGACATCCACCAGTGGTACTCTTTCTGTCTAGTTTACAGCCTGCAAAATCACTATCAGAATAACCAGTTAGATCGAACCTTGAGTCTTTGGGATACCAAAGACCGAGGTTAGGAGTTCCTTTCAGATATCTGAAAATTCGCTTTACAGCGATTAGATGGGATTCCTTGGATTCAGATTGATAGCGTGCACATAAACAAGTAGAGTACATAATGTCAGGTCGGCTCGCTGTAAGATACAGCAGGGAGCCTATCATTCCTCTATAGGCAGTGACATTAACAGGTTTTCCAGAAGGATCTTTGTTAAGTGTCAGGGGTGGTGCCATAGGAGTTTTCATCGCTGAAGTTTGTGTAAGATCAAACTTCTTCAGCATATCTTTAACATACTTGCCTTGGCTGATAAAAGTACCTTTGTCAGATTGCTTAATCTGAAGACCAAGAAAATATGTCAGCTCACCCATCATACTCATTTGATATTCTTTCTTCATTCGTTCAGCGAATCGAGTACACAGAGATGGGTTAGTAGAACCAAATATTATGTCATCGACATATATTTGTACAAGAATTATATGACCTTTTATCTTTCTGAAAAATAACGTATTATCAGTCTTGCCACGTTCAAAATTTTCAGAGATAAGAAAAGATGAGAGAGTGACATACCAAGCACGAGGGGCTTGTTTTAGACCATAGAGAGCCTTATCCAATTTATAAACATAATTTGGATGCTTAGGGTCATAGAACCCTGGAGGTTGTTCTACATAGACTTCTTCATTCAACTTTCCATTTAGGAACACTGATTTTACATCCATTTGATAAACGATGAAGTCTTTATAGACTGCATAAGCTAAGAATAGTCGAATTGCTTCGAGCCTGGCCACAGGGGCAAAGGTTTCATCATAGTCTATGCCTTCCTCTTGTCTGTATCCCTGAGCAACAAGTCGAGCCTTGTTGCGGGTTACAGTTCCATGTTCATCTAACTTGTTTCTAAACACCCATTTGGTGCCTATAACAGTTTTATCAGATGGTCTAGGAACGAGATTCCAAACTTTGTTTCGAGAAAATTCAGTCAGCTCTTCTTGCATAGTGCTGACCCATTTTGGATCTCTGAGGGCATCATCAGTCTTCTTTGGTTCTATTAAAGAGAGAAAATTTACAAAGAGACAGATATTACCTGAGCTTCGTCGTGTCTGAATACCTGCTTTGAGATCACCAAGAATTTCATCTATTGGGTGATCTTTGGTCCATCGCTGAGCAGGAGCATGATTGCTTAACTCAGAGGTTGGATCAACAATTGGAATGTTTACTGATGAGGACGTTTGAGGTTCATCAGCGATTAACTGTTGAGTAGGTTCACCAGAGAGGTTTTCAGACGAAGGCAGATTTGATGGTAGTAGTGTGTTTAGAGGTTCTGCTGAAACCCATAAGGTGGATTCAGCGGTAGGATGTATAATGTTTGGATCATCATCAGCGGCTGGAGGATCAGAATGCTGATGGTTTGAGAAGAAAGGTTTTGTTTCTCTGTAGTGAGAAAGCATCCAAGCATTTAACTCTTCATTGTCAGCGATTGATTTAGAGTTCGCTGAGCGAGTTTCATCAAACGTGACGTGAATTGTTTCTTCTACAGTTTGTCTTCTCTTGTTGAAAACTCTGTAGGCTTTGGAGATGGAGGAATATCCTAGAAATATTCCGTCATCAGCTTTTGGGTCGAACTTTCCAAGTTGATCTCTGTTGTTTAAGATAAAGCACAGACAACCAAAGATATGAAGAAAGCGGATAGAAGGCTTTCTTCCATGAAAGAGTTCATAAGCTGTCTTTCCAGATCGCTTTATTATCAGCGATCTGTTTTGAGTAAAACATGTAGTGTTTACAGCTTCTGCCCAAAATTGCGTAGGGAGATGAGAATCGTTGAGCATTGATCTGGCAGCTTCAATGATCGTTCTGTTTCTTCTTTCAGCGACTCCGTTTTGCTGAGGTGTTCTTACTGAAGAGAAATTATGAAAAATTCCCTTGTTCTCAAAGAAATTGTTCAGGGAACTGTTTTTGAATTCAGTTCCGTGATCACTTCTTATTGAACGAACAGTAAGATTATTCAGCACTTCCATCTTTTTAACAAAGGATATTAGTTCTTCTGGAGTATCACTCTTGCAGCGAAGAAAGATAACCCAGGTATAGCGAGAGAATTCATCTACAATGACAAGTGTATATTTCTTTCCAGCTATTGATTGGATGTTGACAGGGCCAAACAGATCCATATGCAGATCCATATGCAAGAGCTGAGGAGGACTTGTCACTGAGGAAACTTGTTTCGATTTGAAACTAGCTTTTGTTTGTTTTCCTTTTTCACATGCTGAGCAGAGATATTCTTTAGCATATGAGTGCTGAGGAAGACCAGTAACCAGTTCCTTAGATGATAGAGAATTCAGGGTTTTAAATTTTAGATGAGAAAGCCTTTTATGCCATAGCCAGTTGACATCAGAAGAGGCTTTAGAAAGAAAACATATGTTTTCAATGGTCGTAGAGTCCATGTCTATTACATAGACATTTTCTCTGCGATAACCACTGAGAGCAAGTTTTCCTTTCTCATTTACCACTGAACATGCTTTCTTAGAAAAGCGAACTTCGTAGTCTTTGTCACATAGCTGACTGATGCTTAGAAGATTGTGCTTCAGTCCATCTACATAAGCGACTCTTCGAAAGGTAGTTTTCCCATTGCTGAGAACACCAAACCCTCGGGTAATTCCTTTTTCATTTCCACCAAAGGTCACAGAGGGACCTTTCTCTTCCTTGTATTCAGTGAGCAGGTCTTTCTGTCCAGTCATGTGTCAAGAACATCCACTGTCGAGATACCAGATGCCCTTTGATCCCTGCATACATAAGGAAGATTAAGCGTTGTTTGGTACCCACTTTTCAATGGGTCCTTTAGAGTTAGTGGATAAGGAAGGTTCAACTGTCTTCTCAGTAGATGAAGATTCAGCTTCAGTGGTAATCTTCACTTTGGTTAATTTCTTAACCTTAGTGGTATTTTTCACCTTGGTTGATTTTTCAACCTTGGTGACCTTCTCAGCTTTAGAGGCATTTTTCTTCACTTTAGCTATTTTATCATCTTTGGTGGCATTTGGACATTTACTTGCAATATGGTCAGTAAAACCACAGTGATAACATTTTCTGTATTTGAAAATGGTTTTAGGACCAGAAGTAGAAGGTTTTGCAAGTTTAAGATGAGGAGGTCCAGGTCCAAGAAGGCTTTTCTCTTGAGATCTGGGAGGAATTTTAATTTCTTCAGATCTCGTGGGTTTAAGGTCAATCTTTAGCTTTGGAGGACAGAGATCAAAAATTTCTATCACTGAGCTAGAGGATTGCTTAGCTAAAGGTTTAGAAGGAACTTTCAACTTTGCTTTCCTGGTTGCCTTCTGAGGAAGGAGAATGGACTTTCCTTTATCCGCAGACTTAGTGTCTTTGGATTTTTCCTCAGAGATGGGATTTGAAGAAGAACAGGGATAGAATTGATTATAAGAAGTATCAAAGAAGGAATTGACAAACGTTCCAAACTTAAGCGAGGAACTTTCTTCTTTAGTTACATCCTGTGGTTTCCAAAAACCAAGACCAGTTCTATCACTTTCAGGAATTTGAGCATTTATTATCTCAGAGATTTTTGTTGATGATTTGCACCATTTTTCAACATGAGCCTTTTCTGCTTTTAGAGCAACGATGGCTTGTTCGCGTTCAATGCTGATGATTTCATTTATAATGACTTGATCTTTCAACTTTTCTTCTAAAAGATTTAGTTCTCTGATCTTTTCATGACATTTCTCTAGCTCTTGAGTTAAATGAACATTTTTATTTTCAGCTTGAGTTTTGTCATTTAGAGCATTATAAAGGTCAATCGTCAGCACATCAACAGCATGACTTCTCTCAGCTTCAGGCAGAGAGGGATTTGTAGAGATAGATACCTGAGATGATATGTAGCTCATAGAAGGTTCAGATGGTTCTTCCACTTCTTCTTTAATCTCAGCCATGAGGCAAAGATTAGCGACTTCTTCTTCATCAGAAGTTGATTCTTCTGATTCAGCCCAGTCGTGTTCTTCAGCGATGAGACCTTTACCTTTTCGCTGATAGCTTTTCAGCTTTTGATATTTGTTCTTCAGCTTTTGGTATTTGTCATCACTGGATATTCTTGAGGTAGAGGGTTTGAAAACCTTTTTCGACCTGCACTCACTAGTAAAATGTCCAATCTTTTCGCAGTTATAGCAAGTGGCAGTAGCCTTATCAACCGGAGTTGATTTTGGCTTTTCAGTAAGAGAGAGAGGTTTACTTCTTCGGAAGTTGCTCTTTCTTGCAAATCTCTTAAAAGAGCTTGTCAAGAGTGCTAAGGACTCATCAAACTCTGAAAGATCAGGGTCTGATAGATCCTCAGATTCAGAATTTAATTCAGTGATGGTGAGAGTAGATCTCTGAGATGGAATTATGTCTGAAGAGACTAAAGCAACAGGAGTGCTTTTGGATTCTTTAGAATCTTTTACAAGATTCTTCTTCAAAAGATTCGATTGCTCATAGTTGAGCAATATTCCATACAAAGTGCTTAAAGAGAGATAATTTAAGTCTTTTGTTAGCTTAAGACATATTGAATAACTGTCCCAGCTTTCAGGAAGACATTCCAAGAATTTTGTTAGGACCTCAGAATTAGAATAGGTCCTACCAACAGTTCTTAGGTCAATGATTAGGCAGTTAAACGCTGATGAACGTCAGAAAGAGATTCATTCTTACCAGCGATAAAACTTTCATACTGTCTTACCAAGTTAATCTTTCGAGTCTCTTGGATTTCAGTGGTGCCCTCATATTGAACACATATGGTTTCCCACATTTCTTTAGAAGTTTTCAGATGCATGATGGAATGGAAAACTTCATCAGGTAGAGCCACTGAGATAATAGTCTTTGCTCTTGCATCCATGCCTACCTTCTTTTTATCTTCATCACTCTATTGTCTTATTTCCTTAACGACATAGCTTTCAGGGACAGCTTCTGTGGTGGCAGTAGCGGGAACAACAACTATAATTCTAACAGGTTCATAGGGTCCATTTTCTATATATTCAGGTATAGTAGGATTCGCACCTTCAAGAAATAGCATCATTCGATTTTTCCATAGAGAAAAGTTATCTCTGCTAAATCGAGGAGGTTTAGAAAGTGAACCATTATCATAGTAGTTTGTGTTTGTGTTTAGTGCCATTTTAGAATAGCAAGGAAGAGTATACAGCAAGATCTTGTTTATTAGATTAAACAAACTGCTCTGATACCACTTGTTGGTCCCGAAGGTGCTTAACAAGTTTGTAGAAGGGGGGGGGGTTGAATACAAACACATAAATTAAGGTTTAATAAATTGTTTATTGAAGAATCAAATACAATTTACTAGTTTGTTGCAGAATAAGATTAAGACAGACTCAATCTAAACAAACTTAATAAACACTAAGATGATTGCACAAGAAATTCAGAGAATGGGGATTAAGAGATATAGAAATCAAGGGTTTCTATTTTGGGGTTCAAGGATTGAGCACCCTTAAGATAAAGGGGCGAACTTCCTATTTATACCCTATGCATTAAATGCATGACAGGGCACTTTACACGTGGCGTTCACTGATTGGCTTCGGGAGTCTGACTTTTGGGAGACATGCTTTCGGCCGGATCATGAACAGTGTAGTTGACAGAGTTGTTGTACGTATGGTGGCAGAGACATGTCCGTTCTGACATATAGTAATAAGTTGTGCAAGGATAGACAAAAGGAAACTTGAGGCATAAGCTTTGTGATCGATTGATCGCTGAGTATCTCTTATTTCAGAGATAAAGAGATTCAGCTATCGCTGAAGCTTTTCCTCATGTTCCTTCGCGTATATGTAGAGTTGTCTTTGCTTCACTGATATCCGCATCAGGTCACTAGTAGACTTCTCTTTGTTCAGTGGCTTCGTCTTCGATTCAGCTGTGAACATTTGTTGACGCGAGGCTTGTCTTCAGGGATTACGTTTACTGTGTTACATCAGAAACTATCAGTGATAACTGAACAGAGTCAGTCTAATCGCTGATAGTGAAACATTAATACATAGAAATGTTTATAAGAAAGACTATCAGCGATAACTGAACATACTCAGTCTGATCGCTGATGGTGAAACACTAATACATATTAAAACGTAATTTTCACTAAGTATAGAAGAGGGTCGTTATCAAATCACTGAGAGAGTTTGGATCAACACTAAGTGTGGGTAAACATGAACAACTCTTACAGCCATGTAGTGTAAGATGTGTTAAGCAAGCAAATGAGGAGTCTCCGACCCAACTAGGAAATTTCATACCCATGTAGTACAAAATTTTCAGACTTCTCAACTTAGTATAAGGCCTTAGTCCTTCAAGTACTTCATATTCAATTATTTCATTACGATAATCATCAAAGACGTCACTCCATTCCATCTCCCATAAAGACCCTTCTTTAGTTGTAAGTTGTCCTCTTTTCCATGAATTTCATTTATCATCCTGTGCAACCCCTGAATGGAAAGTTGACCTTGAAGATGCAATAGGCCATGAAGATTGGATAATTTGAACCCATTAGCTCCACCAATAATGACTTTGGATATAGTTTATAGCCCTTTCAACCCTTCAATTCTGAATGGCATCTTGATCAACTTTGGAGTAATACTGATGTCAATATGTCGTAAGTTTCTTAACTTTACACAACTTTTTGGCAAGATAGATAACTCAAAAAAATGAGAAACCAACAAGATCTGTAGATTATTAAGGTCACCGACTTCTTCCGGTAAACATCTAATACATGTTTTGGAAAAATCAAGGTATCGCATATGTTTGAGACTACCAATGAATCATGGTATCTCTGTGATTGCATAATTACTTAGGCTTAGCACCTTTAGCAATTGTAATTGGGAAAGTAGTTCGATATGAACCTTGTTTGATAAGCGGAAAAGTTGCCACTTCTTTAACATTATTGACACAGCTAAGAATGTTCGTAGACATCTTCCTTTTTGTAATGCTTTGAACTTTCTGTATACTCCGTAATCTTGAAGAATAAATGAAAGGTGGTGGAACCTCACTAAACCTTGATTCTGGTCGTAAACATTAATCTTATCATCCAAAGTAAAGAAAAACTCGCTTGCAACACTCGTGGCCAATTCATTTATCAAGTTGTGCATTGTATATTGCGACATATCATCATTTGAATGCTGAAAAAACGACCTTAACTTTAGCTTTTCAAAACACTCACGACCTAAAATCTCCATTGACTTGCTGCCACTTGACTCGTACAAAAATCCTTCTACCATCCGTAGTAGGACTAGTTCATCCTTATCAAATATGTAGTCCTTGGGGAATAACGAGCAATACGCAAACATCTGCTTCAGATGTGGTGGGAGCTCATAGTAGTACAGTTTTAGAGCCGGAAGAAGCTTACCTTTATTCTGTAAATTCCATATCTCACTATTCAACAACTCCTCCCATTCTTGATCTTCTTTTTTTGTTCTCAACACCCTCCCAACTGTTATCAAAGCCAAAGGCAATCCACCATATTTCTTCATGATCCTTTCACCTTGCAATTTAAGTAAGTGTTGGATGTGAATCGAAGTTTTGTTTACCCATGCATGTTGAGCAAATAAAGATAGAGCTTCTTCATCTGACAAAAGCTCTAGAGGGTAAGCTTGAATGAAGTCCATCACCAGTGCAACTGTGGTTTTCCGCGCTGTCACGATAATTTTACTTCCTGGTGCCCCTACAACAAAAGGGCATTGGAGGAGTTCCCACTCCTTATAGTCTTCATTCCAGACATCGTCTAGAACAAGTAGGAATCTTTTCTTTGAAAGCTTTTTTGTAAGGGCCACTTGAAGCTGATTTAGATTTTCACACTTTTTGTCATCTCCACCAACATCTTTAAAAGTAGCCTTGCTAATATTAGAGATATCGAACTCATCTGAAACACAAACCCATGACATGAGTTCAAAACGATCCTTCACTTTCCTTTCATTGTACAAAACTTGGGTGAGAGTGGTCTTGCCAATTCCTCCTAGGCCGACTATGGACATGATGCTAACATTTTCACAACATCAGTCATTCCCCAACAACTTCCCAAGCATTGCCTCTTTTTCCCTTTCTGGCCCACACTTTTTGATACATCAACCAACGAAGTTTCCTCCAATCGTTTACTTGCTCTATTTGACCTTTCAAAAATATTATTCAAACCCAGAATATTTTTCTTCTGTACAAGATTATGCAATTTCGTTGTAACCTCATCGAGTTTAGAACTCATTTTATGACCATACCCAATGGTATGAGGAGTGAAATATGTACAACAAGTTGGAATGAACTTGAATTCCTTACTAGTGTTGGCAGAAAATTGTTCATTCAAATTGCGCCTCATAGCTTCAGTGGCCAAATCATCAAGGAGGTCATCTATGTCGTAAGCCAAATGCTCAAGTTTGTGCAACCATAATTGAATAGCTTTCTCTCTCAAGTGTTTCTGCCCTACATCTGTTGGTGATTTTAGTGTCACCGGGCATTTAAGTGTAATTGGTTATAACACGAGTACTAATGGGTTTCAAACTGTAATCTAATATAAGTTAGGTGGTGCGGAGTGCACACTTGTTATACGACGAGTTTTATCCCGGACACGACGAAATGGCGAGGGTCAAGGGAGTCGCGCCCCTTTGCGGGGTCCAAAGGGCAGAGCCCCTGGCTGTGGTTAGAGGCTCTCTGTAGAGGCTCTGATGCCTATTTTTGCAGAGCCTCTGATGGCTTATGGTAGAGCCTCTGATGGCTCACGGCAGAGCCTCTGGTGCTCACGACAAAGGCTCTGGAGGCCTTTTGCAGAGGCTCTGGTGGGCGTCTCTATGGCCGTCTCTGGACCAGAGATCTGCAGTTACTGAACATTTAATGATCAGTTATTTCCAACCCTTAATTTTAGCTAAATTGGTTGTAACTGACCATAATAGCTAATAATTTTCCATCATTGACATTTCAGTTATTTTCCTATTTTGCGAATGGGACTAGTATATATACAATATATATATATACTAGTTGTGTACCCACGCAATGCGGCGGGAATCATGAATGTAAACGATTTAAACAAACCAATAGACCAGAAGATGCAACAGAAAGCCCAACTAATCTGCTGCACAAAACTTATCAGAGGCCAAAGATTATATAATCCAGTAGCCCACTTGATCTGCTGCACAAAAATAAAAATCAGACAAAATAGCCACCAAATGGGAGTTCTACCATAGAAATCAAGAAGAATCCAACTTAATAAACTATCCCAAAAGCTAAAGAAATACACAACAGCCCACAACAGGTAGACATAGATCTGAAAACACAATGGGAAAATCAAAACAGAATGGAATATCCTCCTCCTTATATCTCTCATCTGATACACCTAAACCAGCAACAAACCATGGAATAGATACATACATAACTTAAAACCACTCATTCTTGCAAAGTGTAGTGTTTTTTTTTTCATTATCACAAGAACTTTGTTTGCAAGTTTCATTCACTATGTACAACAAACACTAATAAAGCTAAAATCAGAGTAGTGAATGTCATACTTTTAAAGCAGAACACGTATTCTAAAGTTCCTTCCTGAAGCAGCAATGGCCGAATTTCGGGACCAATTATGTTATTTTCCAGATAGATAATGTAAAACAGAAGAACAAAAATCTCGATAACTGAAAAGGATAGGATACATCTCGGTTACAAAGAAAGAATCCTACCAAGAAATGTAGTTTATCATGTAAGACTTGGTTAAATGTAGTTTATCATGAGAAGGTGATGCAAAAAGAATATTAGACTTTGTTGTAAGGATCACTGTCGTGACTAACTTACAGAAAACTTCCACAAAAAAATGAAGTCAAGATAAGCGTCATAGAATTATTTGCATTCTAATCTAATTTCATAGTCATTGTGACCATGCAACAAAGTATTCTGGGATTATACCGCACAGAAGGTGCTGACATTGGAGTATGTTCCAGGTTTCAATCTGAACTCTATAATTCTTATGAAATTATCTAATCTAATACTTAAGTCTGATGAGCCAAATAGTTCCCGTGTTAAAAGGTGCTTTTACGTTTGATTTTTTTGTGAAACAGGCATCAAGATTAATAACATAGATGCTTAAAAAGAAAAGGGTTTTAGTTCATCCCAAATCTCTTCGCACGCCATTGAATCATTGAATCGTACTTGATTCAGGTTGAGAATCTTACTCTTCATTCACCACCTCTCACATTTATTGATTGCAAAAGTCACAAACTGTTAAAATTTCTTTTCGACTGAATTTTCATTATTTTTGTTTATAATATGCATATACTAAAAACAGGTTTCTTTCATGCTAATCCTCATCCTGGGAATCTTGCTGTCGATGTGGATGAGTCATTAATCTAATATGATTTTGGCATGATGCGGGAGATTAAAGTCATTAAACCTTCACAAGAGAAAGATTGATGGATCTTTTCTATGCAATTTATGAAAAAGATACGAAAAAGGTCTCATTGCATACTTTTTCTAGAATTTTGAATTCTCCCTTGTACCATAAAGCAATGACACCATAATTTGGTTTCTTTATGCTCACTTTGTGGAAACTTCTATACTTCAATTTGTGCATCTAGATTAGCTTAAAGATAGTATATGATATTATGCAGGTTATGAACAGTTTGATAAGTCTTGAAGCGCTTCAACCTACTCCACAAAGTCAGCAGTATGCAAAACATCGTCTTTTCATTTGAATTTAAATTTAAATGCTTAAATTGAACCTCTAACTATAAGCCATTTAATCCTGCATCTAGTCAATTTTGGTCCATCTATTCTTCATACCTGATTTATCTCCATTTCAATCATAGGATAACTTAACCAATTAAGCTAACCACCCATTAAACTTGTTAAGTTGAAAACAAACATCCCCTAATATGTTACATCTTAATCCATCTTAACAACATTCACTGATAAAAAATAGAGTATTTCTTTGAAAGCTTGTACAACAGAAGTATAATTGTTTTGCATCAGTTAGAGCATCTCCAACCATCCGCTAAAACCACGTTTTTGCCGGCTTCCTAGCTCCAACCGGCCGACATATTAATTTTTTTTTTGCCGGCCACGAAATCAAAGTCTTGACCGCTAAATCCATAGGGCCCACTCACTTTACTCTTTTTTTTTGTTTTCAATTATTTTAATGCTAAATCCATAAGGCTCACTTCACTTTACTCTTTTACTTTACTGATTATTTAAAAATAAAGTATAATAGTAAATAAAATATGTTATTTTAATATGGGGTCCACAAATTTAGTGTTTTTTTAGAGGATGGTTGGAGTTGAGTTTTTTTTTTTTTTGTGTTGATGGACCCACCATATTTGGTGTTTTTGGTGTTTTTGGTGTTTTTTTTTGTGCTAAGGTTGGAGATGCTCTTAGTAAAGGACAACCTATATGATATGCTTTGTCCTAAAAAAGGACGCATTTCATTAAGCAAACACATCGTTCATAAGAATTAGTATAATTGAGATGCAACATGCAATTATTGACTCATGAAAGTAATAAATAATCTCTAGATGATTTGCACATCTTGTTTTCCGTCAAATCAGTTCATTCAGAAGAAACCATGGTAAAAAAATAGCAATCAAAACCCAAAGTTGACTTGTGTGTTTATTTGCATACAACTGTATTACTATGGATGGAGAAACTAAGATTCAAGTTGATGAAATACATTAGATTTTTGGTTTGCATAAACAACTACTGGTTTGGTTTATTTATTTATTTATTGATTACATGGCTTTATAATTGGTGGTTGATGTTTGGTCTGTCCCATGGCCAAACCAGTCTTATTTTCTTCATTTTTGGGTTTATGGGATCTGCTACTGTTTGGTCCTTTCTATGCTATTTGATGCTCAACAACAACATTCAAATGGGCTGCTGTTACGGGTTTGATAATGGGTTCCACCATCATGGATCTGTTTATTAGAATGATGTCCAATGCATTTTCTAATTCTGTTTGCTGTTCTTTGTTAATTATTTTTAGGGGTTAGACCTGTTTGGTTTATTATTGCAATGGCCATGGGCCTAATTGCAATAACTAATTTGGTTGTTGGGATGCTCTTCTTTAGTTATCAACTCTAGAATAGGATGGAGTCATATCACAAACTGGTTTACAGTGGGCTGCTGGTATATCGACACTGACACAGATCCATCCGATGGTTAGTCTTTTTCAATCTTCTTTATCTGGGTTTTTATTGTTTCTTCACATTCCATCAAAAAGTTGTCTAATTTGCCGTAAATGGTTTGTGTGATTATTCCTGGTCATAACTATTTGATGACTCTCAACACCTAATCGTTTCCCAAGTCTAATGTTGCTACTAAAAGCCTCAGTTACCAAGAAAGGGTTGATATATGAGTTAATGCTAGGGGAAACTTTATACAGATCAAACCTCAAGATTTCAAGGAGAATCAAAGTTTTCCTAGCTGACTTAAATATAGCATGTCTGGATTTGTTTCTAGAACATGCCACTATAATCCTTTGTTTTTTCTAATCTATAGCCATGTACTTTTTACACATAGAAATAATGCTTAAATATGTAGGCTCAGACTTAGAGCATCCACAATGGAGGTTCTTAACTTTCTACCTTTTGCTTTCACATATGGATAACCTCAACAAAATAAAGCTCTACAATAGAGGTTATTACAATAACCTAGCCAACCCTTTCTCTTAGAGCTTTATAAAGCTTTAAGAGATAATAGGATTAACCATCACACCCGAGATCTTTGATAGTGGCGGTATCCACTCATACATATCATATACTATGGTGATCTTTTTTTTTTGTCAATTATAGTAATTTTTGTATGCATTCCTATCTTAACAACTTTGAGTGCTTTGGTTAATTAGGTTGCAAGTTCTATTGTTGAGACAAATTACACTTGTAACGAATTATGTCTGTACTTTTAATTCTTTTAGTGGTCTTAGCAATTAGGTTCAATGTAGAACAACCAACCATAAGCTTTACTCAAAAGCCTTTGGTACCTCTACTCTAATCTCAGTACCTTGATGTTATAAAAATACATACAGTAGTTTTATGATCAACAAGGAGATAGATGCATTTTGATGTTAAATTATATTTGTGCTTAAATAATATCCTTGTTTTAAATACAGGGATTCTGAAAGTGAAGTACCATGTCTACTTCTCTTGATGCCCTATTTGCTGTTGAGGATGACAATGTCATTGTTTCAGATGATTCTGATAGTGATGGCATCTTTAAGAGGTTAAAGACTTAACTATTGCAATGTTTTTAATTGATATTGAAAACTTTTATAGGCTTAATTTTTTGTATCATATAAAATAATTAGGACCCAAGCTGTGAAAATCTCTCCACAAATGACAATGGTGTTCCTTTAGAATGTTAGGCACTTCTTCTTTTCACCATATCTTCAAGTCACTATGTTCTACTTGCTCACTTGAGTGTTGTCTTTTCTCCCCATACCTTAATGCCTTGCCTTTTATATTCAGTTTTATAACTGGTTAACATCTATTTAGATGACAGGGATGAACGTGCTTTGTCTATTCATAATCAAAAGATCTATGAAGAAGTTGCAAAGCATAAGAAATCATTGAACAAATTGAAGAATAAAGTGAGTATATTTTTTGAAATAAAGCACTGGGAATTTTCAACAAGAAGATCAACAAGGTTGACTTTAAAGAAATCTGTAGAGACAGATGTGATGCAGAGGGAAAGAAATGAACCTGTGAAGATCGATTCGTTTTTGGATGAAGCCAGTGAACCCAAATCGAGCTGCAAATCGTGAACCCAAATCAAAACAAAATCAAAAGCAAAATAAAAATAAAAAAACAAGAGTTACCAATGGATGAAATCAGGTAAAATCAGAGAGTTAGGGTTTTTCATACACTACTTGAAATCAAAATCGGAGAGGAGAAGTCGACTAGGTTTCTTAAAATCAAATTCAACACAGACAAAACTTGAGAGAGAGCGAGAGAGAGAGGAGATTTCACCGATGATAAATCTTGGCAGGTAGAAGAATTTATATGCGTTGAAATCTTGGGAGCCATCAAGTAGCAGGCAGAAGGAAATGTATAAATCTTCCATTTCAATATGGTTGAGTTTGTATCTCAGTATGGTGTGAGACTGAGAGATGTGAAAGATCGGAAGAAGAAGAAGAAGAAGGAGGAGGAGGAGGAGGAGGAGGAGGAGGAGGAGAAGAAGTGTGGTATTCAAGGTATGGGCTAAGACTAAAGAGTGAAGGGGCTGAGACTCGTACTACGGGTGGTTGTGTAAAAGTGTTTCCACTTGTACATCATGCATCAAATCTTGTAATTAAGAGTTTTTGAATTTCATGCTTGAATTGGTAGTACTTTATGCTTTAAGACTTGTCTTTAAGACATTTAGTGTAAACCAATATTAAAGTAGTATATATATATATATATTCTTATGTTTAAACTCATGCTTTTGAACAATCATTTCATACTCTCCAGCAAATTTGCTCTCGTTTTTGTGCCTAAAATCGATTGTTTCTTGAGTCTTATCTTGGATTTAGTGCAACCCATGCATAGGGTCAAAATACCAATTCGAAAAGTGACCTATACGATTATCAAGAAATCCGGTCAACTGATCGATTCCCTTTTTGCCCGTGTTTCTCTAACAGCATCAGCATCAGCAAGCACAACTTGGATCTGGAACAAGATATTGTTCCATTTGTTCAGCTGAGAATAGATTCCTTCAGATCGAGCAAGCCTGATTAAGTCAACAGAGGACAACTTCTCAAATAACACTGTGATGAATTCCGCAAGAAAGATTGTTTATTTCTTTGGTCTTCGATGAAAATTTGCAGCAAAGGCATTGACTGAGAGTACTGTGTGTAAATCAGAATATATTTCCAGTCTCAATATTAGAGGATAATGGAGAAGTAGGTCCTACCAGCCGGCTTCCATTTGCACATATAATAAAATGTATATTCATAGCAGCTTCTGTTATTTGCAAATATGATAAAGTATATATATTTTGAAGTTATTAAAATCTTGTGATTCTTTTTTATAACTTTTTGGTTCCAACGTTTCGTGTTTTTGTTTTCTTTTTCTTTCAGCATTCAAGTTTTCTAGTTATATATTATAAGTACATAGTTGTCTTCAACTTGAAATTATAATATAACTATGTTTGAGCATAAAACACGCTGATATGCGTTGCAGTTATTTGTCTTTCACTTGCAACATGCAATAAATTAAGTAGTCGCATACAGTGGGCTGATCAATACCTCTAAACTAATGCAATTTTTTAACATATTATCTTGCATAGGGTTTTTTTTTTTGTTTTGTTTCCCATCTTTATTCAATTTAAGCAGTAAATATTGGGTTAATTTTTTGTCAAGAAATGAATATATATGTACAACCACTACTACAAAAAGATATTTTTTACACGGTTGTAAAGAGCTTTTTACACGGTTTTGCAACCGTGTAAAAGGCCACCATGTAAAAAAGTGCGAAACCTTTTTACACGGTTTTGGAACCGTGTAAAAATGTCCTTTTTTTACACTGTTCCAAAACCGTGTAAAAAGGTGACAAAAACCATGTAAAATGTCTCAATTTTACACAGTTGTTAAGCAAAACCGTGTAAGAAGTTCTAAATTTTACACGGTTGTTAAGCAAAACCATGTAAAAATGTCTCAATTTTACACAGTTGTTAGGCAAAACTGTGTAAAAACAAAGACCTTTTTACATAGTTGCTTGGCAAAACCGTGTAAAAAGTCACCTCTTTTTACACGGTTGCTAATAGAAACCGTTTAAATATGCCACAACTTTTTACACGGTTTTAACTTACAACTGTGTAAAAATATTACAAAATCAAATTTTCAAATTTTGATTTTTTAAAATATAAATTTCATCGCTAATATTTGATTTTTTTTAAAATATCAATTTTATATTTATTTTCGTAGCACATATATAAAATACATATTAAATAACAAAATCAAATTTTCAAATTTGTATTCGATCAAATATTATACCACAACTATTAAACTTTTACAATTTTATAAATGGATCACTACTTAAAAATAACAAAAATTAACAAGATTGTGTTTACCAAACTAGACAAATAAGCCATGAAATTGTTCTCATCCCATAGAACATGATAAAAAACGCGTCTGTAGTTGAATTTTCATCCCGAAAAAGCAGATTTGTTTTGTAACTTCTATTGTACTTTGTGCCGTATCTTCTGGATATAATACACAAGCCCTGCATCCAAAAGTTAAGCAAAGCAAACCAAACTCAGGACCCAAGATGATTATATATATCAATAAAAGTTCCACACCACAGAGATCGAAGATGAAGATGGATAATGGTGGCTCCAATCACAAATTAGGGTTACCTTTTAGTGGAAATACGAAGAAATCTGGGATGTTTTGATTCTGATTGAGATCGTAGAGATGAAGCAATTGATGAATGATGTGGGGATGGTGGTGGCGGGCGACTTGATGGAGTACTTAAAAACAAGAGAGGAAGTCCAATATGTCTAATTAATTGATTTACTTGCCTATGTCTAAGTCCAATATGTCTGGACTTACCATTATACACTTGATTGTATGCCATTGATAGTGTAGTTGCACTATCACAGTGAATAGAAATTGGCGGCATTGGCTTTGGCCATAAGGGTATGTTAATCAATAAGTCCCTTAATCATTATGCTTCTTTACAACAAGAAGCTAAAGCAACAAATTCCGATGCCATGGTTGAATTTGTTATGCAACTTTGTTTCTTTGATCCCCAAGACACTGCACCTCCGCCAAGTGTGAAAATCCATCCACTTGTAGATGCATAGTCTTCTTGATCATTTATCCAACTTACATCGGTGTATCCTTCCAATACTAAAGGATATCCACTATACTCCAAACCATAATCCATGGTTTTCTTCAAATACTTGAGTACCCGATTTACAACATCCCAATGTGCTTTTCCAGGCTTACTAGTATGTCTACTTAATCTTCCTACAACATAGGCGATATCAGGTCTAGTACAAGTCATAGCATACATTAAACTGCCAATAACTTTAGCATATTCATTTTGAGCTAATACCCTACCAGTATTAGTCATCAATCTAGAACCTACTTCGAACGGAGTGCTTACAGGTAAACAATCGAATTTATTAAAACGTTTTAATATCTTTTCAATATAGTGAGACTGGGATAGCCTTAGTTTATTGTCATTTCTAAGAATCTTTATTCCTAGAATAACATCAGCTTCTCCCAGATCCTTCATATCAAAATTTTCAGATAAGAGTTTCTTAGTCATTTGCACTTGTTCTAAGTCGGTTCCAAAGATCAACATATCATCCACGTACAAGAAGATGATAACCCCTCGACCATTAACAAATTGACTATAAACACATTTGTCTGATTCATTAATTTAGAAACCATTCGATAGAATGATTTGGTCGAATTTTTGATGCCACTGTTTGGGAGCGTGTTTCAGGCCATACAAGGACTTAATAAGTTTACAAACCTTCTTTTCTTGTCCTTTAACTATGAAACCTTCTGGTTATTCCATATATACTTCCTCTTCTAATTCACCGTTCAAGAATGTGGTTTTGACATCCATTCGGTGAATTACGAGTTTATAAATGGAAGCTAAGGCAATCAAAATTCTAATGGTGGATGTTCGTGCTATAGGGGCATATGTGTCAAAATAGTCTAGTCCTTCTTTTTGTGTAAATCCCTTAGCTACTAATCGGGCTTTAAACTTTTCAATACTGCCATCAACCCTTAACTTTCTTTTGAAAATCCATTTATTCTTGATAGCCTTTGAACCAGGGGGTAGGTTGACTAAGATCCAAGTATTATTACCTTTGATGGAATCCATCTCATCGTTAATTGCTTCTTTCCAAAAAGATGCATCATGAGATTTCATAGCTTCCGCATATGTACGTGGTTCTTCATCCAAGTTGTAAATTATTGGATATTTTTTCACTGAACCATGTCGATCACCTTCAACTAGGTACATTTCAAAGTTAGGCCCAAAGGTTCTTGCTCTTCTTTGACGTTTGCTTCTTCTAGGTTCAATCACTTGATGATTCGGGGAATCATCATCTTCCCTTTCATTATCTATGGGAATCTTGGTAGACATGGTTTCCTTAGAAACCTCATGTGCCTTTGGAATGCTTTTGAACCTTTGTTCGTCAAAATAAGCATCTCTAGATTATATGATGGTGTTAATATAAATGTGATCATTTGGTTCAACCACCATGAATCTATAAGCTTTGATATTTTGGGCATATCCCAAAAATATACATTCAATACCTTTGTCTCCTAACTTTCTCTTCTTAGATTCGGGAAGTCTCACAATTGCTCGACATCCCCAAATCCGAAGGTAATCTAGTTTAGGTTTCCGTTGATTCCATAACTCATAGGGAGTCTTTTGACTTATCTTGCTTGGTACTCTATTGAGTATGTAGCAAGATGTAAGTAATGCTTCTCCCCAAAATCCAGAACTTAATCCGGAATATGACATCTTGGAATTTACCATTTCCATCAAGGTACGATTTTTTCTTTCCGCAATACCATTTTGTTGTGGTGTATACGGAGTCGTCACTTGGTGAATAATTCCCGTAGATTCAAAATATCTAGGGTTATAATATTCATCACCCTATCCGTTCTTAAACATTTTATCTTTGTGTCACATTTAAGTTCTACTTCATTTTTGTAGATCTTAAACTTTTCAAGGACTTCATCTTTTGAATGTAAAAGATATACATAGCAATATCGAGAGTAATCATCGATAAAAGTGGCAAAGTACTTTTTACCACCAAGAGAGGGTGTAGCATGTAAGTCTCATATGTCACTATGCACTAAGTCTAAGATTTTAGATTATCTTTGGATTTGAGGGAACGGTTGTCTAGTAATTTTAGTATGCATACAAGTAAGGCACTTATGATTTTTATCATCTACCTTTGGAATTAAATCACTTTTTGCCATATTTTTCAAGTGTTTAAAGTGTACGTGACCTAATCGACCATGCCATAAAAGTAAGGAAGAATCAAAGTAAGCAGAACTAGTAGTAGTATTATTAGCATCAATCATATGTACACCGGGAGCAACCGCATTATTTGTGTTGCTTATGTCGATCATATTTACATCATTCACACTATTATTCACAACATCATTTATGTTTAGTTTAAACATTCCTCCGGTGAGATAACCTTTGCCGACGAATCTTCCGCCTTTAGAGAGTATAAACTTGTCTGATTCGAAGACGAGTTTGAAGCCATGTTTGTTGAGGATTGATCCGGAAACCAAGTTCTTTCGGACATCGGGAACATGGAGAACATCATTTAGGGTCAAAGTGTTCCCGTATGTGAATTCCAAAGTAACCTTCCCTTTTCCCTTGACCTGAGCGGTAGAGTGATTTCCCATGTAAAGTACGGAGTTAGAAGCTTCGTACGTTTTGAACATGTCCATGTTGTTGCACACATGTCGGGTAGCCCCCGAATCCACCCACCAACATTTGTCTTCCTCAAGTGAGAATACTTCGGAAATCATAGCAACAAAGTTGTTGCTTTTGAAGTTTCCATCTTTGGTGTTGTCACCACCATTTCCTCTTCTTCTTTTGAGAAGTCGACAATTACGTTTGTAATGTTCAGGCTTGTTGCAATTGAAATAAACCACGTGCTTCATATTCTTTTTCTTTTTACCATATTCCTCGTGGTGTTTCCTTTTCTTACCACCGGCTTTGGAAGTCTCTCCCTTTTCCTCGACCACATGAACTTTGGATGCATCTTCGTTGGATTTATTTTCCAATCGATATTGTTCTTCAATGAGAAGATGCTTTCCAAGTTCTTTTAAGGACATATCGTCCTTACGAAGTTTAAGATTTTTCTTAACATCTTTCCAAGAGGGAGGGAGTTTGTCGATGATCGATGCCACTTGGATCGATTCATCCATTTTCATGTCGTGTTGTGTGAACATACTAAGAATGTGCTCAATTTCATACATTTGATCCATAATAGGACGTGAATCTTTCATTTTGTAAGAATTAAATTTGGAAACGATAAATTTCTTACTTGTTGTGTCTTCCGTGAAGTACTTTTGTTCAAGAGCGTTCCAAAGTTCCTTTGTCGTTTCGATGTTTTGATAAACATCGAATAGAGGGTCAGACATAGCGTTGAGGATGTGACCGCGACATATGAAATCGTCGTTCTCAAACTTGAGCCTTTCTCGTGCCGAAGCAAGTGTCTCGTCATCGTGTTGTTCCGGGTATGGTTTGGTGAGGACGTAGGAGACGTTTAGAGTGGCCAACAAGAATTGCATTTTCTTTTCCCACCTTTTGAAGCCTCCACCGTCAAATCGTTCCAACTTGACGATGTCACAAGACATTTGTTGAAGATTCTTGATTGCCATCTTTCTTCGAAATTTGCTTTAAGATTGTTGTTTTTGGGGTTCTAAAACTAATGAATAAATTGGCTAAAAGAAATCTACTACTTATTGCTTCAAAGCGAGTTATCTCTATCCTTAAAGCAATTTCGCCCCTACCGTAGGTGCTTTGGGATTTGTCGAATTGCTTCTCAAGATACAATGAAACAACGTATGTGGATTGATTATCAACACCGCACAAGTGGGGATAATCCCGGTTAAACTATTGAGTTTCAAGGATTTTGAGAAACTAGAAAATTGTGTTTCTATAGCAACACAATTTCTAGCAATCCGGTATATGAAAAAGTTAATCCTTTTGGTGTCTAGAGGTGGATATATATATAGAGGAATGTCACAACCCTTTGAAGAGTCATGACCACAGGTTTTTGTGACAACAGTCACCTTTTGCGACGCTTTGAATCGTCGCATATATTCCAATAGGTGCCATCCATAGCTTTCACGACGGTCTGCTCTATGCACGGACCGTCGCATATGTCCAGGACACCTCTTAGGCCGAACCATGGTGTTGGTTCACGAATAGGTACCTTTTGAACCTAACCATCGCAACTGTTGGAACTATTCACGGACCATCGCTAATTCTCGTGAACAATCACAACTTAGTGTTGTGTAGTCGCTAATAGACATATCAAAAGAAAATTTGCGGCTCACGGTAATGCGTGTGTGCGAAGTGCAAAGTGCGCCCACGGTTGCGCACGCGTAATGGTGCGTTGCACCCTTGTGGAGCCCCCACCATTTTCCAATCTATTAAATTAATAAATGGAAATTGGTCCCATTTATATACCCACTTATTTTTCACTCTTCCACCTATGTGGGACAAAGTGAAAAGTACCAAAATGAGACTTTCTTATCTTCCTAAGACTTAACCCAAAATATTTTAGACTCTAACTTATTTTGAAAATTTCCCCAACACGCCCAAGGGGTTGGAGTGCTTTTCCTTGTTGTCTTGTTCGGTTTCTAGCTCGGTTGCGATTCGGGGGCTTTCGGTGGGTCGTTTTGGGTCCTAAATCCTCGTAGTGAGTCTTATATGCTTATAATTGTGTGAATTTCATCTATGTGTATATATTTTAGACTCAATTACTCGTTGGTGAAGTTTGATATCGGTGGTGTTCGGTTGTGACGTTATTTACTGGTTTTGCTCAAGTGTGTCATTTACGCGTGTGTTGCTTCAATCTTATAATAAGGTGAGTTTTTCTTTAACTATTTTCCAACCGGAATACATATAACATTAATTGGATAAAAAGTACTTCTTGATATGAAATGGATGACGATGAAAATGTATATTTTGTTGGCACTATTGCAATGGATTGAGCTTAAAAAGCCAATGGTGACACTATCACCTATTCTAGAACGATACACATCGCGCTGTACTTAAGA
This sequence comes from Arctium minus, assembly GCA_954870635.1. NCBI lineage: Eukaryota > Viridiplantae > Streptophyta > Magnoliopsida > Asterales > Asteraceae > Arctium > Arctium minus. The sequence continues at coordinate 46,725,933 of OX941096.1, forward strand.
ATCACCAACTTCTCTATTATTGCACTTTGGCTGTATTTGAAGGTCAGCGGGCTTGGTTATACTTGAAGGTACATTGAAAGGGCCTGAGTGCCAAATGTATGAAAAAGGAAGAGTGCCAACGTGATCAAATGTTTGACATGAATGGCTTGACACGAATGTTTAGTGAATGATTATGGTTTTGAAATGAACATACCAATGTATGATAAAGATAAGAGTTTTCTCACTTAGACTAATTGGTCTAACCCTTATTTTGTTTTCAAATATGTATTTCAGGGCAATATGGATAACTGATAAAGAAAAGGAAAAAGCTTGATATGTATGTGTGGGATTACTTTACGTGCAAGCGGAAGAGTATATGTGTTAGTTGGTATCGGCTATGTGTAACTGTTATGGAGTACGGATATATGTGAATATGTATTTATGTTGAATAGCAGGAAAAGTTAGAAGTGATATTTGTAGTGTTGTGTAATATTGCAATGAAGACCCAATATGCAGACTTATGTAGTTTGTTTGTAGTTATTGCATGTAAATGTATTATGTGTAAGGGTGGGGTGTTACAGATTTGTTACCTATAACTATTTTCGTCCCAAATAAAATTGCTTTTTTGGTTACTGTGGTTGGAGGGTGCCCGAATATAGGTAGGTTGTTCATCGACGGAGTAGCATGTGGGTATGCTCGTGTGTGTGTATTAATATATAACATAATATAAAAATAATGGCCTAGGTTCACGAGAAATCCACACAAAAAAATGAAAAACTGAGGAGCACCCTAGTAACCGTTTATCTCATGGTAAGCAAATGTGCATATAAGTAATTTGTAAGTAATTTTTCCGGTACGCACAAATGCACATAATATGCACATGCTTAGAAACCATGAAACATATTCAATTACTTGTTTACATATATGCATACCGTACAGATTAATGGTTATTCAAGTGTTTTCGGTTTTTCATTTTCAAGATTTTCCATTGAATCTCACTCTAAACTAATATATAACAAAAATATATTTATTATTGTTTAATAGGAAAAGGACAATAAGAAAACATGGTAAAATGACCAAAATATCCTAGAGTTAACATATTAGATTTAAAGATGTTATAGGGACACAATCATCTCGCAGTGAAAGTCAAACCACAGGGATGTTGAGTGTACTTGTTTTGAAAAAAGGACCATATTCAGATTCTAAGCAAACCATAGGATCAACAATCGATGCTAATTACTCTATTTTTAATCACTTGCAAATTGCATAATGCACACCTCCATTCACTACTAGAAAAATGACTTTTACCGACGGATACGAAAATTATTAATTAAAAAAAAACTAAAAAGTATAAAAAAATTTATCTGTCAGAAATCCATCGGTAATTATCAACGGATTTCCGACAGATTTGAAAATCATAGGTAATTACTAATAAATTTCCTACAGATTGAAAAAATATATCAATTAAAAACTTAAGCCTAAAACATCTGTTGGGAATTACCACCTCTTCGTTAATATATACTTTGTATATTTCAAAGTACTTTCAAGGATTACAAAAATGTCATAAACATTGAATGCTGTTAATTTTTATAATTTCAACCAAACTTTGAATTTTAAAAATTAAACCTATAATATATAGTGAAAAAGAATTATATAAGGTAGATTGTGACTGATAAAAATTCTCAGATGGTTTTCATTAAAAAAGGAATAAAATAAGATAAAAATACAAGTTCTTGAAATAAAAATCGACTTGTTGACTGTTGATTATATATAGATTCCATACCTCCTCCTTGATGATAAAAAAAGTTACGTCCGTACCTCCTCTAAAAGCTAATCTAAAATAAACACAAAACACTTGTTTTTCAAAGCTTTCTTATTGTTTTATAACCCAACGACCTTATATATAAGAATTATCTTTCACATACATATATACCAACGTCGCGAAGTGAATGTATAACCTGCCAACTTAGCTTACGAGTTAAATTCATTACAGTATTTAACATGTACGTTAAATTATTAGTAAACACACCTTCATATGTTTAAATCATCGAACCATTTGTTCTTCTGTTGACATATTGTCTCTCCGGTGCTGCTTCCTTGATTGCATTTGGCTGCTGTTACTTTTCATCGATTCTCCTCGCACGTATCAACTCAATGGCGAAGTTTTACAACCTGTATACACATATATATGATATCATACAACATTCCGATCTTACCTTATGAGTTCCTCATACTACTTCATATAAACTAGTAATTAGTAAAACAACTTCGTATGTTTAAATGATGGCTATATAAATATCAGTACAAAACAAATACTTTTACCTACACAAATCACCTAGGGAAATTTCTGTCGACGGACGGATCACTCACAAAATACCAATGGTTCCGGTGATCACCCACAAAATCCCTCGGTAATCTGTCACTAAATTGGATTTCCCACCAACTTTTGTGACAGTTTTGTAACGAATCACTCTTCTAGCGTCGGATTTTCCTGGGAAACTTCCGTAGGTAAAAGTATTTCATTTAGTAGTGTATTTGTTCTTGTTCATATATTTTCTCTCCCATCTTGTTCACATGAGACCCAAAATGGATCTCATGTTATAAACTACTTCATCTATCCTGGATGGGCTATATTTCGATACGATTATTTGATTACGAGTTTAATACCTATATATCCATCAACAAACTGAAAAAAAGAAATCTCAAAACTATTGTTATGAATATTTTGTATGCATATTGATAAGGATCGTTACCTCATACGAAATAGAAACATCAAGGTCAGGGATTCCGGAGATGACAGGCCAATAGTTGCCTTTTTTGCTATGACACCTTTCTTGCAGTTTCGGGCAACAACCCACCCACAAACATGAGAGTAAAGGAAGTAAAGTATCTGGAAGATCTCCGAGCTTCGGGCATGAAATGATCACAAGTTCTTCCAGGCAGGTGAGGTGTTGTAGGCCCTTTGAAAGTGATTCCAGGTCCATAAAACCAAATATTTCTAGAAAAGTCAGAGATGATGGAAGAAAAAATGGTAATGAAGTAGTACTATTGCTAGTCCTCATCTCTTCATCCGTTGCAAATGAAACCACTCCTGAATTTTGGCCCGATAAATATAATGTAACAAGTGAGGTTGGGAAATTTTGCAGTCCCCATTCTGACATGGGCTTCTTTAACCCTCCTATTAACAAGAAACTCATGTTTGGAGGCCACAAACCGCAAGGAAATGAGTAGTCCATTCTTGGACAATTACTTATCGATAATTGTTCCAAAGATGTGAGACTCTGCAGATGCCTGTGAGGAATTGACTTTAGATTCTTGTTGTAATTCATATTAAGAGATCTCAGGCCAAAAAGGGGAAGGAAACCAAAACCTTTATCAGGAATGGATTCTATGTCATCACAATGATTAATTACCAATGAGGTGAGATGAACTAAGCATCCTTCAGGAAACGACCTCACATTCGGCACACCAGAAATGTAGAGAGATCCAAGTGACGATAAGAAATTGTTGAGAAGCAAACTCGCCTCCAAGTTATGAGATGAGGTAATTTCAAGAATCTTTAGAGTGGATGGGAGGTCATGCACTGTTGGGAGGGTAAAGGATGTAACTAATTGACAATTGTCTATCACTAATTTCTCAATACTATTTGGACAATTGTAACTCTCTAATCTTGGACAGTTCTTTATCGACACATGTCTAAGAGATTTCAAGCTAATCCCCATATTAACCTCCTTCTCTCCCAATGATACCAACTTTTGACATGAATCTAATTCCAAATCATATAAACTCACAAGAATCTCACATGCCTCCGATTTTATTTCCCACAAGTATTTAAGTTCATCACACTCTCTAATGCATAGATATTCAACTGCCCCAAGATGTTCTATAACATCTCCATGTAGATGAGTAAGTCCTTCAATATTCGCCACTGTCAATCGAAGAATTGATGGAGACACACCCACCATGCTTCTTAACACGGCTACTAAGCATCCTTCTATATGTAAAACCCGAAGTGACGACATTAACTCAATTTCCACTACATCTAGTTTTGGACAATTTATTATCGAAATCTCACGTAGACACGGATACGATCCAGCACTTCCATCTTTGTGACCACCATTAATTGACCATGTCTCCCAACCCTGCATATCTTTAAATTCCAAAACTTCAAGTGATGGAAATGCAATACCCTGGCAAGAATTAGTATGTGCAAGTAACTCTGAACCCAATCTCTTCAACCCACTCATGCCTTCAATAAACAACTTTTGAAGTGACCGTAGATGTCCAAGTGTTGGCAAACACGTACAACTCTTGCAACCACGTAGTGTAAGCTCGGTTAAGCAAACAAATGCGGGATCCCCGACCCAACTAGGAAATTTCATTCCCATGTAGTACAAAATCTTCAGCGTTCTCAACTTATGATAAGGCCTTAGTCCTTCGAGTACTTCATATTCAATTTTTTCATTCCGTGAATCATCAAAGACATCACTCCATTCCATCTCCAAATCACAAAGACCCTTCTTGTGCAGTAAATTGGCCTCTTTTGAATGTATTGCATTTATCACTGAATGCAGCCCCTGAATGGAAAGTTGACCTTGGAGATGCAATAGACCCTTAAGATCAGATATTTTGAACCCATTAGCTTCTCCAAGAATGACTTTGGATAGAGTTTGTAGACTCGTCAACCCTCCAATCCCTAAGGGCATCTTGTTCAACTTTGGAATGTTACTTATGTCAAGATGTCGTAGGCTTTTTAGCTTCACACAAGTGTCTGGCAAGCTAGATAACAATACACAACCGGAAACCAACAAGCTCTGTAGATTATGAAGGTCACCGATTTCTTTCGGTAAACATGTGATGCCGGTTTTAGAAAAATTGAGGTACCGTATATGCTTGAGATTACCAATGGATTGTGGTACCTCTGTGATTGAATATTTAGCTAGACTTAGCACCCTTATGAACTGCAATTGCGGAAGTAGTTCGACAAGAACCTTGTTTGATAAGTAAAAGTTTTGCCAAGTCTCTGTCATTACTGACATGGCTAAGAAAGTTCGCAAGCGTCTAGCTCTTTGTAAGAATTTGAACTTTCTGTATATTCCATGTTCTTGACGAATAAACGAAAGGTGGCGGAACTTCTCCAAAGCTTCATTTCTGTCTTCAACATTCATCTTATCATCCAAAGTTGAGAAAAACTCTCCTGCGACACTCGTTGCCAAATCATTTATCAAGTCGTGCATTTTATATTGTGACTTATCATCACTTGAATGCTGAAAAAACGACCTTGATTGTAGCTCTTCAAAATACTCACGACCTAAATTTTCCATTGACTTGCCGCCCTTTGACTCGTACAAAAACCCTTCTGCCATCCACAACAGGACTAGTTCATCCTTGTCAAACAGGTAGTCCTTAGGGAATAAAGAGCAATATGCAAACAATTGCTTCAAGTGCGGAGGGAGATCATAGTAACTTAGCCTTAGAGCCGGAAGAATCTTACCTTCGTTTTGTAAATTCCATATCTCACTATTCAGCAACTCCTCCCATTCTTCATCATTTGGTTTTCTTCTCAGCACCCTCCCAAGTGATATCAAAGCCAGAGGCAATCCACCACATTTTTTTATGATTCCTTCACCAAGCAACTTAAGTGTTGGATGTGAATCGAAGTTTTGTTTCCCCAAAGCGTGTTGAGCAAACAAAGATAGAGCTTCTTCATTTGACAAAAGCCCCAGAGGGTAAGCTTGAACAGAGTCCATCACCGATGCAACTGTCTTCTTCCGGGTGGTCACGATAATTTTGCTTCCAGGTGCCCCTACAACAAAAGGGCGTTGGAGGAGTTCCCACTCCGTGTAGTCCTCGTTCCAGACATCGTCTAGAACAAGTAGGAACCTTTTCTTTGAAAGCTTTTCTGTAAGTGCCACGTGAAGCTGATTTAGATTTTCAAACTTTTGGTCAGCCCCACCGACGTCTTTAAAAATAGCCTTGCTAATATTAAAGACATCAAACTCATCAGAAACACAAACCCATGACATGAGTTCAAAGTGATCCTTCACTTTCTCTTCGTTGTACAAAACTCGGGCAAGAGTGGTCTTGCCTATCCCTCCCAAGCCGATTATTGACACGATGCCGACATTTTCACTACATGAAGCATTCCCCAATAGCTTCCCAAGCAATGCATCTTTATCCCCTTCCCGACCGACTATGCTGGATACATCAACCAACGAAGTTTCCTCCAATCGTCTGCTTGTTCTATTTGACCTTTCAACATTATTATTCAAACCCAGAATATTTTTCTCCTCTACAAGATCACGCAATTTGGTTGTAAGTTCATCGAGTTTAGAACTCATCTTACGACCATACATAATAGTACGAGGAGTGAAGTTGGAAAATTTTGGAATGATCTTCAATACCTTACTAGTGCTGGTGTTGGCATAATTAGATTCTTGTTTCATTTGGCGCCGCATAGCTTCGGTGGCCAAATCATCGAGGAGGTCATCTATGTCGTAAGCCAAATGCTGGAGTTTGTTGAGCCATAATTCAACAGCTTTCTCTCTCAAGTGTTTCTGCCCTGCATCAACCAGCACAGCCTGGATTTGTGACAAGGTGTTGTTCCATTTCTTCAACTGAGAATAGATTCCTTCAGATCGAGCAAGTTTGATCAACTCGGCAGAGGCCAACTTCTCAAATAATACAGCGATGAATGCGGCAAGAAATATTTCACCAACAGCCATTGGAAAAGAAAAGATGGTTTCTAGCTTTCTTGGGTAATTTTTTGATGAAAATTTGCAGATGGAGCAAATGCGTTGACTTAATTTTTGTAAATCAGAGTAGAATTTCAGGCTCATCACATTAAAATGGAGAAGTAGGTATCTCTAGCAGCCGGCCTCCAATAATTTGCAATTATAATAAAACGTATATTCCTAATCCTACCAAGCATATAAGTATGTCAAAATCAGGTCAAAATCATGTGTTGGGAATGTAATTAATGCATTGGGAATGTAAAAAACAGATGTGTGTGAGGAGAAAAATAATTATGATGGTGTACTTAGCAAATTTATGGGTACAATTAACCTCCCCTTAATGTTTATCTCTGGCACTTGTCTTCCATTTGCAAATATAATAAAATGTAGATTCCTAGCTTGCAGCTGTGTTCCATTTGCTAATATACTAAAAATACAACAACCTCTCTTCCCATTTTTTTATTTATAAAATATAAGTTTATTCATAATGCATAAAAACCAAAAAAACAACTTAAATTACTTGTATTTACATGTACATAGCGTCCAGATGAACGGTTAACAGGTTGTTCCTCAGTTTTTCATTTTTTTTTTTGGATTTTCGCTTGAACCTCCCCTCCTTTAAATTATATATATATATATATATATATATAATGAAATTATTAAAACAAAATTCAAAATATACTTATTAAGTTTCATCTTTTCATATTAATTTTAAATTGTTAACTTATATTTTCTGTTAACATATTTAGAAAACAACTAGAGACATAATATTTGATACTACAATTAAAAAATGCATCATTACATAAATATATAATCATTTAAAAAAGAGTTGCACTAAACAATAAATAGCAACATTTGGAAAAATTTGACGATTTTGTGGAATGGAGAAAATTTTGTAAAAGTTGTTGGTCTTGGAGATTGTCCGAGACATAAAGAATGGGTCATCATAGGCAAATTCATCATCAACTTGAAGTAAAGAGAGAGACAAGGGAACACCGAGATTTATGTCGAAAATCCAAAAATGTGAAGAAAAAAAAACATGGCTAATGACAAACGAAAGTTGCTGTGATTATTGATCCTTATGAGTATGCAGATTTATGGGGGTCTAATCTTAACTGGTTGGCTATTGGCATCAATGGAATAGTGTGATCCTTTGGATTCCATGAAGACTTGGGGAAATTGTGTTTCTCTATAATGGTATTAATAGAACCCATTTACATTCCCATGACAAATCCCAATTGCAAATTCTAAAAGATAACATATTATTAATGAAAACTGCAAGGGTCTTTTTTCTTTTCTATTACCAAATCATTACAAAAAGAGAAAAAGAAAAAACCCAAGAACTCAAAACAACAAAATCTTACCTATCAGGAACAAATATTTTTCTTAAAAGAGAAAAAAGGTTGGTTTCTTATTTCCTTCTTGAACTAAGAACGGGATCATACTGGGGGTGATCAAATATGATAGATTCTTTACACAAAGAAAGCAGTCCTTTTTCATTTTTGCCTTTACTTCAAAAACTTGTAATTGACCCATATGAATAGCTTCATCCAAAAACTTGTAATTGACCCATATGTATAGTCTTCACATCAACTTCTTCATCCTCGAAATTCAAAAAGACCCGACATAATTTGAATGGAACTCATCTTCATCACATCTCTCTTCTTGTCTTCTGGCTTTTTGTGCATCTCTATTCACCACTACCTGTATCTATCTATCTGTTGTGAAAATAACGAAACCCAACTAGCAATAAGATAGATAGTTGGACCTCACTATAAGCACAAATACCCCAAGAACAATGAACGTATGTTCTTATATCGAGGTAACAACGGAAATATGATCAACGAATGTGAGATAATTAATTACGAAGTATATGCAACAATATCCAACCATAAAATGCAAGATAAAGCAAGGTAAGAGAGACACCGATATTTTTACGTGGAAACCCGGAAAGGAAAAACCACGGGCGGAGGACGCCGAGAACTGATTCACTATCACTTTTATGATGATACAATTGAGAGAAAGAAAACTGATTAATATATCAGTTATTGAGAGAGAAAGAGCAAGTGAGAAGATGATATTCAAGGTGTGTCTTCCTCTCTTGTTCTCATGCCTATTTATAGAACAAAAATAGTGCAAAATGGGCTGGTGGAGCAAAAGATCACAGTTGTAAAACAGCTGGAAACACCAAAGAAAAAACAGCTGGAAATGAGCTGTCAAAATATTTGAAGGCAAACATTTCTCACAAATCTCCACCTTTGACTTCAATCCAAAACCCATAAAAACAAAGCTCCACCTCGTCTTCAAACCAAGTAGAATACACCAAGAGCACAATCTCCACCAAACTTCATCTCAAGCCAAAAACATCACCCATAAACAAAGCAATACCAAAGTAATCAAAGTTCTCGAAAAAGCAGTATCCTCCGCCAATTCGCCCCTAAGGGCATCAACCCCGTCTTTCAACACCAACCAAGTCCAAACACAAACTGAACTTGGCTACCGGAAGCGGCTTTGTTAGCATATCCGCTGCGTTATAGTCAGTGCTAATCTTCACAACTTTAACATCACCTTTCGCTACAACCTCTCGGATATAGTGATGACGAATATCGATATGTTTCGTCCTATCATGAAACATTCGATCCTTGGTCAAAAGAACCGCGCCTTGATTGTCGAAAAAAACCTCTTCGACTTTCAAATCATCACTTAATTCACCAAAGAATCCTTTGAGCCAGACAACTTCTTTCACGGCTTCGCTAACTGCCATATATTCTGCTTCCGTTGTAGACAATGCGACAGTAGGTTGCAAGTGTGCCTTCCAACTAATGGCACACCCATCAAGAGTAAAAACGTATCCAGTGACGGATCTTCTCTTATGAATTTCTCCCAAAATGCAAACACAGATCTGCCGTCCCCTTCAAGTAACGAAAAATCCACTGGACAGCTTTCCAATGTTCTTTACCCGGGTTGGCCATATATCTGCTTACCATAGAAACTGCATAGGCAAGGTCAGGACGGGTACAAATCATGGCGTACATCAAAGATCCCACCGCACTAGAATACGGTACTCTCGCCATATAGGCGACATCTGCTTGAGTTGAAGGACTTAAAGCGGATGATAACTTGAAATGAGGCGCAAATGGAGTGTTAACAGACTTTGCTTCAGACATGTTGAACCGGCGAAGAACTTTCTAAACATACCCCTTTTGACTAAGGTATAATTTTCTCGCCTTTCTGTCACGAATAATCTCCATACCAAGAATCTTCTTTGCGGCTCCCAAATCCTTCATATCAAATTCTGAATTTAACTGGTCTTTAACTTTCTGAACTTCTCCCATGTTTTTAGCTGCTAATAGCATGTCATCCACGTACAAAAGCAAATACATTATCGACCCATCGTCACACGTCTTAAAGTAAACGCAGCTGTCGTACGACGAATTTGACAAGCCGTGTGTGGTCACAAAGGCGTCGAATCTCTTGTACCATTGCATGGGAGACTGTTTGAGGCCATATAGAGACTTTATCAATTTGCACACGTGACCTTCTTTACCCGGAACTTCAAAACCTTCCGGTTGGTGCATAAAGATCTCTTCCTCAAGTTCACCATTCAGAAATGCGGTCGTGACGGCCAATTGCTCAAGCTCCAAATCATAGGACGCGACCATCCCTAGCAATGCACGAATGGAAGTATGTTTCACCACCGGTGAAAAAATGTCGTTATAGTCAATGCCAGGAATTTGACTATAACCCTTCGCGACTAACCGAGCTTTATACCTTGGCTTTTCATTTGGAGTAGCCCCTTCCTTCAATTTATAGACCCACTTGCATCGAACGGCCTTCTTTGTCTTGGGAGCGGAAACAAGCTCCCAAGTTCCGTTCTTTTGCAAAGATTCCACCTCCGCTTGCATCGCCAACATCCACTCATCCGCATCATCTTGTTTCATAGCCTCACTATAAGAAGTAGGCTCAACAGTATATTCCATTTCCTCCACTACGTTCAAAGCATATGCTACAAAATCGGCTTCTTCGCGATACCGTGCCGGAGGCACGATTTGTCTTCTTCCCCTATCACGAGCAATGCTCGTTTCGGGTTCTTGTGGCAAAGGTTGTGATAAATAATCATCTACCACTTGATCACCATTAGTGGGAGAAGAAGAAGAAGAAACAACATGTGAATCATTTGTAGCAATCGGACTCGAAGCTTGAGCTAAAGGTAGCTCCACCTCTGCAGGTGATTTCTCTTTCGGAGATTCGGAAATGGTATCGGATGTAGGAGGCGGCGAATCAGTCAACATCGAAGATTCGTCGAAAGTTACGTTTCGACTTATAAGGATCTTCTTTGTTTTCGGGCACCATAGCCTAAAGCCTTTAACTCCGTCTTTGTATCCAAGGAAATTGCATTTCATAGCTCTCGGTTCTAACTTCCCGTTATCAATTCGTGCATACGCCGGGCAACCAAAAGTCTTCAAATTTGTGTAATCGGCCGGTGATCCCTTCCATACTTCCATAGGAGTCTTCTTCTCAAGAGGGACTGAAGGAGATCGATTGATGATATAACAAGCGGTAGAAGCCGCTTCCGCCCAAAACGACTTGGGCATCTTCGAGTTAGAAAGCATGCAACGATCTTTCTCAAGAATAGTGCGATTCATCCTTTCGGCTACACCATTCTGTTGAGGAGTGTGGGCAACGGTACGATGCCTTGTAATGCCATTCTTACGACAATAAGCATTAAACTCCTCCGAGCAAAATTCCAAGCCATTATCCGTTCGGAGGTATTTCACCTCTTTACCGGATTGCTTCTCGATCATCGTCCTCCAATCTTTGAAAACTTCAAAAACATCACTCTTGCGTCTTAAGAAGAAAGCCCACACACGACGAGAGAAATCGTCGATAATAGTGAGCATATACGAAGCTCCACCATAAGAAGTAACTCGGGCCGGACCCCAAAGGTCAGAATGAATGTAATCAAGTGGCCCTTTAGTCGTATGAATGCCACCTGAGAATCTAACCCTCTTCGTCTTGCCGTACACACAATGCTCACAAAACTGTAAATGGGTAACTTTGTGGCCGTTCAACAAATCACGTTGACTTAGCTCGGTCATGCCTCCAAGGCTCATGCAACCGAGACGTAAATGCCACAATTTTGAAAGATCACCATCAGACATTTTCTTCGAAGCAATTGCAACGTCACCTGTAATAGTTTGACCTTGCAAAACATAAAGGTTAGCGGTACCTCTTTGAGCTTTCATTGCAACTAACGCTCCTCGTTTGACCTTTATTGCTCCGTCTTTGCCAGAGAACTCGTAGCCCTTTTCATCGAGGGCACTGAGAGAGATGAGGTTTCTTCGGAGTTCGGGAACATGTTTCACATTCCCAAGTGTTCGGATGACACCATCATGCATGCGGATTCTAACTGTGCCTTGACCGACAATGGGGAAAGTAGCATTGTTCCCCATCATCACAACACCTTCGGAAACTTGCTCATATGTATGAAACCAACTACGGTTGGGACACATATGAAAAGTGCAACCCGAGTCTAGAATCCATTCTTCCGTGGCCTTTGGATTACCATCCGAGACCGTCATGACTTCACCTTCACTAGCTCCACCTTCATCGTGCTCAACAATGTCGGCTTCCCCGGAGGAACCCGTCTTGTTCTTGGCTTTGTTTTTGGCTTGAAGCTTGAAACATTCGTCAATGATGTGACCCTTCCGTTTACAAAAGTTACAGAACTTCTTCTTTCCACAAGATTTTGATCTTGATTTGCTTGAAGAACTTGAGCATTTTTCAAAAAGTCTTCCCCTTGCATTTAATCCTTCGGCCCTTGGTTCATGACCGGGGATTATCTCCTTCATCTTCTCCTTCGAGCTCAACGTTGTATAAACCTCATCAAGTGATAGTGAATCCCGACTATAAATAATCGTATCCATAAACGTACCAAAAGATTGTGGCAAAGAGCATAATAAATTAGACCCAAATCCTCATCGTCATACTTTACCTCAAGGTTTTTCAAATCACCAACTATCCCTTTGAATTTCGATAAATGTGCCGAAACTGAACCACCCTCAGATAAACGAAGGGCATATAATTTAAGCTTCATATGAAGCTTATTGGGTAAGCTCTTTTCCATAAACATTCGATCTAATTTAGACCAAATTTGATACGATGTTTCCTCCTCCCCAACATCTTGTAAAACATCGTTAGAAAGGTGCAATCTAATTAAAGATTGGGCCTTCAAGTCATTTATTTCAATATCCTCATCCGTCCAAGAGACGGGCATGAAAGCCCGACCCAAAATACATTTATGTAAACTTTGTTGGATGAGGACATCTCTCATCTTTATCTTCCATAAGTGATATCGGGTATCCCGTTCCAACAAGGGAAGGTCGAATTTCATTGTTGACATAAATGAAAATAACTTAGCAAAACAATAATATCACGAAACTTCTATTGATCAAAAAAAATCTCGATATAAATAACTTGGGCTCTGATACCAATTGTTGTGAAAATAACGAAACCCAACTAGCAATAAGATAGATAGTTGGACCTCACTATAAGCACAAATACCCCAAGAACAACGAACGTATGTTCTTATATCGAGATAACAACGGAAATATGATCAACGAATGTGAGATAATTAATTACGAAGTATATGCAACAATATCCAACCATAAAATGCAAGATAAAGCAAGGTAAGAGAGACACCGGTATTTTTACGTGGAAACCCGGAAAGGAAAAACCACGGGCGGAGGACGCCGAGAACTGATTCACTATCACTTTTATGATGATACAATTGAGAGAAAGAAAACTGATTAATATATCAGTTATTGAGAGAGAAAGAGCAAGTGAGAAGATGATATTCAAGGTGTGTCTTCCTCTTTTGTTCTCATGCCTATTTATAGAACAAAAATAGTGCAAAATGGGCTGGTGGAGCAAAAGATCACAGCTGTAAAACAGCTGGAAACACCAAAGAAAAAACAGCTGGAAATGAGCTGCTGGAAATGAGCTGTCAAAATATTTGAAGGTAAACATTTCTCACACTATCGTCTACAATGAATGGATCAAATGTTGTATGTGTGAATACAAGAAGCCAATGGCGTTAGAACAATAAGAGATTAAGGCACTTGCTTATAATGCATATGGGAATTAAGGGCCTCAAGCTTGGTACTAGAAACTCCCTTTATCTTATCTAATAATGGTAATAAGAAACAACCCGCCTGATACGGAAATTCAAGCAAGTCGGTCGAACTTAAACACAACATACGTACATCAACTAAACAAAAGCGATTATAGGAATAGACATGATCAGCCAAAGTTTTGGAGGTTACGAACAACTACATCATGGTGGAACCGAAACTTTTGATCACAACTCCCAATAACAGTCTCTAATGCTTCTCTTCCAATGGTTTGTTGAATATCAGCATACGGTGAATACAAGGACCACTTGGCTAAAATTCGTTGTGTATCATCAAAGTAAACAACAAGTCTTTCTTTTCTCCACCGCTTCTTGAAAGCTCTCAATCCTCTTGTGCTACAAAAACATCGATTCTCCTTCTTGGATCAACCGTACGTTGCTAAGTGAAAGTCTCACCTGTATACACATATCATACAAAATTCCCAACTTAATTAGCTTATTTATAAGTTAAGTTCATAAATTAAACAAGTAAACTAAATTAGTAAAACTAGCTCCTTCATATGTTTAAATCATGGCCAAATATTTCCATTTGTGTTTCTTTTTATGAATGTAGTTACATGCATACGATTTTAATCAAGTTTTTATTACAATTTCTTATCGGGCATGCCCGCTCTTTCATGTACACCGCGTTAAACAACCAAAATCCTCTTGTATTCATTGGATTTTAACTTGAAAGTGTGAGATCCGACATCATTATAACAATACTTAGTAGACTCTATTATCATCATACTTGTAAATCTAATTTAAATTATTGCAACTTACCTTTTTCATGATTCATTCAAGTACATTAAAAGAAACTGTTGTACTGTTATATTTATCTAAAAGAAGAATGTAATATAACCACAAGGCTTGTGGTGTAGCGGTAATCACCTGGGGAGTTCATAGCGTTCAACCCGGGTTCGATTCCTTGCATTCGCAACTTTGTGGCCACTGGGTATAACCTCAGGGTTGCATGCTTTAGCAGTCGGTTTCATTGCCAAGGGATTAGTCTGGGCCAAAGGCACAAGACACCCTTTCCCAAAAAAAGAAGAATGTAATATCTATAGATGGTACGTTTGGCTGTAGAATTTAAAGAGGATTATAAATTTACCAAATATGACTAGTGTTGGGCCCGTGCAATGCACGGGAGGATAAATTTTTTGTTGGAATATTGAACCGCGTTAAAATGAAACGTAATTTCTCTGTTAACAGTTAATGAAATACAATGTGAAAAACGAATGTATTTTCATAAGTGGTTAACTTGCATATATTCTTAATCGTTTGTTGTTATGAGTTTGTGCAATAATATTGGTAATAGTTTTGTATTATATTATTTAAAACTCAAACGACATGTCTCACAACATATCACTATTATTGAAATAATTATAAATATGAACATACGTTTTTACAGATTTTGCAATTTTTCTGAAACCTCTTCGACAACACTTGACAATCACTTTGGACGTATAAATCTGTAGATTAATTAACAACATTCAACCCACATCAAATATGACAAAGAAAATAAATGATTTCTATCTTTTGTAATCGGCAACTCAACTGGTATAGTTCAAATTCACTCAGTACCACTTGAAAATTTATCTGACTATTGACTTCAAGACTTCATAGTATTAGTCGATAAAAATAAAGATATGTATATATATCTTATTCCCCTACTTCGAAAAATATGATTGTGGGTTTTGAAAAATATAAACAAATCCTGAGTAAATAAAATAAAATATAAAAAAGTAGTTTTTCAAAGAAACAAAAATATAGTGGAATACCTTTTGTTCAGTTGCAGGTTCCGCCATTGACACCAGACCGTTCGTCTTCTTCTTGTACTCGGATGATACATAGAGAATCTATATATATTTATAGTGAATGTAGATAATATTTTAAAATCTTTTATTTTCATTTTCGATTTTACATTTAAATGTAAATATATTAAAAATATGGAAGAATATTTTTATATCTACATCGTTTCTATTTTATTTTCTTTACACTTGGTTAATTTGGAAAGTATTGCGGAATATTTTTATTTTAAATAATACGATAATTTATTAGTGTATCTCATTATTTTTTATTTTTAATTCATATCAACCTATTTTTTTCTTCTTTTAATGCTCGTGAAAAAAAATACGTGTAGATTTTATATTAGCAAAAAAAAACACGTGTAGATTTTATATTATTCTAATATAAAATACGTGTAGATTTTATAAAATAAAATAGATTTTATATTAGTAAAAAAAATACGGAAGAAAAAAGAATTTATATTACATCTCATTATGAAAAAAGATTTTATAAAATAAAATATGGAAAAATCATAATGAGATATAATATAAAAAAATACGGAAGAAAAAAGATTTTATATTACATTTTATTAATATAGATTTAAATGTAAAATCTACATTTAAAATAGATTATGCTAATATAAAATCTATTTTATAAAATCTCCACCAAAAAAACAAATATTTATATTAATAAATGAGTAACCATTCCACAAATAGATGATTATGTGAGATACTGTGCTTGGAAAGGTTGTACCAAAGCATTAAGAAATTGTAAATTAAGTAATTGGCTTTATTAGTTGTACCTTGTGCTTAAAATGTTATAATTAAGAGTTTTTTATGTCGTTTTTATAATATAGTATAGATAGGGAGTGTTTTACTAATATTAATAATATATTAAAAATAAAATAAACCTTCAAGTGCAAGCAGAGTATGTACCTGTAATCAATCAAAAAATTTTAACCCAGGGATTTGGGAGATGATGGGCAATAGTTGCCTTTTTTACTGCATCACCTTTTTTCCAGTTTCAGTTTCAGGCAAGGCTTCAAAAACTTTAAACTCAGGGATTTGGGAGACGATGGGCCAATAGTTGCCTTTTTTACTACCCCACCTTTTTTCCAGTTCTGGAGAAGATTTCACCCACAAACGTGAAAGTAAAGGAAGTAGAGTCTCTGACAGATTTTTAACCTTCAGGCATGACGTGATCGAAAGTATTTCTAGGCAGGTGAGGTGTTGTAGGCACTTTGAAAGTGATTCCAACTCCATAAAATCAACGATAAATAGAGAAGTTAGAGATGGTGGAAGAAAAAAAGATAATGAGGTTGGGAAATTTTGCAGCCCCCACTCTGACGTGGGCTTCTTTAAGGTGACGTTTGTTCGCAGAATGTTTTTGGATGATATGGAATCTGTCAAATGAATTTAACTTTGAAGGAATTGGAATGGAATGTTGTTAGGTTTGACCACCTGTTTGGTTGACAAAATTGGAATGGAATATGTTAGAGGAATTGAAATCTGTCTGTTTGGTTTATAGAATGTAGCTTTGGAATTGAAATGAAATGTTGATAAATGACCAAAATACCCTTTTTGATAATTTCAATATTTATAAACAAAATATGCTTTAATAAAATAGCCATTAAAAATACTTTATTTGTAACGGTGGTTCAGATTGGTGGTGGTCAATGGTGGTTTAGAACGGTGGTTCAAATCGGATGTGGTCGGTGGGGGTTCAGATCGGTGGTGGTTCAGATTGGTGGTGGTCAATGGTGGTTTAGAACGGTGGTTCAAATCGGATGTGGTCGGCGAGGGTTCAGATCGGTGGTGGTCAGCGGTGGCTAATGGTTTAGATTGGTGGTGGTCGGCGGTGGTTCAGATCGGCGATGGTTCAGAACGGTGGTGACCGACGGTGGTTCAGATCGGTGGTTGTAAGATCCCACATTGGTTGGGGAGGGGAACGAAAGTTGCCTTATAAGAGACTGGATACCTCCTCTACCAGACGCGTTTTAACAACCGTGAGTTCGGGTGTGTGGACAAAGCGGACAATATCTGGTACGGTTGGCCTGCGATGTTAAAGTTGGTATCAGAGCCATAGTTTAAGGGATTTAGGTGACCAGATGGGCCTAAACTTAAACTGTGGAGTAGATGGACACAACTGAGATATAGGAAGCCTTTAAGAAAGACCTTGATCATTGTGAGGTTTGATAACAATAGTGAGTACCCTCATGTAAGGTAAATTCAGAATCGCATCTGGCCAATGCCATTATGAATTTACAGGTGCATGGGCATACTCAATTACTATTGTTGAGTGTGGTTCAGGGTAGAGAGTTATATCCATAGATTGGTAGTTTTAGTCTAGTGTGTGGTGGAAGTTCGTTTTTGGAAGTAAGGTTATACCGTTTAGGATGTAGATATTTCGTTGAGAAAGGACCTCCTGAGCCCATAAAGAAGAGAATGATGTTAGGAGGTGGGCTTTTGCTCCAAGGGAGTCTTTGGTCTAGTAGATTGGTATGCCGATTAGTGAAAAGCGGGAGAGTGTTAATCCAAGAATCGAAGGATAGAAGTGAGGCTTCTAAAGCTGTAGTTAATTGAAGGGAGGTTGAGGGACGATATCAGTGTTGACGGATAATATGTAGTGAGGTCAATAGAATCAAGATATGGTCGGTAAGTTGTTTGAGGGTATAAGTGAGGAGGCGAGTTTGGCGAAATTGTAGTTGCGATGGTAACTGGTACCTGGACCTTCAAGGATGTTGGGAGGCGTTGGTGCTGGAAGTAGTGGCAGATGTGAGAATCATGAGAGGTTGGTCTGAAGTAGAAAGTCTGAGATGAGTTGTGGTGAGTGCAAACAGTTAACCTTGTTAGAGTAAATAGCCTTCAATATCGTTGAGTCTCATGCATTGAGTGTCAAGCAAATTGTTGAGGTTTTTCATATCATTCATATCAGACGTTTTGTCGAGTGTGTGTTTTACGAAGTATTTGCTTTGAAAACGTGTCGACGCGTACAAATGTGTGATTGGATTGAAAAGACAAGTTATGGCGTTGAGTGATAAATTTCGATTTTGTGTGGGTATATGTTTTGTAAATGAGTTAACTTTTGTTATGAAAATCAAAACAACATTTGATCGCATGATCTTATACGTGAGTTTGGTACAAACATGTGTTGTCATATCAATGAGGGTGAGAGTCGTTTGGCGTGTACAGTGTAATAAACTTTGTAGTGTTTTATAAATCGTGTGTGTAAAGTTCATCGGAGATAATTTCAATTGTGCCAACACCGATGTTGGGGTGTGATGAAGAGAAATTTGTCGTAAAGTTGAGGTTGAACGATTCTTGAAATCGTTGTGCATAGCTAAGTCAGAGTTGCGTCGTGTACACTCACGTTTGTCTTAAAACGTAGGTTTCTTTTAAAATTTTCAAACGTGTCAAAAGTTCAAATGTATGTGTGTCATACATGAAGGCTATGAACTCTTTAGGTCGTAGGGAAATGTTGCAATTAAGGATGATGGTACTATAGTGGCTTACCGTTAGTTCCGAGACTGAGATGTGAATGTCGGCAAATGGTTGTGTCGAGAGTGGAAATTTGAAGTCGTAAAAATATTATTAACAGTTAGCTGACGCGGGGGAAGAAATAGGTTTTATTGGGAATCCTGGTTTGTGGGAGACATAGTAGAAGAATCTCAACGCCGGCTGTTGCCGTGGAAATCAGCAACCATTTTCGTAGTGAATGGCGGAATGCTGGAAATAGAGAAGCGGTTATGGTTAGTCTTGAGGAGTTTCGTCAGGAAGCGAAGAGTGATTCAGAAAAGGTGTGTACCTAATGCGTTGTTGAACATCATTGTGTGGATCTTACAAAAATGGAAGATCTTTAATTCGGTCAGGGGTTCTTTACCGATGAGGTTTTGATGGCTATGTGGGAGCAAAGTTTATATGTAGCACAATTGGGAGGGGTTGTGTTTTGAGCATTTAAGTCTTCGAGGTAGTATGCTTAATCTTCAGGCTACTGGAGTTTGATTCCAGCAGGTTTTGAAGATCATAGTTTTGAAGATCATAGTTTTCGAGGTAGTATGCTTAATCTTGTTGGGTGGTTTTGAAGATCATAGTTTTGCGATTTATTCAGGTTCGAGAAAGATAAGACCGCGAAATGCCTTGAAGTCCGATTTTAATATTATGACCAGTGAGAAAATGGCGGTATTGGTATGTGTGACAAGTGGTCGTGGAGATTTGCAGTTGATCTGGTATGAGGTAGTAGAGTGGTGGTTGCAACCATGATCTGGTGATGTATTTATGACATATCTGGGAATGCAAATTATTAAAGTGGTAAGGAGTTTCCTTGAGGATGTGTAGAGGTATGGCGTTATTGTTATAGGACGAGCGTCCTCGTCCGATAACCTATGGGGAATGATGCGTAAGTGGTAAGTATGTGATTGGGGATGTGCGAATGTTTGATTAGTATCGGGGTATTGCTAAGTTGATGATAATTTTCAAATGATGATTGACGGTTATCGAAGAGAGGAATTGTGTTCTGGTTTTCGGCAAGATTTGGGGCGGGATTATCTTATATCCCTAGAATGATTATTAAAAGTGTCGAACTGTTTAATTCAGGAGGTTGTGTGGTAGATAGGAAATCCATGAGCATGTTGAAGTATTCGTTAGAGTGAAGGGGTTCTAACAGATTGGGTAATCCTATTTGGAGAGCGAGAATTGTGCGACGCTGTTGAGTAGTGGGTAATGTTTTGGAAGACTTGGGTTGATTATCTCGCGTAAGAATTGTGAAAAGTCGGTTGATCAAGCATAGTAATATAAATGGGATTTGACACATTTGGGAATCATTGAGGATTAAAGTAAGCAATGTTGGGTGAGCGGTGTTTCTTGCAACGATGAGAAAGTGAAGATATCATGTCGGAAAGGTGGGAAATCTGAGAGTAAGAAGTTTGGTAAACGACACAAAATGTGGAGGTATGTTTTAGATTCTGCTAGCAAGTTTATAAATCCCTAGCGTGGGTATGAGATAGAGAATATGGCGTTCGGTGCGGTGTGAGTGTTGCTAAATAAAAGTCGTGCATCTGATCAAAAGTTCACACCACTAATCAGCGAGTCGGCTGTTAGAAGGGGGTTTGAAATTTTCAAGGAGGAAGGTAGGGGTTGTTGGAGATAGTTCTCGGAGCGAAGGACCATAGTGTCGATTTTAGTAATGCGTGAAAAGGGATTCTAAGTGAATCAGTTGTCCAGTGTTAAACTATTTGGAATAGTTTGTATGAGTTTGGTCACTCCGTGTTGAGTGGGTGAAGCTGTTTTTTTTATTTTTGCGTTTTAGGTCGGGTGTTTGTGGATGCAATGAGAAATGGAAGTACGCGTCCCATTATTTGACCAGTTGGAACTGGTGGTTTGCGAGGGTTTTGGAATTGTGGAAGTTTCTACCAATACGTGAGAAGTTGAAGTGATGACGTTGTGGCGAGAGATAGTGGTGTGTAAGATTTGGATAATGCTGAGGAGTTGAGATCCATGTGGGTCGAAAAGAAGGTGCTACTACGTTGAACTTATGCTGTACTAAGAGGGTTGCTTGCAATGGCAAGTTGCATGTTGAAGAAACTCGTAACTGTGAGAGGTGGGTGATGTCTACAGTTGACGTTATGTTATGTTGGTGAGTGGAGTGATTGTGTAATCAGTGATGCATGTTGTCGTGGTGTTGACTCCGGTAAAATTTTATCGGTTATGGAAGTTGTTGTAATCGAGGGGTAAATCTGATGGTTACGTGCGGCTATGGATTGATCAGAATGGCTTGGATAATCGAATGGTACTAAACTGGTTGGATTGAGAATTATGAGTCATTAGTCCCAAGTGGCGACAAATGTAAAGTTACTAGTCTCGCATTGGAAGGGTGTGTCTCGATTCAGAAAGAAATTGAAGTTAAGAGCCAGATATTTTGGGTCGTTGCTATTGTCGAGAGAGTTGGGAGAGGTAGCCTACAAACTAAATCCACCAAGGATCTGAGTGGGAATCATTCCTTATTCCATGTGTTTAATCTGAAGAGGTGTTTTGTGAAAGCAGGTGTGGTGGTTCCTTTAGGCGATATTCGAGTAGATGAGAAACTATGTTATGTTGAGAAACATGTGATCATTTTAGATCATAAAGTGAAGAAAAAAAATGAGGAACAAGGAGATTCAACTGAAGAAAGTTCAGTGGCAATCCCACAAGGGTCAAGAAGTGACGTGGGAGTTTGAGTCGGTTATGAGAAACCAATACCCCAGTTTATTCGACGAAGGAATTATGGGGACGGAATTCTTTTGAGGGGGGGATATTGTAATAACCGCACCTGAGAAATAAATGGAACCTTGGGGTGGTCTTTGCAAAAGGTTTGTAGGAAAGGGGGTCTATTGTAAATAAAAAGAATAAGAGGGATTTAACCCTAGGATTTAGGGTGATTGTGGTTGGCGGCTGGCAATCTGGGAAAGAAGGAAAGAGAGAGAGAGAGAGAGAGCTCGATGTCGAGCAACCGAAGGGGAGAAAGAGGTTGTGTTGTTGGCGTTCATCAAATCTTCAAGGTAACTTCTCTTCCCATCGTTCCTATTGTTGAGTGAGGATTTATCAACTGATTTCTCAAGAATTTTAATAGGCATTGTAGATATCATTTGTGCTGCTGGGTTCTGGTTTAATTTTGAAATCTTGCTAAAAAATTATTTGGATGGTTAAGGGGATTTTGGGAATTGAGGTTTGTTTTGCTTAAAGGATATTGGATTGGACTATTTTTTATTTCTGAGTTTTAGCTGGGTATGGCGGTATCTGTTTGTGAGTCTCTCGATTTTTCGTTCGATAATCTGGTCACCGGATTGTAATGGACCGGTCGCCTTGAGACACCGGTTGATAAAGATGGACGTCGGTCATGGCACCGGTCAAAATCCTAACACCGGTCGAAGAGAATAACACTGGTCGAAAAGCACAACACCAGTCGAGACACCGGTCATGGGGGTGAGACCCCGGTCTCACGCACACCGATCGGGGGGGGGGGGTTAGACCCCGGTCAAAGCCTCGCCGGTCGACCAACAACATCCGGGCCCGACTTGTGTTTTGTGTGGGCCGAAGCCTGGTGCTTCTATGGGCCGAAGCCCAATCTCTTTTATTAGTGGTTTTGTTTATTTGTTGGGCCAAAATTTTAATTAAAGGACCAACCCATTTTACTTCTAGAAATTTAGGCTTTTTGTCTCGGGTATGTCTAGTGCGTCGAGGTGCTTTTAGAAACTAGATAACTGTGGGGGTTAAGGTCTAAAGATCAGTCTGAAATAATTAGAACTATGGGGAGTTCACCGGTCGATGTTTCCTTTATAGGTCTCGGACCGAATTATAGGAGTAGACGCGAGATTCGAGCTAAGTACGTCAGGTGAGTTTTTCTGAACTAAATCCTTCTGCTATCGAAAACATGTGAAAGTTTTATTTTAAACTTTGATTTATATATGATGGCATGAGTATTATGAAAATTATATGCAAGCCTTGAAATGATGTTGTTAGTACTTACTTGCGAGATTTATTTAGATGTTAAAAATGATTTTATTATTGTTGTCAAAGTGGAAATGTATGCATACATGATCCTAAGTGAGAAGACTCAAAGTCGGGGGGTGTGGCCCGCCTGTGCTCATACCGAGGGGTGTGTCCCGTTTATGCCGTTGGGGGGTGTGTCCCAACAAAAGGCAGTGTGAGTCACAGACACGCTGTCACCTTAGGGTGGCGGTAGTGTGAGCGAGGAAGTTGCTGAAAGTTAAAGTTTTTTTTCCTTGAAGCTGAAACTGGTTTATTTTATGATAAATTCTTGAATGTTTTGCTGAGTTAAAAACTATCGCAAGAGGGGACTCACTAGACCTTTCGGTCTAACCTTCGCTCTTTTCAAATCTAAAACCTTTTTCAGGTAAAGAGTGGTTGTAGAAGGAGCGGTTAAGTTTTAGAAGAAGTTGCGAGCTGGTGAAGAAATTAGAGGACCTCCATTGTAGATCCTTATCAGTGTAATCTCAGTTGTGTACTATGTTGTCTTTCCGCAAACTTGTATTTTAGATGTTGTTTTTGGTCCGTTGGCATTATTATTTAAGTTTTGAGTTGCTATCTTGTCGTTTAAGAGTTGGGTTGTTAAAGTTGGTATCAGAGCCGGGAACCAGACTAATGTACCAGCGAGAACGTTGGGCTCCCAAGGGGGGTGGATTGTAAGATCCCACATTGGTTGGGGAGGGGAACGAAAGTTGCCTTATAAGGGACTGGATACCTCCTCTACCAGACGCATTTTAAAAATCGTGAGTTCGGGTGTGTGGACAAAGCGGACAATATCTGGTACGGTTGGCCTGGGATGTTACAGTGATGTCGACAGTGGTTCAGAATGACGGTGGTCGGTGGTGGTTCAGATCGGAGGTGATCGGTGGTCGGCGGTGGTTCAGATCGACGATGGTTTAGAACGGCAATGGTTGGTGGTCAGCGGTTGTCAGTGGTCGGCGGTGGTCGGCAGTGGTTCAGATCGGCGGTGGTTCAGATCAGAGGTGGTTTAAATCGGCAATGATCGGTGGTGATCGGTGGTCGACGGTGGTTCAGAACGGCGGTGGTAGATAGTCGGCGATTGTCGGTGGTTTAGAACGGTGGTGGTCGGCAGTGGTTAGTGGTGGTCGTCGGTGATCAATAGTGGTCGGCGATGGTTCAGAACGACGGTGGTCGGTGGTCGACGGTGGTTCAGATTGGCGATGGTTTAGAACAGTGGTCGACGGTGGTTCAGATCGGCGATGGTTTAGAACGTCGGTGGTCGGTGGTGGTTCAGATCGAGGATGGTTCAAATCGGCGGTGGTCGTCGGCGGTGGTTCAGATCGGTGGTGATATTAGGTTATATTGGATTGAGGGCATATGTGGTATTATGAAAATTAAGAATTACATTCCATCATAATACCTTGTAGTTGCTCAGGAATTTTAATTTCTCTCATTTATGGAATTTGATGGAATTTAGAGATTCCTCCCGTGAAAATGAATGAACCAAACAAAGGAATGGAATTTGGTCAATGAAATTCAACATTCCAATTCCATCATATTCCTTCAGAATATGCGAACCAAACGCCACCTAAGCCTCCTATTCTAAGGATACTTAAATTAGGAGGCCACAAACCACATGGAAACAAGTAATTCATATTTGGACAACCACGTATCGATAAGTGTTCCAAAGATGTAAGACTTTGCAAATGCTCTTGAGGAAAGGACTCCAGGTTCTTGCAATCAACTATATGAAGATTTATCAGGCAAAGAAGGGGAAGGAATCCAAGACCTTTCTCATAAACAGTTTCTATGTCATCACAATTGTCAATAGACAATGTGGTGAGATGAACCAAGTATCTATCAGGAAACGACCTCACATTCGGCACATTACTAATGTAAAGAAACCCCAGCGATGACAAGAAGTTGTTGAAAAGCCAACTCGCCTCCACATTAAGGGACCACTTAATGATGTAAAGATCCTTCATAGTGGATGTGAGTTCATCCACCGTTGGGAAGGTCAAGGATGTAACTAATTGACAATCCCACATTATCAACCTCTCAATACTATTTGGACAATTGTAACTTTCTAGTCTCGGACAATCGCGAATAAGTACATGTCTAACAGATTTCATGTTGATCCCCAAATTAACTACTTTCTCTCCCAATGATACCAACTTTTGACATGATAGTATTGTCAAATCCCACAAACTCACAAGAATATTGAATGCCTTCAATTATGATTCCCACAAGTAAACAAGTTCATCACACTCTTTAATGAATAGATATTCAACTACCCCCAAGATGTTCTAAAACATTTCCATGTAGTTGAGTAAGCCCTTCAATATTCACCATTGTCAATCTAAGAATTGGTAAAGACACTAACCATGTTTCTTAACACTGATACAGAACATCCTTGTATATCTAGAACCCGAAGTGAGGATATTGATTCAATTACCACTACATCTAGTTTCGGACAATTAATTATAGAGATCTCACGAAGATAAGGAAACGATGCAATAGTTTTATCATTGTCACCACCATTTGTTGACCATACCTCCCAAGCCTTCATATCTTTAAATTCCAAAAGTGCAAGTGATGGAAATGCAATACCATGACATAACTTAGTAAGTCCAAGCAACTCCGAACCTACTCTCTTCAAACTACTCATACCTTCAACAAACAGCTTTTGAAGTGACCGTAGATGTCCAAGTGTTGGTAAACATATACAACTATTACAGTCGCGTAATGTAAGTTGGGTTAAGCAAACAAATTTTGGATCCCCAACCCAGCGAGGAAATTTCATTCCCATGTATTACAAAATCTTCAGGATTTTCACCTTATCGTGAGGCCTCAATTCTTCAAGTACTTCATATTCATTTATTTCATTCCGAG
Source organism: Arctium minus (assembly GCA_954870635.1). Lineage (NCBI taxonomy): Eukaryota > Viridiplantae > Streptophyta > Magnoliopsida > Asterales > Asteraceae > Arctium > Arctium minus. The sequence goes on from OX941096.1 coordinate 46,751,978, forward strand.
AATCGTCAAAGACATCACTCCATATCATCTCAATCTCACGAAGACCCTTCTTTTGCACTAAGTTGGCCTCTTTTGCGTGTATTGCCTTTATCACTGTCTGAAGCCCTTGAATGGAAAGTTGTACTTGAAGATGCAATAGTCCATTAAGATTAGAAATTTTAAACCCATTTCCAACAATGACTTTGGATAGAGTTCGTAGACCAGTCAACCCTTCAATCCCTAGGGGAATGTTTTTCAACTTTGGAGTATCTCTGATGTCAAGATGTCACATATTTATTAGCCTAACACAACTATCTGGCAAGCTAGATAACAAATCAAAACCAGAAACCAACAAACTTTGTAGGTTAAGAAGGTCGCCAACTTCTTCCGGTAAACATGCGATCTTAGTTTTAGAAAGTTGAGATATCGCATATGCTTAAGACTACCAATGGATTGTCGTACATCTGTGATTGAATAAATAGCTAGGCTTAGGACCCTTACAAACTGTAAATGGGGAAGTAGTTCGACAAGAACCTTGTTTGATAAGAAAAACCTCAGCCAAGTCTCTAACCTTACTGACACTGTCAAGAAAGTTCGTAAACGTCTAGCTCTCTGTAATGCTTTGAACTTCCTGTATACTCCGGATTGTATAAATGAAAGGTGGTGGAACTTCTCCAAAGCATCATTCTTGTCATGAACATTCATCTTATCATCCCAAGTAAAGAAGAACTCCCCTGCAACACTCATGGCCAAGTCATTTAACAAGTCGTGCATTGTGTATCGTGACTTGTCATCACTTGAATGTTGGAAAAACGACCTTGATTGTAGCTCTTCAAAACATTCACGACCTAAATTCTCCAATGACATGACTTGCTGCCATTTGACTCGTGCAAAAAATCTTCTGCCATCCACAACCGTACGAGTTCATCCTTGTCAAATAAGTAGTCCTTGGGGAATAAGGAGCAATATGCAAACATATGCTTCAAATGTGGAGGAAGATCATAATAACTTAATCTTAGAGCTGGAAGAATCTTATCTTCGTATTGTGAATTCCATATCTCACTATTCAACAACTCCTCCCATTCTTTATCATTTGCTTTTGTTCTCAACACCCTCCCAACTGTTACCAAAGCCAAAGGTAATCCACCACATTTCTTCATGATCCCTTCACCATGCAATTTAAGTGTTGGATGTGAATCAAAGTTTTGTTTACCTAAAGCGTGTTGAACAAATAAAGATAAGAGCTTCTTCATTTGACATAACTCTAGGCGGTAAGCATGAACAGAGTCCATAACTGATGCAACAATCGTCTTCCGTGTTGTCACTATAATTTTACTTCCAAGTGCCCCTACAACAAAAGGGCGTCGGAGGAGTTCCCACTTTTTATATTCTTCATTCCAAACATCGTCTAGAACAAGTAGGAACCTTTTCTTCGAAAGCTTCTCTGTTAAGGCCACTTGAAGCTGATTCAGATCTTCAAATTGTTGGTCATTCCTACCCACATCTCTAAAAATAGCCTTGCTAATATTGTAGACATCGAACTCAACAGAAACACAAACCCATGACATGAGTTCAAAGTGATCCTTCACTTTCCTTTCATTGTACAAAACTTGGGCAAGAGTAGTCTTTCCTATCCCTCTGAGGCCGACTATAGACACGATGCTGACATTTTCACTACACGAGTCATTCCCCAACAACTTCCCTAGCAATGCCTCTTTATCCCTTTCTCGACCCACAATTCTGGATGCATCAACCAACGAAGTTTCCTCCAATTGTTTGGTTGCTCTTTTTGACCTTTCAACATTATTATTAATTCAAGCCCGGAATTTTTTTCTCCTCTATAAGAGCATACAATTTGGTTGTAAGCTCATTGAGCTGAGAACTCATCTTACGACCATACATAATAGTATGAGGATCGAACTTGGAAAATTTGGGAACGATCTTCAATACCTTGCTAGTGCTGGTGTTGGCATAAGATTCTTCTTTCAACTGACATAGCTTCGGTGGCCAAATCATCGAGGAGGCCGTCTATGTCGTAAGCCAAATGCTGGAGTTTGTTCAGCCATAATTGAACAACTCTCTCTCTCTCTCTCTCTCTCTAGTGTTTATGTTGTTCCATTTATTTAGCTGAGAATAGATTCCTTCAGATCGAGCCAACCTGATTAAGTCAGGCGAGGCCAGTTTCTTAAACAACACAGTGATGAATGCGCCAACAAGAATTTCAGCAATAGGCATTGGAAAAGGAAAAATGATTGTTTCTTTCTTTGGTCTTCAATGAAAATTTGCAGATGAAGGAAAGGTGTTGACTGAGGGGTTGTTTGTTTTTTTTAAAAAAACTCTTAAAATGGCTCTTAAGTCTGAATCGTTCAGACTTTTTTACACACCACCTCTTATTAATCATAACTAAAATAAAACTTCAAATTTTAGACCTCTTAAAAAACAAACCGTGCCTGAGCTTGTGTAAATTAGAGTAGATTTCCAGTCTCGTCACATTAAAGGATAATGGAGAAGTAGCTGTCCCTAGCAGCCGGCTTCCATTTGCAAATATAATAAAACTATATATAAGAAAATGTATATATATATATATTTCTAGCAGTTGTCTTCCATTTACATATATAATAACACATATATGTTCCTAGCAGCTTCTGCCATTTGCACTTTTGCATTATATTCAACTTTTCTAGTTATATATTATGAAATATGATATTGTATTTATAAGTACATTGTTGTCTTCAACTTGCAAATATAATAAATATGTATGACCATAAAACACGCTGATATATGCTGAACTTATTTATCATTCACTTGCAACATGCAATAAAATATGTAGTCACATATGGTGGGTTGATCACTACCTCTAAAATAATGCAATTTAACATATTAATTTACATGGGTTTTTTTTTCCGTTTCTTTTCCATCTTTATTCATATTTGTCAAGAAATGAATATATATGTACAACATAAACCAAATTAAATTTCTTTCATAGAAGTTGGAAACTCGAAAATGAACAATTTGATAGTTGCATAGAAACATTCACCATTAGATAATACCACTAATTAAAATAGATAGATCTTTTTACAGAGGTATGTGTTAAACCATTAATTGCAATCAGTGGAGTCAAGCAGATAGAAGGAAACCAGAAAGTGCACAATGAATGCAAAAGTGCCAAATGAAAGCAAAAAAACAAGCTCTGGATGGAAAACTGGACCGGAGTCGGGATTTTCAAAGACAAGTTCCCGAGAGCTTATGACTTGGAGAAGGGTGGTCAAAGGGGGTCGTGAAACTGCAGAAGTGGGGCAGATGATGGAGATTCTGGACTCGGTCGTCATTACCGACTCGGAAGATAAATGGAGGTGGTCCCTCACCTCGGACGGTGTCTTTTCGGTTCGGTCCCTTAGAACAGAAATTGAGAGATTGCAACATGGAACGGACCTTATAAAACCCGTTGGAATAACCTTGTCCAGCAAAGATTAACATCTTCTTCTGGAGATTGCATCTTAACCGCATCCCCACAACCATCAGGTCTTTGGCCTGGTGGCCAGCTCTACTCCGTAAATGCCTCCTACATGTGAAGAGGCCTAGTGTTCAAATCATTGGGGGGACAGGAGGACTTTTCCGGTGCATACCTAAGGGGCTAGGGTATGTAGGGTCCACAAAAGTGGACCACAGGGCCTTGGGTTCCTGCCATTAAACCTTAACCGCATCCCCACTATGGACAGACTAGACGCGTGGGAGCAGACCTTGACAACACTTTATGCCCTTTTTGCAGTTGTGAGATTGAAACAGTGAAACATATTTTTTTCCCAATGTTGTCAGGTGACGGAATTATGGAACAAGATTCAAAGGTGGTGGAACTTTCCTTTCTCCTCTTTCTCTTCTATGGAAGCAGCGCGGGATGGTATTGAATCTTTGCGGGTTTCTAAGGATTGTCGAAAGGGAGTCGAAGCTATACTTACGATCTCCTGCTTTTCCCTTTTCCCTTGGCATTTTCGCTACAAATACCTGCTCGAGAAGGCAGTACCTAGACCAGGGACGGACCCAAAAAAATTTCATATATAGACAAAAAATAATTATAAAAAACACGGTTTTTATCGACGTGTCTTCGTCTTTTTTCCGACGTTCAATATTGTCTAATGTATTTTAGCCTAATTCCACCATTTCGAGGGATTTTTTTCGGTTTTTTTGGTTGATTTCATAAGTTTTCTTCAGGTTTTTGGTTGATTTCAAGAGTTTTTTTGGCTTTTTGTTGATTACGAGGTACGATTGCACCTTCTTGAAAGCTTCCAAAATAATATGGTAGCACCTTCCAAAATGATACGGTTAGCACCTTTAACGAACCTAAAAAATTTTACTCTTCGCCGAAGAAATCATACGGTGGCACGTGCCACCATATCTAACACACTAGGTCCGTCTATGACCTAGACTGAGTGACATGTTTGACTTTATAGTTGTTAATTCGTTTAGATGGGTGACACACAAGCATAAAGGGAGTCGGAATAACTTTGTTGCGCAGAGCCAATCTCCTTATTCTTGTCTCGGGTTGATGTAATCTCTTCCGGTTGCTAGCCTCTCGCTAGCTTTCCCTTTTTATTGAATTTCCGCTTCCAAAAAAAAAAAAAGAATCTATCATCAAATGAGGTAGCTAAAAATTTATTAATTAATTAATGCGGAATGAAGATATCCCCTGAAGCCAGAGAGCTTACATAGAGGATTAATATAAGTTAACTCATCCCAAAACAAGAGGAGCCGTGCTATCGACGATTAGCAACTTTACTTGGTGCTGGAGAAGTGAAACTTTGATTTTCTGCAAGCTGGAAAGAACATGGTTGTAAAGTATGAGTTTCAAGTGATCAATTTCTAAAAGTTCGATGCTTTATTTGTTAAAAAAAATGTTCAGAGACTTAATAAATTAAAATGAGAAAGTTCAATGGTTTTTCATTCTAAAAGAAGTACAAGGACTTGATAACTCAAAATGGGAAAATCCGTTGGATCTTTCTGGACTTCTCCCAAAAAAATACACATTAAAACATATAAAAAGCAAACATCCCTCCATCATGGTGCATTTCATTGGAAGATTGCATCATATATGCATTAGAAAGTGTTGAACCAACCTGACCTATATTCAAGAACTAGAAGAATGGTAACATCATGAGCCCAGTGAATTCCCAGAGCACCAACAAGATGAGAATCAAAATTGGCAGTATCCTCTATAGCACCAGCCCTGCACTCCGCTGCATACGATAATTTTTTATATTGCATTTGTTAACTTAGAAGAAAACTTGCAACATGTGATGGAAAACTATGACTTCATACCTCGGAAAGAATACTGAAAGATTTCAGTGAATTCAGTCAAGGAAACTGGTCGTAGAACTGTGATCCTACCTGCCATCTAGACAAAAACATGAAAAAAGTACCTTCAGATGTAAAATATTTGAAAAACGCTATAAGAATATTTCTCGGACATGTCGAATAAAAAATGCATGTTTCCATCTTTTCATAGCCTGCATTAAGTGAAAGTTTCTTCTGACAAATTTTTAATGTTTATCACAGGACTTTTCTACCTTTCTTCCCCAATTCACCATAAATAAATCAAAATACTAGTTCCAATTAGGGCACTTTGGGAGATTATCTGGTAATCAAACAGTTACCTTAATAAGAATTTTTGCATGCTTGCATTTGATTTTGAATGCAAAGAGTGTGACAAATAAACAACATACCACTTTTGCCATACCATCCAAGCAAAATATTTCTGGGAAACTATTGAGACCAATTTCAATTAACCTGTAAAGAACAGATTAGGAACTATAGAATTAACATAAGCTAAAGCAAAGTCACTTCAAAAGAAAAAGTAATAAAAATAAAAGATATGCAGCTCATATAGGTACCTTCTCGAACTAAATTTGGACATTTTTTATCGTTACTTCAAAAACTCTCGAATACTTGAGTCTTTCTTTTCCACAGATTCTTGAAAGCTCTCAATCCCCTGCTACAACATTTGAAAAAATCATAAAATTTAATTCAAATGACCAAAAAAAAAACACGTACAACAATTTGTAATAATAATACACTTGTCGTCTCTCCATCTTGTTTAATTACATGAAAGCCAAAAAGGATCCGGTGTTATGAAGTACTTCATCTATCATAAATCGACTTTATATGATTTAAAAAGATTATTTGATTATCGATTCAATATTCAACTACAAACAAAATAAAGAAATCGCAAAAAACTAATTATAGTTTATAACTATCATGAATAGTATGGATGGAAACCTTCTTTAGAATAACGGAAATGTTTAAAAAAACAAAGTGTGAGATGAAGGATGTACCTGTGATCATAATACACAATGGTAAGGGATTTGGGAGATGATGGGCCAGTACTTGCCTTTTTTACGACACTTTTTTTCTAGTTTTGGGCAAGATAACACCCACAAACTTGTCAGTAAAGGAAGCAATGTTTCAGGCAGATCTATAAGCTTCGGGCATGAAACGATCATAAGCGTTTCCAAGCAGGTGAGGTGTTGTAGGCCCTTGGAAAGTGATTCCAACTCCATAAAACCATTAACATATAGATAAGTTAGAGATGGTGGAACAAGTTGAGATAATGAAGCTGCAAATGAAACGACCGATGAATTTTGGCCATATAAATATAATGAAACAAGTGAGGTTGGGAAATTTTGCAGCCCCCACTCTGACATGGGCTTCTTTAACCCTCCTACTTCGAGGACACGAATATTAGGAGGCCACAGACCACAAGGAAAGGAGCAATCCATTCTTGGACAATCACTTATCCTTAGCACTACCAAAGATGCGAGCCTTTGTAGATACTCATGAGGAAATGACTTTAGATTCTTGCACTCATTGATATGAAGACGTCTCAGGCAAAGAAGGGGAAGGAAACCAAAACCTTTATCAGGAATGGATTCTATGTTCTCACAACCTTCAATATGCAAATCGGTGAGATGAAGTAAGCATCCTTCAGGGAATGACCTAACATTCGAGAATCCAGAAATCCAAAGAGATCCAAGTGATGACAAGTAGTCGTTGAGAAGCCAACTCACCTCCAAAGTATGAGACAACGACCTAATGCCAAGATGCTTTAGAGTGGATGGAAGCTCATGCCCGTGCCTTGTTGGGAACGTCAATGATGTAATTGAATCACAATTGGATATCACTAACCTCTCCATACTATTGGGACAATTGTAACTCATGAGTTTCGGACAGTCAAAAATTGACACGTGCCCAACAATTTTCGAGCTAAACCCCAAATTAGCCTCTTTTTCTACCAATGATACCAAATTTTTACAAGATTTTATTGTCATATCCCGTAAACTCTTTAGAATCTTTGATGCTTCCGATTTTGATTCCCGCAAGTATCTAAGTTCATCACATTCACTAATCCTTAGATATTTTACTGCCCCAAAATGTTCTAAAACATCTCCATGTAGGTGAGTAAGCCCTTTAATATTCTTCATTTCCAGTTCATGAATTGATAGAGACACACCAACCATGCTTCTTAACACCTCTACAGAACATCCTTCTATATATAAACCCCGAAGTGACGGTATTAACTCAATTTCCACTGCATTTAGTTTCGGGCAATTTACTATAGACATATCACGAAGACAAGGATACGATCCAACCATTCCATCTTTGCCACCACCATTACTTGACCATACCTCCCAGTCCCGCATATCTATAAATTTCAAAACTTCAAGTGATGGAAATGCAATATCATGGCAAGAATCAGTAGTGCCAAGAAACTCCGAACCCAATCTCTTCAATCCACTCATGCTTCCGACAAACAACCACTTAAGTGACCGTAAATGTCCAAGTGTTGGTAGAGAAGTACAACTTCTACAGCCACGGAGTGTAAGCTGGGTTAAGTAAACAAAGGAGGGATCCCCGACCCAACTAGGAAATTTCAATCCCATGTAGTTCAAAATCTTCAGGCTACTCAACTTTTCATAAGGTCTAAGTCCTTCAAGTACTTCATATTCAATTATTTCATTCCGAGAATCATCAACGACATCACTCCATTCCATCTCCAACTCAACAAGACCCTTCTTTTGTAGTAAGCCAGCATTTTGTGCGTGTGTTGCATTTATCACCGTGTGCAGCCCCTTAATGAGAAGTTTACCTTGAAGATGCAATAGACCCTTAAGATCAGATATTTTGAACCCATTAGCTTCTCCAACAATGACTTTGGATAGAGTTCGTAGACCCGTCAACCCTCCAATCCCTAAGGGTATCTTGTTCAACTTTGGAGTATTATTGATGTAGAGGTGCCGTAGGTTTTTTAGCTGCACAACACTATCCGGCAAGCTTGATAAGTTAACACAACTGGTTACTATCAAGCTCTGTAGATTATGAAGCTCACCGACTTGTCCCGGTAAACATGTGATCGAAGTGTTGAAAAAGTTGAGGTACCGTAGATGCTTGAGACTACCAATGGACTGTGGTACCTCTGTGATTGTATAATTAGCTAGGCTTAGCACCCTTAGAAATTGTAGTTGGGGAACTAGTTCGAAAAGAACATTGTTTGATAAGTGGGAACTTTCTACCGTTCCGGTAACAGCTAAAAAAGTTCGCAGGCGTCTAGCTCTCTGTAATGCTTTGAACTTTCTGTATACTCCATATTTTTGACGAACAAATGAAAGGTGATGAAACTTCTCCAAAGCTTCACTCTTGTCGTAAGCATTCATCTTATAATCATCCAAAGTAAAGAAAAACTCCCCACCAACACTCGTAGCCAATTCATTTATCAAGTCGTGCATTATATACAGTGATGATGTATCATTACTTAAATACTGGAAGAACGACCTTGATAGTAGCTCTTCAAAACACTCGCGGCCTAAATTCTCCATTGACTTGCTGCTATTTGATTCAGGCAAAAACCCTTCTGCCATCCACAACAAGACTAGTTCATCCTTGTAAAACACGTGGTCCTTAGGGAATAAGCAACAATATGCGAACATCTGCTTCAAATATGGAGGAAGATCATAGTAACTTAATCGTAGAGCAGGAAGAATCTTATCTTGGTATTGTAAATTCCATATCTCACTATTCAACAACTCCTCCCATTCTTCTTCATTTCCTTTTCTTCTCAACACCCTCCCAACTGTTATCAAAGCTAAAGGCAATCCACCACATTTCTTTACGATCCCTTCACCATGCAATTTAAGTGATTGATGTGAATCGAAGGTTTGTTTACCCAAGGCATGTTGAGCCAATAAAGATAGAGCTTCTTCTTTTGACAAAAGCTTTATTAGGTAAGTTTGAATGGAGTCCATCACCGATGCAACCGTGGTCTTCTGAGTTGTCACGATAATTTTACTTCCAGGTGCCCCTACAACGAAAGGGCGTTGGAGGAGTTCCCACTCCGTGTAGTCTTCGTTCCACACATCGTCTAGAACAAGTAGGAACCTTCTCTTTGAAAGCTTTTCTGAAAGTGACTCTTGTAGCTGATTCAGATCTTCAAACCTTTTGTCCTCTCCACTTACAGCTTGTAAGATAGTATTGCTAATATTAAGGACATCAAACTCATCAGAAACACAAACCCATGCCATGAGTTCAAAGTGATCCTTCACTTTCTTTTCGTTGTACAAAACTCGGGCAAGAGTGGTCTTACCTATCCCTCCCAGACCAACTATGGACACCACATTTACATTTTCACTGCAACATTCATTCTCCAACAACTTCCCGAGCAACGCCTCTTTATCTTCTTCCCGACCCACAATTTTGGATACCTCAACCAACGAAGTTTCCTTAGATCGTCTACTTGCTCTATCTAACCTTTCAACATTAATATTCAAACCCAGACTATTTTTCTCCTCTACAAGATCACGCAATTTGGTTGTAACCTCATCGAGTTTAGAACTCATCTTACGACCATACATAATAGTACGAGGAGTGAAGTTGGAAAATTTTGGAATGATCTTGAATACCTTACTAGTGCTGGTGTTGGCATAAGATTCTTCTTTCAACTGGCGCCGCATAGCTTCGGTGGCCAAATCATCAAGGAGGTCGTCTATGTCGTAAGCCAAATGCTGGAGTTTGTTGAGCCATAATTCAACAGCTCTATCTCTTAAGTGTTTCTGGGCTGCATCAACAAGCACAGCTTGGATCTGGGATAAGGTGTTGTTCCATTTGTTCAGCTGAACATCGATTCCTTCGGATCGAGCGAACCTGATTAAGTCAGCAGAGGCCAACTTCTCAAATAACACTCTGATGAATGGGCTTAGAAATATTTCAGCCATTGGAAAAGAAAAGATTGTTTCTTTGGATGAAAATTTGCAGAGGAAGTAAAGTCGTTGATTGAGTTTGTGTAATTATACAATCTAATGGAGAACTGAAGTAGGTCTCCCATTTGCAAATATTATACTCCCTCCGTCCCAAAATAAGTGTCCACAATTGACTTGGTACACAGTTTTAGACATGCATAATTATTACCCCTTTTTGTTATCAAATGACATCTTTATCCTTATTTAATGTTTCTCTTTCTTCACAACTCTTATATATTTGTGCATTAATTAAGGGTAAATGTGAGAATTTAGCTATCTATTTTTTGAAAGTAGACACTTATTTTGGGACAAATATAAATAGAAATGTAGACACTTATTTTGGGACGGAGGGAGTAACATGTATATTCCTAGCAGCTTCCTCCATTGGCAAATATAATAAAAAAATGCGTGTTTCTTTCTTTTTTTTGTAAATTTTTGATTTTCCAATCTTAATTATATTAATATGCTTCTTTATCTTTCAACATTTAACCTTTCTAATTATATATATATATATATATATAGTTTTGGTTCATTTGAGAAATGGTAAATATATGAGAAATAGAGAAGTAATCCTAGTCATTAATATGGTCAAGATCGGCTTTGACTGGTCAAAAGTTACGGCTTTGACTGGTCAAAAGTTGCGGCTATCCCAAAAATAGAAGGACAATTTCGTAAATTTTACAAAACACACGGGCTGTGTTTATATATGAACATGTATAATTCACATATGAACTATATGTTTATATATGAACCAGTGCAATTCACAACTGAACTCTTTTAACTGATTCATATATGAACCTTTGTGATTCATATATGAATCAGTTGAACTAACTAACAGATTCATATATGAATCTGTATGAATCACAAAATTTCATATATGAACCTTTGTGATTCATACAGATTCATATATGAACTCATCCCGTGTATTTTACGAAATTATCCCTCTACCTTCTATAGACCACACAAGAAATTATCCGGTGCTTCGCGGTCAAAGCCGCAAATGTTGACCAAATGAATGGCTAAGATTACTTCTTTATTTCTCATATATTTACCATTTCTCAAATGAACCTCTCCCTAATATATATATACATTAGATTATTTTTATTTATATTCTCATTTAGAGTATCATTTTATAACTGATGTATGTACATGTGTGTATACTAGTTAAATTAGAATAAAACAATTAATTTAACTTCTTATTAAAAAAGAAAAAATTAATAATTATATTTAAATAAAATAAAAATTATAAGTGATTATTTAATATGTCTTATAAATTTAAAGACATGATAAATAACCAAAATAAATAAATAAATATAAATACAAATGTTAAATTAAACATAATAATACTAAAACCTGTATTAGCATAAAACAACGCTAAAATATGTAGTTGCATATAGTGGGCTGGTCACTTACCTTGCTTTATAAATTTTATAATTATTTATTATGTTTTTTTATATGTGATTTGTTTTTATCTAGCAATTCCAAAATTTGTTTTTTTATTTGATCAAATAAACTAAAAAATAATAATAATAATGCAATTTAACATATTAATTATTTTGGGTTCTTTTATCTGCTTTCCATCTTTAACTCACTTTTATGAATATAGCAATAAATGTTGGGAATTAATTTTTTATCTTTGATAAAGAGATTTGTTGCCATAATTCAATGTATTGAAAAACACCGTCACCTACTCACCTCACCATGATAAACTATTAGACCAACTTCAATTAACATGTAAAGAACACATGAAAACATCTAGTTATCTAGAAAAAAAGCAGATCAAAATACTATGAACTTTGGATTAATTAAACATAAGCTAAAGTGTAGACAAATTCAAAGATAAAGAAGGTGTTCAAAGATAAGGAAAGTGTCTAATAGAGAGATAGACTCAAAAAGGGAGTTATATCTTTAGAATATATCTTTTCCTTATTTGTAGAGTAGTCCTTTGTGTATATATATCTCTCCCTTGAATTGTAAAATCATAATGCAATATACAATTTCAAATTCTCCTAAAGTCTTTAGGGTATCAGAGCTCTAGAGACTTTAGCCAAGAAAAATCATGGTGTCCGATTCTGAAAAGCTTTCCATCCCGGAAAAGTCGACCCATAACCCTACTGCTACTGGTGCTAATCTTGAAAACAACCTCTCTCTTCAAATTACAAGCTTTAAGCTTTCCGGATCAAATTACCTCCAATGGTCTCGATCTGTTCAACTTGTTGTTCGTGGTAAAGGCAAGTACGGTGGTAAACCTCCAGTACGATTTACCTATAAGAGAAAAGAGAAGTAGAATAGCATGTTTAGTCGTATTCTTTGTTTTGTTGTTTGTTTGGAATAAAGTGGGGAATAAAGTTGGGAGGGGTAGTTTGGGTATTTCGCCTCAGTTTGTTGGAGGAGCGTATTTGTTAGGCGGGAAGATTGAGTTGTAGGCATCTTTCATTTGTCAAATTGTAATTGGAGAGTAAGCTCTCTGGGAGAGATCTGACCTCTCGAAAGTCATAATCATTTCATTTCAGTGTTCAATACAATTCCAATTGAGTCGATCAAACCAGTGTATACCAAATTGGAAATTTATGCGGTTGAATATGTATACTTATGGTTCGAAATTTATGGATCTAGGTTTTGGAAGTTTTGGCTTGGGTGATGCAAGTTCCTTCAAAGAAGCTCTATGTGGGGTAAAATCTAGATTTAGCCTAAATCTAGCAAGGGTGAGTTCAAGTTGATTTGTGAAAACGTTGTACATGCCAAAATGTCCATTTTAAAGTGTTTATGTGTTTTACATGAAATTATTAAACGTTGGGTTAGTTGGTAATCTTTGATTTATTTGAAGTATTTAACTTTATAAACTTTGTAAAACACTCACATTTGGGACTTTTGGGCATTTTGATAAATGTGTCACAAATGAATGTGTTTTGATGATTTATTGCATAAATAGATCTTTGGTCAAAGAAATACACTTTTGAATGGTTGTCGGGTTTTATGCATCATTCATGAAATGGAATGTTTTATGAAGTATTACTTGCACATTTATGTGAGGTACTTGAAAGAATGTATATAGTCTCATTTTATGATTTCCATTCTTATCAGCAGTTAAAACTTGGAAATGCATATTTGAAAATAAATGAGTCTTGAGGACATTTGTCCGGTTTAATAGCCCGTTGTGAAATACCAAGTATGATGGCGGTTAATGCGCATCATTTGAGATTTGCATGTTTTGAGTGTGTTAGTCATTCAATTTGAGTCATGTACTATTTAGACTGTAATGCAATGCAGTGGATCCATAGGCATATGAGTCGGTGTTAGTTATTTAAAAAGAAAATGGGCTATTATTTATATATCGGTGTCAGAATTAGTCTTGGGATTTCGAGGACTTGTCGGTGAGGGCTCTTAGGGTCCAATAACCGGACCTACATCCGCGAGTTAATTTCTGAGCCTGTTTTTATGGGACAGTCACTTCCCATTTGTAGCTACGGATGCATTTTTACCCCTTTTTGGCCTTTGGTAGGGTTATGTGGGATCGGTTACTAGCCATGGGTTAAATGTAATTATAGTGAATGAGCATGACTAGGAATCATTAGGTTCCCTCCCCCACATCTTAGTACGAGTCGGCGTGTTCGTGGCCTTGATCCTAGTATGGTGAGCTCAATAACTTGGAATGTGGCTTACTTTGTGTTCCGCCACTAGCCTTGGAATTCGGGTTTCCCCCGTCATCGAAAGGTGTCGTTTTGGGTATTTAACTTTATCCTTGTTTTCGGTGACGCTTGAGTTTGGGTTTTTCTCCTTATATTATGATTTTGGAAACTTGAATGAAATCATATCTTGGTCGCTTGGTTTATAAAGTTTTATTCAAACATCATCATTGGAACATTTACAACTATTCACGTTTTGAGTAAGTGTTGGTTTACACTACTTCATGAAATAATGTTTGGCGTTGAGGCGTCCACTTATAAATTGCATATTATTGGAAAACAGGTCGTCCTCTTATTTAAAGTAATTCATTTTAAAGGATCATGATTTAAGTTGCATTATTTCCGTTAATGATTTTATAATCATGATGAAAAACTCTTGAACTCACTAGGCGTTAGCCTAACCCTTTTTATTTGTCGGCATGTGCAACAGGTTTATGTTGGGAATAGATATAGTGACACCGTGAAGAGGCGAGTGCTAGTTGTGTACTCGAAGAGGTGTTTAGCTTGATGAAGTCTTCCTCTTTTTATTTAAAGTAAATCAGGATATCGTCGATAAATACAATCACAAAATCATCGAGATAATCCTTGAAGACCCTATTCATGAGGTCCATAAAAATACTTGGGGCATTCGTTAACCCGGACGACATAACAATGAATTCGTAATAGCCATACCGGGTACAAAATGTTGTCTTCGGTATATCTTGCTCCCAAATTCTAAGTTGATTATAACCAGACCTCAGATCAATTTTAGAGAAATATTTTTCCCCTTGAAGTTGATCGAACAGATCGTCGATACGAGGCAAAGGGTACTTGTTACGCACTGTCACTTTATTTAGTCCGCGGTAGTAGATGCATAACCGCATTGAGTCGTCTTTATTTTTCACAAAAAAGTACAGGTGCTCCCCAAGGTGATACACTAGGTCGTATGTATCCATTATCTAACAAATCTTGTATTTACTCCTTTAGATCCTTCATTCCGGATGGAGCCATTCGATACGGCTGTTTCGATATTGGAGCAGCTCCAAAAATCAAGTCAATAGTAAACTCAAATTCCCTAGCGGGAGGAAGTCCAAGAATTTCATCCGGAAATATGTCTATAAATTTGTTCAACACAGGAATAGATTTAAGTTCGGGCAGTACCTCATCGGGGTCCTGTAGTACTGCAAGAAATCCTTCAGATCATTGCCATGAAAAAGATTTAGCCGAAAAGGACGATACGACTTTAGTTCCCGGTTTTGGCTCAGATCTAAATTTCCGAAGATAACTCCATTTGTATCGCATTCAATGGTTGCCCGATGTTTGGATAACCAGTCCATGTCGATGATGAGATCAAAATATTTCATAGACATTGATAGTAGATTCACCTCCCGGACACGGTCATTGATTATGAGAGGACAATTTACAAATTCAAAAATAATACAAAAAGAATTACCCATAGGAGTAGTAATAATCAACGGAAATTCTGTCAGCTTTTCAAATGGTTTCAACCGATCCTTTAAAGTATCAGACATGATTGAATGAGTCGCGCACGTATCAAATAGAACATAAATAGGTAAACCACATAAAGTAAGAGTACCATATACCATACCTGTGGCAGACTTGTCTGCTGTCAGCGCGAATACCCGTCCACCAACTATGGATTGCTTCCATTTTTCATTCAACTTTTCTTTCTGACCCTGTCTACAGTCTCGGGCCAAATGTCCTTTCTGCCAATAATTATAGCATGCTCCAATAATTCGTAGACACAAACCCGGTAGATGTGTGAGACCACAATCTTTGCATTTCTGAGGAAAATTTGCATAAGATTCTCTGTTAGACGCTCCCTGAGAAGATGTTAAGGATCGAAAGTTAGAAGATTTTCCCGAGCCTGAGTGACTCGAAGATCTGAAATCTGTACTACCAGACTGCACATCACGACTGCGCTTTTTTCCAAAATCTGATTTCAATGTATAAACTCCCTATCGTGCTCGATCAATATCCTTTGCAGCGTCCACGTCACTAACAGATGAGTATTTGTGATTCAAAAGTTTATGTTTATATTTGTTATGCATACTCCACTTGAATTTATCCACTTATTATTTATGGTACCGACAGTGGCACCAGCAAACCGAGCTAGTCATAGAAATTTGAACTGATAATCGACTATAGACTCATCTTCACATTGTGATATAACATCATACTCATGGACGTATGCATCTTTGTTTGTGGTGGTAAAGTATTGCTGATAAAACAATTTTTTTAACTGTTCCCAAGATAGTGTTCCTGCTTCTGGGTTACTTTGGACCCAAGTCTCCCACCAGTTGTGAGCATCGTCCTCCAATTTATAAGAAGGTAATGTTGTCAGGTATTGGTCTGAACAACCCAAAACTTTAAAAAATTTCTCCAAGAGTCTAATCCAATTCTCAACATCAATTGGATTAATAGCAAAAGAAAAGACTCATGGTTTCTGTTTATTGAACTATTCAAGCCATACATGAATTCCTCCCAAATAGGCATTAGGGAGAGTTTCTGTGACCAAAGTATTCGTAGAGGGAATAACATGAGATTGGCGAAGTGCCTCTACAGTTTGGGCCATAATATTGGGTATCATACCCGCAACAACTTGTTGAATAGTTGCTATCATGTTACGATCGGGCTGATTTAAAGAAGGCGGATGGGGAATTCTTTCATCATTTGACCCTGTTTCATTTCTTCGGGGTCTACCCCTCCTTCGAGGTTGATTTCTAGGCAACATCGGAACTGATACAACAAAAAAACTCGTTCAAAATAACGGTTAAGACTACAAACAGTTACGGAAAGCGATAGTAAGGAATTGCGATATTAATGAACAACTATAGATATATGGAAATGAAAACGAAAAAAAACCAAAATTTACCCGCCTAATTCTACCCAACCTCACAAATCAAACTTAAAGTACTACATGATTAATTCCAAAGGCTCTGATACCACAAATTGTAACACCCCCGACCCACGCAACCTGAGACGGGAGGTGTACAATTCGGTAACCGGGTCATAACACTAAAACACCACAATTCAAAGCTTTACTAAGCTCCCAAAAAATAACAGTTAACTTCAAACGAAACTTAAACAAATTTACAAACCCAAAATGTTATTCTCTGAACTAATCCCAAAAGATTATACAAAACCGATATACAAAAGTTGATCCTAAGTCCTTTTTACTCCCATTGATATCTCGATCCTTCAACCCGTCCTTGGAGTGGAACCTAAATCTGCCGAGGAAACAGAAAACACCTCGGCTGAGCAAAGTCGCTCAGTGGGCGGATAAAATGCATAACGGTGTGAACATAATATAAGTTCAAATAAAAGTTAATATAAACAATCGTAGTGAAATCATTCTGAACATAATAAAGAATGTATAACTCATTTATTTATCTTTCTTAAAATCAACAAATCACCCGTATTGCAATAATACGTTCTCTAATTGGATTATCAGTCCAATCAGATTTGGAATGTCAATGTCGAGCACAACACTACCCATTCCCTGGAAACCAGTTTAATTCTGGTATTCGGCTCTATCCGGTAATCAGTTCTATCCGGTAACCAGAAAATGTGTTTGGCTCTAGGATGCATCATACGTCCCCTATTTGTGAGCTGACTCAAAAACTCATTGTTTTGACACATTTACGCTCATAATTTGGACTTGCACTCTTCATAACAGTTTTAAAGGATATTCTAAGATTTCTAACGGTATGTCGTACACCTCATTTGGACCAACGGTTTATTTTCTACGAATTTTTTAATAACAGGACAGAAACTTTAAAACTACAAAAGTCTCTCAAACATTTTATCAAACACTTGATGTGCAATCTAACTTTGAAGCTCAAATTTGTTTTTAATCACTTCATTCATCAATCCTTGACCTTATTAGAGTCTTCTAACCACAATTTAACAATACAAACACATTCATTACTAATTATACATCTTATAAGTTTAAAACTCATAATTTCCAACATAATTGAACTTCTTTTCGGGATTATTACCTCAAAATGCTTTAACTTTGAGATCTTCAACTCTTCCTTGGTTCTAATCAGCCCTTAAACACCAAATACATACACTTTAACATATATTGAACCCACCAAAACAAACATTGAAGTATAATATAAAGTTATCTTGAACAATATATCATTCATCTTCCAAAATCAAGCTTAAATCCTTTAAAATTTCTGGGTTTCTCTCACTAAGCGCTCTCTCTTCCCCCCCCCCCCCCCCTCTCCCCCCCTCTCTATCCCCCCCCCCCCCCTCTCCCCCTCTCTCTCTCTCTCTCTCTCTCTCTCTCTCTCTCTCTCTCTAAACACGTTTTAGGTGATGAAGATATGAAGAAATGAGATGCCTAAATTAATTTAGGTATAAAAGATAAGAATATAGGGTATTTAGCAATTAACCCTTCTAATTTCATATTCATTACATTTTAAACCTTATAGCTCTTTTCTTTAAATTTTTATCCCTACAAGCCTAGATACAACTATCAAGTTAAAGGTACAAGTCATGAAAGTTTCGGTTCTTAAATTACGAATACTACATAGAATAGAAACATATATCCGGATTAACGAAAATAGGATTTTTATAGTTTTTTTTTTACAAATTATATCATTATAATCCTCTCGTTAATATTTTCAAAATAAGTTCATTTATTGAATTTTTTTAATTTAATAATATCGTAAAATATCATAAATACGTATGAATTTTATACTTGTTATATCATAAAAGTACTTAAACCGTTATCTTGAAAACTTTTAAAAGGATAAATGTATAAAGTTTAAAGCTTCACAATCTCCCAACATCTTTCATATATTACCTATTCTATCATTTTTACTTTATAAATTACACTTTATAAACTTATAATTAGTTATTTAATTTATTTTAGGGAAATTAATTAAAATGCTCGTATTTCAATCTCGTATTACCTAAATGCCCAAAATCTCGACGGTTTTGCCGAAATACCTAATTTGGTCGGGATTTCACTATTCATCCCGGGATTTCACTATTCATCCCGGGATTTCACTATTCATCCCGGGGTTAGGCCGGGATTTCACTATTTATCCCAAGGTTAACCTAATTTATCTATCAATATCACCGTTCATTGTTAATCGTAAGTATATTGTATTGATCCCGGGGTTAAGCCGGGATTTCACTATTCATCCTGGGCAAATTGGGTATTTTGGCAAAACTGTCGAGATTTTGGGCATTTAGGTAATATGAGATTGAAATACGGACATTTTAATTAATTTCCCTTTATTTTATATCTCTTACTTTTTTATTTTTCATATCATCATATTAACATAAATAATTGTACATAAACTAAAATGTATTAAAAATATGGTTTTTGTTTTACAAATTGTACCATTATAATCATCTCGTCAATATTTTCAAAATGAGCTCAATATTGAATATATTTGGATTTAATCATACTATTAAAGATCACGAAGTAATTTGTTTTATATATTTTACGTTTTCATTTTGTATTTTATACATTTATCATCTATACTATGTTATTAGGAGCTTTAAACTGTTAGTGTTGAATTTTAAGAGGTATAAGTTTTGGTGTTGCATGTACAACTTTAACAACTATTGGTTATTCTTGAAAATAAAAAGGTATAAAGAACGACATTTTTGGCGTTACTCTAATATCACTTTCCATTCAGTTACCTCGGTTTCCAAGCAAATGAAGCGTAATTTTGACAAGTTATTCCAAGATTATAACAGGAATCAGTTGTTCGAGAGGATTGAAGGAAATCTGCTTTTAAAGACCATAATTGGAGAAAAATGAGCAATTTTGACTGGGTAAAAAACACTAAAGAGTTGACAAGTCCAATGATAAAGTTTTGAAGGAGTTTGATGCGTAAAGCACCCACAACAGTGAAGAATGCGAGTGGTATGCGGGTTTGGTGAGTCTCTACGGGTTTAAGGAGATTCAGGCGACTGTTTTGGCCATTATGTTGTTGCAGCCTCAGTTTTGATTTTTGGGAACCATCTATCCGATTTAGGGTTTCATAAGAGCGGTTTTTGGGGGTCTTGGGAGCAATTTCGAAGGGACAAAAGTGACGGAACACGGTAGAATTGGAGATTATTACTGCTACTGATTACTTGTGCGTGGAGATTCAACACTTCAGGAAGTTGTAACCTTATTTTTAGGGTTGTGTTGAAGAACAATGTCTAGATCTATGAATTTCTCTTTGAGTGTTTCGTTTTCTACCACCCCCAACATGAACTAATCCTTAGATGTTAGGGGTTGGATGAATTTTGGGTTGCTAACCATATGAACATGTGATTTGGATTGTTATTAGGTTTTCTTTGATTCAATGAAGCATGACATATTTTTACCGCTTTTGTTAGTCTGGTCAACTAGCACATGATTTATTATTGGTCTTCTTTATCTTTGAGAAAAGCAAATCAATATTAGATTGGTATGTTGTATGCCTAGGGCGAGAACTTGGATAGAGATATACCAATTAAGCCTTAGTATTTGACAATCTTGTGTTAACTTGTCTTATAAATTAATTGTTGAGATCAATAAGATGAAACATTCTTTTCAAAGGTAAATTTGTTATAACTCGAGAGAGATTAACGAATACTCTTGTGATTGTATACTCATTGATTGTCAAATATGATAACTTGCCAAATCATAATATTATGTGGTGAAGCAAACCCATTAGGAATTCAATCCCCAACTACTTTGCTTCAATCGAAGTTTTCCAGTCTTAATCTTCTACGCTTTTTGAAGTTCCCTTCTTTTCATTAGAACTTTAATTATTCAGTTACCAAATCAAAGTTTTACCATCCAGTTAATAATCGATATAGTCATTGTGATACTCAGTACCTGGTTCCTTTAGTTCGATACTCGTACTTCCGTACGTAATACTTGAATCGACATCATACACGTGCGGTTAGATTTAGGTGGGTGTAATAACATATAACCCTCTTACACTTATGTACAAGGCCTAAACCTATTAACCTCCCACGTCCTTCCATCAAATATTGTCGCCCAACGTTTTAAAGCTTTCATCTTTCTAATCCATCCATGTTCCTCCAAAATCGCCTTCATTTCTCTCCCCTTCTTCCTAAAAAGCGTTCGACTACTCTAATCCCTCCCTACACCCCAAAATTCTCAAATGGTGCAGAAATTTGCTCAATCCCTCCCACCATTAATTTTCTTCCCAGAAGCAAGGGATAGAGAAGTTGCCATACCTTTCTCTACAGGTGAACCATTTTGTCAGGATTTGAATTCTCAACAATAATAAACACTCAGAAACAATATTAAAGAAGTTTGCGGAATAAGACTTTAATATTCAGAATATCAATGAAACAGTGAATATGAATCTCAACTTGCAAACTTTATTGAATGATTCAAAGCTACAAGATTTCACACACAACCTCAATATTGATGAACAGGTTCACCAATACGAATTCTACTTCTCTAGAACTAGGGTTCTAAACCTTGAGGTTGATTCTCTCTATGAAAGCAAAAACTAGACCTGGCAAAAACTGACACGACACGCTAACTCGACACGAACTCGACACGAAATAAACGGGTTTGGGTAATACATTTCAACTCGTTTAAGTAAACGGGTTGACACGACACGACACGAAAATTAAACGGGTAAGGTCAGGGTCAAAAATTTCAACTCGAAAATGACCCAAATAACCCGTTTATATATATGTATATATATTTTTTATAAGTTTTCTTTTTAATGCTTTGGATTTTTAATGTTTTAGATTTAGTTAGAACTTATAAGTTTGAACTATAAAATGTGGATTTCTAATGCTTCCATTTGAATTTTGGATTTGTACTTTTTTGTGAATTTTTGATTTTTAATTTTTTAGTTTTGTAAATGTTAAACGGGTTAAACGGGTTAGACGGGTCGGGTTAGGGTTGAGATTTTCTGACCCGTTTATTAAACGGGTCGGGTTATGGTTGGGCATTCTCAACCCGTTTAACTTTGAACCCGACACGAACTCGACACGACACGACACGTTTGCCAGGTCTAGCAAAAACTCAGAATATTGTCTTCTAACTGGATTTTCTAAACTATTCACAATAATTCTATACATATACTAAAGATAAAAGATAATTACAAAATATAAAAGATCTTCAGTATAATCTTTCATAGTTATCTCCAAGCTTTCCATGATTATCTTCAGTCTTGATCTGCACGTATCTTGATTATCTCTTAAGCAGCATTAAGTTGTAGCAGTATTAACACTCTGAGCAGTATTAATCTTCTTCAGCAGTAGTAACTGTGCTCAGCAGTATTAACTTTGATCTGGCAGTACTAACTTCAGCAGTACTAACTACTAGCAGTAGTAATCATGTTGTGCTAGCAGCATTAACCATACTTGTTCAATTCTCAATTCCCAACACATTTACAGGTAGTTGTGCGCACTCTAACTGTTGATCTAAAAAGTCCTTGCACATATTTGATCGTTCATTCTCTTCCTCCTAAAACCATGAAAATGTGGCAAGGTTTTAGATTATAAAAGAATGAAGTTGAAACCAATAAAAAAAACTTAAAGACAGTGCTAAAACCAAACCCTTGATATTATAGTACTTTGCTATGTAAAGAATCACTAGATACTATCTACGCTTGATGCATTACTGTCAATATATATAGAAAAAAGGTAAAAGATCACTTGATACTATTCATATGTTAAACCATAAATTACATGTCAAAAACTTCAAAACATCTCAACAATTTCTAGGAAGCTCCTTAAATTATATGATATAATATATGTTGATTATGCAGTCGATGATTACTTCACACAAATAGATATGGTATCTTTATTTAATTAAGTTTTATGTCTTGCCTTTAGACCCAATAAGTAATCTATATAATGTATCTTTTTTCTCTACAGTGATAAAGTCGTTTAGTTTCGTAATTTTTACATGTAACGAGAGAAAAAAGAAAGAACCATAACCCTACAATGCCAATTCTTTTCATCCTGTGACTCTCTCTATTACTTGTTGGTGATACAGATCATGTGCATACCAAATTAATCCTTAAGCCCAACATCCAAACTTTAAAAAATCATGAGCCCAAAATATTTCATAATATAATATTATATAACATGAAAAATTCGCACACATACACACCACTGTGCACAACACTTTTAATTCAACCACTCTTTGACAAACCTTATCTACCCTGGACCACTACTCTCTGCACCACCCCTTATCTACCCATGCTCCCCCTACCTTAACGAGTGCAAAAATGATGTATAACATGAAGTTTTGATGTAAACGATGTATTGTCATTTATCCTTACATATAAAAATACAAACCCCCAAATTCGCACACATACACAACATTGAGCACAACACTGTTTGGCAAACCCTATCTACCCTCGCCCACTCCTCTACACTACCGCCTACCTAAACAGCCCCTACCAGGTAAACCTAATGACCCCTACCTTAACGAGTGTGAACATGATGGATAACATGTACACATCCTAGCCTAGGCCTAGGCCTAGCCCCAGCCCCAGCCCCACCCTCGCCCTCGTCCCCAGCACAGCCTAGCCACTACCACCATACCCTACTCTACCCTACCCCTTAAACCCTAACCCTAACCCTACCCTATCCTATCCCCTACCCTACCCTACCTATCCTATCATATCTTAGCCTACCCTACCCTACCATGTCCTACCCCTAGCCCTACCTAAACCCTACCACCTACCCTACCCCCTATCCTATCCTATCGCAACTTACCCCTACCCTATCCTATTCCTATCATACCCTATCCCTACCCCCATCCTATCCCACCCCTATCATATCCTAACCCCTTATCCTTATCACCCTACCCTACCCTTATTCTTACCTACCATAACCCCTAACCCTACCCTACCATAGCCTGGGTAGGCTAGCCCTAACCCACCCTACCTTATCCTATCCTACCCTACCCCTACCCATACATAACCCCCTACTCCTACTCTACCCTACCCTATCTTACCCTACCCATTCCCTATCCTACCTTACCCTACCCTGGCCTAGCCCTACCTCCCTACCCCACCCTAACCCCTACATCCGTACCCTAACCCCTACCACCCTACTCTACCTTAACTCCTACTTACCCTACCTTATCCTATCCTAATCTAACCTACCCTAATACCCTACCCCTACCTAGCTTATCTTATCCCTATCTAAGCCTACCACGAGAATTTCCACCTTGTTGAAGATCTAGTGGTGCTACCCGAAGACTTAAATGAATAGCCATCGCTGTTAAGAACCGAGATCCAATGAAAATTTTCGCGTAGCTTCTGGTCTTTGACATCAAAAAAGAAGGTTGTAATAATGAAAGGGGCATATGATAATTTTATCCTAGCTAGTGGAACAATAAAGACGAAGTGTCTAATTATACTTATGGTCCTTTGTTTCCAAATAGGAAGACACAAAATTCTCCGGGAAGCCTTATCTTTCGAAGGACTTCTCGATTTCCTCCCCCTGATGAGCCCCCTCCAGCCTACCCGTCGGACCACCCCTTCTATCTCTCGCGACCGACCCCTTATTAGTTCGTAGAGCTGACGCTGAGCGGCCAACCTCATAGATCACGCGTCTGGTCCCTCTCCCATTGGGCAAGAGTTTTCAATAAAGCATCTCTCGCTTGGAAAGCAGGAACCGGTCTGCTTTGGAGATCCTGCATAAGTTCCTGGATCTTCAAAAGCTTCGCGGGGGACGCGACGTCCAATTGTAGCTTAATCTTAGTATTTTGGTGTACACTCGAGGTCACTCCCCTATTTCCAAAGGAAGAAATAAAAGATGTTGTTGGTCCCGGCGGACGCAGAGTTAAGTCCAAATAGAGTTGGGCATTTGAGGAACCCTCCTCTCCTGCACATTCTGCGTGTTCGACCAACTACCCAGAGCAAAGGTCAAGAAGACAACACATATTGGAAATGGTCCAAGTGATCCCAGGTTATTGGAAATGCCATAAAGCACGAACCTAGGAGATCATCGTGGATGTTTAAGTCTAAATAGAACACTAAATAATCAAAGAATTGAAAACACCACTTGAGAAGATTTACTTCTAGCAAAGTTGCTAAAATAGTAAAAAGAAGAATGACTGAAAATGAAACCAAAAAGGAAGCCTTATATTATATATCTTTGTCATTCGCTCTGCTCGCGGAGCGGCATACCGAAAAAAAGATAGGATTTGAATCGATGACTTAAGCCCTTGCGTTATTCCCCCTGATCGCATCGTAGATAGCAGTCAGAGTCAGTACACTTTCTATTCTCTTTATATTATATATGAAAATAGATAAGAAAGGAGGGTTGCCGAGGCCCGGAACTTCTCCGAGAGGTTCCTTTCGATACTCTGCGCACAGAAGCGATATCGAACATCACTTATTGTCATTTCTCAATTGATGATACTTCATTTAGCTACTTAATAAGATAAGAAGACCCATAAAAAGATCAAATAACGGAAGGCAGTAGGTCGATTAGGAAATGAGCTTTTCAAATCAAAGAATTCGTTGATTGTGAAGCCTTCTTTCAGATTAGTCGTTTAGAAAAAAACTCCTTAACTCATGAACTCAGGATCGGTAAAGGCCTTACTCTATTCCTTGTCAGGAATAGCGGCCTTAGAGCTTCTACTACTATCGGCTATCTAACTCTCGGGAAATCGGGGGTTTTGTCGGGGAATCGGTGTTGTGGTGGTGCTACGAGATGGCGATTTATCGTATAGAAGAATGGATTCGCGGACCTCTTGATTGACCATAGATGCGAACCGATCGACCGCTACCTAAGAGAAGATAAGTAGTTATTCTATCGTTCAAGGGCATAGGGAGAACATGTAGCGGCTTGCCTAGATCTGTATTTCCCACGTAGTTCGTCGGTCAAACCAATGATTCTCCTCTCAAAGTAATAGAGAGATCTTTTTCTTTTTCCGGTATGTAGCTCCGCGAGCAAGGAGCGCATCATTAGAGCAGGGCGAAAACGAACATAGGATCATGGCCTTTTTCTTCTTTCTATTGCTACTGATCTCACATCGAGAGCAGCCCCCTCGTGTTCAGGATGATCGGATGAGAGATCTTCCTCCGACTCCGAGAAATCGGTCAAGCGGGAGGCTAGCCTCGACTTACCTCTCTCTATAAAAAAAAACCCTCCCCAGAGGAGAGCATAAGCTCCAGGATGAGTATGTCCTAGATTACCGGATTCATTCTCGTCCTGATCCACCATGATTTTTTTTTTAAATAAAAAGAAGATTCTAGGAGAGGGCTCGTAATGATCTTTGAGAAGATCACAAGGTGCTGAAGTGGCAGGATAGGGGATTTGTAGGTTTTTGTGAAACGAATGCTCTTATCATGTTATTGTTGAACAGAAAAAGTGAATTCCTCTATTTGATGTCGATTCACCCACACTTCCATTCCTTATAGAAGAAGGCTAACTGCTTGCTGGCTGGGAGTTGTATGAGCGGTAACATCCACGTATGGCTTCGTGAGAAGGGCGATGGACAGAAATGGCCTTGTTGTACCTCACTCTCGTCTTCAATGGGGTCTGCTCTTTCTTTTTTGGGAGAGTATGCCAATATGATCTTAATGAGGTGTGGGGCTTTGCATCTGACATTCGTCTTCGGGAGCCTGCGTCCCGACATTTTTGTGCAATAAACCCCTCCGGCCGAAGACTAGTGGTAGGTGGTCCCGCGGAGCTTTCGGAAAAGGGTAGCCTAGTGTGTAAGCACAACAATAAACCACGACGAACCCCCAGACGACCTATCTAAGATTAGGGGGGAGATCCTCAGTAGTAATGAACCTTTCACTCTTCCACGGACTAATACATGTACTGAATGCTCATACGGGAAAGCTGACTCCCGGGTCTGGAACCGGGGGGTTGCTCCGAGAAATCCTTTCTTTCTCGTCCACTCTGGGGGGTGTGGATACACTTGCGCGGATTACAGGTGACAATTACAAGAATGGTGGGGAAGTTAACAGTACCCGACGACATTCAGGGATGGATGTTGACCCATCGGGCAGGGATAATCATTTCGGTCCTGGGAGAGGTGGCGACCATTCTCAAGAACCAAAAAGACTGAGCTAAGGGGAAGCCCTATGACTCACTGAAACGACGGCAGGAGGGCCCTTGACCTATCAATATAGGGATAAAAAAACGGGCTTTGGTCCCCTTTACAATATAATATGAAGAAAGAAATAAGGGTCGAAGTTTAGACCGCTCACAGTAGTTCTACCTATAGAAAGGATCATGAAAGACGCGATCAGAATGGTACTCGAATCCATTTACGATCTTGAGTTTCCAGACACATCGTACTTCCGCTCGGGTCGAGGCTACCACTCAGCCCTAAGACGGATAAAAGAAGAATGGGGAACCTCTCGCTGGTTTTTGGAATTCGACATAGGAAGTGTTTTCACACCATCGACCAACATCGACTCATCCCCATCTTTAAGGAGGAGATCGGTGACCCCAAGTTCTTTTACCCCATTCAGAAAGTCTTTTCTGCCGGACGACTCGTAGGGGCGGAGAAGGGCCCTTACTCCGTCCCACACAGTGTATTACTATCAGCCCTACCGGACAACATCTACCTATACAAGCTCGATCAGGAGATAGGGAGGATCCAACAGAAGTACGAAATTCCGATTGTTCAGAGAACAAGAACGGTTTTATTATGGACAGGTCGTATTGATGACCAAGAAGACTCTGGAGAAGAAGCAAGCTTCAACCCTCCCCAAGACGACAGAGCCATCATTGTGGGGAGGGTAAAGAGCATCCAATGCAAAGTGGCCTTTCATTCCCTTGTTTCGTTGTGACACACCCCTCCCACAAGCACCCCTCGACTCAGGGAGGACTAGAAAAGGTCTTTCATTTTCCCCCCTTCGTCGGCCATTGCCGCCTTCCTTAACAAGCCCTCGAGCCTCCTTTACGCCGCCTTCCTAATAGAAGTCACGGGGTTGACCCCGAAGGCCGAATTTTATGGTAGAGAACGCTGTAATAATAATTGGGCCATGAGATACTTTAAAAAGTATTGCAAAAGAAAGGGCTTGCTGATAGAGGTGGGCGGGAAGCGATACTAGTTATCAAGTCAGAGAGAGGCCTGGCCCGTAAGCTGGCCCCCTTAAAAAGCCATTACTTAATAAGTATTTGTTACGCGCGATATGTCGACGACTTACTACTGGGAATCGTGGGTGCCGTAGAGCTTCTCATAGAAAAAAAATTTTATCGTCCACTTCCTACAATCCGACCTGAGCCTTTGGGTAGGCTCTGCAGGATCAACAACAATAGTTGCACGGAGTACGGTAGAATTCCTCGGTACGGTCATTCGGGAAGTCCCTCTGAGGACGACTTCCATACAATTCTTGCGAGAGCTGGAGAAGCGTATACGAGTAAAGCACCGTATACATATAACTGCTTGCCACCTACGCTCCGCCATCCATTCCATGTTTAGGAACCTGGGTAATAGTATCCCAATCAAAGAGCTGACGAAGGGGATGAGCGGAACAGGGAACAGGGAGTCTACTGGACGCGGTTCAACTAGCAGACACTCTTGGTACAGCTGGAGTAAGAAGTCCCCAAGTGAGCGTATTATGGGGGACCATCAAGCACATTCGGCAAGGATCAACGGCGATCTCGTTGTTGCATAACTCAAGTCGGAGTAAGGTGCCATCGGACATCTCACGATCGGGCATGAGTGTTCGGAAGTTGTCATTGTATACTCCCGCGTGTCGGAAGGCGGCGGGGGAAGGAGAGGGAGACTGGGCAAGATCTATCAGAAGAGAATTCCCCATACAAATAGAGCCGCCTATAAAAAAGATACTCCGAAGGCTTCGGGATCGAGTTCTCATTAGCCGAAGAAGACCATGGCCAATCCACGTGGCCTGCTTGACGAACGTCAGTGATGGAGACATCGTAAATTGGTCCGCGAGCATCGCGATAAGTCCTCTGTCCTACTACAGTGCCGCGACAACCTTTACCAAGTCCGAACGATTGTCGACCACCAGATCCACTGGTCTGCAATATTCACCCCGGCCCACAAGCACAAATCCTCGGCGCGGAATATAATCCCAAAGTACTCCAAAGACTCAAATATAGTAAATAAAGAAGGTGGTAAGACCCTTGCAGAGTTCCCCAACAGCATAGAGCTTGGGAAGCTTGGACTCGGTTAAGAACCGAACAACAAGGAGCACTCAACTACTAGTATAGTCTAGTAGTCTTTTTTTCTATTAGTTGCAATGCAAACAAACCTTTACTTAACTTATGAGATTAGTTGAGTAGGCTTGCCTTAGTTGTCTGCTATAATATAGCTAGTTTTGGGGGGTTTCGACATAAAAAAGCCTATCCAGCTTGGCTTCGCTATCGCTCATGACTTGTATTGTAGTCGGCCCGGAATGCCTTTATACTCTTTCTAATGCTAATGTATTATTCCTTAATTCATTTTTTATTTGAGTTGCGGTAGCTTCCGCGCCAGCAAGATAGGGCTCAGCCAAAGCAGTACTAAGCGAGAAAAGCCCTTTCTATCTTCTTAGTCATAGTCAAGCAAGTTTTCGCCTTTATTGAGGTAAACAACCTTACTAATAAAGTGGAAACAAGCACCTTCTTTCTCAAAGTAAACTTTATCCCTTCTTGCTTTAGTTTTCAATAAGGCTCGCGTAGGGGCGCTCACCTTTTTTGGCTCCTTCCCGGCCCGGAAGATCGCTTCAGACGACTAGCTTCTACCACTAGCGCTTGGACTTGGAAGCAAGCTAAAGCTACCTTGAATCAAATCAATCAATGAATGAAAAAAAAACGCTTACCGAGAAAAAGAAAGGAAGGACAAGTTGGTTTGAGGACCCGTTGGTCAAAGGAAAGGGGGGTCCTGATTCCGGGATGGAGCCATATGTAACACCCTGGATTTTCAATACATTTATATCGTTATTTATCTCGTATTTAGCTCATAATCGTTATCATCGTATTCAGTTTAAACGTACGAGTTTATGGTTTCGGTATTTGTGAAGTTCCAGTAAGTTTCGCGACTTGCTCGCGACTTAGAGTCGCGGCATAAGTCGCGATGTTCACTGTTGTATTGTGGGTTTTGGTAGGTCGCGAGTTGCATGGGGAGTAGTAGTCGCGGCATAACCCGCAACGTTCACTGTTGGGTTGAGTTATTGGGCATTTCGCGAGTTGCACCGCGACTTGAAGTCGCGGCATAACCCGCGACAGTGCCTGGACCGACTTAAGGGTTTTAAAACCCTAAATATCTCATTTGAGTTCATTCTGAAATCTCTCATTCTCTCTCTTCTCTCTCTCTAAAAATCATTCTCTCTCTCTCTACAGTTGGTAATATATATCAAGTGTTTGATCCGAGGTTCCGGTGTAGAAATCTTCGTCTTGTCTAAAGGGTCGATATCTGGTTCTTCGGGTTTTTCGTATAAACCTATTGGGTGAGTTCCTACTACCTTTCTAAAACTTTATACATGTCAAAGGGTTACATTTTGAACTCCTATGTGTAACACCCTGAATTTTCAATACATTTATATCTTTGTTAATCTCGTGTTTAACTCATAATCGTTATCATCGTATTCAGTATAACGTACGAGTTTATGGTTTCGGTAAATTTGTGAAGTTCCAGTAAGTTTCGCGACTTGCTCGCGACTTAGAGTCGCGGCATAAGTCGCGATGTTCACTGTTGTATTGTGGGTTTTGGTAGGTCGCGAGTTGTATGGGGAGTAGTAGTCGCGGCATAACCCACAACGTTCACTGTTGGGTTGAGTTATTGGGCATTTCGCGAGTTGCACCGCGACTTGAAGTCGCGGCATAACCCGCGACAGTGCCTGGACCGACTTAAGGGTTTTAAAACCCAAAATATCTCATTTTGAGTTCATTCTGAAATCTCTCATTCTCTCTCTTCTCTCTCTCTAAAAATCATTCTCTCTCTCTCTCTAGAGTTGGTAATATATATCAAGTGTTTGATCCGAGGTTCCGGTGTAGAAAGCTTCGTCTTGTCTAAAGGGTCGATATCTGGTTCTTCGGGTTTTTCGTATAAACCTATTGGGTGAGTTCCTACTACCTTTCTAAAACTTTATACATGTCAAAGGGTTACATTTTGAACTCCTATGTATCTCCATGATTTCAGATTTAAGATTTATACATTTTGGATATAAGTTAACTTTTGGGAGATTTTAGGGTTCCGATCATTTTATGATGGATTCTATATTATTTGAAGTAAAATGATGTGTTACTTACACATTATGTGGACATGTGAAAAAATGTTTATGAACTCATTTTGATGATTTTCATTCTTACCAGAAGTTGAACTGGAAATGGTTGGTCACATAAATTGTTGTGACAAGTTTGTACCATTAGTAGTGGATCCCTAGGTTTTGAGTCGACTTATATTTCATTATTTGAGGTTACCAAGTAATGTAAATATGGAACTACATGTGCATTAAATTGTGAGGTTCTGGCCGTTAACAAATCATAGAACTACATGTGCATTAAATTGTGAGGTTCTGGCCGTTAACAAAATATAGAACTACATGTGCATTAAATTGTGAGGTTCTATATAGTAACCAAAACGAAGAACTACATGTGCATTAAATTGTGAGGTTATGGAAAGAAGGTTTATGACCTTGTTTTAATGAATTTTATTCTTATCAACCGTTATCTTGGAAATACTCATTTGAAAAGGTTTCCGTTTGGATGAACATATTTATATCTCCTGAAATTGATAAACTGTATGTTCTCACAAGGCTTTAAGCCTAACACTTTTTCTCAAATGATATGTATAACAAGTTTCCCTTAGCGGTGGGTTGCCAAGGGTTTTGAGAGACGGACTTGGTCTCGAGGCATTTTGAGATGACTAAGTATTGATAGTTGGGCATCTGTTAAGTCCCATCCTTTTGATGAATTTTGAATCGTCAACTGATGTAATCTAGATAGTTATATTTAGATTAGTTTGTTGATAAACCCTATATCAGTACATGTTTTGTTGTAAAGTCTCAAGAACTGATACCCTTTTTGGAGGTTTATATCAATACAAATGTCATGTTGCCCATTTTGAGAAGTTTTAATTTACTCTGAAATTTAGGATGTTATAATTTGGTATCAGAGCTCTAGTTTAAGTGATCTAGGCATGAATGTAAGATGTCTAGACTTAGACTGAGTGTGTTAAGTATTGATTTGTGAGTTTGGGTAGAACTTCTAAGATGAGTTAGTGTGGGAGTCGACGGAAATTGTAGTTGTCGAACGTTGTGGCAATGGTGACAAGAACTTTTATGTATTGTATGTTCATAATTCCACTTAGCTAATGTTATTATGAGAATATTTATACGTAATTGTGCTTGAAATGCCGTTACTATGACAATTGATAACGTGATAGTACGTTTTTGTGTTATTCTGAGGATCTATCTCTTACTCTTTCTCATGCTTGTGTAGCAACCATCCGTTAGTATGGTGAACACTCGTGGTCGTCCGTTGGGTGACGGAGATCTACGCAATGTTAGTTCGCGTGAGCCTAATCCAGTGGTAAGAACGTCCGCAGTCGTTCCTCCGGGCATGCCACCAATATTCACTGGGGAGTGGAGCCAGAGCCAAGAGTGGAGTTGGCATCCACAAATCCCGTTGTTTCAGTGGCAAATCCTCAAGCTGATATAATGGCCAGTGTCATGCAAATGGTGACGTCGGCCATGGAGAAACAGCAAGAGACTTTCCTAAAGATGTTAGAGGATCGAGACCCAAGCTCCAAGAGGCCTAAGGCAGTGGTAGAAAATGTGGTAGTTGGCTCTGGAGGTGTCGAGAACAGAGTCAGATCTGAAGAGCATAGGGTCGTTGGTACATTGAAGGATGGGAAGAGTTGTTCCTACAAATCCTTTCTGGGTTGTAGACCACCAGAGTTTTCGGGTTCCGAAGACCCGATTGCATGTATCAAGTGGATCCGAGCGGTCGAACAGACTTTCGGTTCATCCGAGTGTGGTGACGACCAGCGGGTGAGATTCGGTACACAACTGCTCAGGGATACCGCACTGACATGGTGGAATGTAATCCAATCTACTCTCTCTCCTACCATTCTGGCCCAACTAACTTGGGGCGAGTTCAAAGTAAAATTAATGGAGAATTATTGTAATGAGATGGCTATGGATCGGATCGAGGCAGAATTTCGAACTCTCGTAAAAGGGAATTTGACGGTGAGGGAGTATACCCGTCAATTCATGGACAAGCTGGGGTTAGTGGGGCATGTGGCCTCTACTGAGAAAGAGAAAATTAAGGCCTATCTGAAAGGTTTACCGTCGGACATGATGACTATGGTCCGAAACTCGAAGGCCTCTAACCTTCGGGAAACCATTGAGGAAGCGCAGTTTATGGAAGAGGTTTACGCGAAGAGAAAGCGGTGGTAGTTACTGAAAAGAGGAAGTGGGAGAGCAATTATGCTCATCCCAGGAGATCCCGACCTTTTGTCGGAAATCGAAGCTTCAGCAGTCAACAGGAAGCTAGATGGTGTCAAAAATGTCGAACCAAGCACCACGGTAACTGTAATACCCCTTCTCAGTCTTGTTATAAGTGTGGAAAGCCTGATCACGTCACCCGTGACTGTCCAATCAGAGGAATTGTCTGCTATGAGTGCAAGACACCGGGGCACGTAAAAAGAGATTGCCCAAAGCTTGTGTCGAGTAGCGCGACGGCAAAAAGGGAGAACCCTCCTAGGGTTCCGGGTCGAGCATTTCAGATGACGGCTGAAGAGGCCAAGGCATCCGCTGATGTGGTATCGGGTACATTTCTTATAAACTCTGTACCTGCTCGTGTTTTATTCGATACGGGTGCCAGTTTCTCTTTCATATCTGAGTTGTTCCGTCAAAAGATTGTTATGCTCACTACTAGTCTTGAGGATGCATTATTAGTAGAGATAGCTGATGGTAGTCAAGTTCTGATCCGTAACGTTCTAAAGAAGTGTACTCTCGGAGTAGAAGGGAGAGAATTCTCGATTGATTTACTGCCAATGTTAATCGGAGGTTTCGATGTGGTAGTCGGTATGGATTGGTTAGCGAACAATCATGCCGAGATCATGTGTTCTAAAAAGTTAATTCGACTTCCCAATCCCTGTGGCGAAGTCGTTATCATCTATGGGGAGAAAAGAAAAGGTGATGTGGCAATAATCACGATGGCTAAGGCACACAAGTGCTTAGTAAAAGGATGTTCATCTTTCCTAGCCTACGTGATCGACACCAAGTTAGAAAAGTCAAAGTTGGTCGACGTAAAGATTGTGCGCGAGTATCCAGACGTCTTTCCTGACGACTTTCCTGGTTTACCACCGGATCGTCAAGTAGAGTTTCGAATTGATCTCGTGCCAGGAGCAGCCCCTATCGCTAGAGCTCCTTATCGACTAGCGCCGTCAGAGATGCAAGAGATGATGGCACAACTCCAAGAACTTTTGGAGAAGGGTTTCATCAGACCAAGCTCGTCACCTTGGGGAGCTCCGGTCCTGTTCGTCAAGAAGAAAGATGGCACGATGAGAATGTGCATCGATTATCGTGAGTTGAACAAAGCAACCGTGAAGAACAAATATCCGCTTCCGAGAATAGACGACTTGTTCGATCAACTTCAAGGAGCGGGATGTTTTTCCAAAATTGACTTACGTTCAGGTTATCACCAAGTAAAAGTAAGAGAAGAAGATGTTTCGAAGACAGCTTTCAGAACGCGTTACGGCCATTACGAGTTTCTTGTAATGCCTTTTGGTCTAACGAACGCACCGGCGATATTTATGGACTTGATGAATAGGGTGTGCCAACCGTTTCTCGACAAGTCGGTCATAGTATTCATCGATGACATACTCGTGTACTCTAAAAGCAAGTTGGAGCACGAACAACACATTCGCGAAGTTCTCGAGGTGTTGAGAAAAAAAAGATTGTACGCCAAGTTTTCCAAATGTGAAGTCTGGCTTGAAGAAGTACAGTTTCTGGGTCACGTTGTCACTCGGGACGGAGTGAAAGTGGATCCTTCCAAGATTGAAGCTATGATGAACTGGGAACCTCCCAAGAGTCCGTCCGAGATCCGAAGTTTCTTGGGTCTGGCAGGCTATTACCGGAGATTCATTCAAGACTTTTCAAAGATCGCATCATCTTTGACAGTTTTGACTCGGAAGAACGTGAAGTTTGTGTGGACTGAAAAGCAAGAGAAGGCTTTCCGTATCCTTCAAAAGAAATTATGTGAAGCTCCGATCTTATCATTACCTGAAGGGTCAGAAGACTTTGTGGTCTATAGCGACGCTTCGAAGATGGGTTTGGGTTGTGTGTTGATGCAGCGGAGCAAAGTAATCGCTTACGCCTCAAGGCAGCTTAAGATACACGAGAAGAACTATCCTACCCACGATTTGGAGTTAGCAGCGGTGGTGTTCGCCCTGAAACTTTGGCGACATTACCTCTATGGCACCAAATGTACACTCTATACTGATCACAAGAGTCTAAAGTATGTTTTTGATCAAAAGGAGTTGAATATGAGACAACGACGGTGGCTCGAGTTACTTAAAGATTACGATTGCGAGTTGCTTTACCATCCTGGTAAGGCAAACGTGGTAGCCGATGCGTTAAGTCGGAAGGACTATAGCGGTTGTATTCGGGCTACCCATTCGAGAATCGAGCTAGTGTCTAGTCTTATTGAAAAGATCAAGACGTCACAAGTTGAAGCGTTGTTAGAAGAGAATTTTAAAAAGGAAGTCATGACAAAGCAGCGTTTACTCCTAACGGAAGACAGCCGTGGGGTAAAACTGTTCAACGGTCGTGTATGGGTTCCCAAAGTTGGGGGTAACCGTGATCTTTTGCTTGAAGATGCTCACAAATCCAAGTATTCCATTCATCCGGGAAGTACGAAGATGTACAGGGACTTGAAGTTGCATTATTGGTGGCCGGTAATGAAACTTGACGTGGCGCGTTATGTGGAGCGTTGCGTTACGTGCTCGCAAGTTAAGGTCGAACATCAACGACCGTATGGGAGTCTGCAGTCTTTAGAGATTCCCGAGTGGAAGTGGGAGCATATCACTATGGACTTCATGACGAAGTTACCAAAAACTCTTCGAGGTCACGATACCATTTGGGTGATAGTTGATAGATTAACGAAGAACGCTCACTTCTTGGCCATGCGCGAGACATTACCGATGGATAAGCTAGCAAAATTGTACATCGATGAAGTAGTCTCGAGGCACGGCATTCCATTGTCGATCGTGTCGGATCGCGACAGTCGGTTTACTTCGAACTTTTGGGAGGGGTTTCAAAAAGAGCTTGGTACTCGAGTTAAGTTGAGTACGGCTTACCATCCACAAACCGATGGGCAAAGCGAGAGAACGATCCAGATGTTGGAAGACATGTTGAGGTCTTGTGTCATCGATTTCGGGGGTAGCTGGGACTCTCACCTATCCTTGGTAGAGTTCGCTTACAACAATAGTTACCATTCGAGTATTGGAATGGCACCTTTTAAAGCATTGTACGGACGAAAGTGTCGAACTCCCGTGTATTGGCTTGAAGCAGGAGAAAAGCAGTTCGCTGGACCTGAAATCGTGCAAGAAACGGCCGATAAGGTCAAATGTATACGTGAAAGATTGAAAGCGACGCAGGATCGGCAGAAGAGTTATGCCGATAAGAAGAAGCGGCCGATGGAATTCCAAGTGGGTGATCGTGTATTGCTTAAGGTATCGCCGTGGAAGGGTATTATACGGTTCGGAAAGCGTGGGAAGCTGAGTCTCCGTTTCCTCGGACCTTTCAAAGTGCTCAAACGGGTAGGTTTGCAAGCTTACCAATTGGAACTACCGCCAGAGTTAAGCATAATCCACAACACGTTTCATATTTGTTACCTTCGAAAATGTTTGGCGGAAGAGGAAAGCGTTATTCCTCTCTCCGAATTGACAGTTGACGAGGGTAACCGTTGTGTGGAAGAACCCGACGCTATCTTGGAGAGAAAATCTAAGAAATTGCGTCACAAAGAAGTCACGTTGGTCAAGGTGCAGTGGAAGCATCACCGAGGAGCAAATGTGACGTGGGAATCCGAAGAGGATATGAAGCGAAGATATCCTCACCTTTTTGTATAAGTGTGGATTTCGGGGACGAAATCATTCCCAAGTTGGGGAGGATTGTAACACCCTGGATTTTCAATACATTTATATCTTTGTTAATCTCGTGTTTAACTCATAATCGTTATCATCGTATTCAGTATAATGTACGAGTTTATGGTTTCGTTGAATTTGTGAAGTTCCAGTAAGTTTCGCGACTTGCTCGCGACTTAGAGTCGCGGCATAAGTCGCGATGTTAACTGTTGTATTGTGGGTTTTGGTAGGTTGCGAGTTGTATGGGGAGTAGTAATCGCGGCATAACCCGCAACGTTCACTGTTGGGTTGAGTTATTGGGCATTTCGCGAGTTGCACCGCGACTTGAAGTCGCGGCATAACCCGCGACAGTGCCTGGACCGACTTAAGGGTTTTAAAACCCAAAATATCTCATTTTGAGTTCATTCTGAAATCTCTCGTTCTCTCTCTTCTCTCTCTCTAAAAATCATTCTCTCTCTCTCTCTAGAGTTGGATATAAGTTAACTTTTGGGAGATTTTAGGGTTCCTATCATTTTATGATGGATTCTATATTATTTGAAGTAAAATGATGTTTTACTTACACATTATGTGGACATGTGAAAGAATGTTTATGAACTCATTTTGATGATTTTCATTCTTACCAGAAGTTGAACTGGAAATGACATTTTGCTTATAAAATGTATTTATACCATATGATTAGCTATGGTTGGTCACATAAATTGTTGTGACAAGTTTGTACCATTACTAGTGGATCCCTAGGTTTTGAGTCGACTTATATTTCATTATTTGAGGTTACCAAGTAATGTAAATATGGAACTACATGTGCATTAAATTGTGAGGTTCTGGCCGTTAACAAATTATAAAACTACATGTGCATTAAATTGTGAGGTTCTGGCCGTTAACAAAATATAGAACTACATGTGCATTAAATTGTGAGGTTCTGGAAAGAAGGTTTATGACCTTGTTTTAATGAATTTTATTCTTATCAACCGTTATCTTGGAAATACTCATTTGAAAAGGTTTCCGTTTGGATGAACATATTTATATCTCCTGAAATTGATAAACTGTATGTTCTCACTAGGCTTTAAGCCTAACACTTTTTCTCAAATGATATGTATAACAGGTTTCCCTTAGCGGTGGGTTGCCAAGGGTTTTGAGAGACGGACTTGGTCTCGAGGCATTTTGAGATGACTAAGTATTGATAGTTGGGCATCTGTTAAGTCCCATCCTTTTGATGAATTTTGAATCGTCAACTGATGTAATCTAGATAGTTATATTTAGATTAGTTTGTTGATAAACCCTATATCAGTACAGGTTTTGTTGTAAAGTCTCAAGAACTGATACCCTTTTTGGAGGTTTATATCAATACAAATGTCATGTTGCCCATTTTGAGAAGTTTTAATTTACTCTGAAATTTAGGATGTTACACCATATGACGCGAGAGTCTCATGTACGATTCCTTTGAGAAGGGTGTGATACCACCACCTATCGGGCCCGACGAGCGGTCCACGGAGTTGCATCCATACTCACCTGGTCCATGCACATCGCTCTCTCCAGGAGTTTGGCGGCTCCTATCCTAGATCTTCCCATTTCAAATAAGATCCTGGGCTGGATCCAGTTTATTATCAAGGTGATTCTTTTTCTGTTCCTATATATATGGGTCCGTGCAGCATTTCCATGATATCGTTATGATCAATTAATGGGACTCGGCCGGAAAGTGTTATTGCCTCTATCATTAGCTCGGGTAGTCCCCGTTTATGGTGTTTTAGTCACCTTTCAATGGCTCCCTTAATTATGTGCAAGGAATTGCCCTATTGAGTAATGGGAAGCAGGCTAGTCCCCGAAAATGCCCCGCCCCTAGTTTCATTTGTCGTTGGGGCTAATTATTTGGTTATGCCATTTTGGGCTTTGCTCTAACCGAAGCTATTGCATCGTTTGCCCCAATGATGGCCTTTCTGATCTCATCCGTATTCTGATCGAAGGTTTCAGTTTCATAAAGCCTCCTTAGTCAGTCTAAGCCGCGCTGAAGCTTTCATGGAGAGGATAAAAAAAACAAGTGTTAATCCTTGTAGTCTTGCACGTAGGTGGAAAAATTCCATCGTCGTAAGGCGTAAGGGGGAAGCCTTGGTTAATCAATGAAAGTGAGTTGATTTTCCAAGGGAGGGGGAGGGGAAGGTGGGCCCCCTCACATCAGGTTTTTGAGAAGGAAGAAATAATAAGAATTGTTGTTTTAGCCGCCTATCGGCCAGCTAGAGGTAAATCAACGGTCCCCTCTTACTTCTCATGCGAGCAGCTCGAAGGAACTTGCTCGCACAGAGGTAAACTAGAGAAACTCTCCTCTGATCATGCTACCACCATAGCCACGAGGAGTCGTAACAAGGTCTGCTCGGCTGGTGGGATCGATGCAAGGATTGAATCTGTACGGTTATCTTGTGTTGCAACACATGCCTATTCCTGAATTAATTCGAATTGCTATGGATAGCCAGGAAACGTTTTTCTCACTCGTTTCTCAACTGCCCAATGTTAATTGAAATAGTAGTTGAAATGTGTAAACTGCTATTGAATACCCTTTTGAGGGTGAATTTCCCATTAACTTCTCTAGAACCAATAGGCACCCCTACAAAACAAAGGGAGAGGCTATGCATACTGAAAGCATTCGTTTTAGCCTCCTGCTTTAGTCTCCCTAACGGTCGACCTTAGGCTCGCTCCTCGGCTCGACGGTTGTAGCACTTGTCCGAGTAAAAGATCAAACAACAACAAACTAAGTCTAATCTCGTATATGACGACTAATCTCATTCTAGGGTAATGTCATATGTGACGATCAATCTCTTTCTCAACCTGTTGACTTAACAGTTTGACCGTTCCACTCATGCTTCTTGAAAGAAAAGATTAGCTCGACTGTTAAGGAGAGGGAGCACTAAGCTACACTCATTATGCCCGACCATTCCGACTCGTAAGTCACTTTATAATCAATGTATAGAATAAGTTAGATTCAGTCCAGACATTAGGTGTACATTTCTATGTGCTAAAGGGGGTTATGTGAGGCTCCACTCTATCCTGTTGATAGTTGGAGGAAGAGGGAAAATAGGAATAATACCTTGCTTTAGGGAGACTCAAGTAGATTCCCTCATCTTTCGCAACTCGATTCCCTCATCCATAAGAACAATGGGAAATACGAATCCCTAGGACAATGGAAAATCTTTATACCTTTCCTTCGAGTGCCCATGCCATTAGACTATGTATTGGGCTCTCTAGAAGGTAAACCAGGAAGAGAGTAGCTGACATCAACCATAAAGCCCACTCTATCCTGCTGCCCAGTAAGAGGGAAGAGGTCAAAAGTAAGATACTATTTAGAATACCATTATGAATTTCATTTTTTTATCCCTATAGTCGCATATTTAGGCAGGGTATTTTTTCTAATTTCTTTTGGAGCTCTAATGGAGAAGAGAGACATCATTGGGTGTCATGGGAGACCATTTGTTGTCCTAAGGAGGAAGGTGGTGTTAGAATTCGTTCGTTACATCAAGTGATGCAAGCCTTGCACATAGGCGTGGAATTTTATACTATAAAGGGGACTCTCTTTTCTTTAGGCTATGTTCATGCGAAGCAAATATGGTGCCCCTCATAGGGTTGTTCTCTCTTCAATTCCTAGGAGTGCTTCTCATTGTTGGAGAGCCATCCATGCCCAGCTGGACTTTGTTTTATCCCACGCCTTGTGGTCTATCAGTACAGGTAACATTTTTTTGGCATGATATGTGGTTGAATTCTCCTCTGCAGGTAGACAACCCTCCTCGGCCTCATATCTCTGTCAAAGAGGCCTTCATTGATCCCAATTTGATGGATGAAATTCTGAGTATTTTGGATCCTATCTCCATTCAATAAAATCAATCTATGTGGGGCTGTCTTTCTGAGGTTTATGAGGGCCAACTTCACTGGCTACTTCATCCTGATGGATGCCTTCTCTGTTTCTAGTGCATGGGAATCGACGTGGGCTTCTCATCCTTCTGTCTACTGGTGGAAATATGTTTGGAATAAATAGGTACACCCAAAAATTGCAGGTTTTGTTTGGCGACTTATGCATAAGGCAATATCCACTGATGAGCATATTAAGTCTCTGGGTTATCGGTTTCCCTCTTGTTGTCTTTGTTGTTCCAGCCCTCATAGTAAATCCATCTCGAATCTCTTTGTTCAAGGAGAGCTGGTTGCATCCCTTTGGTCCTTCTTCGCGTCTCATCTTAACATCTCAATATCCCAAGCTCAGTCTCTCGAGCAGCATCTTGAGTCTTGGTGGACTGATACTATTTGCTCCCAGTATTCTTTTTTACGCAATTCTGTTGCTTTAATATCCTATGGGAAGTTTGGAAAGACCGCAATTCCATTATTCGTGACAATGTAAAGCTCAATATAGTGAAAACGAGACAGAAAAT
Source organism: Arctium minus (assembly GCA_954870635.1). Classification (NCBI taxonomy): domain Eukaryota; kingdom Viridiplantae; phylum Streptophyta; class Magnoliopsida; order Asterales; family Asteraceae; genus Arctium; species Arctium minus. Next base: position 46,793,346 of record OX941096.1, read on the forward strand.
TTGGAAGTGGCTGCTTGACACTATGGTTCTTTTCCACCCGGTTGGGTTTACATGATCAAGCTTGCCTTCATGCTCTTCAGGTTCCTATTATTTCACCTAAACCTAAGAGGGGACGTAGGGTTAGCATCCACCTGATATTGGCTCTTTCAAACTCAATGTGGACGGTTCCGCTATAAATGGATTCATAACAGGGGGGTGGTGTTATCAGGAATTACCAAGGTCAGATTATTTTTTTTATTTCTTTCTTTGGGAAGAACATGCAGGCAGAAACTCGGGCGTTAACCACTAGCTTGGATATTGCCTCCCAATTAGGCATACCCCTCTCATGTATGGAACTTGACGCTCAAGTCTTGTTGCATTTCATTCATACAGTGAGCTCCCTTTGGAACTTGGTATATTTGACGCGATCATGCGAGTCTCTTATCTCCTTCATGCAATCTTTCCCGCATCTTGCGAGAAGGGAACAAAATAGTAGATTCGTTGGCATCCTTTGCTCACACTCATAGGGACAACATGGTGTTCTACTCAGAAGAGAAGTTTCCCACTTGCTGCAAAAGTCATCTACTTCATGATGCTTTGGGCTTATATAGCTTCCGACCATCATAGGTCTTTTAGCTCTTTTCTTTATGATTATGTAGTCTATGGGCCTTTTCTTTGGAGGTTTGGCTTAAATACCCCTCCAGTTACTTTCATTTTAGATCCTATTAATTTAAGGCTTTGCCTTTCAAATAAAAAAAAGAAAGAACAAATTCAAACTTATCCTACCCCTATCTAAGCCTACCCTTACCCTTACCCTACCCCTACCCTACCCTAACCTAGCATGGCCTAGGCCTAGCCCTACCTATCCTACCCTATCCTTCCCCTACCCCTACCCTACCCTGGCCTAGCCCTACCCTCTACCCCACCCTAACCCTACCTACCTACACTAACTTCTACCTACCCTATTCTACCTTTATTTTAGCCTTACCCTACCCTACACTATCCCACCCCACCCTACACTATCCTATCCTAGCCCTACCCTAACTCCTACCTATCTTAACCTTTTACCCTACCCTACCTACCCTAACTCCTACCCACCCTATCCCTACCCATACCTAACCCCCTACTCTTACCCAACCCTACCCTGGCCTAGCCCTACCTCCCTATCCCACCCAACCCTACCTTAACAAACCTACCCTACCTTATCCTATCCTATCCTACCCTACCCCTACCTAGCTTATCATATCCCTATCTAAGCCTACCCTTACCCTAACTCTACCCTACCTATCCTACCTTACTCATCCTATCATACCCTTACCCTACCCTAGCCCTACCCCACCCTAATCCTACCCCCTACCTCACCCTAACCCTACCTACACTAACTCCTACCTACCCTACCCTGCCTCTAGCCTACCCCTACCTACTCTACTCCTATCTTAGCCTACCCTAAACCAACACTACCCCCTAGCCCATTCCCCATCCCCACCCCAGCCTAGCCCCTACCCTACCTACCTTAACCTACCCTTATCCCACACTTACCCTAACCCTACCCCTATCCTACACCCCTACCCCTATCCTACCTCCTACCCTAACCCTAGCCCTATCCTACACCTACCCCTATTTTAGCCTACCCCATCCTAACCCTACCACCCTACCTACCCTACCCCTATCTTACACCTACCCTAACCCTACCCCTATCCTACACCTACCCTACCCTACCCTACCCCTATCCTACCTACCCTACCCCTATTCTAGCCTAGCCTATCCTACCTCATCCTAACCCTACCACCCTACCTACCCTACCCTTACCTTACTGTATCCTATCCTACCTTACCCTGGCTTAACTCTACCCCCTACCCCACCCTAACCCAACCCTACCCTACCCTACCCTATCTTAACCTACCCTATCCTACCTCCTACCCTACCCTACCCTTTTATCCTACCCTATCCTATCATATCTTATCTTAGCTTACCCTACCCTACCCTACCTTATCCCTACCCCAATCCTACACTAGGACCAGCCTAGCCCTACCCCGGACCCCCTACCACACCCTAACCATACCACCCTAGCTACCCTACCCCTACCCTCCCTACTCTATCCTATCATATCCTAGCCTAGCCTATCATGTCTTATCCTACTACCTAGCCTATCTTATCCTAGTCTAGCCTATCATGTCCAATCATCCACTTTGGTATCTTATTGAACAAACATGGTGATATTGTTCCTCCATTGATCAAGAATTTCAATTTTTGGCAAGTCTCATGATCATCCAATAAGAAGGGTTTTAATACTTTTCAAATGAACGATTTGAAGATCTATTGATTCTAAAAACTATGGATCATTCGGACCTTTCAATTCATAGATGTAGATCTCGGACCTATGAATGGGGATAGGGGGTAGGGTATGTAGGTGGTAGGCTAGGCTAGGATAGGATAGAGTATAGGTGTAGAGTAGGGTTAGGTTGGGTAGGGTAAAGTAGGAGTAGGGTAGGGGTAGGGGTAGGGTAGGCTAAGATAGGATAGGGTAGGGCCTAAGGTAAAAGGGTATGGTAGGTAGAAGTTAATGTAGGTAGGGTAGGGGTGGTAGGGGGTAGGGCTAGGCCAAGGCTATGGTAGGGTAGGGAAGGATAAGACATGATAGGATAGGATAGGATAGGATAGGGTACGGTATGGTAGGGTAGGTATGGTGGGGTAGGGGCCAGGGGTTAAGGTAGGATAGGATAGGCTAGGGTAGGGATAGGTGTAGGGTTAGGGTAGGGATAAGGTAGGGTAGAGGTAGCGGTAGGGTAGGGTTAGGTTGAGCTGGGCTAGGGGGTAGGGTAGGGGTAGTTAAGATAGGGCAGGTAGGGGGCAGGGTAGGGGTAGGGTAAAAGGGTAGGGCTAAGATAAGATATGATAGGGTAGGATAAGGTAAAATGATAGGGTAGGTAGGGTGGGGTGGAAGGGGTTAGGGTGGGGTAGGGGTAGGGTTAGGGTTAGGGCTAGGGCAGGTTAGGGTAGGGTATGGTAGGCTAGGCTAGGATATGAGTAGGCTAGGGTAGGATAGGTAGCGTAAGGTAGGGCTAGGGATAGAGATAGGATAGGTAGGGGTAGTGTAGGTTAGCGTAGGGTAGGTGGGATAGGGTAAGGTAGGTAAGAGTTAAGGTAGGTAGGGTAGGGTACGGTGGGGTAGGGCTAGGGCTAGGGTAGGGTAGAGATAGGGAATGGGTAGGGTAGGGTAGGATAGAGTAGGGTAGGATTTAGGTATGGGTAAGGTAGGGTAAGCTAGGATAGTGATGGCCATCTCGGCCCGACCCGACCCGGTCGGTTAACCGAGCCCGACCCGCTTGAAAGCCCGGCCCGGTGGAAAACCGGTTTGGAGCCCGAAAACATGAACCGGTTCATGTTTTTGGAGGATTTGGCGGCCCGGCCCGGCTCAGCCCGAGCCCGGTTCACGACCCGGTTTTTGGCCCGGCCCGGCCCGATTCGTATTTAAAAAAAAATAGCCGTTATGTTACCGTTTAAATACGTTTTTTTGACCTTTTTGTATTTTTTACCTCCCTCAACCCCTATAAATACTTGTATTGTAAGTTTGTAACTTAAAATTATATATAAACGTATTTTTAAAGTGTATTTTAGTGATTTATTATAAATAAAACGCATTTTTAAAGTGTATTTTAGTGATCCAATCCAATTTTTATTTTTTAAAGCATAGTAATTAATTATTATATAAAGAAATTATTTGTTTTGAAAAAAATACGAAAAAATGCTCGGCCCGATCACGGCCCGGTTTGGGCCCGGCCTGGCCCGATTTTCCTATAACCGGTTTTTTCCAACATTAAACGGGCCACACATATTCGGGTGAAGCCCGGCCCGGCCCGGTCCGAAGCCCGATTGGCCCGGTTTTTGGGTTTACTATTTGGGCCCAAAGCCCGTTTTGGCCCAGCCCGGGCCCGATTTTTGGCCATCACTAGGCTAGGATAAGATATGGGTAACAGGGGTAGGATAGGGTTAGGTAAGGGTAGCAGTAGGGTAGAGTAGGTAAGGTAGGACTAGGTTGGGCCAGCTAGGGGGTAGCGTAGGGGTAGGGTATGGTAGGATTGGGTAGGGGTAGTTAAGATAGGGATAGAATAGGGCAGGTAGGGGTAGGGTAAAAGGGTAGGGCTAAGATAAGATATGATAGTGTAGGATAGGGTATGGTGGTAGGGGTTAGGGTGGGGTAGGGCTAGGTCTAGGGCTAGGCCAGGTTAGGGTAGGGTAGGGGTAGGGTATGGTAGGCTAGGTAGGGTTAGGGTAAGGTAGGGGTAGGTTAAGATAGGGATAAGATAGGATAGGTAGGGGTAGGGTAGGTTAGCGTAGGTAAGATAGATAGGGTAAGGTAGGTAGGGTAGGGTACGATGGGGTAGGGATAGGGTAGGGTAGGGTAGGATAGAGTAGGGTAGGGGTAGGGGTTAGGTATGGGTAGGGTAGGGTAGGATATGGGTAACAGGGTAGGGTAGGGTAGGGTAGGGAGGGGTAGGGTCGGGTAGGAGTAGGGGTAGAGGGTCGGTTAGGATAGGATAAGATGGGGTAAAAGGGTCGGGTAGGGTAGATTTAGGGTCGGGTAAGGGGTAGGGGTGGTAGGGATAAGGTAGTATACAGGTAGAGTAGGGGTAGGGGGTTAGGTAGGTGTAGGGTAGCGTAGCAGGGTAAGGTAGTAGTAAAAGAAATTGTTGTTAAATGATGTGTTCGATGTTCTCGTCTTAAAACCTTTGATTTGGACAACTGATGAGTTTTGATGTTCTCATCTTGTGACCTTGGGTGTTATCTAAGTAGGGGGGATGTTTTCTTATCTTAGCCCCAAGAAGAGTAAACACCATGATCTCGTAGACCTCAACATGAAACTCATCAACATCATGGTGTGACTTACTTTGTGTTATGTGATTTGATGGAACTTGGTGTTAAATGATGTAGTAATAATCAAATGTAGGAACAAGTGAGGCAAATTTCGAGGAGTTGATCAACCAAAACCAACTTCAACAAATCCAAGATATTCAATCCAGCATCAAGCCAAATTCAAGAAACTTAAAACGATGAATTTATAAAGTAAATATCAATCTTTAAATAAAAAAAAACTATTTTTTGTTCCAAATAATACACAAATAACATTTATAGAACAAACAATGTAGTTCGATATATTTATGTCAGGAAATACTATGATATTGATATCATGATTATGATTGGTTAATGTAGCACCACATTTCGTGGTATAGTTAAGAAAATGTAATATAACAACAAATTTTGTGGTATGGTCTTATGGAAAAATTAAACCCCAAAGTGTTAATTTGATTATTTTGCAATCATTATTTAATTTTTATTGGTTAAAGTGTTCATCTTTGAAAACAACATTTACTATAACAACAAAAACACATACAAGATTCAAATTCAGAAGAAGAGTGATTCATAAACCCAAAATACTTTGAATCAGAAAATATAAGTGGATATAATTAGTCTAAGTGGGTCTTAGTAGTCCTTAGTGGATCGTTAATAGGTCGTTCTGGTCTAAGTGGGTATAATTAGTCTTACTCTCCTTAACAAGTCTAAGTGGGTCGTAATTGGATTAAGTGGGTCACAATAAGTATGATTAGACCTAAATGGATCTAATTTAGGTATAGCAAGTCTTAGTAGTGTTTAATGGCTCGCCAATGGGTTTTTTTTGGTAAAGGAGTATCTCATACCACTTTGGGCCCGGACTAATCTCCTGGAAAACAGGCCTATGGCCCGTGGGCATTCATCCCGTGGCCACAATGCTGCAAGTGGGGCTCGAACCCGGGCAACCGTTATGAAGTCCCCAGGCTCTTACCACCACGCCACAACCTTGAGTCTTATTCTCCTTAACGAGTCTAAGTGTTTCCTATTGAGACCGATTAGACGTAAATGCGTCTAATTGAGGTACAACGGGTCTTAGTAGTCCTTAATGGCTCTTGAATGGGTCATTTTGGTCTAAGTTAGAATATTATCTTATTCTCCTTAACGAGTCTATGTGGGTCATAATGAGTTTGATTAGACGTAAATGTGTCTAATTGAGGTACAATGGGTCTTAGTAGTCCTTAATGGCTCTTTAATGGATCGTTTTGGTCTTATTCTCCTTAACGAGTCTAAGTGATTCCTAATGAGTTTGATTAGACGTAAATGCGTCTAATTGAGGTACAACGAGTCTTAGTAGTGCTTAATTGCTCGTTAAAGGGTCGTTTTGATCTAAGTTGGTATAATTAGTCTTATTTTCATCAACGAGTCTAAGTGGGTCATAGAAGGACTAAGTGAGTCATAACGAGTCTGATTAGATCTAAATAGGTCTTAGTAGTCCTTAGTGGATCGTTAATGGGTCGTTTTGGTCTAAGTTGGTATAATTAGTCATATTCTTCTTAAGAAGTCTAAGGGGTTGTTTGTTTTTTTTAAAAACCTCTTAATGGCTCTTAAGTCTGAATCATTCAGACTTTTTTACATACCACCTCTTATTAATCATAACTAAAATAAGACTTCAGACTTTAGACCTCTTAAAAAACAAACAGCACCTAAGTGGGTCACAATGAAGTCTAAATAGACCTAAATTGTTCTAATTGAGGTATACCAGATCTTAGTAATGCTTAATGGGTCATTTTAGTCTAAATGGATATAATTAGTCTAATCCGTTTTAACGAGTCTAAGTTGGTCATAGTATGACTAAGTGGATAATAATGGAATCTAATTAGACCTAAATGAGTCTAATTGAGGTATATCGGGTCTTAGTGTCCTTAGTGGTTCGTTAATGGGTCATTTTGGTGTAAGTTGGAATAATTAGGGTCAGGGAGTTATGTCGGGGTAGGGAGAGGGAGGTGATTGGTGTAGTGATTTTCTTATTTTGTTTTCCTTATATGTAATGCCTAATATATATTATATTAAATTATTTGTCATTATACATAGGATAAAGGACAAAGGAAAGGTTTAAAAAGACTAAAATACCCCTAGATTTAATTGTGTTAATAAATTCTTTTATTTTGTTAGTGTCAAAATATAAATCACGAGTTATTTTGATTTTGGGACTATAAACTTGTAATTTACTCTATATGTAATAATGACAAATAATTTAATATATCAAATAAAAGGACAATAAAATGATAAAATATCAAGTTACATAGACCGCACAAGCTTGTCGATAACAAACACTATTTTTGTTGTAAAAAGTTTACATTTATTAATGTTTTTACAAATTATTCTATGTTATTTTTACAAATTATTTTATATTAGCACGTCAGAATTTACACAATTTTCTAAACTATTTGAATTGGATAAGAAACATTTTTTTTTTGTGTGTAAAAAATATCGAAGTTTAATAATAATAGCTATTTAAAATATTTAAAACTGTTGTAAGATAAGTGTGTCATCGTCTAAAGGATATGACGATAGAGATAAATATATCAGAGTTAGATTAGAACTAAAATATCTCGTGGTTATCTACTTGTATCTCATCCCTATTTAAAGGGTTTTTGATTAATGAGAATTACAGATTCATTCTCTCCGTATGTTGTTGTTCTATTATTTTTTCCTTTAACACGTTATCAGCACGTAAGCTCAGATATATCCGGTTTCCGCTGTTGGACAACTCGCATCCTCCTACCAAATACAAGTACACATTCTTCAACTCTTTATACATATGAACAATTAAATAATTGTGTTAATGATGTGGATGAGTTTGTTTTAATGATTTATTTTGCTTTTTTGCCCTTCATATGGATTTGGTCACCTTAGTTTCGCTATTTTTTTATTTATTTAAAAGGAAAATACACACTTTATTTATTTTTTTTGTTTTAACCTTTCATGTAGATTTGGAATCGTATTTTATATATTTTAAACAATTAATTACTGACTCAATTTTTGTTATAGTTATTAATTTAGGTATTCTTAAATAAGTTTATAATATTGCATATATTTAGTTATTTAACTTAATCATATTATTATTATTTACTTATTTAAATAAATTAATTTGTTACAACTCATTATTATAACGATTAATATGTTAGTAATCTTCGATGTTGTAAATTTCAATTTCAAATCAATCTTATAGTTGAAATTAATATTTGTAGATTTAGTTATGAACCCTCAAAAAAAAAGTTATTATTGGATTTGTTAGAATTATCTCTTATCTAATTTTTTCTTGGACTTATCAACATTTAATTTTGTTATTTGTTTAATTTGCATTTGAACCTAAAATTTGTCATTATCTATCGGATCATTATTATTTTAATTGTTTTATATATGATTCTATTTTATCCTATTGTTATTGATAATGTACATTGAAGTGGACAACTTAATTTGTATTTATTTATCTAAATCAATTGTTTTAATTTGGTATTAAAATGTTTAGTAATTCTTTTATAGATTTTTATGTCTTATCCACATAATATTCAAATGTTTATCTTGTTTATGAGTTCCTACTCATTAATCTCAATCTTATAAATTATATTTAGAATTTACACTTTCAACCCCCCATAACTTTTGTTATTTTGCTAAAAACTCCAAAAATAACATTAAAATGTTAAAAAAAAAAAAATTATCCAAATACTTATCTTGATTATGGGTTCCTACTCATTATTTTCAAACTATATAATTAATCTTTGGAAGTTACACTTCCAACCCCATATATTTTGGTTTTTACCAAAAGCTCCAAAAATACTATTAAGGTATTAAAATATTAAAATTGGCTTCTATGCCAAACTCATAGTCATTTTGGCATCTTTCCAAATGCTCTATAATAAATGTTATATTTAAATTAACTAAATCACAAGATATCGACTGGATTTTGTCAAACAGGTGTAAACAGCCTTAAGGTTTGTAGGGATTTAAGAAATCCATGTGATTCCCCTACTACCTGGAAATCCAATAGATTGAGTGATTTCTTTTTCGCAAATTGAAATATTGATGAAGTATTATCAATAAAATTAAAGCATACAAAATCCAATATTGTTATGATAATGAAATTTCATAACCATAATCCATTTTCTTATCAAAAAGAAAATATATATTATCCTTTATATATGTAAATGGTTGAAACAACTCATCCAAAAATCAACGTCGTAAACTCAAAAGAATCTGAATGAGTATATAAACCTCCTTTTGAAAAGGTACAAGAAAATACCTAAAATCCAACTCCATATTGACTCTAAAACCAATATCTTGAAAAGGTACAAGCAAATACCTTCATGTTTTGAGATGACATATAAATCCTAAATTTCATAGGAATACCTTTACTAGAAACCCCAAACAAACGTGGGATGTCCCGAAAGGGATAATCGGGAGTATTCATGAATATGTACTTACCGAACTAATCGTACATTGGAATGAAACCCACTTACTCGATTACAAAAAAGGTAACTGATGTCAACAAAGAAATATATCCAAAACGCATCTCAATCTCTGTGGCAAGGAACTCACAGAAGATGACATGATTTTTAACATTATTTCCACCTTTCATATATAGGTAAATATAAATATAAGTTGGAATGCAACCTTTAGACAAACTCATCAACCTAATGAAAGTGGTTGAGAGCACTGTTCTAAAAAACTCGCCGCACAGACGCCATGTCACCAAGGCTTGTGTCTCACGCCACGTTAAGCCCGTGGCACACCATACCCTAATGCGCAGTTTTTGTAATGCGATATTTCGTTTTTCTTTATGTTTTTAATGTTTTATTTGCATGTTTTAAATATATAGAACCTAATTAAACTTTGCTTATTACTATTAACTCATTGAGTAACACACCAAAACATATGTTTTTATATATAATATTATATATAAATTAAAATTTTGACGCCATAAGTCACGCCTTGAAAACGCCATGGCTTCGTCGTGGCTCCTAAGGCTTGAGGCTTGGCCTCGCCGCCACGCCACGCCTCACGCCATTTAGAACCTTGGTTGAGAGACATAACAAGGTTCTTTCGAATAACACCACATATGTCGGGATAAAGAAAATTCCCGATATCGATAGTGAAAGTGTTAGAGGTGGAAACAACTCCAAAGGATTGTGAGTTAAAAACAAAATTTCACACGTGACATTTCTGCACCATGTGGACGAGACCCTATAAAGGGTCAGGGTATTGGTAAGAGTCAGGAAGGATTTTTCAACACCTGGAATAGGATACAACCACTACCCAGGTGATAATGGACAATCAAATAAGATATGCACTAAAAAGTGCTTTTATCAAAAAGGGAACACGTTGAAAATGAAATATAACATATTTGTTTTAATATTTAATATTGATTATGCATATGTTTCTTTGAAATTAATTTTAAGTACCAAAATTAATTTATTTGCTAAAGTAAAATCGAATATGTAACCATTATAGATGTAAAAAAAATACATCAAAACAAATACAAAAAAATTCAATATTCTCCGTTCCGCTTAGGAATGTATCGAAGAGAATTGATTTTTTTTTTACCTATCACACAATCGGGAAAAAAAAGATAGACTAATACTTGTTTTATAATACATCCAACCAAATTACTTAGACGATGGACTGTCACTTTCTTGGTGGAACAACTTTAATAGGAACCTTGTAAAGATATTTGTATCAAATGGAAATGAAAATGAGCATATATACATAAATTCCAATGAATATGAAAGGAAACATATATCATGGAAACTAATGTGTCAAACTAGTAGATTATTGGGTCATCGGAACATATTTTGTCACCAATAAAGAAATTTTGGGGGCAATAACACATATATGTTTCGACATAACCATGTGGGACACCGTGGTTATGACATAGTGATCCATGTATTGCAAAATACACATAGACACATTCTCTTTCGAGTGAAAGGCAAAACAAGGCAAATTGCAATTGTTGACTTCTGCAACATAAGAAACAACATTGCTATCTATCATAATATGCCCTCTCGAATACATAAAACTTTTGTATATACCCTAATCCTTAGTCAATACAGGAATGAGATCGTACTAAAGCTAAGGACATTATACAAAAATATTCCATTGTTACAATGAATACAAGGTGATATTTATGGACATAAACATCCAGAATGCGGACCATTAAAGTACTTTATGGTTCTGGTTTCGACACGATGAACGCATGTCGTATTATTGTCCACATGAAATACTGCACTCCTAACACTAGTTATACATTTAAGGGATCACCACCCTTATTATTTCATCAAGTCTACATGACTTGGAATGCTGGAGAATTTACATCATAAGGATTTGATGTTAATTGCATATGTATTAGGATCAATGTAGAGTTTCCTATATCCCATGTGTATATATAAAATGGTCTCATAGAAGTTGTTATCAAAAGAATATGATGACATCTAGGGTATTAGTAATGCGCACCAATTTACCCCACATCTACCTGGGATTATGCAATTATTATATGCAGTTTTTTTTCGTTTTTAGACCCACTGCTTGCTAACCAGTCTCATGCGTACCAGTTGGTAACTGGATATAAGCCTGATACTTTATATTTACGCATGTTTGATTATATGTGCCAATTGCACCCCCACAGCGCATCGAAATGGGTCCTTAAAGACGATTTGGTAAATGTTGGATATGAACCCCCAACAATTATCCGCTAATTATAATATTTGACTAGTGATCTCTTTACCGCTAGATTTGCGGGTTGTCACTTTCATGAGACAGTCTTCCCGTCGTTAGGGGGAGATAGGAAAAAGGATTTTCCATGGGAACGACAGGAAGTGTCATTGAATATTCTCACTCTGTCTCATTTTGATCCCCAAAACTTCACAACATAATGTTGAAGTCAAACGAATCAGACTCGATACCTGATACGTTTAATATTCCAAAAGTGACAAGATCACATATACGAGCTGCAAATATACTCGTAAGGTTAAAAAGTCCCCAACAGGGGCACAACGCCACTGGAAAGCGTTGCAATCACACATAGTGGAGGTGTGGTTGAGGTCGTAGCTACCAAATGGAAGTGGTGGAAGCTACTTGGTTCGATGGATACTATTCTAAAGGAAGAGAATAGTTAGGCATATCAATTTATCATCAATACATAAAACTCTCATGAGATTGTCTCTAATTATAATTATGTCCATGAATCATCACTGGAGGACGCTCCGAAGTTAATATTGATTCGAGAGATGAATATTAATCTCAAATGAACTATGAGAGTACATATGAGTCGATGGACAGATCATATATAATCATTGATGATTTATTCGCATATACAATGGCTCATAAAATGATCGAGCACGACGATATCGAACCAGGCTCAGTTGAATAATATCAACAAAGAGCATATTGGCCTAAATGTAAAGAAACAATCCAGAAAGAATTCTATTATTTGACAAAGGATCGGGTATTTGGTCAGGTAGTGTTAACCTACCAAGTGTAAAGCCCGTAGGACATAACTGAGTCTTTGTCAGAAAGCGTAACGAGAATAATGAAGTCCTAATATGTAAGGCTCTCATTTGGCGCAAGGTTTCTCACAACGCCTTGGATTGACCATGAGAAGACTTACTCTCTCGTGATGGACGTTATAACGTTTTGCTAAATAATTAACCTAATAGTTTCCGAAGGACTGGAAATGTAGCTCATGAATGTGGTTACCACATATCTCTATGGGGATCTAGATTTAAAGATATATAAAAGTACTTGATGTTATTACATTACCAAAATCAAGTAACTCTAAACCACGAAATGCGTTTGCAATAAAATTGAAACGCCCACTTTATAGATTAAAGCAATCTAAGCGAATGTGGTATACCCGCCTAATGGAATACTTGATTGGGAAAGGATATATAAGAACGATGAACTGTTCTCTTGCGTATTTATTATGGAAAATAAGTTCCAGATTTTCAAAGTAACTCTATATGTCAATTTTATGAACATAATAGGCACTGTTGATGAAATGAGAGGAACCACAAGCTACTCAAAATCTGATTTTGAGAGGAAAGATCTTGGGAAGGCTTGGATTTGTCTAGATATTTGAGCTAGGACACCGAGTTTGTGAAATATTAATTCACCGATCGCATATGTCCAGAAAATAATCAGGCAATTTAATATGGACAAAGCGCATTCGGTTAGCACTCCCATGATCGGTTGAAGTATCGGATATAAGGAAAAATCCATTTCGTCTAAAGGATGATGACGAAAAATGTTGGGAGTTGGAATTCCCTATCTAAGTACAATATGCGCATTATCGTACTTAGCATAATACACTTGACAATACATTATATTTCTCAATGAACTTGTTAGCTAGATTTAGCTCAGCGCCAACGCAAAGTCATTGGAATGATATAAAATTAATATTTTGGAACCATTGACATGGGTTTATACTTTCCCTATAGAAAGAAAAATTGGATTGATAATGGAATTTCAATACCTACTTAGAATGTAAGCAGCAAAAGTACTAGCTCTTATAGAAAAACACCAAGCAATGTCTTGGTATGTGTTTGCTGATATTAGGTATCTGTCTGACCCATACAAAGGTTGTTCCCAAACTGGATAAAGAATTACCACAAGGAACACGTCGATTGCTTGGAAGTAAACTAAGCAATCATTTGTAACTATCTCCTTGAACTAATCCAAGAATATTACTCTCCATGACATAATAAAATAATGTATATGATTAAGGACTATCATTACATATATTAGAGGAGTTACTAATTTTGGGTTCAACCAGTATCTTACTTGCATATATGGAAATGATGCATCATATATTAAAGAAATGAACATAAGATACATCAAGATAATAACACAAAGCATATTCTGCTTAAGTTTATATACAATCAGCAATAAAATACTCTCTTTTAGATTCAAGTGAATCAAGTAAGATGTCAAAAGAATGTGACATATTTTACCAATTTATTACCATAAAACCATATATTGGAAAACGTGTAGAAAGTAAATGGAAATGTTTTCCAAACTCCTTTGATTAATGCACGAATCAGGGGGAGTAGTAGACAAAAGGGGGAGTCTATTATATTTGTGATATTGGTATGTTGGGCTCTTTCCTTCAACCAAGGTTTTATTTTTCCCATTGGGTTTTGTTCCTTGGTGTAAGGTTTTAGTGAGACAACTGTTTATATACCATCATGTTTTCCTAACTCTCAAGATTAAAGTATGAATCTAAGAGAAAACTAGACTGAAGGATAAGTCTATGTATTGCAAAGAAGTTGGTGCGTTGTACTCCTTCCTTCGTCATATTTTTATTTTCTCCCACTGGGTTTTATTTTGGCGTAAGGGATTTAACGAGGCAACAAGTGTGCACCACCACTCCTTTAACTCGGCACAAGGGGGAGTGTTGTAGGATAAGTGTGTCATCGTCTAAAGGATATGACGATAGAGATAAAGATAGAGATAGAGATAAATATATCAGAGTTAAATTAGAACTAAAATATCTCGTGGTTATCTACTTGTATCTCATCCCTATTTAAAGGGTTTTTGATTAATGAGAATTACAGATTCATTCTCTCCGTATATTGTTGTTCTATTATGTTTTTCCTTTAACAAAAACAATATATTGTGTCTATAATATATAGATAATTTGTGACATTATACTATATAACATTTACCAGGAACAAATGTTACTGTTCATGAACAGTAAGTTACACTTTTGGTCCTTCAGGTTTTTAGTAAATGACAGATTTGGTCCTTGAGCTTTTATCTCCCTGTTAGATTTAGTCCTATGTTTGTAGAGTTACAGATTTGGTCCCTATAGTTTTATTTTCCTCTTGGATTTAGTCCCCATAATTTGTTGATTCCAAAATAGACTTTCGATTTTGTATTTGCGTAACGTTTTGGTCCTCGAAACTAAAAGTTGTTAGCTCCTGACCGTTAAGTAAATGACATTTCGATCATTTATAACTTTTTCATTTTCTAATTTAAATAAATAAAAGTTATATTATAAAAATTATTTTTATTATATAAGCATAAAATAAAGATCCCTTAACATGCATCGCATCTCAATCACTGTGTCTTCTCCAACCCAAAACCTTCCGCCTTCCCCATCAATCCAAGCACATAGTCGTAGGTGATTCACGCACCAATTTTTTATTTATTAATAAAGTAATTTATCATAATTTATTTTATGTTTAATAATGATGTAAAATTTGTTTAATTCATATTTTTATTATAATTTAATTTAGGTTTAATAACAATGTAACTTTTTTTAAGTTTAATGATGTAATGTACCATTTGCCAATTTATTTTCGCTTCCTATCATACACACACATCATCCTCATAGGGCATTTTGTAAATTATAGTCATGCTGCTAACAGACACAAAATGTTTTGTTCTCATAATTGGTGATGCTCAAATTTATGGTCTTAATATTTCTTTCCATCCGCAGCAACGCGCGGACATTAATCCCACCTCGTTAAAAATATTGTATAAGAAATGTTTATTTGATTATCGTTTAATTGAGATTATATTATACAAAATTACATATCAAATAACAACATTTTAAAAATACAAAGAATCTATATAAAGAAACCTGATAAAACCTTAATATATATATATCATATTACATGATATATAGAGTCATGAATTTAATTTCAAGAAAACGTAAATAACTTAAAAATACACGTGATTGGTTATTTATAGTAATATTTATAGCACTTTAATTTAGAATTATGTTAAGGTTGAAATAATAATAATAATATTTACTATTTATAAAAATTAGTAAAATAATAGATAATAAATAAATATGTTATTTATATTAAAATATGTGTTTATCATAGTGGTTGGGTTGGTAATAAGAAAATCACAAAATAAAACCCCAAACTGTTAATCTAAATTGATTTTACAATCATTGTTTGATTTTTTTTTTTTTCAAAATGTTCATCTTTGAAAACAACATTTAATATAACAACAACAACACAACTTTGAAGAATGATTGGAATTGGATCAGAAACCCAACTACTGATGAACACTAAAAGAAGACAAAAAAATCACAAATTGAATAAGATCATTAATAATTCCTCAAAAAATAAAATATGATGATAACAAGCATTGTATTTGTATCTCAAACATGAAGAATCTTGAAGTGAGGGTAGTGATCTGCAAGTAACAATTAATTAAGAAAATGGTGTGTTTGAATGCAATAGAAACAGATGTTAAAAGATACTAATAATTAATTAGATGCAAAGGAACAGCTGAAAATGGAAATCAAGAATTAGCAATATATAGAAAATGGTGTGATATGATGAAGAATAAATAAAACCCATTGCAAATTTCCAGAAGTTGATTCACCAAACCCACATCAAGAAATTCAAGAAAGAAATACAAGAATGAACCACCTGATCATAGTATCTTTCAATACTTCCGTATGTAAAAAAAAAAAAACATACATGAGGAGATAGGTTTCATCAACGAAGCAAAAGGGATGTATGTAAATCAACAAATAATAATCCATTAACAAACACAAAATCAATTTGTTTTAAAAACCCACTGAGAAAGAAAGATAAATCAATCACACACAAATCCAAATTATCAAAACCCAAAAGAATACGAGATCAAACTTCTATTCTTCAAAGAAAGAGGGTTCCTTCCTCTGTTCTTCAAACTCTCTCTCTCTCTCTATCGAATGGGAGAAGAAAGAATTTGTTTTAAGCCAAAATCAAGAGATGAGCTCTTATTTATACATTTCTTAGTACTTGGTTCCATTTTTTAAATTTATGCTGTAATGGCTTTTTTTCCAATGTCTTCACTTTAAATTCTTCCTCTATTTTCTAACCTTTTTTTTCTAATTTCTTTTGGGAAATTCAATTTTTCATTCACATCCCTATAAAAAATTACTCGTAATATTTTAAAGAGGAACTCATAGTTACCACCCAATCGATTTTTATCGAATAGATACAATCAATGTTAGGACTGATTTTTAAAAAAAATGTCATGTGGCATTGTCCATCAGTCAATAGACCTGTTAAAATCGACATTGACTAGTGGACCAGTTAAACTTATTCATATCGGTAAATCGATTTCTTTTCCGATTTGAATATGGGTTTCGATTTTAGGTTTCAACCTTTTTTCGGTTTTGCATCTAGCTTCGACTCCAGGTTTCCATTTTAGGTTTGAATTCTTTTTAGGTTTCGTTTCTAGCTTCGAATCCGGCTTTCCATTACTTTAACGATTTGAAATCGGGTTTTGATTTTAGGTTTGAACCTTTTCGGTTTCGTTTCTAGCTTCTAATCCGGGTTTCCATTTTAGGTTTGAATCTTTTTTTCGGTTCTGTTTCTAGCTTTGAATCCATGTTTCCATTTTAGGTTTGGATCTATTTCCGATTTCGTTTCTAGCTACAAATATGGGTTTCAATTTTGGGTTTGAATCTTTTTTCGGTCTCGTTACCAGGTTCGGAATCGTGATATCGATTTTGGGTTTGAATCTTCTTTTGGTTTCGTTTCTAGGTTCGAATATGGGTTTCAACTTTGGTTTTGAACATGTGTTTCGATTTCGTTTATGAGTTTGAACTTGTGTTTCAATTTCTTTTATGGGTTTGAACTTGTGTTTCAATTTCTTTTATGGGTTTGAACTGAATTTCGATTTTGTTTCTGTGTTTGAACATGGGTTTCGATTCGTTTTTGAGTTTGCACCTGGGTTTCGGTTTTGGTTTTGAACATGTGTTTCGATTTCGTTTATGAGTTTACCAAATGCTTATCCGGGAAGCGCTTACCAAGCTTACCAAGTTATATTACTTTAACCGATAATCTTACCCGCTAAGAGCGAAAGCAATGATCAAGAGTCTTACCCGGTTAGCGCTTACCGGATAAATTTTTGCACACAGTGTCGTTTTAATGGACTAAAATCTTACTCGGTAAGGTAAGTGATAGCGTTGAATTTAACCGGTAAGCACTTACCCGGTAAGGTTTACCTTCACAATGTTTTGATGTCAAGATTTAGTGTTATTTATGTAGTCTGACGACGGTCACGAAAACTTTTATCAAGACAAACTAGAAATGCTTACTGAGATACTTGGTTGTACAGAGGTATTCAACTCTATCACAATTCTTCTTTATCAATGCATGCCTTTCTCTGACTCAGACTGGGGAAGGAACCAAGAATTCTTACAAAGGCATTGATCAGCTAGCAGACGCTCTTACAAAGGCACTATCGAAACCAAGATAAAATGCAAGATTGGACTAGTTTCTCGAGATCCATCTTGAGGGGCCATGAAAAAAGATCCCGTGGATACTTAGGAAAAGAAGTTGTATATTCTCTGTATAAATAGCTTTTATTGATCAATAAACTTCAATGAGAAAAACTTCTCAAAACCTCTATGCCACTTTAATACTCAGTTCCCTACTACCAACAACCTTCACTCATCTTCTTGTCTGCATAGAATTTCATCCTCTGTTGTACTTGATATAGGTTCTCCTTTACTACATCAATTAAAGCAGCCATTAAATATTATAAACATCAACATTTTTCTTTTTAAAAATAACCCCCAACTGCAACAGCTCTTTGACAATCTTTCCAATCTCTTCTTAATGAGTATGCACAACACATTTATAAATATCAACTGGTTTGGCAATTTGGCATCAACGGAATAGTGTGTTCTTGGTGGCAGTCGTCCTTTAGGTTCCATGAAGATTTCGGGAAATTTGTCAAAGCATATCATATCAGGCATGGTAATTCAAAGCCTACTTCCATGGAGCAACTACTCAGATATTGTGTGATGAGACCTTTGATCAATCTAAGCCGTCAACTATATGTAACTAGACTTCGTATTGTAATTACTCCATAAGTTTCTCATATCATATCCTCCTATTTATAATTTCCCAATGAAGCAAAATGAAGAGAATGAAAAACAGAACACACCAGAATCCAGATGATCGATCGATGAAACTAGAAGGATTAAATAAACACCCAGTCCAATTGCCAAACCAGTAACATGTATTTTGAAAAATCTTGAACCTATGGTTTGAGACGGTTAAGACTAGTGCGAAAATACACAAGATCAACAAGTAATATAGGTTAGTAAATTCATAAATTGATTACTCTATTCTCTTGATAATAAAGGTTTAGCAAATATCATCTGAAGTAAGAATTTAATAATTCTTATTGGGTGTGATTAACGAACTACATTACTTAAATAGTTTGTAATCAACACGGAGCTTAAAACTAAACTCTGAAATCATCTCAACCATAAATATTCTAAGACACTCAATCACACAACTCATAATTAAGGCTTGGTCTCTCGGGCCTCTTCCCCATAGGTCACTGGTTCGAGTCCATCCAAGACTATTGGGGCTGTTCTCTAGGGTCCCATGGAATAAGTCGAGATGCACACAAGCGGGCTCAAAGACCCACATTTAACCAAAAAAAATATTGCATTTATTTCTAAAAAATTGTAATATTTATTTTAAAAGAAATAACGTTAATACCTATACCTATAGATGATACATTCTGACTACAGAATTCAAGGTTACCAAATATCAATGAGAGTGTTTTACAAACTGTAATAATATATTCAAATTAAAACCCATACTTTTAGTACTTTTGTACAAGTGAATAATGGAGATGATTCCAAAAAAAAAAAAACTAAGTGCAAAGAGAGGATGTACCTGTGATCAAACTATATCAAGGTGAGGGATTTGAGAGATGATGGACCAATAATTGCCCTTTTTCCTACATCGTTTTTCCAGTTTCGGGCAAGACTTCACCAACAAAAACGAAAGTAAAGGAAGTAGAGTCTCTGGCAGATCTTGAAGCTTCGGGCATGACAATGTCGTGAGTTTTTCCAGACGGGTGAGGTGCTGTAGGCCCTTCGAAAGTGATTCCAATTCCATAAAACCATTGACACGTAGATAAGTTAAAGATGGAGGAAGAAACAAAGATAATGAAGTAGTAGTAGTATCGTTGCTACTCCTCCTCACATCTTCTGCCGTTGCAAATGAAACCACTCCTGAATTCTTGCCCACTATACATAATTCAAGAAGTGAGGTCGGAAAATTTTGCAGCCCCCATTCTGACATCGGCTTCTTTAAGTCTCCTATTGACAAGAAACTTATATTAGGAGGCCACGAACCGCAAGGAAATGAGTAGTCCATGCTTGGACAATCTCTTATCCA
Source organism: Arctium minus (assembly GCA_954870635.1). Taxonomy (NCBI): domain Eukaryota; kingdom Viridiplantae; phylum Streptophyta; class Magnoliopsida; order Asterales; family Asteraceae; genus Arctium; species Arctium minus. The sequence goes on from OX941096.1 coordinate 46,813,370, forward strand.
TAGCTTTTCCAAAGACGAGAGACTTTGCAGATGCTCATGAGGAAATAACTCAAGATTCTTGCAATTATGGATATGAAGAGATCTTAGGCAAAGAAGGGGAAGGAAACCGAAACCTTTCTCAGGAATGGATTCTATATCACCACAGTTACTAACTATCAATGAGGTGAGATGAACTAAGCAACCTTCAGGAAAGGACCTCACATTCGGCACACTATTAATGCAAAGAGATCCAAGTGATGACAAGAAGTTGTTGAGAAGCCAATTCACCTCCAAATTATGAGATGAGTTAATGTCAAGAATCTTCATAGTTGATGTGAGGTCATCTATTGCTGGGAATGTCAAGGATGTAACTAATGGACAATGGTGTATCACCAACTTCTCAATACTATTTGTACAATTGTAAATCTCCAGTCTTGGACAATTGTCAATATACACATGTCTAAGAGATTTCAAGCTAATCCCCAGATCAACCTCTTTCTCTACAAATGACACCAACTTTTGACATAATTCTACTCTCAAATCCCATAAACTCACAAGACTATTGCATGCATCCAATTCTGATCCCCACAAGAATCTAAGTTCATGACAACTTCTGAACCATAGATGTTCTACTGCCCCAAGATGCTCTAAAACATCTCCATCTAGCTGAGAAAGTCCTTTAATATCCTCCATGGTCAATATAAGAATTGATGAAGATACACCAACCATGCTTCTTAACACGGCTACAGAACATCCTTGTATATGTAAAACCTGCAGTGACGGTATCAACTCAATTTCCACTACTTCTAGTTTCGGACAATTTATTATAGAAATCTCACGAAGACAAGGATACGATCTAGCGATTCCATCTTTTTCACCACCATCACTTGACCATATTTCCCAGCCCTGCATCTCTCTAAATTTCAGAACTTCAAGAGATGGAAATGCAATACCATGACGAAAATTAGAAGCTCCAAGTAACTCCGAACCCAGGCTCCTCAACCCACTCATGCCCTCAACAAACAACTTCTGAAGTGACCGTAGATGTCCAAGTGTTGGTAGACATGTACAACTTTTACAGCCACGTAGTGTAAGCTGGGTTAAGCAAGCAAATGATGAATCCCCAACCCAACTAGGAAATTTTATTCCCATGTAGTACGAAATCTTTAGGCTTCTCAACTTATTATAAGGTCTTAGTCCCTTAAGTACTTCATATTCAATTATTTCATTCCGAAAATCATCAAAGACATCACTCCAATCCATCTCCACATCACAAAGACCCTTCTTTTGCAATAAGTTGGCTTCTTTTGCATGTACTGCATTTATTACTGTGTGCAGCCCCTGAATGGAAACTCGACCTTGAAGATGGGGTAGGCCCTTAAGATCAGATACTTTGAATCCATTAACTCCTCCAATTATGACTTTGGATAGAGTTTGTAGGCTCGTTAACCCACCAATGCCGAAGGGCATCTTGTTCAACTTTTTAGTATCGCTTATGTCAAGATGTCGTAGGTTTATTAACTTCACACAACTCTCTGGCAAGATAGATAATTCAACACAACGAGAAACCAACAAGCTCTGTAGATTATAAAGGTCACCAACTTGTTCCGGTAAACAAGTGATGTCGGTTTTGGAAAAGTTAAGGTACCGTATATGCTTGAGAGTACCTATGGATTGTGGGACCTCTTTGATTGAATAAGAAGTTAGGCTTATCACCCTTAAGAACCGTAGCTGGGGAATTAGTTCAAAAAGAACCTTGTTTGATAAGTGGAACAGTTGCCGCGAATTTACTGGCACAGCTAAGAACGTTCGTAGGCGTCTAGCTCTTTGTAATGCTTTGAAATTTTTGTATACTCCATATTTTTGACGAACAAATGAAACATGGTGGAACTTTTGCAGAGCTTCATTCTTGTAAACACTCATCTTATCATCCAAAGTAAAGAAAAACTCCCCTGCAACACTCGTGGCCAAGTCATTTATTAAGTCATGCATTGCATATTGTGACTTATGATTACTAGACTGTTGAAAAAACGACCTTGAATGTAGCTCTTCAAAACACTCACGGCCTAAATTCTCCATTGACTTGTTGCCATTTGACCCGTACAAGAAACCTTCAGCCATCCACAACAGCACTAGCTCATCCTTGTCAAATATGTAGTCCTTGGGGAATAAGGAGCAATATGCAAACATCTGCTTCAAATGCGGAGGGAGATCATAGTAACTTAGTCTTAGAGCCGGAAGAATCTTACTTTCATTATGTAAATTCCATATCTCACTATTCAACAACTCCTCCCATTCTTCATCATTTGCTTTTGTTCTCAAGACCCTCCCAAGTGTTATCAACGCCAAAGGCAATCCACCACATTTCATTATGATTCCTTCACCATGTAATTGAAGAGTTGGATGTGAATCGAAGTTTTGTTTACCCAATGCGTGTTGAGCAAATAAAGATAGAGCTTCTTCACTTGACAAAAGCTCTAGAGGGTAAGCTTCAACGGAGTCCATCATCAATGCAACTGTGGTCTTTTGTGTTGTCATGATAATTTTACTTCCGGGAGCTCCTACAAGAAAAGGGCGTTGGAGGAGTTCCCACTCCTTGTAGTCTTCGTTCCAAACATCGTCTAGAACAATTAGGAACCTTTTCTTTAAAAGCTTTTCTGTAAGGGCCACTTGAAGTTGATTTAGATCCGCAAACTTTTTGTCCTCTCCTCCTACAGCTTGTAATATAGTCTTGCTAATATTAAATATATCGAACTCATCATAAACACAAACCCATGCCATAAGTTCAAAGTGATCTTTCACTTTCTTTTCGTTGTACAGAACTTGGGCAAGAGTGGTCTTCCCAATCCCTCCCAGGCCAACTATGGACACGATGCTGAAAATTTCACTACATGGGTCATTTCCCAACAACTTCCCGAGCAATGCCTCTTTATCCCTTTCCCGGCCCACAATTCTGGATACATCAACCAAAGAAGTTTCCTCCAATCGTCTACTTGCTCTATTTGACCTTTCAACATTATTATTCAAACCCAAAATATTTTTCTCCTCAACAAGATCACGCAATTTGGTTGTTACCTCATCGAGTTTAGAACTCATCTTACGACCATACATAAGAGTATGAGGTGTGAACATCGTAAAAGTTGGAATGATCTTAAATACCTTACTAACTCTGTTGTTGGCATAAGATTCTTCTTTCAACTGGCGCAGCATAGCTTTGGTGGCCAAATCGTCGAGGAGGTCGTCTATGTCGTAAGCCAAATGCTGGAGTTTGTGCAGCCATAACTCAACAGCTCTCTCTCTTAAGTGTTTCTGGCCTGCATCAACAAGCACAGCTTGGATCTGGGCCAAAGTGTCTTTCCATTTGTTCAACTGAACATCAATTCCTTCGGATCGAGCGAACCTTATTAACTCAGCAGAAGCCAGTTTCTCAAACAGCACAGCGACAAATGCACCGAGAAAGATTTCAGCAATAACCATTGAAAAAGGAAAGCCTGTGTAACTCTTGGGTCTTTTGATGAAAATGGGCAGATGAAGCAAAGGCGTTGACTGAGTTTGGGTGAATCAGAGTAGATTTCCAATCTCATCACATTAAAGGATAATGTAGAAGTAGGTGTCCCTAGCAGTTGGCTTCCATTTGCAAATATAATAAAATGTGTATTCCAATTATTGATCTTGTTATTTTGTTTTTATAATTACTTTCTGGTTTTCCAACGTTTGTGTTCTTTTATCTCTCAACATTTAACTTTTCAAGTTACATATTAAGCAATCTTATTTATTTATAGTATATGTATATATGTATATATATATATATAGAGAGAGGTAGGTTCATACGAGAATGATAACGATTTAAAGGAATAAAGGAACAATTCTACACCAATCATTTTTTTTAAAATAATTATAAAACTAATAATTTCCAAATTCAGAGTAAAAGAGTATTATTGTCATATTGTAATATGGATTAATTTGGAATAAATCTTCAATTCCTAAAAATTAGGGATTACATCGTATCAAAATCTGATTATTTATGTATGGCTTTCCACAAATCAAGCAAATCCCTTCTTCTAGTTTCAAAATGATAGTATTCGATACTAGGTAATTCACGATTTCTAGTTTCAATCCGTTTTTGTTCAGATCGTAAAGCTCGAACGCATCCTGGAGCTCCTTCATCCCGCCGTCGTCGTCTTCCTCGCCGGACTTTCCTTTACATAAACCTGCAATCTCCTCTAGGCTGATGACACCGTCACAGTCGTTATCGATATCAGCCATTATTCGATTGACCTCGTCGAGAGAGGTGTCAGATCCGAGCGCCTTCATGACATCGACGAGCTCCACCGCCGAGATCTTGCCGTCTCCGTTGACATCGAAACGGCTAAACACTTGCTTCACTTCGTCAAGGTTCGTCAGGTACACCGACGGCGGCTTGTTGCTTTCCGTCGCCATTGATGATAAATTATTGGTTTTCTTTTTGGAAATTTCTGTTGTAATAAGGAAATGGATAATGGGGAATAACACTCATTCAATATGGAAGAAGAATACAACGACGAAATCAATTGGTCAAACCACCACTACTTTTGAGTAAAAGGTCAAAAAAGTGCCATCACGGCTCTTATTATTTTTTATTTTAAGTGATCTAAAAGATATATTACTTATTGTTGTTGTTGTAATTGACGTTATAAAAATTACATTGATGTCTTCAATCTTCATATTTTCCCTCCATTTTCTGTAATTCGTCCTCGCCATTTGAATAATCCTTTAGTATTCGTCGACTTCAATCCTCAATCGAATCAATTCAATTTATATGAAAACATCGACTATTATCGTGTGTTAGGGTTTGTATTTTTCTGTTTTTGTGCATTTGAGGATGTGAGTTAGGGTTTGTATTTTTCAATTTATATGGAAACATCGATCGACTATTCTGTTTTTCCATATCAAATTTATATGGAAACATTTTGTCTAAGTTATTTAGAACAAAATCACATATGATTTTGGTGTTAAATATTATAGCCAAGTTATTTAGTACAAAATCACATATGTTTTTGGTGTTAAGTATTTAGAACAAAATCACATATGATTTTGGTGTTAAGTATTATAGGTTATTTAGTACAAAATCATATATGATTTTGGTGTTAAGTATTTAGAACAAAATCACATGTGATTTTGGTGTTAAGTATTATAGCCAAGTTATTTAGTACGAAATCATATATGATTTTGGTGTTAATTATTAATTTGGTGTTAAGTATTTAGAACAAAATCACATGTGATTTTGGTGTCAAATATTATATCCAAATTATTTAGTACGAAATCACTTGTGATTAACATGATAAACCAATTTTGATTTCATTATAGCAGCGAATCACTTATGATTACCATGATAAACGAAGTTTGAATTTTATAGCAGCTGATCAATTGTGATTAACATGATAAACCAAATTTGAATTCATTATAGCAACGAATCACTTGTGCTTACCATGATAAACGAATTTTGAATTTATTTTCAGAAAAAATGGGGAGAGATTGAGACGTGTTGAGATAAATTAGGAAGAGATTTCTTTTTTTATTTGAATTAAATATTATAATCCCTTTTTTTTTGAAGTTAATAATGTCCTAAATTATCCATAACGTAATATGACTTTATTGCCCTTTTACTCTTAATTTTAAAAACTATTATTTTTGGAATTAATATAAAAAATGATTGGTTGAGAATTATCCCTTTATTCTTTTAAACACACTATATTCTCGTTTGAACCCACCCCTATATATATATATATACACACATTTATGATTACATAAATTACATTTTTATCGTTGCATACTTGCATCTATATATTTGCCTTCCACTTGCAAGTATAATTACTTTATCACGTGATGGGTGTAAAGATATGACAACTACATTGGTGCTCTGAGATTCTTTAAAGTCTTTCAGATGAATTGGATTTTCATTCCTACCCGTTTTCTCTTTTGGATTGTAGTTTGTATCCTTATAATCTATTAAATATATAACATATTAATATAAATTACTTTTAATAAAGTATAGCATTATAAAGATCCAGTCAAGGCTTTAGAATGATACATATATATATTTTTTTGGAAGGCAAAGTGGCATCGAACCAACGAACGACTACCACGAACACACGCGCACACACACACCTCCCCAACGGTATCGGGCATCCACGGGCAGCCCACTAATCCGCCGCTGTCCCGGCCCAGCTTACGCTGAACCTAAGCCCAACTACAGTCTTAAGACTGGGCTGGGGGCAGCCCAGTCAACGACTGAACCGGCCCAAGGACTGGGTACTCCTCATGCCCTCAGAATGACTCCCCTTGGATTCGAACCAGGTAGATTAGGATACCATCCACAACCCCTCCCAGGATGTTAACCAACTGAGCTAGACATGATTTGTAGAATGATACATATATTGATAACCATTGTTTGAAACTAGGAAGCATCTGGAAGGATTAGAGTGAAACCAAATAATGGATCTGGCAAAATGGAACCAGGTGCATTACAAACAGGTAATTGACCTAAAAAAGATATCCTTAGTTATCATTCATAGCGATTAATACACTCATTTATATGCAGAAATCACAAGAGAACATGAAGCACACAAGAATTTTGAAAATTCAAGTAGTTTTCTATACATATTATCAGAAGAGAGCAAGTCGAACATCATAAATAGATATGCCCTAAACACGATATGATCGAGATAATGAGTATGGATCGATCGGGTCAAACAAGCAAAAAACTGAAAAAATCAGTTGGAAGTTTGCTTACCGAAGCCAAAGGAAATGATTGCAACGGCGGCGAGACAGTCGCCGGTGCTCAGATTTGGCGAAAATCACGATCGCCCCTATTTTCCTTCTTACATTTTACTTTGAGTAAACTACAAATTTGGTCCCTGTGGTTTGTTAGTTGTAACACTTTTGGTCTCTACTGTTTCGAAATTACAAGATTGCCATTGTGGTTTGTAAAAACTTCCGGATTTGATCCCACTCTAACAAACGTTAAAAAACCCCATTAAGTTAAGGGTGTTTTAGTATTTTTCTACTTTTATCTATTTTTGTGTAATAGATAAATAAACATGTACATTACAGGACCAAAAATGTAACATACTCTTATATATAAAATAAATTGGATTAAATTAAATTAATAAATGATATAATATAATATTTATTTCTACATTTCTCCGCCGACAATCCCCACCCCCACCCTCTGATATGCACATTTGATCAAGGGCGGATTTAAGAAGGGAGGGTAGGGATCCTGGGCCCCTACCAGCCCATGTCTAGAAGGCTAAAAAAATTATTTTTACATCTAATTTATATTAAGTTAAAGGATGGCCCCCCAACAAACTTTAATTGAGGCCCCTTTCTTTGTTAGTAACTTGGTTTTTGATTTTTGTTGATAAATGATTTTGTTGAGTTGTTAGTAACTTGGTTTTATTTTCTTAGTATTTGGTATTTTAGATTGTATTTTGTATTTTAGATTGCTTTTGTTAGGTTGATTGGATTTGGTATTTGGTATTTTACATAATAGAAATGTCAAATGTGTGTTAGTTTAATTTTGCAAATTGCAATTTTGTTCAAAGTTCAAACTAATGTTTCATATTGATATTGCTATTGCCTATTGCCTATTGTTAATTTGCTATTGATATGTGATAAATAAACCATTGATTTTTATATAACTATCTTGCTATTGTTATTGCTAAAAAAAAATTGAAAGATTTTTTAAAAGGAAAACATCAACATCCGAATTGAGTTCTGCTCCTTCAATGCCTTGTGAAATTGATTTGAGTGATTTTCCTTGGGATCCGGCCGATAGGAAAAAAAATTTACCGAGCATCATCCGAACCAAAGAGATGAAATAAGGAAAAAGTATTTAATTAGAGGACCTTGTCAACCACGGGGCCATGTCTTTCCAAAAATATTTGTCGAGAGTATTTATATGGTGCCCCCATCAATAGAATTTTCTGGATCCGCCACTGCCTTTGATGACAATATCTCTCTCTCTCTCTCTCTCTCTCTATATATATATATATATATATATATATATATAGGGGGTCTTTCAAGGGAGATCTTACTATTTTGTGGTAACTATGAGATCCAATCTCATCCATCCATCTTAATTTTTTTTGGATAGCATAGCGGCATCGAACCAACGAACGACTACCACGAACTCACGCACACACACACGCACGCCTCCCCGGCGATATCGGGCATCCACGGGCAGCCCACTAATCCGTCGTTGTCCCGGCCCAGTTTACGTTGAACCTAAAGCCCAACCACAGTCTAAGACTGGGCTGGGGGGGCAGCCTAGTCAACGACTGGACCGGACCAAGGATTGGGTACTCCTCATGCCCTCAAATTGACTCCCCTTGGATTCGAACCCGGGTAGGTTGGGATACCATCCACAACCCCCCCCCCCCCAAGGATGTTACTGCCCTTGGGGAAACCAACTGAGCTAGACATGATTTGTATTCATCCATCTTAATAATCAATGGTTTAAAATAATTAAAAATATATTAATTAAAAACACAATTTCAGGCCACTAAAATAGGCAAAAAGGGTAAAAATGTCAAAAAAACATTATGATTCAGTATGATCTAATTTGGGCGTGCTCCTATAATTATGGCATGAAATCAGATACGATAAACTACAATTTCGAATCACAAGTTGAAAAGGGTTTTGGAATCACATTTCAAAAAGGGTTTTACCAAGGGATAAGAAACCCTAATGTCGGGGAAATGGACGAAAACAACGAAGGAGATAAGTCTTTCGAAAGGAAGTTGGTTGTGTTACAGGGTGTGATACACTGTGATCATCTTGCAAAATGGGTGTGATACACTGTGGACTGTGGTCCTACAATTTTAAAAGGAAACTGGTTGTGTTACAGTAAAATGGATGTGATACACTGTGATCATCTTGCAAAACATGATCTCCTTCAAGATAGAATGATGGGAATATTGTTGTTAATTTTGTAGGTGGTGATACACTGTGATCAGTGCTCTCATTCATTACAAATTCCTTGTCTTTTCTCTTCTTAATTAGTCCCTCTGTTGTTGATCACAGAATACCCAATGTACCACAGAATACCACAAAAATTAAAAATGACAAACCTATGATTCAATAAGCATCTACTTACTGTTGCATACAAATATGTATAAAAAACAAGTTGTTTTATGTAAGATACCATAAATTAATAAATGAATACCAATTTAAAAACATCAATAACATGCACTGGTATTGACTGTGTACACACACAAACATTTACTTAAACATAGACCTGTAAGCATGGGTTTAAAACAAATAACCTCACATTCTTAGGGTATCACATATTACCACAACGAACACAAACAAGATTTAAAGAAAAGAAAAAGGAAAAAAAAACAACAACCTCAAACATGTTTTCAATCGCCTCAACTATTTCAACAGGGAAACATAACACAATGTATCACACTGTGTGACACCTATTTGCATCTCATTGAAAGGCAGAAAACAGAGAAGATGCAAGAACACAAACTTAATTCTGGAGCAAGATTGGAGGATTCATACGACAACAATAATACATAAGTCATACGCATGATTCAAACTCAATTATGGATATTATCTCAAAATCAATTTGTTGAGATATTCAAGGAAACATGATATTGGAATGATAATGGGTTGATTTTATCAGTTACAAAAAAAAATTATATTATTTAATTTATCAAATGACTAAAATATCCTCCCCTATTAATTAATTAAAAAAATAAAAAAATTAAGATGGATGGATGAGATTAGATCTCATAGTTACCACAAAATAGAAGGATCTCATATGATTAAGCCCCTATATATATATATATCACCGATAAACCTCTTCTGAAGGCATCCGCAATGGTCAAGTCTTTTAAAGACTTGATCTATTTGTCACATCACCAAAAAGTCATCTTCAAATTATTACTCCAATGGTCAAGTCTTCTAAAAGTTTTTTTTTTTTGCATTTTTAATTCATTTTTAATATATATACATAAACTATCCTCAGCTATTTGAAATGTTTTATAAAACTCCTTCCATTATTTGTCGTTATTTAAAGCACAAATACGTGAGAATGAGATGATGATATAAGAATAGGATATGAGTGTGCACAAATAATGTATTTTGTTAATAATAATAATAATAATAATATTTTATATATTTAATAAATGAATTATTATTGAATGAAAGTGTAAAATTAAAAATGTAAGCCTATGATTGTTGAGGGATCAAATATAAACATTCTATAAATCCTCAAACACTTGACATCCACCAAGTCATTGGATGTCAAGCTATTCTTCAAGTTTTTGCTCCAATAGTGAAATTTGGCATCAAGTCTTCATCAAGTCATTCATCAAGCTATTAAACTTACCATTGGAGATGCTCTGTGGTTTTCTCTCTCCTCTTATTGGGGGTGTTTGGAATTGCTTATTTAAAACAACTTATGTTTATTTTTAAAAGTGTTTATCAATTTATGTGGTAATAAAAAAAAGTTTTATAAAAAGTATTTGGATTAACTTATTGTGGTACCAAAACATAATAAGCTAAAAAGTTATTATTTATGGGTGTTTGGGATTGCTTATACATGTCAAATAACCAAAAAAGTCATAAGTTGTTTCAAATAAGTTGATAAGTTGGAATGGTTTAACTTATCAAAAACTCTTTATTAGTGGTGTGAAAAAGCTATAAGCATTATTTTTTTCAACCCAAACACTAAAAATAGCTTATTAGCGGTGAGGAAAAGCTATAAGTCAATAACGAGTTTAAATAAGCAATCCCAAACACCCACTTAAGATCTTCACGAACACCCTTCCGAGTTCATACCACTTTATCATCTCCCTCGTCATGAGGTCTTCACGAAGCACATGCATATGAATCACGAACCAAGGTTACGAAAGAGTTTTTGAATTACGAATAAGGGTTACAAAGGAGTTTTCGAATACAAAGCAAAGTTTTGAATATGTTTCTTTCATCACGAACCAGATGTAGCCCCATTTCCCCTGTGACGAGATTTGGGTTTGAAGCCCCTTCTCCCTTATTTCTACCATAAGGTTTTTGCATCAGCATCACTAGTGGATCTGCATATGGAGTTGCATATTCCACATATGGATCTGCCACTTGTTTCCCATGTTCATCACCAGTGGATCTGCATATTCAACATAATCGAGAACCAAATCGAGAATGGGAGGCGGTAGATTGGGATATGGGGGTTTTAGAGAGAGGGTTGTCGTGCTTGAAAGGTGTAACCTCTGGAGTTGCAAATGGGGGTCACCGACACCGGAGAAGAGAGATCGGCAAAAAGTAACTTATGTCGTAGAAGAGAGGTCGTGGGTGAGAGGTCGTGTTTGTGTGTGTACATTAAAGTAAGTTACATTTTTGGTCCTGTAATTTACATGTTTATTTATTTATTACACAAAAATATATAAAAGTGAAGAAAAACTAAAATACCCTTGACTTAACGGTCGTCAGAGGGAGCAAATGGTCATCTTGTAATTTTGAAATTGTAGGGACTAAAAGTGTTATAACCAACAAACAACAGGACCAAATTTGTAGTTCACTCTTTTCACTTTTCTAGTTTTTACCCAATCTGCCAAAAACAAACCCTTTATTTTACTAGTTCCATTACTTAGGCATTGTTTGGCAAAAAAAAGCTAGCTTATAAGCTAGTTTTTTTGGGTACATGTTTGGATAACCATAAGCTACTTATTGAAAAGCTACTTTCACTAGCGTTTCATTGACTAGAGAAGCTTTTTATTTTTTTCTTCCAAATATATCCTTGCTATTTTATTTAAATGACAAAGCTACCCTTCCTCAATAAAACAAATAAGAAGTCTGAAAAGGCTATCGTTACATATTCAACGTGATTTCTTCAGAGCGATTCTTCAGAGCTTGATTTCAAGTTACAGAGCGTGAAATCGATTGTTCTTCACAAGTCGATTGTTCCTCAGAACCGATCAAGTTCAAGTTCGAACCTCAATCAATCAGTCGATTGTTCTTCACATTCAATTTCTTCCTACATTCAAGTTCGAACCTCAATCAATCAGGTATGTCTTCTTTCCTCCATTATCAACTTCTTTTCTCCATTATCGACTTCTTCCTCTAGTTTGTATTTTCTCCATTATCGTCTTCTTCCTCTAGTTTGTCTTCCATATCGATCTAGGGTTTGGGGTTGTTCTTGTGCTCTTGTTACTACTATCCTTGCATACATGATTCATGCGTGTATGGACATACACACCCATATGATTATTTGTTTTATGTAATACACTGATAATAAAACTGCTTGTTGGTGTTGTAGATCATTGCTACACAGTTAATAGCATATTGCAACTGTGTACAATATCTACAGTAGAGAATAGTGTTGCCTGACTCTGGCAAGCTTTACAGATGTAGTGTAAAGGGTGAAAGGATCTGTAGACTTACAGTAGTTGTTGAAGATAGTTTTTTCCGAGTTAGCTACCTGTATAGAGTTTTCTGTCTTGTCAAGTCATATGGTTGCCTCTTCTATAAAAATATCTTGCTTTTTACTTTTTACTTTGCAACTGCTTGTCAATACTCATGTCTAGGAAACTATCCTCCAATTGTTTGAAATGAATGTTGCACAGTTAGCTTAGGATCATATAGGATAAACAGTTATGAAGTTAAGTTGATGCTTGATTAATGTACAATTTGGAACCTTGTGCAGGCTTAGGCTTAGGATATGAAATTTGACAAATTTAATCTATAGGGTTTGGCTGTTTAGATTGATCATTTTGATAGTGTTGTTATTTGGCTGTTTAGATTGATCATTTCGATAGTGTTGTTATTTGGCTGTTTTTCCATGATTTGAGAAACATGAAGCAGCAAAGTGAAGCATGGTATCTCAGATGTTTGCTAGAATTTTTGTTAGCTTGCAACTTATTAAAAGGCACCATCTAAGGTATATTGTAAGCTACAAGAATGCTTTGTTCCTATGGGAGATTGGTGTTTTAGTAATGTAGATTGGTGTTTAATTGCATTATTTATATGATGATTGTTTTTTCGTTGATCTATTATTCGTTATTTGCTGTTTTTTAAGGTGTAAAAAACGTGTTTTTTTTGTTCAATATAGGGGTAAAATATGTCTACTAAAAATGACGAAGGGGTAGCTATTAGCTGGACCGACGAATCTATTGCAATCTTTTGTGATGTTTGTATCAATTTCATCACCAAAAATGGACGTAATCAAACTTTTAGATGACGTGATATACAAGATCAGTTTACGGAGAAAACTGGTAAAAAGTGTTACCATAAAATCTTAAAAAATAAGTACGATTCAATGAAAAAAATTGGCGTCTTTGGAAGTATTTAAAAAGAGGAGAAGCCGGTTTAGGTTGGAATTCCACAACCGGGAAGCTTGATTGTTCAGATGAATGGTGGGAAAAAAAGTTAAAGGTATTACTTAAACATTTTAATTATATTATTATTTTTTTACTTGATATATAAATTATAATATATATTATTAATTGATTATTTATGAGAGACCTGAAGCCAAAAAGTTTCGATTTAAGGGTGTTTCTCCTCTAGTTGAAGAAAGGTGGGATCACTTATTCGGAGATGTCGTGGCAACAGGAGAGAGTTGTGTAGCACCCTCATCAACTCCAGAGTTTGTAGATCAATCGGCTAGTCAATTGGTTAGTCAAGTGGAGGATATTCAAGATAAAGAAGGTGGGACTGAAGATGCTTATAATGATTGTTCTCAACATTCTAATAGATTGGAAAGTCTAGATGTTCAAGAAGATGGATTTTGGCAAGATTTTCTAGAAGATGTTAGAGGTACTATTGCAGCAAAGAGTAACCTCCCAAATACTATTGCACAAAAGAGTAACCTCCCAAATACATGTGGTCTAAATGCTACTAAAGGAGTGAAGCGCAAAAGAAGGGAGTTTGGGGGGTCAACTCTTTTAAGGCAACATCTAAAAAAGGTTGATGAAAGATATTATGAGATTATGGGTTTGATCAAGCAAGGCACCAACACTAAAAAGGATGAGATAAGTATTGATGAAATTATGGATATTATGAATCGGATTTATGCAAATAGTGATTTTGAGGTTGGCGGAGATACTTGGTGCCATGCGATGCTCATGTTTCGGGATCCCACTAGTAGGGAAATCTTCTTTAAGATGCCGAGTGTTGATGCTAGGTTATCTTGGTTAGAGTTTGCTAAAACACGAAACAAGTTTTGAATATTTTAGGATGGTATCTTTTGAAGTAGGATAGTATATTTTGAACTTTATATGATGGTATTTTTTGTAGTAGGATGGTATATTTTTAACTTTATGTGATGGTATCTTTTGAACTTCGGATGGTATATTTTAATGCTTTATTTTGAACTTTGGATGGTATCTTTTGAACTTTGGATGATATATTTTAACTTTAATTCTATGATGTTTAAAATATGTTAATGCTTTATTTTAATTATATAATGTTAAAAATACGTTAGTATTTTATTTTAATTATATAATGTGGTTACAACTTTTAAAATGGATGACGCTCAAAGGAACCAACTTCTTTTACTTTTGGACTTGGCTAATTTGGAAGAAAATGTAGCACTACTTACCTATTATTACACTCGTATTCACAAGGAGCCATGCATGACATCGACACAAACGGGACATGCATGGGTGAAGGAAATTTTAGGTGGTCATCCAATCCGGTGTGTTAATGCCTTTAGAATGAGTGCAAGTTTGTTTATGGAACTTTGTAAAGAGTTACAACAAAAGTATGGGTTAACGTCAAGTCGTAAGACCTCGGTGGAAGAAAAGGTTGGAATATTCTTGTATACACTTGCTTTAGGTCTTTCGAACAGAGATGTTAGTGAAAGGTTCCAACGTTCTAGAGACACAATCAGTCGAGCTTTTCATGATGTATTGGAATCCATATGCGGACGGAGCAAAGGATTCATGGGTCTTGCACGTGACTATATTAGACCGAAAGATTCAACATTTCAAGGCATACCACCACATATTGAAAATGACAGTCGGTATATGCCTTACTTCAAGGTAAATGCTTATTTATATATCAACTATGATTACCTCAAGTTCATAAACAGTAATTCAATCAACTTTGTTTACAGGACTGCATCGGGTGCATTGACGGTGCTCATATAGATGTTTGTATTCCAGTCGCAGACCAAATGAGATATAGGGGCAGAAAAGGAGTTCCCACCTTCAATGTAATGGTTGTATGTGACTTTGACATGTGTTTTACGTTCATATCCGTTGGGTGGGAAGGATCCGCACATGATACCCGAGTCTTTATTCATGCAATTCAGACACCATCTATGAATTTTCCTAAGCCACCAGAAGGTACAACTAATTTGACATTCTTTTGTAATTTATGCGTTAATAACCTCATGAAATTTGTTTTTTCTTTCTCATAGGAAAATATTACATAGTAGACAAAGGATATCCTGACCGAAAAGAATATCTAGCACCGTATTCTCGTATTAGATATCACCAATCACAATTTGAACATGTGCTTCCAACTAATGCTCAAGAGGCTTTCAACCATGTACATTCATCTCTTCGGAGTTGTATTGAATGGTTATTTGGAGTTTTGAAGAAGAGGTGGAAAATATTGAATAAAATGCCAAGGTTTAGCGAGAAAACACAAATTGATGTTATAATGACAACATTTGCTCTTCATAATTATATTAGAAGGAATGACGCAGAAGATATGGTTTTCAACGTTGTTCAACAACATGGTGATTACATACCTATGGAAGAGTTAGATGGTGAAACGAGTTCTAATCAAGGTAACATGCGAGGGTCAAACAATGAGATGCGAGAAATTCGTAACAACATTGCAAATATGATATGGAATGCAAATAATGTCTTTTAAACCTAAGTAATTGAAATGTGTTAGTAGGTTGTTATTGTTTTGTGTTGCTAGTTATTTTAAATATGATGTTAAAAGACCTTATTGTTTTTGTTGCTACGGATTTTAATATGATTTCATGTGTTGGTGGTTTATTTTAATTACATGATGTTAAAAATATGTTAGTGCTTTATTTTAATTATATAATGTTAAAAATACGTTAGTATTTTATTTTAATTATATAATGTTAGAATGGAGTAATGTTAAACATTATTTGTTTAATTATATAATGTTAAATTTCAATAATTTTTAAACATGTTCTTTTTAGTCATTTTACATTTGTCAGCTAGCTTATCAGTTAGTTTTTGCCAAACGTGACTTTTTCATCAGCTAGCTTATCAGCTAGTTTGCCAAACATAGCCTTAATTGTTTTTTATTTTATTTTTTTATCCCAGTGACTAAAATTATTTGTTATATATTTGTCTATTTGATATTTCATAATTGTTATTTTTTTTATGAATTGTTATTCCAACTAATTAACAAATTTAAATTAAATGGCATTTTACCAAACATGCATCCCGTACACCCGGTCACTTACCTAATCGGATGATTATGGAAATGATCGAGAATTTTACTTAGTATGAGTGATGGCAAGGATCGAAAGTCTTACCCGGTAAATGTTTTTCGGGTAAATTGTTGCATACGATGCTGTTTTAATGGACTAGAATCTTACTAGGTAAAGTAAGTAAGAGTATTGACTATTATGGTATGTTTGTTTGGTTTGCAGACTGGGTGGGACGGGACAAAAACTCACTGTCCCATGTTTGGCATGACATGGGACAAGACAAAAATTCACTGTCTCACGTTTGACGCGACATGGGACAGGGACAAAGATTGGACAGGGTGGGACAAGATGGGACAAAAAAAGGTATTTTCTTGTTCCATCAAAATAGGTGGAACAACATGGGACAAAAGTGAGATGGAAACTAAAAATCACTGATCTACCGCCATTTGATATATAATCCAAATATGGTATTAGTCTTAAGGGTCACCACTACCCATCGCCGCCACTACCACCATCGGCGGCCACCGGTAGCCACCGTCAACCACCGTCTGCCACCTCTACCTACTTCTCCACCATAACAACCTCCTCCGTCACCTCCACAACCATCGACCATCGCCACCACCACTACCATCGTCGACCACCTCCACTAACACCGAGCACTACCACCTATGGCCACCACCACCATCAATGACCATCGGTAACCACCACCAACCATCGTCGATCACTTCCACCTCTTCCTCCACTACTACAACAACTTCCTCCACCACCTCCATAACCACCACCTATCGCCACCTCCACCGATCACCACCACCCATTGTCGCCGCCACCACGGACGCTCACCGCCAACCATCGTCACTGTAACACCCGTAATTTCGGGTAAGTTCCCTCTAGTTTGGTAGTTCAGCAGAGTGTTTATTTGCCTTACCGTAATGTAAAATTACTTGGTATTATTATACGGATTTAGTCGTACGTCCCTCGCCGAAGAATCGGATCATTTCGGGTCGGGATCGCGCCAAAATAGCCTTGAGCGACTATACCCGGCGACTATGCCCTGGGCATAGTCGCAGGTGTCAAAGTCACGGACGAAAGGGGGCTTGCTGGTTAGCAAACAGTGGGATGTTGGTGCCCAGCGACTATGCCCAACGACTATGCCCTGTGTCATTGTCGCACACGGTCCCCAGGGTGATAAAACCCATCTCAGCGATTTTAAACTCATTTGTATCTGATTTTGAAAATCTAGGTCATGTTTTCTCTTTAGAATATTTGGTAAGTCTCCTCCCTACCCCCCCCCCTCTTGCCATTAATGCTTCCATCTACCTCAAGTTCATAATCATTATGATGTTTAGGGGTTCTTGAAACACTTATTGGTCAAGTCTAGACATCTCAAGCTTCATCTCACCTCCTCACCAATTACTTGGAGTTTAGGATTTTAAGATATAAACCCTACAAAGTGAGTTCATTCTTTTTCTAAACTCTATACATGTTAAAAATCATGCTTTTAACCTACTAGACATCTCCATTTTTACTTGTACAATTTGTGGTGCATTATCACTCAAAAGCCTAATTTTGGAGATTCTAGGGTTTATGTATTTGGATGGGATTTCAAGAAAGAAAACGGGTATCTTGAATTTATATGTGAACATGGTTTGGCATTACACTATTCTATTCTCTAGCTTCAAAGATTAATTAATAATAGGTTGATGAATTTTATGTTGAACTGCTGATAAGTTTATACATTGGAATCTTGTTTTACTATAACCTTGGGTTGAGTAATTGGGATTCAAAACTAGAGTTGAAATATTAAAGTGACCCAAATGGTTGGAATGTGGGTATGTGATTCATATGTCAAATTGGAACCTCTTGGTAAAATTATGCAAGTATTATGCAAAAAGCCTTCATTGGTCAATGTCTTGGGTTTTGTATCTTATCGTTGAATTAATGGTTAGCCGATTAACTCTATATGGCATATTTGCTTTCACTTGGGAGTCATGACCCCATAATTGTTGTGGCATTTAGTCCGACGTTGGGACATTAGTTCTCACGTCGAGGCACGTTTAGGCATCAGATTGGGTTATAAGTCCTACGTGCTAAGTATTACAATATTGGATGAGGATCTCACCGTAAGGACCCTATGTGGTTGAAGTTGATTTTCCGCAGGTGTACAATTAAAGCCACTGAGCCTAACATCCCATGCGTATACTTTTATGTGTTTGGCTTTACTGACTTGTCAAGTGGCTTACTTTTGTCTTCCGTAACTTGTATTAGTAAGCGGGTCTCCCCTGTTAAACCAAGAGGTAATTGTTTATGGTAAAAGCACTATTATTCCTATTATAACTTCACTTTCTTTATTTACGTTTATCGTTGTTTATTTTAAATACAACTGTTTGATCTCACTAGACTTTAGCCTAACACTTTTTTCTTAAAATGACATGTATAGCAGGTCAATCTAGCGGTGAGATTCGTCGGGAATGAGTGGCCGGCCTAGAGGTCGAGAGCGGTCTTTTTGGAAAGATTTATTGTAACACCCTCAAATTTGGTAAAAGCAACTAATGAAAATTTTCGATGTAACATCAAATAAATCGACACATCTTCCTACAATTCAAAACTCATTACGTTTCAATTATGAAATTCGATAAATAACCTCAACAAATACAAACTCCAATAATACACAAAGACTAAACCAAAGTCGGGTGCTACTTAATCCCCAAACGCAAGTTGCTCTTCCCAAAACAATTGTGGAATACTTCGACAAGCTAAACCCTCCTCGAGCACACAACTAGAACTCATCGCTTCATAGCGTCACTAAGACTATTCCCAACCAGAACCTGTTGCACATGCCAACAAATAAAAGGTTAGGCTAACGCCTAGTGAGTTCAAGAGTTTTCCATATGAATGAAGATATCATTGAAAAGAAGTAATGCAATCTAAATCATAATCTTTCAATTTGATAGGTCTCAAATACGAAAATGACTCGTTTTCCAATAATATGCATTTTAGGCAAAGAAACACCAATATAAACGTTCTTTCGTAAATTAAATTCAACCCAAAAACTCACTCAAACGTGAATAGAAATTGAACTCCCAGTTATTAAATGCGGATAAAACTTTTTATCCTGAAACACCCAAAAACACGGATGTGGCATAATACTCAACCCAGAAATCATGGATAACATCCATATATACAAAACGTCACCGAAAACTTGGATAATAAAATTCAATACCCAAAACAACACCTTTCGGTGACGGGGGAGACCCGAATTCCATCGAATGTGGCGGGCACACAAAGTTAGGACACTTATCAATGTTATACGAGCATCACTTAGGGATAACACTCGTTAACATCAACCTTTCCGGGTCTATAGCTAACAAACCAACAAGCTCAACAACTCCATGTCTATTGCTTGGATAATCATCAAGTTCAACCCCTCTAGGTCGGTACCTTTGAAATCTTCGTGCACTCATCAAGTTCAACCCCTCTAGGTCTATACCTTAGAATTCCAAAACATCCCAGCTAAGCTCGTGCACAAGAAAATTGCAATTATTGGTCAGAAGACCCCATGCCTATTTCAAGTTACAAAACGGGGATATTTATCCCACTCAAACTGACTCTTATGCCTATCGATCCATTTGCATTACAGCCTAAAACCTTACATGACTCCAAATGAATGAAATAGCGCATCCAAAACATGTAATTCTCAAATAAAATGCAATGATACAAATCGTAGCCAAAGCTCTATAGTGAGCTATCAAAACTGAACAAACGTTCCAAAGACTCATCTGAGTGTAAACCAAGCCCCCAAATGCAATATACACGTTTGGCTAAAATACATAAGCCAACAGGGTTCCATAAACCAAAATACATATTTTCTCAAAAATCTTTGTCTCCCAAATCACAATTGGCCTTCGACCCAAAATTAAAAGGTTTACCATTTCCAAAATGTTCCCAAGGTCGGGAATGATCAAAATCAAAGGACTCACACATTCGTACCTTCAAAACGTCCCATTACATAAATGATGCATATTTCCAACAAACACTGAAAAACGCATTTTTGACCATATATCTATTTATGCAATAAATCATCAAAACACATTCATTTATGACACATTTATCAAAATGCCCAAAAATCCCAAATGTGGGTGTTTTACAAAGTTTAATAAGCCAAACACTTCAAATAATCAAAAGTTACCAAATAACTCAACAATTGACAATTTCATGTAAAACGCATAAATACTTTAAAATGGACATTTTCGCATGTACAACGTTACAAATCAACTTGAACACACCTTGCTAGATTTAGGCTAAATCTAGATTTTACCCAACTTGAGTTTTCTTGAAGAAATTTGAATCCATGAGCAAAATCCTTCCAAAACCTAGATCCACAAATTTCAACCATAAATATACTTATTCAACCCTTTAGAATAGTTCCCCAATCATTTTACATCAAAATCTCCATTTTGGCCAAAACCCTAATTTTTGACCTAAATCCTCCAAAATCTTCCAAACCGAAATTAGATAAACCAAACACTAGGAAATCATCAAAGAAGCATTTATATCACCTAATAAGGTTTAGAAATGGAGAGGATAAACTTACCACTTAGGTTTTGGTGAAAACCTAGAAAACCCCAAATTTCTTGAAGGTGGAGGTGATGATGATGATGAGCTCTTAACATTTGCTTCCAATCCACCACCTAATACTCTTGAATCTTTCCAAAAATAACAATATAACCTTAAAAATCTCTCAAATACGAATCCATATCAAAAAGAATCGTCTCAAACGGAGTTATGGTGAAGGAGATATGAGGAAATGAAGAAAACCCCCAAAAATCGGATTTTTAACCTCCAGACCCGCTCCGCGATAGTGCCTGGCTAAAGTGACATATGTCACTTTCGCTAGGCACTCTCGCGCCACACGTAACGATATTTTTATACTCTCAGCGATAGTGCCAAGCTAAAGTGACACATGTCACTTCGCTAGGCACTTTAGCCATACTTGCATTGACCGTTGTTTTGGCCATAACTTCTTCGTTTTAGTTCCGTCTTTGCTCCGGAAAGAATCATTGTTCTCGTAATTGAAAACCTCATCTAGCAAGACTATAAAATCTAGAATTTAATCCCCAAATCCCATTTCCTTTATTTCTCTCAAAAGATCGATTCCTATTAACTTGAAATAGTACTTACCCAAAAATTACGGGTGTTACACCATTGACATAATTACATGGCACATTCGTTGAGACGACCAACCACTTGGTAATCTCCGTTGCTATTGTGACATATGTCACAAATGCATTGCACTATAGCCGGGACCACCACACTTTCAGTACCATTAGTGCTATTGTGACAGGTGTCATAACCACATGTCACTATAGCCGAGACGACCATACTCTTAGTACCATTAGTGCTATTGTGACAAATGTCACAACCACATGGCACTATAGTCGAGACGACCATACTCTTAGTACCATTAGTGCTATTGTGACAAATGTCACAACCACATGGCACTATGGCCGAGACAACCATATGTGTTTCTTTTTTTACCGATTCACCCAATTCAACACACTTCTCCAATTAGGATAAAAATTCAGGGTATTACAATCCTCCCAACCTTAAAAGAGATTTCGTCCTCGAAATCTAGCTTCCCGATTAACATAGCCCTCATGATAGCTTGTCTCTGTTTACGAGTAATTGCCTCTAATCCACTTTACAGAACAACCACGATAAACCTTATGTTGATACTTCCGACAACTGTTCCCTTAGGCATTTATACTTATACCCGAGTGAACGCTTAACTTACCATAGTAGCTTCTAACCACAAAACTACGGTTGTCTCCCAACCTTGGGTGACACGTACTACCTCAAGGTAGCTTGTGACCTCAACCTCTCTCTGAAAAATCTGTACCAGTTCAACATGATTTTGGATCCGTATCCCGATGATCAACACCCGACCCAAAGAATCCCCAAAATCCCTTAATCATTCTCCCTTGTTATTGGTAGAGTCATCCTTCCAGGGACGTACCAAAACGTTCTACGGGTAGCTGGTTAATGCAGATCCGGCTATCACTCATCTCCGATCTACCCTCAAATCTCAAAACATTCCCTCAATAAGATCTTTACCGCAACAGGAAAACCTATACACACCAATACTTAATTACCAATATCTGATCTTCCTTTAAATCCCACCACCGAGAGGTCAACAATTCTCATGATCAAATGGGAATGCTTCCAAACATTCCAAGATTCATTGACTTCAAGAGGACAAGTCGACGTCTAAAACCAAAATGGTGATATCAAAAACGTGGACATACCCCCCAATATTTCATTCCAGAAGCATTGTCGCATTAAGGTTGACACCTAACGGAGGACTAATATTCCCACTCTTACATCCCTAACAAACGGACTACAATAATTCCCTTGTTCACGGAAACCCATTAAGACAGTACACCGTCAACATATAACATGATGTCAAACAGACAAGCAACCCATCAAACCGAACCCAACCAGGTGCAGATAATCACACAAGACCTCATCCTGCAGGTTTACCGAAGCATAAAGATCACCCCTTAATTAACTAGGAAGACATAAATCTAATACCTCCATTATCCATGCGTGCACAGATTCAAAAACTGAAATCCAAAATTCAAGACTGACCACAAGTCGGATCATCCGACGCTTCAATTCCCAAGGACTCCTCTAGTCCCTAATTACAACTCTTTTCAAGATAGGGTTTTAAATCCATAGCCCTAATGAGTTCAAGGTTTTTCAACTAATATGCCAACTGAAATTTTATAAAACTTCCAAATACTCAAGCTTTATAACAATTAATCGTATGAGTAAAATCCACTACCGATTTCTCGATAGGTGTGCAAAATGGTCATCAAAGTCACACATATAAAGCAATTTCGAAATTCGTTTGGTTCTCACTCACATTAATAATGGCGATAACAAAGATGCACAATAAAATTTCCAGATGGACTACCATGGTCCTAGCATGCATCAACGTACAGTATATACGTGAAAATAGTTTTCTGTACTATAACATGTGCAACAAATGTTTGTACAACTCCAAAAGGGACTTACACAATTTTACTTCAAAGTTCCTTCCTTTAAACCGCATACGTCGTGGAATAAAATGTTCCAACAAGGCACATATACCTCAGTTTAATTTCCAAGACTTAGTAAAACAATAGGAGTGTGTGATTTGGTCAAACGCAAATAAATTTTAAATCGAGTTCGAACCTTGGGCCGCACAAATAAAATGCACTTGTCCGAAAATGGAAGTTACAAGGACATGTATACCGATAACTCATTTAAGACATTGCGGAAAATTTATGACGATAAAATCAATAACTGAAGCATGTTCAGAGTGAAAGTTCAATACGAGGCAACATACATCTTTCATATGCTACTCACACTAACAGTATAAATTAATTTTAATACTTAATAGCATCCGATGAATAACACTTGTATAAAACCCAAAAGAAAAATCACATGATAATGAAACTTCCCAAAATAACGTATGGGATAACATCTACTAGCAAAACTCTCAAGACGTCCCTTACGGTTGCGAAAACACCGGCGCGAAACTCGCATGAGACAAAAATATTAAACAAAAATTCATAAGTTAACGCACACAATAATGCAAGTGTACACCTCTCAAAGTTCAACAGCACGACGCAAAATGTCGTAAAATATAATTCCATAAGACCCAGCAAAATTTCCCCTAAACTCAATCAAACCCAACAACACTCAAAATCGAATGGTGCCAAAATCTTCGTTCCCAAAGATCAAATAGCATGAAACAAAGTTATGACTAAAACGTCATAATTCGAAAAATTTAACTTTTATCGCATTTATGATATAAAACGACACTTTTCAACGTAACTCACATAAGATATAAGGCTTCAATAAAACTTGTAAATTCATATACATTCAAAATGAAAGCCTACGCATTTCAAAGCACACTCATGCATAGCAAAACCTCGTAAAATAATATTTCATAAATTTCGATAAAACTCACACGGAATAAAGTTTCCAATAAAACTCGAACACCAAAACATGAGAATAACCTTTCGGCCCAAAACCTTAAAATACGTGGAGGAGATCCAATGTTAAAGTCATAGGTCACAGTTACTTGTCCAATACCCTAAACAACATCAAAATATGGACATCACAATATCCGAAAATAATGTTCGATAAAACAGGGATAAAGAAAATCTCTACCAAGTTTGCAACCATGAGCAATAAAACAATTTCATGCAAGTTTAAAATCTTGTGTGTGCTAAACGTTTTCCCAATACTTCGTAATGTTATCCACATGCTAATTTGGAAACATGAGAAATAATTGATGCAATTTATTTTAGAAGTAAATTTTCGTGCATGAATTTGATCGACACTCAACACCTCGAAACCACGCTCCTCGATTTCTTAGTTACACTGTCGTCATCCAGATGCTCAACATATTAAGGCAAAGATCAAGGACTTCATAATTTCTTAGTTACACTGTCGTCATCCAGATGCTCAACATCTTAAGGCAAAGATCAAGGACTTCATAGGTTCACCTCCCAATTTCTCCTCGAAATAACATTGGTTCCAAAAGTCTATGGTTCTAATCCAACCAATCAATCCGACCCGAAACGGTCCACTTAATGCAATCACCATGCTTACCGTCACTCCAAGTGAATACTAAAATCATCAACTCCTTCTAATGGCTACTCATTTAGAAACTTCTTCACTACCCCAACGGTCATCATACCAAGGTAGTTCAAGCATACACATGTAATTCGTAGGTTCACCATAACATTGGCCAGGTGCTATTATGAACGTACTGTACATGATAATCCTTGCCACCTTCGGCGTGTTTCCCATTCCTAGTGACTCCAACCACCTCGAATCATCCAATCTTAAAGTGCTTATTAGTGCAACTTCACTTTCAATCACTTAAAATAACGCTAGTTCGAGTCTAGGCATCCAAAATCAACACCTAATTCTCTCGAACTTAAGCTCTGATACCAACTTGTAACACCCTCAAATTCGGTAAGAGCAACTAATGAAAGTTTTCGATGTAACATCAAATAAATCGACACATCTTCCTACAATTCAAAACTCATTACATTTCAATTATGAAATTCGATAAATAACCTCAACAAATACAAACTCCAATAATACACAAAGACCAAACCAAAGTCGAGTGCTACTTAATCCCCAAACGTAAGTTGCTCTTACCAAAACAATTGCGGAAGACTTCGACAAGATAAACCCTCCTCGAGCACACAACTAGCACTCATCGCTTCATAGCGTCACTAAGACTATTCCCAACCAGAACCTGTTGCACATGCCGACAAATAAAAGGTTAGGTTAACGCCTAGTGAGTTCAAGAGTTTTCCATATGAATGAAGATATTGTTGAAAAGAAGTAATGCAATCAAAATCATAATCTTTCAATTTGATAGGTCTCAAATACGAAAATGACTCTTTTTCCAATAATATGCATTTTAGGCAAATAAACACCAATATAAACGTTCTTTCGTAAATTAAATTCAACCCAAAAACTCACTCAAACGTGAATAGAAATTGAACTCCCAATTATGAAATGCGGATAAAACTTTTTATCCTGAAACACCCAAAAACACGGATGTGGCATAATACTCAACCCAGAAATCATGGATAAGATCCATATATACAAAATGTCACCGAAAACTTGGATAATAAAATTCAATACCCAAAACAACACCTTTCGGTGACGGGGGAGACCCGAATTCCATCGAATGTGGTGGGCACACAAAGTTAGGCCACTTATCAATGTTATATGAGCGTCACTTAGGGATAAAACACTCATTAACATCAACCTTTTCGGGTCTATAGCTAACAAACCAACAAGCTCAACAACTCCATGTCTATTGTTTGGATAATCATCAAGTTCAACCCCTCTAGGTCTGTACCTTGGAAATCTTCGTGCACTCATCAAGTTCAACCCTTCTGGGTCTATACCTTAGAATTCCAAAACATCCCAGTTAAGCTCGTTCACAAGAAAATTGCAATTATTGGTCAGAAGACCCCATGCCTATTTCAAGTTACAAAATGGGGATATTTATCCCACTCAAACTAACTCTTATGCCTATGGATCCATTTGCATTATAGCCTAAAACCTTACATGACTCCAAATGAATGAACTAGCGCATCCAAAACATGTAATTCTAAAATAAAATGCAATGATACAAATCATAACCAAAGCTCTATAGTGAGCTATCAAAACTGAACAAACGTTCCAAAGACTCATCTGAGTGTAAACCAAGCCCCCAAATGCAATATACACGTTTGGCTAAAATACATAAGCCAACTGGGTTCCATAAACCAAAATACATCTTTTCCCAAAAATCTTTGTCTCCCAAATCACAATTGGCCTTCAGCCCAAAATTAAAAAGTTTACCATTTCCAAAATGTTCCCAAGGTCGAGAATGATCAAAATCAAAGGACTCACACATTTGTACCTTCAAAACGTCCCATTACATAAATGATGCATATTTCCAACAAACACTGAAAAACGCATTTTTGACCATATATCTATTTATGCAATAAATCATCAAAACACATTCATTTATGACACATTTATCAAAATGCCCAAAAATCCCAAATGTGGGTGTTTTACAAAGTTTAATAAGCCAAACACTTCAAATAATCAAAAGTTACCAAATAACTCAACAATTGACAATTTCATGTAAAACGCATAAATACTTTAAAATGGACATTTTGGCATGTACAACGTTTTCACAAATCAACTTGAACACACCTTGCTAGATTTAGGCTAAATCTAGATTTTACCCAACTTGAGTTTTCTTGAAGAAATTTGAATCCATGAGCAAAATCCTTCCAAAACCTAGATCCACAAATTTCAACCATAAATATACTTATTCAACCCTTTAGAATAGTTCCCCAATCATTTTACATCAAAATCTCCATTTTGGCCAAAACCCTAATTTTTGACCTAAATCCTCCAAAATCTTTCAAACCGAAATTAGAGAAACCAAACACTAGGAAATCATCAATGAAGCATTTATATCACCTAATAAGGTTTATAAATGGAGAGGATAAACTTACCACTTAGGTTTTGGTGAAAATCTAGAAAACCCCAAATTTCTTGAAGGTGGAGGTGATGATGATGATGAGCTCTTGACATTTGCTTCCAATCCACCACCTAATACTCTTGAATCTTTCCAAAACTAACAATATAATCTTAAAAATCTCTCAAATACGAATCCATAGCAAAAAGAATCGTCTCAAACGGAGTTATGGTGAAGGAGATATGAGGAAATGAAGAAAACCCCCCAAAAATCGGATTTTAACCTCCAGACCTGCTCCGGGATAGTGCCTGGCTAAAGTGACATATGTCACTTTCGCTAGGCACTCTCGCGCCATACGTACCGAGAGTTTTATACTCTCAGCGATAGTGCCAAGCTAAAGTGACACATGTCACTTCGCTAGGCACTTTAGCCATACTTGTACCGACCGTTGTTTTGGCCATAACTTCTTCGTTTTAGCTCCGGAAAGAACCATTGTTCTCGTATTTGAATTACTCATCTAGAAAGAATATAAAATCTAGAATTTAATCCCAAAATCCCATTTCATTTATTTCTCTCAAAAAATCGATTCCTATTAACTTGAAATAGTACTTACCCAAAAATTACGGGTGTTACACCATTGACATAATTACATGGCACATTCGTTGAGACGACCAACCACTTGGTAATCTTCGTTGCTATTGTGACATATGTCACAACTGCATTGCACTATAGTCGGGACTACCACACTTCATTACCATTGGTGCTATTGTGACAGGTGTCACAACCACATGTCACTATAGCCGAGACAACCATACTCTTAGTACCATTGGTGCTATTGTGACAAATGTCACAACCACATGGCACTATAGTCGAGACGACCATACTCTTAGTACCATTAGTGCTATTGTGACAAATGTCACAACCACATGGCACTATGGCCAAGACAACCATATGTGTTTCTTCCTTTACTGATTCACCCAATTCAACACCCTTCTCCAATTAGGATAAAAATTCAGGGTGTTACATTTATTGACTAGTACGATAGTGATTGTGGATACGTATTTTGGAAGAGTAACAACACCCGATCATAATCTTTCTTGTCTAAGTTAGATTATTAGGTTGTTGTACACTATTCTTCATTTGATTCATTTGTAAAGGATACAACTATATTCCCCGTTCTCAGGATGATACTCTGGGATTATTATGACAGGTTTTGGTTTACCCAGGCTTATTCAGTTTATAGTCGTCATATTGTGAAATTTTCTAATTTTTTATTTCTCTAAATTTTAGGGTGTTACAGTCACTTATCGCCAACCACCGTCGCTCGCTGCCAACCACCGTCGGTGACCTCCGCCTCTTCATCCACTACAATAACCTCTATTACCACTATCCACCGCCACCACCACCACCATCGTCGACCACCTATACCTCTACCACAACAATTTCCTACACCACCACTATTCACTATCTTTTACGTTCTTCACAACTACCGTCCTTTATCGGCCACCCCATCGCCTTTATTTTTACCTATCACTGCAACTATGCATCCACCAATTCGTTAAGATCTTCCAAATTGAATCAAATATTATATTTTCTTTATATGAATCGGATTTTTTCAAACTACCATCAATTATTTCAGATTCTTCATTCAAATTTCCTACTATTGTTTTTGTATGTATTTATATGTATGAAAATCATGTAAAAAAATAAAAATGTTTTTTATTAAATTATTTAAAGATATACTTTATTTGTATTATTTATAACTATTATATGACATATAAAATCATCAAACAATTTTTAAGGAAATTTGTCCAGTCCTATCCTATCCAGTCCTAGTCGTACCAAACACAAGACATATATTTGTCTTGTCTAGTCCTGTCTAGTCCAGTCTAGTCTTAGCTGTAACACCCTAAAAACTGGACGAATTTAAAACTTGAAATTTTTGCAATAATCCATTTATAAATGGAAGATAATATTGAACCTAAAAAATATAGTATGAAATAAACTTCACCAGACATCATCCCAAAAAGAGAGAGTATAAACGATTACAACTTTTGAAAGAAATGGAAACAAGGACCGACAACCTACTAATCTAAACATTCTAAATTAGATTATAAATCGGGTGTCGTCATCATTTCCCAAAATATCGACAAGTAACGTGTATGCTCTATGTCTCATCCAATGCTATATTCCCAAAATATTGTCCTCGACGGCCCAACACTCCGCTCAAGACTTTGCTACCCCACCGCTAAGGGAACCTGGATTACACATCAAAATAAACAAGTGTTAGGCTTGGAGCCTAGTGAGATAATTCCACAATTATAAATGGAGTAATGTATGTATAACAATATTAAAAGGGGTTCATTTAGAATGAGGCAAATGATTAACTTCTATACTTGTTTTTTTTTTTTTGGGAAGGAGTATCCCAGACCACATTGGACCCAGACTAATCTCCGGAAAACAGGCCTTTGGTCCGCGGGTTGTGGCCACAAGGATGACACCCGTGCCAATATTTGGCACAAATGTTGCGTGTGAGGCTCGAACCCAGGTAACCGCTATGAAGTCCCCAGGCTTTTACCACCACGCCACACACTTGTGGTTTTCTATACTTGTTTTCCTCTTATAAAACGGGGGAGACCCGTCTACCATAGGTTGTGACGGAACACAAAAGTAGGCCACGACACGTATGGTGCCCATAATTGAGAATGGTTACTTATCGACATCAATTCTATCCAAGTCTTTAGCCGTTAGAACGTCAACTCTATCCAAGTCTTTAGTTCAACATAAACTTAGGTTTAACTCTATCCAAGTCTTTACCCCAAGATATCCAAGTTCAACCCTATCCAGGTCTTTACCTTGGATTTCCACCATTTTCCGTTTAATTTAAAGATGTGACACTTTATTATGATGCCCTTGGCAACCAAAGTCCAACATAATTATAATATAAGTCCTTATACCATCATAGACAATTTCAATCATTAGGTTACCAATATGTTTACCTAAATCACATCTTTCCCAAAGAGGGGAGGACACATTACTATAGCATCTTGAGTTTACAGATATCTAAAATATTTAGATACATCATCACTCCAATTAAGTTAATAAAACACATTTGATTTACACCATTTCATAATACATTTAGAAAGTTGCATGTGGTCAGTTATGCACATATTTCATAACAATAAAACTCATCATACTTACACAAATGTCAAAACCCTAGGTTTTGACCCAATAGTTCAAAAAGGTGCAAAATGGAGAATAATGATAGTATTTTAAGATAATGTAAGGAAAAAAGGTTTTCATAGAGCTTAAGAACATATAATATGAAAGAAAGACTCACAAAGTGGGTTTTAATGGAAACCCAAAACCCTAGCTTGATTTATTGAGGGAGATGACAATAAGGAAGTGATTAAATGCTTCTAGCTTGATTTTCTTGGTTGATAATCCTAGCTTCTTGCAATAAATGATGAAAATGAGACTTGAAGAAACCCTAAGTTCGAAATAAGTGAGGAGGGAGGTTGAGAGAGAGTGTTTGGAAAAAGGTAGGTGAGTGTAGTAAATGAAATGAGGAGAGAACCTCATTTAAATCGTCCAGCAGCCACGCACGACATTACGACAGTGACCCGAGCACTATCGTCGGGCACTGTCGCACCCCTTGTACCGAAACCCACATCCACGGCGCGACTTTGACATTGGCGACAGTGACCATGTCAAGGTCGCATGGCACTGTCGCCCCACCCCCTCCGCGCTCCGAGAATTCTATTTTTCGACCCAAAACTAAACTCGATGCATCGGTTCACTCAAATATGAAATGAAATACCCAACTTAGGATTTATGGGGAAAAGTAAGACAAGAGGGACCATAAGCTTACCGAAAATTCCGGGTGTTACATTAGCCTCTTGTCCTGTCTTGTCCAGTCTCGTCCAATCATATCTGCATACCAAACGCTACCTTAACGATAAGTGTTTACCGGTAAAAATTTGGATAAACTATCCTAAATCAATAATTTAATAAGTTAATAATTAAATGGGTTGAACGTGTTCAGATATATACAACAAACTTTTAAAAAATGTCATTATAAGTTGGATCTGATCAATTCTTGTCCACTTTTTTTTTCATTTTCATACATAACTAAGGAATATGTATACATTAAAAAATTCTAACTTCAATAATTGCTTACTAAAGTCATCATCAACATTTATCATCTAAAAATACAGTTTACAACATCAATGAGAATTTTTGGACGATCCTTTCAATTTTGGAATTCCTTTTAGTTTGTCTTTTAAAATATTACATACATCAGATGAAGTCATACGCTCTTTTCGCATTTGATGAAATTTGAACTTTTGACCTCCTAGGCTCGATCACACGAACAAAAACAATCCACTTCTGGTCATACTTGTATACACCATCTTTAATATATCGAACAAACCTAAGCTTTTAAATCCAGGACCAATTACTCAGTACAACATATCTTTTTTATTTACGAAAGTAAATGTTAAGACACAGTCTCATTGGATTCAAGATCATCCAATACGAAGATCGCAATCTGAAGTTAATGCTGAAAGTCACTCTCAACCATAGTCTAGGGGTCATTTTGTAATAAGCGTCAAAGTTATAATATCTAGATATTATATTATTTAGATATTATGTTTTAGATATTATTTAGTTAATTATTATATTAGTTTAAATATAATATCTAGATATTAGATATCTAGATATTATGGTATGTTGTGTTTGATAAGCTAAGTCTCTCAACAATTAACAAGAACATACATCGATCAAGAACACAAAGAGAGAAAGAGCTTCAAACTGTAAACCATTATCAACCCTCTGTAATCCGCGTTTATAATCTAAACAGGTTGGTAATCGTTATATCTTTGTTGTTTGATTTAGATAAACGATCACGGACTCACAATTGGTATCAGAGCTGATCCAGATTCAAAATCAAAATTTTCAACTCTCTGTGTTCTTCATTTTTGAAGAACACTGTTCAATAGATCAAAAACTTGATTTTGCGGTTATTTTCGAAATCAAAGTGTTGTGTATTGTTCTAATTGATAAGGAGAACATATTGTCAAAATTTTGGGTTGTAATTCGACTTCTAGAGTGGTCGATTTGAGAGTTGCAGGTCGATTAATCGAAGAAGACTGTGTACCGGTCTTAAGCATATTATCGGTCCTAATAGTATCGTTCTTTACTCTATCGGTCTTATATATATATATATATATATATATATATATATATATATATATATATATATATATCGGTCTTTACACTCTCCCGATCAAAGGAGACTTCCGGTCGAATCCCTCTTTTCCGGTCGAACTGATTCATCCTATCCCGGTCATTTTGTTAATCGGTCAAACTCTTTGTACCGGTCGAATAATCTTCATCATATACCGGTCGAAGTAAACTCTCACAGCATACCGGTCCATTCATTAATTATACCGGTCTTGCAACATAAAATATCGGTCTTCCATACTTCCGGTCAAACCCATCTCCCGGTCGAATTGCATTCATATACCGGTCGAAGGTTTCTTTTCCGGTCGAAGTCCATTCGAAGAAACTTGTAACTTTGACCGGTAATCTTTTCAAGCAGGAACACGTGCATGTGGAATAGAAGTCTTACTCTCTGGTTGGTAAACAAAAGCATCAATATTCTATCAACTTTAAGAAAAGTTGGATACGTGGCAATCTCAAAGGCTTTCTCACCTTTTTTATTGTTGTTTCAAATTTTAAAGAAAAGCAAGTGGAAATCTCAAGGATACGTGGCAATCTCAAAGGCTTTCCATTCCATGCACAACTCAAATTCCACTATTCTACAAGCCCACTATTTGTTAACAGATTACAAAAAGGTTGAGGAAAAGCAAAGGTCCAGTCGAACTCCAAACTCTCAATACCGGTCCAAGATCAAAACAGCTTACCGGTCCTCTATTTGTTAACAAATTACATTTTATCGGTCCACTGTTAATTGCACTATCGGTCGACCCAAATTTCTTACTATTCATACCGGTCCATCAATTTTTACAACATATCGGTCAAAGAAAAGAACACCATATCGGTCGACCCACTTTTATTATTTTTTTTCTTCCTGGTCGACACACCAATTACCGGTCCAATCTTTTTAATCGGTCAAAGAATTTTACCGGTCGAAGCATAACTTTTTACCGGTCGAAAATTTTACCGGTCCTTACATCTTATTAATCAAATCTCAACTTTGCGCGACCAACTTCTCAAGCAAACTTCAACTTTGCACCATACACGTCTCGCACAAACCTCCAGTTCGCACGACCCGCTTCTTGCGCAAAACCCCATTTTGCGCCAGCTTCGTCAAACGCAAAGTTTGACTTTTTCCTCCATTTTCAGACTTGGTTAAATTTGGAAATTTTTATTTCTGAATTTTTATCTGATTTTAATTTGCATTAACGAACATATCTGTCAAGTTTTATCGAATCAGAAACAGAATGAATATCAGCGAAGCTAAAATCCAGAAACAAGGAGAGAAGAAAGAGACAACACAATTGTGCTTGATGAGTCAGATGGAGATAAAAACCAAAGCTGATTCTAATGACGAGGTATGTGATCAAATGCATGCCATGAAGATAAAACTCCAAGATTTAGAGTCGATTCTTAAGCGTGAAAATGGTGTTATTACTGACAAAAACCAATCGATACAGAAACTTAGCGATGAAATTGCTGAGAAAAAAGTATTGATTGAGGTTTTACATAGAAACAATGACACCAACGCGAAAGAACAGACAATAATTCTTAAAGAGAATTCTGAACTCAAGTCTACACTGAGAAAAAGTGAGCTTGATTTATATGAGCTTACTAAAATGCATTCTTCGTGTACCGAAGAAAACAAAACTTTAATTGCTAAATTAAAAAGTTTGGAAGAGAAGTTATACAAAATGGGTCAAACTGAACAAACTATTCATCTGAACAAACCCAAAGAGGAAATAGAGAGATGGGGAATCGGTTATAAGAATCCTCACTGTCTTCAAAAAGAAATATCTGAAGTGCCTGCACTTTATGATCATCTTTCTTTAAAATTAGCTCGAAGAATCCCTGAGTTTAAAACTTTCTGGACTAGACTATCTGAAAAGGATGAAGCCAACGAAACTGAAAAACGTTTGAAATCATCTAAAGTTCATCTTCCATTTCGTTATGCGAAGTTGAATAATAGTTATAATGAGAATCCAATATATCAAAAGAAGAAATCTCTTTCAAATGACTTCTTTCAAAGTTATTATGAAAAGGAAATGGAGGCGAAGCCTATACAAGGTAAACTATATGTCCCTCCTCTCGTTTTAGAAAGTAAAATTTCTGAACTCGAGAATTCTTTAACAGATGAAAGACTTTTGATGAATATTGAACAAAAAGTTTTTTCAACCGTGCTTAAAAATGTTGTTCTTTCTAACGCTTCAAACTCTAAAGATATGTTAGGTCTAAACTCTGATGGTGTTTCAAATGAGTGTTTTGAACAATTTGACTTTAATACCAAACTTCCAAAAACCAGTACGCCTGTTAACAGTGCAAAATCAACGAAAGTTGATAAATCAGTCTCTGTGAAAGCTAAAAATGCTAAAGGTAAGATTAAATCTCAGCATTCACAGAAACCGATCACTACTGGTAAGCCGAAGAAGGTGCATTCGTTTGTTGCTCAAAAGTCTAACTCACAAGATTCAAATGTTTCAGCAATGAACAAGAAAAGACTTGAAGTTAAATCTAAATGGCAACCGAAACAGAAGTTTGACGAGACTGCTATATCATGTTCTAGTGCTGACTGTAATAAGATTACTACTAGTAAAGATGATATAACTGTGGATGTTGCTTTTTCTAAACCAAAACTTGTTGATTCTCGCAAGAAATTTTCAAAACAGCAATTATTCCAGTTATCTTTGTCTGCTAGATAGTTTTCAAATTATGATAGACATGATTAGGATTCTTGTCAAGATTCTGACATTTGGTTTGGAACATATCATGTTCCCTCTTATAATTCAAATTCTTCATTTGATTCTAAAAAGCAAAGCGGACCCAAATTTCACTGGGTGCCAAAATCGTTTGCTAACACAGTTGGATCCAATTGGAAATGGATACCAAAGAAAAGGAATGATTCTGTGTTGCAGGTACCTACTGTCTAGGGGGAGTAGGAGAGAAAAGGCTTTTGAACACAACAGTTCAAGACCCGGACATCAAAGAACATATGGTTCTTGAGTAAATCAGCTCAAGACCCGGACTTCAACGAAGTTTGACTTCTAAACACAGTAGTTTAGAACTCGTACTTCAAAGATCAAAAGACCTTACTCCTGTGCTGATAAGAGACTGTACTCCAATACTCGAATGAGGAAATCAACCATCAAGGGGGAGTACATACATATTTGTCTGAAATGTTATGCATGTTTTTTCAATGATAATTTTTCAAATGCATAATTTCAGGGGGAGTAAATAAAAAGGTGATGACTTCTGATTATTTCTGATCAGAACTCGTACTTTCATTGTTTTACTACTTTTTGTCTTTTCAATTTAAGTGAATATATTTGCTTTGACTTGACTTAAGACTTTTGCAGAATTTTTGAGAAGAGCTTATACGATCATATGTTTATGACTTTAAGCTAAGATTCATGAGATGTAAGATCGCACTTAAAGGTATATTCCTTTATCTTAATCTCATATGTGATTAAAAGAAGGACAACTTTCAATCATTGAAAACATATTCTTAAATGTTCAAACCACTTTCTGATTTTTCATAAGATTTTATATTTCGGGAGTGTACTTTAAATGTTCTACATGAGCTTACATGATTAAAAAATCATTCTGAGCATCACATGCTTTCTAGGAAAACATGAATTTCAGTGTGCTAGGACTTAACACAACTTCTATGGAATCACGTTAACCAGTGATTTCTACCCATGAAGTTAATCCATAGTGATTGGGTGTGAGGAGTCAAAAGAAATGAGTGTGGATTGGATGATGAGGTATCATGAAAAAGAGAGTTCGGTTAGCAGTGAGCTAAATGTTTAAAAGAAAGAGGGTGTGAGAACAGAGTTAAAAGAATATCACAACTATGCACCAACTTTTTCTGAGCCGGGCAACCATATTTCTAATGTTTCACAATTCTTTGGTGATCATTATTGAAACAGTCAACTAGCCCATGCCAACTCTTGAAATTACCCCACCAGCTACTCATTTACTTCTTAACAAAAAAAAATGTTTCATTTTCAAAGGGGAAGCAGCACATATGCTATCTGATTTTCATTTGGAAAATCTAGATATTGAAAAGAAGGAAGTCTGCCCCACCTTCGCACTTCACTGATGCACATTGAGTTTGTGTTTAACTTACTGCTGTCTCAGTGGTTTACACAATTTCGAGCCTATAAGCGATCATCAAGTGCTTAATTCTTTCAATCACAAGCACGAACACACAAGGAATTTGTTTCTTTGTCATAACGTTTATAGAAATAACATTTGTGGTGTTTCGATGATTAAATGGAAGCCCTGGGGGAGTCAATATCAAACAACTCCTTTCCATTGTGTATTCGTTACACACAGTGACTTAGTGTTACTGACAGACGTTTCTAACTGATTTGTTTATTGCTACAGGTGTTACATGACTATTTTGTCTAGATTTGTAAAGATCTGGATAAATATCTATTGCATTGACGAATCAGCGACTACTAATGATCAACATTTCTTGTCATCATGTTTTGATGAAATCGTTACACTTCTTATCAAAAAGGGGGAGAAGATCTACCCAAGAAATAGAGAAGAGCTAACCAAGAAATCACATGTTTCAAGAATCACGTCTAAGATTGAATTCTTCAAAGAGTAAGTATTCTGAAGATATGCTGATTCGAGAGAAATTTTCTTTTGAAGATACTTTGATGAAGAATATCGAGCTGAAACTGAAGATAATTTCTTCCCAACATCCAAGAAAGATAATCTACATCTTTTGGGAAGTTTACTATATCTTAAAGACTAAGAGAGAGATTGCATCTTCTGTGCTGAAAGAGAAGATCGTATTGCTAAATCATTTTCGTAATGATCTTGATCCAAAGGGGGAGATTGTTAAGACACAGTCTCATTGGATTCAAGATCATCCAATACGAAGATCGCAATCTGAAGTTAGTGCTGAAAGTCACTCTCAACCATAGTCTAGGGGTCATTTTGTAATAAGCGTCAAAGTTATAATATCTAGATATTATATTATTTAGATATTATGTTTTAGATATTATTTAGTTAATTATTATATTAGTTTAAATATAATATCTAGATATTAGATATCTAGATATTATGGTATGTTGTGTTTGATAAGCTAAGTCTCTCAACAATTAACAAGAACATACATTGATCAAGAACACAAAGAGAGAAAGAGCTTCAAACTGTAAACCATTATCAACCCTCTGTAATCCGCGTTTATAATCTAAACAGGTTGGTAATCGTTATATCTTTGTTGTTTGATTTATCTGGTAAACGATCACGGACTAACAGTAAATAATGTTTATATACGGCAAAACTCACACACACTTCTCATTTTTATGAGACTGAAATCTTTGACCTGTAGGGAGGTTAGGATCTACCGGTAACCCGGATACTGTTGACCAATGACCTTTTGCTAAGACTAGAAGCCAATGAACTTGAATCAATAAGGGAACAATAAAATTCATATGGTATTAAACTCTCTTCATCTTATCTACCGATATAGTATAATACGGAACAACCTGTGAAATGATATGAAAACCAAACCAAACGAACAAGGTAAACCCCACTCGAATAGAATGATATGAATAAGTTGTTAAATCCCAAGAAGTTGGTCAAACAAAAACATAACAAATGTGCAATCAACTAAACAAAAAAAAGGACGATTACAAGAATACACATCACCCAAAATTAGATTTCCTTTATATAGTTTCTCTTTCCGTACTTTAAAGAAAACTATATAATGGTAGAACCGTCTTCAATCCCAACCGATGCTTCTCTTGCAAAGGGTTGTTGAATATAGACATACGATGGATATAACGGAGGAATTCTCAGCTAAAAGTCTTTCTTTTTTCTGTCTGTTCTTGAGAGCTCTCAATCCCCCTTCTACAACATCGATATTATGCTCCTCCTCAACTGTTACCAAGTGAAAGCCTCACCTGTATGCACACCATACAAAATTCCTAATTTAATAATTAGCTTGTGAGTTCATAGCATAAAAAGATTAATTTGTTGAGTATCTATTTCAATATTCTTTCCATTTTTTGTTTCTTTTTGTGGGCGTAGTTATAGATTAGGCATACCAACTTCCATCAAGTTTTTACTGTAACTTAACATAGATACCTACTCGTTCATCAACAATGCGTTAAATAACCAAAATCCCTTGTATTTGTTGGATTTTAACTCGAAAGCATGAGATCCAACATCATTATAACAATACTTAAATAGACTCTATTATTAGCATATTTCTATATCTAATTTAAATGGCCGTAAATTATTGTTGACATGATTCAATCAAGTACATATGAAAATTTATTATATTTATTTTAAAAGAAAGAACATAATACCTACAAACGACACCTTATTACTATTATTAAAATTAATAATCATATTTTAAGTATTTATGTATACAAGAGTGATGAAGATGATATAAAAGAAACAAAATACAAGACGAAGGAAGGACGTACCTATGATCAATCTATGTGATAGCAAGAGATAGATGATGCGCCAATGCTTGAATTTCTTTTTTCTTTTTTTTTTTACCACAAAGGCACCTTCTTATCAGTTTCGGGCAAGAACCCACCCTCAAATCTGAAAGTAAAGGATGTAGAGTCTTTGGCAGATCTCTAAACTTCGGGAATGACAAGATCACAAGTCTTTAATTTAGGCAAGTGAGGTGTTGTAGGCACTTGGAAAGTGATTCCAACTCCATAAAACCATTAACATATAGAGAAGTTAGAGAAGGTGGAAGATGTAAAGCTGATAAAGTAATAGTATTGTTGCTATTCATGACATCTTCTGTCATTGCAAATGAAACAACTTCTGAATTTTGGGCATGTAGATGTAAGGTAACAAATGAGGTTGGGAAATTTTGCAACCCCAACTCTGACATGGGCTTCTTTAAGTTCCCTATTGATAATTAAGCTTATTAAATTAGGAGGCCACAAACCACAAGGAAAGGAGTAGTCCATACTTGGACAATCTTGTACCTCCTACATCTTATTGATCCAAGTCCATTGGCTTCTAGTCTTACCAAAGGGTCATTGGTCCAATGGCAGCCTCCCTAGAGGTCAAATATTCAAGTCTCACAAAAGATGAGAAGCGTGTTTGAGTTTTGCCGTGTATAAACATTATTTCCTTTCGAAAATAAAAAAAGATATGTCGTACCGAGTAATTGGTGCTGGATTTCAAAGCTTAGGTTTGTTCAATCTATCGAAGATGGCATATACAAGTATGACTAGAAGTGGATTATATTTGTTTGTTGATCGAGCCCGATCCTGACATTTTTTAGGCCCTGTGCGAGATGTAAAAATGGGCCCTCGACAACTACGAAATTATTTTCAATATATTGTTTATATCATCAAAAATAACATTGAATGCAAAAAATACTTATAATTCATATAAAACTGATTTTCCTAGTATTCCTAGCGCAAGATCAATCAATAATTATTTCTAAATTAATATTATCTACCATATCATTTTTACATAACATCGTTAATCAATTACACCATCAAAGACATCTAAAGTAATATTATCTACTATATCATTTGACGTCACTATGTTGACCATTCAGAGTAACAATTTAAGTAAATCAATATAAATCAGTAGATATTCCACATATTGCCTGATGTTAATGTTTTTCATCATCATTTTAAACTTTTAGGGGAAGAAACAAACTTTTTAAAAACCATTAATCTTATAATCAAAAGTCCATGTTGGTTATAGTTTGAAATTTTATTCTTGTTTTAGAGATAAAAGAGTACTTAAGATTCATGCACCCAATATTAGATAATAAAGAGTCAATAATGTATGAAAAAATAAGTATCTTTGAAATCCTAAATATAGATATATGTTGGGTCGTCTCATATAGTTTGCTAATTGTTTTAAAAAATGTAGGAGTTTTCTTAGTTAATAACAAGAAATCGACTATATTCTAACACAATAAAAAAAAAATCATGCGGATGGAATAATGAAAAGAGTATGTAGAAGATGAGGAATGAAGTTTATATTAAGGATTATGGGCAAAAATAGTTTTTAGATATTAGTAGTAGATAAAAAAAAAACTTAGAGAAACAATAAACAATACTATAAAATGAAAGACTAAATAACTTTTTACAGTTTTTTTCTCCAATGTTATTAATTAATACATATTTGGACCCTTAATATAATGTTAATTTTTTTGGGTCCTATTATATACTAAGTTTTTTTTTTCTTTTTATTTACAATTTTTTTAACTACTAATATATAGTGTATACTAAAAAAATTGGGCCCCTATTTTGTTTGGGCCCTGGGCGTACGCCCGGCCCGCCCTCCCCCAGGGATGGCCCTGGATCGAGCCTAGTAGTTCAAGAATTCAAACTTCATCAAATGCGAAAAGAACATGTGAGTTCATTTGTTGTATGTAGATACTATATATTTCAAAAAAGAAAAGGGAATGTCGAGTTGAGGAGTACGTAGTCATGTTTGTTCCTTCCCCGATCAATTTTTTAAAGCTCTTATTTTGGGTTTTGGAGAAAGCATTTTTATTTATTTAAGGGTTTTGTTTACGTGTTCAATAGGTAGCATGTTATTATGTAATCTAAGACCTTTAAATAAAAGAAATGTTTGCTCCAGGCCTTAACATGGATGCTTTTCGTTCCGTAAAATAGAAATCTGCTCAAAGTTGGTTTCTTTTTAATGTATTTTTCCTTTAGAATTATAACATAATTCTTTTATTGAAATATTCAATACATTTAACAAAATATTATTATATATAATATTTAATTTTTGATAACTCTTAGAGCAACTCCAACCTTTACACTAAAAAAACACCAAAAACACCAAATTTGGTGGATCCGTCAACACCAAAAACAAACTCATCTCCAACCATCCTCTAAAAAAACACCAAATTTATAAACCCTAAATTAAAATAACATTATTTAATATAAATATGTTAATTTAAAAAACAAATTATTATATATTTAATGAATTTTGATATTAAAAATAAAAAATAAATAAAAAAAAGTAGTGGGGTCCTTGCTTTTGGGATTTGCCGTGTGAAATTTGGGCCGGCATATTTGCCGTGTGAAAATGTTGGCCGGCAAAAAAAATTTATATATAGCGGCCGGTTGGAGGCCTCCGACCGGCAAAAAAATGGATATACCGGCCGGTTGGAGATGCTCTTATGGTTAGATAATAAAAAAAATAACTTCTCTCTCCTCACCATTATCCATTGGTCTTATTTCTCTATTTTAAAGAAAGTTTTAGGAAATCCTCAAAACCTAGAAAGAAAACCGAAATCTGGGTACAAACTCATAAACAAATCGAAACCTATGCTCATACATATAAACAAAATCGAAACTCAATTCAAACCCATAAAAGAAATCAAAACTCAGTTCAAACCCATAAAAGAAATCGAAACAAAAGTTCAAACCCATAAACGAAATCGAAAGAAAAGTTCAAACCCATAAACGATCGAATCAAAAGTTCAAACCCAGTGGTAAGGTAACATCCTGGGGGGGCAGTGGATGGTATCCCTGACTACCCAGGTTCGAACCCCGTGGCGAGCATCCTGTGACATCCATGATCATGGGTCTGCCACATAGTTGTACCCTTAATTGGGTTGGGTCGTGATCGACGGGGATTAGTCGGGTGGCACCCTTAAGTGGGAGCCCGGATACTCCGGGAACGTGTGCGTGTGTTAACTTGCCGTTCAAAAAAAATAAATAAATAAATAAACGATCGAATCAAAGGTTCAGAACCAATATTGAAACCCATATTCGAACTTAGAAACGAAACTGAAAAAAGATTCAAACCTAAAATCGAAACCCAGGTACAACTCAAAAATGAATCGAAACCCATGTTCAAACACATAAACAAATCGAAATTCCGATCAAACCCATAAAAGAAATCGGAACACAAGTTCAAACTCATAAACGAAATCGAAACACATGTTCAAAACCAAAATTGAAACCCATATACAAACCTAGAAACGGAACCAAAAAAAGGTTCAAACCCAAAATTGAAACCCGGATTTGTAGCTAAAACAAAATCGGGAAAAAAAATCGAACCTATAAATAGGAGGATATGATATGAGAAACGTATGGAGTAATTACAATACGAAGTCTAGTTACATATAGTTGACGGCTTAGATTGATCAAAGGTCTCATCACAATATCTGAGTAGTTGCTCCATGGAAGTAGGCTTTGAATTACCATGCCTGATATGATATGCTTTGACAAATTTCCCGAAATCTTCATGGAACCTAAAGGACGACTGCCACCAAGAACACACTATTCCGTTGATGCCAAATTGCCAAACCAGTTGATATTTATAAATGTGTTGTGCATACTCATTAAGAAGAGATTGGAAAGATTGTCAAAGAGCTGTTGCAGTTGGGGGTTATTTTTAAAAAGAAAAATGTTGATGTTTATAATATTTAATGGCTGCTTTAATTGATGTAGTAAAGAAGAATTGTGATAGAGTTGAATACCTCTGTACAACCAAGTATCTCAGTAAGCATTTCTAGTTTGTCTTGATAAAATTTTCGTGACAGTCGTCAGACTACATAAATAACACTAAATCTTGACATCAAAACATTATGAAGGTAAACCTTACCGGGTAAGTGCTTACCGGTTAAATTCAACGCTATCACTTGCCTTACTGAGTAAGATTTTAGTCCATTAAAACGACATTGTGTGCAAAAATTTATCCGGTAAGTGCTAACCGGGTAAGAGCCGTCGCCCACACTTACCGGGTAAGACTCTTGATCATTGCTTTCGCCCAAAGCGGGTAAGATTATTGGTCATTACCATATTCATCGGTTAAAGTAATATAACTTGGTAAGCTTGGTAAGCGATTCCCGGGTAAGCATTTGGTAAACTCATAAACGAAATCGAAACACATGTTGAAAACCAAAACCGAAACCCAGGTACAAACTCAAAAAAGAATCGAAACCCATGTTCAAACACAAAAACAATATCGAAATTCAGTTCAAACCCATAAAAGAAATTGAAACACAAGTTCAAACTCATAAATGAAATCGAAACACATGTTCAAAACCAAAATTGAAACCCATATTCGAACCTAGAAACGAAACCAAAAGAATATTCAAACCCAAAATCGAAATCACGATTCGAACCTAGAAACGAAACCGTTTCAAACCCTAAATCGAAACCCGGATTTGTAGCTAAAACGAAATCGAAAAAAATCTCGAACCTAAAATGGAAAACTGGATTCGAAGCTAGAAACGAAACCTAAAAAGAATTCAAACCTAAAATGGAAACCTGGAGTCGAAGCTAGATGCAAAACCGAAAAAAGGTTGAAACAGAAACCATTTTCTGTTCCTTTGCATCTAATTAATTATTAGTATCTTTTTTAACACCTGTTTCTATTGCATTCAAACACACCATTTTCTTAACAACTCTTAATTAATTGTTACTTGCAGATCACTACCCTCACTTCAAGATTCTTCATGTTTGAGATACAAATACAATGCTTGTTATCATCATATTTTATTTTGTGAGGAATTATTAATGATCTTGTTCAATTTGTGATCATGAAAATAGTTTTGGGGTATTGATTTATTTTACAATCATTGACTGTCATTTTTGTTAGAATTTAGAAATGGAAAAAGAGAACTGTTGATTCTATTGATCTCTTAATCAGAAAATGCATACGTCAAACAGAAGAAAAAAATGTCCTATTTATAGCCTAGAAAAACATAACAGAAAAGCCAAAAAAACAGGGGCACTACTCTACTATCAGAAGTGCTACCGCTAATCCTAGAATATCGCTCAAATCCCTTCAAATCAGGTCTTCCAGGAGTTGACCCATTCAACCA
This sequence comes from Arctium minus, assembly GCA_954870635.1. Lineage (NCBI taxonomy): Eukaryota > Viridiplantae > Streptophyta > Magnoliopsida > Asterales > Asteraceae > Arctium > Arctium minus. Next base: position 46,857,833 of record OX941096.1, read on the forward strand.
GCTGAGTTTGAATCAATAACCGACACTCCCCCTTGATTCAAACTTGCACACTCCAAGTATTTCTCAGAGATAAACGAATTTTTCAACAGATAACGCCTTCGTTAATATATTAGCAAGTTGCATATGAGTGCTGCAATACTTGACAAAAATTTCCCCTTCATTGATCAGATCACAGATGAAATGAAAGCGAGTATTGATATGCTTTGTGCTACTATGAAGAGCTGGATTTTTTGTTAAGAAAATAGTCGACTTGTTGTCATAGTAAATTTTCGTTGCTTCCTGCTGCTCTTGCTCCAATTCCTTCAGAATTCTTCTCATCCACAGTCCTTGACACGCCGCAGATGTTACGGCTATATACTCAGCTTCCGTGCTTGACAGAGCTGCACTATTCTGTTTTCTTGGAACTCCATGTTACTGCACCTGTGCCCAATGTGAACACACTTGCTGAAACACTTTTCCGATCGTCTGCACAACCGGCCCAGTCACTATCCGAAAAACCACACAGCTTGGCTTCTGGTGCTTGAGCATACCATATTCCAAAATCGAAAGTACCAGCAATGTACCGTAGAATTCTTTTTGCCGCACCAAAATGAATCCTTGACTGTTGATACATGAATCTTGATACAACTCCTACTGTGAATGCTATATCAGGTCGTGTGTGCGTCAAATAAATCAGTCCTCCTACTAAACTTCTGAATTTCGTTGCATCTACCTTCTCTTCACCATCATCAAGTGTTAACTTCTCGTTATAATTCATTGGTGTTTTAGATGTTGTGCAATTTTCCATTCCCATTTTGTTAAGCAAGTCTTTAGCATACTTGGTTTGGCCTAAGAAGATCCCATCAGCACCTTGATAGACTTCTAACCCAAGAAAATAATGTAGCAGCCCCATATCACTCATCTTAAACTCCCCCATCATTTGAGATTTGAATTCAGAAGTCAATTCAAATGAGGAGCTTGTATATATAATATCATCAACGTACATGCAAACAATGATGAAATCATGCAAACCTGACTTTTTCATGTAGAGAGTAGGCTCATTCTCGCTTCTTTTAAACCCATTCTTTCGGAAGTAGTCATCAATTTTGCTGTACCAGGCCCTCGGTGCCTGTTTCAGCCCATAGAGAGCCTTTTTCAGCTTGTAGACCTTCCCTTCATTGCCTTCCGAGATGAAGCTTTCTGGTTGTTCAACGTGTACTTATTCCGTCAACTCACCGTTCAGAAAAGTCGACTTCACATCAAGTTGGTACACATCTGATACAGGGAGAATTCAGGAGTTAATAAGAATTTTTGAAAGTAATTGGAAAAAAGAGAAACGGGATCGAATAGAAAAACGAGCTCGAAAGAGGCTCGGAATTTGACATCGGAAAAGAGGCAAATATAAAGCACCAAGTATAAAAAGGACTGTGACAGAAATCGAAGAACAAGTCATAAAATACAAACGGACGAGAAAGCGGGTGTCATGCGGCTTATTTCCCTTCCATGCGAGTTTGATGCGTCCTAAGCCGCCACAATACCCGCGTAGCACACTGTTTGTTTTCCTATTTTGCGACCACGTGACTTTCCATATCCACCGTCCCATGATAGCTTCAATTCCATAGTTTAGTAATTATCTTTTTGCTTTATTTAACTCTCCAAATCACATTAGATTTAGTTTAATTAAATAATTAAATTAGATAACTGATACAGGGAGAATTCATGAGTTAATAAGAATTTTTGAAAGTAATTGGAAAAAAGAGAAACGGGATCGAATAGAAAAACGAGCTCGAAAGAGGCTCGGAATTTGGCATCGGAAAAGAGGCAAATATAAAGCACCAAGTATAAAAAGGACTGTGACAGAAATCGAAGAACAAGTCAGAAAATACAAACGGACGAGAAAGCGGGTGTCATGCGGCTTATTTCCCTTCCATGCGAGTTTGATGCGTCCTAAGCCGCCACAATACCCGCGTAGCACACTGTTTGTTTTCCTATTTTGCGACCACGTGACTTTCCATATCCACCGTCCCATGATAGCTTCAATTCCATAGTTTAGTAATTATCTTTTTGCTTTATTTAACTCTCCAAATCACATTAGATTTAGTTTAATTAAATAATTAAATTAAATAATAATTTAGGATTACTTTAATTAATTTAGTATTTATCTTTTCCATAGTTAAAGTTATAAATAGGATAGTTAGGATTCATTGTTAATCAATTTAATCAAGTTCAATCAATTAATAAAAGTTTAGCTTTTTAGAGAGTTTTCTCTTAATTTTGAGTTTTACGCATCGTAATTCTCAACCGTTAAAAGGTTTAGACGCTTGTCGATCCTTCCGCAAACCTACGTTGCGTCAACATCCCATCTTTGTTGAGCTACCAAGGTGAGTATCATTCGTACCATTTCGAATCTGGCCACCGGTGCGAATGTTTCTTCAAAGTCCACACCATGTTGTTGTGCATAACCTTTGGCGACGATCGTTACTTTATATTGTTGTACTTCTCCATCTGCTCCAAACTTTCTTTTGAAAACCCATTTCAGACCTAACACATTCTTTCCTTCAGGCAAGTCTTGAAGTTCCCATGTTTCATTCTTCTTTATCGAAGCCATCTCTTCAGCCATGCCCTTTTGCCATTTCTCTTTAACAGATGCATCCTTATAACTTATAGGATTAGCGGCAACAAGAGCGAATTGGCATGATGCATATATATAAGCTATATATCTGAACTTTCTTGGAGGAGTATAGTCTGATAGTTCAGTTCCGGAAAGTGGAATTGGAAAAACATCAGTTGTTAGTGATTTTAGTGAAATCATCGGTTCATTTTATGTAATTGGATTCACAAGATAATAATGGGGTTGGTAGCTAAGCTATAGCACGAGTTAGGAGGTGTGGAGTGCACACTCGTGTAAGCTAACTATGACCCGGGATAGTTGGGTGGTCACGTTTGGCGGTTTTATCAGTTTTGTAACTGAGACAGTGACTTGGTGACTCGGGCGGGTTGTGTCGCGGGTTAACTCACGCGGCTACCCGCATCGTGCACTGGAATGTGGGGACGAGACAGTGATGCGGGCGGGTTGTGCCGCGGGTTAACCCGTGCCATGCACTATAACTGATATCTTTTATGATATCAATTTTGTATCCTCCAAATCTTTTTGTAACCGCCACCATTATGTCCAACAATCAATACCATTAAATGGGATATTATTATCAGTGTTAATATAGGGTCGGTTACGATTCTCAAGGTGTTTAAATAGTTGTGAATTGAGATTATCCTCGAGTGAATTTCGTGATACCCGGGCAGTATAGGGTCGAAATATCACTTAAGGAAAGCGAGCTCTCATGCGATTTCTAATTCTTTATCCAAGTTCTGATCACTCTTCTTCTCCCTCTATATTCTGTGCACCCTCCCCAACAATCTTAAGTGATATTTCGTTCTTCGTGAGAGAGATGGCGAGTGATCAATCCCTGAGAGATATGACAACCAAGTTCACCAAACTTGAGAAGTTCGAAGGCGTCGATTTTCGACGATGGCAGAAGAAGATGCAATTATTGTTGACCACGTTGAAAGTCGTGTACGTGTTGAGCACTCCGATGCCAAAGGTGATGGAGGACGAGATGTTGGAGATGACTCGGTGTCGCGGTAAATGGGAGAACGACAACTACATTTGTCGTGGCCACATCTTAAACGGTATGTGTGACTCCCTCTTTGACATTTATCAAAATGTTGAGTCTGCCAAAGAGCTATGGGACTTCCTTGAGTCCAAAATACATGGCAGAGGATGCTTCTAGTAAGAAGTTCCTCGTTAGTAATTTTAATAATTACAAGATGGTGGACTCAAGGCCTGTGATGGAGAAATATAATGAGCTCCTATGTATTCTAGGCCAATATGCTCAACATAATATGAAGATGGACGAATCCATCTCCGTATCGAGCATAATTGATAAATTGCCCCCCTCTTGGAAAGATTTCAACACATGTTGAAACACAAGAAGGAAGAGTTGTCCCTTGTATAACTCGGTAGTCACTTGCGCATAAAGGAATCTCTTTGGGCACAAGAGGTTGAGAAACCTAAGATAAAAGAGGTTTTTGTCCCTTCGGTGAACATGGTGGAAGAGGTAAAATCCAACAATTTCAAGGGAAAACACAAGTTCAATGAAGCCAAGAAAGGTCCCAAAAAAAAGGTTAAATTAACCTGTTGGACCTATGGCATGACCGACCATCTCAAGCGGGATTGTCGGGTTGTCAAGAATAAGAGTGGAGCAAGCACAATTGGTGGTGGGCAAGGATTCGAGGATCAAAACCCACGGCAAGGTCAGTTTCTTGACTTTGGTTTTAATTCGAATTTGAATTATGTACCACTAATATCCGAATCATTTTACGTGCAGGATGATGATGATGCTTGGTGGATTTACTCGGGTGCCTCGAGTCATGTGTGCAAGGATCGACGTTGGTTCACCTCTTTGGAACCGGTTGAAGACGGATCTGTGCTACACATGGGGAACGAGTCAAGTGCTCCCATTCTTGGACACCGCTTAGTTAGGCTAGAGTTTAGTTCTAGCAAAATAATTGAACTTTTTAGACGTTTTGTTTGTACCGCAAATTCGAAAGAATTTGGTTTCTGGTAGTGTCTTGAATAAGTTAGGATATAGGCAAGTGTTTGAGTCTGGCAAGTTTATCTTGTCAAAAGGTGGCTCCTTTGTAGGATTTGGCTATTTGTATAATAATATGTTTATGTTGAGTTTGAATAAAAAGAATTTTGTTTCAAATTTTGTTTATGTTGCAAATGAGAATTGTGTTGATTCTTGTTTATGGCATGCAAGGCTTGGTCATGTAAATTTTAAAAGAATGGTTGAAATGTCAAAAGACGGTCTTATTCTGGCCTTTGACATCAAAACCGAAAAATGTAAAACTTGCATGTTAACAAAGATCACTAGACAACTTTTTCCTAATGTGAAAAGGGATTCGTCGGTGCTTGAATTAATTCATAGTGATCTTTGTGATTTGCATTCAACTCCGTCTTTGGGTAATAAAAAATATGTTGTTACTTTTATTGACGACGTTTCACGTTTTTGCTATGTATTTTTGTTACACTCAAAAGATGAAGCGTTGGATAAATTTAAAATTTATAAAACGGAGGTTGAATTGCAAATGAATTGTTTTGTAAAATGTTTACGCACCGATCGTGGCGGGGAATATTATGACCCCGTGTTTTTCCAATCCATAAGAATCATTCATGAGACTACAACGCCTTATACACCACAACAAAATGGTGTGGCGGAACGGAAAAATAGAGTTCTCAAAGAAATGGTGAACTCTATGTTATCCTACTCGGGATTGAGTGATGGATTTGGGGGTGAAGCCATGTTAACGGCTTGTTACTTAATAAATCGAGTTCCCAATAAAAGGAACAAGATTACCCCATATGAACTTTGGTTCAAGAAAAAGCGTAACTTGAATTATATTCGAGTTTGGGGTTGTCGGACGGTTGTTCGACTACTTGAACCCAAAAGGAAAACTTTGGGTGAGAAAGCTATTGATTGCATCTTTGTTGGATATGCCGAGCATTCCAAGGCCTATAGGTTCTATGTTATTGAACCTAATAATTCTATAGTGATTCACACCGTTATAGAATCGAGAGATGCATTATTTGATGAGACTAGATTCTCTTCAATACCTAGGCCGAAGGACATAGTTCCAAGTACTAGTTGAACTAGTGAGGTTGAAGAACAAACAATTGTTCCAACCGAATATCCGATGCTTCGAAAGAGCAAAAGAGGAAGGATTGACAAATCCTTTGGTCCCAATTTCCAAGTATACTTGGTAGAGGGATCAAGAGATGAAATTGGGTCGCAATTCTCTTACTGTTATAATATTGAGGAGGATCCAAAATCATTTGATGAGGCTATGAAGTCTTAAGATATTGCTTTCTGGAAAGAAGCAATAAATGATGAGATGGACTCCATCATGGGGAATAATACTTGGTTATTATTGGACTTGCCACCAGGTTGTAAACCTTTGGGATGCAAGTGGATCTTCAAAAGGAAGATGAAAGCTGATGGATCAATCGACAAGTTCAAAGCTCGATTAGTAATCCAAGGTTTTAGGCAACGGGAAGGCATCGATTATTTTGATACCTATGCCCCGGTTGCAAGGATCTCCACGATTAGAGTGTTGATAGCCTTATGAGCTATCCACAATTTAGTGATTCACCAAATGGATGTCAAAACGGCATTCTTGAATGGTGACTTGGAGGAAGAAGTTTACATGAAACAACCGGAAGATTTTGTTATGCCCGAGATAGAGCATTAGATGTGTAAACTTGTAAAATCATTGTATGGGCTGAAACAAGCACCCAAACAATGACATCACAAATTTGATGAGGTTATCTTGTCCAACGGTTTTATGTTAAACCAAGCGGACAAGTGTGTATATAGCAAATTTGACACATCCGGTAACAGAGTAATCATTTGCTTATACGTTGATGACATGTTGATCTTTGGCACCGACCAAAATCAAGTTGATAAAACCAAAGAGTTTTTGTCATCAAGTTTCTCCATGAAAGATATGGGAGAGGCGAAGGTGATCCTTGGAATAAGGATCAAGCGTGAGAACAAAGGGATTGCAATTACACAATCTCATTACATTGAGAAAGTATTAAAGAAATTTAATTGCTTTGATTGTTCTCCGGTGAGTACTCCATTTGATCCGAGTGTGAAGCTTATGCCCAACTCAGGTGAAGCGGTGTCACAACTTGAGTACTCAAAGGTTATTAGATGTTTGATGTATGCCATGACAAGCACTAGGTCGAATATCGCTTTTTCCATAGGAAAGTTGAGTAGGTTTACTACTAATCCTAGCATTCAACATTGGCAAGCGATTAGACGAGTATTTAAATACTTGAAGAAAACCATTGATTATGGTTTGTCATATGTCGGGTTTCCTTCGATATTAGAGGGATATTCGGATGCAAGTTGGATTACCAACTTAGAAGATCACTCTTCTACGAGTGGTTGGGTGTACTTGCTTGGGGGAGGTGCCATCTCATGGGCTTCCAAGAAGCAAACTTGCATCACGAGTTTGACTATGGAGTCGGAATTTGTGGCATTAGCCGCTGCCGGCAAAGAGGCGGGTGGCTAAGGAATTTAGTCCATGAAATTTCGTTATGGCCTAAACCGATATCACCCATTTCTATCCGTTGTGATAGTGTGGCTACTTTGGCTAAAGCTTATAGTCAAATATATAATGGCAAGTCTAGACACTTAGGTGTTAGACATGGCATGATTCGTGAGCTAATCACGAATGGGGTGATTTCGGTTGAATTTGTTCGGTCACAACAAAATCTAGCGTACCACTTGACGAAGGGGTTCGCTAGGGACTTGGTTCACAAGTCGGTGATAGGTATGGGATTAAAGTTCATCTAAATCTCTAACGGTGAGATACCCAATTCCCTTCTAATACAACGTTAAAAGTTAAATTCAATGGGAAAGCTCACTCTAAGGGATGGGAGCACAAAATAATCATCCCAGGGTATGTGCTCGGTACTGCAAGTGAAGGAGGTAATAGTTCTTTTGTAAAAATGCATGTGCAGGTGCATAATGAAAGGAACTACCTATATGAGTGTGAAGTGTGTCCGCTTCAAGAAGCTTGGACTTGGCTTTGATGCACTCACGAATGGATAAGGACACATGGCATGTATAGTGTCAAGCTTAAACCTTAGAGAATCATTTAAATTCATGTGTATGTTATTTTCTGGTACTCAAATGGGTTGAAGGGTTCAATCCATACAACACCTGGATTCTCGAGAATTTGAAATGTGTATGTACTAAGATGAAAATTCAATCTTTTAGATATTTTCATTTATGCATGAGTTTGTTTTCCTATATTAATGGGGTTGGTAGCTAAGCTATAACACGAGTTAGGAGGTGTGGAGTGCACACTCGTGTAAGCTAACTATGACCCGGGATAGTTGGATGGTCACGTTTGGCGGTTTTATCAGTTTTGTAACCGAAACAGTGACTCGAGCGGGTTGTGCCGCGGGTTAACCCGCGCAGCTACCCGCGTCGTGCACTGGAATGTGGGAACGAGACAGTGATGCGGGCGAGTTGTGTCGTGGGTTAACCCGCACGGCTACCCGCACCATGCACTGTAACTGATATCTTTTATGATATCAATTTTGTAACCTCCAAATATTTTTGTAACCGCCACCATTATGTCCAACAATCAATACCATTCAATGGGGTATTGTTATCATTATTAATATAGGGTCGATTACGATTCTCAAGGTATTTAAATAGGATCGATTTCTGCCTAAATCGATACTATGAATTGAGATTATCCTTGAGTGAATTTCGTGATACCCGGGCAGTATAGGATCGAAATATCACTTAAGGAAAGCGAGCTCTCACGCGATCTCTAATTCTTTATCCAAGTTTTGATCACTCTTCTTCTCCCTCTATATTATGTGCACCCGCTCCCCAACATTTCCACTACATCTAGTTTGGGACAATTCATTATAGAAATCCCACGGAGACCAGGATATGATCCAACAATTTGATCTTCGTCACCACCGTTACTTGACCATACCTCCCAGATCTGCATATATTTAAATTCCAAAACTTCAAGCGATGGAAATGCAATACCATGGCAAGAATTAGCAGGTCAAAGGAACTCTGAACCCTGTCTCTTCAGCCCACTCATGCTTTCAACAAACAACTTCCGAAGTGATGGTAGATGTCCAAGTGTCGGTAAACATGTACAACTTTTACAACCACGTAGTGTAAGCTGGGTTAAGCAAACAAATGAGGGATCCCCAACCCAACTTGGAAATTTCATTGCCATGTAGTTCAAAACCTTCAGGCTTGTCAACTTATCAAAGGATCTTAGTTCTTCAAGTACTTCATATTCAATTATTTCATTCTGAGAATTATCAAATCAATAACTCCATTCCATCGCCAAATCACAAAAACCTTTTAGATGTAAGTTGGCATCTTTTGCATGTATTGCATTTATCACATTTTGCAGCCCATGAATGGAAAGTTGACCTTGAAGATGCATTAGGCCATTAAGATAAGATATTTTGAAGCCATTAGCTTTTCTAAGAATGACTTTGGATAGAGTATGTAGACTCATCAATCCTCGAATCCCTAAGGGCATCTTGTTCAACTCTGGAGTATTGCTAATGTTAAGATGTCACAGGTTTTTAGCTTTACACAATTATCCAACTTGATAGCATAATACAACCAGAAAGCAACAAACTTTGTAGATTATGAGGTCACAGACTTGTTCCCTTAAACATTTGATATGGGTTTTGGAAAAATTGAGGTACCACATATGCTTGAGACTACCAATTGATTGTGGTATCTCTTCGATTGAATAATTAGTTGGGCTTAGCACCCTTAGGAATTGTAATTAGGGAAGTATTTCGATAAGAACCTTATTGGATAAGTGGAAATTTAGCGAACTCTCTACCATTACGGACACAGCTAAGAAAGTTTGCAAGTGTCTAGCTCTGCGTAATGCTTTGAACATTCTGTATACTCCATATTCTTGACGAACAAATGAAAGGTGGTAGAACTTCTCCAAAGCTTCATTCTTGTCGAGAACATTCATCTTGTTATCCAAGGTAAAGAAAAACTACCCTGCAACACTCATGGCCAACTCATTTATCAAGTCATGCATTGTATATTGTGACATATCACTACTTGAATGTTGAAAAAATGACCTTGACCGTAGCTCTTCAAAACAGTCACAACCTAAATTCTCCATTGATTTGTTGCCATTTGACTCGTACAAAAACCCTTCAGCCATCCAGTTCATCCTTGTGAAACACGTAGTCCTTGGGAATAAGGAGCAATATGCAAACATTTGCTTCAAATACGGTGGAAGATCATAGTAGCTTAATCTTAAAGCGGGAAGAATGTTACTTTCACTCAGTAAATTCCACATCTCGCTATTCAACAACTCCTCCCATTCTTCATCATTTGATTTTGTTCTCAACACCCTCCCAAGTGATACCAAAGCCAAAGGCAATCCGACACATTTCTTCATGATCCCTTCACCAAGCAATTTAAGTGTTGGATGTGAATCGAAGTTCCGTTTACCCAAAGGTTTTAAGCAAATAAAAACAAATCTTCTTCATTTGACAAAACAATAGGGTAAAGTTGAACGGAATCCATCAACGATGCAACTGTGGTCTTCAGTGTTGTCACGATAATTTTGCTTCCAAGTGCCCCTACAACAAAGGGGCATTGGATGAGTTCCCACTCTTTGTAGTCTTCGTTCCAGACATCGTCCCAGAACAAGTAGGAACCTTTTCGTTGAGAGTTTTTCTATAAGGGCCACTTGAAGAAGATTTAAATCCACAAACCTTTTGTCCTCTCCACCTAAAGCTTGTAAGATAGTCTTGCTAATATTAAATATATCAAACTCATCAGAAACACAAACCCATGCCGTGAGTTCAAAGTGATCCTTCATGTTCCTTTCGTTGTACAAAACTCGGGCAAGACTGGTCTTGCTTATCCCTCCCATACTGACTATCGACACGATGCTGACAGTTTCACTACACGAGTCATTCCCAACAACTTCCAGAGCAATGCCTCTTTATCCCCTTCCCGACCCACAATTCTAGATACATCAACCAATAAAGTTTCCTCCAATCGTCTACTTGTTCTATTTGACCTTTCAACAATATTACTAGTCAAACCCAGAATGTTTTTGCTCTCAACGAGACGATCCAAGTTGGTTGTAATATCATCTAGCTTAGAACCCATCTTACGACCATAAATAATGGTACGAGGAGTGAAATTAGTACAGGTTGGAAAGATCTTCAATACTTTACCGGTGTTAGATCTGGCATAAGATTGTTAATTCAAGTGGCGCTACGTAGCTTCATTGGCCAATTCATCGAGGAGGTCATCTATGTCGTAAGCCAAGGAGTTTGTTCAGCCATAATTCAACAGCCCTCTCTCTCTCAAGTGTTTCTGGCCTGCATCAACGAGTACTGCTTGGATCTGGGACAAATGTGTCGTTTGTTTTTTAAGAGGTCTAAAGTCTGAAGTCTTATTTTAGTTATGATTAATAAGAGGTGATGTGTAAAAAGGTCTGAATGATTCAGACTTAAGAGTCATTAAGATGTTTTAAAAAAAAACCCAAAGTGTCTTTCCATTTGTTCAACTGAACATCAATTCCTTCAGATCAAGCAAGCCTGATTAAGTCACCAGATACCAACTTCTCAAACAACACAGTGATGAATGCACTAAGAAACATTTCAGCTACAACCATTGGGTAAAAAAAGATTGTGAACGTTTCTTGGGTTTTGATTTCTGACAGAAGTTAGGGATGATGTTGGCAGATGAAAGAAAGATATTTGGTGTGTTTGTGTTGTGTGAACGAGAGTAAATTTCCAGCCTCTATCACATTAAGGGTGTGTTTGGTACGCAGACTGGGTGGGTCAGGACGGGACAAAAAAAATAGTCTCATGTTTGGTATGCCATGGGACAACATGGGACAAAAATCAAATTTCATGGGACAAAACTTAAGTTTTTTAGTTCCACCAAAATAGGTGGAACAACATGAGATTAAATGTAAAATTACAATATTACCCTCTTTCAAACATATGATTTTAAACCTAAACTAAACGTGGGACAGACAGTTAGTCCCATCCCGTCCCGTCCCATCCCGTCCCGTCCTGTTCCATCCTGTCCCGTCCCGTCCCATCCGATCTGCGTACCAAACGCTACCTAAAGGATAATGATTAAGTAGTTGTTGTCGTTTTTTTAAATCCAATAATTCACATGAAAGATTTTGTTACTTTTAATTCCAATTTTACATGAAACATTTTGTTACTTTTCTTTCTAATTCCAACTTTACATGAAACATTTTGTTACTCTCTTTTTATAAGCTGGAAAGTCATTCATTTAAAGCAGTATTAAATTTTTCACAAAATAAAAAGAATCATTAAAAGCAGGTTCTTTTTATCGTCTTGGGCATCGTTTGACAAAAATAAGCTAGTTTATTTTCTGGTTACATGTTTGGATTGACATAAACTAGCTTTTTTATAAGCTACTTAGAGTAACTTATGAGGAGTTTTTTGTGATTATTCCAATTATGTCTAATGAATATTTATTATTATATATTAACTATTAATTATAAATAAATATTAATTATTAAAATTTATTATTAATAATTAATAAGTATTAATTAATATTATTTGAAAATTATAATATAAATTTTAATTATACATTGATAGTAATTTTTAATTATTTAGAATTATTGATAATTATATATCAATTTTTTTTTAATATTGATCAATATATTTTAGTTATCAATTATTTTTTTTTTAATATTATTTGATTATTTTTTTCCATATTATATGTAACGGTTATTTAAAATCATAAGTTAATGTACATTTTTTTTAAGTTGGTTTAAAATTCAAAATTTATAATATATATAATAATAAATTTCAAATTCTTTTAATTAACATATTATATTATTTACTACGTATAAATTAATATATTATATTATTATAAATTTATTTTAATTATATTATCAAATATTGTGATTGATTATTTTTTTAATCCCCTGACTATGTTGATGTGTTTGTTGTTTGCCAATAATTATATGCTTGCTTAGATGTAGGTTTTGTGAGCACTAGTTGCTATTGGGGACTAGGTTACCTACCACAGGGGGGGAGGTGTGTCAAGATGAATACCAATATGTTTTATTCTTTTCTCAAGAAAACATATAAATATATGTCAAGATTTATGGGGGTCTAATATTAACTGGTTGGCTACTAATTGGCATTAAGGGAATACTGTCATCCTTGTGTTCTTCTTGGTGGCCATCCTTTGGGTTCCATCAAGACTTGGGGAAATTCGCAGCCATGGTGGGCTTCAACAGTCGAAACCTGCTGCCAACAAATAGCTATCTGATGCCAATTATAACAAACGAAATTGGGACTTTATATCAAAGAGGCCAACTCTCTGTAACTAGACTTTGCTTAAATATTACTCCATACATTTCTCGTATCATATTCATCCTATTTATATGGTCTGAAAGATGGTAGAACGAAAAGAATGGTAGTGAGTAACAATCAACAGTTTCAACCACAAGGGTTGTGGCGTAGTGGTTAAGGCCCTAGGGAATGTGGTGGAATATCCCATCTGTCAGGGTTCGAGACAATTGTGGCCACTTAGTTTATCAGGGCTGATTTCTTGCAGTCATAATTTGCCGAGATTAGTCTAGCCATCACCCTCCCAAAAAAAAAACAGTTGCTGTTGTATAACAGCTTTTTAGGCTGGAATTCTACAAAAAAGATCGGGCTTAAAATTCCGATCACCCTGTAAAGATGAACAAAATGCAAAATAAAGTAAGACAAACATGCGAGTGATGGAGAATGTCAAACAATGAACATACTCAAACAGGCACAGAGAGACTGGTACAAAGTGCATGTCTAAAGGAAGCCATTCTTTATACTATATGGCTAAGACAGTGTAATATCAAAAATTAAGCCACAAATTGAACAAAATCTAAAAGAGGACAATTCTTTATATATGCAAACATGCAAGAGATCGAGTGTTTTTAACAAGACCTGGGAGCCCAGCCCAAGAAGAGAAGTCTACCAAACTGTTGCTTTCTTTCCTTCTCAACACCTCGAAAGAAACCCATCATTCTCGTAAGCGATCATTTCAACATCGATGAATGATCCATTGTAAACAATCTCGGAGTTCCTAACGTTAGTAGAGAGGGTGAACCAACGTTTTTGAGATACAAACTGAAGCACTCCTAGCTTGACAAGATCTCATAAAGATATTCATCTGGAGAACTTTGATAGACGGTTTGCTTTCCTCTTAGAAGGGAAAGTATGAATTACTGATTTGTAGCGGTTTGCAAAGAGGCTCTACACAATTTCATGGGATGCAATCCCTCTTAATCATCATCCCCTGTATATTCGATAAAGAGACCATTAGAAAACATGCTAGCAATTTTCAAATCATTGGGAGCATAGCATGAATTCAACTGTTTTTTTATTGAATATATTTATTTTCCTACAATTTGAACCCTATTGATTATTGTTTGATGTAGCAAAACATCATATTTTATGTCTAGACCACTTTTATAGCAATTTTTACATTTTCAGTTCGTAAGAACCGAAAAAACTTAGTATTACGGTTCCCATAACAAGAACTCCAATCTAAGGCTTCAAAATCATGATCTAGACACTAAATTTAATGTCTTGTCGTCCTAAAAATCCAATGAAATTTACAAAATCTAGGGTTTATTTTAGGATCGCAACTTCGTGCAAGTTGAATCACTGAGTCGTCTAACACCATTCCGTGCGAACTCTTACCAACTTTCAAGGACTATGAAGGCCCCTTTTTACTCATCAGGACTCCCTTAATGACATAATCCCTATTCATAAAACAAAAAGTGTCTAAATTTCCAGATAAAGACCAAATTTTTATCAGCATCTAACTATAAAAAAAAAGGTAGACGCCATGCTCTGAGACGCCCCCACCACTCCCATGGTCATCATGGGGGAGGTAAATAAGTGCATCCATCCCATTGTCAAAAGAGGGGTGCCACAGGCTTGAACCCAGGATATCTCACACATATGGATTACACCCACACCTCTACTGCTGGGACAGAACAGCTGGGACAACTGTAAATATCATAGCAATCAAGAAACACTAATCATCAAATCAAGCATGCCAAGCATATATGCGTGAATCATATTGCATGCAATTATGAACATATTAGAAGAAAGAACACGAATGTGACAAAAAGAATACAGATAAAATGATAAACCTACAAATATATAAAAACCATCCAAATTGAGAAATCCATCAAGAGCCCGTATGCAACTTCTAGACACAGCCAAAAATCAGAACACTCAAATTGAAAACCCCAACAAGAAACTTAAAGCATGCATCTTTCTAACTCCTGTCGATAATAACTCACCAAAAACACCACATCTTTCGCCAAAAGATGCAAAAATCATCAAAAAGCATAAGTTTTCAAGGTAACCTTCTTCAAGTGTTGATCACATAAAAAAGAAACCATCTACAACACATTAGAAACGCAAAAGAAGAGAAAACAGATTGGAAGATATAAAGAATGAGGTTTGGGCATTTGGACATAAAAACTGTTTTTCCCTATAAAAATTGTTACCCTTCTACATTCCCATCAATATGACAAATCGCAAATGCTACAAAATCACACATAAATACTGAAAACAAGGGTCTTTTTGTTTTTTTCTCCAGCCAAATCATTACAGAAAAACCCAATAAGAATTCAAAACTACAAATCCTACCTGTAAGGCTATAAGGAACAAATACCTTCTTGAAATTGAGAAAAAGGGTTGGTTATTTATTTCCCTCTTGAGCTTAGAATGGGATCATACTGTGGTGATGATATATAACACATGTGGCTGAATGGAGACAACATTTGAGCAGCACTTGTTCCAAATTCCAAACCCTTAAGCAAATCTAAAAATAAAACAGAAAACAAAATAATTAGAAACCAAAATTATATAAACATGGAAACGAGAGAGCATGAAAAATGATTTGGAGATGAGAGAGAGAGAGAGAGACCTTAGAGACTGCCTTCAATGGACTTCTGATATGGATGCAAGACCTGTAAAAGAGAGAGCTCCAGCAAATCAGAGGATTTACATGGGATTCACTTGTGGCAGGATCTTACATAGCAGTTATCTAGTGCTTGATTTTGTAAGATAGATGGATACACAGAGAGGGAGGGAAAACATGGTGAGATAGGATTACTTCTGCAAACTTGAATGAGAGAGATGTTTAAAAAAAACACGAGTTCAAGGAGAGGATGTACCTTCATCAATCATGTACACGAAGAGAAGGGATTTGGGAGATGATGGGCCAGTAGTTGCCTTTTCTACTACGACACTTCTTTCCCAGTTTCGGGCAGGAACTCACCAACAAACGTGAAAGTAAAGGAAGCAGTGTCACTGGCAGATCTCTAAGCTTCGGGCATGAACGAATAACGAGTTCTTCAAGACAGATGAGGTGTCGTAAGCCCTCTGAAAGTGACTCCAAGTCCATAAAATCCCGGAATTGTAGAAAAGTTAGAGATGACGGAAGAAGAAAAGACGATGAACTAGTATCGCTGCTATTCCACACATCTTCTGCCGTTGCAAATGAAACCACTCCTGAATTTTGGCCTTGTATATATAATTTAACAAGTGAGGTTGGGAAATTTTGCAGTCCCCATTCTGACATGGGCTTCTTTAAGACTCCTATTACTAGTTTACTCAAATTAGGAGGCCACAAACCACAAGGAAAGGAGTAGTCCATACTTGGACAATCGTTTATCAATAGCTCTTCTAAAGATGTGAGACTTTGTAAATGCTCATGAGGAAAAGACTTTAGATTCTTGCAGTTACTGATATGAAGATATCTTAAGCAAAGAAGGGGAAGAAAACCAAAACCTTTCCCAGGAATCAGTTCTATGTTATCACAGCCACAAATTGTCAATCTGGTAAGATGGACTAAGCATCCTTCAGGAAACAACCTCAGATTCGGCACTTCATCAATGGAAAGATATTCGAGTGATGACAATAAGCTGTTGAAAAGCCAACTCACCTCCAAATTGTGAGATGACATGATGTCAAGAATCTTCACAGTGGATGTGATGTCATGTCCTGTTGGGAAGGTCAAGGATGTAATTGACTGACACCAGTGTATCACCAACATCTCAATATTGTTTGGACAATTGTAACTCACCAGTCTCGGACAGTCGTAGAGAACCACATTAACAGACTTCAAGCTGATCCCCAAATCAACCTCTTTCTCTCCCAATGATACCAAATTTTGACAGGATACTAATTTCAAATCGTATAAACTCACAAGAATCTTGCATGCCTCCGATGTTGATTCCCACAAGTATCTAAGTTCATCACACTGTCTAACGCATAGATATTCAACTGCCCTGAGATGTTCTAAAACATTTCCATGTAGTTGAGTAAGCCCTTCAATATTCACCATTGTCAATCTAAGAATTGATGGAGACACACCTACCATGCTTCTTAACACCGCTATAGAACATCCTCGTAGATATACAACCTGAAGTGATGGTATTGATTCAATTGCCACTACAGCTAATTTCGGACAATTTCTTATACAAATCTTACGGAGGCAAGGAAACGATCCAGCAGTGACATCTTTCCCACCATCATTAGTTGACCATATCTCCCAGCCTTGCATGTCTTTAAATTCCAAAAGTTCAAGTGATGGAAATGCAATACCATGTCCAAGTAACTCCGAACCCAGTCTCTTCAACACACTCATGCTTTCAACAAACAACTTCTGAAGTGACTGTAGGTGTCCAAGTGTTGGTAAACATGTACAATTTTTACAGCCACGTAGTGTAAGCTGGGTTAAGCAACCAAATGAGGCATCCCCAACCCAACTAGGAAATTTCATTCCCATGTAGTACAAAATCTTCAGGCTTTTCAACTTATCATAAGGCCTTAGTCCTTCGAGTACTTCACAGTCATTTATTTCATTCCGAGAATCATTAAAGACATCATCACTCCATTCCATCTCCAAATCACAAAGACCCTTCTTTTGCTGCAAATTGGCCTCTTTTGCGTGTATTGCATTTGGCACTTTTTGCAGCCCCTTAATGGAAAGCTGTCCTTGAAGATGTGATAGGCCCTTAAGATCAGATATTTTGAACCCATTAGCTCCTGCAATAATGACTTTGGATAGAGTTTGTAGACTCGTCAAGCCACCAATCCCAAAAGGCATCTTATTTAATTTTGGAGTATCACTGATGTCAAGATGTCGCAGGTTTATCAACTTTACACAGCTCTCTGGCAAGCTAGATAACGAAACACAACCGGAAACCAACAAGCTCTGTAGATTATAAAGGTCACCGACTTGTTCCGGTAAGCATGTGATGTTAGTTTTGGAAAAATTGAGATACCGCATATGCTTGAGACTACCAATGAATTGTGGTACGTCTGTGATTGAATAATTGCTTAGGCTTAGCACCCTTAAGAAGTGTAGTTGGGGAAGTAGTTCGAAAAGAACCTTGTTGGATAAGGAGAAACTTTGCCAAGCATCTAATGTTACTGACACCGCTAAGAAAGTTCGCAAGCGTCTAGCTCTTTCTAATGCCTTGAACTTTCTATATACTCCATATTTTTGACGAATAAATGAAAGATGGTGGAACTTCTCCAAAGCTCCATTCTTGTCGTGAACATTCATCTTATCATCCAACGTAAAGAAGAAATCTCCTGCAACACTCATGGCCAAGTCATTTATCAGGTCATGCATCGTACATCTTGATGTATCATTACGTGAATGCTGAAAAAAAGACCTTGATTTCAGCTCCTCAAAACACTCACGACCTAAATTCTCCATTGACTTGCTACCTTTTGACTCATACAAAAACCCTTCTGCCATCCATAGTAGGACTAGTTCATCATTGTGAAACACGTAGTCCTTGGGGAATAAGGAGCAATAAGCAAACATCTGCTTCAAATGGGGAGGAAGATCATAGTAGCTTAATCTTAGAGCCGGAAGAATCTTACTTTCACTCTGTAAATTCCATATCTCACTATTCAACAACTCCTCCCATTCTTCATCATTTAGTTTTGTTCTCAACACCCTCCCAACTGTTATCAAAGCCAAAGGCAACCCACCACATTTCTTCATGATCCCTTCACCATGCACTTTAAGTGTCGGATGTGAATCAAAGTTTTGTTTACCCAAAGCATGTTGAGCAAATAAAGATAGAGCTTCTTCATTTGACAAAAGCTCCAACGGGTAAGCTTTAACGGAGTCCATCACTGATGCAACTGTGGTCTTCCGTGTTGTCACAATAATTTTACTCCCAAACGCCCCGGCAAGGAAAGGGCGTTGGAGGAGTTCCCACTCCTTGTAATCTTCGTTCCAGACATCATCTAGAACAAGTAGGAACCTTTTCTTTAAAAGTTTTTCTGTAAGGGCCACTTGTAGCAGGTTTAAATTAGTAAACTTTTTGTCCTCCCCACCTACAGCTTGAAGAATAGCCTTGCTAATATTAAATACATCAAACTCATCAGAAACAGAAACCCATGCCATGAGTTCAAAGTGATCATTCACTTTCTTTTCTTTGTACAAAACTTGGGCAAGAGTGGTTTTCCCTATCCCTCCCAGACCGACTATGGATACAATGCTGTAATTTTCACTACATGAGTCATTCCCCAACAAATTCACTAGCAATGCCTCTTTATCCCCTTCCCGACCTATAATTCTGGATACATCAACCAACGAAGTTTCCTCCAATTGTCTACTTGCTCTATTTGACCTTTCAACATTATTATTCAAACCCAGAATATTTTTCTCCTCTACAAGATCACGCAATTTGGTTGTAATCTCATCGAGTTTAGAACTCATTCTACGACCATACACAATGGTACGAGGAGTGAAATTAGTACAACAAGTTGGAATGATCTTCGATACCTTACTAGTGCTGGTGCAGGCATAAGATTCTTCTTTCAACTGGCGTTGCATAGCTTCAGTGGTCAGATCATCTAGCACATCGTCTATCTCGTAAGCCAAATGCTGGAGTTTGTGCAGCCATGATTGAACAGCTATCTCTCTTAGATGCTTCTGCCCTGCATCAACAAGCACAGCTTGAATCCGGGACAAGGTGTTGTTCCATTTTTGCAGCTCAGAAAAGATTCCTTCAGATAGAGCTAGCCTGATCAAATCAGCAGAGGTGAGTTTCTCAAACAACACAGTGATGAATGCACCAAGAAAGATTTCTGCAACAGCCATTGGAAAAAAAAAGATTGTTTCTTTTTTTTGGGGTATTGATTTCAAAGCAAGGCAGAGATGAAAGTTAGCAGATGAAGCAATGGAGTTGACTGATTTTGAGTGAATCAGAGTAAACTTCCGGCCCATTACATATATGTCTTCCACTTGCAAATATAATAAAATATTTGCAAATACTATAAAATAGAGGGGAGAGCTGCTTACATCAAAATTATGTCAAAATCAGGTCAATTCATGCAATGGGAATGTAATTAATGCATTGGGAATGTAAAAAGCAGATGTTGATGTGTGTGAAGAAAAAATTATTTATGATGGTACACTTAGTAAAGTTATGGGTGCAATTAGCCTCCCCCAAAATATAAAATATGTACAGGACATCTCCAACCCAACCACTTAAAAAATAACACCAAGGGGTTGTTTTTTTTAAATACCTCTTTATGGCTCTTAAGCCTGAATCGTTCAGACCTTTTGACATTCAGATTGTTTGTTTTTTTCTAGTTTTCAGAACCTCCTAATGGCTCTTAAATACATCTGAAATAAGAAGTAGTGACCTAACTTCTTAAAATCTCTTATTGGCCTCTCATTTCATATGTTCCCTTTTCTCTCAAGACGCCTCCAAGCGTTACAAAAATAAACAGTCTTATTGATCCAGATTTCAGACTTCAGACTTCAGCAACACCTCTTATAAACCAGAAGTGAAATAAGACTTCAGACATCTTAAAAAACATACACCACCTAAAAAGGTGTTTGGTATTGCTTATGTAAACTCATTATTGAATTATTGTAAAATACTAATAATGATGGGCCCCTTGAACACTAAAAAACCCAACTCCAACTACACTAAAAACATATTTAATATTATAATAATAAAATAATATTACTTAGGCATTGTTTGGCAAAAATAAACTAGCTTATTTTCTTGGTACATGTTTGGATGGCCATAAGCTAGCTTATAAGCTAGTTTTTTTATAAGCTACTTGGAGTAGCTTATGAGAAGCTTTTTGTGATTATTCCAATTATGCCCCTCATTAATATTCATAATTATATATTAACTTTTAATTATAAATAAATAATTAATGTCTTTTTTTATAATTTAAATGTTTATAAGCTAGTTTTTACCAAACATGACTTTTTCATCAACTAACTTATCAGTCACCAGGTAGCTTATCATTCATAAGCTAGCTTTTCAGCTAGTTTGCCAAACATAGCCTTAATGTATTGAACTATTAATCTATATATATATAAGGGGAATGTTCATAAAAACCCAACAAATTATTCCATTTTGAATGATTAAGTCCCTAAACTGATTTTTTGAATGAAAAAACCATTAAACTTTTCCATTTCGAATGAGAAAACCATTAAATTTTTCAATTTTGAATAATTAAGTCCCTGAACATTTTTTTTAATAAATTAAATCATTGAAACTTTTTAAAATTGGTTATTTACATCATTTTAACAAAAAAAAACTACCTGTAAACGTTTATCTTTTGATTCTTCCTCTTTTGAATAATAAAAAATAAAATAAAAAGAGACAGATCGATGACAGGGGCAACAACGTGTTAGGCGATATGGTGAACGGACAACTTTCGGGCAACGGGGAGTGACGAGGCGGAGCGATACAATTGTTTGTGAGGGATTTAATGGCGTAGAGTTTGAAAACGGTAAAAATGATTTAGATTTTTTTTAATTTAAAACATTCATAGTCAATTCCAGATACCTTTAAAAAAGGTAACCAATTTTAGAAGTTTGACGGTTTATTTATTCAAAAAAATATTTAGTGACTTAATCATTCAAAATTAGAATGTTTAATGATTTTTTCATTCAAAAAAATAGTTAAAGAACTTAATCATTCAAAATAAGAAAGTTTAATGGTTTTTTCATTCAAAAAAATAGTTTATGGACTTAATCATTCAAAATGATATAGTTTATTGGGTTTTTTTGAACTTTTCCCTATATATAACTATAAAAGTTGAATAAAATAGTAATATTTGATTTTAGTGGTTCTACTAAATATAGAGGTCTAACTTTATTGACCTTCATTTTTGTTAGTGTTGGGTTAAGACATCTCTAACTCAACCACTATAAAAAGAACACTAAAACACTAAAAATGATGGGTCTCTTGAACACTAAAAAAATCCAACTCCAACCACACACTAAAAAAAACACTAAAAACATCTTTAATATTATAATAACAATAATGAAATAATATTATCTAATGTATTAAACTATTAATCTATATATAAAATGAATAAAAGTAATAAAATATCATTATGTAGTTTTAGAAACCTATTTTATTGGCTTTCAGATATAGAGGCCACCTTTATTGACCTCCATTTTTGTGTTTTTACTTTAGTGTTAGGTTGGAGATGGTCTTAGAGCAACTTCAACCTTGACACTAAATAAAACACCAAAAACACCAAATTTGGTGGGCCCATCAACACACAAAAAAAAACTCAACTTCAACCATCCTCTAAAAAAACACTAAATTTGTGGACCCCACATTAAAATAACATATTTTCTATTAATTTATATTTATACTATCTTGTAAAGCAGATTTTAAAAACTCTTAAAAACAACTTTTGTTGCACACTGTACTACTATTTGATGCACAATCTCTTAAAATCTCTTAATTACAATATCTTAATCTTAATGTACAAGTTGTCAATGCCAAATTCAAATTAAGAATTCATCTTCCTGAGACCGGCCGCTTCTCTCCAAGGCCCAAGCCCCAAGGTGACGCTTCACAAGTTGATGTTCCCTAAGAGGACGATTCATGCTCCGATGTGATTAAAGATCCCAAACCATATGATTATACATTAGAGTTCTCTTCAATTCTTGCTTTCATCTCTCCCGATTCGATTCTCCATTGCACCTCCCATACGATTAGGGTTCGTTTCCATACTCGCTCAATCTTCTCCTTATTCGATCGAGGTTATTAATTGTATTCTTTTCTTACGTGTTCTTCATCTCAATTAGGCATTGGTAGGTTTTATTTACTGATATGTTTATCTCTAGATTTCTCTAATTTCACTTGTCTGATTATTTGTTTATTTGTTGCGGTGGTCCTCCTTGCTCCATTTTGTAGTGTGATATCAAATTTTTTCCAAAGAGGACCAAACAAAGGTCTCCATTCATCCCTGGTAAGGTTTAATTGAGTTCTTACATTCTCAAACTTTTGAAAATATCTCTATCTCATTTTGATTGTCTTCCTCATTTGACTCCATTTACTCATGGATATCTTTTTTTTTTTTTGATTTCATATCATCTTCCACGTTTGATTGTATCTGTTATTTTTTAAAACCAACCCGAAAAGTCTTTTTGGAATGGAAATACATGCTTTAATTTTTGAACTTGCAGCCCTCGTTGATGCATTTGAGTGGATTAAATCAAAGTTAGAAATGATTTGCATCTTGGCAGGTACCGTTTTTGCTTGGATTTAAGCCATATGCAACTCCACAAACCTGATTTTTGTAAGTAAGCTCTGAAAAAGGTTGTTCACGTTCCTGATGGCCATATACAACTCCACAAACCTGATTTTTTGCAAGTAAGCCAGATCTTTCTTCTTCTTTCAAATCATGTTTGTTTATTAGTGTTTTTATTTGTTTTCATTTTCAAAAAACGAAGACGATTCAAGGTTTCAATAGACCGTTCTTGCTCCTGATGTGTGTGTTTGTGTTTTTCTTCAAAATTTGAATCATATTTTTCATTTTTAGCGTTTCCATTAGATATGTCATAATTTCAAGTTATGGGGTTGTTAAAGATCACCGATTTCTGACATTTAATAATGGAGATTCATGTGTTTTTTGAATCTTTCAAATGGGTTTTTAACTTCTTATATTATTTGTTCCTCTTTCTATTCAACTTTTTTTGGTGCAGGTGGGGGTGGGGCGTATTGTTTTTCTCCATCTCTCGATCGATTCTTCATATCAGATTCAAGCATTTGTTCGTCTTTCTATTTCACTTCTATTCGACGGATTTCTTTTCTTTCATATTGAAAATTTCGAAAAAAATCCTTTTAGTTTTCTACTTGATTTCTTTTGAATGGTGTGGATCTTATTATTTACAAGGTTTTTTTATTGGTTTTGAAGCATGTGTGGAAAGTGGTTTGATAGGAGGAACATTTGATGCAATTGGGTGGCAAAGGATGTTGGATCAGACAAACATCGCCTAGATGACAAAATTTCGTAAGTGTCCAAACAATAGCTTTTTTGGTATTTTCTTTTGATTGGGGTTAATTTGATGTTACAAGGAGCCTGGTTTCTAATATTAAACAACCAATGATAGATGTTTGTTCCCATAGTTTGAAAATGGTTATGGAAATCAGTTTGAATCTCTACTGAGTCGATACTAGTATATTGAAATTTGACTCTTTTGTTTGATGTTTTAAGTTGTTTAGGAAAAACTTATATAGATGTGTATTTTGATATTATTTCATCTGCAGGGACTGCACAATAGTAAGTTTATCTTCTCTTCAAAACCTCATGTATCATTTGTTTATGTTCGTTCGAACGAACATAAACGAACACGAACACACCTGATTTCTAAAAAGGAACGAACTTGACAAAGAATTTCTTTCGTTTACCCTTCGTGTTTGTTCGTTTGTTTGGTTAAGTTAAACGAACGAACACGAACGAGCCTCTGTTCGTGTTTATTCGGGTCGCTTACAGCCCTATGCCCAACCATAGATTCAAGTTGAATAGATATATTTTCATGAATGAATCAAAGGGATTCTTACTGTACAAACTCTTCATTGCATGCACCCTTCCCCTGTTTTCATTTGTTTATCTTTCTTTATAAAATTATCATCACAGATCACTCTTCTTTCATCACGTAAACAAATTCATGGGATTGAATCTTGCTCATTATCTAAAGAAATCATGCCTGAATTCTTTAAACTGGTTTTGGGAACTCTTTCACTCCTGTTTAATCTCCCAAACACAAACTATTATCACGGGTTACATGTTTATGTAAGATTGAATTTGTTTCTTTTTGTATTTTCAGGTTTTGGATTCCATCTCTGTATCCAGCTCGTAATTGACAACAACATACTGTTTTGGTATGATTTTCCGTTTTTAGTTTCAATTTTTGCTCCACTTATCTATGCCCATGTTTGGATTATTTGTTATGCAGAAATATGAGTTGGATGTTTGAGCAAGAGAGGTGAGTTTGATGTTTAAATCAAAAAGATAAGTTGGATGCTATGCAATTTCAGATCATGTTTGAAGTAGAAATGCGAGTTGGATGTTGCCATGCATGGAAATAGCTTTGCTGAAGCAATGTGTTCTTGGTTGTGTATAGTATTGATCCAATCATAATTTCAATATGATACTAGTGTAGTTTTATTTTATATGATCGTACTCTATTCATTTGTATCAACATTTCGAGTTCAATACAACTTTTTTCAAGCAATGGCTTTATTATGGTTGTTGCTTTGTCTTTTGATATTATGCAACCAAATCACAACTAAAAGCATACGACATGACTCTTATAATGCAATCTAAATTTTTCATTAGTTTCACATTTACACGTGATACACGAGCTATAATGTGCATGAGTTGCAATTTGAAGCCTTTGGCTACGTTTATGCACCTAAAGAGAAATATTCCTTTTTGCTAATATACACTTCTTGTTAAACCAAACGAAAAGAAATCAACAAATCTCACTCGAAAGTAGGATTCGGGAAAGGAGAAATGTTTGATTCAGTTTTTTGATGAACACTAAAATTTGACATTCCGCTGCATTGCGCGGACACACGACTAGTATAAAGAAATCAAAATTTGCATTAAAATACTAATAAATGGGTATAAAGTTGTGGGCCCTCAAGAATTGGCGGTCAAAAACCACATGGCATATTTGCCGTTCACTTTTTTCGGCCGGCAAAAAAAAATGAAATATACCGGCCGGTTGGAGGCATTTCACCGGCAAATTTGGCCTTTTGCCGGTCGGTTGGAGTTGCTCTTAGAGATTAAAAGATCACCATTTTTGTGTTTTTAGTATTTTTAGTGTTGAGTTGGAGAGAGTCATGGGTTGACCACTTCTATAAAATATTAACCAATTTTTACAAATTATTTTACATTAAGTTTTTTGGTGTTTTTTCGTCATTATATTTACAAATTATTTTAAGTAGTGAATTTACCACAATTTACAAATTGTTTGGTAAATAATCCCAAATTTGATAGTTACACTATTGGTTTCTTTGTCTTAAAAAGTGCATATATGCGATATAAACTAAAATAAATTTCCTTCAAAACTATTGATAAGTGTTTTAAGTTTCGAAACTCGAAAATCAGTAATTTGATTTAGATATAAAAAGGCAACATATAAAATCTTCCATAATTTTATTATTTGTTACTAATGTCAAACTTTATTACAAACTGAAGCAAAAAATACCAATTAAAAGATAGATTAAGAAAGAGATTAAAGAGAAGGAAGCCAAAAGCATTATTCCCGTCTATAGCCAAGCACGGTTGGTCGTTAATTCAGTAGATAGAAGAAATGTGTCCAAATTGTCCGTGATTTAAACAAAGGCTTACACAATAAGTGCCGATAGGAAATAGTCACCATCTTTGCTTACCAACCAAAAAAAACACAGTTCAAAGGATTTCATATTGGAACAAGTAGTATTTATCACTTGTTGGATTGTCCCACATAGGAGAAATGAAGGGAAATTCCTTTGTTTAAAAGGTGAATAACATTTGAAGCATTTGAAGGGAACACAGAGGGGCAAAGACTAGAGGTTTTTTTTGGCAAATATGTAACACTCGTGATTTTGGAGGCCCTTAACCTATAATATCGTAACCATATGACCATCATAATGAAGGTTTAGTAAGTTTTTACTTCCTTTTTGTTGGGGAACCATTGGGAATCGATTCGAACGCGAGAAACGAGAGATTTCGGAGGTTCCGCGGGTTGGTGGGCGACCCTAGGTCGCGGCCTAGGGGGCGTAAGTCGCTGGAGTGGTGCTGAGGAAGCGTGAGGCTTACCCCGTGACTTCCAAGCCACGGGCAAAACCACGGGGACCGACCTGAGGGTTTTTAACTCGATTTTTGAGGATCTAACTTCATTCTCTCATAACTTTCTCCTCATAAATCCGATTTTGGTGATTCTTGAACCTAGAGTCTCATCTTTTGAAGCTTCTCAATATGAGATAGAAGAGGATTGGTAATCTTGGGATGATCCAAGGATTTGTGGTCAAGGTAATCTCCTCATCCCTTCGTTTAGATACTAGGGTTTGATATTTTCATCATCTTCCTTACACCCTTCAACCTTGGTATGATTTTGGTAGCTTTGTGGTAAAGGAAACCTTGAGGAGGTGTTGGATCTAAGATCTAGGGAGATTTCTTGGAGGTCTCAAGCCCTCATTAAAGGAGATTCAAGTTTTGGGAGTAAAATTTAGATTTAGCCTAAATCTCGCAAGGTGAGTTCAAGTTGCTTTGTGAAAACTATGTATATGCCAAAATGAGTATTTTGAAGTAATAATGTGTTTACTTTACATTTATCAAAGGTGTTGAGTATTTGACAAAGTTTTCATAATTGGTAAATCGGGTTGTTAAATCTTATAAAATGTCCATATTTGGTTTTTGGGTATTTTAACGTGTAAACCCCAAGCATATATCCTTTTGGTGATTTATTATATAAAATGAAAGTTATTTGACGTTAACGTGATTTTGGTGTTTTTGGTTTATAAATCGTTGGAAATTACACGTCGTCATGTCATGGGACATTTTGGGAAAATGATGAGGGTTTTAAATTGAAAGATGATTTGTCCCAATAAACTCATGTTTTAAGTTGATACTGATAATTGAAAAAATGTATTGCATAAATGTCGTTTAAATGCATTTTACCATTTGAGGACCTTTAATTGTTGACCAAAGAGCACCTTAACTTGGTTGTGACGTAAAAGAGTCGTCGGGACATTTGTCCAGTTTTAATGGCTCAACGTAGAGCCTAGTTTTGATGTACATACTAAAGCACCTTGTTTCATATTAATGATAATTACAGGCTCGAGTGCATTGGTCATTCCTGTGTAGTCATGTAATTTTAGACTGTGTTGCATTTGATCGATAGGCACGTAAGTTAGTCTTTATTTGATGGTTAACTGGATGTTGCGGGATTTAACTTCGGGACCCATGTTTTATGATCTTAACCTTTCAAGTAGACATTAGGAGGGTTGAGTCCGGGGTGGTGCTACCCTGTGTAGGTAAACATTGGGACCTCCGCCATTTGGGGCAATGTCATGGTTGTAACCCTTGAATGTTGTCGGGCCTTTTGGTAAAAATCCAAGAAGATAGAAACTAAGGTCAACCGACTCTTTGGGTGAAACTTGATGAGGAATCGCAGGGACATTTGGACTTCAGGTTGGACATGTCATGCGATTAACGTTGTATGAGTGACATACTTTTGTGTTCCTCCACTCTCAATAGATACGGGTTTCCCCCGTTGTCGGCCACCGGTACCTTGGATGTTTAATTGTCCATGCTTTTATATTTGGATTTTATTCCATTTCATGGTCACGCGAGTATTGAATTTAGTCCCATGTTTTCAGTGGCAAATTATATTTATATGAATTGTCTTCCATAATTTATGAGTTGAGTTTTATGCCCCGCCCGTGTTTTGGGTGTTTCGGGTTATAAAGTTTTATCCGCATTTTTATAAATTAGGAGCCAATTTCTATTCTCCTTTTGAGTGAGCTTTGGGTTGCATATTTTTATAAAGAATGTTTTGCATTTAGGTGTTCATCTTTGAAAATGCATATTATCGGAAAACGAGTCATTTCGTATTTAAAGTAAAGCATTTGAAAAGATCATGATTTAAATTGCATTCTTTCCTTTTAACTAGGTATTTGTTCATGTTGAAAACTCTTGAACTCACTAGGCGTTAGCCTAACCTTTTTATTTGTCGGCATGTGCATCAGGTTCCGGTTGGGAATAGCTCTAGTGACACCGTGATGAGATGAGTGCTAGTTGGGCGCTCGAGAGGTGAATAGCTTGGTAAAGTCTTCCGCATTTGTTTGGGGAGAACAACTTGTATTTGGATTAAGTAACATTCAACTTCAGTTGAGTCCTTATATGTTATTGGAGTTTTATAATTGTTAAGGATAATTATAGAATTTGTATTTGAGGCACGTTAAGTTTTGATTTGTTGAAGGAAGTTTTGTCCCTTGATATTATATCGAAAATTTTTATTAATTGCTCTTACCAAATTTGTGGGTGTTAGAAAATATTATATAGTCGAGGGACTATATATATAATCAAAGACTTAGCACTTTGCACTTGCAGAAAATTTCCTTACATTTTTGGTCCTAACAGTTAACGGCCAGTTAACTCCGTTAGTTATTTCGGTTATTTTTGGAGAAAAAAAAATGAACCTTTGCACCTCTTCATGAAATATTGCACATTTTCGGATTTTCTACTATATATATGTAATATGATAGTTTCCTTCATTTTTATCTAGTTTTTTCCATGTTTTTCATCTTCTTCACTACAGAATATCATGATGATCCATAAGAAGAACTTGTAGGATCATTGCATAAAGTTCTTAAACTCGACGAGGTCCTGGGAGGAATTAGCCTAGATCCATCAACGACCTAGTGGGGGTTAATATTCCTTAAAGATGGTGATTTAATCACGCCCTGGTTTTATTATCTTGATTGATCAATTTCGTTTCTGTCCTTTACCCTTTTCTAACATTTCATTACATCCTAATCCATCCATCCCAATCTTCAACACCCCCACCCCTCTTCTGGTGAACCCCCTCCTTTCTAGAAATAAACTCTGATTCCCCATTAAATTGCAAAGTTACACCATATGATTTCATGGCCTACTTCAGATCATCGTACCAGATGCACATAAATATTTGTGGTTTTCAACTCTTTGTTCAACAAAGAACACACACATACACAGAGGTTCGAAATGGGTTTACGAAACCCTATTAAAAACGAGGTTCAAAATGCAGAACATTTGGTGGTATATCGTATAATAAGATCAAGGTTGCACATGCGTAGGGGTGGGGGTTTAGCAACCGGTGGAGATGGTAGTGGTGGTGGTGACTTCACTTCTGGTAAACTTTTCATATTTAGGAAAATATAAACTTTTTCGCGATGCACAAATGCTTATGTTCAAAATTAGCTTTTTGTATAAACACAACAACATGCTCCACGAATGGTTTATAAGCATACACATTCATTTTATGTTAAAACACAACAACATGGCTATGATGACCCTCTTCTTATCACCGACTCCCTTTCTTTCACTTATGCTTTCCTCCTTATAACATTATTAAACATCATACTTAACAACAGCTTTACAAGTTCCTTTTACTCTGTGTTGTACTAAAAACTAAAACGCACTTGCATACTAACTATAATATTCAACTAGAAAAACTAGAGTTTTTTGTCACAAAATTTCTTTGCTCACATACGTCCAGGCCACTGTAGGCTAGAGATGCACAACTAGGACCAGGTCTGAGGACCAAGATTGTAAAAACCCCGGTTTAGGATTTAGTTAGGAACCTCCAGTTACGACCAGTTATGATTTTTTATGCCTAGGACTGGTTAAGGCCCAGAACGGGGACTCATTTAGAACAGATCTTTGACCAGTTTTTTCAAAAAGTTGGCATTTTTTCATAATTTTATGACATACATAGTTACATACTTAAGTACATATACATATATACACACAAGCGCGCACACACACACACAAGACATACTATGAGGGTACATACACACACACACATAGCACATATATACATTACACAAACATACATGATTACCAAGTCACTAACATTAAGCCAAATTCGAGCACTGTTCGAATCTTATTCGGTTAAAGAGGTGCTAGTGCCGCATTGGTACTTCGAGAAAGATGAGAATCATATCATATATCAAATTTGATCAAGTTTATATTTCTACTTATGAGGATTGGATTTATTCAGATGTTTGACATTACTAGATGGGAAACTATGACTCTACCAGTAACAGATGATGACCATGTCAATGTTCATTAGTAGGTAAGTTTCAAATGCCTATTATGGTCTAAGAATGCTTGTTACCAGCTATTGGGATCAACATTGTTTTAAGGTGGAGTTTCTGGCGTTTGGTATTTTTTTCGTGATTTTGTATCAAGGTGAAATGTTAAATTTTGCGACACAAAATCATGTTGTTGGACATGGACTTCCTTAATCCCACAACAGAATCATCATTTAGGACGCAGACTTTCATGTATGATTTTGTGGAAGCGATAGAAACACTATCAAGGGAGCGGACGCTTCCCCGAGCTGAATAGTGTGATCATTGGTCTCCATTCGTTTTTGGACAAAGTAAGGTTGTCAGTGAGCATATTGACAGCAAGAAGATGACATTTGATCTTTTAGTACAACAACTAAAGCAGCCCTTGTTCTAAAAACGTTATTAACATCAGCATCATTCTTTTTAACTAACAACAGAGGTGATGCAAAAGGAAAGTTGTTTGTTAACTTGTAGCAACACTTTACAATCTTCCAATCTCTTTCTTAAGATAGCATTGCACATTTATAGGACCTAATGTTTAACTTGTTCATTATTTGGAATCAAACGGAATAGCGAGATCTTCTATTTTCTTGTTGGTGTCAGTCCTTTGAGTTCCATGAATTTCACTTGGGGAAAATTTTCAACTATAACCGCCAATGTAGCCTTCTAGTCGCAAATAGTGGCTCTTATACTAATTGTAATGAACACAATTGGGATCATTGATCTAAGTAGCAAACTTTTGTGTTATAATTACTCGATACATGTCTGATATCACATCCTCTTGTATAGTTATATATATAATCCAAAAGGCCTAATATGAAGAAAATGATATAAATTAGTTACTAAATAAATAGAATAAGTATTTTATTTAGTATTTTTATTACTCCTTTTGGGACCACTTTACACGTGTCTTTCCAAGGGAATTTTGTTTAGAAATGCTAGAAGCATGTTAAGGGGTTATAAGGCGTGGAGTATCTTGTTTTGGGGTTTTCTATGAAAAAAGTGAAATGAGAAAATACAACACCAGAGGCGTTCTCTGTGTGTAGTTGAACTCCATTGATAGCTGTTCTATCATTGGTATCAGAGCTTTACGTTCCAGCAGTCCTGTGTGGTGTATGGTGCGGGTGACAAACGTTCAACTGATGGAAAGGTACGAAGAAGCTGCTCGTAGATTGGATGGTCACGATGATGCGTTGAGGCAGATTCAAGCAAGTATTGCAGAACTTAAGATCTTGAATGTTGAACTGGCACAGGGTATGAAAACTCTACTGACTTCTCAGGAAAGAAGGTAATCCAGCCTGAACCTTCGTCTGAGTATGTATTGGACGATGAGGGTGACGATGAAGCTGATTCCAACAAGTTTAAGAACAAACCAGGTTATCAATTGGTCAACCGAATGACCAAATTGGAATTTCCATCATTTGATGGGGAGGCCTTCAAGGACTGGTACTACAAATGTAATCAGTTCTTTGATCTTGATAATACCCTAGAGAACATGAAGATTCGACTCGTTGCAATCCATTTGAAAGGGAGGGCTCTTCAATGGCACCAGGGTTTTATGCCTGAGATGGAAGGGAAGCAACTTGGGTGGGAGAAGTATATTGAGGAACTCAGGGAACAGTTCGTTGATGGAATCGTTTCCAAACCTTTGATCGAACTCAGAAATCTTAAACTAACTACCTGTTGGGAACTGAATAATTCATCAAGTATGGTTAATGCTGCTGGTTCAGAGTTAATACTGCTAGAAGATTTAAAGGTTAATACTGCTGAGTGTTACTACTGCTAGTATTAATTAATACTGCTAGTCAAAGTTAGTGCTGCTTGAACAAAGTTAGTACTGCTTAGCTAGTTAGTACTGCTAGTGGTTAGTACTGCTTAGTAGTTAATGCTGCTAGAAGGAAGTTAATGCTGCTGAAGATTAATACTGCTTATATGATGAAGATTCGTATGAAAGGATATACATGGAAGCTTAGAGATATACATGGAAGATATACTGAAGATATTTTATTTATTGTAATTATCTTTGTATTCAGTATATATTGTATAGTTTAGAATAATATTTTAACTTTCAGTTTTCATTCTTTTAGAGAGAAAATCAACCTCAAGGCATAGATCCTAATTCTAGAGAAGTAGAATTCGTATTGGTGAGTCTGTTCATCAATATTGAGGTTGAGTGAGTAATCTTGTAACTTCAAAGCATTAAATATAAGTTTACAGTTTGTTGATTATATTTTGTTTTTATTTTCTGTTTGATTAAATATCAAAGTGTTATTCCGCAAACTTCTTTGATATTGTTTCTGAGAATTAATTCTTGTTGAGAATTCGATCCTGACAAGTGGTATCAGAGCCAAACTCTCTCAGAAACAGTTATTCATCATGGAAAATCTTACAGAATCAAGCAGTACTTTGGTTTCAAAAGTTCCAATGCTTAGATCCAATGAATTTGACATGTGGAAGATCAGAATCAAGCAATATATTCTCCTCACAGATTACTCTATGTGGGACATCATTGAGAATGGCCCATCTGATGAAGGAAAGATTGGTGAAGATGGCAAAAGAACCCCTCCAAAGACAGATGCAGACAGGAAGACAAGGCAGACAAAGATGAAAGCCTTGAGCACACTGCTCTTGGCCATTCCAAATGAGTATCAACACCAATTCTGCAATTGCACTGATGCACAGATGCTCTGGAATGCTCTAGAGAAGAGATTCTCAGGTACCAAAAGTACCAAGAGAAATCAAAAGGCAATCTTAAAGCAACAGTATGAAAACTTCATCTCAACTAAGAATGAGTCCATGACTCAAACTTTTGACAGGTTTAATAAACTAATTGGTGAACTAGCTACTATGGGAGTACAGATTGATCAAGATGATGTGAACAGAAAGTTCTTAAGGTCCCTTGGAGATCAATGGACCATGTACACTGTGTCATTCAGACAGAATGATCAGTTGGAAGAAAAAGAACTTGATGATATGTACAATGATATTAGAGTATTTGAAGC
This sequence comes from Arctium minus, assembly GCA_954870635.1. NCBI lineage: Eukaryota > Viridiplantae > Streptophyta > Magnoliopsida > Asterales > Asteraceae > Arctium > Arctium minus. Next base: position 46,891,609 of record OX941096.1, read on the forward strand.
TGAGGTGGAGGCAAAGAAGAAGCCTTCTGGATATATTCATAATGCTGCACTCCTATCAGCATCAATTGACTCTACTGCTAACCCTGAATCAGTTAATGCTGCTAATGGAACAAATCAAGATAAAGGCACTGATTCTGTGTTTGAAGCCTTTCTTTCTAATCATGGAAATTCCTCTTTGATTAATGATGACTTAGAACAACTCCATTCTGATGATCTGGAAGAGATGGATATTAAATGGCAGATGGCCATGCTCTCCATGAGGGTTAAGAAGTTTATAAAGAGGACTGGAAGAAACAACTTCTCCCAAAGAAGAGAAGATGGAGCAGGGTTTGATAAATCAAAGGTAGAATGCTACAAATGCCATCTGAAGGGACATTTTGCTAGAGAATGCAGAAGTGGATTGTCTCACAACAACAACCATCAACAAGCTCAATCTGGAAGCTTCAATAACAACAGAAACTCTGCTCAAGCTCTTGTTTCTCAACAAGGAATGGGGTTTGATTGGAGTGATCAAGCAGAAGAAACTATTCAGAATCAAGCTCTTATGGCTAAAGTATCTGATCTCCCATCTGAGGTAAGTTCTAATCTCTGCTCTAAAACTTGCATAGACACTGTTAAAAGGTACAGGGATCACAATCAGAAGATGAGTGATGACCTTAAGAGATTAGAAAAGGATATAAAAGACTATGTAAGGATTGTAGAGAGATTTGAAGATCAGATCAAAGGTTTTCAAGCCAATGAACTACAACACTCATATGACACCAATTACTGGCAGTGGGAGAAAAAGGATTTAGAACTTAAACTGACCAAATCTAAAGAGGAGAGTGAAAAACTGAAAGAGGAGCTAACCAAGGTTAAGCTTGATGTAGAAAAGTTTTCCAATGCTTCTAAAGCAATGGACTATTTACTACAAAATCAGATTCATGATAAGCTGAGAAGAGGAATTGGGTACAATGCAACACCTCCACCATATAACAACAATTACATTCCTCCTACTTCAGACCTGTTAGACACCAAAGATAGGAAGGACTTGCCTGAGGGAGCCACTGAAATAGATCCCTTAGATGAGGTAGTTGTTGAGGATAAGACTGAGAAAGAGGTTGGCAAGAGTAAGGAGAACAAGGTGAGTGATAAGATTCCTCTAGAGAATAACATTATCACCAATGATGATTATGGAAGGGCTTGGATCAAATCCAAGGACATAGAGAAGACAGAGGGAAAGTCTGGTAAGGTCCATTACAAACAGACCACAGTTGTGAATCCAGGTCCTTGCCAACAGTGTGCATGTAAGAAGAATGATCCCCAAAAACAGGACAAAAAGAGGGGAAATCAAAGAAACTGGAATAATCAGTGGGCACAAAAACAAGGGGTTGATCTGGGTAAAATCAATAGACCAAAACCTTGTTTTATATGTGGCAAATTGAATCATCTTGCAAAATTCTGTTATTTCAATCCTATGAAACAAAGGATGAATTTCCAAAGATCCATGCAAAAACCCTTTGGTTATAAGAAAATTGAAAAGAACCATGTGGCTAAGAAAACTGTTAAAACTAAAAGCCACATGAAGAAAAAGTCTGTTAAAGAAAGTGTCAATATGTGGATTCCTAAAAGCACTAAAACTGTTAGTACTGCTACCACAAATAGTGTTGCTGACAATGATAGTGCTGCTAGAAGTAATACTACTGCTAACAATGTTAATGCTGCTAACAAGGTTAGTACTGCTAAATCTGTTAGTATTGCTAACTCTGTTAGTACTTCTAAGGTTAGTACTGCTTCTAGTGTTGGTTCTGCTAAGCCAATCATATTGACAAAGTACTCTAATAAAGAGTGCTCTGAGTTTAAAAACCTCATTAAAAAGGAATGTAAATACTTTGATGAGAAAGGGAGACCCAAGACCACTTTTGCTTGGGTCCCCAATCATACTAATTGATTTATTTAATGTGCAGGGCAACCAACAGCTCAAGGGAAAGAGCATATGGCATGTTGATAGTGGTTGCTCTAGGCACATGACTGGCAACATGTCATGCCTTCAGGATTTCAAGCATATTAATGGAGGACATGTTGCATTTGGAGACAATCTTACTGGTGGTAAGATAAGTGGAAAAGGTAATGTCACCAAAGGTAAGATGACATTTGAGGATGTCTACTATGTTGATCAATTAAAGTACAACCTGTTAAGTGTATCACAGGTTTGTGACAAACAACATAGTATATTATTTACTAATACTGAGTGTATGATTCTTGCTCCAGGGTTCAAGGTAGTTGATGAAAGCATGATACTACTTAGAACTCCAAGACAGGACAATGTTTACTGTCTTGATTTGGACAATGTTGATAGTGATTCATCTCTAAATTGTCTTGTTTCAAAAGCTTCTGTAGATGAATCCTCCCTTTGGCACAGAAGGATGTGTCACTTGAATTTCAAGACTATGAACAATCTTGTTAAAAATAACCTTGTAAGAGGTTTACCTTCAAAAGTCTTTTCATGTGATGATCATTGTGTTGCTTGTCTTAAAGGCAAACAACACAAAACTTCTCATAAGACCAAAGAGTTAAATTCTGTTTCTACTTGTCTCCAGTTATTGCATATGGATCTGTTTGGTCCTACAAATGTTATGAGTATAGGCAAGAAATCTTACTGCTTGGTTATTGTTGATGATTACTCCAGATTTACTTGGGTATATTTTCTAAGGACTAAGGATGAAACAAGTGGTCTTATCAAATCCTTTATTCTAAGAATTGAAAACCAAACTAATCAAAGAGTAAAAGTCATTAGATCAGATAATGGAACTGAGTTTAAAAATCATGATCTAAACACCTTTTGTGAAGAAAAAGGTATTGAGAGACAATATAGTGCTCCTAGGACTCCTCAACAGAATGGTGTTGCTGAAAGGAGAAATAGGATACTAATAGAGGCTGCTAGATCTCTGTTGGCTGATTCAAAATTGCCAATTACCTTCTGGGCTGAAGCAGTTAATACTGCTTGTTATGTCCAAAACAGAGTTCTAATGGTCAAGCAAAAGAACAAGACCCCATATGAGCTTTTAAATAAAAGAAAACCTTTTATTGGTTTCTTTAAACCTTTTGGGTGTCCTTGTACAATTCTAAATACCAAATCTCACTTAGGTAAGTTTGATAGCAAAGCAGATGATGGATTTCTTGTTGGATATTCATCTCAGAGTAAGGCCTACAGAGTATTTAACTCTTCTTCTAGAATAATTGAAGAAAGTGACAATGTCAAATGCAATGAGAACACACCAAATCCTGTTGGGTCTGGACCTCAGTGGCTATTTGACATTGATTCACTAACTAACTCTTTTGGTTTCAGTAATGAGTATACAGGAACAGGTAGTGGAGAATCAGAGATCACACAAGTTCAAGAAAGTATATCTAAATCTGTGATTTTTCCCATACCCACAGTAAATTCAGTTGAAGACTGTGAAAAGGAATCATTTACTGAACCAAGTCAGAGTGAAGAAGACTCTAGAGATGAGGAGACTCAAGAAAACAATGAAGTGGCATCTGAAAACACTTCAGTTGAGTTGCATGAATCTAATCTTGAGGCTGGATTAAATGAAGAATCTAGTTACAACACCAGAGTTCAAAAGAATCATCCTCCACAGTTGATAATAGGAGATATCTCTTCTCCTATGATGACTAGACATCAAAGCAGACTTCAGGAAATGCAAGATCAACAGCATACAGTGCTTTCTTGTTTTCTATCACAGCTTGAGCCTAAAAAGGCACATGATGCTATGAAAGAATCCAGCTGGATAGAAGCAATGCAAGAGGAACTGTTACAGTTCAAGCTACAAGATGTGTGGGATCTAGTAGACCTTCCTAAAGGTCACAGAGCAATTGGCACAAAATGGATCTTCAGAAACAAGAGAGATGAAAGAGGTATTGTTATAAGAAACAAAGCAAGGCTGGTGGGACAAGGCTATACTCAAGAAGAGGGTATAGATTATGAAGAAGTTTTTGCACCTGTAGCTAGGATAGAAGCAATCAGACTATTCCTAGCCTATGCTTCTTACATGAACTTCAAAGTCTATCAAATGGATGTAAAAAGTGCTTTTCTCTATGGATCAATTGAAGAAGAAGTATATGTCTGTCAACCACCAGGGTTTGAAAACCCAAGCTATCCAGACAGAGTATACAAATTAAAGAAAGCACTTTATGGACTACATCAAGCCCCAAGAGCATGGTATGACACTCTGTCATCCTATCTCTTGGAAAATGACTTTGAAAGAGGAGTCATTGATAAGACTTTATTTATCAAAAGAAAGAAGAATGATATCTTGGTGGTCCAAATCTATGTTGATGACATTATCTTTGGATCTACAAGAAACAACATGTGCAAGGAGTTTGAGGATTTAATGCATCAAAGGTTCAAAATGAGTTCCACGGGGGAACTTACTTTCTTCCTTGGACTCCAAGTTCAACAGAAGTCAGATGGCATTTTCATATGTCAATCCAAGTATGTGCAGGATATTCTAACCAAGTTTGGTTTCTCAGAATCAAAACCTGCCAGCACACCTATGGAAACACACAAGCAGATCACAGCAGATCTTGAGGGGGAGGATATGGATGTGCATCATTATAGATCCATGATTGGCTCTCTCATGTATCTCACAGCATCAAGGCCAGATATAATGTTTCCAGTCTGTGTATGTGCAAGATTTCAAGTTAGGCCAAAGCAATCTCACTTTCAAGCTGTTAAGAGGATATTCAGATATCTCAAAGGGCAACCCAGATTGGGACTTTGGTATCCTCATAACTCACCTTTTGACCTAATAGCATACTCAGACAGTGATCTAGGTGGGACAAACTTGGACAGAAAATCTACTTCTGGAGGATGTCAGTTTTTGGGTGCTAGACTAGTCTCATGGCAGTGCAAGAAACAAACCACAGTATCCACATCTACAAAAGAGGCAGAGTACATAGCAGCTGCAAGTTGCTGTTCTCAAGTCTTATGGATTCAGAATCAAATGTTGGATTATGGGGTAACCTTTCTACACACTCCAATCTTTATTGACAACAGCAGTGCTATTAGCATTGTAAATAATCCAGTCAAGCACTCAAAGACAAAGCACATTGAGATCAGGTATCACTTCATACGAGATTGTAATGAAAAGAAACTTATTCAAGTTGTCAAAGTTCACACTGATAATCAGTTTGCTGATCTATTCACTAAAGCTTTTGATGTGGGTAGATTCACTTTCTTGGTAACAAGTGTGGGAATGATAAACTCTGAATAATCTTCTTCTCAAAAAGTGGTTTTATACCTGTATATTTTTCTTGGTGTTACTAATCTTCTTTTTCAGGATATGCATAGCAGTACTCAGTGTTAAGCAAGTTTAAAAGGAGTAAGTGTAGTTAATACTGCTAGTGGTTAATACTGCTAGTAGTTAATACTGCTAGTAGTTAATACTGCTAGTGGTTAATACTGCTAGTAGTTAATACTGCTAGTAGTTAATACTGCTTTCAGTTAATACTGCTAGTAGTTAATACTGCTAGTGGTTAATACTGCTAGTAGTTAATACTGCTTTCAGTTAATACTGCTAGTAGTTAATACTGCTCTAGGTTAATACTGCTTATATTCCGAATACTATAAATACTATTTGCCCGCCTAAATGTTCATAACGACTCTTTGCATACTGTTCTCTTGCGCTCAAAACCTTTTCTCTCTCAAGTTCGAAGTTTTCAGGCAAGCTTTTCACTAAGATCAATGGCATCCATGACTTTCATCGACGAGCACAACGAGATTGCGATGCTACAAAAGCCAAAGCAAGCTTCAGGATTTCATCAGATTGTGGATTTCCTCAAGACAAGCCACATTGCTCATGCTCTTATTGTATCACCTACAATCTACATTGAGCATCAAAGGCAGTTCTGGGCTAATGCAACCATTGTTGTGGAAAATGGTGTGCAAATGATCAAGACAAGAATCTGTGATCAATCACTAACAGTTACTGAAGAGGTTATTCGCATCAGTCTACGTCTAGACGATGCCTCTGGTATAACTTCTATCCCAAATGATGAACTGTTTACAACTCTTACAAGAATGGGGTATGGAGGCCCATTGGGTGTTTTCAAATTTTCTAAAGCAAAATTCTCACCCCAATGGCGTTTCTTTGTCCATACTCTTATGCATTGTATATCCAAAAAGACTACTGGATGGAGTGAGTTCAGCAGCACTATTGCTTATGCTTTGGTGTGCTTGGCCACTGCAGAAAGTACAATTTTTCTAAAATGATTTTCAATGATCTTGTCTCAAACATGGGAAACAAAAAGAGCTTCTTTATGTATCCCAGGTTTATTCAAGAAGTTATTACTAATCAATTGACGGATATACCTCAACCTGTTGGGGTATATGTACCAAAACCCCCCAAAGGCAAGGTTTTCTCAAATATGAGAAGATCTGCTGGGGACTCTGAAGGAGTTGACACCCCATTGTTCTCTACAATGATGGTGGTGTCCCAAACCAATGAAGGTATGGTAGCAGGGTCAAGGCCCCCATTAGACCAACCCACTGCTAGCCACGCCCAACCTTCCCTCTCAAAATCAATTCCCCAGTCCCTTCTTGAAAAACCAACCTCTCCCATCACCCAAACTTACAAGAGAAAACAGGTAAAGAAGGCTCCTTCCCTTCTTGTACCATTACCCACTAAGCCTATAAGCCCTCTAAGGGAGAATTCTCCCCTAGAGAATATCCAAAGGGAAACCACAAGGGTGTCTCCCAACCCAAAGGAGGTGCTCTCTTAGGAGGAGGTAGAGCATATGGGTGATGAGGCTGCCACTACTCCTGCTAGTACAGAGGAGGAAAGTGGTAACATCAATAAGACCTCCCCCATGGCAACTTTGGGTGAGCAATCATCCAAAGGTCCCAGGTGCCAAGAACCCAAGGGGGTGGATAGTGCTTCTGCTAGGCAGAAGACTTCCACTACAAAAAGATCCAATGATCCTTCAAAAGAGGGTAACACTTCTGGAGAAGGTGAGGACAGATATAACTATTATGAATTGATGGAAACCATGGGCAACATCAACATGGATGTACTCAAACAGGGCAAAGATATAGAAGAGCTTAAACTCATAGTTCTGTCACAACAAGAACAAATCATCAAATTGAAGCAAATGGTAAGGAAACTGATTCTGCAAAGGAAGAAGAAACAATTTGTGCTCAGAAGGAGGAAACCAGTGACTGATGCTCCCAAAAAGGGGGAGTCAGAAGCTGATGCCAAAGCTAAGGGGGAGCAAGAGGAAAAACATGATGTTGAGGGGGAGAATGAGCAAGCAGCAGAAACAGAGCCAGCAGCAGAAACCATTAATACTGCCAGTTCAAGCAAAGCAGCAGAAATGGTTAATACTGCTGAGCTGAAAGAAGCAGCAGAAACAGTAAAAGAGGTACTTACAGAGCTTGAGATTGCAGAAACACTCATCAAAGCCAAACATGATACTCCCAAGGTCACCTCAAAGGCCAAAGGAGTTGTCATAAAAGAAAGAGGTGATGCAGCAAAGAACTCTAGCATTGAGAAGGTGATAGGTAAAGAGAAAGGTAAGGCAAAGCTAGTTGAATCTGATAAACCAATGAAAAAGCAGAAGCTGATTGAATCAGATGAAGCTCTAGCTAGGAAGATACAGGCTGAACTTGAAGAAGCAGAAACCATGCAAGTGCAAAAGGATAGAGAGATAGCTAAAGCAATGGCTGCAGAGTTAAACAAAGCCTATCAACAAAGCTTAGCAACAAAACAAGCCAAGCAGAAAGCCACATCTTTGAGGAAGCCTGCTAAGATCAAAATGGCTGCAAGGAAAAGACAACCTTCAAAGACATACCTGGGTGCTCAAGAGAGAAAGAAAATGATTACTTTCCTCAAGGGTGCAGTAGGTGTCAAGGTAGAGATGTTTTCAAAGATGTCTTTTGAGAAGCTCAAGAAAATGTATGATTCTGAGATGATAAAGCTTCAAGGGGATGATCTTGCAAGGGTTGAAATGGAGAAAAGAATGAAAGAAAGCAATGATTTCTTACAAAAACCATTCCCTGATGAGCAAGAAACTCCAGAGAAGGAAACAACAATTGGTGAAAGTCTAAGGACTTTAAAAAGAACAAAGATGATTGCCAGGAGAAAGCCTACAAAGAAGCCTAGATTAGTGGAAGAAGAGGCTGAAAAGGTTGCTGAAGAAGAAGAGGCACCTGAGTCATCTACAATGAAAGAACCTGCAAGTACTGAGGATGTCAAGATGTACATGGTTGTGATGGACAAAGTGCCTGAACCAATTGCAGCAGAACCTGTAGGAGTTAAACCTCCTGAAGTCATTCACTGGGATGTTTTGGAAGTAGATGACAAGAAGTATATCAGACTGAAGAGAAAAGATGAAAAGTATGAAGTCTACAGTACTTGGGCTAAAATTGTCAGAACATGCTCAAGGTCTGATATTGAAGAAATGTTTGATATAGGGATGAAGTTGTATGCAGATCAGTTGAAAGCTCCAGGGATTTCAATTACAAAACTGGTGATGGAGTATCTGTGTATGATGTTCAAACCTGATGAAGTGAAGGAGATCATAAGGAGTGTTTTTCAAGCAGTTACCAATTGGACTTTGTATGAAACTAGTGGCGTATATTCTGTGACTTTGGATAGAAATCACATTGAATACTTCCTAGTGGATAAAGTATACAACCATAGCAGATTGAAACTTCATTTAATGTTGAAGAAGAAGCTTGGATGTGGTGAAAATTCAGAAATGGCTAAATATTTGATCCAAAGAACAATTAATCAAAGTTTGGGATTGGATGCAAATACTGGAATTTAGGTCATGATGGAGTTTTGGGAGCATCTTGAAGAAGATCTGAAGAACTTGACTTCTTTTCCTAAAAGTCAAGTTAGGGGGAGATTGTTGGGAACTGAAGAATTCATCAAGTATGGTTAATGCTGCTGGTTCAGAGTTAATACTGCTAGAAGATTTAAAGGTTAATACTGCTGAGTGTTACTACTGCTAGTATTAATTAATACTGCTAGTCAAAGTTAGTGCTGCTTGAACAAAGTTAGTACTGCTTAGCTAGTTAGTACTGCTAGTGGTTAGTACTGCTTAGTAATTAATGCTGCTAGAAGGAAGTTAATGCTGCTGAAGATTAATACTGCTTATATGATGAAGATTCGTATGAAAGGATATACATGGAAGCTTAGAGATATACATGGAAGATATACTGAAGATATTTTATTTATTGTAATTATCTTTGTATTCAGTATATATTGTATAGTTTAGAATAATATTTTAACTTTCAGTTTTCATTCTTTTAGAGAGAAAATCAACCTCAAGGCATAGATCCTAATTCTAGAGAAGTAGAATTCGTATTGGTGAGTCTGTTCATCAATATTGAGGTTGAGTGAGTAATCTTGTAACTTCAAAGCATTAAATATAAGTTTACAGTTTGTTGATTATATTTTGTTTTTATTTTCTGTTTGATTAAATATCAAAGTGTTATTCCGCAAACTTCTTTGATATTGTTTCTGAGAATTAATTCTTGTTGAGAATTCGATCCTGACACTACCACGGTAAGTGAATACAATTCTCAATTCAATGCTTTGAGAAATCAAGTCTCTGTACCCCCTGACATCTTGTTGGATTTATATATCGGTGGTCTCACCAACGAGATTATGCACACTGTCCAATTGATGGATCCAAAAACTCTCAATCAGGCAATGAAATTGGCAAGGATCCAAGAGGGTGAGTATTATGCACTTTGGGGTCTCGAACCTCCCAAATCACCTGAATCCCATACCGAAGCTGCTCTAAACACTCTAATCTCCGGCAAAAATAACCGAACCGCCAGTTCTACCAATTCCCCGGCACCCACTTCCTTGCCCGCTCCAAAATTCTTACCCTCAACCTTTTCCAATCAGACTTCCTTCATTTCCAACTATAGAAAACCACCCATACTTCAGTCCGTGCAAAAAACCTATTCCAAACCTGCCTATTCTTCAAACTCGAACCCAATCAACCAAAACAAATCGAGCCCTATAAGACAGTTAACTAAGAAAGAGTATGATGAGAAACGAAAGAACAATCAATGTTTCTTTTGTAATGAACGTTATGTCCCAGGTCACAAGTGCAAAAACAGTAAGTTATACATGTTATTGTGTCCGGATGTTCAAGAAGACATAACTGAGGAAGTTGAATTCAATGAATTGGGGGAATCTGGGTTCCTAATATAGAAGAAGAGACTAACATGGCTTTGTCAATACATGCCATTTTGGGCTCCTTTGGGTTGCAAACTCTACAGGTGTTCGGTACGGTGAAAAAACAACAGGTATCCATGTTAATTGATAGCGGAAGTACCAACAATTTCATCGATCTAGCCTTGGCAAAAAAATTGGGTATCAAATTAACTCCGATTCAAACCAGGAAGATTTTCGTGGCTGATGGGTTTGAACTCTCTGTCCAATTTTTGTGTAAAAAAGTCCGGTGGTCAATCCAAGGGGTTCAGTTTGTGGATAATTTTCTAGCCATGCCACTAGGGGGTTATGGGGTTGTGCTTGGAATTCAATGGTTGTCGTCGCTAGGAGACATTAAATGCAACTTTCAGCAACTCTTTATGGAATTTAATTGGCTGGGAAAATTGGTAAACCTGGAAGGTATGACTTCAGACAGTAGAAGGCAGTCAAAGGGGCATTTTAACACCGTTTGGCAGGAAGATCAAGCGTATTTAGTAGATTCACCTGAAAGGTGCCCTCAATTATGGTCCATCAGTTTATCATCAGATCAAAGCAACACCTTAGACTCCTCTAAACAAGCAGAACTTACACAGTTGTTAAGTGAGTTTGAAGTGGTGTTTAGCATGCCAAAGACACTTCCTCCGAAAAGGAATCAGGACCATAGCATTCTTCTGAAACAGGGGAGTAATCCGGTCAATCTCAGAGCATATCGATATGGGGCGCTACACAAAAACATCATTGAGGAACTAGTTCAAGAGATGCTTCACAATGGTGTTATCAGGCCAAGCCACAGTGAATTCGCATCACCGGTGGTGCTAGTTAAGAAAAAAGACGGTTCATGGAGGTTTTGTGTGGACTACCGTAAGCTGAATCAGTTGACTGTGAAGGACCAATTCCCTATTCCTATTGTAGAAGAGTTAATAGATGAGCTATATGGAAGCCAATTTTTCTCAAAACTGGATCTAAGGAGCGGTTATCACCAGATCAGGACGAGGGAACAAGACATTGGGAAAACGGCATTTCGCACTCATGAAGGTCTGTACGAGTTTGTCGTTATGCCATTTGGCCTTTCTAACGCTCCCGCCACTTTCCAAGGTCTTATGAACGACGTATTCAAACCTTACTTAAGAAAGTTCGTCTTAGTCTTCTTCGACGAAATTCTTATTTATAGTAAGACTTGGAGGGAACATATTTCTCATTTGCGGTTGGTGATTCAGACGTTGAGACTGCAATCCTTGTACGCAAAAGCATCAAAGTGCACTTTTGGCAGCAGACAAGTGGATTACTTGGGGCACATAATCAGCTGAGAGGGAGTTAGAGCGGATCCAAGGAAAGTGGAGGACATGGTTAATTGGCCAAAGCCGACATCCCTTAAGGAGTTGCGAGGTTTCCTAGGGGCTTACCGGCTATTATCGACGTTTTGTCAAGGACTATGGGAAGATTGCAAAACCCTTGACAGAACTGCTTAAAAAAGGGGCTTTTGGTTGGAATTTACAGGCCGATCAAGCGTTCGATGAGTTAAAGAAATCCATGATTCATACTCCTGTTCTTGCACTCCCAAACTTTGTTGAACCATTCACAATTGAAACTGATGCTTCCGGGGCAGGGGTGGGGGCAGTGCTTACTTAGAACAAGCATCCAATTGCTTTCTTTAGTAAAGCTTTAGGACCCCGACACTTACAATTAGCCACTTACGAAAGGGAACTCATAGCGATAGTAGCAGCAATCCATCGTTGGAAAGGGTATGTATTGGGCAAGCCATTCATTATTAAAACCGATCACCAAGCCTTAAAGCACATCTTAGATCAAAAAGAGTGTAACCCGACTCTACAAAAGTGGCTCAGCAAACTCTTAGGTCTACAATACACGGTGGTCTATCAAAAGGGCTGTGATAATTTGGTGGCAGATGCTTTGTCAAGACGCCCCCATGATGGCTCTTTGTCAAGTTGTTTAGCGATTTCCAGTGTATTTACGAGCTGGAAATAGAAGATTCATGCAAGTGTTGTTGCTGACGGAAAATTGCAGGGATTAATCGATGTCCTGAAAACCGACCCTGCCTATTCAGACAAGTACTCTATGAAGGATGGTTGCTTATTTAGAAAAGGAAGAATGGTAGTTGGCGATAATGCAGAACTGAAATTGGACTTGATCAAATTCTTCCATGCTAGTGCTTGGGGAGGTCACTCGGGAATTCACGCGACCACCCAGAGGCTGTCAAGATCAGTTTACTGGAAAGGGATGCAAGCTCAGGTCCGTAACTTTGTGAGAGGTTGTCACGTTTGTCAACAATGTAAATATGACATGTCGGCATCTCCGGGGCTGTTACAACCCATCGATATACCTGAAAAGTTTTGGTCGGTGGTGACAATGGACTTTGTGGAGGGATTGCCCAAGTCGGGAGGTAACACTACCATCCTCGTGGTGGTTGACAAGTTAAGTAAATTTGGCCACTTCCTCGCTCTTAAACACCCTTACACAACTGTTACAGTAGCACAACTCTTCCTAGATCACATAACCAAATTATACGGGATGCCGGACAAGATTATCTCAGATCGTGACCCTATTTTCTTGAGCAATTTCTGGAATGAGTTATTCCGAGTCCACAAGATCACTTTAGCGCATTCCACAACCTACCATCCCCAATCTGATGGCCAGACCGAAGTGCTCAACAGATGTCTCGAAACCTACATGCGATGTTTTACTTTGGAAGCACCGACGACTTGGTCGAAATGGATTCCTCTAGCTCAGTTATGGTACAACACCACTCATCATTCGAGTCTCAAGATGTCACCTTACGAAGCTCTATTTGGTCAACCACCCCCTAATTATATTCACTATCATCCCAAAGACTCGGCAAACCAAATCGTCGATTCGGTGCTGCGAGAAAGGGAGGTTGTTGTGCAGTTACTCAAGTCCAATCTGGTCAAGGCTCAGCAACGGATGAAGATCCAAGCTTACAAGCACCGTAGTGAAAAGAACTATGCAGTTGAGGATTGGGTTTATTTGAAGCTTCAACCATATCGCCAACATTCTGTCAATCGGAGGGCTTTTCACAAGTTGGCTGCCAAGTTTTATGGTCCTTATGAAATCACCAGAAAGGTAGGAACCGTTGCTTATCAGTTGAAATTACCTCAGGGAACCAAGATACATGACGTGTTTCATGTGTCTCTCCTCAAGAAACAGCTAGGTGACCATTCGGTCTCAAGTGCATTGTCCCCCGTCACCGAGGATGGGGAGTTCCAACCCATACCCCTGAAGATTATTGACAAACGAATGGTTAAGAAGAAAAATCGACTCTCGACAGAAGTTTTAGTGCAGTGGAGCAACACGGAGATCGAAGATAGCACATGGGAGAAAGTTTCGGCCTTGCAAAAGCGATTCCCTGCCTTTGACATCTGGGCTTCTTACAATCCTTGAGGTCAAGGATTTTTTTGCAAAGAAGGGAGTATTGATATAAATTAGTTACTAAATAAATAGAATAAGTATTTTATTTAGTATTTTTATTACTCCTTTTGGGACCACTTTACACGTGTCTTTCCAAGGGAATTTTGTTTAGAAATGCTAGAAGCATGTTAAGGGGTTATAAGGCGTGGAGTATCTTGTTTTGGGGTTTTCTATGAAAAAAGTGAAATGAGAAAATACAACACCAGAGGCGTTCTCTGTGTGTAGTTGAACTCCATTGATAGCTGTTCTATTAGAAAATGAAAAGAATAGTAGTGAATAACAACTAACAGCTTTATTGCCTGAAATTGCAGGTGATTTTGCCCAAACACACGTATCATTCATAGACGCCTTTAGATCTAACATAAAATTCAACAGTAATCTAATAATAATGACATTAAAACATAACATAATAGATTCAATTAAAGCCCTAATAATGATAATCATGAACAATAAAGTTCGGATCAAAAGCATACCTACACCTTTGCAGTATTGATAACCCGAGCGGCGGATACGTTCCCTCGATTTCGCAGACCCATTTCACTGATCAGTTTGTTAGCCATATCTCTCCCGCCAAATATGCCAGATTCGTTACAGAATTTTCTTCAACAGATAGTGATGATGAATGCTCAGGCCCAACATCCAATAAGCCCAACCCATTTGAAATAAGACCAATTGATTTTTTTTAGCTTAAAGATAAAAAAATACAGTCAAACAAAAATACCACCGATTTTACTATATTAATTTTGTATTTAGGGGTCGTTTATCAAACATTTATTGGCTAAGTGTTTACCGGGAGTAGTTACCATCTTTATTTACCTTATCGGGTAACATTATCGATTATCAAAATGAATTGTTGATAAGCGTCTTTTATCCCGTCAATGCTCATCAGGTAAAAGTCTTCTATCTCACTTACAGGGTAAGATTATCGGTCTTTGTTATGTCTTTTACTATGTAAGATTCTCGATCATTGTAATGCTCACCTCGTAAGGTAAATGACATCTAATAAACGTTCGCCCCATAGAAATTTGATAAACAACTTCTCATTTTGTAATCTTTATATTTAGTTGGTTATTTCATAATATATTGGTTCTTTAAAAATTGTAGAAATAATGTACTTGAAAAATGATCATGTGAATTAATAATCAAAATGACATAATTAATTGTAATAAAAACATGTTTTAGATTGAAGTGTTTATATAGAGAGAGAAGATGATAATCAAATAAGAAGTACAAAAGGGTTGAGAACCAATCATAATCATTAATTGAATTAATCGATGACATTTTTATGATATTTTTGAAATTCGAAACTAATTATTGGATAAATGACAAGTTGAAAGGGGCTAACATATAATTTGTCATCCAGTCCACCATCATAACAAAGGGTTCTTGACTATTTTCAATTTCTTTCCTCAACCGTTTGACATTTGTTCTGGACTTTTAAGGGTATGATTTATCGCACAAATCTGAATAAGAACAACAAAAGTTTTAGAATTTTTCATTAGAAAAAAATGTGTGCTATAGGTTTATTTTCTATTTCCTTTTTAACCCCTTTATTTTGAATTCATGTCCTCAATTTCACACATTTCCCACCAATTTTGGGGGGTTTTCATTTTCTTCTCTCAATCGATTAACTGAAGCATGAAATGTTTTAGCATACTCATTCAAAATCAACAAAGACAAGAGATCAAAACTATATTACCTACCAGTGATAATTTGAGGAGATGAAACATATGAAATATGTATAATTTTCAGCTAGATTATTATAAGAGTAAACTACACTTTTGGTCCCTATAGTTTAAAAATTACACTTTAGCCACTACAATATGCTATTTGGTTCGGATTTGGTCCCTCGTCGTTAACTACGTTAAAAAACTTAGTTAAGTGAGGGGTAATTTTGTCTTTTTACATGTTTCTTAAATCTTCATCTTCTACCTCAAGAACACCAAAATTTTAAAACCCAAAATCAAACTCAAAAATCAAAAACTTAAATCAAACCCATGCAGCCATGCCTAAAAACCAAAATCACACCTACATTTAAAAATAAAAAACCTAAATTAAACCCATATTCAACACCCAAAATTAAACCCACTTAAAAAAGGAAAGAGAGAGAGAGAGAGAGATTTCAGACACAGATCTAAGAGAAGAGAGAGATCGAGACACATATTTGAGAGAAGAGAGAGACATCGAGACACATATTTGAGAGACGAGAGAGACATCGAGAAATAGAGAGAGATAGAGAGAGAAATCTGAGATAGAGAGAGATCGAGAAATAGAGAAAAATAGATCTGAGATAGATAGAGAGAACGACAAGATGGAAGCAAGGGTTTTTCTCCGATGAGTACGTCATCTCCGACGACTCCTTCTTCGGGGACTTCTTTTCCCTATGGTCTGCGTATTTCTCGATCTCTCTCTCTCTCTCTGTATCTAGATCTCTTTCTCTATATCTCTATCTCTCTCTATCTCGATCTCATATATGTATCTGAAATCCCTCTCTCGATCTCCCTCTCTCTTCTCTTCTCAGATTTGTATCTCTCTCTCCCTTTCCTTTTTTTAAGCGGGTTTAATTTTGGGTATTAAATATGGGTTTTTGGTTTTTGAGTTCATCATGTTCTCTCTATCTCGATCTCAGACATATGTTTTTGAGTTTGATTTGGGTTTTAAAATTTTGGTGTTCTTGAGGTAGAAGATGAACACTCATCATGTTCTTGGTGTTCATGAGGTTGAAGATGAAGATTCAAGAAACGTGTAAAAAGACGAAATTACCCCTCACTTAACTGAGTTTTTTAACGGAGTTAACAACGAGGGACCAAATCCGGACCAAATAGCATATTGTAGTGACTAAAGTGTAATTTTTAAACTATAGGAACCAAATATGTTATAAATACCAAACCACAGGGACCAAAAGTGTAGTTTACTCTTATTATAACTTTACTGAATTTGAATTTTTTTTAAATTTAGTTCTTTTCATTTTGGGATACAACTATTTGGTAGTTATGAAAGTTTAATTTTCAGCTGCGTATTTTACCTCTTCACAACTTTAAATTAAAAGGAATATAAAATTATAATTTTTAGAAGTATATTTGATAATCTGTGAATAGTTAGAAAATGAAAGTTAGATATCTTTTCATATATGTATTTTTCAACAAACTATCCATTTATTAACAAATATTCACTTTTTATATATAATAACATGATATTTCATCCGTTCTCAAAATAAATGTTCATAATAATTTAAAAAAAAACATATATTTATAAAAATGTGTAATTATTATAATTTTTAATTAACAAAACTACGATTTTACCCTTAATTATAAAGAAAGACGTTTTTTTGATCTCATAGTTAAAAGTAGAATGAAAAAGTAGACATTTTACTTTTAAAAATGAATACCTATTTTAGATAAACTAAAATAATAATATAGATATTTATTTTAAGTAAGAGAAAATATGAAACATTGAAGTTAATCTAACATATTTAAAATTTTTAACATGAATATTTTCTTCAAAAGGAAAGCCACGACTTTCAGAGTGCAAAGTAGAAGGAGAATACTTCTTGACTTGATATTATGTGAGTGCGTGTATAAAGCCGCGTGATATATTAAAAATAATAATATAAATTATTATTTTTTAAATAATCAAATTTATTTAAAAAAACATCAAAAGACAAGAGGTAGAGAAGCTTTTTTATGCAAGAATAAGAAAGCTAAAAAAAGAAAACAAACCCAACATTACAAGAAAATAATTAAAAACAATATAAAGAAGGAAGATATCTAACGCGGGGACGGACTTACAGTGATGCCCACGGTAGCATGTGCCATTGTATTGTTTCTTCGACATAAGGTAAAAAAATTTAGGTTTGTGAAAGGTACAATCATATCGTTTTAGAAGGTGCAACCGTATTATTTCAGAAGTGTAACCTTACCTTGTAATCAACCAAAAAACCCGAAAAAATATATTGAAATCAATCAAAAATATCGAATCAGTCTCTCGAAATCGATATAAAAAAAACTTAAAAATTCTTTGAAATCAAACAAAAAAACTTTAGAAATCCCTTAAAATGGTGGAATTAGGCTAAAAACGTTGGTGAAAATATGAAGACACGTCGATAAAAACCGTATGAAAAAAATATGATGTCACCGTATGAAAAAAGTTCCTGGGTCCGTCCCTGATCTAACGATACGAAACGAACAAACTAAGAAATTACTCCCTTCTCGGATTACAACACCAATTTGTTCAAGAGTAATTGAAATCTTTTGCATAATTAGAAAGTCAATGTTTGATAATAGTTCGAAAGTCAAATCAGAATATGGGAGTGACATATTTGAAAACACTACTTTGTTACAAAAACTACAAATCACATACATGGCAGTCCACAAAAATGCTTGCCAAAATCCTTTTGAAGAAGATGAGATTGAAGATAAATTATTTTTAAAAAAATATGTTCTGAAATTTCAAAAATAGAGCCAAAAAATAAATAAAAGCTGCATGATTTGAGAAAGGTATAATATAAGTATATAAGAATAAGAGTAAACCACAAGGCCTGTGGTGTAGCGGTAATCACCTGGGGAGTTCATAGCATTCAACCCGTGTTCGATTCCCTGCATTCGCAACTTTGTGGTAACTGGGTTTAACCTCAGGGTTGCATGTTTTCGCAGTCGGTTTCTTTGTCAAGGGATTAGTCTGGGCCAAAGCCCCAAGATACCCTTTCCCCAAAAAAAAAAAGTATATAAGAGTATCTCGAATGGACTTCGTACATGGGCTTTTTAACTATTGTAGAGGGTCAAATATGAAAATAATAATAATAACAATAATAATACTAATAATAAACTTATTACATTAATTTCCATTAGCTCACTACCTACATGTAAGTAGCTTCCTACAAATAATTTATATTATTTTATAATAACATATGTAAATCATATCATGTGCTTATTTTATTGTATTCAAAAAGTTAAATATATATATATATATATATATATATATATTAAAATAATGTATATTTGTTAATGTAGAGAGCATATTAAAGACTTGAAGTACAATATATTGTTTTCGAAATACATTTCACTACATACATTAGTTTATATGTAGATGTAGGTGTAAGATTGGAGTCTGTAGATGCTTTCACATATTCAACATGATACATATGAGCAAATGTGATGTCAATTACAATTTTTTGAATAGTTTTGATATAAATTGATGTCAAAATATTTATTCACCAACATATTTAAAATCCAAATTATAGAAATATAAACATATCTTGATTGATCATCTGATAGACTACTTATTCCGTTACTCGTATCATAAAGAACAAGTAATACTTTAAGGTGTTTGTTCATATATTGTGAATTGGGATTCTAAACGAGATAAGCTTTCATTTATCTAATTTAATGGTCATCTTTTTAGATGATTATTTTTTCTGGTTGACTTGTTGCTCATTTTATAACAGAACTTACAAATCGATTTACATATTGTTTTTGTACGAATTCATCATTATTATATTTTCTTATATCTTGTCTCTGACGTGTAACTCACTTGGGACTTTGTCTAAAAAATTAAGGTATTGTTTGACAAATTAGCTTATAAGCTAGCTGGTAGCTGATAAGCTAGCTTTTCAAAACGCTACTACGAGTAACTTTTGAATAAGCTAGCTTATTGTCATCTAAACATGTACCAGAAAAAAACTAGCTTATATTTGCCAAACATAACCTTAGGGTGATCGACAAGGTGTGATTGGTCTCGAATCGTCCATTTAGAAAAAGGGACCGACTGGTGTCGATACTAAACAAACTGGCCTTAACCAATAGCAATCAACATCTGGGTAGACTCACTTTAGCAATATCTACCTAAAACTATAGCATATTTTATTATTATTTTAGTTTATTTTCTAAATTAAAAGATGATGGGTGAGTGGTTGATTTTGGCATTTTGGGCACAAAAAGCTAATAAAGATGATTTAGAAAACGACAATAACGGTAAAGGGTAAATTCGAGATTTTATCGGTTAGAAAGTTGGCGTGCTCAATAGCAAATAAAATAAAATAAAATAAAATAAAGGGTAAAATCAGAAATTTTAGATTCTATCGTGTTGCCATTTTGGAGGCAGGTGAAACAAAGTCACGTATTTCAGGACCAGCGGGACCACGCCTACGTCATCGCACTCGTCACCAACGCGTTATCACTCCGTCATTTGACTTATAGTAATTTAGTTTTTGCAAAAGGGATTAAATTATTTGGAAAATTGTATCAAAATGGAATGAACTTTGACCTATTTCTTATTTTAAGGAACCAACTTTAAAACTTATCATTTTAGGGTTTAAACTAAACTTTTCATATATTTAAGGGTTTCGGTTACTTATTTAGTGGGTAACCGGTCGTCTCAATCTGATTTGTTAAATACTTATTAAAAAAAAGTATTATGTGGATATTAACAACTCCATGTCATCATTAAAGGAAAATTGAAAATACAAACTAATAAAAAGTAAACTTAGAACAAAAATTAAAAAACACGATGGAAAGCAAACCATCAACATCTACTCTTCTCCAGTTCTGCCCAATCACTTCTCCGACCGATCCATCATTTTTCTCTCACCATCGCTTAGCCGTTTCCCTCTCCTCGTCTCTTCGTTTCCCCTCTCATTGTTCCACCATTGTTGCCCTCTCTCCCTCTCTAAACAAACCAAAACTCATAGTATATACTCGCCTGGTATGATTTGAAGCAACCATAATATGTCGCCACCGATGACCATCTTCATCTAGGTAACTTATTGGACATTGAATCGGATGCTCTCGGGTAAAGTTTTCTGGTCATTAAGCTCGTTGGATGGTTGGAGAAGATGAACAACGGAGAGGTGGGTGGATACCGGAAAAGGTGAAAAAAAAGGGAGGGAAACAGTACGTTGCTAGAGAAGATGGTGATCGGTGAAACCTTTATCTGTCGTATCCATTAATGCTTGATGAACTTTGCAATAATAGAAAACTGAATCAGAAAGGCGATAGAGGTGTTGGGTGGCTTAGGTTTTATTTTTTTCCTTTTAAATGCTTTATTGAGTTGTACCTTTGTTTTGAAGGACTTGATGAACTCAATCAAAATGCTTCCATTGTATTTTTTTTAAATGACTTAGGGGTTGTTTTTTTTTTTAAACCTCTTAATGACTCTTAAGTCTGAATCATTCAGACCTTTTTACACATCACTCTTATTAATCATAACTAAAATAAGTCTTCAGACTTTAAACCTCTTAAAAAACAAACGACACCTTAAAGTATAATTGTCATGCCATTTTCATTGTTTTAGATTCATTATTTTTATTTTTAATTATGACGTGGAAGCTTAGTTGTCATTTATATGAACCATGTCATATTTACCAGGTTACCAGGTCAGCGAGACCCTTAAATATACGAAAATTTTTGTTTAAACCCTAAAATGATAATTTTTAAAGTTGGTCCCCTAAAATAGGAAATATGTTAAAGTTCGTTTAAAATAGGAAATATGTTAAAGAAACGAACTTTAAGAAGTTTACAGGAAATGAAACGAACTTTAAGACAAAGGTATCTATGTTTTTTTTTTCCAAATTCATAATTTTAGGAATTATTCATATTTTTAGGAACAACCATATTTCTTAATTTTCACACTTATCTCCATTTCTCTCTGTCATGATCCACCATCACCATCTAGTTCCCGACGACGTCCTCCGACTCTGGTAACCTCCCTCCAATTCCGGCGAATTTCATAAACTGTTCGAGTTTCACATACTGTTTTTTCATAAGTTCTTTTTTTGAAAATTTTAAGTTTTTTAACTTTCATAAAAAAGAATCAAAATTTTCACGTTTCATAATATGATTATTCATATGAGAAAAATATATGACACTTAAAACTCCGATTATTCATATGGTATAAAATAAATTAAATTTCGAAAATACATGATTGTTTCGAAATTTTTAAGTTTTTTAACTTTTATAAATTGTTTTTTCGAAATTTTAACGTTTCATAATCTGATTATTCATATTAGAAAAATATATGAAACTTAAAATCTGATTATTCATTTGGTATAAAATAAATGAAATTTCGAAAATAAATGATTATTTCGAAATTTTCTGATTATTCATATGAAATAAAATATATGAAACTTCAAAATCCAACAAACATATTATGAAATCGTTTATGAAATTTGAAAATTTCGAAAAAAAAGTTTATAAAACTTAAAAAACTTGAAAATTTCGAAAAAACAATTTATAAAACTTACAAATTTCGAAAAAAAAAACGGGTTATGAAACGTAAAAAACTAACAAATTTCGAAAAAAAAACAGGTTATGAAACATAAAAAACTTGAAAATTTCAAAAAAACGGTTTATAAAACTCGTTGGAATTGGGGGAGGTCGCCGCCAGTGGGAGAAGGTAGCCGGAGTGAGAGGAGGACGCCAGAATGATGGAGAGGATGGATCATGAGAGGAAATCGTCGGAATTCGGGGGTAGGAGGTCGTGGGAATTTTATGAGAGAGAGAGAGAGGGGGAAGAAGATATGGAGATAATTTAGAAAATTAAGAAAATGATATAACCAAAATTAGATAAATTCAAATTAGTTATTAATTCAAAATTTAAAGTTTAAATTATTTAATACCTATTTCCAAACTACACTTTCCTTTCCTTTCCCTATTTTTTTAAATAAATTTAAATCTGGAAAATTTTCAACCGTTGATCAAAATAATGGATGACCTAGATTGGTTTACATAGTTCACAAGATTAAACAGGTTTACAAAAGGAGTTCCCTATATATATATATATACTAGATTTGCCCCCGTGTATTACACGGGGTAATTTAAAAAAATTAAATCATGCCAAAAAACTTATCTTACAGATATGAATGGTCATCGAAAGTACGATGCTATTTTTCCAAACTTTTTTCCATTCAAAGTTGTTTTTTTTTTGCAGCCGGTTAAATCATGCCAAAAAACATTTTTTTGTATTAATAATTGATTTTGAAAATCAATTATTAAAATTTGTGAGATAAAAGTTGAAATGAATTTTGTAAAAGTATTTGCATATATTCGATAATACTTGATTTTCAATTTGTATTACAAAAATAATAATACGAAATAATATTTGATTTTCAATTTGTATTAGAATAAAATATATTCTATTTTATTTTTAGAAAATATAATATATTTTAATTCAATAAAAGATATTCATATTACAATTTTGATTTCTAAATTGGATTTCCGAACATATGCAATCTCATTTTCAACTTTTATCTCATACTAATTTCGACAAATTCCATAGTAATCATGACATATTAATTCGTATATATTTATGATATTTAATTATATAATTAAATCCAAAAATATTCAATGTTGGACTCATTTCGAATGTATTGACGAAACGATTACAATGATATAATTTGTAAAAAATAAAAATGGTTTTTTAATACAATTTAGTTCATATACATTATTTATATTTATATGATAAGAGTCTAAAATGAAAAATAAAAAAGTAAAGAATTAAAAGTAAACTATATATTTAATTATAAGGGTAGTAAATGTAAAGTATAAATTAAAAAAATTGAATTAAGGAAAGATTAAATAAGGAATTAATGTGGATTTGCTAAATGAATTTATAGTGTAAAATGCGTTCAGGTTTATGTTTAGGCGGGAAAATGAAAAAATAGAGTCACCAGAAGATGACACGTGTCACTTCCGTTACTTATTTATTATATGTATAGATATATATTTATTTATTTATTTATTGTAGTAGGATTAAATTTTATATTAAAAATGTAAAAAAAATAAATTTTATTGTAGACGTATTATTAAATTATATACTAAAAATGTAAAATATATAAAATGTATGCACCCTCCTTTTTGTCATAAGATTAAGGTGTTTGTTTGTTTATCTTTTAATCTATACTATATTATAAAGATAACATAATTTTTTTTTAATTATAACTCAATAAGCTTTATGTACTATCATTTAAAGCTATCTACTTAAAATCTCTTAAAAATAACTACTAAAGCCTAATGTACTACCTGTAAAACTTTTAACCCTAATTAATATATTTCATCCTTATCCCCCAAAATCTTTATCTCTAATCTCCAAACCCTAAAATTATGAAATTTGAATTCTGATAAACATAATCAAAACAGGATTAACATCTCAATTTAAATATAAAAAATTTAAAATATATAAGATAATTAATTAATTTTAACAAACTACTTAATTTTTTTTTATATAAATAACATTATATTGTTAAGCCTAAATTAAACAAATTTATATATAAAAAATCATTATCACTCAATAAAAATCATCCAAAATCGTACTGTAAATCAATAAAAAACAAAAAATAAAAATAAATATTAAAATCGTGATGTATTAAGCATTATGTACTATTATTTAATGTTAATATACTTAAAATCTCTTAAAAAACAATTAATGAAGCAATATGTACGACTTTTAAATGCTTTTAACCCTAATTAATAAATTTCATCCTTATCCCCCAAAATCCTTATCTCTAATCTCCAAATCCTAAAATTATGAAATTTTAATTCTGATAAACATCTCAATTTAAATATAAAATATATAAGATAATTAATGAATTTTAACAAACTACTTAATTTTTTTTATATAAAAAACATTATATTATTAAGCCTAAATTAAACAAATTTATATATAAAAAAACCATTATCACTCAATAAAAATCATCCAAAATCGTACTGTAAATCAATAAAAAACAAAAAATAAAAATAAACATTAAAATCGTGATGTATCTCGCTGCATTGTGCGAGTACGCTTCTAGTAGTTCTATTAAAAAACATCATTTGAATCGTTAAGAGGTGAATTTTTTTGGTAAAAAAAAAGTCTGTTTTTTAATGGTTTAAAAACATTTTGAATGATTTTGTATCCTGGTCTCTACTTAACCATTCAGTACCTTAATTTCATGACGAACAATTACCAAACAACCATATTTCATTTTGCACTATATTATAAGAGTCTTTTAATCATTTTAACCACTTAATCATTCTACACCAAACCATTCAGCAGCTGTCAAATAAACCTAAATTAACCACTTGAGTTGTGGTGCATTGGTAAAGCTCAGGGAGATGTAGTGGAATCCCATCTTCCACATGTTGGAATTTAAGCGTTGTCAAAGCCTTTGTGGCCATGGAGGTTCAACTGCTATGACTCCAGACCATTCGTGGTCACCTGAGGGGAAAAGTGAGGAAACATTAAAATACTAAAATAACTTTTTTTTATATTTATGTCTCGTGATTATAATGATGTATCATCCACAATATCTCATTCAAGCCATATAATTAAAAAAATGATTAACTTGTTTAAAAGGTAACATGCTACATATTGATATAATGGTAAATGTTCAAAGTACAATAATTTAATCAAACTAATTTAAAATTACATCACTATAATTAAAAAAAATTAAAAATCCAATAATATAATAAAATATTTTATAAAAATACCTACCATAATTAAACTTTTTAAATAATCTTAAAAAATAAACTATTTTATCATTGTAACCATTACCTTAATAGTTTGACCAATTTAACAAGACCCTAAATACATACTTGATATCTATATTTAACAAAACTAGTGTTGGGCCCGTGCATTGCACGGGAGGATAAATTTTTTGTTGGAATATTGAACCGAGTTAAAATGAAACGTAATTTCTCTGTTAACAATTAATGAAATACAATGTGAAAAACGGATTTATTTTCTTAAGTGGTTAACTTGCATATATTCTTAATCGTTTGTTGTTATGAGTTTGTGCAATAATATTGGTAATGGTTTTGTATTATATTATTTAAAACTCAAACGACATGTCTCACAACATATTTATCTGACTGTTGATTTCAAGACCTCATAGTATTAATCGATAAAAATAAATATATGTATATATATCTTATTCCCCTACTTCGAAAAATATGATTGTGGGTTTTGAAAAATATAAACAAATCCTCACTAAATAAAATATAAAAAAGTAGTTTTTCAAAGAAACAAAAATATAGTGGAATACCTTTTGTTCAGTTGCATGTTCGCCATTGACACCCGACCGTTCGTCTTCTTCTTGTACTCGGATGATACATAGAGAAGCTATATATATTTATAGTGAATGTAGAGAATATTTTAAAATCTTTTATTTTCATTTTCGATTTTACATTTAAATGTAAATATATGAAAATTTTGGAAGAATATTTTTATATCTACATCGTTTCTATTTTATTTTCTTTACATTTGGTTAATTTGGAAAGTATTGTGGAATATTTTTATTTTAAAGAATACGATAATTTATTAGTGTATCTCGTTATTTTTTATTTTTAATTCATATCAACCTTTTTTTTCTTCTTTTAATGCTCGTGAAAAAAATACGTGTAGATTTTATATTAACAAAAAAAATACGTGTATATTTTATATTATGCTAATATAAAATACGTGTAGATTTTATAAAACAAAATAGATTTTATAAAACAAAATATATTTTATAAAATAAAATAAATTTTATATTAGCAAAAAAAAAAAATACAGAAGAAAAAAAAGTTTATATTACATCTCATTATTTAAAAAGATTTTATAAAAAAAAATATGGAAAAATCATTATGAGATGTAATATAAAAAAATACGGAAGAAAAAAGATTTATATTACATCTCATTAATATAGATTTTAATGTAAAATCTACATTTAAAATAGATTATGCTAATATAAAATCTATTTTATAAAATCCTCCATCAAAAAAATAAATATTTATTATATTAATAAATGAGTATCCATTTCACAAATAGATGATTATGTGAGATACTTTGCTTGAAAAGGTCGTACCAAAGAATTAATAAATTGTAAATTAAGTAATTGAATTTAATTAATTGTAACTTATACTTAAAATATTGTAATTAAGAGTTTTTTATGTCGTTTTTATAATATAGTATAGATATAAATGTTGTACTATCAGGGCCGTCCCTGGGGGAAGGCGGGCCGGGCGCACGCCCAGGGCCCAAACGAAATAGGGGCCCAATTTATTTTATTTTATTATATACTATATATTAATAGTTAAAAAAATTGTAAATAAAAAAGACAAAAAAAATAGTATATAATAGGACACAAAAAGAATTTAACATTATATTAAGGGCCCAAACATGTATTAATTAATAACATTGAACAAGAAAATTTGTAAAAAGTTATTTAGAGAATCTCCAATGGAGGTTCTTATAAAAACCTCATTTTTACACTTTTTGTTGTCACCTCATTTCCAACTCATCAAAACAAAAACTCACATAAAATGCTACAATGGTAGTTCTTACAAGAACCTCTTTGTGGGTCCCATATAATACTTATATTAGTTAACTACACGATATTAATGATTATAAAGTCAAGAAAATAAAAAGAAAAACTAGTAATATGTCACTTCACACCAAACATCAAGGTAAGAATGAATGTTCTTATTTAAGAACCTAAAAGAGTTTGGGTTCTTATAAGAATTCTCCACAATAGTAGTTCTTACAAGCCACTATATTTTTTGCTTATAAGAACCTTGTATTGGAGATGTTGTTAGTCTTTCATTTTGTATTATTGCTTATTGTTTCTCTAAGATTTTTTATATAGTACTAATATCTAAAAGCTATTTTTGCCTATAATCCTTGATATATACTTCATTACTCATCTTCTACATACTTTTTTCATTATTTCATCCGCATGAATTTTATTATTGTGTTAGAATATAGTAGATTTCTTGTTATTAACTAAGAAAACTCCTACATTTTGAACACAATTACCAAACTATATGAGACGACCCAATATATATATATCTATATTTAGGATTTCAAAAATACTTCTTTTTCATATATTATTGACTCTTTATTATCTAATATTGGGTGCATGAATCTTAAGTACTCTCTTATCTCTAAAACAAGAATAAGATTTCAAACTATAACCAACATTGACTTTTGATTCTAAGATTGATGGTTCTTAAAAAGTTTGTTTCATCCCTAAAAGTTTAAAATGATGAAAAACATTAACATTAGGTAACATGTGTAATATCTACTGATTTATGTTGATTTACTTAAACTGTTACTTCGAATGGTCAATGTAGTGACGTCAAATGATTTCAATCTATATATTAAAGGTATATCATAAGATGCTTTTGATGGTGGAACTGATTGACGATGTTATGTAAAAATGATATGGTAGATAATATTAATTTAGAAATGATGATTGATTGATCTTGCGCTACGAATACCAAGAAAATCGGTTTTATATGAATTATTAGTATTTTTTGAATTCAACGTTATTTTTGATGATATAAACAATATATTCAAAATAATTTCACAGTTATCGAGGGCCCATTATTACATCTCGCCCAGGACCTAAAAAATGTCAGGATCATGCCTGTGTACTATAATTAATAAGGACGATGTCATAATAATATTATAAAGAGTAAACTAGAAAATTGATCCATATGGCTTGTCTCTGCAATTTCAAAGTTGTAAAATAGTCATCTTTGTTTGTAAAAGTGTGTGGATTTTATTCTTTTCTTTAAAGGCCGTTAAATAATTTCATTAAATGATGGGACCAAACTCCATTAAATAATGTGTGTTTTTGTCTTTTATTGATTTTTTTATCTTTTACCCGATCAATCACAAAAATCGAAATCAAACAGTTGATTTTGATTGGGTAAAAAAGAAAAAAAAATTGATAAAAGAACGAGAATACTACTCTTTTAATGACCATTAGAGAGGGACCAAATTCAATTGTTTTTTATAAATCACGATTACCATCTTGTAATTTCGAAACTGTATGAACAAAAAGTGTTATATTCGATAAACCACATAGACCAAATTTATAGTTTATTATAAAACTAATACATATGTAGGCGAAGAATCGTGTGAGAAGTTGAGGTTAATGTGATAAGCGTGAGAATTGAATCTGAACCGTTGATCACTTTTAATTCAATCCCTCCCAAGAATTGCTTCTTAAAAGAGAATTAATCTGGTGCATCTTATCTTAATGTATGTCCAATTCTCATCCAATAGTTGATAATCACTTCTCACACTTTTCATTGTTAACTATATATATATATATATATATATATATATATAACTACATACTTGTTATCATCCCAAACAATAATTTAAATAAAAAACTAATCGTTATTATTTTATGCTATATATTAAAAAATATGCTGTACACACGCACACACCAGCACATCCACACCTTGACACAAGCATTTGTATGTGCGTTTACACACTTGCACACATTTATTTATCAGCATATTTTTTAATATATAGCATAAAATAATAACGATTAGTTTTTTATTTAAATTCCTATATTTATTTACTTTTTTAATTTGTATTAAAAATGATTAGATATAATCTCATTTATAAAAAGTAGAACAAAAGTTTATTGTTTAATAAATTTCTTCTTCGTCCCTTTTATCTTCTTCATTAAAATTTACTCAATGGTTGGTTAGGGAGAGTTTATCAAACGTTTATCGAATAATTATTTACTGGATGTTAATTATCTTACCAATTGAGTATGATAAGAATTGAGAATTATATCCCGGTAAGATCGTAAGAGGCATATCAAGGACTGAGAAGTTTACCCGATAAGTGAGTATAAGGGGCTGTTTGGTTGGTTTTCCATTAAGTTTTGTATGGATAAAGTTGTCTGTGTGGATTAATCTGTCTTTATAGATTTAGAAGGTTTTTATTTGAGAGAGTTTTTTCATAGATGGAAGGAACGTGTTTTTTTAATGGGAAGGACTGGTATGGAAAAAATTTGGTTTTCTGCATAAAACTCCCTCTTGAAATCTTACTGAATAAGCCACTTTCTATATCATTAAGCCACTACCAAACAGTCATATATAGCTGATTGAATAAGTTATGTGTCTCATTAAGCTAAGGGCCTGTTTGTTAGCAGCTTAATGAGACTCACATCTTATTCAGTCAGCTATATATGACTGTTTGGTAGTGGCTTAATGATATAAAGTGACTTATTCAGTAAGATTTCAAGGGGGAGCTTTATGCAGAAAGTCAAGTTTTTTCCAAACCAGTCCCTCCCATTAAAAAACATGTTCCTTTCATCTATGAAAAAACTCTCTCAAATAAAAACCTTCTAAATCTATACAAACAGATTAATCCACACAGACAACTTTATTCATACAGAACTTAATGAAAACCAACCAAACAACCCCTAAGACTCTTATACGATTAGGCCTTAGCGGATGAGACGATCAACAACAATTCATTTTGATCGTCGAGAATGTACTCGATAAGATAAGGAGCGTTTGGTTTCATGGAAGGGTTTGGATTTGGAATTAGAGGAATTTGGATTTGGAATGATTTGAAAGTGTGTTTGGTTTTTAGGATTTGAAATTGAATTGAATTCCATTCTTTATAAATAATTTTTAAAAACAAATTACAAATAATAATAAAAATAATTAAGTTACCTTATTTATTAATTGATTATTGACAAACAAACGTTTAATATATTTTAAAACATTATTATATGCAAATCCTTAGAAATCCCTTAAGATCCTAACCACCCCCACAGGATTTCAAAATTCTATGTTTGAGAGATTTCAAAATGGGACTGGAAATGATTTGAAATCCAAATCCCCTCAAATTCATTTCATTATTGCAAGCCAAACGAACCCTAAGGGCCTGTTTGTTTTTTAAAAAAATGGTCTGAAAAGGTCTAAAATCTGATTCGGTTAGATCTTTGACCATTAAGATTGTTTTTTTTTTAAAAAGAGCTGAAAAGCTCTGAAAGCACAAGAGGCAATTAAAGCTCTGAAAAGGTCTGATACGGCGCCTCCCTCTCCTGTAATTCTGCAAACCTATCGCTGCAAGCCTGGAAGCAGATCGATTCTTTGATAACTTGAGAAGAATGATCGATTAAGAGCAACTCCAACCTCATCACTAAAAAAAACATCAAAAACACCAAATATGGTGGGCCCATCAACACAAAAAAAAAACTCAACTCCAACCATCCTCTAAAAAAACACCAAATTTGTGGACCCCACATTAAAATAACATATTTTATTTACTATTATACTTTATTTTTAATAACCATAATTATAATTTGTAAATATATATTATAAATAATAAATAATCAGTAATTAATTTATTTTAAATTAAGACTTATTAAAATAAAAACAATAATTTTTTAATTAATATTACATTTAAATAAAATTACATTAATTTAAAGAACACAAATTAAAAACATAATTAATTAATACTAATTCTCCGAGTTAGCATACTCGTCCCACAAATGATCAATTAATGCATCTCGAAGTTCAAAGTGAGCGTCTTTATCTTTGATCTTTTTATGCCGTGCAAGAAATTGTTCTATATGCTAAAAGAGACAAAGTCCTTATCAATCACCTTCTCCCGGTCCTGGTTCATCGTCAGGGACAGATGTTGGTTTACCATCATTAAATCTTAACGACGAAGAAGGTACACAATCTTTAACTGAAAGACCAATCGGTGTAAGAAAAGCAAAATCAAGACTCCAATCTGATAATAACCTAAAGACTCTAGCCAAAGCTAGCAAAAAATGAGCAAAGCTATAAACAAAAACACTGAAATTACCATGAAAAGAAATGAAGTTCAAGCTGAGAAAAATGCAATAACTACAAGGTTGGCGGACGACAAAATTATGTTTACTGATTTAAGTTCTATCACTGATCCCGTGGTCATTCAGTTTATAAAAAGTGAGCAACTCCGAATAGCGAGAAAGAGAATAAAAGAAGCTCAGGTTGAAATGTATGGACAAGGATCTGGAGAAGGAGTTCAAGACCAGACCGGAGGATCTCAAAACGTCGAAGAAAACTTTCCATACTATGGGGGGAACTAATGGACGCTTTAACAAATGTTTATCTAGTGTTTTATATGTTTAACTATGTTATGATTTTTATATTAATGTTAAATTTATTTGTCTTATTTAAAATTACTAATTTAACATATAATTTATATATATATATATTTATAAATAACAAATAATTAAATAAGTTGTAGCTAAATAATATATATATAGATACTATAATTAAATATATAAGAATTTGATTAAAATAATTGAAAAAAAAAAGTAAAAAGTAGTGGGTCCCATGCAATATAGCGGTCAAATTTACACCGCAAATTGGTAATTTTTTTTTGGGTAGGGATATTTGCACCCCTCCCTATGTGTTAAAGACACCCTTTCCTAGCTATTATTCATCATAATTCAATCATTGCATCATCATATTTAAATTTATTTGTGTTTTAATTATTTTTTATATTTTATTATTATTATCTTTCTTTCATTTAATCAAGCTTTTTTATTATTATTATTATTATTATTATTATTATTATTATTGTGAAACTATAGTTAATATTATGTTAGATATTTTTTTAATTTATATTTAGTTTTATTATTTGTTTATTTTTTAGTTTTATTTCTTTGTATTAATATTTAAGATAAAAAAAATAATATGTTTTAAAAAAATGACTAAAAGGAAATTATTTTATATTATTATTATCATTATTATATAACAATACTTTTTTTATATTTCTTATTACAAGTATATTTTTTTTTATAAATAAAAGATGATACAACATAAACTAATTTATATTCAAAATTTTGGTAAAAAAATGATGAATTATTATCTGATTTTTTAAAAGTTCATAAAACAAAGATGACTTATTTTTGAATATTCAAAAACTTAAAATAATAATTGATTGGTTAATCTTGAATTTTTAAGTTGAAAAAAATGATGAGTTTTTTTTATTGATTTCTCGAGTTGCAAAAAAAATCGATGATATGTTATATGAGAATATAGATAAAATGAAAATTTTTTGTTACTATTTTAGTTTTTGAAGTTTTTATTCAATTCATGGAATTTGTAAAGCTGTAAAATAAATGATAGATTATTTTTTTATAAATAACAAGACATTGTTTTTTTAGTTTAATTATTTAAAAAAATTATATATAATATAAATAAAATAATAATTACTTGCACTAATTAATAATATTATCTATTAATAAAAAAATAAAAATAACAACCAAGAGAGAGAGAGAGAGAATAAAATGATGTTTTTCCTAATTCCTAGGTGATTTAATGATACTTTTTAGAATTTTTTAACTTTTTAATTGCACCCCTACCTATAGAGGGGTGCAAATAACAACCCCCTTTTTTTTTATTTGGCGTACGATTGGAGGGCCTCAGCCGCCATTTTTGACAATTTGATGCGTCGGTTGGAGTTGCTCTAAATTGACAAGAAGCAGATCGATTCTTTGATAACTTGAGAAGAATGATTGATTAACTTGAGATGATCGCATATTGGGGCTGCAAGAATGATCGCTGCTTGAGAAGAACGATCAATTTCAACAGAACGATCGCTGCTTGAGAAGTCGATTTCGTATCTAAACTCTCAACGAGATCGATTCCTTCTACCCATATCGTTATATCCAGGTATATCGATCGAACTTCATATTTGTTTCTTGCCAATCGATCGAGCATGTTATCCACCTGTTTTGTATCTGACCGAGTTGGTTTTTTTTTTTGATCATGTGGGTTTTTGTATTTATGATGCATAGTTGATGTTTATTTAACATGGGTGTTGAATATTTTTGTTTGAAAACTTGTAAAAATTTGTCAAAGTTGGTTCTTGATTGTGTTCAGTTTCTTGATATATATGGGGAAATTGAATCACTTATTTGGTCTTGTGGGTATCTTAATTGGTCTGTTTTTATGCTATAGAATTTAGTCCAAGATTGCATTTTAGGTTTTTGTAGGATTCTTTGCTCACTCTTTATTTTTCGGTTCACAAATTCTTTTAAGGAACTTTAATGCTCAATCTTTATCTTGTTCATTCAAATAAGCAATTGGGTGAAAAGAGAAAGAAAAAAGTTTAAATTATCGAATACGGGCTTTGTGAGTACCATCCAAGAAACAATGATGAACTTGAACTATTTGTGTTAATCATATAGTTGTTTTTTCGGTAGTTCATGGTACTCTCTTGAGTTAATTGTCAATAAAAGCGATAATTCGATCCTCAAACTACAAAAAAGGTGTCTTTTTCGTGTTAATTCTTGAATCGAAAATCTTTAACGGGTTCTTGAATGTTTATTCTGGTATATGCAGATCTTGTTTTGATGATCTAAAAGATATATATATATATATATATATATATATATGTGTGTGTGTGTGTGTGTGTGTGTGTGTGTGTGAAGAGAGATGACAAAAATATCTTATTTCAACTCTTGTTTTCCAGAGTCTTTCTAACAAAATGGGAACTTTTTTCTTTGGGAAAATGGCACAAAAGTGATGCAAGAAAGGTAAGACCCACAAGAGATTGATGAGTTATATGAATGAAATAAGGGAAATTTTGTTTATGAAATAGAAATTTAAGGTCAGAAAGTGAGAGAAGAGAGCACAAAATTAAGCAAGTAAAACACAGAGAAATTTAAAGAAGAAGAGGAAGAAAACCTCAAAAGAGATGCATGGCTAGTTGAAACCTAGGTGAGAAACTATGTTTACAGGTTGAAACCAATCAAGAAAAACCCACAAAAGATGGATGGCTGCTGTATTTTTGGTTCCCAAACATTCATGGTTGCTTTTGCTCCATAGAATTTGTCTCCTTCCACATAAGCTATTGCATGCTACATGCCATAAAGATCATATAAGAACCCTTTGTAATCAGTTGACCAAAAGGGTACATTTCATACAAAAAGTCCATCAATCATGATAAGAATTAAAAACTTCAATGCCCATAAAGAAAGATGCATTTCAACATAACCATTTATATGTAATTAAAAATCTGTAAAAAGGGTTCATTCAATCTCAAAAAGAAAACCACACCCATTGATAATTAGTGCAAATAAACATGGGTTTTTAAGATGAGAATTTGTTTAATCTTTTTGCTCACCTGATGTCCACTTTCATTAACAAGATCAGGATCTGCAGAATGATCCGTGGTACAGGATTTTTTTTTGAACGACAAGTTAACACACACACGTTCCCGGGGTATCCGGGCTCCCACTAAAGGGTGGCAGTGCCACCCGACTAATTGAGTTTAAACTATTTCCCGAAACAGTTCTAATTGATTCAATCGTACTTTATTAGAATGCTAGTTCGTTTCTCCTTGAGTCATAGCTATATATATGTAAGAATCTATCTTTTAATCCATATTTATTATTACAACATTTTGGTAGCACAATTTCTGTATATAAAATCATTTTATATGGACGCACATTAGGATGAGATTAAGATGAGATGCACCGAATAAGCTAAACTAAGATGCACATGCACCAGATCAATTCCCTTTCTCCAGTTTACCATTCATTTATGTTTTGTTTATCATAATGTAGGATTTTACTTGCCATTCATGGTCCTTGTTTTAGGGTTGCTATTTTGCTAATTATCTTGAGATAGGAATTTATGAATGTGATTCTTTCGTGTGTGCTAATTAGTGATGGACGAGAATGTACGTGTAAGATGGACAAACGAAATTATCAAATGCTTTTTAGAGACATGTATAGAAGAGATAAGTAAAGTGGGTCGAATTGGAAGTAGTCTTCGAAAAGAAACTTGGGTAAAGGTGGCAACAAAGCTTGATGAAGTGTGCCACGTAAAGCTCACCCAAAAACAATTGAAAAATCAATATGATTATTTAAAAGGGAAGTACTCGGGATGGGCGCACTTAAGAAATAGAACGGGGAACATTTATGACCCTGAAATGAATACGTTCACCTTATCCAATCAAGAATGGGAAGATTTTTACAAGGTTAGTTTTTATTCTATTTTTACAATTTTAGATAGTAAATACAATAGTATGGGTATTATATAAACAATTATCTTTAATTTGGACGCAGGGTCATCCAAAAGCTAGAACTTTAAGAACATCACCATTGGTATTTCCTGAATTGTGCATTGCTTTATTTGAGGGGACTTCTGCTACCGGATCTCGTGCTTATTCCCCTAGTTCAACCCGTGAGAGGACTGTGGTTTCATCATCATCATTTTCATCTAATACTCATACTACTCAGAATGACGAGGATGAAGATGATGAGGAAGGACCAGGTGTCGATAAACCAAGTGCACATTCATCTAGACCAAAAAAGAAGAGTAAAACAAAGGTCGACATGGATGAATTAGCTATTGATATGAAGGGTGCACTTCAGGCACTTGCTGCAAAACAAACCTCAAGCGTGGAGGCTTGTCTTGAACGGTTGAACACTCTTGGCCTTGATCCAAAGGGTTCTCTTTATAGTGCAGTCGTTGACATTTTTGGCCACACAAAATTATTAAGAGAGACATGGTTGGTGATCCCCTCAGACCCTGATATATTAATACCATGGATTTCGAGGACTGCAAGAAGATTGGGATTCATGGAGTAGTGTTGGGATTATGAACAAGTTGTTATTTGGTTACCTGTTATGCATTTGAACATGTTATTTGGTTATGTTTTGATATTTAACTATGTAGGCTAAGCTTTTAGAAGTTGAACAAGTAGTTATTTGGAAGTTGAACTAGTAGTTATTTGGAAGTTGAACAAGTAGTTATGTGGTAGTTACTTGTGTTATTTGGGTTTATGTGTTTGATATTGAACAAGTAGTAATTTGGGTTAATGTGTTTGATATTAAACAAGTAGTTATTTGGGTTTATGTGTTTGATATTGAACAAGCTTTTATTTATTTATAATTTTATTTATGCTTTTAACAGGTTCATCATGGATGATAATAAAATAGCTATATTTATCATTGTAATATTCTTATATGCGTTCTACTTGCGATCAAAGCGTTTAAAAAGGAAATGAGATAATACATCTGCAATGACTGGACGAAAATTTACGAATGAGCTACTTGAAGGTAACGATCGACAATGTATTGATTTGTTACGAATGTCCCGTGATGCTTTCGTTCTACTATGTGATCATTTTAAAGCAAGAGGTTGGTTAACGGATAACAAA
The DNA here is from genome assembly GCA_954870635.1 of Arctium minus. Lineage (NCBI taxonomy): Eukaryota > Viridiplantae > Streptophyta > Magnoliopsida > Asterales > Asteraceae > Arctium > Arctium minus. Next base: position 46,928,205 of record OX941096.1, read on the forward strand.
CATATATTGGTCGAAGAAAAGATGGCTATCTTTCTGATGATTATAGGTCACAATCAACTTTATAGATTGGTGAAAAATAGGTTCCAACACTCGACACAAACAATTCATAAATTTTTTCATGAAGTGTTGGATAAAATGATCGAGTTTGCTAAGGAGATCATAGTTCCTACATCATTCAATCCAAATCCAGACATCCCGGGGAATAATAGGAGGTTACGACGAATATTTAAGGTAAATAATAGTAATAGTTGTATACAGTTTATTTACTAAACTTATTTTTGACTACTAGATTTAATGTAGGGAGCAATTGGCGCCCTTGATGGAACTTTAATACATGCTATCGTCCCTATTCAAGAACAACATTTATATAGAGGACGAGGAAAGGGTGAATGTTATCAAAATGTTTTGGCTATTTGTGACTTCAACATGGTTTTTACATTTGTTGTTGCCGGGTGGGAAGGGGTTGCGCATGATTCTAGAGTTCTGTCTGAAACTTTGACAGATGATGCTATTGGATTTCCATTTCCTCCTCCAGGTATACTAACGATTTAGAGGTAATATATACTATATTCATATTAATAATTATTTTATTTATTATTTTCAGACAAATACTATCTATGCGATGCTGCGTATTCAAATACTAGAGGATTTATGGCACCGTATCGTAATTATAGATATTGGCTTGGAGATTTCCGTCGTCGACGTGCAATGAACAAGTATGAAAAATTTAATCATTCTCATGCAAAACTTAGAAATGTTATTGAACGTGCTTATGGTGTCCTGAAAGCACGTTTTCCAATATTGAAAAGAATGGCACCGTTTTCACTTGAGGTTCAAAGAGACGTTGTTATTGCATGCTTTGCGGTTAACAATTTCATACGAAAGGAAGGTTTAAGTGATGAGTTATTTTCTGAATATGATCAAGTCATTGAGCAAGGGGACGATGGCGAGGATGAAGCTGAAGAGGTTCAACCGCATGGGAGTACCGCTGACCAAACATATATGGCTAGTTTAAGAGAAGAAATTGCGACACAATTAATGCAAAATTAACATTGATTTTAGTTGTTATGAGACTTTGTTCATCTTTTCTATTGTGTTTGAATGGATAGACGTATTTCAGTTGAATTTTTGAATGTGTAAGAAATATATGGTAGTATAATTTAATTAAAATGAATTGACGTTTTTTATAAATTCAACGGTACAACATTTTGAGGGATAAAATAGACCATTATACATATTCAAACGTTTATCAGTTTACAAAAACAATCAGTTTTGTTGATTCAGATTTCAGATTTAAGACGTTTGTCAATTTACAAAAACAAACAGTCTTACTGATTCTGATTCAGATTCAGATTCAGATTCAGACGTTTCAATTTACAAAAACAAACAGTCTAGTTGATTTAGATTTCAGACTTCAGCACCACCTCTTATTAATCAGACATGAAATAAGACTTCAGACTTCAGACCTCTTAAAAAACAAACGCCACCTAATTGTGGTGGTGACTCTTACCATAAAATACTTACTTGGTAATCAGTTTGTTAAACGATCCTTAGTAACAACATCTCCAACCAATATTTCAAAATTTCTTCAAAATGCATGATCAAAAACTAAAAATTTTCAAAAACTGATATTCAACTCCAACGACTAATTTATTTTGCAGATTACAATATTATATTATTAAAATATTGAGTAAATTAAATATTTTGTCTCAATTGTTTCCCTCACACGAAATAATTACAAATTTATCCTTGTAGTTTCATTTTTATACTTTAATTCGTATTAGGTACTTTGCCCGAGCTCTGTTAAACCTGTTGTTGTTAAACCCCTCAAGTAGTGGCATTTTGTCAGGTTTCATTATTCCTCCCCAAGAACTCGAGGTTTTCCTCTTCGCTAAACCTGACTAAAACGCCCCTCATGAAAAGGGCACGTGAGGGATTCCATGATAACAGATTTAGGGGTTGTTCGCTTACCTTTGAATGGTTTTCATTAAGAGACAACTTATGAATCTCTAAGAGATGAATCTTGTTTGGTAAAAAAAATATCTATGCCTTTTAATGGTTTCAGAACGCTCTGAATTATTTAGTATCTTGGCCCTCTCTTAACCTTTCAACACCCTAATTTCATTCTGAACAATTAGGGTGCGTTTGGTACGCAGACAGGATAGGATAGGACAGAACAAAACAGAACAGGACAGGACATGTGTCCAGCATTTGGTACGACATGATATGACTGGACAAAACTGGTTAAAATGACCAGTTTACCCCTGATTAACTTTTTAGTGTTTTTTTTATGAAATAATCAATCTAAGTACCAACAGCAGCAAATCAGCAGCAAACCGAACAAATCAAACAAGTAGCAAAAAAAAATGTTTAAGAAATCAAACAAGTAGCAAATCAGCAGCAAATCGAAGAAATCAAACAAGTTGCAAAAAAATGTTTAAGAAATCAAACAAGTAGCAAATCAGCAACAAATCGAAGAAATCAAACAAGTAGCAAAAAATATGTTTAAGAAAATGATGAGAAAAAAAGATGAGCAATTTCGAACCTGTGATTCGAACCTGTGATTTCGATCGGTTTGGTTTGATTCGAACCTGTGATTTAGATTGAGAAATCGAGTTTACAACATAACCTGTTTAAGAAAACGATGAGAAGGAAGATGAGCAATTTTAAACCTGTGATTTCGATCGATAAATCGAGTTTACAACAGAACCTGTTTAAGAAAACGATGAGAAGAAAGATGAGCAATTTCGAACCTGTGATTTCGATCGAGAAATCGAGTTTACAACAGAACATGTTTAAGAAAACGATGAGAAGAAAGATGAGCAATTTCGAACCTGTGATTTCGATCGGTTTGGTTTGATTTGAACCTATATTTTCGATCGAACAGATGAGCAATTTCACGATGGAGCCGCCAAGCAACAGTTTCACGATGAGGGATGAGAAAGTTAGGCGTGAGTCTAGGTTTTTTGATTTGAAGGGTAAAGTGGTAAAATACAACCTTGTTCCATCTAGTTCCAGGGGGAAGGGTGAACTCACGTGTCCAATGCTTGTTCTAGCGTGTTCCAGCCTGTTCCACATTAGGACACGCCAAACGTGGGACAAGTCTGTCCTGTTCCACCCTGTTCTGCGTACCAAAGGCACCCTTAACAAACAACCATATTTCATTTTGCATTATATCATAATAGGAGTGAGAGAGGGAGAATGAGCGAGGATGAGAGTAGAGAGTCGGGGTATAGATTTAGGAATGGGTATAATGTTTCGCAACCAATCCGATAGAACTCCGAAAGTCGGAATCCAAAAGAGATTTCGTTTTTGTTTTTCAATTTTCCAACGAACTGGGAGGTCTCACAGCTGTGGAGTATTTTTAAGAGATTCAGAATAGTTTCAGATATGTATATGGCTAACAAGAGATTGAAAAGCGGAGATAAATTTGGTTTGTTCGGTTTAAATTCGTTCAAAATGAAGTTGCCTTAGAAAGGAGGTTAAGAGATATTTGGATAGGATCTTATAGACTATGAATCTTCTTAGCAAATAAAAAAAGAAGCAGGAGAGAAGGAGGAAGAAGATTAGAAGAAAGGAAATTGAAGGAAAACAAAATAACTATCACAGGATCGAGGAACGTGGGTGAAGTGTCATATGCGGAGGTAGTCAGAAGAGGATCTACGAGAGAAAGAACAAAAGAGGAAGATAATCAGAAAATGATGGGATGTTGGGAAGCTGATAAAAATTCCTTGGATTATCTACAAAGATGTGTTGTTGGAAACTTGACTTCTTTAGATAATGTGGAACCAATTCAGGCGTTATTCAAAACAGAAATGATGGAAGGATGCGAACTTAAGCTTTTGGGAGGAAGAAGTATATTGATCAGCTTTGGCACAAAGGAGGCAATGAGAAATGTAATTAACAACAAGATACATGGGATACATCATTGGATCAAAGACTTGAGATGTTGGTCGGTAGGTTTTCGTCCTTCTGATAGGCTTATTTGGCTAAGGATTGAAGGGATCCCGTTACAAGTTTGGAAAGAGGAGATGTTTAAGGAAATTGCTAGCAAATGGGGTAAGGTGTTGAAGGTTAGAAACTGTCAAATCCAGGAGAGTGCAAGTCTGTTTTGGGGCAAAGTTCTCATCAGTTCAGGTTGGGTTGAAAAAATAAGCGAAATTAACTATATCAAAGTGGATAATTTAAATTATGTAATTAAAATCGAGGAAGAAGATAATGGATTCCTGGAACTTCAAATAGGGGAAGGGGATGAAAGTTCGTTGATCGACATCGAGAAATGTGAAGAAGAGTCTTCTGTTCCGTCAGAGTGGTCGGAAAAGCACGGAGGAAGCGAAGAAGATTGGATAGTAGAGGAAAGTATAATTGAAGACAAAAATCAGGATAATAGAGTAATTGATCAGGAGGAAGATCAAGTAGACAAAAATGTCTATCCGATGGAAAAATCAAAAGATGAAACAATCCGGCAAGAATCAGAGGTGGAGGAACAGCGGGACATTCAAATTCTGGTGGTCGGAAAAGGTTCAGAGGCAGCAGAAGACGGGAGGGCAGCTGAGAAGTCGTTGAACAAAAGAGGGAACATAATCATGTCTTCAAATTCCAAAAATCAGGTTGATGGAATCGATGTTAACCATCTTGGTGATCCGGCTTTTCTTGATATTGGAAACGATTTGAATGCAGGGTATTTAGGAGAGGGCTCTGAAGTGGGACATCCACTTGGGCCTGAAAAAAATAATTTAAATGGGCAAATAAAAGATAAGCGAGTTGTGGTTGGGCTGGATCATGAAGGGCCTCAAAAAGAAAAGGGCCCAGATATGGAAGGCAAATTAAGTAAAAAAAAAGGCGTGGAAGAACAAAGCAGGTTCTGTGTTTTATCGAGGAAGGAGAATCACAATACATAGTATGTGATTATAGCACAAACTGAAAAAGAAAATGCTAAGGGTAAGATTCACATCAATGGCGGTGAGAAATCTAAGGGCAGGAGGAGGGAACGATGTGTATTCGGAAGGGGAAAAGTCAGTTTTCACTATATCAAACAAAGGGCAAGGAATAATCACCAAAACAAAGGCGTTCAGAAAAAATCATGTAAAATAGGAGAATCACAGAAAGAAAAATCTATGAATTCTGTAGGGGAAGACGGAGTAAGCTCAAAACAGATTTCGCTTTCGAACGACTTAAAAAGTTCGGATGTGAGGGAGGGTTTGGAGGAGTTTGGGAACGAAATAGGGGTGATTTGGGAAAATGGTATCGGGGAAAACATTAAGAAGGAAGGGAGCATCAAGTAAACGGAAGTCCTGGTAAGGCTCGAGACTTTTTAATTCAATGAAAATTATTTCGATCAATGTGAGAGGGTTAGGTTCATCGAAAAAAAGAGAGTGGTTAAAAGAAATTTGTAAGAATGAAAAACCAAGTATGATAGGGATCCAGGAAACAAAACTTGGGAAAGTTACAAAGCGTCTAGTGGATAATATTTGGGGCAACAATGAGGAGGATTTCGCACAAATTGTAGCCTCGGGGAGATCAGGCGGCCTACTAGTCATCTGGAACAAATCCACGTTTCATTGTGAATTCGTTGTAGAAGAGGACAATTTCATAGCAGTTGTGGGAAAATGGGATAAAACAGATGGGTTGGTTGGTTATGTAAATGTGTATGGTCCTCGAGAACAGAAAGAGAGGTCGGAATTGTGGACGAAATTGGATATTTTGTGTGCAAAGGAAGAGGTAAAGTGGGTAATGTTTGGAGATTTCAACGAGGTTCGGGCCTTGTATGAAAGATTGAATTCGACAACTTGTACTAGGGGTACGGGAGAATTCAATGATTTTATTCGAAGAAATAATCTAATAGATGTTCGTTTGGGAGGGAAAAAGTTTACTAGAATAAGCGATGATGGGTTAAAATTCAGCAAATTAGACAGGTTCTTGGTCACAACGGATTTTGAGGCAAACTGAAAAACCTGGGAGCAAAAACATTGGTGAGAAAATGGTCGGACCACTTCCCGATTGTGTTAAGCGATAAGAAGACAGATTTTGGCCCGACTCTGTTTAAATTTTTTGATGCGTGGCTTAAAGAAGAGAGTATAGAAGAAGTGGTAAAGGAGGCATGGGCAAAGGAGGTGGATTCCATTAGACCTGATTGTCAATTTCGGGGCAAGCTTAAGAATGTAAAGATCGCGTTGAAGGAATGGCCAAAAATAAAGTGGGGAGAGGTCGATAGAGAATTGGTGACCACCAAAGAAGAGGTGAGAAAATGGGAAGTTAAAAGCGAATCAAATCCGTTGGGGGAAGAAGAGAGAAAACGATGGTTGGAGGCTAGAAAGAAATGGCTCGAATTGGAAGAAAAGAGTGTAGAAATGGCAAAACAAAAAGCAAAGATTAAGTGGCTCAAAGATGGAGACGAAAATTCTAAATTTTTTCATATGGTTAGTAAAAATCGAGCAAGGAAAAACTCTATCCGAGGGTTAAATATCGATATGGTGTGGAAGGAAGAACCAAATAGGATCAAGAATTTTGTGTTCAATTTTTTCAAAAAAAAGTTTGCTAATCAAAGAAATGGTGCGCCAAAGTTGAAGTTAGACCGAATGAAGAAACTTTCGTTGGAGGAGGCTTTATTGCTAGAGAGAAGAATTGCGGAAGAGGAAGTGTGGGAGGTGGTGAAAGGTTGTGGGAGTAATAAGTCGCCGGGACCGGACGGATTCTCGATAGGATTTATTAAAAGGTTTTGGGGGATTATAAAAGAAGATCTCATGTCGGTGATTGACTGGTTTTGGGAAAAGGAGGAGTTAAGCGTAAGATGCAACGCGGCGTTCTTGACTTTGATTCCAAAAAATTCAAACCCAATAGGTCTAAACGAATTTAGACCTATTAGTCTCATCGGAATACTCTACAAAGTGATCTCGAAAATTTTGGCGGAAAGAATGAAGACGGTGATGAGAAAGCTAATAAGTAAAGTACAAAGTGCATTCATAAAAGGTAGATCTATTCTTGATGGAATTCTTATAGCTAACGAAACGGTGGATTATTTGAGAAGATATAAAAAGAGGGGTATTATTTTTAAAGTGGATTTTGAGAAAGCTTATGATACGGTGGAGTGGCCCTTCTTGATGGACGGATTGAGAAATATGGGATTCGGAATAAAGTGGAGAAAATGGATCGAGGCATGTCTAACCTCATCAAGAATTTATGTGTTAGTAAACGAAGTCCCAACGAACGAGTTTCCGATGGAGAGGGGATTAAGGCAAGGGGATCCTCTCGCCCCTTTCCTCTTCTTGGTGATAGCAGAAAATCTACATATTATGATGGAGGAAGTTGTGGAAAAGAAGTTGTTCCAAGGAGTTAAAGTTGGGAACGACGAAACGTTAGTCTCTCACCTTCAATATGCGGACGACGTAATTTTCTTTGGGGAAGGGAACTACTCAAACATGAAAAATCTAATGAAAGTGCTAAAATGTTTCTATGAGGTGTCGGGTTTAAAATTAAATTTGACAAAAAGCATACTATATGGTGTGGGCGTTCCGGAAGGAGAAATCCAAGCGTGGGCACGAAGTTTGGGGTGTGGTTATGATAGAAAACTGTTCATGTATCTTGGCCTTCCGGTTGGTGCAAAAATAAGAAGAGTCTCGCAATGGAAAGTAGTGATCGAAAAATGAAAAGTAAACTCTCGTCATGGAAAGCAAAAATGATTTCATATGGAGGAAGATGGACGTTGGTTAAATCGGTTCTTGGTAGCGTGTCATTATATTTTTTTTCCTTGTTTCGTACCTCGATAGGTGTTTTGAGAGAATTGGAGAGTATGAGTGTAACACCCTCAAATCTGGAAATAACAACTTATTTAAAATTTTCTAAATACATCAATAAATGAATCATCTACAACCACGAATTCAGATTTAGCTACAATACACGTATACCATCTTATATATATACAGACTAAAAGGGACGGGTGCTACTAATACCCATGCATAGTCACTATCTCCATAAAGCGGAAGACTTCACCGAATACTTACTTTCGGATCTACCTAAGGCTTTACTCTTCACAAGATTGCTAGAACCAACTCTCAACCTTGAAACCTGATGCACAAGCTGATAAATAAAAAGGTTAGACTTAACGCCTAGTGATCTCAAGAGTTTTAAAATAAGTATATATCTTTAAAAGAAAAGAATTCAATTTAAAGCAAGGTCCTTCGAAATATTACGCTTAAAAATGGAAACGACACATTTTCCCATAATATGCACTTTTAAAGGCAAAGCTCCAAAAACACACATTTCTTATATAACGAGCAACGCATAACTCACCCAAACGGGATCATAGTTCGACACTTATTTGGTGAAAACATGAATAACCATTTATAACCCAAAGTACCCAAAACGTGAGCGAGACAGAATACTCGACCCATAAATCGCTATCAAAACCACATATGTCGTACGTCCGAAAACATGGACACTTGGTCCAATACTCACGTGACCGTAAGGAACCAATGACAATAAAATAAGACTTTCTTATATTTAACATACCGATAGCCAACAACGGGGGAAACCCGTATCCGTTGAGGGTGGAGGGAACACAAAAGTATACCACCAACGTTAATCGCATGACACCTCCCGAAATCCCAGCCCGGTGTCCCTACGACTTCTTTACAAGTGTCACCCCAAGTCAGTTGACCTTGATGGATCATTCCGAAGAACTCCATCCCGAAGGCCCGACACACTTAAAGACTACCTCCTAGGCATTACTTCAAGCGGTGGAGGTCCTAGCGCCTACTATTCCGGTAGCACTAGCCGACTCAACCCTCCTAGCGATCACTTGTAAAGTTTCTGGTCATAAAACATAGGTACCAAAGTTCAACCCCGTAATACCCAATTGACCATCCAAGACAGATTGACTCACGTGCCTATGGATCCATTACACACTGTCTAACATTACATGACTCCAAATGAAAGACCAAAGCTCCCAAAACATGTAACTCACCAATGACACAAATTAAGTGTCCTCATATCCAAAACCCACGACGGTTAAAAATCTGGACAAATGTCCCCACGACTCGTTTAAGCCAATACCGAACTAAAGAGCTCAAAATCCGTTTGACCAATAATTACCGGTCTCCAAAATAGTGAAATGTCTTTAAATAACGTTTATGAAGGCACGTACCTCAAAGACTATATTTACCCAAAACTCCATACGATATGGGACTCAAGATTTCCAAAGTGTTTATGAATGCAAATACACCAAATGCATATAACATGAATTAGACTTTACTTGCACAAAATCGTCAAAGACGTATAACTCATAAAATACGTAATTCATGTTATTTAGTTGTTGGAAACATTCAAAACCCAATAGAAGCATTTTAAGAGGTTAGCACAGCCCAAGTTTACTAAGTAAGAAAACTTATCCAAATACTCACACTTTGACAAATAACTAAGTAAAACATATTTTACTTTTAAATACTCAAAACTTATCAGCAGTTAACCATTTCGTATAAAACACTTTAAAATAATCATTTTGGCATGTACACCATTTTCACAAATTAACTTGAACTCACTTTGCTAGATTTAGGATAAATCTAGATTTTACCCACTTAGATCTTTTCTTGAAGAACTTGATTCTTCAAACCAAATCTTCCAAAAACCTAGATCCACAAGGTTCCAACCATAAATATACATAAACAACCACAAATAATCGATCCCCAACCTTATACATGAATACCTCAACTGATACCGAAACCCTAACTTCCATAAATGAAGAAGATAGAAGAGTACCTTAACCCAAGCTTGAATTCACCAATCAAAACACCTCTAGTTCATCAAAATGGTTACAAACCTCCAATCTATGAAAGGGAGAACAAAGGGTGGATGAAACCCTAGAAAACTTTGGTGAAGAAGATGAATAGTGAGAGATGAGAAGCTTACCACCACAAAATACTATAGTATACTCCAATAGACTTCCAATATCTTTTTAGATCCTTGAAGAGCTTTCAAAAACGAAACCGTAGCAACTTGAATCACCTAAATCGGAGTTGTGGATCAAAAGATATAAAGGAATGAAGATATTAGAAAAAAGTCGGATTTAAGTGAAATTCACAGCGCAGATGCTCGCGGGCGCGCTCAATATTTTGCGCGGGCGCGAGCGATGGTACTTCCGACCAAAATATGCCCGAATACTGTTTTGGTCATAACTTCTTCGTTATAGCTCCGTTTTCGCTCCGGAAAGAACCGTTGGACTAGTAATTGAATCCTTCATCTATCTAGACTATATAATCTAGGATTCAAGTCCAAAATCAAAAATCTTATTTTTCCCCTTTAAGGCTACTGATTTATGTATTAGCTTGAATTGATACCATTCGAAAATCGGGGTGTTACAATGAGGGCTCGGTTTTTTTGGGGAGGGGGGAGCGGTGAGAGTGAAAATGGGAGGAAATGTAGAGCGTGGGTAAAGTGGGAAAAAGTATTGGGCTCGTTCGAGAGGGGAGGGTTGATTATTGGAGGCCTTAAAGAAGCTAATTGGGGTTTGCTTGGGAAATGGTGGTGGAGGTTTTATAAAGAAACCAAAGCCTTTTGGGTTAAGGTGATAAAGAGTATTTACGGGTGGGATGGGGGATTATTGGAGGGTGCACCGAGGGGTTCGGGGGGTAACTCGACTTGGGCGAACATAATTAAGGTGGGGAAAGATATAGATAAAGTTGGCATAAACTTTTCGGTATCCTTTGGTAAGCTTGTGGGGGATGGATCACACATAAGGTTTTAGGAAGATATATGGACATCAACCGGTATATTAAAGGAGAGATTTAAGAGGTTGTTTCAACTTGAAGTGGATAAAGGGGTATCGGTATCGGAAAGAGGAGAGTTCCAAGGCGAACAATGGACATGGAAATGGGGTTAGATAAGGGATCCAATGGGAAGGGGGCTAGGAGAATTGGAGGAGATAAGGAATGTGATTGCGGAACATAATCCAAAGAGAGGAACTATGGATCGGGTGTCATGGTCCTTAGATCCTCAAGATGGATTTACGGTCAAAAAAGTTAGGGATTTGTTAGAGGAGAAACGATCACCTAGAGTCGGAAAAGATGTTGAAACTAACTGGATAAAATCGGTGCCGAAGAAGGTATGTATAATGGTGTGGAGGGAAATGCTAGGCCGATTACCCTCTTGTTCGGTTTTGGACAAGTTGGGGATTGATGTAGATTCCATTATCTGTCCGAGATGTAAAAGTGAAACCGAAACTATCGATCATGCGCTTATTAATTGCGAATCTGTGAAAGATCTGTGGAGACTTGTGGGAAGATGGTGGAAGGTAGACTTGGATACAGTAAACTCTCTGAATGATTTAAGCGAAGCGGGAACCCAATTGGGAATTAACGACAAAGGCCGGAGGAGATGGAAGGCGATGGTATGGAGCTTTCTTTACTTGATTTGGGCAAATAGGAACAAGGTCGTTTTTCAAAAGGTTAGAGGATCGATATCGGACCTTTTAATGGAATTTCAACGTAAAACCTTTGAATGGGTGACTTGTAGGGATAAAGAGTTAGCTTTGGAGTGGACCTCATGGCTTTCGGACCCTTACGGGTAAAGACATTCAACTCGGATAAAGGGGAGTCGATGGCGAGACCAGATCAGTTCGACGTAGGACCGACCGGGTTGCGGGCAATTCAGTTAAGTGGCTCGGCCGAAGGGATATATGAAAATCTGGGTCGAGGAGAAATGCGAAATAGAACTGGAGTCGATTGATCACACTGTGGTAAAATGTACGGAGGTTATACCGATTTGGAAAAAGGATTCCCAAATGATGGAAGCATAAGGAAGTAAACGTCAGCTCGTTACAAGTTTCTTTGGCGGACAACTTTTCCGTGACAATGGTGCTTAAAAACGAGAAAAGTAAAGTGGTGGATCGAGTCTTTGAAATGCAGCGACGAAGCTTTGAAGGATCGTGAATAATATATATCGGAGTGACTGATTAACCCAAGCGAGACGTAATACACAAACGGAAAAGGCGAGTCGAGATCTGCCCGGGGATGGTAAATCGAACGCAGGTCTGTTTTTTTGAAGTGGGCCAGTCATCCGTAGGCTATCGACCAAAAGCTTGGAGCGCTTCGATGGTCAGATCGGGACAACAGTTAGAGGTTCGACTTGGTTTCGTAGAAGATCATGATGGGTTGAGTTAGTCTTGGTGATAGATAGTTGTTTATGCTTTCAATTCATCTTGTTTGGGCGTTGTATGTTTGCCTCTGGCAAACTGTTGCTAGGTAGCTTATGTTTGGTTTGTTTTGTGTTTGAACTTCATGGCTTTTTTGCTGTACATTGGTTTGTGGTGATTAATAAATTGCCTTTCAAAAAAAATTATATCATAATAGCCTCTTAATCATTTTGACAACTTAATCATTCTGTATCAAATCATTCAACAACTGCCAAATAACCCCTTACTGGAGTTAGGGAAAGAGATCCAATATGTAACAAAACTGAAACCACGTCGATCATACTTGCAATTATTTTATTTAGAGGATCCAACTCATAGTTTCAATATAACAAATGGACGAATTTTGTAATTTATTTTTTATTTCCTTCAGGTATACATTTAATTTCAATATATTTTTATTGTAAAAATATTAATAAAAACAATTATTTCTCTTTCCTAAACAATTACTTTTAGAAGGTTTTCCAAATTTAAAGAACTTTTACCATTTCTTTCTTGTTTCTATGTTTTTAGAAAGTTTTACACAATGAGTAGAGTACATAATTAACCAAAAATACTTAAAACTCTGTTTTTTGATACAGGGAGAAATCGTGAGTTAATAAGGATTTTTTTTAAATAATTGTAAAAGAGAAAAACAGGATCAAAAAGAAAAACAAGCTTGAAAGAGGCACAAAATTTGGTATCAAAAAAGTAATTGAGAATCATAAACAACGGTCGAAACGAGTTTGGTGTTAGTTGCATATAGCCAAACGCACATAAAACTCATCACAAAAACCGAAGCGACTTGCATGTGGCATAACCCACAAGAAAATCATGCCGGACACTTTTTGGGCGTCCAAGCCTCTGTGAGAATCCTCTGCCTCCTTTTGCCAATCCTTATGCCACGTGACCACACCACCATTCCTTATCTTATTTATTATTATTAATAATTATCTTTTCCTTTATTTTAATTTTCTTTTAATTATCTTTAGTTTTAAATTAGATTTAATAATTATCTTTTTCTTAGTTTTAGTTATAAATAGGGTTATTGTTTTCAGTTGTAATTAAGTAATCAATTAATAAAAGTTTAACTTTTTAAGAGTTTTGTCTTAGTTTCGAGTTTACGTTCATAATTCTAGTCCATATTGTTTAAATAATTTAGACACGTGTCGGGTCTTACGCACACCTACGCTGCGTTGGTTTTCAACATTTTGGAGATGTTCTAAGGCCTATTTCGTGCCATCAATTGCACAATAAAATTATTATAGTTTTTTATACGATATTTGCTAACTTTTTTTTCGTTGTGTACTACGGTATCACCACTTTAAAATGTTTTTTTTTTGGTCTACCTCTAGTTTGTTTAATTACATTATCGTTTTCCCTTTGCCTTTTCATGTTGCAATTGTATTTATATTCCTTCATTATACTATTGTTACCTTTGTACAAATCCAATATCTTGTTCCGATATTAATATAATCCATTAATTTAACTCAATCTAAATGTTTGATGGCCAGTTTGGTTTTTTATCCTTTAATTTTTTATCCGACTTAATATCCATTGTGGCGATTATGTCTATCTTTTATCATTCAACCTTGTGTTTTCTTGAACTAATGCTTCATCGGGTTCGAATCCATGCGTTGCCAAATCGCTTGTGGTCATGAAGGTTCACATGCGATGATTCCGTAGTCGCCTGGGGGATCTATGTGCGTAAGTTGTTCCAAATACCAACGATTACCCAAAAAAAAAAAAACTCGCTTATTTGGACCGAATCTCTTACCCGATATACACATACTCAATTGATGCTGTTAACCAACCCTTAAATAATTATTACTTGAAATTCAATATAATTTTGATTTCTTATATTTTTTATATGTCATTATGGACAACTGTTTATTCAATAATTAAATAATATTATTCATGAATTATACGTTAGTCGAGGTTACATTGTTTTCAAATAATAAAAACAAGTGATCAAAGGTTTGTTTTACCTACCCTTTTTGATTGATAGGAGTCAAACCCATATCTAGAAGGGAAATTTGAGATTCTCTTATATTTTTTAAAATATGCTTTAAAATGTTCAATTATTGAAAAGATGTATTTGTTTATATATATATATATATATATATATATATATTTTACTTTATTTTACTTTATAAAATGAATGGGATGTATGATGCATCATTTATAGTAAAAGAAAGATAAACATACATTAAAGGTTAAACATCAAAATTTAGGGGAAAGTTTATCAATTTTATAATCGGATAAACGCTTATCAGTACAAATTACCATCCTCACTTACCTTTATTGAGTAACATTTGCGACTATTAATTTGGATTGTTGATAAACGTCTTTTACTCGGTATGTGCTTACTAGTTAAAAGTTTTTTTTATTACTTACTGGGTAAGACTCTCGGTCTTTACTACTTATTTTACCATGTAAGATTTTTGGTCCTTATCATACTCGTTCGATAAAGTTACATTCGGTAAACATTTAACAAACGATATCTTATTCTTTGATATTTTGGGTACATTGAACATTGACACTAAAATTTCCCACTTAAATACTAGTGGGGTTCTAAATTGCAAACTAAACTAATATTGTTGGATACGGTCCATGCGTGCTGTTTTTCATGATGACAGTCATTATAATTTCAAATTTCTTAAATTCAGTATTAACTTTTGACTTTTGGGTGAAAGTGAAACTTTATGTGTAATAACATTTTAGAACATCTTCAAACGTTTACACAATGTTTTGAATTAAAACAGTGTAAAATTTGGTACAAATAGTGACTTATCTCTAATCTATTACTCCATATTAAACACCAAATATAACATTCCATATATATTTCTTACATCTAATTCTATATTAGTAAATTAACTTTTCCGTCCCTTTGGTTTACAACTCTTTGTTGTTTTTGTCCCTCACACTTAAAGGTAAGAGTTAGTTTCAAGAACGAAATTATCAACGAATTGCAAACAATATGGACAAAAATAGCAATTTCTAAACCATATGGGAAGTCATAATATTTAACAAACCATAGGGACTAAATTTGTAATTTACTCTTTCTATAGATTTTCAATACTCTTATATTTATTAGTTGTTTACAAATCCCACCTATAATTTTTTTGCAACAATAACTTCATAAATTATAATACTATAAATTCTAACCAATTTAATTATTCATGCATAATAATCTTGAATTACTTGTATCATTTTACTAGAAAAGAAGTTACATCATAGAACTCGGAATAGTTCTCCATAAGTGATAGGCATGGAAATGGGGTGGGGACCTCAATCCCCATCCCTGTCCCTAATCCCTCATCTTTATCCCCATCCCCGTCCCCGTTGGGGGAATATGATCACATCCCCATCCCCAACGGGGAACGGGGATCCCCAACGGGGAAACGGGAATTTTCTTTTTCGTTTATATAATCTATTTAAATCAAATATATGAGACACCACACATGTTTAAATATCACATATTTCCAATAAACCTAAAATCGAAAGAAATTTAATTTAGTATAAAAAAATCACAACATCATATAATAAATAATAACTTAAAACCAAAAGAAATTCAACCGAATTCGGGAAAAAACTTAACTTCACACGTACCAAAAGATATCGAGTAATATTCAAAACCATATCGAGTAATTGTATTTTGATTGACATCCAAAATGCATACTAACATTCAAAAAATAACAATCTTATATTATAAACCTAATTAGGAAATAGGAAATTATGAATTACCGATTTAGTTTAAATAAATAATATATATTAAATATTAATTAAAATATATAACGGGGACGGGGAGTGCGATACCCGTCCCCGTTCCCATCCCCGGTTTGAGACAAACGGGGATCCCCGTCCCCATCCCCATCCCCGATCGGGGCGGGTGGACCGGGTTCCCCAACGGGTCGGTGCCCATTACCATGCCTAATAAGTGATCAATTAACACATTTTGAATCCCTAATTTGTTTATACAGAACCCCAAATTGTTGGGATATACTTATTATTATCCACACACCGTAATATACATGTATGTATCTTTTTTATTTTCTCGTATTGTAATAAATATGTCAATTGTGTGGTTTATTTTACATGTATTATTGTATTTTAAATTGTTAACATTTTAAATAAGTTTGAAATATAAAATAAAATCTATAACAATGCATCATAAATAGATATAAATATAATCTATAATATAATATTAACCGCAATTCTATTGAGCCATTAAATAGACTAAAAATAGATAAATACTAAATTTGAAGGACCATTTTCTTATAATAAAACTTTAACATCAAATTGATGCAAATGAATAAATAGTAAAACACCAAAACATTGTAAGATATTATGTTGAAGCAAATTAGTGTTAAAAATAGTACAAAAATGAAATTTTGGGTTAGGCTAAAGATGGTCTTATTTTCTTGGTGAGTTCAATACTCTGGTTATTCTCACTCATAATTCAGTTGCGATGATTTGTTTAGTTGGTCATTCTTTAAGATTAATGCATGATAGCAAAATTTGGTGATTTATCCAAGAATTAAGGAATTATTATAATTTGAGTACGATTTTGTGTTCATGAAATTATAATTTTTCGCTCATAATTCATATCAGATTGTTTTCTTTAAGTTGCTTATTTTTCGAGATCCACATGCTGAATTTTTTTGGTAGATTATTGAGCATGCATCAAGTAGTTATCACACATGTAATCTACAACTGCCTCTTCCTGTCGTGAGGGCCTTGCACGAGACCCCACTACCCCCTCGAAAAGATATGTCTAAATGTTGAGTCTCTTTGCAAATTGGCAAGTTGAGTTTGACCTCAATCCTCATCGCTTATAGCAGATAGTTTACTGGTTGCTATCTATTTTCCTTCGAGATAAATCACCAAAAAATTAGCATGTACGTCTTGAGAAAAAAACTAAAAAAAACACATTAATCTGAGTTATAAGTGAAAAGTTATCACATCGCAAGATGTAACTATAAGGTGGCGTTTTTTAAGAAGTCTGAAGGCTTATTTCACTTCTAATTAATAAGAGGTGGTGCTGAAGTCTGAAATCTAAATCAATAAGACTGCTTGTTTTTGTAAGGTTTGGAGACGTCTTTAGAGAAAGGACAACATATGAAATGAGACGACGATAAGAGGTTTTAATAAGTTAAGTCACCACTTTTTATTTCAAATGTATTTAAGAGTTAAGAGGTTCTGAAAACTGGAAAAAAAAAACAGTTTAAATGTAAAAAGGTATGACCCATTCAGACTTAAGAGTCATTAAGAGATTTTTCTTAAAAAACAAACAACCCCTAATACTATATGCATACACAAGTTTTCACTTAACAGATAAAAGTTAACGGCATTTGATGTAGGAATGGAATCAATAGAAACTTAAAACCGAAAATGTAATAAGCAACCCGTATAGTCACTATCCGGTAATTTCATCATAATACAAGGACCAAAAATGTACTATTTTACTCAAATTTTTGTAGAGTACCCACAGAGCCCTAAACGTAGAGGCGAAGTTACTGAACCCCTATATATATCAGTCACCACTAGACTTCCTCATTTATCTGCTCAAACCTTCAAATTCTTCAAAAAAAAATCTTCTACGTTTTCACTCTCTCTATCTGTAGAAATGGATTCTGCATCATATTGGTCCGATCGATCGAGCAGGTCCAAGAAAAAGGCGATGAAACCGCCGAAGCGAGGACAAATCAAGCGGAAGATCGTGGCTCAAATTGTGAATTCGGCGGTTTCTTTTGCTTCAATGGCGACCAGCAGGATGATGAAGAACAAAGGAGGGGGAAAAGAGGCGGACAGTAGCTCAACGTGCACCAGCGTACCTCTAACTCCTTCAAACTCTGGTCGGAATTCAGACGGAATTTCTGATTCCGGTAGATGACGTCATAACGATAGATCTTCCCTCTGGAATACGATTTTAGTCTGGTATGTTTGTAATAGTTGGATCACGTTATAGAATTAGGTTTTCGTATATTTTTTCATTATGTTATTGTTTCAATTTCTTCGATTGATTTGTCTGTGTGATTGTAACTCGTTTCAAATGGCTACTGCCTTTATTGTAAATGACATGTATAGTATAATTCTACGTTGATTCAACTTTGCAATCGATTATCATTAGAATTCTGCAACTATTTTTTGAAAATTCAAAGAGATCGTTCTGATTTCGAGGTGGCAGAGCCAGGTGCAGAGCCGTGCTCTGTTAATAGTAAAAATGCTACATAGACATTATATTTGAGTTTTCCTTTATTTTTAGCTTGATTCGTTCTTCTTCTCCGAAATAATCAACGATTTTTTGTAGTTTCCGTGAGTTCTTAGTTCTTGTAAAAACTCTTTGATTCGGATTTGCTGGTTAATTCAATTTTGCAATCGACTATGGATATCGGAAATATTTTGAGACTATTTGTTGAAAATTCGAAGAGATCGTGCTGATTTCGAAGAAGCAAAGCCAGGTGCAGAGCGTGGTATATGTGTAAATTGTAAAAATGCTAAATAGACGTTGTAATTGAGTTTCCCCCTTTTTCTTGTAACTTGATTCGTGCTTCGTTTTTGAAATTATCATCCATTTCTTTGTAGTTTCCGTGAGTTTTTAGTTCTTATAAACTCATTGATTCAGTTAATAATTCGATTCATGCTTCTAATTTGTTGGATGTTGAAGGAGAAGCTCTATCCATGTAACTGTTATGCAGTTAACAGTCAACTAATTACTGTAACAATCATTTTCACTTAATGAGAAGTAGTTATTCTCACATGTAGGAAGAATTATAAAATTTAAGCTCAAATAGGATCTTATTTCTGCCAAAATGGAAATGGGGACGGCAAGATTGAGATTATCGTCGACTTAATTTCATCATAATATAGCAGATTTAGATCGAAATATAACTTAATTTTTATGGAAGCTAGAATTCATTTATTATTTATTCATTCATCCATATCTCCCTTTTTGTTTTGCTTCTTTTCTAGCCATCATCACTCGACCTTTTCTGATTTTGTTTTTTATTCTGAAAAGGCGTAGATCAATAACTCCATATAAGTTACCAAAGTCTGTTTCTCAATTATAGAACTGATGAAACAAAATCCATATTTTTATCTGTTATTAATATCATAGTTAGAAATCCGGTATTATTAAACATGCTTTGATTTTGTTGAAATAATTCGTTATCTTTATTTGTATTATAAACAATATAAATGATTATAAAAACACAAGTGTTGCCATCGAAACTTGAGGGTTGTTGGTGATTCTTTTGACTGGAAGACCTTTTCTTTTTGACTCGAAGACTTCATATCATATGCTTTTATGTCTACCTTATCTTTCCCTCTTTGCTAGATGACAACAGGCAAAAATGTGTTTTTCCTTTTCTTTTTACCTTTTTAAACTCAAAAGTCATCGGCCACATTTAGTAGCAGATCCAAAACTTTCATACATTATAAATTAATAAAAATTTTATTTCCATTATTTTTGCTTTACAAAATGTTTTAGAACTTATATATATATATAGAGAGAGAGTCGGGTTCAAACGAGAACAATACATATTTAAAAGAACACGAGAACAGTAACTATTTAAAAGAACACGAGAACTAACAAAATCATTAGTGATTATACATTGACACACGAAAAAATGACTTTGGTCGCGACTTCAAATCCGCGTGGCTTTTTTGTGCGTTAATGTAAAATCACTAGTGATTTTGTTAGTTCTGGTGTTCTTTTAAATAGTTACTGTTCTCGTTTGATCCTCCATATATATATATATATATATATATATATATATATATATATATATATAGAGAGAGAGAGAGAGAGAGAGAGAGAGAGAGAGAGAGGTTCAAGGAAAAACCTCAAAAAAATGGAAAACTGAAGAACACTCTGGTAGCCATTCATCTGGAACACGTGCATATGCACAAGTGCATAATATGCACATGTGCATAAAAACAAAAAAACTAATTAATTACTTGTATGCACAAGTGCATACCCGATTGTTCCTCAGTTTTATGTTTTTTTTGAGGTTTCCCCCTGAACCTGACCCTACCTGACCCTATATAGATATATATAGAGAGTGAAATTTAAATGAAAACTCAATTTTTATTGTGCACGTGAGGATAAATCTCAGTCACTCCATCTCTATTGATCCAACAACTCATATTAAATAGAATTTTTAATTTTAAGATGCTTACGGGTAAAAATGGAAGATAATTTAAACTCGCATATACCATATTTGACCTTTTATTTTCTTTTTTAATTAAAAACTTTTACCCACTTAAAATTTAAAATAATTTATCTTAGAAATTACTAATATTTTAATCAAACAAATTACATCAAAAAAACGAGAGTTTCGTGCTCTTCGATATGACATCCATCTCGATATAGTTTTTTTTTTGTTTTAACCGTTTTTACGTGAAATGCTATACATGTGTTATATTCATTATGAATATTTATCTACGTTTAACTCTGTACAACACATCGACACCGTAAGTATGTAACTCGAAATCACCTCAACACTTTTCTTCAACGTCGTAAAGCATCGCGTTCTTCAGCACCGTAACCCAACACCCATCGAAACGAATTGAGAACCTATTGAGTAGTTCGGTTGTGAATCAGGAAACAAAAGAGAGCGTGTCACGTCTCCACACCTTTACAGGTCATTAATGTATTATTCATCATGAATAATGTGTCATTCAGGATGAATAATACACGATTCATGAATTCGTGTATTATTCATCCTGAATATTGTATTATTAATCATGAATAAGGAATGAACGTTCACATTTGTTATTCATATTGAATGTGGGGCATCTGGTGATGCACATACATATTCATAATGAATTAAACCAAATTTCGGTTGTGGATTGAGAAATAAAAGAGAGTGCACCATGTGTCTACACCTTTACGAGTCATTCATATATTATTAATCATGAATAATACCGCATTCAGGGTGAATAATACATGATTCATGATGAATAATACATGAATCATGAATTCGTGTATTATTCATCCTGAATGTTGTATTATTCATCCTGAATATTGTATTATTCATCATGAATAGTGAATAAACGTTCACCTTTGTTATTCATACTGAATGTGGACACCCGGGGACGTGCATATACATATTCATAATGAATATAACACATATATAGAATTTCGTGTAAAAAACGGTTAAAACGAAGAAAAAAAACTATATCGAGAAGGATGTCATATCGAAGACACGAAATTCTCGTTTTTTTGATGTAATTTGTTTGATTAAAATATTAGTAATTTTTAAGATAATTTATTTTAAACTTTAAGGGGGTAAAAAAAATTTTAATTAAAAAAATAATAATCAAACAAGGTAGATGCTGATTCAAATTTCCAATTTTGTCCTTAATCACTTCTCAATTAATGTTATTATGTTTTAATCATTGATTAATTTTCTAAGTTTTGATCAAAGGTTAAGATTTGTCCTTATGTGCACAATGAAAGATGAGTTTTTATTTGAACTCACCCCTATATATAGGGGCCTAATCAAATGAGAACTAGGTAGTTTGTGGTAACCGTGAGATCCAATGTGAACCACTCATTTAATATAATTAATATTGTTTTTAAAATAATGTAAAAGGATAATTTGGTAAATTGATAATTTGAATTTCTTTTAATAACAAAATCAATTCCTTTGACTCATTCCAAATTTAAATGATTTCAATTTTCGTGATTTATTAATTTAAACCTAACCGCCGACCACAATCTATTGTGTATCACACTGTATATCATAGTCATATAATGCCTTGCTGCTACAAGTTATTGGGTATCACAGTGTGTATCATAATCATTTAATGTGTTATTGTTATAAGTTCTTGGGTATCACATGTATCATAGTCATTTAATGCCTTACTGTTCAAAGTTATTTGGGTATTACAGTATGTATCATAGTCATTGTAATGTCTTACTGTTAAAAGTTATTGGGTATCACAATTTATTTTTCTTATTTTACGAAGTGTATCACATAGTATTAGGTAGTATTTTGCATTACTAAGGGGGTGTTTGGGATTGCTTATTTAAAACAACTTATGCTTATTTTGAAAAGTGCTTATCAACTTATGTGGTGTTAAATCGGAGTTTTCTAAAAAGTGTTTGGATTAGATTATTGTGGTACAAAAACGTAATAAGCTAATAAGTTGTTATTTAAAGGTGTTTGGGATTGCTTATACATATAAAAGAACCAAAAAAGTCATAAGCACTCTTGAAATAAGTTGATAAGTTAGAACAAAATGACTTATCAAAAATGACTTTTCAGCGGTTTGACACCGCTATAAGCTCTTTTCTTTTCTTTCCATCCAAACACTCAAAAGGGCTTATCTCCGGTGCCAAATCGCAATAAGCTAAAAAGCTCATCAAATAAGCAATCCCAAACACCCCTAAGTGTATCACACTATATCTTTTCGTTATTTTATTAAGGGTATCACAATGTGCATCATGTTTTTGCATGAATAAAGTCGTCGGGAAAAAAAATCACCGGAGAGAAGAGAGAGGAAGGAGGACAGAGGCTATTTTTAAAATACCTAAGTTGTCCTTTAATTAAAATCATAAGTTAAAATTACCAAAATTAATAATTTTCTAAATTATTCATTGATTTGTGGTTGAGATTGGATCTCACGGTTATCACAAACAACCAATTTCTCCCTTGAATGGCCCCCTATATATATATATATATATATATATATATATATATATATATATATATATTAGAAGCGTACTCGTGCAATGCAGTGAAATACATCACAATTTTAATGTTTCATATTATTTTTTTGTCGATTTACAGTACGATTTTGGATGATTTTGAGAAATGTTTTTTATAAATTTGTTTAATTTAGGCTTAATAATATAATGTTTTTTATATAAAAAAATTAAGTATTTTGTTAGAATTCAATTATTATCTTATATATTTTAATGAAATCTAGAAAAAATAACCAATTACATATTTAATAATATAATTAAAACAAAATTATAGTAATATAATATATTAATTAATAGTGATACATGGAAAGATCTGCATAAAAGGAAGACCCTACACATACCAAATTGGTGGGTGTTAGAAGCCTGTAGCAGTAATATGTATCTTGTGCTTTGATACTTGTAAATTAAGAGATTTTTAAAATCTTGCATAAAATGATGGTATCTTATGCCTAATAATTTGTAATTAAGAGTTTTTTATCCGTGCTTTATAATATAGTATAGATATATAATATGATGAAGGACTGTGTGACAAGTTGAGTTAACGTGAGAAATGAATATGAAGGTGGTGTTTTTTTTTTTCAAAAAAAATCTCTTAATTGCCACTTATGTCTGATTTGGTAAGACATAAGATAATTCAGACCGTTTGTTTTTTCTTTCTTTTCAGAGTCTCTTAACCTTTAATGTCATCTGAATAATTAAATGATAACCCAACCACTTAATTACCTCTCGTACAACATCATTCTTTTTATTTTAACATCGGTTTTAGCCCAAATGCACCACTAATTTGCAAAAACGCAAAACATGAATATTGTAGATTTGTGTGTTAGCTATCCAAAACATCTTGAATAGCTTACATCGACGCTTAGGTGTTTGGGATATGATTAAAACTCCACAACCTAGCAAATCTGTTAGCATCCTTCTTTTGTTTCTTTTTTTTTCCCGTTCCGTCCTTAGATCATCGATGCTCACTTCAATCGACGTATTTAAGTTGAATTTTTGAGGGATAAAATAGACAATTATACATATTCAGACGTTTGTTAGTTTACAAAAACAAACAGTCTTGTTGATTCATATTTCAGACTTCAACACCACCTCTTAAAAATCAGAAGTGAAATCAAACTTCAGACTTCAACACCTCTTAAAGAACAAACGCCACTGAACTCTTGATAACTTATAATATCAAACCCACCCATGAATCACGCTTCATAAGGGAATTGATCTGGTGCATCTCATCCTAATGTGCATCCAACGGTTGATATACGTTTCTCACGTTAACTCAACTTCTTACCGAATCCCAACCCTATATATAAGGATCATGCAAGAAGTTAAACTTTTTGCGAAAATGCGATAATTGTGATATAATATATGATTACACAACCTGTGGGTATGTTTAATCATATATGATTAAACGTCTATGTATTGCCAATCTAACATATGTTTAATCATATATGATTAAGTTTGTATATTATATATGATATCACACTTCTCGTTTTCTCGCAAAATGTTTAGCTTCTTGTTTGAACGTGACCATATATAATATATATATATATATATATATATATACATGTATATTTTGATTTCTATAGAGGTCTATCAGGTGGCTGATCTAGGAAGTCATTAGTCATGTGATTGGGAGTTATTTTTTTTTTAAGTAGAATAACCCTTCCGAATTGAATGAGATTCGGGTTAAGCGGTTTTGGGATATTCAATTTTTCGGATTCTTTATATATCCTTAGTAAGACACCATTAATGACAACAAAAAACACATAACTTGACAAAACTAACAACAATTCCAAAAGAAAGCCCGTAACTAAATATTGAAATCATAAAAAGAAACAAAAACACTAAAATTACTTAGAAATGTCGATTGTGACGCACAAAAGTAGTACACTTTGTTGGGGTGAGAGGGTGGGTGAGTCGCTGAAAGTAGATTAGGAGCAATAAAAGAAAAACCCTAGCGGCATGAAGTAAAGTTTTTTTTTTGAACGGCAGATAACACACACACACGTTCCCACGGTATCCAGACATGAAGTAAAGTTTTGGGTAAATGCTAGAGTTAAGGTTTAAAAAAACAATCTATAACTTTTTTTTTCCCGGTTTTGTTGTGGGTCATCTACCCCCTACCCCTTGAACGTGCATCTACCCATGGGTCTACCTATCGATACTTTCGAGCCCAAAGGCATTTTCATTAACTTGTTTCCTCTATAATATGGTTCATTTTAACATCATGATTTGAGATCATTTGAGATCAACCTGTTTTTGCGAGACCGTGAGACCACGTTTTTACATTTGAAACTTTACAGCAAAACACCGTAAAGGTAAAAACCTTCACAATAAAACACTTTGAAGGTTTGGCTTTTTTTACCTTCACGGTGTTTTGCTGTGATGTTTCAAGTGTAAAATCGTGGTCTCTCGAAAATAGACTGGTCTCACGTGAACCCAACCCTTAACATCATAATACAAAGTCAAAATAAGATGAAGCTATTTAACTCTCCATTTGTTTGAATTTTATAACCATTTTTAAACCAAAACACACTGACTTTTAATTCCATTTGAAAGTAGGATCTTAACATGAAATATACGTAAATATAACTATTTACTGTAAATAGATGAATGACTTCTAAATTTTTAAATATTTAAAAAACCTATACTATTAACATAATAATTTAAATTTGTAATACATGATTTTGAAGGTTAAGCATTTGAAAAAATATTAGACTGTTTTACTCATTCGGCTCATCTTATTTTAATATAGCTTTTTAAATTCTATCCTAAGCAACCACTTGAATACAAATTATAGTTTATTACATTCTTTGTCCTTGACGTTAGGGATGTTCAAAAAAATCGTTGGATCGCTCAAACCGGTCGAACCAAGTCAAACCAGAGTACCAGACCGTTTTTGGCGGTTTGAGCGGTCTGGCGGTCCGGTTTGGTCTAAAAAATTGCCAAACCGGGCGGTCTGGTCCGGTCTGCGGTCTGGAGGTTTTTTTGGGCGGTTTGGACCAAACCGACCGCCAAATTCATATATATTTTATTTTTTTATATATGTCTTTATATTCATTATCTAGCCCAATGTTATTTTAAATATATTTGGTTAGGCGCAATGTTATCTTAAATCCAACCCAAACATAAAATCTATTTTAATTTTTAAAATTTGAAACTTGAAAGCCCTAAATTACTACTATTCACTAACATTGGCGGACTCACTGTATTCACCTTTCTTGTGGACTTTGTTAATTTTTTTATGGACTTTGATTTTTAGTGTTTTGTTGGGATATTTTGTTTACTCTTTTTGTGGACTTTGTTTACTTTTTTGTGGATTTTGTTTACTTCAAATGGACTCAAGCCAATGAAGCTTTAAAGTTCGATATTATATAATAAAATTTAAGTTAAAACTTTAAAGCCCATAAAAGGCCCAAACCGGCTAAACCGGTCGGACCAAACCGCCTAAACCGTGGTCCGGTTTGACCGGTCTAGGCACTTGATGTCAAACCGCTCGGTTTGAAAATTTAATAAACCGCCACTTGCGGTTTGGTTTGTGGTCTGAGGGGTTAAACCGCCCAAACCGGAGCACGAACACCCCTACTTGACGTATATTGTTGAACTTTTGATTTCGTCTCTACAATTTAAATGGCCACATTAAGTTGTCACAAAATGATGCCACAATTCACGTAAGATTGGAATGAGCCGATACTATTTGGCATGAGCCGATTATTTGTTTCTTGCTAAAATATCTCTCAATGTTCTTCTTTACCCTTTGTCTTGTCAAATTTTCCCAAATTGAACAAAGTTTTCATCGTTCCCTTCTTTTTCTCCATCTAGTGGTTCAAACTTATATGTAAATTGGTAACTTGGTTTTGTTCAAAGTCGTATATGTCTCTCTTTCTTACTAGCAGAGGGATAATGGTGTTGAAAAACTAAAATCAAATAATTTTTTTTTTGCTGTGCAACTCACCATGCACTTGCTACAAGTGTTTTAATGCATTAAGCTATGGATTTTTTAGAACCATATATTTTAAGTTGACTTTTTATTTTGTCTTATTAGAAGTCAAAATACTTGGTGGAGAATGAAAATGAATCTTTTATGGATAACAACTCATTTTTGTCATCTTATGTGTAAATGAGAGAAGGAAGACAAAAGGATCAGGGATAGGAAAGAAAGGAGTGTCATCAGTGATCCTCTAGATTGGCATAAGTGATAAAGGGAGTGGCATCAGTAAATGGAGAATGGCATAGTGATAGTAAGTGATTCCATCGATGATCACTTTCCTTCTCAATTTTAGCCACCCATTTCCCTTTTTTCTTTAAAGTGGATGACAACTTGCCTTTTTTTTTGTCTTTTAGCTCCATACATGCATATAAATATGCATGTTATGTGAGGTTTAGAAATATGCATAAAAGACATCAAGCTTCTTCTCCTGTTTCCATCTTGTTGATATTTATATATATCACTGATATATATATATATATATATATATATATATATATATATATATGTAACACCCCAAAATTTCGAGTTCTTGCTTAGTACTATATAAATTCCATTTATCTTCCTTATGTTGAATGTGTTGAGTTTGAGTTTAAAAGACGCTATTGGTAATCCTTAATATATTCTCCTTATCCTTGGAACTATTTTATCGAACCTTGGCATCTGTTAGCTGCGATTAGTTGGACAAGAATTCAAATTTCAAGAACTGGGGTTTCGGCGCGAGAGTGACAGGGTCACTCTCGCGAAGGGCACAATCGCGTGGTATGTTGGAACTTATGGTACAATCGGCGCGAGAGTGCCTCGCGAGAGTGACATGGCACTATTGCGGAGGGCACAATCGCGAGTGGGGTACTGTTTACCTTTTTGGCCGAATTTCTCACTTAAAACACCATTTTCTCATTTTAACACCAAGACTTCTATTTTCTCTCTAGACCTACGATTTTCCTCCTACCTCTTCTTCATCCCATTAAATTCTTAACCTAATTCCCACTCTCACCATTTATTAATCTTCAACTACCTCAAACATCTCAACTTATGGCAACTCTTGTGCCATTAAAGCTCCAAGGAATCTCACTTCCAACCTAGGGTTCTTCATTTTAGGTTTTTTACTCCACAAACCCTAAAGGTGAGTTTTCTACCCACTCTTACATGCTAATACTTATTATTATATGTTAGATTCTCATAATTGTTGATTTGTTGATTTTAACCTAACTACTGATAAGAGTGCATATTATTCTAAAATGGTTTGTGAAAATTGTTATTAATGATGTTAAGTGGCCATGAATTTATGTTAGTAATTATACTACTATTTCTATATGCGAAATGGTGAAATGGTGTCATACGTGATATTTATCGTGTGGGAACCCAACTCTTGTGCATGAGAGTTTGGGTGATGTTGGAACCGTGATGTATGATTTGTGGGTGGACACTAAAGGACTGACTCCTTGAGGTGAAACCTTATAATCGAGGGATATGCACTAAGGCTCGGCTAACCTTGAGGTGCAGCTCGACGGAGTGGGCACTAAAGGTGGTTTATACACTTGAGGTGACGCCGGTAACGGTATGCACTAAAGTGAGAGCCTGAGGTGTAAACTCCCAACCTTGTGGACTTGTTATGTTTCCAAATGAAATGTGTACAGATTATACTATTAAATCTCTGATGGACTATACTTGGATTTTCCTCATGGTGCGGTAACTTAAAACTTTCTACTTTTCCAAATTATAATCTTATCATTTAAATACTTGTTTGGAAACTCACTAGGCTCCTAGCCTAACACTTGATGTGCGTTTATCTTCAGGTTCCCCTAGTGGTGTACAACGGGCACCTTGACTTCCGGTTCGAAATTAGGACCGTTGGTGGACCGGGCTTTTGGGATAACATTGAGAGAGCGTTTTGAAGATATAACAACACCCACGTTAATCTAGTTGTGTCTTATGATCTAGATTGGTTAGGTTGTTGTAATGTATGTCTTATTTCCATCGCTACTATATTTGTTACAAACTACCCCGAACTCTTGGGTTTTAGTTGTTGATTTACAGGAAAATGGATTTATTGATATTTTAGACGTCATATTGCAAAATTTTTAATTTTTCTGGTTATCAGATTTAGGGTGTAACAAGTTGGTATCAGAGCAGTAGTTTAAGCGAACTACGTATGACCAAGATATCTAGACTTAAGTAGAGACTGTTAAGTTGTAAGCTGTGAGATGGGGTAGGTCTTAAGTAAAGGGAAGTTGTATAGTTGGCGGAATCTACACTGTTGAAAATTGTGAGAATGGTATTGAGAATCCTTATGTGTAGTATGTTCATAATTTCAATTAGCTACTACTATTATGAGTATATCACTACGTAAGCATGCTTAATTCACTATGATTATGATGATCAATATTTTTACTAGTACGTTCTTAGAAAAATCTTTAATGTTTGTCTCTCACTATGTTCTTGTGTGCATAGTGGGACAGACTAAATGGTTAACACTCGGAACAGAGCGAGGACTCCGCCGAAGGGCAATGAGGCCTCCGCATTGACGGCCGATCAACCGGAAAATGTGGTTACGAGAGAAGTGCCGCCCCAAACGAATATGTTGGGCGGAGGACCGGAACACATTCCAAGGACGAATTTGGCAACCCCAAACCCCGTGTTAACTGAAAACACTCTCGAAACAAGGATTATGGATAACGTAATGTGGGTCATGAGTGAGGCTATGACTAAGCAACCGGAATTCTTTTTGAAGCTTTTGGAGGACAGGGATGCCAGTCACCGTAGGAATGAGGCGGTGGCGGAAAACATAGTGGTTGCGGGTTCCGGGGGAACTGGGAATGGAGTTCAGACTATCGAATTGGTAGCCAACAACGCAGGGCCAAGAGAAAAGACTTGTTCCTTCAAGGCATTCGTTGGATGCAATCCTAAGGAGTTCACGGGTGCTGCAAACCCGGTAGCCTGTGTAAATTGGCTTTGTAACACCCTAAAAATCAGAGTAAATTAAAACATGGAAAACCTGACAAATATGACGAAAGTAAATCCATTAACTTCCCATAAATGGGATCAGTTCTTTAGACTATACAATCCTATACAAGGATTTCATCAAAAGAATGGGACTTAACAATGCCCAACATCAATACTAAAATAACTCTAAAAACCTCGAGACTCAAAACTCGTCTCTCCAAAAACCCCGGCACCCACCGCTAATGGAAACCTGTTATACACATCATTTGAGAAAAAGTGTCAGACTTTAAAGCCTGGTGAGAACATACAGTTTATAAGCTCAAAAGATAAAAAATCAGTTCCAAGATAACATTTACAAAGAGATTAAGTTTACAATTTAGGTCCTTGCCACAATCGGGCTTTTTCGTTATAAACATGTCATAAAAGGACCGAAAACAAAACATTTTACCAAGGATCGTGGCATAACACAAAGTTAGGCCAACAATCCGAGTTACGAGCTAAACCAATTGGAGTGCGCGGATACGAATCACAAAGTCCGTGCTACAATGTGAGATCAAGCCCCAAACGCAAAACCAAGGTATACTCCTTCACTAGGATCACTATGAACCATGGCTAGTATCCGGCCTCACATAACCGTACCAAGTTGCCCTCTAGGAACAAGTGAATCCATAGCTACAAATTTGGGGAATGTATCATCCCAGAAATACAGTCTACTCAAAACCTAGGGATCCACTAGTAATGGTAAGGACTCGTCACAACAACATATGTGACCAACCATAAATAAATATATGGTATAAGTACATTTTATAAACAAAATGCCATTTCCAGTTCAACTTCTGATAAGAATGAAAATCATTAAAATGAGTTCATAAACATTCTTTTTACATAATCACGTAAAGTGCAAGTAAAACATCATTTTACTTTAATAAGGCGGAACCCGTCATTTTGGTCAAGTCTGACCGGGAACCCCGAGAATCATCAAAAACTTCATTTATAATGAAATGTAGAGAACATAAAATCATACCGTAGAAATACTTTAGATTTCGCAAATAAGAGTTTTGACATGTATAAAGTTTGTAAAATGGTAGTAGGAACTCACCGATAGGTTTTTGGAATAAAACCTAGAAAACCAGATAACGATCACGACGAAGAGGTGAAGCTTAAAACACCGACCCCTTGCTAGAAACACCGAAAACTAGCAACCAAACGAGACTTCGAAGATCGAAAGATAAAGAGAGAGAAAGAGAATTAGAGAGAGAAAGATATTTAGATTTTTTTTGATAAAGTGATTTTGGGAACTGAACCTCTATAAGCGGTCAAAGCAACCACGCGGGTTATGCCGCGACTTCAACTCGCGGCATAACTCGCCCGTGTCCCAAAAACCCTAATCAGCCAGTGGGTTTCGCGGGTTGTGCCGTGACCTCTAGTCGCGGTATAACTCGCGTAGTTCTCAAAATCCATATCCAACAGAGGGTTACGCGGGTTGTGCCGCGACCTCCAGTCGCGGTATAACTCGCGTAATTCACTGTTTCTCCCCAACTTCACAAAATCCAAAACGACAACCAACCAAACACGGAGCTAACGACAAAAGCTTAACATAAGAATAGCAGGTTACACAACGGAAATCCGGGGTGTTACAATCCTCCCCAACTTGGGAATGATTTCGTACCCGAAATCCTAACTATTCGAAAAGATGAGAATATATCTTCGCTTCATATCCTCCTCGGCTTCCCACGTCACATTCGCTCCCCGATGATGCTTCCACTGCACCTTGACCAAGGTGACTTCTTTATGACGTAACTTCTTAGACTTTCTCTCTAAGATGGCGTCGGGTTCTTCCACACAACGGTTACCTTCGTCTACCCTTAATTCTGAGAGGGGAATGACGTTGTCTTCCACCGCCAAACACTTCCGGAGGTAGCAAACATGAAACGTGTTGTGTATTCTACTCAACTCCGGTGGCAGTTCCAACTGGTAGGCTTGCAAACCCACCCGTTTAAGCACTTTGAAAGGTCCGAGGAAACGGGGACTCAACTTCCCACGTTTTTCGAACCGTATAATGCCTTTCCACGACGACACCTTAAGCATAACGCGGTCGCCTACTTGGAATTCCATCGGTCGCCTCTTCTTATCGGCATAGCTCTTCTGACGATCCTGAGCCGCTTTCATTCTTTCGCGAATGCCCTTGACCTTATCGGCAGTCTCTTGCACGATTTCAGGTCCGGCGAATTGCTTTTCTCCCGCTTCAAGCCAGCACACAGGAGTCCGACACTTTCGCCCATACAATGCCTCAAAGGGTGCCATTCCGATACTCGAGTGGTAGCTATTGTTGTAGGAAAACTCCACCAGAGGCAGGTGAGTGTCCCAACTACCCCCGAAATCGATGACACAAGACCTCAACATGTCTTCCAAAGTTTGGATCGTCCGCTCGCTCTGCTCGTCGGTTTGCGGATGGTAAGCCGTACTCAACTTCACTCGAGTACCAAGCTCTTTCTGAAATCCATCCCAGAAGTTCGAAGTGAACCGACTGTCGCGATCCGACACGATCGACAATGGTATACCGTGCCTCGAGACCACCTCATCGATATAAAGCTTTGCTAACTTATCCATCGGTAGAGTCTCGCGCATAGCCAAGAAGTGAGCGCTCTTTGTCAATCTATCAACTATCATCCAAATGGTATCGTGACCTCGAAGAGTTTTAGGAAACTTCGTCACAAAGTCCATGGTGATATGCTCCCATTTCCATTCGGGAATCTCTAAAGACTGAAGACTCCCATATGGTCTCTGATGTTCGGCCTTAACTTGCGAACACGTCACACAACGCTCAACGTAACGCGCTACATCAAGTTTCATTACCGGCCACCAATAGTGCAACTTCAAGTCCCTGTACATCTTTGTGCTTCCCGGATGTATGGAATACTTAGACTTGTGTGCATCTTCTAACAACAGCTCACGGTTACCCCCAATCTTGGGCACCCATACACGACCGCTGAACAGTTTCACTCCACGGCTATCTTCCGTTAAGAGCAAACGCTGCTTAGTCATGACTTCATCCTTTAGATTCTCTTCTAACAGTGCTTCCATCTGTGATGTCTTGATCTTCTCCACAAGACTAGACACTAGCTCGATTCTTGTATGGGTAGCTCGAATGCTTCCGCTATAGTCCTTCCGACTTAGCGCATCGGCCACCACGTTCGCCTTACCTGGATGGTAAAGCAATGCACAGTCGTAATCTTTCAGCAACTCGAGCCACCGTCTTTGCCTCATATTCAGCTCTTTCTGACCAAAGACATATTTCAGGCTCTTGTGATCTGTGAAAAGAGTACACTTCGTGCCGTATAGGTAGTGTCGCCAAAGCTTCAAAGCGAACACCACCGCCGCTATTTCCAAATCATGAGTTGGATAATTCTGCTCGTGTATTTTGAGTTGTCTCGAGGCATAAGCGATTACCTTGCCTCGTTGCATCAACACACAACCCAATCCCATCTTTGAAGCGTCGCTGTAAACCACGAAATCTTCCGACCCTTTAGGTAACGTCAAGATCGGAGCTTCACACAACTTCTTTTGAAGGATCCGGAACGCATTCTCTTGGGTTTCGGTCCATTCAAACTTCACATTCTTCCGAGTCAAAACTGTCAAGGAAGAAGCGATCTTGGAAAAGTCTTGGATGAATCTCCTGTAGTATCCCGCCAGACCCAAGAAACTTCGGATCTCGGATGGACTCTTAGGAGGCTCCCAATTCATCATTGCTTCAATCTTGGAGGGGTCTACTTTCACTCCGTCCTGAGTGACTACGTGCCCCAGAAATTGTACTTCTTTAAGCCAGAAGTCGCACTTGGAAAACTTGGCGTACAACCTTTCTCTTCTCAACACTTCCAGAACTTCACGTAGATGTTGCTCGTGCTCTGTCTCACTCCTGGAGTACACGAGTATGTCATCAATGAATACAATGACCGACTTATCGAGGAAAGGTCGGCACACTCTATTCATCAAGTCCATAAACACTGCTGGTGCGTTCGTCAGGCCAAAAGGCATTACAAGGAACTCATAATGGCCGTAACGCGTTCTGAAAGCCGTCTTCGGAACATCTTCTTCTCTTACCTTCACTTGGTGATAACCTGAACGTAAGTCGATCTTGGAAAAACAACCCGCTCCTTGAAGTTGATCGAACAAGTCGTCTATTCTCGGAAGCGGATACATGTTCTTCACTATAGCTTTGTTCAAATCACGGTAGTCAATACACATTCTCATTGTGCCATCCTTCTTCTTGACAAATAAGACCGGAGCTCCCCAAGGTGACGAACTCGGTCTTATAAATCCCTTCTCCAATAGCTCTTGGAGTTGTGCTACCATCTCTTGCATCTCCGACGGCGCTAAGCGATAAGGAGCTTTAGCAATTGGTGCTGCTCCAGGCACAAGATCAATCCGAAACTCTACCTGTCGATCGGGTGGTAACCCGGGAAAGTCGTCCGGAAAGACGTGTGGAAACTCACGCACGATCTTCACATCTTCCAGCTTTGATTTCTTTAACTTGGCATGAATCACATAGGCTAGGAAAGACGAGCATCCTTTTACTAAGCACTTGCGTGCCTTTGCCATTCTGATTATTGCCACTTCACCCTTTCTCTTTTCACCATAGATGACAACGACTTCACCCGAGGGGTTGGGAAGTCGAATCAACTTTTTGGAACATACGATCTCGGCATGATTGTTTGACAACCAATCCATGCCGACCACCACATGAAAACCCCCGATTGACATCGGTAGCAGATCGATCAGGAATTCTCCCCCTTCAATACTGAGAGCACACTGCTTCAGAACTTCGCGGATCAGATCTTGTCTACCATCTGCTATTTCTACTACTAACACATCCTCAAGACTAGTAGTGGGCATAGCAATTTTCTGACGGAACAATTCAGATACGAAAGAGAAACTAGCACCCGTATCGATCAAAATACGAGCAGGTACAAAGTTTATAAGAAAAGTACCCGATACCACGTCAGCGGATGCTCTGGCCTCTTCGGCCGTCATCTGAAATGCTCGACCCGGAACCTTCGGAGGGTTCTCATTCCTTGCTGGCGTGCTACCCGACACCAGCTTCGGGCAATCCTTCCTCACGTGCCCCGGTGCCTTGCACTCATAACAGATGGGTCCTCTGACCGGGCAATCTCTAACAGTGTGACAATGCTTCCCACACTTATAACAAGTTTGAGAATTGCTGTAACAGTTACCGTGATGCTTGGTCCGACACTTCGGGCACCACTTTGCCTCTTGATAATTGTTGAAGTTGCGGTTTCCGACAAAAGGTCGGGTCCGCTTGGGAGGTACTGAACTGCTCTCCCACTTTCTTTTATCAGACACCACCACAGAATTCTCAGATTTGCTCTTCGCGAACATTTCCTCCATAAACTGAGCTTCCTCCACCATCTCTCGGAGGTTAGAAGCTTTGAAATTATGGACCATAGATTGCATGTCCGCTGGCAAGCCGTTGAGATAATCTTTCATCTTGTCTTTCTCTGTTGGGGCAGCATGCCCCACCAGACCAAGCTTTTCCATAAACTGACGGGTGTACTCTCTCACCGTCAGGCTTCCCTTCACCAAGGACCGGAATTCTTTCTCAATTCGGTCCATCGTCCTTTCGTTGCAAAACTCTTATAGCAGCTTCTTCTTGAACTCGGCCCAAGACAACCGAGCCAACACTTCAGGTGATAGAGTGGATTGGATGATATTCCACCAGATGAGTGTAGTGTCCCTCAGCAGTTGGGTACCGAACCGCACCCTCTGATCATCACCACATTCGGAAGAGCCAAAAGCTTGCTCAACCGCTCGGATCCACTTTACACACACCACCGGGTCATCAGAACCGTAGAACTCTGGCGGTCCACAACTCAGAAAGGACTTATAGGAACAACTCTTCCTATTCCCCGGAGCACCAGAAATCCCGCGCTCTACCGCTGTGACCCTTATAACATCGCCTCCAGAACCTGCTACGACGTTCTCCACAACCGTCTCACTTCTCCGATTGTTTACGTCGCGGTCCTCCATTGCTTTCAGCAGAAACTCCTGCTGCTTCGCCATCTCTTCTCTCATCGCCAACATCACGCTGGCCAACAACTCTGACTGGGGATTAGCATCCCCGATGACTGGGTGAGACGAAGCCAGGTCTACTCGCGGAATGACCTCTGGCCCCCCACCTAGTACCTGCTGAACTGGCGGACGCACAACAACCTCAACTCCTTCCGGCCGATCAGCGGTGGAGGCTGTCGCTTCCAGACCATCAACACGAGTACGCGGTCTACCACGCGTATTCACCATACTGAACAGCTTCACAGAACAAGGAAGAGATAAGAGAGAGAAAGGAAAACACGAAAGGAAAACGTACTACCACATCACCAATTGTCATATCAACAGCAAATCAAGGACTCTTACGTACAATATCCTCATAATAACATTAGCTAAGTGAAATTATGAACATACAACACATAACGGTTCTTGTCACCACTATTACAACGCCTGATAAACGTACTTTCCGTTGACTCTAAGACTAACCCATCTTAGAAGCTCTACCCAATTCTCGTGGATCAATCCTTAGTATACTCAGTCTAAGTCTAGACATCTTACATTCATGCCTAGTTCGCTTAAACTAGAGCTCTGATACCAACCTGTAACACCCTAAAAATCAGAGTAAATTAAAACATGGAAAACCTGACAAATATGACGAAAGTAAATCCATTAACTTCCCATAAATGGGATCAGTTCTTTAGACTATACAATCCTATACAAGGATTTCATCAAAAGAATGGGACTTAACAATGCCCAGCATCAATACTAAAATAACTCCAAAAACCTCGAGACTCAAAACTCGTCTCTCCAAAAACCCCGGCACCCACCGCTAATGGAAACCTGTTATACACATCATTTGAGAAAAAGTGTCAGACTTTAAAGCCTGGTGAGAACATACAGTTTATAAGCTCAAAAGATAAAACATCAGTTCCAAGATAACATTTCCAAAGAGATTAAGTTTACAATTTAGGTCCTTGCCACAATCGGACTTTTTCGTTATAAACATGTCATAAAAGGACCGAAAACAAAACATTTTACCAAGGATCGTGGCGTAACACAAAGTTAGGCCAACAATCCGAGTTACGAGCTAAACCAATTGGAGTCCGCGGATACGAATCACAAAGTCCGTGCTACAATGTGAGATCAAACTCCAAACGCAAAACCAAGGTATACTCCTTCACTAGGATCACTATGAACCATGGCTAGTATCCGGCCTCACATAACCGTACCAAGTTGCCCTCTAGGAACAAGTGAATCCATAGCTACAAATTTGGGGAATGTATCATCCCAGAAATACAGTATACTCAAAACCTAGGGATCCACTAGTAATGGTAAGGACTCGTCACAACAACATATGTGACCAACCATAAATAAATATATGGTATAAGTACATTTTATAAACAAAATGCCATTTCCAGTTCAACTTCTGATAATAATGAAAATCATTAAAATGAGTTCATAAACATTCTTTTTACATAATCACGTAAATTGCAAGTAAAACATCATTTTACTTTAATAAGGCGGAATCCGTCATTTTGGTCAAGTCTGATCGGGAACCCCGAGAATCACCAAAAACTTCATTTATAATGAAATGTAGAGAACATAAAATCATACCGTAGAAATACTTTAGATTTCGCAAATAAGAGTTTTGACATGTATAAAGTTTGTAAAATGGTAGTAGGAACTCACCGATAGGTTTTTGGAATAAAACCTAGAAAACCAGATAACGATCACGACGAAGAGGTGAAGCTTAAAACACCGACCCCTTGCTAGAAACACCGAAAACTAGCAACCAAACGAGACTTCGAAGATCGAAAGATAAAGAGAGAGAAAGAGAATTAGAGAGAGAAAGATATTTAGATTTTTTTTGATAAAGTGATTTTGGGAACTGAACCTC
Source organism: Arctium minus (assembly GCA_954870635.1). Lineage (NCBI taxonomy): Eukaryota > Viridiplantae > Streptophyta > Magnoliopsida > Asterales > Asteraceae > Arctium > Arctium minus. The sequence continues at coordinate 46,965,976 of OX941096.1, forward strand.
TATAAGCGGTCAAAGCAACCACGCGGGTTATGCCGCGATTTCAACTCGCGGCATAACTCGCCCGTGTCCCCAAAACCCTAATCATCCAGTGGGTTTCGCGGGTTGTGCCGCGACCTCTAGTCGCGGTATAACTCGCGTAGTTCTCAAAATCCATATCCAACAGAGGGTTACGCGGGTTGTGCCGCGACCTCTAGTCGCGGTATAACTCGCGTAATTCACTGTTTCTCCCCAACTTCACAAAATCCAAAACGACAACCAACCAAACACGGAGCTAACGACAAAAGCTTAACATAAGAATAGCAAGGTTACACAACGGAAATTCGGGGTGTTACAGGCTTCGAGAGTTAAATTTGGCTTTCGAATCCTGTGAATGCGAAGAGGCACAGAAGGTCTGTTTTGCCTTTCAGATGTTCAAAGGTGATGCCCTTACTTGGTGGAATGTTGTCCGATCCACTGTTGACCCCGCGATCATGGCTCGACTTTCATGGGGGGATTTCAAGAAAAAGGTAATGGATAAGTATTGTAACGAGAGGGCATTGGAAAATATTGAGAATGAGTTCAGAACCTTGAAAAAAGAGGATCGAACTGTGGAAGAATACTCCAAGGTATTTGTAGAAAAGTTGAACTTTGTGGGGCATCTGGTTCCGGATGAGAGGGCTCAAATCAAGGCATATCAAAAGGGACTACCGGCAGAGATGAGGACCGTTATGAGGAACGCCAAAGTGTCTACTCTTCAAGATGCGATTAAAGAGTCGTAATTAGTGGAAGACGACATCATCCAAGACCGAAAGGATAAGGCGCGAGCCGGTGAGAAGAGGAAATTTGAAAATCGCCCAATGCCACCTCAACCCCCACGACCGTTTATGGGAAACTCTAAAGTGGAACCACGGCGAGAACCGGACTGGTGCCCGAAATGCAAGAATAAGCACTTAGAAGCTTGTAATCCTCCTCCTCTTACATGTTACAAGTGCGGCAAGTTGGGTCACACTAGCCAAGCGTGCCCTATCCAAGGAAGGGTGTGTTATGAGTGTAAGGAGGTGGGGCACGTGCGGCTACATTGCCCCAAGTTGAAAGGAAATCAGAAGGGGTCTAATTCGGGACCTATAGTCACGAAGGAGGTCGCTCCAAGGCCTCAAGGGAGGGCGTTTCAAATGACAACAGAAGAAGCAAGAGAAACCGCGGACGTAGTATCGGGTACGTTCCTACTCAATTCCATACCCGCTAGAATACTTTTCGATTCAGGCACGAACCGTTCTTTTATAGCATCATCTTTTCGTAAATCCTTGAATATACCTTCCACCACTATTAGTGATGCCTTAGTTGTGGAGGTGGCAAATGGGGACCAAATTGTAGTGAGGGAAGTAGTGAAATCTTGTCGATTGGAAATCAATGGTAAACACTTTTCGGTGGACTTATTTCCCATGACCATTGGGGGTTTCGATGTGGTGATTGGGATGGATTGGTTGGTGCCAAACCAAGCCGAGATCCTTTGTTCCAAGAAACTTATCCGGGTTCCGTTAGAGGATGGAGATTTCATTCTTATCTATGGTGAGAAACGGAAAGGAGAAACAACAATCATCTCTTCCCTTAAAGCACGAAAATGCCTAACGAAGGGGTGCCAATCGTTCTTAGATTATGTAGTGGATTCCAAGGCTGAAAAGAGGAAGGTGGAAGACGTGGAGGTCGTATGTGACTTTCCCGATGTGTTTCCCGAGGACTTGCCGGGATTACCTCCCGACCATCAAGTGGAATTCCGTATCGACCTTGTCCCGGGCGCGACACCAATCGCCTGAGCACCCTATCGTTTAGCGCCGACAGAAATGCAAGAGATGATGAAGCAATTGCAAGAGCTTGTGGAGAAAGGTTTTGTTCGACCAAGTTCCTCGCCTTGGGGAGCCCCAATTTTATTCGTCAAAAAGAAGGACGGTACAATGCGTATGTGTATTGATTACCGTGAGTTGAACAAGGTGACGGTAAGTATAAATATCCCCTTCCACGAATCGACGACCTCCTCTACCAGTTGCAAGGAGCGGGATGTTTCTCAAAGATAGAACTTCGGTCGGGTTATCATCAAGTGCGAGTGCGCGAGGAGGATGTAGCGAAGACGACGTTTAGAACTCAGTATGGGCATTACGAGTTCCTCGTGATGCCGTTCAGATTAACCAATGCACCCGCGATCTTCATGGATCTGATGAATCGAGTTTGCCGCCCCTATTTGGATAAGTTTGTCATTGTGCTCATTGATGATATCCTTATCTACTCTAAGAGCAAAGAAGAGCACGAGCATCACTTGCGTGAAATATTGGAAGTTCTGAGAAGGGAGAGACTCTACGCTAAATTTTCAAAGTGTGAGTTTTGGCTTTCGGAGGTGCAATTCCTTGGCCACGTGGTGTCGAAGGACGGAGTAAAAGTGGACCCCTCGAAGATCGAGGCTATGATGAATTGGGAACCACCTAAGAGACCAACCGAAATCCGGAGTTTCTTGGGCCTAGCCGGGTATTACCAGAGATTTATTAAAGACTTCTCCAAAGTTGCCTCACCCTTGACCGCGTTGACGAGAAAGAATGTAAAATTCTTATGGACGAAAACTCAAGAGCAAGCTTTTTCGAACCTTGCAAACGAAACTGTGTAAGGCACCGATTCTGTCACTACCTGAAGGAACGGAAGATTTTTCCGTTTATAGTGATGCTTCCAAGATGGGTTTAGGATGTGTTTTGATGCAACGAGGGAAGGTCATCGCTTATGCGTCGCGTCAACTCAAAGAACATGAGAAGAACTATCTGACGCATGATCTTGAGTTAGCGGCGGTTGTGTTCGCCTTGAAGTTGTGGAGACATTATTTGTACAGGACCAAGTGTACGCTTTACACCGACCATAAAATCCTCAAGATTGTGTTCGATCAGAAGGAGTTGAATATGCGTCAACGGAGGTGGCTAGAATTACTGAAGGACAACGATTGCGAATTACTTTACCACCCGGGTAAGGCAAATGTGGTGGCGGACGCTTTGAGCCGGAAAGAGTATAGTGGATGCATGCAGGCTGCTATCTCCCGAATCGATGTGGTCTCAAGCCTCCTAGAGAAAATTAAATTGTCACAAGTTGAAGCATTGTTGGAAGCGAACCTCAAGGATGAGACCATGATGAAGCATCATCTCCTCTTGGAAGAGGACAGTCGAGGACTTAAACTGTTTCAAGGACGGGTGTGGGTACCCAAGATAGGAGGGTGTCGGGAACTACTCCTAACCGACGCCCACAAGTCTAGGTACTCCATTCATTCGGGTAGCACGAAAATGTACCGGGACTTGAAGTTAAACTATTGGTGGCCGGTAATGAAATTAGACGTGGCAAAATTCGTGGAGAAGTGTGTGACTTGCTTACAAGTCAAGGCCGAGCATCAATGCCCCTATGGTAGTTTACAACCTCTCGAGATCTCGGAATGGAAGTAGGAGCATATCACCATGGATTTCGTGACTAAGTTGCCCAAAACCTTGCGAAGTCACGACACTATTTAGGTTGTTGTGGACAGATTGACCAAAAGCGCACATTTCTTAGCAATGCGAGAACGTTACCGATGGATTAATTAGTGAAGCTTTACATTGACGAGATCATCTCGAGGCATGGTGTGCCGCTCTCCATTGTATCGGATCGGGATAGTCGTTTTACGTCGAACTTTTAGGACGACTTACAAAAAGAGTTGGGCACTAAGATCAAATTAAGTACCGCTTACCATCCGCAGACGGATGGTCAAAGTGAAAGAAACATCCAAACCTTGGAGGATATGTTAAGGTCGTGTGTCATCGATTTTGGAGGAAATTGGGACTCTCACCTCCCGTTAGTGGAATTCACCTACAACAACAATTATTATTCCAGCATCGGCATGGCGCCCTTCGAAGCCCCGTATGGTCGGAAATGTAGGACACCCGTGTGTTGGTTAGAGGCGGGAGATAAAAGTTTGTCGAGCCGGAAATAGTGCAAGAGACGGCAGATAAGGTGAAGTGCATTAGAGAGCGGTTGAAGGTGGCTCAAGACCGTCAGAAAAGCTATGCGGATAAGAACAGGAGACCGATTGAGTTCCAAGTGGGGGACAAAGTGATGTTGAAGGTGTCACCGTGGAAAGGGATCATCAGATTTGGAAAGCGGGGAAAGTTTAGTCCCTGATTTCTCGGTCCCTTTACGATCATTGAGAGGGTGGGACTTCAATCGTACAAACTGGACATACCACCGGAGATGGATGGAATTCACCCCACCTTTCATGTTTGTTACTTGCGTAAATGCTTAGCGGAGGAGGAAATCATTATTCCATTGTCGGAAATTAGAGTGGACAACGGCCGTTGCTTAGAGGAACCCGAATCCATCCTCGAGAGGAAATCGAAGAGGTTAAGACATAAGGAAGTAGTCATGGTAAAAGTTCAATGGAAGCACCACCGTGGGCCGAACTTGACGTAGGAAGCCGAAGAAGACATGAGAAGACGTTACCCGCGACTCTTTGAGTAAGATAGATTTTGTGGGCGAAATCCTTCTATGTAGGGGAGGATTGTAACACCCCAAAATTTCGAGTTCATGCTTAGTACTCTATAAATTCCATTTATCTTCCTTATGTTGAATGTGTTGAGTTTGAGCTTAAAAGACCCTATTGGTAAACCTTAATATATTCTCCTTATCCTTGGAACTATTTTATCGAACCTTGGCATCTGTTAGTTGCGATTAGTTGGACAAGAATTCGAATTTCAAGAACTGGGGATTCGGCATGAGAGTGCCCGCGAGAGTGACAAGGTCACTCTCGCGAAGGGCACAATCGCGTGGTATGTTGGAACTTACGGTACAATCGGCGCGAGAGTGCCTCGCAAGAGTGACAGGGCACTATCGCGGAGGGCACAATCGCGAGCGGGGTACTGTTCACCTTTTTGGCCGAATTTCTCACTTAAAACACCATTTTCTCATTTTAACACCAAGAATTCTATTTTCTCTCTAGACCTGCGATTTTCCTCCTACCTCTTCTTCATCCCATTAAATTCTTAAATTAATTCCCACTCTCACCATTTATTAATCTTCAACTACCTCAAGCATCTGAACTTATTGCAACTCTTGTGCCATTAAAGCTCCAAGGAATCTCACTTCCAACCTAGGGTTTCTTCATTTTAGGGTTTTTACTCCACAAACCCTAAAGGTGAGTTTTCTACCCACTCTTACATGCTAATACTTATTATTATATGTTAGATTCTCATAATTGTTGATTTGTTGATTTTAACCTAACTGGTGATAAGAATGCATATTATTCTAAAATGGTTTGTGAAAATTGTTATTAATGATGTTAAATGGCCATGAAAGTATGTTAGTAATTATACTACTATTTCTATATGCGAAATGGTGAAATGGTGTCATACGTGATATTTATCGTGTGGGAACTCAACTCTTATGCACGAGAGTTTGGGTGATGTTGGAACCGTGATGTATGATTTGTGGGTGGACACTAAAGGACCGACTCTTGAGGTGAAACCTTATAATCGAGGGATAGGCACTAAGGCTCGGCTAACCTTGAGGTGCAGCTCGACGGAGTGGGCACTAAAGGTGATTTATACACTTGAGGTGATGCCGGTAACGGTGTGCACTAAAGTGAGAGCCTGAGGTGTAAACTCCCAACCTTGTGGACTTGTTATGTTTCCAAATGAAATGTATACAGATTATACTATTATTGTTGTACCCGATGGTGATGAGGGAGTTTGATGTTGTGCTTGGAATGGATTGCCTAGCTAGGAATTGTGCTAGTTTGTAATAAGAAATTGATCTGTGTGTTGTTGCCCGATAAGGGAACGGTAGTAATTTATGGAAATAGACGAGATAGGGGCTCTAGCCTGATTTCCATGATTAAGGCAAATAAATGCTTAAGGAAAAGGTGTCGAGGATTCTTAGCGTACATGGTAGAGGCTAAGAAGGAGAAGTGCGGAGTGAAGGATGTGCAAATAGTAGGTGAGTATCCGGAGGTGTTTCGGGAGGATTTGACGAATCTGCCCCCCCCCAGATCGTCAAGTCGAGTTCCGAATCGATCTGCTTCCTCCAGCAGCACCAATCGTGTGTGCGCTATATAGATTGACACATGCAGAAATGAAGGAGATGATGTCTCAATTGCAAGAATTATTGGATAAAGGATTCATTAGACCTAGCACTTCGCTGTGGGGAGCGACGGTTCTTTTCGTGAAAAAGAAGGACAAAACTATGCAAATGTGCATAGATTACCGTGAGCTCAATAACTTACGATTAAGAATAAATATCTGATTCCAAGGATAGATGACTTATTCGATTAAATGCAAGGAGCTAGTTACTTTTCAAAGATAGACCTGAGGTCGGGTTATCATCAACTCAAGGTGAGGGATGAAGACATACCGAAGACGACATTTCAAACAAGATACGGGCATTTCGATTTTCTTATGATGTCGTTTGGTTTGATAAACACTCTTGTAACTTTTATGGATATGATGAATAGGTCGTGTCAACCCTATTTGGATAAGTTTGTGATAGTGTTTATTGATGATATTTTGGTGTACTCGAGGACCGAAAGGGATCATGAGAATCACCTTCGAGCGGTGTTAGAACTGCTAAAGCGAGAAAAGCTCTATGCAAAGTTCTCAAAATGCGAATTTTAGCTACGGGAAGTGCAGTTCCATGGACACGTCGTGTCTCAAAACAGAATCAAGTTGGACCCGACAAAGATAGAGGCAATTCGGGATTGGGAGCTGCCAAGGAACCCGTCTCAAGTTCGAAGTTTTCATGGATTGGTTGGATACTACTGTAAGTTCATCAAAGATTTCTCACGTATCTCAACCCCACTGACTTCTTTAACCAAGAAGAGTGCAAAATTTTCATGGACGGAAGCGCAGAGGGAGGCCTTCCAGAAGCTGAAAGATATGTTGAGTAACGCTCCGATCTTGATCTTGTCGGATGGTATGGACGATTTTGTGGTATATAGTGACGTGTCGAGACTACGTCTGGGTTGTGTTCTGATGCAACATGAGAAGGTGATTTCGTACGCATCTCGCCAATTGAAGTATCACGAGACGAGGTACCCCACTCATGACTTGGAGTTAGCAGTTGTCGTCTTTACGTTAAAAATTTGGAGACATCACCTCTACGGGACAAAATGTAAGATCTTCACTGATCACAAGAGTCTCTGCCATCTCTATGATCAAAAAGAGTTAAACATACGACAAAGGAGGTGGATAGAATTGCTAACGGATTATGACTGTAAGATCGAGTACCATCCCGGGAAGGCCAATGTAGTAGCCGACGCCCTAAGTCATATGGAGAGAGGCGAAACTTCAAAGGTTATGGCCCTGAGAGCCGAAGTGACATCAACCCTGTTGGCCGAAATAAAGAAATGTCAAGTGGAGGCACTAACATCGGAAAATATTAGAAAGGAACTGTCAGGATCGAATTCTCAACAAGAATTATGAATACTCAGAAACAATATCAAAGAAGTTTGCGGAATAACACTTTGATATTCAATGAAACAACAAACAACAAGTAAATCTGATGAACAACTTGCAAACTTGTATTGAATGATTTAAATTACAAGATTACACACACAACCTCAATCTTGAAGAACAGGCTCTTTCAAGACGAATTCTACTTCTCTAGAATTAAGAACTATGCCTTGAGGTTGATTCTCACTATAGAACAAAAACTCAGAATTAATTATATTCTAAACTATTCTATCAATTCTATACATATACTAAATAAAAGATAATTACTAAACATAAAAAGATCTTCAGGATAATCTTCATAATTATCTTCAGCTTTCCATGTTTATCTTCAGACGTGATCTCTTCAGCATTATCTTCACATTATCTCAGAAGCAGCATTAATCACCTTAATCACCTTAGAAGCATTAACTAAGTCTTGGCAGCATTAACTACTAAGCATCACTAACCTCTAGCAGTACTAACTAGCTAAGCAATACTAAGTTTGTTCAAGCAGCACTAACTTTGACTAGCAGTATTAATTCTACTATAAGTAGTAATACCTAGCAGTATTAACTTTGAAATCCTCTGGCAGTACTAATTCTGAACTAGCAGCATTAAAGACTTGGTCACATCTTCAGTTCCCAACAATCTCCCCCTAACTTGACTTTTTAGAAAGAGAAGTCAAGTTCTTCAAATGCTTCCAAAACTTTCACTGATCCAATCCAATATTAGGATCCAATCCCATGCTCTGATTGATAGTTCTCTGAATTAAGTACTTTGCCATTTCTGAATTTGGTGCATAACCCAGCTTCTTATTTAACATTGCATGAAGCTTCAGACGAGTGTGATTGTAGACCCCATCCACTAAGTAATACTCCATGTGAAAAGTATCAATTGCCAATTCATAGACTCCACTCCTTTCATACAGAGTCCATCCTCTAACAGTTTCAAACACATCTCTGATTAAATGTTGTACTGCTTCTGGATTGAATAACATGCACAAATACTCCATAACTAGCTTGAAACACATTTCTTTTCTTCATTCTTAGGTGCCTCTTCTTCTTCAGCAACCTTTTTCTCTTCTTCTACTCTAGGCTTCTTGACAATCTTCTTTCTTTTGGTCATCATCTTAGTTCTCTTCAGAATCCTTTGACCTTGCCCTATAGTAGCTTCTTTCTTCTTTTCTTCCTTTTTCTCTGCCTTTTCTTTTGTTGGAGTTCCCTCTTCACTTTCAGGGAAGGGTTGATTAATATTCACATCATGACTCTCCTTGGCTTTCTTTTCAAACTCCACTCTAGCCTTTTCATTGCTCTGCAGTTTTCCCATTTCTTTCTCATATAAGTCCTTGACTTGATCAAAAGTCATCTTGATGAACATTTCTTTCTTCACACCAATTGCACTCCTCAAGAAAGTTATCATCTTGTTTCTTTCCTGAGTTGCAAGGTAAGTTTGTGAAGGTCTTCTCTTCTTAGCACTTGTTCTGGCCATCATAGCCTTTCTCAAGCTTATTGCTCTTTGCTTTGCCTTCTCTGTTTCCAACCTTTTCAGGAATGCTTCATTTAATTCATTGGCAAGTGCTCTGGCTATTTCTCTGTCTTTTTCAACCTACTCTTTTTCTGCTTGATCTAACTCTTCTTGCAGTTTCTTGGCTAATGCTTCATCTGACTCAACCATCTTTTGCTTTTTAGTTGGTTGATCAGCTTCTATCATCTTTTCTTTCCCTTTTCTTTTTGCATCTTCAACCATGTCTTTCTTTTCTGTTCTTTTTGCTCCCCAATTGATTAATTAAATGGATGGATGAGATTGGATCTCATGGTTACCACAAAATACTAGGGTCTCCCATGAAAGGCCCCCTATATATATATATATATATATATATATATATATATAGGGGTTGTTTAATTTGCAACCCTTAAAAAGGTTGCAACCCTTGCAACCCACATCTTAACCGTCGGATTCATAATCGACGGTTACAATAGATATGGGCCCAATATTTTTAATTAAAAAAGCAGAAAAATAAAAATAAAATAACCGCCGATCATGAATCCGACGGTTAAGATGTGGGTTGCAAGGGTTGCAAAATATCCTTCCACTATATATATATATATATATATATATATATATATATATATATATATATATATATATATATGTTCGGTCGTCTTATATAGTTTGGTAATTGTTTTCATAATGTAAGAGTTTTCTTAGTTAATAACAAGAAATCTACTATATTTTAACATAATAATAAAATTCATGCGGATGAAATAATGAAAAGAGTAAGTAGAATATGAGTAATGGAGTATATATATCAAGGATTATAGGCAAAAATAGTTTTTAGATATTAGCAGTAGATAAAAAAAATAGTTAGAGAAAAAAATAAGCAATATTATAAAATGAAAAACTAAATAATTTTTTACAAATTTTCTTGTCCAGTGTTATTAATTAATACATGTTTGGGCCCTTAATTTAATGTTAAATTCTTTTTGGATCATATTATATACTAATTTTTTTGTCTTTTTTATTTACAATATTTTAAACAACTAATATATAGTATATACTAAAAAATTTGGGCCCCTATTTTCTTTGGGCCCTGGGCGTGCGCCCGGCGGCCGGCCCGCCCTCCCCCAGGAACGGCCCTGGGTGGCACGCGATCGGAAAAAAGAGTTATGCGGACAAACGACGAAAGGATATAGAGTTTCAAGTAGGGGATAGGGTGATGCTGAAAATATCCCCTTGGAAAGGAGTGATACGTTTTGGGAAGAAAAGGAAGCTAAACTCGCACTACATTGGACCTTTTGAAATCATTGAACGGGTCAGGGAGGTGGCGTACAAGTTGGAATTACCCGAGGAATTGCGAGTTATCCATAACACATTCCACATCTCCAACTTGAGGAAGTGCCTAGCGGAAATCGATATGGTTGTGCCATTTCATGATGTGCGGGTGGACGAAAATTTAAATTTCGTCGAAGAACCGAAAGCGGTCGTCGATCGTAAGGTTAAGCGGTTGAGGACTAAAGAGACCAGTTTGGTGAAAGTTCATTGGAGGTTTCACAAAGGGAGAGAAACAACGTGGGAGTTAGAATTGGAGATGAGGTCCAAGTACCCGCACCTCTTTGACAAAGAAATTTCGGGGATGTAATTCTTTTGAGGGGGAGAGTGTTGTAACGACCATAAACTCCAATTCCTTTAGGTGGTGGTTGAATTTGGAGAAAAGAAACTTAAGGACCTTTTTGGGCTTTACTTAAAAGTTATATAACATAAATAAAACCCTAAAAGCTCTCCTACTCCCTAATTGTGTGGCTTGCGACATCTGGGAAGAAGAGAAAGGAGGAATAGAAGATAACACTAAAATCGAGGTCGTGGAGGAGTTTATTAAGAAATCGAGCAAATCATCTCGAGAAATTCATCCTTAAGGGTAAGCAATCTAAACTCTTCTTCAAATCTTAAAGGTAGGAGACCTGATAAAGAATTTTTCTCTCATGTTCATTTGTATTCTGAAAGATTTCAATGTTTAAGCTATTGTTGGGTTAAATCTTTTGTTAAAGGGATGAAACTCTCTATTCTAGTATTTTGGTCAGATTTCGTAAGAGTTTAAGAGGTTGGGAAGGGGGAAATCCTGGCACATCTTGTGGATTAATGGGACATCGATAATTGCCCAGAAGTCAAATTGAATCCCTAGCGGGAGGTCGTGAGCCCGGGCATGGAAGTGTTACTCGGGAGGGTGTCCCAAACCGGGACCCAACCTGGGAGTTGTTGCCAAACCGGGTCCCTACCCGGTAATGTTACTGAGCCGAGACTTCGCCCGGGATTGTCGCCCAATCCGGGAGTGGTACCGGGTTCACCACCCGGATGCCTAAAACTCGAGAACCGGGAGTCCCAAACTCGGAGGAACCCCGGGCGCACCGAGACTCGATGCCAAGCCGGGAGGCGAGCATTCGGATCTCAATCCGGAACCGGACCCCAACCCGATTGAACCGAGAACAGGGAATCAATCCGGGTTTAGACGGGTCGTTTGGACTTTGCGATTTGGAAAAATTCATTCAGGACTTTTGAATCAAAATCTAATCCAAAGTTCTTCTATGCAATATCAACTTGTAGGTACCTGTCCCCTTTTCTGTAATTATGGTATGTGTGTGCCGGGTTCCCATTAAGAAGGTAAGTTCCCTTGTCCGAATTCATTATAAACTGGAAATGGATTACTAAGATGATTTTTACCATGTTTTCTTTAAATGAGTAAAATATTTCGGAACGGTGAGATATGTCGCTTGTTATTATCATCATGCAAATATTTTCTATGTGTTATTAGGTATGTGGAATTTTGTTATACCGTAAGGAGTGTGCGCTATGGCTTATTGGAAACCATCGGGGATGGTTGAATTGTATGCCCGGAATTTGTTTCCTGTGCACACGGAGACGACATCTAGTAGGGGGCGGCGAATGGGGATCTATTGGGACCCCCGAATGTGGTTATTCTGCAAATATTCGGGAACCGATTTCGGACGTGGAATTGATTATGCTTTCAATATTATGCAATAACTGGTATTTGGCAAATTAAACGTTTGCCAATTTGATTTCTTAAATTGTTTTAAACTGCCAGTGCTTCGTCAAAGGGAAAGGAGAAATGTTGAGAGCTAGAAAGTCGACGGCAGTCGGTTTAGAAGTTGTGTTAGATGTGGAACCTTTAGTTAACTCGGAATTGATAGAACTATTTTCTTTCTGAAGTTGTGTTTACCTTCTTTCGTTGTACTGTATTAGGACCCACTTTGAGGATTTAACTTTATATTCTGTTATACTGGAAGTGGGTCGTTACACATTCATAATAACATTAGTCATCTCCATTCCGTTGTTCTAAATTATAGCACTTTTATGTATTTAACATGTATTTATTATTTATCATTTAATTATAATAATTTTTCGTGCATATTAATTAGTTTTAGTAACTTAGTTAGTTTTATATTTGTATATTTTATTTAGCTATAATAATTTATATATATATATATATATATTAATTAATTTTATTAAGTTAGTTAATTTTATTCTTTTATAATGTATTATACCAACCCATTTAATTTTAAAACTTTAAAATCATTAAGTTTTCAGCTAATTAAAACAAAACATATATCAAAATTAAATTTTATTTAAGTTAAATGAGGTTAATCAAAGTGTGCTAGTGTCCTCCAACATTAATTATTTTTTACCTCCATGAAGCACCTAAGGTGCGTTGGGTTTGATGGATCGTTTTAAGGATTTGAATTTTGTAGAAGGATTTGAATTGAGAAAATTTTTAGAATATTTGGTGTGTTTGGTTTGTAAGATTTGAAATGAAATCTAATATTATTCTTTATGAATAATTTGTAATAACAATTTATAAATAATTAGAAAAATAGTTAACTTACCTAATTATTAATTGATTATTAGAAAACAAATATTTGTAACATATTTTTATATCATTATTATATACAAATCCTACGAAATTTCGTGAAATCCGACCATCCTCTTGGGCTTTCAAAATCCTATGTTTGATGAATTTCAAAGAAATTATAAGATTTCAAATTCGAGCAATCCTGCAAACCAAACACGAGATTGTAATGAATTTAAATTCTAACCCTCCCCCCCCCCCCCCCCCCCCCAAATCATTTCCATTCCTACAAACCAGATTTTAACAATTTTTTACTTTAACAGTTATGCTATCTTGTATGCTAAAATAGAAAAAATAGGAGAGAAAAGATAAAAAAAAATTCCAATTTGGAGAAATTTGAAAAACCCACTGTTTAAGAAAGATAAATAATATTTCCATCAATAAGAGACACCGAAAAAAATCTTTAAGAGAGAGAGAGATAATGTTTTATTGATGTATTGATTATTTTAATAATATAATCAATGTTAAAATAATACAATCTCTAAAATATAATAGCTATTGGAGTTGAAATTTTTTTTTTTCATTTTGACTTTTGATACTCTATTTTAGAAAAAAAATTTGAATATAATATACCTGTAGAAGATAACCTTAAATTTTGTTGGATTTCAAATTCTACGGTATTATTTGACAAACATAAACTAACTTATTATTTAAGTAATCGTTTGGATGCCGCTTATAAGTTAACTTATAAGATAGCTTATTGATAAGCTATTTGGATTAGCTTATTATGACCTTTTTGACACTTTTTCCAACTATCATTTTGTTTGAAATTAATTACTACTATTAATTATAAATAAATATTAATTATACTTATATATTAGGGAATTTAATAAAAATGCCCGTGTTTCAAACATCTATTACCGTATTGCGCAAAGTCTCTACCGTTTTGCTGAAACACCCACTTATGCCGGGATCCATGCCGGGATTCGACCCATCCCGGGGTTGTCAATTTTTTTGGGAAATAGAGGGGTTACCCCGGGATTTAGGGTGATAGCCCGAGGTTGGGAGTGAAAATTTTAATTGAATTTGGGCATATCCCGAGGTTGGGGTAAAAGATCTATTATATATGATTTTAATATATATATTTATATTTTATACCCCTATAATTATTTATTTAGTTTACTTTATACCTTTTAATTTTCTATTTTTCATTTTACACTTTCATCATATTAACACATATAATCGTATATTAACTCAAATGCATTAAAAAATACGTTTTAATTTTAACAAGTTACATCATTATAACCGTCTCTTCGATACCTTCGAAATGAGGCCAATATTGAATATTTTTTGATTTAATTTTTTATTATATATTATATCTGGTTTAGTCTTAATATCATTATTATTGTAAAAACTTTTAACATTTATCGATTATACAGAGACGACAATTCAATACATTTATTTTTAAAATGAGGATATTTGAATTTTATTTTTATGTTTAATGGGTCAATGGAAAAAAAAATCACGTAAAAACATAAGGTGAAATGATTGACCAAATTTTAGACATGTTTATTAGCATCTTAATATGCTTAATGGGAGTCCCACCTTATTTGTTAGTTTTACATGATTTTTTATAGTGGTTTAATGATATTCTAAAATATTACTTATGTGGTATATATCATATATAATAAAATAATTAAATCCAAAAATATTCAATATTAGGCTCATTTCGAATGTATCGAAGAGACGGTTATAATGATGTAACTTATTAAAATTAAAACGTATTTTTTAACGTGTTTTAGTTAATATACGATTATATGTGTTAATATGATGAAAGTGTAAAATAAAAAATAGAAAAGTAAAATGTATAAAGTAAACTAACTAAATAATTTTAGGGGTATAAAATATAAATATATTAAAATCATATAAAATCTTATTAATTTGTTACCACTTGGCCCATCCGGGCCTCTATCCCGTAAATTGTAAATTCAATTAAATTTTTTACCCCAACCTCGGGATATCGCCCTAAATCCCGGGGTAACCCCGCTATTTCTCAAAAAATTTGACAACTCCGGGATATCTCAAATCCCGGCCCACAATCCCGACCTTAATGGGTATTTCAATAAAAAATGGAGAGATTTTGGCTTTTTGGTAAGATACGATTGAAATACGGGTTTTTTTAATTAAACTCCCTATATATTAACTATTTATAAATATTAACTTATAAATTAAAATTAATTTAAAATTATTAATTAATTTTAATTACAGAACATATATTGATAATAACTATTATTTTTTTTATAAATGTTAATAACTATATTAATTATTTTGTAATTATTTGTGTAATATATTTAGATATCAAAAAGTAAATATAATAATTCTAAATATTTGTAAGTTACATAAAACTTAAAGTTATATTTATTTTATTTCATAGATAATTAAAATAAGCTAAAGTTTTATAAAATATTTAATTTAATTATTAATTATACCGTTGGAAAAATATTAATTAATTAGGATATGTGAGGTTCAGTAATTCAATTGTTATTCATATTATATGTAATGGTTATTTTAAAATCATAAATTAGTATTGATTTTTTCTAAAATTTGTTTTAAAAAATTCAAAATTTATATATATATATATATATGGGTGTGTGTGTATAATCAATTTTAAATTATTTCAATTAACATACTATATTATTTAATTTTTCTTTACCATATTGTTTGTATTAATTAACATATTCTATTATTAGAAATTTATTTCATTTATATTATTAGAAATTTGTTTGAATCATACTATGAAATATTTGTAATTTACTATTTTTTTAAGATGCCTTTTTCGATCATTTATATCCTTATAACCTAGTTTTTGTCAAACATAAGTGGCGTTTGTTTTTTAAGAGATATGAAGTATGAATTATTTCACTTCTGATTAGTAAGAGGTGGTGTTTAAGTCTGAAGTCGGAAATCTGAATCAATAAGACTGTTTGTTTTTATAACGTCTGGAGACGTCTTGAGGGAAAGGAGAGCATATGAATTGAGGCAACGATAAGAGGTTTTAAGAAGTTAGGTCAATACTTCTTATTTCAAATGTATTTAAGAGTTAAAAGGTTCTAAAACTGGGAAAAAAACAGTCTAAATGTAAAAAAGTTTGATCGATTCAGACTTAAGACTTATTAAGAGGTTTTTTTAAAAAACAAACACCCTCATAATTTATTTATCAACTATCTTATCAGTTATCAGATAACTTATCAGCCAACAAGTAGTTTACGAACAATCAACTAATTTATTGGGTAGTAACCAAAAATAGCCTAAAAGTAGCGTTTGATACGCAATCATGATTGGACGAGACTGGACAGGACAAAACTGGACAGGAGAGGATATGACAAGAGGCTAGGATTGGACTGGACAAGACAGATGTCTGTCTTGTGTTTGGTACGACTAGGGCTAGTAGGACATGACTGGATAAGTTTTCATAAAAGTTGTTTGATGATTTTATATGTAATGTAATAGTTATAAATAACACAAATAAAGTAGATCTTTAAATAAATTAATTAAAAAACATTTTTTATTTTTTTACACAATTTTCATACATATAAATACATACAAAAATAATGGTACGAAATTTAAATGAATAATCTAAAATAATTGATGGTAGTTCGAAAAAATCCGATTCATACAAAGAATATATATTATTTGATTCAATTTGGAAGATCTTTATGAATTGACAGAGACATAGTTGAAGCAACAGGTAAAGATAAAGGCGATGAGTGGCTGGTGAAGGAGGGTAGTTGTGAAGGACGTGGAAGATAGTGGATAGTGGTGGTGCAGGAGATACTTGTGGTTAATGTGGTGGAGGTATATGTGGTCGAAGATGGTAGTGGTGGTGGTGGTGGACAGTAGTAAAAGAGGTTGTTGTAGTGGAGGAAGAGGTGGAGGTGGCTGACGGTGGTTGGCGATGAGCGCCGGTGCATGGTGTCGGCGACAATGGGTGGTGGTGATCGATGGAGGTGGCAATGTGCAGTGATTGTGGAGGTTGTGGAGGAAGTTGTTGTAGTGAAGGAAGTGGTGGAAGTGGTCGACGATGGTTGACGGTGGCTATAGCCACCGGTGGCCATTGATGGTGGTGGCAGCCATGGGTGGTGGTGATCGGTGTTAGTGGAGGTGGTCGACGATGGTAGTGGTGGTGGCGATGGGCGATGGTTGTGGAGGTGGTGGAGGACGCTGTTGTAGTGGAGGAATAGGTAGAGGTGACCGACGGTGGTTGGTGGTGGCTACTGGTGGCCACCAATGGTGGTGGTGGTGGCGGCGATGGGTAGTGGTGACCCTTAAGACTGATATCATATTAGGATTATATATTAAATAGCGGTAGATCAATAATTTTTAGTTTATGTGTTACTTTTGTCCCATGTTGTTTCACCTATTTTGGTGGAATAAGAAAAGACCCTTTTTTTGTCTTATCTTATTCCACTCTGCTCAGTCCTTGTCCCTGTCCCTGTCCCATATCGCCTCAAATGTGAGATAGTAAATTTTTGTCCTATCCCATGTCATGCTAAACGTAAGACAATAAATTTTGTCCCATTTTATCTTATCCCATGTACCAAACACATCCAAAGATTGAGTTAATGCCTACCAGATGTTCTAATACCAACAGCCTAATGGCCTATTAACAACCAAAAAGATTTTTTATATAAAGATTGAATCTTATTTTTATGTTTATATTTTATAATCAATGATAAATATCTAGAATTAAAATTATTTTCTTCAAAAGGATTTTAATTTATACTTTTCTAGTTAAAAATTTATAAAAAGCTATACCTTTATGTATATAATATAACTACAATTTCTTCAAAACCGTGTGGGCCCCGGGACCACAAACCCGCACGTGGGTATCCAATTTGTCTTTATCAGAACATATTTTATTTTATTTTTTATTTCCATTTTAATTAATATAAATATTGAAATAAATCTTAAAAGGGATGTTTACCCCTTCCCCTTTTTTTTTTTAACGTTTAACCTGTATGGGTTGATGATAAATCTGTCTATTTAAGGGACGTAAACCAATGGGGAGGGAGGGAGGGAGAGAGAGAGAGATTATTTCGGAGTATTTCTGATATTAATTTATTTGGGATGCCTTAGTAGGAACAAGTAAGGGTCTGTTTGTTAGCAACTTAATGAGCTTAATGAGATTCACATCTTATTCAGTCAGCTATATATGACTGTTTGGTAGTGGCTTAATGATATAGAAAGTGGCTTATTCAGTAAGATTTCAAGGGGGAGCTTTATGCAGAAAGCCAAGTTTTTTCCAAACCAGTCACTCCCATTAAAAAACACGTTCCTTCCATATATGAAAAAACTCTCAAATAAAAACTTTCTAAATCTATACAGATAGATTAATCCACACAGACAACTTTATCCATACAGAACTTAATGGAAAACCAACCAAACAACCCCTAAGGGTTCTTAGCTTATTTTATATTGTCGTTTTAGTTAATGACTTAACGATCAAATCGTAAAGAAATATTCATCTATGACTGAACGAAGAAATTGTCAAGATCATCACACCTATTAAATTTTATAATGTATTATTCAGGATGAATAATACACGATTCATAATAAATAATACATGAATCATGTATTCGTGTATTATTCATCCTGAATACTGTATTATTCATCATGAATACTGAATGAACGTTCACTTTATTCATCCTGAATATTGTACTATTCATCATGAATACTGAATGAACATTCACCTTTGTTATTCATACTGAATGTGGGCACCCGAGGACGTGCATGCATATTCATAATGAATATAACACATATATAGAATTTCACGTAAAAAACGTTAAAACAAAAAAAAATATGAATATTGTATTATTCATCTTGCATATGGTATTATTCATCATGAATAGTGAATGAACGTTCACCTTTGTTATTCATACTGAATGTGGGCACCCGAAGACGTGAATGCATATTCATAATGAATATAACACGTATATAGAATTTCACGTAAAAAACGATTAAAACGAAAAAGAAAACTATATCGAGATGGATGTCATATCGAAGAGCGCGAAATTCTCGTTTTTTTATGTAATTTGTTTGATTAAAATATTAGTAATTTTTAAGATAAATTATTTTAAAGTTTAAGGGGGTAAATTTTTTTAATTAAAAATAAAAATAAAAAGTCAAAGATGGTAGGCGTTGATTCAAAATTACAATTTTGTCCTTAATCACTTCCCAATTAACCTTATTATATATTAACCATTGATTAGTTTTCTAAGTTTTGATCAATGGTTAAGATTTGTCCTCATGTGCACAATGAAAAATGAGTTTTCATTTGAACCCACCCCTATATATATATATATATATATATATATATATATATATATTAATTGTTTGAATGAGTAAATTTCAACGTCTAAATCTTTTAGAAATTTAGCGGGACCCTGTGAGGTGGTTTGGAGACTTCGGCCTGTGTGACTTGTTTCCTACATTATTTGGTTTGGAACGTGATAATCATCGTCAAATAAATCTATATGCAAATTGGTGTGATGCAGTTCAATAATGACAGTTACGGTGACCTAACCAACTTCGTGGAAGCGTCAATGATGAATTAAACGAGGTAAACCAATTGTGAACGTTAGTAGTGGCTTTTGGATGCTTTTGGCGATTTCTCGATTCATAAACTTAAGGAGTTGATTGATACCTAGATTGTAATTCCTCCTTAGTAAAACCAACCACTTAGTCGAGACTCATCCGTAAGAAAGTTCTCATTTTTATTTGGCATCTCCATCTTAAGTGTCTTCTTGTATGTGAGGTGTTAGATGGTTTAGCAAGCTCCATTCGACACTCTGTCCTCGGTGTTGTTGCAACATTTAATCGACTAACCATTGTTTTGTTGGATTTATGCTAATTCATGGAGTTTGGGATCAGATATTTCGTTGGTGGAATATGTTGGATATTAACTTGCAATTGCTTGAGGACATCGTCGCTTTGAAGAATCCAAACTACATTTGTGATGCCTATAAAGAGTTCTGTTAGCCAGTACATTGTAATAACCAAGAAAAATTGAATAAAATGGAAATTGGGGGTAGGGTCGCCCAACAACCCAAAGTGTGGGGGGCTAGATTGTAAAGTGGTGTAAAAGGAATTAAACCCTAGGAAATTTACCCTCATTTCATTTCTTGCGGCTGAAAAATTTAGAGCTAGAGGAGGAGGAAAGCAATTATGAGACGTGAAAGCAAAAAGGGAAGGAGGAACTGAAATCGAACCTGCAACCATCCTCTTCCAAGGTATGCTTTCTGTTGTATGCTGTATTTTATTGGCGGAGGGTTTTGTTCATCGCCTTAAGTTTGGTTAGATAAGGGAAAAAGTAGTCTGATACCTTTCATTTGGTTATTTGGAGTATTAATCTTGATTTTTTGATCGCTAATCGTTAGAAATTAAGAATGGGGGGTGTGTCCCAGAATAAAACAGTATGAGTCAGACACGTTCTCGCCTATATGTGACTTCAGTGTGTGCCGAAAGCGTGTTTTGAGAGTGTGATGTTTTGTAAAACTAAACTGATTTATAATTGTTTATAAATCTCTTTATATGATGTTATGCTTTGAGAACTGTTATTAGAGGGAACTCACTAGACCTTTATGTCTAACCCTCGCTCTTTCAAAACTAAAAACCATTTCAAGAGGGCGATAAGTAGGAGGATCCGGTAAGAAGGACGTGAAGATGTGAGTCGGGGGCTTATTCTTAGAAGATTGCTAATCTTAGTTCCCTAGACTTGGTCGTTCTTTGCAAATTCTCAGTTGTTTAATAGGTTCTTTTTCGTAAACCTTGTTAGAAGAATTGTTGTTCTGGGGCCTAATTCTTTAATGAGTTGTTTATGCTTATTTCTGTAAGTTTGGGTTGTTACAATTGGTATCAGAGCCACAGTTTAAGGGATTTAGGTGACTGGATGGGCCTAAACTTAAACTGTGGAGTAAAGGGACACAACTGAGAATATAGGATGCCTTTAAGGAAGATTTTGACCATTGAGAGTCGTGACAACGGTAGTGAGAACACTCATGTAAGGTAAATTCAGAATTGCATCTGGCCAATGCCATTATGAATTTACAGGTGCATAGGTACGATCGATTACTAACACTGAGACGATCGATGGGGGTAGAATGGGTAGTGAGATCTACCATGGAAATGGTAGTGTCGATTTTGGTGTGTTGTGTGTGTTTGTTGTATTAAGGTTAACCCTGTTAGGGTGAGTTTGTTTAGGGTATAGATAATTCGATTTGTGGAAGAACTTCTTGGGTCAAAAAGGAAGAACCTTTTGGAAGTGAACTATTCGCTTCAAGTGTGTCTCTTTTATGGTAGTTGCTATGTCGATCAATGGGGGATTAGGAGAGTATCAACCCAAGAAACTAATAAGGGAAATGAGCCTTTTTAATCCGTAGTTATTTGAAGAGTGGCAAAGAAGGTTGGGAGATGATAACAGTGTTGATTGATAATATGGAGTAAGGATAGGTTGGAGACGTGGTTGGTAAGACTTTTGGGTGTATCTGATAGTTGGGCACATAAGGATGTTGGGAAGCGTTGGTGCCTAAGGTTGTGGCAAATGTGAAAATTATGACCTGTTGGTCGAAGATTGGTAGTTTGTGGTAAATGTGGTGAGTGCAAACAGTTGACCTGCTAGAGTGAATAGCCTTCATTGTAAAGTGAGTATCATGCATTGTGTTTTCGAACAGGTTACATGAGTCCTTCTTGTCGTAAATTTACATATGCGTGTGTGTGCACCTAGGGAGTCCTTGTTTTGAAAATTGAATTAACACGCACAAATGTGCGTTTGGATTGAAAAGACAAGTTATTTTGCATTGTGCGAAATTTTTGGATATAGTGATTGGAAAATTATTTCACTTTTATAAATGAGTTGACCTTAGTTGGTGAAATCATGACAACGTTTTATCGCATGATTCTATAAGTGAAATCGGTACGGACATGTGTCGTTTTACCAAGGAGAGTAAGAGTTGTCCGACTCGCTCAGTGTAAGCAATTGTGCTGTTTTTTATAAATCGCATGGGTAAAGTTAATTGAACAAATATATATATTTTTCAATCGGGACAACATCGATTTTGGTTGGGTGAGACCTATTTTTATCATGGAGTCAAGGCGGAACGATCCTTGAGATCGTTGTTTTAGGCTAATCCATTATGCCACTACAGTATGGTGTATATTCAAGCTTGTTTCTTAATGTGATTCTTTCTAAATTTTCAAATGGCAGCAATTTAAATTTATTGTATCGTCATGCATGAAGGCTATGAACTCTTCAGGTTGTGGGAGATGTTGCAATTAAGAATGAGGGAAGGTTTTGAGAGCGGGAGGGTGGAGTTCAAACTGTTGATGGTCGAGTCATGACCTTGGTGTTCATTTAGGAAGGGCGGTGAATATCGAAAGTGAATAATGGAAGTCTCATTCTTCGACGTTAGAAAGGTCTGTCTTATGGTAGCTTACCTTTGGTTCGGTAACCTGAGAGGTGGTTGTCGGTGAGTGAAAGTTCGAAGTTGTTTAGATGCTTCTAAAGGTATCTTGTTAATTAGCAAAATCTGTGGTATTCTGATGAAATGGCATCAGCGGGAGACAGGGGCTGGGTCGGCCTTGTGGTTAGATTTGGTATCAAGTAGGTCTAGTACCTTTATCATTGAGGACTGTGGAACTCCAAGTGGTTATGGTGCATAAGAAAGAATAATTGAGGTATGGTTGTCGTTGAGTTGGTCAAAGATAGATGAGACCATTCAGAGAAAAGTGAAGTATAATGCCTTACCATCTTGGGTAGGCTTTATGAAATTGGAAGATTGCCGATGGATTAGGTGTTTTCCTTTGGGTTCAGATACTCGATTAGGAATGAATTACCTAGCACAACTAAAGTGGTTGAGTTTCGAGCACTTTGGTATGGGAAGTAGTGCGATTAATCTTACAAACTGCCTGAATTGGTTTCTAGCAGATCGCGTTGAGCCGACAGGGAGCGAGATCTTGATGAATGGTTTTGTTGAGTGTGTTTTTTGGTTGTTCCGATACGAGGAAGACAGAGTTGTGAAATGACCTTATTTCAAGTATTGGTGTTATGATTGGTATGACGAGGTTGGTATCTAGTATGTGGGTCGAGTGATCTTGAAGACTTCGACTGAAGTGTGGTGTGGTGGTGGGGTGATGATTGTTTGGGTGAGTTAGTGTTAGTTTCATGTCAAAGTGGTTAGGCAAGTCATTGGTGGGGCAAGGAGTTTCTTTGAGGTTAAATAGTGAATTGGTGTTGCTGTTATGGGTTGAGATTCATGGGTGTTGGTTGGTATAATGGTATCGTTAAGTTGAGAATAATGTTCGAGGGATAGTTGGTGGCTATTTAAGAGAGAACTTTGTGTTCTGGGTTGAGGTGAGTTATGAACGCGTTTATCTTAAACCAGTAAAATATTGAAGGAGATGTCGAACTGTTTAGCTCGTAATGAATTGTAGTAGACGGGAAAATCCGTGGGAAGATCAGAGTATTCTCTGAGTGTGAAGGAACTCTAGCAAATAGGGCAATCCTGTTTGGAGAGTGAGGATTGTGAGTAACCGTTTGACTAAGCATAGTAATGTAAATGCGTTTTTGACACATTTAGAATTGTCGGAAGAAGTGAGTAAGCTGAGAGTAAGAGGTTGGGCAAGTGGCACTAAAATGGTAAGTTAAGTTTTCAGTTTTGCCGATAGTGAGCTTATGAAACCTGGTGAGGGTGTGAGAAGGAGATTATGTCGTGTGTTATGGTTCTAGTGTTGAGAAATCTAAGTCGTTTGGTTGGTCTAAA
Organism: Arctium minus; assembly: GCA_954870635.1. Classification (NCBI taxonomy): domain Eukaryota; kingdom Viridiplantae; phylum Streptophyta; class Magnoliopsida; order Asterales; family Asteraceae; genus Arctium; species Arctium minus. The sequence goes on from OX941096.1 coordinate 46,989,609, forward strand.
GTTTACATTTGTTAATCAGTCGATCTTTGGTAGTATGTTGGATGTTTTCGAGAAGAAAGTGGAAAAGGATGGTTGGAAGTAGAGCTCATAGTGAAAGGCCATAGTGTCGGACTTAGTATTGTGTGGAAAAGACTCCAAGTGGGCCTGTTGCCCAGTGTTAAGTTATTGGATATAGTTGGCGGGAGCGTAGTCACTCTGGGTTTTAACGGATGGAATATGGATTCATTGCAAATACATTCGGGCGATTGTTGGGTGCGATGAGAAGTTGAAGTATGTGTCATTGTAGTTTGGTTAGTTGGAATTGGTGGACAATGAAAGTGATGAATTGTAGAATTCTTCTTTTCATTATGTGGGATTTTGAGTGATGATGTTCGGGGCAACGTATGTATTGTATGTATGAGTTGTGCAACACCGTTGTGTGTGACTAATGCGGTTTCGGAAAGAAAGTATTCTTTTGGCACTAGGCGTATATACTGTTGAAGGAAGATATTTTGCTATGGCAGGGTACTCGATGAAGAAATTCATAACGGTGGGTCCTTAGTGATGCCTAAGGTTGGCATCATGTTAGATGGGCGAATCGAGGGGTTATTATCTTAGTCAGGGATGCATGTCGTTGTGGCGCTATCTCCGGTAGAATTAGCCCTTCTAAAGAATTAAAGTTGTGTGTATGAAAACTTTAAGAAGGCGCATTTTAAAACCGTGAGTCTGGGTGTGTGGACAAAGCGGACAATATCTGGTACGGCTGGCTTGGGATGTTGCAGATGACATGTTACAGTTGGTTTGTTCAGAGGGTAAGGCTTTGGTTTGTGTAAGAATGCCTTGGGCAAATGAGTGGAGTCAAGTCGATATGAGTGAAAGAACGCGAGCCTTGTGAATTTTGAGTTGGGAGGGCGCAACTTGATGTGGAAGTCGTCCCCATAGAATGATGTGGTGCGTTCGAGAGAAAGCTAGTGTTGGGCTACGTTTTGAGGTCCGTTAAAGTTATGGAAGGAGTTTGAGAGATAGTGTTTGATATGAATTTGGAAAGTTTGTATTGTGTTTCACGCCTCTCTTTGAGAGCACTTGTTGGAAGTTGGAGCGGCAATACCTTTACAAGGTATGCAAGCAAAGAATAAAATTAATCGTTTTCATGGGTTCTAAGGAAATCATTGATCGTACGGTTAATAAGTTAAGGATCAAAAGAGATCCACCCTGTGAAGGTGCATTGGTGATATCCTAAAAGGCAAGAGGCAACGTGGGAAGTAGAAGCGGACATGAGGGCCCAATACCCCAGTTTGTTCAACGATGGAATTTCGGGGATGGAATTCTTTTGAGGGGAGGGGTATTGTAATAACCAAGAAAATTTGAATAAAATGGAAATTGGGAGTAGGGTCTCCCAATAGCCCAAAGTGTGGGGGGCTAGATTGTAAAGTGGTGTAAGAGGAATTAAAACCCTAGGAAATTTACCCTCATTTCATTTCTTGCGGCTGAAAAGTTTAGAGCTAGAGGATGAGGAAAGCAATTATGAGACATGAAAGCAAAAAGAGAAGAAGGAATTGAAATCGAACCTGCAACCATCTTCTTCCAAGGTATACTTTCTGTTGTTTGTTGCGTTTTATTGGTGGAGGGTTTTGTTCATCGCCTTAAGTTTGGTTAGATAAGGGAAAGAGTAGTCTGATACATTTCATTTGGTTATTTGGATTACTACTCTTGATTTTTGATCGTTAATCGTTAGAAATTAAGAGTGGGGGGCTGTGAGGTCTCGTCTGTGTAATGCGCGACGATTTCTGCCGCTGGAGATCGTCACTCGTCGGCGGGGTGTTGCGCAAGCAATGCCGCTGCCTTAAGCCTCGGCCCAGGGCCAGGAGGTTTCTCCACCGGGCGACCCCGGGAGCTCCCAACCGGGGAAGCCAGGGTATTGTTATCACCGGGAGAGCCCGAGTGCTTTTGGGGCCAGGTGATCCCGGGTTCCTCTTAACCGGGTGATCCCGGGTGCATATTGACCGGGTGACCCCGGGTGTCCCTTAACGGGTGATCCCGGGTCCGATTGACCGGGTAATCCCGGGGGAGTGGTTAAGCAGGCAACCTCGGTAGTTTACTGTAATGCCCAGAGAGAGTGTTATCCAAAGGAATTTCTTTTATCCTTAAGGATAAGCGGGTAACTCATCACGTTACGTAAATCTTTAACCGTAGGTAAGCGGTTTCAGTCAAGTGAATCTTAGAGAGTAAGCAAAGGGACCCAAGTGAGTTTTATACCCAAAGTCTTTTATGGTTATTTATGTTATCGAATGCATGTGAAGTTATTTAATTGCTGATGTTATTTATGCTATTGTTGTGCGTGCGAGATTTATTGAAAGTGTGTTATGCTTTATTGTTATTAGTCTAAAATGTATGCATACGTTGTGGTTGGCGAGTATGACCTAAGTCGGGGGGGGGGGGATGTCTTGCCTGCGCTCATACCGGGGGGGGGGGGGGTGTCCCGTTTATACCAATGGGGGGTGTCCCAGAATGAGGCAGTATGAGCCAGACACGTTGTCGCCTATGTGTGACTTCAGTGTGTGCCGAAAGCATGTTTTGCGAGTGTGATGTTTTGTAAAACTGAACTGATTTATAATTGTTTATAAATCTCTTTATATGATGCTATGATTTGAGAACTGTTATTAGAGGGAACTCACTAGACCTTTTGGTCTAACCCTCACTATTTGAAAACTAAAAACCATTTCAGGAGGGCGAGAAGTAGGAGGATCCGGTAAGGAGGACGTGAAGATGTGAGTCGGGGGCTTATTCTTAGAATATAGCTAATCTTAGTTCCCCAGACTTAGTCGTCCTTTGCATATTCTTAGTTGTGTAATAGGTTCTTTTCCGTAAACCTTGTTAGAAGAATTGTTGTTTTGGGGCCGTTTTGGCATAATTCTTTAATGAGTTCTTTATACTTATTTCTGTAAGTATGGGTTGTTACAATTGGGTTGTTTTATATGCAATTTGAAAGGCTTAAAATCAACTTGTGTTTAATCCTCATCATGGGGCATCTGGATCTCATTTTTGAAACTTTGCTTCTCTCGAATTTATGGCTTTCCACTTGCGCTTAGAACTTCCCTTTCTCTTTGCTTCAATGGGGGTAGCAACCCCTTTTTTGTGCTTTCACTTTCACTTTGCCTTTTCTTTTTTACGTTTCTATATCCACAGTGACACTGCGTAGGTGTGCGGAAGTATCGATAAGCGTCTAAATCCTTTTGATAACGAGAATTATGAATCATAAAACTCAAAATTAAGAGAGAACTCTTAAAAACGAAAACTTTTATAAATTAATAACTTGATAAACAATGAAAACGATAAACCCTATTTATAATCTAAAATTAAGGATAACTATAGAAAGTTTAAATTCAAATCTAATCCTAAACTAGAAAATATAATGATGGAAAATTAAATCTATTGTAACGCCCGAAATTTTCGGTATGCTTTTTGTTCGTGCCTCTTCCAAAGTTCTATATTTTTTGGGTTCAAATCTTTATTAAGTTACCTTCATTCTTCGAATCGTTACTGTGTGTGTCGTGGCTTAAAAATCAAATTTCAAAGGCCGAGGGGGTGCTCGGCGACAGTGCCACGCGATAGTGACATGGTCACAATCGCGGTGGCATTCTCGCGGGGGCCTCAAACGACTTTCGGTACATTTGGGGCAATAAATCCCGGCGATAGTGACATGTGTCACTATCGCGTGTCACTCTCGCGCAGAAGGATGAAGTCGCGGTACAATTCGGGCGATTGTGCCCGCGAGAGTGTCATTGGCACAATCGCGAGGCACTCTCGCCGACGTGATCTGACCTTTTTAAATGAAGGCAGCGGCTCTTGAAATCATTTATCTGATTTTGGGGTTGCATTCAATACGATTTTCTCCTAGATTTTGGTAGGGTTTCATCATCCATTCCTCCCTCTTCATTTACTCCTCTCCTATCTACCTCTAATGTGGTTTACGTATTTCTCTTTTAGGATTATTATTGCTCTAGTGAAGATCTCAAACAATTCTACCATCTCAAGATCATTATCCTCTCATCTAGGGTTCTAGGGTTTTTATTAAGATCCATATTGTGAGTTCATACTTCCATTTTCCAAACTTTATACATGTCAAACATTACATTTTAAACTCCTATACATCTCCTTGGTTTTGGTTCATGTTTATCATATTTTGACCTAACTTGAGTTTTGGGAGATTTTAGGGTCTTTACCACTTTCAACTAAAATGAAGCGTTCCATCTTATATGACGTAAAATGAGGTTTTACTTGCACATTTATGTGGGTTATTTGAAAGAATGTATATATTCTCATTTTTATGATTCTCATTCTTATGATTGAAATTTGCAAATATTTATCAGCAGTTAAACATGGAAATGCATTTTTGGAAATAAATGGTATTACGGACTATATGTTTAACTATAGTTGGTCACAAATGAAATTGTGACAAGTCTAGACTATTACTAGTAGATCCATAGGTATTGAGTTGGCTTATGTTTGAGACATTTTCCCCCTTTGTAGCTAGTTGAGACATTGGGTCATCGGAGGCAATTTGGTATGGTTATGTGGGACCGGTTACTAGCCATGGCCCGTAAATGTAATCCTAGTGAACGAGTATGACTTGGTTACTCGGGTGCCCTCCCCCACATCTGAGTACGGATCAACGTTGTTTGTGGCCATGGTTCCAAGTATTTAGCTCATAACTCGGAAAGTGGCTTAGTTTTGTGTTCCGTCATGATCCTTGGTAAATCGGGTCTCCCCCGTCATCGCAAGATGTAATTTTCGGACCGAAAGGTCCTTATGTGAATATTATTTCAATTGTAAACTCAACTTTATTGAAAAGACTTCCTTTTTGTTACAATTTAACTACGTTTCTTTTATTATATAAACTGTATTTTCTCACTAGACTTTAAGCCTAACACCTTTTTCTCAAATGATGTGTATAACAGGTTCTATTAGCGGCGGGTTGCCAAAAGTATGAGTGACGAGCGTGGGGCTTGAGGCATTTTTGAGATGATTAAATATTTGGCGTTTTAGCGTTTAAACAATCTCTTTATTTTGTGAATTTGGGTTGACAACCGATGTAATCTAGATAGTTTTTGTTTAGATTAGTTTGTTGTTGAATTACATTTTCGTACACAGGTTTTGTAAACGCTTTATGCATATACCATTTTTGGGTGGTTTATTCTAAATACAAATGTCATATTGCCGAATTTTCAAAATTTTAAATTACTTTAAATTTTAGGGTGTTATATCTATTCCTAAAGATAATTAAAGGAATTAATAAAGATAATTAAATAAAATAAGAAAAAGGAAAAATAATAATAAAACTTGGAATGGGATGGAATCTTGGAAATTATGGAAACTATGCATGCCCTGGGACGTTAAACAATGTCTGGCGTGAGTTTCATGTGGGTTAGGCCACATGCACTTCACTTGCAAGTCGCTTTGGATCCTGTAGTGAGTTTCATGTGGGTTTGGTCGTTGTTTGTAATTCTTAATTTGTTACTTTTTCGATGCCAAATTCCGATCCTCTTTCGAGCTCGTTTTTCTCTTCGATCCTCTTTTCCTCTTTTCCAATTACCTTCGAAAATCCTTATTAACTGTTGAATTCTCCCTGTATCAGTCACACTCACTTGTAAAGAACTCGTCCTCGAGTTCACTTGAAAAATATCTTCATCCGACTCGTAGAACATCCTTCTCTTCAAAATAATTGGATCCGCATCTCGATTTTCAAAATCCGAAAAAGATGACCAATTTTCAAGTCTCAAAGGATGTCATTGTGGTTGATTCCATACAAGCCACATTTTATCAGACTCGAAAGGGTAAGAGATTAGATGGAACCGGAGCCTTGGGTGCAGTAATAATTAGGGGTGTTCAAAAAAACCGTTGGACCGCTCAAACCGGTCGAACCAAGTCAAACCGGACCGTTTTTGGCGGTTTGAGCGGTCTGGCGGTCCAGTCTGGTCTGGTCTGGAAAATTGCCAAACCCGGCAGTCCGGTCCGGTCTGCGGTTTGAAGGTTTTTTTAGGCGGTTTGGACCAAACCGACCGCCAAATATATAAATATATATTTTTTATTTTTTTTATATATTCCTTAATTATAAAGAATAGATGATATAAAGCCCAAATGTCCAAGTATATACAAAAAGGCCCAATGTATTTTAAAAGATTGAAATCTTTATGGATTGTGGAATGCAAATAACGGAAAAATGAAGAAGTGAAGTCGTTGATTTTATTTGCACTTTGCATATTCCTTTTTTTTAGTGTTTTGTCTTCGGATATTTAGTTATCTTTTGTGGACTTTGTTCTTTATTTCAAATGGACTCAATCCAACGAGTCTTTAAAATTCAAAGTTTTATATGTTTTTATGTTTAAACTTAAAAGTCCACTAAAAGGCCCAAACAGCCTAAACCGGTCGACCAAACCGCCTAAACCGCGGTCCGACTTAACCGGTCTGGGCACTTGATGTCAAACCGCTAGGTTTGAAAAATCAATAAACCGCCACTTGTGGTTTGGTTTGTGATCTGAGGGGTTAAACCGCCCAAACCGGACCGCGAACATCCCGGAAGTGTCACCTTCGGAATCACCGTTCTTGACTTCTTGTGACAACAGTTTCGTTGGATCGAGAATGTCTTCCATTATCTTCCTTTCAGTTTCTTCGACGACTAACCCGAAATCTATAGCCGACTTTTTAGGATCGGTTTCTTCTTGTGATTCTATTTCAACAGTAACGACTTTATCTTCAACCTTATCCGGAAAGACTTAGTATTTTTAAGATGGATTTTCCAGAATAGGTGGTTGTTTGACGGGGGAAGAAACTGATGGTTAATATGATCGTAGTTGTCGCCCAAAACCAAGGTTCTAAATGGCGTGAGGCGTGGCGTGGCGGCGAGGCCAAGCCTCAAGCCTTAGGAGCCACGACGAAGCCATGACGTTTTCAAGGCGTTACTTATGGCGTCAAATTTTTAATTCATATATAATATTATATATAAAAACATATGTTTTGTAGTGTTATTCAATGAGTCAATAGTAATAAGCAAGTTAAATTAGGTTATATATTGAAAACTTGCAAATAAGACATTAAAAACGTAAAGAAAAATCAAATATCTCATTATGATAACTGCGCATTAGGCCACGGCGTGCCATGGGCTTAACGTGGCGTGACACATAAGCCTTGGTGCCATGGCGCGCCATGGCGGCTGTGCGGCGAGTTTTTTAAAGCAGTGCCCAAAACCATGATTGATTTCTCGTGCGTATTCTTTCTTCAGGAGTTGCCGTTGTCGGGTTTGGGATGGAGTTTCTTAAGGATCTGTTCATAATCTTCCGGCAAGAATCGTTCCATCATAAGATGCTTCATTCTCCTCCAAGATCGAACTGGTCTCTTTCATTGTTGTTGTCTTTGCACGATCAGTTTATCCCATCAAATGTCGGCGACGCTCTTTAGATGGAAAGCAACAAACTTTATTTTCTTGTCTTCGTGAACCTCTATAACGTCAAAGAATTGATCGACTTCGATTTGCCAATCTAAGAATTCTTCTACATCCATGGTTCCGTAGAAAAACGGGATGTCCACTTTTATCCGATTGTCGTGGTCGTTTCTTTTCAAGTTCATTGTTTCTTCTTCCTTATCCTCTTTGGATTCGGAACTTGAAAATTAACCCGGTTACAGTGGCCATTACACGGCGCCATAATCGGTCCTTCAAACCTGTCTCTTCTCGGACGGTTGTCGTTGACGATGTTGGGTTGAAGCCTAGTAACAACCGTTGTCAGATTAGTGAGTATTGTGGATAAGGTCACATCTGACTCAACCAAGTCTGCTTAGGTAGCGGGCTATTGATCTGCCATGGTTAGTGAAAAGACAGGCTAATCCTGCTCTGATACCAACTGACGCAGCATATGTGTACGGAAGGATCGACAAACGTCTAAATCCTTTTGATAATGAGAATTACGAATCGTAAAACTCAAAATTAAGAGAGAACTCTTAAAAACGAAAACTTTTATTAATTGATAACTTGATAAACAATGAAAACGATAAACCCTATTTATAATCTAAAACTAAGGATAACTATAGAAAGTTTAAATTCAAATCTAATCCTAAACTAGAAAAGATAATGATGGAAAATTAAATCTATTTCTAAAGATAATTAAAAAAATTAATAAAGATAATTAAATAAAGTAAGAAAAGGGAAAAATAATAATAAAACTTGGAATGGGATGGAATCTTGGAAATTTTGGAAACTATGTATGCCTTGGGACGTTCAACAACGCCTGACTTGAGTTTCATGTGGGTTAGGCCACATGCAACTCACTTGCAAGTCGCTTTGGAGTCTGTGGTGAGTTTCATGTGGGTTTGGCTATATGTAACTAGCACCAAACTCGCTTCGATCGTTGTTTGTAATTCTTAATTTGTTACTTTTTCGATGCCAAATTCTGAGCCTGTTTTGAGCTCGTTTTTCTCTTCGATCCGATTTTCCTTTTTTCCAATTACTTTCGGAAATTCTTATTAACAATCGAATTCTCCCTGTATCACACTGATGCAGTGCTTCTTTTTGTTTTTAATTTCTACACCTTGTAGAATCTCTGTACTCTTTTCTTGGTTTTATTATATAGTAGCCTTTAAAAAACTTTAGAACCCCTCAACATTAATTGAGGGGCATACAAAAGGGTAAAACAAGTTTGTATACTTGGTGAATTATTTTAGAAGTTTTTCGGACAACGAAAGTATAAAATATTTTATATATGAAATAACTATCAAAATAGGCAGAATACAAAAGGTTCCTATTTTTGATAAAGTGAACTATTAAATTTAATAAGAATATTTTTTTTAAGGCAATGCGGCATCGAACCCACAATCGATTACCACGACACACGCACACGAAAGTGAAAAAAATGATCTCGACAAAACTCAACGTCATCAATTATATTGCAACTATTAATAGACGAAGGAATAAGTTAGATGCGCTTGCAAGAAATTATGACACATTGACTTCGCTTGTTGTATCCAATATAAAATGTTCGGAATTAATAATATAAAAATCAAACGTATCCTAAAGAATATTTGCTTTAGCTAAGAGTGTTAAGGATTCGAGTTTTTAAGAATTAAAATAAATAGAATTAAATGTAATACATAAAGTTTTAATGGTTGTTTTTAAAAGATTTTAAGTAATTAACATTAAATAGCGATACATTAAGCTTTAATAATTGTTTTTAAAATTTCTTTAAAGATGCTTTATAATATAGTATAGATTATAGAAGGGTTAGGTTTTCTGAGAAGTGTGAAAAGTGATTAATTAACCGTTGGATGTACATTATGATGAGATGCATCGAGATAAGATACATCAGATTAATTCTCATATCAAGCGCAATTAATTAGTAAAAGTAGACCTGGTAAACGTGTCGTGTCGTGTCGGGTTCAAAGTTAAACGGGTTGAAAGTGTCTAACCTAACCCGACCCGTTTAATAAACGGGACAGAAAATCTCAACCCTAACCCGACCCGCCTAACCCGCCATGATCTGCCTAACCCGTTTAACATTTATAAAATTAAAATTTTAAAATAAAAAGTTCACAAAAAATACAAATACAAAATTCAAATGAAAGCATAAGAAATCCAAAATTTATTAGTTCAAACTTATAAATTATAACTAAATCTAAAACACTAAAAATTCAAAGTATTAAAAAAAAACTTATATTATTTATATATATATAAACGGGTTATTTGGGTCATTTTCGAGTTGAAAGTTTTGACCCTGACCTTACCCGTTTAGTTTTCGTGTCGTGTCGTGTCAAACGGGTTGAAATGTATTACCCAAACCCGTTTATTTTGTGTCGAGTTCATGTCGGGTTAGCGTGTCGTGTCAGTTTTTGTCAGGTGTAGGTAAAAGTGATCAAAAGTTAAGATTTATTTCCCACGATCAACTTCTCACACGACGCTCCCCATATAAAATATATGTATATATATTATTTTATATTCGGCAACAGTTTTTAAAGAAAATTTAGAAATAAACTTTATTTCTAGTTAATAGTTATAGTTGCCAAAGGAAGAAAGACCGTCATTTACATATTTTGGCGCTTTATAAACCGTAAAACCCCACCAGAAACAATCAAACCCTCACTTCTCAATCCCTCTTCACTCTTTCAATTCAATTCCCCCACATACGTGATTCCATCCTGATTCCAATGGCTCCATCCATCAAAAGAGGAAAGATCAAAGCTCAGGTGTTCGGCGATGTTTCCGGCGCCGTCGTTTCATTTGCCCAAACCCTTGGCTTAATCGCCAACAACAACAGCCCCAATTACAACAACAACAACAACAACGGCGGCGGCGGCCCCGGCGGTGGAGGGGGATCGTTGCCTCCTCCGGCGAACAACAATGGTCGCTGATCCATCACGTGATTCATTCGTTTTCCCCCTTTTGTTGTGTTTTTCGACTTGTAGCGTTTAATTTCAGCATATGAATCGTGAAGAAATAATTGGAAATCGAATGTGTTTTCTGTGTAATTCTTCGATAAGTTTTTGATGCCGAACTAGTTGTACCAGGCGCTTCGATTCTTGTACCTTTGTTATCTGAAATATATTTTGAAGATTTTGAATTCTGTAAATTTGATTGATGTCCTATTTTTTTATTTGATCGCCAACATAGATTTTCTGCTTTGCATACTTGTACGTTTTGCATCATATATTGTATTGTACAAGTTGGTAATGCAGCGTAGAAGCCATGGCAGTCTATGTTAACAGTGGTGGACCCATGGTTTTTGTCAAGCGAGTGCAACTTCAAGGTAGATCAAAGATTTTTAAAGTCGTCAGTTTTAGCTGAATTCCAACGTTTTGATGGAATTTTTAAGTTTTTTGTTGTTTTCAAGGGATTTTTTTTGTAGTTTTTTGGTTGATTTTTATGGATTTTTTGTTTAATTTCGTGATATTTTCTTGGGTTGATTCAAGAATTTTTTTCAGGTTTTTGGTTGATATTCCTTGTATTTTCTAATATCACATAATATTTATCAAAATTTAGCAAATGCTCTTTCATGTCCAAAAATAATTTTACTTGGCAAAATCAGTTGAGTAAGTACACGAGATCCCACTCAGAGTCTTAATAGGTTTTCCATGAGTGATGTATAAATTATTAATCCATCGTACTAAAATTACATTCTTAGGTGCCGTTTGTTTTTTAAGAGGTTTAAAGTATAAAGTCTTATTTTAGTTATGATTAATAAGAGATGGTGTATAAAAATGTCTGAACGATTCAGACTTAAGAACTATTAAGAATTTAAAAAAAAAAAAACCCCTTACAGTTAATTGAAAATTCTAAAGAAGTCAAGAAATTATGGTTTTCTTGAATCATTAAAAAAAGGAATTTAATATATGGTTGATAAATCATTAAATATTATAATAAAAAGTTTTATGTTATACGTTTGGTAATTGATTACTTGTTATTTTGAGAGATATTTTGGTGGTTGTCGTTTTAGGTCGGTGCTCAATTAAAATGTCTTTCTTTATTTAAAAAAAAAAAAAAACAAAGGGCAGTTTAATGGAAAAAATAAATTTTATGTTTTACGAATGAAAATCCACGTCATAATTAGAAAAAGAAAAAAAAAACATTTAGAAAATAAATCCACTTACCCCTTTTCATATATTTTTAATTGAATAAAAAGATTAATACAATAAAAAAATTCAACCAATTTTAACTAATCAACCGGTGATAAAAGGTCACAACCCCGTCCATTCGAATAACAATATCCATTTGAGGAACGCAACAACATTACACCATGTTCGGTTCGGATCTTGCTGGTTACATTGTATCGGTTGGTTTTGTTTTGGTAATAAAATGTCTTGCCTTTCAAAAAAAAAACATTACACCATGTTTTGCCCTATCTTTTGCACATAAGAGGGGTAGCATTCTCGTTCCTGCACCAAGTTGGAGTTGCCAGCTTTTGCTTTTTCGATGGTTTTATCTGTGTCATCGTACCCAAAACTAGTCTTCGATGTAGACATAGCCATGACCATTGTTGAATTTTGGATGATCTGTGTTCCATCTTGGATCTGTTGCTTAATTATTAGGGTTATAGAAGAATAAAGACGAGAGGATGAATTGAAATCTTGGTTTTAGGGTTTGGCTCCACTATTCTTGGTTAGTTATTTCATTTGATGACATCGAATTTTAATAAATGGAGTTAGTAAGCTAGGAAGGTTCATCTAGGAACCTTAAATATTTTAGTAACTCAGGAACCACCTTTTTTATGAGTATTCATGATGAATAATGTGATAAAATATTCATGATGAATGTCGTGACAGATATTCATGATGAATAATATTCATCATTAATACTTATAAAATAGTGGTTCCTGAATTCCTAAAATATTTAAGGTTACTAAATGAACCTGCCCCTAAAGTTGATATTATGTAAACATTAGTTTGATATCCAAAAAGAGCCCAAGCCCTAAAAGAATCATAACTTGTTACACCACAGCTGACAGCTGTCATGGTCAAAGTCTTGTATGTTTTTGCAAATATATTGTGTATCATACCCGAAACAACCGTGTCTCACCCTCATCCTGGTGAAACAAATTACAATGTTATAAACACGTGAATTGCTTTGAACCACTGGATCCATTATATCGTGGGCGATATTTTTGACTACTTTTACTTATTACACCCGTTATCAATAAAATATAACGTGAATCGATTTTTTTTATAAATGAGTTGAAATAATCATACACATTTTTTGTACATGTATAATTAATACTACATGATTTATATAGTTTCACGAAATGGGGTGGACAAACTCTGGACTTATGGTTAACAAACATAATCTTTAAAAATAATAAGTAGAAGTTTTAAATATAAATATATTATACACAAATCTAAGCTTTATCGTATGCATCAAGCATATATTTTTGGGCCCCTTTCAAAGATGTCACTAGTGTAAACGCTCTTTTGACATTTTATGCCACTATTTATATCAATTTTAACCCTACCCCATCTCATGATCTTCCCACTTATTCCCTCCTTCCACACATACACACATATATACATACACACACACACACACATATATATATATATATATATATATATATATATATATATATATATATATATATATACTGTTATAAATAACCAAGATTACCACTAGATTAAGAGATTTATATATAGAAAGAAAGCAAGGAAGATGGAGAGAATTAAAATACTTATGCAAGTATTGGTGTATCTTTTATATCTACACAAAGGTGGTATTTATACTACATAACATCCTATTCATCTACATAGTTTACTTGGGTAATTATTGTACACTTTTATTGTGGATGGGACATGAAACTTGCATCCACACTCCATACTCCCTAATATACTCAATATTTACAATACTCCCCCTTGGATGCAATTTCAAATCGGTGTTCAACCTTTGATGTACTGCCTCATTAAAAACCTTGCTAAATAAAACCCAATGGGAAAAAAACTTTAGCTAAGGGAAAAAGAGTGCAGTTGGTAGTTGACTCCCCCTGATGTTGACATCCATAAATCATCACATGTTATGCGCGTGTCGCATACCGATACTGTGAACGTGTTTTCTGAAAAGTGCAGTAGGTAGTGCTTTTGTGAAAAGATCTGCAGCGTTGTTGCTCGATTGAATATACTTCATTTCAATCTGATTATCTTTTATAAGATCTTGAGTGTATGAGAAGAACCTTGGAGGGATATGTTTTGTCCTGTCACTTTTGATGTATCCTTCTTTCATTTGTATGACACATGCGGAGTTATCTTCATAGATCAATGTTGGAATTTTGCCCTTCTCTATTCCGCACGAAGTCAAAATGAGTTGTGTCATTGATCTCAACCAAACACACTCTCTACTAGCTTCGTGAAGTGCAATAACTTCGGCATGATTTGAAGATGTGGCAACAAGTGTTTGTTTCTGAGAACGCCAAGAAATAGCAGTACCTCCGTTTATGAACACGTATCCAGTTTGAGATCTAGCTTTATGAGGATCAGACAAATAACCTGCATCTGCATAACCAATCAAATCTTCTTTTGAATTGTTAGAATAAAATAGACCTAAGTCAACAGTTCCTCGAAGGTATCGGAATATGTGTTTGATTCCGTTCCAATGTCTCTTTGTGGGAGATGAACTGAATCTTGCTAACAAATTCACTGCAAAAGAAATGTCAGGTCTAATACAGTTAGTAAGATACATAAGAGCTCCAATTGCACTAAGGTATGGTACCTCTGGACCAAGAACATCTTCATTTTCTTCGCAAGGACGAAATGGATCGTTGTCGATATTGAGTGACCTAACAACCATTGGAGTTCTTAAAGGATTTGCTTTGTCCATATTGAAACGTTTTAAGACCTTTTCAACATAATTTGATTGATGCACAAGTATTCCATTGTGCATGTGCTCAATCTGTAAACCAAGACAATATTTGGTTCTTCCAAGGTCTTTCATTTCAAATTCTTCCTTCAAAAGCACAATTACTTCATGGATTTATTTATTTGTCCCAATGATATTCAGATCATCAACATAAACAGCTATTATTACATATCCAGATGTTGTTTTCTTAATAAAAACACATGGGCAAATAAGATTATTTGTATAACCTTTACTTATCAAGTAATCGCTTAAACGATTATACCACATGCGTCCAGATTGTTTTAACCCATATAAAGATCTTTGTAACTTAATCGAATACATTTCTTTGGGTCTTGTACTTAATGCTTCAGGCATTTTAAATCCTTCGGGAATTTTCATATAGATATCACTATCAAGTGATCCATACAAGTATGCTGTAACAACATCCATAAGACGCATCTCTAAATTCTTAGAGACTGCTAGGCTGATTAAATATCTAAAAGTAATTGCATCCATAACAGGAGAATATGTTTCTTCATAATCAATTCCCGGTCGTTGAGAAAAACCTTGAGCCACAAGTCTGGCTTTGTATCTCATAATTTCATTTTTCTCATTTCTTTTTCGTACGAAAACCCATCTGTTTCCGATAGGTTTCACGACTTCTGGCGTGAGAACGATGGGTCCAAAAACCTTTCTTTTATTGAGGGAATTTAATTCAACCTGAATAGCCTCTTTCCATTTAGCCCAATCCTCTCTATTTTGACATTCGATGACAGACATTGGTTCAGGGTCATCATTTCCAAAAATATCACATGCAACAGTGTAAGAAAATATATTATTGATATTTTTCATTTCATTTCTGTTCCATAACTTTTTCGTATACCCATAATTGATTGCAACCTCTTTATCGATATCATTCATTTCCTCTTCTGGGGAATTTTTGATATTTTGTATCTCTTCGGGAACACTTTCCTCGTTACCAAATGCAATTTCTGTTCCTTTTTTCTTTCGGGGATTTTTATTTTTAGAGCATAATGGTCTTCCACGCTTCAGGCGTGCTTTAGACTCCTCGGTGACTTTATTATTTGTTTGTCCAACTGGGACTTCAATTCGAACTGGAGCATTCACAGCTGGTATATAGGATTTAGTCACTCTCTTTGTATCAGTAAATGCATCAGGTAATTGATTTGCAATTTCTTGTAAATGCATTATCTTTTGCACTTCTGTTTCACATTGTTTCGTACGAGGATCAAGATACAACAATGACGGTTCACACCATGAAACATCCTTTTCCTGGATTTTCTTTTCTCCCCCTAATGCTGGGAACGTTGTCTCGTTAAAATGGCAATCGGCAAAACGTGCTGTAAAAACATCACCCGTTAGTGGTTCAAGATATCTTATGATAGAAGATGACTCATATCCAACATATATTCCCAACCTTCTTTGAGGACTCATTTTTGTGCGTTGTGGTGGTGCAATAGGGACATATACTGCACATCCAAAAATTCTAAGGTGGGAAATATTTGGCTCTTGACCAAAAGCAAGTTGTATAGGAGTGTATGTATGATATGCACTTGGTCTCATGCGAATTAATGATGCAGCATGTAAAATTGCATGACCCCATATAGAAATTGGAAGTTTTGTTCTCATTATTAATGGTCTAGCTATTAGTTGGAGACGTTTAATTAATGATTCTGCTAAACCATTTTGTGTGTGAACATGAGCTACTGGATGTTCAACAACAATTCCTACAGACATGCAATAGTCATTAAACGCTTGAGATGTAAATTCACCAGCATTATCAAGTCTCACTTTTTTAATAGAATAATATGGAAAATGTGCTCTTAATTTAATAATTTGAGCAAGAAACTTTGCAAATGCCACATTACGAGTTGATAAGAGGCAAACATGAGACCATCTACTTGATGCATCTATTAAGACCATGAAGTATCTAAATGGTCCACATGGTGGATGGATTGGTCCACATATATCACCTTGAATTCTTTCAAGAAACATAGGTGATTCCTTTTCAATTTTAGATGGTGAAGGTCTCACAATTAATTTTCCAAGTGAACAAGATATACATGGAGTAACTTTACCTATTTGAGGGAACTTCTGATCCTTCAATTGATGTCCATGTGTACTTCCAAT
Source organism: Arctium minus (assembly GCA_954870635.1). Lineage (NCBI taxonomy): Eukaryota > Viridiplantae > Streptophyta > Magnoliopsida > Asterales > Asteraceae > Arctium > Arctium minus. The sequence goes on from OX941096.1 coordinate 47,006,092, forward strand.
TATCCTGCGCATCATTGTCGATCCTGGATGGCCTAACCTGTCGTGCCATAAACTAAATATCGCAGGATCACAATATTTTTCTTTAACTACCATATTTGTTTCAACCACATTTATATATGTATAATGTAAACCAGAATGAAGTATTGGTAGTTTTTCTAATACATGGTTCTTATCAGTAATATACATATATTTCTCATTCCCTGAGGTCACTGTTCGAGTATCATATCCATTAAGATATACGTCATTGAAACTTAATATATTTCTTTTCGATTTTGGAGAAAACAAAGCATTATTTATAAGGAACTTTGTACCATTCGGTAATAGGAAATGAGTTACTCCTATTCCTTCTATCATGTCTGCAGGACCTGATATAGTATGTATGGTCCCTTTTGTTGGTTTTAATTTAGAAAAATATTTCTTAGCTTTCAGGATGGTATGTGTGGTACCACTATCCGGTATACATAAGTCTCCAACATTTGCTTGATGTTGTGCTCCAATGGAATTCATATCAAACTTCAAATATGAAACAAATTGTAAGTTTTTTAATAATAAAAATAAGAATCGTAATAATAGGACAATGTTATTATAGAAATATTTTATATGGAAAAACAGAATAGATGAAATACATAGTTATTATAATAAGAAGACCATAAAATTCATATAACATAAAAAGAGAATACATAGTTACGATAACGGAAATACATATTTATTTAAATAAAAAGACCAACAACATTTATATAAATCAAAGGTCGATATCGTTAAGGAAATCAGAAACATTTAGCTCAGTGTTTGACAACTCCAAGTTGTCCATAAGGTTTACTTCCTTCTCTTTTCCATGAAGAGATTCTTTATAGAGCTGACAGAGATGTGGAGGTATGCGGCATGTCCTTGACCAGTGGTCTGTGCTACCGCATCTGTAACAAGAACCTTCAGGATTCTGAGTATGACTTGTTCTAGCATCATGTTTTGACATTTTGAGTTTATTTTGTGGTTGGGTCTTGTAGCCTTGTGAAGCATGATGATTATTTGCTCTTTGCCCACGACCACGATAAAAACTACGACCCCTACCGTAAGAGTGGCCTCTACCAAAATTGTTGTTTCGACCATAAGAATGATTTTGGCCAAAATGACCACGACCACGCCCACGTCCATGTCCCCGTCCACGAAAATTATTTCTAGGACTATCATTGTTTATAGCATTTGCTTCAGGAAATGCTACCGAACCTGTCGGGCGTGATTGATGGTTTTTCATTAAGAGCTCATTATTTTGTTCCGGAACAAGTAAACATGAATTAAGCTCAGAATATCTTGTGAATTTCTGCATTCGATATTGTTGTTGCAAAGTAATGTTTGATGCATGGAAAGTAGAGTATGTTTTCTCCAACATATCCGCATCAGTAACACTTTGTCCACAAAACCTAAGTTGTAAACATACTCTAAATAATGCAGAGCTATAGTCATTCACCTTTTCAAAGTCTTGGAATCTCAAAGTTCTCCACTCATCTCTGGCAGCCGGAAGTAAAACTTCCTTTTGGTGATCAAACCTATCTTTCAGGTCTTTCCACAGAATGCTTGGATCACTGGTATTAAGATATTCAAATTTTAACATGTCGTCAACATGTTTCCGAAGAAAAATGTTAGCCTTTGCTCTGTCTTGCGATGAGCATTGATTGTTTCTATTTAAAGTGTCTAAAATGCCCATAGACTCAAGGTGCATTTTGACATCCATAATCCATGACATATAGTTCCTTCCATTTACATCAAGAGCCGCAAACTCAATCTTTGCAATATTTGACATATTGTAACTATCAAACAACGAGGAAAAAATTAGAATCCATTTATGTCGATAAATATCGAAATACAAAGAAGTGGGAGCACCATAAGTACAAACATGCTTAAGGAAAAGTAAAACTCATCAGGTGGAAGATTACTGACAGGAATGACTAGTAATATAAGTATTACAATAACGAGAATTAGAACTGGATGTAACATCTTCAGAAAAAATTTCTTGATTAGATGAACCAGAGAAAGAATAGTAAATATGTTGTGAAGAACTTGATGGTTAATTTATAGTGTAAAATATAGCCGTTGCAAATGATTTGTTACCGTTATATATATAGCCGTTGCAAATGATTTTGTAAATAAAAATGATAATTAATACATAAAATCAGTAAAGATTATTATATCATTGATGATAGATATAAGATATAATCAGTGATATAAAATAAAGAAAATAAATAAATGTTGTATGCTTAGATAAAAATTAGCAAGATAATAAACATATGCATAAATAAATGTTGAAAGATTAGTATGACAATAAAATTAAGTACACATAAATAAAAGTTAGTATAAGCATGGAAACATAAATAAGATTATTATATGCATAAATAAAAGTTAGAGTATTAGTAGTCATAATATCTATAATAAGAAGTCATCAACTTTCATGTTATTTATTTTGGTATTTTACATTCTTAACATATAGTATTAAGGAAGTATATACCTTGATTAGAACTCTCGTGCTGATAACGTGTTATAAATAACCAAGATTACCACTAGATTAAGAGATTTATATATAGAAAGAAAGCAAGGAAGATGGAGAGAATTAAAATACTTATGCAAGTATTGGTGTATCTTTTATATTTACACAAAGGTGGTATTTATACTACATAACATCCTATTCATCTACATAGTTTACTTGGGTAATTATTGTACACTTTTATTGTGGATGAGACATGAAACTTGCATCCACACTCCATACTCCCTAATATACTCAATATTTACAATATATACATATATTTCAAATTGAATAAAGAGATTTTAAATAATATATAGATAACTAAAATTCTATGTAATATGAATATTGAATAAAAAACAATGTATGATAATCATTCTGAACAAAATTTATGTGAACAGATAACGAAGTGAGAAAGAAGAAGAGTTACAGAAGGAAGTTCGTGACTCGTTAGGGGTGATAAAGTATGTAAACGAATATATTGTACGCTAAAAATCTCCATATATAATTTTATATTATTATGATTTTTGATAAAAATATATATCTTTTTGTAATTAGATATTAATTAAAATATTGATTTTTTGTACAAAAGAACTAATATCTTTCGGATCCCACAACCAAAATAACCCTATTTAATGACCTATGTGTCTCTTTTTATATTATGAATATTTATTTTATTATTTTATAAATCAAAACTTTATATATAATGCATATAAGTTCATATAAATCTTTTAAAGGCCCAAGCCAATTAGGTATTGTGTCAAAAATGGTTTGAATTAAATCATCAACCATTTATAATAATATACTAAATCCGTTATTTATTAATTTTTACTTAATTGATTTGTTATAAATAAAATATAAATTAATTTCTTTTTTAATAAATAAATAGAAAAAAACAAATCTTACTTTTTTATACAGTTAACACTACAATGTTTATATTAAGTGTTTTTATTAAATGAATAAACGAATTGTAAACCTTATGATTAATAATCATAATCCTTAAAATGATTTATTCGAAAGATTCAAATATAAATTATGTTATAGACAAGTTCAAACCTTGATAAGGTGCAACAACAACAAGCATCTACTATAGGTCCATCGAAGAGAAAGAAAAAAAGAGAGGTATGAACAAATCATTTGTCATTTTATGTTGTCATTGTATTTATCTTAAACAGTTACCCAACATATACATTACGTGTATATGCGAAAGATCGTGTGAGAAGCGGCTTAGAAGGAAATTGATCTGGTACATCTCGGTGCATCTGTTAGGACTGAAAGTCCTAGTGCGTTGAAAGTTGTATAACACATTTATAAGGTTTGAATTGTAATATGTTGAAAGTGTTTGTAAATGGGCTTTGAGGCCCATTAGGCCTTATGTCTATGGTATTTAATGTTGTGTTAACTTAGGTTTTAGGTTAATGGTCATTACAAAGGTTTACTTAGCGGTATCAGATATTCTCTCTGTAAACCTAAACCCTTTACTGATAAATCTAATCATATGACCAATAGTTGTGATTGATTCTTATATCGTGATTGCACTATATCTGGGATCTACAATTGGTATTAGAGCAAAGAGACAAAAATTTTGCTCCAAAAAGGTTTGTCTAAAACCTTTAATCGCTTATATTGGCTAAATCGATATTTGTTTGCATGCATACTGTGATTGAGTGTTGATTTGGGTTCTTAGTCTGCTATATCGATTTTCTGGGTTTAGTAAGTGTTGATCTGAGATCTGGGTTCTTTGAAGTAGTTTATGTGATTTGTTCGATTGTCATAGATCTGGGTTTATATCTGCCTATTGATTTTCTGGGTTCTATCTGCATATCGATTTTCTTTGAATTCGGTCTATCATATCGTTTTTCTGGGTTTACAAGTTTTTGAGTCCAGTCTGGCATATTGATTTTCTGGGTTAAAGTTCTGTCTACTTTATCGATTTTCTGAAATCATCAAGTTCTTCAAATTTGTGAGTTTTAGAAATTGATTTTGGTTGATTAATCTGTTTAAAGTAATCTGTTTAAACTCTAATATGATTATCTGGTTATAGTTATCGTCTTTTTTATCGAAGAACCTTGCCGGGTTGCCTTACTCCCGGACTCTATCGCCCGGGTAGTTGTTGATCGGACTGTCACTTATGCCCGAGGTTGTTGTCGCCCGGGTTGTCCCTATCGTCTGGGTTGTTGTCGCCCGGGTTGTCCGTGTCTCCCGGGTCCGTGTCGTCGGGTCCGTGTCGCCCGGGTCCTCGTCACTCGAGTCCTCGTTGCCCGGGTCCATGTGATTGAAAGAAAAATTATTAATAATAATAGTAATAATAATAATAATAATAATAATAATAATAAATTCCGGATCAAATACTTTGTCTCACGATCATACCAATGCATTTTTTTTCTTTTTTGAGTCCCTCTAGTTTTTAGTTTCAGTAAGTGTCACTTTTAGCCCCCGTACTTCAAAGTTTCGGTCGTTTGTCATTTGTGACCCCTAAACTTTCAAGTTTCACTCGTTGTCACTTTTGGTCCCTGCACTTTAAAGTTCCATCTCTTGTCAAGTTTAACCCCTAGACTTCAAGTTTTTCAGGTAACAATGTCTTTTTCTCAACAAGAAATTTCTGACCTCAAATCCAAGATTGCAGTTCTTGAAGCCAGATTGGACAACTATTACAAAGTGCTCCTGCAATTTAATCGTGAAAATGCTGACATTCTAAGTTGGGCACAAGGATTAAAAAGAGAAAAGAAAAAACTTGTTGAAGAAAAGGATTCTTTGAGAAATCAATTATCTGAACTCTCGAAAAAGTTTAAAAAATCAGAGAGTGAGCACGATGCTTATATTCAGAATTATGTTCGTAACTATAATTGAATTATTGTGAACAGAAAGAGTTGATTGAAAGTCTGAAAGAAGAGAAGATGAAGAAAAGTGATCCAACAAGTGTTAAATCTTCAAAGAAAATATATGAACTCGAACGAAAAGTTGCAGACTTTGAAGCACGAGAAGAGAAGACACTGGAACTTGAAGAGAAACGTAAAGATGTGGAGAGTGAAAACCTGGATCTGAAGAAAAGACTTGTTGTTTTTGAAAAAGGAAAATTCGATTTCTCAAATGAATGGAAGAATCTTGAAAGAAAGATTCTCGAGCTTTCAATGAAAGTTTTCGATGAAAGAAAGGTTTTTGAGGCTCAAAATGCGAAACATTCAAAACAGATTTCTGATTTTGAAAACGTTTTGATAATTGAGAGAGATTCTTTTGAGAAAGAGCGAAAAGTTTTTGAGAGTGAAAAGAAAATGCTTGAAAAGAAGAATGTTGCGGTTTTTAAAAAGATATCTCATAAACGCAACAGTATAGAAAAGGATTTTGAAAGTGTAAGAAATATTTTCGAAACTGAGATTCATAAGCTTTCAAAGAAATTATCTGGATTAGCAACAGAGATTTTGAAAGAACAGAAGGTAAAATCCGATTTACAAAAACAATTTGACTTGATTCTAGAAGAAATATATGTTTTATCTGCAAAAGTCAAGAAACTTGAAGAAATAAATCCTAAAGTTGATTTATCTGAACAAGCCAGTCCCGATACTATAGTTCAGTCTCATTATTCTTCAAGTTCACCTTCTACATCTAATTCTTCGAAGAAGTTTGTCAAATCAAATGAATTTTCACAAGATCGGATTCGTCCTTCAAATCTTTTCTATAATTCTCTTGTTGATGATTCAAATAATCAAGTGTTTCGAAAAGTCAAGATGGTTTGGAGAAAGAAACCAACTACAGAAAGTAGTGATGGAAACAAGTCTCATGATTCTCCTGTAGTTGATACAAAGTCATTTATTTCCAAGAATGATTCACCTACTTATGTCTATTCTATAGGAAAGTTGATCAGTCTGCGCCGGCAAACGATCTGCTGCACTTACTGTGGAAAGAGTGACTTTGTGCATCCAAGGTATATTAATAATTGGTATGGTAATTATAACATCCCCAATCCTCAGTTTAATAGCTTAATAGCTAAGGCAACTAACCATCAAGAATCCATCACAGCATGGATACCAAAACAAAAATCTTCCTAATCTGTTTTGCAGGAATGTCACGTGTGATTTACTTCAGATTATTCATATCACATGACTACAATCAAGAGTTAGGCCATCTTTTGAAGAGGAGTACCATGTTGTTTATTTTTTCAGATCGACTTCTGAACACTTCAGTTCAGGAATCGTAGTTCAATGTTTTGACTTGTACTTAAATGTTCTATCTTGGTGAGTTAAAGGAGTGTTAGGGCTCATAAAGTTTCTATGGCCAATCCAGAACTGAAAGAACCTACCCAAGAAACACATCCCATTCATAGATATCAGTGATGGGTCTAGATTGATAGATGAGTTCGGAGTGAAAAGAATATGGTGAGGATGTGACAGGACTTAAAAGAATTATTGGTCCTTACCAAACCGAGTCAGTTATCCTGGTTACCACGCAATCTATTCATTCTCGTTCTTTGGAGATGGATATTGAAACAGACATGGACCCAGTGTCGATAACTCGTGTCATCCCACCAATCCATTCAAGTATCTCTCAAAAGATACTTCTTTCATATTTGCACGGAGATTTAGCACATAATCTATCTATTCCTCACTCGGAGGTCTTAGATATTGAAAAAGGAAGACATCAGCTCCGGTCTCCGAACTTCATATTCATCTCACTGAGTCTATTGATTTCTAACCTGCGTCCCAGTTTGAATCAATCTTTGAGCCTAATCAATTTGAGTTATACTTCTTTCACACACGCGCGAATCTTTGTGATTCCCCTTGCATATCTTTGTGATATTGCCAGAACAGTTTGAGAAGTAATTTTTTAATATTTTACTTCAATGATAACTGGAAGTCCTATCAGAGATACATCGATGCCAACTCTGAAAATAGGCCACACAATTAATTTTAATTGTTGTGATAACAGTTACTATTGTGTTTTTGTGCTAGTTGTCACCCTTGGTTACTGAATCGCTTTATCTGATCTTTTGATACTCATCCGGTTAGTCTTTGAAGTTACATGATGCTCAGGATTCTCCTAATCATCATGAGGGGGAGAACGACGACACACAACTCAAAGACACAAATTATCGTGTTGAGGGGGAGTTAGCAAAATCTGAGGGGGAGTAACAAAATTTTATTATCTGAGGTTGAAATGCCTTTGGATTCAAAGAGTGCAGCTGAGCAGAAAAGATTTTATTGGTTCTTTTATCCCGTATCATGTGGTGTCTACTACAAGTTTGTTCCTCCTACGAGCTGATTGAAACAAGTTCTTAAGCTGAAAGTTTATTCAACTCGCGGTTCAGAGACAAATTCTTTGTTTTAAACTGAAGTTGTACCGTGGAATGTCACGTAACTCGCACATTATCTTTCTTGTGTGTTGATCCGATGTGTTGAGTTTCTACAGTTGAAAGTTGCTCAATAGTGCATTCAGTCGAGGCTATTGTACATTGAATCTGAATACAAAGTTGAAACCAAGAAGATCAAGAGCTTTATTCAAGGGGGAGTTTTGAAAGACATGAAGACATACAACACCAAAGTTCTTCAAAGATTCAAGAGGAAAAGAAGATCAAGTTTGAATATTTCAAGAAGATAAATGCCTTATTCAACTTTAGGGGTAGATTGGTAGGACTGAAAGTCCTAGTGCGTTGAAAGTTGTATAACGCATTTATAAGGGTTTGAATTGTAATATGTTGAAAGTGTTTGTAAATGGGCTTTGAGGTCCATTAGGCCCTATGCGTATGGTATTTAATGTTGTATTAACCTAGGTTTTAGGTTAATGGTCATTAGAAAGGTTTACTTAGCCGTATAAGATATTCTCTCTGTAAACCTAAACCCTTTACTGATAAATCTAATCATATGACCAGTAGATGTGAATGATTCTTATTGTTGATTGATTATTATATCGTGATTGCACTATATCTGGGATCTACAACATCTCATCCTAATGTGCATCCATTTCTCATCAAACGGTCGATAACCATTTCTCACGCTTCTTACCATTAACTCAACTTCTCACCGGAACCGAATCCTACGTGTGTATATATATATATATATAGGGGGTCATTCAAGGGAGAACTCGGTTATTTGTGATAACCGTGAGATCCAATCTTAACCACAAATCAAATGATAAATTAGCAAATTAATAATTTTGGTAACTTTAATTAAAATTTTAATTAAAGGATATTTTAGTTATTTTATAAATCTTCTCTCTCTCTCTCTCTCTCTCTCTCTCTCCTCTCTCCTATCTCCTGCCAACATTATTCCGACGATAAATGTTGTGATACACTGTGATAAATGTAGTGATACACTATAATAAATGTTGTGATACACTTCGTAAAGCAAGACAACCTAATCCACTGTGACACACTTTGTACAACGACGGAAATACATTATGATACACTTCATACAACAACAAAGACACATTGTGATACACTTCGTAAACAATGCAAATACATTGTGATACACTTAGTAAAATAACAAAAAAACATTGTGATACATTTCGTAAACAAAGAAAATCAACATGATACACTTAGTAAAACAACGATACCTGAAAATACACGTTGTGATACATCTCTGTGGTTACATCTCCGGCGAGATCTGAAACCAGAGAGAAAGGAAGGGTTTTTACTAAACCTTTATCACCAACATCGCAAAATATCCATTCAAAGAGACACTATGATTAAGATTCAACCTCAACCCACTACGTATTATAGATCATTTGATTGATAAAGCATGAATCTTTCTGTACCCAATCATCCATCCATCAAGAATTCAAGATCGTTGTACTGCCTATTCTTGGAGCATTTGACAGAATAAGCATGGATCTTTTCTTACCCAGACCTATCTCCAACAAACCCCATCTCCTGTTCACCATCATCTCTGTCTATATTCTCTAGCATAATGTTCTTCGCCTGAGGACAAAGACATTGAAGTAATAGCTCACCAATATGTCTTTTGTTTTGCAAGGAATGGACTCAGATGTTCTTCTCCAGAAATTGCTTCAAATCCATACCAACTATGATATCACTTTGATACCATTGTGATACTGAGAGAAGGATAAGAGAGAGGTTCCACAACATGACGCAAGATTCAGAAGTCGGTTGGGGATTCTTCCCTCCTCAAAACCTCACCAGATTTGCTTCTGATTCTGGCCATTCGCTCTTCCAACCTCGTGAATCCTTTTCGAGGTTTGATTCCATGTAAAGCACCAAGGACTTTGATTTTAAACATGAGTTTGATGATGCAGTTCCGTTTAAAATATCTTCTTCAAACCATTTGGTTCGTCATCTAGAAGCAGGACCCACCAAAATAATCGGACCAAAAGAGTAAAGGAAACAAAGAAAGGGTGGAACCACAGGGACCAAATCGGCAGCCATCTCCCTTCCACCCGACGAGGACCAAATCGAGAACCAAATCGCCGACAATGACTAAATCACCGGAGAAGATGGATGCCACATATCCGATGGAGAGCTTCGCCGAAGTAGGAGGACCACCCGTACAAGAAGATGGTTATTGCCATGATTCAATGAGTTTTCAAAATAAAGGGCGGCTGGAACAATTTTAGGGTTTTAAGTATGAGTTGTCAAAAAATACAAATTATCAATTTACCCTTTATTTTTTTAGTAAATAACAATAATTATCTAAAATGATTGGCTCATATTGGATCTCATGGTTATCACAAATTACACAGTTCTCATTTGATTAGGCCCCTATATATACATACATATATATACCCATATACATACAAACATACATGTATATACATATACGTAAGGAATATCATTATATTTTTACTATTTTTTATTACAATATTATACTTTAATTTTATTATTACAATGTTGTATTTTTAAATTTTTTAGAGTAAATTACAAATTTGGTCCCTGTGGTTTCTTGTTTATAACACTTTTGGTCCCTACAGTTTCAAAATTACAGTTTCGCCATTAAGGTATGCAAAAACGACCGGATTTGGTCTCTCAATCTAACGACCGTTAGAGAGACCCGTTAAGTCAGGGAGTTTTTAGTCTTTTTACACTTTTCCCCTATTTTTCTTTAAAAACTAAACTTGTTAATTAATATAATAAATGAATATTCTATTCATTAATTATAAAAACCATAGAACCAGATTGACGAAAATCCCAAAATTAGGAAACCAAATATGCATATCGGAGAAGATGAACCCCCTCCCCTTGCAAGCTGCAACCACCAGAGTTCATTCGGCCCTTACCTGCAACTCCAGATCTCGACGCCCTTTCCTTGCCGATGACTACCTTTTGAATAGTTTATCTTCTTATTTACTTTGCTTCTACAGTACAAATGGGATTACATGGCTTGTCATGTGTAATACCCTACATACCTAAATAACTAAGAGCATCTTCGATACAATGTTTTTGTAAGTAAAAAGTGAAGTGTCTTGTAAGAACTACCATTGTGGAGAGTTCTTATAAGAACCTAACCCCTTTTAAGTTCTTATTTAAGAACCTTGGTTTTTACCATAAAGTTTGTGTGATATGACAATTTCCTCATTTTTATCGGTAGTTAAATTAAATATTTGATATTTATTTATAAATATATAATAATTATTGATGTTGACATGAGATTCTTATAAGAACTACCATTGTAGACTTTTATATAAAATTTTAAATTGATGAGTTGGAAATTAGGTGACACCAAAAAGTGTAACAAAAAGGTTCTTGTAAGAACCTCCATTGGAGATGCTCTAATACTCTCTCTGTCCCAAAATAAGTGTCCATAATTGACTTGACACATAGTTTTAGTCATGTATAATTATTACACATTTTTGTTACCAAATGACATATTTACCCTTATTTAATATTTCTCTCACTTCACAACTCTTATATATTTATGCATTAATTAAGGGGGAGTGTGAGAATTTAGTTATCTACTTTTTGAAAGTGGACACTTATTTTGGGACTTACATAAATTAAAATGTGGACACTTATTTTGGGACGGAGAGAGTATTAAAGAAACATAAATAGTTATATATATATATAAATATATAATATTAAAAGAAATGAAAAATGGTGATAAGAAGGGAAAATAATTACATCTCGAATCTAACACCTTACAATCTTGAAAATGGAAAAGAAAAAGTTACTTGAAGTTGGAGATTGTTTTTGAAATACCGCAAATTTAATAATAATAAAAAAAACAAACAAACAAGAAAATGAAAGTGATCAACCCGACAACAAACATTTTTGTAAGGAGCATAACAAAAAAAAACAAAGGAAAACACCATTTAAAAAGGACGAAAGTCACAAAGCAAAAGACAACGAAAAAGACCCAAATGGATGTTTTTGTTTTGAGATCTCTTGATGAAATTTTATGGGAGATTTCTAGATATACTTAGGGGCTGTTTGGCAGTTGATTAATGGTTTAGTACAGAATGATTAAGTGGTCTGAATGATTAAAATGTGTTTATGATATAGTGTAAAATGAAATTTGGTTGTTTGCTAATTGTTCATAATGAAATCAGGACTCTTAATGGTTAAGGGAGGGTCAGGATACAAGATTATTAAGAAGATTTTGAAACCATTAAGAGGCAACACTTTTTTTGCCAAACAAAATTTACCTCTTAGTGATTCAGAGGTTGCCTCTTAATGGAACCATTAAGAGATAAACAAACAACCACTTACAAAACTTTTGTGGGTTTCTTTAAAGATATCCTAATATTATATTTGTGGATTCTTTGAATAAAACAGATAAAAATAATATTTTTGAATCGGTTACAATAAGTCATCCGAATTTGGAACGACAAGCAACAAACTCTTTTTTTTTTTGTTGCTCAAAAGCCATTACATCTTCTATTGATAGTTATTTTAAAATTTGAAAGTGTTCATTAAAAGGGATTTGTCATATCCTTAGTCGACAACTGCTTGATATAAAAATCTATTATCTTATGTGATATCGTCAAAAGTCAAGTCAATAGGTTATTTATTGGTATAATTGGTAATACTTTCAAAAAAAAAAAGAATTAAAATAAAATGTTGTAATAAGAAAACTTAAATATATAATGTTATAATAAAAAAATAATCGAAATATAATATTATTTATTGTATTTAACCTATATACATTATATTTAAATATTTATATGATAAATGTAAATAAATATTAAATGAAAAATAATTTATAGTAATAAAATAATTTGCACAAAATTCATTGCACAAACGAGGTGGGCGGAGAGAAGGGATATGGAAGAAAGTCGTGAGAATATATTGGACGTTGAAATATCTGGATATAATTAATGGTTTTTATATATTTTCACCAAAATTAATATATTTTTATTAATTAAATATTTATTTTTTACATACAAGTAGATACTGAATATTTTAGAGGTTCAAATCATTCGAACCCCAATCCAGGAAACATACTTAATTATCTAGGGGTTAAATCAGGTGAGAACAAAAAAAATTAAGAATCGTGAGAATCGATCTAAGACGTAATTTGGTTTTGATCATAAGGTTTTAATTAAAAACTGTTTCATCAAATGAAAAGAACATAGTCGTCATTTTGGTAACAAGATTCACCGGATTAAATTTATGAATTAATTCATCAGATGAAACACAAATATTCATCATAAGAAACACACCGATTCACCATATGAAACACACATATTCACTACATGAAACACACATATTCATCACATGAAATCAATGTGATTGATACTAGTTGATTTCAATCTTCTTAGCTGCAGATCCTCAATCACATCTCAAGAACTACAATAACGATCCCACCCAAAACATATTCGAATGTAAATCCAAAATCTCCCCCAATTACAAACGCAACTTCAGTAACACCCCAAAAATGGGACTAACAAAAATTTCCGGACAATGGAAATGTGGTAAATAAATTGCCAAAACAATGAGCTCATACACAAGGAAACCATAAATGCCAGTTAATTACAAGTTTGTAATAAGAAGCAATAATAGATGATAACACTCTAATCTAGGCCTCACTAGACATAAGATTACAAAAGGTTGTCAACTATATCCAAAAGAATAGTCTTCAATATTGGCATCCCAAAAATGCTCCCAAGCTCACCACTAAAGACATCTAGGCCTCCTTGGCACTCGCGCCGCTAGAACCTGAGATACATACCAACAATCAAGTGTTAGACCAAACGGGTCTAGTGAGTTACATAAAAGCATGGCATATTAATGTAAAGCAGACTATGAACAATCATGACACTCCAACCACCAAAGTCCTTACGGGTCAATCATGGGGGAGACCCATCACACCAATGAGTTTTACCTCGAGTCAATGTACCTTGATGTTCACTCACTCGAGCAACATCCCGAAGGCCCGTCACACTTGAAGACTACCTCCCAGACATTACTCCAAATGGCGGAGGTCTAGGCGCATACCATTATAGTGGCACCTAAGACTACATCCTCCTAGCACTTACTCATGGTTCGTCTTGTGTGCTTACAATGTCCGTCTCTATACCTTATTTCATACCCATAAGGTACATGTATAAGACTACCACAATCCCAAATTATACTTAGGTACAAAACTCTAAGATATGCAAATACTCAATATAATCCATGACTTGCCAAGACAAATATGTACACATACTCAAAACATCAAGAGTAACAACCTCGTCCATGTCCATAACCATATTCAAGGCTAAATACCAATAATACAAAGATTAGCAGTTAGGTCAAACTTATCAGGTGATCAGATCTTTTCATAACGATAACACATTAGACATGAAAGCATATAAAATATGTATCTCATTTGAAAATAATGTAAGAAACTCACTATCTAGGGTTTCACACAAAACCCTAGAAAACTTGGATGAGAAGATGAGAGGGTGAGAACTTGAAGGTGCTTTAAATACTTCACTTGATGACTCTTGAAGCTTCCTCAACCACCAATAAATGTTCCCAACTAACACAATGTTTGAAGCAAGTGTTGGAGGGTTTTGGAATGGAGAAAATCGCCCTAAATGAGCTCTTGGCCGGAACCAAAACGTGTGAGATGAGGAAATGAAGTCTAAATGGTCAAGGTTGAGTTTATATACTCTCAGCCCCCGATGGCGACATTGTCTGGCGATTGTGCCATGGCAAAGTCGCGAGCGGCTATATGCCCGCGGTACGCATTCGGCGATTGTGACAGGGCGACATTGCCCCTGTCACTCTCGCAAGTCATAGTCGTCGGGGGTGTACCGAGACCACCCCCCGGCCCGCGATAGTGCCTCGCGACTATGACCGTTGTCATAGTCGCTGGTCACAATCGCCCAGCACTCCACAACCCAAATTTTGTCGTTTTCGAAAATCGTTCAACATGTACGGAATCCAAGGAAACTAACAGGTAAAATAACATAATAACATTCTTAAGCCCAAGCAAGAATCCCAACAATTTTGATTGGTGCAAACACTAAGAAAATTATAAATACTTACCTCAATTTCCCGGGTGTTACAATCCTCCCCACCTAATGAGGATTTCGTCCCCATGTCTTCCTTAAATAAATGAGGATTTATTCCTTAAATAAATGAGGATAACGCTTCCTCATGTCTTCCTCCGATTCCCACGTCACATTAGTCCCTCGATGATGTTTCCATTGGACCTTCAACATAGTCACTTCCTTATGCCGCAATTGTTTTGTCTTTGACTCTAGGATAGCTTCCGGTTCTTCTACACAACGATCCCCGTTGTCCACTCGAATTTCCGTCAACGGGATAACACTTTGTTCCTCGGCCAAGCACTTGCGAAGGTAGCAAACGTGAAAGGTAGGATGGATCCCGTCCATCTCTGGCGGTAAGTCCAACCGATAAGCTTGAAGCCCGATCTTCTCCAAAATCGTGAAGGGTCCAAGGAAACGGGGACTAAGCTTCCCTCGTTTCCCGAAATGGATGATTCCCTTCCACGGCGACACCTTCAACATAACCCGGTCTCCCACTTGGAAGTCCACCGGTCTTCGCTTTTTGTCCGCGTAACTCTTTTGTCGGTCTTGGGCCGCCTTTAATCGCTCCCGGATGCCCTTTACTTTATCCAACGTTGCTTGTACAATTTCCGGTCCCGCAAATTGCTTTTCTCCCGCCTCGAGCCAACATACCGGGGTCCTACATTTCCGTCCGTAGAGCGCCTCGAATGAAGCCATCCCGATACTCGAGTGGTAACTGTTATTGTAAGCGAACTCTACTAACGGTAGGTGTGAATCCCAAGTTCCCCCAAAATCTATAACACACGATCGAAGCATATCCTCGAGGGTTTGGATCGTCCTTTCACTTTGTACGTCCGTCTGGGGATGATACGCCGTACTCAACTTAACCTTCGTGCCTAACTCCCTTTGAAATCCCTCCCAAAACTTGGAAGTAAACCGACTATCTCTATCCGATACTATGGATAACGGAACACCGTGCCGAGACACCACTTCGTCAATGTATAGCTTAGCAAGCTTGTCCATTGGTAGCGTTTCCCTCATTGCCAAGAAATGAGCACTCTTGGTAAGTCTATCCACTACCACCCAAATGGTATCATGTCCTCTTAAAGTCTTCGGCAATTTCGTGACGAAGTCCGTCGTGATGTGCTCCCACTTCCACTCCGGAATGGTTAACGGTTGCAAACTCCCGTAAGGTCGTTGATGCTCCGCTTTCACTTGAAGGCACGTGACGCACCTTTCCACATAATTCGCCACGTCGAGTTTCATTACCGGCCACCAATAATGAAGTTTCAAATCCCTATACATCTTGGTGCTACCAGGATGTATGGAGTACTTTGACTTGTGTGCCTCCGCCAAGAGTAACTCGCGGTTTCCACCAATTTTCGGCACCCAAATCCTCCCTTGGAATAACTTGAGACCGTGGCTATCCACCGATAATAAGTCCTTTTGCTTCACCATGACCTCGTCCTTGAGATTCTCCTCGCGAAGTGCTTCGACTTGACTCCCCTTGATGTTCTCCATGAGACTTGATATTACCTCAATTTTAGTAAACGTTACTTTACTTTCCCATCCGTAGCTCTTTCGACTTAAGGCGTCCGCTACCACATTGGCTTTACCGGGGTGATAAAGAAATTCACAATCATAATCCTTCAAAAGCTCCAACCATCTCCTTTGCCGCATGTTAAGCTCCTTTTGGTCAAAGATGTACTTCAAACTTTTATGATCGGTGAACAACGTACACTTCGTCCCATAGAGATAATGCCGCCATAACTTTAAGGCAAAAACCACCGCCGCTAACTCTAAGTCATGCGTGGGGTAATTCTTCTCGTGATCCTTGAGTTGCCGCGATGCATACGCGATCACCTTTCCCCTTTGCATCAAAACACACTCGAGTCCAAGCTTGGAGGCGTCACTATAAACCACAAAATCTTCAGATCCTTCGGGCAAGGATAGGATCGGTGCTTCGCATAACCTCTTCTGGAGGGTTCGGAAGGCTTGTTCTTGTGCCTCAGTCCATGAGAACTTCACATTCTTCCTTGTCAGAGACGTGAGTGGAGACGCAATCTTTGAAAAGTCTTGGATGAACCGTCAGTAGTAACCGGCTAAACCCAAGAAGCTCCTTATCTCCGTTGGGCTCGTTGGTGATTCCTAATTCATCATTGCCTCGATCTTGGCCGAGTCCACCTTTACTCCATCCTTTGACACTACGTGGCCCAAAAATTGCACTTCTTGAAGCCAGAATTCGCACTTCGAGAATTTGGCGAATAATTTCTCTCGTTTAAGGATCTCTAAAACTTCCCGCAAATGTTGCCGATGCTCTTCCTCATCCCGCGAGTAGATCAAGATATCTTCGATAAAAACTATGACCGACTTATCTAGGAAGGGTCGGCATACTCGATTCATTAGGTCCATGAACACGGCCGGAGCATTAGTCAACCCGAATGGCATGACTAAAAATTCGTAGTGACCGTACCTCGTCCGAAATGCCGTCTTCGGTATATCGCTCCCTTTCACACACACTTGATGGTAGCCGGATCGCAAGTCTATCTTGGAGAAACACCCCGCCCCTTGAAGTTGATCGAAGAGATCGTCGATCCGGGGTAATGGATATTTATTCTTTACGGTGACTTTGTTGAGTTCGCGATAGTCTATGCACATCCGCATAGACCCATCCTTCTTCTTCATGAATAACACCGGCGCTCCCCAAGGCGACGAGCTCGGTCGTATGAATCCTTTCTCAATTAGCTCTTGGAGTTGCGTCATCATCTCTTGCATTTCTGTCAGGGCCAAACGGTAGGGAGCACGAGCGATTGGGGCAGCTCCCGGGGTAAGGTCGATGTGGAACTCCACTTGTCGTTCCGGTGGAAGTCCGGGTAGGTCGTCCGGGAAGACATCCGGGTAGTCGCACACCACTTCCACTTCTTCCAACTTCTCCTTTTCCCACTTCGCGTCGATCACGTAGGCTAAGTATGACTCACATCCTTTGGCTAGTTTCTTACGTGCTTTGAGTGACGATATAATCGTATTGGTTCTTTGGTTCTTTTCTCCGTACACTAACACTTCACCCCCTTTAGGCAAGGGTACTCGAATCAACTTTTTAGAACAAAATATGTCGGCGTCGTGCTTAGCTAACCAATCCATTCCCACTATTACATCAAATCCTCCGATATCGGTCGGTAATAAATCTATAACAAAGAGCTCTCCACGTAACTCTAAAGTACACCCTACGTAACAACTCCGAACAACCAAATGTTCCCCATTGGCTACCTCTACCACTAGAGCATCATTCAACAAACTACAAGGAGTAGAGAGGTTCTTGCAAAAAGAGGTAGACACAAAAGATCGGTTCACACCAGAATCGAATAAAACACGGGTAGGTAGAGAGTTCACTAGAAACGTACCCGACACTACGTCCGCCGCTTCTCTTGCTTCGTTAGTCGACATTTGAAAGGCCCGACTGGGCGCCTTCGGTGGAACTTCTTTCCTCGGCGGAACCCCACTTGACGCTCCTTGATTACCTCTTGCTAGCTTAGGGCAATCGCGTTTGATGTGTCCCAGCTCTCGACACTCATAACAAACTCCCCGCGAGGGGCAATCCCTACTCATGTGGTCCTTTCGTCCACACTTGAAACATTCCAAGGCTCCCGAAAACGGCCTCGAATTACATGGCCCGTAGTGCTTACTCTTACACTTGGGGCACCACCTCGCCTCCCGTCGCTGATCAGTGTTCCTCCCCCCGTTAAAAGGTTTGAAAGGTCGCGCGGGCCCGGTTGGCCTCTCCCATTTACGTTTCTCGCCTTGAGCTTTCTTCTCCTCTTTCTCTTGAATCAGGTCATCTTCCACCAACTGGGACTCCTCTATCACTTCTTGTAACGTAACCTTATGAGCGTTCCGCACTCCCGTCTTCATATCCGCAGGTAGTCCCTTCACAAAGGCTTTTATTTTGGACCTCTCATCTGTTGCCAAATGTTCGACTATGCTGAGCTTGTCCAAGAACTGTTTAGCATAATCCGCGACCGACAGATTTCGCTTCTTCAAATTCTTAAACTCTTCCTCTATTTTTTCAAGGGCTTTCTCGTTGTAGTATTTTTCCATGATTTTCTTCTTGAATGCTGGCCAAGGAAGATTGGCCAAAATCTCCGGTGTGAGTGCCCTTCGGGTGATGTTCCACCAACTCAGAGCATCCCCTCTAAGCAGTTGAGAGGCAAATCTGACTCTCTGGGAGTCTGCGCACTCACTTGACTCGAAAGCCATCTCTACATCTTGTATCCATTTGATGCAGACCAGCGGATCAGTCGTTCCCGAGAATTCCGGAGCTCGACTACACAGGAAGGTCTTGAAAGAACAACCCCTTTCTTTCCCTCTATCAGTTCTAACTGCATGCTCTTCGGTACCCACAACATTATCCGCACCGCCCGATCCCAAAACCGCATTGTCCTCCACCGTCTCGTGCCTACGATTACCTGTATCTCGGTCTTCGAAGACTTTCAGAAGTTTCTCGTCCCGCTTGTCCATTGCGGAGTTCATCATTTGCATTATGCTGGATAGTAGGATCGACTGGGGGTCCGCTTCTTGAATAACTGGGTCCTCGGTTTCCAAGTTCACTTGGGGGTTCGCGTCTACGATACCCTCTAGCATTGGAGGTATCGGTGGAATGACTTGGTCTACCGGCGTGTTTACCGGTCGGGTAATCTCCGGAGCGGTTACACTTGCTTCATTTGCTTCTTCGGTCGCCCCGATCCGACTTCTCGTGTTTACCATAACGAACTGTCACACATGGCCAGAGTGGTACCGGTTAATTCTTTAAAAGATAACCGATTAAATACGTACTACTACAAGGACTAATCATCATAATAATAACTTCAAACATGCTCACGTAATCATAGATTCAGAACAACACTGGCCAAGTGAGATTGTGAACATATTTTACACAAGAATCCTCGTTATCATCATCATAATTCTCAATCAATGTAATTCTGAATTCCTAGTACTCTCCCCACCTAAGACTGCTATACCCAAGTGGACAGTTATCTTATAAGCCTCGCCAGTCTAAGTCTAGGTATGCTAAGGTCAACACCTAGTTCACTTAAACTAGAGCTCTGATACCAACTTGTAACACCCCAAAAATGGGACTAACAAAAATTTCCGGACAATGGAAAAGTGGTAAATAAATTGCCAAGACAATGAGCTCATACACAAGGAAACCATAAATGCCAGTTAATTACAAGTTTGTAATAAGAAGCAATAATAGATGCAACACTCTAATCTAGGCCTCACTAGACATAAGATTACAAAAGGTTGTCAACTATATCCAAAAGAATAGTCTTCAATATTGGCATCCCAAAAATGCTCCCAAGCTCACCACTAAAGACATCTAGGCCTCCTTGGCACTCGCGCCGCTAGAACCTGATATACATACCAACAATCAAGTGTTAGACCAAACGGGTCTAGTGAGTTACATAAAAGCATGGCATATTAATGTAAAGCAGACTATGAACAATCATGACACTCCAACCACCAAAGTCCTTACGGGTCAATCATGGGGGAGACCCATCACACCAATGAGTTTTACCTCGAGTCAATGTACCTTGATGTTCACTCACTCGAGCAACATCCCGAAGGCCCGGCACACTTGAAGACTACCTCCCAGGCATTACTCCAAATGGCGGAGGTCTAGGCGCATACCGTTATAGTGGCACCTAAGACTACATCCTCCTAGCACTTACTCATGGTTCGTCTTGTGTGCTTACAATGTCCGTCTCTATACCTCATTTCATACCCATAAGGTACATGTATAAGACTACCACAATCCCAAATTATACTTAGGTACAAAACTCTTAGATATGCAAATACTCAATATAATCCATGACTTGCCAAGACAAATATGTACACATACTCAAAACATCAAGAGTAACAACCTTGTCCATGTCCATAACCATATTCAAGGCTAAATACCAATAATACAAAGATTAAAAGTTAGGTCAAACTTATCAGGTGATCAGATCTTTTCATAACGATAACACATTAGACATGAAAGCATATAAAGTATGTATCTCATTTGAAAATAATGTAAGAAACTCACTATCTAGGGTTTCACACAAAACCCTAGAAAACTTGGATGAGAAGATGAGAGGGTGAGAACTTGAAGGTGCTTTAAATACTTCACTTGATGACTCTTGAAGCTTCCTCAACCACCAATAAATGTTCCCAACTAACACAATGTTTGAAGCAAGTGTTGGAGGGTTTTGGAATGGAGAAAATCGCCCTAAATGAGCTCTTGGCCGGAACCAAAACGTGTGAGATGAGGAAATGAAGTCTAAATGGTCAAGGTTGAGTTTATATACTCTCAGCCCCCGATGGCGACATTGTCTGGCGATTGTGCCATGGCATAGTCGCCGGGGCATAGTCGCGAGCGGCTATATGCCCGCGGTACGCATTCGACGATTGTGACAGGGCGACATTGCCCCTGTCACTCTCGCAAGTCATATTCGTCGGGGGTGTACCGAGACCACCCCCCGGCCCGCGATAGTGCCTCGCAACTATGACCGTTGTCATAGTCGCTGGTCACAATCGCCCAGCACTCCACAACCCAAATTTTGTCGTTTTCGAAAATCGTTCAACATGTACGGAATCCAAGGAAACTAACAGGTAAAATAACATAATAACATTCTTAAGCCCAAGCAAGAATCCCAACAATTTTGATTGGTGCAAACACTAAGAAAATTATAAATACTTACCTCAATTTCCCGGGTGTTACAACTTCAATTAATAAAACCGAATATAATTTGATTATAAGCGAAAATCTAGAAATTACACTTGCAATATGGTCAAAATTAGGAATGCATCAAAACCCAAATCAGGATTAACGGAGGACGCTTTGGCCCTTCTCCAGATCGGAAAACGTCTCGCCTCCGCCGCATTCTGCCGTCAAAGCATATGCTTATCAGACAACAGTTTCATCTCCTCTGGCGACCAGTCACAAACGGCTGAATCCGACACCATCTCTCACCTACTAACAAACATCAAACTCCTCCGCCGCAAGACAACCGCGATGGCGGCTGCGGAAACCGGTCTTTACGGTGAAGCCATCAGACATTTCTCCAAAATCGTCGACGGCCGACAGGTTGTTCCCCACAAACGTTCCTTGCTGAATGCTACATGCACCGTGCCGCCACTTACAAATCCTCCGGTCGGATCGCGGAGGCCATTGCGGATTGTAATCGTACAATAGCGTTAGATCCGTCATGTATCGAAGCCCTAAACAACAGAGCTTCACTTTTCAAAACTGTAATATCTGGGCTTAAAGTTTAGCAATTATAGAATTTTGGGTAAGTAAGTTAAGAAAGGCCCATTAGGGAAGGGCCCATAGTGTAAGGTTTTAGGGAAAAGGTCGTAAACCCTGGGAGAGAAGGTTCGAGAGGGTGGCGGCTTATACTGAGGGATTTGGAGCTGTTCGAGATCGAGAGACCGAGAGTGAAGGAAGGTTCGCAGACTTCAGGTGGAATTTGGATTCTCGATAAGGTAAACCTTCTTCTAAGCTATCATCATCGTTTGCTCTTCCTCAGTGATCGATTTAAATATCTGTCCTAATTTCTGGGTTTGGGGTTGGTTGAGGACCGATACAAGTTATCGGATGTTTAATGGAAAAGTTAGTAGAAATCAAGCTTTTGTGTTTATAGAATTGAATTCGTCTTACAATTGATTTCAATTGCGGATGAGAACTGCAGTTGGGGACCTTTAATCTTGAGGTTAGTGTTCGATTTCGGACTGTGGTTGACAGTCTTACCGGTCGAAGACCCCGGTCGAGACCCACTTTGGTATCGGTTGATTCCTATTCGGTGGAATGTTGTTATATCGGTCGAATGATGGTCATATCGGTCGAATGATTGTCATATCGGTCGAATGATTGTCATATCGGTCGAAAGGTTGTCATACCGGTCGAAGGTAGTCATACCGGTCATTTTGAGACACGCGTCTCTCTTATTCATGGGTCGGTTTGGGAAAAACAAGGTGGGGTTGGATCTTAAGTGGTCGACCCACATTGGAAGGCAACCTAATTAATTGATTTTATTTATCTAAGGTCATAGGCATGTTGTCTCGAGCTAGTTCTATCAGATTAATATTTCGGCCAAAGGTTAAATGGATTTGAGATCGGGGATGAGGGTATTAGGGTTAAATTCGTTAATTAGAAGGTTCCGGTAATTAATTGAGCAATGCCTCATTTTGATAGGTTCGACTCGGACTATTCTTATAGATTGAAGGTTGTAACGGTGGATGTCAGGTGAGTTTTTCTAAAACTAAACCTTTTGATGATAAGGGCATGTGAAATTTATTTTCAAATCTTGATTTATTATGATGGCATGATTTAATAACTGTTCAAGTGTGTTATAAATCGTTATTGATTATATGTATGCATACATTAATTGTGGGTTACGTGACCTAAGTCGGGGAGTGTGGCCCGCCTACTCGTGCCGGGGAGTGTGACCCGTTTATGTCGTTGGGGGGGGGGTGTCCCAACCTTAAGGCAGCGCGAGTTAGACACATCGTATTGAACGATCGTGTGGTCTGTAACGTGTATGATTTTAAATGCCATTATTAAATGATGTTTCAAATTCTGGAAAGTTTATCTTGTTGCTTAACTGTTAGAGGGAACTCACTAGACCTATCGTCTAACCCTTGCTCTTCCAAAACTAAAAATCTTTTCAGGCTGTCGTGAATTAGGCGGTGCAGCTAAAGGCAAAGAGAAGGTCTAGCGGGGGCGAATAGAAGACCGTCATTTAACTTTTAGTTATTCTTTGATCTCAATTGTGTATATGTTGTTGTTATGACAAACCTTGAATTAATTATTGTAAGTTTGGGACCATTATGGTGTGGATTTTTAATCTATCGTTGAGAATTTTATTTTTATGAATTGCTATTTTGGTTGGGTTGTTACAAAAACCATACATTGTCTCCCTGATTCGCTTCACGATCTTGAACACTTGAAATTTCTGTACAATTCAATTCTTCGTGATCGGAAACTACCGGGGCGGCTTGGAAACGATAGAATGTTGGGTATGGTGAGATTCCGGGAAAGTTGTGTTGTATTGGGAGGAGATATGAAGAATTTGGATGGAGATATGAATTGGGTCAAAGGTTTTAATACCTAAAACGCCCTTTCAGTTTTAATTTATTTCAAAGTTGTCATTGTCTTTAATGACTATAGATTAAAATGAATTAATGGTTTAGATCGAATTTTTACGGTTCTCAACCTATTTTTGGTTTTCATTTAATTATCCTCCTAATTATCTATGTACTATTTTTCATATTATAATTTGTTTTGAAAAGCCATTAGATTAATATGTTATACTTATATTTATTTTATTATTTTATTAAAAAACAAAAAGGTTGATGAGCAGTTGTTATGCATCCAAGAAATCCTAGAATGATTCTTACTTCTTATTTTCCTCATAAAATATAATAATTTTAATTTCTTATATACTTAAACTTTAGTTGAACTAAAAACAATAAAAATAAAATAAAGAAATAGTTAATCTATTAAAGATTATTACATATTTACAAAATATAATGGCTTCAAATAACTTGTTATCATCTCGTTATGGCGTCGAGACTTGCCTTCACTGTCACGTTAACCGTCGTGGCTCCAACTCTAAGGCTCCACTTCCGTTGTGACGTGTTTATGGTGCATTATGACGCGTTATTGCGTAAGATATGGTTTTTTTAAACATATTATTGGGAGATAAAAGATAATTAAGTACAACACTTAAGACTTACATGAACATTAAAAGAAAACATAAAAACTAAAAACCATAAAATAGGTAAACCTTACTCTTATTCCCGCATATGGAGAGTCGAGCATGCATTCTTTAAAGATTGTAGAAAGTAGTGAATGGAAACTGAAAATATTTTCCTTAAAAAAAACTCAAAAGATTTAATCTCGATTTTACACTCATGATATCATTTTCTTATAAATGGTCATTCTTTCCTTTTTTGTTTAGTAACTTTATATTAATTTAAATTTACGGGATTATTCAATATACTAACATACACAAGTGTGTGTGTGTATATATACACCACACACATACATGCATACACATAAGTATACATATGCCGCCTTAGGACATGTCTTGAAAACTGTCATGGTTTCGCCGTCACTCGTAAAACTTGATGTTTGACTCTGCCGCCACGTCACGCTGTCATTTAGAACCTTGCAAAATATTGTTTTAATTCATCATAATTTATCAAATTTATGATTTTTAATGGATTAAATTTAAATTCTTACTTCTAAGAAAAACTGATTGAAAATTGTCCGAAGAATATTTAAATGTTCACGATATTATAAATTGTTTTATTAAGAAAAATATATTATTATTTAAATAATATTTGATACTTTAGTTATTTATTAATTTTCTAAAAGATTAGGAAAAAACATTAGTTGATCAATTTGACCTGGCCCGACTGATATTAATAATTATTCATTTGATCCGTTATTCATTTCTTCAAACCCTTTATTGCATTTAATAATAACGAGTTTGTTTATTTATCTGATTTTTTTTTTAATTTTTTTAAAAAGGCAACATGAAGTCAATCTAGAGGACAATTCCAATTTGTAAACTTAATATAACACAAATCTACAAATTTTCAACGTCCTTCACACTCTTTTTCATATTTTATTATTTATTATTATTATAATATATATATATATATATATATATATATATATATATATAGGGGTTGAATATTTTGCAACCCTAGTAAAAGGTTGCAACCCTTGCAACCCACATCTTAACCGTCGGATTCATGATCGGCGGTTACAATAGATATGGGGTCCAATATTTTTAATTAAAAAAAACAAAAAAATAAAAATAAAATAACCGTCAATCATGAATCCAACGGTTAAGATGTGGGTTGCAAGGGTTGCAACCTTTTTCAGGGTTGCAAAATATCCTTCCAATATATATATATATACACGTAAAAAATTTGACAAAAAAGCTAATCCTCTAAGATATCCTCTGTTTCTTTTGAAAATAAAGTAATGTAATTATTATTATTATTATTATTATATGGACCTATGAACTTTTTGTAAACTTTGTGCAAAGTCCCTTTTGTTTTGAATTTTTTTTTGAAAGACAAGCAACATATATAACCAAACCAACAGCAAATGTACAACACAAAGGTCAGCTGAGAGATACCCAACCCTACTTATACAAGAAGAAGCAGACCAAACAAAGCTTGACAGAGGCAAACCCAATCAAACATCCTACTTACACGACACATCCCACGCTTATGAGACAAAAAAGACGGAATCCATGATGCCAAAGACAACAAATATAAGTAGTAGCAAACAACACCTAGGGAACACTTTTCACTTTACCAAACAGCTACCGAGCAGCAAACAACACCTAGCTCCACCCTCTGGCCAGCGACCAAACAGCTACCGAACGAGGGCCGATCACAATCCAGCTGCTGGATCAGACAACCATTTACCCCACTCGATATTAAAACCTCGATTCCTCTTTTCGACCCATTCAAGGCAAGTGCGTTGCAGTTCTACAAATCTGTCTTCCACTTCCTTTTGTCATTTTTGAAAACAATTTGGTTGCGATGTGTCCAAACCAAATAAGATATACTCTACACTGTCTCTGTTCAAAATTTGATTCGCAAGCCATTTCCATTCGGGTCTTGAGCTAACTCCATCAAATCTTGTAGAGACGAGAAATTTTCTACTTTGAAGTTCCACCACCGACACACCATTTGCCAAAGCTTAGCTACCTCATGGCACATTACCAAGGCATGATTTACCGTCTCCACTTCCTTTTCGCATCTTGGGCATAAAACCGAATCTAAATCCATCCCCAACTTTTCTAAGACCTCCCTACACAGAATTCTTCCCAATTTTGCTTTCCAATGGAAAATGCACACTTTCTTTGATATCGCCTTCGACCACTTGGTTTCTTCATAACGTTCCCCTACCTCTGCTACTCTCTCATCTACTCTCTCTTTTAATTCTTGCACTGAAAATTCCCCATCCCCCCCTCCATTTGACCCTATCCTTTACATCTACCTTTGGATACCAAGCTTGAAGAAGCTCCTTCAACTCTTCTAACTCCCCCACTTCCCTACCCCTCGGATCCCTTCTCCAACTCCACGACCATACCCAATTTCCATTGATCCAAACTCCCTTGTTGGCAATCAAATCCTCCTTCCTAATATCTAGTTGAAATAATCTCTTGAATCTAACTCCTAACACCTCATTTCCTACCCATCTTTCCTTCCAAAAACTCGTCTCGTCTCCCCGCCCCACTTCTTTCCCGAAATAGGTTTCAAGGTTAATTCCCAACTTCTCCAAACCCTTACCTATTCTAATGATATTTCCCCATACCCTTCTCTACCAAACCCCCTCCCTCCTATACAAACTTTTAATCACCTTTACCCAAAGAGCGTCCTTTTCCGTAGCAAACCTCCACCACCATTTTCCTAATAACCCCCAATTTGAGTTTTGCAAACTCCCCACGTTTAGACCACCTCTATTGAAGTTTCTCACCACCCTCTCCCATTTTACCCAAACCACCCCTCTTTTTGTGTTTGACCCTTTCCCCCTCCCTAAAAAAATCAACTTCTCACTCTCTCAAACTCACGGATCACTCCACACGGGGCACGAAAAAAGCGATAAGAAATACAAAGGGAGACTACCAAGTACCGATTTAACCAAAGTTAACCGACCGCCTATTGAAATCAATTTTGCCTTCCAATCCGCCAATTTGTTTTTCACCTTCATTATGACTTCCGACCAACTTTCTATTTTATTCATTGATCTTCCCACCGGGAGTCCAAGATAGAGGAAAGGTAACTCCCATATCCACATCCCAAACTAGTCGCCCACGCTTTAACTTCTTCATTTTCGACTCCCACCCCATAAAGTTTGCTTTTGCCAATATTAATTTTTAACCTGGATGCCGCTTGAAAACATTTGAGGATTTTCAAGAGATTTTTGAGGTTGCGACTATATTCATACAATATTTATACTATATTATACAATGTTACAACTAATTAGTATGCCTTGACTTTGTAAAATTAACTTATAACCAACTGCTAAACATATTCAAATCCAATATAAGTTTTGGGCCTTACTAATATAACTGTTAAGTCTAAATATTGTATCCAAGATTTAATAGGAAAGTCAAAGATGTAAAAGTCAACATTGTCTTTGTAATAGTTAGCCATTGTATGTTGAGTTTGCTTAGTAGTTAAGTCTTTGTTTGTTAGTTGGTATAAATAGGTTTGCTTTGTAAGAGTTGTGGTAATGAATCAGGTAACGAATTAGGTAACGAACTAGAGTTGTAAGCTTGTCATTGTAATATCAGACTTGTGGCTAATCAAGATTTACTTTCTCTCTCTAGTTTCTCTCTCTAGTTCTTGATCTTAATTGTCATATTATTGAGTAATTGCTTGATTGTTTTGGGATTTTATGATTAACAATTGGTATCAGAGCTGAACCAAACTTTTCAGGAATGATTTGATCAAAGTTTGAATTGAAATCTGGAGTTTTTTAGATCGAAAATTGAGATTTTCTGAAAATATTTCAAGAAATTGTGTTTTTCACTGTTGATCAGATTTTTGTGTGAAAAATCGTTTTTGTTGCAAGAAAATGGAATTGTTGGATTCGATTTTAGTTTAGGATTGATTCTTGTATTGATTTCATCTCATAATTCGAACTAAATCGATGTCAATTTTGGAATTTTTGAAATTTTCTTGAAATGTCGTTTAAACTCTGTTCTTGTATGAAAATGTGTGAATTGTTGTTTTTAATCGAAATTTGATAGCAAATTTGTGTTTTGTAGTGTTTTTCGATGATTCTGATAAATTTTTGAGATCAAATTTGCAGATTTGGATCGATTTGAGAAAGAAAGAGCCAAGAAATCGATTTGCGCAACTTCATATCGGTTTGCGCTAGATTCATCGAGTGCCATCTTCATCATCACGAGAAGTTCAGACTTTGCTCTTAGTGTTCATCACGCAAACTTTAGTTTGCATCTCCTTCTGTTCACAAGAAGTGAACTTTGCTCATCCTGTAGCTCACGCAAAGCTACTTTGCGTCTAAAGTATAGTTTGCGTATCTCACCATTCACGCAAAGCAAAGTTTGCGCAATCATCAACTCACGCAAAGTCTCTCACGCAAAGTCTCTCACGCAAAGTCTCTCACGCAAAGTTCACTTTGCGTTTTCCTTTGCTCGCGAAAAGTTCGATTTGCGTTTCAAGTTTATTACGCAAAGCTCAGTTCGCGCATCACTTGGCTTACGCAAACCTCATCTTGCGTTTCACTTGTCTTACGCAAAGCTCACTTTGCGTTATACGCTGATCACGAGAAGATTGGTTTACGCAATACACAGTTCACGCAAAAATCGACCTTGCGCCATATCAAGAGTTCAAATTTTAAAATTTTGTGCTAGATTTCAATTTAATCTGATTTTTGATTTTCTGATATACAGTTTGGAACGATCATTTATATCAAGCTAATTTCTCGTTCAAAATGGGATATTTTGCAGATCTTGAAGAGAAGATTAGAAAGTTGGATTTAGAGAAAATTAATCTGGGTCATGCTGTTGACTTTCATTCTCAAAAGTCAAAAGAGTATTTTGCTGAAATCATTTCATTGAAAGAAGAAATCAGTACTTTAAAGATAATCAATGAAGATCTTCTGAAAAGATCTTCTGGGCTGAATGATGAGAAGATAAATGGATTGGAATATGAGAATGCTGAGCTTAGAAAGAACTTATCTGATTTTGAAAAACAGCTTGCTGAAAATAAAGCTGATTTTGATATTGAAAAGAAATTTTTTTTAAAGAAGTTCTCAGATTTTTCAAAGAAATGTTTTGAAGAGAAAAAGTAAGTGGATCTTAAATGCATAAATCTTTCTCAACAAATTTCTGATTTTGAGACAGTACTTATTTTGGAAAGAGAGAAGTTTGCTAAAGAAAAGAAGGCTATCGAACATGTTGGGAACTGAAAGAATTGCTCAAGTACAGTTAATGCTGCTAGCACAACTTGGTTACTACTTCTGAAGTTACTACTGCTGAGAAAAATTAATGCTGCTAGTCAAGATTAATACTGCTTGATGAAGTTACTACTGCTAAGCAATTTTAGTACTGCTAGTAGTTAGTACTGCTGAACTTAATACTGCTCAAAGTATTAATGCTGCTGAAGACTTAATTCTGCTTATGAGATGAAGACTTCATATGGCAAGGATGACAGCTGTATTGATTGAAGATCATGGAAGGCTTGGAGATAAATATGGAAGATTATACTGAAGATCTTTTATTATTTGTAATTATCTTTTATCTTCAGTATATGTATAGAATAGTTTGTAACTTTAGAATATAGAATTAATTATGAGTTTTTGTTTTTATAGAGAGAATCAACCTCAAGGTTTAGAACCCTAGTTCTAGAGAAGTAGAATTCGTATTGGTGAGAGCCTGTTCATCAATATTGAGGTTGTGTGTGAAATCTTGTAGCTTTATAACCATTCAATAAAGTTTACAAGTTGTTATTCTGATTCACTGTTTCATTGATCTTTGAATATTAAAGTGTTATTCCGCAAACTTCTTTAATATTGTTTCTGAGTGTTTATTCTTGTTAAGAATTCAGATCCTGACAGAACAAAAGAGTGTGGGATTCTTCAAAGAACTATCTGGCCAGAGAAATGATTCAGAGAAAGGATTTGAAGAAGAACGATCCATCTTTGAGTCTGAAATCAAAAAGCTGACTTCAAAGCTATCTGAACTATCTGCTACTGCGCTGAAAGAGCAGAAAACGAAGTCTGAATTCAAGACAAAGATTGACCTACTTGTGAAAGAAAGAGACAAATATGCTTCAAAGATCAAAGAACTTGAAAAATATGTTTCAAGTTCAAATCATAAATCTGTCTCTTCACAAAGGTCAGTTAAATCTTTTGGTCAGATTCGTCAAACTAACATTTTCTATGATCGATATCTAGATGTGTCAGGATCGAATTCTTAACAAGAATAAATACTCAGAAACAATATGAAAGAAGTTTGCAGAATAACACTTTGATATTCAATGTAACAGTAAACAAACAGTGTATATGATTAACAACTTGTAAACTTGTATTGAATGATTAAAATCACAAGATTACACACTCAACCTCAATCTTGAAGAACACACACTTTCAAGACGAATTCTACTTCTCTAGAATTAGGAACTATGCCTTGAGGTTGATTCTCTCTAGAACTTAGAAATAATTAATTATTATTTAAAACTATTCTATACATTCTATACATATACTGAACAAAAAGATAATTACAATAAATAAAATATCTTCAGTATATCTTCCATGAATATCTTCAGCTTTCTATGTTTATCTTTAACCACGATCTCTTCATCATTATCTTCATATTATCTTAGAAGCAACATTAACCGAGTCTTGGCAGCATTAACTACTAAGCAGCACTAACCTCTAGCAGTACTAACTTTGTTCAAGCAGTACTAACTTTGACTAGCAGTATTAATTCTACTAGAAGTAGTAATACCTAGCAGTACTAACTGTTGAAGTCCTCTGGCAGTAGTAATCTTGTACTAACAACATTAACCATACTTAAGCTTTTCTTTAGTTCCCAACAATCTCCCCATAACTTGACTTTTAGGAAGAGAAGTCAAGTTCTTCAGATCTTCTTCAAGATGCTCCCAAAACTCCATCATGGCCTAAATTCCAGTATTTGCATCCAACCCCAAACTCTGATTAATTGTTCTTTGGATCAAATATTTAACCATTTCTGAATCTGGAATACACCTTAGCTTCTTCTTCAGCATGGCATGAAGCTTCAATCTGCTATGGTTGTACACCCTATCCACTAGGAAGTACTCAGTATGATTTAAATCCAAAGTCACTGCATATACTCCACTAGTTTCATATAGAGTCCAATTATTCACTGTTTGAAAAACATTCCTTATTACCTCCTCTACTTCATCAGGCTTGAACATCATACACATATACTCCATTACCAGCTTTTTAATTGAAATCACTGGGGCTTTCAGTTCATCTGCATATAACTTCATCCCTATTTCAAACATTTCTTCAATATCAAACCTTGAACAGGTTCTGACAATCTTACTCCAAGTGCTGTACACTTCATATTTCTCATCTTTTCTCTTCAGTCTGATGTACTCATTGCCATCCACCTCCATGACATCCCAGTGAATGACTTCAGGAGGTTTAACCTCTACAGGTTCTGCTGAAATTGGTTCAGGCACTTTATCCATCACTACCATGTACATTTTGACATTCTCAGTACTTGCAGGTTCTTGCATTTTAGATGACTCAGGTGCCTCTTCTTCTTCAGCAGCCTTTTTAGCCTCTTCTTCCACTAATCTAGGCTTCTTTGTAGGCTTTCTCCTTGCCATCATCTTGGTTCTTTTTAAAGTTCTTAGACTTTCACCAAGAGTAGCCTCTTTCTTTGGAGTTTCTTGCTCATCTGGAAAAGGCTTTTGTATTACAAAGTCATTGCTCTCCTTCATCCTTTTCTCCATTTCCACCCTGGCAGTGTCATTCTCTTGAAGCTTTTTCATCTCTGCATCATATAGTCCTTTGATTTTCTCAAAAGACATCTTTGAAAACATTTCCTTTTTAATTCCTACAGCACCCTTGAGGAAAGTGATCATCTTGTTTCTCTCTTGGGTACCAAGGAATGTCTTTGAGGGTTGTCTTTTCTTCTTTGCACCCATTTTGAATTCTCCAATCTTCCTTAGAGATGTGACTTTCTTTTTAGCCATTTCAGTTGCCAGACTCTGTTGATAGGCTTTATTCAGCTCTGCAGCCATTGCTTTTGCTATCTCTCTGTCTTTTTCCACTTGGACATTTTCTGCTTGTTCCAATTCAGCTTGTATCTTTCTTGCCAAAGATTCATCTGCCTCAATCAACTTTTTCCTTTTCATTGGTTGGTCAGATTCTGAATCAACTAGCTTTGCTTTACCCTTTTCTTTGCTTATCACCTTCTCAGACCTGGATTGCATTGCAACATTACCTCTTTCTTTTATAATAACTCCTTTGGCCTTTGAAGTGACCTTGGGAGTATCATGTTTTGCTTTGATTAGAGTTTCTGCAATTTCCAGCTCTGTTAGTACTTCCTTCATTGTTTCTGCTGCTTGTTCTGAATTTCTTTCAGTTTCTGTTACTAGCTCCCCCTCAACACTGTGTTTCTCCCCATTATGCTCCCCCTCAAACACAACTTTCTCTTTTTCCTCTTCCAAGTTATCTTCAGCCTCTGACTCCCCCTTTTTGGGAGCATCAGATACTGATTCCCTTCTCTTTAGCACAAACTGCCTCCTCTTCTTTTTCTGTAGCAATCTCTTGACCATATTCTTCAGTTTGGAAATCTGAGCTTGTTGGGACAGAACTATTAGTTTCAGCTCTTCGATATCTTTTCCTTGGTTGATCACATCCCTGTTCATGTTTGCCATTGTGTCCATCAATTCAAGATAGTCATATCTGTCCTCACCCTCTCCAGGAGTGTTACCCCCTATTGAAGGATCATGGGAACTTTTAGTAGTGGAAGTCTTCTGCCTGGCAGAAGCACTATCCACCCCCGTGGTTTCTTGGCACCTGGGACATTTGAATGATTGCTCATTCAAAGTTGCCATGGGGGAGGTCTTATTTATGTTGCCACTGTCCTTCTCTGTGCTAGCAGAAGTAGTGGCAGCCTGCTCACCCATATGCTCTTCCTCCTCCTCCGCAGAGAGCACCTCCTTTGGGGTTGGGAGACACCCCTTTGGTTTCCCTATTGATATTCTCTAAAGGAGAATTCTCCCTTAGAGGGCTTAAAGGCTGAGTAGGTGAAGGTACAAGAAGGGAAGGAGCCTTCTTTACCTATTTTCTTTTGTATGTTTGGGTGATTGGTGAGGTTGGTTTATCAAGAAGAGACTGGGGAATTGATTTAGAGTGGGAAGGTTGGGATTGGCTAACAGTG
This sequence comes from Arctium minus, assembly GCA_954870635.1. NCBI lineage: Eukaryota > Viridiplantae > Streptophyta > Magnoliopsida > Asterales > Asteraceae > Arctium > Arctium minus. The sequence goes on from OX941096.1 coordinate 47,039,986, forward strand.
GGTTGGTCTAATGGGGGCCTTGACCCTGCTGCCATACCTTCATCAGTGTGGGACACCGCCATCATTGTAGAGAACAATGGGGTGTCTACTCCTTCCGAGTCCCCAGCAGATCTTCTCATATTTGAGAAAACCTTGCCTTTAGGGGGTTTAGGTACATATACCCCATCAAAATGAGGCATATCCGTCAATTCGTGGGTGATAACTTCTTGGACAAACCTGGGGTACATAAAAAAGCTCTTTTTGCTTCCCAAGTTCGAGACAAGATCACTGAAAATCATTTTAGAAAAATTGTACTTTCTGGCAGTGGCCAAGCACACCAAAGCATAAGCAATGGTGCTACTGAACTCACTCCATCCAGTAGTCTTTTTAGAGATACAGTGCATAAGGGTATGGACAAAGAAACGCCATTGGGGTGAAAATTTGGCTTTTGAGAACTTGAACACACCCAATGGGCCTCCATACCCAATTCTTGTAAGAGTAGAAAACAGTTCATCATTAGAGATAGAAGTTATACCAGAGGCATCGTCTAGACGTAGACTGATGCGAATTACCTCTTCAGTAACTGTCAAAGGTTTGTCACACACCTTTGTCTTGATCATTTGCACACCATTCTCAGTAACAATGGTGGCATTTGCCCAGAATTTCCTTTGATGCTCGATATAGATTGATGGCGATACAGTGAGATCATGGGCAATATGGGTTGTCTTGAGGAAATCCACAATCTGGTGGAAACGAGCGGCCTGTTTGGGCTTCTGTAGCATCGCGATTTCATTGTGCTCGTCGATGAATGCCATTGATGCCATTGGTCTTTGAAAGTTCTTGCCTGAAAACTTGATACTTGAGAGAGAAAGGGTTTAGAACGCAAGTGAACAGTATGCAAAGAGTCGTTATGAACTTTTTAGGCGGGCAAAGGGTGTTTATAGTATTCGGGACATAAGCAGTATTAACCTAGAGCAGTATTAACTAACAAGCAGTATTAACGGCGAGCAGTATTAACTACTAGCAGTATTAACTAACAAGCAGTATTAACGGCGAGCAGTATTAACTACTAGCAGAATTAACTAACAAGCAGTATAAACGGCGAGCAGTATTAACTACTAGCAGTATTAACTAACAAGCAGTATTAACGACGAGCAGTATTAACTACTAGCAGTATTAACTAACTAGCAGTATTAACTGAGAGCAGTATTAACCACGAGCAGTATTAACTAACTAGCAGTATTAACTGAGAGCAGTATTAACCACTAGCAGTATTAACCACTAGCAGTATTAACTGTGCACTGGCAGTATTAAAATTGTACTGGCAGTATTAAAATTGTACTGGCAGTATTAAAACTGTACTGGCAGTATTAACCATACTTACTCTTTTAAGCTTGTGATACACTGAGTACTGCTATATATATCCTGAAAAAGAAGATTAGAACACCAAACAAAAACAATATACAGGTATTTAACCACTTTTTGAGAAGGGACTTATTCAGAGTTGATCATTCTCACACTTGTTACCAAGAAAGTGAATCTACCCACATCAAAGGCTTTGGTGAATAGATCAGCAAACTGGTTATCAGTATGAACTTTTACAACTTGAATAAGTTTCTTTTCATTACAGTCTCTTATGAAGTGATACCTGATCTCAATGTGCTTTGTCTTTGAGTGCTTGACAGGATTATTCACAATGCTAATAGCACTGCTATTATCAATAAATATTGGAGTGTGTAGGAAGGTTACCCCATAGTCCAGCATTTGATTCTGAATCCATAAGACTTGAGAACAGCAACTTGCAGCTGCTATGTACTCTGCCTTTGTTGTAGATGTGGACACTGTGGTTTGTTTCTTGCACTGCCATGAAACTAGTCTTGCACCCAAAAACTGACATCCTCCAGAAGTAGATTTTCTGTCCAAGTTTGCTCCACCTAGATCACTATCTGAGTATGCAAGTAGGTCAAATGATGAGTCATGAGGATACCAAAGTCCCAATCTGGGTTGCCTTTTGAGATATCTGAATATCCTCTTAACAGCTTGATAGTGAGATTGCTTTGGCCTAACTTGGAATCTTGCACATACACAGACTGGAAACATTATATCTGGCCTAGAAGCTGTAAGATACATGAGAGATCCAATCATGGATCTATAATGATGAACATCCATATCCTCCCCCTCAAGATCTGCTGTTATCTTCTTGTGTGTCTCCATAGGTGTGCTAGCAGGTTTTGAATCTGAGAAACCAAACTTGGTTAGAATGTCCTGCACATACTTGGACTGACAGATAAAGATTCCATCTGACTTCTGTTGAACTTGGAGTCCAAGGAAGAAAGTAAGTTCCCCCATGGAACTCATTTTGAACCTTTGATGCATTAGTTCCTCAAACTCCTTGCACATGTTGTCTCTTGTGGATCCAAAGATAATATCATCAACATAGATTTGAACCAGCAAGATATCCTTCTTCTTTCTCTTGATAAATAGAGTCTTATCAATGACTCCTCTTTCAAAGCCATTTTCCAAGAGATAGGATGACAGAGTGTCATACCATGCTCTTGGAGCTTGATGCAGTCCATAAAGTGCTTTCTTTAATTTGTATACCCTGTCTGGATAGCTTGGGTTTTCAAACCCTGGTGGTTGACAGACATATACTTCTTCTTCAATTGAGCCATATAGAAATGCACTTTTTACATCCATTTGATAGACTTTGAATTTCATATAGGAAGCATAAGCCAGGAATAATCTGATTGCTTCTATCCTGGATACAGGTGCAAATACTTCTTCATAATCTATTCCCTCTTCTTGTGTATACCCTTGAGCCACCAGCCTTGCTTTATTCCTTATTACTATTCCTCTTTCATCTCTCTTATTCCTGAAGACCCATTTTGTTCCTATTGCTCTTTGGCCTTTAGGAAGGTCTACAAGATCCCAAACATCTTGCAGCTTGAATTGCAGTAGCTCTTCTTGCATGGCTTCTATCTAACTGGACTCTTTCATAGCATCATGTGCCTTCTTAGGCTCAAGTTGGGATAAAAAGCAAGAAAGCACTGTATGCTGTTGGTCTTGCATTTCTTGAAGCCTGCTTTGATTTCTAGTCATCATAGGAGAAGATATATCTCCTATTACCAGCTGTGGAGGATGATTCTTTTGAGTTCTGGTGTGATTACTAGGTTCTTCATTAAGTCCCACCTCTAGATTAGAGTTATTCAATTCAACTGAGGTGTTTTCAGCAGCTACTTCTGGTTCTTTATTTTCTTGACTCTCCTCATCTCTACTTTCTTCTTCACTTTGATTTGGTCCAGTAGATGGTTCCTTTTCACAGTTTTCAACAGGATCCACTGTAGGTATGGGAAAGATCACAGATTGAGATATATTGTCTTGAACTTGTGTAGTCCTTGATCCTCCACTACCTGAACCTGCATAATCAACACTACTGAAACCAAAAGAGTTAGTTAGTGAATCAATGTCAAACAGCCACTGAGGACCAGACCCAATAGGATTTGGTGTGTTCTCATTGCATTTGACATTGTCACTTTCTTCAATTATTCTAGAAGAAGAGTTAAAAACTCTGTAGGCCTTACTCTGAGATGAATAACCAACAAGAAATCCATCATCTGCTTTGCTATTAAACTTACCTAAGTGAGATTTGGTATTGAGAATTGTACAAGGACACCCAAAAGGTTTGAAAAATCCAATAAAGGGTTTTCTGTTATTTAAAAGCTCATATGGGGTCTTGCTCTTTGGCTTGACCACTAGAACTCTGTTTTGGACATAACAGGCAGTATTAACTGCTTCAGCCCAGAAGGTTATTGGCAGTTTTGAATCAGCCAACAGAGATCTAGCAGCCTCTATTAGTGTCATATTTCTCCTCTCAGCAACTCCATTCTGTTGAGGAGTCCTAGGGGCACTATACTGTCTCTCAATTCCTTTTTCTTCACAGAAGGTGTTTAGATCAAGATTTTTAAATTCAGTCCCATTGTCTGATCTAATGACTTTTACTTTTTGATTAGTTTGGTTTTTAATTCTTAGGATAAAGGATTTGATCAGTCCACTTGTCTCATCCTTAGTCCTTCGAAAATATACCCAAGTAAATCTGGAGTAATCATCAACAATAACCAAGCAGTAAGATTTCTTGCCTATACTCATAACATTTGTAGGACCAAACAGATCCATATGTAATAACTGGAGACAAGAAGAAATTGTATTTAACTCTTTGGTCTTATGAGAAGTTTTGTGCTGTTTGCCTTTCAGACAAGCAACACAATGATCATCACATGAAAACACTTTTGATGGTAAACCTCTTACAAGGTTGTTTTTAACAAGTTTATTCATAGTCTTGAAGTTTATGTGACACATCCTTCTGTGCCAAAGAGAGGATTCATCCACAGAAGCTTTTGAAACAAGACAGTTCAGGGATGAATCACTAGAAACATTGTCCATATCTAGACAATAAACATTGTCCTTTCTTGGAGTTCTCAGTAGTATCATGCTTTCATCAACTACTTTGAACCCTGGAGCAAGGATCATACACTCTGTATTAGTAAATAATATGCTATGTTGTTTGTCACAAACCTGTGATACACTTAACAGGTTGTACTTTAACTGATCAACATAGTAGACATCCTCAAATGTCATCTTACCTTTTGTAACATTACCTTTTCCACTTATTTTACCACCAGTAAGATTATCTCCAAATGCAACATGTCCTCCATTGATATGCTTGAAATCCTGAAGGCATGACATGTTGCCTGTCATGTGCCTAGAGCAACCACTATCAACATGCCATATGCTCTTTCCCTTGAGCTGTTGGTTGCCCTGCACATAAGATAAATCAGTTAGTATGAATTAGGAACCCAAGCCAAAGTGGTCTTGGGTACCCCTTTCTCATCAAAATACTTGCATTCTTTCTTGACAAGATTTTTAAACTTTGACTCCTCATTTCTGGAGTACTTTGTCACAATGATAGGTTTGGAAACACATTTGCTAGAAGCAGTACTGGTTTTAGAAGTACTAACTGCAGCACTTGCATGCTTAGCAGTACTAACCTTGTTAGAGGTAGTATCTGTGTTAGCAGTATTAATCTTTGAAGAGGTACTAACAGTATTAGCAGCATTAAAATTTTCAGCAGTACTAACACTGGTAGCAGCAGTAATGCTTCTAGCAGCACTATCTCTGTCAGCAATACTAACAGTTTTAGTGCTTCTAGGCACCCACATTTTAATACTTTCTTTTAAAACCTTTTTCTTTATGGGGCTTTTGGTTTCAACAGATTTCTTCACCACATGTTTCTTCCCAGCCTTCCTATAACCAACAGGTTTTTGCACAAATCTTTGAAAGTTCATCTGTTGGTTAATAGGGTTAAAGAAACAGTGCTTAGCCAAATGATTTAACTTTCCACATATGAAACAAGGCTTTGGTCTATTGATTTTACTCAGATCAATGCCTTGTTTTTGTGCCCATTGATTGTTCCAGTTTCTCTGATTTCCCCTTGGTTTATCATGTTTTTGGGGCTCAGATTTATTGCATGCACACTGCTTGCAAGGGATAAGATTCACAACAGTGGTCTGCTTATAGTGAACCTTCTTGTTCTTTCCCTCAGTCTTCTCTATCTCATTGGACTTTACCCAATGCTTTGCACATCCCTCATTAGTGATTATGTGGTTTTCTATAGGAATCTCACCACTCACAGTGTTGTCCTTATCCTTGACAACTTCTTTCTCAGTTTTATCCTTGACAACTACTTCATCTAAGGGATCTATCTCAGTGGCTCCCTTAGGTAGGTCCTTCCTATCCTTTGTTTCTAACAAATCTGAACTAGGAGGGATGTAGTTGTTGTTATAGGGTGGTGGTGTGGTCTTGTACCCTATTCCTCTTCTCAGTTTATCATGAATCTGAGTTTGTAGCAAAGAATCCATTGCTTTGGAAGCATTGGAGAACTTTTCTACATCTAGTTTGACTTTAGCTAGCTCTCCTCTTAGCTTTTCACTCTCTTCTTTGGATCTAGTCAGTTGAAGTTCTAAGTCATTCTTCTCCCACTTCCAGTAGTTTGTGTCATAAGAGTGTTGAAGCTCATTAGCTTGAAAACCCTTAATCTGCTCTTCAAATCTCTCAACAATCCTCACATAATCTTTTATGTCCTTTTCCAATCTCTTAAGGTCATCACTCATGTTCTGATTGTGATCCCTATACCTTTTAACAGTGTTAATGCAATTTGGAGAACAAAGATTGGAAGTTACCTCTGTTGGGAGATCAGACACCTCTGCCATAAGAGCTTGGTTTTGGATGGCCTCTTCAGCTTGATCACTCCAATCAAACCCCATACCCTGTTGAGAGACTAGGGCTTGTGCAGAGTTTCTGTTATTATTGAAGCTTCCAGACTGTGTCTGCTGGTGGTTGTTGTGAGACACTCCACTTCTGCATTCCCTAGCAAAGTGTCCCTTTTTATGGCATTTATAGCATTCCACCTTAGACTTGTCAAATCCTGCTCCATCTTCTCTTCTTTGGGAGAAGTTGTTCCTCCCAGTTCTTTTGATGAACTTCTTAACTCTCATAGAGAGCATGGCCATCTGCCATTTAATTTCCATCTCTTCAAGATCATATGGATGGAGTTGTTCCAAGTCATCATTAATAAGAGAAGAGTTTCCATGACTGGCCAGAAAGGCTTCAAATACAGTTTCAGTGCCTTTCTCTTGATTTGCTCCATTGGCAGCACTAACTGTTTTAGGATTGGAAGTAGAATCAATTGATGCTGAAAGGAGTGCAGCATTGTGAACATATCCAGAAGGCCTCTTCTTAGCCTCTACCTCAGATTCAAAAACTCTTAGATCATTATATAGATCATCAAGTTCCTTTTCTTCCAGTTGATCATTCTGTCTGGAAGACACAATATACATGGTCCATTCATCACTCAGGGACCTTAGAAACTTTCTGTTCAGATCATCTTGATCAATTTGTACTCCCACTGTAGCTAGTTCACCAATAAGCTTGTTGAACCTGTCAAAAGTTTGAGTCATAGACTCATTCTTGGTTGACATAAAGTTCTCATATTGTTGCTTCAGAATAGCTTTCTGATTTCTCTTGGTACTTTTGGTACCTGAGAATCTCTTCTCTAGAGCATTCCAGAGCATCTCTGCATCAGTGCAGTTGCAGAACTGATGTTGATATTCATTGGGAATAGCCAAGAGCAAGGTGCTCAAGGCTTTCATCTCTGTCTGTCTAATCTTTCTTTCAGCATCAGTTTTTGGTGGAGTTCTCTTTCCATCTGCACCAATCTTTCCTGCTTCAGAAGGGCCATTCTCAATGATGTCCCACATAGAATAGTCAGTGAGGAGTATGTACTGCTTGATTCTGATCTTCCACATATCGAATTCATTGGGTCTGGGCATTGGAACCTTTGAGACCAGAGTACTGTTTGATTCTGCAAAGTTTTCCATGATGAATGAATAGATGTTTCTGAGAGAACAGGCTCTGATACCACTTGTCAGGATCGAATTCTTAACAAGAATAAATACTCAGAAACAATATGAAAGAAGTTTGCGGAATAACACTTTGATATTCAATGTAACAGTAAACAAACAGTGTATATGATTAACAACTTGTAAACTTGTATTGAATGATTAAAATCACAAGATTACACACTCAACCTCAATCTTGAAGAACACACACTTTCAAGACGAATTCTACTTCTCTAGAATTAGGAACTATGCCTTGAGGTTGATTCTCTCTAGAACTTAGAAATAATTAATTATTATTTAAAACTATTCTATACATTCTATACATATACTGAACAAAAATATAATTACAATAAATAAAATATCTTTAGTATATCTTCCATGAATATCTTCAGCTTTCCATGTTTATCTTTAACCACGATCTCTTCATCATTATCTTCATATTATCTTAGAAGCAACATTAACCGAGTCTTGGCAGCATTAACTACTAAGCAGCACTAACCTCTAGCAGTACTAACTTTGTTCAAGCAGTACTAACTTTGACTAGCAGTATTAATTCTACTAGAAGTAGTAATACCTAGCAGTACTAACTGTTGAAGTACTCTGGCAGTAGTAATCTTGTACTAACAACATTAACCATACTTAAGCTTTTCTTTAGTTCCCAACAAGATGGTTCAGGTACATATCCGAGAAGAAGTTACAATAAAGAAGAAATGATCTGGCAGAAGAAATCAATCAAAGATGACAAGACAGATGAGCTGAAAGGAAACACATCATGTGTACATGTACACAAAGCAAAGAAGAACAAAGAGCATAAAGGTAAACCTGATCATATATACTCAAAGGATCAATTACTCAGGTTATCAGGTAAGAAATATTATTGTTCTTACTGCTGTACACATGATCATATCCACAAGACCAGTGATCATTTCTGGTAAGGTTCTTACTCTATAACCCCCACACGAACTACAACTAACATTCATGGACCCAAATACCAGTGGGTACCAAAGCCGAAAACTGATTCTGTGTTGCAGGTACCTCAAGTCAAGGGGGAGTAAGAGAACAATGGCACTTAAATAACACAGTTCAAGACCCGTACCTCAATGTCAAGATTATGGCTTCTAAGTACACAGCTAAGGACCCGTACTTCAACGGAGTTTGACTTCTAAACACAATAGTTTAGGACTCGGACCTCAATGATCAAAAGACCTTACTCCTGTTTTTGCATCCGATGGATATGATGGTCTACATCCCAAGAGAGTTGATCTGATCTCTATCATGTACTTTTTCACTGATAGATTTTACTGATATGATGGTCTACAATTCAAAAGGGAATGTCTGATCTCTATCCTGTTTTAACTGACATATTTCAGATGCTTAAAGGTGATGGCTTCTGATCACATAACAGATCAGGACCCGTTTTTCAATGTTCAGACTTGGATATTTTGCTAATATCCAGGGGGAGCTAACATGACCTAAATCATTCTATCATGATTTGAGGGGGAGCTTAAAAAGATAAATATCTTCTGATCTAGATCTCTGATTGTTTGAAAGAAGAACAACTTTCAAGCATGAAAAACAATTTCTTAAATGTTCAAACCACTTCTCTATTCTTAAAAGATTTCATGAATTCAGAAGTGAGCTTTTAAATGTTTTTCAAATTTTGAGCTTAATATTTAACTGACCGTGTGTTTCTAAAGATCAATACTTGTGTATTATCTTATCCATATACTGTAAATTATTCACACACATCGGTTCAGTACTTCATTTAAATTTGTTATTACCATATCTCATATCGAACATATTTTTTCGATGGTAATACCCCCGTTTGAAACTCATTGTTGTTGAGCATCAATCATTTTTTTTTCTAATCTTGTGCTTTCATTGCAAAATTGTTTATATTCGTTCATATAAACAAAATTTCCAATTCTTTGATACCCTAACCATTTGATTTGATCTGATTGATTCATTATCAGATTCTCAAAACAATTCTCTTAATTTCATTTCTTTCATTCAAATTTCTTGTTTTGAGAGATCTTCATTGTTCAAATTGCTCAAATCTCATGAGCATACATGTTGACAATGTTACCATACATCTTGTGCTTAACTGTTCAGTTAAACTGTTGAGCAACCATTCTTCTTAGGAATAACATGAGATTCGTGTGTGAGCTTAAACAGAACTTCCATGGATTCACGCAACCAGTGTTTCCTACCCAAGAAGTTATCCTCGAGTGATTGAGGGGTGAGGGGTCAATATCAAAGAGTGGGGGAGATAAATCATTCGATTGAGTTATTCTCATTGTGTGGAGCGGTAAAATGAAAATGAGAGTTTGGTTAGAAGTGAGCATAAAAATAAAAAGAAAGAGGGTGAGAGATCAGAGTTAAAAGAATATCAGAACTCTGCACCTACCACTTTCTGAGCCGGGCAGCCACATTTCTGATTGGTTCACATTCTTTGGTTACCATCATTGAAACAGGAAGTAAGCCCATGCCAACTCTTGCATTAACCCCACCAACCACTCGTTTCTTTCTTCACAAAGAAATGTTTCATTTTCTTTGGGGACGCAACATATATGCTATCTAATCTTCACTTGGAAGATTTAGGTATTGAAAAAGAAGGAAAGTTGCCCCACCTTCACACCTCTTTCATGCACATTGAGTCCGTGTACTACATGTTGCTGTCTCAACAGTTTGCACAATTTGAGCCAAATGAAACACAATCATCGTGCTAAGTTCTTTTATACACAAGCACGAGCACACAGAAAATTTATTTTTCTGTCAGAACATTCATAGATAAACCTTGTGTTTTTCAATGATTGAATGAAAGTCCTAAGGAGTCATCATCAAACCAGCTCCTTATATTGTACATTCGTTGTACACAGTAACTTTGTGTTACTGACATGTACCACCCGTGTTTTCGGTACGTCCCTAATTTGGTATTTTACCCTAAAGCATAGTTTATCGCTAAGAGGGGGAACGTTCGGGCTGAAAACGGCTGCTTTTAGGCTTCGGTACGAGCCAAGCGAGAGTGCCCTCGCGATTATGACATTGTCACTCTCGCGGGGCACAATCGCCCATTTGGTACCGAGAGTGGTGGTGGTGGTGCGAGAGTGCCCTCGCGATTGTGACAGTGTCACTCTCGCGGGGCACAATCGCCGAATTGGTACCGCGGGTCATTTTCTCGGGCAAAAGTGACACGCGAGAGTGACATTGTCCATCTCGCAAGGCATAGTCGTGGTCGGATTATATCTCATTTTCACGGCCTAAAACTCATTATTTTGACTTGGGAGCTGCTTTGGGCGATTTTTATGGTGTAAGGTAACATTCCTCTCCTCTCTTCATTAAATCCCTCTTAGTTGGAGCATTGAATGCTTATTGGTGACTCAATCTAGGTTTTGGGCTAAGCTTAACCTCAAGTGACTAAGGGTTGAAGCTTCAAGTGATCCTCATCATTTTCTTGTCCATTTCTCATCTAGGGTTTTACATAATATTTGCAAGGTGAGTTGTTTCTTCTCTTCTAACCTTAAAATATATGAGTATTTCTTGTATTTTGATCTTTCATAATTCTTAGACCTAATGGTGGATTTTGGGAAAATATTAGGGTTTACTAATCAAAATGGAATGGTAATGAGAGTATTTCAAATGTAAAAGAGGTGGTGCCTTAACATCCACTCTTTTTACCAATAACTATGATTTCTTGGTTGTGGTGTATTAAAGGGAATATTGGACTATATTTGGGAAAAACAAGTATTTGGGTGAAATGACCAAGATGTTGGTTTGTATGTAGAACAAGAATAATGTTTAAGGTAAATTACTATTATCGAAAGTTCACCCATTTTGGGTGTTAAGCTTTGCATGTTGGTGACCTCTCAAATGTGATTTATCTATACCTAGGTTTTATTTGAGTATTGTACATGCTAATTGTTGGTATTTAGTATTAGTGCAATGGATTCATAGGCACGGTGTCCCTATGTCCCCGCTTTGGGCATTGGGATTACCACTTAGCACGGAATAGGCATCGGGTCACCATGATAAGTAAGGTGTGGACCTATACGGTCGGGCAACGTCTCATGGGCAGTAAGGTGTAATTCCCTTGTGCTAGAGTTCCCCGTTTTGGAACTCTCAAGAATATACCTAGAGGAGTTGACTTGATGTTTTCGAGCAATAGACTTAGAGGAGTTGAGCTCAATATGTGATGGGTATTATTTGTATCGTATCTAATCACTAATGGTTTATTTGGTTTGTTGATTTTAGCTCATGGCTATATACTCCGTGAGACTTCGAATGGGTTTAGTTATTTAATCCTTGTTTGATTTATCCTCACTAGGCTTTAGCCTAACGCTTGTTCTTATTGTCATGTTTGGCAGGCTACCCTAGCGGTGGGGCACATCGGGATTGAGGGAACGACCTTGGTGTCGTGAGTGGTCTTTTTGGGAAGATACATAGTGACCAACATAAAGATTATTTTGAAGATACACATTTTGGAAGTATAGCGACACCCGACCATAATCTAGTTCCTTATTGTAGATTAGTAGGTTGTCGTCGTATGCTTCATTTATTGGGTTGTAATTATCACACACTATGCCCCGTTTGGGATGATACTCTTGGGTTTCGAAATGTTTTACCCTATTTTCACAGGTTTAAATTATCCCCTATTTTAGGGTGATGGAATTATTCTATTTCCAAACGTTATATTGCCGAATTTTCGAATTCTTTTTTCCGCAAAATTTTAGAGTGTTACAAGTTGGTATCAGAGCATTAGTTTAAGTGAACTAGGTATGAAAGTAGAATGCCTAGACTTAAGCTGTGACTGTTAAGCTATGAACTGTGAGAAGGGGGTAGAACTACTAAGATAGGTTGGACTCAGAGTCGACGGAACTTGCACAAGTTGAAAGTTGTAGTGATGGTAACGATAACTCTTACGTATAATGTGTTCATAATTTCACTTAGCTAACGTCATTATGAAGATGTTTTACGTGAGTATGTTTGATCTACTATTGTTATGATAATTGATAAGTGTAATAGTACGTTTCCTTGTGTTGCTTCTGTGGGCTTGTCTCTCATTCTGTGGTATTTTATGTGTGGCAGAATCATGGTTAATACCCGAAACCGACCGAATGGTCAAGAGGCCATAGTATCCACGGCCGACCAACCGAGGGTGACTGTTGTGGAAGAACCTCCTCACGTGGTGAATACGTTGGGCAGGGGACCCGAGTTTATTCCTCGCCGCAACCTAGAAACAAATGATCCCCTTATGGAAGAAGTGACGGCCGAGACGAGAATGATGGATCGTATGATGTTGGCTATGAACCGAGCGATGGCACAACAACAAGAAATGTTCCTCAAACTCCTAGAGGGCCGTGTCAACAACAATCGTAGACCCGAGACGGTGGAAGAGAACGTGGTTGTGGCGGGATCCGGGGGCTCAGAGCCCATAGTTCCCTCCAACGAGACCGCGAATCTGGGAGTCAAGCAAGCAACAAAGGGTTGCACTTTCAAGGCTTTCCTAGGTTGCCGACCACCAGAGTTTAAAGGTTCAGATGACCCAATAGCTTGTGTGATATGGTTACGTGAAATGGAGCAGGCCTTCCGATCGAGCGAATGCGGGGAGGAGCAGAAAGCAGTTTTTGGGTCACAGATGTTGAGAGGTGCGACCCTCGCTTGGTGGAATGTGTATTTCACTTCCATTGAAGCGACTGTCTTGGCCAAACTGTCTTGGTCAACATTCAAGGAGAAACTACTGGAGGAATACTGCAATGAGAGGTCGATGGACCGAATAAAGGAAGAATTTCAAAACTTAAGGAAGGGTAATTTGTCGGTGAAAGAGTACAATCGTATGTTCATGGACAAATTGGGGTTGGTGGGACACTTGGTCCCGACAGAGAAGGAAAAGATTAAAGCTTATATCAAGGGTCTTCCATCAGACATGATGTAAATGGTACGAGTGTCAAAAGCCTCCACTCTCCGTGAGGCAATTGAAGAGGCACAACTTATGGAAGACGCTTACAATCTGGGGAAAGAGGAAGGTAGTCGTCAAGCCGAGAAGAGAAGATGGGAGAGTGGCTCGACATTCTCAAAGAAGCCTAGATATGCAGGTAACAATCACCGTGGTTCCGACCCTAGGCGCGATGCCAAGTGGTGCTCCAAATGTAGGAGCAAACATTTCGGTCCTTGTAACTTTGTCCCCGGGACTTGCTACAAATGTGGGAAACCCGGGCATACCTTTAAGGATTGTCCCATCAAGGAGAAAATATGATTTGAATGCATGGAGCAAGGGCACGTTAGGGCGGAATGCCCGAAGCTGAAGGTCGTTGGGGTCGGTAGAAAGAAGGTGGAGCCTTCAAGAGCAACCGTAAGAGCTTTTCAAATGACGGCGGAAGAAGCTAAAGCATCGACTGATGTGGTGTCGGGTACGTTTCTTCTAAACTCCGTACCTACACGTGTACTATTTGATTCTGGTGCTAGCTACTCGTTTGTATCAGATGTATTTTATCCAAAGCTTGCCATGTCTAAGAGTAGTCTAGAGGATGCTGTAGTGGTAGAAATAGCCGATGGTAGTCAAGTGGTGATCAAGGATATCGTGTTAGGTTGCACTTTTCGCTTCGAAGGAAAGGAATTCCCTATAGACTTGATGCCCATGCAAATCGGTGGGTTCGATGTAGTTGTGGGGATGGACTGGTTGTCCAAGAACCAAGCGGAGATCATGTGCTCCAAGAAGGTGATCCGACTACCCGTGGCGAATGAAGAGCCGACGATAATCTATGGCGAGAAGAGAAAGGGAGAAGTGGCGATCATCTCTATGGTTAAGGCGCGAAAGTGTTTGTCAAAAGGATGCTCATCCTTCTTGTCTTACGCAATCGACACCAAGCTTGAGAAGAAGAAGCTAGAAGATGTTAGGGTGGTGCGTGAATTTTCCGATGTATTCCCGGAGGATTTTCCCGGTTTACCACCCGGTCGTTTGGTAGAGTTCCGTATTGATCTCATTCCGGGGGCAGCTCCGATTACTCGAGCTCCTTATCGGTTGGCCCCTACAGAGATGATGACGCAACTCCAAGATCTTCTTGAGAAGGGTTTCATTAGGCCGAGCTCGTCGCCTTGGGAAGCTCCGGTCCTATTCGTAAAGAAGAAAGACGGCTCAATGAGGATGTGCATCGACTACAGGGAACTGAACAAGGTGACAGTGAAGAACAAATATCCACTCCCGAGAATCGACGATTTATTTGACCAATTGCAAGGTGCGAGCTATTTCTCCAAAATCGATCTACGATCGGGTTATCATCAAGTGAAGGTGGCGAAGGACGACATTCCAAAGACGGCGTTTAGGACGCGATACGGTCATTACGAATTTCTAGTAATGCCATTCGGCCTAACTAACGCGCCAACGATATTTATGGACCTAATGAACCGAGTGTGCAGACCGTTTCTTGACAAGTCGGTAATTGTGTTCATCGACGACATCCTCGTGTACTCCAAGGACGAGGCAGATCATGAGTGTCACCTTCGAGAGGTTTTGGATGTGTTGAAACGGGAGAAGCTTTATGCAAAGTTTTCAAAGTGCGACTTTTGGCTTCGAGAAGTGCAGTTTTTGGGCCATGTGGTCACGAAGGATGGAGTGAAAGTGGACCCCGCAAAGATCGAGGCGATGATGAACTGGGAACCTCCCAAGAGTCCCTCTGAAATTCGAAGCTTTCTAGGATTGGCCGGATACTACCGAAGATTCATTCAAGACTTTTCAAAAATAGCTTCACCGTTGACGGCTCTAACACGAAAGAATGTTAAGTTTGTTTGGGGTGAAAGTCAAGAAAAAGCGTTTCGAACTCTACAAAGGAAACTTTGCGAAGCTCCAGTCTTATCTTTACCCGATGGGATGGAAGATTTTGTGGTGTATAGCGATGCGTCTAAGATGGGTTTGGTTGTGTTCTTATGCAAAGGGGGAGGGTGATTGCTTATGCGTCAAGGCAGCTTAAAGTCCATGAAGTCAACTACCCAACCCATGATTTGGAGTTAGCCGCGGTGGTGTTTGCATTGAAATTATGGCGGCACTACCTTTACGATACGAAGTGTACTCTTTACACGGACCACAAGAGTTTACGACACATCTTCGACCAAAAGGAACTAAATATGAGACAACGAAGGTGGTTGGAGCTATTGAAAGATTACGATTGTGAACTACTTTACCACCCCGGGAAAGCAAACGTTGTCGCCGATGCCCTTAGTCGAAAGGACTATGGAGAGAGTTCCGAGGCCGTTTTTGCACGAATTGAGTTAGCCTCAACACTCATCGACTGGATTAAGGCATCACAAGCCGAAGCCTTGCTTGTGGAAAATCTCAAGGGAGAAGGTATGGTGAAGCAACACCTACTTCTAACGGAAGATAGCCGAGGGGTGAAACTCTTCAATGGTCGGATTTGGGTGCCGAAGATCGGGGGAAACCGAGAACTTCTCCTCGGAGATGCCCATAAGTCAAAGTATTCTATCCATCCGGGAAGCACGAAGATGTACCGAGACTTAAAATTGCATTATTGGTGGCCAGTCATGAAGCTTGATGTGGCACGCTATGTGGAGCGATGCGTGACTTGTTTACAAGTAAAGGCCGAACACCAACGACCGTATGGGAGTTTACAATCCTTGGAAATCCCGGAATGGAAGTGGGAGCACATCACGATGGATTTTGTGACGAAATTGCCAAAGACTTTGCGAGGTCATGACGCTATTTGGGTAATAGTAGACCGCCTGACCAAGAGCGCTCATTTCTTGGCCATGCAGGAGATTTACCTATGGACAAATTGGCGAAGCTGTACATCGACGAAGTTATATCTCGACATAGTGTACCACTATCTATTGTCTCGGATCGCGATAGTCGGTTCACGTCTCCTTTTTGGGATGGGTTGCAAAAGGAATTGGGCACGCGTATGAATTTGAGCACGACCTATCATCCTCAGATCGACGGTCAAAGCGAACGGACAATCCAAACTCTAGAGGATATGTTGAGATCGTGCGTAATTGATTTTGGAGGTAGTTGGGATTCATATCTACCTTTGGTAGAATTTGCTTATAATAATAGCTACCACTCAAGTATAGGGATGGCACCGTTTGAAGCTTTATACGGTCGCAAGTGCCGAACTCCCGTATGTTGGCTCGAGGCAGGAGAGAAACACTTTGCCGGACCCGAAATTGTTCAAGAAACTGCGGATAAAGTGAAGGGTATACGTGAACGCTTAAAGGCGGCTCAGGATCGGCAGAAAAGCTATGCCGACAAGAAGAGGCGACCAATAGAGTTCCAAATGGGTGACCGCGTTATGCTAAAGGTATCCCCTTGGAAAGGGATCATTCGTTTTGGGAAACGTGGAAAGTTAAGTCCCCGTTTCCTTGGACCTTTCAAAGTGATTAAACGGGTAGGACTTCAGGCTTATCAATTGGAACTTCCTCCAGAAATGGATGGGATCCATAGCACATTTCACGTATGCTATCTTCGTAAGTGTCTAGCGGAGGAAGAGAGTGTTATTCCACTCTCCGAAATTAGAGTTGACGAAGGAAATCGGTGCGTTAAGGAGCCCGAGGTGATTTTGGAAAGGAAGACGAAGAAGCTTCGTCACAAGGAAGTCACGATGGTGAAAGTGCAATGGAAGCACCATCGAGGTACTAGCGTGACTTGGGAGGCGGAGGAGGATCTGAAGCGGAGGTACCCTCACCTATTTCCCTAGCCGAGATTTCGAGGACGAAATCTTCTCCAAGTTGGGGAGGATTGTAACACCCGTGTTTTCGGTACGTCCCTAATTTGGTATTTTACCCTAAAGCATAGTTTATCGTTGAGAGGGGAACGTTCGGGCTGAAAACGACCGCTTTTGGGCTTCGGTACGAGCCAAGCGAGAGTGCCCTCGCGATTGTGACATTGTCACTCTCGCGGGGCACAATCGCCCATTTGGTACCGAGAGTGGGGGTGGTGGTGCGAGAGTGCCCACGCGATTGTGACAGTGTCATTCTCGTGGGGCACAATCGCCGAATTGGTACCGCGGGTCATTTTCTCGGGCAAAAGTGACACGCGAGAGTGACATTGTCACTCTCGCAAGGCATAGTCGCGGTCGGGGGCAGACCCATTAAATCTCATTTTCACGACCTAAAACTCATTATTTTGACTTGGGAGCTGCTTTGGGCGATTTTTATGGTGTAAGGTAACATTCCTCTCCTCTCTTCATTAAATCCCTCTTAGTTGGAGCATTGAATGCTTATTGGTGACTCAATCTAGGTTTTGGGCTAAGCTTAACCTCAAGTGACTAAGGGTTGAAGCTTCAAGTGATCCTCATCATTTTCTTATCCATTTCTCATCTACGGTTTTACATAATATTTGCAAGGTGAGTTGTTTCTTCTCTTCTAACCTTAAAATATATGAGTATTTCTTGTATTTTGATCTTTCATGATTCTTAGACCTAATGGTGGATTTTGGGAAAATATTAGGGTTTACTAATCAAAGTGGAATGGTAATGAGAGTATTTCAAATGTAAAAGAGGTGGTGCCTAAACATCCACTCTTTTGACCAATAACTATGATTTCTTGGTTGTGGTGTATTAAAGGGAATATTGGACTATATTTGGGAAAAACAAGTATTTGGGTGAAATGACCAAGATGTTGGTTTGTATGTAGAACAAGAATAATGTTTAAGGTAAATTACTATTATCGAAAGTTCACCCATTTTGGGTGTTAAGCTTTGCATGTTGGTGACCTCTCAAATGTTATTTATCTATACCTAGGTTTTATATGAGTATTGTACATGCTAATTGTTGGTATTTAGTATTAGTGCAATGGATCCATAGGCACGGTGTCCCTATGTCCCCGCTTTGGGCATTGGGATTACCACTTACCACGGAATAGGCATCGGGTCACCATGATAAATAAGGTGTGGACCTGTACGGTCGGGCAACGTCTCATGGGCAGTAAGGTGTAATTCCTTTGTGCTAGAGTTCCCTGTTTTGGAACTCTCAAGAATATACCTAGAGGGGTTGACTTGATGTTTTCGAGCAATAGACTTAGAGGAGTTGAGCTCAATATGTGATGGGTGTTATTTGTATTGTATCTAATCACTAATGGTTTATTTGGTTTGTTGATTTTAGCTCATGGCTATATACTCCGCGAGACATCGAATGGGTTTAGTTATTTAATCCTTGTTTGATTTATCCTCACTAGGCTTTAGCCTAACGCTTGTTCTTATTGTCATGTTTGGCAGGCTACCCTAGCGGTGGGGCACATCGGGATTGAGGGAACGACCTTGGTGTCGTGAGTGGTCTTTTTGGGAAGATACAAAATTTCCAATTCTTTGATACCCTAACCATTTGATTTGATCTGATTGATTCATTGTCAGATTCTCAAAACAATTCTCTTAATTTCATTTCTTTCATTCAATTTTCTTGTTTTGAGAGATCTTCATTGTTCAAATTGCTCAAATCTCATGAGCATACATGTTGACAATGTTATCATACATCTTATGCTTAACTATTCAATTAAACTGTTGAGCAACCATTCTTCTTAGGAATAACATGGGATTCGTGTGTGAGCTTAAACAGAACTTCCATGGATTCACGCAACCAGTGTTTCCTACCCAGGAAGTTATCCTCGAGTGATTGAGGGGTGAGGGGTCAATATCAAAGAGTGGGGGAGATAACTCATCCGATTGAGTTATTCTCATTGTGTGGAGCGGTAAAATGAAAATGAGAGTTTGGTTAGAAGTGAGCATAAAAATAAAAATAAAGAGGGTGAGAGATCAGAGTTAAAAGAATATCAGAACTCTGCACCTTCCACTTTCTGAGTCGGGCAGCCACATTTCTGATTGGTTCACATTCTTTGGTGACCATCATTGAAACAGGCAGTGAGCCCATGCCAACTCTTGCATTAACCCCACCAACCACTCGTTTCTTTCTTCATAAAGAAATGTTTCATTTTCTTTGGGGACGCATCATATATGCTATCTAATCTTCACTCGGAAGATTTAGATATTGAAAAAGAAGGAAAGTTGCCCCACCTTCACACCTCTTTCATGCACATTGAGTCCGTGTAATACATGTTGCTGTCTCAACAGTTTACACAATTTGAGCTAAATGAATCACAATCATTGTGCTAAATTTATTTATACACAAGCACGAGCACACAGAAAATTTATTTTTCTGTCAGAACATTCATAGATAAACCTTGTGTTTTTCAATG
The DNA here is from genome assembly GCA_954870635.1 of Arctium minus. NCBI lineage: Eukaryota > Viridiplantae > Streptophyta > Magnoliopsida > Asterales > Asteraceae > Arctium > Arctium minus. The sequence continues at coordinate 47,059,611 of OX941096.1, forward strand.
ATTGAATGGAAGTCCTGGGGAGTCATCATCAAACCAGCTCCTTATATTGTACATTCGTTGTACGCATTAACTTTGTGTTACTGACAGGCATTCCTAACTGTTTCATTTGTTGATTCAGGGTTACCACGTTCATTATGTCTGAATTTGAAAAGATTCGGATGTATATCTTTCATGAATTAACGACTCTCAGATCAAAGCGCGCAACTGTCAAAGGGTAGATGGTTATTTGAATACAAAGAGGTGATCAAAGTCTGTGCTGAAATTGATGAAGTTTTGATGATCATGATGCTCTCAATCATCAAAAAGGGGGATAATTTTATAAAGATCAATTTCAAAGCGATGATGAGTTGTCAAAGTGAAAAATGCTTCCGCTTATTCAAAGTCAAAAGATTCTGAAGAAAGTTTGTTTAAAGATAATTTAAGATGATCTGTTAAAGTTTGTTTTCTGAAGACAATTAAGAGATCACAAGTGATGAAGATACAAGTTGTTTCAAAGACTATTCAAAGATGTTCAAAGTTTGTGAAAGAAGTTTAAAGTCAAAGTTTCAATTCTGTTTCGCGTTCAAGACTTGTTGACTTTCAATGCTACAATGTACAAAAGACTTTCCAAGATTCTTCAAAGACTGAAAGAGTAAAGTCTGTGAAAGCTTCAATGTTCAAAGTTAAAGAGACAAAAGCTGAAGAATCAAGAGCTGAAGATCTGTATCAATTTTTTATTAAATCTTGAATACAAAGGGGGAGATTGTTAAGTCTAAATATTGTATCCAAGATTTAATAGGAAAGTCAAAGATGTAAAAGTCAACATTGTCTTTGTAATAGTTAGTCATTGTATGTTGAGTTTGCTTAGTAGTTAAGTCTTTGTTTGTTAGTTGGTATAAATAGGTTTGCTTTGTAAGAGTTGTGGTAATGAATCAGGTAACGAATTAGGTAACGAACTAGAGTTGTAAGCTTGTCATTGTAATATCAGACTTGTGGCTAATCAAGATTTACTTTCTCTCTCTAGTTTCTCTTTCTAGTTCTTGATCTTAATTGTCATATTATTGAGTAATTGCTTGATTGTTTTGGGATTTTATGATTAACAATAACAAAATACTCCATAAACTAATAACCAACTAAAGACTCATTGGTTCTCAGAAAAACATATAAATCCAGAAAATAAAAGTACGAGGGGGAAATAGAGATGTATTATGCGAGTATAATTTTAGTTAATTATAAAACATATAGCTTTTATCTCTTAAAAAACTCTTCATTTTTCAAAAAATACAAGTGCAAAAGCCTTATGTACAAATTAATAATATATACAAAATCCTTCAAATTTTATATATTCCTATTTTACTTTTTTTTTTTGTAAAAATAAGAATAAAATTTTGAACGGTTTTTGAAAACTCATATTACTCTTTTCATATGAACGGATTAAGTTTTGGAAACCTACAAATTTATCTCTCTCTCTCTCTCTCTCTCTATATATATATATATATATATATATATATTGGGATGTTCAAAGGAAAACTTTAAAAAATTCAAAAACTGAGAAACACCTTGGTATCCCTTGATTTGGAAGGTATGCACTTGTGCATACAAGTAAATTGAGTTTTTTTTTTTTTTTGCTTTTATGCACGTGTGCATGTTACAAATTACTTGCATGCACAAGTGCATACCTTCCTGATGAAGGGCTACCAGAGTGTTCCTCAGTTTTCCGTTTTTTGAGATTTTCGCATGAACATGACCTTATATATATATATAGAGGTTCAGGGGAAAACCTCAAAAAAACGGAAAACTAAAGAAACACTCTGGTAGCCTTTCATCTAGACGGTATACACTTGTGCATATATCTAAATTATGTTGTTTTTTTTGGTTTTTATGCACAAGTGCATACTTGTGCATATGCACGTGTGCATGTTACAAATTACTTGTATGCACAAGTCCATACCGTCCAGATGAAAGGCTACCAGGTGTTCTTCAGTTTTCCATTTTTTTGAGGTTTTCCCCTGAACTTGACCCTATATATATATATATATATATATATATATATAGGCGAATGATCGTGTGAGAAGTTGAGTTAACGGTGAGAAACGTGAGATTTTTTTTTGTATAAGAATAAAAATTTGAACGATTTTTGAAAACTCATATTACTCTTTTCATACGAACGGATTAAGTTTTGAAAACCTACAAATATATATATATATATATATATATATATATATATTATTGGGAGGTTCAAAGGAAAACCTTAAAAAAATTGAAAACTGAGGAACACCCTGGTAGCCCATGATTTGGACGGTATGCACTTGTGCATACAAGTAAATTGAGTTTTTTTAATGCACATGTGCATGTTACAAATTACTTGTATGCACAAGTGCATACTTTCCAAATGAACGGCTATCAAGGTGTTCCTCGTTTTCCGTTTTTAAGATTTTCACCTGAACCTGACCTTATATATATATATTAAATATAATTAGTTTTTAGTTGATTAAATAATATAGAAAAACCTGTATCTTATTCTTTTAAATTTAATACTCATATATATATATATATAGGCAAAGGATCGTGTGAGAAGTGGATCTGAACCGTTAATCTCTTTTAATCTCAAGTCGTCCCGTGAATTGCGACTTAGAAGGGAATTGATCTCAACATCTTATCTTGGTGCATCTCATCCTAATGTGCATCCATTTCTCATCCAACGGTCGATAACCACTTCTCACGCTTCTCACCATTGACTCAACTTCTCACCGGAACTCAACCCTATATATATGTAAACTTCGATTTTGGTCCATAACGTTTGTCAATTTCAACGTATATCGTCCCTAACTTTGAAAACTTGGATTTAGTCCATCACGTTTGTCATTACATAATGTGTAACACCCTAAAAATTGGTGTGATTTAAAACTTCAAATTTTGGCAATATAACGACTGTAAATTGATGAAACCTGTAGTACAAAAACCGCCATGGTATCCCAAAGTGTCAACCCAAAAAGGGGATATAGCATAATGTGTACAAACTAAATAAATGAGGCATAAAGTTACGACAACCTAAATAATCTAGATTTCCCTATCAGATTACAATCGGGTGTCGCTATCCTCCACAAAATGGTGACTATTCATCAAGTATACCGGTCTCTAGATCTCCCAAAATGACTACTCTCGATCGCACGATCGACCACTCACTCCCGTAGATTCCCGCCACTAGAGTTTCCTGCCATACATGACAACCAAAGAAACAAGCGTTAGGCTAAAGCCTAGTGAGAACGCATAAATATAATTTAATTTATAAAATGTGGCCTCGGTACAATAACACCGTGTTTACATGATGGACTATCAACTTGCTTCCTGTCATAAAAGAGGAAACACAATGTAATATTATCAATGCGTTCATAATTTCTCTCAGATCATTTAACTTGATCAGCATCAACCCAAACGAGGTCTTTAGCTATTTGAGCACTCAACCCAAACCGGGTCTTTAGCATACACTCGACATCACCCCAAACCGTGTCTTTAGTCTATTCATGACCTCAACCCAAACCGGGTCTTTAGTCTATTCATGACCTCAACCCAAACCGTTTAGTCTATTCATCAAATCCCAAATGCAACTAAACATACAACTTATTACTCTTACATGCCTTTTTCTACATGTCTAGGCCAAATAGTATGTTTGACACTCCACCATTGCAACTTTAACCACAATTAGGGTTTTAGGTTAACTCCACATGAACTAATAAATAAGTAGCCACAATGCACATAAATACTAGCACGTTATTAAACATGTATGAGAATGGAGAGTCAAGAAACACTCACCTTGGTGATTTCTCACAAGAAATCAAACCCTAAAGTGGTAGATGAGAAGTTGGAGACTTGAGGAGTGGTTACAAGCTAGAATCCTCCCAAAATCACACCTAAGGAAGCATTTACTCCACCATTAATACCCCCATAAGATCATTAAATGTTATGGTTGAAGTTGGGGTAGAAACTTTACCAAAATCGCTGGAGAGAAACCTTCTATCAGCTCCCAAAATTAACCCTAAATGATGAAATCCCGTAAATGAGGCATTTATACCCGGCTGACTGCCGGCGATTGTGCCCCGGTGATAGTGACATTGGTCACTATCGCTGGCAAGGTCGCGGGGATCACCCCACCCTCGGTACAAGTTGGGTGATTGTTTCCTCGCGATTGTGACCATGTCACTATCGCGGGCATAGTCGCCGAAAAGGCCCCGACTGTCCCAAATTTACCAGTTCTGATATTTTAACCCGCGAGGACCAAAACTGATCGAAACCCCAATTACACTTAAATCCCAAACATGATAATTCATGACATGATAATTCAAACACCAAGTTCTAAAATTTGGGGTGTTACATAATGGTTTTGGTCTCTCATCCTAACAACTGTAACGCCCGAAAATTTCTTCGGTAAGTAAGACTTAGGACTAACTCTCTCTTTGTGTAGCTCTAACGGGTCTTATATGAAGTAATTGCATCTTCCAATCATAGAATTAATCCTAAGGGCTACTATTAATTGTTAACGAAGGAATGCGGGCCAAAATCGAGATATCAACCCCTCTTAGCGACCTTGCCAACGACGGTGACATGTGTCAAGGTTGCGCGACATTGTCGCGGGTGGAATGGTGCTTGCGGTACATCTCGGGCGAGAGTGACTGCGATTGTGCCACGGGGCACTCTCGCCGGTCACAATCTTCGAGATTGTACTGAGAGTAGGTTTGAGGCAGAGACTATGCCCTGGCGACAGTGCTAGTGGCAATGTCGTGTGGCACTATCGCCCGCGGGATCTGATTGGTTAAAAACCCACTCCAGCTCGTTTTTACTTCACATTTCTCACAAACCAGATTAGGGTTCGATTAGGAGCATAGTTGGGGGCGATTTTCACTCACTTCTACACTCTCTCCTCCATTAATAGATTAGAGATTGTTGGGTGCAATAAATATCCATCAAACCACTTTTAGGGAGCATTTAAGAGCCATCATTCAAGCTTGGGGATCTCAAGACTTCACCTCCTTTCACCCCATCAACTTTTATAGTTTTTATCTAAAACCAGATAGTGAGTGTTCTAAACCTTTATAAATTAGATACATATATTTATTTGCATAAACATTGATTTTCTGTATCAAATGGAACTAGGGCTTTCCTATGCTTACTAATTTGACCTAATATTGCGATGAGATATGAAGGGTTAACCTTGGAAGGTGGAAGAACATATGTGTTAGTAATATGAATAAGTTGAGGGATGAGATTTATTCTCATACAATTCGATGATTTGGTTACTCAAAGTGTTGGGAAATATTCCCATTGTGGGTAAACTTTGTTTATGGTTAAATGCATTTAAATGAATGGTGTGTAAGAGGTTATATTCCTTGCATTTACTTGTCTTATGGGTATGAATATTTGGACCATGTGATGTGCATTGGTATTGTATACACCTTATAAGGGCAAAATCGCTCCTTTGGTCACAGATGAGTTGTGTGGATGAACCAAGTCAAATAGGCACTAGAAGGACATAGTCTTGGGCGCCACCGTGTTGGTATATGCATAGACCTCCGCCACTTGGGGAAATGCCTATGTTGTATTCTCGGGTGTGTCGGGCCTTGTGGTGTCACTCATAGAAGTGGACAATAGGGCATCTCGTCTCTTGGGTGTAATTTGATTGGTGTTATGGGTCTCCCCCATTGATTCCAATTATGGTTATGATTAATGGTAACATGCTATGTAACTGCCATTTATGCATCTATTATTTGTCATTTAACCTTACTAGGCTCTTTGGCCTAACACTTGATTTGTGTCTATGTGTATATCAGGTTCTAGTGGCGTCGCACCTAAGAAGGTTTAGGAAGTCTCGAGTGATCTTGGGGAGTGCAAGTGGGTGCACTTTTTGTGAAGATCTTTGTTGGACTATAGACGACACCCATTTTGTAATCTTATTTCTGTTTAATGAATTAGATTAATAGGTTGTTGTTTATTTTCCTTATAATTACAAACTGTAATTAAACGGTATTCTTATTTCCCCATTTTTGGGAGGTTCATGCTATGGCATTTTAAATACCACATTTCTATTTTTCGGAAATTTTTGTTATCCCATTTTTGGGGTGTTATTAGTTGGTATCAGAGCTTTAGTTTAAGTGAACTAGGTATTGACCTTAGCATGCCTTGACTTAGACTGTAAGTGTAGTGGTAGAACATCCATCCTTGGGTAAAATTCCTAGGTGGGGAGAGCGTTAGGACTTACGAAATTGCAGTTATTGAGAATTGTTGCGACGATAATAAGGATTCTTGTGTGGGATATATTCATAATTTCACTTAGCTACTGCAATTATGAGTATATTGTTACGTGAGCATACTTGGATTATTGTTGTTGTGATACTTAATGAATGCGGTAGTATGTATCTTTAGCCTATATCTTATCTCCTTTCTCGTATGTATGGCAGACCACCATGGTTAACACTCGGAGCAGATTACCAACCCCGCGAGAGGGTAATGTGGAGGACGAATCTACCATCGACCAACCTCCTTTGGTAGAGACCACCGTGGACCCTCCCATACCCACTGTTTTAGGCGGGGGAGTTGAGCAAATCCCGCGTGTAAATATTGCCACCACCAACCCCATCATCGAGGAAGTGACCCTCGAAACCAAAATCAGAGACAACATAATGCAAACCATGAACTCGGCTATGGCTTAACAACATGACTTCTTCATGAAGCTATTGGAGGATCGCGACGCCAGTCACCGACGACTTGAAACGGTGGCGGAAAATGCGGTGGTCGGGTCGGGAGGTGTTGGGAATGGGGTTGGTACAGAAGAACATGTGATGATTGGAGATAAGAGGAAGGATAAGGGATGCTCATACAAGACTTTTCTGGGGAGTAAACCTCTAGAATTTGCAGGTGCAACTAATCCAGTTACATGCATGTACTGGATCAATTTTTAGCCATTTCTCATTCCTCCAGATGGGGTAGGGGTTGTTAAAGTCGAATTTTCAGCCATTTCTCATTCCTCACTTCTCATTTCCTTCCCATTTCTCCCCAAAGTCTCTCTAAAACAAACCTAAAACGTATATGGTGATTTTTGAGGCATCTTTGGCTCAACTCTTTAGGGATTATGGTGGTAAACCGTCATCAAGTTAAGGATTGGAAGCTAGGATCAAGAGTCTTCATCTTGAACCTCAAGCTCCGTTTAGGGTTTTCTAGGTTTTCACCAAAACCTATGTGGTAAGTTCATCCCTTCCATTTCCAAACTTCTTTATGAGTTATAAAATCTCTATTAATTACAACCTAGTGTTTTATTTCTCCAATTTCGGTTTGGAAGCTTTTGAGAAAAGTTAGGTCAAATTAGGTTTTTTGGCCAAAATGGAGATTTTGATATAAGATGTTTGGGGAACGATTCTAAATGGTTGAATATGCATATTTATGGTTGGAAACTTGTGGATGTAGGTTTTTGGAAGGATTTGCTTGTAGATTTAAATTCCTTCAAGGAAGCTTAAGTTGGGGTAAAATCTAGATTTAACCTAAATCTAGCAAGATGAGTAAAAATGTATTTTGAAGTAAAAATATGTTTTAGCGGCATCGGTCCTAAGCTGGCGTAGTGCTTGGGTGAGAGATTTGGGAATATCGCTTTTGGACTTACTATTGGTAGAGAATCATTTGGGTCTATAAATGACACCCTTGGTTGTAATCTCTTTTCTGGTTATAGAAATTAGATTAGTTGGTTGTTATTTATTATCCGTTTAATTACGATTGTATTTAAACAGGTTTGTGTATTTTCCCCATTTTTGGGAGGCTCTTGCTTTGGCAATTTTAAATACCGCATGTCCGTTTTTCGGATTTTTGTTATCCCTATTTTTAGAGTGTTACAAGTTGGTATCAGAGCTCTAGTTTAAGTGAACTAGGCATGAATATAAGATGTCTAGACTTAGACTGAGTATGTTAGGCAATGATTGTGAGATGGGTAGAATTTCTAAGATGGGTTAGTCTTAGAGTCGACGGAAACTATGGTTATCAAGCGTTGTGGCGATGGTAACGAGAACCTTTATGTATTATATGTTCATAATTTCACCTAGATAATGTTATTATGAGGATATTTATACGTGATGGTGCTCGAAGTGCCGTTACTGTGACAATTGGTAAGGCAGTAGTACGTCCTCTTGTGCTTAGTTTACTAATGTTATGATATTTGTAGACATAGTAGTATGTTTCCTTCATGTTCAACTCTGTTAATCTCTTTCTTATTCACCCTCGTGCTTGTATGAACTGCCTGGGTATGTCGACCGTTGGAGTAATAAGAAAGTTTCTGAATGGGTAACTATTAGAAATAGTTGACGATTTTATTATTCGTTACTTGGAGTAACGGTAAGTATGGTGATTGCATTAAGTGGACAGCTTCGAGTCGGATTAATTGGTTGGATTAGGACCATTGACTTTTTGAATCGATGTATTCGAGGAGAAATTGTAAGGTGAACCAATGAAGTTCGTGGTTTTGCCTTAAGATGTCGAGCATCTGGATGACGATAGTGTGACTAGAGAAATCGAGGAGCATGAGTTCAAGTTGATTTGTGAAAACGGTGTACATGCCAAAATATCTTTTTTTTTAAGTGTTTATGCGTTTTACATGAAATTATCAAATGCTGGGTTAGTTGGTAATCTTTGATTATTTGAAGTATTTACCTTTACAAACTTTGTATAACACTATGTAACACCCTAAAAATAGGGATAACAAAAACTTTCCATAAATGGAGAAGTGGTATAAAGTTTGCCATAGCAAGAGCTACCCAAAAAGGGGAAATATACAAACAACCTGTTTAATCACAAATCTGTAATTTAACGGATAAATAAACAACAACCAACTAATCTATTTTCTACATCTAGAAAAGAGATTACAAAAGGGGTGTTATCTATAAACCCAAATTGTTCCAAGAATAGTTCAAGTGCCAAAATCCCCAAGCTCTTGCCCAAAGCATCTAAAATTGCCTAGGAGCCGCGCCGCTAACACCTGAGATACACATCGACACCAAACAAGTGTTAGGCCAAAAAGCCTAGTGAGTTGGACAATAATAAGCATGTATGAACAATCACAATTTCTTATCAGAAGTTAACCAGTATCCAAATATATGTGGAGTCATTAGGGGAGACCCAAAGCACCAATCAATTCCACTCCAAAGAGTCAATGCACCTTGATGCCCTTAACAAGGAACACCCCAAAGGCCCGGCACACCCGGAGATCAGACCGTAAAGGAAACTTTCCGAGTGGCGGAGCTCTAGGCACATACCATCCCGGTGGTGCCCCAAGACTACATCCTCTTAGTGAACTTGCCTTGATTCATCCAACATAATGCATATAGGAGGTCCTTCGGAATATTTCAACCCAACATATTTCCATACCGACTACGGGTACAATGTTACCATCCTATCCTCATGGAGTCCAACAAAAGTCCCAAACGACAATTATACTCATCATGCATATAAATATGTCACCAAAGTGATATTTCCAACTAAAACCATCATAACACACATATATGCATACATCTAACATATCAAGGTATCCATTTTATATATCCATGGGGAAAAGCCCCAAATAATGGTACACATAACATAAAACATAGTATATCACCAATATCCATATTTCTAACCATTTTCATCAAGAAATCTCAAATACTTGAACACATAGAGAATGAAATAACAAATAGAAGATTATGATGTGTATCTAGTTTTAACAAAGGTTTAGTAAACTCACAATCTAGGTTTTGAACCCAAAACCTAGAAAATATGGAAACCCTAGAAGTTGGAGAAGGTGAGACTTGAAGGTGAGAAATGAGAATCTTGAAGAACACTTCAATGGGGACACTTGGATGAAGCTTGATGACCACTTAATGCTCCTAACAACCCAAAACCCTAGCACTAAATGAGTATGTGTTTGAAACTCCCAAAAATCGCCTAAGAGAGAGTTCTCCCGTTTTTTGTAAAGTGATAAGTGAGAAATGAGACTGTCAAGTGCATTAAATCGTCCAACCCCTCGCGGGCGATAGTTGTAACACCCTAAAAATCAGAGTAAATTAAAAATTCATAAATAAGGCAATAAGACATCTGCATTGCTATAAACCTCTCAAAAAGGTGAGTCAGTCCTTAAGACTTTACAAAAACCTGTACGGATTTAGAGTTTATCAACAGACTAATCTAAACATAACTATCTAGATTACATCAGTTGACAATCCAATATTCATCAAAAGAATGGGACTTAACAATGCCCAACTATCAACACTTTAGTCATCTCAAAATACCCCGAGACCCAACTCGTCTCTCAAAACCCAATGCATCCCACCGCTAAGGGAAACCTGTTATACATATCATTTGAGAAAAAGTGTCAGACTTAAAGCCTGGTGAGAACATACAGTTATAAAGCTCAAAAGATATAAACATCAATATTATAAGGAAATCTTTTCATAAAGGTTTAGCTCATAAAGATAACATTTTGCCACAACTGGGCCTTTTCGGTCCAAAACTCATTAAACGATGACAAAAGGACCATTTTACCAAGGATTGTGGTGTAACACAAAGTAGACCACCAAATCCGAGTTATAAGCTAAATACATGGAACCATGGCCACGAACTCTTCAGTCCGTACTACGATGTGAGGGAGGGCCCCCAAGGAACCATGTCATACTCGTTCATTAGACTACATCTGAACCATGGCTAGGATCGGGTCTCACATAACCGTACCTAAGTTGCCCCCGAGGATCAAATGTAGCTAACTACAACGGAAGGGGCATATCCTTCCCAGCCATAACAACGGAAGGGGCATATCCTTCCCAGCCATAAGTCGACTCGATACCTAGGGATCCACTAGTACAGTCAGGACTTGTCACAATATTTCATGTGACCAACAAAGCTAATTATATAGCTATCAACACATTTATATTTCAAAATGCTATTTTCCAGACCAACTGCTGGTAAGAAAGATAATCATAAAATCAGTTTATATACAATCTTTCGATAAGCCGCCAACATGGGCAAGTAAAACATTGCTTTTACTTTTGATAAGGCGGAACCCGTCATTTTAGTCAAAACTGATCGGAAACCCCGAAAATCACCAAAACTTTATTTATGACAAAATGTATAGAACATAAAATCATACCGTAGAAATACTTCGGATTTCGCAAATAAGAGTTTTGACATGTATAAAGTTTGTAAAATGGTAGTAGGAACTCACCGATAGGTTTTCAGAATAAGACCCGGAAAACCAGATAACGATCACGACGTAGTGGTGAAGCTTAAAACACCGAAACCTCGGATCGAACACCAACTAATGCTACCAAACTCTAGAGAGAGAGAGATTTAAAAGGGAGGAGAGAGAGAAAAGATATTTCAGTTTTGAGAGAATGAGATATTTGGGAATCTGAACCCCCTTTAAGCGGTCTATGCAACTTCGCGGGTTATGCCGCGACTTCAACTCGCGGCATAACTCGCCCGTGTCCAAAAACCCTAAACCATCCAGTGGATTTCGCGGGTTGTCCCGCGACCTCTAGTCGCGGTGTAACTCGCGTAGTTCCCTGAAACTCACACAAAACAGTGGGTTACGCGGGTTGTGCCGCAACCTCTAGTCGCGGTGTAACTTGCGTAGTTCACTGCTTGTCCCCACTTCACAAAATCCAAACTCTACTACAACCCAAACACGGAGCTAACGACAAAAGCTTAACACAAGAATAACAAGATTACATAACGGAAAATCCGGGGTGTTACAATCCTCCCCAACTTGGGAATGATTTCGTCCCCGAAATCCTAACTACTCGAAAAGATGAGGATATCTTCGCTTCATATCCTCCTCGGCTTCCCACGTCACATTCGCTCCCCGATGATGCTTCCACTGCACCTTGACCAAGGTGACTTCTTTATGACGCAACTTCTTAGACTTTCTCTCTAAGATGGCGTCGGGTTCTTCCACACAACGGTTTCCTTCGTATACCCTTAACTCTGAAAGGGGAATGACGCTGTCTTCCACCATCAAACATTTCCGGAGGTAGCAAACATGAAACGTGTTGTGTATTCTGCTCAACTCCGGTGGCAGCTCCAACTGGTAGGCTTGCAAACCCACCCGTTTTAGCACTTTGAAAGGTCCGAGGAAACGGGGACTCAACTTCCCACGTTTTCCGAACCGTATAATGCCTTTCCACGGTGACACCTTAAGCATAACGCGGTCGCCTACTTGGAATTCCATCGGTCTCCTCTTCTTATCGGCATAGCTTTTCTGACGATCCTGAGCTGCTTTCATCCTTTCCCGAATGCACTTGACCTTATCGGCAGTCTCTTGCACGATTTCCGGCCCAGCGAACTGCTTCTCTCCCGCTTCTAGCCAGCACACGGGAGTCCGACACTTTCGCCCATACAGTGCTTCAAAAGGTGCCATCCCAATACTCGAGTGGTAGTTATTGTTGTAAGCAAACTCCACCAGAGGCAGGTGAGAGTCCCAGCTACCCCCGAAATCGATGACACAAGACCTCAACATGTCTTCCAAGGTTTGGATCGTTCGTTCGCTCTGCCCGTCAGTCTGCGGATGGTAAGCCGTACTCAACTTCACTCGAGTACCAAGCTCTTTCTGAAACCCATCCCAGAAGTTCGAAGTGAACCGACTGTCGCGATCCGACACGATCGACAATGGTATGTCGTGCCTCAAGACCACCTCATTGATATAAAGCTTTGCTAACTTATCCATCGGTAGAGTCTCGCGCATAGCCAAGAAGTGAGCGCTCTTTGTCAATCTATCAACTATCACCCAAATGGTATCGTGACCTCGAAGAGTTTTAGGTAGCTTCGTCACGAAGTCCATGGTGATATGTTCCCACTTCCACTCGGGAATCTCTAATAACTGAAGACTCCCATATGGTCTCTGATGTTCGGCCTTAACTTCCGAGCACGTCACACAACGCTCAACGTAACGCGTACATCAAGTTTCATTACCGGCCACCAATAGTGCAGCTTCAAGTCTCTGTACATCTATGTTCTTCCCGGATGTATGGAATATCTAGACTTGTGTGCATCTTCTAACAACAGCTCACGTTTACCCCCAAACTTGGGCACCCACACACGACCGCGGAACAGTTTCACTCCACGGCTATCTTCCGTTAAGAGCAAACGCTGCTTAGTCATGACTTCATCCTTTAGATTCTCTTCTAACAGTGCTTCCAACTGTGATGTCTTGATCTTCTCCACAAGGCTAGACACTAGCTCGATTCTCGAATGGGTAGCTCGAATACTTCCGCTATAGTCCTTCCGACTTAGCGCATCGGCCACCACGTTCGCCTTACCGGGATGGTAAAGCAATTCACAGTCGTAATCTTTAAGCAACTCGAGCCACCTCCTTTGCCTCATATTCAGCTCTTTCTGATCAAAGACATACTTTAGGATCTTGTGATCCGTGTAAAGAGTGCACTTCGTGCCGTAGAGGTAATGTCGCCAAAGCTTCAAAGGGAACACCACCGCTGCTAACTCCAGATCATGGGTTGGATAATTCTGCTCGTGCATCTTAAACTGCCTCGAGGCATAAGCGATCACCTTGCCTCATTGCATCAACACACAACCCAATCCCATCTTTGAAGCGTCGCTGTAAACCACAAAATCTTCCGACCCTTCAGGTAATGTCAAGATCGGAGCTTCACACAACTTCTTTTGAAGGATCCGGAACGCCTTCTCTTGGGTTTCGGTCCATTCAAACTTCACATTCTTCCGAGTCAGAACTGTCAAGGAAGAAGCGATCTTGGAAAAGTCTTGAATGAATCTCCTGTAGTATCCCGCCAGACCCAAGAAACTTCGGATCTCGGATGGACTCTTAGGAGGCTCCCAATTCATCATTGCTTCAATCTTGGAGGGGTCTACTCTCACTCCGTCCCGAGTGACTACGTGCCCCAGAAATTGTACTTCTTTAAGCCAAAAGTCGCACTTGGAAAACTTGGCGTACAATCTTTCTCTTGTCAATACTTCCAGAACATCACGTAGATGCTGTTCGTGCTCTGTCTCACTCTTGGAGTACACAAGTATGTCATCAATGAATACAATGACCGACTTGTCAAGGAAAGGTCGGAACACTCTATTCATCAAGTCCATAAACACTGCTGGTGCGTTCGTCAGGCCAAAAGGCATTACAAAGAACTCGTAATGGCCGTAACGCGTTCTGAAAGCCGTCTTCGGAACATCTTCTTCCCTTACCTTCACTTGGTGATAACCTGAACGTAAGTCGATCTTGGAAAAACAACCCGCTCCTTGAAGTTGATCGAACAAGTCGTCTATTCTCGGAAGCGGATATCTGTTCTTTACTGTAGCTTTATTCAACTCACGATAGTCAATGCACATTCTCATTGTGCCATCTTTCTTCTTGACGAATAAGACCGGACCTCCCCAAGGTGACGAACTCGGTCTTATGAAGCCTTTCTCCAATAGCTCTTGGAGTTGTGCCATCATCTCTTGCATCTCCAACGGTGCTAAACGGTAAGGAGCTTTAGCAATTGGTGCTGCTCCAGGCACAAGATCAATCCGAAACTCTACCTGCCGATCGGGTGGTAACCCGGGCAAGTCGTCCGGAAAGACATCTGGAAACTCACGTACGATCTTCACATCTTCCAACTTTGATTTCTTTAACTTGGCATCAATCACATAAGCCAGGAAAGACGAACATCCTTTTACTAAGCACTTGCGTGCCTTTGCCATTGTGATTATTGCCACTTCACCCTTTCTCTTTTCACCATAGATGACAACGACTTCGCCAGAGGGGTTGGGAAGCCGAATCAACTTCTTGGAACATACGATCTCGGCATGATTGTTTGACAACCAATCCATGCCGACCACCACATCAAAACTCCCGATTAACATCGGCAGTAGATCGATCGAGAATTCTCTCCCTTCGATACTAAGAGTACACTGCTTCAGAACCTCGTCGATCAGAACTTGACTACCATCGGCTATTTCTACCACTAATGCATCCTCAAGACTAGTAGTGGGCATAGAAATTTTTTGACGGAACAATTCAGATACGAAAGAGAAACTAGCACCCGTATCAAACAAAATACGAGTAGGTACAGAGTTTATAAGGAAAGTACCCGATACCACATCAGCGGATGCCCTAGCCTCTTCGGCCATCATCTGAAAAGCTCGACCCTGAACTTTCGGAGGGTTCTCCTTTCTTGTTGTCGCACTACCCGACTTGAGCTTCGGGAAATCTCTTTTCACATGCCCCGGTGCCTTACACTCGTAGCAAACCATCCCCACGACGGGACAGTCACGAGCGGTGTGGTCATTCTTATCGCACTTGAAACAGAATCTAGAAGTGGAGTTACAGCTACCGTGGTGCTTGGTTCGACACCTCGGGCACCACTTTGCTTCCTGATAACTGTTGAAGTTGTGGTTTCCGACAAAAGGTCGGGCCCGCTCGGGAGGTATAGAACTGCTCTCCCACTTTCTCTTTTCAGGCACCACCACTGCCTTCTCAGATTTGCCCTTCGCGAACATCTCCTCCATGAAATGAGCTTCCTCCACCATCTCTCGGAGGTTAGAAGCTTTGAAATTATGGACCATGGATTGCATGTCCGCAGGCAAGCCGTTGAGATATGCTTTCATCTTGTCTTTCTCTGTTGGGGCAGCATGCCCCACCAGACCAAGCTTCTCCATAAACTGACGGGTGTACTCCCTCACCGTCAGGCTCCCCTTCACCAAGGACCGGAATTCTTTCTCAATTTGGTCCATGGTCCTCTCGTTGCAGAACTCTTCTAACAGCTTCTTTTTGAACTCGGCCCAAGACAACTGGGCCAACACTTCAGGAGATAGAGTGGATTGGATGATATTCCACCAGATGAGTGCAGTGTCCCTCAGCAATTGGGTACCGAACCGCACCCTCTGATCATCACCACATTCGGAAGAGCCAAAAGCTTGCTTAACCGCTCGGATCCACTTTACACATACCACCGGGTCATCAGAACCGAAGAATTCTTGCGGTCCACAACTCAAAAAGGACTTATAGGAACAGCTCTTCCTATTCCCCGGAGCACCAGAAATCCCGCGCTCTACCGACACGACCCTTATACCATCGCCTCCCGAACCTGCTACGACGTTCTCTACCACCGTCTCACTTCTCCGATGATTCACGTCGCGGTCCTCCATCGCTTTCAGCAGAAACTCTTGCTGCTTAGCCATCTCTTCTCTCATCGCCAACATCACGCTAGCCAACAACTCTGACTGGGGATTAACATCCCTGATGACTGGGTGGGACGAAGCCAGGTCTACTCGCGGAATGACCTCTGGCCCCCCACCTAGCACTTGCTGAACCGGTGGTCGAACGATAACCTCAACTCCTTCCGGCTGACCCACTGTAGAGGTTGTCTCTTCCAAACCATCAACACGAGTACGCGGTCTACCACGCGTGTTCATCATACTGAACTGCTTCACAGAACAGATACAAAGATAAGAGTGAGATAGGAAAACACGAAAGGAAAAACGTACTACCACATTACCAATTGTCATATCAATAGTAAATCAAGCACTCTTACGTACAATATCCTCATAATAACATTAGCTAAGTGAAATTATGAACATACAACACATAACGGTTCTTGTCACCACTACTACAACGCCTGATAAACATACTTTCCGTTGACTCTAAGACTAACCCATCTTAGGAGCTCTACCCAAATCTCGCGGATCAATTCTTAGTATACTCAGTCTAAGTCTAGACATCTTACATTCATGCCTAGTTCGCTTAGACTAGAGCTCTGATACCAACCTGTAACACCCTAAAAATCAGAGTAATTAAAAATTCATAAATAAGACAATAAGACATCTGCATTGCTATAAACCTCTCAAAAAGGTGAGTCGGTCCTTAAGACTTTACAAAAACCTGTACGGATTTAGAATTTATCAACAGACTAATCTAAACATAACTATCTAGATTACATCAGTTGACAATCCAATATTCATCAAAAGAATGGGACTTAACAATGCCCAACTATCAACACTTTAGTCATCTCAAAATACCCCGAGACCCAACTCGTCTCTCAAAACCCAATGCATCCCACCGCTAAGGAAAACCTGTTATACATATCATTTGAGAAAAAGTGTCAGACTTAAAGCCTGGTGAGAACATACAGTTATAAAGCTCAAAAGATATAAACATCAATATTATAAGGAAATCTTTTCATAAAGGTTTAACTCATAAAGATAACATTTTGCCACAACCGGGCCTTTTCGGTCCAAAACTCATTAAACGATGACAAAAGGACCAGTTTACCAAGGATTGTGGTGTAACACAAAGTAGACCACCAAATCCGAGTTATGAGCTAAATACATGGAACCATGGCCACGAACTCTTCAGTCCGTACTACGATGTGAGGGAGGGCCCCCAAGGTACCATGTCATACTCGTTCATTAGACTACATCTGAACCATGGCTAGGATCGGGTCTCACATAACCGTACCTAAGTTGCCCCCGAGGATCAAATGTAGCTAACTACAACGGAAGGGGCATATCCTTCCCATCCATAACAACGGAAGGGGCATATCCTTCCCAGCCATAAGTCGACTCGATACCTAGGGATCCACTAGTACAGTCAGGACTTGTCACAATATTTCATGTGACCAACAAAGCTAATTATATAGCTATCAACACATTTATATTTCAAAATGCTATTTTCCAGACCAACTGCTGGTAAGAAAGATAATCATAAAATCAGTTTATATACAATCTTTCGATAAGCCGCCAACATGGGCAAGTAAAACATCGCTTTACTTTTGATAAGGCGGAACCCGTCATTTTAGTCAAAACTGATCGGAAACCCCGAAAATCACCAAAACTTTATTTATGACAAAATGTAGAGAACATAAAATCATACCGTAGAAATACTTCGGATTTCGCAAATAAGAGTTTTGACATGTATAAAGTTTGTAAAATGGTAGTAGGAACTCACCGATAGGTTTTCAGAATAAGACCCGGAAAACCAGATAACGATCACGACGTAGTGGTGAAGCTTAAAACACCGAAACCTCGGATCGAACACCAACTAATGCTACCAAACTCTAGAGAGAGAGAGATTTAAAAGGGAGGAGAGAGAGAAAAGATATTTCAGTTTTGAGAGAATGAGATATTTGGGAATCTGAACCCCCTTTAAGCGGTCTATGCAACTTCGCGGGTTATGCCGCGACTTCAACTCGCGGCATAACTCGCCCGTGTCCAAAAACCCTAAATCACGCTTTCCTCTTCGGCTAGACACTTCCGAAGATAACACACGTGAAATGTGGGATGTATTCCATCCATTTCCAGCGGTAAATCCATCCGGTAGGCTTGCAAACCAATCTTTTCCAAAATAACGAATGGTCCAAGGAAATGAGGACTAAGCTTCCCACACTTCCCAAAACGTATGATCCCCTTCCATGGTGACACCTTCAACATGACTCGGTCACCCACTTCAAACTCAATCGGCCTTCTCTTCTTGTCCGCATAACTCTTTTGTCGGTCTTGTGCCGCCTTTAGCCTTTCCCGGATCTCTTTCACCTTGTCGGCCGTCTCTTGAACGATTTACGGCCCGACGAATTGCTTTTCGCCCGCTTCTAACCAACAAACCGGGGTTCTGCACTTCCGTCCATACAAAGCCTCGAACGGTGCCATTCCGATACTAGAATGGTAACTGTTGTTGTACGCGAATTCTACCAGAGGTAGATGTGAATCCCAACTTCCCCCGAAGTCTATTACACACGACCTCAACATATCTTCTAGAGTCTGGATTGTCCTCTCGCTTTGACCATTCGTTTGAGGATGATATGTCGTGCTCAAATTTAGTCGAGTACCCAACTCCTTTTGCAAACTAGCCCAAAAGTTCGAAGTGAATCGGCTGTCCCGATCCGATACAATAGATTGCGGAACTCCGTGCCTCGACACCACCTCGTCAATATAAAGCTTGGCCAACTTTTCCATTGGCAAGGTCTCCCGTATTGCAAGGAAATGCGCACTTTTTGTCAATCGGTCAACAATTACCCAAATGGTGTCGTGCCCACGCAAGGTCTTTGGTAACTTCGTCACGAAATCCATAGTGATGTTGTCCCACTTCCACTCGGGAATGGACAACGGTTGCAAACTTCCATAAGGTCTTTGATGTTCCGCCTTGACTTGGAGACAAGTGACACACTTCTCCACATAACTAGCCACATCTAGCTTCATTACCGGCCACCAATACATTAACTTTAAATCTCTATACATCTTAGTGCTACCGGGATGTATAGAGTATCTCGACTTATGCGCTTCTTCAAGAAGTAGGTTCCGGTTTCCTCCCAACTTCGGCACCCAAATCCGTCCTTGAAAGAGTTTGAGTCCACGACCATCTTCTGTTAAGAGTTCCTTTTGTTTGGACATAACCTCGGCTTTGAGGTTCTCTTCTTTAAGTGCTTCCACTTGACTTGCCTTAATGATTTCCAACAAACTTGTGACCACATCGATCCTTGTAAGGGACATTTTGACTCCATCGCCATGATTCTTTCGGCTCAATGCATCTGCCACCATATTAGCCTTACCGGGATGATAGAGTAGGTCACAATCGTAATCCTTCAAGAGCTCTAGCCATCTCCTTTGTCGCATGTTGAGTTCCTTTTGGTCGAAGATGTACTTAAGACTCTTGTGATCCGTGAAAAGAGTACACTTGGCCCCATACAAGTAGTGTCGCCACAACTTCAACGCGAAAACTACCACCGCCAACTCCAAATCATGAGTCGGATAGTTCTTCTCATGATCCTTTAATTGTCGCGACGCGTAGGCTATCACCTTCCCCCTTTGCATTAGTACGCACCCAAGTCCCATCTTGGAAGCGTTACTATACACCACAAAGTCTTCCGATCCATCGGGTAAGGACAAGATCGGGGCTTCACACAACTTCCTCTTGAGCGTCTGAAACGCTTGCTCTTGTGCATCGGTCCAATGAAACTTGACGTTCTTCCTTGTAAGAGAAGTGAGCGGTGTAGCTATCTCGGAAAAGTCTTGAATGAAACGTCGGACTTGTTGGAGGTTCCCAACTCATCATTGCCTCGATCTTTGCCGGATCCACTTTTATCCCGTCCTTTGATACCACATGCCCCAAGAATTGCACCTCTTGAAGCCAGAATTCGCACTTCGAGAATTTCGCGAACAGTTTCTCCCTTCTTAGAACTTCTAAAACTTCCCGTAAGTGTCTTCCATGTTCGGACTCATCCCTTGAATATATTAAAATATCGTCAATGAAGACGATCACGGCTTATCCAAAAATGGGCGACACACACGGTTCATCAAATCCATGAATACGGCCGGAGCGTTGGTTAAGCCAAACGGCATCACCAAGAACTCATAATGACCGTATCTCATTCGGAAATCCGTCTTCGGAATATCTTCGTTCTTCACTCTCACTTGATGATAACCGGACCGAAGGTCAATCTTCGAGAAACATCCCGCCCCTTGGAGTTGATCAAAAAGATCGTCGATGCGAGGTAGAGGGTACTTGTTCTTCACCGTGACTTTGCTTAACTCCCGATAATCTATGCACATCCGCATGGATCCATCTTTCTTCTTCACGAACAAAACTGGTGCTCCCCAAGGTGATGAACTTGGTCGAATGAAGCCCTTCTCCAACAACTCTTGAAGTTGCATCATCATCTCCTTCATTTCAGTTGGTGCCAAACGATATGGAGCACGAGCTATCGGAGCCGCTCCCGGAGAGAGAGAGATCTGAAATTCCACTTGTCGTTCCGGTGGTAATCCGGGTAAATCTTCCGGAAAGACATCCGGAAAATCCCGCACGACCTTCACATTTTCCACCGTCTTCTTTTCCTTCGTCGCGTCCACCATGAATGCTAGATACGAAGGGTAACCCTTCGCTAAGAACTTTCGAGCCTTGAGAGAGGAGATTATAGGGTTGCAACCTTTTCCTTTCTTTCCATAGATGATGACCACCTTGCTTCCTTCCAAAGGCACTTGAATCATCTTTTTAGAGCAAAAGATGTCGGCCTTGTTCCTTACTAACCAATCAATGCCTATGACCACGTCAAAACCACCTATGGCCATAGGTAGCAAATCTACCCCAAAAAGATTCCCATCGATCTCTATAGTGCAGTTACAAAAACAGTCTCGGATGACTACCTGGTCCCCATTGGCTATCTCTACTACTAGTGCATCGGGAAGGACACTAATAGGAATAGTGAATCGCTTACAGAAGGTATCCGAAACAAAAGAACACGTAGCACCCGAATCAAACAAAACACGAGCTGGCAAGGAGTTTACTAGGAACGTACCCGAAACGACATCCGCGGTCTCCTTCGCCTCCCACGGCAGACATCCGGAAAGCTTGACTCGGTACCCTGGGTGTTTGCTCGACTCTGGCCGTCGAACCCACAGAATTTCCCCCATTTCCTCCAACTAGCTTTGGGCAGAATCTTTTCATATGCCCTGGTTCCCCGCACTCAAAACATACCGATCCCTGGATGGAACATTCTCGAGTCGTATGGTTCTTCTTACCACACTTGGCGCACCTGGTTGGACCGGAGTAAGTTCTTGTAGCACATGGTCCCGAGTGCTTTGACCTGCACTTGGAACACCACCGTTCTTCATGACGTTGATCACCTGCTTTCCCACTTACAAAGGGTCTCGACTGACGAACAGGCCCAGATGGCCCTTCCCACTTCCTTTTCTCACCAACTAACCTCTTCTCTTCCCTTTCGGCATTGATGTTGTCCTCAACGAGCAAGGACTCTTCGATAATCTCTTGTAAAGTCGAACACTTAGCATTCCTTACCGCCGATCGCATCCCGGCCGGTAACCCTTGATTATAGGCTTTAATCTTTGACCTTTCATCGGGGACTAGATGTCCCACCAAGTTTAGTTTCTCCAAAAAGAGTTTGGAGTAGCCAACCACAGACAGGTTCCCTTTCTTCAGATCTCGGAACTCCTGCTCTAACTTGTCCATCGAACGCTCGCTACAATACTTGTCCATAATCTTCTCCTTGAAAACCGGCCAAGTTAACTTAGCCAGAACCTCAGGTGTGAGGACTGATCGAGTGAGATTCCACCAAATCAAAGCCTCTCCCCGAAGTAGTTGAGAAGCAAACTTGACCCGTTGAGAGGGATCGCACTCACTTGACTCAAAGGCCATCTCTACCTCTTTGAGCCAGTACATGCAAGCAACCGGGTTATCTAAACCCGCAAACTCCTTAGGGTGGCACCCCAGAAACGTCTTGTAAGTGCACCCCTTAGTCTTCGTCCGAATCCCTTCAGCGGATGGTTCCTCAACCATTACCACATTTGGTCCACCCGACCCCACAATAATGTTTTCAGCCATCGTCTCAGGTTATCGGTGGCTAACGTCTCGATCCTCTAGGAGTTTCATGAAAAACTCTTGCTGTTGGTTCATGGCCGAAGTCATGGCCAACTGTTGTTGAGCCAGGGCCACATTCATAGCCAACATCATGCTATCCCGAAGTCGGGTCTCCATGGTAACTTCCTCCAGGATGGCAGTATCTGTGTTGAGGTTCCGGCGCGGAATGTGCTCAGGCCCTCCTGCCAAGATTCTGGGTATAGGAATGTCATCGGAGGTTGCCCCCACCGGGGGTCGTACTATTGCAGATTCCACTTCTGGTTGCCCCTCTGGCATGTCCGGTAGTCTACTTCGAGTGTTTACCATTGATCACTGCCACACAAGCACGAGAAGGAGATTGAGAAAAGACTAAGCGAGTTTAACTCATGGTACGTACTAATACCTTCATCAATTATTATAATAATAGTAAACCAAGTATGCTCACGTAACAATGCATTCATAATAGCAGTAGCTAAGTGAAATTATGAACGAACCATACACAAGAATTCTTGTCACCATCATCATAACTTTCAATGACAGTAATTCCTTAATCCTAACGCTCTTCCCACCTAGGATTTCTACCCCAAGTGGACAGTGAAGTCATAAAGTGTAAAGCTTAAGTCTAGATATGCTCAACAATACCTAGTTCACTTAAACTAAAGCTCTGATACCAACTTGTAACACCCTAAAAATAGGGATAACAAAAACTTTCCATAAATGGAGAAGTGGTATAAAGTTTGTCATAGCAAGAGCTACCCAAAAAGGGGAAATATACAAACAACCTGTTTAATCACAAATCTGTAATTTAACGGATAAATAAACAACAACCAACTAATCTAATTTCTACATCTAGAAAAGAGATTACAAAAGGGGTGTTATCTATAAACCTAAATTGTTCCAAGAATAGTTCAAGTGCCAAAATCCCCAAGCTCTTGCCCAAAGCATCTAAACTTGCCTAGGAGTCGCGCCGCTAACACCTGAGATACACATCGACACCAAACCAGTGTTAGGCCAAAAAGCCTAGTGAGTTGGACAATAATAAGCATGTATGAACAATCACAATTTCTTATCAGCAGTTAACCAGTATCCAAATATATGTGGAGTCATTAGGGGAGACCCAAAGCACCAATCAATTCCACTCCAAAGAGTCAATGCACCTTGATGCCCTTAACAAGGAACACCCCAAAGGCCCGACACACCCGGAGATCAGACTGTAAAGGAAACTTTCCGAGTGGCGGAGGTCTAGGCACATACCATCCCGGTGGTGCCCCAAGACTACATTCTCCTAGTGAACTTGCCTTGATTCATCCAACATAATGCATATAGGAGGTCCTTTGGTATATTTCAACCCAACATATTTCCATACCGACTACGGGTACAATGTTACCATCCTATCCTTATGGAGTCCAACAAAAGTCCCAAATGACAATTATACTCATCATGCATATAAATATGTCACCAAAGTGATATTTCCAACTAAAACCATCATAACACACATATATGCATACATCTAACATATCAAGGTATCCATTTTATATATCCATGGGGAAAAGCCCCAAATAATGGTACACATAACATAAAACATAGTATATCACCAATATCCATATTTCTAACCATTTTCATCAAGAAATCCCAAATACTTGAACACATAGAGAATGAAATAACAAATAGAAGATTATGATGTGTATCTAGTTTTAACAAAGGTTTAGTAAACTCACAATCTAGGTTTTGAACCCAAAACCTAGAAAATATGGAAACCCTAGAAGTTGGAGAAGGTGAGACTTGAAGGTGAGAAATGAGAATCTTGAAGAACACTTCAATGGGGACACTTGGATGAAGCTTGATGACCACTTAATGCTCCCACCAACCCAAAACCCTAGCACTAAATGAGTATGTGTTTGAAACTCCCAAAAATCGCCTAAGAGAGAGTTCTCCCGTTTTTTGTAAAGTGATAAGTGAGAAATGAGACTGTCAAGTGCATTAAATCGGCCAACCCCCCGCGGACGATAGCGCCCGACGATAGTGCCAAGGGCACTATCGCGTGTCACAATTGCGAAGGCTCCCCCCTCCACGGTACAAACTCGGCGATAGTGCCCTCCGCGATAGTGCCATGGCACAATCGCGGGTTACCCCGAACCCTCTGTACACCTTCGGCGATAGTGCCCTCGCGATAGTGCCAAGGGCACAATCACGTGACACAATCGATTGGCACCCGAAACAGCCCGAAAGCTCAACCGAAAACGATAACGAGCACAAGGTTTGCACGATTAAAGATGGTAAATCAATACATGACATTTTAACATAATTCAAGATCATAAAATGTACACAAAGACACACATTCACACATAAGCGAAATTAATGCATTAAGGGGGACATAATACTTACCTTAAGAATTTACGGGTGTTACACACTACATTTGGGATTTTTGGACATTTTGATAGAGGGTCACAAATCAATGTGTTTTAACGTTTTATTGCATAAAACGATCTTTGGTCAAAGAAATATACTTTTGAATGGTTGTCTGTTTTTATGCATCATTCATGAAAAGGAATGTTTTATGAAGCATTACTTGCATATTTATGTGAAGTATTTGAAATTATGTATATAGTCCCATTTTATGATTTCTATTCTTACCGGCAGTTACACTTGGAAATGCATATTTGAAAATAAATGAGTCTTTAGGACTTCGGTCTGGTTTAATAGCTCAATTGTGAAATACCAAGTATGATGGCGGTTAATGCGCATCATTTGAGAATTACATGTTTTGAGTGCGTTGGTCATTCAATTGGAGTCATGTACTGTTTAGACTGTAATGCAGTGGGTTTATATGCATATGAGTCGGTCTTTATTATTTAAAAAGAAAATGGGCTATTATCTATAAGTTGTTTATTTTAAAGTGCTTGTGTTTTACATTAAATTGTTAAATGCTGATAAGTTTTGGGTTATTTGGTTATATTTAACTTTTTAAACTTATGTAACACACATCTTTGTGATTTTGGGCACTTTGATAAATAAATCATTTTGATATATTTCTTTTACGAAGTAATATATAAATGGAAGTCATTTTATATAATTGTCCATTTGGTGCATACAATTTTATGAACCTTTTCAGAAATGCATATTATTGTGTTAGATTGCATTTTGAAAACATAAGGGTATGAATCCAATTGGGAAAATGGTTTGTCTCAATCAACAATGAGATTTTATTTATTTATACTTTTGGGTCGTGTTTGCATAATAGTTGGTCAAACGTGTTTCAAATAGTTATATCGGCTTCCAATTGCGTATTCACGTAAACTGTTGGATCGTTGGCTCGGTTTTGACTAAATGGAGTCTTGAGGACATTTGTCCGATTTAAAAATAGTGGTGGAAATTTTATAGGCGTCCAGTGGTATTATTTCCCCTTTGAGTTTAGTGGGAGCAGTTCAGTTGCACATATCATGTATGCATATTTTATTGGAAATTCCGTCATGGTATTTCAGCCAATGTTTTGGAACGATGAGAACATGTTTATATTTGGCTCTGAACTCGAAAATGACATAAATTATTTCATGTTTTAACCGGGTACATACACATATCAATCTACTAGCTTTGCGAAATAATCGATCACATGCAAGTTTTGTTGTGAAATCTTATTCCGTGCCGCATTGTGACTAAAAGAGAGAAAACTTTAAGAGTTCGATATTATGAGCATGTTGTCTCGGGTTTTGCAAACATTGTATTTATACAGTTGGAATTAAACTAAATGCTCTTACAATTGCTCAAATCGCATGCATATGTCTTTACTAAATCTTGGAGAATAAACCGATGTATGCGAGTCACTATGAGAAGTTTTATTTCATGACATTTCATGGTTAATTGCAGAAATTTTAAGGTTCGATTTTGTGAATCTCCCTTATGTAATTTTGTATGAAAGTCTTGTTATACATTGTTTTAGTACGTAAAACTATTTCTCATTCGTTACATAAATTATACTGTTGGTGTGAGTAATCGTATGAAAGATTTTTGGTATTTCGGATAGAACTTTTGCCCGGAACATATTTCAGTTATTGATTTTACTGATAGGAGTTTTCCGCAATACATGAGATGAAGTTCCGGTTTGCATGTCGTTGTATTTACAATTTTGGGTAAGTACGTTTTATCGGTGCGGCCCAAATTTGAACCGCGAATAATATATATATATATATATATATATATATATATATATATATATATATATATCCTATTATGTTACTACATTTGGGAAATGATCGGACGTATATAGGTCTTGTTGGAAACTTTATCTTCCGACGTTTTGTGTCAAAGTAAAAGATTTTAAAGTTGAAGTTGTGAAATCCTCTTTTGGGAGTTGTACAAACTTTTATTGCACATGTTATGGAACGGAAAGTTATTTTCATACGCATAGCATAAATTGATGCATACTATGACCCTGGTAGTCCGTTTTAAAATTTTGCTACGCATCTTTCGTTATCGTTGTATTAGTGTAAGTAATGATCAAATGAGTTTTGAAAATGGTTTATATGTGTGACATTGGTGACCAATTTTGAAACCTATCGAATGTACGATAGTCTATTTTCACCGCACGTTTAATTGTTATAAAACTTATGTATTTGAGAGTTTTATAAATTTCAAATTGGCATAGTAGTGTGAAAAACCTTGAACTCATTGGGCTATAGGTGTAAGCCCCCTCGTGTTAGAAGTCGATAATCAGGATTAAAAGAGTCCTCGGATTTTGAGGCGTTAGACATGTGCTTTCTCCCAGTTAGTTAAGTAACGATCTTTAGGCTTCGTTAAACCTACGGATTAAAATCGTGTTCGGTTGTTTGGATATGGTCGGTTTTGGAATTGTGGGAATTTGGTATGACGGCATGCTATATGTCGGTGGTGTACTATATTGTTGGGTATTCGTGAATAATGATGATGTTATGGTTGACTGGTAAGGATGTTGGATTTGGGTGACTACTCCCAAGAGTAGGTGTCAACTTTGAATCGGCATTGCTAATCAGAAAGGAAATATTTGGTAGTATGCCCACGTTTGCAGAATGGCCATCTCGAGGTTAGGTGTTGGCGCTTGATTTTGAGGACAATAACTGTGGTGTGCTTCAATGTATTTCCGTTAGATCTGGTGCATCTGCAGGACGAGTGGAAAACTTAAGAAAATTAGATGTCGATAATTAAGAAATCAATCATGGGTATTTTGATAATTCTCAGGACTTTTGCTGATTTGGAAATCGATGTTTGAGTTCATGGTGGGAGTTTAGTGGTAATTTTTATTGGAGACATTTGGTGAGAATGTTGAGGTAGACTTAAATTACAAATCTATTATTGAAGAGACCTTGATGCGTCGTATTTAGAAGTAACTAAGGGAAAGGTTTGTTTTGGGGTATTCTTGGTGGAAATGACTAAATAAGGTCGTGAGTTGTTCTGGAGTTAATATGAACAACATAAGGTTGGGAGGCGACCGAGATTTAATGTTAAGAATGTGATTAAGCTAGAACTTAACGTTTATCCTGCTTTGGGTGAGTTATATGGAAAGTTGAGGTTGAGTTGGCGATGGTTCGTTATAAGGAACGCAGCGATAACCTCAACGGGGATGTAATCGGGTTCGTATATGAGGTAAGGTTTAGTGAAGGTATTCCTTTTGGACAGGGAATCATTTGACCTCGCCAAGGGAGATATTGGGTGATTGGTTGGTGCTAGATTTCGAGGACGAAATCTCTTTTAAGGTTGGGAGGATTGTAACACCCCGATTTTTCGAAAGGTATCATTTCAAGTTTATACAGAAACCGATATATTAAGGAAAAATAAGATATTTGATTTTGGTCTTGAATCCTTGGTTTTATAGTCTTGATGGATAAAGGATTCAATTACGAGACCAACGGTTCTTTCCAGAGCGAAAACGGAGCTATAACGAAGAAGTTATGACCAAAACAGTTTCGGTACGTGCTAGGCTATAATGGCCGGCGATTGTGACAGTGTCATAATCGCCTGTCATGGTCGCCAGAGCCCGAAAACTCTCGATACAATCTCAGCGATTGTGCCCGGCGATTATGACATTGTCA
The DNA here is from genome assembly GCA_954870635.1 of Arctium minus. Taxonomy (NCBI): domain Eukaryota; kingdom Viridiplantae; phylum Streptophyta; class Magnoliopsida; order Asterales; family Asteraceae; genus Arctium; species Arctium minus. The sequence goes on from OX941096.1 coordinate 47,088,006, forward strand.
CTATAGCCTGGCACAATCGCCTGGGTGTATCAGAGTGTTAAAATCGCGATTTTCAGCCCCAAACTTCATTTCTTCATATCTCTCTCATTTCAACTCCGATTTTGGTGATTCAACTTGCTACGGTTTCGTCTTTGAGAGATCTTCAAGGATCAAGCAAGAGATTGGAAGTTTATTGAAGTATTCTAGAGAATTTTGTGGTGGTAAGCTTCTCATCTCTCCCTATTCATCTTCTTCCCCAAAGTTTTCTAGGGTTTCATCCACCCTTTGTTCTCCCTTTCATAGATTAAAGGTTTGTAATGATTTTGGTGAACTAGAGGTGTTTTGGTTGGTGGATTCAAGCTTTGGTTAAGGTAATCTTCTATTCTCTTCGGTTATGGAAGTTAGGGTTTCGGTATTAGTTGAGGTATCCATGTACATGGTTTGGGAAACGATTCTTTGTGGTTGATTATGTATATTTATGGTTGGAACCTTGTGGATTAGGTTTTGGAAGATTTGGTTTGAAGAACCAAGTTTCTTCAAGGAAAGCTCTAAGTGGGTAAAATCTAGATTTAGTCTAAATCTAGCAAGGTGAGTTTACTAAACTTTTGTTAAAACTGGATACACATCATATTTGCTTATTTGTTGTTATTATCACATATTTGCTCAAAATGGTCATCTTTACGAGTTTAAGTATTTGATGGTATTTCCATGAGATTATGTGAGATATATGTATATGAAGTATCATCCCATGATTTACTCTATGTTGTGTAATTATTTGGGGATTTCCACTATGTGTGCCACAATGGGTATTTTACATGAAAAAGGAATATATGTTTGGTATATTATGATGATTTCATTTGGAATATACTCTTGGTGATATTGTATCTACAACGTGGCTATGTGGATATTTAAGTCTTATGTTGGACTCATGCTATGAGGAGGGTCATATTGTACCCACGGTTGGTATTGAATTATATTTGGTTGAAATACACCTAAAGGACCTCCTATATGCATTATGTTGGACGAACCAAGTCAGTTCACAAGGAGGATGTAGTCTTGGGCGCCACTGTGATGGTATGTGCCTAGACCTCCGCCATTCGGGGAATTTTCTTTTGGAGTAGTCTCCGGGTGTGCCGGGCCTTGGGATGTTCCTTGTTAAGGGCATAAAGGTATATCGACTCTTGGGGTGGGCTTGATTGGTGCTTTAGGTCTCCCCTAATGACTCCACATATATTAAACACTGGTTAACTGTTGATAAGAATTGTATTTGTTCATGCATGCTTATTATTGTTCAACTCACTAGGCTTTTTGGCCTAACACTTGTTTGGTGTCGATGTGTATCTCAGGTTTTAGCGGCATCGGTCCTAAGCTGGCGTAGTGCTTGGGTGAGAGATTTGGGAATATCGCTTTTGGACTTACTATTGGTAGAGAATCCTTTGGGTCTATAAATGACACCCTTGGTTGTAATCTCTTTTCTGGTTATAGAAATTAGATTAGTTGGTTGTTATTTATTATCCGTTTAATTACGATTGTATTTAAACAGGTTTGTGTATTTTCCCTATTTTTGGTAGGCTCTTGCTTTGGCAATTTTAAATACCGCATGTCCGTTTTTCGGATTTTTGTTATCCCTATTTTTAGGGTATTACAATATTAATGATAATTACATACTCTGGTGCGTTGGTCATTCCTATGTAGTCATGTAGTTTTAGACTATGTTGCATTGGATCCATAGGCACGTAAGTCAGTCTTTATTTGATGGTCAATTGGGTATTACGGGGTTGGACTCCGGGACCCATGTTTTATAACCTTAACCTTTCAAGTGTACAGTAGGAGGGTTGAGTACGGTTGTGTTGTCGTGTTGATGGGCGTTTGGGGACTCCGCCATGTCGGGGCAATGCCTTGGTTGTAACCCCCGACAGTGTCGGACCTTTGGTGGTATTCATGGTAATATTTGATAAGGTCAACTATCTTTTTTGGTGTAGCTTGAAGGGAGTCGTAGGGACACTTGGGCTTTTATGTTGTGAAGTGTCATACGATTAACGTTGTATGAGTGGCATACTTTTGTGTTCCTCCACTCTCAATGGATACGGGTCTCCCCCGTTGTCGGCCAGCAGTATTTTTGATAGTTAATTGTCCATGCTTAACATTTGGATTTCATTCTATTTTATGGTCGCGTGAGTATTGAATATTTGTTCCATGTTTTCTGTGGGATTTTATATTTATATGGATTTTTTCCCATGATTTATGAGTTGAATATTAACCCTACCCATGTTTTCGGTGTTTCGGGATACGAAGTTTTATCTGCGTTTTATAAATTGGGAGTCCGTTTTCTATTCAAGTTTTGGGTGAGTTTTGGGTTGCATCACTTTATAAAGAATGTTTTGTATTGGAGCGTTCGCCCTTAAAATGCACGTTATTGGAAAACGAGTCGTTTTCATATTTAAAGTAAATCATTTGAAAGATTGTGCTTTAAGTTGCATTCTTTCCTTTCTAACGATATATTTATTCACGTCGAAAACTCTTGAACTCACTAGGCGTTAGCCTAACCTTTTTATTTGTCGGCATGTGTATCAGGTCCCGGTTGGGGTATGCTTCTAGCGACACTGTGAAGAAATGGGTACTAGATCTATACGCGAGGGTGAGTAGCTTGGTGAAGTCTTCCGCAGTTATCTTGAGAATAGCAACATGTATTTTGGTTTAGTAACACCCGATCCTTTTATTAGTCTTTATGTAAGACTCAATCCATTTCGTTAATGGTTATATCTAGAATAGTATTTCGAGGATGAACTTGTTGTAAGAGATTTTATCTTTCTTTGAGGTATTACTGAAAATTTTAAATTAGTTTTTGTTTCCAAATTTGAGGGTGTTACATCATATGAGAATCAGTTAATTAGTTCATATGTGAATCTGTTAATTAGTTCAACTGATTCACATATGAATCTACAGTTAATTAATTCATATATGAATAAGTTAAGTAGTTCATATATTAATCAGTTAAAAGAGTTCATATGTGAATTGCACTGGTTCACATATGAACATATAGTTCATATGTGAATCATACAGGTTCATATATGAACTCGTCTCGTGTATTTGTAAAAACTACGAAACTGTCATTCTATTTTTGGAATAGCTGCAACTTTTGAACAGTCAAAGTCGCAATTGTTGATCAGTCAAAGACGCAATATTTGACCAGTCAAAGACGCAATATTTGACCAGTCAAAGACGCAATATTTGACCAGTCAAATCCGATCTTGACCATATGAAAGACTAAGATTACTTCTCTATTTCTCACACATTTATCATTTCTTAAATGAATCTAAGGCTTAAAAATCCCGATATTACAATTAGAACTGCTAATATAGAATATAGTCCATTAGATAAAGAAGAATTTAAAAAATAAATACCAGAAATACTAGATCAAGGATTAATTAGAAAATCAGAAAGTCCTCATAGATCAGCAACATTCGTATATATATATATATATATATATATATATATATGTATATATATATATGTATATATATATATATGTATATATATATATATGTATATATATATATATATGTATGTATGTGTATATATATATATATATATGTATGTGTATATATATATATGTATGTATGTATGTATGTATTTTGAGTAAATTATGTTTTTCGTCGATGTGGTTTCGAAATTATGGTTTTCATCTTTGTGGTTTGCAATTCATTGCTATTTTCGTTCTTATGATTTGTTAATAATTGCGAATTTTGTCCTTTGGTTTTAAAATTGTGGTTTCCATCTATATGGTTTACAATGCATTGCTATTTTCGTCTCAGAGACTAACTTCTATCTTTTAAGTATAAGAGAAGAAAACAACAATAAATTACATGCCAGTGGACAAAAAATAACAATAAATTCATGATGACCAAGACAATAATAAATAATAAAGAGTGAACTACACTGGTGGTCCCTGTGGTTTACTCAAATTTCGGATTTAGTCTCTAAAACAAACTATCTACACTAGTGGTCTCTAAATTTTCATTTTCATAACATCCAAGGTCCCTCCACTTAACAACATTAGTTAACAACCGTTATGAAGGATTAATTGGTCTTTGAATAAACTATAAGGACCAAAAGTGTAATAAGCTTAAAAATTTGATGTGGTTGACATTTTTTTTCATTAAAAAATATTTTATATATTTAATCATAAATCTAATTTCTTAAAATAAAAGGTATATATTAAATATACAAATTATATTTATTTACAAACTATCAAATTCACAAAAAAAAAAAGTTAGCTCTTAAAAATTTTCAAGTTTAGAAAAACAAATAAAATCAAGATAAATTCACATATTTTTTAGTATTTGGAATATGCAAATAAAATATTGAAAATTAAGTTGAGACGTTCAGTTAACATGAGATTATTAACAAATAATTAAATAAAAAAATAAAAATTAAGATTAAAAAAAACACTGATTATTCAAACAATTAATAAAAACTATCACTACAAACAAATTAGATTTATATGACGCAAAAAAAAGTTAAACGTCGTAAACACCCATCTTTTTATAGGACGTTTGTTTTTATAAAAAAAACTTTTTTAAATGATCTCATATAAAATTGCTAATGCGACGCTATGTATTATAAGTGTTCTAAAAACTTATTAGGACGCCTAAAAGCGTCTTATAAACTTATTGCAATGCAATTACGTAAAACTTATTTAGGTGCTTAATTTTTTTGACGTCATATAAACCTAATTTTGTTCGTTGTAATGGTAATTTTTCTTAATTATTTGAATAATCAGTGTTTTTTAAATCTTAATTTATAATTTTTATTTTGTTGCTATTTTAATTATTTGTTGTTTGAGTATATATATATATGTTAACCGAACTTAATTGTTAATATTTTGCTCTCGTATTTCAATTCCCAACTTAAAATATATGTGAATTTATCTTGATTTAACGCTAATTTTTTGTGATTTTAATAGGTTTTAAATCAATATAAATATTTTTATTTAATATGTATTTTATTTTAATAAATTTGATTTGAGATTGGGTATATAAAATATTTTTTAATATAAAATTAAAAAAGAACGGAAATCACATTAACTTTAGAATAGATTACACAATTAGTCCCTATAGTTTGTTTAAAGATCGATTAATCCTTCATAACGATTGCTAACTAATGTTGTTATGTAGAGGGACCGTGAGTGTTATGAAAATAAAAAAGTTAAGGACCATCAGTGTAGATAGTTTATTTTAGGAACCAAATCCAAAATTTGAACAAACCATAGGGGCCACTAGTTTAAGGGGTTGTTTGTTTACCTCTTAATGGTTTCATTAAGAGGCAACCTCTAAATCGTTAGGAGGTGAATCATGTTTGACAGAAAAAAGGTTGTCTCTTAATGATTCCAAAACCCTCTGAATCATTTTGTATCCTGGGTCTCCCTTAACCATTAAGCGCCCTGATTTCATTTTGAACAATTAACAAACAATCATATTTCATATTGCACTATATCATAAGAGTCTCTTAATCATTCTGCACCAAACCATTCAACAACTGCCAAACATCCTCTGTTTGGTTGGTTTTCCATTAAGTTCTGTATGGATAAAGGTGTTTGTGTGGATTAATCTGTCTGTATAGATTTAGAAGATTTTTATTTGAGAGAGTTTTTTCATAAATGAAAGAAACATTTTTTTAATGGGAGGGACTGGTTTGGAAAAAACTTGGCATTCTGCATAAAGCTCCACCTTAAAATCTTACTGAATAAGCCACTTTCTATATCATTAAGCTACTACCAAACAGTCATATATAGCTGACTGAATAAGCTGTGAGTCTCATTAAACTCATTAAGCTGCTAACAAACAGGCCCTAAGTCACTCAATAATAAACCATAAAAATGAAAATTGTAATTTAAAAAACACAAAAACGAAAATAACAATTTTCAACAATCTCTAGGTATGAAAAACGTAATTTTTCAATAGTTTAACCCAAATCACGAATATATTTAGATGCGAGTATAGTAATACAATATTTTTACGATGTTATACAATATTTACAACTTATTAATATGTTTTAATTTTATGAAACTAAATTATAACAAATTGATAAATGATAAACATATTTTAATATAAAATACTCGTAGAGACCTACTTATTAAATAAAATACTCCATAAAATTGATAACTAATAGAAAATTCTTTCATTCCCTTGTAACCGTACAAATATATTAAAAAAATGTATCAAGTTATATGAGTTAATTAAACTTCTAAATTGTAAATTTATTTAAGTATCTATAAGACTAAAGGGTTGTTTTTTTTTTTAAAAAACCCTCTTAATGACTTTTAAGTCTGAATCGTTCAGACCTTTTTATATATCACCTCTTATTAATCATAACTAAATTAAGACTTCAGACTTTATACCTCTTAAAAAACAAACGGCACCTAATTCTATAATATAACTTTTTGACTGCTTTTTAAAATTGTTGTGTTAATTAATTGTCATAATAATGTATGGAAAATGGTGTGAAACAAGTTGAAATTTGCTATTGGTTGTATAAGTCTTCAAATTGGAATTGGCTTCCATGGTTGAACAGTTAATTCCCATTATATTATTGAGCTAGGGTTAGTTGTGTTCATTTTAGTTCTTTTTTTTATTGTAACTTTTAAGATTTTGGATATTATGTTCCAAATATTCAATTATATATATATATATATATATATATATATATATATATATATATATATATAGGCTCAAACGAGCGACGCATACTATTTAAGAAAACTGTAAATTATATATGATTCGACATTAACGACCAAAATAATGGACGCAGACGACTTTGGCCGCAACTTATGTCGCGTGAATTATATATGATTTTATACGTGAATCATATATGATTTTGTATTGATTCGGTCGTTCTTGTGTTTTCTTAAATAGATATTGTTCTCGTATGAACCCACATATCTCTCTCTCTCTCTCTATATATATATATATATATATATATATATATATATTTGACCAGGTTCAGGGGAAAACCGTAAAATAAATGGAAAACCAAAAAATCACGAAAATATTAATGAAAAAGTATATCAATATAAATGTCAAATTAACGAGAAAAATATGATCGATTTTTTGTGTGTAATTTGTTTAATTCGAATTTTGATCATATTTTGTATTTTTTTCGATTTAAAAAATAAGGAGTGGGGGATTTTTTTCAATTTAAAACTAAAGTTGTAACCACATTTTTAATCACATCTATTGGATCAATTAATCTAACGATTGATTGAATGATTTTCGGTTTTTCATTTATTTTGGGTTTTCCCTTAAAACTCCCTCTATATATGTGTGTGTGTGTATGTTTTGATCTTTAATATTTTACTAGAAACATATTCGCGCAATGCAGCGAGATACATCACGATTTAATGTTTCCTTTTATTTTTTGTTTTTTTATCGATTTGCAGTACGATTTTGGATGGTTTTAAGAGAGTGATACTGTTTTTTTTTATAAATTTGTTTAATTTATGCTTAATAATATAATGTTTTTTATATAAAAAATTTAAGTATTTTGTTAGAATTTAATGATTATCTTATATATTTTAAATTCTTTATATTTAAATTGAGATGTTTATCCTGTTTTGATTATGTTTATCAGTTAGTTATGAATTCAAACATATATCTTTATAAATTTGTACTCATGCATCATGATTTGTAATCTTGAATTGTAAGTAATGTGTATCAATAAACAATACTTAATGCATATGTTTATCAGTTAGTTATGAATTCAAACATATATCTTTATAAATTTGTACTCATGCATCATGATTTGTAATCTTGAATTGTAAGTAATGTGTATCAATAAACAATACTTAATGCATAAAAGTTTGTTTTTAAGAGTTTCTTAGATGGTTTAATAATAATGTAATTTATTTTAGGTTTAATAATATAATGATTTTTTTTTATAAAATAAGCATTAAATATTCTATTAGATTTTCTTAATTATATTTTAGATTTTTTATATTTAAATTTTGATTTTTATCCTGTATTTAGTTATGCGGTGAGTGATTTTAGGAGAGTTAAAGTGGTTAGAAATAATGATTGCAAGTTAATAAATAGTATTAAATGTAGTACATAAATCTTTAATAATTGTTTTTAAGATATTTTAAGTAATTAGCATTAGGTACATTAAACTTTATCAATTGTTTTTAAGAGATTTTAAGTAATTAACATTAGGTACATTAAACTTTATCAATTGTTTTTAAGAGTTTTTTTTTATAAATACTTAATAATATAGTATATATATTTGAGTTTTTTTATCATCTATACTTAAATAAGTATCACTACAACCAAAGACACCTTTTAGGACGTCAATTAGCGTCCTAAAAAACCTATTTAATATGACCCTTAAATTTATAAGATCAAATCATGGGTGTCTACGTTACTATAAGTTTTTAAGACAAAATTAAGCGTCCTAACAAGCTCTATGATTATGAATGTATAAAATGTTTTATGTAACATTAAAAGCGTCATAATAAAGTATAACGCATGACACATTTTATGTGGTTGTAAATATGTTTACCTGCTATTACATTTAGTAACACATATCGGTGTCCTAATTAGTGGTTTTATAGGACGTCATATTAGTCTAATAGATCGTATAAATTAAATATCCTATCAACTCTTTTTACAAAATATTTTTTTCCAAAGTGTCCTATTATTAGCTTTTATAATAATAAGACGTTAGATTAGGTTTATACAACCTGCAAATTAAGTGTTTTATCATATTTTATCAATAAGAATACATTACCTGGCGAAAGATCATGTGAGAAGTTGAGTTAACGTGAAAAACGTGAGAACTGGATCTGAACCATTGATCACTTATAATCTCAAACCCACACATGAATCGCGTTTCATAAGAGAATTGATCTGGTGCATCTCGATGCATCTTATCTCGTGCATTTCATCCTAATGTGCATCCAACGGTTGATAACCGTTTCTCCCGCTTCTCACGTTAACTCAACTTTTCACCAAAAGCCAACTCAACGTTCTATTATATCTTTTGTATAACTTTTCTGAAAGGTGTTCTAAAAAAGCATCACATAAACCTTTTTTTTTTTAATTATCATTTTTGTTTTTATAAGAAACCGATATAACAGATAAGAATGATTGATGGTATTTATGACGATAAAACTCGAAAGCTTTATTTTATTATGTGATAAATAAATTGGTGATTCTTGGAAACTAATCCATGAGGGTTCCTTTATGCTTACCCGTGGGGTACTTTGGGAATACTTTTAAACTTTAAAATTTATATGATAATGAGTTGCTAAAGAAGGACATTATGATTATTTAAAAAAAATCATGATAACTTTTAATATGTACAAAAAATTATTAGTGATCAAACTGAAATTTTGTTAAAGTTGTTACTTAGTGAGATTAGCCCAGTCAGTAATGAATGACTAATAAAATTGTATTGAATTATAAAGGATAGTTCAACTGTTAGACCTTTATATGTTCTACAGATGTCATCAATCCAAATCTTCTCAGTACGACTAAAAGGTTTACTTGACTATTAATTTAAGACCCGTTAAATTAATCAGACTGCACCCAAACTGACGGTTACAACCAAGATTACCAAAGTAATACATTGTATTTGGTTTTTTTTTTAATCTCCAAATGTTTTCTTTTTCAATATATATATATATTTATATATATATATATATATAATATTGAAATGTGTGTTTTTATATGGCCACTTTCAATATCCCGACATAGCAATATTTGTTTTTGACCAATCTAGAGGTTTCTTTTTACCTAGTCCAACTAGGAATCTTGGACTTGTTTGTTCTTTTTTTAATTTCTAAAATGTAAAATAAAAAAAAAACAATTGAAACTGTTTTTTCTGATTAACTTGTGACATTTATATAAAATATTTGTATATGGTCTAAATAAACTTTAAATTTTTTGATCAACGTATGTTATGTCAAGAAATTAATAGCAGTTTTTATGGGACAATATGAAACCCTGGTAATATTATCATCAAGATGAGAGAATATAAAAAAAAAAATGAAGCTTCTTTTGAAGGACCACGAATACGATTGAATTTCTTTTCATGTCAAAGAGTTGATATGTAGTGTAAAATTTCATCTACCTCAGGTTCAAATACGGGCACTGCCAAAGTCCTTGTGACCATGGAGGTTCACCTGCGATGAGTATGACTCCATGTCATTCGTGGTCGCTCGAGGGATTAGTCAGTGTGCGTAAACTAGCCCGGAAACCCACTGTTATCCAAAAAAGAAACATACATGCAGGGTTCTAAAAGGCACGCCATGGCATAAAATGCATTTATGTTGGTATGATAAGGCCTATTAACATTTGGGTAAGGCGTGACTCACACCATGGCGTGCCGCAACGTGCGTTTTTTGCAAGACATTATTTTTTTTCACTTTTATGTTTTTATACTTTTAACTTTAAATTTTACACCTTCGCAGGCTTACCTAATTGGCTAATCACATCACTTACAATTCATCGGTTTACATTTGTCACGAAATCATGGCTAAAACAACGTTGTAAAACTCTTCCAAGTTTCATTTTGAATATTTGATCTCAATATTTTTATGTCACGTCTTAGACGTGGCGTCCTTGCTATGAAGTGTAGGACCTAAGACTTGATCGTGATGTATTAGTTTTGTTCAAATGGGCATGAAGCCTATGACTTCTGGGCATTAGGCCCAGTTAAGACCCAATCATGGATCGATGACGTGCATGATTCGTTAAACTTTTGGATTAACAAAATAGTTAAGGATTGATTTTCGAAAATAATAAATTAAATTTTATATTTTTAAAATTAAATCATATATAAAATTTCTGATTGAAGTTAAAAGTAAATTATGTTATGTATAAACACAAATGTATAATAATATACATACATAATTGGATCATACTATATTGTACGAATGCACTTGTAGTTCAAAGCCCAAAGATCTATGAATTAGCCCATGCTTAACTAGCCAAACATATATCATTGGTGTTGTTTTAAGCCAAATAATTCAAGGGAAAGTCCAAAAACACCAACTGCTTTTTCATTTTTGTATGATTAAGTCTGTGGACAATTTTTTTGAACAAATAAACCTTTGAATTTCCTAAACCAAGATATTACGATAAGGATAGATTTTGATATATCTTTTCAATATGGAAGATATTTTGACATATCTTTTAAACATGCAAGATATGCATCATCTCTTCAAAATGTTAGGAAGATATTTGTTTTAATAGTTTCATTTGTTTCCTAGGTTTCCTAGTTGATCTAGAACTTTTGGTGTATAAATTTAGTTGCTTTTTTGAATGAATGATGCACAAATTTTCCCATTCATATTCTCTGTTATGGTATCAGAGCCAAAAAGGCTAGGATACTCAAGCGAAAGCCATGGCCGGTGAGGAAGCACCAGAGCCACCACCACCACCAAAAATTGAATACAACTCACCTTTCTATTTAGGACCTCAAGATCGTCCTGGCGATTTCCCCACACCAGCAAGATTGCGTGGAGACAACTATGATGATTGGGCAGGATCGATACGAACAGCCTTGAGAGCAAGTCGCAAGTTTAGATTCTTGGATGGCATGTACATGACACCAAAGTCTTAATGTAGCGAAGACGATTGGTGGACAATTTAGTCCATGTTTGTCTCTTGGTTGATGAATACCATAGACCCGAGGTGAGATCTACTCTTTCTAACTATGATGATGCCTATTTGTTATGGAAGCATTTGAAAGACCATTTTTCAGTTGTTAATGGACCGAGAATTCAACAAATAAAAATGAGCATATCGAAGTGTGAACAAACCGCTGCCATGACTGTTTCCACATACTACGAAAATTAAATGTTTTGTGGGATGAATTGAGCAGTCATGAACCTATCCTGGGTTGTGAGTGCGGTCTTTGCAAATGCAATCTCGTGAAGATGAACGATTACATCAATTCTTGATGGGTTTCTATAGCCCATATTATGCTTAGATTCAATCCACACTGCTTTCACAAGACCCCTTGCCTTCGCTCAATGATAAGTACTCAATTTTGAGTACTTAAGCACATTTCTTTTAGTCTTTTAGATAGGATTTTTCACTTCCAAATCCCATTTTGAGTCATTTTCTACCTTGTTTCCCATTTATTTGGTTTTGGAGCTGAATTTGTGTGGTTTACTTGTTTTATTAAGATTGTAGGCTAATTTGGTTATCTTTTGAAAATCTATTTGGAATCAGGGCATGCTGCAGAATTGACACAACACGGAACTGATGGTTCTTGGAAGGAAGAAATGAAGAAGATAAAAGGCTAATGTTGGGAACTGAAGATGTGTCTAAGTGATTAATACTGCTAGGCTTTCATGAGTACTACTGCTGAGATAAGTCACTACTGCTGAGCCTGATTAATACTGCTTGAAGAAATTAATACTGCTGAGCATAGTTAGTGTTGTTGGTGAAGATTAATACTGCTCAGAGTGTTAATGCTGCTGTGACTTAATACTGCTTATTTGATAGTAAAGATATGCGCAAATCAAGGCTTAAAGATAATCATGGAAGGTTGAAGATAACTATGGAAGAATATACAGAAGATCTTTTAAGTTTTGTAATTATCTTTCATTTTCAGTATATGTATAGATGTAGTCAGAATAGTTTTAAAGATACGAGATTTCTAAGTTTTTGTTTTAGAGAGAGAATTAACCTCAAGGTTTACAATCCTAATTCTAGAGAAGTAGAATTGTCTTGAATTAGATCCTGTCAAGTGGTATCAGAGCCTAGTATTCTCAGAAACCTTCATTCATCATGGACAACACAGTTGAATCAACCAGTACTCTTGTTTCAAAGGTTCCCATGCTCAAACCCAATGAGTTTAACATGTGGAAAATTAGGATCAAGTAGTACATCCTCCTTACAGACTTTTCTATGTGGGACATTGTTGAGAATGGTCCCTCTGTTGAAGGTAAAATTGGACAAGATGGAAGAAGACCACCTCCAAAAACTGATGCTGAGAAGAAAGTGAGACAATTGGAGATGAAAGCCTTAAGCACTCTGCTTTTGGCCATCCCCAATGAATATCAACATCAGTTTCACCACTGCACTGATGCCCAAATTCTATGGAATGCTTTAGAGAAGAGATTTGCTGGCACCAAGAGCACTAAGAGGAATCAAAGGGATATTCTCAAGCAGCAATATGAGAATTTTACATCTTCAAAGAATGAGTCTATGACTCAAACTTTTGACAGATTCAATAAGTTAATTGGTGAGTTGGCTACTGTTGGAGTTCATATGGAACAAGATGATGTCAACCGAAAGTTTCTCAGATCTCTTGGAGATGAATGGACCATGTACACTGTCTCATTCAGACAGAATGACATGTTGGAAGAAAAGGAACTGGATGATTTGTATAATGATCTGAGAGTATTTGAATCTGAGGTGGAAGCAAAGAAGAAGCCTACTGGATATGTTCATAATGCTGCACTCCTATCAGCATCAACTGATTCTACTGCTAACCCTGAATCAGTTAATGCTGCCAGTGGAGTAAATCAAGAAAAAGGCAATGAATCTGTCTTTGAAGCCTTTCTTTCCAGTCATGGTAACTCCTCTTTAATCAATGATGACTTGGAACAGCTTCATCCTGATGATCTTGAAGAGATGGATATTAAATGGCAGATGGCCATGCTTTCTATGAGGGTGAAGAAGTTCATCAAGAGGACTGGGAGGAACAACTTCTCTCAAAGAAGAGAAGATGGAGCAGGCTTTGATAAGTCAAAGGTGGAGTGCTACAAGTGTCACATGAAGGGACACTTTGCCAGGGAATGCAGAAGTGGAATGTCTCAAAACAACCACCAACAAGCTCAGACTGGAAGCTTCAACCAGAACAGAAACTCTGCTCAAGCTCTTGTTTCTCAACAAGGAATGGGGTTTGACTGGAGTGATCAAGCAGAAGATGCCATTCAAAATCAAGCTCTCATGGCAGAGGTATCTGATCTCCCAACTGAGGTACTTTCTAATCTCTGTTCTCAAACTTGCATAGACACTGTGAAAAGGTACAGGGATCACAACCAGAGTATGAGTGATGATCTTAAGAGATTAGAATAGGATAGAAAAGACTATGTGAAAATTGTTGAAAGGTTTGAGGAACAAATTAAAGGTTTCCAAGCTAATGAACTTCAACACACATATGATACAAATTACTGGAAGTGGGAGAAAAATGATCTAGAAATCCAACTGACAAAGTCTAAAGAGGAGAATGAAAAGTTGAGAGGAGAGCTAGCCAAGGCTAAGCTGGATGTGGAAAAGTTTTCATATGCTTCTAAAGCCATGGATTCTATGCTAAAGGTCCAAATCCATGATAAGCTTAAACAAGGAATTGGGTACAATACCACACCACCACCATATAATAACAACTACATCCCTCCTAAATCAGACTTGCTGGAGACTAAGGATAGGAAGGACTTGCATGAGGGAGCCACTAAGGTAGATCCTTTAGATGAAGTAGTTGTTAAGGACAAGACTGAGAAAGAAGCTGGTAAGAGTAAGGATAACACTGTGAGTGGTGAGATTCCCTTAAAAAATAACATTCTTACCAATGAGGGTGGTGGAAGAGATTGGGTCAAATCTGAGGGTGTTCAGAAGACTGAGGGAAAGTCAAAAAAGGTCCATCACAAGCATACCATAGTTGTGAATCCTGTTCCTTGCAAACAGTGTGCAGGTAATAAATATGAGCCCCTAAAACATGATAAAAGGAGGGGAAATCAAATAAATTGGAATAATCAGTGGGCTCAGAAACAAGGAGTTGATCTGAGTAGAATCATCAGACCAAAACCTTGTTTCATATGTGGCAAATTGAACCATCTTGCCAAGCACTGTTATTTTAATCCTATGAACCAAAGGATAAATTTTCAAAGATCTGTGCAAAAACCCTTTGGTTATAGGAAGAATGAAAGAAACCATGTGGCTAAGAAACATGTTAAATCTAAAAGCCACATGAAGAAAAAGATTGTAAAAGAGAGTGTCAAGACGTGGGTTCCCAAAAGCACTAAAACTATTAGTACTGCTACCACAAATAGTACTGCTGACGGAGATAGTGCTGCTAGAAGCAATACTACTGCTATCAATGTTAGTGCTGCTGAGAGTATTAGTACTTCTAAAACTAACATTGTTAGTACTTCTTCAAATGTTAATACTGCTAAACCTGTTAGTGCTGCTAACTCTGTTAGTACTTCTAAAATTAGTACTGCTTCTAGTGTTTGTGCTTCTAGACCAATAATCTTGACAAAGTACTCCAGTAAAGAGTTTCCTGAATTTAAAAATCTCATCAAAAAGGAGTGCAAGTACTTTGATGAGAAAGGGAGGCCCAAGACCACTTTGGATTGGGTTCCCAGTCAATACTAATTGATTTATCTTATGTGCAGGGCAACCAGCAGCTCAAGGGAAAGAGCATTTGGCATGTTGATAGTGGTTGCTCTAGGCACATGACAGGGAACATGGCTTGCCTCAAGAATTTCAAGAAAATTGATGGAGGGCATGTTGCCTTTGGTAATACTCCAGATGGAGGTAAGATTAATGGTAAGGGAGATGTAACAAAAGGTAAGATGACCTTTGAAGATTTTTCTATGTTGAACAGTTAAGATACAACCTGTTAAGTGTATCATAGGTTTGTGACAAAAACATAGTTTATTATTCACTGATTCAGAATGCATTATCCTTGCTCCTGGATTCAAGGTAGTTAATGAAAAGATGATACTACTAAGAACTCCTAGAAAGGATAATATCTATTGTTTGGACATGGAAAATGTTTCAAACGATTCATCCCTAAACTGTCTTGTTTCAAAAGCCTCTTTGGATGAATCATCACTTTGGCACAGAAGGATGTGTCACATGAACTTTAAAACAATGAATAAACTTGTTAAAACAACCTTGTAAGAGGTTTGCCATCAAAAGTATTCTCATGTGATGATCATTGTGTTGCTTGTCTCAAAGGCAAACAACACAAAACTTCTCATAAGTCCAAAGAGTTGAACACAATTTCTTCTTCTCTTCAGTTGTTGCATATGGATCTGTTTGGTCCTACAAATGTTATGAGTATAGGTAAGAAATCATACTGCTTAGTTATTGTTGATGATTACTCTAGATTTACTTGGGTGTATTTTCTAAGAACTAAGGATGAGACTGATCAAATCCTTTATTCTAAGAATTGAAAACCAAACAAATCAAAAAGTAAAAGTCATTAGATCAGATAATGGTACTGAATTTAAAAATATTGACCTAAACACCTTTTGTGAGGAAAAAGGAATTGACAGGCAATACATTGCTCCTAGGACTCCACAACAAAATGGTGTTGCTGAGAGAAGGAATAGGACACTGATTGAGGCTGCTAGATCGCTGTTAGCTGATTCAAAACTTCCAATTACTTTCTGGGCTGAAGCAGTTAATACTGCTTGCTATGTCCAAAACAGAGTTCTAGTAGTCAAGCCTAAGAAAAAGACACCATATGAGCTTTTAAATAAAAGAAAACCATTTATTGGGTTTTTCAAACCTTTTGGGTGTCCTTGTACCATTCTCAATACCAAAACTCACTTAGGAAAGTTTGATAGCAAAGCAGATGATGGTTTTCTTGTTGGTTACTCATCTCAGAGTAAGGCCTACAGAGTATTTAATTCTTCTTCTAGAATAATTGAGGAAAGTAACAATGTCAAATGCAATGAGAACACACGAAATCCTATTGGTTGAGGTCCTCAGTGGCTATTTGACATTGATTCACTAACTAACTCTTTGGGTTTCAGTAGTGATGATCATGCAGGATCAGGAAGTAGAGAATCAGGGGATGAACAAGTACAAGATATTATTCCTCAGTATGTGATCTTTCCTATACCTACAATGACCCCTGTTGAAATATGTGAAAGGGAGACTGTTACTGAATCAAGTCAGAGTGAAGAAGAAAGAAGAGATGATGAGAATTTAGAGCATGAAGAGTCAGAAGCAGCTGATGAGATTCCCTCAGCTGACTTAAATGATTCCAATTTAGATGTGGGAATGAATGAAGAACCTAGTCTTCAGACAAGAACTCAGAAAAATCATCCTCCTGAGCTGGTAATAGGAGACATCACTTCTCCTATGATGACTACGAATCAAAGCAGACTTCAAGATTTGCAGGATCAGCAGCATACAGTACTCTCTTGCTTTCTATCCCAAATTGAGCCTAAGAAGGCTTATGAAGCAATGAAAGATTCAAGTTGGATAGAAGCCATGCAAGAAGAGTTGCAACAGTTCAAATTGCAAGATGTTTGGGACTTGGTGGACCTTCCAAAAGGTTATAGAGCAATTGGCACCAAGTGGATTTTTAGAAATAAAAAGGATAAGAGAGGAATAGTAATAAGGAACAAAGCAAGGCTAGTGGCACAAGGGTACACTCAGGAAGAAGGCATAGACTATGAGGAAGTTTTTGCTCCAGTTGCAAGGGTAGAGGCAATTAGGTTGTTTCTAGCCTATGCTTCATTTATGAAGTTCAAGGTATACCAGATGGATGTGAAGAGTGCCTTTCTGTATGGAACAATTGATGAGGAAGTATATGTCTGTCAGCCCCCTGGATTTGAGAATCCATCATATCCTGACAGAGTATACAAACTGAAGAAAACTCTCTATGGTCTACATCAAGCCCCAAGAGCATGTTATGATACTCTGTCTACCTATCTCTTGGAAAATGGGTTTGAAAGAGGAATAATTGACAAGACCCTTTTCATTAGAAGAAGTAAGAAGGACATCCTACTTGTTCAGATCTATGTGGATGACATCATCTTTGGATCCACAAAAGATCAGATGTGTAGAGACTTTGAAGAGTTGATGCACAAGAACTTCAAAATGAGTTCAATGGGTGAACTTACTTTCTTCCTTGGGCTTCAAGTGAAACAGGAGAAAGATGGGATTTTCATAAGTCAATCAAAGTATGTGAAAGACATCCTAGATAAGTATGGTCTATCAGACTCAAAGCCAGCAAGCACACCAATGGAAACACACAAACAGATCACTGCTGATCTTGAGGGACAGGATGTTGATGTCCATCTTTATAGATCAATGATTGGATCTCTCATGTATCTCACAGACTCAAGACCAGATATCATGTTTCCAGTGTGTGTGTGTGCCAGATTCCAAGTCAAGCCAAAGCAGTCACATCTTCAAGCTGTTAAGAGGATTTTCAGATACTTAAGAGGGCAACCTAGATTAGGTCTTTGGTATCCTTATGAATCTTCTTTTGACTTGATTGCATATTCAGACAGTGACTTGGGTGGTGCTAATATGGATAGAAAGTCTACTTCAGGAGGATGTCAACTTTTGGGTGCAAGACTAGTATCTTGGCAGTGTAAGAAGCAAACCACAGTGTCCTTATCCACAACGGAAGCTGAGTACATAGCTGTTGCAAGTTGTTGTTCTCAGGTTTTATGGATTCAGAATCAAATGCTGGACTATGGGGTAACCTTTCTTCACACTCCAATATTCATTGACAATAGCAGTGCTATTAGCTTTGTTAACAATCCAGTCAAGCACTCCAAAACAAAGCACATTGAAATCAGGTATCACTTTATTAGAGACTACAATGAAAAGAAGCTTATTCAAGTTGCTAAAGTTCATACTGATAATCAGTTTGCTGATTTATTCACTAAAACTTTTGATGTGGGAAGATTCACTTTCTTGGTCACAAGTATGGGCATGATCAACTCTGAATAAGCTCATGTTTAAAAAGTGTTTGTATACCTGTTATTTGTTTCTTTTATTTGGTGCTACTAATCATCTTTCTCAGGAAATTTATTGCCCTGCTCAGACTAACACAAGCTTCAACATTGTAAGTATAGTTAATGCTGCCAGTGCAGTTTTAATGCTACCAATGCAAAGTTACTACTGCAGGTTCATTATTACTACTGCTAGTCTGAGTTACTACTTCAGGTATGTGTTAATACTGCTAGTTCGTTAATACTGCTAGTAGTTAATACTGCTAGTAGTTAATATTGCTAGTTAGTTAATACTGCTAGTAGTTAATACTGCTAGTTCGTTAATACTGCTAGTTAGTTACTACTGCTCTTAATTAATACTGCGAGTGGTTAGTACTGTTTTAACGGAAAATAGGGTTAATACTGCTTCTTTCCCGAATCATATAAATACCCTCTTTGCCCGCCTAAAAGCTCACAACGACTCTTTGCATATTGTTCATCTTCTCTCTCACTCTTTTCTCTCAAGCAACAAGTGTGTTTCAGTTCAGTATCCTCAAGAACGATGGTATCCATGGCGTTTATTGATGAACACAATGAGATCGCAATGCTTCAAAATCCGAAGCAGGCTGATGGATTCCATAAAATAGTCGATTTCTCAAGACCAGTCACATAGCATATGCTCTTACTGTGTCACCACCAATTTTCATCGAGCACCAGAAGCAATTTTGGGCCAATGCCACCGTTGTTACTGAAAACGGTGTGCAGATCATCAAGACAAGGGTGTGTGACAAACCCTTTATATTCACTGAAGAGGTCATTCGCATCAGTATACGACTAGACGATGCCTCATGTATTACTTCTATCCCTAATGAGGACTTGTTTTCCAATCTAACAAGAATGGGGTATGAAGGCCAACAGGGTGTTTTCAAATTTTACAAAGCAAACTTTTCTTTCCAATGGCGGTTCTTTGTTCATACCCTTATGCACTGTATCTCTAGAAAAAATACTGGATGGAGTCAGTTCAGCAGTACCATTGCTTATGCTTTGGTCTGCTTGTCTACTACCAGAAAGTATAATTTCTCAAAAATGATTTTCAATGACCTTGTGTCAAACCTGGGAAATAAAAAGAGTTTCTATATGTACCCAAGATTTGTCCAGGCAGTTATAACCTCTGAATTGACGGATATACCTCAGTTTAATGAGGTATATGTACCTAAAATCCCTAAGGGCAAGGTCTTTTCAAATATGAAAAGATCTGCCAAGGACTCGGAAGGAGTTGACACCCCATTGTTCTCTACAATGATGGTGGTGTCCCACAACCAAGAAGGTATGGCATCAGGGTCAAGGCCCTCACTAGACCATCCCACTGAGAGCCAAACCCAACCTTCAACCACTATATCACTTCCTCAGTCCATTGTTCATAAGCCAACTCCTGTTTTAACCAAAACTTATACTAAGAGAAAGGTACACAAGGCTCCTTCCCTTGTTGTACCTCCTACAAACCCAGAACCTCAAAGCCCTCTAATGGAGCATTCTCCGTTAGAGAATATCAATAGGGAAACCACTGGGGTGTCTCTCAACCCCAAAGAGGTGCTCACTGAGGAGATGTATGAGCATATGGGTGAGAAGGCTGCCACTACTCCTGCTAGCACAGAGGAGGTCAGTGGTAACATCACTAAGACCTTCCCCATGGAAACTTTGGGTGAGCAATCATCCAAAGGTCCCAGGTGCCAAGAAACCAAGGGGGTGGATGGTGCTTCTTCTAGGCAGAAGACCTCCACTACTAAATGTTCCAATGATCCATCAAAAGGGGTTAACACTCCTAGAGAAGGTGAGGATAGATATGACTATCATGAATTGATTTCTGCCATGTCCAAAATGGCAACTGAACTGGATTCTCAGAAGCAGGTTGTAAATGAGCTCAAGAAAGTCATCATCAACCAACAAGCAGAGATCAGCAACTTAAAGAAGTTGGTTCAAAAGGTGGTCCAAAAGAAGAAGAAACAAAGGTTTGTGCTCAGAAGAAGGAATCCAGTGACTGATGCTCCCAAAAAGGGGGAGTCAGAAGCTGAGGTCAACTTGGAGAGGAGATACATGGAGTTGAGGGGGAGTTTGATGTACAAACAGAAACAGGGCTTGTGTTTGAAGAAGCAGCAGTAACAGATAGAGCAGCAGAAACAGTTAATGCTGCTGAAATAAATGAAGCAGCAGAAATTGTTAAAGAGGTATTACCTGACCTCATTAGCAGAAACCTGGAAGAATTTGAGATAGTTGAAGCTCTAATCAAGGCTAAACATGATACTCCCAAGGTCACTTCAAAGGCCAAAGAAGTTGTCATCAAAGAAAAGGGTGAGGTTATCAAGAAAGCAAGTGTTGAGAAGGCAGTAAGAAAGGATAAAGGCAAAGCCAAGATAGTGGAATCTGACCAACCACTTAAAAAGCAAAAGTTGATTGAGTTAGATGAAGCTTTGGCTAAGAAGATTCAAGCAGAACTTGAGCAAGCAGAATCAGTTCAAGTGGAGAAAGATAGAGAGATGGCAAGAGCTCTAGCTGCAGAGCTTAATGAAGTATATCAACAGAGTTTGGCAACAGAGATAGCACAGAAGAAAGCTGCAACTCTAAAGAAGCATGTGATGATCAAAATGGCTGCTAAGAAGAGGCAACCTTCAAAGACCTACCTTGGCACTCAAGAGAGAAAGAAGATGATCACTTTCCTCAAAGATGTTGTGGGAGTCAAAAAGGAGATGTTCTCAAAGATGTCATTTGAACAGATCAAAGGGTTGTATGATGCAGAGATGACTAAGCTTCAAGGGAATGACAAAGCCAGAGTTGAAATGGAAAAGAGGATGAAAGAGAGTAATGACTTTCTAATAGAAAAACCTTTTCCTGATGATCAAGAAACTCCAAAGAAGGAAGCTACTCTAGGTGAAAGTTTGAAGACTCTGAAAAGAACTAAAATGATGGCAAGAAGAAAACTTGTTAAGAAACCTAGAGTGGATGAGGAAGTAGCTGAACAAAAGGTAGTTGAAGAAGAAGGGGCACCTAAGTCTAAAGAAAAGAAAGCTCAATCTCAGGAAGAACCATCAAGTACTTATGATGTAAATATGTACATGGTGGTGATGGAAAAAGTGCCTGAGCCTATAACTGCTGAACCAGTTGGTGTCAAGCCTCCTGAGATTATTCACTGGGATACCATGGAAGTAGATGGTAAGGAATATATCAGGCTGAAAAGGAAGGATGAAAAGTTTGAAGTGTATCCTACTTGGGCCAAGATAGTAAGAGTATGCTCCAGATCTGACTTAGAGGAAATGTTTGAAGTGGGGATGAAACTATATGCTGACAAGCTGAAAGCTCCAGGGATACCAGTTAAAAAACTTGTGATGGAATATCTGTGTATGTTATTCAAGCCAGAGTAAGTTCAGCATGTCATCATAAATGTGTTCAAAACCATCAACAACTGGACTATTTATGAAAGAAGTGGAGTATATGCACTGGCTGTGGATACAAGTCATTTTGAATACTTCTTGGTGGATAGATTTTACAACCATAGAAGATTAAAGTTGCTTGCTATGTTAAAGAAAAAGCTAGGTTGTGCACCAAATTCTGAAATGGCAAGGTACTTGATCCAGAGAATTATCAATCAAAGTTTGGGGCTGAATCCTGATATAGGTGTATGAAAATGGAGTTTTGGGAGCATCTGAAGAACTTGACTTCTCTTCTCTAAAAGTCAAGTTAGGGGGAGATTGTTGGGAACTGAAGATGTGTCTAAGTGATTAATACTGCCAGGCTTTCATGAGTACTACTGCTGAGATAAGTTACTACTGCTGAGCCTGATTAATACTGCTTGAAGAAATTAATAATGCTGAGCATAGTTAGTGTTGGTGGTGAAGATTAATACTACTCAGAGTGTTAATGCTGTTGTGACTTAATACGACTTATTTGATAGTAAAGATATGCGCAGATCAAGGCTTAAAGATAATCATGGAAGGTTGAAGATAACTATGGAAGAATATACTGAAGATCTTTTAAGTTTTGTATTTATCTTTTATTTTCAGTATATGTATAGATGTAGTCAGAATAGTTTTAAAGATACGAGATTTCTAAGTTTTTGTTTTAGAGAGAGAATTAACCTCAAGGTTTACAATCCTAATTCTAGAGAAGTAGAATTCGTCTTGAATCAGATCCTGTCAGCTAATCCGGATTTTTGGCTTGAAACTGATCTTTTGTAACCTCTAAACATTTAGTTAATCAGTTTGTAATAGTTTAGTTACATTTGGACAAGCTTTTGTAGCCTTGGTTAGCATTAGACTAGGCTAAGTACACTTTGATTCCCCTTAATTAAAACTTTGCCACTCCCTTTGTCTATAAAAGGAGGGCTTAGTTGCTCATAAGGGGACATCATCTCATCTTATGTCTTCTATTGTCTTTTAATTATGCAACTGATCTGTAGTTAATTTGGGAATTGATCTTAAATCATTCCTTTTGTTTCTTTAATTCCAAGTAGTTAATGTTCTTCATGTTCATCATCTTGTTCTTCATGTTTTGTTTATGTTCTTTATCATCTTATATTTAGTTTAATCTTGTAATTTGTTTATGTTAGTGTATATATATGTGTATAAGGCCCAGGCCCATGGGCCCATATAGTCTCTGTATATAAATACCTTGTATCCTCTAGTTTAGGTTAACCTTTTCTCATTATTACTTTGTCATATTGTAAGTTTATTCTCTCAATCAATATATCAAAGTCTTAAGCCTTCAGCATATTCATCATCTCTTTCACTCATCATCATCTTCTAACATGGTATCAGAGTTGTAGGTTTGTTTTCACTCTCATCGTCATCATCGTTTCTCTCGACCCTAGTCGTAGTCAACCTCAAATAAAACCTCGCCGTCGCCGCCCTCTCTGTCTCTCGTCGCCTTCGAATCGCACGAAAATCGAAACCCTAGCCGCAGACCGGAAGAACTCAATAATGCTCGTATTATGGGTTTCATTAATGCCTCCTCTAATCCTGATTGGCAAAAATCTATGGCTGAGGAACTTCAGGCTCTTGACAAAGCTCAAACATGGGAATTTGTCCCTCTTCCACCGGGCAAGTCACCCATTGGTTCCAAATGGGTGTTCAAAATCAAGACCAAATCTGATGGCTCTATTGATCGGTACAAAGCTCGCATTGTAGCCAAGGGATTCAATCAAGAGTACGACATTGATTATGAAGAGACATTTGCACCTATTGCTCGAGTCACTTCTGTTCGCAGTCTCCTCGCCATCGCAGCTACCAAACAATGGCCTCTCTTTCAGATGGATGTTAAGAATGCCTTCTTGAACGGTGACTTATCTGAGGAAGTCTACATGACACCTCCTCCAGGCGTTCGACTTCCACAAGGTCATGTTTGTCGTCTTCGGAAGGCTCTTTATGGACTCAAGCAAGCTCCGCGAGCTTGGTTTGAGAAGTTCAGTTCCACAGTCACCTCTCTGTGTTTCTCACCCAGCCACTATGATTCCGGACTATTTACTCGGACCACTGAGGCTGGCACAATCTTACTTCTTTTGTATGTGGATGATATGATTATTACTGGCAGTGACTCAACAGGCATAGCTCATCTCAATACATCTCTCAGCTTCTGTTTTGAGATGAAGGATCTTGGCTCTTTACACTATTTTCTTGGTCTTGAAGTGCTCTCAGATCCATCGGGAATTTACCTTTGTTAAGCCAAATACACCTCAGATCTCTTGTCAAAAGTTGGGCTTACTGACAACAAAACTGCATCCATTCCTCTTGAGCACAACCTTCATTTAGCTCAAAATGTTGGACCTCCTCTGCGTGATCCTACTTTGTATCGACAGTTAGTGGGGTCACTTGTTTATCTTACAGTGACTCGCCCTGACATTGCCTATGTTGTTCATACCGTCAGTCAATTCATGTCTGCACCCTGTTCCGATCACTATGCTGCTGTCCTGCGCATCCTTCGATATTTAAAAGGGACCATGTTTCATGATCTTCATTTTTCATCCACATCATCTCTGACTTTGCGCGGATTTTCTGATGCTGATTGGGACAGTGACATAACTGATCGTCACTCCACTACCGGCTATTGTTTCTTTCTTTGAGACCCACTCATATCTTGGAGGAGCAAGAAACAATCTCTCACAGCTCGATCCAGTACTGAAGCTGAGTATCGAGGTCTAGCTGACACGGCTCAAGAACTTGTGTGGTTACGCTGGCTACTCTCTGACATGGGGGCTCCTCAACATTCTCCAACTCCATTGTGGTGCGACAACAAAAGTGCGATTCAGATCGCTCACAATGATGTCTTTCACGAGCGAACGAAGCATATTAAAATTGACTGTCACTTTGTTCATCAACACGTGACTCGTCAGACTATCCAGCTTCTTCCTATTTCAACTATTGATCAACCGGCCGACATTTTCACTAAAGCTCATCTACCGGGACGTTTTCGTGATCTAGTTTCCAAACTCCATCTGGCTCATTCTTCTCCCGATTGAGTTTGAGGGGGGATGTTAGTGTATATATATGTGTATAAGGCCCAGGCCCATGGGCCCATATAGTCTCTGTATATAAATACCTTGTATCCTCTAGTCTAGGTTAACCTTTTCTCATTATTACTTTGTCATATTGTAAGTTTATTCTCTCAATCAATATATCGAAGTCTCAAGCCTTCAGCATATTCATCATCTCTTTCAATCATCATCTTCTTCTAACAGTTTAGCTCAGGTATTGGTCATACACCAGTCCTATTGTTCTTTAAATTTCTAGATTTCATGTTCATGTTCTTATGATCTTCATCTTGTTCTTCATCCCATGCTATGAATGACTACAACATTGAAACAACACTCACCTGCACATTTTATTTTCTTGTATTTTCTTTCTTCATCTTGCATCTCTAGCCTTTCCTTTACATTCTTGTGTTTAATCTTCAGTAGTTAACGTTTCTTGTCTTTACTTTCCATTTCACTTACTTGTCATGTACATTTCCTTGTAATTTACCTTTCTTGTATTTACATTCCAAGCAACATATAGATATATTTATATATTTTTAAGTCATTTATCTTTCAAGAGCAAGTTATATTATGTTCATCTTTGTAATTCTAAGTAGTTGTTTCTTTTTCCTTATTATAATGAGTAGCTAATCATCTTAGCTTGGGTGTGAGGCAAAGGGTGGTTATGTGGATCTAAAAGAAAGTGGATTTTTGTGACTTTAACCAAGTTTTATTGTTCCAACTCAAGTTTTACCAAGATAATACAACTCCTTGAAAAATTTATCACTTTGATAGTGTTAAAGTGTGATGGACCTAGAGATAGGCCATTGAATAACACATCAATTTGAATGACACGGGAGGTAATATCGAAAGAGTTACTTGGAACGAGAGTTGTTACTTGTGTCTTTTAAAATGATTTATTCTTGATAAGTTGTCACTTTTTAAAGGGTTAAAATGGAGTAGACTTAGAGATAAGCTATTTGGAATACATCAACTTGGGAGGTACGGGGGTTATTTCGAAAGAGTAACTTTTAACAAAGAGAATTTGTTTTGCCGTATATTTTGAGAACTCCACTCCCATCATTCCCTTATCTGGAACTTTGCTCAGAGATGAGATGGTTCATAGCTACTGGAATTATGGGATGATGAGAGTCCGAGAGGAACGTGTCTTAAAATCAATAATAAAACTAGTTATTGTCAGAAGCATGTTGCATCATTCCTATAGCATCATGCTATGACAGTGTTGTAGCATTGACCTGCTGGAATTTGGATTCATATACCACCAAAAGTCTTACACCCTTGCTTCTCATTTATTCTTGTTTATTTAAGTCTGTGATAACCAACCATTCAAAAATATTGCTTCAAATTCGTCATCTGAAATCACATCTTTCATTATACTTTTTAATACACTTTTTAATCCAATCTCTGCGAGACGATATCTGGTATCTTTACCATTTTATTACTTGCAAGGCGACATAGTACCAATTTTTATACTTGCTTTTTGGTATTATTTGTCTCACCCTAAGGTACACAAAAGGGCATGTCACTCAATAAAACATATCAACAGGTTGTACAGGAAGAAAGAGTACGAAGTATTGTTCGAAATTAAGAAGAAAAACAAGAAAAACCTGAAGTTTCAGGATTTGTTGTCTGAATAACAGTTGTGGAAGGGGACGACTTGATAAAGTTGATCAATCAAGTCTAATGTGTTCACACTGCAAGAAATTTGGACCCGAGATGGCGAATTGCTTTGAACTTCTGGGATATCCAGATTGGTGGGGAGAGAGGAGTCGTGAAGATGGTAAAAACGGTATAGGTCGAGTAAAAATTGAATCAACGGGTGTTGGTCGTGGCCGAGGTACCTGAACAAATGCAACAACCACAGACAGTCCCATTCGTGCCATAGGGCAATCGAGCTCTTCTACAACACCTCTGCCTGGCTTATCAGATGAACAATGGAAGATCCTCATGACCACACTCGGTAACATGTAAACTCCTTCTGAACGGCTAACCGGTGAGTTGAAAAACAACTTATGGATAATTGATAGAGGATGTTTGAATCATGTTACCGGCATTCTATCGATCTTGACCGACGTAAAAAATGTACAAGTTTGTCCTGTTGGTCTCCCAGATGGGAGAACGGTCCAAGCGACTAAAGAATGGGTTGTTAAAGTCGCGATAACTTGTCACTCAGCCAAGTTCTATATCCTACACACTTGAACTGCAATCTTATTTCAGTGACTCAACTTATTGATGAACTGCGATGTTTTCTTCAATTTACTAATAACATGTGTGTACGGGATGGACTCTACTTCTTTCAAAAGATGTCAATGGTGAAGGTAAATAATGTGGATGCTTCAAACTCATCTATTGAATTATGGCAAAACGATTAGGGCATCCTTCGAAAAAAGTAGTAAGGATGATTTCTTTAGTTAGTTCCTCTACGAATAAACTGAATAAAGCATGTGAAGCGTGTCACCGTGCAAAACATTCTAGAGATAGTTTTTCTTAAAGTATTAATAAAGCTACTCAAAGTTTTAAGAAAATACATTGTGATTTATGGGACCCTTACAACACAGTTTCTTCTTGCAGTGCACGTTATTTTTTGACTATCCTTGATGACTACCTCCGAGTTGTATGGATTTATTTGTTGCTTGATAAAACAGAAGTTCATAAGATGTTCATGTTTTTTGTTGCTATGGTGGATAGACAATTTGAAAAGAAAATCTGGTGTGTCCAAAGTGATAATGGAACTGAATTTAATTGTTTGCAAGATTATTTTTTAGCAAACGGAATTTTATTCCAATCATTATGTGTTGGGATACTTCAGCAAAATGGATGGGTTGAGCGAAAACACCGCCACATTTTGAATGTAACACGTGATTTACGTTTTCAGGGACACTTGCCTCTTTATTTTTTGGAAGAGTGTATCTTAGCAGTCGAACATCTTATTAATCGAACTCCCTCAATGGTTCTCGGAAATAAGTGTCCATACGAGGTGCTCTTTGGAACTCTACCAGCTTATGATGAACTCAAAGTGTCCGGGTCACTTTGTTTTGCTCATAATCAACAAGCAAAGGGAGACAAGTTTGCAAGTTGAAGCAGAAAGTGTGTATTTGTAGGTTACCCATTTGGGAAAAAAAGATGGAAGCTATTTGATCTCGATGCTAAGAAATTCTATGTTTCAAGAGATGTAAAGTTTTATAAAGATATATTCCCGTTTATTGAAAAGGGTGTCCCAGATACAACATCTGATAATAACTTTGATTATTCTTCTACTATGGTAATGATATCGACTTTGTAGAAGATACAAGTGGTTATGTGGAGATACCGGAAGAAAATCCTATACCCGTTGAACCTAATGACGATGCAGGTCCTTCCTCCTCCGAGGGGGACACTCATGTCTCAACTGCAAAGGGGACGCACAGGTCTCAACTAATGATACGCTTAGTGAACCTGAGAATTTAGGAAGGGGTTTTCGGCATAAGCTACCATATGTGAAACTACGTGAGTAAGTCACTCATACTGTCATTCAAAAGAGTCCATCCTCGACTTCACCTACACCACAACTTGCCTCAGGTAGTCCTTTCCTATAACACACTATGTTAACTGTGAAAATGTTTTCGAAAAACATCAGAATTTTCTTGCTGCCATTCATGCAGGAAGTGAACCACGATCCTTTAAAGAAGCGATGCAAGATGAAGGATGGCACAATGCAATGCAATGAAAAAGGAGATCCGTGCTTTGGTCAATGGAACTTGGACTATGGCAAAACTTCCCCCAGGAAAGAAGGCACTTGGTAGTCGATGGGTATACAAAATCAAATTCAACTCGGATGGAAGTGTTGAAAGACTCAAAGCAAGATTGGTTATGTTTGGAAACCATCAGGTGGCTGGAATCGATTACCATGAAACATTTGGTCCCGTAGCAAAAATGGTAAATCGTGATTTTAATATATAAAACCAGTCAATGTGGTAAAATCATGGAAGAAGTCCAACCTCCCCCCCCCCCCCCTAAAAAAAACTTTCATATTTTGATCGATTAAGTTTTTGGACATTTTTTTTAAAGAATTAAAATCCCTAGAATATCTAAAATCGACTAAATAGATTCTTAAAAAAAACTAAGTTATCAAACAATCCAATAATAATAATTAGAACGAGTGGATATTTTTAGGGTTATTTTCTTGGTAATGAATGAACAAATTATTTTTCTTTGGCAAAATCTAAACACGATTAGCAAGATTGGTTCGATTTAAGAATTTATTTAATCGAGTTTAGAAAGTTCAAAGATTTAGTTTTCATTAAAATTGTTCAAGAAAAATCCATTGAGTTTTTCTAAACTTTTCTCACTTTAAAAACGTACTTATCCACATAACCGGTTACAAGTCAATTTCATAGATCAAAAAGATCTATTTAATTGAATTTAGAAAATCCATAAATTTGTTCAAAATTTCCTTTGAGTTTTTTGAAACTTTTCCTAATTACTTAGAGCATCTCCAATAGCTACGTTATTTTAGAAACTTTGAAAATTTTAAAAAAGTCTACTGTAACAATTATAAAAGAAGATATAACACAACTATTGGAGATGTTAATGTAACTAAATGTTATAGTAATTTATACTATGTTGAGTGATGGGCTAAGCCCAAATATTAGTTAAAGACCCATAGCCTAGGTTTTTACGCCTGGATCATAGTCTTTTACTTTATTTTAGGGATTTTTATTTAATAAATTTTTTTTTAAAAAAAAGTCTATTTTATTTAACAAAAAATAGATAAAATATGAAAATAAAAATTTGTATCTAATTATGCTTAAAAATTACAGTATCATTAACATCAAACAGTCAACGCCTGTTTATTCGTAGATCAAGGCTGTAAATTGTGATATGGTAAAAATTAAGTATAAAAATTAAAGTTATTTTTTAATAAATTCAAGATAATATTATTTAAAAAAAAAAAAAAACCTACAACGCCCTGCTAAAGAAATTTATGAAGAAGAGATACCAAAAAAGAAAACAAATAAATAAAGACCAACAAGAAATAAGCAGTAAATAAAAAGCAGTTGCCCAAAAAAAAGTAAACAACATAATCTTTTAAAAAGACATTCTTAAATTTGTGAATTACTACATAAAAACATTCTCTCTAAAATTTGGTTAATTACTCATCCAATTAAAATCATTTAAGTTGTTTATTGATATTATGATGAATGTAAGTGATTTATTTGAGTATGTGTAAAAGCTACATTTAGGCTTTGTTTGGCAAACTAGCTTATAAGCTAGCTTTTCAAAACGTTACTTTGGGTAGCATTTCAATAAGCTAGTTTACGGTCA
Organism: Arctium minus; assembly: GCA_954870635.1. Lineage (NCBI taxonomy): Eukaryota > Viridiplantae > Streptophyta > Magnoliopsida > Asterales > Asteraceae > Arctium > Arctium minus. Next base: position 47,118,506 of record OX941096.1, read on the forward strand.
TCCAAACATGTACACTAGCTTATAAGCTAACTTTTTTTTTTTTTGCCAAACATAGCCTTAAAACTCTCATTCTAAAAAGTAGGCAAACCATTCTAAAGATTGTCATGTTTTGTACAAACACAGTTTGAAATCATGATTTAAAGTAACATAGAGCTGATCTTGTTCAAATTTTTTGTTTTTGACTATTGGCTAAATACCTAGAATGATCATTACCAACAATAAAATAAAAGGCAATCATAATCTCTTCGTTAAAAAATAAAGTTTGATCAAATAAAATATTAAGAATGACCAATACTAGAAAATCTCATACTTCTTTGTTTAAAAAAAAATAACTTTCGATCTCATATATCTATACTATCTTATAAACCAGATTTGAAAATCTCTTAAAAACAACTTTTCTTGCATAATGTACTAGGGGTGAGCATTGGAAGCGGGTACCCGCCTTTGGAACCACAACCACTTCGGAACTGCCAGAACCGGAACCGATGTGATTGGTTCCGGTTCCTAAAATATGGAACTGATCGGGATCGGTTCCGGTTCTCATTTTTTTGGAACCGTTACCCGCTGGGTACCCGGTCCTACCGGGTACCCAGAATCGGAACCGGAGGGTACCCGCTATTTTTTTTAATAAAATATATTTTTTTTATTTATAAAAAATTAATAAACTAACTTTTAGTGAATCATCATTTGTAGTATTTATTAGCATAAACTAAATTTTAATGACATGAAGTGTTTTTGAAGCACCGTTTGTAGTATTTATTTGTTTTGTAACCACCGTTTGTAATATTTATTTGTTTTGTAAACATTGTTTGTAGTATTTATTAGTTTTTAGTTTTTATCTTATTAGTTTTCACGTTTGTGGTATTTATTTCTTTACATTTGGACTTTGCAATATAATTAATATTTACCTTTTTATAATATGAATGATAAAAAAATTTAAAAACTAGACAGCGGGTACCCGGTACCGGAACCGCCGGTTCCGGTTCCGGTTCCCAAATATAAAAAACCGGTGTAACCGGTTCCGGTTCCTTCATTCTAGGAACCGCCGGTTCCGGTTCCAGGAATTTTAGGCGGGTACCTGCCTTTGCTCACCCCTATAATGTACTACTTTTTAATGTACAATCTCTTAAAATCTCTTAAATACAACATGGAAAGCTAAGTGTACAATTTAACAATGCTATTTCACGCTTTCTCTCATAATTAATTACACGCTTTCTCCTCATAATTAATTACACGCTCGCTCTCTCTCTCTCAAGGAAGACTTACATTCTCAGAACTTATCTTCCCAAGAAACATCTTCCCTATAACAACTCAAAAACTAACAATATCATAAACATTACATTACAATCCACACGGTTCCAAAGCATACTAATTAAGTCATTCCTATTCTAAAGGTCGCAGCAGATTTACATTTTTTTTTACAATTGAGATACTACTAGAAGTCTAACGGTGAACTATATGCTTCTACAAGAACTATTCCACTTCCATGGCATCCTTCTTTCTCTTTTCCTCAATCAAAAGCTCGACTAACACTTACCTGAAAAATGGTTTTTAGGTTGGAAAGGCGAGGGTTAGACAATAGGGTCTAGTGAATTCCCTCCCAAAAACAAAACAAACAATTTTCATATATAAAAAGCAATAACCAAAACCACCCCTTAATATAACATTGACCACCATCACCCCAAAGTCAAACATTTCATCTGTACTAAACGTACATTGGCCCCCCACTTTATCGCCACCTTTACATACATAAATTTAAGAAAGAACTTTCCACCACCTGACTTCTGAATAAATCGCGTGATATAAATCGCTATCACGCTGATCCCATCCTACTAAGTACTAACCCACTAGCCAGAATCTTACCGAATCTACCAATGCTCAATTTATTTTCAAATTAACTCAAAGGGTTACTTGCTTTACAGAATGAATACATCATGCCCACACAGAACTATTCCAATTAGCACATTAAAGACCCATATGCTCACCCAGAATCTTTGCCCAAACTAATACTAGTTTAAATTCAACGGTCTTCCACTCAACTTTATACGTCATACACGTCCAAATGGGTTGTTTCTCTTGATAAAAATGACTGGTTTAGCTTCTTTACTCATATAAAAAAGGAAGAAAGATAGAGAGAGAAACTAACATGAGATTCAAGTTGAGGTATATCTCAACTGGCACTTAGAAGTTGAAATTATATATTATATGTTACTAGTATATTATTAAATGATTTTGTTCTAGCACTTCAACATAGTGGTTGCCGTTATATTCACAAAAACCTAGCATATTGCATTGTAACCCGATAGTGCTTTGAACATGCACAAAAACCAAAACTATCTATGTTATAATCTTGTTTTCCAGTTGCAAACAATGCAAAACCCACCACATCTAATCAACTATCTTCTCTTCCCATTTAAAAGAGAGCCACATCATCCATCCTAGGTGTTCGTCATACAGTTTCCTACAACTCAAGGAGACTAATTGAGAATTCATCCTATACGGAATGTACCTCAAACCATAAATCTATTGCATATATGTTGAACTAGAAAGCCAATGTCTTTCCAGCACAGTTGGAATGAAAAATTTTCAAACGAATGAAGAGACCATGCATGGCAATGCAAAACTTACTCTTTCTAAAATGTGTTGCCTAAACTGTGAATAAAATAGTTCTATTACTTTTTTTTTTTATTTAAGTACAAAACCTAATAAAATGTATTGTTACAAAAACACGCATATGTACATATATAAACACACCACAATTCTTTAGGATTGCCTTAACACCAACATCCACATATCACACATCCATATTAGCCACCTGTATCCTTGCAACATATATCTCTATTTCTTTTGATATAAAATCTTAGAAGCACCACAAACTAAAAAAAACAGGGTATTAGAAATATGGATAAATTCCTAATTCAGCTTGAATTTGAGAAGTTTGGGTTTGACATTGAAAAATAGAAACTGGGTACTTGAATATAATAAAGAGAGTATTTTTTTTTAATAAATGCATGGTACCAAATGTTAAAATTGACAAGTCATATTTGCATCAATGTAGAAAAGTACAAAGTTTAAGTTCCAGCATAAAGCTCCACCTGGACCCAAAATTATTTTATTGATATTCTGCAAACTGTTGGGTGCACTATGTAGGGTATGGTTTTACTTGCTAGGTGTCCACATTGCCTTATGTTTTTCAAGGGAATTTTGAACACTTGAATCACAATTATCCTTGCTGATTTTTCGTGTGTTCTTGTGATAATATTTTTTTCTTTTTAAGATTCCAAATGAGATTTACATGTCAACAATCATGCAGGAATGAAATAAAGCATCCTAATAATCTTAACTGATCATTAAGGTTCAAAAACATTACAGGACACTCCTTTGTGATCCTAAAAGTCATAGACTTGAGTCTTGGAAACAAATTTTATGCAAGATGTATCGGAAATTTTGCATACAAAGATTTCCCTCCCCAAACCTTAAAAAAAACTAGGTAGCCTTGGTGTACTATCACAACACAACCTTACTGAAAGTGCAGGAGAAAAAGTGGCTTATAGGATTGCAACACCTCACTATAACTACTATACCGACAGTGACACAAAAATGCATTCACCAATGAATTCATCCAATCTTATAATTAGCTCTTTAAAATTTTATACTTGAAGATTACAACGACCCATTTAAATTGTAATCAGAAATCACAGTACCAACGATAACCTGCAAAAATCTTTTTCAGGCATTTCATTGAACACTTCATATGCACTTCCCTTGTGACAAAGATTTACCAAATATCTCTTCCTCCATCGCATTTCCCATCAATATACTTCCAGTTAAGTTCGTTAAACACATAAAAAGAAAAATACTTCCATTCTGTTTCAGTGATTATACCATGTATTGTCTCTAAACACAGATCTAACAATCTAAATTTATTCACAAAGCAGGAGTTAACAAAATCAAAAAGGAATATACCTAGAATGCCCACACAACACACCCAAAACCGTTGCTACCAATGCAATGTTAGAACGCACTATAACTACCACATCCATCGAGCATCTCAACAATAGTAATCAAGCATACCCATGCACCTGTAAATCCATATGGCATTGGCGAGATGCGATTTTGAATTTACCTTAGATGAGAGTCCTCATTACCATCGTCATGATTTTCGATAATCAAGGTATTCCTATATGGCTTCCTATATCTCAGTTGTGTCCCCCCCCCCCCCCCTTTACTCCAAAGTTTAAGTTTAGGCCCAACCAGTCACCTAAATCCCTTAAACTATGGCTCTGATACCATTTGTAACAACTCAAAAACTAACAATATCATAAACATGACATTACAATCCAAACGGTCCCAAAGCATACTAATTAAGTGATTCCTATTCTAAAGTTCGCAGCAGATTTACATTTTTTTTACAACTGAGATACTACTAGAAGTCTAATGGTGAACTATATACTTCCACAAGAACTATTCCACTTCCATGGCATCCTTCTTTCTCTTTTCCTCAATCAAAAGCTCGACTAACACTTACCTGAAAAATGGTTTTTAGGTTGGAAAGGCAAGGGTTAGACCATAGGGTCTTGTGAATTCCCTCCAAAAAAAACAAAACAAACAATTTTCATATATAAAAAAGCAATAACCAAAACCACCATACGACCCATCGAACAAATCACTTCACTCAAAGGTATTTGCATAGTGTTCATAGGTCAATTTCCACCAAAAGATAGCATCCGCAATCGGGGTCCAAGCCAACTCCCCTTTCGCCTACGGGGCCCAAGCAGACTCCCCTTTCCCGCGTACGTCGGAAACGAATTCCGTGCATACGGGGTATTAATCCAACTCCCAGGGGTTTACGAAATCCCCATGTACACTAATTCCACTGTGCAACCCGACTCCAAACAGACATAAAACCATGTAAATAAATGCATGTATAATTAGAAACAATTCCATAACATGCTAGAGCAACGTTCTCAAGATATTAAATTCATGCCGGAAATATTTATGCATTTGTGAATAAAACCATATTCATACATCATGCCATAATCAGTATTTAAATCATTTAATTAACACATTTCATGAAAAAGGGGGTTTGAGGTAGGGGTGTTCGCAGTCCGGTTTGGGCGGTTTAACCCCTTAAACCACAAACCAAACCGCTAGTGGTGGTTTATTGATTTTTCAAACCGAGCGGTTTGACATCAAGTGCCCAGACCGATCAAGTCGAACCGCGGTTTAGGCGGTTTGGTCGACTGGTTTAGGCGGTTTGGTCGACCGGTTTAGGCGATTTGGGCCTTTTAGTGGGCTTTAAAGTTTAAACATAAAAAACATATAAAAATTTAAACTTTAAAAGTTAATTAACTTGAGTTCATTTGAAATAAATAAAAGTATACAACAATGTTAACAAAGTTCACAAAAGTTAACAAAATATCCCAAGACAAAACACAAAAAAAAAGTAATATGCAAAGTGCAAATAAAATCCACGGTGATTTAAAATTATCTTTGGGCCTTTTTGTATATATTTAAGTCTAAATATAAATTGGATATTTGGGTTAAACAATAGATGATATAAAGATGTATATAAAAAAATAAAAAAATAAAAAAATAAAAAATATATATATATAGATATATTTGGCGGTCGGTTTGGTCCAACCGCCCAAAAAAACCTCCAAACCGCAGACCGGACCGGACCGGACCGCTCGGTTTGACCATTTTTTGGACCAGACCAGACCGCCTAAACCGCCAAAAACGGCCCGGTTTGACTTGGTTCAACCCGTTTGAGTGGTCCAGCGGGTTTTTTGAACACCCCTAGTTTGAGGGAACTCGCCGTTCGAGGGCATTTGGCACACACCGAAACTTATCTCGAGGAGAACCGATACCTACAATTTTTGGTTAAACACTCGAAGTTAAGTTCTAACTTGAAACTAATTAACCTCGGATAAAATTCCTACCGACTCCATCTATTCCGGATTGAACCCTTTGGATTAACGATATGTAACACCATAAAAATAGGGATAACAAAAATCCAAAAAAACGGACATGTGGTATACTAAAATTTTCATAGCAAGAGTCTCCCAAAAATGGGGAAATATTTAAACATGTTTAATTACAGTTGTAATATAACGGAAAATAGACAACAACAAACTAATCTAGTTCCTATACTAGAAAGAAGATTACAAAAAGGGTGTCATCTATAGACCCAAAAATGCCTTCACAAAAAGTGCTCTCAAAAGCACCTTCCCCAAGCTCTCACCCAAGCGCATCTAAACCTGCATTGGAACGGCACCACTAGAACCTGAGATACACATCGACACCACACAAGTGTTAGGCCAAAAAGCCTAGTGAGTTTGCACAAGAAATAACATATAAAATCAAATACAATTCTTATCAGCAGTTAACCAAATTACATTAAATGTGGAGTCAATAGGGGAGACCCATAGCACCAATCAAGTTCCACCCAAAGAGTCGATATACCTTGATGACAACTACCAAGAGTGACATTCGAAAGGACCGACACATCCGAGGACTTCAACCATGGCATTACCCCGAATGACGGAGGTTTAGGCACATACCATTACGGTGGCACCCAAGACTACATCCTCCTAGTGTCTACTGAATTGGTTCGTCCAACATAATTTATAGGAGGTCTCGAGGCACATATTAGCCAAGAATATCTTAATACCAACCATGGGTACAATATTACCATCCCAATCAATACAAAGTCCGATATAAGACTAGCATGGACACATTGTTAATCATGTAGTGGTGATAATGGTGTCTAAAGCAAGAATCATCATAATATCAAGTTATGTATTCCATATAGTCATGGCAAGATATATATAAACATGTATACATAAGGAAAACCCCAAATACTTAGACTTGAAAAATGGACATTTCAAGTTAAGATGCAAGATGATAGCAAGTAGTAGATTATGATGTGTATCTAGTTTTAACAAATGTTTAGTAAACTCACAATCTATGTTTTGGTTAAAACCTAGAAAATAGGAACCCTAGAAAAAGCCAAAGGAGGATTTGATGGAGAAGAGTGAGAATCCTTGACAATATTTCAATAAATGAACTTGGATTGTGCTTTGATGATCAATAAATGCTCCTACCAACCAAAACCCTAGAAATAATTGTGGAAGGTGTTGAAAGACCCAAAAATCGCCCAAAGAGTAGCTCTCCCGTTTTCAAAGTGATAAAATGTGAAATGAGACATCAGTTTGGTTTTAAAACAGAAGCCTGGTCCACGCAGGCGAGTATACCCCGACGACTTTGCCAATGGCATTGTCGCGGCCTCACCACCCCCCTGCGGTACACCAACCGCGACTTTGCCCATGGGCATTGTCGCTGGGGCAATGTCGTCGTGTCACCAACACCCACGGTACACCTTGGGCGACTATGCCCGGCGACTTTGCCCAAGGGCATTGTCCCTGAGGCAATATCGCCCATCACCTGCAGGGTCCTGATTTTTTCCCAAAAAAATAGCCGACACACGCGCGGCCATAGCTTTTATTCAAGGTAGGAGTACGAGAATCACCTAAGGTAACATATGCACATAAAAGCCTTAAAATAGAAAAGCAACTTAGAAAGATACGATTAACGTCATTTAACAAGTAAAATGAAAGGTTTAACTAAATTCGATACTTACCTAAAAATCTGGGTGTTACACGATACACCGATTCCGATAAGTTCGGGTTCCGGTTTAACCAGGTAAGACCCTCACGTCCCGGCGCCTATAATCCAGGTTTGGGATACGACTTGTCCTAATCGGTCCGGCGACTCACAGTGCTTACCGGGTTTAGCAATACCCGGTACTAGCCGGGTTTTGGGAGGTTCCCGGTAATAACCGAGTGTGACAATCCCCGCCCTCACCGGGTTTTGGGAAACATTCCCGGTACAACGAGTTTAACAGTTCCCGGCCCTAACCGGGTGTGGGGGAAATCCGCAGGTAAGACACACGGGTGTCGTCCCGACTCCGGCTCGTCTTAGCCTCATTGTTCGGCTCCCGATTCCCAACTGGGAGGTTTGGTTCGTATTGTGGGACGCTCCCAAGACTACCGCTGACCTTGGGGAGAAAACGCTAAGAGTTATCTCCCTCCCTCTCCACCGGACATCATAAACTTACCAAGCCAAACCTTGAGATGGAAAGTAAGCCAAAGTAACAAAACAGACTTTCCAGAATATGCACAAAGACCCTAGGATTATCAAATGAACTTCTAAATCTTAGACAAAGGAGAAAGGTTATAATAATGTTACCTCTTAGAATGAAATTCTTCAATCGATCGGTTCCTTCTTTACGTTTTCACAGGTTAGAAATCTCAAATTTATTTCTTCTACTCTCTCCACCTTTCTTGCACGCCGCCCCCAAAAAGAACAGAAAGGGAGTGATTTTAGGGCTTTATAAAATGCAAGCCTCTCAACTTATTTACTAATCCGACCCTTATGTCCTCTCTTTCCAACTTTGACCACCCAATACCCAAAACAGAGAGAAAAACATATAGAAAAACTACGGTGTTACATTCCCCAAGCGACCTCATCTTCCCCAAGCGACGATTCATAAAATCGAGTCCCAAATGATGATTCAAACTCCTCGGTTAGAGATTCTGGTATATATAAACGTTTAGGGTTCTTATTAATGTCTTATCTCTACTGAATCACTCTCAAACAATTTATCCTCTACCGCCAATTGAGGTAAATTTTTTTTGTATTTCATCTTCATTTGTGTGTGTTTAATTTCTTCGTATTTGTCGATTTCTTTCTATCCATTCCACTACTTGACTGTAAAATCGATGCTCTCATCCGAGTTTATTTTTTGTTTGTTCTCTTGCGATTCTTTGATGTTGTGTGTCCGAGTTTGATTTTTGATTGTATTCTCTCGCTGATCTCGACGAACATACATCAGGTACACCATTTATCTGTAGTGATTCCTTTCTCCAAGACGATGATTCATACCCCTTCTAAGAGGACAATTCATGATCCCTCAAATTGCAGAGCTTTTATCACTCAAATACACTCCTCTAGCACCTTATTTCTTATTATCGCTTCATCGATTTAGGGTTTCAGGTAGACCATCGATTTTTCTCTATTTGATTCATACTCTCCCAAGTTTTCTGTTAGACCACCGATCTCTGTTTGATTCATTCTCTCTTATGTTTTGTTTACACTTGATTTTGTTCATCTATATTGCAGGCTTTTACTTCTCCGTCATCGAACCCTTCTCAGTAGACCATCGATTTTTGTTATCGCATCTCCAATAAGGTAGACCACTGATTTCTGTTTTTTTTCTAGGCTTAATTTTGTTCAACTAAGCTTGATTTTGTTTACACTTGTTTTTTTGTTCATCTATGTTTTCATTAAGTTTTCAGTTAAAATTTTCCACTTCATAGACCATCTATCTCTGTTTGATTCATAGTCTCTCAATTTTTCTCTTAGACCACCGATTTCTGTTATTTTTCTCTTGGTTATTCATACTCTCAACTGTTTGTTCACCTAAGATTGATTTTTTTTACACTTGGTGTTGTTCATCTATATGCATGTTTTTTACTTCTCAGTGATCGGATCATTTCTCAGGTAGACCATCGATTTTGTTTTGTCCTTTCACAAAAGTTGTTTGTTTGATTTTTCTTTATTTGACCATCGATTCATTCTCTCTCAAATATGCAGTGTAACACCTCGACTTTTGGGTTTGGCCAATTTAGGAGAAGGTTTGAAGTTTGTGGGTTGGCCCGAGTTACCGCGCGGCTTGTCTCGCGCTATAACCCGCACGGTGTTCTGTTTGTCGCAGGTTTCCAGTGTGTGGCGCGAGTTTACCGGCGCCATAACCCGCGCGGTGGCACTGATCGACTTAAATGAGAAATCAACCCCAATATCTTCATTTCTCATTTCTTTTCTTCTATTGATTTCTCTCTCAACTCTCCCTCTTCATTTACTCCAAGTTAGGGTTTCTTCAACCACCCTCTATATCACTTATTGCTAGGAGTTAATAGCATCACCTAAGGATTCGAGTTTTTGGAAGCTTCACCACCATCTCCATCTCCATCTCCATCTCCATCTCCATCTCCATCTCCATCTCCATCTCCATCTCCATCTCCATCTCCATCTCCATCTTCATCTTCTCCAAGGATCGAAAATCTAGGTTTTTGGGTTTTCTTCAAAAACCTACTCGGTGAGTTCCTACTATCATTTTCTAAACCTTATACATGTCAAAGCTTACATTTTGAACTCCTATATATCTCCTTGGTTTTGGATTTAAGTTTATTACATTTTGACCTAACTTGAGTTTTGGGAGATTTTAGAGTTCCCAGTCATTTTCAACTAAATTAAAGGGTTCCATCTTATATGAAGTAAAATGGGGTATTTCTTGCACATTTATGTGAGTTACTCGAAGGAATATATATGATCTCACTTTATGATTTCCATTCTTATCAGCAGTTAAACTTGGAAATGCATTTTGGAAATAAATGTTATTGGAAACTATATGTTTAGCTTTGGTTAGTCACAAATGAAATTGTGACAAGTCTAGACTATTACTAGTGGATCCCTAGGTATTGAGTCGGCTTTTATTTTGGGATGTTTTTCCCCATTGTAGTTATGGATGCATTTGATCCTCGGAGGCCCTTTGGTACAGTTATGTGGGACCGGTTACTAGCCATGGATCATAATGTAGTCCTAGTGAACGAGTATGACTTGGTTTCCTCGGGTACCCTCCCCCACATCTTAGTACGGACCGGCGTTGTTCGTGGCCATGGATTCCAAGTATTTAGCTCATAACTCGGATTGTGGCTTACTCAGTGTTCCGCCACAATCCTTGGTAAAACGGGTATCCCCTGTCATCGCAAGATGAATTTTGGACCGAACAATCCTTATATGGCAAAGATTTTAATTGTAAACTCAACTTTCTTGAAAAGATTTCCTTTTGTTTCAATTGCCTATAATTCTTCAAATTATAAACTGTATGTTCTCACTAGGCTTTAAGCCTAACACTTTTTCTCAAATGATGTGTATAACAGGTTCCCTTAGCGGTGGGTTGCCAAGGGTTTGAGTGACGAGAATGGGCTCGAGGCATTTTTGAGATGATTAGTATTTGACGATGGGCATTTTAATTAAGTCCCCTATTTTTTGGTGATATGGGTTAACAACCGATGTAATCTAGATAGTAAATGTTTATATTAGTTTGTTGTTGAATTACATATCTATGTGCAGGTTTTTTGTAAATGCTTATAAATTTACCCATTTTGGGTGGTTTATTCCAAATACAACGTTATATTGCCAAATTTTCTAATTTTAAATTACTCTAATTTTTAGGGTGTTACATGCAGGGCTTCTTATTTCTGGTTATCGCTTCTCAAATCAGGTAGACCACCAATTTCTGTTATTTTTCTAAGCTTGATTTTGTTTACATTTGGTTTTGTTCATCTATGTTTTCATTAACTATTCAACATTTTTTTGTTTCAAATCTTGAGTGGTTCACTTTTGTTCACTTTGCCTCTAAATATACAGGTTTTGTTCATTTGCCAAACCTTTCCATCGTTGTTCTAAGGTTAGTTGGTTTCCATTTCCATTTCCATTTTGCAGTAGATTACATGTAAATTGAGGAGCATTATTAGTTCCATTTCCATTTCCATTTTGCAGTAGATTACATGTAAGTTGAGGAGCATCATTAGTTCCATTTCCATTTCTACTCTACAGTAGATTACATATAAATTTAGGAACATCATTGGTTTCCATTTCCATGTAAATTGACCTAATCAAATGCTTTACAAACCGATGTTTATATACAAGATGTTATATAATCTCCTATATACACATCTCTCATTGTTATAGCAATTAGCCAATACTCCTGAAATTGATAATTTCGGAGCATCTTTACTATTGGAAGAAACCGGTTGAAATATCGAGTGTTGGTTGTGCTTGGATCCAAGGTAGAATCATAATCTACAATTTTAGATGAAACAAAATTAAAGGAAATTTCATAGTTTAATCACCAACTAAGCTTCTTTATAGTTCTTCAAATTATCATCCAAACTTCATGTTTGAATATCATGTATCAATTGGAGCTTCTGTTTTTATTAATTGTCATGAATCAATTCTATTGTGTGAATAGAAATGGGCATGAAGTTAATTAATAGTCTCTTCTTTGTTTGACTAACTTAGACAAACTCCGGTAAATATCATTTCCAAACTTTGATTGATCTCTACTTTTGTTATTTCCCGCAAATTTATTTGGAATCCATCTCTATCTTTGTTTTTTATTTTTAAGGTAAAGATTATGTGTTCTTGATTTTTGAGGTAAAGATTCTTTGTTCTTCATTTATTGAATTAGATGATTTTGATTTGTAATTTTGGTTTTGGATTCCATGCCTCTTTCTATATATTTTTGTCTCCATCCCCTGTGAAAAAAGTTGACACTTGATCAAAATTTGTTCGTGATTTTTTGAGGTAAAGAGGATTTTTGTTTGTAAGTTTATTGTATTAGATGATTTTTATGTGTAATCATCGTTTAAATTGAAACTGTAATCATGTTGTGGTTGTGGATGTAACTAGGCAACATGGGTTTTGATCTCAAATTCTCCTTGCCTGTTGGTTTTAATTCAAAACCAAATCTGGCATTTTCATCATCTTAAATAAACTCAAATCAAAACCATATTTGGTTGGTTAATGGTTTCTATTTGGTTGGTTTATGGTGTATGTGTTCCTTGCCTGTAGGTTTTGATTTGGGTTGTTGATTGGAAGAAGACGATGGTTTCTGATCTGGATTTTTCCCCGCAACTATTCCTCACCTACGACTCTGGTTTTTGTTTCCGATCTAGGTTTTGATATGGTTTCAATGTGGGTTGTTGATCGAAATCATAAGATGTGCACCGAACAGGGTTTCTCCTCGCCATTGTTCCTTGTCGGCTGCTCCGAAATGGGTTTCTATATGATTTTGATTAGAGGAGCAAGTTGGGTTTCGATCTGGTTCCCATCTACATAGCCAAATCTTTTTTCTTTTTTTCCATATTAATAATTTAGATGATTTAAATATGGATTTTGTACATGGTATAGTTTTAGAAATATTAAACATAAGAATTAAATGTGATATATTTAGATATGTTGGTTTGGTTTGTAGGTCTAATGGATATTGGTGTGGTTTGAAGCTTCATTCTAGAAACATGATATCCAAGGTTGTTAAAGATTCGATCGGATGTTTTTGGAAGTTGTTTTAGATGTTTTTTTATATGGGTTGTTTACTAAACGCTTATCTTTTAAATGGGGATGGATAAGTTTTGTAATTTATACCAGGCTTAATGATAAAACAATCAAACATTCCCTAACTACTATATTTCAACATTTGATATCCTTTGCATTGCTCTCGTGGTTGGTTTAAGATAAAAAAATAATAAAATCTATTTTATGGTTGAATATAACAACAACGAAGTAAAATAGAATAGCGTCCTCTATTTTATGGATCCAGTTACCAAAATGAAATATTGTTCTTCTTCAATATATTGATCTTTTTGTATTGGTGTTTTTGTTGATTAGAAGGTAATTAAAGATCTGCTGAAAAATTATCAATGAAAAATGTTTTACTTTGTAACATCTTCCAAGTAATGAATTCCTTGGTGGCATTTGGTTAATATTAAGAACATTCATGTCCATCTTTTGCTTTGTTTTATAGAACTTCAACTCTTCAGATTCATTAATTTTTAAGTTCCGATTATGTTTGATTAGTTACAATTGTGGCTTATTATCAAGTTAGGGGTCGTTTACCCGAACACTAAAATAAAATCCAGCACTTCTACTTACCTTCCGGGTAAGCATTTTGACAAAGAGCCCCTTACGTCATCATATGCAACAATTTACCCGGATACTGATCGGATAAGAGTTGTTGCCCTTCTTATTGGGTAAGATTTTCGATCCTTGCCACTAATCAGGTAAGAGTTGTCGTCCTCCTTACCAACTAAGATTTTAATTGGGTTGGTATCTTGGGGTTTGAAAGTAGCACTAGGTTGATGCATGGTGTGGCTTTTTATTTACCGGTAGTATTAAACTGCTGATCGATGGAATCATATATTGGTTTTTGTTTAATTAAGGTGATATATGTCAAACAAAACTCACTAAAACCCTCTCTGAAGGTGATGGAAAATGAGACTAAACATTATAAGCGTCACAAGTTATATGACATTTAGCCAAAACCCAATTTAGAGTTGAATCCACGTATTTGCAAACTAAATTGACCCGCTAAGCTTTTACTGAGTAAACATTTGGTAAACGACCCCCAGAAAGCTACACATCCCGCCGCATTGCTCGGGCAAATAACTAGTAATTTAATAATAATATTTGACTAAAGATCAAATAGCTACAATATCTCCGGTTTTAATATATATATATATATATATATATAGGGTCAGGTTTAGGTAAACTGTAAAAAAAATGAAAAACTGAGGAACACCCTGATAGTCGTTTGTAACACACCCGAATCCAGTAACAGCTAAAATATAGTATTACAACCCAAATGGTCCGAAATAAAATTTAATACATAAAGCTTAATTCAAAATCCACAACGGTAATACATGACTACAACTGAAATAACTATGTCTACCAGAACTTCGAGCTTCCACCAAGTCTCTCACGACACTGCCTCCCATTTTTCCCTTGGACGAACTTCTAACAAAACTCTTGTCTGAAAATGGTTTTAGTTTTTTAAGAAACGAGGGTTAGACCATGAGGTCTAGTGAGTTCCCTCTAGGAACAACATTCGCACCGCAAATAGCATTTAAAGCAGTTTATAAGCATTTATAAACAATTCACAACTTTAAAAAATTAAACGCATGTACAACACATGTTGATAGCACATGATATGGTCACGCACACCTGTGACAACGTGTCTGACTCACACTGCCTTTAAATGGGACACACCCCCCATTGGCATAAACAGGACACCCGCCCCGGTATGAGCATTTGCGGGACCCCCCCCCCCCCCGACTTAAGTCATCACATGCCCACTCTCAAATGTATGCATATATAACAAATAACATTTCATATCAAGATAAAACATGCAGTTTCATAATCATCTCATTCGTTAAAATTCGTACGTCAGCAACATTTTCAGTTAGAAAGACTCACATGTCGTCCTCGTTTAGCTCCTTCTCACTTGAGCTATTGATCCTTAAACCGAACACCTATGTTTCAAACAAACACACAAGAGTTATAAGTCGTTCAATTATCTCTCAAGGTTGTCTCTAAACAACACCTCGGGCTTAGCTCGAAGAAACTGATGAACACCCAACAGAGCCCAGAAATAAATTCTCGGATAATACATATCCGGATAACAACTATCCGGGTTCCAATCTATCCGGATTCCAACCCCATCCGGATTCCATCTCTACCCGGATTTGACAGTATCCGGTTGTCAACTCTATCCGGTTTTCCTCGACTCCCGTCCGGATTTCACACACGACCGGATTCAAACGTTCGGATTTCAACCATGTCTGGTTTTCCGCCATGTCCGGGTATCTCCTACCTGGATTTAAGTGATTCCCAGGCACAGGGTTTTTATCGAACAGTGTACTTCCAGAAATCTCAATCAAACCATCTTAACCCATTCCAAAATTGGTTTTAAGCCTCTACATCAAAGGGATTACATGTCTGAACCTTTCTTAACATTATCCAACATTAACAAATCAATCTCTCATTGGAATCAAACAAAAGATTAACCCTTTTATCTCCAAAACTCCACTAAGTATGATTTTACCAAAATAAACAGAGATGTAGTAAGAGGATTTACCTTGATGAAGAAATTGAAGTAGGATCATCTTCCAAATGCACCTCTTCTTTGCTTCCCTTCCAAAGTCGCACACTAAAAATTCCTCTGCACTCTCTCTCTAGCATCCATAATTTGCAAATAATTAGGAAAAGAGGGTTTTAGGGTTTTAACCATTCTATTGGTTATTTCCATCTTAGTCCTTGAAGTTTGAGCTTTCATCAAAATTCCACTAAAAAATTAAATATTTCCAAAATAAGAACATGGCTATTACATCGTTCATCTGAACGGTATACACATGTGCATACTAATAATTTGTAACTTACAGACGTACATATGCACATGTGCATAATGCACACATGCATAAAAACCAAAAAACAACTTCAATTACTTGTATGCACATGTGCATACCGTTCAGATTAACAACTATCAGGGTGTTACTTAGATTTTTCATTTTTAGGGTTTTCTTTTTGTAACAACCCAAAACTTCCAACAATTTAACATAATTGATTAATATGAATTTATGCCCAAAACGGCCCCAAGTCTATAATAAGATTTCAAGGTTTGCATAAGACAACATATTACACAACTGAGAATTTAAAACAACTAACTATAAGGAAGTCTTCTAGAATCGGGTACCGCTCGTACATTTTCTTTGCCTTTACCGGATCCTCCTATTACCCGTCTACCTGAAAAGGTTTTTAGTTTTGAAATAGCAAGGGTTAGACCATGAAGTCTAGTGAGTTCCCTCTAGTAACAACATTCACATCAACAACAATGTTTAAAACCGTTTGATGGCATTTATAAACAATTCTTCACTTTAAAACATTTAAACTTTTACTCGCAAACCACATACGTAATCGGCACACAGAAGTCACGCCACTCGTGACCACGTGTCAGTCTCACGCTGCCTTAACTGGAACACATTGTGTCAGTCTCACGCTGCCCTAACTGGAACACACCCTCCATGGCATAAATGGAACACACCCCCGACGTGAGCACTGGCGGAACACACCCTCCATGGCATAAACGGGAAACACCCCCCGACGTGAGCACTGGCAAAACACACCCTCCGACTTTTCCGTTACACACCCACACCGAAATGTATGCATACAACCATTCAACTTTTACACATAGCAAAACATGCGATTCATATATCAGATAAGTATACAGTCTCATAACATTTCATGTGTTTAATATTAAAACACAAGTTACCACACTTTCAGTTAGAAAGACTCCTATTTAAATAAATCTCGCATGCATAAAAGTAGTGGGAATACCAACATAGTTAGCACAACGATCTCGAGGATCGTTCATTCTCAACTCCACAACAAATTACGTCTCACCCCACCCCAAAATCGATGTTGGCACAATTGAAATTATTTTCAATGAAACTTTACTCGAGCGATTCATAAATTTATAACAAAATTACTTATACCGATTGAGTCAGTCGACTTCCACCCTTGGTGGCATGACTATGTCCATACCAGTTTCCCTTATAAAATCACGTGGTTAAATGATACTATATTTTCCACAAAAGTTAACACATTTATAAAAGAAATGAAATAGTTCTCAAATTACTAAGTTCCAAATCTAGCACATCATGCAATAAACTTGCCATTTTCCAAAACCATCACACGTTTACACGCGCCATCTCATTTTCAAAACAAATGACTCATAAGGTGCACACACACCAATATATATGACATAAAAAACTCAGGCAACTTATTCGAAAACACCATGCATGAGACTCCTTTTCATTGAAGGTTATTCACTCTCGTAAGATCGACCGCTTACACTCACACCAATTGATCACCGACCCTCACTTCCGACCAACCAGTAAGGTCCCTCACAATTGCAACCACCTTCAGCACCCAAAGTTTCCCAGCAACTTTTATGTGCAACTACTTTTTTACCACCGCGACTAAAGATTTGCAGATCATGCGTCTTCACCTTGACCCAAATAATTTTACCAACAATGGATCGTCCCCGTCCTATCCTTACTCCATATTATCAATCAACATTGTTATCATCTCTCAACCATCCTTCCAGTAACTGATTAAACAAGGCTCACCTCTGCTACACGATACTTGAGCTGAAGTTCTGAAGATCTCTATAGATCGATGTAACCCACTACCAAAATGGTGACCCATTAGAAACTGGGAGCCTACCCCCAACTGTTATTCTTCTCTCTTGAACCCAAGAAGTTCTTCCTCAAGTCGATATATCTACATTGCGCACAATACTTACCCTAAAGGTGCTAACCTTAATACCATAATTGAGCTCCAACAACTAACCACAAACAACGTTATCCTTTCAATGATAGGTCTCACTACCCATACTACCCCCACTAATTGCCTCAACGATAGTAATCGAGTGTACCCATGCACCTATAAATTCATAATGGCATTGGTCAGATGCAATTCTGAATTTACCATACATGAGGTTCCTCACTACCGTTGTCACGACTCTCGACGATCAAGGTCTTCCTTACGGACTTCCTATATCTCAGTTGCGTCCCCCTACCCCACATTTTAAGTTTAGGCTCATCCGGACACCTAAATCCCTTAAATTATGGCTCTTATACCAAATGTAACAACCCAAAACTTCCAACAATTTAACATAATTGATTAATATGAATTTATGCCCAAAACGACCCCAAGTCTACAATAAGATTTCAAGGTTTGCATAAGACAACCTATTACATAGCTGAGAATTTAAAACAACTAACTATAAGGAAGTCTTCTAGAATCGGGTACCGCTCGCACCTTCTCTTTGCCTTTACCGGACCCTCCTATTACGCGTCTACCTGAAAAGGTTTTTAGTTTTGAAAGAGGGAGGGTTAGACCATGAGGTCTAGTAAGTTCCCTCTAGTAACAACATTCGCATCAACAACAATGTTTAAAACCGTTTGATGGCATTTATAAACAATTCTTCACTGTAAAACATTTAAACTTTTACTCGCAAACCACATATATAATCGGCATACTGAAGTCACGTCACTCGTGACCACGTGTCAGTCTCACGCTGCCTTAACAGGAACACACCGTGTCAGTCTCACGCTGCCCCTAACTAGAACACACCCTCCATGGCATAAACGGAACACCCCCCGGACGTGAGCACTAGCGGAACACACCCTCCATGCATAAACGGGACACTCCCTCCCCCCCCCCCCCCGGCGTGAGCACTGGTGGAACACACCCTCCGACTTAGCTGTTACACACCCACACCGAAATGTATGCATACAACCATTCAACTTTTACACATAGCAAAACATGCGATTCATATATCAGATAAGTATACAGTCTCATAACATTTCATGCGTTTAATATTAAAACACAAGTTACCACACTTTCAGTTAGAAAGACTCCTATTTAAATAAATCTCGCATGCATAAAAGTAGCGGGAATACCAACGGTAATTTAATAAACTTCACATGCGTACAGTAGCATAAACAAGAGGAAGTCTCTAGTTAGAAAACTCACCTGGTGCCCACCGACAACGTTCTCTCCCTTACTCTTAAGACCGGTCACAAGACCTATTGCACAACATGTTAAAGTCGGATAAGTCTTAGCCCATATTCTTAATCGTACGAAAACCCTTATGATTGAAAGGTTCGATTCCCTCATAAAGAGAAAACAGACTAAGCTCTCAATTACGACCCAAAAAGGAAAATTAATAACTTAACCCTACAGAAAAATGGGCTTGGGTCACGGTTGGATCACTGGCAGTGAGTTGAGGCCAAAACATCAAACTCCCGGGTTGGTACCCCCCCTCCACGCCGTTGCCCGGCCTCTAGCGGTCCGAGGTCACACGGTCTAGCACCCGGGGTCTCCCGGCTCATGACAGCCCGAGGGCGCCCGGCACATGGCCGCCCGGGTTCGCCCGGCTCAAGGCCGCCCGGGGTCTCCCCACTTCATCTTCGAACAGAAACCAAGGTCAACCGAGTCGCAGCTGTGCTTCTCGGCCGCCGCACTACTCCACACTTGGATTAATTTTGCCAAAAACAAACTCAATCAACAAACCATTTCCCTCACCCTTCTCTATGGCCGAAAGCCAAACCCAAAGGTTTGAACTCCAAAACCCTACTCCATAATCAATCAGTGAGCCAAAACCCCAAAACTCCAACATTTCTTGTGAACAGAGATTCAAGGGTTCTTGGTGCCTAATTTCTCATTAATCTATTATATATATACTCAACTAATCCAAACAACAACTAACAAGAGGAGTAGTTGAAAACTTACCTTGAAGAAGATCGATGTAGACTTGAAATCCAAAGCAAAATGCTCCCTTTCTTGCTCTTCCCCAAAACTGCTCCAAAGCGCTCTCTCTCTCTAATCAGCCGCCAACACAAAAAGATAGCATTCCCTAGGGTTAGGCCCTTTTATTAAAAAGTTACATCTAGCCCCTCCCACTTTGATCTTTAGTCAAAAAAATATCCATACTCTACTAGTTTATACTTGAACCCGGTTATTACACTTTTGAACATATACATATACATATACATACATACATATATATATATATATATATACACACACAAAGAATCGTGTGAAAAAAAAAAGTTAAGTAAGAAACGTAAGATGAGATCTAGACCACTGATCACTTTTAGGTGTCGTTTGTTTTTTAAGATGTCTAATGTCTAAGTCTTATTTTAGTTATGATTAATAAGAGGTTGTGTGTAAAAGTGTCTGAATGATTCAGACTTAAGAGCCATTAAGAGGTTTTAAAAAAAAAAAAAAAAACCTTAGTCTCACCCAATCCATGAATTGCGCTTCTCACGAGAATTGATCGAGTGCATCTCCATCGAGTTGATCTTCAATTATGATTGATCTAATGGTGAAGACCCCTTCTTAACCTTCTCAACATAATTTCATTTCTTACCATTTTCATCATAACCTTCCTTCTTAGTGGAACCCAAACCCATGTATACTTTGTGATAAAATTAAAGTTACAAGTTTTTAAGAAATGGTTATTATAAGAGAGAAAAAGAGTAAATATAGTTTAAAACTTGTCAAAAAAAAATTTTATTTTTTTAACATAAATTGAAAAAAAAAAAAGAGGATCTAAATGGAATATTATAAAAGTAGAATATTTATTTAATTGCACGTAGCAAATAAATTGTGTCAACTCTCAGTTAGGTTTCCGTCTAATCAACTACCTTGTTCATGTCAACCGTTTTTTCAATAGTAACCTTTTATTTTTTTTAACATGTACTCGTATAATAAAGGAAAATATATTACGATTTTAATTTTTTTTATTTTTATCTTATATATTTTAAATTCTTTATATTTAAATTTTATCATGTTTTAATTATGTTTATCGGTTAGTTATGAATTCAAACATATAACTTTAAAAATTTGTACTCATACATCATAACTTGTAATCTTGAATTTTAAGTAATGTGTATCAATAAACCGTACTTAATGCATAAAAATTTGTTTTTAAGAGTTTCTTCGATAGTTTAATAATAATGTAATTTATTTTAGGTTTAATAAAATAATGTTTTTTATAAAATAAACATTAAATATTCAGTTAAATTTTCTTAATTATATTGTAGATTTTTTATATTTAAAATTTGATTTTTATCCTATATTTAATTATGCAGGGAATGATTTAAGGAAGTTGAAGTGAGAAGTGATTTTAGATGAGTTAAAGTTGTTAGTGATAAGGATTAAACAGGAAGAGATTTTAAGTTTTCATTCTTTATTTAAGTTTTAAGCAATTAACAATAAATAACGATACATTAAGTTTTAACATTTGTTTTTAAGAGTTTTTTTTTTTATAAATGCTTTATAATATAGTATAGATATTTGATAACACTAATAAATTTACTAAAAGTAAAATAATATTTTGTGTTAGAACCATTTTACAAGAAGAAAATGAGGTTTACAACAACTTTTTCATCAATTTTTAGGGTGGTATAATTGATAAATTTTGCTTTTTAGTGATCATAGTTCAATTTCATTAAGATTGTTGAAGATTTGTCGGACCGTTAAATTTAGAGTTATATAAAATTAGCTTATATACTACTCACAAACTAGTTGTGAGATGCTTACCATTATTCAAAACATTTTTTAAGAATATTTGGTTTTAAGGTTTACATTTCTACTGATTCCAATGAAATTGAAATGATCAATTACTTTAAATGAATTCTTTAAGCATGATTGACAATAAAATAAAATAAAAAATAATAATAATAATTCGCTCCAAATCACCCAATTCGACATTTCATTCAAAAAATTTAATTGACAAACAAAACACTCTTTAAAAGTTAAATAATAATAATAATAATAAATATTTTAAATAATAATTAAAATGATAATTTTTAGTATTTTAACAAATGACAGTTTATATGATATTTTTTTATAACAAATTACAATTTATATAATTGTGCTCATTATAACTATAATAATTTTTTAAATATATATTTATAAATAAAACAACAAATTACAACATTAGTAAAAGGGGTAAACAACCATTTCTCATATTTATGTTTTATTTCTTATATTATATTCAAGGATCCATAACAAACATAATTGAATTCCGTTCAATTCATTCACAACCAAATACATGATCAAAATAAATTTTTCTTTATTCCAATTTTATTGATATATTTCAATTTTTTTTAAACATTTTGCGAAACAAACATTGTTTCTTACTTTATTTATATTTTAAATTGTCAAGAGACCAATTCTAATGTTTAGTATTAGAAAAAAATTGTTCGAATTTATGGAGGAATACTTTCTTGTTAAATAGATCATGTTTATCCTTTTAAAAAGTTGCTTAGGAGCTCTTTGGTTCATGAAATTGAAAGGAATTTGAAAGAATTGAATGACCATAAAACATGTATACTATAATATTAATAGTATTTCTCGGGAAAAATCCATGAAAATACAATTAATTTTATCATTTTCAATGATTAAGTTATTGAACTCTTTTTTGAATGAATAAATGATTGAATTTTCTCATATTAAATAATCAAGTCCCTAGACATTTTTTTAATAAATAAACTATCCAACTTTTAGAAAAAATTGATTACCTTACAACCATTTAATCCAAAAAAAGCTACATGTAATCGGCTACAAAGGTTTTAAAATAAAAGAGGTTTAAATCAGTTTTACCGTTCACAAACTATACATCATTCAAACCCCTGCCCCCAACACCATTGCTCCCCCTCGTTGCCCATCATCATCTGCTCTTTGTAACCGTCCATTATTGTCGTTGGCCCTGGCATTGATCTCCCACTTTTTGATAGGTCTTTTTTGTTTATCAATTCTCCCCTTTTCTATATGTCTAAATGTACTTCATTAAATTGTTGTAAATGAGAGAGAGAATCGAATGATAAAAAAACATATCAAAAGGTGGGAGATCGGACATGCGACGGTCACGATCGACGGTACAAAGAATGAACGACGATGGGGCGACGAGGGATGACGAGAGGGAGTGATGCAGTTGAGTGAGGGGTTTGAATGACGTAGGGTTTGCAAATGAAAAAAACTAATTAGGTTTTCTTTTACTGTATACCTTCGTAGTCGATTACATGTAGCTTTCTTGGGTTAAAATGATGTAGGTAATTAATTTTTAAAAGTTTGATGGTTTATTTATTAAAAAATTGTTCATGCACTTAATAATTCAAAATAAGGAAGTTAAACTTAAATGATTTATTCATCTAAATTTTTTTTAAGAGACTTAATAATTCAAAATGAAAAAATTCGCTATAATTTTTTCGATTTTTCCCTACACTTCCATAAATTTGAATAGGTTCTTTTAAAAGAAAAATGAATCTGGTTAAAAATTCAACTCAATTAATTAATGAAGAACCGTTTTTCAAGAAAACTTTAGAGCACATTAAATGCATGTTATATGAGCTTTTATGGTACAAGTTAAACAAGTCCATGTTATATTTTACACGTATTTTGATTTATTTTAATAGTTAAAAGCCCTTTTCATATTTAGACTATAGTTATTTTTTAATATGTTTATAACATAAAATCTAGTAAGATAAAAACCAAAATTAAAGGCAAGAAACTGGGGTGGACGGAGTGGTTAACGGCCCCAAGTGCGGCTGTGTGTCTGCCCGTGACAGGTCTGTCCATGACAACTTCTGTATTGTTCAAGTTAGCTGTTGTTTTTCACGTCTGGACTGCAGTTTCAACTCGGATTATGCGGTGTTCTTGATGTTGGGTGAAGGTCGAGGGTTGTGTGGCATGGGGCTCGGCAGAATCTGGTCGTTCACGGGTTGTTTTGGTCACTCTCGGGGGAGGTCGCATTTGGGTCTACGGCTGTTTCGGGACAACTGCGGTAGCTGTTTCAAATCTGCTTTTTCGGTGTCTACTTTGTCCGTTGGGTGTTTTGAGCTTCATGTTTCTTTTGTTGTGGGTTCGCTCTTTGCGAACCGTCTCGTGGGTGTGTTTTTCTTGTTTTTGTGGTTCGTGTGGGTTGTTCCTTTGGCCTTGGTGTGCCTTGTTCTCTTTTGTTTGTTTGACGCTCTTGGAGTCTTGGTTGGTTTTTTTTTCTTGCCTTTCAAAAAAAAATTACTGACTTAAAATTATATAGAAGCCAAAGAAAACGAAACGAGTCCAGTTTATCTTCTTTAATGATAAGGTTCGTAAAGTCTAATGACGTACGTAAATCTTATCTTTAATCTTCTATCCTATGTGAATACAACTTAAAATGAAATAGGAAAAAAAGTATTCTAGTTTTGTGGTTGATAGCAATGTGTTTCTTACATTACCAAATTGATCGACAATGATGGTGCCTAAAGGGACATGATGTTCGACAACGTGATACAACACGATGATTTGACAACATCTATAGTATTATACGTTGTTCCTCGTGCATAATATTCGTTTTTACACAACCAATCCATGCATACAGGGCCGTCCCTAGGGGAGGGCAGCATGGACGCATGCCCAGGGTCCAAAAATATTAGGGGCCACATTTTTTCTTCAGTATATAGTAGTAATCTAAAAAAATTAACATATTAAAGAGGTCCAAAAAAATTGTAGCATATAATAAGAGACAAAAATAATTTAATAGATAACAAGGGCTCAAAAACATATTAACTAATCATATTGAAGAACTAAATAAAAAAATAATTGGTCATTCGTTATATCCTATTACTTTTGTCTCTTTAATTTTTCAAAGTCCAATGTTATTGGTTATTGCTATCTCTATCTGCTTGATTGTTCTCGTGCTTCAACAATTCAACGGATAACAACTTTAAGCTCATGTGCTTGCCGTTGCTATATGTTTTTGTTGGATATTTTTATTTATTTTTGCTTATAATGACTATTGCTATTTGTTTATGTAGTTTGTGTAATTGCTTTTGTTGGCTATTGCTATATAATTTTGCTTCTCCCGATAATCTTGTATTATTGTTTGACGACCTATCGATTGTTCTTATGAGTTATGATGTGTTACATGATTTTGTGATTGATAAATAAATTTTTCCTACTAAATGTATTCAGTAATTTCTCTTATATATGTCATGTTCTATAAACTTTTAATCCCAAAACTTTATATAGTAGAGCAAGAAAAGAAGGAAAATAAAATTCAAATATTTTCATCAATTGTTTGACTTCCATCTTTCATTGGGATTCCAATAAAAACACTACAATATTACATTTAAGTGTTCAAGCAACAATTCATTGAGTTTGCAAATTATAAGTTTCATTCATTATTTATTCTTATTTGATCTTAATGAATCAATTTTTCTTGCATATTCTTAATGATTCTCATTTGTCTACATGTCAAGAAAAACCTTGATAATCTTCTCTATCATTGATCTTTCATTGACTCTTTCGATTACTTCCTCTACATAAGTTCTCTTTTTGTATCAAAATAACACTATTTCTTGTTTTGAACTAAGAAAAATATTACATTTTAAAAAACTTACCAACGATTGTAGATGGTTATACTCATATCTATATATTAGGACTTCAAAATTATCCTTGTTTTTAGTATATTATACTATTGGTTGCTAATTTCCTAATAAGGAGTACATAAATTTTAAGTACTCTCTTATCTATACTAAACAAGAATAAGATTTGTTTCCTCTATAAATTATTAACATTTTTTGTATTCAATTTTTTTATTAATGAAAAATATCTATTAAATTTTTTTGGAGAGCCCTGATTTTACATACGCCTAGGGCCCATAAAATGTATACTAAGGGGTTGTTTGGCAGTTACTGAATGATTTAATGCTGAATGATTAAGTGGTCTGAATGATTAAGAGATTTTTATGATATAGTGTAAAAAGAAATATGGTTGTTTGCTAATTGTTCATAATGAAATCAGGACTCTTAATGGTTAAGGGAGGGTCAGAATACAAAATCATTAAGAGGATTTTGGAACCATTAAGAGGCAGCCCTTTTTTTGCCAAACAAGATTTATCTATTTGCGATTCAGAGGTTACCTCTTAATGGAACCATTAAGAGGTAAACAAACAACCCCTAAGGTGATTGTTAAGTTAAAGGGAATAAAATGCTAATGTTTAATATATTTTGTTCAGGTTTCAATTTTAGTTATATTTTCTATTAAAAATATAGGGTTTTTTTTAATCAAAACAAACTATTGTAGACCATCTTTGTAATCACATATATCACATGATCTCATACAACTCTTAAAAATCTTAAAAATCTATTGTCATTATTTATACTACTTTGTTATCTTTTTTGTTATTTTTATATATGTAAGGGCACGTTCGGTTGTGAACCTTGTTGGTTCAAATAAGTAAAAAAGAAAGTAAAACAAGTATTGTAAAATGGGAGGTTGAATACAATACACAAAATTTCACTTAATTTTAATTCTTTTATTGATATCACTATCAAGAATTACACATAGAAAACAATAAAGATTGTTGCGGAAAGAACAGATAAACTATTCTAACAATCTTTTCACGAAGTAAAACTAGAACACAACTTAGAAAACACAGAGTTTAAAAGCTATGAGGATGAGAGAATGAGGTTGCCAATTTTCTTGAGTGCACTGAGTTCTCTTAATGTAAAAGTGTGGCTTGCATGGAGGAGATCTTCACCTTTAAATACTAACTTATGCATTGAATGCAAATGAAACTTGTCAAACTGAGATTGAATCCTTGAGATTTTCTTCAATAAAAAATAAAATATTTGAAATGACTTATCAAGATACAAAGAAAACATTTGTACCTTGATAAGACAATATCTTATTAAAATATATCTGCCACAAATCTTTTTGAGATCTTTTGGAGAAGGTCTCCATCAATTCAGAACTTGGGTGAATATCGTCTCTACAATAGAAGGTTCCATTCCTTTTGACATAAGGATGTTGGAGAGAAGGAGTCTAGTCAAATCATGTTGATTTGACTACTGAAGATACTAGCCGAACTTGTGATGTTGTTCGGCAAGGAAGTGCTTGTCGACAGGGTGGAGAGGAGTCGGCAGAGAAGAGCCTGTCGACCAAGCATACACCAATCGGCAGGTGTTCGGTCTGCCGATAGATGAGCACATCTTCGACAGTGATAGCTTAGTGATCATGAAGCTTGTCTTGATCCACATCAGGGGGCACACTTCTTTTTGAGTTCGGTTGGTCTTCGATTTCACCGATATTTTGAAGCACAACTAATCTATTATAAAGAACCTTAAGGAAAACTGAGTATGAAGATGTACAACATATTACATATATGAAATAGCAAACCGAAGGGGATGTCATCTTCAAATCCTTAATGACCCAACAAACCTGACTTCCATCTACTACGATAAAATTGCCTTTATAGGACGCCTAAAATGTCTAAGTATCATAATAGAATATTTTATGTAACTTATGTTTATAAGACCAAACTATAAACGTCTTTACATTAATGGGATGTATTTGGGCATTTTAACAAGGTTTTTTTATGATGCTTTAAAAAAGGTCACATTAACTATTTTATAGGACACCTTTGAGAAACATCATATAAAACCCATCTTTTTATAGAATATTTTTGTCTATACAATACTTTTTTAAGTAGTGTCATATAAAATAGCTAATACGACCATTTATTTTAAAAGTGTCATAAAAACTTGTTCGAACACTTAAAAGTGTTCTATAAAACCTATTGTAATACTTTTAGAAGATGATTTTAAGTTTGATCTTATAAACTTAGGTCCTATAATGTCTTTTATTATGATGCTTACATATTTTAGGCATCTATATAAAACCATTTTTGTTGTAATGGTCGTGAATCAGAGGACAAATGAGAACGTGTCACATATCCTGGACATTCACGAGATATTAATTAATAGTATAACATTTATCATGAATACTATAAAATTTATCATAAATGTTTATAAAAATTTCACGTCCACTCGTCACACTCCCGTTTATCTCCTGATTCACAACGAAAAACATATTCACAACCAAGGGCGGATTCAATTAGGGGTGCTCAAAAAACCGATCAACCCGATCAACCCAGAAAAAAAATCAATCTGAAGTAACTCGACATATAATCGATACAAAATTAGGACAACCCGAAACTATTGGGTTGATATTGAGTTAGGTTCAAAGTAACCCGACCAACCCGATAAACGTTTTATCGACTTCTCTAAAATTATTTATATTTCCCTTTAATGTGTATAAGTTACCAAAAACAACTCGGCAATAACGAGCAATGGAACTCATATTAAGACATTATTGGAAAGTTATATGTAATACCTAAATATTTGATGAGTTTGTATATTCTTTTGAATGATGGGTTGTATTTCAAAGAAAATTTTTCTTATTTTTATGTTTTCAATGTTGCTTTTACTTTGTTTAAACACAACCCGACCAAACCGAACGGGTTGGGTTGGGTTGCACTTTTGTTTGGGTTGGGTTGGGTTGAAAATTCTCAAACCGCAAACATTGGGTTGGGTTGTTGAAACGCCTTCAACCCGTGAGCACCCCTAGATTCAATGCCCAAAGGGTCGGGGGAAGGGCCCCCACTAAAAAAATTCACTCATTTTCTTAGTTTGAAAATAATTATTTTTTTTACTTTCTACTACAATTCCCCCCATTGATTTCTTACGTGTGCCCCCACCATCCAAAAAAATACTTAGAAATCAAGAAAAAAAACAAAAAAATCTCTCAAAATCAACCAAAAAAACCGCAAAGTCTCTCAAGATCGACAAAAAAACCTTAAAAATCTCTCGAAATCAACCCGAAAACTTTTAAAAGCTCTCAATAAGATGGAATTAGGCTAAAAACATATTAATCTACTTTGCAGGCCTTTAATTTACCTTAAAGATACCCCCACTAGGCAGAAATTCTGGATCGGCTACTGACTGAAGTCTTCTCTATATATGTATATTAATTTTGAAATTAAATATAATTTGTGTTAGGTAAAGTTTAATAAAGACAGTTTAATATAATAATAGTTGGATGACGAGTGTTTGTGGGCACGTGTTAGAATTGTTGTTGGGGGCAGGACATCCGGCCGACAGTTGGGGGAATAAGAGAAGCTTTATGAACATATAAAATAGAAATTAAGTGAGTGGGTCGTTGACTAATATTAACGACTTTACGTGTCCGAATTTTGGGGGATTTTTAAATTTAAAATATCGTCCTTTTCAATATTCTCATAAAAATACCCTTTTCTTTTTTAAATAACTGAGAATCGAAATCTAGATATCGAATCAGGCCTTAAAAAATCAGTTACGCACATGGAATTAAAAAATGTTCTTTTTTGTTAGCAGTTTAACGAACTCACAACTTATTTGATTAGTTATACATGAGTGTTGAAAAACAAATAAGTTTTTCATTTGGATGTTGTACAACTTACCAAGCATAACGTAACGCATGAAGGTGTGATTCAATTACAACCACATAATTTTCTTGGGCTCCAAGTTGATGCCAACTTGCATGTACTATATGTTTGAGTAAAATCTAACATGTCACGATCGACATCGACGCACGAAACTAAACGTCTCCAATCTTAAGACCACTCTTGTATTAAGATAAGGTCTTGAAGATTACACACATCGACGACTCTGGTCGTCACCTATGACAACGGTTGTAAGTTCCTTACGATCACGACCGAGAAATATCTCACAATCTCAGTAATGTAACTAACGATTGTGACTTCTTTATTATCAAAGATACGTTTCTATTCTTGTTCTTTATTACAGGATTAATGGGCAACGGTTATAACGGAAAAACATCATCAAAATCAATTATTGACCAAGACCGTTGGATATTCAATGCTCATTTATGGCGACCAAAGCTATATATTCAAGCTCAATGACACATTCGAGACATCTGATATACACAACATTCAAGCATACGCACAACTCTCAAGCTCTTTTCTCCCAAGCAAGAACTCTCGATGAAGTGCTACACTTCACGACTGATTACACAATCTTACGATTTGTTTGTTATTTACTTGTAATATTGTCAATTGTACTGTTAATCGTTCCTCCTAAAGAACGGCGTCCCTATTTGACGTCCTTAGTGCACTTGATGATATCTGCTATCGTCCGTGGTTTTTACCCTCGACGGGGTTTTCCACGTCACCAAAATCCTTGTGTCTTGTCTTTATTTCTCTCGGTCGTACGATTTGTCGCATGATTCTTACTTTAGTTGTTAAAAGCTCCACACCGACCTTAAATCATCTTTAGGACGATTTTTGGCATTAACACTATACATGGTACAAAATTGGGATGAAGCTCAGTGTACCATGAGGAAACCCACTTTGTTAAGTTTTGCCTTTGTCCTTTTATTGCCTCATATATCTATAAATACCTATGCATGCATACGAGATAAACACACCCAAAAAGACCACCTACATCATATTAGAAGAAGGTTTCTTTGTTTTATTCTTCTTAGGGGCGGAGCCCTTAAGGGGCCACTAGGGCCAAGACCCCTATGTTTTTTCAAATGTGAAGGGATGATTAGAAGGTCTTCAAAGTTATAAAAAAAAATTTGCCCCCCCCCCCCCCGGTATCTTATTAATCCAATAAGGTTTTAAGGATGAGTCAAATGAAATGTCACAGTCCACCAAAGTTTTTAGGATAAGTCTAATAAGGTTTTAGTCTTTTAGAAGATGCAACCGTATTATTTTAGAAGTGCAACTGTACCTCGTAATCAACCAAAAAACCAAAAAAACTCTTGAAATCAACAAAAAAAACCCGAAAACTCTCTTGAAATCCACAAAAAATACCGAGAAGGTCTCTCGAAATCGATAAAAAAAACTCAAAAATCCCTCGAAATCAAGTAAAAAACTTTAAAAATCCCTTGAAACGGCAGAATTAGGCTGAAAACACATCGGACGATATTGAACGTTGGTAAAAAGATGAAGATACGTTAATAAAAATCGTATGAAAAAAATATGGTGTCACCCATATGAAAAGGTTCCTGGGCCCGTCTCTGTTGGTAAGAACTAGAAATTATATAATATATTCGGTACGGCCCCTGCGGTAGGAAAGCTTGTGTTCCGCCCCTGATTCTTCTTCCTCTTCTTTTCTTTCTCTCGTCTAAATAAATAAATATATATATATATATATATATATATTGAGAAATATTTTGGTAGTTGATTTGTTGATCCAAGGATCTCGATAACACGTTGTAATTTCTCCCGGTTGGTAATAATATTCTTGATCTCTATATTTGGTGGATGTACACTATCACACTGTTAGTGGAACAACGTTAAATCTTGGTGTTATTTGTTCTGATTTTGCTATATTTATAAATAATAACGTATTTCTTATTATCTATATTTCGTGGGTCTATTTTTCTACGTTAGAGAATTATTGTGCAACATCTAGATTATTGTCATCCATATTCGTTGTTGGGTTAATTGTGCAATCGAATTTCTACTCGTTTGGGACCTTAGAAATCATTAACTAGTTTTGTATTTGTGAGACACACATTTTTCTAGCATATAGAAAGTGGCTTATTAAGTGAAGTTTTAGGCTGGGGGGGAGTTGTAAACAGAAAACAAGTTTTTTCCAAACATGTCTCTCCTGACTAAAGAACACGTTCTTTCCTTCTATGAAAGAACCGTCTTAAACAAAAAAAAAAGAATTTGTATAAATAGATTGATCTATACATAATACATCCAACTTTATTCATACTGGACTTAATGGAAAACCAATTAAACAGCCCCAAAGTTAAACTATGTTTATGAACTTAATTATTTAAAATAAAAAAGTTTAATGATTTATTTTTAAAAAAAATTAGGATCTTAATCACTTAGGGCATCTCCAACATATTCCTTTATATTGTTCTCTAAAATAGCTAGTGAAAACTCTAAATTTGGAGAATTCTTTAAAACTTGATATGTGGAGAAAGAAATTAATATTAGTTCGTTTACATCAATGATATTGAATCATTATTATTTTATATAAATTCTTTTTAAAAAAGTGTATTGAGATGACAAAATTTGTAGAATATTTTAATAATATAATGGATGTTGAAATCTCTAAAATAGAGAAATCATAGAGAATATGTTGAAAATGCACTTAAAATGTAATTATTTTTAGAGATTTCAACTTTAATTTTTTATTTCAACTAAATTATAAAGAACCTATTGAAGATGCTATTAAAATAAGAAAGTTCATTAAGTTTTTCTGGACATTTCTACTTTTTTGAAGTACATCATATTTGTAAGTGGTAATGTACGAACACACACAATCCTTACATTTATGAGATTCATTGTTTATGGTCTCGAATTCAAATTGATTCTCAATCATTGTCCTTGTAGATAGGATCAACCATATAACATACAAAGAAAGACTCCAAATATTTGAGATATTATTTTTCGGTGTCCTTGGGTCACAGATAATCATGGAACTCTATCCAATAAGTGGAACGAATTAGCTGTTCATTGTCAGGTTGAGCAATAAGGGACAGAGAAGGGAAATCACTCATTCTTGAAACCAACATTTATTTATTATTTACTGTTAGGTGACTCTTGCGGTGGATTCAAGTTTTTATATCTAGATATGCATTATCATAACAACTTCTTTTTTGTAAAGCACCAAATAAAATCGACATCATTGGATTAGATGTTGACAAATAAATAGTAATGTCTAAACTTGTTTGTAGAAGGACAACTCATGTGTCCAATTATGAAAAACCCATTGATCGATACGACACTTGATCATAAATGACAAATTTCAGGCTCTTTTTTCTTGTAGGCAGTCATATCAGATCGGATATGACATTTAATCATAAATGATGATTTATGAGTTCGTTTCTTATGGGACTATTAGAGTTTCAGAGTGCACATGACTTGTGTCCTATGACCTACATATGCAACCTGAAGGTGTAGTCATAATGGCAATCTCGACAACCCTACCATCAAAGTATCTATATTTGCCCCCTATTTGTTGCTACATTTACCCCTTCTTGACCCGAAGATTGGACGAGGGGGTCATCATGTACGGTGCTTATTAAGATACACAGTCTTTTCATTTATTTTCTTTTCAAATATACTGTGTTAGATTTTTAGATGGTGTTGCTAAATATGTGAAATTGATTGTAGATTTTTTAGTTTATGATTTTATATAAATATTTTTAGACAATTATATTAACTACAATTACTTGAGGGAGGGAAGACCCTGATAAAACTTATCGTTTTGGCTGCATTAAACAACATAGTTTTCTAACCACAAGAGTTGTGGCGTACTGGTTAAGGCCCTGAAGGATGTGGTGAAATATCACATCTGTCCAGAGTTCGAATCCAGGTGTACACAACATTTGTGGCCACTGAGGTTTAATCAGGGCTGATGTCTTACAGTCATAATTTACCAAGGGATTAGTCTAGGCATAACATATGACACCCTTCCAAAAAAAACAACAATATAGTTATATGACATTATTATTTAGGTCTTTCTGTTTTTAAAATCCTTATAGAACCATCCGAAGATAAATTACTTTATAGTTGCTAATCTAATGATGGGGTTACTCACTTGTTACATTGTTGATAATCATTTATAAGTAGTGTTCGGTTGACGGATGTCTCATATGTGATGATAAATTACTTCATTTATTAGTTTTAATTATTTGAAAATGATGTATTGTTTTATTCATTATTTGCATCTTCTTCTTTGTCATTTAAACGTTCATTTTAATTACCCACCATAACCACCACCATGATCCACCACTCAACACTACAATCAACCTAGCATTGTCTCTACATCCACATTCACCACCATTGCACCTGCCACCAACGACCACAACCATCGACTATCACAATCTGCCAATAACAATCACCAACACCCATGTTCAAACCAGAATAGCAACAAAATCCAGAGAATATTTGATCACCACAACCAAAATGGTGACACTAAATTTCTCAATGACTAATATTTTACAAACCAAACTCATAAGATAGACTAATATCATTAATGGGCTTACAAATATTGTAGTAGAATAATTAAACATAAACTTGTCTTAAATATACCATCTAGATAAAATACGTTAATAATTTTTCAAACATTCTTAAACCGTAACATAACATGACACTGTCTAGTCCGTCTAACTACACTTTTTTTTTCTTTTTTGGAATTGTCATTGCCTTCTCCTAAGATATATGTCGTCAGCAAGGTTTTAAGTTCAATAGGTTCATGTTTTATATGTAAAATATTTCCTAAATCATATAATATAAAAAGGCATCCATGATATCAGTTTCACGTTTGTACAATATATATATATGGTGTAACAACTTGTCATATCATTTAGTTAAAAACATTTTATTTTACATTGTTATGCATATAAACTTGGTCACGTAAAAAAAACATGACTTTATATGAGATCTCAACTTTTATACACTATGATGTGGGTCATCATATCTGAAAACATGGTATAATGAGCTTTCCCAATATATACCTAGTCTTGTATTGGGGGCAAACAACGCCCCTAACACACATCTTCATAATTATCCGTGTCCCATTTATTGGGAAATTGGCACAAATGGTCAAATTACATTAATGATTGCACCTCCTAACCAAGTATCTCTGGTTTTTGCAAATTTAGCAATAGGTCCGCAATTAGGGACCTTACAAGTCCGCAACCCGACAACTAAAAGACAAAAAAAATCGCGGATTGCGGCAGGTCCGCAATGGGTCAGGTCACCCAGGTCCGCAATCCACAATACCCGACACGTGGCACGATCCTAACAACCCCTAACCTAGGTATGCAATGCATGCGACAGGTCCGCAATTGCGGACCTAGCTCCTCAATTGCAAACCTATGGCTAAATTTGCAAAAACCGGAGAGACTTGGCTAGGAGATGCAATCCTTAATGTAACTTGGCCATTTGTGTCAATTTCCCTTATGTAAATTCTTTCTCACACACACATTCACGCACACACTAAAATCATTTTCATACCTAACATAATTTTCATATCATATCAAATACTTTTCTACTTTAGACGATAATAAAAGGCTAGGCTATTTATTATTTATAAAGGAAGTAAAAAAAACTGTTATATAGGCTACTTATTTGTTTGCTTTGTTTAAACGCTAGCTATAAGCTACTTACCTGTTTGCTAGCTATAAACTATTGTCTCACACTTCTCTTTTATTTCTATAATACTAAATTACCATCATTAGCATAACCAAGAAAAACCATGTCCATACTATAGATGGTAATTTGAATTCGTTTATCAAACGATTACCGGTAGGAGTCTTTTTCTTTACTTATTGGGTAAGATTTTGGGTCTTGTCTAAGTTTCTTATCAGGTAAAATTATCGGTCTTTTTCATACTTGCCCAATAAATTTTTGATAAACGGCCCCATAGTACACATAAAAAGTTAACCCACAAAATCAATCATCTTTAGAAAAAACAAAAGCATATAAGAGCGTCTCCAACAGCTATGCTAAAATGGAAAAAATTGGCAATGTAACATTTTTGTTGCTCCAACAGCTATGCTATTCTCTATGCTAAAATAGAGAAAAGATGAGATATTGTAAAAATCTCTAAATTTAGAGAAACCTCTAAATATATAGTTTCTCTCCAAAACTAATTATTACCCTAAAAAGCAACTTTTTCCTCTCCCAACTTTCTATATATTGTATATTTTAATAATATAATTAAATATTTTAATAAGATAATTAATAGTAGAGTTGTTAAAATATAATAGTTGTTGGAGTTGGATAATTTTTTTTAGAGATTTTAATTTATTTTACTTTATTTAAAAAAAAAACTTTAGTATGAGATATGGTGGAATGAGCAAACCACGTCATTATTAACTAATCAAAATCATTAATAGCAGGTTTTCATATAAAATAATAGAATTTTAAAAATATCATGGTTTTATAAATTTGAAAAATACTGTGATTATAACAAAAATAAACACAAAATATGTTGTTATTTAATACACTAGCCTAAGAAACAAAACAAAACCTAAAGTGAAACAAAAAAATTCATAGGAATTTATGCAATTTCTTTATTTGAAACTTGATTTTGAGTTTCTATACCTTTCAACCTCCAATATTTTTCCCAAATGAATCCAGGCGTACGCATCATGTGGCCACTTGGTTTAATCTCAGGGTTGCATGCTTTCGCAGTCGGTTGTTTTGTCAAGGGATTAGTCTGGGCCATAGGCCCAGGACACCCTTTACAAAAAAAAAAAAAAAAAAAAATACTTTTCCCAAATAACTAAGATTTCATAAAA
Organism: Arctium minus; assembly: GCA_954870635.1. Taxonomy (NCBI): domain Eukaryota; kingdom Viridiplantae; phylum Streptophyta; class Magnoliopsida; order Asterales; family Asteraceae; genus Arctium; species Arctium minus. The sequence continues at coordinate 47,154,863 of OX941096.1, forward strand.
ATGGAAGCTTAATTAATAATTAAAAGCATGATGGTCTATCTTCAAATACTATTTATTCCCATGCCTATGAAGATGTAGCTTTTGTTTTTATTATAAAATTCATATAATCCAATCAAAAAATGACATAATTTAACATGTATTATACAAGACATGCCTCATTTTTTTTCTCTTGAGGCATGTGGATATATTGTTAGAAAATAAATTCTTATTTGGAGTTACACAAATAAAAAGAATGTTAGTTCCTTAATGGTTTTATTTTTGAAAACTTCAAAAGTGACATAATTTAAATGATTATTTTATATGTTGATGTAAATGTACGGTTTTATTTTACCAAATTAATTTATACTTGATAATTTCATAGGTTTTTGTAGATTAACAAACAACTTGTCTTGGGAAGCATGTCGTTTTCAGTGGCAAACCCAAGATTTTGGTCGAACGGGTAAAAATTATAGAAATCCTTTTAAATTAAATTATAGAAATCCTTTTAAATCCTAAAAGAGTTTAAACATTTGTGTAAAATATAAAAATGTGTAAATTACGTAATTCTGGATTTAATTTGTTTAAATGAAGTTTGACTTTATAAGATTTGATTTTGTTAATAGAAGAAATCAACTTCTGGTGTTTTTAAAATAACCAAGTTATCTAACATTTTTTAGTAAGATTTTAAAAAAAATCTTAATTGAACAAAAATACAGAGGTCTACATGGCAATATCCACACTTCTACATTAGTGTAGTTTGACACACTTTTAAGCTCAAATAATTAAACTTCAACATTTTTTAACACCCTCATTCTAACCATGATGGGGTTATGATTACTTTACATACAATCATTCAAATAATCTGAATATTCAAAATGAATTCAACCACAAATACCGAAGAACTTACAAATTCTAAAATATTCAGAAATTGAAAACCAACTTACACGAAAGTTAAACTAGAAACAAATACAAATGGTTGAAAAACACTAGTTTGTACCATAACAAAGTAATACATTATGAATAATTGAGAAACATCTAAAACAAGAAAATATTGCTTAGTGATGAAATAGGTCTTCTCCATACCTTTGTTATTGCATGTCGGGCCTTTTCTGGAGACATATGACACTAGTAAGCTATATAAACTCAGTGAGTTCATGGTTTGCATGCTAAAATACTAAAAAGATCATGTTGAATAATACTGAAATCATGTTATAACTATACATACAATAAAAACATCATGTTATTTTCAATTAATGATCACTACTGAAACATTGATGCACATATTATGCATATGATAAATTGAGAGCTCTATAATTGTTTTGTATGGTGGGTAACATTTGATACACTGATACATGACTTAGTACAGAGGCACTTGCTATGCATACCAATCCCATTGGGAATCACAACTTACTTCCTTTCTTTGAAATTGAACTAGACATCTCGATTTGTGCTCCCATACATATACTAAAAAACTTTTCACGCATAACATATCCAAGACGATAAAAATGTTGCTAGCATGCTAAAACAGTTTAAACAAACATGCAACACATTTCACACACAAATTATGACATCATGCTTAGTCATGTATTCCATTTTATAAGTCTTATGAAGACTCACATGGTTACGTAGGTTTATGGAACTGATTAAATATTGAAGTGGTATTAATATGAACAACTAGAAATGCATATTAAACTTACTACATCAAATATTGACCATGGAATAAAGCCTTGTTGTGCTTTGGGATGCGGAGGAGTTATTATCGCCCAATTCCCTAACCTAATGCGGCACTGGGGTTGGCTTGGTCCGACCAAGAAAGGCATGGGACTCTTTAGGCATTGCTTGGGTCGAGTGAAGTAAAGACTGGTAGTTATTCTGCATTGTTCCTTCTTCTGATCTTGCTTTCTTTCCTTATAGAACTGACCTTTGTTCCCTCCTTCAGGTTTTAACTCACTTAAAGTCCATTCCTTGCTCTTGCCTAGTTCTATGAAACAAACTATTGAAGAGACTCATTAGAATGTTGTTTTATCCACAAAGTTATGCAAAACTTTACACAAACCTCACATGGTCGTGCTAAATGAAGAAAAACTCACACGACCATGTCACAAGGCTTTACAAGTTACGACCATGCTAAACCATAACACAAATGGCACACGACTGTGTCATTCACATGCCAAGTTTTGCATGTTTGTATCAATCACACATGTTGTGATTCTAGTTTAAGAGTCGACTGCTTGGTATTGCCAATTTTTGCACAGTTGTATCAATCACACATGTTGTCATTTTGGTTTAAGAGTTGACTGCTTGGTATCTGCAAACACTTAAATTCGTTGATTCTAAACCAAAATGACTCATGATTCTGGGTATAACACTATAATCATGCACAACTACTGATCAACCATCTAGATTTGATTTTCACACATTGTGTGCATCAAAATCAAGTTCCTTATTCCTAATCCAACAAACAACAACATTATTGCTTCTATTCCCAAATCAAAGGCTTTAAAGCCTTACATTGGCCATGAATTTTACACAAAAGCGTTCTTAACTCAAAGGTATTAATCAACTATTAAAACAAAGCTTCAGCACAAAAATCATGCCTCAAACTTACTAATTTTTGACTTTGCAGTTGTTTCTTGTTCGTTTGTTGTGTTCTTATTATAGAGAACACCAAAACTCTCTTTTTCAATGCTACTTGGATGGAATTGCTTGTGAATGGAGAATGATTTTCCTTATTTTCTTCATTTCAATGCTACTTGTACCAAAGAAAAATTGTCCCACATTCTCTCTTTGTTTGAATTGGTCAAAGCAACAACTTGCCCCTTTGTTTCACTTAATGACTAACCAACCCTTACACTTTCACAACATAACATCATTAGTCCTTGAATAACATGTACTTTACAAATTAACCCAAGTGGGGTGTTATGCATGCGGACAATATATTTTTGTTATTATAAATAGTGATTTGTCTAACATTTCAAGAAATCTTGCCTCAACAAAATTTTCACAACTTTCGGTCTATATTCAACATATTTTTGAAAGCTTTTGAAAATATACAGTGATCAAATTTTTATTTACAACGTTTCATAATGAATCATTCATAATTGGTCAAATCACTGATACAAATTTGTGTTTATTAATTCATGATAATTGTACTCGTTTTTAAGCGATTTGATTGTGAGTGAGTCGTTGTTCTCTTGCAAAAGGAAAGAGACATCAATATTGTACAATGGTCTTGTTTTGTCATAAAACAAACACTTAATAGTTGATCAATATGTCTCAAGGAGGTTTGAAAAAAGTAGACTAACCAAATTCATGAACTACCTAAATCAGAGTGTTTTTTTTACCTCCTCTTGGTCTCTTTAACTCCACAATTTCTTTGTACAATGTGAAGTAAAATATAAAAAACGCATGACATGTGACAAACAACATCCTCCTCCTAGGTTACTGATATAATTTATTTTTTGTAACAAGATTGAAAAGCATAAAAGATACTTATCATTCATCTATTTCACTATTTGAATGTAACTAAAATTTATTATACTGATTTAATTATTAAAATACCTATAATTGTGAGTGTTTTTGTAAGTATACTTAACGCTAATGGGTGTGACTGGTTTGTACGATATTATAATATAAAATGACTTCTAAAAATTATTAATTTACTGTTATTATAAATATAACTAGAAGTGTAATCGTGCAATGCAGCTAGATACATCACGATTTTAATGTTTCATTTTATTTGCTATTTTTTGTCGATTTACATTACGATTTTGGATGGTTGTGAGAGAATGATAATGATTTTTTTATATAAATTTGTTTAATTTAGACTTAATAATATAATGTAATTTATTTTGGTTTAATAATATAATTTTTTTATAAAATATTCTGTTAGATTTTTTAATTATATTTTATATTTTTTATATTTAAAATTTTATTTTTATTATATATTTAATTATGCTGAGAGTTATTTTAGGTGAGTTAAAGTGGGAAATGATTTTAGGGGAGTTAAAATGGTTAGAGATAATGATTAAAAATTAATAAATAACATTAAATGTAGTACATACAACTTTAATGGTTGTTTTTTAAGTAATTAACATTAAATAGCGGTACATTAAGCTTTAAAACTTGTTTTAAAAGTTTTTTATGTCATCTTTATAATATAGTATTAGAAGCGTACTCACGCAATGCAGCGAGATATATATCACGATTTTAATGTTTCATTTTATTTTTTGTTTTTTTGTCGATTTAAGGTACGATTTTGGATGGTTTTGAGAAAGTGATAATGTTTTTTTTTATAAATTTGTTTAATTTACACTTAATAATATAATGTTTTTTATATAAAAAAAGTATTTTGTTATAATTCTATGATTATCTTATATATTTTAATGACATCTAGAAAAAAATAACCAATTACATATTTAATAATATAATTAAAACAAATTTATAGTAATATAATATATTAATTAATAGTGATACATGGAAAGATCTACATAAAAGAAATGTCTTGCACATACCAAATTGGTGGGTGTTAGAAGTCTGCAGTAGGAATATGTATCTTGTGCTTTGATACTTGTAAATTAAGATATTTTTAAAATCTTGCATAAAATGATAATATCTTGTACATAATAATTTGTATTTAAGAGTTTTTTATCCGTACTTTATAATATAGTATAGATATAGATAGATAAATATTAAAATATAAATAATTATGTTTTTAATCAATTAGCCAAATGGGACGGTGTTACCCAATTTATGCGAATTCGGAATGAACAATCGTATAAAAAAAAAAGTTTAACTAAAAATTGACATGTCACAATATTTAGTATTTAATATAAAAAATAATATTTTAATGATTATATTTAATATATTATTATTTATAATATCAAGAAATTAAAAATATATATACTTTCAAATCAATAGAACTTGATACTTGTCACACCCCCATTCCAAAGGAAGGGAGGTTACGACAAAATAACAAACGGTTATATAAAACTCCTAAAATAAAGAATCATCAATAACGAAATAAATCATCCGAAAAGATAATTCTAAAACACCCTGTAAGTTATTATATGTCCACGACACGTGTCACACAGAAATACTGCTAAGGAGTATGTAAACCTATAGGGTCGCACACAAAGAATGCATTTGTTTCCATTTGTAGAAACCCAGATTTTATGAAAATATATGTTAAACTGTAATTATGATAATGACAGGGTGAAAACGTAATTATGTTAATTACGGAAAATTATTTGTAATTATATAATTATATTTTAAAGTTTAAAAGGATAATTATATATATATATATATATATTTGAATTTGAATTTGAATTTGAATTTCAATATTACAGATAATTACTAAACCTTATTTAATTTTTAATTGAATTATAATCTAACTATAATTCAGGCTAAACCATTTGATTGACAATTGAATTAGAGTAGTCTTTCAGGAAAAATACAGAAAAGAAACCCTTTTCTTTTCTGTAAAACACATATAGATCTAGGGTTCTTGGTCTAGCACCCGGTGGAAACGGAAAACGTGTTCGTGTGTGGACTACCGATAGAGGAAAACTTCTTTGGTTTCTTGGTGCTCCGACTCAATCCTAACTGATCTCCAAAAGGTAAGATTCTAAACACCCTATGGTGTGGGTTTTTTTATTTAATTAAATGCATCATTGGATCCGATTGGGTTTTAAGTTTATTTAAAAAAGTTTTCTATATATAACTATTGTAACCAAAATATTTTGTTTTTTCCGCTGCGTTTATCGGTTACAAATTGTTATTAAAACCCAACAGTGGTATCAGAGTCACTTTGATGTGGTTTAATTGAAAAGGGGGAACAAGATATTATATGACAAATTTAATTGAACTCCAAATTTCTAAATTGAATTTAGAGCTCTAATTGGGCCTCATGTTGAAATCCTATTTGAAACCAAAGCCTAAAAGGGTTTTTAAACCCTACTTAATTTTAAAGAAAAATAAATATAATAAAAAAATAAATATAAAAAGGTTCTTTTTCTTTTAAAATGGTTAATCGACCAGATCTAAAAAGGGGGTTTTGGAACCCTAAATCACACCATCTCCTTTTTCTCTATAAAGTCAGAGCTTCATGCGGCGTTTATTTGTCAATAGCCATTCATTGTCGTTCACCGTCGGCCGCCACCGGCCTCTTGCGGTTGCTGTTGTTTTGTCGCCCGAGACCACCGCTAGACCATGGGTCGTGCGAGGTGTAACACCCCAAAAATGGGACTAACAAAAATTTCCGGAAAGTGAAAATTGGTATATATAGAATGTCAAAGCACGAGCTCATACAAAAGAGAAACAATAAATGTCTGTTAATTACAAGTTTGCAATAAGACACAATAATAGATGACAACTCCCTAATCTAAGTCTCGCTAGACACAAGATTACAAAAAGGTTGTCAACTATGTCCAAATGATTGTCTTCAATATTGGCATCCCAAAAATGCTTCCAAGCTCACCACTACAGTCGATTAAGCTTCCTTGGCGCTCGCGCCACTAGAACCTGAGATACATACCAACAATCAAGTGTTATACCAAACGGGTCTAGTGAGTTACATTAAAACATGGCATATTTACATAAAGCATATTATGAACAATTATGACACTTCAATCACCAAGGTCCTTACGGGGTCAATCATGGGGGAGACCCATCACACCAATGAGTTTTACCTCGAGTCAATGTACCTTGATGTTCACTCGCTTGAGCAACATCCCAAAGGCCTGACACACTTGAAGACTACCTCCCAGGCATTATTCCAAATGGCGGAGGTATAGGCGCATACCAATATGGTGGCACCTAAGACTACATCCTCCTAGCACTTACTCATGGTTCGTCCAGTGTACTTACAATGTCCGTCTCTATACATAATTTCATACCCATAAGATACATGCATAAGACTTCAACAATCCCAAGCATAACTTAGGTACAAAACTCTAAGATATGCAAATACTCAATATTATCCATGGTTCATCAAGACAAATATGTAAACATGCTCAAACATCAAGAATAATAACCTCATCCACTTCCACAACCATATTCAAGGCTAAGATACCAATAATACCAAAATTAGCAGTTAGGGAAAACTTATCAGGTGATCAGATCATCTCATAAAAATAATACATTAGGTATGAAAGCATATAAAATATGTATCTCATTTGAAAATAATGTAAGAAACTCACTATCTAGGGTTTCACACAAAACCCTAGAAAACTTGGTTGAGAAAATGAGAGGATGAGAACTTGAAGGTGTTTTAAATGCTTCACTTGATGACTCTTGAAGCTTCCTTAACCACCAATAAATGTTCCCAACTAACCACTAGGTTTTTAGTAAGTGTTGGAGGGTTTTGGAATGAAGAAAATCGCCCTAAATGAGCTCTTGATCGGAACCAAAACGTGTGAGATGAGGAAATGAAGTCTAACTGGTCAAAACTGGCTTTTTATACTCTCAGACCCTGACGGCGACATTGCCCGGCGATTGTGCCATGGGCATTGTCGTGAGGGCATAGTCGCGCGTGACTTGATGCCCGCGGTACGTGTTCGGCGATTGTGACAGGGCGACATTGCCCTGGTCACTTTCGCAGGTAATAGTCGCCGGGGGTGTACCGAGACCACCCCCCCAGCCCGCGATAGTGCCTTGCGACTATGACAATGGTCATAGTCGCTGGTCACAGTCGCCCAGCACTCCAAAATCTCATTTTTCGTTGCTTTCGATAACGTTCAACATGTACAGAATCCAAGGAAAGTTAACAGGTAAAATGACATAATAAGATCTTAAACCCAAGTAAGAATTCCAACCATTATGATTGATGAAAACACGAAGAAAATCATAAATACTTACCTTAATTTTCCGGGTCTTACAATCCTCCCCACCTAATGAAGATTTCGTCCCCGAAATCTTAAACGCTAGAATAAATGAGGATATCTCTTCCTCATGTCCTCCTCCGATTCCCACGTCACATTAGCATCTCGATGGTGCTTCCATTGAACCTTCAACATAGTCACTTCTTAATGCCTCAATTGTTTCGTCTTTGACTCTAGGATAGCTTCTGGTTCTTCTACACATCGATTCCCGTTGTCCACTCGAATTTCCGTCAACGGAATAACACTTTCCTCTTCAGCCAAACACTTGCGAAGGTAACAAACGTGAAAGGTAGGATGGATTCCGTCCATCTCCGGCGGTAAGTCCAACCGATAAGCTTGAAGTCCGATCTTCTCTAAAATCGTGAAGGGTCCAAGGAAACGGGGACTAAGCTTCCCGCGCTTCCCGAAACGGATGATTCCCTTCCATGGCGACACTTTCAACATAACCCGGTCTCCCACTTGGAAGTCTACCGGTCTTCGCTTTTTGTCCGCGTAGCTCTTTTGTCGGTCTTGAGCCGCTTTCAATCGCTCTCGAATGCCCTTCACTTTATCCGACGTCGCTTGCACAATTTCCGGACCCGCAAATTGCTTTTCTCTCGCCTCGAGCCAACACACCGGTGTCCTACATTTCCTCCCGTAGAGCGCCTCGAATGGAGCCATCCTGATACTCGAGTGGTAGCTATTATTGTAGGCGAACTCTACTAACGGCAAGTGTGAATCCCAAGTTCCTCAAAAGTCTATGACGCACGATCGAAGCATGTCCTCGAGGGTTTGGATCATCCTCTCACTTTGTCCGTCGGTTTGAGGGTGATATGTCGTACTTAACTTGACCTTCGTGCCTAACTCCTTTTGCAATCCCTCCCAAAACTTGGAGGTAAATCGACTATCCCTATCCGAGACTATGGATAACGGAACACCATGACGAGACACCACTTCATCAATATATAGCTTAGCAAGTTTGTCCATCGGTAACGTCTCTCGCATTGCCAAGAAATGTGCACTCTTGGTAAGTCTGTCCACCACTACCCAAATAGTATCATGGCCTTTCAAGGTCCTCGGTAGCTTAGTGACGAAGTCCGTCGTGATATGTTCCCACTTCCACTCCGGAATGGTTAACGGCTGCAAACATTCGTATTGCTTTTGATGTTCCGCCTTCACTTGAAGGCAAGTGACGCACCTTTCCACATACTTGGCCACATCGAGCTTCATCACCGGCCACCAGTAGTGCAATTTTAGGTCTCTATACATCTTGGTGCTACCGGGATGTATAGAGTATTTGGACTTGTGCGCTTCCGCCAAAAGTAACTCACGATTTCCCCCGATCTTCGGCACCCAAATTCTTCCTTGGAACAACTTAAGGCCGCAACTATCTTCCGATAATAACTCCCGTTGTTTCACCATAACTTCGGCCTTGAGATTCTCTTCACGAAGTGCTTCGAATTGACTTCTCTTGATGTCCTCCATAAGGCTTGACGTCATCTCGATCCTAGCAAATGTTACTTTACTTTACCCTCCGTAACTCTTTCGGCTCAAGGCGTCCACCACCACATTGGCTTTACCGGGGTGCTAAAGCAATTCACAATTATAATCCTTCAAGAGCTCCAACCATCTCCTTTGTCGCATATTGAGTTCCTTTTGGTCGAAGATGTATTTCAGACTTTTATGATCGGTGAACAACGTACACTTTGTCCCATACAGGTAATGCCGCCATAACTTTAAGGCAAAAACCACCGCCGCTAGCTCTAAGTCATGCGTGGGGTAATTCTTCTCGTGATCCTTGAGTTGCCACGATGCATACGCGATCACCTTTCCCCTTTGCATTAAAACACACCCGAGTCCAATCTTGGAGGCGTCGCTATAAACCACAAAATCTTCGGATCCTTCAGGCAAGGATAGGATCGGTGATTCGCATAATCTCATTTGAAGAGTTCGGAAAGAGTTCTCTTGCGTCTCGGTCCATATGAACTTAACGTTCTTCCTCGTCAACGATGTGAGTGGTGAGGCGATCTTCGAAAAATCTTGAATAAACCGCCGGTAGTAACCGGCCAATCCCAAGAAGCTCCTAATCTCTGTTGGACTCGTCGGTGTCTCCCAATTCACCATCGCCTCCATCTTGGTCAGATCCACCTTCACTCCGTCTTTGGACACCACGTGGCCTAAGAATTGAACCTCTTGAAGCCAAAACTCCCATTTTGAAAAATTTGCATACAACTTCTCTTGGCGAAGGATTTGCAAGACTTCTCGCAAATGTCGTCGATGCTCCAACTCGTCACGAGAGTAGATGAGGATATCGTCAATAAAGACTATAACCGACTTGTCTAATAAGGGTCGACATACTCGATTCATCAAGTCCATAAACACGGCCGGAGCATTGGTCAACCCAAACGGCATAACTAGAAACTCGTAGTGACCGTACCTCGTTCGAAAAGCCGTCTTCGGTATATCGCTCTCCTTCACTCGTACTTGGTGATAACTGGACCGTAAGTCTATTTTAGAGAAACATCCCGCTCCCTGAAGTTGATCGAAAATGTCGTCGATCCGAGGGAGTGGATATTTATTCTTCACGGTAACTTTGTTGAGCTCGTGATAGTCTATACACATCCGCATAGACCCATCTTTCTTCTTCACGAACAATATCGGCGCTCCCCAAGGCGAAGAGCTCGGTCGTATAAACCCCTTCCCGATTAGCTCTTGGAGTTGCGTCATCATCTCTTGCATTTCTGTCGGGGCCAAGAGGTAGGGAGCACGAGCAATCGGAGCGGCTCCCGGAGTAAGGTCGATGTGGAACTCCACTTGTCGTTCCAGTGGAAGTCCAGGTAGGTCATCTGGAAAGACATCCGGGTAGTCGCACACCACCTCCACCTCTTCTAACTTCTTCTTCTCTAGCTTCAAGTCAATCATATAAGCTAAGTACGACTCACATCCTTTGGCTAGGCTCTTGTGTGCCTTGAGTGACGATATGATCATACCGGTTCCTCGATTCTTCTCACCGTAAACTATCACCTCCCCACCCTTAGACAAGGGTACTCGAATCATTTTCTTAGAACAAAAGATGCCAGCGTCGTGCTTAGCTAACCAATCCATTCCTACTATTACATCAAAACCCCCAATGTCGGTTGGTAGCAAATTTATAACGAAGGACTCTCCACTTAACTCTAACGTACATCCTACATAACAACTCCGAACAACCATATGCTCCCCATTGGCTACCTCTACTACTAGAGCATCATTCAACAAACTACAAGGAGTAGTAAGGTTCTTGCAAAAAGATGTAGACACAAAAGATCGGTTCGCACCAGAATCGAATAAAACACGGGTAGGTAGAGAGTTCACTATAAACGTACCCGACACTACGTCAGCCGCCTCTCTTGCTTCATTAGCCGTCATCTGAAAGGCCCGACTTGGCGCCTTCGGTGGAACTTCTTTCCTTGACAAAACCCCACTTGACGCCTCTAAGTAGTTGAGAGGCAAACTTGACTCTCTGAGAGTCCGCACACTCACTTGACTCGAAGGCCATCTCCACATCTTGAATCCACTTCATGCAGGCTAATGGGTCGGTCGTTCCAGTGAATTCCGGAGCCCGACTGCATAGGAAGGTCTTGAAAGAACAACCCCCTTCTTTCCTCTTGTCGGTCCTGGTTGCGTACTCCTCTGTCCCGGGTGCATTAACGGCATCACCTGATCCCATCACTGCATTGTCCCCCACCATCTCATGTCTTCGGTTGCTTGCATCTCGGTCTTCCAGTACCTTTATGAGTCTTTCGTCCCTCTTGTCCATTGCAGAGTTCATCATATGCATTATACTAGCCAATAGGACAGACTGAGGGTCCGCCTCTTGAATTACCGGGTTTTCAGCTTCCAAGTTCCCTTGAGGAATCGCATCTACAATCCCCTCTAGAATTGGGGGTATCGATGGAATGACTCGGTCCGCCGTTGGATTCGCTTGTCGATTTTGCCCCCGGGGCAGTTACACTTGCCTCATTCGCATCCTCAGTCACTCCGACTCGACTCCTCGTGTTTACCATTATGAACTGTCACACACGATAAGAACCATACCGGTTAATTCTTTAAAAGATAACCGGTTCAATACGTACTACTCACAAAGATCAAACATCATAACAACAACTTCAAGCATGCTCACGTAATCATATATTCATAACAACACTGGCCAAGTGAAATTGTGAATGTACTTTACACAAGAATTCTCGTTATCATTATCATAATTTCAATCAATGTAATTTCCGAATTCCTACTACTCTCCCCACCTAAGAATGCCCTACCCAATTGGACAGTGATTCTATAAGCATAACTAGTCTAAATCTAGGTACACTAAGGTCAACACCTAGTTCACTTAAACTAGACCTCTGATACCAACTTGTAACACCCCAAAAATGGGACTAACAAAAATTTCCGGAAAGTAGAAATTGGTACATATAGAATGCCAAAGCACGAGCTCATACAAAAGAGAAACAACAAATGCCTGTTAATTACAAGTTTGCAATAAGACACAATAATAGATGAAAACTCCCTAATCTAAGTCTCTCTAGACACAAGATTACAAAAAGGTTGTCAATTATGTCCAAATGATTGTCTTCAATATTAGCATCCCAAAAAATGCTCCCAAGCTCACTACTACAGTCGATTAAGCTTCCTTGGTGCTCGCGCCACTAGAACCTGAGATACATACCAACAATCAAGTGTTAGACCAAACGGGTCTAGTGAGTTACATAAAAACATGGCATATTTACATAAAGCATATTATGAACAATTATGACACTTCAATCACCAAGGTCCTTACGGGGTCAATCATGGAGGAGACCCATCACACCAATGAGTTTTACCTCGAGTCAATGTACCTTGATGTTCACTCGCTTGAGCAACATCCCGAAGGCCCGACACACTTGAAGACTACCTCCCAGACATTACTCCAAATGGCGGAGGTATAGGCACATACCAATATGGTGGCACCTAAGACTACATCCTCTTAGCACTTACTCATGCCTCGTCCAGTGTACTTACAATGTCCGTCTCTATACATAAATTCATACCCATAAGATATATGTATAAGACTTCAACAATCCCAAGCATAACTTAGGTACAAAACTCTAAGATATGCAAATACTCAATATTATCCATGGTTCATCAAGACAAATATGTAAACATGCTCAAACATCAAGAATAATAACCTCATCCACTTCCACAACCATATTCAAGGCTAAGATACCAATAATACCAAAATTAGAAGTTAGGGAAAACTTATCAGGTGATCAGATCCTCTCATAAAAATAATACATTAGGTATGAAAGCATATAAAATATGTATCTCATTTGAAAATAATGTAAGAAACTCACTATCTAGGGTTTCACACAAAACCCTAGAAAACTTGGATGAGAAAATGAGAGGATGAGAACTTGAAGGTGTTTTAAATGTTTCACTTGATGACTCTTGAAGCTTCCTTAACCACCAATAAATGTTCCCAACTAACCACTAGGTTTTTAGTAAGTGTTGGAGGGTTTTGGAATGAAGAAAATCGCCCTAAATGAGCTCTTGACCGGAACCAAAACGTGTGAGATGAGGAAATGAAGTCTAACTGGTCAAAACTGAGTTTTTATACTCTCAGACCCTGACGGCGACATTGCCCGACGATTGTGCCATGGGCATTGTGTAACACCCTCAAGTTCGGAAATAGCAACTAATTTAAAATTTTCTAAAATACATCAATGAATGGTTCATCTATAAGCACAAATTAATATTCAACCTCAATATACACATTCATTCTACATAAATAGTCTATGGTAAAGACGAGTGTTACTAAAACCCAATAATAGTCACTATCTCCAACTGCAGAAGACTTCACCAACTACTTACTCTCGTGTAAGTTTAATGCTCAACTCTTCAAAGTGTTGCAAGAACCAAACCCCAACTGGAACCTGATGCACATGCTGACAAATAAAAAGGTTAGGCTTAACGCCTAGTGAGCTCAAGAGTTTTCATTAGAGATACATAACGCAAGAACTTTAAGAATGCCATTTAAAATCGTGATTCCAAAATGGGATACATTTGATTTGAAAGCGACCAACAATGAAATATATTAAGTCTTAAAACAATCTCCTTTTTATCATTCACCCTTTTCGTGATTAAAATCCATAACATAAACACCTCTTTAAATAAAGCCAAAAACCAAAGCGCACGTAAAACATAACTGACCTCATAATGATCAAACACCAAAAACGTAGATAACTCCAACTTCCCAAAACATCCCAATAACTCGAATGAGTTCCAATAACCAAAACCTTAAAACATTGGTATTTACCCATACTCAAACGTCTCCGAAAACATGGATTAGAAAACTCCATAACCAAAACCACACCTATTGGTGACGGGGAAGACCCGATTACATTGTACGTGACGGAACACAAAGTAAGTCACATAGTTATGTAGTATATCAAAACATGTGGGTTACACATAAAACACCCACCGAGCTCAACTACTCCAAGTCTATCACCCGAAACATCAAGCCAACCACTCCAGGTCTATTCTTGAGAGTCCCCAAAACCGGGCAACTTGGGCACAATGGAATTACACCTTACTGTCCATGGGACGCTTCCCGACCGTATAGGCCCACACCCTACTTACCATGGAGCCCGATGCCTATTCCGTGCCAAATGGTGAACCAACTTCCCAAACGGGGACAGAGGAACACCGTGCCTATGGATCCATTGCACTAACTAAACCATTACATGACTCAAAACGAATGAACCAAAGCATTCAAAACATGACATGCTCAACTAAGATGCAGTAAATGTAAATCATAACCAAACGCTCAACATCGGGCAATTAAAACGGACAAGTGTCCTCAAAACCCAACAAAATCCAAACCGAGCCAGAAGCTCAACAAATCCAAAGATCCAACGTCGAAATTCATAAAATGAAATCAAATATAAACAACCCATATTTATATAAACCCATGCTCCAAAGCATATAATTAACTCCAACGTAGTTTAGATTGGGATAATTCATCTTCCAAGTGAGTTTACAACATTTATTCTTTCAAAACGTCCCATAACACAAAACCATGCATTTCTCTAAAACACAAATCAAAACACAGTTATACTAAAAATCTACTTCCATAAAATAAATCATAGAAATACCAAAATACATGATTTATTTATCATAATGCTCCAAAATCCCAAAGATGTGTGCTAAATGAGTTTATAAAGTTAAACACCTTTAAAATACTCAACTTATCAGCAGTTAACAAAACTTGTCAGCATTTAACAAAACTTATCAGTAGTTAACAAAATTTATCAGCATTTAACAAAACTTATCAGTAGTTAACAAAACTAATCAGCAGTTAACAAAACTTATCAACAGTTAACAATTTCATGTAAAACGCTTTAAAATAACATTTTGGCATGTACACCGTTTTCACAAATCAACTTGAACTCACCTTGCTAGATTTAGGCTAAATCTAGGTCTCACCCAACGAGCTCTTTTGAAGACCGCTCGAATCCTCAAGCCGGAAACTTCCAAAACCTAGATCCAAACATTTCAAACCATAAATACCCATACTCAACCATTTAGAAGCATTTCCCCCAAACAATATACCAAAACCCCAAAGGAGATCAAAACCCTAGTTTTCTTCAAAACTTACCAAATCCGAGATTTGAGAAACCAAACACTAAGAAACCATCAATGGAGCATTTTATAACTTATTACAAGAAAACTTAACCTTGAAGACAAAGAGACTTCCGAGAACACCCAATCCAACACTTCAACCCGAGCTCCCAACCGTTGAACTTGATGAGGAAGATGAAGATGAAGATGAAGATGAAGGTTTTGTGGGTTATCATCCCAACTAGCTAGATGATTAAGAATAATGTGGTAAGAAGAGGAAAATCCCTCAAAATGGTTTAGGATTCGGTTTTAGGGTTTGGGAGAGAAAAGGGAAGAAGATAGAAATGAGAAATGAGAAGAAATGGTGAGAATTCGGACATTTTAATGCCCTGGCCCCCGCTCGCGATAGTGCCCCGCGACCTTGACATGGTCACTATCGCAGGGGCACAATCGCCCCACTTGTACCACAAGGGGTGGAGTCCCCGCGACTATGCCATGCGATTGTGCCCTTTGGCACAGTCGCCGGGCACTGTCGCCCCACTCCCCCCGAACTCCGAAAATCCGACTTTTTGATGCTAGAGTCCTCGATACCCTAAGGGACTTTAAGCGAAGTTTTCTCAACAAACCCCCACCATCTACGGATTTCAAAAATGTCCGGGTGACCTTTACTTATTGAAAATCCGAGGTGTTACACATTGTCGTGAACGCATAGTCGTGCGTGACTTGATGCCCGTGGTACGTGTTCGGCGATTGTGAGAGGGCGACATTGCCCTGGTCACTCTCGCAGGTCATAGTCGTCGGGGGTGTACCGAGACCACCCCCCAGCCCGCGATAGTAACTCGCGACTATGACCATTGTCATAGTCGCTGGTCACAGTCGCCCAGCACTCCAAAATCTCATTTTTCGTCGCTTTCGATAACGTTCAACATGTACAGAATCCAAGGAAAGTTAACAAGTAAAATGACATAATAAGATCTTAAACCCAAGTAAGAATTCCAACCATTATGATTCATGAAAACACGAAGAAAATCATAAACACTTACCTTAATTTTCCGGGTGTTACACGAGGTGTGGTCGATCACTCAGGCTGTCGCCTTTAGTGGCTGGTGGTATTATCGTCGCAGGTTATCGACATGTATGCCGTGGTGGCTGTCGCTGGCTGTTGCCACTGCCTCCCTCACTCACTTATAGCCAACGCTCGGTTTTACCGCCTCCACGGACCACGACCAGGACCGTGGGGGATAGTCTTATTATCGATTTTTCGTTCTTTCGAGCTACTGGTAAAACCAAGCGGTTATTTTGGGGTTGTTTTTGATCTAGACCACCACCATGGCCATGGTTGTTGTCTGGCAAACACCCTTTAGGGTTTTCAACCATGACTGACCTGTTTGTTCCATGTGGCTGATGATATGTTTCCACGTCAAGCCACTCCTACAGGCGGACGTATTTGTTGTCCGGTGTTTAAAAAAAAAGGGTCGCTGGCCCCTTGGCTTCATGCGACAAGCTTTTGTTCTAAGGTTGTTGTCGCGGGCTTTTGATCCAAAGCGATCAACTAGTTGTGTCACCTTTGGATTTTCAAACCGTATGGCCTAAGTTTTGGGCTAAGTCGGTGCTTCTAACCTCCGTGCCCGACAGCTTGGTAATTGGCTTGTTTGGTGATAGTGGTCGAGCCATTCGATAGGGGCCGTGTTTTGGGCCGATAGGTTTTGATCCGTATTGTTCAAAAGTTTGTTTGTTCTCTCTTTTTGGCCCGTGTTTTTCGTGATCTGGTTGTCGCCCAATTTGGAGTCGTTTCAGTTTTGGGTTTATGTCCTATTTTGGGAGTGGGGCGTGGGCTAGTAAGCCCAAACATTATTTTGGGTTGCTACCCAAGTTTTCGCTTTGGGCTTAGGTCTAAAAGGGTTTTGAATCATGGTTTGTTAACCATGGATTAGTGATCGGGTTCATGTAAACTTATTTTTTCCATATAATAATTTGTTCCTATTATCTTGGCTTTTTAATTACATTAATTAAATTTTGGCCAAATTTGTATTTATTTTATGTTTAGAATAAATAAGATAATATATGGTTTGCCCCAAAGACACGTGGTTGATTTATTTTTGTATTTGGAAAATTAAAATGTATTAATTACAAGAGTTGTAATTTTAAATTTTCCTAGATAGGGGCAATTGTAAATAGATTAGGATATGTTATCTTTCCATTTTAAATTGTAAAGCAAACGAAAACGGAGTTCCAAGAGGTCGAGATTGAGTCTCTGGAGTTCACCAAGATGGCGAGACCAGTGGGAGCTTGAAGACGTCCTTAGAATTGACCGTGGTTGTTGTGTTGGCTCACAACACCATATTAGGGGCAAATCCATATATTATTGTTGTGATTGTTTATTTTGTGTTTGCTTTTATTTATTGCTTTATTATTGTTATGATAATTGCAAACGTTTTAAAAATAAAATCAAACACAACAAAATTTTAAATCGGTAAATAAAATATGATATTTTATAATTGATATGTTTATCAAAATCAAACCGATTTAATAAGATAAACTTTTAAAACAAGATTTTTAGAGATAAAGTCAAATGTTTAAAAGAATTAGAATGTTTTCTAAAATTAAACCTTTTACAAAACGTAAACTTAACGCCACCCATTTAAGGTACTTGTCAAGCATACAGGATCCCAGTATGGTTAGTGCTCGGCCAATCATGCCGGTTGAATGTAGTGTTAGACAAGGAGCCAAAATATTGAGATTTAAGTGGACAGTTGCTTGGTCATTCACTTAAATAGTCGTATTTTGGACGACTGATCCCAATAAACCCTAAGTCCAGTATTTAGGTGAGATCACGATACCTTAGTATGGTTTGTTTACTTGAAAATATCATAGATAGTTGCTTGACCATTTATGAGTATTTTCAAGGCGTTGAAGTGGGATTAAACTTGCCAATTTCAATATATGATATATTGAATAGGATCCCACAACATCTAAGAGTTATGTTGAACATAAATGGATGATGCCTACCTAAATAGCCTAATTCCATAAACAGTTGCTTGACCATTTATGGAAATAGGTGAAATATGGATCTTAGCTCAAATCAAATGCTTTTTGAAAGGTTAATCCATTTATTTGAGATATTAAAGTTACGAAAATTAAATCATATTTTTGTAGATGTCTACCTCAGATTCAAACTCAAACAATTTATCCCAATTTACACTACGGTCAATCCTGGATAAGGAAAAATTGGACGGAATGAACTTCATCGAATGGTTTTGCTCCCTAAGGGCAGTCCTTAGGTATGAAAACAAGTTCTACGTTCTTGAAACCCCCCCTCCAAATGCTCCTGTCAGAAATGCTCCAACTGAAGTCAGAACTGCTTATGATAAGTACCAAGATGACTCTCTGATTGTTGGTTGCCTAATGTTAGCCACCATGACTCCCGAATTATTACGAGATCATGAAAACATGACTGTTTGGGATATAATATCTTCACTGAAGTCTATGTTTCGGTTACAAATAAAACGGGAGAGATTTGATACAATTAAAGCATTGTGTGCTTGTAAAATGACTGAGCGTTCGTCAATTAGTACCCACATTTTGAAAATGAAAGGGTACTTTGACCAACTGACCCGTCTTGGTTTCCCACTAGGTCAAGAATTGGAAATCGATATGGTTCTCAACTCTCTACCTAAAACATATAAGCAGTTCATTAAGTGCTATAATATGAAAGGTTTGAATAAAACTCTCACAGAGCTTTACAGCTTACTTAAAACTACTGAGAAGGATATGAAATCCAAGTTGGGTTCAATCAAACCAAAACAGGCTTTGATGATCAAACCTGACAGTGGGATAATCAATAAAAAGGGGGAGATAACCAAGGGTAAAACATATGTTGGAAGATCCAGAATAGATAAGGGCAAAGGAGAAATTATGAGGTTGCAGTATGGTATAATTGTTTTCACCATGGGCACCAAATGAGAACTTGTCCAACCCGATTGGCAGAAATCAAAAAGCAAAAGGCTACCAGAGCCGGACCTTCAGGTATGTTTACCATTTGATTTAATTCACTTCTGACTAAGTGTTACATATTGAGTATGATACTCATATTAGTACTACTTTTTCAGGAAATAAGAAGTGAAGAGAAGATGAAACCAGACCAAATGAAGCTAAGCTAGCTGTTGCTCAAAGGGACATATGATATGAACTTTCCAGATGGTCCTACATTAACACTTATCAAGTGTCATCATGTACCTAGTGCTACTAGGAATTTGGTTTCATTTTCTCAATTACAACGAACCGAATTTATGTTTTAGAAATAAATTTTCGTTTTATCTTAATAAATGTTTTATGAAATTAATAGTTGTAATTATAAATCATTATAACGAATTAAGTGGGGCTTAAAACTGATCTATTTGTGACATTTAATCAAGAAACACATAGCCAAACTCCAGGAGGACGGAGAGTTGGAATCATATGATGATTCGTATGATATATGTGTATCTTGTTAGTCAAGATGACAAAAGAGCCTTCAAAGGGTAAACCTTTAAGGGCCACAAGAACTATTAGGGGTTGACCATACTGATGTATGTGAGACTTATAGTTATGTCACAAGATACGGTCATCACTACTTCATTACATCCTACTGATGACTTCAGTAGACATAGGTATGTTTGCTTAATAGAATAAATATAAAAGCTTTAAAATTTTCAAAGAGTTTTAGAATGAAGTAGTGAGTATACTTGGCAAAGGATAAATATGCTTCGGTTAGATCGAGGTCATGAATATCTAAGCCAATTGACCATCTAAGAGATAACGGGATAGTATCCCAATTAACTCCTCCCGGAACACCGCAACATAACGGTGTGTCCGAAAGAAGGAATAGACCCTTGTTGGACATGGTTCGCTCTATGATGAGTCGTATCAATCTGCCTAAAAGTTTCTGGGGTTATGCCCTAGAAACAACTGCCCGAATACTAAATAATGCGCCAACCAAAAAGACCGATAAAACCCCTTTCGAACTATGGACTGGGAAGATCCCAAAACTGTCATATATGAGAATATGGGGCTGTGAAGCTTATGTTAAGCAAGAAGCTTCTAGGAAGCTTGATTCATGGTCTGAAAGATGCATCTTTGTAGGATATCCAAAAGAGACAGTTGGATATTACTTCTACAAACCCAGCGAGAACAAAGTTTTTGTTGCGCGCTGCGGTGAGTTCCTAGAAAATGATTTTCTATCAAGAACCACAACAGGGGATACAGTAGATCTTGAAGAAATTCAAGAACCACAAGATGAAACAATGGTTGATACTGACAATCAACATGATGTTGAGCCCCAACAAATTGTTAAAGGTAATGACGAGATACAAACAATCCGAAAATCGAGTAACAGTCGTCAAGAGCCTGAGAGATATGGTTATCTGATTGGCGATAACGATACAGTTCATGATGAACCTGTAACCTACCAGGAAGTCGTATCAGGTTTAGAATCTGATAAATGGCAAGATGCCATGAAGGCTGAAATACAATCCATGTCAGATAAACAAGTTTGAAACTTGGTAGATGCACCTACCGGCTGCAAAGTCGTAGGGTGCAAGTGGGTATTCAAAAAGAAAACTGACATGGATGGGATTGTACATACCTATAAGGCTAGGCTGGTAGCTAAAGGTTTCACTCAGACTCATGGAGTAGATTATGATGAAACTTTTTCTCCAGTAGCCATGATTAAATCCATCAGGATATTTCTTGCCATAGTTGCATATCATGACTATGAAATATGGCAAATGGATGTTAAAACCGCGTTCCTTAATGGAACTTTAAGCGAGGACGTGTACATGGTACAATCAGAAGGTTTTAAACATCCAAATTTTCCTGAAAAGGTATGTAAATTGCAAAAGTCCATTTATGGACTGAAGCAAGCATCTCATAGTTGGAATCTTCGTTTTGATGATAAGATTAAAGAATTTGGTTTCTTAAAGAACGAAGATGAACCTTGTGTATATAAGAAAGTCAGTGGGAGCATAGTAGTATTCCTGATCCTATATATCGATGATATATTAATCATCGGAAATGACATCCCTACCCTTAAAGGTGTAAAAACCTGGTTAGGGAAGTGTTTTCGCGATGAAGGATCTAGGAGAAGCAACCTATATCCTTGGTATAAAGATCTATCGTGATAGATCAAAATGCTTAATTGGATTAAGCCAAAGTACATATATTGACAAGATCTTAAGACGCTTCAAGATGGAGGGTTCTAAAAGAGGAAACTTGCCAATGGTACATGGTGTACATCTGAGCAAAACTCAGAATCCTATATCTAAAGAGGACATGAACCGCATGAAGGGTGTTCCCTATGCTTCGGTCATCGGTTCAATTATGTATGCCATGTTATAGACCAGATGTCTCGTATGCCCTAAGCATAACGAGCAGGTATCAGTCAAACCCAGGTGATGCTCACTGGGTAGCAGTAAAGAATATTCTAAAGTATCTGAGAAGAACTAAAGATATGTTCTTACTGTACAACGGTCATGAAATAGATATGTGTGTTTAAGTATACACAGATGCTAGTTTCCAAACTGACTGTAATGACTTAAATTGAAATAGGGATATATGTATTAAACGGAGGTACTATGAGCTGTAAGAGCTTACATACAAATCTACTTGTCAAGCCTATGTCTCAAAATAAACATGATGTTCATGTTATAGGCTTGAGGATTTTTATATTGAATAATAATTTTAGTAAACTTTAAACTTTCTTGAACATTAAAACAGTTATGTTTTTATCTGATATGGCATACTGGGTATGAGTATATAAATTAAACATCTCTGTGTTCATTTTAGCATGATTAAGTATCCTTAAATAAATATGATGATCATATTATTTAGAACTGTCCTTGATCACTTATTACTAGGGGACTAGTAATAAATCAAGATCATTGTGAAGTCTGGTCATAGTCCAAGTTGGAAGTGCACAAGGTGCAACCAGAGTCACATGCGCTTGTCGAAGCACAAGGCGTTGGACAAGACCCACGGTCAGGATCACCTCATAGATCGGCGTCATAAGGTGAGTCTTGAAATAGTACAACACTATTTATCCTCAGACCTAAGATGTGCATTGGGATCTAATGCACAAGGAGTGTTATACTTTGATATAGTCTAACTTTACCCTTAACCAGGTAATCATAAGGGCTATATTAGGTATAACATGAATTGTGTAGTTAGTCGTGTACATGCAAATATGGGATTTGCTCCTCTCAAGATGAGAGAGATATTTATGGGCCCCTCGATTACATAGTTTGATTTACATACATGAACAAGTGGATTAGTTGAACTAATGGTACTTGTATAATCAAATATATTGGGACCGAGAAACATATTATTTGAACAATAAAGGATGAGATAGATCTATGCCTTAAGTTCAAAACAAAATATCATGAAGCAAAAGGATAATGAATGATTCTACTATATGATTGATTAGATCAATCAAATTGCTCGAAGGTAAAAACACATTTACATAGCCTTGGGGGAGGTGACGTGTTGCTAGACGCTTACCATCGTCTGTGTTACTGTCTATCATGTGCAAGTGGGAGAATGTAAGTTATTATATGCCCACGACACGTGTCACACAGAGATACTGCTGAGGAGTATGTAAACCTATAGGGTCGCACACAAAGAATGCGTTTGTTTCCATTTGTAGAAACCCAGATTTTATGAAAATATGTGTTAAACTGTAATTATGATAATTACAGGGTGAAAACGTAATTATGCTAATTACAGGGTGAAAACGTAATTATGCTAATTACGGGGAATTATCTGTAATTATATTTTAAAGTTTAAAAGGATAATTATATATATTTATATAATTATATTTTAAAGTTTAAAAGGATAATTATATATATATATATATATATATATATGAATTTAAATTTGAATATTACAGATAATTACTAAACCTTATTTAATTCTTAATTGAATTATAGTCTAACTATAATTCTTCTGGTATAAATAAGGGGTTAGGCTAAACCATTTGATTGACAATTGAATTAGAATAGTCTTTCAGGAAAAAAACAAAAAAGAAACACTTTTATTTTCTGTAAAACACATATAGATCTAGGGTTCTTGGGCTATCACCCGGTGGAAACGGGAAATGTGTTCGTGTGTGGACTACCGATAGAGACCTGCTTTGGTTTCTTGGTGCTCCGTCTCAATCCCAACTGATCTCCAAAAGGTAAGATTCTAATCACCCTATGGTGTGGTTTTTTTATTTAATTAAATGCATCATTGGATCCGATTGGGTTTTAAGTTTATTTAGAAAAGTTTTCTATATATAACTATGGTATCCAAAATATTTTGTTTTTTCCGCTGCGTTTATCGGTTACAAATTGTTATTAAAACCCAACACACCCAATAATCCAAAATTCCAAAACATAACCTTTACGAAAAGCTAGTCTAAAAACAGATAAAATAACTAAATAATGTCTAAAAATTTCCATAAATCGCTCGTAACCTTTTTCGATCAAAAGCCTTATATACTCCTCTCACGAAGCCTTAGTAACTCCCCTGATCACCTGTCGTGAGAAAGAAAAAGAAAACACGGTTGAGCCAAACGCCCAGTGAACGGATATATAAACATAACAAATGAAAGTAATGCCAAAATTCCAGAACCAAACTCAAGATATTAGACATTAACGAATTCAAGTTTTTAGGGGAGACAATTAACAACTTCAAAGGAATAACATAAGATGAGACAAAATTGTAAGAACCAACCATTTCATAATCAAACAATAAGGTATGATGGGATGCATCGAGCTCGAAAAACGCATACACTTGCATATCAACCGACGTGACAAGTGTCAGACATATGACCACACATGCCCGTACGTTGGACTGCAGATCCACACGTACTAATGTGAGATACGGTGTTGGGCACTACACCGACACTCACCCTACAACAAATAACATATGCTAGGGCCGACCCATACGCCTCCTAAATCAAATCTCCGTCACACCAAATATAGCTCTCACAAGAGCGCAAAAGAGGAGACGTCGTGGTCTGATCACACCGCCACGGTTAGTGTCACAATGACGTGCCTATGGTACCCCCATAGGTGGTTAGTTGCTCGACTTACCCGAAGTAAATTGTCACAACACATGCGACGACAATAATCTCAATTATAATTGAAACGTATCAAAATCGAATGAATAGTCCAACATAGGAATGCCAAATGTGAGATGAGTAGCATTCAAAAGGCTCAAATCAGATACATCACATTCAATCACAAATGTCAACAAATGTACATTTAGACCATAAACCACAATCAAATGCTAATGAACAACTGACGTGATGTTTTAAAGGAAACACATCTTTTTACCAAATTGGAACAACGTAAATAACAAGTTTAGGACAAAACGCTTTTACAATAATATATGACGTAAAACGTCACAAGTGAATAAACAATGGGTAACGGGCGAATTGAACAATCATGAGTCAATCAAGGTAAGTTAAGGAAACAAGTTAAAGAAAGCTTAATGAATTGAATCTTTATATAAGTGAACGAATCAAATAATCAAATACAATTAGGAATCCGTACCTCAAACTTCACAAAATTTATCAAATTCGCCGATCGTCTACTCCTTTAATCCCGGCCTAAAAATACCCAAAAACTTATTATTAATCCTACTTGACAACCTTAAAATCACAGCAGCAAAACAAGTCTAAAATCGGCTACTAAACGGCCCAAAATACAACAACAAACTCGACTAAAACGACTAATAAATAGCGTAAAACGCAGCAGCAACCTCGACTAAAACCGACTAATAAATGGTTAAAAACGCAGCAACGAAACGCAACTAAAACGGCTAATAACCGGCCGAAACGCAGCAGTAAATCCGACTAAAAATCGAGTAGTTTGACCCGTTTTTTCGGCGATTTACACATTTCTCTTGGCGATACTTAACGGTAACTATACGTACTAACCGTAAGCAATTTTTAGGGCTATATTCAAGATGGAATTGAGCAGAAATTCGGGGTCCTAAATATGATTTTAACCAACCCCGCTGCTGCCACTGATTTCTTTTACCGAAACGGTGACTTTCGAGCCACCGTAACGACTCGTTTCCACCCCGAATAATCCTATAAACGCATTCTCGGATAATAAAAAAACGCACAGATTCGTGAATCGATGAGACTTACCTCAAGACGAAGATGATTGATGGAACCTTGCTTGCCTCCGACACCGATTCTTCTCCTACGTTTCCAAACGATTCCTCTCTAATTGTTGTTGTTTTTCTCTAGGGATTAAACGAGTTGAGGGATTTAGGGTTGGGAAAAGAATCAAAACTCCTTTTTAATCTAATGTCACACGTAGCTAACCCAACAAGATAAGCCTTTTTTTTTTTTTTTTAAGATAAGCTCTTTTTATTTTTAAACAACCCAAACCTCAATTTTTAATATTATTGTTGAAATTCCTTTTTTTTTTTTTTTCCAACTTTGCATTGTCTATATAAATATTATTTATATAATATATATACATATGCACAATAAATTCAACGGGTATTATAATACTAGTATATGCTTTAACCCATTTTAGTTCTAATAAATTATGCAAGATCAAAAGCTGTGTTTTTTATTCGAAAATGACAATGGATTGTATTTGGTATAGTTCTTGTTTCTCTCAAAATATAGAAATAATTTAATTTTTAAATTCTAATAAAAACGTGTCTATCGTCGGTGACGGTCACCGCTGAATATATGCCCTGAGATCACATGTGGGTCCCACAACGCTACAAAATGGACGGTGGTAAAGACGTCTGTTACACAACTTTCACGGTTCATATCTCTCCACCGTGGCACGTGACGTCCCATTTCTATTTAAACTTTAACTTTACTAATTTTTTTTTTTCTACATAACATATATTTTTTTCACATTTTTTGATGCTGTATTGTAATAAAAAAAAAAAATTAATGCCAACAGTTGAATATATTTTACCTGGACAAAATCCGGTGCATGCAGGTGCACAGTAGTATTATTGCACGGCTCTCGATACGCGCCACGTCAGAGATTAATCTTTCCCAACAAATACGCGTACGTGGAGTACTGTTTGGTGAGGGGAGTCAACGGATTTGACCAACATTTCTAAATACGATGACGTGGCAAGCAAATGTTGGTTACCTGTAAATGTTATTTTCTGCCGAATTACACCAGAAAATCCCACTCGATACTTTTGAGTAAATGCTAGTTTACCCCTTCAAGTTATTTCATTATATCAAAATGTGCCCCTGATGTGTGGCTACTTCACCTATGACCCTAATCTTTTGTATTTTTACAAGGTCTTGTAAATTAATGCCATAGGATTTTATTAGAGTAAATTACATTTTTTGCCCTTATGGTTTGCAACTCATTTTATTTTCGTCCCTAAGGCTAATTAATATTTTTAAGTATGAGAGACTAAAATATAAGCTAGCTGATAGCTAATAAGTTGGCTTTTTAAAACGCTACTATAAGTAGTTTTTCAATAAGTTGGTTTATAAGCTAGCTTATGGTCATCCAAACATGTACCAGAAAAAAAAACTAACTTATAAGCTAATTTTTTTTTGTCAAACATAGCCTAAAAAACATGTTTAAAAATGTAGTGGAGATTATTGAAGGGGCTAAATGTATTTCAAGTAAGTTAAAGGTTAAGAATGTAAATTTTGTGGTTGAAGAAAGAAATTGGAAGCGATGTTTCAGACTTCTTGAACGGTTTGGTTTTATTTCATAGGATTTCGAATTGAATTTTATTTTAAATATGTGTTTGATTTTGAAAAAGGAAAATTAATTGTTTTAGCTATTTTTTTATGGTGGTTTCACCTTCTAGTTACTCTCTTTTTATTTTTATTGAAATAACTCAAAAATACAAAAAAATAAAAATTCAAATTTGATCGATTTTTCTTAAAATAACATTTTTTGACCCAGGTCCGCAATATGCAATTTTTTTTTAGAAATTCGATCAGATTCGTTTTTTTTGTTTTGTTTTTAAGGTAGGTCCGCAATTACGCCTTATTTTTGTGGACCTGGTGTTTTTTTATGATAATTTAAGTGAGAATGTGGCTAAAAGGTTAAACCACCATTAAAAGATGACTAAAACAATTAATTTCCCTAAAAAATATATAGTTTTGAAATCTCATAATTTTAATAAAATCATACAACTGACTGATTTAGAAATTTTTTCCATGGATTTCAATTGTTTCAATCACAGCTCTATACCATCTCTTTCATCAAATCTGCATTAATCTCTCCATGGCCTCCATATTTTACCAAAACAAACGAATTATTTAAAAAAAAGTATATCCAAAAAATTAAATTCCATTATTATTCTACAAACCAAACAAGATTTACAAAATAATGCAACTTTTCATTCCAAATCCTACAAACCAAACATGACAAAGATTTTAAGTCATTCTAATTCCAAATCCTCTCAATTCTCAATATTTCCATGAAATTCAAATCCCTCACAAACATACCGTCAAAACCAAGTGGACCCTTAGTTCTTTAAGTTGGTATTTGGGTAATGAGAATATATATTTCAAAGGTCTATTTGGTAAAATTGTTAATGACAAGTTTAGTCATTATCATACATTTTTTATGGTAGTGTGGTTTGTTAAAATTGGATGAAATCTAATGAAATTGACATAAAAAGAATTAAGTAGACATAGTTCATTGATTCCAATGAAATAAGAATTATCAATTTCATTGAACAAAATTAGTAGACATGTTCGAATCACAACATCCCGGTCCCAACTGGTTCCCCTAATGACCCTGTCGGTGCGCTTGGTGAAATTTTGACGGTAGACAGGAAACATCTCCAGGATCTATATCTGGAATTACACAACATAAACAAGTACGTTAAAAGAAAGCCAAAATAGAGATGAATTAATATTTATGTTATACTACTTATCTAACCTTTAGAGCGTGTGCAAACCCATTCAACGTCATCTTGTTCTTGTTCTTCTCGTTGCGTCTGGCGATTGCACGGTGTAGTCCTTTGTATGAGTGTCTTCAGATGTGGCTACCCCACGGATACTTGTTAAACCTCCCGAAGTCATCGACGACGCTAAGGACAGTGTCGAAAACCACCTGCCTTAGCTCACGACCCATGAACATCACTTCCACCATCACCACCAAGCAAACACGCACAACATCCTCATCGGATAGCGCCTGCAGGCCATTTCTCATCGTCTAGACGACGATTTTCAGCATCAAAAGACCTAGTGCGTGGCGGGGCCAAACCCTACTAACGAAAGACTCATCTGGTAAGGTAGGAAGGGAGGGTGTTGGTCAGAAAATGAGTCATGTTACAAGACAGAACTCACGACTACCAAAGCGCATGTGATTCCTACACACATCGAAATACAGTTCCTCCGGATCTGCATTGGCGACATCGACCTCCAACTGTAAAAACATGTGGACTAGGATGGGGTCCTGCCCAATATTAGTAAGTTCGAGTCATGGTCCGAAAGATGTCCGTCCAAAGATTTGGTGTAAATTTTGTGCTCGTTCAGGTGGACACGCTGCAAAAGCATCTCTAATTTCCTTGACGAAGCCAATGCGACTTTTGAACGACAGATCTGTGTAATGAAAATCCTTCTACATAGTAATGCAGAGATGTTGTCAACACACCTCACTTATAACTAAGGAATAAAAGTCAACGCAATATTTAAAATTAACGCAATATCTAAAATATTTTCTAAAAAAACACAACACTTTAAAATTAACGTAATCTCTAAAATTAACGTAATCTCTAAAATTAACGCAATCTCTACAATTAACGCAATCTCTAAAATTAACGCAATCTCTAAAATATTTTCCAAAAAAACACAACACTCTAAAAAAAACGTAATACTCTAACATATTATCAACATAAACACAACACTTTAAAATTAACATATAATCTCTAAAATATTTTCGAAAAAAAGGCAATATTTTTAAATTAACGCAATCTCTACAAAACATGCAACACTCTAACATATTATCAACGTAAACTTAACACTCTAAAATTAACACATAATCTCTAAAATAAACGCAATATTTTTGAATCAAACACATAGTCTAAAAAAAAATACAACAACAAATATTTTATAAAATATAAAACTAAAACGGGGTTAAGAGAAACTTACCATACTAAGTAAACGAAACATATCCGATTTCTAAAAGCACTAACGAACCGGGTCGAGATCCGAGCGTGTGGAATACACAATATATTTGAGAGAATGAGATATTTGAGAGAGTGAGAGTAGATGAACTTGTGGTGGGGTTTCAAAGGGGGTGGGGGGGGGCTCAAATTTATAAGGGAGGTGAGTACTTGGGTAATAAATTTAACCTAAATGGTAACACCAATCTCACCGTTGATTTCACAATCGTGGGCTTAAGAAGGTTTCACGGCCCCCAACCCCGCGAAAATCCCATAAATCGCGGGGTAACCCCGCGACAAGAGGTATCCCGACCCATCATTTGGCATCCTCGCGAAAAATCAAATCCCGGCCTTGGTTCACGAGGTTTTTGGATATTTTGGCAAAACTTGGGAGATTTGGGGCATTTGGGTAACTTAGAATTGAAATAGGGGTATTTTAATTAAATTCCCTAAATAATTTGATATAATCTAATAATTTCAATTTTAGTTTATTAAATATAGTAAACATATAAAATAGTTTTTATTAAAAAAATAGCGGGTATCCGTTGGTTCTGGGTATTCAGCAGGACCGGGAACCCGGTCCGGTCCTGAAACCGGTCTAACCGGGTATTTAGCGGTTGACGGTTCCAAAAAAAATGAAAGCTGAAACCAATCATATCGGTTCCGCTTCCAAAAACATGTACCCGGTTCCATCCCTACTTGTATTGGTTGAAAATGACAATTGGAAATAGTGAGAGGGTAAAACTTCTACTTTTGCTATAACTCAAGGGACCACTTTAGCTTAACTTAAACTCTAAAGGGGTTAAAATGAATCATACCCAAGGAAATATATAATTCCTTTCGGTTCCCTTCTTTCTCTCTCTATAAACCTGCAATAAACTCTCTCTCTCTCTCTCTCTCTCTCTCTCTCTCTCTGGTGTTAATATTGATTGGGTTATGTTCTGGAGTTTCTGTAGCAGGTACCAAGAAGAAGATGAAGGATACATAATTTATTTCAAAACTGATTTCTATTCTAGTTATGATTTTGTTAGAACAATCATCAACAAGTAAATAGATACACATATATATATAGAGGGAAATTAAATAGGCATGGGTTGTTTCCCTTGCGCTGGGGGAGATTCTTCTACCAAAAAATCATCGAAGAACAAGAGAATCGACAGCAACAACAACAAAAACGATCAATCAAACATCAAACCTTCTGGTATGTTCAACGGATTTGATTCCTTTTCTTATGATTTTTTCATTTCCACGGAAGATCATTCGAAGCTGTAAAAGAACTTGTATCAAATTTTAGGGGAAATTATACCGAATTATGCATCGAGAGTTTTGTTTATAGTATTGTTTTTCTTCGTTTCGAGATTCGGTTTTTGATTATTGCATGTTGTTTGATTCCTAATGTTTAACCCCCTTTTTGGATTTTGAGTTACGAATTCTTTAATTATCGATCTTCAATTGGGGAAGTCGTTGATCAGGATGATTTTGTTGTTAACTTTGGTTGATAGAGAGATTGGATATAATTTTTTGTGTGTAATTTTAAAATTATTTGTTGTATCCACTGGGGCTCATTTGGGTTTAATTTTTAGTTGAAAATTTCTAGCTCAATTTTATCGTCATCAGTGACCTCATCAATTGATAAAAACCTTTTACAACTTTTCAGCTTAAACCTGTAATCATCGATTCCTTTAAAAACCTTAGAATCTATATCAATTTCTACTTAAAAATCACCTTAGTTCCTTCTTTAAAAACCTTAATTTATCAAAAATTAGAATCGGATCATTGGATGGTTTTTGGGATTTTTTGCACATTGATTGGTGTATAGAAATTGGGTTCTTTGTTTTTCATTTGAAATTTTAGTGATTGTTTCCATGATGAAGTTTTATCCTTTTGGGTGCTTTAATTGTCTTGTTGTATACTTTTGATTGAAATTTGTTGGTTTATATGCTTTAGATACGAAAAAAGTCGACCCGTGTAATGAAGTGAAAGTGAAGAAGGATAAAGTTCAGGATGCTATTCAATCATCGGTTGTCAACGAGTTTGGTGACAAGAGTAAGACCACCGGAGAAGGAGGTCTGATGAATAAAGCAAGAACATTTACGTACGCCCAATTAGTGAGTGCGACTGATAATTTCAAGGCTGAGTATTTCTTGGGGGAGGGTGGATTCGGCAAAGTTTATAAAGGAAAATTGGAAGATTCTGATCAGGTTGGTTAAAATCTTTTGATGTGTTTTGGATAGAAAACATCTCATTTGAAGATTCGTTAAATTGATGAAAATATTAAGTTGATCAATAAATCTAAGAAATTGCATAATGAAAATAGAGCATACTCGTAAATGATCTCCAAAACGAACCCGATAAACTTAAGTCATGTAAAGTAATCTATTAGAACATTTAGACATTTTTGGTGTCCTATAAACTTGATTTTGTTGTAGTGGATTTGGGTCATTAACGATTCATGATGAGCATGTATTTGGAATCTTGATTGTGTTTCTTGTGTTTTGCATTGCAGATTGTTGCTATAAAGCAACTAGATCCCGATGGGTTGCAAGGGATTAGGGAATTCTTCGTTGAAGTTTTGACGTTAAGCATGGCTGATCATCCAAATCTTGTGAAATTGATCGGCTATTGTACTGAAGGAGAGCAAAGATTACTGGTCTATGAATACATGTCGTTAGGTTCTTTGGAAGACCATTTGCATGGTATTGTCTTATTCCCTCTTCGTTATCTTTTTATAATTTTAAAATTGTTTCTCGACACTATGATCGAGTCTTCACGTATGCTATTATGCAAGCGCTCAACTTCTAGCTAGTTTCATGAAGTGCAAATCCGTTATAACCGTAAGTTTAGCACTCTATTGGATGTCAAGTTTGCTTTAACTAAATCTATAACTTTTATATATAGGGCTTGTTTGGTTTAATGCAAAGATGCTAATTTTCCCATTTGTTTGTATAAAATGTCGACTTTTTAATGATAAAAAGCATTTGGTTCGATTTGTTTGTGTTGAGATGTTTGCATTTGTGTGACAGATCATCGTGCGCACAGGAAACGGCTTGATTGGAACACCCGGATGAAAATAGCGGCTGGAGCGGCAAGGGGGTTGGAGTATTTGCACGACAAGATGAACCCACCTGTAATATATCGTGACCTAAAGGGCTCCAACATTTTGTTAGGTGAGGATTACCATGCCAAGCTGTCGGATTTCGGTTTGGCAAAGGTGGGCCCGCTTGGAGACAAGACTCATGTCTCGACCCGAGTGATGGGCACTTACGGCTACTGCGCTCCTGATTATGCAATGACCGGCCAACTCACCTTCAAATCGGACATTTACAGCTTCGGGGTCGTACTTTTGGAGCTGATTACCGGTAGAAAAGCGATCGATAATACGAGATCCGCAGCCGAGCAAAACCTCGTTGCTTGGGTAAGTTATTTATATATGATTCTTTTACTTCTTTTAATACTTTATAAGGCTTTTTACTACCTCTAGTCAATGTCCAAAGATGCCTATGCTAAGCAAAGACTACCGTTGGAGTTCGGTTTTGACTTTTTAGAATCGAACAGATTGTGTTTTTAACTTAAAGAATCGATAATTAGTTAAAATCAAAATGAAGTGATGAAATTGAACTTATGAATTTGAAGAGTGATAAGTTTGGAAGAAGATATAAAGTTTTTTCCCATGATCTTTAATATGTTGGGAATCTCCTTTAATGATGCATTGCTTTTGAGGGAGTGATCTACAATCCAAATATCTCTCTCTTAAATTTGTGAGGTTTTTGGGGCCACATTTATCAAGTATCTGATGCCTTGTTCCTATTTTTTTGGTGTTATCATTGCATGCTGCAAAATAGGCTTTATAGGATGCCAAATATGTCTAAATGTTCTAATAGACTGCTTTATAGTTCCAAATGATTATGCGTTTTATGTAAAAGTGTTGTAATAAGTTGTAATTAGTTTTGTTGAACACTTTTGAAATAAAGTGTCCTATTATTTTTTTTACAGGACACTTGTTTTTTGGAAAAATACTAATAGGACGATTTATTTTAAAAGTATCATAAAAAACTTGTTAGAACGCCCAAAAATGTCCTATCGACTTATTGTAACACCTTTATATAGGATGTATAATTATTTGGTCCTATAAATTTAAGTCCTATAAAACAGTGTATTACGGCATTTGTGTGTTTTTCTGCTCCATCTTTTTGCTCATAGCCCCACAATGTTATTAGAACTTTGAGGCCATGATCATGTATACTTTGTTAGAAGTTGTATTCTCATATTGTTCGGGTAACATAGATTATGCACGTGTGGAATACGTCTTTGAAATATTATCGCCGTTCTAGCTTAAACCCATTTAGTGGTGATACATGATCTTTAGAATTGAGCGGGATATACTCGATCTGTCACTCTGTCAGAACGTCATGCATTTAGAAATATCTGATAGAAATTTATTCTCCTAATTAGTCCTAACTTGTACCCTTGCCTTGGATCTAACATTCCCACAAATATTTGCATACCTTATAATCAAGAACACTAGAAATAGCGTTTTTATGTCTCTTGGGACAGAAGTAAGGTTTGCATACATCTTATCCCCAGACCTTGCTTTCAGGTTGGATATACTGGGTCTGTTTGGTTTGGTCTGAACGATGAAGAGAACTGATGAATTGACAAAAGACGGATGTTTATTTTTGTCAGGCACGTCCGTTGTTCAAAGACAGACGGAAGTTCGCCCATATGGTGGATCCGGTGCTAGAAGGTGAATATCCGGTGAGAGGACTGTACCAAGCGTTAGCAATAGCTGCAATGTGTGTTCAAGAACAACCGAATATGAGACCTTTGATTGCGGACGTTGTGACGGCTCTCAACTACCTTGCTTCCCAAAAATACGACCCGTTAACAAACCCTAGCTCTCGGAGGGGTTCTCGTGGACAAAGATCTAGTGACGAAAAGAAACTCAACGTGTAAAGGAGGGGTAGTTTTGTCTTTGTGTTCATATGAAAAGCAAGCGTTCGGTGTTTTTTTTCGCATCGTAACGAGTCGGGCTTAAGTTGAAAAATCAACCTAGCGAGCTAGTGTTGGGTTTTATTTAGGAAAAAAAGGTTTAGAGGAATAATAGAGTGAAAATGAAAATATTATAGTATATCTTTTTTTTTTAATTATAAAATTAAATTACTTGTTGACATCACATCAATTGCTTTCCCAATTTGTTAACTTCATAAAAAAGCAGATCATTTTGGACAAAGCATGATGGTTGTTTATACATATGTTATTGGGAATTTTGAGTTTCTATGTGTCATGTCTTTTCCCAAAATACCCCTTTTTATATACTTATTAAAAATTTCAAGACTTTATACTGATTTCTTTTTCTAATTTTCTTGGCTTTTTATTTAACAAAAACGTACTAAGGATATATTAAGAATATACGTTATACAAAATGAAAAGTGTTCGAAAATAGCCATTTTTGGAACTCTCTTTAATTCATTTTTATTGCAATTTTCCATATAATTGATCAAAATAGCTAATATTTTGCAAGTAACACTTTATCAATTTGCGAATCCACTTTTTATGAATATAATATTCATAAAGTAGCAATTTCGAAATTTGTTAAAGTGTTATTTACGAAATGTTGACGTAAAAGTGTCATTTACACAACTTGCCTAAGTGTTAGTTGTTAAATTGATATTTACTCAACTTGCTAAAGTACTATTAAAGTGTTATTTGTCACGTCAACAATTTTGCAAGGTGCATTTTAGACCATCCATACCAATGCAATGAGACCCATATTTCAAAAGTATCACATCATTTTTTGCAATTGCTCAATGTCACTCATAATTCAAGAGTAATCCCTACTACCACATCAACAATTATTTTATAACTTATAATTAAAATTTTAATGATTTACAATGTAAAAAGACTACTAGATATACTTATTTATAAATATAATACGTATTAAACTACTAATAATAATATTAGCATATATAATATAATTAAAAAACTATTAAGAGAACTTAATTGCAAAATTTATAACCAAATATCTTTAATGAAAACAAAATATTTTTTAATTAATACAATAAATGTATTAAAATAATAGAGTGATTAACATATATAAATTAATTTAATTATTAAATTAAATAATGCTGCCCACTTATATCTTAAGTGGCCTTCTGAATGTTCTGAAATTTTTGCATAGCGGGCATTACCACCTGAACAAAATTAAAACAGGAAAGGGGGTTGAAAGGCCTATACTTAAAAAAGATTATTTTATGAATATGGAATTCATAGAAAATAGATTCTAAAAGTTACTAAAGTGATATTTGTAAAATATTGGCTATTTTAATTAATTGGTGAAAAAACGGCTATAAAGTAAATTGGTGGAGTCGGAAATGATTATTTCAGACAATTTCTTTAAACAAAGAAGAGAAGACATAAGAGATGATAAAAACAAAGAGGGAAAGGAAAATAGTAAGAAAATATGTTTTAAGGGTATTTTTGTCATTAAAAAACAAAAACATTTTTTTAGAAAAATGATAAACATTAAACATATTTGGAAGATCTAAGGCAACATTAAGCATAGACTCTAAAATTTGCCATATAATTTAACACACACGCTCTAAATGTAATTGAATGAAGAGTTAAAGGAGTTTTCTTTTGTGTTTGAAATCGACCTGAGTTTGAGATTCATTAAGCTTAAAATAAATGAGCTCGAGTAGCTCGGTAAATGCGAACCATTTAACACCTCTAATTACACCTGATGTTTAAAAGGAAGAAAATGATCAACCCAGAAAACTAGACAATGATCGAAGTGTTGATGAAAAAGTTCGAAGAACAAAAAAGCATGTTTGGTCTTTGAAATGTAAACCCTAAAACATAAATTGTTACATAGATAGTCAGATACCTAATTGGGTCTCTTATTTATATTGCCTATAAATAGGAAATTTGTCAAAACAAAAAAGGCTCGACAAAGGAAAAGACATGCGATAATTATACCATTAGTTTTCTTACAAGAAGCATACCTAACATATGCGATATTAGAGATTTTTTGCTCATCAAAAAAGGATTAAATGCGTTCAGTAACAACTTATTTTAGATCAATTTTTATTTATGACAATTGGCATTAAAGGAATTGGATTAAATAAGTGAACAACCTTTCAATCATTTTTATAAAACAGGAAATTTATAATACCATATATAATCACTTTCAAAAACAACCGTAACCGTTCCCAAATCAAATAAAAAATCAACAAAAACAAAACAACAAGATAGAATTGATACATCAAATAATAGAGATCAAAGGGTACATCAAGAACATATGCAGAATTATATTCATGGAGACAACATAATGTTTAGCTTACATGTTCTGGATTTACAAAAAAATGATTGTAATAAGTGTTAATTTGGTTTCATCGGAAACCATCTGAAGCTTTTGTGCTCGATTTTGTTAAATAACCAACGTTCTTCGTTCGTGTATACCATCCATTTGGCACGATCGAGGGAGGATGAAGAAGATCTTCGTATATCCATGTTTATGGATTACTTTTAGAACTCTGCCATTCGACAACCTCACCTTTTCGACATCCATGGACCCACAAATACATCGTTCCTTTCTTGGTTGCAGGCAAGATTCTACAACAATCCTTTCTTGGTGCCTGCAATATGATCGATGAATATGGAACCGATTAGAAAACAGATGTTTGTTCCATAACTGATCTGCCTAACAAAATTGGTTTTATAGGACCCATATATATCTAAATGTCTTAATTGATTGTTTTATAAGACCCCAAAATTGTATGTATGTTATTTATAGGACTTATGTTTATATGAGTAAACAATTATACGTTAAAGGTATTACAATAGGATGTTGAGACATATTTGGGCATCATAACAAGTTTTTTAGATCACTTTTGAAATAACTTGTCTAGTTAGCTTTTTTCCTATATCTTTAGAAAATATTATATGAACACAATTTTTTATAGAACACTTGTTTTTATAGTACAAATTTTCAAATAATGTCATAGAAAGAACGTTTTATTTCAAAATTATCTTAAAAAACTTGTTTGAACGTCCAAACCGTCCCATCAAATTATTATAACACATTTATATAAGTCAAACTATTGTTATTCCTATGAAGTTATGTTAAAGAGTCTATTTAGACGATCAACATCCCTAGGAGTCTAGCATTAAAAAGCACCAAATTGGTACATGAGCCCAATAACACCAAAAATCAATCCATCTCAAACGATCATATATGTCGTTTGAGCAGGAATACGACATATCTATCGTTTATCTCCCATCACGTATAAAATGTCGTTATGATAACCAGATTCATTCTTTGATAAATGATCACTATAAGTTAGACTCACTTGGTGGGCCGGGAATGCCCGTCTTATCAATTTATCCGGTAAACTACTAGGGGCTCATGTAGCCCATGCCGGATTAATTTTTTGCCCGCTAGTTAGAGTTTCCTAACGGGCAAAATGGCATTTTTGCTGTAGGGTTGGAGCTAGCACTAGAACATTTAGATATATTTGACGTTCTATATAAAGTTTATTTTCTTATAATGATCAAGAATCATGTACCTTTTGCCAACGATGACTATCTGGACTCTTTAAGACGACGATATTATCAATTTTCTCGGGTGATTCCATCTTCCATCGGCATTTCGGGTGTCGTTCCTTGTGCAAAGTATAGATCCCGATGATCTTCTTCCGGGATTTATCATATGTCGTTCGACTCATGTAAAACACGAAAGACTTCTGACACGGGTGTCTTGTTACTGGTCTAGTATTGAATGAGTATGCCATATAATCGAGCTTTTTGTACCAATTGAGGAACGTGCGAGTTGGATAATCTAGCTCTCGTGGAGAGACCATTCCACGGACTATTTGGATCGCGAAACCCCATGAAACCAAAATGGACCATTCTCGAGTCTTGTCGTAGCAGATGGATTGTTGTGCAATACTGGCGGAATCGTATTTTGCAGCTTCGAGCAAGTGTCGTAAGGATTCGGTTTGGGTCATACCTGGGAATATGGGATCGACTATATCGAGATGATGGAGTGAGACCAATGGAGCTACGGGATGTGATCCCAAAAGACCCAAAAGGTTTCCATATACATCAAACTGTGAATCATAGAAAAATGACCAAACTTGAGTTTTATACGATGCCAAATATGTTTTAACAACTTTTTTTATTAAAAAACTTGAGCTTTTATGACCAAATAGTTGTACGTCATATGTAAAGGGTTATAATTGGATATGCATAACGTATTTGAACATCATAACAAGTTCTTAATTTGTAACACTTCTGAAATAAACGATCCTTTTAATTTTTTTATAGGATATTTTTGATGCTTTTGTTACAAACATCTCTTTCTGTAGAAACATTTTTTTTTCAAATATTGTTTAGAAAAAAACTAACTTGATGCTTTATTTTGAAATTGTATTAAAACTTGTTAAAACATTTAAAAACGTCCTATCGATCTATTGTAATACATTTACATATGACAACAATTGTTTCATGGTATAAACTTAAGTCATATAAAACAATTTATTAATTAGCACATTTCACTACAACAAAATCGGGTTTTTACAAGACATCAAAAATGTCCAAGTGTCTTAATAAACTATTGCATAAGATTTGAGGTTATAGGATCAAACTGTTGTAATAAGTTTATAAGACGATTTTGGATGTATTAATAAATTTTTTAGACACTTTTAAAATAAAGTGTTATTATTTTTCATATAACACTATTTGAAAAAAATTGTCATATTAAAGCAACTGTCCTATGAAATGATGTGTTTATGGAAATAATTTTTCTAAAATGTCATGTAGAAAAGTTGAAACGACATTTTGTTTTAAAATTATCCAAAAAGTTTGTTAAAATGCCCTACAGACTTCTCTAAACTTATGCAACACTTTTACATAGGACATACAATTGCGTGTTCTTATAAACATAAGTACTTTAAAATTGTCTGTTCCGGCACTCCGCATTCAGACTGTTAGGGAGCGTTTGGTTCGCAGAATATTTTGGATGAAATAAAATCTGTCAAAGAAATTTGACTTTGAAGTAATTAAAATGGAATGTTGTCAGGTTTGACCACCTGTTTGGTTGACAGAATTGGAATGGAATATGTTAAATGAATTGGAATTTTTCTGTTTGGTTCACAGATTGTAGCTTCCGAATTGGAATGGAATTTTGGTAAATGACCAAAATACCCTTTTTGATTATTTTAATTTTTTTAAACAAAAATTAATTTAATGAAATAGTCATTAAATAGTTTAATTTTTAACTAAAATTGCTTTGATTATTTTAGCACACGAATGATGAGAGAGAAGGAGGAGAGAGAGGGAGAGAGAGGAGAGAGAGAGGAAAGAGAGGGGGAGGAGAGAGAGGGAGGAGAGAGAGAGGATAGAGGGGAGGAGAAAGAGAGGAGAGAGAGAGGATAGAGGGGGAGGAGAAAGAGAAGAGAGAGAGGGAGGAGAGAGAGAGAGGAGAGAGAGAGGGAGAGAGAGAGAGAGGAGAGAGAGAGATTGTGTCTGCTGATAATCAATATCAGTAAGGTTTAGTTTGGGGTAAAGGGTAATTTTGGAATTATCAAAATATGAGATTCCATTCCATTGAAATTATGGGATTTTATGATGGAATGTTCAATACCTATATCTATGAAATTTATTGGAATTCAAAAATTTCATCCATTGAAAAGCTTGAACCAAACAAGGGAATGAAATATGTTAAAAGGAATTCAACATTCCAATTCCACCAGATTCCATCACATTCTGCGAACCAAACGCCCCCTTAGAGTTCCACATCGGTTATACTTAGACCAATTCTTCTTTATATATGTTGGAACTTACTTGGTCTCCTCAAGGCCTCTTTTTTAGAGTAATATGGAGATTCCACGTATCCTTACATGGTATCAGAGCCAAGGTCTATTATCCGAAACATTTTTGCCCGGGACTCGACACTCTGGGACATCCTTTCCCGACTAAACCCCTCTTGACACTTTGGGACATCTTTGCCTGACTAGCCTCTGTTAGAGGGGGCATGTTAGAGTCCCTTATCGGCTAAACTTGGACCAATTCTTCTCTATATATGTTGGAACTTTCCTCTCCTAAGGCCTCTTTCGGAGAGTAAATATAGAGGTTCACCTAGTCTTACACAGACATTTTTGACGCCCTGTAAACCTGATTTTGTTACGGTATTTTAGACATTTTTAACGTTCTATAAAATTAATCGATTTTGTTGTAAGCTGTGAAGATCATTTTAGAGCATCAAAAGCATGAGATGTTTGGATACAAACCTGATGAAACCCTATTTCTTTGGTCAGAGGAACATTAAGCTCCGCCATGCACGCCTGAATCCGATCATCACTTCCATACAGACTTGGATACCTGTGAATGCACCGATCTTGCATCTTCTCCAGCTCCAACGCCAACGGATAACTAATCGCGAATCCAGCACCGCCGTACGCCATCGAATACGAGAAAAATATGTTCTGCACATGGCTCTCCGACGAACTCCCGATATAATAATACTGTTCATGGTTATACTTCGACAAAACCCTAACCAAATTCTCCAAAATAAACACAGTGTCATCATCCCCCATCACCACCCACCTCACATCTTCAAACCCCAGCTTCATCGTCTCCGAAACCACCCTAGAGATCCGGATCGCGGACCTCGTCCCCTGCCGGTTCGTGTACCGGAACCTCGACGTGTCCCTCGAGACGTGGATTTCCGGGAGGCTTTCGTTTTTGTTTGTTCGGACTTGGTTGTCGATCCACACCGCGCCACGTGTCTCTCCCGGTCGCCACCATAGCTTGATGTATTCCTTCCGCCATCGCCATAGTCCCGAGGAGGCGGCGATGCCGAACACGATGTGTTTGAGGTCGGTGTCGAACGTGGGTGAGGAGGTTCGGGCGAGGTCGGTGGCGTTTAGGAGGTTTTCGGTGACGGAGAGGGGGTTGTTCGGGTGTCGGCATTCGGTTTGGTTAAGGAGGAGTTTGGAGGAGTAGAGGAGGTAGAGGAAGAGGAGGGTGATGAGGAGGTAGAAAAAGGAGTAGCGGAGGGTGGTGAGGGTGGAGCGGTGGGTGGTGGTGGTTAACATGATGGTGGTGGGGGGGTGGGGGTGGTGGTGGTTGTAGGATACCGGCCCATGGGGGGATGTATGTGGTTGTACGGCAATGGTGGTGTTTGGATGCTAAATGAAAATTACGTTGGATGGAGATGATAGGTTTAGAGTGAGTGAAGTTCGGATCTTAGAAGCTTAAAATACGGGTTAATTAAAGAGAGTATAAGATGGTGCAATTATTATGACAAATATAGGGAATGTGATACTAAAGGTCGGTTTATCCAAATACTTACCCGGTAAGTACTTAC
Organism: Arctium minus; assembly: GCA_954870635.1. Classification (NCBI taxonomy): domain Eukaryota; kingdom Viridiplantae; phylum Streptophyta; class Magnoliopsida; order Asterales; family Asteraceae; genus Arctium; species Arctium minus. The sequence continues at coordinate 47,196,857 of OX941096.1, forward strand.
TTCAACCCTATCATTTATCTTATTGGGTAAGATTTTAGTCCATTAAACTGGTAGCATAGGCAAAATTTACCCGGTAAACGCTAACCGGGTAAGAGCCGTCGTCCTCACTTACCGGGTAAGACTCTTGACCATTGCTTTTGCTCTTACCGGGTAAGATAGGTCATTGCCATAATCATCGGTTAAGGTAATATAACTTGGTAAGCTTGGTAAGGGCTTACATGTGTAAGCATTTGGTAAACAACCCTTAAGTAATGTTTGTTTTTTTTAAGAGAGATTGAAGTCTGAAATCTTATTTCACTTCTTATTGACAAGAGGTGGTGTTGAAGTCTGAAATCTAAATGAACAAGACTGATTTGTTTCAGTAAACTAATAAATGTCAGTATTTGTTTAAATCTATACACTTCCACATTTATTCATTATCATTATGTGGGATCGATTGAGACCGTGGACCAATTTAGGTTAATCAATTCAGAGAGGTGAGGATCGATTTGGTAAGGATCGTTTGAGAGAAAGGATCGATCTGGTAAGGATCGTTTGAGAGAAAGGATTGATTAAGGTTAATCGATTGAGAGATAAGCAATTGAGAAACATCGTTGCTATGGTCCGGAGAATAAAATGCAAATAAGGGGTTGGTTAATCTCTTACCAGATAAGATGAGTTAAGACATAAGTAGCTCTAAAAATTTGGAAAAACAAACAGTCTGAACAACCCTACCTTTTAATTACCGAGTCAGACATAAGAGGCTCTTAAGAGCTTTTTTTAAGAAAACAAACAAGACCTAAGTTGATTTATGGTAAGAATAGTAGTTATCGGGAGATCGGTAAGAAACGATCTCCACCCTTGGATTAATCCTAATTGAAGATCAATTAAAAATACCCTTCTATACTAATTCATGAGTTGTTTTGGGACTTAATCTAAATAATTAGATCAACACTAATTAAAACCAATGTTTTAAAAACCGGTTTTTTGGTTGACCCGGTTGGTGACTGGGTCACGGTTCAACCACCGGAACCCGGTTTCAAGAATTTCTATGTAATTTTCATTTGAGAAATGGTAAATATATGAGAAATAGAGAAGTAATCTTAGCCATTCATCTGGTCAATATTTGCGGCTTTGACCGCAAAGCACCGGATAATTCCTTGTGTGGTCTATAGAAAGTAGAGGGGTAATTTCGTAAAATACACGGGATGAGTTCATATATGAATCTGTATGAATCACAAAGATTCATATATGAATCTGTTAATTAGTTCAACAGGTTCATATATGAATCTTTGTGATTCACAAAGGTTCATATATGAATCTGTTAGTTAGTTCAACTGATTCATATATGAATCACAATGATTCATATATGAATCAGTTAAAAGAGTTCAGTTGTGAATTGCACTGGTTCATATATGAACATATAGTTCATATGTGAATTATACATGTTCATATATGAACACAGCCCGTGTGTTTTGTTAAGTTTACGAAATTGTCCTTCTATTTTTGGGATAGCCGCAACTTTTGACCAGTCAAAGCCGCAACTTTTGACCGGTCAAAGCCGCAATATTTGACTAGTCAAATGTGATATTGACCATATGAATGACTAGGATTAGTTCTCTATTTCTCATATATTTACCATTTCTCAAATGAACCAAACACTATATATATATATATATATATATATATATAACCAAGAATTTGATGTCCACAACTTAAAACATTAAAAATACACATAACAACTAGTTTTACATCAATCCAAAAACATTAAAAGAACACATAACAATAAGTTTTACATCAATCCAAAAACATTAAAAGAACACACGTAAGCATAAGTTTTTCATCAATCCAAATACATCAAAACGAAACATAACGATCAAACCAAATCATGGATCTTGAGACATTGGAGTGTTAAATGCATCAAAACTATTGGTTTTTAACCTTTTTTACCGGGTTAACCGGTTTGATACCGGTTCAACCGGTTTCTTAATAAAACCGGCCGGTTCAATCCGGGTCATAAATTGGCATCAACCCGGTTGCAATTGACCCGGTCTCTTCGCCGGTTCCAGGTTCAACCGACTGGGTCGACGCGGTTTTTAAAACATTGATTAAAACTGATCAACGATACAAATCTCTTCTTACACCTCACATAAACTCTAATTCTTACATGATCCTTCGTCATGTACTACTTTGGATATATAATGTTTTGATTTTTTTTCAATTTAAAACTTAATCACTTAAGCTACTATTATGATATCATAACTGTTAGGGTCTTACATCACCAATACTTAGACTATTACGTTTCAATTTTTTCACAGACTCTATTACAATCAAAGCTTTTGATTATATTATGTTAAACATAGAAAACAGTTAAGGGTTGTTTGTTTTTTTAAAAATACCTCTTAATGACTTTTAAGTTTGAATCATTCCGACCTTTTGACATTCAGACTGTTTGTTTTTTCCAGTTCTCAGAACCTCTTAATATCTCTTAAATACATCTGAAATAAGAAGTGGTTACCTAACTTCTTAAAATCTTTTATCGCCGGCTCATTTCATATGTTCTTCTTTCTCTCAACATGCCTCCAGATGTTACAAAAACAAACAGTCTTATTGATTCAGATTTCAGACTTCACCACCACCTCTTATTAATCAGAAGTAAAATAAGACTTCAGACTTCAGACCTTTTAAAAAACAAACGCCACCTTAATAACAATCTAACTCTAGATCTACACAATTAACAATATGAACCTAAACAAGGCTAACACAGGTTTTAAAATAACTTAAATAAAGTTAAAATCAAGACGAAATGAATAAACAACCCAAGTAAAATTTCGGTTTTAAAAAAAGAAAAGAAAAAAAACAACCCAAGTAAAATAGCGTATGCCCAATTAGGAATCCAGTTTATTTGAATTTATTGTAACTGGAAGCCCAATCTACGTTTTTAAGACCATATCCAACGACACCTATTGATTTTATTTATAGGGATTTGAAAATTATATTTGTCTCAACAGTTATGTTAAAATAGAGAAAATAATAAAGAGAAACTAAAAATATCTAAATTTGGAGAAATATCGACAACTTAATATCGTAGAGAGTGATATATTATTTTAATTGTTTCCACCAATGGCCAATAGGCTGAATGTGTTATAATTTTTTATAAAGTTTTTTTTTAAAGTGTATTTAAATGATGAATTTATAGAATATTATTAATAATATAAGTAATGCTGAAATTGCTAAAATTGAGTAAATGTTGAAGTTAGATGTAATTATTTTTAGAGATTCTAATTTTTGATAGTTTATTCTAAAAAGATTATAGTATAGATGTTGGAAATGCTCTAAATAACCAAAATTTGTGGAAAAACTCATTTTTTTTTGGGGAAGGGTGTCCTAGGCTATGCCTAGACTAATCCCTTGGCAAATTATGACTGTAAAACATCAGTCTTGATTAAACCTCAATTGCCATATTTTTACACGTAATGAAACAATAAAACTAAACATAAAATATCGTGCATTATAATGTACAATCTTCTTTTAACAATAATGAGCAAAATAATCCTACTATTTCGAGGATGATCACGACTTTTAAATAAAGTTGTGATATCAACGGTAAATCATAAAGTATTTAAATTCGATATTTCCAAAAATCTAATAATCATGTATATTCATATCTGAAGCCATTTGTGTGAATTAAAATGTATCCTAGAATTCTGTGAGTTTTGATTTATCCCTTATGATTATGATCCCTTTATGAATTGTTTTTATGATAGATTAAGGGATCATTTATCCAAATGCTTACCCGATAAGTGCTTACTGACAAGACATTGACACTATTATTTACTTTACCGGATAAGATTGTAGTCAATCAAAATGGTACCGTATGCAACAATTTACCCGGTAAGCGTTTACCGGGTAAGAGTCGTTACTCTAGCTTATCGGGTAAGACTCTCCATCCTTATCGTCGCTCTTACTAGGTAAGATTTTTCCGTCCCTTGCCTTTTCATCCATTAAGGTAAATGACCCGGTAAGCGTTTAGTAAACGACCCCTAAACTGATGGTATTCGATCCTTTTTATAGGCAAAGAGAGGACAAAAAGCACAACAGATTCACTATAACTAAGTGGATATTTTTATGATGCACATGCGTTCTTGTAGGGAACTTAACGATACTTTAAATTTAATGATAAAAAAATCGGTGTTCTATCTAAAAATATAACAATAAATTGTTAGGATGAAATAATACAGCCTTACAAATTCTATATTTAAAGCTGATAAGGCAGGTTTACACCCCCCTAAAAACTTGATAAGGCGGGTTTACACCCCCCTTGATCGGACCGCAAGTGTACGGTATCAAATCAAGTAATACGTATGTAAGAACGGGTATCGAACCAAAGGAACTTGGTATTGAGTACCACAATGACTATATTAATTATTAATTAGACTAACAAAACTTAGATTGTTGTTGAGAAAGTTAATATTCACTTTGGCATAGAAATAAGGGTAATACGGAAAGCTGGGAATGATTTGAAAGAATAAGAAACAGGAGTTGGAGGGTTATAATCCTCATGAACATAAAACTTGCATCTATGTAAATATTTGACTTGGATTGGACATAACAATGAAACGCATAATCACGACATCAAAACACTTTATCAAGCTGTATTGAATTTCTTTCAAACCCTTGCTTTATCTCTCGATCTCCACATAAATAAGTTGAAAGACTTAGTGATTAATAACAACAAGAATGAAAAATCATATTTTTATCTCAATTCCATTCAAGACAAAAGAGATAAGACAAATCTCAAATACTTTTCTCAAAGAATTAAAGATATAACAAATCATCCAATAGTTGATCAGGCTATTACACACATTAAGAATAATCTCAAATGTTTCATCAATCAGAAAACCCAAAATCAAAGCTTCTACATAGCTACAAGCTTAATTGTTCATGATTCAACTAAACCCCCATGAGGAAATTAGCTCATGTTAGGGGTCTTCAAAAGCAGAAATGAAATACAAAAGTTTGAAAGACAAATCATAGTTCTCAAATTTAATGTAATAAAACTCCCTGAAGAAGCAATTCTTCAATCTTTCGTACCCGTCGTACGTCGAATATCCTTCTTCTGATCTTCAATCTTGTATTTCTCTTCCAAAATCGTCCTCTAAAGCTCTCCAAAAATTGCCTCTTTTCTCTGTGGTAAGTGTTATCATAGCCTCCCTTCAACCTAATTGATATAGGAACAAAACGTAACAGTTAGGGGTTTGCCGCAGTCGACCGCGCGGATGGAGTCGCGCCGAGAGCCGTGCAAGGCACTGTCCGAGAACCTGTGCGGATGGCTGTGCGGATGGACCAGCGCCTCGGGTCGCGCGAAGCACTGTCTTCTCATATGCAATTTTTTCAAAAATGGCCTAAAATGCGAAATTCCTCTTCCAAATGACTCACAAATTGTCTAGCTTTGTAAAACCCCTAAGACCTGTACTTTTCTCACAAAAACTCGTTAAAGATTACTATTTTACTTGGAAACTTGCAACGAAAGAACCGATCTACGATTCAAAATAATGTCGAAAACGACATTATCAACAACCCCAAACTGAGCGTTGCTTGTCCCTAAGCAAAACAACGAAAAAATAAACCAAAAACAACCAATCACAATTTCGTGCTGTCGAGTGTATCATTAATAATCTCTAGTCAACCCAACAATCACAAGAAATTATTTGCAAAGCACACTACTCCTTTACTAGCCTTACTTGGTACTCTTGATAAGAAATCTTTTGAGAGAAGAACTAACATGGACCACACCAAACTAATCTGATCCTAGGTCAAACATGCACAGAGAGGATTTTGCCTCGACCCTACCTCACTGGTTTCTCTCTTCACTTGAGCCCTAAGTTTCCCACTTATTGCCATGCTTTTAGAAATTGAGTACAAAGGTTTTCGAGAGCATGCATAAGCAACGATTGAAGAAAAATGCTCAAATGTACGAAAGAAATTGATCTCAGGAGGAATCTATTACCAATACATAGGTCTAGTAGTGTTGTTCTGCCTCATTTCCTAAACTCTCCATTAGGTGATCCAAGTCTTTCACATGTTGAAAAGTGTTACGGTTGTTGCTAAGAATGAAGGGTACATGATTGGAAATTAAGGCATGTTGTTAAACAACAACTGGTTACCACTTCAATTCTTTCTTGCATTTTCTTTACTATACTATCCTCACCCCTTAGATAGGTCTATCGACTTGCACAACTGTTTATTCTGATATTTTTTCTTTTATTTATTTATAACCAGTTGTCTTTCTAAGCACCCCCACGGATGGACATTCAATGAAGTTGTCGCTGGGGTTACCACTGAGTTTCACAGAAGGATAGAAGATGACAGGCTGCAAAAGGCTGAGGTACAACATTTTTCTCATGAACAACAAGATAAAGTAACATCAATCATGCTTGGGATCTTCACTTATGGTTCGTAGAGTAAAAGGACAAAAGCTTCACTTCCTATTCCTATGAGTGTCTTTGATAACAGAAACAAATTATAGCGAGATCTACTATAATGACGACCAAAGGACTAAATGAAGAGTGTATTGATTATTGCACATTTAGTCTCTCAGAATCGAAATTATCAGTTGTAAGGCTCAAAAATCTCACGGGTGGTCTCTACTAATGTCTCTGCTACATGCATTCACCTAAGTTCATCTTAATGCTATATTATACCTTACAGATTCACCTCTCAAAAGTTAGTGTTCCGAATCTCCACACCAGGTTTAAGTAAAAGGATCGTTCGTTCTAAACATTAATCTTAGTGATTGCTCGATCCACTGAGATAAAAAATGATAGACTCGACAGACAACCCCAAACTAAACACAACATTGTCCTCAATGTTACTAACAATGAAATGCAAGTAAAAGCAAACACGAAATATGCGGTTTAAGTACAGTAATCCAAATTAAACAGACACGTTTAGAGTTCAACGGAAAGGATAAAATGAAATTGACCAACCCTCAATCTTCACGTGTGTAGTGGCGAGGTGTTGAAGCACTAGGAGGTCTCCTTCTTTGTCGTCTGGCAGGTGGCGGGTTTGAAGGACCCGCTTCATTTAGATATGGCTCTCCCGTGATCAAATGTCGTATCTCTGTGAAACGCTACTCCATCCTCTGCTCCATCAAGTCAAAGCAGTTGTTGAAGAATCGTGCCAACCCTTCAATGTCGGTCGGTAATGCTGCATCTCGATTGTCAGCTGCCGGGTGATAATCCTCATCGTCTTCATCATTGGCATCCAAGTCGTCGACCCCAGCCGGTATATCTATTTCCTCGTTGGCGAAAACATTCCGCCTATCAAATCTTTCAGCCGTGCGGACTTGAGCATTGTAAGCGACTCGATCGAAGGGTGCGAGTGGTTGGAGAGTGGGTCCGACCGCGCAACCAGCATCCCTGCAAAACTTTGTAATTAGTGAAGGGAAAGGCAAGATACCAGTAGTATTGCTGTCAAAAGCTGCATCGATCATTTGTAGCTGAATGATGTGGCCTATATCCATCGGTATGTTGAATTGGACGTAATATAGGATCTTCGCCACATAAGCATCAACTGTGGTTTCATGCGTGGAAGGAACTAAATTGCATTTTAGGAATTTCATCTATAAAGCAATTTCGGCCCGGATCTCGCTCTTTTTGATTTCATCTTCCTTTGGAACCCAACTCTGTCGGCCGCTCCTACGCAACGCCGAGGACAACACCTCGCTATGATCGTCATGTACCCCGACTCCATGAATGGGCGATATCCCATAAGTCATCCCGAGGTGGTCGGGATGAGGGACTCCGTAGTAGGCACAAATGGCGTCCATCGATAAGCGAACTACTTTATCCCCAACCAACATTGAATGGTATTCGTTAAATGTTGGTGGGATCATGGATGCGTAGAACTCTAGGACTAAAGCCAGATCATATGGCTCTAGTTGGGCCACATAATTTTGCCATCCCTTTTCCTCTGCAATCTCCCGGACTCTTTGGTTAGGTATCTCGTTCAGTTTCATCCCACGTTCCGAATGAATTGGGCGTCTGTGGAATAGTTCTTGGCATTGGTCCACTCGATGATTGGTAACTTTGGTTAGTGCTTCGCGCTCACCTCGGCCGAGGTTGTAGTAGTGAAACCATAGTCCTGCCGTATTGGGTTTGTACGGACCATATTTCCTGAAAAGAATCACCCATTAGGAATTCATTACTGCCTATGCCACCCCAAACCTAATATTTGTTTTAGGTTTGTTTAACTATAGTTCAACAAAAACGGGGGCACCCTAAACCAAAGTTTGCATTGAGGTGTTGTGTGGATGATTAAAACGACACCCCAAACCAAAAGTTAGAAGGGGGTGTTAGAAGGATGAGCATCACATCACACACAAAATGCAATAAAAAATCATCACTATAGCACATTCCACAATTTTTCACCAGTTCATGCATCTGGCAATTAATATTGGCAAGATATAAACCATGCAAGGAACCAAGAAACCAAGTTTTGATGGAACTTTTTGTTTTGTTTCAACATATATGGTTACACATACCCAACAACAAAGATCTCTTTCAAGATATGAGATGATTATACCAAAATCCAACACAAATTTCATGCAAAAACCCCACAATACAAGTACCAATGAATATTCTTGAACTTCATCCCAATAAGAACTTACTAATATCATAAATTCCATAAATATGGAGGGATTTCCATGTATCTTCATCATATGTCCACATATTGCCAAGAAAAAGTGAGAAATTGAAAGGGATACATACCTTGAGTGATTGGGAGATGGTAGAATGTGAAATAGAGTGAAAAACCTTCTTGATACGATCAATTTAGGCCTTGGGAGCATTTTTGGAGAAGAAAACAGCTATGTAGAGGGTTAGGGTTTGAAAGATTGTCAATTGAGGCCGAAAAACCCTCTTTTATTTCTGCACAGGGTACGGGCGTGGACGCTCGTGCGGATCCATCTGCGCGGGGGGACGTGTGGAGCACTGGAGTCTCGAACTGTACAGACCTCAGCGTGGATGGTGGCACGGCTTGACCCGCGCGGTCAGACGCACTAAACACTGTTCATTTTCCGTCTTTTTTTCTCTTCGCTCAGAACTTCTTCGAATTTGCTACTTCAGGTAAAACTAGAATAAAAACGTAAATCTCAACCAAAGAAAACAAATAAAAGCTAACCTACGGTGGGTTGCCTCCTACCCTGCGCCTTATTTAGTGTCGTGGCACGACCTTTCTCGATGGTTACTCCTTAGGCTCATCCAAGTACACGCTTGAGGTATTGGTGGGTTCACCTCCGATGTAGGGTTTAACTCTATGACCATTCACCTTAAACTTCTGCCCATCGTTTCCCTCAAGCTCGACTACACCGTAGGGAGACACTTCCGCCACTTTGAACGGTCCTGACCACTTCGACTTTAACGTGAGTTAAACAAGAGAATGTTCATACCTGGAGTAATTACCTTTTCACGAAGATGACGATCATGGAATTTCTTAGTTCGTTCTTTGTAGATCGTTGCATTCTCGTATGCATCCAGCCGGATCTCTTCCAACTCATTTAATTGTAAGAATCTTCTCCTTCCGGTCACATTTAACCCCATGTTCAGCTGCTTAATTGCCCAATATCCTCTATGCTCTAATTCCACAGGCAAATGGCATGATTTCCCAAATACCAATCGGTACGGTGTGGTCCCAAGTGGTATCTTAAATGCCGTCCGATAGGCCAAAGAGCATCGTCCAGTTTTATCGACCAATGCGAGATGCATTTACTGTTTTCTCTAGGATTTGCTTTAACTCTCGGTTTGATACCTCGGCTAATACGTTTGATTGAGGATGGTAAGGTGTAGTGACCTTATGTTTCATCGAGCACTTCTTCAAGACTGCGTCAAGGTACCGATTACAAAAGTGACTACCTCCGTCACTTATTAGTGCTCTTGGAACTACAAACCGTGAGAAAATATTCTTCCGCAGAAAGTTGATCACTACCTTGGAGTCGTTTGTGGGGGTTGCGATTGCTTCGAACCACTTAGAAACATAATCAACTGCTACCAAGATGTACTCATTACGGTATGAGTTCGGAAACGGTCCCATGAAATCAATCCCCCATACGTCGAATAACTCAACCTCTATAAATACCTTCATGGGTATCTCATCCCTCTTAGAAATGTTGCCAACTCTCTGACAACGGTCACAACGAGAAATAAACTCCCGAACTTCCATGAACATCGATGGCCAAAAGAAACTGGATTGTAGTACCTTTGCCACCGTTCGATCTGTACTGAAATGACCTCCACACTCTAATGCATGACAATGTTTCAAAATATCGGTCTTTTTTTCATCTGGTACACACCTTCGAATCATCCCATTGACACATAACTTGTACAAATACGGTTCATCCCAATAATAGTGCTTTACATCTAAGAGGAATTTCTTCCTTTGATGTGAATTCAGATTGTAGGGCATGACTGACCCCACCAAGTAATTAACTAAGTCTGCATACCAGGGCTCTGAATGACTTACCTTTAGCAACTGCTCATCCGGAAAAGAATCATTGATGATATAATTTTATTTCTCTCCATTCTCCTCGAGTCTTGATAAGTGATCGGCCACTGTGTTTTCTGACCCTTTCTTGTCCAAAATCTCTAAATCAAACTCTTGAAGTAGTAACACCCAACGGATGAGTCTTGGCTTAGCATCTTTCTTTGCCATCAAGTACTTCAGAGCTGCATGATCGGTATACACTATCACCTTGGCCCCCACCAAATATGACCGAAATTTCTTGCAAGCATAGACAATTGCGAGTAATTCCTTTTTGGTTGTGGCATAGTTGATTTGAGTTTTATCGAGTGTCTTGCTAGCATAATAGATGACGTGCATCTTCTTGTCTTTCTTTTGGCCTAATACCGTTACAACTGCAATATCGCTCAAATCACACATGAGAGCAAATGGAAGACTCCAATCAGGTGCCGTGAGGATTGGTGCTGAAATTAACTCTTTCTTCAACCTATCAAAAGCAGACATGCAATCATTAGTGAATTCAAATTTAGCATCTTTAAGAAGTAATGAACACAAAGGTTTAGTAATTTTTGAGAAATCCTTTATAAATCGCCGGTAGAAACCGGCGTGTCCCAAGAAGCTTCTGACTCCCTTGACCGAATTTGGATATGGCAAATTCTCAATTACGGCCACCTTCGCTTTGTCCACTTCAATTCCAGCCTTTGATATCTTATGACCAAGCACTATTCCTTCCGTTACCATGAAGTGACATTTCTCCCTGATCAACACTAAGCTCGTCTCCTTGCACCTTCGTAAAACGACCTCCAAACTTGCTAAACATGTATCAAATGAGGGCCCAAACACCAAAAAGTCATCCATAAAGATCTCTATACTTCATTCCACCATATCTGAGAAGATAGCCATCATACACCTCTGAAAGGTTGTTGGAGCATTACACAAACCGAATGGCATCCATCAATAGGCAAACGTACCATAGGGGCATGTAAAATTCGTCTTGGATTGGTCTTCTGGTGCGATTGATATCTGACTATATCCGGAATATCCATATAGGAAACAATGATACTCATGCCCCGCCAGTTGCTCGAGCATCTGATCAATAAATGGAAGTGGAAAATGGTCCTTCCGGGTAGCATCATTCAACTTTCGATAGTCAATTCACACTTGCCACCCTGTGACTGTCCGAGAAGGGATTAATTCATTGTTGTTGTTATTCACTACGGTAATACCACCCTTCTTCGGTACTACTTGCACTGGACTTACCCACGGGCTGTCAGGAATTGGGTAAATGATCCCAACATCAAGCAGTTTCAATATATCTTTCCGAACCACTTCCTTCATGTTCGGGTTCAACCGCCTTTGGTGTTGAACAACTGGTTGATGTCCTTCCTCCAAATTGATGCGATGGGTGCAAAAAGTTGGACTTAAGCCTTTGAGATCGGCTATCGTCCATCCAATTGTAGTTTGTGTTCGCGAAGAACTCGAAGTAACTTATCTTTATTTTCTGCAGTTAACTGAGCTGATATGATTATTGGTAATGTCTCTCCATCACCCAAATAGGCATACTCCAAATGTGATGGTAACTGCTTGAGTTCCAACTGAGTGGGTACTTTTGATGATGGTTGAAATTTTGGGATTGGTGTTCTCAAATCCTTAACTGCTGGTTTGCGATGCCCCTTGTAGTTGGGTAATGCATTTAATTGCATTACAACTTCGCTCCTAAAATCAGAATCAGTACCCGTCAGTGCATTCTACAACATATCTTTTGACACTAGCAACTCTCTACTCTCTCGCACCACTGTTTCAATAGCATTCACTTGGTAGCATTCATTCGACTCCATTTTCTGTTTGGTCATCCGAAATACATTGAATACGGTCTCCTCATCACCAACTCTGAGTGTAAGCTTTCCTCCTCTCATATCAATCAACGCTTCACCAATGGCTAAAAACGGTCTACCAAGGATCAAAGGTATCTCCTTGTCTTCATCCATATCAAGCACCACAAAATCCATTGGGAAGTAAAACTTTTCCACCTTTTTGAGGACATCTTCTATCACTCCATATGGATACTTTATCGACCTGTCAGCAAGATGTAGAGTGACATTTGTGGGTTGCACCTCTCCAAGTCCAAGTTTCCTGAAAATAGATAACGACATCAAGTTAATACTTGCACCTAAATCACATAATGCTTAACTAAACTCAGAATTTCATATATGAACAGGAATAGTAAAACTCCCTAGATCCTTCAGTTTAGGTGGAAGCTTGTGCTGGATGATGGCACTACATTCTTCAGTTAGTGCCACGGTAGCCTGCTCCTCAATTTTCCTCTTATTAGAGAGGATGTCCTTAAAGAATTTCACATAAGATGGCATTTGTGCCTAGGCATCTGCGAAAGGAATGTTAATATGCAGTTTTTTAAAAACTTCAAGAAATTTAGCAAAATTAACATCGTCCTTGTGAGGTTTTTCGTTAGCTCTTTCTGGCTCCTTCCTCTTTTTCTTAGCATCCGGTTTCTCCATCTCGATGTTATCATCAACTGCCTCCTCGTCCTCTTCATCAACTTTTTCCGGCTCCTTACTTTCATCTACTATCACCGGTTCTCTACTCGGATCTCCTCTTAACTCTTTACCACTTAGCAACTAGATTGCATTACAATTTTCCCGTGGCATTTTCTCCGTATGACTCGGAAATTGGCCTTGGATTCGTGACTGTAATGACTCGACTATCTGGCCCACTTGACACTCTAGGATTTGAATAGATGCAATGTTTTGATTAGTCTCCGCCTTCACCGTACTCACCGTGTTAGTTAAGGTGCTCACAGATGATGTGATTCCCTCCATGGTAGTGTCCATCTTTGAGACGAATTTCATCATCATCTCTTCCAGTCCCGACTTCTTCTATGAATTTTTCTCTTCTTCTTGTCTCCTTTGGTTGTAACCTGGATGATGATACACATTATTAGAATTGGAAGAATATGCAAGTTAGAATTATTACATAATTGTTGTGGTTGTTGTCCCATGGTCTCCTTTGGACCATTTGGCAGTTGGCTCCATGAGAAATTCGGGTGCTTCCTCCATCCTTCATTATATGTGTTGGAAAAAGGATCATTCTGAGGTCGGTTGTGATTCTGAAAGAAGGTGACTTGTTCGGTTGGGTCAAACTGTGAATATTGATCTGGTATCCCATCATTAGACATTGGATTCTGCATAGATGTGCCTTTCAGTTGATTGGTAATGGCGACTAGCTCTGCTTTAATCTGCCTTAGTTCATCCGAGTCGTGAACACTAGATACCTTTCTAACACTCGATCGTGGAGTAGAGTAGCTATGTTCCGACAAATTCTCTATCAATTCCGAAGCTTCCTCATAAGTTTTGTTCATGAGGGATCCACCGACTGCAACAGTAATATCATTCTTGAACTGGGGATGTAATCCTCCAAAGAATGTCTGATTCACTATCCACCCATGTAAGCAGTGATGTGGGCATTTCTTCAACATCGCCTTGTACCTCTTCCATGCCTCATATAATGACTCTTGGTCCCATTGAGCAAAATGGGTGATTTCCGCCAAGAGTTGAGCCGTATGGCCCGGAGGAAAGGACTTGTTCAAGAATGCGGACACCATGTCATCCCAATTATTAATTTCACCCGGTGGCAAATTTTCTTCCCAAGTAGCTGCTCGATCTCTGAGGGAGAAAGGAAACAACCTTAGCTTGATGGCATCATCTGGAACTCCATTCATTTTGTAGGTATTGCATATTATTTCAAATGAACAGAGGTGACTGTGAGGATCCTCTGATGTTGACCCTCCAAACTGATTGGCTTGGACTAGTTGGATGGTGCCATGCCTTATCTCGAAGGTGTTCGCAGCTACCGTTAGTGCTTGCACTTCTCTTTGTGCCTCCGCCACCGTTAGAGTAGCGAAATTCCTCATGGGTACTCGCCCCATTGGTGATGGTGGTGGGTTATGCCCCGGTTGGTCTCCATTCACATCATTTTTGGCCATTCTCCTTGGGTTGCGGTTTCTAGCTTCTCTACGTAACTTGCGTGCAGTCCTTTCGATTTCCGGGTCTATAGGTTCAAGATCTCTAAAAAGCCTCCTCCTTGGCAGAAACCAAAGAGCAACCTACACACAAGATACACAGCCTTAGACTTCGAAAATGAAATAATTGTAAACAAACTGGAAATAAAAGATGTCTAATCTAATAATCTCTATAGCTAGTAGTGATATCAATACAAAACAAGTTCCCCGACAATGGCGCCAAAAACTTGATAAGGCGGGTTTATGTAACACCCTCGAATTTGGTAAGAGCAACTAATTTAAAATTTCAATATAACATCAAATGAGGGACAAGACTTCCTCTTACTAATCAAACTCAATACACCTCAATATAAAATTCTATCGTTAACCTCAACAAATATAAACTCCAATAAGATACAAGGACTAAACAGAAGTCGGGTGCTACATAACCCCAATACAAGTTGCTCTTCATAAGCTAACGCGGAAGACTTCACCAAGCTACTCCCTCACGAGCACACAACTAGCACTTCTCTCTTCATAGAGGCACTAGAACTATTCCCCAACGAAGCCTGTTGCACATGCCGACAAATAAAAAGGTTAGGCTAACGCCTAGTGAGTTCAAGAGTTTTACATGAGTAAATATTTCTTTAAAAGAATGAACCTCACTTGAAATCATGACCTTTCAATTAATGTACTTTAAAACGTGGAAACGACTCTTTTCCAATATCATGCACTTTCAAAGATGGACACCTCATTACAACATTCTTTATAAATTGGTGTAACTCAAACTTACTCGAAACGTTAATATGAAATGCCTCCCATTTAAGAAACGTGGATAAAACATTGCACCCCAAAACACCCGAGCGCGGGTGGGACATAATACACAACCCATAATCATTGTCAAAATCCACATATATAGTACGTCCGAACACATGAACACTAGGCCCAATACTCACACGACCATAAACGAAAGGAAACCAAATATCCAACCATGAGGATGACATACTTCATTCAAACCTTAATATACGCGGAGGGAGATCCAATATTAAGGTCCTCATTTATTGTCGACCACATAAGACCCAAGACAATAAAGTATGACGTCAACATATAAGGTACAGTTGGTTGACGACGGGGGAGACCTGTATCCGTTAAGAGTGGAGGAACACAAAAATATGCCACTGTTGCAACGTTAATCGCATGACACCTCACGACATACCAGCCCAAGTGTCCCTACGATTTCTTAACAAGTTACACCATAAGAGACGGTTGACCTTGATGAACATTACAATGAACTCCATCCCGAAGGCCCGACACACTTAAACATTACCTCCCAGGCATTACTTCAAGAGGTGGAGATCCTAGTGCCTACCTCTCAGGTAGCACCTCCAGACTCAACCCTCCAGTGCCTACTTGTAAGTTTCCGATCGTAAAACATGGATACCGGGTTTCAACCCCACATTACCCAATTGACCATCCAAAATAGACTGACTTACGTGCCTATGGATCCAATGCAACACAGTCTAAAATTACATGACTTCACAAGAATGACCAACACACTCAAGCATGTAAACTAGAAGTGACTTTACATTGAGCCGCCAAAACCGGACAAGTGTCCTCAAGACTCTTTTAAGTCAATACCGAGCCAAAATGCTCAAAACTCTTTTTGACCAACGATTAACAATCCCCAAATAAATAACGCAATCGACTCACGTCATGCAAACACACTCCAAAATACGTGTGCAAACTCCAATATAGTTTAAATTGGGACAAATTGCTTTTCAAATGATTTTATACCATTTACTTCTTCAAGACGACCCATAACACAAAATTTAGCATTTCTCCAAAATAAACACTAAAAATGCCTTTTAACCAAATAATCTCATTTACGCAATAAATCACCAAAACACGTCCATTTACGACTCATTTATCAAGATGCCTAAAAATCCCAAATATGGGTATTTTACAAAGTTCATAAAGACAAACTTCTCAAATAATCAAAACCCATCAAATAACTCTACAAATGATAATTTCATGTTAAACACATAATCACTTTAAAAATAAACATTTTGGCATGTACAACGTTTTCACAAATCAACTTAAACTCACCTTACTAGGTTAAGTTAAACCTAGGTTACCTAGGTTCCAAATTCAACCATTAGCCTCCACTAGTGTAGATCCTTCCACTTTCAAGTCATCACCAACAACAAGCTAAGGTTTCCAAATAACCCATTTCTCCAAATCTAAATGAAATGAACCACCAACAAGTAAAACCTTTAGATTTACAAGGATCCTTATACCAAAGTTTGGATTACACAAGAGATTTACCTCAATCGAAGCTTAAAGCCTTCTAATCCACCATTTTAAAGAAATCCTCCATCCTTAACATAGCCAAGCCTCAAGCCACCAAAACCTTGATCCTCCTATGGTAGATTCATACCAAAGTGTTTCAAAATAACTTCTTCAGTTCCCAAAATCGCACCAAAGAGAGGAGAGAAATGAGATGTAAGAAAGAATGAGAGAAAACCCTAAAAATGGGGATTAAATCACTCAGACTGTTCCCGCGGCCTTGGTCGCGACCTCAAGTCGCGGTCCAAGCCGCGCGTGTCCTTTAGTTGCAAAACTCAGAGATATACGCGGGCATAGCCGCGACTTGAGGCCGCGGGCCAAGTCGCGCGTGTCACCTGTTGTCTTCTCGTATCTTGTGATAAACCGTTCCCCGACCGTTTCTCTCGGCCGACCGCTGATCGTTTCCTTGGCCAATCATTTGTTGTTCTTTAGGAAATTACGGGTGTTACAGTTTACACCCCCTAAAAACTTGATAGGGCGGGTTTACACCCCCTTAATTAGACCGCTAGTGTACGGTGTCGAATCAAGTAATACGTACATAAGTACGAGTATCGAACCAAAGGAACTTAGTATGGAGTACCACAATGACTATATTAATTATTAATGAAACTAACAAAAGTTGGATTGTTGTTGAGAAAGTTAATATTCACTTTGGCACATAAATAAGGGTAATACGGAAAGTTGGGAATGATTTGAAAGAATAAGAAACAAGAGTTGGAGGGTTAGAATCCTCATGAACATAAAACTCACATCTATGTAAATACTTGACTTAGATTAGACTGAACAATGAAAAGTATAATCACGACATCAAAACACTTTATCAAGTTGTATTGAATTCCTTTCAAACCCTTGCTTTATCTCTCGATCTCCACATAAATAAGTTGAAAGGCTTAGTGAATAATAACAACAAGAATGAAAAATCATATTTCTATGTCAATTCCATTCAAGACAAAAGAGATAAGACAAATCTCAAAAACTTTTCTCAAAGAATTAAAGATTTAACAAATCATCTAATAGTTGATCAGACTATTACACGTATTAAGAACAATCTCAAATGTTTCATCAATCAGAAAACCCAAAATTAAAGCTTCGACATAGATACAAGTTAATTGTTCATGATTCAACCAACCCCCCAACAAGAGGAAATTAGCTCATGTTAGGGGTCTTCAAAAGCATAAATGAAATATAAAAGTTTGAAAGACACATCATAGTTCTTAGATTTAAAGCAATAAAACTCCCTGAAGAAGCAATTCTTCAATCTTCCGTACTCGTCGTACATCGAATCTCCTTCTTCTGATCTTCAATCTTGTGTTTCTCCTCCAAAATTGTCCTCTAAAGCGCTCCAAAAATCGCCTCTTTTCTCTGTGGTAAGTGATATCACAGCCTCCCTTCAATCTAATTGATATAGGAACAAAACGTAACAGTCAGGGGTTTGGCGAGCTCGACCGCGCGGATGAAGCCGCGCCTCGGGTCACGCGAAGCACTGTCTTCTCAAATGCAATTTTTCCAAAAATGGCCTAAAATGCCAAATTTCTCTTCCAATTGACTCACAAATTGTCTGGCTTTGTAAAACGCCGAAGACCTGTACTTTTCTCACAAAAACTCGTTAAAGATTACTATTTTACTTGGAAACTTGCAACAAAGGACCGATCTACGATTCAAAATAATGTCGAAAACAACATTATCAAAAGCTAAGCAACAAATATAATAGAACCAAAAAGTAAAGCGACCTATCAATATTTTTATATGTAACTTCATTAAAAGATCACAAAAGGGGTGATTGATATCATATTCAAGATTGATTGGTATTTCAAATTACTTCCTTTTGTTATAAAGAAGGTTTCCATATAATATATTCTAAATGACAATAGAGCATCCACAATGAAGGTTTATGTTGATGTTTTTATAAGAACCTCCACTATGGGACAGAGGTTCTTGTTCAATCACAGGTTCTTATTAGAACTCATGTGCTTGAATAAGAACCAAAATCTTGAATGCATTCCTTTTTGGTCACTTATTTTTTTTATTATTTATATTATTTCTTAATCGTTTTATTTTCTTTTACAAAATCTATAAAGCATATAAGTTAAAATTGATACAAAAAATTATAAATTAATTATTATAATATATATATATATATATATATGTATTCATTTTGTGTTATTTTCGTTTCTTATAAATATTTATACAAGTTCATCATCAACTCCGCTCCCACTTAGTTGAACATATTTGGTTGAATCGAGATTACGAGTGATCTATATTACTTTTTATTATTCAGTGTTATTTTATAAAGATTAATATTTGTGTAATGTTACAATTTTTTTTTAGTTGTAGTATAAAATCATATTTATGGTTTAATTGTTTATCAAAATATGTTAAAAAATATATATATAAATTAACAAATTTAAATTAATATTGAAAAGTGAAAATTAATAAATTATATTTGAATTTTTTTTTGATAATTTTATAATATATATATATAATAATCTATAAATAAAATTACATTTTATAAATTAGAAAAATGGAAAGTGAGGTTTTGTAAAAACCTTCATTGTGGAATTTTATTGAGATTCTTATTTTGTTGATGACGATAATATGGCAGAAAAAATATGGTAAGGAAGTTTTTTTAGAGGACATGCAACCTTATAGTAATTTCTCTAGCTTATTCACTATAATCTTGGGAGAGATGGTGCTCCTCTTTGAAATCCAACCAGATTTTGACATTTTGTTACTTTTCGATTTCAATATCAATTTGGTTCCTATCAAATTGGTATCATAGTAGAGGGGTCTGTCGGGGACTGTTACTAGCGTTGCAAAGAGTCGATATACTTGAGGATTTTCTACCCTCAGATTTGATATGTACTGATGTCATCCATGGGATACAATGGCTACAAATCATTGGGGATGTGTATGTGAACTAAAAGTCACTCCGTATGGAATTCTATACGGGGACCGACGAGTGGTGTTACAACCAAACCCTAGCTTATACCGAATGACTGTAACATTGAAGGCACTGTTCAAGGCAATTCGAAGCCCCCAATGTGGATTTTCACCATGTTCGAAGGTGGTTGGGAAAATGTTGACATCATTAATAGCCAATTTATGGATTTCCACCTTGAGGACAAGGTGTCTTTTGAGGAGTGGAGTATGATAAGGTTAGACAACCTATTTCAGGAAAAAATTACAACGATTGTGATCGATATCATATTCAAGATTGATTTAGTATTTCAAATAATTACCTTTTTAGTTGTAAGGAAATTTGCCATATAATATATTATAATAGAGGAGAGACAACTTCATAGTAATTCCTCTAGTTTATATTTACTATCGTTTTTTGAGACACAACTGTCTTTTAAAAACAGATTTTGATACTTCTCGATTAGGGTATCAAACTATCAATTTGGTTCGTATCAAATACAAGACTGATGTAAATAGTTGAAATAATTGTGAAAGGTTTAGAGTTTTAATTTGACATGGACAATTTAATTAGCACTATATCAATCCTTTTCAACCTACCAGATTTCTGTTCCACCTATTTTGGTTTGAACAAATAAAATGCATTGTTATCCCACTATCATGTCCCATCACAGTCTATGTTATATAAAACGTAAGTCAGTGATTTTTTTACTATTCTATTGTGTATGCCAAACCCACCGACTTCTATTGTTTTCCAAAGTGTTTTGCATCATTTTAATGTATCGTTATTCGGAATATTTTTACAACTTTCCTGCCATTGAAGTTGAGCAAAGTCTCTTTCACATGCAATCACATGTGATTGATAATTTGGTAAGGTATTAAGTTTTAAGATGCATAAAAGATATATTATTTACATGATCAATCTCGTTCAAAATGTTCAAACACATAAAAATTTATACCATATAACAAAATAATAATACTTTTTTATAGTTAGTCAACATAATTTTGTACATCCTTTAGATCATATAAACTTGATCTTATTACTGATTTATGTTTTTTTTTCTTAATTTAATAAAAAGAAATGAATAAACCCATGAATGATGTTTCTTATTTCTTATTTTTCTTATAAATAAATACAAGAAATTGTAGGCCCAAAGTGCTAGGGATAGACTTCACTGGAGCAAAGAGGGACAAACGACATGTGGTCTTCAGATGGAAATTATTTTGGATATGCTATAAAGTTGATTTTAATTATAATTATTTGAACGAAAAATGATATTAAGTGGGTAGAGGCAGATATAGTTTTGAATTTTTAAACGACGGCACCATTGCAAGAGTTGGATTGATATGGGTCTGAGCGCATATCATGCGGGCACGAATGTTGGATCGAGGTCGACCGGAGAATATGCGTTTTGATTTTGTAAAATCAGTTTAGATTTGTATTGAATTCTTTGATTTATGAATAACTTGAGTAGTCTCTATTGGTTCCCTTCAAACATGGGCCACGATGCGTAGTTTTAGAAAATATGATAACATACAACGAAAAATTACGATGATATTGTTAAGTATTGTAAAAAGTTTTCCGCTACAACGCAACCATTAAGCAATGGCATGGTAAGCTAAGGGGTTGTTTACCAAATTTTTCATTAAGTCATGTATGGATAAATTTGTCTGTCCGGGTAAATTAATGTTGTTGTTTACTTTTTTTCTGAATCAACAGTCTGAATGAAAGAAATGACCAATTTACCCTCAATATGTTTTATGTCCAATTTGATAATGAATGCATCTTTGTACTTGTTTTCATCTTTCTGAATCAACAGATGGCAAGAAACTGATGGAGAAATCAATATACAAACACATAAACATCGATGAGAACATCCATAGAAGCAAAATTCCATGTTGAAATTGATATACAAACACATAAAAATCGATTAGAATCGATTTCCAGAAGATTAATCAAACATAGAAAAAAAAAGAAATCAAGCTAACTTTTGTAGAAATGGTTTTAGAATCGATTTGAATTGATTTTCAGAATCGAGAATCCAGAATCGATTTGGTTCGATACAAACCCTAAAAGCCAAGAACAACATCAACTTCCAGAATCGAAAATCAAACCAAAATCAAACCCATTTGGGGATAAATACAAAGAAAACGTCGATGGAGAGAAGAGGGTTTCGATGTCGCTGGTTTGTTGACCAGGGAAGAGGGTTTGATGTCACCGAAAAATAGAGAAGGGAAGAGTGTTTCGCACCAGGGAAGAGGGATTCGATGTCGTCGGAGAATAGAGAAGGTCGCACTGTGTAGAAGAAAGGAGAGGTTCGCCGGAGAGAGAAGGTTCGACGTGGGAGGCGATGTATGTGAGAGGGAAAGCAACGATGATGGAGGCGTATGTGGGAGGAAGCGATTGTTATGTCTGATAGTTTTTTTTAAAGGGTAGAATTGTCAAAATTTTGGCTTAATGGGGACAACACCTCCCTCACCCACTTAGCGAATAAGCCACTTTTGTCTGCACGAATAAACCATTAAGCTACAAGTAAACACTCCAAACATCTGAATGAATAAGTCAATTTTTGTCATTAAGCTTATTAAGCCACAAGTAATTAAACACCCCCTAAGTTAACCCTGCAAAGTGCAAACCAAGGCATAAATAATTTACATAATATAAAATAAAGCAAAATTTAATTGTAAGAAATATGTTTTCACTAAAAAGACAAATAAATTATTTTTTATATCTTAAGACTAAAAACACACTATCCCGACAATGATTATGTTTTCAAATTATTGTACTTATTTTTTTGAAAAATAATTTGTTTAGAAAAATTAAATTAAATGATTTCAGATGAATTATCAAAATACAAATATAACAAAAAATAGTTGTAGTTAAGTTTTTTTTTTCTTGTGTGTGTGTGTTTTACATCAATATTGAAATAATGATTTGCTAAAATAACCAAATGCAATAACCCATATATCAACAATGATAAATTTAGATTAAAGACAAAAATAGATAACAATTAATGTTATGCTCTAACTTTATATTTATTTCAATTTTGTATTCAAGCAAAAACGTGTAACTATCAATTATATATTTAAACTTTCAAAATTACAGAATAGGAAAATTCCAAAATTTTTCTATTTTGAATAATTAAGTTTTTAAACTTTTTTTTTAGTAGAGAAGTCATCGAATTTTCTTATTTTGAATGATTAAATTACTGAAAATTTATTTTTGAAAATATATCACCAAACTTTTCGAAATTTGTTAACTAAATTCTTTTAATCCCAAAAAAACTACTTGTAATCAACTATGAATGTTTTAAAGTACAAAAACTTAAATCAATTTTATTGTTCCCAAAACCCTATGTTATTCAAACCCCTACCCACTAATCGTCAGTTCATCCTAAACCCTATCATCGATCTCCTCATTTTAATTGTGTTTTTTCTTTTTCGATTTTCCTCTTTTTTATCTGTCTATATGTTTTCCATTAAATTTTTATTAAAAAAGAGTGAGGATCGACAAAAAGAAAAAAACACATAAAAAAGAGGAATGTTGATGGTAGAGGCCAATGGTGGCGATGGGTGGTATGGAGAACGAACAACATCGGGGCGGCGAGGGGAGTGATGTCGTTGGGTGCGAGGGGTTTGGATGAGGCATAGTTTGGGAAAGATAAAATTGATTTTTTTTTACTTTAAAACCTTCCTAGTTGGTTAAAGTTTTTATTTTTATTTTTTTTAACGAATGTAAGTAACAAATTTTTAAAAGTTTGATAGTTTATTATAACAACCCAACCAAAAGTATAAACCAACGAATCACTTCGTAAAATAAAATCCCAATAATCAAACGATAATCCATGCCATAACGGTCCCAAACTTATAATAGTTAAATCAAGGTTTGCTGTAAACAACCTATACACAACTGAGATCAATAAGAATAACTAAGCAATGACCTTCTATCCGCCCCGCTAAGCCTTCTCTTTGCCCTTAGCTGCCCTGTCTAACTCACGACGGCCTGAAAAGATTTTTAGTTTTGAAAATAGCAAGGGTTAGACCATAGGTCTAGTGAGTTCCCTCTAACAGTTAAACAACAACATATACTTTCCAGAATTAGAAACAACATTTAATAATGACACATAAATAAAACACGCTACGGACCACACGACCGTCAAAGACGATGTGTCTAACTCGCGCTGCCTTAATGTTGGGACACGCCCCCAACGACATGAACGGGCCACACTCCCCGGCACTAGTAGGCAGACCACACTCCCCGACTTAGGTCACCTAACCCACAAATAATGTATGAATACATTTAACAACAACAATTTATAACACACTTGAACAATTTATTAAAATCATGTCATCATGAATAAATCAAAGTTTAAAATAAACTTAACATGCTTTCATCATCAAAAGGTTTAGTTTAGAAAACTCACCTGAATTCCACCGCTAAAAACTTTCTTCTACTTGAATGATCTGATTTGAACCTATAAAATGAGGCATCGCCCGATGAATTAACGATACTTTCTAATTAACCAACAATTAGCCTTAACACCCCCATTCCAACGTCATCTATCCTTTGATCGAACTTACTTCGCTAAATCTGATTTGGAACGAAATATCTATCTCCTTAAATAGATATATAAATTAATTAAGTAAATAAATACTTAACTATCTAAGGATTTGGGCCGAAAGAAATGGAGCCCAGCCCAACAACCAACCTAAACATTACTTGGACCGATTTAGATTTATCCTCACGTGGGCTTCGGCCCACCTTGCTCGAACCATCGACCGGTATAACGCATTACAGGGAGACCGGGACATTCCAAAATCACTGACCGGTATAACACCTCGACCGGAAGAACACTCGACCGATAGGACATCTCGACCGGGAGAACACTCGACCGATAGGACATCGCGACTGGGAGAACACTCGACCGATAGGACATCGCGACCGGGAGAACACTTGACCGATAGAGTCGCTCGATGTTCTAACATTTCGAACGGGGTCGACCAATTCGGTGACCGGGGTCTCTCGGACAGGTCTCGAACAAACCCCATAACTCGTACGCAGATAGCCTCAAAATCAGAAACAAATCGATCCCAATAATCCAAAAATCACGCATAGAAATCGATTCCAACTAGCTATCCAATTATTACACATTTACATCTATAATAGATTCAATCAACTTCACCCATAAACTTTCCATTTCCCCAGAGCCTTGATGATTCAGACCCCCCCTTAACAGACCGATAGAAAAGCATACATAATTCCTACTATTAGGAAGAAGAGTTAGAATTTACCTTGAGATTTTGAAGAACACCCAGACCACTGCTTCCTGCTCACTCTTTGATTGAATCGCCTTTGGTATTTGCTCCCTGCTCTAAAACTCTCTAGCCGCCAACAAAATACTGATTTCTTCCCTTCTAGGGTTAAAAGCCCCTTTTTTCCAACTTTTACACTTTAGACCCCATCATCTGAGTCTTTCAAATATTTCACCCCAAACTTCCATTTCTTAAATTTTAACCGGGTTATTACAATATTCCCCCCTCAAAAGAATTTCGTCCCCGGAATTCCTTTATTAAAATAAACTGGGATATTGACTCTTCATAACCGACTCTAACTTCCAAGTCGCTTCTTGTCCTTTGTGGAATTGCCACTGAACCTTTACCAAGGAAATTTCTTTATTCCTTAACTTTTTCACTTTACGATCCCAAAATCGCTACTGGTTCCTCTACAAAGCTTATCCCTAAATCTATTTGGACATCTTCTAACGGTATCACAACGTCACTTTCTGCTAAACACTTTTTCAGATTGGATACATGGAAAACAGAATGAACTCCTTGCAATTCCACCGGTAGATCGAACTTATAAGCTACCTCTCCAACACGCTTCGCTATAGGAAACGATCCTACATATCTTGGTCGCAAGTTGCCTTTCTTGCCGAAACGAACGACTCCCTTCCATGGTGAAACTTTTAGCATCACCATGTCTCCTATTTGAAATTCTATCGGCTTCCTTCGCTTGTTTGCATACATTTTCTGACGATTTTAAGCCATCTTCAACCGTTCTCGAATCTGACTAACCTTGTCGGCCGTCACTTGCACGATTTCCCAACCATTCTGATCATTATATGATCGTACTTAACCATAAGATTTATCCCTCATTTACAACAACTTCCTTCATTAATAAAATTTTACCAGAGTCAACACCACAACAACATCCATCCTAGTTTACATAATCACTCCACCCACCAACATAATACATCGACAACTGTAGACCTCACCAACATCTCATCGCCACAAGTCTCTTCATCATGCAACTTGCCATTGCAAGCAATCCCTCTTAGTATATCATAAGTCCAATGCAAAAGCTCCTTTTTCGACTCCCCCTTGATCTCAACTTCTCGGCATTAAACAAATCTTACACGCTAACATACCTCGCTCCAACGCTATCACTTCAACTTCTCACATAATGATAGAAACTTTCACAAATCAAAACCTTCGCAATCCATCGGTTCCAACTGTCCGATTAATGCGACACATACTTCCATTTCTCATTGCATCCACAAACACCCGACCAATTACGCAATAAAACCCAGCCTCACCCGCTCGATACGGAAAGACCAGATTCATACAAACTTTTTCAAATGGATTAACACGGAATAACAGACTCACTTGGAATCCCCTTTTTCACGTATTGCCAACACTGACACTATGGTTCTTCGCTCCAAGCACTATATCCCAACACCTCTACCTTCCTCCTTGAGGATTTCAAACCCACTTCTAACGACCGACTCACTGATTAGCAACGTGAACTTTTAGTCAGCCGCACGACTTTGATTAATTATACACGCACCGCACCAACACCATGCTCTCTTTCTCATACCCACGCTAGGGATTTATAACTTTGCTGTCAACAGAATCTAATACATACCTCCACATTTTGAGTCACTTGCCAACTTCTTACTCTCAGATTTCCCACCTTTCCGACATGATATCTTCATTTTCTTCTCGTTGCAAGAAACACCGCTCACCCAACATTGCTGACTTTATTCCTTGATGAATCCTAAATGTATCGAAGCACAATAACACTACTTGCTAACTTCACCGACTGTCCACAATTCACACGCAAGATTATCAATCCAACTCTTCAAAAACGTTACTCACTATTCGAAAACGCCGCACCACTCTCTCTCGCCAAACATGATTGCCCAATCTGCTATAATCCCTTCATCCTCAAGCATAATTCCTCATGCCCACGGATTTCCTATCTACTGCACTACCTCCAGAATTAAACAGTTCAACACTCTCAACATTCCTTTTAGAGATATAAAATAATCCCGCCCAAAACTTGTTGTAAAAGAACATATAGCTCCTCTCTTAGATAACCACCACCCATTATTTGACAACATTATTTTCAACTTAGCATTCCAACCACAATCTTACCACCTTCAACTCATTCCCCCTAGATATTCGGACGAAGACGTTCATCCTATGACGATAACACCCGCCTTCTAGATATCCTTAAGGAAACTCCTTACCACTTTAATGATTTACACTCCCAGCTATGTCATAAAGACGTCATCGACTACTGGTTACTACCAACACTCTACTACCTCCTCCCAGAACAACTGCAAGTCTCTAAAACCACTTGACACACCTACAAATACAGTTCACTACTCGCTGGTCATAATACTGAAATCGGACCTCAAGGCATTTCACGGCCTTGTCTTTCTCAAATCTGGTTAAATCACAAAACTATGATTTTCAAAACCACTCAACCAGATATCGCTCCTTGTCGGCTTATCGCGACCTGCTGGAATCAAGCTCCAGTAGTCTGAATAATTAAACGTACTACCTCGAAGTCTTAATTGCACAAAGCGCAACCCATTCCAGTTGTGCTATATAAAAACGTCACCCCCACATAACCATCAAAACCTCGTCGATGAAGAACCACTTTACTGAACTAGTGATCTTCCCTTTTGTATTATCCACACAAGATTGCCCAACGTCACACTAGGTACACACCTTTTCTGGATAACTCTTCGCTTCATCACAAAACTCCTCGAAACTATCCGAACAACTACTTCATTTTTTTTTCGCGCTCCGACATTTACCACAAATGGTTTCTAATTTCCACAGCAACAATTGACATTGGTGTACTTCCACTCCGTTACCATCCTACATGGATCTCCAGTGAAACCTTCATCTTCCACCGCAGCAGCTAAATGCCAAAACCGTTTACAGACATTCACATGAAACCTACGATAAACCATTATAGTACCATCATCCTTAACATCATAGGTCAATGCCCCCATTAACCACCTCCGCTACTCACCCATTTACTACCCTCTGATCGAGCGACACACTTCCACTCTTAAAACTTTCATCATTCTTAATTGCAACCTTCCTCACGACCTAGCGAGTTCATAGCCTTCATGCATGACACACAAACATTTAAACCTTTGACACGTTTGAAAGTTTAGAAAATACCTACTTTAGAAAACAAACTCATGTGTACACGACACAACACTGACTTAGCCACGTACAACGGTTTCAATAATCATTTTACCTCAACTCCACCACAATTTATCCTCACCATACCCCATTGTCGGGGTTGGCACAATTGAAAATGTTTCCGATGAACTCTACACACACAATTTATAAAAATACCCCAAAAAGTGCTTACACTGAGCGTGCCAACGACTCTCACCCTTGTTGATATGACGACACATGTTTATACCCAACTCACTAATAAATTCATGCAATCAAATGATGTTTTGATTTTCTTATCCAAAGATCGACTCATTTGTAAAGAAATATATAATTATTTTCAAAACTTATCACCCAAGTCAAATACTTGTCTTTTTCAATTCAAACACATCTCTGCATGCGTCAACACGTTTTCAAAACAACTATTTCGTAAGGCACACACTTGCCAAAACGTATGATGTGAAATATATAAAAGCTTCAACAATTTATTTGACACACAATGCATGAGACTCAATGACATTGAAGGCTATTTACTCTCATCAGATCAACTGTATACATTCATTATAATTTATCCCAGACTCCTCGCTTCCGACCAACCAGTCAGGGTTCTCAACTGTGCCACAACCTCCGGCACTATCGACCTCTAACAGCCTTGAAAGCGCAAAACTAGTCATCTCCGTGACTATTGAATCGCAACCCAAACGGTAACTCATTCCCGTCTGATCCTCACTACATATTATCAGTCAACACTGATATCGTCTCTCAACTATCCTTCAATTAACTACGGCTTTAGAAGCCTCAAATCGATCATTCGATTCTTAGATTAACACTTTTCTGCTTCTCACTAAACGATATACCCCTTTACCAACCGAAGACTCCCTTGGAGCGACAAGCTCACCTCCTATCATCAATCTCTTCCTTATGGACTAAGGAGGTCCTTTCTCAATGGAATATCTACATCCCGCACGTTATGCATCCTAACGGCATAACCTTACTTCAAAAAACTAACTTCCACCACACGCTAGACTAAAACTATCAATCTATGGATAGAACTCTCTACCCTGAACCACACTCAACAATAGCAATGGAGTATGCCCATGCACCTGTAAATTCATAATGACATTGGCCAGATGCGATTCTGAATTTACCGTA
Source organism: Arctium minus (assembly GCA_954870635.1). Lineage (NCBI taxonomy): Eukaryota > Viridiplantae > Streptophyta > Magnoliopsida > Asterales > Asteraceae > Arctium > Arctium minus. The sequence goes on from OX941096.1 coordinate 47,226,267, forward strand.
CATGAGGGTACTCACTATTGTTATCACACCTCCCGATGATAAAGGTCTTTCTTAAAGGCTCCCTAAATCTCAGTTGTGTCCATCTACTTCACAGTTTAAGTTTAGGACCATCCGGTCACCTAAATCCCTTAAACTATGGCTCTGATACCAACTATAACAACCCAACCAAAAGTATAAACCAGCGAATCACTTCGTAAAATAAAATCCCAATAATCAAACGATAATCCATGCCATAACGGTCCCAAACTTACAATAGTTAAATTAAGGTTTGTTGTAAACAACCTATACACAACTGAGATCAATAAGAATAACTAAGCAATGGTCTTCTATCCGCCTCGCTAAGCCTTCTCTTTGCCCTTAGCTGCCCTGTCTAACTCACGACGGCCTGAAAAGATTTTTAGTTTTGAAAATAGCGAGGGTTAGACCATAGGTCTAGTGAGTTCCCTCTAACAGTTAAGCAACAACATATACTTTCCAGAATTAGAAACAACATTTAATAATGGCACATAAATAAAACACGCTACGAACCACACGACCGTCAAAGATGATGTGTCTAACTCGCGCTGCCTTAATGTTGGGACACGCCCTCAACGACATGAACGGGTCACACTCCCCGGCATGAGTAGGCGGGCCACACTCCCCGACTTAGGTCACGTAACCCACAAATAATGTATGCATACATTTAACAACAATTTATAACACACTTGAACAATTTATTAAAATCATGTCATCATGAATAAATCAAAGTTTAAAATAAACTTAACATGCTTTCATCATCTAAAGGTTTAGTTTAGAAAACTCACCTGAATTCCACCGCTAAAAGCTTTCTTCTACTTGAATGATCTGATTTGAACCTATAAAATGAGGCATCGCCCAATGAATTAACAATACTTTCTAATTAGCTAACAATTAGCCTTAACACCCCCATCCCAACGTCGTCTATCCTTTGATCGAACTTACTTCGCTAAATCTGATTTGGAACGAAATATCTATCTCCTTAAATAGATATATAAATTAATTAAGTAAATAAATACTTAACTATCTAAGGATTCGGGCCGAAAGAAATGGAGCCCAGCCCAACAACCAACCTAAACATTACTTGGACCGATTTAGATTTATCCTCACGTGGGCTTCGACCCACCTTGATCGAACCATCGACCGGTATAACACATTACAGGGCGACCGGGACATTCCAAAATCACTGACCGGTATAACACCTCGACCGGAAGAACACTCGACCGATAGGACATCTCGACCGGGAGAACACTCGACCGATAGAGTCGCCCGATGTTCTAACATTTTGACCGCGGTTGACCAATCCGGTGACCGGGGTCTCTCGGACAGGTCTCGAACAAACCCCATAGCTTGTACGCAGATAGCCTCAAAATCAGAAACAAATCGATCCCAATAATCCAAAAATCACGCATGGAAATCGACTCTAACTAGCTATCCAATTATTACACATTTACATCTATAATAGATTCAATCAATTTCACCCAAAAACTTTCCATTTCCCAGAGCCTTGATGATTCAGACCCCCCCTTAACAGACCGATAGAAAAGCATACATAATTCCTACTATTAGGAAGAAGAGTTAGAATTTACCTTGAGATTTTGAAGAACACCGAGACCACTGCTTCGTGCTCACTCTTTGATTGAATCGCCTTTGGTATTTGCTCCCTGCTCCAAACTCTCTAGCCGCCAACAAAATACTAATTTCTTCCCTTCTAGGGTTAAAAGCCCATTTTTTTTTCAACTTTTACACTTTAGACCCCATCATCTGAGTCTTTCAAATCTTTCACCCCAAACTTCCATTTCTTAAATTTTAACCGGGTTATTACATTTATTTATTCAAAGAAAATGTTCAAGAACTTAATCATTCAAATTGTTCATTCAAAACAAAGTTTAAGGCCCGAGATATTTGGAAGAAAATTGGCCTGTGGTGGAGATTAGATATTCCGGCTCTCAAATCTAATTCGGATTGCTCGGACTGGTTAAGCTTGAAGAAAGTGGAGTCAGCTTGTCTAGAGACAATCATAGTTACGGCTCTTTGGTGTATTTAGTCTCATAGGAATGGGACGCTATTTAGAACTCCTAAGCCCAAGAAGGCGGTGTTGTGGGATAATATTGTGACTCATTCGTATTATTGGATTACTAATAGGAGTACTAAGGTTAAGGTTAATTGAGTGGGGTGGTTACAATCCACGTTCTCACCATTTTATATATGTAGTTTCTTTCCCTAGCGTCTTGTTAGTTTTAATAAAATTTCTACCGTTCAAAATAAAACAAAATAAAAATTTAAGGACTTAATAATTTAAAACAGAAATGTTAAGCTTTTCTAAACTTTTTTCATTAAAAAATGGGAAAAGTCTAAAAAAACCCAATGGACTTTAGTGTTTGGAGTGATTAAGTCATTGGATATTTTTTTGGAACAAATAAGTCCTTGGACATGTCAAAACCTGTTAACTAAATCCTTGGACTTTTGATAACCTGTTGAATACATCCTTATTACTTAAAAATGTAACTTGCAACCCATATAGCAGGTAAAACTACAAATTAAAAACAAAGTCACCTACTTTATCCACCTACAAATTAAAAATGGGAAAATTAACTAAAATAGTCAATCTTATTAACCAAATTCATTTTTTTTTTACCATTTTCAAATATTTTTTTCCCTAAAATTGCCAAAGTTTGCACATAATGTTTTTTTTCTACGTAAGGATTGCTTTTTTCCATAAAAATAAAAATAACAAACATCCTCACATAGAAAATTTTATGTGTAAAGATCACTTTCTGCTTATAGTTTTAGAAAAAATTACACTTGGCATTCTTATAAAGTTATAATTAGTTATTTAATTTATTTTATATCAATTACTTTTTCAATTACATTTTTATTTTATTAACATACATAATCGAATATTAACTAAAATTTATAAAAAAATAGTTTTTTTTTTTAAATTACACCATTATAGTCGTTTCGTCAATACGTTCAAAATGAACTCAACATTGTTTTTGAACTTTATCTTGTATTATTCAATATCATAAATACGTACGAATTATTTTTAATATTTACCCTTTATAATTACAGATTAATCTTATATTATTAAATAAATAACCTTAAAGGATAGAAAGTGTAAATATTAAATATTTAAATATAATTAGTACGTATTTATGATATTTAATAATATGAGATTAAATCCAAAAAAAATCAATATTAGACTCATTTTAAACGTATTGACAAAACAATTATAATGGTGTAATTTGTAAAAAAAACGTACTTTTTTTTATGTATTTTAGTTAATATACGATAATATATGTTAATATAATAAAAAGTTACAATGAAAATAAAAAAATAGAAAATATAAAGTGAATTAAACAACAAATTATAAAGATGTTTTTTAATTTTTTTTTACCAAAAACAGTTTTTAAGGCAAAAAAATAATATGATTCGACTATTTAAGAAAAGACTTTGAAAAGTGCTTAAAATTTTAATTTTGTTGATGAGATTGACTATTTTAGTTAATTTTCTTATTTTTCTTATTTGTAGGGTGATAAAGTAGGTGACATTTTTTTTGTTTTTTCTTCCAATTTGTAGTTTTACCTGTTATGTTATGTAGGTTACAAGTTACATTTTTAAATAATAAGGATGTATTTAACAGGTTTTCAAAAGTCCAAGTATTTATTTAGTGTGTTTTAAAATGTCTAAGGACTTATTTGTTCGAAAAAATTGTCTAAGGACTTATTTGTTCCAAAAAATGTATTTAACTATATGTACGTCATTTTATTCAATTGAGTAATTTTGGATAGCGTTTATGCCAAAAATTTCCGAAGGAAAATTTAAGGTAAACGTGAAGCTTGATCCAACCAAAGAAAGTAACACCGATAATCGTACGATTATAATAAAAATAAAGTAAATGAGACGAGAGAATTGTTGACGCGGAAAACCCCTGAAATGGGTAAAAACCGCGGACGAGTGTGAATCGTCGTGCACTATGGACGTCAATAAGGGACGTCATCCTTTATAACAGGTGTTACAAGTATAATACAATGTAAAATAATACAATAAAGCAAAGTCGGTCGTGCGTCGTGCGTCGCGCAGCAAACGGCAATAGGCTTTATGAACTTCGAGAGAAACTAAGCGAGCTTGAGAACGTAATCTGTGAGCTTGTAAAGTCTGAGGATTAGATGTCTCGAATATGAAGTTCTATCTTCATATTTATAATCTATGTTTTCATTGGCACGTCTTGAATGCGTATCTTGCTCATTAATAGCATAACCGTTTGATATTGATGATAGCGTCCGTTATGTCCGTTGTTATTGATGATGGCTTCTGTTATAATCTTTGGTCATAAATGTCTTTAGATCCTGCATTAAATATAATATAATGTATGTTGTAGGTTAGTAACTGAAATCAGGTCGTACGACAGAATTTTTCATACGGGTTATTTAGTCGTTTAGTCGAGGTCGCCCAAAGGAAGGGCGTCGGTTATCGCTGGTCGTACGACGATGGACTGTTGGAATTTCTACCCAATCAGTTTGCCCCTAAATTTAAAATTCAAGTGGAAACTTTTTGAAATTTAAATTTAAAATCAAGACACGTGTCATAAAGAAACGCGGGTAGTTCGCATGGAACCGAATCGGTTTGTTTCCAATTGAACAATGACGTCATCTCCTGCAGGATAAACGGTTAGACAACTAATATTGGACAGGTGTCATGCATTCAATGGATGTACTCGAAAAGGTTGCCTGACACGGACGACACGTGTCAACTGGCGATTTGATTTTTTGGCGATTCGATTTTTTGGCGATTCGCTTTCCGATTTTCAGTATAAATAGGGATTGTCCTTTTTTTTATGCTTACCTTTTTTAGATATCATATACCTCCGGCGAGATACACTTTCCGAGCGATTAGAATCCTTTCCGTTCTAAGTTCGAGGTTTAAAGTTCTACTTAAGGTTCGACTTCCCGTTTTCCCTCTGTGTCGATTATATGCGTAAGAAGTCCATAGCTAGAAAGCCTAGGAAAGCTTGGGACATCCTTAGTTACTGGCGTGCGACCCTGAATATCCCAGATTTTCAGATGTCGACCGAACCCGTGAGTGTGTATAGGGAAGAGGAAAACTTAAATTACTTTAAAAAATTGGCCAGGATTCCAGATGAAATCAATCTGATGACGCCGGAAGACTTAAGGCCGGACGAGGTTCCAAAGGGGTACTGCGTTCTGTACGAATATCCCTTCAAGATAGGATTTACTTGGCCATTTAGTCCTTTGGCCAGGGCGTTTTTGTATGCATTCGATTTGACGCCTGGACAGTTAATGCCTCAGTTCTGGCGAATTGTCCAGGTTATCGAGCGTCTCACGGCCGATTGGGAGGTTCCGTTCAACTTGAACGACCTCCTGACTGCTTACAGCATTCGACCGGATAATTATCACCGGTATAGTCTATTCCCTCGAACGAAGGGAGACAATGTACTAGTGCACAATACTGCGGTGAACGACCGTGGTTGGAAACGCCAGTACGTTTTCATCCAAGTGGCGTCTGTGAACGACGAGGACAACCAATGGTTGTCGTCCGGATGGAATGAATCAGGTAGGTTTACCGCTCTGTCGTGCGTTTATTTATCTTTTTTATTTTTTATAACATCCATTCTGATGGTTTCTTTTTCTGTTTAACAGCAATCGACTTCACTAAGGTGAAGTCAAATAGGGATTCCCGCGACAAGATTCAGAGAATCTTGGAAAGGAGTATCGTTGATCGTTCGTTTCTTGCTCGATCGAACGACGAAGAAGACGAAGTCGTTTTTGTAAACGAAGCGACGTTCGTCGAGGGTTCTTGTCGAGAAGAAGAGAGGAAAGAAGAGGAAGAAGAGAAAGAAGACGAGAAGGAAGAAGAAAGACAAGAAGAGATGTCTGGTATGTCGATCGACAATGTTTTCATTTTTGTATCGTATGTCATTTCTTTTCTAACTTGCTTATTTTATCCAGGGGATGCAGCCACAAAATCGTCCGCCCTTAGACGAGCCGAACAACTGGAGCTTGCCCACCAAGGTAGGGAAAAAACGAAGAAGAGATCTGCCCCTTCTACGGGGGTAGACACAAGACGCGTCCGCGGCAAACCTCGGGTTTCGCCCAAGAAAACGGGTGATGCTACTCTGTCGTCTCTTGCAGGGACGACACCATCGAAGGGAACCGTTGCTGGGGTCGAGCTCGGAGGCTCGACCAAGGTGACGAAGGATGTCCCAACGTCAGGGGTGTCGGGCGTTGATAAGCCCTTCCTTGCATCTTCTTCCTCCTCTAAGAATGAGGATAAGAACAAGGAGAAAGTGGGAGAAACGATGTTTAAAGTCACTCTTCCATCTGACTTCATGGTCAATGACGTTCTTGATAGGGACATCACACCTGGGGATATTCCTCCTCCCGACCTTCTATGAACGATACAAGGAGTCTCGGGTCGAGGATACTGGGGCACACGCCGCTGGTCTCTCTTTTATGGTAAGTCTTACTCATCTTCTATTTTCTTTGTTACTCGTTTTTATTGTTATTAACTCTTTCTCTTCTGTTGTATAGGCTTTCTAAGCCTGTCTGAGCTTCTTGGCTCAGATGGAAGGTCTTAAGGCGGCTTTCCCTGACGTCGAGAAAAGGGCCGATGAGGCTCGTAAAAGGGAGAAGGTTGCCCTGGAGATGGTCGAGGATGAAAAGGCGAAGGTCGAGGGCCTCAAGACTGAGCTCATCGATGCCCGAAGTCTACTAGAGATTTCGGATCGTGAGAAGGTTAAGCTCAGGGATCGCCTTCTTGAGCTTGAGGCGTCGTCGACCAAACTGGAGGTCGAGAAGATCAAAGCCGTCACTGCTACTGCTGCTTCTGTTAACGAAGTCGCGTCCCTCCAGAAGAGGGTCGAGGAGCTGGAGGGCAACATCAAGGACCTTGAGGAGGAAAATAGGCAAATCGAGGCTTTCTCTCGTTTCACGGCCCGATCCGCTTTGATGAGGCGTCATATGAATGGGAAGAATCCCATGATGTCGGCCGCTGAGGAGTTCAAGACCTACCTTGACACCGTGGGGACCGAAAGGGACCTTGATGAAGAGGATGAACTAGAGGGGAGCGATGGTGGAGAAGAGGCGATGGCAGTAGAGACTATAGTAGATGATGTCGTGCAGGAACAATCTGACATTCCTCCTTCTTAGCTTAGTTTATTTTGAATTTACTATTAGGGGTCGGTCGTCTGTGGTCGTCCCTTATCCTTGTAACTTTCTTTTAAATATCAAATGGAAAAGTTTCTTTTGTCCGTCGATGCTTGGATCGTACGTTGAGTAATTTAAAAGGATATATAATCACGGTATATCATACGTCAAACCATCATTCATTAACATGCTATAATGAAATCAACTGAGATCTGTGATCGACCAAGTGCAATTGTAATAATGGTTCTCGGATCTAAATATCGAAATATTAAGTGCAAAAATTAACCTGTCAACAATTACGACCAACCGTATATGTGCGATCGTATGAGTATTACCCGACATAAATGTTTTAACTAAGTCGTGCGTCCCTACGAAAAACAACGTTAGTGGGGTGGTTGTTGGTTTGACCAACGACCCTCCGATGTTTAAGTCAATAATCTTTCTTAAGAAACAATCAAAGGAAATGAATTCGGAATTTAAAAGAAATACCTCTTTAAATGAACTGCATTCCAACTTCGTGGGATATCTCGACCGTCGAGGGTTTGGATTTTATAAGCTCCCTTACCCACGATGCCAGAGATTTGGTAAGGGCCTTCCCACTTAGTGGCAAGTTTACCTGCATTGAACTCTTGAGTGTTTTGAAATACTCGACGTAAGACGTAATCGCCTTCTTGGAAAACTTTGATTTGGACATTTTTGTTAAAATGTCGCTCGACCGCTTGTTTCTGTGAAGCCATGCGGATGTGTGTTGCTTCTCTAAGTTCCTCTAAGGCGTCGAGGTCATAGCTCAGGTTGACCAAGTTATGCTCAACGGACGTATGTCTTGAAGTCGGTAGTCGTACCTCAATAGGTAACACAACTTCGCATCCATAGACTAAGGAAAAGGGATTTTGTCCTGTGGACGTACGTGGTGTCGTACGATTAGCCCATAGAACGGAAGGTAACTCTTCAACCCACTTTCCTTTGGCAGCTTTGAGTCTTTTCTTGATCAAATTGATGATAGTTTTATTACTTGACTCGGCTAAGCCATTCGAATGTGGATATTTAGGTGTCGATGTCACCAACTTGATGTTCCTTTCTTCACAAAATCTTCACGTCTGATCACTAATGAATTGTATCCTATTGTCGCATGTTATTTTGGATGGAATTCCAAACCTGCAAATGATGTTAGTTTGGATGAAAGAAACGACTTCTTTGTCCCGAACCTGGGAGAAATCCGCTGCTTCTATCCACTTAGAGAAACAATCTATTAAAACTAGAAGAAATACCTTTTGCCCGGGGGCAGGTGGTAATTTCCCAACGATGTCCATTCCCCATTTCATAAAGGGCCATGGGATCAAAGTCGAGTGCAAGGGTTTAGACGGTTTATGAGACATACCTGCGCGTCGCTGACATGCGTCGCACGAATGTACGTACCTGATCGCATCTTGCCTTAATGTCGTCCAATAGTAACCTTGTCGTGATATCCTGTTGGCTAGACTGCGACTTCCTGAGTGATTTCCGCATTCACCATCGTGCATATTTTGTAGGATTTTTTGGACTTGTGTCTTGTTGGTAATACATCGTAGATTCAATCCAGTCGAAGATCTTCGATATAATTGTCCTCTGATCATGACGTACCTTGATGCTCTAAATCTGACCTTTCTTGCTTCCATTCTGTCATCAGGCAATTGATCGTTCTCTAGATAATTTTTAATGTCGTCTGACCAAGAGTTTTCTTCCTCAATTGGTGCGACCAAAGTATTACCGTCGTCTTTGATGGATGGTGTTGCAAGGTGGACTTTTGGGATACTGTCGAATGTCGTTTGATTAAGTGCTGACCCCAAATTGGCTAGTGCATCAGCTTGAGTATTCTGATCTCTTGGTATTTGCTCGATTACGAAGCGACTGAACTTCTTTACTTCTTCTTTTACTTTTGTATAATAGGCAATCATCCTCGAATCTTTTGCTGCGAACTCTCTATTGATTTGGTTAACAACTAGGGACGAGTCGCTTCGGACATGCAGATGTGATGCCCCCAATTCATGAGCAATTTTGATTCCCGCAATCAATGCTTCGTACTCTGCCTCATTATTTGTTGCCTTGAAGTCGCATCGTATGGAGTACACTATCTTGCCCCCTTGTAGGGACTGTAGGACGACATCCAAGCCTGTTCCTCTTATGTTCGACGAACCATCGACGTCGAGTATCCAAGTGGTGTCGTGTAAACTTGCCACAATTAACTCGTTGGACGTCGTCACTTTTTCTAGTTCTGGACTGAAATCTGTAACAAAATCTGCCAAGACCTGTGATTTAATCGCCGTTTTAGGCTTACAATCCAGATCATAATTACTGAGGTAGATGCTCCATTTAGCTGGTCGTCTTGTTAATTTAGGTTTTCTTAACACAGACTTCAATGGAAAGTTAGTTACAACAGTTATAGGATGTGATTCAAAATAATGCCGTAACTTCTTAGCGGCCATAACTAACGAAAGCAAGAGTTTTTCCATAGACGAGTACCTAGTTTCAGCGTCTAATAGAGTTTTACTTACATAGTATATCGGCAGTTGTCGTCCGTCGGTTTCTCGTGTAAGGACTGCACTCACCGAATTAATAGTGATGGCTAAATAAAGTTGAAGAATTTCACCTTTCTCGGGTTTGGAGAGGAACGGAGGTGATGTCAAGTATTCTTTGAGTTGTTGCAACGCCTCCTCATGCTTATCAGTCCATTCGAATCCTTTGTTTTTTCGCAGGACGTTGTAGAATAGGTGACATCTGTCGGACGACCGATAGATGAATCTGTTTAACGCTGCTACACGTCCTGTTAGGCGTTGGACTTCTTTGAAATTTCTAGGCGATTTTAGCTCGATAATTGCTTTAATTTGATCTGGGTTAGCTTCGATTCCTCGTCGGGTGACCATGTAACCGAGGAATTTGCCAGCTCGAACTCCAAAAGAACACTTTGTCGGATTTAACTTCATTTTGTATTCACGCAGAATGTTGAACGATTGCTTCAAGTGTTCTATATGATCGTCCGTATGTTTCGATTTGACGAGCATGTCGTCGATGTATACCTCCATAGTGTCACCAAATGTTCTTTGAACATCATATTCACTAGCCGCTGGTACGTCGAACCTGCATTCTTAAGACCAAAAGGCATTACTTTATAACAATAAATACCTTTATCTGTCATGAAAGCCGTTTTTTCCTGATCGTCGGAATGCATCAATATCTGGTTATATCCAGAATATGCGTCCATGAAGGTGAGTAATTCATGTCCAGCTGTAGCGTCAACTATAGAATCGATGTGTGTCAATGGAAATGGATCTTTTGCACAGGCCATGTTAAGGTCTTTAAAATCAATGCATACTCTCCATTTGCCATTTTTCTTTTGGACGACAACAACGTTGGTGAGCCAATATGGATATTTGACTTCTCGTATCTTTCCTGTTTTAAGTAAATTATCGACTTCATCGTTAATAACTTTATTTCTTTCAGGAGCAAATTTTCGTCTTTTCTGCTGGACGGGTTTGAATGATGGATCGACATTAAGTTTATGAGAAATAATACTCGGATCGATACCCACCATGTCTTCGTGCGTCCATGCGAAGCAGTCATAATGATCCTGCAAAAAAGAAATTAGTCTCTTTTTAAAGGATGGATCGAGTGTCGAACCTATATAGACCATCTGATCAGGCTTATTCTGGTTTAGGACGACAACTTCCAAGCGATAATCGTCACCAGTCCCAGGAACGTCCTGGCTCTGTAATTGCTATAATGTCTGCTTCGGGGGCTTCAAGGAAACTTTATAACATTCCCTAGCAACTTTTCTTTCGCCTTTGATCTTCTGCACTCCCCATTGCGTGGGGAATTTCAAGGTTTGGTGTTATGTCGAGGGTACGGCTTTCATATCGTGGATCCATGGTCGCCCAAGGATAACGTTATAAGTCGATGAACAGTCGACGACGTTGAACTTCGTCTGCTTGTTGATTCCTTTAGCATATACTGGTAATATGATTTTCCCCATGGTATTTGTCGCTCCTCCGTTAAATCCAACGAGTGTAGTCGAGCATCAAAAAAGATAATGTTAGCGGAACTACATCCGTCGACGAGTATCCTCTTTATCAGGCAATTTTCAATGCTAAATTGGATAATTAGTCCGTCATGATGTTTCTGATGTACGTCGTCGATATCTGCTTGGTCGAATGTCAAGGGCATAACTTCTAATTCTGCGTCCTCCTTGGGTCTTGTCTCCCTTGGAATTGGTCGGTCATCGGTACCACGACTAGCATGTCTCTTAGCAGCTGAATATGTGGTCCCACAGACATCAGAACCTCTAGTGATACAATTAATCACCTTGGCATGTTCTGGGGATGTGGGATGCACATCCTTCTTTCCCGTCATTATGGAAATCGCACCATTTTGTTTTGTCTTTCTTATCACTGTCTTTATCGCTTTTCTTTGGCCATCGAATGTTTTGCTGGAGCTATTTTAGGGACGCGACGACGTCCTTGGCTGACCCAGGGAAGCCATAAGATGATACCTTAGGATACTGGACAGATTTTGAAGTCGTCGGCTATTTTGTTTCAAATCTGACATTTGAAATATGTCTGGCAGGCTCTGATCGCCCAGTCGGCTTCGGTTTGAAGTCTGGATTTTTAACACCTAGGCCTTTCCTGTCGCTTGAGTGTTTATTTCTGAAAGTGAGGTCATCTTCGACCCTCATATGAGCGAGTGTCCTTGCTCGAACATCTTCAAAGGTTTCTGGAGGATATTTCGTAAGGTCGAGATACAACCCTAAACTATCGTCCAAACCCCGTTTGTATGCTTCAATGACTGTTTTTACGTCGCAATTTCGGATACTGATCATCTCTGCGTTGAATCGTTTAAAATAGTCCCGAATGGACTATCCATTTTTCTGTACGACATAGTAAAGGTCGCTCGTTTGTTTTTCCATTTTTCGGCTGCTGGCGAATTGTTGGGAAAATTGGTTCACTAACTCTGCAAAAGACCCGATGGTTTTGGGTTTGAGATTGAGATTGATCAACCATTGTAACGCTGCTCCAGTCAAGGTTTCTCCAAAACTCTTGCACATGCAGACTTCTTGAAACTGATGCGGTGTCGAGATAGTCCACATAAGCTGTTTGTATTGGGCGACGTGTTCTGTCAGATCAGTGACACTTGAATATTTTGGGGAGAAGGTCGGGATGTTATACTTCTTTGGGACGTCTACCAACGCGATCTCGTCGACGAACGGCGACGCCTGAAATCCTGTACGTGGCTCGACATCAACTAGGACTGTTGCCCCCTGCAATTTGGCCAACATCGACAAGACACGCTCATTCTGCTCCTCCAGAAGCTTCAATCGTTGCGCAGCGGGATCTATCGGGATACCTCCTGGGATACCCAATAGAACATACCTGATCCGTTGAAGCTAGTCTGCTGCGAGGAATCAGAGGCATATCCATTGAATGGCATAGAGGCCATAGGCATGGTTGGGATTACGAAGGTCGTAGGATTAACTGATGGTGGACGAGGATAATTAGGCAATTGAGGGGGTATGTTCCAAGTACCGGCATAAGCATTTGTAGCTCCCGCCACATTGTTTCCATTATGATTTCTTAGATGCTCGATGGTTTCAGCCGCTTGTTGAGCTTGGGCTGTTAGGGCATCAATACGAGCACGGGAAGCAGTCACCTCCATTTTCATCTAGGCCACAACATGATCTTGAGTTCCTTGGAATGCCATTGTCCTGAGTGAATATAAAAGAGAAACACTTGAAGGAAAACGTTAGTACGTCGTAAGATTATCGAAGATTTTCTTTGGATGGGGCCCCATGGTGGGCGCCAAACTGTTTATGCCAAAAATCTCCCAAGGAAAATTTAAGGTAAACGTGAAGCTTGATCCAACTAAAGAAAGTAACACCGATAATCGTACGATTATAATAAAAATAAAGTAAATGAGACGAGAGAATTGTTGACGCGAAAAACCCCTGAAATGGGTAAAAACCGCGGACGAGTGTGAGTCGTCGTGCACTATGGACGTCAATCAGGGACGTCGTCCTTTATAACAGGTGTTACAAGTATAATACAATGTAAAACAATACAATAAAGCAAAATCGGTCGTGCGTCGTGCATCACGCAACAAACGACAATAGGCTTTATGAACTTCGAGAGAAACTAAGCGAGCTTGAGAACGTACTCTGTGAGCTTGTAAAGTCTGAGGATTAGATGTCTCGAATATGAGGTTCTATCTTCATATTTATAATCTATGTTTTCATTGGCACGTCTTGAATGCGTATCTTGCTCATTAATAGCATAAACGTTTGGTATTGATGATAGCGTCCGTTATGTCCGTTGTTATTGATGATGACTTCCGTTATAATCTTTGGTTATAAATGTCTTTAGATCCTGCATTAAACATGATATAACGTATGTTGTAGGTTAGTAACTGAAATCAAGTCGTACGACATAATTTGTCATACGGGTTATTTAGTCGTTTAGTCGAGGTCGCCCAAAGGAAGGGCGTCGGTTATCGCTGGTCGTACGACGATGGAATGTTGGAATTTCTACCCAAACAGTAACCAAGAAAGCGATGTTGATTTCGTTGGTGAAACAGTAATAGCTTAAGTTGAAGGTAATACTTTGTTTATTTTGTTATTTTTCAAAGATTAATTTAGATGAGTGTTCATTATTTTGATTACTTCTTTTTAGTATGATATTTTTCAGAGACATTAGGTTTAGAGCATTTGATGATGATGAAGTAACAACATACAAGTTAATGTAATTAACAATCACATGTGATTATTGGAAAGTTCTTTTTAGTTTAGTTATTAAAATATATTGTTTAGGAAGACTACATACGTACCGGTTTTTGTTATATGATTATATGGTAATTATATGAAGATCATTCATACTTTCTAGTTTTTGAAATGTTTAGTACATAATATTTTTTCTAGGTGTTCATCATATGTGATTTTACTATGGCTATATTTGACATAATGCTTATGTATAGTATGCAACCATACATCACATGTGATTATAGTATTGTTGGGCCATCAAGGATTTGAAGATGACTTCCCCTTCGGTTTGCTATTTCATATATGTAACATGTTGTATATCTCCATACTTGGTTTATTTTAAGGTTCTTTGTAATATCTTAGTTGTGCTTCAAAAGATCGGTAAAATCGAAGACCAACCGAACTCAAAAAGAAGTATGCCTTCTGATGCGGATCAAGACAAGCTTCATAATCACTAAGCTATCACTGCTGAAGATGTGTTCATTTATCGGCAGACTGAACACCTGCCGATTGGTGTATGCTTGGTCGGCAGGTTCCTCTCTGCCAGCTCCTTTCCAAACCTGTCGGCAGACACTTCCTTGCCGAACAACATCACAAGTTCGGCTAGTATCTTCAGTAGTCAAATCAACATGATTTGACTAGACCCCTTCTCTCCAACATCCTTCTGTCAAAAGGAATGGAACATTCTATTGCACAGAGGATATTCACCTAAGTTCTGAATTGATGGAGACCTTCTCCAAAAGATCTCAAAAAGATTTGTGGCAGATATATTTTAATAAGATATTGTCTTATCAAGGTACAAAGGTCTTCTTTGTATCTTGATAAGTCATTTCAAATATCTTATTTCTTATTGAAGAAAATCTCAAGGATCCAATCTCAGTTTGACAAGTTTCCTTTGCATTCAATGCATAAGGTACTATATAGAGGTGAAGATTTCCTCCATGCAAGCCACACTTTTACAAGAGAACTCAGTGCACTCAAGAAAGTTGGCAACCTCATTTTCTCATCATCTTAGCTTTTAAATTATGTGATTTCAAAGTTGTGTTCTAGTTTTACTTTGTGAAAAGATTGTTGGAATAGTTTATCTGTTCTTTCCACAACAATCTTTATAGTTTTCTATGTGTAATTCTTGATTGTGATATCAATAAAAGAATTAAAAATAAAGTGAAATTTTGTGTATTGTATTCAACTCCCCCCCCCCCCCCTTCTACATTACTTGTTTTACTTTCTTCTTTACTTATTGGGACCAACAAGTATAATCACATTGGACGAAATGTTTATCTATAATATACACCACAGAGTCATATATGATGTTATTATAACATTAATTCGTCAGAATGTTCTTAATGCTTTGCATCACTAAATCACATGTGATTATAGTAATTGAATAGAATGTTTATCTTTTATATCCAATCACATGTGATTTTTAATTATGATGTCTTTCAGCATAATGTTTTTATATTTATATAACTATATGTGGTGTGTTGCTCTTAGGAGAATGTGACATACGTTTGTGATTTACTTTTCGAAGTTCTTATTACAGTGGATGTGCGTGCGAGCGAGCTATAAAGAATGTGCGACACAGGAAGAAGTATAGAGGATGTAATGAACTCACACTCACAACTCCCGCAATTGCCCAATGAAGAAAGGAATGATGAAATAATATTAATTTGATTATGTGTTTGACTATGTTAGATATTATTATTTCATAATTGTTCGGGCATATCATATCGAACTTGTATAACTTTTTCGGTTTGTTTTTTGTTATTTGTATAATCATACCTATGCATACAATACTAATTTATATGCAAATTAATAAGATTTAATCTCATATATATATATATATACTATACAAAAGTTGGACATAATGTTTAAGTATGGGTTGCATACTAAAATCATATATGATTATGTTGTACGGGAATTAGATAGAATGTTTGAGTGTAGTTTGCATTCCAAAATCATTGTGATTGTAATATAAATAAATTGACAAAATCTTTAAGTGTATTATGCATCACATAGTCATACGTGATTGTACTATGAAGAAATTGGACAAAAATGTTTAAGTGTATTCCGCATCACATAATCATATGTGATTGTACTACGCAGAAATTGGACAGAATGTTTATGTGTGTTATGCATCAAATAATCATAAGTGATTGTACTATGAAAAAATTAGATAAAATATTAAGTGTAGTATGCATCACATAATCATATATGATTGTACTATGAAGAAATTTGATAGAATTTTTAATTGTATTATGCACCACATAATCATGCATGATTGCACTATGAATAAATTGGACATCTTTTATCTACCATGTTCATGCAATCAAAATCATAGTTGATCACATACTAATACCCAAAATTAACATGATTTACAGTGCTTAATATAACAATATTTGCCAAAAGTTTCATATATATATATATATATATATATATATATACCTTTGCAAACACACCACATCATTATCCCCATAACTAGGCAAATAAGCTATTTTTTTATCAACATTCTAATGCTAAGTCTTCATAAGATGAAATAATATCCCAAAAGTGAATTGTTCAACAACTTGGCCATTTATCCAAAAAACGACTATCAATAATCCAGATCTTAGCAAGACTTGCAATCTTGGTTTTTGATGCATCTTGTATCATCTTTTTCGTTAGCTTAGGATCCAACTTTGCAAAATCCACCGCTTGCGTAATCACTTTACACCTCATAATGTTATGGTTTGAAAGCAATATCGTTGATAAGTACTTTATACCTCACAGTGTTGTTCTGCATCAAACAACATAAATCATATGCATGTTTCAACATTTGTGAATCACATATGATATAAATTATGAAAATGCATTTATGCTATATCAAATATGAACACCATTAAACACATATGAACATATGCACAATATGCATATTATAACATTTTGGTTATATCAAATATGAACACCATTAAACTCATATAAATCATATGAAGAATATGCATATTATAACATTTTATCAATCACGAGATGATTAGAAATCATATGAACATGCCAATTATTTTATATCAAATAATAACACCAGTAGACCCAATACTAAACCCCAAAATGTGTTTATGTTACCAATATCACAAATGATTAGTTTCCCATAATCATACAATAATGAATGATTAGCAACATTTGGAACGCTAGTTTCCTAACAACATGAATATCGGACCCAAATCACGTTATGAATCAAACACGTATGCATATTACCATATTGTGAATCACACATGATTAGAACTAATATGAACAAGAAACCCATGAACCCAAATTATATTTCTGAAAATATACGTACTACAACATTTGTGAATCACAATTGATTATAAATCAAATATCACAGCATATATTATTTTATGTAATACTCTAAAAATTTACGGAAACAAAATTCGAAAATTTGGCAATAAGACGTCTAAAATACGAAGGACCAAAATACCCTGTAAATATTAAATTTCAAAAGAGTAAAATCTAAAATTCAAGTCAACTATAAACCCATAAGGCCATAACAAGAGGGTTAGTTTGCACTATGAAGTTTTGCAATAAAGAATGGGACGACGATATTACAACAACCTACTTAATCTAGAACCGATTCACATCTAGATTAATACGGGTGTTACGAAATCTCTATAATCACTCTTCACAAAAATCCCCCAAAAAGGCCGGTACTTCGAGAACTCCTACGTGCCCGGTTGACAAGCCTGACATCCTAATTTCCTCCACGAGTAAGATCTGTGAGGAAGCAACAACCACAACAAGTGTTAGGACGAAGTCTAGTGAGAAATTATAAATCATATAATTCAGAAACAGTAATAACATATTTAATTAAAACAAGCCTTGGGTTGTCGAACTCCATCTCCTCACTATTACTGGTTCCACCGCAACTTTAATCTCGTACCTGAATGCCAACATACAAGAGATAACTCTTGAAATACGGGAGACCCGATTCCATCGAGGTGACGTTTACACGGAAGTCCGGGTATGTGGACAAAGCGGACAATATCTACGGTTAGCCTGGGATGTTACAGAAGATTGTAAGATCCCACATTGGTTGGGGAGGGGAACAAAAGTTGCCTTATAAGGGACTGGATACCCCCTCTACTAGACGCATTTTAAAACTGTGAGTCTGGGTGTATGGACAAAGCAGACAATATCTGGTACGGTTGGCCTAGGATGTTACATGCACAATATAACATTTGTCAATCACAAATGATCATGAAGCATACTAACAAATGTAAAAACAATATTGACAATAATCAAACTATCACATATGATTCTAGTATTAAATACCAAGACAACAAAACAAATATATATCAGTAATATTTTAAAACTATCGAAATGTTTACCTGCTTGCTTCATCAATGACAATAGTCAAACTATCACAAAACAAACATATATGGGTCTTCAATGGTGTTTCTAAAGCTTCCAATGCCTGACTTTTTTGCAAGATACTACTTTTTCGTAGTCCTTCAATGAAAATCAGAAAACCGTTGTTACAAGAACCTAGGGTTTACATTCAATAAACCAAAATCGGACAGAGGTCTAGAAGATGGAGTAGTAAAGTCATACCTGTAGCATCCATTGTTGAGATTCCAAACGTTTTTGTTGTGTAATCTAATTTGAATGATGCAAATGTTTAGAAGTTATTACATCAATGGAGTCGTATGGGAGAAGATGTGATTTGATAAACTTGAAGCAAATCATCAATCCATAACAGGTATCAATCGAGTTTTTTTGGGAAGTGATTTGGTCAAAAGATTTGATAGGGATATGATTATCCCTGTTTTTACGCCTTGTGATTTAATTGGTTTAATACTTTTGATTTGTTCCCATTATACCCCTAAAAATTATTGCCCAAGGTGGAAAGTTGGGTTTCAACTCAATAAATTACTTTGCCACCTGCGATTATAACCCTTGTTTTTATTTACAAGTGGTTGAGATTTATCCTCTTATTTTCTTAAATTGGCATTGTCCCTATAATGCATTTATTACACTGGTCGTCCCTGTGGTATGTAAAAACGCACACAGAAGGTCCCTTCGTCTAACGAAGTCTGTTAACACAATTAACTCAAGGGGTATTTTTGTCTTTCTACACCTGTTTTTTGTCTTTTTTCTAATAAAAATTAAAAAATAAATTAAACACACCATACCCCCACCCCTACCCCCACAACAACCCTAACCTCC
The DNA here is from genome assembly GCA_954870635.1 of Arctium minus. Taxonomy (NCBI): domain Eukaryota; kingdom Viridiplantae; phylum Streptophyta; class Magnoliopsida; order Asterales; family Asteraceae; genus Arctium; species Arctium minus. Next base: position 47,245,422 of record OX941096.1, read on the forward strand.
CAGACTTTCTTCTTCAACGATCCTCACCTCACAACTTTATCTACTCACTTCTCAGCTCTCAAAACTCTCCTCTTAGCTCTCAAAACTCTCAGCCATGAAAATTGGTGTAGGTTTGAATTTGGGTTGATTTGGGTTGAGTTTTAGTGATTAGGGGTTGAGTTTTAGTGATTAGGGGTTGAGTTGAGATGAAGAAACCCAAACCCAAACCGATCCTTGAATCTTGTTCACCGAAAAAGAATAAACCCAACCTAGATGAACATTACTAATTCTATTATTTGATTATCGTAAAATACCACTGTCGCAACCACTACTACCATTTGTTCATTGGGGGTTCAAAATTGTCGGAGATGGAAAGGTGGAGTGGTTGTTGGAGACAGAGAGGTGGAGTAAAGGGAGGCAAAACGAGGACAGAGCAGGCTCATCAGAAAATGCTTCGTCTCCAGCTAATACCACTGCACCTATCATTGAAATCCCTTCCCGTCATGCATCTTACCCTCACATTTTTCTTTTAACTGGTTCACCACCACCACCCTTCCAACAACCCAAATGACAACCTCCCACCACCAACCTGCAACCCAGTCCTCTTCCCCACTCCTCTTTCCCTAAAACTACAAACCAGTCCCTTTCCCCCCACCTCTCCCCTTTCATCAAAATCCCATAGGTGCACAAACAAACCAAACAAAAAAATCAAAATCAAAATCAAAGACATATATACAAGTTCCAAATTATGAACCAAAAGCAAGAATGGAAGTGGAATTCCTTATTATGTGACAGATTCAAGTTCCATTGTTTGAGTTCCAGATGGGTTCATTGATGGGTTTCAGATTTTAGTTTGAGATGGGTTAATCGATGGTCTAGATTTGAGTTCGAGATGGTTCTAGTTTGAGTTCCCAGTGGTGGTTGGTGACTGGTTGTGAAAATGGTTCCAAATGAAGTTTCTGCAGATTAGGGTATTTGGGGATGGTCGGGTGGATTCGTCGGGTGAAGAAGGAGAAGAAGAAAGTGTGTGTGTGTGTGGGGGGGGTTGAGGGTTGTAGTGGGGGTAAGGGTGGTTGTATGGTGTGTTTAATTTGTTTTTTTTATTTTTTATTAGGAAAAAGACAAAAACAGGTGTAGAAAGACAAAAAAACCCTTTGAGGTAACTATGTTAACAGACTTCGTTAGACGGAGGGACCTTCTGTGTGTGCTTTTGCACACCACAGGGACGTCCAGTGTAATAAACGCGTTTTAGGACTATATCCAAAATATCAACAAACCACAGGGACCGGGAATTATATATATATAGGGTGCGTTTCTTTTGCAAACCAAACAATTTGTACAAACTATGCAAACCAATCTTAGCCGTTCATCAAGTCTAATGAATATATGATTTTATTATGTTTCCTAATTTAAAATCATGATTATAATGAATAAACTTAACATTTCATAATTTAAAATCATGATTATAATGAATAAACTTAACATTTTCCATATATATCACAATCATTATTAATGAATCATAATCATTATCCATAAATATATCTATTGTTTCCTAATATAGTGGTTTGCATAGTTTGTACAAATTGCTTGGTTTGCAAAAGAAGTGCACCCTATATATATATATATATATATATATATATATATATATAGGTAGATTCATACGAGAATGGTAACGATTTAAAGGAATAAAGGGACAATCCTGGTCCAATCATTTTTTAAAAATAATTCTAAAACTAATAATTTCCAAAATTCAAAGTAAAGGGTATTAATGTCATATTGTGATATGGATTAATTTGGAATAAATCTTCAATTCCTAAAAATTAGGGATTACATCACCTCTTGCGTATCAAAATCTGATTATGTATGTATGGCTTTCCACAAATCAAGCAAATCCCTTTTTCTAGTTTCAAAATCATAGTATTCGATACTAGGTAATTCACGATTTCTTCAAGAAATTCACGATTTCTTCAAGAAACACTATTTCTCAAGAGAGTCGAGGCATCAAATCTTGTGTCCTAAGAGAGTCGAGGCATCAAATCAGAAACGGCTTGGCAAATCCGGCGAAGTTCGCAAAGTCGCCGGAAAATCGAAGACGGCGGCGTCATCTCCGTCGTTTCACGAGCTATTTTACGTTCAAAAAAAGAGCTGAACAGAAAGGAGAAAAGATGAAATCGTATCTACCTTACAGGCAAGATCTCCGAGGTTTTTCCTTCAAAGTTAACGGAACTGGAAATAAAAAGTTACCATTCTAAATGAATCAAAGTCGAATTTTTGTGATCTAAAAGATATATTACTTATTGTTGTTGTTGTAATTGATGTTATAAAAATTCCATTGATGTCTTCAATCTTCATGTCTTCCTTCCATTTTCTGTAATTCGTCCTCGCCATTTGAATAATCCTTTAGTATTCGTCGACTTCAATCCTCAATCGAATCAATTCAATTTATATGAAAACATCGACTATTATCGTGAGTTAAGGGTTGTATTTTTCTGTTTTTGCATTTGAGGATGTGAGTTAGGGTTTGTATTTTTCAATTTATATGGAAACATCGACTATTATGTTTTTCCATATCCAATTTATATGGAAACATTTTGTCTAAGTTATTTAGAACAAAATCACATATGATTTTGGTGTTAAGTATTATAGCCAAGTTATTTAGTACACAATCACATATGTTTTTGGTGTTAAGTATGAATTTGGTGTTAAGTATTTAGAACAAAATCACATATGATTTTGGTGTTAAGTATTATAGGTTATTTAGTACATGAATTTGGTGTTAAGTGTTTAGAACAAAATCACATGTGATTTTAGTGTCAAGTATTATAGTCAAGTTATTTAGTACAAAATCATATATGATTTTGGTGTTAAGTATGAATTTGGTGTTAAGTATTTAGAACAAAATCACATGTGATTTAGGGTTGCAAACTAATAACATCATTTTATCTAAACAAATTATCATAAAATCATATATGATAAAGTGAAATATATCAAATATAAGAATTTGTCCAATTACTATAAGGTATAATCACATGTGATGCTACACTTAAACAACCTGTCAAATTTCTTTACAATATAATCACAAATTTCTTTACAAAATCATAAATGATTTTGGATTCCAGCTGAACTACCAAAATGGATTAACCGGATTTGCTTTAATAAAGGAAAAGGATAAATACGTTTTTGATTTGAATTGAATATTATAATCCTTATTTTTTGGAAGTTAATACTATCCTAAATTATCCATAGCATAATATGACTTTATTGCCCCTTTACTCCTAATTTTAGAAACTATTATTTTTGGAATTAATTTAAAAAATGATTGGCTGAGAATCGTCCCTTTATTCTTTTAAATACACTATGTTCTCGTTTGAACCCACCCCTATATAGGGAGAGGTTCATTTGAGAAATGGTAAATATATGAGAAATAGAGAAGTAATCTTAGTCATTCATCTGGTCAACATTTGCGGCTTTGACCATGAAGAATCGGATAATTCCTTGTGTGGTCTATATAAGGTAAAGGGGTAATTTCGTAAAATACACGGGATGAGTTCATATATGAATCTGTATGAATCACAAAGATTCATATATGAATCTGTTAATTAGTTCAACTGATTCATATATGAATCTTTGTGATTCACACAGATTCATATATGAATCTTTGTGATTCACACAGATTCATATATGAATCACAAAGGTTCATATATGAATCTGTTAGTTAGTTCAACTGATTCATATATGAATCACAAAGGTTCATATATGAATCAGTTAAAAGAGTTCAGTTGTGAATTGCACTGGTTCAAATATGAACATATAGTTCATATGTGAATTATACATGTTCATATATGAACACAGCCCGTGTGTTTTGTAAAATTTACGAAATTATCCTTTTTTTTTTGGGATAGCCGCAACTTTTGACCGGTCAAAGCCGTAATATTTGACTAGTCAAATTCGATATTGACCATATGAATTGTTAGGATTACTTTTCTATTTCTCATATATTTACCATTTCTTAAATGAACCAAACACTATATATATATATATATATATCATACCATAAAAAATGAAAATAAAATGTGCACTAATAAAAAAAATCGTGGATTCATCACCATCGTATGCAAAATACTAAATTAAATACTATTTTAAATTTTAAATTTTATCTATATCTATACTATGTTATAAAGCACAGATAAAAAACTCTTAAATACAAATTATTAGGCATAAAGTACCATCATTTTATGCAATATTTTAAAAATCTCTTAATTTACAAGTTTCAAAGCACAAGATACATATTACTACTGCAAGTTTCTAGCACCCACCAATTTGGTATGTGCAGGACCTTCCATTTATGCAGACATTTCTATGTATCACTATTAATTAATATATTATATTACTATAAATTTGTGTTAATTATATTATTAAAGTAGGTTTGATCTCGTGTATTACACGGGGTAATTTAAAAAAATTAAATCATACCAGAAAACTTATCTTACAGATATGAATGATCATCGAAAGTACAATGCTACTTTTCCAAACTTTTTTTCCATTCATGGTTGTTTTTTTGCAGTTGGTTACAAAATGTCCTTATTTTAGGCAGTTTTCACAAATGATGTAATTTTCTTTTGAATTAGAAATGAAACTATATCATTAATTAGTCAAAATGAAGTTAACCCTAGAATAAAATTGAATTTAAAAATGAAACTATATCAGTAATTTGAATTTAAACATAGAAGTAAATCCCTTTTTTTTGGGAATTACTATCCACGATATTTTTTTTGAATTTATTATAAGTATAGATATATACGTATGTATCTAAAGATAATTGTAAAAGTATAACTCTTGAGGTGGATATACCATAATGTAATTCTTAATTTTTAATTCTTCTCTCTCTCTCTCTCTCTCTATATATATATATATATATATATATATATATATATTATAAGTTAATCTAGATAAAATGGAAACATTTATAAATTTATAATAAACTGTAATAACCGGTTTAAAAGTGGAAATCTTAAAGTTTTGGGGTGAGAATATTAAAAGGAGTCTTGGGGGTTTAATTTTGGAAATTTGGAAATTAGGAATAAAACCCTACAATTTTGAGTTGAAGGCGGCTGGAAAAGATTTTTCATGAGGGAGAGGGATTCTTGAAAATAGCCATTCGTTAGAGAGGAAGAGAGAGATCAAGGAGCTGAAATCGGATTCTTCAAGTTCTGTAAGGTAAGCATCCAAATCTTAATCTCTAACCTTAAGGGTTTAGTATTTATTTTAAATTTGTTAAAGAGAAAGCTTGGATTCTTAAGTCTGTGTTCCTGGTTTGTGTTGGGGAACTGAATTTATGTAGAAATCGCAGGATTTGTTTTTGGGTAGCGGTTTACTATTAATCTCGGTTATTGCTCTGATTTTGGGAAGTCTTGTTAATCTGTTTGCAAGTGTTGGAGTTTGTTTTTGATCATTGATTTGGAAATCAGAGCATGGAGGGGGAGTCTCGTTCATCTGTTCGACAGTCGCAGACTCCGGTCGAATCATTGTGTATCGATTGAAAGGATACCCCGATCTAATTATGAAGTTCCGGTCGAATGACCAAGTTCCGGTCGAATGACCAAGTTCCGGTCGAGTAGCCAGTTCCGGTCGAATGTCTCAATTCCGGTCGAAAGACCCAAAAGTCTTCCCGGTCGTCGAGTTGGGGCTGGTGGGCTGAAGCCCATGTGAAATCAACTTATAATTTCGGTCCATTGGGTCATATTAGGAGTGGTTTTGGGCTTTCATTAGTTGGCCCACATTCTTTTATTCTTATTTATGTATTTAACCAAGAAGGGGGGGGGGGGGGGGCGATTTATTTCCAAATCTAGTATTACCGAGTTAAGTCAGCGAGCTTGTGATGTTGAGTTTTAGGGTTAAAGTCAATTTTCGCAAAATGGATTGTATTAGAAATTTACCGGACGATGTATTGTTTTATAGGTTCGGTTCGAGTTTTAAGGTAGAAGTAAAGAGTAAAGCAAAGAACGTCAAGTGAGTTTTTCTAAACTAAATCTTTTGATGACGAAAGCATGTGAAGTTTATTTTTTTAAACGTTGATGTATTATGCTGGCATGACTTTATTAAATTGTACAAGTGTGTTATAAATTGTTGTTGATTATATGTATGCATACTTTAAATGTGGGTTATGTGACCTAAGTCGGGGAGTGTGGCCCGCCTACTCGTGCCGGGGAGTGTGTCCCGTTCATGTCGTTGGGGGTGTGTCCCAACATTAAGGCAGCGCGAGTTAGACACATCGTCTTGGACGGTCGTGTGGTCCGTAGCGTGTTTTATATATAAATGCTATTATTAAATGATGTTTCAAATGCTGGAAGGTATATTTTGTTGCTAACTGTTAGAGGGAACTCACTAGACCTATGGTCTAACCCTCGCTCTTTCAAAACTAAAAATCTTTTCAGGCCGTCGTGGCTTAGGCGGCACAGCTAAAGACAAGGAGAAGGTCTAGCGGGGGCGGATAGAAGACCGTCATTTAGCTTTTAGTTATTCATTGATCTCAGTTGTGTATAGGTTGTTGTTATGGCAAACCATGAATTAATTATTGTAAGTTTGGGACCGTTATGGCGTGGATTATTATTCTATCGTTGAGAATTTTATTTTATGAGTTGCTATTTTTGGTTGGGTTGTTACATAAACATTTCTTTTCAAAAAATATAAAATATAAACTATGAGGTTGGATATGTTATTTTGCTTAAAATAACTTTATAAAATAATTTTTTTTAAAACGAAAAGAGAATATACTTGGTTGAATATGATGATTAATTGATTATATGTCAAGCTTTTTAACTAACTATGTGTAAAGATTTGCTAGAAGATAATCATAAGAAAATAAAATACAAAATCGTGTGAGTTTTTAAGTTTTGAATCGATAAGATCGGTATTTAATCATCCATAAATTAGCCAAAATACATAAAAACACTTGATTAAGGTGTCGTTTACCCGAACACTTACCCGTTAAGCGCTTATCGATAAAATCCAACATCACTTACTTAACGGGTATGATTTTAGTCCACCAAAACGGCATTGTATGTACAATTTAGACAGTAAGCGCTAACCGTGGTAAGATTCTTAGCCCTTTTATATTCATCCAGTAAGATAGTGTGACTTGGTAAGCGTGACGCCTTAAATATCTATATCAATCCTATACTTATATTTTATAATAATATCAATCAAACTTTTTTATATAATTATAACCAAATCAACTATTATGAAATATTAATTTAAAGTGAATTGAAGGAAAGCATAACAATTTGATTTTGAAAATATCATTACCTAACCATCTATTGATAACTGATATTATGTAGTTCAGTTAAAATTAGAGAGAACAATATAATCATGATTAAAAAAGTATAAATAATTAAATATACTATACTAAGGTTCGAACTCATAATCCAAAAGACAGTTGATAAGTGATATCTTTTTTTCCATGTAATTAAATCTCTTATGATAATTGTAAGGGTGTTTAGTAGATAGAATGAAATTTGATAGAATTGTAATTCGTCGAAGGAATTCAACTTTGAAGTAAAAATTGATATGAAATTGCAAAAAGAAAATCACGACAATTTAGTGATTATTTGTATCAAATCCTATACTAATTTCAACAAATCACATAATAATCATGACACATTAATTCGTATATATTTATGATATTTAATAATATAATTAAATCCAAAAATATTCAATATTGGACTCATTTTGAAGGTATTGACGAAGCGATTACAATAGTATAATTTGTAAAAACCAAAAATGTTTTTTAATGCATTTTAGTTCATACACATCATTTATGTTTATATGATAAGAGTCTAAAATAAAAAATAAAAAAATAATAGATTAAAAGTAACTACATACCTAATTATAAGGGTAGTAAATGTAATGTATAAATTAAAAAAATTGAATTAAAAAAAGATTTAAGAAGGAATGAATGTGGATGTGCTAAATGAACTTATAATGTAAAATGCGTCCAGATACATGTTTAGGCGGAAAATGAAAAAAATGGATTCACCAGAAGACGACATGTGTCATTCTAGTTACTTATTTATTATATTATAGATAAATATGTAATTGGTTATTTTTTCTAGATATTATTAAAATATATAAGATAATCATTGAATTCTAACAAAATACTTAATTTTTTTTATATAAAAAACATTATATTATTAACCCTAAATTAAACAAATTTATAAAAAGAACATTGTCACTTTTTCAAACCCATCCAAAATCGTACTGTAAATCAACAAAAAAAAACAAAAAAAAATGAAACATTAAAATCGTGATGTATCTCGCTGCATTACGCGGGTACGCTTCTAGTAAAATTATAACAAAAATAATTTTAAAAATTTAACTCGTCAATAATACATATTATAATCAAAATGAAGTGAAACTTGAGAATAAAAAGAATAATTCTACCTCTACCTGACTCACATACCAATAAATGTGAAAAGGAAATATCAAACAATCCAGCATGGGCCAGGGAACTGATGTGATTTTCCCCACGGCCATCATTTGCATAATAATAATAATAATAATAATAATAATAATAATAATAATAATAATAAATTTACTCAAAATTAATAAATTAAAGAACAAGTTCACGTGTCATGGCCCCCATTTCCACATGTTTTTCTTCTAACTTTTTATACAACAAATAAACAATAGAATACATCCAGATAGATATCTACTATCATATGTTACTATCCATTTTTTTTATATCTACTATTATTTTTTTAAAAAAAATTTAATTTTTATTTATTAATTAATATTAATTTATCAATTTAAATTATTAGTTGTAAAATATTGATTACTTATAATTATTTTTGTTAGGTCACTGACCAACATCTTCCTAAATCGAAACGTGGCGCTGGCTGCTACGCTATAAGGAAATAAAGTTGCGCCTTCTCCATCAGCAATTGCTTTTGGCGTAGTGGTAAGCGCTTGATCCTAACAATTTTCATATTATTATGGTCTAATATATTTAGTCGTCAAAAAATAAATGTAAAAATTAAAAAAAATGTTTTTGTATTTACAGAAAAGTTGATAAATATATGTTATATTTATTTTATTTTATATATAATAAAACTTTGATAAATATTTTAATAAAATATTTAATTTGATTATTATTTTTTTGAGAAGTTATTAGTAATTGATTAAGATATTTAAAAGGTTGACCAATTTTATTTTAAATTTTAAAAGAGACATACCGGCGTCTTTATCAACTCGAGTCATCTAAAGGGGTCTCGGTCTTAGAGAGAGGGGAATGGAGAGACGATAAGTGGGTGTGGAGACAGGAGCCGAGGGGAAGGGACATTGGTGAGCTTGAGAATTTATGTGAGCTTTTTCAAAATGTTACACCAAAAAGAGATGGTAAAGACTGTGTGAGATGGAGATTGGATAGCAATGATGAGTTTTCGGTAAAAAATCTAAGGCAAGTGGATGGGAGAGGAGACGAGGTGGAATAAGGCGGTTCCAAAGAAGATCGCCATTTTCTTATGGAGAGTAAGATTAGGTAGGATTCCAACAAGAGTGAAGTTGAATAATCTGGGCATAGATTTAAATTCTACTCTATGTCCTCGGTGTAGGGATGGGGTAGAAACGATTGATCATGTGTTAATAAATTGTGAGGAGGTGAAAAAATTGTGGCAATAAGTCGGAAGATGGTGGAACTTGGATACGGGTTCGGTTGGTTCGGTGGTCGACTTGTTTGATATAGCGACGCAGTTGGTGGCAATTTGAAAGGAGCAAGTAGATGGGACGCGGTAAACTGGTGTTTGATGTACCTCATTCGGGCGGACATAAATAGAATAGTGTTTGGCGAAAAAAGGGAAAAGTCATCGGAACGCTTGTTCGATTTCTAGTTAAAAACCTTTGAGTGGATCACAAATAGAGATAGACAGTTAGCTTGCGATTGGGTACAATGGATCGAATCCTAGCTCGTGTTAGAATGATCTGTGTGAAAATATCGGAAGGGAATGGGTAGGCTGCTACAAATGAAATACAGAGGTTGGAAGGTATGACTTCTACAAATTACATGGAACATAGGGAGGTTCTTACGATTAATTCCTTAGTTCGATTTGGGTTGTGTGCGTGGAACGGATGTAGCAAAGTGCGGGACGGGGCTGTGGTCTCGGATTCAGCGCTGGAATTTCCCAAATGATTGCTTACTGTTCGAGCTTGGAGCTGCTACGGGTATGACTGTGGACTAATTGTGGATCACGTGAAGAAGGACTCAGGTCTATAGATAGTGTGGTTTTGGAGGCACGACAATTTTGATCGAGATGGGGTGACATGTCTCAATCGAGGTTTGATGCATGATGGGCAGTTGGGTAGGTGCGCGGGAGTAGAGACGGTGGTGGACGGAAGTGCCGATCACGAAAAAGATCTGTCGGGTCCAGCAGGCATTGTAACACCCTAAATTCTAGAGGAAATTAAAAATTCGAAAATTCGGCAATATGATGGCTATAAAGTGAGTAAACCTGAATAAGTAATGACCTGACAATTCAATCCCAATGTATCATCCCGAAACGGGAAATAAGGTTATGATATTTACAAACTAAACCAGATGAAGAATAATATTCGACAACCTAATAATCTAACTTAGACAAGAAAGATTAAGGTCGGGTGTCGCTATCCTTCCAAAATATGTGTCCACTATCATCATTGTATCGGCCAATAAATCCTCCAAAAAGACCGCTCTTGACCCCAAAGTCGGCCACTAATTCCCGACGAATCTCACCGCTAGATTGACCTGTTATACATGTCATTTTAAGAAGAAGTGTTAGGCTAAAGCCTAGTGAGATCAAACATTTGTATTTAGAAATCATCAGTAACAAGCGTAAGTAAAATGAATTTATGATAATAATGATAATACTCTTTACCATAAACAGATACCGTTTGGGTTAACGGGGGAGACCCGCTTACTAACACAAGTGACGGAACACAATAGTAAGCCACTTGACAAGTTAGTGAAGCCAATACACATAGAAAGTACACGGAAGGGATGTTAGGCTCGGTAGCTTTAAACGTACACCCACGGAAAGTCAACTTCAACCATATAGGGTCCTTACGTTGAATTCCTAATCCAATATCCAATATCTAATATTCCAAGTTCTCATTCGTTGATTTCATAATCAATAATTCAAAACCCTAATTTTGGATCCCAAATATTTAAACCAAAATTGAAGTAAACAAGTTTTCCATGTACAAATATACCATTAATTCAACATAAAGGTTCATTAACCCCATAACCATACTTTTATCATAAAACCCTAAAATCTCCAAAAGTTAGGTTTGATACAAATTCCACACAAGACAAGTATATATAGACGGAGATGTTTAGATGTTTAAAAACCCAAATTTTGACATGTATAAAGTTTTGTAAAGAGAATGAACTCACCTTGTAGGATTATATTTCAACCCTAGAATACCAAGAACTAGAAATGACGAGATAAGACTAGATCTTTGAGGAGACTTGAATCTTCAACAAAGAATGCTTTAATAATACCTAGATTATCACTAATGGTCAAGAGATTTGGTTGGTAGGATGCATTAATAACAATGGAAGGTTTGGAGATGGAACATACCAAGTTTTGAGAGAGAAAAACGCAGTCTTCAACTTCAAAATCAGGTAAAAGACCTAAAATTCGCGACTTACCTTTTTATACCCAAATCCACCGTCGGCGATAGTGACAAGGCGACAGTGACATTGTCACTGTCGCGGAGCATAATCACCCGACCCACACACCATTCGGTACAAGTGGTGCGGTTGTGACACCGCGATAGTGACCAAGGCACTATCGCCTGACATTATCGTGCGAGACGTACCGAGAGTCCCAAACCCCCGGCGATTGTGCCTTCGCGATAGTGACACCATGTCACTATCGCGAGCACTATCGCGAGCATGGTATCGAATCCAAAACTTGGCACACGAACTATTAACTCGCGATCTCAATGTTATAAATCTTAAAATTGAAACTGATTCCACTTATACAACAAACCCTTGACAAAAGCTTAATTCTTTACACAAATTCCCAAATTTTGGGGTGTTACAGGCATGGTGCGGATGCTGCCACAGGGGTGGATATGGATCGATGTCGTAGACTGGTACGCAGTCGTCGAGTCCTGTCCTTATTGCTTGTGGGGCGACTGGTGTTGTCACCGTTTCGGTGCTTATTCGGGCACTGTGGTAGCTGTCGTGGTGTGACCGACTGTGATCGAAGGGCTACTACCCTCGTGGGTGTTTGATTCTCGCAAACAAACCTCGGGGACCGCTGCTGTCTTGTGATCGAGAGTCACATACTGTCTAGTCATGCTCCAAAAAATTCACATCTAAGATCGAGCAGAAGGCTACATGTGGGGTCGTTTTGGGGATGTCCGGGGACTGTTTTTGGGGTGCTTAATTGGATAATCCCGACTCCTTTTGCAGCTGGGGAAACTTGTTGCCCACAAACTTTGTCTTCACTTGTCTTGGTACTTTGTTTCGTGTTGTTTGATTTTGTTTTTTTGGCGTTGTTTGGTCTGTTGTTTTGTTGGGCCTAGTCTCTTGTTCTGTTGTATCTCTTGGTAAACTATTTTGCTTTGGTAATCTAAATATCTATTGCTGTTCAAAAAAAAGTATAGACATTTTATAAAATTCGTATTTGGTTTTACAAATTTAAAATCAATCACACAAGATCTAAGAATGTCCTCCAAAGTTTGTATTGTCCTTTCGCTTTGTTCGTTAGTCTGTTGGTGGTATGCCATACTCAGATTTACCCGCGTACCCAATTCTTGTTGTAAAGCTCCCCAAAATCTCGATGTAAATCGACTATCACGATCGGAGACCATAGACAAGGTATACCGTGTCTAGAGACTACTTCATCGATATAGAGCTTTGCCAACTTATCCATTGGCAAAGTTTCTCGCATTGCCAGAAAATGAGCACTGTTCGTCAAATGGTCGATAATTACCTAAATGGTGTCGTTACCTCGCAAAGTCTTTAGTAGCTTGGTCACAAAGTCCATGGTAATCTTGTCTCATTTCCACTCGGGTATTTCTAACGATTGGAGACTCCCATAAGGTCGTTGGTGCTCGACCTCACTTGCGAACAAGTCACACACCGCTCTACATAGTGTGCTACATCTAATTTCATAACCGACCACCAATAATGCAATTTCGAGTGTCTATACATCTTTGTGCTTCCCGGGTGGATGGAGTATTTGGACTTGTGCGCATCTTCCAAAAGTAGTACTCGGCTCCCTCCAATATTTGGCACCCAAACACGCTGTTGGGAAATTCAGAAATGCACAAGTATAGTTAATGCTGCTAGAAGAACTTGATTAATACTTTTGAGATTAATGCTGCTGAGTGAAGTTAATACTGCTGTTCAAGATTAGTACTGCTAAGTCAAGATTAATACTGCTAGAGGAGATTACTACTGCTAAGAAATTTTAGTACTGCTAGTAGTTAGTACTGCTGAACATTAATACTCTCAAAGTATTAATGCTGCTGAAGACTTAGTGCTGCTTAAGAGATAATCAAGATTCGTGTAGATCAAGTTTGAAGATTATGGAAAGCTTGGAGATAAAGATGGAAGATTATTTTGAAGATCTTTTATTATTTGTAATTATCTTTTATCTTCATTATATAGAGAATAGTTTAGATTTGATAAATAGAGAATTCTGAATTTTTGTTTTTTGATAGAGAGAATCAACCTCAAGGTTTGTAATCCTAATTCTAGAGAAGTAGAATTTGTATTGGTGAGCCTGTTCATCAATATTGAGGTTGAGTGTTGAAACTTGTAGCTTTACAATCATTCAATAAAGTTTACAAGTTGTTCTTCTGATTCACTGTTTCATTGATTATTGAATATTAAAGTGTTATTCCGCAAACTCCTTTAATATTGTTTCTGAGTGTTTATTCTTGTTTAGAATTAAGATCTTGTTTAGAGTATTTGAAGCTGAGGTGGAGGCAAAGAAGAAGCCTTATGGATATATTCATAATGCTGCACTCCTATCAGCATCAATTGATTCTACTACTAATCCTGAATCAGTTAATGCTGCTAATGGAGCAAATCAAGAAAAAGGCACTGATTCTGTGTTTGAAGCCTTTCTTGCCAGCCATGGAAATTCCTCTTTAATTAATGATGATTTGGAACAACTTCATCCTGATGATCTGGAAGAGATGGATATTAAATGGCAGATGGCCATGCTTTCCATGAGGGTGAAGAAGTTCATAAAGAGGACTGGGAGGAACAACTTCTCCCAAAGAAGAGAAGATGGAGCAGGGTTTGATAAATCAAAGGTGGAGTGCTACAAATGCCATCTGAAGGGATACTTTGCCAGGGAATGCAGAAGTGGAGTGTCTCACAACAACAACCACCAACAAGCACAGTCTGGAAACCTCAACCATAACAGAAACTCTGCTCAAGCCCTTGTTTCTCAACAAGGAATGGGGTTTGACTGGAGTGATCAGGCAGAAGAGGCTATCCAAAATCAAGCACTTATGGATGAAGTATCTGATCTCCCATCTGAGGTAAGTTCTAATCTCTGTTCTAAAACTTGCATAGACACTATTAAAAGGTACAGGGATCACAACCAGAAGATGAGTGATGACCTTAAGAGATTAGAAAAGGATATAAAGGACTATGTGAGAATTGTTGAGAGGTTTGAGAAACAGATTAAAGGTTTTCAAGCCAATGAACTCCAACACTCATATGACACCAATTACTGGAAGTGGGAGAAAAAGGATCTAGAACTTAAACTGACCAAATCTAAAGAGGAGAGTGAAAAGCTGAGAGAGGAGCTAACCAAGGTTAAGCTTGATGTAGAAAAATTTTCCAATGCTTCTAAAGCAATGGACTATTTACTACAAACTCAGATTCATGATAAGCTGAGAAGAGGAATTGGGTATAATGCCACACCACCACCATATAACAATAATTACATCCCCCCTACCTCAGACTTGCTAGAAACCAAAGATAGGAAGGACTTGCCTGAGGGAGCCACTGAAATAGATCCCCTAGATGAAGTAGTTGTTGAGGATAAGACTGAGAAAGAGGTTGGTAAGAGTAAGGAGAACAAAGTGAGTGGTGAGATTCCTCTAGAGAATAACATTATCACCAATGAGGACTGTGGAAGGGCTTGGATCAAATCCAAGGTCATAGAGAAGACAGAGGGAAAGTCTGGTAAGGTCCATTACAAACAGACCATAGTTGTGAATCCAGGTCCTTGCAAAAGTGTGCATGTAAGAAGAATGAGCCTCAAAAACATGATAAAAAGAGGGGAAATCAAAGAAACTGCAATAATCAGTGGGCACAAAAACAAGGGGTTAATTTGAGTAAAATCAATCGACCAAAACCTTGTTTCATCTGTGGCAAATTGAATCATCTTGCCAAATACTGTTATTTCAATCCTATGAACCAAATGATGAATTTTCAAAGATCTATGCAAAAACCCTTTGGTTATAGGAAGATTGAAAGGAACCATGTGGCTAAGAAAACTGTTAAATCTAAAAGCCACATGAAGAAAAAGTCTGTTAAAGAAAGTGTCAATATGTGGGTTCCTAAAAGCACTAAAACTGTTAGTCCAACTACCACAAATAGTGCTGCTAGAAGTAATACTACTGCTAACAATGTTAGTACTACTGATATTGTTAGTATTTCTTCAAAAGTTAATACTGCTAACTCTGTTAGTGCTTCTAAGGTTAGTACTGCTTCTAGTGTTTGTGCTGCTAAGCCAATCATATTGATAAAGTACTCTAATAAAGAGTGCTCTGAGTTTAAAAACCTCATCAAAAAGGAATGTAAATACTTTGATGAGAAAGGGAGACCCAAGACCACTTTGGCTTGGGTCCCCAATCAATACTAATTGTTTAATCTTATGTGCAGGGCAACCAGCAGCTCAAGGGGAAGAGTATCTGGCATGTTGATAGTGGTTGCTCAAGACACATGACAGGGAACATGTCATGCCTCAAGAATTTCAAGAAACTTGATGGTGGGCATGTTTCCTTTGGTAATACTCCAGATGGAGGTAAGATAAGTAGTAAGGGGGATGTAACCAAAGGTAAAATGACCTTTGAAGATGTATTCTATGTTGAGCAGTTAAGGTACAACCTGTTAAGTGTATCACAGGTTTGTGACAAACAACATAGTATATTATTTACAGATTCTGAATGCATTATCCTTGCTCCTGGATTCAAGGTAGTTGATGAAAAGATGATACTACTAAGAACTCCCAGAAAGGATAATGTATATTGCTTAGATATGGAAAGTGTTTCAACTGATTCATCTCTCAATTGTCTTGTTTCAAAAGCTTCTTTGGATGAATCATCACTTTGGCACAGAAGGATGTGTCACATGAACTTTAAAACAATGAATAAACTTGTTAAAAACAACCTTATAAGAGGTTTACCTTCCAAAGTCTTTTCATGTGATGATCATTGTGTTGCCTGTCTCAAAGGCAAGCAACACAAAACTTCTCATAAGTCCATAGAGTTGAACACAATCTCTAATTCTCTTCAGTTGTTGCATATGGATCTGTTTGGTCCTACAAATGTTATGAGTATTGGTAAGAAATCATTCTGCCTAGTTATTGTTGATGATTACTCTAGATTTACTTGGGTATATTTTCTAAGGACTAAGGATGAGACAAGTGGACTAATCAAATCCTTTATTCTAAGAATTGAAAACCAAATTAATCAAAAGGTAAAAGTCATTAGGTCAGACAATGGTACTGAATTTAAAAATCATGACCTAAACACCTTTTGTGAGGAAAAAGGAATTGAGAGGCAATACAGTGCTCCTAGGACTCCACAACAAAATGGTGTTGCTGAGAGAAGGAATAGGACACTGATTGAAGCTGGTAGATCTCTGTTGGCAGATTCAAAACTACCAATTACTTTCTGGGCTGAAGCAGTTAATACTGCTTGCTATGTCCAAAACAGAGTTCTAGTAGTCAAGCCTAAAAACAAGACACCATATGAGCTTTTAAATAACAGAAAACCTTTTATAGGATTTTTCAAATCTTTTGGGTGTCCTTGTACCATTCTCAATACCAAAACTCACTTAGGAAAGTTTGATAACAAGGCTGATGATGGTTTTCTTGTTGGTTACTCATCTCAGAGTAAGGCTTACAGAGTTTTTAATACTTCTTCTAGAATAATTGAGGAAAGTGACAATGTCAAGTGCAATGAGAACACACCAAATCCTATTGGATCTGGTCCTCAGTGGTTATTTGACATTGATTCACTAACTAACTCTTTGGGTTTCAGTAGTGATTATCATGCAGGTTCAGGAAGTGGAGGATTTGGGGATGAACAAGTACAATTACAAGACATTATTCCTCAGTCTGTGGTCTTTCCCATACATACAATAGATCCTGTTGATGTCTGTGCAAAAGAGACAATGACTGACCCAATTCAGAGTAAAGAAGAAGGAAGAGATGCGGAGAATCAAGTGCATGAAGAGCCAGAAGCAGCTGATGAGATCCCCTCAGCTGATTTAAATGATTCCAATCTGGATGTGGGAATCAATGAAGAACCTAGTCATCAGACTAGAACTCAAAAGAATCATCCTCCAGAGTTGGTCATAGGAGACATCTCTTCTCCTATGATAACAAGGAAACAAAACAGACTTCAAGAACTGAATGATCAGCAACACACAGTACTCTCATGCTTTCTATCTCAGATTGAGCCTAAGAAGGTTTTTGAGGAAATGAAAGATTCAAGTTGGATAGAAGCTATGCAAGAAGAGTTACTGCATTTCAAATTGCAAGAAGTTTGGGACTTGGTGGAGATTTATATGGATGATATCATCTTTGGATCCACAAAAGATCAGATGTGTAGAGACTTTGAAAAGTTGATTGACAAGAGCTTTAAAATGAGTTCAATGGGTGAACTTACCTTCTTCCTTGGGCTTCAAGTGAAACAGAAGAAAGATGGAATCTTCATAAGCCAATCAAAATATGTGAAAGATATCCTGGAAAAATATGGATTAACAGACTCAAAGCCAGCAAGCACACCTATGGAGACTTATAAACAGATCACTGCTGATCTTGAGGGGGAGGATGTTGATGTCCATCTATATAGATCAATGATTGGATCTCTCATGTATCTCACAGCCTCAAGACCAGACATCATGTTTCCAGTGTGTTTGTGTGCCAGATTCCATGTCAAGCCAAAGTAATCACATCTGCAAGCTGTTAAAAGGATTTTCAGATACTTAAGAGGGCAACTTAGATTAGGTCTTTGGTATCCTTATGAATCCAACTTTGACTTGATTGCTTATTCAGATAGTGACTTGGGAGGTGCTAACATGGACAGAAAGTCTACTTCAGGAGGATGTCAACTTTTGGGTGCAAGACTAGTATCTTGGCAGTGTAAGAAACACACCATAATGTCCTTATCAACAACAGAAGCTGAGTATATTGCTGTTGCAAGTTGCTGCTCTCAGGTTCTATGGATTCAAAATCAGATGCTGGACTATGGGGTAACCTTTCTTCACACTCCAATCTTCATTGACAATAGCAGTGCTATAAGCATTGTTAACAATCCAGTCAAGCACTCCAAAACAAAGCACATTGAGATCAGGTATCACTTTATCAGAGATTGTAATGAAAAGAAGCTAATTCAAGTTGCTAAAGTTCATATTGACAACCAGTTTTCTGATCTATTCACTAAAGCTTTTGATGTGGGTAGATTCACTTTCTTGGTCACAAGTGTGGGCATGATCAACTCTGAATGAGCTCATGTTTTAAAAAGTGTTTACATACCTGTTATTGGTTTATTCTTTGGTGCTACTAACATCTTTCTCAGAAAGTTATTAGCTTGCTCAGAGTACCTCAAGCTTCAAAAAGTGTAAGTATAGTTAATGTTGCCAGTGCAGTTTTAATATTGCCAGTGCACAGTTAATACTGCTCTCAGTTAATACTGCTAGTTAGTTAATACTGTTAGTGGTTACTACTGCTCTCAGTTAATACTGCTAGTTAGTTAATACTGTTAGTGGTTACTACTGCTCTCAGTTAATACTGCTATTTAGTTAATACTGCTAGTGGTTAATACTGCTCTCAGTTAATACTGCTAGTTAGTTAATACTGCTAGGAGTTAATACTGCTTATGTCCCGAATCGTATAAATACCCTTTTTGCCTGCCCAAAAGTACATAACGACTCTTTGCTTTCTATTCATCTGCTCTCTAACCCTTTTCTCTCAAGCACCAAGTGTTGCAGTCAAGATTACTCAAGCACAATGGCATCCATGGCATTCATTGATGAGCACAACGAGATTGCGATGCTACAGAAGCTGAAACAAGCTGCTGAATTTCACCAGGTTGTGGATTTTCTCAAGACCAGCCACATTGCCCATGCTTTTACTGTGTCGCCAACTATCTACATAGAGCATCAAAGACAATTCTGGGCAAATGCCACCATAGTCACAGAGATTGGTGTGCAGATAATCAAGACTAGGGTGTGTGACAAACCCTTGTCAGTTTCTGAAGAGGTGATACGCATCTGTCTACGGCTAGACGATGCTGCAGGTATTACTTCTATTCCAAATGAGGACTTGTTCTCAAATTTGTCAAGAATGGGGTATGGAGGCCAATTGGATGGTTTCAAATTCTCAAAAGCAAAATTTTATACCCAATGGCGTTTTCTTGTTCATACCCTGATGTACTGCATTTCCAAAAAGACTACTGGATGGAGTGAGTTTAGCAGTACCATTGCATATGCTTTGGTCTGCTTGGCCACTGCCAGAAAGTACAATTTTTCAAGAATGATTTTCAGTGATCTTGTATCAAACTTGGGAAGCAAAAAGAGTTTTTACATGTACCCAAGGTTTGTACAGGAAGTTATAATTCATGAATTGACGGATATGCCTCACTTTGATGAGGTTATATGTACCAAAAATCCCCAAAGGTAAGGTCTTTTCAAACATGAAGAGATCTCCATTGGACTCGGAAGGAGTTGACACCCCATTGTTCTCTACAATGATGGTGGTGTCCCACAATGAAGAAGGTATGGCAGCAGGGTCAAGGCCCTCATTAGACCATCCCACTGCTAGCCAATCCCAACCTTCACCCTCCATATCAATCCCTCAGTCTCTTGTTCAAAAGCCAACTTCTTCATTAATCCAAACTTACATAAGGAAAAAGGTAAAGAAGGCTCCTTTCCTTCTTGTACCTTCACCCACTGAGCCTTTAAGCCCTCTAATGGAGAATTCTCCATTAGAGAATATCTACAGGGAAACCACAGGGGTGTCTCCCAACCCCAAAGAGGTTCTTACTGAGGAGATGTTTGAGCATATGGGTGCTAAGGCTGCCACTACTCCTGCTAGCACAGAGGAGGTCAGTGGTAACATAAATAAGACATTCCCCATGGCAACTTTGGGTGAGCAATCATCCAAAGGTCCCAGGTGCCAAGAAACCATGGGGGTAGCAGGTGCTTCTGCTAGGCAGAAGACCTCTACTACAAAAAGATCCCATGATCCTTCAAAAGGGGGTCACACTCCTGGAGAAGGTGAGGACAGATATAACTACTATGAATTGATGGAAACAATGGGCAACATCAACATGAATGTGATCAAGCAAGGAAAAGACATAGAAGAGCTGATACTGATCATTCTGTCTCAACAAGAACAGATTGTCAACCTGAAGAATATGGTGAAGAAATTGTTTCAGAAAAAGAAGAAGAAACAGTATGTGCTTAAAAGAAGGGAACCAGTGACTGATGCTCCCAAAAAGGGGGAGTCAGAAGCTGATGCCAACATGGAAGATGCCACAAATAAGGGGGAGCAAGAGAAAGCTGATTTTGAGGGGGAGAAACAAGCAGTGGAAACTGAGTTTGAACAAGAAGCAGTAACAGTTAATGCTGCTGATTCAAGCAAAGCAGCAGAAACTGTTAATACTGCTGAACTGAATGAAGCAGCAGAAATAGTACAAGAGGTTTTAAGAGATCTGGAGATAGCAGAGACCTTAATCAAAGCCAAACATGATACTCCCAAGGTCACCTCAAAGGCCAAAGGAGTTGTCATCAAAGAAAGAGGTGAAGCTGTAAAGAAAGCAAGTGTTGAAAAGGTGGCAAACAAAGATAAAGGCAAAGCTAAAATGGTGGAATCTGATCAACCAATCAAAAAGCAAAGGTTGGTTGAATCAGATGAAGCTCTGGCCAAGAAGATACAATCTGATATTGAGCAAGAAGAAAGGGTTCAAGTTGAAAAGGATAGAGAGATGGCTAAGGCTCTAGCTGCTGAACTGAATGAAGCTTATCAACAAAGCCTGGCAACTGAAATTGCACAGAAGAAAGCTGCAACTCTGAAGAAATCAGTGGTGGTAAAAACAGCTGCAAAGAAGAGACAACCCTCAAAGACCTTCCTAGGTACCCAAGAGAGAAACAAGATGATTACATTTCTCAAAGGTGCTGTAGGAGTCAGAAAAGAGATGTTCTCAAAGATGTCTTTTGAGAAGATTAAAGAGTTGTATGATTCAGAGATACTAAAGCTTCAAGGGAATGAAACTACCAGGGTGGAAATGGAGAAGAGTATGAAAGAAAGAAATGACTTCATGATAGAAAAGCCTTTCCCTGATGAGCAAGAAACACCACCAAAGAAAGAAGCCACTCTTGGTGAAAGTCTAAGGACTTTAAAAAGAACCAAGATGATGGCAAGGAGAAAGTCAACCAAGAAGCCTAGAATATCTACAGAAGAAGCTGAGAAGGTTGCTGAAGAAGAAGGGGCACCTAAGCCATCTGAACAGAAAGAACCAGGAAGAACTGATGATGTAAATATGTACATGGTAGTGATGGACAAAGTGCCTGAACCAATTTCAGCTGAACCTGTTGGAGTGAAGCCACCTAAGGTTATTCTATGGGACACAATGAAGGTTGATGGCAAGGAATAGATAAGGCTCAAAAGAAAGGATGAAAAGTTTGAAGTGTATAACACTTGGGCAAAGATTGTAAGAACATGCTCCAGGTCAGATTTAGAAGAGATGTTTGACATAGGAATGAAGTTGTATGCAGATCAACTGAAAGCTCCAGAGATTTCAATTACAAAATTAGTGATGGAGTATCTGTGTATGATGTTCAAACCTGAAGAAGTGGAGCATGTGATCAGAAATATGTTCAAAACTGTCAACAATTGGACTCTATATGAAACTAGTGGAGTATATTGTCGGTCCAACAATACTTATCAAGTTTATAGAAACAACAACACAATATGATTACGAACCTGTATTGATTATAACAAACGAGTTACAAGGTTGATCGATTAAGCATGAAATGTGTTCTCTATGTTTTCTCTCTTTTACACCTTCAAGTGTGTGTTTGTATGTATGAATTATGATATGATCTATGAGAGAGTTGAGAGACACAACAACTAATCTAAAGTGTGTCTTACACACTTCCTACAACTTGCAATAATATCTAGAATAATATCTAGATATTAACAAACTATATTATAACTAAATCTAATATATGTAACTAGAAACTAACTAAGTCTAATATCTAATAGAATTAGATATTTAAACTAAGTTAACTAGAACAATAAACAAACAATTACATTGACATTTATTACAAACGACATAGACTTTAATATTGAGAGTCGACGTTTCGGCTTTAGCTTCAGATTGCGATCTTCAGTTTGGATGATCTTGAATCCAATGAGACTGTGTCTTAACAATCTCCCCCTTTGGATCAAGATCATTACGAAAATGATTTTAGCAATTCAGTCTTCTTGTTCAGCTCAGAAGATGCAATCTCTTTCTTTAGCTCTGAAATCAGCATGTCTTCAATCTATTTTCTTTAGAAGAATTCAGTTTTTGACGTGATTCTTGAAACATGTGATCTTTGCCATTTCTTTTGTAGTCATTCTCCCCCTTTTTGATGTTCACTGCAACGACTTCATCAAAACTATTTGTAAGAAATGTCTATCTTGTGGTTAGAGCCCCTGATCCGTCAATTCAAAAGATATTCATCCAGATCTTTTCAAATCCAAACAAAATAGTCGTATAACACCTGAATCAACTAATGAATCAGTTAACATGCCTGTCAGTAACACTAAGTCACTGTGTGTAACAAATACACTTTGGAAAGGAGCTGTTTTGATGTTGACTCCCCCAGGGCTTCCATTTAATCATCGAAACACCACAAAGGTAAGTTTCTATAAATGTTATGACAAAGAAACTAATTCCTTGTGTGTTCGTGCTTGTGTTTGAAAGAATTAAGCACTTGATGATTGTTTATTAGGCTCAAAATTGTGTAAACCACTGAGACAACATCAAGTTAAACACATACTCAATGTGCATTATTGAAGTGCGAAGGTGGGGCATACTTCCTTCTTTTCAATATCCAGATTTTCCAAATGAAAATCAGATAGCAAATGTGTTGCTTCCCCTTTGAAAAAGTGAAACACTTTCTTATTAAGAAGAAAATGAGTAGATAGTGAGGTTTGATCAAGAGTTGGCATGGGTTAGTTGCCTGTTTCAATAATGTTCACCAAAGAATTGTGAAACACTAGTAATGTGGCTACCCGGCTCAGAAAAAGTTGGTGCAGAGTTGTGATATTCTTTTAACTCTGTTCTCACACGCTCTTTCTTTTAAACATTTTGCTTTCTCTAATCACACTTATTTCTTTTCTATTTGCACACTCAATCACTAAGGATTAACTTCTTGGGTAGAAATAACTGGTTTAGGTGATTCCATTGAAGTTGTGTTAATTCCTAGCACAATGATTCTTTGTTTTCCTATGATGCATGTGAAGCTCAGATTGGTTTAACTATGTCAGTTAAAGTACAATTTAGATCATGAAAACATTTAAGATACACTTCCAAAATATAAAATCTGTTGAAAAATCGGGAAGTGGTTTGAACATTAAAAACAATGTTTTCTATGATTGAAAGTTGTCCTTCTTTCAACCATATATGAGATGAAGATATAGAATTATACCTTTACGTACGATCTTCCATCTCATGAAGCTAAGCTTTAAGTCATAAACATATGAACTTGTAAGCTTCTCTCAAAAATTCTGCAAAAGTCTAATGTCAAGTAAAAGTAAAATTTATTCACTTAAATTGAAAAGACAAAAAGCAGTAAAACTTTTAAAGTACGAGTTCTGATCAGAAATAATCAGAAGTCATATCCGTACTCCCTTTTTGACTTGAAGAGCTCCCCCTAAAATCTTGCATTACAAAAGAAATTTGACATTAAAAAGTACATGCACAAATTTTATGAGCTCCCCCTTGAAGTAATATTGACCAGATGTCAATTTCTTCTCATTCTCCCCCTTGGATCATGAACATTTGATAGAAGTGCAGATATCAATCAGAGTTAAGAATGAAGAAATGATGAAAAAGTATACAATTTAGAAAACTTTGATAGGTAACTACTGATTAAATCTTAAGATTTAGCATACCAAGCTTAGAGATAAGGAAGTTAAACCTCTTTTCGTCTAAGGGTTTGGTGAACAAATCGGCAAGCTGATAATCAGTTTTTACAAAGAAAAGTTCAATTGTTCATTTTTCAACATGATCTTTAATAAAATGATACCTGACATCTATGTGCTTGGTCTTTGTGTGTTGAACAGGATTCACCGTAATTGCGATGGCGCTCTTGGAGTCACAGTATATCGGGATCTTGTTGAAGTGGAAACCGTAGTCGCGTAATTGAGTTCGCATCCATAAGATCTGAGAACAGCAGCTAGCAGCAGCTACATATTCTGCTTCGGCCGTGGACGTTGAAACACAAAGTTGCTTCTTCGATGCCCAACTAACTAGTTTGTCACCGAGGAACTGTACATGTCCTGACGTGCTCTTCCTGTCTAACATACAACCTGCATGATCTGCATCTGTGTAGGCTGTTAGTTCAAAACTAGTATCTTTAGGATACCACAGACCAAGATCTGCAGTGCCCTTTAGATACCTAAAAATGCGCTTCACAGCAGACAAATGGATTTCTTTAGGATTGGCCTGATATCTTGCACATAAGCATGTTGAAAACATTATATCTGGCCTACTCGACGTAAGATACATTAAAGAACCTATCATCCCTCGATAAGTCCTAACATGAACAGCCTTTCCCGAAGGATCGGTGCCAATCTTAGTACCTGGTGCCATTAGGGTACCAATCGGTTTTGAATTTTCCATTTGGAACTTCCGAAGAATATCCCTAATGTATTTTAATTGATTGATAAAAATACCCGATGAAAATTGTTTTACCTGTAAACCGAGAAATAAATTCATCTCTCCCATCAAGTTCATCTGAAATCTAGACACCATAAGGTTTGCAAAATTCTTACAGTACTTCGGATTTGTAGAACCAAAGATAATATCATCTACATAGATTTGAATTAAGATGATATCGCCTTTTTCTTTTTTTATAAACAAAGTGGTATCCACCGTACCTTTTGAAAACCCAGACTTGACTAGAAAAGTGGAAAGGACATCATACCAGGCTCGAGGTGCTTGTTTCAGACCGTAGAGTGCTTTGTCGAGAATGTAAACGTGATTTGGCTTCTCTTGATTGACAAAACCTTCTGGCTGAGAGACGTAGACTTCCTCCTTCAGAATTCCATTGAGGAATGCTGTCTTCACGTCCATTTGAAAGACCATGAAGTTCTTGTGGGCTGCGTAGGCTAGAAACATTCTGATTGCCTCTAATCGCGCCACAGGAGCATATGTTTCGTCATAGTCTTTTCCTTCCTCTTGTCTGTATCCTTTGGCTACTAGTCTTTCCTTGTTTCGGATAACGGTACCATCTTCCTCTTTCTTTATCTTGAAAACCCATTTCGTACCTATAATGGTTTTACCTTTAGGCTTTGGTACGAGTCTCCAGACTTGTAGTGCATCGAACTGATTTAGCTCTTCTTGCATTGAGATCACCCATTTTGGATCAGCAAGTGCTTCTGATACTCGAGTTGGCTCGAACTTGCTCAGAAAGGAGTCATGCATGCACAGGTTCATTGATGCTGACCTAGTTTTCACCGGTTTTGATGGATCGCCAATAATCTGGCTTAGCGGGTGCTCTTTGGTCCATTTATGTTCATGAGGTAGTGGATTAGATGATTGTATGTCGGTTGTATCATCTACAAATCCACTTGTACCTTCTTTGGTTTGTTCAGGAGGATTGATGGTTTCAGTTGAAGTGGCAGGTTAAGAAGGCTCAGCAGGTACAACTTGATCTGGCTATAGATTGATCTGTACAGAATCTCCTACTGTTTCAGCTACTTCTGTCTCTTTATTAATTGTCACTTCTTCAACTGTTGGAGTCGGCATTTGAATTGTAATTTCTTGTTGAATCGGGGCGTTTGATTCAATAGGAACATCTGAACTGGTTGGATGAGTAGTTGTTGAGTCTTCCATCCTGTCAACCATAATAGATTTCTTTACATTTGATCCAAGAAATTCATCATAAAACAATTCAAATAATAAGTATAAATCAGATAAATGGTTAGTTGAAGTTGAAGCTTCGTCTGATTTATTCTGTTGAGACGCAGGTTCTGGACTGAGTTGCCCAGAAGCTAGTACTCCGGTTATAACGGGTTCTGAACGTTGTTGTTCGGAAGCCATTTCTTCATCAAAGGTGATATTAATGCTTTCAATCACTGTCTTTGACTTCTTCAGATAGACACGATATGCAGTTGATGTCGAGGAATAACCAATAAAGATTCCTTCGTCCGCCTTAGCACTGAACTTGTTGAGATTCTCCCTATCGTTTAGCACGAAACACTTACATCCAAATATATGGAAATATTTGATTGTCGGTGTTCGGTTGTTGATTAACGCATAAGGAGTCTTCTTGAACGTTCGATGTACCATGGATCGATTCTGTGTGTAGCACGCGGTCGAAACAACTTCTGCCCACAAAAATAGAGGTAAGTCCGAATGACTTAGCATAGTACGAGCAGCCTCGACTAGCGTTCTATTTCTTCTTTCAACCACTCCATTTTGTTGAGGCGTTCGAGCAGCAGAGTATTGATGTGAAATCCCGACAGATTTGAGATATTCTTCAACTTTGTTGTTCTTGAACTCTGTGCCGTTGTCTGTTCTTAGAAACTTGACCGGTTTCTGCAGATTCACCTGGGTTGTATTTAGGAATGTAATGAGAACATCAGTTGTCTCATCCTTTGAACGTAGAAACTTGACCCATGTGTATCGCGAGTAATCGTCCACGATCACGAGTATGTACTTCTTTCCGCCTAGACTTTGAGTTCGCATCGGACCTCACAAGTTCATATGCAATAACTCTAACGGAGCATTGGTACTTGGTTCAGGCTTCGGTTTATGAGGTGACCTCTTCATCTTGCCCTTTTCACAGGCTGCACAAAGATGTTCTCTTTCATATTTCAGCTCTGGAAGTCCTTTGACGAGCTTTCCACTGACCAGATTGTTGATGTACCGAAAGTTGTGGTGAGAGAGCCTTTGATGCCATAACCAGCTTTGTTGCATCGATGCTTTCGTCAGTAGACAAACTTGCTTGTTAGTCTGGACATTTGATAAGTTTATTGTGTAGAGGTCTGTTTCTCGAGTACCGACCAAGAGTTCTTCGCCGTCTTCATTGTGAACTGAACATCTCTTGGCTTTGAAGTTGACCTCTAACTCTTTGTCACAGAACTGGCCTATACTGAAAAAGTTTTGTCGTAAGCCTTCAACATAGCTCACCTTCTTGATAGTGACATTGTTCTGTTGTACATCACCGTATCCCATGATTGGAGAAAACTGGTCGTTGCCAAATCTTACTGTTCCACAAAATTTTTCTTTGAAATTGGACAATATCTCTTTTTGCCCTGTCATATGCTTGGAACATCCGCTGTCCAAGAACCATGTATGACTAGTCTGCATAAGAGAAATTGCAAATTTAGATATTTATACGACAACTTTGGAATTTTCACTTTGATTATCGAAGTGCGGGTCTTGAACTGATTTGTTCAAAAGCCTATTTTGACTTTGATGTTCGGGTTTTGAACTACATTATCCAAAAACTTATTTTGACATTGAAGAACGAGTCCTGATCTGTACATAATCAGAAGTCGCTTCTCTTTAAGCTTTGTGTGCCTGCAACACAGATTTAGCCTTAGGTACCCATTGGAATTTGGGTCCTGCTGTGTTAGCACAAGATTTTGGTAACCATTTCAAATTGGTTCCTTTTTTCTTTTGAAATGTATGAGAAGAATTAATATGAGATGAATGCACATGGTAATTTCCAAACCAATCTCCAGAATCTTGACAAGTGATAGAAACATGTTTATCATAGATAGAGGACTTTCCAGCAGATAAAGATAACTGAAATAATTGCTTCATTGAATATTGTTTACGAGAAACAGCAAGTTTTGAGTTCAAAAGAGCAATATCAGCAATTAGGACATCTTTACTAAGCGAAATCTTATTACAATTAACACTACTAAGCGATAAAACGGTCTTGTCAAGCTTCCGTTTGGGTTGCCATTGAGAATTTACTTCTGGCCTTTGCTTGCACAGATCTGAAACATGTGTAACTGGTGAGTTAGACTTCTGAGAAACAAATGAATGCACCTTCTTTGGCTTACCAGTAGTGATCAGTTTCTGTGAATGCTGAGATATTTTCTTACCTTTAGCATTTTTGGCTTTCACAGAGACTGACTTATCAACTTTCGTTGATTTTACACTGTTAATAGGCATACTGGTTTTTCCCAAAGATTTCACAACAAAAGATGAATGGTTTGAAAGTTTAGCATTAAAATCAAATTGTTCAAAACAACCATCCAAACCACCGTCAGAATTAAGAAAATCAAACCCTTCGTTTGATGAACCTAACATGTCATCAGATTTAGAAGCTTTTGTAGAAACAACATTTTTCATAACGGTTGAAAAAACTTTTTGTTGAATCTCAATCAAAAGTCTTTCATCTGATAAAGAGTTCTCGAGTTCAGAAATCTTACTTTCTAACACGAGAGAAGGGACATATATTTTACCTATAACAGGCTTTGCCTACATCTCTTTTACAGAATAACTTTGAAAGTAGTCAGTTGAAAAAGATTTCTTTTCATTATTTGGATAGTCATAACTATTATTCAACTTCGCATAATAAAATGGAAGGTGAACTTTAGATGACTTTTTCCGTTTTTCAATTTCATTTGCTTCATCCTCCTTTGATAGTTTAGTATTAAAAACTTTAAGTGAAGAGATTCGGTGAGAAACTAGCATAGAGGTATAATCATAAAGTGCAGGCACTTCTCTTATACCCTTTTTAAGGCAATGAGGTTTCACATAACCGATTCCCCAATTTTCTTTATTCTTTTTCGGTTTGTTAAGATGAATGGTTTGCTCACTTTGACCTAATGAGTACAACTTCTTTTCCAAAGCATCTATTTTTGCAATTAAAGACTTGTTTTGTTTAGTACATGAAGAATGCATTTTAGTCAGCTTATATAAGTCAAGCTCACTATTTCTCAGTTTTGACTTGAGTTCAGAATTCTCTTTTAGAATTATAGTCTGTTCTTTTGCGTTGGTGTCGACGTTTGTATGTAAAACCTCAATTAATACTTTATTCTCAGCAATTTCATTGCTAAGTTTTTGTATCAATTGGTTTTTGTTAATAATAACACCATTTTCTCGCTTAAGATTAGATTCTAACTCTTCTTGTTTTAAACTCATGGTATGCATTTTATTCATGAAATCTTTATACGATAAATCACATACCTCATCTTCTTCATTTTCTGAATCAGCTTCAGCATCTGATTCCATCTTGCCCATCAAGCACATATTGACGGCTTCATCTTTATCTTCATCTTCTTCTTCTTCATCTGAGTGATCAAGCCAATATTCACCCTCAGCCATCAGTGCCTTGCCTGCCTCCTGTTGCTTTGCAAGAAGCATCTTGTTCTTGTAGTAATAGGAGTTTCTGACCTTTGATCTTCGGCAATCCTTGGCAAAGTGACCTGTTTTGCCACAGTTGTAGCACATCGGTGGACCTGGCTGACTTGATCCTTCATCCTTGTACTTTCTTTCTTCGGGTTTCTTCTCCTCTATCCTCTTTTCTCCAGACTGGTACCTTTTCTCTTTCGTTTTCTTCTCATCTAATCTCTTTCCTTCAAACTTTTTCCCTTCAAACCTACTACCTTCAACCCTTTCCTTATGAGCGTAGTTGTTGGGTCCAGAAGAGTACCTCTGACTGTTTGATGTTGGATTCCTGTAGAACTTTTTCTGAAACGCATTTGTCAGAAACAACATTGCTTTCTTCATTTGTTCATTTTCATCCATGTCAGAGTTTTCATAAGCTTCATCTTCTTCTGATTCATATACAATAGTCTTGTTCTTCTTCTTGACGACAAGAGCGACTGTATCTTCAACTGTCTTTCCTTTCTGTCTTTTCTCAGCTAGAATTTCATCCACCTCTTCTTCATTTTGACAGAGGGTTTCATACACCTCGTGAAGTGGAATCTCTATCAAATCTTTTATCTGCCGCATTTGTCTGGCAAAACTTTTCCATTCTGGTTGTAGAATACTTAGGAATTTGATATTCAGTTCGATTTGAGATTTGTTGACCTTGTTCTTGCTCAATTCGTTTATCAAGGTCACGAATCTATCATATGTTCCTTCTAGATTTTCTCCAGTTCTGCCTTTAAATTCTTCAAAACTGTGCAGGCAGTTAGATATTTTAAGCTGATTCCCTATCTTTGAACCCAACATCATCTTCTCGAGTTGATCCCACATTTGTTTGTCGTAGGCCTTATAACTGTCAATCTTTATGTAGATTTCGTTCGGAATCCCTTGTAGAATGTATGACTTGGCCAATCTGTCTGCTTTTGCTCTTAACTTATTATCACCGGTTAGTTCTTCATAAGTCAGTGCATGTCTTACTTCTTCAGTTCCTTCTGCTAGTTCCCTATATTTTGTTTCCATGGGGCCTTCTTCTAAGGATTGTTTGATGAAATCACCCAAATCCTGTCTTTCGATGAAGTTTAGGAACCTATCCTTCCACTGTTCATATTCACCTCTAAAGAGAACTGGTGGCTTGGTGTCAGTTCCTATTGCAAGAGCTTCTCTGGATGTCATCCTGTATTGAATAAGAGAAAACTTGACAGATATGATCGTTAATCCAAATAAAATTTGATCACACAAGAAATTTTGTCCCCCTAGGCAGACTTAGCACGGGGTCCCGCACAATTGAGATATGCGATTCAAATGGGACACGCAAGGTTGACTTGTTCTTTTTAAGAGATGAACTCGATATCTTGAGGTATGCGTGTCTGAGGTATGCGTGTGCTTTGGAACCCGAGAAGTAAGGAATGCGTTTCCTTTGGGACGCGCACAATAGAATATGCGTTTCCTTTGAGACGCGCATAGTAAGGTATGCGGGTTATTCTTCCTCTGTTGTGCGGGTGTTCGTCCTGTACTTCTGAAAATCGACTGAATCTTGTTCCTGAAACGATTTAGCAATACCAAATCTCTACCAATATGTGTAGAATCACTTCTAGAACTGAATGTAAGCACTCGATCTCACTAAAACACTCTTTTTTGAATTTAATCTGATCGCACAGTGACTTACCCACTTCGACTGTTTTCACTCAAAATCCACAAATTGGAACTTGATTTAAGCTTAAAAGTGAAATTAAATAGCAACAACTCGATCTTGCATGTAGTACGATCACACTCTGATCGATTCTAACACCTAAAACAGTTTAAATCACAAACTCAAATTTTCTTGAAGAAAACAGAGACGTTTTTCTTTTATAAAACTTGTTTTGATCTTAATCAGGCTCTGAGACCAATTGTCGGTCCAACAATACTTATCAAGTTTATAGAAACAACAACACAATATGATTACCAACCTGTATTGATTATAACAAACGAGTTACAAGGTTGATCGATTAAGCATGAAATGTGTTCTCTATGTTTTCTCTCTTTTACACCTTCAAGTGTGTGTTTGTATGTGTGAATTATGATCTGATCTATGAGAGAGTTGAGAGACACAACAACTAATCTAAAGTGTGTCTTACACACTTCCTACAACTTGCAATAATATCTAGAATAATATCTAGATATTAACAAACTATATTATAACTAAATCTAATATATGTAACTAGAAACTAACTAAGTCTAATATCTAATAGAATTAGATATTTAAACTAAGTTAACTAGAACAATAAACAAACAATTACATTGACATTTATTACAAACGACATAGACTTTAATATCGAGAGTCGACGTTTCGGCTTTAGCTTCAGATTGCGATCTTCAGTTTGGATGATCTTGAATCCAATGAGATTGTGTCTTAACATATATGCACTAACTATGGACATAAATCACATAGAGTACTACCTAGTGGATAGAGTGTACAATCACAGCAAACTGAAGCTTCATGCCATGTTGAAGAAGAAGCTAGGATGTGTTCCAGATTCAGAGATGGCTAAGTATTTGATTCAAAGAACAATCAATCAGAGTTTGGGGTTGGATGCAAATACAGGTGTATGAGCCATGAAGTTTTGGGAGCATCTAAGAAGACCATTTGAAGAACTTGACTTATCTTCCTAAAAGTCAAGTTAGGGGGAGATTGTTGGGAAATTCAGAAATGCACAAGTACAGTTAATGCTGCTAGAAGAACTTGATTAATACTTCTGAGATTAATGTTGTTGAGTGAAGTTAATACTGCTGTTCAAGATTAGTACTGCTAAGTCAAGATTAATACTGCTAGAGGAGATTACTACTGCTAAGAAATTTTAGTACTGCTAGTAGTTAGTACTGTTGAACATTAATACTACTCAAAGTATTAATGCTGCTGAAGACTTAGTGCTGCTTAAGAGATAATCAAGATTCGTGTAGATCAAGTTTGAAGATTATGGAAAGCTTGGAGATAAAGATGGAAGATTATTTTGAAGATATTTTATTATTTGTAATTATCTTTTATCTTCATTATATAGAGAATAGTTTAGATTTGATAAATAGAGAATTCTGAATTTTTGTTTTTTGATAGAGAGAATCAACCTCAAGGTTTGTAATCCTAATTCTAGAGAAGTAGAATTCGTATTGGTGAGCCTGTTCATCAATATTGAGGTTGAGTGTTGAAACTTGTAGCTTTACAATCATTCAATAAAGTTTACAAGTTGTTCTTCTGATTCACTGTTTCATTGATTATTGAATATTAAAGTGTTATTCCGCAAACTCCTTTAATATTGTTTCTGAGTGTTTATTCTTGTTTAGAATTAAGATCCTGTCACACGCCCATTGAAGCATTTTATCCCTCGGCTATCTTCGGTCAGAAGTAGTCGTTGCTTGGTCATCTCTTCGTCTTTGAGATTCTCTTCCAACAAGGCTTCGGCTTGTGATGCTTTGATCTTCTCCATGAGGATTGATATTAATTCGATTCTTGCTAGCTTGGATCGGAGCTTTCCACTATATTATTTCCGACTCAAGGCGTCGGCCACCACGTTTGCTTTACCCGGATGGTAAAGCAATTCACAGTCGTAGTCTTTGAGTAGCTCCAACCATCTTCTTTGTCTCATATTAAGTTCCTTTTGATCGAAGACGTATTTAAAACTCTTGTGGTCCGTGTACAAATTACACTTCGTTCCATAGAGATAGTGTCGCCACAACTTCAACGCGAACACTACCGCCGCCAATTCCAAGTCATGAGTGGGATAATTCTTTTCGTGCACCTTTAGTTGTCTCGACGTGTAGGCAATCACTTTCTGTCGGTCCACAATATATCAAGTTCTTATCAAAACAATAACACATATGATTACCAACCTGTTTAGATTATAAATCAAAGAATACAGGATTGATGTTTGTTCTTGAAGCTCTCGTTTTTCTCTCTGATGAACAGTAAAGTGTGTGTGTGTGTGTTTGATCTTGTTTCTAAGTTAACTTGTCTAACACACTTGCTACATAATATCTAAAGAAAGATATTATATCTAAACTAAATAATATCTAACTAATATCTAATAACATAGATATTTAGAAATAATAATAAAATACTAAAAACTAAACTTTGACATTTTATTACAAACGACATTGGACTTATATTAAGAGTTGACTTTCCAGCATTAGCTTCAGATAGGATCTTCAGATTGGATGATCTTGAATCCAATAGATCTGTGCACTAACAATCTCCCTCTTTGGATCAAGATCATTACTAAAAAGATTTTAGCAATTCAGTCTTCTTTTTCAGCTCAGAAGTTGGAATCTCGTTCTCTTCTGATTTAGCTCAGAATGCTTTAGCAAAGTATCTTCAAAGAAAATTTATCTGAAATCAGCATGTCTTCGGAATACTTTGATCTCTCGCATTTCTTGGTTTGCTCTTCTCTTCTTCAATGTCTCTTGAGACACAAGTTGTAATGGACATTTCTTCAGACTTTAGGTTCTCCCCCTTTTTGATGAAAAGAGCAACGCTTTCATCAAAACTGGCAGCAAGAAATGTCTTTCATTTGGAGCTTCTGATCCGTCAATTCAAAAGATATTCATCCAGATCTTTGCAAATCCAGAGAAAAATAATCGTGTAACACCTGAATCAACAAATGAATCAGTTAAAATGCCTGTCAGTAACACAAAGTTACTGTGTGTAACAAATACACATTGGAAAGGAGCTTTTTGATGGTCACTCCCCCAGGGCTTCCATTCAATCATCAAAACACCACAAAGACAATTTCTATAAACGTTATGACAAAGAAACAAATTCCTTGTGTGTTCGTACATGTGATAGAAAAAATTAAGCACGAGTGATTGCTTATAGGCTCAATATTGTGTAAACCACTGAGACAACAGTAAGTTAAACACAGACTCAATGTGCATGATTGAAGTGCGAAGGTGGGGCAGACTTTCTTCTTTTCAATATCCAGATTTTCCAAATGAAAATTAGATAGCAAATGTATTGCTTCCCCTTTGAAAATGAAACACTTTCTTGTTAAGAAGAAAATGAGTAGTTGGTGAGGTTTGATCAAGAGTTGGCATGGGCTAGTTGCCTGTTTCAATAATGATCACCAATGAGTTGTGAAACATTAGAATTTTGGCTGCCCGACTCAGAAAAAGTTGGTGCAGAGTTCTGATATTCTTTTAACTCTGTTCTCACACCCTATTTCTTTTAAACATTAAGCTCACTCTAACCACACTCATTTCTTTTCGACTCCTTACACTCAATCACTATGGATTAACTTATTGGGTAGAATCACTGGTTAAGGTGA
Organism: Arctium minus; assembly: GCA_954870635.1. Classification (NCBI taxonomy): domain Eukaryota; kingdom Viridiplantae; phylum Streptophyta; class Magnoliopsida; order Asterales; family Asteraceae; genus Arctium; species Arctium minus. The sequence goes on from OX941096.1 coordinate 47,280,542, forward strand.
TTCCATAGAAGTTGTGTTAAGTCCTAGCACAATGAAATCATGTTTTCCTATGATGCATATGATGCTCAATTTGGTTTAACTATTTCAGTTAAAGCTCAAATAGATCTGGAAAACATTTAAAGTCACACTTCCAACTCATGAAATCGGTTTGAGATTCAGGAAGTGGTTTGAACTTTTAAGATTGAAAGTTGTCCTTCTTTCAACCATATATGAGATTAAGATAAAGGATTATACTTTACGTGCGATCTTACATCTCATGAAGCTAAGCTTAAAGTCATAAATATATGAACATGTAAGCATCTCTCAAAAAATCTGCAAAAGTCTTATGTCTTAGTCAAAGCAAATTTATTCACTGAAATTAAAAAGACAAAAAGCAGTAAAACAATGAAAGTACGAGTTCTGATCAGAAATAATCAGAAGTCATCACCTTTTTACTCCCCTTGAAATTATGCATTTGAAAAATTATCATTGTAAAAGATATGCATTTATAATTTCAGACATATATGTACCCCCCCTTGATGGTTGATTTCCTCATTCGAGTATTGGAGTACAATCTCTTATCAGCACAGGAGTAAGGTCTTTTGATCACTGAAGTGCGGGTCTTGAACTGTTTTGTTCAAAAGCCTACATTCTTCTACTCCCCCTTGACAGTAGGTGCCTGCAACATAGAATCATCCCGTTTCTTTGGTACCCACTAGTATTTGGGTCCATGAGTGTTAGTTGCAGTTCGTATGGGGGTAACTAAGTAAGAACCATACCAGTAATGGTCACTAGTCTTATGAACAGGATCATGTGTACGACAATAAGAACAATAGAATTTCTTACCTAACAAACTGATTAATTTATCTCTCGTGTAGACAAAATCAGGTTTCCCTTTTCGCGCATTGTTCTTCTTGGCATTAGGCGTATGTACACATGAGTTTTTACATTTCAGCTCATATTTCTTCTTTGCTTCAACTGGTTTCCTGTTCCATACCAGTTCAGCTTCTTTGTAGCTGCATCTCCTTCTTTGATGTGTACCTGAACCATCTGTATTTCTATCAAAGAAAAGGTTAGAATTACGAATTTGATTAGAAGATTTAACTGACCTTTTGAAAGAAACAGGTTTGGATGTTGAACTTGCAGCTGACTTGAAAAAGCATTCCGAATCAGTTGAATCATCTCTAGGTGAGTGGATAATTGACTCTGGAGTCTTGTGCTCAGTCACCACCACCATTGAAATAATCTTTTCAAGCTCGTTAATCTTTGAAGAATAACTGTTTATTTCTTTGACAATAAGGTCAATCTTCGTCTCAAGCTCATTCTTTTTTTTTCTTCTCTTTCTGTGCACACTTAGAAAGTTCAGATAGCTTTGCATTAAGCTTTCTAATTGCAGCTTCAAATGTGCTTCTTTCTTTTTCATGTTCCTTCTTTGCACCCTTTCTTCCATCTGATATCTCTTTTAAGTATCCAACATTCTTCTGATCAAATGCCTTCTTCTCCTTGGCAAACTGATCTCTTTCCAAAATGATTACTTTCTCAAGGTTAGAAATTTGTTGAGAAATCATTATACTTTTAAGCTCAAGCACCTTCTTCTCCTCAATACTCTTCTTGGAAAGATCTGAGAACTTCTTCTCAAACTCTTTCTTATCGTTAATGCTTTCACCATCTGTCAAATGATGAGAGTCGGAAATTTGCTTCCGAAGATCCTCATTGATCTTTTTCAATGCATTGACTTTTTCTTTCAGTACCTTCTTTTCATCACGATAGTTCTTTGACTTATCCAAACAATTTGCAGCTGAATAAGCAAACTTCTGAAGTTCTAATTTGAGCATTTCAATCTTATCATCATCAGAAAAATATTCCATCTTGAATATCTGATTTGATTTGATTTGCAATAAGAACTTGTACTGAAAGTTAGTCCAGATAAAATCAGATAAAAAAAACTGAATAATTTGACTATATCAGGAATTGGCGCAAAAAGCACAATTTGCGCTAATTAACGTTGGCGCAAAAGTCAAACTTTGCGTGATAAGAAGCTGGCACACAATAGTTTTGCGCGAGAAGCGGGTCGCGCGAACTGGAAGGTTTGCGCGAGACGTGTATGGCGCAAAGCAAACTTTTCGTGAGAAGTGGGTCATGCGAAAGAAGATTTTCGCGAGAGGTGGGTGGCGCAAACAGGGGTTTGCGTGAGTCACGGATAGCGCAAAAGTAACTTTGCGCGATTAAGTGTTAGCGCAAAAGTAACTTTGCGCGAATAACTTTGAAGACCTTCTTTTGAATCTGGCGCAAACCTTGCTATGAACTGGCATAAACTTGAACTTTGCGCCAGTTCGTCCCTGCAACTTTGAAATTCGACTAAAAACCTATCTAGACTTCGATTTAGCAGTCCCAAATTTGACAAATCGACCACTAACAGTTTTAGAATAGATTACAAGCCTTTGATTTCCAAAATACTCACTTTTTTTTGAGAATTTGATCGATGGAACAGTGATGATAATCTTGTGAACTGTTTTGCAACAAAATCACAAAAATTGAATCATTTGAAGATCTATACTGGAATTAAACACTACCAACTCGATCTAGCACACTCACTAATCGATCAAGACCTGATCGATTTCAACTTCAAAAACACACTAAAACTCAAAAATGATTTTGAAATGAAGAACACAAAGTCGTTCTTTTAAAAACTTGATTTGAATCTGTTTTTCAGGCTCTGATACCAATTGTCGGTCCACAATATATCAAGTTCTTATCAAAACAATAACACATATGATTACCAACCTGTTTAGATTATAAATCAAAGAATACAGGATTGATGTTTGTTCTTGAAGCTCTCGTTTTTCTCTCTGATGAACAGTAAAGTGTGTGTGTGTGTTTGATCTTGTTTCTAAGTTAGCTTGTCTAACACACTTGCTACATAATATCTAAAGAAAGATATTATATCTAAACTAAATAATATCTACCTAATATCTAATAACATAGATATTTAGAAATAATAATAAAATACTAAAAACTAAACTTTGACATTTTATTACAAACGACATTAGACTTATATTAAGAGTTGACTTTCCAGCATTAGCTTCAGATTGGATCTTTAGATTGGATGATCTTGAATCCAATAGATCTGTCCGCTAACACTTTCCTTTTTGCATGAGTACGCACCCAAGACCCATCTTGGATGCATCGCTATAAACTACAAAATCCTCTTACCTTTCCGGCAAGGATAAGATCGGGGCTTCACACAACTTCTTCTGCAAGGTCCGGAAAGTTTTCTCTTGAGATCCGGTTCATACGAACTTCACATTCTTTTTGGTTAAGGCGGTCAATGCAGAAGCAATCTTGGAGAAATCTTGGATGAATCTTCGGTAGTAACCCGTCAATCCCAAAAAGCTTCGGATTTCGGATGGACTCTTGGGAGGTTCCCAATTCATCATAGCTTCTATCTTCGCACGATCCACTTTCACTCTGTCTTTCATGACCACATGCCCTAAAAACTGCACTTCCTTCAACCAGAACTCACACTTGGAAAATTTCGCATAAAGTTTCTCCATCCTTAAAACCTCCAAAATATCACAAAGGTGACACGTGTGCTCAGATTCGTCCTTGGAGAAAATGAGAATGTCGTCAATGAACACAATGACCGACTTATCAAGGGAAGGTTGACACACGCGGTTCATTAAGTCCATGAACACCGCCGGGGCATTCGTCAAGCCAAAGGGCATCACCAAGAACTCGTAGTGGCCATAGCGTGTCCTAAAAGCGGTCTTCTGAATGTCATCCTTCTTGACCTTTACTTGATGGTAACCCGAACGTAGATCAATCTTTGAAAAACAACCCGATCCTTGAAGTTGGTCGAACACGTCATCAATTCTAGGGAGTGGGTATTTATTCTTTACGACCATCTTATTCAATTCCCTATAATCGATGCACATCGGCATGGTGCCATCTTTCTTCTTCACAAACAAGACCGATGCTCTCCACGTTGTTTAGCTCGGTCTCACGAAACCCTTCTCGAGAAGGTCTTGTAACTGACCCATCATCTCTTTCATCTCTGACGGGGACAAACGATATGGAGCTTTGGCTATCGGATCCGCTCCCGGTGCTAGATCAATCTTGAACTCCACCTGGCGATCGGGTGGTAAACCAGGCAAGTCATTCAGGAACACATCGGGGAATCCTCTTACCACTTCTACTTCTTCTAGCCTTTTCTTCTCGAGTTTGGCGTCTATAACATACGCCAAAAAGTATGAGCATCCTTTCCATAAACACTTTCTTGTCTTCATCATACTGATGATCGCTACTTCGTCTTTTCGCCTCTCGCCGTACACGGTCATAGGCTCATCATCCGGAGTTAGAATCCGAATCAACTTTTTCATACAAAGAATCTCGGCATGGTTATCCGCTAACTAGTCCATTCCAATGACCACATCGAAACTTCCGATAACCATAGGTATCAAGTCAACCGGGAATTCCTTCCCTTTGATTTCCAACTTACAACCCCTAAGGACATCCCAAACCACTACTTGATCTCCACCCGCTAACTCTACCACTAGGGCATCCTTTAGACTAAGAGTAGGTACGAATAACTTTGGACAAAAAGAACTTGACACAAACGAAAAGCTATCTCCCGAATCAAATAAAACGCATGTAGGTACGAAGTTTAGGAGAAACGTACCCGACACTACATCCGTCGATGCCTTCTCCTCCTCAGTCGTCATCTGGAACGCTCTCTCTGTTGCTTTCAGAGGGTCCACTTTATTTCCTCCGCTGAAACCTGTCTTCGCCTTCGGGCACTCGCTCCTAATGTGACCCGACTCCTTGCACCCAAAACAAATTTGTCCTCTGATCGGGCAATCTCGGAAGTTATGGTCGGGCTTTCCATATTTAAAGCACGGTTCAGACCCCGAGTTACAAGGGCCGAGATGTTTGCTCCGACACTTGGAGCACCATGGAACATCCCGTCTAGGGCCGACTCCCCGTTGATTGTTGTTGAATGGTCTCAGTCTTTTGGAGGGTATCGAACTCCCCTCCCATCTTCTAATCTCAATTACTCTGCTCCTCTCTACCATGATTGGACCATAGGAATCTTCCACCAACTGCGCCTCTTCGATTTCCCCTCGGAGAGTAGATGCTCTAGATACCCGTACCAAGTTCTTCATCTATGACGGTAAGCCTTTGGTGTAGGCCTTGATCTTATCTTTCTCAGTCGGGACCAAATATCCCACCAGAACCAGTTTGTCCATAAATTGGCAGTTGTACTCTTTCAATGACAAGTTTCCCTTCGTCAGATTTCGGAATTCCTCCTCTATTCGGTCCATGGCCCACTCATTACAAAATTCTTCCATCAACTTCTTCTTAAAGGTCGACCAACTCAATTTAGCCAATATCATGGCCTCGACTGAAAAGGAGTAAACATTCCACCACGTTAGGGCCACCCCTTTCAACATCTGGGAACCAAATGTGGTCTTTTGGCCTTCTCCACACTCACTTGATCTGAAAGCCTGCTCTATCTGTAACGCCCTAAAATCTAAGCGTTTCAAAAACTTGAAAACTTTGCAATAATATGTTTATAATTTGAGGAGAATTAAAACCTGTGACAATTTGTAAGCATTAAAGTTTCACAAATGACATCACCCCGAAAGAAAGGGGGAAAAGTATAAGTGTTTACAAATTCATACACAAGAAATGGAAAGAGGAGCAACAACCTGTTTAATCTGAGAAAATTCTAGTTTAGATTATAATTGGGTATTGTCATCTAATCCCCAGAATATCGATAATTGGTAAAGACCACACTATATCTTGTCAAATGCTATGTCCCCAAAAATGTCGCCCTGACTCTCCACTCAAGGTTTGTCCATCCCTTCTCTAATCGAACCTAATACGAACACCAAAACAAACAAGTGTTAGGCTTGAATCCTAGTGAGAACATTCAAGGATATATAATAGCAAGGAAGTAAGGCATAAATGAACATTTAACAATAAGTATAATTGTGATAATAAGGAATCCTTCAACATCGAATCAATGCGACACGGGGGAAACCCGTTCCACCATAAGTTGTGACGGAATACAAGAGTAAGTCACAACCCTTGTGGAGGACATAGTCGGATTGGTTATTTACCGGCATCAACTCTATCCATGTATCTATAGCCGTTAGAACATCAACTCTATCCATGAATCTATAGTTCAATGTAAATATGGTTTCAACTCAATCCGAGCCTTATCCCAAAGAGTCGCCAAGTTCAACCCTATCCATAGATCTATACCTTGGGATCTCACCATTCCAAACTATACTTGATTCACCAACGTAACAAGTTGCATTTTACTATAAGTCCCAAAGACACGAATCTCATATAGCATCATGTTATTACAAGATAAATAAAAGAGATCTATCCCACATTTCCTTTCAAGTAATCTTAAATACCTTTCAACAATTTAAACACTTTATCATAATCTTTCACATAACCAACAATCATTAGTCCATTTAGATTAAGACTCACCCAACTTACTTTCTAGTCATAAACCCAATCATATCTTTTTCCCCATTTAATTTCCACATACTCCATGGTACACAAATAACTCATAAAACATCATTTCCTACTCTTTTAAGTTGTCATATTTCTTAATATTCCAAGAAAGTCAAAACCCTAGTTTTGGCCCCAAAGTTCCCAATGTTTTATCTTAGCAAATATGGACAAATAGTTAAAATAACATAGATAATGGTTTACATAAAGCAAGTAAGCATAAATGGGAAGAATGTACTCACAAAATGGGTTTTGATAAAAACCCCAAATCCTAGTTTGATTTTCTTGAAGGAGGTGATGATAGAGGTGGTGATAAAACTTACAGAAATTTCACGGGCGTTACAATCCTCCCTAACATGGAAATGATTTCGTCCTCGAAATCAAACCTGAGCGAACAGGTGAGGGTATCTCCTCTTCATGTCCTCCTCCGCTTCCCAAGTCACGTTGGCTCCCCGGTGGTGATTCCACTGGACTTTAACCATGGTGACTTCTTTATGACGGAGTTTCTTGGATTTTCTCTCCAAAAGGGCTTCAGGTTCCTCAATCCAAAGGTTACCCTCCTCCACTCTTATTTTCGAAAGGGGAATGATGCTTTCCTCTTCCGCCAAACACTTCCGAAGATAACAAATATGAAACGTGTTGTGGATCCCGTTCATTTCCGGTAGAAGTTCCAGTTGGTAGGCTTGCAAGCCCACACGCTTGAGCACTTTAAACGGTCTAAGGAAACGAGGACTCAACTTCCCACGTTTTCCGAACCGGATAATACCCTTCCATGGTGATACTTTAAGCATCACACGGTCGCCCACTTGAAACTCCATCGGTCGCCTCTTCTTATCGGCGTAGCTCTTTTGCCGATCCTGAGCTGATTTCAACCGTTCTCGAATGCCTTTAACTTTATCAGTCGTCTCTTGCACAACTTCGGGTTCGGCGAATTGCTTTTCTCCCGCTTCCATCCAACACACGGGAGTTCGACACTTCCGCCCATACAACGCCTCGAATGGTGCCATTCCGATGCTCGAGTGGTAGATATTGTTGTAAACAAACTCCACCAAAGGTAGGTGAGAGTCCCTACTACCCCTAAAATCGATGACACAAGACCTTAGAATGTCTTCAAGCATTTGGATCGTTCACTCGCTTTGACCGTCGGTTTGTGGATGGTAAGCCGTACTCAACTTTACTCGCATACCAAGCTCCTTCTGAAAGCCATCCCAAAAGTTCGAAGTGAACCGTCTGTCGCGATCCGACACAATCGACAAGGGCACCCCATGCCTCGAGACAACTTCATCGATGTAGAGTTTTGCTAACTTGTCCATCGGTAAGGTTTCGTGCATAGCCAAGAAATGAGCGCTCTTAGTCAACCGATCCACTATTACCCAGATGGTATCGTGACCTCGAAGAGTTTTAGGCAACTTCGTCACGAAGTCTATGGTAATATGCTCCCACTTCCACTCGGGGATTTCTAAGGACTGAAGACTCCCATACGATCGTTGATGTTCGGCTTTCACTTGTAAGCACGTCACACAACGCTCTACGTAACGCGCCACATCAAGTTTCATTATCGGATACCAATAATGTAATTTCAAGTCCCTGTACATCTTCATACTCCCCGGATGAATGGAATACTTGGACTTGTGAGCATCCTCAAGAAGTAGCTTCCGGTTGCCCCCAACTTTGGGCACCCATATACGGCCGTTGAACAACTTTACCCCATGGCTATCTTCCGTTAATAGCAAACGTTGCTTTGTCATAACTTCATCTTTGAGATTTTCTTCCAACAAGGCTTCTACTTGGGATGTCTTGATCTTCTCAATAAGACTTGACACCAACTCGATTCTTGAAAGGGTAGTCCGAATGCTTCCGCTATAGTCCTTCCGAATTAACACATCGACCACTACGTTCGCCTTACCGGGGTGGTAAAGCAACTCACAATCGTAATCTTTGAGCAACTCGAACCATCTCCTTTGCCTCCTGTTTAACTCTTTTTGATCAAAGACATATTTTAGACTCTTATGATCCGTTTAGAGTGTACATCTCGTGCCATAGAGGTAATGCGCCAAAGTTTCAAGGCAAACACCACCGCCGCTAACTCCAAATCGTGGGTAGGATAATTCTTCTCGTCAATTTTGAGCTGCCTCGAGGCGTAGGCGATCACCTTGACTCTTTGCATCAACACGCATCCTAATCCCATTTTCGAAGCGTTGCTATAGACCAAGAAGTCTTTCGACCCTTCGGGTAGCGACAAGATGGGAGCTTCACACAACTTCTTTTGTAAGGTCCGGAACACTTTTTCCTGCATTTCGGTCCAAACGAACTGCACATTCTTCCGAGTTAAAGTCGTCAAGGAAGAAGCGATCTTGGAGATGTCTTGGATGAATCTCCAATAATAGCCCACCAAACCCAAGAAGCTTCGGATTTCGTACGGACTCTTGGGAGGCTCCCAATTTATCATGGCTTCAATTTTGGAAGGGTCCACTTTCACTCCGTCTCAAGTGACAACGTGACCCAAGAATTTCACCTCTTCAAGCCAAATATCACATTTGGAAAATTTGGCGTACAATCTTTTCTTCGTCATCACTTCTAGGACTTCACGAAGGTGTTGCTCGTGTTCCAACTCACTTTTGGAATACACGAGTATGTCATCAACAAATACGATGCCTGACTTGTCGAGTAATGGTCGACACACTCTATTCATCAAATCCATAAACACCGCCGGTGCGTTCGTTAGGCCAAACGACATTACGAGGAATTCATAATGACCATAACACGTCTAAAGGCCGTCTTCGTGACGTCTTATCCTCTCACCTTCACTTGGTGGTATCCCGAACGTAAGTCGATCTTGGAGAAACACCCCACTTCTTGGAGTTGGTCGAACAACTCGTCTACCCTCGGAAGCAGGTACTTTTTCTTCACCGTTGCCTTGTTCAACTTACGGTAATCGATGCACATTCTCATCGTACCATCCTTTTTCTTGACAAACAAGCCCGGAGCTCCCCAAGGCGACGAGCACGGTCTTATGAAACCCTTTTCTAAAAGCTCTTGGAGTTTAGCCATCATATCTTGTATCTCCGATGGCGCCAACCGGTAAAAGATCTAGCAATAGGAGCCGCTCCTGGCACGAGGTCGATCTGGAACTCCACTTGACGGTTGGGTGGTAACCCGGGCAAGTCATCCGGAAATACGTCGGGAAACTCGCGTACTATCTTCACATCTTCATGTTTTAATTTCTCAGGCTTGGTGTCGATCACGTAGGATAGGAAAGATAAGCATCCTTTCACCAAGCACTTGCGCGCCTTATCCATGGTGATGATTGCCACCACTAGGATCGGGAAGTCGGATTAGTTTCTTGGAGCATGCGATCTCGTCATGATTGTTCGCCAACCAGTCCATGCTGATCACCACATCAAAACCTCCAATAATCATAATTCTTTCCCTTCGATTCCGAAAGTACACTTCCTCATAACATCGCGGATTAGAACTTGACTACCATTTTCTATCTCTACCACTAACGCGTTCTCTAGACTATTAGTGGGCATAGCAAGCTTTTGACGAAACGACTTAGATAAGAAAGAGAAACTAGCACCAGAATCAAATAGCACACGAGCAGGTACGGAGTTTAGGAGAAACGTACCCAATACCACATCGGTGGACGCCTTGGCCTTGTCGGCTGTCATCTGGAAGGCTCGATCGGGAATTCTTGGATGGTTTTTCTTCTTCACTAGCGTCCCTCCCGCTTTCAACTTCGGGAACTCACTTCGAATATGGCCCGGTTCCTTGCATTCATAACATATGAATCCTTGGGTCGGGAAATTCTCGTGCATGTGTCCTGGTTTCCCATACTTGAAACAGTTCATCCCGCTAGAGGTACACGGACCGAAATGTTTGTTTCGTCATTTCGGGAACCACCTAGCTTCCCGCCTAGGCTCGGTCCCACTATTGAAGTTGTTGTTGAAAGTTCACGATTTCTTGGAGGGTAAAGAATTGCCTTCCCATTTCCTCTTCTCAGTCGCCCCGACCCTCTCTTCGCGGCTTTGAGCGTAAACATCTTCCATGACCTTGGCCTCATCAATGGCCTCACGGAGAGTAGATGGTTTGGCATTGCAAACCATATACATCATGTCCGCTGGCAACCCCTTCAAGTACGCCTTCACCTTATCGCTTTCAGTTGGGGTCGCATGTCCCACTAGATCAAGCTTTTCTACAAACTTCCTTGAATAATCTCTCACTGACATGTTACCTTTCTTGAGGGTCCGAAACTCATCAACAATTCGGTCCATCGCCCTCTCATTGCAATAATGTTCCATCAACTTCTTCTTGAAGGCATCCCACGACAACTGAGCAAGAATAGCAACATCAAGGGTAGACCTAGTGATGTTCCACCATCGATGTGCATGGCCTCTTAGCATTTGGGAAGCGAATCTTACTTTCTATTCTTCCCCGTACTCACTGGAACCAAAAGCTTGCTCAATCACCTGAATCCAGTTTATACAATTAACTGGGTCATCGGATCCTGAGAACTCAGGTGGTTTACTACAAAGGAAGGTTTTGTAGGAGCAACTCTTTCTGCCCATATGAGCACCGACAACCGCGTGCTCTTCCATCCTGATCCTGTTTCCAGTACCTCCCAACCGACCATCGCATTCTCGGCAATCACTTCGGCCTCCTGAGAATAGCATCTCTATCCTCCAACATCTTCAGGAAAGCCTCATGCTGCTTCTCTATAGCCGACGTCACCAACTGCATGACACTGGCCATCATATCGGCTTGTTGGTTGGCCTCGCGAATAACCGGGTTCATGGATGCCAACTCCACTCTAGGCATGTGCTCCACCTCTCCGGTAAATATCGGCGACATATTAGGAGGGACTATATTCACCACTCTATTCACCGGATTCGGAATGGATGTGCTATCTTCGTGCACTTCCTTTTCCACTATCGTTCGGCTTCGAGTATTCACCATGATGGACACAGGCTGCCACACAAGTACGAGAGAGAATAAGAGATTCGATCGAAACATAAAGGCAACGTACCAATACACTCATCAATCGTCATGACATTAGTAAATCAAGCATGCTCACGTAACAATATATTCATAATGGTATTAGATAAGTGCAATTATGAACACATCATACCCAAGGATTCTCGTTACCATGATCATAATTCGAAATTCATGCAATTCCGTCGACTCTAAGACTGTCTCATCCTACTGTTTCTAACCAATCCTCACAAATCACAACTTAATCATTACAGCTTAAGTCTAGACATCTTATGATTGAGCCTAGTTCACTTAAGCTAATGCTCTGATACCAACTTGTAACGCCCTAAAATCTACACGTTTCAAAAACTTAAACTTTTCAATAATAGGTTTATAATTTGAGGAGAATTAAAACATGTGACAATTTGTAAGCATTAAAGTTTCACAAATGACCCCGAAAGAAAGGGGGAAGAATATAAGTGTTTACAAATTCATACACAAGAAATGGAAAGAGGAGCAACAACCTATTTAATCTAAGACAATTCTAGTTTAGATTATAATTGGGTGTTGTCATCTAATCCCAAAATATCGATAATTGGTAAAAACCACACTATATCTTGTCCAATGCTATGTCCCCAAAAATGTCGCCCTGACTCTCCACTCAAGGTTTGTCCATCCCTTCTCTAACCAAACCTGATATGAACACCAAAACAAACAAGTGTTAGGCTTGAATCCTAGTGAGAACATTCAAGGATATATAATAGCAAGGAAGTAAGGCATAAATGAACATTTAACAATAAGTATAATTGCGATAATAAGGAATCCTTCAACATCGAATCCAATGCGAAACGGGGGAGACCCGTTCCACCATAAGTTGTGACGGAACAAAAGAGTAGGTCACAACCCATGTGGAGCACATAGTCGGATTGGTTATTTACCGGCATCAACTCTATCCATGAATCTATAGTTCAATGTAAATATGGTTTCAACTCATTCCGAGCCTTATCCCAAAGAGTCACTAAGTTCTACCCTATCTAAGGATCTATACCTTGGGATCTCACAATTCCAAACTATACTTGATTCACCAACGTAACAAGTTGCATTTTACTATAAGTCCCAAAGACACGAATCTCATATAGCATCATGTTATTACAAGATAAATCAAATAGATCTATCCCACATTTCCTTTCAAGTAATCTTAAATGCCTTTCAACAATTTAAACACTTTATCATAATCTTTCACATAACCAAGAATTATTAGTCCATTTAGATCAAGACTCACACAACTTACTTTCAAGTCATAAACCCAATCATATGTTTTTCCCCATTTAATTTTCACACACTCCATGGTACACAAATAACTCATAAAACATCATTTCCTACTATTTTAAGTTGTTATGTTTCTTAATATTCCAAGAATGTCAAAACCCTAGTTTTGGCCCAAAAGTTCCCAATGTTTTATCTTAGAAAATATGGTGCAAATAGTTAAAATAACATAAATAATGGTTTACATAAAGCAAGTAAGCATAAATGGGAAGAATGTACTCACAAAATGGGTTTTGATAAAAACCCCAAACCCTAGTTTGATTTTCTTGAAGGAGGCGATGATTTATGTTCTTAGCTTGAATCTTTGGTTGGTACACTTTGATTTGAGCAATAAATGAGGTAGTGGGACTTAGAGAAACCCTAGAATCGTTCTTGGTGTTGAGAGAGGTTTTGAGAGAGTATTAAATGAGTTGGAAGTGTATTAAATGAGAAAAGAGGCAAAAATCCTGTTTTTATCACTTCAGTCGCCGTCGGCGATAGTGACAACGCGACTATGCCCTGGGCATAATCGCCGGGCATAGTCGCCCACTTCGGGGCACTCACGGTACAACTCCTGCGAGATTGCCCCGTGATTAGGGGTGTAAATAGGTCAGGTTGGGTTGGGCTCGGGTTCAACCCATTTATTAATTGGGTTGAGAATCTCAACCCAACCCAACCTATTTAATTAAATGGGTTGAGATTTTCAACCCAAGCCAACCTATTGGGTTGATGGGTTGGTAGCGGGTTGATCTGTTTATGATTTTTTGAACCCAACCTGTTAAATAAATGGGTTGAACCTGGGTTGACCCATTTAAATTTAAATTTGTAAATGAAATAAAAATGCTTAAACTACTTCATTCCACGACAAATACACAACGACAAAGTCAAATAAATTGTTCGAAGTTTAATAAAACACAACCATAAAGTAAAATAAATAGTTTAAAGTTTCCCACAACCAAAAAAGTTTCTAAGTAATTCGACTTGCACTTTCATCGACTCCAATTTCACTCTCGGTACTACTTTCCTCTTGATCTTCCATCTTCTCCGTCATGATTGCTCCACATAACGCCTTAAGTTGCGATTCCATTTGTGCTATAGAAATAAATAAATTAACCAACTTAGTCGTGAACTCGTCGTGGACTCCTAGTTGAACACTGGAACTCGTCGTGGACTGCAGTCGTCGTGGAACAATGGAAGTCTGGAACTCGTCGTGTGTCAGGATCGAATTCTCAACAAGAAACAATTCTCAGAAACAATATCAAAGAAGTTTGCGGAATAACACTTTGATATTCAATGAAACAGTAAATTAACACAGTAAATATAAAGAACAAACTGTAAACTTGTATTGAATGCTTTGAAGTTACAAGATTACACACTCAACCTCAATATTGATGAACAGGCTCACCAATACGAATTCTACTTCTCTAGAATTAGGATCTATGCCTTGAGGTTGATTTTTTTCTCTAGAACTAAAACTTAGAATGATTTTTTTTTTTACATATACTGAATAAAAAGATAATTACAATAAATAAAATATCTTCAGGATATCTTCCATGTATATCTCTAAGCTTCCATGTATATCTTCAGATTATCCAGCTGTTATCCTTTCATGCGAATCTTCATCATATAAGCAGTATTAATCATAAGCAGCATTAATACTCTGAGCAGTATTAACTCTAGCAGTACTAACCATGCTCAGCAGCATTAATCTCTTCAAGCAGTACTAACCACTAGCAGTACTAACTAGTTAAGCAGTACTAACTTTGACTAGCAGTATTAATTCTACTAGCAGTAGTAACACTCAACAATATTAACCTTTAAGTCTTCTAGCAGTAGTAACTTTGAACCAGCAGCATTAACCATACTTGATGAATTCTTCAGTTCCCAACAATCTCCCCCTAACTTGACTTTTAGGAAGAGAAGTCAAGTTCTTCAAATTTTCTTCAAGATGCTCCCAAAACTCTATCATGGCCTAAATTCTAGTGTTTGCATCCAATCCCAAACTCTGATTAATTGTTCTTTGAATCAAGTATTTAGCCATTTCTGAATCTGGAACACATCTTAACTTGCTTCAATCTGCTATGATTGTACACTCTATCCACTAGGAAGTATTCAGTGTGATTTAAATCCAAAGTCACTGTATATACTCCACTAATTTCATATAGAGTCCAACTGTTGACTGACTTGAATACATTCTTGATCACATGCTCTACTTCTTCAGGTTTAAACATCATACACAGATACTCCATTACCAGTTTTGTAATTGAAATCTCTGGAGCCTTCAGTATATCTGCATACAACTTCATTCCTATCTCAAACATCTCTTCAAGATCTGACCTAGAGCATGTTCTTACAATCTTTGCCCAAGTATTGAACACCTCATACTTTTCATCCTTCCTTTTTAGCCTTATGTATTCCTTTCCATCCACTGTCAATGTATCCCAGAGAATGACCTCAGGAGGCTTAACTCCTACAGGTTCTGCTGAAATTGGTTCAGGCACTTTGTCCATCACTACCATATACAAATTTACATCATCTGTGTTTGATGGCTCTTTCTGTTTAGATGACTCAGGTGCCCCTTCTTCTTCAGCAACTTTCTCATCCTCTCCTTCAGATACTCTAGGCTTCTTAGTTGACTTTCTCCTTGCCATCATCTTGGTTCTCTTTAAAGTCCTTAGACTTTCACCCAGAGTAGCTTCTTTCTTTGATGGTGTTTCCTTCTCATCTGGAAAGGGCTTTTGTATCAGAAGATCATTACTTTCTTTCATCCTCTTCTCCATCTCCACCCTTGCAATTTCATTTCCCTGAAGCTTTCTCATCTCTGAATCATATAGCTCTTTAATCTTCTCAAAAGACATTTTGGAGAACATCTCCTTTTTGACTCCTACAGCACCTTTGAGAAATATAATCATCTTGTTTCTCTCTTGGGTACCTAGGAAAGTCTTTGAGGGTTGTCTCTTCTTTACAACTGTTTTCACCACTGATTTCTTCATAGTTGCAGCTTTCTTCTGTGCAATTTCAGTTTCCAGACTCAGTTGATAAGCTTCATTCAGTTCAGCAGCTAGAGCCTTTGCCATCTCCCTGTCCTTTTCCACCTGAACTCTTTCTTCCTTTTCAATATCCTCTTGCATCTTCCTGGCTAAGGCTTCATCTGATTCAACCAACCTTTGCTTCTTGACTGGTTGATCAGATTCCACCATTTTTGCTTTTCCTTTGTCTTTGTTCATTGCCTTCTTGCTATTATCTTTCTTGATCACTTCACCTTGATCTTTGATGATTACTCCTTTGGTCTTTGAAGTAACCTTGGAAGTATCATTCTTGGCTTTAAGTAAGGTTTCTGCAATCTCAAGATCTGTTAATACTTCTTTCACTGTTTTTGCTGCTTTATTTATGTCAGCAGTAGTAACCGTTTCTGCTGCTTTATTTATGTCAGCAGTAGTAACCGTTTTTGCTGCTTCTTGTGTTTCTATTGGCACTGAATCTCTTTCTGTTTCTGCTTCCTGCTCCCCCTCAACATCAAATTTCTCTCCATCAAGCTCCCCCTCTCTTGTGGCTTCTTCCATGTTGATCTCCCCCTTTTTGGGAGCATCATTCTCATATTTCCTTCTCCTTAGTTGGAATTGCTTTCTCTTCTTCCTCTGTACCAGACTGATCACCATCTTCTTCAGCTTAGCAATCTGTACTTGTTGTGACAGAATGACCAGCTTCAGTTCTTCAATTTCTTTGCCTTGTTTGAGAACATCTTGATTGATGTTCCCCATTGTTTCCATCAATTCATAGTAAGTATATCTGTCCTCACCCTCTCCAGAAGTGTTACCCTCTTTTGAAGGATCATTGGATCTTTTTGTAGTGAAAGTCTTCTGCCTAGCAGAAGCACTATCCACCCCCTTGGTTTCTTGGCACCAGGGACCTTTGAATGATTGCTCATTCAAAGTTGCCATGGGTGAGGTCTTATTAATGGTACCACTGTCCTTCTCTGTGCTAGCAGAAGTAGTGGCAGCCTCAGTACCCATATGCTCTACCTCCTCCTCAGAGAGCACCTCCTTTGGGTTGGGAGACACCCTGTTGGTTTCCCTTTGGATATTCTCTAAGGAAGAAGTCTCCCTTAGAGGGCTTAAAGGCTGAGTGGGTGATGGTACAAGAAGGGAAGGAGCCTTCTTTACCTGTTTTCTTTGATAAGTTTGGGTGATTGGTGAAGTTGGTTTGTCAAGAAGAGACTGAGGAATTGATTTAGAGAGGGAAGGTTGGGATTGGCTAGCAGTGGGTTGGTCTAATGGGGGCCTTGACCCTGCTACCATACCTTCATTGGTTTGGGACACCACCATCATTGTAGAGAACAATGGGGTGTCAACTCCTTCCGAGTCCCCAGCAGATCTTCTCATATTTGAGAAAACCTTGCCTTTGGGGGGTTTAGGTACATATACCCCAACAGGTTGAGGTATATCCGTCAATTCATGAGTAATAACTTCTTGGACAAACCTGGGGTACATAAAGAAGCTCTTTTTGTTTCCCATGTTTGAGACAAGATCACTGAAAATCATTTTAGAAAAGTTATACTTTCTGGCAGTGGCCAAGCACACCAAAGCATAAGCAATGGTGCTGATGAACTCACTCCATCCAGTAGTCTTTTTGGAGAATTAGGAACCCAAGCCAAAGTGGTCTTGGGTACCCCTTTCTCATCAAAATACTTGCATTCTTTCTTGACAAGATTTTTGAACTTTAACTCCTCATTCTTGGAGTACTTTGTTACAATAATAGGCTTGGAAATATTTTTGCTAGAATCAGTACTGTTTTTAGAAGTACTCACTGCCTTAGCAGCACTTGCATGCTTAGCAGTACTAACCTTGTTAGCTGTAGTAACTGTGTTAGCAGCAGTAACTGTGTTGGCAGTATTAACCTTTGAAGAGGTACTAACAGTATTAGCAGCATTAATATTTTCAGCAGTACTAACATAGGTAGCAGCAGTAACCATGTTAGCAGTACTAACAGTTTTAGTGCTTCTAGGCACCCACATTTTGACACTTTCTTTTAAAATCTTTTTCTTCATGGGGCCTTTCCTTTCACCATGTTTCTTTATCACATGTTTCTTTCCAGCCTTCCTATAACCAACAGGTTTTTGCACAAATCTTTGAAAGGTCATCTGTTGGTTAATAGGATTAAAGAAGCAATTTTTAGCCAAATGATTTAACTTGCCACATATGAAGCAAGGTTTTGGTCTATTGATTTTACTCAGATCAACTCCTTGCTTCTGAGCCCATTGATTATTCCAGTTTCTTTGATTTCCTCTTTTTAAACCAGAATTTAGGCTCTTGGCTTTACTGCAATCACACTGTTTACAAGATCCAGGATTCACAACCGTGGTTTGTTTGTAATGAACCTTGTTATCCTTTCCTTTTGTCTTCTCTATCTCCTTGGACTTGACCCAAGTTTTCCCACATCCCTCATTGGTGATAATATTGTTTTCTAATGGTATCTTTTTACTCACATCATTATCCCTATACTTACTGGCTTCTTTCTCAGTTAAATCCTTAATTACTACTTCATCCAAAGGATCTATCTTAAAGGCTTTCTCAGATAAGTCCTTTTTCTCCTTGGTTTCTAACAAGTCTGAAGTAGGAGAGATATAATTGTTGTTGTAAGGAGGAGGTGTATTGTTGTATCCAATACCAGGCTTCATCTTGTCATGAATCTGAGCCTTTAGAAGAGAATCCATTGCTTTTGAAGCATATGAAAACTTTTCTATGTCAAGTTTAACTTTACACAGTTCCTCTTTCAGCCTATCACTCTCTTCTAAGGATTTAAACAGTTTGGTCTCTAACTCATTCTTTTCCCACTTCCAATAGTTTGTGTCATAAGAGTGTTGAAGTTCATTAGCTTGAAAGCCTTTGATTTGCTCTTCAAATCTCTCTACTATCAACACATAATCTCTTCTGTCCTTTTCTAATCTTTTGAGGTCATCACACATACTTTGATTGTGATCCCTGTATCTTGTGACAGTGTCAATGCAAGATTTAGTACAAATATTAGAAATTACCTCAGAGGGAAGATCAGACACTTCTGCCATAAGATCTTGATTCTGAATGGCTTCCTCAGCTTGATCACTCCAGTCAAATCCCATTCCTTGTTGAGAAACAAGGGCTTGAGCAGGATTCTTGTTTTGATTGTAGCCTCCATTCTGAGCTTGTTGGTGGTTGTTGTTTGGAACAACACTCCTGCATTCTCTAGCAAAGTGTCCTTTCATGTGACACTTATAACATTCCACCTTGGTCTTGTCAAAACCAGCTCCATCTTCTCTTCTTTGAGAGAAGTTATTCCTTCCTGTTCTTTTAATGAATTTCTTCACCCTCATTGATAACATGGCCATCTGCCATTTAATATCCATCTCCTCCAGGTCATCAGGGTGAATTTGATCCAGATCATCATTAATCAAAGAATTGCTGCTATGACTGGACAAAAAGGCTTCAAAGATAGTTTCAGTGCCTTTTTCTGAACTTACTCCACTGGCAGTACTAACTGCTTCAGGGTTGGCAGTAGTATCAGTGGATGCTGAGAGAATTGCAGCATTGTGGATATAACCAGAGGGCTTCTTCTTGGTTTCTACCTCAGTTTCAAAAACTCTTAGATCATTGTATAGATCATCAAGTTCTTTCTCTTCCAGATTGTCACTCTGTCTATATGAGACAGTGTACATAGTCCATTCATCCCCAAGAGATCTGAGGAACTTTCTGTTGATATCATCTTGTTCCATCTTTACTCCTACAGTAGCCAGTTCACCTATGAGTTTGTTGAACCTATCAAAAGTTTGAGTCATAGACTCATTCTTTGAGGAAGTGAAGTTCTCATACTGCTGCTTTAGAACATCTCTTTGATTTCTTTTGATGCTTTTAGTTCCAGCAAATCTTTTCTCTAGAGCATTCCAGAGAATCTGAGCATCAGTGCAGTTGCAAAATTGATGCTGATATTCATTGGGGATGGCCAAGAGCAGAGTGCTCAAGGCCTTCATCTCTGTCTGTCTGATCTTCCTCTCACCATCTGTCTTTGGTGGAGGTCTTTTCCCATATGCTCCTATCCTTCCAGCTTCAGAAGGACCATTCTCAATGATATCCCACATTGAGTAGTCAGTGAGAAGAATATATTGTGTGATTCTGATCTTCCACATGTCAAACTCACTGGGTTTGAGCATTGGAACCTTAGAGACCAAAATACTGCTTGATTCTGTAAGATTTTCCATGATGAATAGATGTTTCTGAGAGAGTTTGGCTCTGATACCACTTGTCAGGATCGAATTCTCAACAAAAATTAATTCTCAGAAACAATATCAAAGAAGTTTGCGGAATAACACTTTGATATTCAATGAAACAGTAAATCAACACAGTAAATATAAAGAACAAACTGTAAACTTGTATTGAATGCTTTGAAGTTACAAGATTACACACTCAACCTCAATATTGATGAACAGGCTCACCAATACGAATTCTACTTCTCTAGAATTAGGATCTATGCCTTGAGGTTGATTTTTTTCTCTAGAACTAAAACTTAGAATGAATTTTTTTTTTACATATACTGAATAAAAAGATAATTACAATAAATAAAATATCTTCAGTATATCTTCCATGTATATCTCTAAGCTTCCATGTATATCTTCAGATTATCCAGCTGTTATCCTTTCATGCGAATCTTCATCATATAAGCAGTATTAATCATAAGCAACATTAATACTCTGAGCAGTATTAACTCTAGTAGTACTAACCATGCTCAGCAGAATTAATCTCTTCAAGCAGTACTAACCACTAGCAGTACTAACTTTGACTAGCAATATTAATTCTACTAGCAGTAGTAACACTCAGCAATATTAACCTTTAAGTCTTCTAGCAGTAGTAACTTTGAACCAACAGCATTAACCATACTTGATGAATTCTTCAGTTCCCAACATCGTGGAAGTGTGGAACACTAGAACATTCGAGCAGAGGGAGAGGAGAGGACTCCGGCCGCCGTATGTAGAGTCGCCGTGAACAGAGCCAAAGAGGGTGGAGAGGAATGGTTTAGGAAGAATAGCGGCACCAATTTACTTTAGTGATTTAGGGTTTCAATTTCAACTTTCAAAATTTAATATAGAAGTTATATTATATTGATTAATAATAAAAATAAAAATATTAGGTAATATTATAATTGGGTTAGAATCAGGTTATAAATGGGTTAGAAACAGGTTGTAAATGGGTCGAAATCAGGTTGAAAACAGGTTGGAAATTTCAACCCAACCCAAACCCAATTAATAAATGGGTTAGGCGTGTTGACCCATTTAACTTAAATGGGTTGAAATTCTTAACCCAACCTGCTAATTTAGGGTTAGGTTCGGGTTGGGTTGGCGGGTTGGGTCACTTTTTGCCACCCCTACCCGTGATAGTGCCCATGGAAAACTCGCCGGGCACTATCGCCCTGCTCGTATTGCGTCCGAACAGGTGTTGGCGACTTTGACATCAGCGACAGTGACCATGTCACTGTCGCGTGGCACTATCACCTAGGACTCACGAGCTTTGAGTTTGTCAATGTTCTCGATTGTGAAAAGGATCCCGAACTAAACGATCAACAAGTAGGACTTATAATGCACATAAATAGAATGTGAGGCAAATTGGACAAGTAGCGAAATGATAAAACTTACAGAAATTTTACGGGCGTTACACCATCTCTCGAATCCAATTAAAACAAGCAATCGGATCATCTGAACCTTTGAACTCCGGCGGTCGGCAACCAAGGAAAGCCTTAAAGGTGAAAGTTTTCGCCACTTGCCTTGCTTCCGGGGTTGCGGTCTCATTAGTGGGAATTTCGGGTCCCGTACCCCCGGATCCCGCCACTAAAATGTTCTCCACGACCGCCTCATGTCTGCGGTTGTTAGTATCTCGGTACTCCAGTAGTTTTAGGAACATTTCTTGTTGTTGGGCCATCGCCGCATTCATGACTTGCATCATCCGATCCATCATCCTTGATTCCGGGGTCACTTCTTCCATTATCGGTTCGGATGAGACGATGTTGCGACGAGGCACATGCTCGGGCCCTCCACCCAAAACATTTTTGCGCCCGTGGGGGTAAATCCATCGTTGTAACTCTAGGGTGGTCAGTCGTAGATGCTGATTCCTCTTGGCCCTCCGGACGATTTCGAGTATTTACCATTGTCTGCCACACATATACGAGAACATAAATGAGATATAGATTATAAGAATTATAGACATGGAAACGTACTATTACATTATTAATCATCATAACAATGGAAAAAAGCATAATCACGTAAAAATTTTCATCACCATTACCACAATTCTCAATTAGGGTAATTTCCGTCGACTCTAAGACCATCCTATCTTAAGAGTTCTACCCATTCTCACACAATCGTAACGGAAAATCGCAACTTAAGTCTAGGTATTCTACATTCATACTTAGTTCACTTAAACTACTGCTCTGATACCAATTTGTAACATCCTAAATTCTAGAGGAAATTAAAAATTCGAAAATTCGGCAATATGACGGCTATAAAGTAAGTAAACCTGAATAAGTAATGACTTGACAATTCAATCCCAATGTAGCATCCCGAAATGGGAAATAAGGTTATGACATTTACAAAGTAAACCAAATGAAGAATAATATTCGACAACCTAATAATCTAACTTAGACAAGAAAGATTAAGGTCGAGTATCGCTATCCTTCTAAAATATGTGTCCACTATCATCATTGTCTCGGCCAATAAATCCTCCAAAAAGACCGCTCTCGACCCCAAAGTTGGCCACTCATTCTCGACGAATCCCACCGCTAGATTGAACTGTTATACATGACATTTTAAGAAGAAGTATTAGGCTAAAGCCTAGTGAGATTAAACATTTGTATTTAGAAATCATCAGTAACAAATGTAAGCAAAATGAATTTATAATAATAATGATAATACTCTTTACCATAAACATATACCGTTTGGGTTAACGGGGGAGACCCTCTTACTAACACAAGTGACGGAACACAAGAGTAAGCCACTTGACAAGTTATTAAAACCAATACACATAGAAAGTACATGCAAGGGATGTTAGGCTCGGTAGATTTAAACGTACACCCACGAAAAGTCAACTTCAACCATATAAGGTCCTTACGTTGAATTCCTCATCAAATATCGTAATACTAGCACGTAGGACTTATAACCCAATCCGATGCCTAAACGTGCTTCGACGTGGAAAACTAATGTCCCAACGTCAGACAAAATGTTACAACAAATATGGTGTCATGAATCCCAACTGAAATCAAATATGCCACATAAAGCTAATAACGCCAACCGGACAATCCAACATTTAACCTACTACTAAGATAATAACAAGTGTAAGACTCCATGCGATATCTCACATAATTTACGAAGAGATTCCTAGTTGTCACATGAATAACATTTCCATACTTTAATTCCAATATTCCAAGTTCTCATTCGTTGATTTCACAATCAATAATTCAAAACCCTAATTTTGGATCCCAAATATTTAAACCAAAATTGAAGTAAACAAGTTTTCCATGTACAAATATACCATTAATTCAACATAAAGGTTTATTAACCCCATAACCATACTTCTATCATAAAACCCCAAAAACTCCAAAAGTTAGGTTTGATACAAAATCCACACAAAGACAAGTATATAAAGATGGAGATGTTTAGATGCTTAAAAACCCACATTTTGACATGTATAAAGTTTTGTAAAGAGAATGAACTCACCTTGTAGGATTATATTTCAACCCTAGAATACCAAGAACTAGAAATGAGGAGATAAGACTAGATCTTTGAGGAGACTTGAATCTTCAACAAAGAATACTTTAATAATACCTAGATTATCATTAATGGTCAAGAGATTTGGTTGATAGGATGCATTAATAACAATGGAAGGTTTTGGAGATGGAACATACCAAGTTTTGAGAGAGAAAAACATAGTCTTCAACTTCAAAATTAGATAAAAGACCTAAAATTCGTGGCTTACCTTTTTATACCCAAATCCTTCGTCGACGATATTGACAAGGCGACAGTGACATTGTCACTGTCGCGGGGCATTATCGCCCGACCCACACACCATTCGGTACAAGTGGTGTGGTTGTGACACCGCGATAGTGACCAAGGCACTATCTCCTGGCACTATCGTGCGAGACGTACCGAGAGTCCCAAACCCCCGGAGATTGTGCCTTCGCGATAGTGACACCATGTCACTATCGCGGACACTATCGCGAGCATGGTACCGAACCCAAAACTTGGCACACGAACTATTAACTCGCGATCTCAATGCTATAAATCTTAAACTTGAAACTTATTCCACTTATACAACAAACCCTTGACAAAAGCTTAATTTTTTACACAAATTCCTAAATTTCGGGGTGTTACAGGCATGGTGCGGATGCTGCCACAGGGGTGGATATGGATCGATGTCGTAGCCTGGTACGCAGTCGTCGAGTCCTGTTCTTTATGCTTGTGGGGCGACTGGTGTTGTCACCGTTTCGGTACTTATTCGGGCACTGTGGTAGCTGTCGTGGTGTGACCGACTGTGATCGAAGGGCTACTGCCCTCGTGGGTGTTTGATTCTCACAAACAAACCTCGGGGATCGCTCCTGTCTTGTGATCGAAAGTCACATACTGTCTAGTCATGCTCCAAAAAATTTGCATCTAAGATCATGTAGGAGGCTACACGTGGGGGTGTTTCAGGGATGTCCGAGACTGATTTTGGGGTGCTTAATTGGATAATCCCGACTCCTTTTGCAGCTGGGGCAGTTTGCTGCCCACAAAGTTCGTCTTCACTTGTCTTGGTGCTTTGTTTCGTGTTGTTTGATTTTGTTTTTTTGGCGTTGTTTGGTCTGTTGTTTTGTTGGGCCTAGTCTCTTGCTCTGTTGTATCTCTTGGTAAACTTTTGCTTTGGTAATCTAAATATCTATTGCCGTTCCAAAAAAAGTATTGACATTTTATAAAATTCGTATTTGGTTTTACAAATTTAAAATTTATAATAACCTGTCAGGATCTTAATTCTTAACAAGAACACACACTCAGAAAACAATATTAAAGAAGCTGCGGAATAGCGCTTTAATATTCAAAATAACAATGAAACTGTAAATCAAAATCACAACTTGCAAACTCTTATTGAATGATTGAAAGTCACAAGCTTTTACACACAACCTCAATATTGATGAACAAACTCACCAATACGAATTCTACTTCTCTAGAATTAGGGTTCTAACCTTGAGGTTGATTCTTTCTATGAAAGCTAAAAACTTAGAATGACAAAAATCTCTCTTTTTGCAAATTATTCTATACATATATATATACTTGTAGATAAAAGATAATTACAATAAATACAAGATCTTCTGTATAATCTTCCATAGTTATCTTCAAGACTTCCATGATTATCTTCAATCAATCCAGTTGTCTTCTTTCCATGCGAAGTCTTCATTATCTCATAAGCAGTATTAATTCTTCAGCAGTATTAACACTCTGAGCAGTATTAAGTTCATCAGTACTAACCATGCTCAGCAGTATTAACTTTGTTCTAGCAGTACTAACTCCAGCAGTACTAACTACTTAGCAGTACTAAACTTGCTTAGCAGTAGTAACTTCTTTCAGCAGTATTAATCTTTGACTAGAAGCACTAACCTGTATCAGCAGCATTAACATCAGAAGTAGTAACCAGGTTCTGCTAGCAGCATTAACTGTACTCAGCAATTCTTCAGTTCCCAACAATCTCCCCCTAACTTGAATTTTAGGAAGAGAAGTCAAGTTCTTCAGATGCTCCCAAAATACCATTCTTCAAATCCCTGTATTAGCATCTAACCCCAGACTCTGATTAATTGTTCTTTGGATTAGATACTTAGCCATTTCTGAATCTTGAATACAACCAAGCTTCTTTTTCAACATTGCATGAAGCTTCAATCTACTATGGTTGTACACTCTATCCACTAGAAATTATTCTATGTGATTTCTATCCAAAGTCACTGCATATACTCCACTAGTTTCATATAGAGTCCAATTGTTGACAGTTTGAAACACATTCCTTATCACTCCTTCCACTTCATCAGGTTTGAACATCATACATAGATACTCCATCACCAATTTTGTAATTGAAATCCCTGGAGCTTTTAACTGATCTGCATACAACTTCATCCCTATTTCAAACATTTCTTCTATATCAGACCTGGAACATGTTCTGACAATCTTGGCCCAAGTAGTATAAACTTCATACTTCTCATCCTTTCTTTTGAGCCTGATGTACTCTTTTCCATCAACTTCCAGTGCATCCCAGTGAATGACTTCTGGAGGCTTTACACCAACAGGTTCTGCAGTTATAGGTTCAGGCACTTTGTCCAGCACTACCATGTACATGTTCACATTACCAGTAATTGATGGTTCTACCTTATCACTTGGCTTAGGTGCCCTTCTTCTTCAGCAACCCTCTGTTCTTCCTCAGTTTCTTCCACTCTAGGCTTCTTGGCTGATTTCTTTTTGCCATCATCTTAGTTCTTTTTAAAGTCCTCAGACTTTCACTTAGAGAGGTCTCCTTCTTTGGTGTTTCTTGCTCATCAGGGAATGGTTTTTGTATCAGACAGTCATTGCTCTCTTTCATCCTCTTTTCCATTTCAACTCTGGCAGGTTCATTCCCTTGAAGCTTTGTCAGTTTTGCATCATATAGCCCTTTGATTTTCTCAAAAGACATCTTTGAGAACATTTCCTTTTTGACACCTACAGCACCCTTGAGGAAAGTAATCATATTCTTTCTCTCTTGAGCACCAAGGTATGTCTTTGAAGATTGTCTTTTCTTTACAGCCATTTTGATCTTTCCAGGCTTCCTTAGAGATGTGGCTTTCTTCTTGGCTAGTTCTGTTGCAAGACTCTGTTGATAAGCTTTATTGAGTTCTGCAGCCATAGCTTTTGCTATCTCTCTATCTTTTTCCACTTGAACCTGTTCTTTTTGCTCAAGTTCAGCCTGAATCTGCCTAGCCAAAGCTTCATCTGACTCAACCAACTTTTGCTTTTTCATTGGTTGATCAGATTATACTAACTTTGCTTTGCCTTTGCCTTTGCTTTTTGCTTTAACAACACTAACTTTCTTGACAACTTCAACATTTTCTTTGATGACAACTCCTTTGGCCTTTGAAGTGACCTTGGGAGTATCATGTTTGGCTTTGATTAATGCTTCAGCTGTCTTAAGCTCTTCCTTATTTCTGCTCTCAAGCTCAATTAGTACTTCTTTCACCATTTCTGCTGTTTCATTCAGTTCAGCAGCATTAACAGTTTCTGCTACTATATTTGACTGAGCAGCATTAATTGTTTCTGCTGCTATTGATGTTACTGCTGCTGCTTGAAATTCTATTTCTATTTCTGCTTCTAATACTGTTTCTTTACTTACCCCTTCATCAATCTCCCCCTCAACACTGTGTTTATCCCCCTTATCTGTAGCCTCTTCCATGTGAAACTCAGCTTCTGACTCCCCCTTTTTGGGAGCATCATCCCCTGATTTCCTTCTCCTCAGCACAAACTGTTTCTTTTTCTTTTGCAGAATCAATTTCTTCACCATATTCTTTAGCTTGACAATCTGGTCTTGTTGAGACAGAATGACCAGTTTCAGCTCTTCAATGTCTTTCCCCTGCTTGATTACATCCAGGTTGATGTTTCCCATGGTTTCCATCAATTCAAAATAGTTATATCTGTCCTCAACTTTTCCAGAAGTGTTACCCTCTTTTGAAGGATCATGGGATCTTTTTGTAGTGGGAGCCTTCTGCCTAACAGAAGCACTCTCCACCCCCGTGGGTTCTTGGCACCAGGGACCTTTGGATGATTACTCACCCAAAGTTGCCATGGGGAAGGTCTTATTTATGTTACCACTGACCTCCTCTGTGCTAACAGGAGTAGTGGCAGCCTTAGCACCCATATGCTCAACTATCTCCTCAGTGAGCACCTCCTTAGGGTTGGGAGACACCCCTGTGGTTTCCCTGTAGATATTCTCTAAAGGAGAGTTCTCCCTTAGAGGGCTTAAAGGCTCTGTGAGTGATGGTACAAGAAGGGAAGGAGCCTTATTTACCTTTTTCCTTATATATGTGTGGGTGATTGGAGATGTTGGCTTTTGAAGTAGAGACTGTGGGATAGATATAGAGTGGGAAGGTTGGGATTGGCTAGCCGTGGGATGGTCTAATGAGGGCCTTGACCCTGCTGCCATACCTTCTTCAGTGTGGGACACCACCATCATTGTAGAGAATAATGGCGTGTCAACTCCTTCCGAGTCCAATGGGGATCTCTTCATGTTTGAAAAAACCTTACCTTTGGGAATTTTTGGTACATATACCTCATCAAAGTGAGGCATATCCGTCAATTCGTGGGTTATAACTTCTTGTACAAACCTGGGGTACATATAAAAGCTCTTTTTGCTTCCCAAGTTTGAGACAAGATCACTGAAAATCATTCTAGAAAAATTGTACTTTATGGCAGTGGCCAAACAGACCAAAGCATAAGCAATGGTACTGCTAAACTCACTCCATCCAGTAGTCTTTTTGGAAATGCAGTGCATAAGGGTATGAACAAGAAAACGCCATTGGGTATAAAATTTAGCTTTTGAGAATTTAAAACCACCCAATTGGCCTCCATACCCCATTCTTGACAAATTTGAGAACAAGTCCTCATTAGGAAGAGAAGTAATACCTTCAGCATCGTCTAGACGTAGACAGATGCGTATCACCTCTTCAGTAATTGACAAGGGTTTGTCACACACCCTTGTTTTCAGAATCTGCACACCATTCTCTGTGACTATGGTGGCATTCGCCCAGAATTGCTTTTGATGCTCAATGTAGATAGTTGGAGACACAGTTAGAGCATGGGCGATATGGCTAGACTTCAGAAAATCCACTATCTGATGAAAGCCTGCAACTTGCTTTGGCTTTTGTAGCATCGCGATTTCATTGTGCTCGTCAATAAATTCCATAGACGCCATTGAGCTTGAGTATTCTTGCCTGAAACACTTGATTCTTGAGAGAAAAGGGTTAGAGAGAAAGTGAATAGAAAGCAGAGAGTCGTTATGAACTTTTAGGCGGGCAAAGGGTATTTATAGTGTATGGGACATAAGCAATATTAACCTAGTGCAGTATTAACTACCTAGCAGTATTAACTGAGAGCAGTATTAACCACTAGCAGTATTAACTAACTAGCAGTATTAACTGAAAGCAGTATTAACTGAAAGCAGTATTAACTGAAAGCAGTATTAACTACCTAGCAGTATTAACTGAGCACTGGCAGTATTAAAACTGCACTGGCAACATTAACTATACTTACTCCTTTTGAAGCTTATGGAGGTCTGATCAAGGCATTAACTTCCTGTGAAAGATGATTAGCAGGACACAAATAACCAAAATAGCAGGTATAGGAACACTTTTTTTAAAACCATGAGCTCATTCAGAGTTGATCATGCCCACACTTGAGACCAAGAAAGTGAATCTACCCACATCAAAAGCTTTAGTGAATAGATCTGCAAACTGGTTGTCAGTATGAACTTTAGCAACTTGAATGAGCTTCTTTTCATTGCAATCTCTGATAAAGTGATACCTGATCTCAATGTGCTTTGTTTTGGAGTGCTTGACTGGATTGTTAATAATGCCTATAGCACTGCTATTGTCAATAAAGATTGGAGTGTGCAGAAAGGTTACCCCATAGTCCAACATCTGATTCTGAATCCATAGAACCTGAGAGCAGCAACTTGTAGCAGCAATATACTCAACTTCTGTTGTTGATAAGAACACTGTGGTTTGTTTCTTGCACTGCCAAGATACTAGTCTTGCACCCAAAAGTTGACATCC
The DNA here is from genome assembly GCA_954870635.1 of Arctium minus. NCBI lineage: Eukaryota > Viridiplantae > Streptophyta > Magnoliopsida > Asterales > Asteraceae > Arctium > Arctium minus. Next base: position 47,310,149 of record OX941096.1, read on the forward strand.
CCCTGAAGTAGACTTTCTGTCCATGTTAGCACCACCCAAGTCACTATCTGAATATGCAATAAAGTCGAATGAAGATTCATATGGATACCAAAGACCTAATCTAGGTTGCCCTCTTAAGTTGTTTTGGGTTGACTTAGAATCTGGCACATACACAAACTGGAAACATGATATCTGGTCTTGAGTCTGTGAGATACATTAGAGATCCAATCATTGATCTATATAGATGGACATCAACATCCTCCCCATCAAGATCAGCAGTGATTTGTTTGTGAGTTTCCATTGGTGTGCTTGCTGGCTTTGAGTCTTTTAAACCCTATTTATCCAGGATGTCTTGCACATATTTTGATTGACTAATGAAGATTCCATATGTCTGTTGTTTCACCTGAAGTCCAAGGAAGAAGTTAAGTTCACCCATTGAACTCATTTTAAAGCTCTTGTGCATCAACTCTTCAAAGTCTCTACACATCTGATCTTTTGTGGATCCAAAAATGATATCATCCACATAGATCTGAACTAGTACGATGTCCTTCTTACTTCTTTTAATGAAAAGGGTCTTGTCAATTATGCCTCTTTCAAACCCATTTTCCAAGAGATAGGTAGATAGAGTGTCATACCATGCTCTTGGGGCTTGATGTAGACCATAGAGTGCTTTCTTCAGCTTGTATACTCTGTCAGGATATGTAGGATTTTCAAAACCAGGTGGCTGACAGACATATACTTCTTCATCAATTGTACCATATAGAAAGGCACTCTTTACATCCATTTGATAGACCTTGAACTTCATGTATGAGGCATAGTCTAGGAACAGCCTAATTGCCTCTACCCTTGCCACTAGAGCAAACACTTCATCATAATCTATGCCCTCTTCTTGAGTGTACCCTTGAGCCACAAGCCTTGCTTTGTTCCTGATCACAATTCCTCTCTCATCCTTTTTGTTCCTGAAGATCCACTTGGTGCCAATAGCTCTATGACCTTTTGGAAGGTCCACCAAGTCCCAAACATCCTGTAGTTTGAATTGAAGTAACTCTTCTTGCATGGCTTCTATCCAACTTGAGTCTTTCATTGCATCATAGGCCTTCTTAGGCTCAATCTGGGATAGGAAGCAAGTGAGTACTGTGTGTTGCTGATTCTGCAGCTCTTGAAGTCTGCTTTGATTCCTTGTTATCATAGGAGAAAAGATGTCTCATATGACCATCTCTGGAGGATGATTCTTTTGAGTTCTAGTCTGATGACTAGGTTCTTCATTGATTCCCACATCCAGATTGGAATCATTTAAGTCAGCTGAGGGGATCTCATCAGCTGCTTCTGGTTCTTCATGTACTTGATTCTCTTCATCTCTTCTTTCTTCTTCACTCTGAATTGGTTCAGGAGCATTCTCTTTTTCACAGATCTCAACAGGCTCTATCATAGGTATGGGAAAGATCACAGACTGAGGCATAGTGTCTTGTACTTGTACTTGTTCATCCCCTGATCCTCCACTTCCTGAACCTGCATGATAATCACTACTGAAACCCAAAGAGTTAGTTAGTGAATCAATGTCAAATAGCCACTGAGGACCAGACCCAATAGGATTTGGTGTGTTCTCATTGCATTTGACATTGTCACTTTCCTCAATTATTCTATAAGAAGTATTAAAAACTCTGTAAGCCTTACTCTGAGATGAGTAACCAACAAGAAAACCATCATCAGCCTTGCTATCAAACTTTCCTAAGTGAGTTTTGGTATTGAGAATGGTACAAGGACACCCAAAAGGTTTGAAAAATCCTATAAAAGGTTTTCTTTTATTTAAAAGCTCATAAGGTGTCTTGTTTTTAGGCTTGACTACTAGAACTCTGTTTTGGACATAGCAAGCAGTATTAACTGCTTCAGCCCAGAAAGTAATTGGAAGTTTTGAATCTGCCAACAGAGATATAGCAGCCTCAATCAGTGTCCTATTCCTTCTCTCAGCAACACCATTTTGTTGTGGAGTCCTAGGAGCACTGTATTGCCTCTCAATTCCTTTTTCCTCACAAAAGGTGTTTAGGTCATGATTTTTAAATTCAGTACCATTGTCTGACCTGATGACTTTTACTTTTTGATTTGTTTGGTTTTCAATTCTTAGAATAAAGGATTTGATCAGTCCACTTGTCTCATCCTTAGTTCTTAGAAAATATACCCAAGTAAATCTAGAGTAATCATCAACAATAACTAGGCAGTATGATTTCTTACCAAAACTCATAACATTTGTAGGGCCAAACAGATCCATATGCAATAAATGAAGAGAATTAGAGATTGTGTTCACCTCTTTGGACTTATGAGAAGTTTTGTGTTGTTTGCCTTTGAGACAAGCAACACAATGATCATCACATGAATATACTTTTGATGGCAAACCTCTTACAAGGTTGTTTTTAACAAGTTTATTTATTGTTTTAAAGTTGTTGGGAACTGAAGATGTAAACAAGTCTTTAATGCTGCTAGTTCAGAATTACTACTGCCAGAGGACTTCAAAGTTAATACTGCTGAGTATTACTACTGCTAGTAGAATTAATACTGCTAGTCAAAGTTAGTGCTGCTTGAACAAAGTTAGTACTGCTTAGCTAGTTAGTACTGCTAGTGGTTAGTGCTGAGTAGTAGTTAATGCTGCCAAGACTTAATGTTGTTTATAAGGTAATGATGAAGAGATCGTGATAAACAAGGATATTTTGAAGATAATGATGGAAGATATACTGAAGATATTTTATTTATTGTAATTATCTTTTTATTCAGTATATGTACAGATTTGATAGAATAGTTTTTTTAATTAATTCATTCAATCTAAGTTTTAGAAAAAATCAACCTCAAGGCATAGATCCTAATTCTAGATAAATAGAATTCGTATTGGTGAGTCTGTTCATCAATATTGAGGTTGTGTGTTTAATCTTGTAACTTCAAGCATTCAATACAAGTTTACAAATTGTTAATTATATACTGTTTTGGTTTACTGTTTTATTGAATATCAAAGTGTTATTCCGCAACTTCTTTGATATTGTTTCTGAGACTTTATTCTTGTTAAGAATTTGATCCTGACAAGTGGTATCAGAGCCTGTTCTCTCAGAAACATCTATTCTTTCATCATGGAAAACTTTGTAGAATCAAACAGTACTCTGGTTTCAAAGGTACCAATGCTCAGACCCAATGAATTCGATATGTGGAAGATCAGAATCAAGCAGTACATACTCCTCACTGACTATTCTATGTGGGATATCATAGAGAATGGTCCTTCTGAAGCAGGTAAGATTGGTGCAGATGGAAAGAGAACTCCACCAAAAACTGATGCAGAAAGAAAGGCTAGACAGACAGAGATGAAAGCCTTGAGCACTTTGCTCTTGGCCATCCCCAATGAATATCAACATCAGTTCTGCAACTGCACTGATGCAGAGATGCTCTGGAATGCTCTAGAGAAGAGATTCTCAGGTACCAAAAGTACCAAGAGAAATCAGAAAGCCATTATGAAGCAACAATATGAGAACTTTATGTCAAACAAGAATGAGTCCATGACTCAAACTTTTGACAGGTTCAACAAGCTTATTGGTGAACTTGCTACAGTGGGAGTACAAACTGATCAAGATGATCTGAATAGAAAGTTTCTAAGGTCCCTGAGTGATGAATGGACCATGTATACTGTGGCTTTCAGACAGAATGATCAACTGGAAGAAAAGGAACTTGATGATCTATATAATGATTTAAGAGTTTTTGAATCTGAGGTAGAGGCTAAGAAGAGGCCTTCTTGGGTATGTTCACAATGCTGCACTCCTTTCAGCATCAACTGATTCTACTTCCAACTCTAAATCAGTTAGTGCTGCTAATGGAGCAAATCTAGAGAAAGGCAATGAAACTGTATTTGAAGCCTTTCTAGCAAGTCATGGAAACTCTTCTCTCATTAATGATGACTTGGAACAACTCCATCCAGATGATCTTGAAGAGATGGACATTAAATGGCAGATGGCTATGCTCTCTATGAGAGTTAAGAAGTTCATCAAAAGAACTGGAAGGAACAACTTCTCACAAAGAAGAGAAGATGGAGCAGGTTTTGACAAGTCAAAGGTGGAATGCTATAAATGTCATCAGAAGGGACACTTTGCTAGAGAATGCAGAAGTGGAATGCCTCAAAACAATAACCACCAACAAGCTCAATCTGGAAGCTTCAATAGTAACAGAAACTCTGCTCAAGCCCTTGTTTCTCAACAAGGCATGGGATTTGATTGGAGTGATCAAGCTGAAGAGACCATCCAGAACCAAACTCTAATGGCAGAGGTGTCTGATCTTCCAACAGAGGTATCTTCCAATCTTTGTTCTCAAAATTGCATTAACACTGTTAAGAGATATAGGGATCATAATCAGAACATGAGTGATAATCTTAAGAGATTGGAAAAGGACATAAAAGATTTTGTCAAGATAGTTGAGAGATTTGAAGAGCAGATTAAGGGTTTTCAATCCAATGAGCTTCAACACTCCTATGACACAAACTACTGGAAGTGGGAGAAGAATGACTTAGAACTTCAACTGACCAGATCCAAAGAAGAGAATGAGAAGATAAAGAGAGAGTTTGAAAAAGCCAAGCTGGATATTGAGAAATTTTCCAATGCTTCTAAAGCAATGGACTCTTTGCTCCAAACTCAAATCCATGACAAACTTAGAAGAGGAATAGGGTACAATACCACACCACCACCTTATAACAACAACTACATCCCTCCTAGTTTAGATTTGTTAGAAACAAAGGATAGGAAGGACCTACCTAAGGGAGCCACTGAGATAGATCCCTTAGATGAAGTAGTTGTTAAGGATAAAACTGAGAAAGAAGGTGTCAAGGATAAAGACAACACTGTGAGTGGTGAGATTCCTATAGAAAATCACATAATCACAAATGAGGGATGTGGAAAGCAATGGATCAAGTCCAATGAGATAGAGAAGACTGAGGGAAAGAATCAGAAGGTTTATTATAAGCAGACTACTGTTGTGAACCCTATCCCTTGCAAGCAGTGTGCATGCAATACTTCTAAGCCCCAAAAGCATGATAAACCAAGGGGAAATCAAAGAAACTAGAACAACCAATGGGCACAAAAACAAGGCATTGATCTAAGTAAAATCAATAGACCAAAGCCTTGTTTCATATGTGGCAAGTTGAATAATTTGGCTAAGTATTGCTTCTTTAACCCTACTAATCAACAGATAAACTTTCAAAGATTAGTGCAAAAACCTGTTGGTTATAGGAAGGCTGGAAAGAAACATGTGATGAAGAAATCTGTTGAAAGTAAAGGCCCTATGAAAAATAAGGTTTTAAAAGAAAGTATTTTACTATGGGTATGTTAGTACTGCTGAAAATATTAGTGCTGCTAACACAGTTACTACTGCTAACAGTGTTAGTACTGCTGAAAATATTAATGCTGCTAACACAGTTACTACTGCTAACAAGGTTAGTACTGCTAAGCATGCAAGTGCTGCTAAGGCAGTTAGTACTTCTAAAACCAGTATTGCTTCTAGCAAAAATGTTTCCAAGCCTATTATTGTGACAAAATACTCCAAGCATGAGGAGTCAAAGTTTAAAAATCTTGTCAAGAAAGAATGCAAGTATTTTGATGAGAAAGGGGTACCCAAGACCACTTTGGCTTGGGTTCCTTATTCAAACTAACTGATTTATCTAATGTGCAGGGCAACCAACAGCTCAAGGGAAAGAGCATTTGGCATGTTGATAGTGGTTGCTCTAGGCACATGACAGGTAACATGTCATGCCTTCAGGATTTCAAGCATATCAATGGAGGACATGTTGCTTTTGGAAATGATCTTACTGGTGGTAAAATAAGTGGCAAAGGTAATGTCACAAAAGGTAAGATGACATTTGAGGATGTCTACTATGTTGATCAATTGAAGTACAACCTGTTAAATGTATCACAGGTTTGTGACAAACAACAAAGCATATTATTTACAAACACAGAGTGTATGATCCTTGCTCCAGGGTTCAAAGTAGTTGATGAAAGCATGATACTACTTAGAACTCCAAGAAAGGACAATGTTTATTATCTAGATATGGACATTGTTGATAGTAATTCATCCCTGAACTGTCTTGTTTCAAAAGCTTCTGTGGATGAATCCTCTCTATGGCACAGAAGGATGTGTCACATGAATTTCAAGACTATGAACAAACTTGTTAAAAACAACCTTGTAAGAGGTTTACCTTCAAAAGTCTTTTCATGTGATGATCATTGTGTTGCTTGTCTTAAAGGCAAACAACACAAAACTTCTCATAAGACCAAAGAGTTAAATTCTATTTCTTCTTGTCTCCAATTATTGCATATGGATCTGTTTGGTCCTACAAATGTTATGAGTATAGGCAAGAAATCTTACTGCTTGGTTATTGTTGATGATTACTCTAGATTTACCTGGGTATATTTTCTAAGGACTAAGGATGAGACAAGTGGACTGATCAAATCCTTTATCCTAAGAATTGAAAACCAAACTAATCAAAAAGTAAAAGTCATTAGATCAGATAATGGGACTGAGTTTAAAAATCTTGATCTAAACACCTTTTGTGAAGAGAAAGGTATTGAAAGACAATATAGTGCTCCTAGGACTCCTCAACAGAATGGAGTTGCTGAAAGGAGAAATAGGACACTAATAGAGGCTGCTAGATCTCTGTTGGCTGATTCAAAACTGCCAATTACCTTCTGGGCTGAAGCAGTTAATACTGCTTGTTATGTTCAAAACAGAGTTCTAGTGGTCAAGCAAAAGAACAAGACTCCTTATGAGCTTTTAAATAAAAGAAAACCTTTCATTGGATTTTTCAAACCTTTTGGGTGTCCTTGTACTATTCTCAATACCAAATCTCACTTAGGTAAGTTTGATAGCAAAGCAGATGATGGATTTCTTGTTGGTTACTCATCTCAGAGTAAGGCTTACAGAGTTTTTAACTCTTCTTCCAGAATAATTGAAGAAAGTGAGAATGTCAAATGCAATGAGAACACACCAAATCCAATTGGGTCTGGTCCTCAGTGGCTATTTGACATTGACTCACTAACTAACTCTTTTGGTTTCAGTAGTGATGATTATGCAGGTACAGGGAGTGGAGGATCAGGGACTACACAAGTCTCAGAAAGTATATCTCAATCTGTGATATTTCCCATACCCACAGTGAATCCTGTTGAAGACTGTGGAAAGGAACCATCTACTGGACCAAGTCAAAGTGAAGAAGAAAGTAGAGATGAGGAGACTCAAGAAAATAAAGAACCAGAAGTGGCTACTGAAAACACTTCAGTTGAGTTGAATGACTCTAATCTAGAGGTGGGACTTAATGAAGAACCTAGTCATCACACCAGAATACAAAAGAATCATCCTCCACAGCTGGTAATAAGAGATATATCCTCTCCTATGATGACTAGAAATCAAAGTAGACTTCAAGAAATACAAGATCAACAACACACAGTGCTTTCTTGCTTTTTATCCCAGCTTGAGCCTAAAAAGGCACATGATGCTATGAAAGAATCCAGTTGGATAGAAGCCATGGAAGAAGAGCTACTGCAGTTCAAGCTGCAAGATGTTTGGGATCCGGTAGACCTTCCTAAAAGCCAAAGGGCAATAGGAACAAAATGGGTCTTCAGGAATAAGAGAGATGAAAGAGGTATAGTGATAAGGAATAAAGCAAGGCTGGTGGCTCAAGGGTATATACAAGAAGAAGGAATAGACTATGAAGAAGTATTTGCACCTGTGGCCAGGATAGAAGCAATCAAATTATTCCTGGCTTATGCTTCCTACATGAAATTCAAAGTCTATCAGATGGATGTGAAAAGTGCATTTCTTTATGGTTCAATTGAAGAAGAAGTATATGTCTGTCAACTACCAGGGTTTGAAAACCCAAGCTATCCAGACAGAGTATACAAATTGAAGAAAGCACTTTATGGACTACATCAAGCTCCAAGAGCATGGTATGACACTCTGTCATCCTATCTCTTGGAAAATGGCTTTGAAAGAGGAGTCATTGATAAGACTCTATTCATCAAGAGAAAGAAGAAGGATATCTTGCTGGTTCAAATCTATGTTGATGATATTATCTTTGGATCAACAAGATACAACATGTGCAAGGAGTTTGAGGAACTAATGCATCAAAGGTTCAAAATGAGTTCCATGGGGGAACTTACTTTCTTCCTTGGACTCCAAGTTCAACAGAAGTCCGATGGAATCTTCATCTGTCAGTCCAAGTATGTGCAGGACATTCTAACCAAGTTTGGTTTCTCAGATTCAAAACCTGCTAGCACACCTATGGAGACACACAAGCAGATAACAGCAGATCTTGAGGGGGAGGATATGGATATTCATCATTATAGATCCATGATCGGCTCTCTCATGTATCTTACAACCTCTAGGCCAGATATAATGTTTCCAGTCTGTGTGTGTGCAAGATTCCAAGTTAGGCCAAAGCAATCTCACTATCAAGCTGTTAAGAGGATATTCAGATATCTCAAAGGGCAACCCAGATTGGGACTTTGGTATCCTCATGACTCATCCTTTGACCTACTTGCATACTCAGATAGTGATCTAGGTGGAGCAAACTTGGACAGAAAATCTACTTCTGGAGGATGTCAGTTTTTGGGTGCAAGACTAGTTTCATGGCAGTGCAAGAAACAAACCACAGTATCCACATCTACAACAGAGGCAGAGTACATAGCAGCTGCAAGATGCTGTTCTCAAGTCTTATGGATTCAGAATCAAATGTTGGATTATGGGGTAACCTTTCTACACACTCCAATTTTTATTGATAATAGTAGTGCTATTAGCATTGTGAATAATCCTGTCAAGCACTCAAAGACAAAGCACATTGAGATCAGGTATCACTTCATAAGAGACTGTAATGAAAAGAAACTTATTCAAGTTGTAAAAGTTCACACTGATAATTAGTTTGCTGATCTATTCACGAAAGCTTTTGATGTGGGTAGATTCACTTTCTTGGTAACAAGTATGGGAATGATCAACTCTGAATAAGCCCCTTCTCAAAAAGTGGTTCTATACCTGTATATTGTTTATTCTTGGTGTTACTAATCTTCTTTTTCAGTATATGTATAGTAGTACTTAGTGTTTCGCAAGATTAAAGGAGTAAGTATAGTTAATACTGCTAGTTAGTTAATACTGCTTTCAGTTAATACCTCAGTTGGGAGATCAGAAACTTCTTCCATGAGAGCTTGGTTTTGGATAGCCTCTTCTGCTTGATCACTCCAGTCAAACCCCATACCTTGTTGAGAGACTAGGGCTTGAGTAGAGTTTCTGTTATTATTGAAGCTTCCAGACTGTGATTGTTGGTGGCTGTTGTTGTGAGACACTCCACTTCTGCATTCTCTAGCAAAGTGCCCCTTCAGATGACATTTATAACATTCCACCTTTGACTTGTCAAAACCTGCTTCATCTTCTCTTCTTTGGGAGAAATTGTTTCTCCCAGTTCTCTTGATGAACTTCTTTACCCTCATAGAGAGCATGGCCATTTGCGATTTAATGTCCATCTATTCAAGATCATCCGGATGGAGTTGTTCCAAGTCATCATTAATTAGAGAAGAGTTTCCATGACTGGATAGAAAGGCTTCAAACACAGATTCAGTGCCTTTCTCTTGACTTGCTCCATTAGCATCACTAACTGATTCAGGGTTAGAAGAAGAATCAATTAATGCTGATAGGAGTGCAGCATTGTGAACATATCCAGATGGTTTCTTCTTAGCTTCTACCTCAGATTCAAACACTCTAAGGTCATTGTACAGATCATCAAGTTCTTTTTCCTCCAATTGTTCATTCTGTCTGAAAGACACAGTATACATAGTCCACTCATCTCCAAGGGACCTTAAGAACTTTCTGTTTAGATCATCTTGATCAATCTGTACTCCCATAGTAGCTAGTTCACCAATTAACTTGTTAAAACTGTCAAAAGTTTGAGTCATGGACTCATTCTTGGTTGACATAAAGTTTTCATACAATTGCTTCAATATAGCCTTCTGATTTCTCTTGGTACTTTTGGTACCAGAGAACCTCTTCTCTAGAGCATTCCAAAGCATCTGTGCATCAGTGCAATTGCAGAATTGGTGTTGATATTCATTGGGAATAGCCAAAAGCAGTGTGCTTAAGGCTTTCATCTCTGTCTGTCTTGACTTCTTTTCTGCATCCGTCTTTGGTGGAGTTATTTTTCCATCTGGACCAATCTTTCCTTCATCAGATGGGCCATTCTGAATGATGTCCCACATAGAGTAATCTGTGAGAATAATATATTGCTTGATCCTAATCTTCCACATGTCAAATTCATTGGATCTGAGCATTGGGACCTTTGAGACCAGGGTACTGTTTGATTCAACTGCATTTTCCATGATGAATGAGATTTATGAGAATATGACTCTGATACCACTTGTCAGGATCTTAATTCTTAACAAGAACACACACTCAGAAAACAATATTAAAGAAGTTGCGGAATAGCACTTTAATATTCAGAAAAACAATGAAACAGTAAATCAAAATCACAACTTGCAAACTCTTATTGAATGATTGAAAGTCACAAGCTTTTACACACAACCTCAATATTGATGAACAGACTCACCAATACGGATTCTACTTCTCTAGAATTAGGGTTCTAACCTTGAGGTTGATTCTTTCTATGAAAGCTAAAAACTTAGAATGACAAAAATCTCTCTTTTTGCAAATTATTCTATACATATATATATACTTGTAGATAAAAGATAATTACAATAAATAAAAGATCTTCTGTATAATCTTCCATAGTTATCTTCAAGACTTCCATGATTATCTTCAATCAATCCAGCTGTCTTCTTTCCATGCGAAGTCTTCATTATCTCATAAGCAGTATTAATTCTTCAGCAGTATTAACACTCTGAGCAGTATTAAGTTCATCAGTACTAACCATGCTCAACAGTATTAACTTTGTTCTAGCAGTACTAACTCCAGCAGTACTAACTACTTAGCAGTACTAAACTTGATTAGCAGTAGTAACTTCTTTCAGCAGTATTAATCTAACCAACACCACACTTCAATATTTTAGAATACTAATATAAGGTGATGTCACATTATCAACCAAACATCTTCTTTTTATGTATACGTATAGGTTGAGTGAATTAAGCGAAACTGATTGCAAAAGAAGGGAAATCGACCATATTGAAGTTACCTTCTAGGGAGGTCCGTTTGATATCCAAAAACTATTCAGCAACAGTCGAACAAGTGGGAAATGTTAGGGTGGACCAGAAAAGTTTGGATAGAGCCAAATCTATGCGTTGGCTAGGTAAGTCCCATGTAGGAAGAGTAGTTATGAACCTTGTAGACTATCCACATGGGGGTGGTGAAAGAAGGGCTCCAATTGGTAGAAAAAACCCACAACTCCTTAGGGTTATCATGCACTTTGAAAAAGGATTAAATATAGTGATAATTTGATTCTTCGTCGCCATAGTAAATAGGAGAAAATAAATTTCTTTCTTCGTTTTTACAAAAGATAGGAGGAAGTACGGATTTGGTCCATGTGTTGATATTTTTATGACTATGATACTTATTGTATGTTTATTATGGATTTGATCCCTGTGGTATTGAATTTGTTATGGCCATGGTCCTTCTGATTAATACCGTTAAAATAAATCCGTTAGTTCAGTTAAATCAAGGGTCATTTTAGTCTTTTTGTCTATTTTTTAGTCTTTTTCTTATTAAAAAGGTAAAAACAATATCTATACTATATATTAAAATTCTTAAACGAAAAAATTAGTTATTGGAAAACGGTTTTTGGAAAGCTATTAAAGTTAAATTTTACATTTATCACCCTTACAATTAATTATTTAATTTATTTTTTATCCCTTGTTTTTTCATTTTTCATTTTACACCCTTATTATTTTAACACAAATAATCGTATATAAATAAAGATGCAATGAAAAAATACGTTTCTTTTTTTACAAATTATACCATTATAATCGTCTCGTCAATACCTTCAAAACGAGCCCAATATTGAATATTTTTAAATTTAACCGTACTATTAAATATCATGAATATCTACGAATTAAATCTCTACTACTATATAAAAAACTAATACGGTTATTGTACACGCTTTTATACAATAACACTTATTACCCTAAGCTTTTATACAATAACACTTATCATTCTTATAATGTTACATTTGTCACCCTTATAATTACTTATTTAATTCATTTTATATCCCTTATTTTTTCATTTTTCATTTTACATCATTATCATATTAACACAAATAATCGTATATGAACAAAAATGCAATGAAAAATACGTTTCTTTTTCTACAAATTATACTATTATAATCGTCTCGTCAATATCTTCAAAACGAATCCAATATTGAATATTTTTTAATTTAACCGTACTATTAAATATCATGAATATCTACGAACTAATTTGTTTTTTATCCATACGTTTTATTTTTTCCACCGTTAGCACATTAAAAATACATAATCGTAAAATACGTTGCATTTTTATTATAAATTATATTATTATAATTTTTTTTGTCAATAGTTGTAATATAAACTAATTATTGAATATCTTTATGGGTTTAGGGTTTCATAAATTGTGATTCATAGGTCATGGTTGATTGTTGATAACATGTCTATAAGAAAATAGCATTAATTTTTCGTTATTTACTTACATTCCGCTGCATCGTGCGGGTATATGCCTAGTATATATATATATACACACTCCCCAAAGTAGAAACAATATATATATATATATCAAAAGAACCAAATTCATAATAGATATACCAAAGGGACCTTAGTCAGAAAAAACATCAAAACATAAGGACCAAATCAATAATTAACTCTATAGATTTATACTATCTTTTTATTGATTTTTTGTATAAAAAAAGTATCGATCAAAAACAATCAACCTTATAAGTTGTCGCAAACCCTTTTTCTTGTTTCATATACTCACATTACAACAAAATTGGGCTTACAGGACGCCAACATTAATGTTTAAGTGTACTAATAGACTGCTATATATAACATAAGTTTTTAGGACCAAACAATAAAATGTTTTACCTATAAGTGTTGTAATAAGTTTATAGGATACTTATTGGGGTTTTAACAAACTTTTTAGGACACTTTAAAAATAGAACGTCATATTAGCTATTTTATAGGACACTTTTGACATGTGTCCTATAAACACATCTTTTATAAGACATTTGTATTTATAAGTCACTTTTTAAAATAGTATTATATAAAATAGCTAATAAGATGTTTTATTTTAAAAGTGTTCTAAAAAACTTATTATGTAACACTTTCAAATTTGGAAAAAACGACTAATTTAAAATTTTCAATAAAACATCACATAAAAGATAAATCTCTTTCACTAAATCAATACTTAAAGTAACTTGATTAACAAAACTAGGTATAACATCAACAATAGGTAAACTAAGCCTTATATCAAGACTATATCGAGGTCGGGTGTTACTAAAACTCATTAACAATCGCCATCTCCAAAGTGTGGAAGACGTCACTCAATAGCTATATCTTTCTCGTGCCTCTAATTGGTACTCAACTCTTCACGGAGTTGCTAGTACCATACCCCATCAAGGACCTGATGCACATGCCGACAAAAAAAAAGGGTTATGCTTAATGCCTAGTGAGTTCAAGCAGTTTTCGACGTGAATATAAAATAGTTGTTAGGACCATAAATGTCCTATTAAATAGAAAGTTATATAAAGAATTATAGAGATTTTATTTATTTGTTTTAAAGAGTTGTAAAAGCCTTTATTGTTAATGGGATTATTTGTGTAATGGGCTTAGGCCTTGGTTGTTAGAGGCCTAAGTATTTAATTTTTTGTTTAGTATGAGATTAGGGTTAGAAAGGAGAGTTGATCAGAGAGAGTCGTGCACTTCAGAGAGATTAGAGAGAGGGTTTGTTCATCATTCAATCCTTATGTAACCCTCTTTCAATCATTCAATAAAGATTAATCGTTCCGTACATTGTTACTTGATTAAACTGGGATCCACAATTGGTATCAGAGCAAAAAGACGAATATTTGATTCAAAAAGGTATCAAATTCTCTCATTTTTTTCTTTCGGTCGACAACTCTTGTTCTTGAGTTCTGCGCTATTTATTTTTTTGCAAAATATTTGAGTTCGATTGATTCAAGTCTCATTCGTTGAGTTAGTTTAAGGTTTTGGCAAAATATCGTGTTCTAATTCGGAGTATCGAAGTGCAATTTCAGTTTTTGTTAATCTGATAATTTTGGTCTGTGTTATTGAAGTTCTTCAATTTTTGATCAAAATTCATATATTTTGCTTCAAAATCGAGTTGGGTAAGTGTTTGTGGTGTTAGTTTATTGATTGAAAGTGATTAGGGTTCTTAAATCTTTTTAGATCCGATTCCTTAGCAGAATAGTCGACTTATTGACCGAACCCGGATTAAGTTTAAATTCGGGTCTCAGTCAATTACTCACCTCGGTCCTCCCTCACCCGGGTCCTCCCTTACCCGGGTCCACCCTCACCCGGCTCCTCCTTCACCTGGGCGCGACTAAGGCTGACCATCGGGTCGGGGCCAAAAACCCAAAACCCGATCGGATATCAGGTGAGGGGTAGGATCCCCGAAATCCGACCGAAAAGGGTTCGGGTATTTCGGATATCGGGTGTTCGGGTTCCGGGTGAGTTCGGGTCGGGTTCGAATATTAGGGTTTAGGTCATCTGAAATCAAAACTCAAACATATCTATGTTCTCAAATCGTAACCCAAACCGCCACAAACAGATATCTCATCATCTCAAATGAAGAATCAAAGTGGATTAATAGGTTTAGGAACTTACCTTTTAATCAAAAAGTCAACACTTGAAAATTTGGCCAAAAATGTTTCTAAACCAAATCATATCCAGTTTTAAACAAAAGCTACCATTAGAATCAAAAGTGCTTACGAAACAAATACCCAAAATATAAATCAACATTCAAATCAAAAACCCAAAATAGAGAGTAGAGAGAGTAGAGAGTGTACAGTGGTAGTCGTCGCTGGACCGCTGGAGTCTTTCCTCAGTGGACTGGACAGTGGCTCGCCGGAGGAGATGAAGCGATGAGACGATGACGATCAGAGAGACAGAGACAGACGATGAATCGTGCGAGACAGCGAGAGCCGAGAGTATGCGAGCGAAGTGAGAGAGGCTGAGAGGCAGAGCGAAGTGAGATATTAATTTCGGATCAGTGCATTTCGGGTTCGGATATAGTGGATATCGGGTGGGAGGCCTAAATTCGAGTCGGGTATCTCGAGTTGGGTGGGTTCTACTCACCCCTAGGCGCGACCCCCTTCCCGATTTTCCTCTACCCGGGTACCTCCTACCCGGGCCTTCTCCCTGTTCGGCCGCCGTCACCCGGCTCACCCGGACCTGATCTTCCGTCCGCCTCCCGGATCCAGTTTGTCTCCCAAACCCGGTCCCAGCTCTCAACCTGGGTTCACCTTACCCTGTCGCAACAATTTGGCTTCACATCCAAATCCGGTTCCTCAACCCTGTTCCTCTGTTTTAAATGTGTTTTGTCCAATACTGAGTGTTTACTCATCTGTGTTTGATAATTTTTCTTGAGTGTCTTTCGTTCCATTAAACCTTACTTAATCAAATCGCAATCATCTTACGATCATACAAGTATGTAACAATGTCTTATTCTGAGTCTCAACGATAAATCACCAATCTTAAAGAAAAGATTAAAGTTCTTGAAGCACAGTTACATAATAATAATAAGTGTCTGGAGGAATTGTTTCTTGATAAAGCTTATCTTCAGTCAGACCTTGACAATCTGAGATCGGAAAGCCAAACATATAAAGACATGTGTGCCTTACAGAAAACCAATGATTGGCTCAGGGATAAGAATTCTGAACTTGAAAAGGCAGCAAGAAGTGGTTCATATTACCGTATGTATGCTGACCAAATAGATTCTTTAAAAAAAAAGGTTTCAGATCTTGAAAGAGAATATGATATGGAGAGAAGTGATCCGACATGTGCTGAAGCTTCAAACAAAATATCTGAACTTGAACGAAAAGTTGCAGATTTTGAAGACAAAGAAGAGAAAAACATGGCGCTTGAAGATAGAGGAAACGTGTTGGAGAGTGAAAATTTTGAGCTCAAGAAAAGACTCTCCATTTTTGAACAAGAAAAAGTTAATTTTTTAAATGAGAAGAAGAATTTTGAGAGAAGGATTCTTGATCTTTCAAAGAAGATTTTCGAGGAATGAAAGATTTTTGTGCTTAATAATGCTACACTTTCAAAACAGATTTCTGATTTTGAAAATGTTTTGATAATTGAGCAAGATACTTTTGAGAAAGAAAGAAAATCTTTTGAGAGTGAAAAGAAAGTGCTCGAAAAGAAGAATGTTGCAATTTTTAAAGAGATATCTGATAAACGCAACAGTATAGAAAAGGATTTTGAAAGTGAAAGGAAGATTTTCGAAACTGAAATTCATAAGCTTTCAAATAAATTATTTGGATTAGCAACAAATATTTTAAAAGAATAGAAGATAAAATATGATTTAAAAAAACAATTTGATTTAATTCACGAAGAAAGAAATGTTTTATCCGCAAAAGTTAAGAAACTTGAAGAAATCAACTTCAAAGTTGATTTATCTAAACAAGCTAGTCCCGATACTGTTGTTCAGTCTACTTATTTTTCAAGTTCAACTTCTACAACCATTTATTAGATGAGTTTTGTTAAATCAAATGAATTCTCAAAAGATCAAATTCGCTCTTCCAATCGTTTCAATAATTCTCTTGTTGATAATACAGATAATCAAGTGTTTCGAAAAGTCAAAATAGTTTAGAGAAAGAAATCAACTACAGAAGACAGTGATGGAAATAAGACTCATGATTCTCCTGTAGTAGTTGATACAAAGTCTTATATTTCCAAGATTGATTCACCTACTTAGGCCTATTCTACAGGTGAACTGATCAGTCTAAACCGAGTGAAAATTTGTTGCACTCATTGTGGAAAAAGTGACTTTATGGATTCAAGGAATGTCAATAGCTGGTATGGTACTTATAGTATCTAATAGCTTCAAAGCTAAGTCATCTAACCATCAAGGATCCATCAAAGCATGGATACCAAAATCACTCTAATTTGTTTTGCAGCGTGTCATGTGTGATTTAATTCAGATTAATCATGTCACATGACTACATTCAAGGGTTATGCCACTTTTGAGGGGGAGTACCATATTTCATTACTTTCATTTTCACCTTTGAACAAACTAGTTCAGGACTCGTACTTCAATGTTTACTTGAATGTTCTATTTTGGCGAGTTAAAGGAGTGTTAGGGCTTTTAATGTTTCTATGGTCAATCCAAAACTGGAAGAACCTATCCAAGAAACACATCCAATTTATAGATATCAGTGAGGAGTCTAGATTGATAGATGAGTTCAAAGTGAAAAGAATATGGTGAGGATGTGACAGGACTTAAAAGAATTATTGGTCCTTACCAAACCGAGTCAGTTAGCCGGGTTACCACATAATTTATTCATTCTCGTTCTTTGGAGATGGATATTGAAACAGATATGGACCAAGTGTTGATCACTTGTGTCACCCCACCTAACCACTCAAGTAGCTCACAAAAGATACTTGTTTCATATATTCACGGAGATTTAGCACATAATCTATTTATTCCTCACTCAGAGGACTTAGATATTGAAAAAGAAAGAGTTCAACTCCGGTATCTGAACTTCATATTCATATCACCGTGTCTATTGATTTCTAACATGCGTCCCGGGTTGAATCAATCTTTGAGCCATATATAAGTGATTATATTTCTTTCACACCTACACGAATCTTTGTGATTCCAATTGCATATCTTTGTGATATTGCCAGAACAGTTTGAGAAGTAATTTTTAATATTTTACTTCAGTGATAACTGGAACTCCTATCAGAGATACATCATTGTCAACTCTGAAAATAGGCCACACAATTATTTTTAATTGTTGTGACAACATATACTATTGTGTTTATGTGTTAGTTGATTACCCCATCTTGGTTACTAAACGTTTTATCTGATATTTTGTCACTCATCCGGTTAGTCTTTGAATATACATGATGATCAGGATGCTCCTAATCATCATAAAAGGAAGACATGACAAAGACACAAGATTCAAAAACACAAATTATCATGTTGAGGGGGAGTTAGCAAAAGCTGAGGGGGAGTAACAAAATCTTAAATCTAAGATTGAAAAGCCATTAGGTTGAGAGATTTCAGTTTTACTTGATTGATTCTTATACTCCTTATCAAGTGATTTTTGCTACAAGTTGATTCCTCCTAACGTGCATGTTGGTTTTACAAGTTCTCAAGCTGAAAGCAAATTCAACTCGCGGTTCAGAGACAGATTCTTTGTTTTTAAACTGAAGTTGCATTGTGGAATGTCATGTAACTCACACATTATCTTTCTATGTGTTGATCCGATGTGTTGAGTTTCTACAGTTGAAAGTTGTTCAATAGTGCATTTAGTCGAGACTATTGTACATTGAATCTGGTTACAAAGTTGAAACTATGAAGACCAAGAGATTTATTCAAGGGGGAGCTTGGATTGACATGAAGACAAACAACACTAAAGTTTTTCAAATAATCAAAAGGAAGAGAAGATGAAGACATAAAGACTTCAAGAAGATAATTTCTTTATACAACTCTAGGGGGAGATTGTTAGGACCATAAATGTCCTATTAAATAGAAAGTTATATAAAGATTTATAGAGGTTTTATTTATTTGTTTTAAAGCATTGTAAAAGCCTTTATTGTTAATGGGCTTATTTGGTGTAATGAGCTTGGGCCTTGGTTGTTAGAGGCCTAAGTATTTAATGTTTTGTTTAGTATGAGATTAGGGTTAGAAATGAGAGTTGATTAGAGAGAGTCGCGTGCTTCAGAGAGATTAGAGAGATGGTTTGTTCATCATTCAATCCCTTTGTAACCCTCTTTCAATCATTCAATAAAGATTAATCGTTCCATACATTGTTACTTGATTAAACTGGGATTCACAATAGTAAAACTGAAAGACGACTTATTTAAAATATAACTTCTCAATATGAAAAGCATTCATCGTAAGCAACATCTTTCCAAACCCACTATTTTCGTGATGAAAAAACACTAAATCAAAACACCCATTTAACAAGGAATTAAAACCCAACACTCACTCCAAGACACAATAAAGTTAAATATCCAAATCCTGAAAACACAGATAAAACTGTATTATCCAAATCACTCAAAAACATGTATAAAAATCAATAATACAAGACCACAAATCATGGATGTCAATCCATACTCAAAACGTCAACAAAAACATGGATAAAACTCAATACCCAAAACAACACCTTTCGGTGATGGGGGAGACCAGCTTCCGTCGCTTATGGCAAAACACAAAGTAAATCACAATTCAACGTTATCAAGCAACACCCTAAGATCACGGTTCCGTTGTCAAACTCCTCTCAAGTTTCCACCACAATACCTAATGTCCCAGAGTCCGTCCCATATGAGTTCATCACCGCAATACCCTTACCTAGTGCTCACTTACATATCATAGAGATACACCTGCAAGCTAATGGTCCCGGGGTTGACTTCACACGAGCTCATCCCCAAAATACCACTGATGACTTAGTGTTAACTCTATTTGGCCCAAAGCCTCAAAACAAGGGTCGCAGAGTCCGACTCAACAAGAAATCACCTCCGTAATACCCATGGTCCCGGAGCCCGACTCATAAGAGTTCATCTCCAAAATGCCGATCACGGTCCCGGAGTCCAACCTAGAAGGTTCCTCTCCGTAATACCGGCACAACCAAGCTCAACCACTATAGGTCTATCTTTCTTATAGGCGCCAAGCTAAACCACTCGAGTTTTATTGCTCGTATGAACTCCAAGATACAAAACAGGGATAACGATTCCATTTTTAAACCATTAAACTGACTCCTATGCTTATGGATCCATTGCATTACAGTCTAAAATACATGACTCCGATGCATTACAATCTAAAAAAACTCATCATTTATTGAGACAAACCATTTTCCAAATGAACTTATACCTTTATATTTCGAAAACGCCTTATAACATGATAACGTGCATTTTCCAAATGATTATAAAATTAAATAAACCAAAAATTCATAAATCGTCAAATAGACTCCATTTGTACAATAAATCACCAAAGAACACATTTATGAGATTTACTCGTGAGAATATCCAAAAATCCAAATATATGCATTTCATAAGATTTATCAACCCAAATTTATCAATTATGGAAACTTTGTCAAATACTCAACACATTGATAAATACCAAGTAAACACATTATTACTTCAAAGCAACTTGAACTCACCTTGCTAGATTTAGGCTAAATCTAGGTTTTTACCCCAAACTTTGAGTTTTCTTGGTGAAAACTTGAATCCACAAGCAAAACCTCCTAACTTTTAGATCCAACACTTGAAAAGTGCTTCATTCACCTCCAAAGATCCAAAACCTAAGATAAAATGGAAAGAAGAGGAGAGAAAATGAAGAATACATCAAACCTTAGCTTAAAATTGAGAGAGATGAGGAGCTTACCACCACCAAATACTCTTGGATCTTCAAATATACTTTCATTCTATAGTTCTAATCTTGAAGATCTCTTAAAAATGAGATCATAGAAAAAAGAAATCACCAAAATCGGAGTTGAGATGCAAAAGTTATGAAAGAATGAACAATGAGGGCTGAAAATCGGGTGTTATGCTCGAACAGTGCTTCAAGCGGGTTTCACGCCACTAAATCCGTGCCAAAACCCGCCCGCATGCCCCGAAGTCGCCCCAAACACTACTCGCTCCCGATCATTGTTTTGGTCATAACTTTTTCGTTTTAGCTCCGATTTTGCTCCGGAAAGAACCATTGGACTCGTATTTAAATTTTTTATCCAACAAGACTATAACAAATAGGATTTAAGCCCAAAATACTATATCGTTTATTTATTTTAAAAGATCGATTTATGTACTAACTTGAAATCATACTTACCTAGAAATCAGGGTGTTATATATGTTAGGATGTCCAAAAACATTTTATAAACTTATTTTATTTTTTTGGTCCTATAAATTAAATTTTATAAAGCAGTCCATTAGGATGTTAGAAATTTTTTGTATCCTATAAACCTAATTTTATTATGTGTCGTCCTCTTCCAAACTATCATCTTTATCACATCACTTCAAAATTTTAGAATACTAAAATATATTCTTGTTAAGTGTATCAACTCAACATCTTTTTCTTATATAGATAAGGAAGATTATATATATATATATATATATATATATATTCTTTTACAACTATAACACCGACTTTTTATATTCAATACATTACTAGACAAAGGGCTTTTGACCCTCTTCACTTAATTCACCTTCCTCACCACCCACTCACTCTCTCTCTCTCTCTCTCTCTCTCTCTCTATCCACTCAAATTTTTTGTTCTTACTGAATCGGTTCATTCTCTAAAGAACCAGAAAACCTATGAAAACCAACAATTAATTTCTCTAAGAAACCTTCAGATTCCGTCATAATCGAAAATGGCAAAAAATAAAGTAGGAGGAATTGCAGAAGCAGATAACATAATTCGTTTGATTCTTTATCTTGTTGTGTTCTTCATCAAAATTTGATTAGATTCCATAGCAACATCAACAATGAAAAAGAAGAAAACCCCAAGAATCATTCATCAAACCCTAGCTACGTTTGAAGGAAATCAGAGAAACCCAGTTGAAAATTAGGGAAAATAGGACTTGGGTGTTGTTGATTTCATTGAAGACTATGAAGCAAATGCCATTTCTTATATGGATAATATCCCATCGACACCTAGAAAATTTAAGATGGAAAATTCCTTATATTCATAGATTTAGATGGCATTATTCAGCTCCAGCAAAACACACATTATGGAATTTTGTGTTCTTGGGATTAATCTTGGTTTTCTTCTTCAAATCACCATCTACCTCATCACATCAATCACATCAAATCTCTCTCGTAGATCTTTGAAAACCAGTTCATGGAGTGGACTCACCTGGGAAAAAAGGGTCAGATCCTTCTCCAGGATTCGTTCTAGAAACGGGTTTTCCGTTTTAGTCACCGGAACAGCCGTGTTCATCGGAACCCATGTTAGCATCGCCTTAAAACGCCATGGAGACGCGTTTTAGGCCTCGATAACTTCAACGACTACTCTGATCTATCTCTAAAAGGGATCGTCAAGTTCTACTTGAAAGAAGTGGGATCTTCACGTGGAAGGAGACATAAACGAAGTCACATCACTCAAGAAAGTCTTCATCGTTGCAGGTGGTATGGTGACTCGTCATTGAATTCTTATAAAATAGGGGGAAAATTGGGATAAATTAAAAAGACTGATTTGCCCCTCATGTGAGGGGCACGTGATGGTGTAAGATCTGGTAAAAATCACGGTGTCAAGGATAGGGATCTTCAATGTAGTGAAATTGAAAAGTTAAGGACTATCAATGTAGATAGTTTATTTCAGGACCAAATCCAAAATTTGAACAAACCATAGGGACCACCAGTGTAATTCACTTTTAGTTATATCAGTTAATAGACTTTAAAAAATAAACTTGGATCACTTAAATACACTTTAAAAATACGTTTTATCTATACTTTCAATGTTTTTACATCAATTAAAAAAAACACTTATTAAAAATCTGAACTCCCCTCACCCCATGGATTGTAGTGAAGATTCCCGTATTTTACAAGTCGGTCAACAGCCGTTGTATCATCAAGGTTGTCGACGTCATAGGCTTCATAATCGTCGTAATGTGAGACGCCGCCAAACCGAGGCTTTTCGTCCATGCTCGACAATAAAGTGGGCAATATGTTTGTCGTGTTGTTCATCGACCATTTTGGACAAGAAATATAGAAAATAGATGAGAATTGAGTGTAGAGATATTAGAACTTGCAAGAAACGAATATAGCGAGAAATGAGAATTGTATGTGATTTTTGCATTTTGTAACTTGGTGTCTAACCCCATACTCTATACAATATTTATAGAGTTTTTGGGGGGTTATTTGGCAAAAAAAAGGGTAAAAAAAACGGTCACATAACGGTAACTAACGACTATAAAAAACGACTATTTTTAAAAAAAAATCGAATCGGGTCGGGCCGAGTCCTTACATGGTCCATCAACCGGTCCCGGGCCGGATCGGGTCGGGCCGCAAAATCCTCCAAAATCCTTACCCGGTCACGATTTCTGGGCTCTTAACCTGTTACTTACCGGGTCGTGCTGGATCGGATAAGTCAAACACCGGGTCGGGCTTCGGTTAACCGGTCGGGCCGAGTCGGATCGGGCCCATTGGGCCCCCATTATTGGATCCACTTGTGCTTAATTGGATCCAGTCGGGTTTTAAGGGACCCAATTGTGCTTTAATGGATCTAGTTGCGCTGTAATGGATCCACACGGGCTTTAATGGATCTAGTTGGGCTTTATTGGATCCAGTTGGAATTTAATGGACCTAGTTGGGCAGTAATGGATCCTAGTGGTGGCCAAAATTCGGATTCGAGCCGGACCAGGCTGGGCCCAATAGGTCCTCGGGCCGAAACAGTGTCGGCCATAACCGGTCCCGAGACGGTTACGGTTTGGGCCAATATAGCAGGTAACCGGGTAAGCTACATCATAATCAGTTAAGGGTAACCGGTCCCGGTTCGGTCCCGGGCCGGGACCAAAACCGGTTGAAGGTTTTTTTTAATAGTTTTTTTAAAATATAATTAATTATAGAGTTAATTACATTGGTGGTCCCTGTGGTTTGTTCAAGTTTTGGATTTGGTCCCTAAAACAAACTATCTACATTGGTGGTCCCTAAATTTTCAATTTCGCTATATTGGAAGTCCCTATCCTTAACGTCGTGATTTAACCAGATCTTACAGCCATCATGTGCCCTTCACATGATGGGCAAATCAGTCTTTTCAATTTATCTCAATCTCTTTCTTGTATTTTATAAGAAATCAACGAGCATGGTGACTCGTAATTGATTTCTTCAAATTTATTTTGACCCTCTTCATTTACTCCACCTTCCTCACCACCCACTCACTCTGTCTCTCTCTGTCTCTCTCTGTCCACTCAACTTTTTTGTTCTTTCTGAATCGGTTCAATCTTTGAACAACAAGAAAACCTATGAAAACCAACAATTAATTTCTCTAAGAAACCTTCAGATTCTGCCATAATCGAAAATGGCAAAATAAAGTTGGAGGAATTGCAGAAGCAGATAACATAATTCGTTTGATTATTTATCTTATTGTGTTCTTCATCACAAATTGATTAGATTCCATAGCAACATCAGCAATGAAAAAGAAAAAAATCCCAAGAATCATTCATCAAACCCTAGCTACGTTTGAAGGAAATCAGAGAAACCCAGTTGAAAATTAGGGAAAATAGGACTTGGGTGTTGTTGATTTTATTGAAGACTATGAAGCAAATGCCATCTTCTTATATGGATAATATCTCATCGACACCTGGGAAATTTAAGATGGAAAATCCCCTTATATTCATAGATTTAGATGGCATTATTCATCTCCAGCAAAACTCACATTATGGAGTTTTGTGTTCTTGGGATTAATCTTGGTTTTCTTCTTCAAATCACCATCTACCTCATCATCATCATTACCATCAAATCTCTCTCGTAGATCTTTGAAAACCAGTTCATGGAGTGGACACGCCTAGGAAAAATGGGTTAGATCCTCTGCCAGGATTCGTTCCAGAAACTGGTTTCCCGTTTTAGTCACCGGAACAGTCGTTTCATCGGAACCCATGTCAGCATCGCCTTAAAACGCCATGGAGACGCGTTTTAGGCCTCGATAACTTCAACGACTACTCTGATCTATCTATAAAAGGGCTCATCAAGCTCTAATTGAAATAAGTGGGATCTTTATGTGGAAGGAGACATAAACGAAGTCACATCACTCAAGAAAGTCTTCATCGTTGCAGGTGGTATGGTGACTAGTCATTGAATTCTTATAAAATAGAGGAAAATTAGGATAAATTAAAAAGACTGATTTGCCTCTCATGTGAGAGGCACGTGATGATGTAAGATCTGGTAAAAATCATGGTGTCAAGGATAGGGATCTTCGATGTAGTGAAATTGGAAAGTTAAGGACTATCGATGTAGATAGTTTATTTCAAGACCAAATCCAAAATTTGAACAAACCATAGAGACCACCAGTGTAATTCACTTTTAATTATATCAATTAATAAACTTTAAAAAATAAAATTGGATCACTCAAATACACTTTAAAAACACGTTTTATTTATACTTTCAATGTTTTTACATCAATTATAAAAAAACACTTATTAAACATCCGAACTCCCCTCACCCCATGGATTGTAGTGAAGAGTACCGTATTTTTCAAGTTGGTCAACAACCGTTGTATCATCAAGGTTGTCGACGTCGTAGGCTTCATCATCGTCGTAATGTGAAACGCCGCCCAACCGAGGCTTTTCGTCCATGCTCGGCAATAAATTGGGCAATTTGTTTGTCGTGTTGTTCACCGGCCATTTTGGACAAGAAATATAGAAAATAGATGAGAATTGAGAGTAGAGATATTAGAACTTGCGAGAAATGAATATAGCGAGAAATGAGAATTGTATGCGTTTTTTGCATTTTGTAACTTGGTGTGGTTACATACTCTACACAATATTTATAGAGTTTTTGGGGGGTAATTTGGCAAAAAAAAACGGTCAAAAATTAAAAAAAAACCGGCCACATAACGGTAACTAACGGCTTAAAAACGGCTATTTTTAAAAAAAAAAATAATTCGAATCGGGTCGGGTCGAGTCCTTTCCCGGTCCATCAACTGGTCCAGGGCCGGATCGGGCCGGGCCGCCAAATCCTCCAAAATCCTTACCCGGTCACGATTTTCGGGCTCTAAACGGTTACTCAAGGGCTCTAAATGGGTTTTCCGTTTTAGTCACCGGAACAGCCGTGTTCATCGGAACCCATGTCAGCATCGCCTTAAAACGCCATAGAGACACGTTTTAGGCCTCGATAACTTCAACGACTACTCTGATCTATCTCTAAAAGGGCTCGTCAATCTCTACTTGATAGAAGTGGGATCTTCATGTGGAAGGAGAAATAAACGAAGTCACATAACTCAAGAAAGTATTCATCGTTGCAGGTGGTATGGTGACTCGTCATTGAATTCTTAAAAAATAGGGGGAAATTGGGAAAAATTAAAAAGACTGATTTTCCCCTTATGTGAGGGGCACGTGATCGTGTTAGATATGGTAAAACCACGGTGTCAAGGATAGGGATATTCAATGTAGTGAAATTGAAAAGTTAAGGACTGTAAATGTAGATAGTTTATTTCAGGACCAAATCCAAAACTTTAACAAACTATAGGGACCACCAGTGTAATTCACTTTTAATTATATCAATTAATAAACTTTAAAAAATAAAATTGGATCACTCAAATAGACTTTAAAAATACGTTTTATTTATACTTTCAATGTTTTTACATCAATTATAAAAAAATACTTATTAAACATCCGAACTCTCGTCACCCCATTGATTGTAGTGAAGAGTCCCGTATTTTTCAATTCGGTCAACATCCGTTGTATCATCAAGATTGTCGACGTCGTAGGCTTCATCATCGTCGTAATGTGAGTTCGTAATGTGAGACGCCGCCAAACCGAGGCTTTTCGTCCATGCTCGGCAATAAACTGGGCAATTTGTTTGTCGTGTTGTTCACCGGCCATTTTGGACAAGAAGTATAGAAAATAGATGAGAATTGAGTGTAGATATATTAGAACTTGCGAAAAATGAATATAGAGAGAAATGAGAATTTTATGCGTTTTTTGCATTTTGTAACTTGGTGTGGTTACATACTCTACACAATATTTATAGAGTTTTTGGGGGGTTATTTGACAAAAAAACGGTAAAAAAATGGTCACATAAATGTAACTAACGACTATTTTTAAAAAAAAATCGGATCAGGCCGGGTCGGGTCGGGCTCTTACCCAGTCCATCAATCGTTCCCGGGCCGGATCTGGTCGGGCCGCCAAATCCTCCAAAATCCTTAACCGGTCACGATTTCCTGGCTCTTAACCGGTTACTCACCGGGCCGGGTCGGATCGGATTGGTCAAACACTGGGCCATGCTTCGGTTAACCAGTCGGATCGAGCCGGATCAGGCCCATTTGGCCCCCAGTATTGGATCCACTTGTGCTTTATTGGATCCAGTTGGGTTTTAATGGACCCATTTGCGCTTTAATGGATCTAGTTGCGCTGTAATGGATCCAATTGCGCTTTAATGGATCCAGTTGGGCTTTAATGGACCCATTTGGGCTTTAATGGATCCATTTGCGCTGTAATGGATCCAATTGGGCTTTAATGGATCGGTTAGGCTTTATAGTTCCATCTGGGCTTTAATGGATCCACTTGGGCTTTAATGGATCCACTTGCGTTTTAATGGATCCACATGGGCTTTAATGGATCTTGCTGGGCTCTAATGGATCCAGGTGGGCTGTAATGGATCCACTTGCGCTGTAATGGATCCACTTGGGTTTAATGAATCCAAATGGGCTTTAATGGATCCAGTTGGGCTTTAATGGACCCAGTTGAGAAGTAATGGATCCACTTGCGCTTTAATTGATCTAGTTGGGCTTTAATAGGCCTATTTGAGCTTTAATAGATCTAGTTGCGCTATAATGGATCCAATTGGGCTTTAATGGATCTAGTTGGGATTTAATGGACCCAATTGGGCTGTAATGGATCCACTTGGAATTTAATGGTTCCATTTAGGCTTTAATGGACCCATTTGGGCGGTAATGGATCCACTTGGGCTTTAATGGATCCACTTTGGGCTTTAATGGATCCAGTTAGGCTTTAATGGATCCAGTTGGGCTTTAATGGTTCCTGATGGGCATTAATGGATACAGTTGGGCTGTAATGGATCCCCTTACGCTGTAATGGATCCACTTGTGCTGTAATGGATCCAGTTGGGCTTTAATGAACCCATTTGGGCTTTAATGGATCCAGTTGCGTTGTAATAAATCCAATTGGGCTTTAATGGATCAATTTAGGATTTAATGGATCCACATGAGTGTTTATGGATTGGTTGGGCTTTAATGGTTCATGCTGGGCTTTAATGGATCCAATTGGATTTTAATGGATCCACTTGGGCTTTAATGGACCCATTTGGGCTTTAATGGATCCATTTGGATTTAATGAATCGGTTGGGCTTTAATAGACCCATTTGGACGGTAATGGATCCACTTGGGCTTTAATGGATCAAGTTGAGTTTTAATGGATCCACTTTAGGCTTTAATGGATCCAATTGGGCTTTAATGGATTGGTTGGGATTTAATAGTTTGAATACTTTAATTACTATTGTATGCTTTCTAACATTGCTTTGTAGACAATGTCGCGTGCGCCGCGTGTCCCGCGTGCATCTGGGTCCAGACGAGGTACTCCTAGCCGGGGTACAACCGGAGCCTCTAGTAACGGTTCGGCATAACCAGACGATGAGGTGTTTGGTAATGTCTGTGACATCGCTGCTCCGGAACAGCTCCCGACACATAGGAGGCAGCTAGCACCTCGTGATGTTTGCTCGAATGAGTAAATTCATTTCTATAAACTTGTTGATAAAATGAATTGTTATTTGTATGGATATTAATTCAATTCCTTATGTAGATGGAATTGTTACAAGGCGAGCCGCATGGCCACGAGGATAAATCGGAACTTCTTGACTGACACATGGCATACTTGGTCCCACATTCCTTTGGACGTGAGGAACAAGATGTTTGAGCTTTTTCAGGTTCGGATTGTATATTTACATAATTATTATCTTTGATAGTTTTATTTCCAACTTAAGAATAACTAAACTTGTACGTATAGGGCAACTACACGTGGGATGATTCTTTCGATGCTCGGATGCAAGATATCTAGGAGAGAAAGTGTGGGAAACAATACAACGACAACCTGAGTTCCTCCCGGAAGAAATCCACCAAGTTGTCCGTGGATAATGGGCGACCCTATGATGAGAACGACTCCAACCGAGATATGAACTTGTTGAAGCCATTCCCCCCCGATTGGGTCTCCCCGCCGAACTGGATCGTGATGATCGATGGATGGAATAACGATCATTGGAAGGGGGTTTCTGTGGTATCGCGTGAGAATCAAATGACGCTGGTGGATGGCGAAATACCCAAGCATTGCAATGGATCGATCTTGTTCGGAGAGACATTAGCTCGTTTGGTAGGACCTTAAAAATGTTATAATTAACCATTGTTTGCTTTAGTAGTTTGTTATTTAATATGTTATAATTAACACATGTTTGTATTATTTGCCCTTTGTAGACCAGAGTAAAGGGTGTGCCACCGTCGGCTTTAGAGCTCTTCGATCATACCTACAAGAAGACGCGGTTGGGATCAGATACCTCGTCTTCATCCACTGAGGCTTATGTGACATCGAGGTGTAGTCGGGTTGCGGTAAGTATTTCATGTTTAACTTTAAATTTTATCTATCTAGTTTGGGTTGCCATTTATTAGGCAAACATTAGGATTTTTATACCGTAAGACTCTATCTTAGTGTGTATATATGTATATATCTATCTAGTTTTGGTTGCCATTTGTTGGGCAAACATTAGGATTGCTTAACATAGTTGGGTATGTCTCATTTACAGTCGTTATGATCTCGAACCCAACCCTATTTGTTCTATATGCATGGTTTGGGTTTCAAATAGCCTAATAGGTGCACTTAGGGCCTTTATGCGCACAACCCCACCCTATTTGTTCTATATGCATGGTTTGGGTTTCAAATAGCCTAATAGGTGCACTTAGGGCCTTTATGTGCACAAACCCAACCTTATATGTTATATATGCATGGTTTGGCTTTCAAATAGCCTAATAGGTGCACTTAGAGCTTCCAAGCGTACAAACCCAACCTTATATGTTCTATATGCATGGTTTAGCTTTCAAATAGCCTAATAGGTGTCCTTATTGCTTTCAAGCGCACAAACCCAACCTAACTTTCTTCTATATGAATGGTTTGACTTCCAGACAGTCAAACGGGTGCATTTAAATTGCACCTATTCGTATGTTCTATATGCATGGCTTGAGTTTCAAATTGCACCTATTCGTATGTGTGTGTATATATATATATATCTAGTTTGGGTTGCCATTTGTTGGGCAAACATTAAGATTGTTTAACTTAGTTGGGTACATCCCATTTACAGTCGTTATGTTGTCGAAATTGACTTGTACGTACTTTGTAAAACCACAGGGTGGGTATTTGTTAGGACTGAAAGTCCTGTGTGTTGAAAGTTGTATAAAAGCATTTATAAGGGGTTGTTTTGTAATTACTTGATAGTTATTTGTTAGTTGGGCCCTAAGCCCATAAAGCCCATTAAGCCTATGCGCTTCTTATATAAGGGCTAGTTTAGTTCTTTATTCAGGTTAGATGAATTGTTAGATGAAATTATTAGTTTAAGTCTCATTATTCATAATTCTCTAGTCAATAGGTTTACATTTACTGATCAGATATTCTCTCTGTAAACCTAAACCCTTTCTTGAATATTAATCATATGACTAGAGGTTGTGGCTATATTATTGTTCTTTATTGTTGATTATTATTCGTGATTGCACTGTACTGGGATCTACAATTGTTTATATTTAGAACTTTATAAATGCTCTGATACCAATATTCTCTCTATAAATCTAAACCCTTTCTTGAATATTAATCATATGATTAGAGATTGTGGCTATATTATTGTTCTTTATTGTTGATTATTGTTCGTGATTGCACTGTACTGGGATCTACAATTGATATCAGAGCAAAGAGACTACAGGTTTGATACAAAAAGGTTTGTCTAAAACCCTTTAATCGATTATTTGTTTTAATAGTGTTTATCGTGTTTGATGTGTTTTAAAATTTATACCGCAAGCGTACGGGTTTTGTAGCATATGGGTCGATCACAGGGAGGTGACGGTCTAAACACTAACCACTTAATAATCATGTCTAGCTATGCGAATCAGATAATTTGATTTGATGATTAAACTAAGTGACATAAAATAAAAGAGAATAAAGGAAAGAAAGATAAAAAGAGGAAAATAAAAGACAACTACAACTAAAAGGGTACTGGGTAACGTCAACCTAGGATTTTTGGTAATGGTGAGAATTCGTTTTGCAAAATTACTTTAACCCCCTTTCGAGGTGGAAAAGCTTTTCTAAACCAAGACACATATTTACTCTCGCAATATATGTACATAGAAAAGAAACATTAAGGTTTAAAACAAATAATTTTTCCCAATCAACGTCCCTAACTATTCGCATGTTAGAACCGTTGTCATTGACCAATTCAATCCAAGTAAAAGACTAAACTTTCGTTTACATCGAAAACTAATAAATTGACTAAATGCTTTGTTAAAACCCAATTAAATTAACCCCAACTTCCATTAGAATCAAAATGGGTTAAAACCCAACATTCGTTTTAAGAACAATTGGTCAATACCAAGACCTCAATCCAAAGGGACGATTACCCAATAAAACGAAAACTAACTTAAGACCAAGCAACAAATTATTTGCTTAAACTCTAACAAAACTAAAGATAAAATAAACCTAGACTAAAACGATAACTACATAGGATGCAATCTAATAACAATTAACATTAGCATTAACAAAACTAGGAATAAACACTAAAACTAATAAACAAACATGTGCAGAAAATTAATCTAACCTAATCTAATAGATGCAGAAAATTATAAAATTAAACCTCATGGGTGCAGAAAATTATAAGAATGCAGTAAATTAAGATAGAGAGCAAGAGAAGAATCAAGGGTAGAAAATTAGGGTAGAGAATAAAGAATATAGATACAAAAGGGAGAAAGATAATGAAATACACATAGGGAGATGTAGAAAAACTAAAACTTGATGCAAATAAACAATAATTGAGAAGGATTGATGAAGAAACTTCAAAAACGATTAGATAACTAGCAATATTCCAACAAAACAAAGTTTCAACTAGATACAATCAAGAAATTAGGGAAGAAGATACTAGATGTATGGAAAACCGATGGTGAATCGGATCCCAATGGCCTCGGCTTGTCGTGCAATCTTCTCCCCCAACCTTGGAGATCGATCAAGAATATCTCCCAAGCCAAAAATCGGCTTCCCTTCTCTCTAATCAAAAAACGTGTATGTTCTCCAAAAAAACAAACCTAAAGGGTTTTAAAAGTCTAAACTGAAAAGGCCCAATAAAAGCCCAACAGAAGAATAGCCCAAAAAACCTTCGCGACCGTGAATAAAACTTCACGCCCGCGAAAGTGCAACAGAAAATTAAAAGCGTTTCAGGAGCAGTGCTTCGCGCCCGCGAAACCGTGGCAGAAACTTCAAATCTTGATTCAGAAATCTTTCTTCGTGTCCGCGAAGCTTAGAAAATGGCTATTCCCTTCCGACCTCGTCTTTTTCGACGACTTCTCCTCTTTGCTCTCGATCATCTTCTTCTTCTCTTCATTCTCCTTGAGCACACATTCACCTATCTCACCTTTAGAACGCACAATCTGCACAAAATATATACCAAAAGCATAAAAACTATCCCCAAAGAATTTCCAACCATGATTAGAGAGAATAAGAGAGAAATGAAAAATGATGCATGAAAATGCTAAACTAAACACTAAAACAAAAAGAAAATGCTACTAGAATATGCAAAGTTAGGTGCATAAAATGCACTTAACAAACTACCCACAAGCTAAACTTTCTTGTCCCCAAGAAATAAGTAGAATTTATTAGGGTAAAAAAAACAGAGAAAGAAAGAAAATAAACGGAAACCTTTGAAGATGTCAAGACGAGTTATCCCACAATCTCACTAACATAATTAAGCATTAAGATCACGTATCACAACCAAATGCCACATGTTGGATTAGAGTAAAAATAACTAGGAAGTAGGAACCTATGATTACCAAAACGTCAAACCAACAAACACTAATCAAGCATATCGCAAAAAAAATCGCAACCAAAGAAGATTTCGTAAACATACCAGAGCCGCTAAGGAAAGGGATAGTGATCTATAAAGATGGATGCTCATGATATCACTCTAAGCTCTCAAGTGTGTATAAGGACGTGTATACGCTCAAACCCGTCCCGATCGAGACAAAGGAATGTAGTCTTGACACGATTGAATTTATTCTCAAGTCCAAAATTTTCCATGACAATAAGTGCAATGAGGGCTTTGGGACATGGTTCTGGGGTTAAAGGTGGGATTAGGCTCATTTATTGGTGTTTGGGATATCGGTTTATGGGTAAATCTTTTTTTTCAATGCACTTAAGGGCTCTTTTCCTAATGTTTTTGATGGATTGAAGGCTTATTCTACTTTTGATTTTTTTCTTCTTTTTGTTACTCTTTTTTTCTCATTTTTTTTTCTGTTTTTTATGTTTTTTTTTTTTTTTTTTATGCGTCTTCACGAACCCACAAGCTATGCTTGTTTTGGGGGCTCAACGAACTACCCACAAGCTATGCTTGTGTTTATTTATAGACTAAATGCCAAATCCATCTATCATTTCGAAGAGTTTAACCTTAGCGTGCAAAACTTTTTTTTTTTTTATTTAGTGGTATATGGGTGTAGAAAGAAGGGTCGATGGTTAGGCTCAAAGTGGGTTACAAAGGAAAAATATTTTTGACTTTTTTGGGATTAATTTTCATGAAACGAAGGCCTCTATGTATGTTCATGGTAAACTTGGACGAGAAACTACTCAAAAGTCTAGACTACACCTCGATGGGAGGTAACACACAAGAAATGAGAATTAGGATTGATTACATATGTGTCAATCCAAAAGGCCCAAAATCTCACAAGATAAATCCATCTACTATAGTCACATTTGTAATGTAGGGGGACTATGGTATGCAAACTAGTCCTAAAAGGCTACGTGGAACAACATGCTTAACAGTGTGTGCAAGTGACAACTAAGGTTACATTATTCCAAAAAAAAAAAATCATTTAACATGATGGCATAAAATCGATGTGCAATTAGTGAATCAAGCAGCTAAATCATGTAAAGTGAGATATGGTGTACTACGAGTCTTAACACAACAAAGAGAATTCAAAAATCTTTTTGGATTTTTTTTTTTTTTAAGTAAAGCAAAGAACCACTATATGCAAAGAAAATGGGAAAAAGAATAAAATAAAAGGAAAAACACCCACCCACAAGCAAAAAGGAGCATTGTCCTCAATGCTCGGATTAGGGTGTATAGAAAGAAAAAGAAATCACGGGGAAGGAGGGGGAAGATTATGCTGACTACAATAATGCTCTAAAAAACAGCGTTGTCGACGCTTGATGTGCTCTATGTCTTGTGACATACGCCTCATGTTTAGCTCAGTCACGTGTTGGCTTTCGTGCATCTTAATATATCTATCTTTTACGCTCGCGATCTCTTTTTGGATACTCTTTGTGGCCTCTTTCAAATCTTTGAAGTTGTTGGCAACAACTTTTCTCCCCTCCCTCGATTCTAAGGTCCAACTGTCGAATCGAGTGATAAGCTGATGGGGGAGAAGAAATTGTTCCGATGGAGGTGGAGGTGGAGGCGGAAGTGCGCGTTGTGGTGAGGGATGTAGTGAGTATGGTGATGAATGATGCGATGAATGATGCATATGAAGAGTATCAGGGAAACGCCAATCGCTGTGCTCGGTGATATCAGTGAGCTCAGAAGGTAGTGTGACAGGGTGGTGCTCTCGCTATGTACCGATCAACCAATAATATGCCGGAATATCTTGAGCGATCGGCTCAATCATGTGCACGCGAGTACTGAGATGTGGAATGTCTAAAAGAGAGGCAGTGCTGACAGGAGTCCAAATATCAGGGATGTCCAGCGAAAGTGGGGGTCGAGTGGCGATTAGAGTGATAAGGCCACCGAAACAGATATCCCCTGAAGTGGACTCTAGGGCTCGTGAAAATTTGTCTAGGACAAATTTGGGTCCATTCGGCATGTATTCCCTATGAACGACACCAGGATAGGCCATGCAGAAAAGCACATAGAGCTCGTAGCGAGTGACAGTGTCGGTATCTGATCGAGCACAAATGGTGCTAGACAAGATACGGTGTGCTAGTCGCATCACAGGGTGCCGAATTGTGGAAGTTTTGGCGTGCCGAGCTTGATAGGCCTCTGTCAAACCAGCAATCTCTTGCCAGAAGACATTGTCATCAAAGTATGTTGGTGGTTTGTTTCGGGGTCCTAACTCACCCTCTAAAGTGAAGTTGAAGATGCTGTAGAGATCTATGATGTCTAGGTGTCGATCAGTGTTCAACAGGCGAAAGTTTATACCACCTGTTGAATCGATCTCCATCGTGGAAAGGAACTCGAGTGTTAGAGCACGATATGTGAAGGCATTAAGGTTCAAGAACCCATGCCACCCGAGCTTTCTGAAAAGAGACACGACATCGCGACGGATCCCTAATGTGTTGAGGGTTTCTAAGTCACAAAACTTGGTCGGTTGGATTGGCCTCCCTTGCAAGTTTTGGAACCGAGAGACCTGCTTTATAGATGTGAATTCGATCCCGTAGGTATCTAATTCCGGTGGGGCCACAACATTGGCGGCGGGGATTATATTAGGTTGAACAACCTCATCCCGCCGCGACCGGCTAGAACGTTGTCGCTTTGTGCGACTTGTAGAAGCCATGGTGTGTGCAAGTAGGTGTGTGCAAGATGCAATACGATGAATCTGTGTACACAACCTACATCCGCCCAGTGGTGGCGGCCCAATCTAATAAACACACAAAAAAAAATGACCCAACCAAACAAACTCTCAACAATTAATTATAGAACCACAAGAACCCTACTAAACCTTCATATCAATGTAACTCACATGTAATCACATCAAAAATTGCAAATAAATGGATAGAAGGTACCCAATTTGAAGCTCAAAGCTGCTGAAAGGATTGCCCAAACCTGTCCGAAGACTAAACGAATTGGAAACTGTCGGACTGCAGTTGGTCACCGAGATGGCGATGGTGGATTGGTTGAATCGCCGGCGGCTGTTGATGGCGTCGACAGAGGTGAGGTGAGGGGTGGTTGAATCGAGAGGGCAAATGAAGAAACAGAAGAGTTCGATCTTCTGTGGTGGTGCTGCGACGACAGAGTTGGTCGACGTATGGCTGCGATTGATGATGGTGGTGGTTGCTTGTTGGTCGAGAAGAAGGGGGAGAAAGAG
The DNA here is from genome assembly GCA_954870635.1 of Arctium minus. Taxonomy (NCBI): domain Eukaryota; kingdom Viridiplantae; phylum Streptophyta; class Magnoliopsida; order Asterales; family Asteraceae; genus Arctium; species Arctium minus. Next base: position 47,346,263 of record OX941096.1, read on the forward strand.
GGTCGATCGAGAGAGGAGTGATCGATCGAGAGGGAGATGATGGTGTCGATGGTCTTCGGCGATGGAGCAACGACAAAGAGAAGCAGAAAGGGGGTGTTCGCCAGCTGCAGATCGAGAGAGAGAGAGATGGGAGGGCTGGCCGGCGTATGGTGGTGGCTGCAGGTGCGGTGTGAAAGAGACGATGAGGGAGAAGGGGTTAGGGTTTTCTTTTTCTTTTTTTTTTTTTTTTACTGAAAACAAAATAATTTTTTTTTTAATATAAAAACTAAAATAAAAATAAAAACTAAAAACTTTTTTTTTTTAATAACTTCACGCCCGGGCCAAAATGTTTGCGCCCGGGAAGGTAAGGCAGAAAGTGAAGCCTTTGAGCTTCACGCCCGGGCCAAAATTTTCACTCTCGGGAAGGTAAGGCAGAAGCTAGGAACTCGACTTTCACGCCCGGGAATAGAAATTCGTGCCCGGGAACCTTGGTCAGAATGTCAAACAAGCGTCAAGGAACACTTTATGGGGTCGGTCTTCAAGCAATTAAGCCTGAGAGACCGAAAAATTGATGGTAGAACAAAGAAAGGGAACGGAGACTCGTTTTAAGTCGCGAGTTTGACTTTAGATTAAGAATTAAACGAAATAAAGAGGAGAGAGTGACTCGTTTATCGTCGCGAGCTTGACGGAGAATTAAACAAATAGAAAGAGGAGAGTGTACAAATTGGTGAAAGTCAATGATCGACTTAAATGGTCACCAGTTCATACGGGTCACGTAGACACATAAAAGTCACACCGGATAACCAGTGTGTTTTCATTATAAAACATGTTACGCAACCCATAGCCGAGAATTAAATAAAGGTAAAGAAAGAAGGACCGGTGATGTCCGGCTTGACATAAAAAATACCGAATCCGAGAGAATAATAAAAATAGCACAAGAGAAGCAATTAATGAGATAGAGATAAAATCACTCATCATTTCTAAAGGTAATCATATCTCGGTCTTACCAAACAAACATCTCAACGGCCCGTCATTCACCGCCTTTTTCGTCAGTCATGACTTTTCATTCTCATCTGCAAGTTGGCCAAACTATACAAACAAAAACTTCAAGAACACGGTTAAACAAAATAAAAGATGAGATGACGAAAATGAAAACATAAAAAGAAATGGGGTAAAGGCATAGACTAGTAAATCAAAAAGTAAGTCGGTGTTAGGCTAGTCACCTCCCCGGCAACGGCGCCAAAAACTTGATGTGTTTTAAAATTTATACCGCAAGCGTACGGGTTTTGTAGCATATGGGTCGATCACAGGGAGGTGACGGTCTAAACACTAACCACTTAATAATCATGTCTAGCTATGCGAATCAGATAATTTGATTTGATGATTAAACTAAGTGACATAAAATAAAAGAGAATAAAGGAAAGAAAGATAAAAAGAGGAAAATAAAAGACAACTACAACTAAAAGGGTACTGGGTAACGTCAACCTAGGATTTTTGGTAATGGTGAGAATTCGTTTTGCAAAATTACTTTAACCCCCTTTCGAGGTGGAAAAGCTTTTCTAAACCAAGACACATATTTACTCTCGCAATATATGTACATAGAAAAGAAACATTAAGGTTTAAAACAAATAATTTTTCCCAATCAACGTCCCTAACTATTCGCATGTTAGAACCGTTGTCATTGACCAATTCAATCCAAGTAAAAGACTAAACTTTCGTTTACATCGAAAACTAATAAATTGACTAAATGCTTTGTTAAAACCCAATTAAATTAACCCCAACTTCCATTAGAATCAAAATGGGTTAAAACCCAACATTCATTTTAAGAACAATTGGTCAATACCAAGACCTCAATCCAAAGGGACGATTACCCAATAAAACGAAAACTAACTTAAGACCAAGCAATAAATTATTTGTTTAAACTCTAACAAAACTAAAGATAAAATAAACGTAGACTAAAACGATAACTACATAGGATGCAATCTAATAACAATTAACATTAACATTAACAAAACTAGGAATAAACACTAAAACTAATAAACAAACATGTGCAGAAAATTAATCTAACCTAATCTAATAGATGCAGAAAATTATAAAATTAAACCTAATGGGTGCAGAAAATTATAAGAATGCAGTAAATTAAGATAGAGAGCAAGAGAAGAATCAAGGGTAGAAAATTAGGGTAGAGAATAAAGAATATAGATACAAAAGGGAGAAAGATAATGAAATACACATAGGGAGATGTAGAAAAACTAAAACTTGATGCAAATAAACAAGAATTGAGAAGGATTGATGAAGAAACTTCAAAAACGATTAGATAACTAGCAATATTCCAACAAAACAAAGTTTCAACTAGATACAATCAAGAAATTAGGGAAGAAGATACTAGATGTATGGAAAACCGATGGTGAATCGGATCCCAATGGCCTCGGCTTGTCGTGCAATCTTCTCCCCCAACCTTGGAGATCGATCAAGAATATCTCCCAAGCCAAAAATCGGCTTCCCTTCTCTCTAATCAAAAAACGTGTATGTTCTCCTAAAAAAACAAACCTAAAGGGTTTTAAAAGTCTAAACTGAAAAGGCCCAATAAAAGCCCAACAGAAGAATAGCCCAAAAAACCTTCGCGACCGTGAATAAAACTTCACGCCCGCGAAAGTGCAACAGAAAATTAAAAGCGTTTCAAGAGCAGTGCTTCGCGACCCCGAAGAAATCTTTGCGCCCGCGAAACCGTGGCAGAAACTTCAAATCTTGATTCAGAAATCTTTCTTCGCGTCCGCGAAGCTTGGAAAATGGCTATTCCCTTCCGACCTCGTCTTTTTCGACGACTTCTCCTCTTTTCTCTCGATCATCTTCTTCTTCTCTTCATTCTCCTTGAGCACACCTTCACCTATCTCACCTTTAGAACGCACAATCTGCACAAAATATATACCAAAAGCATAAAAACTATCCCCAAAGAATTTCCAACCGTGATTAGAGAGAATAAGAGAGAAATGAAAAATGATGCATGAAAATGCTAAACTAAACACTAAAACAAATAGAAAATGCTACTAGAATATGCAAAGTTAGGTGCATAAAATGCACTTAACAGTGTTCATCTGATTTATCTGAGTATTTGGTTTCTGTCGATTAATTGTTTTATGGGTAGATTATTTTTTTTGGAATCGATTTTGTTCTGAGTTAAAGTTCAGTCGATTTTTTTCTTCTGGAAAATTATTTCATTCGATCGATTATGTGTGATTAGAAATCAAATATCTTGGTTTGAATTTCTGGGTAAAATTTCTGGGTTCGATTGAGATTCATCGATTTTATTGGGAATCTATCTGTTAATCGAGTTATCGGTTATCGTTGTGTTTATCTGTTTTTGGATATCGATCGGACCCTATCGACCGGGTCCTCTTGACCGGACTCATTCGACCGATACCTTGTTGGACCGGTACATTGTTTGACCGGTACCTTGCGACCGGTATCTGTTTGGACCGGTACATTGTTTGACCGGTACCTTTCGACCGGTATCTGTTTGACCGGTATATTGACCGGATCGCTTTGGTAACCGGTACTTCGGTTGACCGGACCTCTGCTTCGACCAGACCTCTGTTCGACCGGATCCCTACTCGACCGGATCCCTGCTCGACCGGATCCCTGCTCGACCGGATCCTTGTCCGACCGGGTCCTTGTTCGACTGGGTCCTTGTTTCGACCGGGTTCAACTGGGTCCGACCGGGTCCTTGTTCGACCGGGTCCTTGTTTCGACCGGGTTCTTGATCGGCCGGGTCCTTGTCGTGTTTATTTATTTATTGTTTTTGGATCGATTTGTTTGTCTCACAATCGGTACAGTGCAGCTAAGATTAAAGTTTAAACCCGTTCAAGTTTCATCTCTTGTCAAGCCTTTCAAAGTCGGATCGAATTAATTCTATTCGATACGATAAAAAAGGATGAACCCACCAAGGCTGCGGTCCAAAGGAGAATATGAAGAGTGGAAAGTTGATTTTTTGAATTTTGTAGATGAACATGAGGTAGGTTCCTATATCAGATTATCATTGACTGAAGGAGAGATGCAATCCCAAATTCCAACTGAAACTTCATCTGTGGAACAGGAGAAAATACAGAGGGCTAATAATATAGCTCGATATTTTATGACAAAGAGTATTTCTTATGACCTTTTTCGTGACATTTTTAGTGAAATTTCTGGTCAAATATATTATTACAAAATGACAGGAAAAGAGTTGTGGGATTGTACTGAATGGTTGATGTTAGGGCCAAATGTGATTTTAAAAGGAAGAGAATTGGAATCTGAGAACTCTGAGCTTAAAAGAAAGATCTCTGATTTGGAGCAAAAGATTGCAAAAGACAAATCCGATTTTGAGACTAAAGAGAAATCTTTTGCAAAGAAGTTCTCAGATTTTTCCAGAAATAGTTGTGAAGAAAAGAAAGCAGTCGAGCTGAAATGTATCAATCTCTCTCAGAAAGTTTCTGCTTTTGAGAAAGTACTTATCTTGGAAAGAGAGAAGTTTGCCAAAGAGAAGAAGGCCATTGAACAAAAGAATTTTGGATTCGTCAAAGAAATATCCAGCCAGAGAAACAATGTTGAGAAGGGATTTGAAGAAGAAAGAAGTATATTTGAGGCTGAGATCAAAAAGCTTACTGAAAAGCTATCTGAACTATCTGAAAGTGTGCTGAAAGAGAAGAAAACAAAGTCTGAATGCGAGACGAAGATTGACCTTCTTGTCAAAGAAAGAGACAGTCTTGCTTCAAAGATTAAAGAGCTTGAAAAGACAGCATCAAGTTCAACTCAGAAAACTGTTTCTTCCAAGTGGTCAGTTACATCTTTTGATCAGATTCGTAGTACTAACCTTTTCTATGATAGAAATATAGATGGTTCAGGTACACATCGACGAAGAAAGAGATACAAGGAAGAGGAACTGGTCTGGAAGAAGAAATCAGTTGAAGATGAGAAGAAAGATGGGAAGAAAGATGAACTGAAAGGTACTAAATCATGTGTACATACACACAAAGCCAAAAAGAACAATGCGCATAAAGTTAAACCTGATCATATCTACTCAAGAGATCAATTAATCAGGTTGTCAGGTAAGAAATATTATTGTTCTTATTGTCGTACACATGATCCTATTCACAAGACTAGTGATCATTACTGGTATGGTTCTTATTCCATTACTCCCATTCGAAATGCAACTAACATTCATGGACCCAAATACCAGTGGGTACCAAAACCTAAAATTGATTATGTGTTGCAGACACCTACTGTCAAGGGGGAGTAGAAGAACTAAGGTTTCTAAGTAAATCAGCTTAGAACCCGGACTTCAACGAAGTTTGGCTTCTGATCACATCAGGACCCGTGTTTCAATGCTTAAAGAAAAGATACTCCCGAGCTGAAATGAGAAGATCAACATTCAAGGGTGAGTACTTATATATTCTGAAATATGCATTAGAGAGATATGACGGACTACATTCGAAAAGGAATTGTGGATCTCTATCATGTACCTTTACACTGATAGATCTACTGATGCATAATTTCAGGGGAAGTAAATTTATTATGACTTCTGAACACTTCAGTTCAGGACTCGTTCTTAAATGCTTATCTGACCTAAATCATTTTATCATGATTTGAGGGGGAGCTTAAAGGTAAATATCTTCTGATCTAGATCTCTGATTGTTTGAAAGAAGAACAACTTTCGAACATGAAAAACGTTTTCTGAAATGTTCAAACCACTTTTGGTTCTCAAAAGATTTAATGAATTTAGAAGTGTGGTTTTTAAATGTTTTTCAATTTTGAGCTTTCATGTTGTTGGATCATAATTGTATTCAAGATTAAAGGGTCTAAACTGTATTTATTTGATAGTTAAAGTTTGGGGTTTAAATTGTAATAGAATGATAGTTATTAGCTATTGGGCCCAAGCCCATTAGGCCTTAAAAGCCTAAGTATTTAAAGTTTTAGTTATTTAGGTTTTAGGGTTAATCCTCTCATTATTATCATAATCATAATTATTGTTTAGAGAGAGGTAGTCGTATTCTCTGTATTCAAGGGTATCAAGAACATACAAGGTTTCATTGTTTATTCAAGGGATTGGTATGTTATTCTGATCTTTATATCTCTTGATCTATATTGTGTTCTATGATTGTTAATCAACTAGATTAAACTGGGATAACAAGTGGTATCAAAACCTAAAGAATCAAAATTTTCTTGATATTACTATTCATCGATCACTATTCACACGAAGTTACTGTTCATCTGATTTCATGAATCAATGTGCTTTTATGATTAAGATTGATCTGATTCGGTGAGTTTTATTCTATTGAAAAGTATCTGATTGATTAATTGCATTGATAATTATCAAGTGATTGAATTTATTGATTTTGGGTTTTCTGGGTTCATAAAGGAGTTGACTCTGTGTTCTTAAAATCCAGTGATAAAAAAGTGATTTTTACTTATTATGATTGATTGAATGCTGATCGATATCTGTTTTGGGATACAAAAGACTGATTTTTGCATCTGATTTTGAGTCTGTATTGATTTCTGGGTTGATTATTGCTTCTGTTTATCGACGTTCTGGGCTGGCTTAAGAACATACCGGTCCAAAGCATTAAGAACATAACGGTCATATCACCCTATCGGTCGACTCTCTTACCGGTCGTATATCCCTATATCGGTCGAACATCACTATCAGTCCATACCTTTACCGGTCTTAGTTTCTCACCGGTCGAATACTTTGTATTGGTCATACAGTTTGTCGGTCATAGCCTATACCGGTCGAAGCCATTTCCGGTCGAACTCGATACCGGTCCTCACACCACCCCGGTCGCCCGGTACACACACAGATCACTACCGGTCTAAGCACTTTTATCGGTCGAACGTAATACCGGTTGAAAAACCTTCCCGGTCGAATCAAGTTCCAGGTCGAATTCTGCTTTGCGTGAGGGCCTTATCACGCAAACCTTCACTTTGCGCAACCCACTAGACACGCAAACCTTCACTTTGCGCAACCCACTAGACACGCAAACCTTTACTTTGCGCGACCCAAGGCTCACGCAAACCTTACTTTGCGTGACACACTGCTCGCGGGACCCCCGTGCTAAGTCTGCGAAGGGGGACAAAGTTTTGTTCGTGATCAAAAATTCTTATTTTCAGTATTACTCTGTTTGATTTTATATACTGTTTTGCGATATCTGCATTTAAATTATTTTTGGAAATTTATTTTTCTGAAAACTTTTAAGTGTAGATTTGATTAAACTCTTGATTCTAACGATCTTTTCTAGTTGATTCTCTTGGTACAGAAAAGTTAGCTTCATTTCTAACCATACAACTAAAAATGTCTGAAGGTTACAGCCATGATTTTAACAACATGACTCCTTCTGAAGTAAAAGAAAAGGCTAAACATCTTGCTAGACAGTTGTCAAGATATACAGACAGGGCTTATGATTGTGAAAAGGAGATTAAAAAGCTCAAATCCGAGATGTTACCTCTTGAAGCTGAGAATGAAAATCTAAAGATTCAGAACTCATCTCTTCTTATTCAGATCAATGGTTTAAAAGAAAATTCAAAAGATTCTGATTCTATAATTGACTTTGAAGGAATAATTGAGTCTAAAGAAAAAGAGATCTTAGATCTTCAAGCAAAGTTGAAAAGATTTGAGCCCAGCTCTACATGGTCAAAGAAGGATGCAATGCAAAGAGAGCTTGAGGAACTTAGAAGGAGTACAAGTGTTGCAAAGGATACTAGTATAGGACTAAGACAGATAAATTCTCAAGTCTTTGCTGAAAGAGACAAACTAAAAGATAAAGTTCTCAGTCTTGAGGTTGAGATCAATGAGATGAAAGAAAAGGCAACCCAAAACAGAGACAATACAATAGCTCAAGATGAAATGTTGAAGATTGAGAAAGAGAGAAAAAAATTTGCTAAGAAATTCTCTGATTTCTCTAGAAAAGCCTTTGAAGAGAAGAAATCATTAGAGCTTAGATGTGTTAAGCTTTCTCAACAAGTTTCAGACTTTGAGAAGGTTATCATTCTAGAGAGAGAAAAGGTTGAGAATGAGAAGAAGAAAGATGAGCTGAAGGAAGCAAATATAGACTTTTCGGAAGAAAAGAAAATATTTGAGACCGAGATAGCCAAGCTGACAGGAAAGCTATCTGAATTGTCAACAAACATCATGAAGGAGAAGAATGCAAAATCTGAGTTGCATAAGAAGTTTGATCTGATTGAAAAGGAAAGAAACAGTTTGTCTTCAAAGATAAAGGAACTTGAAGAGATAGTATTCAAGGTGAAGCTGACTGAGCACAAGACGCCAGAGTCAATAGCTCAATCCCCGAGAGATGATCAAACTAATTCAGCTTGTTCACTCAGAAAGGCTTCAAGTTCACATGTTTCAAATGTTTTCTATAATCCTTTCTGTGATTCAGATGATAGTCTTACTTCTAAATCTACTGATCAGATTCGTCCTTCTAACCTTTTCTTTGACAAAAATGTTGATGGTTCAGGTAACTTAAAGAAGAACAAGTCTCAAAAGAAAAGCTTCTGGAGAAGAGATGATGAGAGAGATAGAGGAAATTAGATCTGGAAAATTAAAGGATCTTCGGAGGAAAAGAAGAAAGAAAAATCATTTGTGCATACATCAAATGCAAAATGGAACTATGCCTCAAAAGGTAAAACTTTTGGCAAACCTGATCTGGTTTACACAATCAATCAATTGATCAGGTTAGCACAAAAGAAGATTAGTTGTTCCTATTGTGGCTCAAATGATTTTGTAAGAAAAGATTATGTAAATAACTGGTATGGTTCTTATTTTATCTCTCCCATTAGAACTGCAACTAACCCATTAGGACCCAAATACCAGTGGGTACAAAAAGCTAAATCTATGTTGCAGGCACCCAAGGTTTAAGGGGAAAAAGAACTAAGGCTTCTAAGTAAATCAACTTAGAACCCGTACCTCAACGAAAAGATGGCTTCTAATCACATCGGATTAGAACCCTCACTTAAGTGCTTTATTTTTCTGCTTTATTGATAAAAAAAAAAAACTTCAGTTGAGGGGGAGCTTAAATGTCAAAAAAAAAAGCTTAATTGAAAAAACTCCTTAGAGCTTAATTGTCAAAATCTTTTAGTTTGAGGGGGAAAATTGCATCGTCAAACATAACTGTTTTGACTTTTCCAATTTTTATTCTTCATGTAACTCTGTGCTTATTTGTGCTTTCATGTACCATAGCATGTTGAACAAAACGTTATTTTTAGGAAATTACATGGGATTCAGTGTGTGAGCTTAACAGAACTTCCATGGATTCACGATAACCAGTGTTTCCTACCCCGGAAGTATTCCCTGAGTGATTGAGGGGAGAGGGGCCAAAAGATTTGAGTGTTGGTGTGTGAAGAGGTAAAATGGAAAAGAGAGATTGGTTAGAAGTGAGAATTAAAAGAAAGAGGGCGAGAGAATAGAGTAAAAGAATATTACACTCTGCACCAAACCACTTTCTGAGTCGGGCAGCCACATTATCTGATTGGTTCACATTCTTTGGTGACCATCATTGAAAAAGGCAACTAGCCCATGCCATCTCTTGCATACAACCCCACCAGCTACTCATTCTTTTCTCAAAAAGAGAATGTTTCACATTTTCTGGGGAAACAACACATATGCTATTGGTTCTTCATTTGGAAGATACGAATATTGAAAAAGAAGAAAAGTTGCCCCACCTTCGACCCTTTCTCATGCACATTGAGTCTTTGTATAATTTGTTGCTGTCTAAACAAGTTTACATATTTTGAGCCTATATTGAAAAGCAATCATCTGTGCTTATTTCTTTCATACACATGCACGAGCAAACAGAAATTTGTTTTCTGTCAGAACATTCATAGATAATCATGTGTTATTCGATGATTGAATGGAAGACCTGGGGAGCCAACATCAAACCAACTCCTTATATAGTAACTTTGTGTTACTCAGTGACTTTGTGTCCTTGACAGGCATTCTAACTAAGTCATTTGTTGATTCAGGGTTACACCTATTAAACTGTTTGAATTTGAAAAGATTCGAATGGTTACTACTTTTTATTTGAATCTACATAGATTGAAATAATCACTTTCTCCATTTGGAGAGACTGCTCTTATTTCACACAGGGCTCGTTACATGAAGATAGAGCTTACTGATGATCATACTCAAAGGGGAAGATTGTTTTGACAAGTTTTGATGATGATGATTCTCACCACTCATCAAAAAGGGGGAGAATATACAAAAAGGGAGAATAATCAAAGAAGGATAACATAATCTGAAGACTGCTGAAGATTATTCTTTTGAAGATTTGAAGACTATTTAAAGATATCAATTTTTGAAGCTATCAACGTCATATCTGAAGTTTTCAAGAAATGTGAAGACCCGAAGACTATTGCCAAAAAAAATTTTAATCTTGAATCCAAAGGGGGAGATTGTTGGATCATTATTGTATTCAAGATTAAAGGGTCTAAACTGTATTTATTTGATAGTTAAAGTTTGGGGTTTAAATTGTAATAGATTGATAGTTATTAGCTATTGGGCCCAAGCCCATTAGGCCTTAAAAGCCTAAGTATTTAAAGTTTTAGTTATTTAGGTTTTAGGGTTAATCCTCTCATTATTATCATAATCATAATTATTGTTTAGAGAGAGGTGGTCGTATTCTCTGTATTCAAGGGTATCAAGAACATACAAGGTTTCATTGTTTATTAAAGGGATTGGTATGTTATTCTGATCTTTATATCTCTTGATCTATATTGTGTTCTATGATTGTTAATCAACTAGATTAAACTCGGATAACACATGTTTAACTGACCGTGTGTTTCCAAAGATCAATACTGCGTATTATCTTGTCTTTATACTGTAAAGTATTCATACACACCGGTTCAGTATTTTATTTGAAATTGTTATTACCATGTCTCATAACGGACCAATTTTTCGATGGTAATAGCCCCGTTTGAAATTCAATGTTGTTGAGCGTCAATCATAATTTCTAATTTTGTGATTTCATTGCAAAATTGTTTATATTCGTTCATATAAACAAAATATCCAATTCTTTGATACCCTAACCATTTCATTTGATCTGATTGATACATTGTCAGATTCTTAAAAAAATTCTTTTGATTTAATTTCTTTCATTCAATATTTTTGTTTTGAGAAATCTTCAAAGTTCAATTGCTCAAATCTTATGAGCATACATTTTGACAGTGTTATCATACTTTTTGTGCTTAATTGTACAAGTTAGACTGTTGAGCAACCATTCTTTTTAGGACTTACATGGGATTCATGATTGAGCTTAAACAGAACTTCCATGGATTCACGTTAACCAGTGTTTCCTACCCCGGAAGTTATCCTTGAGTGATTGAGGGGTGAGGGGTCATAAATCAAAGAGTGGGGGAGATAACTCATCCGGTTGAGTTTTTCTCATTGTGCTGAGCGGTAAAATGTAAATAAGAGTTTGGTTAGAAATGAGTTTTAATGATAAAAAGAAAGAGGCTGTGACAGAAGAGTTAAAAGAATATGAAAACTCTGCACCAACCACTTTCTGAGTCGGGCAGCCACATCTACTGATTGGTTCACATTCTTTGGTGACCATCATTGAAAAAGGCAGTGAGCCTATGCCAACTCTTGTTATAACCCCACCAGCCACTCGTTTCTTTCTTAACAAAGAAATATTTCATTTTCTTTGGGGACGCAGCATATCTGCTATCTAGTCTTCAATCGGAAGATTTAGATATTGAAAAAGAAGGAAAGTTGCCCCACCTTCGCACCTCTTTCATGCATATTGAGTCCGTGTAATATCTGTTGCTGTCTCAACAGTTTACACATTTTTGAGCCTGAGAAAGCTAAGTAGCTTCAATCATTCTACACTTGCACTAGCACACAAGGAATGAGTTTTCTTGTCATAATATTCATAGAAAATTCCTTTGTGGTTTTTCGATGATTGAATGGAAGCCCTGGGGGAGTGAATATCACAAAATCTCCTTTCCAAAGTACATCCGTTGTACAAAGTGGCTTCGTGCTACTTACATGCATTCTAACTGTATCATTTGTTGATTCATGGTTACAATTCCTATTATATCTTAATTTGAAAAGATTCGGATATATACATTTCATGAATTGACGGATAATCAGATCAACGGGCGGAGAATGTCATATTATTATGAAGGGGAAATCGTTAGTCTTTACAAAGGGGGAAATCAAAGAATGTGTTGAAATTGAAGAGTTTTGATGATCATGATGTTCACAATCATCAAAAAGGGGGAGAGATTTACAAAGTTCAATTTCAAAGTTATAAAGAAAGAAAGTTTTTCAAGATTGGTAAAAAAAATCATTCCATAATGATTCAATTTCTGAATGAAGATGATTCGTGAAAGTTTGCTTTTCTAAAGACAATCTAGAGATCAAAGAGATGAAGATATGAGTTCAATGCTGGTCCAATTTTCAAAGTTGAAGATTTCAAAGATTGTATTTCTTCTATCCCGTATCATGTGGTGTCTGCTACAAGTTTGTTCCTGATTCCTCCTACGAGCTGATTGAAACAAGTTCTTAAGCTGAAAGTCTATTCAAGTCTATTCAACTCGCGGTTCAAAGAAAGATTCTTTGTTATTAAACTGAAGATGCACCGTGGAATGTCAAGTAACTCGCACATTATCTTTCTTGTGTGCTGATCCGATGTGTTGAGTTTCTACAGTGGAAAGCTGCTTGATAGTGCATTCAGTCGAGGCTATTGTACATTGAATCTGGTTACAAAGTTGAAACTATGAAGACAAGAGCTTTATTCAAGGGGTAGCGTGAAAACAAATGAAGACTTGCAACACCAAAGTTCTTCAAAGATTCAAGAGGAAAAGAAGATCAATGCCTAAAGGTTTCAAGATGATAAATGCCTTATTCAACTTTAGGGGGAGATTGTTAGGACTGAAAGTCCTGTGTGTTGAAAGTTGTATAAAAGCATTTATAAGGGGTTGTTTTGTAATTACTTGATAGTTATTTGTTAGTTGGGCCCTAAGCCCATAAAGCCCATTAAGTCTATGCGCTTCATATATAAGGGCTAGTTTAGTTCTTTATTCAGGTTAGATGAATTGTTAGATGAAATTATTAGTTTAAGTCTCATTATTCATAATTCTCTAGTCAATAGGTTTACATTTACTGATCAGATATTCTCTCTGTAAACCTAAACTCTTTCTTGAATATTAATCATATGACTAGAGGTTGTGGCTATATTATTGTTCTTTATTGTTGATTATTGTTCGTGATTACACTGTACTGGAATCTACAATTGTTTATATTTAGAACTTTATAAATGCTCTGATACCAATATTCTCTCTGTAAATCTAAACCCTTTCTTGAATATTAATCATATGACTAGAGATTGTGGCTATATTATTGTTCTTTATTGTTGATTATTGTTCGTGATTGCACTGTACTGGGATCTACAGTATTCGATAAGCCTCAGCTACAAGTACGACGATGATCCTAGCCATTATCCGCTAGTTCATATTGAGTTGTGGCAGGAGGTTGCTGGGAGACCGAAGAAAGGTTGTCTGTTTGGGTTCGGGTACCACCCAGATAACACCCTCAAATCCGAAAATAGCAACTAATTTAAAATTTTCTAAATACATCGATAAGTAATTCATGTACAATCACAATTTAATATTTAACTTCAATACATACATTTCGTTTTATGTAAACAGTCTATAATAAGGACAGGTGCTACTAAAACCCAATAACAGTCACTATCTCCAACTGCGGAAGACTTCACCAAACTACTTACTCTCGTGTAAATCTAATGCTCAACTCCTCGTAGCACTGCTAGAACTAAACCCCAACTGGAACCTAATGCACATGCCGACAAATAAAAGGTTAGGCTTAACGCCTAGTGAGCTCAAGAGTTTTCCATAGATATATATAAAGCAGTAACTTTATGAATGTTATTTATGACCAGCGACTATGACATGGTCATAGTTGCACTGGCAAAGTAGCATGCAAGAAAGGGTGTTCTGGAGCACTTGTGCGACTATGCCATGCGACAATGCCATGGAAAAATCGCATGGCAATGTAGCACAGCGGTGCCAGGGCTTAAAAATCAGGTTTTCAGCCTTTCATCTTCATTTCTTCATAACTTTCTCATTTATACTCTGTTTTTGGTGATTCAAATTGCTATGGTTTCGTATTTGAGAGATTTTCAAGGATATATTTTTAGTTTTGGGAAGATCCAAGAGTATATGGTGGTGGAGTGGAAGCAAAGATCATGAGTTCATCATCATCACCCCCATCTTCAAGAAATTTGGAGTTTTCTAGGTTTTCAACAAAACCTAAGTGGTGAGTTGATCCTCCAAGTTTGTAAACTTTATTATGAGTCATAAATTATCTATTGATGACTTCCTAGTGTTTATGTTTCTCATTCTGTTTCGAGGATTTTGAGAAAAGTTAGGTCAAATTAGGGTTTTTGGCCAAAATGGAGATTTTGATACAAGATGTTTGGGGAACGATTCTATATGGTTGAATATGAATATTTATGGTTGGAAATTTATCGATTTAGGTTTTTGGATGTTTTTGGCTCGAAGATCCAAGTTTTTTCAAAGGAGCTCAAGTTGGGGTAAAATCTAGATTTAACTTAAATCTAGCAAGGTGAGTTCAAGTTGATTTGTGAAATTATTAACTGTTGGGTTATTTGATAAATCTTGATTAGTTGAAGTGTTTGGTTTTATAAACTTTGTAAAACACCCACGTTTGGGGTTTTGAGCATTTTGACAAAGAAAACATACACATTGGTATTTTAATGGTTTACTTTGTCAGGATCTAATCCTTCAAGCAGTATTAACCTTGATTAGCAGTAGTAATCTGTCTCAGCAGTAGTAACCATGATGTGCTAGCAGTAGTAATCATACTTAAGCAAATCTTCAGTTCCCAACATACTTCATGAAATAGAGTTTGAGCATAAATGCATTTTATGGTTTGTTTTAGATAAGTGTTGATTTTGTGTTATGGGATGTTTTTGAAAGAATAAATGATATAACCCACTTGGAAAACGATTTGTCCCAATCTAAAATACGTTGGAGTTGTTTATATAATGTTTTCCCAACCTAAATCCCACTATTTCCAAGTTGCAAAAATGTCCGGGTGACCTTTACTTACCGAAAATTGCGGGTGTTACAATCCTCCCAACCTTAAAAGAGATTTCGTCCTCGAAATCTAGTTTCCCATTTAACGATGCCCGCATGATAGATTGTCCCTAATCCATTTTCCAGAACCACTGCCATAACCCTTATGCTGATACTCACGACAGTAGCTCCCTTGGGTACATTACAATTATATCCGAGTGAACACTTAACTCACTAAAGCAGTCTTTACCCACAAGACTACGGTCCTCTCCCAACCTTGGGTGACACTTACTACCTCAAGAGTAGTTTGTGACCTCAACTTCTCATTGAACAATACACCTCAGCTCAACATACTTTTGAACCCAAACCCAAGTTCGACATCAACCTCCAAAGAATCCTCTAAATTCTTAATACTCGGTTTTTGATATCGACAAGGTCGTCCTCTCGAGGCATACCAATACGCTCTCCATGTAGTTGATTAATGCAGATCCGACTATCACTCAACTCCGATCTACTTCCAACCACAAACATTCCATCATAAGATATTTACCATGTCAGGAAAGCTTATACACATCAATACTTAATTACCAACATCTAATCTTCCTTTAAATTCCACCACCGATAGGTCAACTTTTCTCATGATCTAATCTGGATACTCCCAAACATTCCAAGATTCATTGACTTCACGAAATGAGCCGACGCCTAATATCAAAAACGTGAGCATCCCGCCCAATAATTCATTCCAGAAATGTTGTCGCATTAAGGTTGACACCTAACAGATGACTAGTATTCCCAAATCTTACGTCCCTAACAAACGGACCACAATAATTCCCTTGTTCCCGGAAACCCACAAAGATGGCACACCGCCAATAAGTAGCACGACGTCAAACGACCAAGCAACCCATAAAGTTGGATCCAACCAGGCGCAGATACTCACACAAGGCCTTACCCCGCAGGATTACCGAAACATGAAGATCACCTCTTAGTTAACTGGAAAAACATGAATCTATTACCTCAATTATTCGTGCATGCACAAATTCAAAACTGAAACCACAAGTCGGATCATCCGACGCGTCAAATTCCAAGGACTCCTCTAGTCCCTAATTACAACGTCTTTCACGGTTGCGAAAAGACATGTGCAAAACCCGCATGATGCAAAAATGTTAAACAAGGACTCATGAGTTAACACACACAACAATTCAAGTATACGCATTTCCAAAGTTTTATCTATGCGATGCAAATCGTCGTAAAATAAAACTCCATATGACTCGACTGAATTTTTTTTTCCTAAAACTCATCAACGCTAAAAACAAACGATGCCAAAATTTCCATTTCCCAACATAAAGTATAAAACGACAGTATGTCTAAAAATGTTAAAATTCTAAGAGTTTCTCTTTTATCGCAAAGTAGAATAAAGTGACACTTTTCAACAAAATTTACATGAGACGTGACGCCTAATATACTTGTAAATTTACACGTAATGAAGTTAAAACTTACGCATTTCAAAGTACACTAATGCGTAGGAAAATGTCATAAAATAATACTTCATAAAACTCAACAAAACTCACACAGAATAAAATTTTCTATAAAACTCGAACCTCAAAACATGGGAATAACTTTTTCTCTAGGACCTTAACATACGTGGAGGAGATCCCATGTCAAGGTCATAAATCGCAGTTACTTGCCCGAGACTCTAAACAAGGTTGAATCACAAACACTACAATATCCGAAAATATCATTCGACAAAAACAAGGATAAAGAAAATCTCAACAAGGTCTACAATCGTATGCAATAAAACAATTTTATGCATGTTTAAACTCATGGTTTAAAATCTCGTGTATGCTAAACCTTTTTCCCAATATTTCGTAATTCTACTCCATTATGATTTGAGAACATGAGAAACAATTGATGCAAACTTATTTTAGAAACAAGTTTCGTGCATGAACTTTGGTCGACTCCCGGCATCCTAGGTCCACGCTTCCTAATTTCCTATCAACGCTATCGACAACCGAATGCATCAAACATCCTAAAGCAATAATCACACCAATATGATTAACTTACAACCTCTTCTTGAAATAGAGTCTCTTTATCAAGCCTATGGTTCTAATTTCAACCAATAACCCCGACTCAAAATGGTCAACTTAATGTATTACTCATACTTAACCATCACTCCAAATGACAATGCCATAAACATCAACTCTTCTATTGGCTACTCGCTTAGAAACTTTCACACTACCCCAACGGTCATCATACACACGCAGTTCAAGCATACACATGTAACATGTAGGTTCACCACAACACTGTCCAGGTGCAATTATGAACGTACCGTACATGATCATCCTTGCTACCCTCGACGAGTTTCCTGTTTCTAGAGACTCTATCAACCTCAAAATATCCCAACTTAAAGTACCAAATGATGTAATTCTCTCTTTCAATCACCTAAACAACGCTAGTTTGAGTCTAGGTATCCAAAATCAACACCTAATTCTCTCAAATTGATGCTCTAATACCAACTTGTAACACCCTCAAATCCGGAAATAACAACTAATTTAAAATTTTCTAAATACATCGATAAGTAATTCATCTACAATCACAATTTAATATTTAACTTCAATACACACATTTCGTTCTATGTAAACAGTCTATAATAAGGACAAATGCTACTAAAACCCAATAACAGTCACTATCTCCAACTACAGAAGACTTCACCAAATTACTTACTCTCGTGTAAATCTAATGCTCAACTCCTCGTATCACTGCTAGAACCAAACCCCAACTGGAACCTGATGCACATGCCGACAAATAAAAGGTTAGGCTTAATGCCTAGTGAGCTCAAGAGTTTTACATAGATATATATAAAGCAATAACTTTATGAATGTTATTTAAAATCATGATTTCCAAAATGCAATACATTTAAATTTAAAGGCAACCAAAATGAAATACATTAAATCTTAAAACAATCTCTTTTTCATCATTCACCCTTTTTGTGATTAAAATAATAAAACAAAACATTCCTCCGAATATAAATCCAAACCCAAAACTCGTGTAATACAAAACTAACACTTTACTAATCAAATACTGAAAACGTGGATAACTCTATCATCCAAAATACTCCAAAGACATGGATAAAGTTCAGTATGCAAAACCCAACAACATGGATAGTAATCCATACTCAAAACGTCACTGAAAACATGGATTATAAAACTCCATAACCAAAACAACACCTTGCGATGACAGGGGAGACCCGATTACATGATATGTGACAGAACACAAAAGTAGGTGACATAACTTTGTAGGAAACCAAAACTTATGGGTTATACCCATAAAACATACCGAGCTCAACTCCTCTAAGTCTATCGCTCGAAAACATCAAGTCAACCCCTCTAGGTTTATTCTTGAGAGCTCCAAAACAGGGAACCCAGTTCCAAAACGGGAACTTATGCACAAGGGAATTACACCTTACTGCCCATGGGACGCTGCCCGACCGTATAGGTCCACACCTTACTTACCATGGTGACCCGATGCCTATTCCATGCCAAAGTGGTTAACTCATCCAAAACAGGACAAAAGAACACCGTGCCTATGGATCCATTGCACTAACTAAACATTACATGACTCAAAACGAATGAACTAACGCATTCAAAACATGTAACTCTCAACTATGATGCAGTAGATGCAAATCATAACCAAACGCTCTACATTGAGCTATTAAAATCGGACAAGTGTCCCCAAGGCCCAAAAAAATCCAAACCGAGCCATAAACTCAACAAACCCAAAAACCCAACGTTGAAAATCATAAAGTGAAATCAAATGTAAACGACCCACATTATGTAAACCCATACTCCAAAATATATGTAAACAACTCTAAAATAGTTTAGATTGGGACAAGTCGTTTTCCGAGTGGGTTATATCATTTATTATTTCAAAAACATCCTATAACACAAAATCAACACTTATCTAAAACAAACCATAAAATGCATTTATGCTCAAACTCTATTTCATGAAGTATGTTGGGAACTGAAGATTTGCTTAAGTATGATTACTACTGCTAGTACATCATGGTTACTACTGCTGAGACAGATTACTACTGCTAATCAAGGTTAATACTGCTTGAAGAAGTTACTACTGCTAAGCAGAGTTAGTGCTGTTGGAGATTAGTACTGCTTAGAGTGGTTAATGTTGAGTGGTTAATGCTGCTACAACTTAATATTGCTTATGTGATAATTGTGGAAATCCGTGCAGATCAAAGATTGAAGATAATTATGGAAGAATATACTAAAGATCTTTTATATTTTGTAGTTATCTTTTAGTTACAGTATATGTATAGACTTAGTCAGAATAGGTTAGCATAAGAATACAATCATTCTAAGTTTTTGTTCTGTGAGAGAATTAACCTCAAGGTTTATAATCCTAGTTCTAGAGAAGTAGAATTCGTCTTGGTGAGCCTGTTCATCAAGATTGAGGTTTTGTGTGAAAGCTTGTAACTTTAATCATTCAATAAAGTTTACAAGTTGTGATTTCAGTTTTACTGTTCCATTGATAGTTGAATATTAAAGTGTTTTTCCGCAACTTCTTTAATATTGTTTCTGAGTGTTATTATTCTTGTTAAGAATTAGATCCTGACAAGTGGTATCAGAGCAAGTATTCTCAGAAACCTTCATTCATCATGGACAACTCAGGCGAATCAAACAGTACTTTTGTTTCAAACGTTCACATGCTCAAACCTAATGAGTTTGACATGTGGAAAATTAGGATCAAGCAGTACATCCTCCTTACAGACTGTTCTATGTGGGATATTGTTGAGAATGGTCCATCTGCTGAAGGTAAAATTGGACAAGATGGAAGAAGACCACCTCCAAAAACTGATGGTGAGAAGAAAGTGAGATAATTGGAGATGAAAGCCTTAAGCACCCTGCTTTTGGCCATTCCTAATGAGTATCAACATCAGTTTCAACACTGCACTGATGCTCAGATTCTATGGAATGCCTTAGAGAAGAGATTTGCTGGCACCAAGAGCACTAAGAGGAATCAAAGGGATATTCTCAAGCAGCAATATGAGAATTTTACATCTTCAAAGAATGAGTCTATGACTCAAACTTTTGACAGATTCAATAAGTTGATTGGTGAGTTGGCTACAGTTGGAGTCCAGATGGAACAAGATGATGTCAACCGAAAGTTCCTCAGATCTCTTGGAGCTGAATGGACCATGTACACTGTTTCATTCAGACATAATGACTTATTGGAAGAAAAGGAACTGGATGATCTATACAATGATCTAAGAGTGTTTGAATCTGAGGTGGAAGCAAAGAAGAAGCCTACTGGATATGTTCATAATGCTGCACTCCTATTAGCATCAACTGATTCTACTACTAACCCTAAATCAGTTAATGCTGCTAATGGAGTAAATCAAGAAAAAGGCAATGAATCTGTTTTTGAAGCCTTTCTTTCCAGCCATGGTAATTCCTCTTTAATCAATGATGACTTGGAACAGCTTCATCCTGATGATCTTGAAGAGATGGACATTAAATGGTAGATGGCCATGCTTTCTATTAGGGTGAAGAAGTTCATTAAGAGAACTGGGAGGAACAACTTCTCTCAAAGAAGAGAAGATGGAGCAGGCTTTGATAAGTCAAAGGTGGAGTGCTATAAGTGTCATATGAAGGGACACTTTGCCAGGGAATGCAGAAGTGGAATGTCTCACAACAACCACCAACAAGCACAGACTGGAAACTTCAACCAGAACAGAAACTCTGCTCAAGATCTTGTTTCTCAACAAGGAATGGGGTTTGACTGGAGTGATCAAGTAGAAGAGGCCATTCAAAATCAAGCTCTCATGGCAGAAGTATCTGATCTCCCAACTGAGGTACTTTCTAATCTCTGTTCTCAAACTTGCATAGACATTGTTAAAAGGTACAGGGATCACAACCAGAATATGAGTGATGACCTTAAGAGGTTAGAAAGGGATAGAAAATACTATGTGAGAATTGTTGAGAGGTTTGAGGAACAAATCAAAGGTTTCCAAGCCAATGAACTTCAACACACATATGATACAAATTACTGGAAGTGGGAGAAGAATGATCTAGAAATCCAACTGACAAAGTCCAAGGAGGAGAATGAAAAGTTGAGAGGAGAACTAGACAAGGTTAAGCTAGATGTGGAAAAGTTTTCATATGCTTCTAAATCCATGGATTCAATTCTAAAGGTCCAAATCCATGATAAGCTTAAACCAGGAATTAGGTACAATACCACACCACCACCATACAACAACAACTACATCCCTCCTAAATCAGACTTGCTAGAGAACAAGGATAGGAAGGACTTGCATGAGGGAGCCACTACGATAGATCCTTTAGATAAAGTAGTTGTTAAGGACAAGACTAAGAAAGAAGCTGGAAAGGGTAAGGATAATAATGTGAATGTTAAGATTCCCTTAGAAAATAACATTCTTACCAATGAGGGTGGTGGAAGGGATTGGGTCAAATCTGATGGTGTAGAGAAGACTGAGGGAAATTCCAAAAAGGTTCATTACAAGCACACTACAGTTGTGAATCTTGTTCCTTGCAAACAGTGTGCATGTAATAAATCTGAGCCCCTAAAACATGATAAAAGAATGGGGTATGGAGGCCCTCTGGGTGTCTTCAAATTTTCAAAAGCTAAATTTTCACCCCAATGGCGTTTCTTTGTGCATACTCTTATGCACTGTATTTCTCGAAAAACTACTAGATGGAGTGAGTTCAGTAGTACCATTGCTTATGCTTTGGTCTGCTTGTCCACTACCAGAAAGTATAATTTCTCAAAAATGATTTTCAATGACCTTGTGTCAAACTTGGAGAATAAAAAGAGTTTCTATATGTATCCAAGATTTGTCCAGGCAGTTATCACCACTGATTTGACGGATATGCCTCAATTTGATGAGGTATATGTACCTAAAATCCCCAAGGGCAAGGTCTTTTCAAATATGAAGAGATCTGCCATGGACTCAGAAGGAGTTGACACCCCATTGTTCTCTACAATGATGGTGGTGTCCCACAATCAAGAAGGTATGGCATCAGGGTCAGGGCCCGCACTAGACCATCCCACTGAGAGCCAATCCCAGCCTTCAATCACTACATCAATCCCTCAGTCCCTTCTTCAAAAACCAACTTCACCCATCACCCATACTTACATAAGGAAAAAGGTAAAGAAGGCTCCTTCTCTTCTTGTACCTTCACCCACAAAGCCTTTAAGCCCTCTAATGGAGAATTCTTCATTAGAGAATATCTATAGGGAAACCTCAGGGGTGTCTCCCAACCCCAAGGAGGTGCTCACTGAGGAGATGCATGAGCACATGGGTGAGAAGGCTGCCACTACTCCTGCTAGCAGAGAGGAGGCCAGTGGTAACATCAATAAGACCTTCCCCATGGCAACTTTGAATGAGCAATCATTCAAAGGTCCCAGGTGCCAAGAACCCAAGGGGGTAGCAGATGCTTCTGCTAGGCAGAAGACCTCTACTACTAAAAGATCCAAGGATCCTTCAAGGGTGGTAAACACACCCAAAAGAGGTGAGGACAGATATAACTACCAAGAATTGATGGATACAATGGGCAACATTAATCTAGATGTCATAAAACAGGGAGCAGATATAGAGGAGATGAAATTGGTAATTCTGTCTCAACAAGTGCAGATTACCAAATTGAAGAAGCTAGTGAAAAAGTTGGTGCAGAAAAGAAAAAGAAAACAGTATGTCCTGAAGAAGAGGGGAGATGCTTTCAAAAAGGGGGAGAAACAAGATGATGGGGAAAAACAAGATCATGGGGAAAAACTCAGTACTAGTGTTATGGAAGCTCAATTTGAGGGGGAGCAGAATAGGGAAACAGAAAAAAAAGAAGCAGAAACTAGCAAAGCAGCAGTAACAGAAACTAGCAAAGCAGCAGTAACAGAAAAAGCACAAGCAGCAGTAACAGGGCTATCTGTTGAAGAGATAGAAATAGTAGAAACCCTTCTAAAAGCCAAAACAGACACTCCCAAGGCTACTCAAAAGGCCAAGGGAGTGGTTATTAAAGAAGGAGGCCTTGAGCAGAAAAGAAAAGAAATCAGTGAGGCAGAATTGAAGAGGAAAGGAAAGGCAAAGGTGGATGAATCTGCAAAGCAACCAAAGAAGCTAAAACAGATTGAACTAGATGAGGAATTGGCAAAGAAGCTGCAGGCTGAGCTACAACAAGAAGAAGAGACTCAATAGGACAAAGATAGGCAGATTACTCTAGATCTGTCTACTAAGCTGAATGAGGAGTATCAAAAGAGTCTGAAAATTGCAGCTGAGGCCAAGAAAAGATCAGTGAAAGCATCCAAGCACATAATGCCTGTAAAGACTCAAAAAAGACAACCCTCTAAGACCTATTTGGCCAATCAAGAAAGGAGAAAGATGATAAACTTCCTGAAAGGAGCTCTTTGAGTTCCTGAAGGAATGTTTACTAATATGGCCTATGGTAGGATAAAGGAGTTGTATTCAAAGGAGATGGCAAAGCTTCAAGGGGATTCCACTCAAAGGGAAGAAGCTGAAAGGAGAATGAAAGAGAGACATGATCTCAATATCCAACAACCCTTCCCTGAGGAAACCACTCCTTCAAAGGAAAAGGATGAAGCAAAGAACGAAGAGCCTGTTGCTGTGGAAGTTAAATTTGCAAAGAGAGTAAAAACTCTAGCCTCCAAGAAACAGTCCAAAAAGCCAAGGGTTGATGAAGCAGAAAAGGAGACAGGACCATCTGCTGCAGGGCATACAGAGCAATTAAGTCAAAGTGCACAACAACCAAGTCAATCTAATGTGCACTTTGAGCTTTACATGACTGTAACAGATGACGAACCAGTACAAGCTGATCCCATTTCCATGAAAGCACCTGAAATCATCTTTTGGGATATCTTGGAAGATCGAAGAAAGAAATACTTCAGGATTAAGAGAATGGGAGACATATATGAAGTGTATTCTACTTGGGGAAGAATCATCAGAAGGTGTTCAAGATCAGATCTAGAAGAGATGTTTAAGGTTGGAATGAGTCTATATGAAAAGGAGCTGACAGGAGAAGAAAGGAGCTTAATCAGATTAGCCATGGAGTACTTGTGTATGATGTTTGATCCTAGCAAAGTTCAACATGTGATCAGAGATTTGCATCTAGAGAATAAATTCCAAAGAATAGAAAACTGGATGATATTTGAAAGGTGTGGAGTCTATGTCATCACTGTAGACAGAGCTTATCATGAGTACTACTTGGTTGATAAGATCTATCATCACAGCAAGGGTAAACTGCAAGCAATGTTGAATGCCAAGCTTACATGTTCAAAGGATTCAGAAATGGCAAAGATTGTGGTAAGCAGAATCATCAATCAAAGCTTGGGTTTGGATCCTAATCTAGGGGTGTAAACCTAGGTTTTGAAAGCATCGTGAAGACCTTATCTGAAGAACTTGACTTCTCTTTCTAAAAGTCAAGTTAGGGGGAGATTGTTGGGAACTGAAGATTTGCTTAAGTATGATTACTACTGCTAGTACATCATGGTTACTACTGCTGAGACAGATTACTACTGCTAATCAAGGTTAATACTGCTTGAAGAAGTTACTACTGCTAAGCAGAGTTAGTGCTGCTGGAGATTAGTAATGCTCAGAGTGGTTAATGCTGCTACAACTTAATACTGCTTATGTGATAATTGTGGAAATCCATGAAGATCAAAGATTGAAGATAATTATGGAAGAATATACTGAAGATCTTTTATATTTTGTAGTTATCTTTTAGTTACAATATATGTATAGACTTAGTCAGAATAGGTTAGCATAAGAATACAATCATTCTAAGTTTTTGTTCTGTGAGAGATTTAACCTCAAGGTTTATAATCCTAGTTCTAGAGAAGTAGAATTCGTCTTGGTGAGCCTGTTCATCAAGATTGAGGTTTTGTGTGAAAGCTTGTAACTTTAATCATTCAATAAAGTTTACAAGTTGTGATTTCAGTTTTACTGTTCCATTGATAGTTGAATATTAAAGTGTTTTTTCGCAACTTCTTTAATATTGTTTCTGAGTGTTATTATTCTTGTTAAGAATTAGATCCTGACAAAGTAAACCATTAAAATACCAATGTGTATGTTTTCTTTGTGAAAATGCTCAAAACCCCAAACGTGGGTGTTTTACAAAGTTTATAAAACCAAACACTTCAACTAATCAAGATTTATCAAATAACCTAACAGTTAATAATTTCATGTAAAACATGTAAACACTTTAAAATAAGCATTTTGGCATGTACACCGTTTTCACAAATCAACTTGAACTCACCTTGTTAGATTTAAGCTAAATCTATATTTTACCCCAACTTGAGCTCATTTGAAGAAACTTGGATCTTCGAGCCAAAAACTTCCAAAAACGTAAATCCATAAATTTCCAACCATAAATATTCATATTCAACCATATAGAATCGTTCCCCAAACATCTTGTATCAAAATCTCCATTTTGGCCAAAAACCCTAATTTGACCTAACTTTTCTCAAAATCCTCCAAACCGAAATTTGAGAAACATAAACACTAGGAAGTCATTAATAGATAATTTATGACTCATAATAAAGTTTACAAAATAGGAGGATCAACTCACCACTTAGGTTTTGGTGAAAACCTAGAAAAACCCCATATTTCTTGAATATGGGGGTGATGATGATGAACTCATGATCTTTGCTTCCAATCCAACACCATATACTCTTGGATCTTCCCAAAACTAACAATCTATCCTTGAAAATCTCTCAAATACAAAACCATAGCAATTTGAATCACCAAAAATGAAGTAGAAATGAGAAAGTTATGAAGAAATGAAGATGAAAGGCTAAAAACCCGATTTTTAAGCTCTGGCACCGCTGTGCTACATTGCCATGCGACTTTGCCATGGCATTGTCGCATGGCATAGTCGCACAAGTGCTCCAGAACACCCTTTCTGGCATGCTACTTTGCCAGTGCGACTATGACCATGTCATAGCCGCTGGTCATTGTAGTCGGGCCCGTACCAAGCCCCGAAACTCGACTTTCTCTATGACAACACCCCCGAAACTCTTAGGGACTTTAAATAATGTTTTCCCAACCTAAATCCCACCATTTTCAAGTTGCAAAAACGTCCGGGTGATCTTTACTTACCGAAAATTGCGGGTGTTACAACCCAGATCCCAACGCGATCTTGACTGGGACAACCTCCCATGGTGGTGCTTCTTCTTTTTCCCGACAAGTGTGTACCACATTTTATTAAATGAGGTTTATCAATTTATTTTATAATTCATGTTAAACTTGTTCTAATGTCTTTTTTATTTTATAGGAAATTGAGGATCTAAGGACCTAAGTTCAGGAGTTGATGGAGAGGGAAGAGGGATGTGCGGTGGAGGAAGAGGCATGTCTAGCGGAAGTAACGAGACGTGATACCCAGTACGAGGAGATGTGTGAAATGGTATGACGTTTCTATCAGTCCCAGCCCCCACCACCGCCACCGCCACCCATGTGATGAGATACTTGTTTATGTTGAACAATTTGTTGAATTTTGTTGTTGGAACGTATTGTGGAACAATATTTGAACAATGTATCGAGATTTAGGACCTTAATTTATGACAAGTTAGTTGTATTTTATGTTTTTACAGTTTTTGGTAGTTTTACTGTTTTTGCTGCTTTCAGCAGGTTTTTACAGTTTTTTAGCATGTCTTTTTAATGAAAAAACATGTTTTTCCTGTTTCTATTTTTAAAATTTTTTGGCGGATTTTCGGCGGATAAATCCTCCGAAAATAATTAATTAAATAAATAAACAAATAATAATTAAAATAATTAATTATTTTCGGCTGATTTATCCGCCAAAAATATTCGCCGAAAATACCTGTTTTCCTTTTTAAAAAAAATAAAAAAATAAAGATTTTAAAACTTTTCGGCAGTTTTAACCACTGAAAATCCGCCGAGAATTGGTAGGATTAATTGTTTTTAATTAGAAAAACAATTATTTCGGTTAATTATTATAAAAAAATTCAGACTAATTTCCGGGGGATGGATCCGCCGAAAAAATGTATTTTCGGCGCCTTCCAGCCGAAAATCCGTCGAGAATACATTTTTCCGATGGAATTTTGACGGATTTATCCGACGGAAAAAGCTGTCAATTTCGTAGTGATAATACATTTTGAACATTATTTTATTTATATGGAGATTTTCTGAAAAAATGTATTGGTATTTCAAAAAATAATAATTTATTTGCCATTCGACAACTATTAGAATAATATTCCCAAACCACTCTTCACCATTTCAATAAACTAACATTTTTATTGTAAATTACTCTTGATTATTTTGGCATAATGAATAAAAACTCAAAAAAATTGATATGAAAGGTTTATTAACGAAATTTTTAGAGGTGCTTTAGGATATTGAAAAATACATGAGAACATAGCCAAAAAACCCAAAGGTCCTCCAAAATAAACCAAAAAACGCGAAAAAAAAATTCCCTCGAAATCAACTAGAAAACTTAAAAAATTCCTTAAAATGGTAGAATTTGACTAACAAGTCATCGGACGACTTTGCAGGATTTTGATCCACCTTAAAAGTACATCCACTCAACAAAAATCTTGGAGCAACCGCTGTATATTCATAATGAATTAAAGTTCATGAGACGCACACATTTTTCTTTTTTTATATACATTATCATTATCATATTTAAAAAAATGTGCATGCGTTGATGTGCATATCCATAGTGGATCATGTATATTCGCTACTGATAATGAGCTGCATTATATACTTTTTAAACATCTTAACATCAACCGGTTTACGATAATAAGCAAGTAATTTGTCTTCTATATTTTACTCAATTCGCATAACATTCAATTTTTCCCTTTTTGAATATCGATAATCATTAACATGGCATATCAAACAAAACCAATTTGATGTTATAACACATGAATCTATTATTGGATCATGTAACAACCCGTCCTACAATGATAGATAATTTTAAGTTGATTTAAAGATTATTGAGTCAGCATACTGCTTTGACTTTAAGGCGTTGTATTATCGAATGGTATAATTATTTGGTTTTTGATAATTCAAGTTTTGGAGAAAAGGGTAGAAACATAAGGTTGGAAAAGGGTGTACCAAAGGATTTCTAAATGTGTGCGTTGTGGAATATGACAAGCTTTCAAGTGTGTGTATAAATGAAGCAATCAATGTCCAAAGGGTTAGATGGCATTTCATGTGCCAAAACTTTTTGGTACATGGCTCATGTGGAAAATATGTAACACTTAAAATAATTTAACACCAAAATTTAATATAAATTATGTGACTAGACATGACCAAAAGTTGAAAAAGTAAAAAAAAAAAATTATTGACAGATTTTTGTCGGTCAGAGTTCGTCGGAAATGATTAATCCGTGCCGATAAAAAAATTCGTCAGGAATCCATTTTTCAGGAAAATTCTCTGTCAGAAAAATTATAGTGTATTGTAATGTATTATTTATATAGAACATAAAAAATGCAGGAGGCCCCTCCAACAATTGAAACCCCATGCAACAACACCATCCCATACACCCCAAGACCACCCCGGATTTAAATAGCTATAAAATTTTATTAATAATTTAAAGAATTTATTGAATTTAAATTTAAATTTCATATAAAACATACCAAAATGTCATATGAAATTATTGGTTGAGAAAAGTACAAAAAAACTCAATGGACTTTAGTGTTTGGAGTGATTAAATTATTGGACAATATTTTGAAACAAATAAGTACTTAGACATTTCTAAACACACTAAATAAATCCTTATACTTTTGAAAACCTGTTAAATACATGCTTATTACTTAAAAATGTAACATGCAACCTACATAACAGATAAATCTACAAATTGAAAAAAATAAAACAAAAAAGATGTCAGCTACTTGATCCCCCTACAAATAAAAAATGAGGAAATTAACTAAAATAGTCAATCTAATTAACGAAATTCATTTTTAAAGCTCTTTTCAAAGTCTTTATTTAAAATAGTCAAAGTTTAAGCATAATTTTTTTTGCCGTACAAATTGTTTTTGGCAAAAAAAATAAAAATAGAAATGATCTTTATAATTTGTTACTTAATTTACTTTATATCTTCTACATTTTTATTTTCATTTTAACCTTTTATTATCTTAACACATAATCGTATATTAACTAAAATACATCAAAAAATACAGTTTTTTTTACAAATTACACTATTATAATTGTATCTTCAATACGATTAAAATGAGCCTAATATTGAATTTTTTGGATTTAATCTCATATTATTAAATATCATAAATACGTACAAATTATATTTAATATTTACACTTTCTATCCTTTAGGGTTATTTATCTAATATTATGATATTAATTTGTAACTATAAAGGTATAAAGTGTAAGTATTACAGATAATTCGTACGTATTTATGATATTGAATAATATAAGATTACATTTAAAAACAATATTGATTTCATTTTGAATGTATTGACGAAACGATTATAATGATGTAATTTGTAAAATAAAAAACTAATTTTTTTAGATATTTTAGTTAATATACGATTATGTGTGTTAATATAATAAAAATATAAAATGAAAAAGTAATGAATATAAAATAAATTAAATAAATAATTATAACTTTATATAGATGCAAAGTGTAATTTTTTTTCTAAAAGTATAAGTAGAAAGTTAATATTTACACATAAAATTCTCCACGTATGGATATTTTTTATTTTATTTTATTTTATTTGGAAAACAAAAATCCTTACGCTGAAGAAAAAACAATATGCTCAAACTTTGGCTATTTTAGGAAAAAGTTTTAAGAAGTTGTTAAAAAATGAATTTGGTTTATGAGATTGACTATTTTAGTTAATTTTCCCATTTTTAATTTGTAGGCGGATAAAGTAGGTGACATGTTTTTTAATTTGTAGTGTTACCTGTTATGTAGGTTGCAAGTTACATTTTTAAGTAATAAGGATGTATTCAACAAATTACCAAAAGTCCAATGATTTATTTAATAGGTTTTTGAAATGTCCAATGACTTATTTGTTCAAAACATTTGTCCAAGGACTTGATCACTCCAAACACTAAAGTCCACTGGGTTTTTTTTTTTGAACTTTTCCCTTATCGGTTTTAATTACTTTTTTGTAACATTTTCAGTTATTCAATTAAGAACGAAAAAACAATATTAGAATTAAAACGACATTTTACGTTCATATGATAAATGGTCATTTCCCTAAATAAAGGTGTTTGGTTAAAAGTATTAAAAAAGAAACTGTTTGGTTTTATATAATAGAGAAAATTGTATCAAAATGGAACAAACTTTTACCTTTTTCCTATTTTGGGGAACCAACTTTTAAAATCATTATTTTGGGGTCTGATTCAAACTTTTTGTTTATTAAAGGATCTGATTTACGTATTGAATAGGTAACCGGTAATCAAATATGAGGTGGCAAGTGAAAATTAAAAAAATAATATGATGTGGAATTTAAATCAATCCCACGTTGATCCAGTAAAACCCAACCGTCACCACACCTTGTTTTCCCATCGTCACCGTCTCAAATTTTCGATCGATAGCTCCATCTGTCGCCGCCCTACCGTCGTTCCTGTAGCAACCCAACTCACGACAAATGACAGAACCAACTTTATTAAATAATAATGCCAAACGGCCCAATACAACATTTAAAATACATGGTTTGCGGAAAGACAACCTATTACACAACTGAGAATACATTGACTGGAATCTATAAGGGAGGTCCTCTAATTCGACTCCATCTAAAATCTTCTCTTAAGTACTTATCCGCTCCTCCCACTGCCACTCTTTACCGGAAAAGGGTTTTAGATTTGAAAAGAGCGAGGGTTAGACCGAAAGGTCTAGTGAGTCCCCTCTTGCAACAGTTTTTAACTCAACAAAACATTCAAGAATTTATCATAAAATAACCAATTTCAGCTTCAAGGAAAACCTTTTAACTTTTATCAAACTTCTCCGCTCACACTACCGCCACCCTAAGGTGACAGCCTGTCTGTGACTCACACTGCCTTTGTTGGGACACCTCCCCCCCCCCCCCCCAACGGCATAAACGGAACACACCCCCCGGTATGAGCACAGGCGGGCCACACCCCCCGACTTTGAGCCTTCACACTTAGGACCATGTATGCATACATTTCCACTTTGTCAACAATAAGAAAATCATCTTTAACATTTAAATAAAACTCGCAAGTAAGTACTAAAGCAACATCATTTCAAAGCTTGCATATAATTTTCATAATACTCATGCCATCATATATAAATCAAAGTTTAAAATAAAACTTTCACATGCTTTCGTTAGCAAAAGGATTTAGTTCAGAAAAACTCACCTGGCGTCCTTAGCTCGAAACTCGCGACTACTTCTATAATTCAGTCCGAAACCTATGAAGGAAACATTAACCGGTGAACACCCAATTCCATCTATTTTATAATAAGGTTGACTCTAGCTTCTTAATCTTAACGGTTTCCTAATTTTAAGAGAAACCCCGATTTACAAAAATCCACTCCTTGAATTAAACTGGAAATGAGCCGATTTTCTAACCAAACTAAAACTCAATAATTAAAAATTATTGCTACAACAACCATGGGCTTCGGCCCACTGCAGGAACCGGGGAATGGTGGCCACCCGGTGCAAACCTCGACCGGGGTCTCAACCCTCCCCCCCCCCCCCCCGGTGACCGGTGTGAAACACTCGACCGGGGTTTAACTCCCCCCGGTGACCGGTGTTCCCGTCAAACGAACAGACCAACGAAGGATCGATAATCGATACCGCAGTTTCCAGATTAACTCTTAGGTGGAGACACCACTCAATCCATAACCCAAAATTAATTGCTAAACTCGATTTTAACAGAATCCATTAATCACAAAGATGATTCCATAACCAATTTCTAATCCCAAAAATCAGAAACTCAAAGAGATATCTGGTAGCTAGAGTAAACAACTACGGGACTTGAGATAAATTGCTAAAATCCTTAACAATAGAGAAAATAGGATTGAGTCTTACCATTGAGGATTGATGAGCACCGAGGAATCAGCCCTCGCTCTCCTCCGATCGTCTTCTTCAACTTCCTCTCTCACTCTTCCTCAAGACTGCCAGCCGCCAACAATAACACAAATCCCTAGGGTTTAATCCCTCATTTCCCCATTTTCCATTTTAGACCCCTCTATTAAGGCTCTTCCATTTTCTCACCCGAACTTTAAATTCCTTTACTTTTAACCCGGTTGTTACAATATCCCCCCCCCCCCTCAACAGAATTCCGTCCCCGGAATTCCTTCGTCGAACAAACTGGGATACTGATTCCTCATATCTGACTCCAATTCCCAAGTCACCCCCTGACCTTTACGGAATTGCCACTGAACTTTCACCAAGGGAATTTCATTGCTTCTTAACTTCTTCACTTTACGATCCAGAATAGCTACCGGTTCCTCTACATAACTTATCTTCTCATCTATTTGAACGTCCTATAAAGGTATAACGACAACGCTTTCTGCTAAACATTTCTTCAGATTAGATACATGGAAAACGGGGTGAACTCCTCGCAGGTCCACGGGTAATTCCAATTT
Organism: Arctium minus; assembly: GCA_954870635.1. NCBI lineage: Eukaryota > Viridiplantae > Streptophyta > Magnoliopsida > Asterales > Asteraceae > Arctium > Arctium minus. The sequence continues at coordinate 47,378,898 of OX941096.1, forward strand.
ATAAGCTACCTCCCCAACACGCTCCATGATAGCAAACAACCCCACAAATCTCGGCCTCAACTTGCCCTTCTTGCCGAAACGGACAACTCCCTTCCACGGCGAAACTTTTAATATCACCAAGTCTCCTACTTGAAACTGTATCAGCTTTCTTCGCTTATTTGCGTACATCTTCTGACGATGTTGGGCCATCTTTAACCTTTCTCGGATTTGACATACTTTATCGGCGGTCATTTGCACGATTTCCGGTCCCGCTAGCTGCCTTTCGCCCATTTCATTCCAACATAAAGGCGTTCTACACTTTCGTCTGTACAATGCTTCAAACGGAGCGGCTCGAATACTGACAGGATAACTATTGTTATAAGAGATCTCTATCAAGGGTAGATGAGTCTCCCACGAACCTTTAAAATAAATAACATAAGCTCGAAGCATGTCTTCTAATGCGAGACTGGTAACTTTAGATTTGTCACCGCTTGGGACTAATGTCTCATAATTCTCAATCTAATCAAATTAGTATCATTCGATTATCCAAGCAGTTCTGATCAATACATTGTCGTACGAAACCATCAGTTTTACCCCTAGATTACATCAACTTCCTTAACCGATAGAATTTTTCCGGAGTCACACCACGACAACAGGCATCACTGACTAAATACTCACTCAACTCGCCAACATAACACGTCTACAACTGTAAACATCACCAATAACTCACAGTCACAAGTTTCTTCATCGTGTAACTTTTCCTCGTAATTCACCCGTTCCAACTGGCCAAATAATGCGACACATACTTCCATTTCTCATTGCATCCACAATCACCCGACCAAATGCGCACTAAAACCGAGCTTCACCCGCCCAACACGGAGTGACCAAGCTCATACAAACTATCCCAAATAGTTTATCACTGGACAATTGCCTCACTTGGAAACCCTTTTCCCGTATTACCAAAACTGGCGCTATGGCCCTTTACTCCGAGCACTATATCCAACCACTTCTATCTTCCTCCTTGAAGACCTCAAACCCACTCCTAACGGCTGACTCACTGATTAGTGGTGTGAACTTTTGGCCAACTGCACGATTTTAATTAATCGACACTCACACTGCACTGAACACTATATTCTCTTTCTCATACTCGCTCTAGGGATTTATAAACTTGCTAACAGCAGAATCTGAAAACATACCTCCAAATTTTGTGCCACTTGCCAAACTTCTTACTCTCAGATTTCCCACCTTTCCGACATGATATCTTCCCTCTCTTCTCGTTGCAAGAAACACTGCTCACCCAACACTGCTTACTCCGTTCCTCGATGATTCCCAAACGTATCGAATCACATTTACATTACTTTGCTTGATCGACCGACTATCCACAATTCTTACGCGAGATATTCAACCCAACGCTTCCAAAACATTACCCACTACTCGAAAGCGTCACATGATTCTCGCTTTCCAAACAGGATTACCCAATCTGATAGAATCCCTTCATCCCAAAGAATCCTTCAACATGCCCACGGATTTCTTATCTCCTACAAAACCCCCCTAAATTAAGCAGTTCGACACTTTCAACAATCAATCTAGGGATATAAGATAATCCCGCCCAAAACTTGCCGAAACCCATCACACACAGTAACTCTCTTAGATTTCCACCAACCCTCCTTAGAAAATTATTCTCAACTTAGCAATACCCGAAACAAACCAAACATTCACACATCCCAACCACGAACTTACCACTTACAAATCCTTCCCCATAGATCTTCGGACGAGGACGTTCATCCTACAATGATAACGCCCGCCTTCTACATATCCTTAAGGAAGCTCCTTACCACTTTAATGTTTTGCATGCCCAGACATGTCTTAAAGACACCATCAACTCATGGTTATAGCCATCTCTCTACTACCTCATCCCAGAACAACTGCGAATTTCCACGACACTTGAAACACATACATATATCGTCTTACTCACACTGGTCATAATACTAAAATCGGACTTCAAGGCATTTCACAACTTATCTTTCTCGAACCTAAATAAATCGCAAATCTATGATCTTCAAAACCATCCAACAAGATATTGCTCCTTGATGGCTCATCGCGACCTGCTGGAATCAAACTCCAGTAGTCTGAAAGATTAAGCATACTACCTCGAAGACTTAAATGCACAAAGTGCAACCCTTCCAATTGAGCTACCTATAAACTTCACTCCCACATAACCATCAAAACCTCGTCGATAAAAGAACCACCTTACCGAACTAGCGGTCTTCACGTTAGATGCACACCTTTTTCTGAATAACTTTTCGCTTTCTCACGAAGCTCCTCAAAACTATCCATAACTACTTCTTTATTTTCAGTGTCCCACTATTCACCACGAAAATGGTTTCTGACTTCCACAGCAACAGACGAAATTGAAATACTTCCACTATGCCTCCAACCAACAAGGATCCTCAATGAAACCTACATCTTCCACTGCAGCAGCTAATTGCCAAAAATATCTTCACGACCTCAAATTCCACTCCAGACACAACCGTTTACCGACATCCACATCTCAAGTCGTGGAGCCAACGGTAAGCCATTATAGTACAATCATCCTTAGCGTCATAGATCAATGCCTCCATTAACTACCCCCGCTATTCACCACCCTTACTTAGAAGAATACCAATGTCAAGTATTTACTACCCTCTGATCGAGCGACACACTTCCACTCTCAAAACTTTCATCATTCTTAATTGCAACCCTTCCCCACGACCTAGAGAGTTCATAGCCTTCATGCATGACACACAAATACAAAAATATTTAAACTCTTGACACGTTTGAAAATTTAGAAAATACCTACATTTTAAGACAATCTTGAGTGGACACAACCCAACACCGACTTAGCCATGCGCAACGATTTCAAGAATCGTTCAACTTCAACTTCACGACAAATTTCTCTTCACCACACCCCAACATCGGTGTTGGCACAATTGAAATCATTTCCGATGAACTTTACCCACACGGTTTACAAAATACTACATAATTGCTTACATTGAGTGTGTCAAACGACTCTCATCTTTATTGATATGACAACTCAAGTTTGTACCACACTCACTTATAAAATCACACGATCAAATGTTGTTTTGGTTTTCATAACAAAAGTTAACTCATTTACAAAAGACATGTAATAATTCACCCACACCAAAAATCAAAATTTATCACTCAATGCCATAACTTGTCTTTTCAATCCAAACACACAGTTGCACGCATCGACACGTTTTTAAAGCAAATACCTCGTAAGGCACACACTCGCCAAAACGTCTGATATGAATGATATGAATACTCCAACAATTTGTTTGACACTCAATGCATGGGACTCAATGACATTGAGGGCTATTTACTCTAACAAGGTCAACTGCTTGCACTCACCACAACTCATCTCAGACTCTCTACTTCCAACCAACCCATCATGATCCTCACATTTGCCACTACTTCCAGCACCAACGCTTCCCAACATTCTGGAATTTCCAGGTACCAATTACCATCGCAACTACAATTTCGCAAAACGCGCATCCTCACTTTTACCCTCAAACAAACTTACCAACCATATCTTGATTCTATTGATCCTCACTACATTTTATCCGTCAGCACTGATTTCGTCTCTCAACCCACCTTCGATTAGCTACAGCTCCAACAGCCTCATTTTTATCCTTCGATTCTTGGATTAACACTCTCCTGCTTCTCTCTAATCGACATACCATTCTACCAGACCGAAGACTCCCTTGGAGAAAAAGCCCACCTCCTAACATCATTCCTCCTAACATCATTCTCTTCCTTATGGACTCAGGAGGTCCTTTCTCAACGAAATATCTACATCCCGCACGAAATGCATCCCAAACGGTATTAACCTTACTACCAAAAACAAACTTCCACCACACTCTAGACTAACACTATCAATCTATGGATATAACTCTCTACCCTGAACCACACTCAACAATAGCAATTGAGCATGCCCATGCACCTGTAAATTCATAATGGCATTGGCCAGATGCGATTCTGAATTTACCTTACATAAGAGTACTCACTATTGTTATCATGCCTCATGATAAACAAGGTCTTTCTTAGAGGCTTCCTATATCTCAGTTGTGTCCCTCTACTCCACAGTTTAAGTTTAGGCCCATCCGGTCACCTAAATCCCTTACACTTAGGACCATGTATACATACATTTCCACTTTGTCAACAATAAGAAAATCATCTTTAACATTTAAATAAAACTCGCAAGTAAGTACTAAAGCAACATCATTTCAAAGCTTGCATATAATTTTCATAATACTCATGCCATCATATATAAATCAAAGTTTAAAATAAAACTTTCACAGGCTTTCGTTAGCAGAAGGATTTAGTTTAGAAAAACTCACCTGACGTCCTTAGCTCGAAACTCGCGACTACTTCTATAATTCGGTCTGAAACCTATGAAGGAAACATTGACCGGTGAACACCCCATTCCATCTATTTTATAATAAGGTTGACTCTAGCTTCTTAATCTTAACGGTTTCCTAATTTTAAGAGAAACCCCGATTCACAAAAATCCACTCCTTGAATTAAACTGGAAATGAGCCGATTTTCTAACCAAACTAAAACCCAATAATTAAAAATTATTGCTACAACAACCATGGGCTTCGGCCCACTGCAGGAACCGGGCCATGGTGGCCACCCGGTGCAAACCTCGACCAGGGTCTCCCCCCTCCCCCCGGTGACCGGTGTGAAGCACTCGACCGGGGTTTAACTCCCCCCGGTGACCGGTGTTCCCGTCAAACGAACAGACCAGCGAAGGATCGATAATCGATACCGCAATTTCCATATTAACTCTTAGGTCGAGACACCATTCAATCCATAACCCAAAATTAATTGCTAAACTCGATTTTAACAGGATCCATTAATCACAAAGATGATTCCATAACCACTTTCTAATCCCAAAAATCAGAAACTCAAAGAGATATCTGGTAGCTAGAGTAAACAACTACAGGATTTGAGATAAATTGCTAAAATCCTTAACAATAGAGAAAATAGGATTGGGTCTTACCTTTGAGGATTGATGAGCACCGAAGAATCAGCCCTTGCTCTCCTCCGATCGTCTTCTTCAACTTCCTCCCTCGTTCTTCCTCAAGACTGCCAGCCGCCAACAATAACACAAATCCCTAGGGTTTAATCCCTCATTTCCCCATTTTCCATTTTAGACCCCTCTATTAAGGCTCTTCCATTTTCTCACCCGAACTTTAAATTCCTTTACTTTTAACCCGGTTATTACAGTTCCTTGCCTCCATCATCGCTCTGATCTCCACCCTTAGCCACCATCATCGTCGTTATTAATTGCACAGCAGTGCTCCGCCGCTGTCGTCATTCCCTGTCTGCATCGTCCTTCCTTCTTACGCCCCCTATCTTCATAAGGTATGTATGAATACATGGACGAAATAGGTGCAAGGAATCGAGTGTTTCCACAATTTGAGTCATATATATAATACAGAGTAGGCATACTACCTGTTATACCTTGATTTAGGGGGGCGTATCGGGCGGGTGGGTTCAAATACACAAATATGAAACCCTATCAGATTTCAGGTGGATAGGATGGAAACCGAACTATGGTATTTTCGGGTATACAACCATTCGGATTTGGGGAGTTCGAATAGGACAGATTCGAGTAAGGTTTCAGGTTGGAAAGGCCATGGCATGAACACATGAATTTCAATTCCTTACTGTAACTGTTCGAACACTTACTGTGCTACTCAATGAGTTGAATCTTCAAATTCAATTATTCATGAGTTTGGATTAATGACTGTTGATTATGCATGCCTCATTACATCATCCATGATGATGGAGCCATAAATAATGGACACTTGGAGTCTTAGACAATGAACAACACATGGCCACATACACAACAATCAATCAAAAATTCATAATTAACATTTAAATTCAGTAATGGCATGATGGTGCCATCACTGCCAAGGGTTTGATGTGTAAGCATGTATTCATAAAATGTCTTAGGGGTTGTTTTGTTGTTATCTGTTGTTGAAGAGGCTAATGTTTTCGATGATATAACGTATGTATTTGTACTAATTTGCATATATTTACACAAGTCAAATTGATATTCGTGATGCACCAATTCCTGATGAAGTTAATCAGTTCCACAATTGGAAGTTGATGGATAAGTTTGATAAGGATAATTCAAGAAGCAATTGAAGATTTCCAACCATTTATTTTGTAACAATGTCTTGTAAATCTTGACGATTTGAATGTTATAATCTTTTATTTTAGTTTGACTTGTCAAAGTTGATTTAAACTTTGAAATTGATATGAGTTAGTTGGATATATATATATATATATATATATATATATATATATATATATATATATAATTCTTCAATTTGATGTTGAAAATTAACTTTTATTGCATCAGTTAGTGAGAATATATTTGATTGTTTTTTTATTTCATTAATTTTCTTTTTATTAACTTAATTTTATTGCATTAATAAAAAACGAAATTTAGTTTCGTATTTGATTTTTTTTAACGAGATGTGGAATACAACACAACTTTTTTTATTGCATTAATTTTTTTTGAATTAATTTTAGTTAATCAATTTTTCATAAATAATTTATAATTATTTTTTATTTCAAAATATGATGTAGAATTTTAATTTTCAAATACAAAATTTTATATGTCATGTTAGCATTTTAGATTTATATTTGTAATTATGATAATGATGTCGAATCTTATGTGACAAAAAACTTGGATGATGTCATCGTTAGCAGGTCAACAAGTTAACCAAACCCTTTAATAAACAAAAAGTTTGATTCAAACCCCAAAATAATGATTTTAAAAGTTGGTTTCCCAAAACATGAAAAAGATAAAAGTTCGTTCCATTTTGATGCAATTTTCCCTATATAATACAACGACCTAATGTTCGTGTTTTCCCAAATTCTTGGAATCCACAACCCCATCAATACGGGTTGCTACTTGGGTGTTCCCTCTCTTGTGGGCCGCTCTAAGAGGTTCATTTTCCGGCATATCCTAGATCGTCTTTGGTCTAAACTCCAAATTTGGAGTAAGAAACCATTGTCCACCGCAGGAAAATCCACCCTCATTAAAGCCGTTGCCGAAGCCATTCCAATCTACTACATGAATGTTTTTCTCATACCGGGCTCGGTCATCCAAAGTCTGGAAAAAATGATTAACTCTTTTTGGTGGGGTCGTAAACCCGATGGCCACCGCTCTATTAATTGGCTCTCTTGGGACAAACTTTGTTCACCAAAAACGTTTGGAGGCATTGGTTTCCATGACTTTACCGCGTTTAATCTTGCTATGCTTGGGAAACAAGGTTGGCGTCTTGTTACCAATCTGTCCTCCCTTGTTGGGCGCCTCCTTAAAGCAAAATATTACCCGAATGGTGATTTCATGACGGCTAAATTGGGAAATGCTCCTAGCTTCATTTGGAGGAGTATATGGCACTCGCAATTGGCCCTCAAAGCGGGGCTTCGGTGGAAACTTGGGAACGATCACTCTATAAATATTTGGAAAGACCCATGGATTAAAGATGATTTGGGTTTTATGATCGATTCTCCGTGTGTTAATGGCAACTATCATTTGACGTTCATGAGCTTTGGGACCCCATCACCAGTGGTTGGAACAACAATTTGCTCATTCAACTCTTTTGCCAACGGGATTGCCTTAGAATCCTCAAGCTCCCCCTCTCTCGGATAACCATGAAGACTCGCTCATTTGGCATTGGTCCCACGACGGAATTTATACCGTCAAGTCTAGCTACCGCGCTATTACGGAGTTAATTGCCCCGTCAAATCATCTCTTTGTTGATGGAGATTGGAATATTATTTGGAATGTCAACATCCCTTGCAAGATAAAATTCTTTGTATGGCGCGCCGTTAGAGACGTCTTGCCCACTCGAAACCCCCTTCAATCAAGGGGCGTTAGGATCTCGTCCTTTTGTTCGTTTTGCATTCACAACGAGGAAAACGTTTGGCAATCCCTGATTGGTTGCCCCTTGGTTTGCCAATCTTGGCAAGAAACGGGTCTTAGGGATGCCGTAGAGGATATTGCTTCTTTGTCCAACTCTTTCCATGAGCTTGCCTTTAAATTCCTCCATGACAACCCCAACCACACCCGAGTTTTTTTTATCACGCATTTATGAAGTTTGTGGTACCGTCGTAATGAGGTGATTTGGCATGACGGACCCCGTGACCCTTCTAAAGTGGTTCACCGTGCTAGACAAATTTTATCGGATTGGATCGTCTCTAAAAATCCAACTACTCAATCGTCTAGCTCTCCCGGTCTCCCCTTCTCCACCCGTTGACACCCACCATGTCGTGGGTTTCTCAAGTGCAATGTGGATGTCGTGGTTTTTGAGCTGACTTATAAAGCGGGGGTGCCGTCCTTCGTAACAACTCGGGCGCCTTCATTTCGACCTTTTCCTCTCCTTTAAACTTCTTCCCTTTGTCTAGAGAAGGTGAAGCAATCGCTATTCGCGAAGCTCTTAGTTGGATTGAGGGCAAGTAACATAACCATATTATCCTTGAAACCGATGCCAAGGTTGTGGTGGATGAGATCTATGACTCTTATGTCGACAACTCGGAGTTTGGAGATATAATCGAAGATATTAGACACACTCTTAACTCGAAAGAGTCCATATCCATCCATCAGATTAGTCGTGATGCTAACGGCTCGACCTACTTATTGGCTAGACATGCATGCACTCTTAATTGTAACGTTTATTTTGATAGCATGCCCCCGTTTCTCATGTCATTTATTAACAAAGATTGTAATAACTTTGTCCTTAATGATATGAACGAGACCCGACCAGGCGGCGGCAATGCCGAGGCCTGGTAGTGGTCCCTTTCCCTTTGCCTTCAAAAAGAAAGATACAAAACGAGGGCAGTATTTATACGACTTTGCACTTCTCGATAAATATAATATGTTTCATTATTCTAGGTGGGTTTCCTATTTTGGGCAACAAAAAATGTTATTCTTAATTCATGAGCATAGGAATTCCTTTATAACTTAAGTGGTACAATAAAAGCAATAAAAACATTTTCTCTTCTTTTATTAACTATTTTTTTTTGAAAAGAAAACAATATATTGCCAACCAAACCAAACCAATACAGCAGTGTCCAAAACACTTACAACCCAACCAAAAGAGAGAAGCAATAACGTTAATCAAGCCACAAGCGGCTGAAACAATTAAGACAAAATTAAACTGAAGCACACTAGTTTGCCAGAATTAAACAATTAACTAATTTATGTATCAGAAGAACTAATTTAAGTGGTGTTCAAATTGGGAACAAGGATACTTAAGGGCTCTTTGGACAATAAGTGGAAATTATTTAAAGTAGAAAATAAAACCCTAAACCATCTCCCCATTTTGTTCTTGATTGCGGCGTGTGAAGGAGAAAGGGGTGTGGAGAGACTAGCTTTGAAATCGGAGCATTGAAGAAATTTTGGACAAGAAATCGAGCAAGGAAGGTGAAGAAATTCCTTCACTAGAGGTAATTAATTCAATATCTTCTCAATTTTTTAAAGGTTAGAGGTCTTGAAGAAGCTTATCCCTGTGTTCGACCTCTTTATGCGAAGTTTGCAAATTTTAGCTAGTATTGGCAAACCAATGATTGATTGAATTGAACCTTTTGTATTGGGTTGTTTCTCGGTGTTGTTTTGTTCGATTTTAAAGGAAGGGCGAGACCCCTGGCATCTTCACTCATGAGATTAGGAGGGTTCGAAAAAAATCGCCCGAAACCGGATTGAAATCCAACCGGGAAGTCGGGAACCCGGGGAGTTGGGGTTTATCAGGATTTACCATCGACCCGGGAGTAGATCCGGGCTAAGCACCTTCCCGGATAGTGACCACGTGGGGACCGGGAACTCAAACCCGGACGAACCGGGAAACAAGGCTGACCCGGATGTGCCAAAGTCCAGGCCGAAACCGGAAGCAACTGAAACCGAGACCAAGCCCGGTGTGGCTGAAACCCAGGGCCCAACACGGTAGGGTCAGAAACCGGGACCCATTTTGGTTTAGGTGGGGATCGGGCGCTCAGGGGGTCTGGGAACTTTGGTCAGGTTTTAAGTAGAATTATGACTCTTATTCGTCTGTGTTGTGTTTGATCCAACCTTTTAGGTGCTCTTGACTTCTTTGAAGTAAGTTTCAGTGGGTGAGTTCCATTTCTTCCGAGATGTGAGTTCCCTAAACGTTTTTATCCATGATTGGAAAACGATTTCTAAAGTGTCGTATACCTAAAGGGTTACATTTCATTGTTGATATTTAGAATTTGAACGCATGTTCACGTTTATATGTGACGAAGGGAAAGGAGAAGGTCTAAAGTTTTAGAGGTGGTGCCAATAGAGTGAGTTTAGCCTAATTCCCTATTGTTTAGTCTGAATATCTCAGATGTGGATGTGTGTATTCGCTGTTTACTTTGAGAATATTGTTGCTTTATACATCGATGTTTGGGAGCACTTGGTTGTATTTTAAGAATTTTGTTATTGTAAATCTTGGGTTGTTACATTTATCATTCAATAAATGATTGAAAAATTACCTACCTAATCCAATTAAAATTATAATATTTCTTACTCTGCAGTTGTACATAAGTCAGGTTAAAACCCGTGGGGGGGAGGAGGGGGATGGAAATTCATTCCCTGTTATATATTCTCATTTCCTTTGCATGAACCAAACAGCTCCTTCGTCTCTTCGGTATTTTTTTAAATCGTTATTACGTATTTTATATTGAAATATATTTATATTGTATCTGTTCAAATATAATTGCGACTGCATCATGAAACTATCATTTGTATAAAATGCATGATAATTAATTATTTAAGGGCTTGTTTGTTTTGTTGAAGAGGAATCCATTTGAGTCATTTCCCTCTTTTGGAAATGGAAGGCTTGAATTTCCGATCACGTGTTTAATTTAAAGAAAAGTTTGAAATTGAAATTAAAGTATCGAAATCTCAGTGACATTGGATTGGATATTCAATAGGGGAAGTTGGTATTTCACTGAGTTTTAATAGGATTTGTTTGTAAACATATTTTAAAATATGTTTAAAATGTTTGTTTTATAATAATCAATTAATAAAAGATAATTTATTTATTTTTAGTTATTTATAATATCAAATTCAATTTCAAATCTTACAAACCAAACACATCAAAAAATTTAAATCATTCCATGAAATCCAAGTTCCTAAAAAAACATTGTCAAACCAAATGTCCAAAAAATATTTAAACGGGTGTCAAATAATTGTCAACATTTTTGGACGTACCGATCAGTCGGTATGGAAGGAGAGGATTGTGTTTGGAGCTTGAAGGCTTCAATTCAAGATCTGGTGAAAGCAATAAGTCTTTAACTCGTCAATTAAGCAGTAGGGTAAGAAAAGTATCAGTGGTACTATGAAGTGAAGAGTAGGATTTAAATATAGGGCAGGTGGTCATTGTTAATCCTTGCAGGTCAAGTTTCGGAACCGGGTATTTTGAGAACCCACGGTCAGGATGGAAATGATGTAGTTAGGATAAGCGAGAATGCGAAGAAAAACCTGTATCATAAGTTGTTTCAAGGGTGAGATACCTGATCTTTTGGTCAAACCAAGGTGTTAGTGGGAACTTGTATGAATGCAATGGTTAACCTTGTTAGAGTGAATAGCCTTCAGTTGTAAAATGAGTTTCATGTGTTGTGTTTTAAAAATTAGTTACATGAGTCACTTTAAATTAAAGATATATACGTGCATGTTGGGTTTCTTGTTTGGAAAATAAATCGACGTACGAAAGCTTAAAGTCGATGTTTTGGGGAAATTGCAAACTTATTGATGTTGCATAATGAAATATTGAACTTATTAGTTTGTGATCTTTTTCATCTTTTTCTAAATGATTTAAATCTATATTGGGTCTGTCATGACAACATTTGATCACATAGTTTTCATAACTGAAACCAGTACGAACATGTTGTGGTCACATCCATGAGTGTGAGAGTCGGTTGACTCATTCAGGATAAGAGACTATGCTCGGAATTTTTTTAAGTCGCATGGAAGAGTTCATTGCATACATTTTGTTGTTACCAACGTTGGCTTGGATGGGCAATGTGATATTTATTGCGGGGTTACGTGGGGAGGATCCTCGAGATCCTTGTGCTTGATTATTCAACTTTAGTGACTTGTTTCTTGAATAAACTAGTTTATTTCATGGTGTCGTACGTGTTAAATTTTCAAAGTGCAAAATGATCTCAAACATTGTGTCATCATGCATGAAGGCTATGAACTCGCTAGGTCATGGAAGATCTTGCAATTAAGGATAAGAAGGATTTCTAGAGTTGAAATGTGTCGGTTGAGTCGACTATGGTTGATTCATGACCTTGGTGTCCCCATTAGAGAAGAGAGGCGATTATTGGGAACCTTAGACATTGAATTTAGTAATATTCGTATTGTAGCTTATGCTCATGTTCCGTGATTAGGGATGTGGTTGTTGGTGGGTGGTTATGTCTGGGTGAAGTACGAAATTGTTAAGATGTTTCTAATAATCGCATGATGATAAGTAGCATTGCAACTTTTTGATGCAAGGTTATCGACGTTGATCCTGAGTATTGACGTGGTCTTGTAATAGGACTACGTACCAAGTAAGTTTCGGGCCTTCATCAAGCAAGGGCGGTCGGGTATAAAGTGAGTTATGAGGCATTGAGAGAAGTAGGTTCCGTTGGGAATCCTCGTTTGTCGGAAAAATTGTTTAAGCATCATCATTTTAATTGTTGAGATCGAAGCCAACGACCATTCAAAATATCTGGTGTGGGGGACGTTGTCAGGTAACTGAGAATTCAAGGAGTATCTGCAGTATAGTTATTTTCCCAAGATTATGAGGGGTCCTTCGGGAGAAATGTATATTTTGCGTTATGCTGGACCACATGGGATGAGTGCTTAGAAGCAAGAGATCACTAGTTCGGAGAAGTGATCTCCTATGAGGTTTGGTTATCTGTATGGGAAAGAAGTATAAAACATGGCAGAAGTGAGTGTACATCAACTATATCGATCTGCAAGGGAGGGTGCCTTATCTTTTTAGACTACCTGAACTTGTTTCTTAAAGATCGCGATGAACTAACAAGAACCCAAAACTCAATTGAGTGAATTGGGTGATCAGGATATGTGGGTTATCTAAATTTGAGGAAGACAAAGGGGGTGTTTACTTGTGGCTTAATGGGATTACTGAGAAAAATGACTTATTCGCGCAGACGTTTGGGGTGTTTACTTGTGGCTTAATGGCTTATTCGCACAGACAAAATTGACTTATTCACACAGTAGGGAAGGAAGGTGTTGTCCCCATTAAGACAAAATATTGACAATTTTACCCCCTTTGAAAAAATAACACGCGTTCCTTAAAAACACACATTATTTCATCAGACTTACTCCTCCCTGATTCTTCACAAACCCTAGCCCTTGAAGATTCTCCGACGACCTACCCTCCTCTTCCCGTCACATCTTTTCGTCTTCGGCGACCTACCCTCTCCCCGTCGCATCTCTTCGTCTCCGGCGACCTACACTCATCTTCTTTTTTGGTGTTTCTTTTAGGATCTTGTAGGTAATCGATCGAATTCGGTTTTCAAGGATTTTCCAATTTGTGTTTGATTTCTTTGGTGGACTTTCATGGATTTTCCAGTTTCTTTTTTGGTGTTTCTTTCCTCCAACTGATTTCAATGGATTTTTCATGATTTTGAAGCTTGATTTTCATGGATCTTAAATACCAGTTTGAGAATGGTATTTAAATGATCTTTTCCTCTGCCAAGTGGGTGTTTGCACAGGTTATTTATGTGGATGTGAGCACCTTCTAGTTGACCGTATGAATGATTTTGAAGTTTGATTTTCATGGATTTTTCAGTTTATGTTCGATTTCCAAGTATTTGTCGATGTAAGTTCGATTTTTGTTTAGGATCTAGTAGATGATCGATTTCCATGGTCCTTCTGTTTAGATTTTTTAGGGTTCAATACAGCGTTTTTTTGTATTGAGTATTTAGGAACCAAGCTGCTATTTTTTAGGGATAATATTTATGTTTCAGATATATAAACAACAACTTATCAAACAATGCATAATTCATACTCAGGGGTAAATTGGTCAATTTCGTTATACAGACTGTTGATTCAGATAAAAAAGTAAACAATAACATCAATTTATCCAGGCAGACAAATTTATCCATACAGGACTTAATAGAAAATTTGGTAAACAACCTCAAAGTTGGGATATAACTGTGTTTCAACCTCAATATAAGTGTGTAGTGGTTGGTGCGAAGAAGACATTATCTATTCTGTATGTAAAGGGGATCATGAATATTTTGTTACAGCGTGATAGCGTAGTGTGATAGTTGTGTGACAAATTGGTGGAGTTTTACACCAAGGTAGGCTGGTAGGTCATTGATGTGAAATTGAGTTGTTGTTATGTTGGGTGGTGAAATTGCGTTGTAATATGGGATAAGTGTGGGTGTAAATCCCGGTATGGAGATTTATGGGGAGAGATTCAAAGGTGGCAAGCATGCTTGAAATAAGTGTTACATTATTGTTATTTCGAGATCAAAAGGGGTGAGTGACAATTGGCGACCACCTAAAAGAAGAACCCGTGTTCTTCTCGGGTGTATGGAATTTTGGTGAGTTTATCTTACTTCAATAGAATGCTGATGAGAAGCTCATATTCGATTAATATGGTTCTTTGTTGAAGATTTGTAGTTAAACTGGGAATGTTGAAGTATTCCTTGAGAGTAAAGGAATCCCAAAGGATAGGCCAACTCTATTTGGAAAGTGGGAAATGTGTGGTATTTTGAATGTTCAGTATTGTTCCGTGATAACCCGGATGAATGCCTCAAGTGAGGATTGTGGTGAAACCGAGTGCGTAAAGAGGGGAATCAGTGCTTCAGGCTAACGGGAGAAGATGAAGTTGGTATGTCGCAATAAGTGAGTAAACTTGGAGTAAGAAGTTCGTCTGGTGAAACGGAAGAATGGGGAGTATGTATAAAAATTGTCAATTGACGAGCTTATGAACTTCTCGCGAAGATATGAGCAAAGAATTATGTTTAAAAGGGCTTATGGTATATGTCATATTTGGAGTGTTGGAAGGGAATTAATCCATGAGACTGGCCTAAAGCTTGCTCATGATAGGAATATTTCTTTGAAAGTGTGTGTCCTATGTTTTCGGGAAAGCATGGTGAAAGTGGTTGAACGTGATGCTCGGAGGGACAGACCGGCGGATTTAAGAAAGTATTAGTGAGATGGTTATTCCGAGTGAGCATTGTGTTTAATGTCGTACAAATGAATATGGTTTTGTGAGAAAGTGTCGCCCTTTTTGTAAGGCAAGTGAACTCTAAATTAAATTCGGAAAGTTATGGGCTATTGATGGGTTCAGTGGTACTTTGTCGTGTGTGTTGGGAATGGTCCAACTTGTAGGTGGATTAATCGGGCAATGACTTGGTGGAAGGTTTATGTTCATATGTATGTATGCATATGCTCAACGGTATAGGTGTGGATGATATTTGGTTGATATGTGGAAGGTGCAGATGAGTTGGTTACCATCGAAAGATCAGTGTAGATGTTGTGTTGCAGGTCAAGGTGTGATTAGTGTGAACGCAAGTCATAGTTATGAGTGTTATTAAGAAATTGTGATGTTTATAAAGGAATTCTTATCAGAGATCTTGGAAATGGAGTCCAAGGGTGACTTGGTGTTTGATTGGCAGAGTGAGTGGTTATTTTTGACGGAAATTCATGGTTTTATGGCATTGACTTCAAAAAAAAAATATTTCCTTTAAGGAAGTGAAGTTCGACCACATTTTTAGGCCAGTTACAACTATTGAAAGAATTAGTGTGGTGGTGTTTTAAGTGGGTGTACTCGATGAAAGTGTGGGGGATTCATAAAGTATTTCACGTCGCTAATTTAGAGAGCGTTTGTTGGAAGTTGGTACAGCGATATCTTTGCAAATTGTTGAACGGATCGGGGAATTGGTGTATAATCTTGACCGATAAGAAGAATTAAGAGGTATCCACAACGTTCCATATCTTCAACTTGAGAAAACATTTGGAGGAAGCTGACATGGCAGTGCCATTGCAAGACGTTCAATGAGACGAAAACTTGAACTTTATAGAGGAACCTGAAGAGGTTGTCGGTCGTAAGATCAAACGTTTGAGAGCCGAGGAGAGTAGCGTAGTGAAAGTTCATTGGAGATTTCGCAAGGGGCAAGAAGCCACCTGAGAAGAGGAATCGGAAATGAGGTCCAAGTACCTGCACCTTTTCGACAAAGAAATTACGGGGATGGAATTCTTTTAAAGGGGGAGTGTTGTAACGACCGTTACCTCAATCTTTACTTTTATTTAAGTTGTGGTCAAATTGGGAACAAGGAGACTTAAGGTCTCTTTGGACAATAAGTGGAAATTATTTAAAGTAGAAAATAAAACCCTAAACCCTCTACCCATTTTGTTCTTGATTGTGGTGTGTGAAGGAGAAAGGGGTGTGGAGAGACTAGCTTTGAAATTGGAGCATTGAAGAAATTTTGGACAAGAAATCGACCAAGGAAGGTGGAGAAATTCATTCACTAGAGGTAATTAATTCATTCTCCTCTCGAGTTTTTAAAGGTTAGAGGTCTTCAAGAAGCTTATCCCTGTGTTCGACCTCTTTATAGGAAGTTTGCAAAATTTAACTAGTCTTGGTAAACCAATGATTGATTAAATCGAACCTTTTGTCGTGGGTTGTTTCTCGGTGTTGTTTTGTTCGAGTTTAAAGGAGGAGGAGACCCCTGGCGGCTTTAATCATGAGATTAGGAGGGTTTGAAGAAAATCGCCTAAAACCGGATTGGAACCCCGCCGAGAAGTCGGGAACCCGAGGAGTTGGGGGTTTATCGGGATTTACCATCGCCCTGGGAGTAGATCCGGGCTAAGCGCCTTCCCGGATAGTAACGAAGCAGGGACCGGAAACTCAAACCCGAACGGACCGGGAAACAAGGTCGACCCGGATGTGTCGGGGTCCACGCCAAAACCGGAAGCAACTGAAACCGGGACCAAGCCCGGTGTGGTTGAAACCTAGGGCCCAACCCGGTAGGGCCAGAAACCGGGACCCATTTCGGTTTCGGTGGGGGTCAGGCGCTCAAGGGCTCCTGGGAACTTTGGTCGAGTTTTAAGTAGAATTCTGACACTTATTCGTCTGTGTTATGTTTGATCCAACCTTGTAGGTGCTCTTGACTTCTTTGAAGTAAGTTCCGGTGGGTGAGTGTCATTTCTTCCGAGAGGTGAGTTCCCTAAACGTTTTTACCCATGATTGGAAAATGATTGCTAAAGTGTTGTATACCTAAAAGGTTACATTTCATTGTTGATATTTAGAATTTGAACGCATGCTCACGTTTATATGTGACGAAGGATTTCTGTATTTTACTATTTATTATGTCATTGTGTTTATAAATCACTGAATGATTATGGAATCGGTTATATTGAGATTATGGAGATTGTTAGTGCACATATTTGTTGGATACAAGATCAAGAAATCTGAAGGTCACAGTCAAGCAAGTCAAAGCTCAAAGTCAACTCTCAAAGCAAAGTCAAAGTCATTGTAATAAGTCAAAGTCAAATGTATTGTGTTTTGTTGTAAGAATTGTGTAGTGTAAAGTAGCTTAGTATAAATAGTTCTTTTCATTCGTTGACTCATTAGGTTACGAGGACATAGTGATTTAGAGAGAGAAATATTAGAAGAGATATACTGTACGAAATCTTTGTGAATTGAAATTGAAAACAAAGTTTGGTTTGAATTGATTCTCATCTTGTTTGTGATTGTTTTAGCAATTAGAACTTAATAATTTGGGAATTAACAATTGGTATTAGAGCAGAGGTTCATGTGAAATCGATCAAGAAATGGAGTCGCACTGAGTTTTTCTGAGTCTAGATCAAATTTCAATTTTTTACAAGTTTTTGGAGTTGTAATTGATATGATTGTATTCGAATAATGATCTAGAACAATCTTGTATAGGTTGATCTGATTCTTGCACTATAATTTTGGGTTAATTTTTGGATTTTGTTAGTTTTTAAAATTCACGAGTTCGAACACTGTGAAAGAATCGATGTGTACATTTGAGTGAATCTTATTGAAATTCAGTGGTTGAAATCGATTCGAGAAGTGTTGGTGATCGAATTGTTGAAGTTACAGGTCAAAAATTGAAGAATTGATGGATTTTTTAGCCAATCAAAGTGAATTTTCGACTAGATCTCAAGAATTCGCATAAGTTCATCAAGAACTTGCATAGACCTGAAGAACTCGCACCAAGAATTTGCATCAAAGAGGATTTCGCATAATTTTTCTTGTCTGAAAATGTTCAAGTGCAGAATTCGTATGTGTATGATGTGCGAATTGTGCAGAATTCGCATAAAGTGTTGTGTGAATTGATCAGATTTCGCATTTGAGTGTCTTGCGACAAGCCAGGATTTCGTATCTGTGAGGTATACGAATTCCTTGAATTCGCATAAGGGTGCATGCGAATTGCTCAAGGTTGAAAATCTTTCAAGTGCAGATTTCGTATGTATCTGTTGTACGGAAAATGGATACGAAAAGTTGAAGCTCTTTGTATTCTAAGTATAGAATTCGCATATAGTGTTATATGAATTCATAGAATTCGTATCTAGGCTTGTGCTAATTGGTGGAGTTCTGAGAATTCTATGCATGTGAATTTTGTAGTTTTCTTATACGTGCGAATTATACAATTATTGTGCGAATTCTTGGCTATTTTTGTGTGTATGCGAATTCTTGGCAATTTCTCTCATATGCGAATTCTGAAGTTAGTGTATGTGCGAATTCTTGGCTATTTTTGATTATGTGCAAATTCTGTATCCGAATTGTGTGTGTAACAGAGTGGTGCGAATTCCATACTTGTGATTTTTGATATTTTTAATTTCTAAATTTTTCTGAGTTTTTCTGTATTTTGAGATTTCACTTGGACTAACGATCAAATTCAAGTTGTTTTTGACTAACAAGATATTCAAGATGAGTTTTTGTGATGATGAAGAAAAGATTGCCAAGCTCAGAATAGAGAACAAAAATCTCGCTTTTTCAGTTGACTACTATTCAAAGAGATCAAAAAGATATCATGATGAAAAATGGATACTGAGAGAAGAAGTCAGTGTTTTAAGGACAATAAATGAAGATCTTCTAAAACAGACTTCTGGGTTGAATGCAAAAAAGGTACATAGTTTGGAGGCTGAGAACACTGAGCTGAAAAGAAAGATATCAGTATTGGAAGATCAAATGTTTCAAATCCAGCAAGCAGATTATGTTGACATGTATGAGGAGAAAGTTAAGGATTTGGAGTGTGCAAATGCTGAACTTCATAAGAAGATTTCTGATCTAGAGCTACAGATGGTCAAAGACAGAGATGATTTTGAGAAAGAAAAGAAAGAGTTTGCAAAGAAGTTTTCTGAGTTTTCAAGGAAGAGTTTTGAAGAGAAGAAAACAATTGAGCTTAAATGTTCAAGCTTTCTCAACAAGTATCTGACTTTGAGAAAGTGATCATCTTGGAAAGAGACAAGTTTGAAAAAGAGAAGAAGACAATAGAACAGAAGAATGTTGGAATATTCAAAGAGATATCTGATGGAAGAAAGAATGTGGAGGATGATTTTGAAGAAGAAAGAAACGTTTTTGAATCAAAGATAAGGAAGCTTACTGACAAGCTATCTGAATTGTCTACAAGTGCTTTGAAAGAGCAGAAAACGAAGTCTGAGTTTCAAGAAAGATTGACCTGCTCGTCAAAGAAAGAGACAATTACTCTTCAAAGATAAAAGAGCTTGAAGAATTTGTTTCTAAGGTGGTGGTGACTGAGCAGAAGACTCTAGAGTCAACTATCCACACACCTAGCAATGGTTCAGCTGATTCTAAAAAGACAGCAACAAGCTCACATCAAAGAATTGTTTCAACAAAAAGGTCAATTAACTCATTTGATCAGATTCGTACTACTAACATTTTCTTTGATAGAAATGTAGATGGTTCAGATACATTCAGAAGAAGAAGAAGGAGATATAGATAAGAAAAGTTGGTTTGGAAAGTGAAACCAGTCAAGGAAGAAAAGACTGATGAGAAGAAAGGTAAGAAATCATGTGTACATACACCAAATGCCAAAAAGAATAATGTGCGAAAAGGTAAACCTGATCATGTTTACTCGAGAGATCAATTAATCGGGTTGTATAAAAGGAAAAGTTATTGTTCTTACTGTCGTACAAATGATTTTGTTCATAAAACTAGTGACCATTACCGGTATGGTTCTTATTTAATTACTCCTAATAGAACTGAAACTCACAAACATGGACCCAAATACTAGTGGGTACCAAAGCCGAAAGATGAATTTGTGTTACAGTCACCTCAAGTCAAGGGGGAGTAAGAGAACCAAGGCTTCTGAATTCTACAGTTCAGGACCCGTTCCTCAATGACAAGTAGTGTGAATTCTAAACACAACAGTTTAGGACTCGTACTTCAACGAACAAAAGATATTATACTACGTGCATATACGAGATTCTACTCCGATACATGAATGAGAAGATCAACCTTCAAGGGGGAGTACATATTTTTCTTGATGCATAATTTCAGGGGGAGTATATGATTAATGATCATATCTGATTAGAACTCGTACATTCAAAGTTTTACTGCTTTATGTAATTTACTTTTCAATAAATTTGTGAATAAAGCTTTGTACTTTGACGACTTGTGATTTTTGCAGAATTAAGAGAGAGCTTAAACGATCATATCTAATATGATTTTGAGCTGACTTGATGAGAGTTAAGACTGAGCAAAAAGGTTTATTTCTAATCTTAATCTCATACGTATCTGAAAGAAGGACAACTTTCAGATATGAAAACATGTTCTTAAATGTTTAAACCACTTCTGATTCTTAAAAAGATTTCATGAATATAGATTTGTGATTTCTAAATATTTTCATGATTCATGTGCTTTAATGTGTACAAACCGTGTGTTTCCAAAGATAAATACTTGTGTTTTATCTTTTCCATATACTGTCAAGTATTCACACACACCGGTTTAACTTTTTGTTGAATATGTTATCACCATGTCTCAAATTGAATAAAATTTTCGATGGTGATACACCCCGATTGAACTTCAATGAATTTTGAGCGTTGATTTCATTTCGAAACATTTCTTTAAAGAGTGTCTATATTTTGAATCGTATAGACGATATTCAATTTTTGCTGACCTAAGCCTTAATGGATAAATCATTTCGATTTTGATCTTTTTCATACAATGTCAGATTTTCAAACAAGTTTCTTGTATTCATTTCATTTATTCAATATACTTGTTTGAAATATCATCAATGCTTAAAATGCTCAAATCTTCATGATTACATCTATGAGTATTCAGACATCTGACATTATTATGTGCTTTAACTGCAAAGTTAAACCATTTTGAGCAACATGTTCTTATAGGATTACATGGGTTCAATGTGTGAGGACTTAACTGAAACTTCTATGGATTCACGTTAACTAGTGTTTCCTACCCAAGAAGTTAATCCTTGAGTGATCGAAGAGTGAGGAGTCAAAATATATGAGTGTGGGTGTGATGAGGTAAAATGAAAAGGAAAGTTTGGTTAGAAGTGCGCTTAATGATTAAAAGAAAGAGGGTGAGAGAACAGAGTAAAAGAATATCAAACTCTGCACCAACTTTTTCTGAGCCGGGCAGCCACATTTCTGACTGTTTCACAATTCTTTGGTGAACGTCATTGAAACAGACAACTAGCCCATGCCAACTCTTGATAAAAAAAAACTCCACCAACTACTCATTTTCTTCTCAACAAGAAAAGGTTTCAATTTTTCTTGGGGACGCAACACATAATCTATCTGATTTTCATTTGGAAAATCTGGATATTGAAAAAAAAGGAAGTCTGCCCCACCTTCGCACTTCGATCATGCACAATAGAGTATATGTTTAACTGATGTTGTCTCAATGGTTTACACAATTTTAAGCCTATTAAAAGCAATCATTTGTGCTTAATTCTTTCAAACACAAGCACGTACACACAAGAAATTCGTTTTTTTGTCAAAACGTTCATATAATAAATTTGTGTTATTCGATGATTGAATGGAAGACATGGGGGAGTGAACATCACAATAGCTCATTTCCAATGTGTATTCGTTACACACAGTGACTTAGTGTGACAGACACTTTAATTGATTCATTTGTTGATTTAGGTGTTATACTCATAATTTGTCTGAATTTGCAAAGATTCAGACGAATATCTTTTTGGATCGATAAATAATCAGAGGCTCAGTGTTAAAAGATCAGTGGTCAGAACAGATTAACGACATTTCTTGTAAAAGTTTTGATGATTTCAGTGCTCTATCATCAAAAGGGGGGAGAGGTAATCAAGAAATGTTATAGATGGGAGACAGAATCAAGAAATTTGTGAAGTGATCAAGAAAATTATGTCAAGACAGTTGATTTTGAAGAAAGATTATTGGAAGCTTAAACAGAGAAGTTCAAAAAAAAAATCTGAAAGCAAGCTGAGTTTTACTAAAAATTTTCTTTGAAGACAATCTGTTAAAGCAATCCGAGCTGAATCTGAAGATAATTTCTTTCCAGTGTTTGAAAGAGGTTTTACAACCTTGGAGGAGATTGTTACTATTTTTTGAAGACAAACTTTAGAGAGATTACAAAAGTTTTTGAAGACAGGATGTTTGAAGATTGCTAAGCAAAGGGGAGATAGTTTGTGTTAAATAAAACATGGGAGATTGCACAAATTGAGCTTAAAGAGGGAGATTGAATTGCAAAATCTTTTAGAGATGATCTTGAATCCAAAGGAGGAAATTGTTAGTGCACATATTTGTTGGATACAAGATCATGAAATCTGAAGGTCACAGTCAAGCAAGTCAAAGCTCAAAGTCAACTCTAAAAGCAAAGTCAAAGTCATTGTAATAAGTCAAAGTCAAATGTATTGTGTTTTGTTGTAAGAATTGTGTAGTGTAAAGTAGCTTAGTAAAAATAGTTCTTTTCGTTCGTTGACTCATTAGGTTACGAGGACATAGTGATTTAGAGAGAGAAATATTATAAGAGATATAATGTACGAATTCTTTGTGAATTGAAATTGAAAACAAAGTTTAGTTTGAATTGATTCTCATCTTGTTTGTGATTGTTTTAGCAATTAGAACTTGATAATTTGGGAATTAACAGAGGTGACGTGAGAAGTGGAGAAAGTCGTGTGCCTTGAATTTGTTTCTTATGCACATGGAATTGGCATCTACTGGGGGTGCCAAAAGGGGATCTACTGGGGGCCCCAAGTGTGGACATCACGGAAAATGATGGAAAGTGGTTTATTACACGAATCCCCATTTCGGGGAGTTTGTCATGCAGGTATTGTTAAACTGTATTTTAATTTATTAATTATTGTTGCGGTTGAGAAGTTATTCTTGTTTAAATTGTTAAACTTTCTTCGGTAGGGAACTCACTAGGCATTATGGTCTAACCCTTGCTTTCAAAACTTAAAACCATTTTCAGGTAAGAGAGTAGTTGATGTGTCTTCCAATGGAAAGGAGAAGGTCTAAAGTTTTAGAGGTGGTGTGTAACACCCTCAATTCTGGAAATAGCAACTTATTTAAAATTTTCTAAATACATCAATAAACAAATCATCTACAACTGCAAATTAAGATTTAACCTCAATACAACCATTCATTATCTACAAAAATCTATGATAAGGACGGGTGCTACTAAAACCCCATAATAGTTACTATCTCCAACGTTGCGGAAGACTTCACCAACTACTTACATTTGCACAGAGCCAAGGCTCAACTCTTCATAGGATTGCTAGGACCAACTCTCAACCTTGAAACCTGATGCACATGCCGACAAATAAAAAGATTAGGCTTAACGCCTAATGAGCTCAAGAGTTTTCAACATATATATAAAATAATCGTTTAAAAAAAAGGATGCGGTTAAAATCGTAGTCCTTCAATATGATACGTCTTACATGTGAAAACGACTCATTTTCCAATAATATGCATTTTAAACAAAGAACACCAATTTGGACGTTTTCCAAACCCAACCACTACAAAGATGATAATACCAATGTAAGCCGCCCATTTATAAATTAGCTTTAACCCAAAACTCACTCAAAGCGTAAATATAACTTGAACTCTCCATTTATGAAGATACGGTTAAACCTTATATCCCAAGACACCCAAAACACGGGTGGGGCATAATACTCATCCAAAAAATCAAGGGTAAAACCCAATAATACAAAACGTCACCGAAAACTTGGATAATAAAACTCAATACCCAAAAACAACACCTTTCGGTGACGGGGGATTCCCGATTCCATAAAATGTGACGGTCCACAAAGTAAGCCCATTTTATGTTGTTATGACTAGTCATATAAACGAAAGTACACGCAAGAGATGTCAGGCTTAGTAGCTTTAAACGTACACCCACGGAAACTCGAGTTCAACCCCGTCGGGTTCCTATGTCGAGCCCCTCATCTAATATCGTAATACTTGAGCACGAAGGACTTATACTGCACCGGATACCTTAACGTGCAGCACGTAGGACTTACATCTCACCCGATACCTAACGTGCAGCTCGTAGGACTTACATCGCACCCGATAACTAACGAGCTTCATCCAAAATTGCCAACAAGGCTCGAAGTCGAGCTACCAAAACTGGACAATTGTCCAAATACCCCAAATCAAATAAAAACACCAAGCCGCATGCTTAGCAACCCATTGACCAATTGGTAAATGAAATAACTTACAATAAAACGCACTCGACCAACGGATATGTAAACACCGCGACTAAAAGTAAGATTAGTTCAAAACTCAACATTAGTTGAGGCAACCCATTTTCCAAATGAACTCATAACACAAAATATGCATTTTCCAAATTTAACTGCTGATAAGAATGAAAATCATAAAATGAGACTATAAACATTCTTTCAAGTACCTCACCTAAATGTGCAAGTGATACTTTATAAAACATTCCATTTCATGAATGATGCATGAGACTCAACAAACATTTAAAACGTATTTCGTTGACCAAAGATCTATTTATGAAATAAAACCTCAAAACACATTCATTTGTAACACCTTTATCAAAATGCCCAAACATCCCAAACGTGGGTATTATACAAAGTTTGTAAAGTTAAAATACTTCAAATAATCATAGATTAGTAATAACCCAACATTTGATAATTTCATGTAGAACACATAAACACTTTAAAATAGACATTTTGGCATGTACAACGTTTTCACAAATCAACTTGAACTCACCTTGCTAGATTTAGGCTAAATCTAGATTTTACCCAACAAGCTCTTTTGAAGACCACTTGAATCCTCAAGCCGAAATCTTCCAAAACCTAGATCCGAACATTCCAACCCATAAATATCCATAATCGACCATAAGAAGACATTCTCCAAACATAAAAATACCAAGATCCCAACAAGATCAAAACCCTAATTTCTCCAAAACCATTAGATCCGAGATTTGAGATATCAAACACTAAGAAACCACCAATAGAGCATTTATAACCTTAATACAAGAAAACTTACCCTTGGAGACGATGAGACTTCCGAGAACACCCAATCCAACACTTCAACCCAAGCTCCCAACCGTTGAACTTGATGAGGAAGATGAAGATGAAGGTTTTGTGGTTCAAGCTCCCAACTAGCTAGATGATTGAGAATCATGAGGTTTGGGGAGAGAAAAACCCCCAAAATAGGTTAGGGTTCGGTTTTGGTGTTTGGGAGAGAAAAGGGAAGAAGATAGAAGTGAGAGTGAGGGAAATGGTTGAGAATCGCGACTCTTAAAAGACCCTGGGGCCGGCCGCGATTGTGCCCGGTGATTGTGCCAGGGCACTATCGCCAGGGCACTATCGCCCAAAACGTATCGCGGGCACACCCCCGGTGGCGATTGTGCCCGACGATTGTGCCCAGGGCACTATCGCCCAGAGTGTACCGAGGCTCGTTTCTTCTCATTTTCCGCACAGACCACTCATGACGCGATAAGGCTTAAATAGATAAGATATAGGGGATGAAATCCTACGATAAGAAACAAGAGTTCTCAAAGGGTTGACTTTCACAGACAGGAATTTACGGGTGTTACATGGTGCCAATAGAGATAGTTTACCCTAATTCCCTATTGTTTAGTCTAGATATCTCAGCTGTGGATGTGTGTATCCACTGTTTTACTTTGAGAATATTGTTGCTTTATACTCGATGTTTGGGACCACTTGTTGTATTTTAAGAATTTTGTTATTGTAAATCTTGGGTTGTTACATTTATCATTCAATAAATGATTGAAAAATTACCTACCTAATCCAATTATAATTATAATATTTCTTACTCTGCAGTTGTACATAAGTCAAGTTAAAACCCTGCGCACAAGGGACCCGGTGGGGGATGGTAATTCATTCCCTGTTATATATTCTCATTTTCATTCTCATTTCCTTCCTTTACATGAACCAAACGACTCCTTCGTCTCTTCGGTATTTTTTTAAAATAATTATTACTTATTTTATATTAAAATATATTTATATTGTAATTGTTCAAATATAATTGCGACTGCATGCATCATGAAATTGTAGATCATTCGCATAAAATGCATGATAATTAATTATTTAGGGGCGCTTGTTTGTTTTGTTGGAGAGGAATCCATTTGAGTCATTTTCCTCTTTTGGAAATGGAAGGCTTTTCCATTCCCATGTTTAGTTTAAAGAAAAGTTTGAAATTAAAGTATGGATATTTAATAGGGAAGTTGGTATTTCATTGAGTTATCATCTTGGAAAACCGATATCATTCTTAGGGTAGTGCCCTAAACCAAGAGGAAATGGGGGAGCGTGGGCACATAGATTTAGAAGATAAATGAGATAAATAATACGGAAAAATCCAAAAAAAACCAATGTACTTTAGTGTTTGGAGTGATTAAGTCATTGGACAATATTTTGGAACAAATAAGTCCTTAGACATTTCAAAACACACTAAATAAATTCTTGAACTTTTCGAAACATGTTAAATACATCTTTATTACTTAAAAATCTGACTTGCAACCTACATAACAGATAAAACTACAAACTATAAAAAAATAAAAAGATGTCACCTACTTTATTCCTCTACAGATTAAAACAATTGAAAATTTAACTAAAATAGTCAATCCCATCAACCAAATTCATTTTTAAGCACTTTTTAAAATTTCTTTTTTAAAGTAGTCTAAGTTTACGCAAACGCAAAAAAAAAATTGCCTTAATAATTGTTTTTGACAAAAAAAAGGAAAAAAATTAGAAGACATTTTTATAATTTATCATTTAATTTACTTTATATCTTCTGTTTTTTTAATTTGAGTTAACGCTTTGTTATATTAACCACACATAAACGTATATTAACTAAAATACATCAAAAAGAAT
This sequence comes from Arctium minus, assembly GCA_954870635.1. NCBI lineage: Eukaryota > Viridiplantae > Streptophyta > Magnoliopsida > Asterales > Asteraceae > Arctium > Arctium minus. Next base: position 47,406,285 of record OX941096.1, read on the forward strand.
ATGTTTTTTTTTTCAAATTACACCATTATAATTGTCTCGTCAATACGTTTAAAATGAACCTAATATTGAATTTTTTGGATTTAATCTCATGTTATTAAATATCATAAATACGTACAAATTATATTTAATATTTATACTTTCTATCATTTTAGGGTTATTTATTTAATAATATAAGATTAATCTGTAACTATAAGTAATAAAAATAATTCGTACGTATTTATGATATTGAATAATATAAGATTAAATTCAAAAACAATATTGAGTTCATTTTGAACATATTGACCAAACGACTATAATGGTGTAATTTCACTACTACAAAAATGTAAATACAACCCTCTAAATACAACCCGGTTATAAAGAAAATCGGGTAGTATTTTAGTAATAGTTACATGTTTTTATAAAACTACTCGGTGCTTTATGAGCAACCGGGTAGTATTTGATTAATTGGTGGCATGTTTTTATAAAACTACCCAGTGCTTTAAGAAAAATCGAGTAGTATTTGATTAATTGGTGACATGTTTTTATAAAACTACCTGGTGCTTTACAAACAACCGGGTAGTATTTGATTAATTGATGGCATGTTTTTATAAAACTACCCGGTGCTTTACAAACAACCGGGTAGTATTTGATTAATTGGTGGCATGTTTTTATAAAACTACCCGGTGCTTTACAAACAATCGGGTAGTATTTGATTAATTGGTGGCATGTTTTTATAAAACTACCCGGTGTTTTACAAACAACCGGGTAGTATGTGTGTGGCTTGTATGCATTAAACTACCCGGTGTTATACAAACAACCGGGTAGTATGTGTGTTTTTTAGGGTTCCATGTTTTCATTATGCTACCCGGTGTTGTATAAACAATCGGGTAGTATGTGACATAATATTAACTTGCTAGCCGCCAAACACCCATTTGATGAAATTCACATCTTTGTTCTCTCTTTCTCTTCATTTTCTCACTTTCTTCAAGATATTGTTCACATTCTTCAAGAATTTCTTAAAAAGGTTATTTTCTTTGTCAAATATAAAGATGCATATGTTATATATATATGTTCATCATCAATTTGTTACATATGTATTTGTTATTATGCTATATATATATATATATATGTGTGTGTGTGTGTGTGTGTTCATAATTAAAATTTGTGTTGGTTTTACATGTTATAGAATGGTTTGAGCAATCAGAGGTCAATGATTACTTGGTTCATTTGATTAATCGAATCGTCGATACACGGTAATTTTTTGTCATTTCAACCTTTTGTTCTTTTATTAGTAATCACACACACACACACACAGACACACACACACACACACACATATATATATATATATATATATATATATATATATATATATATTTCTTTTTACCGTTATAACATTCATTTACTATAAGTATATTGCATATGCCCTTAGGTTAATACCCGTCCGAAATTAATCTAATAGAGGTTAATTTCGGATAGTCCCCGTTTTGGGACTGCTTTTTGAATACTTTGTCTCATTTAGGTTGTGAATGCATATTAGTGGATTGAGTATTTAAGAAAAAATTGGTAGGCATTTCTCATTGCTCCTACGAGTATGTATATCACACGCATGCTTGGGGAGTCAATGGGAAATGTTGCCGAATTTTTCTTAAATACCCAATCCATTAATACACATTCACATATGAGACAAGGTATTCAAAAAGTGGGTTAGGATGACCACCAACCATTTATTTTATAAATAAATTTCATGCATTCATTTATAATTATTTTCTACATTATAGATGGATCGTAGTACTTGGATGTACAAAATACAACGTGCTACTGTTGAATATTTGGCGTATTTGGATGAGTTTATTAAAGTTGCTGAGAATAATAGGGTGAACAAAGGAGAAAGTTATATTTGGTGTCCATGTAAAGATTGTCAAATTTTTCATAAGTTTACGGAATATCATGTAATTCAAGGGCATTTAATACGTCGTGGGTTTATGGAAGGATATACAATTTGGTCACGACATGGTGAGAATTTTGATGATCGTAACACATTTGTTTCTTTTGATTTTATTTGACACAACTATTGTTTATTGTTGGGAATTACATAATTGCACAAGTATGGTTAATGCTGCTAGCACAACATGGTTACTACTTCTGAGAAAAGTTATTACTGCTGAGACAAATTAATACTGCTAACCAAGGTTAATACTGCTTGATGAAGTTACTACTGCTAAGCAAAGTTAGTACTGCTAGTAGTTAGTACTGCTGTGTATTAATATTGCTCATGAAGATAGTGTTGCTTATGAGATGAAGACTTCGTATGGCAATGAAGACAGCTGTATTGATTGAAGATATTCATGGAAAGCTTGGAGATAACTATGGAAGAATATACTGAAGATCTTTTATATTTTGTAATTATTTATATCTTTAGTATATGTATAGAATTAGTCTGAATAGTTTCATAAACAATATTCTGAGTTTTTGTTTTCATAGAGAGAATTAACCTCAAGGTTTAGAACCCTAGTTCTAGAGAAGTAGAATTCGTATTGGTGAGCTTGTTCATCAATATTGAGGTTTTGTTTGAAAAGTTGTAGCTTTAATCTTTCAATAAAGTTTACAAGTTTGTGATTTCTGATTCACTGTTTCATTGATTGTTGAATATTAAAGTGTTATTCCGCAACTTCTTTAATATTGTTTCTGAGTTCATTATTCTTGTTGAGAATTAGATCCTGACAAGTGGTATCAGAGCAAGTATTCTCAGAAACCTTCATTCATCATGGAAAACACAGTTGAATCAAACAGTACTCTTGTCTCAAAGGTTCCAATGCTCAGATCTAATGAGTTTGATATGTGGAAGATTAAGATCAAGCAATACATTCTCCTCACAGATTATTCTATGTGGGACATCATTGAGAATGGCCCATCTGATGAAGGAAAGATTGGTGCAGATGGAAAAAGAATCCCACCAAAGACGGATGCAGAAAGGAAAACAAGGCAGACAGAGATGAAAGCCTTGAGCACTCTGCTCTTGGCTATTCCCAATGAGTATCAACACCAATTATGCAATTGCACTGATGCACAGATGCCTTGGAATGCTCTAGAGAAGAGATTCTCTGGTACCAAAAGTACCAAGAGAAATCAGAAGGCAATATTGAAGCAATTGTATGAAAACTTTATGTCAACTAAGAATGAGTCCATGACTCAAACTTTTGACAGGTTTAACAAGCTGATTGGTGAACTAGCTACTATGGGAGTACAGATTGATCAAGATGATGTAAATAGAAAGTTCTTAAGGTCCCTTGGAGATGAATGGACCATGTATATAGTTTCATTCAGACAGAATGAACAATTGGAAGAAAAGGAACTGGATGATCTGTACAATGATCTGAGAGTGTTTGAATCTGAGGTGGAAGCAAAGAAGAAGCCTACTGGGTATGTTCATAATGCTGCACTCCTGTCAGCATCAATTGATTCTACTGCTAACCCTGAATCAGTTAATGCTGCTAATGGAGTAAATCAAGAAAAAGGCACTGAATCTGTTTTTGAAGCCTTTCTTTCCAGCCATGGAAACTCTTCTTTAATCAATGATGACTTGGAACAACTTCATCCTGATGATCTTGAAGAGATGGATATTAAATGGCAGATGGCCATGCTTTCTATGAGGGTGAAGAAGTTCATCAAGAGGACTGGGAGGAACAACTTCTCCCAAAGAAGAGAAGATGGTGCAGGCTTTGATAAGTCAAAGGTGGAGTGCTATAAATGTCATCTGAAGGGACACTTTGCCAGGGAATGCAGAAGTGGAGTGTCTCACAACAACCACCAACAAGCTCAGACTGGAAGTTTCAACCATAACAGAAACTCTACTCAAGCCCTTGTTTCTCAACAAGGAATAGGGTTTGACTGGAGTGATCAAGCAGAAGAGGCTATTCAAAATCAAGCTCTCATGGCAGAGGTATCTGATCTCCCAACTCAGGTACTTTCTAATCTCTGTTCTCAAACTTGCATAGATATTGTTAAAAGGTACAGGGATCACAACCAGAGTATGAGTGATGACCTTAAGAGATTAGAAAAAGATATAAAAGACTATGTGAGAATTGTTGAGAGGTTTGAGGAACATATTAAAGGTTTCTAAGCCAATGAACTTCAACACACATATGATACCAATTACTGGAAGTGGGAGAAGAATGATCTAGAAATCCAACTGACAAAGTCCAAGGAGGAGAATGAAAAGTTGAGAGGAGAGCTAGCCAAAGTTAAGCTAGATGTAGAAAAGTTTTCCAATGCTTCTAAAGCAATGGAATCTTTACTACAAACTCAGTTTCATGACAAACTGAGAAGAGGAATTGGGTACAATACCACACCACCACCATACAACAACAACTACATCCCTCCTATATCAGACTTGCTAGAGACTAAGGATAGGAAGGACCTGCCTGAGGGAGCCACTGAGATAGATCCCTTAGATGAAGTAGTTGTTGAGGACAAAACTGAAAAAGAAGCTGGTAAGAGAAAGGAGAACAATGTGGGTGGTGAGATTCTCTTAGAAAATAACATCATCACCAATAAGGATTGTGGAAGGGCTTGGATCAAATCCAATGACATAGAGAAGACTGAGGGAAAGTCTAGAAAGGTCCATTACAAGCAGACCACAGTTATGAATCCTGTTCCTTGCAAACAGTGTGCATGTAATAAGGATGAGCCCCTAAAACATGATAAAAAGAGGGGAAATCAATGGAATTGGAATAATCAGTGGGCTCAGAAACAAGGAGTTGATCTAAGTAGAATCATCAGACCAAAACCTTGTTTCATATGTGGCAAATTGAATCATCTTGCCAAGTACTGCTACTTTAATCCTATTAACCAAAGGATGAATTTTCAAAGATCTATGCAAAAACCCTTTGGTTATAGGAAGAATGAAAGGAAACATGTGGCTAAGAAACATGTTAAATCTAAAAGCCACATGAAGAAAAAGACTGTGAAAGAAAGTGTCAAGATGTGGATTCTCAAAAGCACTAAAACTGTTAGTACTGCTACCACAAATAGTGTTGCTGACAATGATAGTGCTGCCGACATTGTTAGTACTTCTTCAAATGTTAATACTGCTAACTTTGTTAGTGCCTCTAACAAGGTTAGTACTGCTAAACCTGTTAGTGCTGCTAACTCTGTTAGTACTTCTAAAATTAGTACTGCTTCTAGTGTGTGTGCTGCTAGACCTATTATCTTGACAAAGTACTTTAGTAAAGAGTGCTCTAATTTTAAAAATCTCATCAAAAAGGAATGTAAATACTTTGATGAGAAAGGGAGACCCAAGACCACTTTGGCTTGGGTTCCCAATAAATAATATTTGTTTTATCTTATGTGCAGGGCAACCAGCAGCTCAAGGGGAAGAGCATCTGGCATGTTGATAGTGGTTGCTCTAGGCACATGACAGGAAACATGGCTTGCCTCAAGAATTTCAAGAAAATTGATGGAGGACATGTTACCTTTCGTAATACTCCAGATGGAGGTAAGATCAGTGGTAAGGGAGATGTAACAAAAGGTAAGATGACCTTTGAGGATGTGTTCTATGTTGAGCAGTTAAGGTACAACCTGTTAAGTGTATCACAGGTTTGTGACAAAAAACATAGTATATTATTCACAGATTCAGAATGCATTATCCATGCTCCTGGATTCAAGGTAGTTGATGAAAAGATGATACTACTAAGAACTCCCAGAAAGGATAATGTCTATTGTTTGGACATGGAAAATGTTTCAACTGATTCATCCCTAAACTTTCTTGTTTCAAAAGCATCTTTGGATGAATCATCACTTTGGCACAGAAGGATGTGTCACATGAATTTTAAAACAATGAATAAACTTGTTAAAAACAACCTTGTAAGAGGTTTGCCTTCAAAAGTCTTTTCATGTGATGATCATTGTGTTGCCTGTCTCAAAGGCAAACAACACAAAACTTCTCATAAGTCCAAAAAGTTGAACACTATTTCTAATTCTCTTCAGTTGTTGCATATGGATCTGTTTGGTCCTACAAATGTAATGAGTATAGGCAAGAAATCATACTGCTTAGTTATTGTTGATGATTACTCTAGATTTACTTGGGTATATTTTCTAAGGACTAAGAATGAGACAAGTGGACTGATCAAATCCTTTATTCTAAGAATTGAAAACCAAACAAATCAAAAGGTAAAAGTCATTAGGTCAGACAATGGTACTGAATTTAAAAATCGTGACCTAAACACCTTTTGTGAGGAAAAAGGAATTGAGAGGCAATACAGTGCTCCTAGGACTCCACAACAAAATGGTGTTGCTGAGAGAAGGAATAAGACACTGATTGAAGCTGCTAGATCTCTGTTAGCTGATTCAAAACTTCCAATTACTTTCTGGGCTGAAGCAGTTAATACTGCTTGCTATGTCCAAAACAGAGTTCTAGTAGTCAAGCCTAAGAACAAGACACTATATGAGCTTTTAAATAAAAGAAAACCATTTATTGGATTTTTCAAACCTTTTGGGTGTCCTTGTACCATTCTCAATACCAAAACTCACTTAGGAAAGTTTGATAGCAAGGCAGATGATGGTTTTCTTGTTGGTTACTCATCTCAGAGTAAGGCCTACAGAGTATTTAATTCTTCTTCTAGAATAATTGAGGAAAGTGACAATGTCAAATACAATGAGAACACACCAAATCCTATTGGTTCAGGTCCTCAGTGGTTGTTTGACATTGATTTACTAACTAACTCTTTGGGTTTCAGTAGTGATGATCATGCAGGTTCAGGAAGTGGAGGATCAGGGGATGTGCAAGTACAAGACATTATTCCTCAGTCTGTGATCTTTCCCATACCTTCAATGGAACCTGTTGAAATCTATGAAAAAGAAATTGTTTCTGAACCAATGCAGAGTGAAGAAGAAAGAAGAGATGAGGAGACTTCAGAGCATAAAGAACCAGAAGTAGCTGATAAGACCCCCTCAGCTGACTTAAATGATTCCAATCTAGAAGTGGGAATCAATGAAGAACCTAGTCATCAGACTAGAACACAAAAGAACCATCCTCCAGAGCTGGTAATAGGAGACATAGTTTCTCCTATGATAACTAGAAATCAAAGCAGACTTCAAGTGTTGCAGGATCAGCAACATACAGTACTCTCTTGCTTTCTATCTCAGATTGAACCTAAGAAGGCCTATGATGCAATGAAAGATTCTAGTTGGATAGAAGCCATGCAAGAAGAATTACTACAGTTCAAATTGCAAGAAGTTTGGGACTTGGTGGACCTTCCAAAAGGTCATAGAGCTATTGGCACCAAGTGGATTTTCAGGAATAAAAAGGATGAGCGAGGAATAGTCATCAGAAACAAAGCAAGGCTAATGGCACAAGGGTACACTCAGGAAGAAGGCATAGATTATGAAGAAGTTTTTGCTCCAGTTGCAAGGGTAGAGGCAATTAGGCTGTTTCTAGCCTATGCTTCATTTATGCAGTTCAAGGTATATCAAATGGATGTGAAGAGTGCCTTTCTATATGGCACAATTGATGAAGAAGTATATGTCTGTCAGCCCCCTGGTTTTGAAAATCCATCATATCCTGACAGAGTATACAAACTGAAGAAAGCACTTTATGGTCTACATCAAGCCCTAAGAGCATGGTATGATACATTGTCTACCTATCTCTTAGAAAATGGGTTTGAAAGGGGAATAATTGACAAGACCCTGTTTATCAAAAGAAGAAAGAAGGACATCCTACTAGTTCAGATCTATGTGGATGACATCATCTTTGGATCCACAAAAGATCAGATGTGTAGAGACTTTGAAGAGTTGATGCACAAAAGCTTCAAAATGAGTTCAATGGGTGAACTTACTTTCTTCCTTAGGCTTGAAGTGAAACAACAGAAAGATGGGATCTTCATAAGTCAATCAAAGTATGTGAAAGACATCCTGGACAAATATGGTTTATCAGACTCAAAGCCAGCAAGCACACCTATGGAAACACACAAACAGATCACTGCTGATCTTGAGGGGGAGGATGTTGATGTCCATCTTTATAGATCAATGATTGGATCTCTCATGTATCTCACAGCCTCAAGACCAGATATTATGTTTCCAGTGTGTGTTTGTTCCAGATTCCAAGTCAAGCCAAAGAAATCACATCTTCAAGCTGTTAAGAGGATTTTCAGATACTTAAGAGGGCAACCTAGATTAGGTCTTTGGTATCCGTATGAATCTTCTTTTGACTTGATTGCATATTCAGACAGTGACTTGGGTGGTGCTAATATGGATAGAAAGTCTACTTCAGGTGGATGTCAGCTTTTGGGTGCAAGCCTAGTATCTTGGCAGTGTAAGAAGAAAACCACAGTGTCCTTATCAACAACAGAAGCTGAGTACATTGCTGCTGCAAGTTGCTGCTCTCAGGTTCTATGGATTCAGAATCAAATGTTGGACTATGGGGTAACCTTTCTTCACACTCCAATCTTCATTGATAATAGCAGTGCTATAAGCATTGTTAACAATCCAGTCAAGCACTCCAAAACAAAGCACATTGAGATCAGGTATCACTTTATTAGAGACTGTAATGAAAAGAAGCTTATTCAAGTTGCTAAAGTTCATATTGACAACCAGTTTGCTGATCTATTCACTAAAGCTTTTGATGTGGGAAGATTCACTTTCTTGGTCACAAGTGTGGGCATGATCAACTCTGAATGAACTCATGTTTAAAAAGTGATTGTATACCTGTTATTTGGTTGTTTTTGGTATTACTAATCATCTTTCTCAGGAAGTATATTGCCTTGTTCAGACCAATACAAGCTTCAAGAGTGTAAGTATAGTTAATGTTGCCAGTGCAGTTTTAATACTGCCAGTGCAAAGTTACTACTTCAGCTTTCAGTTAATACTGCTAGTTAGTTAATACTGTTAGTGGTTAATACTGCTCTCAGTTAATACTGCTAGTTAGTTAATACTGCTCTCAGTTAATACTGCTAGTTAGTTAATACTGCTAGTGGTTAATATTGCTCTTAGTTAATACTGCTAGTTAGTTAATAATGCTAGTTAGTTAATACTGCTAGTGGTTAATACTACTCTCAGTTAATACTGCTAGTTAGTTAATACTGCTAGTGGTTAATACTGCTTCTTTCTCGAATCGTATAAATACCCTCTTTGCCCGCCTAAAAGCTCATAACGACTCTTTGAATACTATTCATCTTCTCTCTAACATCTTTTCTCTCAAGCACCTAGTAAGTTTCAGGCAAGAACACTCAAGCTCGATGGCATCCATGGCGTTCATTGATGAGCACAACGAAATCGCAATGCTTCAAAAGCTGAAGCAGGCTGATGGATTTCACCAGATAGTCGATTTTCTCAAGACAAGCAATATCGCGTATGCTCTTACAGTGTCACCATCCATCTACATTGAGCACCAGAAACTATTCTGGGCAAATGCCACCATTGTTACTGAAAATGGTGTGCAAGTTATCAAGACCAGGGTGTGTGATAAACCCTTGACCGTTGCTGAAGAGGTAATTCGCATTAGTCTACGTCTAGACGATGCCTCAGGTATCTCATCTATCCCTAATGATGACCTGTTTTCAACTCTTACTAGAATGGGGTATGGAGGCCCATTGGGTGTTTTCAAGTTCTCAAAAGCTAAATTCTCACCCCAATGGCGTTTCTTTGTCCATACCCTTATGCATTGTATTTCCAAAAAGATTACTGGATGGAGTGAGTTCAGTAGTACCATTGCTTATGCTTTGGTCTGCTTGGCCACTGCCAGAAAGTACAATTTTTCAAAAACAATTTTCAATGACCTTGTGTCAAACTTGGGAAACAAAAAGAGTTTTTATATGTACCCAAGATTTGTCCAGGCAGTTATAACCAATGAATTGATGGATATGCCTCAATTTGATGAGGTATATGTACCTAAAATCCCCAAAGGCAAGGTCTTTTCAAATATGAAGAGATCTCCATTGGACTCGGAAGGAGTTGACACCCCATTGTTCTCTACAATGATGGTGGTGTCCCACAATCAAGAAGGTTTGGCTTCAGGGTCAAGGCCCTCATTAGACCATCCCATTGAAAGCCAATCCCAACCTTCAATCAGTATATCAATCCCTCAGTCCCTTCTTCAAAAACCAACTTCTCCAATCACCAATACTTACATCAGGAAAAAGGTAAAGAAGGCTCCTTCCCTTCTTGTACCTTCACCCACAAAGCCTTTAAGCCCTCTAATGGAGAATTCTCCATTAGAGAAGATCTATAGGGAAACCATAGGGGTGTCTCCCAACCCCAAGGAGGTGCTTACTGAGGAGATGCATGAGCATATGGGTGAGAAGGTTGCCACTACTCCTGCTAGCACAGAGGAGGACAGTGGTAACATCAATAAGACCTCCCCCATGGCAACTTTGGGTGAGCAATCATCCAAAGGTCCCAGGTGCCAAGAAACCAAGGGGTGGAGGGTGCTTCTGCTAGGCAGAAGACTTCCACTACTAAAAGATCCCATGATCCTTCCAAAGGGGGTAACATTCCTGGAGAAGGTGAGGACAGATATGACTACAATGAATTGATGGAAACAATGGGCAACATTAATCTGGATGTCATCAATCAAGGCAAAGACATAGAAGAAATGAAAATGGTAATTTTGTCTCAACAAGTACAGATTACCAAATTGAAGAAAATGGTGACAAGATTGGTGCAAAAGAAGAGGAGAAGGCAGTTTGTTTTGAAGAAGAGGAAAAATGCTAATGATGCTTTCAACAAGGGGGAGAATCAAGAGGCTGAAGCAGAGAAGGAAAGTACATCTGGGATGGGATTTGATTTTGAGGGGGAGAAAGCTGTAGAAACAGAAGCACAAGCAGCAGAAACAAATGAGGTTCAAGCAGCAGCAGTAACAGAACAGGTAGCAGCAGTAACAGGGCTATCTGTTGAAGAGTTGGAAATAGCAGAAACATTGGTAAAAGCCAAGAATGACACTCCTAAGGCTACTCAAAATGCCAAGGGAGTGGTCATTAAAGAAGGAGGCCTTTCAAAGAAAAGAAAAGAAATTAGTGAGACAAGTTTGAAGGATGTAAAGGGAAAGGGAAAGATGGTTGAACCTGAACAACCTTCAAAGAAGAAGAGTCAGATTGAGTTAGATGAAGAAGTGGCAAAGCAGCTTCAAGCAGAAATAGAAAAGGAGGAACAATTACAATCTGAAAAAGACAGGGAGCTTGCACTGAATATGGCCAGAACACTCAATGAAGAGTATCAAAAGAACATGAAAGCAGCAGCTGAGGCCAAGAAAATAGCAGTCAAAGCATCAAAGCAAAGAATGTCATTCAAGAAGCAGAAAAGACAACCTTCTAAGACCTTTTTGGCCAATCAGGAAAGGAGAAAAATGATCAATTTCCTGAAAGGTTCAATTGGTGTCAAAGGAGAGATGTTTACTAATATGGCATACAGTCAAGTTGAGGAGCTCTATAAAAAGGAAATGGCTAAGCTTCAAGGGGACTTCTCACAAAGGGAAGAGGCTGAAAGAAGGATGAAGGAGAGACATGATCTAAACATTCAACAACCATTCCCTGAGGAAGTCACTCCTACTAAAGAAAAGGCTGAAGACACTAAAGAAGAGATTGTTGGTATGGAAATGAAATCTGCAAAGAGAGTGAAGACCATAGCTTCCAAGAAACAATCCAAGAAACCAAGAGTTGAAGAAGCAGAAGTAGTATCAGAATCATCTGTGGCAGATCATACTGAGCAAACTAGTCAAAGTACACAGCAAGCAAGTCATTCTGATGAGCATGTGGGGTTGTAAATGACTTTAATAGAACCAGTTCAGGTTGTTCCAATTTCTGTGAAGGCTCCAGAGATCATCTTCTGGGATATCTTGAGGGAAAATAGAAAGGATTACTTTAGGCTGAAAAGAGTTGGTGATATATTTGAAGTATATGCCACTTGGGGGAAGTAATCAGAAGTTGTTCCAGGGCTGATCTAGAAGAAATGCATAAAGTGGGGATGAAGCTTTATGAGCCTGTTTTGAAAGGAACTGAAGAAAGTCTACTCAAGATTGCAATGGAATATCTTTCTATGATGTTTGAACCAGAAAAGGTGGTTTACAGGATAAAGGATCTACATCATGAGTATGGATTTAAGAAGATTGATAAGTGGATACTCTTTGAAAACCGTGGTGTATACATGATCACAATAGATAACTGTTATCATGAATACTACCTGGTGGACAAAGTGTATGATCATAGCAAGGAGAAGCTGAATGGGATGCTGAAAGCTAAGCTAGTGTGTGAAAAGGAATCAGAAATGGCCAGAATTGTGGTAAGAAGGACAATCAATCAAAGTCTGGGTCTGGATCCGAATTTGGGCAACTAAGCTGTAGTGTTGAAAGCATCTTGAAGACAAAAATTGAAGAACTTGACTTCTCTTCCTAAAAGTCAAGTTAGGGGGAGATTGTTGGGAATTACAGAATTGCACAAGTATGGTTACTACTTCTGAGAAAAGTTATTACTGCTGAGACAGATTAATACTGCTAACCAAGGTTAATACTGCTTGATGAAGTTACTACTGCTAAGCAAAGTTAGTACTGCTAGTAATTAGTACTGATGTGTATTAATACTGCTCATGAAGATAGTGTTGCTTATGAGATGAAGACTTCGTATGGCAATGAAGACAGCTGTATTGATTGAAAATATTCATGGAAAGCTTGGAGATAACTATGGAAGAATATACTGAAGATCTTTTATATTTTGTAATTATCTTTTATCTTTAGTATATGTATAGAATTAGTCTGAATAGTTTCATAGACAATATTCTGAGTTTTTGTTTTCATAGAGAGAATTAACCTCAAGGTTTAGAACCCTAGTTCTAGAGAAGTAGAATTCGTATTGGTGAGCTTGTTCATCAATATTGAGGTTTTGTTTGAAAACTTGTAGCTTTAATCTTTCAATAAAGTTTACAAGTTTGTGATTTCTGATTCACTGTTTCATTGATTGTTGAATATTAAAGTGTTATTCCGCAACTTCTTTAATATTGTTTCTGAGTTCATTATTCTTGTTGAGAATTAGATCCTGACATTTATGTTTCTTTTAGGGCGGTTACGAGGTATCATGAAGAAGGAGGGTCGTGTGAAACGGATAAATCAGGGTCATTTAGATGGGAGTTCTCACATGTAATTCATCTCACTCAACATTCATATAACTTTTTTTCGTAGTTAAATATCTCTAATACACACTTCTGTTTTTCTAATTTAGTGCAATCAACAAGAATCTGGTTGGGAGTGTGAGTACTATGTTATGTACTTCATGTTCCATTTTGCCTCGTATCAACAATCAAATTTCCCGAAAAGGGTATGTATGTGTTAATAATGTTTTCATTTTGTCTATTGCACTCAACCTTGTGGTTATAAGTTAACAATATATATTTTATTTTCCATCTAGGTACCATGGAATGACCGAACACCCCTTACAAAAAGGATGTTGGATGATATAGCTAAGACATGGGCTACCCGTTTTTCGAGTGTTTATCTGAAACATCTGGTGAACTGATATTGGTTTGTTGTTCATTCATGAGTAGTTTGTGGAGGTATGTTATGTGGATATGGTAGCTGGATTATAACGAAAGAGTATAATTAGATAGAGAGTGTGTTTTGACGTTGGAATAAATTTGTCCTTTTTGAGATGCAAAATTGCTTAACAAATCTACATATATGTTATGTTTATCTACATTTTCGTTGATTATTGTGGTTTACCAGGTGTAATTACGGGTCTTTTTTTATTTTTATTTTCATATTACACGTAATTTGTGATTTTTTAGTATCGATTCGGTCAGATGCTTCAGCTTTTTTGATAATAGAAAAACATACTAATACTACCCGGCTTTTTAAAAAAGCGGGTTCCATTAGTCATATTGGCAAAGATACTACCCGGTTTCTTAAAAAAACCCCGGGTTCCATTAGTCATATCGGTAAAGATGCTACCCGGTTACTTAAAAAGAACCGGGTTATATTAAGCAACATTATGCCAATTCTTACGTACATACTACCCGGTGGAATAATAAAAACCGGGCTCTATTAGGTAAATACAACCCGGTTGAACAACCGGGTAGTATAATAGTTACATTACTACCGCCCCCTTATAGGACCCGGTTATATATATACTTTTCCAACCGGGTAGTATAACCATTTCTCTAGTAGTGTTTGTAAAAGAATAAACTAATTTTTTTGATATATTTTAGTTAACTAGAATCGTACTCGCGTAATGCAGCGAGATACATCACGATTTTAATGTTTCATTTTATTTTTTTGCTTTTTATCGATTTATGGTTTTGAAGTGGAGATTGGTTTTAGGCAACGTTTTAAAACCCGGGTTGACCCGGCCGGTTCAACCGGTTGAACCGGGAACCGGTGAAGAGACCGGGTCAATTACGACCGGTTTTTTGGGAAATTACGACCCGGATTAAACCGCCGTTTTTTTGATAGAACCGGTTGAACCGGTAAAAACTTGGGTTGACCCGGTTAAAAAAATCAATTTCTTATATTTGTGTTTTTTATGTTTTTGGATTGATGTAAAACTTGTTGTTATGTGTTTTTTTAATGTTTTTGGATTGATGTAAAACTTTTTGTTATGTGTATTTTTAATGTTTTAACTTGTCGACATTAAATTCTTACACTACAAAATTTTCGACCTTTTCCGACGGCCAAATCTGTCGGAAATCCGCCAGAAATCGGCGTTTTCGGCGGATTTGGTCGGCCAGAAACAGGGGCGCCGCAAATCATTTTTTTCGGCGGCATTTTCGGCGGATTGAGATTTTCGGCGGAATAATCCGCCGAAAATAGTTATTTATTTATTTTTATTTTTATTAATTAATTTATTTATTTATTTTTATTAAAAAAATCTTTCGACGAAATGTATCGGCGGATTTTCAGCGGAATATTCCGCTGAAAATAGTTATTTATTTTCGGCGGAATACCAACGATACGTTATTTACCGACGATCACCGACCGATTTTAGTGACGGATTATCGACTGTCAGTATTACCGACGGATTAACGACGACTAAGTGACAGCGACGTTTATCGACAGATTACCGACGGAACGTTATTTACCGACGGAACGTTAAAAAAATAATTAAAAATACAAAAAATCTGTATAAAAACCTATTAAAAAACATTGGTAATTCATATGCAAAAACCATTACAAAACACTATTGTCTTTAATACAATATCATCTCAAATCTGTAAACTAAATTCAATGTAGTCTGTAAACTAAAACATTGGTAAGTGGTGTTGCGGGTCATCTATTTCGTTATGAGCTCCATTCTTAGCTTTGCACGCCCAATCGATCTGCAACCACAAAAATAGGATATCTATGTTAATCAAATAAGATCTTGAATGATTCCAATTAACAATCAATCATTAATTTGAGATTCTAGCACAACCGTACACAGTTAACGGTAATAATTCAAACATATCAATTTGGTATAACATCAAAATAATAACCATTCATCAATATATACGTTTCAGTTCGAAAATGGTTAAAAGAAAAACTCACCTCGATGATGACAAACAAGGAATTTAAACTTTAACCGAGACGACGATCGAAACCGAACACTTGAAAATCTAAATCAGGTAAGCATGGATCACAATTTAAATAAATAAACTCTACCATAACTTAAACAACCTTTAAGGAACATAATCGATACTCCAGAAGACCCCAAATCGATACTCTTTTATAGTTTTAATTTTCTTCTTATTTTATTATGCAAGTGAAGCAGCACAAACATTTCATCTGGTAGCATAAGCATTTTGTAGAAACCTAATAACTATGAACAATAAAACTTCAAGTAATAATGAAATCTGGAAAAAAAAAACTAAACCACCAGCCATGAGCATAAAACACCCGCAGCAAACTTGAAACCACGAAGTCTACCAGCAAAAAACGATCTCACATCAGCCTTTTAGTCGGTCCAAAAGGAAAACTCGCAGCCTCCCTTACGGACAGCAGTTAGCGACTGCTTAATGTACGCAACCGAAACCGTGTCTGCTCCCCTCGACCCGAGCTCCTACAAAACTCCTTCCTACACCATGACTTGATTACGAGATATTAGGGTCCGATAACAACGATACCCACTCCCAAGGCCAGCCCTTTGTCCCTCCTAGTTATCCACTCAAACGATTTTAGTTGAAAATCAAAAAACAGCTCCCCCACCCAAACTGGAAACCAAGCTGTTGGACCTGATAAACCCGTAATTTGAAAGATCAAATCGATTTTTCATCGTTAAATCCCAACTGGAAACCAAGCTGCTGGACCTGCCCTAATCCTTTCCAACTTCCGATAATACAAGAAGATCAAAGTCAAGACCCTGTCTTTATCAATGGAATTAACTACTCCATAAATGAATCTAAATGCTTGGAGTAAATTCAAAAACTAAACGAAGACCAAGCTCCTAATGACTCATAGTATCAAGATACGAATGATTAAAGGAAAATGCGAAGAACTACGATGATTAAAGGAGCAAGAGATTGTTGAGACTCACTTGATCTGTTCGTTAATGACGGATTCAGAGTCATCGGATCCTTCTTCACCTCCTCAAAAGGCTCAAACACAACACCTGTAATTGGCCTATTGTTTGAAGAACCACCTTTGGCCGCCGAACAAACGATAGCAGATGGAGATAGTCGGAGAAAGTCGGAGAAAGAAGTGAAATTCTCGCCGGCGTCTGCATAGAACCGCTGAAATTCTCGCCGGCGTCTACATAGAACCGCAGATGGAGATAGTCGGAGATAGAAAGCATAGAACCGCTGAAATTCTCGCCAGCGTCTGCGGCGGCACCGTTCGGCAAGAAGATAGTTGGAGAAGCTCTGAGAAGCATGATTTTTAGATAGTGAAAATTGAAAGGGGGAAAAACAACGGCAACGGAGAACGGTTTTGAATGTGTGTATGTGTGTGTGATATGATAAGGAAGATGAAGAGGTGAGGCGATATATAATCCGAGGAGTGTGAAGGGGACGAGAGGATCGATGAGAGATTGAAAAGATGAAAGGGATGAGAGGATGGCTTGCCGTCGATTAGGGTCAAAGGGTGGGGATGGGAGGGAGTCCTCAAATAATTGGGGGGAAATTTGGGAGGGAAATAAGGGTTAATAAAATTTTAGGGGGAAAGAAAAATTAGAGGGATTTAACTTAAAAAGTATGTGTATATGTGTGTGTTGATTGTGTGTAGATGTGTGTATCTATCTATATCTATCAATACTATATTATAAATTACGGATAAAAAACTATTAAAAACAATTATTAAAGCTTGATGTACTGCTATTTAATGATAATCACTTAAAATCTAAATAAAGAATGAAAACTTAAAAAAAATTCCTATTTAATTCTTATCTCTAACAAGTTTAACTTCCCTAAAATCACTCCTCACTTCAACTACCCTAAAAATCTAACAGAATATTTAATGTTTATTTTATAAAAAAACATTATTTTATTAAACCTAAAATAAATTACATTATTATTAAACTATCGAATAATTCACAACTAAACGTTCCGTTAAAGCCCAACTGGATTTGTTAAAGCCCAACTGAATCCATTAAAGCCCAACTAGGTACGTTAAATCTCAACTGGGTACGTTAAAGCTCAACTGGGTACGTTAAAGCCCAACTTTCTACGTTAAATCCCAACTGGATCCATTAAAGTTTAACTTGATCCGTTAAAGCCCAACTGGGAACATTAAAACCCAACTGGATTCGTTAAAGCTAGCCGAATCTATTAAAGCCCAACTAGGTACGTTAAAGATCAACTGGGTACGTTAAAGCCCAACTTGGTACGTTAAAGCCCAACTGGGAACATTAATATGTGTTCGTATGCAGATATGTACTGCATATATGCATGTGATGTGTATTGGGATCAATACACATGCCACTAAAGCCCACTATAGCCTAATTAGAACCATTAAAACCTAGTAAGAACCAATATAGACCAACAAAACCTTTCATGACTTATTAAGTCCCAATAACACCGATGGTGACTTAATATGTGTTTGTATGCAGATATGTATGTTAGCACTCGATTGCGTATGTTAACGCCCAAATGTGTATGTTAAAACCCAACTGGATACGTTAAAGCCCAACCGTATCCATTAAAGCCATACTGGATCAATTAAAGCCCGTTGAAGTCCAACTAGGAACGTTAAAGCCCAACCGGATCCGTTAAAGCCAATTGGATACGTTAAAGCCAACTCGATCCATTAAAGCTCAACCGGATCCATTAAAGCCCAACGAGGTACTTTAAAGCCCAACCGTATCCATTAAATCCATACTGGATCAATTAAAGCCCAATCGGGCACATTAAAGCCCAACTGGATCCGTTGAAGTCCAACTAGGAACGTTAAAGCCCAACCGGATCCGTTAAAGCCAACTAGATACGTTAAAGCTAACTCGATCCATTAAAGCTCAACCGGATCCATTAAAGCCCAACTGTGTAGTTAAAGCCCAACTAAATCCCTTAAAGATCAACTGTATTCATTAAAGCCATACTGGGTACGTTAAAGCACAACTGGATCCGTTAAAGCCCAAATGTGTACATTAAAGCCCAACCAGATCCGTTAAAGACAACTCGATCCATTAAAGCTCAACCGGATCCATTAAAGCCCAACGAGGTACTTTAAAGTCCAACTGTGTAGTTAAAGCCCAACTAAATCCCTTAAAGATCAACTGTATCCATTAAAGCCAAACTGGGTACGTTAAAGCACAACTGGATCCATTAAAGCCCAACTGGATCCGTTAAAGCCCAAGTGTGTACGTTAAAGCCCAACCGTATCCATTAAAGCTCAACTAGATCCTTTAAAGACTAATTGTATCTTTTAAAGACCAACTGAATCCTTTAAATACTAATTGGATCTGTTAAAGCCCAACAGGGTACGTCAAAGCCCAACTAGGTATGTTAAAACCCAACTATATCCGTTAAAGCCCAACAGGATCCATTAAAATCCCAATCGGATCCATTAAAGCCCAACCGAAGCCATTAAAGATCAATTGGATCGGTTAAATCCCAACCGGGTACGTTAAATCCCAACCGGATCCATTAAAGGCTAACTAGGTACGTTAAAGCCCAAGTGTGTACGTTAAAGACCAATTGGATCCATTAAAACCTAACTAGGTACGTTAAAGCCCAAGTGGGTACGTTAAAGACCAACTAGGTGCGTTAAAGCCCAACTGGATCCGTTAAAACCCAACTGGGTACGTTAAAGGCCAACGGATTTCCGACGGATTTTTATTTTTTATTTTTTTAATTCATTTAAATATAATAATTAATTAACTATTTTCGGCGGATTTTATTTTTTTGATTTTTTTAAAAAATATAGAATATCCGCCGAAAATCCGCCGGAAATGTGACGGATTTTTTTTTTTTTTTTAATTTTTTTAATTCATTTAAATATAATAATTAATTAACTATTTTCGGCGGATTTTATTTTTTTGATTTTTTTTTTAAAACGCCGAAAATCCGCCGAAAATGTTATAAATTTTTCGGCGGATTTCCGACGGATTTTTATTTTTATTTTTTATTTTTTTAATTCATTTAAATATAATAATTAATTAACTATTTTCGGCGGATTTTATTTTTTTATTTTTTTTAAAAAATATAGAATATCCGCCGAAAATCCGCTGAAAATGTTATAAAATTTTCGGCGGATTTCCGACGGATTTTTATTTTTATTTTTTATTTTTTTTAATTCATTTAAATATAATAATTAATTAACTATTTTCGGCGGATTTTAATTAATTAATTTAATTAATTAAAATCCGCCGAAAATCCGCCGAAAATAGTTAATTAATTATAATTAATAACAAAAAAATTAAAAAAAATTATATTCCGTCGGAAATCCGCCGAAAATAATTGATTTTTTTAAAAAAATAAAATAAAAATAAATTTCCGGCGGATTTCCGGCGAAAGTCAAAGTGGGTTGATCCGTTTGACTTCCGTCGGAAATCCGCCGAAAATTTCCGGTGGAAAAATCCGCCGAAAATAGCCTTTTATTTAGTAGTGTTAGTTTTATATATACATATATACATATATATATACATATATATATATACATATATATATATACATATATATATATATATATATATATATGCAAGAAAATGAAAAGGGAAAATTGCATCAAAATGGAACCAAGTTTCACCTTATTCCTATTTTAGGGAACAAACTTTTAAAACCATCATTTAAGGGTC
Source organism: Arctium minus (assembly GCA_954870635.1). Lineage (NCBI taxonomy): Eukaryota > Viridiplantae > Streptophyta > Magnoliopsida > Asterales > Asteraceae > Arctium > Arctium minus. Next base: position 47,426,441 of record OX941096.1, read on the forward strand.
TGAATTAAACTTTTTATTTATTTAAGAGTCTGGTTGACCTGTTAACCTGCTAATTATGACATGGCTCAAGTGCTTTGCCAACTAAAATTCCACGTCATTATCATAATTAAAATATAAAACTAAAATGCTGACATGGCATGTAATTTTTTTTTATTTCAAAGCTAAAATTACACATCATATTTTAAAATAAAAAATAATTAAATGATTTATTCTTTTGGCTATTGAATCAAAATCTTATACATTAATAAATTGACTAACTAAAATCTCACATTTTTTCAATTCAATGAATAAATTATTGCAATAAAAAAACGATCAACTAAAATCTCATATAACTGATGCAATGAAAATTAAAATATCAACCAAAATTAATCTCAAATATCAAATTAAGGATATTTATAATCATCCAATCCACATCAATTTTAAACTTTAAATCTGCTTTTGTCGATAAAAGCATAATAAAAGTTTATATCATTCAAATCCTCAAGAATACAATAAGGTCAATGACAATACATTGTTACAAAAAATAGTTGAAATCTTCAATTTTTTACTGCTTCTTGAACCTTCTTATCAAAGTTAACCATCAACTTCAAATTGTAGAACTTGTTGTGCATCTTCAATATCAACTTCCCCTGTTTAAACATGTGCAACTTAGTACAAATATGCAAACAAAGTATGATTATACCTATTGAAATATATCTTCCTCATCATTTAAACACAAAGTGCACATCAACTCTCCAGGAACTAGAAATTTATTCCAATAGATCTCAAGGACAACAGTTTGAATGTCTAGTTAAACCTGGACAAATCGATAAACAAAAGGACATGAGCATCACACTGGTGCGACTATCCTAATAAAGCATCAATATTCTACAGTACTCTAACCTCAATCAATTTTGATGGAAGCTATGAGCAAACTTCATGGATTCAGAATTCTCCACACTGTCCTAATAAAATTCTAATCGAAATCCACACCGATTTTAACATCCAATTCAATTAAACCTCATATATAGTCACTTAATTAAATATTCCTCCAAAATTCGGTTATAAAATTGAAATACGATGAACCCTAGTTGAGAATAAAAAGGATAATCATACCTGAACAACAAGTAATCAATCGACACTTGATTTCTTTAATGGATCTCGACTAACGACTTCATTTTCTCCTAAGGACGCCTCTCACCCCTTTCTCAAGAAAACACGTCCGGAATAGAATAGAAAGGGAATGAGCCGATCCCTAACCCCATTCGGAAAGCACGAAAGAGAAAGTCAATCGGAGGCCTGTTGGAGGAGGGCAACAACGGAGTGACGGCAGAGGTGAAGACCAGAGCAGCTGCGAGAAGGCAGATGCGTGAGCGGTGGCGACAGAGGGAATGTGAGGGTTGAGATGAGACGATTGGAGAACCAAGCCGGGGAAAGTGACGTTTTGTTTTAGGGTTTAAGTTAATCAATTAATTTTGTATTTATTTATTTATAAATAATAATGATATGGCAGCATAATATCCACCTAATATTTTTTAAAATCATTACATTGCCAAGTCATATAAAATTACCGATTACCTGTTCAATAGGTCATCCACACCCTTAAATAAACAAAAAGTTTGATTTACACCCTTAAATCATAATTTTAAAAGTTGGTTCCTCAAAATAGGAATAAGGTGAAACTTGGTTCCATTTTGATGCAATTTTCCCAAATGAAAAATACATAAAATTTCTTGAAACAGGGTCAACCACACGGTTGAACCGGTTGGACCGTGACCCGGTCACCACACCGGGTCAACCAAAAAACCAGTTTTTAAAACATTGGTTTTAGGGGAATTAAAGTGGTTAGAGATAAGGATTTAAAGTTAATAAATAACATTAAATGTAATACATAAAGCTTTAATAGTTGTTTTTAAGACATATTTTAAGTAATTAGTATTAAAAATCGGTACATTAAGCTTTAGCAATTGGTTTTAAGAGTTTCTTTATAGAGGTTTTTATAATATAGTATAGATCTATGATTATGTGTGTTAATATAATAAATATATAAAATGAAAAAGTAATGAATATAAAATAAATTAAATAACTAATTATAATTTTATAAGGATGCAAAGTGTAATTTTTTTTCCTAAAACTATAAGCTGAAAGTGAATCTTTATACATAAAATTATCTATGTACGGATTTTTTTTATTTTATTTTTTGAAAAAAAAATCCTTACATAGAAAAAAAAAAATTATGCACAAACTTTAACTATTTTAGAAAAAAAAAACTTTGAAAAGTGGTTAAAAAATAAACTTGGTTGATGAGATTGACTTATTTCAGTTAATTTTCCCATTTTTAGTTTGTAGGTGGATAAAGTAGGTGACATTTTTTTTAATTTATAATTTTACCTGCTATGTAGATTGAAAGTTACATTTTTTAAGTAATAAGGATATATATTCAACAGGTTACCCAAAATCCAATGATTTATTTAACAGGTTTTGAAATGTCTAATGATTTATTTGTTTGAAAAAATTGTCCAATGACTTAATCACTCCAAACCCTAAAGTCCGTTGGGTTTTTTTGAACTTTTCCCTAAATAATAATGTTATATAGGGTAGTTGAGAAGAAGGGGAAAAAAAGTCTGACTGGTTTTTTGCATTTTCAGTGATGATCCTTAAAAAAATATTTTTAAATAAATAAATTATTACGTTTTCTCATTTTGAATGATCAAGTTTTTAAATATTTTTTTTTAAAAAAAATAAATAATTGAGTTTTTAAAAATTGGTTACCTACATTTTTTTAACTCAACAATGCTATTTGTAACCGGTTAGTAAACTTAAAATAAAAACTTAAATTAATTTTACTGTTCTCAAACCCTGTGCTATTAAAACCTTTGGATCCGACATTGCTCCCCCTCGCCACCCCTCGTCTCCCTATTGTAGTTCGTTTTCCATACTGCTTATCACCGTTATTGGCCCTGTCATCAATTTCAATCTTTTTGATCTATTTTCTTGTATCTTTCAATTTTCCCAAATTAACGACAATTTAGTAGGTCACGTATAAACAAATCAAGAAAGAGGGAGAAGCGAAAAAAATGATCAAAAAGATGGAGATCAATGGCAAGGGGTTTGAATGATGAAGGGTTTGAGCAGTAAAATTGATTTAGTTTTTTTTTTTTAACTTAAAAACCTTTGTAGTCATTTACAAGTAGTTTTTTTAGATTAAAAAGAGGTATGTAACCAATTTTTAAAAGCTTGATGATTTATTTATTCTATAAAAATATTGGGAGACTTAATATTATTCTAAAATATGTTGAGGGATTTTATCATTTAAAATGAGAAAGTTTAATTCAAAATGAGAAAATTTAGTATTTTTTTTCATGTAAAAAAAGTTCAAAGATATAATCAAGAGTGAATTACATATTTGGTCCCTATGGTTTGGTGGTCTTAACACTCTGGGTCCCTAAAATGAAATATCTATGGCTTGCATCCTCGTGGTTTGGATTTCATAACGTGTTTGGTCCTTAAAACTAACTCCGTTTGATTTCCAGTCGTTAAAGCCATCATATGCACTACACATGATGGGTATATTGGTCATTTTATATTAAGGGACCAAATATGTTATTTTAGTCTAGATTATATAGTAAGTTACTATTTTAGTCCTTGTGGTTTGTCTTTTTTTTTTTCTTTTTTGTCTTTCCCATCTTTTCATTTTATACCGTTATTACATTAATTAATTAATGATATTTTTTTACTAAAAATACATTAAAATATATATTTCATTTTATAAATTACACCATTAGAAAAGTCTTGTCGACATTTTTAAAAAGTTTATTATTTAATATTTTTAAAATTTTACGCAATTTATTCAATATATATATGTGTGCAAATCGGTCTATACTAATTCAAAAAAATAACTTTTCTAAATTAAGTTGTGTTTAAAGTTTTTATCGTTTTTTTATTTATGTAAGAAACAAAATTGAAATTTATCTATATTTATTAATAAAAAAATGTATCCATTTCGTGTATTTTATTTAATTAAATGTGTATCAAATAAAAAAAAAAACTTTATAATATAGTTATTATTTACTCTTTCAAAATATAAACTTAAATTTATCAAGTGTAGACGGAAAAATGTATTGTTTTCATATATTTCATTTAATTAAGTGTTTTTTAAATGTATATCAAATAAAAAACTTTATTATATAATTATTATTTATTCTTTTCAAAATTATAAACTCAAATTTATTATAATGAAAAATAAACAATCAACTAACAACCACACATTTTTATTATTTTATTTATTTTCATGGATCAATATATCAAAAAATAATGATTTACATGGTAAATAAGCATGGTTCATGTATCTGTATTTCATATCAAACAAAACATATAAGGTGAGGTTTGGCACACATATATGATTGAATTGTATTAAACAAGACAGAACTGGATGAGGGACATGACTAGATAAGACAAGTGTTTGTCTTGATAATTAGTTAATTATTTTTCATTCTGATAAATTTAAGTTTATATTTTGAAAGAGTAAATAATAACTATATTATAAAGTTTTTTTTTTTATTTGATACACATTTAATTAAATAAAATACACGAAAATGATACATTTTTTATTAATAAATATAGATAAATTTCAATTTTGTTTCTTACAAAAATAAAAAAAACGATAAAAACTTTAAACACAACTTAATTTAGAAAAATTATTTTTTTGGATTAGTGTAGACCGATTTGCACATATATATATTGAATAAATTGCGTAAAATTTTAAAAATATTAAATAATTAACCTTTTTAAAAATGTCGACAAGACTTTTCTAATGGTGTAATTTATAAAATGAAATATATATTTTAATGTATTTTTAGTAAAAAAATATTATTAGTTAATTAATGTAATAAGGGTATAAAATAAAAAAGATAGGAAAGACAAAAAAGGAAAAAAAAAAAGACAAACCACAAGGACTAAAATAGTAACTTACTATATAATCTAGACTAAAATAACACATTTGGTCCCTTAATATTAAATGACCAATATACCCATCATGTGTAGTGCACATGATGGCTTTAACGGCTAGAAATCAAACGAGGTTAGTTTTAGGGACCAAACACGTTATGAAATCCAAACCACGAGGATGCAAGCCATAGATATTTCATTTTAGGTACCCAGAGTGTTAAAACCACCAAACCCCAGGGACCAAATATGTAATTCACTCTATAATCAATGAATAAGATAGTTAATTGGGTTTTTCTCATGGTGGGTTCAAATGAAAACATAGTGTATTTAAAAGAATAAGGGGACGATTCTCAACCAATCATTTTTTAAATTAATTCCGAAAATAATTGTTTCTAAAATTAAGAGTAAAAGGGTAATATGGTCATATTATGCTATGGATAATTTAGGATAGTATTAACTTCCAAAAAACATGGATTATAATATTTAATTCAAATCAAAAACGTATTTATCCTTTTCCTTTATTAAAGCAAATCCGGTTAATCCATTTTGGTAGTTTACCTGGTCTGTTTGTTTTTTCAAGCAAATTCCGAATATGTAACCCAAATCACAGATGATTATATAGTGTATAATATGCAATCCAAAATCATTTATGATTATATTGTAAAGAAATTTGACAGTTTGTTTAAGTGTAGTATGCATCACATGTGATTATACCTTATAGTAAATGATGTTATTAGTTTGCAACCCTAAATCACATGTGATTTTGTTCTAAATACTTAACACCAAATTCATACTTAACACCAAAATCATATATGATTTTGTACTAAACAACTTGGCTATAATAATTGACACCAAAATCACATGTGATTTTGTTCTAAATACGTAACACCAAATTCAAACTTAACACCAAAATCATATATGATTTTGTACTAAACAACTTGGCTATAATAATTGACACCAAAATCACACATGTGATTTTGTTCTAAATACGTAACACCAATTTCACACTTAACACCAAAATCATACATGATTTTGTACTAAATAACTTGGCTATAATACTTGACACCAAAATCACATGTGATTTTGTTCTAAATACTTAACACCAAATTCATACTTAACACCAAAATCATATATGATTTTGTACTAAATAACTTGGCTATAATACTTAACACCAAAATCATATGTGATTTTGTTCTAAATAACGTAGACAAAATGTTTCCATATAAATTGGATATGGAAAAACAGAATAGTCGATTTTTCCATATAAATTGAAAAATACAAACCCTAACTCACGTCCTCAAATGCACAAAACAGAAAAATACAAACCCTAGAATGCATCTTTAGAATCTCCTTTGCTTTCTCCTTCATCTTGCTTCCACATCGTCTTCCTTCCTCGACTCATAGATCTCCGGTGAATACCTCCGAGGACTCCATCTCTGCCTACCCCATCATCGTATCCTCTTTTCTCCTCCCTCCACTGCTTTGTCCATGGGAATGAACTCAGTAGCCCAAATAAATCTTAAAATCCATAACTTATAAATCGAAATTGAAGCTTCGTTGACCCGTCTGCGACTTTTAGTTTCTTCTTCATCCTTGTTGCATCGATTGCAATAATATCGTGAAGGAACCGAATTCATGAAATGAAAATCGCAAAGAGAGAGAGAGAGAGAGAGAGAGAGAAACCGATTTCATGACTGCATCCATGGACGATTTTTCTTCAATACCCGCATCCATGTACCCTTTTCTTCAATTTGATCTTCGATTTTTCCACCTATGGAATCACACAACTTTGCAACAAAACGGGGAATGGTTGGAAACTAGTATACGATTCATATGAATTTGGATTGGGATGAAATTGAGAATCCCATTAATTTAGGATGTGACATACTGTCCTAAATTATCCAGGAATGAAATATGACATTTATACCCTTTTTTATTAAAATAAACAATTATTAATTTCTTAATTATGATTGGTCCAGAATTGTCCCTTTTTTCATTTAAATCGTTACCATTCTCATATGAACCTATCTCTCTCTCTCTCTCTCTCTCTCTCTCTCTATATATATATATATATATATATATATATATATATATATATGAGTAAATCCCTGTGGTGTGTCTAAACTTTGGATTTGGTCCCTAAAGTAAACTATCTACGGTGGTGGTCCCTAACTTTTTAATTAACTTTCACTCATGGTCCTTCTATAGTAACGGCGTGAGTTAACTATTTTTATCATCCAACCCCTTATTTATTTATAAGGGCAAATCAGTCATTTAATTAAACAAAATATATAACCTATTTTATTCAAAATCAACGTTCAAGATATCAACGTAAAATCAATCTTTTGGCCTCCTAAACTGAAAATCAATCAAACTTGTTCTATTCTTAGTATCATTAATTCCAATGTAACACCCGGATTTTCGCAAAGTAAGTTTCCTCCATTTGTTGGTAATCCCTCCTCCTCTCGTCTATCTTTTTGGGTGAAAAATGTTGTGCTTTCGAGCCTTAAATCGACCCATGCGAGAATCGCGAGTTTTTGGACATTTTGGGCTTCGGTACCTATGGCGCGATAGTGACAGTGTCACTATCGCCAGGGTACTATCGCGGGGAGATTTCTACCAGCGGTACAATCCGCGCGATTGTGCCACGCGATAGTGACATTGTCACTATTGCCAGGCACTGTCGCGAGCGGGGTCTGGCGAGTTAAAATCTGATTTTTGGCTCATTTCTCATGCAAAACTCAATCTCTCTTTTGTTATTCTCTCTCAACTTCTCCCTTTCATAGAAACCGAACCTAGGGTTCCATTTACCCTCATCTACCCCATTTATTGCAAATTGTTGGGTACTTCATCAAAGGGGTTCGGGTTAAGCATTTATTCACCATCTCCATCTCCACCTTCATCTTCCTCACCAAGCTCTTGGGGGGTTTCATCTAACCTTTTCATCATCTGAAGATTGGGAGCTTATGGTTCGTTCTGGTGATCTACATGTGTTTTGTTTGATGGATTCAAGCTAGTAGTTGAGGTAATTTTTTCCTTCTTCAAGTATGGAAAATTATGGTTTTTGGGGTATAAGATGAAATGTTCATGTAAATACTTGGGGAACAATTCTAAGGGATGAAAATGATTATTTATGGTTGGAAATGTGTGGATATAGGTTTTGGAAGCTTGAGTTGAAGAGTTGGAATGGATGTCTTCGGAAAGCTTTGGGTGGGATCTATGCTTTTGGAGGCCAATGGTTGGGGATTGAAACCTAGGTTTAACTTAACCTAGCAAGGTGAGTTCAAGTTGATTTGTGAAAACGGTGTACATGGTTTATTTTAAAGTGTTTTGGGTTTTACATGAAATTGTTAACTGCTGATAAGTTTGGTTATTTTGAAAGTGTTTAACTTTATAAACTTATATAGTACACATCTTTGGGACTTTGGGCATTATAACAAATAAATCATATATTTTGGTATCTTAATGATTTATTTTACGGAAGTATATTTTGAGTATAAATATATTTCATTTTGTGTTTTAAAGAAATGCATGGATTTGTGTTATGGGACGTTTTGAAAGGTAAATGTTATAAACTACGTTGGAATTAATTATATGTTTTGGAGTATGGGTTTACATACATGCGGGTTGTTTACATTTGGGTTCACTTTATGATTTTCAACGTTGGGTCTTTGGGTTTGTTGAGCTTATGGCTCGTTTGGATTTGGTTTGGGTTTTGAGAACACTTGTCCGTTTTATTAGCTCATTGTAGAGTGTTTGGTTATGATTTGCATTTATTGCATCTTATTTGAGAGTTACATGCTTTGAATGCGTTAGTTCATTCGTTTTGAGTCATGTAATGGTTTAGTTAGTGTAATGGATCCATAGGCACGATGTTCCTATGTCCCCGTTTTGGGCATTTGGTTCACCATTTGGCACGGAATAGGCATTGGGATCCATGGTAAGTAGGGTGTGGGCCTATACGGTCGGGCAGCGTCCCATGGACAGTAAGGTGTAATTCCATTGGGTGCCTGAGTTCCCCTGCTTTGGAGCTCTCAAGGATAGACCTGGAGTGGTTGACTTGATGTTTTCGGGCAATAGACTTGGAGTAGTTGAGCTCGGTGGGGTTTTATTGGTGTAAGCCACATGTTTTGATTTCCTACATAATTATGTGACCTACATTTGTGTTCCGTCACGTACAATGTAATCGGGCCTTCCCCGTCACCGTTAGGTGTTGCTTTGGTTATGGAGTTTTATAATCCATGTTTTCGGAGACGTTTTAGTATGGATATTTATCTATGTTTTAAGTCTTTGGATAATGAAACTCATTCGAGTTATTTAGATGTTTTGGGAGTTGGAGTTATCTACGTTTTCAGTGTTTGATCTTTATAATGCCAGTTATATTTTACATGCGCTTTGGGTTTTGGCTTTATTTAAAGAGACGTTTGTTTTATGATTTTAATTACAAAAAGGGTGATTGACGAAAGGAGGCTGTTTTAAGATATAATGTATTTCGTTTTTGGTTGCTTTCAAATCAAAGGCATTGCATTTTGAAAATCATGATTTTAAATAACATCCCTAAAGTTATTGCTCTATATATCTTTAATGAAAACTCTTGAGCTTACTAGGCGTTAAGCCTAACCTTTTTATTTGTTGGCATGTGCATCAGGTTTCAGTTGGGGTTTGGTTCTTGCAGTGCTTTGAGGAGTTGAGCATTAGACTTACACGAGAGTAAGTAGTTTGGTGAAGTATTTCGCAGTTGGAGATAGTGACTATTATTGGGTTTTAGTAGCACCCGTCCCTATTATAGACTGTTTACATAGAACGAAATGTGTGTATTGAAGTTAAATGTTAAATTGTGATTGTAGATGAGTTATTTATCGATGTATTTAGAAAAATTTAAATTAGTTGCTATTTCCGGATTTGAGGGTGTTACATCCAACCCATTCGAGCTTGCAGACTTGTCGATGGTGATCGGTTTGAACAAACCTGGATCAAGACCGGAAAGAGTTGTCTTGAAGAAAGTGAAGAACTTGCCGGAGTTCTATCTTGAACGGTGCCGGAGAATATTTAAGATCGTTGACTTGAACAATGGTGGAAATCCCATCGGGACTGAAATCAAGCTTCCTGATGCTCTTTTCAAGAAACTAAATTCTCCAGAAACTTCTTCCGTTTCTCTTCGTCGGAGAAAGTTTCTTGATACAATTCTATATTCTGATACACTGATACTCCCCATATGTGTTATAACAAAATGGGTGGCCTTCTTTATCAACTCCATGCATGTAAACCACCTTTTCTTGCTCAGTTCCTAGATCTTCATCCATCAACGATTCGATCCCAAACTCTTTCCGCCATGCGACGACGTTTTTGAGCATGGTGAAGGCATCTTTAACCTTGAAATCTCTCGCTCCCAGGAATTTCAAGAGGATAACGTCACTACGTTCGTCGGCGAGTAACAGAATTCCCCAGATCGATATTTCTTCCAACGAGATCGGTGTTTCCTCCGCCGCGCACGACGGTGGTGGTCTTGGTTGTTCTGTTTCTTTCGTCTTTGGTGGCTCAGTAGGCATGGCGACAACGACTACTGTTTCTTGAATCACTTCGATCTTTTTCGTTCCGTCTTCATCGATGCAAGATTCGGTTTTCACTTCTGTTACTTCTTTGTATTCAGATTCAACCACAACCGTTGGATCCTCGGTGGGTTCCGGTTCGACGGCGGAGGAGGGTTTGTCGTCCTCCTCCGTAAGCGGTGACGAGGGTGGCGGAGAAGTAAACTGATGTCTATTAAGAGCTTTTTGAACGAATAATTTGATGCATCTAAAGCCTTTTTTTGTGGTCCAAGTTTGTTCAAACTGATCACCATCGAGAAGTTTACAAGCTCGAATGGGTTGGAATTAATGATACTGAGAATAGAACAACTTGATTGATTTTCAGTTTAGGATGCGAAAAGATTGATTTTACGTTGATATCTTGAACGTTGATTTTGATAAAATAGGTTAAATATTTTGTTTAATTAAATGACTGATTTGCCCTTATGAATAAATAAGGGGTTGGATGATAAAAATAGTTAACTCACGCCGTTACTATAGAAGGAATATGAGTGAAAGTCAATTAAAAATCTAGGGACCATCACCATGGATAGTTTACTTTAGTGTAACACCCGTAAATTTCGGTAAGTAAATGTCACCCGGACATTTCTGTGGCTTTTAAACAGTGGGGTTTTGTTGGGGAATGCATTGTTTAAAATCCCTCGGAGTATCGGGAGTATTGGCGTTGAAAAAGTCGGATTTTTGGAGTTCGGGGGCACCCGGGCGACTATGCCAGCGATTGTGCCAGAGGGCACAATAGCCTGGCACAATCGCCAAAGCTTGAGCACCCACGGTACATTCCTGGCGATTGTGCCATGGCACTATCGCCTGGCACAATAGCCTGCGGGTACCAGTGGGTTAAATGTTGCAATTTTCACCATTTCTTCTCATTTTCTCATTTCTATCTTCTTCCCTTTTCTCTCCCAAACCCTAAAACCGAACCCTAACCCATTTTGATGGTTTTCCCCCTTGAACCACATGATTCTTCATCATCTAACTAGTTGGAACCTTGAACCACAAAAACCTCCATCTTCATCTTCCTCATCAAGTTCATTCGGTTGGGAGCTCGGGTTGAAGTGTTGGATTGGGTGTTCTCGGAAGTCTCTTTGTCTTCAAGGGTAAGTTTTCTTGTGATAAGGTTATAAATGCTCCATTGATGGTTTCTTAGTGTTCGGTTTCTCAAATCTTGGATTTGTTGGTTTTGGAGAAATTAGGGTTTTGATCTCATTTGGGGATTTTGGTATATATGTTTGGGAAATGATTCTAAGTGATTGATTATATGTTTTGATGGTTGGAAACTTATGGATCTAGGTTCTTGGAAGTTTTGCTTGAAGATTCAAGTTTCTTCAAAGGAGCTCGAAGTGGGGTAAAATCTAGATTTAGCCTAAATCTAGCAAGGTGAGTTCAAGTTGATTTGTTAAAACGGTGTACATGCCAAAATGTATATTTTGAAGTAAAAAGGTGTTTTACTTGGTATTTGTCAAAGTGTGAGTATTTTGATAAGTTTTCATATTTGGTATACTTGGGTTGTGTTAACCTTATAAAATGCTCATATTTGGGTTCCTAGCAATTTTGCACAAATAGAGTCTGTTTCATGGGTTATGCATCTTTGATGATTTCTGTACCAACAAAGTCTATTTCACGTTATATGCATTTTGGGTATATTTACATTCATAAAACCGTTGGAAATCTTTGGTCCCAATACGTGTTGAGTTTTGGGTTAACCATATCTTTGGGGTATGTGTCTTCATAAACGTTGTTTAAAGGCATTTCATTATTTGGAGGACGTTAATTGTTGGTCAAAAGTCTTTTGAGCAATTTAGCTCGGTACTGGCGTAAATGAGTATTGAGGACACTTGTCCGGTTTTAATGGCTCGATTTAGAGTCCAAAAATATGGTTTACATCTCAATGCATTTTATTGCAAATTCATTATAAGTACAAGCTCAAGTGTTGTAGTCATTCATGAGTAGTCGTGTATTTTTATACTGTGTTGCATTGGATCCATAGGCACGTAAGTCAGTCTTATTTGATGGTCAATTGGGTGGTACGGGGTTGGACTCCGAGACTCATGTTTTATGACCGAAACTTGACAAGGAGGGACTAGGAGGGTTGAGTCTGGATAGTGTTGCCTGGGCGGTGAGTACTGTGACCCCCCGTCATTTCATTATTGGGGATTTCCTTTGTTGTAGTCCCCGGGTCCTTTTGGGGTGGAGTTCTTTGTAACGGCCACCAAGGTCAACTATCTCTCATGGTGAACTTGTCAAGAGGTCGTAGGGGCACTTGGGTTGCGGGTCGTGAAGTGTCATGCGATCAACGTTGTTGAGTGGCATACTTTTGTGTTCCTCCGCTCTCAACGGATACGGGTACCCCCCGTTGTCGGGCCGTTGCATTTTGGATATTTAATTGTCCATACTTTAATAATTGGATTTCATTCTATTTCATGGTCGTGTGAGTATTAATTCGAGTACAGGTTTTCAATGACGTACCATATCTTTTTGAATTGCTTTCCTCTATTCAAGGGTCGAGTATTATGTCCCGCCCGTGTTTGGGTGTTTTGGGATATGAAGTGTTATTCACATTTTCGCAAACTGAGTGTCAAACTATGATCCCGTTTGGGTGAGTTATGCGTTGCATAGTGTTATAAGAATGAGTGTTTAGGGGCATCGACTTTAAAAGTGCATATTATGGGAAAATGTGTCGTTTCCATTTTAAAGTATATTATTTCGAAAGATCTTGCTTTAGACTAAATTCCTTTCTTTTAAATATATATTCTTCTATGTTAAAACTCTTGAGCTCACTAGGCGTTAAGCCTAACCTTTTTATTTGTCGGCATGTGCATCAGGTTCTGTTGGGGGTTCGGTTCTAGCAGTGCTTTGAGAAGTCAAGCCTTAGCCTTGTGCAAGAGTATGTAGTTAGTAAGTCTTCCGCAGGTTGGAGATAGTAACATGTTTGGGTTTAATAGCACCCGTCACTACCATAGATTGTGGTATAGAATGTACGTGTGTTTTAAGGTTAATTCTTAATTTGTGTTTGTAGACGAATCGTTTATTGATGTAATTAGAAAATTTTAAATAAATTGCTATTTCCAGATTTGAGTGTGTCACAAGTTGGTATCAGAGCTTAAGTTTGAGAGAATTAAGTATTGACTTTTGGATGCCTAGACTCAAACTAGCGTTCTTTTAGGTGATTGAAAATGAAATTTGCACATTAGGTACCTTAAGATAAGATATTTTGAGGATTGATCGAGTCGCTAGAAATGGGAAACTTGTCGAGGGTCGCAAGGATGATTATGTACTGTACGTTCATAATGGCACCTGGCCAGTGTTATGGTGAACCTACGTGCTACATATGTATGCTTGAACTACCTTGGTATGATGACCGTTGAGGTAGTGAGGATGTTTCTAAGCGAGTGATCTAAGGAAAGGTTGATGTCTATAGCAATGTCACGTTGAAGTGATAGTTAAGTGCGTTGAATGCATTAAGTTGATCATCTTGGGTCAGAATTATTGGTTGGATTAGAACTATAAGTTTGTTAGACCGATTCTATTTCGAGGAGAAATTGTAAGTTAACCAAATTAGTGGGTTTGTGGCTCTAAGATGTTTGATGCTTCAAGATGTCAATAGTGTGTCGGGTCATTGGGAAGTGTAGTCCTATGATGCCAAGTGCCGATCAAATTCATGCACCAAATTTATTTCTGAAATAAAATTTGCATAAATTGTTCTTATGTTCGTAAAACATAAAGTGTTGGTGTTTTGCATTATAAGGTTTTGGTAAAGCATGTAGCATTCACCAGATTTTAAACTATGAGCTTAAGCATTCATGAAAATGTTTTGTTGCACGTAATTGCAAATTGTTATAAAAAATCTCTTTATTCACGTCTCTTGTTTAACGCTATTTGTGGATATTGTAACATCCATGTTTTAGTGTCATTTGAGTATTGGGCAAGTAGCTATGAGATTTTAACCTAGGCATTGGATCTCCTCCACATATGTCAATGGTTTTAAAGGAAAAGTTATTCCCACGCATTGAGTCGGAACTTCTTGAGAAATTCAGTTTGTGTGAGTTTTGTTGAAATTTAACGGAGTATTGTTTTATGCGATGTCTTTTATGCGTGAGTTTTAATTTTGATTCTTTTAAGCTTGCGAGTTATTTAGCGTCGTGTCCAGTGTAAATTTTGTAAAGCACTATTTTACCTTTCATTTCAGTAAAAGGAGGAAACTCCTAAAAGTTTAATATTTTAAACGTATTGTCGTTTTACACTTTTGTCGGGTAATGGAAGTTTGACGCCAATTGGTTTTTACATTAATAAGTCTTACGAAAATTCAGTTGGGTTTAGGGTGTCTCGTCTTACGTCATTTTGCGTTGCGTAAATAATTTTGAGAACATGTGCATATGCATCATTGTGTGCGTTAAATGTTGAATATTATACAAATGTCATTCGTTGCATGCTTTTTGCATTTGGATTTAATTTTAACATCGGTGTGCGTAAACGTGAAAAAGGTCTTCGTTATTTCAAGCAAGACTTTTGTTCTTATAGTAATTCAACCATCCATTTTTTACTGAAAGAAATTTCTACAACACGTTTATCGAGTCAGCAGCATCCTTGTCGTTGAAGTTTTGTTGGGCCAAATGTGTAATTATGCGACTTAAAGCTTTAAACTCGATTTGAAATCTTATTTGCATTCCCATTATCTTACCGCCTTTGGGGAATGAACTGCTGCTTATGGGGTTTGTTGAAAATTCTTTTGCCACAACGTCTTTTGGTTAAAGAGGCAGAATTTTAAAGTTAAAATTGTGAAATTCTTGTTTGGAGTTGTACAAACATTTATTACACGTGTGGTGGTGCAAGAACCTGTTTTCACGTTTATATTGTAAATTGTTGCGCATGTTTTATTATTGTCTTTATTAACGTAAGTATTGAACAAATGTGTTTTTGGAAATAGTTTTATATGCGTTGTGTTGATAACCAATCTTGAAACCTATCGGTTGAACGGTAGTGTATTTTACCGCACGCCTAATCGTTTAACCGTTTATGTATTTGAAAGTTTTATAAATTTCAAATTGGTATATTGGTCGAAAAACCTTGAACTCTTTAGGCCTATAGACTTAAACCCTGGCATGAGAACAGTTGTAATTAGGGACTAAGGGAGTCCTTGGGATTTGAAGCGTCGGATGATCCGACTCGCGGTCAACCTTGATGTTAAGATTGATTTTGTAGTAATCATTGTATTTATTTTCAGTAGTCTTAACTGTGCTTATCTTGCTTATCTGTATTGGTTAAGACCTGGGGTATTTAAGTCCCTTAGGTGATTTATTGTTTTGTAACTTTGGAGATCACATTTGAATAGAACGTAAACTTTGGAGCTCTCTACTTTTTCTCTCTACTTTCTCTCACTAGATTTAGATTGATCTTGGACTTACAATTGGTATCAGAGCTATTCTGAATCTGAGAGGACTGAGAGTAGTTGATTTAGATTCTGAATTTGTGGATTAAAGCAGAAAATTTGATCGATTTTCTTGATTTTTTCAAGAAAATCTCGTTTTTTGCTTTTTCATCAAATTTGGATAGGTTTCTGGACGTATTTGTTTGTAATCTGTTTCTTTGGAATCGATTTTAGTAGTAGATCACATTTGCTTCATATAATTTTGAATGAAAATCATGTTTTGATCTTCGATTTTGCGATTTTGTGAATTTCAGAAAACCCGTTTCGAACGTACTGTTACATTCACGAATTTGAGATTTCGTGTTTTTTAATCAAAATTGGTGTTTGAAAGTTGTTAAAAAGATGTTTTCGATCATTTGTATGTGATTTTCTTGCAGTAATTTCATAGTTTTAATCGATCTTGCGAGTTTTATTTGAATTTTTACTGTTTGCGCAAGTTCTTGTAGGTTTGCGCAAGTTCATTCTACTTTGCGCAAGTTCATATAGTTCTAATCCTTGTGTTAGTGTATTTCAGGTTTGCGCATTGATCTATTCACGCAAAGCAAATTTTGCGTATCCAGTGTGTTACGAGAAATTTAGTTCTCGTATCATCAAGCTCCCGCAAAGCTCAGTTTTCGTATCATCCAGCTTACGCAAAGTCCAGTCTTCGTTATCAGCGATTTACGCAAAGTTCATTTTGCGTATCACGTGGCTTACGCAAAGTTCGTATTGCACATTACTTGTCTTACGCAAAGCTCAGTTTGTGCAACCTTCTTGTATCGAAAAGTTCGGTTCTCGCATCACTCGGATTACGCAAAGTTCAGTTTTCGTATCGTTTGGCTTACGCAAAACTCATTTGCGGATCTCTCTATTCACGCAAACCTTCTGTTTGCGCAAGTCTTCTAGTTCCAGACTTAGAGTCTTCTGACCTTCTGAATTTTTCAAAATGTCTTTGCAAGCTCAAGTTTACAAGAATGACCTGATGATGTCATTGGGGTCTGACACACGTCCTCCCGTACTGATCAACGAAAATGAATTTGAACAGTGGCAAGACCGATTCATTAACTTCATAGAAAGACAACCGAATGGGGATAACATGATGAAATCTCTGACTGAAGGTCCTATGGAGAGGCTGATGAAAGTTATACCAGCTACTGCAACTACTCTGGCTACAACTGTTGAGAAAGCTTTAAGGGAGTATGATATTGATGAACTGTTAAGATATCAAGCTGATAACCAGGCCAAATCTAATTTGATTCTTGCACTACCCAATTCGATCTACACCAGAATTGACTGTTTCAAACAGAATCCTATGCTTATCTGGACTCAATTGGAAAAGATCATGCTTGGTACAGCTGTGTTAACTCAACTGCGTCAGACAAGGTACATGAATAATTTTGAGGAATTCAAAGCGAAAGACGGGGAAAGTCTGAAGAGCATATTTGATAGATTTTGGGCTGTCATCAATGATCTGTATAAGATCAAAGTTACCAAGACTGAATTGGAGGCCAACCTGAAGTTTCTGAATGCACTCCAACCTGAATGGAACAAGTCCTGTCATAGGATGAGAAATGATGTCAGGATATCTACTATGCCCATTCAGGAATTATATGAAATACTGATGACCGATGAAACCATGGTGTTGGAAAAGAAGGCAAAGTTGGATAAGAAGAATAAGCCTAAGTCAGTGGATCCAATTGCTCTTCTGGCTAGCCAACTAGCTGAGCAAGCTTTATCTGAATTTGCTTATGATGGGTCAACGGATGATGATGGTGAGGCTCTAGAGAAAGCTATGACACTTCTCACTCAACATTATCAGAAAAGGTTTCAACACAGAAAAGGTTCAAACAACCTGCGATTTACATCTGGCTTAAAGAAAGTGGAACCTGGTGCACCATCAAAGGCATTCACTCCAAAGTATGAGCCTGCAAAAGTGGTTGAGCCTAAAAAGGAAGAGAAGAAGATTATGAACTGCTTCAACTGTGGCAAACCGGGGCACATAGCTAAGGAGTGTCGAGTGAAGGTGATAAAGGATTCAGCTTTCTATCGGAAGAAGTTGGAACTGGCTGAGAAGAGAGAAAATGGAATTATACTGCTGGCTGAGGAGGAGTATTGGTTGGATCATTCAGACAACGAAGCTGAGAACGAGGAGACAACTGCAATGTGCTTCATTGGAGATGACAAGAGTGATGATGAAGAAGATGATACCTCCACTGGTGATTCTGAGGTAATTTCTGAGTTTGATGTTAACTTTGTTTCTTCTCAATTGAACGTTATTGTCAATGCTTTACATGATTTTCGTTCTAAGTTCATATCTAAAAAGCTTGGAAATCAAGAAAAGTCTGTTTTGATTGAAAAACTGAAGATTTCTATGATAGATGAAAAGATCATTTTAAATGACACAAAAGAGAAATTTCAAAAGAATTTGAATGACTTAGAATTATCAAATCAGACTTATCGTGATTCTTTGACTGAACTGACTTCTTCAAATCAAAATGTTTCTGATAAAATAGTTGTTCTAGAGAGGAAATTATAGAAGAGAGAACAATCTGAGCAAACCATTTACATGAATAAACCAAGGAGTGATGAATCTATAAAGGAAAAGTGGGGACTCGGTTTTGAAAATCCGCATTTTTTAAATCTTGCTAAAACAGAAGTTCTTACTTTATATGAATATGATCATCTTGGTCTTGCAAGATATGCACCTCAGTTTAAATTCTTTTGGACTAGTGAAAAACAAATTTCTGAAGATGAAAATGAGAAAAGAATGAAAAACAAGAGGATGGAAATGCCATTTGTTTATACTTCAGAAAATGCCAAGTATTTTCCTGACCAATCAAAGAAATCCAGAAAATCTCAAAATGTTTTAAATGTCAAATCTTCCAATAAATCTTCATTACCAACTGAATTTGTTGATATATATGCTAACACTGATAAGGAAAATGCATCTCCGGTGTCATATGATTCTAGGAGATACATTCCCCCATTAGTGTTAGAAGGCAAGATAGTTGATCTTGAAGATAAATTGGAAGAACAAAGTCTTCAAACTGATTTAGAAAACGATTTATTTCTTTTTATAATGAAAACAAGTTTTGAAGACAAAATTTCTTCTGGATTTTCTAAAGATTCTAAGGAAAATACTCAAGTTCCTAAAAACAATGTGCATTTGCACAATCAGTTGGTTACGCAAACTGATACCTTGCGCAAGTCGTTGATCGCGCAAAGTTCAGTTTTCGCCACCAATGGGTTGCACAAACCTCTTCCTGACTTGTGCATTTTTCAAAATTCTCACTCCAAGGCTAGTTCTTCAAGGTCGAATGCTCAGTCTGATTTCTTAGATAAAGTTTCTTCTTCTGATTCAATTATTGATGATTCTTTAACGCTAAATGTTCAATATTATAAAAAGAAGCGTAAAAGAAGAAGGTCAAAGAAGTCAAGGAAACATGATAGTGTCTTGTCTGAAAATTCTAATTCTTCTGATTTTTCTGTTTCAGATCGGACTGTGAAGAAGTCACCAAAGCTGATATGGAGGGTTAAGCAGCAATCACCAGAATCTGACCTGTTAGGAGATAAATGTGTAGAAAATCTTTGTGATACTGATACATTTGCTTCTTGTAATAAAACCTCAAAATATTCAATTCAGCAAATGATTCACATAGCAAAGAATGTCTCATATGCTTCTTCTAGTTCTGATTCTGATGATTGTGTTTCTTCCTCTATTGATGATTGCATTCTTGATTGTTTGAATAATAAATCTTCGAAAAATAAAAGACACAAATCTAACAAGAAGGGACTCATAAGCATATGGGTACCTAAATCTGTGTAGTTTCTGTATGTGCAGCTTAGTCATTTATGGTATCTGGATTCGGGGTGTTCCAAACACATGACGGGCAACAAATCTCTTCTCTCAAATTTTAAAGAAAAATGTTGCGGTCGTGTTAAGTTTGGAAACTGTGAGACGGCTCCAATTCTTGGTTATGGTGATCTTGTTCAAGGTAATATAACTGTCAAGAGAGTCAGCTACGTCGAAGGTCTAAGCCACAACTTATTCAGCACTGGACAGTCCTGTGATAAAGATCTTGAAGTTAGCTTCAAATCTAAAAGAGTTGCTGTGAAGAATGACAGTGGCAGGGACTTATTGGTTGGAAAGAGAAGATCCAATTTATATACAATTGATCTTTCCAAGGTTAAGATCCCATCAGACATCTATTTGCTATCTAAAGCCTCTGTTCACGAAAGTTGGATTTGGCATCGTCGACTAGCTCATCTAAACTTTAAGTATATGGATCACTTGGTCAAGAATGATTCAGTGATAGGTCTTCCAATACTTCGTTTTCAGAAAGACCACCTCTGTCAGGATTGTGAGAAAGGAAAGATGAAGAAAGCTTCTCACAAACCAAAGCCTGAACCCTGCACTTCAGACATACTTGACTTACTGCATGTTGATTTATGCGGACCGATGAAGACAAAGAGTATTGGTAAGAAAAGATATGTCTTGGTGGTTGTTGATGATTACTTAAGATATACATGGGTGAAGTTTCTCAAATCCAAAGATGAAACCCTAGACATTCTCATCAACCTCATCAAAACAATTCAGACCAACAAGCAAAAGAAAGTCAAGGTTGTCAGATCAGACAATGGCACTGAATTCAAGAACAATACTCTTCAAGCTTTTTACGAGGATCAAGGAATTCAACAACAGTTTTCTGCTGCTAGAACACCGCAACAGAATGGGGTTGTTGAATGTCGAAATAGAACGCTTGTTGAGGCTGCAAGATCTATGCTTGCTTATTCTGGTCTTCCTTTGTCTCTTTGGGCTGAAGCTGTTTCAACTGCATGTCATACTCAGAACCGATCGATTCTACATCGCCGATTCAACAAAACACCATATGAGTTGATGAACGGTATCAAACCAAATGTCAAATATTTTAAGTCTTTTGGGTGTAAGTGTTACGTTCTGAATGACAGGAATAATCTGAATAAGTTTAGTCCGAAGGCAGATGAGGGTATTTTTCTGGGTTATTCTTCTAACTCTGCAGCTTACAGAGTCTTTCTTATCTCAGCAAGAAAAGTGATAGAGAGTGTAAATGTCAAATTTGACGAAGCTGCTGATTTGGTTTCTGGTCAACCAGGCTCAGAACCCGTTCTTACTGAGAATTCAGCTTCTAAACAACTCAGTTCAGAACCTTCGCCACAATCGACAAATCAGGATTCTTCAACTTCTTCGCTTAATCTTTCTGATCTTGATTTTCTGTTTGAAAATTTTTATGATGATGTTCCTAGATCTAACACTGATATTGTCTAAAATGTTTTGAATCAGGATAATGTGAGCACATCTACATCCAATTCCGCTGCAACTATCTCTGACACTGATGCTGTTCCAGTACCTCCTGTTATTCAAACCAGTATTTCTGCATCTGATCAAGTACAATCAGAAAATGAGCAATCAGAACCGGAACATGTGAACACTGAACCTATTCAAGAAGAATCTGCTCAAGATCAATATGTTCAAGAAGAACAAGTTCAAAATGAGGATCAAACTGCTACTGTTCAACCAACACTTCCAGAGTCTGATTCTGAAGTAGTTGAACTTCCTCCTCCTCCTGTCGAGACAATATCTATTTCTTCATCTGACATAGAGGCTCCTGAACCTCTCCCTCATCAATTAGAAGTTGTTCAAGAGACTATTGAACCTCTCCCTCATACCACCAAATGGACAAGATCTCATCCTATTCATCAAATTATTGGAGATCCTCAAGCTAGTGTGTCTACACGTTCCAGGACGACAACTTCCAACGAATGTATCTTCACTTGCTTCCTAAGCAAGATTTGGCCAACCAAAGTATCTGAAGCGTTGGAAGATCCGGATTGGATTATAGCAATGCAAGAGGAGCTCAATCAATTTGACGCACTCAAAGTTTGGAGACTTGTACCACGGCCGAAAGGAAAGAGCATAATTGGCACAAAGTGGATATTCAAGAATAAAAAGGATAAATATGGTATCGTTGTGCGTAACAAAGCAAGACTGGTAGCCAAAGGATACCGACAAGAAGAAGGCATCGACTACGATGAAACATTCACGCCGGTTGCCAGATTAGAAGCTATTCGGATGTTTCTTGCCTTCGCTGCTTATCGTAATTTCACTGTATATCAGATGGATGTCAAGACAGCATTCCTCAATGGCAAACTGAAAGAAGAAGTATATGTTTCTCAGCCAGAGGGGTTTGTTGACAAAGATCGTCCTGATCATGTCTATTTTCTCGATAAACCACTGTATAGTTTGAAACAAGCTCCAAGGGCGTGGTATGATGAGTTGTCAGCCTTCTTGATCAAATCAGGGTTTACCAAAGGATCGATTGATACCACTCTTTTCATCTATCATTCTAACTTGGATATCTGCTTAGTTCAAATTTATGTTGATGATATTATTTTCGGTGCGACTAATAAATCTTTATGTACTTGGTTTTCTGATCTTATGACCTCTAGATTTCAGATGAGCATGATGGGAGAAATTAATTTCTTCCTCGGCCTACAAGTGAAGCAGCTTCCAGATGGCATCTTTATCAACCAGTCGAAGTATGTATTTGACATCTTGAAGAAATTCAAGATGGACAAATCTTCTTCTATCAGTACACCCATGGCTCATGGTGCCAAAATCAGACTTGATCCAGATGGAAAAGCTGTGGATCAAAAGACATATCGAGGAATGATCGCATCGCTAATGTATCTAACTGCCAGTCGCCCGGACATAATGTTCTCTACGTACTTGTGTGCCAGATTCCAAGCCAAATCGAAAGAATCTCATTTATTAGCAGTCAAACGCATTTTTAGATATATTAAAGGAACTCCTTACTTAGGATTATGGTATCCTAAAAGTTCTGACTATAAGTTGATTGCTTATTCAGATGCAGATTTTGGCGGTAATCAGTTGGATCGGAAGAGTACTTCAGATCATCTTCAATTTTTGGGTGATAGACTGATAAGCTGGGCGTTGAAGAAGCAGAACTGTGTTTCTATCTCAACTGCAGAGGCAGAATACGTCGCCGCAGCTAGTTGTTGCGCTCAAGTTCTATGGATGAAGACACAACTTCGGGATTATGGGATGCTGTACAAAACCGTACCTATCTATTGTGACAGCAAATCCGCGATCACGATATCAGTCAATCCGGTCCAGCACACTAAGACCAAGCACATAGATATGCGGTACCATTTCATAAAGCATCATGTGGAAGAAGGTACTATTGAATTATATTTTGTACCAACTGAATATCAATTTGCTGATATCTTTACAAAAGCCTTAGATGAAAAATGTTTTAATTTTCTGCTTTCAAAACTTGGCATGTTGAATTTAAAAGTTTAAATCTTTACAAATTTTATTCTATAAAGTAAAATTTTACAAATTTTCTTTCTTTTGAATAAAATGTATGTCTAGGATCTTTTTCAAGTTCTTTGTTTATATTAAAGTTTTATATGTTCAACTTTCAAGTCTTACAAAAGTCGAAAAGTCAGCAACATGTTTGTAGCTTTTGATACTGCTTTAAAGATTTGTGAGTCGGAATATTTATAGTTTACTTTGCTTATACTACCTAAATGATCAGAATTATAGATCGGAGTGAAAATATGGGCTAAGCACTTAGATGTTGACCTGAGTGATTGAGATGAATATTAAATATATAAAATACAGAAATCTCTGAGTTTAAAAGTTTGTACCTGTGACCTTTCTGGTTTGGGAAAGTAAGTTCTGTGGGATGCTTATCATTTGGTCCCCTAAGGTCATTTGGTCTGTTAGTGATCGAACCCAAATCCTTCTATAGAACCAGATCGAAAGTCTTGTTCTACTGGTATGAATGGGTTTAGGATGTGTCGATGTAGCCTTTCTGATCCGGGAAAGTAAGTTCCAAGGGGTGCTTGACACCTAGTCCCCTAAGGCCATCTGGTCTGGGAGCGACTGACCCAAATCCTGCAATAGGGTCAGATAGAAAGTTACGTTTGCGGCATGTTCTTTACTTACCAAACTTTTTGATTAAAAGATGCCATAGTGCACATGCTTAAAAGATGCCAAAGAGCACACTCATGTGAAGATGCCAATGTGCACAATGCTAAAAGATGCCAATGAGCACACATCTCATGTTACTTAGTGATATGTTTGAGTTGCGATAAACCTGTAAATTTGTGAAAGTCTTAATTTTTGATAGCTTAGTGTTAGTACATGCAAAGTTTTCTATAATATTTTTTAGAATTGCATTTTTTCTTGAAGCTAATCGAAGTTCGCATGCGAGCACACTGAATAGATAGTTGGAAGTTTTTTTTGAAACTGAACATGTCTTAACTTGATATGCAATGAAACTTGTTCTTGTTTCCAACAACACACGCTTGATTTCAACTGATTGATAAATCTGTGATATTTTACTGAGTAGACTTTAATTTGTCTAGTGTTTAAAATTTTATATGTTCAGTTGTTTCAAAATTTATATTCACTATGATTTTCTTGTATACTGTTGTCTTTATGTTTGAGTATCCATATTTTTGTCTATACTGGTTTGTACATTTTTCGAGGGGGAGAGATCATCAGAATGAAATTTTCTCAATCTTCTGTTTTTGAGGAGGAGTAAATTCGGTGATCAGATTCATAGCTTATAAAGATACTTCACGTGCTGATCAGATATTAATCAGGTAAGTATTTCTGTTTTACTTACACAATTGCTATTCTGATATGTTAAATTTTGTGCATTTGTGTAGGGGGAGTAAAACGAGCTTGACAGGTAATTTTTTTTTAATACTTTTATTTTTTTTAAAAGTGAATTTTTTTTAGTATTAAGTGTTTTTAGTATAAATAGTGTTTAGTATTTTCATTTTACTCTTTTCTCGCTCCAATCTCATTTTCAAAAGTCCATTTCACTGTTCATCTTCCCTCATCGTTTGTATTCTTTCAGATTTGTGAATCAATCAGGTTTGTATTCTCTCTTATTGCCTTTGATTTGTAGTAATGGTTTGTATATCATTGTTCTTAAGAGGATTTTGATTTCATTTTCGTCTACTTACTGTGTGATTTATGCGAGTTTACTGTTCATCATCTCTTTGAACAGATTCGAGTTGTTTTTGGTCAAATTGTGTCTTGGGTTTGATTTAGTTCGTATTTTCGAACTCCAGGTATGTGTTTTTACCTCTTAATTTGACTTTAGTTGCTTTGTTTTTGGTGTATTGCGATTTTTCGTGACTATTCATCTGAGTTTTTCAAATTCTTCATCATTTTGAGTTTTCTACTGATTTAATCAGTCTTCAAATGGTCAAGAGTTATTTTTAATCTTACTTCAATTCATTTCGATCATTTATTTGGTTTTAAATTGATTCCTTTGAATTTTTTGAAAAAAAATCAGATGAACTCGCGAAAAGTGCAAGTTTTCTAGGGTTTTCGTATCAAGGTTGGTCACGCAAACTTAGGTTTGCGTGACCTGTTGGTTACGCAAAGTTAAGTTTATGCTACCAACAGGTCACGCAAAGTTCAGTTTGCGTAACCCGTTGGTCACGCAAAGTGTACATTGCGTAACCTGCTTGACACGCAAATCTTGTCTTGTCTTGTGTTAGTTTGTAGTATAGTGTAGTTTGCGTAACATATAGATCACGCAAAGTCTACTTTGCGTAACCTGTTGATCACGCAAAGTCTACTTTGCGTAACCTTCGTGTCACGCAAACTTTGTGTTTGTGTTGAAAGTTCAGGTAAGGTTTTCGTAACAAGTTAATCACGCAAACCAGTTATGAACTGAATACGCAAACTTCAGTTTGCGTATCATGCCTGTCACGCAAACTGTCCTTTGTGTATCACGTTCATTGCGCAAACCGCACTTTGCGTTTCTAACTAGTCACGCAAACCAGTCTTAGAATTTTTTTTTAGTTTTCTTACTTTGTCTAATTTTTCTTCGTTTTTGTTTTCCAGGTTTTTAAATGTCTTCTAAAACCCAAACAGATCCAATGATACAAGACGAGAATGTTATTCTCGATGATCCGTCTGATCAAGTTTCACACGAGACGTCGATGCCGTCTGTTCCTTCAGTAGGGGCCAATCTATCTGCATCATGCCGAACACCGAACAATGTCTTTCCTATTCTGATGTACATTCTGCCATACAAGCCGAACAATTATTTTGTGGATTTTGACAGAATCAAAATACATCCGGTTATTCGAACGATTCTCAGAGGACATCCACTTGCACAGGCTCTTACTTCATGTGCTGAAGTTCCAGAAGTATATATACAACAGGCATGGCATACAATTACAAAGAATGGGCTTGCTCGTCCGCACAGATTTGATCTGAAAATTGATCAATATGACTCATTTCTTTCCTACAAGTGTCTACGTCTAATTCTGGAGCTTCCTGAGCCCAACTCCAGACCAGGCAGAACTTCATATGACAATTTTCCTTCTGAAGAGGATGTTCTTGACGGCATTCGAAATCTTGGATATACTGGCACATTGAACAGAGTTAGTGATTTTGACAAGTCACATCTTCCTCCAGTTTGGTATGCTCTCTTCTCTGTTCACATCAGGTGTCTTACGGAAAAGCATTCTGGAACGGACAGTGCAAGTCTACGTTATCTCCGGTTGTTCCATGCAGTCATCTATGACTTGCATGTCGACTACACTTACATTTTCTGGACAGAACTCTCGGAGCGGGTGCAAGACAAGTTTACACACAAGAAGCGCAAGTTCATTCCATTTATCAGATTCTTGAAGTTGATCATTCAAAGTATGCTCAGTAGCAATTCAGCTATTCCACGCAGATTATCTTGGTCGCAGGTTCCGGATACAGAAATGCTTTATATTCAGAAACAAAAGCAGTCGTTCAACTATTCAATGACTATTCCGTATGCGCTCATCGCACAATACGCTGACATGACAGATGATAATGTCATTCAGTACTGCATGGAGAACAAATTCTTGGAAGCTGATCAGGAAGAGCCGGATAATGATGAACGAGCAGAACCTTCCAATGCCGAACAATAGGTTGAAGAACAACAGATTGAAGAAGATATGACAGATCAACAGATTAATGATGTAATTGCTACTATTCATACTGAACCTCCTGCTTCTGTCCATGATGCTTCTGATGATGCTGTTGTTGCTACTGCTGATGATGTTAATGCTGATGAAGATGAAGCTAGTGATGAAGATGCTGATATTGGTGATGATATTCCTGACAGTAAAGATGATGATGATGATAATGACGGAGATGATGATATTCAACCAACTCTTCGGGTATAAACAAGGCAATCTAAGGAACCTGAAGTGCATGTGTCAGAAGAGGTTGTATCTGAAGATTAATCTGTATCTATCAATCCTTCAGCTGCTCGTCTTCAAGTGGATGAATTGGATTTAGAGTTTGCTCAAGCCTCAGCTCAGATACAAAGTCAAGCTCTAGCAACTTCTGTTGCTGCTATTCAGTCTATAACCGTTTCAGCTGTAGAGCTTTTTTCTGTTCAAGCTCGGGTTTCTTCTGATAAATTTTCTACTCTGAATGAGATGATTCGAAAGATGAGTGAGCAGTTTGAAGAGAACAAGAATGCGGAAATTCAGAAAATGTGTGCTTTCTTCAAGGGTAAAATGCCAGAAATTGACACCTCTTCAATCCCTGAAATGATTCCGTTCAGACGCCCATCTGGGGTTGTTATTAGAGAACCGTCTTCTGCTGTTCAATCATCTGCTCCTACCATTATGTCTATTCCTCTACCTCCTTTGTTTACTCAGTCTGCAGGTATTTCTTCATCAGTTCCTACTGGTACATCTTCAAGGTCTACTCTTCATGATCTTCCAATATCTGAGTTGACTGATCTACTTTATGCTCGTCTATTGTCTATGTCACTGCCACAACATCAAGATCAAGATCTGATTTCTCTTATAAGGAATTTCCAGCCTACGCCGCCTCCAGTTCATACGTCTGATTCGGAGAGAATTACTGCTTTATCTGAAGAGTTCCAGTCTTTCCGATCTGAAGTTCAATCTAGTTTTGCTGATATTAAGTCTTTCATGACTCAAGCCTTTTCTAAACTTTTTAACAGATTTGATCTTCATACTCAGAGTTGCAGAACTGAGGCAGGACCGTCTCTTAAACACCGACATGACCAAGATGATCCAGATCATCAAGGCCATGAGGGGGAGATGTATAAGAGACAAAGAGTGGAGAGTTCGTCAGTCAGAGAAGATCAATCACAGGAAGAAGTTGCTGATAAAGAAAAGAGTGCGGACAATGTCCAAGATTGCAGCTTTGATGATCTTATGAATGTCATGATTGAAAATGTTGATTTGTCTTCCATGTCAAATGTACTGAACATTTCTGAACAAGATATTGAAAATAACATGTAGGTTGTTGTGTATGTTGATCCTGACATTCATCCAAGGTCAATTGATTTAGAGGATTATGAAGCTGCAAATGACATGAGATCCTTCTTTGCAAATTTCATAGAGATAAATTCAGACGATGATGAAGACATCAGATTTGAGAAGATTTGCCAAGTAAAAGAAGAGGATTGTGATGACATAATCATCATTTATGATACTGAAGATGATTCTGTATTCATGGATGCTAAGGATGAAGAGATTACAGACATGTTGTACAAAGATCTTCCTTCTCAAGAAGAGATTCCTGAAACTTCTCCAAGTACTGAAGCTACTCAAGTTCCAGAATCTACTCCAATTACTTCTTCTCCTGTTGCTAGTTCAGCTCCGACTACCACTGATCCTCAAAGCTCATTTAAAGTTGGTCAGTCGTCAAGAGCACAAGTTGATGTTCCTCCATCTGAACCTGTGATTCCTCCGACAATTCTAGAGGAAGGACCAGCTTTGACTAGACAGCAGATACAAAGAAGTCTTCAACAAAGGTATATGGCTTCAAGACAAAGATCTGCCTTTCTAGAAGATTCTCAGTGTAATATTTTCGTTTCTAGAAGAAGGCCGATCAACACTTATGCTATCCTTGGGGTTGAAAAGGAGTCAGAGGCTTATCAATATGAATACTTGATGCTCATCAAGTGTCAGCGCCGTAGAAACAATCTCGTTTCTTCTCCACATTTGATTGTCCATGTTATCAGCGTCTCGATAAACAAGTTAGTTAATATCTGGTATCCGGAATTCGAAGTGGAAAGAAGAGATTGCAATCAATATACTTTCTCTGAGGCAGATTTTTCTGATCTTTCTATTGATGATATTGAGTTTTTATATGATCATTTCAGAAATCTTTATCATAGAACTCAGGATATTTCTCAAGCGCTGTTTGTTATTAAAAGATTCATTCGACGACAAATCAGATTCTTCAGAGTGTTTTATTTTCAGATGGCCGTTCAAAGTTTTCAGCCAGTTGTAAATCTTCTAAGGCCCAATCGAAGCTTGCCAGACTTAGATTCTTATCCTTTATTCACCATAATTCAAGATACATATGGAGTTGTCTACAAGAATGGCTCAAGTCAAAAATGCTTTCTCAGATTTGAAGAAATTAGTCATTACTCAGATGGAACTTTGAAGATGATCAAGCTTCAGTTGGCGCAACGTCTGAAAGAAGCTCAAAGAAGATTTTTGGAAACAAGAAGTAATGCTTTTCTGATTGATAATGATGAAATTCGTCTTCTCAAGAAGATATTGAATACAATTTATGAGAGATTGAATTTTCGCTCAACTCTAAGACGCCTTGAAGTTTCAATTGGACTGAATAGACTTCGTCAAAGAGAAGAGCGTCAATGATTCACCAAAGTCGCTTTGTTGGTCAATGTTGTTTTAGAAGATTGATTTTGAAGACCACTGCGCCAATGATTACTAAGGGGGAGATTGTTAAGACTGATTTTGTAGTAATCATTGTATTTATTTTCAGTAGTCTTAACTGTGCTTATCTTGCTTATCTGTATTGGTTAAGACCTGGGGTATTTAAGTCCCTTAGGTGCTTTATTTTTTTGTAACTTTG
Organism: Arctium minus; assembly: GCA_954870635.1. Lineage (NCBI taxonomy): Eukaryota > Viridiplantae > Streptophyta > Magnoliopsida > Asterales > Asteraceae > Arctium > Arctium minus. The sequence goes on from OX941096.1 coordinate 47,456,304, forward strand.
GAGATCACATTTGAATAGAACGTAAACTTTGGAGCTCTCTACTTTCTCTCACTAGATTTAGACCGATCTTGGACTTACACTTGATATTTTGGGCGTGGAGCTTTTGGAATCTGTGTGCGCTTGTATTATGGAAATAGTAGATTTAAGTTTCCCAGTTATTAAGGAGTGATTTTATGCTTCGATAATCTTGCGAGTTAAAGTTTTAGGTATTTGTGGGCGATTAGATTGGGTTCGATTTGGTGGGTTGCTCGTCGGTGTGACACCATAGCTTATATGGTTGGTGTACCATCTTAGCGTGTCAGGATCTTAATTCTCAACAAGAATAAACACTCAGAAACAATATTAAAGAAGTTTGCAGAATAACACTTTAATATTCAATGAAACAGTGAATCAGAATAACAACTTGTAAACTTTATTGAATGATTGTAAAGCTACAAGATTCAACACTCAACCTCAATATTGATGAACAGGCTCACCAATACGAATTCTACTTCTCTAGAATTAGGATTACAAACCTTGAGGTTGATTCTCTCTAAGAAAACAAAAATTCAGAATTCTAGAATTAATTCTCTATCTATTCTAAACTATTCTATATATACTGAAGATAAAAGATAATTACAAATAATAAAAGATCTTCAAAATAATCTTCCATCTTTATCTCCAAGCTTTCCATAATCTTCAATCTTGATCTGCACGAATCTTGATTATCTATTAAGCAGCACTAAGTCTTCAGCAACATTAATACTTTGACTAGCAGTATTAATCTTGTTCAGCAGCATTAACTTCAGAAGTAGTAATCAAGTTCTTCTAGCAGCATTAACTGTACTTGTGCATTTCTGAATTTCCCAACATAGTGGGTTCCGCGATTAAAGGAAATCTTAGCTCTCAGTTAAGTGTCAACCTTAGAACGACAATCAGTCTGGGATGGAATTTTGGGACGGGATGTCCACATTTTCAAGGTCATCGTTTAGTCCTAGGCGTCGACTTGTTTTCTTGAGGTCAATGGATCTTGGAATGGATGTGTGCAACCCGGTTGGATTATGGAAAATAGTGACCTTTCGGTGATGGATTTTGAAAGGAGTTTGGGTATCGAGGATAGAGTATCAGTGTGCCCAAGCATTCCTATGGTGATAAGGATGTTACTTTAGAAATGTTGTGAGATTGGTGTTGGGTCGGAGTTGAGTGACAGCCGAATCTGTGTTAACCGGTTGCATGAAGGACGTTTTGGTGCGCCTTAGAAGAATGTCTTTATAGATATTAGGAGTGGATCAGTACGAATCTGAGGATTCATGGGAGTTCGGTTGCCATCTTTGACGTTGAGTTCGGATCCGTGATGCTCCGAAGGGAATTGATTGGTGAAATGTTAAGGTCACGAACTACCCTAAAGGTAGTAATTGTCATTCTAAGGTTGGGAGACGACCGTAACCTTGTAGGTAAAAAGTTACTCTGGAGAGTTAAGTGTTCGATTGGTTATGAGTATAATGTGCCCAAGAGGGGCAATATATGTGTGTATCAGAACAAAGGCCCTGATAGTGGGTTAAGGGAAATCCTTCTACGGGCAAAGTTTCATGGGAATCTAGATTTCGAGGACGAAATCATTCTAAGGTTGGGAGGATTGTAACACCCGTAAATTTCGGTAAGTAAATGTCACCCGGACATTTTTGTGGCTTGTAAACAGTGGGGTTTTGTTGGGGAATGCATTGTTTAAAGTCCCTCGGAGTATCGGGAGTATTGGCGTTGAAAAAGTCGGATTTTTGGAGTTCGGGGGAACCCGGGCGACTATGCCAGCGTTTGTGCCAGAGGGCACAATAGCCTGGCACAATCGCCAAAGCTTGAGCACCCACGGTACATTCCTGGCGATTGTGCCAGCGATTGTGCCATGGCACTATCGCCTGGCACAATAGCCTACGGGTACCAGTGGGTTAAATGTTGCGATTTTCACCATTTCTTCTCATTTTCTCATTTCTATCTTCTTCCCTTTTCTCTCCCAAACCCTAAAACCGAAACCTAACCCATTTTGATGGTTTTGGTCCTTTAACCACATGATTCTTCATCATCTAACTAGTTGGAACCTTGAACCACAAAAACCTCCATCTTCATCTTCCTCATCAAGTTCATTCGGTTGGGAGCTCGGGTTGAAGTGTTGGATTGGGTGTTCTCGGAAGTCTCTTTGTCTTCAAGGGTAAGTTTTCTTGTGATAAGGTTATAAATGCTCCATTGATGGTTTCTTAGTGTTCGGTTTCTCAAATCTTGGATTTGTTGGTTTTGGAGAAATTAGGGTTTTGATCTCATTTGGGGATTTTGGTATATATGTTTGGGAAATGATTCTAAGTGATTGATTATATGTTTTGATGGTTGGAAACTTATGGATCTAGGTTCTTGGAAGTTTTTCTTGAAGATTCAAGTTTCTTCAAAGGAGCTCGAAGTGGGGTAAAATCTAGATTTAGCCTAAATCTAGCAAGATGAGTTCAAGTTGATTTGTTAAAACGATGTACATGCCAAAATGTGTATTTTGAAGTAAAAAGGTGTTTTACTTGGTATTTGTCAAAGTGTGAGTATTTTGATAAGTTTTCATATTTGGTAAACTTGGGTTGTGTTAACCTCATAAAATGCTCATATTTAGGTTCCTAGCAATTTTGCACAAATAGAGTCCGTTTCATGGGCTATGCATCTTTGATGATTTATGTACCAACAAAGTCTATTTCACGTTATATGCATTTTGGGTATATTTGCATTCATAAAACTGTTGGAAATCTTTGGTCCCAATACGTGTTGAGTTTTGGGTTAACCACATCTTTGGGGTATGTGTCTTCATAAACGTTGTTTAAAGGCATTTCATTATTTGGAGGACGTTAATTGTTGGTCAAAAGGCTTTTAAGCATTTTAGCTCGGTACTGGCGTAAATGAGTATTGAGGACACTTGTCCGGTTTTAATGGCTCGATTTAGAGTCCAAAAATATGGTTTACATCTCAATGCATTTTATTGCAAATTCATTATAAGTACAGGCTCGAGTGTTGTAGTCATTCATGAGTAGTCGTGTATTTTTAGACTGTGTTGCATTGGATCCATAGGCACGTAAGTCAGTCTTATTTGATGGTCAATTGGGTGGTATGGGGTTGGACTCCGGGACTCATGTTTTATGACCGAAACTTGACAAGGAGGGACTAGGAGGGTTGAGTCTGCATAGTGCTGCCTGGGCAGTGAGTACTGTGACCCCCCGTCATTTCATTATTGGGGATTTCCTTTGTTGTAGTCCCCGGGGACTTTTGGGGTGGAGTTCTTTGTAACGGCCACCAAGGTCAACTATCTCTCATGGTGAACCTGTCAAGAGGTCGTAGGGGCACTTGGGCTGCGGGTCGTGAAGTGTCATGCGATCAACGTTGTTGAGTGGCATACTTTTGTGTTCCTCCGCTCTCAACGGATACGGGTACCCCCCGTTGTCGGGCCGTTGCATTTTGGATATTTAATTGTCCATACTTTAATAATTGGATTTCATTCTATTTCATGGTCGTGTGAGTATTAATTCGAGTACATGTTTTCAATGACGTACCATATCTTTTTGAATTGCTTTCCTCTATTCAAGGGTCAAGTATTATGTCCCGCCCGTGTTTGGGTGTTTTGGGATATGAAGTGTTATTCACATTTTGGCAAACTGAGTGTCAAACTATGATCCCGTTTGGGTGAGTTATGCGTTGCATAGTGTTATAACAATGAGTGTTTAGGGGCATCGACTTTAAAAGTGCATATTATGGGAAAATGTGTCGTTTCCATTTTAAAGTATATTATTTCGAAAGATCTTGCTTTAGACTAAATTCCTTTCTTTTAAATATATATTATTCTATGTTAAAACTCTTGAGCTCACTAGGCGTTAAGCCTAACCTTTTTATTTGTCGGCATGTGCATCAGGTTCCTGTTGGGGGTTCGGTTCTAGCAGTGCTTTGAGAAGTCAAGCCTTAGCCTTGTGCAAGAGTATGTAGTTAGTAAGTCTTCCGCAGGTTGGAGATAGTAACATGTTTGGGTTTAGTAGCACCCGTCACTACCATAGATTGTGGTATAGAATGTACGTGTGTTTTGAGGTTAATTCTTAATTTGTGTTTGTAGACGAATCGTTTATTGATGTAATTAGAAAATTTTAAATAAATTGCTATTTCCAGATTTGAGGGTGTCATATTTAGGGACCAAATCCAAAGCTTGGACAAACCACAGGGACTACCGGTGTAATTTACTCAATATATATATATATATATATATATATATATATATATATATATATATATATATATATAGGGTTGGGTTCCGGTGAGAAGTTGCGTTAATGGTGAGAAGCGTGAGAAATTGTTATCAATCGTTGGATGAGAAATGGACGCACGTTAGGATGAGATACACCGAGATAAGATGCACCTAGATACAATAGATCAATTCTCTCTAAGCCGCAATTCATGGGAGGCCTTGAGATTAAAAGAGATCAACGATTCATACTTCTCACATTTCTCACCATTAACTCAACTTCTCACACGATCCTTCGTCTATATATATATATATTGGGGCTAAATCAAATGAAAACCACAAATATGTTACAAACATATGAGAACCAATATAAAAATATTTTTTCACATGATATATTTTCACCAAATGCTTGGATTTAATATATTTCTTCTCATATATTTGTTTCATAATATGATAGTTTTACATGTATTTGTTTCACCACATGAATATTTTTTACCTGTATTTTTCATTTCACTAGGTGAATCAAATTTTATTTTTTACGTGTAATCTTTTCACAAGGTGAACAAAAACATATATGAAACAATATCTTAAATCATAGGTTTTGATGAAAAAAAATCATGTAAAAAAATATTTTTATATCGGTTCTCAAGGGTTTGTAACATATTTTTGGTTTTCATTTGATCATCGGCCTATATATATATATATATATAGGGGTGGGTTCAAATGAAAACTCATCTATCATTGTGCACATGAGAACAAATCTTAACCATTGATCAAAACTTAGAAAGCTAATCAATGATTAATACATAATAAGGTTAATTGGGAAGTGATTAAGGACAAAATTGTAATTTTGAATGAACGTCTACCTTCTTTGACTTTTTATTTTTAATTAAAAAAATTTACCCCTTTAAACTTTAAAATAATTTATCTTAGAAATTAATAATATTTTAATCAAACAAATTACATCAAAAAAACGAGAATTTCGTGCTCTTCGATATGACATCCATCTCGATATAGTTTTTTTTTTCGTTTTAACCGTTTTTTTACGTGAAATTCTTTATACGTGTTATATTCATTATGAATATGCATGCACGTCTTCGGGTGTCCACAGTCAGTATGAATAACAAAGGTGAACGTTCATTCACTATTCATGATGAATAATACAGTATGCAGGATGAATACTACAATATTCATGATTTTTTCGTTTTAACCGTTTTTTACGTGAAATTCTATATATGTGTTATATTCATTATGAATATGCATGCACATCCTCGGTTGTCCACATTCAGTATGAATAACAAAGGTGAACGTTCATTCAATATTCATGATGAATAATACAATATTCAGGATGAATAATACACGAATCCATGATTTATGTATTATTCACCCTGAATGTTGTATTATTCATCCTAAATGATACATTATCATGATGAATAATATATGAATGACCCGTGAAGGTGTAGACACATGGCGTACTCTCTTTTGTTTCCTAATTCACAACCAAAATTTGGTTTAATTCATTATTAATATGTATGCGCATCACCGGATGTCCCACATTCAGTATGAATAACAAATGTGAACGTTCATTCATTATTCATGATGAATAATATAATATTCAGGATGAATTACACAACATTCATGATGAATAATACACGAATTCATGAATTGTGAATTATTCACCCTGAATGTTGTATTATTCATCTTGAATGATACATTATTCATGATGAATAACACATGAATGACCTGTGAAGATGTGGAGACGTGACACACTCTCTTTTGTTCCCCGATTCACAACAAAATTACTCGATAGGTTCTCGATTCGTCTTGATGAGTGTTGGGTTACGGTGCTGATGAAACGTGATGCCTTACGACGTTGAAGAAGGTGATGTCGAGTTACATACTTACGGTGTCGAGGTGTTGTACAAACTTGAACGTACATAAATATTCATAATGAATATAACACATATATAGTATTTCACGTAAAAACGGTTAAAACGACAAAAAAACTATATCGAGATGAATGTCACATCGAAGAGCACGAAATTCTCATTTATTTTGATGTTTTTTGTTTGATTAAAATATTAGTAATTTTTAAGATAATTTATTTTAAACTTTAATTGCGTAAAAAGTTTTTAATTAAAAAAGAAAATAAAAAGTCAAATATGGTAGACGTGACTTTAAATTTTCTTCAACTTTTACCCCTAAGCATTTTAAAATTAAAAACTCTATTTAATATGAGTTGTTGAATCAAAATAGATTGAGTGGCTGAGATTTGTCCTCACGTGCACAATGAAAAATGAGTTTTCATTTGAACTTCCCCCCCCCCTCTCTCTCTCTATATATATATATAGGGAGAGATTAATTTGAGAAATGGTAAATGTATAAGAAATAGAGTTGTGATCCTAACCTTTTATCTGGTTAACATTTGTGGGTTTGACCGTGAAGCACCGGATAATTCCTTGTGTGGTTTGTAGAAGATAAAGATGCAGTTTCGTAAAATATGCAGGACGAGTTCATAAGTGAATCTATATGATTCACATATGAAGTATATGTTCATATGTGAATCAGTTAATTAGGTCATATGAGAATCAGTTAATTAGTTCATATGTGAATCTGTTAATTAGTTTAACTTATTCACATATGAACCTACACCTAATTAGTTCATATATGAATCAGTTAATTAGTTCATACATGAATTACAAAGATTCATATATGAATCAGTTAAAAGAGTTCATATGTGAATTACAGTAATTCACATATGAACATATAGTTCATATGTGAATCATACATATTTATATATGAATTCGTTCCGTGTATTTGTAAAAATTACGAAACTGTTATTCTATTTTTGGAATAGTCGCAACTTTTGACCGGTCAAAGTTGCAATTGTTGATCAGTCAAAGATCCAATATTTAACCGGTTAAATCCGATCTTGACCATATGAAAGGCTAGGATTATTTCTTTATTTCTCATATATTTACCATTTCTCAAATGTGTGTAATGAGATTCAAAGATTGTATGTTTTTATGAAATAATTGATTATATTAGAGTAGAAGATAAGTGTGATTGATGATGGGGATGTTGGAAATGGTGTAAGATGCATGTGAATTTGTGAGCTTGTTTGTCATGGGCATTGGCATGGGCAGTGCCACCCTTTTCTCTGATCACTCCCTATCTCTCTCTCTCTCTCTCATCCTTTTCTCCATTGACACACACAACACAGTCTCTCTCTCTTGGGATCATATATATATATATACATATACATGTATGTATATACTACCTGAAGAAAACAGACTTCTCATAGAGATGATCAGTTTGATGCCCATTTGAAGTTTGACTGTGGGAAACACTCAAACTCATCAACTTTCACTTGCATCAAAAGGTAACTCTACTTTTCCTCACCATCTTCATTTGCATTTTTCTTCACCTTCTTGCATGTTTTGTATGTTGTTCTGGTTGGCAACACATGTTACAACTTGAAACAATACCATCTCCTTACCCGTTAAGTTAAAGTTGCAAACACAATATATATATATATATATATATATATATATATATGAAAGTTCAGTTGAAAACCTATTTTTCATTGAGAACGTATACGCCACAACGCGTCACATGTCCTTCAAGATGAATATTCGGCATGAATACTACATTCATGATAAATATGGACGTGTTATTCATCATTAATCATACATTCATCATGAATATAGACGTGTTGTTCATCATTATAAATCACAATTTCATTATGGATATAATATAACATGCATGATCAATAACACGTCCGTACTCTTGTAAAACATTTCGTGTTGTAGGCAGTCTATCAGTTCTTAATGAAAATAAGGTTCTTAACGAAAACTGCCCATGCATATACATACTCGAGCAAATTAAGGAAGTTTCTCATGAATATAAATTTAAGTGCTTTTTACCAATATCTTTTTCTTGATACAATGGTATCAGTATCTTTATTTTCCACAAGCTACATGATCATTTTAAAGCACTGTCGTATAAACCAGACAAATATTCATATTTGGGATTAGCACAAAAATTACTACCACCAAAACCGATTTACACTCGAGACCTATTCACCATTTCGAAAATGAACTCGTATTATCATAGATACATTGATAAAAGGACACGAGATATAAGGTTTACAAAATCTATGTATTATACATATCTAGATGATGAAGGTTCAAACGATAACGCTAACTATTCAAGAAACAAGAAAATAACAAAAAACAGCAGATCATGTACAAAATCATATGTGAGTTTACACTAACCCGAAAAAATCGGACGTGGGCGATAGGTCGTGCGCATAATCGCGTGAATCATATATGATTTTCTATTTACTCGGCTATTTTCGTGTGTTTTCTTAAATACATGTTGTGTTGCATGAACCCACATCTACACACACACATATATATATATATATATATGTATGTATATATATATATCGTTGGAGTCTCATATATATCAGTTAGATTTGACAGTTTCTACTTAATATATAAGTTGGAACCTTCATTCTCTTAATTCTTAGTACTTATTTGGAAAGTAATCTAATAATATTTAACATATTCTTACATATATATATATATATATATATCAATAAAAACGGATGAATATATAACTTTATTTCGACTTATGCACCAATTACGATTGTGTTAATTTACCAAGTATTGAAAACGAATCAAAATCATAAATCGATGATTTTAAGCAACTATTTTGGAAAATATTCGTTTTCTCATGATATTTTTGTTGTTAAGGTGTATAATATATATATATATATATTGTTTTGATTTGAAGTTGGTTCTTGCTCTTTTCAACAAATAAATGTTTCTTTCTACTCACATCAGTCCCATTGGCCAGCATATACACATGGTCCATAGCAACTTTAATAGACACATATTTTATTATTATTAATATTATTACTAGAAGCGTACTCACACAATGCATCGAGATACATCACGATTTTAAAGTTTCATTTATTTTTTTGTCGATTTACAGTACGATTTTGGATGGTTTTAAGAAAGCGATAATATTTTTTTTATAAATTTGTTTAATTTAGGCTTAATAATATAATGTTTTTTATATAAAAAATTAAGTATTTTGTTAGAATTCAGTGATTATCTTATATTTTTTAATGACATCTAGAAAAAATAACCAATTACATATTTAATAATATAATTAAAACAAAATTATAATAATATATTATATCTATATTTTATATTATAAATCAGACATAAAAAACTCTTAAAAACAAAAGATTAGACACAAGGTACCATCATTGTATGCAAGATTTTTAAAATCTCTTAATTTATAAGTATCAAAGCACAAGATACATATTACTACTGCAGACTTCTAACACCCACCAATTTGGTATGTATAGGGTCTTTCTTTTATATAGACATTTCCATGTATCACTATTAATTAATATATTATATTACTATAATTTTGTTTTAATTATATTATTAAATATGTAATTGGTTATTTTTTATAGATGTCATTAAAATATATAAGATAATCATTGAATTCTAACAAAATATTTAATTTTTTTATATAAAAAACATTATATTATTAAGTCTAAATTAAACAAATTTATAAAAAAAAACATTAAAATTTTTATCAAAACCATCCAAAATCGTACTGAACAAAAAAATAAAATAATACATTAAAATCGTGATGTATCTCGCTGCATTGTGCGAGTACGCTTCTAGTTTAATAATATAACTAAAACAAAATTATATTAATATCTTATATATTATTTTTAATAGTGATACATGGAAATGTCTTGATAAAAGGAAGACCCTGCACATAATAAATTGGTGGGTGTTAGAAGTCTGCAATAATAATATGTATCTTGTGCTTTAATACTTGTAAATTAAGAGATTTTTAAAATATTGCATAAAATGATGGTATCTTGTGCCTAATAATTTGTATTTAAGAGTTTTTTATTCGTGTTTTATAATAGAGTAAATTACATTTTTAGTCCTTATGGTTTGTTGAAAATTTCTATTTTCGTCCTTATGGTTGTGAAATTATGATTTTCATCCCTATATTTTATAATTCATTACCTTTTTCATCCTTATGCTTTAATTTTTATTGCTTTTTTCATCCCTATGGTTTAGAATTCATTTCCATTTTAGTCCTTCATACTTATTGGGCCTCAGGAACGAAAATAGAAATGAATTGCAAACCATAGGGATGGAAACTGAAATTTCAAAACCACAGGGATGAAATTTGCATTTTTTAACAAACCACAGAGACTAAAAACGTAATTTATTCTTTATAATATAATATAGATTATATTTGATTTTCTATTAACATTCTATTTTCTTTATTACTATACATTATTATCACCTTTATTTTGGTGTAAATAATTTTAATTATTGCGTTCTAAAATGCAATAAATTATGTTAATAATCATGTTTATTGTTTTCTTGCAAATTAGTTATTGGAAATTGTTTAAAATAGCACACTTTGGTATATGAATTATTATTTTTAATTTGTTAAATATACATAAATACATTTTACAAAAACAAATACCTTTAAATCATAAAAAAATCAAAGTTCTATAGTTTCTTGTACTTAAGTTCTCGATTTCGAATCGACAATCAAATATATTGTTTCAAAAACCAATCACTTTAACCACCGGTTTACGAAGCATATAGAATCCTACGATGAAGGGTATTTTTGTCTTTTCATCTACTTTTTAAGACCACTCTTTTTCCTCTAAGCAATTCTTGTGGTCATCAAGTGACTCTTCACCATATCTATTATAGCTTTCACATGCGAAATGACAAAATTACCCTTAGAATAAGATTGATCACTCTCTCACTCCATGTGTTACAATCATTTGTGATCCCTAAATATCTTTCCATTTGGGCTTCCTGTACTTCAATTCTTCAAAGTAGATAACATTACCTCCACCAATCCTTATCTCATCTTCCAATCTTTTCTCTAAAGTTTGTATCTTTTTACTTTAAATGTTATTTAAATCACTAAAAATCATAATTATAAACCTATAAATTATATGTAATAAATTTTTGCATGTTGATCATGTAGAGAAAAAAAATGGATCCAAAAAAGTCATCCCCAGTGTTCCAACCAGCTCAAAGGGACGTCCGTGGCTCACTAGAAGTATTCAACCCATCAACCAACGAGTCCACCGCACAATTCCGGTCACAACCCAGTTGGCGGAGCTGGACGGAGCCACCGCAGAACCACCCGGAACCGCCACCACCGTCGCCGCCGCCACCGTCGTCGTCAACTGAAGTTAATGTTGATCATGAGATCAACAAGTCATGGATGGCTCTCAAAGATCCTAATCGGAATGAGGGTCCGCTGGTGACGATGCCGCCGACGCCACCGTCGCCACCTTTTGGTAAGGGTTCGACGGCGGCGGTAGTGGCACCGCAGTCACCGGGGGGGATACGGGGTGCGGCGGAACAAAGGGCGGCGGAGTGGGGGTTGGTTCTGCAAACGGACACCGAGACCGGTAAGCCGCAGGGGGTTAAAGTGAGGACCTCCGGCGAGGATCCGAATGCGAAACCCGGGTCAAATAGAAGGGATTCGGGTAACTCCGTTCAGAGTTCTAGTGATGTATCGGATGATGGATTGGGTAAGTTAATTGAATATTAATTTATATTCTAGAAGTAATTGTTTTAATTTAATATTACAAATTAACAAAAAAGTATTGATTTAAAAAAAATGTAGAAAAAGTGAATTATTCTATAATTATTTACATACCTTTGTGTTTTACAAAATTAACATTTATAATAATTTTATATTGTATTTTAGTTTTGAAAACAAATATAATGTTTTTTAATTTCATGAGAATTGTTATTTTGTTACGATCATTTATTGAGAAAAAAAAATTGTTAATCAAAGAGAATGTTTTTATGTATGTTTTCAAATTAATTATTGAAATTTCAGAAATCACATCAGATGATTTAATGATTAATAATAGGACTATTTTTAGTGATAATTATTTATGTGTGTGTAAAACATGTATATATATTCCACTCATTATTGATTAGTTTTTGAAATGAGAGCAGGAAAAGAGAGAGGATTTCCGAGAGTATCAGAGGACTTGAAGGATGCATTATCGACATTTCAACAGACATTTGTGGTTTCTGATGCTACAAAACCAGACTATCCGATTTTATATGCAAGTGCAGGTTTCTTCAAGATGACTGGTTATACTTCTAAAGAAGTAATCGGCAGAAATTGGTATAGTTTCTTTTCACTTTGTAATCTGTCTTTATTTCTATTATTGATTTAAAATAGGTAAACACCATATTAGATGCACAGTAATTACCAAATATATATATATATATATATATATGGCAAAATAAATATTTCTATACTGGGTTTGAGTGATCGGTCAATACTCTTTGGTTAATTTTTAATAAATAGTATTTTAATCATGATCAAAAAAATGATTTACTATAATAAAATAGGATCTATAGGACACCAAAAATGTTTAGGGGCCAAAATAAAATGTTTTTATACGATCAAACGTTTGTGTGTCTTATCTTAAGTTGTTGTAATAAGTTTAATAAACACATATTTGTTGTAGTGACTATTAAAATAATAATTTATAATAAAATATTTTTACCTTGAAGAAATTACTGTCTTAAATTTCATTTTTTCATCTACAAAACTTAATATTTTAAAGCTATCGTATTTCAGAATTTACATATACATTTGGGAATATTCATTCTTCCTTATTTGAATTAATTAACAAGCAGCCATGTATATAATGCAGTAGAATATAAAATTTTAAAAATGAAAATTTAATACAATAATTTACTACTAGTAAATAAGAATTTTATAGATTGTAAACATAAAATTTTCAAAAATGATAAATTAATAAATAAATAATGTGGGTTGCAGCCGGTTCTTGCAAGGTGCAGACACGGACCCAGAAGATGTGGCTAAAATCAGGGAAGCGTTGGCGAAAGGCACGACATATTGTGGTAGACTCCTAAATTACAAGAAGGATGGCTCCCCTTTTTGGAACCTTCTCACTGTTTCTCCCATCAAAGACGAATCTGGAAACACCCTCAAATTCATTGGGTCAGTCTCTCTCTCTCTTCCTCTCCCTAACCCCAGGTTTATACGAGAACAATAACCAAATAAGAAAACACGAAAACAGTTAGAATCACATAAATTTTTAGTACATCTATAAATCATTCGGGGTTCTAGTAGAGTAATTAATGGTATTTTATGGTTATAGGATCAAGAATTGTGCATCCTATACAATGAAGTCACACTAAGTTAGGAAAAAAAGTTAGGCAATCTAATAAGTTCTATCAATGAAATTGGACAACCTAGTAGGTCATGTAAGAAGTAATCGTTATGTTAACCTATTTATAGTACACTTTTAAAAATGTCTTATATAACAAGTTTTATAAAATAACTAATAGGAGTATACGACGTGACTTTTCAAAGTATCCTATAAAAATGCTAAGATTAAAGTTGCTTAATCAGCTTCCCCAATAGAAGCTTGTTTGGTCGTCTGACTTCGTCATAACTAATTATTGTAATGTTGTTTTATAAAATGAATAGTTCTTATAAAATTTGTCACAAAAAACCTAGTGCGTGATTATCTTCAGGCTTGGGTTCCTTTAGAGGCCACTTTTACTTGTTGGGTATATGACTGTGACCTACGTTTGATAACGTAATTATCAGTGGTCGATGGATATGGACAAATTTTTCTTTAGCATGATGAGCTCAGCTCCATCGTCGTCCTATCAAATCACACCCCATATGATTTGTACTATTTTGCCATCCTACTAAATAGTATTCGTTTAACCATACAAAATTAATTGCAGTATATTTTTTCCTCCAAAAGATCTGTATATGAAATAACTAGTGTACGTACGTACCTCCATCTGTTTTTCTCACGACAAAAACACGGACGTCTGAATAATCGACACGTTACAAGTTCATAACTAAACATGTCCACATTAAGGTTAGTTTAGTAATTTCACTCCATTTATTTGTTTCTATTTCATTACTTAGGCATGGTGGTCCATATATGGACCATTGGAACCACAATACTGTGAGTTGATGGGTGCATGGGGCCACCCTTGTCTTTATTTTTCATATGGCACTATATTTGGTGCACCTTTTCTCATTTTTCAATTTCTTAATAATATTTTTGGTGACCATTTATTTATCGTTACTATACGTGCTGTTCCATTCAACATAAAAATTCCAAAATTTGGCATGTGATTGCCACGTGCTCATCAGTTGTCCAAAATTTAAGGTTCTGATATGCGGGGCCAAATTATGACTACCATACAAACGAAAAGTAGTTTTGAGTTTTTGAATCACTATTAGTTTGTCACAATCTTTGTATTAAATGAAAAGAAAAGTTCATAAAAAATAAAAGAATTTTCTGTTTTTGAATAATTAAGTTATTGAACTTTTTTATTTCGAATGACTTCGTTTCTGAAGTTTTTTTAATTAAATAAACCGTTGAACTTGTAAAAGTTGGTTGCCTACATCTTTTTAAGTGAAAAAAAAACTACTTGTAATTGATTAGGAAAGTTTGAAGTGAAAAACATAAATTAGTTTTACTGTTCTCAAACCCTATGTCATTCAAATCCTACATCCAATGGCATCGCTCTCCCTCGCCACCCTCTGTCCATCACCATCCGTCGTCATCATAGCCCCCTACCATCGACCTCCCTCTTTTTTTATTTTTTTTGTCTTTCGATTCTCTTTCTTTTCCAACAATTTAACGGAGTATGTATAAACATATCAAAAAGATAGAAAAGCAAAATATATATATATATATATATCAAAAAAAGGGAGATCGATGACAGAGGCCAAAGATGATGGGTAGTGATGGAAAGTGGATGGCGGACCCAGGGGGAGTGATGGCATGGGTGTGAAGGTTTGGATAACAAAGAGTTTGAGAATGGTAAGACTAATTTAGGTTTTCGCAACTTTAAAACCTCCTAGCGGGTTACAAGTAATTTTTTTTAGGTTAAAAAGATGAAGATAACCAAATTTCTAAAAGTTCCATGGTTTACTTATGAATAAAAAAATATTCATGAACTTAATCATTCAAAATGAGAAAATTCAATTGTTTATTTATTCAAAAAACAGTTTAGAAACTTAATCTTTAGAATGAAAAAGTATTATAGGGTGTTTTTAGATTTTTCCCTAAAATAAACTTTAAAAAAAATCAGATAAAGGGTGATAGTTCAATTTTTGGGTCAATTGTGCAAATCATTGGGGCTACAACCTTTTAGAGCGATTCTATTGTGCTTAAGTATTCTAATAGAATATTTAATAAGACTTTAGGTTTATATGATAAAAAATACATTCTATAATAATGTATTGCTATAAATTGTTAGAGGATAAGAGAACCAAAAACAGAGCAACTGCAACCAAAGACAAGAGCGATCACAAGCCTAGAGCAAGCCGAATTTTTTTTTATTTACGTTCAACATGTAGGAATAGTGTAATTAGAGAATTTTGTTTACAATTGGGAATTTAGAATAGGTTTATTTATTTTAATATATAGACCATATTATATGCATCTCTTTTATGTCAAAATCAGATCAAATTAGGTATTGAGAATGTAAAAATTAAGTCATGATGTTGATGTATGCAAGGAAGAAATTAGTATATAGGGTAGTATTAATCGTCTCTAAATTATGGAACTTTTATATATTTGACATATATTTATTAATTGATCATTTAAACTATTTTTTGTTTATATAAATAAGTTTAAGTAAATTTGTTAAATTTTTATTTATGTATTTTATTTAGCTATAATAATTTTTTATGTACATTAATTAGTTTTAGTTATAAATTAGTTAAATTTATACTTTTATATTTTATTATAACAACACATTTAATTTAGCATCTAGTTTTACAACTTTTTATATTATTAAAATTTCAGCCAATCAACACAAAATATATATCAAAATTAATTTTTATTCGAGTTAAAGAGGTTCATTAAAATGTGTTAGTGTATTTCAACATGAACTATTTTTAACCTACCAAGATGCATTTTAACACATCTAATTAGAGATGACTTACGATATATTATGACACTTTACCACTTTTACACATCGATCGAAGATGACCTTTAACAACCATGTTTTAGCTTTGGTTTGGTGGGGCAACAATTTGTCCATTTATATATTGCTAGATAATATTATTATTATTGATGATTTTGTGTATGTCTATAATTGATGATCTTGGAGAATTTTTATGTATTAAATACTAGTATCTCTTGTATTACATGTTAGTTTTAAAATCATAAAAGAACCGTTAAGTTTTTTTTCGTACTTGTTGAAAGTCCTATTTTTACAAACGCTTCATGAATTGCAGTTTGGGTACTTTATTAGGATGTGTAACACATTATTGACCGTTAAGTGTCTTAAAAGACCCATTTTATGATATTATGACAGGGAGCAATTGAAATAAGTTATTTCTAAATTCAAGAACACGAGTATATATAAGAATATTTGTCGTGATATGTATGAATTGCGTTAAATTCATAAGCTATTGTATGATGAATACGTATTATCGAATAATTTGATAAACGATGTTCGATTTTTCGTGTGTATATATAGAATGCAAGTAGAGGTGAGCAAGCATACAGAAGGTACCAAAGAAAAGATGCTCCGCCCAAACGGGTTGCCGGAATCTTTGATCCGATATGATGGTACGTACTCCATTTTTCCTCTTTTTATACAAGTAATTTGTCCACAATGCACACGTACATAAAAACAAGGAAACATCTTAAATTACTTGTATGCATATGTGGATACCATATAGATGAATGTTTATTACTGTTTTCTCTTTTTGTTGATCTGATTGATTTGATGGAAATCTTGCAGCTAGGCAAAAAGAGATGGCAAGTAGCTCGGTGACGGAGTTGGTGGAGGCGGTGAAAAGACCAAGATCACTCAGTGAGTCCACCAATCGCCACCCGTTTTCGAAGAACAGTGGCGATCAAGACACGGCCAATGTGGTGGGTTTTGGGCGGCGAAACTCTGCAGAGACTAGGTTTCCTCCACCACCACCACCTCCGGCCCGGCGAAACTCACATGCCGGAGTAAGGACCATCACCACCATGCAGTCGATCGACGAGCTCCCTGAAAAGAAGCAGAAAAAAACGAAACGACTTTCTTTCATTGGGTACTCAACACCGTCTCTTGCTACAATAATATCGGCTTTTTAGAACACTCGTTGTTACTAGACGTCTTAATAGAATACTTATCGAGAGACCTTAAACCAACAACCATGTGTTGTATATAATGATGATGTTTTAATAATTTGTTAGGACAAATTTAGACGACCTAACAAATTCTATTAAGACAATCGAGTAAGACACAAGTCTTATTAGTGTTTTTATATGACACTCTTGAAAAATGTTATTTACAAAATTGTAGAACAATTTGCAAAAGTGTCATATGGAAACGTTAATTAATAAAATAAATTATTTACAGATTGTCTAGTTTCGTCGATAAAATTTGTTAGGTCGCATTAATTTGTGCTAAAAACTTATTTTAACAATGTTGTATATGACTCAATGTTTACTACAACAAAATTGGGTTTATACGATGACACCAATTTTTAAGAGTCCTAATAAATTGATTTCTAAGACTTAATTTATAGGACCAAAAGACAAAACATCCTATCTAAAGGTGTTGTAATTTATAGGACTTTTTTTGGACGTTTTAACAAGTTGTTTAGAACACTTTTAAGATAAAGCGTTGCATTTGCTATTTTATAGGGCAGTTTTGAAAAACTGTCATATAAACCCATCTTTTTATATGGCACTTATAAGACAGTTTTTCGAATGTGTCCTATGATATATATATATATATATATATATATATATATATATATAGCTAATACGATGTCTTTTATAATTATAAAAATGTCCTAAAAAACTTGTTACGACTCCCAAAAACGTTCTATAAACTTATTACAATGTCTTTAGATATGATAATTTATCTTTTGATCCTATAAATTATGTATTATAAAATGGTCTATTATGACGCACATAATTTTTTGGTGTTCTGTAAACCCAATTTTGCTGTAATGGTTGTCGGTCTTGTAAACGTGAAAATACATATCAAATCATGCTGATGCATGTGTGTATGAAATAGGATTAAAAAGAAAAACAGAAAAAGTAGCAAAGAATTCGACGATGGATTCGAAGGAGACGTTAACATTCAGGATACTGATGGTGAGGTTGACGATGAAGATGATGAATTTGAGCGTAATAAGGACGATCAATTTAGGCCAGAAAGCTTGGATGACAAAGTACGAAAGAAAGAAATGAGAAAGGGTATTGATCTTGCAACAACGCTTGAACGTATAGAGAAAAACTTTGTCATCACCGATCCACGACTTCCCGATAATCCCATTGTAAGTCTAGTACTTTACCGAATTACCAACCTAGATATGATAAATTACCTGCTAGATATGTGGAATCTCATTAGATTACTCTAAAAAACCATTGAGCTGGGAAGGGGTTCGTGAAAGGTTTTGAGCGAACTTACTACCACATGATATAGGCAACGGAAGCATATTTAAAATTATCATCTATGGCAATACAAACTAACAACTTTTCAGGATACATATGTTATAGATGATTAACTACAAAAGAATGAACCAAGATTACTTACTTGTTTATTGTAATTGTCGAAAACCACAATGATAAATCAAACCTTTGATCTCGCTTCTTGGATATTAAGGACCAATAGTATGAATCCCTCTAGTGGCTTACACTTAAGAACACCAAATGCCAACAATCTAGAAGAGGTTTAAACCTTAAACCCTTATTAGGGTTTACGATTTTGGAAGAGAGGGAGAGGGGATTGACGGCCACAAGAGAGAGAGAGAGGAAAAACTTGTTAGGGTTTGATCCCTAGCAATTTATTTATAACCACTTTTCTGCTTCTCTATTTTACACTTAGCCCCCTTGAACCGATAAGCTCGTTAAAACTATTTTAACCAATTATCATTTATCCCCTGTATTTTAT
The DNA here is from genome assembly GCA_954870635.1 of Arctium minus. Taxonomy (NCBI): domain Eukaryota; kingdom Viridiplantae; phylum Streptophyta; class Magnoliopsida; order Asterales; family Asteraceae; genus Arctium; species Arctium minus. The sequence continues at coordinate 47,475,555 of OX941096.1, forward strand.
ATATATAATTAATCTAATTAATTATATTTTAGCTTATAATTAATTTATCATCAAATGACAAATTAATAAACTAATTGTTTCCCTTTATCATTCTGATTGTTTATTTGGGTCTTAAGGGCAACCTAAAAGGACTAGGCTATTATTAGAAATATGACCAATAGTTAATGACTCTAGACACTATATCCAACAGTCTCCCACTTGAACAAGTTATTAACTCTATTTGGTTCAATACTTTCAAATAATCAGCAGATAGCAAGCCATCCAATGCAACTGCCGAACTCTAATAAAGATTCGGTCTTATATAATTGATTTAATGTTCCTTTGTTCTACAAGATATCATATGAACCTGAGATATGGATAAATGTCTATCTCATGGATCAAGATTATGTTTCCCGATTTCCGATATGTGTTGAAATCTTCAGACTACTCAATCGAACACATCAATTCTAGTCAGGGTTTGGCCAAACACTTAATGTCAACGCCAAATCATCGAGGGGCCCATGGATATCGATTCTCCTATTTAGGCAGAAGGAACAAATAAACTTTGACTACACAGTTCATTTCTACTCATCATATTATACATGGACATACCCTGTATAGCTGCCAGTTACGGTCAACGTTGGAGCACACCAAAGCATAACAAAATCCTAGAGCAGAACTCTATGTATCTCCGTTTGAAAAACATAAAATATTATTATCTCAAAATTACTCTGATTTAATCCATGAAGTAAACTTTTGAGTGTGGGTTGTTCCAATACTCAAATCACTATTAAGTACTCATGAGTGTTAGTTGCATTCTCTATGTTTCTAACACTCCATGACAGTCTTGAATCACTACTTACTTCCAGGAGTATGAATGACTGTAGAGGTTTAAGTAAATTAATACTCAGGAAGTTGGTTCTAAACATGCAAAACGAAACACGATAATAAATTAAATGTAAATGGACGCAATCCAGCATATATTATAATCTCCAAATCAAATACAATTTATTGTGTTTTAATACATCAAACTAACAACTAAAACATTCAAGGTATATTGATAATTCTAATACCTATGGCTTAAGTATGATACTCATGTTTGGGTCGAGTTAATGCTTTCGTGAAAGGATCCGTCGGATTCTCTTCAGTCGGCACTTTACTCACCACGATCTGATTTTCCTCAACCTTGTGTCGCACAAAGTGATATTTCCTCTCTATGTGCTTTGACTTCCCATGGTCTTTAGGTTCTTTAGTCAATGCGACTGCACCTTCGTTATCACAGAAGACTTCAATGGGTTCATTGATGCTTGGTACAACGCCCAGATCACCTATGAAATTCCTCAACCATTCAGCCTATTTTGCTGCTTCACTAGCTGCAATATATTCTGATTCACACGTGGAGTCAGCCACCGTGTCCTACTTGGAACTTTTCCAAGTCACGACCTCACCATTCAATAAGAACACACATCCTGACTGCGAGCAGGAATCATCCCGATCTGTCTGGAAACTCGCATCAGTATAACCTGTTACTCGTAATTCATCTTTTCCACCGTAGACCAAGAACACATCTTTAGTCCTTCGAAGATACTTAAGAATGTTCTTTACAGCCATCCACTGACTTTCGCCTGGGTTCCCTTGATATCTACTCACCATGCTTAAGGCAAATGAGACATCAGGTCTAGTACATGTCATGGCATACATGATCGATCCTATAGCAGATGCGTATGGAATTCGACTCATCCTGTCCAGTTCTTCACTAGTGTTGGGACATTGATCTTTACTCAATATTATGCCATGTGGCATGGGCAAATACCCTTTCTTGGATTCACTCGTATTGAATTTCTTCAATATCTTATCCAAGTATGTACTTTGGCTAAGTCCAATTAAACGCTTGGTTCTATATCGATAAATTGTTATTCCAAGTATGTATGCTGCATTTCCCAAATCTTTCATGGCGAAACATTTCCTGAGCCAGACCTTTACATCTTGCAACATCGGAATATCGTTTCCTATGAGTAGTATGTCATCAACATACAAGACTAGAAATACAACATTACTCCCACTAGCCTTAACATATACGCACGACTCATCTTCGCTTCGAGAAAATCCAAACTCCTTGACCTCTTCATGAAAAAAAATATTCCAGCTACGAGACGCTTGTTTAAGTCCATAAATGGATCTTTCAAGCTTACACACCTTATCTGGATGCTCGGTATGTACAAAACCTTCAGGTTGTGCCATATACACATCCTCATCAAGTTTCCCATTAAGGAAAACGGTTTTTACATCCATTTGCCATACTTCATAGTCATGAAATGCAACTATGGCAAGTAATATCCTGATAAACTTAATCTTTGCCACTGGTGAGAAGGTTTCATCATAATCAATCCCTTGAGTTTGAGTGTAATCTTTCGCAACCAGTCTAGCCTTGAATGTGTGCACATTCCCATCCATGTCAGTCTTCTTTTTGAAGATCCACTTACACCCAACTATCTTGTGACCTGGTGTATGATCAACCAATTTCCAAACTTGGTTATCATACATAGATTGAATCTCGCTCTCCATGGCCTCTTTCCATTTAGCAGCCTCAGGATCTGCCATCGCTTCCTTGTAGTTGGATGGCTCATCTGTACTATCAAATGTTTTATTATTGACTAGTGTATCTCCTTCCTTTGTAATATGAAAACCATAATAAAAATCAGGAGGTCGATTAACTCTACTAGTTCTGCGAAGAGGCGGTGGAGGTATGTTAGTTTCCTCAACAGGTGGTTCAACCTCATGTTGAGGGCTAGTGTCAACTATAGGTTCATCATTGGTTGTTTCTTGAATTTCTTCAAGATCAATACTACTCCCACTATCCTCTTTGGAAATGAGCTCCCTTTCCTGGAAGACTCCCCTTCTAGCTACAAATATTTTGTTCTCAGAAGGTTTGTAAAATATATATCCAAATGATTTGTAGGGATAACCAATGAACCGACACTTCTCTGCTCTAGGTTCTAGCTTGTCGTTAGTTTCATGCCGAACGAAGACTTCACAACCCTAGACCTTTATATGTGTTAACGAGGGATGAGTCCCAGTCCACATTTCAGAGGGTGTCTTTGCAACCTTTTTAGTTGGAACGAGGTTTAAGATATGAGCTGCAGTTTCCAAGGCATAGCCCCAGAATGATATTGGAAGTGTAGCATGACTCATCATGGACTGAACCATAACAAGTAGCGTTCAATTTCTTCTCTCAGCAACACCATTGAGTTGTGGTGTTCTGGGAGGAGATAATTGCGAAACTATTCCACAATCCCTTAGATAGTCGTAGAATTCATGACTTAAGTATTCTCCACCCCTGTCGGACCGGAGCATCTTGATCTTGTTGCCCAGTTGGTTTTCTACTTCATTTTTGAATCCTTTGAATACTTCAAAGGTGTCCGATTTGCTTTTCATCAAATAGATAAATCCATATCTATTGAAATCGTCAGTAAAGGTAACGAAGTATCTCTCACCGTTTCTCGTGGCAGATCTGAACGGTCCACATACATCTGTGTGGATTAAGTTCAACAGATCCTTACCCTTTTCCATTTTTCCTTTGAAAGGTACTTTTGTCATCTTACCAAGTAAGCAAGACTCGCATTCTTCATCCGACTTTAAGTTAAATGATTCCAAGATCCCGTTCGATTGGAGCTTGGTGATGCGTTTCTTGTTTATGTGGCCAAGACGATGATGCCATAACGACGACTTATCAAATTCACTATTGGAGGAACCAACATTTAGAATTAAGTTATTATTATTTCTACCAGCACAAATCACGCTTTCATACACACCATTACAAGGAGAGGCTTTAAAATAAAAACAACCATGTTTATAAACCAAAATGCAACCATTATCAAATTGAAATTCAAAATCATCCTTGTACAATGCATGAAAAGAAATAATATTTCGAGCCATTTCCGGCGAGTAGCAACAATCTAATAACTTTATTGAAAAACCACTACTAAGCACGAGCTCAAAATCTCCAATCTTGGTAACAGCGACAGTCATCCTGTTTCCCATGATCAGATTTAGCTCCCCATGTTTCAACGTCCTACTTCCCTTTAGTCCCTGAAAATTAGAGCAAATGTGAGTACCACATCCCGTATCAAGGACCCAAGAGTTAGAAATCGAAGTACTATGGAGTTCAATCATAAAAATACCTGAGGTGCCACACCCTTTGACCTTGTTCTTTTTCAAGTTCTCCAGATATTTTGGGCAACTTCTCTTCCAATGGCCCTTTTCTTGACAGTAAAAGCATATGGCCTCTTTAGGATCACTTATAGGTGGTATGTCAGAAGAATCAACTTTTCTCTTAAGGCCTTGGTTGCGAGGAACAACTTTAGCCTTTCCCTTCCCTTTGGGATGAGAAACTTTCTTCTTCTTACAACCACCTTCCCTAATGGCCAGGACGGGAGCAGTTGAGTGAGCACTTTGGGTCTTACCCATACTTGCTTTAGCAGATCTCGACATGTCATGGAGCTCCATCAAGGTCTTGTCCATATTGTTCATATTGAAGTTCACTATGAACTGTTTATATGCCCTACTAAGAGAGTTTAGCACCATGTCAATGGCAAGCTCTCTTGGGAAATCGACACCTAGATTGCCCAACCTGTCAATGTACGCTTTCATATTTTGCACATGCGCACATACAGGGGCACCGTCCTGTTGCTTACATTCCACAAGCGATTTTACGACTTGGAACCTTTCTTGCCTCGCTTGCTCCTGAAACATTTCACGAAGCTGCTCATTTAGTTCAAACGCCCACATGTTCTCGAATCTCTTTTGAAGTTCCGGGGACATGGACGCCAACATGAGACACACGACTTTTGTGGATTCTGCGAATTGTTTGTTATATTCAGTAACTGCTTCAGGGCTTGCATCATCATTAAGTATAGGAAGATCCTCATCGAGCAAATATTCTTTGTCTTCGTACCTCAAGGCAATTCTCAAGGCACGAATCCAATCCAAGTAGTTTGGCCCAGTCAGCTTATCTTTACTTAGGATAGAGAGTAACGTAAGGTTGGATGTTGAGTGAGTAGGAGGAGGACGAGGAAGATTTTCAGCCATCTGTAGATATAGTTTTAGTTAGTTTGATATTTATTTACCCGAAAATATTTAACAAGGTTAGGATCCATATTTTACTCTATGATGCGAAAAGGGATGCCGTAATCACATCACAAAGTTATTTAGGTAAACAAATGCTATTTGTTAATTTCATTCACTATGAAACTCCTAGGTCTTTTGAGATTCATTGATTTATGTCAATGGCATGTTAATCTCGATTATGCTTATCTTCTATTTGTGACTGGGATGCCGAGGATCACAAACTAGATAGTGAATCGACCATGGAAAAACACATGGACCCCTCGGCTCAAGTACGCTTGAGAATCACGAGCGCCACATCATTTTCGACTATAGTTTCACATTAACGTGTCGGCAAACTGCACACGCTCCGTTAACAAACTATAAGAATATGTGTGTTCTTTTCATGGGTAGCATAAGACTTTCACATTTCTTAGTATATCTAAAACGGGATTTTAGTTTTATACTTCATAGTTAATACTTTTAACTTGTCACATTGACCTATCAAACCTTTTCGGTAATTCCACTAGTCCACACAAGAGGCGGTGAGTATGGTAACACATGGCGTTTTAAAAACCATTGACTCATTCGGCAACCATATTATAGGCAACCTTCTTAAACCCCCTTAGAGTGCTTATAGTGAGTACGCATAGTCTCGGTTTGACTATCAATGTATAGTTTAATTTTATATATATAATTAAGGTCTATTATATATATATATATATATATATATATATATATATAAATTGAATGGAATTTTAAACCAATTTAAAATTATGATTATCTAATTAATTCTAATTAACCATGTGAGGACACATTTAATAATTAATATAATCGTTTCCATAATTAATTCCAATTAAACATGTAAGGATACATGTTAATAATTAATGTAGATATTTAAAATTATGATTATCTAATTAATTCTAATTAACCATGTGATGACACATTTAATAATTAATATAATTGTTTCCATAATTAATTCCAATTAAACATGTAAGGATACATGTTGATAATTAATGTAAATATTTGACATACATTTTATATTCACTATATAAATAATGTTAATATTTATCTTACAATATTATTCAAACTTAAATATATATATGTAAGATTATCTATTCAATATTTGCCAAAACTCAAATTTATGTATCTAACTAGCCAAAAAACAATTAGGGTTTAACATTACATAAAAAAACGGCTACCCTATACCCTTTAGGGATTTTGATAAAACTTACAGGATTTAAACAAAACATAATCGCTAATAATACAAATCTTATATGCAAGTTAAAAACCTTAGTTTCTAAAAATTAGGTTTTGAGGTCATGACCATGAAACCCTAACTTAGGGATTAAGCAATCCAATGGATATATTTTTTTTTGAAATCGAAATTGTAACCTCAAACCCTATTTTTCGTAAACTTTAAACCAACACAAATAGTTTTGCAAATCAAATTGAAACTACTTTTGAGCTAATATCTAAAAACTATGACTTTGATACCACTGAAAGGTTTTGAGCAAACTTACTACCACATGATATAGGCAATGGAAGCATATTTAAAATTATCATCTATGGCAATACAAACTAACAACTTTTCAGGATACATATGTTCTAGATGATTAACTACAAAAGAATGAACCAAGATTACTTGTTTATTGTGATTGTCGAAAACCACAATGATAAATCAAACCTTTGATCTCGCTTCTTGGATGTTAAGGACCAATAGTATGAATCCCTCTAGTGGCTTACACTTAAGAACACCAAATACCAATAATCTAGAAGAGGTTTAAACCTTAAACCCTTATTAGGGTTTACGATTTTGGAAGAGAGGGAGAGGGATCGACGACCACAAGAGAGAGAGAGAGAGAGAGGGAAAACTTGTTAGGGTTTGATCCCTAGCAGTTTATTTATAACCACTTTTCTGCTTCTCTATTTTACACTTAGCCCCTTGAACCGATAAGCTCGTTAAAACTATTTTAACCAATTATCATTTATCCCCTGTATTATATATATATATATATATATATATATAATTAATCTAATTAATTATATTTTAGCCTATAATTAATTTATCATCAAATGACAAATTAATAAACTAATTGTTTCCATCATTCTGATTGTTTATTTGGGTCTTAAGGGCAACCCAAAAGGACCCTGCTATTATTAGAAATATGACCAATAGTTAATGACTCTAGACAATATATCCAACAGTTCCAACATATATCGAAGTAGAAAGTTTACCCGCATCTGATAATGTTGTACGTACGTAGTGTGATGGCATTTTTGTTCCATTGCATTAGTGACGAAAATCCACTACAAAACAAATGACTATCACCGACGGAAAAATCCGTCGGTGAAAGTCGGATCCGTCGGTAACCTCTGTCGGATTAAACGTCGTCGGCGACGGTAATCCGTCGGTAATATCCGATTCAATCAGTAATCCGTCGGTAATTACCGACGGATTTCGACCGTCGGTAATATTTCGTGGGATTTGCTCATTTTTATAGTAGTGATCTATTTCGTCACAAAAGATTTTCAGTATGGTTTTTTATGCTATTTCATCTTGTATTAGACAAAAATTTACGAATTTCTAACATTTTCGAGATCATTAAATCTCTAGATCTTTGCGTCCGATAGCTTCTTAGAGCTGACGGAATATAGCCGTGAAGAGATCTTGGGAAGAAATTGCAGGTAAGCGACAAAAACATTTCAAAACAATGATTTGTTCTAACAAAGAACGTTTCCTTTCATAAATTTTCAGCAACAGTTACTCAAATACTTAAGATGCCTTAAAATGGACCGTTGGATGCTTTTTGCTGAATTTTTTTGTGATGAATTATAATCATCTTCCATCGTAATTTTGTTATATTTTTTTTATCAAAGATTTCTTCAAGGGCCGGAAACTGATCCCTCGACCGTCAAGAAAATAAGAGATGCAATCGATAACCAAATAGAGGTTACCGTACAACTCATCAATTATACAAAAAGCGGTATATATACACACAACTATATTTAAGATATCGCAAATATCATAAAACTTATAAGAATACATCTGTTTCTTTATTCATCGCTAAATCTCCTTCCGTCGCAATCAATCAGGCAAAAAGTTTTGGAACTTGTTTCATCTGCAGCCGATGCGTGATCAAAAGGTACGTACCATTTCTAAGAGGTCTAACGAGCATATGATGCTCAGGAAATGCTCAGAACGCATTCCTTCAGATGCATCGACGGGTTTTTAGAAAACCTGTCAATGGATCTTTTGAATTATTCTGAGCATTTCCTCTGAAGAAATCTTTAGGGTTTTAAGTTAAAAGATAGATATAAAAATTGTATCTATTTTATGTCCTATAGGGAGAAGTACAATACTTCATTGGAGTGCAATTAGATGGAAGTCAACATGTTGAGCCACTTCACAATTGTATCCCTGAAACTACTGCTAAAGATGGTGCAATTCTGGTAACTAAAATCTGATCAGAAACCCTGATATCCTGCCTATACTTACAATAAAATTGTATCTATATAAACGGAATGTGGGCGTGTTTGATGGTTGCAAAAGCATCGTGTTTCGGCTATTTTTCAGGTGAAAGAGACTGCAGAAAACGTCGATGTAGCAGTACGAGAACTTCCAGATGCTAATATGGTAAAATCCTGAACATAAAACTAGTTAGGAAAGATATTTCTAATCCGATATTATAATAGAATACCGAGTAATTTTTTTTGATTATACGCAGAGCCCGGATGATTTATGGGCAAAACATTCGAATCTGGTTCACCCGAAGCCGCATAGAAGGGATACCACAGCCTGGAAGGCTATTTTGAAGGTACTACCGACACTACAAATTCGGTTTTATAAGATGTTAAATATGTTTAAATGTCCTAATACACTATTTTATAGGACTTTAGTTTATAAGACGAAACAATTGTGCGTACTATGTAATAATGTAAATATGTTACAATATGTTGATCGTTGGGTCGTTTTTGAGCAATCTAACAAATTTTTTAGGACTATTTTGAAATAAAACTTTCTATTAGCTTTTTTATATGATATTATTTGAAAATTTGTCGTATAAAAACAAATGTTTTATAAAAAGATATGTTTATAGGACATTTTCATGATTGTCCTATAAAAAAAGCCAATTATCACACTTCATTTAAAAAATGTTCAAAATAAAATTTGTTCTGACGTTCATGTTACATAACTTATTGCAACACCTTTACATAGGACGTACATTTTTTTAATTCATAAACTTAAGTCGTATAAAGTATTGCGTTAGAACATTTAAATATATTTGGCTTCCTATAAAAACCGATTTTAATTTGATATATTTGCTACAAAACAAATGACTTTCACCGACACGGAAAAATCCGTCGGTAGTCCGTTGGTAACCTCTGTCAGATTAAACGTCGTCGGCGATGGTAACACCGACGGATCCGTCGATAATATCCGAATCCGTCGGTAAGAACCGACGGATTTCGACCATCGGTAATATTTCGTGGGATTTGCTCATTTTTCTAGTAGTGATTGGGATATTGTATCTGATTACCTAATGTCCGATTTATGTAGGTTATAGAAAGTGGAGAGAAGTTAGGATTGAAGCATTTTAGGCCCATAAAACCTCTAGGATCCGGCGATACAGGCAGCGTTCATTTGGTCGAGTTATGTGGAACCGGAGAACTTTTTGCGATGAAAGCAATGGATAAAGGTGTCATGATCAACCGTAACAAGGTTAGAACATCGACCCAATATTCCATCGCCAAAGTTTCCTACCATTTCTACTCCTCCATTTCCGTGACAAACTCACAAAATTTGGCGTATTTTTTTCACACGAAATAGGTGCATAGAGCTTGTGCCGAAAGGGAAATCTTGGATATCTTAGACCATCCGTTTCTTCCAGCATTATACGCTTCATTTCAGGTTAATTCCCGTATTTGGTTTTCGATTAATTAGTAGAAATTTTAGTTTTCTAGAAATCCTTCTAAGAGTTGTTGTAATTTCTAGAAATTCCGTCAACTTGTAACAAACGAAAATATTGTTTACAGACACCAACTCATGTTTGTTTGATCACCGACTATTGTCCTGGCGGAGAACTTTTTATGCTTTTAGACAGACAACCGATGAAGGTCTTGAAGGAAGATGCTGTAAGGTATACACTCTAATTGAACATCAAGATTATTAAGGCCAAAGGGTGGTTCGATTTCTATAATTCGTATTATTCCAATGGATTAATTATTTTAACAAAAAAAAAATCCTATTCTTTTCGTTATAGATTCTATGCTGCCGAGGTGCTCGTGGCGCTAGAGTACCTTCATTGTCAAGGTAGGCCAATAGTTTCCGATCATTTCAAAAGTAAAATATATAATAATCAAATCCCATCAGCAATTATATGATACGAGACATATTTGACGTCCTATAAAGTCAATTCTGCTGTAGTGTCAGATGTTTCTTAAAACGTTTAATGAATCTTGTAAATTGGTGTTGCAGGTATTATTTACAGAGATCTGAAGCCAGAAAATGTATTGATACAAAGTACTGGGCATGTAGCATTGACAGATTTTGATCTTTCCTGCTTGACATCTTGCAAGCCTCAGGTATATATCTCTAAGTTTTTTTTTAAATTTTATTTTGGGTCGTCCTACATATATACAGGTTTTATGGTTTGTGCCTACTTTATGTTGGATTTCAACATGCCCCCTTAACAGAGGCTAGACAGTGCCTCCTAGATGTCCCCGGCTCTGATATCATGTTAGAATACGTTAAACCCCTTTCAATCTCTCTTTATAACAACTTTTATAGAGGAGGTTTATACAAACACACACACACATATATATATATATATAGAATGAGAGAGAGAGAGGTGAATATTAAAACCAAAACACCTTCATTTTACGAAAACAAAGAAATTGGGTTTATATATATAGGACGCCAAAAGTTCTCTGATTGTCCTAATAGACTGCTTTATAGAATTAAGTTTACAGGATCAAACGATAAAACATCATGTTTAAAAATGTTGCAATAAGTTTATATGACGTTTTTGGACACCTTAACAAGTGTTTTAGAACATTTTTAAAACAAAGTGTCGTATTAGCTATTTTATAGGACAATATTTGAAAAATGTCTTATAAAAACAAGAAATATATAAACAAATGTGTTTATAGGACATTTTTCAAAAGCATCCTATAAAATAGCTAATACGTACTTTATTTTTAAAATGTCCTAAAATTTTTGTTAAGATGCCCAAAGGCATCCTATAAGCTTATAACAACACTTATCGACACTTTTGTTGTTTGATCCTATAAACTTATAAAATGATCTGTTAAGATATTTAGAGCATGTTTGTTACCAGCTTAATGGAACTCATAGTTTATTCGGTCATTTATACATGACTGTTTGGTAGTGCCTTAATGATATAGAAAGTAGCTAATTCAGTAAGATTTTAGCGGAGAGCTTTATGCAGAAAGCCAAATTTTGTCCAAACGTGTCTCTCCGAGTTAAAAAAAACTGCTTCTTTCATCTATGAAAAAACCCTCCCAAACAAAAACATTTCCAATCTACAAGGATAGATTAATCCACACATACAGGACTTAAATGGAAAACCAACTAAACAACCCCTTAGACAATGTAAACGTCCTATAAACCCAATTTTGTGGCAGCACAAAAACCGAATAGTCACTGATATCATCCTAGATTATGTTCTACGTAAATTTTCGATGCTTATGAAACCTTTTAAATTTCTTTATTCAGCTTTTGATTCATGAAGTAAGTGAAAAGAAGAAGAAAAAGAAGCATCAGAAAGGTCAAGAGAATCCAATTTTCATGGCGGAACCAGTGCGGGCATCAAATTCATTCGTTGGAACCGAAGAGTATATTGCTCCGGTTTGTCCATTTATCGATCGATCCCCTTCCTTCCCGGTTCAATTTTTCAGATAATTTTTAGATTTTTTTGCAAATTTTCAGGAAATTATAAGTGGAGCTGGACATTCTAGTGCAGTGGATTGGTGGGCTCTTGGTAAATTTTCTACTTTTTTTTTTTTTTTATCAATTTTTATCTATAGATTTTTCTAGTTTTGTAGCAATGGCTAGATTTCTGGTTGCGACCGTAGGTATTCTTCTGTACGAAATGTTTTACGGGTACACGCCGTTTAGAGGAAAGACGAGGCAAAGAACATTCGCCAACGTTCTTCATAAAGATCTCAAGTTTCCTGGTAGCATGCCGGTGCGTTTTTTTCCTTCAGAAATGCCCATACGAATATCTAACATAAACTACAAATCACACTACTACAATATCGAGTTTATAGGGCACAAAAATTTATCCAAGTGTCCTAATAGACTGTTTTATAGGAGTTGAGTTTATTAGACCAAATAACTGTGTCCTATGTAAGCATTGCAATAAGTTCATAAAACGTTTTTGGACATTTTAATAAGTTTTTTAGGCTTATTAGCTTTTTCGCAAGACACTTTTGAGAATCGTCCTAAAAACACATTTTTTACGGGATACTTGTTTTATCATATAAAAAAAATTAGGATGCTTTAATTGAAAAGTGTCCAAAAAACATATTAAGGCGATAAAAGTATCATATAAACTTATTGCAACGCTTTTACATATGACGCACAATTGTTTGATCTTATATAACAGTTTATTATGTCACATTGGGCATTTTTGGCCTCGTATAAGCCCTGGTTTTGTTATGGTGCCATGTTCCGATATATAACTTTTCAATATCAGAAAGGATGATATGATTAACGAAACTAAAATTAAAAGAATTTGGATGTAATGCAGGTAAGCCTCCAAGCTAAGCAGTTGATTTATAGATTGTTGCATAGAGATCCAAAGAACCGGTTGGGTTCACGCGAAGGTGCAAGCGAAATAAAACGACACCCTTTCTTTCGTGGTATCAACTGGGCTTTAGTTCGTTGCCAGGTGACGCATTCAAATTTTAGTTTTCATTTGTTTTTCTTTTGTCGGGTGATTGTCCATACGCATACGTTATCAGTTTCATTCACTGATTTAGAAGGTTGTAAGCATTTGAATACACAGTTTTTTAACTGCTTGGCTCATTTTAGTGTTTGCTAATTTTTACATTTTTTAGGGACCTTACTCGTTAATTTATATAAACTACAAGGACCAAATTTGAGTCTCAACTATTAATTCCATTTACATGATTCTTGCAGAACCCTCCAAAGTTGGAGACTCCTGTGTTTAATGGAACAGAAGATGAAAAAGTCAAAGATGTTGACCATGGACTTGAAGACTTGGAGAATAATGTGTTCTAAGAGTTCTGGAAGGTGTGTGTGTGTGTGTGTGTTTTTTTTTTTGCATTTATGAAATTCAATAAGGATAGAAATAATGGTTTTAAATTGTGAATTCTATTTTCTTTATTTTTTAAAGCTTTTTTGTCTATTTATAGTTTAAAGAAATAAAAGAAAATCCAAACATTATCTGTGTAATGTTTTTTTATTTATATAGTTTATAGAAATAAATGAAATGCGTATATAAAGTATTCACGTTGTTATTTTTAAAACTTAATTTTATCATTTATAAAACATTAAGTATAAATTTTTAATGTATATAAAAAAATTAATTTTTAAATTATTTGTATTTGATATTTAAATGCTAAGAACAGAATTTATGAAATCATTTATCACCCTTAACCAAATAAATAACAGAATATTTGAGATTTTTGGAAACCTTATATCACAATTGATCATTATAAAAAAAAATCATAAAAAAAAATTTAAAAACTATTCAATTTGGGTTTATAATTAAATTTAACATTTTGTTGTATCACCACATGCACTTCTAATCATTCTTTATTAAGACCCTAAATATCATGCGCAAAGGTGATATTGTGATAGTACTATCAGAGTATTAACGTCCTAAACAAGCTCCATTTACCGATGATCAATGCTAAGAACATCTCCAATCGAAGGTTCTTAAATTTGGTAGATTGGTTCATGAAATTTTTATACCACTGAAACTTTGAAAGGAAGTGGCACATGCCAACGTAAAAGGAGAAAGGTTTATAAATATGAACCGGTTCTTCATCAAAATGGTGGGAACCAATCCAATTAAATAATAATAAATAATTATAATTTACGTCATATATCCATTCATGGTTATGATCTAACACACGGTTTAAATAGTTGGACTCTCTAAACTCGTTAGAGCATTTTCAATATATTTTATAAAATATATTAAATATTTTAATAATATAATTAATGTTGTAATCTTTAAAATAGAGAAGTGGCTCTCATTTCATCCATCAAAGCAAGAAAATGCCTAGTGAATAATTGCCCGTCTTTCCTCGCCTACGTTTTGGACGCCAAAGCGGAGAGGAAGAAGATCGAAGATGTGCGGATTGTTGATGAGTATCCGAATGTTTTCCCCGACGACCTTCCGAGCTTGCCACCCGATCGCCAAGTGGAGTTCCGAATCGATCTAGTTCCGGGAGCGGCGCTGATTTCCCGTGCACCTTACCCCCTTGCTCCGACCGAAATGCAAGAGATGATGTCCCAACTTCAAGAGTTGCTAGAAAAATGATTTGTGAGGCCGAGCTCTTCGCCTTGGGGAGCTCCAGTACTCTTCGTCAAGAAGAAGGATGGGTCGATGCGAATGTGCATCGACTATCGGGAATTGAACAAAGTGACAGTGAAGAACAAATATCCGCTACCCTGAATAGACAATCTATTTGATTAACTACAAGGGGTCGGATGCTTCTCCAAGATCGATCTCCGATCGGCTACCATCAAGTGAAGGTTAGAGAAGAAGATGTTTCCAAGACTGCCTTTAGGACCCGTTATGGCCACTACAAGTTCTTGGTTATGCCTTTTGGGCTAACCAACGCGTCGGCCATGTTCATGGACTTGATGAATCGGGTCTGCCGACCATTCTTAGATAAGTCGGTCATTGTTTTTATCCATGACATCTTGGTGTATTCGAAGAATGAAGAGGAGCACGAGCGACATCTCAGAGAGGTATTGGAAGTGTTGAGGAGCTAGAAGCTTTACGCCAAGTTTTCCAAGTACGAGTTTTGGTTGCAAGAGGTTCAGTTCTTAGGTCACGTGGTGACAAGAGAAGGGGTAAAAGTTGATCCATCAAAGATTAAAGCAATGACGAATTGGGAACCACCTAAGAGTCCCACGGAAATTCGGAGCTTCTTGGGTTTAGCCGGCTACTATCGGAGATTCATTAAGGACTTATCCAAAATCGCCTCTCCATTGACGTCTTTGACAAGGAAGAATGTGAAGTTCCTTTGGACCGAAAGTCAAGAGCAGGCCTTTCGGACTCTACAAAAGAAATTATGTGAGGCGCCAATCTTATCCATACCAGAGGGAATGGAAGATTTTGTGGTCTACAGTGATGCGTCTAAGATGGATTTGGGATGTGTATTGATGCAAAGGGGCAAAGTTGTAATAACCAGCTCAAAGTTAAAAAAATGTAAGTTGGGTGAAAGTTTTGTTAAATCTTTTCTAAGGAGGGGGCTGAGTAAAAATGTTTACCTTAAAAGTTTAGAATAGGGTTTTTGGGGACATTGCTTCGTTTACAGCCGAAAGGGAGAGACAGGGAAGAAAGATCGGACTCAGGTCAAGCTGAAGAATCAGTGAAGTTTCAAGCAAGAAATTCTTACCAGGTAATGTTTCTGAATCTATCATCTCCCATAAAACCTCTTAATCAATGTTTAGTTCTTGGGAAGACGAAATCTGATAGAAATTAATCTGGATGAGAGAAAATTGTTTGCTGTATCTTTCCATTTAAAGGTTAATCATGGAGTAGCTTAGTATTAGTTGATTGATTGAGAAGGTAATGAAAATTGAAAGGAACCAATTGATTTATACTAGAACCTTATTTGCAGCATGCGTATAGTTTGTGTTTGCATTTTTAGGATATTTGAAAACCCAGATTTCGCTCCCGGTCGATGTTGAATACCGATCGAAGTTACCGGTCGATGTTGAATATCGGTCGAAGTTACCGGTCGATGTTGAATACCGAACCAAGTTACCGGTCGAGGTGGAATATCGGTCGAAGTTACCGATCGATGTTGGGTACCGATCGAAGACCCCGGTCGATGTGGGGTATCGGTCGAACGTTGGAGACCGGTCGAACATTGAACACCGGTCGACGCCTCGTAGTATCGGTCGGCGCCTCGGTCGGCGCGAGAGAGGTATCGGTCGGCACCTGTGGCGGTAGCGGGCAGCGCCTATGAGTAGCTCCGGTCAGCGCGAAGGGGGGGGGGGAAGACCCCGATGAATTTGTTCACGGTGGGTGACCAGTAAGCCTGGTTCTCGATTTCAACTATTTGGGCCAAGTCCATTATCCACTTATATTAAAAAGAGTTATTTTTAGTGGGTTATTTAATTGATGTTGGGCACGATGTATCACTTATTATTTTAAGAAGCATTTAGTAAGTTTGTTTCAAGTAGAGGTTGGTTGGGATAAATTCTGTATCGAGACTAGGTGTCGATGGGTTAGTGAGTTAGATCAAATTCTTATAAAATAATTTGAATGGAGAGTTCATCGGTCAATGTTTCCTTTTATAGGTTCCAGATCGAATTATAAGGGTAGAGGCGAGGATTAAGCTGAGGTCATCAGGTGAGTTTTTCTGATCTTAAAACTTCGCAGGTTCATAAAGTTATTTTATGCATCTAAAGGTAAATTGATGAAGTTATTGCAACTGCGTAATTTTGTGAGAAACTGTTTATAAAATGTATCTTTAATTATGCAAGCATAGTATATGTGAAGTTTCTTTTTATGCGGTATAAGCCTATTTGTAACTAGATGTATGCATACATGATTGGGAGCGGCACAAAGACGGGGGGTGTGGCCTGCCTGTACTCATATCGAGGGGTGTGTCCCGTTTATGCTATATGGGTGTGTCCCATCTAAGGCAGTATGAGACAGACACGCTGTCACTTTGTGACGGTAGTGTGTGCAGGAAGCGAGTTTTATGTGCAGAGTATATGTTAAGTCCAAATATTGTATCTAAGATTTAATTAGAAAAGTCAAATTTTAAAAGTCAACAATGTCAAAGTTGTTTTAGTTTACTTAGTTGTTAAGTTTTGTTAATAGATAGGTGGTATAAATAGGGTGTGTCTTTTAAGTTTGTTGTAAGCACTTTCATTGTAAAATCATATACGTGAGATTTGTGATATGAAATCAAGATCTACTTTCTCTCTCTAGACTTTGTCTGATAAATCTTGATTAGATTGAGAATTGCTTGATTTTAAGGGATTATCAATTGGTATCAGAGCTGAACCAAACTTTTCAGGAATGAATTGATCATGATTTGAATTGAAATCTGAGTATTTTTGGATCGAAAATCAATATTTTTGAAAATTTTTCAAGAAAACGAGTTTTGGTACTGTTCATCTGAATTTGTGTGTAAAATCGTTTTTGTTGCAAGAAAATGGATTCATTGGATGTGAATTGTGTTTAGAATTGATTCTTGTTTGGTTTAAATCTCTTAATTTGAACAAAATCAATTTCAATTTTCGACTTTTGAGATTTTCTTGAAAAGCGAGTTCGAACACTGTTCTTGAACGAAATTGTTTGAATTGTTGTTTTTAATCGAAATTTGATAGTAATTTTGTGATTAGTATTGTTTGTCGAAGATACTGGTAAGTTTCTGAGATCAAAGTTGCAGGTTTGAATCGATTTGTATCGAAATGTACAAGACAGTTACCACTTTGCGCATGATCCACGGTTTGCGCAAGTTCATACGCTTTGCGCAAGATTCATAGTTGTTTGCTCAAGCTTTAGGCATTTCAGTTTGCGTATTGAATTTGTCACGCAAAGCTTCTTTGCGCAATACAAGGATCGAAAAGGTCACTTTGCGCATCAAGGCAAATACGCAAAGTCACATTTGCGCATCCTTCGGCGTACGCAAAGCTCACTTTGCGCATCAAGACACTTACGCAAACCTCCTTTGCGCAAAACGCTTATCCTGAGAACCTTACTTTGCGCAATCCAAGTCTCACGCAAAGCTTACTTTGCGCAATCCAAGTCTCACGCAAAGCTCACTTTGCGCCTTTCACTGATAACGAGAAGCTTACTTACGCAAAACTCAATCTTGCGCAAACAGTGTCTTTTCCATACTTAGTCAAAATTTTCAAAACTGTAATATGTCCTTTAAATGTGAAATTTTTTTCTCTAGGGGCGCTGCCCCCAGACCCCGCAAGGGCGTTGCCCCTGGACCCCACCCGCTAACCGGAGGGGGACATTATTCTGATTGTGATCAAATATTTTCTGATTTACAATTTGGGAACGATCATTTATATCAAGCTAATTTCTTGTTCAAAATGGGATATTTTGCAGATCTTGAAGAGAAGAATAGAAAGCTGGAATTAGAGAAAGTTAATCTGGGTTATGCTGTTGACTTTCATTCTCAAAAGTCAAAAGAGTATTTTGCTGAAATCATCTCATTGAAAGAAGAAATCAGTACTTTAAAGATAATCAATGAAGATCTTCTGAAAAGATCTTCTGGACTGAATGATGAGAAGATAATTAGATTGGAATCTGAGAACGCTGAGCTTAGAAAGATTTTTCTGATTTGGAAAAACAGCTTGCTGAAAATAAAGCTATTTTTGAAAATGAAAAGAAAAATTTTTCAAAGAAGTTTTCAGATTTCTCTAAAAAGTGTTTTGAAGAGAAGAAGTCACTTGAGCTTAAATGCATAAAACTTTCTCAACAAGTTTCCGATTTTGAGAAAGTACTTATTTTGGAAAGAGAGAAGTTTGATAAAGAAAAGATAGCCATAGAACAGAAGAATATGTGATTCTTTAAGGAACTATCCGGCCAGAGAAATGATTCCGAAAAAGGGTTTGAAGAAGAACGATCCATCTTTGAGACTGAAATCAAAAGGCTGACTTCAAAGTTATCTGAACTATCTGCTACTGCGCTGAAAGAGCAGAAAACGAAGTCTGAATACAAGACAAAGATTGACCTGCTTGTGAAAGAAAAAGACACCTTTGCTTCAAAGATCAAAGAGCTTGAAAAATCTGTTTCAAGTTCAAATCAGAAATCTGCCTCTTCACAAAGGTCAGTTAAATCTTTTGATCAGATTCGTAGATATAACATTTTCTATGATCAATATCTAGATGGTTCAGGTACATATCCGAGGAGAAGTAGTTATAAGAAAGAGAAACTGGTCTGGCAGAAGAAACCAGTTAAAGATGACAAGACAGATGAGCTGAAAGGAAACACATCATGTGTACATGTTCATAAAGCAAAGAAGAACAAAGAGCATAAAGGTAAACCTGACCATATATACTCAAGAAATCAATTACTCAAGTTTTCAGGTAATAAATTTTATTGTTCTTACTGCTGTACACATGATCATATCCACAAGACCAATGATCATTTCTGGTATGGTTCTTACTCTGTAACCCCCACAAGAACTGCAACTAACATTCATGGACCCAAATACCAGTGGGTACCAAAGAAGAAAACTGATTCTGTGTTGCAGGCACCTTAAGTCAAGGGGGAGTAAGAGAACCATGGCTCTTGAATAACACAGTTCAAGACCCGCACCTCAATGTCAAGACTATGGCTTCTAAGCACATCAGCTTAGGACCCGTACCTCAACGATTAAAGATCTTTACTCCTATCATGATATGAGGATTGTACTCCAAGTCTCAAATGAGGAAATCAATCATCAAGGGGGAGTACTTTCTTTTCTGAAAAATGCATTAGAGAGATATAACGGACTACATTCCCGAAGGAATTGTAGATCTCTATCCTGTACTTTTTCACTAATAAATCTTACTGATATGACGGACTACATTCCAGAAGGAATTGTGGATCTCTATCTTGTTTTCATTGATAAATCTACTGTTGCATAATTTATAGGGGGAGTAAAGGTGATGGCTTCTGATCACATAACAGATCAGGACCCGTTCTTCAATGTTCAGACTTGGATATTTTGCTAATATCCAGGGGGAGCTTACATGACCTAAATCATTCTATCATGATTTGAGGGGGACCTTAAAGGTAAATATCTTCTGATCTAAGATCTCTGATTGTTTGAAAGAAGAACAACTTTCAAGCATGAAAAACAGTTTCTTAAATGTTCAAACAACTTCTCTGATTCTCAAAAGATTTCATTAATTAAGAAGTGTGATTTTAAATGCTTTTCAATTTTGAGCTTTAATGTTTAACTGGCCGTGTGTTTCTAAAGATCAATACTTGCGTATTATCTTGTCTTTATACTGTAAATTATTCATACACATCGGTTCAGTACTTCATTTGTATTTGTTATTACCATGTCTCATAATGAAGCAATTTTTCGATGGTAATACCCTCGTTTGAAATTCAATGTTATTGAGCATCAATCTTTATTTCTAATTCTTGTGCTTTCATTGCAAAATTGTTTATATTCGTTCATATAAACAAAATATCCAGTTCTTTGATACCCTATCCATTTTATTTGATCTGATTGATACATTGTCAGATTCTCAAAACAACTATCTTGATTTCATTTCATTCATTCAATATCTTTGTTTTGAGAAATCTTCAAAGTACAATTGCTCAAATCTCATGAGCATACATTTTGACAGTGTTATCTTATTTGAGCTTAAATGTTCAAGGTAAACTGTTAAACAGTTATTCTTTATAGGACTTTCATGGGATTCGTGTGTGAGCTTAAACAGAACTTCCATGGATTCACGTCAACCAGTGTTTCCTACCCAAGAAGTTATCCTTGAGTGATTGAGGGGTGAGGGGTCAAAATCAAAGAGTGGGGGAAATAACTCATCCGGTTGAGTTTTTCTCATTGTGTGGAGCGGAAAAATGGAAATGAGAGTTTGGTTAGAAGTGAGCTTTAATGATAAAAAGAAAGAGGGTATGAGGTCAGAGTTAAAAGAATATCAGAACTCTGCACCAACCACTTTCTGAGCCGGGTAACCACATCTTCTGATAGGTTCACATTCTTTGGTGACCATCATGCCAACTCTTGCTATTAACCCCACCAGCCACTCATTTCTTTCTTAACAAAGAAATGTTTCATTTTCTTTGGGGACGCAGCATATATGCTATCTAATCTTCAATCGGAAGATTTATGTTAGAGCATAAATATGTTGGATACAAGATCAATAAGACTGAAGGTCAAAGTTCAAGAAAGTCAAAGCTGAAGAAAGTCAACTTTCTTCAAAGTCAAAGTCTTTTGTAATAAAAGTCAATGTATTTTGTATTTGTTTTTCCTTGTATTAGTTGTTGATATAAATAGTTTCCTTTCCTTTGG
This sequence comes from Arctium minus, assembly GCA_954870635.1. Taxonomy (NCBI): domain Eukaryota; kingdom Viridiplantae; phylum Streptophyta; class Magnoliopsida; order Asterales; family Asteraceae; genus Arctium; species Arctium minus. Next base: position 47,496,867 of record OX941096.1, read on the forward strand.
TAATTAGGAGAGAACTTAATTGAATCATTATTCAATTGTATTTTTAGAGAGAGAGAGAGTTCTTTAGAGAGAAATTGTAGAGAGAGAAAGTGTAATCTTGGAATTGAATTGAAATCAAACAGGTAATTTGATTGTTAATCTTGTTTGTTTGATTAATCTTGATTAGAAACTAGAATCTGGGAATAACAATTGGTATCAAAGCAGATCCAAATCGAAAATCAAGAAAAACAGAATGTTCGACACTGTGTTCTTCATGTTCAGATCTGTTTTTGAGTATTAGTGTATTTTTCGAGTTGTTTTTGATAAGATTTTGTTAGAATAGTGTAATCGATCGAGTTTGTATAGAAAAATTTGTCAATTGCACTGTAATCAATTCAAATTTTCGAATTTTTGTGGTTTTTCTGTTCACGAGTTCTTGACACTGTATGTGTATCAAATTTGTATCGTTTGCGTATTTGATCGAATTTTTGTGTTAGTTTTGTGTTCGAATTAGTTAGACGAGTGAATTGTCGAAGTATAGTGTTGAAAGTCTAGGTCTAAATGAGTTTTTGGTGCGATTTTGTTCGATTTTAGAGGTTTGCGGGTCATTCATCAAGTTTGCGTGTTCATCAAGATTTGCGTTTCATTCATCGAGGTTTGCGTTTCATTCATCAAAGGTTTGCGCGTGTTTTTCAAGGTTTGCGAAAGTTGAGTTTGCGTCTGTAACTACAATCGCGAAGTTGGGTTTGCGTCTGTAACTACAATCGCGAAGTTGAGGTTTGCGTTAATCACTTGAAACGCAAAGTCAAGGTTTGTGTTTGCCTCTTGAAGCGCAAAGTCAAGGTTTGCGTTTGCCTCTTGAAACGCAAAGTCAAGGTTTGCGTTTGCCTCTTGAACCGCAAAGTCAAGGTTTGCGTTTCCCACTTGAACCGCAAAGTAAGGGTTTGCGCTTCCCTCTTGAACCGCAAAGTAAGGGTTTGCGCTTCCCACTTGAAGCGCAAAGCGGGACCCCCGTGCTAAGTCTGCGAAGGGGGACATATTTCTTGTTGTGATCAAAATTTCTGATTTTATATTTCAAATTTTCTCTATTTTCTTGATTGTTTCATTTGGACTAACGATCAGTTTCTAGTTTCTTATTGCATATATTTTATCAAACAGGTTTAAACAAGATGACTTCCAAAGATGCTCTTTCCATTGGCACTGATGTCAAGCCTCCTGTTCTGTTCAAAGGAGAGTACGAACAGTGGAAAGACAGATTCTTTGATTATATAGACAGACATGCAAATGGAGAAAATATTATGCTGTCAATCTCAGAAGGTCCTATGGTACCCATCACGGTTGAAATACCTGATGATGATTCTTCTGATAGTGAAGATGGCACTGAGGAAAGAGATCAAAAGATGAAAACAGTGGCAGTGGATATCTCTCAATATTCTGAAGAACAGAAAAGCCGATACAAAGAAGATAAACAAGCAAGATCCTTACTTCTTCAAAGCATCCCTAATGACATCTACATCAAAATAGACAGCTACAAGGGAAATGCTAAGAAGATGTGGGATCAGTTGCAGAAAATGATGATGGGATCCAAGGTCGGGAATCAGATGAAAGTGGCTAATTGCATCAACAGTTATGAGGAATTCAAAGCCAAAGAGAATGAAATCTTAGAAGATACTTATGAACGGTTTGTCTTGCTTCTGAATGAGTTGTCTAAGAATAAGGTGAAAAAGAAGCAACTTGAGAACAATGTCAAATTCCTGAGCATCCTACAACCAGAATGGAAGAAGCATACACGTAGGATGAAACAGATGAAGGATCTGAATGACACACCGTTACATGAGGTATATGAGACTCTGAGGCAAAATGAGGAAGAAGTGGAAGAGAAAAGAGCTGAGAAAAAAAAGACTGAAAAGGTTCCTGATCCGATTACATTGGTAGCCGGAGAGAAAAAGAAAGAAAAGAAAGAGAAGAAGAAAAAGAAGACAGTGATTACAAGTTTTGAGTCTGAATCTGAATCAGATGGTGATGATGGAGAAAGCCTCAAACAGGCTATGTTTCTATTGACCCGTGCATTCCAGAAAAAGTTTTACAAGAAGCCGGGATCTAACTCACAGAGGTATTCTTCATCAAGTTCAAAGAATCATGAGCACCGAGAAAGGGTGGAAGGAAGGAGATATGAAGAGAACAAATATGTTGAGAAGAAACCTGATGAAAGGAAGAAGTTCGTGAATGATTACACTGTTGTAGAAAAGCCAGCAAGTGATTCAGTCAAATGCTACAACTGTGGCAAGATTGGTCATTTTGCAAAAGATTGTAGAAAGCCAAAAGTTCGCAATTCTCAGTATTATCAGAACAAGCTGTTATTAGCCAAACAACAAGAAGAAGGCATCGCTTTAATGGCTGAAGACGAATTTTGGCTGGATCATTCAGAAGGTGAAGAGGAAGAGAAGGAACAAACTGCTCATCTCTGTCTCATGGGAAAAGAAGTGAAGTATGATGAGTCAGATGACGAGACAGCTGATGAGGTATTAAACTTAACTGAAAAAGATTTTGTAACCAAAATGGAAGCTATGATGGTTGAGCTTAATGATCTTCAATTAAAACTGAAAAAAGAAAAAGACAGAGTTGCTAAAAGAAACAATAAGATATTTGAACTCAATAAGTCGGTTATTGGGAACAAAGATCTGATTGATTCTTTACGCAAATCTGCTTCTGATTCTAAATCTCAAGTAGATTGTTTTGAAAAGAAGATTTCTGATTTTGAAGTTAAAGTTTCGAAATATGAGTTTGAGAAGAAAGAATCTGCACTAATTGTTCATAAACTGCAGGTTGAGAACAAGCTTTTGAATAAGAAGGTAAATGGTCTGGAAGCCAAACTTTATGTCAGGATCGAATTCTCAACAAGAATTAATTCTCAGAAACAATATCAAAGAAGTTTGCGAAATAACACTTTGATATTCAATGAAACAGTAAATCAACACAGTAAATATAAATAACAAACTGTAAGCTTTTATTTGATGCTTTGCAGTTACAAGATTACTCACTCAACCTCAATATTGATGAACAGGCTCACCAATACGAATTCTACTTCTCTAGAATTAGGATCTATGCCTTGAGGTTGATTTTCTCTAGAAGAATGAAAACTAAAAAAATTGTTATTACCTATTCTAAACAATACTATATATATATACTGAATACAAAGATAATTACAATGAATAAAATATCTTCAGTATATCTTCTATGTATATCTCTAAGCTTCCTTGTATATCCTTTCATACGAATCTTCATCATATAAGCAGTATTAATCTTCAGCAGCATTAACTACTAAGCAGTACTAACCACTAGCAGTACTAACTAGCTAAGCAGTACTAACTTTGTTCAAGCAGTACTAACTTTGACTAGCAGTATTAATTAACACTAGCAGTAGTAACACTCAGCAGTACTAACCTTTATGTCTTCTAGCAGCATTAATATTGAACCAGCAGCATTAATCATACTTAATGAATTCTTCAGTTCCCAACAATCTCCCCCTAACTTGACTTTTAGAAAGAGAAGTCAAGTTCTTCAAATCTTCTTTAAGATGCTTTCAACACCTCAATTCATACTCCTAGATTAGGATTCAAACCCAAACTTTGATTAATGATTCTGCTAACCACAATCTTTGCCATTTCTGAATCTTTTGAACATGTAAGCTTTGCATTCAACATTGCTTGTAATTTGGCCTTGCTGTGATCATAGATTTTATCAACTAAGTAGTACTCATGATAAGCTCTGTCCACAGTGATGACATAGACTCCACACCGTTCAAATATCATCCAGTTTTCTATTCTTTGGAATTTATTCTTTAGATGCAAATCTCTGATCACATGTTGAACTTTGCTAGGGTCAAACATCATGCATAAGTACTCCATAGCTAATCTGATTAAGCTCATTCCTTCTCCTTTCATTTCCTTTTCATATATCTCCAACCCAACTTTAAACATCTCTTCTAAATCTGATCTTGAACAACTTCTTATGAGTCTACCCCAAGTAGAGTACACTTCATATAGATCTCCCATTCTCTTAAGCCTGAAGTATTTCTTCCTTTGATCTTCCAAAATATCCCAAAAGATAACTTCTGGAGCTTTCATAGAGATGGGATCAACTGAAACTGGTTCATCAGCTGTTGTAGTCATATAAAAATCAAGATTATATTGCTTATTGGATTGTTCTGGGTTTTTTACAGATTCAGTTGTAGAAGTAACTGAAGGTTCTGCTGTTTCTGCTGTTTCTTCAACTCTTGGCCTTTTGTTCTGCTTCTTGGAGGCAATTGACTTCATCCTCTTCCCAGATGTAGCTTCTATACCAACACCTTCATGTTCTTCCTTCATCTCTTCAGTTTCATCTTTTGAAGGTGTGGTGTCCTCAGGGAATGGCTTTTGAATATTCAGGTCATGCCTTTCCTTCATTCTTCTCTCAGCCTCTTCCCTTTGGACTGAATCACCTTGAAGCTTAAGCATCTCTTTCTGATACAACTCCTTAACTTGAGTGTATGCCATGTTGGTGAATATCTCCCCCTTAACACCAATTGCACCTTTCAGGAAATTTATCATCTTTCTTCTTTCCTGATTGGCCAAAAATGTTTTGGAGGGTTGTCTCTTTTGCTTTTTGAATGGCATTCTTTGCTTAACAACTTTCACAGAGCTTTTCTTGGCTTGAGCTGCTTCTTTGATGCTTTTCTGATATTCTGCATTCAACTTTCTAGCCATGATCTTTGCAAGCTCTCTATCCTTCTCTGATTGAAGTTGTTCTTCTTTTTCCATTTCAGCCGGAAGTAGCTTTGCCATTTCTTCATCCAACTCAATCTGACTCTTTTTCTTGGCAGGCAGTTCAGCTTCAACCATTTTCTCCTTTCCTTTTCCTTTTGTCTCCTTTGCCTTTTCTGTTGCCTTTTGTTGAACTTTTCCTTCATTGATGACTACTCCCTTGGCCTTTTGAGTAGCCTCAGGAGTGTCATTCTTTGCTTTGACTAGTGTTTCTACAATCTCCATTTCTTCAACAGAAAGCCCTGTTACTGCTGCTTCTGTTACTGTTGCTTCAGCAGTATTAACAGTTTCTGCTGCTTCAGTAAATTCTGATTCTTTTTCTGCCTCTTTCTCCCCCTCAACATCAAATGCCCTCTCAGCTGGATTTGCTTTCTCTTTTTCAGCCTCTTTCTCCCCCTTGTTGGAAGCATCTTTATTAGTTGACCTCTTCTTTAAAACAAACTGTTTTCTTCTCTTCTTCTGTACAAGCTTTGTCACCATCTTCTTTAATTTGGCGATCTGAACTTGTTGTGACAGGATTACCAGTTTTAGCTCTTCTATATCTTTGCCCTGTTTGAGTACATCCATGTTGATGTTGCCCATTGCCTCCATCAATTCATCATAGTTATATCTGTCCTCACCTTCTCCAGGAGTGTTACCCCCTATTGAAGGATCATTGGATCTTTTAGTAGTGGAAGTCTTCTGCCTAGCAGAAGCACTATCCACCCGTGTGGTTTCTTGGCACCAGGGACCTTCAAATGATTGCTCATTCAAAGTTGCCATGGGGGAGGTCTTATTGATGTTACCACTTTCCTTCTCTGTGCTAGCAGGAGTAGTGGCAGCCTCATCACCCATATGCTCTACCTCCTCCTCAGAGAGCACCTCCTTTGGGTTGGGAGACACCCTTGTGGTTTCCCTTTGGATATTCTCTAGGGGAGAATTCTCCCTTAGAGGGCTTAAAGGCTGTGTGGGTGATGGTACAAGAAGGGAAGGAGCCTTCTTTACCTGTTTTCTTTGATAAGTTTGGGTAATTGGAGAAGTGGGCTTATTTAGTAGGGACTGTGGGATAGATATAGAGTGGGAAGGTTGGGCTTGACTAGCAGTGGGTTTGTCTAATGGGGGCCTTGACCCTGCTGCCATACCTTCATTGGTTTGGGACACCACCATCATTGTAGAGAACAATGGGGTGTCAACTCCTTCAGAGTCCCCAGCAGATCTTCTCATATTTGAGAAAACCTTGCCTTTGGGGGGTTTAGGTACATATACCCCAACAGGTTGAGGTATATCCGTCAATTGATTAGTAATAACTTCTTGAACAAACCTGGGATACATAAAGAAGCTCTTTTTGTTTCCCATGTTTGAGACAAGATCATTGAAAATCATTTTAGAAAAATTGTACTTTCGGGCAGTGGCCAAGCACACCAAAGCATAAGCAATAGTGCTGCTGAACTCACTCCATCCAGTAGTCTTTTTGGATATGCAATGCATAAGAGTATGGACAAAGAAACGCCATTGGGGTGAGAATTTAGCTTTAGAAAATTTGAAAACACCCAATGGGCCTCCATACCCCATTCTTGTAAGATTTGAAAACAGTTCATCATTTGGGATAGAAGTTATACCAGATGCATCGTCTAGACGTAGACTGATGCGAATAACTTCTTCAGTAACTGTAAGTGAGTGATCACAGATTCTTGTCTTGATCATTTGCACACCATTTTCCACAACAATGGTTGCATTAGCCCAGAACTGCCGTTGGTGCTCAATGTAGATTGTAGGGGATACAGTAAGAGCATGAGCAATGTGGCTTGACTTGAGGAAATCCACAATCTGATGAAATCCTGAAGCTTGCTTTGGCTTTTGTAGCATCGCAATCTCGTTGTGCTCGTCGATGAACGTCATGGATGCCATTGATCGTAGTGAAAACTTGCCTGAAAACTTCGAACATGAGAGAGAAAAGGTTTTGAGCGCAAGAGAACAGTATGCAAAGAGTCGTTATGAACTTTTAGGCGGGCAAAAAGTATTTATAGTATTCGGAATATAAGCAGTATTAACCTAGAGCAGTATTAACTACTAGCAGTAGTAACGCTCAGCAGTACTAACCTTTATGTCTTCTAGCAGCATTAATATTGAACCAGCAGCATTAATCATACTTAATGAATTCTTCAGTTCCCAACACTTTATGCAAGAGGACAAACAGATCAAACCATTTTTCTTAATGCACCTGATGAAGAGGCTGATGTTAAGGAAAAATGGGGACTTGGTTTTAAAAACCCCCATTACTTAAAGAAAGCCATTAGAAAACAACCAACATTATATAATTTTGATTTTCTTGCTTGTGCTGGTAAACATACTCATTTAAAACCCAAATTTGTTACCAAATTACCGGAAGAAGTTGAGGCCAAAGAAACTGAAAATAGAAAGAATGTAAAGAAAATGCAACTACCATTTAACTATGCAAAGTTAAATGATAGTAATCTTTTAGAAACACCAAAAGTTCTTTCAAACGACTATTTTGCTAGTTATTCTGTTTCTGAGATGAAGGAAAAACCTGCTATTGCAAAGGTTTATGTTCCTCCACTCATTCTTGAAAGCAAAATAGTTGAGTTGGAAAATGTTTTATCTGATGAAAAACTTTTGGTTGATATTCAACAAAGTGTATTTTCTACTGTATTAAAGAACACGATTTTTCAATCTACATCTACAAAGTGTTCTAAAGTTTCTAAGGCACCTCAAACTTCGTCTGATAGTTTTGATGACTTATTTGAGTCTGCAAATGATTTTCTTAATTCTGATGATGGGTGCATAGACGAAATTGATATGTTTGACTTCAATGCTCCTCTTCCTGATCATTCTACTTGTCTTACAAATGAAAAGGTGTTACCAAGTGTTCTTAAAACTGTTAAATCATTAACTAAGGTTGATGAATCAGTTTCTGTAACTGCTGATTATTATTCTCAAGGTAAGAAACATAAGAAACAGCGATTACAGAAACAGAAACACACTGGTACACAAAAGAAAACTCAGTCTCAGAAATCTGCTTTTCCTAATAAATCTACATCTTGTGTTTCAGATATAAGCAAGAAAAGGTTGAAAGCTCTAATTGAATGGCGACCAAAAAGGAAGGGTGATGAGAAAGCTGAATCAGTTTCTGATAATTCTTGTAATAGATCAGTTAGTAGTGATACTGATGTAGTTGATCAATTTGCTTCAAATAAACAAAACCTTGTAACTTATTACAAGCGGTATTCAATAAAGCAATTGATTTAATTATCTCCTATTTCTACTACATCTTATCATTATCGGAGAAATGATTTTGCTTACTCTCATAATTCTTCTGATTGGTTCGGATCTTATCATGTGTATTCTTCAAGATCAAATATTTTTAAAGGTTTTCAAAAGAACAGAGGATCCATTTTCAAATGGATACCAAAATCTTGTGCTAATCTGTTAGGACCCGTTTTTAAATGGGTACCTAAAGTTATTATTTCCTGATTTCTCTTGCAGACCCGGCATATGTGGTACATGGACAGTGGATGCTCCAAGCATATGACTGGGCAAAAAGCTTTATTGTCTAACTATACAGAGAAATTCAGTGGAAATGTCAGATTTGGAAACGATCAACTTTCACCTATCTTAGGATATGGTGACATTATTCAAGACAACATAACGATCAGTAAAGTGAGTTATGTCGAAGGCTTGGGGCACAACTTATTCAGCATTGGTCAATTCTGTGATAAAGGGTTAGAGGTCAACTTCAAAGCTAAGAGATGTTCAGTTCGTACGGAAGATGGCAATGAACTCTTTGTCGGAAATCGAAAGACGAACCTCTATACCATCAATCTTTCAAAGGTACAGAATGACAATCAAGTTTGCTTGATGAAAAAGGCTTCATTGCAGCAAAGTTGGCTCTGGCACAGACGGTTATCTCACTTGAACTTTCGTTATATTAACAAGCTGGTTAGTGGGAAATTGGTAAAAGGACTTCCTGAGCTAAAATACGAGAAAAAACATTTATGTGTTGCATGTGAGAAGGGTAAGATGAAGAGAGCTCCGCATAAACCGAAGCCTGAACCAAGCACTAGTTCTCCGTTAAAATTATTACATATGGATTTGTGTGGTTCAATGAGAACTCAGAGTTTGGGTGGAAAGAAATACGTGTTGGTTATTGTGGACGATTACTCAAGATACACGTGGGTCAAATTTCTTCGATCAAAAGATGAGACGCCCGAAGTTCTCATTACTTTCTTAAAGACGACCCAGGTGAAAATGCAGCGACAAGTCAAGTTTCTTCGAACGGACAACGGCACAGAGTTCAAAAACAAGATAGTTGAAGAATATCTCGAATTGGTCGGGATATCACATCAATACTCTACTGCTCGAACGCCTGAACAAAATGGAGTAGTCGAAAGGCGAAATCAGACGCTAGTTGAGGCCGCTCGGACTATGCTTATCCAATTCGATCTACCTCTATTGTGGGCAGAAGTTGTGTCGACTGCATGCCATACTCAAAATCGATCCATGATACACCACCGTTTTCAAAAGACTCCATATGAGCTGATCAACAATAGAATACCAACAATCAAGTATTTTCACATATTTGGGTGTAAATGTTTTGTGCTTAACGACAGAGAGAGTCTGAATAAATTTAGTGCTAAGGCAGACGAGGGTATCTTCATTGGTTATTCTTCAACATCGGCAGCATATCGTGTTTATTTGAAGAAGTCAAAGACAGTTGTCGAAAGCGTTAATATAACATTTGATGAAGAGATGGCTTCTGAACAACTCAATTCAGAACCCGTGATCACTGGAGTATTAGCTTCTGGGCAGATCAGTCCAGAACCTGTTTCTACAGAGAAAAATTCGAATAATGCTTCTACATCTATTTCACATTTAACTGATTTAGATTTGTTATTTGAATTCTTTTATGATGAGTTTCTAGGATCTAATATACCTAAATCTGATGTGACTGGCAGGTCTGAAGACACAAGTTGCAATCATCCATTCACTTCAGAAGTCATAACTGAACAAGAATCCCCTGTTCAGTCAGAAACTCACATTCCTAAAATTACTCCTACAGTTGAAGATATACAAGAAACTGCTGAGCCAGAAGTAACTGTTTCAATTGGGTGTCATACATTGTCTACTCAACAGCCAGATTCTGCTGTTCCAACTGATGCTTCTGCACCTGAAACTTCAACAGCAAAACCCCCTCCTGTTATTCAAACTGAAAATTCTTATAATGGATTTCTAGATGATGATCATGTTCAATCAGTATCTACTCTACTCCCTCATGAGCATCGCTGGACCAAAGAGCATTCTTTACATCAAGTAATTGGAGATCTCAACAAGCCTGTACAAACGAGGTTAGCGACTCTTAATCAATGTATGCATGACTCATTTCTCAGTAAGATTGAGCCAAATCGAGTATCAGAGGCTCTTGCTGATTCGGACTGGGTATCTGCTATGGAAGAAGAAATCAATCAGTTTGAAGACCTAAAGGTTTGGAGATTAGTTCCAAAACCAGAAAGTAAAACCGTGATAGGAACTAAATGGGTATTCAAGAATAAAAAGGATGAAGATGGTATCGTTATAAGGAACAAAACTAGACTTGTTGCCAAAGGTTACCGGCAAGAGGAAGGCATAGAATACGATGATACGTATGCTCCAGTAGCGCGTATAGAAGCAATCCACATGTTTCTAGCCTACGCAGCTCATAAGAATTTCACAGTCTTTCAGATGGATGTGAAAACTGCCTTTCTGAATGACATTCTTAAAGAGGAAGTGTACGTGTCTCAACCAGAAGGGTTCGTCAATCCAGAGAATCTAGATCATGTTTATATCTTGGAAAAATCCCTCTATGGTTTAAAACAAGCCTTCGAGCATGGTATGACGTTTTATCTAAATTCTTGGTCAAGTCCGATTTTTTTAAAGGTAAGGTTGATACCACTTTATTCATCAAAAAGGAAAAAGCTGATATTATCCTTATTCAAATATATGTTGATGATATAATATTTGGTTCTACAAATCCAAAATTTTGCAAAAACTTTTCTAACCTCATGGTTTCACGTTTTCAAATGAGTATGATGGGAGAGATGAATTTCTTTCTCGGATTACAAGTTAAACAATTTTCTACGGGGATTTTCATTAACCAATCTAAGTACATTTTGGACATTCTTCGGAAGTACAAAATGGATAATTGTAAACCTATTGGAACCCCGATGGCACCAGGTACTAAGATTAACATTGATCCTTCGGGTAAAAGTGTTGATGTTAGGACTTATAGAGGTATGATAGGATCGTTAATGTATCTTACATCTAGTAGACCAAATATTATGTTTTCAACATGCTTATGTTCTAGATATCAGGCTGCTCCCAAAGAATCCCATTTGGCTGCTGTCAAACGAATTTTTAGATATCTGAAGGGCACTGTAGACCTTGGTCTGTGGTATCCTAAGGATACTGGGTTACAACTGACTGCTTATTCAGATGCAGATCATGCAGGTTGCATGTTGGACAGAAAGAGTACTTCTGGTCATGTTCAATTTCTTGGAGACAAGCTCGTTAGCTGGGCATCAAAGAAACAATTATGCGTTTCCACATCAACTGCTGAAGCAGAGTACGTAGTTGCTGCTAGTTGTTGCTCTCAAGTTCTGTGGATGCGAACACAGCTAAGAGACTATGGATTCAAGTTTGATAAAATTCCAATATATTGTGACTCGAAGAGTGCAATTGCCATATCTGCTAATCCTGTCCAACATACGAAAACCAAACACATTGACGTCAGGTATCATTTTATAAAAGATAATGTAGAAAAAAGAACAATTGAACTTTATTTTGTAAAAACAGATTATCAACTTGCAGATTTATTTACCAAACCCTTAGATGAAAAGAGATTTAATTTTCTTATCTCTAAGCTTGGTATGTTAAATCTTAAAATGTAATCGGTTGTTACCTACTAAAGTTACGAATTGTTATTTTTCATCATTTTTCTTTATTTTTATTTCTGAAGGATATCTGCACTTTAACATGTTTGCTCATGATCTCAGGGGGAGTAAGAGAAGTTTTAGATGATCTACATTTATTTGAGGGGGAGCATAACTAATTTCTGCATTTTATTTCAATGACAAAATTTTTGTAATGCATGATTTTAGGGGGAGCTTTTAAGATAAAAGGAGTGAGACTATGGTTTCTGATTACTTCTGATCAGAACTCGTACTTTAATCGTTTTATTGTTTTACGTCTTTTATGTTCGAATAAATTTTGTGAATAAATTTTTGACTAGACTTTGAGACTTATGCAGGATGAGAGAGGATGACACGATCATATCATTTTTGACTTCAGCAGAATTTATGAGTATTAAGATTGAGCGAAAAGGTAAATTTTTTATCTTAATCTCAAATGTATCTGAAAGAAGGACAACTTTTAGATATAGAAAACATGTTCTTAAATGTTCAAACCACTTCCCGATTTTTTAACAGATTTTATAATTTGGAAGTGTGATTTTAAATGTTTTCATTTTATTTTTGTGCTTCATTGATAAACAAACCGTGTGTTATCCAAAGATTAATACTTGTGTATTGTCTTTTCTATATACTTTCAAGTATTCACACACATCGGTTTGACTTTGTTCAAAATGATCTTACCATGTCTCATATTGTAACCAATTTTTTTTTCTCGATGGTAAGACACCCCGCTTGTATTTCAAAGAATTTTGAGCGATATTTCATTTCGAAACGTCATTTCAAGAATGTCTATATTTTGTTTCGTATGGACAATATCCGTTGTTTTTGACCATAAGCCTTGATTGCTATATCATTCATTTCTGATCATTTTCATACAATGTCAGATTTTCAAACAAGTCTTTTGTATTCATATTCATTCATTCAATATACTTGTTTGAAAATACTTCAATGTTTTAAAATGCTCATATCTTTATGATTATATTCTGAGCATACATTCATCTGACATTTGTATATGAGCTTTACTGATAAAGTTAAATCATCTGAGCAACATTATGCTTTTATAGGAAATATGGGTTCTTTGTGCTAGGAATTAACTGAACTTCTATGGAATCACGTTAACCAGTAATTTCTACCCAAGAAGTTAATCCATAGAGATTGAGTGTGAGGAGTCAAAAAGAAATGAGTGTGGGTTGTGTGATAAGGTAAAATGTAAAGGAGAGTTTGGTTAGTAGTGAGCTTAATGATTAAAAGAAAGAGGGTGAGAGATCAAAGTAAAAGAATATCAAACTCTGGACCATCTACTTTTTGAGCCGGGCAGCCACATTACTAATGTTTCACAATTCTTTCATGAACATTATTGAAACAGGCAACTAGCCCATGCCAACTCTTGCTAAAACCCCACCATCTACTCATTTTCTTCTCAAAAAGAAAATGTTTCATATTTTCTGGGGACGCAACACATAATCTATCTGGTTTTCTTTTGGAAAATCTGGATATTGAAAAAGAAGGAAGTCTGCCCCACCTTCGCACTTCAATCATGCATATTGAGTCTGTGTTTATCTACTGTTGTCTCAGTGGTTTACACAACTTTGAGCCTTATTGAAAAGAAATCATCGTGCTTAATTCTTTCTACACATGCACGAACACACAAGGAATTTGTTTCTTTGTCATAACATTCATAGAAATTGCCTTTGTGGTGTTTCGATGATTGGATGGAAGCCCTGGGGGAGTGAACATCAAAAAGCTCCTTTATATTGTGTATTCGTTACACACAGTGACTTCATGTTACTGACAGGCATTTTAACTGATTCATTTGTTGATTCAGGAGTTACATGTTCTTATTTTGTCTAGATTTGAAAAGATCTGGATGAATACTTGGCTATGGATCACAGAATCAGAGGCTCAGTTTGAAAGATTAGTGGTCAGAAAGTCTTCAAAGACATTTCTTTGAAGAAAAGTTTTGATGAAATAGATGCTCAAATCATCAAAAAGGGGGAGATGATATCAAGAAATGTTAAAGTTTTGTAGTTTGGGGGAGATGGTATTAAGAAATGATAAAGTTTTGAGAGAAGATTTTCCGAAATGTCCAAGTTAGAAAAGTTCAAAGTAAAGATTTGAAGACGATCAAAGTATTTCTGAAGATTTGAGGAAATTTGCTTTGAAGATTATTTGCTAAAGCAATCCGAGCTGATTCTGAAGATAATTTCTTTCCAAAAATCTGAAAGTGTGTTTGTGAATGTTTTGGGGAGATTGTTAATCGTTTGAAGACAGTTTTGGAAAGAATACCGTCAAAGAAAAAGGGTAGATTGTACTGACAGAGCTTAAAGTAAAGACTGAATTGCTAGATCTTTCAACAGCGATCTTGAATCCAAAGGGGGAGATTGTTAGAGCATAAATATGTTGGATACAAGATCAATAAGACTGAAGGTCAAAGTTCAAGAAAGTCAAAGCTAAAGAAAGTCAACTTTCTTCAAAGTCAAAGTCTTTTGTAATAAAAGTCAATGTATTTTGTATTTGTTTTTCCTTGTATTAGTTGTTGATATAAATAGTTTCCTTTCCTTTGATAATTAGGAGAGAACTTAATTAAATCATTATTCAGTTGTATTTTTAGAGAGAGAAATATCAGAGAGAGAGAGTTCTTTAGAGAGAGATTGTAGAGAGAGAAAGTGTAATCTTGGAATTGAATTGAAATCAAACAGGTAATTTGATTGTTAATCTTGTTTGTTTGATTAATCTTGATTAGAAACTAGAATCTGGGAATAACAATTTAGATATTGAAAAAGAAGGAAAGTTGCCCCACCTTCGCACCTCTTTCATACACATTGAGTCCGTGTATTATCTGTTGTTGTCTCAACAGTTTACACAATTTGAGCCTTAATGAAACACAATCATTGTGCTAAAATTCTTTCATACACAAGCACGAGCACACAAAAAATCTGTTTTTCTGTCAGAACATTCATAGAATTACCTTGTGTTTTTCAATGATTGAATGGAAGTCCTGGGGAGTCATCATCAAGCCAACTCCTTATATTGTACATTCGTTGTACACGGTAACTTTGTGTTACTAACAGGCATTCCTAACTGTTTCATTTGTTGAATCAGGGTTACATGTTCTTTATATCTTAATTTGAAAAGATTCGGGTATATACAGTTCATGATTCAGTTATTCAGATCAAAGGGCGGAGGGAGATTGTTATTTGTATACAAAGGGGGTGATCAAAGACTGTGTCGAAATTGAAGATATTTTGATGATCATGATGCTCACAATCATAAAAAAGGGGGAGACATTTATAAAGATTCAATTTCAAAGCAATGAAGAGTTGTCAAAGTGAAAAGACAAAGTGAAAAGACAAAGTGAAAAGACTTGTGAAGAAATTCTGAGAGTTCAAGTGTCAATTCAAAATGCTTCCGCTAATTCAAAGACAAAAGATTCTGATGAAAGAATATTCAAAGATAAATCAAGATGGTTTGTGAAAGTTTGTTTATCTGAAGACTGTCAAGAGATCAGAGTGATGAAGATACAATTTTGTTCAGAGATGAAAGAGATTTCCGAGATAAGGTTGTTACAAAGTTGTCAATGTTTTTCAAAAGTTACAAGATTTCAGATTCGCGTTCAAGGCATGTTGACTTTCCAAAGCTTCAATGAGAAAAAGACTTTTCTAGATTCTTAAAGAGCTGAAAGAGTAAAGACTGTGAAAGCTTCAAAGTTCAAAGTTAAACAGACAAAAGCTGAAGAATCAAGAGCTGAAGATATGTATCAATTTTTTATTAAATCTTGAATACAAAAGGGGAGATTGTTAAGTCCAAATATTGTATCCAAGATTTAATTAGAAAAGTCAAATTGTAAAAGTCAACAATGTCAAAGTCTTGTTTAGTCAAAGTTGTTTTAGTTTACTTAGTTGTTAAGTTTTGTTAATAGATAGGTGGTATAAATAGGGTGTGTCTTTTAAGTTTGTTGTAAGCACTTTCATTGTAAAATCAGATACGTGAGATTTGTGATATGAAATCAAGATCTACTTTCTCTCTCTACTCTCTCTCTCTAGACTTTGTCTGATAAATCTTGATTAGATTGAGAATTGCTTGATTTTAAGGGATTGTCAGTATATTTCCAAGCTGAAGGAATTGATGTGTTTGATTCTTTGATATTAATGTTAAATAACATTTTTGGGGGATCTCACTAGACCTTTGGTCTAACCCTCGCCCTTTTAAAATATAACATTTTCAGGTAAGCTAGGGGGCTGGAGGTTCTGGGAAAGGGAAGGAGAAAATTTAAGCAGTGTCCACAATAGAAGACTCCTGTAGAGACATTGGAAATTTTAGTATCATTTTCTCAGTTATGTAATGGGTTGTTTATTTGCAAACCTTCAGATTTATGTGGTTGTATTAAGCCATTTTGGCGTGAGTTATTTTATGACAATTATTTTCCTTTGTTAGCTAATTTTTAAGCATTTGGGTTGTTATAAATGGTATCAGAGCACTAGTTTAAGGGATCTAGGTGACCGGACGGGCCTAGAATTAAACTTAGGAAATAAGACATAACTGAGATATTAGGAGAACCATAGGGAGACGAGTGATAGAGTAGCGAGAACTAACATGTAAGGTAAATTTAAAATTACATCTAAAATTACATCTGGCCAGTGTAATTATAAATTTACAGGTACATGTGTGCACTTACCTTGCTTTATCACTTTGGACTTATTCTAATCTATGTGCTGGTACTTTATCTGTAGTCATGTCAGAGAGAGTAACTAGGAGCAGATCTGTGCCGGTAGTTGTGGCGGCACAGATCAATGAAGTCGTTGAGGATGGACCGGTCGTTCCTCCTCGAACAACCGCAACTAGCGGAAAAGGTCGTGGGCGACCTAAGGGTAAGAAAACACGAAGAGCGGCCACGCAAGTGAATGAACCAGAGGTCAGGGATCAGAGGAAGAAGACGGTGCGGGTAGCCCGTCGGGCTAAGAGCGTGGAAATAGTGGTCGATCAGGAATCTTCCCGTCAAGGAAGTTCAGCTCCGGTCGGAAGAAAAGGACCAGCTAAGAATAAGAAGGGAGGTCCGACCCAGGCCTTTGTAACGCAAGAAGCATTTGCAGCAGAGATGGGAAAGCTTAACGAGACACTGCAAGCCATCCTCATTCATCAAGCTAAGGAGACATCACTCAACCAAGGAAAGAGTGAGGAGAAAGAGTCAACAGAAATTTCCAACTCAGCGAAAGCAGTGGGGGGTAATCACTCACAAGCAACGCCCGGTATGGAAATTAAAGCGGGTACTGGAAAGGGATGCAGTTACAAGTCATTCACCACTTGTAACCCTCCTACCTTTAAAGGAGAGTGTGATCCGGTGGTGGTCATCAAGTGGATTGGAAACATGGAACTAGTGTTTGATACCTGCAAGTGTGCGGAGGAAGACAAAGTGGTGTTTGCACTATCAATGTTGAGGGATGATGCGGTGTTTTGGTGGGAAGCCGAGACTGGAGGCAAGGGCTCGAAAGCATCTAGGGGTATGGATTGGGAAACTTTCGTAACCAAATTCAAGAAGCAATTCTGTCCGTTAGCGTCCGTGAAGAAATTAAAGGAGGAATTTTTGAATTTAGAGCAAGGAGATATGTCAGTAAGAGAGTATACAACTAAGTTCCTTGAGAAGGCACGTTTCGCTGAGGTGTACGTGCCAAACGAAGAGCGTCGGGTGGATCGATATTTGTTTGGATTAAGGAGCAGTATTAGAGAGCTAGCGGCAGCACGGGAACCTACCACTTTTCAGGCGGCTGTTAACGCGGCCGAAATGACAGAGAAGGACAAAGCTCGTCAAAGGACTGAGAAGGGCAGTGAGAAAAGGAAATGGGATGGTCCAGCATGTGATTCAAAGAAGTTCAAGAGCACCAGATCTGAGCAGCAGGTTACTCAGAGGGTAGTGAACAAGCCGTGCAGTAAGTGTAACAAGATGCACAAGGGAGAATGTTTGGCTGATCGGGAAGGTTGTTTTAAGTGCGGGAAAACATGACATATGGCTCGTGATTATCAAGGGGTTAGAACTTGTTACCAGTGTGGGGCAGTGGGTCATATGAAATCAGACTGTCCACAGTTAAAAAGGGGATCAGTTGGAGTTACTAGAGGAAAAGGAGGGGAGCGGAAGGTGGAAACCGCCCGAGCCAGAGCGAGAGCGTTTAACATGACAGCGGAAGAGGCGGTAGAAATACCGGATGTGGTTACAGGTACTTTTCTTATCGACTCGACCTTTGCAAAAGTGTTGTTTGATTCGGGAGTAAACCGTTCGTTTTTATCACCGAACTTTTTCGTAATCTGGGTGTGAAACCCAGGGAGCTCAATATTGGGTTTGAGGTAGAAGTAGCGGATGACAGTCGAGTCTTGGTAAGGGAGGTATATGAGGGGTGTTGTATCGTTATCGATGGGCAGTCATTTCCCCTTCGGTTATACCCGATGGGTATGGGGGAATTTGATATCATCGTAGGGATGGATTGGTTGGCGTCAAATGATGCTCATATTGTATGTAATAAGAAGCTGATTCGAATAGCGTTACCGGGAGGGAAGGAGGTAGTAGTGTATAGGGATCAGAGAGATAGGAAATCGTGTTTGATCTCTATGATCAAAGCAAGGCGGTGTCTAGTGAAGGGATGTGTGGGGTTCTTAGCATACGTGGTGGATGCTAAGAAAGAGAAAAAGGGATTAGAGTCCGTTCCTATAGTAAGTGAGTATCCGGTAGTCTTTCTGAAAGATTTAACCACTCTACCTCTTGATCGGCAAGTAGAATTTCGTATTGAAATCATACCCGGAGCAGCGCCCATTGCAAGAGCGCCATACCGGTTGGCACCAGCGGAAATGAAGAAGATGATGACCCAGCTGCAAGAATTGCTCGACAAAGGGTTCATCCGTCCGAGTACCTCACCGTGGGGAGCGCCTGTGTTGTTCGTTAAGAAGAAAGATGGATCTATGAGGATGTGCATAGATTATCGAGAACTCAACAAGGTCACAGTTAAGAATAAGTACCCGCTTCCCAGAATTGATGACCTGTTTGATCAGCTTCAGGGGGCAAGTTACTTCTCAAAGATAGATCTTAGATCAGGGTATCACCAGTTGAAGGTGAGGGAGGAGGACGTACCTAAGACTGCTTTCCGCACGAGGTATGGACATTACGAGTTTCTGGTTATGCCCTTTGGGCTAACCAATGCGCCAGCGACTTTCATGGACTTGATGAATAGAGTGTGTAGCCCACTCTTAGATCAGTGTGTCATAGTCTTTATAGATGACATACTGATTTATTCATGGTCCAGGGAAGATCATGAAACTCATTTGTGAGCAATTTTGGAATTGCTTAAGGGTGAGAAGTTGTACGCCAAATTCTCAAAGTGTGAATTTTGGTTGAGGGAGGTACAATTTCTAGGGCACGTAGTGTCGAAAGATGGAATTAAGGTTGATCCGGCCAAGGTTGAGGCCATTCGGGAGTGGGAAGCACCGAGAACACCATCAGAAGTAAGGAGCTTTCTAGGGTTGGCGGGCTATTATAGAAAGTTTATCCAAAACTTCTCGCGGATAGCCACGCCACTAACAGCGCTAACTAGGAAGAATGTTAAGTTCGTGTAGGCGGAAGCTTAGAAGGAAGCGTTCAACAAATTGAAAGAGAGTCTAAGTAGTGCGCCTATCTTATCCCTACCCAACGGAACTGAAGGATTAGTAATTTATAGTGATGCTTCTAAGTTGGGTCCGGGGTGCGTGTTAATGCAAGAAGGCAAGGTGATCGCGTACGCATCTCGTTAGTTGAAAGAGCACGAGAAGAACTATCCAACGCACGATCTAGAGTTAGCAGCGGTAGTCTTCGCTCTGAAAATTTGGAGACACTACCTGTATGAGAGCAAATGTCAAATTTATTCAGATCATAAGAGTCTTCTGCATCTTTTCAATCAGAAGGAACTCAATATGAGGCAGCGTAGGTGGATGGAGTTGCTGAGTGATTACGACTGTGAGATCCTATACCATTCGGGAAAAGCCAACGTGGTGGCGGATGCACTAAGTCGTAAGGAACGTGGAGAAGCCACAAAGGTGGTGGCTTATCGAGTTGAGGTTGTTTCTGACTTCTTGGAAGAATTCAAGGGCTACCAAAAGGAGGCCTTATTGGAGAAAAATTGGAAAAGTGAGAGAATAGTTGGGGTTATTAATCTGCTAACCGATGATGGACGCGGGGTGAAATGTTTTAAGAATAGAGTGTGGATACCTAAGCTGGGAGAACTTCGAAAGAGAGTGTTGGAGGAAGCGCACCAATCACGTTAGTCAGTGCACCCAGGAACCAACAAGATGTACCGGGATCTGAAGCAAGGTTACTGGTGGCCGGGTTTAAAGAAGGATATTGCCTACTTCGTTGAGCGATGCTTGACATGTTTGAAAGTTAAAGCTGAACATCAGAGACCGCATGGGGAGCTTCAACCTTTGGAAATTCCAGTCTGGAAGTGGGACGAGATTTCAATGGATTTCGTTAATGGGTTACCGCGATCACCTAAGGGGTACGATGCCATTTGGGTGATAGTGGATCGACTCACAAAGTCGGCTCACTTCCTACCGATCAAGGAGACATACCCATTAGAGAGATTGTCTCGATTGTATATAGATGAGATAGTGTCCAGGCATGGAGTACCATCGTCAATTGTGTCAGACAGGGATGCGCGATTTACGTCTTCTTTCTGGAGAAGTTTGCAAAGAGAGTTGGGATCACAACTTAAATTGAGTACAGCTTATCACCCGCAGACTGACGGTCAAAGTGAAAGGACCATTCAAACGCTTGAAGACATGCTCCGAGCTTGTGTGATTGATTTCAACGGTTCATGGGAAGTTCATCTACCGTTAATAGAGTTCTCTTATAATAACAGTTATCACGCAAGCATTCAGGCAGCACCGTTCGAGGCATTGTACGGTAGGAAATGTAGGACATCGTTGTGCTGGAACGAAGTGGGAGAACGTCAACTGACAGGCCCAGAGATAGTACAAGTGATTGCAAAAAAGGTGAACCGTATTCCAGAGAGATTAAAGACGGCTCAGGATCGGCAACGGATGTACGCGAATAGACGAAGAAAGCCTATCGAGTTTCAAGTAGGAGACAAGGTTATGTTGAAAGTCTCGCCTTGGAAAGGAGTAGTCTCTTTCGGGAGAAAGGGTAAGTTACGTCCGAGGTTTGTTGGACTGTTTGCTATCCTGAAGCGTGTTGGGGAGGTAGCATACAAGCTGGAATTTCCGATGGAATTGCGAGGAGTTCACCCCACGTTCCACGTGTCCAATTCGAAGAGATGTTTGGCGGAGACCGATGTGGTTGTGCCGTTAGAGGATATCCAAGTGGATGAAAAACTACCCTGCATCGAGGAACCGATTAAGATTCTAGATTCTAAGGTAAAGAAGTTAAGAAATAAAGAGATCAGGTTGGTAAGAGTTCAGTGGAGGTTTCATAAAGGGCAAGAATCCACATGGGAAATGGAGTCGGACATGAAGTCCCAGTAACCCACCTTTTCGAAAATGGAATTTCGGGGACGAAATCCTTTTGAGGGAAGGATATTGTAATAACCAGCTCAAAGTTAAAAAAATGTAAGTTGGGTGAAAGTTTTGTTAAATCTTTTCTAAGGAGGGGGCTGAGTGAAAATGTTTACCTTAAAAGTTTATAATAGGGTTTTTGGGGATATTGCTTCGTTTGCAGCCGAAAGGGAGAGACAGGGAAGAAAGATCGGACTCAGGTCAAGCTGAAGAATCAGTGAAGT
Source organism: Arctium minus (assembly GCA_954870635.1). Classification (NCBI taxonomy): domain Eukaryota; kingdom Viridiplantae; phylum Streptophyta; class Magnoliopsida; order Asterales; family Asteraceae; genus Arctium; species Arctium minus. Next base: position 47,518,338 of record OX941096.1, read on the forward strand.
TGCAAGCAAGAAATTCTTACCAGGTAATGTTTCTGAATCTATCATCTCCCATAAAACCTCTTAATTAATGTTTAGTTCTTGGGAAGATGAAATCTGATAGAAATTAATCTGGATGAGAGAAAATTGTTTGCTGTATCTTTCCATTTAAAGGTTAATCATGGAGTAGCTTAGTATTAGGTGATTGATTGAGAAGGTAATGAAAATTGAAAGGAACCAATTGATTTAGACTAGAACCTGATTTTCAGCAAGCGTATAGTCTGTGTTTGCATTTTTAGGATATTCGAAAACCCAGATTTCGCTCCCGGTCGATGTTGAATACCGATCGAAGTTACCGGTCAATGTTGAATATCGGTCGAAGTTACCGGTCGATGTTGAATACCGAACGAAGTTACCGGTCGAGGTGGAATATCGGTCGAAGTTACCGATCGATGTTGGGTACCGATCGAAGACCCCCGTCGATGTGGGGTATCGGTTGAACGTTGGAGACCGGTCGAACATTGAACACCGGTCGACGCCTCGTAGTATCGGTCGGCGCGAGAGAGGTATCGGTCGGCGCCTGTGGCGGTAGCGGGCGGCGCCTGTGAGTAGCTCCGGTCAGCGCGAAGGGGGGTGGGAAAGACCCTCCAATTGACCGAAGCGAATCTCAAAGGTGAAGCTATGGTAAAATGAGACCTCCAATTGACCGAAGACGGAAGAGGCTTGAAACTATTCCAAGGTCGAATATGGGTACCGAAGATCGGGGGATGTCGAGACTTGTTGTTGGAAGACGCACATAAATCCAAGTACTCTATTCATCCGGGAAGCACAAAAATGTACCGGGACTTGAAGTTGAACTATTGGTGGCCAGTGATGAAATTGAATGTAGCTAGTTATGTGGAGCGATGCATAACTTGATTACAAGTGAAGGCGTAACACCAACGACCTTATGGTAGTCTACAATCCTTAGAGATACTGGAATGGAATTGGGAGCACATCACGATGGAATTTATAACCAATCTAACGAAGATCTTGAGGAGTCACGACACCATTTGGGTGATAATGGACCGTTTGACCAAGAGCGCACACTTCTTGCCTATGCGAGAGACCCTTCCGATGGACAAATTAGCGAAACTTTATATAGACGAGGTAATCTCGAGGCACGAAATACCACTTTCTATTGTGTCCGACCACGATAGTCATTTCACTTCTCATTTTTGGAATAGATTACAAAAGGAGTTGGGTACTAGGATCAAGTTGAGTACCGCTTATCATCCGCAGACAGACGGAAAGAGCGAGAGGACCATCCAAACTCTCGAGGACATGTTGAGATCGTGTGTCATCGACTTCGGAGGAAGTTGGGATTCACATCTTCCGCTAGTTGAATTAGCCTACAACAATAGTTATTGTGAGTCCTATATATAAGTTCTAATTGATACAAACAATCAAGATGATAATTCGAAATCACAAGTCATTGAATAAATCTCAATCAATTACAAATTCTCTCTTTCTCTCTCTACTTTCTCACTCTAAGAATGATATGCTACGAACCTCTTCTCTAATCTGCTCTCTCAATCACAATGACTTACATTCTTACGTACTTACTTACTTACAAGGGAAACAAGGTATTTATATCCAAGACATACAAAGAAACAAAACAAAAACAAATGTTGACTTTGACTTTATTACAAAGACTTTGACTTTCAGTGAGAGTTAACTTTCAGCCTTTGACCTCTTGAACTTTAGTCTTCAATCTTCTTGATCTTGTATCCAACAGATTTATGCTCTAACAATCTCCCCCTTTGGATTCAAGATCACTGTTGAAAGATATATCAATTCAGTCTTCACTTTTAAGCTCTGTCAGTACAATCTCCTCTTTTCTTTGATGGTATTCTTTTCAAAACTGTCTTCAAACGATTAACAATCTCCCCAAAACTTTCACAAGATACTTTCAAACTTTGGAAAGAAATTATATCCAGAATCAGCTCGGATTGCTTTAGCAAATAATCTTCAAGGAAAATTTCCTCAAATCTTCAGAAATTCTTTGATCTTCTTCAAATCTTTACTTTGAATCTTCTGACTTGGACATTTCTTTAAAAATCATCTGTCAAAACTTTATCATTTCTTGATACCATCTCCCCCTTTTTGATGATTTAAGTATCTATATCATCAAAACTTTTCCAAGAAATGTCTTTGACCATTCTGATTTGTCAAACTGAGCCTCTGATTCTGTGATCCATAACCAAGTATTCATCTAGATCTTTGCAAATCCAGACAAAATAAGAACATGTAACTCCTGAATCAACAAATGAATCAGTTAGAATGCCTGTCAGTAACACGAAGTCACTGTGTGTAACGGATACACAATATAAAGGAGCTTTTTGATGTTCACTCCCCCAGGGCTTCCATCCAATCATCGAAATACCACAAAGGCAATTTCTACGAATGTTATGACAAGAAAACATATTTCTTGTTTGCTCGTGCAAGTGTAGAAAGAATTAAGCACTTGATGATTGCTTTTAAGGCTCAACATTGTGTAAACCACTGAGACAACAGTAGATAAACACAGACTCAATGTGCATGATTGAAGTGCGAAGGTGGGGCAGACTTCCTTCTTTTTCAATATCCAGATTTTCCAAATGAAAACCAGATAGATTATATGCTGCGTCCCTAGAAAAATATGAAACATTTTTCTTTTTAAGAAGAAAATGAGTGGTTGGTGGGGTATTAAGCAAGAGTTGGCATGGGCTAGTTGCCTGTTTCAATAATGTTCACCAAAGAGTTGTGAATCATTAGTAATGTGGTTGCTCGGCTCAGAAAGTAGTTGGTGTAGAGTTTGATATTCTTTTACTCTGATCTCACACCCTCTTTCTTTTAATCATTAAACGCCCATCTAACCAAACTCTCATTTCCATTTTACCTCAACGCAAAACCCACACTCATTTCTTTTAGACCCCTAACACTCAATCACTAAGGATTAACTTCTTGGGTAGGAAACACCGGTTAACGTGAATCCATAGAAGTTCATTTAAGTCCTAGCACAAAGAACTCCCATATTTTCCTATAAAGCATATGTTGCTCAAGATGGTTTAACTTTGTCAGTTAAAGCTCAAATACAAGTCAGATGTTCGTATGCTCAGAATATAATCATGAAGATATGAGCATTTTTAAACATTGAAGTATTTTCAAACAAGTATATTGAATGAATAAACATGAATGCAAGAGACTTGTTTGAAAATCTGACATTGTATGAAAATGATCAGAAATGAAATGATATATCAATTTAGGCTTATGGTCAAGAATAACGGATATAGTCTATATGAAACAAAAATATAGACATTCTTGAAATGAATGCTTCGAAATGAAATGATGCTCAAAATTCATTGAAGTACAAGCGGGGTGTCTTACCATCGAAAATATGTTTCAATATGAGACATGGTAAGAACAATGTGAACAAAAAGTCAAACCGGTGTGTGTGAATACTTGAAAGTATAAAGAAAAGACAATACACAAGTATTTATCTTTGGAAACACACGGTTTATTAATCATTGAAGCTCAAAATGAAAAATAAAAACATTTAAAATCACACTTCCAATTCATGAAATCTGTTTAAGAATCGGGAAGTGGTTTGAACATTTCAGAACATGTTTTCATATCTGAAAGTTGTCCTTCTTTCAGATACGTTTGAGATTAAGATAAGAAATTTACCGTTTCGCGCAATCTTAAATCTCATGAAGTCAAGCTGAAGTCATTACGATATGATCTTGTCATCTTCTCTCATCCTGAATAAGTCTCAAAGTCATGTCAAAGCAACTTTATTCACAAAAAAAATTAAAAGACATAAAGCAGTAAAACAGTTAAAGTACGAGTTCTGATCTGAGTAATCAGCAGTCATAATCCTTTTACTCCCCAATGAAATTATGCATCTAAAATATGTCAGTTGTAAAGCACATGATGGAGATCTACAACTCCTTTTGGAATGTAGTTCGTCATATCCATCGGATGCAAAAATGTCAGAAAAAATATGTACTCCCCCTTGAATGTTGATATCCTCGTTGGAGTATCGGAGTACAATCTCTTATATCAGCCCGGGAGTATCTTTCTTTAAGCATTGAAGTCCGGGTCCTGAACTGTAGTATTCAGAAGCCACACTTCGTTGAAGTACGGGTTCTAAGCTGACGTACTTAGAAGCCATGGTTTGTGAGTCCAAGATCACTGATTCTTTAGAGAGAGAAAGTAGAGAGAGAGTATTTAAGCATAAAGTATGAAAGTATGATTAATGTGAGTGCCAAGGTTCTTACAACAAACCAAGACCAAAGGGACTTAAATACCCTTGGTCAGATACAACACAGTATGACTCAAAACACAGTATTTGACCAAGCCCTATAAATACAATGATTACTATAAAATCAGACCTAACATGGTTCTCTTACTCCCCCTTGACTGAAGGTGCTTGCAACACAGAATCAGTCTTTGGTTTTGGTACCCACTGGTATTTGGGTCCATGTGTGTTAGTTGCAGTTCTTATGGGAGTAACTGAATTAGAACCATACAGTAATGATCACTTGCTTTATGAACAAAATCATAAGTACGACAATAAGAACAATACCTCTTTTTAGATAATCTGATCAATTGATCTCTCGAGTAAGCAAGATCAGGTTTACCTTTCAGCACTTTGTTCTTCTTGGTTGTTGATGCATGTACAAATGATTTGTTACTTTTCTTCTCTTCCTTCTTCTCATCATGCTTTTCTTCATCTACTGGTTTTACTTTCCATACCAGCTTCTCTTCATTATATCTCCTTCTTCTCCTGTGTGTACCTGAACCATCTATTTTCCGATCATAGAAAATGTTAGTTGTACGAATCAGATCAAATGAATTGACTAACCTTCTCGATGAAACAGTTCTCAGATGTGAGCTTGAGGCTGTCTTTTTGAAGTCAGCTGAATTATTTCTAGATGTGTGGATTTAAGACTCTGGAGGCGTTTGCTCAGTCACCACCACCTTTGAAACAATTTTTTCAAGCTCTTTAATCTTTGAAGATAGACTGTTCTTTTCTTTGATGTGCATGTCAATCTCTTTCTTGAGTTCAGACTTCGCTTTTTGATCTTTCAATGCAGTTTCAGATAGCTCAGATAGCTTTGCAGTCAGATTCTTTATCTCTTTCTCAAATATAATTCTTTCATCTTCAAAGTCTTTTTCAGCATTCTTTTGTCTATCAGATATCTCTTTAAAGAATCCAACATTCTTCTGTTCTATGGTCTTTCTTTCCTTTGCAAACTTTTCATTAGCACACCCGGTTAATTCAGAAATCTTAACAATGTGATCTTCTAATTCAGAAATCTTGTTCTTAAACTTGGTGTTTTCAGCTTCCAAAAACAAGACCTTTTCTTCATTAAGCCCAGAAGTCTGTTTGAGAAGATCTTCATTTATTTTCTTTAACACACTGACTTCTTCTCTCAGTAGCTTCCTTTCATCAGAATATTTCTTTGACCTCTTGGTGTAGTAATCAACTGAGGAAGCAAGATTTGTATTCTCTAATTTGAGCTTGGCAATCTTCTTTTCATCATCATCAGAAAAATATCCCATCTTGAATATGTGTTACAAAAAGAACTTGAAAAATGATCGTTAGAAATTCAGAAACTTTGATCATAATAAGAACTTTGTTCCCCCTCCGCAGACTTAGCACGGGGGTCCCGCTATTAAAGGTTATATTACAGTTTTTTTTAACTAAGTCTGGGAGACGTGCAAATTGAAGGTTTGCGTTTGAAGAGAGAACCGCAAACTGAACTGAACCGCGAACTGTAGGTTTGCGTTTGTAATGAGAAGCGCAAAGAAGGTCTTGCGTTTGTAGAGCGAAACGCAAACTGAGCTTTGTGTTTGCTTTGAGACATGCAAAGTGTTACTTTGCGGGTTGAGACTTTGTGTTTGATGCACTAAGACTTTTCACTTGAAGAGAGAAACGCAAACTGATGGTTTGCGTATTAGACTAGAACCGAAAACTTGAAACTTTGCGTTTCCAATGTGAACCGCAAACCTGAAAAATTCACTAAAACAAGAGTTAGACACGCAAAATATATGAATCACACGCAAACATATATGAATGACATGCAAAGACTATGAATGAGGCGCAAAGCTTATATGAATGAAACGCAAAGTGTGGATCTTGCGCAAACCGATGTAAAAACATAAAAACTTCAAAAAAACTCGATTTCAACACCGAATTTGATGAAATTTCCTTTTACAAATAAGATCGAAAACACCTTTTAAAATCAAATCAACCAAAAATTTCGATTAAAAACCATAAAAACGAGATTTCGACGATAGAACACTAACCAAACTCGTTTTTCCAGAAAACTTTTAAAACTCAAAATCGATGATATAACACTGTTTTTCTTGAAAAACAACCTGAAACAAATGTGATGGATTATTAAAAACGAATCTAATGAAACCAAAATCAATACAATTCGACCAGAAACACTTCCAAATTTGATAAGAAATCAAGAAAACGAGATTTTCTTGAAAAATTCAAGAAAATCGATCAAATTTTCGATTTCAATCACCAATTCAGATACAGAAAAACAATCTCTGAATCCTCTCAAGATTCAGATTGCTCTGATACCAATTGTGAGTCCAAGATCACTGATTCTTTAGAGAGAGAAAGTAGAGAGAGAGTATTTAAGCGCAAAGTATGAAAGTATGATTAATGTGAGTGCCAAGGTTCTTACAACAAACCAAGACCAAAGGGACTTAAATACCCTTGGTCAGATACAACACAGTATGACTCAAAACACAGTATTTGACCAAGCCCTATAAATACAATGATTACTATAAAATCAGACCTAACATGGTTCTCTTACTCCCTCTTGACTGAAGGTGCCTGCAACACAGAATCAGTGTTTGGTTTTGGTACCCACTGGTATTTGGGTCCATGTGTGTTAGTTGCAGTTCTTATGGGAGTAACTGAATTAGAACCATACTAGTAATGATCACTTGCTTTATGAACAAAATCATAAGTACGACAATAAGAACAATACCTCTTTTTAGATAACCTGATCAATTGATCTCTCGAGTAAGCAAGATCAGGTTTATCTTTCAGCACTTTGTTCTTCTTGGCTGTTGATGCATGTACAAATGATTTGTTACTTTTCTTCTCTTCCTTCTTCTCATCATGCTTTTCTTCATCTACTGGTTTTACTTTCCATACCAGCTTCTCTTCATTATATCTCCTTGTTCTCCTGTGTGTACCTGAACCATCTATTTTCCGATCATAGAAAATGTTAGTTGTAGGAATCTGATCAAATGAATTGACTAACCTTCTTGATGAAACAGTTTTCAGATGTTAGCTTGAGGCTGTCTTTTTGAAGTCAGCTGAATTATTTCTAGGTGTGTGGATTTATGACTCTGGAGGCGTTTGCTCAGTCAACACCACCTTTGAAACAATCTTTTCAAGCTCTTTAATCTTTGAAGATAGACTGTTCTTTTCTTTGATGTGCATGTCAATCTCTTTCTTGAGTTCAGACTTCGCTTTTTGATCTTTCAATGCAGTTTCAGATAGCTCAGATAACTTTGCAGTCAACTTCTTTATCTCTTTCTCAAATATAATTCTTTCATCTTCAAAGTCTTTTTCAGCATTCTTTTGTCTATCAGACATCTCTTTAAAGAATCCAACATTCTTCTGTTCTATGGTCTTTCTTTCCTTTGCAAACTTTTCTCTTTCCAGAATAATTACTTTCTCAAACTCAGAAATCTGTTGAGAAAGCTTTAAACATTTCAGCTCAACTGTCTTCTTTTCGTCAACACATTTTCTGGAAAACTCAGAGAATTTCTTAGCAAACTATTTCTTTTCTTTCTCAAAAACTGATCTTTCTTCAACAATTTGTAGTTCTAATTCAAAGATCTTCTTTTCATTAGCACACCTGGTTAATTCAGAAATCTTAACAATGTGATCTTCTAATTCAGAATTCTTGTTCTTAAACTTGGTGTTTTCAGCTTCCAAAAACAAGACCTTTTCTTCATTAAGCCCAGAAGTCTGTTTGAGAAGATCTTCATTTATTTTCTTTAACACACTAACTTCTTCTCTCAGTAGCTTCCTTTCATCAGGATATTTCTTTGACCTCTTGGTGTAGTAATCAACTGAGGAAGAAAGATTTGTATTCTCTAATTTGAGCTTGGCAATCTTCTTTTCATCATCATCAGAAAAATATCCTATCTTGAATATCTGTTACAAAAAGAACTTGAAAAATGATCGTTAGAAATTCAGAAACTTTGATCACAATAAGAACTTTGTTCCCCCTCCGCAGACTTAGCACGGGGGTCCCGCTATTAAAGGCCATATTACAGTTTTGAAAGTTTTTCAGAAAAAATTCTAAGTATGGAAACTCGCAGACGCCTAAACTCGCAAAACACTGTTTATTGAGAAACACGCAGATCGCTGAAACTCGCTGATTGTTGAAACTCGCAAGTAACTATTCTCGATGAAACTCGCTAATGCCTAAACACGCAAGTAACTATTCACGTTCAAACGCGCTAATAGAGACGTGCGCGTTCCCAAAACTCGCTAGACACTACTTGCGCGTTTGAGCAAACTCGCTAACCACGGCTTGCGCGTTCCAACACTTAGACAATTTTCCGAGTTTTTAAAACTCGCACAATGTATGAACTCGCAGATCACTGTTCCTGATGAAACTCGCACGCTTAGACTTGGGCGTTTGTAGAACTCGCTAATCACTACGTGCGCGTTTCAGTCCAAAAAACAAACTTCATCAGCTTGCGCGTTCTTCCAGATGAAACTTCTTCCAGATGAAGCTTGCGCGTTTCACAGATCTTGCGTGTTCTTGGACTCTTCGAACAAAAACTCAAACTTTCACACTGAAATCCATCGAAACCTTCGAATTTGATCTCGAAACTTTGTCAATTTGCTCTATTCCATATCTCAATCAGGTTACAATAGAACAATTTCAGATTAAAACACTAAAAATATAATTCGATCTGAGAACAGTTCGTATACAAACTAGAACTCAAATCCAACAAAAATTCAAAATTCATGTCTAAACAGTGTGAATTAGACAAAAAGAATCAAACACAATTTGTTCTAAACACCAAATCGAATCTAAAACAAGGAATTACACGACCAAAACAATACAAAATCGAAAAAATCAAATCTCAACAGGTTCCTTGCGAGTTCTTGAAAATGTCGACCAAAACTCTTCAAATTCGATTCATTTTCTGAATTTCTATCTGCTCTGATTCCAATTGTGAGTCCTAGATTTAAGTTCTAATTGATACAAAAAATCAAGATGATAATTCGAAATCACAAGTCATTGAATAAATCTCAATCAATTACAAATTCTCTCTTTCTCTCTCTACTTTCTCACTCTAAGAATGATATGCTATGAACCTCTTCTCTAATCTGCTCTCTCAATCACAATGACTTACAATCTTACGTACTTACTTACTTACAAGGGAAACAAGGTATTTATATCCAAGACATACAAAGAAACAAAACAAAAACAAATGTTGACTTTGACTTTATTACAAAGACTTTGACTTTCATTGAGAGTTGACTTTCAGTCTTTGACCTCTTGAACTTTAGTCTTCAATCTTCTTGATCTTGTATCTAACAGATTTATGCTCTAAAAGTTATCACTCGAGTATTGGTATGGTACCGTTTGAGGCGCTGTATGGAAGAAAGTGCAGGACACCCGTGTGTTGGCTAGAAGCGGGAGAGAAACAGTTTGTCGGACCAGAGATCGTGCAAGAACGACCGACAAAGTGAAAAACATTAGAGAACGATTAAAGGTGGCTCAAAATCGTCAGAAGGGCTACGCGGACAAGAAGAGAAGACCGGTCGAGTTACAAGTGGGGGAAAGAGTAATGTTAAAAGTTTCACCGTGGAAGGGGATAATTAGGTTCGGAAAACGTGGGAAGCTTAGTCCCTGTTTCCTTGGACCTTTCACCATCGTTGAGCGCATTGGGCTTCAAGCCTACAAACTAGATCTACCACCCGAAATGTACGGGATCCACCCTACCTATCACGTATGTTACTTGCGAAGGTGTTTAGCCAAGGAAGAGAGCGTCATTCCTTTGTCGGAGATCAGAGTGGATAACGGCCGATGTGTAGAGGAGCCCGACACTATTTTGGAAAGGAAGACGAAGAGACTGGGACACAAGGAAGTGGTTATGGTGAAGATTCAATGGAAGCACCACCGGGGGGCTAACGTGACGTGGGAATCAGAAGAAGATATGAAAATGCGTTATCCTCACCTATTTCTCTAGTTTGAGATTTCGAGGACGAAATCTTTTCTAAGGGGTGGAGGATTGTAACGCCCCAATTTCTGAGTAAGCAAATATTACCTTATATCCATGTTTCGCTTGTATTGTAGTGTTAGTACATGATCTTACTTTGAAACCTGTCTTATTTGAGGGTTGATCGTTATAGCCGAAAATGAGGACAAAGGGAACAACAGTGTTCCACGCAGATCTCTGTGTGACTTGAGCCACGCCACCATCTGCGCGGGGCTCTGCCTTCATGCGCCTCCAGTGCTTAGCGCGACTCTTCGCACGGGTTCAGTCGTGCAGGCATCCGCGCGCGACCACTGGTCGATTAAAAGGGGGAAATCGGCCCAAAGTCTCATATTCTCCAAAATCTCTTCCCTAAAACACTCTCTTCTTCTCCCTCAACATTAAATCCGACCTACAACATTTATTACTACCATTTCTCTTCAATATTCAAGTGGGGATCATTATCAACAGGCTTGGAAGGCTAGGGTTCAAAGATCTACCACCTCATCATCTTCATCTTCATCTTCAACCTCAAGACTCCATCTCCATTTCTAGGGTTTTGCCATTTTAGGGTTTTTACATCATAAACTCATTTGGTGAGTCTCGTAACCCTTATTTCACCATACATTTACTATTATTTGCTTATATGAATGATTTCAAAGTTAACCTAAAACTAGGGTTTTGTTATCTTACTTGTATATGGTTAATTGATCTTGTAGAAGACATTGTATGCTATGAGGGACCCCATGTGCATATAAATCTCGTAAAATGAGTTATACATTGATAAAGAACTATCTTTCACAAATATGGGTTTTAGTTATAAATGCTTATATTGTAACTAGACTTATCACAAATATATGAGGTGGTTTTGGTTGACAAATGAATTGTATGGATTAGATATGAATTTGAAATGTGCATTATCATGTTTCGGAATGGGATGAGTTATGCATGTGTTATACTATCCTTACTTGGTCGTGACCTAGTTGTGAAGTTAATGTTATTTCCTTATGCACGAGGATTTAGATGGCATATTTATATGTGGTTATAATTGTTGGTCGTTTGGTCACTAGCGGGTAGGCAATAGGGGATGTAAGTCCTTGAGGTGAAACTCGTCTAGATTGGATAGGCACCCATGTCCGTAAGTCCTTGAGGTGTAACTCGACGGAGTAGGCACTAGAGGCATAAACGGTTTGAGGATTGTGATGTCTGTTATGGCATGGGAAAGAGAACCGGGATATGTGATGAAATCCAATAACATCACGGGTGACCCCATTCACGTGTTCTCGTCACCCAAGATGGAAACAGGTCTCCCCTGTCTTTCAAAAGATATCTCGTGTATTTGTACAGGCTTGGAACATCTTTTACAAATTGAATGTTGGCATTGGTCCAACCTTCGGGTACGTCGGTAACATTTAATTATATCGAATTTGTTACATTATAATTTATTAAATTCTTGCAATATCTCAAGACTTTGGTCTAACATTTATTTTGGTGTTATCGGCTCACAGGTCATCCTAGTGGTGTGCATAGAGCACCTTGATCCGTCGGGCGCGCACTTAGGAACCTCGAAGGACCGGGCATTTTTGGGATCTTGTGAGAAGAGCGTTTTGAAGTCATAGTGACACCCACCTTAATCTAGTTTTAATTAATGTTCTAGATTAAATAGGTTGTAGCGTATTATGTCTTATTTACAAGTTTTATAAATCCTCGAATTTTACAAGTTTTATAAATCCTCGAATTTTACAAGTTCTATTGGGTTTTAGTCATTCATATTTACAAGTTTTATAAATCCTCAAATTTTAGACGTCTTATTGCCGAAATTTTGAGCCTTAAAAATTTAGGGTGTTACATCTATCCTATCTTAGGAGTTCTACCCAAATCTCACAATTCATAACTTAACCGATCTAAGCTTAAGTCTAGGCATCTTACATTCATGCCTAGTTCACTTAAACTACTGCTCTGATACCAACTTGTAACACCCTAAAAATGGGGTTAATTTAAACATGAATATTTGTGGAACAAATCAATGCTATCATAAATAAATCACCCAAAGAGGGAACAAATGTATGGCGTTTACATCAGAAGAGTTAAGTGAAATAAAACCCAATTAGTAGGTTGTTGGGTTTTATTTCACTTAACTCTTGTGATGTAAACGCCATACATTTGTTCCCCTCTTTGGGTGATTTATTTATGATAGCATTGATTTGTTCCGCAAATATTCAGGTTTAAATTAACCCCATTTTTAGGGTGTTACATTTTGTTTACAAACTACGAGTCGTAACTGACTAACTGAGTAATAATCTCAACTGGGTCTAGGTAACCTTTTGATTAAGGTTTTGTGAACAAGTGGTATTTTGTTGTGATGGAAATTGTCCTCCCCAAGACCTTCCATCTCCATTTAGGTTTTGTTTCCATTTGGGTTTTGTCTTTATATGAAAAATGGTCAACTTAAATAATTAAATGGATAAGATGATAGACACGAGGCAGGGAATTATTCATAGAGATTATTCGGTCTTACCAGCATGCTTTTGCTATAATTCTGTTGGTATTTGGATGAAACCAAACAACACAAGCATGCTGAAATCTGCAAACCATTTAACATCTATCTCTGTCAGTGCTTCGAAAATGGAAACTTTTCGTATTAAGGTCTAGTTCCAGAGAGAAGTAATTGAGACCACTTGATTCTTACTTTGGGAAATCCAAGAATGATGCAAATCAGGTTTTCTATAAGTTCTTTAACCAGTGATGGAGATGCACACAATAGAAGCGATTAATCCATCGAGGAAAGGGAACCGAGACTTGTAGGTGAATCCTTTTGGTCAGGTTCTTCATAAAAGTGGCCCTCTGATTTTGGTTGTGTTCTTTGATCTCGACTGTGTGTAGGGTGGAGGAAGACCTTCCACAAAGCCCAAGACCTTCCACAAAGCCTAAGACCTTCCATCTCCATATTTTTTATCGATCAGGTTTGTTGGATCAAAAAAAGTTTGGATCGATCTCCTTCACCACGCTTTCCTCTCTCTCCTCTTCGATCTCAACATGTCTCCCCCCCCAATCTCGATTTTTAGACTCATACTGATTTTGTTTATGGTTTTTGATGTCTATTTGTTTTTGGCTATCGATGTTTAGCCTTCCTATTCGATTTTGTTTTTGATTTTGCACAGAGAAAATCACACCTTGCTGCTTCCACCAAAAAATGGCACCCCCTGCTTCCACCAATCTAAGATTGAAATTTTCAGGACAAGTTTCGGTTTTATACCTCCAACTAATAACAAGGAAACAAAAATAACAAAGGAAACAAAAATACAATATGTTGACTTTGACTTTTATTACAAAATGACTTTGACTTTCCATGAGAGTTGACTTTCCAGCTTTGACTTCTTGAACTTTCATCTTCAATCTTTATGATCATGAATCCAACAAATCTGTGCTCTAACAATCTCCCCCTTTGGATCAAGATCATTACTAGAAAGATTTATCAATGCGATCTTCTATCTTTAAGATCGATTGAAATAATTCCCCATTTGATCAATATTTATCATCTCTTGTAATCTCCCCTTTGATACAAACATGATTTACAAACTCCCCCTTAACACTATGAAATTCCTCTTTGATAAGTCTCAGAAAAATTCTCTCCCAAAGATGGTAGAAACAATCTTCAATAATCTCTTCAGAACTATCACAATACTATTTCAAACTTCAGAAAGAAATTATCTTCAGATTCAGCTCGGATTGCTTTAGCAAATAATCTTCAAAGAAAATTTCCTCAAAATCAGCACATCTTCAAACATCTTTGACTTTGCTTGAATAATATTTCAAACTCTCAAACTTTGAACTTTATCATCTTCAAATCTTTAATCTTTGAAATTTCTGATACTAACATTTCTTCAAAATCATCTCCCAAAACTCCAAAACTTTAACATTTCTTGATACCATCTCCCCCTTTTTGATGATTAGAGCATCAATATCATCAAAACTTTCCCAAGAAATGTCTTTGATCATTCTGATCTGTCAAGAGCCTCTGATTCTGTGATTCATAACCATGTATTCATCTAGATCTTTTCAAATCCACACAAATTAAGAAATGTAACACCTGAATCAACAAATGAATCAGTTAAAATGCCTGTCAGTAACACAAAGTCACTGTGTGTAACGAATACACATTGTAAAGGAGCTTTTTGATGTTCACTCCCACAGGGCTTCCATTCAATCATCGAAACACCACAAAGGCAATTTCTATGAATGTTATGACAAGAAAACAAACTTCTTGTGTGCTCGTGCAAGTGTAGAAAGAATTAAGCACTTGATGATTTCTTTTAATCACTAAGCTCACATCTAACCAAACTCTCTTTTCCATTTTACCTCAACGCACAACCCACACTCATTTCTTTTTGACTCCTCACACTCAATCTCTAAAGGTTTAACTTCTTGGGTAGAAATCACTAGTAATCGTGAATCCATAGAAGTTCATTTAATTCCTAGCACAAAGAACCCATATTGTCCTAGAAAGCATGATGTTGCTCAATATGGTTTAACTTAAAACAGTTAAAACTCAAATACAAGTCAGATATGTGTATGCTCAAAATATAATCATGAAGATATGAGCATTTTTTTTAGACATTAAAATATTTTCAAACAAGTATATTGAATGAATGAACATGAATGCAAGAGACTTGTTTGAAAATCTGACATTGTATGAAAAATGATCAGATAAGAAATGATATATCAATTAAGGCTTATGGTCAAGAATAACGGATATTGTCTATACGAACCAAGATATAGACATTCTTGAAATGAACGTTTCTAAATGAAATGACGCTAAAAAATATTGAATTACAAAAGGGGTGTCTTACCATCGAAAAATATGTTTCTATTATGAGACATGGTAAGAACAATTTGAACAAAATGTCAAACCGGTGTGTGTGAATACTTGAAAAGTATATAGAAAAGAGAATACACAAGTAATTATCTTTAGAAACACACGGTTTGTAGAAACGTTTAAGCACAAAATAAAATGAAAACATTTAAAATCACATTTCCATATTATAAAATCTGTTTAAGAATCGGAAAGTGGTTTGAACATTTCAGAACATGTTTTCTATATCTGAAAGTTGTCCTTCTTTCAGATACATTTGAGATTAAGATAAGAAATTTACCTTTTTGCTCATTCTTAATTCTCATAAAGTCAGTTGTAGTCAATAAGATATGATCGTGTCAGCTTCTCTCGTTCTGTAAAAGTCTCAAAGTCATGTCAAAGCAACTTTATTCACAAATTTATTGAAAAATAAAAGACATAAAGCAGTAAAACGATTAAAATACGAGTTCTGATCTGAAATAATCAGAAAGCATAATCTTTTACTCCCCCTGAAATCATGCATTTAAAAATTATCAGTGAAAAAGTACATGATAGAGATCTACAATTCTCTTTTGAATTGTAGTTCGTCACATCTATCCAATGCATAAATTTCAGAAAAGTATGTACTCCCCTTTGAAGGTTGATGTCCTCATCTGAGTATTGGATTACAGTCTCATGTCAGCCCGGGAGTAGCATTTCTTTTTCATCATTGAAGAGCGAGTCCTAAATTGTTACGTTTAGAAGTCAAACTCCGTTAAAGCACGGGTTCTAAGCTGATTTACTTAGATGCCTTGGTTCTCTTACTCCCCCTTGACTTGTGGTGCCTGCAACACATAATCATCTTTCGGTTTTGGTACCCACTGGTATTTGAGTCCATATGTGTTAGTTGCAGTTCTTATGGGAGTAACTGAATAAGAACCATACCAGAAATGATCACTAGTTTTGTGAACATGATCATGTGTACGACAATAAGAACAATAATATTTCTTACTTGACAACCAGATTAACTGATCTCTCGAGTAGACATGATCAGGTTTACCTTTTCGCACATTGTTCTTCTTGACTTTAGTCTCATGTACACATGTCTTCTTTCGTTTCTTATCTTCCTTCTTCTCATCATGCTTTTCTTCATCTACTAGTTTTACTTTCCATACCAGCTTCTCTTCATTATATCTCCTTCTTCTCATGTGTATACCTGAACCATCTATTTTCCGATCATAGAAAATGTTAGTTGTACGAATCTGATCAAATGATTTAACTGACCTTCTTGAAGAAACAGTTTTCAAATGTAAGCTTGAGGCTGGCTTGTTAGAACCAACTGAACTATTTCTAGGTGTGTGGATTTTTGACTCTGGAGTCGTTTGCTCAGTCACCACCACCTTTGAAACAATCTTTTCAAGCTCTTTTATCTTTGAAAAATAACTGTTCTTTTCTTTGATGTGTAAATCAATTTCTTTCTTTAAATCAGAATTCGCTTTCTGCTCTTTTAGTACACATTCAGATAGTTCAAATAACTTGTCTTTAAGCTTCTTAATCTCAACTTCAAACAAACTTCTTTCTTCCTCAAAGCCCTTTTTAGCATTTGTTCTCTGACCAGATATCTCTTTGAAGATTCCAACATTCTTTTGTTCTATGATCTTTCTTTCCTTTTCAAACTTTTCTCTTTCCAAAATAATCACTTTCTCAAAGTCAGAAACTTGTTGAGAAAGCTTTATACATTTTAGCTTAACTGCTTTCTTCTCTTCAGCACATTTTCTTGAAAAATCAGAAAATTTCTTTGCAAACCCTTTCTTTTCAGTCTCAAAATTAGATCTTTCTGCAACCATCTTTTTCTCCAGAACAGAAATCTTTTTATTCAGTTCTCCATTCAAACTTTCTAAATCCTTAGCTTTCTTCTCATAACTTTCAACAGATGCTTGCTGAATCTGAGCAATTTGATCTTCAAAGTCTGAGATCTTTCTTTTCAGCTCTTTATTCTCAGCTTCTAGACTCAGTATCTTTTCATCATTCATCCCAGAAGTCCGTTTCAGAAGATCTTCATTAACGGTCTTTAATGCACTGACTTCTCTCAGTATCTTCCTTTCATCAGAATATCTCTTTGACCTCTTTGAGTAGAATTCAACAGATGAAGCAAGATTTGTGTTCTCTAATTTGAGTTTTTCAATCTTCGTTTCATCATCATCAGAAAAATATCCCATCTTGAATTATCTGTTACAAAAAGAACTTGAAAAATGATCGTTAGAAATTCAGAAACTTTGATCACAATAAGAACTTTGTTCCCCCTCCCCAGACTTAGCATGGGGGTCCCGCAGACTTAGCACGGGGGTATGGGGGCAGCGACCCTAGAGGAAATTGTTTTTGACATTTAGAGGCCATGTTACAGTTTTGAAAATTTTGTCTAAGTATAAAAACTCGCAAACCACTGTAGAAGCTTAAAACACGCAGAAGCTTGAAACTCGCAAGTCACTATTCACTGAAAAACTCGCAGGCTTTAGCTTGCGTGTTTGTGAAACTCGCACGCAAAGGTTTGCGTGTTTTGGCAAACTCGCAGACCGAATGAACTTGCAGACTACTATTCCTTAGAAACTCGCACGCTTAGTCTTGCACGTTTGTAGAACTCGCTAATGTCTACGTGCGCGTTTCAATACTTAGAAAAAAATTCTCCAATCTTCAAACTCGCAGACTTCGATCTGCGCGTTTCTAGAACTCTCAGATAACCCTCTGCGCGTTTCTGGCCAAAATCAAAATCCTTAGGCTTGCGCGTTCTTCCAGATGAAACTTGCGCCTTTCACAGATCTTGCGTGTTCTTGGGCTCTTCGAACAAAAAATCAAACTTTCACACTGAAATCAATCGACACCTTCGAATTTGATCTCGAAACTTTGTCAATTTGCTCTATTCCATATCTCGATCAGGTTACAATACAAGAATTACAAAAACAAACACAAATCGATGGAATTTAATCCAATCACAGTGAATACAGACTCGATAACAATTTTGAACAAAAATCCACAAATTCACCCTCAAACTGTGTGAATTGGTCTAAGTGAATCGAATACACTTCATTCTATGCACTAAAACGAATCTATTACAACCAAATTTACAACCAAATCAACACTTAATCAAAGAAATAGAATGCTACAGTAAATTCGACGATGAACAGTTCTCAAAAATGAAATTCGATCCAATTTCTGAATTCCTATCTGCTCTGATACCAATTGTTATACCCAATTTTCAAGTTCTAATCAATAACAAACAATCAAGATGAGAAATCATATGTCATTGATATTCAAATCTCACATATTACAAGCTTTCTCTCACTACTCTCTCACTAGAATGATATTCTAAATCTGTTCTTCTCTAATACGCTCTCTCTACAATCTGATTCTCACAAATGAATTTCTACAACTTTGTTGGTTACTCTTTACTTACAAAGGAAACAAAGGTATTTATACTTCCAACTAATAACAAGGAAACAAAAATACAATATGTTGACTTTGACTTTTATTACAAAATGACTTTGACTTTCCATGAGAGTTGACTTTCCAGCTTTGACTTCTTGAACTTTCATCTTCAATCTTTATGATCTTGAATCCAACAAATCTATGCTCTAACAGGTTTTGACTTGTGAGCTTAGATTTTGAGATGGGGATTGGGGAGGAGGAGTTGTCGCAGTTAACCGGAGATAGAGTTGGTTTTGGTTATCCGAGAATTAGGAAGGGATGTGGTGGTGGTTGTGGTTGGTTGCACCAATGAAGCTCGTTGCGCTGGTAAAGGAAAGGTGGGATCAGGGAAGAGTCGGTGAAGGAGAGGTAGGAACAGGGAAATGTAAAAACGATGTATATGTAACACCCTTAAATCTGGAAATAGCAACTTATTTTAAATTTTCTAAATACATCAATAAAGGGATTATCTACAACCACAAATTAAGATTTAATCTCAATACAAACATTCATTCTATACATAAGTCTATGATAAGAACGGGTGCTACTAAATCCCCCAAGATAGTCACTATCTCCAACATTGCGGAAGACTTCACCAACTACTTACTTTAGTGTCTAGTTCATAGAACTGCTAGAACCCAACTCCCAACTGGAACCTGTTGCACATGCCGACAAATAAAAAGGTTAGGCTTAACGCCTAGTGAGCTCAAGAGTTTTCAACATATATAAAGATGTCTGTGAAAATAGATAATGCAGTTTAATTCATAATCTTTCAAAAGGTATGCTTTGAATATGCAAACGACTCGTTTTCCAATAATATGCATTTTAGACGGAGAACACCAATTTGGACATTTTCCAAATCAAACTACTACCAAATGGTGATACCAAGGTAAACCGCCCCTTCATAAACTAGCTTTAACCCGAAACTCACTCAAAGCGTAAATATAAATTGGACTCTCCATTTAAGAACGTACGGTTAAACCTTATATTTCAAAACACCCAAAACACGGTTGGGGCATAATACTCAACCCATAAATTAAGGGTAAAACCCCAATATACAAAACGTCACCGAAACTTGGATAATAAAACTCAATACCCAAAACAACACCTTTCGGTGACGGGGGATTCCCAATTCCATAAAATATGACGGTCCACAAAGTAAGCCCATTTTATGTTGTTATGACTAGTCATATAAACGAAAGTACACGCAAGAGATGTCAGGCTCAGTAGCTTTAAACGTACACCCACGGAAGCTCGAGTTCAACCCCGTCGGGTTCCTATGTCGAGCCCCTCATCTAATATCGTAATACTTGAGCACGAAGGACTTATACCGCACCCGGTACCTTAACGTTGTTGGGAACTGAAGAATTCATCAAGTATGGTTAATGCTGCTGGTTCAATGTTAATACTGCTAGAAGACATAAAGGTTAATACTGCTGAGTGTTACTACTGCTAGTGTTAATTAATACTGCTAGTCAAAGTTAGTACTGCTTGAACAAAGTTAGTACTGCTTAGCTAGTTAGTACTGCTAGTAGTTAGTACTGCTTAGTAGTTAATACTGCTAGAAGAAAGTTAATGCTGCTGAAGATTAATACTGCTTATATGATGAAGATTCGCATGAAAGGATATACATGGAAGCTTAGAGATATACATGGAAGATATACTGAAGATTTTTTATTTATTGTAATTATCTTTGTATTCAGTATATATAGTGTATAGTTTAGAATAATGAATTAACTTTCAATTTTTCATTCTAGAGAGAAAATCAACCTCAAGGCATAGATCCTAATTCTAGAGAAGTAGAATTCGTATTGGTGAGCCTGTTCATCAATATTGAGGTTGAGTGAGTAATCTTGTAACTTCAAAGCATTAAATACAAGTTTACAGTTTGTTCTTCATATTTTCTGTATTGATTTACTATTTGATTGAATGTCAAAGTGTTATTCCGCAAACTTCTTTGATATTGTTTCTGAGAATTAATTCTTGTTAAGAATTCGATCCTGACAAGTGGTATCAGAGCCAAACTCTCTCAGAAACAGTTATTCATCATGGAAAATCTTACAGAATCAAGCAGTACTTTGGTCTCAAAAGTTCCAATGCTCAGATCCAATGAATTTGACATGTGGAAAATCAGAATCAAGCAATATATTCTCCTCACAGATTACTCTATGTGGGACATCATTGAGAATGGCCCATCTGATGGAGGAAAGATTGGTGAAGATGGCAAAAGAACTCCTCCAAAGACAGATGCAGACAGGAAATCAAGACAGACAGAGATGAAAGCCTTGAGCACACTGCTCTTGGCCATTTCAAATGAGTATCAACACCAATTCTGCAATTGTACTGATGCACAGATGCTCTGGAATTCTCTAGAGAAGAGATTCTCAGGTACCAAAAGTACCAAGAGAAATCAAAAGGCAATCTTAAAGCAACAGTATGAAAACTTCATCTCAACTAAGAATGAGTCCATGACTCAAACTTTTGACAGGTTTAATAAACTAATTGGTGAACTAGCTACTATGGGAGTACAAATTGATCAAGATGATGTGAACAGAAAGTTCCTAAGGTCCCTTGGAGATGAATGGACCATGTACACTGTGTCATTCAGACAGAATGATCAGTTGGAAGAAAAAGAACTTGATGATCTGTACAATGATCTTAGAGTATTTGAAGCTGAGGTGGAGGCAAAGAAGAAGCCTTCTGGATATATTCATAATGTTGCACTCTTATCAGCATCAATTGATTCTACTGCTAACCCTGAATCAGTTAATGCTGCTAATGGAACAAATCAAGATAAAGGCACTGATTTTGTGTTTGAAGCTTTTCTTTCCAATCATGGATCTTCCTCTTTGATTAATGATGACTTAGAACAACTTCATCCAGATGATCTGGAAGAGATGGATATTAAATGGCAGATGGCCATGCTCTCCATGAGGGTTAAGAAGTTTATAAAAAGGACTGGGAGAAACAACTTCTCCCAAAGAAGAGAAGATGGAGTAGGGTTTGATAAATCAAAGGTGGAATGCTACAAATGCCATCTGAAGGGACATTTTGCTAGAGAATGCAGAAGTGGAGTGTCTCACAACAATCACCAACAAACTCAATCTGGAAGCTTCAATAACAACAGAAACTCTGCTCAAGCCCTTGTCTCTCAACAAGGAATGGGGTTTGATTGGAGTGATCAAGCAGAAGAAGCTATTCAGAATCAAGCTCTTATGGCTAAAGTATCTGATCTCCCATCTGAGGTAAGTTCTAATCTCTGTTCTAAAACTTGCATAGACACTGTTAAAAGGTACAGGGATCACAATCAGAAGATGAGTGATGACCTTAAGAGATTAGAAAAAGATATCAAAGACTATGTAAGGATTGTAGAGAGATTTGAAGATCAGATCAAAGGTTTTCAAGCCAATGAACTCCAACACTCATATGACACCAATTACTGGCAGTGGGAGAAAAAGGATTTAGAACTTAAACTGACCAAATCTAAAGAGGAGAGTGAAAAACTGAAAGAGGAGTTAACCAAGGTTAAGCTTGATGTAGAAAAGTTTTCCAATGCTTCTAAAGCAATGGACTCTTTACTGCAAAATCAGATTCATGATAAGCTAAGAAGAGGAATTGGGTACAATGCAACACCTCCACCATATAACAACAATTACATTCCTCCTACTTCAGACCTGTTAGACACCAAAGATAGGAAGGACTTGCCTGAGGGAGCCACTGAAATAGATCCCTTAGATGAGGTAGTTGTTGAAGATAAGACTGAGAAAGAGATTGGCAAGAGTAAGGAGAACAAGGTGAGTGGTGAGATTCCTCTAGAGAATAACATTATCACCAATGATGATTGTGGAAGGGCTTGGATCAAATCCAAGGACATAGAGAAGACAGAGGGAAAGTCTGGTAAGGTCCATTACAAACAGACCACAGTTGTGAATCCAGGTCCTTGCAAACAGTGTGCATGTAAGAAAAATGAGCCCCAAAAACAGGACAAAAAGAGGGGAAATCAAAGAAACTGGAATAATCAATGGGCACAAAAACAAGGGGTTGATCTGAGTAAAATCAATAGACCAAAACCTTGTTTTATCTGTGGCAAATTGAATCATCTTGTAAAATTCTGTTATTTCAATCCTATGAAACAAAGGATGAATTTCCAAAGATCCATGCAAAAACCCTTTGGTTATAAGAAAATTGAAAAGAACCATGTGGCTAAGAAAACTGTTAAAACTAAAAGCCACATGAAGAAAAAGTCTGTTAAAGAAAGTGTCAATATGTGGATTCCTAAAAGCACTAAAACTGTTAGTACTGCTACCACAAATAGTGTTGCTGACAATGATAGTGCTGCTAGAAGTAATACTACTGCTAACAAGGTGAGTACTGCTAAACCTGTTAGTACTGCTAAACCTGTTAGTACTGCTAACTCAGTTAGTACTTCTACGGTTAGTACTGCTTCTAGTGTTGGTTCTACTAAGCCAATAATATTGACAAAGTACTCTAATAAAGAGTGTTCTGAGTTTAAAAACCTCATTAAAAAGGAATGTAAATACTTTGATGAGAAAGGGAGACCCAAGATCACTTTGGCTTGGGTCCCCAATCATACTAATTGATTTATTTAATGTGCAGGGCAACCAACAGCTCAAGGGAAAGAGCATTTGGCATGTTGATAGTGGTTGCTCTAGGCACATGACAGGCAACATGTCATGCCTTCAGGATTTCAAGCATATTAATGGAGGACATGTTGCATTTGGAGACAATCTTACTGGTGGTAAGATAAGTGGAAAAGGTAATGTCACCAAAGGTAAGATGACATTTGAGGATGTCTACTATGTTGATCAATTAAAGTACAACCTGTTAAGTGTATCACAGGTTTGTGACAAACAACATAGTATATTATTTACTAATACTGAGTGTATGATTCTTGCTCCAGGGTTCAAGGTAGTTGATGAAAGCATGATACTACTGAGAACTCCAAGAAAGGACAATGTTTACTGTCTTGATTTGGACATTGTTGATAGTGATTCATCTCTAAATCGTCTTGTTTCAAAAGCTAAATTTTCACCCCAATGGCGTTTTCTTGTTCATACCTTGATGCACTGCATTTCTAAAAAGACTACTGGATGGAGTGAGTTCAGCAGTACCATTGCTTATGCTTTGGTCTGTTTGGCCACTGCCAGAAGGTACAATTTTTCACAAATGATTTTCAATGATCTTGTCTCAAACATGGGAAACAAAAAGAGCTTTTATATGTATCCCAGGTTTGTTCAAGCAGTTATCAACCATGAATTGACGGATATTCCTCATTCTGATGGAATTTATGTACCAAAACCCCCCAAAGGCAAGGTTTTCTCAAATATGAGAAGATCTGCTGGGGACTCTGAAGGAGTTGACACCCCATTGTTCTCTACAATGATGGTGGTGTCCCAACCCAATGAAGGTATGGCAGCAGGGTCAAGGCCCCCATTAGATCAATCCACTGCTAGCCAAGCCCAACCTTCCCACTCTATATTTATCCCACAGTCCCTACTAAATAAGCCCACTTCTCCAATTACCCAAACTTATCAAAGAAAACAGGTAAAGAAGGCTCCTTCCCTTCTTGTACCATCACCCACTAAGCCTTTAAGCCCTCTAAGGGAGAATTCTCCCCTAGAGAATATCCAAAGGGAAACCACAAGGGTGTCTCCCAACCCAAAGGAGGTGCTCTCTGAGGAGGAGGTAGAGCATATGGGTGATGAGGCTGCCACTACTCCTGCTAGCACAGAGGAGGAAAGTGGTAACATCAATAAGACCTCCCCCATGGCAACTTTGAATGAGCAATCATTTGAAGGTCCCTGGTGCCAAGAAACCACAGGGGTGGATAGTGCTTCTGCTAGGCAGAGGACTTCCACTACTAAAAGATCCAATGATCCTTCAATAGGGGGTAACACTCCTGGAGAAGATGAGGACAGATATAACTATGATGAATTGATGGAGGCAATGGGCAACATCAACATGGATGTACTCAAACAGGGCAAAGATATAGAAGAGCTTAAACTCATAGTTCTGTCACAACAAGAACAAATCATCAAGTTGAAGCAAATGGTAAGGAAACTGATTCTGCAAAGGAAGAAGAAACAGTTTGTACTCAAAAAGAGGGACAAAGTTCAAGATTCTTTCAACAAGGGGGAGAAGCATGAAGGGGAAACTGTTGAAAAGAAAGCTGAAGTTGAGGGGGAGACAGAGAAAGAGATGGAAACAGAAACTAAAGAAGCAGAAACAGGGCTATCTGTTGAAGAATTGGAAATAGCTGAAACCTTAGTAAAAGCAAAGAATGACACTCCTAAGGCTACTCAAAAGGCTAAGGGAGTGGTCATCAATGAAGGAGACCTTGAAAAGAAGACACAAGAAAGAAGTGAGGCAGGGTTGAAGGATACAAAGGGTAAAGCTAAGATGATTGAACCTGAACAACCTGCAAAGAAGAAAATTCAGATAGAACTGGATGAAGAAGTGGCAAAGCAGCTTCAGGCAGAAATGGAAAGGGAGGAACAACTTCAATCTGAGAAGGATAGAGAGCTTGCACTGAATATGGCCAGAAAACTAAATGAAGAGTATCAGAAGAGCATGAAAACAACAGCTCAGGCCAAGCAAGTACAAGTAAAAAGAATGCCATTCAAAAAGCAGAAAAGACAACCCTCCAAGACCTTTTTGGCCAATCAGGAAAGAAGAAAGATGATAAACTTCCTGAAAGGTGCAATTGGTGTTAAGGGGGAGATGTTTACTCATATGGCATACTCTCAGGTTGAAGAGCTATACAGGAAGGAAATGACAAAGCTCCAAGGGGATTCCTCTCAAAGGGAAGAAGCAGAAAGAAGGATGAAAGAGAGACATGATCTCAACATCCAACAACCATTCCCTGAGAAAACCACACCTTCCAAAGAAGAAGCAGAAGAGAAGAAGGAAGAACCTGGAAATGTTGGTAGAGAAGCCAAGTCTGGAAAAAGAGTGAAAACAATTGCTCCAAAAAGGCAGTTGAAAAGGCCTAGGGTGGAAGAAACTGAAAAGGAAGCAGAACCTTCAGTCACATCCCTAACAGAGCCGTACAGAGCCCAGAGCAGGTCACTAAGCAAACTGATGAAAGTATGGATCCGTACATGACAATAGTGGAACCTTTGAAAGCTGTTCCAATCTCTATGCAAGCTCCAGAGATCATCTTCTGGGATATTCTGAGAGACAATGGAAAGAATTTCTTCAGAATCAAGAGAGCTGATGGTTCATTTGAAGCTTATTCAACATGGGGGAAAGTCATCAGAAGTTGTTCAAGAGCTGATATGGAAGAACTATATAAAGTTGGGATGAAACTTTATGAACCTGTGTTGAAAGGTACTGAAGAGAATCTTCTCAAAGTGACATTGGAATACTTGTGCATGATGTTTGAGCCTGCAAGAGTGCACCATAGGATTAAAGATCATATGCATGAGTTCATATTCAAGAAGATTGACAAATGGATACTGTTTGAAAACTGTGGAGTATACATGATTACTATTGACAATTGTTATCATGAATACTACCTGGTGGACAAAATATATGAGCATAGCAAGGAGAAGTTAGAAGGGATGCTTAAAGCTACACTGGTTTGTACAAAGGATTCAGAAATGGCCAAGATTGTGGTGAGAAGAACTGTAAATCAAAGTTTGGGCCTAGATCCAAATTTGGGAAATTGAATCAGAGGTGTTGAAAGCATCTTGAAGAAGATCTGAAGAACTTGACTTATTTTCCTAAAAGTCAAGTTAGGGGGAGATTGTTGGGAACTGAAGAATTCATCAAGTATGGTTAATGCTGCTGGTTCAATGTTAATACTGCTAGAAGACATAAAGGTTAATACTGCTGAGTGTTACTACTGCTAGTGTTAATTAATACTGCTAGTCAAAGTTAGTACTGCTTGAACAAAGTTAGTACTGCTTAGCTAGTTAGTACTGCTAGTAGTTAGTACTGCTTAGTAGTTAATACTGCTAGAAGAAAGTTAATGCTGCTGAAGATTAATACTGCTTATATGATGAAGATTCGCATGAAAGGATATACATGGAAGCTTAGAGATATACATGGAAGATATACTGAAGATTTTTTATTTATTGTAATTATCTTTGTATTCAGTATATATAGTGTATAGTTTAGAATAATGAATTAACTTTCAATTTTTCATTCTAGAGAGAAAATCAACCTCAAGGCATAGATCCTAATTCTAGAGAAGTAGAATTCGTATTGGTGAGCCTGTTCATCAATATTGAGGTTGAGTGAGTAATCTTGTAACTTCAAAGCATTAAATACAAGTTTACAGTTTGTTCTTCATATTTTCTGTATTGATTTACTATTTGATTGAATGTCAAAGTGTTATTCCGCAAACTTCTTTGATATTGTTTCTGAGAATTAATTCTTGTTAAGAATTCGATCCTGACAAACGTGCAGCACGTAGGACTTACATCTCACCCGATACCTAACGTGCAGCTCGTAGGACTTACATCGCACCCGATACCTAACGAGCTTCATCCAAAATTGCCAACAAGGCTCGGAGTCAAGCTACCAAAACTGGACAATTGTCCAAAGACCCCAAATCAAATGAAAACACCAAGCCGCAGGCTTAGCAACCCATTGACCAATCGGTAAATGAAATAACTTACAATAAAACGCACTAGACCAACGGATATGTAAACACCGCGAATAAAAGTAAGATTAGTTCAAAACTCAACATTAGTTGAGGCAACCCATTTTCCAAATGAACTCATAACACAAAATATGAATTTTCCAAATTTAACTGCTGATAAGAATGAAAATCATAAAATGAGACTATAAACATTCTTTCAAGTACCTCACCTAAATGTGCAAGTGATACTTTATAAAACATTCCATTTCATGAATGATGCATAAGACCCGACAACCATTTAAAAGTGTATTTCTTTGACCAAGAATTTATTTATGCAATGAGACCTCAAACACATTCATTTGTGACACATTTGTCAAAATGCCCAAAAATCCCAAATATGGGTATTATACAAAGTTTATAAAGATTAAATACGTCAAATAATCAAAGATTAGCAATTAACCCAACATTTGATAATTTCATGTAGAACACATAAACACTCTAAAATAGACATTTTGGCATGTACAACGTTTTCACAAATCAACTTGAACTCACCTTGCTAGATTTAGGCTAAATCTAGATTTTACCCAACGAGCTCTTTTGAAGACCACTTGAATCCTCAAGCCGAAATCTTCCAAAACCTAGATCCGAACATTCCAACCCATAAATATCCATAATCGACCATAAGAAGACATTCTCCAAACATAAAAATACCAAGATCCTAACAAGATCAAAACCCTAATTTCTCCAAAACCATTAGATCCGAGATTTGAGATATCAAACACTAAGAGACCACCAATAGAGCATTTATAACCTTAATACAAGAAAACTTACCCTTGGAGACGATGAGACTTCCGAGAACATCCAATCCAACACTTCAACCCGAGCTCCCAACCGTTGAACTTGATAAGGAAGATGAAGATGAAGGTTTTGTGGTTCAAGCTCCCAACTAGCTAGATGATTGAGAATCATGAGGTTTGGGGAGAGAAAAACCCCTAAAATAGGTTAGGGTTCGGTTTTGGTGTTTGGGAGAGAAAAGGGAAGAAGATAGAAGTGAGAGTGAGGGAAATGGTTGAGAATCGCGACTCTTAAAAGACCCTGGGGCCGACCGCGATTGTGCCCGGCGATTGTGCCAGGACACTATCGCCAGGGCACTATCGCCCAAAACGTACCGCGGGCACACCCCCGCCGGCGATTGTGCCCGGCGATTGTGCCCAGGGCACTATCGCCAGGGCACTATCGCCCAGAGTGTACCGAGGCTTATTTCTTCCCATTTTCCGCACAGACCACTCATGACGCGATAAGGCTTAAATATGTAAGATATAGGGGATGAAATACCACGATAAGAAACAAGAATTTCTCAAAGGGTTAGCTTTCACAGACAGGAATTTACGGGTGTTACAATCCTCCCAACCTTAGAATGATTTCGTCCTCGAAATCTAGGTTCCCATGAAATCTCGCCCGCAAAAAGATTGACCTTAACCCGTTTCTAGCACCACCAACACGTCCCTTACACCGATACTATAATTGCTGCCCCTCTTTGGCACAATATACTCATAACCGAGCATACACTTAACTCTCCAAATAACCTTTTACTCACCAGGTTATGGTCGTCTCCCAACCTTGGGTGACAATTACTACCTCCAGGTAGTTTGTGACCCCAAATTCTCGCTGACCAAACTTTCCTTCGGATCTACGGTTCCAAACACAACGTCAAAGATCGCAACCAAACTTCCAAGTTCCTCAGATTTCAACTGATCCATTCTTAATATCGATAAAGATATTCTTCTAAGGCGCACCAAAGCGTCCTTCAGATACTACTTAGCCCAGATTCGATCAACACTTAACTCCGTTCCAACACCAATCCTCACAACAATCTTTTAACACAAGCTTTACCACCACGGAAATGCTTAAACACATCGATACTTAATCCTCAACACCCAAACTCCTTCCAAATTCCATCACTGAAAGGACAATATTTTCCATAATCCAACCAGGTTGCATCCATCCATTCCAAGATCCATTGACCTCAAGAAAACAAGTCGACGCCTAGGACTAAACGGTGACCTCGAAAATGTGGACATCTCGCCCAAAATCCCATTCCAGACGGGTTGTCGCACTAAGGTTGACACCAAATCAGAGAGCTAAAATTTCAAATCTTACAACTCTAGCAGATAGATCACCAAAATTTCCTTTAATCGCGGAACCCGCTAAGACGGTATACTGACAACACAACCCATGATGTGACACCGACTAGCAAACTACCAAAACGAAACCCAATCTGATTGCCAATAGTTACCTAACACTTTAACTCGCATGATCACCGGACCATAAAATCGCCCCTTAAATACCCGGGAAGACTTAAGTCTACTAATTTCATTAATACAAACGCGCACAGATTCGAAAACCCAAGTCCAAAAATCCAAGACTGATCGCAAGCCAGATCATTCGATGCTTCAACTCCTAAGGACTCCCTTAGCCCCTTAATTGGAACTCCTTTCCACGACAGGAGATAAACCTATAGGCCTAATGAGTTCAAGGTTTTTCAAATAATATGCCAATTTAACCTTTTATAAACCTTTCAAATACCCAAGTTTTATAACGATTAACCGTACAGTGACAACACACTATCGCCCATCCGATAGGTTTCAAAACTGGTCACCAACACAACGCATATAAAACCATTTCTAAAACTCTTTTGATCAGTAATTACGTTAATAAAACGGTAACAAGAGATGCGCAACAAAATTTTCAAACGGACTACCATGGTCCTAGTAATGCATCAATTTATACTATGCATATGAAAGATAACTTTCTGCACTATAACATGTGTAATAGAAGTTTGTACAATTCCCAAAAGAGACATTCACAAATTAATTTTAAAGTTCTGACTTCCCAACCCAAAAGTCGTTGCGACATGAAATTATTAACCACTCCATATGCAATAGTTTATTCCCCAAAGTTCGATGAAATGATAAGAATGCAAATAATTCTCAAATCGAGTTTAAAACTTTAAGCCGCCTCGATAAGACACATTTGACCAAGATGGTAACTACAACGATATGCAATTCGAAAATTCATTTCATGTATTGCGGAAAATTTATAACAGCAAGGTTAACAAGCGAAGCACGCTTAGATTAAAATTTAATTTAAGACAAAATATATATTTCGCATATTTACTCACGCGAGTGAAAGTCGGATTCAACCCAAAAGTATGCACATAAACTCGTGTGAAACTCAAGATGCAATCATGCGACATTTCGATTTTTCAAGGTGCCTCTTACGGTTGCAAAAGTGTCAATGCAAGACTCGCATGAAACAAAGTATTAAACACACTCATAAATTAACGCACACAATGATGCATATGCACATGTTCTCAAAATTATTTTACGCAACGCAAAATGACGTAAGACGAGGCACCCTAAACCCAATTGAATTTTCGCAAAACTCAATAATGCTAAAATCATGCAGTGACAAATTTTCATTTCTCGACAAGAATGTAAGACGACAATATGGCTAAAACACTAAGCCTTCAAGAGTTTCCTCTTTTAATGCAATGAAAGATAAAATGACACCTTTAACAAAATTCACATGGGACACGACACCAACTAACTCATAAGCTTAAAAGAAGAAAAATTAAAACTCACGCATGGAAAGACATCGTATGAAACAATACTCCATGAAATTCCAACGAAACTCACACAAACTAAAATTCTCAAGAAATTCCGACTCAACGCGTGGGAATAACTTTTCCTTTAAAACCATTGACATATGTGGAGGAGATCCAATGCCTAGGTTAAAATCTCATAGCTACTTGCCCAATACTCGAATGACATTAAAACATAGATATTACAATATCCGCAAATAGCGTTAAACAAGAGACGTGAATAAAGAGATTTTTGATAACAATTTGCAATTACGTGCAACAAAACAATTTATGCATGCTTAAGCTCACAATTTAAAATCTGATGCGTGTTAAGTGCTTTACCAAAACTTTATGATATAAACCACTTTCTGTTTTACGAACACAAGAAACAATTTATGCAAATTTATTTCAGAAATAAATTTTGGTGCATGAATTTGGTCGGCATTCACCCTTCTAGACTACGCTTCTCAACAACCCGACATACTAATACCATCCATGTGTATTAAGCATCTTAGGACAACAATCTCAATTTTCTACTATTGTCATCCGGATACTCCACATCTTAAAGCGACACTCGGATATTTCATCGGTTCACCTTACAATCTCTCCTCGCATGCCGTCAATTCCATAAGCTCAAGGTTCTACTCCAACCAATTATTCTTACTCAAGACGATCAACTTAATGCATTCAACGCACTTAACTATCACTTCAACATGACATTGCTATAGACATCAACGTTTTCCTTAGATTACTCCCTTAGAAACCTTCTCACTACCCCAACGGTAATCATACCAAGGTAGTTCAAGTATACACATGTAGTATGTAGGTTCACCATAACACTGGCCAGGTGCCATTATGAACGTACCGGACAAGCTCATCCTTGCGACCCTCGACAAGTTTCCCGTTTCTAGTGACCCGATCAACTCCATAATATCTTATCTTAAGGTTCCTAATGTGCAACTTCACTTACAATCGCTTATAAAAACGCTAGTTTGAGTCTAGGCATCCTACAATCAATAGCTAATTCCCTCAAACTTAAGCTCTGAACAACTTGTAACACCCTTAAATCTGGAAATAGCAACTTATTTTAAATTTTCTAAATACATCAATAAAGGGTTTATCTACAACCACAAATTAAGATTTAATCTCAATACAAACATTCATTCTATACAAAAGCCTATGATAAGAACGGGTGCTACTAAATCCCCCAAGATAGTCACTATCTCCAACATTGCGGAAGACTTCACCAACTACTTACTTTAGTGTCTAGTTAAGGATCTACGCTTCAAAGAACTGCTAGAACCCAACTCCCAACTGGAACCTGTTGCACATGCCGACAAATAAAAAGGTTAGGCTTAACGCCTAGTGAGCTCAAGAGTTTTCAACATATATAAAGATGTCTGTGAAAATAGATAATGAAGTTTAATTCATAATCTTTCAAAAGGTATGCTTTTAATATGCAAACGACTCGGAACCACACCCGGTACCTTAACGTGCAGCACGTAGGACTTACATCTCACCCGATACCTAACGTGCAGCTCGTAGGACTTACATCGCACCCGATACATAACGAGCTTCATCCAAAATTGCCAACAAGGCTCGGAGTCGAGCTACCAAAACTGGACAATTGTCCAAAAACCCCAAATCAAATGAAAACACCAAGCCGCAGGCTTAGCAACCCATTGACCAATCGGTAAATGAAATAACTTACAATAAAACGTACTCGACCAACGGATATGTAAACACCGCGACTAAAAGTAAGATTAGTTCAAAACTCAACATTAGTTGAGGCAACCCATTTTCCAAATGAACTCAAAACAAAAAATATGCATTTTCCAAATTTAACTGCTGATAAGAATGAAAATCATAAAATGAGACTATAAACATTCTTTCAAGTACCTCACCTAAATGTGCAAGTGATACTTTATAAAACATTCCATTTCATGAATGATGCATAAGACCCGACAACCATTTAAAAGTGTATTTCTTTGACCAAGAATTTATTTATGCAATGAGACCTCAAACACATTCATTTGTGACACATTTATCAAAATGCCCAAAAATCCCAAATATGGGTATTATACAAAGTTTATAAAGATTAAATACGTCAAATAATCAAAGATTAGCAATTAACCCAACATTTGATAATTTCGTGTAGAATACATAAACACTCTAAAATAGACATTTTGGCATGTACAACGTTTTCACAAATCAACTTGAACTCACCTTGCTAGATTTAGGCTAAATCTAGATTTTACCCAACGAGCTCTTTTGAAGACCACTTGAATCCTCAAGCCGAAATCTTCCAAAACCTAGATCCGAACATTCCAACCCATAAATATCCATAATCGACCATAAGAAGACATTCTCCAAACATAAAAATACCAAGATCCTAACAAGATCAAAACCCTAATTTCTCCAAAACCATTAGATCCGAGATTTGAGATATCAAACACTAAGAGACCACCAATAAAGCATTTATAACCTTAATACAAGAAAACTTACCCTTGGAGACGATGAGACTTCCGAGAACATCCAATCCAACACTTCAACCCGAGCTCCCAACCTTTGAACTTGATGAGGAAGATGAAGATGAAGGTTTTGTGGTTCAAGATCCCAACTAGCTAGATGATTGAGAATCATGAGGTTTGGGGAGAGAAAAACCCCCAAAATAGGTTAGGGTTCGGTTTTGGTGTTTGGGAGAGAAAAGGGAAGAAGATAGAAGTGAGAGTGAGGGAAATGGTTGAGAATCGCGACTCTTAAAAGACCCTGGGGCCGACCGCGATTGTGCCCGACGATTGTGCCAGGGCACTATCGCCCAAAACGTACCACGGGCACACCCCTGTCGGCGATTGTGCCCAGGGCACTATCGCCCAGAGTGTACCGAGGCTTGTTTCTTCCCATTTTCCGCACAGATCACTCATGATGCGATAAGGCTTAAATAGGTAAGATATAGGGGATGAAATCCCACGATAAGAAACAAGAATTTCTCAAATGGTTGGCTTTCACAGACAGGAATTTACGGGTGTTACAGTATATATAGATATACAATATATAAAGGAAGGATCATGCGAAAATCCGAGAAGTGTGATATCACATATGATTACACGACATGTGGGTGTGTTTAATCTTATATGATTAAACGTCTATGTATTGCCAATATAACATGTGTTTAATTATATATGATTAAACTTGTGTATCATATATGATATCACATTTCTCACCTTCTCGCAAAATGTTTAACTTCTCGTTTGTACCTGCCCCTATATATATTATTTAATAAAAGTTTAATAAAATGATAAAAACACAAATATGCCCTTCACTGAACTAGTTTTTTTTAGGGAAATTGGCTGAAATAGCCATATTAGACTACCAATTGCACCTCCTAGCCATTTCTCTACCTGGTTTACCAAAATAGACCTAGGTCCGCAATGGCGGACCTACAGGTCTGCAATTCCCCCCTAAACGACAAAACTAAATGGCGGCTCTACCCAGGTTCAGAATGGGTCGGGTCGGGTTGGTTCGCCATCCGCCATTTAAGACACGTGGCACTCTCGGGTGCGCCGAATGCCGTTTTTTCAGAAATTAAATGTTGTTTTTAATTCCACACGGCTCCCCACCCCACCCCACCTACCCTTTTTATATAAAAATCCACCGAATGGTCCCTCATCACCATACCCTACAACAATTTTTTTACTAAAGGAAAACATTCTTTGACGCTCGTTTTTCTCGATTTTTTGTCGGATCTCGGTTTGTGTTTCCCAAATCAACACGTGTGAACAATGGGACCTAAGGTAAGTATTCTAAACCACCTCCGTCACCCCCACTGAACCACCTCCGCCACCGCCAGAACCCTCCAGGGCCACCTCCACCACTGCCCCTGGCGGACTTGTGGACCTAGCCCGATGGCGGACTTGGCGGTGGCGGACCTACCCGATTTTTTTCCCTTTCTTTCGATTATATAATGTGTATATTTTATATTTGTTCGATTATATGTATAATGTGTTTAATATTTTATTAAAATAATTTTAATATTTTAATTAATTAATTGTGATCAATGATTTTATTAGGGAACATAAATTAATGACACTTTAGATCCCTAAACCTTAATTTTAGATAGATTAGAACCCTAGACTTGCATTTATGACACTTTTGGACCCTTAACTTGAAAAAATGATTCTTTAGGTCCCTAAACTTTAATTTTAGACAGATTAGAACCCTAGACTTGCATTTTTTACACTTTTGGACCCTTAACTTGAAAATATGATTCATTAGGTCCCTAAACTTTAATTTTTACACTTATAATCCCTTAACTTTAATTTTAGACTCATTAGATCCCTAGACTTGCATTTATTTGCCAATTTTAATAAATTACACTTATGGTCCCTTAACTTAAATTTTAGGCACTTTAAGTCAGTAAACTTTAATTATTGACACTTTAGGTCCCTAAACCTTAGTTTATGACACTTTAAGTCCCTAGACTTTGATATACTACTTTTTAGGTCCCTAAAATTAAATTAATGATACTTTAGATCCCTAAACCTTAATTTTAGACAGATTAGAACCCTAGACTTGCATTTATGACACTTTTGGACCCTTAACTTGAAAATATGACTCTTTAGGTCCCTAAACTTTAATTTTTACACTTATGGTCCCTTAACTTTAATTTTAGACACATTAGATCCCTAGACTTGCATTTATTTGCTAACTTTAATAAATTACACTTATGGTCCCTTAACTTAAATTTTAGACACTCTACGTTCCCACTTTAATAAATTACGCTTTAGGTCCCTAAACTTTTAAAAATCCCATATTAGAATTCTTAACTTTAATATTTGACAATTTAGGCACCTAGTTTGACCTTGAGGTCAAAGTTGACCGTGGTTGAGCACATTAAGAGTAGGTTGAGCCCACGAAGACTAGAGATCTTGCGCCAGACGATTTTTGGTCATTGGTTACTGATGGAGGACTACTCATATGACCCATTACTCATGCACACTGTTTTACGGAGGCATATTTTCCCGGAGAATGATGTAGACTACAATATGTTCTTCGAGGTGGGAGGACATGTGTTGATATTTGGGCGGGAGGAGTTCTGCCTCGTGACAGGACTCCGGTTTGGAGAGATTCCGTCACTGCCAGCGAGGCAGGCGTAGAGGGCCTCCGATTTTATCCGTCGGGTTTTCGGTGATGTGGACAGGTTGATGATTCGTCGGGTAGATCATACATTTTCATCACTAGGAGATGGAGATCGGTTTACGGACGATGATGTTGTCCGTGTTTGCTTGATCATGATGGTGGAGGTTTTCTTTCTTGGTCGACAGGGCCATTTACCTGTTTCCTCCACCGTGCTTACTGTAGCACTGGATTTTCGGTTTTTAACCGATTTCCTTGGGGTTCTTATGTCTGGGAACCCACCTTTCGGTAGATGTCCGGTGCCATCCGGAAACGAGGCATCCCAGGCTTCCTAAGGGTGTTCATTGGACTAGGATGATTATCCTTGATAGTAGACATGTCTCGGTTATACTTGATGTGGCACAGGTATGTATTTTTAAATAACTTAAAATATTACTTAGTTAATGTTAAAATCTAACATTATAGATTATGAATATTAGGAGGGTCAGACACCGATTGGCCTTCTTATGGCTACCCCTGAGGAGGAGGCATTACAATGGTATCAGATTAGCCACCGCTTTTTCCAGGGGATGGAGGAGCAGAAGATAAAGAGGACGAGAGTCGGCGGTGACGGTGACGGTGATGACGGCGACGATGACGACGATGACGATGATGATGACACTGATGACAAGGACGAGGGTGTTGATGGTGGTGACGGTGCTGGTTT
Source organism: Arctium minus (assembly GCA_954870635.1). NCBI lineage: Eukaryota > Viridiplantae > Streptophyta > Magnoliopsida > Asterales > Asteraceae > Arctium > Arctium minus. The sequence goes on from OX941096.1 coordinate 47,554,984, forward strand.
CCACCACGATGGTGGTCACGGTGCTGGTTTCCACCACGACTCTAGTGTGGGGGGAGACTTTTGGACCACAGATCCATCAGGCATCCCAGCATCAGTCCCTCCATATGAGCATGCCACCCAGTGATCCTTATGTTGCATATTGGGATCGTTTGACCACCACGGAGGGAAGGATAGATCATATAGAGGGGTCTGTCAATGATATAAATGTGTGGCGGGGTGGTCAACAGGATGTGTATACTCATATACAGGATATGTACCGTGAGATGCAACAGTGGCATGTAAGTATTTAATTTTAATTATGTATTTAATTTTACACTTTTTAACAATTGGTATTTGTACGTAGCTTTCCGCTCGTCCACCACAGCGAGCCTCGAGCATGGACACCTGGATTTCATCACCCAGGATACCCGATCCATCGTACGCTTTTCCCCCCTCCCACCAGCAGGCGGTAAGTCTCATCAATCGGATAATGTTTAACTTATTTTTTTCTATGATATTGTACCTTTATTTATTTATTTCGTTATGTACGGAGTGTCAGATACGGCCGGTGCGAGTGGCGTAGACATGTCAGGCGCGTTCGATATGGTTGGCCCAGACATGCCTGGGTCGTTCTTTATGGGTGGGGCGGTCCGGGTGTGTAACACTCTAAAATTCAGAGTAAATTAAAACCTGGAAATATGGCAACAAGACATCCGAATTGATAAAAACTTCCCATAAGGGGGATCAGTCCTTAAGACTATACAAAACTCGCACAGATATATAATTTATCAACAAAACTAATCTAAACACAACTGTCTAGACTACATCACTTGACGAACCAAAGTTCATTAAAAGATGGGACTTAAACAATGCCCAACGCCAAAATAATAGACATCATCAAAATGCCTCGAGTCCACGCTCGACTCTCAAAAACCCTGTGCAACCCACCGCTAAGGGAAACCTGTTATACACATCATTTGAGAAAAAGTGTTAGGCTTAAAGCCTAGTGAGAACATACAGTTTATAAATTTCAAGAGATATAAACTTTTGTATGAAAGGGAATCTTTTCAAATAAGATTTTCCAAGTTAACTGTTGATAAGAATGAAATCCATTAAAATGAGACCACAAACCTTCTTTCTAGAACCTCACAATTTAATGCACAAGTAGTTCTTTTATAAACTTCCCGAAATATAAACATCAGTATCATAAGGAAATCTTTTCATAAAGGTTTAATTTATAAAAGATAACATTTCGCCACAACCGGCCTTTTTGGTCCAAAACTCATCATACGATGACAAAAGAACCATTTTACCAAGGATTGTGGTGTAACACAAAGTAGACCACCAATCCGAGTTATGAGCTAAACAATTGGAATCCAAGGATACGAACACATAAGTCCGTGCTACAACGTGAGATCTAGACCTAAGCAAAACCAATGTATACTCCTTCACTAGGATCACTATGAACCATGGCTAGTATCCGGCCTCATATAACCGTACCAAGTTTCCCCCGAGGATCATATGCATCCATAGCTACAAAATGGGGAATGTGACATCCCAACAATACAGTCGACTCAAAACCTAGGGATCCGCTAGTAATGGTACAGACTCGTCACAACAACATATGTGACCAACCATAAATAAACATATGGTATAAACACATTTTATTAACAAAATGTCATTTCCAGTTCAACTTCTGGTAAGAATGAAAATCATTAAAATGAGTTCTTAAACATTCTTTTTCACATATCCACATAATGTGCAAGTAAAACATCATTTTACTTCAATAAGATAAGATCCAATATTTTAGTAAACACAATGATCGGGAACCCTAAAATCTCCCAAAACTCAAGTTATATCAAATATGTAGAAAACTTAAATCTGAAACCATTGAGATATATAGGAGTTCCAAAAGGTAACTTTTGATATGTATAAAGTTTAAAATGATAGTAGGAACTCACCAGATAGGCTTTAGACAAAAACCCGAAAAACCCAGATATCGACCCTCTTGATAAGACGAAGCTTTCTACACCGAATCCTCGGATCGAACACCAAATATAAACTACCAAACTTAGAGAGAGAGATAATCGATTTTAGAGAGAGAGAAGAGACAAAGAGAGAAAATATCTCACAAATGAGATATTTGTGGCTGAAGCCACTTAAGTCGGCCAGGGACTTTCGCGGGTTATGCCGCGACCTCAACTCGCGGCATAACTCGCCCGTGCTCTCAAATCAAAACCCAAACAGTGGATTTCGCGACCTATGCCACGACTCCAAGTCGCGAGCAAGTCGCGAAACTCACTGGAAGTTCACATTTTCACCGAAAACCATAAACTCGAACGATATACTAAACGGAGTGTTAACGACAAAAGCTGAACACAAGAATACAAGATTATATAACGAAATTCAGGGTGTTACAATACTCCCAACCTTAGAATGATTTCATCCTCGAAATCTACTCTTCTCAATGGAACACTGTTCGCAGAGAATATCGTCTCAAACCCAAATGCCAGAATCATTAACGTGATCTTAATACCGACACCTGAAATAGCAACCCTTCTTGGGCACATTTCACTCCTAATCGAGCGAACACTCAACTCTCTAAAGTAACCTTTACTCACAAGGTTACGGTTGCCTCCCAACCTTAGGTGACAATTACTACCTCCAGGAAATTAGCAACCTCAACTTTCCATCTACCAATTTCTTTCGAACTGCACGGTTCCGAACTCAAAGCTAACGGTCGACGCTAATCTTCCCAAAACTCTCAGATTTCACTAATCCATTCCTAATATCGATAAAGATATTCTTACAAGGCACACTAATGCGTCTTTCCGGTAATCGGTTAACACAGATTCTGTTATCACTCAACTCCGATCCGACCCCAAATCTGGAAATAGCCCTTATTCAAATTTCTTAATACTTCCATAAATAATTTGTCTACAACCACATTATAAAGATTAACCTCTAAACATACCACCAATCTATACATTCTGACTATAAAGGACGGGCGCTAATAAAACCCACAACAGGAATTTGATGCACATGCTGAAAAATAGAAAGGATTAGGCTTAATGCCTAGAGAGCTCAAGAGTTTTACATAAGTAAAAGCAGTGGGAGGGGGGCACGCATACGACATACTGAAAAATAGAAAGGATTAAGCTTAACGCCTCCACAGGAGAACCTTGGGAGGGGGGCACGCATACGACATCCCTCCTATCTCCAGGTCTCTCCATACACCGCCCCTCCTGATTCTACACCCCCAGCTCCCCGACAGAAGAAAGGGAAAGGCAAGGCGGCTTCCACGGCTGGGAAGGCCTCTGCATTGGTGGAGCGCATGTACCGGGATGGGACGTTGCCTTCTCAGATGGAACTTAGATATCTACCACTTCATCCCGTAAATCGTGCATTTTGGGGAAAACTATTGGGGTTGGAAGATGATGAATATTTTGAGACCGATGTTAGTGGCTTAATTTTTTATTTTAGTAATACAAATTCATCAATAATAATTCGTATATAATGCTTAACATGTAATTATTTATTAATAGCACGTGGAATTATGGGTACGACTTAACCTGGCGGCACACCCTATCCACGCTAATTGGACGATCGTGCTCCCGGATTTCATGTATTACATCCATATGAGTGACGATCTTTCATATCTGAAGGGGCAGTGTGATGGTGAACAACAAGATAGTGGTATTCCAGTGTGGGGAACCGTGAATCGGGTATGGAAATAAGTTTACATATATACTATTTAATAAATTACCGATTTATATAATTGACATGAAAAACATCTAACTTTTTATGTTTCAGGTGTTCATCCCCATATGTATAGTTAATAGGCATTGGTTGCTTCCAGACTTCGATATGGATTCCATGTTGGTGACCATATACGACAGTCTCAAGTTACCAACCTTGAAGGAGCCACTCGTAGACATAATGAATAAATTCAACATAAAGATGTCGCAATTGTTCGCGGAGCTAGGTGAAGCTCCTCGCATGGCTAAGTTTATCTCCTCCCACATTTGGCGATACGCGGGGGATGTGCCACAACAGTCCGGACCGAATGGTGACTGTGGTCCATGGGTATGTAAATTTATCTCTGACTTGGTGGATGGGTGACATCCAGCTAGCACTGATACATCCGTAGACTGCAAACGGTGGCAGCAGGAGATGACTGATATTATATGGTCTTTGAGGGCGACTGGACATGATGATATGTAGTACCTAGTTTTATAAAATGTAACAGTGTGTACAAACTATTTTTTATTGAGCACGTTACTTTTACTTGTAGTACCTATTAAACATCTTTTACAAATTTAACTTAACTTAAAAACAACATTACAAAGGCAGTAATAACATTTAAAACTCATCAAAACACACAAAATAAGAAACTGTTTTATTCACGAACAAAGTAGAACATCGGACAGGTACGAAATAGTTAAATAGAAATCACAGGTACAAAGCATAAACATACAAAGACCATATACCAAACCAACAACAATAGCACCATCTAAGGATAAAGTGCTTTACATTGATCAATCCAATTTTGTTTCTCGGTTATCTCAGCTTGCATGACTGCGAACTCTTGGATAATCTTGTTGGCTCGTTCGTTGTCGTAACGAATACGGTCTTCCTTATCTTTTATCTCTCGCTTCAACCTTTTTATCTCTTCCATGTCTGCGTCCATCCTTCTCAAGTATCCTTCCTTCTTGGACAAAATTTCTTTCCACCTTTGACTGAGTTCCTCGATCCTTGCCTCAGCTTTTTCAACAGATTGTCTCATCCGTTCCGGCATTTTTTGTGAGAAGGGGGGGTTTGAAGAAGAGGCTCGGTTTCCATCCATGTGATATAAGTTGAGGTTGCAGGTGTTTGGATGGTGTGACTTGGAAGTTGGAAATAACGTGAGTATTTATAGCCAAAAAACTATTGTAGGTCCGCAATTGCGGACCTAGATTTAGTCATTGCGGACCTAGACTTGGTCAAGATAACCTGCAACTTTTCAGGGGAATCTTGCAGATCTGCTATTGCGAACCCAGTGCAGGTCCGCAATGGAGGACCTGAACGACAATAAGTACCCCATGGTTGAGTGGTTGTAAACCATAGAAAAACAAACACAGTGTGAATCATCAGAGTAATTGAACAACTTCTTATTACATGGCATCTCCGAATCTTCATGTTTGGAACTTTAGATGTTTAACTCAATCACTTCTAGACACTACCACCGATTTATATGGTTCGTGTTTAAATTTTGTTTTTGGTTTTGCTTGTGTTAAATGTTGTCGAAGGCTAATGTTGTTCATGTTTATCAACAGCGGCTTATCCACAAATGTTTACCATGAAAGTCCACCATCAAGGGTACTTCACGGAACCACCTAGAAGACACTACTTCCGTGGTCTAGAAATCTATGTTGACATGTTAGATGTCGACGATCTTTCCATGCAACTGTTTCACCAGATCATGAAAGAGTTAGGTTACGACGAACCGAAATATTATAAGTTGCATTTCAAAAGGCCGAATGGAGACTTATTGACTGGACTGCAAGCATTGGCTACTGATGAAGATGTAGCCAATATACGTCAGTATGTTGACGGCCATACCGTAATTGAAGTGTACAGCGAGAGAATGGAGCTTAACACTTCCGGACTCGTATCACCAGAGCATATTAGAAGTCGGTGGGGATTCCAGAAAAACCAAGCATCGTGTAGCCGTACATTGTCATTTAAATGACCGTGTATGCTTGTAATAATCAAGTTTGAAACTATAATATGTTGCAAAATCTCACACTAACCGGGACCTTGATGGGGCTAATGGTGGAGGAGTTACGCTATCAGTGGATGACAAATAAGGCGGCAAGCCATCTTGGTTGCCATTGTGATCCACTGATAATGTAAGTCTCCCTTATTTCTCGAACAAGGACAACATTAACCAAGTTCTCCACCATTAGCCTTGTCAAGGTTCAAGTTATGATGGGGTCTTGAACAAATTAGAGTAGTTGTAACTTGCATAGGGGGTCTTTAGTTTGACATGTATGTGCTCTTAAATAATATTGTGTCGAATGAGAACGTGTTTATGATATGCTCTAAAATAATATTGTCTCTGATACTTGTTTTCTAGTAGTATAAAATATAAACTGTTCAAACTAGAAAATATATTAGACAGATAGGTAAGCATTTTCAGACGAATCTTCATGCACCTTTTCAGGCGAATCTTTCAGTCGAATATTACAGGTGAATCTTGCAGATCCGCAATTGCGGACCTAGTGCACCTCCGCAATGGCGTACCCAGTGCAGGTCCGCAATGGAGGACCTGAACGACTATAAGTACCCCATGGTTGAGTTGTTGTAAACCATAAAAACAAACACATTGTCAATCACTAGAGTAATTGAACAATTTCTTCTTACATGGATGGAACTTCCCGTTCCCATCAACCATTGATGGATGGAAGTTCAAGGATAGGTTGGAAACAACCCCAAACGGAGGAGGGGTGGAGTAACTTTGGAAGAACTCCAATCGATTATGCAATAACGGAGGAGGAGGAAGAGGAATTTAACGACGCATATGACTGGTATGTAGAGACACATGAATACGAAGGGCCCCCCTCTCGTAACCATACACGTTCTCAAAGGATGTCGGCGGGGACGAGGGAATCCATACGGCTAGCAGAGGTGGAGATTTCCAAGCTCAAAGACCTTTGGCGGAAGAACAGGGTCGAGCAAAAAGAGTTAGAGACTGTCGTCGAGAGAAAGAAGCATACGGTAACGGTGTTACAGAGAGAGATCAAGGAAGACCAGAACAAAATAAAGAATATCAAAGAAACCTATCCCCGCATAGAGGACATGATCAATGAAAAGGCTGATTTGATCATTAGATGTAAAGCTCTCTACCCAAAGGGATACTAGTTTACCTTTTGGTTCTATGTTTCGAACTTTGTTTAAATTAACCTTGTCATGTAGTAGTCAATAGACTTCCGTTGCTCGGTTCTATCCTTGGGTTAAGTAATAAAGTGTAGCATTTTGTTTACTATCATGATACACGAACATTATTCATTATAATCAATATGTTTATTACATACATTGTTACTCATTCAGATCAACATTTAAATCAAAAGTTTGATGTCTATAGGTGCCTCCATAATCGTCGGTAGGCATTGGTTGAGTAGTGCGGCTACCAGATGCTCTTTGTCTTCCACGATTCACTAGTGCAGGTGCCTGAAATTGAGTCCGAGTATGTCCGATTTCTCCACATCGAGTACATCTCCTAGGTGTGGGATCCTCACCACGAGATGGGATATGATCGTGGTTACTCGGTCTTCCGGCATGTCTCTTGTAGACCGGTGGATTAACTGTCATAAGCGGAGTGTCTGGAACAACCCATGTATCAGGATGCCCAGGTGGATGTATATATGGCTCGAAAATTATCCACTTTGAAGTAAGGCGATACCAGGTGGATGACATCTGTACACCGTTCATGCCTGGCAACGACGATTGCATGACTGCAAGGTAAACCGAAGATCTTCCATTTCCTACAAGAGCAACTATAACGATGGTAATCCACTTTCGCGCCCCTACGGAAATCTTGAACTTCATATAGGCCATGACCTATTTCTTGGACAATAAACCTTTCCGACTTCACCTGTCGCCTTCTAACAATTTTTTCTATTTTTGGGGGGAGAACATTTACCCATCTCGCTGCAGAAAAACGAAAGATTAAAATATTGAAGAAAATATGTTGTGAATTTTTGTGACAAACCAAAATAACAGTGGATAAGTGTGACTATGAAAACCTGCTTTGTTCCGACGAATTGAATACAAGTCTTGTTGAAATTCTCGGAAGTAATCCATAAGGGATAGGATAGGAAGTTTCCGAGCAAAACGAGACAGTACATTGACCGACTCGGCACTGTTTGAAGTCATTATGTTTTAACGCATTCCAGGGAAATAGGCCCGTGACCATTTCTCCTTGCCAACCGCGTCCATAAGTGGCGCTCCAACAGGTATAACGCGTCGTAGAACTTCCATTTTACGTTCAAAATCCTCCTCCGTGTACGCTTTACACGTTTTCCAAAACATACCCTTCCTAAACTTGGCCCTACTGTCCCTGCTTTTTACGTTCATCAGCAAATGGCGACAACACAAACCAATATAGGCATTTGGGTACACCGTGTTGATAGCTTAGCTTATGGATAAATCCCTGCCGGATATGAACACCAACCCTTCCGGTTCTTGGATACATTCCTTCAACATCGTCAAAAACCAAATCCATGCCTCCCCACTCTCAGACCTATCCACTCTGAAAGCGACCGGCACAATTTGGTTATTGGCGTGCATAGCAACGGCTAAGAACATTGTGCCTAAGTAAGGACCCTTCAAATGAGCGTCGTCTATTATAAGGACACGACGCAAGTGTCCCAGAAACGAACGAATCTACATAAATTACATGGTTTAACCGTTAGAAAATTAAAAACAATATCTATTAATGCAAAAAATATACTGGTCGAGGCAAAACATAACCCAAATACGTATCGAGCAACCAAGGGCAGCAAAACACATCTCAAAACGTCTTGTACTATCTGTCTTTATTCGGGTGAAAGTACCAGGATTATTAAGCTCCAAGTTATAGAAGAACGCAGGGAGTCGGCTAAAAGATTCCTGGAGGGTACCCCGCACAATGGTTAGCGCATAAGCCTTCGCATGCCAAGCTTGCCAATACGAGATATTTAGGTGCATGTCCACCTTCATGTCGTTCACAATGTCTTTTACACGTATTCTCCGGCTTTCATCACGCACTTTAGGCAAAATTATGTGTCCCAATACTCTGCTATTGGCGTTACGGTGGTTGGGATTCATCTAGGTCGTTGAACAAGTGTGTACGTCATTCATAATACGTATGTGGAACATAGTGGTATTCTGTATGCACACAGCATAAATACGCCAATTACAGTTAGGATGCACACATCTCACATCGTATCGGGATTTTGAAGATCTTTCAACCCTAAACTGGAAACCCTCTTCAAGGGTCTTCCTCCCGATAGCGAGGGTCATTTCGTCTTTCGTTTGAAAAACATCCCCTACATTCACTCTTCTACTACGGGTATAATGTACGGGTGCTTCGTTTGGTGTGATGAAGGACTCTCGGTCTTCTGGAAGGGAGGGGGCATACCAAAGAAATCATTTATCCCTGTTGGTCCCGGAGGTGCTTAACAAGTTTGTAGAAGGGGGGTTGAATACAAACACAGAAATTTAAAGTTTAATAAATTGTTTATTGATAAATCAAACACAATTTACAAGTTTGTTGCGGAATAAGATTAAGACAGACTCAATCTAAACAAACTTAAGAAACACTAAGATGATTGCACAAGAATTTCAGAGAATGGGGGATTAAGGAATATAGAAAACAAAGGTTTCTATTTGGAGTTCAAGGATTGAGCACACCCTCAGATAGAGGGGTGAACTTCCTATTTATACCTTATGCATTAAATGCATGGCAGGGCACTTTACACGTGGCGTTCACTTATTGGCTTTGGAAGTCTGACTTTGGGAGACATGCTTTCAGCCGGATCATGAACAATGTAGTTGACAGAGTTGTTGTACGAATTGTGGCAGAGGCATGTCCTTTCTGACACATCGTACTGAGTTGTGCAAGGTAAGACAAAAGGAAACTTGAGGTATAAGCTTTGTGATCATTTGATCGTTGAATATCTCTTTCTTAGAGACATCAAGAGTTCAGCGATCGCTGAAGCTTTCCTCATGTTCCTTCGCGTATAAGTAGAGTTTTCTTTGCTTCACTGATATCCGCATCAGGTCACTAATAGACTTCTCTTGGTTCAGCAGCTTCGTCTTCGATTCAGCTATGAACATCTGTTGACGCGAGACTTGTCTTCAGAGATTACGTTACTGTTTACATCAGAACTATCAGCGATAACTGAACAGACTCAGTTTGATCACTGATAGTGAAACACTAATACATATTAAATGTTTATAAGAAAGACTATCAACGATAACTGAACAGACTCAGTCTGATCGCTGATGGTGAAACACTAATACATATTAAACGTAATTTTCACTAAGTACAGAAAAGGGTCATTATCAAATCACTGAGAGAGTTTGGATCAACAATCTCCCCCTATTTGATAATGACAAAGTAACTGAATAAAATTACTTTATAATTCAAAATGATGGAATAATCAGGACTCATAACATACATGTCCCAATTACTATTTTGAGGGATCTTTTACAGTACTGATAGAGTTAAGTACTTCACTGAAATTTTCATTAATCCAAGAAAAGAATTACAAGGTATGAAAATTACAAGTACAAGTGATGTACTAACTACTGTAAGTTTAAACTAATAGATTACAAGAAGAAAACTAATCTATCAGCTATCTAAAGAGGGTTTAGGAGGATTGATCAAATACTCAGGTATATCTTCTCCTTTTTGCTTTCGCTCTAAAGATTCTTTGCTAATGATCACTTTGATTTTCTCAGCAGCAGGAGAGAGATCACACCATAAGCACATGAGATCCTTGAGAAGACCGAGGGGACAGATAGGGATTTCAGAGATTCTTTGAAATCTGAGATGTTCCTCGTCATCTCTGAAGAAGATTCCAAAAGGTTCTTCAAGTACTTGTCCCGCAACATATGGTCCACCAGGAGGCAGAGATAGATCCAGAACTGAAAGATCAGGAGGAGAACCGAACAGAGCTTCTCTTGAAAATTTGATGGAGGTTTCATTCCTTATCACTGCGACATTTTCAGAGGAGGAGGAGGAGACAGACTTTCTTCTGATCTGCTTTGACTTAGAAGGAAGAGCAGACGGCACTTTTAGGATTGCAGCGACTCTGTTGATGAGAGCATCATTTATCCCTTCAACATAGCCTCTGTAGATTGACTTTGATTTCTTCAGTGCGTCTTTGAACTCAAGCCATTCCATATAGCCGAGGCTTTCCAGCTTTGAAACAAACATTGCCTTCCAGCTTCCATCCTCTCTGGTAATCTCCATAGTGACAGAAACTTTGTCCTTCTTCTTTCTTCCAGAGATAGCGACTGAAACAATCTTCATTGGGTCAGAGCGATAGTCGAGTTTATGTTTGCAACAATCGACTGAGCTATCGCTGACCACTAGAGCTTTTGAGCGTTCCTCTTCAATCTCTTTCAAAAGAGCAGCCTGGACTTCAACTGGTTTCTTCTTCAGTTTCTTGTCTTTGACTTGAGAAGACTGAATTTTGAGAGCCAGAGTGGCATCTCTTTGATAGTCAGCGATCAGCTTCTCAGCCCTGACGGATTCTTTAATTTCAGCTTCAGTTAGGAACTCTAGATCTGTTGATTGAGAGTGGATCTTCAGCCGTTGACTTTCCAGATGAGAGATCATCTCTGTTCTTTTCTTCATCTCTTCCTCTAACCAATGAAGTGGTCTAGAGGGCCTCTGTGGGTGTTGCAGGGACTCATCTTCTTCTTCATCCTCTTCATCAATCTCTCTTACAAATATTGGGATTATCAGGTCATCAGCTTCAGCAGTTGGGATTATTTGGAGATCTTTACCCTTAAGCAGGGGAGAGAACTGTCTGGTCAGAAAATGAAAAAGGTTAGTTTATTTTTATGGAAGAAGAGAGATAAAGGCTAGAAAGAAACAGGGGTAGGATTTTTATAGAAGGATAAGGGAACTAGAGTAAGGCATACCTGAGAAGGATTCTCCTCAGATAGTGAGATCATCTTCAGGCTTTCCTCAGCAGTTGCACCTTTGCTTTGGGAAGGGGTTCCTGAAGATGTCTTATGACTCCCCCCTGCTTTGATAACTTCTTTCGAAGCTATCGTTGATGAAGTGACGGCTGAAGAACACCATAGAGATTGATCATCTTCATCGTCATCATCATCATCTTGATGAGGTTATTCCTCTTGATCTTCAAGATCAAGGGCTTCATCTTCATCGTCCTCCTCTTCCTCTTCATCGATTAACTCATCGATGGTAGGAGGGGCTTTTTCAGCAGCTATCTCCCCCTCAACATGAGAGGGAGTTTCCTTCTGTTGGACCTCAGCAGCAACTTCTAACTCCGTATTTTCTTCAGCAGCTTTCTCCCCCTCTTTGTCATTATCATTGAGGGAGAGATCTTTGGAAGGAGATGAAGCTTTTTTGCAGCGGCCAACTTCTGAACTTCAGCCTCCAAACTTTCCAGACGGCCTTCAATCGTAAGAAGATCTGACGTAGCCTGATGAATGAATTCCACGGCAATGTTCAGAGAGGTACGATCGTTCTCTGTGAATGAGGGAGTAGGAGTCGGAGTTGGTGCCTTCAAGTGAGTCAGGATTTGCTGAAGAAGAACTTCACAGGAATCAACCTTTGTAGCCAGGGCTGCAAACTGTTGTTGTGAGTCTTCCCTGACTTTGGCAATCGCTTCTTGGAGAGTAGCGATTTGAGATACATCATCTTTGGAGGCGCATTGATCTGTCAGCGTCTTCAATGCTTCACCAGTTGTATGAACAGCGTTGGTGGTGTTGTTGAGAGAGGCAGTCAGAGACTCCACCTTTGCACTCAAACTGTTGACATTGGTGTCAACAGTCTCCAAACTAGGACCTGAAATATAATTTAGTTTTTGAGAAACAGGCTTATATGGTGAGTTGGGAGAAGTGTTTAAGGTTATAGGTGTACCTAAATTATCAAACATTTTGTAGAATTGCAAAGATTCCTCAAAAGATTGATGTTCAGGTCCTATGGGTCCAAACTGTGGTTGTGTAGAAATAGATGGAAGGTTAGAGATCAAAGAAATAGAAGGACTAGAGATGGGGATAAAAGATGTAGGGATAGGGGTTGTTACCTCAGTTTGTTGCTGAACTGAGATCGTAGGTTGCGTCACTGTTCTTGTGACACCGACCGAGATCGCTGGCACGGTTGAAGTGGGTATTTCTGAGGATGTGGAGGAGAGACCCACGAATGCATCCAAGGAGGTTTGTTGAAAAACATCCTTAGGTATTGAGCTAGAGGTAGCTTTCTCCTTGGTCACCTTGGCCTTCTTCGAAGGACCAAGGGAGCCAGTTGATGGTCGTTTGGAAGGGGTAGCGGCAGGGATAGCAGAAGAAGGAACATCCTGCGTGGCCGCTGAAGACGAAGAAGTGAGGAGAGAGAGAGTCGGGAGCGAAGTTCAGAGATACTTACCTCGTTGGGGAGCGGCTTGACCTCCAGGGAGCGCTGACCCACTTTGGGAAAAGATGCATCAGAATTAGTGGGGTAAGTAGCAGGGTAGAGGAACTTCAGGTACGCACATATGAAGCGTACATAGGGAATCTTAGGATCCCTCTCGGTCTTCTCTATCTTTGACCTTAAATCGTCAAACATAGCTGTTGCGTAGTCGAAATTTCTTCCGGCGATCACTGAGTAAGTCATTTGGACCTGAATCTTGCTGGCCTGGTCCAGTGACCCACTCTTCCCACTCATACACTGAATGAAGTGAGAGAAGATGTAGTTAAGTTGAGAAGGCATGAGCGCCTTCTTCACCAGAGTCAGCTTCTTGTTTGGAATCGTCGTCCTTGGCTTGGGTTCCCAAGAGTATTCCATAGCATCAAGGAATTGGATGAGTTCAGCATCAGTGGGTAAGGCATCGAATCCACTCCTGGGTTTGTCGGGAAATCGCAGAGCTTTCCTCAGCCCTAAGGCCGTCATCATCCTTGTTCCAAGTTCAGTGCTGAAAGAAATAGAAGGAACTAGTTCACCCTTTTTGTTGGTGAGAGAGGTCTCTTCAGCGGTAAACCAGATTTGTTGGAGAAGAGCTTTTGAAGGTGTGGGATTCACAGTGATAGCATAGGCAATGCAGGATTGCTTCAGAAATTTTGCGGCTTCCACCAGATGTGGGTATTTGACACCATCAAAGTCAAGGCGAGCAAGATGATTGTTTTTAGGAAGCTCAGAGTCAACGATGGCGAACTTGACGTTCTTAGAGGCAACAAGTGCAGATTGAGCCATTCTGAATATGAACAGATAGAAGAATAGAAGAAAGGTTTTAGTCTAAAAATAAAGAAGGTTTTCCCAGTTTCTATTTTAGGAAAGAAACATAGAAAAATCAACATATTTGAAGATTAAAAAGGTGTTCTTAATATAAGATATAAGAACAAGAAGAAAAACCAAAGATTTTGAATGAAGATAATCAAAAGAAAATGGTTTTGAATGAATAAAATCAAAAAGAAAAATGATTTTATGAAAGAAAATCTTATAAACCCATAATGGAAGTCCATAAATGGAGATTTAGAACAAGAATAAGAAGAAGATCAAGAATAACCTGTTGATCTTGAAGGAGATGATGCAAATGCTTGAGAATGCTAGAATTCTTTTGAGAGAGTTTTCTTGCCTTGGAAGTATTTCCAGAAAGCGTAAAACGATAAAAATGGAAAAACATTCTTTTTATACGTGTGAGAGGAGAGAGAGTGTGAGAGGCGGGAAAACAAATGTTCATCATGACATGGACACGTCCCACGAAATTGATTGGATGGAAGGGCAATGGACGAACGTGTCAGAAAAAGGCATGTCGTGGATTGTCGGTTCAAATGACGTCATAGAAGAGAGAGACTGTTCATTTGTCCGTTTTGAAATTATCGCTGAAGAAAAGTCAGCGATAGATTTTCTTTGAAAGTATTCCTGATGGTAAAGTTAGGGATGAATTTTCTTTTAAGAAGGATCACTGACTAGAAGTATCAGTGATAAATTTATTTTTCAAAAAGCTTTCAATCATTTGAAGAAAGTTCAGTGATTAAAATTTATATTTTGAAAAACATCTTAACTGAATGAAGATTCAGTTGTAGGGTTGGAGAGAACATACCTGAGAGTCAGAATGTTTATCAGAGAATGATTGAAGAGGAACTTATGATTACTGACATAATGCATGATCACTGAAGAATTATTCTTCGAGATTCAGCATTCCAAGCTCACTGATGAGAAAGTTGAACCTTGTCTCATCAAGAGGTTTGGTGAATAAATCAGCAAGCTGAAAGTCAGTAGGGATGAAATGAAGTTCAATATCACCGTTCATCACATGATCTCTGATAAAATGATATTTGATCTCTATGTGTTTCGTCTTTGAATGTAGCACTGGATTATTTGCTATAGCGATAGCACTAGTGCTGTCGCAATAGATTGGAATCTTTGATAGTTGAAGGTCATAGTCTAATAGTTGATTTCTCATCCATAAGATCTAAGAACAACAGCTTCCAGCGGCTACGTATTCAACTTCAGCTGTGGAAGTGGACACTGAATTTTGCTTCTTGCTTGTCCAACTTACCATCTTTCCTCTGAGGAGTTGACATCCACCAGTGGTACTTTTTCTGTCAAGTTTACAACCTGTCAAATCACTATCAGAATAACCAATTAGATTGAACCCTGAGTCTTTGGGATACCAAAGACAGAGGTTAGGAGTTCCTTTCAGATACCTGAAAATTCGCTTAACAGCGATCAAATGGGATTCCTTGGGTTCAGATTGATAACGTGCACATAAACAAGTAGAGTACATAATGTCAGGTCGGCTCGCTGTAAGATACAACAGAGAGCCTATCATTCCTCTATAGGCAGTGACATTAACAGGTTTTCCAGATGGATCTTTGTTAAGTGTCAGGGGAGGTGCCATAGGAGTTTTCATCGCTGAAGATTGTGTAATATCAAACTTCTTCAGCATATCTTTAGCATACTTACCTTGGCTGATAAAAGTATATTTGTCAGATTGTTTAATCTGAAGACCAAGAAAATATGTCAGCTCGCCCATCATACTCATTTTGTATTCTTTCTTCATTCTTTCAGCGAAGCGAGTACACAGTGATGGGTTAGTAGAACCAAATATGATGTCATCGACATATATTTGTACAAGAATAATATGACCTTTTATCTTTCTGAAAAACAATGTATTATCAATTTTGCCACGTTCAAATTTTTCAGAGATAAAAAATGATGAGAGAGTGTCATACCAAGCACGAGGGGCTTGTTTTAGACCATAGAGAGACTTATCCAATTTATAAACATAATTTGGATACTTAGGGTCATAGAACCCTAGTGGTTGTTCTACATAGACTTCTTCATTCAGCTTTCCATTTAGAAACGCTGATTTTACATCCATTTGATAAACGATGAAGTCTTTATAGACTGCATAGGCTAAGAATAGTCGAATTGCTTGGAGCCTAGCCACAGGGGCAAAAGTTTCATCATAGTCTATGCCTTCCTCTTGTCTGTATCCCTGAGCAACAAGTCGAGCCTTGTTGCGGGTTACAGTTCCATGTTCATCTAACTTGTTTCTAAACACCCATTTGGTGCCTATAACAGTTTTATCAGATGGTCTAGGAACGAGATTCCAAACTTTGTTATGAGTAAACTCAGTCAGCTCTTCTTGCATAGCGCTGACCCAGTTTGGATCTCTGAGGGCATCATTAGTCTTCTTTGGTTATATTAAAGAGAGAAAGTTGACAAAGAGACAGATATTACCTGAGCTTCGTCGTGTCTAAATACCTGCATCTGGATCACCAAGAATTTGATCTATTGGGTGATCTCTGGTCCATCGCTGAGCAGGAGCATGATCGCTTAACTCAGATGTTGGATCAACAATTGGGATGTTTACTGATGAGGACGTTTGAGGTTCATCAGCAATTAACTGTTGAGTAGTGGATAGACTATTGTTATCAGAGAGGTTTTCAGACGAAGGTAGATCTGATGGTAGCAGTGTGTTAAGAGGTTCAGCTGAAACCCATGAGTTGGATTCAGCGTTAGGATGTATGATGTTTGGATCATCATCAGCAGTTGGTGGATCTATGTGCTGATGGTTTGAAAAGAAAGGTTATGTTTCTCTGTAATGAGAAAACATCTAAGCATTTAGCTCTTCATTGTCAGCGATTGGTTTAGAGTTCGTTGAGCGAGTTTCATCAAAGGTGACATGAATTGTTTCTTCCACAGATTGTCTTCGTTTGTTGAAAACTCTGTAGGCTTTGGAGATGGAGGAATATCCTAGAAATATTCCATCATCATCTTTTGGGTCGAACTTTCCAAGCTGATCTTTGTTGTTTAAGATAAAGCACTGACAACCAAAGACATGAAGAAAGCTGATAGAGGGCTTTCTTCCATGAAAAAGTTCATAAGTTGTCTTTCCAAATCGCTTTACTATCAGCGATCTGTTTTGAGTAAAACATGCAGTATTTACAGCTTCAGCCCAAAATTGTGTAGGGAGATAAAAATCGTTGAGCATTGATCTAGCAGCTTCAATGATCGTTCTGTTTCTTCTTTCAGCGACTCCATTTTGCTGAGGTGTTCTTACTGAAGAGAAGTTATGAGAAATTCCCTTGTTTTCAAAGAAATTGTTCAGAGAGCTGTTTTTAAATTCAGTTCCATGATCACTTCTTATTGAACGAATAGTAAGATTATTCAGCACTTCCATCTTTTTAACAAAAGATATTAGTGGTTAAACCGCTGATAAACGCCAGAGAGAGATTCATTCTTACCAGGGATGAAACTTTTATACTGTCTTACCAAGTTAATCTTTCGAGTCTCTTGGATTTCAGTGGTGCCTTCGTATTGAACACAAATGGTTTCCCACATTTCTTTAGAAGTTTTAAGATGCATGATGGAATGGAAAACTTCATCAGGCAGAGCCATTGAGATAATGGTCTTTGCTCTTGCACTTATACCTACCTTCTTTTTGTCTTGATCACTCCACTGTCTTATTTCCTTAACGACATAGCGTTCAGGGACAGCTTCAGTGGTGGCAGTAACGGGAACTGCAGCTATAATTCTAACAGGTTCATAGGGTCCATTTTCTATATACTCAGGTATAGTAGGATCAGCACCTTCAAGAAATAGCATCATTCGATTTTTCCATAGAGAAAAGTTATCTCTGCTAAATCGAGGAGGTTTAGAGAGTGAACCATTATCATAGTAGTTAGTGTTTGTGTTAAGTGCCATTTGAGAATAGCAAAGAGGAGAATAAAGCAAGATCTTGTTTATCAGATTAAACAGTCTGCTCTGATACCACTTGTTGGTCCCGGAGGTGCTTAACAAGTTTGTAGAAGGGGGGTTGAATACAAACACAGAAATTTAAAGTTTAATAAATTGTTTATTGATAAATCAAACACAATTTACAAGTTTGTTGCGGAATAAGATTAAGACAGACTCAATCTAAACAAACTTAAGAAACACTAAGATGATTGCACAAGAATTTCAGAGAATGGGGGATTAAGGAATATAGAAAACAAAGGTTTCTATTTGGAGTTCAAGGATTGAGCACACCCTCAGATGGAGGGGTGAACTTCCTATTTATACCCTATGCATTAAATGCATGGCAGGTAGGGGTGTCAAAAATAACCGAAACCGAATAACCCACCCGAACCGAATGAAATTTGGGTTAAACGGTTTCGGGTTATTCAGTTTTCGGGTTAAACGGTTCGGTTAACCGAATAAGGATCCTTATTCGGTTCAGTTTTCGGTTAATTTTTTCCTAATTCGGTTAAATCGAATAACCCGAATAACACATTCGACTAATATTTTATATATTGCATGTTTATAAAAAATAAACCTAAGACATGTTATACTATTATTATTTTCCATATTTTATTGATATATAATGTTTTTTATTGGGGGTAGATAATGTTTCTTTATTAGATTACATTTTATACTTGAATTACATCGTCGCATGAAAAAAAATAATGTCATATGGTAGAAATAGGTTTTGATAGATGGTGTATTGTACTTAATATAAGTCAATTGTTGAGTAATAATGTATGACACACTTATATATTATAAGCAATAGACACTTGATTTGAAAACATTATTTGAGCAAATGTCCAACGAAAAAATATAAATCCTTATTCGGTTTAACCGGTTACCGAACCGAATAACCCGAAACCGAATAAACCGAATCTTATTTGGTTTGGTTATCGGTTAGTTTTTAAAAAGTTTGAAAACCGATTAAACCGAACCGTATAAACCGAAAACCGATTTAACCGACCGAATAACACCCCTAATGGCAGGGCACTTTACACGTGGCGTTCACTGATTGGCTTTGGAAGTATGACTTTGGGAGACATGCTTTCGGCCGGATCATGAACAGTGTAGTTGACAGAGTTGTTGTACGAATTGTGGCAGAGGCATGTCCTTTCTGACACATCGTATTGAGTTGTACAAGGTAAGACAAAAGGAAACTTGAGGTATAAGTTTTGTGATCATTTGATCGCTGAATATCTCTTTCTTAGAGACATCAAGAGTTCAGCGATCGCTGAAGCTTTCCTCATGTTCCTTCGCGTATAAATAGAGTTGTCTTTGCTTCACTGATATCCACATCAGGTCACTAGTAGAGTTCTCTTTGTTCAACAGCTTCGTCTTCGATTCAGCTATGAACATCTGTTGACGCGAGACTTGTCTTCAGGGATTACGTTACTGTTTACATCAGAACTATCATCGATAACTGAATAGACTCAGTTTGATCACTGATAGTGAAACACTAATACATATTAAATGTTTATAAGAAAGACTATCAGCGATAACTGAACAGACTCAGTCTGATCGCTGATGGTGAAACACTAATACATATTAAACGTAATTTTCACTAAGTACAGAAAAGGGTCGTTATCAAATCACTGAGAGAGTTTGGATCAACAATCCCACCATATGATTTAACAGGACTAGGTTCAGACGTTTCTTCTTCTTCTTCTTCATCCGTATGAACATCAAAAAGACCCAGGTCATAAACATGAGATTCATCGGGGTCTTGATCAAATTCTTCATCGGCTTCGTCTTCCTCATCGGCTCGTTCGTCTACCAATTCTTCTTCTGTCTCAGGAACAACATCGGGGTTATAGTCACTCATACCATAACCATGTTCATGAAGAAAAGCGGAATCAAATTGAGGCATGTAAGATGTTTGACTCTACTCAAGGAACTGAGGCATGTAAGATGTTTGATTCTGCTCGGGGAACTGAGGCATGTAAGATGTTTGATTCTGCTCGGCATACACATCAGGAGTGCCTCCGGTGTTCGAACCACCACCAATGTTGCTATCGCCCGCCATCGTGTAATCGTCGTAAGCGTAAAGTGTTGGCAGATTTGTTAAAGCCATAGTATTTTGCCGGAAACACGAAACATCGACATTGTCTCTTAACTCAACGATTTGCCCAAAATATTTGTAAATAATTTTGATGGTACCAACAATAGAGTCCATACCACATTTCTCTCGAACATAATTAACCAACCTTTGATGCGTGATAGTTGCTGAAACCATGGCGCGAACCATCGGTTGATCAGTAAAATAATCCCACTCTTGACCATTTTATTGAAAGTAACCTCCACCCAAAATACGTAACTTTACTTTTTGAGAAACAGAACTCATCTTTAAGAAAAGAAAGATTAAACTGATGAAAGAAAATCAAGAAAACAGATATCTCTCTCGGATTGCAAAACTGCTTACCTTCCCTTTTCAAGCTTCCTATTCTTATATACAACTTCACGGTTTCAAAATTGTTCAAAAGTAATCAATAGGTACACCCACTGTACATCTGACAATTATTGAGGAAAAAAATAATGCAAATCCGCAATGAAAACGTACGTCAAAAACTTGAAAAACACATAAAATAGGGTATACTTGCGGACCTAGCCTAGGTCTGCAATGGCGGTCCTGGATTAGGGTTTCCCCGGGCGTGCCACGTGTATGTATTGTGGATGGCTGACCTACCCGACCCGACCCATTGCGGACCTGGGTAGAGTCGCCATTATTTTTGTCGTTTAGGGGGGAATTGCGGACCTAGGTCTAAATGCGTAAAATGGGGAGAGAAATGGCTATGAGGTGCAATTGGTAGTCTAATATGGCTATTTCAACCAATTTCCCTTTTTTTAACAAAGTTAGCCACAAGGACGAAAAATGCAGGAATTAAAAACCACATAAAGGAAAAAAGAAGTTTTTAAAGATTAGGGACGAAAATTATTATAAACAACAAACCACATAGACATCTTAAGATTATTTTGATAATATGTGACTTAAAGTGCAAGCATTTATTTTATGGAACATCAAAATGAAATGACCATTGTCCTTTTTATGATGGCGGTCTTTGAAACCCAACTTTAAGCTTATCACACATAATTTCAGTTTTTTCTTTTAATAAAAATGATACATTTTTGGATTTTTTTTAAATAAATTTTGTTATTGTTTGGTTATTTGAAGACAAATCTGTTATTTTAATTATTTAAAAAATGTTTTTTATTTATACATTTATATAGGAGGTATGTGAATGAAGAAGGGATGTGAAATAAATAACAACCATTTAAAAAAAGAACATGAATTAATCTTTAAAAAACATGTAAATCCCTAATTAAGCCTCATTTCCGTAAAGACATTTGAATGAATTAAAGATATTAGAACTGTTGTAGAGAAAATGAATAACACAAAACTTCGGTGTTGTTTGTTTTTTAAAAATCAGCACTTAATTGACACATATCACTTTTTCAGTCAGACATATTTCAATTAAGACTGTTTGTTTTTGTCATTAATTCAGACCCACTTATAACTTATTTTTGTCTGACCGAAAAAGTGAAATACTAATCACTTTTTTCCACTTATTGAGTTATTTCTCTAAATCGACCGCCTACTGCCTCTCCAAATCGACGAACGCTCTCCTACTGCCTCCTCTCCAAATCGACGAACGCACTCCTCCTCTCCAAATCGATGATCTTCTCTCCATCTCTGCAAGTCTTTCCATCTTCTTCTCCTCTCTTCTGCAAGTCCATCGATCTCCTTGGTATGTCGATTTCATCACTGTTGGTTAGATTTCATTGTCCATTTGGTTGTCGATTTCATCCCTGTTGATTTCATCATTGTTCCTTCCCTGTCGATTTCATCTGATGTCATCCCTGTCACTTTGTTCCTTTTTGCTGGATTTATAGATTTTTTAAATGGGTTTTGTGGAATTCGAAGATTTGGAAGTGGGTTTATGGAATTTGAAGGATTTGAAGTGGAAGAGAGGGTCGGTGGTGGGTTTGTTGTAGTTTTTGTTCTTTTGTGATTGATGTATTTTCCAAATTACTTTATCTCCCCATGTAGCCAATTTATGTTGTTGATTACTTATTTTTTTCTTCTTTTTTTCTTGTTCTGAAATCTCTCTCACATAAATAAAGTTACTGGTTGGATGATGGCACACAATTGATATTAGATTAATATTCAGATTTCAGACTTCCGCACCACCACTTAAAAAAAACAGTTTTTTTTATTCAGATTTCAGAGCATCTCTAACAGCTTCTCCAAAATGGAGAAAATAGAGATTTTGGAGATTTTTTTGCTCCAACAGCTTCTCCAAATCTTTCTCCAAAATGGAGAAATTAGGAGATAAAGTATAATTTTCTCCAAATTTGGAGAACTCTCCAAAAATGATTACCATGAGAGAGAAATGGTTTTTTATTGTATCCCACTAATAAGAAATCTTGAAAAGAAATGTGTAGGAGAGAGAAATAATATTTTATTAGATATACATATTATTTTAATAATATAAGTAATGATTTCATCTCCAAAATGGAGAATCTGTTGGGGATGAATTCAATTTTTGTTAGGGATTTTGAACTTTAGTTCTCCATTTTGGAGAAATTTTAGGGAAGCTGTTGGAGATGCTCTCAGTTTTCAGCACCACCACTTAAAAATCAGAAGTGAAATCAGACTTCAGACTTCAACACCACTTAAAAACCAAACGCGGCATTAAAGAGTTATAAATAAGCTCAGAATGTAAGTAACTAAAACCCATCTACTTAGAAAATGGAAAGGGAGAGCACCAATGTGTTGAGTTTGTTCAACGTGTTTTTAAAATCTCTAACACCAAATGATAAAACTCAATTTATTCTGTGAGCCTCGTCATGTCACTTGTGCAAGCCACCTGAGGTCACATACCTGTCCAAGGTCGCCAAATACTCCAGCTCTCCTTCCTTAACATGATCTCCAAACTAGATTTGAAGTCGTGTAGCATCTGGGTCGTGATCGACGGGGATTAGTCGGGTGGCACCCTTAAGTGGGAGCCCGGATACCCCGGAAACATGTACGTGTGTTAACTTGCCGTTAAAAAAAAAATGTTGAGTATCACATAAAATTCAACTAAAACATGGACCAAAGAGTCAAAGAAGCAACTCGACACGTGATATAATATTTGTAAACATTTTAATAATTAAGTTGGCACATCTTATCCTCACTGAGGTGTCATTTAGATAGCTCCATATCAAATAACACAATTTAGGCCTACAATTTTTGGCCAAAATGCAAATAGGTTCATAGACCTTAGGATAAATTGGATTTTAAGAGCATCCACAGTGTACGAGTTTTTCATCGAGTTTTTTCATAGCTTTTTTCTTACACATTATTGGCACATCAACAACTTAAAAACCTTTATATACCTGCACTATGTGAAAAACTTCACCCAAGCTTTTTCATTACTTTTTTAAACTATTCCGGGTCCCACTCTTTTAACTTTATATCATTTTTATTCTTATTTATAAAACTAAATACATTAAAATTCTTGCAAATTAATAAAAATTAGGTTATTAAGAAATATATAAAAGTTGTATAAAAAGTTTGTAAAATAAAAATTAAAAAATGTTAAATTTAAAAGTATGTATAACCGAAAATAAAAAGTGGGTCATTAAAAAATCTGTTAAAATTGTATAAATATGTCAAATTTGAGATATTATTTTAAAAATATAAAATATAATTACTTTCATTATGTATTTATTTATATTATTTATTTAATAATTATATTTAAATAGGATTACTTTAAATATATTAATAAATAAAACTGGTTAATAAATAAAACTGATTATATACGAAACTTTTATAAAATTATATAAAGTTAAAACTGATTAAATACAAAAAAGCTATGAAAAAACAGGTCGTGCAGTTATGAGATATGACGAAAATCTTACGAAAAAGCTCTCCACTTTGTGAAAAACCTCAAAAGGAGGTTTTTGTTTTTTGAAAAACCTCCCAAAAAGCTTTGAAAAAGGTTTGAAAAAGTGCTCTAAGTATATGATTGTCAGCTTCTGCAAAAGCAAATTGAGCATTAGGCACCACATATTCAAGAACAACCCCTCTCCTCATATCATTGGCAATCCAAAGTACAAACTGAAGACCTAAAATTGAACCCCAAAAATACAAATTCAGATTACATTAATTGGGTGTAATTGAAATTTCAAGTAATTAACCATTGATTCAATTGATTGTATTATTATGTTAATACAACATCCTGATTTTAATCCTTTTTATCTGTTCTGATTTATACATGAAAACAAGCTTCGGTTTTTAAATAGTATTTTAATAAAACCTTATGTAATCTATTGGTGTAATTGATCTTAGTTTCAACTTCATCGACAAACTTGTCTATTTATTTACTAACAATATATGCTCAAGTGTTTGTGGCTTCCAAAAGTACGTGTGAGTGTATAAGCGATGTTCACATTAAATTGTTGAAACTTGATGATCAACATGAAACTTGATGATCAACATAGCAGAGCATGCAAAAATTATGATTTTGACATTGTAATTTTTGCTAATTTGATTATATATGTGTGTGGTGGGGGAGGTCACGTTCAGGGGAAAATCAAAAAATAGAAAGAAAAAAACTTAAGAACGCCTTAATAACCATTAATTCGTATGATATGCACATGTACATAAACTACACACATGCATATAAACCATAAAGCATTTTCAATTATGTTTATACATGTGCATATCGTACAAATGAATGGTCATTAGCGTGTTCATCAATTTTCCTCTAAACCGGAGTCTATATATATGGTAGACCTCCTTCGACCATCTCCAACCTAACACTAAAAACATAAAAAGACACAAAAACGGAGGTGTTTGACTCTCTAACCCAACACTAAAACACTAAAGAAGATGGAGGTCAATAAATGTGGCATCTATATTTGAAGGTCAATAAAGTAGATATTTTATTCAACTTTTATACATTTTATATATAGATTAATAGTTTAATACATTAGATAATATTACTTTATTATTACTATAATATTAAAGATGTTTTTAGACTTTTCTTTTTGTAGTGGTTGAGTTGGAGATGTCTTTATTAGGGGTGTCAAAGATAAAAGAAACCAAATAACCCATTTAAACCAAATAAAGTTTGATTTAAACAATTCAGATTATTCAATTTTCAGTTATCATTATTTCGATTCAATTAAATCAAATAAACTAAATAAAAATAATAATAATATGATCATCAATTTTTTGATATATATTTTGTATACATAAGCTAACCATCATGGGAAAGTTTAGGTTCTTATGAGAAGTTGAAGTTAATATGAAAAGTGGTTATCAACCATTGAATAATAAATAAATGTAGATTAGGATGACATGGATAAAATTTACCAAATTAATTTCCTTCAAAATCGCGATTCGTAAGAAAACATTTAATTAAAAGTGATCCCTCACCCCCATTTTAACATAAAAAAATACATATAACAACATTCATGGTCCATCCCCCACCCACACTTCTCAAGAAAGGCACACACACCCACAATTGGGCTTTCTTTCACATCCTTCCTTTCAAACTCCCCTAGGATTCCTTCCTTCCTTCCAATCTCTCTTTCAGATACAGTAGCAAAGCATAGCAAACTAGTGCTTCAATGGCGTCATCCGACCTCAACACCACACAATCATACACCAAATCAAAGCAACAAGTTTCCACAATGCTAAAACAAGGCTTCATCTCCGACTTCTTCCTCTCCCCTCCACCTTCTTCTTCCCCGTCCGACCCGATCCGACCCGTCCAAAGCCCGATCCGATCCACCCCCAGCCCCACACTCTTCGAAATGATGACCGACGAACAGACCCGCGACAACTCCAGACACTCCTCCACACAGCTACAATCCGTAGAAACGAGTCGAATGCGGATCGAAGGACGGGTGGCTAGGGTTTTATCCGGAGCTCCGTTTCGGAATCCTGCAGATTGGGGGTTAGGGATTGGGGATGTGAAGCTCACGATCACGGCGCGTGATGGTTTCAGTGTTTCCATGGATGTACACCGGGAGGTGTTGGCCGGCCGGAGCCAGTTCTTCAAGGAGAAATTGGGGCGGAGGAGTGGGTCGCATCATTCTGTCGAGATTTGCGAGTGTGATGATGTTGAGGTTTATTTGGAAACCCTAGTTTTGATGTATTGTGATGATCCGAAGAAGAAGATGATCGGTGAAGGTGTTTCTAAGATCTTGGGATTGCTTAAGGTATGCATTTTGTTCTGAATTTTTCTTCTGAATTTTTCCCAATTTTCGTGGATTTTTGTATAATTTTACCCTAATTTCATCTATTTTTTATTCGAATTTTCTTCTGGATATGATGATCCTAATCTAGAATATGAAGAAATAGTTATATGGATATCAAATTTAGTGGAAATTTTGTAGTGCTTTTGAAATCTGATTCAAAATTAGGGATTCTTGAAGTGTTCAGAAGAGCAATTATTTTATTCAAATTGACAAGAGATTTATCTAATTTTGGTGCAAAATTGTACAATGTCAGACTGATTAAATGTACTAACAGCAATTAAGATAATAATTTTCAAATAAAACACAAGAATTTCTTGCCAATTTAGATTCTAAACATGATCTGTTTGACCCCAAAAGTCAAAACCAGTTTCTGAAGGATGAATTTTGTATCTTATATACGTTTATACGTCGTGAAATCGCCTTTGAATTGCAGGTTTGTGATGCATTGAAGTTTGACGATGGGATATCGTCGTGCTTAGAGTATTTAGAAGCCGTCCCTTGGTCCGAAGAAGAAGAAGAGAGAGTGATCTCTCATCTTAACGAACTTCATCTCGTGAACGATCACGATGTTTTACAACGAGTGGCCTTGGAGCCGTCGACTTCTTCGAGAATAGACGATATTTTCTTGAGGTTACTCACGGGAGTTTTACAGGCGAAAGATGAAAAGGCTCGTCGAGAAATGAAAACCTTAATCTCTCGATTACTTAAAGAAGATGCATCGGAATCTGATCATGGTTATGGTTATGGCTACCATAAACTCGAGATCTCGAAAGAAACACTTTATACCGTTTCCCACAAATGTCTTACTTCCCTCGTCCTTTGCTTATCTGAAGCAACATCCACCGACGAAAACAGGGGAATGATGACCGAAATAGCTCGAGAAGCTGATAATCTTGAATGGGTTGTTGATATCTTGATCGAAAAACGGATATGTGAAGAATTCGTGAAGTTATGGTCGGATCAAAAGGATCTTGCAATGCTTCACTCTAAAGTTCCGATAATGTTCAGGCATAAAATTAGCCGGATTACAGCACAATTGTGTATCGCGATTGGAAGAGGAAACGTTTTGGTGCCGAAAGAGACACGGGTATCTCTTCTTTCGACATGGTTGGAAGCTTTATACGATGATTTTGGATGGATGAAAAGGGGTTCACGAAACGGTGACCGGAGATTGATCGAAGACGGGGTGAGTCAGATCATTCTTACGCTGCCGTTGTCGCAGCAGCAAGCTTTCTTGATGAGTTGGTTTGATCGGTTTCTTGAAAAAGGGGACGATTGTCCGAATATCCAAAGAGCGTTCGAGATTTGGTGGAGGAGGGCTTTCGTTAGGCAACCGGTGGTCGAACCCCAGTTGCAGATAACCGTGTGCGATTACCCGAGCTGATTATGGCTCACACAATGTGTCGATTTAGGAAGCTTTATGAACCGATCGAAATGTACATACGTTAGAGGTACATCCTTATATTTACATATTCCAAACCGAACGTACCAGTATAGTATGTGACCCTTGAAAGTGGGGTCCGAGAGGGATAGGATGTACGTAGACCTTTCCTCCGGATGGCTTGCCGGGCATGTGTGTTTTTTTATTTACATGATTTGTGTCATCGTGTTATTTGGTTTTGGTTGATTTTAGTATGATTCTAATAAACAGCAAGATGTGTACCTTAAAACATTTTAGTGAACACTTGATCTGCAAATAAGTTGAGTTGACCATTGTGAAATTACTTAGTTGTCCATTCTGGTTATTACCGGTAAATTGATTTGGTTTTTTATACATGTAATGATGGGTTTTATTTTGTCAAAATGTTGGATTATTTGGATAACGACGTGATAATCTTATTATTAAACTATTTGGATAAAACGTGATAATCTTTTTTGACATTAAATAAAGGCTAGATTACAAAAACCATCCATGTGGTAATGGTTTTGTTCATTGAGTTTCAAAAGTGTAATTATGTGGTTTGTATTTGTTACAAAGTTCACCCCTGACCTTAACGGACGTTAAGTCCATTTGTTAAATGCGCTTCACATGACTGACATTTTGGTGCAACATATTGTTATAATCTATCTCACATAGATAAAAATTGGATTTACGAGCTCCTTATAAGCTTAAAGTTAGTTATGTCATAGTTTTACTTTTAAGTAGATTTGGAGGTTATTCATGTTGCTTTGGACTATGGTGGCTTTATTAATTGTAGGCTACCAACAATTTTCACCGGCAGTTTAACTTTTAAGTTGATTTGTATGAGGCGTTGCACAAATACTTGGACATATGTTGTAACACCCCCTTCCTACTAGTCTTAAGATGGGGCATGTCACAACCGAAAGCGGATCAAAGGTCTACAATTCACAGTTGAGCTCTAACATAATTGGTATTCGGTTCTATCCGGTAACCAACATACTTGGTATTCGGTTCTACCCGATAACCAACATAAGTAGCATTCGGTTCTAAGGATGCATCCAACGTTCTCTATTTGGCTTGGCCATAGCCCCTACGAGAACGCCATGACTATTTTAGCCATCATGGAGGCGTCTCAACACCCGTGCCCCGAGTATTGAGCCTATTCAAAGTTAAATCCAATAGTTTCATGCTTAAATAATCAAATTAATAATTAAACATTTGATAACAAGTTTTAATAAAACCATTGAGGATTCTAAATCACATCATCGACAACGAATCTTAAAACATGCCAGTAATGGTTAAGTACACAAAATATTTAAATAAAAACATAAAAGAAATCCCAGATAAGAACTTCATAAACTCCACTTTTGTGGGTGTACATCATGATCAAGACTTATTGGAATGGATAATCACTACAATTGATTACCTACGTATTGATAGGAAGTAGATATTCGTACCTTGGAGGTGTTTTAGAAGTGATTACAAGAAACTTGAGTCCTATGAACGATTTTCTCCTTCCGATATACCTACACTTATTAGTAAATGCTTTTAATTGATTTTCGGTAACAATTCCTATCAATTTCAAGTTCCTACAAGCCCTTTCATTTTTAAAGATTCTACGGACCTTCAAACATGCTTACAATACCCCTAGGACACTTAATAAACACTTAACACAATTCTTAGGGCCTTAAACCACATTTGCAAAAATCCAAATTTACACACTCAAACAGTAGCTAACAGCTTATGTACACTTAAAGTTTAAGCCTTTTTCTCATTCTTAGAGGCTCAACCAAATTTTCTTGTAAACATGAAAGTTGTAAATAATCCTCTTAGTATTTCACAGAAACTGGATTCACATTAATTGGAGCTCTGCTATATTTTCTACAGAATTAATACCAACAGTGCACAATTTCGAGTGTGTGCAGAACAGTTCTGGAAATCAGTGATTTCAAGTCACTTAAAGTCCGAACTAGACTTTAGTGTAAACTACAAAGTTGTAAAACACTCATAGGCCTTTCTGTCGATATAAAGAACACCTCATTTGGACAAATGGTTGATTTTATACGAATTTTTAAACTTACCACAATGAATCTGTCACTTCCAGCAGCACCAAACTTGAAGAATTTCCACCTCAATTCCTCAATCCCTCAATCTTCCACCTATGATTCACACATAAACTTAGGGTTTAACCCATTTTGCCAAAAATTGATGTAATCAACAAAATTAACCATGAACATACCTTATCTTGAGTCCCTAGTTCCATTTCTAACATCCAATTTTCAAGAACATTAAGAATTTGAGTAGAATTTTTGAGATGAATTGAGGGTTTCTAGAGAGAGGATGGAGAGATTGAGAGAGAGAGAGAGAGAGAGGAAAATCTGATAATGAAATTATAGAATTTAAAAAATTAATGAAATTCATATATATATTTTCAATATTTACAAACTAACCCTTCATCTTTATCTTATATCAATCTAATACTAAGGTGGTGTTTACTTGGGGCTTAATGAGCTTAATGACAAAACCGACTTATTCGCGCAGACCTTTGGAGTGTTTACTTGGGGCTTAATGACAAAACCGACTTATTCGTGCAGACATTTTCGGCTTATTCACATCTTTGACATTTCTACCTTTTAAAAATAAAGACATACCTACCCTCCTACTCAATAATCACGCAATAAAAACCTAGCTGCTCGATTTCACCTTCACTGCTTGTTCGATTACGATTTCACCTTCACCGCTCGTTCGATTTTACTGCTTTGAGTTCATTGCTGGTTCGATTACACTATTTCAATTCACTACTGGTTCGATTTCAACCCTAGACAATAATTTCCTTTGGTCGATTTCTCCAAAGGTAATGAATTTACTGATTGTTCGATACTTGTTTCTTCTCCATACTCGATTGTTGCTCCATACTTGTTTCTTCAGTCGATTGTTGTTCCATACTTATTTCTTAAGTCGATTGTTGTTCCATACTTGTTTTATTTAGTCGATTGTTGTTCCTTACTTATTTTTTCAGTTGATTTTTGTTCCATACTTATTTATTCTCCATAGTTGCTCGACATTTCTGCAATGTAGATTTTTGTAACCATGATTTATACAATGTCGATTTCATACTTGTTTCATACTTGCTACTTTTTGTTTGAACTTGGCTACATTGTGTTTGAACTTGGAAGTTTAAGTACTTAATGAATTTTTGTTTGATTTTTGGATTATATCAATGAATTTATGAATATATGGCTTAAAAAATAAACAACAATTTATAAAACAACTTAAAATTCATATTCAGGGGTAAATTAGTCATTTCTGTTATTCAGACTGTTAATTCAGATAAAAAAGTAAACAACAACATCAATTTATCCAGACAGACACATTTATCCATACAGGACTTAATGGAAAATTTGGTAAACAACCCCTAACTTGGCTTCATCCAACATTAGCCCCTTGATGAATTTCATAATAAAGACTTGGACTAATGAACAACTCTTGAAGACTAAGTTACAAGTAATTAAAGCATAATCTCATGACTTAAGCACAAATGGGTTTTCGGTCACAAATTAGGTTTACTAAACACGGGATATTATAATTCTACCACCCTTAAAAAGATTTCGTCCCCGAAATCGAGTTAGATTCATAAACTTATGTACCTTCAAAAAGTTGTGGATATTGCTTTTTCATCGATTCCTCTGTCTCCCATGTCGCTTCACTTTCAGAATGATTCCACCAAAAGACTTTAACAAATGGAATCGATCGATGGCGCACTTTTCTTTCTTCACGTCCGATAACAGCTTCGGGTTCCTCAACATAAAATAAATCTGGCTCAATCTTTTCAAGCGGGTAATCGATAACATGCAACGGATGATACCGATAACCGCGGAGCGCCAACACATGGAAAACATTATGAACATGAGCTAACTGGGGAGGTAACGCAAGATGATACGCTACTTCACCAACTCGCTCTAGAACTTCAAAAGGTCCAATATAACGTGGGCTAAGTTTTCCTTTAACCCTAAAACGGCGTGTTCCCCGTAATGGAGAAACTTTAAGGAAAACATGGTCAGTTGACTGAAATTCGAATGGCCTACGATGTCGGTCCGCATAACTCTTTTGGCGTGATTGTGCCTCTTTCATTTTCTGACGGACAACTTCAACTTTTTCAGTTGTGAATTAGACCAATTCAGGTCCTTCAATTGTCCGTTCGCCTACTCCGTTCCAACATGTAGGTGTTCGACATTTACTCTAACACCCGAATTTTTAGACCTCGTTGTAAAACATTAGCTATAAGTTTGTGTTTAAGGGTTCTTCTTCTTGGTTTTTGGAACTGGGTAGAATAGGGTCGAATCGTCGGGTTTCGACAGCTGGAAAGGAAAGTCGACGACTGTGCCCGTGATAGTGACAATGTCACTATCGCATGGGCAATGTCGCGGTGGTTCATGAGGCTACGGTACATACGGTGCGACTGTGACCGGCGACAGTGCCATGGTCACAGTCGCGGTGTCAATGTCGCGAGAAGGGGGTTGGTCGCGGTACAATCCGTGCGACTATGCCCGCGATTGTGCCAAGGGCACTATCGCATGGGCACTGTCGTGCACGGGTCCTGACGGCCAATTTCTCATTTAATGCCATTTTTGGGGTTTAGATCATTAATTGTGACTGCAGCTCCTTGAAGACGTTTACACACACTAAATGTGCGATTTCCACACACACTCTTTCCTTTCTCTCTTCATTAATTGATAGGTGGGTAAATCATTAATGGTTGGTGATTCTTAGGGTTCTAAGTTCATAGAAGTTTACTCTTTCAAGTTCAAAGGGTGGAAGTCTCAATCCCATTCACTCCTCATTTCTAGGTTTTGTTCATCTAACCTCTAGGTAAGCTTCCTTACTTATAAAAACTCATACATGCTCCATTACTTGCTTATTTGTGATTTATGTGGTGTTGAATGTTAACCCAAAAATCTAGGGTTTTGTATGTTTTGGGTGAATAATCTTGAAGTGAGTGTGAGGGTCTAAACATCTTGTGAAGATTCATTTATATAAATTAATGGATGAAATATGGATTAGAATAAATAGCTACACTTCCAAGGGTTAAATCCAAAGGCATAGATTTCTATCAGCAGTTGGAGTCAAATTATTATTTGGAAATTTACATGTGGCTAAATGAACTTTAGTTTATTATGAGGAATATGTACCAAGTATGATTGTGTTATTTATCGGCAATATGCTTGCATGAAAGGTGTTATCCCTACTTGTTCATTATCTAAATGGGAAGTCTTATGTCTATTTCCTTGTGCACGAGGATTTAGATGGTATGCATAGTATATTGCATGTTTATTGCCTTGGGCATTGCGAGTAGACAATAGGGGACGCAAGTCCCTTATTTGGAACTCGGCTAGATTGGATAGGCACCCTTGCTTGTAAGACCTTGAGGTGTAACCCGACGGGGTAAGCTCTAGAGGCAGAGACGGTTTGAGGACTGTGATGTCCGGCGTGGCATGGGAACTAGAACCGGGGCTGGATGGTGAAATCCAATCTACATCGCGGGATTACCCCGTTTTATTTGGACGATATCTATGTTATAAATGTACAGGAAATTTCAATGTCCCGATTCGGGAGGTGTTGGCATTGATCTCAATGCATGGGCGCCGGTAACATTTAATTATTGTTCTTATTTACATTATAGCTAGTACCGGCGTAATAACCGTTAGACTTCGTTCTAACACTTGTGTTCATGTTTAAATGGTTCACAGGTTCCGCTAGTGGTGCGAGTAGGGCACCTTGATTCGCCGGGATCGCACTTAGGATTCCTCCTTGGACCGGGCATTTTTGGGAAATCGAGAAAGAGCGTTTTCAAGTCATAGTGACACTCACCTTAATCTAGTTGTTAATTGTTCTAGATTAAATAGGTTGTCATGTATATGTCTTATTTATTTCGCTACTTCATTATAGAACTACCCCAACTCTTTTGGGTTATAGTCGTCATGTTTTCAGGTTTTGGATTCGTCTTATTTTAGGCATTATATTGCATAAATTTTGAGTTTTAATTTACCCCAATTTTTAGGGTGTTACAAGTTGGTATCAGAGCTCTAGTTTAAGTGAACTAGGTATGTAAACTCGATACCTAGACTTAAGCTGAGACTATTAAGTTACGAATTGTGAGCTTTGGGTAGAAGTACTAGGACGGGACGACGTTAGAGTCAACAGAAATTACGTCGTTGGGAATTGTAAAAGTGGTAACAAAGAATTTTATGTAGTATATGTTCATAATTTCAATTAGCTACTGTTATTATGAATATATGATTACGTGAATGTACTTGAATTACTATGATTATGATAATCAATGAGCCATATGAGTATGTTTCTTGTGTACTTCTTATGTCGCTTATCTCCTTTTTCACTCTAAATTGTGTGGCAGGTCCGAAATGGTAAATACTCGGAGTCGACTACTGAACGAAGCAGAAATGCATGAGGATAGTTCGTCCAACCCGAACCCCGTAGTCCGGGTTGCAACTGTGGTTCCTCCCGGAATGCCGCCAATATTTACCGGACCAGTGAAGCACATACCTAGAGTGGAGTCGGCATCCACAAATCCGGTCATTCAGGATGCAAACCCGCAAGCCGATATGATGGCCAGTGTTATGCAGATGGTAACATCGGCCATGGAAAAGCAACAAGAAGCATTCCTGAAAATGTTGGAAGATAGAGATGCCAGTCTTCGGAGGCCGGAGGTGGTGGCAGAGAACGCGGTAGCCGGCTCGGGTAGTACCGGGGGCGAGAATCGTACTGATGGAGTGGTGGTCGTAGAGACAAGGCAAACAGGAAAGGGTTGCTCGTATAAATCCTTCATGAGGTGTAAGACGCCATAGTTCGTCGGGGCCGATGATCCCGTGGCTTGCGTGAAATGGTTGAAGGAAAATGAGCAGGCCTTCAGGGCTTGCGGATGTGATGAGAGTCAGAAGGTAAATTTTGGTTCGCAA
The DNA here is from genome assembly GCA_954870635.1 of Arctium minus. Taxonomy (NCBI): domain Eukaryota; kingdom Viridiplantae; phylum Streptophyta; class Magnoliopsida; order Asterales; family Asteraceae; genus Arctium; species Arctium minus. The sequence continues at coordinate 47,589,584 of OX941096.1, forward strand.
ATGCTTCGAGGTGCGACTTTGATTTGGTAGGATGTCCACACCGTAACCATAGGGGAGACCGTTTTAGCAAAGATGTCTTGGGCTGCGTTTAAAGAGAAGGTTATGGAGGAGTACTGCAACGAACAGGAAATGGATTTGATTGAAGAAGAGTTCCGAGCTCTAACAAAAGGGGAACGGACGGTGAAAGAGTATACCCGCCTCTTCATGGAGAAGCTAAACCTCTTGGGGCACGTGGCCCCAACCGAAAAAGATAAGGTAAAGGCCTACCTGAAGGGCCTACCTGCGGATATTGGGAATAAAGTCCGCAACTCTAAAGCCACAAATCTCTGGGAGTATATAGAGGAAGCCAAGATAATGGAAAGGGTCTACGTAAGGGACCAAGAAGAGAACGCAAAGACCGCGGAAAAGAGGAAAGGAGTGGCGCCGCTAAGTTCGTTCAAGAAACCGAGGTTTCAACCTAACGTTAGAAGCTTTGATAATCGTAGGGAGGCGAAATGGTGTTCTAAGTGCAAAAGCAAGCACTTTGGTTCTTGCAACTCCAACTCCAACCAAGTATCGTGTTTCAAGTGTGGCAAGCCGGGTCACATAAGCTTGAACTGTCCTATTCCGGGAACACTCTGTTATGAATGCAAAGAGTCGGGTCACATGAAGAGGGATTTCCCCAAGCTAAAAGGTGGAGCGAGAGGAGGAACCCCACTAACTCAACCAAAGAAGGAGACCGTCGCTAAGGCTCAAGGGAGGGCCTTTCAAATGTCGACAGAAGAAGCGAAGGAGACCGCCGACATGGTGTCGGGTACGTTCTTACTCAACTCCCTTGCTGCTAAGGTGCTATTTGATTCTGGTGCAAATTTCTCTTTTGTGTCGCTTGATTTTCGCAAAGACCTTAATGTCCCCTCTAGCACTCTTAGTGATGCCTTGGTAGTAGAAATAGCGAATGGGGAACGAGTGATCTTGCGTGAAGTGTTGGAAAGGTGTCATCTAGATATTAGTGGGGAGCTTTTCGAAGTGGACCTACTTCCTATGGCAATTGGGAGCTTCGACGTGGTGATCGGAATGGACTGGTTGTCACGGCACAAAGCGGAGATCTTATATTCGAAGAAGTTGATCAAATTACCGACTTCAAGTGGAGATTTTGTTTTCGTCTATGGGGAGAGACGTAAGGGTGAAGTGGCTCTCATTTCATCCATCAAAGCACGTAAATATCTCATGAAGAGATGCCCGTCGTTTCTTGCCTATGTCGTAGATGCCAAATCAGAGAAGAAGAAGAAGATTGAAGATGTGTGGGTCGTCAGCGAGTATCCAGACGTCTTTCCTGACGATCTTCCGGGTTTGCCACCCGACCGCCAGGTGGAGTTCCGAATCGATTTAATGCCGAGAGCAGCGCCGATTGCCCGTGCACCGTACCGTCTTGATCTGCCCGAAATGCAAGAAATGATGTCCCAACTCCAAGAGTTGTTGGAGAAGGGATTCGTGAGGCCGAGTTCCTCGCCTTGGAGATCTCCGGTACTCTTCGTCAAGAAGAAGGATGGGTTGATGCGGATGTGCATCGACTATCGAGAGTTGAACAAGGTAACCGTAAACAACAAGTATCCGTTACCTCGAATCAATGACCTCTTCGACCAACTGCAAGGAGCCGGATGTTTCTCCAAGATCGATCTCCGATCGGGTTATCATCAAGTGAAGGTTAGAGAAGAAGACATTTCCAAGACCGCCTTTAGAACTCGTTATGGCCACTACGAGTTCTTGGTTATGCCTTTTGGGCTAACTAACGCGCCGGCGGTATTCATGGATTTGATGAACCGAGTTTGCCGACCTTTCCTAGACAAGTCGGTCATAGTGTTCATCGATGATATCTTGGTGTACTCGAAGAGTGACGAAGAGCACGAGCAACACCTCCGAGAAGTGTTGGAAGTATTGAGGGATGAGAAGCTCTATGCCAAATTCTCCAAGTGTGAATTTTGGCTAAGAGAGGTTCAATTTTTGGGTCATGTGGTGTCAAGTGAAGGAGTGAAGGTGGATCCGTCAAAGATTGAGGCCATGATGAATTGGGAACCGCCAAAAAGTCCCACGGAAATTCGGAGTTTCTTGGGTCTAGCCGGTTACTATAGAAGATTCATCCAAGACTTTTCCAAGTTAGCCTCTCCATTGACGTCGCTGACAAGGAAGAATGTGAAGTTCCTTTGGACCGAGAAGCAAGAGCAAGCCTTTTGGACCCTCCAAAGGAAGTTGTGCGAGGCACCAATATTATCCCTCCCGGAAGGGACAGAGGATTTCGTGGTCTACAACGATGCATCTAAAATGGGTTTAGGGTGTGTCTTGATGCAAAGGGGCAAGGTCATAGCTTATGCATCAAGGCAATTGAAGGAACATGAAAAGAATTACCCAACTCACGATCTCGAGCTAGCGGCGGTGGTGTTCGCTTTGAAGTTATGGAGACACTACCTACATGGGACGAAGTATACCCTCTTTACCGATCATAAAAGCCTGAAGTATGTCTTCGATCAGAAAGAATTGAATATGCGGCAAAGGATATGGCTTGAGCTACTCAAGGATTATGACTGTGAACTTCAATACCACCCCGGAAAACCAAATGTGGTCGTGGATGCTTTGAACCGGAAGGAGTATAGTAATGGTGTTCAGGCCGCCTTCGCAAGGGTGGATGTGGTCTCAAATTTAATCGACAGAATCAAAGTGTCACAGTCAGAAGCGCTTCAAGAAGTAAACCTCAAGGGTGAAATCATGGTGAAGCAAGATCTCCAATTGACCGAGGATGGGAGAGGTTTGAAGTTATACCAAGGTCGAATCTGGGTGCCAAAGATTGCAGGATGTCGAGAATTGTTATTGGAAGACGCGCACAAGTCTAAGTACTCAATTCATCCGGGAATCACTAAGATGTATCGGGACTTAAAGCTCAACTATTGGTGGTCGGTGATGAAACTAGATGTGGCTAATTATGTGGAGCAATGCATAACTTGCCTACAAGTGAAGGCGGAGCCATACGGTAGTCTTCAATCTTTGGAAATACCAGAGTGGAAGTGGGAACACATCACCATGGACTTTGTAACCAAGCTACCAAAGACTTTGAGAAATCGCGATACCATTTGGGTAATAGTGGATCGCTTGACTAAAAGCGCGCACTTTTTGGCCATGCGAGAGACTCTACCGATGGACAAGTTAGCCAAGTTGTATATAGATGAAGTGGTCTCGAGGAATAGAGTCCCACTTTCTATCGTATCTGACCAGGATAGCCGCTTCACGTCTCACTTTTGGGATAGTTTGCAAAAGGAGTTGGGTACAAGAGTCAAGTTGAGTACCGCCTATCACCCGCAGACAGACGGACAGAGCGAGAGGACCATCTAGACTCTCGAGGACATGTTGAGGTCGTGCGTCATTAACTTTGGGGGGAATTGGGATGCACACCTCCCACTTGTGGAATTCGCCTACAACAACAGTTATCACTCAATTATTGGCATGGCTCCATTCGATGCATTGTACAGAAGAAAGTGTAGGACACTCGTGTGTTGGTTAGAAGAGGGGGAGAAACAATTTTCCGGACCGGAGATCATGCAAGAGACGGCCGACAAAGTGAAAGTCATCAGAGAGCGTTTGAAAGCGGCACAAGATCGGAAAAAGAGTTACGCGGACAAGAAGAGAAGACCGGTCGAGTTCCAAGTGGGGGAGCGGGTAATATTGAAAGTATCACCATGGAAAGGATTGATAAGGTTCGGAAAGCGTGGGAAGCTCAGTCCCCGTTTCCTTGGGCCTTTCACTATCCTTGAACGTATTGGTCTACAAGCCTACAAGTTGGATCTTCCGCAGGAGATGGACGGGATCCACCCCACTTTCAGCGTGTGTTATTTGCAGAAATGTCTCGTCGAAGAAGAGAGCGTCATTCCCCTATCGGAGATTAGATTGGATAGCAATCGATGCATAGAGGAACCCGAATCTATCCTCGAAAGAAAGACGAAGAAGCTAAGGCACAAAGAAGTGGTTATGGTGAAAGTCCAATGGAAGCATCATCGCGGTACCAATGTAACTTGGGAATCGGAAGAAGATATGAAGAGGTGATACCCTCATTTGTTTGGCTAGTTAGGATTTCGAGGGCGAAATCCATTCTAAGGGGTGGAGGATTGTAACGCCCGAATTTTTAGACCTCGTTGTAAAACATTAGCTATAAGTTTGTGTTTAAGGGTTCTTCTTCTTGGTTTTTGGAACTGGGTAGAATCGGGTCGAATCGTCGGGTTTCGGTAGCTGGAAAGGAAAGTCGGCGACTGTGCCCGCGATAGTGACAATGTCACTATCGCATGGGCAATGTCGCGGTGGTTCATGAGGCTACGGTACATACGGTGCGACTGTGATCGGCGACAGTGCCATGGTCACAGTCGCGGTGTCAATGTCGCGATAAGGGGGTTGGTCGCGGTACAATCCGCGCGACTATGCCCGCGATTGTGCCAAGGGCACTATCGCATGGGCACTGTCGCGCACGGGTCCTTACGGCCAATTTCTCATTTAATGCCATTTTTGGGGTTTAGATCATTAATTGTGACTGCAGCTCCTTGAAGACGTTTACACACACTAAAGGTGCGATTTCCACACACACTCTTTCCTTTCTCTCTTCATTAATTGATAGGTGGGTAAATCATTAATGGTTGGTGATTCTTAGGGTTCTAAGTTCATAGAAGTTTACTCTTTCAAGTTCAAAGGGTGGAAGTCTCAATCCCATTCACTCCTCATTTCTAGGGTTTGTTCATCTAACCTCTAGGTAAGCTTCCTTACTTATAAAAACTCATACATGCTCCATTACTTGCTTATTTGTGATTTATGTGGTGTTGAATGTTAACCCAAAAATCTAGGGTTTTGTATGTTTTGGGTGAATAATCTTGAAGTGAGTGTGAGGGTCTAAACATCTTGTGAAGATTCATTTATGTAAATTAATGGATGAAATATGGATTAGAATAAATAGCTACACTTCCAAGGGTTAAATCCAAAGGCATAGATTTCTATCAGCAGTTGGAGTCAAATTATTATTTGGGGATTTACATGTGGCTAAATGAACTTTAGTTTATTATGAGGAATATGTACCAAGTATGATTGTGTTATTTATCGGCAATATGCTTGCATGAAAGGTGTTATCCCTACTTGTTCATTATCTAAATAGGAAGTCTTATGTCTATTTCCTTGTGCACGATGATTTAGATGGTATGCATAGTATATTGCATGTTAATTGCCTTGGGCATTGCGAGTAGAAAATAGGGGACGCAAGTCCCTTATTTGGAACTCGGCTAGATTGGATAGGCACCCTTGCTTGTAAGACCTTGAGGTGTAACCCGACGGGGTAAGCGCTAGAGGCAGAGACGGTTTGAGGATTGTGATGTCCGGCGTGGCATGAGAACTAGAACCGGGGCTGGATGGTGAAATCCAATCTACATCGCGGGATTACCCCGTTTTATTTGGAAGATATCTATGTTATAAATGTACAGGAAATTTCAATGTCCCGATTTGGGAGGTGTTGGCATTGATCTCAATGCATGGGCGCCGGTAACATGTAATTATTGTTCTTATTTACATTATAGCTAGTACCGGCGTAATAACCGTTAGACTTCGTTCTAACACTTGTGCTCATGTTTAAATGGTTCACAGGTTCCGCTAGTGGTGCGACTAGGGCACCTTGATTCGCCGAGATCGCACTTCGGATTCCTCCTTGGACCGGGCATTTTTGGGAAATTGAGAAAGAGCGTTTTGAAGTCATAGTGACACCCACCTTAATCTAGTTGTTAATTGTTCTAGATTAAATAGGTTGTCATGTATATGTATTATTTATTTCGCTACTTCATTATAGAACTACCCCAACTCTTTTGGATTATATTCGTCATGTTTTCAGGTTTTGGATTCGTCTTATTTTAGGCGTTATATTGCAGAAATTTTGAGTTTTAATTTACCCCAGTTTTTAGGGAGTTACATTTACGACCATAAACAGCTTCGTGTGGAGCCATGCCAATACTGTATTGATAGTCTGATATGTTGCTTGGGAAATTTATGGAGAATTTGTTGTTTGAAAGATAAGGGTTTTGGGTATAATATAAATTTATTTGAACCGACCCGAAAAACCCGAGAATGTCGGATATCCGACGGGTTACTCCCTTTTTCGGTCGGATTTCAGGGCTTGTTCCTATCACGTGATACCCGATCGGGTTTTGGGCTCGAACCCGACCCGACCGATGCACAACCCTTGTTGAATTGGAGGTTATTCAAATGGACATACGGCTGGTGTATGAGAGGAAGGTGAATAATTACATCATTGAATCTGACTGAAACAATGCAGTTAATATCCTTAATAGCACAACCCCTTTCTGCTCAGATTTAGATGGGAAATCATTGTTAAAATCAATGATTTAATTCCTACCAAAGGTTTCTTGGGGTTTAAATTTGAACATAGAGAGGCTAATAACTTAGTTATCACTAGTTAGCACATGATGCTCTGGTTAGCAAAGCGACTACCTTTTTTATTGAGGTTATGTCCTTTGATGCATACTATGTGGCTAGATCAAATGTGCCAAATCCTTTGTAATCTTTCGATTTGTGGTTTTGTCTTCCCTCTAAAATAATTAGTTTGTTCTTAAAGTTTTGAGTAAATTACAATTTTTGTCCTGTAGTTAGCTAGAAAGTATGATTTTTGTCCCTCTGATTTAAAATTTGCGATTTTCGTTATTATAGTTTGCAATTTATTGTTATTTTCGTCCTTGGACTACTTCTTACCCTTAAATATAAGGGACTAAAACAGTAAATAATTGTAAATCACAGGGATCGAAACAACAATACGAGGCAGTTTGGCAATTGTTGAATGGTTTGGTACATGATGATTAAGTGGTCAGAATGATTAACAAACTCTTATGAAATAGTGCAAAATGAAATATATTTGTTTGGTAATTGTTCAAAATGAAATTAGATAGCTGAAGGGTTAAGGGAGATCCATGCTACAAATCGTTTAGAGGGTTTTATAACCATTAAGAGGCAGATTTTTTTTTTCACAAACAAGATTCACCTCTTAACGATTCAGAGATTGTCTCTTAATGGAACTATTAAGAGGTAAACAAACAACCCCTAAATTGTAAATCATATGAATGAAAATAACAATAAATTACAAAACCATAAGGACGAAAATTGTAATTTCTAAACCATATGGATGAAAATCACAAATTTTTAACAAACCGCAGGGATGAAAAATGTAATTTATGGGTTGTTTACCCGATGCTTACCTGGTAAGCGCTTGCCGATAATAGTCAACACTTTCATTTAATTTACCGAGTAAGATTTTAGTCCATTAAAACTAAATCGTATGCAACATTTTTTATTCGGATCGTTTACCGGGTAAGAATCGTCAATCTCAGTTAACAGGTAAAATTCTCTATCCTTGTCATGTTCATCTAATAAGGTAAGGTGACCCGGTAAGCACTTACCGAGTAAGCATTTAGTAAACGACCCCTTACTCTAAAGTTTTTAATAAATGATCGGGAAAAGTCCAACCCCCCCCCCCCCAAAACGAACTTTGCTGTTTTGAATATTTAAGTCAGTAAACTATTTTTTTAATGAATAAACCATTGAACGTTCTCATTTTAAATGCTTAAGTCCCTGAATACTTTTTTGAATAAATAAAATCATCAAACTTTTAAAGATTGGTTACCTACATATTTTTAACCCAAAAAAACTACCTGTAACCGGCTACAAAGATTTTAAAGTAAAAAAAAAAAATTTCATTGGTTTTATTGTTCCCACAACCTACGACATTCGAATTTTTGCACTCAGCGGAATCGCTCCCCCTCTACCTCTACTGCCCCATAGTTGTCCTTTCTCCACTTCTCCATACCGCTCATCGTCACCATTGGTCTCTACCATTGATCTCCTTCTTCTTGAGCTGTTTTTTTCCCGTCTTTTGATTATCCATCATTTACAATAACTTAATGGAGTACATATAGATAGATAAAAAAAGGGAGAATCGAAAAACAAAGAAAAAGATCAGAAAAAGGGTGATTGATGGTAGAGTCAACGACGGTGATGGATTGGACACTAATAAAGAACAGATGATGATGGGGATGGCGAGGAGGAGCGATGACGTTAAGTAGGAGAGGTTTGATTGACGTAAGATTTGAGAATAGTAAAATTGATTTACTTTGTTTTTTCTACTTTTAAAGCCTTTCTAGATGGTTACCATTAGTTTTTTGAGTTAAAATGATGTAAGTAACCCTAAAAGTTTAATGGCTTTTTTATTCAAAAAAAATGTGCAGGCATAACTATCCAAAATAATAAAGTTTAATGGTTTATCTATACTATATTACAATGCACGGATAAAAAACTCTTAAATAAAAATTATTAGGCACAATGTACCATCATTTTATGCAAGATTTTAAAAATCTCTTAATTTACAAGTATCAAAACACAAGACACATATTACTACTGCAGGCTTCTAACACCCACCAATTTGGTATATGCAGGGCCTTACTTTTATGCAGACATTTCCATGTATCACTATTAATCTATACTATATTATAAAGCATGGATAAAAAACTCTTAAATACAAATTATTAGGCACAATGTACCATCATTTTATGCAAGATTTTAAAAATCTCTTAATTTACAAGTATCAAAGCACAAGATACATATTATTACTACAGACTTCTAACACCCACCAATTTGGTATATGCAGAGTCTTCCTTTTATGCAGATCTTTCCATGTATCACTATTAATTAATATATTATATTACCATAATTGTGTTTTAATTATACTAGAATCGTACTCGCGCAATGCAGCGAGATACATTACGATTTTAATGTTTCATTTTATTTTTTTGTCGATTTACAGTACGATTTTGGATGGTTTTGAGAAAGTGATAATGTTTTTTTATAAATTTGTTTAATTTAGGCTTAATAATATAATGTTTTTTATATAAAAAATTAAGTATTTTGTTAGAATTCAATGATTATCTTATATATTTTAATGACATGTAGAAAAAATAACCAATTACATATTTAATAATATAATTAAAACAAAATTATAGTAATATAATATATTAATTAATAGTGATACATGGAAAGGTCTGCATAAAAGGAATACCCTGCACATACCAAATTGGTGGGTGTTAGAAGCCTGCAGTAGTAATATGTATCTTGTGTTTTGATACTTGTAAATTAAGATATTTTTAAAATTTTGCATGAAATGATGGTACCTTGTGCCTAATAATTTGTATTTAAGAGTTTTTTATCCGTGCTTTATAATATAGTATAGATTATTAAATATGCAATTGGTTATTTTTTTCTAGATGTCATTAAAATATATAATATAATCATTGAATTCTAACAAAATACTTAATTTTTTTATATAAAAAAATATTTTATTATTAAGCTTAAATTAAACAAATTTATAAAAAAACATTATCACTTTCTTAAAACCATCCAAAATCGTACTGTAAATCGACTAAAAAATAAAATGAAACATTAAAATCGTGATGTATCTCACTGCATTGCGCGAGTATGCTTCTAGTTAATATATTATATTACTATAATTTTGTTTTAATTATATTATTAAATATGCAATTGGTTATTTTTTCTAGATGTCATTAAAATATATAAGATAATCATTGATTTCTAACAAAATACTAAACTTTTTTTTTATATAAAAAACATTATATTATTAAGCCTAAATTAAACAAATTTATTAAAAAAAACATTATCACTTTCTCAAAACCATCTAAAATCGTACTGTAAATCGACAAAAAAAAATAAAACATTAAAATTGTGATTTATCTCGCGCAATCCACGAGTACGCTAACAGTTCATTTAAAATAAGCTGAAAAGACTATTTAAAATGAAAAAGTTTGTTGAATTTTTAAAACTTTTCTGTAAATAATTTATAGTACTTTTATATAACAAAAATGAAGGCAAAAGGGAAGCCGATCATCATCGATACGTTAATCTTATAAAAGCCCATGAGTCTCATTGGTCCAAATTTATTAGTAGTAATTAGAAAAACAACCATTGAGGATGGATAAAACCAATGGATTACAAAAACTTTATAGGATTTAATTAGAATTGATCGATTATAATTAGATATCCAAATGTAAAAGAATTAGGTTTGGTTCAAAATTTCGACATCTAAATTGGATCGGTTGGTTTTTAGATGGTAGTTCAGAATCCAATAAAATTGAACCGAACCGATCCAATCCAATCACCATTAAATTAAGAAATATATATGATGAATAATATTTTTACAATATTGTTTGTAACTGATATTTGTATGTAGCGGTTTTAAAGAAAATAGGAATACATATGATAAACTGGTTGAAATGATGGATTATTTTGGTTGAAAATTGGATGAAAATATCGGATGTATCAAATCCAATCTAATTAGATAAACAATAGTAATATCTAATGGATAAACAATAGTAATATCCAATTAATGAAACCAATCCGATTCAATCATTCATCAGATAAGATTAGATAGGCTCTCCAATTTTAATTGAATAGGATGGGATGACAAAATCCAACATTGATCGGATATGATCCATCCAACTGACGAACACCCTCTACATAATACCATTTATCAACACCAAAATTTCATTTTAAAATTATGCCTCTCCAAATTGTTACAAATGTTTAATAACAAACATAATATTTTAAATATATTCAGTTTAAACATTAAAATTAAACAAATAAATAGTTTAAATGAATAGTGTTATAACAAATTTGGTGTTTAACTAACGGTGACACCCTATTGGTGCAAAATTTGATGTCTTCAAGAAGATTTGGTGTAAAAAAATAAGTTTGGTGTGTTCATTCCTTAATGGCTTAATTAGGCTGAAATCTCGTATTTGATATGTGTGTGTGTGTGTGAAGGTAGACTCGGGTTTTGTGGATTCAATTAGTCAAAGGTCGAACACCATGGAACTACAAGCCTAAAAATCCAATAACATGTTTTAGGTTTGTATATTACAGATGGTATCAACTCCTTAGAGACAATGTTCATTTAATAGAATATTTTAAGTTTACAAATTGCATTATATTTTCACTTCATTTCTATTTAGGTAGATTCACTTCTAAAATTGTTATTAAAACCAATATACACATTCAAACTTTTTTTTAGATAATTTATAATTGGGAAGCTTGGTTTAGGAGTCAACAAACACGTAGAAACATTAACTATTTCTGTTGAAACTTGTTATGTTTAGGGATATCTTTGTCACAAATATGGAAGAAAACGCAACACCCACCAAATTTGTTCAATTAAAAAAATTGATAATGTGACACACATAGGAAGAAAAGACAACAACAACCAAATGGCGATGAGGCATGTCACTTAGGGCGCTTTTGGTTTGCGGGATTGGAATGGATTTGGAGGTATTTGGATTTCAAATACATTCCAATTTTGTGTTTGTTTGCAGGAATGGAATTTGTTGACCAATGGGTCGGGATTTCAAATCCCCCCAAATCAAAATCCTTACTTGAAATACAATTTATTCCCGCAAACCAAACCGCCCTTATTGTTGGATGGAAATCATGGAAGAGCAAATCGTCATAAACCTCTATCTGACATCAATGGTTGAACCTTAACATTATATATAGGGGAGTCATCGTAGAAGCAATTGTCATTTTAGCCTAAACTAAATTGTGGATCTTACCATTGGGTCTTTGGCCTCCTAACATCACCAACGGTGAGGAGGGTGTGTAAATTTATTTGTTGAATTTGCCGTATATAAATAGTATATACTACAAAAAAATGTGGATCTTACAAAACACACTTGGCTAATCTTCATAATGATTGCCTAGTAGTCCATTGTACCTTCTCGAAAGTAAAGGCCACCGTGGTCTAAATGTGAGGTCAATGAGCACTCACAGTCACAGACTGTAAGACTTGCATGACCTGAAGATGACAATGCTCTTTTGATTTTTAGGGATTCGCTTTTTTTTGTCATCGGATCTCTTTCTCTATCTCTTGTAAGAAATACAAGATTTGATTAATAAAATATGTTTAGGATTTGATGGTGGGAAATTATTTTTATATTTGATTTTTTCAGTATTGTGTTTGATGGTGGGATTTTTCATCAGGATTTTTTCCTTATGTTTGTTTATATTTTATTTTGAAGGGTGTTTTGGGTGGTAGCAGTGGCGGCAATAGCAAGAGGAGGTGGGTAGTGATGGGACAAAGGAGGTGAGAATTTTTCATTGGAGATTTTTGTAGTTTTTTACTTTAGATTTTATGGTGGTAGCGATAGCGGCTAGAAGTAGGTGGTTGCGTTCGTAAAAGATAAAGATGGAGCAAGAGTATAAACAAGTAGTAGCATTTTGACCTCATATGATAAAGAACTCCTTTAAATCATATTGAAGTGTTTTAGTAACAGTTTATTGTTCTAGCGCAAGACACAGGGAGAAGAATGAGTAGACATCACATAATATGATCCATCGAGGTGAAAAAGTTGATAAACAGAACATATCAAGTGGACTCATTTCAAGAGCGCGAGCTACAAGGCTAAAAGGTGCTGGAATAACGAGGAAACGAAATTGGGCCACTGATAAGCATACATTCATAAAGATTACTATATTTTGGGCCAAACAAACATTTTATGGGTCATATTTTGGGAACCCAAATTTGAGCATTTCTTTTTATTGAAGTCATTTGAATCCAATACCTTTTTTAAAACTCACTTTGTTTTTGGACCTAAATTAATAGGTAGGTGGTCAAAAATCTTATTGTTTATATGAGTAAAGAAAGAGAGTGTCCAGATTCATGAATTATATGTATATTTCTAATTAAATTGGTTGAAAATTAAAGTCGTAGTATTAAAGAAAGTCTTTTGATTTGTATTTTGACATTCTTGTATTTGAAACTTATCAATTAACTTAGTAGGTTAAATTGTGATAATTTTCTTTTATGCCACAGTACAAAGGTTCTTGTCTCCTATATACGCAACAGTCCTTGTTTTCCACCATAAACATAATACTTTTTTTAAAAATTACTATTTTGTACCAAGCACCGTAAGAAAAAAAAAATAGTCAAAATAATTAAACTTGCATATTAGCATATAATCAAAGGACAAAACTCGTAATTTACTCATTTTCTATAACCATAGTGTATTCAACATTTTGATTTGTTACAGAAAGGTGGTGGAGTTTAAACAACAAAGTTTTTGATTAAATCCAACTCGCTTAACCCACCTACGATATCACAATTACCTTTCCATGATGGTCCCAAAACCAGTGCAATAGCGACGTTCTGATAATGCAAACACAACAAAACATTTGATGTATTTGTCTGTGGAATTTAAGTACATCATGAACATATTTAAACGAAACGAAATTCTCGTTTTAAAAAGTCTGATAATATATAAAGATTAATATCATCAACCAAAAATCTTAACTATTAAAGCAAATTAATAATGGAAAGATTAAGATTTTTGGTAGCTGGCCTAAGAAAGTAAGGAAATTGTAAGTTAGTAGGACGGTGGTGAATGATACATTGACACAAATTAACACAAATGTAGAGTTAATTGGACAATTTTAATAGCCTTTCACCATTTTAAAAGCTTATCTCTTAATTAATTAAATATATATATATATATACATATATATATATATACACACACTAATTTCATACAAGTGTTTTTTTCCCATCCTTATCACTATTTACTAAATACTTAAAATAATTTTTAATACAAACAAATAAAGAAATGCTATTTTTTTAAATCTACATAACACGAATTTATAATCTATACTATATTATAAAACATTTGATCAAAGTCTTAAAAACAATTTTTTAGTATTATGTACTACTATTTAATACTAAATTACTTAATTTTCAACTTCACAAATAAATGATGCATGAGGATAACTTTTTAAAGCTACATGTTTGAATTCATAACTAATTGATAAACATAAATAAATACAGGATAAATACCATATTTTAAATATAAATAATATCAAATATAATTAGGATAATCATTGTTTTAACAGAATACTTAATTATATATACATTTTAAACATTATATTGTTGGACCTAAAAAATTACATTATTATTAAATTTAAATTAAATTAAATTAAAAAATAAATTAAACAAATTTATAAAAAAAACATTATCGCTTTCTTAAAACCATACAAAACCGTATTATAAGATCAACAAAGACAAAATAAAATGAAATATTAATTCAAATCGAGATATATCGTGTTGCATTGTGCAAGTACATTTCTAGTATATCAAAAGATAAAGGGAACAATAAAAGTTTCGTCATTTTTGGGTCTTTGAAATAAAAAGAAGTATAAAATTCTATAAAATCAAATCAATACAACAAGTTATTCAGTAATTTAGGGTTTTGTATGTGATATTTAAAATTGTTTTTGTAGTTATAGATAAAGAAACATATGAGGAAATTGGATGTGGTTTTCAAAAATCAGGATTTCATATTTGTGTGTATTAATTATTGAATTATTTAGACACTTAATTGCATAGTAGATGGATTCGTAAATTATTGTGCTAATAATTGATTTTTTAGAAGTCAATAAGTTTTAATGTAAAACATTATTTTTTTACTTGCTAAATTAAATTGCAATGTAATGATATAGTCAATTAATGAGGTCTTTTATTTTAAAATCAAATTGTTGATTATAAATAAGAAAAATATCATATGAGTCTTGGTTATGGAAAACAAGCATATTCATTAAATGTGTTTTAACAAATATTTGATAATTTATATGCATTTCGGAAACAAAAAATAAAATCGTAGCAATTAATTAATATCAAATTAGATATTATAAATATTTTCAATATAATTAAACATTAATAAAAGGTGGCAAAATGGGCATGTTTAGGTAAAAGGGTATTTATTAACAACTCTCATTTTTTAATGTCGGGTTAAAAAAAACGTGTTGGATTGGATTGACTTGTACATTTTTTTAATATAAAAAAATAATAAATGTTAAATATATTAAAAACAATACAATAATTATATTTGATTTTTTTTAAAAACGATTTAAAATATTGTAATTAAATATAGTTTTTAATTTTTTATGATCCGTTAAACTTGTTTTCTTTAAGCTGTTTTTTTAAATCTACCCATTAATTTGACCAAATATAAATAAACTATAACTTTGTAACTCGACGATTAACTCTTATCCAATAATTTAAAAACATCTTGCATCTGTATAAATATGTGTATATATATAGAGGGAGAGATTCATTTGAGAACTGATAAATATATGAGAAATAGAGAAGTAATCTTAGTCATTCATCTGGTCAACATTTGCGGCTTTGACCGCGAAGTATCGGATAATTCCTTGCATGATCTATAGAAGGTAGAGGGATAGTTTCGTAAAATACGCAGGATGAGTTCATATATGAACCTATATGATTCACATATAAATTATACGTTCATATGTGAATCAGTTAATTAGTTCATATGAGAATAAGTTAATTAGTTCATATATGAATAACAAAAGTTCATATATGAATCTGTTAATTAGTTCAACTGATTCATATATGAACTTACAGTTAATTAGCTTATATGTGAATCAGTTAATTAGTTCATATATGAATCACAAAGGTTTATATATTAATCAGTTAAAAGAGTTCAGACGTGAATTACACTAATTCACATATGAACATATAGTTCAAATGTGAATTATACAGGTTCATATATGACCGTATGAATGACTAGGATTACTTATCTATTTCTCATATATTTATCATTTCTCAAATGAACCTAAGGCTATATATATATATATATATATATATATAAACATGTTTAATTAGGAAACTAAAATTGATTAGAAACCCAAAAACCGTCCACAGTGCAATACGTGACATATCTTTCAGGATTATGGATGTGTTATTCATCCTGAATCCAGGAACAGACCCAAAACTTTTTAATACGGTGACACCATTTTTTCATACGGTTTTTATTGATGTGTCTTCATCTTTTTACCAACGTTTAATATCGCCCAAAATGTGTTTTTATCCTAACTCCACCGTCTTCAAGGATTTTTAAAGTTTTTTTTTGCTTGATTTCAAGTATTTTCAAGTATTTTTTTTATCGATTTTTATCGATTTTTTCGATTTTTTTGGTTGATTTCAATATTTTTTTTTTGTTTTTTGATTGATTACGAGATACAATTGCACTTCTAAAATAATATGTTTGCATCTTCTAAAACAATATAGTTGCACCTTTCACAAACCTAATTTTTTTACCTTAAGGCGGAGAAATAATACGGTGGTACGTGCCACCGTCGGCACCATTGTAGGTTTGTCCATGCCTAAATCACACATCCATGATGAATAACATGTCCATAATCCTGAAGAACTTTTCACGAGTCGCGTTGTGGATGGTTTTCGGGTTCCTAATCAATTTTAGTTTCCTAACGGAATATGCTTATATATATATATATATATATATATATATATATATGAGCAGGTTCAAACGCGCGAGAAGTTAAACATTTTGCGAAAAGCCGAAAAGTTTCAATATCATATATGATTACACACATGATACACAAACTTATTCATATATGATTAAACACATGTTGCATTGACATCACATAAACGCTTAATCATATATGATATTGAGACTTTCCACCATCTCGCAAAATATTTAACTTCTCGCACCATCCTCCCCCCCTTCTCTCTCTCTCTCTCTCTCTCTCTCTCTATATATATATATATATATATATATATATATATATATATATATATGTGGAGGTTCAAACAAGAACACTTCCGTTTTATGAAAATGAGAGAACGTTTATGGGTCTTTAAATTATTTAACTCATAATTAAAATTAAAAGAAAATAAAGTAATTAATTAAGGATAATCATGTGATTTGTTGTATTTATCTATACACATGGTGACTTCTTTATCTCTAAATTCACGTAAAGATAATATATGCACCGATCACAATTTATCAAATCATTATCACGTTATTATCACAACAAAATCACATAATGAACGGACAGAGCGATGATTGTAGAGGTGATGATCACTGGTCTTTGATTATCATAGCATTATCACATTGTTATCACAACAAAATCATATAATTATAATAGCAAAATCACATCATAAAAGATCTTCAATTTATCAAAGCATTATCATGTTATTATCACGGCAAAATCATTTCATTATCACATTATTATCGGCAAATGAGATATCAACGTAAGAAGTCTCCGATGATATTAACAATTTTTATGGGATAAGGACAATATAAGATAATATAAAATGGTGGATAAATACAAATTTATTTTTATTTGTTCTAATGTTTATTAATTATGTGTAAATTAATTTGGAGGTCTAAAAGTGTTCTTGTATTTTCGTAAAATAAAAGTGTTCTTGTTTAAACCCTTGGAGATATATATATATATATATATATATATATATACTTTTAAATATTATTTTTCAAATTTAAAACAGATTCAAAAAATGAAAACTAAGACAAGATAATTGATGTAATTAAAGTGGATTGTTATTTTCATTTATTTGTTTTCTGTCAATCCTTCAATAACACCATGTAATGTTGTCTGTCCTATTAACATATTCATCATAATCACAATCTCATATATAATTCAATTCATCTTCATAATTCATCATGTTACTTGATAAAATGTTACAATCCATTATTTACCCCATTTATTGTGTCTTCATTTTGTTTTTCAACTTCATTTGAATGATATGATTTAAAAGTTGGGATAACGGTGAACAAAAATTTAAAAGTAGAGCAAATATATCTAAATGAGTTGAACGGTTCAAATAAAGTACGTAACATGATTATGATTCTAAAGGACCATTTACCAAACGTTTATCGGGTATCACTTACCTTTCGGTGAGCATAGTAAGAACCTAGAATTTTACCTGGTAAAAAACATAACAAGGATCAAGACTTTTACCCGGTAAGTGAGAGAAAAGACTCTTACCCGGTAATCACTTACCGGGTAAAAGTTACTTACCAACAATCCATTTTGATGACGGATAATGTTATCCGATAAGGTAAATGAGGGTGGCTCTCCTGCGGGCAAGTGTTTAAGTATTTGGTAAACAGCTCCTAAGTTTTTAAGACTAATAATTGTGTTTCTTATACGAATTTGATGCAATTATTTGTTAGAACAAAACTAGACGATCTAACAAGTTATATTCTTAATGGTTAGGACGAAGTCACACAAACTAATTAAGGAGTCAAAAAAATATATCGTTTTATTAGTTTTTTTAGATGCTAACTGAAAAGTGTTGTTATATGAAATGTTTTTAAAAGCAGTGTTGTCATATAAAATGCTTTTCAAAAGTTCTATTATGTTGCTCAATTTCATCTCAATAACTAAGGACGAAACTTCTTGCATTGCAAAATTTCATCCCAATAACTTATGGTAACGTCTTTATATAATCAACTTCGTCTTAACAACTAAAAATAGAATTTGTTACGTCTTCTAACTTTGTTACAACAATTTTATTGTAATGTTTTTGTTAGTCCCAAAATGTAATGGCAACAGATGACACATATTGTAGAAGGGGGGTTGAATACAATACTCACAAATTTTTACTTAATTTAATTCTTTATTGATAAAAATCAAGAATTACACACATAAACTTTATAAGATTGTTACGAAAATAACAAATAAATCTATTCTAACAATCTATCACTAAGTAACAAGAACACAACTTAAAACACAAAGATTAAAGCTATGAAAACGAGAGAGAACATAACTGCCAACTTTTTGCTTGAGTGCACTAAGGTCTCTTTTCAAAAGCGTAACCTTGCATGAGAGGAGTCTTCACCTTTTTATACTACCATGTGCATTAAATGTTGAGGACACTTGTCACTTTGAGATTGATTGTTAGAGATGTCATTCAAAAAAACAAAGTGCCCTTTTTATCTTAACATGGAACATAGTTGACCTTAAGACCTTGTTGTAGACAACATCTGAAAATGATGTAAACGACAAACATCCTTTTTTCTGATTCTTCAGAGAATGTCTCCATCATTCCATGATTTGGTGAAGATCTTCTGTGCAAAACGACAAAGGTTCCTACTTATTTGTCAGGAGGAAATTGGCAAATAGAGGTCCTACCGATTTGCTAAGACAAAATCGGCAGGAGGGAGTCCTACCGATTTGTCAAGGGAAAATCGACATGTAGAGGGTCATGCCGATTGGTGAGGGGAAATTCGGCAGGTAGGATGTCCTGCCGATTGGTGAGGGGTAAATCGGCATGAGAGGGTTGCTTAGTTGAATATTGGAAGTTCATCTTGATCCGCATCTGAAGACTTACTTCTTGCTGATTTCGGATGGTCTTCGACTTCACCGATCTTTTAAAAGCATGACTAATCTATTACAAAGAACTTAAACATATCTAAGTACAAAAGATGTGCTTCAAATAATACAAGTAGGGATCGGGAGTACATTCTTGGAATTGATGAATCAAGGAGGAGGCCATCTTCAAATCCTTGATGACCCAATAGTTTTCGTATAAGACGCACAATTAATGGGCTTCTAATTAACTAAACAATGCACTAATTAAATACTCTACTTATGTCAGATGAAATTCTTTAGCAAACTCATTTTGTTGTAGTGCAAAAAAACGAGTCTCTAGATGTTTGTTTGATGATTTATCATCGTTCGAGGCTAACATACGTGTACTTATATATATATATATATATATATATAGGGTCAGGTTCACGTGAGACCAAGTTGTTTCCGTGAGACCGCGTGAGACCAAGCCTTAAAACATGAAACTTCACACCGAAACACTGTGAAGGTAAAAAACATTCGAACCTTCATAATGTAATCACACTATGAAGGTAAAAAAACCTAAACCAAGTTAAAAAAAATCAAACCTTCACAGATAAAAGATTGTGAAGGTATATCCGAACCTTCACAGTGAAGATGCTGTGAAGGTAAAAAAAACGAACATTCACAGTGAAAAACACCGTGAACGTAACATTTACGGTGTTTTCCCTATGAAAAGTTCGATTTTTTTTACATTCACAGTTTTTTTGGTGTGAAGTTTCATACTTTAAAGTTTGGTCTCACCGGTCTCACGAAAACTGTTTGGTCTCACGCGAACTTAAGTCTATATATATATATATATATATATATATATATATATATATATATATATATATATATACACCACCAGTGAATCTGCTCTGGTCTTCATCTTCATCTTCTAAAACCATCGATGAATTTTCTCCGTGTTAAGAACTATGAAAAATAAACAGCAAGAAATGGGAGAATGCTTCTATCTTTATTGAATAAAGAGTACTGGCCTATTTATAGCCTTACAAAGGAGTCCTAGAAAAGCAAAAGATAAAATAACTGATCGTCCTACAAACGTGGTCAGCCTAAAGAAAAGGAAAACGAGAAACAGAATACTCCTTGATAATAGGAGCACAAGCAAAAGATAAGCTAAAACAACTAAATACTTTAACATCCTCCCTTAAACTGAAAGTGTCAACTTATCAGTTTACTTTACTTCAGGTTCTGGACAAACACCTAAGTGATCACGCATCTTTAAGAACGCATCCAGCTTCAACGGTTTAGTCATCACATCAGCAACCTGCTCCTGGGTAGGACAATGAACCAATTCAACAGTTCCATCTTTTGTGAGCTCACGAAGAAAATGAAATCGAACATCAATGTGTTTGCATTGGCCATGCATCACGGGATTCTTAGAGAGCTTGATTGTAGAAATGTTGTCACAATAAATGGTTGTGGAAGCAGGCTGAGCATTCTTGAGACCTTCCAATATTCTTCTCAACCATATTGCTTGACAGGCACACGCACCAGCAACAATAAACTCAGCTTCTGTAGTAGACAACGAAACTATAGGTTGTTTTTTCGAAGACCACGATACTTCTCCCGAGCTTAACATAAATACATAGCCCGAGGTGCTTTTCCTGTCATCCAGATCCCCAGCATAGTCGCTATCTGTATAAGCAATCAATTCCTCATTTCCTCCCTTCTTGTAGAACACCCCGAAATTGATGGTACCTTTCAAGTATCTCAATATTCTTTTTGCTGCTTGCAAATGAGATTCAGTAGGACAGTCCATAAACCTGCTGATTTGGCTTACCACGAACATGACATCGGGTCGTGTAGCAGTCAAATACATAAGACTGCCCACAATTTGCTTATAGAAAGTACTGTCAATCTTCACTCCATCTCCAGCCTTTGTAAGCTTGCATCCGGGAACCATTGGGTTGTGAACTGGGTTGCACTCGTCCATGTGAAACCTTTCCAATATCTCCTGTGTGTATTTTCTTTGACCAATAAAGATGCCGTCTGGTCTTTGCATCACTTCAATGCCAAGAAAAAATCTCATTTTTCCAAGATCGGTCATGTCAAACTCGAGCATCATGGACTTCTTAAACTCGGTAAACATAACTTTGTCATTTCCTGTGAATATAAGGTCATCCACATAAAGGCAAACAATCAAAATCGTACATGATTTTCTAGTTTTGATGAATAAGGTGTGTTCATAATGGCATTTCTCAAATCCTTCTCTTACAAAGTAGGACTCTATACAACTATACCAAGCTCTCGGAGCCTGTTTTAGTCCGTATAGAGCCTTCTTCAATTTGTACACTTGATGCTCCTTCCCCTTCTGTTCATATCCAGGAGGTTGTTCAACGAAAATTTCTTCACTTAGCTCGCCATGTAAAAAAGCGGACTTTACATCTAACTGGTAGATTGTCCATGCCTTTAGAGCTGCAAGAGAAATCACCATTCGAATTGTATCGAGGTGGGCTACAGGCGCAAAAACCTCGGTATAATCCACTCCATACTCTTGAGTATAGCCCTTAGCTACCAAACGGGCCTTGTACTTATCAATTTCACCATTTTCTTTAAGCTTCGTCTTGTAAACCCATTTTACTCTAACACACTTTGCATGAGCCGGTAGGTCAGTTAGCTCCCATGTATTGTTCCTTTGTATGGCTTCTATTTCTGCATCCATTGCTTTTCGCCACTTCATACTCTTCGCAGCATCGCCAAATGAGACTGGATCACTATCTGCAAATAGAGTCTGGTGTGTAGTGTCTTCATCCGACAAACCTTCTCCACTTTCGTAAGCTCTCATCCAGGTTGGTGGCCTTCTCGTCCTTCTTTGGCTAGAAGGACTTTCTTCGTTTATCTCGGTTGACTGATTATCTTCCAAATCAGTTGCATTGTTCACCTCATTTCCACCAGCATCAACATCAGCTTCGTTGTTCCTGTTCCCGTCATCACCGTCTTCGATTGGAGTTTCACTTTCACCTTCTCCCCAATCTAGATTGATTGGAGCGTCTTTGTCATGACTCATGTTCCAATTCCAGCTATTTTCTTCTTCAAACTTCACATCTCTGCTGACTATTATCTTCTGAGAGATGGGATCATATAATCGATAGGCTTTCGACTCCTCGCTAACTCCAAGTAGAATGCACTTCAAACTTTTGTCATCAAGCTTGCTCCGCTTACTATCGGGAATGTGAACATGAGAAACGCAGCCAAACACCCGGAAGTGATTAACTGATGGTTTAGACCCACTCCAAGCTTCCTCCGGAGTCATGTCTCTCACTGCAAGAGTTGGACTTCTATTAAGAACATAGACAGTCCAATAGACCGCTTCTGGCCAGAACGATTTTGGAACTTTTCTTCTTGAAAGCATGCTTCGCACCATATTCATGATGGTTTGGTTATTTCTCTCTGCTATACCATTTTGCTGTGGAGTATATGCAGATGTAAGCTGTCTGCGTGTGCCGTTTTCCTTGCAAAAATCGGTAAACTCGTGTGACATGAATTCTCCTCCACGATCAGTGCGAAGACACTTTATAGCTGATCCAGATTCTTTCTCAACAAGACTCTTGTAGTTCTTGAAAGTAAGGAAAGCTTCTGACTTTTCTGCCAAAAAATAAACCCATGTCTTTCGACTAAAATCGTCAATAAAAGTAATCAGATACCTTTTGTTCCTATTTGACGATGGGTTGATGGGTCCACAGATGTCTGAATGCACCAACTGAAGAATCTGAGAAGCCCTCCATGTGCTCTCCCTTGGAAATGGATCTCTACGTTGTTTACCCACCAAGCAATCTTCGCATACTTCCGAATTACCTTGAATATGAGGCAGCCCATCCACCATTCTCTTTTGTTGTAGTGTCTTCAATCCATTCAAGCTTAAATGTCCATACCTCAAGTGCCAAAGTCGAGTCTGATCTTCTATGGCAGATGAAAAACAACTTTCTTCCTTTAACAATTTCTGAACCGACAACTTAAACAGCCTGTTTGAAGACATCTCAGCCACTACGATTAATCCTCTCTCAGGATGATAAATCTTGCATTTATCATCCTTTAGGAGAATTGCCAGTCCCTTTTCTTGTAGTTGGCCAAGACTTAATAGATTATTCTTCAAACCAGGAACATAAAAAACTTCGGTCATGATCTGTGTAATTCCACTTACCAACAATCGTACACTTCCTTTTCCTGTCACAACAATGCTTGAGTCGTTTCCCAACCTCACAGAGGTGCTGAAATTCTCATCAAGACTCGAAAAAGACTCCTTCTTCCCGCATATATGATTGCTGCAACCCGAGTCAAGAAACCATGACGACTCCTTACTAGCTTCTTTGTCATCAACATAGGCCATTAATAACATCTCATCACCGGCTTCTGCATAGTGTGCCTTTGTCTCCTGATTTGGACACTCATATTGGAAGTGTCCAAGTTTATGGCAATGATAACACTCAACAATTGACTTGTCAAAGCTTTGTTTACCTCTGCCTCTTCCCCGTCCTTTGAATCCACCACGACACCGTCCTCTTCCTCTCCAAGAGTCTTCATATGTGACCTTCAATGCTTGTTCATCCACAACATGACTGGTCATACGTTGTTCATGTACCAACAGACTGCTTTGTAGCATGTCAATTGATAAGGTATCTAAATCATTGGACTCCTCAATCGAACACCCAACATAATCGAATTTAGGGGTCATAGATCTTAGAATCTTTTCAATGACCGTTACATCCTCCATCTTCTCACCATGAACTCTCATGTTGTTGGCTATAGTGAGAGTTCGAGCAAAATACTCATTCACATATTCGCCAGCCTTCATATGAAGCACCTCAAACTCTTTTCGAAGAGCCTGTAACTGTGCACGCTGCACCCGTGCTGATCCCTGGTACTTCTGCTTCAAAGAGTCCCATATACTCTTTGTTGTATCCTTGTTCAAAATGGTCTCCAGAACGGTTCGATCGATTGCCTGGAAGAGGTAATTTTTGGCCTTCAAATCCTTCAGTTTAACATCTTCAATCGATTTCTTTTGCCCTTCTGTAAGTTTTGCCCCTACTGCTGTTGTAGGTATTCCTTGTTCCACCAAGCTCCAATAATCCTTTGATCGCAAGAAGTTTTCCATGAGCATACACCAATGATCATAGTGACCATCAAGCTTTGGAATTGACGGTTGCACAAAGTCTCTTTCGGTTGCCATTTCTGCTGTTATGCAAATCGAGGATTGCTGCTTCTCAGGATTCGGTATTCGCTCTGATACCAAATGTTAAGAACTATGAAAAATAAACAGCAAGAAATGGGAGAATGCTTCTATCTTTATTGAATAAAGAGTACTGGCCTATTTATAGCCTTACAAAGGAGTCCTAGAAAAGCAAAAGATAAAATAACTGATCGTCCTACAAACGTGGTCAGCCTAAAGAAAAGGAAAACGAGAAACAGAATACTCCTTGATAATAGGAGCATAAGCAAAAGATAAGATAAAACAACTAAATACTTTAACACTCCGTTCTTCTAAAACCATCGGTGAATCTGCTTCGGTCATCATTTCATCGTCTAAACCCACCGGTAAACCCGTTGGACGTACATACTCATGTACAACAATTCATACAGACAACCAAATAACGATGGATTATAAAAAAAAATCCAACGAAACCTTCTTCAACGGCTTCATCCTATAGATCGACTCCGAATTAAACTATGATCAGAAACATCTTCGTCCTTAGCCACCGATGATTCGAACGACACACCATCTTCCTTGACAGTTTCATCACACAAACACGTTTTGGTCCATTGATAGAGCTAAAAAAAACCACAACCTACTGCTGCTACTTGATACAGAGAAATATGAAGAAGACCATAGCAATTTTGGAAAAAGAATAACTACCCAAAAAAAAAAAACTGAAATTATAATTAAGATTCATCCCCATAAAAAACGGGATTTCATTCATTTTAATTAATATCAAAAATATCACAAATACAAATTAATTAGAGTTAGACGTAAATACCCTTCTCATAGTTAAATAATTAAAAAAACAATTTAAATTCTTAAATTGGACGGTGATGATGTGGGTTGCAAGGGTTGCCACATTTTTTTAGGGTTGCAAATTAACCGCCATATATATATATACATATATATATATATATAGTCGGGTTCAAACGAGAACAATAAATATTTAAAAAACACGAGAACTAACAAAATCATTAGTGATTTTACATTAACGCGCAAAAAGGGGACTTTGGCCGCGGCTTCAGGTCCGTGTGGCTTTTTTGCGCGTTAATATAAAATCACTAATGATTTTGTTAGCTCTCGTGTTCTTTTAAATAGTTATTGTTCTCGTTAGATAGAGACATATAGGGTGGGTTGGGTTCCGGTAATAAGTTGAGGTTAACGTGAGAAGCGTGAGAAGTGGTTATCAACCGTTGGATGAGAAATGGACGCACATTAGGATGAGATGCACCGAGATGCCCCAGATCAATTTCCTTCTAAGCCGCAAATCATGGGAAGGTATTTGATTAAAAGTGATAAACGGTTCATATCCACTTCTCACGTTAACCTCAACTTCTCACACGATCATTCGCCCATATAGGGTTGGGTTCTAGTGAGAAGGGAAGTTATGGTGAGAAGCGTTACAAGGGATCTATACCTTGGATGCACATTAGGATGAGATACACCGTAATGCACCAGATCAATTCCCGTATCAAGCGCGATTCACGAGTGGGATTGAAATTAAAAGTGATTAAAGGGTCCAAATCCCTTCTTACGCTTCTCACCTTAACTCTTTTTCTCACACGATCATTCGCCTAGACACACACACACACACACACACACACACACATATATATAGGGTTGAGTTCCGGTGAGAAATTGAGGTTAACTTGAGAAGCGTGAGAAGTTGTTATCAACCGTTGGATGAGAAATTGATGTACATTAGAATGAAATGCACCGAGATAAGATGCACCGAGATGTACCAGATCAATTCACTTCTAAGGCGACGATTCATGGCAGGGCATGAGATTAAAAGTGATCAACAGTTCAGATCTACTTCTCACGTTAACCTCAATTTCTCACACGATCCTTCGCATATATATATATATATATATATAGGCGGTCAAATTTGCGAGAAGGCGAGAATGAATATAAGCCACATAATCCATTAATTAAAATATACCATAAATAAAAATAAAAAATAATTTTAGAAATTAGGATAATTTTCATTTCAAATTGGATAAATCCTTAAAAATCTTATTATATCTTTTAAATTTATTTATTTTTAAATTTTAATAAATTCATGATTTTTTAATCAAGTTTTATATAAATTTTTTTCTAGATACAATCTTGATTAAAAAAAATCATAATTTTCATCAAATATCACATGTGATATCCACAATCAATTCATTATTTTTTTCACCATTTCTTTTCTCTATTTTATGGATCCACGTTTTGAATCACATGTGATTAACTTCTTTTAACGTATGATCTATTATATATATGTAACACCCAAAACATGTATAACGTAAAATAAAATATAATATCCCAAACGGGACCCAATACAATGCATACGGAAATAAGTTTAACATAAATTCAGAGGAAAATAGTTCTATCACAGCCGAGATACTAAAGGTCCAAGCTACACCGCCTCTCTAGCTCCTAACACTTTTCATTTTCCTCTGACGAAGCCCCAACGGCTCCATTCCTTAAAATGGGTTTTAAGAAAATTGAAAACGAGGGTTAGACCAAGAGGTCTAGTGAATTTCCAACACCAGGCGGTTGTAAAATAAATGAGAAATCGAATTATCAAAATGATCAATTTCACAAGTACCAATTATGGTAAAATAAATAACCCCAAACAATTTCATAGTCCGAATCGGTTCCCGGACAATAGTAGCGTAACCACACTCGGGGCCCCCAGTAGATCCCCATTTGCCCCCCCCCCCCCAGTAGATGTAGTTTCCGTGTGTGCAGGAAACGAATTCCGGGCACACGGTTCAACCATCCCCGATGGTTCTCAATAAGCCATGGCTCAAGGTATAATGCGACATTCAGAAATTATATGCTATCTCAGATACACATGCATGATATTAATAATAAACGAAACATTTCACATTTACCAAAAACTGTACTCTTTTACAGAAAACGTGGTAGCAACTGATAAAATAATCCATTTCTAATTATAAAGAAGTTTGTCAAGGGAACTCACCTGATTGTCAGAAATATGACACCCTAGCCGAACTACTTCGAACCCGATGTATCACCTACAATTTATTATAAACGCAGACCCATCAAATGTCGGCTAGCCTTCTCTTTAACTTCACATAAAAAGGGTCTCTGAGTCTCTTCGAAACTTATATAACTCCCACTCTAGTCCGAAACTCTTGGGCCAAAAGATCGAAACTTCTCGGGTTGAAGACTCCCGGGTCGGCCGGGTTATGGACCCCCGGGCCTACCGGGTAATGTATCCCCCAGCCGCCGGTTGAGAAACTCCCGGGCTCACCGAGTGGTGAGTTCCCGGGCGCAGGTTAGGGTACTCCCGGGCACCGGGCTAGGGAACTCCCGGGCACAACGGGTTGTGAGCTCCCGGGTGCTGGGCTAGATAACTCGCAGGCACACCGGGTTGTGAACTCCTGGGCGTCGGGTAGGGAACTCCCGGGGATGTCGGGTTGGGGTTTCGTCCCGAATCCCATACGATGGTCCATGTTTTCTCACAAGCCATTCTTAGAGCAGAACAAGACAGATTTCGGTAACAATAATGAAAACCATTTCCCCAACCACTAATATACCAAAATCCAACCCCAAACCAGTTAACAATTTAACCAAAAACAATGTTTCCCCTCTCTAAAAGTCAGACGAGAAAACAACTAGAATTCCCCAAATGTTTGCATCAAAATCAAAGGAAAAAGGGTTAGGGTGAGTTACCTTTTGGAAGAATAATCTCCTCTACCTTCAATTCTCTTCACCCACTCAAGGATTTGAACCCCACTTGAATTTCTTCTTCAACCTTTCTCTTTGCTCTCTCTCTCTCTCTTCACACGCCGCCTCCAAGAATAATGATACTGATATTTTTAGGGTTTTACCCCTAAAAGGAAACTTTTCCCTTTAGTTATTCCTTTTTATTAACAAGACCACTAATTTAAATCATAAAAGGAATTTGGGTTGTTTCAACACCTTCCCCTTAAAAGAATTTTGTCCTCGAAATTTCCTCGTCAAAGAGATACGGGTATTTGGATCTCATCTCGGATTCCACTTCCCAAGTCGCTTCTTGCCCCTTGTGGAAACGACAATAGATCTTTACAATATTAATCTCCTTGTTCCTTAATTTCTTAACTTTGCGATCTGTAACGCCCTAAAAAATAGAGTAATAAAATTCGAAATTTTGACAATATGACGGTTGTAAAATGTGAAACTTGGGTAGATAAAACTTGTCAAATTCATCCCAAAAATATCATCCCGTAATGGGAAACAAAGTTGTGACAGTTACAAGAATTAAATCAAATGAAGAATGATTTCAACAACCTAATAATCTAACTTAGACAAGGAAGATTAAGGTCGGGTGTTGCTATTCTTCCAAAAGTATGTTCACTATCCATATGCACCGGTCACTAAATCTCCCAAAAAGACCGTTCACGACCCCAAGCCGCCTACTAAATCCCGACGAATCCCACCGTTAGCCTGACCTGTTATACATGTCATTTTAAGAAAAAGTGTTAGGCTAAAGCCTAGTGAGATCAAACATTTACCTTTGGAAATAATCAAATATGAGTGCCAGTAAAAGGATTGAATTTATGATAATAATGATAAGATTCTTTACCATAGCAAATACCTCTTGGGTTAACGGGGGAGACCCGCTTACTAACACAAGTGAAGGAACACAAAAGTAAGCCACTTGACAAGTCAGTAAAGCCAATACACATAGAAAGCACACGCAAGGGATGTCGGGCTCAGTGGCTTTAAATTTACACCCACGGAAAGTCAACTTCAACCCCGAAAGGCCCTTACGTTGAGATCCTAATCCAATATCATAATGCTTAGCACGTAGGACTTATAACCCAATCCGATGCCTAAACGTGGAAAACTAATGTTCCAATGTCGGACCAAAGGTTACAACAAATATGGGGTCATGACTCCCAAATGCAAGCAATTAAGCCACATAATGCCCGTAAGGCCAAACGAGGAATCCGCCATTTAATAAAGTGCATAAGATAATATAAGAGGTGGTTTTCATAAAAGCATTCCACATTATTTACCAAAAGGTCAATAGTTGACACATAAATAATCTTTACATGCCTCGATTCCAAAACATGCTAAAACCCAAAATACAAACTTATCAGCAGTTAACTATAAGTTCATCTTTTCTAAATCCATAATTTTACATGATCAAAGCCATCCATTTAAATACATTTCCCAAGTATAAATATGCTAATAGAAACATTATCAAGGCTTATTCACCTCTATTCCATACTATTATCATAAACCCTAAAATCTCCAAAAGTTAGATTTGATACAAAGTTTCCCAAATCTATATGAAAAAAAAAGATGTTTAGGTATTTAAAATCCACATCTTGACATGTATAAAGTTTTATAAAAGTGGATGAACTCACAAGTTAGGTTTTTGGTGAAAACCCTAGAAAAACAAGTATGGTGAGAAAAGAGTGAAGATCTTGACTATCCAAGTTAGCCCCCTCTTGAATCTTGAGGCAAAAGGGTGAGTAAATGCTCCTCCAACTTGAAGATGAACACCAAGTCAAGGGTTCCTAATTTCGAATTTATGAAGAGAGAGAGAGATGGAGAAGAGTAAAATGAGGACAAATGAGTGGAAACCCGTCTATAAAGTCTGCAGAGGGTTTCTCGCGGCTTTGGCCGCGGCTTAGAGCCCGCGACGTAACCCGCGCGTGCTACTGATGTCCTAAAACTCAGTGAGTCCCGTGGCTTTGACCGCGACTTCTAGGTCGCGGCCTAGCCTGCGCAACTCACTGTTTTTCAGCCAGAATGCTATATCAAATTCCATACCTAAGCATGATTCCAGATTTCGCAACTCCAACAGAATCTATATTAACAAACTTCCTAAATTTAACAATTAGGCTCATAAGTAAGACCCCTAACATACTTTAGATTTTACGGGCGTTACAATCCTCCCCAACTTGAAGAGGATTTCGTCCACGAAATCCTAGTCATACAAACAAGTGAGGGTATCTTCGCTTCATATTCTCCTCGGCTTCCCCAAGTCACATTGGCACCGCGATGGTGTTTCCATTGTACATTCACCATTGTGGCCTCTTTATGCCTAAGTCTTTTGATCTCTTTCTCCAAAATGGCTTCCGGTTCTTCGACACAACGGTTGTCGTCTACCCGAATCTCCGATAACGGTATCACGCTTTCTTCCTCCGCCAAACACTTCCGTAGATAACATACATGAAACGTGGGGTGGATTCCGTCCATCTCCGGTGGTAGGTCTAGCTTGTAAGCTTGTAGTCTAATGCATTCAAGGATAGTAAACGGTCCAAGGAAGTGGGGACTTAGCTTCCCTCTCTTTCTAAACCGGATCAAGCCTTTCCAAGGAGAGACCTTCAACATCACCCGATCTCCCACTTGGAACTCTACCGGTCTCCTCTTTTTGTCGGCGTAACTTTTCTGACGGTCTTGAGCCGCTTTCAACCATTCTCGAATACACGGGGGTTCTACACTTTCTTCCGTACAAAGCTTCAAACGGTGCCATCCCGAGGCTAGAGTGATAACTATTGTTGTATGCAAATTCTACCAATGGTAGATGAGTGTCCCAATTACCACCAAAGTCGATCACACATGACCTAAGCATGTCTTCCAAAGTCTGAATCGTCCTTTCGCTTTGTCCGTCTATCTGTGTGTGGTATGTCGTACTCAAATTCACTCGTGTCCCCAATTTTTGCTGCAAGGCTCCCCAAAATCTTGATGTAAAGCGGCTATCACGATCGGAAAATATAGATACCGTGCCTAGAGACCACTTCGTCAATGTAGAGTTTCGCCAGCTTATCCATTGGCAAGTTTTCCCGCATCGCTAGGAAATGAGCGCTCTTCGTCAAGCGGTCAACAATCACCCAAATGGTGTCATTACCTCTCAATGTTTTTGGTAGTTTGGTCACGAAGTCCATAGTGATTTTGTCCCATTTCCATTCGGGTATCTCCAACGATTGCAAACTCCCATACGATCGTTGATGTTCTGCCTTTACTTGGGAACAGGTCACACACCTCTCCACGTAATGCGTTACGTCCAACTTTATAACCGGCCACCAATAGTGTAGCTTTAGATCTCTATACATCTTGGTGCTTCCCGGGTGAATGGAGTACTTGGATTTATGGGCGTTCTCTAAAAAGTAGCTCTCAATTTCCTCCGATCCTTGGCATCCACACGCGCCCATTAAAGCATTTTTTTTGAACGACAATGCGGCATCGAACCCACGATCGACTACCACGAACCCACGCACACACGCACGCACACCGTCCCGGTGGTATCAGACCTTCCACATGGAGCAGTCCCCTAGTCCGCCGCGATTAAAGCATTTGATCCCACGGCTATCGTCCGCCAAGAGTAACCGTTGTTTGGTCATCCCTTCATCTTTGAGGTTCTCTTCCTTCAAGGCTTCGGTTTGTGATGCTTTAATCCTCTCCATGAGGCTTGACATTAATTCAATTCTCGAAAACTTGGCTTGAAGTCTCCCACTGTATTCCTTTCGACTCAAGGCATAGACCACCACATTTGCTTTACCCGGGTGGTAAAGTAGTTTGCAATCGTAGTCCTTGAGTAGTTCCAACCATCTTCTTTGCCTCATGTGTTGGGAACTGAAGAAAAGCTTAAGTATGGTTAATGCTGCTAGTTCAGAATTACTACTGCTAGAGGACTTCAAAAGTTAATACTGCTAGGTATTACTACTTCTAGTAGAATTAATACTGCTAGTCAAAGTTAGTGCTGCTTGATCAAAGTTAGTACTACTTAGCTAGTTAGTACTGCTAGAGGTTAGTGCTGCTTAGTGGTTAATGCTGCCAAGACTGAGTTAATACTTCTAAGATGATTAATGTTGCTTATGAGATGGAGATCAGAATTACAAGAGTGACAGCTGGATATACTGAAGATATTCATGGAAGATATTCTGAAGATATTTTATTAATTGTAATTATCTGTTATCTTCAGTATATGTATAGAATTGATAGAATAGTTTAGAATAATTATTATTCATTCTAAGTTTTGTTCTAGAGAGAAAATCAACCTCAAGGCATAGTTCCTAATTCTAGAAAAGTAGAATTCGTCTTGAAAGAGTCTGTTCTTCAAGATTGAGGTTGAGTGTGTAATCTTGTGATTTTAATCATTCAATACAAGTTTACAAGTTGTTAATCATACTCACTGTTTGTTTACTGTTACATTGAATATCAAAGTGTTATTCCGCAACTTCTTTGATATTGTTTCTGAGTATTCATAATTCTTGTTGAGAATTCGATCCTGACAAGTGGTATCAGAGCAAGTTCTCTCATAAACATCTATTCATTCATCATGGAAAACTTTGCAGAATCAAACAGTACTCTGGTCTCAAAGGTTCCAATGCTCAGACCCAATGAATTCGATATGTGGAAGATCAGAATCAAGCAGTACATACTCCTCACTGACTATTCTATGTGGGACATCATTGAGAATGGCCCTTCTGAAGTAGGAAAGATTGGTGCAGATGGAAAGAGAACTCCACCAAAAACTGATGCTGAAAGAAAGACTAGACAGACAGAGATGAAAGCCTTGAGCACTTTGCTCTTGGCTATTCCCAATGAATATCAACATCAGTTCTGCAACTGCACTGATGCAGAGATGCTCTGGAATGTTCTAGAGAAGAGATTCTCAGGTACCAAAAGTACCAAGAGAAATCAGAAAGCCATTCTGAAGCAACAATATGAGAACTTTATGTCAACCAAGAATGAGTCCATGACTCAAACTTTTGACAGGTTCAACAAGCTTATTGGTAAACTAGCTACAGTGGGAGTACAAATTGATCAAGATGATCTAAACAGGAAGTTCCTAAGGTCCCTGAGTGATGAATGGACCATGTATACTGTGTCTTTCAGACAGAATGATCAACTGGAAGAAAAGGAACTTGATGATCTATATAATGATCTAAGAGTTTTTGAATCTGAGGTAGAGGCTAAGAAGAAGCCTTCTGGATATGTTCACAATGTTGCACTCCTTTCAGCATCAATTGATTCTACTTCCAATCCTGAATCAGTTAATGCTGCCAATGGAGCAAATCAAGAGAAAGGCACTGAAACTGTATTTGAAGCCTTTCTGTCCAATCATGGAAACTCTTCTCTTATTAATGATGACTTGGAACAACTCCATCCAGATGATCTTGAAGAGATGGACATTAAATGGCAGATGGCCATGCTCTCTATGAGAGTTAAGAAGTTCATCAAAAGAACTGGAAGGAACAACTTCTCCCAAAGAAGAGAAGATGGAGCAGGATTTGACAAGTCAAAGGTGGAATGCTATAAATGCCATCAGAAGGGACACTTTGCTAGAGAATGCAGAAGTGGAATGTCTCAAAATAATAACCACCAACAAGCTCAATCTGGAAGCTTCAATAATAACAGAAACTCTGCACAAGCCCTTGTCTCTCAACAAGGTATGGGGTTTGACTGGAGTGATCAAGCTGAAAAGGCCATTCAAAACCAAGCTCTAATGGCAGAGGTGTCTGATCTCCCAACAGAGGTAACCTCCAATCTTTGTTCTCCAAATTGCATTAACACTGTTAAAAGGTATAGGGATCACAATAAGAACATGAGTGATGACCTTAAGAGATTGGAAAAGGACATAAAAGATTATGTGAGGATTGTTGAGAGATTTGAAGAGCAAATTAAGGGTTTTCAAGCCAATGAGCTTCAACACTCTTATGACACAAACTACTGGAAGTGGGAGAAGAATGACTTAGAAATTCAACTGACCAGATCCAAAGAGGAGAGTGAAAAGTTAAGAGGAGAACTAGCTAAAGTCAAGCTAGATGTAGAAAAGTTTTCCAATGCCTCTAAAGCAATGGATTCTTTACTACAATCTCAGATTCATGATAAACTGAGAAGAGGAATAGGGTACAATACCACACCACCACCCTATAACAACAACTACATTCCTCCTAGTTCAAATTTGTTAGAAACAAAGGATAGGAAGGACCTACCTGAGGGAGCCACTGAGATTGATCCCTTAGATGAAGTAGTTGTTAAAGATAAATCTAAGAAAGAAGTTGTCAAGAATAAGAACAACACTGTGAGTGGTGAGATTCCTATAGAAAACCACATAATCACCAATGAGGGATGTGGAAAGAATTGGGTCAAGTCCAATGAGATAGAGAAGACTGAGGGAAAGAACAAGAAGGTTTACTATAAGCAGACCACTGTTGTGAACCCTATTTCTTGCAAGCAGTGTGCATGCAATAAATCTGAGCCCCAAAAACATGATAAGACAAGGGGAAATCAGAGAAACTGGAACAATCAATGGGCTCAGAAACAAGGAGTTGATCTGAATAAAATAATCAGACCAAAACCTTGTTTCATATGTGGTAAATTAAACCATTTGGCTAAGCATTGTTTCTTTAACCCTATTAACCAACAGATGAACTTTCAAAGATTTGTGCAAAAACCTGTTGGTTATAGGAAGGCTGGAAAGAAACATGTGGTTAAGAAATCTGTTGAAACCAAAGGCCCTATGAGGAAAAAGGTTTTAAAAGAAAGTATTAAAATGTGGGTGCCTAGAAGCACTAAAACTGTTAGTACTGCTGACAGGGATAGTGCTGCTGGAAGCATTACTGCTGCTACCAGTGTTAGTACTGCTGAAAATATTAATGCTGCTAATACTGTTAGTACCTCTTCAAAGGTTAATACTGCCAACACAGTTACTGCTGCTAACACAGTTACTACTTCTAACAAGGTTAGTACTGCTAAGCATGCAAGTGCTGCTAAGGCAGTTAGTACTTCTAAAACCAGTACTGCTTCTAGCAAAAGTGTTTCCAAACCCATCATTGTGACAAAGTACTCCAGAAATGAGGAGTCAAAGTTTAAAAATCTTGTCAAGAAAGAATGTAAATATTTTGATGAGAAAGGGGTACCCAAGACCACTTTGGCTTGGGTTCCTAATTCATACTAACTGATTTATCTTATGTGCAGGGCAACCAACAGCTCAAGGGGAAGAGCATATGGCATGTTGATAGTGGTTGCTCTAGGCACATGACAGGCAACATGTCATGCCTTCAGGATTTCAAGCATATCAATGGAGGACATGTTGCTTTTTGGAGATAATCTTACTGGTGGTAAAATAAGTGGAAAAGGTAATGTTACAAAAGGTAAGATAACATTTGAGGATGTCTACTATGTTGATCAGTTGAAGTACAACCTGTTAAGTGTATCACAGGTTTGTGACAAACAACATAGCATATTATTTACTAATACAGAGTGTATGATCCTTGCTCCAGGGTTCAAAGTAGTTGATGAAAGCATGATACTACTTAGAACTCCAAGAAAGGACAATGTTTATTGTCTAGATATGGACAATGTTTCTAGTGATTCATCCCTGAACTGTCTTGTTTCTAAAGCTTCTGTAGATGAATCCTCTCTTTGGCACAGAAGGATGTGTCACATGAACTTCAAGACAATGAACAAACTTGTAAGAGGTTTACCATCAAAAGTCTTTTCATGTGATGATCATTGTGTTGCTTGTCTTAAAGGCAAACAGCACAAAACTTCTCATAAGACCAAAGAGTTAAATACTATTTCTTCTTGCCTCCAGTTATTACATATGGATCTATTTGGTCCTACAAATGTTATGAGTGTAGGCAAGAAATCTTACTGCTTAGTTATTGTTGATGATTACTCTAGATTTACCTGGGTATACTTTCTAAGGACTAAGGATGAGACAAGTGGACTGATCAAATCATTTATCCTAAGAATTGAAAACCAAACTAATCAAAAAGTAAAAGTCATTAGATCAGACAATGGGACTGAATTTAAAAATCTTGATCTAAACACCTTTTGTGAAGAGAAAGGCATTGAGAGACAATATAT
Source organism: Arctium minus (assembly GCA_954870635.1). Taxonomy (NCBI): domain Eukaryota; kingdom Viridiplantae; phylum Streptophyta; class Magnoliopsida; order Asterales; family Asteraceae; genus Arctium; species Arctium minus. The sequence goes on from OX941096.1 coordinate 47,625,915, forward strand.
TGCCCCTAGGACTCCTCAACAGAATGGAGTTGCTGAGAGGAGAAATAGGACACTAATAGAGGCTGCTAGATCTCTGTTGGCTGATTCAAAACTGCCAATTACCTTCTGGGCTGAAGCAGGTAATACTGCCTGTTATGTCCAAAACAGAGTTCTAGTGGTCAAGCCAAAGAACAAGACCCCATATGAGCTTTTAAATAAAAGAAAACCATTTATTGGATTTTTCAAACCTTTTGGGTGTCCTTGTACTATTCTCAATACCAAATCTCACTTAGGTAAGTTTGATAGCAAAGCAAATGATGGATTTCTTGTTGGTTACTCATCTCATAGTAAGGCTTACAGAGTTTTTAACTCTTCTTCTAGAATAATTGAAGAAAGTGACAATGTCAAATGCAATGAGAACACACCAAATTCTATTGGGTCTGGTCCGCAGTGGCTGTTTGACATTGATTCACTAACTAACTCTTTTGGTTTCAGTAGTAATGACTATGCAGGTTCAGGGTGTGAAGGATCAGGAACTACACAAGTTCAAGACAGTTTATCTCAATCTGTGATCTTTCCCGTACCTACAGTGGATTCTATTGAAGACTGTGAAAAGGAACCATCTACTGGACCAAATCAGAGTGAAGAAGAAAGTAGAGAAGAGGAGAGTCAAGAAGATAAAGACCCAGAAGTAGCTGCTGAAAACACCTCAGTGGAGTTGAATGACTCTAATCTAGAGGTGGGACTTTATGAAGAACCTAGTCATCACACCAGAACTCAAAAGAATCATCCTCCACAACTGGTAATAGGAGATCTATCTTCTCCTATGATGACTAGAAATCAAAGCAGGCTGCAAGAAATGCAAGACCAACAGCATACAGTGCTCTCTTGTTTTTTATCCCAGCTTGAGCCTAAGAAGGCACATGATGCTATGAAAGAGTCCAGTTGGATAGAAGCCATGCAAGAAGAGCTACTGCAATTCAAGTTGCAAGATGTTTGGGATCTGGTAGACCTCCCTAAAGGCCAAAGAGCAATAGGAACAAAATGGGTCTTCAGGAATAAGAGAGATGAAAGAGGCATAGTAATAAGGAATAAAGCAAGGTTGGTGGCTCAAGGGTATACACAAGAAGAGGGAATAGATTATGAAGAAGTATTTGCTCCTGTAGCCAGGATAGAAGCAATTAGATTATTCCTGGCTTATGCTTCTTATATGAAATTCAAAGTCTATCAAATGGATGTCAAAAGTGCATTTCTATATGGATCAATTGAAGAAGAAGTATATGTCTGTCAACCACCAGGGTTTGAGAACCCAAGCTATCCAGACAAAGTATACAAACTAAAGAAAGCACTTTATGGACTGCATCAAGCACCAAGAGCATGGTATGACACTCTGTCATCCTATCTCTTGGAAAATGGCTTTGAAAGAGGAGTCATTGATAGGACTTTATTCATCAAGAGAAAGAAGAAGGATATCTTGCTGGTCCAAATATATGTTGATGATATTATCTTTGGATCCACAAAAGACAATATGTGCAAGGAGTTTGAGGAACTAATGCATCAAAGATTCAAAATGAGTTCCATGGGGGAACTTACTTTCTTCCTTGGACTCCAAGTTCAACAGAAGTCAGATGGTATTTTTATCAGTCAGTCCAAGTATGTGCAGGATATTCTAACCAAGTTTGGTTTCTCAGATTCAAAACCTGCTAGCACACCTATGGAGACACACAAGCAAATAACAGCAGATCTTGAGGGGGAGGATATGGATGTTCATCATTATAGATCCATGATTGGCTCTCTCATGTATCTTACAGCCTCTAGGCCAGATATAATGTTTCCAGTCTGTGTATGTGCAAGATTCCAAGTTAGGCCAAAGCAATCTCACTATCAAGCTGTTAAGAGGATATTCAGATATCTCAAAGGGCAACCCAGATTGGGGCTTTGGTATCCTCATGACTCATCTTTTGACTTGCTTGCATACTCAGACAGTGATCTAGGTGGAGCAAACTTGGACAGAAAATCTACTTCTGGAGGATGTCAGTTTTTGGGTGCAAGACTAGTGTCATGGCAGTGCAAGAAACAAACCACAGTGTCCAGATCTACAACAGAGGCAGAGTACATAGCAGCTGCAAGTTGCTGTTCTCAAGTCTTATGGATTCAGAATCAAATGCTGGACTATGGGGTAACCTTTCTACACACTCCAATTTTTATTGATAATAGCAGTGCTATTAGCATTGTTAATAATCCCGTCAAGCACTCAAAGACAAAGCACATTGAAATCAGGTACCACTTTATAAGATACTGCAATGAAAAGAAAATTATTCAAGTTGTAAAAGTTCATACTGCTAACCAGTTTGCTGATCTATTCACCAAAGCATTTGATGTGGGTAGATTCACTTTCTTGGTAACAAGTGTGGGAATGATCAACTCTGAATAAGCTCCTACTTAAAAAGTGGTTCAATACCTGTATATTGTTTATTCTTGGTGGTCCTAATCTTCTTTTTCAGGAAAAGTATAGCAGTACTCAGTCCTTCACAAAGCTTAAAAGTGTAAGTATGATTAATACTGCCAGTACAGTTTTAGTACTGCCAGTATAATTTTACTACTGCCAGTGTTCAGTTAATATTGCTAGTTAGTTAATACTGCTAGTGGTTAATACTGCTCTCAGTTAATACTGCTAGTTAGTTAATACTGCTAGTGGTTAATACTGCTCTCAGTTAATACTGCTAGTTAGTTAATACTGCTAGTGGTTAATACTGCTCTCAGTTAATACTGCTAGTTAGTTAATACTGCTAGTGGTTAATACTGCTCTCAGTTAATACTGCTAGTTAGTTAATACTGCTAGTGGTTAATACTGCTGTTAGTTACTACTGCTCTAGGTTAATACTGCTTATATCCCGAATACTATAAATACCCTTTGCCCGCCTAAAAGTTCATAACGACTCTTTGCATACTGTTCACTTGCGCTCTAAACCCTTTCTCTCTCAAGTTCCAAGTTTTCAGGCAAGACCTTCAAGATCAATGGCATCAATGGCATTCATAGACGAGCACAATGAAATCGCGATGTTAAAGAAGCCCAAACAGGCTGCTGGTTTCCACCAGATTGTGGATTTCCTCACGACAAGCCATATTGCCCATGCTCTCACTGTCTCGCCATCAATCTACATCGAGCATCAAAGGCAATTCTGGGCAAATGCCACCATTGTTACTGAGAATGGTGTGCAAATGATCAAGACAAGGGTCTGTGAAAAACCGTTGACAGTTACTGAAGAGGTAATCCGCATCAGTCTACGTCTAGATGATGCCACTGGTATCTCATCTATCTCTGATGATGAACTGTTTTCTACTCTTACAAGAATGGGGTATGGAGGCCCATTGGGTGTGTTCAAATTCTCCAAAGCTAAATTTTCACCCCAATGGCGTTTCTTTGTCCATACTCTTATGCATTGTATCTCCAAAAAGACTACTGGCTGGAGTGAGTTCAGTAGCACCATTGCTTATGCTTTGGTGTGCTTGGCCACTGCCAGAAAGTACAATTTTTCTAAAATGATTTTCAATGATCTTGTCTTAAACTTGGGAAGCAAAAAGAGCTTTTATATGTACCCCAGGTTTGTCCAAGAAGTTATCACCCACGAGTTGACGGATATGCCTCATTTTGATGGGCTATATGTACCAAAAATCCCCAAAGGTAAGGTCTTTTCAAACATGAAAAGATCTCCATTGGACTCGGAAGGAGTTGACACCCCATTGTTCTCTACAATGATGGTGGTGTCCCACACTGATGAAGGTATGGCAGCAGGGTCAAGGCCCCCATTAGACCATCCCACTGCTAGCCAATCCCAACCTTCCCACTCTAAATCAATTCCTCAGTCTCTTCTTGACAAACCAACTTCTCCAATTACCCAAACTTACAAAAGGAAACAGGTAAAGAAGGCTCCTTCCCTTCTTGTACCATCACCCATTGAGCCTTTAAGCCCTCTAATGGAGAATTCTCCATTAGAGAATATCCACAGGGAAACCACAGGGGTGTCTCCCAACCCCAAGGAGGTGCTCACTGAGGAGAGGGTTGAGTATATGGGTACTGAGGCTGCCACTACTTCTGCTAGCACAGAGGAGGACAGTGGTAACATAAATAAGACCTCCCCCATGGCAACTTTGAATGAGCAATCATTCAAAGTTCCCAGGTGCCAAGAAACCACGGGGGTGGAAAGTGCTTCTGCTAGGCAGAAGGCTTCCACTACTAAAAGATCCCATGATCCTTCAAAAGGGGGTAACACTCCTGGAGAAGGTGATGACAGATATGACTATCTTGAATTGATGGACACAATGGCCAACATCAACAGGGATGTGATCAACCAAGGAAAAGACATCGAAGAGCTGAAACTAATAGTCCTGTCTCAACAAGCTCAGATTTCCAAACTGCAGAATATGGTAAAGAGATTGCTCCAGAAAAAGAAGAGGAGGCAATTTGTGCTTAAAAGGAGGGAACCAGTGACTGATGCTCCCAAAAAGGGGGAGTCAGAAGCTGATGTCAACAGGGAAGATGCTCCAGAAAAGGGAGAGAAACTTGATGTTGAGGGGGAGATAGCAGCAGTAACAGAGCAAGCAACAGAAACCATTAATGCTGCTAGTTCAAGTAAAGCAGCAGAAATGGTTAGTACTGCTGAAATAAGCAAAGCAGCAGAAACAGTGAAAGAAGTTCTAACAGAGCTGGAGATTGCAGAAACCTTGCTTAAAGCCAAACATGATACTCCCAAGGTCACCTCAAAGACCAAAGGAGTAGTCATCAAAGAACAAGGGGAATTGATCAAGAAAACAAATGTAGAAGAGAAGGTGATAAGCAAAGAAAAGGGTAAGGCAAAGCTAGTTGAATCTGATCAACCAAAGAAAAAGCAGAAGTTGATTGAAGCAGATGAGGCTCTGGCTAGGAAAACACAGGCTGAACTTGAAGAAGCAGAAACTGTGCAAGTGGCAAAGGATAGAGAAATAGCTAAAGTAATGGCTGCAGAGTTAAACAAAGTCTATCAACAGAGCTTAGCAACTGAGCAAGCCAAGCAGAAAGCCACATTTGTTAAGAAGCCTACCAAGATCAAAATGGCTGCAAGGAAAAGACAACCATCAAAGACATACCTGGGTGCTCAAGAGAAAAAGAAAATGATTACTTTCCTCAAAGGTGCAGTAGGTGTCAAGGTAGAGATGTTTTCAAAAATGTCTTTTGATAAACTCAAGAAGATGTATGATGCTGAGATGACAAAGCTTCAAGGAGATGATATTGCAAGGGTTGAAATGGAGAAAAGAATGAAAGAGAGCAATGATTTCTTACAAAAACCATTCCCTGATGAGCAAGAAACTCCAGAAAAGGAAGCAACAATTGGTGAAAGTCTAAGGACTTTGAAAAGAACTAAGATGATTGCCAGGAGAAAGCCTACAAAGAAGCCTAGATTAATGGAAGAAGAGGCTGAAAAGGTTGTTGAAGAAGAAGAGGCACCTGAGTCATCTACAATACATGAACCTGCAAGTACTGAGGATGTTAAAATGTACATGGTAGTGATGGACAAAGTGCCTGAACCAATTTCAGCAAAACCTGTAGGGGTTAAACCTCTTGAAGTCATTCACTGGGATGTATTGGAAGTGGATGGAAAGGAATATATCAGATTAAAGAGAAAGGATGAGAAGTATGAAGTGTACAACACTTGGAACAAGATTGTCAGAACCTGCTCAAGATCTGATATTGAAGAAATGTTTGAGATAGGGATGAAGTTATATGCAGATGAACTGAAAGCTCCAGTGATTTCAATTACAAAGCTGATAATGGAGTATCTGTGTATGATGTTCAAGCCTGATGCAGTGGAGGAGATCATAAGGAATGTGTTCAAATCAGTCAACAATTGGACTCTATATGAAACTAGTGGAGTATATGCAGTGACTTTGGATTTGAATCACACTGAATACTTTCTAGTGGATAGAGTGTATAACCATAGAAGATTAAAGCTTCATGCCATGCTGAAGAAGAAGCTAGGATGTATTTCAGATTCAGAAATGGCAAAATATTTGATCCAAAGAACAATAAATCAGAGTTTGGGGTTGGATGCAAATACTGGAATTTAGGCCATGATGGAGTTTTGGGAGCATCTTGAAGAAGATCTGAAGAACTTGACTTCTCTTCCTAAAAGTCAAGTTAGGGGGAGATTGTTGGGAACTGAAGAAAAGCTTAAGTATGGTTAATGCTGCTAGTTCAGAATTACTACTGCTAGAGGACTTCAAAAGTTAATACTGCTAGGTATTACTACTTCTAGTAGAATTAATACTGCTAGTCAAAGTTAGTGCTGCTTGATCAAAGTTAGTACTATTTAGCTAGTTAGTACTGCTAGAGGTTAGTGCTGCTTAGTGGTTAATGCTGCCAAGACTGAGTTAATACTTCCAAGATGATTAATGCTGCTTATGAGATGGAGATCAGAATTATAAGAGTGACAGCTGGATATACTGAAGATATTCATGGAAGATATTCTGAAGATATTTTATTAATTGTAATTATCTGTTATCTTCAGTATATGTATAGAATTGATAGAATAGTTTAGAATAATTATTATTCATTCTAAGTTTTGTTCTAGAGAGAAAATCAACCTCAAGGCATAGTTCCTAATTCTAGAGAAGTAGAATTCGTCTTGAAAGAGTCTGTTCTTCAAGATTGAGGTTGAGTGTGTAATCTTGTGATTTTAATCATTCAATACAAGTTTACAAGTTGTTAATCATACTCACTGTTTGTTTACTGTTACATTGAATATCAAAGTGTTATTCCGCAACTTCTTTGATATTGTTTCTGAGTATTCATAATTCTTGTTGAGAATTCGATCCTGACATCATGTTAAGTTCCTTCTGATCAAAAACATACTTCAAGCTCTTGTGATCCGTGTACAAGGTACACTTCGTGCCATAGAGGTGATGTCGCCACAACTTTTAACGCGAACACTACCGTCGCCAATTCCAAATCATGAGTGAGGTAAATTTTCTCGTGCACCTTTAGTTGCCTCGACGCGTAGGCAATCACCTTTCCTCTTTGCATGAGCAGACAACCTAGGCCCATCTTGGATGCATCGCTATAGACCACGAAATCCTCCGATCCCTCCGGCAAGGATAAGATCGGGGCTTCACACAACTTCTTTTGCAAAGTCCGGAATGCTCTCTCTTGAGTATCGGTCCATTCAAATCTCACGTTCTTCTTAGTCAAGGCGGTCAACGGTGAGGCAATCTTGGAGAAGTCTTGGACGAATCTTCGGTAATAACCCGCTAAGCCCAAGAAGCTTCGAATTTCGGATAGACTCTTAGGCGGTTCCCAATTCATCATAGCTTCAATCTTGGCGGGGTCAACTGATACAAAATGTTTGCACACCTCTACGACATGTGATAATTGAATCCCAAAGCAAGTATACACTAGGATTCAATATCGTCTTTCAAGTAATAAGATGGTAGGATACTAGATATCGTCCCACAGAGATTGTTGTAAAAGTACAATAAAAGTGTACTAAAAGAAGAGATTTCAGATGGCGAATTTGAAGACTTTGTTTGGTTTGAGTTGGTTAACAGTAATATCATTAACAAGATATATAAAGATAGAATGGGTGTATGACTTAAAGTGAGGAGTAAACACAAATTCTGGAGGCCAATGCTATAGGAATGCTATAACATTAGTTCAACAACAACAAGTTCCACCATGTACTTTAAAGAGTATCCTTCCGGATATCTACCATTGCACTTTTGTTTAGCCTTCAATCAAAATATGCCTATGCAAATGTCCGGACCAGTGTGAGTGTCAAATGGTTTCTCTAAAGTATATGGAAAAACAAATGTCTTTGTTTAAAAATCACTCTTCCGAGTCGATTCCCATATCATTCAAGTTGACGTGTTCTTAGTGGCTCATTCCTGAGTCCACTACACTTTAACACTTTGACTAGTGATCAACCCGTCAAGAATCAATCGGTTTGAAAAACAAAGATAGCAAGTTCCCTTGCTAGTAACTCTTCCAAGTATACTTCCCGTATCATTTAAACTGACGTGCTTTTTCATGGCTTATTCCTAAGTCTATGGCACTTTCACACTTTAAGAAGTGATCAATTCGTCAAGAAGTGCTTTTGGATTTATAAAACTTAAAATGACATAGTGGAACAATGTTATTGAAGAACAAAGTCCACTAGTTTTTGGTTTACAACCTCCCTTTTTGTATCACACCCAAACTATAAAATTAGCTACTCATTACGTAAAATAAATTGCAAGAAATGTAAATGACATAAAGTAAAGACATAATGTAAATGACGAAATGTAAATGACGGAAACTAAATGACGGAAATGTAAAATGCAATAAGTAAAGACAATAAGTAAATAAGGAATTTAAAGACTTAATATTAAAGTTTCTAGAGAGAGAGAGTTCATAGATCAATTCTATAACTCATGGAATACATATATTTTTCCTCATTTAAAACAAATGACCATACCATCTATTTATACCAAAACATGAATGGCAATATAGTAAATAGAAAACTTAAAATAAAATAAAAGGTACAAACAACTAAAGTTTTAACCAAAGATACACTCCAATTATGTCATCATCTTCCTTCCTCCAGCCAACAACTCTAGTTCCATTTCAACAAAAGATTTGGTGTAAAGTAATCTAGTTAGCAATCTTCATCAAAAATCCTCCATGGTTTCTCCAACAAGCAGAATTGGATGTTGTAGCATTGATTAGCAGTAATGAAATCATCATAAAACCTAAGTTAGCTTCCATAAGTAGTAAAAGACAGGAAAATCATAAACTTAGCTCCATGAATAAGAAAAGGTGGAAAATAAGATAATAAAATGACTCAATTGTTGGGATAAAAAGAAATTAAAATCCTAAAAGACGAGAAAAAGATGCAATATGTATTGAATTCTCAATACATATCACAACCTCAAACTTAAAGTTTTGCTTGTCCTCAAGCAATAAAAATAAAATAAGAAAATGACTCAAAGTTGAAAGATTGCAAGATAATGGCAATAAGTGAACACAATGTGTAGAGTATATCACATACAATTCATAGCCTTTCATAAATCCAAAGTGAGACTTCCATAGCCTAGTTGTGTGTATGGACCATATGCTAGCAAGACTCTTTTCTTTGTCAAACATTACACAAACTTCATTTAGGATCACTAGGGCTTGTAGGGTCACTCTTTTTATGGCATATCTTTTCTCACCAAGCCTTTTCTCACACCAATATTCACCAAAATATTCAAATTTTGGCATTTTGTGCTCTTTTACCCCTATGGGGCATTTTTTCAATTTTTGTGCACCTTTACCCCTAAGGGGCTTTTTTGGTGTTCTTGTCATGTGTTATCCCAGTTTAATCTAGTTGATAAACAAACATACCACACAATATAGATCAAGAGATATAAAGATTAGAATAACATACCAATCCCTTGAATAAACAATGAAAACCTTGTGTGTTCTTGATACCCTTGAATACAGAGAAAACGTACGGCAACTATATTCTCTAAAACAATAATTATTAGCTATCTTAACCCTAAAACTAAACTAATAAAACATTAAATACCCAGGCCTAATGCCAAATGGGCTTTACTAATGCTAAACGGGCTTGAGGCCCAATAGCTAATAAACTATTAACTTATTACAACTTGAACCCTGAACTTTAACTATCAAATAAATACAGTTTAGACCCTTTAATCTTGAATACAATTATGATCCAACAATCTCCTCCTTTGGATTCAAGATTAAATTTTTTTTTGACAATAATCTTCAGGTCTTCACTTTTCTTCTCTTCTCTTGAAAAACTTCAGATATGACGTTGATAGCTTCAAAACTTGATATCTTTAAATAGTCTTCAAATCTTTTAAATCTTTGAAAATCTTCAGCAGTCTTCAGATTTGAAAATCTTCAGCAGTCTTCAGATAATATTCTCCCTTTGTATAATCTCCCCCTTTTTGATGAATGGTGAGAATCATCATCATCAAAACTTTTACAAAACAATCTTCCCCTTTGAATATGGTCATCAATGTAGCACTGTCTGCATGTAACGAGCCCTGTTTGGAAATAAGAGCAGTCTCTCCAAATGGAGAAAGTGATTATTTCAATCTTTGCAGATTCAAATAGTCAGTAGGAACCATTCGAATCTTTTCAAATTCAAACAGTTTAATAGGTGTAACCCTGAATCAACAAATGACTCAGTTTGAATGCCTGTCAGTAACACAAAGTTACTGGGTAACACAAAGTTACTATATAAGGAGCTGGTTTTGATGTTGGCTCCCCAGGACTTCCATTCAATCAGCGAATAACACATGGTTATCTATGAACGTTCTGACAGAAAACAAATTTCTGTGTGTTCGTGCATGTGTATGAAAGAATTAAGTATAGATGATTACTTTTTCATATAGACTCAAAGTATGTAAACTTGTTGAGACAACAACAAATTATACAAAGACTCAATGTGCATGAGAAAGGGTTCGAAGGTGGGGCAACTTTCCTTCTTTTTCAATATTAGTATCTTCCAAATGAAGAACCAATAGCGTATGTGCTGCGTCCCCAGAAAATGTGAAACATTCTCTTTTTGAGAAAAGAATGAGTAGCTGGTGGGGTTTTATGCAAAAGATGGCATGGGCTAGTTGCCTATTTCAATGATGGTCACCAAAGAATGTGAACCAATCAGATAATGTGGCTGCCCGACTCAGAAAGAAGTTTGGTGCAGAGTTTAATATTCTTTTACTCTGATCTCTCACCCTCTTTCTTTTAATGCTCACTTCTAACCAATCTCTCTTTTCCATTTTACCTCTTCACACACCACCACTCAATTCTTTTGACCCCTCTCCCCTCAATCACTCAGGGAATACTTCCTGGGTAGGAAACACTGGTTATCGTGAATCCATGGAAGTTCTGTGAAGTTCTCACACTGAATCCCATGTATTTTCCTAAAAGAACATGTTGTTCAACAGTCTTTTGTACATGAAAGCACAAAGAAATACAGTTACACATGAAGAATAGAAATTTGGAGAAGTCAAAACATAAGGTGTTTGACAATACGATTCTCCACCTCAAACTAAAAGAGTTTGACAATTAAGCGCTAAGTAGTTTTTCAATTAAGCTCTTCGACTTTTAAGCTCCCCCTTAACTGAAGATTTTTTTTAATATTTTTTTAAGCAGAAAAATAAAGCACTGAAGTGCGGGTTCTAATCTGATGTAATTAGAAGCCATACTCCGGTGAGGTACGAGTTCTAAGCTGATTTACTTAGAAACCTTCGTTCTTTCTCCCCCTTAAACCTTGGGTGCCTGCAACACAGATTTAGCTTTTGGTACCCACTGGTATTTGGGTCCTAATGGGTTAGTTGCAGTTCTAGTGGGAGATATGAAGTAAGAACCATACCAGTTATTCACATAATCTTTTCTTACAAAATCATTTGAGCCATAGTAGGAACAACTAATTTTCTTTTGTGCTAACCTGATCAATTGATTGATTGTGTAAACCAGATCAGGTTTGCCAAAAGTTTTACCTTTTGATGCATTGTTCCATTTTGCATTTGATGTATGCACAAATGATTTTTCTTTCTTCTTTTCCTCCGATGATCCTTTAACTCTCCAGATCCAGTTTCCTCTTTCTTTCTCATCATCCCTTTTCCAGAAGCTTTTCTTTTGAGACTTGTTCTTCTTTAAATTACCTGAACCATCAACATTTTTATCAAAGAAAAGGTTAGAAGGACGAATCTGATCAGTAGATTTAGAAGTAAGACTATCATCTGAATCATAGAAAGGATTATAGAAAACATTTGAAAAATGTGAACTTGAAGCTGTTTTTAATGAACTGTTTGAATCAGCTAGATCATATCTTGGTGATTGAGCTATTGACTCTGGCGTCTTGTGCTCAGTCAGCTTCACCTTGAATACGATATCTTCTAGTTTCTTTATCTTTGAATACAAATTGTTTCTTTCCTTTTCAATCAGATCAAACTTCTTATGCAACTCAGATTTTGCATTCTTCTCCTTCAGAATGTTTGTTGACAACTCAGATAACTTTCCTATCAGCTTAGCTATCTCAGTTTCAAATACTTTCTTTTCTTCAAAAAAGTCTTTATTTATATCCTTTAGCTCAACTTTCTTCTTCTCATTCTCAGCCTTTTCTCTTTCAATAATGATAACCTTCTCAAAGTCTGAAACTTGTTGAGAAAGCTTAACACATCTAAGCTCTAATGATTTCTTCTCTTCAAAGGCTTTTCTGGAGAAATCAGAGAATTTCTTGGCAAAGTCTTTTCTTTCTTTCTCTATCTTCAGCAATTCATCTTGGACTATTGTATTGTCTCTGTCTTGGGTTGCCTTTTCTTTCAGTATATCAATCTCAACCTCAAGACTGAGAACTTTATCTTTTAGTTTATCTCTTTCCACAAAGACTTGAGAATTTGTCTTTTTAAGCTCTTGAGATGTCTGAATAACAATGTTTGCTCTTCTTCTAAGCTCATGAAGCTCTTTTTGCATTAACTCCTTCTTAGACCATGTAGAGATGGATTCAGATCTTTTCAACTTTGCTTGAAGATCCAAGATCTCTTTTTCTTTAGACTCAATCATTCCTGCAAAGTCAATTATAGAATCAGAATCTTTGGAATTTTCTTTTAAAGCATTGATCTGAATAAGAAGAGATGAGTTCTGAATCTTTAGATTTTCATTCTCAGCTTCAAGAGGTAACATCTCGGATTTGAGCTTTTTAATCTCCTTTTCACAATCATCAGCCCTGTCTGTATATCTTGACAACTGTCTAGCAAGTCGTTTAGCATTTGCTTTTGCTTCAGAATGTGTCATCTTTTCAAAATCAAGGCTGTAACCTTCCGACATAATTAGCTGATTCGACATCCTAGCTGTAAGGTTAGTAATCAAACTTTTATGTACCAAGACAATCAACTAGAAGAGATCGTTAGAATAAAAAATAAAGATAAAAACTACACTAAAAAATGGTTAGTAATCAAACTTTTTTTTAACGGGGGTACTGTTCACCGGTACTGTAGCGACCGGTACTGTTCACTGGTACTATTCGACCGAATTTGTTTTTTTTTTGACCGGTAAAGTGCTTCGACCGGTAAAGTGTTTCGACCGGTAAAGTTCTTCGACCGGCAAAGTGCTCGACTGGTAAGATGTTGGACCGGTATAATGCTTTGACTGGTAAACTATGGTCGACCGATATGTTCTTGACAGTGTTCGACCCAGATAACAATAATCGACCCAGAACACACCACAAACACAGAAATTGAATGCGAGAAATAGACTTTTATACCCTAAAACATATATCGAACAAAACCCAAGCAAGCTTAATGATTAAAATCAACTTTTTGTCAATCAATTTGAAGAACACAGTGTTCGACCGGTATGAAGTTGTCGAACCCAGATTCTTCAAAATCCTCCAAAAACCAATTGATTAATGAACTAAAGCTCAATTAAACAATGAGATAACATTCAGAAGCATGAAGCACATATAATCATATCAATTTTAGGCATAAAAACTCATAAATCATTAACTTGATTTTCACTTGATGAACCCAGAAAAAAAAATCGATCAACAATTAAACCATAAACAGTAAAATCAATAAAGTTGATTCTTTTGGCTTTGATATCACTTGAGAAAAGTCAATAAACTTGATTCTTTAAGCGCTTACCACAACGCCAAAAGCAATTGCTGATGGAGAAGGCGCAACTTTATTTCCATATAGCGTAGCAGCCAACGCCACGTTTCGATTTAGGAAGATGCTGGTCAATGACCCAACAATCCCCGCCCCCCAGCATCTGCCAGCACTAACAAGATCTTCGCTAGAAGTCAATGGCTGCACAGCATGCCTTTGGCATTTTAATGCACTCCATGGGATTCGAACCCGTGACCTGCTCTGATACCACTTGTTATCCCAGTTTAATCTAGTTGATAAACAAACACACCACACAATATAGATCAAAAGATATAAAGATTAGAATAACATACCAATCCCTTGAATAAACAATGAAAACCTTGTGTGTTCTTGATACCCTTGAATACAGAGAAAACGTACGGCAACTATATTCTCTAAAACAATAATTATTAGGTATCTTAACCCTAAAACTAAACTAATAAAACATTAAATACCCAGGCCTAATGCCAAATGGGCTTTACTAATGCTAAACGGGCGTGAGGCCCAATAGCTAATAAACTATTAACTTATTACAACTTGAACCCTGAACTTTAACTATCAAATAAATACAGTTTAGACCCTTTAATCTTGAATACAATTATGATCCAACATCATGTAAGAGCTTTGCTCTTTTGTATTGACATGTTTTCCCCATTTTAGGTAACTTGTAACCCCCTCAACCTCAAACTTAGAAGTTGGCAATGTCCTCATTGTCTTAAAATGAATGCACATAATTGTGTTTAAAAAGGTTACAAATGGCTAAAATGGTGTATGAAAAGAAAGCCTAGGTCATCCCCTAAATATGTGAAGTATGTGCAAGTCAAATTGTGTCCCAAAAAGAGTAATTCTAGTTATAGCAAGAACACAATACTAGGTGAATGTTATGCAACTATGGAATTATTAGGGCTATGTACTCAAAAGATATTAACACTTTACACATGCAATCTAGTAAATAAAAGAAACCTAAAAGAATGAAAAGTTATCCCAGACTCAAAACTGAAAATTAAAAACATGGAGACTAAGGAAGATGATTAAACCTGCCCTACTCATGAGGAGTAGGTTGTGAAGTGCCATCTGCAGATGTGGATGGCAATGCTGCAGCATCAGCTGCTGCCACTTTCTTCAACAGATCTTCCCTTTTCTCTAGCAGCTGTTGGTTCTCATCATGGAGCCTTATATTCTATGCCTTGATCTCCTTTAACTTTGCTCTCAACCTTCTCACCTTGCTCTTCGTATTGGCTTCCAAATCAACCTTAAGTTCTTTCACTTCTGTTCTGACTTTCTTTTGCCCTTTATCCACCAATTCGATCTTCATTATCTCTACCCTGTCCCTAAAGTCTCCTTTTTGATCAAGCAACCTATTCATGTACCTGTTGTTTTGTGCAAACAAATCTTGCATCATGGTCATCACATCTTGGTCAGTGGTGGTCCCTCCTAAGGCTTTTATGTGCAACATCAACTTGTCCACCAATTTCTTTTCTTGATGAAAATCTAGGGTAGATGGTATGATGACAGGAAATTTTCCTTCTTCTCCTAGAAAAACATATTTTAGATGAGATGGGAGTTGTTTTAACTCAATATTAGGTGGTGAAACAATGGATGATATGAAAGGTTTTTGGTCACTATTTTCCAGCAGCTCAAATGCTACATCATTCACTAAGACAATCTCTTTTTTTCTTAAGGCAAACTCCTCAACATCATTTTCCTCTTCTATGGATAATTCCTCATCATCCTCTTCCTCCAACTTAAAAGCTTTTCTAACTCCCTCATCATGACACAATGATTCATTCACACTTAAGTTTAAACAATCCTCTACATCATCAGGATATTTCAAGGAATTGAAAACATTAAATGTGACCTTTTGATCTTGAAGCCTCATAGTCAACTCTCCCTTTTGAACATCATCAGGATATCAAAGTTCTTCCGGTGGCTAAGAATGGTCTTCCTAAAATGATAGGAATATCATTATCAGCCTCAAAGTCTAAAATGATGAAATCTGCCGGAAAGATGAACTTATCAACCTGAACTAAGACGTCCTCAATTTTTCCTTTTGGGTAGGCAATGTTCTTGTTAGCCAATTGGAGTGTAACAGTGGTGGGTCTAGCCTCTCCTATTCCTAAGCTGTTGAAGACAGATAAAGGCATGAGATTAATGCTAGCTCCCAAATCACACAAAGCCTTCCCAATATCCTTCCCACCTATTGAACAAGGAATGGTAAAACTCCCTGGATCTTTCAACTTAGGGGGTATTCTATTGGTCAAGAGAGCACTGTATCCCTCAGTAAGAGCAACGGTTTCATACTCAGTCAACTTCTTCTTCTTACTTAAGATGTCTTTAAGAAACTTGGCATAACTGGGAATTTGCTCAATTGCTTCAACAAGGGGTATGTTGATATACAATTCTTTAAACACATCAAAAAATTTCTTAAAGTTCAATTCTTCCTTCTGATTCCTTAACCTTTGGGTAAAAGGTACATAGGGAGGAACTGGTTTTATGATAGCTTTGCTTGACTGTGTTGAGCAAGATGGGTCCTTTATGCCTTTAGGTGTACTCTCTTGTGGGATGGTTGGAACACTACTTTATAACGTTTTTCTTCTAGGGTCTTCTTCTGGAAATAATAAAGGGTAATCATTCCTAAGAGGGATAAGATTGGTGACAACAGACCCTTGGTCTCCTAGTAGCTTGGGGGGTACTTCATCAACAGGGGGCAATGCTGTAGCATTTGGTTCTGACCTCATGTCTTTTTCAAATTTAGATTTAGTCATTGGTCCAAATTCTTTTAGCACTGTCTTTGATAATTCCTTACCACTTCTAAGGGTCACTGCTTTAACATGCTCCTTTCCTAAGGTTCTTGGGATTTCCGTGTTACTGGGAAAAGTGCCCATGGCCCTATTGGTCTGGTTGAGTGTGAGTTGACTGATTTGGGTTTCCAAATTCCTGAGTATTGCACTGTGCTGATTAAACATAGATTGATTTTGTTGCTGTTGAACTTGATTTTGGGTTTGGTGTTGGGTTAAGAAAGCTTGTGTTTGGGTCATAAACCCTTTCATCATTGCTTCCAAAGAAGATGATGAATCATCTTGTGAAGGTGGGTTGTTTTGAAAAGATGGTTGAGTAGTTTGAAAACCTTGGTGATGATTTTGAGAGCTACTTGCTTGATGTTGTGGTTGAAAATTTGAAATTCCTTGTTGTTTTTGTGTGGGTGGATTTAAACATGGATTGTTCCAAGAAAAGTTCGTGTGTTGTTTCCAATTGGCATTGTAAGTGTTGTTGTAGGGACCAGATCTGTTATGAACATAGTTTATAGATTCATAATTATGAGGACAATGTTCATAAGAGTGTTCCCCACCATAACAAACACATTGCACTGAGAGTACTGCTGGAATAGGTGTAGTGGTAGCTGGTTGTGCTCCTTGGCCCGAAGTAATGTTTTTAACCATAGTGGCCATAGAAGTGAGCTGAGCTGTTAAAGCAGTATATGCGTCTACATCATGAATTCCAGTAGTCCTCTTTTGCGTTTGGGCACGTGGATCAGCCCAATGTCCATGGTTTGCTGAATTTTTTTCTAGAATTTCATACCCGTTATTGTAGGTATTGGCTGTAAAGGCCCCTCCTGATGTCGCGTCGAGCATTTGTTTAGCCATGGGGTTTAACCCATTGTAAAACGTCTAGAGTTGAATACAGTAGGGAATGCCATGGTGAGGGAATTTCCTTAACAACTCCTTAAACCTTTCCCAAGCATCGGGAATTGTTTCATCATCCAGTTGTTTAAACATGCAAATTTCATTTCTGGACTTGGCATTACGGGTAGGTGGAAAATATTTTCGCAAAATTTTTTCAGCCATGTTACTCCATGATGGTATAGAACCAGGTGCCAATGAATTAAACAATGACTTTGCCCGATCCCTTAGAGAAAATGGAAATAAAGTGAGTCTCAAGGCATCGTTAGATACCCCAGGGATCAGAAATGCATCGGTGATCTCCATAAAAGACTTTAAATGAGAATGAGGATCCTCCGATGGCATTCCGGCAAATTGTCCATTTGTTTTCAACATATGGAACATGATAGGTTTGAGTTCAAAATGGAGGGCATTTATATGGGGTCTAACTATTCCTGAATTTAATTGCTCAAAATCAGGTATAACATAGTCCATAATTTTTCCCTCTTTGGAATTTGCAAGATTAATGATGTTTGGAATCTCATCCCTATGCTCATTGTTGTTAGATTCTGTATCATCATCACCATTATTATGATTATGGTTTATGTGATTTGGTCCTTGTTGTTGAAAAGGGTGCTTGGGTGGATTTCCAAAAATTGGTGGTGCATCATGAAAGATTGGTTGTCTTGCTTGATTTTCTAAAAGCGGTGGTTGTCTAGGTCCCCTATTTTCAAAACCTGGTGGGGGTGGTTCCATGATGGGAGGATCTATGGTTAATGCAATTCTTCGCGCTCTCCTCCTATTATGAAGCGTTCTTTCAATGTCCGGGTCAAATTCGAACAATACCCCACGTGGTATTCTGGGCATAAACCACTTCAAAATGAGATCAAAAAGATGTCAGAAAAATCAAATCTTTTAACAAACTTTTATAGACTTTTAGCGAGCCAACCCCTGGAAACGGCGCCAAAAACTTGATACGAAATGTTTGCACACCTCTACGACATGTGATAATTGAATCCCAAAGCAAGTATACACTAGGATTCAATGTCGTCTTTCAAGTAATAAGATGGTAGGATACCAGATATCGTCCCACAGAGATTGTTGTAAAAGTACAATAAAAGTGTACTAAAAGAAGAGATTTCAGATGGCGAATTTGAAGACTTTGTTTGGTTTGAGTTGGTTAACAGTAATATGATTAACAAGATATATAAAGATAGAATGGGTGTAAGACTTAAAGTGAGGAGTAAACACAAATTCTGGAGGCCAATGCTATAGGAATGCTATAACATTAATTCAGCAATAACAAGTTCCACCATGTACTTTAAAGAGTATCCTTCCGGATATCTACCATTGCACTTTTGTTTAGCCTTCAATCAACATATGCCTATGCAAATGTCCGGACCAGTGTGAGTGTCAAATGGTTTCTCTAAAGTATATGGAAAAACAAATGTCTATGTTTAAAAATCACTCTTCCGAGTTGATTCCCATATCATTCAAGTTGACGTGTTCTTAGTGGCTCATTCCTGAGTCCACTACACTTTAACACTTTGACTAGTGATCAACCCGTCAAGAATCAATCGGTTTGAAAAACAAAGATAGCAAGTTCCCTTGCTAGTAAATCATCCAAGTATACTTCCCGTATAATTTAAACCGACGTGCTTTTTCATGGCTTATTCCTAAGTCTATGGCACTTTCACACTTTAAGAAGTGATCAATTCGTCAAGAAGTGCTTTTGGATTTATAAAACTTAAAATGACATAGTGGAACAATGTTATTGAAGAACAAAGTTCACTAGTTTTTGGTTTACAACCTCCCTTTTTGTCTCACACCCAAACTATAAAATTAGCTACTCATTACGTAAAATAAATTGCAAGAAATGTAAATGACATAAAGTAAAGACATAATGTAAATGACGAAATGTAAATGACGGAAAATAAATGACGGAAACTAAATGACGGAAATGTAAAATGCAATAAGTAAAGACAATAAGTAAATAAGGAATTTAAAGACTTAATATTAAAGTTTCTAGAGAGAGAGAGTTCATAGATCAATTCTATAACTCATGGAATACATATATTTTTCCTCATTTAAAACAAATGACCATACCATCTATTTATACCAAAACATGAATGGCAATATAGTAAATAGAAAACTTAAAATAAAATAAAAGGTACAAACAACTAAAGTTTTAACAAAAGATACACTCCAAGTATGTCATCATCTTCCTTCCTCCAGCCAACAACTCTAGTTCCATTTCAACAAAAGATTTGGTGTAAAGTAATCTAGTTAGAAATCTTCATCAAAAATCCTCCATGGTTTCTCCAACAAGCAGAATTGGATGTTGTAGCATTGACTGACAGTAATGAAATCAGCATAAAACCTAAGTTAGCTTCCATAAGTAGTAAAAGACAGGAAAAATCATAAACTTAGCTCCATGAATAAGAAAAGGTGGAAAATAAGATAATAAAATGACTCAATTCTTGGGATAAAAAAAATTAAAATCCTAAAAGACGAGAAAAAGATGCAATATGTATTGAATTCTCAATACATATCATCAACCTTCACGCCGTCTTTTGTCACCACATGCCTTAAGAATTGTACCTCTTTCAGCCAAAATTCGCACTTGGAGAATTTGGCGTATAATTTATCTTCCCTTAAAACCTCTAACACTTCTCGAAGGTGTCGCACATGGTCAGATTCGTTCTTGGAGTAGATTAGGATATCTTTAATGAACACGATTACTGACTTATCGAGGAACGGTCGGCACACTCGGTTCACAAAATCCATGAACACCACCGGGTCGTTCGTTAAACCGAAAGGCATCACCAAGAATTTGTAATGCCCGTAGCGCGTTCTAAATGTTGTCTTCAGGATGTCGTCTTCCTTGACTTTTACTTGGTGGTAGCCCGAACGTAGGTCGATTTTCGAGAAGCAACCCGCCCCTTGGAGTTGGTCAAATAAGTCATCGATCCGAGGGAGTGGGTACTTGTTTTTCACGGTCACCTTATTCAGTTCTCTGTAATCTATGCACATCCGCATAGTGTCATCCTTCTTCTTTACGAACAAGACCGGTGCTCCCCACGGTGACAAGCTCGGTCTCACGAACCCCTTCTCAAGAAGTTCTTGCAGTTATCCCATCATCTCTTTCATCTCCGATGGGGCCAAATGGTACGGAGCTCTAACTATCGGGGTAAACCAGGCAAGTCGTCCGGGAATACATTGGGGAACTCCCTTACCACCTCGACATATTCTAGCTTCCTCTTCTCAAGTTTGGCATCTACAACATATGCCAAAAAGGATGAGCATCCTTTCGATAAACACTTCCGTGCCTTTGCCATGATAATGATTGCTACATCACCCTTCCATCTCTCACCGAACACGGTCACTGACCCACCATCCAAAATCGGGATTCAGATTAACTTCTTCGCACAAAGGATTTCGGCGTGGTTATTCGACAACCAATCCATACCGACAACAACATCAAATCCTCCGATGACCATTGGCATTAGGTCAACCGGGAATTCTCTCCCTTCGATTTCAAGCTTGCAATTTTTAAGAACGTCCCGAACCACTACTTAATCACCATCCGCTAGTTCTACTACTAACGTATCCTCTAAACTAGTAGTAGACATGGATAGCTTTGGGCAAAACGAACTTGACACAAACGAAAAACTAGCTCCCGAATCAAATAATACATGTGTAGGTACGGAGTTTAGGAGAAACGTACCCGACACTACATCCGTCGAAGCCTTCGCCTCCTCGGCGGTCATCTGGAATGTTCTTCCCGTCGCTTTCGGAGTATCCACCTTCTTTCCTCCGTTAAAGCTCTCCTATGCCTTCGGGCAATCACTTCTGATGTGACCCGACTCCTTGCAACCGAAACAGATTTTTCCTTTGATCGGGTAATCACGGAAACTGTGGTCAGGCTTACCACACTTAAAACACGGTTCAGACCCTGAATTGCAAGGGCCGGTGTGCTTGCTTCGGCACCTTGAACACCACGGAATATCCCGCCTAGGGCCGACTCCTTTTTGATTGCCGTTGAATGATCTTGACCTCTTAGAGGGTATGGAACTCCCCTCCCATCTTCTTTTCTCGGCTCCTCCACTTCTTTCGACACTTCTCGGCTCGTAAGAATCCTCCACTAATTGTGCTTCCTCGATTTCCGCTCGAAGAGTAGCGACCTTGGATACCCGTACCAAGTTCCTCATTCCTGACGGTAGGCCTTTGGTGTAGGCCTTGATTTTCTCCTTTTCAGTCGGGACCAAGTCTCCCACCAAACCCAACTTGTCCATGAACAGTCGGTTGTACTCCTTCACAGATAGGTCCCCCTTCCTCAGGTTTTGGAATTATTCTTTGATTCGATCCATCGATCGCTCGTTACAGTACTCCTCTAGTAGTTTCTCTTTAAAGGTTGCCCAATACAGTTTATCCAGAACATTCGCCTCAACATAAGCGGAGTACACGTCCCACCATGTGAGAGTCGAACCCCTCAACATGCGAGAACCAAAGACCACCTTCTCATCCTCCCCACATTCACTCGAGCGAAAATCCTGCTCCATTTCTCTGATCCAACTCACACACGCCGTCGGGTCATCCGAGCCTTTGAACTCCGATGGTCGGCACCCGAGAAACGCCTTGAAAGTACAAGTCCTTGTTGCTTGTCTTGCGATCGGGGTTGCAGTTTCATTAGTGGGAATTGCGGGTCCCGTACCCCCAGATCCCGCCAATAGAATGTTTTATGCTACCGCTTCATGCCTGCAGTGGGTAGCATCTCGGTCTTCCAATAGTTTCAGGAACACTTCTTGTTGTTGATCCATTGCTGCATTCATGGCTTGCATCATTCGTTCCATCATCCTTGTCTCCGGAGTCACCTATTCCATAATCGGATGGGTTGCAACTATGTTACGGTAGTGTATGTGTTCTGGTCCTCCGCCCAACACGTTTATGAACGGTGGGGGCAGGTTTGCATTGGTCACTCTAGGTTGGTCGGTCGTGGATGCCGCTATATCCTGACCTTCCGGCCGATTACGAGTGTTTACCATAGTCTGCCACACATACAGATGCACAAAAGGATGAGGTTTGGATCATAAGAGTGAAAACCAAGGAAACGTACCACTACATTCATTAATCATCATAACAATGGAAAACAAGCATACTCACGTAAAACATCTTTATAATAACGTTACCTAAGTGAAATTATGAACATATGATACGTAAGAATTTTCATCACCATCATCATAATTTTCAATAAGTGTAATTTCCGCTGACTCTGCTACAACTTATCTTAAGAGTTCTACCCATTCTCACAAAATCACAACTTAAGGTCACAACTTAAGTCTAGGTATTCTACATCCGTACCTAGTTCGCTTAAACTAATTCTCTGATACCAACTTGTAACACCCTAAAAATTAGAGAAATAAAATTCGAAAATTTGACAATATGACGGTTGTAAAATGTGAAACTTGGGTAGATAAAACCTGTCAAATTCATCCCAAAAATATCATCCCGTAATGGGAAACAAAGTTGTGACAATTACAAGAATTAAATCAAATGAAGAATGATTTCAACAACCTAATAATCTAACTTAGACAAGGAAGATTAAGGTCGGGTGTTGCTATTCTTCCAAAAGTATGTTCACTATCCATATGCACCGGTCACTAAATCTCCCAAAAAGACCGTTCACGACCCCAAGCCACCTACTAAATCCCGACGAATCCCACCGCTAGCCTGACCTGTTATACATGTCATTTTAAGAAAAAGTGTTAGGCTAAAGCCTAGTGAGATCAAACATTTACCTTTGGAAATAATCAAATATGAGTGCCAGTAAAAGGATTGAATTTATGATACTAATAATAAGATTCTTTACCATAGCAAATACCTCTTGGGTTAACAGGGGAGACCCGCTTACTAACAGGTGTGACGGAACACAAAAGTAAGCCACTTGACAAGTCAGTAAAGCCAATACACATAGAAAGCACACGCAAGAGATGTCAGGCTCAGTGGCTTTAAACTTACACCCACGGAAAGTCAACTTCAACCCCGAAAGGCCCTTACGTTGAGATCCTCATCCAATATCGTAATGCTTAGCACGTAGGACTTATAACCCAATTCGATGCCTAAACGTGCCTTGAAGTGGAAAACTAATGTTCCAACGTCGGACCAAAGGTTACAACAAATATGGGGTCATGACTCCCAAATGCAAACAATTAAGCCACATAATACCCGTACGGCCAAACGAGGAATCCGACATTTAATAAAGTGCATAAGATAATATAAGAGGTGGTTTTCATAAAAGCATTCCACATTATTTACCAAAAGGTCAATAGTTGACACATAAATAATCTTTACATGCCTCGATTCCAAAACATGCTAAAACACAAAATACAAACTTATCAGCAGTTAACTATAAGTTCATCTTTTCTAAATCCATAATTTTACATGATCAAAGCCATCCATTTAAATACATTTCCCAAGTATAAATATGCTAATAGAAACATTATCAAGGCTTATTCACCTCCATTCCATACTATTATCATAAACCCTAAAATCTCCAAAAGTTAGATTTGATACAAAGTTTCCCAAATCAAGTATATGAAAAAAAAAAGATTTTTAGGTATTTAAAATCCACATTTTGACATGTATAAAGTTTTATAAAAGTGGATGAACTCACAAGTTAGGTTTTTGGTGAAAAACCTAGAAAACCAATTATGGTGAGAAAAGAGTGAAGATCTTGACTATCCAAGCTAGCCCCCTCTTGAATCTTGAGGCAAAAGGGTGAGTAAATGCTCCTCCAACTTGAAGATGAACACCGAGGGTTCCTAATTTCGAATTTATGAAGAGAGAAAGATGGAGAAGAGTAAAATGAGGACAAATGAGTGGAAACCCGTCTATAAGGTCTGCAGAGGGTTTCCCGCGGCTTAGAGCCCGCGGCGTAACCCGCGCGTGCTACTGAAGTCCTAAAACTTAGTGAGTCACGCGGCTTTGACCGCGACTTCTAGGCCACGGCCTAGCCCGCGCAACTCACTGTTTTTCAGCTAGAATCCTATCTCAAATTCCATACCTAAGCATGATTCCAGATTTCGCAACTCCAACAGAATCTATATTAACAAACTTCCTAAATTTAACAATTAGGCTCATAAGTAAGACCCCTAACATACTTTAGATTTTACGGGCGTTACACGATCGACGATAGCTTCAGGTACTTCAGCGAAATTTAGTCTTTCATCCACCCGCATATCTTGTAAGGGCCTCACCATGTCAGTCTCCACCAGAAATTTCCTCAAGTTGGAGACGTGGAATATGTTGTGGATTCCCCGTAACTCTTCCGGTAGATCAAGCTTATACGCCACTTCTCCAAATCTCTCAACAATCACAAACGGTCCAATGTAACACGGGCTCAACTTTCCCTTCTTCCCAAAGCTTACAACTCCCTTCCAATAGGATACTTTAAGCATCACAGAAACTCCGACTCGAAATCCTATGTCTTCCCACCGTTTAACCGCATAGGTCTTTTGATGGTCATGAGTTACCTTCGACATTTCCCGACTAAAATAATAACTACCCAAATTGCCAACTTGACACAGAGTCACCCTTGAATCTACATCTCCAAGGCTACAGGTAAGATTTCCTTTATTCAACAACACAATTCTTAGTAAATCCCTCTATGTGATTGCACCCAACACTAATAGCATATCGACTTATAACACAACGTCGATCACTAATCCTTTGATGGTAAACAATTCACCCGCACAATGCACACATCAACTGAGACATCATCCACACTTATTCCTTTGGATACCCCTATATTTATATATTTAACCACACACCATTATTCGATCCATCGCCTAGTTATCCCACTGACAAGCTGAGCTGGTCCCAAAAACACGTGATAGAATATCACTGGATCTATCAATCCCATAAACTTCCAAATCCATTCTGATTTCCTTTCCTTACAACCAGGGGTGACACATTCTCCCAGAACTCATTCAATATGTACAACAATACACACAATGATCCATCGGAATATCTATCGCACTAAAAATCACTAACGTCTGCCGATCTTTCCCTCCGAGCATCTCGATCAACCACTTTACCGTGCCTTCTCGAAACCTAGAACACCCATTTTCAAGGAAAGACTTATCAACAGGTGAAAATTTTCCAACACCTTAACCATAACATACACAATAATCTTTTTCTCATATCCTCGCAAGATAACAACTCTTAGACCTACCCCACGTTCTTCAGCTTCACTAGGTGAATTTCTTAGTTTCAACGTACTCACTTATTGCAACATGCCAACAATATCCTCTCACGCAAACCTGAATCACCGATTTCTCCTTATCGTTAACATATCCCTATTACATACTTTGCCCCACCACAATCCTCACTTGAGGTATTCAGATGGGTCACGCAACAATGCCTAAGACTCACTATACCAAGCACCTCTCATTCTTTTGACAGAGTCGACCTTTCCACCGGGATCCATTTCTACCCAAGGAATATTTCAACATTCCCAGCTAAACTTCAAATCTACAACAAAGCACCACGACCAATCGAATAAGGCATTCTTATTGGCTTAATGTAAGCTTCTCCGAAGCTCAACGCAACCGAGTAGAAAACGCGTTTTCCTTTTAGGTGGTCGTCACATACCACTCAACCCCTTTGACCTCAAGAACACCGTAGACCAGGTTCTCATGATCATTTGCATACATAACCAATCTTGCCTTCATTTTCACCTGCATGCATATAAAACCCAATCTACCTCACGACTTCGTCTCTTTCCAAATCAATCCAGATGAACCGCAACTCAGAATATTCCGATATAATCCATGCCCTTACTCTAATTGTACTAATTACCTCATCCATTTACAAACCGCTAAAACCTCACAGGAAAACACTTCTCCCAGCAACGATCTTCCGTTACAAAACGCCCACGCACAATGATCCAATATCCGACAAGCATAAATTTGTTTTTATGAACAACCTCTTACATCTCCGCACGCCAATGTGAATTCTTAATTTCAACCTCCTGACATGACTTTAACTTTGCACATCTTGAACCATTGCTAACCTTGATCATAAAAGGAAGAGGACACGATGATGCTTCCACAATATTCCCGACAACAAGAATCTCTAGCGGAACCTACTTTTCACAACAAATTGTATTTAGCTTAACACTTCACCCTCCTCACTTGAAAGAGGTTCAATGCTTACTTGATGCGAAGTCTAACTTACAAGATTCCCCAAAACACAGGCTCAACTTCTTTGACAGTTCAAGTTTTTCACCCCTAAACACCATCGTTCACTGACAACAACGTTTCAAGATACCGAATAAAAGTTCAACCTACCACAATTCTATCAATGTCAAGTCCATTTTCGTTATTTTTCAATATTCCCTTCTCTTCCTTAATAAGAATACCGGAATCAATAATCATCCACCATTGGCTTGACTGACACATTCCCCACTCTCAAACCTTTCCTTGCCCCTCAATCCAAAAACTTTCACGACCTACTAAGTTCATAGCCTTCATGCATGACGAGTCGATAATTTTAAATCACTCTCATAATTTCAAAGTCCTGCACAATGATCTCGAGAATCGTTCGCACACAATCTTTCGGTAAAACACAACTTGACCACTAAAACAATGTCATTACAACCGAACTATTGAAAGAAACCTTTCCTATATGACTAGAAAAGTTCTAAACGAAACCATTGCACAGAGTAAAGC
This sequence comes from Arctium minus, assembly GCA_954870635.1. NCBI lineage: Eukaryota > Viridiplantae > Streptophyta > Magnoliopsida > Asterales > Asteraceae > Arctium > Arctium minus. The sequence goes on from OX941096.1 coordinate 47,652,958, forward strand.
AGTCGGCTCCCACACTTATTTATAAGGTATCAACGTGTCAAAACTCATTTTGGTTATAAAGGTTTGCCGTCAAATGTTTTTATTATCTTCGCAACGAAGTTTATCTCAACATGAAAGATGTGATATAATTCGCAAATCACCGAGTTCACAATATTTTTTTTACAACGAAAATAGGTTTGTCCCTCTCCATTAAACACACACTTGCACGCGTCAAATTATTTTCAAAACATGAAATTCGTCATGTACGCGTCTACTTTTAATCGTGAAAAGGAAACTCTTGTACTACCCTTAAAGACACAATGCATGAAACTCAACATGCAATTGAAGGCTATTCACTCGGTCTATGTCAACCGCTACGCCCATACAGTTACCATTGTCACCCCACTTTTGACTAATGGTCGCTTTCTCATCTTAGCAACAACTTAATGTACAGGTGTTTCACAACCTAACTGATTGATTACCCCACCAAGTTCTCGCCTTGAGCACTGATTTACAATTCATACGATTTCAATCTTTGACCCTTGTACAGGTCGATAAACCAAACATATTTTCTTCTCATTCAGTTCCTCCAATAATTCAATCCAATCCCGATATCTTCTCTCCGACATCCAGTACCACTTTATCGCTGATTGGAAAGTCATGAGCTCCCTTCTTTCACCCGACCTTGAGTTGAAAACTTTCAAAATCCTAACCCAATCCTCTTTTTCCTGTCCGAAATGATCGGCACATCCGCCCCCAACATGGGGACTCACTAGAAACTCAAGGTTTATCCTTAATAAGCCATTATCCTAATTCGAACTCATGAAGTTTTACTTTTGGTCTGTTTAAACTCGCTAGGAATAATCCTCCTTCTAGGGGTTGACAACAATTATACCACAGGCGACCTCCCGCCTCCCATCAAAACCACTACTAACGCCGCATGACTGGAATTTTACTCCATTCCACCACCCTTCCATTGACTAACCCCCACAATATTATCCTTTCGATCCTGGCGTAAATTAAACTAGCCGCATATGACCAACTTTCTATTGACTATTACATATAATAAGGCAATTTGAGCACGTACATGTACCTGTAAATTCACAACTACACTTGAATTTATTTTTCAACCTTTCTCCTCTCTCTCTCTCTCTCTCTCTTCACATGCCGCCTCCAAGAATAATGATACTGATATTTTTAGGGTTTTACCCTTAAAAGGAAACTTTTCCCTTAATTTGCTAAAAGCCCCCTTTAGTTATTCCCTTTTTATTAACAGACCCACTAATTTAAATAATAAGACGAATTTGGGTTGTTGCAATATATCACATGTCATCCACTATGTAAACTTTTGTACATATCAAATATGATAATATATTTCTGAATATAAGTGACGTATAATCACATGTGATAATATATGCATCACAAAAAGATCTATAAATATAAAAATACACATAATCACATATGATTAATTAAAATATCTAAAATTCTCACATGTAATAATATGATATGTACAAAAATTCACATAGTGATATTTGATCAAAATTGTGATTTTTTTTTATTAAAAGTGTATCTAATTTTTTTTTATAAAACTTAAAAAAAATTATGAATTAACTGAAATTAAAAAAAAAATCTAAAAGATACAATGAAAATTTTAAGAATTTATCCAATTCAAAAATGGTAATTATCTTGATTTCTAAAATTATTTTCTATTTTTTATTTGTGGTGTTTTTTAATTAATGAATTATGTGACTCATATTCATTCTTAATTGCCTTCTCGCAAATTAGTTTCTTTCTCGAATTAATCTAACCCTATATATATATATAGGTGGGTTCATACGGGAATCATATCTATTTAAGAAAACACGAGAACGGCCGAATACATACAAAATTATATATGATTCACGCGACTTAAGTCGCGGCCAAAGTCGCCCACGTTCATTTTTTGCCCGTTAATGCCGAATCATATATGATTTTGCATATGATTTATAGTTTTTCTTAAATAGTTAGCGTTATTGTTTGAACCTTCCTCTCTCTCTCTCTCTAGGTTTGATTTCACTAGTGGTGGTGGTGGTGGGACGCAATTTGGTGGTGGTTCGATTTCACAAATGGTGAGACAACGATTTTTCAATGGAGTAGGGCGATGGAGATCGGTTTACACACCCACACACACATAGAGAGAGAGAGAGAGAGAGAGAGAATGGGAGAGATAGGTGCGATGGACATAGATTTACAGACTGTGGCGAAGTAGATAAGTGTCGGAGTCAGAGTTGTGGGGTGCCGACAGGAGGTGGTCGGAGGTTTTGCAGATCTGGAGTGAGAGAGAAAGAGGGAGAGTTGGCGTTCTTTTTCGAGTGAGTTCGGACGAAGATGTTGTACTAATTTAGAGTAAATTACAGATTTTGTTCCTGTGATTTGAAAAATGGTAAAATAAGGGGAAAATGCTAAAAAAACGTGAATTTACCCTCATATTAGACGAACATTAGCATGAGGGACCAAATCCATAACAAATTGCATAGGTAGAGGGATCTTTTGTAATAAATAAAAATAAAGGACCAAATCCATAATAAATAACAAACCTTAGGGACCAGATCTGTAATTTACTCTATAAAAAATGATTTTAAAACAAAGTGATTATAACGTAACAAGCATATGCCATAAATACGTATATGAGACAAATGTACCAGTCGACCGCGTGTTTCATATATAAAGACATGCTTATTAATTACATACCATCCTCCTCCTATTTTCATCCACTCTTATCTATTTACTAAAGTGTTTTCTTTTTATCTTAAATATTTCAGTTCTAGATAACATCATTCATGACTCTGAACAATTATATATATATATATATATATATATATATATATATATATATAATACTTTTTTTACTCTTATATTTATATATTTTATAATATAAACTTTCTATCAAAATACATATAAGATATTGCTTGATAAAAGAAAACTATAATCTCATTTGTGACTGTTGAATTGTCCCAACGAAGGGTATGGAGTTTCTAAAACAAAGTATCAGGGTCACAATCGGTCATGGGCGGAGCTACATGGTGACTAGAGGGGGGATTGGCTCCCCCTGACATTTTTTTTTAAATCGTAAAATAGTAATCATATATGTATTTTTTTTCATTTGGTGGATGTTTCTATAAGCTGGAAGAGGGAGAGAGTATTAGAGGAGCCAAGAATACAAGTATTGTATGTATATGTTAAATCTTTTTGCTATCAAATACAATATATATAGATTTTATTTATAAGTTTACATGTTAATGAATTCCTAAATAGAATTACAAGTTATTTTTAAGGGTTGTTTTTAAAACATTGAGGAAAATGTTTTTATTATATAATACTAGAAGCGTATTCGCGCAATGCAGCGAGATACATCACGATTTTAATGTTTCATTTTTGTTTTTTTGTCGATTTACAGTACGATTTTGGATGGTTTTGAGAAAGTGATAATGTTTTTTTATAAATTTGTTTAATTTAGGCTTAATAATATAATGTTTTTTATATAAAAAAATTAAGTATTTTGTTAGAATTCAATAATTATCTTATATATTTTAATGACGTCTAGAAAAAATAACCAATTATATATTTAATAATATAATTAAAACAAAATTATAGTAATATAATATATTAATTAATAGTGATACATGGAAATGTCTGCATAAAAGGAAGGTCTTGCACATATCAAATTGGTGAGTGTTAGAATCCTGTAGTAGTAATATGTATCTTGTGCTTTGATACTTGTAAATTAAGATATTTTTAAAATCTTGCATAAAATGATGGTACATTGTGCCTAATAATTTGTATTTAAGAGTTTTTTATCCGTGCTTTATAATATAGTATAGATAGATGATATCATTGTGTATTTTTAAATTTATCATTTCATTTCATTAAATATCATATCGTTGTATTTGTCATTTTAAAAATAACTAAAATTTATTTTATTTATCAATGCTTGGTGCTCCCTCTAACCGTTAAATACCGTCTTCACCCCTGCATCCAGTCTCATTCGCTCTATGCTAGGTGTAACGTTCCTATCCAACCATACTAGATATTTTTCGCTTATAAGTGACTGTATACCTTCTCTATCAGACGTGTTTAAAAACCATGAGTTCATGTGTAGATAAAAGTGAGCAATATCTCGTACGGCTGGTAGGAACTATTACACTAGGACATTGCGATTTACCTTCCCATAATCGTTGTAGGTAGAGACCGATTCATTAAGGGTGTGTTGGGTATGCACACAATACTGGGCCAGACTTGAGTGGACGTACGAGAGTGATGTAAGTAGATGTAAGAATCGAAGGTTTTAGAGTTATAATTCGAAATTGGTAGTTTAGTAATTCATCAAACTTGTTAAGTCTTTGTGATTTTCGTTCCACCTATTTTGGTGGGACAAAAAACTACATTTTCCTTTATTCAGTTATGTCCTATCCCAGTCTAATGCATGTTGTGTGAAACGTGAAATAACAAGTTTTTGTTTTGCTTTGCGCCCGTCATGTACCACATACAAGTGTCGGAGTAGTAGCCAAAAGAGGGCGTAGGTCCTTCCTGGCATTAACTTTTACTTAAAATATATGTAGGGGCACTCATGTTTACTTGTTTTCTAGCTCCCTCTCTCACAAGCCTGCTCCATGTATCAGAATTCAGAAGTAGGAGTATTAACTTGGGTGGTGGTGGTGGTTATTTTTTATGTATATAATACAATAATTCCCTTAATATATTGTTAAAAATAGAAAGAAAAACAAACAATAGAAATCTACCGGAAAAAAAAGGTTTAATTTTACTTTATAATTTATTAAAAGGTTCTAAATCTCTGATTTCAATTACATGAATTTAAGAATCAATCTCACCTATTAGTGCTCTATCAAATTGGTATCATAGATAAGTTTCAGAAAAATTGGTTTCATAGATAAGTTTCAGAAAATGGAGGCTTGTCAAGATTGTTGTTGAATCTATTAAGATCAGTGTTCCATTCTCATAAAATAGCGAGGTCGTAGTTACATTTTTTGAATTTATCATTACATCAATATAATAAATGCTCCCCCCTGATTCGAACACTACCACATACCAAAGGCATCTTAAGAGGAGAGGGTCTCGTACCTGTACCGTCGTCGTGATGTAGTGAAAAATGTTTTCCAAGCCTTAAAAGTTAAAAGTGCATCTGTTATGATTCAATGCATGCCACCAAAAATGAAAAATAGCACAAAACCTATTTTTATTAAAAAAATGTTAGATTCATGCATAGAAGGAGATTATATCAGACATTTAATTGGTGAAGATAAATGTGGCAGAGATATATATATTTTGGAAAAGGTGACATGGTGGTCCAAAAATATATGGTGGGTTAGACGACAGTACTTGAGTTGATATATATCTCACAACCACCATCCTAATACTCCCACTGCTCAACACTCATTTTTTTTATTTATAAAAACTATAATTATTATTATATTTAATTATCGGTTAAATCAAATATTATTTTTTAAAATTGAAAATATATGGGTATTAGTTAATCCATCTCACGTCAGAGCCATGATATTATTACAAAATCGATTTTATAGAACGTGGATTATGTTTAGATCTAGTGTTTTACAGGTTGCATGCCACGACTAATAGGATAAATTGTGACTTATGGCTCATTTGGTGTTAGGAACTCAATTTAGCACCTTCAGCGAACATATTTGGCAGTCTCGTCTAGACCCGACAAAAATTGACACGACACGTTAACCCGACACGAACTTGACACGAAATAAACTGGTTTGGATAATACATTTCAACCCGTTTAAGTAAACAGGTTGACACGACACGACACGAAAATTAAACGAGTAAGGCCAGAATCAAAATTTTCAACTCGAAAATTAATGACCCAAATAACCCGATATATATATATATATGTATATATATATATATATAAAGTTTTGTTTTATTTTTAATGCTTTGGATTTTTAATGTTTTAGATTTGCTTAAAACTTATAAGTTTGAACTATAATATTTGGATTTTTAATATTTTAATTTGAATTTTGGATTTGTACTTTTTTATGAATTTTCGATTTTTAATTTTTAGTTTTATAAATGTTAAACGGGTTATGCGGGTCATGTCGTGTTATGGTTGGGATTTTCTGACCCGTTTATTAAATGGGTTGGGTTAAGGTCGTGGGACATGGTTATATGCTTATTGTGGCTTTTATTTTTGGTTATTTACTTGATATTATATATAATCGGGCCATGTCATGTATCACTTGTGATCCTTTTATTTCTACATTTCAGTTGTTAAATTATTTATACATATTTAGGGTTTCTAGATGTTGGCTTTGAAAAAATAAAAACACAAACTATTTGAATAAAAAAAACACTTAAAGTTATTAGTAGGAACTACAAGGAATTATTGTTTCCAACCATCAAAATTCAACACATGTTTTAACATTTGGGACCCTTTCTTGAAACATTATGACTGTCCCCCTTACAGTAAAAATTTCATTACTGACCAATATCTTAAAATTAATTCATTCAAATACTATATAATAATATATACACATGTACATTTATAGGCCACATCAAATAAGAAGTATAACTATTGTGAAAAGGTAAAAAGAAAATGTTAAAAGAAGATTCATATATGAATCATTGAAAATTTTCATTTGAGTATGCATATTTGAACTCATATAAATAATTTGTAACATCGGTTCACATATGAATCTTCAATTAGATTAAAAAAAAATTCAAGATTTTTTCAATGACTCACATATGAATCTTCCCTTGTTATATTTTAATGATATTTAGGGGCCGTTTATTAAATATTTACTCGGGTAAGTGCTTACCGGTATCACTTACCTTATGGTCCTACTTATTGAGCATGGAAACTACGTAGAATCTTAACCGTTAAGAGTCATAACAAGGACCTAGAGTTTTACCCGGTAAGTGAGAGAAATGTTTCTTACCCGGTAAGTACTTACCTGGTTCAAGACGCTTACTAACAATCAATTTTGATGGTCGGAAATATTATACGATATGGTAAGTGAGGGTAATGTCCTTGCCAGAAAACACTTACCCGATAAGCATTTTGGTGAACAACCCCTTAGTCTTATTATTTACATATTCCTCTATATCTATGTATGTGTATAATTTAGAGGGAGGAAAATGGGTGAGTCAATGATTAAATAAGTCCAAATATGTTGTGGTCAAAGGGTTGAGTCCTTAAAACTTTTTTTCCTTTGTAAAATAATTATTGTGTTGAATATGATTAATAAAAATATTATTGTATTTATAATTTAATATTTTAGATAAAACATTTTAAAATGTTGCAAGTGTTTAAATACATTTTGGATGACGTTTGATTAGTTTTTGTAGTTGATAAAAGAGTTGTATACAATTTAGATATATGTTAGTTGTTTACTAATGTGTTGTAAGAGAGAGTAAAATTTTATTGTAAATCGATAATAAAATATTAATGTAGTTCTTCATTAAAAAGGAAAATAGAAAATTTATGTTTGAATAAAATAAAAATTACAAATATCTGTATATAAAAGGGATAAATATATTAATTTTATGAGTTTATATATTATTATTATTATCTTATTTTGAAATGGATCAATGGTGAGATGGGTTTTCAAAACCTAATGACTTAAGGGTGCACAAAACCCAACAACCCAACTTAAAGCCACCTATTGTCTAATCGAGTTGTAAAATCTCCAACACATAGGCATTGGGTTGGATTGGGTTAGGTCATTTGAACTGAACCCAACTCGATGAAACCGATACCCCTCTATTCCTTGGATTTAATACAATTTTTAAGTCCTAAATTAATATGTACGTTACACTATTAGACCAACCCATAGTTAGCTCTTTCATTTGTGTATTACAATTCACTCGTAAATTTACTTTCAAAATCGCATGAATCTTCAACTTTCTTCTAGTGTTAGTCTAGTTTTTTTGTTCCTTGTGTAGCATAAAAGACCAATTAACTCGTAGTAATGATAAATGGTTGTTGGAGTATGTTGCTACAGTGATGTTGTTATGTCACAACCGAACCAACCTAACTTGCACCAACCCAAGCCAAACGGGTTGGGTTGGGTTTGGTTGTGCTTTACAAATTATTAATGGGTTGAGATTTTTCTAACTACACTAATTAGATTGGGTTATTTAAAAGATTTCAAACTGGAAACCTAACCAATGTGTAGCCTTAATAATGTATCAGTCATTGTATTCTTCTCCAAATAGAAGCCAGGTCTGCATACATCCTCTCCTGACACCACCTCTAAGTGGGGCTTGTTGGATATGTTTGGCTTGATTTCATCTTATAAGATAGTACGAATAACAATAGGATCATAGCTTATTAACCTAATTGATTGGTTAAAAATCGAGCACTTGGATTCAAAAACAAGTTCAAAGCAACGTAGAGTTCAAAGGTATACAACAGGGGCGGACCCATAAAGGCCCTAGCGGGGTCCCATACATCCACTCAATCGGTTTCGTAAGTAGATTTTTTTTTGTGGTATAAAAGTTGCATACATCAAATTTGAGGGTTACTCTGTGATATTAGGAAATACAAGAGATATCAACCAAAAACAGGAAAGTCCCTTGAAATCAAACAAAAAATTAAAAAAGTCTCGTAATCAACCCAAAAAACACCAAAAAAAGGTCCCTAAAAAAAAATTTCAAAAAAATCCCTTTGAAATCAAGAAGGAAAAAAAAAACTTTAAAAATCTCTTGATACTTTGGAATTTGGCTAAAAAGACAACAAACGACTTTGCAAACCTTCGATCCACCTTAAAGATGAACGAAAGATCCGTTCAACCAAAATCTTAGGTCGGTGTACAAATAAAAATTCAACATTTAATATAATAATGTTAGGGTTAAAAAGGAAAGTCTTGGAACATGTGGGGTTCTCAATGGTATCAAATGGGCCCGTCGAAAAAGCAGTGATTCGGCAGGTAAAAAGTGTTGGCCCACATGAGACAGTCAACTTAGGGCTTTGTTCTATGGTTGTTGAAGCATGTATAACTTGTGGTCCAACCCAATGTGTATATTTGTCCCCATTTACAAAAAAATACAATATATTTGTTCCCAGTACAAAAAAATATAATGTGTATATATATATATATATATATATATATGTGTGTGTGTTTATATTTACTATGGGTGTTGAAGTCAGCTTACGTATACCTTGACTAATCTAGGGTTTTGAAACAGTGGTAGACCCAGGATTTTAGGTGAGCGAGTGCACAAACGAAAAACTTAATAAATTGTTGTCGATGTATTTTTAGCCGAATTTCCCCTTTGGGGGACTTTTAATGTTTTTGGTTGATTTCGGGAGTTTTTTTTTCTTCAGTTTTTTGGTTGATTTCGGGGATTTTTTAAGTTTTTGGGTTGATTCGATCGGTTTTTTTTGGTTTATTTGTGTTGATTTGAGAGATTTTTTTTTTGGTTTTTTTAATGATTTCAAGAGATTTTTTCGATTTTTTGGTTGATTTTGAGAGTAAATTTTGGTCTTTTCGGCAAAGACTATATAAAAACAAAAAAATAACACATGTAAACGAATCAATGAAATCAAATTTAGGGCTACCGACTAATATCAAATATAGGGCAAAAACTAGAATTAAATTTAGGTAAATCAACTAATAATCTAATATCAAATTTAGGGCAAACAATGATCAATTAAACAAATAAATTAATTAATCAAGTAATTTAGGGCAAACAATGAAATAAATTTAGGGCAAAATAATGAAATAAACTAATAGCAAATTTAGGACAAAATAATGAAATAAACTAATAGCAAATTTAGGGCAAATAGCAAATATGAACACTAATCAATATTCAGTAAACATGTAAGTTAATATCAAATTTAGGGAAATCAACAAATAGCAAATTTAGGGTAAATGGCAAAGCTAAGGTATGGAAAAAAAAACCTTGAAAGAGTCTCAAAGAGTGAAAGAAGTCAACAACCACGGTGGGTGGTGGGTGGTCTGAGGGCGGCCGACGACGGCAAGAAACACAAAACCAAGACTAGGGGTGGTTCGTCCGTTCGAGGAAACATCGAGGCAGGGGAGAAGATCGTGAGGCCTCCTTCTTCTATTTGTCTTTTTTGCTTTCTATTTGCCATTTTACCCCACACACAAATAACACATTTGACCAAAGGGCCTTTGGCCTTGCGGTATCGGAGCCCTTGGCCTTCTAGGAAGTCAGGGGTTCAAACCTCACCAAAGGTGAGTAGGGTGTGTGAGTTTATTTGTTGTATTTGTCGTATATAATTAATATTATATACTTCAAAAAAAAATAACACATTTGACTTTTACAAAACAAATAAAATGATTACATTTTTTTATTTTTATTTTAAATAGTGTGGGGTCCACCAGTCCATCCGTGTGAATAAGAGATTCAAAAGAGAGAGAAAAAATAAAGTTTGAGACTTGTGCACCTTCCACCCCTCAACAACAGATATATCCCGGAGCACCTCCTGTAGTTGAACGGGTGCACTTTACGTATCGAAAAACAATTCATCTTTACGAAACGGACTTGAGCGGGTGCACGGGACCCCCCCCCCCTCTAGTGAAGGTAGGTCTGTCCCTGTCTTGAAAGACAAACAGTCAGTGACCTTGTAAGATTCAAACAGACGACCTTTGAGGATAATCTCAAAAGGCTCAAACCTTATTGTCAGTTGAGGTAACATTAATATATATTTGTTATAATGTTTTAGAGTACTAATAACTTTCATTATGATTTAAGTTGGTTTAAAAATTATTGTAACAGTTTATTATTTTGGGCTTTGAGGTGTTTATATAATGTTAGATGTTCTCTTTTTTAACCATATTAAATCTACATGAAAGACAACTTAAAAAGGTTCATATAATGCTCCAGACTTAAAATACCAGTAATGGATCCTGGAATTTTTTTTATCAGGATAATAAAAGCATTCGGAATGTAAACATACATACCCAGTTGACCGTATCTAAAAGTAGTATTCTTCAAAACAAATGAAACCTCACATGAAATACAACTCAAAAGAGTTGATGTACGTTATATTTGACAACCATAAGCTAACTTATTTTTTGCATTTATTGAAAAAAAAAATCTTTTTGATTAGTCATAAGCTACCATTTTCAAAAGATATTTCAACTAGGGTTTCAATGAAACTAGAATTTTTTTTTCCACTTCATTTTATTACTGTTACGTCCCTTATATTTTCCTTATTAATTTTTTTTAAAGAATTCCTTATTATTTTTTTTAACAAGTCATTTTAGATCATTTATATTGTCATGTAGCTTGTCAACTACTTTTTTTTTTATCAAGCATGACAAGTTTATAAGTTAATAAACAACAACTAACTTTTTAGTTAACAACTAGCAAATCAATTTGTTACTAAACATAAGCCCTTTTTTTTTAACGGCAAGTTAACACAAACACACGTTCCCAAGTTTCATATTTGATAATAACACCAGATCAATATAAGTTCTGTCTAAAATATGTAAATAAAATATTCCAAATGAATGGCATAAACCCGTTTTAACAAAAATGTCAAATACTATAATTACTAAAAAAATTATGACAATTCTTTTATATGTCTTATTTCAAGATCAATTACGTACTTATAAAATGAATAAAACAAAATCGAATAAATTACTACTACGTTTTAAAACAAATAAGATATATATAGAGAGAGAAAAATGAAGGTTCTAGCTAGAACGTTAACTATTTAAGAAAACAATAAAATAACAAATCATTTTTAAAATCAAATATGATTCGGCATTAACGACCAAACAAACGGACGCGTGCGACTTTGCCTGCGACTTAAGTCACAAACATAGTCACTTGAATCATATATGATTTTGTATGTATTCGGCCGTTCTCTTGAATCATATTTAATAAAACACATTTAAAAATACATTTTAGTCTTCAACCAAATACAATTAAAAACACATTTATAAATAAATTTAAAACTATACTTAAAAGTACATCTAAAAATAAATTTTAAATAAAAAATCGGGCCGGTGCCATAACCGGTCCCAGACCAGGCCGAGCGCATTTGGCCATCGCTATCTACAAGCGACTTGGCCCGCAACCTAGCTCGCGCCAAAGGTCGTCCGCGTCTCTGATTTAGTATCACATGTGTATCATATGTGATGAACTATAATATCACATGCGATTGACTATAGTAAAGGTTGTTCTTGCGTTTTTGTAAAATGAAGGTGTTCTCGGTTGAACCTTTCTCTATACACACACACACAAAAGTCTAGTAAAATAAAAACTCAGTAATTTGTGATAACTGTGAGATCCAACCTCAACCAATCAATTATTGATATTAATTTTTTATTTATTTAATTAATAAAAGGTGTATTGGTAATTTTAGTAATTAAAACTCAAATTTAATTTTTTCTATTTTAGTAATTATCTTTTGTTAGGCCGTTACCTTAAATTTCTCAACCAAATTGATTTGTATTGATTTTGTTTTCTCTTTCTTCTCTCTCTTCACCCTCAAAACATTCACCGGTCACAAAACGTACTTTGCAAGGGAAAATCACAAAACCTCGCCAGAAAAAAAAGCCATGAAAGGCATACCTAGGGTATGGAAATGACCATCTTCACTCTCTACCGGCCTAACCTCTCATCGGAAAATCTCGTTGAAAATCGGCCCTATTTGGTCCATGTTATGAACCTCATGATGCTCGTCCGTGTTGGTCCTTGTTGCTTTGCTGTCGAAGAAGATGGGGTTAGGGTGGTAGGATTATCCATGTTTGGCCTCGTTAGCTACACAAAATCGAATATGGTCTCAACCCATTGGGTATCACAATGGTATCATAGTGTGTATCACAGTCAGTTTATATCTTTCTATTTAGAAGTTTCAGGGTATCTCAGAGGGTATCATAGTGGTATACGCCGATATAAGTTGCTCGGAAAGAGAAGAGAGGAGAGCTTTTTTGATAATTACCAAAATTAATATTTTTTTCATAATTACCAAAAGACTAATTTATCATTAAATATTATCCATAAATTTAATTTTTTTTAAAATTAATAGATAAAAACCAAATTTAATTATTTTAATAATAACCATTGATTATTAATAATGTGTCGTGGAGATTCGATCCTACAGTTATTACAAACAACCGAGTTCTTCTATAAATGACTCATATATATGTAACAACCCGAACTCGCAGAAATAACGCATAATCGGCTTTAATATAAAACAATGCCAAACGACCCCAAAACAAAAATTCAAATATCAAGGTTTGCGGAAACAACCTATTACACAACTGAGATTTAATATGGGATTAACTAAATCCAGGATCTAGCAAACAATCTTCGCCTACGCCACGCTTCTCGCCTACAACTTCTCTTTGTCCTTGCTAGAACCCTCTGTCGGGTACTATCCTGAAAAGGTTTTTAGTTTAGAAAAAACGAGGGTTAGACCAAAAAGTCTAGTGAGTTCCCTCTAATACAGTTCACGCCAAAGCCACATAAAAGATTTATCAAATTATAAACCAATTCAACTTTTAAAATAAAACATTATACTTACAAACACGCTTCTGGCACACACTACCGTCACACGGAGGTGACAGCGTGTCTGGCTCATACTGCCTTATTTGGGAAACACCCCTAATGGCATATACGGGACACCCCCCCCCCCCCCGTATGAGCACAGGCGGGACACACACTTGGCCATTTTGCTAACAACAATGTATGCATACATCTCCACATATCAAAAACGATAAGTACATAACTCGCATTAAACGATAAAGCATAACTCGCATTTAACAAAATCTCACATATAAAAACTATCGCGTAATCATCAACGATAAAGTTTTTGGTTAGAAAAACTCATGTGCTTGCAAGGACCTTCTTACCCACACTCCTTTTCCTTAAGCGGGTCACCTAAGGTATAAAGGAACACAATTAAACCAACTCAAGTCTCAAAAGATACTAACCGACCCACCTCCCAAGACCTCACTCTCATATGCCGACTTTCGGCTGTGCATCGGGGTCACCCGACTCCCTGGTCTCCCTCGGTCTCGCCCTCCCAGCTCCACCTGGGCTCCCCGCCTCTCGGGTTCCCTCTTGCCTCCACCTCGCCTCCCGGGGATTGAAATTCCCGGGCGCCCCTTACTCCCGGGGTCCCCGCCCGGGTCCCCTTACTCCCGAACTCCCAGGTTGTAACTCCCGGTGGAGTCACTCCCAACTTACCGCGGTCGAGCGACTCCCGGGATCCTCCCGGGTCTTCTTATCTGGTTCGGCTAGACCGATAATTGGCTGGCGACGACGACTCGACCACCCTTACGATTACGGGGAAGACGATTTCCAACTATTAGAACCACCACACAAACCCACCAAAACTAACACCTCCCAACCCATTAACCCCAAGCGATATGAGATAGATTCATAAGGTTCAAACTCCATTTATTTTTCCAAAGAACAAAAACACAAACTCCCCCCTTTCTAATCAGGACACAGATGATAATCCATACATTTTCAATAATAAGAGGCACCAACCAAGAGAAACTTACCTTGAAGAGATTGATGTTGGCTTGATTTCAATTGCAACTTGTCCTTTGCTTTCTTTTCTCCAAAATCGCCTACAACCTCCTCTCTAGCAATAGTTCTCAGCCGCAACTAAGGAATGAGAGATAAGTCTCTAGGGTTAAATTCATCTTATTCAACTTTACCACTAGCCCCTCACACTTTTGGGCTTTTGAGCAACCACTCCCCCAACTCTACATTTATTTCAAAAGAACCCGGTTATTACAATATCTCCCCCTTAAAAGAATTTTGTCCCCGGAATTCCATCGTTGAACAAACTAGGGTACTGGGACAGTGGGACCTCATGTCCGATTCCAATTCCCAAATCGTCTCTTGGCCCTTATGAAATTGTCATTGCACTTTCACAAGTCGAATCTCTTTATTCCTCAACCTCATCACCTTGTAGTCCAAGATAGCCACCGATTTCTCGATAAAGCTTAATTTCTCATCCACACACACTTCATCCAACGGTATCGCCACATCAGCATCGGTCAAACATCTCTTCCAATTCTAAACGTGGAACGTAGGGTGGACTCCTCGCAGATCCTAGGGTAGATCTAGCTTGAACGCCAATTCCCCAACTCACTCAATGATAGAAAAAGGTCCAACGAATCTTGGTTTCAATTTCTCTTTCTTCCCAGAATAATCCACAACCTTCCAAGACAAGACTTTTAACATTACCTTGTCCCCCACTTGGAACCCAAGACTCATACTTTCCTAAACAACTTAGCTTCACTCAATCGCCCAAACCATTTTGATCAACTTCACAGTCAAAACATATCCATCAGATTCACCCCTCGATAAATCACAATTTTTTATGTTGGAAAGGATTCGTCTAACATACTTGCAACGTCTCCAAACAACCAAACCAGATATTTTCTACTTCGCCCACGCACCTGGACTACCGGTTTTTAAAACACACCACTTCAAGGTTTTCCATACCATTTCACTTTTTAAAAGAAAGAATTTTACCAGAGTCAACCTCTCCGGCAACAAGCATTTTTTACTACAATGATAACCGCTCAACTCGCCAACCTAAGATAGTCACCCTTAGATATCAAAATAACTCCTCTCAGAACGACATACGTCTAACGCAAAAGCACTTTCTTCTCCAGACCACACTAATCGCAACCCAACGGTATCACCCAACTCGTACGCAATATATATATATATATATATATATATATATATATATATATATATGCATCGCCTCAAAGGTCATCACCTCATTCCCACATAAGTAAAAAAGGAAATTCCATATTTCATCACCTTCATGGTCCACTACCTCTAATTGAACGGATCATAATGACGCCCACTTCAACTTCCCATCGCATCCAACAATCGTCCGATCATATTGGTAATAAAGTCAACCTTTACTCGCGCAACAAGGGGTGACCATGCTCACCCAAAACTATTCCAAATAGTTTAACACTGGACGACAGGTTCACTTATAACCTTTTCCACACAATACCAAGTCTGACACAAAGGTCTTTCACTCTGAGCACTTCATCTACCCACCTTTTTCCACCTTCTTCTCGAAGTCCCAAACACGCATCCACAGATTGGCCTACCAACCGGTGCAAATTTTAGGCCAACCGCACGATTTAGTTTTCTCAACACTAGAACCATATCATACACCATAATCTCCTTCTCACATCTTCACTAGAAGTTCATAAACACACTACTGGCAAATTTGAAAGCATAGCTCCACATTTCTATGTCATTTGCCAAACTTCTCACTCCCCCCTTACTCACTTATTCAGACATATTATCTTCTCCCTTTCTTCACGCTTGCATGGAACACTACTAATACAACATTACTTACTCCATTTTCTGACAGTCTGAAATGTGTTGAACGCACATTTACTTTATTACGCTTAGCCAAACGGTTTCCCACAATTCTTACTCGAGATATTTAACCATGCCCTCTCAAAAACAATACCCAATGCTTGGAAGCGCCACACAACTCAGGCTTTCCAAACAGGGTTGTCCCATCCGCTAGAATTCCTTCACCCCTAGAGGATATTTCGACATTCCCACGGATTATCATAACTACTACCATAACATCAAGAAGTAATCAATTCGACATTTCTATCAATATCTTAATAGAATAGGATACATTCACCCAACCACTTATCGCAACCCAGAACATAAGGTTCATCTTTTAGATATCCACCAACTATCACTCGAACACTATATTCTCACTTAGCAATACCACCATACCAACCAAACACCCATACATCTCAACGACACGCTCGCCACTTAAGAATAGCTTACTAGAAATCTTCGCACAAGGATTTCCACTTACGTTCATTCCAGTCCAACAACACGAGCCCTCTACTTACTCTCAAGGAACTCCTTACCACAACAAAGACTTGCATGCCTACTTTGGCTTAAAATATCATTAACTCATCCACACCACCATCCTCACCCTACATCTTCACATTACAATCAAAATCTTCATGATTAATTGTACCCATACTAAATACTGACCCCTACCTACTAACCGAAACACTAATAATCGAAATAAAGTCATTTCACGACTTGGTCTTCCTCGACTCTGAATAAACCAAAAATCTAATTCCCTAACACGCTGAGCAAAATACTTCACTCCCATAACCATCAAAATCTCTTAGGAATTATCCTGATCTAACTAGCGATCTTCCATTTTCGTAATGCCCACACAAGGTGGTCTAGCAGCATGCCAGGTACACACATTTCCCGAACAACCCCTTACTTCCACACAAAACTCAACAATTAACCATAACCACTTCTTCAACTTTCAGAGTCCTGACAACGACCTCACAATTAGTCGTTGACTTCAATATCAACGGTCGACATGGTGATCCTTTGACAATGTCTCCATCCAACAAGGATTCACAATGGAACCTACATCTTCCAACACATCATAACTAATTTTCCCCCCACCAACTCTACACAATGAAGACACAAGATTCACTTGATACGTAATCTAATTACAAGACCACCTCAAAACTCCAACTTGCTGCTGATAACCTTTCATCAACATACCACCACGCTACTTATCAACATATTTCTATAAGAAGTATCTTGCAGACTTCAAATTTTACTCTAAACCACCCGCTGATAACTACATCTCAAGTTGGCCGACAAGAGTGTATGCTACTATGATACAAATGTTCCTAACGTTAAAGACCAAGACTTCTGTCATTCCCTACCCTTCCCCCAATGGGATCACCAAAGTCCTGAATCGACCATCAATGGATTGAATGCCACACTTACATTCTCAAAACCTTTCCTCATCCTTGGTTGCAACATTTCCCACGACCTAGAGAGTTCATAGCCTTCATGCATGAAAACACAATAGTTTAAGACCTTTGATGCATTTAAAAATGTTGAGTGTACATAACACTACACTGGCATAATTGAATAGCCATGCACAACGATTTTGAAGATTGTTCATACCCAGCTCCATGATGAAATAAGACTTACCCAACCAAAATCGATGTTGGCATAATTGAAAAAAAAAATTTCAATGAAACTTTACTCATGTTATCTATGAAATTTCGGCAAAATTACTTATACTGAGCGAGTCAGTCGACTCTCACCCTCGTTGGCATGACCAACATGTCCGTACCAGTCTCACTGTTAAACCCATGCGATCAAATGATATTTAAATTTCCACAAAAATTAACTCATTTATAAAAGAAGTGAAATAATTCTCCAATTACCAAGCTCAAAATTTAACGCACCACGCAAATAACTTGTCCTTTCCAATCCGAACACATGTTTACATGCGTCAACTCGTCTTCAAAACGAATGACTCGCAAGGCGCACACACACACAATTATATTTGACATGAAAGACTCAAGCAACTTGTTCGAAAACACAATGCATGATACCCCCTTTTACATTGAAGGCTATTCACTTCGCAATGTCGACTGCTTATACTCATAACAATTAATCACAGAATCCTTACTTCTGACCTACCAGTCAGGTCCCTCGCAATTGCAACAACCTTCAGCATCAACGCTTCCCAACATCCTTGTATGTCCAACTACCGGTTACCACTGCAACTAATGATTTACAGATCATGCGACTTCCCTTGTCCCAAATAGGCTAACGAACAATAGCACCTCTGCATTCTATCCTTACCCCAAATTACCAAACCACACTGATATCCTTCCTCATCCCCCCTTCCATTAACTAAATAGGTGAAAGGCTCACCTCTGATGCCCGATACTTGTGTTGGGATCTCAAGATCCCAATTGATCGACGTAACACACTACCATAATGGAGACTCACTAGAACTTAGGAGCTCACCTCCAAACGGTTATTCTTCCCCTTTTGGACCCAAGAAGTTCTTCCTCAAGTCGAATTATCTATATTCCAAACAATGTTTACCCCAAAAGTGTTAACCTTAACACCACAAACGAGCTCACCCAACACTCCAGAACCAATGCTATCAATTCACTAATATGATTCACTACCCAAAACTACACCCGTCGATCATCTCAACAATAGCAATAGAGTATACTCATGAACCTGTAAATTCATAATGGCATTGACCAGATGCAATTCTGAATTTACCTTACATGAGAGTCCTCACTACCATTGTCACAATTCCTGATGATCAAACTCTACCTTAATGGATTCCTATATCTCAGTTGTGTCCCTCTATCCCACAATTTAATTTTAGGCTCATCGGGTCACCTAAATCTCTTAAACTATGGCTCTGATACCAACTATAACAACCCAAACTCGCAGAAATAACGCATAATTGGCTTTAATATAAAACAATGCCAAACGACCCTAAAACAAAAAATTCAAATATCAAGGTTTGCGGAAACAACCTATTACACAACTGAGATTTAATACAGGATTAGCTAAATCCGGGATCTAGCAAACAATCTTCGCCTACGTCACACTTCTCGCCTACAACTTCTCTTTTTCCTTGCTAGAACCCTCTGTCAGGTACTTTCCTGAAAAGGTTTTAGTTTGGAAAAAGTGAGGGTTAGACCGAAAGGTCTAGAGAGTTCCCTCTAATACAGTTCACGCCAAAGCCACATAAAAGATTTATCGAATTATACACCAATTCAACTTTTAAAATAAGACATTATACTTACAAACACGTTTCTGGCACACACTACCGTCACGCGGAGGCGACAGTGTGTCTGGCTCATACTGCCTTATTTGGGACACCCCCCCAATGTCATATACGGGACACCCCCCCCCCCTCGGCGGTATGGGCACATGCGGGACACATCCCTCGAGTTTGCCATTTTGCTAACAACAATATATACATACATCTCCACATATCAAAAACGATAAATACATAACTTGCATTAAACGATAAAGCATAACTCTCATTTAACAAAATCTCACATATAAAAACTATCACGTAATCATCAACGATAAAGTTTTTGGTTAGAAAAACTCACGTGCTTGCAAGGACCTCCTTACCCATGCTCCAATTCCTTAAGCGGGTCACCTAAGGTATAAAGGAACATAATTAAACCAACTCAGGTCTCAAAATATACTAACTGACCCACCTTCTGGGACCAAAATCTCATATGTCGACTCACGGCTGTGCACCGGGGTTACCCGACTCCCCGGTCTCCCTCGGTCTCGCCCTCCGGGCTCCCCGCCTCCCGGGTCCCACCGGGCCTCCACCCCGCCTCCTAGGGATTGAAACTCTCGGGCGCCCCGTCTCCCGGGGTCCCCGTCCGGGTCCCCTTACTCCCGAACTCCCGAGTTGTAACTCCCGGTGGAGTCACTCTCGAGTCACCCCTGATCGAGCGACTCGCGGGATCCTTCCGAGTCTTCTTATCTGGTTCAGCTAGGCCGATAATTGGGCGGCGACAGCGACTCGACCACCCTTACGGGGAAGATGATTTCCAACTGTTGGAACCGCCACGCAAACCCACCAAAACTAACACCTCCCAACCCATTAACCCCAAGCGAAATGAGATGGATTCATAGGGTTTAAACTCCATTTATTTTTCCAAAGAACAAAAACACATACTCCCCCTTTTCTAATCAGGACACAGATGATAATCCATACATTTTCAACAATAAGAGGCACCAACCAAGAGAAACTTACCTTGAAGAGATTGATGTAGGCTTGATTTCAATTGCAACTTGTCCCTTTGCTTTCTTTTCTCCAAAATCACCTACAACCTCCTCTCTAGCAATAGTTCTCAGCCACAACTAAGGAATGAGAGAGAAGTCTCTAGGGTTAAATTCATCTTATTCAACTTTACCACTAGCCCCTTACACTTTTGGGCTTTTGAGCAACCACTTCCCCAACTCTACATTTATTTGAAAAGAACTTGGTTATTACAATATATATATATATATATATATATATATATATATATATATATATATATATATATATATATATATATATGGGTGGGTTCAAATGAAAACTCATCTTTCATTGTGCAAATGAGGACAAATCTTAACCATTGATCAAAACTTAGAAAACTAATCAATGGTTAAAACATAATAAGATTAATTAAGAAGTGATTAAGGACAAATTGGAAAATTTCAATCAACGCCTACTTTGTTTGACTTTTTATTTTATTTTTAATTAAAAAAATTTACCCCCTTAAAGTTTAAAATAAATTATATTAAAATTTTTTAATATTTTAATCAAACACATTACATCAAAAAAAGAGAATTTTGTGCTCTTCGCTATGACATCCATCTCAATATAGTCTTTTTTCGTTTTAACCGTTTTTTACATTAAATTTATATATGTGTTATATTCATTATGAATATGTATGCATGTCCCCGGGTGTCCACATTCGGTATGAATAACAAAGGTGAACGTTCAATCACTATTCTTGATGAATAATACAGTATTCAGGATGAATAATACAACATTCAGGATGAATAATACACAAATTCATGATTAATGTATTATTCATCATGAATCGTGTATTATTCACCCTGGATGTTGTATTATTAATCATGAATGATACATTATTTATGATGAATAATATATGAATGACCCGTGAAGGTGTAGACACATGGCACACTATCTTTTGTTTCCTAATTCACAACCGAAAATTGGTTTAATTCATCATGAATATGTATGTGTATCCCCGGATGTCCCACATTCAGTATGAATAACAAATGTGAACGTTCATTCATTATTCATGATGAATAATACAATATTCAAGATGAGTTACACAACATTCAGGATGAATAATACACGAATTAATGAAGCGTGTATTATTCACCCTGAATGTTGTATTATTCATCCTGAATGATACATTATTCATGATGAATAATACATTAATGACCCGTGAAGGTTTGGAGACGTGACGCGGTCTCTTTTGTTTCCCGGTTCACAACCGAATTACTCGATAAGTTCTCGATTCGTCTTGATTGATGTTGGGTTACGGTGCTAAAAAACGCGATGCCTTACGACGCTGAAGAAAGTGTTGAAGAAAGTGATGTAGAGTTACATACTTACGGTGTCAAGGTGTTGTACAGACTTGAACGTACATAAATATTCATAATGAATATAACACATATATAGCATTTCACGTAAAAAACGGTTAAAACAACAAAAAGACTATATCGAGATGGATGTCATATCGAAGAGCATGAAATCCTGATTTCTCTGATATAATTTGTTTAATTAAAATATTAGTAACTTTTAAGATAATTTGTTTTAAACTTTAAGTGGGTAAAAATTTTGAAGTAAAAAAGAAAATAAAAAGTCAAATATGGTAGGCGTGAGTTTAAATTATCTTCCATTTTTATCCCTAAGCATCTTCAAATTAAAAACTCTATTTAATACGAGTTGTTGGATCAATAGAGATAGAGTGACTGAGATTTGTCCTCACGTACACAATGAAAATTGAGTTTTCATTTGAACTTTCTTATATATATATATATATATATATATATATATATATATATATATATATATATATATATATATATATATATAGCCTTAGGTTCATTTGCAAATGTATGAGAAATAGAGAAATGATCATAGCCCTTTATCTGGTCAACATTTGCGGCTTTAACTGTGAAACAACGAATAATTCCTTGTGTGGTCTGTAGAAAATAGAGGGGTAGTTTTGTAAAATACGCGGGACAAGTTCATATGTGAACCTATGTGATTCACATATGAACTATACGTTCATATATGAATCAGTTAATTAGTTCATATGAGAATCAGTTAATTAGTTCAACTGATTCACATATAAATCTACAGTTAATTAGTTTATATGTGAATCAGTTAATTAGTTCATATATGAATCACAAATGTTCATATATGAATCAGTTAAAAAAGTTCATATGTGAATTACACTGGTTCACATATGAACATATAGAACATATAGTTTATATATGAATCATACAAGTTAATATATGAACTCGTCCCGTGTATTTGTAAAAATTACGAAACTATCATTCTATTTTTGGAATGGACGCAACTTTTGACCAACCAAAGCCGCAATTGTTGACCAGTCAAAGACGCAATGTTTGACCAGTCAAATTCGATCTTGACCGAATGAAAGACTAGGATTATTTCTTTATTTCTCAGACATTTATCATTTATAGAGGGAGGATCATGCGAGAAATAATTAATTTGCATGAAGGCGAGAAGAAAATATGGACCACATAATCGGTTAGTTAAAAAAAACCATAAATAAAAAAATGGAAAATAATTTTTAAAAGGGTTTAGGGTTTAGGGTAATACCGTCTTTGTTTTTTTTCATACTATTTTTATTTTCCAGAGAATCCTATAATTTAGGAAACGATAATCATGGATTTATAACTTCCTTTTTTATTATCATAATTGATTTGTTCATATATTTTTATTCATATTTGTTCCTGTTTTTTTTCGTTATTCACAATGGATGAAGTTGATTTTGGATCGATGGAAGAGGAAATTGAGTAAGTCGATGTTTTCATAGATTTCATGTTTTCTGATGAGTTTTTAGACGTTTACATGCAAGACGACGGTTGTTCGAGTTTTGGTGCGACAGAAGTCCAATCCAGTCTGAGTCCAGTCAAGCGAGGCGTTGAGGAAGGAAGTGGTGAGTTTAGATTTTGTTAGCATGCTTGGTAATTTTTGTGAATTTGGTTTGTGATGTAGTCGTGATTTTGTATTAGGATTTTTGATGTACTGGGTTATGAATACAATGAATGTACCCTAAAATTTATTAATATATGAAGCAGTACGTTCGTGTTGTATTAACATATGAAACAATAACCCTAATTTATTCGAATATTGTAAAATAAACCTAATTTATATATTTTTTCTATTTTTTGTATCAAACCTTTGTGTAGTTATTGTAGTTTGTCGTTTTGTGATGTAGTCATGATTTTGTATTAGGATTTTTGATGTACTGGGTTATGAATACAATGAATGAACCGGCTCCTTACATTGTACATTCGTTGTACATAGTAACCTTGTGTTACTGACAGACATTCCTAACTGTTTCATTTGTTGATTCAGGGTTACCACGTTCATTATGTCTGAATTTGAAAAGATTCGGATATATATCTTTCATGAATTGACGACTCTCAGATCAAAGCGCGCCATCTGTCAAAAGGAAGATTGTTTTTTCGAATACAAAGGGGGTGATCAAAGTCTGTGCTGAAATTGATGAAATTTTGATGATCATGATGCTCTCAATCATCAAAAAGGGGGAGAATTTTACAAAGATCAATTTCAAAGCTATGAAGATTTGACAAAGTGAAAAATGCTTCCGCTGATTCAAAGTCAAAAGATTCTGAAGAAAGTTTGTTCAAAGATAAATCAAGATTATCTGTTAAAGTTTGTTTTCTGAAGACAATTCAGAGATCACAAATGATGAAGATACAAGTTGTTTCAATGTCTACTCAAAGTTTCATCAAAGATGTTTCAAAGTTCAAAGTTCAACGATGTTTCAAGAAGTTCTGATTCGCATTCAAGGCATGTTGATTTTAAAAGCTTCAAAGTGCAAAAGACTTTCCAAGATTCTTCAAAGGCTGAAAGAGTAAAGACTGTGAAAGCTTTAAAGTTCAAAGTTAAAGAGACAAAAGCTGAAGAATCAAGAGCTGAAGATCTGTATCAAATTTTTATTAAATCTTGAATACAACGGGGGAGATTGTTAAGTCTAAATATTGTATCCAAGATTTAATAGGAAAGTCAAAGATGTAAAAGTCAACATTGTCATTGTAATAGGATGTCAAAGTTGTGTTTAGTTTTACTTTGTGGTTAAGTCTTTGTAATAGTTTGGTAGTATAAATAGGAGTTTTGGTTTGTAATTCTTGTAAGCACTTTCATTGTAATATTTCAGATTTGAGAGACGTGTGATATGAAGCTTTCAAGATCTACTTTCTCTCTGTACTCTCTCTCTCTAGACTTTCATGTTAATCTTGTGAGAAAAGCTTGATAGATTGGGATTTTATCATTCACAGAACCCTCAAATTTATTAACATATGAAGTGGTACGTATGTATTAACATATGAAACAGTAACCCTAATTTATACGAATATTGTAAAACAAGCCTAATTTATATTGATATGTTATTTTGTTATGAAACCTGTGTAGTTATTGTAGTTTGTCCTTTTAAAAGCGACACGTGGGTTTTACGTTTGAGTGCTTTATATGTCACATATATTGTTTGAGTGTTTAATATGTGACATATATGAAACTGTCGTTTTTGTGAAGTTTTATCTAGGTTTATTGTATGCAATGATTATGTTAAGTAAATGGTTGTGGTTAACGTTGATAATAACTTTTTTTTTGTTTTAGACAAGCATGAATTTTTTGTTTCTCCGGAGGCACCAAATATTGGAAGTAGATGATAGCGCGAAGATAGGTTTGGGTTCTGAATTACCATCTATTGAAGCAGTCGATTCTGCTTATAGGAAGTACACTGAACACGCTGGATTTGATGTTAGGCAATCAAATAAGAAAAAGAATAGGTATGGTGATGTGCAAACCCGCTATCTTTTATGTAGTAAGCAAGGTGTTCCTGCGAAGAGGGAGTATGATTCGCAAAATATGTGTGTAGGTGATCGTAAGTATAGAAATTCAAATGTGAAGAGATCAGGGTGTAAGGCATGTATAAAATTTGTTTAAGGAAAGAGGATAGTTGTTATGTTGTTTATAAATTTGAGGATAGGCACAACCATTGTCTATATAATCACGTAGACAAGAGTCTTTCTCGTTCTAAAAGGCAAATGCAATATACGAATTATAGGAATGTGTATAATGCCTCATCTGCTTGTATTGGTTGGTCTAAATCTCACATGATTCAAGCGGCGTTGAAAGGGGGTTATGAATACGTTGGTGCGACTTCGGTTGATTATCAGAATGCTAGGAGGGATATGGGCACCTTTGTTGGCAATAAAGACGCTCAGATGTTGGTTGATTTATTGGCGAAACGTAGGACTGTTGTGCCGGATTATTTTTTTTGAGTATTTGGTTATCGAAGGTGAGCTGCAAGCGATTTTTTGGGCAGATGAGATTGCGAGGTTAAATTATAGAGAATTTGGGGACACTATATCATTTGACGCGACTTATCGTACTAATAAGTATGTTTTCGAATTTTAATTTTATATTTGTTTTTGAACTAATTTTTATGGTATTTTACTTTTATTTTGTCATGTAGGCATGCAATGAACTTTGTCCCTTTCATAGCTATTGACAACCACAAAAGGTTAGTTGTTGTGGGATCTGCTTTGATTAGCCATGAAAATGTCAAAAATTTTAAGTGGGTTTTGTCTGCTTTTTTGAAAGCACATGGTAAGCAACCTTCGTTTGTAATAACTGACCAATGCGCTGCTATGAAACAAGTGATTCCTTCCGTATTTTCTGAAATGAAACATCAGTTATGCATGTGGCATATTATGAAGAAACTTCCTGGGAAGGTTGGTTTTTTATTGTTATTCAAGCATATATTTTTTGTAGAGTAAATTCAAATTTGGATTTTCTTAATATTTTTAATTTTATTCGCCTGATCTTCATGCCAATGTGTCTTTTAAGAAAAGATTTAATAAGTTGGTATGGAACACACATATGAAACCCGAAGAATTTGAGAATGAATGGCATAATATAATAGATGATTATGACTTGCATGCGAATGTTTGGTTGAAAGACATGTTTGAAATTAGGGAGTCATGGATTCCGGGGTACTATAGGGATGATCCCATGTCAGGTTTGATGAGGACGACTTCTCGATCGGAGAGTTCGCATGCATTTTTAGATTATATACATCATATTCAAATGCTTTGGTTAAGTTCTTGCACGCTTTTGATGGTGCAATTGAGAGGCAAAGGAATAAGCATCGCACTCTGGAGTTTGTTACTAGGAATACGTTCCCGAGGTGTGTCACCCCATTGTTGATTGAGCGGCATGCATCGGAGGTTTACACGCGCACGATTTTTTTTGTGGTTCGAAAGGAAATTAGGAAAGCTGCCTTTTATTGTGGGTTGGTGCTGGTTGGTGAAGATGATGATATTAATACTTACCGAGTGTCACAAGAACATGAAATCTATTACGAAATTTTCATACAATGTGAGCATTTCAAGTTATTTACCATTTTAGTTCCATTTTTTTAGTTAATTTATGTTTTGATGTGATTAGATTGGCTTACGGTTATCTATTACGAAATTTTCATACAGTGTGAGCATTTCAAGTTATTTACCATTTTAGTTCCATTTTTTTAGTTAATTTATGTTTTGGTGTGATTAGATTGTCTTACGGTTTTCTTTTCTTTTCATAGGTTGTGCATGACACCGAGTCGAATAGTATGAAATGTGAATGCAATTTCTACATCCGTAATGGTTATATGTGTCGTCACATGTTCAAGGTGTTATTGAACGATGATTATGATGCAATTAGTAAGATGTTCATTTCCCGTCGATGGACCAGATCTCTAGTTCTTGTTGAAGTTCAAGTTGCTCGAGCTAGGTATGGTGAGGTTGATGTCGAGAAAGAGTGTTTGTGTAACACCCGTAAATTGGAGATTTCCTCAAGTAATAATTCGGGAGTCGTTTGTCTTTTGGGGCGAAAAGATGCCGAGAAATCAAGTGAGTTTTGCTATGAAATCATCGAGGATCGAATTAAGTGCGAAAGACGCGAGAAAAAGTGGGTTTTGGGTTGCCACAAGTTGCTACGCGACTTAGGGTCGCGACATAAGTCGCGTAACTCACTGGAAGTGAGTCTTTGGAGAAACGGGAGACTTATGTCGCGACTTAAGGTCGCGGCATAACCCGCGGGACGCACTGTCAAGCTAAAAGCCGATTTTTCAGCCATAGCCTCATTCCTCTCAATCCCAAAACCCTAGATTTCTTCCCTCTTCTCTCCCAAACCCCAAATGTCGAACCCTAACTCATTTTGAGGATTTTTCCCTTTGAACTATATGATTCTTCACCATCTAGCTAGTGGGATCTTGAACCACAAAACCACCATCTTCATCCTCCTCATCAAGTTCAATGTTTGGGAGCTCGGGATGAAGAGTTGGAAAGGGTGTCCTCGGAAAGTCTCATCACTCTTAACGATAAGCTTTCTTGTAGTAAAGTTATAAATGCTCCATTAATGGTCTCTTAGTGTTTGATTTCTCAAATCTCGGATTTGATGGTTTTGGGGAAACTAGGGTTTTGATCATGTCGAGGATGTTAGTAAGTAAAGTTTGGAAAATGTTTCTAAGTGGTTTGGTATGTTTGGATCTAGGTTTTGGAAGTCCTCGGCTTGAGGATTCAAGCGGACTTCAAAAGAGCTCGTTGGGTGAAACCTAGATTTAGCCTAAATCTAGCAAGGTGAGTTCAAGTTGATTTGTGAAAACGGTGTACATGCCAAAATGCTTATTTTAAAAGTGTTTGTGTTTTACAATAAATTGTTAACTGATGATAAGTTCTGGTTATTTGGGTATATTTAACTTTACAAACTTATTTAACACGCATCTTTGAGGTTTTTGGGCATTTTGATAAATAAATCATGTTAACGTGTTTCTTTGATGATGTGAGAGATAAATGGAGGTCGTTTTATATATTTGTCCATTTGGGGCATACGATTTTATAAACCGTTGGAAAATGCATATCATGGTACTATGAGTCGTTTTGGGTATCACGAAAAGAATAAGCTCATTTGGAAAACGTTTGTTTCAACCAACGAGGAGTTTTGGGTTATTTACACTTGAGTCGTAGTATTTTCATAAATGTTGGTCAAGCGTGTTTTGATGTTTATATTGGCGCCCATTGGAGATTTACGTAATTGTTGGGTCTTTATGTCGGATTTCGGCTTTGTCAGGACTTTGGGACTTTTGTCCGGTTTAATAACCTAAGTGGAGCTTTGGGGTGTGAGTTGCATTTATTGCATTTTATTTTGGAGAATACATGTTTTGGGTGCGTGAGTCATTCTTTTTGAGTCATGTATTTTAGACAGTGTCGCATTGGATCCATAGGCACGTGAGTCAGTTGTATGTATCGGTGAGGACTCTTGGGATTCTCACCTTGGGAAATAATGTCGTGTTGGCATTGGTGTTGTCCCGGTCGTTTTGTGGAGAGGAACCTTTATAGGTTGTACTCCGGGACCTTGGGTTTGGAGTTTGATGTTCTAATTCTTGTGCACGAGGGTTAGACATCATGTGTTATCAAGTACGAAGTTGAGGTTCCTATCTTGACTGATAGGGATTAGGCACTAAGGGTCAGTGGGAACCCCGAGGATGAAACTCCCTAGAGACCGAACAGGCAATAAGATCGCATATCCTTGAGGTGTAGCTCGGCAGAGCAGGCAATAAGGGATACGGTGTGGTGGAGACTTGAAATATAGTCATGACTGGAGGTGTAGCTCGGCAGAGCAGGCAATACGGTCACGATCTGAGGTGTAGTTCGACAACATAGTTATGTGGTTTAACTTTGTGTTCCGCCACGTACAATGGAATCGGGTATCCCCCGTCACCGGAAGGTGCTATTTGGGTATTTTATTTGTGTCATTTTATTATCCATGTTTTCGGTGACATTTTACTTATGGGGATTTGTTTATTCAAGATTTATGGGTTGTGTTTTATGCCCCGTCCACGTTTGAAGGGTTTCGAGAAGTAAAGTTTTATTTCATATTTTTATAAATTAAGAGCTATGCTTACTATTCACGTTTTGGTTGTGTTTGGGATTAAAGTGATCTTTACGAGAGAAGGTTCATGCTGGGTTCTTTGTTCTAAAGATGTACTTTTGAAAAATGGTGTCGTTTGTTGTTTAAAGTAAATCTGTTAGAGGGTCTGTGATTTAAACTACTTTATTTCCCTTTAACAAATATAGTTATTTCATGTTGTAAACTCTTGAACTCACTAGGCATTAGCCTAACCTTTTTATTTGTCGGCATGTGCATCAGGTTCCGGATGGGGGAAGAGGTTCTAGCGTTTTGGTGAAGTGTTGAGTGCTAAGAGTTTGTGCAAGGGTGAGTAGCTTGATGAAGTCTTCCGCGTTAGTCGTTAATAAGAGCAACTGATATTTTGGGGTTTTAGTAACACCCGACTTTGATTAGTCTTCCTGCGAGATTTGACCTTTTAGTTGTTAAAGTTAAATCCAATATTCTTTTGAGGTGTCTCAAGTGATGATTGTAAAATAGATTATATCATTTTTGTTATATAATTTGGAAGTTTTAAATTAGTTGCTCTGTTCTTTTTTCGAGGGTGTTACAGTTTGATCAATGACGTATATGCGAAAGTAGATTTGCTCGTCAGTCGGCTCAAGAACGGTAAAGGGAAGTTGAGTTTGTTTGGTGAAACGCTAGATAAGATGAAGGTCGATTTTGATGTTGAGAATATTATTAGTTGTCCTTCGAGGGATAAAGTTGAGGCTCTTAGGGAGTGTTACGGGGTTGATGTTCCAGTTGATGTTGAAATCCTCCCCCCCCCCCTCCCCCACGCGCTAGTATTCGGAACAAAGGTTGTGGCATTGGGAAACGTTTGGTTAGTGCGTTGGAGAAGGCGAAGATGAAGGGTAAGAGGTCGAAACGGATGTGCAAGATGTGTAAACAAATGGTGAACCATGATTCCCGAAATTGTCCCTTTTGTGGTTCTAGTGGTTAATTTTTGTTAGTTTGATGTGTTTTTATTCAGTTTGTCTTTTTGGACATGATTTTGAAGTTTTTAGATTTAATGATGGTTATTTCACATTTACTAATAATATTAGAAAGTTTAATTTTTGGATGTTGTAATCTTTTAATTTTGAGCAAGTTCGTTTATTTTATGTTTGGAATTTATTCAGTTTGTTTAAATAATAATAATGTTTGTTTCTATTGGAACTTACCTTTTTTATAGTTTAAGTTTTTTAGTAACGTTGGAAAAAAATTTATATAATGATCTGCATTAAATGTTTTTTTATGTCAGTTTATTTTGTAATTATGTTTTGTATTTGTTTTATTTTTGGAAAAAAAAATAACAAAACTAGACGTGTAAGTGTACATGAGTTATGAAACTGCAACCGTATTTTTTACGCTTTTTAATTACTATTAAATGCACAATATTGTAGTGGTGGAACGTGGCCTGGTGGGACGATGTCTGTGGATAGTGATGATATTTCATCGGTCAGAAGCCCTCCTCCTCCGCCACTAGATCATGTGCCGCAAGCTATGCTTAGGTCGTTGGTGAATCCTAACCATAGGTTGTTGGAGGAGAACATGAGGCTACAGGCTCGTCTGGAGATATACCAAGCTAAGATGGAGCGCAAAAAGAAGAAGTTGGAGGATGCGAGGATGTTGGAGAGACCGAGGAAAAAGGACTACGATGATTTGACCCAGAAGCTGTGGGACGAGAAGTTGGTGGTTCAGAAGTTGGAGAAGATTGTGAAGTATCTGAAAGGAAGGTGTCCTTGCAATAGGTAGAATATCATGGTTTTTTTTGGGGGGGTTTTAGGTGGTTTTTGCATGTTTATAAACTTAGTTTGTGGGTTTTGGGGAATGGGTTTTTTTGCTTGATGATGGTGTATGCTTGGAAGATGGTAGTTGTGGTTTCATATCTTGTTGGGTTAATGTTGGAAGATGAATGTAAGTTTTACAAGTAATGGAAATGTTATGATGTTATTAAGTTTACTTTGGTTTTGGTATTACAAATTTTCATAGTTAATTTTCGGTTTTTATGTTATTGTGAATTTGTACGTTGCATTTTTTTATGTGGTTTTGTTTAATATTTGTGCTTTATTAAGGTTTCTTTAAGAAAGTTGATTTGTTTTTCAAAGTGTGGGTTTACGTATATTTTGCAATATTGAATATATTTTCCATTAATATGCGAATTATATGAAGATTTCCAACTGTTGTTTCATGTGATGTTATATTACATAATGTTTGATTGCTAAAGTTTTTTTTTATATTACGGGAGATTCAAGTAAGTGAGTGTGATGGTAAGTATTTATTTAATGTGATTTAAATTACCTGCCCATGTACTCCCCTTTGGAAATCATGAAACATTGTATATTCCATTTTTAAAAAAGAATCAAATGGTGGTTACAAGGAAAAAAACCAAATGCGAAGTATTTGGGTGTGATCATTGTTGGGTATGAAATAAAGTACCTTTTGGTATTTTGTAAATTGTTTTTCAATTTTTAAAATTATTTTTAATCGAATTATCGTTGACTTCAAATACTAACAACAATAGTAAATCCCTAACACTTATATTCCATTGATGTTTAACGCCAAAACAAAATATATGAAAGAAAGTTCAAAGCACAAAACAGTCGATAAATCACATGTCCAAAATACCGAGAACGATGTTTTTAATCCTAATAAACGTGAAACAAACGCATATGATAATGCCTTTAGAACCTCTTAAGTCTTGCCTTTCGAGTGGTTTCTGCACGTTCCAGAATTTGTGACCGTGTACCCTTGTCAAGATTGTAGAACCGTTTGATTTCCAAATCGACATATGAGCGTCGTTGGTTTCGATCGGATAATAGGATCTTTGTCGCGAATTTTTTGCGAAGGTTTTCGAGCTGCTTGTCTTGTGATGGACCTTCTTTTGCTAGTGCCATGTGCCATGTTCACACACCCCCGCCCATGTATGTCTCCATATGTCGTATTGCGAACACTCCGCAATCGACGAAATTTTTTCGTGTTCTCCATGGCATTTCCAATCGCACCTTTTATGCGCCCTCAAACCCCTTGCTTGCTTGGTGTCCTACATTCTTTAGGTGGCGGACCAACATCAATTGCTGCATATTTGTAATGTTGTTATTTAAATAATTTCATATTATATGTTTTATAAGATAATGTAGTTTGATGTAAAGGGCCTTACCAAGATGTGCACGTTGTAGTGGTAGAGGTTGTCGATGTCTCCGTCTTGTGCGCTATTGTCTAGAATCTCCACAACGTGTGTTTTGAGATTGAATACGACGCAGAAAAAATGTACGCGGCTAATGAGTGGGAAGAAAACATGTGTATCGATGTTAAGTATTTATGAATAACATATTATTTGAAGCGAAATAATCTTTATTTAATCAAGCAAGGAGTTTGATACCAGATCCAAGCTTTTCATTTCAATGATATCTTCGTTGTAGTGTGTTGCATGTGCCAGATTCCGTGAAAACCAGTTGAATCTTTTGCTGAAATTGTACATGTCAAACAGCAAAACTCCACCACCCTGCACTGTATGATTTTTAAACTTAGTTGCATATATGTTATGAAAGTTGAGCATACAGTTTAGATCTTACCAAAACTGTTGTTTTGAAGAAAAACCTTCGTGGCGAATCCCGGCTTCTGTACCTCTTCTCATAGTTCAGAATGTCAACCCAACCGTCTATCACGTTTATGAAGATGTGCTCCTTTGCTGCCAAGCTCTCTATTGTTGTCCTTACGATTTGTCGTCCCGTTTTTTACGAGTATAATATGTCACTGTGATGCAAGGTAACAATGTCAGTATGTATGTTTCATAAAGTTATGTAATTCAAAAACCCTTTTTTTAATTGCTTTTTAGACACGAATAATTCTAAATGAAATAAATTCATGTTTGGTTATTTTAAGCTTACTCTGGTCCTCCAAAGGCTGCTAGACAGAAATCATGAACTTTTCTTTCTTCGGATGTTACTGATTTTCCGAGTAGAACCTGTCGTTTCACGTATGGTGTACGCATTTGGTCTCCGAGCTTCAATTCTCGTTTACTTGGTTTCGGTGGACACTCTTCATTTGGCAATTTTTCCTTCCCTTTAGTGTCTCCAGTTTTGTACAAATCTGATGCGAGTGGGCTGATTCAAAGGTTGAAACTTGGTGCCGGTGTATCACTTGCGTGTGTATGTGATCCTATTTCACTTGGTACTGGCTGTTTAGATGCATCGTTTGATTCGGATGTATCGTGACATGATGTGGTTTGTTGCTTTGATGATTCAACCGACTTCTCGACGATTGCTTGGTCTATTAGATGGTATGTTGTTGGATTGTACCATATCTGTGAAAGTGTCTGGATATCCTCCAGCGATGCATTGTCACTGAAGTCCAGCTTTGTTGGTGTAACGATTATTGGTTGATGATCACTCTTATCGGTTTCGTCATCACTTTCCATTGTTGCATCGTTCTGAACTTCATCGTCACTGCTTGAATGAACATCATCTTGTGTTGTATATTCCCTTAACAGACTTTCCAAACTATCTTTGTAGTGTTCGAAACATGGTTCATCTGGGAACATGTCTCTTGCCTCATTAATTAACTCCTCTACGTCCTATTTAGTTGCGTAGATCATATTGAAGTTTTTATCGATTATCTCAATGTACTCCTGCTATAGTATGCTGTCGATTATTGATAAGTTAATGCGTTTCTTTTACGAGATATAATTTTCTGTTTTAGAGATTACCTTTTTCAATTCTTCCTCATCATACTCATTGTCGTACTCAATGACAGGTTCTTCATAATCTTGGTCCACGTGTTGCGGCACTTTATGCTGTGTTGGTTCACTACATTCCACCTTCTGATTGCCTACTTCTGTAATCTGCTCCTCAGTTTCTGTGTCTGCAAGCTCAGGTGCGCTTGATCGAGCTTGTACAGATTTGGCAATATGTAGTCCTCCCTGGCGTTGTCCGGCCTTCAACCGTCTTCTGAGCATTTCCATATTCCATGCATGCAGAGGAATAATCTTGCGGTCAACGTCACCTTCTGCCCACATTGTTGAGTCTACGTACATGAGCTGTGAAAGAAAAAGTTACATTGGCCGGAAGCAATTGTTATGTAAACTACATAAATAAATTTCAAATATAGCGAGTTGTGTGATTATGTAAAGTTTTGTTATGAAGCAGTGTGGGAAACATTACCGTTAGGAGTGATAACGAGCCTGAGTAGAAGTTGTCGTACGTGTCGCGACACCACCTCCGCTTGCTTCGCTTCAAGCAGTCGAAGATATATCACGACCAATTGATGGTCTTGATCATGTTTGTGGAATCGATTTTTGACAGGAATTGAATGTGGCAACATCCCATTAGGCTACATTCTCCTAGTGCGTTTATGAACAACGCCAAAAAGTTCAACTTGAATATATCCCCCGAATCGTCTATTTTGACTATGCATTTGGCTATTTCCGAAGGTCTCATCTTTTCTTTTTTGAATTGCTTCATCCATTCTTTTACCATAGTTAACTTGTTGTTCTCAATGGTAATAGATTCCAGGTCCAAGCCCCCAATGGGTATACCCAGGATTTCGTGTACTGTGTTCTCGGTGATCTTCATCGATGATCCTTGCAATCGGAGCTCCATTGCATCCGTGTCTAAGTTGTCAACTACGAAGTATCCAAGCATAGATGGTCATCCGTCCAATGTCATACTGAGTAATGATTCCAGGCCCATCTCCCTAACTGCTTTTGCTTGGTTATCCTTTAGCTGCCCTATGGTGTCATGTAGCACCATCAGTGATGTGTGTGTCCGTATTCCAACAACAGTTATGTTCGGATTATGCTTTTTTGGCTTCTTCACATTCGGTTGCGCCTTCTTATTAGTTGATTCTTTTCCTTTTGTTAACCTTAATGATGACGTTACAGTAAAGGTCGTGTTAATGATATCGTATATTTATAACTAACTAGTAATATGTTTTCCAACGGACCTGTTTGCTTAACCTGAACTCTGCTTACAAAATCATCGTTGGGGTCGTTGTTGCTTAAAGGGTCTGTGAAGCAATATAGGCAGGTTAGATATATATCTTGCTTGTGAAATTTTGTTTTTTGTTGAGGTGTATTTGATTTTTGTTAATATGATGTATGCATAACTAACCTTTTCCGTATGGTATTTGTTTTTCCTGGAAAGTCACCCGCTTCGAAGAGCTGCATGTTGTTCTCCGTTCATCGCTGACCAGGTTGATTGTTGGGATGATTTTCATCTCCTTGTTGTTCATGTTATTTCGTTCACCTACGCAAATTGAAGTTATTGTCCCATTTTTTACACGAGTTAATTTGGGATGATGTAGTTCATTTAATTAGTTACCCGGTTTGTTCGATTGCAATCCGGTGGCATCCTTTTTCACATTTATTGAACTGCACATGTCCAGCTTTCTTAGTATGCTTTTCAGGTCTGAAGACAAGAGAATTTTTTTGTACTTAGTTGTATTATGAATCTGATGTGATGTGTGGGTGGCATTTTATGTGTAAATAGACAATAAAATTTATGGATGCTTAGTCAAAATAATTTGTGTGTACTTTCATTTTAACACAAAGTAGCTAAGCTTTAAAATAAAAATCTATGTACATGCAAAAGAAGTTCCTAATTTATCTAATTCATACCTGAGCCTGTTGGTGTCTTCTTATGAACAGGAGTATCCCTAACTGGCACTGTTTCAAATTGCATATGATTTCATGATAAGTGTAAGTTAATATCAATGATACTTGTTTTAACACCCCGAATTCTGAGATCCGCGTATTATTCTTTCTTATTTTGGAACCTTATCATTGTTGGAAATTATTAGTATATTATCGAGCCTTTCGGATTTAAGCATCGTGAGTTGGAAACCATCAAAATTTGGGAAGGTTGGGGTTGCTCGCGATTGTGCCCGCGAGAGTGACAAGATGTCACAATCGCGAAGGGCACTATCGCCGGAGGTCATGTGGCCACAGTACAATTCTCGCGATTGTGCCCGCGAGAGTGACATGGTCACAATCGTCGGGGCACTATCGCCCAATCTATACCGTATGTGGTGAGACGCTCGCGACCTTGTTCGCGATAGTGACAAATGTCACTATCGCCGACGGGTGATTTGAGTATAAAAATGCCAAGTCGCGATTTTTAGCCATTTGTGACTGATTCTAGGGTTTGGAAAGCGATTTTCTCTGCTGAACTTAGGGGTGGCAAAAAGTGACCCAACCCATCAACCCAACTCAAAATTAGCAGGTTGGGTTGAGAATTTCAACCCATTTAAGTTAGATGGGTCAACCCGCCTAACCCATTTATTAATTGGGTTTGGGTTGGGTTGAAAATTTCAACCTGTTTTCAACCTGATTTCGACCCATTTATAATATTACCTAATATTTTATTTTTAATTATTAATCAATATTTAATACAATTAATATTTTAATATAATTCTTAAAGATTAAAAAATAATTTCTATATTGAAAGTTGAAAGTTGAAAACCCTAATCGACTAAATCAGTAAATCGTATTCCTAATTTGAAACGCCATACGCCTCCAGCCTCCTCTCCTCCCTCTTCCCTCATACTTCTTCGACGCATATCTTCCTCCCTCTTCACCGGCGACTCCTCTCCTCTCCCTCTGTTCCACGGCGACTCCTCTCTCTCTCTGTTCCACGGCTTCACGACGAGTTAAGTTCCATTGTTCACGGTAAACTTGTAATCTTAACTTGATCGACTTCAGTTCCATTGTTCGACTTCAGTTTTTAACTTGATATATATTTATAATCTTAACTTGATCGACTTCAGTTCCATTGTTACTTATATATATTTATAATCTTAACTTGATCGATTTCCGTTCTATTGTCGTGGAATGATTCAGTTTAAGCATTTTTATTTCATTAACAATTTTAAAATTAAATGGGCTAACCCAGGTTCAACCCATTTATTTAACAGGTTGGGTTGAGATAATCATAAATAGGTCAACCCACTACCAACCCATCAACCCAACAGGTTGGGTTGGGTTGAAAATCTTAACCCATTTAATTAAACAGGTTAGGTTGGGTTGAGATTTTCAACCCAATTAATAAATGGGTTGAACCCGAACCCAACCCAACCTGACCTATTTACACCCCTAGCTGAACTCAGTAAGTTTCCTCCCCTTAAAAACCTCTTTCCTCATTTATGGTGATTCTAGATCATTAATGGTAAACCTTAACACTTTAGGGAGTGTTGATAGGAAGCTCTCAAGTGGTTAATCATCTCATCTTCACCTCCTCCATTTCTAGGGCTTGGTTTCCTTTTTGGAAACTACAAAGGTGAGTTCATCCACTTTTACTAAACCTTATACATGTCAAATATGGGTTTTAAATGCCTAAGTATCTCCTTTTTCACATACTTGATTTATGGGTTTTGTACCAAATCTAATTTTTGGAGATTTTAGGGTTTATGGTAATTTTTATGAAATATGATTACGTGGGCTTGCTGATGTCACTAGTAACCTACCATGGCTTGGGAAAATGTATTTCAAAAGATGACTTTATTCATGTATCACTTATGGATTTTGGAAATGGTGCTCTTGTGGTTAACTGCTGAGAAGTTTGTATCTGAGAAATTATCATGGTTAAAGAGTAGGGTTTGTGATAGACATTTATGTTTTCAACCAATGATCGTTCAGTAAAGAATGGAAACCGTATTTGGGGAAAATCATTATTTGCGTCCTTTATGCATATTGGCATTTGTTGAAGTATTTGTTGGACAATGTGAGCATTATTTGGTTAAGTGATGCATTTGGGAGTCATGACCCCGTAATTGGTTTATTTTTGTTCCGGCGTTGGGACGACTAGTTTTCCACGTCGAGGCACGTAAGGTACCGGATGAGGTATAAGTCCTTCGTGCTCAGGTATTACGATATTGGATAAGGAACTCGATGTAGGAACCCTTCGGGGTTGAACTTGAGTTTCCGTGGGTGTATGTTTAAAGCCACTGAGTCTGACATCCCTTGCGTGTACCTTATTTGTTTATTGGCTTTACTGACACATCTAATGGCTTACTTTTGTGTTCCGTCATTCGTGTTAGTAAGCGGGTCTCCCCCGTTAACCCAAGAGGTATTTATTGTATTTCAAAGAGCTTTATTGTTATTATTACCATTATTGTTGTTGTATAACAAGAAACCCTTTTACTCACTTTTATGTTTGATTTCTTAAACTGCAAATGTTTGATCTCACTAGGCTTTAGCCTAACACTTTTTCTTAAAATGACATGTATAACAGGTCAGGTTTCCGGTGGGGTTCGTCGGGACTGAGCGGATAGCTTTGGGGTCAAGAGCGGTCTTTTTGGGAGATGTATAGACCGACGTTTTTGAATAGTGAACATACCTTTTGGAAGAATAGCAACACCCGATACTAATCTTTCTTATTTAAGTTAGATTATTAGGTTGTTAGTGTATTCTTCATTTGTTAATTTGTAATGATTATAGCATTGTTTCCCCGTTCTATCGGGATGATACTTTGGGATTAATTATAGCAGGTTTATACCCAGGTTTTTATCTATTTATAGTCGTCATATTGCAGAAATTTCGAATTTTTATTCCGCTATTTTTAGGGTGATACACTTGTGTTTGGTACTGCTTTCGTATGCATTGTATTACCACTGTGTGCAAATATGTCAATGATTTGTTGAGTCGTGATTTCGTGTGTGGGTAGTATTGTGCAACTGAAAAACGAAAATGTAAAGATAATGTTTCAAATACTTACCTGTCATTTGTAGCAGTTCATTAAGAGGTTTTGGTGTTCTAGCAGCAGTTAACCTTGTTCGTTTGGTTGGATGACCTACAACTATTTTTATATTTTTATTATGAAACATTTTCTTACTGTATGTATATTGTGACACAATTTAATAATTTCATACCTGGGATCTTGGATTCTATGCTTGCAGAATCACCTTTTCGCGCTTGTATCTATACATAAATGGATTTATTTAAAATTTTAAAACATTGTTATGCAATATATTTTTTTAACATATCTTCAGTTTATGTTATGAAACTCGTTCGTACCTTTTAAAGTTGGAAACATTACCATATTTGCTTCGTTGACCATTGTTGAGTCGAGTACGTTTCAGGCATGAAAACGTTAATTATGTTATCTTTAACAATTTTATAACTTCCAAAACATATATATTAGTTTGACAATCAACATCATACTAGTGATTAATGAATGACTAGAAGTTGCTAACTGGAATTTTGGATTCTTTGTCTGCATAATCCTTTTTCATGCTTATGCTTACAGAACCATTGAACTAATTTAAGATATGAAACTCATTGCCGCAAGGTATTGAACATATGAATTAACTCATTATTAAATAACATTTCAATGATTTTGTGATTAGTGTATGATATTTTACCTGGACTTTCCGATTCTTTGCTTGTACCTACACAACCATGGAGTTTTTGTTAGATAAGAGAAACTATTGATATGAAATATCATATTTGTTTAGATTACCGATTATGTTTCGTACCTGGTGACCCCATTGTCGTCTCTTCCTTGTTTTCCCCTGGTGTGTTTGCATCGTGTGAGTGATGTACACATTGTCAACATTATGAAAAAAATATGAATCTTTTATTTCACTAATGATTAGTCTACGAATCTAATACCTTCCTTCTTGTTTTCTTCGGTCTCCACATCGTCCAAACAAACAGGGTTGTCTGGGGTGTTTTTGAACCTGGAGAATGAAGTCAAGAGACGTATCCGTTCACTCTTTCTTCGTGCTATACAATTATTAGAAGTATTAGTGACTGATTTCATATATTTATATGGAACGTTGAAATTTTTTGAAACCCTAACCTCTTCGAACTGGTGGCGCGGTTTCTACCTCCATTTTTCACCAAGATTTCGTATGATTATCGTGAAATATTTTCTGAATTTCACAACTTTGGTTTTGATTTAGATAGAAACCGAACAGATTTTGTTTCCCCGTTTTAGTCGGAGATTGATCTCCGATTTCATGTAATCCCTGCAAAATCGTGTGTCCCCAATGTTTCCTAATCTAAACGAGAATGCATAATTCATTGTTTGCCCTTTCACCATTTTTTTAAGATGATCGTACCCTTAATTTCATAGCATATTTACAAAATTGCCACCGGTTTCATCATATTCGTCCGTTTCTCAAATCTACGGTCATGATTTGGTTTCACGGTTTACATGATTTCATTGGTTTACAAATTAAGGTCCCCCCCCTCTCTCTCTCTATATATATATATGTATGTGTGTGTGTGTATATATATATGTATGTATAGGCTATAGTGCAAACCAATACATTTGTACAAACTATACAAACCATTATATTAGAAAATAACTGAGATATTTATGGATAATAATCATGATTTATTAAATACGATTAAGATATATATGGAAGAGGATAAAGTTCATTTATTATGATCATGACATTGGTTAAGGAAACAAAATAAAATTAGATATTCATTAGACTAGATGGACGACTGAGATTAGTTTGTAAGTTTATACAAATAGAGGTGGTTTACATTTAATCGCTCCTCTCTCTCTCTCTCTCTCTCTATATATATATATATATATATATATATATATATATATATATAGGGGCATGTTCAAACGAGAAGCTAAACATTTTGCGAGAAGGCGAGAAGTGTTTAATCATATATGATACACAAGCTTAATCATATATGATTAAACACATGTTATATTGGCAATACATAGATGTTTAATCATATATGATTAAACACACCTACAGGCCGTGTAATCATATTTGATATCACACTTCTCGCCTTCTCGCAAAATGTTTAACTTCTTG
Source organism: Arctium minus (assembly GCA_954870635.1). Lineage (NCBI taxonomy): Eukaryota > Viridiplantae > Streptophyta > Magnoliopsida > Asterales > Asteraceae > Arctium > Arctium minus. The sequence goes on from OX941096.1 coordinate 47,694,308, forward strand.
CATGATCTTTCCCCTATATATATATATATATATATATATATATAGAGAGAGAGAGAGAGAGAGGTGGTTTCATTTACAAACCACTCTTATGATGCAAACTTTGCAACACTTCTAAATACCATTGATATCATCAATCAATGGCTGAGATTCAATTGAGTTATTTATGTTAATAAATTAATTAAAAATAGGAGAGAAGGGCATAATAGTACATTTCAATTCCAAATTCAAATAAGGAAATCAGATGATTCCTTTTTTATAAAAGGAAACCAAATTATTTTATTATAAAATCATCAATGTATTATTTAAAAAATAGTTTAACATAATAAAACCTTAATTCATCATTGACATAGTAAAACAATACGTAACCATGATGAAACTTTATTAAAATCATTGTGAAACATAGTGAAACCTTATTAAAATCATATTGAAACATAATGAAACAATTTTACCTCCAATGTAAGCTCTAAAACATATTTCATCATCTAGATGAAACCTTATTGCAACCCAGAGTGAATCATAATGAAACCGCGATGAAACCATGATAAAATATAATGAAACTTTATAGAAATCATCGTGAAACCATAATTATAAAAGAAAATAAAAAACAATGAAATCGGTGTTTACTTTTGAAAAAAAAAATCAAAACGTCACAATTTGGTATATATCCAAAAATAAGAAGAATTGAAGAAAAACCCATAATAAACAATTTATCGGTGTTAGATAATTCCATACACTTTTCCTGATTCATACTATGCATAAAGAAGAATATTCTCATTAATTAAACGAATATCAAAAAATAATAATTTCCATTAATAAATCGTTTACATCAAATGACCAAGATACCCTTGTAGATATTAAAAAGAAAAAAGAAAAGAAAATTATGTGATTGGTTGATTGGGGTTTGCAAAGTTAGGACGGTTTTCATATGATCGCTCCCCTATATATATATAGGGTGCGTTTCATTTGAAAACCAATCAATTCGTGGAAACTTTGCAAACCACTATTTTAGGAAACATTTTGTTAAGTTTCCTAATCTAAAGTCATGATTATAATAAATGAATCTTATCATCTTCCATATATATCACAATCATTATTAATGAATCATAACAGTTTTCCATAAATATATATATTGTTTCCTAAAACAATGGTTTGCAGAGTTTCCACGAATTGATTGGTTTTCAAATGAAACGCACCCTATATATATATATATATATATATATATATATATATATATATATATATATATATATATATATATACAGAAAGAGAGAGAGAGAGAGAGGAAAGTTCAAATAAAAACTCAATTTTCATTGTGCACGTGAGGACAAATCTTGGCCCCTCCATCTCTATTGATCCAACAACTCATATTAAATAGAGTTTTTAATTAAAATTAGATTAGGGTAAAAATGGAAGATAATTTAAACTCACGCATACTATATTTGACTTTTTATTTCTTTTTTAATTAAAAAATTTTACCCACTTAAAGTTTAAAATAAATTGTCTTAAAAATTACTAATATTTTAATCAAACAAATTACATAAAAAACGAGAATTTCGTGTTCTTCGATATGACATCCATCTCAATTTTTTTTTGTTTTAACCGTTTTTTACGTGAAATGTTATATATGTGTTATATTCTTTATGAATATTTATATATGTTCAAGTGTGTACAACACCACGACACCGTAAGTCCGTAACTCGACATCACCTTCTTCAATACTTTCTTCAACGTCGTAAGGCATCACGTTTCTTCTTCACTGTAACCCAATACCCATCAAGACGAATCGAGAACCTATCGAGTTTCGGTTGTGAATCAGGGAACAAAAGAGAGCGCTACACGTCTCCACACCTTCACATGTCATTTATGTATTATCCATCATTAATAATGTATCATTTAAGATGAATAATACAACATTCAAGGTGAATAATACACGATTCATGAATTCGTGTGTTATTCATCTTGAATGTTGTATAATTCATCCTGAATAATGTATTATTCATCATGAATAATGAATAAACGTTCACATTTCTTATTCATACTGAATGTGGGACACCCCAGGATGCGCATACATATTCATAATGAATTGAACGAAATTTCAGTTGTGAATCAGAAAACAAAAGAGAGTGCGCCATGTGTCCACATCTTCACGGGTCATTCATATATTATTCATCATGAATAAAGTATCATTCAGAACGAATAATACAGCATTCAGGATGAATAATACACGATCCATGTTGAATAATACATGAATCAGGAATTCGTGTATTATTCATCATGAATAGTGATTGAACGTTCACCTTTGTTATTTATACTGAATGTGGAAGCCCGATGACATGAATACATATTCATAATAAGTATAACACATATATAACATTTCACGTAAAAAAAAAGGTTAAAATAAACAAAAAAATATACCGAGATGGATGTCATATCGAAGAGCACGAAATTCTCATTTTTTTGATGTAATTTGTTTGATTAAAATATTAGTAATTTTTAAGATAATTTATTTTAAACTTTAAAGAGGTAAAAGTTTTTTAATTAAAAAAGAAAATAAAAGGTCAAATAGGGTAGACGTTGATTCAAATTTCCAATTTTGTCCCTAATCACTTCTCAATTATTGTTATTATATTTAAACCATTGATTAGTTTTCTACGTTTTGATCAATGGCTAATATTTGTCCTTACGTGCATAATGAAAAATGAGTTTTCATTTGAACTCACCCATATATATATATATATATATATAGGATCAAACGAGAATGCTAACTATTTAAAAGAATAAGAGAATAATTCTAGGTCAATCATTTTATTAAATCATACCTTCAATAATTAATTCTAAAAATAAATAAATAATGGTATAAAAGTAATTTAGTTATATAAAAGTTATTTTAGGAATTTATTTAAGATTCTACTTTTACTATATTTATAAAGTTAATATAATTTAATTTTTTATTAAATAAAATTTTTTATTTAATTCATTTAAATTAAACATATTTAATTTTCATCTAAAGAATTCTTTTTTATTTAAAGTAATATTTAAAAAATTATAATTTTCATAAAAATTACATGTGATTCATAATAAATTTTTTTTTTTAAATTTTTTTCTTAATCATACGTGATTTAAAATTTGAAAAACAATAATTCAAATTAAACATTGAAAAGAAAAAATAATGAAAACATAATCATATGTGATGTGTAGCAAAACACAATTAAAATTAATGTATAAGATCACATGTATTTCAAAACGTAATTCATAATTTTTCATTAAAATCACATGTTATTCACAATGAATTAACTTTTTTTTTTCAAAATGTTTTCCTGATCATATGTGATTTAAAATTTGAAAAATAATTATTCAAATTAAACATTGAAAAAAATAATGAAAACAAAATCATATGTGATCTGTAACAAAACACAATTAAAATTAATGTATAAGATCACATGTACTTCAAAATGTAATTCATAATTTTCATCAAAATCACATCTGATTCACAATGAATTAATTTTTTTTTTCAAAATATTTTCCTAATCATATATGATTTAAAATTTGAAAAACAATTATTCAAATTAACATTGAAAAAAAAATGAAAACAGAATCATATGTGATTTATAGCACAACACATTTAAAATGTATAAGATCACATAATGATAAATAAAAGAAAATTAGTGAGTCTTTTTTAAGAAAAAAATGTCGATTAATTGTGGATATCACATGTGATTTTTGAGAAAAATTGTAAATTTTTTTTAAAGAAACTAATTCAATAAAAATAAATATAATGAAAAACTAAATCACATTTATTTTAATGTTGTAAAAAGTTATAAAAATAAATTCATGAAGAAATACCTTAATTAAATTTGTTACATAATTTATATAAAAATAAATGAGTTTTCATATATAATAGGTATACAACAAATGACACATATGCCTTTTTAGGCGAATTTTAAGAAAAAATTTATTTAAGGTATTATTAAATAAAATAATTAGGTCAGAATTATTTTCTTATTTTTTTAAATAGGTATCATTCTCGTTTGAACACGAATCTCTCTCTCTCTCTTTCTATATATATATATATATATATATATATATATATATATATATATATATATATATATATATAGGGAGAGGTTCATTTGAGAAATGGTATATATATGAGAAATAGAGAAGTAATCTTAGTCATTCATCTGATCAACATTTACGGCTTTGACCGCGAAGCACCGAATAATTCCTTGTGTGGTCTATAGAAGGTAGAGGGGTAATTTCATAAAATACACGGGATGAGTTCATATATGAATCTGTATGAATCACAAAGATTCATATATGAATCTGTTAATTAGTTCAACTGATTCATATATGAATCTTTGTGATTCACAAAGGTTCATATATGAATCTTTGTGATTCACAAAGGTTCATATATGAATCTTTGTGATTCATACAGATTAATATATGAATCACAAATGTTCATATATGAATCTGTTAGTTAGTTCAACTGATTCATATATGAATCACAAAGGTTCATATATGAATCTGTTAAAAGAGTTCAGTTGTGAATTGCACTGGTTCATATATGAACATATAGTTCATATGTGAATTATACATGTTCATATATGAACACAGTTCGTGTGTTTTGTAAAATTTACGAAATTGTCCTTCTATTTTTGGGATAGCCGCAACTTTTGACCGGTCAAAGCCGCAATATTTGACTAGTCAAATCCGATCTTAACCATATGAATGACTAGGATTACTTCTCTATTTCTCATATATTTACCATTTCTCAAATGAACCAAACACTATATATATATATATATATATATATATGTGTGTGTGTGTGTGTGTGTGTATGTATAGTGACTTTTATCTAGAGCTTAATTTGGTGGTTGGGACAAGATCGAATTGTGTACGCTTTCATCATGTATGTTGTCTTTTTTGTTTCTATGTTTTTATTGTCTTACCAAAAATATTGGATATAATCATTACTTCATAAAATTATATATATTTGTATTCTATTAATATTGTTATTTTATTTATACGTAATAAAAATGTTTTATTTGAACATCGTTTGTTATATCATGTTAATAATAATAATAATAATAATAATACTAGTATTTAGTGTAGTTAAGTCAATAGGACAATCTCAATCGGTGTATTTAGAATTTGGTATTACATTTTACTTTTTAGATATTCAAATTCATAAAACAATATATGGAATTGGGTTGTTATTTTAATTATATTTTTATAATCATGTTTAATATTTTGATTTATTAGAGTCCCACATGATTTGGTTAGACATAGTCCACATAATATGTATATATATATCAGAACATTTCACCTCTTTGTAACATTCTTTTAGACAAAGAATGGTATTAGAGCTGACATCTAGATCCTCTTAGAGCTTGTTTGTTAACAGCTTAATAAGCTTAATGAGACTCACAGCTTATTAAGTCAGCTATATATGACTGTTTGGTAGTGGCTTAATGATATAGATAGTGGTTTATTCAGTAAGATTTCAAGGGGGAGCTTTATGCAGAAAGTCAAGTTTTTTTCCAAACCAGTCCCTCTCATTAAAAAACACGTTACTTCCATCTATGAAAAAACTCTCTCAAATAAAAACCTTCTAAATCTATAAAGACAGATTAATCCACACAGACAAATTTATCCATACAGAACTTAATGGAAAACCAACCAAACATCCCCTTAGTGACACGAAACACTATTTTGCCTCTGTTCTTAGCTACACTATTTAGAATTTGATTGAGAGGACGAGTTGCAGTTCCACTCTAATTCTCTTTTTATGGTGTCCCAACTCATAAATCGACAAACAATAAAACAACAATATTAATAATGGAGTATAATTTAATACCTTATATAAATATATATAAGGATGATTCATGGATACCAGATCGATCCCACCTATCAAAGAATTACTCAAATATCACATTGTGCATATTTTCTCATATTACAACCACCTGAATGCTCTAAACCAAAACCCTACCGCTGTGTTCTCTAATTTGGAGAGAAGAAAAAAAAGAAAGGGATGAAAAAGAAAGGAAAGAAAAAAATAATTTTTTTCATTTGTGTTATCGAAAGGGAAGGAAGAGGAAGGAAAGAAAAGAAAATAGTTTTCATGTTCTTGAACAGGAGAGAAAGGAAAAGAAAGATGTCATTTTTACAAATATACCCTATAAAAATATACTATTTATAGAGTGAATTGTGGATTTGGTCCCTGTGTTTTGATAATTTTTTTGATTAGGGTCCCTATGGTGTGTTTATTGTGGATTTGGACCTTGTGGTATTCAATTTGTCTTGGCCATGGCCTCTCTCTGACTAACACCTCCGTTAACTCTGTTAAATCAAGGACGATTTTAGCTATTTTGCTTAACTTTTGTCCTTTTCCTATAAAAAAAGTAAAAAAAACAATTTATACACACACACACACACATATATATATATATAGAGAGAGAGAGAGAGTGAGAGAGAGAGAGAGAGAGAGAGGAAAGTTAAAATAAAAACTTAAATTTCATTGTGCATGTGAGGACAAATCTCAGCCACTCAATCTCTATTGATCCAAAAAGTCATATTAAATAGTGTTTTTAATTTTAAGATGCTTAGGGGTAAAAATGGAAGATGATTTAAACTCACGTCTACCTTATTTGACCTTTTATTTTATTTTTTAATTAAAAACTTTTATCTAATTAAAGTTTAAAATAAATTATCTTAAGAATTACTAATATTTTAATCAAACAAATTACATCAAAAAAACGAGAATTTCATGCTCTTCGATATGACATTCATCTCGATATAGTTTTTTTTGTTTTAACTGTTTTTTTACATGAAATGCTATATATGTGTTATATTCATTATTAATATTTATGTACGTTCAAGTTTGTACAACACCTCGACATTGTAAGTATGTAACTCGACATTACTTTCTTCAACACTTTCTTTAACGCCGTAAGACATCGCGTTTCTTCAGCACCGTAACCCAACACCCATCAAAACGAATCAAGAACCTATCGAGTAATTCTGTTGTGAATCGAGAATCAAAAGAGAGTGCATCACGTCTCCACATCTTTCACGGGTCACTCATGTATTATTCATCATGAATAATGTATCATTCAGAATGAATAATACAATATTCAGGGTGAATAATTCACGATTCATTAATTCGTGTATTATTCATCATGAATGTTGTGTAATTCATTCTGTATATTGTATTATTCACCATGAATGATGAATAAACGTTCACATTTGTTATTCATATTGAATGTGGGACATCCGGGGATGTGCATACATATTCATAATAAATTAAACCAAATTTCGGTTGTGAATTAGAAAACAAAAGAGAGTGTGACATGTGTCTATACCTTCACGGGTCATTCATATATTATTCATCATGAATAATGTATCATTCAGGGTGAATGATACAGTATTCAGGGTGAATAATACAACATTCAAGGTGAATAATACACGATTCATGATAAATAATACATGAATCATGAATTCGTGTAATATTCATCCTGAATGTTGTATTATTCATCCTGAATACTGTATTATTCATCATGAATAGTGAATGAACGTTCCCTTTTTGTTATTCATACTGAATGTGGACACCCGAGGACATGCATACATGTTCATAATGAATATAACACATATATAGAATTTCACATAAAAAACGGTTAAAACGAAAAAAAAACTATATCGAGATGGATGTCATATCGAAGAGCACAAAATTCTCGTTTTTTTTGGTGTAATTTGTTTGATTAAAATATTAATAATTTTTAATATAATTTATTTTAAAGTTTAAGGGGGTAAATTTTTTTTAATTAAAAATAAAATAAAAAATCAAACAAGGTAGGCGATGATTCAAATTTCCAATTTTATCCTTAATCACTTCTCAATTAACCTTATTATGTATTAACCATTGATTAATTTTTAAGTTTTGATCAATGGTTAAGATTTTTGTCCTCATGTACACAATGAAATATGGGTTTTTTATTTGAACCCACCTCTATAAAACGATATCAAAATAAATAAAATAAGATATTATTGTATGATTTGATTTGTTTAAATTAAAAATCAATTATATTAAATTCGTTTTAGTTTTATGGTATGAAAACCTAGTTGAAGTTTTTATAGAGACTTATTCAATTTTAAGTTACAAAGATGATAGTATGTATGAATCTGTCATTTGGTTAAAATTTAAATAGTTGATTTTGATTTATTGAATGAAAGCAATATGAAAAACGGAACCCTTAATTTTTGAATAATAAAATTGTAGTTCATTTTTTTAGTGGTTTTCAATGATTTTGGTGTTAAAATATCGATAATAAGTTTTTACTTATTGCAACGATAAAAAAAGAACAATAAAATTAAATCGTTAAGTTCTTAACATAATTAATTTTTTTATTTAAATAAATTAATTCATAAAACCATGTTTTATTTTATTCGCTCTAAATAAAAAAGATAAGATATAATTTTTTTAAATTTAAATAAATTAAATCCTAAAACCATACCTTTTTCCACTATTACAATAAAACAATAAAATTAAGTCGTATTTAATATGATTAATTGTTTAAAAAATTTAAACAAATCATACAATAATATCTTATTTTATTTATTTTGATATCGATATATATATATATATGTGTGTGTGTGTGTGTGTGTGTGTGAGAGAGAGAGAGAGAGAGATTGTGTATGTGTGTGTGTGCACACACGTAAAATGTTGTTTTTACATTTTTATAGGAAAAAGATAAAAGTTAGGCAAAATGACTAAAATGGTCTTTGATTTAACAGAGTTAACGGAATTGTTAGTCAGAGGGACCATGGTCAAGACAAATTGAATACCACAAGGACCAAATCCACAATAAACATACCATAGGTACCTTAGTCAAAAAAATTATCAAAACACAGGGACCAAATCCACAATTCACTCTTCTTTATAATGAAAGATTGGATAGTTTTGTAATTTTAATAATTTATGTAATTTTTTTAAATGATTTTAATTTCTTTGCATTCCTTTTCTTCCCTTTCCTCCCACATTTGGGAGGAAACTTATCATTATTTTTCTGACATTTTACTTCCCTTTCTCTCCTAAAAAAGTTTTGAGAACACGCGCTTTTTTTACTTTACTCCCCTTTCCCTCCCTATCCTTTCCTTACTTCGTAAAAAGAGTTTCGAGAACACATCGTACTTATTTATAAAGTTCAAGAAACAACTTGGATAAAATAAATAGGGACGATCAATTTTCACCCGCTACTCAATTCATTTGACAAATTCATGTTATCACCTCCAACCTAATCTTTTAATATTCTGTCTTACTTTCCCAAGTTTTTTGATATCGGTTAAAATCTGTAACACCCTCAATCTGGAAATAACAACTAATTTAAAATTTTCTAATTACATCGATAATTGAATCATCTACAACAACAACTTAAGGTTTAACTTCAATAAACAAATTTCAATCCTTATACGCGATCTATAAAAGGTACGGATGTTACTAAAACCCAATATCAGTCACTATCTCCAACTGCAGAATACTTCACCAAACTACTCGCCCTCTAGTAAATCTAGAGCTCATCTCTTCATAGCACCACTAGAACTAAACCCCAACTGGACCTGATGCATATGCCGACAAATAAAAAGGTTAGGCTTAACGCCTAGTGAGCTCAAGGGTTTTCATCGTCAACATATAAAGCAATAAACTTAAAGAATGTTATTTAAATCGTGATTTCTAAATGATGACACGTTCCATCTGAAACGACCAAGACGAAATACATTAAATCTGAAGACAATCTCTTTTTCAACATCCACCCTCTTCGTGATTAAAATCATAAGACAAACGTTTCTTCAAATATAAATCAAAAACCCAAAACTCGCGTAATACATAACTGACACTTTAATAAACAAATACTGAAAACGTGGGTAAACTGTATCAACCAAAATATTCCAAAACATGGATAAAGTTCAGTATGCAAAACCCAAAAGCGTGGATAATAATCCATACCCAAAACGTCACCGAAAACATGGATTATAAAACTCCATGACCAAAACAACACCTTTCGGTGACGGGGGAGACCCGATTACATAGTATGTGAAGGAACACAAAAGTAGGTCACATAACTATGTAGGGAACCAAAACCTATAGGTTATACCCATAAAACATATCGGGCTCAAAACCTATAGGTTATACCCATAATCAAGTCAACCCCTCTAGGTCTATTTTTGAGAGTTCCAAAACAGGGGAACTCTAGCACAAGGGAATTACACCTTACTGCCCATGGGACGCTGCCCGACCGTATAGGTCCACACCTTACTTACCATGGGGACCTGATGCCTATTCCGTGCCAAAGTGGTGAATTTGTCCAAAACGGGACAAAAGAACACCGTGCCTATGGATCCATTGCACTAACTAAAACCTTACATGACTCAAAACGAATGAACTAACGCATTCAAAACATGTAACTCTCAAATAAGATGCAGTAAATGCAAATCATAACCAAACGCTCTACAATGAGCTATTAAAACGGACAAGTGTCCTCAAAACCCAACAAAATCCAAACCTAGCCATAAGCTCAACAAACCCAAAGACCCAACGTTGAAAATCATAAAGTGAAACCAAATGTAAACTGTAATAACCACACCTGAGAAATAAATTGGATTTCGGGGTAGTCTTTGCAAAAGGTCTATAAGAAAGGGGTCTAAGGTGAAAAAGAGAAATAAGAGGGATTTAACCCTAGGATTTAGGGTGATTGATTGTTGGCGGTTGGCATTTTGGGAAAAGAGCGAGAGAGAGAACTTTGGCCGATCGATCGAAGGGAGAAAGAGACTGAGATTGTTGGTGTTCATCAAATCCCCAAGGTAATTCCTAATTCTATTGTTCTTATTGTTGAGTAAGGGTTTATCAATTGAGTTCTCAAGATTTTTTTTAGTTGGGCATTTTAGATATCAAATGTTCTTTTGGGTTCTGGTTTAGCTTTGAAATTGTTGCTATAGAAGTAACTTGTGGTTAAGGGGATTATGTGAATCTAGTTCTGCATTTGATTAATGGAGGTTTGGGTTGAGTTATTTTTTAATTTCTGGTATTAAAAGTTATTCGGTGGTATCTGTATCGAACCTTCGAAGGGGTTCTCGGTCGAACAGGTGGACACCGGTCGATACTCAGACACCGGTCCATTGTTGGTTTTACTTAGGCTTCGGTCGAAGCAGGGGGTGGTAGGCACCGGTCACCGGGGGGGGGGGGGAGTAAACCCCGGTCCTTATCGCACCGGTCACCGGGGGAGGGGGTGAGACCCCGGGCGGCCATCATGGCCCCGGTCCCCGGGCTCTGTTGGTGGGCCGAAGCCCATATTTAATTTTAATGGGAAAATTTCGTGTTGGGCTTTGTTTTCTAGAAGGCCGACCCACTGTCCTTTATTTTTATTTCAAGGATTTAAGGTACGTTGTCTCGAGTTGATTTTCTTGTGGGCCGAGGATATTTTTTAGGGAATAGGTGACGTGGGAATTATGGTGTTAAGGTCAACCTTGCTATAAAAAAAAAGAATCGGGTGTTCACCGGCCAATGTTTCCTTTATAGGTTTCGGACCGAATTATAGGAGTAAACGCGAGAATTGAGCTAAGGACGCCAGGTGAGTTTTTCTGAACTAAACCTTTTTGGTAACGAAAGCATGTGAAGTTTAATTTTTAACTTTGTTTTATTTACGATGACATGATTATTATGAAATTATTTAAGTGTGTTATAAATCGTTGATATTTAAATGTATGCATACATTATGTGTGGAGATTGTGACCTAAGTCGGGGAGTGTGGCCCGCCTACCCGTACCGGGGAGTGTGGCCCATTTATGCCATTGGGGGTGTGTCCCAAAATTAAGGCAGTGCGAGTTAGACACACCGTCCTCGACGGTAGTGTGGTCAGTAGCGTGATTTATCCTTATATGTTTATAGATCTGTTGATTTGAATTTCTGGAAAATTATTTTGTTACTTATTTGTTGGAGGGGACTCACTAGACCTTCGGTCTAACCCTCGCTCTTTTAAAAACTAAAATCTTTTCAGGCAGACGTGAATTAGGAAAAGCGGATAAAGGCAAAGAGAAGATGTAGCGGGAAGAGATAGAAGACTGACATCTTAGATTCTTCTTATTAATATCTCAGTTGTGCATAGGTTGCAGTCGCAAACCTTGAATTTAAATTGTAAGTTTGGGGCTGTTTTGGTATAGGATATTATGATGAATTAATTAATGGCTTTTGTTCTGGTTGGGTCGTTACAGTTGGTATCAGAGCCATAGTTTAAGCGATTTAGGTGACCGGATGGGCCTAAACTTAAACTGTGGAGTAGGGAACACAACTGATATTTAGGAAACCTTTCAGGAAGACCTTGATTATCGAGAGGCATGATAACAATAGCGAGTACCCTCATGTAAGGTAAATTCAAAATCGCATCTGGCCAATGCCATTATGAATTTACAGGTGCATGGGCATACTCGATTGCTATTGTTTAGTGTGGTTAGGGTAGAGAGTCTTATCTATGAATTGATATTGTTGGTCTGGCGTGGTAGGTAGATTCGCTTGTGGTTGTAAGGTTAATATCGATTGGGAAGAATATTGTGTGGAATGTAAGTACTTCGTTGGGAAAGGATCTCATGGGTCCTTAATGAAGAGAATATGTTTAGAGGTGAGTTTTTCGCCCCAAGGGAGTCTTCGGTTTGGTAGAATGTTGTGTCGATTAGTGGGAATCAGGAGAGTGTTAGTCCAAGAACCGGAGGATAGAAATGAGGCTTTTAGAGCTGTAGTTAACCGAAGGTTGGTTGAGAGACGAAATCAGTGTTGACTTATAAAATGTAGTGAGGGTCAATAGAATTGAGATATGGTTGGTAAGTTTGTTTGAGGTTAAAAGTGAGGATACGCGTTTTACGAAATTTTAGTTGCGATGGTAACTGGTACTTGGACATTCAAGGATGTTGGGAAGCGTTGGTTCTGGAGGTAGTGGCAAATGTGAGGACCATGACTGGTTGGTCGGAAGTAGAAAGTCTGAGATAAGCTATGGTGAGTGCAAGTAGTTGACCTTGTGAGAGTATTTATAGCCTTCAATGTCAAGTGAGTCTCATGCATTGTGTTTCAAACAAATTGTTGGAGTCGTTAAAATAATTCATATCAAATTTCGTGACATGTGGGTGCCTTGCGAGATATTCGTTTTAGAAAAACGTGTTGATGTGTGTAAATGTGGGTTTGAATGAAAAAGACAAGTATGTTGCATTGAGGGATAAAATTTTTATTTTTGACGTGGGAAACCTAATTTACTTCTTTATAAATGAGTTAACTTTTGCTGTGAAAATCATAACAGTGTTGGGTCACACGATTTTATAAGCGTATTTTGGTACGAACACATGTTGTTATATCAATGAGAGTGAGAGTCGTCTGACTCGTTGTAAGTAATTCTATAGTATCTATTTTCATCGCGTGGGTAATGTTTATCAACAATAAATTCTAGTGTGTCAACATCGATTTTGGAATAGGTGAGATGTATTTTGTTGTGGATTTGAGAATGAACGATCATCGAGATCGTTGTGCATGGTTAATCAATGATGTCGGTGTGGGGTGGTGTGTATTCAAGCTTGTTTCATAATGTGGTGCATGTAAAAATTTTCAATTATGTCAAAAATCCAAATTCATGGTGTGTCATGCATGAAGGCTATGAACTCTCTAGGTCGTGAGGAAGGTCTTGAGAGAGTGGAGGTGGGGCGTATAAGATTCCACTTTGGTTGGTAGGGCGCTCGATTAGTGAGTGGTTGATCTCTGATGTTAAGGATGTTGAATTTTAATGGCTTAACCGCTTGTTCAGCGACTTGAGTTGTGGGTGTTGATAAATGGTTGTGGCTAGGGTAACTAGTTGATAAATGCTTCTATGGCAGTAGGTTGCGGCCTTGGAAGAGGTGGGCTTCTTTGGGAATCCTTGTAGGTCGGAGGCCGGTGGAAGGGTCACGACGTAGATTGTTGATATGAAATCGGAGACCATTTGCGTGATTAATGGGGGCCTGCTGTAAATGAAGAAGTAGTTATGGTTAGTTTCGTTGAGTTTTTCGTGAGGAAGGAAAGGGTTTTTTGGAAAAGGTGTGTACCTGGTGTAATGTTGGACCACTTTGTACAAATATTATGAAATAAAAGGCCGCTAGTCCGAACGGGTCGCGATGAGCCGACAAGGAATGATATTTTGTTGAGTGGTTTTGAGGGTCATGGTTTTGCAGTTTATTCAGATTTGAGAAAGACAAGGTCGTGAAATTCCTTGGAGTCAGATATTAGTATTATGATAAGAGGGAAGAAGCCGGTATTTGTATGCGTGCAAAGTAGTCTTAAAGATTTTGGGTTTTTTTTGGATTGTTGTGTGTCAAGGTGGTAAGGTGGTGGATGTATCGAGGATTTGGTGAATATTATGCCATAAGTAGGCGTGCAAGTCAATAAATTGGTAAGGAGTTATTCGGAGTTAGGTGGTAGGCTGGTGATATTGCTATAGGAGAAGCGTCCTTGTCTGGAGATTTCTGGGGAATGATCTATAAGTGGCACATATGTGGCTGGGATGTGTGATCGTCTGGTTGGCATCTAAGTAGTTCTAAGTGGGGGATAATTTTCGAATGATGATTGGCGGTTATCTAAGAGAGGAACTGTGTGTTCTGGGTTGCGGCAAGTTTTGGGCGGGATTATCTCATATCCTTAGAATGTTGTTGGAAGTATCGAAATGCTTAATTCAGGGGGGTTGTGCAGTAGATAGGGAAAATCTGTGGACATGTCGAAGTATTCTGTGGGGGTGAAGGGATTCTAGCAGATCGAGTAATCCTGTTTGGAGAGCGAGAATTTTGCGGCGCTGTCGAGTAGTGGGTAATGTTTTGGAAGAGTTGGGTTGACTATCTCGCGTAAGAATTGTGGATAGTCTGTTGATCAAACAAAGTAATGTAAATGTGAATCGACACATTTGGGAATCAGGGAGGAATAGAGTAAGCAATGATTTAGTGAGCAATGTTTCTTACATCGAGAAGAAAGTGAAGATATCATGTCGGAAAGGTGGGAAATCTGAGAGTAAGAACTTGGCAAGTGACAAAATGTGGAGGTATGTTTCTTCCAGATTCTACTATTAGCAAGTCTACGAACCCCTAGCGGGAGTGTAAGAGAGAGAATATGGCGTTCGGCGCGGTGTGAGTGTTGATTAATTAAAATCGTGCAGCTGGTCAAAAGATCACACCACTAATCAGTGAGTCGGTCGTTAGAAGTGGGTTTGAAGTATTCAAAGAGGAAGGTGGAGGTGGTTGGATATAGTGCTCGGAGCGAAGGACCATAGTGTCAGTTTGGTAATGCGTGAAAAAGTGTAACACTCTAAAATTCATAGCAAATTAAAACCTGCAAATATGGCACCAAGACATCCGAATTGATATAAACTTCCCATAAAGGGGATCAGTCCTTAAGACTATACAAAACTCGCACGGATATAGAATCTATCAACAAAACTAATCTAAACATAACTGTCTAGACTACATTACTTGACGAACCAAAGTTCATTAAAAGAAGGGACTTAAACAATGCCCAACGCCAAAATAATAGACATCTCAAAATGCCTCGAGTCCACGCTCAACTCTCAAAAACCCTGTGCAACCCACCGCTAAGGGAAACCTGTTATACATATCATTTGAGAAAAAGTGTTAGGCTTAAAAAGCCTAGTGAGAACATACAGTTTATAAATTTCAAGGGATATAACATTTGCATCCAAAAAGGAAACCTTTCAAAGCATTTCCAATTTAACTGATGTTAGGAATAAAATCCATTAAAATAAGGTCATAAACCTTCTTTCCAGAACCTCACAATTTAATGCACATGTAGTTCTTCGTTTTGATTAGCTTATGGAACCTCACAATTTAATGCACATGTAGTTCCATAATTTATTAACGGTCAGAACCTCACAATTTAATGCACATGTAGTTCTCACGGCCAGAGCCTCACAATTTAATGCACATGTAGCTCTATATTTGTTAACGGCCAGAGCCTCACAATTTAATGCACATGTAGCTCTATATTTGTTAACGGCCAGAGCCTCACAATTTAATGCACATGTAGCTCTATATTTGCTTTACTTGGTAAACTCCAAATAATATCAGTCGACTCAAAACCTAGGGATCCACTAGTAATGGTACAAACTTGTCACAACAACTTATGTGACCAACCATAGATAATCATATGGTATAAACACATTTTATAAACAAAATGTCATTTTCAGTTCAACTTTTGGTAAGAATGAAAATCATTAAAATGAGTTCTTAAACATTCTTTTCACATATCCCACATAATGTGCAAGTAAAACATCATTTTACTTCAATAAGATAAGATCCATCATTTTAGTAAACACAAATGATCAGGAACCCTAAAATCTCCCAAAACTCAAGTTATATCAAATATGTAGAAAACTTAGATCTGAAACCATGGAGATATATAGGAGTTCCAAAAGGTATCTTTTGATATGTATACAGTTTAAAATGATAGTAGGAACTCACCCAATAGGTTTATACGAAAACCCGAAGAACCAGATATCAACCCCCTTGCGACGACGAAGCTTTCTACACCGAAACCCCGAGCAATGCACTTAATACTAACGATTAACGGAAGCTCGAAGATCCAAAGAATACCAACCAAACTTAGAGAGAGAGATAAATATTTAGAGAGAGAATAGAGAGAGTTAGAGATTGAGAGAATGAGATATTTGTGAAACTGAAACCCTTAAGTCGGTCCAGGCAACCTCGCGGGTTATGCCGCGACCTCGGCATAACTCGCCCGCTAACACAAAACCCACACAAACAGGGGGTTTCGCGGGTTGTGCCGCGACCTCAAGTCGCGGTGCAACTCGCGTGGTTCACTGTGGTTCGACCAAAACCACCAAAATCCAAACTCAAACTCCCAACCAAACGGGGTGTTAACGACAACGCTTAAACACAAGAATAACAATATTATTGCCCTTTTGGTCGGGTGTTAAACGATTGGGAATAGTTTGTTTGAGCATGGTCACTCAGTGTGGAGCGGGTGAAGCTGAGTTTTATTGCCCTTTTGGTCGGGCAATTGTGGAAGTTTCTACCAACATGTAAGAAGTTGAAGTGATGACGTCGGGGCGATGTATATTTAGCGTGTAAGATTGGGATAATGCCAAGGAGTGGAGATCAATGGGGTTCGAAAGAGAAAGTGTTTATGCGTTTGATGTATGTCGCACTAAGAGGGGTTGCTTGCAATGACAAGTCGCATGATGAAGAAACTTGTGGCGGTGAGTTGTTGGTGATGTCTATAGTTGACGATGGGTTATGTTGGCAAGTGGGTGATTATTTAGTCAGTATTGCACGTTGTCGTGGTGTTGACTCCGGTAAAATTCTATTAGTTATAGAAGTTGTTATAATCGAGGGGTAAATCTGATGATTTCGTACGATGACGTATTGATCAGAATGGCTTGGTCAATCGAATAGTACTATTTAGGTTAGATTGAGAATTATGAGTCATTAGTCCCATGTGGGGACAGAGGTAAGGTTACCAGTCTAGCCTTGGAAGGGAGTGGTACGCTCCGGAAAGAAGAGTATGCTAAGGCCAAGTTTCGTTGGACCATTTGCTATTGTTGAGCGTATTGGGGAGGTATCTTACAAATTGGTTCTACCAGAAAACTTGCGGGGATTACACCCTACACTCCATGTGTCTAAATTGAAAAAGTGTCTAACGAAAGTGGATGTGGTGGTACCGGTGGACGACATTCTGATCGATGAGAAGCCAAGCTATAGGGAAGAACCGGTGACCATTTTAGATCGTAAAGTGAATAAATTAAGGAACAAGGAAATTCAATTGGTGAAGGTTCAGTGGAAATTTCACAAGGGGCAGGAAGCGACTTGGGAATTAGAGTCAGCTATGAGAACTCAATACCCAGTTTGTTCAGTGTATGAATTCCGAGGACATAATTCTTTTGAGGGGGGGATATTGTAATAACGACACTTGAGAAATAAATTGGATTTTGGGGTAGTCTTTGCAAAAGGTCTATAAGAAAGGGGTCTAAGGTGAAAAAGAGAAATAAGAGGGATTTAACCCTAGGATTTAAGGTTATTGATTGTTGGCAGTTGGCATTTTGGGAAAAGAGCGAGAGAGAGAACTTTGGCCGATTGATCGAAGGGAGAAAGAGACTGAGATTGGTGTTCATCAAATCCCCAAGGTAATTCCTAATTCTATTGTTCTTATTGTTGAGTAAGGGTTTATCAATTGAGTTCTCAAGATTTTTTTTAGTTGGGCATTTTAGATATCAAATGTTCTTTTGGGTTCTGGTTTAACTTTGAAATTGTTGCTATAGAAGTAACTTGTGGTTAAGGGGATTATGTGAATCTAGTTCTGCATTTGATTAATGGAGGTTTGGGTTGAGTTATTTTTTTAATTTCTGGTATTAAAAGTTATTTGGTGGTATATGTATCGAACCTTCGGAGGGGTTCTCATTCAAACAGGTGGACACCGGTCAATGTTTCCTTTATAGGTTTCGGACCGAATTATATGAGTAAACGCGAGAATTTAGCTAAGGACGCCAGGTGAGTTTTTCTGAACTAAACCTTTTTGGTAACGAAAACACATGAAGTTTAATTTTTAACTTTGTTTTATTTATGATGGCATGATTATTATGAAATTATTTAAGTGTGTTATAAATCGTTGATATTTAAATGTATGCATACATTATGTGTGGAGATTGTGACCTAAGTCGGGGAGTGTGGCTCGCCTACTCGTACCGGGGAGTGTGGCCCGTTTATGACATTGGGGGTGTGTCCCAAAATTAAGGCAGTGCGAGTTAGACACACCGTCATCGACGGTAGTGTGGTCAGTAACGTGATTTATCCTTATGTGTTTATAGATCTGTTGATTTGAATTTCTGGAAAGTTATTTTGTTGCTTATTTGTTGGAGGGGACTAACTAGACCTTCGGTCTAACCCTCGCTCTTTCAAAAACTAAAAATCTTTTCAGGCAGGCGTGAATTAGGAAAAGCGGATAAAGGCAAAGAGAAGATGTAGCGGGAAGAGATAGAAGATTGTCATCTTAGATTCTTCTTATTAATATCTCAGTTGTGCATAGGTTGCAGTCGCAAACCTTGAATTTAAATTGTAAGTTTGCGGCCGTTTTGGTATAGGATATTATGATGAATTAATTAATGGCTTTTGTTTTGGTTGGGTCGTTACATAAACAACCCGCACGTATGTAAACCCATACTCCAATTTGTATAAATAACTCCAACGTAGTGTAGATTGGAACAATTCATTTTCCAAGTGTTTTATATCATTTATTCTTTCAAAAACGTCTCATAACACCAACTCAAACAATTATTTAAAATACACAATAAAATGTATTTAAAACCCGAATTCTACTTCATGAAATAAATTCTTAAAATACCAAAATATATTATTTGTTTATCAAAATGCCCAAAATCCCAAATGTGGGTATTTTACAAGTTATAAAGTTAGACACTTCAACTAATCAAAATTCATCAAAAAACTCAACAGTTAAATAATTTAATGTAAATCATATAAACACTTTAAAATTGACATTTTGGCATGTTCACCGTTTTCATAAATCAACTTGAATTCACCTTGCTAGATTTAGGCTAAATCTAGATTTTTCTCCAACTTGAGATCCTTTGAATAAATTTGAATCCACAAGCAACTCCTTCCAAAAACCTAGATCCACAAGTTTCCAATCATAAACTGTGAGTCCGTGATCGTTACCAGATAAATCAAACAACAAACAATATAAAGATAAACCAACCTGTTTGGATTATAAACGCGGATTACACGGTTGATTGCTTTGAGTTTTTCTCTTTGTTTGTTTTTCTCTCTTTTACACTTTGAATATGTGTTGTGTGCGTGTATTCTGTTATGATCGATAGATGATAGAGAGAAAGAAATAATATCTATTTAAGATATTATCAAAACTTAAACTAATAATAAAAATTAATATCTAAAACTATAATATCTAGATATTAAAAACAACTTTGACTTTATTACAGAATAGACCCTAGACTATTGTTGAGAGTAACTTTCAGCATTAACTTCAGATTGTGATCTTCGTTTTGGATGATCTTGAATCCAATGAGACTGTGCTCTAACAATCTCCCCCTTTGGAACAAGATCATTTAAATAAAAAGATTTATCTAATTCGATCTTCTCTTTCACCTTGGAAGATGCAATCTCCATCTTTGTCTTCAAATTGTAATAATCTTCCCCTTTTGATGTAGAGAAACTCTCTTTCGGTTGTTGGGAAGAAATTTTCTTCAGTGTTAGCTTGGACATTTGTTTCTTGATCATTTCTTGTACTTTGTTTGCTCTGCTCTCCCCCTTTTTGATGGATTGAGCATCGATATCTTCAAAACTTTGTTGACAAGAAATGTCTTTGATTCGTAGCCTCTGATCCGTCAATTCATAAGATATTCATCTAGATCTTTACAAATCCAGACAAATTAGTTGTGTAACACCTGAATCAACTAATGAATCAGTTAGAATGCCTGTCAGTAACACTAAGTCACTGTGTGTAACGAATACACAATGGAAAGGAGCTGTTTGATGTTGACTCCCCCAGGGCTTCCATTTAATCATCGAAACACCACAAAGGTAATTTCTATAAACGTTATGACAAAGAAACTAATTCCTTGTGTGTTCGTGCTTGTGATAGAAAGAATTAAGCACTGATGATTGCTTTTAAGGCTCGAAATGTGTAAACCACTGA
Organism: Arctium minus; assembly: GCA_954870635.1. Classification (NCBI taxonomy): domain Eukaryota; kingdom Viridiplantae; phylum Streptophyta; class Magnoliopsida; order Asterales; family Asteraceae; genus Arctium; species Arctium minus. The sequence continues at coordinate 47,715,057 of OX941096.1, forward strand.
GACAACAGTAAGTTAAACACAGACTCAATGTGCATGAGTGAAGTGCGAAGGTGGGGCAGACTTCCTTCTTTTCTATATCCAGATTTTCCAAGTGAAAATCAGATAGCATATGTGCTGCGTCCCCTTAGAAAGTGAAACACTTTCTAATTGAGTAGAAAATGAGTAGTTGGTGGGGTAATTCAAGAGTTGGCATGGGCTAGTTTCCTGTTTCAATAATGTTCACCAAAGATTTGTGAAACACTAGAAATGTGGCTGCCCGTCTAGAAAGTAGTTGGTGCAGAGTTCTGATATTCTTTTAACTCTGATCTCACACGCTCTTTCTTTTAAAGATTAAGCTCACTCTTTTGGCATTGAAACTCATTATCCAATCTACACTCATTTCTATTGACACACTCACTCAATCACTAAGGATTAACTTCATGGGTAGAAATCATAGGTTAACATGATTCCATAGAAGTTGAAGTGATTTCAAAGAATTTCCTTCATTTGATCAGAAGCAAAAGAAACTTATGCAAATATCAAACGAGGCGTTTTAGTTCTTGCACACTGATTCCGTATAACTTTTAAAGAATAAGTTGCTCAAAAAGGTTTAGCTTGTCGATTAAGCTTATGTAAAACATTTAAAGTACACTCCCAAAATATAAAATCGAATGAAAAATCGGGAAGTGGTTTGAACGTTTAAGAACGATGTTTTCAATGATTGAAAGTTGTCCTTCTTTCAACCATATTGGAGATTAAGATGAAAGGTAATACCTTAAAGTTTGATCTTATATCTCATGAAGCTTTGCTGTAAGTCATAAAGATATGAACTTCTAAGCTTCTCTCAAACTTCTGCAAAAGTCTTAGGTCAAGTTCAAAGCAAATTTATTCACTTAAATTGAAAAGACAAAAAGCAGTAAAACTTTTTAAAGTACGAGTTCTGATCTGAATTGATCATAAGTCATATCCGAACTCCTTTGACGTGAAGAGCTCCCCCTAAAATCTTGCATTACAAAAATTTGTCATAAAACGTAAGTGCAGAAATCTTATGAGCTCCCCCTCAAATTAATGTTGACCAATTATGAGTTTCTTCTCATACTCCCCCTAGAATCATGAACATTAACATATGAAATACAGATATCATTCACAATTAAGCATAAAGATATGAGGAAAAAGTAAACAATAGTGAACTTTTATAGGTAACTACTGATTATGTCTTAAGATTTAGCATACCAAGCTTAGAGATAAGAAAGTTGAATCTCTTTTCATCTAACGCCTTGGTAAACAAATCTGCAAGTTGATAATCTGTTTTTACAAAGAAAAGTTCTATGTTTCCTTTTTCTACATGATCTTTGATAAAGTGATACCTGACGTCGATATGTTTGGTTTTTGTGTGTTGAACAGGATTCGCTGTTATTGCGATGGCGCTCTTGGAGTCGCAGTAGATCGGGATTTTGTTGAAGTGGAAACCGTAGTCGCGAAGTTGTGTTTGCATCCACAAAACCTGAGAACAGCAGCTAGCAGCAGCTACATATTCTGCTTCGGCCGTGGAAGTTGAAACGCAAAGTTGCTTCTTCGATCCCCAACTTACTAGTTTGTCACCGAGGAACTGTACGTGTCCTGACGTGCTCTTCCTGTCTAACATACAACCTGCATGATCTGCATCTGTGTACGCTGTTAGTTCAAAAGTAGTATCTTTGGGATACCACAGACCGAGATCGGCGGTGCCCTTCAGATACCTGAATATACGCTTGACAGCAGTCATATGGATTTCTTTTGGATTAGCCTGATATCGGGCACAAAGACATGTTGAAAACATTATGTCTGGTCTACTACTAGTAAGATACATTAAAGAACCTATCATTCCTCTGTAGGTCCTAATATCAACAGCCTTTCCCGAAGGATCGGTGCCAATCTTAGTTCCTGGTGCCATTGGGGTACCAATCGGTTTTGTATTTTCCATTTGGAATTTCCGGAGAATTTCCCTAATGTACTTAGATTGATTGATAAAGATACCCGTAGAAAATTGTTTTACTTGAAGCCCGAGAAAGAAGTTCATCTCTCCCATCAAGTTCATTTGAAATCTAGACACCATAAGGTTTGCAAAGTTCTTACAGTACTTAGTATTAGTTGAACCAAAAATAATATCGTCGACATAGATTTGTATTAAAACGATATCGGCTTTTTCTTTCTTTATGAACAAGGTGGTATCCACCGTACCTTTTGAAAACCCAGACTTGACTAGAAAAGTGGAAAGGACATCATACCAGGCTCGAGGGGCTTGTTTCAGACCGTAGAGAGCTTTGTCGAGAATGTAGACGTGGTCCGGCTTCTCTTGATTGACAAATCCCTCTGGCTGAGAGACGTATACTTCCTCCTTCAGAATTCCGTTCAGGAATGCTGTCTTCACGTCCATTTGAAAGACCGTGAAGTTCTTGTGGGCAGCGTAGGCTAAGAACATTCTGATTGCCTCTAAACGCGCCACAGGAGCGTATGTCTCGTCATAGTCTAATCCTTCCTCTTGTCTGTATCCTTTGGCTACTAGTCTCGCCTTGTTTCTGATGACGGTACCAGCTTCGTCCTTTTTAATCTTGAAGATCCACTTCGTACCGATGATTGTTTTACCTTTAGGCTTTGGTACGAGTCTCCAGACTTGCAGTGCGTCGAACTGGTTCAATTCTTCTTGCATAGAGGCTACCCAATCTGGATCCGCAAGAGCCTCTGATACTCGAGTTGGCTCAATCTTGCTTAGAAAGGAGTCGTGCATGCACCAGTTGATTGACGCTGACCTAGTTTGCACCGACTTGGATGGATCACCTATGATCTGACTTGCAGGGTGCGCTTTGGTCCATTTACGTTCATGAGGCAGTGGATTATAGGAATGAATGTCAGTTGTGTCATCTATAAATCCACTTGTACCTTCTTTAGTTTGTTCTGGAGGAATGATGATTTCAGTTGAAGTAATTGGTACAGAAGTCTCAGTAGGTACAGCTTGTTCCGGCTGTAGATTGATCTGAATTGAACATCCTACTGGTTCAGCTACTTCTGACTCTGCATGACTTGGCACTTCTTGAACTGTAGGAGTTGGTATTTGAATTGTGACGTCTTGATGAATCGGGGTACTTGATTCATTTGGAATGTCTGAACTGGTTGGATGAGTAGGCGTTGGCTCTTCTATCCTGTCAACCAAAACAGATTTCTTTATGTTAGTTCCAAGAAATTCGTCATAAAACAATTCAAATAATAAATCTAAATCAGATAAATGGTTAGTTGATGTTGAAGCTTCATCTGATTTGTTCTGTTGAGACGCAGGTTCTGGACTGAATTGCCTAGAAGCTAGTACTCCGGTTAAAACGGGTTCTGAACAGTATTGTTCGGAAGCCATCTCTTCATCAAAGGTGACGTTGACGCTTTCAATCACCGTCTTTGACTTCTTGAAGTAGATTCTGAATGCAGTTGATGATGAGGAGTATCCAATGAAGATTCCTTCATCTGCCTTGGCGCTGAACTTGTTGAGATTCTCCCTATCGTTTAGAACGAAACACTTACATCCAAAGATATGGAAGTATTTGATTGTAGGTGTTCGGTTGTTGATCAACGCATAAGGAGTCTTCTTGAATCGTCTGTGAATCATGGACCGGTTCTGCGTATAGCATGCGGTAGATATAGCTTCTGCCCATAAGAATAGAGGTAGGTCGGAATGACTTAGCATAGTGCGAGCTGCCTCGACTAGCGTCCGATTCCTTCTTTCCACCACTCCATTTTGTTGAGGCGTACGTGCAGCAGAGTACTGATGAGTTATCCCTTTAGATTCGAGATATTCTTGAACAGTTTTGTTCTTGAACTCTGTGCCGTTGTCTGTTCTTAGAAGCTTTATCGGTTTCTGCAGATTCACCTGGGTCGTCTTCAGGAAAGTGATGAGCACATCAGGTGTCTCATCCTTTGATCGTAGGTACTTGACCCAAGTGTATCGTGAGTAGTCGTCCACGATCACTAGAATGTACTTCTTGCCTCCTAGACTCTGAGTTCGCATTGGACCACAGAGATCCATATGCAATAGCTCTAGCGGAGCGCTTGTACTTGGTTCAGGCTTCGGTTTATGCGGAGCCCTCTTCATCTTGCCCTTCTCACAGGCTGCACACAGATGATCTTTGTCATATTTGAGCTCTGGAAGTCCTTTGACTAAGTTGCCACTGACCAGTTTGTTGATGTAGCGAAAGTTGAGATGAGAGAGCCGTCGATGCCATAGCCAGCTTTGCTGCATCGATGCTTTAGATAGTAGACAAATCTGCTTGTCAGTCTGGACGTCTGATAAATTGATCGTGTAGAGGTCTGACTTTCTGGTTTCCTCTCCTCCATTCTCCTTCCTTCAAACCTTCTTCCTTCAAATCTACTTCCTTCGACCCTTTCTCTATGAGCGTAGTTGTTTGGACCAGACGAATACCTCTGACTGTTTGAGCTTGGCTTTGTGTAGAATTTCTTCTGGAAAGCCTTAGTCAACAAAAGCAATGCTTGCTTTAGTTGTTCACATTCATCTTCGTCAGAGTTTGCTTCAGCTTTATCTTCATCTGATTCATACACAGTCGCTTTGTTCTTCTTCTTCTTGACAACAAGAGCAACTGTCTCTTCAACCTTCTTTCCTCTCTGCCTTTTCTCTTCTAGAATTTCATCCACTTCTTCTTCATTTTGTTTGAGGGTCTCATACACCTCATGAAGTGGAATCTCATTCAGATCTTTAATCTTCTTCATCTGCCTCGCAAATCTCTTCCATTCTGGCTGTAGAACGCTTAGAAATTTGACGTTTAGCTCAATTTGAGATTTGTGGACCTTGTTCTTGCTTAGCTCATTCAGCAAGGTCACAAACCTGTCATGTACTTCTTCTAAGGTTTCTCCGGCTCTTCCTCTAAATTCTTCATAGTTATTTAGGCAGTTGGAGATCTTCAGTTGATTTCCCACCTTAGAACCCAGCATCATCTTCTCCAGCTGATCCCACATTTCCTTAGCTGAGGCCTTGTAGCTGTCAATCTTTATGTAGATTTCATTGGGGATTCCTTGAAGAATGTATGACATAGCTAGCTTATCACCTTTAGCTCTGTTTAGGTTGTCACCGTCAAGCTCATGGTACTTCAGTTCAACTTGTGTTGGCAATGTTCCAACCAGACGAGTTGTCTTTATTGGTTGCATATTTCCTTCTGCAAATGACTGTCTGATGAACTCACAAAGCTCATGTCTGTCTATGAAGTTTAGAAACCGATCCTTCCACTGTTCGTATTCACCTTTAAATAGAACTGGTGGTTTGGAATCAGTTCCAATGGCAAGAGCTTCTCTGGAAGTCATAATTGAACAAGATTTAAGATGCGAGAGGCTTTGAGATGCGTGAGGCTTGAGATGCGAGAGGCTTGAGATATGAGAGAATTTTAAAATTCAAAAGTTTGCGCGAGATGTTGATTGCGCAAAGTGAGGATCGACCGATAAGACGTAAGAACCGGAAAGATTTTCGACCGATTAAACGTTGCGACCGGTAGAAAAGATAGTATTCCAATTAAATGCCACGTGAACTTTCTTTGATTTCGAAAATTAATTTCGAAATTATATTCTTTGACAAAACTTGAACTTCTTTTGATTAAATCTTGGATTTTTGAGTGAATAAAAAAGATGGACCAAAATAAAAAAAAAAAAAAAGGATTGGAAATGTGGATTTGAAAGACTTGCTGGGTTTGACCGAAAATGAGGATTTCTTTGACCGTAGCTTGTGAAGTGGACACGTGAGGAATAAATTGTATGCAGATTGTGAATGGGAGAAATCACGTGAGTGGGTGTGAGTTTGAAATTGAGTGTGAGGTAAGACCGGGGGTGGTTTGAGTGTTTGACCGGATGAAAACTGAGGTGATTGAGTGTTTGACCGGAGGTTGGGTTTAGACCGGAGAGTTGGGTTCGAAAATGTCTCAATGACCGGAGAGTGTTTGAGTGAAGACCGGGGATGGGGTTAAGACCGGAGGTGACAAACAATTCGACCGGTGAAGTGAGGTAGAAAAGTTATATTCGACCGGGGATGTGAGTTTTCCTTTGACCGGATAACAACAAAAAAAAATTCGACCGGATAAAAAAAAATTCGACCGGTACAAAAGTTTGTGAGATTCGACCGGGGAAGTGAGGGTCCGGTCGAATGCTTAAGACCGATAGAATGTAAAAACTAAGGTTCGACCGGTACGCTTAAGACCGATACGTCGTCTTCTCCGATTAAATCAACCTGTAACTCTAAAATTAACCAAGCTAGAGGTCGATTTACCACACCAAATTTTGACACAACGATCTCCTTACCAACTACAACACCACACAACCTTTTGATTTCGAAAATAAACGCAAAATCAAGATTTTGATGTTTGCATAGTGTTCTTCAAAAAATGAAGAACACAGAGTCTAAAAAATTTGATTTTGATCTGGATCAGGCTCTGATACCAATTGTGAGTCCGTGATCGTTACCAGATAAATCAAACAACAAACAATATAAAGATAAACCAACCTGTTTGGATTATAAACGCGGATTACACGGTTGATTGCTTTGAGTTTTTCTCTTTGTTTGTTTTTCTCTCTTTTACACTTTGAATATGTGTTGTGTGCGTGTATTCTGTTATGATCGATAGATGATAGAGAGAAAGAAATAATATATATTTAAGATATTATCAAAACTTAAACTAATAATAAAAATTAATATCTAAAACTATAATATCTAGATATTAAAAACAACTTTGACTTTATTACAGAATAGACCCTAGACTATTGTTGAGAGTAACTTTCAGCATTAACTTCAGATTGCGATCTTCGTTTTGGATGATCTTGAATCCAATGAGACTGTGCTCTAACATAAACATTCATATTCAACCATTTAGAAACTTTCCCCAAACATCTTATTTCAAAATACCAATTTTGGCCAAAAACCCTAATTTGACCTAACTTCCCCAAAATCATCAAATCCGAAATTTAAGAAACCAAACACTAGGAAATCATCAATGGAGCACTTACATCACCTATTAAGGTTTAGAGATGGAGAAAGTAAACTTACCACATAGGTTTTGGTGAAAACCTAGAAACCCCAAAAATGAGCTAGAGGTTGAAGATAAAGATGGAGATGGTGAATCCTTGACCATAACTTTCAATTTTACCACTTGATGGTGTTTTATCTTCATAAAATACAAGGATTTGAGCCAAAGATAAGTTAGGGTTTGAAGGGGAAAGAAGGAAAACGTTTTGGGAGAGAATGGAAGAAGTTTGGATGAGAGAAAATGAGGAAAATACTGAAATTCGCGACTTAACAGCAGTCTGCCCTCTTTGGGCGACATTGCCATGCGACAATGCCCCCCACTGCTTCTGCTTCATGCTACGACTTTGCCCGGCGTGAATATGACACTGTCATAGTCACCGGGCATTGTAGCCAAGCCCGTACTAAGCTCCGAAACTCGACTTTTTCAACGCCAATACCCCCGATACTCCAAGGAACTTCAAACAATGATTTCTCAACAAAAGTCCCGCCGTTCATAAGATCCAATAACGTCCGGGTGTCCTTTATTTACCGAAAATTACGGGTGTTACAAAATCTAAATTGATACATTCGTAATACCAAAAAATAAAAAAAAATTGTTTTATATTTTTACCATTGTTTTGTCATTGTATTATAAAAGTAATTTATTAATTATTAACTAATATATTAAATATTGTCATAAAATTAGTGTTAAATAATATGATAAACAACATCATAATAAAACCAACTTTGAGTTTATCTTTATTTCGAGAACCAACTTTCAAAGAATTTATTTTAGGGCCTAAAAGTAACTTGAGAAGTAATTAAGGATGGAATGACCTATTTAGCAGGTAACTAGTTGATATTACTGATCCAAATTAATGATGTAGCTCTTAATTGTGACATCCTGATCAATTAAAAAAAATAGTTATATACTCATGAGAGAATGTCATGGATTTAACTGAAATCTCATTTAAGGTTATATACCTAAATAGGTATATTCTAAGTGAAGTAGGGGGTAAGAAATTGGGTAGTATGTGAGTGAGGTCGGGGTAAGAAACTACGAATAACAACCCCACCTAAATATTTCATTCAAGGAAAATCTCTTTTAAGGTTATGTACCTAAAGATCCCTTGGATAGGACTTTGGACCCTTTGAAATAACTTTTGTAATAATGTTATCTTGGTAGGAATTTCGTTTTAAAGATAGATGTTTGTATATATTTTCTAGTAATAGCCTAAACATGTCAGACTAGACCGTCTTATTATTGTTTGGTTTAATCGGTTTTTTGGCAGTTGCTGGCAAACTGCTCGGTTTGGAAACATTTCTAAACCGCCATTAAGTTATGTTTTATGGTTTGGAGGGTTAAACAACACAAACCAAAAGCAAACTCAAATCACCCTGTTTTCAAATAAATAATTTTTTTTTGGCAACCACAAATGTTCGGACTAACTTGTGTGTATTTCAGTTAATTTTAATAGACCTTAAAGTTAATGGCTAGACAAACACTCCCATAACCTTAAACATACTGAAACTAAAGATCTTTTTTTTTTTTTAAGGCAAGCAATTTATAGTTTACTTTGTTAAATTATTGTAATCCTTTCGATTTCAAATAAATATATGAATATTCCAAGCCACCATCTACAAATTTAATTATTGTTTATGAACAATTATTGTTAAATATTATTTCATCCGTCCAAAAATAAATGTCCACAATAAAAAATACACACGATTTTAGGAATGTGTAATTATTACATTTTTTTAATTAACAAAATGATAACTTTACTTTTAATTATAGAGAGAAAATTCTCTCATTCTCGTAATTAAGGATAAAATAGAAAAGTATAAATTTATTTGAAATAATAAAAATTATTTTGTGATTAACTAAAATAGTAATGTTGACATTTTTTTAATTTTAAACGGATGGAATAATAATGTTGAGACTTAGGCGTCGTTTAACAAAAATAAGCTATCTTATTTTATGAGTACATGTTCAGATGTACATAAGCTAGCTTATTGATAAGTTATTTGGAGTAGGCTATGAAGAGTTTTTTGTGATTTTTTTTTCAATTATACCCTTATTAATATTATTTATTATTTATTAAATATTAATTATAAATAAAATTTAATTATTAAAAATTAATTAATATTAATTAAATTTTAATTATATATTAATATTAAATTTTAATTATTTAGAATTATTGTTAATCATATCAATTATATATATATATATATATTTTTTTTTTAATATTAGTCAATATATTTTAGTTATTAATTACTATTATTATTTTTAATTATTATTCAATTATTTATTTCCCTTCATATTATATGTAACCGTTATTTGAAATCATAATGTATATTTTTTAGAGCAAATTACGTTTTTCGTCCGTGTGGTTTATCAAAAATTACGAATTTAGGCCCTTTTTTTGGAAAGGGTGTCCTAGGCTATGCCTAGACTAATCCCTTGGTAAATTATAACTGTGAGACATCAACCCTGATTAAAGCTCAGTGACCACAATTGTTGTATACGCCTGGATTTGAACCCTAGGCAGATGAGATATTCCACCACATCCCCCAGGGCCTTAACCAGTACGCCACATTCCTTATGGTTGGATTTAGTCCTTGTGGTTTCAAAATTTCGGTTTTCATCCCTGTGGTTTACAATTTCATTTCTATTTTCGCCCCCGAGGTCAAAACACTACTTTTAAATACGAAGGACTAAAATATAAATGAATTGTAAACCATAGGGATGAAAAAAACAATAAAATTTAATCATAAGAACAAAAAAGTTAATAAATTATAAAGCATAGGGATAAAAATAGTAATTTTAAAATCATAAGGACGAAAATAAAAATTTTCAACAAATCACAGGGACTAAAAGCGTAATTTAAGTTTTTTAATTAACATATTATATTATTAATTTTTCTTTACTATATTGTTTGCATTAGTTAACATATTATATTACTATATATTCATTTTAATTATATTATGAAATATTGTAATTGATTATTTTTTTAAGATATCATTTTTTGTTATTTTACATGTTTATCAGCTTGTTTTTGGTAAATGTGATTTATCCATTAATTAGTTTTTCAGTTATAAGCTAACTTATCAGTTATTAATTAGTTTGCAAAAGATAGTTTTATTTAAAAATGGATTGAATAATAAATATTAATTTTGATACTTCAAATGTTTAATTACTAATTAAATTTTGTATCAATTTTTTAAAAGACAATTGGGTACAGTACGATAGGGGTAGGATGTAGCAGTCGAAACTGTGAAAAAGAATGAGGCCTAGTAATCCGCCCCCTGCCATTGGACTATGATACATCAATCAAATTTATTTAAACTTTTTGTCACATATTTTAAAATAGAAAAAGTAAATATATTAAATTTTTTGAGGAAATGTCATAAATAACCATTTTCTCAAAGTGTTTTTACTTTGTAGTCAAAATTTGAACTTATTTCTAATTTAGTCGAAGTTTATGTACAATGTTTTTTATGTAAACTTTGATTTTTTACTAAAAAAAATAATTTAAACTTTATGTAGAAACTTTTTTCTGTGTAAAATTTTTTAAATAATTAATTTTTCTATTTTCTAGAATACTAGTGTTGGGCCCGTGCATTGCACGGTAGGATAAATTTTTTGTTGGAATATTGAACCAAGTTAAAATGAAACGTAATTTCTCTGTTAATAGTTAATGAAATACAATATGAAAAACGAATGTATTTTCATAAGTGGTTAACTTGCATATATTCTTAATCATTTGTTGTTATGACTTTGTGCAATAATATTGGTAATAGTTTTGTATTATATTATTTAAAACTCAAACGACATGTCTCACAACATATTTATCTGACTATTGATTTCAAGACCTCATAGTATTAGTCGATAAAAATAAAGATATGTATATATATCTTATTCCACTACTTCGAAAAATATGATTGTGGGTTTTGAAAAATATAAACAAATCCTCAGTAAATAAAATAATATATAAAAAAGTAGTTTTTCAAAGAAACAAAAATATAGTGGAATACCTTTTGTTCAGTTGCAGGTTCCGCCATTGACACCCGACCGTTCGTCTTCTTCTTGTACTCGGATGATACATAGAGAAACTATATATATTTATAGTGAATGTAGAGAATATTTTAAAATCTTTTATTTTTATTTTTGATTTTACATTTAAATGTAAATATATTAAAAATATGGAAGAATATTTTTATATCTACATCGTTTCTATTTTATTTTCTTTACACTTGGTTAATTTGGAAAGTATTGCGGAATATTTTTATTTTAAAAAATACGATAATTATTAGTGTATCTCGTTATTTTTTATTTTTAACTCATATCAATCTTCTTTTTTCTTCTTTTAATGCTCGTGAAAAAAAAATACGTGTAGATTTTATATTATAAAAAAAAATACGTGTAGATTTTATATTATGCTAATATAAAATACGTGTAGATTTTATAAAATAAAATAGATTTTATATTAGCAAAAAAATACGGAAGAAAAAAGAGTTTATATTACATCTCATTATGTAAAAAGATTTTATAAAATAAAATATGGAAAAATCATTATGAGATGTAATATAAAAAAATACGGAAGAAAAAAGATTTTATATTACATCTCATTAATATAGATTTAAATGTAAAATCTACATTTAAAATAGATTATGCTAATATAAAATCTATTTTATAAAATCCTCCACAAAAAAAAACAAATAGTTATATTAATAAATGAGTATCCATTCCACAAATAGATGATTATGTGAGATACTGTGCTGGGAAAGGTTGTACCAAAGCATTAAGAAATTGTAAATTAAGTAATTGACTTTAATTAGTTGTAACTTGTGCTTAAAATGTTGTAATTAATAGTTTTTTATGTCGTTTTATAATATAGTATAGATAATAAAAATTAAAAAAATTTACGTTGAAAAGTTTATGCAAAAGCTTTCTGCGTAATTTTTTTTAAATAATTAATTAAAAATTAATTTTCAAAATTAAAAAAATATATAAAAATTATTTCATATTTAAAAATTATTTTAATTAATTTTTAAAATAAATTAAAGCTTATCGACTATATTAAAATTTTAAAATTTTTTAAAAATAATTATTTTTCATATTTTCTGGAATTAATTAAAGAAAAATTAAAAACTTTACACATAAAGGTTACGTATAAACTTTTTCTCCGTGTAGCTCAGTTGGTAATGGGGCGGGGAGACTTGCCCAATAACTAACATGTCCTGTGTTCGAGCGCAGGCCCCCCGCTAGCCACAACTGCTGAGTGAGCCTCAAAATGCCCCCTCATACGGATGCCCGAGTATAGGGATGTGCATTGGATGGGCCGGGTGGGTTCGGGTGGGAAAATTGAAAACCTGATCGGATTTCGGATATGGAAATCAAGATCCGAGTTTTAGGTTTCGGATTTCGGATTGCTTCGGGTTCGGGTTGGTCGGGTTTCGGGTTGATGTCAGTCGGGTTTTGGGTTGATATCGGTCGGGTTCGGGTATTTTATAATGCAAAAAAAGTACATAAATTCAATCGGTTTTGAGAAAGAATTCAATCGATTGAGAGATTGATGAAACTGATAGTAAATTTATAAATTAAAAAACATTTCGACCGACTAGAGTTTACGTAACACCCGTGATTTTCGGTGAGTTAAGGTCAACCAAATGTTTTGTGACTTGTAAATGGTGGTATTTTTGTGGGAAAACCTTTATTTAATGTCCCTCAGAGTATCGGGAGTGTTGGCGTTGGAAAAATTGAGTTTCAGAACTTGGGAGGGGTTCCGCGACAGTGTCATAGTCGCATGTCACAATCGCTGAGGAGGTACCAAATCTGGTACACTCCAGGGACTATGCCTAGCGACTATGCCACTGCATTGTCGCCTGGCAATGTTGCCAGGGTGTGTTAGGCTTCTTAAAACCGCGATTTTCAATGTTCTTCTCATTCTTTCTCACCCAAATCAGTCCCAAACCCTCTCCAAACCTCTCAAGAATGACCTAACACCACCCTTTGATGTTTTGGGGGTATTTTGGCTCAAATCCTTGGATATCTTGGTGGTAAACCGACATCAAGATTAAGAGTAAAAGCCATCTTCATCTTCATCTTCAACCTCAAGCTTCATTTTGGGTTTTCTAGGTTTTCACCAAAACCTAAGTGATAAGTTTATCCCCTCCATTTCTAAACCTTATTTTAAGATATAAATGCTCCATTGATGGTTCCCTAGTGTTTGATGTTTCTCCATTTTCGGTTTGGAAGATTTTGGAGGAGTTAGGTCAAAATTAGAGTTTTGGGTATAAGTTGAGGTTTTGATGTAAAATGTTTGGGGAATGTTTCTATTTGGTTGAATATGGTTATTTACGGTTGAAAATGTTTGGATCTAGGTTTATGGAAGTTTTGACCTTGAAGATTCAAGTTGCCTCAAAGGAGCTCTAAGCGGGGTAAAATCTAGATTTAGCCTAAATCTAGCGAGGTGAGTTCAAGTTAATTTGTGAAAACGGTGTACATGCCAAAATGTTTATTTTAAAGTGTTTTGCGCCTTGCATGAAATTGCTAACTGCTGATAAGTTTGGTTATTTTGAAAGTGTTTAACTTTATAAACTTATGTAGCACATATCTTTGGGATTTTTGAGCATTTTGTTAAATGTGTCATAAATGAATGGGTTTCGATGAATTATTACATAAATAGGAATTTGGTCAAAAATGCACTTTTAAGTGTTTTGTCGGGTTTTATGCATCATTCATGAAACGACATGTTTTGAAAAGTACTAATGTATGGGTCCTTTGGTTTTGGGTCATTCCCGACTTTGGGGAACATTTTAGACATGGAGAACCTCTTGGGGCTTGATTTGTACTCGGTGGAGTCTTTGGAACATGTATTCAGTTTTGGTAGCTCGTTGAGGAGTCTTGGACGTATGGTGTACTTAGTTGCACCTTATTTGGGAATTTACATGTTTTGAGTGCGTTGTCATTGTTAGATCTCAGATTTATTGGATTCAAGATCATCCAATCTAAAGACTGGAATCTGAAGCTAAAGCTGAAAAGTTACTCTCAAGATTAGTCTAATGTTAATTTGTAATAATTGTCAAAGTTAATTATTGTCTTAATTAATGTATTATGTATTATTCCTAAATATCTAATTAATAGATATTTAGGATATTAGATATTTTAGGATATTATAATATCTTAGTTTAGATATTATATTTTGAGATATTATGTTTGAGATATAAAAGGTTTTGAGATATTATTTATATCATAACTTTCAATATCTCAGATCATCAATATCGACCCAAGTCAAGAACAAGAGAGAGAGAGAGAGAGAGAGAGAGAGAGAGAGAGCTTAAAAGTGTAAACCTTATTCAACCTTGTAATCGTTGATTATTAATCCAAACAAGTTGGTTTATCTATCTTGTTTGTTGTTTGATTTATCTGGTAAAGATCGTGTTCAATACAAGCCTCTCTGCATTTTCTATTCCCCCTTTCACCCTTTTCTCCTTTCGTGTAAAATCATACACACAACCAACATCATCACCACTACAACACCCACCGTTCTTTCCCTCTCCTATTCTTTAACCATCATCGACCACCTTCTTCTTTTAATATAAACAACCTAAGGTTTGTGACCCATCTTCCCACCTTCTTTTTGATCTCCTTCTTCTCCCTTATCTCCTTTCTCAAAGAAAGATGAGAAAGTCCAGACCCTATATGATTTTTTTGAGTTATTCCGACAATCAACTTTGGGATTTTGATCGAAGTTTTTGAGCATTAATGATAGAAGTGCATACCCAGGGGGGGTATTGCAGTCGCCAACCTAACGAGGTGGAGAATGTCGGAGATGGTGACCAACGACAGTAAAAGGATGGTATCAGGGATCGTCACTGGACAGTGGGGGTGAACCAACTAATAGTAAATTAGGGTGCGGTAGGGATGTAATAATGACAAAAAGTACAAGAATAATTTAATAAATCAAATACGAAAAGGACAAAAATGGTAAAAAGACCAAAACGCCCTCTTAAGTTAAATGAGTTGGTGGATTTTTAGAGGGATGGATTCAGGACGTGCAAAAATGTAAACCATGAGTCTCATCCTTGTATTTATTTTGTTTTTGCGACTAGAGTGGGTAAAAGGTGTGAATCACATGGATCATATTTGTAATTCACTCTTCATTTTTAGGTATTTTTGGTCATTTTAGTTTTTACAAACTTCTTAAAGGGGGAGAGCGAGAGAACAACTTCAAGAAGAACATCGAGACGCCAATTCCTTAGGCTTTTTTTAACTATGTTTCAAATATGATACGATATGTTTAAATATGCTGAGAGTAGGAAAAATATATGAACATGGTGTTTAAATAGTTTTGACATCAATGTTATCTTACTTTTGTTCTTTGTTTTTTTGTCCTTTCGATTTCAGTTCGATGAGTGGAAGATGGAGAGCCTAAGAGAGAAGGAGAGGGAAAGACTAAAAGCATGGCTCCAAAATCTTCAAGTTGGGATTCTTTAGTTCTTTTAGTATTTTTCCGCTCCTATAAAACATTCTACAAAAAGAGATGAAAGAATAAAAAAACTATCGATGTTCAGAGGAAAGAGAAGATACATCAATTATCATTTATGCTTTGCCTAACCAAACAAATTAAGGCAATAAACGGCCAACAAACTCTTTTTTTTCCCTTTTCTGACAGATTGTTATGTATAACAATTGTCGAATTTTTATAGTTATTATTGGTTTCACGACTCAAGTATCCATCCATGAAAGTAATTATCAATGTTTATCTGTTTACTTGCTAGTTGTTGAAAATTACCATTTTTTAAAAAGTGTGTGGAACTTATATCATTTTATAAAAAAGTTTTTTTTGAAAATCAGATGAGGTATAATCACTACACCAAATGTCACTTAGGCAACAAATGAAAATTGTTGCCTAAGAGGGGTTTATATGTTGCCTAAGGCTTAGGCAACATGCCTATGTTGCCTAAGCAATGTTGCCTTATCAATGTTGCATAAGAACTTAGGCAACATAGGCAAACATCATATGTTGCCTAAGCAGACTCCTTAAGCAACACACAACAGGTTATGTTGTCTATGAAAAAAACATATGTTGCACCAAACAAACACTAAGACAACATTAGATTTATGAATGTGTTGCCTAAGGTATCAACTTAGACAACATACTATATTTGCATATGTTGCCTTACACATTTTTTTTAAAAAAAAAATCAAATTTTCTTATTAATTAGAATTTTATCAAATAACAAATAATATTACAAATTACATACGTTCAAAAAAACTAATATACTACTTCAAATGACCAAATACAAGCTCTTCAAATGTCATCCCATCATAACAAGCTCGTTGGTTTGAATCACAAAAACGACCAAGTACTGGATGCAGTAGGTACTTGTTCAGCCTTAGGCGACTTGCAATCTTTCGCTTGCTTCTTTTGAAGGTGCTCCTTTGTTTCAGTCATTGATTCATTAACAGAGAACTTTTCCCTCCTCTCATGTGCATATACACGATGCTTCTCTTTTTGTGCTCAAAATGTTCTGGAGATTTTTCTATGGGTTTTCATCGATCACATCATACGGTTGATCGAGTTCCTGAACATATAAACAGATTAATAAACATCGTTTTTACCATCTAATATTTCCTATAGAAAATACCTAAAATTAAACTTACGATTCCTTTAGCTCGTGAACACTTGAATGAAGATGAAGATGAAGATGAAGATGAAGCCATGGGAAAATATGTGGCTGGAGCAATTAAAAACTACACAACACAGTTGCTAGGCCACATTCCAATACTGTCTGAGCAATTAAAAACTACCACGTTCCAGCAATATTCAATCCCATCATATGCAGACTTAACTCACAGATAGAATACTGAAAACAGTTAAGCTAGCAAAGATCTCATCATATGACAAATTTCAATGAATTTAGACAAGTGGAACTCCTGCAATGATCTCATAAAAATCCCATCTGACATGTATACCATCACAAAATACCAAATGAAATGAAATAAAAATCCCATCTGATAACCAAAGGATGTGATGTAAACAGACAAAAAAATATTCAAATGTTGTCAACAAGTATAATTGGAAGTCCAGTTCAAGAAAAAGAAAAAAAAAACCCAAATTTTGGTTATTTTCTCCAGATTATACATCAGCACGGATCAATGGTCACATGTAATCCAAAACTTATTAATCTGCCAGAATGGAAAACCAAAGAAATAGGCAAATGAAAGTGAACAATATATAGAATATACCATAAATGACTTGGTTCTCCTAATGGAAACAGAAACTGATGAAGGACAAAACCTTTGACAAGAGATACCCTCTAATTGTATGATTGGGAAGAACTTTTGCCTTTCATTCGGTTGCAAATGCAATTCGGTTGCTAAACTGCATAATACACAGTGAGTTCAAACTAATCCATAGAAGCAGTAAACAAAGGAAAAGCGTAGCAGGGGCAGGGGAAAAGCATAATACACAGTGAGTTCAAACTAGCAGAAACCAAATCGAAACCTTGGTTTGTAACTAGCAGAAACCAAATTTAATGCTAGTTGGCTGGTGGTGGCTGGTTGTGGCTCTCGAACCTGTTCTTCAAAGAGGTTCGAACAGAACTCAACCAAATCGAACCTGCAAAACAACAGCTGTTCGAGTATATAAGATACTCAACCAAATCGAACCAAACAGATTGAACCAACCAAATCGAACCAAACAGATTGAACCAACCAAATCGAACATAACTCAACCAAATCGAACCAAACAATCAGAACTAAGATACCTAATTGGAGCTAAATCGATACCTGAGATTGTTGGTAGTCGGCTGGTGGTGGCGACATGGTGGCGATGTCGACCGGTGTTGTGTCTGGGTGGCGATTTCGACCGGTCTTTAACCTAATTTTTGGGGGTGGGGGGAAAGATGTGAAATAGAAAAAAGAGGGGGAAGGAAGGGCGGGACATTTCTTTTTGTTTGAGTTTTGTTAAAAGTTTTCTTTAACCTAATTTAAAATAAATAACTTTTAAGATAATAAATATTATTATGTTAAAAAAAAAGATTTTAAATGTTTATATTCAATATATACATATACATATATATATATATATAGGGAGGATCAAACGAGAACAATAACTATTTAAAAGAACACGAGAACTAACAAAATCATCGGTGATTTTACATTAACGTGCAAAAAAGCCACGTGGACCTGAAGCCGCAGCCAAAGCCCGATAGATCCATTAAGGCCCAATGAAACCTTTAAAACACAATAGAACCCTTTAAAGTCCGATAGATCCATTAAGGCCCAATGAAACCTTTAAAGCACAATAGAACCTTTTAAAGCCCGATAGATCCACTAAGGCCCAATGAAACCCTTTAAAACCTAGTAGAACCCTTTAAAGTCTGATAGATCCATTAAGACCCAATGAAACCCTTTAAAGTCCGATAGATCCATTAAGACCCAATCAAACCCTTTAAAATCCAATAGAACCATTTAAAGTCCGATAGATCCATTAAAGCCTGTTGGTCCCGAAGGTGCTTAACAAGTTTGTAGAAGGGGGGGGGTTGAATACAAACACAGAAATTAAAGTTTAATAAATTGTTTATTGATAAATCAAAATACAATTTACAAGTTTGTTGCGGAATAAGATTAAGACAGACTCAATCTAAACAAACTTAAGAAACACTAAGATGGTTGCACAAGAAATTCAGAGAATGGGGGATTTTTAGAGAGATAGAAAACAAGGGTTTCTATTTTGGAGTTCAAGGATTGAGCACACCTTCAGATGAAGGAGTGAGCTTCCTATTTATACCCTATGCATTAAATGCATGGCAGGGTACTTTACACGTGGCATTCATAGATTGGCTTTGGTAGTCTCACTTTTGGAGACATGCTTTTGGCCACTTTATGAACAGTGTAGTTGACAGAGTTGGTGTACGATTTGTGGCAGAGACTTGTCCGTTCTGACACATCGTACTGGTTGTGCAAGGTAAGACAAAAGAAAACTTGAGGCATAAGCTTTGTGATCGTTGATCGCTGAGTATCTCTTCTTCCAGAGATAAAGTTCAGCTATCGCTGAAGCTTTTCCTCAGGCTTCTTCGCGTAAGTAGATTTGTCTGGTCTTCGCTGATATCCGCATCAGGTCACTAGTAGACTTATCTATTGTTCAGTGGCTTCGTCTTCGATTCAGCTATGAACTATGTTGACGCGAGACTTGTCTTCAGGGATTACGTTAACTGTGTTACATAGGAAACGATCAGTGATGACTGAACAGACTCAGTTTGATCGCTGAAAGTGAAACACTAATACATATTAAATGTTTACAGAAAGGTCATCAGCGATAACTGAACAGACTCAGTCTGATCGCTGATGATGAAACACTAATACATATAATAACGTAATTTTCACTAAGTATAAAAGAGGGTCGTTATCAAATCACTGAGAGAGTTTGGATCAACAATCTCCCCCTATTTGATAATGACAAAGTAACAAAAGAAAATTACTTTTTAATTCAAAATATAGGAATAAAAAGGACTCATAGAATGCATGTCCCAATTACTATTTTGAGGGATCTTTTACAGTACTGATAGGGTTAAGTACATCACTGCAATTTTCATTTAATTCAGGGATAGAATTACAAGATATGAAAATCATAAGTACAAGTGACTAACTAACTACTGTAAGTATAACTAACAGATTGCAGATAAGAAAACTAATCTATCAGCTATAAGAAGATTTGGGAGGATTGATCATATACTCAGGTATTTCTTCTCCTTTCTGTCTTCGTTCCAAAGATTCTTGACTGATAATTTCTTTAATTTTTTCAGCAGCAGGGAAGAAGTCACACCATAAGCATAAGAGATCCTTGAGATGATTCAGAGGACAGATAGGAATCTCAGAGATTCTTTGAAATCTGAGTTCCTCATCATCATCTCTGAAGAATATTCCATAAGGCTTGTCGATTACTTGACCAGCTTGGAAGGGACCACCAGGAGGCAGAGATAAGTCCAGAACTGAAAGATCAGGAGGAGGACCAAACAGTGCATCTCTTGAAAATTTGATAGAAGTTTCATTCCTGATGATGGCGACATCTTCAGAGGAGGAGGACCCAATTTTTCTCTTGAGTTTCAAAGATTTGGGAGGAAGAGGAGATGGCAGCTTTAGTACAGAAACGACTCTATTTATGAGGGCTTCAAGGAGTCCTTCAACGTAGCCTCTGTATGTAGATTTGGATTTCTTCAGCGCATCCCATAACTCTAACCATTCCGTAAATCCGAAGCTTTCAAGTTTTGATACGTACATTGCTTTTTGGGTTCCATCCTCTCTGGTAATCTCCATGGTCACTGAGAGTTGATCTTTCTTCTTGCGACCAGAGATAGTCACGGCTGATATTGGAAGAAGATCAGAACGATAATCCATCTTTTGTTTGCACCATTCGATAGACTTATCGTTGATCTCTTGTTCTTTGAAGCGTTCCTCTTCAATTTCTTTCAGTAGTGCTGCTTGAACTTCCACAGGTTTGCTTTTTAGCTTTTTGTCCCTAACTTGAGAGGATTGAATCTTTAAAGCGAGTTGGGCATCTCGTTTGCATTCAGCGATCAGCTTCTCAGCTTTGGCAGATTCTTCTCTTTCAGCTTCAGTAAGGAAGTCGAGCTCTGTGGATATTTGAAGAGGGATTTTCAGCCGTTGACTTTCTAGTTGAGCGATCATTTCAACTCTTTTCTTCACCACTTCCTCTGACCAATGAGATGGTCGAGAGGGCCTTCCTGGATGGACCAGGGAATCTTCTTCTTCTTCTTCATCAATCTCAGCGATAGAGATTGGGATTATTTCTTCAGCGATAGTCGCTGGTATTATTTGTAGTTCAGAACCCTTAAGCAGGGGTGAGAACTGTCTGGTTAGAAAAAGAAGGAAAGAAGGGATAAGTGTATTTTTAGAACGAGAGAGATAAAGGCTAGAAAGACATAGGGGTTTGGAAAGAGTAGAAAAGTGGTACAATTGAAAGACATACCTGAGAAGGATGCTCCCCCTCAGATTGTGATCCAGTCCTCATGCATTCTTCAGCGATCGGTTGCTTGTCTTTGCTTTGCGAAGGAACACTTGAAGATGTATCACCTCTCACCCCTGTTTTGACAACCTCTTGCGAAGTTGTCCCTGATACGACGTTCGGCTTAGAGAACCACATAGATTGGTCTTCATCGTCGTCGTCGTCATCGGAGGGCTGATCCTTTTCTTGATCATCAAGATCTAGATCATCTTCCTCTTCATCGTCTTCTTCCTCATCCTCTTCAAAGAGAATGGAGTGAATCGATGAGGATTCTTTTGCCTTCTCCCCCTCAGATTGAGAGGGAGGTTCCTTAGCTTCCCCAGCAGCAATAGAGGTTTCTTCAGTTTTCTCCCCCACTTTGTCATTATCAGCGGTAGGGGATTGTTCAGCTGCTGGAGTAGCTGTTGAAGCTTTTAGCACTTGAACGTCAGCCTCCAGACGCTTAACTCGGTCTTCAACCGTAGGTATGTCGCATGTGGCATCATGAATGAATTCCACAGCGATGTTGAGGTTGGTACGATCATCTTCAGTGAAGGAGGGAGGCAGCGCTGGAGCTGGTTCATTCACTTTCTGTAGAACTTGCTGAAGAAGGGACGTGCAGAGGTCAACCTTGGAAGAGAGATCCTGAACTTCAGCTGTAAGAGACTCAAATCGTCCTTGAAAGAGTCGAGAGGACTCTCTGAGTTGGACGACTTGTTCTTCAAGAGCTGAAAGTTGAGAGTTCTCAGCTTTAGATGAGCAAGTGGCGGTCAACTTCTTCAGCTCCTCACCAGCCTGATTTACGGCGTTGGTGGTTTCATTGATGGTGTTGGTGAGAGCATCCACCTTTTCTCCTAGACTGTTGACATGCGTGTCAACAGTCGCCAAGCTAGGACCTGAAAATAATGTTAGTTCAGATATGGGCTTATTTGGAGAGGGGGGGAGAGAAGTGTTTAGGAGTATAGGTGTACCTGACGTATCAAACATTTTGTAGAACTGCATAGATTCCTCAAAAGTTTGATGCTCAGGTCCTATAGGGAAAGAAGAGGTGGCAGGTTCAGAGACCAAATGAGGAGAGAAGGGAAGAGTTTTGGGGATAGAAGTAGGGATGGGGTTAATCTCAGGGAATGAGATAGTAGGTGGGGTGACTGATGATGTGACAGCGAGTGAGATCGCTGACACGGCAGTATGAGTGACTGCTGAAGTTGTGGAGGAAAGACCCACAAAAGCATCTAAGGTAGCTTGTTGAGAAGCTCCCTCAGGTATAGTACTAGAAGGTGTACTTTCCTTAGTCTTTTTGGCCTTTTTGGAAGGACCAATTGGACTAGCTGATGGTCTTTTAGAAGTAGTGGTAGCGACAGGGATAGCAGACGAAGGAACCGTCTGCGTGGTCGCTGAAGATGAAGAAGAATGGAGAGAGAGACGAGAGCGAAGGAGAGAGATACTTACCTCGTCGGCGAGTGGCTTGACCTCCAGTGATCGTTGACCAACCCTGGCAAAGGTGCCATCATCTTTGGTGGGATAGGTGTTGGGATAGAGGAACTTGATGTACGTACATATGAAACGTACGTACGAGATCTTGGGATCTCGTTCAGGCTTCTCTAATCTCGACCTCAGATCTTCAAAGATGGCTGTGGCGTAGTCAAAGTTTTGACCAGCGATAACGGAGTATGCCATCTGCAGTTGTGTTTTGCTGGCTTGATCCAGCGAACCACTCTTCCCACTCATGCACTGAATTATGTGCGAGAAGATAAAGTTCAGTTGTGATGGCATCTGAGCTTTAAGAATCTTGGTGAGCTTCTTGTTAGGAATAGACGATCTTGGTTTGTTTTCCCAACAATAGCCCATTGCGTCCAGGAAGAATATCAGCTCATCATCAGTGGGGAGTGCGTCGAATCCACTCTTTGGTTTGTCAGGGAATCTTAAAGATTTCCTGAGGCTAAGAGCGGTCATGCTCCCTGGCCCTAATTCCGTGCTGAACGAGATAGCAGGGACTCGTTCGCCTTTCCTGTTGGTAAGTTCAGTTGCATCAGCAGTGAACCAGAACTGCTGAAGTAGAGTCTTGGAGGGCTTAGGATCCACAGTGATCGCGTAAGCTATGCATGACTGCTTGAGGAAATTAGCAGCTTCCACCAGATGTGGGTATTTGTCAGCTTTGAAGTCGAGTCTGGCCAAATGATTACATTTAGTAATCTCAACTTCAGTGAGAGCGAATCGTACATGCTTGGAAGCAACGATTGAAGACTGTGTCATTTCTGTTATGGAAAGAGGCATAATAGAAGAAATGATTTAGATTAAAAATAATATGATTACCAGTTTCTATAGAAGAAGGGAAACTGGAAAATTATCAAGTTATTTTTAAGAGAGAAAAAAAATAGTGTTCTGGGTAGAAAGAATGAAGAACACTTTAAAACCAAAAGGTTTTTATTTAAAAACATAAAATCAGAAGGAATGATCTTTAGTTTTAAAAAAACGTTTTATAAAATCCATAGAAAGCGAGTAGGATTTTAAAAGAATAAAAAGCATATGAACAAAGCATATAAACATGAAATAAACCTGTGTATCTTGAAGAAAAAGAGTTGCAGATTCAATATTCTGGGTTTACTTGCTTGAGTGTTCTTGAGAGAATGTTTCTTGCTTTGAAAGTTTTGAAAGCGTAAACCGTATAAAGGAGAGAAGAATTCCTTTTATACGAAGAGAGAGAAGAGAGATAAGAGAGAGAATGAAGCGGGAAAAGAAATCATCATGACATTGACACGTTCCACGAAGTTGATTGGATAGGAGGGCAACGGACGAACGTGTCAGAAAAGGCATGTCGTGGATTGTCGGTTCAAATGACGTCATAGAGGAGAGAGACTGTTCATTTGTCCGTTCAAATGATCACTGAAGAAAAGTCAGTGATAGATTTTCCTTTTTAAAAGTATCCCTGATTGTAAAGATAGGGATAGATTTTCCTTTTAAAAGATCACTGATTGGAAATATCAGTGATTAATGTATTTTTCAAAAAAAAGCTTTTAATCATTTGAAGAAAGTTCAGTGATTAAAGTTTATATTTTGAAGAAATACATCTTTGAGGGAGAGAGAACATACCTGAGAGTCAGAATGTTTATCAGAGAGAATGATGAGGGGAACTTTTGATTACTGACACAATACATGAACGCTGAAGAATTATTCTTCGAGGTTCAGCATTCAAAGCTCACTGATGAGAAAGTTGAACCTTGTCTCATCAAGAGGTTTGGTGAAAATATCAGCAAGCTGAAAGTCAGTAGGGATAAAGTGAAGTTCAATATCACCATTCATCACATGATCTCTGATAAAATGATATCTGATCTCTATGTGTTTTGTCTTTGAATGTAGCACTGGATTATTTGCTATAGCGATAGCACTAGTGCTGTCGCAATAGATAGGAATCTTTGACAGCTGAATGTCATAATCTAATAGTTGATTTCTCATCCATAGGATTTGTGAACAACAGCTTCCAGCGGCTACGTATTCAGCTTCAGCTGTTGAAGTGGACACAGAATTTTGCTTCTTGCTTGTCCAGCTTACTAGCTTTCCTCCCAAGAGTTGACATCCACCAGTGGTACTTTTTCTGTCAAGTTTACAGCCTGCAAAATCACTATCAGAATAACCAGTTAGATCGAACCCTGAGTCTTTGGGATACCAAAGACCGAGGTTAGGAGTTCCTTTCAGATATCTGAAAATTCGCTTTACAGCGATCAGATGGGATTCCTTGGGTTCAGATTGATAGCGTGCACATAAACAAGTGGAGTACATGATGTCAGGTCGGCTTGCTGTAAGATACAACAATGAGCCTATCATTCCTCTATAGGCAGTGACATTAACAGGTTTTCCAGATGGATCCTTGTTAAGTGTCAGTGGTGGTGCCATAGGAGTTTTCATCGCTGAAGTTTGTGTTAAATCAAACTTCTTCAGCATGTCTTTAACATACTTACCTTGGCAGATAAAAGTACCTTTGTCAGATTGTTTAATCTGAAGACCAAGAAAATATGTCAGCTCACCCATCATACTCATTTTATATTCTTTCTTCATTCTTTCAGCGAAGCGAGTACATAGAGATGGGTTAGTAGAACCAAATATTATGTCATCGACATATATTTGTACAAGAATTATATGACCTTTTATCTTCCTGAAAAATAACGTATTATCAATCTTGCCACGTTCAAAATTTTCAGAGATAAGAAAAGATGAGAGAGTGTCATACCAAGCACGAGGGGCCTGTTTTAAACCATAGAGAGCCTTATCCAATTTATAAACATAATTTGGATGCTTAGGGTCATAGAACCCTGGTGGTTGTTCTACATAAACTTCTTCATTCAGTTTTCCATTCAGAAAAGCTGATTTTACGTCCATTTGATAAACGATGAAGTCTTTATAGACTGCATAAGCTAAGAATAGTCGAATTGCTTCGAGCCTGGCCACAGGGGCAAAGGTTTCATCATAGTCTATGCCTTCCTCTTGTCTGTATCCCTGAGCAACAAGTCGAGCCTTGTTGCGGGTTACAATTCCATGTTCATCTAACTTGTTTCTAAACACCCATTTGGTGCCTATTACAGTTTTATCAGATGGTCTAGGAACGAGATTCCAAACTTTGTTTCGAGAGAATTCAGTCAGCTCTTCTTGCATAGCGCTGACCCAGTTTGGATCTCTGAGGGCATCATCAGTCTTCTTTGGTTCAATTAAGGAGAGAAAGTTTACAAAGAGACAGATATTACCTGAGCTTCGTCGTGTCTGAATACCTGCATCTGGATTACCAAGAATTTGATCTATGGGGTGATCTCTGGTCCATCGCTGAGCAGGAGCAAGATTGCTTATTTCAGCGATAGGATCAACAATAGGAGCAGTCACTGATGAAGATGCTTGAGGTTCATCAGCTAGTAATTGTTGAACATTAGATACACCAATACTTTCAGAAGGGTTTTCAGACGTAGATGGATTTGATGGTAGAAGTGTGTTTAGAGGTTCAGCTGAAATCCATGAGTTGGATTCAGCGGTGGGAGGTATGATACTTGGTTCTTCATCAGCAGCTGGAGTTTCAGTGTGCTGTTGGTTTGAGAAGAAAGGTTCAGTTCCTTTATAGTGAGAGATCATCCAAGTATTCAGTTCTTCATTGTCAGCGATTGGTTTAGAGTTCGCTGAGCGCGTTTCATCAAACGTGACATGAATGGTTTCTTCTACGGTTTGTCTTCTTTTGTTGAAAACTCTGTAGGCTTTTGAGATGGAGGAATATCCTAAAAATATTCCATCATCGGCTTTTGGGTCGAACTTTCCAAGTTGATCTTTGTTGTTTAAGATAAAGCACTGACAACCAAAGATATGAAGAAAACTGATAGAAGGCTTCCTTCCAAGAAAGAGTTCATAAGCTGTCTTCCCAAATCGCTTTATTATCAGCGATCTGTTTTGAGTAAAACATGCAGTGTTTACAGCTTCTGCCCAAAATTGAGTAGGGAGGTGAGAATCGCTGAGCATTGATCTAGCAGCTTCTATGATCGTTCTGTTTCTTCTTTCAGCGACTCCATTTTGCTGAGGTGTTCTTACTGAAGAGAAGTTGTGAGAGATTCCCTTGTTCTCAAAGAAATTGTTCAGGGAACTATTTTTGAATTCAGTTCCATGATCACTCCTTATTGATCGAACAGTAAGATTATTCAGCACTTCCATCTTTTTGACAAAAGATATTAGTTCTTCTGGAGTATCATTCTTGCAGCGAAGAAAAATAACCCAGGTGTAGCGAGAATATTCATCTACAATGACAAGCGTATATTTCTTTCCAGCTATTGATTGGATATTGACAGGGCCAAATAGATCCATATGCAAGAGCTGAAGAGGACTTGTTACTGAGGAAACTTGTTTCGACTTGAAACTAGCTCTTGTTTGTTTTCCTTTTTCACATGCTGAGCAGAGAGATTCTTTAGCATATGAGTGCTGAGGAAGACCAGAAACCAGTTCCTTAGATGAGAGAGAATTCAGGGTTTTGAAGTTTAGATGAGAGAGCCTTTTATGCCATAGCCAGTTGACATCAGAAGAGGCCTTAGAGAGAAAACATAAGTTATCAGTGATAGTAGAGTCCATATCTATTACATAGACATTTTCTCTTCTATAACCACTGAGAGCAAGTTTTCCTTTTTCATCTACCACTGAACATGCTTTCTTAGAAAAGCGAACTTCGTAGTCTTTGTCACATAGCTGACTGATGCTTAGAAGATTGTGCTTCAGTCCATCTACATAAGCGACTCTTCGAAAGGTAGTTGTCCCATTTCTGAGGACACCAAACCCACGGGTAAATCCTCTTCCATTTCCACCAAAGGTTACAGAGGGACCTTTCTCTTCCTTGTATTCAGTGAGCAGGTCTTTTTGTCCAGTCATATGACGAGAACATCCGCTATCGAGATACCAGATGCCCTTTGATCCCTGCATACATAAGGAAGATTAAGCTTTGTTTGGTACCCACTTTTCAATGGGTCCTTCAGAGTTAGTGGATAAGGAAGATTCAGCTTCAGTGGTAATCTTCACTTTGGTTAATTTCTTAACCTTAGTGGTATTTTTCTTCACTTTGGCTGTTTTATCAGCTTCGGTGGTATTTGGACACTTGCT
Source organism: Arctium minus (assembly GCA_954870635.1). Classification (NCBI taxonomy): domain Eukaryota; kingdom Viridiplantae; phylum Streptophyta; class Magnoliopsida; order Asterales; family Asteraceae; genus Arctium; species Arctium minus. Next base: position 47,742,684 of record OX941096.1, read on the forward strand.
CGCAATATGGTCAGTGAATCCACAGTGATAACATTTTCTATATCTGACGGTGGATTTATAACCAAAAGGTTTTGAAAACTTAAGATGAGCAGGTCCAGCTCCAAGAATACCTTTAGCACGAGATCTGGGAGGAATTTTTATTTCTTCAGATTTCACGGGCTTTAGATCAACCTTCAGCTTTGGAGGACAGATATCAAAGATTTCTGTCACTGAGCTAAAAGGTTTATCCACTGAAGGTTTGGAAGGAACTTTCAGTTTGGTTTTCTTGGAAGCCTTCTGAGGAGGGAGAATAGACTTTCCTTTATCTGCAGGCTTAGATTTTGCAGATATCTCCTCAGGGATGGGATTAGAAGAAGAACAGGGATAGAATTGATTATAAGAAGTGTCAAAGAAAGATGTGACAAAAGTTCCAAACTTAAGCGAGGAACTTTCTTCTTTAGGATCATCCTGTGGTGTCCAAAAACCAAGACCAGTTTTATCACTTTCAGGAGTTTGAGCATTTATTATCTCAGAGATCTTTGTTGATGATTTGCACCATTTTTCAACATGAGCCTTTTCTGCTTTTAGAGCAGCGATGGCTTGTTCGCGTTCAATGCTGATGATTTCATTTATAATGACTTGATCTTTTAGCTTTTCTTCTAAAAGATTTAGTTCACTGATCTTTTCATGACATTTCTCTAGCTCTTGTGTTAAATAAACATTTTTATTTTCAGCTTGAGTTTTGTCGTTTAGAGCATTATAAAGGTCAATCGTCAGCACATCAACAGCGCGACTTCTCTCAGCTTCAGGTAGAGAGGGATTTGTAGAGATGGATACCTGAGATGATATGTAGCTCATAGAAGGTTCAGATGGTTCTTCTACTTCTTCTTTAATCTCAGCCATGAGGCAAAGATTAGCGACTTCTTCTTCATCAGAAGATGATTCTTCTGATTCAGCCCAGTCATGTTCTTCAGCGATGAGACCTTTACCTTTTTGCTGATAGCTTTTCAGCTTTTGATATTTGTTTTTCAGCTTATGGTATTTGTCATCACTGGATCTTCTTGAGGTAGAAGGTTTGAAGACCTTTTTAGACCTGCACTCACTAGCAAAATGTCCAATTTTTTCGCAGTTATAGCAAGTGGCTGTAGCCTTATCAACCGGAGTTGATTTTGGCTTTTCAGTAAGAGAGAGAGGTTTACTTCTTCGGAAGTTACTCTTTCTTGCAAATCTCTTAAAAGAGTTTGTCAAGAGTGCTAAGGACTCATTAAACTCTGAAAGATCAGGGTCTGATAAATCCTCAGATTCAGAATCTAACTCAGTGATGGTGAGAGTAGATCGCTGGGATGGAATTATCTCTGATGAGACTAAAGCAACAGCAGTGCTTTTGGAGTCTTTAGAATCTTTTACAAGATTCTTCTTCAGGAGATTAGATTGCTCATAGTTGAGCAATATTCCATACAGAGTGCTTAGAGAGAGAGTATGTAAGTCCTTTGTCAGCTTAAGACATATTGAATAACTGTCCCAGCTTTCAGGAAGACTTTCCAAGAATTTTGTTAGGACCTCAGAATTAGAATAGGTCCTTCCAACAGTTCTTAGGTCAATGATCAGGCAGTTAAACCGCTGATGAATGTCAGAAAGAGATTCATTCTTACCAGCGATAAAACTTTCATACTGTCTTACCAAGTTAATCTTTCGGGTCTCTTGGATTTCAGTGGTGCCCTCATATTGAACACATATGGTTTCCCACATTTCTTTAGAAGTTTTTAGATGCATGATGGAATGGAAAACTTCATCAGGCAGAGCCATTGATATAATGGTCTTTGCTCTTGCATCTATGCCTACCTTCTTTTTATCTTCATCACTCCACTGTCTTATTTCCTTAACGACATATCGTTCAGGGACAGCTTCAGTGGTGGCAGTAGCAGGAACCGCAGCTATAATTCTAACAGGTTCATAGGGTCCGTTTTCTATATATTCAGGTATAGTAGGATCCGCACCTTCAAGAAATAGCATCATTCGATTTTTCCATAGAGAAAAGTTATCTCTGCTAAATCGAGGAGGTTTAGAAAGTGAACCATTATCATAGTAGTTTGTGTTTGTGTTTAGTGCCATTTTAGAATAGCAAGGAAGAGTATACAGCAAGATCTTGTTTATTAGATTAAACAAACCGCTCTGATACCACTTGTTGGTCCCGAAAGTGCTTAACAAGTTTGTAGAAGGGGGGGGGGGGTTGAATACAAACACAGAAATTAAAGTTTAATAAATTGTTTATTGATAAATCAAAATACAATTTACAAGTTTGTTGCGGAATAAGATTAAGACAGACTCAATCTAAACAAACTTAAGAAACACTAAGATGGTTGCACAAGAAATTCAGAGAATGGGGGATTTTTAGAGAGATAGAAAACAAGGGTTTCTATTTTGGAGTTCAAGGATTGAGCACACCTTCAGATGAAGGAGTGAGCTTCCTATTTATACCCTATGCATTAAATGCATGGCAGGGTACTTTACACGTGGCATTCATAGATTGGCTTTGGTAGTCTCACTTTTGGAGACATGCTTTTGGCCACTTTATGAACAGTGTAGTTGACAGAGTTGGTGTACGATTTGTGGCAGAGACTTGTCCGTTCTGACACATCGTACTGGTTGTGCAAGGTAAGACAAAAGAAAACTTGAGGCATAAGCTTTGTGATCGTTGATCGCTGAGTATCTCTTCTTCCAGAGATAAAGTTCAGCTATCGCTGAAGCTTTTCCTCAGGATTCTTCGCGTAAGTAGATTTGTCTGGTCTTCGCTGATATCCGCATCAGGTCACTAGTAGACTTATCTATTGTTCAGTGGCTTCGTCTTCGATTCAGCTATGAACTATGTTGACGCGAGACTTGTCTTCAGGGATTACGTTAACTGTGTTACATAGGAAACGATCAGTGATGACTGAACAGACTCAGTTTGATCGCTGAAAGTGAAACACTAATACATATTAAATGTTTACAGAAAGGTCATCAGCGATAACTGAACAGACTCAGTCTGATCGCTGATGATGAAACACTAATACATATAATAACGTAATTTTCACTAAGTATAAAAGAGGGTCGTTATCAAATCACTGAGAGAGTTTGGATCAACAAAGCCCAATGAAACTCTTTAAAGTCCGATATATCCGTTAAGGCCCAATGAAACCCTTTAAATTCCGACAGATCCACTAAGGCCCAATGAAACCCAATAGAACCATTTAAAGTCTGATTGATTCGTTAAAGTCCAATGAAACCCTTTAAATCCCGATAGATCCATTAAGACCCAATGAAACCTTTAAAACACAATAGAACTAATACAGACCAACAAAACCTTTCATGACTGATTAAGGCCCAATAACACCAATAGTGACTTAATATGTGTTTGTATGCATATATGTACTATATATATGCATGTGATGTGTGTTTGGATCAATAAGGCCACTAAGGCTCGCTATAGCCTACTAAGAACCATTAAAGCCTAGTAAGAACCAATACAAACCAACAAAACCTTTAATGACTTATTAAGGCCCAATAACACCAATGGTGACTTAATATGTGTTTGTATGCAGATATGTACTGCATATATGCATGTGATGTGTACTGGGATCAATAAGGCCACTAAGGCCCACTATAGCCTACTAAGAACCATGCAGATATGTACTACATATATGCATGACATGTGTATTGGGATCAAATGGATCCTTTAAAGCCCAATCGATCCATGTGGATCCGTTAAAAGCCCAACCGATCCGTTAAAGCCAAAATGAATCCAGTAAAACCGAAATGGAACCATTAAAGCCCAAGTGAATCCATTAAAAGCCTAAATTGATCCATTAAAGCCCGATCGATCTGTTAAAGCCCAAGTGGATGCATTGAAATCTAACCGATCCATTAAAGTCCAACTGAATCTATTAAATCCTAATTGGGCCCATTAAAGCCCAAGTGGATCCATTAAAGCCTAAATGGATCCATTAAATTCCAACTGATACATTAAAGCCCAAGTTGATGTTGAATATTTTTGAAGACTTGAAGGTTAGATTTGTACGATTTTATTCGGCGTGGTCTCGTAGACAGATCTGAACTATGACTAAGATAGAAGGACTTGAGAATTGATAGAACAGACGAACCGCTAAAAATTTAAAATCATAAAATAAAGTAAAAACGTACAAGTTTTAGTCGGGTTGACGGGTTGGTCGGGTTACCTTAGGCAACATAGAAACAAGAAAATATGTTGCCTAAGATAACTTTCATTGATTTAAAAAAACATTATACAAGTTTTTACATTTTCAACTACCTATATTTATTTATATTTTTGACCTTAGGCAACATAGAAACAAGAAAATATGTTGCCTAAGATAACTTTCATTGATTTAAAAAAAACATTATGCTTGTTTTTACATTTTCAACTACCTATATTTATTTATATTTTTGACCTTAGGCAACATAGAAACAAGAAAATATGTTGCCTAAGATAACTTTCATTGATTTAAAAAAAACATTATACAAGTTTTTACATTTTCAGCTATCTATATTTATTTATATTTTTGACCTTAAGCAACATAGAAACAAGAAAATATGTTGCCTAAGATAACTTTCATTGATTTAAAAAAAACATTATACACGTTTTTACATTTTCAACTACCTATATTTATTTATATTTTTAATCTTAGGCAACATAGAAACAAGAAAATATGTTGCCTAAGATAACTTTCATTGATTAAAAAAAACATTATACAAGTTATTAAATTTTCGATTACCTATATTTAGTTATATTTATGACCTTAGACAACATATAAACAATGCAATATGTTGCCTAAGATAACTTTCATTTATTAAAAAAAACATTATAAAACTAAGGCAACATAAAGGAAAATGTTGCTTAAGATAGTTGAGGCAACATATAATTATTCATATGTTGCATAAGGTCTGACTTAGGCAACATAGAACTACATGTTGCCTAAGAGGAAACTTAGGCAACATATATGAGCTTTTGTTGCCTAAGCTTATCTTAAGCAACATAGCCAATTAGCATATGTTATCTAAGACAACATTTGGTGTAGTGAATGCAACGAATAATATGGAATCTGCAAAATGGAGAAACTGTTATAGTCAAAATGTATTTTTTTTTATAATGGAACATTGACTTTTTTTAAAGCATTAACATATAAACACCAGGGAATTAAAGAGACATGAACCAAGTCATAAAACACAAAGTCATCCAAAGAGGCCAAACCCACCGTCTACAAGACCTAGAAAGAGGGAGGCAACGAACAAAATCCATATAAACCTCCTAAACAACCTGAAATTTGTTATCTCTATTTTAAAGTAACTTTAAAAGAATGTTCGAGATACTCTAGAAAATATCCCGTTTCGATAGTTGAGTACCGAAAATTAGAGTACCCACAACGGGTGAACATGGGAGGTCCACGAACCCGCACAAAATATTTAGAGGCGTTGAATTCTTAAGGTTCCTACAGAAGGACCTTTCCTTCCTCTTTCTTTTTGACACATTTAACTTAAAATAATGGAAAAATGATAAATATTAAATAATTTTTTTAATATATATATTAACTATGAAATAAATTAATTTGACTTTATAATCATTTGGAAAAAAATTATTTATTAATAAATTTATAATTTTTTGACACTTCATTTGTTAACCATTTTATTTATTTACTTTTATTATGATTTGTATTTATCATTTTTTTTTGTTATTGTTATTCGTTATATTGTATATTTTAAAAATCGGTAGTTTTAATAAATCTATAGTCAAAAAAATTTATTTTTTATTTTATTCTATAATGACATTTATTATTTTAGTTTTTTTATATAAATTAAGGACCGATCTATAATTAGGATGAAAGATTGAAAGGTTAATAAAATACACAAGAAATAAAAAAATTATGTAAAGAATTTCACTAATGCTCTTATATTTTTATTTTATAGGTTCATAACAAATACTTTTATATTTTTATAATAAAAGCTTATTTTTTTCCAACAACTAAAAGATTGAAGCATATTTTGATATAAGGGGCCTTAATTACTATTGAAAAATTTGATTTTCTATCTAAATAATATTTAAAATTCAAAAATAAGTTTTGAAAATAATAAACATGAATATAAATCAATATTATAATAAGATTGGATACTAAATAAAAAAATTAAAAAAAAAAATGGTTGCATGGCCGCATCCAATTCCTCTATCGACCTTGTCGTAATACCATGTTCCATCAAATTTTGTTTGTTTGTCAAAAAGGACAAACAAACATGGACGATGGTGATGACGTCATCCACTCACTTATATCACTTCACTCTCTATAAATACCTCTTCAATCCACAACCTTACCTCCTCAAAACCTCACATCAAAACTCAAAAAACATATTTTTATATAATCAGAAAAACGGAGATTAATTTAGGGATGACATCGGTGGTGCCGGTGAAGGGGACAACAGGCGGCGGCGGTGGTGGTGGAAGCCGGTGGTGTCCGACACCGGAACAGGTGATGTTGTTGGAGGGAATGTATAGAGGTGGCCTGAAAACACCCACGGCAGCCCAGATACAGCAAATAACAGCAAGGCTATCGGTTTATGGCAAAATTCAAGGCAAAAATGTGTTCTATTGGTTCCAGAATCATAAAGCTCGAGATCGACAAAAGCTTCGAAAGAAATTAATGGCGTTGTACCAACAACATCGCCTTTACAATCCTCATGATCATCATCATTTTCTTCCAACTCTTCATCCGCAGGTAATTAATTAATCAATTAACTAATTCTGATAGATTAATTTTCCAACCTAAGGGAAGATTTTATTTATTTATTTTAAGGTGGCCAGTTGAACTTACAGGGCTTCATAATTGATCCTATACATGATTATATATAAATATATATATATATATAGAGAGAGAGATACTGAGAAACACTTTGATAGTCGTTAATCTTGACGGTATACATGTGTATACAAGTAATTGAAGTTGTTTTTTGGTTTTTATACGGTGTACATTTTATAAATTTCTAGTATGTATATGTGAATACCGTTTAGATGAACAGTTATAAGGGTGTCTATCAGTTTTTTTTTTAATTTTTTTTTTTATGGTTTTCCCCTAACCTGACTCTCTCTCTCTCTCTCTCTATATATATATACATACACATTCGGGTTTCTTGTTTACATTCATCGTTTTGGAACATCTGGTTTTCTTGTAGAGGTCTGATTTTGAGGAGATGATGGTGTCTCTTCTACTTTCTTTATTTTCTCTTTGTTTGTATTTGATTTTTTTTTTCCTTTTGATAGCAGACATAAATACTTGTCATTTTTTTCTTTTATTTAACTTTGTCTTACAAAAACTTGAAGGAAGGAATATATATATATATATATATATATAGAGAGAGAGAGAGAGAGAGAGAGGGGTGTTCAAATGCAACCCATTTACATAGTGCAACCACATGCAACCTCTCTATCCATCACTCATTTTATTTTCATTTTTTTAATTAACAAATGTGAAAATAAAATAAGTGGTGGATAGAGGGGTTGCATGGGTTGCACCATGTAAAAGGTTGCATAATAACCTACCCCTATATATATATATATATATATAATAAGTATGAAATGGGGAAGTAAATGATTCAGAAATGATTGAACTTTGGTAATCCATGTTAAAGTATGTAATAAAAAATGTTGGGTTCCCTGGAATTGATTTATCAACATATTAATTTTTTTTTATAGATTAAATTGACTTTCAATGCCTTTTTTATGTTATAAAAAATGTTTGGGTTAATTGATTTATCAACAAATTAAATTATATTTTTTTATACATTAAATTGACTTTCAATGCCTTTTTATCTTCATTTAAAGTACATATTCCATTTTATTAATTTTATGTGTGTGTGATATATAGGGTGGAGTTCTTGAAGATGCATCAAGCTGTAAAGGAATGATGAACAGAGATTGGAAGGTGGATCTCCCATCAGATCAAACCTGCAAATTCATGTGTGATTGCCCACTTATGTCAATGATGATGATGATGGATAATAATCATGGTACAACTCCATATTGCACAAGAGTACCACCCAAAACCCTACAACTCTTCCCAATCACCACCACAAATCTCAAAAATGATGATGATGATCATGAGTGCACCATTACCACCAAACTCTAAGCCTACTTTTGACTTTTGGTTTCCAACTCAAATTAACCCACAAGAGCCAAAGCCAATGACCTGGTTCTGATCTTGATATAGTAGTAAAAGGTGAAAAAGCAGTTAATTAGCTAGCTAGTTTTAGGGTTTAGGGTTAGGGTTTTAGGGTTAGGGTTTATTAAAATAAGTTGTGGGTTTCTGTTATGTCACTAGACCTTTGCATGGCAGGCAGTACTGGTACTATATATATAAAGAAAGATGAAAGATCTGAATTGCCTAATAAGCTAGCATTCAGTATGTTTTCTAGATGAAAATTGAAGTGTCTATTTCACATTCTTGGAGTATGCAGTGGGATTGGCAAAGGTTTCTTTGTTTGGTTATGATGGTGTTTGTATATATTTTTATGTTTTGAAAATCTTGATGATATCGTTAGACACACTAAACAACACACAGATATATACATATACATATAGATACAGCAGACATATAGTACCTAAGGTTGGTGGCAAAGTTTCAGATGGTCATCAGTGCTTTATGATTTACATAGACATGTCTTAAAAAGTCAGCATTAATTTACTTGTCTTATAAGACTGTCAGCAAAGTAAAGTCAATTACATTGGATGCAAATGCAAATGCAAATGCAAAATGTAAATGCAAATTCCACACACTAAAATCCACCAATTACAACAATTTACAAGTCCAAATCCTTAAATCTTTTTGTGTATACAGAGGTCCTCACGGGTTGAGTTGGCCGGGTTGAAGGCACTTTAACAACCCAACCCAATCTTTGCGGTTTGAAAAATCTCAACCCAATCAAAAGTGCAACCCAACCCAACCCAACCCAAACCGTTCGGGTTGAGTTGGGTTGGTCGGTTTGAAACCTTTCTCATCATTTCACAATTTAACTAAGTTATCATATCTAAACAAACCTTTATTCATAAATTACATACCTGCTGCTGCCGCCAACTGCGGCCTGCTGCCAATAAGTTAAAATAAGATTAGAAGAGAGGAGGAGACAAAACCTGTGGATGCAGATTAAGATTGTTGGAAGCGGTTTGATCATAATTGGAGATTTATGAGGGGTATAACAAACTGAATCTTAACAAGTATTCATCATAAAATCTGCAGAAAATACAAAACCAGTTTCCATTCAAACAAAATTGGTATCTCAAAATTGTATGTGTAATAATTGACAACTAGAATCTTATATTTAAAACAATAATAATCTATCTATCTTCTTTCTCATTCATATTTTAGACATCAAGTTCAATAATCATTGTCATGAAATAATAATAGTAAAACAAGATCATCATCCAAAGTCTGACCTTGGCACATCACTAGATGGCATGAGATTGGTCTCAAATGCCAATTGAAAACATATATAGTTACTAGCAGCGTAGTCTAATGCAGTTGGATATAACCCCCAAACAATCAACTTCTTACTAAAAAGGGAAAGGATTCACCATCTCAATATGTTTGTTAATGATAAGTTGATATTAAAGGATGACATTAAACAAAGTAAATAAGAGCATATGTTTGTTCTTTGACAAAAGCCATCTTATTTTCTACATCCTCTCTTAATTACTTAATTAATGTCTTAATAAATAAAAGAGCAAACTTCATCTTCAACTATTTGAAGATCCTTCCATATCTACTCATTTATGTCATACCAACAACTTATTTTATGATTTCTTCATCAACAGAAACAAGATAAAAATATATTCACAATGCTACCAAAATTATCTAGTTTTAAAATTTCATCAGTACTTGAAAATAATTAATATAATTCACTACCTAAAATCTGTTTCAAAAATTGTACCATCATCTATCTCTCTACAAGTATTTAAGATTGAGTAGAAGAAACAGTGAGACTAGAAAAATAAACAAAACTGGATATTATTATCAACCAAGAAAAAGGGTTTTAAATCAACAAATAATATCAAAACCCGTTAAGAAACAATAATAATATCAACCAAAAGAATCAGATTAAAACAAACTTGAAAACAATGAGAAAGGGAATCAACAAGGATTTCCACACTTTGAATCACAAAAACACACAAACCCAACTTCAGATTTTTCAACACTATGAATCAAACAGGTCACAAAAATTTAAAACGACAACTTCAAACCAACAAAAACAGAATGAGATTCATGTCATATAAGAAAAAATAGGATCAAAATCCAGTAATAATCAAACCAAAATCCAATCGATACTGAAAGCCCTTAAAACAAACAGATTATACGAAATCTAGATAAAAAACCAGATGAAAACTAGGGCAAATATTAGATATATACCTCTGTTTTGTTGTCATGTCTTGAAGCCATCTTAATCCAAAGAATCGCCTTCAAACGGTCCTATTTCAATCGCCTCCAAACGGTCCTAGTTCGACACTTCACCTAGTAGGAACGATTGAAGTGTCGAACGTGAAATCGTGGTAGAACGATTGAAGGTGAAACCTGAAACCTAGGTAGGAGTAGGAATGAGGAATCGATTGAAGCAGAACTGAAGTTGAAGAAAGAAGTAGCGTTAATCTGAAATGTGAAAAAAAAGAAGCGCTCTTTTGGTCGGGTTGTCGGGTTGGGTCTAAACCATTTCCAACCCATTAAATGCGATTTGCTATAAAATTGTATCGATTATATAACGGTTTGATTCGGTTTAATAATTTTTTCGTTTTCTCGGGTTGGATTGACCGGGTTGGTCGGAAATTTGAGCACCCCTATGTGTATATATGAAAATATATACACACACATGACATATATATATATATATATATATATATATATATATACATGCTGTATGTGTGTGTATATACACACACACCAGATTACTCTACTTATGGTACATGTCATTATGTTATAGTATCAAAACTTTTGTCACAAATATACCTTATTTTGTTACTACTATACACAAATCGTACCATATAAAATTGTAAATAAAGATTCGTCTTTACTCTTTACTGATAGAAGCTCTTAAAGCATAATAGTGTTTGTGTATTTTGTTACTACACAAACCGTACCAAATAACAAGATTTTTTCTCTTCTAAGAATAACATTTAATGTATTGATGAACATATATATATTTTTTCGCAATGTGTTTGCTTTATGTGTTCGGTTCACAATGTGAAACTTTTTTACTGTAACTTTTGTTTCACAAATAGGCTAAAAAAGTTCACATTGTGAAATAAATACATGTAAAACAAACACATTCTTAAACAAATATATGTTAATCAATATTCTAAATACTAGTCTTAGTTAGAAAAAAATCATATGAAATAGCACATGATGCTCTAGTTCTCAATGTAATCACAATTCCATAGGATCTTAAAAGAAAGCCCCTATATATATATATGTGTGTGTGTGTGTGTGTATATATATATAAAAGTCTGTTTGCGAAACAAATGTTATACGTAAAAAAGTTTCACATTGTGAATTGAATACATATTATATGTTCATCAATACATGATGCACACGTCGTTAAACGCACAACAAGATTTAAATTTATAAACCTAACTTATATCAGTAGAGATGGTAAGTTGGGTATCGTTCTTCTCAGGGAGTCACTGGTTAAGCTGATGATTTGTATTAAACCGATTGCACGTGTGTTACAAAGATTGACTACTCAATTTATCGATTAAACTCAAAAATAATCTAACTAAAAATCAAAATCTAATTATTACAAATAACATTACTTCAAAAGGTTTGAATTGAGAGTTGAATTAAATTATTAAACGAATAAAAATAGAAACTTTAAGACTAACGAAATAACGAAAATAAGAAATCATTCAAGGCTAACAATATCTGTCACATATCGTTTGCAATGAAAAATTCATAAAAAAAAACTAGAACATTAAGATCATCTCAACCTATGATTAATTATTCAACATTCTCTACTTAAATAAAAAAACAACCACAAACTTTATTGAATAAATCCAATCCAATACTTTCAAATTACCAACAATATCAAAAACAAACAACGCAAACCTTATTCTAAAAGTGAATTAGAATTAAGAAATAGAATTAGCTAAAAAAACAATACTTGAAAGAAACCTCAAACCTCCCTTGTAGAAAATTTAGAGCTTCAATCATCAACAATCTTCAATCATCATCAATGAATCAACAATCTTCGATCATCATTCCCGCAAATCCAATCAAATGTAACATAGAAATTTTTATAAAAAGAAGAAAGATAGCAGCCTCACGATTGCCTCTCCCCTCGTGATCCATGGCCTCCCTTTTTTTTAATGCCCTAATTCGAATTGGGCTTCGAGTTAGGCTTGTATGTGATTGGGCCAAAGCCTCCTTTGTTGTAACACCCAGATTTTTGGATATCTAATTTCCGAATAATCCATATATCTAAATAAGAACCTTAGTTATGGATTTGATGTTCCTTTCACTTTATTCTTTTTGACGTGTCGAATTCTGGGTTACCTTTTTGCAATCGAAATGCAGATCGAGACGAAAATCGAGTTGCGGTACCATCTAAGTGATAGTGCCCGCGAGAGTGACAAGGTGTCACAATTGCGAGGGTACTATCTGTAACACCCTAAACTCTGGAAATAGCAACTAATTTAAAATTTTCTAAATACACCAATAATTAAATCATCTACCACTACAATTTAATATTTAACCTCAATACACACACTATTTCTATATGAACAGTCTATAATAAAGACGAGTGCTACTAAAACCCAATAATAGTCACTATCTCCAACTGCGGAAGACTTCATCAATCTACTTACTCTCGTGAACCACTATGCACATCTCTTTATACGACTGCTTGAACCGAACCCCCCTTCAGGAACCTGATGCACATCCCGACAAATAAAAATGTTAGACTTAACGCCTAGTGAGCTCAACATTTATCAGCATTTATTCTTTCAAAAACGTCCCATAACACAAAACCATGCATTTCTCTAAAACACAAATCAAAACACATTTATACTCAAAATCTACTTCCATAAAATAAATCATAGAAATACCAAAATACATGATTTATTTATCATAATACTCCAAAATCCCAAAGATGTGTGCTAAATGAGTTTATATAGTTAAACACCTTTAAACTACTCAACTCATCAGCAGTTAACAAGACTTATCAGCATTTAACAAAACTTATCAGTAGTTACCAAAACTTATCACCAGTTAACAAAACTTATCAGCAGTTAACAAAACTTATCAGCAGTTAACAAAACTTATCAGTAGTTACCAAAACTTATCAGCAGTTAACAAAACTTATCAGCAGTTAACAATTTCATGTAAAACGCTTTAAAATAAACATTTTGGCATGTACACCGTTTTCACAAATCAACTTGAACTCACCTCGCTAGATTTAGGCTAAATCTAGATTTTCCCCCAATTAGAGCTCCTTTGAAGAACACTTGGATTCTCAAGACCAAACTTCCAAAACCTAAATCCGTACATATTCAACCACAAAGAAACATAATCAACCACAAAGAATCGTTTCCCAAACCATCTATATGAATACCTCCATTACTACCGAAACCCTAACTTCCATAACCGAAGAGAATAGAAGATTACCTTAACCCAAGCTTGAATCCACCAACCAAAACACTTCTAGTTCACCAAAATGATCACAAACCTTCAATCTATGAAAGGGAGAACAAAGGGGTGGATGAAACCCTAGAAAACTTAGTTAAGAAGATGAAATGGGAGAAGTGAGGAGCTTACCACCACAAAATGATCTAGTATACTTCAATAGACTTTCAATCTCTTGCTAGATCCTTGAAAAGCTCTCAAAAACGAAACCGTAGCAACTTGAATCACCCAAATCGGAGTTGAAATGAGAAAGTTATGACCAAATGAAGAAGAAACCCGTATTTACGCACTGGAGGGTTGGCGCGACCCTGACATGCGACAGTGACATTGTCACTGTCGCGAGGCACTGTCGTGCGAGATGTACCGAAAGTTGCTAACACTATTTCGGCCGTAACTTCTTCGTTATAGCTCCGTTTTCGCTCTGGAAAGGACCGTTGGACTCGTAATTGAATCATTTATCCATCAAGACTATAAAATCAAGGATTCAAGCCCAAAATCAAATATCTTATTTTTCCTTAATATACCGGTTTCTGTATTAACTTGAATTGATACCTCTCGAAACTCGGGGTGTTACAATCCTCCCAACCTTAAAAAAGATTTCGTCCTCGAAATCTTGAATCACCAAACACTCAACATTCACATTTGAAAGATCAATTGATTTCCTATCCCAAAGGGATGCCTTCATAAAAATTCACCTCATATACAGACCCGATTACATTCCGGTTGAGGTTGTCACTGAGTTTCTCATAACGTGGCGTTACAAAATTCAATCTCAATGTTCGATGTATTTCACCAACGTTAGGATGAACGTTGCGTCGTTGATTAATCATTTTCTTAATCGATAAATCTCGGTTGTCTCCCAACCTTAGATTTCTCATATTACCCTGAAAGCGACTTACGACCTTATCTAGTCATTTCCATCAAGAATACCCCAATCCGAAGTATTTCCTTAGATACTTCTGATTACGACGCATCAAGGTCTCCTCAAAATTTCATTTGTACTTAAAGTCCACCTTGACATTCCCACCAAATGTCTCCAAAGATCATCATCACTAAAGAGTTATTGTCCTTTGACGAAATTTCCTAACGACTAACTTGGTTTGAACCATCGCAACCTTTAAATCCGTTCCTCAAAGCTGACCCGGACACAATGTCTGCAAGGGCTCCCACACTTCCGTGGACTCCAACATTGCGTTCCCACCAGAAACATACCATTACGCTCTACAGATAGTCGATTCCCAACTCCCATGATTCCTCGAATTCCTACTGATCCATTCCTAATATTGAACAAGATGTCCTTCCAAGGCGCCCCAATGCGTCCTTCAGGTAACTGGTTAATCCAGATCCGGTTAACACTCAACTCCGTTCCAACATCAACCCCACAACATTCCTATAATGCAATCTTTATCACCACGGGAATGCTTAAACACCTCGATACCAATCCTCAATACCCAGACTCCTCTCAAAAACCACCACTGAAAGGTCGATATTTTCCATAACCCACCGGGTTACCTCCATACATTCCAAGATCCAATGACCTCAAGAAAACAAGTTGACGCCTAGGACTAAACGGTGACCTCGAAAACGTGGACATCCCGCCCAAAATTCCATTCCAGACGGATTGTCGCACTAAGGTTGACACCTAATAGAGAGCTAAAATTTCAAATCTTACATCTCTAACCGACAGATCACCAAAATTTCCTTTAATCGCGGAACCCGCTAAGACGGTACACCAACCACATAAACTATGGTGTCACACCGACGAGCAACCCACCAAATCAACTCCATTTAAGCGCAGATAATCACCTAAGACCTTATCCCGCATGGTTACCGAAGTATAAAATTACTCCTTAATAACTGGGAAACTTAAATCTACTATTTCCACAATACAAGCGCGCACAGATTCCAAAGCTCCACACCCAAAATATCAAGGTTGACCACGAGTCGGATCATCCGACGCTTCAAATCCCAAGGATCCCATTAATCCTAATACAACTTCTTTCACTACAGGGTTTAAATCTATATGCCTAATGAGTTCAAGGTTTTTCAACCAGTATGCCAATTTGAGTTTATAAAACCTTCGAATACAAAAGCTTCTTGACGATTAAACATGCGGCAAAATACACTACCGTTCATTCGATAGGTTTCAAAATTTACTATCGACATAACGCATACGAACCATTTCCAAAACTCATTTGATCAGTGCTTACGTTAATATGGATAGTAATAAAAGATGCGCAACAAAATTTTAAATGGACTACCATGGTCGTAGTAATGCATCAATTTATATTATGCATATGAAAGATAACTTTCCGCACTATAACATGTGCAATAAAAGTTTGTACAATTCCCAAAAGAGACGTTCACAAATTAACTTTAAAGTTCTGACTTCCCAACCCAAAAGTCATTGCGTCATAAAATTATTAACAACTCCATATGCAACAGTTTATTCTCCAAAGTTCGGTGAAATGATAAGAATGCAAATAATTCTCAAATCGAGTTTAAAACCTTAACTCGCCACGATAAAACACATTTGACCAAGATGGTAACTACAACGATATGCAATTCGAAAATTCATTTCATGTATTGCGGAAAATTTATAACAGCAAGGTCAACAAGCGAAACACGCTTAGATTAAAATTTAATATAAGACAACATAAATATTTCGCATATTTACTCACGCGAGTGAAAGTCGGATTCAACCCAAAAGTATGCACATATACTCGTGTGAAACTCAAGATGCAATCATGCGACATTTAGATTTTTCAAGGTGCCTCTTACGGTTGCAAAAGTGTCGATGCAAGACTCGCATGAAACAAAGTATTGAACACAACTCGTAAATTAACGTACACAATGATGCATATGCACATGTTCTCAAAATTATTTTACGCAACGCAAAATGACGTAAGACGAGACACCCTAAACCCAACTGAATTTTCGCAAAACTCAATAATGCTAAAATCATGCAGTGACAAATTTTCATTTCTCAACAAGAATGTAAGACGGCAATATGGCTAAAACACTAAGCCTTTAAGAGTTTCCTCTTTTAATGCAATGAAAGGTAAAATGACACCTTTAACAAAATTCACATGGGACACGACGCCAACTAACTCGTAAGCTTAAAAGAAGCAAAATTAAAACTCACGCATGGAAAGACATCGTATAAAACAATACTCCATGAAATTCCAACAAAACTCACACAAACTAAAATTCTCAAGAAATTCCGACTTAACGCGTGGGAATAACTTTTCCTTTAAAACCATTGACATATGTGGAGGAGATCCAATGTCTAGGTTAAAATCTCATAGCTACTTGCCCAATACTCAAATGACATTAAAACATGGATATTACAATATCTGCAAATAGCGTTAAACAAGAGACGTGAATAAAGAGATTTTTGATAACAATTTGCAATTACGTGCAACAAAACAATTTATGCATGCTTAAGCTCACAGTTTAAAATCTGATGCGTGTTAAATGCTTTACCAAAACTTTATAATATAAACCACTTTCTGTTTTACGAACACAAGGAACAATTTATGCAAATTTATTTCAGAAATAAATTTTTAGTGCATGAATTTGGTCGGCATTCACCCCTCTAGACTACGCTTCTCAACAACCCGACATACTAATACCATCCGGGGTGTATCAAGCATCTTAGGACAACAATCTCAATTTCCTACTATTGTCATCCGGATACTCCACATCTTAAAGCGACACTCGGATATTTCATCGATTCACCTTACAATCTCTCCTCGTATGACGTCAATTCCATAAGCTCAAGATTCTACTCCAACCAATTATTTTTACTCAAGACGATCAACTTAATGCATTTAACGCACTTAACTATCACTTCAACATGACATTGCTATAGACATCAACGTTTCCTTAGATTACTCCCTTAGAAACCTTCTCACTACCCCAACGGTAATCATACCAAGGTAGGTCAAGTATACACATGTAGTATGTAGGTTCACCATAACACTGGCCAGGTGCCATTATGAACGTACCGCACATGTTCATCCTTGCGACCCTCGACAAGTTTCCCATTTCTAGTGACTCGATCAACTCCATAATATCTTATCTTAAGGCTCCTAATGTGCAACTTCACTTACAATCACTTATAAAAACGCTAGTTTGAGTCTAGGCATCCTACAATCAATACCTAATTCTCTCAAACTTAAGCTCTGATACCAACTTGTAACACCCTAAACTCTGGAAATAGCAACTAATTTAAAATTTTCTAAATACACCAATAATTAAATCATCTACCACTACAATTTAATATTTAACCTCAATACACACATTATTTCTATATGAACAGTCTATAATAAAGACGGGTGCTACTAAAACCCAATAATAGTCACTATCTCCAACTGCGAAAGACTTCATCAATCTACTTACTCTCGTGAACCACTATGCACATCTCTTTATACGACTGCTTGAACCGAACCCCCCTTCAGGAACCTGATGCACATGCCGACAAATAAAAAGGTTAGGCTTAACGCCTAGTGAACTCAAGAGTTTTCATTAGAGATAAATAAAGCATTAACTTCAAGAATGTTATTTAAAATCATGATTTCCGAAATGCAATACATTTGATTTGAAAGCAACCAAAAATGGTATACATTAAATCACAAAACAATCTCCTTTAATTATTCACCCTTTTCGTGATTTAAAATCATAAAACGAACGCTTCTTTAAATAAAGCCAAAACCCGAAGCGCACGTAAAACATAACTGGCATTAAAATGATCAAACACTGAAAACGTAGATAACTCCAACTTCCAAAACATCCCAATAACTCGAATGAGTTTTGATAACCAAAACCTTAAAACATAGATAAATACCCATACTCAAACGTCTCCGAAAACATGGATTATAAAGCTCCATATCCAAAACCACACCTAATGGTGACGGGGAAAACCCGGTTACATGGTACGTGACGGAACACAAAGTATGTCACATAATTATGTACGAAATCAAAACATGTGGGTTACACATAAAACACCCACCGAGCTCAACTACTCCAAGTCTATCGCCCGAAAACATCAAGTCAACCACTCCAGGTCTATTCTTGAGAGTCCCCAAAATCGGGCGACTCGGGCACAATGGGATTACACCTTACTGTCCATGGGACGCTGCCCGACCGTATAGGCCCACACCCTACTTACCATGGAGCCCGATGCCTATCCCGTGCCAAATGGTGAACCAACTTCCCAAACGGGGACAGAGGAACACCGTGCCTATGGATCCATTGCACTAACTAAACCATTACATGACTCAAAACGAATGAGCCAAAGCATTCAAAACATGACATGCTCAACTAAGATGCAGTAAATGCAAATCATAACCAAACGCTCAACATCGAGCAATTAAAACGGACAAGTGTCCTCAAAACCCAACAAAATCCAAACCGAGCCAGAAGCTCAACAAATCCAAAGACCCAACGTCGAAATTCATAAAATGAAATCAAATATAAACAACCCATATTTATATAAACCCATGCTCCAAAGCATATAATTAATTCCAACGTAGTTTAGATTAGGACAATTCATTTTCCAAGTGAGTTTACAACATTTATTCTTTCAAAACGTCCCATAACACAAAACCATGCATTTCTCTAAAACAAAAATCAAAACACATTTATACTTAAAATCTACTTCCATAAAATAAATCATAGAAATACCAAAATACATGATTTATTTATCATAATGCTCCAAAATCCCAAAGATGTGTGCTAAATGAGTTTATATAGTTAAACACCTTTAAACTACTCAACTCATCAGCAGTTAACAAGACTTATCAGCATTTAACAAAACTTATCAGTAGTTACCAAAACTTATCAGCAGTTAACAAAACTTATCAGCAGTTAACAAAACTTATCAGCAGTTAACAATTTCATGTAAAACGCTTTAAAATAAACATTTTGGCATGTACACCGTTTTCACAAATCAACTTGAACTCACCTCGCTAGATTTAGGCTAAATCTAGATTTTCCCCCAATTAGAGCTCCTTTGAAGAACACTTGGATTCTCAAGACCAAACTTCCAAAACCTAAATCCGTACATATTCAACCACAAAGAAACATAATCAACCACAAAGAATCGTTTCCCAAACCATCTATATGAATACCTCCATTACTACCGAAACCCTAACTTCCATAACCGAAGAGAATAGAAGATTACCTTAACCTAAGCTTGAATCCACCAACCAAAACACTTCTAGTTCACCAAAATGATCACAAACCTTCAATCTATGAAAGGGAGAACAAAGGGGTGGATGAAACCCTAGAAAACTTAGTGAAGAAGATGAAATGGGAGAAGTGAGGAGCTTACCACCACAAAATGCTCTAGTATACTTCAATAGACTTTCAATCTCTTGCTAGATCCTTGAAAAGCTCTCAAAAACGAAACCGTAGCAACTTGAATCACCCAAATCGAAGTTAAAATGAGAAAGTTATGACCAAATGAAGAAGAAACCCGTATTTACGCACTAGAGGGTTGGCGCGACCCTGACATGCGACAGTGACATTGCCACTGTCGCGAGGCACTGTCGCGCGAGATGTACCGAAAGTTGCTAACACTGTTTCGGTCGTAACTTCTTTGTTATAGCTCCGTTTTCGCTCCGAAAAGGACCGTTGGACTCGTAATTGAATCCTTTATCCATCAAGACTATAAAATCAAGGATTCAAGCCCAAAATCAAATATATTATTTTTCCTTAATATACCGGTTTCTGTATTAACTTGAATTGATACCTCTCGAAACTCGGGGTGTTACACTATCGCGTGAGAGAAAGAGAACTCTCGGTACCGACTCGACGATAGTGCCAGGCGAGAATGCCCCTGGTCACTATCGCAGATCACTTTCGCACAGATTGTACCGCGTGCTCAGGGAAGCGGGGCGACTATGCCGGCGAGTGTGACATGTGTCACAATCGTCGATCACTATCGCTGAAGGGCTGACCAGGTATATAAAGACCAGATCGCGATTTTAAACCATTTATCATATTTCTAGGGTTGAAGGGGCGATTTTCTCAACAGTTTTGGTAAGTCTTCATCCCACAAAACCTCTCACTTCATTTATGAGGTCCTCATAGTCATTAATGGTGATCCTTGATACTTTTAGGAAGTGGTATTAGGGAGCTTGCAAGGGGTTTAACATCTCATGTCTCATTTCCTCCATTTTAGAGTTTGGTTTTCTCTTTGAAAACTACCAAGGTGAGTTCATCCTCCTTTATAAACTTTATACATGTCAAAATGTGGATTTTAACCTTCTAAACACCTCCATTTTGATTTACTTGAATTGGGTGAGTTTTGCACCAAAACCTAAACTTTAGAGATTTTAGGCATGTGAATGAGTATGATTTTAGAATTAATGAACTTACATTTTGAACTATTTGCGGATTTACACATGGGAAACTTGTTTACTTCAAAAAGTTATGTCTAAATGTTTGAAAACAAAATTAGGGTTTTGAGGTATGGATGTGTATTCTTGAATGAGGACTTGAATATTTGGATTTAAACTATGAGAATGTTAACCAAGGTATTAGCTTGGAACCTCTTGGAAATTACGAAAGTATTTACACGGATTCTTAATTTTGCACATTTATTTGCAATTTACTTATTGGAATAATTGTTGGCCTTTGGCATTTTGGCATTTTGGCATTTTGGCATTTTGGCATTTTGGCATTTTGGCATTTTGGCATTGGTTGTCATATTTGGTTGCATTGGGCGTCATGACCCCATTATTGTTGAGTCATTTTATCCGATGATGGAACGCTAGTTTTCCACATCGAGGCACGGTCAGACATCAAATAGGGCGTAAGTCCTACGTGTTAGTACACGATATTGGATGAGGATCTTACTAGGCTTTAGCCTAACACTTTTTCTTAAAATGACATGTATAACAGATCATCCTAGCGGTGGGGCTTCTCGGGCTTGAGCAGAGAGAGATTGGAGGATAATAACATTTTTGGAGATTTTAAAGACGTACACCCTCACATAGTATTGGTATACTTTTGGGAAGAAAATTGTCAACACCCAATCTTAATCTAGATTTAGATAGTCTAGATTAGTAGGTTGTTGAGTTAAACTTTAATTGTTTCATTAGGTTATAAACGTCATACTTACTTCCCCATTTCGGGATGACATACTTGGGTTGAAATGTCTCTTTTGTATTATTCAGGTTCTTCCCCTTTATTGCCGTCATATTGCCGAATTTCCAAATTTTTTTATTGCCCTAAATTTTAGGGTGTTACAAGTTTGTATCAGAGCAGAAATTTAAGTGAACTAGGTATGAAAGTAAGGTACCTAGACTTAAGCTGTGACTTTAAGTTAGGAATTGTGAGAATGGGTAGAACTCTTAAGATAGGATGGTCTTAGAGTTGATGGAAATTACACTAATTGAGAGTTATGGTGATGGTACTGAGAATTCTTATGTATCATATGTTCATAATTTCACTTAGCTAACGTTATTATGAATATGTTTTACGTGAGTATGCTTGTTTTTCCATTATTATGATGATTAATGAAGGTAGTAGTACGTTTCCTTGTCTATAATTCTTATAGTCTATTCTCACCTACATTCTCGCATATGTGTGATAGACAATGGTAAACACTCGAAGTCGGTCGGATGACCAAGATGCAACGACATCCACGACCGACCACCCTAGAGTGACGATGACGGACTTGCCCCCACCCTAGCATAACGTTTTGGGCGGAGGACCTGAGCATATACCCCGACGCAACATAGCCACATCTAAACCGATAATGGAAGAAGTAACTCCAGAATCGAGAATGATGGATCGGATGATGCATGCTATGAACGAGACGATGGCCCAACAACAGAAAATGTTCTTGAGGCTACTTGAGGACTAAGATACTAACAACCGTAGGCACGAAACAGTTACGGAAAATGTCCTTACGACGTGATCCTAGGGTACCAGACCTGAAATTCCCACAAATGAGACCGCGACCCCGGAAGCAAGGCAGGTAACGAAAACGTGCACTTTCAAGGCCTTCCTTGGTTGCCGACCACCGGAATTCAAGGGCTCGGACGACCCGGAGGCATGTATGAACTGGATTCGGGAAATGGAACAAGCCTTCCGATCGAGTGAATGTGGTGAAAGTCAGAAAGCGACATTTGGTTCTCAGATGCTCAGAGGGGCGACCCTCACATGGTGGAATGTTTACTCAACTTCCGTTGAGGCCACGGTGTTGGCTAAACTGAGTTGGGCAACCTTCAAGAAGAAGGTGATGGAGGAATTTTGTAACGAGCGAGCCATGGATCGGATCATCGACGAGTTTCGTGGCTTGAATAAAGGGAAATCTGTCGGTGAAAGAGTACAACAAATTGTTCATGGACAAGCTGGGCTTGGTGAGACATCTGGTCCCGACTGAGAGAGAGAAGATCAAGGCCTACATCAAGGGGTTGCTAACTGAAATGATGAACATGGTACGGGTGTCTAAAGCCTCTACCTTTCGGGAGGAAATCGAGGAGGCAGTTGATAGATGACTCTTATGGTCTAAGCAAAGTAAAGAGAGGTGGAACAATCGAGAAGAGGAGATGGGAAGGGAGTTCCGCACCTTCCAAAAGACCGAGACCATTCAACAACAATCTACGGGGGACCGGTCCGAAACGTGAGGTCCCATGGTGCTCCAAGTGTTGGAGAAAACATTTCAGCCCTTGTAACTCGGGATCTGAACCATGTTTCAAATGTGGCAAGCCTGGCCACAACTACCGAGATTGTCCGATCAGAGGGCAAATTTGTTTTGGGTACAAGGAGTCGGGTCATATTAGTAGCGAGTGCCTGAAGTCGAAGACTGGAAGTAGCGGGGGAAGGAAAGTGGACCCTCCGAGAGCTATGGGGAGAGCCTTTCAGATGACTACCGAGGAGGCGAAGGATTCTACGGATATAGTGTCGGGTACGTTTCTCCTAAACTTTGTACCTACACGTATATTATTTGATTCGGGCGCAAGTTTCTCGTTTATGTCGAATTCCTTTTGTCAAAAGTTATCCGTACCCGCTAGTAGTTTAGAGGATGCTTTAGTGGTAAAGCTAGCGGATGGTGATCAAGTGGTGGTTCGAGACGTACTTAGAGGTTGCAAGTTGGAAATCGAAGGGAAATAATTCTCGGTTGATTTAATGCTGATGATCATCGAAATATTTGATGTGGTCGTTGGGATGGATTGGTTAGCGGATAACCATGACGAGATTCTTTTTGCAAAGAAGTTGATTCGAATTCCAATTTCGGATGATGAGTCAGTGACCGTGTACGACGAAAGGCAGAAGAGCGATGTGGTAATTATCAGTATGGTAAAGGCACAAAAGTGTTTATCAAAAGGATGCTCGTCCTTTCTAGCGTACGTCATAGACGCCAAACTCGAGAAGAAAAGGCTTGAAGATGTGAAGGTGGTGAATGAATTACCCGATGTATTCCCGGACGATTTTCCTGGATTACCACCCGACCGCCAGGTAGAGTTCAAGATTGATTTAGCGGCTCCGATAGCTAGAGCTTCATATCATTTGGCCCCCTCTGAGATGAAAGAGTTGATGGGACAACTACAAGACCTTCTTGAGAATGGATTCGTGAGACTGAGCTCGTCGTCGTGGGGAGCACCGGTCTTGTTCGTGAAGAAGAAGGATGGCACCATGTGGATGTGCGTAGATTATAGGGAGTTGAATAAGGTGACCGTGAATAATAAGTACCCACTCCCTAGGATCGATGACTTGTTTGACCAACTTCAAGGAGCGGGATGTTTCTCGAAGATCAATCTATGTTCGGACTACCACCAAGTGAAATTCAAGGAAGACGACATTCCAAATACCGCATTTAGGACGCGCTATGGACACTACGAGTTCTTGGTGATGCCTTTTGGACTAACGAACGCCCTGGCGGTGTTCATGGTTTTAATGAACCACGTGTGTCGACCGTTTCTCGACAAGTCGGTTACTGTGTTCATTGATGACATCCTAATTTACTCCAAGGATGAATCCGACCACGTACATCACCTTCGAAATGTGTTGGAGGTCTTGAGGAAGGAGAAGCTTTATGAGAAATTCTCCAAGCGTGAATTTTGGTTGAAAGAAGTGCAATTCTTGGGGCACGTTGTCTCGAAAGATGGCGTGAAGGTGGATCCTGCAAACATAGAAGCCATGATGAAATGGGAACCTCCTAGAAGTCCATCCGAGATCCAAAGATTTTTGGGATTAGCGGGTTATTACCGAAGGTTTATACAAGACTTTTCCAAGATTGCTTCTTCGTTGACGGCTTTGACCAAGAAGAATGTGAAGTTCATGTGGACCGAATCTCAAGAAAAAGCCTTCCGAACGTTTCAAAAGAAATTGTGTGAAGCCCAGATCTTATACCTTGCCGGAAGGATCGGAGGATTTTGTGGTTTATAGCGATGCATCCAAAATGGGTCTTTGTTGCATGCTCATGCACAGAGGAAAAGTGATTGCCTACGCGTCAAGGCAACTAAAAGTACGTGAGAAGAATTACCCCACCCATGATTTGGAGTCAGCGGAGGTAGTGTTCGCGTTGAAGTTGTGGCGACATTATCTCTATGGCACGAAATGTACCTTGTATACGGACCACAAGATCTTGAGGTACGTCTTCGACCAAAAGGAACTAAATATGAGGCAAAGAAGATGGCTGGAGCTACTCAAGGATTAAGACTGCGAGTTGCTTTACCATCCGGGTAAAGCAAACGTGGTGGTCGATGCCTTGAGTCGGAAAAAATATAGCGGGAGGCTTCGAGCCAAGCTCTCAAAAATTGAATTGGTGTCGACTCTCATGGATCGAATCAAAGAGGCTCAAGTCAAAGATATATTGGAAGAAAACCTCAAAGATGAAGTAATGACCAAGAAACAACTACTCTTTACAGATGATAGCTGAGGGATCAAATGTTTCAATGTACGCGTTTGGGTGCCAAAGATTGGAGGGAACCGGGAACTACTATTGGAAGACGCGTACAAGTCCAAATACTCCATCCACCCGGGGTGTACCAAGATGTATAGAGACTTGAAATTATACTACTGGTGGTCGGTTATGAAGTTGGATGTGGCACACTATGTAGAGCGGTGTGTGACTTGTTCACAAGTAAAGGCCGAGCACCAACGGCCTTATGGAAGCCTACAATCGTTGGAGATACCTGAGTGGAAATGGGACAAGATTACCATGGACTTCGTGACTAAGCTACCTAAGACGTTGCGGGTCAACGACACCATTTGGGTGATTGTCGAACGTTTGACGAAGAGTACTAATTTCCTAGCAATGCGGGAAACTTTGCCAATGGATAAATTGGCAAAACTCTATATTGTTGAAGTTGTGTCTAGGCATGGTATACCCTTGTCTATAGTCTCCGATCATGATAGCCTGTTTACTTCAAGATTTTGGGGAGCTTTACATCAAGAATTGGGTACTCGGGTGAATCTGAGTACGACTTACCATCCACAAACGGACAGACAAAGCGAAAGGACGATTCAAACTTTGGAAAACATGCTTAGATCTTTTGTGATCTATTTCGGTGGTAATTGGGATACTCATCTACCTTTGGTGGAGTTTGCTTACAATAACATTTACCACTCTTGTCTTGGAGCGACACCGTTTGAATCTTTGTATGGGAGAAAATGCAGAACCCCTGTATGTTGGTTAGAGGCAGGTGAAAAACAATTTGTCGGGTCAGAAATTGTGAAAGAGACGATCGACAAAGTCAAAGCCATTAGGGAACGTTTGAAGGTGGCGCAAGATCGACAGAAAAGCTATGCCGATAAGAAAAGACGACCGGTAGAGTTCCAAGTGGGGAACCGTGTGATGTTAAAGGTGTCCCCTTGGAAGGGTTTGATTCAGTTTGGAAAGCGAGGGAAGTCAAGCCCCCGTTTCCTTGGACTGTTTACCGAAATTGAGCGTATCGGGATGCAAGCCTACAAGCTAGATTTACTGCCGAAAATGGACGGAATCCACCTTACGTTCCATGTGTGTTATTTACGGAAATGTTTAGCGGAAGAAGAAAACGTAATACCATTATCGGAGATTCGATTGGACTACAACCATTGTGTCGAGGAACCGGAAGCTATTCTAGAAAGGGAAATCAAAAAACTCTGTCATAAAGAGGTCACAATGGTAAAAGTTGTAACGCCCCAAAAATGGGCTAACAAAAATTTCCGAAAAACGAAAATGTGGAATTTAAAATGCCATAGCATGAGCCTCCTAAAAATGGGGAAATAAGAATACCTATTTAATTACAGTTTGTAATTGTAAGGGAAAATAAAACAACAACCGACTAATCTAATTTCTCAACGGAAACAAGATTACAAAAGGGTGTCGTCTATAGTCCATTTACGGTCTTCACAAAAAAATGAACATTCCTTTGCTCTCCCCAAGCTCACACGGGCCCGCCTAATCCTTCTTAAATGCGGCGGCACTAGAACCTAAGATACACATAAACACCAAGCAAGTGTTAGGCCAAAAAACCTAGTGAGGATGTATGACAATTAATATATGCATGAGTTCAATTCTAATATTTATTTTCCAAAGATGGGTTCACTAAATGGAATCAATGGGGGAGACGCATAACACCAATCAAATTTCACCCAAGAGACGAGATACCCTAGTGTCAAACTCCATGAGTGACACCCCAAGGTCCGACACATTAGAGGATATAACATAGGCATTGCCCCAAATGGCAGGGGTCTAGGCACATACCAACACGGTGGCGCCCAAGACTAAGTCCTCCTAGTGACCATTTGACTTGGTTCATCCACACAACTCATATATGACCAATGAGCACATTAGCTCTTACAATGTGTATTCAACTCCAATGTAAATCGTATGTCCCAAGTATTTTTACCCAACAACAAGTAGGTGCTAGGAACATAATATTATTCACACCATGCTTTAACATGTATCTATAACCATAAAGATAATATACCCAAAATGAGGATATTCCCCCAACACATGAATAATCATATCATAGAATCGTATCCACATAAAAGTCATCCTTTACTTGTCCAAAGTTTGGAAGTTAGCCCTTAAATGCACCCTAGAAGTGGTTTATTGAAGATTTATTGCTCCCCAACAACCTCTAGTGCATTAATGGAAGAAAATGTGTGGAGAAGAGTGAAAATCGCCCCCAAATAGCTCCCAACCGAACCCTAAATCTGATTGTGTGAAAAAAGTTGAGAAAAATGGGCTAGAGGGTGTTTTTAATCGACCTGACCACGCGGGGAAGAGTGTCATGCGATAGTGCCACTGGCACTATCACCAGGGCATAATCGCAACCCTTTCCCCACTCTCGGTACAATCCTAGCGATTGTGACCGGCGAGAGTGCCCAATGGCAAAATCGTGGTCACTCTCGCCTGAGATGTACCGAAGCTCATAGACCCCTTGCGATAGTATCGCGCGACCTTGACACAAGTCACTGTCGCCGACAAGGTCGCCAAGAGTGTATGGCCACTCGATTTTCATCTAAAAATCTTCGTAACAGTTAGTAGTGACCTATTAGATTATTTCCATGAATGAGAATGCAATTAAATCAGATAAGGCCTACTAGAGTAACACAAAGAAATTAGACTTAATTCTTACTTATCATAAAATCTCCGGGTGTTACAATCCTCCCACCTTAGATAGGATTTCGTCCCTGAAATATCATTCTAAGGAAATAAGTGGGGGTATCTCCGCTTCATGTCCTCTTCCGATTCCCAAGTTACATTGGCACCACGATGGTGCTTCCATTGGACTTTAACCATTGTTACTTTCTTGTGGCGAAGTTTCTTCGCTTTGGATTCTAATATCGCCTTAGGTTCTTCTACACACCGATTCCTGTTATCCACTCGGATCTCTGTCAATGGAATGACGCTTTCCTCCTCGGCTAGACACTTGCGAAGATAACATATATGAAACGTAGGGTGAATTCCCTCCATTTCCGGTGGCAAGTTCAACCGATACGCTTGGAGTCCAATCTTCTCTAAAATAACAAAGGGTCCAAGGAAACGGGGACTAAGCTTCCCGCGTTTCCTAAAACGGATTATCCCCTCCTATGGTGACACCTTCAACATCACCCGGTCACCTACTTGGAATTCGATCGGTCTTCTCTTCTTGTCTGCGTAGCTTTTCTGTCTGTCTTGAGCCGCTTTTAGACGCTCTCGGATTTCCTTCACTTTATCCACGGTTTCTTGAACGATTTTCGGTCCGGAAAACTGTTTCTCCCCCGTTTCAAGCCAGTAAGTCGGGGTTCTATACTTTCGACCGTAAAGGGCTTCAAATGGAGCCATACCAATGCTCGAATGATAGCTATTGTTGTAAGCAAACTCCACCAACGGTAGGTGCGAGTCCCAATTTCCCCCGAAATCAATGACGCACGATCTCAACATGTCTTCGAGAGTCTGGATGGTCCGTTCACTTTTTCCGTCTGTCTGAGGGTGGTAAGTCGTGCTCAAATTAACCTTTGTACCCAATTCTTTTTGTAGACCGTCCCAAAACTTCGAAGTAAACAGACTATCTCTATCAGACATGATAGATAACGAAACTTCATGCCTTGACACAATTTCATCGATGTATAACTTCGCTAGTTTGTCCATGGGAAATGTCTCACGCATTGCCAGAAAGTGTGCGCTTTTGGTGAGTCGGTCCACCACTACCCAAATTGTGTCGTGCCGTTTCAAGGTTTTCGGTAGTTTGGTGATGAAGTCCATTGTGATATGCTCCCACTTCCATTCTGGAACTGACAAGGGTTGCAAACTCCCGTAGGGTCTTTGATGCTCCGCTTTCACTTGTAAACAGGTGACACATTTCTCCACATATTTGGCAACGTCGAGCTTCATCACCGACCACCAATAATTCAACTTGAGGTCTCTATACATCTTCGTGCTACTGGGGTGTATGGAATACTTGGATTTGTGGGATTCTTCTTGGTAGGGGTGCTAAAATTTCCGACCAACCCAACCCGAAAAAACACAAAAAAAACTCAAACAAAGGTAACCCGATACATAATCGATACAAATTTTTTCCAAACCGCATCTATTGGGTTGGAAACGGGTTGAGCCCAAAGTAACCCGACCAACCCGCCAACCTGACCAAAACTTACGCTTTTATTTTTTTTATAATGGTTTTAGACTTTTATTGTCTTTTCTTTCTATTAATTTTCAAGTCTTACTATCTTAGTCGTAGTTTAGATCTGTCCACGAGACCACGTCGATTAAAATCGCACGAATCAAACCTTCAAGTTTTAAAAAATCTTCAACATCGATATAATCAAGAGGCAAGGGATACTCTGCTTCTACTATTCTCTTCTCTTATTAACCTTATTTTTATATATCCGTTTTGATTTTAGTTTTTTTAAGCGGAATCACTTAGTTAGATTGTGAAATGATGTATTAAATTTCAACACGACCAACCCGACCAACCTAACCCAACCTGCACGGTTTAGGTTGGGTTGGGTTGCACTTTTGATTGGGTTGGGTTGGATTGAGATTTTTCAAACCGTAGACATTGGGTTGGGTTGTTCAAGTGCCTTCAACCCGGCCAACCCAACCCGTGAGCACCCCTACTTCTAGGAGAAGCTCACGGTTTCCTCCCAACTTTGGTACCCAAACTCGGCCTTGGAATAACTTCAAGCTGCGACCATCTTCTGTCAAGGAATCTTGTTGCTTTACCATAACCTCAACTTTGAGGTTTTCTTCTCGAAGTGCTTCTGATTTGACACCTCTTGATGTTCTCAACTAAGCTTGATACAACATCAATCCTAGTGAGTGATAAAACAACACCACTTCCATGACTCCGTCAACTCAAGGCATCCGCTACCACGTTAACCTTACCCGGATGGTAAAGCAGTTCGCAGTCATAGTCCTTTAGTATCTCAATCCATCTTCTTTGTCTCATATTGAGCTCTTTTTGATCAAAAATGTACTTCAAGATCTTGGGGTCGGTGAAAAGGGTACATTTGGTTCCATATACGTAATGACGCCATAGCTTTAACGCAAACACCACCGCTACTAGCTCCAAGTCGTGGGTCAGATAGTTATTCTCATGATGTTTCAACTGACGTGAAGTATAGGCTATCACCTTCCCCCTTTGCATAAGCACATATCCGAGGCCCATCTTGGAGGTGTCACTATAGACAAAAAATCATCTGATCCCTCGGGTAGAGACAAGATTGACGCCTCACACAACTTCTTCTTTAGAGTGAGGAAGTCTTGCTCTTGAGTGCCCGTCCATAGAAACTTAACATTCTTCCTTGTCAATGACGTAAGTGGCGAAGCGATCTTTAAGAAGTCTTGGATAAATCTTCTGTAGTACCCGACCAAACTTCGCCGGATCAACCTTAACTCCATCTTTAGACACCACGTGGCCCAAGAATTGGACCTCTTGTAACCAAAATTCGCATTTCGAGAACTTTGCGGAAAGCTTTTCTTTCCGAAGGACCTCCAATACTTACCTCAGATGTTTCCCGTGCTCTGCCTCGTTTCGCGAGTAGATTAGGATGTCATCTATGAAAACTATTACCGACTTATCCAAGAAAGGGCATACCCGGTTCATCAGATCCATGAACACGGCAGGTGCATTCGTCAATCCAAATGGCATTACCAAGAATTCGTAATGTCCATACCTTGTTCGGAAGGCCGTCATTGGGATGTCGCCCTCTTTTACTCTTACTTGATGATATCTCGACCATAAGTCAATCTTTGAGAACCATCCCGCACCTTGTAATTGATCAAACAGGTCATCGATCAGGGGAAGAGGATACTTGTTCTTCACTGTGACTTTATTCAGCTCCCGATAGTCAATACACATCCTCATTGACCCATCTTTATTCTTCAAAAATAGGACCGGGGCTCCCCAAGACGACGAACTCGGTCAGATAAAGCCCTTTTCCAGCAGTTCTTGAAGTTGAGACATCATTTCTTGCATTTCCGTCGGCGCCAAGCGGTAAGGAGCACGGGTTATCGGGGCCGCTCCCGGGGTGAGATCGATCTGAAACTCCACTTGACATTCTGGCGGTAATCCGGGTAAATCCTCCGGGAAGACATCTGGATAATCTCAAACGATCTTCACATCTTCTACCGACTTTTTTTCTAACTTTGCATCCACTATATAGGCTAAATATGAAGAACATCCTTTCGCTAGATGTTTTCGAGCCTTAAGTAGGAAATCACGGGGGTGGATCCCTTCCTCTTCTCTCCATAAATGGTAACCGTGCCACCATTTTCCATAGGCACTCTAATCATCTTCTTAGAGCAAATAATGTCGACACAATTCTTGGTCAACCAATCCATGCCTATCACTACGTCGAAACCCCCAATCACCATTGGTAACAAGTCCACCTCAAAACATTAACCGTTTAACTCTAAAACACAATCACCATAGTGTTCTCAAATCAATACCTGCTCTCCATTGGCTACTTCTACCACTAAGGCATCAGAGAGGGTACTAATGAGAGTAGAGAACTTCGAGCAAAAAGAATTTGATAGAAATGACCGGTTTGCACCCGAGTCAAACAAAACATGAGCAAGCAAGAAGTATACAAGAAACGTACCTGATACCACATCGGCGGTCTCCCTCGCCTCCTCGGCGGTCATCTGAAAGGCTCGGATTTGCACCTTTGGTGGGTTCTCCTTCTTCGGGGTTGGGCTGCTTCAGAATCCGAGGTTACTCCCAACCAATTTTGGACACTCTCTCTTCATGTGTCCCGGCTCACGACACTCGTAGAAAACGAGTCCTCAGATGGGACAATCGCGGGTCATGTGGTCTCTCTTTCCACATTTAGCACACTCGGGAGGGCCCGAGTAGGTTCTTTGATTGCATGGGCCACTATGCTTGCTCTTGCACCGGTGACACCATCTCACTTCCCGTTGGGGGTCAGTTCCCCTTCCCTCGAAAGCCGATTTGAACGAGCGGGGTAGGTCCGGATGACCCTTCCCATTTCCTTTTCTCGCCCGCTAGTCCCTTTTCTTCCTTACCTGCAACCATATCGTCCTCCACAAGCAAGGAATCTTCTATGACTTCCTGTAACGTCGACCCTCTAGCATTCCTCACGGTCGTCCTCATCTCTGCTGGTAACCCACGTTGGTAAGCTTTAATTTTAGATCGTTCATTGAGGGCTAGGTGTCCCACAAGGTTCAGTTTCTCCATAAACCGATTGGAGTATTTGGTGACAGACAGTATTGCCTTCTTCAGACTTCTGAACTCTTCCTCAATCTTATCCAAGGATCGTTCGCTGCAATATTTCTCCAATATCTTTTGTTTGAAAGTTAGCCAAGTCAGCTTAGCCAAAACTGCAGGGGTAAGGATGGATCGGGTGAGGTTCCACCAGATCAAAGCCTCACCTCTTAACAATTGGGAGGAAAATTTGACCCTTTGCGAGTCATAACACTCGCTCTACTCGAAGGCCATCTATACCTCTTGGATCCAGTGCATGCATGTCATCGGGTCGGTTGAACCTGCAAACTCTGGTAGTTTGCTCCCCAGAAAATCCTTGTACGTACATCCTTTGTCTTTTCCCTTGTTTCCTGATACCACGTGCTCTTCGGTGCCGACACCATTTCCACCACCTCCCGACCCAACCACAACATTTTCTGCCACCGTTTCGGGTCGTCATTGACTGGCATCGTGATCTTCTAAAAGCTTTAGGAAGAATTCCTGTTGTTGTGCCATGGCTGCATTCATAGCTTGCATCATGTTGCCCATCATTCGACTCTCAAGGGTTACCTCATCTATAACTGGCCCGGTAGTAGCAATGTTGATCCTTGGGATTTGTTCCACTCCCCCGCCCAACGCAGGTTATCTAGGCGGAGCGGTGGCAACCACAACTATTTCCGGTTGATCGGTCGTAGATGTCGATGCTTCATTACCTTTCGGGGGTAATGGCAACCTGCTCCGAGTGTTAACCATAATGGTCTGCCATACATACTACTGCATCCATTAAGTATCACAACAACAATGACTCAAGCATACTCACGTAACAATATACTCATAATTACAGTAGCTAAGTGAAATTATGAATATATTATACACAAGGATTCTTAATATCGTCACAACAATTCCCAATTTATGCAATTTCGTAAGTCCTAACGCTCTACCCACCTAAGAATTTTACCCATGGGTGGGCGTCTCATTATAACCGCCTACAGTTTAAGTCTAGGCATGCTAAGGTCGATACCTAGTTCACTTAAACTAAAGCTCTGATACTAACTTGTAACGACCCAAAAATGGACTAACAAAAATTTCCGGAAAACGGAAATGTGGTATTTAAAATGCCATAACATGAGCCTCCCAAAAACGGGGAAATAAGAATATCTGTTTAATTACAGTTTATAATTGTAAGGGAAAATAAAACAACAACCGACTAATCTAATTTCTCAACGGAAACAAGATTACAAAAAAAATGAGCATTCCCTTGCTCTCCCCAAGCTTACACGGGCCCGCCTAATCCTTCTTAGATGTGGCGGCACTAGAACCTGAGATACACATAAACACTAAGCAAGTTTTAGGCCAAAAAACCTAGTGAGGTTGTATGACAATTAATATATGCATGAGTTCAATTCTAATATTTATTTTCCAAAGATGGGTTCAATAAATGGAATCAATGGTGGAGACCCATAACACCAATCAAATTCCACCCAAGAGACGAGATACCCTAGTGTCAAACTCCATGAGTGACACCCCAAGGCCCGACATATTAGAAGGTACAACATAGGCATTGCCCTAAATGGCGGGGGTCTAGGCACATAACAACACGGTGGCGCCCAAGACTTAGTCCTCCTAGTGACCATTTGACTTAGTTCATCCACACAACTCATATATGACCAATGAGCACATTAGCTCTTATAATGTGTATTCAACTCCAATATAAATTGTATGTCCCAAGTGTTTTTACCCAACAACAAGTAGGTGCAAGGAACATAATTATAGAACAAATTGACTTGGGTGAGTTTTGCACCAAATTGACTTGGGTGAGTTTTGCACCAAAACCTAAACTTTGGAGATTTTAGGGTTTATGTGAATGAGCATGATTTTAGAATTAATGAACTTATATTTTGAACTATTTGCGGATTTACACATGGGAAACTTTTTTACTTCAAAAAGTTATGTCTAAATGCTTGAAAACAAAATTAGGGTTTTGAGGTATGGATGTGTATTCTTGAATGAGGACTTGAATATTTGGATTTAAACTATGAGAATGCTAACCTAGGTATTAGCTTGGAACCTCTTGGAAATTACGAAAGTATTTACACGAATTCTTAATTTATCACATTTATTTGCAATTTACTTATTGGAATAATTGTTGGCCTTTGGCTTTGGTTGGCATATTTGGTTGTATTGGGCGTCATGACCCCATTATTGTTGAGTCATTTTGTCCGATGATAGAATGCTAGTTTTCCACATCGAGGCACGGTCATGCATCAGATTGGGTATAAGTCTACGTGCTAGTACATGATATTGGATGAGAATCTCAACGTAAAGACCCTATGTGGTTGAAGTTGACTTTATGTGGGTGTACGTTTAAAGTTACCAAGCCTAACATCCCGTGCGTGTACTTTATTATGTGTGTTTGGCTTTACTAACTTGTCAAGTGGCTTACTTTTGTGTTCCGTCACTTATGTTAGTAAGCGGGTCTCCCCCGTTAACCCAATAGGTATTTGCATCGTGGTGAAGGTTATTATTAATATATCTTCGGTTTTATCTACTTTAATTCCGCTTAGAACTTAATACTTCTCCATATAAATGTTTGATTTCACTATGCTTTAGTCTAACACTTTTTCTTAAAATGACATGTATAATAGGTCATCCTAGCGATAAGACTTATCGGGCTTGAGTAGACATAGATTGGAGGATAGTAACATTTTTGGAGATTTTAGAGACGTACACCCTGACATAGTATTGGTATACTTTTGGGAAGAAAAATATCAACACCCAATCTTAATCTAGATTTAGATAGTCTAGATTAGTAGGTTGTTGAGTTAAGCTTTAATTATTTTATTGGCTTGTAAACGCCATACTTAGTTCCCCGTTTCCGGATGACATGTTGAAATGTCTCTTTTGTATTATTCAGGTTCTTCCCCTTTATAGCCGTCATATTGTCGAATTTCCGAATTTTTTTATTGCTCTAAATTTTTGGGTGTTACATTTGTTGTGTCAATAATTAAAAATGAAATAAAGGAGCAGTCAACAAGGCTCAAACCCATGACCTACACCCTACAAGTTCATGCCTCTTCCATTCCACTAAAGCTACGTTTTTGTTTATAAAAGCACTATTAATTCTTTTATTGTTTTTCTGTCTAGCTTTGTTTGACCAACTTCAACATCAGTTTCGACCCAGATGTATTCCGAATTTTCAAAAACTCAAAACATGAAGATTGTAGAACCGTTTGTTTGCTTTCCAGATCATCTTGAATCACCTTAAACGGAGCTCGGGCGAGTGATATATGGTCAAAACTCTACAGTCGCGCAAATCTGTCAAAAGTCATTTTTTTGCTCTTTTTCTCCCCAAAGTGTTCCGAACCTATCAAAATATAAAAAATTATTAATGTAGTTCTGTTTTACCATTTTAGTACATTAAAAAGAGATGATTGACAATAAAATAAAGTGGAATATAACAACCAATCAAAAACACCCCACACTTAAACATTGACCGTCCTCGGGCAATAAAATTGTTTATTTCGGATAATTCAAGAATGGTCAAATCAAAATCTTTAGAACTCATAGCATGTCATGAATATGGGATAAGTCAACCATCAACCCCTTAACATGTGCATACTATTTCGAGAAATACCATGATTTGATATGGTAAGCTCTCACTAAGGATAAGATTCACTCAATCACTCACGTGTTTTGGGTTATGTGTTTCGCTCGAGACATCCTCACATGACTGATACTCTACCATAGGCTTTGTTAGTCCAATATTTAAGCAATATTCACAATTAAGATCACAAGTAAGCATACGATTTAGAGAGAGAATTTAGAGAGAGAAAGCCATATGTCATATATCTCTAAATCACAAGGTTACAAGAGTTACAAGCTTGAATGACAAGGTTACAAAAGACTTAAAGACAAAAGCTAATAGAGGGTCAAACATGCCTTGACCTCCATACAATTCAAACATAGAAAAGTCAACATCTTGACAATACAATTGATCTAAACAATACATTAACAATCTCCCCCTTTTAGATCAAATTGTAAAAAAAAAATTGTCCCATCTTCCTGTAGTCGTTCTCCTTATCCCCAAGAATGATTCGAACCTCCTGATCCCTTTTCTGAACTCAATCCTGTTATCAATCGCTTCGAGAATCCTTATCATCACCATCTTGACTCTCCTTGGCAAGTGATCTTCACCTAACTGTCTTTTCCTTTCACTTTCTTTATACCTCGAGTCAAGCTGCAGTCTAATCACCTTGAGGGTTCCATCAGAGAACTTAGAAATCTCAGATACTCTGAAAAACTTCTTCTCATTCTCACTATTCTTGTAGACTACCCCCAACTCAAGTTCTTCAAGCACAATGAATAGATCATAGTTGTCAATATCAGACAAAGTCAAATTTGGCTTGATCATATTGACCTTCTTCTGATTAGTCTCAATGTCAAGATGGAAATCATAACAATACGTGTGAAAGATATGTCTTCTCAGGAACCTCTTAATAGCTTCCAGTGCAAAGACAATGTTGTCCCTCCTTATGACCATGTTTCTGAAATGATGGTACAAGTACTCTAGATCAACAACGTTCAGGAAACAAAAATTAGCTTCAGTGAATCTGCATTCCCTTAGATCTCTTCTTTGAACAAAGAATTCAGGATACCAAATATGCATGAACTTTTTCAGTCTGACCTCCTTGATAGTGACAATTCCAGACTTATTCTTTACAGCTCGCTCGGTCTGTTTTAACCAATTAATCATGTTTGCATATTCTTCCTGATACTCTTTTGGCTGATTTTGAACACCCAAAACTTTATACTTATCCACTTGTCTCAACTTGTGAACAAATATTCTTTTCATTTTCTCCTCCAAGAATGGAATTCTGAGAGCATGTCTCATGTGTCTGATTTCAGCTTCTGAAGGAATAAGTGGTGCTTCTAGTTCATTAGAAGGTCCTGCTTCTCCTTGTTCTGGCATAATAGAAACATGAACAAGTTCATCATCTGATTTCTCAACCTCACTTTCATTCAGAACATCTTGAACAGATTGAACATCATGATCTGGGCTTTGAACATTTTGAACATCTTGCACAAGGCTAGGATTTCTGACAGGACTTGGAACACTTTGATTGACATGAACTTCAGGGGTTTTAGGAAAGTTGAATTCTTTGAAGGTCGGGATAACTGGGGCTTCATTTGAAGGCTTAGGAACATCATTACGGACAGGACTTAGTTAAATGTCCTCAGGAGTTTCCAGTAAAGTATCTAGGACATTAGCTTCATCAGCAGGAATATCATCACCTTCATTTTCATCATCAGAATCATCCATTAAATTCTCTTTTTCTTTCTCCTTAACTTTCCAAAACTGTTCGTACTTCTCATTAGCTTCCTCCTCATCATCTGAAGACAAATCAATTATATCTACAACATTCATCCCTGTAATCTCCAAAGTTTCTGCTCTGGTAGCAACCTTAGGCTTTGCAACCCTTGGTTCTACTTCTGGATTAACATACAAAACAATCTCTCTACATTCACCTTGATCACTCATCACATAACCATGATCAATATTTTCTCTTTCATCATTCTCCTCTGATTCAACAGCTATAACATCATCATCAGCACTCTGTTTCTCCCTCATCTCCCCCTCATGGTCATGATTTGAATCATGATCATGCCTAGGTTTAGAAACAGATGCCTGGGCTTTGCATGAAGTTTGCACAACCTTTGTGAGATCGGATAAGGCTTGCAAAACTTCAGCTTTGAAAGAACTAAACTATATGGCTCTAACCACATATGTTGGTTGCACAGATGGTGGTGTTTGGGTTTGGTGATGGGATTGCAGAAGTGATAAAAGATCTGCATCGGTTAGATTTTCTAGGGCTTGGGATAAGAGCTTTGCAAACAACAATGATTTCAGCTCAGCAATCGACATATCTGCTGGTTGAGTTGATTGAGGTGTAGATTGAACTTGCTGTACAGTCTCAGACTCAACTACTGGATCCTTCCCCTTTAATAACCTTTTCACTCCACTAACCTCATCCTCAATTTTCTCCAACAAAGTAGTTTCAACAGCCTTTAAGGCGCCGTTGAGGAATTCCTTCGACACAAAGTCTGGTAAAGTAACACGGGGGTCACTTAGACGCTCCGTTCTCACAGCAGTTGATGAAACAACCGTGTGGCATGTGTTCAAAGCTGACGAAATGTTAGCAATGACAGGACTTCCATTCAATCCTCGTAGTCCGGATTGCGAATCTATTATGGATGTTCCGATCGGGTCACAAAGACTTCCAATGGTAGCAGTTTGTATATGTGTCCTAGGAATTGAAAAAGATGTAACAATAGGCTCTAGACTTACATGTGCAGAGAAATAAGTTGAGAACTGGGGCAGTTGTTCTCTGGTTTCAATACATGTGGTCTCCAAGTGAGAACCAGGTCGATTTTGTGTTAAATCCCCGTGTTGAATTGAAACTAACTCCTGTTGAGAGGAGATAGAGTGGTTGGCTTGGGTGTGCAGTTGCGTTAGTGGGCGACTAACATCTTCTTCAATATCTGCACGGAACACATGCGGTGAGATAGTAGATGCGACTGCCCTTTTGGATATGTAGATTATGTTACACATACGCTCTCCATATTCTTTTTTAATATTCTCACTCATCCTCTCATTTACATTTTCAACTAGAACTCACTCATTATTACTTATATCTCCCACAACATTTTTGATGGTTGAATTAACATCAATTTCCATATCATCAGCCTCATAAAATTGCTCAAATACATCAACCTGCTCAGTATCATCAGCTTAAATACCAGCACCACCTTGATCTTGATCATCTTGATTAGAATCATTTCCATCACTTTCATTGGCATCATCATTAGCACCAACAGCATTATCAGTTTCATCATGTTCTCACTCATCATTTTCACTAGTTGCAGAAGGAATTTCTTCACTATCATCTGTTCTAGCTGCCGAATCCGACTCATTTTCAGAGCTTTGACCTTCATTGGCTGGAGGTGTCACTTAACATTGGGTAATGACCTGTGACCCTGAAGTCTCTAGTCTTGGTCTCCGACCCCCACTAGTACCCCTCTCTGAATTTTTCCTCTTCACTCCCCATTCTTGTACCCCCTCAGTAACAAGAACCCTCACAGACTCCTCTCTCCTAGGGATTGAGCATGGGGTAGGTATAACCGGTTCTGGTAGTCCCATAGACTCTCTATAACCTCTTACACTTCTTGAGTTTGTATTGGCATAAGCAAGTAATGCCTCTGGAACTGGCATTGAGTAGTGGAATGATTATTTCTGCTTTTATAGATACCTCATCACAAATTCAGGTCCTACTTCATGATTAAGCCTCTTTGGAATATCTCTGTTAGATCTGATCATACTCTTGATAATGAGTTGTAGAAACCTTTGGTACGGAACAAAGACCGGTTTCTTTGTATTTCTCTTGATCAGCACTTTGTCATACAACTCAGTCCAAATAGTAATGGAATAGTCCACGTGCAGATTGTACACAATGGCATGGAAAAGTCTAAGTGTATGCATATTGGTGTTGTCTACTCCGGTGTGCCTTGTAGTTAAGCATTTGTTGATGATGGAAAAGAGTTGATACC
The DNA here is from genome assembly GCA_954870635.1 of Arctium minus. NCBI lineage: Eukaryota > Viridiplantae > Streptophyta > Magnoliopsida > Asterales > Asteraceae > Arctium > Arctium minus. The sequence goes on from OX941096.1 coordinate 47,783,107, forward strand.
AAAATGGTGGTAGATTAGTTTTCTTGAACTCACTGATCTTTGTAAGTTGACCCACATATCCTAAGACTCGGATGCCTTCAAAAAATTTTGAATCAATTGGATATGGATCAAAGATGGTTCTGCCTGGTCTGGAATTTGCTTCTGGAAGATCAAGAATAAGTCTCAACCTTTGATAATTCAGGACTGATGTGAAATGATCAATTTGAATCTCAAAATATCTATTGTTGTTGACACTGACGAATTCAATGGACTTCCAGGCTTGTTGTAGATAGATAAGATGCACATTGGAAGTTGCAGTTAGTGCATGGTATATAGGATGTCCTCTTAAGATATCCAGTACCAATGGATTGATGTTGAGATTATCAAAATCAACATGGTGGTTGTTTGGATACAACAACAGGTAGTCAGAAAGATGGATCAGTGCAAGATCTGGATTTTCACCAATGGCTGACTGAAAGTTGGATCTGGATGATGGCATGGGAGTTTCTTTGAAAACATTTGGATCATTTTCACCCATCTGCACAATAGGATCAACTGTGTTCTCACTAGCCATGATGATACCTGAAAAGATAAAAATTATTGGATATTGATCCAATATGTCAGTAAAAATCCAAAACTTTGTTTTTTAGAAAACTTTTAAAAATTTTTTCTAAGTCCAGAAGTCGCAGACTAAAGGACTAGAAAATCATCAAAGTACAGAACAATGTATTTGTCGCAAATCAAAGGAACAAGGATTACTTGTCGCAGAACACTATTGCAATAAAACACTTAGGAAAATTTGACTCTACCAAGAAGTCGCAAAACTCATCAAACATTGAACTTGTCGCAAAATTCATCAACTTGCCTCAAGAACTCGCAAGCTTCAAACGAAGAACTCGTAGAGTTCATAACTTGTATTATTTTAAAATTTCAGAATCAAATCACTTGGAAACTCAAAATCAACCATTATTTTGGGTTATTTGTGTTCGATTAATAAAGGTAATAAGATTTTAGCACTTTAATTTGAGTGATTATCATTGTTAATATTCATGAAGTTCAAATCAGTGTTCAAGATATTCGAACAGTCCATAGTCCAAAAATCCAAAATCGATGTCAAGGAACATGACTTCAGGTTCGATTCAAATACTAAAGTAATCGATTTACAAAACCCAATAATAATATCAAGTTTATAAGTGAGTTAATCGATAAATTTCAGTCCAAGATTCAAGATTTAACTGAGTTCGATTCGATGGGGTTTGAATAAGATGAACAGTCATAATCTGAAAACCCTAAATCGATGAAATCAAAACTTGTAAACACAAAGTAAAACACATACAAGATATACACAAACAAAGATACAAACATCAAACAAGAAACCAACACTAAATCGAATGATTAAGGTTCGAAACTGAAAAGTCGCAAGAAGTCTTCGAGAGCAAAACAAATAACTAAGTGCAAGAAGTCGCAAAAACAATATGAGACAAGTGGGAATAATGAACATGAAAACTTGTATATATACTTGAAAATAGGGTTGACACGTGGTACGAGTTGATTGGTTGCCCCACTTGTCGCATACCGAATGAAAATAACACTTGTCGCAAAGAATGACAAGAGGTGTGTGCACTTGACGCAAGACACTATTTGTGTCAAGTGATGTGAAGGAAATAAGTCGCAAAGCGTAGCTTGCGCGTTCTCAGAAGTCGCTGAGCGAAGGCTGCGCTTTCTTCACTTGGTGCAGGCTTTGGTTTGCGTCAAGTAAGAAGTCGCAGACGGAAGTTTGTGCGTTCTTCACTTGTCGCAGACCGAAGCGTGCGTCAAGTAAGAAGTCGCAGACAATGGTTTGCGCCAAGTGACTTGTCGCAGACCAAAGCTTGCGAGTTCTGAGACTTAGAAAAATATTTGAAAATTTTCCAAAAATGGAAATTTTGCACTTGACTTTCCAAAAATAGTATCTTTGCACAAATTCACTTTTAATCATAAAAGCAACATCTCTCAGTTGAAAATTTTTCTAGATTTCAAAACTTTTTAACACACAGACACTTACACACTTATAGATATTATCTGATACCCCCCCTTGAAGTGTGCACAGGTGTGTATACTCCCCCTAGAGTAATGCATTTAGCTCATCATACTGAAGTATGACTGTGGATCTGAATTGATCAGAAGTCAATATCCACAAACTTGATTGATCATGATTGCATGAAAATTGTCAGACCTACAAAACAGATGATGAACTTGGTCCTCATTGAACATGAGTCCATATTGATTAGATATATCAGACTTAGAAAACATATTTGTCAACCAAAACACTTACAGACACAAACTCAGAACACCACCCCCTCAACACAAGATAGGTGTCTATAGTCATCCATTCAAATTTAACATTCCGAGCTTGCTGACTAAGAAATTAAATCTCTTTCCATCAAGAGATTTTGTGAAGATATATGCAACCTCAAAATCAGTTGAAACAAAATGAATTTCTATAGAACCTTTTTCAACATGATCCTTGATGAAATGATACCTGATATCTATGTGTTTGGTCTTGGAATGCTGCACCGGATTTGTCGTGATAGCTATTGCACTTTTTGAATCGCAGTAGATGGAAATTTTATTCAACTTATATCCGTATTCTTTAAGTTGTGTCTTCATCCACAAGACTTGCGAACAACAACTAGCAGTCGCAACATATTCTGCTTCAGCCGTAAAAGTTGATACGCAATTCTGCTTCTTAGACGACCAACTGACTAGTTTTTCTCCCAAGAACTGACAGGCTCCAGAAGTGCTTTTTCTGTCCAACTTATTTCCTGCATGATCTGCGTCTGTATAGGAAATTATTTCAAAGCTGTAATCTTTCGGATACCAAAGGCCCAGATTTGGTGTGCCTTTGAGATATCGGAAGATTCTTTTCACAACAGCCAGATGGGATTCCTTGGGGTTAGCCTGATAACGAGCACAAAAACAAGTAGCAAACATTATATCTGGCCTACTTGATGTCAAATATAGAAGATATCCAATCATACTTCTATAAGTCCATTGATCAACTAATTTTCCGGAGATATCAGCATTCAACAAACTTCCAGATTGCATGGGAGTCTTCATGGGTGTTGAATCAGTCATATTAAATTTCTTTTACATATCTTTGATATATTTTGACTGGTTAATAAAAATCCCTTCTGGGGTTTGTTTGAATTTCAAACCTAAGAAAAAGTTTAACTCACCCATTATTGACATCTGAAACCTACTCTTCATGATTTCTTGGAATTCATCACAAAGTTTAGGATTCGTAGAACCAAAAATAATATCGTCTACTATCAAATCCTCACCTTTGTTTTTCAAAAAACAAAGTGGTGTCGATTGTACCTTTTCGGAAGCCAGACTCAGAAAGGTAGACAGTTAGAGTTTCATACCATGTGCGAGATGCTTGTTTCAATCCATAAAGAGCTTTATCAAGAACACATACATGATCTGGATATTTTGGATCAATGAAGCCTTCCGTTTAACTAACATACACCTCTTCGTGTAGGATACCGTTTAGGAATGCTGATTTAACATCCATCTTGTACACTTTGATATTTTTGTGAGCGGCGTATGCGAGAAAAATCCTTATTGCTTCGATCCTGGAAATGGGTGCATAGGTCTCGTCATAATCTATACCTTCTTGTTGATTGTAGCCTTTAGCAACAAACTGTGCTGTATTTCTGACAATTATATCTGCCTCGTGTTTCTTGTTCCGAAAAACCCATTTAGTTCCGACAATGGTTTTATCCTTGGGTCTTCGTACCAACCTCCATACTTCATTCCTTTTAAATTCACTTATCTCGTCTTGCATCACATTTATCCAGTCTGGATCTTTCAGTGCTTCAGACATCTTTTTCGGTTCCATGTTGCTTAAAAAATTGACGAACATGCAGTAATTCGCAGATGCAGATGCAGTTGTAGATCTGGTAGACACCTTGGCATTCAAATCACCAATGATATTTGTTGGAGTGTGTGCCTTTGTCCATCTGTGTGTGCTTGGTAGATGATCAATACCAGTCTGATAATTTGTCTCATCATACTCATCTTGTACCGCAGGCAATTCAGTTTCATTTGCCTCTAGACATTGTGCACTTGGTGATGGAGTAGCGTCTTCAAGTTGTGTTTCTAATGAAATACCTCCAGACACAGCAGATGTTGAAGTTGGTTCAACTGATGGTGAAAACAGATCACATGAGTTGTCTGGCGTAGCACTTTCAGAAACACCTTGAACTTGACTAGTTGAAGCTTCACCAACTGCTTCAGATGGGCCAGATAAATCTGCACTTGTAGTTGGTGTGTTAGTGTTCGTTAAATTTTCTTGTTTGTTATCTTCATGAATTATATCATTAAAAGCATCAAAGAATAACAAATCAAGATCAGATTCAGATAAGGTTGAAGAAGTCTTATTCTGGTTGATCACAGGTTCTACACTTTTTGATGTAGAAGCTATATCGGTAGGTGTGAGTCCTGAACTGGATTGTTCAGAAGTCCTTGTTGAAGATTCGTCAAACGATACATTGATGCTTTCAATCACAGTCTTCGTTCTAGTGTTATAGACTTTGTATGCTTTAGATTGAAGAGAATATCCAATGAACACTCCTTCATCAGCTTTTGGTTGAAACTTTGACAAATTGTCTCTATCATTAAGCACGTAGCACCTGCAGCCAAACACACGAAAGAATTTAACAGTAGGTTTTCGACCATTTATAATCTCATAAGAAGTTTTATTAAAACGCCTATTGATAATGGTCTTGTTTTGTGTGAAACACGTGGTTGCTACTGCTTCAGCCCAAAGGAATGGAGGTAGATTAGAATAGACAAGCATTGTGTGTGTTGCTTCTACCAACGTCCTGCTCTTCCTTTCAACAACATCATTCTGCTGAGGTGTCATTGCAACCGAAAAATTGTGTGAAATCCCAACATAATCAAGATAGCTCTGAAGAGTTGCATTCTTGAAAAAAAAGTGGTCATATATCGGCTTTTAAACTCTTTCTTCGTGCCACTTCCTTTCTTTTTCTTCTTTTTTGACTTTCTTCTTTTTTTTCTTTTTCCTTTTTTCTTTCTACTCTTTTATTCTTTTGAGATCACAACTTCAAGGTATCAACGATGTAGCTCCTTGGTCTAATGTCACACCCCAACATCTTAAGGTTGGGTAGGAAGTGTTTGGATTTGTGGCTTGTAACATAGGCATGCCAAACGAAAGGGTTTGTAGGCTTAAAATGGTTAATCAAGTGGACTGCATTTTAAGGGTATGCTTTTTGGCTAAAAAGTGGTTAACATTCACATCAAATATTTCCTTTATCACTTTTGTATGCAAGCATGACTTAATTGCAATCTTGAAGAGCATAGATGCAAGTTCTAGAGAGACTAATGCACATGAGGTGTAATACACACATGAAGTGAAATGAGACTAATTTGGATGTTTTAGTCATAAAGCTCAAATGTCTCACGGGTTAGATGTGCTCACCCAATCACTCAATGCTAGTTTTAAATAGCAAGACACACCAAGTGGTCTTAAGCGACTAATCAATCGATTCATTAGTGTTATATGTTCCTTAGAGTCTAACAAGAACTTTTTCATTATTCTCATGTATGTAAAAGTATTACTACCCTAGAACAAATCAATTATTAAATTTTTAACACCCCACACTTTTAGGTCATGCATTGTCCCCAATGTATGCATTTATGCTAAAGAGAACACAAATAAAGATGAGAGGAACAGAAAACTCCCCTGTTGTCCTTCCAATGCATGACTAGGTGCGGTGTTGATCAATCCATGTAAACTCCGACCTGTATGGGGATGTCAGCCTTCGGCGATTTGTTAACACTTTCCTGTTAAAACACAACAGCTTGGACCAATTTCGTTAAAGCATAATAGAGATTCAGTAGCAATCAATCAGAAAATTTTCAAATTTTACCCCACCCCAACTTAGAAATATGCATTGTCCTCAATGCTGGGAAGTGGGACTCAACCAAGAGAGATCCAACCTTAGAGACAGTGGCCGTCAAAGATAAGCAAGATAACAAGACAACAAGACAACAAAAACGGGAACAAACTAAATAAAAAATCCTCGTTTTGTAGGGAAACACGATTGCACTTAGCACGTGAAACAAGCATTTTAAACCCCTAGGTTCCCCCTAGCTAGGGGACGAGTGAATTCTCATGAGGGTTTGCAATGAACACACCCATAAAGTTCATTTAACTACGGCCTGGCTAACTAATGCGATAAAAATAAAATCCAAAAAGAAAAAAAATGTACAAAACACAGGCAGGTGCTAATCTTGTTACCAATCTATGAGTTACGTACCTGTACTGTGATGATTTCTTTGATCTTTCATGTACAATGAGAGAAGGAAAATAATCTCTAAAATTGAATGCATTCGACTTTCTGTAGTCAATGTAGACTCGCCATCCAAGGTTGGGGGTGCAAGTAGGGGTGGCAAAAAGTGACCCAACCCGCCAACCCAACCCAAAATTAACAAGTTGGGTTGAGATTTTCAACCCATTTAAGTTAAATGGGTCAACCCGCCTAACCCATTTATGTAAATGGGTTGGATTGAAATTTCCGACCTGATTTCAACCCATTGTCAACTTGTTTTTAACCCATTTGCAACCTATTTTCCCATTTATAATACTACATAATTTTATTTTATTTTTACTTAAGTATCATTATTTAACTATAATTAATATTTTAATATTCGTTTAATAATTAAAAAATTAATAGAAAAAAGAATATGCTTCCTAAATCCTAATGGCATCCGACTGCACATTAACAATTTGACACATTAACCAAAACAAATATTTTCTCTTTCGTTCACAAGACTCGTCGACTCCTCAAAACCCTAGCCGATCACCGATGCCCGACGCCCTTCCGTGAATATCGACGGGTCGACGCCCTTCCATGACGACCGTTGTCAAACGACTTCCACGGTTTGACTTTCACACGTTTTTTGTCATTCTTCCACGACGACTTCCACGGTTTGACTTCCATAGATTTCCTATCATTCTTCTTATACTCCACTGATCTGTAATCTGTATCCATACATTTTCTGCATCACTTGATTTTATTATATCCGTACTCTATGTATGTTCTTTATACTCTATCATCTGTCCATATTCTATTGCAATCTAGTTTTCATTTTGCCCATATTCTATTGTAAACTGCCATGAAATTAAGTAGTTTAATCATTTTTATTTTATTTAAAATTTTAAATTAAATGGTCAACCCAGGTTCAACCCATTTATTTAACAAGTTTGGTTGAGTGAATCATAAACAGGTCAACCCGCTACCAACTCATTTAAGTAACAGGTTAGGTTGGGTTGAAATTTTCAACCCATTTAATTAAACAAGTTGGGTTGGGTTGAGATTTTCAACCCAATTTGTAACACCCCCAAATCCACCCTTGGGTAATGTCACATCTTTCAGCCCAAATATTACCTTATGTCGTCGAATATGACATCAAGATATAACCAAAACACCATCACAGCGCAAGTCTTAACTTAAAGTAAATACAAGTCTCCAACATTAGTCCGTCCCAAACCGGACTATGTTACATAACACTCCAAATACATAATAAATAAGTTTGATAACTAGCAAAGCATTAAATAACATAACAATAGTAAATCTAATTACGCCTTGCCCTTCCCTTTGTCCACACCTGATCCACCGGCCCCTGAGATGCATTCTAATAGTTAGCTAAAAGTTAAGTGAGTTCACGGTTTACGTGCACTTAAATACACACTCCATCAAGCATAAAAATATCAAGCATCAATAAAATAGTATGCATATTGTTTTTAGGAAAACATTTGACACCAATGAGATCTCCTAACTGCCTCACCGGATAAGTCCGCCCTGTCACTGACATTTCCTGGGTCGCATGGCCCACACCCGTCCGACACCCATTACGGGGTCGTGCCACCCCTAGACGTGACATATCGAACCCGATCCCATATCCAATATCGACACCAAAATCTGTCACATTAAATCAACCCATAAATATGACATGCTAAGAATATTTATAAACCAATGAAACAATAGCATGCAATCTCCTATATAAAAATAATGTACATGAAACATTCACCCGTAAACATGTACATAAACAAATTATCATGCATAACATACGTACTCCAAATAAATAACATATTTATATACATGTAATCATACACCGTAAACATGCACATAAAAATGTATCATTTTACACCATATACGTACTCCAAATAATTATAATATCAACATAATTTTAATTACGTATGTATGCATCCCAGAAAGTCTCATGAAAACTCACCTCGATTTATTGTAGGTTCACCCTTCACAAAGTAGCTCCCAAATCCTACATAAATCGTAATAATTTCTAAGTACTCATTTCTTAAAAATAAATGTCATCTTTACGAGTCCTTGAATATTCTGGTAATAATTTTATTTAACCTTCTTAACACCTTAGACACCTTAAATCGGATATTGTCTACACTCCTTAATTACCGACTTCTCGAATAACATAATATATATAAATGATATATATAAGGGAGAGGTTCATTTGAGAAATGGTAAATATATGAGAAATAGAGAAGTAATCTTAGTCATTCATCTGGTCAACATTTGCGGCTTTGACCACGAAGCACAGGATAATTCCTTGTGTGGTCTATAGAAGGTAGAGAGATAATTTCGTAAAATACACGGGATGAGTTTATATATGAATCTGTATGAATCACAAAGATTCATATATGAATCTGTTAATTAGTTCAACTGATTCATATATGAATCTTTGTGATTCACAAAGGTTCATATATGAATCTTTGTGATTCATACAGATTCATATATGAATCACAAAGGTTCATATATGAATCTGTTAGTTAGTTCAACTGATTCATATATGAATCACAAAGGTTCATAAAAGAGTTCAGTTGTGAATTGCACTGGTTCATATATGAACATATAGTTCATATGTGAATTATACATGTTCATATATGAACACAGCCCGTGTGTTTTGTAAAATTTACGAAATTGTCCTTCTATTTTTGGGATAGCTGCAATTTTTGACCAGTCAAAGCCGCAACTTTTGACCGGTCAAAGCTGCAATATTTGACTAGTCAAATCCGATCTTGACCATATGAATGGCTAGGATTACTTCTCTATTTCTCATATATTTACCATTTCTCAAATGAACCAAACACATATATATAACATATATATATAGTTTATATATATGCATACATCTGCTTACTTATATATATATATATATATATATATATATATATATATATATATATATATTATATACACACATGCATTAACATACATATGTATATTATATATATATATATATATATATATATATATATATATTGGTGACCTTTCATGGGAGATCTTAGTATTTTGTGGTAACTATGAGATCCAATCTCATCCATCCATCTAAATAATCAAGGGTCTAAAATAATTAATAGAAATATTAATTAAAAAAGAATTTTAGCCCACTAAATTAGGTAAAAAGGGTAAATTTATCAAAAAAACATTGAAATTCAGTTTTATCTAATTTAGGCATGAAGCGATAATTTTGGCATTCCCATATTAGGGTTTTAAATGTGATTTTCCCATTGTGTTATAGCAACATCGATGTGATACATTATGATTTTCCCATTGTGATTTTACCGTGATTTTCCCATTGTGATTTTCCCATTGTGATTTTCCCATTGTGTTAAATCAACACATACATCGGTTGTGTTAAAGCCACAACGATGTGATACATTATGATTGTCTTGCAAACCTGTGTTACATTATGATTATGTATAAACATGTGACACTGCATCTGTTAGTGAAGGTGAAGGCACACCAGAACAGACATCAGGTGCGATTTTCCCATATTAGAGTTTTAAATGTGATTTTACCATTGTGTTAAAGCAACAGCGATGTGATACATTATGATTTTCCCATTGTGATTTTCCCATTTTGTTAAATCAATACAGACGTCGGTTGTGTTAAAGATGTGTTTCTTTGATACATTGTGAAATATAAACTGTGTATCAAAAAAAAACAGTTGCTATTACATTGTGATACATAAGCTTCCATTTATGTGTTTCTTTGATACATTGTGATACATAAGTTGTGTATAAAAAAAAAGTTGTTATTACAGTGTGTTAAAGATGTGTTTCTTTGATACATTGTGATACATAAGCTTCCATTTATGTTATACGACCAAAATGAGGTGTTGTGAACACTATACACATTTCAAGCAACAGAACTGGAAGGTGTTGTGAACACTATACACATTTATGTTACACGACCAAAATGAGGTGTTGTGAACACTATATACAATATACAACGAGATGAAGCAAGGATGGAGCAAAGATGGAGGCTTCGGTACAAAAGAAACTGATGGAGGAAGGATGCAGGCTTCGAAATGAAGAATTAAGCTTTCATACGATTGAATTTCAAACCCAAACATGGAGATTATCTCAAAATCAATTTGTTAAGATATTCAAGGAAACTCAATATTTAATTGATAATGTATTGATATTTTCAGTTACAATTTTTTTTAATATTATTTAATTTATCAAATGACTAAAATAACCTCCCATATTAATAAAAAAATTAATAAATTAATATGGATGGATGAGATTTGATCTCATAATTACCAGAAAATACTAGGATCTCATATGATTAGGCCCCAATATATATTATAACCACAAATTAACATGCATATATATATATATATATATATATATATATATATATACATGCATTGCCTACCTATTTCTCTTTTATGTACACCTGCAGTACACAGTTGAAAACTCAGTTTCATTTTAAGTGAATTCCAACAGGAACCATGCAGACGTATCGCCCCCCTTTCTCTCTCTTTTTTTTTCTTTCTTTGTGTGTGTATATATATACATACACACATACATGGCTTGTAAAATTTACATCGATCGACTCCTCCCTTTTTCTTCCGTTAACTTTACCGGTTGAAGGGTACCACGACCAAAACATGCCTTAAGCAATTTAAACATTCCGATATCGAAAAAAATCTTGACCCAAATCGTTTCCGTAAAAACGTTGGATTTCAGTTCCATTCGTTAGGCCTAAATTTTAGACCCGGAAACATCTCGATCGAGTTTAACGGTGGGGAAAACGATGACTACCGATGATGTTTCATTTAAGAAAACTAAACGTTTTTGAAACCGCAAACCATTTTGTTGTATGGCTCCAACATCGTGCAACAACATCGGTTTTCACATCCCAACACCGAGCCATTTCTCAAGTTTAAGAGTAAACCGAACATCGATTGCTTCTATAAAGAGAAGAGTGTAACTTTAATTTACTAAGAGAAACGTAGAGATTAATAGGTCGGTATAATCTTTACCTTGACGTCACTGTATTCGTTCCTTGGCTCTAACCGTAGTCGTTCCTCACGGGTATGTCTCCTACTCCTTTCTCTCAATTTCCTCTGCACTCTATCGACATATCTCTCTCTCTCACTCACTAATACTCCTCAAAATGATATCGACGAACTCCTTTAATCACATTCGTAAAGAAAACCAAAATAGTTGCCGCCACATTCTCGTTGCATGACCACGATCCACTTTTGAAATTTCAAAACATTTTTGGCAAAACACGTCCCTGTGGTTTACACTCCACACCCTTAACCTTATCTCTATTTTTCGCTTTTAACCTTCCACTTGAGTTTGAATTATTTTATCCCTTCAACCTTTATTCTCAATTACTACGTTTTTTTCTTTTTTTTCGAGTGTTACAACTCTCCCCTCCTTTTAGGAATTTCCGACCTCGGAATTCACATCACTTGAAAATAATTGAGGGTATTTCACCCTCATCTCCTGTTCCGGCTCCCAAGTCATTTCTGACCCTTCATGAAATCTCCAGTTGACTAGCACCAAAGGAATAATTTGACTCCTTAATCGTTTCGTTTTCCGGTCCAACACCTGGATTGGCTCCTCTATATAGTTGAGCTTATCGTTTATCTCAACTTCTCCTAAATTCACCACAGCTAAATCGTTAGCCAGACACTTCCTTAAATTTCACACGTGGAATGTGTCATGTATACCTTTAAGCTCTTCCGGCAACTTTAACCGATAAGCCATCGCTCCTATTCGTGCAATAACCTCAAACGGTCCAACATATATTGGATTAGCTTGCCCCACTTTCCGAATCTTACGATTCCTTTCCATGGCGATATCTTTAACATCACCCTATCTCCTACTTGAAACTCCAAAGGTTGACGTCTCTTATCCGCATAACTTTTCTGCCTGTCACGCGCGATTTTCAACCTGCCACGTATTTGCACTATCTTGTATGAAGTTTGTTGGACTAACTCCGGTCCAGCCAACTGCCTTTCTTCGACGTCAGCCCAACACACTGGCGTCCTATATTTACGGCCATATAAGGCCTCAAACGGCACTACCTTGATACTAGAGTGGTAGCTATTATTATAAGCAAATTCTACCAGTGGAAGATGGTTATCCCAACTCCCTCCAAAATCAATAGTGGAAGCTCTTAACATATCCTCCAATGTTTGTATCATCCTCTCACTTTGACCGTTAGTCTGAGGATGATATGCAGTGCTTAAGTTCAACCGAGTTCCCATTTCTTGTTGAAAACTAGTCTAGAATCTCGACGTGAACCTTGTATCCCTATCCGAGATAATAGATAGTGGCACTCCATGCCTTGAAACTATCTCATTGACATACAATTGCGCTAACCTTTCTAAAGAATACTTTTCACTGATCGGTAGAAAGTGAGCAGACTTCGTGAGTCTGTCAACTATCACCCATATCGCATCATGCCCTTTCACCGTTTTTGGCAACTTAGTCACGAAATCCATCGTGATCATCTCCCATTTCCATACTGGAATCTCCATTTGTTGTAACATGCCCAACGACTTCTGATGTTTCGTCTTCACCTGTAGACATGTCAAACATTTCTTCACATACTTTGCTATTGCCTTCTTCATGTCAGGCCACCAGTAGCTCTCCTTTAAACTTTTGTACATCTTATCACTGCCTGGGTGCATAGTGTATTTGGCTTTGTGCACTTCACCTAACACTATGTCCCTTAAATCTCCTTTACAAGGAATCCAAACCCGATTCCTAAACCTATATACACCATCTGACCCAACGGTCAGCAGTCTAACATGTCCGACCATCCTCTCCTTCTTGATGTTATCTTCCAATAGGGCCTCCTTTTGAGCTCCTCGTATTTGTTCAATCAAATCTACCAAAATATTCATCCACATGGCACGAACCTTAATCGTTTCGACCCTCTCCTTTCTACTTAGGGCGTCGGCGACCACGTTCGCCTTACCCGGGTGGTAATGAATCTCACAGTAGTAATCTTTTAACAACTCCAGCCGCCTTCTCTGCCTCATGTTTAGCTCCTTCTGATCGAAGAGATACTTCAAGCTCTTATGATCCGTGTAAATCAAGCATTCCGTGCCTTACAGGTAGTGCCTCCAAATTTTCAGTGCAAAAACCATTGCGGCTAACTCCATGTCGTGTGTTGGATACTTCTTCTCATGCTCCTTCAGTTGGCGTGAAACATAGGCAATAACCTTACCTCTTTGCATCAATACGCACCCTAGTCCCATTTTTGAAGCATCACTGTACACAATGAAGTCTTTCGTTCCCTCTGGTAGGGACAGTACTGGTGCACTGCTCAACCTCTTCTTAAGCGTTTGGAACGCTTCTTCCTGTTTTTGACCCCAATTGAACTTAACTGCCTTTCTAGTCAAGGTCATCAATGGTGTCTCTATCTTTAAGAAATCCTGGATGAATATTCTGTAATAGCCTGCCAAGTCGAGGAAACTTCGGATTTCTGATGCTGACTTAGGCGACTCCCAATCCATTACTGCCTCAATCTTGGATGGATCTACCTTGATCCCCTCTACGTTAACCACATGACGAAGAAATTGCACCTTTCGTAGCCAGAATTCACATTTCGAGAATTTGGCATACAACCTCTCCTTAGCCAACAGCTCGAGAATTGCTTTCAAATGTTTCTCATGCTCCTCCTTGCTCCTCGAATAGATAAGGATGTCCTCAATCAAGACCATGACAAACTTATCTAGGTAGGGTCCACAAACCCTGTTCATCAGATCCATGAATGCAGCTGGTGCATTCGTTAACCCAAAAGGCATTACCAGAAACTCATAGTGCCTATAACGAGTTCTGAAAGCCGTTTTTGGTATATCCTCCTCTCGAACCTTCAACTGGTGGTAACCAGATCTCAGGTCAATCTTTGATAAATAACTGGCTCCCTGAAGTTGATCAAATAAGTCATCGATCCTTGATAATGGGTACCTATTCTTGATCGTGATCTTATTTAGATCCTAGTAAATGATGCACATCCTCATCGTACCGTCTTTCTTTTTGACGAACAATATCGGTGCTCCCCAAGGTGATGAACTCGGTCGTATGAACCCCTTATCCAATAGCTCTTGGAGTTGCTTCATTAATTCTTGCATCTCCGTTGGAGCCAACCGGTATGGTGTCTTTGCGATTGGTGCTGCTCCTGGCACCAAGTCAATTCGGAATTCCACCTGACGTTTTGGTGGTATCCCTGGCAATTCCTCCGGCAACACTTCTGGGTATTCCCTTACTACTGGTACACAGGTTACCGTCTTCTCCTCCATCTTGGTGTTTATAGCATAAGCTAAGTAAGTTATACACCCCTTTTGAAAACACTTTCTCGCCTTCAAGGTCGTGATCACTTTAGTGTCGTCTTTCTTTCGATCCCCGTAGACGTGAACCGTCTCTCCCTTTGGGGTCTGAATCTTGATCAACTTCTTATTACATACGATTTGAGCATGGTTGTCGGATAACCAATCCATGCCTAAGACCGCATCAAAACCTCCTAAACACATCGGCATTAGTCTGACAGGCAACTCCTTACCATCTATACAAATCGTGCAACCATCAACTATCTCTTCTACCTTAATTTGACCACCATCAGCCGTTTCTACAGTGTAGCTTTTCTCTAATCTACAGGCATCTTTGTTTAAGTAGTGGCGGAAAGCAGTAGACACAAAACTACCATTTGCACCTGAATCGAATAATACATGAGCATAGACATTGTTAATAGGGAACATACCTGATACGACGTCAGGGGTCTCCCTAGCCTCCTCCAATGTCATGTTATACGCTCGGCCGCGTCCCTTGGGCACCTCCTTCTTTTTGTCAAAACTCCTTCCCGCACCTTCAGCCGATGACTTCACACTATTCAGTGTTCCTTTCTAAATCTTAGGGCACTCATACCGCAGATGCCCTTCCATGTCACACTCATAATAAGCCTTCCTTTCTGGACATTCACACACTGTATGTCATGGTTTTCCACACCTATAGCAAGAGATACTCCCAACTCGACACTCACCCCTTGCCTTCGCCCACATTTACCACACTGAGGAACAACGATCTCTCCTTTTATCTTCACCGCATATGAACTCACCTTCGCCTTCTTAACTATCTTGCTTGGGCCTTCCCACTTTCTCTTATTGTCCCTCATTTCACCCGTTTCCTTAGCATTATTCTCCTCTGCCACTGTCGCCATCTCTACAGCTTGAACGAATGTCTTTGGGGCGTTCATGTCAACATATCGCTTGATTTCTATTCGGAGACCTTCCTTAAAACAATCTATCTTTCTCTGCTCCGTCGCCACCTGGTAACTTGCAAACCTTGCCTTTTCCAAGAATTCATTGACATATTCATGAACTGAAGATGACCCTTGCTCCAACCTCAAGAATTCTGACTCCAGTTTCTTCACCTATGACTGGGTGCAGTACTTCTCCATCATTAGTTTCTTCATTTGCTCCCAAGACATAGAAGCAATTTCACCCTATCCTCTAATCTCGCACTCGGTATCCCACCAGTCAAGTGTCGAATCCACCAGGGTACTAGCAGCATATGTCACCTTCTGATCCTTAGAACACTTGCAGATCTTGAAGCAACTCTGCATTTTCTTTATCCAATTCATTAGGGCTACCGCCCCCTCGATACCCTTAAAATCTTTCAGACGTGTGTTACTGAAGTCCTTAAAGTTGCATCCCATCTCCTTCGTGGTTGGAACCACTATCTTGTCCTCTTCATTCATACTCACCTTAGTATTCTCCTAGTTGCTTGCCTCAGTATCTTTTTGGTCTCCTATCTCAGTATTTATTTGTTTAGTCTTCTCCTCTTCTGCTTGTTTCTTTAGTCTGGCCTCTAACGCTACCTCTATCATACCAGGTATGGTATTCTGGAGGATCTGTGTCATTCTATCAGCCATCGTCTCCTCGGTCATAGGGTTTCCGCCTCCCCCTCGTTGTGCCCTCCCACGTCCTCGGCCTCTCCCTGTGGTTGTACTAGCATGTACAGATAGGGTGGCACTAGAGCTGGCTGTGTGACCATCACAGCGACCTCGGCCTCGACCTCGTCCCACCGGTGGTACCGCATCATTGGCACCTTCCCCGATTAGTTCAATTCTCCTTGATCCTCTAGACGCCATACTGATACAAAAAGGCACCGTTAATCTCCATATTTACTCTTAACCATAGTCTAAATAAACATCATCACACAAGGTCACATACTAAAAGAAACGACATTTTCATTCACAAAACTAATAAGTTTGTACATTAATAAATGTTACTGAACATAAATAAAGGACAACCAAGATAAGATAACTAAGTCTAAAACCGGCCACACATGCATGACAAAATACAAACTCCTAGCAATTCAATCCCAATCAAAGACTTAAAAGAAAACTAGCATTCTCCTAATATGAACAATAAAGAAAGATTTATAAACCGAAATCTTCCATCGTCATCGCTACTCCTCATGCTCGTGCTCATCCTCATCATCATTCTTCTCCTCATGGTCCTGGTGCCCCTGGATCATCGGCTCCTCAAATCGATAATAACGGAACCCAAGCCAATGATGATAGGGCTGGATCGGGTGGAAGTAGAAGGTAAACTCCACATGTGGTCCCTGCTGGAACCAACTAATCCACTGCCCGATAAATACTGTCGCAGATGTATATACATCCCGTAAAACCTCCCACATGTACCTGGACCAGTCCACGACCCTGGTCCAAAACGACCTGGATGCTATGTGTGCCTCCCGTCTGGCCGTCCGGTATGCTACCACTGTCATAAAGATGCGACGTTGCAACTCTTCTATGTACTCATTATAATGTTGAATCATGGCGAAAGGGACTTCAATCCTCTCCTATGCAAGCCCGACTGGCTGGTCGACCTCCTCGTACTTTATGCCAACCTCTATCTGTCTCTCCAAGGTGTATCCCTCCGAACCACTATCTGAATGTGCCATGTCCACCATGTTCTACAAGCCATAGAAGTATATTGGGTAAGGTATCATATTGGGATCAAACTTAATATAAAGCAAGATAAGGCTAGGACATAAACAATCATATACACCTGCCTAACGAAATCCCCATCCCCTCCTTTCCAAACAACGTCCAGTTTAAGCTTAGGCTAACTACTTAACTTAAATCTCTTAAACTATGGCTCTGATACCAACGTGTAACACCCCCAAATCCACCCTTAGGTAATGTCACATCTTTCAGCCCAAATATTACCTTATGTCGTCGAATAGGACATCAAGATATAACCAAAACACCATCACAACAGAAGTCTTAACTTAAAGTAAATACAAGTCTCCAACATTAGTCCGTCCCACACCGGACAATATTACATAACACTCCAAATACATAATAAATAAGTTTGAAAATTAGCAAAGCATTAAATAACATAACAATAGTAAATCTAATTACGCTTTGCCCTTCCTTTTGTCCACACATGAACCACCGGCTCCTGAGATGCATACTAATAGTTAGCTAAAAGCTAAGTGAGTTCACGGTTTACGTGCACTTAAATACATACACTCCATCAAGCATAAAAATATCAAGCATCAATAAAATAGTATGCATATTGTTTTTAGGAAAACATTTGACACCAATGAGATCTCCTAACTGCCTCACCGGATAAGTCCGCCCTGTCACTGGCATTCCCTGGTTTGCACGGCTCACACCCGTCTGGCACCCATTACGGGGCCGTGCCACCCCTAGACGTGACATATCGAGCCTGATCCCATACCCAATATCGACATCAAAATGTGTCACATTAAATCAACCCATAAATATGACATGCTAAGAATGTTTATAAACCAATGAAACAATAGCATGCAATCTCCTATATAAAAATAATGTACATGAAACATTCACCCGTAAACATGTACATAAACCAATTATCATGCATAACATACATATTCCAAATAAATAACAATTATATACATGTAATCATACACCGTAAACATGCACATAAAATGTATCATTTTACACCATATACGTACTCCAAATAATTATTATGCCAACATAATTTTAATTACGTATGTATGCATCCCAGAAAAGTCTCATGAAAACTCACCTCGATTTATTGTAAGTTCACCCTTCACAAAGTAGCTCCCGAATCCTACATAAATCGTAATAATTTCTAAGTACTCATTTCTTAAAAATAAATGTCATCTTTACGAGTCCTTGAATATTCTCGTAATAGTTTTATTTAACACCTTAGACACCTTAACTCGGATATTGTCTACACTCCTTAATTACCGACTTCTCGAATAACATAATATATATAAATGATATATATAACATATATATATATATAGTTTATATATATATATGCAT
Organism: Arctium minus; assembly: GCA_954870635.1. Taxonomy (NCBI): domain Eukaryota; kingdom Viridiplantae; phylum Streptophyta; class Magnoliopsida; order Asterales; family Asteraceae; genus Arctium; species Arctium minus. The sequence goes on from OX941096.1 coordinate 47,801,787, forward strand.
ACATCAGCTTATATATATATATATATATATATATATATATTATACACACATGCATTAACATACATATGTATATTATATATATAGGGGTCTTTCAAGGGAGATCTTACTATTTTGTGGTAACTATGAGATCCAATCTCATCCATCCATTTTAATAATCAATGGTGTAAAATAATTAAGAGAAATAATAATTAAAAACACAAATCTAATCCATTAAAATAGGTAAAAAGGGTAAAAATGTCAAAAAATATTATAATTAAGTGTGATCTAATTTAGGCGGGTCCGATAATTTTGGCATGGAATCAATTGCGATAATCTCAAAATATTGAAACTGTATACATATTTTCTTGGTGATATAATAAACCGTGTTACACTGTGGTCTTACAATTTTAAAAGTAAACGGGTTTTGTTACAGCAAATGGGATGTGATACACTATGATTATCTTGCAAAAATCTGATCTCCTTTATGATACAATGATTGGAAAACTGTTGCTAATTCAAAAGGTGGTGATACGTTGTGATCAGTGCTCTCATTCACTACAAATTTACCTAATGTACCACTGTGATGCACTCAAAGAACATTGTGTTACGCTGTGATTAACATCGTGTACACTGTGATTACTATTGTGATGCACTCAAAGAACATTGTGTTACACTATGATTAACATTGTGTTACACTGTAATTAACATACAAATGTGATACCCATTATGATACGACGGTAATACCAACTGTGGTACCACTATGATACCAACTGTGTTACATTGTGATTACCATACAAAATCATAATCAATGGTAACTGTGAGAACCGACTATTTTGTGGTTTCTATACCTGTTTATCAAATAAAGACATCACAATATGAATCGAAATGGGATGCAGGGGATCATCACAGTGAACCACCATGGATGTCAAAATGGGATTAATAAGACGATCACATTGAACCACAAACCAACTAAGGGGAACCAACTTCGACAAACACAAGCAGCGACCTTTTTTTAACAAGGTCCTTCTTCCTCCAATAGCTTCTTCTTCGTTGAGCAGCTCTTCAGACCTGCAAAAAAAATTGGAAACCTGAATGTTGAATAGGTTTGATTTTGATAAATCAATTAGTTGAGTATTATTAGGAAACGTAATCTTAATTGATTTTGATTGATATAAATCTGTAAAATAAAATAATTATTTATCAAACAAAAATTAATCAAATTACCAATATACCTTCAACAATTAATATATAAAAAACAGTAAATAAAATAAAATGATTGGTTGTGGTTGTATCTCACGGTTACCACAAAATACTAAGATCTCATATGATTAGGCCCATATATATATATATATATATATATATATATATATATATATATATATATATATATATATATATATATATTATAACCACAAATTAACATGCATATATATATATATATACATGCATTGCCTACCTATTTCTCTTTTGTGTACACTTGCAGTACACAGTTGAAAACTCAGTTTCATTTTAAGTGAATTCCAACAGGAACCTTGCAGACGTATCGCCCCCCTTTCTCTCTCTTTTTTTTTCTTTCTTTGTGTGTGTATATATATATATATATATATACACATACATGGCTTGTAAAATTTACATCGATCGACTCCTCCCTTTTTCTTCCGTTAACTTTACCGGTTAAAGAGTACCACGACCAAAACATGCCTTAAGCAATTTAAACATTTCGATGTCGAAAAAAATCTTGACCCAAATCGTTTCCGTAAAAACGTTGGATTTCAGTTCCATTCGTTTGGCCTAAATTTTAGACCCGGAAACATCTCGATCGAGTTTAACGGTGGGGAAAACGACGACTACCAGTGATGTTTCATTTAAGAAAACTAAACGTTTTTGAAACCGCAAACCATTTCATTGTATGGCTCCAACATCGTGCAACAACATCGGTTTTCACATCCCAACATCGAGCCATTTCTCAAGTTTGAGAGTAAACCAAACATCGATTGCTTCTATAAAGAGAAGAGTGTAACTTTAATTTACTAAGAGAAACGTAGAGATTAATAGGTCGGTATAATCTTTACCTTGACGTCACTGCGTTCGTTCCTTGGCTCTAACTGTAGTCGTTCCTCACGGGTATATCTCCTACTCCTTTCTCTCAATTTCCTCTGCACTCTATCGACATATCTCTCTCTCACTAATACTCCTCAAAATGATATCGACGAACTCCAAAACGGTTGCCACCGCATTCTCGTTGCATGACCACGATCCACTTTTGAAATTTCAAAACATTTTTGGCAAAACAGGTCCCTGTGGTTTACACTCCACACCCTTAACCTTTTCTCTATTTTTCGCTTTTAACCCTCCACTTGAGTTTGAATTATTTTATCCCCTCAACCTTTATTCTCAATTATTACGTTTTTCTTCTTTTTTTTTCGAGTGTTACATAATTAATAAATGGGTTGAACCCGAACGGCCGAACCCAACCCAACCTGACCCATTTCCACCCCTAGGTGCAAGAATGTCTTCCCTCACCCAAGGTCTTTCAATGCTTCGATGTGTGATCCTGCCATCTAACCATTTGATCACTTCTTGTATGCTTACCTCTCTCCAATTCAAATTCATCTTAGGTGATGGCTCTCTAGTTGGGTGCAAATGAGATCTAGCCAACCATTTGATAACATCATGAATGCTCACCTCTCTCCAGCTTGGGTTCAACTCTCTTAAAGGTTTTGCATTAGGTTCAAAAAGAGCTTGGTGTGTGCATCTGGATGAATTGATTCCCACAAAATCCTCAGTCAACCCTCTCTCTAACAAGGTAAGATCTTTCAAGATAGGCCTAAGAATGCAATCGAGTGTTGTGTTTAGCTTAAGGAATGAAGGTTGGTCGAGTGGATTTTTCAAAGGCTCGTATGCCAAACTCGATGAAACTTCCTCTGCACAAGCCCATGGCAGTTGATCGGAGGTGATTGGATTAACTAACAAAGTTTGGATCTCATCTAAATCCACCACTTCTAGTTCATGCTCTAATGAGACCTCTACTATCTTCCCTCTCTCTTTTTCCTCATCATTCTTTTGATTATGTTCAACATGTTCAATGTCTAAGTGAGGTTCATTCTGCCAAGGTACTTCATCAAAAAAAATTCATCACTTAAAATTTCCCTAGGCATGGTTAGTTGTATACACTCATCTATTTCAATTAAGTGTTCGGTCAATTGGCTAAATTTTTTTTTAAGGGTCGCAACAGATTGGGTAACATTATTCGCGTATTTTTTTTGTTTCTTCATCATCGACATCATATCTTGCATTTGTTCTTCAAGCAATGATGATTCTTGATTATTATAGTCATAATTACCACTAAAATTATTGTTTTGAAACTGATCGTTTTTGTGGTAATTGCCCGAGTGATATTGACTTAGAAAACTAGGCGGACTTGAGTGACTTTCATTTTGACATTCCCAAGAGAAGTCTGGTTGTTCAAGTAATCCTAGGTTATAAGAACCAGAAAACATGTCTTCATGAACCCTTGGACTTTACAACCATCATGAAAAATTGCACACTCATTTATAGAATGTCATGGATCACCACAGTAAGTGCATGAATTTTGCCCATTGACCCTCTCACAATAATATCCATGACAGTTCTCCACATAATGTAAATGATCCCCACAGTAAATGCATGAGTTATGGATCTGATAAACCTCACTATCTCCCACAATCAACCCACCTAAAATCATGTTTAATTTATTTGAAAGCTCACTGATATCACCATTAACCTCTCGACTCAACACATTCATCTCCACATTAAACATACTATCAAACGACATATTTTCAAATCAAGGCTTAGATCTAAGATGATGGCAACGCATGCAATAACAATAATAAAAAAATGACACTTGAAGTAAAGACTCGACAAAAAAATAAACATGCCAAAGATTTTTTTTATTTTTATTATTATTATTATAAAGAAACGACCAACACTCAGCATGCAAAATAAAACACACTAAAAAATACTGAAAACAAAGAAAAGAAGACTTACCTGATTTACGAGAGACCAAGCAAGCAATCTACAAAACACTATTAGCATGTAATGAGTAGCAATCTATTCAAAAAATAATGCAAACGGATAAAACTAACACAAATCAATTAACGTAAGTGCACAATTCCCCGGCAACGGTGCCAAAAACTTGTTGCATGCGTCGTTAAACGCACAACAAGGTTTAAATTTATAAACCTAATTTATATCAGTAGAGATGGTAAGTCGTGTATCGTTCTTCTCAGGGAGTCAGTGGTTAAGCTAATGATTTGTATTAAACCGATTGCACGTGTGTCACAAAGATTGATTACTCAATTTACCAACTAAGCTAAAAAATAATCTAACTAAAAATCAAAATCTAATTATTACAAATAACACTACTTCAAAAGGTTTGGATTAAGAGTTGAATTAAATTATTAAACGAATAAATATAGAAACTTTAAGACTAACGGAATAACGAAAATACGAAATCATTCAAGGCTAACAATATCTGTCACATATCGTTCGCAATGAAAAATTCAAAAAAAAAAAAAACTAGAATATCAAGATCATCTCAACCTATGATTAATCATTCAACATTCTCTACTTAAATAAATAAATAAATAAAAAACCACAAACTTTATCGAATAAATCCAATCAAATACTTTCAAATTACCAACAATATCAAAAACAAATAATGTGAACCTTATTCTAAAAGCGCGCTATAATTAAGAAATAAAATTAGCTAAAAAAAGTACTTGAAAGAAACCTCAAACCTCACTTGTAGCAAATTCAGATCTTCAATCATCCACAATCTTCAATCATCATCAATGAATCAACAATCTTCGGTCGTCATTCCCGCAAATCCAATCAAATGTAACATAGAAATTTAAAAAAAAAAAAAATAAAAAGACAGCAGCCTCTCCCCTCGTGATCCATGGCCTCCCTTTTTTGATGCCTTAATTCGAATTGGGCTTCGAGTTAGGCTGTGTCAATAATTAAAAATGAAACATAGGAGTTGTCAATAAGGCTTGAACCCATGACCTACACCCTACAAGTCCACACCTCTTCCATTCCACCAAAGCTACATTTTTGTTTATAAGAGCACTTTTAATTCTTTTATTGCTTTTCTGCCTAGCTTTGTTTGCCCAACTTCAACATCAGTTTCGACCTAGATGCATTCCGAATTTGCAAATAACTCAAAACATGAAGATTGTAGACCCGTTTGTTGGCTTTCCAGATCATCTTGAATCACCTTAAACGGAGCTCGGACGAGGAGATATGGTCAAAATGCCACAGTCGCGCAAATCTGTCAAAAGTCATCATTTTGCTCTTTTTCTCCCCAAAGTGATCCAAACCTATCAAAATATAAAAATTCATTAATGTAGTTCCGTTTTACCATTTTAGTGCATTAAAAAGAGATGATTGACAAGAAAATAAAGTGGAATATAACGAGTGATCAATACATTATATATAACCTTAAACGAGAAATATCATATGAAACAATACCTTAAGGTATAAAAGTTCTTACGATTATCACAATATGGAGTTCACATTTGATTACACTTATATATAGATAGAGGCATGTTCAAAAGAAAACGCGGTCAATTTGCAAGAAGGCGAGAAACACTTTTAACCACATAATCCATTGAAAATACCATAAATAAAAACGAAAAATAATTTCAGAAATTATGATAATTACCATTTTAAATTGGGTTAAATATTCTGTTAAGTGTATAATTGTAACAAAAACACTATTTGACCCCTTAAAAATCTCATTATATCTTTTATATTTATTAATGATTAATTGTAATTTTCTATCAAGTTTTATAAGACTTTTCTTCAGGACCTTTTAGATAACCTTTTGATAAGCTTTTTTTTCACAATTTTTGTCACCTATCACATATGATATTCACAATCAATCCATTATCTTTTTATTTATTTTTTGGATCCACGTTTTGAATCAAATGTAATTAGTTACATTTAACATATGACTTGTTACGTATCACATATGATTCAATGTGAACTTTTATACATATCACATGTGATAATATGTGTGTGAGTATACATCATAAGTTACGTATTATCACATTTGATAATATTTGCATCATTAAGATCTATAAATGTAAATATACATAATCACATATGGTTAATAAAACTATCAACAATGATCACATATGATTGATATGATCATCGAACAAATTATCATATGTGATAAAACGTATAATCAAACTGTTACATATTTATCTTTGTGATGAAATTGGTTTATTTGAGATTATTAGAAATCAATTAGGAAAATAAACTCAATCCCGATTTATTAGGGATTATTCTCACGGTTACAGATAATGATAAACACAAAATGACAACCATACCTTTTTGCATTTTAGATCAAAAGACCCCAAGAGCCCCAAGAGCCATCTTTTGACAATTGATATATCTATGTGTATCAAGAAGAGCCCACCATGAACACCCACACACTAAGGTCCAAACTCTTAAATGATTCATTTAATGCCAATAGTTGGTCTTTATTAAGTTGGTTAAGTTTCTATAAGACTCCTATGTGGGACAAAGTTTCTCACATATAAGTAAAGTTCCAACAAAACCCTCAACCATATTGAAATATAACACACTTGTGTTCTTCATTAATACTTGGGTATTATTATAATTGATTTACTTTAAGTGTTAGTATATTGATTCATTTAAGCTCTTGCAAAAGAAAGAGTGTGTATTTGAATATTGTACAATCTGGTTTGTGTTGATCCACTTTAAAGAAAACATTATAATCGACATATGTCTCGAGGTAGGTAGTCTTGGGAAAAGTGAATTAGCCAAGTAGATAAACAACTCAAAATGTAACATCCGAAAATGTTAGAGGTAATCTTTTAACCCTCTTAAAACTTATCTTATCAAACCCAATTAATCTAGAGGAAATGACCTTCTCTATATTTCGATTTCCCTTGTTTTGGACGACTCGACATTTAAAGAAAGTCGGATTTCGGGTTCGTCATGGTCTGGGCGACAATGCCTGCGACAGTGACAGGTGTCAAGGTCGCCTGTCAAAGTCGCGGAGCAGGGGAGACCCGCGGTACACTTGGCGCGATATTGCCCCGCGATTGTGACACAGGGCATTGGTCGTCCGTCATTCTCGCGGGGGATGTACCCGAGAGATGGGGGCACAACGGCGACAGTGCCATAGGGCATAGTCATCAGGCAAGGTCGCCCGGTTCTGTCTGGGGGTATAAAATCCCTCTTCACCAATTTTCAACCCATTTTCTCCCCAAATCAGATTCTTGAGCGATTTTAGAAGGTGTAGGTGCGATTTTCTCATCTCCAAACCCCTCTCTTCATTAATTTCGACCTAGGATTTTGGTGAGGACATTTATTGCATCTTGTGGGGCATTTATTGAAGATTCACCACATCAAGATTCAAGTCTTCCACTCCTCTCCATCCAAGCTAGGGTTTTCTAAGTTTTCTATAAAACCTAGATAGTGAGTTTTCTACCTTTTCAAAATGAGATATATGTTTAAATGTGATTTCCATTACCATTCATGCTTTATTTACTTACCTTATTCTTGTAGTCATAAAGAGGCATATTTTCTTGTCTTGGGAGAGAATGAAACTTACGAACATTGGACAAGCATGGAGTTGGACAAATAATCTTGGACCGATAATGAGAAAAAAACGACAAATACAATTAAGTTCTAACAGTTTAATAGGGATTATTGATGATTGTAGGATAATCTCGATGATTAACAAAGCTTTAGGCAGTAAGATTGAACTTTCATGTAGTACTATTAATGTTTATGCTATTTGGGATATTTGTTGTGTTATGTTAGGAGAGATATGCATGATTATTTTTACATAAATATACATGAAATGCTTTGTTGACACCAAGAACAATTTATAGGTCAGAAATCACAATTACAATGCAACATACGTGAGTCAATTACCTTTTATACATCAAGGATATAATGGTAATTGCCTTAAAATATTAGTCCATGCCTCCATGTATTAAATAATTAAAAAGCTGTACATTGACCCACAATTTAAACAAAAGAAGCCCAATGGGCATTTTATTAGGCCAAGCCCATAGGGTGTTAAGAAACAAAATATGAAACATATATTTTATTATTCTTTCTCTTGATATTTCTTATTATAAGATTATTTCATATTTTTATCTATTTGTTCTTTTATTTATAATTTCTAATTATAAAGTTAAATCTTCACAATGGCAGTTTCCCAAACATTTACGGGGTAAAGGTGTTTTAGGTGTCTGCTTTTCTTACCGGATGAGTAGAGTAAGGACTGAAAATCTATACTTGTAATTGAGGGAGAAAACAATAGCATCCCTGACGGATTCATTATAATTTCTTTAAAATAGAAAATAAAAAGTAAAATGTCTAAAAATATACATTTAACTCCAACAAATATTTAATAATTTTATCATCTCAATACATTTTTCAATAAGACTCTATATAAAATAATAATAATTAAACTTCATTAGTGGGAATAAATAAATAAAATAATTTCTCTCCTCACATCAAGTTTTAGAGAGTTCTCAACTTGGAGTTGTCTCTTGGTTTTTCTATTTTAGAGAACAACATAGAGATTCTGATTGAATAAGATAGAGAACAAAATCTTCATTTTCTTTGTTTTAGAGAACTTGTTGGAGATGCTCTTACCCATTTTGTGTTTACCGGGTAAAAGATGTTTACCAACAATCGTTTTTAATGATCAATAATGTTATCGAATAAAGTAAGTGAGAATTGTGAATCTTGATAAGCGTTTGGTGTAACGCCCTAAAAATAGGGGTAACAAAATTTCCGAAAATGGAAATGGAGTATATAAAAATGTCATGGTATGAGCCTCCCAAAAATAGGGAACGTATAAACACCTGTTTAATTACAGTTTGTAATTTAACGGCAATAAACAACAACCTATTAATCTAATTTCTAAATCAGAAATAAGATTACAAAAAGGGTGTCGTCCATAATCCCACAAAAGTCTTCACAAAAAGTGCACCCACTTGCACTCCCCAAGCTCACACGAGAACCGCCTATACCTTCTTAGATGCGGCCACTAGAACCTGAGATACACATCGACATCAAACAAGTGTTAGGCCAAAAGTGTAACACCCTAAAAATCAGAGTAATATAAAATTCAAAAATTTGGCAAAATGGCGTTTGTATTTGGAATGAACCACCCAAAAAGGGTAAATGTATAAAGCATTTACAAAAAAATTGTGAACGGATATGGAAATCAACAACAAACTAATCTAAACATATACTATCTAGATTACATCGGTTGTCAACCCAAAATCACCAAAAGAATGGACTTAATTAAATGTCCAACGCCAAATACTAATCATCTCAAAAATGCCTCAAGACCACGCTCGTCGCTCAAACCTTTGGCAACCCACCGCTAAAGGAACCTGTTATACACATCATTTGAGAAAAAATGTTAGGTTTAAAGCCTAGTGAGAACATACAGTTTATAACTTAAAGAAATATAGACAATTGTAATGAAAGAAGATCTTTTCAAGAAAGTTTAGTTTACAATTGAAATCTTTGCCACATAAGGATTGTTCGGTCCAAAATTCATCTTGCGATGACGGGGGATACCCGAGTTACCAAGGATTGTAGCGAAACACAAAAGTAAGTCACAATCCGAGTTATGAGCTAAATACTTGGAATCCATGGCCACGAACAGCGTCGGTCCGTACTAAGATGTGGGGGAGGGCACCCGAGGAAACCAAGTCATACTCGTTCACTAGGACTACATTATGACCCATGGCTAGTAACCGGTCCCACATAATAGTACCAAATGGCCTCCGAGGATCAAATGTATCCACTAGCTACAAAGAGGAAAAACATCCCAAAATATAAGCCGACTCAATACCTATGGATCGACTAGTATAGTCTAGACTTGTCACAATTTCATTTGTGACCCACTATAGTTAAACAAATAGTTCACAATAACATATATTTCTAAATATGTCTTTCTATGTTTAACTGCTGATAAGAATAAAAATCATAAAATGAGATTATATACATTCTTTCAAGTACCTCACCAAAAATGTGCAAGTAGTACTTTATTTTATTACATAACAAATGAAACCCTTCTTTTTAGCAAAATATAGCAAGAACTCTAATATCTCCCAAAACTCAAGTTAGGCCAAAATGTGATAATCATAAATCCAAAACCAAAGAGATATATAGGAGTTTAAAATATATGTTTTGACATGTGTAAGGTTTGGAAAATGGTAGTATAAACTCACCAAGTGGGTTTTTGAAGAAAACCCAAAACCCTAGATTTTGATCATTTGGAGAAGATGACAATGGAGGTGATGGCTTTAATGCCCAAAATCTTGAACCCTTAGTTGAAATACCCAACTTCTAGTAATAAATATGGAGGATTGAGTTGGTGAAACCCTAGAACTCAATAATGGAAGAGTAAAAGGCTTTGAGAGAGAAATGGAGGAAGTAGATGGGAATTAAATGAGAAGGGGGGGGGGGGGGGAATCCGTATTTGGGCGATCAGGGGAACCTCGCGGCGTAGCCCGCGCGTGTCATTGAGAATGACACATTCAGAAGGTTACGCGGCTTAGTCTGCGGTTTCCAAGCCGCAGGGCAAGCCGCACAAGTCACTGATCTTCACAACCAATTAAATTCTTAGAAATCAAGCTTGGCTCAAACCTGCAATGCTAACGACTAACGAAAAACGCAAGAAAACCAAGACTTAACCAAAAACAAGATTAGAAGTCTAACGATAGGATTAATACAAAGAAAAATTTGGGGTGTTACAAAAAGAGCCTAGTGAGTTGAACAAATAATGACAAGTATTTATAATATGTACGTATATAATTTTGTCAAGTTAATTTCATAATTAGAATCAATGGGGGAAACCTATAGCACCAACCAAGTTCCACTCAAAGAGTCGATACACATTAATGTCAAGCTATCATGAGCGACATCAAAAAGGCCCGACACATCTGAGGACTACAACCATGGCATTACCTTGAATGGCGGAGATCTATGCACAAACCCGCATGGTGGCGCCCAAGACTATATCCTTCTAGTGTCTACTCGACTTGATTCATCCAATTGTGTTAATAGGTCACATGGCATTTTAGTCCCCAAGGGAAGCGCACAACATCAACATGGTAAACATCATAGTTCAATGTCCCATACATCATGTGGGGTCTTATGTAATGCCCAAACATGTACCAAGATTCCCGTGTTGCACACAATTTCACATAAGACATATGCAATTAATATTTGTCATTGCTTCTAAGTTCATTAATACAATGGCTCATGATAAGGTCTTTCACAACCTCTCATAGAATCATCAAAGGGCACTTATTTAAACTAGGTCAAACCCAAAATAGGCTTTATTCCTTCAAATAACCAGAAACAATTCAACATGGTGCACATTGTGTTCCCATAGTCCCAAAACAATCCTTAACACCTTTCTCATACAAATGGTCCATGAACCCTAATTTTATGAGCATATGAATATCATGAAAATGCATATATATATATATATATATATATAAAAGATTTCACCAAGTAATGTTATAATAATGATAAGGAACACTTATTGATATGTATCTAGTTTGACAAAAGGCTTAGGAAACTCATAATCTAGGTTTTTGGTAAAAACCTAGAAAAGTGTCAAAACCCTAGAAAAGAATGTGATGTAGACTTGGAGTAAAGGAGGCTTGAATCCTTGTTTGATCTTCCAAAATAAATGCTCCCAACCAACACTTGTAGCCTAAATCAATGCCCTCAACTAACCCTAGCTTTAGAGTAAATGAGGAGAGGGTTTTGAAGAAGAAAAATAGCCCCAAAACTGGTCCTATGTGATAAGTGGGTGAAGATGACCGATCAGCTGAATATATACACCCTAGGGCACGCGGGCGACATTGTCCGGCGACCTTGCCAAGGGCATTGTCGCGGGCATAATCGCGACTCACGCCCCTTTCACGGTATGTCCCTAGCGACAATGACATGCGACTTTGCCTTTGGGCATTGTCGCTGCCAAAGTCTCCCGAAGTGCACCCTCAACCGGCGACCTTGCCTTGGCGACTTTGCCTTCGGGCGTTGTCGTGGGCATAGTCGCGTTAGGAGCCCCGAAGCTCCATTTTCCCGATTTTCCTATCTTGTGAATCTACGAGCTATGAAACGTACAGAAATTAGGTACTCACGACTCGGGGTTTCTTTTCTAAGTTGGGTCATGCAAGGTTAATTGTTCAAACTTCAAACCAATAATGTATTTAGGGGAAATAGACAAACCAAATTTCACGGGTGTTACATTTGGTAAGTAGTCCTTAAGACTATCTCGTTTCATCAAATCTTACACTAAATTCCAATTCTTACACTATTTCAATATAATGGGGTCACCATATTATACATCAAATTTGGTGTAATGAATAATAACACTATTTTTATACCATTTTCATAATTACAAAAATGTCCCTCAATATTGAGATTTACCATTATATATATATATATATATATATATATATATATATATATATATATATATATATATAGTTAGGTTCTTTTGTTAACCTTACTTTTCTTGTTAACTATATGAACCAATCTAGACCATCAATCTTTGTAATTAATGGATGGTTAAGATTAAAACTAGATTTTTAAACAATTAAATAGGGTTTATTTATTAAATAGATATATGAACATTTGTGGTCAAGGGTATTTTGGGATTAAATAATTACTCTTTTGGGGACCACATTAAAAGGGCTCATTAATTTTTCCCTAAGCCATAAACGTAACATTAAAATGACTCATTAATGGTCATTTCACAATTTAATAAAATGGCAATGAAAACTCCTTTTCCACAATTTAATTTCATGACTTTTTCCAATGCATATAAGTTCACCTCTGTTCACCTTTTAGTAGTTGATGATTGTTCATCTTTATGTGAAATTAAAATATGTTTTAACAACAACGTTCATGTGCAAATATGTTAACATATTTATTCATGATATGCATATATGTTCATATCTTTTAACACCAAGCATATAAGTTCACCTCTGTTCGTGTTATGCATAAAGTTCACCTCTGTTCACCTTTTCGAGAAGAATGACTATACGATATACGATTTTATCCAATCATGAACCAAAACTATTATAATAATATTGAAATGATTCAAAAAAGTAATATGAAAAATGATGATCTTCAAAAATTGTAACCTATAAAGTAATTTTGAAATCTTCATTTTTTGTAACTTCCATGAAATTAATGACAAAAGATTACTACTGTTATGACGTTTATGCCCTTTTGGATTAAATAAATAAATAAATTAAACATCAAATAACCTTACATTCCTATTGGTTGAGCAAGGTTCACATAGTTAACAAGAAATACTTGGTTAACAAATGATCCTTGTTCTCTCTCTCTCTCTCTCTCTCTCTCTCTCTATATATATATATATATATATATATATATATATATATATATATATATATATGGGGCCTCTTCATGGGAGAACTGACTATTTTGTGGTAACTGTGAGATCTAATCTCATCCACACAAAATCATAAACAATGGTTTAAAAAAATTGTAAATTTATTATTAAATAACCTTAAATAACAGGCTGTTAATTATCAATTTATACCTAAAAAGGGGTAAATAAGTCATTTTGCTTGTTGATTCATATTGATCTATTTTGAGCGCACACCAAATATTACGGGATCATATCCATCCCAGTACTCTAACCGCGGAAGTGATATCACAGATACCAACTCAATTTAAAAAAAAACATTTAAGATTACCACTTTGAAATCGATAGAACCCTAGAATTAGAACACGATTTCTGTGACATCCTTCAATCGAGGATGGGTGACAACAATGTCGATGAAAACAACAGAGAAGGTAATATGTTTACTTTCATTGATTACACATTGAACCACAAATTTCTCAGTACGAAGAAGCAATAGACCTAGATCCTACTGGAGAAGACGACATTGACAGAGATATGATACAAACCACAGGTAATCGATTATTTATGTGATCAAATAAAGATTTAGTGATAGATTGAAGTTAATTTTAGGGTTTTTTTGGGTATATGTATGATTTTTGTTGATAAATGGGTATATCATAGAAGAAATTACGTGATACTTGATTTGATTCAAGATATGTGGTTCAATGTGATTAAATGAATATGGTAGCCGGTTTGTACCTATTTTCACTATCTCATGATTTGTCGAATCCATTGTGGTTCACTGTGGTTTCTATACTTGTTTATCGACTAAAGACATAACAATATGAATCGAAGTGGGTTGCAGTGGATCATCACAGTGAACCACCATGGATGTCAAAATGGGATTAATAAGGTGATCACATTGAACCACAAACCAACTAAGGGGATATCTTGTCCATTACTTATTTTCCCTATTTCATGATTTGTCGAATCATATGTGGTTCACTGTGGTTTCTATACCGGTTTATCGACTAAAGACATTACAATACGAAACGAAGTGGGATGCAGGGATCATCACAGTGAACTGCCATGGCTGTCAAAATGGGCTTAAAATGGTGATCACATTTAACCACAAACCAACTAAGGGGATATGGTTTCGTGTATATGTATGTGTATATATGGTGATACATTGTGATTGGTGCAACTGATATGAGTGTATATAAATGGGAGAGGCAACTAATATGAATCATGGATGTCAAAATGGGCTTAAAATAGTGATCACATTTAACCACAAACCAACTAAGCGGATATCTTCTCAATTATTAGCTTGTATATGGTTTCGTGTATTTGTATGTGTATATATGGTGATACATTGTGATTGGTGCACAACTGATATGAGTGTATATATATGGGAGAGGCAATTGATATGAAACACATCCACATACATAAACTCTGTCAACAGTATATGAAATCACTAACATTAAAAAGACCTATCTCCCCTATCATCATTCTGCTTATGCACATTTGCTACATAAACTGGATCATCGGTAATACCATGGGAAAGATCATCATATAACAGACCCTCTTCTCCTACCAATGCATCATTACATATTTCTTCAGTTGCTTGGTATGGTGACAGACCCGTATCAAAACAATTTGGATTCTCCCATAATTGAATATTCATATCCTTTTCTGCGTCTTCGTCACCATTGTTGGACAATGTTAAAGATGGTGGAACATTGCTGTTGTTCATAGTTCGGCAGACACAAGCAGGGATCTCCTTTTTTGAACAGGGACCTTCTTCCTCCAAAGCTTCTTCTTCTTCCAGTATACCTCCAGACCTGCAACAAATTTTGGAAACGTGAATGTTGAATAGTAGCGATTTTGATAAATCAATTAGATGAGTATTATTAGGAAACGTAATCTTGATTGGTTTTGATTGATATATATCTGTAAATTAAAATAATTATTTATTAAACATAAATTAATCAAATTACCAACACACCTTCAACATTTAATAAATAAAAATCAGTAAATAAAATAGATTGATTGGTTGTGGTTGTATCTCACGGTTACCATACAAACTACCTAGTTCTCATTTGATTAAGCCTATATATATATAGGGTTGAGTTATTTTGTTAACCAGATATTTATTATTAACCTTGTGAACCAATCTACACCGTCGTTGATGGTGAGATTGTATGGATGAGAACCTTCCTCTCATATATATATATATATATATATATATAGAGAGAGAGAGAGAGTGAAAAAGAGGTTAAGGGAAAAACTCTAAATAAATGAAAAACCAAAAAACACTTCATTAACCGTTAGATTAATTGATCCAATGGATGCGATTAAAAAGACGGTTACAACTTTGTTTTTAAATGAAAAAATCTCTCACCCACTATATTTTAAATCGAAAATACGAAATATGATCAAAATTTGAACGAAACAAATTACACAAAAAAAATCAATTATATTTTTCTCATTAATTTGACATCCAGATTGATATACTTTTCCATCCATTTTTTTCGTGATTTTTCGGTTTTCCACTTATTTAACGATTTCCCTTGAGTCTGACCATATATCTATACTATATTATAAGGCACGAATAAAAAAAACTCTTAAAAACAATTTCTAAAACATAATGTACTGTTACTTAATAATAATTACTTAAAATCTCTTAAAAACAATCATTAAAGCTTTATATACTACATTTAATGTTATTTATTAACTTTCAATCGTTATCTCTAACCACTTTAACTCCTAAAATCACTCCTCATTTTAATCCCCTAAAATCACTCCCCTACATAATTAAATAAAGGATAAAAATCAAATTGTAAATATAAAAAATCTAAAATATAATTAAGAAAATCTAACAGAATATTTAATGCTTATTTAAAAAAAAATATTATATTATTAAATCTAAAATAAATTACATTATTATTAAACTTCTATACTATATTATAAAACACGTATAAAAACTATGAAAAAACAATTGTTAAAGGTTAATGTACCGTTATTTAATGTTAATTATATAAATTTCTTAAAAACAATCATTAAAGTTTTATATACTACATTTAATGCTATTTATTTACTTTCAATCGTTATCTCTAACCACTTTAACTCCCCTAAAATCACTCCCCTGCATAATTAAATAAATGATAAAAATCAAATTTTAAATATAAAAAATCTAAAATATAATTAAGAAAATCTAACAGAATATTTAATGTTTATTTAAAAAAACATTATATTATTAAATCTAAAATAAATTACATTATTATTAAACTTCTATAATATATTATAAAGCACGTATAAAAAACTATTAAAAACAATTGTCAAAGGTTAATGTACCGTTATTTAATGATAATTACTTAAAATCTCTTAAAAAACCATTAAATCTTTATGTAACACATTTAATATTATTTATTAATTTTCAATCGTTATATCTAACCAATTTATCTCCCCTAAAATCACTTCCTATTTCAATCCCCTAAAATCACTCTCTACATAATTAAATAGAGGATATAAATCAAATTTTAAATATAAAAAATCTAAAATATAATTAAGAAAATATAATAGAATATTTAATTTTTATTTTGAAAAAACATTATATTATTAAATCTAAAACAAATTACATTATTATTAAACTATCAAAAAAACTTTTAAAAACAAGTTTTTATGCATTAAGTACTGTTTATTGATACACATTATTTAAAATTCAAGATTACAAGTAATGATGCATGAGTACAAATTTCCAAAGTTATATGTTTGAATTCATACCTAAATCAAAACAAGATAAACATCTCAATTTAAATATAAAGAATTTAAAATATATAAGATAATTATTGAATTTTAACAAAATACTTAATTTTTTTATATAAAAGGCATTATATTATTAAGCCTAAAATAAACAAATTTATAAAAAAAAATTATTATCACTTTCTCAAAACTATCCAAAATCATACCGTAAATCAACAAAAAAAATAAAAGGAAACATTAAAATCATGATTTATCTCGGTGCATTGCGTGGGTATGATTCTAGTTAACTATAAAGTATATTTATATTAGTTTGAAGTATAAGTTTTAATTAGTTTGAAGTATTATCGTTTGTATATGTTTCATGAGGTAACTTTTATTATTTTATTAAATGTTTGTTTACATAATAAAATAATATAATCTATTAAGTTGTTGAAATAAAAAAAGTATATGGGTATGAATTGTAAAATTAAAAAAATATAAGGATGTATATTAAAAATTGAACAAATTAAAGATAACAATGAGTTTAACTAAAACCTTATCGTGTGATAAAAAATAGTGTTACTCATTGGAAAAAAATTACTATTTTGCATGGAATTTTGCCCCAAATTCTACACCAAATTATGGAATTGGTGTAACATTTCATGTTACCAACAAGAGATGCCTTAAGTGAATTTATTCGATTCTTTGATGCTATACCTTAGCAATCATCTCATGTCAATATAACGCCATCTATATACAACTAGAGGTGCACAACGCTCTGGCCTTCCAAAACCAGTTTTTCAGTTAACAAAAAGAAACTCGGGCTTTTTCGGTCCGGACATTAACCAGGCCTTGAAAAAGAGTTAAAGTTATCGGGCTACTAGGCCTAGACATCATGAATCATCAAACTTATGTCGTGTGCCTCATACAATACAGATAGGTCCCATTTGTAAAACCAAGGCCAATCTGATTTGGAAAGGCAACATTACTAGTTCAATCAAAAAAGTAGCCTGCTAGTACGAACTCAATATAGTTGAATTGGTTTGATCAATAACCCAACTTGTTAAATTGGAATGTGTGACACGGAGGTGAGCCAAACGATAGAAAAGTAGTTTCTTATCGTTAACACAAGAGATTCAATAACATTTTGATGGATAATAGTAAAAAAATTTATTAACCTAAGTACACACAACCAATAACACAACTAAAAAAATTGATGGACTACGATAAGAAAAATTTTTATTCTACAAAAAAAAATGCAAACTTTTGTTGTTATGCACATATACATTCCCATATGGTAACGTAGGTCATCCCATACAACTTTATAAGCATTTTCATCATCTACGTGCAAGATAAAATCTCTGACACTTGTGTCTTTCATAAAGCAAATAGGTCCCAATACCATAACATAAAGAATTCCTAGACGTATGGATTTTGTTTGAGTTGGATGATAACATTTAAGTTTGAAAAATGATTTCAAATTCAAACAGAAAATTTGATCATTTCATTGGTACTTGAAATTAGCACGTTGTAAAACAAACAAGTTTTATATTATGTTACAATTTTAATTTAAGGTTAAAAATCGACTTAAAAGGTAATACCAAAATAATACGTTTATTGAGGACAATTTGCTATGAAAAATAGGTATAATGCAAGCTCGTCCTAAATTTTAATATTCTAAAATATATTTTATTTATACATTAAAGGATATAATTGTAAATTGGTAACTTTTACTCTCCATGTGATCATGAAATTGTGCATAAGCCCACGACTTGGACATAAAGTGCCCAATCCATTATTTTATTAAATCAAAAAGCCCAATTAGGTGAAGCCCAAAGGTAGTAATTATGAAAGGTTGTTTGTTTTGTTTTTAATTATATTATGTATAGATGAAGTTAAGAGTAATCGGTCCCGGTTCGGTTACGGGTCGGGCCCAAAACTGGTTAAGGGTTATTTGTTTTAATAAATTTTTTAAAATATAATTAATTACATCAATTAATAAACTTTAAAAAATAAATTCGGGTCACTCAAATACACTTTAAAAATACGTTTTATCATACTTTCGAATTAATTACATCAATTAAAAAAATACACTTATTAAAGATTCGTATTCTCCTCATTCCATGGATTGTATTGAAGAGTCCCATACTTTTCAAGTCGGTTAAGAGTCGTTGGATCATCGAGGTCATCAATGTCGAATTCTTCATCATCGTCGTAATGTGAGACGCAGGCACTACTAGCATCATCGTCGGTTGTGGTAAGCGATGTACTTAGTCCAATTTCTTGTTCGTTTTCTTCTATATTTTCTTCAACATGTTCCATATCCCCCTCGAGTGATATTTTTAGCTATCTTTTTTATAATTTAGAGCTATTTTTCCTTTTTCCATTGCGTCTTTTAAATTGTTTTTACGGTTTTATCGCTTAACTTTATATTAGTTATTTTCGGCCTAATAAATCCTTTTCTATACGGAAAATGCGACAAAAATCTTAGTTAAATATGTTTACATGTTTTAGGTTTGGGGCGCGACCGATTGAAGTCCGACATGATCAACTAGCAGAATTGTCGAGCTTACAAATGGACTTCCATCTTTCTGAAGGGCCAAATTTTTGGAGATAATGGATTGTAAATTTTGGGCTCTACTACTCAATGCTTGGGCCGATTGATGAAGGATTTTGGATGACAATTTTTTTGTTTAACTCCTTCCAAGCATTTTGGGCTTTCATGTTGTCTAGCTTGAGCCCCAAGTTTGTTTGCCACTATATATAGATGTGCTTGGTTGCTAGTTAGCATCATCCATCATCCCGTTCTTACTTGTTCTAATATGAACCATGTTGGTAACTAGTAGTAAGGTTCTCTAAGAAAACTCTAGTAACACTTTGGGTAGTTTGAAGCAAGTGAAACGTGAGCTCACTGTTGGCGCATATAGTCTTGGCTCACAATTCAAACTACTTCTTCTTTTGGCTAAAATTAATGCAACGTTACCTTCTCGTTTCAAGTGTTAGTTTCTCGTTACCTTTCCGCAAATTCTACTCATTTCTTACGGTTCGATAACTTTTGGTTTTTATTTGGTTTCCACTTACGATTTTAGTTCTATTACAAACCGGAAATCCGATCAATCATTTCGGATTCCCAACCTCGTTTGGTTCACGGTTTGTTGTAGTATTAAAATTGTTTCGTGTCTCCAAAGTTCTAAAAAAAACATCCCGCATATTACGTTAGTTATATTGACAAATGTCAAGGATTCTCAAAGTA
This sequence comes from Arctium minus, assembly GCA_954870635.1. NCBI lineage: Eukaryota > Viridiplantae > Streptophyta > Magnoliopsida > Asterales > Asteraceae > Arctium > Arctium minus. Next base: position 47,822,207 of record OX941096.1, read on the forward strand.
ACTTAAGGATTAAAGACACATTTAAAACAAGATTTTCCATAACTAGTGGTAAATTAGTTGGTAAATCGTACTTTATAATTCTAACATTATTTTAACGTCGTTTAGTTAACTAAATTAAAATCCTATAATTGTAGTATTCGTAGTTTAATATCGTAATCGTTCTCAAGTAATTTAACTTTTCTCGTTCAACTAAAGATTTTGGTTACGTGTGTAATTGGTTAAATATTTCTTTTAAAATTAATAGTGAATAGTTGACGTGTTTCTTATTTTCTTTAATTGTTGTTACAATCTTTAAAATTATGATTTAAAATGATGATTTGCTAACTGCCTCAATTCGGGGTATAAAGTAAAGTTGGGACCGAGACCGATAAGAGAATAAAAGGTGTATCGTATCGCATGATTGTCTAAAGTTATTTAAATTAGAGTTATATTTTATGTCGGAATACAACTGATCAACTGACAACTGGTTCGTTGTATGACGGCTTCTTTAAGTTACATAAAATATCGACTCTGAGATAACGATGGAATGCGATCTCGTCTTTTATTTAATTATTAAATTCGTCCCAGCGGATCTTTACACCCTGCACTTCTTTTGAAAATTAATTTCTCAGTAGTTGTTACTCAAAACCCCCCAATCAAAATATTGTTTTCGAATTCGCCATCTGAGACTCGCTTTTACAGACCCGACTTTAAAGAAGAACTTTTCCAAGCTTCCTTGTGGGATCGATATTCGATACTTTGTACCACTATTACTTGTTACAAAACGGTAGTAGATTGATATGTATACTTGCGTTGAAATCTATTTATTTGCATTTTAAAAATGTGTAAACACGAAAAGCCGCAACAACTATCCAAGTAATCCTTCAAGCATATGCTGCACTCCACCAACTCCGCGGTTAGTCTTGTCCGACGTACCAAAATGATCCTGCCACTAAGAGAAAAAGCGAACTCCGAAGCTACGGTACTAGCTTGGATTGTTGGTATATCGTGGGCCATAGACGCCAAAACCGGGAATTGAGGTTGTTTTTTTTTCCAAAAGTCTAATAAATCTATTTGTTCAAAAGTTTCGATGGACGTGGTACATGTAGCAATAAAATTAGTACGTATGTAAATATTTAATTCACCCAAATCGCTATTATCAAATCTAAATTTTTTACTAGATTCATTTAAAACCTCGTTCATTAAGATTGTCATTAAGTCTGCTCAGTTTTTGCGATTACCACTAGAACTAGAACCCGCCGTAAAAATTGACTTGTAGAGGTTTGTTGGCTCCCTCCACCATGATAGACTTTATAAATATCAAATAATTCTTGAAAATTATGATTAAACAAACGTTTACGTTCCATTGAAAAACTATTATTGGTAGGCGTATCTAAACCAAACGCCGCACATTTTTGTATTATTAAAACTTCAACACCCGTAACATTTAAATACGGGTTTAATGTCGCGGCACAAAGAAAAGAGAAGGGGATCTCGAGAAAATATTTTAACAATTTTGCTTTCATTGAACCCATCAACGTTCCCCAATCGTGATGGTCTTCGTATTGTGCAATTTTACTTGCCAAAATATATAGTTGATTTAAAAAGTGGATATTTGTTCTTCATGGTTACCTTATTCAACTCCCTATAGTTTATACACATTCGCATGGTATCGTCCTTCTTCTTCACAAATAAGACCGGTGCTCCCCAAGGCGAGGAACTCAGTCTTACGAACCCCTTCTCTAAAAGATCTTGCAATTGGCTCATCATTTCCTTCATCTCTGACGGGGCTAAACGGTAAGGAGCTCAGGCGATAGGAGCCGCTCCCGGTGTCAGATCAATCTTGAACTCCACTTGACGGTCGGGTGGTAAACCAGGCAAGTCGTCCGGGAATACGTCGGGAAACTCCCTTACTACCTCAACATCTTCTAGCTTCTTCTTCTCGAGCTTGGCATCTATCACATATGCCAAGAAGGATGGACATCCTTTTGATAAGCACTTCTGTGCCTTCACCATGCTAATGATCGCTACTTCGCCCTTCCGCCTTTCACCGTACACAGTTACCGAGTCACCATTCGAGGTCGGAATTCGAATCAGTTTCCTTGCACGAAGGATTTCGGCATGGTTATCTGCTAACCAATCCATCCCAATTACCACATCAAATCCTCCGATGATCATCGACATTAGATTGACCGGGAACTCCTTCCCTTCAATCTCCAATTTACAACCTTTCAGAACATCCCGAACCACTACTTGATCGCCGTCCGCTAATTCTACCACTAAAGCATTCTCTAAAGTACTAGTGGGCACAGATAACTTTTGACAGAACGAAATTGATACAAACGAAAAACTCGCGTAGGTAGGTACGGAGTTTAGAAGAAACGTACCCGACACTACATTAGTCGAAGCCTTCGCTTCTTCGGTGGTCATTTGAAATGCTCTTCCCGACGCTCTCGGAGGATCCGCCTTCTTCGTTTCCTTTCCCCCAATCTTCAACTTCGGACACTCACTTCGAATATGACCCAGTTCCTTGCATTCAAAGCACGTAATCCCTTGAACCGGGCAATCACGACGATCATGATCCGACTTTCCACACTTGAAACAATTTGACCCGCCCGAGGAGCACGGGCCAAAATGCTTGCTCCGACACTTAGAGCACCATTTAGCTTCGCGTCCAGATTCGTTCCCACGATAGCTGTTGTTGTAAGGCTTTGTCCTTCTTGAAGGTGCGAATTTTCCTTCCCACCTCCTTTTCTCAACCGGTCTACTCCTCTCTAATTTGCTTGGGCCATAGGAGTCTTCCACCAACTGAGCCTCTTCGATAGCCTCATGGAGAGTAGAGGCTTTAGACACCCGAACTAGATTTTTCATCTCACTTAGCAACCCTTTGGTGTAGGCTTTGATCTTTTCCTTCTCGGTCGGAACCAGATGTCCCACCAAACCGAGCTTATCCATGAATTGTCGGTTATACTCTTTCAAAGACGAGCTCCCTTTTCTCAAATTCCTGAACTTTTCCTCTATACGGTCCAAGGCCCGCTCATTGCAAAATTCCTCCATCAATTTCTGTTTGAAGGTTTACCAACTCAATTTGGCCAAAACCGAAGTTTCCACTGAGGAGGAGTAAACGTTCCACCACGTTAGGGTTGCCCCTCTCAACATCTGTGAACCAAAAATCGCCTTCTGACTCTCTTCGCAATCACTTGATCTGAAGGCCTGCTCAATCTCTCGAACCCAGTTTATACACACTAGCGGATCATCGGTACCCTTGAACTCTGGGGGTCGGCATCCAAGGAATGTCTTGAAAGTACAATCCTTAGACGGTTGTCTTACTTCGGGAGGTGGAGTTTCATTAGAAGGGACAATGGGTCCCGTACCTCTGTATCCCGCCACAATTATATTTTCCGCCACCGTCTCATGCCTACGGTGGTTTGCATCTCGGTCATCCAAGAGTTTCAGGAATACTTCTTGCTGCTGAGCCATAGCTGCATTCATCGCTTGCATCATCCGCTCCATCATTCTAGTTTCTGGAGTTACCTCTTCCATAATCGGATGAGTTGCAGCTAGGTTACGTTGGGGTATTTGTTCCGGTCCTCCACCCAACGCGTTTATAAAAGGTGGGGGCAAATCATTATTCGTTACTCTCGGTTGATCAGCCGTAGATGTCGCCGTATCCTGCCCTTCTGGTCGATTACGTGTATTAACCATAGTCTGCCACACACGCGAGAATATAGGTGAGATGGGGATGTACAGAATATAAACAAGGAAACGTACTACCACCTTCATTAATTATCATAACAACGGAAAACAAGCATAATCACATAAAACATCTTCATAATAACGTTAGCTAGGCGAAATTATGAACATGCAATACATAAAAATTTTCATTCCCATTACCATAACTCTTAATTTGTGTAGCTTCCGTCGACTCTAAGACTATCTTATCTTAAGAGTTCTACCCAATCTCACACAATCATTGCCTAATTTCACAGCTTAAGTCTAGGTATTCTACATCCATACCTAGTTCACTTAAACTAATGCTCTGATACCAACTTGTAACGCCCTAAAATTTGGGGAAAATTAAAACTTCAAATTTTGGCAACATGACCGCTGTAAATTGATAAAACCAGTTGTACAAAAACCTGTCAAGGCATCCCAAAGTATCGTCCCAAACGGGAAATATAGCATAATGTGTACAAACTCATCGAATGAAGAATAAGTATACGACAACCTAAATAATCTAAATTTCTCTATTAGATTACAATCGGGTGTCGCTATTCTTCCAAAAATGGTAACTATTCATCATGTATACCGGTCTCTAGATCTCCCAAAAGGACCACTCTCGATCATACGATCGACCACTCATTCCCGAAGGTTCCCGCCACTAGGATTCCCTGTCATACACGACAACCAAAGAAACAAGTGTTAGGCTAAAGCCTAGTGAGAACGCATGAACAAAACTTAAATAATAGAATAAAATTCCCAATACAGAACGTCGTAATTTCACAGCACCCTACCAATTCGCTTCACCTGGCATTAAACCGTAAAACACAATATAATATCATCATCACATTTATAATTTCTCCCAAGTCATTTAACTTGATTAGCATCAACCCAAACGGGATCTTTAGCTATTTTGGCACTCAACCCAAACCGAGTCTTTAGCCTATACATGACATCAAACCTAACCGAGTCTTTAGCCAAATCAACAATCAACTCAAATCGAGTCTTTAGTCTATTCATGACCTCAACCCAAACCGGGTCTTTAGTCCATTTATGACCTCAACCCAAACCGGGTCTTTAGTCCATTTATGACCTCAACCCAAACCGGGTCTTTAGTCTATTTACAATGACAACTCAAGCCGAGGCTTATGAACCCATATTAAAACTCAACGTGACCAAACATACACTTATTAGTCTTACATAACTCATACTACATGTCTTGGTCAAATAGCACATCTAGCACTCTCCATTTGCAACCTCACCCACAAGTGGGTTTTTAGGTTAGCTCCACATAAACAAGTAAATAGATAAGAAAAGTGTATATGAATAATAATACATTATTAGACATGTAAGAGAGTGGGAAGGTCAAGAAATACACTCACCTTGTTGATTTTCTTACAAGAATCAAAACCCTAGGAGAGAAGTGAAGAGAAAAAAGTTTGGTGAGATGGATGCACAAGTATCCTTCACAAGGTCCAACCCTAGAGGAGCATTAAATCCTCATTAATGCATCTTGTAGAATCATAAATTAAAATGGTGAAACTAGGGTTAGAAGCTTACCAAAATCGCAGGTGAGAAACCCCCAAATCTGCTATCCAAAATCAATTAAACTGATAAATCCCGAAATCTGATTTTATACCTAAACCAGCCCGTCGGCGACTATGCCAATGTCATATCGCGGGGCAATGTCGCCCGCGTGAGGACCCTCGCGGTACCTCGCTCGCGATTGTGACCATGCGATAGTGACCATGGCAATGTCATCGGTCACTATCGCCGAACCTGTACCGAGAGCCCAACCTTCTCCGCGACTTTGCCCAGCGACATTGACAGATGTCATAGTCGTCGGGCACTGTCGCTTGGTATGTGACCTGTTCGATACTTTACTTTTTCCATCCCAAGCTGATCAGATAACGACGATTAAGCTGTCCACTAGCTCAAAACTTGATTACATACACATGCACTACTAAACAAAGTCAAATCTTATAACGATACATAAAGGATATATTCCACACAGAAATTGGGGTGTTACAAATGGCCATCTCTACTGCTAACCACCAAGCAACAAAAAGTCAAAGATATGAATAGAAATTTTCTATGTAATACTCTCTCTTTTTCTATTCTTCTATTCTCTTTCATTTATATTGTCTGAAAGATTTAATTTAAAACTTTATAAATAAAGATAAACAATATAGTAAAATTATGGATTTGATCGTTATTTTTTTTTCTTCGTCCACAAATTTCATTTATTACAAATCAAACTTTGTGGTATGCGTTTTTATATCCGTATTACTAACTCCATCAATTTCCTTTTGTTAAGTATGAGAACAAAATTAGCATGATCTCCTCCATTCTAACTTAGTTATGACCTTTTTAAAAAAAATAACGAAGATCGAGTATATGGAAAAATGGAACATTTAGTACTCTTCTGTTAAAGTCAAATTGTGCTACTATATATGTATTTTTTTTCTTTATAATTACCTAACGACATTTAATGGATGCTTTTTTCTTCATTTTTACGCATGTTTAACAAACTAGTTGTTTGCTAAAAACTAGTTGACTTGTTATTACGAGTTTCTTGCATCTCAGGATGTTGTTAAATAATTTGAAAATCATTCATGTCATTTTTTATAATATATTAAGCAAGAGTGAATGTTTTTATTATCACATAATGATGTTGTGTACCACTAGATGAAGGATGTAAATTACCGTAGAATTGTATATTTAGAGAAAGAAAGATTCAATCATTAACTCTTCATTTACTATTAATCAAAAGTTATTTCATCACCTAAAATGTTCATCATTTTATATTCTACATCTTGTGAGTGTTTCTTTTAATATGAGTGATCCAAACATTCCTCCAGGATAAGCTAAGTGAAGAACGTTATTAGTTGTATCAGAATTTGTTGATGATCTTAGGGGCCGTTTATTAAACGCTTACCCGGTAAGTGCTTACCAAGGTATTTACCTTACCGGATCGGCATGGCAAGAGCATAGAATCTTACCCAGTAAGAGCGGTAATAAGGATGAAGAGTCTTACCCGGTAAGTGAGAGTGACAACTCTTACCCGGGTAAGAGCTTACCAGGAAATTGTTATATACGATACTATTGTTATGATTACAATTTTACCCGGTAAAATAAGTTAATGTGTCGAGTTCTATCGGTAAACGCTTACCGGGTAAGCAATTGGGTAAACGGCCCCTTAGTGTCATCAACCATTTTGTGTAATTGTGATTTGTTTGAAATCGATTAAGGTGATAAGACAAACATAAGTTAATTAGGAGGTGTAAAGTGTATACTCACAAATGTTGCCCCTATCACCTTAGATCGTCATAAGGGGGGGCCAACGCCCCTAGCAGGGTTCCAAGGGGCAGAGCCCCTTGACATTTTTTGGAATTTATGAAGAATCAAACTTAGTGAAAATCTCACTAAGTATAAGTATGAGGGTGTATATTTAGATATTTGATCCTTCTGATCAGAGTTCTAAAGTTTTTCTAAAATGGTTAAGTTCTAAGTCTGGACCATGTAATCAGACTTAGGTACAAACTTAAGTATAAACCTTAAGGTACATGATCAAATATTTGATCCTTCTGATCAGATTGTCTGATTAGGTGGTGTTTGGTTCGTAGAATGTTTTTGGATGAAACGGAATATGTCAAATGAATTTGACTTTGAAGGAATTGGAATGGAATGTTGTCAGGTTTGACCACCAGTTTAGTTGACAGAATTGGAATGAAATTTGGTAAAGGAATTGAAATATGTCTGTTTGGTTCACAAAATGTAGCTTTAGAATTGGAATGAAATTAACCAAAATACCCTTTTTGATAATTTTAACTTTTTTAAACAAAAAACGCTTTAATAAAATAGCCATTAAAATACTTTATTTGTAACGATGATTCAGATTGGTGGTGGTCGGTGGTAGTTCAGAACAGTGGTTCAGATCGAATGTGGTCTACGGTGGTTCAGATTGGATGTGGTCGGTGGTGGTTCAGATCGGTGGTAGTTGGCGGTGGTTCAGATCGGTGGTGGTGGGCGATGGTTCAAATCAAAGGTGGTCGACAGTGTTTTAGATCGGCGGTGGTTGGCAGTGGTTCAGATCGGTGGTGGTTGACGGTGGTTCAGATCGGTGGTGGTTGGCGGTGGTTTAGATCGACGGTGGTCGGCGGTGGTGATCAATGGTGGTTCAGATCGGCTGTGGTCAGTGGTGGTTTAGATCGGCGGTGGTCCATGGTGATTCAGATCGGTGGTGGTTTAGATCGGCGGTGGTTCGTGGTGGTCGACGGTGGTCGATAGTGGTTTAGAGAAGGAACCGATGGAAGCGTGGTTTAATCAGTTAGGTTTTATGTGATTAGGTTATATTGGTTTAAGGACATATGTGGTATTATAAAGAAAAAAAATTCATTCCATCAAAATACCTTGTGATTGCTAAGGAATGTTAAGTTCCCTCATTTGTGGAATTTGATGGAATTTAAAGATTCCTTTTGTGAAAAAGAACGAACCAAACAAAAGAATGAAATTTGGTCAATGAAATTCAACATTCCAGTCCCATCAGATTTCTTCAGAATCTGCGAACTAAACGCCACCTTGGTCTCTTCAGAGTCAGAATTCAGACTTGGACTCAGACTTCGGATTTGGAACTCTGATTCGGTTGTAACTGCTCCTTAGTCTTATCCATTAATGGTTACTGTCGATATCTTATATAAATATGTAAAACGTGATACAATGAATATATATATACGAAAACAGTGCCTTATTTCGTTATGAAAATTCTGGATTATCTCAATACTGATTTCATGTAACTCAAGACATTATAGGGTCGAAATATAATATTTGGACAATAATTCTTTATTCACAATCTAAAATTTTATCCAAATACTATTTAACCACAACCCAGATTTCCCTGCAAAATTTATATATATTCTACTCCCAAAAAAAATTGCATATAGTAGATTGAGTGATTGATGTCTTGAGAAAAAAGAAATTGGATTAACCAACGAGGGGCCGGCTTAGATATAAGAGTGTGGGGAAAGGCCCCATTTAAAAGATCAAATTTTTATGTAATTTAGGTTAGGAAAATATTTTTTTTACTCTTATGTCCTTAATTACCTAGTCATTTACGACGGTTTCCCCCCTTAATGACGCAGTCTGTTTTGACGAAATCTCCCACTCGATCGCTTGATAGTGTCCCCTCTCTCCTGGCACATTGATTATTTTGTTATCGATAGTTCTAACACATTGATTATTTTGTTATCGATAGTTCTAACACTGATGTTACAATATTAACATTAATTGATAGTTTTGTTAAATATATCTTAATTTTCTTGTTCATTTAGTTCAAAAATAAATCAATTTACCTAATATTAATTTTATATATGCTCAAACCAATTAATCTGAAATAGTAAATAATAGTATAATTTGCTATTCGGTTAATTTAACCAATATAGTAAAAAAATTTGAAACCAAAACTTACCTTGTTTGGTTCGCCATTTAACTCACAAACCGAATAACCTTAAACCGTTATGGTTCAGATGAGTTATTCGGTTTTGGGTTTTTTTATACCTCTAGGTCCCCTAATCACGTAAGTTTATGGATCCGCCACTGTAACTAACTTGATGAACGAGTCTAGACAATAGTGTTTGTATCTACTCCTAGTTTACATTTTTACAATAGTATCTAGTGCTTGCTTGTTTGAACGAAATATTACTATTGTAATATTATTTAAAAAATATTTTAAAAAGTGTTATTTTCAACCTTACCCCTAAGGTTGCCTAACAAATGTAACTAACATAGGTCACGGTTATTTTGTAACCCAGTAAAATGTTACAATCCTATGCAAATTTCATCTAAATCATTCATTTAATCCATTACATTTGGATTCTCATTGATTCTCTAAATGAATTTACCTGATTTCATCGAATTTCTACAACAAATGTCGATACACATAATGGTTCATGCGATGTATCGAATGAATGTGGTACTTTCATGAAAAAATATGAATTACATGTTAGTGTATGTATTTAATAAAATATTATGCATTGCAGGTAAGATTATTGCATGAAACCAATAATCATTGATGCAATCCATAATGAATGGGCTAAGTCAATGATTTAGATGAGAGTTACATAGAATTGTAACATTTTACTGAATTGCAAAATAAATCACCCCGACTAACATAATCTAGTAAATAATTTAAATGTACTCGATCTTTATGATATCAAACGCTGGAGACGTTTTTTTATTATACCACAAAATAAAATTATTATTTTATATAATTTTAAACAATCCAAAGATCAATTTATTCATCATCATCTGGTTAATTGCATGCATTAACTTCAAAACATTAAATTTATCGTCATAATAATTTGATTGTTTATATAACATTAAAATTTTAAAATATTTAGGCAAATAGTTGATAACCAGTATTTCGGTAATTTTAATCGGCCCCACATGGAATCGGACTCCAAAGACACCGGAGACCAATATGAGATGGATTTTTTTTTGCTAGCTTAACAGCTGAGACTGTGAAATACCGACGGCAAACCGACGGCCCACCGACGATATCTTTTTAATTTTATTTTTTATATATTTTTAATAAGTCGTCGGAAAATTAGTGATATACCGACGGCTTACCGACGGTTAGTTTTTTCATTTCATTTTATATTTATTTTTAATAAGTAAATACAGTCGGAAAACCGTCGGAAACTAGAACCGTCGGTAAGTTGTCGCTAGCTGTCGTCGGAAAACCGTCGCTAAATATTACCGACCAGCTTTTTACCAACGATCATCCATGTCGAAAAAACGTCGCTAAAGCCTTTTTCCGACTGTTTCAGCCGTCGGTAATACAATTAATTTTAGTAGTGGAACCTACACGCTAGAGGCTTAGAGTTTTAAAAATATTACTATTTATCTTCTAGACAATCAAAATTCTGAATTGCCGATAATCTTGACAAGCTACAATTTGTATGATGGATTTTAACAAGGATAAATATGGTCATTTTTCTAATCAATTAAAAAAAATTAAAACAAATAAAAATCAAATAAACAAAAGAGTAAATTACAGATTTGGTTCCTATGGTATGTTGAAAATTATGACTAGCATCGAAAACTAAGAACGATTTTCGAAATGACAACCACATGGACTAAATCCATCGTTAATCGAGTTTAGGGACGTTGATAATAATTTTCGACATACCACAAAGACCCAATTCGTAATTAACTTTACACAAAATAAGAACTATCTTATAAAAGAAAAAATAGAGATGAGGATAGGGAGAGTGATAGTATTAAAAAGAAACATTGTATGATGCCAGATGTGTTTTATTAAAAATCAAATTAAACAGACTCAATATATCTTATTTGTACGAGGGTATGAGAGGTCAAATATATGCAGATATTTTCTGTCTCAGGAGAAAAGACACCACTTTCAAGAAGACTTCCGACTTGCGACTAATTTATGGTTTACTTATTTAGATTATGGATGATGCTATATTATCAACATATCTCATTCAAATTTAACCAATTAACAAGCATTTCAATCTTTACTCCAAATCAGATAACCCCTTTTAACTATAGTTGCATGGCTTACCATCTTGACCTATTGAGAACTTGTCGTAGATTTTTCGCAACTGAGTATATACTCATATCAGATATGCCCCATATAATGTGACCGACCTTGATACTTGCAACTAAAAGGTAAAAAAAAGTTTCCTTCATGCTTGAAACATATATGGTGTGTAAGTTATTAGATCTTGAGAACTATCAAACGGGTGATCATTCATTTGGAACCTGAACGGCCATGTTCATATCTAAAATAACGGGTACATCAAGATAACGAACGTCCAACAACTGTCAAACACATGTTTTCATGTTGATACTAAAAAGGAATGCATGTATGTTAAAGGGAAATCAATTCATATATCCAACTTATTATCACACAAGAATATGATGACCAACGACTGATAGAAATGTGATCAAATTGTCCTAAAATCCTACGCATCAAGGAAGCTTATATAATAGTAGTTGAAAACCAACCCAAAAGTTGAAACGAGAATTCAAAATAAAGTTAAGCCTGAACATAGAATTCCTTTGTAAATTAAAGGATCTACATAAGCTCTAGAATATGCACTAATTGTGAAATTGGAAGGTAAAGATATTACTTGAATGAAAAAGTGTGATCTAGAAGTTGACTGAGATTAGTGGCTTAAATACGATGTAGTAGTTGTTACGTCCTTCTGGATGGTTACTTGGACAATAGGTTTGGCATATACGATGACTAAAGAGCAGAGTTATAAAAAAGGTATACGCTACCTTTTAGATTGTCTTTTTCGCACCGATTATCTTGGGGAAGAAAAACTGCAGTGCCTATTTACTATCGGTCCCATAACTCGTCTATAGTCGATTTCCTCTACTCTATTGGCCTAACCAAATTTCAAATAACTGGTCCACACCCAAAAACCTAGTCGGATTCAAACACATTTATCCTTGGACAAGTCATTGTCCTGGATCCTAACCGCCTAACCGATTTCTAGGTTTTTTGTAACCAATATTGAGTTTTGGATGATTTAGTTGTTATTCCCTCTGTCTAAAAAAATATCCACAATGCAAAAGACAATTTAAAAAATATATAGTTCTTAGCTAAATGCCAGTTTTATCTTTTAATAATAGATTAAATAATGGGTTTCTTCATCTCATAATGTAAGATAAATAGAGCGTAGATACTTACTTAACACTTATTTTAAAACAAAAAAAGTAAAATAGAAGTATTTAAAAATAAGAGTTGATTTCCTGTAAAAATAGTAGTTAACATGCAAAAGATGGGTTCCGGTGAGAAATTGAGTTAATGTGAGAAACGTGAAAAGTGGTTATCAATCGTTATATGCACATTAGGATAAGATGTACCAGATCAATTCCCTTATGAATCACGATTCATGAGTGAGTTTGAGATTATAAGTGATCAATGGTTCAAATCCACTTATCACGTTTCTCACGTTAACTCAACTTCTCATACGATCCTTCGCTTAGCGTGAAAAATGTATCATCTTTTCACACGATCCTTGTCTTAGCGTGAAAAGGGTAAAAAATGGATCTCCACGTTAGATCAGTCATAATCGAAGATCAATTGAAAAATATCCTTCTAATCTAATTCATATATTATTTCAAGACTTAATCTGAACCATTAGATCAACACCAATTAAAAGTAATCAAGATCCCAAATTCCTTCCTACAATTCTCACCTTTATCTCATACTCTCACACGAACGAACGTTGGTCTTAAAAATAAATAGTTAAAAAAAAGAAATAAATTTTACAAAGGGTAGGGACCCACAATCTGAGTTTTCTCCGCAGCAACCGTGTCGACTGAGTCACTCAGTCTCCTCCTCCAACGCCAACACCACCAAAAATCACCATCTTCCCTCTATCTCTCTGCTGCAATTCACTCTCTCTCTCTCTCTCTCTCTCTAACCCTAATTTCCCTTTTCGTCTTTTCAATTATTGCCCACAAATCAAACGGCCTATATCTCTCCACATCATCATCATCACCACCATCATCTTTCTTCTTCACCGTCTCTCTGCTACCTCACGAAATCGATTTCATAAGATCCCTATTCTAGGGTTTTCCACACACACAACACACTCTCCAACTTTTTGTGGAATACGAAATATTAAACAAAAATTGATGTGTTCGTCTTCGCTTTTCGTCGACGTCTGAGCTCCGGTTTGTGGTTTTTAATCGTAATTAAGGTACTTAATCGATCCAATTTCGGTACCCTAATTCGTATGATGGTTTATTTTTCCTATATCTGTATAATGTTCTTTATGCGTTTCTAGATTATGTGTTTATTTTTGCTTGGAGGATTATTGTTTCCGTGATTCTATTTGCATTGTTTAGAATTCGTGTTGAAGTGTGTTTGTTCTTTTCGTTTAGGGTTCGTCATGAATTGAAGGAATTCTGAAACTGTGTTTTGTGAGAATTTTTGGTTTTTGGATGGCGATTGAAAAGAATAGTTTTAAGGTTATTGCCAGTGCTAGATTGGAATCTGAGTTCTCTTCTCGTAGTAGGGAAGAAAGTATGTCTAGTGAAGACGATGAGTTTCAGAAGCGAACGGGTGTCGAGTTCGATGAGGATGAAGATGATTACGATGATTGTGATTCTGGGGCTGGTTCTGATGACTTTGATTTGCTTGAATTGGGTGAAACTGGTGAGGAATTTTCTCAGATTGGGGATCAAACTTGTAGCATTCCTTTCGAATTGTATGATCTTCCGGGATTGGGGGATGTTTTGTCGATGGAAGTTTGGAACGAAGTTCTTACGGATGACGATCGGCTCAATCTTGCAAAGTATCTTCCCGATATGGACCAAGAACATTTCATGCGAACGATGAAAGAGCTTTTCACGGGTTGCAATTTTCATTTTGGGGTTCCGATGATTAAGCTTTTCGATATGCTGAAGGGAGGTTTATGTGAACCAAGGGTTTTGCTTTATCGACAGGGGTTGGGGTTCTTTCAGAAACACCGACACTATCATATCGTCCGTAAGCATCAGAACACGATGGTTAATAATCTGTTTCAGATACGGGAAGCGTGGACGAAGTGTAGGGGGTACAGCATTGAGGAGAAGCTTCGAGTGTTGAATATCATGAAAAGTCAAAAGAGCTTAATGTATGAAAAGATGGAGGAATTGGAGACGGATTCGTCTGAATGGGAAGAATCTGGGGACGGTTTATGGAACAACAAGAAGGCGAAAGATCGTAAACAGAAACGTGGTCATTTTCCTGGATATCGATCGAGTCCAACGTTAGATTTTCCTAACTCGGGGAGACAATTGGCTTTAGAACCAGCCAATTTCGGGAAACAGAATCCGAAAGGAACTCTAAAGGTTTCTGGATCGAAGATCTCGACAGCCAAAGAACACGTATCCCCCTTTTCTTCTCTAGAAGTAAGGCCAGGGCCTTCGGGTTCAGCATCATTTCTTCCTAGACAGATGCGAGATCATCATTTCAGAGATGAAGAAAAATCGATGTATGATGTCACTGTTCATCGAGATCATAATTTTACAGATAAAGCTGTGAAGAAGTATAAAGGTTTGAGGGGTGAAGAATTTCCTGAAACTTTCATGGGTTTGCCTGTGCCATTAAAGACCGATGTGCATTCTTTTGGTAGGAATAGAATGGTAAACCAGTTATCAGATATTAAGGTGTTGACTTCAAAGCCGTCTAATTCAAGATTTCTGTATGATTATGGGAAGAAGCTCAAACGCCCGGAAAATAATCAGAAAATTGCTGCAGAAGATGCGTTGAAGTACAGGAATCCACGGGCTGCAAACCTGTCACAGATTGATAGTCAACAAGACATGTATTCGGGAGGTGAACCATTTTGGCCCAACCAATCGCAAGGAGAACTCATTTCGGCTTATCCATACAGGTATGTCGATGTCAAATGTTAAAAACAAAGTTAAAGAAAGAATCTTCTGATTTTAAAGTTAACGATGAATTTTTGCATGTATTACATGTTTAACTTGCTATGTACATTAGGTTACACTTGTATTACATGTTTTACTTGATTACAATGTCTGCATGTACACGATTGAATCGTTGTTCTACCTGTTGTATTTCCTGATTGCTTGTTACTTATTTCATGCTTGCACACACCTTTGTTTCGTGCACAAGCCGGGGTCTTCATGGAAACGACCTCTTGATCTTTGTGGTTGAAGTAAGGTCTGCGTACATCATACCCTTCCCAAACCCTACTTTCGAGTGAGATAAACTGGGTTCGTTTGGTTTTGTTTTTTGGTAACGAGTTTTTGCATGTGGCGCACAGGATGGGGCAGAAGAAGGGCAGGGCGGTTAATGGAGGACGAGTTGTGGCAGCTGCCGAAGGAATGAAAATGCTGGCGAAGGGTGAGGAAACGGAGTCAGATTCATCAGAACAATTTGGCGAAGATGATGAAGATAACCCTTTGATGAGAAGCAAATGGGCATACCCGAGTGGCGCATCCAGTATGAAATCCGGGCCAAGTTTTAAGAAGGCGAAACTTATCAAGAACAACAACAAGAGTAGTGTTAAAGTTCTTGATGAATCATTACAAACTTCCAGAAAGAATGGCGATTTTGGAGAAGAAATTTACTCACTGAAAGGAAAGCAAAAGGGTAAGAATCGTTTTGATGATTCTAACACAAGACATGTGGATGAGTTTAACGGTGATGGTCATATCGAGGGTTATAAGCAGTCTGAAATCTTTCAAGTGCCCTTTCGGAAAACATACCCTTCTGGGAAGAAGCAGAAAGGAGAATTTGGGCGTGATTATTCCGTTCTTCCCCCAATGCACATAAACGATTATGTTGCTAACGAGCCTGGAAGAGACAATGTTTACTTTGGCAGGTCTTCTAAGAAAGGTCAAATGATCGAACCATATAGCCATGATCGTGTTGAAATTGCGGATGTAAGGTTATTAGGCTGCGATTCTGCTTCCAAGAAACGGAAGGTGAAAGATGAACTGATGTTCATCGATGAGCAAGAAAATCTTGGTTTTTCGAACTCGAGCCCCCATCAACAGCTTGATGATGTTACTTACGTTAAAAGCCTTGGGAAACGGAAATGGACGGAGCCGATTTCTTTTGAAAACGTGATCACTGAGGCACCAGTTACCGATACCGTGGATGAAGATGTAGAGTTGGAAAGTAAAACTCAGAAAAAGCCGTTTACTTTGATTACACCTACAGTTCACACGGGATTTTCGTTTTCCATCATCCACCTTCTGTCGGCTGTCCGGATGGCGATGGTTACTCTGCTTCCGGAAGATTCCATGGATGTCGTCGGCAAGAATCATAATGTAAATGATGAAAGACAGAATCTTGGGGAGGAGCTAAAGCAGGAGGTCTTGAATGGAGATCAAGGTGTAACTAGTTGTGATCCTTCCCTAAATCCAAATGTCCCTTCTTTGACCGTTAAGGATATTGTCAATCGCGTAAAATCAAACCCTGGAGATCCTTGCATTCTTGAAACTCAAGAACCGCTTCAAGATTTGGTGCGAGGAGTCTTGAAGTTATTTTCTTCAAAAACCGCACCCTTGGGAGCGAAAGGATGGAAGTCGCTTGTATTATATAAGAAATCGATTAAAAGCTGGTCGTGGATCGGTCCAGTTTCTCAGACTTCATCCGATCACGAGATTGTCGAAGAGGTAACATCTCCTGATTCTTGGGGTCTTCCACACAAAATGCTCGTTAAATTGGTTGATTCTTTTGCGAATTGGCTGAAAAGCGGCCAAGAAACCTTGCAACAAATCGGAAGTCTTCCTGCTCCCCCTTTAACATTGATGCAGCTTAATTTGGACGAGAAAGAACGATTTCGAGACCTAAGAGCTCAGAAAAGTCTCAACACGATAAACCCGAGCTCTGAGGAAGTTCGAGATTATTTCCGCAAGGAAGAAGTTCTTCGGTATTTAATTCCCGATCGAGCATTTGCATATACAGCCGTTGATGGTAAAAAGTCCACCGTAGCTCCTTCAAGAAAAGGCGCCGGAAAGCCAACATCTAAAGCCCGTGACCATTTCATGCTGAAACGTGATCGGCCACCCCACGTTACCATCCTTTGCCTTGTCCGAGATGCGGCTGCGAGATTGCCCGGAAGTATCGGAACACGGGCTGATGTTTGTACTTTAATTCGGGATTCCCAATATATTGTAGAAGATGTCTCCGATGCTCAAGTGAATCAAGTTGTTAGTGGGGCGTTGGACAGATTGCACTATGAACGGGATCCTTGCGTGCAATTTGATGGTGAACGGAAGTTATGGGTTTATTTGCACCGAGAAAGGGAGGAGGAAGATTTCGAGGATGATGGAACTTCGTCTACTAAAAAATGGAAGCGACAAAAGAAAGAATCGACCGAGCCCTCGGATCAGGGTGCGGTGACCTTAGCGTTTCATGGGTCCGGCGAGCAAACTGGGTTTGATTTAAGTTCAGACCTAAATATCGAACCGTCTGGTGTCATCGATGAGAAGAAAGAGCAGGCGTTGGAGGACAATTTCGTTGGTGAACAAGGTGTGATACATCAAGGGTCTTCAACGGGTTGGGAAGCTCTTGGGTTGGATAACAAATTATTATGTGAAAAGAATTCGACCAACGAAGATTTTGACGATGGCCGAGAGGAGGATGCTGAGCTCTTGAACACAAGTGTATCTTGATGAATCTTGTTAAGGTAATTGAATTCAGTTACAAGGTTTCATTTAGTTAATTTTCTTCAACTGTTAATGTTGTGTTTGGTACGGGACTTTGTTGGGGTTTTAATTTGACACGGGTAATTTAGTAATTTACAAGTTTGGTGGCACTGATGGGAAGTTTTGTTTGTTGTAATGCAGGAGTCTGAATTTGAATATGATTTGATAGGGAGGGGGCCATATATCTTTGTATGCAGGTTTTTTTTAGCACATAAAGATGCAATTATTTACACGTGAATTTGGAAGAGAAAGAAAAGCCAATAATAAAGTAATAGTAATACTATTGTTAAGAATTCCATATCTCATGTAAAATTCTCTCAGGGGAAACGTTGTTATGCAGGTCAGTAAAAAACCACACATCCTGCTCCTGCTCTGGGTTGCAAAACCGAAGATAATTGACGAACAAAGGATCATAAGGTACGGGATGAACTCGACACATGATATATGTCGATTGGTGTTGTAGTAGAATGAATTTTTGAAGCAGAGTCTCAACGCTGAATATGTAGTTGGGTATATATATATATATATAGAGAGAGAGAGAGAGAGAGAGAGTTTGGTATAATTTTGTGTTTGGCCATGGATACTTGCCAACAGTATATTCTACAAGGTTATTAATGTGAGGAAAAGCCATGGAGGGTGGGATTTCTCTTCATGTCTTTTTACAGGATACTAATGTTGGGATTTAATTTATATGCTGCATTGCATAAAAGAAATGGAGATTCAACATCCTTTTTGGGGTATATTGAAGTTAACTAAGGGGCCGTTTACTAGTTTAATTACCTTATCAGGTGAACATAACAACCTGATAAGAGGGAAGGCAAGGAACGAGAGTCTTACGTGGTGAGGTGATGACTCTTACCCGGTATTTTGATGGTCGGGGATGTTACCCTGTAAGATAAATGAGCGATGACTATTGTTGGTAAGCATTTATTCGATAAGCGTTTGGTAGACGGTTCCTAATACAAAGTTTAGAGTTAGACTTAAACCAGAGGCGGGCATGTGGGAGAAAGCCCGGGACCAGTTAATAAAAGCCCGATCGGTTATCATTAGTTACGATTTTTTTTAAAGTTGGACCAGTTTAAGTTTTTATTTTTAGTTGGACTGTTGCCATTTTAGCTGGTGGTTTATTCAAACAAGTCAAGAGGTGGGTATGTGTTTCCGAAGTCCGATTCCTCTGTCTTAGTCGCTTTTTGTGGCAAATACAATATATAATAATGGAGAATCTTTAAAATAAATGTTTAAAAAATGTTAAACCTATTTGAAATAATAAAAAGTATGTTTTGCCGACAAAAGTTATGTCATGAAAAATATCGTAGCCTTGCCGTGAGGTTCAAGGTTTAACCTTACCAGCATGTTTCACGTCATTTAGAACCTTAATTTGAGATCTATTAAGGACCGGTAAAACTAGGACCCAATCTGGTTAAGGATGCGATTGAAGGCCCGGTGTTGCCTACCAACATAGATGGTTAATGCCAAAATCTGTATCGAAATCAAGAGCTAAAACCGCATAATTGCTTAAATTACTTGCTCTAAAAGCACCAAGTAGAAGTGATGATATACAACAATCACAATCTTACATATAGAGTGACCCTAAATGGGCACCTTACAATTATGAACTCTTATAATATAAGATCACAAAAATTAAATCCAATTTCCCAACCACCCTAAAAAAGGCTTCCAAATTCAAAACCTAAATTTGAATCTAGAAACCAAATGCCATCTGTACATGTTTCTATTTATATCTCAATTAATAGCAGCGAGGGGAAGTCGAGAATCTCTCGTCGAATGAGCAGCAGCCTCGAGATGATGCTTTACGTCTCCATTTGGTAGCTTCGAGCAAGATTTTGAATCCCAGAAACATTTCAGTAGCTCCTCGAAGGATGGGGTTCGCAGTTCTTCGATGGATGTGACGCTTGGTAGGTTGAACGGCCTCTTTTTTGGCGTTGAGCATGATGGTTCATCAACCTGATAAATAAATATAGTCGATTCAGTAATACTTGACAAAAAGCAATCAAAGATCATAAAAAACAAGGAGGCCTCTCCAAGTATTAATTTATTAGCATCAAACAATGTTTCCAGCAAATTGGTATATACATATATACACATGTCCATTTGAGAACCGTAAATATTCATGAATAATTCGTGATGATATCATTCAAGAAAAATAATCATGAATGAAAAAAAGCATATATCATCATGAATATCTCAGGTATATTCATAATGAATAGTTGGTTCTCACAAGTCACGATTCTCAATATATAGGTTTAGATGAGAAAACTAACCGTGTAGTCATTTAGGAGTGTTTTTCCAGCATTTTCTGAGATCTCGATTATCTTATGGTAGTGTCCACCCTTCAGTTCCCTCAGTTCGCCACAACAAGGAACAATGATGGAATCAAGATTTTCGCGTGCATCATGGTCGAGTTGTAAAGAATCTGCGATTGATTTGCCAAGACAAAACAAAGTGAAAAGTTTGTATCACAAGGGAGAAAGGTGACACTAAAAGCACATCGATATCTGATTATATATACTTACGGTCAATCGAGGAAAGAAGGTTTTCACTTGCAACATTTGTATCATCAAGTGCAGATGACACCGCGGCTGAATACCGCGAACGTAAAATCTGATTGGCTTCCAATCCTCCCCTAGAAGAATGGTGAAAAGGTTAACAAGACAGCAGTCTGAAAAGAATGGTGAATGCCTTCGGTTTGCAAAACAACAATTAAAAGAATCAAGCTAGATTGTAAAGAGTGTGTGCAAACAAGCAATGGGTACCGTAAACAAAAATTGCAACAAGGGACAAATGGGAGAATGTGAGAAACACCTTAAACAAACAAGGAAATACACGTTAAACAAACAAGGAAATACAGACACACAAAGCGCAAGGCTGACAACTAGTTCATATACGTTAAACACTATCATATATACCAAACCAAACAAACCCATTATATCCCACCTCCTGACCCATTATATCCCACCTCCTGATGGGGTCCCAAAGGTATGCAACCTCAAAGAGTAGAGGGGTTGTTTCTGTGAAGACCAGTGGCAAAGTGTCCAAAAAGAAAGGATAAAATTTGCTCAAAAAATTATGCCGAGAAAGAACATAAGAACTTCTGTGCTAAAATGTGAAAATATGTTGGTAGCAATCAACAAAACACAAACAGAGGAAAACAACAAAGATAACAACCAAAACATACGAACAAAAGCAGGCAAAAAACACTATATGTAAACTGTAAATTCCTTTTACCTAACTATTTCATCCACGGATGCAACATTGCTCTTCTCTAAACCAAGCAAAGATTCCTGAGCGCTACTCCACTGTTGTGACCCCATTTTTGCCTTTTGCAAACTGTAAAATTTAACGGAAAGTCAACTACAAGAACTCCAGAGACCATTGTTATTACAGCAAGTTTTGAAGGAAAGGTAAAGTGAACTAACCAATTCTGAAGAACCTCATCCAGATCTTTCTTTCCACTTTCAACTGCAGCAGTATCTTCAAGATAGTGGCTTTCGGCCTTTTTAGTGTAATTTGTCCACTCATCCCTTATGCAAGAGCTTGAATCTTTCATTGTCGACATTTCTTGCACGAATCTGTTAGCTTTACTAGCTGCAGTTTCACGTAGACCATCCACTGCTGTTCTAACCTATAGTGTGGTTATCAATTTTTATGTTAAAATCTGCGGACTTATTCTATAATGCATACCAACAAAACAGCATCCATAATTTGCATGTTGGCCATACCAGTTCTTTCTTCCTAGCATTTGAAACTGCAAGCAATTCCGCAACTTTCTCTAGTAGTTGTCTTTCTTCATTTGCAGTGCATTCCTAAGAAGACATCGAATTAGAAGACCAAAACATCTTTTTCCTTTTCTTTTTTTTGGTAACCATGGGTGGCCGGGCCAGCTTGCGCGCACCTTGACTAATTCCCATGGGGCCATGAAGGTAACAGCCAGGCCAGGTAAATCCCCATTGGCCCCGAGGAAACTCAAACTGGCGACCTACCCAGGATCCCCGAGGCCTAGCCTTTATTTTCTAGTTAAGGGTTGACCAAGATATGTTTCAACAACTAAGAAGAAAAGCATGAACAGAAGACAAATCTTATTACCTCAAACTTTCTTTCCAGTTCAATTAGTTTTTGGTCATTAGCAGTCTGACCCTCTTCGACAATTTTTGTCAATTTTGTTGCATGTGTGTCTAACGTATCGAAGAAGTTCATAGTAGTGTTAGATATTGACCGTGATGTTTCCACAGCTCTAGAATGTGCCTGCATATCGAGTGTGAAAAGGGACATTATAATAAGTATGGGAAAAACTATTCTGAACAACTCGCTATGATCATTTGATTTAATACAATCTATCATGTCTTATGGTTAGTTTATTATATTACAGTTTACAGGGAAAGTTCATGTAGGAACCGTAAATATTTTGAAAAGTGTGAGAACCAACTACTCATGAACTATTCACTACAAATATACCAAAATATTCATGCTCAAGAATAATTCATGAATAGTTGGTTCTCATGATTCTCAAATGAGCTTGCCCCAACAATTTCGAATATCCATCGTGATAGTTTAGAATCTAACCTCTCGTTGTTGTTGTGCAAATGCGGTTAGTTTATTTTCCTGGCTGTAGAGGATGTTTTGTAGATCATTAAGCAATTTCTCAGCTTCTGATGCAATACCCTTGAAAAGCTGCATAATGAAAACAAATCTAGGTTAAGTACATACCTATACAAATATCGTAGATTTCTTAAATCAAAATTAGGATATACATACATCACCAAGAGCAGAAGAATTTTTGGAGACTTGAGAATTCAAATGTTCAAATGTTGACTGCGAATTCCCATCAACCTCGTCAGCTATATCATCCAAAGCTTTGATACCAGAACCGTACATTGTTTTTAGCTTCTCTAGAGCAGCTCGAAGTTCTTCAGTCGCCTACACTCCCCAGAAAGTAGATTATATAGTCATTTGCCGATGCCTTCAAGGCCATTTAGGGGCTGTTTACCAAGTGCTTTTAGTCTTTTACAGGGTAAGTAGTGCTTACTGGGTAAGACATAATGTTGTTTACCAACACCTTCTGACCAACAAATGTTGTTGACCGAGATGCTGATGCGGTAAGACTGGAGGGCTTACTTACCCGATCAGGGCAGGCTTACTTGCCTGGTCAGAGCATCTTATCCGATCAAAGCTTACCCAATTTTATTTAGTAAATTGCCCCTCAATGATGCACTGGCTAAATCACATACCTGGGCCTTTGTGGATACAAAGGATTGCATATCTTCCTCCATGCCTTTCAGCTGCTGCTCTTGTTGCGTCACAGAAGCTGCTATAGTCTTATGCAAGGTGTCAAGCTGTTTGGTTAATTGAGATTGGAACTGTTGGACAAGAATTCTGTTTCCATCTTCAATTTTGTCCTTGCGCTCTGGCACATATCACATAATAAATAAATCAGTATAAATTCTGCCCAACTTTTCTAAAGAATATTTGATTATTCAAGGTTTGTACCAATCTTGGTGAAAAGATTAGATACGTCTGATGCAGCATTCTCAAGCTCCGAACGAAGGTCAAATGCCCGCTCAAGAAGTGCTTTTTCTGTGACATTAAAAAGGACCATCACTATAAGACAGTAGCCAACTTGTAATAATAAAACGTCTGACATTGCTTGTGATTTTATAAGGATTGAATAATTTAGTACAAATGCTAATATGCATGCTAAATATAGTATTAGCAACTCATTTAGAAAAAGGGAAAAGCTTGATGTACCAGATTTGAGAAGGTTGGAGATGAGAAATTCTTTCTCTTTGATTGTTGCATTTGCTTGTCTATGCTTTTCTTCAAGATCAAACAACGAATGTTCAGTTTCTTGGAGCTTTATCTGGAGGCAAAGAAGTATGGATCTTGATTAAGAAAACCTCTTTAAGTAACCATCATTGGATTAAGAAAATGTCATACCTCTGTCTTATCAAGTTTTTCAGTTAAATTTGCAGTTATTAGCTGCTGAGAGTTATAAAGTTCCTGAAGCTCCATCATTTGCTGTTTACAGAGATAGAATATCATTATCGGCCAAAGTTGTACAACAAAAAACAGAACCAGTTGGCAATTCTATGTCTTGATTATACCTTGCCCCTGGATTCAGAATCAAGTTCCATGCGCTCTATCTTTTCAGCCATTGCCTGGATTAAAAAATCAAAGAAAACCAAAAATCACTAAAAGTAATTTTGATCTCAACTGCAAAGTGCCTGCCTCTTTAAAGTAAAACAATTTCTTTAATCAGGCTAAATACAAATTCGTGGAAAATGACCTTCTTCTCCTCTTCTTCCTGAAGATATCTGTCTTTTGGTATATAGATCCCATTTTTCTCTCTAGCAGCATATACCTCTGGTCAAGCAACAGTTTACAAATATCAGATTGTTAATTATGGGTTACATTATTGATAGAGGTTAGGAAGGAGATGGTACCTTGCTTAAGCCGTTCAATTTCAGAATACAAGTCTTTCATCATTGCAGATTTCATCAACTTCTGATTGATCTGAAACAACAATAAAAGAAGTCAAATCATCACGGCTTGAAAAAGAAGCTTGTCGATAATTAAAATTGACTAATCTCACAGTACCAACCTCTGGTTTGTTCTTGATATTCTTTGCACGGTGTGCGTAGTCTAACGTGCTGAGTGTCTCTTCCAAAGAATGGATGGAGGGGGAGATAGTAGCAATTATGCATGTCTTTGTTTTCCCTCCCAAGGAATCTCTCAACAACCGCGTTAACTTACTATCCCTGTTGTTAAGAACAAACTCTAAAGCATTTACATGGCACATCTCAATTTGTGTAATCTAGATAACGTCTTTTTCAGCCAATAGATTCAAATGAGAACCGTAAATATTTTACATGGAACATCTCATTTTGTGTAATAATGTCTTTTCAGCCAACAGATTCAAATGATATTCATATGAATACTATTTATGATTATTCAGGGTTATGCATCACGAATAATACATGAAATAGTTGGTTCCCAGGTTCTCAAAATATTTATGGTTCTCATTTGAACTTTCCTCTAAATCAGTAATACTATGCTAATTGGAACAGTACTTACTTAAGACCACAGTAAATAAAACGATACCTAATAACAACTATAGTAAATAGAATAATACCTATAAGGTATATGTCCTGAGCGCTCAACTAGCGTATTTATGACTCGGCCAAGTGTAAGCAAGCTTTTGTTTATCTCACCAGCTTCCCTTGCTCTTCCCTGCAACAATTGAAATTCATGAGGACTTGAGACAAAATCAAGATGCAAAACTAGAGATAGTGGTACCACTTTCGATATCTGCTTTTTTTTTTTACAAGTATATAACATTTATGAACCACAAGGGTTGTGGCGTACTGGTTAAGGCCCTGGGAGATCCCATCTGCCTAGGGTTCGAATCCAGATGTACACAACAATTGTAACCACTGAGGTTTAATGAGGTTTAATCAGGGCTGATGTCTTACGGTCATAATTTGCCAAGGGATTAGTCTAGGCATAGGACACCCTTCCCAAAAAAAACATTTATGCATGGAAAAACTGACACACTCCTCTCCTCCAATGAGGCTTGAACCCTTGACCTCTAAGGAGGTTGGGATCTTCGGTAACCCGGATGCTGCTGGGCCATTGACCCTTTGGCAGTTTGGATATCTACGTGTTTATATGTAATATGTAATCAAGCTCATGTATCTATAAAACACCCTTCAATGGACAGACTATGTGGAAATAAACACTAGCTTTTAAATGGTCAAAACAATTACACCATGCCGACACTTGCTACTTCATATATACGAACTCTGAAGTTTCTGTTACCTCTTTTGCACCAGACCGCGAAATATTCTCTGAACCAGCAAGATCAACTAGATTGAGCTTTCCACATCTAATTATCTCTTCTCCCTCTGGAGTACGCTCCTTAATGTGAATTGTGATAGAAAATATCGAGTGAGAACGACTGCTTTGTTTATTCATAAGGGTCTCTGCTGTACGCCTTCTAGCAGAACCTTTCTCCAATATTCTGTATATTTCATCAGCGGTGGAAACTATCTCCTCTTCCAAGCCTCTCACAAGTACGCCTCCCTTTCCATCCTCCATGAGTGCTATGGGTTTCTTGGACTTGTCTTCTGGGAATTTCTGAACTTCTTCAGGAGCCAAAAGATCTGTTATCTCCTCATTGTACAGCTCTAGAAACGTAACTTTCATACTATACTCCGCATTTTGAGCTTCTAATATATCAAATATCTGCTTAACAGCCCTGGGAATAACACCTGCATCACTTGGGAATTCCCCATTCTGAACAGAAGACAGTTACTTTCATGCAATAAAAGCCGGAAACATAAGGGCCCCATTCTATTATGGGCTAGAAGTATTACCTTTTTCCTCCCTCCTCCCTCCATTGTGTATGTTTTCCCGGTTCCTGTCTGGCCATAAGCAAATATGGTGCAGTTGTAGCCCTCAAGAACTTCGAAAACTATGGGAGAGACTGCTGAATGATACAAGTCCCTTTGTTGGGATTTTGGACCAAAGACCTATAAGGTCGTACCAGATTAGTGCATGGAAACGACACCAGATAAGATACAATTCCTTTTCCCCCCTAAAAATATAGAGGAAAAAGAGAACACAAATTGTATCTTGGGATATTATGAATGTAGTTCATAAGAAACAATTTCCAGTTAGGTATGTGGTAAATTTTAATTTCATTAGTAGTTGGAAGGGACGTGATATGCATTTATCCAAAAACATTATCAGCAAAATGGCTACCCCCTCCAAGCCTTTTACTGCTGGGCAACAACCACTGTGAAATTTAATCGATAGAGAAAATGTTTTAATCAATTCTTTCCTGTTCTGGATTGCTAGATTTCTTGAGTTGATACAAACTACATATCAGAGGACAGTTTTATGGTACATTTTACAATTCAACTATGTTATCTTTGTTCCATGGCATTCTAATTAAGGACCCTACTGTTTAGTTGCCAAAACATGAAACAAACAAGTTTTAACCTTTATACCACTGCAGTGTACATAAAGAATGTATTCTTCAAACAATAAAGATAATAAACATAAAAGAAATTAGACAAGAAAACACACCTTGTCAAACACAAATGATCTATCAATCTGTTTGTTAGCAATATTCTGAATTGCACATACTTCCCTCTTGTTTTCTGAACATGTAATAACCATTGGTGTGTGCAATTTCTCCTCATCAGCATTCATTGGTCTACAAGTTTAGAAACACAACAATAATACCATTTTTCATGGATTAGCATCCAAAATTTAATTTTTAAGCATACTTGAAGAGTAAAAAAAAAGTACACACCTGCATCGAACAACCACCTGAACATTCACGCCTTTTTCTTTGTCATTTTTACCACTCATATTTCCTTCTCCAAGTCGGAGATCCCTTACTGCCTTGTCAATGGACCTAGGGGTGTGTGATGGTGAACTCGGAATCGCATTTCCTCCCTTCCTCTCCATAACCTTACGATTAGCTCTTCAAAATCACGACTTTTGCCTTTGAATCACTGTAAACTAAATTCAAATCTGAAAAAATTCCATTCATCCAATAAATCTCTCTTTAACTAAAAAACATTCAGCAACAAGCAAACATTCAGAAATAGAAGAATGCTGCTACACGAATAACATCGATTATCCAACTCCCGATTAGATCACGATGGATAATACCTTGACTTGAAACAATTCGAACGGTATCAAGTCTAAACCAAGCTTCAAAAATCAATGAAAATGCAGGAACAATGAATAGCTCCTAAATACTGCGAGTCTCACCGAGTCGACTCAATCAAAACCGGAAATGTCTTTACCAGGAAAGCATTAGCTAGCAGACGCATTAAATAGAAGATTTCCGAAAACATCACAGAAAATGCAAATGATATAGAAAGGTATACACAAACCTAAACAACTTTCCATTTTTAATCAAATCCTAATTAATGAAACAGCAACTCGATCGAAACTAGTGATCAAAACAACAAAGTGAGCTAGAAAATTAAGAGGAATATATCAAAACCTGAAATCACCGGTCTTCAAGTGCTTCAAATTGTTGCGAGTGTAGATTCCAGTGTAGAAAGAGGTCGTTAATAGAAATGGTTAACTTTTTTAGGTTAAAATACAGAGAAGAGAGAGAGAGAGAGAGAGAGAGAGAGAGAGAGAGAGAGAGAGAGAGATGAGTTGCGGTGATGAAGAGAAAAGGGGGACTTCAAAAATTATGGCCGTTACGGGGACGTTTGAATTTTGGGGTTTCTGCTCGTTAAAGTTAACGGGGATTTTTGTTTAATTAATTTTATGACCGTTATCCAAAGCATATATTAATTCTTTTTGAATTTTTTGTAGGGGGTTGTTTGTTTTTTTTTTAAATCTCTTAATTGCTCTTAAGTCTGAATCATTCAGACCTTTTTACACACCACCTCTTATTAATCATAATTAAAATAAGACTTCAGACCTCTTAAAAAACAAACGACACCGTAATAATTTATTTCTGATAAGTTAAAATTTTCGAATCGCTTACTGATTTTTCCTTTACTTTTTTAGACTATGAAAACGGTATTATACTTTCATATAATACTAGAAACATACTCGTGCAATGCAGCGAGATACATTACGATTTTAATGTTTTATTTTGTTTTTTTGTCGATTTACAGTGCGATTTTGGATGGTTTTGAGAAAGTGATATTGTTTTTTTTTTATAAATATGTTTAATTTAGGCTTAATAATATAATGATTTTTATATAAAAAAAAATTAAGTATTTTGTTAGAATTCAATGATTATTTTATATATTTTAATGACATCTAGAAAAAATAACCAATTACATATTTAATAATATAATTAAAACAAATTTATAGTAATATAATATATTAATTAATAGTGATACATGGAAAAGTCTGCATAAAAGGAAGACCCTGCACATATTAAATTAGTGGGTGTTAGAAGCATACAATAATAATATGTATCTTGTGCTTTGATACTTGTAAATTAAGATATTTTTAAAATCTTGCATAAAATGATAGTACCTTCTAATAATTTGTATTTAAGAATTTTTTATCCGTGTTTTATAATATAGTATAGAATAGTATAGTATAGATATTGATAATTAAACACATATTTCCAATTTAATCCAAAAAATTATTGTTTGTTAAATTCAAACACCTACAGTATGCATATTTGAAATTATGGATTTCAATTTTAAAAAACACAATAATTGAATATAAAGATTTCAATTTTAAAAAGTACAATATCAAATATAAAAAATAAAAACAGCTGTTTGTTCGATATTTTAAGGATTTAAAAACTTTTTATCATATTATTTTAACAATTTCCGTCATTTGTACTAAATCTGTTAATCTTTGTGCAAAATGGATTTGTAATTGTAACTCGGAAATTCTCAGGGGGTGTTTGGTTTATGGAATTGAAAGGAATTGGAATGGATAATTTATTTGACCAAATTCTAAATCTTATGTTTGATTCACATAGAAAAAGATGGAATTCTTTGAATTGAATTCTTTGAATTGCATTGAATTCCACAAATTAAGGAATTTATTGGTTTAAGTGAAAGAATTGAATTACACCCAATTCCTACCAACCAAACGGATGGTCAAATTTCATTTCAATTCCTTCAAAGTCAAATTCTTTCAATGGATTCCAATTCCTTCAAATTTCATTTTGCGAACCAAACGCACTCTTAGTATGTCCATAAAGTCTGACCCCAAGAGCATCACGTAAGATGCAAATCAGGTACACAACGGCCCGATAGATGTTTGCCTTAAGCATGGGTGGATGCAGGTTCAAGGGAAAAGTGACACATACCCCCGACAAAAGCCAACAAGAGTTGTACATTATTTTTTAAACCTTAACTTTCACATTTACCCAACTTTTTTTGTTGACGTCTTCACCCTTCTTTAGGCGATTACTAACTGCTCCTGCAACCCATTCGTTGTTTTTAGTGTTGTAATTCTTATCAATTTTAGTAATTTTTTATGTTGTCGATATTCAATCCTAACATTTCTTTTGAAATGTTTGTTTATTATGTTAGATTATGTGTATTTCCTAAGTTATAAATTATACTTTTAAACCTTAATTTTCACATCTACCCCAACTTTTTTTCTGACGCCCCAACTTGTTTTTTATGATGTCGATATTTAATTCTAACAATTCTTTGAAATGCTTGTTAATTTTGTTAGATTATGTTTACTTCGTTGTCGTTATCGTGTCTTACTAATGATTTCTGAGTAATCCGAAAATTGAATAACGAAAAACCGTTGAACCTGGATCTCATTCGGTTTGGATGGGTTATTCTACTTTAGATTTTTTTTATACTCTTAGGTATGCCCCTAATCACGTGTTCATGGATCTGCCACTGATCTTAAGAGCACAATGCCCACAAGACACTCATTCCCCAAATGAATTGTAAATTCCACATTATGGTTGTTAGACTCAAACCATCATTTGTTTGTGCAAATATATCACCCTGGAACCAATTGTACTACGTCCTTAAGCAAAATTGAATAGTTATACCATGTAGAAAAGTATGATCTAGTTAACTGAATACATTAGATATGGCTACCTAAATCAACTTAATAGAATGGTGACTAACAAGAAAACTGAATTACAACTTGAAAGAGAAAAAGAAAAACAATATCACTCACAATAACAACTAAAACGAGCATCAAAGTTAAACATTAGTTGACAACCACTGCTACACCAGTGTTGTGTATGATAGATAGTGTTCCAATGTGAGATATGGAACATGGCCTCCAAGAATTGTGGGGCTCAATTATACATGTTTTAATCTTTAACCCCTTGATATATGTTTGAATGTTTAGGCAAATTGTACATGTTTTAGTTGAATTATAGGTTTTAGGTTACGCCTTTAACTGATTTGGCAATTCCCAATTCCGCTTTTCGAAGAATGTTAGAAGAATGATTCTATGTAAGTGAATTTCATATGTTGCTCTGTCATTTTAAGACATTTTTGTTGTTTCAATTTGTAAGACTTTTAATATAATATATGGTATCAACTTTTATATTTTATTGTATTTATTTTATTACTCATCCATTCAATCTATAGTTTTGGTACATGCGTAACAGGGTCTCCAAAAAAATTGGAACAATCATGTGCTACACCAATCGATGTCTTACTCCATAACTTTAAGGGAAAAAGAGAACAATACCCTGAGAAGGGTTCGATTCAATTTAGGTGCCTGGTTAGGTGCCAAACACATAATTGATTTGATATATTGATAACAACTCCATCTCACCAAGGCCTGAAATTGCAAACCTAGTCACTTGACAATTTTAACCAACGGGTTCAAATATGTGACTTGTGACAAAAAAAAAGTGTGGCTAAGAATAAAAGGGGAAGTCAAGTTAGGGATTGTGCCACATAATTGAAGATGAAGTCCAAAGGTTCATTTGTCATAAGCTAAACCACTAGGACTTGTTTGAAATTGAGCCCAACCCCCTTTAAAAACATAGGATTGAAATGTTATTGCTATTAACGGTGATGATGGTTGGTTTTGGAGTCATATTTGCTCAATATGATTGCAAATAGAGAGAGGTTATTTAATTTCATCATTCATCACTCCAAAAAGGAATCAAAGGAAAATCAAAGAGGAAGTAGCAAAATCAAGTATGAACAAAAGAAAGGTTGGAGGCAAAATATATAGTCATAATGGTTTTCATATGCAACTCAGTGAATTCAATTAAGAATTAGAATCTACTAACATGCACGATTTGAGTTATAATTGAACCATTTATGGCAAAAAGTGGTGAAACCATGAACTCATTTAGTGTAAGCTAACTAGAAGTATGTATCTCATGTTCTCTGAAGGCATGAAACAACAAGGATAATGAGAAGATGCAGTCTTCCAAGTTAGAAATTTGTTATGCTATGATATTTCAAGCTTGACATTATGATATTTAAGAATTTCAGTTTTAGTATATTTGATTGTATCAGACTTTTAGTTCCAGTTGATTTTAGTTGTTAAGTATTTCAGTTCCAAATTTTTGAAGTGATGTCAAAGTTTTTGGACTTTTGCTAGGATTGGTTGTGGGTTGTATTTGTTATCCTCCAATATTTATGATGTTGCTAAAACATCATAGCCTTAAGAAAGTAGGATGTGACAAAACCTCAAAAGATGACAGAGCTTAGTTGAAGAGGGACTTGTAATATATGGTATGAGTGTTGAGGGAAACTCAAATAAAGAGTCTTCAAGAGTGATGATTGAAGAAGGAACCAAAAAATATTGTCGCATGCCTTTAACCATTGACTATAACCTATGGTAATTATTGATATTAAGGATATCAATGATGTTGACAAGGCTTCTAACACTGTTTGAAACCACTGAACCAAAAACAATATTTTACCTAAAATGTCCGCAACATCAAGTAATGACGGAACGACCAACGTACTAATACTAGAAATGTCACTGAAAATCTTGTCCACGACAAAACTATCAAACAAACACCACATGCAGATTGATGGTAAACGATGTAAGAAAATGACTAATTCGTTGTTGAGAAAACCTGTAAGAAATACAGAAGATGGGCCCTTTCGAGAAGCCAGTCGAAACTGACAACAAAAAGAAAATTTGAAAACAAAGACAAAATAAAAAGACATGAGGCGTTCTATCTAACATTTTATAACAATTAAACTTAAATTTTCATAAATTGTCTTATATCCACATTTATATAAAATCACATCATGATTATAGATTTATAGTAGAAAGGTTAAATAAAATACTAGTTAAGTTGTTAAAGTATTTTATTTTTATTTTCCCTAATGTCATTTTATTAAATAAAATTGATTAAATATTAATCACATCGATACCCAACGATCATGGGTCCTCCCACATGTGATATGTAGGAAAGTTAGGGTATTACTTATCCATATATAATCTATATTATATTATAAAATATTTAAACTAAAGTTTTAAAAACTATTTTTTTTATGTATGTTATCAAATATTATTTATTAAGACATATTACTTAAAATTCAAAGTTACAGTTAAATGGTATATTAGTACAACTTTTTAAAAGTGCATGTTTAAATTCATACAATTAATTGATAAACATAATAAAAAACAAGATAAGCATCCCATTTTAAATATAAAGAATCTAATATAATTAGGATAATAATTGAATTACACAGAATACGTAATTATTATATTTATAAAAATATTACATTAAAACCTAAAATAAATCACAACGTTATTAAACCTAAATTAAATTATAAAAAAGATGAACTAAACAAATTATATGAAAAAAATGAGAACTTTTATATTGTTAATTTGATAATAATATCGATTTATTTAAAAAAAATTATATTATTTTAAATTTATATTTTATTCAAACATAAAGACATTATCGTTTTATCAAAACAATACAAAACTGTATTATAAAATCGACAAAACAAATAATAAAATAAAATACAAAAATCGAGATGTATCGTATGGAATTGTGCGAATACATTTCTAATTAACTTTAAAAAATTAATTTTATAAAATATGCAAAATGGAAATAGTAACAAGAAAAATATACATAATAAAATAAATTATATTTTGATGCAATTATTAACTAATTACTAGAAACGTAGTCGCGCAATACAGTGAGATACATCACGATTTTAATGTTTCATTTTATTTTTTTGTTAATTTACAGTACGATTTTGGATGATTTTGAGAAAGTGATAATGAATTTTTTATAAATTTGTTTAATTTAGGCTTAAATAATGTTTTTTATATAAAAAAAATTAAGTATTTTATTAGAATTCAATGATTATCTTATATATTTTAATGACATCTAGAAAAAAAAACCAATTACATATTTAATAATATAATTAAAACAAAATTATAGTAATATAATATATATTAATTAATAATGATACATGGAAATGTCTGCATAAAAGGAAAGACTTGCACATACCAAATTGATGGGTGTTAGAAGTCTGCAGTAGTAATATGTATCTTGTGCTTTGATACTTGTAAGTTAAGAGATTTTTAAAATCTTGCATAAAATGATGGTACCTTGTACCTAATAATTTGTATTTAAGAGGTTTTTATTCATACTTTATAATATAATATAGATATGTATATATTTATATCAATATTGGAATATATTACTTGGGTGATACGCAATACGTAAGTGCGTAGAGCTCACTTCTATACCAATAAAGTGTTAGATTTACACTTAGGATCCACGTGCCCATGCTCATGCATGTGTGCTTTATTGCTTTTTTTTTTTCCTTTTCATTCTCATTTTATTTCGCCGAAAATACGAGAACAATCAAGAATGTTTTATGTGTCTATATTCATAAAAGGATATTTCTATGATTAATGTTATAAAAAATTCATGTTTACATTAATAATGAATATAAATAGATGATATGCTCTCGATGCTTCTGAGTTGTCAATGAAAATGAAGTTTTTAACGAAACCTTCTCAATATAATAATAATTAAATAATTTTATATTATTTTTTAAAAAATAGCTTTTTTTAGCAATTGCTAACCTACTCTTTATCGTTTATTTTAAACTTACAAAATTTCAAATTTTGAAATATTATTATTATTATTTTTATTTTTATATTCCCACCCAACCCTCACCCCACCCCCACATGCATGTTCAGGTCTTTGAAGTAAAGAGTTTGTTGGTTCTGTCAACAAATCCAGCTTTCTTCTTGTTTAATCTTCCACCCACGTTATAATTCCTAACAACTTTAGTCAATCTTCGGTAAAGAATCATTTATAGAAAAACTAATTTTAATATTTTTAAATAAATTATTTATTTATTTTTCATTATATTCTTTCTTTTCTATTTTTGGAAAAAAGAAAAATTAATAACGAAAAACCATGGTATAATTTTATGGGGCCTTTAGCCAATACAATAGCTTTAGTGGGCCTTTGCGGCCCAATAATTGACTCATAATACTTTTGGGTCAACTCCTAGAGCATTATTATATAAAATATCATGGCACAAATTATTTATATTAAAAATACAATTTTTACAGGTTTCATTGTAAAATTATTTATTTTCTCATAACTATTAAATCTATAAATAATAGTATCACATAGTAATTAAACTGTCTTTGGGCGTAAAGCAGTTCACCCAGAATTTTTGCTGAGTGGGTGCATCTTTAAGGTGGATTAGAGGTTTACAAAGTCGTCCGATGTGTTTTTAACCGAATTCTACCTTTTCAAGAGATTTTTTAAAGTTTTTATGGTTGATTTTGAGTATTCAAGTTTTTTGGTTGATTTCGAGAGAGTTTTTCGTGTTTATGATTGATGTTACTGGTATTTTTTTAATATCCGGAGCACCCCACAAAGTTTAAAGGATGCACTTTTCATAAACCAAAAAAATTATTCTTGCGAAAATAAGTTGAGCGGGTACACCGGACCCCGATTGGGGCTTCATAGGTCCGCTCCTGTGGGCGTAATGTCGAAACAATATCTCGTGTTAATAAGTAACTATAATATGTATTTCAACTTACCTTAATGCGATTTTTAGAAAAACAAAATAACTACGAAATGATAAAAGCATTTCAGTGCATAAGAGTTGGGGACATACAGAATCTTTGAACTATTTAAATGGGAAAACAAACAATATCAATGATATTGTACTTTTTCTTCTTGAATTGCTTTGGTTTATGGGTTTTACAAACATATAGAATTGGACCCATAACGCTTTTCAAGTAAGGATACAAAATAATTGACATAATTAAAATAAAATAAATATTAATTGTAAAAATTATGGTTTTGTGAAAAATGATGTATAAGGGGTTTTTTACAACATTTAAATAGTTTTTTTTCCTGCTGTAATAAAAATTGGAAAAAAAAAGCCAAATGTATATTAACATGTGACTTATAATATCACATGTAATTACACTACCAATAAATTATAACAATTTTTGTTAACTTAAGGAAACACATATCAATTTAAAGTTGATATACCTTTAAAGCCCCTAAAAACTTCTATATTGTGACAAGTAGATTGACAAGTAACACTTGCACCCGAGACCTTGTATGTAATTAAACAACACTTGCAGACAGTTATTTATAGAAATACAAATCGCATTTAGATGTCTAAACATAAAATCCCAACTATATTGCAAGTGATTATAGTTCATTCGAGAGGCAAATGTCACATCTATCATGTTTTTATATTACCCTTCAAACTAATAATTTGTGAAGGATAAAAGTAAAAATGGTATGATCTCTTTCGATTTAACAAGACGGTTGATTTGGGTACCCTTTTTTTCCGTCAATTCACTAATATAAATGTATTAAAAAAATCACAAGATCGTTGATATGATTATAATTTCTGAACATCACTATTTAATTTCCTCAAGAACAAATCTTGGAATTATTGAAATCTTTATAAAATAATGTCTTGAAAACTTCAAGCGTCAAGAAGATGAATATATGGTCCCTTAATTCGAATTTAGAAGTTAGCGAAGCTACAATGTCTTTTAAAACATATACTTTTAGAAAAATAATACTTAATCTGCTTTGAATTCTACGACCTCTTTTCAGTATGAAAATTACTTACTTGTGAACACTTTTTGTAAACCTCCTTTTGAATCCCATTGCCGGTTGAGCATTTATACAAGGCTAAGGTCGCGTTT
The DNA here is from genome assembly GCA_954870635.1 of Arctium minus. Lineage (NCBI taxonomy): Eukaryota > Viridiplantae > Streptophyta > Magnoliopsida > Asterales > Asteraceae > Arctium > Arctium minus. The sequence goes on from OX941096.1 coordinate 47,858,759, forward strand.
GGTTTGCGGGATTGGAATGGATGTGGAGGGATTTGATCCATTCCAATCCCGTGTTTGATTTGCAGGAAAGAATTTCGTTGACCGGATTTGAAATCCCTTGACCATTTTAAAATCCCTTACCTGATGGATTTCAAAATCCCTTGCAATTGGCATGGATTTGAAATCCCCCCAAATCCAAATCCCTCCTTGAAATTCAATTCATTCCCGCAAATCAAACGCGCCATAAGTTTCATGAATAAACATAAATGCATCATTAAATATGATAAAAGCTTTATTTTCTCAAAATTTCCTTTATTCTTCTTAAAATATCGTATGAATAATGTTAAAAGGATTATTGTATCCCTAAAACATGTATTAGAAAATTTTTAAATCTTTTTATTGTCACAATTCACTGCAATGTTGAAGGTGTTGGACAATTTTCATCGGACATTCTTCAATAAAAGTTACAACCGTCGAAAATCCATTAGTAAAAGTTTGTCGCTTGTTTCGTGGTTAAAATATCATAATCATCCCTTGTACTTTATTTTCTACAAAATTTGAGGTGTTACAATTGAGTTGTGACTGCTTTGGTTTTATGACAAGAAATTTTGAAACGTGTTTTTGTCATAAAAACCAATCACGTTTTAAAACATGTGATGTCGTAACACTCCTCTATCTTAATCTGGAAAATGGACCTATAGGTACGTGCTACATTTTTCTATAAATTTTTACAGAAATGGTTAAAGTCCATTATTACAAGGAAATAAAAGTGTACAAAACCATTTGGATCAATCTTTTAAAAAATTCATACAATCAACAACAAATGAATACAAGGAAGCAAGGCTAATATACATTGTCAATTACACCCTTGAGTTACATGCATACCTTTAAGCTGAAACCGAATGAATACATAAATTGAAGCTTAAATATACATATTTTCCTGTTTAATGTGAAAACATCAATTTATACACATTTACGTGCACGATACATGAGACATGGGTTGGTTCGATCATGAATTTGGTATAGCTTGATATAGTATATATTTTCATGATCAAAAGATAGGGCTTGGGCCTCTTGGGTTCTATTGGATCCAAACCCAACTTAGCTCAGTTCAAATCTATTTATTATTTTTAATTTTAATTAATTCTGGATTTATGGAAAAACATTCGAGAAAAAGGTTAGTTTTGGCCATGGATGGAAAGGTGTAAATACTTCTACAACTTCAATTTTTTTCCTACCAATTTTCCTTATCTTCTTCGTTCATTCCATTACTAATTTCAGGAAAACATACAATCAATTCAACATGAATAAATTCAAGTGCATGAATTCGATCAGATAGTTAAATCCTCAAGACGACGTCTACAACTATACACTTGTAAAGACGAAATTTCGTCGTAGGACATTGCTTGGCAATCCCCTATTCCTTCTACACACAACCAATATCTCATTGGAAGTACATCATCAAGTCAATGATTTCTTCTTAATCTACTTGGTGCATTTGATTTTTGTTGTTATTTATATGTAAATATTAGAACAAATTTAGATTGTTTCTAACTTGAACATATGTGAAATATGTGAAAGTATGCTTTTAAAGAGGTTCAAGGTATAATCCATAAAACAATCTACCGATAGCTCATCCACGTATGTGAATGCAAATCAGAGCACTATCATTATACACGACTAAATGAAAGACTTTTACCTACAGAAAATTTCCTCGAAAATTCGTACGTAGTTAAAGGGGTGATTCGGCACAAAAGTTGGTGGGAGATGCAAATCAGTGACAGATAACCCAAGGATTTTATGGGTCATCTTTGGGTAATCACCAGAATTGTTGGCATTTTGCGGGTGATCCGACGGTAATTTCCTTGGGAAAGGTGGGCAGGGCAGGGTTGGTGGGTGGTGTGGTTGGGCAAACTGGGTGGGTTGGGTTGGTGTGGGGTTAGATGTGACTACGACGGTTGTGGCATAGTGGTCGAGGTCGAGACGAGGATGGGGGCAGTGGTGGGTGGAGGTTGTTGTCATCGTCACGGTTACCACCCGAAACAAAGATGGAGATTCCAATTATTTTGAGAGATTTCATTCTAATTCCTATCAACCAAACGTGTGGTCAAATTCCACCAAATTTCATTCCAATTCATTCAAAGTCAAATTCCTTTGATCGATTCCAATTCCACCAAATTCCATTCTGCACACCAAGCGCCAATAAGAGATGCAAATGGTCTTTTAAGTCTTGTGGCCTCAAGGGGTTTTTACAATAGGCCATTGCTAGCTATTTCATCCTCTTTAGGTTAAATTATAACATTGAAGTTTTTTTTTTTGTAAAAATGCCATTTGATACTGTTTGTAAGTACAAAGTTTATAAAGAACAGTTCAAATAATAATATATAGAAGATGTGTTCATTTAGAATCACTATTTTTAGAAGTGTCAAGAAAAAACAGTAGTTCCATTTTTTCACATTTTATCAACATTAAACCATTAATTGAGCAAATGATTCAATAATTAATATTTATGTAAATAACGATGTTTCATTAAAATTAAAAAACCAACTCCGAACAAGTTGGCCTATTTTTTTACAATAACAAGAGTACGTAGTTATCGGCTTCATATGCTTCCACTCATTTATCAATTTGTATCTTATTTGATAATTTATTTATTTATTTATTTTTATTTTTTCTGATTATACCAAGATAAAGATCTAAAGATAAGACTGGATTCGAATAATTTATTCAAACCATTAAATTAATTTGATCTAACATATATGAATAAAAATGTCACAATTATTTTTTCTTGAAGGAAAATAAGTTTTCTCCTATTTTTCAATCAAAAATCGGCAAAATATATTTAAAAGTGGAGTCAAACAAATTACACAAAAAAGGATCAATTTTTATTTAATTTAACATCCATATTGATATAATTTTAATTCATTTTTCTTAATTTTTAATTATGTAGATTTTTTACTAAAATTTATTTTAATAAATTCAAAATTTATAGTATATATAATAATAAATTTTAAATCTTTTAATTAACATATTATATTATTTAATTTTTCTTTACTGTATTGTTTGTACTAATTCACATATTATATTATTATAAAATTGTTTTAATTATATTATGAAATATTGTATTTTTTCAAGATGTCATTTTTGGTCATTTTACATGTTTATCGGCTAGTTTTTGTCAAACGTGACTTATATATCAGTTAGCTTATCAATCAACAGCTAGACTTGGCAAACGTGTCGGGTTCAAAGTTAAACGGGTTGACAGTGTCTAATCATAACCCGGTCCGTTTAATAAACGGGTCAAAAAATCCCAACCCTAACCCGACCCGCCTAACCCGACACGATCCGCCTAACCCGTTTAACATTTATAAAACTAAAAAATCGAAAATTCACAAAAAAGTACAAATACAAAATTCAAATGAAAGCAATAGAAATCCAAATTTTATAGTTCTAACTTATAAGTTCTAACAAAATCTAAAACATTAAAAATTCAAAGTATTAACAAGAAAACTTATTATATATATATATATATATATATATGTATATAATAAACGGGTTATTCGGGTCATTTTCGAGTTGAAATTTTTGACCCTGACCTTACCCGTTTAATTTTTGTACCGTGTCGTGTCAACCAATTTATTTAAACGGGTTGAAATGTATTACCCAAACCCGTTTATTTCGTGTCGGGTTAGCGTGTCGTGTCAAATTTTGCCAGGTCTATCAACAACTAGTTTATCAATCATTGGTTAACTTATCAGCTAGTTTGTCAAACATAGCCCAAACAATACTTAGGTGTTGTTCGGTTCGTTTTCTGGTAAGACCTGAATGGATATAGTTGTCTGTCTGGATATAGTTGTCTGTATGTTAACAGAAAAGTTGTTTTTCGGTTAGTATGTTGAATAAACAGTCTGAATGTCAGAAATGACCATTTTACCCCCAGTCTTTATTTTTGTCTGAATAAAATAGTTGTTTAATAAAAATATGGAATAAATGACTTATAATTATTAAAAAAATAATTTAAAAGTTTTCTAAATAAAAACAACTTGATTAAACATAATAATATGAATTCAATGTTGTAAGCAAAACAACATTAATAAGTACTTATAATAGGAACAAGTCAACATCATAAGTTTGGATACATTTAAAAATTTCAAACATTTCAAACTAGTCCATTTGCAATTTGATCACGCAAATTAGCCATATATTGTGTGCTACTAGCACCCCATTGTGATCCATCTATTTACGCTTCTCCACTTCCAACGTCTTCTTCTTCATTGGTGAAAATGGTGTCTTCATTGCACTCCATAAAAAGTTGATATTGGATATTACATTTTCTTATAAAGTTATGTATCGGAAAGCAAGCAATGACCACATTTCTTTGTTTTGTAAATGGAAAAGGAGCCATTTGCTTCAAGATTGGGAATCTAGCTTTCAAGACACCATAGGCACGCTCAATGACATTTCGAAGTTGTGCATGCGCATGATTGAACTTCTCTTCTTTAGTTAAAGCACGTCTACGTCGATAATCTGCGAACCAATACCTTGTGTTACGATACGGAGCTAAAAATCCACGAGCATTGGAATATGCAGCATCACAAAGATAATATTTATCTGCAAATCAAGCATCACAACATATACATTTGAAGAACATTATATAAGGATGCTACTGTGAACCAGAAAAAAGAACATATACATCTTCAAGAACATATATAACAAATCTACTGTGAAAAGAAATCAATCCCACATATCTACATTTTCAATATAACTTATGATACTGTGAACCAGAAAAAACAACATATACATCTTCAAGAACATATATAACAAATCTACTGTGAAAAGAAATCAATCCCACATATCTACATTTTCAATATAACTTATGCTATTGTGAACCAGAAAAAACAACATATACATCTTCAAGAACATATATAACAAATCTACTGTAAAAAGAAATCAATCCCACATATCTACATTTTCAACAAATCTACTGTGAAAAACAACATATGCAGTCGTGATGGGTTTAAACCAAAAAACGACATATGCAGTCGTGATGGGTTTAAACCAGAAAAACAACAAAGAAATTGTGATGGGTTTAAACCAGAAAAACAACAAAGAAATCCTCACCAAGATTAAACCAGATAAACAACAAAGAAATCGTAAGTGTAGTTGATGGGTTTAAACCACAAAATCGATGGGTTTAAACCCAAATAATCGATGTATACATTTGTGATTTTAGATCGATGTAGAGGAAAAGCAATCGATCCCACAAAATCGATGGGTTTAAACCACAAAATCGATGGGTTTAAACCCAAAACACAGGTGCCAACATTCGTGAGAGAGAACGATGGATAAGAAAGATACTTGTGTCTTCAATGGCGATGGAGAAGAAATGTACCAGTGTCTTCAATGGCGATGGAGGTTTTGGATTTTGGTCGGTTGTCTTTTAATAACAGGTTAGGTTTAATAAAGGGGAGTAGTTGGGAGTTGGGAGGGTAGATGAGGAAAGTAAAATATATTTAATGGCTGAGTGTGGAACACTTTATTTTTCTAGCTGATTCGGTCAGCCACCAGCTGACCGATTAAGCTGCTACCGAACAATGAGATATGGCTGACCGAATAAGCCATATCCCTTATTCAGCCAATTAAGCTGCTACCGAACAACCCCTTAGGCATTGTTTGGCAAAAATAAGTTAAGCTAACTTATAATCTAGATTATTTTTTGGATACATGTTTGGATGAACATAAGCTAGCTTATAAGTTAGCTTATAAGAACCACAAGGCTTGTGGCGTACTGGTTAAGGCCTGTGGGGGATGTGGTGGGATATCCCATCCACCCCGGGTTCGAATCCAGGCGTACGCAACCTGTGGCCACTGGGGTTTATCCAAGGCTGTCGCTTTAACAGTCAAAATTGCCAGGGATTAGTCTAGGTTTCTGCCTAGGATACCCTTTCAAAAAAAAGTTAGTTTATAAGCTAGTTTTTTACTAAGCTACTTGGAGTAGCTTATGAAAAGTTTTTTGTGACTTTTTCAATTATGTCCTCATTAATATTAATTATTATGTATTAATATTAATTATAAATAAATATTAATTATTAAAATTTAATTATTATTAATTAATTAATACTAGTAGTGTACCCGCGTAATGCGGCGGGATGTAAAAGGTTCATTGAGATGTCATAAAGCCTACTACATTTGTTCCTATGATAGATTGAAATATACATCCATCCAAGATGTTGTGTTAGCAACATTTGCAATCATCCGTAAAACACAAATTGTTTATGTCGACCGTGTATAAAACAAACCTTTTGCTATTGCATTTATGGGTGCAATGAATAAGATTCAAATTGACAACACGTCTATGTTGAACAATAAGAATCTTTTCATTGATTCCTTCTAAGGCAACATGTCAAAAAAAAAAAAATTAGCATTGATTCCTTCTTACCAATGAGACATAATTCAACATCCTATTACATCTTTCAAAACCCAATTCAAAATGAGTAAGCATCCTATTACATTTCAAATGATCCTAAAATATATTTTGAGGACGTAAATCCTATCAAACATAAACAAAAGATTGTGTATAATTAATAAGCTCAAGGTTGTAGCCATCTCTCCCACAAACTCCACTTGTTCCTTTAAAATATCTACATTTGGCAATACACAAAAGGAAGGTTAAACATCAAAAAGAAGGAAGCTTGATAAGTAACGATAAGTATTACAACTTCATAGTATTAGGTTTAACTTCAATGAGAAATTAGTTGAAATTAAAACAAATAGGTACCTCAAATGTTTTCTAATGGCAATTTTTTTACCGTAGTACACTTAAATTAGTTATCACCTTGTTTTAGTAAAGAGGAGCGAAGACGTGGATAGCAAAGGCTTCAAGCAATAGCTATTCCACATAAGAATATTGTAAAAACCAATGACATCCACATTATCATTGATAATCTGCATCAATTGAAGCTAATATTTCCAAATTTGTTACACCCATTGATCTACTATTTATTACTAAAAAAATAGTTAACCAAAAACACTCTCCAAATAATAAAGCTTCAAGCAATAGCTATTTAACCAACTGATTGCTTTGTTTTTACCTCTATTATTATATGCCTTTTGCATGTTCCCTCTTGTCTCAAATCTTCCTTCACCTAATATAACAAACGTTAAAATGGGTAAGCTTCATTTGTTAAAAAAACACACTTGACAAAAAATGAATTTGAACAAAAACATATATTAATTTGATATTTACTTTTTAGTAAACGATATGACCCCCCCCCCCCCCAATCATATGGCTTCTTCTGTTCTCTCCCTCTACCAAATAAATCAATATAAAAAAAACTGGGAAATTTACAGAGTTAGAAGTAGTAGATCCTCAAAATCTTGCAATTCTCGAATTAGGTACAATGAAAACAAAAACCTAACATAGACTTAAACCAAATGGATTTTCTCATCCACATTACAGAAATATTTGTATTACTATATTTAGCAAACAAACAAGGGTTTGGACTTCTTCAAAACCACAAAGCTTGCAAATAAATTACTATATAAATATGATTTCAGCTTTAAATTAATATTTAAAATTCCTCAAAACAACAAACTTGCACATAACCACATACCTGCACAAGACCACAAGGTTGCAGCACGTTTGAACTTCCTCAAAACCAGACTTTCCAGGAGAACTTTTTTGGCTGTTTGCTTTGTTGATGTCATGTCTGGCATGCTGTCCCCTTCCATTCTTACTCTGCATACAAGACCAAATCAAATAACAATTAAGACATGCAAATCAAGTTATCCGTTGGGCTAAAAGCTTTAAGTTATACTCCCTCTAATCAAAGAAAAGTTCATGCTCCTTAAGGGCCTGCCCCATCAAAAATAGACTATTTTTGTACTATAACTAATTACAAAGAATGTGATCACCTTTTCACATGTTTAAGCTATCAAAGGTAAATAAGACCTATACTGCATTCAATGAACACTAAAATGATTTTGAAGCCAAAGTTCAGTGACACAACTTGCAAGTGAAGAAGTATGGTAGAAACTTTAGCAGCTACTCGTCTTAACTCGAAATACAAGTTATAATGCTAAGAAAAAATAGATACCAAATGGTCCTGTTGATAAGAATTTGTAAAGATCTGAATAAAAGGTAAACCAAGACCAACCAGAGGGGTAAAATATCTCTAATTTCTGTCTCAACGTAAAAACAACATCTACAGATGATACCAACCAGAGGGGTAAAATCCATTAAAAAACACACACTCATAATCTAATTTTTGATGGATGATATTGATCCTAGTCAATTACTATTCATTCAATTTTGAACAAAAATGAATCAAAATATGCAATTAAATTAGGTTAAGCCAATCTCAAACTCAATATCAATTTTAATGAACTCAATAGCAAAAACCTGAATTCACACTCACAGGTAAGGCATTTCAATATCCTGGAGGAGTGGTAAGACATGTCAGTAGCCCTCCTGTCAACCTGTAAAGTGGCGAAAATGATTAGATATCACAGGGTTGTGAACCAAAGTAACTAACAAACATTTAGGTAAGCAAGTGAAAATGTTTACAGTAGATGAAAAACCTTACTTGAATGTTGAATTGCAAGAAAGATTTCGATAGCAGTTCCCTGAAAACAAAACCCAAAATCACGAGTACCAAAAACCTTGTATCTTTAAACTTCCAAAGCGGGTTCACAAAAAATTACCAGTGATATCTCTGTTGCTGCCGTAAAACCCTGGTTCATGAAAAGATTCAGGTTCACAAAAGATTCAGTTCATTACTAAGGTGAGAGAGAGAGAGAGAGAGAGAGATAAAACCCTGATTTTGAAATTGAAATTAGGTACAACTTGGAGAATCGAACCTCTTTCATTCATACAGGATTTGAATATTGAGTTGAAGAGTCAATTTTGGATGTACAAATGTTGCAGGTTGACCGAATCGAGATGAATGATGAAGAAATCGTATAAGAAGAAACGACCAGATAGTACGAATCGTTACCCGACATCTCGAACCGTCGTCTTGGGGCGTGTGAATCGTCCTCTTGAAGCGATGAATCATAGTGTTGGAGGTTGTTCTTGATAGAATCGTCCGATAGAGGAGAAGAGTCGTATTGGGATGATAATCTGTAGATGGAGAAAGAGTAGGTCGATTCTTACCTCTTAATGTTGAAGATGGAGAAATTCGAACTCAAAATCAAAAAATGTGCACAATTGATCAATGATTTTGGTGGAACCCAAAGAATTATAGGACAGATTTTGAGCGGCACCATGGCTCCTCTACTATTTGAATTCGATGGGAGCATGAATCGCCATTTCGGGGAATGAATAGTCACTCTGGGAACCGAAGCCATGAGAACGTGCGTGTATAGGATCGTGCGTGTCTTGGGAAGATGATTTTATCAGGAGTGTTAAGATATAGCATGTGTAAGTTGTACATCACACATTAAATGGTTGTAATTAAGAGATTGTGCAGAAAACACTTGTACATTGTGCAATAAAAAGTGTTTTTAAGAGATTTTGAATTATTAAATTTTAATTATTTAGAATTATTGTTAATTATACCAAGTATTTTTATATTATTTATCTAATATTAATCAATATATTTTATTTATCAATTACTATTATTTTTTTAATTACTATTCGATTATTTTTTTCATATCGTATGTAACGGTTATTTAAAATTATAAATTAATGTAGATTTTTTTCTAAAGTTTGTTTTAACAAGTTCAAAATTTATAGTATATGTATATAATAATAAATTTTAAATTCTTTTAATTAACATATTATATTATTTAATTTTCATTTACTACATTGTTTGTATTAATTAACATAGAATATTACTATAAACTTGTTTTAATTATATTATGAGTAAATTATGTTTTTAGTCCCTGTGGTTTGTTAAAAATTTCTATTTTCATCCTTATGGTTTTGAAATTACAAATTTCAACCCTATGGTTTATAATTCATTACTTTTTTCGTTCTTATGATTTAAATTTTATTGCTTTCTTCATCCTTATGGTTTACAACTCATTTTTATTTTAGTCCTTCATACTTAAAAGTAGTGTTTTGCCCTTAGGGACGAAAATAGAAATGAATTGTCAACCATAAGGACTAAAACCGAAATTTCAAAACCACGAGAACGAAATCCACAATTTTTAACAAACCACATGGATGAAAAACGTAATTTACTTTTACATTATTAATTGTAATTGATTATTTTTTCAAAATATATTTTTTGGTCATTTTACATGTTTATAAGCTAGTTTTTGCTAAACGTGACTTATTCATCAACTAGCTTATCAGTCACCAGCTATCTTATCAGTTTCCAGCTAGATTATCAGCTAGTTTGTCAAACGTAGCCTTAATGTATAAAAAGTGGTTTTTAATACTTTGTATAAGATGTTTTATAATATAGTATAGAATTATAGATATATATAGAGTCTCAAATACAACCATGTAATTGTCACAAACCAAATTTGGGACCTTGATTTTGTTTATTTTGAAATCTAAAGAAAAGTTACTATATCAGTTAAGGATGAGGTTTGAGTAAATTTAGTAACTGATTTAATCTATACCGTTGATTATCTACACAAACGATTGAGATTGACTTGTATGGTTTGTAACAATTGGATGGTTTGTATTTTAAACTCCTATATATATATATATATATATATATATATATATATATATATATATATATATATATATATATATATATATATATATATATAGGGAGGTTCATTTGTTAACCATAAAATTGTTGTTAACTTTGTGAACCTAAACCAACCAATAGAATTGCAACTTGATGTGTTGTTTTGATTCTAGGGAAAATCGCATCAAAATGGAACCAACTTTGCTTTGATTTCTTGTAACACCCGGAAATTCTCAAGGTAAGTATTTGTTCCCTTAATGCATTAATTGTGCCTATGTGAGAATATGAGTGTTTATGCCAAAAATCTCCCAAGGAAAATTTAAGGTAAATGTGAGGCTTGATCCAACCAAAGAAAGTAGCTTTAATAATCGTACGACAATAATAAAAATGGAATAAACGAGACAAGAGAATTGGTGACACGAAAAACCCCTAAAATGGGTAAAAACCGCGGACGAGTATGAGTCGTCGTTCACTATGGACGTCAACCAGGGACGTCGTCCTTGTTAACATAAGTGTTACAAGTGAAATGTAATGTAAAACAATACAATAAAGTAAAGTTGGTCGTTCGTCGTGTATAATTAAACTTCGGTCGTGCGTCGCGTAACAAATAGTAGTAGGCTTTGTGAATTTCGAGAGAGACTGAGCGAACTGGAGAGCGTAATTTGTGAGCTTCTAAGGTCTGAGAATCAGATGTCCAAATGTGAGGTTCCATCTTCATATTTATACTCCAATTGTCAGTTATCAAGTCTTGAATGCGTATCTTCAATAAAGTAGCCGTTTTGCCATTGATGATAGCGTCCGTTATGTTTGTTGCTATTGATGATGATTTCCGTTATAATGAATGTCTTTGAATCCTACATTAAACATGATATAAAGTATGTTGTAGTTTTAGTAACTGAAATTCTGTCGTACGATTAACTTCATCGGACGAATATCTATTCATTTAATCAAGGTCGCCTTAAGGATGGGCGTCAATTGTATCTGGTCGCACGACAATGGAATTTTTACCTAAACAGTTTGCCCCCAAATTTAAAATTCAAGCGGCAAATTTTTGAATTTTAAATTTAAAAATCATGACACGTGTTATAAAAGAAAACGCGGGTAGTTCGAATGAAATCAAATCGGTTCATTTCCAACTAAATAATGACGTCACTTCCAACGGAATACGTAATTTGACAGCTAATGAAGGACAGGTGTCATGCATTCGGGGAATACACTCAAGTGGTTCGTCTGGTACGGATGACGCGTGTCAATTGACGATTGGCGAATTCGATTATTTGGCGATTCAGTTTCCAATTTACAGTATAAATAGAGATTATCCTAATCTTTTCCTTTTTTACACTTACCTTTTTTAAAGAACATGCATCTCCGGCGAGATTTACTTCCCGTGCGACCAGAATCCCTTCCATTCTAAATTCGAGGTTTAGAACACTATTTAAGGTACAATTTTCGTTCTTCCTTCCGTGTCGATTTATGCATAAGAAATCCATAGCTAGAAAACCTAGGAAAGCTTGGGATATTCTTAGCTACTGGCGTGCAACCTTAAATATCCCGGACTTCCAGATGTCGAGCGAACCTCTGAGCTTATTTAGGGAGGAAGAACATATAGATTACTTTAAGAGTTTGGCTAAGCTTCCAGATGAGATAAATTTAGTGTCGCCGGAAGATTTAAAGCCAGATGAAGTTCCGAAGGGATATTGTGTTCTATATGAATATCCCTTTAAGATAGGTTTTTCTTGGCCCTTTAGCCATTTGGTCAGGGCATTTTTAGATGCATTTGACCTGAGGCCTGGACAATTAATGCCTCAATTCTGGCGGATTGTCCAGGTGATCGATCATCTTACGGCTGAATGGGAGGTACCGTTCAATGTGAACGACCTCTTGACAGCCTATAGTGTTCGACCAGACAATTATCATAGGTATAGTCTGTTTCCACGTTCGAAGGGGGATAATGTACTGATACTTAACACCACGGTGAATGATCGTGGGTGGAAACGTCAGTATGTTTTTCTTCAAGTGGCGTCTGTAAATGACGAAGACAGCCAATGGTTGTCGTCAGGATGGAACGAATCGGGTAGGTTTATTTATTTTTGTCGTGTGTTTTTGTCGTGCGTTTATTCTGACGTCTTTCTACGTTTTTGTCGTGCGTTTATTCTGACGTCTTTCTTTGTTTGACAGTGATAGACTTCAACAGAGTAAAGCCAAGGAGTGATTCTCTCGACAAGGTTCAGAGAATCTTAGATAGAAGTATTACTGATCGCTCGTTTTCCCCTCGATCGAACGACGAAGGAGACGAGGCCGTTTTTGTAGCTGAGGTGACGTCTGTCGAGGGTTCTCCTAAAGAAGTAGAGAATATAGAAGAGAAGGAGAGGGAAGAAGAGAGAGAAGAAGACATGACTGGTAAGTCGCTTGACCATACCTTTTTCTTGTATGTCGTACGTCTTTTTATTTTTAACTTGCTCTCTTTTTTCAGAAGACGCAACTGTAAAGTCTGCCGCCGCTAAGCGAGCCGAGCAACTGGAGCTCGCTCGTCAAGGGAGGGAAAAAGCGAGGAAAATATCTGCCCCTTCTATGGGGGTGGATCCAAGACGTGTTCGAGGCAAGCCTCGATCTTCACCCAAGAAGACGGGCGATGCCACTCTGTCCTCCCTTTCAGGGGCGACATTAGTGAAGGACACCGCTGCTGGGGTCGAGCTTGGAGGCTCGACTCAGGTGATGAAGGACACTCTAATGTCAGGGGTGTCGGGTGTTAATAAGCCTTTCCTTGCACCTTCTTCCTCCTCCAAGGGTGAGGAGAAGAACAAGGAAAAAATGGGAGATACGACTTTTAAAGTCACTCTCCCTTCTGACTTTATGGCAAATGACGTCTTCAAGAGGGACGTCATTTTTCCACACTTGGGAAAATTCCTTCTCCCGACCTTCTATGACCGATACAAGGAGTCTCGGGTCGAGGACACGGGGGCGCATGTTGTTGGTCTTTCCTTCATGGTACGTCTTACTTATTCCTTACTCCCTTCATTATATTTTTTTTGTTAACCCTTTCTTTGCTGTCATGCAAGCTTTTCACGCCTGTCTGAGCTTCTTCGCTCAGATGGAAGGTCTTAGGATGTCCTTCCCTGAAGTCAAGAAAAGGGCCGATGAGGCTCTTGAAAGGGAGAAAGTCGCCTTGGAGGCTGTGGAAGCCGAGAAAGCAAAGGTCGAGGGCCTTAAGTCTGAGTTCTCTGATGCCCGAAGTCTACTAAAGATTTCGGATCGTGAGAAGGTTAAGCTTAGGGATCATATCCTTGAGCTTGAGGCGTCGTTGACCAGATTGGAGGTCGAGAAGATTAAAGCCGCCACTGCTGCTGCTACTTCTGTTGATGAAGTCGCATCCCTCAAAAAGAGGGTCGATGAGCTGGAAGGCGACGTCAAGGACCTGGAGACTGAGAATAGGCAAATCGAAGCCTTTTCTCGCTTCACGGCTCGGGCTGCCTTGATGAGGCGTCATTTGACTGGGAAAAATCCTATGGCGTCGGCCGCTAAAGAGCTCAAAACTTATCTTGACACCGTAGGAACTGAAAGGGACCTCGATGAGGATGATGACCTGGAGGGGAGCGACGACGGAAAAGAAGCGGCAACAGTAGAGACCGACGTCGTGCAGGAACAACTTGATGTTCCTCCTTCTTAGCTTATTTTCCTTTAGTTTTACCATTAAGGGTCGGTCGTCTGTGGTCGTCCTTTATATTTGTAACTTTGACATTTAATGAAAAAAGTCTCTTTTGCGTATCGACGTTTATTCTTTGTTCTTATAATTAGTCGTACGTCAAATAGTTTAAGCAGATGGATAACTATATCATACCAAACATTCGACCACACTATCAATTATAAAGAAATCAATTAAAACTTTTGATCGACCTTGGGTAATTGGTAATAATGGTTCTTGGTTCTAAGTATTGAATATCAAATGCAGAATTTAACCTTTATCACCCATTAAGATCAAACATATACGTGTGATCACATGAGTTTTACTTGGCACAAAGAAAATAAGTCGTGCGTCCCTGCGAAAAACAACATTAGGGGGTGGTCGTTGGTTTGACCAACGACCCTCCGATGCTTAAGTCAGTAATCTTTCTTGAAAAATAATCGAAGGAAATAAATATAAAATTTAAAAGAAGTACCTTTTTAAATGAACTGCATTCCAGCTTCGTGGGATATCTCGACCGTCGAGAGTTTGAATTTTGTAAGCTCCCTTACCCACGATGCTCGAGATTTGATAAGGACCTTCCCACTTAGTGGAAAGCTTACCTGTATTGACCTCTTGAGTATTTTGAAATACTCGACGTAGAACGTAATCACCTTCTTGAAAAACTTTGATCTGGACATTTTTGTTGAAATGTCGCTCGACCACTTGTTTCTGTGCTGCCAAGCGAATATGCGCAGCTTCTCGAAGCTCTTCTAAAGCGTCGAGGTCATAACTTAGGTCGACCAAGTTATGCTCAACGGACGTATGCCTTGAAGTCGGTAGTCGAACCTCAATCGGTAATACAACTTCACATCCATAGACTAAGGAAAAAGGAGTTTGTCCTGTGGACGTACGAGGTGTCGTACGATTAGCCCATAGAACGGAAGGCAATTCTTCCACCCACCTCCCCTTGGCAGCTTTGAGTCTTTTCTTGATTGAATTGATGATAGTTTTATTGCTCAACTCGGCTAAACCATTCGATTGTGGATATCGAGGCGTTGATGTTACCAACTTGATGTTCCTTTCTTCACAAAATCTTTGCGTTTGATCACTGATGAATTGTGTCCCGTTGTCGCACGTTATTTCAGATGGAATTCCAAACCTACAAATAATGTTAGTTTGGATAAAAGAAACGACTTCTTTATCCCGAACTTGGGAGAAAGCCGCTGATTCAACCCACTTAGAGAAATAATCTGTTAAAACTAAAAGAAACACTTTTTGCTCAGGGGCAGGTGGTAGTTTTCCAACAATGTCCATTCCCCATTTCATAAAGGGCCATGGGATCAAAGTCGAGTGTAAGGGTTCAGAGGGTTTATGAGACATACCTGCGTGTTTTTGACATGCGTCGCACGACTGTACATACCTGATCGCATCTTGCCTTAATGTCGGCCAATAATAACCTTGTCGTGATATCCGGTTGGCTAGACTGCGGCTTCCTGAGTGATTTCCACATTCACCATCGTGCATATCTTGTAAGATTTTCTGGACTTGCGTCTTGTTGGTGATACATCGCAAATTCAGACCAGTCGACGATCTTCGATATAATTGTCCTCTGATCATAACATACCTTGATGCTTTAAATCTAATTTTTCTTGCTTCCATTTTGTCATCAAGCAGTTGATCGTTTTCCAAATAATTTTTAATATCATCCGACCAGGAGTTTTCTTCCTCAATTGGTGCGACCAGAGTATTACCGTCGTCTTTGATTGTTGGTGTTGCAAGATGGACTATTGGGATATTGTTGAATGTCGTTTGACTAAGTGCTGATCCCAAGTTGGCTAATGCGTCAGCTTGAGTGTTCTGATCTCTTGGTACCTGTTCGACTATGAAGCGACTGAACTTCTTTGCCTCTTCCTTTACTATTTTATGATAAGCAATCATCCTTGAATCTTTTACTGCAAATTCTCCATTAACTTGGTTAACAACTAGGAACGAGTCCCTCCGAATATGTAGACATGTTGCCCCCAAGTCATAAGAAATTTTCATTCCTGCAATCAGTGCTTGTGGGGACTGTAGGAATACACTATTTTGCCCCCTTGTGGGGACTGTAGGACGACACCTAGGACTGTTCCTCGTATGTTTGACGAACCATCGACGTCGAGCGTCCAAATAGGTCGTGCAAAGTCGCCACAATTAACTCGTTGAACGTCATCGCTTCTTCTAGTTCTGGACTGAAATCTGTAACAAAATCTGCCAAGACCTGTGATTTGATCGCCGTCTTTGTCTTGAAATCCATATCATAATTGCTGAGGTAGATGCTCCATTTAGCTAGTCGTCCTGTTAATTCAGGTTTTCTTAACACAGACTTTAATGGAAAGTTAGTTACCACAGTTATAGGATGTGATTCAAAATAATGCCGTAACTTCTTAGCGGCCATGACTAACGAAAGCAAAAGTTTTTCTATAGATGAGTACCTTGTTTCAGCGTCTAGTAGAGTTTTACTTACATAGTAGATTGGCAATTGTCGTCCGACGGTTTCTCGTATAAGGACTGCACTTACCGAATTAATGCTGACGGCCAGGTAGAGTTGAAGAGCTTCACCTTTCTCAGGTTTAGAGAGGAAGGTAGGTGATGTCATGTATTTCTTGAGTTGTTGCAATGCCTCCTCGTGCTTATCAGTCCACTCGAACCCTTTATTTTTTCGCAGAACGTTGTAGAATAGGTGACATCTGTCGGACGGCCGAGAGATGAACCTGTTCAACGATGCTACACGTCCTGTTAGACGTTGGACTTCTTTAAAATTTCTGGGTGATTTGAGCTCGATAATTGCTTTAATTTGGTCTGGGTTAGCTTCGATTCCTCGTCGTGTGACCATATAACCAAGAAATTTGCCAGCTCTAACTCCAAAAGAACATTTTGTCGGATTCAACTTCATTTTGTATTCACGTAAAATGTCGAACGATTGCTTCAAATGTCCTATATGATCGTCCGTATGTTTTGATTTGACAAGCATGTCGTCAATGTATACTTCCATAGTGTCGCCCAAATGTTCTTTGAACATCATATTCACCAATCGTTGATACGTCGAACCTGCATTCTTAAGACCAAAAGGCATTACTTTATAACAATAAATACCTTTATCTGTCATGAAGGATGTTTTTTCCTGGTCGTCAGGATGCATCAATATCTGGTTATATCCAGAATATGCGTCCATAAAGGTGAGTAATTCATGTCCAGCTGTAGCGTCGACCATAGAATCGATGTGTGGTAATGGAAATGGATCTTTTGGACAAGCCTTATTAAGGTCTGTGAAATCAATGCAGACTCTCCATTTGCCAATTTTCTTTTGGACGACAACAACGTTGGAGAGCCAGTCTGGATATTTGACTTCTCGTATTTTTCCTGTTTTGAGTAAGTTATCAACTTCGTCGTTGATAACTTTATTTCTTTCAGGAGCGAATTTTCGTCTTTTGAACAGGCTTAAACGAGGGATCAACGTTGAGTTTATGAGAAATAATACTTGGATCGATGCCCACCATGTCTTCGTGCGTCCATGCGAAACAATCATTGTGATCCTGCAAAAAAGATATTAGTTTCTTTTTAAAAGAAGGGTCGAGCGTCGAACCTATGTAAACCATCTGGTCAGGCTTATCCTGGTTTAGGACGACAACTTCCAAGCGATAGTCGTCGTCAGTCCCAGGAACGTCCTGATTCTGTAATTGCTATACTGTCTGCTTTGGGGGCTTCAAAGAGACTTTGTAACATTCCCTAGCAACTTTTCTTTCGCCTTTGATCTCCTGTACCCCCCATTGCGTGGGGAATTTCAAGATTTGATGGTACGTCGAAGGTACAACTTTCATATCGTGGATCCATGGTCGCCCAAGGATGACGTTATAAGCTGATGAACAGTCGACGACGTTGAACTTCGTCTGTCTGTTGATTCCTTTAGCATATACTGGTAGTGTGATTTCCCCCATGGTGCTTGTCGTTCCTCCGTTGAATCCAACGAGTGTAGTCGAACGTCGTGTAATCTCGTATTTGTCGATTCCCATTGCTTTCACTGCATCAAAAAAGATAATGTTAGCTGAACTACCTCCGTCGACAAGTATCCTCTTGGTCAGACAATTTCCAATGCTCAATTGGATAATTAGTCCGTCATGGTGTTTCTGATGTACGTCGTCAAGGTCTGCTTGGTCGAACGTCAAGGGCATAGCTTCTAATTCTGCGTCCTCCTTGGGTCTTGCCTCCTTTGGAATTGGTCGGTCATCGGGACCGCGACTAGCATGTCTCTTAGCAGCTGAATATGTGGTCCCACAGACATCAGAGCCTCCGGTGATACAATTAATCACCTTGGCATGCTCTGGGGATGTGGGATGCACGTCCTTCTTTTCCGTCAATTCTTGTAAATAACCTTTCGAATTAAGTCAGGACAGTTCTTTCTTCAGGGCGATGCAATCATCTGTTACATGACCGAAGTCATTATGGAAATCGCACCATTTTGTTTTGTCTTTCTTATCACTGTCCTTATCGCTTTTCTTTGGCCATCGAACATTTTGTTGGAGTTGTTTCAGGGATGCGACGACGTCTTTGGCTGATCCAGGGAAACCATAAGATGACACCTTAGGATACTGGACAGATTTAGAAGTCGTCGGCCCTTTCTTTTCAAATCCGACGTTTGAAATCTGTCGGGAAGGCTCTGATCGAACGATTGGTTTCGGTTTGAAGTCTGGCTTTTTAACACCTAGACCTTTCCTGTCATTTGAATGTTTATTTCTGAAAACGAGGTCATCCTCAACCCTCATATGAGCAAGCGTCCTTGCTCGTACGTCTTCAAAGGTTTTCGGAGGATACTTCGTAAAGGTCGAGATACAACCCTGAACTATCATCCAGACCCCGTTTGTACGCTTCAATTGTTGTTTTCACGTCGAAATTTCGGATACTAATCATTTCTGCGTTGAACCGGTTAAAATTGTCCCGGATGGACTCTCCATTTTTCTGCACGACATAGTAAAGGTCGCTCGTTTGTTTTTCCATTTCTCGACTACTAGCGAATTGTTGAGAAAATTGATTCACTAATTCTGCAAAGGACCCGATAGTTTTGGGTTTGAGATTAATCAACCATTGTAACGCTGCTCCAGTCAAAGTTGCTCCAAAACTCTTGCACATGCAAACTTCTTCAAATTGATGTGGTATCGAAATAGTCCACATAAGCTGTTTGTATTGGGCGACATGTTCTGTCGGATCAGTGACACCTGAATATTTTGGGGAGAAGGTCGGGACGCTATATTTCTTTGGGATGACCAACAAAGCGATTTCATCGACGAACGGCGACGCCTGAAATCCTGTTTGTGGCTCGATATCAACTGGGACTGCTGCCCCCGGTAATTTGGCCAGCATCGACAAGACACGCTCATTCTGCTCTTCTAGAAACTTCAATCGTTGTGCAACGGGATCCATTGGTACAACCCCGGGAACACCCAATGGAACATAACCTGATCCATTGAAGTTAGTCTGCTGCGAGGAATCAGAGGCATATCCATTGAACGACATAGAAGGCATAGACATGGTTGGGATTACGAAGGTCATAGAATTAACTGGTGGTGGACGAGGATAATTAGGCAATGGAGGAGGTACGTTACAAGAACCAGTATAAACATTCGTAGTCCCAGTCACATTGTTTCCACTTTGGCTTCTAAGATGCTCGATGGTTTCTGCCGCCTGTCGAGCCTGAGCTGTTAGGGCGTCAATACGGGCACGAGCAGCAGTCAGCTCCATGTTCATTTGGGCCACAACATGATCTTGAGTTCCTTGGAACGACATTATCCTGAATATCTGAAAAAAGAGAACACTCGAAGGAAAACGTTAGTACATCGTAAGATTATCGAAGATTTTCATTGGATGGGGCCCCACGGTGGGCGCCAAACTGTTTATGCCAAAAATCTTCCAAGGAAAATTTAAGGTAAATGTGAGGCTTGATCCAACCAAAGAAAGTAGCTTTAATAATCGTACGACAATAATAAAAATGGAATAAACGAGACAAGAGAATTGGTGACGCGGAAAACCCCTAAATGGGTAAAAACCGCGGACAAGTATGAGTCGTCGTTCACTATGGACGTCAACCAGGGACGTCGTCCTTGTTAACATAAGTGTTACAAGTGAAATGTAATGTAAAACAATACAATAAAGTAAAGTTGGTCGTTCGTCGTGTATAATTAGACTTCGGTCGTGCGTCGCGTAACAAATAGTAGTAGGCTTTGTGAATTTCGAGAGAGACTGAGCGAACTGGAGAGCGTAATTTGTGAGCTTCTAAGGTCTGAGAATCAGATGTCCGAATGTGAGGTTCCATCTTCATATTTATACTCCAATTGTCAGTTATCAAGTCTTGAATGCGTATCTTCAATAAAGTAGCCGTTTTGTCATTGATGATAGCCTCCGTTATGTTTGTTGCTATTGATGATGATTTCCGTTATAATGAATGTCTTTGAATCCTGCATTAAACATGATATAAAGTATGTTGTAGTTTTAGTAACTGAAATCCTGTCGTACGATTAACTTCATCGGACGAATATCTGTTCATTTAATCAAGGTCGTCTTAAGGATGGGCGTCAATTGTATCTGGTCGTACGACAATGGAATTTTTACCTAAACAATGAGCCTTTGTGTGCATTTTATGATCGTTATTATATTGAAATGTCATATAAATTGATTTACCATCTTTACTTGTTCAAACCTCGCGCTCGTTATCGAAATTGGTCAAGTTTCGGGATATTGGGGGCTTGGTGCGACAGTGACTCGCGATTGTGACATGGTCACTCTCGCGATGTCACTCTCGCGGGAGGTGTACCGTAAGTCATAGAACCCGCGCGACAATGACACACGATTGTGATATTGTCACTATCGCGGTGTCAAGTTCGCGGGAAGTGTACCGAGAGTGGGGGGTTCCGCGCGATTGTGACACGCGACAGTGACAATGTCACTGTCGCCGAGCAAGGTCGCAAACGGGTACTGGGTCTTAAATGAGATCCCTAGCCGATTTTCAATTCATTTTCTCACTTCTCCTTCTTTCTCTTTGGCAATTTTGGAGCATTCAAAGATAACCCTTTCCCCTCAAACACTAACCCTCATTTATTACAAACCATTTTGGTTGTTGGGGTTGTTGATCTTGCATTTTCTACCTACCAAGAAGATTCCTAGGGTTCATAAAGCTCAACTTCTCATCTCCAAGTTCATCACCAACTTCTAGGGTTTCATCTATTTTCTACGTTTTGGTTCAAAACCTAGATTGTGAGTTTACTAACCTTTGTCAAAACTAGATACACATCATATTCTTCTATTTGTTGTTATTTATCTCTATGTGTTCAAGTACTTGGGATTTTCTTATGAAGGAATGTTGGAAATATGGTTATGTGTGAAATGCCATGTTTTACTCTAAATATGCAAGTATTTGGGGCTTTTCTCTTGAATATGTATTATGTGTACTTTGTTATGATATATGTATATATATGTCTCGGTATTGAGATGGTTACTAGTTGGAATCCCTTTTGGGTAATATATGTATATGAACTGATGAGCATGATTGTCATTTGGGGCTTATGATGGACTTATGTGTTAGGATGGTAACATTGTACCCATGGTTGGTATCGAAATGTATTGGTTGAAATATACCCCAATACCTCCTATAATTTATGTTAGACGAACCAAGTCAGTAGACACTAGGAGGATGTAGTCTTGGGTGCCACCGTGATGGTATGTGCCTAGACCTCCGCCATTCGGGGTAATGCCATGGTTGTAGTCCTCAGGTGTGTCTGGCCTTTGGGTGTCACTCTTAGAAGTGGGCACTAAGGTACATTGTCTCTTTGGGTGGAACTTGATTGGTGCTATGGGTATCCCCTATTGATTCCACATATGTTGAACTCTGGTTAACTACTGATAAGAATTGTAACCGTTCATGCATGCTTATTGTTTATGCCAAAAATCTCCCATGGAAAATTTAAGGTAAATGTGAAGCCTGATCCAACCAAAGAAAGTAACTCCAATAATCGTACGACAATAAAGAAAAATAAAGTAAATGAGACGAGAGAATTGGTGACGCGGAAAACTCCTAAAATGGGTAAAAACCGCGGACGAGTGTAAGTCGTCGTGCATTATGGACGTTAATCAGGGACGTCGTCCTTAATAACAAATGTTAACAGTGTATTGCAACAGTACAATAAAGTAAGGATGGTCGTGTGTTGTGTATAATCAAAATTCCTGTCGTGCATCGCGTGTTGAACGGCAGAATACTTTATGAGCTTTGAAGGTCTGAGCAATCTTTGAGAGCGTAATTCGTGAGCTTGTGAGGTCTTAGAATCAGATGTCCCGAATGTGAAGTTCTATCTTCATATTTATACTCTATTTTTCCGTTAATGTGTCTTGAATGTGTATGACCGTTTGATATTGATGATAGCGTCCGTTATGTCTGTTGTTATTGATGATGACTTCCGTTACAATCTTTGGTCATGAATTTCTTTGAATTCTGCATTAAACATGATATAACGTATGTAGCAGGTTAGTAACTGAAATCAGGTCGTATGACAGTATTTGTCGGACGGATATTTTAGTCGTGGTCGCCCCAAAGGAAGGGCGTCGGTTATCTCTCTGATCGTGTGACGATGAACTGATGGACTGTTGGAATTTCTACCTGACGGTTATCGCTGGTTGTACGACAATGAACTATTGGTATTTTTACCCAAACAGTTTGCCCCCAAATTTAAAATTCAAGCGGCAACTTTTTGAAATTTAAATTTAAAATCAAGACACGTGTCATAAAAGAACGCGGGTAGTTCGTATGAAACTGAATCGGTTTGTTTCCAACTAAATAATGACATCATTTTCCTGCAAAATAAACGACTTAGACAACTAATATTGGACAGGTGTCACATATTCATTGGATGTACTCGAAAGGTTGCCTGCCACGGGCGATACGTGTCGATTCGTCGACTGACGATTTGATTTTGATTTGATTTTTTGGCGATTCATTTTCTGTTTTTCAGCATAAATAAGGATTGCCTTCAATCCTTTCCTTTTTTACGCTTACCTTTCTAGAGATCACATACCTCCGGCGAGATTCACTTTTCGAGCGATCAGAATCCTTTCCATTCTAAATTCAAGGTTTAGAGTTTATTTAAGGTACGATTTCCCGTTTTCCTTCTGTGTCGATTATATGCGTAGGAAGTCCATAGCCAGGAAGCCTAGGAAAGCTTAGGATATACTTAGTTACTGGTGTGCGACCCTGAATATCCCAGATTTTCTAATGTCGACTGAACCTGTAAGTATGTATAGGGAAGAAGAACACCTAGATTATTTTCAAAAATTGGCCAGGATTCCAGATGGAATCAATCTGATGACGCCGGAAGATTTAAAGCCGGACGAGGTTCCAAAGGGGTATTGCGTTTTATATGAGTATCCATTCAAGATAGGATTTACTTGGCCATTTACTCCTTTGGTCAAGGCATTTTTAGATGCGTTCGACTTGACTCCTAGACAGTTAATGCCTCAGTTCTAGCGAATTGTCCAGGTTATCGGGCGTCTTACGGCCGACTGGGAGGTTCCGTTCAATGTGAACGACCTCCTGAGTGCTTACAGCGTTCGACCGGATAATTATCACCGGTATAGTCTATTCCCTCGATCGAAGGGAGATAATGTACTGGTGCATAATACTGCGGTGAACGACCGTGGTTGGAAACGCCAGTACGTTTTCCTCCAAGTGGCGTCTGTGAGCGACGAGGATAGTCAGTGGTTGTCGTCTGGATGGAATGACTCGGGTAGGCTTACTTCTTTGTCGTGCGTTTATTTAATATATATACTGATGTTTTTTTTGTTTGGCAGCAATCGACTTTACTAAAGTGAAGCCGAATCGCGATTCTCACGACAAGATTCAGAGGATCTTGGAGAGAAGTATCGCTAATCGTTCGTTTTCTACTCGGTCGAACGACGAAGAAGAGGAGGTCGTCTTCGTAAAAGAAGCGACGTTCGTCGAGAGTTCTTGTCGGGAAGAAGAGAAGAAAGAAGGAGAAGAATAAAGAGAAGAAGAAATGACTGGTATGTCGTTCGACAATACTTCTTTATTTTTGTATTGTATGCGACTTCTTGTCTAACTTGTTTATTTTATTCAGGGGATGCACCTGCGAAGTTGTCCGCCCTTAAACGAGCCGAACAATTGGAACTTGCCCGCCAAGGGAAGGAAAATACGAAGAAAATATTTGCCCCTTCTGCGGGGGTAGACACAAGAAGGGTCCGAGGCAAACCTCGACTCTCGCCCAAGAAGACGGGCGACGCTGCTCTGTCGTCCCTTGCAGGGATGACACCATCGAAAGGAACCGTTGCTGGGGTCGGGCTCGGAGGCTCGATTCATGTGACGAAGGACACTCCAACATCGGGGGCGTCGGGCGTTAATAAGCCCTTCTTTGCACCTTCTTCCTCCTCCAAGGGTGAGGAAAGGAACAAGGAGAAAGTGGGAGAGACGACGTTTAAAGTCACTCTCCCATCTGACTTCATGGCTAATGACGTCCTCGAGAGGGACATCATTTTTCCACACCTGGGGAAATTTCTTCTCCCGACCTTCTATGACCGATACAAGGAGTCTTGGGTCGAGGATACTGGGGCGCACGCCGCTGGTCTCTCCTTTATGGTAAGCCTTTCTTTATTTTCTATTTTCTTTGTCACTCACTGTTCTCGTTTTTTAACTATTTCCCTTCTGTCGTGTAGGCTTTCCAAGCCTGTCTGAGCTTCTTCGCTCAGATGGAAGGTCTTAGGACGTCTTTCCCTACCGTCAAGAAAAGGGCTGATGAGGCTCTTGAAAGGGAGAAAGTCGCCTTGGAGGCGGCTGAGGCTGAGAAGGCAAAGGTCGCGGGCCTTAAGTCTGAGCTCTCAGATTCCCGAAGTCTACTAGAGATTTGGGATCGTGAGAAGGTTAAGCTTAGGGATCGTCTCCTTGAGCTTGAGGCGTCGTCGACCAAATTGGAGGTCGAAAGGATTAAGGTCGTCACTGCTGCTACTGACGAAGTCGCGTCCCTCAAGAAGAGGGTCGAGGAGCTGGAGGGCGACGTCAAGGACCTGGATATGGAGAATAAGCAAGTCGAGGATTTCTCTCGTTTTACGGCCCGAGCCGCTTTGATGAGGCATCATCTGAACGGGAAGAACCCTATGGCGTCGACCGCTGAGGAGCTCAAAATCTACCTCGACACCGTGGGGACCGAAAGGGACCTTGATGAGGATGAGGACTTGGAGGAGAGCGATGGCGTAGGATAGGTGGCAGCAGTAGAGACCGACGTCGTGCAGGAACAACCTGACGTTCCCCCTTCTTAGCTCATTTTCCTTCGGATTTACTATTAAGGGTCGGTCGTCTGTGGTCGTCTCTTATACTTGTAATTTTCTTTTTGGAAATGAAAAAGTTTCTTTTGTCTGTCAATGCTCGTCACTTGCTTTTATTTTTCAAACTTATATTTTATCGTACGTCAAGTAAGTTAAGAAGGTACAAAGTCATTGTATATCATACATTTATCCATACCGTCATTCATTAACGAAATCAACTGGGATTTTCGATCGACCAAATGCAATTGTAATAATGGTTCTCGGATCTAAATATCGAACCTCGAGTATAGGAATTAACCTTTATCAACAACTATGACCAACCGTATGCGTACGATCATATGAGTATTACTCAACATAAGATTTTAACTAATTCGTGCGTCCCTGCGAGAAATAACATTAGTGGGGTGGTCGTTGGTTTGACCAACGACCCTCCGATGCTTAAGTCAGTAATTTTTCTTAAGAAATAATCAAAGGAAATGAATTCGGATTTTAAAAGAAATACCTCTTTAAATGAGCTGCATTCCAACTTCGTGGGATATCTCGACCGTCGAGGGTTTGGATTTTATAAGTTCCCTTACCCACGACGCCAGAAATTTGATAAGGGTCTTCCCACTTAGTGCAAAGTTTACCTGCATTGGGCTCTTGAGTGTTTTGAAACACTCGACGTAGGACGTAGTCGCCTTCTTGAAAAACTTTGATTTGGACATTTTTGTTGAAATGTCGCTCGACCACTTGTTTCTGTGATGCCATGCGGATGTGCGCTGCTTCTCTAAGTTCCTCTAAGGCGTTGAGGTCATAGCTCAGGTCGACCAAGTTATGCTCAACGGACGTATGTCTCGAGGTCGGTAGTCGTACCTCAATAGGTAGCACAACTTCACATCCATAGACTAAGGAAAAGGGAGTTTGTCCTGTGGACGTACGTGGTGTCGTACGATTAGCCCATAAAACGGAAGGTAATTCTTCCACCCACTTTCCTTTGGCAGTTTTGAGTCTTTTCTTGATTGAATTGATAATAGTTTTATTACTTGACTCGGCTAGACCATTCGACTGTGGATATCGAGGTGTCGATGTTACCAACTTGATGTTTCTTTCTTCACAAAATCTTCGCGTCCGATCACTGATGAATTGTGTTCCATTGTCGCATGTTATTTCGGATGGAATTCCAAATCTACAAATGATGTTAGTTTGGATGAAAGAAACGACTTCTTTGTCCCGAACTTGGGAGAAAGCCGCTGCTTCGACCCACTTAGAGAAATAATCTGTTAAAACTAGAAGGAATACCTTTTGCCCGGGGGCAGGTGGTAGTTTCCCAACGATGTACATTCCCCATTTCATAAAGGTCCATGGGATCAAAGTCGAGTGCAAGGCTTCAGACGGTTTATGAGACATACCTGCGTGTCGTTGACATGCGTCGCACGACTGCACATACCTGATCGCATCTTGTCTTAATGTCGTCCAATAGTAACCTTGTCGTGATATCCTGTTGGCTAGACTGCGACTTCCTGAGTGATTTTCGCATTCACCATCGTGCATATCTTGTAGGATTTTCTGGACTTGCGTCCTGTTGGTAATACATCGTAGATTCAAACCAGTCGAAGATCTTTGATATAATTGTCCTCTGATCATGACGTACCTCGATGCTTTAAAACTAACCTTTCTTGCTTCTATCCTGTCATCAGGCAGTTGATCGTTCTCTAGATAATTTTTAATGTCGTCCGACCAAGAATTTTCTTCTTCAATTGGTGCGACCAAAGTATTATCGTCGTCTTTGATAGATGGTGTTGCAAGGTGGACTATTGGGATAATGTCGAACGTTGTTTGATTAAGTGCTGACCCCAAATTGGCTAGTGCGTCAGCTTGAGTGTTCTGATCTCGTGGTATCTGCTCGATTATGAAGCGACTGAACGTCTTTGCTTCTTCTTTTACTATTTTATAATAGGCAATCATCCTCGAATCTTTTGCTGCGAACTCTCCATTAATTTGGTTAACGACTAAAGACGAGTCGCTTCGAACATGCAGATGTGTTGCCCCCAAGTCATGAGCAATTTTGATTCCTACAATCAGTGCTTCGTATTCTATCTCATTATTTGTTGCCTTGAAGTCGCACCGTATGGAGTATACTATTTTTCCCCCTTGTGGGGACTGTCGGACGACGCCCAGACCTGTTCCTCGTATGTTCGACGAACCATCAACGTCGAGCGTCCAAGTGGTTTCGTGCAAAGTCGCCACAATTAACTCATTGGACGTTGTCGCTTCTTCTAGTTCTGGACTGAAATCTGTAACAAAATCTGCCAAGACTTGTGATTTGATCGCCGTTTTGGGCTTGAAATCCAGATCATAATTACTGAGGTAGATGCTCCATTTAGCTAGTCGTCCTGTTAGTTCAGGTTTTCTTAACATAGACTTTAATGGAAAGTTAGTTACAACAGTTATAGGATGCGATTCAAAATAATGTCGTAACTTCTTAGCGGCCATAACTAACGAAAGCAAAAGTTTTTCTATAGACGAGTACCTGGTTTCAGCGTCTAATAGAGTTTTACTTACATAGTAGATTGGCAATTGTCGTCCGTCGGTTTCTCGTATAAGGACTGCACTTACCGAATTAGCACTGACGGCTAAATAAATTTGAAGAACTTCACCTTTCTCAGGTTTAGAGAGGAAGAGAGGTGATGTCATGTATTTCTTGAGTTGTTGCAACGCCTCCTCGTGCTTGTCAGTCCACTCGAATCCTTTGTTTTTTCACAGGACATTGTAGAATAGGTGACATCGGTCGGACGACCGAGAGATGAATCTGTTTAATGCTGCTACACGACCTGTTAGACGTTGGACTTCTTTAAAATTTCTGGGCGACTGTATTTCGATAATTGGCTTGATCTGATCTGAGTTAGCTTCAATTCCTCGTCGTGTGACCATGTAACCGTGGAATTTACCAGCTCGAACTCCAAAAGAACACTTTGTTGGATTTAATTTCATTTTGTATTCACGCAAAATGTCGAACGACTGCTTCAAATGTCTTATATGATCGTCAGTATGTTTCGATTTGACGAGCATGTCGTCGATGTACACTTCCATAGTGTCGCCCAAATGTTCTTTGAACGTCATATTCACTAGCCGTTGATACGTCGAACCTGCATTCTTAAGACCAAAAGGCATTACTTTATAACAATAAATACCTTTATCTGTCATGAAGGCCGTTTTTTCCTGATCATCGGAATGCATCAATATCTGGTTATATCCAGAATATGCATCCATGAAGGTGAGCAATTCGTGTCCAGCTGTAGCGTCGACCATAGAATCGATGTGTGGCAACGAAAATAGATCTTTTGGATAGGCCTTGTAAAGGTCTGTGAAATCAATGCATACTCTCCATTTGCCATTTTTCTTTTGGACGACAACAACGTTGGCGAGCCAATCTGGATATTTGACTTCTCGTATCTTTCCTGTTTTAAGCAAATTATCAACTTCGTCGTTGATAACTTTATTTCTTTCAGGAGCAAATTTTCGTCTTTTCTGTTGAACGGGTTTGAATGATGGATCGACGTTGAGTTTATGAGAAATAATACTTGGATCGATGCCCACCATGTCTTCGTGCGTCCATGCGAAGCAATCATAGTGGTCCTGCAAAAAAGAAATTAGTCTCTTTTTGAAGGATGGATCGAGTGTCGAACCTATGTAGACCATCTGATCAGGCTTATCCTGGTTTAGGACGACAGCTTCCAAGCGATAATCGTCGTTAGTTCCAGAAACGTCCTGGTTCTGTAATTGCTATACTGTCTGCTTCGGGGGCTTCAAAGAGACTTTGTAACATTCTCTAGCAACTTTTCTTTCGCCTTTGATCTCCTGTACTCTCCATTGTGTGGGGAATTTCAAGGTTTGGTGGTACGTCGAGGGTACGTCTTTCATAACGTGGATCCATGGTCGCCCAAGGATAACGTTATAAACCGATGAGCAGTCAACGACGTTGAACTTCGTTTGTCTGTTGATTCCTTTAGCATATACTGGTAGTGTGATTTCCCCCATGGTATTTGTCGTTCCTCCGTTAAATCCAACGAGTGTAGTCGAGCGTTGGGTAATCTCGGATTTGTCGATCCCCATAGCTTTCACTGCATCAAAAAATATAATGTTAGCGGAACTACCTCCGTCGACGAGTATCCTCTTTGTCAGGCAATTTCCAATGCTCAATTGGATAATTAGTCCGTCATGATGTTTCTGGTGTACGTCGTCGAGATCTGCTTGGTCGAACGTCAAGGACATAGCTTCTAATTCAGCGTCTTCCTTGGGTCTTGCCTCCTTTGGAATTGGTCGGTCGTCGGGACCGCGACTAGCATGTCTCTTAGCAGCTGAATATGTGGTTCCACAGATATCAGAACCTCCGGTGATACAATTAATCACTTTGGCATGCTCTGGGGATGTAGGACGCACATCCTTTTTTCCCATTAATTCTTGTAAATAACCTTTCGAATTAAGCCAGGACAATTCTTTCTTCAAGGCGATGCAATCATCCGTTATATGACCGAAGTCATTATGGAAATCGCACCATTTTGTTTTGTCTTTCTTATCACTGTCCTTATCGCTTTTCTTTGGCCATCGAATGTTTTGTTGGAGCTGTTTCAGGGATACAACGACGTCCTTGGCTGATCCAGGGAAGCCATAAGATGACACCTTAGGATATTGGACAGATTTGGAAGTCGTCGGCCCTTTCTTTTCAAATCTGACATTTGAAATCTGTCGGGCAGGCTCTGATCGACCGACCGGCCTTGGTTTGAAGTCCGGCTTTTTAATACCTAGGCCTTTCTTGTCGCTCGAGTGTTTATTTCTGAAAGCGAGGTCATCCTTGACCCTCATATGAGTGAGCGTCCTTGCTCGTACGTCCTCGAAGGTTTCTGGAGGATATTTTGTAAGGTCGAGATATAACCCTGAGCTATCGTCCAAACCCCGTTTGTATGCTTCAATGGTTGTTTTTACGTCGCAATTTCGTATACCGATCATTTCCGCGTTAAATCGGTTAAAATAGTCCCGGATGGACTCTCCATTTTTCTGTACGACGTAGTAAAGATCGCTCGTCTGTTTTTCCATTTTTCGGCTGCTAGCGAACTGTTGAGAAAATTGGTTCACCAATTCTGAAAAAGACCCGATGATTTTGGGTTTGAGATTGATCAACCATTGTAATGTTGCTCCGGTCAAGGTCACTCCGAAACTCTTGCACATGCAGACTTCTTGAAACTGGTGCGGTATCGAGACGGTCCACATAAGTTGTTTGTATTGGGCGACGTGTTCTGTCGGATCAGTGACACCTGAATATTTTGGGTGAAAGTCGAGATATTATACTTCTTTGGGACGTCCACCAACGCGATTTCATCAACGAACGGGGATGCCTGAAATCCTGCACGTGGCTCGACATCGACTGGGACTGCTGCCCCCGACAATTTGGCCAGCATCGACAAGATACGTTCATTCTGCTCTTCCAGGAGCTTCAATCGTTGCGTAACGGGATCTATCGGGATACCCCTTGGGACACCCAATGGAACATAACCTGATCCGTTGAGGCTAGTCTGCTGTGAGGAATCAGAGGCATATCCATTGAATGGCATAGAGTCTATAGGCATAGTTGGGATTACGAAGGTCGTAGGATTGACTGCTGGTGGACGAGGATAATTAGGCAATGGAGGGGGTACGTTCCAAGCACCGACATAAGCATTCGTAGTCCCCGTTACATTGTTTCCATTCTGGTTTCTTAGATGCTCGATGGTTTCAGCCGCTTGTCGAGCCTGGGCTGTTAGGGCGTCAATACGAGCACGAGCAGTAGTCAGCTCCATGTTCATCTGGGCCACAACATGATCTTGGGTTCCTTGGAATGCCATTATCCTGAGTAATTACAAAAAAGAGGACACTCGAAGGAAAACGTTAGTACGTCGTAAGATTATCGAAGATTTTCTTTGGATGGGGCCCCACGGTGGGCGCCAAACTGTTTATGCCAAAAATCTCCCAAGGAAAATTTAAGGTAAATGTGAAGCCTGATCCAACCAAAGAAAGTAACTCCAATAATCGTATGACAATAAAGAAAAATAAAGTAAATGAGACGAGAGAATTGGTGACGCGGAAAACCCCTAAAATGGGTAAAAACCGCGGACGAGTGTAAGTCGTCGTGCACTATGGACGTCAATCAGGGACGTCGTCCTTAATAACAAATGTTAACAGTGTATTGCAACAGTACAATAAAGTAAGGATGGTCGTGTGTTGTGTATAATCAAAATTCCTGTCGTGCGTCGCGTGTTGAATGGCAGAATACTTTATGAGCTCTGAAGGTCTGAGCAATCTTTGAGAGCGTAATTCGTGAGCTTGTGAGGTCTTATAATCGGATGTCCCGAATGTGAAGTTCTATCTTCATATTTATACTCTATTTTTCCGTTGATGTGTCTTGAATGTGTATGACCTTTTGATATTGATGATAGCGTCCGTTATGTCTGTTGTTATTGATGATGACTTCCGTTACAATCTTTGGTCATGAATTTCTTTGAATTCTGCATTAAACATGATATAACGTATGTACTAGGTTAGTAACTGAAATCAAGTCGTACGATAGTATTTGTCGGACGGATATTTTAGTCGTGGTCGCCCCAAAGGAAGGGCGTCGGTTATCTCTCTGATCGTGTGACGATGAACTGATGGATTGTTGGAATTTCTACCTGACGGTTATCGCTGGTCGTACGAAAATGGAATATTGGTATTTTTACCCAAACACTTATTATTGTTCAACTCACTAGGCTTTTTGGCCTAACACTTGCTTGGTGTCGATGTGTATCTCAGGTTCTAGCGGCGCCGGTTCTAAGCTGGCGTAGTTGCTTGGGTAAGAGCTTGGGGAACGCTTGCAAATTAGCATTCATTGGATAGAAGAACTATTGGAACTATAGATGACAACCCTTTTGTAATCTCTTTTCTAGTAGTAGAAATTATATTAGTTGGTTGTTAATTTATTTTCCGTTGAAATTACAATTGTGATTAAACACGTTTATATTATTTCCCCATTTTTGGGAGGCTCTTGCTTTGGCAATTTTTATACCACGTGTCCGTTTTTTTCGGATTTTTGTTATCCCTATTTTTATGGTGTTACAAGTTGGTATCAGAGCTTTAGTTTAAGTGAACTAGGTATTGTTTTAGCATATCTAGACTTAAGCTTTAGACTTTATAGTTTCACTGTCCACTTGGGGTAGGAATCCTAGGTGGGGAGCGCGTTAGGATTACGGAATTACTTTAATTGAAAGTTGTGATAATGGTGACAAGAATTCTTGGGTATGGTTCGTTCATAATTCCACTTAGCTACTGCTATTATGAATGCATTGTTACGTGAGCATACTTGGTTTACTATTATTGTGATAATTGATGAAGGTATTAGTACGTACAAGGAGTTCAACTCGTTTAGTCTTTTCTCAATCTATTTCTCGTACATGTATGGCAGATTGAGATGGTAAACACTCGAAGTAGGTTACCAAATACGCCAGAGGGCCACTTGGAAGTGGAGTCTACCGCTGATCGGCCTCCTGTGGGCGTAACTGCCGAGGGACCTCCCATACCCATAATCTTGGGAGGAGGACCTGAACATGTTCCGCGCCGAAACCTTAATGCGAATAATGCCATCATGGAGGAAGTAACCATGGAGTCCCGAATTCTGGATAGCATGATGTTGGCCATGAACTCTGCCATGACCCAACAACAAGAGTTTTTCATGAAGCTCTTAGAAGATCGAGACGCCAGTAACCGACAACCGGAGACAATGGCGGAAAACATTGTTATGGGATCAGGTGGACTAGTTGTAGTATATGTTGAACAACCAACGGATAATGGTAACAAGACGAAGACCAAGGGGTGCACCTACAAGGCGTTTCTGGGGTGCCACCCTAAGGAGTTTGCGGGTTCAGATAACCCGGTGGCTTGTATGTATTGGCTCAAGGAGGTAGAGATGGCCTTCGAGTCAAGTGAGTGTGATCCCTCTCAACGGTTCAAGTTTGCTTCTCAGTTGCTTCGGGGATAGGCTCTGATTTGGTGGAATCTCACTCGATCTGCCCTCACTCCGGAAGTTCTGGCTAAGTTAACTTAGTCGGTGTTCAAAGAGAAGATCATGGATAAATATTGTAGTGACCGTTCATTGGATAAGCTGGAGCGGGAGTTCTGAGATCTGAAGAAGGTGACTCTGTCCATTGTTGGATACTCCAAACTCTTTTTGGAGAAACTGAATTTGGTGGGACATCTGGTCCCCGATGAGAAGTCGAAGAATAAGGCTTACCAGCAAGGTTTACCGGCCGAGATGCGAACAACGGTGAGGAATACTAGGGGGTTGACTTTACAAGAAGTCATCGAAGAATCTTTGTTAATTGAGGACGACATCAATGCTAAGAACGAAGAGAGAAGGTTAGTTGGTGAGAAACGAAAGTGGGAAGGGCCGTCTGGGTCGGTTCGTCAACCAAGACCGTTTGTAAGCGGTAGAGAGGGTGACCATCATCGTGATTGGCGGTGGTGTCACAAGTGCAAGGCCAAGCACTCTGGCCCATGCGACTAAAAACCTCACTCGGGTCCGGTTGAGTGTGCCAAGTGTGGCAAGAAGGGCCATGCTATTCGGGATTGCCCTATTCGAGGGCCGGTTTGCTTTGAGTGTCGGGAACCGGGGCACTTGAAGAAGGATTGCCCAAATCTTTTGGGCGGAAACCGAGGAAATTCGTTTGAATCGACGGCGCGGATCGAGCAACCGTCGAGAGCGCCAAGCCGAGCTTTCAGAATGACTACCGAGGAGGCAAAGAAGACCGTTGATGTTGTTTCGGGTACGTTCCTAGTAAACTCCTTGCCTGCTCGCGTTTTGTTTGATTCAGGTGCTACATGTTCATTTGTCTCGGATGTTTTCTATAAGCAATTCACCACTCCGGTTAGTGTCCTTCCCGATGCACTAGTAGTAGAAATTGCTAATGGTGAGCAAGTAGTTATTCGAGACCGTTTTTGTAATTGCACTCTAGAGATCGATGGGAATCCTTTCGGAATATATTTTCTATCTATGGCTATAGGAGGGTTCGATGTGGTCATAGGTATGGATTGGTTAGTGAGGCATAAGGCGGACATCTTTTGCTCCAAAAAGATGATCTAAGTGCCATTGCCAGAAAATGGTGTGGCTACCATTTATGGGGAGAAAGGAAAGAGGAATAATCCCATTATTTCATCTCTTAAGGCTCGAAAGTTTCTAGCGAAGGGTTACCCCTCGTACTTGGCCTACGTGGTGGACGCGAAGAAAGAAAAGAAGTCAGTAGAGGATGTGAACGTGGTGCAAGATTATCCGGACGTCTTTCCGGAAGACTTACCCGGATTACCGTCGGAGCGGCAAGTAGAGTTTCAGATCGACCTCACCCCGGGAGCAGCTCCGATAGTCGTGCTTCTTATCGTTTGGCACCAACGGAAATGAAAGAGATGATGACACAACTACAAGAGTTGTTGGAGAAGGGTTTTATTCGACCGAGTTCGTCACCTTGGGGAGCACCGGTATTGTTTGTAAAGAAGAAGGATGGATCCATGCGAATATGTATCGACTACCGAGAGTTGAACAAAGTCACGGTGAAGAATAAGTATCCTCTACCTCGTATCGACGATCTCTTCGATCAACTTTAAGGCGCGAGATGTTTCTCGAAGATTGATCTTTGGTCCGGGTACCATCAAGTGAGAGTGAAGAAAAAAGATATTCCGAAGACGGCATTCCGAACGAGATACGGTCATTATGAGTTTCTGGTGATGCCTTTCGGCTTACCCAACGCTCCGGCCATATTCATGGATTTAATGAACCGTGTGTGTCGCCCATTCTTAGATAAACCCGTGATCGTCTTCATCGACGATATTTTAATATATTCAAAGGATGAGTCCGAGCATGGGAAACACTTACGGGAAGTATTAGAGGTCCTACGAAGGGATAAATTGTTTGCGAAATTCTCGAAGTGCGAATTCTGGATCCAAGAGGTGCAATTCTTGGGGCATGTGGTATCAAAGGACGGAGTAAAAGTGGACCCGACAAAGATAGAGACAATGATGAGTTGGGAGCCTCCAACGAGTCCGTCGGAGATCCGAAGCTTCTTGGGTTTGGCGGGTTACTACCGGCGTTTCATTCAAGACTTTTCCAAGATAGCTACACCGCTCACTTCTCTCACAAGGAAGAACGTCAAGTTTATTTGGACCGATGCACAAGAGCAATCCTTTCAAACTCTCAAGAGGAAATTGTACGAAGCTCCGATCTTATCCTTACCCGAAGGATCGGAGGACTTTGTGGTGTATAGTGACGCTTCCAAGATGGGGCTTGGGTGCGTACTAATGCAAAGGGGGAAAGTAATAGCCTACGCGTCGCGGCAATTAAAGGATCATGAGAAGAACTATCCGACTCATGACTTGGAGTTGGCGGCGGTGGTTTTCGCGTTAAAGTTGTGGCGGCACTACTTGTATGGGACGAAGTGTACTCTTTTCACGGATCACAAGAGTCTCAAGTACCTCTTCGATCAAAAGGAACTCAACATGCGGCAAAGGAGATGGCTTGAGCTTTTGAAGGATTAAGATTGTGACCTACTCTATCATGACGGTCAGGCCAATGTGGTGGCGGATGCATTGAGCCAGAGGAGTTATGATGGGGGTGTCAAAATGTCCCTTACAAGGATCGATGTGGTATCGAGTTTGTTGGAAAGTATAAAGACGAGTCAAGTGGAAGCACTTAAAGAAGAGAACCTCAAAGCCTAAGTCATGTCAAAGCAAAAGGAACTCTTAACGGAAGACGGTCGTGGACTCAAGCTCTTTCAAGGAAGGATTTGGGTGCCGAAGTTGGGAGGAAATCGGGAGTTACTTCTTGAAGAAGCGCATAAGTCGAAATATTCTATACATATCGATAGCACCAAGATGTATAGAGACTTAAAGTTAAATTATTGGTGGTCGGTGATGAAGCTAGATGTGGCTAGCTATGTGGAGAAGTATGTCACGTGCCTCCAGGTCAAGGCGGAACATCAAAGGTCGTATGGAAGTTTACAACCATTGTCCATTCCCGAGTGGAAATGGGACAACATCACTATGGATTTCGTGACGAAGCTACCGAAGGCCTTGCGTGGGCAAGACACCATTTGGGTAATCGTTGACCGACTGACCAAGAGTGCGCATTTCCTTGCAATGCGAGAGACCTTGAAAATAGAGAAATTGGCCAAACTTTATATTGATGAGGTGGTTTCGAGGCACGGAGTTCCGAAATCTATCGTATCGGATCGCGATAGCCGCTTCACCTCGAATTTTTGGGCAAGATTACAGAAAGAGTTGGGCACTAGACTGAATCTGAGCACGGCGTATCATCCTCAAACAGACGGGCAAAGCGAGAGGACGATCCAGACATTAGAGGATATGTTGAGGTCGTGTGTAATAGATTTCGGGGGAAACTGGGATTCACATCTACCTTTGGTAGAGTTCGCATACAATAACAGTTACCATTCTAGTATCGGAATGGCACCGTTCGAGGCCTTGTATGGACGAAAGTGCAGAACCCCGGTTTGTTGGCTAGAAGCGGGCAAGAAGCAATTCGCCGGACCGGAAATTGTTCAAGAGACGGCCGACAAGGTGAAAGAGATTCGTGAGAGGCTAAAGGCAGCGCAAGACCGACAGAAGAGTTATGCGGACAAGAAAAGAAGACCGGTCGAGTTTCAAGTGGGCGACCGTGTTATGCTGAAAGTATCTCCATGGAAGGGGATAATCCGCTTTGGGAAGCGTGGGAAGCTTAGTCCCCGTTTCCTTGGACCTTTCGTCATTTTGGAGAAGGTTGGTTTACAAGCCTACCGGTTGGATTTACCATCGGAAATGGATGGGATACATCCTACGTTTCACGTGTGCAACTGTTGGGTCTGAAATGTGCTAAGGATGGTTACTACTGCTAGACATGACTATTACTACTGCCTGAGGAAGTTAGTACTGCCAGATCACAATTACTACTGCTTGAAGGAGTTAATGCTGCTGAGACAAAATTAATACTGCTTGCTGAGATTAATACTGCTAGTTCAGAATTACTACTGCTCATGAAGATAGTGCTGCTTATGAGATGAAGACTCCGTATGAGAATGAAGACAGCTGTATAGATTGAAGCTAAAGTAAAGGAGATAATTATGGACTGAAGATCAATTTTATTTTGATAATTATCTTGTAATCAGTCTTGTATATATAGTATAGAAGTCTTTGATAGAAATCATTATTATTCGTACGTTTTGTTTTAAAGAGAATTAACCTCAAGACTAGTTTAGATCCTTTCTATAGAGAAGTATAGAACGTCTGTTGAGCCTGTTCAACAGATTGAGGTTTTGTGTGTAATCATCAAGTTTAATCAATATAACTTGTGATTTAAGTGCATATACTGTTTCATTGATTGTTAGTGTTAAAGTGTTTTTCCGCAACTTCTTTAGCATTGATTCTGAGTGTGTGTGAATTAAATTCTTGTTTGAATTTCGATCCTGAAAAGTGGTATCAGAGCTTTGTTAAACTCAGAAAAACAACAATCATCATGGACGGTTCAAGTGATAGTGTTCTGGTCTCAAAGGTTCCAATGCTCAGATCTAATGAGTTTGACATGTGGAAGATTATGATCAGGCAACACATTCTTCTCACAGATTACTCTATGTGGGACATCATTGAGAATGACCCATCTAATGAAGGAAAGATTGGAGCAGATGGAAAAAGAATCCCACCAAAGACGGATGGAGAGAGGAAGATAAGGCAGACAGTGATGAAAGCCTTGAGCACACTGCTCTTGGCTATTCCTAATGAGTATCAACACCAATTCTGCAACTGCACTAATGCCCAAATTCTTTGGAATGCTCTAGAGAAGAGATTCTCTGGTACCAAAAGTACCAAGAGAAATCAGAAGGCAATATTGAAGCAACTGTATGAAAACTTCATGTCAACTAAGAATGAGTCCATGACTCAAACTTTTGACAGGTTTAACAAGTTGATTGGTGAACTAGCTACGGTTGGAGTGCAGATTGATCAAGATGATGTAAACAAAAAGTTCTTAAGGTCCCTTGGAGATTAATGGACCATGTATACTGTCTCCTTCAGACAGAATGACAAGCTGGAGGACAAGGAACTAGACGATCTTTATAATGACTTAAGGGTGTTTGAGGCTGAAGTTGAAGCCAAGAAGAGACCATCTGGATACACTCATAGTGTTGCTCTTTTATCATCTTATTCTTCTACTGATTCTACTGCTAATACAGAATCAGTTAGTACTGCTTATGTATCTAAGCAGGATGTATCTAATGACTCTGTATTAGAAGCTTTTCTTGCTAGTCATGCTAATTCTGTTTTAATTAATGATGATCTTGAACAAATTAATGCAGATGACCTTGAGGAGATGGATATAAAGTGGCAGATGGCCATGCTAACTATGAGGGTCAAGAGATTCATAAAGAGGACTGGAAGGAACAACTTCTCTCAAAGGAGAAAAGATGGTGCTGGGTTTGACAAGTTAAAGGTGGAGTGCTACAAGTGTCACAAGATGGGACACTTTGCAAAAGAATGCAGAGGAGGAATTCCTCAACAACATGGCAGCAACCACCAGCAAGCACATTCCTCAAGCGTCCAAAACAACAGAAACTCCACTCAAGCTCTTGTTTCTCAAGAAGGAATGAGATTTGATTGGAGTGATCAAGCAGAAGAAGCTGTTCAGAATCAAGCCTTGATGGCAGAAGTCTCAGAATGTTCAAGCACAGATATTCCAACAGAGGTAAAAACTAAATTGTGCACTAAAGAGTGTCTTCAGACTGTACAAAAGTACAGGGATCATAACCAAAGCATGTGTGACGACCTTAAAAGGTTAGAGAGAGATATAAGAGAGTATAAAGTGATTGTTGAGAAGTTTGAAGATCAAATCAAGGCTTACAAGGCCAATGAACTTCAGCATTACTATGACACAAATTACTGGAAGTGGGAGAAAAATCAATTAGAGATTCAAATAGAAAAGTCTAAAGAGGAGTGTGAGAAGATAAAGAGTGAGTATGAGAAAGCTAAGCTTGACATTGAGAAGTTCTCTTATGCTTCCAAAGAAATGGACTATTTGCTTAAAGCTCAAGTTCATGATAAGATCAAGAGTGGTATAGGATACAATGCAACACCTCCACCTTATAACAATAATTACATCCCTCCCTCTTCAGATCTCTTAGAGAACCAAAATAAGGAGGACTTACCTATAGGAGCAACAGAAGTAGATCCTATAGATAGTGTGGTGGTTGAAGAAGAGAATGAGGAAGAGAATTCTGAGAGTAAGAATGCAGAAGAGATTCCTGTAGAAAATCATATCCTTACAAATGAAAGGGGGGGTAAACCATTGATCAAGAGTGAAAAGGTGGATAGCTCAAAGAAAGAAAAGGGTAAGGTACAGGGAGTCCACTATATGCATACCACAGTTGTGAATCCCTGTACATGTAAACAACATCAGCCCCAAAAACATGATAAAACAAGGGGTAATCAAAGAAACTGGAATAATCAGTGGGCACAAAAACAAGGGGTTGGTCTGAGTAAAATCAATAGACCAAAACCTTGTTTTATTTGTGGAAAGCTTAATCATATTGCCAAATACTGTTATTTCAATCCTATGAACCAAAGGATAAATTTTCAAAGACATATACAAAAACCTGTTGGTTATAGGAATCAAAGAAGGAATCATATGGCTGAAAATGTAAAAAGAGCACCTTTAAAAACTCATGTTCAAAACAAGTTTGCAAAATCAAAGAAAAATACTCCAAACAAGTCATGGAGTAACTTAATGAAGAAGAAAGCAAACAACTTTGTCCAGGTATGGGTTCCAAAAATAAAGAAAGTTGTTAGTACTGCTACTTCAAATAGTATTGCTGACAGAAATAGTGCTGCTACCAATGTTAGTGCTGCTAACAGAGTTAGTACTGCTAACCTAGTTAGTACTGCTAATTCAGTTAGTACTGCTTTTAGTGTTAGTACTGCAAGACCTATTATCCTGAAAAAATACTCAAGCCATAAGATTCCCCAGTCTGAAAAGCTCATCAAAACTGATTGTGAATATGTTGATGAGAATGGGAAACCCAAGACCACTTTGGCTTGGGTTTCAATTAAAAACTAATTGTTCTACTTTATGTGCAGGGCAACCAACAGCTAAAAGGGAAAAGCATTTGGCATGTTGATAGTGGTTGCTCTAGGCACATGACAGGCAACAAGTCCTGCCTACAAAACTTCAAAAGAATTGATGGAGGACATGTTGCATTTGGTGATAATCCTTCTGGAGGAAAGATTAGTGGAAAAGGTAATGTATCAAAGGGTAAGATGACCTTTGAGGATGTCTACTATGTTGAGCAATTGAGATACAACCTGTTAAGTGTATTACATGTTTGTGACAAGAAACATATTATATTGTTTACTGATACTGAATGTATTATCCTTGCTAAAGGGTTCAAGGTAGTTGATGAAAGTATGATACTATTGAGAACACCAAGAAAGGACAATGTTTATTGCTTGGATTTAGAGAATGTATCTAATGATTCATCATTTAATTGTCTATTTTCAAAAGCTTCTGTTGGTGAATCATCTCTTTGTCACAGAAGGATGTGTCACATGAACTTTAAAACAATGAATAAACTTGTGAAAAACAACCTGGTAAGAGGTTTACCACAAAAGGTATTTTCATGTGATGATCATTGTGTTGCATGTCTTAAAGGCAAACAGCACAAAACTTCTCATAAGTCCAAAGATATAAATACAATCTCTTCACCTCTTACTTTACTGCATATGGATCTGGTTGGCCCTACAAATGTGATGAGTATTGGTAAGAAATCCTACTGCTTGGTTATTGTTGATGATTTCTCTAGATTCACTTGGGTCTATTTTCTGAGGACTAAGGATGAGACAAGTGGACTGATCAGATCCTTTGTTCTTAGAATTGAAAACCAAACAAATCTAAGAGTTAAAGTCATTAGGTCTGATAATGGAACTGAATTTAAGAATAATGACTTAAACAGCTTTTGTGAGGAAAAAGGCATTGAGAAACAATACAGTGCTCCTAGGACTCCTCAACAGAATGATGTTGTTGAAAGAAGAAATAGGACTCTGATAGAAGCTGCTAGATCTCTGTTGGCATATTCAAAACTTCCAATTACTTTTTGGGCAGAAGCAGTTAATACTGCCTGCTATGTTCAAAACAGAGTTCTAGTAGTAAAATCCCAAGACAAGACACCCTATGAGCTTTTTAAAAAGAAGAAACCTTTTATTGGATTTTTCAAACCTTTTAGGTGTCCTTGCACAATTCTCAATACCAAAACTCACTTAGGCAAGTTTGATAGCAAAGCAGATGATGGATTTCTGGTTGGTTACTCATCCCAAAGTAAGGCTTACAAAGTATTTAATACCTCTTCTAGAATAATTGAGGAAAGTGACAATGTCAAATGCAATGAAAGCACACCAAATAAACCTGGTACAGGACCTGAGTGGCTTTTTGACATTGATTCACTATCTAATTCTTTGGGTTTCAGTTATGAGAATAATACAGGAACAGGGACATAATCAGTACAAGACAAAAGACAAGAGTTTGTGTTGTTCCCAATCTCTACAACAGATCCTATTGAACTCTGTGTTCAAGAGAAGAAAGATGCCTCAGATTCAAAGGATACTGAAACTGCTCAGAATGAAGAGGAGAGAGGTGAAAAGGAGGATCAACTTTTGACTTCAGAACATCTAGAACCTGAGATGCCTGCATTGGCAGAAGATGATACTGATGATGAGAACTCCTCGGTGTTTGGTGGCAGCTCTCCTGAAAAGAATGACTCTAATCTGGATGCAGAGATTAATGAAGAGGTTATTCATCAAACAAAAGTGCATAAAGATCATCCTCCTCAGTTGGTGATTGGTGACATCAATTCTCCAATCATCACAAGGAATCAGAGTAAGTTGGGAGGATTAAAAGACATACAATCAGGCTTACTATCTTGCTTTCTATCTCAGGTTGAGCCCAAAAAGGCGCATGAGGCAATGAAAGATCCAATCTGGATAGAAGCAATGCAAGAGGAGCTGGTGCAGTTTGTACTGCAAAACGTATGGGATTTGGTAGAACTGCCTAAAGGACACAGAGCTATAGGGACAAAATGGATTTTCAGAAACAAGAAGGATGAGAGAGGGATAGTGATCAAGAACAAGGCTAGATTGGTAGCACAGGGGTACACTCAAGAAGAAGGAATTGATTATGAAGAGGTTTTTGCACCAGTGGCTAGGATTGAGGCAATTAGGCTATTTTTAGCCTATGCTTCTTTCATGAAGTTCAAAGTCTACCAAATGGATGTGAAAAGTGCTTTTCTATATGGCAAAATTGAAGAAGAAGTATATGTCTGTCAGCCTCCGGTTTTGAAAATCCCAAGTACCCTAACAGAGTATACAAATTGAAGAAAGCACTGTATGGGCTACATCAAGCACCAAGAGCTTGGTATGACACATTGTCTACCTATCTCTTGGAAAATGGTTTTGAGAGAGGAATCATTGACAAAACTCTGTTCATTCAAAGGAAGAAGAAGGACATCCTGTTAGTGCAAATCTATGTGGATGAGAAGAAGCTAATTCAGGTTCAGAAAGTACACACAAGTAACCAGTTTGGTGATCTATTCACAAAAGCTTTTGATGTGGGTAGATTCACATTCTTGGTCACAAGTGTGGGCATGATGAACAATGAATAAGTATATTCTCATTCTCTTTATGTACCTATATAGATTCCTCCTTATTTACTTTCATTAAATTGGTGCTATTAACCCTTGTGTGCTTAAGTGTTTCAGGATGAAAGGCTAAACAAAAGTGAAGTATAGTAAATACTTCTAGTATGTATTACTACTGCTAGTCTGTATTACCACTGCTAGTTTGTGTTACTACTGCTGGTTCGTTTTCCTACTGCCAGTCTGTGTTAATGCTGCTAGTCTGTGTTAATACTGCTAGTATGTATTACTACTGCTAGTCTGTATTACTACTGCTAGTTAGTGTTACTACTGCTAGTAAGTATTACTACTGCTTCAAAGAGTTACTATTGCGGGGGTCAGTTACTACTGCTAATGTAAATTAGTACTGCTCTTAACTGTTTCACTGATTGTATAAATACCCCCTTAGTCCGCCAAAAATCAAAATGGCTCTTTGAATTTCTTGCGCTTATTTATCTTCTTTCTCTCTCGTTCTTGCTAACGTTCTTGCTCTTCAAGCTCTTAACACTAGTTCGCAGTCAAATCTCTCTCAAATGGCAGGTCTTGTATTTGTTGATGACCATAATGAGTTGGCAATGCTGAATAAGCCCAACCAAGGGATTTCATCAGATTGTGGACTTCCTAAAATCCACACATATCGCCCATGCTTTAACGGTCAATCCCACAATCTATGTGGAGCATCAAAGACAATTCTGGGCAAATGCCACTATCCATAATTAAGAGGGTACTCAGGTTATCAAGTCAAGGGTTTGTGATAAACCCCTGACCATCTCGGAGGAGACCATTCGCATTCATCTACTTTTAGATGATGCCTCAGGTATAACATCTCTACCCAAGGAAGATCTTTTTGAAAATATAAGCAGAATGGGATATGAAGGTCCCACTGAGATTTATAAGTTCTTTAAGAATAATTTCTCACCTCAGTGGAGATTCTTTGTTCATACTCTCCAGCATTGCATTTCAAAGAAAACAACTGGTTGGAGTGAGTTCAGCAGTACCATTGCTTATGCTTTGGTCTGCTTAGCAACCTCCAGAAAGTTCAATTTTTCGCAAATGGTCTTAAATGATTTTCTGTCAAACCTGGATACCAAGTCAAAA
The DNA here is from genome assembly GCA_954870635.1 of Arctium minus. Lineage (NCBI taxonomy): Eukaryota > Viridiplantae > Streptophyta > Magnoliopsida > Asterales > Asteraceae > Arctium > Arctium minus. The sequence continues at coordinate 47,903,233 of OX941096.1, forward strand.
TCCTTTTATATGTATCCCAGGTTTGTACAAGCTATATTGAATAAAGAATTGACGGAATTACCTCATTTTAATGAGGTATATGTACCTAAGGTCCCGAAAGGGAAGGTGTTTTCTAATATGAGGAGGACTTGTAAGGTCTTCTCAGGTATTGACACACCATTGTTCTCAACAATGATGGTTGTGTCCCACTCTACAGGTGAGGCATCAGGGTCCCAAGCCTCATTGGACCAACCCACTGATGACCTACCCACACCTTCCACCATAAAAACAATTCCTCTGTCCCTTCTAAACAGACCAACCCCTACCATCACCAAATTATACACTAAAAAGAAGGTGCAGAAGGATCCTTCCCTTCATGTACCAACACCCTCTAAGCCTACAAGCCCTCTAATGGAGCATTCTTCATTAGAGAATATCCAAAGGGAAACCAAAGGGGTGTCTCCCAACCCCAAGAAGGTGCTTACTAAGGAGAAGGTTAAGCATGTGGGCAGAAAGGCTCACACTACTGTTTCTGCACAAAGTGCAGGACAGGACAGTGTGAACATCTCTAAGACCTTCCCCACGGCAACTTTGGGTGAGCAATTATCCAAAGGTCCCCGGTGCCAAGAAACCATGGGGGTAGAAGGTGACTCTGCTAGGCAGAGGACCCCTACTAAAAGTTCCAGTGATCCTCCAAGGGTGGTAAACACACCAAAAGGTGGTGAGGATAGATATACATACGATGAATTGATGGAAATTATTGCCAATATCAATAATGATGTCCTATCTCAGGGCAAACTTATTGAGAAACTGCAACAAGTGATCTTATCCCAAAAAGTCCAGATTTCCAACCTCAAGAAAATGGTCCTCAAGCATGTGCAAAAGAAGAAGAGGACCAAATTCATACTAAAGAAGAGGAGCATCCCTCATGATGCTTCCAAAGAGGGGGAGAATAGACCTGAATCTGAGAAACAGAGTCCTGTTGGAATGGACTCTACTTTTGAGGGGGATAAGGGCAAAGAAGTAGAAACAGAGCCAGCAGTAGAACAGAGCCAGCAGTAGAAACGTTCAAGAAAGCAACACCAATTGGCTTAGCAGCAGTACCAGAGGCAGCAACAGTAACAGGGCTTTCTGTTGAAGAAATAGAGATAGCAGAAACCCTTCTAAAGGCCAAAACAGACACTCCCAAAGCCACTCAAAAGGCCAAGGGAGTGGAAATCAAAGAGGGAGGCCCTGAGCTAAAAAGAAAAGAAATCAGTGAGGCTGAACTGAAGAGGAAAGGAAAGGCAAAGGTGGATGAATCTGCAAAGCCACCAAAGAAGCTAAAACAGATTGAACTAGATGAGGAACTGGCTAAGAAGATGCAGGTTGAGCTACAAAAAGAATAAGAAACTCAGAAGGACAAAGATAGGCAGATTGCTCTAGATCTGTCCACTAGGCTGAATGAGGAATATCGAGAAAGCTTAAGGGCTGCAGCTGAGGCCAAGAAAAGCACTGTGAAAGCTTCCATACAAAGATTGTCAGCAAAGAAGCAGAAAAGACAACCTTCTAAAACTTACCTGGCCAATCAAGAAAGGAGAAAGATGATCAACTTTCTGAAAGGCTCCGTGGGGGTTAAGGAAGAAATGTTTGCTGATATGTCCTACTCAAGAGTTGAAGATCTATACAAGAAGGAAATGGAAAAGCTTCAAGGGGACTTCACTCAAAGGATAGAATTTGAAAGACAAATGAAAGACAGACATGATCTCAATATTCAACAACCCTTCCCTGAGAGTGAGGAGACCACCCCTAAGGCTGAAGAAAAGAAAGAGGAAGCTACTACTAAAGAAGTCAAATCTGTTAAAAAGTTGAAGACAATAGCTTCCAAGAAACTGTCTAAGAAGCCAAGGGTTGCAGAAGCTGAGAAAGAAACAGAACCATCTGTTACAGGTCAAGTTGAGCAATCAAGTCAAAGTGAAAGGCAACCAAGTCAATCTGATGTGCATTTTGAACTTTACAAGACTGTAACAGATAATGATCCAGTGAAGGCAGATCCCATTTTAGTCCAAGCCCCTGAAATCATCCACTGGGATATTCTTGAAGATCAAGGCAAAGAATATTTCAGAATCAAAAGAATGGGTGATCACTTTGAAGTCTATTCTACTTGGGGGAATATAGTAAGATGTTGTTCAAGGTCAGACTTGGAAGAAATGTTCAAAGTAGGAATGACTATGTATGGGGATGTGCTGAAGACTACAGGGATGAACATCAAGAAACTAGCAATGGAGTATTTATGCATGATGTTCAGTCCAGATCTTGTTAAGCATGTCATCAAAGATGTCTTCAAGTCTGTGGACAACTGGATGCTTATTGAAAGGTGTGGGGTGTATATCTTGACCATAGATAAAAGCTTCCATGAATATTACCTGGTGGATAAGATATATGACCACAGCCTAGCCAAGCTACAGGGGATGCTGAAAGCCAAACTAATTTGTCCTCAAGGCTCAGAAATGGCAAGGATTGTGGTTAGCAGGATCATCAATCAAAACTTAGGTTTGGAGCCTAATCTAGGGGTGTAAACTTAGGTTTTGAAAGCATCATGAAGACCAGTTTTTGAAGAACTTAGCTTCTCAATTTGAAAAGCTAAGTTAGGGGGAGATTGTTGGGTCTGAAATGTGCTAAGGATGGTTACTACTGCTAGGCATGACTATTACTACTGCCTGAGGAAGTTAGTACTGCCAGATCACAATTACTACTTCTTGAAGGAGTTAATGTTGCTGAGACAAAATTAATACTGCTTGTTGAGATTAATACTGCTAGTTCAGAATTACTACTGCTCATGAAGATAGTGTTGCTTATGAGATGAAGACTCCGTATGAGAATGAAGACAGCTGTATAGATTGAAGCTAAAGTAAAGGAGATAATTACGGACTGAAGATCAATTTTATTTTGATAGTTATCTTGTAATCAGTCTTGTATATATAGTATAGAAGTCTTTGATAGAAATCATTATTATTCATACGTTTTGTTTTAAAGAGAATTAACCTCAAGACTAGTTTAGATCCTTTCTATAGAGAAGTATCTAACGTCTGTTGAGCCTGTTCAACAGATTGAGGTTTTGTGTGTAATCATCAAGTTTAATCAATATAACTTGTGATTTAAGTGCATATACTGTTTCATTGATTGTTAGTGTTAAAGTGTTTTTCCGCAACTTCTTTAGCATTGATTCTGAGTGTGTGTGAATTAAATTATTGTTTGAATTTCGATCCTGACAGCTACCTTCGAAAGTGTCTATTCGAAGAGGAAAGCGTTATTCCTTTGACGGAAATTCAAGTGGATAATGGAAATCGTTGCGTTGAGGAACCGGAGGCGATATTGGAGTCAAAAGTGAAAAATTTGAGGCACAAAGATGTAGTCATGGTTAAAGTCCAATGGAAGCACCATCGGGGTGCTAACATTACTTGGGAGTCCGAAGATGATATGAAGAAGCGTTACCCTCACTTGTTTAATTTAGGATGAGATTTCAGGGACGAAATCCCAATTAGGTGGGGAGGATTGTAACACCCGGAAATTCTCAAGGTAAGTATTTGTTCCCTTAATGCATTAATTGTGCCTATGTGAGAATATGAGCCTTTGTGTGCATTTTATGATCGTTATTATATTGAAATTTCATATAAATTGATTTACCATCTTTACTTGTTCAAAACTCGCGCTCGTTATCGAAATTGGTCAAGTTCTGGGATATTGGGGGCTTGGTACGACAGTGACTCGCGATTGTGACATGGTCACTCTCGCGGTGTCACTCTCGCGGGAGGTGTACCGTAAGTCATTGAGCTCGTGCGACAATGACACGCGATTGTGATATTGTCACTATCGCGGTGTCAAGGTCGTGGGAATTGTACCGAGAGTGGGGGGTTCCGAGCGATTGTGAAACACGACAGTGATAATGTCACTGTCGTCGGGCAAGGTCGCGAACGGGTACTGGGTCTTAAATGAGATCCCTAGCCGATTTTCAATTCATTTTCTCACTTCTCCTTCTTTTTCTTTGGCGATTTTGGAGCATTCAAAGCTAACCCTTTCCCCTCAAACACTAACCCTCATTTATTACAAACCATTTTGGTTGTTGGGGTTGTTGATCTTGCATTTGCTGCCTACCAAGAAGATTCCTAGGGTTCATAAAGCTCAACTTCTCATCTCCAAGTTCATCCACCAACTTCTAGGGTTTCATCTATTTTCTACGTTTTGGTTCAAAATCTAGATTGTGAGTTTACTAACCTTTTTCAAAACTAGATACACATCATATTCTTCTATTTGTTGTTATTTATCTCTATGTGTTCAAGTACTTGGGATTTTCTTATGAAGGAATGTTGGAAATATGATTATGTGTGAAATGCCATGTTTTACTCTAAATATGCAAGTATTTGAGGATTTTCTCTTGAATATGTATTATGTGTACTTTATTATGATATATGTATATATATGTCTCGATATTGAGATGGTTACTAGTTGGAATCCCTATTGGGTAATATATGTATATGAACTGATGAGCATGATTGTCATTTGGGGCTTATGATGGACTTATGTGTTAGGATGGTAACATTGTACCCATGGTTGGTATCGAAATGTATTGGTTGAAATATACCCCAAGACCTCCTATAATTTATGTTGGACGAACCAAGTCAGTAGACACTAGGAGGATGTAGTCTTGGGTGCCACCGTGATGGTATGTGCCTAGACCTCCGCCATTCGGGGTAATGCCATGGTTGTAGTCCTCGGGTGTGCCGGGACTTTGGGTGTCACTCTTAGAAGTGGGCACTAAGGTACATTGTCTCTTTGGGTGGAACTTGATTGGTGTTATGGGTATCCCCTATTGACTCCACATATGTTGAACTCTGGTTAACTACTGATAAGAATTGTAACCGTTCATGCATGCTTATTATTGTTCAACTCACTAGGTTTTTTGGCCTAACACTTGCTTGGTGTCGATGTGTATCTCAGGTTCTAGCGGCGCCGGTTCTAAGCTGGCGTAGTTGCTTAGGTGAGAGCTTGGGGAACGCTTGCAAATTAGCATTCATTGGATAGAAGAACTTTTGGAACTATAGATGACAACCCTTTTGTAATCTCTTTTCTAGTAGTAGAAATTAGATTAGTTGGTTGTTAATTTATTGTCCGTTGAAATTACAATTGTGATTAAACAGGTTTATATTATTTCCCCATTTTTAGGAGGCTCTTGCTTTGGCAATTTTTATACCACGTGTCCGTTTTTTTTGGATTTTTGTTATCCCTATTTTTAGGGTGTTACAAGTTGGTATCAGAGCTTTAGTTTAAGTGAATCAGGTATTGTTTTAGCATATCTAGACTTAAGCTTTAGACTTTATAGTTTCACTGTCCACTTGGGGTAGGAATCCTAGGTGGGGAGAGCGTTAGGATTACGGAATTACTTTAATTGAAAGTTGTGATAATGGTGACAAGAATTCTTGGGTATGGTTCGTTCATAATTCCATTTAGCTACTGCTATTATGAATGCATTGTTATGTGAACATACTTGGTTTACTATTATTGTGATAATTGATGAAGGTATTAGTACATACAAGGAGTTCAACTCGTTTAGTCTTTTCTCAATCTATTTCTCGTACATGTATGGTAGATTGAGATGGTAAACACTCGAAGTAGGTTACCAAATACTCCAGAGGGCCACTTGGAAGTGGATTCTACCGCTGATCGGCCTCCTGTGGGCGTAACTGCCGAGGGACCTCCCATACCCATAATCTTGGGAGGAGGACCTGAACATGTTCCGCGCCGGAACCTTAATGCGAATAATGCCATCATGGAGGAAGTAACCATGGAGTCCCGGATTCTGGATAGCATGATGTTGGCCATGAACTCTGCCATGAACCAACAACAAGAGTTTTTCATGAAGCTATTAGAAGATCGAGAAGCCAGTAACCGACAACCGGAGACAATGGCGGAAAACATTGTTATGGGATCGGGTGGACCAGTTGTAGTATATGTTGAAGAACCAACGGATAATGGGAACAAGACAAAGACCAAGGGCTGCACCTACAAGGCGTTTCTGGGGTGCCACCCTAAGGAGTTTGCGGGTTCAGATAACCCGGTGGCTTGTATGTATTGGCTCAAGGAGGTAGAGATGGCCTTCGAGTCAAGTGAGTGTGATCCCTCTCAACGGGTCAAGTTTGCTTCTCAGTTGCTTCGGGGATAGGCTCTGATTTGGTGGAATCTCACTCGATTCGCCCTCACTCCGGAAGTTCTGGCTAAGTTAACTTGGCCGGTGTTCAAAGAGAAGATCATGGATAAATATTGTAGTGAGCGTTCATTGGATAAGCTGGAGCGGGAGTTCCGAGATCTGAAGAAGGGGACTCTGTCCATTGTTGGATACTCCAAACTCTTTTTAGAGAAACTGAATTTGGTGGGACATCTGGTCCCCGATGAGAAGTCGAAGAATAAGGTTTACCAGCAAGGTTTACCGGCCGAGATGCGAACGGCGGTGAGGAATGCTAGGGGATTGACTTTACAAGAAGTCATCGAAGAATCTTTGTTAATTAAGGACGACATCAATGCTGAGAAGGAAGAGAGAAGGTTAGTTGGTGAGAAACGAAAGTGGGAAGGGCCGTCTGGGCCGGTTCGTCAACCAAGACCGTTTGTAAGCGGGAGAGCGGGTGATCATCGTCGTGAGTGGCGGTGGTGTCACAAGTGCAAGGCCAAGCACTCTGGCATAAGAACACTAGATCAAAATGACCTGTAGTTCTCAAGAACACTGCCTTGGTCATCCCATTAGGTTTTCGACAAATCAACAATAGATCGAAACTTTGGTGGCAGAGAGAAAGCTGGTTTGAAAACGTGAGGGTTTTTCTTCGGCAACCCTACGCGAACCTTGGTTCTTGATCGCTTGTATTTTCTTCTTGAACCACTCATCTTTCTCTGTGTCGCGTGTAAAGAAGATGATAGAGGAAAACAATGAGGGTGTATTAGGGTTTATGATTGGACATAGTTTTTAAATTTTATTTTGTTTTTTTCTAATTCCAATTACTTGTACATATGCATAAGATATTTGTACACTCAAAATACTTTGTAATAGTGTATTAATGGGATGTTATCATTTTAGATTTAAGTTTTTTTTAATTAATTTTGACATGGAATCCTAGTTGTCAAAACACTTGGGCCAAGTCACTATTAGCAGGTTAATAGGTCAACGAGACCCTTAAATGAATATAAACTTTGCTTAAGACCCTTAAAATTTAAATGATAATTTTAAAAGTTGGTTCCCCAAAATAGAAATCAAAGCAAAGTTGGTTCCATTTTGATGCAATTTTCCCTTGATTCTATGTGTAATTAATAACAAAGGGTAGAAAGGAAAATCATAATTTATACAATATTTAATGTACTTATGTGGGAGTTACAAAAATTAAAATTCCACGATTCTAGCTAATTTTTTGATTTCAAAAAAATTTCCATAATCAATTTCATGCTAAAATCATATGAACATCACAAGAATGTTTACTCTAATCCAACATGTGGCATTTGGTTGTTTGTTTGTGATACGTGATCTTAATGCTTAATTATGTTAGTGAGATCGTGGGATAACTCGTCTTGACATCTTCAAAGGTTTTCGTTTATTTTCTTTCTTTCTCTGTTTTTTACCCGAATAAATTCTACTTCTTTCTTGGGGACAAGAAAGTTTAGCTTGTGGGTAGTTTGTTAAGTGCACTTTATGCACCTAACCTTGTATATTCTAGTTGCATTTTTCTTTATATTTTAGTGTTTACTTTAGATTTTTCATGCATTCTCGCTACTCACGGTTGGAAATTCTTTTGGGGATAGTTTTTATGCTTTTGGTATATATTTTGTGCAGATTATGCGTTCTAAAGGTGAGATAGATGAAGGCGTGCTCAAGGCGGAAAGAGAAGAGAATGAGATGATTGAGAGCAAGGAGGAGAAGTCGTTGAAAGAGACGAAGTCGGAAGGAAATAGCTGTTCTCCATGCTTCGCAGGCGCGAAGAAATACAATTGATTCAAGTTCTAGAGTTTCTGCCACGGTTTCGCGGGTGCGAAGATTTATTCGGGGTCGCGAAGCACTGCTCCAGAAACATTCTCTTTATTTTCTGCTGCACCTTCACGGGCGTGAAGTTTTCTTCACGGTCGCGAAGGTCATGGGGCTTATTCTTTTGTTGGGCTTTTATTGGGCCTTTTTAGCTTAGACTTTTAAAAACCCTTTAGGTTTTTTTTTTTTGGGGGGGGGTACACACGTTTTTTGATAGAGCAGAGGGAAAAGTCGACTTTTGCTTGGGAGATACTCTTGGTCGATCTCAAGGTTTGGGGAAGAAGATCGCACTACAAGCTTAAGCCATTGGGATCCGATTAACCATCGGTTTTCCATACATCTAGTATCTTCTTCCCTATTATCTTATTTGTATTTAGTTGAATTATTGTTTTGTTTGAGTATTGCTAGTTATTTAATCGTTCTTGAATTTCTTCTTCAATTCTTCTTCAATTATTGTTTATTTGCATCAAGTTTTAGTTTTTTTATATCTTCTTATGTGTATTTCATTATCTTTCTCCCTTTTGTATCTCTATTCCTTATTCTCTACCCTAATTTTCTACCTTTGATTCTTCTCTTGCTCTCTATCTCAATTTACTGCATTCTTATAATTTTCTGCACCCATTAGGTTTGATTAAATCAATTTTCTGCATTAGTTTAATTTTCCTGCACATGTTTGTTTAGTGGTTTAGTGTTTATTCCTAGTTTTGTTAATGTTAATTGTTGTTAGATTGCATCCTATGTAGTTATTGTTTTAGTCTATGTTTCTTTTATCTTTAGTTTTGTTAGAGTTTAAATAAATAGTTTATTGTTTGGTCCCGAGTCGGTTTTCGTTTTATTGGGTAATCGTCCCTTAGGATTGAGGTTTTGGTATTGACCAATTGTTTTTTAAAACAAATGTTGGGGTTTTAATCCATTTTAATTCTAATGAAAGTTAGAGTTAATTTAATTGGTTTTTAACAAAACATTTAGTCAATTTGATTAGTTTTTAACGAGACGAAAGTTTGGTCTTTTACTTGGGTTAAATTGGTCAATGACAACGGCTCTAACATGCGAATAGTTAGGGACGTTGATCGGGAAAAATCATTTGTTTTAATTCTTAATGTTTCTTTCCGATGTATACATATTGCGAAAGTAAGTATGTGTCTTGGTTTAGAAAAGCTTTTCCACCTCGAAAGAGGGTTAAAGTAATTTTGCAAAACGAATTCTCACCATTACCAAAAATCCTAGGTTGACGTTACCCAGTGCCCCTTTAGTTGTAGTTGTCTTTTATTTTGCTTAGTATATGTTTATTTTTCTCTTTTTATCTTTCTTTCCTTTATTCTCTTTTATTTTATGTCACTTAGTTTAATCATCAAATCGAATTATCTGATTCGCATGTCTAGACATGATTATTAAGTGGTTAGTGTTTAGACCGTCACCTCCCTGTGATCGACCCGTATGCTACAAAACCCGTACGCTTGCGGTATAAATTATAAAACACACATCAAGTTTTTGGCGTCGTTGCCGGGGAGGCGACTAGCCTAACATTGACTAACTTTTTGATTTACTAGTCTATGTCTTTACCCCATTTCCTTTTATGTTTTCATTTTCGTCATCTCATCTTTTATTTTGTTTAACCGTGTTCTTGAAGTTTTTGTTTGTGTAGTCTGGCCAACTTGCGGACGGGAATGAAAAGCCACAGTTGACAAAAAGGTGGTGAGTGACGGGCCATTGAGTTGTGTGTTTTGTAAGATCGAGCTAATTATTACCTTTATAAATAATGAGTGATAGTATTTTGTCTCGTTAAATGCTTCTCGTGTGCTATTTTTACTATTTTCTTGGTTCGGTATTTTCTAATGTCAAGTCGGACATCACCGATCCTTCTTTCTCTACCCTTGTTTAATTCTCGGTTTTGGGTAGCGTGATGTGTTATATAACGATAACACACCGACTATCGGTTGTGTCATTTGTGTATTTACTCTACTCGCACGAATCGGTGACCATTTAAGTCAATCCTTTGACTTTTGCCGATTCGTACACTCTCTTCTCCCTAATTCTTTAATTCTTCGTCAAGCTCGCGACGATAAATGAGTCATTCTCCCTCCTTTGTTTAATTCTTAATCCAAAGTCAAACTCGCGACTTAAAACGAGTCTCCGTTTTCCTTTCTTTGTTCTAAAATCATTTTTTCGGTCTCTCGGGCTTAATTGCTTGAAGACCGACCCCCAAAAGTGTTCCCTAACACTTGTTTGGCGTTCTGACCGAACGGCCCGGGCGTGAAGAAAAAGGCCCGGGAGCGAAGCTTGAGGCCCTTGCTTTCTGCCTAAGGTGCCCGGGCGTGAACATTTTGGCCCGGGCGTGAAGCTTAAAGTCTTCACTTTCTGCCTTACCTTCCCAGGCGCGAACATTTTGGCCCGGGTGTGAAGTAATTGAAAAAAAAAGAAAAAAAAATTTGTGTTATTTTTGTTTTTGTTTAAGTTAAAAAAAATTATTTATTAATTTCAAAAAAAAAAAAAGAGGTTTTAATTTTGTTATTTTTGTTTTTATAAAAAAAAGTTTTATCTTGTTTTATTTTATTTTTATTTCATTTTTATTTCAGTAAGTTAGAAAAAAAGGGTTTTGATTTTGTTTTTATTAAGTTTTATAAATAAAAAAAAACTAATCCTAACCCTATTCATCGTCTTCTTCTTCCCCTCACTCTCATCTCCCTCTCGATCGATCTCCCAATCCATCACCACCACCACCCTACGCCACCGTCGACCACCCTCTTTCTCCCGTTTCTTCTCGATCGATTCAATCAACCACCATCTCCCTCAATCTCTCTTTCACGACCATAAGCCACCACCGCTCACCGCCGGTAACCACCCATCCCCCCTCATCTCTCTCTGTGTTGTTCATCTTTCCCCTTACATCTCTTGATCTCCCTCGCCACCACCATCAATCGCCGACTGAGCCACCCCTTTTCCGCTTCTCCTCCTCGAAAACCACAGTCGCAGACCTACAGCCGTCGCCAAACACCCCTCCCTCCTCCATCGATCGACGGTCACCATCCCACCCTTTTTCCCTCACCCTCTCGATTCAACCACCCCTCTCTTCTCTGTCTTCGTCGCAGCACCACCACAGTCGCCGGCCACTTCTGTTTCTTCAGAGAATCTGTCATCGCCGGCGACCAATACCGCGAACCACCCCTGCAGCCGACGTGAACCGATCGCTATCGTCGATCGCCATCTCGGTGACCAATTGCAACCCTCCCTTCATCTCCATCTCGATCGACAACAGTACACCGTGAGCACCACCACCATCTCGTTGTTTTTTTGGGCAGATTTGGGTTTAGACAGGACCTTTCAGCAGCTTTGAGCATCAGTTTAGGTACATTCTTTCCTTGCAGTTGTGTTTGTTGATATCTTTACATGATTTTTTAAATGTGATGCTATTAGTTTGATAAGTTGTCTGTGAATTATAAAATTGCTGGTGGGTTGCATTTGTGGAATTCTTATTTGTTGGATTATGGTTGCCTAAGTGTTTTTTATGCATTAATAGATTGGGCCACCACCACTGGGCGGACGTAGGTTGTATACACATTCATCGCACTGCATTTTGCACTCACACACCTACTTGTACACACCATGGCTTCTACAAGTCGCACAAAGCGACAGCGTTCTAGCCGGTCGCGACGGGATGAGGTTGTTCAACCTAATATAATTCCCGCCGCCAATGTTGTGGCCCCAAGCGTCATCAACGCCAATACTTAGAGCATTATTGTAGCCAGCACAATCTTCCCCCTCCTTCCCCGTGATTTCTTTTTCTTTCTATACACCCTAAAGGAGCATTGAGGACAATGCTCCTTTTTGCTTGTAGGTGGGTGTTTTCCTTTTATTTTATTTTTTTTTCCCCATTTTCTTTGCATATAGTGGTTCTTTGCTTTGCTTTAAAAAAAATCCAAAAAGATTTTTGAATTCTCTTTGTTGTGTTAAGACTCGCAGTACACCATATCTCACTTTACATGATTTAGCTGCTTGATCACAATTGCACATCGATTTTATGTCATCATGTTAAATGATTTTTTTTTCTAGGAATAATGTAATCTTAGCTGTCACTTGCACACACTGTTAAGCATGTTGTTCCACGTAGCCTTTTAGGACTAGTTTGCATACCATAGTCCCCCTATATTACAAATGTGACTATAGTGATGGATTTATCTTGTGAGATTTTGGGCCTTTTGGATTGACACGTATGTAATCAATCCCAATTTTCATTTCTTGTGTGTTACCTCCCATCGAGGTGTAGTCTAGATTTTTGAGTGGTTTCTCATCCAAGTTTATCATGAATATACATAGAGGCCTTCGTTTCATGAAAATTAATCCCGAAAAAGTCAAAAATATTTTTCCTTTGTAACCCACTTTGAGCCTAAACACCGACCCTTCTTTCTACACCCATACACCAATAAAAAAAATTGCACACTAAGGTTGAACTCTTCAAAATGACAGATGGATTTGGCATCTAGTCTATAAATAAACACAAGCATAGCTTGTGGGTAGTTCGTTGAGCCCCCAAAACAAGCATAGCTTGTGGGTTCTTGAAGTTGTGCGCATATATTAATAAAAAAAAAGAAGAAAAAAAATGAAAAAAAAAAGATCAAAAGTAGAATAAGCCTTCAATCCATCGAAAACATTAGGAAAAGAGCCCATAACTGCATTAAAAAAAAAGATTTACCCATAAACCGATATCCCCAACACCAATAAATGAGCCTAATCCCACCTTTTACCCCAAATCGTGCCCCAAAGCCCTCATTGCACGTATTGTCATGGAAAATTTTGGACTTGAGAATAAATTCAATCGTGTCAAGACTACATTCATTTGTCTCGATCGGGACGGATTTGAGCGTATACACGTCCCTATACACACTTGAGAGCTTAGAGTGATATCGTGAGCATCCATCTTTATAGATCATTATCCCTTCCCTTAGCGGCTTTGGTATGTTTACGAAATCTTCTTAGGTTGCGATTTCTTTTTGCGATATGCTTGATTAGTGTTTGTTGGTTTGACGCTTTGGTAATCATAAGTTCCTAGTTATTTTTACTCTAATCCAACATGTGGCATTTGGTTGTTTGTTTGTGATACGTGATCTTAATGCTTAATTATGTTAGTGAGATCGTGGGATAACTCGTCTTGACATCTTCAAAGGTTTTCGTTTATTTTCTTTCTTTCTCTGTTTTTTACCCGAATAAATTCTACTTCTTTCTTGGGGACAAGAAAGTTTAGCTTGTGGGTAGTTTGTTAAGTGCACTTTATGCACCTAACCTTGTATATTCTAGTTGCATTTTTCTTTATATTTTAGTGTTTACTTTAGATTTTTCATGCATTCTCGCTACTCACGGTTGGAAATTCTTTTGGGGATAGTTTTTATGCTTTTGGTATATATTTTGTGCAGATTATGCGTTCTAAAGGTGAGATAGATGAAGGCGTGCTCAAGGCGGAAAGAGAAGAGAATGAGATGATTGAGAGCAAGGAGGAGAAGTCGTTGAAAGAGACGAAGTCGGAAGGAAATAGCTGTTCTCCATGCTTCGCAGGCGCGAAAAAATACAATTGATTCAAGTTCTAGAGTTTCTGCCACGGTTTCGCGGGTGCGAAGATTTATTCGGGGTCGCGAAGCACTGCTCCAGAAACATTCTCTTTATTTTCTGCTGCACCTTCACGGGCGTGAAGTTTTCTTCACGGTCGCGAAGGTCATGGGGCTTATTCTTTTGTTGGGCTTTTATTGGGCCTTTTTAGCTTAGACTTTTAAAAACCCTTTAGGTTTTTTTTTGGGGGGGGGGGGGTACACACGTTTTTTGATAGAGCAGAGGGAAAAGTCGACTTTTGCTTGGGAGATACTCTTGGTCGATCTCAAGGTTTGGGGAAGAAGATCGCACTACAAGCTTAAGCCATTGGGATCCGATTAACCATCGGTTTTCCATACATCTAGTATCTTCTTCCCTATTATCTTATTTGTATTTAGTTGAATTATTGTTTTGTTTGAGTATTGCTAGTTATTTAATCGTTCTTGAATTTCTTCTTCAATTCTTCTTCAATTATTGTTTATTTGCATCAAGTTTTAGTTTTTTTATATCTTCTTATGTGTATTTCATTATCTTTCTCCCTTTTGTATCTCTATTCCTTATTCTCTACCCTAATTTTCTACCTTTGATTCTTCTCTTGCTCTCTATCTCAATTTACTGCATTCTTATAATTTTCTGCACCCATTAGGTTTGATTAAATCAATTTTCTGCATTAGTTTAATTTTCCTGCACATGTTTGTTTAGTGGTTTAGTGTTTATTCCTAGTTTTGTTAATGTTAATTGTTGTTAGATTGCATCCTATGTAGTTATTGTTTTAGTCTATGTTTCTTTTATCTTTAGTTTTGTTAGAGTTTAAATAAATAGTTTATTGTTTGGTCCCGAGTCGGTTTTCGTTTTATTGGGTAATCGTCCCTTAGGATTGAGGTTTTGGTATTGACCAATTGTTTCTTAAAACAAATGTTGGGGTTTTAATCCATTTTAATTCTAATGAAAGTTAGAGTTAATTTAATTGGTTTTTAACAAAACATTTAGTCAATTTGATTAGTTTTTGACGAGACGAAAGTTTGGTCTTTTACTTGGGTTAAATTGGTCAATGACAACGGCTCTAACATGCGAATAGTTAGGGACGTTGATCGGGAAAAATCATTTGTTTTAATTCTTAATGTTTCTTTCCGATGTATACATATTGCGAAAGTAAGTATGTGTCTTGGTTTAGAAAAGCTTTTCCACCTCGAAAGAGGGTTAAAGTAATTTTGCAAAACGAATTCTCACCATTACCAAAAATCCTAGGTTGACGTTACCCAGTGCCCCTTTAGTTGTAGTTGTCTTTTATTTTGCTTAGTATATGTTTATTTTTCTCTTTTTATCTTTCTTTCCTTTATTCTCTTTTATTTTATGTCACTTAGTTTAATCATCAAATCGAATTATCTGATTCGCATGTCTAGACATGATTATTAAGTGGTTAGTGTTTAGACCGTCACCTCCCTGTGATCGACCCGTATGCTACAAAACCCGTACGCTTGCAGTATAAATTATAAAACACACATCAATCCCCCGTGATACCCTTTCTCTCATCTCTACTCTGAACCTAATTCCGGCAAAATACATCGTCATACCCTTTGTGATACAAAATACACTATGATACCCTATCTCCTCTGAACCTAATTCCGGCAAAATACACCGTGATACCGTTTGTGATAAAAAAAATACACTATGATACACCATGATACCCTTTGTGATACAAGACCCATTGTAATTAATACAATTCAAAATATAGTCTTCCTTAGGGGGTGTTTACTTGGGGCTTAATGAGCTTAATGACAAAACCGACTTATTCGTGCAGACGTTTGGAGTGTTTACTTGGGGCTTAATGACAAAACCGGCTTATTCGCTCAGACATTTCCGGCTTAATCACTAAGTAGGGGAAATATGTGTTGTCCCCATTAAGACACATCTTTGACATTTATACCCTTTAAAAATAAATACATGCCTACCTTCCTACCCAATAATCACGCAATAAAAACCTAGGTGCTCGATTTCACCTTCACTACTTGTTTGATTTCGATTTCACCTTCACCGCTCGTTTGATCTTACTGCTTCGAGTTCATTGTTGGTTCGATTACACTATTTCAATTCACTGCTGGTTCGATTTCAACCCTAGACAATAATTTCCTTTGGTCGATTTCTCCAAAGGTAATGATTTTACTGATTGTTCGATACTTGTTTCTTCTCCATACTCGATTGTTATT
Source organism: Arctium minus (assembly GCA_954870635.1). Taxonomy (NCBI): domain Eukaryota; kingdom Viridiplantae; phylum Streptophyta; class Magnoliopsida; order Asterales; family Asteraceae; genus Arctium; species Arctium minus. Next base: position 47,919,034 of record OX941096.1, read on the forward strand.
CCATCTTATTTCTTCAGTCGATTGTTGTTTCATACTTATTTCTTAAGTCGATTGTTGTTCCATACTTGTTTTCTTTAGTCGATTGTTGTTCCTTACTTGTTTTTTCAGTCGATTTTTGTTCCATACTTGTTTCTTCTCCATAGTTGCTCGACATTTCTGCAATGTAGATTTTTGTAACCATGATTTCTACAATGTCGATTTCATGCTTGTTTCATACTTGCTACTTTTTGTTTGAACTTTGCTACATTGTGTTTGAACTTGGAAGTTTAAGTACTTAATGAATTTTTGTTTGATTTTTGGATTATATCAATGAATTTATGAATATATGGCTAAAAAAACAAACAACAATTTATAAAACAGCTTAAAATTCATATTCAGGGGTAAATTGATCATTTCTGTTATTCAGATTGTTAATTCAGATAAAAAAATAAACAACAACATCAATTTATCCAGACAAACAAATTTATCCACACAGACACATTTATCCATACAGGACTTAATGGAAAATTTGGTAAACAACCTCTTTGCCTTTTTTTGGCTAAGGTTATGAATGAAATGCAAAAACTACATATCCACAAACTTGTCAATAAACAATTAATTCTATGTTATATATATAAATACATATATATATATATATATATATATATAGAGAGAGAGAGAGAGAGAGAAATGATCATGTAAGAATAAGAATTAATGTGAGAGGTGTAAGAAAGGATTTAGACCTTTGATCAGTTTTAATTTCAAAACAACTCGTGAATTGCGCATTAGATAGGATATGATCCAGTGTATCTTATTAGTGTTGATCTTCAATTAGGATTGATCTGAGGGAGAATATATCTTTTTACCCTTCTCACTGTAACTTTCATTCTCACTGGAATAGGGGTGTAAATGAGTCGAACTTTTAACGAGCTACTCGAGCTTGTTTATCTTGAGCTCGAGCATAATAATCCTCGAGCTCAAGTTGATCTCGAACTTTAATTAAAGCTCGTTTAACTTAACAGGTTGAGCTCCATAGCACCAATGTTTGATTTGACTCGTTCGAAAGCTTGACTTTACGAGTCTAAGTCGAGTCATTCGAGCATACACTTTTTCGAGTCAAACATATTTATACGTTTACAAATTACATAATCAAAATATAAAAATCATCGAGCTATAGTAAATAAATGAGTTAATAGATCTCAAGTTCGAGCTTATAAACGAGCATCAAACTTTGAAAAATATTTGAGCTTGAGTTCGAGCCCAACTTTGAAAAAGTCAATTGCGCCTAATATTAATTTTTCGAGCTGAACTCGAATAAACTACTACTTAACTCGACTCGATTTATTTACATTTCTAACCGGAACTCAACCCTATATATAGAGAGAGAGAGAGGGAGGATCATGCGAGAAGCAAACTAATTTGCGAGAAGACGAGAAGGAATGTGTGCCACATAATTTATTAATTAAAAAAACCATAAATAAAAAATAGAAATTAGTTTTAGAAAAAATTAGGATAATTATCATTTTAATTGGATAAATCCTTAAAATTCTCATTATATCTTTTAGATTTATTTATTTTGTAATTTCAATTATTTATTAATTTTTTTCTAAATATAGTTTTAATAAAAAAAAATTCACAATTTTAACCAAATATCACACGTGATATCATTATATGAATATTTATGCATATCACATATCATATTATTACATGTGATAATTGTATATATTTTAGTTAATCATATGTGATTATGTGTACTTCTATTTATAGATCTTTTTGTGATGTAAATATTATCACATGTGATAATTGTATATATTTTAGTTAATCATATGTGATTATGTATATATATATATATATATATATATTTATAGATCTTTTTGTGATGTAAATATTATCACATGCAATTATGTGTCATTTATATTCAGACATATATTATCATATGTGATATTTACAAAAATCCACCTAGTGGGATCGTATGTGATACATAATAATATATCACATGTTAAACGAAGTTAATCACATATGATTCAAAACGTAAATCTAAAAAATAGAGAAAAAATGGTGAAATAAATAAAGAATTAGTTATGGATATCACATGTGATATTTGATGAAAAATATGATTTTATCTAAAAAATAATAATATAAATTTGATAAAAAAATTATGAATTTATTAAAATTAAAAAATAAATAAATTTAAAAGATATTATGAGATTTTTAAAGATTTATCCAATTCAAATTGTAATTATCCTAATTTTCAAAAAATTAATTTATTTATGCTATTTTTTAATTAATAAACTATGTGGCTCTTATTCCTTCTCGCCTTATCGTAAATTAACTATCTTCTCGTTTGAACCTACCCCTATATATATATATATATATATATATATATATATATATATATATATATATATATTAGAGAGAGAGAGAGGGGAAGGTTCATGTGAAAATCCTAACAATTTAAGAAAATAAGAGGAGCATTCTTAGTCAATCAAATTAGAATTCCCGTTTTATTTAAGGAAGGGTATTTGTGTCATTTGAAATCATATTGTAATTCACATATGATTTACTAAGAGATACCAGATTGTTTTTTAATCACATATGATTTACTAGGTGTTCCTAACAACAATTCATCATAACTATCAGATTGTCACTACTACAAATTATGCTTTTATAAACGGTTGTTTTTGGGCTTTATACACGGTTTTGGAACCGCGTATATCGCGGGTGTTTGTAAAAGTATCGGGCTTTTATACGCGGTTCCAAAACTGCGTCTAAAACTCAACTTTTATACACGGTTTCAAAACCGTTTAGAAAAGTAATATTAACCGCGTATAAAAGTGACCATCTTACACGGTTTTTAGATAAAATCGTTTAAAAAATCTCTACTAACCGTTTATAAAAGTATTTATCTTACACGGTTTTTAGATTAAACCGTTTAAAAAAGTCATACTAACCGTTTATAAAAGTCTATATCTTACACGATTTTTTGCTAAACCCGTTTACAATTGTATTAATTTTTCACGGTTTTCATAACAAAACCGCGTATAAATGTAACCATTAATAAAAAAATTGCACACATTTGTACACGGTTCTTTTACTAAAACCGCGTATGATGAGTTATATATATATATATATTTTTAAAAAAAATTTTGGTTTTGTTACCATCCATTATTCCAAATCACTACACCAAATGTCACTTAGGCAACAAATGAAAATTGTTGCCTAAGAGGGGTTTATGTGTTGACTAAGGTTTAGCCAACATGCCTATGTTGCCTAAGCAATGTTACCTTATCAATGTTGCATAAGAACTTAGGCAACATAGGCAAACATCATATGTTACCTAAGCAGACTCCTTAAGCAACACACAACAGATTATGTTGCCTATGAAAAAAATATATGTTGCACCAAACAAACACTAAGACAACATTAGATTTATGCATGTGTTGCCTAAGGTATCAACTTAGACAACATACTATATTTGCATATGTTGCCTTACACATTTTTTTTTAAATCAAATTTTCTTATTAATTAGAATTATATCAAATAACAAATAATATTATAAATTACATATGTTCAAAAAAACTAATATACTACTTCAAATGACCAAATACAAGCTCTTCAAATGTCATCCCATCATAACAAGCTAGTTGGTTTGAATCACAAAAACGACCAACTTTCTTTTTTAACTAGTCCCTTCATCTCCACTCTTTCTGAAATCAAAAAACCTAATGTGAGACGGCGTTTTGATGCATCACAAAATCATATCAGAATCACGAAATCTAAGAACAAGAGGGAATATGTTTGCTACAGCAGCTTTAACATTAGCAAAAAATTCATTGTTAGGGCAGTACAACATCGATATAATGCTCAAGACTATGCTCTCTACCTGCAAGTATTGCGTTTTCAATCAACAAATAGAAAAACTTCAAACACATAAAACAGAAAAAAGCCAAAAAAAAATAATATGTTTTGAATCAACAAATAGGAAAACTTGACCTTCAGCAAAGGCAAATTGTGTGCTTACCATTTGAACAAGAAGAATGTTTCTTCTTCCTTGCCTTTGCTTTGTCCGAGATCGCCTTCTTTCTGTCTCATCCTAAATGATACAAATTATGGAATATGATAATTATTTAAAAACCCAGTTAATAATTGACGCACTTGCTCATCTAAGTTTTGCTCGATTCTCTGTTTCCAGTTGAAGCTGCAAGTGCACTGTGCTTCTCTGTCTCAGCAATAGTAGCAGCAGGAAGCAGAGTGGTGTGAGAACAAAAAATGAACCAAATCGAACATGCAGAAAATAACAAAATGACAAAATAACCGAATCGAACCTGCTTCTCTGCAAGACCGATTTTACATATCATAAAATAACAAAATGAACTTACAAATGGTGTGAGAACCAAATAATGAGGCGTGGTGTCAGAACAAAAATGAACCAAATCAAACCTGCAGAAACTTAATCGAACCTGCAGAAAAAATAAACCAAATCAAACCTGCAGAAACAAAAATGGTGTGAGAACAAAATGAACTTACAAACAGAAACTTAATCAAACCTGTTGTTTTGCAGAAACTTAATCGAACCTGGTGGTGGCTAGTGTTGGTGGCTGGTGGTGGCGATGTCTTGTGGAACTACATAAACCAAATCGAACCTACAAAAACCAAGGGTGAAAGCAGAAACCAAGGGTTAAATCATATATATATATATATCACCCATATAACCACATTCATAATAAACTCCCATGGCAGTTCAAGAAACAAAAATTACAGAAGAGAAAAGATTTAATCAAGGAACAAGAAGTGAAACATTTCTCAGAGACGGCTGGTGGTGGCTGCTTGGCGGCGTCGGCCTGTGTGACGACATCGGCTGGTGTTGGTGGCGATGTCGACTGGTGGTGGTGGCTGATGGTGGAGACGGTTTCTTCTCGACAAGGATGTTGGCGATGGTTTCTTCTTGACAAGGATGGTGGTGGCGGCTGCTGAGTTTAATTAGGTATTAGAATATGTTTTTTATTTTGATTTTTGACCTAGTAAAAAAGAAGGGGGAAATAAATTTTGGGTACGGTGGGAAATGAATCTTGGGAGGGTGATAAGGCGGGAGAAAGAAATTTTCTTTTAAGTGTTTAATTAAAAAAAACAATCGCTGCCATCACCATCACCAGTTCGCCACGAGCCTTAGAATGAAATTTTCTTTTATTATATAGAATGAAATTTTCTTTTAAGTCTTTTAAGGAATTATTTAAGATAAAAAAAATTAAAAAATCCACCCAAATTAATGACAAATTATTGAATAAATGTATTTATATTCTATTGAATTAACTTAAATTAATATAAATTTTTTTACTTTAACTTAATTTTATATGTATTATTTTAAGGCTTCATAAAAAATAAAATTTATATATGAAATTTTGCTAATATCTAATTTTATTTCAAAAAAAATAATTATTAAAATTTTAACTAAATAGAAAAACACGAAAACAGTCAACGTAAAGTCGTGCAACGTAGAGGTTACGAAATATTTCTTAACATAACTAATTCATTGCATCACACATACAAATATTTAATCAATAATACGGGTCATGGAGATATTCAACGTTAGTATTATGAAACTCGTTAACATCATTTTCTGAATTTGTGCCATCATTGATTCCGAGCACATCATCCTCGTCCTCTTCATCATCATCATTGTCGTATTCATCGTCATCACCCCTCTTCCTCGTTGTAATCTTCAGCGTTACCATCATCATCATCATTTGGTATATCAATACGCGGTGTAGGATCAATGTCGATAAAAATCTGACAAATGGCAATGGTGGTAGTCACGGGATCTTGGTATGGTTCCTCTACTTCATACCATGGACCGATCTTTGTGTTTCGTGCAAATGTACTCGCCTTGTATGTACCTTTATGAAACATGTGATGAACAATTTTCCAACCATTACCAAACATTGGATCATCAACGTAGAATACTTGTTTTGCATGTAAGGCGAGACCAAATTGACTATCTTTGTAACAATTAGTCTTTGTATCAATCGAAATCAGACCACGATATAACTTTGTATTTTCTTCGTCGTACCACCTACACTTAAACAACACGACCGACATTGTTTTGGGATACTTTAGCTCTACAACTTATAGTAGAACCCCAATAGATTCATTAAGACCAAATAAAGACCTTTAAAGTCCGATAGATCCATAAAGGCCTAATGAAACCTTTATAACCCAATAGAACCATTTAAAGTCCGATAGATTCATTAAGGCCCAATGAAACCCTTTAAAGTCCGAAATAGAACCGATTAAAGTTCAGTAGAATTAATTAAACCCTAATAGATCCATTAAGTCCCAACATGAATCCCTTTAAAGGCCAATAGAACTGATTAAAGTCCAGTAGAATTAATTAAAGCCCAATAATCCATTAAGCCCCAATAAAACCATTTAAAGCACAATAGAACCTTTTAAAACCCGATATAAGAGTTTTCTCTTGTGACTTGTTATGTGGTTGTATTCATGTATGTTGTGTGTATTGGGCTCGATAAAACCACAAAGACCCGCTATAACCTATTAATAACCACTAAAGTTTTTTAAGAACCATTACAATCTAATAAAAGACCTTTTATGAATTATTAAGCCCAATAACACCATGGTGACTTAATACGTGTTTGTATGCATGTGATGTGTATTGGGATCAAATGGATCCTTTAAAGCCCAATCGATCCATGTGGATCCGTTAAAAGCCCAACTGATTCTTTAAAGCCTAAATGAACCTAGTAAAACCGAAATGGAACCATTAAAGCCCAAGTGATCCACTAAAGCCTAAATAGATCCATTAAAGCCCAACCGATACATTAAAGCCCAATCGATCCGTTAAAACCCAAGTGGATGCATTGAAATCCAACCGATCTATTAAAGTCCAACTAAATCCATTAAATCCTAATTGGGTCCATTAAAGCCCAAGTGGACCCATTAAAGCCTAAATGGATCCATTAAATCCCAACTGATACATTAAAGCCCAAGTTGATGTTGAATATTTTTGAAGGCTTGAAGGTTAGCTTTATACGATTTTATTCGGCGTGGTCTCGTAGACAGATCTGAACTATGACTAAGATAGAAGGACTTGAGAATTGATAGAAAAGACGAGCCGCTAAAAGTTTAAAATCATAAAAAAAAAAAAAAAAAAAGTAAAAACGTACAAGTTTTAGTCGGGTTGACGGGTTGGACGAGTTACTTTGGGCCCAACTCGTTTCTAACTCAATAGATGCGGTTTGATTCAAAAAAAACATTATACAAATTATTACATTTTCAACTACCTATATTTATTTATATTTTGACCTTAGGCAACATAGAAATACAACAGGTAGTTTATCTCATACTGTTTATCTTGTATTTAATATGTTTATTTGCAGTTAGTTATACAAATAAAAACATGGGACTTTAATAAGTTATAATTATGTTTCATTAACTTGTAATTTTGAATTTTAACTAATATATCTATATATATACTATATTATAAATCATTTAAGCTAAACTTTTAAAAACTAATTTTTATGCATTAGGTACCACTTATTAATGTATATTACTTAAAATCCAAAAATACAAATTGATTAAACATAAGTGCAACTTATAAAAGCTCAATGTTTGAATTCATGTAATAACTGCAGATAAACACTTATTTTTATTTTCTAAAATATCTAAAAATTTTAACTATTGATATAACTAACCGATAAATATAAGAAAATTCGAGATAAAACATCTTATTTTATTTTTTATTGAAGTATGTTATCTTTTAAATTTTAAATATAAAATATCTTAAATATAGTTATAATTTAAATTAAAAAATTTTTGACCCGTAACAAAATACTTTATTATTATTTTTTTTATAAAAAACCATAATTAAACTAAACTATATATTTTTGTTTTAAATCTAGGTTTCTCAAAATCGTAAAATAAAATCAAAAAAGACTAACAAAAGTATTAATAATGATCGAGGGTTCGAGTTATAGATTTCAGAAACCCGCTGAATTGTGAGGGTACATTTCTAGTTATTATTATTGTTATATAATTACTACTCTTATTATTATTATTATTATTATTATTAACACAAAAACAATAATTAATACCGACATTATATGCGATTTTTGTATTTTTATACGCGGTTTTAAATAAACAACCGCGTATAAAAAGGTATGACATTTATACGCGGTTGTTTGTACTTTTATACGCGGTTTTTAATAAACAATCGAATACGCGGTTGTGTATTCAAAACCGCGTATAAAGGTTACCTTTTATACGCGGTTATTTATTAAAAACCGCGTATAAAAGTAACACTTTTGTACGCGGTTTATTGCTAAAAACCGTGTGTAAATGTAGCTTTTACGCACGATTTTGTTAGCAATAACCGCGTACAAAAGTGACCCTTTCGTACGTGGTTTTTAATAAATAATCGCGTATAAAAGATAACCTTTATACGCGGTTTTATCGATGCAACCGTTTGTAATTATCGAGTACCCTTTTTATACGGTTTTTAATCTAGAACCGTGTATAAAACCATATTTTTAGCAACGGTTCAAATTGAACCGTGTAAAAAGGTTTCAGATTCGTCCTTTATACGCGGTTTTTGTAAAAACAACAAAAACCGTGTATAATTAGGCGAGTATAAAAGTCATTTATGTAAAACGAGATCACATATGATTAATAACTAAGTGACATCAGATTGTTAAACAAGATCACATATGATTTATAACTAACAACATTTCTTATAGATCACATATGATTTACTAAGAGATATCAGATTGTTTCTTAATCACATATGATTTACTAGGTGTTCAATCACATATGATTAATAACTAAGTATAACAGTTCTTATAGATCACATATGATTTACAAAGAGATATCATATTGTTAAACAATATAACTGTCCCTATACATATTAATAACAGTCCTAGTAAATCACATATGATTAAAGTCGAAGTCGAATCCATCGATGTTGCAGAAGTTTTGTTCGTCTTTTTCAGATTATCGAACTTCTTTGAACTTCGTTTCACTATTGATCTTCAACTCTGTAACGAATCGAGAGCAAGATTTCAGGGTTTAAGCTTTTCGAAAGTTTCGGTGTGAAAATAAACTTTCCGACACACAACACACAAAATCAACTCCATCTTCATGTACTATTTCGAATATGTGTTTCTGAAAGGTTATTTTGCACCGGCGATCGGAATCGATTTAAGTACATCATACTCGTACGTAGCTGTTTGGCAACACGAACAATCTTACAATCCAAACGATTAAATCATCTGATTCATAACACATAAACGCAGATTTACAATCAAATAATTAAAAACTACACACTAATTACAGCAACAAAGAGAGAAATTAACCTTTGTTGGAATGAGTTGATGAAAACCCTAGTTGCAGAGAAAGATAGAGCGTCTGCTAACAAAGAGTAGAAGAGAGTGAAATAATCACAAAATAGGTGTTTGCCTAATTTACCCTTGCTTTATATTTAGCCCTGCAGAAAAGTACTTTAAGTGGCACAGAAATTACAAAAATTGCCACTAAAAATCTGAACCGTGGATTAGATTAATAAACGGTTGAAATGCATCCCTTTATTTTATTTTTTAAATAGGTCCCCTCCTCGTATGAACCCACCTCTCTCTCTCTCTCTCTCTCTATATATATATATATATATATATATATATATACTATGTATTAAATGGCTTAAACGTTCTTGAAAAACACGGTTCTTGAAAGTAGTTATTGATATATATAGTTACAGTTTTGGTCCCTTAACTCTTTTGATAGATTTACTTTATATCTTTTAGTTTTACATTTTACATTTTACATTTTCATTATATTAACACATATAAACATATATTAACTAAAATACGTTAAAAAAATAATATTTAATTTTAACAAGTTACACCATTACAGTCGTCTCTTCGATTCATTCGAAATGAGTCCAATATTGAATATTTTTTAATTTAATTATTTTATTATATGTTAAAAATACGTTTTAACATATCACATTAACATATATAATTACGTTGTATTTTGTGGATATCACATGTGATTAATTGTGGATATCACAAATTTCGATTATTTTGGGATATCACATGTCGATCAATGAAAACAGAATCATTCGATATATATATAATATATTATTTAAAATAAAGTAAAGTAATTGATTTGAAATAAATAAAAATATTATCGAAGACCCTCGTAGACGCAGTTATTGTAACGCGCCAACATTTATCAACTCCAAAGATTTGGTCATAAAGAATCAGCAAGACATAACTCCTACTTCCAACGACAACCCCCCCCCCCCCAACTCCATATCTTGATCAAATCCCGAGTTTATTTCATCCATACATCGCACAAGTACAAAATGTATTAGGCGATGGAAACTGTGAATTAGTTTGTTTTCTATCTATACGTTTTGTTTTTTTCATCGTTAATGTATTAAAAATACATAATTGTAGATCAACTAAAATATATTAAAAGTATGTTTCATTATTATTATAAATTCTAATATTATAAATTTTTGGTCAATAATTTTAATATAAAATAATTATTGAATATTTTTATTGGTAGCATAAATATGTAACATTATATATATACTAGGCATATACCCGCGCGATGCAGCGGAATATGAGTAAATAACGAACAATTAATGTTACTTCCTTATAGACATGTCATCAACAATAAACAATGACCTAAGAATCACAACTTATGAAACACTAAACTCTAAACCCATAAAGATATTCAATAATTAGTTTATGTTACAATTATTGACGAAAAAATTTATAATAAGAATGAAAGGTATTTTACGATTATGTATTTTTAATGTGCTAACGGTGGAAAAAAAATAAAACGTATGGATAAAAAACAAATTAATTCGTAGATATTCATGATATTTAATAGTACGGTTAATTTTTCAATATTGAGCTCGTTTTGAAGGTATTGACGAGACGATTATTATGGTATAATTTGTAGAAAAATGAACGTATTTTTTTTCATTGCATTTTTGTTCATATACGATTATTTGTGTTAATATGATAATGGTGTAAAATGGAAAATGAAAAAACAAGGGATATAAAATAAATTAAATAAGTGTAAGGTGATAAATGTAACATTGTAAGGGTGATAAATGTTATTGTACAAAAGATTGTACAATAATCGTTTTAGAATTTTTATCTATACTACTAGGCATATACCCGCACGATGCAGCGAAATGTAAGTAAAGAACGAACAATTAATGCTAATTCCTTATATACATGTCATCAACAATCAACCATAACCTAATAATCACAACTTATGAAACCTAAACCCATAAAGATATTCAATAATTAGTTTATATTACAATTATTGACGAAAAAAATTATAATAATATAATTTATAATAAGAATGAAACGTATTTTACGCTTATGTATTTTTAATGTGCTAACGGTGGAAAAAAAATAAAACGTATGGATAGAAAACAAATTAATTCGTAGATATTCATGATATTTAATAGTACGGTTAAATTAAAAAACATTCAATATTGTGCTCGTTTTGAAGGTATTGACGAGACGATTATTATGGTATAATTTGTAGAAAAATGAACGTATTTTTTTCATTGCATTTTTGTTCATATACGATTATTTGTGTTAATATGATAATGGTGTAAAATGAAAAATGAAAAAACAAAGAATATAAAGTAAATTAAATAAGTGTAAGGTGGTAAATGTAACATTGTAAGGGTGGTAAATGTTATTGTACAAAAGATTGTACAATAATCGTTTTAGAATTTTTATCTATACTACTAGGCATATACCCGCGCGATGCAGCGAAGTGTAAGTAAATAACGAACAATTAATGCTACTTCCTTATATACATGTCATCAACAATCAACCATAACCTAATAATTAAAACTTATGAAACCTAAACACATAAAGATATTCAATAATTAGTTTATATTACAATTATTGACGAAAAAAATTATAATAATATAATTATAATAAGAATGAAACGTATTTTACGCTTATGTATTTTTAATGTGCTAACGGTGGAAAAAAAATAAAACGTATGGATAGAAAACAAATTAATTCGTAGATATTCATGATATTTAATAGTACGGTTAAATTAAAAAACATTCAATATTGAGTTCGTTTTGAAGGTATTGACGAGACGATTATTATGGTATAATTTGTAGAAAAATGAACGTATTTTTTTCATTGCATTTTTGTTCATATACGATTATTTGTGTTAATATGATAATGGTGTAAAATGGAAAATGAAAAAACAAGGGATATAAAATAAATTAAATAAGTAAGTGTAAGGTAGTAAATGTAACATTGTAAGAGTGGTAAATGTTATTGTACAAAAGATTGTAAAATAAACCGTTTTAAAATTTTTATCTATACTACTAGGCATATACCCGCGTGATGCAGCAAAATGTAAGTAAAGAACGAACAATTAATGCTAAGAATCAAAACTTATGAAACCTAAACCCATAAAGATATTCAATAATTAGTTTATATTACAATTATTGACGAAAAAAATTATAATGATATAATTTATAATTAGAATGAAACGTATTTTACGATTATGTATTTTTAACGTGCTAACGGTAGAAAAAAAATAAAACATATGAATAGAAAACAAATTATTTCGTAGATATTTATGAAATTTAATAGTACGGTTAAATTAAAAAAATATTCAATATTGGACTCGTTTTGTAGGTATTGACGAGACGATTATAATGGTATAATTTGTAGAAAAATGAACGTATTTTTTCTTTGTATTTTTTTTAATATATGATTATTTGTGTTAATATGATAATGGTGTAAAATGAAAAAGTAGGGGATTTAAAGTAAATTAAATAAGTAATTGTAAGGGTGATAAATTTTACATTGTAAGGGTGATAACTGTAATTGCACAAAAGTTTGTACAATAACCGTTTTAGTTTTTTCATTATATAGTATAGATATAGATTATATAGACATACCCGCACTTATATGTGAATCATAGACTAAAATATCGATAAGGACGAAGAAATACAAACTTAAAATGAAACGTTGTTGTCATTTTGATTTCGAGATGTTTCGCGAGCGGATACATACTTTTGTCAATTATATATATATATATAGTGGAAGGATATTTTGCAACCCACATCTTAACCGTTGGATTCATGATCGACGGTTATTTTATTTTTATTTTTCTTCTTTTTTAATTAAAAATATTGGGCCCCATATCTTTTATAACCGTCGATCATGAATCCAACGGTTAAGATGTGGGTTGCAATGTTTGCAAATTTTTTAAGGGTTGAAAATTAAACAAACACTATATATATATATATATATATATATATATATATATATATATATATATATATATATATGCATGTCGATGACAAGTCACAGGAAAAGGTGAAGTGTCTGATGGACGATGACGTTACACTTGACGTCATTCTCTACTCGATCCCCCAATTCTGTGTTATTATAATCGAACCAACTTCCTCTGTCCATTGCATCTATCTATTCTCCACCACACACACGACATGTACGGACACACCCACAACATCCCTTTCCCCTCGCACTTTGATTTGGACTGCACCACCATCGGTGGTTATGATTCGCCTGGATATACCGGCACCCAGCTGATCACCGATTGCATTGCTACTCCGATCAACAATAATGGTGGTTTTAGCGCCGGATATCTGCAGGTTCAGTTCCTCCCCCCACCCCCTATGAAAATAAATTATTAATTATTTAATTTAAATTCATTTAATTCTTTTGAACAAGTTAGTTAGGGGGTGTTTGGGATTGCTTATTTAAAACAACGTACTTATGTTTTTTCTTAATAGTGTTTACAAAAATAAAGTTTTATAAAAACTGTTTGGATTATGTTACTGTGGTACCAAAGCGTAATAAGTTAATAAGTTGTTATTTAGGGGTATTTGGGATTGCTTATACATATAAAATAACTAAAAAAATTATAAGTTGTTTAAAATAAGTTGATAAGTTAGAACCAAATGACTTATGAAAAACTTCTTTTTCACCGGTTTAGCACCGCTTAAAGACTTACTTTTTCCCTATCCAAACACTAAAAAATGCTTATATTCGGTACCAGACCAGAATAAGCTAAAAAAACCCTTTAAATAAGCAATCCCAAACACCCCCTTAATTGAAAAATCATGACTTTAATTGTTTGAAATTCTTTAACCATGTCAATAATACGATTTTAATCGTTTATTGGGTAAGCATTTACCAACAAGGGTCAGCAGTCAGCACCCTCAATTACCTTATTGGAAAACATCATCGATTATTAAAATGAATTGTTAGTACGCGTCTTTACCTGGTAAACACTTACTAGATAAATAATCTTTTCTCCATCGTTTACTGTGTAAGAGTCTTCTCCACCACTTCATGGACAAGTTTTTTGATCTTTGCTACGTCTCTTATCGGGTAAGATTTTTGGTCTTTGTCATGCTCACCTCTGGTAAGAATTTGGTAAACCGTCTTTAGGTAATATACTCATACTAATTAATAACAAAATCACGATCAGTGAAACAAAAATATCACAATTATGTTTGAATTATAATAATTAACAGATGTTTTAAACAACCGACTATTCTAGAAATTTAATTGTTTATGACAAATTCGATATGTCGCTTGGATTCATTCATGATTTTAAAATGTAATTTCAGATGTTAGAAACTAATTTTATACATTTTTTTAATTAAATTTGTTTATTTACACATTGTTTTATAATTTATTGACTGATTTTTAAATATAAGATTTTAACTTCAAATTATTATGACAAATATAAAAAGAATTTGAAAAAATAAAAATATTTATCTATACTATATTATAAAGCACGGATAAAAAACTCTTAAATACAAATTATTAGGTACAAGGTACCATCATTTTATGCAAGATTTTAAAAATCTCTTAATTTACAAGTATGAAAGTACAAGATACATATTACTACTGCAGGCTTCTAACACCCACCGATTTGATATGTGCAGGACCTTTCTTTTATGTAAACCTTCTCATGTATCACTATTAATTAATATATTATATTACTATAATTTTGTTTTAATTATATTATTAAATATGTAATTGGTTATTTTTTCTAGATGTCATTAAAATATATAAGATAATCATTGAATTCTAACAAAATACTTAACTTTTTTATATAAAAAACATTATATTATTAAGCTTAAATCAAACAAATTTATAAAAAAAACATTATCACTTTCTCAAAACCATCCAAAATCGTACTGTAAATCGACAAAAAAATAAAATGAAACATTAAAATCGTGATGTATCTCGCTCAATGCACGAGTACGCTTCTAGTATTTAATTAAATTTCATGTCAACGATCTATTTCACACATGTGAGATGGGGGCTTTGGAATAGATGGGGGGTCGTATCAAATATAACCCCACTTATATGCATGTTTTTGTTTCTATCATGGGATCTTGTCAAACTTTAACACATGAAAATTAATTCCATTTTTTTTTAAAAATTATATAAAGTATTTGCTTTAAATATTTTATATAAAAATTCATATTTTGGGATTATATATTTTTTAAATACATGTTTTTAGTACTAAAAAAAGATACTGTTCAATTAAATTTTAAATGTTAATACGACATAGATAATTAATAATCTGAATCATATTTTAAGAAATTTGTTGTTATATTTATGATCATAAAAATAATGTTATATATATATTTTTAAATATTTTAGACAAGATTAGTCATGTATAAAAAAATTAGTCAAATTTGATGAAAGTTTGTCATAAGATCAAGACGCTTTAAAACATTTAACGTTTTCAAATTTATTATTAAAATTACTTATTTTCCATTTGTTATCGTATCTGATATTAAAAATGGTGATTTTAATGCATATGAATCATCTTATCTTGTCACCATTCACTGTAGAGTTGTTCATCAATAGGATGATTCGTTAGAAAAGCTATTCACTGTTTTTGGATTATATCAATGAATTTATGAATATATGACTTAAAAAATAAATAACAATTTATAAAACAACTTAAAATTCATATTCAGGGGTAAATTGGTCATTTTTGTTATTCAGACGGTTAATTCAGATAAAAACGTAAACAACAACATCAATTTATCCACACAGACACATTTATCCATACAAGACTTAATGAAAAATTTGGTAAACAACCCCTTAAACCACCACTATTAAAGAAATGGTCTGACACGATAAGATTAATGTGCGGGCGATGCATGAACAATCTCAATCCAGCTTGGTTCATAAATTTGTTTCACAAAAAATATAATTAATTAAGTTTTATAATTAATATATTTTTATTTGAAAAAAAACTTAGGAGTCGTTTACCAAACGTTTACCCAGTAAGCGCTTAGCAAGTCATTTACCTTACTGGATGAACTTGAGAAGGGTCGAAAATCTTACCCGGTAAGAACAGTGATAAGTATAGAGAGTCTTACACGGTTGGTGAAGGTGACGACTCTTACCCAATAAGCGCTTACCGGGTAAGCATTTGGGTAAACGGCCCCTTACTCAGGTAAATTAATTGTTGCATACGAGACCATTTTGATGGACTACAATCTTACCCAGTAAATTAAGTTAGAGTGTTGAATCTTACAGATATGCGCTACCGAATAAGCGTTTGGATAAACAACCCCTTAGTAAAAACTTACTTTGTATGTATTATCCTAATTAATACTTCTAAAAAATTAGTGAAACTTTTTATTTCCTTTAGTTATCCTAAACTTATGTATGTATTAAGTCTTATTTTAAGTTGAAAACAAAATGATATGGTGTATTGACTGTATTCCGAAAGATTTTACATACCTTAATGTTTTATCTTTGAAGGTTAATTAGAGACTTTTTAGGTTCGTGGGCAAGTCCCGTTTATAAGGCGGGTAGGGGCAATTTATCAAGCCCGTAAACAAGGGTTGGTTTTGCTTATGCCAGTAGACCAAAATCTAAGTTGGGTATGGTCGATGTCTGACCCAAACCCGGAAATGATTGCCTCTAGTTCAAAGTGGAACCAAGTCAAATCCAATTATACATAGTAAATATTATGAGATGAAAATTAATTTTACAGGTGGTTTTTTTTTTCAAGTTTTGACAATTACATCATAGTATAATCATGATAACAAAAACTTGTTTAATCTCTTTGGCCTCAATTGTTGTCGATAGGGAGCTAGTACGATGCAACACCATTATCGATTAGAAAGTCCATTCTCAAACGGGAACAACATTATCATCGAAAGCATGAACAAAACATGTTGTTATTCGCCAAAAGAGAAACGAGAGAGGATTGAGAGGTATAGAAGCAAGAAAAACCAACGGAATTTCAACAAAAAAATCAAGGTAACATTTTTTAACAATATAATATTCAATATGCGAATATGTTCATTCAATACAGTTTTATCTTACGAAAAATATTTGTGGTAATAATTTTTTTATTTATCTATTTATTTCAGTTTGCAAACTTTGATTTTTATAATTCTTCGTATGTGTTTTTTTTACAGTATGTTTGTCGAAAAACATTGGCAGATAGTCGGCCACGTATCCAAGGAAGATTTGCAAGAAATGATGAGATTGAAAGAACAAATAATCAAGGAGGTGGAGAAGAAGGGTTTAATGAAGAAAATGTTGATAACTGGATGTTTAACTTTTCTGATCCGTTCTCATCAAATCTCATTTCTTAAAAGAACAAAAAAAGTGAGATTTGTCCACTTTTTTCTATAAGGAAAAGGGCAAAAGAATCTACAGAACCCTGGTTGAATAACGAGTCCACAGTACATGTGTAGACTTTTAGGTTGCGAGAAGAGTGATCATTTACTTATTTTTTAGGTTACATCTTCTAATAACACTTTATTGTTTTACACTTGTGGTTATTCAAGACAATACTAGAAGAGTGGGCATCAACGGCCAATAATTTACTACGGATGTTAGTGCACAAATATTTTGGATACAAGATCATGGAGATTGAAGTTGAAAATCAAGTCAAGAGCTCAAGTCAACTCTCAAGCTAAAAGTCAAAGTCTTTGTAATAAAGAAAAGTCAAAGTCAATTTGTGTTAATGTTTTGTGATACAAGTGTTCTAGAGTATAAATAAAGTTTTTCGTTAGTAGACTCATATGACTAGAAGGAGTTATTTGCACGTACTTGTTTAGTGAGAGAAATAGTTTGAGAGCACTCTGTGTAATCGATCATGAAGATTAATAGAATTTTTTTTTGTAAAATTGTTTGTTGTCATCTTGATCATTTTGCACTGATTGTGGGACACACAATTGGTATCAGAGCATACAAAGATTCAGAATCGTGGTATTAATCTGTGTTTTGGTCGAAAATTTTCAAGAACTCGCAAGGTGTCTGGCAGATTCGATTTTTGAGCTACAATGATGTTTTGGATCTGAATTTGGTTCTATCATACTCGAATTTGTATCTAGAACATTTTATGTTTGTATTGTTTTGTCAAATTCACAATGTAATGGTGTGAATTTTGAATTTTGTTGGATTTTTGTTCGAGTTTGTTCATGCACTGTCTTTTAGATCAATTTGTAATTTTGATGTTTTAGATTGAAATCAATTGGTTGCAATCTGTTCGTGATATGGAGTAGAGGAAATCTGCAAAGTTTCATATCGTATTTCACAGGATTGAATCGATTTTGGAGTGAAAAAGTTAGTTTTTGGAAGAAAAGTTGAAGAACACGGAAGATCCAGAAAACGCGCAACATTCATCATGAAGAACACGCACGTCGAAGAAGTTCGATTTAGGGTAGAGAACTCTCAAGAAGCATCGTGCGAGAAGTGAAAACGCGCAAATCATTATTTGCGTGTTTATACTGTTTTTCTTCCCTGTCTTGCGCGAAGTAGGTTCTGCGAGAAGTTTCCTTTGTGCGAGAAGTGTTTGTTTTGCGCGAAGTTAAAAGTTGGAAATTTTTCTAAGTGTTAAAATGCGTAGACGCATTGCGCGAAGTGACGTCTCAGAGAACTCGCAAGTAGTTGCTTGCATGAAGAAGAAACACGCACGACCCTGTGTGCGCAAACCAAGATCTCGCATCCTTCAGTGTACGTGATCCAAGAACTCGCACATCTCTCTTAGCGTGAAGCTTGTTCTCACATCCTTTGTTGTGCGTGAACCTCAAATGCGCATAATACAGTTTGCGTGATGTTTATTTCTTTGTTCTGCGAGTTTCCATACTTAGAAATTTTTCTAAGATTTTTGTGGGTTGACCAAGTTTGACTTTCAGATTCCAGCTTGTTTCTGAATTTTTGACGATCAGTTCATATTAGTGAATTGTTAAAGATGACTTCCAGAGAGGCTCTTGCTATTGGTACGGATGTAAAGCCACAAGTGTTGTTCAAAGCTGAATATGAACAATGGAAGGATAGGTTTTTAGACTTCATTGACCGGAATGATTTGGGTGATTATATCATAATATATCTGAAAGAAGGTGTGATGAAACCTCCAATGAAGATTCATACTACTGAAACAGATAATGAAGAGGTAGTAAACAAAGAGTACCCATTGCTAGTTGAAGAATACACTGATGAACAGAAGAAAAGACTAAAAGCTGAGAGATTGGCAAGATCTTTCATACTACAAGGGATTCCAAATGAAATATATGTCAACATAGATAGCTACAATGCTACGGGAAAATAAATGTGGGATCAACTTGAGAAAATGATGCTTGGATCAAAGATTGGTAACCAGCTGAAAGTATCTAACTGCCTCAATAACTACGAAGAGTTCAAGGCAAAGGAGGGTGAAAATCTTGAAGCCACCTATGATAGGTTTGTGACACTTCTGAATGAACTCAACAAAAATAAAGTCAAGAAGTCTCAGATAGAGTTGAATGTCAAATTCTTGAGCATACTACAGCCGGAATGGAAGAGGTTTACTAGACAGATGAAACAGATGAAAGATCTAAATGAGATACCACTCCATGAGGTATATGAGACTTTGAGACAAAACGAGGAAGAAGTAGAAGAGATTAAGATGAGAAGAAGAAAGCTGAGAAAGTGGTAGCAGATCCAGTGGCTTTAGTGGTGAAGAAGAAAGAGAAAAGATCAGTCAGTTTGAAGAAAAAGAAGAAAGTGATAGTATCTGAGTCTGATGAATTTGAAAGTGAGGAGGATTCTGATTCTGATGATTGTGAGAACCTGAAACAAGCTATGCTACTGTTGACCAAAGCTTTCTAGAAGAAATTCTACAAGAAACCAGGGTCAAACAGTCAGAGGTACTCATCAGGTTCAAGAAACTATGAGCACAAAGAGAGAGTTGAAGGAAAAAGATCTGAGGAAAAAAGGCCAGAAGAGAAGAAGTATGGGTACATGCATGATGAGAAGAAAGAATCTGAGCCAGTAAAATGCTACAACTGCGGAAAAGTAGGCCATTATGCTAAGGATTGTCGAAAACCGAAGGTCCGCAATTTCGAATACTACAAAAACAAAATGCTTTTGGCCAAGCAGCAAGAAGCTGGCAAAGCATTAATGGCTGAAGATGAATACTGGCTAGATCACTCAGAGGATGAAAACAAAGATGAAAATGCTCACATGTGCTTTATGGGTCATAATGTTACTGAAGTAGATTCTGATGATGAGGATACTGAAGAGGTATGTGATATGTCTGAATCTGATTTTCTAAATCAAATGCAATCCATGATGATTGAACTTCAGGATTTGCAGTCTAAGCTTAAACGTGAAAAAGGTATCATTAAAGAGAAAAACCAATCAATACTGAAACTCAACAATGATATTGCTGAGAAGAATGTATTGATTGAAGCTTTACACAAAAATATTGATACCAGTGTGAGAGAAAAAACTGTAATTCATAATCAAATGTCTGAAACAACTTCAAAATTTAAACTGTGTGAACTTGAGGTTAAAGAGGTTGCAAAAAAGTGGGTATCATTAAAGAAAGAAAACAAATCTTTAGTTGAGAAAGTAAGTGGACTGGAAGAAAAACTTTATACTCTTGGTCAGACTGAGCAAACCATTCATCTAAATAAACCAAAAGAGAGTAGTGAGTGTTGGGGTCTTGGCTATTAGAACCCACACTATCTGAAAAAGGGTATTTCCAAAGTGCCTACTTTGTATGATTTCGGATTTCTTAAATTGGCACCTCAATACCCTGAATTTAAAGTTAAATGGACTAAACTATCAGATGAGGATGAAACTAAGGAAATTGAGAAAATAAAGAACAAAACTAAAATGCAACTTCCATTTCGTTATGAGAGGTTGAATTCTAGTTATAGTTCTACACAGTCAAAATGTCTTTCTAACGACTACTTTCAAAGCTATTCTACAGAGGAATTGGGGGCAAAACCAATTGAAGGAAAGATTTATGTTCCTCCACTCGTTTTAGAAAGTAAAATTTCTGAACTCGAGAATACTCTTGTAGAAGAAAGGATTTTGACTGGGATAGAACAAATGATATTTTCAACTGTTTTCATTAACATTGATTTTTTTCAAAATCTTCCAAAGCTTCTAAATCAGATGATATTAATGGTCTATTTGATGAAGAGTTTGATTTTCTAAACTCTGATGGTTGTTTTGATGATTGTGTTGATCAATTTGACTTTAATGCATAACTTCCAGATCATTCTCAATTCATCATTAATTCTAATGGTTTACCCAGTGTGTATGAGAAAGGTGAATCATCAACGAAAGTTGATAAACCAGTTTCTGTGAGTACCACTCAAGCCAAAGGTAAGAAGAAGAAGAATAGGCATTCACAGAAACGGACAACCACTGGTAAATCAAAGAATAAGCAATCTTTCAAATCTCACAGTTCTAACTTTCAAAGTTCATAAGTTTCAGATGTGAAAAGGAAAAAGACTGAAGTGAAATCAGAGTGGAGACCAAAGAAGAAAATTGATGAGACTACAAAATCATCTTCTGATATTCATTGTAATAGAATGATTGATAGTAATATTGATGTAGTTGGTAACATTGATTTTCGTAAACCAAAACTTGTAACTTCTTACAAGCATTACTTAATAAAGCAATTACTCCAATTATCTCTGTCTACTAATAAGTCTTCTAAATATCGTCGGAATGATTTTGTGTCTCGACAATATTCTGATGATTGGTTTGGATCATATCATGTCTATTCATATAATTCTTATGTTTCAAAAGTTTTTCAAAAGATCAAAGGGTCCAAATTCATATGGATGCCAAAATCATGTGCTAACACTGTAGGACCCATCTATAAATGGGTACCTAAACCAGTTGTTCCTTGATTTCTCATGTGCAGACCCATCATATGTGGTACTTGGATTCTGGTTGCTCCAAGCATATGATTGGGCAGAAAGATATATTATCTAATTATACAGAGAAATTCTGCGGGAACGTTCGTTTTAGAAATGACTAGTTTTCACCGATACTCGGCTATGGAGATGTTGTACAAGAAAATGTAACAATCAAGAAGGTGAGCTACGTTGAAGGACTAGGACATAACCTATTCAGCATTGGTCAGTTTTGTGACAAAGACTTAGAGGTGAATTTTAAGGCCAAGAGGTGTACTGTTAGAACTGAGGACGGAAAATAACTCTTGGTCGGGACGAGAAAGTCAAACCTCTACACGATCAACTTGTCAAAAGTCAAGACTGATAATGAGGTGTGTCTACTTTCAAAATCCTCTATGCAACAAAGTTGGTTATGGCATAGACGGCTATCTCATCTCACTTTCGGTCCATCAACAAGCTGGTGACTAGTAACTTGGTGAAAGGACTTCCAGAGCTAAAATATGTAAAAGAACATCTATGTGTTGCGTGTGAGAAAAGCAAGATAAAAAGGGATTCTCATAAGACTAAGCCTGAACCGAGTACAAGTTCTTCATTGGAATTACTGCATATGGATCTCTATGATCCAATGTGCACTCAAAGCATCAACGACAAGAAATATGTATTAGTGATTGTGGACGATTATTCAAGATACACTTGGGTCAAGTTTCTAAGATCGAAAGATGAGACGCACGATGTCATCATTGTAACACCCTTAAATCTGAAGATAGCAACTTATAAAAATTTTCTAAATACATCAATAAATACTTCGAACTACAACATAAATTGAGAATTAACTTCAACGCTCACGTTCATCCTATACATACACTCTATGAAAAGGACGGGTATTACTAAACCCAACCTGCGGAACACTTCACCGACTACTCACACTTGTAAGGCTAAGGCCCAACTCTTCAAGCACTGCTAGAACCGAACCCCCGACAGGAACCTGATGCACATGCCGACAAATAAAAAGGTTAGGTTTAACGCATAGTGAGCTCAAGAGTTTTAAACATATATAAATAATTCGTTTAAAATGGAAGAATGCAATTAGAAATCATAATCTTTCCAAAGGAAAATGCTTCACTTATGAAAACGACTCGTTTACCCATAAATATGCATTTTAAACGAAAGGGACACCGGGTTAATCATTAACCAAACCAAACTGTTTTACAGACTAAGATCCCAATGTAAAAACGTTCTTTCGTAAACTTAGATTTAACCCAAAACTCGCGCAACCATAAAATGGAAAAAACCCAAATACTGAAAACGTAGAAATGTCGCTTTCCATTCAAACCTTAATATACGTGGGGAAAACCCAATCTTAAAGCCATCATTTATCGTCGACCACATAAAAACCAAAGCTGGTAAAATACGACATTACCATTTAAAATACCACGAATCAACGATAAGGAGATTCGTAAATACCGAGAATAGAGAAACACACAAGTAGGTCGTTCACGCTACTTCCTTGCATGTCCTCTAAACGTTTCCATCTAGGGTAGCGAGAACACGTGAATGGGGCCACCCGTGATGTTATTGGATTTCACCAACGTGCCCCAGTCCTAGTTCCCATGCCATACAAGACATCACAATCCTCAGACCTGTTGCTGCCCCTTGCCATACTCCGTCGAGTTCCACTCCGAGGTCTTACGAGCCCGGGTGCCTATCCAATCTAGACGAGTTTCAACTCTGCGGATCGAACCGTATATTGCCTACTCGCTAGCAAACCCGAGCGGTCACTAAATGTAACCCAAAACCTCAGGCCTTACATAACCGATAGACTTACGTGCCTATGGATCCATTACGACACTGTCTAACATTACATGATTCCAAATGAATGACCAAAGCACCCAAAACATGTAATCCACCAATGACACAAACGATTGTCATCATACCCAAAATCCACAACGGTTATAAATCCGGACAAATGTCCACACGACTCAAATAGTCAAAATCGAGCCAAAGGCCCAACTCTTTACATAAATACCCATATAAAAGTCGATATAATTATTGGAACCCGTTGGACCATCTACTACGCAAACACGACCAAAAGTACAAATAAATAAAACTCATCGTTGGTTGATACAAACCATTTTCCCAAATGAACTCATACCCTTATGTTTTCAAAATGCCTCATAACACAATAATATGCACTTTCTGAAAAGGTTTGTAAAATCAAGTACACAAATTGACACTTACGCCAATTGAACTCCAATTATATATGTAAAAATCATCAAATAAATATTTCAACATGATTTATTTACCAAAATACCCAAAGGTCCCAAAATGGGTATCACATCATGCTTATAGAACTAAACATTTCAAAATAACTAAAACTTATCAGCAGTTAACAATTTGAGGTAAAACACAAACAGTTTAGAATAAACATTTTGGCATGTACACCGTTTTCACAAATCAACTTGAACTCACCTCGCTAGATTTAGGCTAAATCTAGATTTCACCCAACGAGCTCTTTTGAAGGCCGCTTGAATCCTCAAGCCGAGAACTTCCAAAACCTAGATCCATACATACCAAACCATTTAGAAACATTCCCCAAACGTTTTATACCCAAAATCCCAAACAAGGTCAAAACCCTAATATCTCCAAGACCATCAAATCCGAGATTTGAGATACCAAACACTAAGAAACCACCAAAGAATATTTATAACCTTAAATCAAAGAAGCTTACCATTAAAGATGACGAGACTTTCCGAGAACACCCAATCCAACTCTTCAACCCGAGCTCCCAACCGTTGAACTTGATGAGGAAGATGAAGATGGAGGTTTTGTGGCTCAAGATCCCAACTAGCTAGATGATTAAGAATCATGAGGTTTGGGGAGTAAAAACCCCCAAAATAGGTTAGGGTTCGGTTTTGGTGTTTGGGAGAGAAAAGGGAAGAAGATAGAAGTGAGAAAATGGTGAAAATTCGGACATTTAGAGGACCAGACGCCGCACGCGACCTTGCCACGTCACTATCGCGAGGGCACTATCGTGGAGAATGTACCGCGGGTGCCACACCCCCGGCGATTGTGACACATGTCACTATCGCGGGTCACAATCGCGCCACTCGTACCGAAGCCAGAAAAAGGTCAAAACTCGAGATTCTCGCATGGGTCGACTCAAGGTTCGAAAGCACAACATTTTCCACTCGAAAAGATAGGCGGAAAGCGGAGAGATTACCAACGGAGGACGAGAACTTTCTCACAAAAAACCGGGTGTTACAATCATCTCATTTTTAAAGACCACTTAAGTGAACTTGCAGAAAACAGTATAGCTTCTTAGAACTGATAATGGCGTAGAATTCAAGAACAAAATTGTTGACGATTGTCTCGGATCAGTCGGGATAACACATCAATTTTCTGCTGCCAGAACACTAGAACAGAATGGAGTAGTAGAGATACGAAACAGAACTCTAGAAGAGGCTGCTTGTACTATGTTGAGTCAATCAGATCTACCTCTATTTCTGTGGGTTGAAGCTTTGTCAACTGCATGCTATACACAAATCGCTCCATTATTCATCGCCGGTTTGGTAAAACACCATACGCTTTGATTAATAATCGAATACATAGCATTAAACATTTTCATATCTTTGGATGCAGGTGTTTTGTGCTGAATGACAAGGAGAACTTGAACAAGTTCAGTCCGAAAGCTGATGAAGGAATTTTCATTAGATATTCTCAGATGTCTGCAGTATATATAGTCTATTTGAAGAAGTCAAAGATTGTGGTCGAGAGCGTAAACATCATATTCGATGAAGAGATGGCTTATGTTCAAAACAGTTCAGAACCCGTGATAACTGGAGTATTAGCTTCTGGGAAAATCAGTCCAGAACCTGTAGTTAATGTTTCAAATTCTATTAAAGCGTCATCGTCTACATCTCATTTATCATATTTAGATTTACTGTTTGAATTTTTCTATGATGAATTTCTTGGTTCTAGAATGACTAAACATGTTGTGATTGACAGATCTGAAGATTCGAGTAATCATCATCCAATCACTTCAGATATCTCAACTGAATCAAATTCCCCGATTCAGAAAGAAATTCAAATGCTTACTCAATCAGTTGAAGTTGTACTAGCTAATGAAGAGCCAGAAGTTACTCAATCAGTTGGATGCACCGTAATGTCTACTCAACAGACAACAAATGTCCAACCAACTGAAGCTTCTGCACCGACTACTTTAATTGAACCCCTTACTGAACAACAAGAAGAAAGTGGATATTTAGATGATTATCATGATCAATCTACATCTAATCCACTCCCTCATGAACATAAGTGGACCAAAGAACAACCAATACATCAAATCATTGGAGATCCGTCCAAGCCGATGCAAACTAGGTCTACGACATTAAACCAGTGCATGCATGATTCATTTCTGAGTAAGATAGAGCCTATACAAGTATCAGAAGCTCTAGCTGATTCAGATTGGATAGCTGCAATGCAAGAAGAGCTTAATCAATTCGAAGCACTTAAAGTCTGGAGACTCGTGCCTCGCCCTGAAGGTAAAACTATTATTGTCACGAAATGGGTTTTCAAAAATAAGAAAGATGAAGATGGTATCGTGATAAGGAACAAAGCAAGACTTGTTGTTAAAGGATATAGGCAAGAGGAAGGCATAGATTACGACGAGACTTATGCTCCAGTTGCGCGTATAGAGGCAATCCGAATGTTTCTAGCCTACGCCGCACACAAGAACTTCACAGTATATCAAATGGATGTGAAGACTGCCTTTCTGAATGACATTTTAAAGGAGGAAGTCTACGTCTCGCATCCTGAAGGTTTTATCAATCCAATACATGTTTACATTCTGGACAAAGCTCTTTATGGTTTGAAACAAGCCCCTCGTGCCTGGTATGACGTTCTATCTAAATTCTTAGTCAAGTCGGGTTGTTCGAAAGATAAAATCGATACTACTCTTTTCATTAAAAAGGTGAAAGCTAATATCATTTTAATTCAGATATATGTGGACGACATCATATTTGGTTCAACTAACCTAAAGTATTGTAATAATTTTTCAAACCTTATGGTGTCACATTTTTAGATGAGTATGATGGGAGAGATGAATTTCTTTCTCGGATTACAAGTCAAACAATTTTCTAAAGGGATTTTCATTAATCAAGCGAAGTACATTTATGATATTCTGAGAAAATTTAAAATGGAAAATTGTACTCCGATTGGTACCCCGATGACACCAAGAACTAAGATCGGAGTTGATCTTTCAGGAAAAGTTGTCGATGTTAGAACTTATAGAGGGATGATTGGTTCTTTAATGTACTTGACGGCTAGTAGGCCATATATTATGTTTTCTACATGCTTGTGTGCTAGATATGAGGCTTCACCTAATGAATCACATCTTTCAGCAGTAAAGCATATATTTAGATATCTGAAAGGCATTGCATATCTTGGTCTGTGGTATCCTAAAGATACAGGTTTTGAGCTCACAGCGTATTCAGACGCATATCATGCAGGCGGTATGCTTAACAGGAAGAGTACTTCGGGACACATACAATTCTTGGGAGATAAGCTCGTGAGTTGGGCTTCGAAGAAACAACCGTGTGTATATACTTCAACAGCTGAGGCAGAGTACATAGTTGCAGCTAGCTGCTGTTCTCAAGTGTTGTGGATGCGAACACAACTTCAAGATTATGGTTTCAAGTACAACAATATCCCGATCTACTGTGATTCAAAGAGCGCTATTGCTATATCTGCAAACCCTATTCAACATACGAAAACCAAGCACATGACGTGAGATATCACTTTATTAAAGATAATGTTGAAAAAGGTATAATCGAACTTTACTTTGTAAACACAGATTATCAACTTGCTGATTTGTTTACCAAACCACTTGATGAAAAGAGATTTAATTTTCTCATTTCAAAACTTGACATGTTAAACCTCAAGACTTAATCTGTTGTTACCTAGTACAGTTTATTTTTGCTATTTTTCTTCATTACTTTATTTTTAATCTGAAAGATATCTGCACTGAAGGTTTTGTTCATGATTTCAAGGGGAGTGTGAGATAAAGATAAGATGATCTACATTTTAGGGGAAGTTAGAAAATTTTGCATGTGTCTTACACTGACATATTTTGTAATTCATATTTTCAGGGGGATTACGGACAATGACTTCTGATTACATCTGATCAGAACTTGTTCTTAACAAGTTTTATTGCTTTCATAGTTTTAATTTTTCAATAAAGTTTGTGAATAAGACTTTGTACTTTGACGATTTTTTGACTGAATGCAGAATTTGAGGGGGAGCTTACATGATCTTATCTATCATGAATTTGAGCTGACTTTATGAGATTTAAGCTGAGCGTAAGAATCATTTTATTCTTAATCTCATATACGGTTGAAATAAGGACGACTTTCAATTATTGAAAACATTTTTCTTAAATGTTCAAACCACTTCTTGATTCTTAAACTGATTTCATGAATACAGAAGTGTGATTTTAAAATTTTTCATTGTTATAGGCTTCAATGTTTAACTACCCGTGTGTTTACAAAGATATATACTTGTGTATTATCTTTTCCATATACTGTCAAGTATTCACACACACCGGTTTAGTATTTTGTTGATTATGTTCTTACCATGTCTCATATTGAAACCAATTTTCGATGGTAAGACACCTCATTTGAACTTCATTGATATTCGAGCGTTGATTCATTCAAAACGTTTCTTTCAAGACTTATCTATATTTGATTTGTATAGACATATTCCAATTTTTCATGATCTAAGCTTTTCATGATACATCATTCATATTTGATCTTTTCATACAATGTCAGATTTTCAAACAAGTTTCTTGTATTCATTTCATTTATTCAATATACTTGTTTTGAAAAATCTTTCATGATTAAAATGTTCAAATCTTCATGATTATCTTCGTGAGCATACATATATCTGACATCATGTATTTTATATTGTGCTTTAACTGAAAGTTAAATCAATTGAGCAACACTTTGCTTATAGGCTTACATGTGTTCATTGTATGAGAACTTAATAACACTTCTATGTATTCACGTTAACCAGTGTTTCCTACCCAAGAAGTTAACTTTGAGTGATCGAGTAGCGAGGAGTCATATATGAGTGTGGGTGTGTGATGAGCGGAAAAATGGAAAAGAGAGTTTGGTTAGAAGAGAGCTCAATGTTAAAAAGAAAGAGGGTGAGAGATCAGAGTAAAAGAATATCAAACTGTGCACCAACTTTTTCTGAGTCGGGCAACCACATTAATGTTGTTTCACAATTCTTTCGTGAACTTCATTGAAACAGGCAACTAGCCAATGCCAACTCTTGAATTAACCCCACCTGCTACTTATTTTTTTCTTAACAAAGAGATGTTTCAATTTTTCTTGGGGATGCAACATATAATTTATCTAATTTTCATTTGAAAAATCTGGATATTGAAAAAGAAGGAAGTCTGCCCCACCTTCGCACTTCGATCATGCACAATTGAGTTTGTGTAATACTGTTGTTGTCTCGATGGTTTACACATTTTGAGCTGATTATCAAAAGCAATCATCATGCTTGAATTCTTTCATACACAAGCACGAACACACAGAGAATTTGTTTTTCTGTCGGAACGTTCATAGAATAAACTTGTGTTATTCCATGATTGAATGGAAGACCTGGAGAGTGAACATCAAAAAGCTCATTTCCAATGTGTATTCGTTACACAGTGGCTTCGTGCTACTGACAGGCATTCTTTAACTATTTCATTTGTTGATTCAGATGTTACATTCTTATTTGTCTGAATTTGAATGATTATTTTATGAATTGACGGATGTTAAGAGGCTCATGTAGTAAAGATCAATGGTCAGAAAAGATTAATGACATTTCTTGAGGAAGTTTTGATGATTTCTATACTACATCATCAAAAAGGGGGAGAAGTTTATTTCAAGAAATGTTGGTTGAAGAAAAAGCTTGTAACAATTATGGGAGAAGATCAAGAAATATTTGAATTTAAAGGAGAAATTGTTTCAAGAAATATGATTTGGAGAAACTTTGTTGCAAGTTATGGAAAGATTGTTCAAAATTGAAAGAGATAGTTCAGAGTTGTTGGAAAGGTTGTTGAAAGTTGTTGATATTTTCTTTGAAGATAATTTGTTGAAGTAAAGAGAGCTAAATCTGAAGATAATTTCTTTCTGAAGATTGAGAAAGGTTTTATTACTTTGGGGGAGATTGTTAACGATTCTTGAAGAGCATTATCACAGACTTTGAGGAGATTACAGAAAGTTTGAAGATCGCTTACACAAAAGAAAAAGATTGTTTTATGATGCTGAAAGTTAATTTTGCTTATCCGAAAGAAGGAGATGATTTGTTTCTAAATGAAAGGGGGAGATTAAATTTGTTAAAGATCGAATAAAGGGGGAGATTGTATTGCAAATCTTTTTGGAGATGATCTTGAATCCAAAGGGGGAAATTGTTAGTGCACAAATATGTTGGATACAAGATCATGGAGATTGAAGTTGAAAGTCAAGTCAAGAGCTCAAGTCAACTCTCAAGCTAAAAGTCAATGTCTTTGTAATAAAGAAAAGTCAAAGTCAATTTGTGTTAATGTTTTGTGTTGTAAGCGTTCTAGAGTATAAATAGAGTTTTTCGTTAGTAGACTCATATGACTAGAAGGAGTTATCTGCGTACTTGTTTAGTGAGAGAAATAGTATGAGAGCACTCTGTGTAATCGATCTTGAAGACTAATAGATTTTTTTTTTGTAAAATTGTTTGTTGTCATCTTGATCATTTTGCACTGATTGTGGGACACACAACGGACTGATCCGTTACTAATTTGCGACGAATAAGTGACAAAACCAATTTTTTTTTAATTTCACTCACATTTTTTGCTATGCATGTGTGATCCATCGCTAATCCGTGGCAACATGTGCATATTTTTTATGGACTAGCGACGGAGAAAGAAAACCCTTAATTTTTTAAATAAATAAAAAACTGAATTTAATGATCTGTCGCAAATCCGTCGCTAAGAGCATCCACAGTGTGTGACTTTTTCACCAAGCTTTTTCATATCTTTTTTCTTACACATTATTGTCACCTCAACAACTAAAAAACCTTTACATACTTCCACTATGTGAAAAACCTCACCCAAGCTTTTTCATTACTTTTTTAAAGTATCTAGGGTCCCACCATTTTAACTTTATATCATTTTTATTCTTATTTATAAAAATAAGTACATTAAAATTTATACAAATACATATTTATTTATATCAAGAAAATATTATTAATTTAATTATTTATTTATTTTACATATATTTTTTAAATAGTTTAATACAATATATATTATATATAAATTTCTTATTGTAAAACAATTAACCACTTAAATAAAACTAAATTAAACAATACTTTATATTAAAA
The DNA here is from genome assembly GCA_954870635.1 of Arctium minus. NCBI lineage: Eukaryota > Viridiplantae > Streptophyta > Magnoliopsida > Asterales > Asteraceae > Arctium > Arctium minus. The sequence goes on from OX941096.1 coordinate 47,950,649, forward strand.
AATATATAAAAGTTGTATAAAAAATACGTAAAATAAAAATTAAAAAATGTTAAACTTAAAAGTATGTATAACCGAAAATAAAAATTGGGCCATTAAGAAATCTGTTAGAAATGTATAAATATGCCAAATTTGAGATATTATTTTAAAAATATAAATTTATAATTACTTTCATTTTGTATTTATTTAATAATTATATTTAAATATGATTACTTTAAATATATTAATAAATAAAACTGATTAAATGAAAACATTTACAAAATTCTATAAAGTTAAAACTGATTAAATACGAAAAACCTACGAAAAAGCAGGTCGTGCAGTTACGACCTATGACGAAAAACCTCACGAAAAATTTCAAGTGAAAAACTTCTCCACTATGTGAAAAACCTTAAAAGAAGGTTTTTGCTTTTTGAAAAACCTCTCAAAAACCTCACGAAAAATCTCAAGTGAAAAACCACTCAACTATGTGAAAAACCTCAAAATGAGGTTTTTGTTTTTTGAAAAACCTCCCAAAAACCTCATAATAACCACATTGTGGATGCTCTATAAATTAAAGGAACTACATTTGTCATGTATTTGCTACATATTTAATTATATTCGAGTGTTAAAACATTAAAACAAATCTTGATAAAATTCGTAGCTAAATTCAATAACTTTAATAGTAGTCAAGTGATGTATATGAATTGCAAATATCACTAATTCTAAAATATTTGTTTTGATTCATCTGTGCTCCATAAGTTGCACTCGATTGTTGTGGGACATAACCCACATCTTACGGCAGGTGTTGATAATAACTATACACCACTTTGTTCGCGTTCGCTAATGCAACACTCTGTTTTCACTATTATAATAATGACAAAATTATGTCAATTTAACTATCTTAAATCTTTAAGATAAATGTTAAATATGATGATATATAATCGATAATTTAAATTATTTTTTTCGGTAAGGAGATGTTTACGTCGGATACAAATTTAAAGTTAATATGTTAATATCAAAATATTGATATCATTGAAAAAATGAAAATTCGAAGATTTAGAAAATACTTTATTAAAAATAAACAAGAAAAAATATATCTGATTGATAGTTACGGAGATAAAAATATATATAATATAATTCCAAATATATATATATATATATAGGGGTTAAATCAAATGAAAACCACAAATATGTTACAAACATGTGAGAACCAATATAAAAATATGTTTGAATTTAATATATTTCTTCCCATATATTTGTTTCATAATATGATAGTTTTACATGTATTTGTTTCACCACATGAATATTTTTTACCTGTATTTTTCATTTCATAGGTGAATCAAATTTTATTTTTCACGTGTAATCTTTTCACAAGGTGAACAAAAACATATATGAAACAATATCTTAAATCATAGGTTTTGATGAAAAAAAATCAGGTAAAAAAATATTTTTATATCGGTTCTCAAGGGTTTGTAACATATTTTTGGGTTTCATTTGATTATCGGTCTATATATATATATATATATATATATATATATATATATATGAATCGTATATATTATTATTATTATTATTAAATATTTTAATATTATTTCTATTTAAAAGGTTTTGACGTTTTACTAAAATTAGTTAGTCGTATGGATTTTTATGAAATGCGACTAATATGCTTTTGTGACCAGCGATTTATGATGATTACAATAAAACATTCAAATTTGAAAACCGACAAAATTTTATTTATAGGACTGATTCGATATTAAATATATCATTTTTATTAATTTTAAAGTCCAAATGGAGTTATAAGTTATATAATGCATATATTTTTGGACTCGGTGCTTGACATAGATCGTAATGACACTTTCAGATCCGAAAAAAATAAAGTTTTTATTTTATGGTCACTTGAACAAAACTATATAAATGTGTAATTTATGGATAATAGAAATATCGGATTTATACCATATTTCATATTTAAATACGTTGAAAAATCTATGTACCGTAAATGTCAAAATATGATTACGAAAATTTGTACAACTCAGAAAAAGGTATAACAATAGCATGCCTATGGGTAGGTACTATCACATAGGTCCCAAATATATGTTCATATTGAGGTTTGGGGTTACGTACGTAAAGTTATACTAAATAAAGATAATAGTATAAAAATAAATTAAATAATTATATTTTTAATACATATATATTTACGTTAACACAGGGATGAAGAAAAGAAAATTAAAGTTTTGAAATATATATATTTTTTTCAAATCCGTGGCCGCCTAGATTACCAACTTATAATCACTATAAATAGGGTCACATATGTTTCGTATTATAAACGCACACATATACTAAATATAAATTAAAGAGTTACATCTAGTTTAGGGTGGTAATCAAGCATTGCGGTCAAGCAATTAAGGTGAGTACGTTATGAGGTTTACTGAGATATATATATGCTCTATAAATGTTTTTATGCATGATTAATATTTGAAATGATGTTTTGGCGTACTAACCTTGCATGAGATAAGGTTATGTTATAATGCATTTTATGATAAATAAATGTATTTTACATGTGGCATATGAAAGTTTTGTGCATGTGAAAGTATGGCTATGTTAAATACCCGACGGGGTATAAGAATGGAGGACGTCTTGCAAATGGACCTCAGGGGGAAGATCCTTCACGGAACCCTAGGGATCTAGGATCCTGTTGAGAATGTTTGGCATACTTACACATATGAGATCTCGCACTAAAAGAAGATGGTGTTTTTACAGAAATGGTTTTATGCATCAATGTTATTATGCATGGTTATGAAAAGTGTAGTGAATTATTATTCATGCACTAAAATGATATATTTTATGAAAGATGATTTCTTCATGAAACCATAACTACTCACTAAGCTTAAAGCTTACGTATTCCATATATGTATCTCAGGTAAGATCAGGATAAGACATGAAGGGACCGTATGAAGAGTTATAGTTCGTAAAATAGCCGTTATAAGTGTTAGGCTATTGAAATGTTGCTAGAACGCTTCCGCAGACATAAAGGTTATTGATGTTATGGGAAAAAAGGGGAAAAACGGGGTGTCACAAGCTGGTATCAGAGCATTAGTTTAAGTGGACTAGGGTTGCCTTAGATTTGATACATAGACTTAAACTTTGAGGACGACACTGAGTTTTAGAATACTATATTGCCTTAAAATAATTAACTTATATATAAACTCAATCAGATTATTCCGCTAATTGCTTATCCTAGTCGATACAACCATATGAGATGGTGTCTAGAAAGGTTGAAACTGTTGAGTTGTGGACTTCCAAAAGGTCGCAGATTATATTTACACCGAAAGGATCCTGGCTCCCCGTGATACCGGCCTGGCTATTTCATATTGGTAGTCAGATGGATTAGCAAGAAGTGGTAATTTGAATAAAATAACAAGATTCATGGTATAAGAGAAATAGATTATCAGCTCGTGCAAGATTAAAACCTTAAGAGTTGAGATTTTATGCTTTGATAAAATACATTAGTAAGAGTTCCTTTACTATGTTGGAGAGCGATGATCAAATATCATATACTCAAGTAATGTGTGATATGACAATTAATAACCATGTTGATCAGGTTTAACCAAAGGATTATTCTCAAACATACTCGGTATATGTTTAGATCAACGCGACTATATTTCAAAATAGCAGACTATGTTAGGAGTCCATATTATTTATTCCAAAATTGTTAATGAAGGTATTATGTATCAATACATCTATCATACAACTATGGTAAAACAACTATGACTCAGAAAGAGGTTATGACAAACCTATATATTGTCATTAACAAGAATGTCTAGAAAGGAATGGTAGAACAATGTACGGAAGTGAGGGTGTTATGAATGTAAACATACTACAAAGTGTTTTGGTATGCCAAAGTTATGGTAAAGGTTGAGGTAAAGGCTGAGCTATTGAGTAGTAAACAATAAGAAAATTGTTTTGTTAGTTCCTAAAAACTTTGTAAACTACCAGAGGATGTGATAGTGGCTTGTGTTAAGGACAAGACTTTGAGGTTGTAACCAAGGATGTTATAGGTGGAAAAGATATTGATGAACCATCTAAGGTAAAAGACAAATATGCATAGAGATCCGAGTTAGCTATCTTATATACAATAAGTTTAGGAGCTTGTGATTGTGACGAGTACAAATATAGCATTGGTAACTACATATGTGAAAAGTTAGGGCGCACAATAAGGAGTCTATAGAGATATGTACTTTCCATAAATATGATATGACATCAGATCAAGTTGCCCTAAGCTTCACATAATTAAACAATAATATAGAGGTCGACATGAGAAAGTTTAGTTAAGAGTGAAGTTGCCCTAAGCTTCAACATAACTAAACAATAATATAGAGGTCGATTGGTCGACATGAGAAAGTTTAGTTAAGAGTGGAAATGAGAAGGAGGAACTAGAGGTAAGGATTATGGAATATGTCAGTGCAATAAACGAGGCCAAAGGAATCACTGACAATGTTTTGGGTGCATTTCTTGTAAATAATTATTGTGCCCTAATTTATTCACTTCAAGTACATCTAGAAGATTAATTTCCATTACTTGAATAGATAACCTAAGCAACTGGAATAAGAATTACGTAGTCCCTATTGACAATGGTCAGATAAAGGTTAAGGAAATTTTTTAAGAATGGTTCAATCATTATAGATTGTAGAGTTGCCTTGTTAAATTGATGTATTTAGATGAGTTTAATATGATTTTGGGGTGGAATCGTTGACAAAGAATGACCTTAAGGTGATAAGTAAAAAGAATATGATTAAGATATGTAACTTGAATGGATAAACAATGCATAATGTTAGATAGATAGGTGAAATAAGAATTATATTAGTAAATTAAAATAAGTGGGTGCTTGAGGAAAGATGTGTTGAGTTTATGTTATACATAAAAGATGTTAAGCAAGAATGCAAGTTATAGAATGTGTCAAAAGTAAATGGAAATTTAGAAATGATCGTCGAAGATTTTCCTATAATAACAATAGAACTTTATGAGTTCAACTTCGAGCTCGTGCAGGGAGTGACACTAAATGTACAGTCATATAGCACCGATAGAGATGCATATATGAAATTGTTATCGTGAAATAAGATTTGTTCATATTATGAGATATTGATCTTAAAATGTGTTTTCAAAGATGCATGAACATGAAACCGATAATGTTTTACTAAATGCAGTGGTAGTGGTTATTAAAAAATTGTCGTAAGAGCATGACAAGTGGGTTATGCCAGGAAATAAGTTTACCATGAGAGCACGGAAAAGTGGGTCGTGCCAGGTGGATCAAAACCACTGTGTGTAGTATACGTTGTCAATGTTATTTTAGAAATTTGCATGTGCAATTATAGAAAAAAAAAGTTATTAGCCGGACAATAAATTATGCGACAAAAGATATGGTTTGAATAGCAACATCAAAGGAAGCATGATATACTACTAATGCGGTAAGAAATATGACTTACAAAAAAAAGGATGTTCGGAAAGAATCAGAGTACGCAGCGAAAGCACGATGTTGCTAAAAATAATTTCTTTTTGTACGCTACTATTTGAAATATAATAATATCAATACAATATGACAGGAGAAATGTATACAAATAGAATTGTGATTAGTAAAGGTGAGAGAAAAATTATAGTTTGATAAAGAAATTTATATGGTTACTTAAATCATTTCCATACCTGGTATTGACAATTCTTAGGAAATACAATCTAAAATCATCATACCTGGTATTGACATTGTGGTTAGTAGAGTAAAGCTTTAAGCCAGTGCTACAAGGATAACTAATAATTTGATTCTCAAATATCAGTAGGAGATATTTGATGCGCAGACAACCAAGGGTATCTGTAAATGATGGAATTTGAATCTAAATGGAATTTAACCATATAGTAGGAGATATAATTATATCCCAAAAGTATACGATAGTTATGAATCGCGATCGATAAGTGATTTTGAATAGAGTATATGAGGATGTCCATATAGTAAATAGCGTCAAGTAAAGAAATGTTTGATAAAATTACTGCCCTATGATAAGTTATGAAAAAGAATCTAGTGTCAGGAAATGTAATCTAAGAACTTAATGTTTGGTATAGGCAACTGTGGATTAGTAGGATGAACGTTTTAAGTCAATGATGTAAGGATAAGTACTGATGAAAGGATAAGTACTGACGTATGGTGATCATTAGATGATTAAATATTGGTAGGAGATATCCAATTTGCAGAGGAGTTAAGATGTCGGTAAATGAAAATGTTTGAATATATGTAAATGATAGGGAAATTAAGTGTATCCAAAAGAGATCGATATTTAATAATTGTGATCTAGTGCTACAATAAAGGATTAAGAGTAGAGTATATGAGGATATTTAGATAGTAGATAACATTAAGAAGCAAAAAAAAAAAGAATGAAAGTTTGAAATATTATATTTAAGACTCTGATATTTCTAAGTTATAAATTGAGAAACTCTTAAACAAAGAAATATACTGGAGGTTAGTTAGTCAGTGTTATTATCATGAACCAGAAGTTATTTAGGAAATATAATAAGTACGGAGAAATAAGAGTCATATCTATGATCCAATTTCGAGGACGAAATTTTTATAAGGAGGGGAGAATTGTAACACCCTGTTTTCACTATTATAATAATGACAAAATTATGTCCATTTAACTATCTTAAATCTTTAAGATAAATGTTAAATATGATGATATATAATCGATAATTTAAATTATGTTTATCGATAAGGAGATGTTTACGTCGGATACAAATTTAAAGTTAATATGTTAATATCAAAATATTGATATCATTGAAAAGATGATAATTCGAAGATTTAGAAAATACTTTATTGGAAATAAACAAGAGAAAATATATCTGATTGATAGTTACAGAGATAAATATATATAATATAATTCCATATATATATATATGAATCGTTATATGTATATATGTATATATTATTATTATTATTAAATATTTTAATATTATATCTATTTAAAAGGTTTTGTCGTTTTACTCAAATTAGCTAGTCGTATGGATTTTTATGAAATGCGACTAATATGTTTTTGTGACCAACGATTTATGACGATCACGATGAAACATTCAAATTTGAAAACCAACAAAGTTTTATTTATAGGACTGATTCGATATTAAATATATCGTTTTTATTAATTTTAGAGTCCAAATGGAGTTATAAGTTATATAATGCATATATTTTTGGACTCGGTGCTTGACATATATCGTAATGACACTTTCAGATCCGAAAAAGAATAAAGTTTTTATTTTAGGTTCACTTGAGCAAAACTATATAAATGTGTCATTTGTGGATAATAGAAATATCGGATTTATACCAAATTTCATATTTAAATACGATGAAAAATCTAGATACCGTAAATGTCAAAAAGATCAAAATATGATTACGGAAATTTGTACAACTCAGAAAAAGGTATAACAATAGCATGCTTATGGGTAGGTACTATCACATAGGTCTCAAATATATGTTTATATTGAGGTTTGGGGTTACGTACGTAAAGTTATATTAAAAAGATAATAGTATAAAAATAAATTAAATAATTATGTTTTTAATACATTATTATTTACGTTAACGCAGGGATGAAGAAAATAAAATTAATGTTTTGAAATATATATATTTTTTTCAAATCCGTGGCCGTCTCATCCCTTTGGGATTACCAACTTATAATCACTATAAGTAGGGTCACATATGTTTCGTATTATAGACGCACACATTAACACATATACTAAATATAAATTAAAGAGTTACATCTAGCTTAGACAGGGCCGTCCCTGGAGAAGGGCGGGCCGGGCGTACGCCCAGGGCCCAACGAGAAATAGGGGCCCAATTTTTTTTAACTATATACTAGTAGTAAAAAAAATTAGTTAACAAAAGAGACAAATTTTTTTTAGTATCTAATAGGGTTCAAAGAATTTCGTATTATATAAGGTTTCAAACATGTATTAACTAATTACACTCGAAATGAAAAAAATATGTGAAAAGTTAATTGGTCGTTTATTTTACAATATTGATTATAGTTTCTTTAAGGGCCTTTTTTTTAATCTAGTACCAAAGTCTAAAATTACTTACCTAGAAAACCTTGATATATTATCCATCATTCATCTCCCACCGACTCTTTTGATTATTCAATCCATATGAATTCTATATTTCTTTAAGAATATGGTAAATTTCTTGATATTAACCGGGAGAACTCCTACTTTGGGTAAAAAAATACCAATTATATTAGACGATCCAACATATATCTATACACTGTTTTTTCAAACATTATTGACTATTTATTACCTAATAATCTAATATTGAGTGCATGAATCTTAAGTACTCTCATATCTCAAAAACAATAATAATATCTCAAACTATAACCAACATGAGCTTTTGATTCTAAGATTGATAATTCAAAAAATGATTGTTTTAACCCTAAAAGTTTAAAATGGTGGTAGAAAAACATTAGGATGAGGTGAAATGGGAATACAACTGATTTATATTGATTTACATATAGTTGTACTCCGAATAGTCACACCGCAAATAATGTCAATCTATATATTAAATATATATCATAAGGATGTTTTTGACGTTGGAACAAATTAATGATGCTATGGAAAAATGATATGGTAGATCATATTAATTTATAAATAACTATTGATTGATTTTGTGTCTAGGAATTCTCGGAAAAATAGTTTATATAAATTATTCGTATTTCTTGAATTCAATGTTATTTCTTATGATACAAAGCGATATATTAAACAATTTTTTTTCCTACTTATTGAGGGCCTTGTTTTACATCTCGCCCAGGGCCCAAAATTTGTCAGGATCGGGCCTGAGCTTAGGATGGTAATCAAGCATTGCAGTTAAGCAATTAAGGTGAGTACGTTATGAGGTTTACTGATATATATATATATATATATATATATATAGAGAGAGAGAGAGAGAGAGAGAGGTTCATTTGAGAAATGGTAAATATATGAGAAATAGAAAAGTAATCTTAGCCATTCATCTGGTCAACATTTGCGGCTTTGACCGCGAAGCACCGGATAATTCCTTGTGTGGTTTATAGAAGGTAGAGAGATAATTTCGTAAAAACACGGGATGAGTTCATATATGAATCTGTATGAATCACAAAGATTAATATATGAATATTTTAATTAGTTCAATCGTTTCATATATGAATATTATATTTTTGATCTTTCTTATCAAAATCTTGAATTCTTAATAATAAAACTTTGCTTTTTTATCCGGATTTAAAAGGAAAAACAAATCATCAGGTAATATCAAATTTTGTAACAATACAACTATTAATCACATAAATAAGCACAACTATTAATCACATAAATAAGCAAATTAAAATAATAAATTGTATATTTATTTTCACAGTATTTCATTCATAGTTAATATATACACATATATAAAACAATTGAACATTTTTGTTTAAAAAACATATCAAGATAGAATTTAGTCTAGAAATTATCTTCCTCTTGTTTTTATTTCATAAACAATTTCCAAAAAATATATATATATTTAAAGATGACAAGTCTGGGCTCCTTCCCCCTCTGCAGTCTCGACGGTTGAGTGAGTCAAAAAATATCCTCTTACATTAATGTCCTTGAAAACAGGTGTCTTATGGGGTTAGTTGAAATTACCGGTAATCGACTTTTTCCCAAAAACTCATTATATTGTGCTTACATAAAATCCTATATGTATAGTAACATATAAGGTATTTATATTTTATTTATTTAATATATTTTGGATATAAGTAATTAATTAAGAAAGTAACTATACACATGATTAGTGCTCGTGATGAAGAGGCAGACCTACTGTGGTGCATACGGTGGTACACACCACCATTTTATTCCTCCATTATAGTGTAAAAAACTTTAGAGTTATGAAAGGTACCACCGTATATATTTTGAAACTACAATAAGAACATAAGGTTCTCTTGGCAGAGTTTTTTTTTTGTTTTGTTTTGGAAAGGGTATCCTGGGCCTATGGCCCAGACTAATCCCTGACAATTAGGGTCTTTGGCCCAGCTGCTAAAGCGTGCAGCCCTGAGATTATCCTCAGTGGCCACAAGTGCTGCTAGTGGGGCTCGAACCTGGGTTGAGCGCTATGAACTCCCCAAGCCTTGATGTGCATGGTCCTTCATCCCCCCTTTTAGGTGCGGGTTTGAGTCTTATTTGTATCACTATCTTAATTTTTAGCTTTTAATTTCTAGTTTATTATGCTTCTGAATTTCTTTGGGATAAAACACTCGAAAACATATGACCTCACATATGAAAAGTAAGGAACTTACTAACAGATGAAGAATGATTTCACAACAAATATATATAGTTTTGTTTCTTATAATCAAATGGTGCCACCACTTGAAAAAAATTCATGAACTTACCTCTCTCGTGATGTGCGTCAACCCAAGGTTGGGACTTAGGGAGCATGATAAGACCACTACAAGACAGGAGGCCATTTCCAACGGACAAATCCATCGGAAACTGTGGTTTTTGGCGGATTTGGCGGTCAGAAAAAAGGCACTGAAAACCACCTTTTTCGGCAGATATATCCGCCGAAAATTCGCCTAAAATATTTTTCAATAATTAACCCGAAGTAATTATTTCTCTGATTAAAAAAAATTAATCCGGCGAATTTTCGGCTGATTAATCCGCCGAAAAGTTTATTTAAATTGTGAGAAAACTTTATTTTTTAATAAAAAGAAACTTTTTTCGGCGAAAATTTGTGAAGGATCCGCCGAAAATATTTATTTTATTTTTTTATTTTAATTATTATTTATTTATTTTCGGCGGATTAATCCGTTGAAAATCCGCCAAAAAGGTGAAAAATCAGAAACAGGGAAAACATGTTTTTTCATTTAAAAATATGCTAAATGCTGTAAAAACCTGCTAAAAGTTGTAAAAACGGTAAAAATTGCCAAAAACTGTAAAAAAACATAAAATACAACTAAATTTTCATAAATTAAGGTCCTAAATCCTGATACATTGTTCAAATATGGTTCCAAAATACGTTTTAACAACACAATTCAACAAATTGTTCAAATACACAAATGACTCATCACATGGGTGGCGGTGGTGGTGGTGGGGGCTGGGATTGACAGAAACGCCTTACCATTTCACACATCTCACCGTACTGGGCAGCACGTCTCGCTTCTTCCGCCCGGCGTGCCTTTTCCTCTGTCGCACGTCTCTCTTCCCGCTCCCTCAACTCCTGAACTTGGGTCCTTAGCTCGTCAATTTCCTATAAAATAAAAAAGACTTTAGAATATTTAACATGAATTATAAATGAAATTGATAAACCTCATTTAATGAAATGTGGTACGCACCTGTCGGGAAGAAGAAGAAGCACCACTCTGTGAAGCTGTCTCAATCAAGATCGAGTTGGGATATGGGTAGTACTCGAACCCAAACAGACGACCTTTCTTCGGTCCCCCAACAACCTCCTGCCACAACTCAGTATCAACTAGCGGATACTGGCTAGGGTCGTCGTTGTACTTCTGGCTAAGACCTGTCGAGTACTCACCTTGTGGTTTTTACAAAATACTACAAGTCAATTTCGACAGCATAACGACTGTAAAAATGGGACGTACCCAACTAAGTTAAACAATCCTAATGTTTGCCCAACAAATGGCAGCCCAAACTATATATATATATATATATATATATATATATATATATATATATATATATATATATATATATATATATAGGGGACGTATCTTTTGCAAACCAGTCAGATTGTGCAAACTTTTTGAACCAATCTTAGTCGTTCATCAAGTCTAATGAATATATGATTTTATTATGTTTCCTAATTTAAAATCATGATTATAATGAATAAACTTAACATTTCCTAATTTAAAATCATGATTATAATGAATAAACTTAACATTTTCCATATATATCACAATCATTATTAATGAATCATAATCATTATCCATAAATATATCTATTGTTTCCTAAAATAGTGGTTTGCATAGTTTGTACAAATTGCTTGGTTTGCAAAAGAAACGCACCCTATATATATATACATACATATATACACTAAGTGCACCTATTAGGCTATTTGAAAGCCAAACCATGCATATAGAACAAATAAGGTTGGGTTTGTGCGCATAAAGGCCCTAAGCTATTAGGCTATTTGAAACCCAAACCATGCATATAGAACAAATAGGGTTGGGTTTGTACGTATAAAGGCCCTAAGTGCACCTATTAATCTATTTGAAACCCAAACCATGCATATAGAACAAATAGGGTTGGGTTCGACATAGCATAACGACTGTAAATGGGACATACCCAACTAAGTTAAACAATCCTAATGTTTGTCCAACAAATGGCAACCCAAACTAGATATATATATATATATATATATATATATATACATATATATATACAGACACGCACACTAAGATAGAGTCTTACGATATAATAATCCTAATGTTTGCCCAACAAATGGAAACTCAAACTAGATATATAAAGTTTAAAGTTAAACACGAAATATATATAGATATTCTAAAGTACTGTGCAAAATACTTACCGCAACTCGGCTACACCTCGATGTCACATAATCCTCGGTGGATGAAGACGAAGTATCCGAACCCGACCGCCTCTTCTTGTGGGTATGATCGAAGAGCTCCAAACCCAACGGTGGCACGCCCTTTGCTCCGGTCTGCAAAGGGAAAATATTACAAACATGTGTTAATTATAACATATTAAATAACAAATTACTAAAGTAATGGTTAATTATAACATTTTAAGGTCCTACCAAACGAGCCAATGTCTCTCCGAACGAGATCGATCCATTGGTGTGCTTGGATATTTTGCCATCCATCGGCGTCATCTGGTTCTCACGCGACACCACAGAAACCGCCTTCCAATAATCGTTGTTCCATCCATGATCATCGCGCTCCAGTTGGCGGGGAGACCCAATCGGGAGGGAATGGCTTCAACAAGTTCATATCTCGGTTGGGGTCGTTCTCATTATAGGGTCGCTCAGCATGTTGGGTCAACCTGGCGGCTCTCTTCCGAGCGGAACTCAGGTTGTCGTTGTATGTTTTCCACACTTTCTCTCCCAGATATCTCGCATCTAGGCGTCTAAGGAAGCATCCCACATATAGTGGCCCTGTACGTACAAGTTTAGTTATTTTTAAGTTGGAAATAAAACTATCAAAGATATAATTATTTAAATATACAATCCGAACCTGAAAACGCTCAAACATCTTGTTCCTCACGTCCAAAGGGACGTGGGACCAAGTACGCCATGCACCAATCAAGAAGGTCCGATTTATCCTCGTGGTTTTGCAAATCGCATCGGCACCACTCCATCTACATAAGGAATTGAATTAATATCCATACAAATAACAATTCATTTTATCAACAAGTTAATATAAATGAATTATTTACTCATTCGAGTGAACATCACGAGGTGCTAGCGACCTCCTCTCTGTCGGGAGCTGCTCCGGAGCAGCGATGCCACGGTGAACATTACCATACTCCTCGTCTGGTTGTGCCGAACCACTACTAGAGGCTCCTCCTGTACCTCGGCTAGAAGTACCTCGTCCGGATCCAACGACATACGCGGCATTTTCTACAAAGCAATGTTAGAAAGCATACAACAATAATTCAAGTATACAACATATAGGCTATTTGAAACCCAAACCATGCATATAAAACAAATAGGGTTGGGTTTGTCCATATAAAGGCCCTAAGTGCACCTATTAGGCTATTTGAAACCTAAACCATGCATATAGAACATATAGGGTTGGTTTTGTGCGCATAAAGGCCCTAAGTGCACCTATTAGGCTATTTGAAACCCAAACCATGCATATAGAACATATAGGGTTGGTTTGTGTGCTTGAAACCCCTAAGTGCACCTATTAGGCTATTTGAAACCCAAACCATGGATATATAAAATATTCATACACATATATACATACACAAACATATTACATATGCTAGAGATACACATAAAGGCCCTAACTACACAAAGTTTAGTAAGCCTAAGATTAAAATACTATTTAATCATCTGAGGAATGATCAGACAAGTCAGGTTCTTCTTCTTCATCAGAGTCACTATCAGAGTCTTGGAACTCTTCCTCTTCGTCACCACTCTCGTCAACATGCCAGTTGTTGCAACCATCATTGGCAACCTCGATCTCCTCTCCCTCTGTGACAAGACGAATGGGTTCATCCACGTCTTCGTTTCCCCCTATGGGTGCAATTCTATCATCTTCTTGGAAAAACTATCCCCCATCCACATTTTCATTGGCCGGTACTTCGTGTGTAGTTGATGCCAACTCATAGACCCCTCTAGGATTTGTCTTCACCACATACCACCAATCTTTTAATTCCTTCGATGGATATGGTACATAGTAGACTTGTTCAGATTGTGATGGTAGGATAAAAGGATCGTCTGAACGAAGTCTTGATCTGTGTTTAACGTCCACGAGATTATGCTTTAGGTGAACTCGGACGCCGTTAACTGTATCAAATCATGTGTATTTGAATATTGGGACAACACATCGACCGAGTCTATACTCACGGTATTCTATCTCTAGCACTTCATCCAACAATCCATAGTAGTTCGCATCATACTATGAGTAACAAGAGCCTCTCACGCATACTCCACTATTATGTGTGGTGCGATTCCTACCGTGAGTTTGAGTGTGGAACTTGTAACCATTTAAAAAAAACTCGGGTGTCTCCAAGCCCAGCGTAGCGATCTTTGTGCCAAAACTTTCAAATGGTCGATTGATGGGTCAGACCGAGTCATAACCTATATTATAAAATTTTATTTTATTTGTAATATTATATTAAGTACATATAAATGATGATGAATAAAATTTCATATGTATACTTATGTAGTTCTCAAACCAATCAGCAAAGTGGCCATCTCTACGTTTGTCGAGCCCCTCTTCATCAATATACGGTGCCGAACGTCTAATCCAATCATTGAAAATCGTTATGAAAGGAAAGACTTCTTGATAATTAAGCAAATTGTATGTGTGAGTTTTGTGCATCTGCTAGCTGACAATGTCTTCCGACCTTATCGTATAATGGACGACCGGGTTTTAAATATGCTTAAGCGTTAGTCGGAAGACTCATATTCGGGGGAAAAATTTCGAGGCTCACGGTTTAGCCGCGTCTCTACCGTTGTTTCAAAATACAACGTGCAATAGGTAGATAGTTTCTTCACCAAATATGACTCCACAATCGACCCTTCTACCCTTGTTTTATTTCCCAATGTCCTTTTCAAGGTCCCTAGACATCTCCTATAGAGATACATCCATCTACATTGAACCGGACCCCCCAACTAGTGCCTCTTGTGCCAGATGTACCACAAGGTGTTCCATGGAATCAAAGAACCCCAGTGGAAAGACTCTTTCCAACTTGCAGATCGTTTCAACTATACTTGTCTTCAATTGAATCAATTCCTCAACGTGTAACACCTTGGAGCATATTGCACGAAAGAATGTGCACAACTCAGTGATAGCATCCCATATTTGGGTCGGTATCATCCCTTTAATAGCAATAGGGAGCAACCTTTGCATGAACACGTGACAATCATGACTCTTGAAACCATAGAAACTACCATCCTCAAGGTTTACTAATGACCATATGTTGGAAGCATAACCGTCTGTAAATTTCAAATTCTTCAACCATTCACCCACCTTTCTTACTTGATCTTTGTTCAAAGTGTATGAAGCTTTCGGCTTAAATATTTTATTTTGTTCCACGCTCATATGCAACTCGGGTCGATTGCAGTATTCTTCTATGTCTTTTCTTGCCTTGATGTTGTCCTTTGTTTTTGGTGTGTCCATAATCGTGTGAAACAGATTATCAAACACATTATTCTCAATATGCATTACATCCAGGTTGTGTCGTATCAACAAAGTGTGCCAATACGGCAGCTCCCAGAAAATGCTCCGCTTTACCCAATTATGTGTTACCCCAAAACCCACAGGCTTTCTGTAGTGTCTTGATCCGTGTGGGACACCATCATAAACCGTAGGAAGGCTACACACTTGATTCCATATTTGTTTCTTGGTTGGCACCAAGGGTGCATCAGCTGTTTCGGTATGTCCCTTACGAAATTGCTTTCTGTCACGCCTGAACGCGTGTCTCTATGGTAGAAACTTGCGGTGACAGTCAAACCAGCACGACTTCCCTCCGCTTCATAACTGGAACGCACATGCATTACCCATACAATATGGATAAGCTAACTTTCCATGCATGCTACAACCAGAAAGCATAGCATAAGCAGGGAAGTCACTAACCGTCCACAACAGTACTGCCCTCATTGTAAAATTCGTCCTACGAAAAGCATCATAGGTATGGACACCCTCGAAGAATAGAGAAAATCGAGTTTTTACCAAAAAAATCCGATGAAAAGGTGTGAAGAGGGGAAGCGCCGGTGGTGGTGGTGGGTCATCGGCGGAAAGGCGCCGGTGGAGGGAGGCTTTGGGTGGTGGCGGTGGTGGAGGTTCGTGGTGGGTAAATCCGGTGGTGGTGGTGGGTCGAGTGGTGGGTGGTGGATCGACTGGTAGGTGGTAGAGGTTGGTGTTGGGGCACCGATGGTGGTGGTGGGTCGTGGGCGTAGGTGGAGGGAGGCGTCAAGTGGTGGTGGTGGTGGTGGGTCGTTTGTAATAATCGCCGGAGGGAAAAAAATTTAGGGAGACTGTGCAGAGTGAGGTCTGGTTCCCTAAACTCGTGACTTAATTCACATTTTTTTCAGGGGATTACCGACGGATCCATCCGCCGAAAAATCTTTTAATTAAAAATTTTGAAAAATCAGTCATTTTTTTTTAAAAAATTGAAAATTTTGGAATTTCCGACGGATAGGTTCGCCGGAAATCCGCTGGTAAAGCCTATCCGTCGGGAATTTTTTTTATAATTTTTAATACTATTATTATTATATTATTGTCCATTAAAGCCCAATTGGATCAATTAAAACCCAAGTGGGTCCATTAAAGCCCAAGTGGATCCATTAAAGCCCAACCGATCAATAAGCACCCATGTGGATCCATTAAAGTCCAAGTGGATCCATTAAAGCCCAAATGGGTCCATTAAAGCCCAAGTGGATCCATTAAAACCCAAGTGGATCAATTACAGTGCAAGTGGATCCATTAAAACCCAATTGGATCCATTACAACGCAAGTGGAACCATTAAAGCCAAAGTGGATCCATTAAAGTCCAATTGGATCCATTACAGTGCAAGTGGAACCATTATAGCCTAAGTGGATCCATTAAAGTTCAGCAGGAACCATTAAAGTCGAACTGGACCCCTTAAAGCCCAAGTGGGTACATTAAAGCCCAACTGGATTCATTAATGCCCAAATGGGTCCATTATAGCCTAAATGGGTCCATTAAAGCCCAAGTGGATCCATTAAAGCCCAAGTGGAACCATTAAAGCCCAACTGATCCATTACAATCCAAATGGGTCCATTAAAGCCCAAGTGGGTCCATTAAAGCCCATATGGATCCATTAAAACCCAAGTGGATCCATTACAGCGCAAGTGAAACCATTAAAGCCTAAGTGGATCCATTAGGGGTGCTCACGGGTTGGGTTGACCGGGTTGAAGGCATTTCAGCAACCCAACCCAATGTTGATGGTTTGAGAATTTCCAACCCAACCCAACCCGTTCGGGTTGGTCGGGTTGTGTTTAAACAAAGTAAAAACATTATTGAAAACATAAAAATGAGGAAAATTTTCTTTGAAATATGATCCATCATTCAAAAGAATATATACGAGTTCATCAAATATTTAAGTATTACATATAGCTTTCCAATAATGTCCTATTATAAGTTCCATTGCTCGTTATTGTGGAGTTATTTTTGGTAACTTATACATATTAAAAGGAAATACAAATAACTTTAGAGAAGTCGTAAAACGTTTATCGGGTTGGTCGGGTTACTTTGAGCCTAACCCGATATCAACCCAATAGATTCGGGTTGTCCTAATTTTGTATCGATTATATGTCGGGTTACCTCGGGTTGATTTTTTTCCAGGTTGGTCGGGTTGGTCGGTTTTTTGAGCACCCCTAGGATCCATTAAAGCCCAACTAGACCCCTTAAAGCCCAACCGATCCATAAATCCCCATGTGGATCCATTAAAGCCCAAATTGATTCCTTAAAGTCCAAGTGGATCTATTAAAGCCCAAATGGGTCTATTAAAGCCCAAGTAGATCCATTAAAGCCCAAATGGATCCATTACAGTTCAAGTGGAACCATAAAGCCCAAGTGGATTCATTAAAGCCCAGCAGGAACCATTAAAGCCCAACTGGACCCCTTAAAGCCCAAGTGAATCCTTAAAGCTCAGCTGGACCCCTTAAAGCCCAAGTGGATCTATTAAAGCCCAACTAGATTCCTTTAAAGCCCAAGTGGATCCATTAAAGCCCAACTTGACCCCTTAAAGCCCAAGTGGATCCATTAAAGCCCAACTGGACCCCTTTAAAGCCCAAGTGGATCCATTAAAGCCCAACTAGATTAGTTAAAGCCCAAATGGATCCATTAAAGGCCAACCGATCCATAAACACCTATGTAGATCCATTAAAGCCCAAGTGGATCCATTAAAGCCCAAGTGGATCTATTACAGCGCAATTGGATCCATTAAAGCCCAAGTGGATCCATTAAAGCCCAAGTGGATCCATTACAGCGCAAGTGGAACCATTAAAGTCCAAGTGGATCCATTAAAGCCCAACAATAACCATTAAAGCCCAATTGGATCCCTTAAAGCCAAGTAGGCCCATTAAAGCCCAAGTGGATCCATTAAAGCCCAACTGGATCCACTAAAGCCCAAATGGGTTCATTAAAGCCCAACTACATCCACTAAAGCCCAAATGGGTCCATTAAAGTCGAACATGAACCATTAAAGCCCAGCAGGAACCATTAAAGCCCAACTAGACCCTTAAAGTCTAAGTGGATACATTAATGTCCAACTGGACCCCTTAAAGCCCAAATGGATCCATTAAAGCCCAAGTAGATCCATTAAAGCCGAACTGGACCCCTTAAAGCCCAAGTGGATCCATTAACGCCCAACTAGAACCCAGGTGGGTGCATTTAAGCCCAAATGGGTCCATTAAAGCCCATTGTTATTATACATCTTCTAATACTTGATTAAACCATCAATTTTCTCCATGTAAAACTTCAATGCGAGTCTCTCTTTCTTCTAAACGCGTCACTATCTCAATTAAAGCCCACTCTTATTGTAGATTTTTTTAAAAAATTAAATTTTTTTTTAAAAACCTTTTATTTTTATTTTATTTTTATTTTTTAAAATTAATGTTTTCGGCGGATTTTTGGTGGATTTAATATTTTTTTTCAATTATTTTAAATAATAAAACAATTGCCGAAAATCCGCCGGAAATTCTTTATTGTTTCCGGAGGATTTAATATTTTATTTTATTTTTTTTAATTTTTTTCAGAGAAAAAGAAAAAAAAATATTTAATTTTTCGACGGATTTTCGGCAGATTTAATATTTACTTATTTATTTTTTTAATGCTTTCTAGAGAAAAAGAAAAATAAATTACTTTAATGTTTTCGACGGATTTTTGGTAGATTTAATATTTTTTATTTGTTTTAAATAAAAAAATATCCGCCGGAAAAGTTTAAGAATTTCCGACGGATTTTTTTAAAAATTCTTTTATGAAATAAATTAAATTAAAAATTTTCGATGAATTTTAATTAATTAAAATCCTCCAGAAAATGTTAATTAGTTTTATCTAATATGAAAAAAAATAAAAATCCACTGAAAAATAAAAGGTTTTTTAAAAAAATAAAAAAAAAATTCGGCGGATTTCCAACGAAAGCCAACGGGGTTTGACCTGTTTGACTTCCGTCGGAAATCAGCCCAAACATCTGCTGGAAAAGCCCTTTTATCTAGTAGTAGACATTTGGATTGAAATCTTAATTATTTCTATTTCCTAATATAGTATAATTAATCAATATACTAGAAATTTAAATCTTTTCAATATCAATATAAAATTAACTACCAATCCTTTTTCTAAAATGACATTTGGATAAAAATGTTAATTGTCTTATTTACTTTTTAGTGTAAACGATTGATCAATCTTAGTAATTGTTGTAATGGATTTGTCATGAAAAAGAAACGATAATATACTTAAGATACTTGATGTTAAGTAATTATTATAATTGTTTGGGTAAAAAATAACAAAGGTTCTTTGTCGTACGACTAAAGATTCCAACAGTCCATTAACCCATAGTCGCACGACCATAGAAATAACTGACGCCCTTCCTTTGAGCGACTTCGACCAAACTATCAAGACCCGTCCGCGATGGCTGTCGTACGACATGATTTCAGTTATTAAACTATAACATATTTTATAATGTTTAATGCAGGATTACAAGGACGTTTATGATTAGAGATCATAACGGAAGACGTTACCAATAACAACGGATGTAATCATCAATATTAAACGGATACTCTATTAAAGATATGCATTCAAAAACTTGCTAACGGACAATTGGAGTATAAATATGAAGATTGAACTTCATATTTGGGGACCTGATTCTAAAATCTTATAAGCTCACGAATTACGTTTTCAAGCTCACTCAATCTCTCTGGAAGTTCATAAAGCCCTTGCTGTTTGTCGTACGACGCACGACCGAAGTTTAATTATATACGACGAACGACCGACTTTACTTTATTGTATTATTTTGCCTTACATTTCAATTGTAACACTTGTTAACAAGGACGACGTCCCTGATTGACGTCCATAGTGCACAACGACTCATACTCGTCCGCGGTTTTTACCCATTTTAAGGGTTTTTCCGCGTCACCAATTCCCTTGTCCCATTTATTTCATTTATATTATTGTCGTACGATTATTAAAGCTACTTTCTTTGGTTGGATCAAGCTCCACATTTACCTTAAATTTTTCTTGGGAAATTTTTGGCATAAACAGTTTGGCTCCCACCGTGGGGCCCCATCCAAAGAAAATTGTCAGGATCGAATTCTTAACAAGAATTAATTCTCAGAAACAATATCAAAGAAGTTTGCGGAATAACACTTTGACATTCAATCAAACAGTAAATCAATACAGAAAATATGAAGAACAAACTGTAAACTTGTATTTAATGCTTTGAAGTTACAAGATTACTCACTCAACCTCAATATTGATGAACAGGCTCACCAATACGAATTCTACTTCTCTAGAATTAGGATCTATGCCTTGAGGTTGATTTTCTCTCTAGAATGAAAAAAAAATTAAATTTTCTTCATTATTCTAAACTATACAATATATACTAAATACAAAGATAATTACAATAAATAAAATATCTTCAGTATATCTTCCATGTATATCTCTAAGCTTCCATGTATATCCTTTCATACGAATCTTCATCATATAAGCAGTATTAATCTTCAGCAGCATTAACTTCCTTCTAGCAGCATTAACTACTAAGCAGTACTAACCACTAGCAGTACTAACTATCTAAGCAGTACTAACTTTGTTCAAGCAGTACTAACTTTGACTAGCAGTATTAATTAACACTAGCAGTAGTAACACTCAGCAGTATTAACCTTTATGTCTTCTAGCATTATTAACTCTGAACTAGCAGCATTAACCATACTTGATGAATTCTTCAGTTCCCAACAATCTCCCCCTAACTTGACTTTTAGGAAAAGAAGTCAAGTTCTTCAGATCTTCTTCAAGATGCTTTCAACACCTCTGATTCAATTTCCCAAATTTGGATCTAGGCCCAAACTTTGATTTACAGTTCTTCTTACCACAATCTTGGCCATTTCTGAATCCTTTGTACAAACCAGTGTAGCTTTAAGCATCCCTTCTAACTTCTCCTTGCTATGCTCATATATTTTGTCCACCAGGTAGTATTCATGATAACAATTGTCAATAGTAATCATGTATACTCCACAGTTTTCAAACAGTATCCATTTGTCAATCTTCTTGAATATGAACTCATGCATATGATCTTTAATCCTATGGTGCACTCTTGCAGGCTCAAACATCATGCACAAGTATTCCAATGTCACTTTGAGAAGATTCTCTTCAGTACCTTTCAACACAGGTTCATAAAGTTTCATCCCAACTTTATATAGTTCTTCCATATCAGCTCTTGAACAACTTCTGATGACTTTCCCCCATGTTGAATAAGCTTCAAATGAACCATCAGCTCTCTTGATTCTGAAGAAATTCTTTCCATTGTCTCTCAGAATATCCCAGAAGATGATCTCTGGAGCTTGCATAGAGATTGGAACAGCTTTCAAAGGTTCCACTATTGTCATGTACGGATCCATACTTTCATCAGTTTGCTTAGTGACCTGCTCTGGGCTCTGTACTGGCTCTGTTGGGGATGTGACTGAAGGTTCTGCTTCCTTTTCAGTTTCTTCCACCCTAGGCCTTTTCAACTGCCTTTTTGGAGCAATTGTTTTCACTCTTTTTCCAGACTTGGCTTCTCTACCAACATTTCCAGGTTCTTCCTTCTTCTCTTCTGCTTCTTCTTTGGAAGGTGTGGTTTTCTCAGGGAATGGTTGTTGGATGTTGAGATCATGTCTCTTTTTGATCCTTCTTTCTGCTTCTTCCCTTTGAGAGGAATCCCCTTGGAGCTTTGTCATTTCCTTCCTGTATAGCTCTTCAACCTGAGAGTATGCCATATGAGTAAACATCTCCCCCTTAACACCAATTGCACCTTTCAGGAAGTTTATCATCTTTCTTCTTTCCTGATTGGCCAAAAAGGTCTTGGAGGGTTGTCTTTTCTGCTTTTTGAATGGCATTCTTTTTACTTGTACTTGCTTGGCCTGAGCTGCTGTTTTCATGCTCTTCTGATACTCTTCATTTAGTTTTCTGGCCATATTTAGTGCAAGCTCTCTATCCTTCTCAGATTGAAGTTGTTCCTCCCTTTCAATTTCTGCCTGAAGCTGCTTTGCCACTTCTTCATCCAGTTCTATCTGAATTTTCTTCTTTGCAGGTTGTTCAGGTTCAATCATCTTAGCTTTACCCTTTGTATCCTTCAACCCTGCCTCACTTCTTTCTTGTGTCTTCTTTTCAAGGTCTCCTTCATTGATGACCACTCCCTTAGCCTTTTGAGTAGCCTTAGGAGTGTCATTCTTTGCTTTTACTAAGGTTTCAGCTATTTCCAATTCTTCAACAGATAGCCCTGTTACTGCTTGAACATTATCTGTTTCTACTTCTTGTGCTTCTGTTTCTACAGCTTTCTCCCCCTTAACATCAAATCCCATCTCAGAAATACTTTCTTTTTCTGCTTCAGCCTCTGAATTCTCCCCCTTGTTGAAATCATCTTCAACACTTGTCCTCCTCTTTAGCACAAACTGCTTCCTTCTCCTTTTCTGTAACAATCTTGTCACCATTTTCTTCAGTTTGGTGATCTGAACTTGTTGAGATAGAATAATCAGCTTCATATCCTCTATTTCTTTTCCTTGCTTGATGACATCCTGGTTGATGTTTCCCATGGTCTCCATCAATTCATCATAGTTATATCTGTCCTCACCTTCTCCAGGAGTGTTACCCCCTATTGAAGGATCATTGGATCTTTTATTAGTAGATGTCTTCTGCCTAGCAGAAGCACTATCCACCCCTGTGGTTTCTTGGCACCAGGGTCCTTCAAATGATTGCTCATTCAAAGTTGCCATGGGGGAGGTCTTATTGATGTTACCACTTTCCTCCTCTATGCTAGCAGGAGTAGTGGCAGCCTCATCACCCATATGCTCTACCTCCTCCTCAGAGAGCACCTCCTTTGGGTTGGGAGACACCCTTGTGGTTTCCCTTTGGATATTCTCTAGGGGAGAATTCTCCCTTAGAGGGCTTAAAGGCTTAGTGGGTGATGGTACAAGAAGGGAAGGAGCCTTCTTTACCTATTTTCTTTGATAAGTTTGGGTAATTGGAGAAGTGGGCTTATTTAGTAGGGACTGTGGGATAGATATAGAGTGGGAAGGTTGGGCTTGGCTAGCAGTGGATTGATCTAATGAGGGCCTTGACCCTGCTGCCATACCTTCATTGGGTTGGGACACCACCATCATTGTAGAGAACAATGGGGTGTCAACTCCTTCAGAGTCCCCAGCAGATCTTCTCATATTTGAGAAAACCTTGCCTTTGGGGGGTTTTGGTACATAAATTCTATCAGAATGAGGAATATCCGTCAATTCATGGTTGATAACTGCTTGAACAAACCTGGGATACATATAAAAGCTCTTTTTGTTTCCCATGTTTGAGACAAGATCATTGAAAATCATTTGTGAAAAATTGTACCTTCTGGCAGTGGCCAAACAGACCAAAGCATAAGCAATGGTACTGCTGAACTCACTCCATCCAGTAGTCTTTTTAGAAATGCAGTGCATCAAGGTATGAACAAGAAAACGCCATTGGGGTGAAAATTTAGCTTTTGAGAACTTAAAAATACCCAATGGGCCTCCATACCCCATTCTTGTCAGAGTAGAAAACAGTTCATCATTAGGGATAGAAGTTATACCAGAGGCATCGTCTAGACGTAGACTGATGCGAACTATCTCTTCAGTAACTGTCAATGGATTGCCACATACTGTCGTCTTGATCATTCACACACCATTCTCATTAACAATGGTGGCATGTGCCCAGAATTGCCTCTGATGCTCTATAAAGATAGTTGGAGACATAGTGAGAGCATGGGCAATGTGGCTAGTCTTCAGAAAGTCGACTATCTGATGAAAGCCATCTGCTTGTTTTGGCTTTTGGAGCATTGCGATTTCATTGTGCTCGTCAATGAACGCCATTGATGCCATTGACCTTGAAGATTCTTGCCTGAAAACTTTGAACTTTGAGAGAGAAAGGGTTTAGAGCGCAGGTGAATAGTATGCAAAGAGTCGTTATAAGCTTTTAGGCGGGCAAAGAGTATTTATAGTATTCGGAATAGAAGCAGTATTAACCTATAGCAGTATTAACTACTAGCAGTATTAACTGCGAGCAGTAGTAACTAACTAGCAGTATTAACTACTAGCAGTATTAACTGCGAGCAGTATTAACTAACTAGCAGTATTAACTACTAGCAGTATTAACTGCGAGCAATATTTACTAACTAGCAGTATTAACTACTAGCAGTAGTATCTGCGAGCAGTATTAACTGAAAGCAGTATTAACTACTAGCAGTATTAACTGAAAGCAGTATTAACTACTAGCAGTATTAACTGAAAGCAGTATTAACTACTAGCAGTATTAACTGAAAGCAGTATTAACTACTAGCAGTATTAACTGAAAGCAGTATTAACTACTAGCAGTATTAACTGAAAGCAGTATTAACTACTAGCAGTATTAACTGAAAGCAGTATTAACTACTAGCAGTATTAACTGAAAGCAGTATTAACTACTAGCAGTATTAACTGAAAGCAGTATTAACTACTAACTCCTTTTAAACTTGCTAATCACTGAGTACTGCTATGCATATCCTGAAAAAGAAGATTAGTAACTCCAAGAATAATATACAGGTATAAAACCACTTTTTGAGAAGAGGATTATTCAGAGTTGATCATTCCCACACTTGTTACCAAGAAAGTGAATCTACCCACATCAAATGCTTTAGTGAATAGATCAGCAAACTGATTGTCAGTGTGAACTTTGACAACTTGAATAAGTTTCTTTTCATTACAATCTCTGATAAAGTGATACCTGATTTCAATGTGCTTTGTTTTTGAGTGCTTGACTGGATTATTCACAATGCTAATAGCACTGCTGTTGTCAATAAAAATTGGAGTGTGTAGAAAGGTTACCCCATAATCCAACATTTGATTCTGAATCCATAGGACTTGAGAACAGCAACTTGCAGCTGCTATGTACTCTGCCTCTGTTGTAGATGTGGATACTGTGGTTTGTTTCTTGCACTGCCATGAGACTAGTCTTGCACCCAAAAACTGACATCCTTCAGAAGTAGATTTTCTGTCCAAGTTTGCCCCACCTAGATCACTGTCTGAGTATGCTATTAGGTCAAAAGGTGAGTCATGAGGATACCAAAGTCCCAATCTGGGTTGCCCTTTGAGATATCTGAATATCCTCTTAACAGCTTGAAAGTGAGATTGCTTTGGCCTAACTTGGAATCTTGCACATACACAGATTGGAAACATTATATCTGGCCTTGAAGCTGTGAGATACATGAGAGAGCCAATCATGGATCTATAATGATGCACATCCATATCCTCCCCCTCAAGATCTGCTGTGATCTGCTTGTGTGTTTCCATAGGTGTGCTGGCAGGTTTTGATTCTGAGAAACCAAACTTGGTTAGAATATCCTGCACATACTTGGATTGACAGATGAAAATACCATCTGACTTCTGTTGAACTTGGAGGCCAAGGAAGAAAGTAAGTTCCCCCATGGAACTCATTTTGAACCTTTGATGCATTAAATCCTCAAACTCCTTGCACATGTTGTTTCTTGTAGATCCAAAAATAATGTCATCAACATAGATTTGGACCAGCAAGATATCTTTCTTCTTTCTTTTGATAAAAAGAGTCTTATCAATGACTCCTCTTTCAAAGTCATTTTCCAAGAGATAGGATGACAGAGTGTCATACCATGCTCTTGGAGCTTGATGTAGTCCATAAAGTGCTTTCTTTAATTTGTATACCCTGTCTGGATAGCTTGGGTTTTCAAACCCTGGTGGTTGACAGACATATACTTCTTCTTCAATTGAGCCATAGAGAAAAGCACTTTTTACATCCATTTGATAGACTTTGAAGTTCATGTAAGAAGCATAGGCTAGGAATAGTCTGATTGCTTCTATCCTAGCTACAGGTGCAAAAACTTCTTCATAATCTATACCCTCTTCTTGAGTGTAGCCTTGAGCTACCAGCCTTGCTTTGTTTCTTATAACAATACCTCTTTCATCTCTCTTGTTTCTGAAAATCCATTTTGTGCCAATTGCTCTGTGACCTTTAGGAAGGTCTACTAGATCCCACACATCTTGTAGCTTGAACTGTAACAGTTCCTCTTGCATTGCTTCTATCCAGCTGGATTCTTTCATAGCATCATGAGCCTTTTTAGGCTCAAGCTGTGATAGAAAACAAGAAAGCACTGTATGCTGTTGATCTTGCATTTCCTGAAGTCTGCTTTGATGTCTAGTCTTCATAGGAGAAGAGATATCTCCTATTATCAACTGTGGAGGATGATTCTTCTGAACTCTGGTGTTGTGACTAGGTTCTTCATTTAATCCAGCCTCAAGATTAGATTCATGCAACTCAACTGAAGTATTTTCAGATGCTACTTCATTGTTTTCTTGAGTCTTCTCATCTCTAGTGTCTTCTTCACTCTGACTTGATTCAGAAAATGATTCCTTTTCACAGTCTTCAACTGAATTTACTGTGGGTATGGGAAAAATCACAGATTTAGATATACTTTCTTGAACTTGTGTGATCTCTGATTCTCCACTACCTGTTCCTGTATACTCATTACTGAAACCAAAAGAGTTAGTTAGTGAATCAATGTCAAATAGCCACTGAGGTCCAGACCCAACAGGATTTGGTGTGTTCTCATTGCATTTGACATTGTCACTTTCTTCAATTATTCTAGAAGAAGAGTTAAAAACTCTGTAGGCCTTACTCTGAGATGAATATCCAACAAGAAATCCATCATCTGCTTTGCTATCAAACTTACCTAAGTGAGATTTGGTATTTAGAATTGTACAAGGACACCCAAAAGGTTTGAAGAAACCAATAAAAGGTTTTCTTTGATTTAAAAGCTCATATGGGGTCTTGTTCTTTTGCTTGACCACTAGAACTCTGTTTTGGACATAACAAGCAGTATTAACTGCTTCAGCCCAGAAGGTAATTGGCAATTTTGAATCAGCCAACAGAGATCTAGCAGCCTCTATTAGTGTTCTATTTCTCCTTTCAGCAACACCATTCTGTTGAGGAGTCCTAGGAGCACTAAATTGCCTCTCAATACCTTTTTCTTCACAAAAGGTGTTTAGATCATGATTTTTAAACTCAGTTCCATTATCTGATCTAATGACTTTTACTCTTTGATTAGTTTGGTTTTCAATTTTTAGAATAAAGGATTTGATAAGACCGCTTGTCTCATCCTTAGTCCTTAGAAAATATACCCAAGTAAATCTGGAGTAATCATCAACAATAACCAAGCAGTAAGATTTCTTGCCTATACTCATAACATTTGTAGGACCAAACAGATCCATATGCAATAACTGGAGACAAGAAGAAACAGAATTTAACTCTTTGGTCTTATGAGAAGTTTTGTGTTGTTTGCCTTTAAGACAAGCAACACAATGATCATCACATGAAAAGACTTTTGAAGGTAAACCTCTTACAAGGTTATTTTTAACAAGATTGTTCATAGTCTTGAAATTCATGTGACACATCCTTCTGTGCCAAAGGGAGGATTCATCTAAAGAAGCTTTTGAAACAAGACAATTTAGAGATGAATCACTATCAACATTGTCCAAATCAAGACAGTAAACATTGTCCTTTCTTGGAGTTCTCAGTAGTATCATGCTTTCATCAACTACCTTGAACCCTGGAGCAAGAATCATACACTCAGTATTAGTAAATAATATACTATGTTGTTTGTCACAAACCTGTGATACACTTAACAGGTTGTACTTTAATTGATCAACATAGTAGACATCCTCAAATGTCATCTTACCTTTGGTGACATTACCTTTTCCACTTATCTTACCACCAGTAAGATTGTCTCCAAATGCAACATGTCCTCCATTAATATGCTTGAAATCCTGAAGGCATGACATGTTGCCTGTCATGTGCCTAGAGCAACCACTATCAACATGCCAAATGCTCTTTCCCTTGAGCTGTTGGTTGCCCTGCACATTAAATAAATCAATTAGTATGATTGGGGACCCAAGCCAAAGTGATCTTGGGTCTCCCTTTCTCATCAAAGTATTTACATTCCTTTTTAATGAGGTTTTTAAACTCAGAACACTCTTTATTAGAGTACTTTGTCAATATTATTGGCTTAGTAGAACCAACACTAGAAGCAGTACTAACCTTAGAAGTACTAACATAGTTAGCAGTACTAACAGGTTTAGCAGTACTAACCTTGTTAGCAACATTAACCTTGTTAGCAGTAGTATTCCTTCTAGCAGCACTATCATTGTTAGCAACACTATTTGTGGTAGCAGTACTAACAGTTTTAGTGCTTTTAGGAATCCACATATTGACACTTTCTTTAACAGACTTTTTCTTCATGTGGCTTTTAGTTTTAACAGTTTTCTTAGCCACATGGTTCTTTTCAATTTTCTTATAACCAAAGGGTTTTTGCATGGATCTTTGGAAATTCATCCTTTGTTTTATAGGATTGAAATAACAGAATTTTGCCAAATGATTCAATTTGCCACAGATAAAACAAGGTTTTGGTCTATTGATTTTACTCAGATCAACCCCTTGTTTTTGTGCCCACTGATTATTCCAGTTTCTTTGATTTCCCCTCTTTTTGTCCTGTTTTTGGTGCTCATTTTTCTTACATGCACACTGTTTGCAAGGACCTGGATTCAGAACTGTGGTCTGTTTGTAATGGACCTTACCAGACTTTCCCTCTGTCTTCTCTATGTCCTTGGATTTAATCCAAGTCTTTCCACAATCCTCATTGGTGATAATGTTGTTTTCTATAGAAATCTCACCACTCACCTTGTTCTCCTTACTCTTGCCAATCTCTTTCTCAGTCTTATCCTCAACAACTACCTCATCTAAGGGATCTATTTCAGTGGCTCCCTCAGGCAAGTCCTTCCTATCTTTGGTGTCTAACAGGTCTGAAGTAGGAGGAATGTAATTGTTGTTATATGGTGGAGGTGTGGCATTATACCCAATTCCTCTTCTCAACTTATCATGAATCTGATTTTGCAGTAAGGAGTCCATTGCTTTAGAAGCATTGGAAAACTTTTCTACATCAAGCTTAACCTTGGTTAACTCCTCTTTCAGTTTTTCACTCTCCTCTTTAGATTTGGTCAGTTTAAGTTCTAAATCCTTTTTCTCCCACTGCCAGTAATTGGTGTCATATGAGTGTTGGAGTTCATTGGCTTGAAAACCTTTGATCTGATCTTCAAATCTCTCTACAATCCTTACATAGTCTTTGATATCTTTTTCTAATCTCTTAAGGTCATCACTCATCTTCTGATTGTGATCCCTGTACCTTTTAACAGTGTCTATGCAAGTTTTAGAACAGAGATTAGAACTTACCTCAGATGGGAGATCAGATACTTTAGCCATAAGAGCTTGATTCTGAATAGCTTCTTCTGCTTGATCACTCCAATCAAACCCCATTCCTTGTTGAGAGACAAGGGCTTGAGCAGAGTTTCTGTTGTTATTGAAGCTTCCAGATTGAGTTTGTTGGTGATTGTTGTGAGACACTCCACTTCTGCATTCTCTAGCAAAATGTCCCTTCAGATGGCATTTGTAGCATTCCACCTTTGATTTATCAAACCCTGCTCCATCTTCTCTTCTTTGGGAGAAGTTGTTTCTCCCAGTCCTTTTTATAAACTTCTTAACCCTCATGGAGAGCATGGCCATCTGCCATTTAATATCCATCTCTTCCAGATCATCTGGATGAAGTTGTTCTAAGTCATCATTAATCAAAGAGGTAGATCCATGATTGGAAAGAAAAGCTTCAAACACAAAATCAGTGCCTTTATCTTGATTTGTTCCATTAGCAGCATTAACTGATTCAGGGTTAGCAGTAGAATCAATTGATGCTGATAAGAGTGCAGCATTATGAATATATCCAGAAGGCTTCTTCTTTGCCTCCACCTCAGCTTCAAATACTCTAAGATCATTGTACAGATCATCAAGTTCTTTTTCTTCCAACTGATCATTCTGTCTGAATGACACAGTGTACATGGTCCATTCATCTCCAAGGGACCTTAGGAACTTTCTGTTCACATCATCTTGATCAATTTGTACTCCCATAGTAGCTAGTTCACCAATTAGTTTATTAAACCTGTCAAAAGTTTGAGTCATGGACTCATTCTTAGTTGAGATGAAGTTTTCATACTGTTGCTTTAAGATTGCCTTTTGATTTCTCTTGGTACTTTTGGTACCTGAGAATCTCTTCTCTAGAGAATTCCAGAGCATCTGTGCATCAGTACAATTGCAGAATTGGTGTTGATACTCATTTGGAATGGCCAAGAGCAGTGTGCTCAAGGCTTTCATCTCTATCTGCCTTGTCTTCCTGTCTGCATCTGTCTTTGGAGGGGTTCTTTTGCCATCTTCACCAATCTTTCCTGCATCAGATGGGCCATTCTCAATGATGTCCCACATAGAGTAATCTGTGAGGAGAATATATTGCTTGATTCTGATCTTCCACATGTCAAATTCATTGGATCTGAGCATTGGAACTTTTGAGACCAAAGTACTGCTTGATTCTGTAAGATTTTCCATGATGAATAACTGTTTTTGAGAGAGTTTGGCTCTGATACCACTTGTCAGGATCGAATTCTTAACAAGAATTAATTCTCAGAAACAATATCAAAGAAGTTTGCGGAATAACACTTTGACATTCAATCAAACAGTAAATCAATACAGAAAATATGAAGAACAAACTGTAAACTTGTATTTAATGCTTTGAAGTTACAAGATTACTCACTCAACCTCAATATTGATGAACAGGCTCACCAATACGAATTCTACTTCTCTAGAATTAGGATCTATGCCTTGAGGTTGATTTTCTCTCTAGAATGAAAAAAAAATTAAATTTTCTTCATTATTCTAAACTATACAATATATACTAAATACAAAGATAATTACAATAAATAAAATATCTTCAGTATATCTTCCATGTATATCTCTAAGCTTCCATGTATATCCTTTCATACGAATCTTCATCATATAAGCAATATTAATCTTCAGCAGCATTAACTTCCTTCTAGCAGCATTAACTACTAAGCAGTACTAACCACTAGCAGTACTAACTATCTAAGCAGTACTAACTTTGTTCAAGCAGTACTAACTTTGACTAGCAGTATTAATTAACACTAGCAGTAGTAACACTCAGCAGTATTAACCTTTATGTCTTCTAGCATTATTAACTCTGAACTAGCAGCATTAACCATACTTGATGAATTCTTCAGTTCCCAACAAAAATCTTCGATAATCTTATGACGTACTAACGTTTTCCTTTGAGTGCTCTCTTTTTTCAGTTATTCAGGATAATGTCATTCCAAGGAACTCAAGATCATGTTGTGGCCCAAATGAACATGGAGCTGATTGCTGCTCGTGCCCGTATTGACGCCCTAACAGCTCAGGCTCGACAGGCGGCAGAAACCATCGAGCATCTCAGAAGCCAAAGTGGAAACAATGTAATTGGGACTACGAATGCTTATACTGGTGCTTATAACGTACCTCCTCCATTGCCTAATTATCCTCGTCCACCACCAGTTAATCCTGCGACCTTCGTAATCCCAACCATGCCTATGACTTCTATGTCGTTCAATGGATATGCCTCTGATTCTTCGCAGCAGACTAACTTCAACGGATCAGGATATGTTCCATTGGGTGTTCCCAATGGTATACCAGTGGATCCCGTTGCACAACGATTGAAGTTTCTAGAAGAGCAGAATGAGTGTGTCTTGTCAATGCTGGCCAAATTGCCGGGGGCAGCAGTCCCAGTTGATGTTGAGCTGCGAACAGGATTTCAGGCATCGCCGTTCGTCGATGAAATCGCTTTGGTAGACATCCCAAAGAAATAAAGCATCCCGACCTTCTCCCCAAAATATTCAGGTGTCACTGATCCGACAAAACACGTCGCCCAATACAAAAAGCTAATGTGGACTATTTCGATACCGCATCAATTCCAAGAAGTCTGCATGTGCAAGAGTTTTGGAGCAACTTTGACTGGAGCAGCGTTACAATGGTTGATCAATCTCAAACCCAAAACTATCGGGTCTTTTGCAGAATTAGTGAATCAATTTTCTCAACAATTCGCTAGTAGTCGAAAAATGGAAAAACAAACGAGCGACCTTTATTATGTCGTACAAAAGAATGGAGAATCCATCCGGGACTACTTTAACCGGTTCAACGCGGAAATGATTAGTATCCGAAATTACGACGTGAAAACATCAATTGAAGCATACAAACGGGGTCTGGATGATAGTTCAGGGTTGTATCTCGACCTTACGAAGTATCCTCCAGAAACCTTTGAAGACGTACGAGCAAGGACGCTTACTCACATGAGGGTCGAGGATGACTTCGCTTTCAGAAATAAACACTCGGCCGACCGAAAGAGCCTAGGTGTCAAAAAGCCAGACTTCAAGCCAAAATCGATTGGTCGATCAGAGCCTACCAGACAAATTTCAAACGTCCGATTTGAAAAGAAAGGACCAGCGACTTCCAAATCTGTCCAATATCCTAAAGTATCATCTTATGGTTTCCCTGGATCAACTAAGGATGTCGTCACATCCCTTAAACAGCTTCAACAAAACGTTCGATGGCCTAAGAAAAGCGATAAAGACAGTGATAAGAAAGACAAGACAAAATGGTGCGATTTCCACAGTGACTTTGGTCATATAACGGATGATTACATCACTTTGAAGAAAGAACTGTCCTGGCTTAATTCGAAAGGTTATTTACAAGAATTGACGGGAAAAAAAGGATGTGCCTCCCACATCTCCAGAACATGCCAAGGTGATTAATTGTATCACCGGAGGTTCTGATGTCTGTGGGACCACATATTCAGCTTCTAAAAGACATGCTAGTCGCGGTCCCGACGATCGACCAATTCCAAAGGAGGCAAGACCCAAGGAAGACACGGAATTAGAAGCTATGCCCTTGACGTTCGACCAGGCAGACCTCGACGACGTACATCAGAAACATCATGACGGACTAATTATCCAATTGAGCATTGGAAATTGTTTGACAAAGAGGATACTCGTCGATGGAGGTAGTTCAGCTAACATTATCTTTTTTGATGCAGTGAAAGCAATGGGAATTGACAAATCCGAAATTACACGACGTTCGACTACACTCGTTGGATTTAACGGAGGAGCGACAAGTACCATGGGGGAAATCACACTACCAGTATATGCTAAAGGAATCAACATGCAGATGAAGTTCAACGTCGTCGATTGTTCATCAGCTTATAATGTCATCCTTGGGCGTCCTTGGATTCATGACATGAAAGCTGTACCTTCGACGTACCACCAAACCTTGAAATTTCCCACGCAATGGGGAGTACAAGAGATCAAAGGCGAAAGAAAAGTTGCTAGGGAATGTTACAAAGTTTCTTTGAAGCCCTCAAAGCAGACAATATAACAATTACAGAACCAGGACATTCCTAGGACTGACGACGACTATCGCTTGGAAGCTGTCGTCCTAAACCAGGATAAGCCTGATCAGATGGTTTACATAGGTTCGACGCTCGACACTTCTTTTAAAAAGAAACTAATATCTTTTTTGCAGGATCACAATGATTGTTTCGCATGGACGCACGAAGACATGGTGGGCATCGATCCAAGTATCATTTCTCATAAACTCAACGTTGATCCCTCGTTCAAGCCTGTTCAGCAGAAAAGACGAAAATTCGCTCCTGAAAGAAATAAAGTTATCAACGACGAAGTTCATAATTTGCTTAAAACAGGAAAAATACGAGAAGTCAAATATCCAGACTGGCTCGCCAACGTTGTTGTCGTCCAAAAGAAAATTGGCAAATGGAGAGTCTGCATTGATTTCACAGACCTTAACAAGGCTTGTCCAAAAGATCCATTTCCATTGCCACACATCGATTCTATGGTCGACGCTACAGCTGGACATGAATTACTCACTTTCATGGACGCATATTCTAGATATAACCAGATATTGATGCATCCTGACGACCAGGAAAAAACAGCCTTCATGACAGATAAAGGTATTTATTGTTATAAAGTAATGCCTTTTGGTCTTAAGAATGCAGGTTCGACCTATCAACGATTGATGAATATGATGTTCAAAGAACATTTGGGCGACACTATGGAAGTATACATCGACGACATGCTTGTCAAGTCAAAGTATACGGACGATCATATAGGACATTTGAAACAATCGTTCGACATTTTGCGTGAGTACAAAATGAAGTTGAATCCAACAAAATGTTCTTTTGGAGTTCGAGCTGGCAAATTTCTCGGTTATATGGTCACACGACGAGGAATCAAAGCTAACCCAGACCAAATTAAAGCAATTATTGAGCTAAAGTCACCCAGAAATTTTAAAGAAGTCCAACGTCTAACAGGACGTGTAGCAGCGTTGAACAGGTTCATCTCTCGGTCGTCCGACAAATGTCACCTATTCTACAACGTCTTGCGAAAAAATAAAGGATTCGAGTGGACTGATAAGCACAAGGAGGCATTGCAACAACTCAAGAAATACATGACGTCACCTCCCTTCCTCTCTAAACCTGAGAAAGGTGAAGCTCTTTAACTTTACCTGACCGTCAGCATTAATTCGGTAAGTGCAGTCCTTATACGAGAAACCGACGGACAACAACTGCAAATCTACTATGTAAGTAAAACTCTATTAGACGCTGAAACCAGGTACTCGTCTATAGAAAAACTTTTGCTTTCGTTAGTCATGGCCGCTAAGAAGCTACGACATTATTTTGAATCGCATCCTATAACTGTGGTAACTAACTTTCCATTAAAGTCTGTGTTAAGAAAACCTGAACTAACAGGACGACTAGCTAAATGGAGCATCTACCTCAGCAATTATGATATGGATTTCAAACCTAAGACGACGATTAAATCACAGGTCTTGGCAGATTTTGTTACAGATTTCAGTCCGGAACTAGAAGAAGCGACGACGTCCAACGAGTTAATTGTGGCGACTTTGCACGACACTACTTGGACGCTCGACGTAGATGGTTCATCGAACATACGAGGAACAGGCCTGGGTGTCGTCCTACAGTCCCCATAAGGGGGCAAAATAGTGTACTCCATACGGTGCGACTTCAAGGCAACAAATAATGAGGCAGAATATGAAGCACTGATTGCAAGAATGAAAATTACTCATGACTTGGGGGCAACATGTCTACATGTCCGGAGCGACTCGTCCCTAGTTGTTAACCAAGTTAATGGAGAATTTGCAGCAAAAGATTCAAGGATGATTGCTTATTATAAAATAGTAAAGGAAGAAGCAAAGAAGTTCAGTCGCTTCATAGTCGAACAGATACCAAGAGATCAGAACACTCAAGCTGACGCATTAGCCAATTTGGGATCAGCACTTAATCGAACGACATTCGACAATATCCCAATAGTTCACCTTGCAACACCATCTATCAAAGACGACGATAATACTTTGGTCGTGCCAATTGAAGAAGAAAATTTTTGGTCGGACGACATTAAAAATTATCTAGAGAACGATCAACTGCCTGATGACAGGATGAAAGCAAGAAAGGTTAGATTTAAAGCATCGAGGTACGTTATGATCAGAGGACAATTATATCGAAGATCATCGACTGGTCTGAATTTGCGATGTATCACCAACAAGACGCAGGTCCAGAAAATTCTACAAGATATGCACGATGGTGAATGTGGAAACCACTCAGGAAGTCGCAATCTAGCCAACCGAATATCACGACGAGGTTACTATTGGCCGACATTAAGGCAAGATGCGATCAGGTATGTACAATCGTGCGACGCATGTCAAAGACACACAGGTATGTCTCATAAACCCTCTGAACCCTTGCACTCGACTTTGATCCCATGGACCTTTATGAAATGGGGAATGGACATTGTTGGGAAACTACCACCTGCCCCTGGGCAAAAAGTATTTCTTTTAGTTTTAACAGATTATTTCTCTAAGTGGGTCGAAGCAACGACTTTCTCCTAGGTTCGGGACAAAGAACTCGTTTCTTTTATCCAAACTAACATCATTTGTAGGTTTGGAATTCCATCTGAAATAACATGCGACAATGGGTCACAATTCATCAGTGATCGAACACGAAGATTTTGTGAAGAAAGGAACATCAAGTTGGTAACATCGACGCCTCGATATCCACAGTCAAATGGTCTAGCCGAGTCGAGTAATAAAACTATCATTAATTCAATCAAGAAAAGACTCAAAGCTGCTAAAGGGAAGTGGGTGGAAGAATTACCTTCCGTTCTATGGGCTAATCGTACGACACCTCGTACGTCCACAGGACAAACTCCCTTTTCCTTAGTCTATGGATGTGAAGCTGTGTTACCTATTGAGGTACGACTACCGACTTCAAGACATACGTCCGTTGAGCATAACTTGGTCGACCTAAGTTATGACCTCGATGCTTTAGAAGAGCTTAGAGAAGCTGCGCACATTCGCAAGGCAACACAGAAACAAGTGGTCGAGCGACATTTCAACAAAAATGTCCAAATCAAAGTTTTTCAAGAAGGTGATTACGTTCTACGTCGAGTATTTCAAAATACTCAAGAGGCCAATGCAGGTAAGCTTTCCACTAAGTGGGAAGGTCCTTATCAAATCTCTAGCATCGTGGGTAAAGGAGCTTATAAAATCCAAACCCTCGACGGTCGAGATATCCTACGAAGCTGGAATGCAGTTCATTTAAAGAGGTATTTCTTTTAAATTTCATATTTATTTTCCTTCGATTATTTCTTAAGAAAGATTACTGACTTAAGCATCGGAGGGTCGTTGGTCAAACCAACGACCACCCTACTAATGTTGTTTTTCGCAGGGACGCACGACTTATTTGAAATCTTTGTGTCGAGTAAAACTCATGCGATCACACGTATATGTTCAATTTTATTAGGACGACAAAGGTTAAATTCTGCACTTGATGTTCAAATACTTAGAATCAAGAACCATTATCAAGATCGATCGAAAGTTTCAGTGAATTTCCTTATAAATGATGGTATGATTGAATGTTTGATATAATGTAATTATCCATCTACTTAAATTTCTCGACGTACGATTAGTTATAAAAACAAGTAATAAGCGTCAACGAACAAGAAAGACTTTTTTCATTAGATATTGAGTTACAAATATAAAGGACGACCACAAGCAACCGACCTTTAGGTGATAGATTCAAAAATGAATTAAGTAGGAGGAACGTCAGGTTGTCCCTGGACGACGGTGGTCTCCTCTACTGCCACTTCTTCTACGTCATCGCTCTCTTCCAATTCGTCGTCTTCATCTAGGTCCCTCTCAGTCCCGACAGTGTCAAGGTAAGTTTTGAGTTCTTCGGAAGCCGACGCCATAGGATCCTTCCCCTTCAAGTGACGCCTCATTAAAGCAGCTCGGGCCGTGAAGCGAGAAAAAGCCTCAATATGCTTATTTTCCATCTCCAAGTCCTTGACGTCACTCTCCAGATCTTCAACCTTCTTCTTCAGAGTTGCGATCTCGTCAGTAGATGCAGTAGCAGTGGTAGTAGCTTTAATCCTCTCGATCTCTAACTTTATCGAAGACGCCTCAAGCTCAAAGAGACGATCCCTGAGCTTGATCTTCTCACGATCCGAAATCTCTAGTAGACTCCGGGCATCGACGAGTTCAACCTTAAGGTTCTTGACCTTTGCTTTTTCAGCCTCGACCGCCTCTAGGGCGACCTTTTCCTTTTCAAGAGCCTCGTCGGCCCTTTTCTTGACGTCAGGAAAAGACGACCTAAGACATTCTGTCTGAGCATAGAAGCTCAGACAAGCTTGGAAAGCCTGTACGACAAAAGGAAAAGAATTAATAAAAAAAACGAGCAACGAAAAAGGAGAGTAAATAAAACTTACCATGAAAGAGAGGGCAGCAACATGTGCCCCCGTGTCCTCAATTCGAGATTCTTTGTACCGATCGTAGAAAGTCGGGAGAAGAAATTTTGCCAGGTGTGGAAAAATGACGTCTCTTTCGAGAACGTCATTAGCCATAAAGTCAGCTGGGAGAGTGACTTTGAATATCATCTCTCCCACTTTTTCCTTATTCTTCTCCTCACTCTTAGAGGAAGAAGAAGGTGCGGCAAAGGGCTTTTCAACACCCGACACCCCCGTCA
Organism: Arctium minus; assembly: GCA_954870635.1. NCBI lineage: Eukaryota > Viridiplantae > Streptophyta > Magnoliopsida > Asterales > Asteraceae > Arctium > Arctium minus. Next base: position 47,989,560 of record OX941096.1, read on the forward strand.
TTAGGGCATCCTTCTTCGCCTTGATCGAGCCTCCAAGCTTGATCCCAGCAACGGTTCCCTTCGCTGGTGTCGCCCCTGAAAGGGACGACAAAGTGGCATCGCCCGTCTTCTTGGGCGAAGACCGAGACTTACCTCGGACACGTCTCGGATCTACCCCCGTGGAAGGGGCAGATCTTTTCCTCGCTTTCTCCCTCCCTTGACGGGCGAGCTCCAGTTGCTCGGCTCGCTTAGCGGCAGCCGACTTTACAGCTGCGTCCTCTGAAAAAAGAAAGCAAGTTAAAAAAGAAATGACGCACGATATACAAATTAAAGGTATTGTCGAACGACTTACCGGTCATTTCTTCTTCTCTTTCTTCTTCTTCCCTCTCTCCTTCGCTGTGAGAACCCTCGACAGACATCACCTCAGCTACAAAAACGGCCTCGTCTTCCTCGTCGTTCGACCGAGGGGAAAATGAACGATCAGTAATACTTCTCTCCAAGATCTTCTGAATCTTGTCGTGAGAATCTCTCCTTGGCTTCACTTTAGTAAAGTCGATCACTGCCAAATAAAGAAAAACATCAGAAAAAACGCACGACAGAAAACGCACGACAAAAACGCACGACAAAAACATTAAACCTACCCGATTCGTTCCAGCTGGACGACAACCATTGGTTGTCTTCGTCATTTACAGACGCCACTTGGAGGAAAACGTACTGACGTTTCCAACCACGATCATTCACCGCGGTGTTATGTATCAGTACATTGTCTCCCTTGGAACGAGGAAACAAACTATACCGGTGATAATTATCCGGTTGAACACTGTAGGCAGTCAAGAGGTCGTTCACATTGAACGATACCTCCCAATCGGCCATCAGACGATCAATCACCTGGACAATCCGCCAGAATTGAGGCATTAACTGTCCAGGCGTTAGGTCAAACGCATCTAAAAATGCCCTGACCAAAGGGCTAAATGACCAAGTTAAACCTATTTTGAAGGGATATTCATACAGAACACAATATCCCCTCGGAACTTCGTCCGACCTTAAATCTTCCGACGATACCAGATTTATTTCATCTGGAAGTCTGGCCAAACTCTTAAAGTAATCTAAATGCTCTTCCTCCCTATACATGCTCACAGGTTCACTCGACATTTGGAAATCAGGAATGTTAAGAGTCGCACGCCAATAACTAAGAATATCCCAAGCTTTCCTAGGCTTCTTGGCTATGGACTTCTTATGCATAAATCAACACAGAGGGAAGAGCGGAAAATCGTACCTTAAATAGTGTTCTAAACCTCGAATTCAAAATGGAAGGGATTCTGGTCACTCGGAAAGTGAATCTCGCCGGAGATATGTGTTCTTTAGAAAGGTAAGCGTAAAAAAGGAAAGGATTGAGGGTAATCCTTATTTATACTGAAAATCGGAAACCAAATCGCCAAAAACTAAAATCAACAGTCAATGAGATTGACACGTGTCGTTCATGTCAGGCAACCACTCAAGTACACTCAACGAGAGTGTGACACCTGTCCTTTATTAGCTGTCAAATTGTTTATTCTAATTGACATGACGTCATTATTCAGTTGGAAACGAACCGATTCGGTTCTAAGCAAATTACCCGCTTTTTCTTTTATAAACACGTGTCTTAGTCTTAAATTTAAATTTCAAAAAGTTGCCGCTTGAATTTTAAATTTGGGGGCAAACTGTTTGGGTAAAAAATAACAAAGGTTCTTTGTCGTACGACTAAAGATTCCAACAGTCCATTAACCCATAGTCGCACGACCATAGAAATAACTGACGCCCTTCCTTTGAGCGACTTCGACCAAACTATCAAGACCCGTCCGCGATGGCTGTCGTACGACATGATTTCAGTTATTAAACTATAACATATTTTATAATGTTTAATGCAGGATTACAAGGACGTTTATGATTAGAGATCATAACGGAAGACGTTACCAATAACAACGGATGTAATCATCAATATTAAACGGATACTCTATTAAAGATATGCATTCAAAGACTTGCTAACGGACAATTGGAGTATAAATATGAAGATTGAACTTCATATTTGGGGACCTGATTCTAAAATCTTATAAGCTCACGAATTACGTTTTCAAGCTCACTCAATCTCTCTGGAAGTTCATAAAGCCCTTGCTGTTTGTCGTACGACGCACGACCGAAGTTTAATTATATACGACGAACGACCGACTTTACTTTATTGTATTATTTTGCCTTACATTTCACTTGTAACACTTGTTAACAAGGACGACGTCCCTGATTGACGTCCATAGTGCACGACGACTCATACTCGTCCGCGGTTTTTACCCATTTTAAGGGGTTTTCCGCGTCACCAATTCCCTTGTCCCATTTATTTCATTTATATTATTGTCGTACGATTATTAAAGCTACTTTCTTTGGTTGGATCAAGCTCCACATTTACCTTAAATTTTCCTTGGGAAATTTTTGGTATAAACAACAATTAACTTTAAGTTTAAATAATCACAATAATTACGAAAATCCTAATTATTTAGAATTTTTGATAATATTGTTTTGGAACCATAAGGATGGTAGCATGGTGCACGTGGATAAAGATAAGGGCATGAGAAAATCTACCCCAGTTTGAATCATGTTACTTACAGGCCTGATCCTGACAAATTTTGGGCCCTGGGCGAGATGTAAAACAAGGCCCTCAATAAGTACGAAAAAAATTGTTTAATATATCGCTTTGTATCATAAGAAATAACATTGAATTCAATAAATACGAATAATTTATATAAACTATTTTTCTGAGAATTCCTAGACACAAAATCAATCAATAGTTATTTATAAATTAATATGATCTACCATATCATTTTTCCATATCATCATTAATTTGTTCCAACGTCAAAAACATCCTTATGATATATATTTAATATATAGATTGACATTATTTGCGGTGTGACTATTCAGAGTACAACTATATGTAAATCAATATAAATCAGTTGTATTCCCATTTCACCTCATCCTAATGTTTTTCTACCACCATTTTAAACTTTTAGGGTTAAAACAATCATTTTTTGAATTATCAATCTTATAATTAAAAGCTCATGTTGGTTATTGTTTGAGATATTATTATTGTTTTTGAGATATGAGAGTACTTAAGATTCATGCACTCAATATTAGATTATTAGGTAATAAAAAGTCAATAATGTTTGAAAAAACAGTGTATAGATATATGTTGGATCGTCTAATATAATTGGTATTTTTTTACCAAAAGTAGGAGTTCTCCTGGTTAATATCAAGAAATTTACCATATTCTTAAATAAATATAGAATTCATATGGATTGAATAATCAAAAGAGTCAGTGGGAGATGAATGATGGATAATATATCAAGGTTTTCTAGGTAAATAATTTTAGACTTTGGTACTAGATTAAAAAAAAGGCCCTTAAAGAAACTATAATCAATATTGTAAAATAAACGACCAATTAACTTTTCACATATTTTTTTCATTTCGAGTGTAATTAGTTAATATATGTTTAGACCCTTATATAATACGAAATTCTTTGAACCCTATTAGATACTAAAAAAATTGTCTCTTTTGTTAACTAATTTTTTTTACTACTATCATATAGTTAAAAAAAATTGGGCCCCTATTTCTCGTTGGGCCCTAGGAATACGCCCGGCCCGCCCTCCTCCAGGGACAACCCTGGTTACTTACATATACGCTTATGGTCATTGGAAGATCTACCTCAGGGTTGTGAACGAAGTCCCAATTTACCATGAGATTAGTCTGGGACTACCCAGGGAATTTTTGCACCATGTAACGATCTTTTTTAAAAGCGAAGGTGAACACAACAGTTACAAACATTAACAACTCTTATGATAAACTAAACCTTGTTCTTATCCTGACAACGTTATATGATTAATACAATTCTCGGATATGTATAATATATTAATAAGAAAATAAAATAAAATGTATATCATAAACCTCAATCAATCAATTTCAAAAACGTTGATTTTAGTGGAATTGGAAATGACCATCGGGATTTATTTGCCATCTAAAATAATAATGCAATTATGCAAGGAAAAAAAAGACCCACTCAAGTACGAATTGTGAGTGTGAAATACGAATTGTGTAAAATCTAAAACCCGACTTTTGAGGATGTTTAGGTTCTGATTTGATTTGATTTTTGGCAATTCGATTCGTCCGAAAACCCAGTGTGTGTATATATATATATATACTAATTTTTTAATATTTATAATTATATTTTCAAAATCCTAAATCTTAGTCGACCGTACTCTTTTTAAAAGTATCCCACCCTTTTGGCCTTTTATTTCCTATGATCATTTGTATCCATGTATAAATAAATCATAATTTTACATATTAAAAAAATACGTTTTTTAATATGTTTTTTACATCAACCCAAATCTCAACATAAAAAAGATTCATATACTTTCTCTTGTGGTTATAGATCATTTGTCGACAACTATTTTCAGTGGATACAATTTTGATTGCAATTTGATGATATTGAGAATATTGATATATATATATATATATATATATATATATATATATATATAGAGAGAGAGAGAGAGAGAGAGAGAGAGAGAGAGAGAGTCGGGTTCAAACGAGAACAATACATATTTAAAAGAACACGAGAACTAACAAAATCATTAGTGATTTTACATTAACACACGAAAAAAGGACTTTGGCCACGGCTTCAGGTTCGCGTGGCTTTTTTGCACGTTAATGTAAAATCACTAATGATTTTGTTAGTTCTTGTGTTCTTTTAAATAGTTATTATTCTCGTTTGATCCTCCTCCTATATATATATATAGGGGAGCGATCAATTGGAAACCAGTATTACATTGAAAACTTTGGAAACCGAAATCAACTAATCAGTGAATTTCTTTTTTTATTTTTTTTTTTAATTGAAAAGGTTATTTTTGTCTTTTACATTATTTCATAATATATATGGTAACTGTTATTATTATTATATTAATAATTATTTAATTTTAATTTAGCTTATATATGGTAATAATAATAATAATTGATTAATTTAAAAAAGAGATATTTAATTTAGGTAAATTATTTAATTTTAATTTAGCCTATATATGGTAATAATGAAACAATAATGCTAACACGATGAACCTGATGAATCTATTTTCATTATGAAACAATAATGCTAACACGATGAATCTGATGAATCTATTTTCATATACGAAACAATAATGCTAACACGATGAATCTGATGAATCTATTTTCATATACGAATATGCAACTGAACAGGTAATGAAACAAAAATGGAAAGTTAACAAAAATAGCACAAATTCATCATGTTTCATTATGAAACAATAATACTAACACAATGAACCTGATGAGTCTATTTTCATTATGAAACAATAATGCTAACACGATGAAACTGATGAAATCTGTAATCCAATGAAATCTGTAATCCACAAATTCATTCTGTTTCATCACAATATTAGATTGCGTGGGAAATTTTATAATAAAATGAAATTAAAAAAAAATTCTTACATTTTAAAAGAAAAATAATTTTTTTGAATGAAAAGACAAATGCTCCTCGTTTTCATAGTAAAAAAATAACAAAATTTAGATTTGCGTGGGAAATTTTATTTTGGTTGCAAGTAATCTAATTAAAATAAACCTTTCTTGCCATATTTGAGACACAAAATCAAAAGACATATTTACCCTTTTCATCTATTATTTTTATTTATTATTAATAAATTAATTAATTTACTATCATATATAATTCAAATGAATATTAACCATTGCTTATAAAGATCAATGGCTGAAGTTTGGTTTCCAAAATTTCCAATAAAACTTGGTTTCCAATTGATACCATCCTATATTTATGTATCAAGTCAAGGGGGAAAATATATTCACTTTTTAGGAGAAATTTTTGCATGACTGGTAAAAAAAAGGTCAAATGTACATTGTGAGATCAATTATTGCAGACGAGCCTACAAATCGGGACCCATTCAAAATGGGTGATTCTTTAGAGCATCCACTATATGGTTTTTTAGAGGTTTTTTAAAAAACAAAAACTTTCTTTTGAGGTTTTTACATAGTGGAGAGACTTTTCATTTAAGTTTTTTTGTATAGTTTTTCGTCATATATTGTAATTATCCGACCTGTTTTTTTAGAAGTTTTTTTTTTATATTTAATCAGTTTTAATTTTATAGAATTTAATAAAAATTTCGTATTTAATTAGTTTTAATTATTAATATATTTAAAGTAATTATATTTTATAAAATTATTAAATAATATTATATGATATAAATACATAATTAAAGTAATTATATTTTTTTATATATTTAAATTAATGTCTCAAATTTGACATATTTTATTTTCACAAATTTCTTAATAACTCAATTTTTACTTTTAGTTTACAAATTGTTAAATTAACTTTTTTTTTAAATTTAACCTTTTTTTAATTTTTATTGTACATAGTTGTATAACTTTTACAGATTCTTGATAGCCTAATTTTTATCTTTTTATCATACTTTTTTAATTAACTTTTTTTAATTTTTATTGTAAAATAAATACATAATTAATTAAATTAATAATATTTTTTATTATACATAAATATGTATTTATATAAATTTTAATATATTTATTTTTATAAATAAGAATATAAATGATATAAAATTAAAAGATGGGACTTGGAAAAGTTTGAAAAAGCTGTGAAGAAGTTTAGTTAAGGTTTTTCACATAGTAGATGTATGTAGAAGTTTTTAAGTTGTTGAGGTGGCGACAATATTGTATTTGAGAGGTTTTTAGGAGGTTTTTCAAAAAGCAAAAACTTCCTTTTGAGGGCTTCCACTTGAGAATTTTGGTGAGGTTTTCGTCATAGGTCGTAATTGCATGACCTGCTTTTTTTGAGGTTTTTCATATTTAATCAGTTTTAACTTTATAAAATTTATAAAAATTTCGTATTTAATCATTTTTATTTATTAATATATTTTTAGTAATCATATTTAAATAAAATTATTAAATAAATAATATAAAAAATACATAATTAAAGTAAATATATATTCTTATATATTTAAATTAGTCTTAAATTTGACATATTTTTATACAATTTTTACAGATTTCTTAAGAGCATCTCCAACAACTATGCTAAAATAGAAAAAAGTGAAATTTTAGCAATTTTTTTGCTCCAACAGTTATGTTATACCATATGCTAAAATAGAGAAAAGAAGAGAGAGAAGGTAAAAATCTCTAAATTTGGAGAAATCTCTAAAACTCCTATTTAAGAGAGAGAAATAATATTAAATTCTTTTTCACCAATAGGAGACATTGAAATTGTGTGTTTATGAGAGATAAATAATATTTTATTAAATATATTGAATATTTTAATAATATAATTGATGATAGATATGCTAAAATAGAGTAGCTGTTGGAGTTGAATGTAAATTCTTTTAGAGATTTTAACTTTTTGTATTCTATTTTAGAAAAATTATAGCATAGTTGTTGGAGTTGCTCTAATAACTTAATTTTTACTTTTATCTATACATATTTTTTAATTAACCTTCTTTCTAATTTTTAAATTTAACCTTTTCTAATTTTTATTGTACATACTTTTATACAGATTTTTTGATAGCCCAATTTTTAATTTTTATTATATATACTTTTAAATTAACTTTTAAGTTTTATTGTAAAATAAATACATCTATAAATTAACAATATATTTTTCGATATAAATAAATATGTATTTGTATAAATTTTAATATATTTATTTTTATAAATAAGAATATAAATGATATAAAGTTAAAATAGTAGAACCCTTAAAAGTTTGAAAAACTATGAAAAAGCTTGGGTGTAGGCATGGCAACGGGGCGGGGAATGCAATCTCCGCCCCGGTTTTTGTTGGGCCTATCCCCGGTTCAACAAAAAATTGTTTAAAATTAGTTGAAAAATATCATATATTATATAACGCATATTAAAGAAGTATAATTTTAATTGATATATATACATGTAGGGACGGGACGGGTTGGGGAATACATTACCCGCTCCCGTCCCTGGCCCCAGTTTTCAACATCTTGAGGATCCCCGACACAGGTACCCGGTTTTACGGGGAATCCCCGGCCCCGAACGAGGCGGGGCAATTCACCATGCCTACTTGGGTGAGGTTTTTCACATAGTAGATGTATGTAGAGATTTTCTTTTACTTTATTGAGTTGACTATAATGTGCAAGGAAAAAAAACTGTGAAACTTAGTGAAAAGCCTCATCATTATGGATGCTCTAAATAGACACATCTCTACTTGTTTCTCTCACACACCTTAACATTAGATATTCAAAAGAAAGATGCTTCCAGAGGCACAACTTTTAAGGTGGGCAAATTGGTTCTCACAGTGGAAGTTTACAGCAAAACACATCAAAGGGTCAGAAAATATTTAATCTAAAGGCACTACACAACTTTTGATCTTGTTTTACAGAGGTTGGTTGCGACTTCACTCAACGTCGTCTTACTGGCTCTATTTAACAAGATAAAACTTAAGGAATGCCTAAGACAAATTATCTGGTTTTTCTTTAACCTTTTATCTGTAGAATGGTTTTCTGATGTGAACGATCCGCAAGGCGGCAGTCACAGAGCATACTAATCCAATTCTTTAGATAAATAGTAAAGATAAGCTATGGAGGGACAGGATAGAGGTTTGGCTCTGATACCAATTAGGGTGGAGGACTGGCGGAGGACTGGCGGACTTAGGGTGGAGGACTGGCGGAGGACTGGCGGACTTAGGGTGGAGGACTGGCGGACTTAGTAAAAGACTCAAAGATTTATAAAGAGAGAAATTATAGAGAGAGAATTGTAGAGAGAGAGAGAGAGTTATGAAAGAAGAATTTATTTCTTTCAAGGGATGATTTACAAATGAGGGGGAGGCCTTCCTTTTATAGGCAAGGAAAAGGTCCTCTTACATAAGCATGACGTAAGCATTACATAAGCAACCAATAATTCTACAAATGATGTAAGCGCTTACATCACTAGAAAAGTGATTTCATGCTTCCATCATTTTTACATCATTATTTTAAACTAATCAAACTTTAATAATAAAAAAATACAAGCACACATTAATTTTATTTTAAACTGATGCTTTTATTTCCAACGCGAATCTGAGTGTGACGGGTCATCTTCATACGGATCGTAAGGTTCATCATTGAGGAAGACATAGTCATCTTCGTTGTCGGAAATGTCAAAGTCATCTTCAGAAGAATCAATGGATTTAGCAAGGTGGGTGCTGAACCATTGATTGAGAGTCTCTTTCCATAATGCCACTTCAGGGTGTCTATCTGGCCATATCTCTGCACCTTCCATTACCTGTGTCGGGATGTTGTGAAGATCCACATTATTTGCGGACGCCAAATCGTTACGTATTTCCAAAAGTTTTCGGGTATGATTAACCTGGAAGGATCGGCTGGCTGGGTTGACATCATGCCAAGAATGGATGAAGGTTGTGGGGAAATGGTAAATCAACGGTTGTTTGTTTGTGAGAGAATTTCCAGGTAGAAAGGAGCACGGTCTTTTGAAGCAGATTAGCACATAAGTTTTGTGACTTACATGCAATCGCTGGATCCATTGATGGACCGGAAGGAACCATTGAAGAACAGTGAATAGGTTCTTCTGTTCAGGGGGAACGTGTTCAAACTGACACTGGAACATGTATGTGAACAGTTTGCATGCGTTGAAGGAGATGGCGACGGTATGGGTTTCAAAGAGATACCAGAAGAAGCAGAGTGCTTCTTTAGGAAGCCTGAATAGTTCATGGATATGGAAAATGTTGAGGAAAGGGTATTCGGGATGAAACATGTAATTTTTCATGAACGGACGTTTTGAAAGAAGGACATTATAAAATGTCTTCCAATTCAATAAGGACCTTTGGCTCAGAGTCAAATCAGCAATGACTTCGGTTACTTCTTCAGGGAGATCTTGGGTGGTTGTGCGAGAGGCTTCTTGGGGAGTAGATGAGCTGGAGTTGGCCTTATCCATAGTAAACACCAATGGGATGACCATGTGTTGGGGAATCTTTTCAGGACCACTATATTTATAGTGCTTTGGCCTTGACAGAAAATCTGCGAGAATATTTTCTGACCCTTTGATGTGTTTTACTGTAAACTTCCACTGTGAGAACCAATTTGCCCACCTTAAAAGTTGTGCCTCTGGAATCATCTTTCTTTTGAATTGGAGCATGCGTGGGAAAGAGGACATATCCATCTCAATCTGGAAACAGTGACCGATAAGATGGAATTGGAATTTTTCTATTCCTCTTTTGACTGCTAGAATCTCCTTGAAAGTTGAATGGTAGTGTTGCTCTGAGGTTTTGAACGTGCCACTCTTGTAACCACAAATTGTTCTGACACCTTTGTCATCTTGTGCAAGTAGAACTGCTCCCCAGTATTCATCACTTGCATCTGTCTGGAGAATTCTTTTGTCCGTATTAGTGGGAATCTTTAGAGGTGGCATCTTGTCGGCTAGTTGCTTTATAGCTCTGACAGCTATTGTTTGTCGTTCAGCCCAAAGTGGTGGTTCCTTTTTTAGCATGGGGAATAAGTGTACAGTATGGTGTGACAGCTTTGGCAAGAAATCGGCCATGTAGTTGACAAGACCAAGGAACTGTTGGACTTCTTTTTGTGACGAAAGCACATCTGGAAACTTGTGGAGCTCTTGAGCGATATGGGGTTGTGGTTGATATTTCCCATCAAAGATCTTCATTCCAAGAAAGTTAATGGAGTTAACTCCTATTTCCATCTTCTTTTCAGATAGCATAATGCCATACTGTTGAATTATGGAATGAAACTTCGAGAGTAAGCTGATATGGGAATCTTCGTCTGGAGAAAACAGGAGAATATCATCAATGTAGACCAGGGCGTTTTGGAGAATAGGCTCAAAGATTTTGATCATTGCCTTTTGGAATACCGAAGGGGCATTTTTTAATCCAAATGACATAACATTCCACTGGTAATGATGATCTGGTATGCAAAAAGCAGTCTTCGGCCGATCGTCAGGATGAATGCCCAATTGCCAGAATCCAGCTTTAAGATCGAATTTTGATAAGACCTTTGCATTTGCTAGAGACTGGAATAATGACCTTTTCTGTGGCAGGGGGAACTTATCATCAGCCAAGAAATGATTAAGTGGCTGATAATTTATGACTAGCCTTAGCTTGCCTCTGACTTGTTCGCTTCTCTTATTGGCATAAAACGCTTCACATGCCCATGGTGAAACCGTGGGTTCAATGATGCCTTGTTGAACAAGTTCTGAACATTCTTGGACTGCTAGCTGGTAATGATCAGGGTTCATTCCTGGATGGCTTGCCTTTGTCGGGTTGACGTCCTCGTTTTGTTTGAACGGTAAGGTAACAAAAAACGAAGGATTTAACCATAAAGGGTTTTTGCTTTTTGTGAGAAACTCTGTATGACTAGAAGCACATGATGTATGGATAATTTGTTGTTTAAGGGCTTCTATAGTGAGTGTGGATGCCATATAGAGTTTGGGCACAGAACTCCAGGGGTTTAGGTAACTTTTGTATCAGAGACCTTGCTCAGCAAACCTTATGTTTGGCAAGGTATGAAGAATATCAAATCCGATAAGGAGATCTTTACCGTGGGAGCTTGATCCTAAGAACCGGTGTCTTACCACACATTTTGGAAATAACCGGATATGGATTGGGACACTGATCTTGTCAATAACAAATGTATCACCACTAGCTGCTAGGAACTGCTGATAATGTGGTTTCCAGTAACTGCTAGGGAGAATTTTCGGGTTTAGTATTGAGACCGATGATCCTGTGTCAAAGAAGGCTATGACCGAAATGGGTTTAGCATATGTTGATGTGAGCAGGTGGACTTTAGCTAAGGGAGCAGGTTGTGGTTTTTGTAAGGGTAGAACTTGCGGGAGAGAGGAGTGAATAGGAAGGGGGCTTGCCATGAATACTTCGATATCAGAGTGTCCATTCGAATGGTCTGGTTCGGACTCTTCATCTGATGATGAATCGTAATATGCTATGGTGCATATTGTGTGATCATCTGGTTCATCGTCAAGGGAGTACAGGGACTCCAAATCAGAAATGTCCACTGGTTCGACTTGATTAAGACTCTGAATCAAAGCTTGAGACTTTCTTTTGTCTTTGCAATCTTTTGCAAAGTGTCCTTTCTTATTGCAAATGTAGCATCTGTCAGAAGTGCGTCCTCGGTGTGTTTTCTTCCTGATGAACTTCCATTTCTTCCGTGGGAAACCCTTGGTGGTTTTCTTTCTGGAAGAGTTAAAGAACTTCTTGAAATGGGACTTCTTCTTTGTACGAGAGCAATCACAGGAAGATTTATCTTTGCATTTGATCTGGAGGTATTTTTCATCACAGGCTGAACCAAAATGTTTGCCAGTTTTTTCAAGCTCGTCCATGAACTTTCTTGAATTGCAAAACTTGGCAAGTGCATTGAGCACCATTTGATACAGGGCACCAAGTGTGACATTAGAAATCAAGATGTTTTTTGACTCTAATGATCTGAATACCTCACTGGCAAGAGATTCTGGGAAAGAATTTAGAAAAACTTGCTTGAGGTTGACATCATCAATACCTTGCAGGCAATAAAACCTTTTTGACATGCGATTGTAATGTTCTTCAAGGTCCTTCTTTTGGAATGAACAACAACTCATTTTTAAGAATTCCTTCCTTGCTTGAGCGTTGTGTTCAACCGGGTTGCCAATGAACTCAGCATAAATCATATGCATGAAATCTTCAGGAGATTGTGCTTGCTGGATTTGCAATTGTCGATACTCTCCAAGACTCATGTACCAATCTCTGAGACGACCTTGAGTTATGGTTAAAAACCTTTTAATCACCATGTCCATGTCATAGTACTGGAGTTCAGCTGAGCACCATGTCAACATCTCTATACTTCTATCTCTCCATTGTGAAGGGGGAATATCATCAAAAGTAAACTTTTGGCCAGAATCTGACTTTGAAACTTTGGTTCTTCTTTGTGGTGCAGGTTGGAAGGTTTCGTCGTCTTCTACTACATACTCGTCATCAAAGTAGTTACGAGCTGTAGATGATTCTGGATCTGCCATGAACAAATGTTCAAAGGCTTCAGAGAGGTCACCGTCTGCATGATCTGGAGGTGTTGTAACTACAGGTGCAACAAAGGGTGAACTAGAGGATGTCTCTTTTTGGGTTAGGTTTTGTAGGAAAGATGAGATCGGGTTCACGTCTTCAATTGGGAGGACGTTTGGTGGTCTTGAGGAGGCTGTGGCAGAGGTGTCATCAACAAAGACTTGTGTTTCACTTGAGGACACCATTGGGGCTTTTTCAGATTTCAGGGAGATTCGTAAAGCTTTAGCTCTTCTCTTTTCTTGCTCTTTGGACCATAAAGAGAGTGATGGAGATTTTTGTGGGAAGCGTGTGAGTGGGAGTGGCTGTGGATCAAAGGATGTTCCAACAAAAGGGGTAGAAGTCAATGTCCACGGATCATCAATTTGAGTTACTACTCTTTGCTGCTTATGTTGCCTCTCCAAGTCAATGAGTTGTGATTTTAAGAACTTCATCTCAGCTTCTTTCTTTGTAAGATCACTAGAGGCTTGAGAGTGGGGAATTGTACAAACTATCTCAAGAAGTTCTTTGTGGAGTCCTTGCATCTTCATCTTGATTTCTTGGATTATGTTTTCAAGGGACCGTACCTTCGTAACAAGATTTTCTTGTGTCTGCAAGGATCGTGTTTGTTGCGTAAGGAGAGTTTGGAGCACCTTATTCTGAGCAACAGCATTCTCACTTTGCCAATTAAGAGTAGCTTCAGCAGGACTGATCTGAGTAGTTATTCCCGTGGGACCTATTCAGATCTTTCTTTTTATATTTATAATAATACATAATTTGACCTAGAGAGGTGTTTATAGGCAATGTTATTTGGACCATGTTTTAATGTCAAAATCAAGTCAAATCATGCATTCAGAATGTAAAAAGTATGTTTCGATGTTAATGTGTGTGAAAAGGAGATTATTGGATAAAAATGTATTTAGCAATATATAGGGGTGCAATTAGCCTCGTGATGTTTATACAGTAAAACCCTTCAAAACTTAGAAATGTAAACGAATAGGACGTAATCTTAATAGGTGATATTAAGATACCTATAGGGCTACCACTTAGATCGGTTGGATAGAGAACTCAAATACTGCGAAAAGACATAAACCAAACCAATTTTAATCCAACTTAATTTACTACTAACGATAAAGATTGAAATGGTTACAAGCACAACCCGACCCATTGTTGGTGATTTATAAAAAAACACACACATAAAACATATATATAAACGCATCGGAAAGAAATCACCAAAAGGAATCAACGTATTGCCAATATGATTAAACGAAAAATACAAATAACGGTATACCTTTGTAGACAAAATAGATCCGCTTGTGTGTTCCTTTGAAACCAAGTATTCAATGGTGAATACCTCTAAAGTAGTCCATACTACACTTCCTTGATCACCACCGAATGCTAGTCCTCCTTAGTAACGATCTTGGAGCCTCGATTAACCAAGAACCGAGCTAGAAGATCAAAGGAAAAACCTTAGAGAGAGCAGGGGGGCGATTTTGGGAGAGAGGAGGAGAGATTAGGGTGAGCCCTAATTGGTTTATTTGATATCCTTATATAAATAAACTCTAAAGCTTCCTTGGGCTTTTAATCGTTCTCTCTTCTAAATCTTTATGGGTCCAGTATTAAATTAAGTGTAATAGGCTTGCTATTAATTTAAATCTAATACAAACCCAATAAGCCTAACTAAACACGTTACTTAGGTTATATATATAATGTAAATACAATAATTACATTATATATTAAATGGTATCTCAGTGTATATGTGTGTGACCCTATAGGTCCCACGTGTGTCTAGCCATATAATTATCTATTATGACACGAGCATATTCCAACACCATTTTATTTCTAATATGAGTTCGATAGGGATTAGAGAATAACTTTATAACCCAACTCAATTTACAAAATTAAACCTTGCTTACAAATGACATTATTGTCCATTCATATTGGTCTATTATCATACAAATAACTTGAACCATTTAAATATAACTTTACCAAAATTGTCTAGTTGGAGAAAACACCGGAACACAAACAAGATAGATAGTGGCTCACTCGAAGTTTTTATTTGTCTTATTTGGATAGCTTCGACCGCATACAAGATAGTGCCTCGCTCGAGGTTCGAGTGGACCATGTCGACGTGATATAGTTGATGAAGAAGAAAGTCAACGTTCAACAATGTCATTAACGAAAAACGATGACTTAATGACAATCACCCAAGACTTGGTAAAGAAAGATAAAGCGGTTGTTCTCGTGAAGACCCGGCTTGTGCAAGAAGACAAGCAAACGTATCTTAGTACAAGAATATAACTCAAAGCTAATATACTTCCCACAAATGTGGATTTTGGCATTACAAGATATCTGGTTTTGTGTAAAGTGATCAGCACATGGTACTGAACCATGAGCAGAAGTTTATATAGCTACTAAGATGAATAAATGGGCAAAATTTTGAATAAAAATCAAAAACTGGGATTTTTTTCCCTCCGTTCAAAGTTGTGTCGCCTCGCACAGCCCTGGAGGTTGGTTTAGGCAGGTACTTTTACTTGACGATCGAGCAGAGCCTTACATGTTGATATTTGTCGGAGCCAGAGGGCAGTGGATCGTGCACTAAAGCTCGCTTAGGCTCCTGCATAATAAATCAAAATTAGACCGCTTCCACAAAAGAACAACAACTGAACAACATTTGTAACTATTGCATTTGACTTCAGTATCAAAAAGATCAATTTAGTTGTAGAAATCCCACAAATCATAGTGTTTGTGAGATTATGCAGCCATAGTAGCTTCAAATAATGATTGTTACCAATGTGGTTTTTAGATCTATAATTTGCATGTTAATCAATAATGCCCGACGCATCTTATACCTCAAACTAAAGTAAAACAAACCAAAAGATCCCAGTAGTTCTCACTTGAGAGCAGGGTCTAGGGGTGGGATGTAGGCAGACTTGAACTCTGGCCCAAAGGATGGAGATTTTGTTTCCATGAAGACCCCCGACTAGGAAGAAGCGTGTGAAAGTGAAACAAACAGATAAGCTAAAATTTGAAAAGCTAGACATGAGTAAGCAATAGCAATAGAAAGAGAAAGAGAGAGACATATATGAGTAAGCAACAACATAAAAATATATGAGTAAGCAACAACATAAATAGAGGCAAGTACATGAAAAACATAGCCAAGGCGTGGAAATTACACCCCCTAGTCTAACTTAGGGTTATGGTGGGCTGACCACCGACTCACCAACCTTATCCCCTCCCTTCTAGATCCCCACCCCTAGTCTGCTACTTTAGTCTTGTGTCTCCAAGAACTCCTATCAAAGATCATGTCCTCAGAAATGCCTAAAATACTTGATTACTCTAAATTTCACTAAATCCACAATCAACCCCGATACTGAAATCCTAAGGCACATCAAATCTACCTAGGCAAACAACATAATACCATTTGCAGAGAAGCTGATTAAATCCCTCGTTTTTGGCACGTTAAATGGGCCTCATAACCCATCCCTCCAGTTGGGAAGATTATGGGAAGAGATATATACAGTCCCAAGACATAACCTTATGAGCTTTGGGGATTCATTTCTCATAAAATCTATACTCTGGCCTTACAGTAGCTGCTTCTATCCCTCTATAACTCGAACTAATTGTCAGATTCTTCTCGTTGTCTTCTTATACTCATTTGTTTGCATATACTTGTTTTCATTCATTAGATGAACTGTGTTTGCATGAAGCTTTTGAATCTGAGCCCACCAACTCTTTAGTCCTTTACTATAAGTCTAGAATATATATATTTAAGTGAGAGTCTATCATCCACCTCTACATTGACCACTTCTGCTATACTCATCTTGTATACAAAACATGTCTTTTGGTGGTCCCACATTCTGGCCAATAAACCTCTTCACAATAAAACCCAATAACAATTATGCTCCTTGTTCTTTTACCACGTAGATCTCTAATGTCTAATCATTTGCACATGTCAAAACTGTGTATTATGTCAAGTAAATCCAAATGAAGGAATTATACTTCTTCCACATTCCATCTTGATGGCAAAACAACAACTGGTAGCATCGATCCCCCCATATACGCTTTAGCAGTCTTATAATGATGAAGGCAAATTATAACAAAATGACTACATTACTCAACTCATGAAGGAGCATAATAGTTTTGACTGGGCCTCAAGTCAATATAACACCATAAAACCAAACCTAATCAAATCGAATTTTATAGGGACTGCAAATATTCATTTTCAGGACGACTAGATAGCAATAACATGATGACAACAATAATCCGATTTCAGCTGAAAGAAGCATTCAACCAAGAGTTAGTTACTAGACATGACAGTGTAAAGGACAAAAAGCAAGTATTCCCTTACAATATAGAGTTTTTCGTTTTGAGCTTCCGAACTTTCTTGAAATGTGAAGGTTTCAACAAGCGCTTGAAAGGAAATGATATGGATCGGCTTGAACTCCCCTGCTTTCTTCTGACTCTCTCTGCACAGGAAGAACAGAAAAAATGTACTGTTCAGAGACTTATGAAATAAACATGCATGGATAGCAGCGCTTTGAAAGAACCCTCTTTCTTTTGCAAGTTTTTAGGCGTAGTAACAAAGGAAAGAAATATCCCAGGGATCATCAGGACTCTGATAGAAAAATCAATTCAAGGTAACAATGCAGTATTTTTAAAGTTCACAAGGCTTTGCTAAAAGAATCAGGTACCTGATGAAGACTCGTGTCCATACAAATGATTCATCTGGTCATGATCTTTCAGCTCTCCTTGGACTTTCATTGATGCATCTTCCAATAGCTCATGAATAACTGAATTAGCACCATTGTTTTGCAAATCATCATGAGATCTCGAAGTGACCAATGTACTAGAATGTGCAACTGAAACATCTTCCGCAATTACAGTCGAGTGTTCTTCGGAACGTGCAACTGAAACATCTCCTACAATTACAGTCGAGTGTTCTTTTGGAACATCTTCATTCAAAGATACACCAGAGAAGGGCAAAGATGAGTTAGTAGGTGAAACCGTAACATCTCCTGTATCCCTCATGTGTTCTTTTTCGAGAAACTCTTCACACAAAGATGCATCCGAGAAGGACGACACCCTATCGCCATTACTTTCATTAAGACCCACTTTATTTGATGAAGTTATTGGCGGACATATAGGAACATCGGAAGAAAACCTGTTGGATTCATCACACTGAAGAGTAGAAGAAGAAGGATTATCATCAAATGAGATTGAAATTCCTGCAGTTGGAAGAGCAGTACAGGTATTTGGACTTCCTTTCTCATCACTGACATGTTCTTCGGATATAGTCTCATGAGCTTCTGCTTGCAGATTTAGCTGCTCAGCTTCAGGACAAGAAAAGCCTACGTTCGAATTGCTTGGTATCTTGGTCTCTTCCTCTATAATCATAGCACAAGTTTCACCACCCTCGACACTACCCAAAGCTTCAAGGGTTTCATTTGCAGAGGAGATGTCACAATTGCCAAAGTTTAATAGAGGGCCTTTCTCCAAAGTCTCTATCACCGAAGTATGATCGTTCTCAGGAGGATCATGCATTTTAGAATCTATATGTATAGCAGTAACAGCAGTTGGTTTCTCGGCCTTAATAGCAGCAGACAAGTCTCTACTAAGACCATATGGCTCTGATTTTGTTTCAGATATCATGTCATTGATGTGCAATCCATGTGATGGTAATCCATCAATGATTGAAACAAAATCAATGGCTTTAACAGTTTTAGATTCTTTGCCGGAGGCTGCAAATGATTTTGCCATGTCGTCTAATTGCAAATCACCTTCACCACTTGAGATGGGATCCCACTCAAGCCAGTCATCAAAACCAGCTCCCTCGATATTGGTCTGCTCAGCTGGTGAGATTAATTCGACCCTGATGGCCTCTTTGTAGAATTTCTTTTTTCGTAAAGCATTTTCTAGGAGAGATCTGCAGATCATTGCATGAAACATATTTTAGAAAAATAGAAATCACCATGTCAGCACATGCAACATTGAAAAGGCATTTTTAAGTGCTCATACCTACATGTTCTGGAAACAGCAGCTTTAGCACGTTCCATAGAAAAACCAAGTAGACATGCCAGATTTGCAACATCATATGGTCCTCTAAGTTCAGTTACAGAAGGGGCAGCACTTGAGAAAATGAGATTTTTTCCTCGTGTCCAATCGACCAATAACTGCAAAATAGCATCTCTTGTCAGAAACTACTTGATGCACCGTGCATGCAGCTTGGATTACTTGGTGTATGACAAAATTGAGGAATAATTATGATCTATGGCTAGTGAGAAGTTGCTCAGTGGTTTTTTGTCGTAGTTGAGTAGTACCGTCATCATGCTGAACAGTTCAGTGGGGAATATCGAACATGAAACTGGAAAATGAATTTTTCTCAACACTTCTACCTTCTATCTTCTGCTTTCTACTACCTATGACTTCTTCAACCAACATCTATCTCTCTGTCACCTAAATTTTTAATTATGTCTTCTAACTCTAATCCTATCTTATCTACTCTATTCTTCAAATGTTGTTCTGGAATAAAATGAATAAACCTCCGACAATTTTCCTTTCACATTGCAACTTGTTACTAAGCATTTGCAGGGGATGTAGAGAATAATATACATTTAGTAAGCTCCACCATTCCTGCCAACAAGGACATGAACAAAGCATTGGTCACTCAAACTAGGAACCCCAGTGATCTCAGCAATGGAGTGTGTCTAGCAATCTATTATTGCCTCAAAAGTGGTGCTCTGTGAAAGTGAACTTAGTTTTAGTTCTTAAGGGCCAGACCAAGAAGATCTATCATAAGAGGACACCTTCGATTTCTTCTCCTGATCATCAACGCACAAAGACTAGCCAACCCACATGGCCACATTAACATACCAAAGTGTATAAAAAAATTGATGTTTGTTTCCATCTCTTATTTGATGGGTGATTGTTATCAGATAGGTGATGATTTTTCACCTTTAGAGTAAATATACCACACAAACTTATGAAGACTATTCATCACTAGACACTAGATATGCACTTAATGATGCTATACACCATAACACCAACCTAAATGACAACTATCCAACTTTCATGGCACAATACATATGTATGTGTGTGTATTTGTACAGAATCAAGCTATTGAAATAGCTAATAGTGTTGTATCAAGCAGAGTGCAAAACTTCGTTTGCTTTAGGTTGATGCAGTTATCACATTCTATTAGAACACATTTCTGGGCAATGACAAGATCAAGGAGACACGCATATAAGCCTGAGGATACAGCATCTTAAGACTTCATTAACAAAAATATCTTATTCATTAAATATATAGATGACTAACTTCTGCAATTTCTCATCCCATTTAAGTTGCAATGTTATAGAATCCAACCCAATTATACCCAAAATAAAATGTACGATCTTATACCTTGACATTGGATATCATCTGCCTTCTCAACTGAGCATCCATAACAAGACTTGAGTACGTAATTTCAAAACATACTCCTCTCTGCATATCAACAAGAAGAATATCATCTCATAATCAACTAACCACGTTCAAATTTCTACATAAGAGCCATGCTGCCTACGCATTCATGAAAGTAACTAAGAACACATCCAAAAGCAATTCAAAATTGAACTATAACCTCAACTGCAGCTTTGATCAGCGGCTGCTTCAACCGAAACCGATTCTCCAAAAAATCAATGGCAATTATATCCACCTATATACAAACACATTCAGTATCAAAAGGTCCTATACTGTTAGATAAATCACATGCAATCAACATCAATCACAATAAATTATCTGATTGTGTACTATATATCTGAGAGTAAAAATAATCCACTCAAAAAATTGAAACAAAACAAGACCTCGTAGTTTTTACAAGCTTGATCGAAAGATTCCTGTTTCAACGGCCTTACAGCAACAATGTCGTAAGTTTTAAGAACCGGATTGCCGGAATTGAGAGCTGATCCTTGCGCCGGTGTATCGACAACAACCGAGAGACGAGTGTATTGACGGAAAGGTGTGGAGGTTGGAACATTGAGAAGGCGGCGGTGAAGATTTACAGAGGAAGATATAGAAGGAGAGACTTTGAGAACAGAGGAAAGAGGAAATAGAGAGATTGAACAACGATCGGCTTCCGACATTACTCCGGTGATAGTACGGTTGTATGCAACACCGGTGTAACCTAACTCCATGGATTTCACGGCGAGTTTCAATCGTGTTGCTTTATCGCCGGTGGAATTCCGTTTGTTTGATTCGGTGTAAGGTATATTCAGATCGAAAAACCCCATTCTCAACCTCTACACAGTCACACACACACAGGTAAAACGATGGAGGGAAGAAGCAAACATGGAAGAAATTAATCAGTTAGGTTTTCATTCAAGAAGACCCGACCCGTATAGACTATCAGCCCTGATCTTCTAGACCTTTAAGTATTGCGTTGATTCAATTTTAGTCCCCTTAATTTGTTGTTTTACCATAAAGCACCTTGCCCGGGATAATTACTTAGGCCTTGTTTGTTTTTCTAAAATAAGCACTTAAATGTCACTTATCACTTTTTCGGTCAGAGGTATAGCAATTAAGTGTGTTTGTTTTTTCCTCTAATTCAGATCCACTTAACACTTGATTTTCACTGACCGAAAAAGTGATAACCCCATCACTTATTTTCACATCGGCGCTTTTCCAAATCGTTTCCGGTTTCCAAATCTTTCCCAGACTTGTTCGATAATATCTTAAATCGATCTCCCAAATTGATCTATCTCCAAATCGATCGCTCTCCAAATCGATCGATCTCCAAATCGATGCCTGGGACACTCACTTTTCTCCAAATCGAACGACGTCCTCCTCTTCTCCTTTCTAAATCGACAGCTTCGACTCCAAATCGGGACTTGCAGGTTCGATTTGTGCTTCTGGCGATTTTATCTCTGCCTTAACCTTTGTGCTTCTGTGAAATCTGTTCGATTTTATGCTGGGTTTGATCTCAAGAGTCGGTTTTATGCTGGGGTTTTCAAACAAAGGTTTGCTTCTTTCTTCGTGTCGTCTTCCAACATTCTCTGTTTTTCATCTGGTTTGCTTGCTTTTACTTTGCGTGAAATGAAGTTTTAAAAATCTTGAATTCCTACCACTACCTGTGTCGAATCTTGGATTCTTGATTTTGATTATGGTGAGGAGAATATAGGAATATCATCGAGTGAGGTAATAAGGATTGTAACAATGAAATTGGTCAAGAATCCAGGTGTCATGTGTGATTGATTGTTAGCATCTGTCAAGAATGCAGGTCTTTTTTTTTGTGAGCTCCAGAAGGGAAAAAAAGGGAAAATGAAAACAAATGCAGGATTGAAATTTGGATCTCGATTTGTGTTAATTATACAATATTGATTTGTAGCTTGATTTAAGTTGGGCAGGTGATCAAGGACAGGTGAGGTTTAGCGTAGCGTGGGGTGGGTCAACGATAATTTGCGGGATTTGCTGTTGTTGGGTTTGGGTCTGATGCAGGTTTGATCGCGGGGTTGTGTGTGGGTTAGGGGCTGTTTGTTGTGGAGTTGTTTGGTGCTGTATGTCAAGGGTATATCGGTCGGGTGGTCGTCGGTTCCTCTATGAATTCTATATTATTTTAGGGTTCCGATCATTTTTGTGATGGATTCTATATTATTTGAAGTAAAAATATGTTTTACTTGCACATTATGTGGATATGTGAAAAGAATGTTTATGAACTCATTTTTAATGATTTTCATTCTTACCAGAAGTTGAACTGGAAATGACATTTTGTTTATAAAATGTGTTTATACCATATGTTTATCTATGGTTGGTCACATATGTTGTTGTGACGAGTCTGTACCATTACTAGCGGATCCCTAGGTTTTGAGTCGACTGTATTGTTGGGATGTCATATTCCCCATTTTGTAGCTATGGATGCATATGATCCTCGGGGGCAACTTGGTACGGTTATGTGAGGTCGGATACTAGCCATGGTTCATAGTGATCCTAGTGAAGGAGTATACATTGGTTTTGCTTGGGGGCTCGATCTCACGTTGTAGCACGGACCTATGTGTTCGTATCCTTGGATTCCAATTGTTTAGCTCATAACTCGGATTTTGGCCTACTTTGTGTTACGCCACAATCCTTGGTAAAATGTTTTATCGTTGGTCATTTGATGACATGTTTATAACGGAAAAGCCCGGTCGTGGCAAAGGTTTCATTTGTAAGATTTAACCTTTTTGGAAATATTACCTCATGATTCAAATGTTTATATCTTTTGAGCTTTATAAACTGTATGTTCTCACCAGGCTTTAAGCCCGATACTTTTCTCAAATGATATGTATAACAGGTTTCCCTTAGCGGTGGGATGCTCAGGGTTTTGAGAGACGAGTTTGGTCTCGAGGCATTGTTGAGATGACTAGTATTTGGAATTGGGCATTGTTAAGTCCCATTCTTTTGGTGAATTATGGATCGTCAACTGATGTAATCTATATAGTTATGTTTAGATTAGTCTGACGATGAATTCTATATCCGTTCAGTTTTTGTATAGTCTTAAGGACTGATCCCCTTTATGTGAAGTTTATATCTATACGGATGTCTTGTTGCCATATTTCCAGGTTTTAACTTACTCTGAATTTTAGAGTGTTACAAGTTGGTATCAGAGCTCTAGTTTAAGCGAACTAGGCATGAATGTAAGATGTCTAGACTTAGACTGAGTTTGATAGGCATTGATTGTGAGATTGGGTAGAACTTCTAAGATGGGATAATCTTAGAGTCGACGGAAGTTATGTTCATCAGGCGTTGTGATGACGGTAACAAGAACCCTTATGTGTTATATGTTCATAATCTCACTTAGCTAATGTGATTATGAGGATATTTTACGTGAGTGTAATTGGTTTGCTAATGTTATGACAATTGGTAGACGTAGTGGTACGTTTCTTTCGTGCGTGTTTCAGTTAAACTCTTCCTTACCCTTTCTCGTGCTTGTGTTTACCTGCTCTACCTTGGTATGCTGACTGTTAGAGTAGTACGAAAGTTTCTAAGCGAGTAAGCTAAGGAATGATTGTTGTTTATAGCAATGTTTCTTTGGGATGATAATAAGTGCGTAAAACGCATTAAGTTAATCATCTTGAGCCAGATTCGTTGGTGGAATTAGAACTATATCTTGTTAGATCGATTCTATTTCGAGGAGATGTGTAAGTTATTTAATGGGATGGTTGCCCTATGATGCCTGAGGCATTTGATTGATTATAGTACGTCGGGATGTTGGGAAGCGTAGTATTAAGATGTGAGTGCCGACCGAATTCATGCATTAAATTTATTTCTAAAATAAGGTTGCATAGATTGCTTTTCATGATCGTCAACCATAAAGTAAATTACCTTATAACGTTTTGGCAAAACATTTAGCACTCAGAATATTTTAAACTATGAGCATAAGCATGCTTAAAATGGTTTTGTTGCACCTGATTTCGAATTGTTATCAAAACTCTCTTATTTCACGTCTTGTGTTTAAATGCTATTTTTGGATGTCGAAATATCTGTGTTTTAACGCTTTTTGAGTTAATGGGCAAGTAGCTGTGGAATTTTGACCTTGACATTGGATCTCTTCCACGTATGTCAATGGTTTTAAAGGAAGAGTTATTCCCATGCTTTTGAGTCGGAGTTTCTTGGGAATTTTTAGTTGTGTGAGTTTTGTTTGAATTTCTTGGAGTTTTGTTTTACGGATTCTCTTGTCGCGTGCTTATATTTTGAGATGCGTGAGTTTAATTTCATTTCGTGATAGTTATGAGTTCCTTGGGCGTCGTGTCTCATCAAAAAAAAATCTTGTCAAAATGGTCGCCTTACCTTGTGTTGAAAAATGGAAATTTGGACACCACTTGATTTTAGCGTTAATGAGTTTTATGAAAATCCAGTTGGATTATGGTGTCTCATCTTACGACTTTTGTGTCGCGCAAATAATTTCAGGAACATGTGCATATGCATCATTGTGTGCGTTAATTTCGGGGTTTTGTTAACAAATGTCAACCGTCGTGTACTATGTGCATTGGATTTAAGTATAACGTTGGTGTGAATGATTGCATAAACGATTTATGTTATTTTTAAAACAGGACTTTCGTTATGATCGTATTTCCATCATTAACTCTTACTGTTAAAATTTTCGCAAAGCATTTAGCAAGTTAGCGGTATTTTTGTCGTTGTAGTTTCTATTTTGGTCAAATGTGTTTATTTTTACAACGTGAAGCTTTAAACTCGATTTGAAATTTTATTTGCATCCCCGTTATTTTACCGCCCTTTGGGGAATGAATTGTTGCATATGGGGTGAGTTGGAAATTCTTTTGCTGCAACGTCTCTTGGTTATAGAGGAGGAATTTTAAAGATAAAATTGTGATTTTTCCCTTTGGAGTTGTACAAACAATTGTTGCACATGTTGAAGTGCAATAACCTATTTTCACATTTATAGCGTAAATTATTGCGTATGTTTTACTCGGTATTTCTCAAGGTGTGAGTATTTTGTTAAGTTTTCGTATTCGGTAACTTGGATTGTTTTAACATCATAAACCGCTCATGTCGAGCTTGAATATTTCAACAAGTAAATAGCGTGATTTACATATTCTGGGTGATTTTGTACACGTAAAATCTACATTATGATTTATGCATCTTTGATGATTTTGTGCAAACAAAGTCTATTTCATGACATATGCATCTTAGTATATTTGCATTCATAAAACCTTTGGAAAATCTTTGGTCCCAATACGTGTTGAGTTTTGAGAAAGCATGTCTTTGTGGTGTGGGTTTTCATAAGCATTGTTTAAAGACATTTCATTATTTGGGGAAACGTTAAATGTCGGTTAAATGTGTTTTAAGGTTTACGAGGCTTTCGTTGGAAATTTACGTGAAGTGTTGGGCCTTTGGCTCGGGTTTTGACTAAATGAGTCGTGTGGACATTTGTCCGGATTTATAACCGTAATGAAAGATTTGAGTATGATGGTGTTTATTCGTGTCATTTGAGAGTTACATGCTTTGAGTGCGTTGGTCATTCATTTGGAGTCATGTAGTGTTTTAGACTGTAATGTTGTAGATCCATAGACAGTCTGTCTGTTTTGTAAAGCCTGAGGTTTTGGGTTACACTTAGTGACCGCTCGGGTTTGCTAGCGAGTAGAAAATAGGTGGCACGAGCTGTTGAGTTGGAACTTGTCTGGATTGGATAGGCACCCGTGTCCGTAAGCCCTTGAAGTGGAACTCGACGGAGTATGGCTAGAGGCAATAAACGGTTTGAAGTTGTGATGTCTGGTATGGCATGGGAACTAAGATCGGGATACGTGGTGAAATCCAATAACATCACGGGTGGCCCCATTCATTTCTTCTCGCCACCCAAGATGGAAACGTTTAGAGGTCATGCGAGGAAGTTGTATGGGAGGCCTACTTGCGTGTCCTTCTATTCTCTTTGTGTACGGGTCTCTCCGTCGTAGACCCGGGGTATTTTAAACACTAATGTCATATTTTTACCAACTTTGGTTAGGTGGAGTCGACGGTAAATGATGGCTTTAATATTGGGTTCTCCCCACGTATATTAAGGTTTGAATGAAATGTGTTATTCCTGCATGTTGATATTTAGTTTCTTTCGTTTTTGGTCGTGTGAGTATTGGGCCTAGTGTCCATGTTTTCGGACGTACGATGTGGTTGGTGTTACTAATGTTTCATACTTCGAGTTCGTACAAGTCGTGTCAATTTATAAAGCATCGTTGAAATAAAGGATCCATCTTTGAAATTGCATAACTTTAAAAAGGAGTTGTTCCATGTTTTAAAATTCATTATTTGAAGGGTTCTGTTTTAAAGAGAAGTTCATCAATTTAATTGTTTTTACTTATGTAAAACTCTTGAGCTCTCTAGGCATTAAGCCTAATCATTTTTATTTTTCAGTATGTGCATAAAATTCCTGTTGTAGGTTTTATTAGCACCCGTCCTTTATAGTCCGAATGTATAGATTGGTGGTATGTTTAGAGGTTAATCTTTATAATGTGGTTGTAGACGAAGTATTTATGGAAGTATTAAGAAATTTGAATAAGGGCTTCCAGATTTGGAGTCGGATCGGAGTTGAGTGATAACATAATATGTGTTAACTGATTGCCGGAAAGACGCATTAGTGCGCCTTCTAAGAATATCTTTATCGATATTAGGAATGGATCAGTGAAATCTGAGAGTTTTGGGAATATTAGCATCGACCGTTGGCTTTGAGTTCGGAACCGTGCAGTTCGAAAGAAATTGGTAGATGGAAAGTTGAGGTCGCTAATTTCCTGGAGGTAGTAATTGTCATCTAAGGTTGGGAGGCAACCGTAACCTTATGAGTAAAGGTTACTTTAGAGAGTTGGGTGTTCGCTCGGTTAGGAGTGAAATGTGCCCCAGAAGGGTAGCTAATTTGGGTGTCGGTATTAAGATTACGTTAATGATTCTGGCAAATGGGTTAAGAACGATCTTCTCTGCGGACAACGTTCCATTGAGAAGAGTAGATTTCGAGGACGAAATCATTCTAAGGTTGGGAGGATTGTAACACCCTGAATTTCGTTATATAATCTTGTATTCTTGTGTTCAGCTTTTGTCGTTAGCACCCCGTTTGGTATAAAGTTCGAGTTTATGGATTTCGGTAAATCTGGGAACTTCCAGTGAGTTTCGCGAGTTGCTCGCGACTTGGAGTCGGGGGATAACCCGCGATATTCACTGTTGGATCAGGGTTTGGTAGTTGCGCGAGTTACTCGCGACTTATAGTCGCGGCATTAGTCGCGATGTCCGCTGTTGGTTTTGAGGTTCAAGTACACGGGCGAGTTCCGCCGCGACTTGCAGTCGCGGCATAACCCACGACACTCCCTGGACCGACTTAAGGGTTTCAGTTTCCAAATATCCCATTGGATCTCATTCTCTCAATCTCTAACTCTCTCTATTCTCTCTCTAAGTATATTTCTCTCTCTCTAGAGTTTGGTGATTATTATCTAGTTTTCGATCCGAGGTTCCGGTGTAGAAAGCTTCGGCTTGTCAAGAGGGTCGATATCTGGTTCTTCGGGTTTTCGTATAAACCTATTGGGTGAGTTCCTACTATCATTTTAAACTTTATACATATCAAAAGTTACCTTTTGGAACTCCTATATATCTCAATGGTTTCAGATTTAAGTTTTCTACATATTTTGATATAAGTTGAGTTTTGGGAGATTTTAGGGTTCCGGTCATTTTTGTGATGGATTCTATCTTATTTGAAGTAAAAATATGTTTTACTTGCACATTATGTGGATATGTGAAAAGAATGTTTAATAACTCATTTTTAATGATTTTCATTCTTACCAGAAGTTGAACTGGAAATGACATTTTGTTTATAAAATGTGTTTATACCATATGTTTATCTATGGTTGGTCACATATGTTGTTGTGACGAGTCTGTACCATTACTAGCGGATCCCTAGGTTTTGAGTCGACTGTATTGTTGGGATGTCATATTCCCCATTTTGTAGCTATGGATGCATATGATCCTCGGGGGCAACTTGGTACGGTTATGTGAGGTCGGATACTAGCCATGGTTCATAGTGATCCTAGTGAAGGAGTATACATTGGTTTTGCTTGGGGGCTCGATCTCACGTTGTAGCACGAACCTATGTGTTCGTATCCTTGGATTCCAATTGTTTAGCTCATAACTCGGATTTTGGCCTACTTTGTGTTACGCCACAATCCTTGGTAAAATGTTTATCGTTGGTCATTTGATGACATGTTTATAACGGAAAAGCCCGGTCGTGGCAAAGGTTTCATTTGTAAGATTTAACCTTTTTGGAAATATTACCTCATGATTCAAATGTTTATATCTTTTGAGCTTTATAAACTGTATGTTCTCACCAGGCTTTAAGCCTGACACTTTTCTCAAATGATATGTATAACAGGTTTCCCTTAGCAGTGGGATGCTCAGGGTTTTGAGAAACGAGTTTGGTCTCGAGGCATTGTTGAGATGACTAGTATTTGGAATTGGGCATTGTTAAGTCCCATTCTTTTGGTGAATTATGGATCGTCAACTGATGTAATCTATATAGTTATGTTTAGATTAGTCTGTCGATGAATTATATATTCGTTCAGTTTTTGTATAGTCTTAAGGACTGATCCCTTTTATGGGAAGTTTATATCTATACGGATGTCTTGTTGCCATATTTCCAGGTTTTAACTTACTCTGAATTTTAGAGTGTTACATCCTCGGTTGGTCTTTGTTGTTGCAGGCTTAGTTTGCTCCTCGCAAACTTACTTTCGCTACTCGACATCTTTTGCTAGCGGTTTTGGTTTGCGGTCGGTTTTTGTTTCCTTGTTTCGTCATTGTTTCGGCTTGTATCGTTATGTTTTTGTTCCGCTGTAAAACTTACCTTATGGTTTGGTTGTGTTTATAAAATCTGGGCGGTTTTTTGTTTCCTTGTTTCGTCATTGTTTCGGCTTGTATCGTTATGTTTTTGTTCCGCTGTAAAACTTACCTTATGGTTTGGTTGTGTTTATAAATTCTGGGCGATTTTTTGTTTCCTTGTTTCGTCATTAAAAGAATTGATTCAGATTTCAGACGTATATCAGTTTACAAAAACAAACAGTCTTATTGTTTCAGATTTCAGACTTCAGCACCACCTTTTAAAAATCAAAAGTGAAATCAGATTTCAGACTTCAGCACCTCTTGAAAAAACAAACGCCATCTTAATAAAAGAGTTGAGAGTAAACTTCAATTGTTGGTCATTGAGGTGTAGTGAAAACTGTGAAATTGAGACTTAAGGGACTCTTTGTCAGTTGCTGAATGGTTAGGTGCAGAATGATTAAAAGGCTCTTATGATATAATGTGAAATGAAATATGGTTGTTTGCTAATTGTTCAGGATGAAATCAGGGCTCTGAATGGTTAAGGCAGGGTCAAGACACTAAATCATTCAGAGGGTTTTGGAACCATTAAGAGGCAGGCTTTTTTTTTGCCAAACAAGATTTACCTCTTAATGGTTCCATTAAAAGGTAAACAAACAGCCCCTTAAGCTTTCGGAAGTCTATAAAACATCTTTGTGATTTACATTTTGCTCTGAAATAATTCTTGTTACTAAATTGGAGTGTCGTTAGTTGAGCACATTTTTTATCATTTTATATTTTTTTTTTATTAAAAAAATGTTAATGTACAAGTTACAAGTATAATTAGCATTTTAAAATAAACTAAAATTTTATTTTCTCTCATTTCCCTTTCCTATCCGTGACTTCTCCGACGATCCTCCTCACAAAAACTGGCGGTGACCATCTCCGGCCAAGACTTGGTCAACATCTCTAGGGATAATGATGTTGTTCATAAAGCTATAACAATTTGTCCAACTCCCGCATGGATAAAGTAGATTAGCAATCTTTTTATAAGCTCAAAATTGTAGACTACGAATAACTATACCCAGTGATTTTAAATTAAATTAGAAATTATTTGGTTAGCTTGTTATTTTGGACTTGGACTTTACACTCTTCATCAACGTTTTTTTTTTCAAATTTTTATTCATTTTAAGTCAGAGTCATAAACTCAAAAGCACATACACAAATTCAATAAGCATAGATAAATTATCAAATCAAAACATTAATAAAACATTTAAATTACAAAAAATAAACCATAACTTCGTTTTCAAAATCAAAGCCTTTTTCGCAAATGATTAACTTTACGGTTTTGTTCAGCTTTTATCCATAATAAAACTTTTACCTATTTATACGGTTAAAATTTGTTAAATAAGTCATTAGTGTTGAAACCATGTTTGAAATGAAGAGTTTGATTAACAAGCGATGTGCTAAACGCACCCCATATATATTAATAAATACAACCATATTTACCACTTTTCTTATCAAGAGTTAATTTTTTACATTTTTAATATACAAATTAATTTAATATAAACATGAATCCATATAGCAATTACCTTTGGATGTAACATTTGACATATTGAAACTTGAAGTTCTCAATTCTAGTTTTAGACAATCTCTACATGCTCAGAAAAACAAATCAAAATCTTTTTAACTTTAACTTTTTTTTCTATTTTAAAGATTATAATTTTATTTAGAGTAAACTACAATTTTGGTCCCTGAGGTTTACCAAAAAATACGAAAGTGGTCCCTGAACTTCAATAAGTGCAGATTTCATCCCTGAGGTTTCGATTTTGCTATGAAAATGGTCCCTCGTCCGTTAAATCCGTTAGATTTCTCGGTTAAGTCAAGGGTATTTTCGTCTTTTTATTACACAAGGATAAGTTTTATAATTTTGCTTGAACTTGAGGGATCAAATTGTAATTTAGTCTAATTATATTAATATTATATTTATATATATTATATATATATATATACGAACACATACAGGGACCGCTCCGACCAACTCCTTCGGCGGACTTCTTCGACACCCTCCTCCGGCAACCACTCCGACCAACTCCGACCGGCGACCTCCAACCTCTCCCCTTTGTGTGTATGTTAATTATATAGGTGTGTCTATATATATATATGTGTGTGTGTGTGTGTGTGTTAATTATATAGGTGAGGTCGCCGAAGATGGTGACCGGCGACCCCCAACCTCTCCCCTTTTCTTGCGTGTGTGTGACATCTGTGTGTCTATATATATATATATATATATATATATATATATGTGTGTGTGTGTGTGTGTGTTAATTATATAGGTGAGGTCGCCGGAGATGGTGACCGGCGACCCCTAACCTCTCCCCTTTTCTTCGTCGGCGTCACCCACCCTCTCCCCTTTTTTTGCGTCGGTCTCGTGATTATATATATGTATGTGATTATATATATATATATATATGTGGGGGGGGGGGGGTTTAATCAAATGAGACCTTATTAGATTGTGGTAACTATGAGATCCAATCTCATCCAATCATTTTAATTTATTTATTTTTTTAATTAATTAATAGGGGAGGATATATTAGTAATTTGATAAATTAATTAATATAACATTTTATTTGTAACTGAAAAAATCAAAGTCTCATCAATCAAATATTACGTTTCCTTTATTATCTCAACAAATTGATTTTGGGATAATATCCATATGGACCATGTGACATTGTGTTACATTGTGATAATATAACATCATCTGAATCTCATGTGCCACGTGATTTGGCATATATCTGATGTATGTGTTACATTGTGATGTATGTGTTACATTGTGATTTGGCATATATCTGATAATCTAACATCCGAATCTCATATGTACCATGAGACATATGTACCATGAGACACTGATCACAGTGTATCACCACCTACGGAATTAGCAACAATAATCCCATCATTCTATCATGAAGGATATAAGGTTTTGCAAGATGATCACAATGTATCACACTCATTTTTCCTAATTTAGTTGCATTAAATCCGGTAAGCGCTATCACACCCAAAATTATCGGAACACGCCTAAATTAGATCACACTGATTTATAATGTTTTTTGACAATTTTACCCCTTTTTCCTAATTTAGTTGCATTAAACCCGTTTTTTAATTATTATTTATATTAGTTATTTTAGACTATTGATTAATTAAATAGATGGATGAGATTGGATCTCATGGTTACTACAAAATACTAGGGTCTCCCATGAAAGACCCCCTATATGTGTGTGTGTGTGTGTGTGTGCGTACGTGTGTGTGACATCTGTGTGTGTGTGTATATATATATATATATATCTGTGTAGGGGTTGTTTTATTTGCAACCCTTAAACCACATCTTAACCGTCGGATTCATGATCGGTGGTTACAATAGACATGGAGCCCAATATTTTTAATTAAAAAAACAGAAAAATAAAAATAAAATAACCGTCGATCATGAATCCAACGGTTAAGATGTGGGTTGCAAATGTTGCAACCTTTTTCAGGGTTGCAAAATATCCTTCCACTATCTGTGTATATATATATGTGTGTATGTAATATATATGACTATATGTGTGTGATATATATATATATATATATATATATATATATATATATATATATATATATGTGTGTGTGATTATGTACAAGAAAAAGAGAGAGAGATATATATAAGAATAGGACAAAAGCAAGTAAAGACAAAAAAAATTGTGTAAAAAGACGTAATTACCCCTGACTTAACGGACAATTTAACGGAGCTAACGCCAGAGGGACCATTTTCAAAGCAAAATCGAAACCTCAGGGATGAAATCTGCACTTATTGAAGTTCAGGGACCACTTTCGTATTTTTTAGTAAACCTCAGGGACCAAAATTGTAGTTTACTCCTTTATTTATATTATAAAATATTGGGAAAATTGCATCAAAATGGAACCAACTTTGAGTTGATTCCTATTTTGAGGAACAAAATTTTAAAACTATCATTTTAGGGTCTCAAAATAAACTTTTTATTTATTTAAGGGTCTCTGTTACCTAATTACCTACTAACGATGACATGGCATAGGTAAATACTACTAACTAAATTCCACGTCATATTTAAAATTTAAAAATATAACTCTAAAATAATGACGTGTATGTAATTTTGTTAATTTAACAATTAAAATTCCAACTCATATTTTAGCATAAAAAAATAGAGCTCGTCTCTAACTTTTGGATTTCATATTCATCCACATTTGAACATCAAGAACTCTAAATCTACCAGTAAAATTTAGACCTTAAAAATCAAACACAAATGCAAATCTCAAGAACACTTGAATATAAACAATAATTTTGTATAAACTCATGTAAAAAATTACTCAATACAAATCAGAATCAGTTCTGGATCCCAAACATCAAATCCTTAAATAATTGAATCAAACCCTAAATCACTCAAATGTAGGAAAAGAAAAGCCTAAATCACTCAAATGTAGGTAAAGAAAAGCCTAAATCCACTGTCTTGAAGTGAAATAGATGCAAAGAAGGGAAAGAGATATAGCCCAGAAGAGGTCTCCATTGGAGTCTTGTAGCCCGACGATTCAAGGTTTCCTAAAATTGATTTTTCCCTTAACACCAATCACAACAAATCTAAACATCACTTTTGAGATGCAATCTATATGACAGATCCTTTACCTGGAAATCCTTTATAGCTTGGTGGATGCAAAAGATGGTAGATTTGATGAAAAGTCTATTAGGCGAGAGAGGCGAGAGGGATGAGAGGGAAAAAGAGGGGATGGAAGGATGAATTAGGTTAGGGTTTTTAATAATTTCTTAATGATTTAATTTTTTATTTAAATTACTAGTTTTAAGATTTTTATGTTATGGTGTTTTGATTTAAAAAGAGGGGATGGAATGATGAATTTTATTATTTAAATTACCTATAAAGTTTTTCTTAAAAAAAAGTAAGGTGGCTTCTTTGTTGTTCACTAAGCATTTGTTTTTTATTTTGTATTATACCACATCACTTAGAGGTAAAGTTACCTGCTAAACAGATAATGTAGACCTTTAAATAAATAAAAAATTTCTTTCAGACCCTAAAGTAATAGTTTTAAAAGTTTATTACCTAAAATAAGAAATAACCCAAAGTTGAATCTATTTTGATGCAATTTTCCCTAAAATATTCAAAATATTATTTTCCCACCTATACCTAAACAATTGATTTCAACATCTTAATAAAATTAGAAATCATTTCTCTCTTCAAATTTGAAGAAATTTTATAACTTTTTTCACATTATTATCCATTTTGAAGAAATTTTACAAAATATGTTCGACAAAAAAAGTAGCCAAAAATCAAGTGGATAGATTCCAACCATGCCAATTGCTTGGTTGACCTAAATCAATTGAATCAAAAGCTAACAATTTTTCAATAAGCTCAATTTTAAGGGACTTAATTTTATGATTCAAATCCTCAACTGTTAAGATGATTCAGTCAAAATCAATGACAACTCAAAATAAGTAAAATATCTCCACATCACACATCACACATCACAAAACACATCAAATTAACCACCACTAATTACATTCATATAAGTAAACCCTAACAACAATATGAATATCAACCCGACCCGACCCGAAGGTAAGAAACCCTGGCCCCTTTTCTTTCTTGATAGCAAGACTTTTTCGGACCTTACCAACCCTAACCACCGAATCCGTACAACGTTCGTCCCTGCCTCTTCAACGCATACACCACATCCATGGCGGTCACAGTTTTCCGGCGAGCATGTTCAGTGTATGTAACGGCATCTCTAATCACATTCTCTAGAAAGATCTTCAGAACTCCACGAGTCTCCTCATAAATCAAACCGCTTATACGCTTCACACCGCCTCTCCTCGCCAAACGACGGATCGCCGGTTTCGTGATCCCCTGGATGTTGTCACGGAGGACCTTACGATGTCGTTTCGCTCCTCCTTTTCCTAATCCTTTTCCTCCCTTTCCACGTCCCGACATCTTCAATTGCCTTTAAATCTGCAACAAAAATTTCGATCTGATAGTTAATATTGCTATAAGAAATTAAACTATAATCGAGCTCGAAGGAATTGAAAAGCGAACCGAATACCTAATGATTAAAATCAAAAAAGTGAGAAAAACGAAAGGATTTAAAAGATGGAAAATAGTACTGACCTGAATGAATGTTTGTGAAAGATGAATACAATTGAGGGAAGGAGATTAGATGATTTTTGAAGAAAGAATTGGGGGTTTGAATATATATATAGTTGGGGGAGGGGGGGAGACGGATCTTTGACGTGTTGGTAGCCGTTGGATATATGGAAATGGACGAGTGGGATGAGGATTGTGACGGGGATCGGTGACATGGCAAGTGTGTTTTTGTGATAAAATGGGCGGGCTATGAGGAATCAAGTCATTACGCTTTTACTTTGGGGCCAATGGGCTGGGCTAAGATAAGACATCCCAATTGGATTGGAATTGGATTAGAGTACTTTTTATTTTAGTTTGTTAGCCTTTTTTTTATATGTTCTCATTTTGATTTTACTTCATTTAAACACAAAAGTTTAGGATTGTTTACCAAATTTTCTATTAAGTCATTTATGGATAAATCTGCAATGTGGATAAATTTGTCTGTCTGAGAAAAAATTTGTAGTTTATTTTTTTACTTGAATCAACAGTCTGAATGACATAAATGACCGATCTACCCCACAACCAATTTTTGTTTAAACCAATTCAATCAAAATCAAACCAAAAAATCTATTGTTCATCAAACCAAAAACTATCATTCATCAAACTATTTGAACATCAAAACATAATAATAATTCTATTTAAACATCAAAAATATAATAGTCAAACTATTTAAACATCAAAAAAACTATTGTTTACATCAATTGAATTAAAAAACAAAACAAAAAAGCTATTTTTTATCAAACCAGGAAAACTATTGTTCTTCAAACCAAAAACCAAAGAACCAAAATCAAATTATTGCTTTTTTCTTTGGAGGTGAGGATTTGAAAGTGGTGGTTCATCAGTCGTCAATATATTTTCTGTACTGCAAATAATTCACCAAGTTAACACGACCACCCTAAATTGACAATTACGTATATGTCTTTACTACTCTCACTTCACCTTTTTGTCCCCCAGTCCTCAAGAAAACCCTAAATCAATTTTTATGGTGCTTTTTGTGTGTCCCTCTACCAAAGTCCCCCTAATCATGTATCGAAGAAAGGTTTCCGAATAGGGATTTTACCGTCAAATGCCATCAACTATAAGCAGATGGTGTTTGGAAGAGGGATTTCACCTAGACAAGATGAAATGGGAGAAAATGGAATATGTGCGGCGACGGGTAGGTGCATGTTGCCGGAGAGGAGGAGTAGTGACGGAGGGGGTGGAGGTCGCCGAATACGAGGAACATTGACGGGGAAGGAGGCATTTTTCTATGTGTCTAGGGTTTGAAGGAAGCAATGAAGGAGGAGGCATGTGTTTTCTTTAAAGAAACGTGTATTTCTTGAGGGACGAAATTGTCAACATTTTGGTTTAATGGGGACAACACACCCTTCCCTCATCTCTAAATAAGCCATATTTATCATTAAGCCGCAAATAAACATCAATATATGGTTGTGCAAATAAGCCAAAACAACTATTAAGCTGATTAAGTTTAAACCCCTTAGTTTTAACATGATCAACCTGACCAACCCAATCAAACCCACATGGTTTTGTCTGTACTTTTGTTTGGGTTAGATTGGGTTGAGTTGAGACTTTTCAAAGGGCAAACATTGTATTGGGTTGTTCAAATGCCTTTAACCTGACCAAACCCACCCATGTACAGCACTATTTCCTACGGTTATACTAAAATAGATATTTTATTTTATTTTATTTTTTATTTTATTTTATTTATTTTTTTATTTTAATAGTTATACTAGAATGTAAGTTAAAATAAAGAAAATAAGGCGGCGTTTGTTTTTTAAGAGGTTTTGAAGTCTGAAGTCTAATTTCACTTGTGATTTTAAGAGATGGTGCTGAAGTCTGAAATCTGAATTAACAAGATTGTTTGTTTTTGTAAACTGACAAACATCTGAATATGTATAATTGTCTATTTTATCCCTAAAAAATTCAAATTAAATACGTCAATTAAAGTGAGCATCAATGATTGAAGGACGAAACGGGAAAAAAAACAAAGGAAGGATGCTAACAGATTTGCAAGGTTGTGAAGTTTTAATCATATCTCAAACAACGAAGCGCCGATTTAAGTGATTCAAGATGTTTTGGAAATCTAACACACAAATCTACAATATTCATATTTTGCGTTTTTGCAAATTCGGGGTGCATTTGGGCTAAAACCGATGTTGAAATCGAAAGAATGATGTTGGACGGAAATAAGAGGTAATTATGTGGTTGTGTTATCACTTGATTATTCAGAGGACATTAAGGGTTATGTAACACCCTAGAATTTCGGGTAATTTTAAAATTTGAAAATTCGGCAATATAACGTTTATAAATAGGGCAAACCACCCATAAAGGGTAAAGCGTAAGCATTTACAAAAAAAAACTGTAATAATGTATGGGGAAACGACAACAAACTAATCTAAACTACATCTAGCTATATTACATCGGTTGTCAACCCAATACCAAAATTGAATAATTGTTTCAATGCTAAAGCTTCCAAAAGTTCTATAATTCAAAAATACCCTCAAGAGACCACACTCTTCTCTCAACCTCTTGACGGTCCGCCACTAAGGGAACCTGTTATACACATCATTTGAGAAAAAGTGTTAGGCTTAAAGCCTAGTGAGAACATACAGTTTATATGAAAGACAGTAAAAGAATTAGTTGCAATATAAGTAAATTGTTTTCATCAACATCCTTGTAAATGGTTTGGTCAACACATAGTGACCTTTCGGTCCAGACTTCATCTTGCGATGACGGGTGTAAGCCCGAATTCCAAGGATTGTGGCGAAACACAAAGTAAGCCACTTTCCGAGTTTTGAGTTCACCATACTAGGATCAAGGCCGCGAACACGTCGGCTCGAATAGAGATGTGGGGGGATGGCACCCAATGATCCTAGTCATACTCATTCGCTAGGATTTACATTTACGACCCACGGCTAGTAACCGGCCCCACATAACCGTACCAAGTTGCCCTCTAGGGTCCAATGTCTCTCGACTAGCTACATACGGGAATTACCCCCAAATAATAAGTCAACTAAATACCTATGGATCCATTAGTAATAGTCTAGACTCGCCACAATACACTTGTGACCAACTATAATCAAACATATAGTTTATATTGCCATTTAGTTCCCAAATCACATTTTGATGGTTAACTGCTGATAAGAAATACAAAGCCCATATATAAAACATAAGGCTATCATCTCATTCCCCAAAATGTTCCTTTACCAAATAAACCTTTCCATAGTAGAAACCATTTTGTTGTAACATGGATTTCTTCGTTTTAAACCATTTGTTTCATTTCCACAAAGTAACCATTTTTCTACCAAATACCCATAATATGCATAAAACATAAACTTGGTTAAGATGCCATGTATTTATCATATACTCAACAAAATGAGTAAACATTCACATATGAGGTTCCAAGTCATGGGTTGTACATTTATTTTACAAAATGGTAAGAAACCCTAAAATCTCCCAAAATACCAAGTTAGGTCAAAATTTCATCAATAATGAAAATGTCAAACAAAGAGATGTTTAGGAGTTAAAAGATGCATTTTGATGTGTATAAGGTTTAGTAAAAGAGAAGTATGAACTCACCAAGTGGGTTTTGAAGAAAACTCAAAACCCTAGGTTTTGACTCTTGGAGAAGATGAAGATGGAGATGAAGCTTCAAATACCGAATCCTTGGATGGTGCACTTACACTAGCAATAAATGGTGAGGAAGATGGTTGGACCAAACCCTAAATGGATTAAATGAAGAGGGAGGGTTTTGAGAGAGAAGAATTGGGAGATAGAAATGAGAAGTAAAAGAAATTTGGGGAAAAATCTCATTTAACCCGTGTTGCGTCTTCTGTTGCCAAGCATGACCCGTGCTACTTTTGTGAAGAAAAGAGCACGACCCGTGCCAATGCTTCTGTGTCTAGGCACGACCCGTGCCATTATACTGAAGAACGGAGCACGGGCCGTGCGCCCTGCAGATCATCGAATATATGCTTTTTTCTTCCTTTCTTCTTCTTCATCGACTTCTCTCAAAGAAACTCTAATATAAGAATATAGAGATATACGAGGGGTTTTTCATAAGATTGAAAATTCAAGGTGTTACAGGTTAAGAGGCTCTGAAAAGAAAGAAAAAACAAACAGCCTGAATTATTTTATGTCTGACCGAATCAGACATAAGTGGCAATTAAGAGTTTATTTTGAAAAAACAAACACCACGAGAGAGAAGGTAGAAAATGTTTATATTTGGAGAAATTCAAAAATTCAATATTGAGGAGATAGATATATCATATATCATTTTAATTGTTTCCACCAATGAAGTTGAATGTGTTATAATTTTCTATAAAAAAATTAAAAAGTGTATTGGGATGATGAATTTTATAAAATATTTTAATAATATAATTAATGTTGGAATTGTTAAAATAGATTAGTTGTTCGAGTTGGATTTAATTTTTTCAGATGTTTTGATTTGTATACCCTATTTTAGAAGAAAAAAATATAGCATATCTATTGCAGATATTCTTAGATCATGTTTCGATTAGAACAATTGTTTAGTAAAAGTGGTGCAAGGATTAAAGGGATATTTGAAAGTGGTTTAATAAGTTTGATAGTTTGTATGACTTATTTGATCTCCCATGCAAAGGTGTTTGTAATTGTTTGTGACTTAATAATTAAACCAATAGCTTATTCGCTCAACTATCTCATGTTAGTTTAATTCATCCAACCAAAAGTTTCCTAAGACACCCTATTGGATTGTCCACTCCTTCTCGATCATAGAAACAGAGAAACGAAAAAGGGCGAGATTGCTCGCTTGCTCTCGTCTTTCATATCCACCCCCCATTCATCTATATCTTCATCCTGATCGGCTGATCCCCAAAATGCTTTATACATCGTTTTATTTCAAGTCATGATGGAGAAACCAAACACAACAAGTATTTATTGATTAAGGTTGATGATCTTTATCGTTTAGTATTGGTGACCCAACAAGGATTTATCGTGTAAGGCTTTAATGACTTAGAAATATCCTAATAAATTGGCAAATAACCAAAATAGTAGATGGGTAGACGAAGTGAAAACGATAGGTTTTGAAAAGATTTAAACTAGTGTATGTGATTTCCATCCTACTCATGCTTCCAATTCCATGGTTTCATAAAACATTAAGCTTTCTTTCAAACTGAGATTGTTGCTTGTAAATATTTTGGATTTTTGTTGGAACAACTCAAAAATTGGGATAAACAGAAATTTCTAAAAAAACGGAAATGTGGTATGTAAATGTCAAAGCATGAGCC
This sequence comes from Arctium minus, assembly GCA_954870635.1. Taxonomy (NCBI): domain Eukaryota; kingdom Viridiplantae; phylum Streptophyta; class Magnoliopsida; order Asterales; family Asteraceae; genus Arctium; species Arctium minus. The sequence goes on from OX941096.1 coordinate 48,030,380, forward strand.
TCCCAAAAAAGGGAATAGTAAACACATGTTAATTACAAATTTGCAATTCAAAGTAATTGGAAAAGACAACCTAATAATATAATTTCACTAGAAACAAGATTATAATTTAGGTGTCCTCCAAGTCTTCCAAAAATGAAGGTCCTCTAGAGTATGGTGTCCCAAAAAATCGTCTCCCCAAGCTCACTCTACTCCCGGCTAAGCCTCATTAGAGACGAAATTACTAGAACATGAGATACACATTGACACCAAGCAAGTGTTAGGCCAAAAAGCCTAGTGAGTTTGAACAAAACATAATCATAATTAAAGCGAGAGATCAACAATATGCCATAAAAGTTCAAATAAGGAATCAATGGGGAAGACCCAAAACACCAAACTAGTTTCACCTCAAGAGTCGATACACCTTAGCGTTCACCCTCACGAGCAACACCACAAAGGCCCGACACATTGGGGACTACCTCCAAGACATTACCCCGAATAACGGAGAGCTAGGCGCATACCTCCAAGGTGGCGTCCAAGATAATATCCTCCTAGTGCCTACTCGCAGTTCATTTGAATTGCAATACATATCCCAATACAAACTGACACCAAGTAAAGTGTGTATAATATGCAATGGTATTTGTGGTCCAACCACCATAACATTCATGCAATCATATCATATAAATTCTAAGACCCTCAAATTGGGGTAGGGGATCATATGGTTCCTCATAAAATAATAGATGGCAAAACCATACTTTACACACATAAGAGCACAATCACCATATTTCCATAATACAAGACATACAAGTCTCTTGTTAGTCCAAATCCCAATTTAGATCAATACTCTAAGACATGGTATCTCTGTAAAAAAGTTGTATACTGTCATTTATTTGGAAAATAACATGCATATGACATTAAATGTACCAAATATCACATTCCTTAGCCCAAACTCCAAAAGATTCTCAAGATATGGGGTTATGAGCATTTTACCACATATTAAGGGTTTCACCAAAATGAACAAGATGACAATAGGATAACACATAAAGACATGTATCTAGTTTTACAAAAGTTAGAAAACTCACTATCTAGGTTTTTAAGAAAACCTTTGAAAACTTGTAACCCTAGATTGATGGAGTGAATGAGATGAGTGTTTGATCTAGACTTGGTGTTCCACAATAATGGTCTAATGATGTCCTTGAAGTGCAATAAATTGTGATAACAAACCCTAGTTGAATATTTAATTAAGGGAGAGGGTTTGATGAGAGAAATCGACTTAGGAGCTCTCCAAAATCGCACCAAAATTGAGTGGAGATGAAAAAGTGAGGTAAAAATCGGGTTAGATGGGTTTTTATACCCCAGAGCCCGTCCGATGACCTTTCCCGGTAATTGTTGTAACACCCCGATTTCGAAAAGTATCGTTTCAAGTTAATACATAAATCGGTAATTTTAAGGGAAAAATAAGATATATGATTTTGGACTTGAATCTTAGATTTTATGGTCTTGGTGGATGAAGGATTCAATTACGAGTCCAACGGTTCTTTCCAGAGCAAAATCAGAGCTATAACGAAGAAGTTATGGCCAAAACAATGAACGAGAAGAAAACGGGGCGAACAGTGCATCTCGCGACTTACGCCGCGACTTAGGAATTATGTCGTGACTTAGGGAAGCATGTGACTTACGCCGCGACTTGCAGATGCGTGGTAAGTCGCGAAACACCCTGTCGAGCTTAAAACCCAATTTTCAGCCCTAGAACTTCAATCCTTCATATCTTCTTCATCCCAACTCCGATTTCAGTGATTCAAGTTGTCATGATTTCGTTTTTGAGAGATCTTCAAGGATATGACAAGATATTTGAAGTCTATTGGAATATCCAAGGGTATTTTGTGGTGGTAAGTTTCTCATATCTCTCAATGTTAAGTTAGGGTTTGATGGTTTCACCCTTTTTCCTTTCATCCTTCAACTTGGGTGTGATTTTGGTGACTTGTATGTTGAAGGAAACCTTGTAGATCTGTGCGATATAAGAGCTAGAGAAGTTTCTTGGTGATTCAAGCCTTCACCAATGGTGATTCAAGTTTTGGGGGTAAAATCTAGATTTAGCCTAAATCTAGCAAGGTGAGTTCAAGTTGATTTGTGAAAACGTTGTACATGCCAAAATGTTTATTTTAAAGCATTTATGTGTTTTACATGAAATTATCAACTGTTGGGTTATTTGGTAACTTTTGATTATTTGAAGTATTTAGCTTATTAAACCTTGTAAAACACCACATTTGGGATTTTTGGGATATTTTGATAAATGTGTCACAAAGGAACATGTTTTGGTGATTTATTGCATAAATAGGTGTTTGGTCAAAAATGCACTTTTAAGTGTTTGCCGGGTTTTATGCATCATTCATGAAATGAGATATTTTGAAAAGTACGAAGGTGTGAGTCCTTTGGTTTTGGGTCATTCCCGACTTTGGAGAACCTTTCAGAAATGGAAAATCTTTTGGGTTTTGGGCCAAAGGCCAATGGTGATTTTGAGAACAAGATTTTGGGGAAAGATATAATTTGGTTTATGTAACCATATTGGCTCTCGTATTTTTAGCCAAACGTTCATTATGCCTTTTGGGGCTTGGTTTACACTCAAATGAGTCTTTGGAACATTTGTTCTGTTTTCGTAGCTCGTTAAGGAGCATTGGACGTATGGTGTACTTAGTTGTATCTTATTTGAGAGTTACATGTTTTGAATGTGTTAGTTCATTCTTTTGAGCCATGTAACGTTTTAGACTGTAATGCATTGGATCCATAGGCATATGAGTCAGTCAGTTGTTTTAGTGGGGACTTTATCCCCATTTTGGGACTGGATATTGTTATGGCTAGCGGGAGGACTCGAGGTATATATCGTGGGTGGTTGAACTCGACGACCGCGTAACCTTTATTGAGGGCTCGAGGTAGATATCGTGGGTGGTTGAACTCGATGCCCGTTTGTAATCCAGTCTGGTTACTCATCGTGGAATTTAGTGTCCGCGTTTGAAGTCTAGTGAGTGGTCCCCAAGTCATGTTTTTTATGTAAGCTTGTGATGGTGCTCTGCAGAGCCGTATACAGAGCTAAGTCTTGCGGTGGTGCCCAGTGTGGGCCGGATACGGGGACTTGTGGCTTTGGTAGTGACACTCATTTAGAGGTCGAGTAGACACTAGGGTCATTTGGGTATCTTGCGGTGGTAGCTCGGTTGGGATCCGTATACGGGGATCCATGGCTCTATGTGAAGCTCGAGAACATTGATAAGTGGCTTAACTTTGTGTGCCCGCCATTTTCGATGGAATTCGGGTATCCCCCATCACCGAAAGGTGTTGTTTTTGGGTATTGAGTTTTATTATCCAAGTTTTCGGTGACGTTTTATATAAGTGGATTTTATTATGGAGTTATGGGTTGAGTATTATGCCCCACCCGTGTTTTGGGTGTTTCGGGATATAAAGTTTTAATCGTATTTTCATAAATGGAGAGTTTGATTTCTATTCACATTTGAGTGAGTTTTGGGTTGAAATTTATTTACGAAAGAACGTTTTATATTGGGACCTTGTCCCCGAAGAAGTTTGGATTTGAAAACGTTTATATTGGTGTTTTTGCCCAGAGTGCATGTTATTGGAAAACGAGTCATTTTCATATTCAAAGTATATCATTTGAAAGATTATGATTTAAACTGCATTACCTCTTTTCAAATATATCTTTACTCATGTGGAAAACTCTTGAACTCACTAGGCGTTAGCCTAACCTTTTTATTTGTCGGCATGTGCAACAGGTTCCGGTTGGGAATAACTCTAGTGACACTGTGTAGAGAGGAGTGCTAGTCGTGTGCTCAAGAGGTGGATATCTTAGTGAAGTCTTCTGCACTTGTTTTGGGAAGAGCAACTTATAATTGGGATCAAGTAACACCGACTTTGGTCTAGTCCTTGTATAAGACTGGAGTTTATATCTGTTGAGGTTAAATAGAAAGTTTTATTTTGAAGATTTATCTTTTTAGTTGATGTAATATCAAAATTTTAAATTAGTTGCTATTACCAAATTTGAGGGTGTAACAATTGTACCCATGGGCACTATCGCACCACCATCACCACCCGCGGTACCATTCCAGTGAGTGTGACATACGAGAGTGCCATAAGGCACAATTGTTGTCAATCTCGCTCAAGTTGTACCAAGAGTTGTCTCCCCCGACGATTTGTTTACAAGCGATAGTGCCTTGTGTCACAGTCGCGGGCACCATCGCCCAGGCCGTACCGAACTCAAAAACCAACTTTTGTTAAATGCCACACCGACTATATAAGGTAATCTAAAACATAATAAGTGTTGTTTACGTTAAGCTGACTGAGATCGACTAAATGGATATGCCTTAAGCGAGCTAAGAAATTACCTCTAAAATTTCAGGCGTTACGTTTGTTGATGTCGTTGGAGATTGAAATGTTATACCGTGGGACTAACAAAAGCATTCTAATAATTTTCATACTTTTACCAATGTTGGTTGTATTGGGGGTTTTCAATTGAATGACATTACTATGCCTGATCAAGCAATTTTAAAAATTCATTATTATTGTTGATTGATCAATTTCATCATCAAACTTTAGGAGAGAAAAAACCACGAGTTTAATGGAATAAGAACAAAAAACAAAAAATAAAGAGTAAAATGGTAACTAATATAATTAAGATAATTTCTTCACACAACAACCGAACAATGATTTACCTCAATTCATACAAACATCTTAATTAAAACCTTGGATTCCCATTTTTGACATTTTCTTATAGATCAAACAAAGCTGGATGGTACAAGTTATCATTTACTACCCAAAAAATTCGACTAATTCGCACTATTGTGTTTTCAATGTACTCATAGAACACAAAATGTAACGTATGTGCATTCAACAAGGTTGTTTCTCAATTAATAGAATGCACCCATAAAATTTTAAATCCAGAGCAATTTGTCTTTCAAATGATTCGTTAATGGAAAGTACTCGACCCAAGAAAGAACATTCACAACGCTTGGCACTAGGGACTCGATATGAGATTACAACTTCAAACTCAACATGAAGATATAAAAAAACCCATGATTTTTCGATCGAAGGTAACATGGGTTAGATGTCGACCAACATGGCCCACCTGAATCGATCAAAGAGTAAAATCGAATTTAAAACATATAGATCTGGGTTAATAATTAAAAACATATATAATTACCCCTAAAAACTTTGTGGCCCTTCTTTCATGTATTACTAGAACACCAGCATACACAACTCTCCACGTCACATCATTCACAAACCCATTTCAAAAAAACACAACACTTCATTCACAATTATTTTGCAAGAACAATTTGGTTTGACCAAATATTTTAGGGATTTTTAATTTTGTGGAATGATTTGAATCTTTGGTATGATTTGTAAGATGCAACAGATACAATTAAAATTCATGGGATTTGGATTTAAAACAACCTTCTCCAAGAGATTTAAATCCGTAGGTTGTAAGATTTCAAATCCAAACTTTCCTTCAAACAACACGCACAATTGAATTGGAATAGAATTCAATTCCAAATCCTATCAAATCCCGCAAACCAGATCGGCCATAAAAGCCTTTTGATAAAAAAGAAATGTTTTTATCTATAAATTAAGCTAAAACTTGATTGATTCCTACCTGGGAACAGTGTATCTATAATGACCTCAAAATACCCTTGGACTAAAAACACATGGTATAGAACATTAGAACTGAGAGTGATTTCTTGATTGCTTCCGTTCTGGTTCAAGAAAAATATTAAGTTTTGCCAAATGTTCCAAAAACATAATAATAAAGAAAATTAAAAAAAAAAAAAAAACAGATTAAACTAACTTCTACCAAAACTATTGCTAGAAATTTTGTCCATGGTCCAACCTACCCTTGCTGGTTTAAACAATTCAAAGGAGGAAGATAATAGAGTCAGTCCACAAATTCATGGGCATTTTCGGAAATGTAACCACTCACGCTTACTCTGCTTTCCGCTTTGAAGGCCTTGGGCTCATTTGACTTCCATTTATCAACCTACCAACGCATTTAAGGAGCTCATCGATCAGTATCACGGGCAAGGCCACAGCCAAGACCAACAACCACTCGTTCACGCTTAGAGGCACGATCCCAAACACTTGTGCAAGGAACGGAACGTATAGGATCAAGAAATGGAGCCCAAACGAGACCGACATTGCCAGAAGCAGCCATGGGTTGACCCATGGTGGCATGGTCAACAGGCTCTCATCTTCAGAAAGCGCATTCAAAGAATTAAACATCTCGATGGCGACCAATACGGAGAGGGAGAGTGTCATCGCTTTGACTTTCCCACCTTGGAAGTAGTCACAAGGGTTGGAATCGAAATCAAACACTCGGTCTCCGGCTTTGTAAGGCGAGACGGTGAAATTATCCCAAGATCTGCATTGACCCCAGTTCGAAAGCTGGGAGTAGGTAACAAGGCTGTGACCATCTTGACTCAGCTCTATACCCAAAAAGGAGGCATGAGTGTACCATATGATGAAAACACCCACAGTTGCTACACCAACATAGAGTCCGATTACCTGCACAAAGGAAAACAAAGTTTTTAATGGTGAAAACAAGACTAACGCCATGTTTGGCAACCATAAGCTAGCTTATTGGAAAAACCATGTTTGGTAAAGCATAAGCTAGCTTTTTGAAAAGCTACCTCAAGTAGTGTTTCAACAAGCTCCACAGGCCTTTTTTGTCACTTTCTTCCAATTATGCCCTTATACTTTACATTATGACCAAAAACACTAGCCTTTTAGGTCAATTTACATTGCCATCGAACTTATCAACAAGTTTTACTAAAGTGACTAGTTTATCAGCTACAACTAGCTTATTACTCCATTTGTCCCCAAATAAATGTCCACGGTGAAAAAGACACATCATATTAGACATGTGTGAATATTACATTTTTTTAATTAACTAAATGATAATTTTATACTTAATAGAAGGATACTGAATTTCTCCATCTCATAATTAAGGGTAGTATTGGAAAGTAGGCACTTGTATTTGAAAGTGGATACTTATTTTGGGACGGAGGGAGTAGTTAACAACTAGCTTATTAGTTAACGACTAACTTTTCAGCTAGTTCACCAAACATAGCGTAAGATATGTAGAGTTTGGACACCAAAAATGAACAATGGGATGGGGTGATATTTGGTATGGAAATGAGAGAGAATAATACCAGATAGCGAAATAAAATCCAGGCACTGATTAATGAATCGTCACTCCTGCGAGGAGCTTTTTTCATGATGTATTTGTCTGGTGGATTAAAACCCAAGGCTGTGGCTGGTGGTCCATCAGTGACTAGATTGACCCATAGAAGCTGAACAGGAATCAGGCCTTCTGGAATGCCAATAGCAGCAGTCAAGAATATGGAGGCAACCTCCCCGATATTTGAGGAAATCATATAGCTGTAGCAAAATATGTGAGCATTAGTTTGAGAAAGATGATCTTTGAGAAAATAAGAGTACAGGATTATTCCGAATGCTGATAAAAACCCAACAAAAGAATCAGTTTTAATGAATTAAATCCGAAATTATTTATTTTGACAGATTAAATCCCAACAAAAAAATCAAGAAGCTTTTAAGAAAGGTGAAATGGAGACGGAAGAGAAACCTACCGGATAAAAGCCTTCATATTATTGTAAATAGACCTGCCTTCTCCAACAGCTGCCACAATCGTGCTAAAATTATCATCTGCTAAAACCATGTCAGAAGCTTCCTTTGCAACCTGGACAAACAGTTCAAGAAATGCACAAATTAATTAAAAAATAATCGTAATCGTATTTCTTAAGAGATTAATATCTGCTGGGATTAAGTGATGGCAAAGGGAACAAAAAACAAATTGCAAGTGAAAACAACGGTTTATGGTTTTGGGTTTAGAAATGGACTGCAAAGTTATTTTAGCAGCATACTCAATAAGCATGCATGTGTTCGGACTTGCAGTTTGGACAAACTTTTTTTTTGGTAACCATCAGTGTCCAGGCCAGCTAGTGTGCACCACGATTAATCCCATAAGGCCTGAAGATAACAGTCCGAAAAATCCCCAGTGGCCCTAAGGAGACTCGAACCGACGACCCATGGGGAGAAGCCCCAAGCGCTAGCCTATATTTGCCAGTTGAGCTGGCCCTCAATGTTTAGTTTGGACAAACTTCCAAAAAGGAAGTAGAGATCAGGTCAGCGTACATCATACCCCCCGGGACCCCACCTCAGGATGGGATAACCGGGCTCGTTTGGTTTGTTTTTATAAACATGTAGATTTTCATAAATGGATGCACCAACGCAGGTATCTCAGGAGCAAACAGAAATACCTCAGTTCCAGCAATGCCCATTGCAATTCCAATATCAGCCAATTTCAATGCTGGTGCATCATTCACCCCATCCCCAGTCATCGCAACCACTTCACCTGCTTCTTTGAGCAGCCTCACTATATCTTGCTTGTGACGTGGTTCAGCCCTAGAAAAAAGAAGTCCTCCTTTGTATGATAAGTGACCTCTTTGATCATGATGATCCATAAATTCTCTTCCTGTTAAGCTTTTTTTACTGATGTCCTCATGTTGTCCAAATACGCCTATTTCACGACAAATTGCTTCTGCTGTATTCTTGTTATCTCCTGTTATGACAATAACTTGAATTCCAGCTGCTCTGCAGTCTTCAATGGCTTGACGTACTTCTTTGCGAGGAGGATCCTTGAAAGATAAAATCAACACAACAATTCAGTTGGAATCTTCTTGATAGCTACGAACACGTAAAGACCAAACTAGTTGTGTGCCTCTGCGATGCAGTGGGATGCAAGATTTTATTGTAAATCGGGAATGAAAAAACTAATGCAATTTCTCTTTAAAAAGAAAATCCAAAATTTATGTTTCAATAGAATAGAGTTTACAAGTGGTGATCGAACATGTTTTGCTAATTTGAATACCCGGTAAAAAAAACCCAAAAAATATATCTATACTGGTGTCAAGTTAAACATTATAAAGAAAAAAAAATTGGTAATACTTTGTTTATTCCAATTTTTATTATAATTTAAAAATAAAGATTTAATTTATTTTAGTTTTAATGATGGTGTATTTTTTTGTGGATAAAGATAACAATGGATGTCGTATTAGAAGGGCTTAATGATTATCAGGTACTTGAATTAGTTTTATGGAGTTTAAAGTGCTTTAAAAATTGTCAGTATCGTGTAATTACTGGTAAACTTGAAATTTAAGGGATTATGCTTTATAATATAGTATAGTATGTAATGCTTAATAAGTTGGTTTTAAGACTTTTACCTAAATGCTTTATAATATAGTATAGTATAGATAATTAAGGGAAAACCAAAGAAGCATATAGCCACTCACCCTGAGTCCAGCCAAGCCAGCAAAGATTAAATTACTTTCAATTGAAGAGTAATTTGTTGGATCAAGTAAAAGGTTATGGGCAGGATGGTCTTCATCACCATTGTATGTTGTAAACTCTGGAGGATCCTCCTTGTATGCAAAACCCAATACACGTAAAGCAGATGTGGATAACTTGTTAAGGCTATCTAAGATAACTGATTTTGCCCTCTTGTCAAGTTCCACAACAGAACCGTCCAGCAACTGGATGTGGGAACTCCTTTCCAACAAATTTTCAACGGCACCCTGTAAAAAGTCAGCAACTACTTCATTAATTCGTCCATGGAGCCCAAACATTTGGCCACATTTTTATACTGCCAAACATACATAGAGCTGAAAGCTTACATCAAGGTAGAAACTCATTACAGACCAGTTAAATGTCAAATCCTAACTAATAAACAATTGCATTTTGTGTCTTGATATCATATAATTTAATATTGAAGATCATAAGAAATGAACCGATTCATGTAACATTCTGCTATTTCATACAGCTTCATATTGAGAAGAGGACCCAATATATTACCTTTACAAGCAGGGTATTTCTTCCAGAGTTGGATGATACAATTACCCCCATGGATTTCCTATCACGGTCAAACTCAAGAGTAGCTATTCTGCGTTCACTTTTACTCCACTCCTGAGAACAACCTGCATATCCCAGGATCACAGAAGAACATGTTAGCACATATGCATAAGTAAAGAAGACAGAAGGAATTTCTTGTGACTTACCCATAAGGTCATTGTACCCTGTAGATGAACCAGAACCCAATCTAGCAGGAAGGCCCATTTTCTCAACAAGAACCTGTAAACAGAAACCGACAATTGAATTAGTTCTTCAGTTGAAAAACATCATTCTAGGTGGCACATACATGCAGAGAGCGCAAAAGTTCAATGAATCTTGAGTTACTGATGTGTGATTCTTATCAAAAAGCAAACTTGCTTAAATTACTATACCTTTAATGCTGCTTCAGTTGGCATTCCAGTGGCGACATAACCTTTCTCAGATTGTTCAATGCCTGCATCGTTAGCCAGAGCAGCAATCTTTGCAATTGTTTGAAGGTTAGCGTCCATTCTCCCAGCTGGCCAGTCTAGTATTTTCCCATCCAAGGGATTGTATGTGGTTCCTTCAACATTGAAGGATCGAACAGCATTTGCTCCATGACCCATAGCAACAAGCTTAGCCACAGCCATCTGGTTAGTGGTCAGAGTACCAGTTTTGTCGGAACAAATAACTGTCGTACACCCAAGAGTCTCAACACTAGGTAACTTCCTAACAAGAGCATTCTTCTGAGCCATCTTACGTGTGCCAAGGGCCAAGCAAGTAGTAATCACAGCAGGCAAACCTTCTGGGATGGCAGCAACTGCTAATGCAACAGCTATTTCGAAGTAATAAGTGCACTTCTCGAAGGAGAACTTGAAGTTCGTTGGCCAACCATCAACATACTCCCATGTGAGGAAGTACTTCACGTTAATAAGCCAAACCAGAAGACAAATCAACCCAATTAGCATAGTCAAAACTTCTCCAAACTCGTTCAATTTCTTCTTCAATGGTGTGTCTTCTTCATTCTGAGATGCCTCTTGGATCTGAGAATGCACTTTCCCTATCTCAGTATTCATCCCTGTGTCTGTAACCATACAGAAACAGTTCCCATTTACAACCGTAGTCCCTGCAAACACCATACATTTCTTCCCCTGGATATCAGTCTCTTCAGGTACAGGTTTAGTAGTTTTACTAACAGCTTCGCTCTCTCCAGTTAAGGATCCCTGCTCAACCCTAAGGGTTGAACTAATTAGTTTCACTACCCTCATATCAGCAGGGATTTTGTCTCCAACACGAAGTTCGACAATATCACCAGGAACAAGTTCCTTTGCGGGAAGGCTTGAAATTTTCCGACCATTACGTATCACAGTTGCTTGTTCTGATTGAATTTCTTTGAGAGCCTCTAAAGCTTTTTCCGCATTACTTTCTTGCCAAACACCAACAATCGCATTAACGATTAGTATGAGAAAAATTACCAGAGGCTCAACAAAGGCAGTGATCTCCATCTCCCCACCTTCTTCGCCATCATACCAGGCAAGGACAAAAGAGATCACAGCGGCAGCAAGTAAAATTCTAACTAAAGTATCATTGAACTGATCCAAAATTAGCCGGAAAACAGATTGTCCTTCATGCTTCTCCAACTCGTTTGTCCCAAACTTCTGCAGCCGCTTTTCGACTTCGCCATCAGATAGACCATGTTCTCTGTCCACCTGGTAGTTTCGTTCACATTCCTGAACGTCCTTTGCCCAAGCAGCATATTGGTTCTGATCCAGTGATTTGCCTGTATTCTCTTTTGTCCCGTAACTTTGGGCTCCTTTACCCATTGATCCTCACTAGCAAAATCAATATTTATCAAATTCAAATAATCAAAAAATCTTCAGATAAATCACCTGCAGAAACAACATCACCCAAACATAAAACAAAACATCAAACTTCTGAAACGAATCATCACAAACGCAAACTAAAAAACAAGCACAGGTATCTTTGCTTGCGTGATTCAAACCATCTAATGTAAAACAAGACGAATTCAACGATAAAATCAGAATTTTCTTCCTCAAAATCCGCACTAACTAAACCCTAACCTCAACAAAATCTCCAACAATCTAACGATCTGCGATAATTCACCTTAAAGTCAAAAATCGAACAAACAAACACAACAAATCTGACAAATTCTACAACCTAAACATCCAGAAGACAAATTCAATAAACAATCACAAGAGATTATGCAGAAAAACACAAATACAAAGCGATAACCGACTAAAACAAGTTAAAATTTACCTGAAATGATAAAAATTCTTGCAGATGAACCGAAATTCGGAAGCAATGAACATATATAAAAGCAAGTGATGCCGTTCTCCAAATCTTCGAGTTCAATTTCTATTGAGAGAGAGAAAAGGGTTGAAGATTTTGAGTGAGAATAGAGAAAGAGATCTATGAATAAACCCCTTTTTCGTTAAGAACTTATTAAAGAGTTGGATTAGAAGGTAAGTAAGGAGTCCCGGTTTCTCTGAACTTTCGTTTAACTTTTTTATTTTATTTTATAAATAAATAATTTTAATTTAAATGTGTTTTGAAAAAGAAAGCGATCTCTATTTGACTCTTATTTTTGAAGCGGCCCACATCGAGCCACCAATAACATTGCGCCACGTGAGAGCCGGCTCACGAACTTGTAGTCTGCTGCTGATGTGGCGAATTTTGATCGGTTTGGTTCCTTGGGTGATGGGGGCGTGGTTAAAGTCATTGAGGGTACCCTCCTCTCAAAAACCTAATCTAGACCGTTGAGAGTTTTGATTTTTTCAATTTGACCACGAAAGTTTTCAATTACATGTTTTGACCTTTATTGTTACTAAAAGTGTGTCCATAGTGGGGTATATGTGGATTCTGAAACTGAGAATTTGAACCCTCAATCTTAATTAATAGTTCGTTTTATTTTACGGTTTTAAGAGAATTAGAGATCCTTGGGTTGGTTATTCAATTTTATGTAGTATTTTAATGTATTAGTATGGCTCAACGTCTATCTTATAATTGAATATTTTTATTAGTTAGTTCTCAATTAGACATTGTTTGGCAAACTAGCTTATAAGCTAGCTTGTAGCTGATAAGCTAACTTTTCAAAACGCTACTTTGAGTAGCGTTTCAATAAGCTAGTTTATAGCTTATAAACTAGCTTATGGTCATCCAAACATGTACCAGGAAAAAAAGCTAGCTGATACATCATATAGTTCAATTTTAAAAAGTTTAAAGTATTGATAATTTTTTTTTTTTGCCAAACATAGCCTTAATCTCATGAGTCTAAAAATGGAGATTTAAGAAGTTGTGTACACAGTAATACATCATATAGTTCAATTTTAAAAAGTTTAAAGTATGAGGTGAATTTTTATAATATAGTAAATATATGCCTAATCTATATCTATATTATATTATAAAGCAGAAATAAAAAACTCTTAAATACAAATTATTATGCACAAAGTACCATCAATTTATGCAATATTTTAAAAATCTCTTAATTTACAAGTATCAAAGCACAAAATACATATTACTACTGCATGTTTCTAACACCCACCAATTTGGTATGTACAGTGTCTTTCTTTTATGCAGATATTTCCATATATCACTATTAATTAATATATTATATTACTATAAATTTGTTTTAATTATATTATTAAATATGTAATTGGTTATTTTTTTTCTAGATATCATTAAAACATATAAGATAATCATTGAATTATAACAAAATACTTAATTTTTTATATAAAAACATTATATTATTAAGCCTAAATTAAACAAATTTAAAAAAAAAACATTATCACTTTCTCAAAACCATCCAAAATCGTACTGTAAATCGACAAAAAAATAAAATGAAACATTAAAATCGTGATGTATCTCGCTGCATTGCGCTGTATTGCGCGAGTACGCTTCTAGTATATTAATAACATAAATATAGGGAATACGGTTTAAAATTTTTAAAAATATATTTATACAATATCAAACTAAAGAGAATAAAATAATTATTTTTATTAATTTATTTAATTAAAATTCTAATCATATTTAAGATAATTTAGACTTTGAAACAATAGGTTAATATATGAAGTTTTCATAACTTATTCCGTTTATTTGGGAAGTGTAGTATGGTTCCCAATAACCCTTTAAAATTAAATTCTTATTATTAAAAAAAATCAATATTATAAAAATTGAAATATTTTTGTATCATTGTATGCATTATTAGAAAGTGTAATATGTTTCTTAAATATTTATAATATAATAAAGATTATCATTATTATTTTATAATACATTTTCTCTTAAAAATAAATGTAAATAACACATTATTTTTTTAACAAAAAATATTATTGATAGATAATTGGATAAAAAGCTAATGGAGTAAACCAAAAACGTCTACAATACAATACAAAATATATGAAGCTAACAAAATGATCTAAAGGAAACAACTTTAAATCACCTATTAAAAAAAACGTTTAATTTGAATTATATTTTATTATTAAATTGATCAAACTGGTAAGTTTTATAAAACTAAACAAAATTATAAATACACAAACAACTTAAAAGTCACCTATAACATAATCAAGAGAAAATAATCATCATCTAACTAACATAACATTTTCAATAATTATCTTAATTATATAAGAAATTAAAAAAAAATTAAAAAAAAACGTTTGTGGCTTAACCCAATCTAAATTTGATATACTTTCATATACTACCCAGTCGGTTTAACTTTTCATTTTAATACATCTAGTGAAGAAATAGTTAACTCATCATTAACCCCCCTTGTTAGGACGGAAATGTAATGCAAAAAGTTAAAATGGTGGCTGAAGTGTGAAACTGGAGACTATAGTGGTGAAATTGAAAAGTATAGAAAAGTTGAGGGGTTAAAATAGTATTATTGTGATTTAGATCTATAGGGTTTTACTTTATTGCGAATATATTAAGTGCATAAATAAAGAAAGAGGTGGAAACTTCCGTGCAAGTAAGTAGTGGGAACCAAATTGCAAATTTTTCGCGTTCAGATGACATATCAACCACCAATGGTGACACAACCAGATCCGCAGCATATTCCTTTTCTTTTTTTACATTAAAAATCAAATATTTTAGTTATATAAATTCAAATAAATCAAGTTAAAGATGCCATGATAATATTTAAATATATGAAAATTGGAATATATAAATCTAAGGTTGTCAAATTTGCACCATGATAAACCAACCAATTTCATTATCAATCGTATCAATTAAATTGGTACCAACTAAATAGATACCAATTAAATTGGTTGGCAGTACCGTACCAACTTCATAAACTTGGTTGGTACGTGATATTGAAAGTCACCTACCACGATAATACCGTACCGTACCGACTTCTCTCTCTATATATATTATTATTTATTAAGTAAAAAAATCAATTAAGTGAAGCATATTTAATAATTAATTCTTTTTCTTTTAGATGAATTTATCAATTTAACATTTTATTGTTTATTGTTTAGTATATTATCTCCTCCATGCATTCTCATAGCAACCCTAACTCATTACTCAGTAACTCATCGACTCCTCCTCTCCTCAACGCATGCCTCCAACCTCCACAATCCGCACTTCCACCATTCGATGACCACACCTCTACACGAGTAAACAACCACGTGAACCTGCAATCGATCCTCGAAGACGCTCTAATGCATTTTCTATATATATTTTTTAACTTATTAGAGCCCATTGTAACTTCAACATTTGAGATGTTGGTACAAAACCGTACCAACATGTACCAACCGAAAAAAGTTGGTACCAATTAAGTTGATACCAAGTAGAGTTGGGTGGTACATGACATAAATATTTGTGTATCAATTATAATTGGTTGGTACACGATATTGAGGGAAAAAAAACATAATACCATACCATGTTCACCCCTATATAAATCAATATCATAATTGGAGTTATTTTATATTTATATACAAATTATAGGATTTTTTTTCCAGTTTCGAAAATTATTTTATATTTACGGTAGAAATAAGTTTGTTAATATGATATTCTGATTTGATTGAAGGCAGATTGAGAAATTATTTGATTTATTTTCCATTAAGTCATGTATGAATAAAGTTGTTTGTGTTGATTATTCTGTCTATATGGATTAAGAAAGTCTTTGTTCGTTATGGTTTTTTATAGATGGCATAAACATGTTTTTTGATTAAGAGAGACCAGTTGGATTTTTTTTGATTTTCTGCATAAAGCTCCTCATATAATCTTATTGAATAAGTCATTTTCTAATCATTAAACTACTATCAAACAATCATATATAGTTGATCAAATAAGTTGTGAGTCATATTAAGCTTATTGAGCTACTAACAAACATGCCCTCAATTAACCACAAGGTTGTGGCGTGGTGGTAAGAGCTTGGGGACTTCATAGCGGTTGCCCGGGTTCGAGCCCCACTCGCAGCATTGTGGTCACGGGATGAATGTCCGCGGGCCATAGACCTGTTTTCCAGGAGATTAGTCTGGGCCCAAAGTGGTCTGGAATACTTCTTTACAAAAAAAAAAACATGCCCTCAATTTTAATGAAATATATTTTGTTTCAAACTTTATTTTATAAAATTTACTTTTAGAAACTATATTTGGAAAATGTATATACCTTTGATATAGTTCATATTACATACTATGGTATCTAATTTTAGGTTAGAAATTAACCGGACTCTACTAAAATGCTATTTGTCGAGACCGAGATGCAAGTTCGAATGTTCGAATGAGTGTCAAGACAAATCAGTAAAGAAAAAATTTATTGGGAGCAATGGATCTAGAATCCATCCTGCCTATCCCTCATCGGACAAGTTGCCTATGCAGTTTCTGGTCAATTTTATTCATGCATAGTCAACGTTCTGCCCTCTGACTGGACATTTGGTTGTTTGCATATTTTCTTATTTTAATCGGGCTTCTTTAGTTAGCTCTTGTTTACTGCACCTCACAATATTTTCTTGGGTTATTTTCCTTGTATTGTTCCATTTTTGTTTTAATAATATGTTGCCTTTCATAAATAAAATTAGGAACAAAACAAATGTATTATGGATCTATAAAAATTATTTTAAATTTGTATGTTTACAATATTGTTGTAGACATCAGAAGGTTTCAAAAAATATGAATCAGAACAAAGTACATTTCATCTTCATATAAATTTATAGCGACTTAAGATCCAATTAAATGAATATGATTTCATATATTCGATAAATTGTATCAACCCATAGGGATGTCATAAAACCTTATACGTGAGACACTCACGTTTATTAATTTATTTTCCAAATGTTTATTGATTTAGGTGTCGTTTGTTTTTTAAGAGATCTAAAGTCTAAAGTCTTAATTTAGTTATGATTAATAAGAGGTGGGGTGTAAAAATGTTTGAATGATCAAGACTTATGAGTTATTAAGAGGTTTTTTAAAAAAAACATACAACCCCTTAAACAATGATTTTATGTTTGGATGGATTTAAAGAATGAAACTTCTTTCAGACCTGTTAATTGTATATAAGAGATATAATGTGAAACGAATTTCCTTTTTGTACACAAACTAATAGACATACAAATGTTTTTTACTCGTTTCAGACATGAGTCACGTCAGTGCATGGAATTTCTATTGTGTTTATTGACTACTACAATCTTAGATATATAGAAAACGATATAATATAAAACAAAAATGAAAATGACATACCAATAACAAATTTTCTAATATTTCATCATTTATTTAATAATATTTACTATTTTCCCTCAAGTATCAAAGTTGCTAATTTTAGTGTCAAATCATATTTTTGAAAAGTGATATTAAATGGTTAAAAGTTTTTAGAAATAAATTATTATAAGTTTTGAAATGAAAGAAATAATCCATACCCAAATAAAGTAGATCAATTATTAAAAAAAACTATGCGTTAATTACGTTTACTTAGGGGTCGTTTATAGAAATTTTTGCATGGTAAACGTTTACCGGTAATAGTCAATACTTTTACTTACCTTGCCGGGTAAGATTCTACTTACACAAAATGACACCGTATGCAACAATTTATACGGTAACCACTTACGGGGTAAAAGTCGTCACCTTCCGTAACACCCGGAATTTTGAGTAAGCTAAATATCCCTTTATACCTGTGAATTGTCCGTATTTAGTAATTTTAATTAAGTTATCTTTAATCTAGAAGGATTAGTTCATGTCTGGAGGTAATCGCGCGAGAAAAGTCGAAAATTCGGAGTCTAGTGAGTCTGGGGCGATAGTGCCCGGCGACAGTGACATTGTCACAATCGTCGGGGCATAGTCGTTAGGCCCTAGGTGCTCACGATACATGTTTGACGAGAATGACCCGCGGGAGTGGCATTGGCATTGTTGCCTTGTCACAATCGCGGGGAGGGGGAGACTTACGGTACGTCTCGGGCGACTATGTCATGCGAGAGTGCCCCTGGCACAATCGCATGGCACTGTCACAATCGAGTGTCAGGGCCTTAAACGGTTGACTTCATCCATCCTCCTCATTTACCACTTTCACCTCTCGTTTTTCTCTCATTAAATTGCAAACCCTAGGTTCCTTTAAGCATTTAATACTTAGATTTCAAGTGTTCCTCCATCATTTCCACCAAAGATTGTTGACCTAGAGTTCAAGATCAAGGGTTGCTTCTATTTTAGGAAGATTTCTTGGTTCTTAGGGTTTCTCCTAAAGCAAACAATGTGAGTTCATTTGACCCCTTTTTAAAAACTTTATACATGTCAAAATTATAGTTTTGGACTCATAATGCTTACTGTCACACTAAGTGACGAATGCTAAGAGCATCAACTTCTCCTAACAGTTGTCCACTTAGAAACTCCTTCACTACCCCAAACGGTCGTCACATCAAAGTAGTCCAAGCATACACACGTAATGTGTAGATTCACCATAACACTGTCCAGGTGTAATTATGAACGTACTGTACATGATCATTCTTGCTACTCTCGGCATGATTCTCGTTCCTAATACTCCATTAACCTCGAAACATCAAATCTTAAAGTGCCTAATGGTGCAACTCTCTCTCTCTCTCTCTCTCTCTCTCTCTCTCTCAATCACTTAAAGAACAATAGTTTGAGTCTAGGCATACAAAATCAACACATAATTCTCTCAAACTTAAGCTCTGATACCAACTTGTAACACCCTCAAATATGGAAATAACAACTAATTTAAAACTTTCTAAATACATCAATGAATGATTCATCTACAATCACAATTTAGGATTTAACCTCAATACACACATTCATTCCATACATACAGTCTATAAAGATGACGGGTGCTACTAAAACCCAAATACAGTTACTATCTCCAACTGCGGAAGACTTCATCACACTACTTACTCTCGTGTGAAACTAAAACTCAACTCCTCGTAGTACTGCTAGAACCAACCCCAACTGGAACCTGATGCACATGCCGACAAATAAAAGGTTAGGCTTAACGCCTAGTGAGCTCAAGAGTTTTCATTAGAGATATGTAAAGCAATAACTTCAAGAATGTTATTTAAAATCATGATTTCCAAAATGCAATACATTTAATTTGAAAGCAACCAAAAAGAAATACATTAAATCTTAAAACAATCTCCTTTCATCATTCCCTCTTTTCGTGATTAAGATCATAAAACAAACGCCTCTTTAAATAAAGCCAAAACCCAAAGCACACGTAAAACATAATTGACATTATAATGATCAAACACTGAAAACGTAGATAACTCCAAGTTTCAAAACATCCCAATGACTCGATGAGTTTCAATATCCAAAATCTTAAAACATGGACAAATACCCATACTCAAACGTATCCGAAAACATGGGTTATATAAACTCCATAACCAAAACAACACCTATCGGTGACGAGGAAGACCCGATTACATTGCACTTGACGAAACACAAAAGTCGGTCACATAATTATGTAGGAAATCAAAACATGTGGGTTACACATATAAAAACCCACCGAGCTCAACTCCTCTGAGTCTATCACTCGAAAACATCAAGTCAACACCTCTGAGTCTATTCCTGAAAGTTCCAAAATAGGGGAACTTATGCACAAGGGAATTACACCTTACTGCCCATGAGACGCTGCCCGACCGTATAGGTCCACACCTTACTTATCATGGTGATCTGATGCCTATTCTGTGCCAAGTGGTGAACCAAATGTCCAAAACGGGGACGTAGGAACACCGTGCCTATGGATCCATTGCACTAACTAAACCATTACATGACTCAAACTAATGAACTAATGCATTCAAAACATGTAATTCTCAACTAAGATGCAGTAAATGCAAATCATAACCAAACGCTCTACATTGAGCTATTAAAATCGGACAAGTGTCCCCAAGGCCCAACAAAATCCAACTCGAGCCATAAACTCAACAAATCCAAAAAATCCAACGTTGAAAATCATAAAGTGAAATCAAACGTAAACGACCCACATTATGTAAACCCATACTCCAAAATATATAAACAACTCCAACGCAGTTTAGATTGGGACAAATTGTTTTCCATGTGGGTTATATCATTTACTCTTTCAAAAACATCCCATAACACAAAATCAACACTTATCTAAAACACACTGCTCAAACTCTATTTCATGAAGTAAACCATTAAAATACTAATATGTATGTTTTATTTGTCAAAATGCTCAAAACCCTAAACGTGGGTGTTTTACAAAGTTTATAAAACCAAATACTTCAAATAATCAAGATTTATCAAATAACCAACAGTTAATAACTTCATGTAAAACATGTAAACACTTTAAAATAAGCATTTTGGCATGTACATCATTTTCACAAATCAACTTGAACTCACCTGCTAGATTTAGGCTAAATCTAGATTTTCCCCAACTTGAGCTCTTTTGAAGAAACTTGGATCCTCAAGCCAAAACTTCCAAAAACCTAGATTCACAAGTTTCCAACCATAAATACACATATCCAAGTGTTTAGAATCATTCCCCAAACATCTTATATCCAAATCTCCATTTTGGTCAAAAACCCTAATTTGACCTAACTTTTCTCAAAATCTTCCAAACCGAAATTGGAGAAATAAAACACTAGGTTGACATCAATAGAGAATTTATAACTCATAAAGAAGTTTGAAAGTGGAAGGAATGAACTTACCATTTAGGTTTTGGTAAAAACCTAGAAAACCCCAAAATTCTTGAAGATGGAGGTGATGATGATGACCTATTGTCTTTGCTTCAAATCCACCACCAAATACTCTTATATATACCCAAAACTAACAATATAACCTTGAAAATATCTCAAAAACGAAACCATAGCAACTTGAATCGCCAAAAACGGAGTTGAAATGAGAGAGTTATGAAGAAATGAAGAATGGGGTTGAAAATCGCGAATTTATGCACTCTGATACCTCTAGGCTATTGTGCCAAGCTATAGTGACAACGTCACAATCGCTGGCACAATCGCCGAGATTGTACCGAGAGTTTTTGGACTTCGGCTATTGTGCCAAGCTATAGTGACATTGTCACAATCGCCGGGCACTATAGCCAAGCATGTACCGAACACTGTTTTGGCCATAACTTCTTCGTTTTAGCTCCGATTTTGCTCCGGAAAGAACCGTTGGACTCGTAATTGAATTCCTCATCTAACAAGACCATAAAATCCATAATTTAATCCTGAAATCCCATTTCCTCTATTTCCCTCAAAAGATCGATTTCTACACTTACTTGAAATAGAACTTACCCAAAATTTACGAGTGTTACACCATTGTCATAAATACATGGAACATTCGTTGGGACGACTAAACACTTGGTAATATATGTCGCTATTATGACATATGTCACAACTGCATGGCATTATAGCCGAGACTACCACATTTTCAGCACCATTGGTGCTATTGTGACAGACGTCACAACCTCATGTCACTATAGCCATACTCCATATGTGGTGTGCTTCTTCCTTTATCGATTCACCTAGTCCAACATTCTTCTTCAATTGGGATGAAATTCAAGGTGTTACATCTCTAGTCAAAACCCCTTCTCTGCGAATCAAAACAAGAACTGCTCCCATTCTTGTTTTGATTCAGAGAGACGAAGTTTTGTTGTTTAAATAGAAAACCCAAATGGAAGCTAACCTCCTTTATAACTTTTGTACTGCGAGAGAGAGAGAGAGAGAGAGAGAGAGAGATAGAAGAATGTGCAGACTCTCTACGATTCATATGTGTTCCCGTAAACATTTGGTCACATATCGGGTCTAGAATCTCTCTCGACTTTGAACTTGGTTTTAGGGATTTGAACTTGGTGGATTCCCACAAGTTTTCTTTATTGTCGGTCCACAATACTTATCAAGTTTATCAATACAAACACATTAACAATTACCAACCTGTTTCGATTAATAACAATGGTTACAAGGTTGATCAATTGAAGCTTTCTTTTTGTGTTCTCTCTCGTTTTTCACCTTTTTGTGTGTGTATTAAAGTGATATGATTTCTTGATTGTTTTTTTTGCTTCTCCAACACACTACCAAACTAATATCTAAACTTAGATATTAAACTAAAACTAATATCTAGATATTATCTAACACCTAATTTCTAACATAATAACTAACTAACTAAATAAACTAATATCTAACATAATTAGATATTTAAACTAAGTTAAACTAAATACTAAAATTACAATAAACAATAATTTACTTCGACATTTATTACAAACGACATTAGACTTAATATCGAGAGCGACTTTTTAGCGGTAGCTTCAGATTGGATCTTCAGATTAGATGATCTTGAATCCAATGAGACTGTGGTCTAACCATCTCCTCCTTTGGATCAAGATCATTACTAAAAAGATTTTAGCAATTCAGTCTTCTTGTTCAGCTTAGAAGATGCAATCTCTTTCTCTAGCTCAGAATGCTTTAGCAAAGTATCTTCAAAGAAAATTTATCTGAAATCAACATGTCTTCAGAATACTTTGATCTCGCATTTCTTTTCTCCAATGTCTTGTAATGTAATGAACTGGACATTTCTTCAAGCTTTAGATTCTCCCCCTTTTTGATGAAAAGTGAAACGACTTCATCAAAACTTTGAGTAAGAAATGTCAACCACTTGGAGCCTCTGATCCGTCAATTCAAAAGATATTCATCCAGATCTTTTCAAATCCAGACAAAATTGTCGTGTAACACCTGAATCAACTAATGAATCAGTTAACATGCCTGTCAGTAACACTAAGTCACTGTGTGTAATGAATACACATTGGAAAGGAGCTGTTTGATGTTGACTCCCCCAGGGCTTCCATTTAATCATCGAAACACCACAAAGGTAATTTCTATAAACGTTATGACAAAGAAACTAATTCCTTGTGTGTTCGTGCTTGTGATAGAAAGAATTAAGCACTTGATGATTACTTATAGGCTCAAAATTTTGTAAACCACTGAGACAACAGTAAGTTAAACACAGACTCAATGTGCATGAGTGAAGTGCGAAGGTGGGGCAGACTTCCTTCTTTTCAATATCCAGATTTTCCAAATGAAAATCAGATAGCAAATGTGTTGCTTCCCCTTAGAAAATGAAACATTTTCTATTTGAGTAGAAAATGAGTAGATGGTGGGGTTTAATCAAGAGTTGTCATGGGCTAGTTGCTTGTTTCAATAATGATCACCAAAGAATTGTGAAACATTAGAATTGTGGTTGTCCGGCTCAGAAAAAGTTGGTGCAGAGTTGTGATATTATTTTAACTCTGTTCTCACACACTCTTTCTTTTAAACATTTAGCTTACTCTAACCAAACGCTCTTTCTTTGTTTGACACACTCATTTCTTTTCGACTTCTAACACTCAATCACTATGGATTAACTTCGTGGGTAGAAATCACTAGTTAAGGTGATTCCATAGAAGTTGTGTTAATTCCTTGCACAAAGAAATCCTGTTTTCCTATGATGCATATGATGCTCAAATTGGTTTAACTATTTCAGTTAAAGCACAATGTTGATCTTGAAAACATTTAAAGTCACACTTCCAAATGATGAAATTAGTTTAAGATTCAGGAAGTGGGTTGAACATTTAGAATAATGTTTTCTATGATTGAAAGTTATCATTCTTTCAACCATTTATGAGATTAAGATAAATGATTGTACCTTTACGTGCGATCTTACATCTCATGAAGCTAAGCGTAAAGTCATAAACATATGAACTTGTAATATTCTCTCAAAAATTCTGCAAAAGTCTTATGTCAAGTTAAAGTAAAATTTATTCACTTAAATTGAAAAGACAAAAAGCAGTAAAACTTTTAAAATACGAGTTCTGATCAGAAATAATCAGAAGTCATCACCTTTACTCCCCCTGAAATTATGCATTTGAAACATTATCAGTTGTAAAAGATATGCATAAAATTTCAGACAAATATGTATGTACTCCCCCTTGATGGTTGATTTCCTTATTCGAGTATCGGAGTACAATCTCTTTTTCAGTTCGGAAGAAGGTCTTTTGATCTTTGAAGTGCGAGTCCTAAACTGTTGTGTTTAGAAGTCAAACTTCGTTGAAGTACGGGTTCTAAGCTGATGTACTTAGAAGCCACTGTTCTCCTACTCCCCCTTGACAGTAGGTGCCTGCAACACAGGTTTAGTTTTCTTTGGTACCCATTGGTATTTGGGTCCATATGTGTTAGTTGCAGTTCGTATGGGGGTTATTGAGTAAGAACCGTACCAGTAATGATCACTTGTCTTGTGAATAGGATCATGTGTACGACAATAAGAACAATAAAATTTCTTACCTGATAAACTGATTAATTTATCTCTCGTGTAGACGAAATCAGGTTTACCTTTACGCGCAATGTTCTTCTTGGCATTATGCGTATGTACACATGAGCTTTTACATTTCAGCTCTTCTTTAACTGGTGTTTTCTTCCAGACCAGTTCTTCTTCCTGGAAGCTTCTTCTCCTTCTTTGATGTGTACATGAACTATCTCTATTCCTGTCATAGAAAAGATTAGTAGAATGAATCTGATTAGAAGATTTAACTGACCTTCTGAAAAGAGCAGTTTTCTGATGTGAGCTTGCGGCTGGTTTGTTAGAACCAACTGAATTATTTATAGGTGAGTGGATTTTTGACTCTGGAGTCGTTCGCTCAGTCACCACCACCATCTTTGAAATAATATCTTGAAGCTCTTTTACCTTTGAAGAATAACTGTCTCTTTCTTTGATAAGGATGTCAATCTTTGTCTCAAACTCAGACTTCTTTTTCTTCTCTTTCTGTGCAAATTTAGACAATTCAGATAGCTTTGCATTAAGCTTCCTAATTGCAGCTTCAAGGATGCTTCTTTCTTCTTCGAATCCCTTCTTAGCACCCTTCTGATCATTTGCCTTCCTCTCTTTGGCAAACTGATCTCTTTCCAATATGATTACTTTCTCAAAGTCTTCAACTTTTTGAGAAAACATTAAACATTTAAGCTCGAGAGTCTTCTTCTCTTCACCACTTTTCTTGGAAAGGTCTAAGAACTTCTTTTCAAAATCTGATATTTTCTTTTGAAGCTCAGAGTTCTGATCTTCCAAAACCTTAACTCTTGATGACACTGTTGATCCTCTCATCAGCTTCTCAAAATGTTCCCATAACAGCTTTCCTTTAGTCTCTTTGCTTTCTAATGTAAAAAAAATCTCTTTTGAAATCTCCTCAGACATTCCATTCAGTAGGAAAGATAAAGCTAAGCTGTCAGCGTCATATCTCTTTCTTTGCTCGTCTGAGTACATATGAAGTGGTAATGGACAATCTAGATCTATTCTTTCTCCATTCTTCTTTGTAGTATAACACATTGTCCTTGGAGCTGTCATTCTCCCTTCACTCAGAGATTTTCTAATGAATATACCCAGATCATGTCTTTCAATGAAGTCCATGAACCGATCTTTCCACTGCTCATACTCTCCACTGAAGAGTACAGGTGGCTTCGTGTCGGTTCCGATAGCTAGAGCTTCTCTTGACATCCTGTTTGATTAAATGTGCAATAAGAACTTGGATTTGACCGTTAGTCCAGATAAAATTTGATCAGACAATAATTTTTTTTTGTCCCCCTAGGCAGACTTAGCACGGGGGTCCCGCTAAAGACCCTATTACAGTTTTGAAAAATTCTCAGAAAAATATTCTAAGTATGGAATAGTGATTGGCGCAAAATGGAGGTTTGCGCGAAAGGTTGCTGGTGCGAAGTAAGATTTACGCGAGATGTGTGTGGCGCAAAGTATGGTTTGCTCTAGTAGAGGTTGGCGCGAAGTGAGGTTTGCGCTACAAGGAGTTGGCGCAAATGTGACTTAGGCTTTGCATGAAGAGCTGATGGCGCGAACTGAGGTTTGCGTGATACGTTGGTCGCACGAACTGAGGTTTGCGCGAGACGTTGGTAACGCAAATTGAGGTTTGGGCGACGAGCTTGAGGCGCAAAGTATGGTTCTCGCGATAAGTGGCTGACGCAAATTGTGGTTTGCGTGAGTTCGTCCCTGTGTTTGCGCGAGTTCATCCTGTACTTCGATAAATCGACTAAAAAACCTGTTTTTCCAAGATTAGCAGTCCCAATATGCAATAAACTGACCACTAACCTATCTAGAACAGATTGTTACCACTCGATCTCGATAAAACTCACTTTTTGAGAATATGATCGATGGAACAGTGCTTATTTTTTACCATGAACAGAGACACAAAAATCTCAAAATGAGACTCGATTTAAGCTCTATACTGAAATCAAACTACTACAACTCGATCTAGCACATATATTGATCACAACCTGATCGATTTCTAACCCAAAAACACCTTAAATCACGAAAATGATTTTGAATATAAGAACACAAAGTCGTTTTTCTTTAAAACTTGATTTTGATCTCTTATCAGGCTCTGATACCAATTGTGTGTCCCTGATTCGAACAAGGATCTTTACCAGATAAATCAAACAACAAACACATATATTGATTACCAACCTGTTTGATAGATAAACAAATAACGATTACAAGGTATGGTTTTCGGTTTGAAGCTCTCAATGTTTTTCACCGTGGAAAGCTCTTAACTATGTGTTTCTTAACAAACACACCTAATATCTAAAACCAAACAAAATATAATATCTAGATATTATTACAAAACAAATATCTAATAAATAGATATTTAGGATAACTAACTTAAACTTAAAACACAATTAAAACTAACTTTGACGTATTTATTACAAACGACTTTAGACTAATATTTAAGAGTCGACTTTTCTGCTTTAACTTCAGATTGCGATCTTCAGTTTGGATGATCTTGAATCCAATGAGACTGTGCTCTAACATTTATGGTTCAAGTTGTTCATTGATTCCTACAAGTTTTATATTTTTTTCTTATGGATTCCCATAGGTTTTCTTTATGGTTCAAATTGTTCATTGATTCCCTCGAGTTTATATTTTTTCTTATGGATTCCCACCTATTCATATTTCTTGTTGGCTCTTATGGATTCTGGTTCATATCTCTTTTTTTTTGGAAACCGTGGGTTCATATATATATATATATATATATATATATATATATATATATATATTTTCTTGTTTGTTATTATGGATTCCCTCAGGTTTATACTTTTCCTTATAGATTCCCATAGGTTTGTTTGTTTGTTTGTGTTGAAGTTTGTCTGATGAACCGATGGATAAAACGGTCATTTATATCATTCACACAGTCAATTTAGTAAAAAAAGTAAACGACAATAGATTTTTATCTAGACAGACAAATTTATCTAGACAAACAAATTTATCCATACAAGACTTAATAGAAAATTTGGTAAATAACCCCAAGTCTCTTTATAGTTAAGACCTATTTAAATTGATTATTTAATATGTCCAATTCATTTATTTTTTGTAAAAGAAAACAAAAATGGGTATCGAATAGGAACCTTTGCATAACTTTGGAGGTTGGCATTGAATGCAGAAAAGGCATATTAACTTCTTCTCAAGTTCCAGAAACGTCCACGCCTTTGGGATGTGGACTTCATACAAACATATTTACTCTTAATTTTGATCATGAGGCATATTAAGGGGCTGTTTGGTTGGTTTTTCATTAAGTTATGTATGAATAAAGTTGTCTGTATGGATTAATCTGTCTGTATAGATTTAGAAGATTTTTATTTGAGCGAGTTTTTTCATAGATGGAAGGAACGTGTTTTTTAATGAGAGGGACTGGTTTGGAAAAAACTTGACTTTCTGCATAAAGCTCCCCCTTGAAATCTTACTGAATAAGCCAATTTCTATATCATTAAGCCACTACCAAACAGTCATATATAGCTGACTGAATAAGATGTGAGTCTCATTAAGCTGCTAACAAATAGACTCTAAATCATCTCTAAAAGTTACTAATATATAAAAAATATAAAAATTTATATCTAATTTCAACAATTATTCTATTTTAATAATTATAACATTAACTATATTAGTAAATTATTTAATACATTTTGAGAAGTATTATTTCTCTCTGTTACATATTTAATTTAAAATTTTTATTGGTGAAAATTAATTAAAATGTTATTTCTCTCTCTTATATAGAGTTTTAAAGATTCTTTAAATTTGGAAATTTCCACTTTATCTCTTTTCTTTTCTCTATTTTAGCATAATTATTCAAACATAGAATCTCTAAGAATGTTTGGTTTGAGGTATTAAACAACAATTAATGAGAATGAAAATAAAAGAAACTGTTTAGTTTTATATAATATAATGAGTCCATTTCCCAGAAACCCAAATTTCCATTTCAGGTTAAATTGGAGGGAATGAAAATCCATTCACATTTTCTTTCCCTGTCGTTTTCAATTTAAAATCCATTTTCATTCCCCTGCCTAAACCAAACACCCCAAAATCTTCAAAATTTAATATTTAGTTACCTGTTGAATATGCTCTTAGTTTCAATACAATTAAATAGCCATTTTTTGCTAATAGTTTTACCTCTTAGCCATTTTCTCCATGTTTTACCAAAATAGACATAGGTCCCCAAAAACCTAGGTCCCCAATTGTGGATGTAGCTTTTTGCGAGCATAAAGTGTAAAATTTGAAAGTCTAGGGGTCAGGTCCATGATTACGGAGGTAGTTTTTTGCAAAAAGGGGTAGAAAATGTAATTTTTTATATCGTTTAGTTAGGTCTACAATTGCGGACCTAGGTTTTTATATGGACCTATGACTATTTTGGTAAAACCGGGAGACAAATGACTAAGAAGTATTACCATTGGTAAAAAATGACTATTTTAATTAATTTCCTTAATTATTAATGATGTTTAGTATTTTGAATCACAAAACTATTGTATATTGGTTTTTTAAAATCCAAAACAAAAATACTATAAGTAGAAAATGAAAATTACCATATTATGGTGTGAATGAAAGTAATAAAGTCATATTAAAATTTCTATTTTGGTTGTAATTTAAAATGTTTCGGGTGCTTCAACAAAGGCTCCACTTACTGTCTCGATTATTATATTGTTAGTATTTTAATTTAATTTTTTTTTTCTAAAACATAGCTATGAAATATATATAAAAATGTAAATTAATAATTATAATAATATATTTTACTAAATTTGTTTCACTTTTTGTTATGTTTGGCAAACTAAGTTTTAAGTTAACTGTTAATTGATAAATTAGTTATTAGTTAAAAAACTAATATTAAGTAATATGTTAGTTGATAAACTAATCATATTTGATAAAACCTAGCTGATATGCTATATAACAATATAAAACTATCTATAAAAAAAATATAAATTTTGGTCATTATGTAAAATATAAGAGGAATCACTTGAGATATATATATATATATATATATATACATACTTTGTGATAACTGTGAGATCCAATGTGAGCCACTCATTTAATATAATTAATATTGTATTTAAAATAAAATAAAAGGATAATTTGGTAAATTGACAATTTGGATTTTTTAATAAATAAATTCCTTATTTTACTCCCCT
Source organism: Arctium minus (assembly GCA_954870635.1). Taxonomy (NCBI): domain Eukaryota; kingdom Viridiplantae; phylum Streptophyta; class Magnoliopsida; order Asterales; family Asteraceae; genus Arctium; species Arctium minus. The sequence continues at coordinate 48,060,183 of OX941096.1, forward strand.
TCCAATTATACTATACGGTTACCTAATATAATTAATTTAATATATCATAATTTATAATTTTGAAATACCTTATAGTTGAAAATTCTGGTGGTATCACAGTGTGATTCATTGTTGGTTTGTGTCTTACAGTTAGAAAATATTTTGGTATCAAAGTGTGGTTCATTGTTGGTTGCGTCTTACAGTTACAAAATCTTTTGGTATCACAGTGTGATTCATTGTTTGTTTGTGCCTTACGGTTAGAAAATCTTTTGGTATCACAATGTGATTCATTGTTGGTTGCACCTTATGGTTACAAAATCTTTTGGTATCACAGTGTGATTCATTGTTTGCTTGTTTGTGCCTTACAGTTAGAAAATCTTTTGGTATCACAGTGTGATTCATTGATCATTTATGTCTTATGGTTAAAAATTATTGGGTATCACAATGGTGTATCACGTTGTATTTTTTCAGAATTATGTTCAGAGGAGAGAAGAGAGAGGATAGAGGAAAATTTAAAAATACCTAACATGCATTTCAATTAAAATTTTAAATCAAAGTTACCAAATTTATAAATTTCCTAAATTATTCTTTAATTTGTGGTTGAGAATGGATCTCACAGTTACCACAAACAAATGAGTTCTCCCTTGAATGGCCCCATATATATATATATATATATATATATATATACACACTAGTGTTGGGCCCGTGCATTGCACGAGAGGATAATTTTTTTGTTGGAATATTGAACCGAGTTAAAATGAAACGTAATTTATCTGTTAACAGTTAATGAAATACAATGTGAAAAACGAATGTATTTTCATAAGTGGTTAACTTGCATATATTCTTAATCGTTTGTTGTTATGAGTTTGTGCAATAATATTGGTAATAGTTTTGTATTATATTATTTAAAACTCAAACGACATGTCTCACAACATATCACTATTATTGAAATAATTATAAATATGAACATACGTTTTTACAGATTTTGCAATTTTTCTGAAACCTCCTCGACAACACTTGACAATCACTTTGAACGTATAAATTTGTAGATTAATTAACAACATTCAACCCACATCAAATATGACAAAGAAAATAAATGATTTATATCTTTTGTAATCGGCAACTCAACTGGTATAGTTCAAATTCATTCAGTACCACTTGAAAATTTATCTGACTATTGAATTCAAGATCTCATAGTATTAGTCGATAAAAATAAAGATATGTATATATATCTTATTCCCCTACTTCGAAAAATATAATTGTGGGTTTTGAAAAATATAAACAAATCCTCAGTAAATAAAATAAAATATAAAAAAATAGTTTTTCAAAGAAACAAAAATATAGTGAAATATCTTTTGTTCAGTTGCAGCCTTGCAGGTTTCGCCATTGACACCCGACCGTTCGTTTTCTTCTTGTACTCAGATGATACATAGAGAAGCTATATATATTTATAGTGAATGCAGAGAATATTTTAAAATATTTTATTTTCATTTTCGATTTTACATTTAAATGTAAATATATTAAACATATGGAAGAATATTTTTAAATCTACATCGTTTCTATTTTATTTTCTTTACACTTAGTTAATTTGGAAAGTATTGTAGAATATTTTTACTTTAAAGAATACGATAATTTATTAGTGTATCTCGTTATTTTTTATTTTTAATTCATATCAACCTTCTTTTTTCTTCTTTTAATGCTCGTGAAAAAAAATACGTGTAGATTTTATATTAGCAAAAAAAATACATGTAGATTTTATATTATGCTAATATAAAATACGTGTAGATTTTATAAAATAAAATAGATTTTATATTAGCAAAAAAAATATGGAAGAAAAAAGAGTTTATATTACATCTCATTATGTAAAAAGATTTTATAAAATAAAATATGGAAAAATCATTATGAGATGTAATATAAAAAAATACGGAAGAAAAAAGATTTTACATTACATCTCATTAATATAGATTTAAATGTAAAATCTAGATTTAAAATATATTATGCTAATAAAAAATCTATTTTATAAAATCCTCCATCAAAAAAAAAATATTTATATTAATAAATGAGTATCCATTCCACAAATAGATGATTATGTGAGATGTTGTGCTTGGAAAGGTTGTACCAAAGTATTAAGAAATTGTAAATTAAGTAATTGGCTTTAATTAGTTGTACCTTGTGCTTAAAATGTTGTAATTAAGAGTTTTTTATGTCGTTTTTATAATATAATATATATTATATATATATATATATATGAAAATTTGGAACTTATGAAACATTACTAGTTTATAATTTACCAAACATAATTATTTCAGTAAACTTAAAAAAGAGTGAATTACACCGTTAGTTCATATGCTATGCTTCGTTTTCAGTTTTGGTCCCTAAACGCATTAATTACACCAATCATCCTCAATTTATGTTTCACATAACATATTTCTCCATCGAGTTAACACTCTTAACTTGAGGTCCATTAAGTCCCTTTACATGAGGGGTAACTTAGTCTTTTTAGCTATCCTTATCTCTTATAAAAAGAGAGAATTACACTTTTGGTCCTAACGTTTGTCGATTTCTTTGAAAGTGGGACTTCTACTTCAATAAGTCAAGTTGTAGTCCCTGAATTATAGATTTTGCTTTGAAAGTAGGACATGACCATTAACTCCATCTATTTTCATCGTTAGTGCCAAGGGTATTTTCGTCCGATCACTTTTTCTGTCTAATTTTGCAATTCCTTTTATTTTTCCTTCTTTTTTGTAAAAAACATGAAATTATAGGGGCCAACTTGTAATATATATATATATATATATATATATATATATATATATATATATATATATATATATATACACACACACATAACAATTTCATCTCTGGCCATAACCATAGGACATCTCACCATCCCTGTGGTCAACTTGAGAAACATGATGCCCTTCGAGCTCTACCACACTCCCTATGTGTGTGTGTATATATATAGGGGAGCGATCAATTGGAAACCAGTATTACATTGGAAACTTTGGAAACCGAAATCAACCAATAAGTGAATTTCTTTTTTTTATTTTTATTTTTAATTGAAAATGTTATTTTTGTCTTTTACATTATTTCATAATATATATGATAACTGTTATTATTATTATATTAATAATTATTTAATTTTAATTTACCTTATATATGGTAATAATAATCATTGATTAATTTAAAAATGAGATATTTAATTTAGGTAAATTATTTAATTTTAATTTAGCTTATATATGGTAATAATGAAACAATAATGCTAACACGATGAACCTGATGAATCTATTTTCATATACGGATATGCAACTGAACAGATAATGAAACAAAAATGAGAAGTTAACAAAAATGGCACAAATTCATCATGTTTCATTATGAAACAATAATGCTAACACGATGAACCTGATGAATCTATTTTTATTATGAAACAATAATGCTAACACGATGAACCTGATGAAATCTGTAATCCAATGAAATCTGTAATCCAATAAAATTTGTAATCCACAAATTCATTATGTTTCATCACAATATTAGATTGCGTGAGAAATTTTATAATAAAATGAAATTAAAAAAATATTTTCTTACATTTTAAAAGAAAAATAATTTTTTTGATGAAAAGACAAATGTTTCACGTTTTCATAGTAAAAAAAATAACAAAATTTAGATTGCGTGGGAAATTTTATTTTGGTTTCAAGTATTTAAATAAAATAAACATTTCTTGCCATATTTGAGACACAAAATCAAAAGACATATTTACCCTTTTCATCTATTATTTTTATTTATTATTAATAAATTAATTAATTTACTACCATATATAATTCAAATGAATCTTAACCATTGATTATAAAGATCAATGGCTGAAATTTGGTTTCCAAAGTTTCCAATGAAACTTGGTTTTCAATTGATACCACCCCTATATATATATATATATATATATATATATATATATATATATATATATATATATATATATATATATATTTACACAAGGGGAATGGTGAAGAAGGGGTATGGTGGTGGGGGAGGAAAATGGTGAAGGAGGCTGGGGTGGCGATGAGATGAAGGGGGAAGGGACGTCGGAGAGATGTCCGGTGGTCATGACCGGAGGTGACAATGGAGAAGGGACGATGGTCCTTGTGTAATTGTGTTACACACACAAACGAACACACAATACACACACACACACACACACACACATATATATATATATATATATATATATATAATATTATACTTGATTACAAGTTGGCCCATATAACTTCTTGTTTTTAAAAAAAAAGGAAAAACAAAAAGAATTGTAAAATTAGACAGAAAAAGTGGTCAGACAAAAATACCCTTGGCACTAACGATGAAAATAGATGGAGTTAGTGGTCAGATCCCACTTTCAAAGCAAAATCTAAACCTCAGGGACTACAACTAGACTTATTGAAGTACATGTCCCACTTTCAAAGAAATCGACAAACGTTAGGGACCAAAAGTGTAATTCTCTCCTTATAAAAATAAAAAATAAATTAACATTCTATGTTTTATTAATAATATATATAAATCAAAAATTAGTCTTATCACATCCATTCCGATAAAATCAACAAATTTTACCTGAAAAGGTAAATATAAATAATGACTTTTACCTGATAAATGTATAACCAGTTTGATATTTAATAAACAATCCATTGGTTCTCATATTTGAATCAATATTGGTAGTGTTAACCATAAGGGTTGTGGCGTACTGGTTAAGGCTTACACAACAATTGTGGCTACTGAGATTTAATCAGGGCTGATGTCTTACTCTCACAATTTACCAAGGGATTAGTCTAGGCATAGTCTAAGATACTCTTAAAAAAAATAAAAAAATATTGGTAGTGTTTTGAATGAAGATTGGTTGGATCTGGTGCAAGCATTTACTTTAAAATTGGTACAAGTTTGCTTGCTTTACAGCTGCTGATACCAAGCCACAGGACAAGGATTAAAATGTGTAAGGTGCTGGTTGTTGTCCACCACCAGCAACACCCAAGAAGTTGCCGTACCCCCCCCCCCCCCCCCCCCCCCCCCCCCCCCAAAACTCAACTCAACTCACAGCAAGGTGGGGAGATTGCATTGCCATAACTAAAGAAATCTTGTCAGTATTTGAGGTATGCAAAGGGGAACAAGTAAATAAATAAAAGATAACAGATGACCCAGTTTTTTTCAGAGGTTAAACTTAAAGTTCATGTTTCAACATAATTATTATGTTGAGGTATATGAATCATTTACTGTATATACTTAAAAAAAAGTAAGTAAATAAAAGTTAGAAATTAAATAAAAGCATAAAACCGTACGTGGTTTGATTTATTCGATCTATATATGTATATATTGTGCGAGTAAAACGGTTTTGCTATATCAAGAAATCGAGTATAAAGCGGCATCTATGATTTACAAAGGAGAGAGACGTGACTGTAGCCTGTAGGTAAATCGGACCTATAAAGGTCTGATAGAGACCGATTCGAGATGGTCAATCTCCAAGAAAGCCGAAGCTCGAGAGAAGAAGTTTTGGAACAATTTTCTGCTTAGTTTTTCATAATGAAACAAAGTACAATATTTATAGGAAATAAACTCTAAACTAATCCACTCCTAAACTAACCCACTACTTCCTAAGCCACAATTAAGGAAAATACATGCCCATGACTCCTATTTAGGAGGCCACATTTTTACAATTAAAATAAATAAATAAAAACACACAATAACTTAATTAATTAGTAACTCCAGGTCTGTATCAAGGTCCCAGCAGGGTCCTACTCGTTAAATCGATTTTCACAAATAGAATTTTTTGTTGAGGTATGAAAGGTGGACTCGTTAAACTTTGAGAAGTGGTCTGGGACATTTAAAAGTACAAGGGACATCAACCAAAAAACGGAAAAAGTAATTTTCTTTGAGGTAACCGTAGGTTTCCGGGCCGGTTTACGCGCACCGACTAATCCCATCGGCGACCACGAATGGCCAGGAGTAATCGCACGTGAACCTCCATGGCCCAAGGACTTTGACAGCGCTTGGATTTGAACCAAAAAACTTAAACGTTTCTAGAGGTGGTGGAATTCGGCTAAAAACACATCGGACGACTTTGCGGATATTTGGTCTACCTTAGAGATGCACCCGTCGTAAAAATTTGAGTCGTGAGCTAAATCTTCAAGACCTCGTAATGGATTGAGAGGCCCATAATCTTGCATTCTCGAAGAACAAATCTTATTTTTTTTAGTTAGAAAAGGTTGCTTAAAAAATTATCCGGTTGTTTTCCTTAGTCTTGATTACATACATAGAAACGTGTCAACTTGATCTATAAATGAAAGATCATGTGAGAAGAAAGTTAAGGTGAGATGGTAAGGGATCTGGACCTTTGATCACTTTTAATTTCAAACCCACTAATGAATCATGTTTGATACGGGAATTGATCTGGTGCATCTCATCTTAATCATGAAGATCTCTTTTTACCCTTTTCACCATAAGATTTTATTCTCACCGAAACCTAACACTTGATCCATATTACTATAAATGAAACTTTTTACAAGGTTTAATTTTTTTATGATGATTTTTATACTTCAATGACCAAATTATAAATTAGCACACTTGATTTATATATCTTTTGTGATCAGCACTTTCAATTACAAAAAAGTAATATAAAATAAAACCAAACCAATCCTATAAATTTAATATAAACGGTGTCTAAAAATAGTAAGCCTGTTTGGTTGGTTTTCCATTAAATCTCATATGAACAAAGCTATATGTAGAGATTGGAAGATTTTTGTTCGGGAGAGTTTTTTCTTTTATAAAAGAAACATGTTTTTTAACTTGGAAAGACAAGTTTGAAAAAAACTTGGCTTTCTGCTAAGCTCTCTTAAAAAAACTTACTAAATGAGTCATTTTCTATATCATTAACCAATGATCAAACAGTAATGTATAACTGATCAAATAAAAATATAAAATGTAAAGTCTCATTAAACAAATAGGCCGTAAGGACATATGTAGACCGTTTTCATGAACACCACATACATGTGAAAAGCAAATAAGTTGAAGTTCAAATAAATTTTTTTTAATTGAATCCAAATAAATGTTTAGTTAATGAAGTTTAATATTGCAGCACATTGATTGTAGCCAGCAGCATCTGTTTAGACAAGTTTCAAACTCTGTATTCGTCGCCGGAACCTTCGCCGGAGACTGATCGTTCAAGTATTACACGGTCGATATTCGATCAAATATTCCGGTGGCCGGAGCCTTGCCGATTGATCTCTCGCAGCGACCAATTTTTCAACACCAATCAGGTACCATTCCGTCCCCAATTTGTCTGTTTCTACCTTCGTGATTTCCTTTCTTTCAACGGTTCGAAGGTATTCAAATTAACGAGATTAGATCCATTAGGATTTAGGGCAAGGATTCATCATCAATAGACAAGCGAATTAACACTACAGAGAGATGCAAACCCTAGGGCATAATTGGACAATTTTGGAGCGAGATTTTTAGAAATCGAGCACATGGAAGTCGCTGATTAGGACCTAGGTAAGGTGGATCTTGTCATTATCTTCCCACAGAAGCCTGTAAAACAACAATGGCGTTAGGGAAATTACTTTAGATGCTGTCAGTTTCACAGTTCATTAGAAACAGCAATTGTTTCAGTAATCTTGTCCTCAATCAGCGTTTAATTGCTCAATATTTTGCATTGGGATGCTCACTATCTTCATCGTAATATGTTCTGTTCTTGTTTCAATTAACGAGCTGTTTCATCGGTCCCAAAATAAACGAGCACTTTGCCCAAATCATATCGAAGTTAGGATTATGGCCGTTGACCTCCATTTGTTAATATTTTCATGCATTGCATTGTTTGTTACCAGAATCTGGTTGTGCACTGTATTGTAGTAAATTTCTTTTTTTACCTGTTTGGGGATTGACAACAGAATAATAAAGAATTTTGGAACAAAATAAGATATCTATATCTATACTATATCTATACTATATTATAAAGGTGACATAAAAAACTCTTAAAAACAAGTTTTAAAGCTCAATGTACCGCTATTTAATGTTAATTACTTAAAAAACAACCATAAAAGCTGTATGTACTACATTTAATGCTATTAATTAATTTTCAATCATTATCTCTAACCATTTTAACTCCCCTAAAATCATTTCTCACTTTAACTCCCCTAAAATAACTCTCAGCATATTTTAGATATAAAAAATCTAAAATATAATTAAAAAATCTTACAGAATATTTTATAAAAAAATTATATTATTAAACCAAAATAAATTACATTATATTATTAAGTCTAAATTAAACAAATTTATATAAAAAAATCATTATCACTCTCTCACAACCATCCAAAATCGTAATGTAAATCGACAAAAAACAGAAAATAAAATGAAACATTAAAATCGTGATGTATCTAGCTGCATTGCGCGAGTACACTTCTAGTTATAAAGTATGGATAAAAAACTCTTAAAAACAACTCATTAAGCTATATGTACCGTTATTTAAAGCTAACTATTTAAAATCTCTTAAAAACAACTAATAAAGCTCAACGTACTACTTTTAATTCTATTTATTAACTTTCAATTCTTATATCTAACCACTTTAACTCCCTAAATTCACTTCCCACTCCAACTCCCCTAAAATCACTCACCGCATAACTAAATACAGGATAAAAATTAAATTTTAAATATAAAAGATCTAAAATATAATCAAGACAATCTAACAGAATATTTAATGTTTATTTTATAAAAAAAAACATTATATTATTAAACTATTAAATTACATTATTATTAAACTATCGAATAAACTCTTAAAAACAAGTTTTTATGCATCAAATACTGTTTATTGATACACATTACTTAAAATTCAAAATTATAAGTCATGATGCATGAGTACAAATTTCTAAAGCTATATGTTTGAATTCATAACTAACTGATAAACATAATCAAAACAAAAGAATAAACATCTCAATTTTAATATAAAGAATTTAACATATAATAAGATAATCATTGAATTCTAACAAAATACTTAATTTTTTTTTATAAAAAACATTATATTATTAAGTCTAAATTAAACAAATTTATAAAAAAAAAATCATTATCACTCTCTCAAAACCATCCAAAATTGTATTGTAAATCGATAAAAAAACAAAAAATAAAAGGAAACATTAAATTCGTGATGTATCTCACTGCATTGCACGAGTACACTTCTAGTGTATATATAATACTTCAATCGTTTAGGGTTTAGACATGTGTAATTATTGCACATTTTTGTTATCAAATAACATCTTTACCCTTATTTAATTTTTCTCTCTTCACAACTCTTATTCGTATATATTTGTGCATTAATTAAAGGTAAATGTGATAATTTAGTTATCTACTTTTTGAAAATGAACACTTATTTTGGGACAAACATAAGTAAAAATGTGGACACTTATTTTGGGATGGAGGGAGTAACTAACAGTTTAAAATGTATTTATTTATTTTTTCGGAAAATTGGCAAGATAGTTGATCCAGAAACATGCCAATCTTTTTGGAGGTCTTGCTACATGTAAAGATTTTGATTACATTGTATAACAAAAAAATGCAACACAAAATAAACTAATTGAAGGGGTTTGGAAGTTGGAACGCAACCAAGGTAGGTGGCTTATTGATATTGGTCACCAACCAAAACAGAACCCATGTGAGAATAAGTTGATGTTGGTCACCAACAATTGTAAATTATTGGATTCTAGGATGAACTTAGGACGCATTTGGTTTACGGGATTGGAATGGATTTGGAGGGATTTGGATTTCAAATCCATTCCAATCCTGCGTTTGGTTTGCAGGAAAGAATTTCGTTGACCGGATTTCAAATCCGTTGACCATTTTAAAATCCCTCATTTGATGGATTTAGAAATCCTTGGCATTGGGTCTGGATTTGAAATCCAAATCGAATGGATTCTAAAGCGTGATCCATACTTCAAATTGTATCGATCCAAATTCGACGTTGTAACAGCCCAACTCTCAATACAAGAGATAGAACCAACTATACTAGATAATAAAGCCAAATGACACAATACAACACCAAAATACGAGGTTTTCGGAAGACAATCTAGTACACAACTGAGAATACACTGATAAGAATCTACAATGGATGACCTCTAAATCAGCTCCAGTTCGCATATTCTCTTAAAACGTAACTGCTCATTCTACTGCCACTCTATACCTGAAAAGGGTTTTAGATTTGAAAAGAGCGAGGGTTAGACCGAAAGGTCTAGTGAGCCCCCTCTTATAACAGTTCTTAACTCGTCAAACAAACAATCAAGAATTTATCATGAAATAAACCATTTTCAGCTTCAAGGAAAAACCTTTAACTTTCAGTAAACTTCTCCGCTCACACTACCGCCACCCTAAGGTGACAGCGTGTCTGTGACTCACACTGCCTTAGATGGGACACACCTCCCATATAGCATAAACGGGACACACCCCCCGGTATGAGCACAAGCGGGCCACACACCCCGACTTTGAGCCTTCTCACTTAGGACCATGTATGCATACATTTCCATTTTGTCAACAATAAGGAAAACATCTTTAGCATTTAAATAAACTCGCAAGTAAGTACTGAAGCAACATCAATTCAAAGCTTGCATATAATTTTCATAATGCTCATGCCATCATATATAAATCAAGTTTAAAATACAACTTTCGCATGCTTTCGTTAACAAAAGGATTTAGTTCAGAAAACTCACCTGTCGTCCTCAACTTAGATCTTGCGTCTACCCGAATAAACCGATTTGAAACCTATAAGGAAACATAAACGGGTGAACTCTCCGTTCAACTATTTTATAAGAGTTGACCTAACTCGTAATTCCAACGACTTCTATTCTTGCAACTTTTCCTACTAATTTATTACTAAGACTGATTAATAAATAACTTATTATCATTAAGGCCCAACTACCTTAATTAGAAACAACTATGGGGGAGTGGGCTTCGGCCCACATAAGGAATCCAAGGATTGGACTCGATTCACAGCAGCCGACCGGGACAACCAAGCGCTGCCCGAAACTGAGCCAGACGCCGACCGGAGCTGTACCAGGCGCCGACCGAAGTCCCATGCGCTGACCGGGGCTGCTCCAGGCGCCGACCGAAGTCGATCATGCGCCGACCGGCTTCACCCACCCCGGTCATCCTCCTCTCGACCGGACCTCACACATACCGGTCATCCACTCCTCGACCGAACCTCACTCATACCGGTCACCCACTTCACGACCGGATCTCACTCATACCGGTCACCCACTCCTCGACCGGATCATCCATCGACCGGGGCCTTTGGCTGACCGGTGTTCTCATCGACCGGGGGCGATTCTGGGTTATCGAACCCACCCCTTCCATCGATTTCAATCCCAAAAACACAACAACAACTTCTAAACTCAACCAATAATATTCAATACTTATCTTAACCAAACATTCAATACTATTTAGCAAAAGAGGAGAAGATTTAGGAGACGACGGTTCAAAACATCCCGATCCTCAACTTACATACAGACCCAGTCGACACTTATAATCAAAAGATAATTCATCAAAGGAGAATTAGATTGAACTTTACCTTAGAAATCAATCACACACCCTTGAGCTCTTTGATCCTCTTCTCTTCTCCAAATCGCCTCTATTCCTCCTCTTCTCTGCTTCTTTCCAGCCGTCAACAATTACAAAAGCCCAAAAACCCTATGCTACCATATCATATACCACATATTTACACTTAGCCCCTTAGAGTTTAAAATTTTTCCATATCCACCTAACTTGAAATTTATTAAATTGGACCAGTTATTACAGACGTCTACCAATAAAAATAAATCATTTATAGAACAAACAAATAATAATAAAAAAAACTCAATCCAAATCCAAATCCTAGAAACCAAGCATGACTTGTAAAGGATTTGAAATCCATTCCAAATCCTATAAACCAAACACATGAAGGGATTTCAAATCCCCCCAAATCCAAATCCCTCATTGAAATCCAATCCATTCCATTCCATTCCAATCCCGCAAACCAAACGCGCCATTAGAGGTTGAGAGTTGTGGTTCCATAATTCCATTGAAGTGTTATTCAACATCGACTTTGGATGTGTTGGTAAAACTGCGGATGTTAGTAGTTGCTTGAGAAGCATCCTTGTGTAGGAATGTAGAAAAATCTATGGGAAGTGTGGAGGATAAAAGATGCAAAGGACTTTGGTCTTGCATTAATTCAAGCTATTGAGAGCTTAGAGATAGGAAAATGTAAGAGGTTTAGAATCGAATTCACACCAACCACCAACAAATTTGATATGAGAGCACTTACAAACCTCATAATTGGTTGTGGAAGAGGTAGGAATGGCAGCAGGTTGGTTTCGGGGCGGTTTTAGGGTTCCCGTCCCCGAAACCGATAAGCATCCCCATCCTTATAATTGTACTGATCCCCGTCGGGAATTCCCATCGGGTCCCCACGGTTTCCCCGATCCCCGTTGGGGAATCCGTTAAGAAAAAAATTCACCGTTACCCGCTGGTTTTCCCGAATCCGAACCAAACCCGGATCGAAACGAAGAAAACACAAGTTTCTCAAATATAAATTAAATGAGTAGCTACTTCAGAATAAATCATGACACACACATACACATATACATACATACATATATATATATATAGTGTTTGGTTCATTTGAGAAATGGTAAATATATGAGAAATAGAGAAGTAATCATAGCCATTCATATGGTCAAGATTGGATTTGACTAATCAAATAGTGTTGCTTTGACCGGTCAAAAGTTACGGCTTTGACTGGTCAAAAATTGCGGCTATCCCAAAAATAGAAGGACAATTTCGTAAATTTTACAAAACACACGGGCTGTGTTCATATATGAACATGTATAATTCACATATGAACTATATGTTCATATATGAACCAGTGCAATTCACAACTGAACTCTTTTAACTGATTCATATATGAACCTTTGTGATTCATATATGAATCTGTATGAATCACAAAGATTCATATATGAACCTTTGTGAATCACAAAGATTGTTGATCTAAACTCTCTCAGTGATTTGATAACGACCCTCTTCTATACTTAGTGAAAATTACGTTTTAATATGTATTAGTGTTTCACCATCAGCGATCAGACTGAGCCTGTTCAGTTATCGCTGATAGTCTTTCTTATAAACATTTCTATGTATTAGTGTTTCACTATCAGTGATTAGGCTGAGTCTGTTCAGTTATCACTGATAGTTTCTGATGTAAACAGTAACGTAATCTCTGAAGACAAGTCTCGCATCAACATATGTTCATAGCTGAATCAAAGACGAAGTTGCTGAACAAAGAGAAGTCTACTAGTGATCTGATGCGGATATCAGTGAAGCAAAGACAACTCTACATATACGCGAAGGAACATGAGGAAAAGCTTCAGCGATAGCTGAACCTCTTTATCTCTGAAAGAAGAGATATTCAGCGATCAAAAGATCACAAAGCTTATGTCTCAAGTTTCCTTTTGTCTATCCTTGCACAAACTAGTACTGTGTGTCAGAACGGACATGTCTCTGCCACCATACGTACAACAACTCTGTCAACTACACTGTTCATGACCCGGCCGAAAGCATGTCTCCCAAAAGTCAGACTCCCAAAGCCAATCTGTGAACGCCACGTGTAAAGTGCCCTGCCATGCATTTAATGCATAGGGTATAAATAGGAAGTTCACCCCTCCATCTGTGGGTGTGCTCAATCCTTGAACCCCATATAGAAACCCTTTTTTTCTATATCTCTTAATCTCCCATTCTCTGAATTTCTTGTGCAATCATCTTAGTGTTTCTTAAGTTTGTTTAGATTAAGTCTGTCTTAATCTTATTCCACAACAAACTTGTAAATTGTATTTTGATTTATCAATAAACAATTTATTAAACTTTAATTTCTGTGTTTGTATTCAACCCCCCCTTCTACAAACTTGTTAAGCACCTTCGGGACCAACAAAGATTCATATATGAATCAGTTGAACTAATTAACAGATTCATATATGAATCTTTGTGATTCATACAGATTCATATATGAACTCATCCCGTGTATTTTATGAAATTACCCCTCTACCTTCTATGGACCACACAAGGAATTATCCGGTGCTTCGCGGTCAAAGCCGCAAATGTTGACCAGATGAATGGCTAAGATTACTTCTCTATTTCTCATATATTTACCATTTCTCAAATGAACCTCTCCCTATATATATATATATATAAGTTGTAGCCCAAAAGAATTTTGAAGTTTAAAATATGTATATATATATATATATATATATATATATAAAATATATTATAGGGGAGGGATCAATTGGAAACCAATATTACATTGGAAACTTTGGAAACCGAAATTAACCAATCATTGAATTTCCTTTTTTTATTTTTAATTGATAAAGTTATTTTAGTCTTTTACATAATTTCATAATATATATGGTAAGTGTTATTATTATTATAATATTAATTATTTAATTTTAATGTATTTTATATATGGTAATATTGATCCTTTATTAATTTAAACATGAAACATTTAATTTAGGTAAACACAAATTGATTCATACGCAAGCTACAAATCAAGTTATTTTTTCTGATTCTTATGAATCAGTGATTGATTCATCCAATGAATGAAAGTTTATATTCATATGAAATCTTTAATATTACCTCCAGACACAAAATATTAATATAGTGAAACATAATGAATTTGATATAGTAAAACAAAATATTAATATAGTGAATTCTGATGAAACATAAAATGTTAATATAATAAAACCTGATGAAACATATTTGATATAGTGAAACATAATGGAAAGATAATGAAACAAAATATTAATATAGTGAAACCTGATATAGTGAAACAAAATATTAATATAGTGAAACTTGATGAAACATATTTGATATAGTGAAACATAATGGAAAGGTAATGAAACAATAATGATAATGAAACTTAATTGGGTTTTTACATATTGCATATTGATGAACAGGTAATAAAAAAGTAGCCTTGATATATTATTGTTATCTTTTATTAATAAATTAATTAATTTATTACCATATATAATTATTATCTTTTATTAATAAATTAATTAATTTATTACCATATTTCATCTTTGTTGCCAAATTTGAAACACAAAAGAAAAAGACACATTTACCATTTTGACATATTATTATTATCTTTTATTAATAAATTAATTAATTTATTACTATATTTTCATCTTTGTTGCCAAATTTGAAACACAAAAGAAAAAGACACATTTACCCTTTTGACATATTATTATTATCCTTTATTAATAAATGAGTAAACTATGATTTTCGTCCTCGTGGTTTGTTATCTATAACTAATTTCGTCCCTGGTCTTTGAAAACTGCTTTTTTTGTCCTTATGGTTTTCATTTCGTTTCTATTTTCGTCCCTGGACCTAACAACGTCAGAAAAATTCTATTAAATTAGGGGTAGTTTTGTCTATTTACATTTAAATTTATTTCTACTAAAAATTTAAAGGTATAATATATACACCCAAATATGTACAATATCAATATCAAACATAAGAGATAACCCCCACCCCCACCCTTTTCGGCCTTGCCTCTTACTCGCCTTCTTCCTCCATCTCCGGTGAACATCACCACCACTCCAGCTGCCTGTAGCCAAGCAATCTCCACCGTCAACTCGCCTTCTTCTTTCATCTCCGGTGAACATCACCACCACTTCAGCCGCCTGTAGCTAATCAATCTCCACAGTCTACTTGCCTTCTTCCTCTATCTCCGGTGAACATCACCACCACTCCAACCGCCTGTAGGCAAGCAATCTCCACCGTCCCTGCCAACAAGCGTTGTTATCGATTCGGTTTGTTTCATATTCATTGTTACCGAATGTCTCTTGTGGCTGTGGAAATAGGGTTTTGGGGGTCGGATTGAGATGATAACTAATCGATTAACAACAGTGCCACCCCACCACCACAATGTTCTAACTAATTGGTTAACTGGCGTTAACACGAAAGCAACTATCTCAACCCATTATTTCCCTCCCCCTGCTCTAACCTCTATGATCTCGATGTTCAACCCTTTTCTCGATTTTATGTTTGGTTTTTGTTATCGATGTTCAACCCTCCCGGTATCCCCTCACCCCTGATAAACTACCAAATTACAATATCTCCTCTTTTAGTTCTTATATATACTTCCAGATTCTATTTGAAAATTGCAATGTTAAAGTTCTGGGTTTTTTTATTTTGCAGGGACGTTAGTATAATGAAGGTGTTCTTGATGCAGATTTTGACACTGGTGATGATAGGGGAAGGTTTTCTGATGATTACAGTGATGCAACAAGGTCGAGAGAAGGAATTTGGGTAAGGAGAACAA
This sequence comes from Arctium minus, assembly GCA_954870635.1. NCBI lineage: Eukaryota > Viridiplantae > Streptophyta > Magnoliopsida > Asterales > Asteraceae > Arctium > Arctium minus. Next base: position 48,076,513 of record OX941096.1, read on the forward strand.
TAAGTTCCTCTGAAAATCTAGGGATTAAAGTTTACGGATCAGGTAATTGGAAAAGGCTATTGAGAACAAACCAAACCAGTTACCCCTACATTAGTATAGATTTTAAGTTTTTCCTGTTTTTCAAATGTTCTTTGTAGAAATTAAAATGCCCAACTTTATGAATCAAATATTTCTTAATTTTTTTGGCTGAATGTTCTTAATTTGTGCTTTCTTTGTTTTCTTGAATTTGACTTATAACCTCTCAAGATTGGAGTTAACCTTTTTTTACTGATCACAGATCCTTTCGTTTTTTGGTTGAATGTTCTTAATTTGTGGTTTGTTTGATTTCTCAATTTCAGATTAAAGTGAAATAATCTCAGATTCAGGTTGTGATAAAGGGATGGTTTCTTTTAATTTTTAATGGAATAGCTTACATGGATTTTGTTATTAGCAGTCAATTCTAAAATTATAAATAGAAAATCAGATGGAATGGTAAAAAGACAAAAATGTCCTTCAATTAATAGATTTATTTTAACAGAGTTAGGTCTAAGGACGAAAATAGAAGTGAAATGGAAACCACAAGGACGAAAAAAGCATTTTTTAAAAACCAGGGACGAAAGTAGCTATAGATAACAAACCACAGGGATGAAAATCGTAGTTTACTCTTAATAAATTAATTTATTTACTACCATATATAATTCAAATGAATATTGACCATTGATTAAAAAGATCAATGGTTGAAATTTGGTTTCCAAAGTTTTCAATAAAATTTGGTTTCCAATTGAAACCACCCCATATATTATATATGTATATATATATCGGGCCGGGCCGGTGAGGATGGTCCCTGTCCCCGTCCTCGATACCATCTCCGATCCCCACCCCGTCCCCATTAAGAAGTCCCCAAACCCAACCCAAAATGTTTGGTTTTTGGTTTTCACCGTCGATTTCAGTATTTTTTGCCATCCCTAGGAAGAGGTGAGAAAAACCATGAATTGGTTAAGAGTATCCAGAAGCATGAGGTGAGAGAAACCTCATAACCAATTTTGCTATGACTTTCAGTTTCTAATTACTTTAAGCTAATTTTGCTAATTAAATAAATTAGTTACCAACTTTGCAGCATCTTTGAGTATGTATGATTATCTATACTACTATATAAAAATTCTAAAACAGTTATATTTACAATGTTTTGAAAGCCATTTTTTTCTCCCCACGTTTCATTTACAATTACTTATTTAATTAATTTATATCTGTAACACCCTAAAAATAGGGATAACAAAAATCCTAAAACGGACATGCGGTATTTAAAATTGCCAAAGCAAGAGCCTCCCAACAATGGGAAAATACACCACCCTGTTTAAATACAGTCGTAAATAAACGGACAATAAATAACCATCAACTAATCTAATTCCCATAACTAGAAAAGAGATTACAAATAAGGGAGTCATTTATAGACCCAAAGGTTCTCCTACCAAAAGTAAGTCCAATTGCAATATTTCCAAATCTCTCACCCAAGCACTATGCCCGCTTAGAACCGGTGCCGCTAAGACCTGAGATACACATCGACACCAAACAAGTGTTAGGCCAGAAAGCCTAGTGAGTTGAACAATAAATAGCATGGTAGAACATATACAATTCTTATCTGCAGTTAACCAATTTTCCACATGTATGGAGTCAACGGGGGAGACCCATAGCACCAATCAATTCCACCCCAAAGTCGATGTACCTTGATTCCCTCCGGAAGTTCCACCTTATCCGAGAGGCGCATCCCAAAGGCACGGCACACCCGAAAATTCCACCTTATCCGAGTGGCGGAGGTCTAAGCACATACCATCACGGTGGTGCCTCCGACTACATCCTCCTTGTGTCCTTGACTTGGTTCGTCCAACATAAAGCATATAGGAGGTCCTTAGGTATATTTCAACCAAATATATTCCGGTACCAACCACGGGTACGATAACACCCTCCTAATAGCATGAGTCTAACATAAGACTTAAATATCTACATAACCACGTAGTAGATACAATAACACCAAGTGTGTATTCCAAATGGAAATCATCATGTTATACCAAACATATATTCCATAATCATGTCAAATACCCATTGTGGGCACACATATGTAAATTTCCCAAATAATAACACCACATAGAGTAAATCATGGTCTGATACTTAATTTACACATATCTCACATAATCTCATGGAACTACCATCAAATACATAAGCCCGTAAGGATGACCATTTTGAGCAATATGTGATAATAACAACAATTAGGCAAATATGATGTGTATCCAGTTTTAACAAAAGTTTAGTAAACTCACCTTGCTAGATTTAAGCTAAATCTAGTATTTACCCACTTATATCCTTCCTTGAAGAAACTTGGTCCTTCAAACCAAATCTTCCAAAAAATCTAGATTCACAAGGTTCCAACCATAAATATACATTATCTACCATAAATAATTGATTCCCAAACACTTAATTAACGAGATCTCTATTTTGGGCAAAACCCTAATTTTGACCCAAAACTTCCAACAAAGATCTAAACCGAAATCTAGAGAAATCAAGTACTAGAAAACCATCAATGAAGCTTTTATAACTTATTCCATGGTTTAGAAATGGTTAGAATGACTTACAAGTAGGTTTATTGGAAAACCTCCAAATTTGGCCAACAATGGTGAAGAACACTTGGAGAAGATGAAGACGAGGTTGGTGATGAAGCTTCTAAACCGAAACCTTGGGTGAAGATCCTCACTCTAGCAACAAATGGTGATGATTTGGTGTTTGGTAGGAGTTTAGATGAGGTAGGTTGAGAGGAAGGGTTTGAGAGAATGTATGGAATGAAGGATATGAGAAATGAGAAATAATTTGGGGAAAACTCATTTAATGTCCGCACTGAGCCTCTGCACCATGCGCACGACCCGTGCGTTTTTAATGAAGGCTGGCGCACGGGTCGTGCGCCACTCCCAGAAGCACATCAAGCTTCTTCTCAAATGGTTAAATCCCGTTTTGGTCATAACTTCTTCGATATAGCTCCGTTTTCGCTACAGAAAGAACCGTTGGACTCGCAATTGAATCCTTTATCCATCAAGACTATAAAATCAAATATCTTATTTTTTTCTTAATATATCGGTTTCTGTATAAACTTGAAATGATACCTTTCGAAAATCGGGGTGTTACAATATCCCTTGTTTTTTCATTTTTCATTTTACACCATTATCATATTAACACAAATAATCGTATATGAACAAAAATGCAATGAAAAAATGCGTTTCTTTTTTTTTTACAAATTATTAGGGGTGTTCGTGGTGCAGTTTGGGGCAAAACCGCAAACCGCACCGCATATGCGGTTTGGGCATTTTTTCAAACCGCAAATCGCACCGCATATACCTCAAACCGCACCGTAAAATGTTGTGCTGTGTGGTGCGGTTTAGACCTTACGCACTTTACACCTACAATTCAATAATTATAAGATAAAAACTTCATTTTAAAATCAACAATAACGTGATCGTAGTCCAAAAAATAAAAATATTCAATACGTCCTATTCCTAAATACATATTATATAAATATTGCAATTATTCTGTATATATATATATATATATATATATATATATAATGTGTGGTGCGGTGCGGTTTAAACCGCGGTTTGATAACTCAAAATCGCAAACCGCACCGCATAGTGCGGTTTGGTGAAAATGCAAACCGCACCGCGAAAGTTCTAAACCGCGATTTGCGGTGCGGTACGGTGTGGGCGGTTTGTGCGGTTTAGATGAACACCCCTACAAATTATACCATTATAATCGTTTTGTCAATACCTTCAAAACGAGTCAAATATCGAATATTTTTTAATTTAACCGTACTATTAAATATAATGAATATCTACGAATTAATTAGTTTTATATCTATACGTTTTATTTTTTTTCACCGTTAGCACATTAAAAATACATAATCGTAGATCAACTAAAATATATTAAATACGTTTCATTCTTATTATAAATTATATCATATTAATTTTTTCATCAATAATTTTAATATAAACTAATTATTGAATATTTTTATAGGTTTTATAATATTTTAAAATAGCATAAATGTGTAGAATTATATATACTACCTATATCTATACTATTATATTAAAATTGTAACATCCTGATTTTTATCCTAATGTAGGAAAAATATTGAACTGGGTGAATCGGTAATTGAAGAACCAAATATGAAGTATGGATATAGTGCCATATAGTCGTGACATCTGTCACAATAGCACAAATGGTACTGGAAGTGTGGTAGTCCCGGTTATAGTGTCATGCAATTGTGACATGCGTCACAATGGCACTGGCATTACCGAGTGTTTGGTCGTCCCAACAAATGTGCCATGAAATTATGGCAATGGAATGATAACTGGAATAATGGCATCAAATGTTCCAAGAGAGGGTCAAGAAATGGTTGGGTAACGGTCGGGAAAATGTTCGGGAAAGCCATCGAGAAAAAGGGCGAGGAACGGTCGAGAAAACGGGCGAAAATGGCTCTCGGTACCTTTTGGGCGAAAGTGCCAAGCTAAAGTGACACTGGCACTTTAGCCGGGCACTTTCGCATGGAAAAATTGGCCTATGGTACCATTTTGGCGAAAGTGTCAGCTAAAGTGACACTGTTACTTTCGCTTGGCACTCTCACGGTCGGGGTGCAGTGCTTAAATTCAACCCTAACTTCATTTGGTCATATCTTTCTCATTTCAACTCCGTTTATGGTGATTCAAATTGCTATGGTTTCGTATTTGAGAGATTTTCAAGGATATATTGTTAGTTTTGGTAATATCCAAGAGTATTTGGTGGTGGATTGGAAGCAAAGATCAAGAGCTTGTCATCATCACCTCCATCTTCAAGAAATTTGGGGTATTTTAGGTGTTCACCAAAACCTAAGTGGTAAGTTTATCCCCTTCTTTTCTAAACCTTAATAGGTGATGTAAATGCTTCATTGATGATCTTCTAGTGTTTGACTCCTTCAATTTCGGTTTGTAAGATTTTGGAGTTAGGTCAAAATTAGGGTTTTGGGTATAAGTTGAGGTTTTGATGTAAAATGTTAATTTCGGGAATGTTTCTATATGGTTGAATATGGTTATTTACGGTTGAAAATGTTTGGATCTAGGTTTTGGAGGTTTTGTCTTTGAGGATTCAAGTTTCGTCAAGGAAGCTCAAAGTGGGGTAAAATCTAGATTTAGCCTAAATCTAGCAAGGTGAGTTCAAGTTGATTTGTGAAAACGATGTAAGTGCCAAAATGTTCATTTTAAGATGTTTTGTGTTCTACGTGAATTTGGTAACTGCTGATCACCTGATAAGTTTTGGTTATTTTGAAATGTTTAGTTTTATAAACATGGTGAAACACCCACTTTGGGACTTTTGAGGCATTTTGATAAATAAGTCATTAAAGGAAAATGTTTTAAAAATGCACTTTTGTGTTGTTGGAAATATGCATAGTTCGTGTCATGAGATGTTTTGAAAGTATCAACACATGAGTTATTGGGTTTTGGTCATTCCCGACCTCGTGAATATTTCAGACGTTGTACTTATTTTGGTTTTGGGGAAAAGACGCATTCCAAGGATTTTGATGGGCAAATCTTAAGCACCGACAATTTTAACGAGCTATTTTACGGGTATAAGTCATTTGGTGTAAATGCTCTTTTAGTGTGTTTTGGTAGAAATGTTTAACCTTGTATTATGAGACGTTTTGAAAGGGGTTAATGGTATAAACTTGTTTTTGGGAAAATGATCCGTTTCAACTTAAGTGGTGTTGGAGTTTGGTCGTGTGCGTTTTATCGCATTATACTGCTTTTGGCAATGAGTCATTTGGTTGTTTGAGCCTGTGGCTCGGTATTTTATTATGATTGGGTTTTAGGACATTTGTCCAGTTTTGATAACTCGACTTCGAGCTTTGGTTGCGATATTGGATGAGGGACTCAACGTATGGACCTTTCGCGGTTGAAGTTGATATCCCGTGGGTGTAAGTTTAAAGCCATTGACTCTGACATCCCTTGCGCTTTGAATCATTACGTCCATTGATGGAACGATAGTTTTCCACATTGAGGCACGTTTAGGCATCAGATTGGGCTATAAGTCCTACGTGCTAAGTATTACGATATTGGATGAGGGACTCAACGTAATGACCTTTCGCGGTTAAAGTTGATATCCCGTGGGTGTACGTTTAAAGCCACTAAGCCTGACATCCCTTGCGTGTACTTCTGTTTATATGACTAGTCTTAACAACATAAAATGGGCTTACTTTGTGTACCGTCACATTTTATGGAATCGGGTCTCCCCCGTCACTGAAAAGTGTTACTTTGGGTATTGAGTTTTATTATCCTAGTTTTCGGTGACGTTTTGTATAAATGGATTTTTATCCATGATTTATGGGTTGAATATTACGCCCCACCCGTGTTTTGGGTGTTTTGGGATATAAAGTTTTATCCGCTTTTCTCCAGTTGGGAGTTTGATTTCTATTCTCATTTAGAGTGAGTTTTGGGTTTAATTTAATTTACGAAAGAACGTTATATGTTGGAATCTTGTCCCCGAAGTAGTTTGGATTTGAAAACGTTTATACTGGTGTTTCCTTGCCCAAAATGCATATTACTGGAAAAGAGTCATTTTCATGTTCAAACATATCATCTTGAAAGCTTATGATTTAAACTACATTACCTATTTTCAAAGATATCTTATTCATGTTGAAAACTCTTGAGCTCACTAGGCGTTAAGCCTAACCTTTTTATTTGTCGGCATGTGCATCAAGTTCCAGTTGGGGTTTGGTTCTAGCAGCTATGAAGAGTTGAGCCTTAGGTTTGTGCAAGTGTAAGTAGTTGGTGAAGTCTTCCACAGTTTGGAGATAGTGACTATTATTGGGTTTTAGACTTTTAGTAGAACCCGTTCTTATTGTAGATTGTATGTATAGAATAAAATGTGTGTATTGAGGTTAAATAATAAATGGTGATTGGAGATGTATCATTTATCGATGTATTTAGAAAATTTTAAATCGGTTGCTATTTCCAGAACTTAGGGTGTTACAAGTTGGTATCAGAGCATAAGTTTGAGAGATTTAGGTGATTGATTATGAATGCCTAGACTCAAACTAGTGTAATTTTAAGTGTTTGAATGTGAAATTGCACCATTAGGCACTTTAAGACTTGATGATTCGAGGTGAGTGGATCCACTAGGAACGGGAATTACGCCAAAAATGACAAGGATGATCATGTATAATACGTTCATAATAGCACCTGGCCAGTGTTATGGTGAGCCTACGAGTTACATGTGTATGCTTGAACTGCCTTGGTACGATGACCGTTGGGGTAGTGAAGAAGCTTCTGAATGAGTAACCGTTAGAAAGAGTTGATGATTTGAATATTCGACGCTTGGAATGACAGTAAGCATGGTGATAGCATTAAGTGGACCGTTTTGGGTCGGGATGAATGGATGGGTTAGAACCGTAGACCTTTGGAATCGACATTATTCGAGGAGAAATTGTAAGATGGACCTATGAAATCTTCGATGATTGCCTTAAGATGTTTGATCACCCGGATGATAATAGTGTGATGGGAAAATCGAGGAATGGGATTTTGGGATGTTAAGTGCCGACCAATCTCATGCACAAAATTTATTTCTAAAACAAGTTTGCATCAATTGTTTCTCATGTTGTCGAAGCATAAAGTGTGTTATATTATGAAGTATTGGTAAAACATTTAACACTCATCAGATTTTAAACCGTGAGCTTAAGCATGCATGGAATTGTTTTGTTGCGTGTGATTGCAAATTTATATTTAAAATCTCTCCGTCTCTGTTTTGTGTCTAACACTATTTTTGGATATTATAAAGATCCGTGTTTTAATGTCATTTGGTGTATTGAACGTAACTGTAGAACTTTTAGCCTTGACATTGGATCTCCTCCATGTATGTTAAGGTTTTAAAGGAAGAATTGTCCCCATGTTCTTGAGCCGTGTTTAATTTTATGGAGTATTGTTTTGCGACGTTTTGGACGTGTGAGTGTACTTTGATATGCGTGAGTTTTAAGTTTATTGCGTGTAAATTACGAGCTTTTTGGGTGTCGTGTCTCATGAAAGTCTTGCTAAAAATGATCATTCTATCGTACATTATGGTTTTAGAATTTTAACATTTTGACCTATTGTTGTCTTATGCTTTTTATGTTGAGAAATGAAAATTTTGACACCACTTGATTTTAGCGTTAATCAGTTTTATGAAAATTCAGTCAAGTTTTATGGCGTCTTACCTTACGATATTTTGCGTCACGTAGATAAATTTTGGAACACGCTTAATCGCATTACCGTGTACGTTAACCTATGAATTTTCATTTAACATTCAATCTCTCTTTTGAGTTTTATACAAGTGTTGATCGTTGCATACTATTCGTATTGGGTTTAAATTTTACTGTTAGTGTGAGTAAGCACATCAAAGATTTATATTGTTTCATTTAGAACTTTTGCTCAGAACATGTTTCAGTTGCTGATTTTACTGTTAGAAATTTTCCGCAATGCATTAAATGAATTATCGGTATTCATGTCGTCGTAGTTACCATTTTGGTCAAGTGTGTTTTATCTGTGCGGCTCAAAGTTTTAAACTCGATTTAAAATTTATTTACGTTCCTATCGTGTTTCTAAATTTGGGAAATAAACGGACGTAAATGGGCCTTGTTGGGGATTTTATCCTCCGACGTTTTGCGTTTTAAAAGAGAAGATTTTAAAGTTGAAATTGTGAATTTCTCTTTTGGAATGGACAAACAGTTTGTTGCACAGGTTATAATGCGGAAAATTATTTTTCATATACATAGTATAAATTGATGCATACTAGGACCATGGTAGTCCGTTTGAAAATTTTGTTGCGCATCTTTTGTTACCGTTTTTATTTACGTAAGTACTGATCAAATAAGTTTTGGAAATGGTTTTATATGCGTAGTGCTGGTGATCAATTTTGAAACCTATCGAATGAACGATAGTGTATTTTTACCGCACGATTAATTGTTATAAAACTTATGTATTTGAAAATTTTATAAATTTCAAATTGGCATATTAGTTGAAAACCTTGAACTCATTAGGTTCATAGATTTAAACCCCTGTCGTGAAAGGAGTTGTAATTAGGGAACTAAGGAGTCATTGAGAATTGAAGCGTCGGATGATCCGACTCGTGGCCAGCTTTGGAAATTGTAGATTTTGGTCTGTGAATCGGTTCACGCATGAATAGTGGAGGTAATAGATTCATGTCTTCCCAGTTAACTACGGTGTGATCTTTATACTTTGGCAAAACCTGCGGGATAAGGTCTTGTATGATTATGGGTATGGTTGGATTGGATTTGTCGGGTCGATGGTCCGTTAGATATCATGTTATACGTTGCTAGTGTATCGTCTTGATGGGTTGTGTGGTCGTTTGACGTCGTGCTACTTATGGCGGTGTGCCATCTTTATGGGTTTTCGGGAAAAAATGATATATTGTGATTCGTTTGTTAGAGATGTAAGATGGGGAATTTTAGTGTCATGGTAGGTGTCAACTTTATTTCGGCAATGCATATGTGGAATGAAATATTCGACGGTATACCTACGTTTTCAGTGTGATCTTTTGATCTTAGGCGTCAACTTGTTCTTTTGAGGTCAACGAATGTTTGGAGTGTTGGGGTACTCTCATGGGACCATAGGGAATGTTAGCTTCTAAGTGTCATCACTTAAAGGAAGTTAGATGTTGGTAACTAAGTATTGATGTGTATAATGTTTTTGGCGCGGTAAAATCTTGTTGGTGGAATGTTTGAAGTTGAGAATAGATCGGAATTGTGTGATAGCCTAATCTGGATTAACCAACTCCCTGGATAGCGCATTGGTACGTTCTTGGAAGGGAGGCTTTACCAATATCAAGGGTGAATTATTAAGAACTTTTGGAAATTCTTTGGGCTTGGTGTTGATCATTGGAGTGCGGATTTAGAATCACGTTGAGCTAGGATGAATTAGTTAATAAGAAGTTGAGATCACAAGATACCATGGAGGTAGTACGTGTCACCTAAGGTTGGGAGGCGACCGAGATCTTATGGCTAGAAAATACTCCATCAATGTTCGGTAGACTTCTCTTGTCGATGTTTAACTATTGCAAGAAAGGATCAAGTTACTTCTGGGAACCGAGGGAATCCAATAAGGGTTGTGTAGTACTGAAATGCTTTATGTATGAACTAGATTTTGAGGACGAAATCTTTTATAAGGTTGGGAGGATTGTTACATCCTGATTTTTATTCTAATGGAGGAAAAGTATTGTACTAGGTGAATCGGTAAATGAAGAGCCAAATATGAAATATGGATATAATGCCATGTAGTCGCGACATCTGTCACAATAGCACAAATGGTACTGGAAGTGTGGTAGTCCCGGTTATAGTGTAACACCCGGAAATTCTCAAAGTAAGTATTTATTTTTTAAATGCATTAAATGTACCTATGTGAGTATATGAGCCTTTGTATGCGTTTTATGATAATTGATATGTTGAAATGACGTATAATCTGACTTACCATCTTTAATTGTTCAAACCTCGTGTTAGTTATCGAAACTGGTCGAATTTTGGACCGATGCACAAGAACAAGCCTTTCAGACGCTCAAGAGGAAGTTGTGCGAAGCTCCGATCTTATCCCTACCCGAAGGATCGGAGGATTTTGTTGTGTTTAGTGACGCTTCCAAGATGGGGCTTGGGTGTGTCCTAATGCAAAGGGGGAAAGTAATAGCCTACGCGTCGCAGCAATTAAAGAATCATGAGAAGAACTATCTGACTCATGATTTGGAGTTGGCGGCGGTAGTTTTCGCGTTAAAGTTGTGGCGACACTACTTGTATGGGACCAAGTGTACTCTTTTCACGGATCACAAGAGCCTCAAGTACATCTTCGACCAAAAGGAATTCAACATGCGACAAAGGAGATGGTTAGAGCTTTTGAAGGATTACGATTGCGATTTAATCTATCATCCCGGTAAGGCCAACGTGGTGGCGGATGCGTTGAGTCGAAGGAGTCATGATGGAGGTGTCAAAATGTCCCTTACCAGAATCGATGTGGTGTCGAGTTTGTTGGAGAGTATAAGAACGAGCCAAGCGGAAACACTTAAAGAAGAGAACCTCAAGGCCGAGGTTATGTCCAAGCAAAAGGAACTCTTAATAGAAGATGGTCGTAGACTCAAACTCTTCCAAGGGCGAATTTGGGTGCCAAAGATTGGGGGAAATCGTGACTTACTTCTCGAGGAAGCACATAAGTCGAAATATTCTATACATCCCGGTAACACCAAGATGTATAGAGACTTAAAGTTGAATTATTGGTGGCCGGTGATGAAGCTGGATGTGGCTAGCTATGTGGAAAAGTGTGTCACATGCCTTCAAGTCAAAGCGGAGCATCAAAGACCGTGTAGAAGTTTGCAACCGTTGCCCATTCCCGAGTGGAAGTAGGACAACATCACCATGGATTTTGTGACGAAGCTACCAAAGACCTTACGTGGTCACGATACAATTTGGGTGATCGTGGATCGGTTGATCAAGAGCGCGCATTTTCTTGGGATGCGGGAGACCTTGCCAATAGATAAGTTGGCTAAGCTGTACATCGACGAGGTGGTGTCAAGGCACAGAGTTCCTCAATCTGTAGTATCGGATCAGGATAGTCGTTTCACTTCGAACTTTTGGACTAGCTTGCAAAAGGAGTTGGGCACTAGACTGAATCTGAGCACGACCTATCATCCTCAAACGGATGGTCAAAGCGAGTGGACGATCCAGACGTTAGAAGATATGTTGAGATTGTGTGTAATAGACTTCGGGGGAAATTGGGACTCACACCTACCTTTGGTAGAGTTTGCGTACAACAATAGTTACCATTCTAGTATCGGAATGGCACCGTTCGAGGCTTTGTATGGACGGAAGTGTAGGACCCCAGTTTGTTGGCTAGAAGCGGGTGAAAATCAATTCGCCGGGCCGGAAATAGTGCAAGAGACGGCGGACAAGGTGAAAGAAATTCGAGAAAGACTAAAGGCGGCGCAAGACCGACAAAAGAGCTTTGCGGACAAGAAGAGAAGACCGGTTGAGTTTCAAGTGGGTGACCGGGTCATGTTGAAGGTGTCTCCGTGGAAGGGGATCATACGTTTCGGGAAGCGTGGGAAGCTTAGTCCTCGTTTCCTTGGACCATTCGTTATTTTGGAGAAGATTGGTTTGCAAGCCTATCGGTTAGATTTACCGCCGGAAATGGATGGGATACATCCTACGTTCCACGTGTGTTACCTTAGGAAGTGCCTAGCTGAAGAGGAAAGCGTGATTCCTTTGTCGGAAATTCGGGTGGACAATGGGAATCGTTGTGTGGAAGAACCGGAGTCAATTTTGGAATCGAAAGTAAAGAAGTTGAGGCATAAAGACGTGATCATTGTTAAAGTTCAATGGAAGCATCATCGGGGTGCTAACATTACTTGGGAGTCCGAAGACGATATGAAGAAGCGTTATCCTCACTTGTTTAATCTAGTGTAAGATTTCGGGGACGAAATCCCTATTTAGGTGGGGAGGATTGTAACACCCGGAAATTCTCAAGGTAAGTATTTATTTTTTTAAATGCATTAAATGTACCTATGTGAGTATATGAGCCTTTGTATGCGTTTTATGATAATTGATATGTTGAAATGACGTATAATCTGACTTACCATCTTTAATTGTTCAAACCTTGTGTTAGTTATCGAAACTGGTCGAATTTCGGGACGTCTGAGGTGTGGCGCGACAATGACAGGCGACTATGACATGGTCACTGTCGCCGTGTCAAGGTCGCCGAAGGTGTACCGTAGCTTCGGGGGAGGGCGCGACTATGACACGCGACAATGCCCTGGGCATTGTCGCCGATGGGGTGTTTGGTTTAAATGGGTTTTTAGACGAATTCCAAGTCATTACTCTCATACCTCTCTTCACTATTGACGATTTTGGAGCTCAAGATTCAACTCTCAACTCTCCCCAAACCCTAGCCTCATTAATATCACTCAAGATTAGTGGTTGGGTGTTGGCCTTGCATTTATTATCATTAAGGAGGCAACAATCTAGGGTTTCTACAAGATCAATCGTCACTCACCTTCAAGTCTCCTCTCCTTCAACATCTAGGGTTTTCATCTTTTCTAGGTTTTGGTATAAAACCTAGATTGTGAGTTTATTAACCTTTGTCAAAACTAGATACACATCATATACTCTTATTTGATTATTATCTTATCTCTATGTGTTCAAGTATTTGGGTTTTCTTTGTGGAAATAGTTAGAGATATGGATATTGATGATATGCCATAAAGTATGTTATATGTACCATTATTTGGGGCTTTTCTCATGAATACATAATGTGGGATACCTTGTTATGTTAAATGTATGCATGTATGGGTATTATGAAGGTTCTAGTTGGAATACCACTTTGGTGACATATTTATATGCATGATGAATATAATTGTCATTTGGGACTTTTGTTGGACTTCATGCGGATAGGATGGTAACATTATACCCGTAGTCGGTATGGAAATATGTTGGGTTAAAATATACCTAAGGACCTCCTATATGCATTATGATGGACGAACCAAGGCAAGTTCACTAGGAGGATGTAGTCTTGGGGCACCACCGGGATGGTATGTGCCTAGACCTCCGCCACTCGAAAAGTTTCCTTTACGGTTTGATCTCCGGGTGTGCCGGGCCTTTGGGGTGTTCCTTGTTAAGGGCATCAAGGTGCATCGACTCTTTGGAGTGGAATTGATTGGTGCTTTGGGTCTCCCCTAATGACTCCACATATATTGGACACTGGTTAACTGCTGATAAGAATTTATGACTATTCATGCATGCTTATTACTGTTCAACTCACTAGGCTTTTTGGCCTAACACTTGTTTGGTGTCGATGTGTATCTCAGGTGTTAGCGGCGTGGATCCTAGGCAAGTTTAGATGCTTTGAGCAAGAGCTTGGGGATTTTGGCACTTGAACTATTGTTGGAAGATTTGGGTTTATAGATGACACCCCTTTTGTAATCTCTTTTCTAGATGTAGAAATTAGATTAGTTGGTTGTTGTTTATTTATCCGTTAAATTACAGAATTGTGATTAAACAGGTTATTTGTATATTTCCCTTTTTTGGGAGGCTCTTGCTATGGCAATTTTAGTATACCTTATGTCCGTTTTTTCAGATTTTTGTTATCCCTATTTTTAGGGTGTTACAAGTTGGTATCAGAGCTTTAGTTTAAGTGAACTAGGTATTGTTTAGCATATATAGACTTAAGCTTTAGACGTTATGACTTCACTGTCCATTTATGGGGTAGAAATCCTAGGTGGGGAGAGCGTTAGGATTACGAAATTACTTTAATTAAAAGTTGTGATGATGGTGACAAGAATTATTGTGTATGGTTCGTTCAAAATTTCACTTAGCTACAGCTATTATGAATGCATTGTTACGTGAGCATGCTTGGTTTACTATTATTATGATAATTGATGAAGGTAGTAGTACGTACAATGTGTTCAACTCGCTTAGTCTTTTCTCAATCTATTTCTCGTTCGTGCATGACAGATTTAATGGTAAACACTCGAAGTAGATTTCCGGACATGCCAGAGGGGCAACCAGAAGTGGAATCTGCAGCAGTACGACCCCTAGTGGGGGCAACCTCCGATGACATTCCTATACCCAGAATATTGGGAGGAGGGCCCGAGCATATTCCGCGCCGGAACCTCAATACAGGTAACGCCATCATGGAGGAAGTTACCATGGAGACCCAGCTTCGGGATAGCATGATGTTGGCCATGAATGCGGCCTTGGCTCAACAACAGTTGGCCATGACTTCGGCCATGACCCAACAGCAAGAGTTTTTCATGAAACTCCTAGAGGATCGAGACTTTAGCCACCGACAACCTGAGACGATGGCTGAAAACATTATTGTGGGGTCGGGTGGACCAAATGTGGTAACAGTTGAGGAACCATCCGCTGAAGGGATTCGGACGAAGACTAAGTGGTGCACTTACAAAGCGTTTTTGGGGTGCCACCCTAAAGAGTTTGCGGGTTCAGACAACCCGGTTGCTTGCATGTACTGGCTCAAAGAGGTAGAGATGGCCTTTGAGTCAAGTGAGTGTGATCCCTCTCAACGGGTCAAGTTTGCTTCTCAACTACTTCGGGGAGAGGCTTTGATTTGGTGGAATCTCACTCGATCAGTCCTCACTCCTGAAGTTATGGCTAAGTTAACTTGGCCGGTGTTCAAGGAAAAGATTATGAACAAGTATTGTAGCGAGCGTTCGATGGACAAGTTGGAGCGGGTGTTCCGAGATCTGAAGAAAAGGAATCTGTCTGTTGTTGGCTACTCCAAACTCTTCTTGGAGAAACTAAACTTGGTGGGACATCTGGTCCCCGATGAAAGGTCAAAGATTAAGGCCTTTCACCAAGGGTTACCGGCCGAGATGCGAACGGCGGTAAGGAATGCCAAGTGTTCGACTCTGCAAGAGGTTATCGAGGAGTCCTTACTCGTTGAGGACGTCATTAATGCCGAAAGGGATGAGAAGAAACATGTTGGTGAGAAACGGAAGTGGGAGGGGCCATCTGGGCCCGTTCGTCAGTCGAGACCCTTTGTAAGTGGGAAAGCGGGTGATCAACGTCGTGAGGAATGGTGGTGTTCCAAGTGCAGGTCAAAGCACTCGGGGCCATGTACTACAAGAACTTACTCCGGTCCAGCCAGGTGCGCCAAGTGTGGTAAGAAGAACCATACGACTCGAGAATGTTCCATCCAGGGATCGGTATGTTATGAGTGCGGAGAACCGGGGCATATGAAAAGATTTTGCCCAAAGCTAGTTGGAGGAAATGGGGGAAATTTTGTGGGTTCGACGGCCAGAGTCGAGCAACCACCAAAGGCACCGAGTTGAGCTTTCCGGATGACTACCGAGGAGGCAAAGGAGATCGCGGATGTCGTTTCGGGTACGTTCCTAGTAAACTCCTTGCCGGCTCGTGTTTTGTTTGATTCGGGTGCTACGTGTTCTTTTGTGTCGGATACCTTCTGTAAGCGATTCACTACTCCTATTAATGTCCTTCCCGATGCGTTAGTAGTAGAAATAGCGAATGGGGATCAAGTAATCATTCGAGACCGTTTTTGTGATTGCACTTTAGAAATTGATGGGAATTCTTTTGAAGTGGATTTATTACCTATGGCTATAGGAGGATTTGATGTGGTCATAGGTATGGATTGGTTAGTAAGGCATAGGACGGACATCTTTTGTTCCAAAAAGATGATCCAAGTGTCATTGCCGGAAAATGGTGTGGCTACCATTTATGGGGAGAAAGGAAAGAGGAATAATCCTATTATCTCCTCTCTTAAGGCTCACAAGTTTTTAGCGAAGGGTTACCCTTCCTACTTGGCCTACGTTGTGGACGCAAAGAAAGAAAAGAAGTCGGTGGAAGATGTGGAGGTGGTGCAAGATTATCCGGACGTCTTTCCGGAGGACTTACCCGGATTACCGCCGGAGCGACAAGTGGAGTTTCAGATTGACCTCACACCGGGAGCGGCTCCGATAGCTCGTGCTCCATATCGGTTGGCACCGACAGAAATGAAAGAGATGATGACGCAAATTCAAGAGTTGTTGGAGAAGGGCTTCATTCGACCAAGTTCATCTCCTTGGGGAGCACCGGTACTATTCGTAAAGAAGAATGATGGATCTATGCGGATTTGCATAGATTATCGGGAGTTAAACAAAGTCACGGTGAAGAACAAGTATCCCTTACCTCGCATCGACGACCTTTTTGATCAACTTCAAGGCGCGGAATGTTTCTCGAAGATTGACCTTCGGTCCGGATATCATCAAGTGAGAGTGAAGAAAGAAGACATTCCGAAGACGGCTTTCCGAACGCGATACGGCCATTACGAGTTTTTGGTGATGCCTTTCGGTCTAACCAACGCTCCGACCGTATTCATGGATCTGATGAACCGTGTGTGTCGCCCATTCTTGGATAAATCCGTGATCGTCTTCATCGACGATATTTTAATATATTCAAGGGATGAGTCCGAGCATGGAAAACACTTACGATAAGTATTAGAAGTTTTAAGGAGGGAGAAGCTGTTCGCGAAATTCTCGAAGTGCGAATTCTGGCTCCAAGAGGTGCAATTCTTGGGGCATGTGGTATCAAAGGACGGGGTAAAAGTGGATCCGGCAAAGATCGAGGCAATGATGAGTTGGGAACCTCCAACAAGTCCGACGAAGATCCGAAGCTTCCTGGGTTTAGCGGGTTACTACCGACGTTTCATTCAAGACTTCTCCAAGTTAGCTACACCACTCACTTCTCTTACAAGGAAGAACGTCAAGTTTCTTTGGACCGATGCACAAGAACAAGCATTTCAGACGCTCAAGAGAAAGTTGTGCGAATCTCCGATCTTATCCCTACCCGAAGGATCGGAGGATTTTGTTGTGTTTAGTGACGCTTCTAAGATGGGGCTTGGGTGTGTCCTAATGCAAAGGGGAAAAGTAATAGCCTACGCGTTGCGGCAATTAAAGGATCATGAGAAGAACTATCCGACTCATGATTTGGAGTTGGCGGCGGTATTTTTCGCGTTAAATTTGTGGCGACACTACTTGTATGGGACCAAGTGTACTCTTTTCACGGATCACAAGAGCCTCAAGTACAACTTCGACCAAAAGGAATTCAACATGCGACAAAGGAGATGGTTAGAGCTTTTGAAGGATTACGATTGCGATTTACTCTATCATCCCGGTAAGGCCAACGTGGTGGCGGATGCGCTGAGTCGAAGGAGTCATGATGGAGGTGTCAAAATGTCCCTTACCAGAATCGATGTGGTGTCGAGTTTGTTGGAGAGTATAAGAACGAGCCAAGCGGAAACACTTAAAGAAGAGAACCTCAAGGTCGAGGTTATGTCCAAGCAAAAGGAACTCTTAATAGAAGATGGTCGTAGACTCAAACTCTTCCAAGGGCGAATTTGGGTGCCAAAGATTGGGGGAAATCATGACTTACTTCTCGAGGAAGCACATAAGTCGAAATATTCTATACATCCCGGTAGCACCAAGATGTATAGAGACTTAAAGTTGAATTATTGGTGGCCGGTGATGAAGATGGATGTGGCTAGCTATGTGGAAAAGTGTGTCACATGCCTTCAAGTCAAAGCGGAGCATCAAAGACCGTGTAGAAGTTTGCAACCGTTGCCCATTCCCGAGTGGAAGTAGGACAACATAAAATGGGCTTACTTTGTGTACTGTCACATTTTATGGAATCGGGTCTCCCCATCACTGAAAAGTGTTACTTTGGGTATTGAGTTTTATTATCCTAGTTTTCGGTGACGGTTTGTATAAATGGATTTTTATCCATGATTTATGGGTTGAATATTACGCTCCACCCGTGTTTTGGGTGTTTTGGGATATAAAGTTTTATCCGCTTTTCTCCAGTTAGGAGTTTGATTTCTATTCTCATTTAGAGTGAGTTTTGGGTTTAATTTAATTTATGAAAGAACGTTATATGTTGGAATCTTGTCCCTGAAGTAGTTTGGATTTGAAAACGTTTATATTGGTGTTTCCTTGCCCAAAATGCATATTATTGGAAAAGAGTCATTTTCATGTTCGAACATATCATCTTGAAAGCTTATGATTTAAACTTCATTACCTATTTTCAAATATATCTTATTCATGTTGAAAACTCTTGAGCTCACTAGGCGTTAAGCCTAACATTTTTATTTGTCGGCATGTGCATCAGGTTCCAGTTGGGGTTTGGTTCTAGCAGCTATGATGAGTTGAACCTTAGCTTTGTGCAAGTGTAAGTAGTTGGTGAAGTCTTCCGCAGTTTGGAGATAGTGAATATTATTGGGTTTTAGTAGCACATGTTCTTATTGTAGACTGTATGTATAGAATGAAATGTGTGTATTGAGGTTAAATAATAAATGGTGATTGGAGATGTATCATTTATCGATGTATTTAGAAAATTTTAAATCGGTTGCTATTTCCAGAACTTAGGGTGTTACAAAAATTGTAAACCGGTTATTTTCAATATTCAATGTTATATTTAACACTCTTACAATTAGTTATTTAATTTACTTTATATTTCTTGCTTTTTCATTTTTTATTTTACACTCTTATCATGTTAACACAAATAATTGTATATGAACAAAAATGCAATGAAAAAATACATTTTTTTTACAAATTATACCATTATAATCGTCTCGTCTACATTCAAAATGAGCCCAATATGAATATTTTTAATTTAACCGTACTATTAAATATCATGAATATCTACGAATTAATTTGTTTTTATATCCATACGTTTTATTTTTTTTCACCGTTAGCACATTAAAAATATTTAATCGTAGATCAACTAAAATATATTAAAAATACGTTTCATTCTTACTATAAATTATATCATTATAATTTTTTCGTCAATAATTTTTATATAAACTAATTATTGAATATTTTTATGGGTTTTATAATATTTTAAAATAGCATAAATATGTACCATTATATATACTATCTATATCTATCTATTCTATATCTATATCTATACTATATTGTGAAAATTCTATTACAGTTTTTTTTTCAAGTTTTAAGATTACTGATTTTTAAACCAATTGTACAACCTTCAAAGCACAAAATTAAAAGCAGTTCTCCACAAGACCTCTCCCTCCCCACGTTCTCCACAAGACCTCTCCCTCCCCACGTTTCAAGTTCTGATTTCTCTCCTTATCCGCTTTATATTCCCTCCCTCGTGCAACAACTCCTACTCATTCATGAGATTCTTGCAATCTCATTTATTCATGGGGTTTTTTCACGCTGCCCCAATCTCATCGTCAATCCAGGGTTCAGAAATCAATCATCATCATCATCAGGTTTTTTTTACATTGCCCCAACTTCTACTGATTCAGGGGGTTTTCTACCCGTCGACGCCCTCAGTCCCTCTACTCCAATCGTCGACCGTCACTGCTGTAGTGCTCCTATGCTGACCGACGAGTTAGGATACACATCTCTACCCACAACTCCAATCGCCTATTTTCTTTTGCCTCTTAGGTAAACATCTAATCTCTACTGATTTATCTGGATTGCTTAATTCTGGTTTACCGATTTAGTGGGATTTTGCTTGATTCTGTTTTAGCGCTTTATTGATATATGCGGATTACTTGATTCTGATTTGATGCCTTTTACTAATTTATGTGGAATGATTTTAATATGCAAGAGGTTTGCAGTAACATTATCTCTTGGTGGATGCTTTCTATCTTATCATACTTCTCAATCTCCACTTGATCATTCTAAATCTTCAGGTTTGAATTTTACCCTTAATTTCTCTGTCTATGTTTTACAATTTTAGGTGATATTGATACATGTTTTTGATAAACACGTTTGTTTAGATTGCAACAACATTTTAGTATTTTAGAATCTTATTGTAATTGGTTGTTTCTTTGATTTTCTCACCAGGTAGAGAAGTTGATGGTCTAAAAGTTACAATTCAATTTGCAAAATGTTGACCAAATGCAGAAGGGAATTTGTAGGTTTCATATGGTATTGTCTTTTGCATTTGATGTTTGCGAACTTTTTCTTCAGGTTAATATTGTGGTATGCTACCAAAATGATAAAAGTTGGCAAAGATTGAAAGAGTCTATTTTACACATATCTTAACAACCCATTCAAGTATTGACTGCCAAGCAGATATTTTATAAGGCTTTGACGGATACAAAAAATTGTTGCCTAAATACGACCAATTTGGTCATATTCATATGTGATTATTTCCGAAATTTGCAAAAGCAAATAATAGTAAATATTTTTCCACCGCCGATGATTTCTCGCTTTTCTTCGATGATGTAAGTAATTAATGATAAATCGAACCTAATACTTTGCCAATGTTTAAACTTGATATGAACTTTGTTGCTAATTTTAACAAATGTGTTTCGGAAAGTAGTTTTGTAGACCAAGATCGACATATCAATGCTTTGAAACGAATACTTTTAGAGTTAATACTTGAAGATATATTGCAAATAGTACAAAACTATGTGAAATATGAATTGTTCCATTTTAAGTAGTTGTAATGATGTTAATGTAAATTTATTTTACCCTTGCATGATGCCCAAACTCTTCATATCACACAACAAATAAATCATTGTTGAGTCGCACATTTGTTAAATCTTGTTTCAAATCACATATTTATGTCATTTTGTTGTAATTGTTTGTTGTGTTTCAGAGTATGAGGATTGTGCAAATTGCAAAGTCCAAAAGAATTTGTTGACTCATTCTTAGGAGCCCAGCATGAGGTTGTTGCTTCTTTTGGCGTAAACACAATTTAGCTGGAGAAATATATAACAAGGCCAATGCATATAGAAGTCCATGTAATTGTATTCAGTTACATGATACTCTCAGATTAATTTTTATAATTAGTCAAATGTAATAACTGACAGGTGATAACTCTCATTTTTAGTGTTATTTACACATTGTTTGTGTGTGTTTTTCTTTAATTTTAGTGTGTGTTTTCCCTTTACGTGTTCATGTTTCTCTTTTTTATTTATTTATTTTCATTTGGAGATGTTGAGGATAAAAGTTTGTGTTTTGATGGTTGAAAGCATCATTTTTGGGCTAAATGTTGGACTGCAGAAAGTGACCACTTTGTCGCCACGTTGATGAACGATGTAAATCCGAGGATAGCTGAAAAATATCATATTTTGCATGTATTTTTATGTCCATTTCAGCTGCATAAAGGCTTTCTTAAAGGCTAAGCTTTAGAAACCAAGGGGATGAAGAGAAGACAAAAGTTAAAAGCAAAATCTTGGTGGAAAGATTTCAATGCCAAAAATGCCTATCTAAAAGCCTAAATGAGATAAAGTAAAAGATGAGCTTTCATGAGAAAATAGATGAAAAAGGCAAGGAGCCTTTGGGTCAAAGAAAGCTTGAACTCATTGAAAGGTTTTGTGGGTAAAATCCTCCACCACCTTTTTCATCTTCCACTATAAATTGAAGCCATGGATGTCATTTGAAAAAGAGCTCCAACATGTAGCATAATTCAGCTATTGTTCTTTTTTTAGATAGTTGTAGTTGTAGTTGTAATTGTAGTTGTAATTTATTTTCTAGTATTTAATTTCCTTGTAACAAGTTGTTGCCAAAGTGGCCACTTTGTCACCACGTTGGCAGTAGCTTGTAAGTTTCATTTATGCAATTTAAGTTTATGTTCTCTCCTTTTTCCTTCATGTCTTTTACTTGTATTATGAGCTAAGCACCCCTTTGGGTGTGAGTGTGTGTGCCAAATCTAAGACTAGTAGGCAACACTTGGGTGTTGCCATCGTTGCTAGCTTTTAGACTTGGTCGCTCGGGTCGGGACTTCAACTCAACGCGAACAAGCCGATCACTTGTTAGTGTTAATATTAGATCTTAGACCTCGAGAGGGGCAGATCCGAAATACGGCTTGAGTGATGCAAAGAAGATTTGAGAAAGTCTTTTATAACCACGTAGAGATACGGGTTTTTGCATGACTTTAACTAAGGTTCAAAATGTCGGTCGATATAGGTGTCACAAAGAGAATTGAGGCTTCTATATCCATACTGGTGGAACTGAAATCCTTAGAGGTTTACTCAGTTAAGTCGGCAAGTCTTGAGTTGGCGAAAGTGGTGACTTTGTGGGTGCAACGTGGCCACGTTCCGAGGAAGCTCACTTTCGAGAGAAAGGGGTTTTTAAAGAAATTGTGTGTCATTTTGTTTCTGGCCACGAGGTTACTACAAATGTCTTAGATAAAGCCTACACCCATCCCCTTTTCTTTAAAGTATTTGTTAATTGTTAAAAGCATCAAATCTCGCTCAAAGATATTTTCTTTTTCTCTAATTGAAACCATTGATTCTCGACCTACTACTCGAAACTTTGAAGTCTGATCCCTGTGGATACGATCTCGGTATTTTTACCACTTTATTACTTATAGCGATCATAGTGGCCACGTTGTGGACCTATACGACTTTCCGCTATCAGCAGGTGAGATCCAAATGAAAGTTTATCATTCCTCTCGGTCCCAATTTTAGAGACTCGTTGTGGTCTAAACGCTGGGTTCTCACAAGCTTTAACTAATTTTAGTGTGACGTTTATGACAAACTGGCTATAGTTACCCTCTAAGCTTCTTTCTCAACCTCATAATGATAGGTGTCGGGGACAAGTAGGATAACGTTGTGTACTTGTATGAGAGAGATTGCAATATGTAGAGAAGAAACCATTAGATAATTGAAGAAGCACCCGCTGTAATTCATATTCGTATTCATATTTAAAACCATTTTGACATAGGTATTTTCCTACAGTCTTGTTATTCGTTCTCACTTATATGTTATATAGCAATATATCATGTTTAATATATTGCGATTTTCTTCATTAAAGCTTGAGATTTTTCGTGAACTTCAATGGGATCATGCATCTTTTTGGAGTCATTCAGATAAATAATCGTAAATGAGATTTCAATTAGGAGCACGATCTTATAAATTTCTTTCTTTGTTTTGTTTAACTCAATAAGAAACTTGAAAAATGCTTAGATGGTTATTTGTGAAACCTAATGTTTGTATATTATCGTTGATTTTTTATAGAACATTTTATTATTTGTATTCAATTAATATGAAGTAAAAAACAAAGTCCTCAAATTCTTTGAGATCTAATACACGAACTATTTCTTCAAATAAATTATACGAAACGATTGATTTTTATAAGATTCAACCTTAGTATTTTTCATTTGGCTTTCATGATAATATTTTACTTGCAAACAACCCATAATTAAATGATATAGAACATTCTATAAATAATCATATTAATTTTTCAATCACAATTTACAAGAAAGTTTAACACTCGCGCCGCATAGCGCACGGGTATATGACTAGTTCTTAATAATATTACTGTGCAAACAAATAAGTATGAACTACAAACCTACACAATCTCAGTCCCATATTCAAACTATGTAATAGCTTTTGGATTAAGCAAAAGATTCAACTAAATAAGCAAAAACACTTGTAAAATCACTCTAATTGTTGAAGTTCATGATAAACCCTACAACCCAATAAAAGAAGCAATGTATAAAGAATTGTGAATTAGATGTTCACATAAAAACACACATATAACCCTAGAAATCAGAGTTTAGGAATTTACCATAGTAAATCGAGAGCCAGAGGGCAGAGAGACGAGAGTCAGAGACTAGACGAGATCCAATCTTCTAGACACGAGAGCGATCAGAACTCAGAAACGAGAGTGAGAGCGATAGCGATAGGTCAGGTCAGAAACGGGTTTTAAACAACTTATTGTATTTTATGTTGCAAACATAATATACAATCATATTATATTTGTAATTTTTATGTTTCATATTTATCATGAAAATATATTTGTGATACCTTTGTTTTAGAGGGTTGTCTTGATGGCCAAATGGGCCCGTTCCGGGACTAGCGGAGGACCGTGACCGACTTGACCTTGGCCCGGTTACGATATTCCACCAAAAGCAAGGCCCAGCTAGGCCCGAGACCAGTTATGGGCCAGGCCCGATTTTTTTATTTAAAATTTATATTTAGATGCATTTTTAAGTATATTTTTAAACGTGTTTTTAATTGTATTTGATTGAAGACCAAAAAGTATTTTTAAGTGTATTATAATAAAAGCGTATTTTTTAGTGTATTCGATTGACCTAATTAAATATTTTAAAGTATACTTGATTCACCAAATTCTTTATAAAAAACGTATTTTTTTAGTGTATAACCTAATTATAATAAAAACGTATTTGTTATTGTATTTGATTGACCAAACTTTTCAAAAAATATAATTTATATGTTAAAAATCAACTTAAAGAATAAAAAAAAATTAAGTGGGACCGATTTGGGCCCGGCCCGGGACCGGTTCTCATAATCGAGCATTGTAAAGCTTAACCATGCCGAAATAGTTTGGTCGAGACTGAGACCAGTTATGTCGGGATCAGTTATGAAAACACTGTTTGGAACCAAGATCGATTTGGACCCAGCCAATGACCGATTTTTGGCCATCTCTAGAGGATTGTAGTTGTTATGCATTAACTGAGGTATAATGCTCATTAAGTAACAAGTAAGGGATTACATGAAAATTTTGCTATCTTTAACTTTGAGGGTTTGAAATATAATTGAACTTCATTTATAAATAAAAACAAATCATAAATAATTGTAAAAATAATTAAATTACCTTTTTATTAATTGATTATTACAAAAAAAAAATTTAACATATTTTAACACATTATTATATACAAATCATACGAAATACCGTGAAATACCAACCACTCCTATGCGATTTCAAAATTCTATGTTTATGGCATTTCAATGACATTTCGGGATTTCAATTTCAAGAATTCTTTCAAACAAAACATGGAATTGAAATGGAATCCAATTCCAAATCCCTCTAAATTAAATTCAATCCTATCAACTAAACGGGACCTTAGGGGTTGTTTGGTTCATGGAGTTAGAAAGAATTTAAGAAATTGGAATGACCAATAACATTGACCAAATTCCAAGCCCATATTTGGTTCACGGAATGAAAGCGATGGAATCCTTCCAATTCAATTGAATTCCATAATTCAAGGAATTCATCATTTCTTGTCTTAAGTGAAGCAATTGAATTCCTACCAACCCAACACGTGATCAAATTTCATTCCAATTCCTGCAAAGTCAAATTCCTTCGATGGATTTCAATTTCATCAAATTCCATTCTATGAACTAAACGCCCCTTAATTACATGAAGGAGAAAAAACATAGGATTTTAAAGGTGTTGCGAAGAGGACTCGATGGTGAAAGATTTTGAAGATCAATGATTAATAAACCATATCAAATGTATATATTCCAAATTCCAAATGCGTTTATTTGATTTGTCATATACATGTACGATTTTTTTTTGCTTCATAATGTATAATGTGTTCTTACTTTTACCATAGTTGCTTACTTGCTTTCAATTCGTTTTCATTTGATTAGTTGTTTGAGGGGAGGATGTAAGGGTGTAAACGAGTCGAGTCGAGTCGAGTAGTAGGTTAATGGAGCTGGGCTCAAAAAATTAATATTGGGCTCGAATTTGATTCGAGCTCGATTTTTTTAATGTAGGGCTCGAGCTCGAATATTTTTTGAGTTATCAAGCTCGAGCTTGAGCTCGATGCTCGTTTATGGCTTATGGGTTCGAACTTGCGATCGATTAAATCGTTTATCGGTTTGAGCTCGATAATTTTTATATTTTATTGTATGATTAATAAACATATGAACATGTTTGGCTCGAAAAAGGGTATGCTCGGATGGCTCGACTCGACTTGACTCGAAAAATTGAATTGAGTTTTTGAACGAGCCGAATGGAACATTGGTGTTATAAAGCTCGACTCGTTAAGTTAAACGAGTTCTATTTAGTATTCGAAATCGACCCGAGCTCGAGCTCGAGATAAACGAGTTCGAGCTCAAGTAGCCCGTTAAAAGCTCGACTCATTTACACCTTTATGTAAAAGTAACACCCGTAGTTAAAAAAGATGATTTCATACGAGACAACATCTGTCTAAGAAAACACGAAAACAATCGAGTACATACAAAATCGTATATGATTCACGCGACTATACGCGCGACCTTTAGATCACGCTGGACATCGTCCGCATCCGATTTTTTCGGGTTAGTGTAAAATCACATATGACCTTATACATGATATATTTTTTTTTTGCTGTTTTTATTGTTTTCTTAAATAATTTGTTTACTCATTTGAACCAACCCCCCCCCCCCCTCTCTCTCTCTCTCTCTCTCTCTCTCTCTATATATATATATATATATATATATATATATATATATATATTTGACACAAAAAAAATGGTTTCACCATCACTTACAAATTGGACCTCTTGCCACATGGCAGTCATTGATTCAGGATGAGGTCCCACGGCTTGTTTATTTTTCAAGATAACTATTAATTGTTAAGATTATGGTATTTTAGACCATTTTCAATAGATTTTTCGAAATAAATAAATAAAAACTCAAAAATTTAAAAAATAAATTATTTTTTTTGAATAAAAAAATAAATTATTTTTATCTCCAATAGATTATCTATTTTAAAGATTAAATAATTAATTATATTATTAAAGTATTAATATAACTTATAAAATATTATTTCTCTTTTCTAAACATTTAATTTCAAACCATTTCATTGATAGAATGAATATTATTAAGTGCATTTTATGAACATAACTTTGTTTATATTAGTTGCATCTTTTATGTATTATAGTACTTTCATGCATTTTTATTATTATTTTCAATTTCTTTATCTAACCACGATTGAAATGATTTTTGGAATAGTTTTTATGCTTTTGGTATACTTTTATGCAGATTAAACGAAGTGTTGGAGGTTGCATTGTGGATGATCCGGACGTATTAAAGGGTGATGCCGAGAAGAATGTGAAGAAAGCGAAGATAGACACCCGAATTGATGAAGAGATGGAGAAAAAAGTTGAGAATTTGAAGATCAAATATTTTGCCACACTTCGCGGGCGCGAAGGATAACCTCATGGGCGCGAAGAAAACCCCATAGAACTCAAGACTTACATTATGTCCACTTTTGCGGGCGTGAAGAAATCCTTCACGCCAGTGAACATTGTCTGAGAAAATGCTCTAAACTTTCTGTTTTGCTTCGCGCCAGTGAAGAATTTCTGAAGGATTCCTTCACGGGTGTGAATAAGCCGAATTTTCCATTGGCTTTTTAATATTTTTGGGCTTGGTTATTTAAACCTTTTTAGGGTGTTTCTTGGGGGAACCATTTTATTTTTTAGAGGAAGGAACACATTGGATGGGAAGCTCTCTTTAGTCGATTTCTTCATAGCTTGGGGAAGAAGACTCCTGAACTTGAAACTTATGCCACTGAAGATCGATTACATTCGATTTTCATACGTTATTTAGTATCTTCTTCTCTATCCCATTTAGTATATTTGATTAATTCTCATTTTGTTTGAATATTGTTATCTTAATGAATCGTTCTTAATTTTTCTTCCTTGAATCTCTATTTATTCTTGTTAATTTGTATTAAGTTTTGATTTTTCTGCAACTTTCTTATCTCTTACTTCATTGCTCTCTACTTTTATGCATTCAACTCTCTCTACTCTATTTTAATTACTGCTCTTGATTTCTCTTTACACCTTTTTAATTTTCTGCACCCTTTTTTATGTTAGGTTTAATTTTCTGCACTTAGTTTAAATTTCTGCATATGTCCATCTAATTGTTCATTGTTCTTCTTTATTTTTAGTTAATGTTAATTACTATTAGATCGTGTCTAATTTAGTTGTCTTGCTAGTTTGTTTATTTCCATTATCTTTGATTTTGTTGGAGTCTAGATAAGTGAATTATTTCTTGGTCTTAATATAGTAATCGTTTTATTGGGTAATCGTCCCCTAGAATCAAGGTCTTGGTATTGGCCAATTGTTCTTAAAACGAATGTTGGGTTTTAATCCATTTTGATTCTAACGAAAGTTGGAGTTGATTTAATTGGTTTTTAACATAACATTTAGTCAATTCAATTAGTTTTTGATGTAAACAAAAGTTTAGTCTTTTACTTGGATTAAATTGGTCAATGAAATGGTCAGGGGCGGAACACAAGTTTTCCAACCGCGGGAGCCGGATCTAATATATTATATATTTTATAAAATACAAAAATACATTGTCCAAAGTCATAACATAGTAAACTCTATTACTAAACGTTAAATATGAAAATTTCAAAATATCGTTCATCAAAGTAGAACTCGTCGATCTTTCGCGGCCTTGAAGTCTTCCACAATTTCCTCCAAACTAATTTGATGATTGTTGCTGAATAATTTTAATTCATGGAGACGCCGTTGCTAAATTTTTTTAGTTCATTAGGTTTAGATGGTTAAATGGGTGGGCTTTCTTTTAGTAAAAAAAGTTAAGTTAAAAATGGGCCAATTGAAATAGGTTAGAAGTCCAATCACTTTTGGGCAACTAGTTAGTTAAGAATAAAATTTGATCCACATTTGTACCAACAAGTTCACACCTGTTGGAGATTCTTGGGTGTTGGCGACACTGTGTTTCCCTACACGACTACACCAAACTAGTTGAGCAATGGTGGGTTGCTAGCACTTCTCTTGAGAACCAATTTTTGTTTAAAGCAGAAAAAAATACAAGTCAAAGGTTGATTGGGTTGGTTCAAAACAGAAGCAAAAATCCAACATGGGGTTGTTTGTTCAAAACAGAAGCAATGGATTTGTAAAGAAAATCGAAACTTTAACACATCAGACAGAGATGAAATCGACACTTAACACATGACATCAAATAGAGATGAAATCGACAGCAAAAATCGAAACTTTAACACATCAAATAGAGATGAAATCGACACTTTAACACATGACATCAAACAGAGATCAAATCGATAGCAAAAATTTCACCAAACTCGACAGCAAAGATGAAATCGACAGCAAAAATACATACCGATGGTCGATGGTCACTGCTGGAGAGGGGATCGATGGAGTCCTACGTCGATGCTGGAGAGAAATCGGTAGCAGCGGCGAGATCGAGGAGTGGTGAGGTCGATGGATTGAAGAAGAGTAGCGATGGAGGTGTGTATCTGATGGAAGCGCTAGATAAAAAGTGAAAATAAGTGGTAAACCTAACACTTTTTCAGTAAGATCAAATTAAGTGATAAGTGGATCTGAAACAATGAAAAAAACAAACGTTCTTCATTCATCTAAGTCTGACCGAAAAAGTGAAAAGTGGTAGATAAGTGCTTATTTTTGAAAAACAAACACCCCGTTAGAGTTAGTGGACTATTTTTAAAAAAGTTTAGGTGACTTACTGACTTACTATATTTACATAGGCTTTGAAAAATGGAGGCGCCCAACAAAAAATATAATTGTTTTTACACTTCATCAATATATATACTACACTTACATCCTCAAAAAGCACAGGGGCCAAGGCCCCTGCAGGCTCTATAGGGCATCCGTCCCTGGAAATGGTTCTAACATGCAAATAGTTAGGGATGTTGATTGGGAAACTTATTTGTTTTAAATCCTAACGTTTCTTTCCAAAGTACATATATTACGAAAGTAAATATGTGTCTTGGTTTAGAAAAACTTTTCCACCACGAAAGATGGTTGAAGTAGTTTTGCAAAATGAATTCCCACAATTACTAAAATTCTAGGTTGACGTTACGCAGTACCCCTTTAGTTGTAATCGTCATTTACTTTGCTTAATTTTGCTTTTATTTGCTACATTTTGTATCTCCTTCCCTTGATCTCGTTTATTTTATGTCCACTTAGTTTAATAACCAAACCAATTATCTGATTTGCATAACTAGGCCATGATTATTAAGTGGTTAGTGTTTACACCGTCACCTCCCTGTGATCGACCCATATGCTACACTTTCCGTACGCTTGCGGTTATAAATTTAAAACACATCAAATAAAAAATCATTTTCTCTTATAAGTAATCATTTTTGGAGAAAATCTCTAAATTTGGAGATTTTCATCCCCTCTCTCATTACAATTGGGGTCGAGGACGGGGGATGCATTGCTCGTTCAATAACCGCCCGTTTCCATCCTTACTAGTAATTCCTGTAATATTCCACAATCAAGTTCTACTTCTTAGATGTCTATGGAAGTTGATTTGGATCTGAATAATGTTTTTTGGATTGCCTCCAAAAGGAAAACGAATAATTAATATCTTGGACAGGAGTGATGCTGGACATGAGTGATGCTGGGTGTTATAAGTAATATCTTGGCCTTCCTAACAACAACGCGTTTTGGGGCCACAAGCACGTCAGGTTCTGGGAACTCTGAGGTTAAGCGTGCTTGGGTGGGAGTAGTCCCAGGATGAGTGACCCCCTGGGAAGTTTCTCACCAGGTCGCCAGAAACAAATCCGTGCGCTACACGTTGGTTAAATCCAGGGGCAAAGCGGACAATATTGTTGTCGAGGCAGGCGGGATGTTACATTGTTTACCAAGCTTACTAGGGAAACGTGTACCTGCACGAGTCACCACATTCAGGGGGCGTTTGGTTCGCATAATGGAATTTGATGGAATTGAAATCAATTGAAGAACTTTGATTTTGAAGGAATTGGAATGGAATTTGACTACGCATTTGGTTGGTAGGAATTCGATGGAATTCAATTCTTTCAGTTTAGGCAAGGAATGATGAATTCTTTGATTTGTGGAAGTCAATGGAATTCAAAAGATTCCATCATGATCAATATGTGAACCAAACAAAGGAATTGGTATTTGGTCAAAGGAATTATCCATTCCAATTCCTTCAAAATCCATGAACCAAACACCCCTCACTTACCTTATCAAGTATCATTCCCGACTATCAAAATGGATTGATGGTAAGTGTTTAGCACCCGGTAAGCGCTTACCAAGCTAGATCACCACCCTCATTTATCGGGTAAGACTCTCATTTTACCGGGTAAGATTTGGTTCTTCCTATGCTTACTCGGTAAACCTTACCCATAAGTGTTTAGTAAATGATCGATTTAAACCGAAAAAGTATTCACAAAAGACATTTTCTATTGTAGTGTTTAAAAAAGATATAAAAGAAAGAAACGAAAAGTTACTAAGTGGCAAGCATTTTGTTTATAAGCCCATTTAATGGAAAGTGAAGATTAATTTAAATTTAAACGTTGCTTGTAATTGTATCATAGTAGATTGGTAGTTTGCATACGTTGGGCCCAGGCCAAGTTTATTACAGAATACATAAGAATGGCCCACTCAGGTAGACAAGTTTGTTGAAGTCGTATTAACACATGTTTTTATTTGCAAGTTATTTTTTATAAATTATAAATATTAAAATCAAATTTGTAACTTATAACTAATGTTGATAATTTTTTTGTAAACTGAGGTTAAATTGTAACAAATTGAATCAATTTTTCTTTCGCTTTATATTTTGAAGAACCAATTTACAATATCTGAAAACCAACTTTTAAATATTTTTTATTTTGGAATCAATTTTCAATATTTCTCACTTTGGGGAACTAAAATGGACCTAACTTGGCTTTTGTTCTATTTTGGAAAATATGAATTTGGTCACCAGGTCTATTCACATTGCGTTTGGTATGTGAATCAAACTGGACTGGATGATATAAAAACGGATTAAATTGGATTGGATTAGTCGATATCTAGTACGACAAAAATAAGACTGAAATACATGTGTTTATAATTCTTGACATGAATATCTCCAACTGTTTCTTGATAATTTCTACAAAATAGAAAAAAGAAAACCCAAATTCTCCAAGAAAGAATTACATTCAATTTCAACAACTTTTATATTTTGACATATTAATTTTCTTCTTAAAATAGTCGATGCATTTAATATCTCAACAAATTTTCGAACAAATTTTTCTATAAAATTATATTTTTATTAAAATATTTAACGCATTTAGTACGTTACAAACTTCCTATAAAATTAATTTAATATTATACATTACAATATTTTTTATAATATATTTCATAAAAATATATAATACATATTATAAATAGATAATAAATAGTATCTTATAGATTTATAATATATACTATATATATATATGTATATATGCACATAGGGGTTTCATATAAAAATCATAAAAATTAATCTTAACCTCTCATCTTACCTAATATATATTAATTTATCAATTGTTTCTTAATTTAAATCAATTATCATAATAAATAAACTTTGTTATCTTTCATAAATATCTGGATAATAATGAATATACCAAGATTATCTTCCATAAATAATTAAATATCTCGATTGTTTTATAATATAAGGTTCGTATGCTCTATAACATTTACATGATTTGTATTTCAAACTTTCTCTCTCTCTATATATATACACACACACACACATACACACACATATATATATATATAAGGTCAAATTCAAATAAAAAAGCTAAATAAATGGAAAACCAAAAAAACACAAAAAATATGAAAATATATATTAATATAATGTCAAATCAACAAGAAAAATATGATTTTTTTTTTGGTATAATTTTTTATTTTTCTTTCGATTTAAAAATTTGGGGTTGAAGATTTTTTAGTATAAAGATAAAGTTGTAACTACTTTTCGATTTTTCATTTATTTAGGTTTTTCTCCTTGAACCTCTCTCTTTACATATAATACATAAATATATGATATAACATAGCCTAAAATTAGTGAAAGGGTTATCAAACAAGGATTTGGTTTCTTGTATATATATATATATATATATATATATATATATATATATATATATATATATATATATATATATATAAAAGATTCAACAAAATTTTCAAAAGTTTTTCAAATTGAAGAATTAAAGTCCCAAATCTTTATAAAAAAAATCATTCAATTTCAATAGATTCTCCTTCTTGAAGATTACATAATTAATTATATTGTTAAAATATTTTATATATTTAATATATTATATTTTTCTTCTAAACATTTAATTTTAAGGTTTCTTGTTGGTGGAATATAATAAAAAAACATTTCTCTCCCATGGTAATCATATTTGGACATATCCCCAAATTTGAAGAAAACTTACATACTCTCACATATTTTCTTTATTTTTGAGAATATGTTGTAACAAAAAATTACCTCAAATTCTAATTTTCTCCATTTTGAAGAAGCTATTGAAGATGCTCTTAGAACATGTTATCTATAATTTCTCTAAAATAGATAATCAAAAGTTAAAATCTCTATAAAAACTTATATTCAAGTCCAATATATTTTTTATTTTAGAGATTTTAACAAAAAATATGTTATTATAACATTTTTTAATTTATCATTTCAATACATCTTTAAAAAAACTTCATATAAAATGATAAAACTTAAATCTCATTTGTGTAATTGAATAAAATAATCATTTCTCTATTCCAATCAAGTTTTAAAAAATTCTCTAAATTTGAAAAAAATTCCAGTTTCTTTTATTATAAAAAACAAGATAATAAAGTTGTTGAAGAAGTTTAGAGAACAAAAACTCATTTTTTTCTATTTTAGAGTAGCCGCTGTAAACCACGTCATAATATCTCGTGCAGGTCACGTGAGTCTCCTTAGTTGTGCACCATGATGCCAAATCATACCCCCTTTATCTCCACACCCTAAAAACAAATTAAAACCACACTTTACATTTTACACTCCACCCTTCTTTCTCTCTTATTTTCCTTCCATTTCTAAGCACTCCAAAACCCAAACACCCTCCATAAAATTCCGGCCAACCCTTCTCGCCGGGAAACCACCATGACCTCCACATGCATGTCCACATGCATCGCCGACGATGCCCGAATCCCGGTTCGCGCTACATACATCAACCTCTACAAATGGCCGGATTCCGACCGCGAATTCGTCCGATCCGTCAGCAAAAACAGCCGCCGGCCGGAGGCCGGCGATAGACAAGCCCACCCCAGGCTTGTCGATAGCATCTCATGCAGGCAATTATATCTTCGAAGCTACACGTTTTCGAGAAAAGAGAGTTTTAATGAGAGAACCATGAAGTGTATTGGAAGAGTTAAGGAAAGAGCTGCCGGAAAACAGAAGAAGTGTCCCGCGAGTAGTGATGGTGGTGGACGGCGGAGAGACGACGGTGGGAAGAAGAGGAGGAGGAGGAAGAAGAAGTGTACGGTGGTTGGGAAGGCTAAGGAGGCGTCGTATGCGGCGTTGGCTTCCATATTTCGTAGGTTGTTATCTTGCACTACTAAGATTGATGTTGTGGATTGAGTTGTTTATTTGATGATGATATTGCATGAAGATCTAGAGTTATATTTTGTTTTTTAATGGGAGGTTTGGTTTTATGTTTTTTTAATTTACGTCATTAATGTTAATATCACAAAGTTATTAAAATGGGAAAAGAAAATACATTATACATAAATTGTTTATATATGGTATAACTCCTTTTTTTTTTTTTTTGGTAACCGTGGAATTTCGGGTCAACATATGTGCATCGACTAATTCCCCGGACGACCATGAATTACCTAGAATGATCGCAGGTAAACCTTCATGATTACATGATATAACTCTTAGGCTTGGGTTCCAGTGATAAAGGAAGTTATGGTGAGAAGCGTAAGAACGGAACTTCATCATCGGATGCACATTATGATGAGATGCATTGCAATACACCAAATCAATCCCCGTATCAAGCACAATTCATGGGTGGGTTTGAGATTAAAAGTGATCAAGAATCCAGATTCTTTCTTACATTTCTCACCTTAACTCTTTTTCTCACACGATCCTTCGCATAACTCTTATATGCCGTTACTAAACACCTACGGTTTCTTACTATACGACTAACATTTATTGTTTCGTACCTGGTCAAAGATGATGATGTTTATCCTTAAAGTATCCGTTTGTTGAGCAAGAAAAGTTTACCTTGCTAACTGAGAGTGATGACTCGCATTAATTCAACTGTTGCTGACTTGATGAATGATGCTGGTGTTTACCAACAATCTTACATGGTGAGGTAAATGAAGATAGTGACTATTAATTATCCAATAAATGTTGGTATACCCCCGAGTCTCAATTTTATTTATTTATGGATGATCGTGTGCTAGGGATGGATTCAAAAGAGAACAATAAAAAATAAGAACAAATGAATCTGTTTGAATTATCTTATTTATTTTAATATCCAACTGTTGAATAATAAGAGTGGATACATTTAGCCAAAACGAAGTAGTCGTTTACTAAAAGAAATTGGGTAAGTGCTCACCGGGTAAAAGTCACCACCCTTATTTTATCGAGTAAGATTATCATTTATCAAAATAACATAGTGTAACAGGTCTTTTACCCGATAAACGCTAACCAGCTGGAAGACATCATCCTCACTTACCGCACGGGTAAGATTCTTGATTAGCAAAAAATAGTATGCCAAAATTGTTGGTAAAAACCATTATTTTTTACCGGATAAGCTTCTTTTACCCAATAAGAGACAATAAATATTTACTTATCTGAAGAGAGGCGATAATTATTTATTAAACAACCCTAATCCACAATTAGGGGGACACTTACAATCAAGTTTGAGTTATCTATTTTTTAATCCAACGGTTGATAAGGATTCTCTTGTTTTTTTCTATTGAACCGTATATCATGTATTATTCTTTTTTCACTCTCTTAAATTTCCATCTCGTATATTATGTGATTAACATTCTAATTTTATTTAGATACATAAGTAAAAAACATGATAATGATGTTTAATTGATATATGGAAATCAAAATTATCATTCATTTTAATTTTGCTTATATATTTCTTAAACACTTATTATATATAATCTTGAAATTACCTATATCTTCGACTTAGATCATCGTCCATCTTTGATCCCATACTATGATTGAGGATGGAAATCATAAATATGCAATCATAATGAGGTACTTAAATGTTATTCTCTAACAGATATTATAATAATTATACATTGTAACGTGTTTAACAAAAATTGTAAGTGTAATTATGTTTAAAATGTTAAATGATAGAATATAATGAAAATTGTTGGTGACTCTTGTATGATTTGTATATTAAAGATCGATCTAGTGGTGAGTATGATGAGTAGAAGAAGCATAAAGGGTGGAAAAGGTTATCCCCAAATGAAGAAAGATGATTTAAAACACAAAGTCAAAGTAATGCAACTTACAATGCAAGAATGGTTTATGGTTGTCTTCCTCAATTTTCTTTTTTCACAATTAATAATTCTAAACGTTTCACATATAAAATAATATTATATAAATATTGTATTTTCACATATATTGTTTCATATATGAATCGATACATAAAAACTTGTTTATAAGTTAATACCATTTATTCATGATTATACGCTTATATATATATCAAATGTCATTGCTTTAGCGATATCCAGTAACTCAAGTACCTTTTTTGAGATCAAATGTTCAAACTTGACATAAAATACGGAGTATGTCTAGGTTTTATTTGGTGTATATAAGTAATATATACTTCAGATAAATGTTCTCTTTTAAGAAGTGTAATAGACTGGGCCGGTCTTAAGGTTTTTGATACCCTGTGAGGAAATGCTAAAAAATGCCTTTATGTCTATTTTAAGCAAATGAAACGACCAAATATACGATTTTTTAAAGAGTTTGGAACCTAGTCAAGTTAGGTAATTCATTCTCACGTTGATTTTTGTTAAATATAATTTTAAAAAAAATACAAAAGGGGATATAAAACCAAAATCCCGAATTACAAAATATAGAATGATAGAATGATAAACTTGATTTAAGATCGTGCTTCGAGCACAATAGAACCTTTACTTCAATATATGAAACTTAAAACTAAAAGTTAAGGAAAACTTAATTAGTTTTTAACAAATATAGTAAATTATATCAAAGTTAATTTCATAATAAGTAAAGAGCAAAACTCAGAAAACTATAGGTCTAAAGACTAAAGTCTACAACTAATGTGGTAATGCCAAATCTCAAAGTAAACAAAAGTAAAAAAAAAAAACAAAGATAAATTGTAAAATTCATAATTTATGCTACCTTGCATTGTAAAGAACAAATGTCCAATAAGGCAATATCACAATATCCAACTGTATTGATACAATGATGTACTTATGTGCATTGCAAATTTCGATATGCAAAACGAACCGAATGAACACGAATGGAGGCTTGTTCGTGTTCGTTCATTTAACTTAACCAAACAAACAAACAAATACGAACGATAAATGAACTAAAGTTTTTGTGTTCTTGTTCGTTCGTTTAACTTAACCGAACAAACGAACGGTAAACAAACAGAATATTTTGTATTCTTGTTCATTCGTAAAGAAAATGTGTTCGTTAATGTTCGTTTGTTAAAATGCCAAACGAACGAACGTAAACAAACAAAACTTTTTTTGATTATATTCATTCATCAAGAAAATTTGTTTGATCGTGTTTGTTCATTAAGATGCTAAATAAAAATCAGCTTGTGTTGTTGAAATGTTGGCTTTCACCAGTTCACGATGCCCATTTAGTATCCATCACTGCTAGACCTTAGTCTGTTTTTATAGTTAAAATCCAGTTGTCCAGTTCCCAAATTATTAAACCACAAACTAGTAATAACTGATACATGACAAATTAATGCCCCCTTAGGCTTTGATGCCCTGTACGGTCGCACGGGCTGCATGTAGCCAGGGTCGGCCCTGGTAATAGGTAAATAAAAAGAAATTAGATGCATGCCAAATATATGTTAATAATTTGTTTCACAAATGGGGTTATTAAAAAGTTCACATTGTGAAACAATTACATTATGAAACAAATATATGTTAATTATTATTCTAAATTCTAGTATTAGATGAAAAAAATCATATGAAATAACAACTGATGCACTAGTTTTTAAAGTTATTACAATTTTGTGGGTTAAAAGAAAAAAAAATAGTCGTGTATATGTGTATATGATTGTGTTTTATTCAGTTAATAAATATAATAAAAAGTTATAATGATGAGTTGATGGCATGCAATTAATCATGGCGAGACCATGCCATTCATACCCTATTTCTAATTACTTTTTAAAAAATAAAGTTTTAGTTGATGATGTTGATGATCATCATTGTATTTATAACTTCTTCTAAAATTATTGATTAGAAAATATATTTGATTTTTTAAAGATAAATAAAAAGTGTATATATTACCAAAAAAAAAAAAAAAAACTCA
This sequence comes from Arctium minus, assembly GCA_954870635.1. Taxonomy (NCBI): domain Eukaryota; kingdom Viridiplantae; phylum Streptophyta; class Magnoliopsida; order Asterales; family Asteraceae; genus Arctium; species Arctium minus. The sequence goes on from OX941096.1 coordinate 48,115,040, forward strand.
AACAATCATCTAGGATTCTAGGTATTCATGAAAGACCATTCTCTTAAGTATTTTTTTTGAAAAAAATTATATTAGGGTCATCACTTATTATAGTTTTTTACTTGTAAGACAAATAAACATCATTTTGTTGTTGTTGTTGTTAATCGTGGGTGTTCGTTCAGTTTGTGTGCACCTCAATTAAGTTTAGGGGGCGTAGATAATAACCAGAAAAATCTCTAGTGATCATCTTATAGAACTTAGAATCGGCTAACATCAAGTTTTATTATTAAACTTCATTACTCAACAATAAAGAAGCATTCTTTATTGTGCTATTAGTTTCACATATGCCTATTTTATCCAAGTTTACTAAAGGTGATGAAAAGAGGGAATACGAGCGATTAAGGGTTGTAGAATATCATCCATTCCAATTTAAACCGACCGATTTAATTAGAACTGATCGACCATAATCGGATATCTAATTGTAATTGGATCAGATTAGATCCAAAATTTCAACATATAAACTGGATCGGCTGGTTCTTAGTTGGCAATCCATAATCTAATAAAACCGAACCGATCCAATCCAATAAACATCCAATTATCATCCAACTACCACACAATTGCCTATCCAATTATCATCCAATTAATAACTATATATAATTAACTACATTTTACGACATTCTTTTTTAATTGATATTGTAAGGACCGTTTGTGTAAAGTATGGATTTTATAGATTTTGGGTTTATTTTAATAGATTTGAACTTGAGGGACTAGGGAATAAATTGGGAGAAAATTCTTAAAAGGGGCAAATCCCTAGATTCATTTCCATTTTGGGAACTGGAGGCGGCGTCTGAGGAGACTGGGGCAAAGTTCTTGGGAGCAGCGGTTGAAAGGTTGGAGTGTTGAAAGCGATCGTAAGAGGTTAATATCTCTCTCTAGTTATTTGTTCTTAAATCAATTACTTCATCTTCTTGCTGGGTTTTGATTTTTGTGATTGATGGCATCTGGTTATTTTGGGATTGGGATCTTAAGTGGATTGTAGATTATTGTGGTTAGATTGGATGCGTTCGTGTTTTTAATTCTTGGTTATATTAAGATTAGAGTCTAAATCTTGATTAGCTTCTTTCCTTGAGTTTGGAATCTGGTTTGTCGAAGGGTTTTGGGTTGTTCGTAATCGCCCAGTACCGGGGGAGTCCGGGCGAGCCAAGCCCGGGGTGGACCGGAGGCTGTGACCCGGGGGAGGCCGCGACCCTCGGGGGGGGGGGGGGTTTACCGGGGGTGTTTGTATCGGGGGAAACCGGGCGGGTGTAGGTCGCATCAATAGTTTGCAATTAGTTAATGATTTATTTCTCTTTTCTTTGCACTAATCAGTTGTTGGAGTTCGTTATTAACCCAAGGGTGTGCAAAGTCTCGATCAGGTGAGTTTTTGACACCCTCAATCCTATTTAAATAATTTTTTTACTTGTTTTGTTTACTGAGAATGGGTTGAATGAAAGCACTATATTTTCTGATCATTATCTCTTAACTTTGTTTGCGATATCAATTGTTTATCTTCATTTTGAAACGTAAATTATTGGGAATTGTTTATATTTGGAAATGATTGTACTGATGGTTTGCAAATGGTGAAAGTTGTTAATTCCGTGGAATTTGATAAAACCACATGTGTGTGAAATTCGTTTTCTACACATGTGGAAACGGGGAGTCTGCTTGGGCCCCAGTCGTAGTTGCGTTTGAGGTAAAGGTGTCACCATGATTTCCGTGATCTTAGTAATGGCGATGTAACGTTGAATCTCATATTGAATTGTTATTGGAATTGTTTAATTTTGTATGTTTGTCAGAAATTCACTAGACCTTATGGTCTAACCCTCGCATGTTTTCAACTTAAAAAATCCTTTTCAGGAAGAATCACTTGTGGTGCTTCCGGTAAAGGAAAAGAGAAGGTTTAGAGCTGCTAGTGGACTCAAGTGAAGGCTTAGTTTAGTTTCATTTGCATTTTATTTAGAAACTCTCGGCTGTAGTCAATACTTCCGTTGTTTAAAATTCTTGTTTTTGCGAATGTGAACCTTTGACATTGGATTTATATTATGTTATGGTTGGGCTTGAATCGTGGTTGTTACAGATATTTATAAGCAGTGGTTTTTAATAATTTAAGAAAATATATGAATAATTGGTTGAAACAGATGATTAATTGGTTGAAGCTATCAAGATATTAAATGGATCCAATCCGCTCCAATAAATAACTAATAATAATATCCAAATGATGAAACCAATGAAATCCAATTTTGGATGGATCGTATGTCCAATGTTAATTGGATTTAATCGAATGACAAAATCCAATACCCATTGAAATTATTGGATTGGATGAGATTAAATTCACTTAAATCCATTAGATTTCAACCAATAAACATTCACCTTTATTTCTTTTCTTTTAAGTATAAAGCAAGGTAAAATTAGTCGCAAACAAAACATATACTAATGATCTAATTATGTAAGTCTTAAGGTCTAATATTATTATCAAAACAAATTCATCTTAAGCACCTTAATCTCAACTTAAAGCAACTGTTTTTTTATATTTTTTTAGAAATGAGAAATTAAAAGTCCAAATTTTCGGAAAATAAATTTACTTCTAACAACTTCTTTCATTTTCAAAATTCCAACATTAATTATATTATTAAAATATTTAATACATTTAATATTTCAACAAACTTTTTTATAATCGAATTAACTTTAAACAAATTTTATATAATAGGATAATTTCCAACAAACTTTTTATAGAATAATAATTTTTAACAATTTTTAAATAAAATAAATAAGTTTCAATAAACTTTATATAAAATGGTAATTTCCAACAATTTTTTTATAAAATTATAATTCCAATGAAGTTTTTATAAAGTAGGGGTTTCCCGACAACTTTCAAAGTGCATTATGCATAAGAATACATTCATGAAATTAATGCAACTCTCGACATAATTCATGCTTGACAAAGCCAACTGCTTTGCACCTAAACTAACGTGTCTAGAACAATCAGAAGATACCAATAGACTATCTTTGTATTACCATTTAATCTACACGATCTTAAACATCAAAACTCATATAAAATTGACATAAATTACACATTAAAAAACAATATAACATCTGTTGCATGTCCCATTAAAATTTATATATATTTTTCAACTTAAAATTTAAACAAAAGAATAAAAATAATAATAAAAATGAACCACAAAAGTTCTTCACGTGCCACACAAGCACATGGGTGGGATGTGTTTTAGAGAGCTACAAGATTTTACATTGTGTGGTTGGGTAAACAAGGATGGCGGTTGTTGGAGCGGAAGGACTCGGTGGGAAGAGTGTTCACAGCTCGTTACTTTCTCACAGGAACTTTCTAACAGCCCAGATTCCACAAGATGGATTTGAGTGTTGGTTCAAGGAGGTTATAGCGCAGAAGGCCTTTGTGGATGTGGATACAATGGCTGTTATCTGTTGAGAAATTTGGAAGGTACAAAAGGATTGACTTTGGAGACAGAAGGATTCACAAGCTATTGTAGTGGTGAGGAATTCGGCGTTGCATCTCTCCCAATGGGCAACTGCATAAGACAAGGAAAATGTTCCGAGGAGGGGCTCCTTGTCACCATGGGAATGTGAAATGGAGTAAACCCCTAAGGAGTACCATTAAGGTGAACATAGAGGCTGCTCTCTTCCCTCAACATGGAAGGTTTGTGTTCTTTTGTGTGGTACGTGACTTCGAAGGAGCTTTTGTCCGTCTGAAGAAGGATAGTCAAAGAGGTGAGGTGGAACCGGTTATAGCAGAAGCGATCTGACTCAAGGAAGCTTTAAGTTGGGCTTATACCAACCAATGGCCACATGTGATTATTGAATCAGGTTGCTTAAGGTGATCCAAGTAATTCGAAGTAATACGAGCAATGTCTTAATTGTTTGGCTCCATTCAAGACTGCAAGGATCTCTTGCACCGGCTAAGAAACACTTTGGTTATTTTTATTAAACATCAGAAAGGTCAAGCATATATGTTTTATGAAATGAGGGCTACTGGGTGTTCACGCAAACTAAAAAGAAAAAAAATGGAGGATCTGCAAACACACTTGCCAATAACATTGCACATGAATCGTGTTTTTACTCAGGTTGTGTTGAGGATGAGAGCATCCTTCCTAAAGTTTTGTAACCTGGTTATATGATGATTTGAAGGATTGAATAAATGTTCCTTTTTTTTTTTATCAAAAATAAAATAAAAAATCATTACATTTTCAATTTCAATCTTCGTTACCATTGTAGGAAAAAAAAGTGAGAAAACTCGCCCTAAATCTGGATTCTGGTGTCAGGAATTGGGCCTCTCACGATTGGGCTTGGACAATGTTGTTGGGCCAGCCTGATTTTTGTTGTTACCAAAAAAAAATATTTTGTTTAAAATAAAAAAAAATATTAATAATATCCAATTAATACTATGTTTATATGTATTCAATTATTAAATTATTTGTAACAATATCAATTATCCCCAACTTGATACCTTGTTCGATTGGAATAAGACTAAAAAAATCAAAAATTAAATTGAAAAAAATACTTGTTTGGTTTATTGACGAGATTGCTAAAAGTTTAGAAGTTCAAATTCCTTCAACGTCTATCTTAGATGTAGTCGGTTTGCTTTTATGCTAAATGTACGTTTTTTTATTTAGTAAAATTTATAAATATATTAACACACGAAAGCTTTAATTCTCTACTCATCCTATATGTACAAAATTAAAGTTTCCAGGATTTAGAGGCTTATTGCAACTTTGTCTTATAAACTTAATGGGATGTGTCTTAGGGGCTGTTTGTTTACCTCTTAATGGTTCCATTAAGAGGCAACATCTGAATCGCTAAGAGATAAATCTTGTTTGGCAAAATAATGGACTGCCTCTTAATGGTTCCGAAATCCTCTGAATGATTTTGTATCCTGGCCCTCCCTTAACCATTAAGTGCCCTGATTTCTTTTTGAACAATTAGCAAACAACCATGTTTCATTTTACACTGTATCATAAAAACCTGTTAATCATTCAGACCACTTAATCATTCTGCACTAAACCATTCAGCAACTGCCAAACAACCCCTAATTGACATATTTTGAAATTTCATTTTTTTCTCTCAACTTCTTTTCCCAATTAAACGGTTAGAAGATGACTTTCTAAATACTCGATTGGTTTTAGGGGGTAATTAGGTGTTTAATACCTCTCAAACTTACTCTCTCGAACTAGAAAGGTCATTAGTTCCATCTCTTTAGCACTGCTTCGTACCATATGACATGATTTTCTAACTGATATATGTAACAAGATTTGTCAGTCGCTCAAAATTTGTTGGTTTTATGGGACTAGATGTTAACCCCCGCTCCACCTCCTCCCAAAAGAAAAAGAAAAAGGAAAAAACACTTAATTTTCTGAACCAACTATATATGCCACAAGTATTTTTTATCTCACTTATTTTGCAGCTCAATCACTTAGGGGTTGTTTGTTTTTTTAAAAAAAATCTCTTAATGGCTCTTAAATCTGAATCGTTCAGACATTTTTACACATAACCTCTTATTAATCATAAGTAAATTAAGACTTCAGACTTTAAACCTCTTAAAAAACAAACGACACCTTAGTAAGCATTTTCAAGCCATGTTGCCTATATATGCCTAAGTTTACATTACTTGATATTTTTTGTGGCACAAAACCACACTGGGGATTACTACATCTATCGCTAAGAGCATCTCCAATGTATAAGTATCTCATAGCTTTTTACTATTACAAAAAGCTTTTTAAAAGGTTTTTATGAATTGGAGTGAAAAGCTTTTTGGTAAAAAGGTTGATGTACACCAACTCATTATTGCATTAGCTATAGACCTGACAAAAAATGACACGAGACGCTAACTCGACACGAAATAAACGGGTTTAGATAATAAATTTCAACCCGTTTAAGTAAACGGGTTGACACGACACGACACGACACGAAAAGTAAACGGGTAAGGTCATGGTCAAAAATTTCAACTCGAAAATGACCCGAATAACCCGTTTATAAGTTTTCTTTTTAATATTTGGATTTTTAATATTTTAGATTTGGTTAGAACTTTTAAGTTTGAACTATAAAATTTTGATTTATAATGTCTTCATTTGAATTTTGGATTTGTACATTTTTGTGAATTTTCGATTTTTAATTTTTAGTTTTATAAATGTTAAACGGGTTAGGCGGGTCGTGTTGGGTTAGGCGGGTCGGGTTAGGGTTGAGATTTTCTGACCCGCTTATTAAACGGGTCGGGTTAGGGTTAGACACTCTCAACCCGTTTAACTTTGAACCCGACACGACACGTTTGCCAGGTCTAATTAGCTATTTGGTAAAAAGGTTGATGAAAAAGTTTTTACATTAGAGAAGGTTTTTAAAAAAAAGTTTTTGCTCTAATTATAGTTCAGTTAAACATTAAATTATGAATGCAAACACTTTAATTATGAAGTAGTAAAAAAATGTATGCCATACACCTTATATGCTCTTGATGCAATGTGCAAATATTCAACACTTGCCTGCAATGTCCTATCAAAGCACTAAAAACTTTCACACATTTTGTCATTTACATAATTTTAAAAATATGTAATTATTATATTTTTTAATTAACTAAAAGACACTTTTACCCTTAGTAATAGAGAGATACATTTTTTTCATTATATAATTAAGGATAAAATAGAAAAACAAACACTTATTGTAACACTCCAAAATTGGGGTAATTTATAATAAAAAGAAAGAATTTAGGTAATGGTTTAATAAATTAAATTAAACCTTTTTAATTTTCAAAATACGTTTATAAATTGGGAAGTTGAGAAATTTGGGTGATGATTATGGAAATGAGATTGTCAACCATTTGTTAAACATTTTAGAGTTTAATAATCGTTGGAAAAAAAAAAAGAGTAACTTTGCCACTTTCATTGAATCTATAGACAAATGTGGTAAAGCAAGAAGTAGAGGGTTGGTTTTGTCAATGCGCCAAACTCAATTAAAGGAAACTAATTGGTTTTTGGTAACCTCCTCATTTACTCATTCCCATAATCATTACAATTTAGCATTTAAAGGAATGAGCCATGGGGTATTGGGAGGTTAAAAAAAATATACGTGAGGGAAGGAATGAGAGGAGACAAGTGGTGTGGAGAAGAGAAACTAAAGGATTCGGTTATGTGGTATCCAACCGTACGAGACCATCAAGGTATGATATTCGAAAACTCGTTACTTGGTATATAATTTAACTAATGCTTATTTTAGTCGGCTGGGAGGAACCGTGGATGATGATAGTCAAAGAGTACGACTGTTGGAAAATTTTAGTAAAAATATGGGTTTTTACTAACTTTGGACACAATTAAATACAAGTATATGTATTGAATATATGTAACTCTTCGTGGGTTTGTGTTCTTCTATATGAGAGCTTCGAAACGATATATTATGTGTCTAAAACGAAATATGTGTGAATGAGATATCGACGCTCAAAGTTGAGTGTTTGGGATAAAATTGGTAAAATCAAGTGAGTGTGGAATCTTGTCCCACATAGGAAGGAGGATAAAATTCCTTGTGGTTTATAACCTTGAATGTGGGAGGAGCTTATAAGCTCTTTGTTTGGTTTTACTCCAACACCTACCCGCGCGTAGGAGGGGTGCCGATTGAGACTTTTGTAGGCTAAAATCGGCAAACTTGTGCCACAAATGTCGCTCTGAAATCTTGTGCTCGCGCATAGTGGTTTTTGCGAATTTTCTGAGCCTAACACTGGAATGGGAACTCAAACAGTGTCCCGCGCTGAGCACTAGAATGGTTTCGAAACAGTTTCCCGCTTATGTTGAGGCGCGGTTGAACCCACGCGGAGTTCTGTTTCAATCCGATTTGTAACTCCCGAAATCATGTATATTGAATACAGAAATTAATATTTTAATTATCAATTAATTAAAATATTAAGTGTGGGTTTCGTTTTTCAATATAAATGGGAGACTCGAGTTGATATTCCAACACATCGATACAACTACACATCTCTCTGATATATCTACTGCATACGTTCTTGTTCCGGTGATTTTTCAGGCAAGTGATCATCTCCGACAGTACATCTGCTTACGCTGTTGTACGCTGGGAACATACGGCGAATCTGTTTAAGGGAATCGTGTTACACACGAGCCTCAACATCGATTAATTCTTATACGATTTATTCGTTTATGTTAATCATGTGTTGATTTCTTCTAGTTTCTTTTGAATTCGTGTTATTACTAATCACTTTGTTGATTTTGTAGTTTATTACATTACATTGTAATATTATATGTATTATTAAAATACATATCGGTTTACTAACAATGACTACGTCATTAAACGATATCAAGGCTTGAAAACCCGAAATATGGGACTTAAGGACTAATCGTAAGGGTGTGGGGACAAAGAACCGGACTCAAAGTTTGGTAAAACACCGTAGGATATGGGAGAGTTAACAATAGCCTTGTGACCGAGGTGGAATGGGTTTTATTTTCCATCGAGTTTTAGGTATAAAGACCCACACGGTTATGGGTTTTGAGTAGGTTCGCGGTTGGAGAAAATAATGGGACCGAGTTTTTGGCTTTGGGGCGGTTTCGTCGCAACGATTTGTCGGTTGTGAACTTGTGATAAACATTGAAAAAAATTGGGCTCGGACCCTCGCCAACCCATGAGGTGAATGTAACCACTGACCCACTTTGCCACACCTACAATTTATAACATTATTATTCAGTAACTTTATAAGATGGTTGGTTTTAATGCAAATCGTTTCCTATATTGAAAAGAATATCAGGTTTAATGTTGCATTATTACCAAAGTAAAATAATGGAAATATCCCCCCCCCATATATATATATATATATATATATATATATCCCGAACTTGGATGTTATGCTAATTGGGATAGGCGTTTAGATAATTATAGAAGGGATTAATGTGTCATGATTGGGATTAGAACTTATTTAAGGCGCATTAAGTTGGATTGAATGATTTATAAAATTTTAAACGGGTGAACCGACGTTAAAAGGAATTTTAATAATTGGGATAAAGCATCATAAGTTTATATAATTACGTGGACGCTTAATTATCCGATTTGGGGGGGGGGGTGTTTACCTGGCCACACGGTTAACCCGTTGGCCATGTCGACCCTAGGGTTCATCTCGAGTTAACTTGTTTGACTTAGCTTTGACTTTTGGGGAAGTTAAGTCACTAATAAGAGATGTAATACGTTTGTTATAGGTTACCTTTCGAGGGTGAAGGATTTAGCTATTTCACGCTATTCACGTGAGTCTTCATGAGACTTTAACTGGGATATATGCATACGTAAAAATGTATTTGAGCATTATGTTATTTTATATATACATGTTTGTGGGTTGATACATGTATATGAATCATTATGGGTTGCATGCTAGTTGTTTATATGTTCTTTTTAAAAATTTATTAGCATGTTATATATGTAACACCCTGAATTTTAGTTCCTGTCCTAAATGGATGTTGAGCGAGAAAGCCGAGAAAGAAGACGAAACCGTCAACAGTGCCCTGCACGTCTGTTCGCGCGAACCGGACCGCGCCACCATCCGTACGAGGCTCTACCCTTGCGCGACCCCAGAGCTCCGTGTGCCTCTCCGTACGAGTCGATCCGTGCCAGTGATCGTGCGCGACCTCTTGCATGTATAAAAGAAGAAATCATCCTCCACCCTCATTTCTTATCATCCTCTTCAACGCTACCCTCTCCTTTTCTCTTTAAAGTGAACCTCCTTGCCACCATTGTTGATTTTGAGCTTTTGAGACTCAAGGACTCGGGATTTCAAGTGGTACTTCATAATCCAACAAGGTTTTGTAAACTTAAACTCAAGTCTCTTCATCTTATCTTCTTCATCATCTTCACCAAATTTCTAGGGTTTCACCAACCCTTTTCACCATTTTGAAGATTTGGAGTTTGAGGTTCAACATTGGTGACCTAAAAGTGTATTGTTGATGGATTTAAGTTATGGTTAAGGTAATCTTCACTTTCCTTCATCTATGGAAACTAGGGTTTTGAGATAAGGTAAGATCTTCATGAAAAATGTTTGGTGAACGATTCTAAATGGTTGGATTTGAATATTTATGGTTGGAAACTTGTGGATCTAGGTTTTTGGAAGGTTTTGCTTGTGGATCCAAGTTTCTTCAAGGAAACTCAAGTTGGGGGAAAATCTAGATTTAGCCTAAATCTAGCAAGGTGAGTTCAAGTTGATTTGTGAAAACGTTGTACATGCCAAAATGTTTATTTTAAAGTGTTTATGTATTTTACATGAAATTATCAATTATTGAGTCATTTGGTGGATTTTGATTATTTGAGGTGTTTGGCTTTATAAACCTTGTAAAACACCTACATTTGGGATTTTTGGACATTTTGATAAATAAATCACGTTATTATGTTTACATGATGATTTAATATATAAATGAAGGTTATTTGACGTGAAAGTCCTTTTAGTGTATTTGATCTCAGAAACCGTTTGGAAAATACATATTATTGGGTCATGGGACATTTTAGAAATGTAAAGATATGAGTTCATTTGAAAAATGGTTTGTCTCAACCAATGATGAGTTTTGGGCTAATCATACTTTTGGTCGTTGTATTTGCATAACCGTTGGTTAACTGTGTTTTATGGTTTACATTGACTTTTATGGTATGATAAAGTAAATCATTGAGCTTTTGGCTCGGTTTTTCACTAAGATGTGTCTTGAGGATATTTGTCCGGTTTAATAGTCCGTTGTGGAGTTTTGAGTATGATGACATTTATCACGTGTCATTTGAGAATTACATGTTTTGAATGCTTTGGTCATTCAATTGGAGTCATGTAGTGTTATAGACTGTAATGTAATGGATCCATAGGCATATGAGTCGGTCTTTAATATTTCAAAAAGGGCTATTGTTTCCATGATGAAACCAGGATTAATCATGGGGTCATCAAGAGGGCTATATGGTGCGGGCTCGTAGAGTCAAGCATCTGCCATTGGCCCGTGATGTAATCTCTGAGTATGTTTTTATGGGATAGTTACTTCCCATTTGTAACTAGTTGAGACATTGGGCCATAGGAAGGCAACTTGGTACAGTTATGTGGGACCGGATACTAGCCGTGGACCGTAAATGTAATCCTAGTGAATGAGTATGACTAGGATCATTGGGTGCCCTCCCCCACATCTGAGTACGATCCGGCAAGTTCGTGGCCTTGATCCTAGTATGGTGAGCTCAATAACTTGAAATGTGACCTACTTTTGTGTTCCGCCACTAGCCATGGAATTCGAGTCTCCCCGTCACCAAAAGGTATTGTTTTGAGTATTTAATCTTATCCATGTTTTCGGTGACTGTTTTGAGTATGGGGTATTCTCCATATGTTATAATTTTGGGGGCTTGAATTTACTCATCTTTCGGTTGTTTGGATTATCAAGTTTATTCGCATTTCGATATTCGAGTATTTTAAATTATTCACGTTTTGAGTGAGTGTTGGGTTTCCCTACTTCATGAAAGAATGTTTTGCGTTGAGGCGTTTATCTTAAATTGTGTTATATTGGAAAACGGGTCGTTCCCATATTTAAAGTAAATCATTTTGAAAGATTATGATTTAAGTTGCATTCCTTCCTTTTAATGATATATTTAATCATGTTGAAAACTCTTGAACTCACTAGGCGTTAGCCAAAAATTTTTTATATGTCGGCATGTGCAAAAGGTAGCTTGGCAAAAACCGACACGACATGTTAACCCGTCACGAAATAAACTGGTTTGGGTAATACATTTTAACCCGTTTAAGTAAACGGGTTGACACGATGCGATACAAAAATTAAACGGGTAAGGTCAGGGTCAAAAATTTCAACTCGAAAATGACCCGAATAACCCGTTTATATATATATATATATATATATATATATATATATATATTATAAGTTTTCTTTTTAATGCTTTGGATTTTTGATGTTTTAGATTTGGTTAGAATTTATAAGTTTGAACTATAAAATTTGAATTTCTAATGCTTTCATTTGAATTTTGTATTTGTATTTTTTTTTGCGAATTTTCGATTTTTAAATTTTAGTTTTATAAATGTTAAACGGGTTAGACGGGTCGGGTTAGGGTTGGGATTTTCTGACTTGTTTATTAAACGGGTCGGGTTAGGGTTAGACACTTTCAACCCGTTTAACTTTGATCCCGACACGTCACGACACGTTTGCCAGTATAGACTTTGTAACGCCCCGAATTTTCGTTGTATAAACTTTTTCGTTAAGATTTCTAGCCTTCCTTATCTTTTAATCCTAGTTATCTCGTGTCTACCCTATTGGTGCGTATCGCGTGTTTAACCAAGGTCGTGTGTTAAGTTTTGAGTTTGGAACAGTGAAACAGTGGATCAAACGAGTCGCCTCGCGACTTGCAAGCCGCGACACAAGTCGCGTAACCCACTGACCATCTTCCATTTCAGGAACATGGGCGGCTTATGCCGCGACTTAAGGTCGCGACATAACCCGCGGGATTGCCCTGAGCACCCAAATACGGGTTTCTTCCCCATTTTTCTCATTTATTTCAAGTGTGGAGCTAGTAGGTGATCTTGGTGCGATTTTGGGTGCCCTAGGTGAGTATTATTCATCTCTCTTCATTTAATCTCATTAAATGAAACCCTAAGATTGTTGTTGGTGTTGCCTAGGTTGGTATAACTCTCGTTGTGAAGCTTCCTTCTCCTTAAGCTTTTGAGTTATAGGGTTTCATATACAACCCTACAAGGTGAGTTCATTCTCTTTTAATAAACTTTATACATGTCAAAATGTGGATTTTAACCTTCTCAACATCTCCATGTTTGATTTATTTGAGTTGGGTGAGTTTTCACTAAAACCTAATTTTGGGAGATTTTGGGGGTTATGTGGAAGAGAATGGTTTTGGGGACAATAGTATACATTCTGATTTAACTATGCATTTTATACTTGAGAAATGTGTTTTATAACCTTATGATTGTTTACATGGAAATCAAGAATTGGGTTTTGAAATATGGGTAAATATTTTGGAATGAGTATTTGGGTAACTAAATGCATTTTATGTGAAAGTATCATTTAGCCCTATGAAATGGAACCTCTTGGAAATGTGGGAGTAATTATTTGGATTTTTAATTTTGTACATTAAGTGGCATTTTAATTGAGGAAATTACTGTCTAGTTTTGTAGACATCGAATGGAATATTTGGTTGCATTTGGGCGTCATGAACCCACACACACACACACACACACATATATATATATATATATATATATATATATATATATATATATATATATATAATCTTTGACTCAATGTTGGAACACTAGTTTTCCATATTGAGGCACGTTTAGGCATCAGATGAGGTATAAGCCCTACGTGTTAAGTACGCGATATTGGATGAGGATCTCAACGTAAGGGCCCTATGTGGTTGAAGTTGACTTTCCGTGGGTGTACGTTTAAAGCTACTGAGCCTGACATCCATTGCGGGTACTTTTATGTGTTTGGTTTTACTGATACGTCAAGTGGCTTACTTTTGTGTTCCGTCACTGTGTTAGTAAGCAGGTCTCCCCCGTTAACCCAAGAGGTACTGTATTATTGTTGAGACTACCTATATGAATTCCTTTGGCTTTTCTTAAATTATTTCAAATGAGAGTATTGACTTTCCAATTACAAATGTTTGATCTCACTATGCTTTAGCCTAACATTTTTTCTTAAAATGACATGTATAACAGGTTCTCCTAGCGGTGGTTTTCCTCGGGCTTGAGGGGAGAGGAAATCGAAGGATTATAGCATTTTTGGAAGGATATAGAGGCGTGTTTTGGATATAGAATTGATATACTTTTGTAGGTGAAATGTCAACACCCGTTTGTAATCTAGAACTAGATAGACTAGATTAGTAGGTTGTTGTACTCATTTCCCTTTACTTATTTTCTTGTAAACGCCATGCAACTATTTCCCCTTTTGAGATGATCCTCTTTATATTAGACTCGTTTATTCCGCCTTTGTTTTCAGGTTTAAATTGACCCTTATTTTTAGGGTGTTACAGACTTGTCGTAAGAGATTTTATTCTACTTCGAAGTATTGTTGAAAATTTTAAATTAGTCGCTCTTTCCAAATTTGAGGGTGTTACAATATATGAATGGGCTATGATTTTTATTCGGGTATGGGAATGTGTCAATACATCGTAAGGTATGACACTTCCAAGGGATGGGTGATCGGACAAGGGAGAGTCGTATAGTCCAGGAAAATGCCAACGAAGATAAGGCCTTAGACCGACGGTTCAATTTAAGAGATCTCATTATTATTCAAAGAATTTTTGAGACAAATATGCATATCGTTTTTATTTGGGTATTTGTTTGTTATTCTACAAAATGGGACATGTATGATTTGTGCACGAAAACCACGAACTCATTGAGTTTGTAAAACTGACTATTAGTATGCATCTCAAGGGTTGGGAGTTCAAAGATTGACAAAGGGGATAAGGGCAACAATTTTGCTTAGTGAGTTACACTATATTGAATAAACATCAGATTTTGGGATGTTTAGATCTTGTTTTTTTAACACATTTTGTAATGTAACTTGGTATGGGACAGGTTAGCATTGAGATATTAATTGTAATTATATTTTTATAAGGTTTCCGCTGTGACAAGCCTTTATTAGTCGTTATGTATTTAGGTTATTTATTGTTATTTTAAGAGAATGTATTGACACAACTCATTGTAAAAATGAGGGTGTTACACTTATTTTGGACAAATTAAAATAGAAACTTGGACATTTATTTTGAGGCGTAGGGAGTAATAATATTTTGAAATAATAGCTATTTTTAGAAGTTAATTGAGTGACATCATGGTAGAAACTAGTAGTTCAAAACTTCAGGGATCATTATCGTAATTTTCGTGACTATTGATTTCCATTTATTTATTTAAGAACAAACTATATTTTTGGTTCTTATGGTTACAATCACTATTAAGTTTTGTCCTTAGTTTGAACTGCCAGATGGTGTAAATCTGCTTGTCCTTTGGCCTTCTCATTCAACAATTAATATAGAAAATGAGGATAGTACAATACAAGAAAAAATTGAAGTTTCTTATATCTATATAAAGGATCACACAAAATATTCACAGAATATTTACAAAATAATTTGAGAGTTTGTGGGATTCTCTCTATCACTCCCCCTCAGTCGGAGAGGAAGGAGGTCGTACGCTCATGATGTATCGTAAATCGAGGAACAGTTGTCGCGATAACCCTTTTGTGAATATGTCGGCATACTGATAGGATGAAGGAACATGTAACACTCGAACATGACCGATCGCGACTTTTTGACACACGAAATGTATATCTATTTCAATATGTTTGGTCCATCGGTGTTGAGCCGGGTTACCAGAGAGGTATACAGCTGACACATTATCACAATAGACAAGATTTGCCTTCTGTGGTGGACAATGTAGCTCAAGAAGAAAGTTTCGTAGACAACAAGTTTCAACAACGACATTTTCAACTCCCCGATATTCTGCTTCAGCGCTATATTATCGCCGAGAAAGACACAATTACCCGGATGTGGAGCGATGGGTGTCAGGGCAACCCTCCCCCCCCCCAATCGGCGTCGGTATAGGAAACTAGTCCGGTGGGTGTAGAGGGATAGAGATGTAAGTCGTGATCAATAGTGCCTTTAAGATACCGGATAATGCCCTTGAGAGCATTGAAATGTGATGTCTGAGAGGCGTGCATGAACCTGCACACTTGTTGAAACTTGTAGGCGATGTCAGGCTGAGTGAAGGTGAGATATTGCAAGGCACCAGCGAGACTACGATATAGAGTAGGATCAGGTACGAGATCCTCATCGTAGGCACTAAGCTTGGACTTGGAGTCCACCTGAGTAGGCATCAATTTGCAATTCGACATTTTGGCTCTGTAAATAATATTCTCTGCATATTTCCGTTAAGATAAGAACATATTGTGATGTGTTCTTGTAATGGGGATCCCTAAGAAGTAGAACAAATTTAGGCTTAAGGGATTCAATTATGTCCGATTGCAATTTATCGGAAGGAGCAGTGATGACAATGTCGTCAACGTAAAGCAACAAGTATGCGATGTTGTGTCCTTGACGATAAATAAATAGAGAGTGATCACTTTTGTAGGATACTTGGAAGTACCATCTATCTCTCGATTTTATCTTATACATATAACAAATAGGTATGTTGAATTATTGATACACAATTACATACAATAAACGAACAATTTGTGTTTGCAAAAGATGAAAATATGTATATATAGGAACACTCATATCGACTGCCTTTACCCAACCAATATATATATATATATACATATTTATATAATTATATTTTGCTTAGTTTAATAAGTTTATATATATATATATATATAACTAAATCAATTCTTTTATTGTTATTAAATTTACGCCAGATAGTAAAATAAAATGAAAAACGACAGTTAAATACAAAAAATGACCAAAAGCGAGAATTAGATTCAAACTAGGTAAACATCGATAAAATTTTATATTGCACACAAATATAAACAAAGTTTTATCCAAATTTATATAATTATTAAAATAATAATCTTAAAGGTTATTTTTAATTTCTTTTAATCTTAAAAAATTATTGAACTTATAATACTAAAAAATATGTATTTTAATTAATATATTATTAATTAATTAATTAATATGATTAAGGTATAAAATATAAAATAAAAACTAAGAAGAATATTAGATTAATATGAAAGGGTTAAAAATAATATATCATAAACATATGAAGGTTAAAATGAAAATTATAATTATAAAAATAAGAGATTATTTGTATTTTATTATAGAGGAGATATGAAAAAAATGTAGGTTTTTATAGGAGGGGTATAATAGATCTACCTTAATAATTAGGTTATTTCATTTTCAAATTCATTCAATTAATTTGTCTTTTTTTTTTACATATATATTTAACCTATTGCTTCAAACGTATTTTTATTAAACGGTTTATTTTGGGTAAATGAACATGAACTTTTATTGAATAAACAAAGTTTTTATGATGTAACACCTTCATCCCACGTGATCGGAGGACGGTGTGCTACGAATGAAAACATAATAACATAACTAGCTAACATATACGGGAAAACAGAGCTACTACGAAGTTCCATCAAAATAAAGTTTCGGGAGACCAGATTTAAGACGACATTATTATATTTACAATATTTACAGAAATAAAAGTTATACTATCCAAGGTCATCTTCAAAATAGTCACATTCCATAGCTCTTACTCTCGTGATGATCCCACCTGCGATCCTATACCTGTCGAGGACAAAAATAAACCTTGCCTGAGCCAATTGCTCAGTGAGCAGATAATTAATATTGTTAAGTCAGATTTTATAGTTATCATTGTATTTATAGACTTGGTCTAATACTGTGTTTAGGTTGCTTATTTTGTGTAGTATTGGCCAGGGTATTTAAGTCCCTTGTGGCTTTGGTGTTTGTAAGAAACTCACGCACATTCAATATCAAGTTTACTTTTGCGCTTCAAACTCTCTCTCTACTTTCTCTCTCTACGATTTAGTTGATTTTGGGATTATCAATTGGTATCAGAGCTGTTCTAAATCTGAGAGAATTTAGAGAATCGTTTTTCGTTTTTGAATTTGTGAATTGAATCAGAAAATTTGATCGATTTTCTTGATTTTTTCAAGAAAATCTCATTTTTTGATTTTTAATCAAATTCGGTCTGGTTTTTGAACGAATTGCCTTGTTTTCTGGTTTGTTGGATTCGATTTTAATAGAAAAACATATTTGATTCACATCAGATTGCAAGAAAATCGTGTTTTGATCTTCAATTTTGAAATTCATCGAGTTTTCTGGAAAAGTTTTTTTTACGTACTGTTGGATTAATGATTTCAAGATTTTGCAAATTTTGATCGATTTGTTTGATTCAAAGTTGTTAGAAAGTAGTTTTCGAACATTTTTGTGAAAGAAAATTTCATCGAATTCGGTTTTGTAATCGTAATTAGAAGGTTTTTGTGATTTTTCAACATTTTGCGCTAGATCTAAATTTTGCGCGAGTTCATCAACTTTGCGCCAGTTCTTACGTGCTTTGTGCCAGTTCTTCTCAGGTTTGCGCGAGTTCATCAGATTTGCGTAAGTTTATCTGAAGGTTTTCATCCAGCTCAAGTTTTCACGAAAAGTACAAGTTTTCTCTATCTGCATTTCGCACAAAGTCTAGTTTGTGCTACCTTTGTATCATGCAAAGTTAAGTTTGCGTTACAGGCTTCTCACGCAAATCTCTTTTGCGCCATCTACTATTCATGCAAGTCAGTTTTGTGCCACTTACTTGTCAACCAAAGAAAGGTTCTCGTCAATATCATCTCACGCAAAGTCTATTTTGCGTTATCAGTACATCACACAAACTCAAGTTTGCGCCATCAACGCTTCGCACAAATCTAAGTTTGCGCCATCTTCATCAAGCGCAAAAGAAAGTTTGCGCTAGTCACTGTTCACGCAAAACTCTAGTTTGCATCAGCTTCTCTGTTTCAGACTTCGCATTTTCTGAACTTTTTCATCTATGGATTCTGAAAAGTTTGCGTTTCAAGCTCAGTTCTACAAGAGTGATCTCATGATGTCATTGGGCACAGAAACTCGTCCTTCAGTTCAGGTTGATGAGAATGAGTTCACTCAGTGGCAAGATCGGTTTCTGAATTTCATCGAGCGTCAAAAGAACGGAGATGACATGATGAAGATTCTATCTGAATGATCTTTTGTAAAACCCACTCTGGCTTCTGGATTATCAAAGCCTATCGCTGAGTACACACCCGATGAGTTGGTACAATATAAAGCCCATCGTGATGTAAAGGCTAATATGATGCTAGCTTTGCCAAATTCTATCTACAACAGGATTGATTGCTTCAAGAACAATCCTAAACTAATGTGGGCACAACTAGAGAAGATTATGCTTGGATCTACAGTTGCTACACAACTTCGGCGTACACGTTATATGAACAACTTTGAAGAATTCAAAGCCAAAGATCGGGAGTCACTGAAAAATGTTTATGACAGATTCTGTGTAGTGATAAATGATCTGAGGAAGATAAAAGTGGAAAAGACTGAGCTGGAAACTAATATGAAGTTCCTCAATGCCTTGCAACCAGAATGGAATAAATCTTGCCATCGCTTGAGGAATGATGTCAGAATATCTACCATGCAAATCCAAGAGATGTATGAAATATTGCTGACAGATGAGTGTATAGTCACAGAGAAGAAGGCCAAACTTGACAAGAAGAATAAGAAAACAGTGGATCCAGTTGCACTTCTCACAAGCAAACTGTCTGAACAAGCATTATCCGAGAATGCTTATGATGGTGCAACTGATGATGATGGTGAGGCACTTCAGAAAGCTATGATTCTTCTCTCTCAGCACTACAACAAAAAGTTCCAACCTCGTTCGAGTTCCAACACTCTTTGCTTCACTTCTGGGTCTAAGAATGTTCAAGTTCCCGAGGCTAAGAAACCTAATGCATGCTTCAACTGTGGAAAGCCGGGTCACATTGCTAAAGAGTGTCTAGTGAAGAAAGTTCGGGATTCGGCATATTATCGGAAGAAATTGGAACTGGCCGAAAAGAGAGAGAATGGAACTGCTTTGTTAGCTGAAGAAGAATTTTGGCTAGATCACTCTGATGATGAAACAGATACTGTGGAGAACGCTCATATGTGCTTCATCGGAGATGATCAGACTGATGATGATGATTCCACTACTGATGAAGATGAGGTACCTTCTAAATTTGATTACACTTTTATTTTTTCACAGATGAATATAATTATAACTGCTTTACATGATTTACGCTCAAAGTTATTATCTGAAAAACAATTAAATTCAGAAAAGTCAAATTTGATTGATAAATTACAAATTTCTTTGAAAGATGAAAAATTTATTTTGGATCATACAAAAGACATCTTTCAAAAGAAATTGGATGATTTAGAAAAATCAAATATGACTTATCTTGAGTCTTTGACTAAAATGACCAAACAAAAAGAAATATTTTCGAATAAAATAAATGAGTTGGAAGAAAAATTATATCGAAGGAATCAATCTGAACAAACTATTTATTTGAACAAACCGCGGAGTTATGAGTCTATAAAAGAAAATTGGGGACTTGGTTTTGAAAATCCTCATTGTTTAAACAATGTTATTGAAAAATCCCCTACTTTATATAAATACGATTATCTAACTCTTGCTAAATATGCTCCTCAATTTAAAATTGATTGGATGAATGAAAAATAAGTGTTAGAAATCGAAAATGAGAAAAGGATGAATAACAAGAAAAATGAAATTTCTTTTGTTTACACGCACGAAAATACCAAATATTTTCCGGAAAAATCAAAGAAGAACAGAAACAGTTTAAATGATATTTCTCCTACTAAATCTTCATTGTCTGATGATTATTTCGATATTTGTTCTACTAACACTAATAAAGAAAATATATCTCCAGTTTCTTATGTTTCTAAGAGATATATTCCTCCATTAGTGTTAGAAAGTAAAATCATTGACCTTGAAGATAAAATAGAAGAACAACATATTCAAAGCAAAATTGAAAACAAATATTATTTTTTCTTTTATGACTTCAAGTCTTGAAGAAAAATTAATTTCTCAAAAACAATGTTCTGTTTCTGGTCTTTCTTCTGATTTGAAAGAAAACAAAAAGAAAGTTCTAAAATCTGAACATTTTTGTCAAAATTTTTCTGACTCCGAGGCAAGTTCAAATATATTGTCTGACCAGTTGGGTTTATTAGGTAAAATTGTTTCTTCTGATTCAAATCTTAAATCGAAAATTCTTGATGAATCTTTTACGCTAAATGATGATTATTATAAACCAAAGCGTAAAAGAAGAAGGTCAAAGAAGTCAAAGAAACAAGATACTGTTATTTCTGAAAATACTAATTCTTCTGATTCGAATATTTCAGATAGGACTTTGAGCACTCCTACAAAGCAGATATGGAGGGTCAAGCGGACATCGGATGAATCTACGACTGATGTGGATAGATATGTAGACAAAATCTATAAAAGTGATTCATTTGTTGTTTGTAAGAAAATTTCAAAATATTCAATAAAGCAAATGATTCGAATTTCAAAAAATGTCTCATATTCTTCTTCTGATTCTAGTTCAGATGATTATGCTTTCTCTTCTACTGATTCTTATGTTCATTATTCTGATAATATTTCTCGTGCTTTCAATGTCAAATCTAACAAATATTCTCCCTTTAGAACTGCAACTAACAAACATGGACCCAAATACAAGTGGGTTCCAAAACCAAAGATTGATTCTGAGTTGTAGGCACCTAAAGTCAAGGGGGAGTAAGAGAAAATTGGCTTCTAAGTACATCAGCTTAGAACCCGTACTTCAATGGACTTCGACTTCTAAACATGTCAGTTTAGGACTTCTTCTTCAATGCATTAAGCTTCTGGACAAATGAGAAACTGTGAGTGCATCTACTTAATTCCGCTGCATTTATCTCTGATAATGATGTTGTTCCAGTTTTCTCATGTTTTTCAAGAATCTGAGCATGTTCAACCCAATTTTTTCATACGAGACACAAATTCTTTATACATTATGTGGAAGAAAGTATTATTGAATTTTATTTTGTTCCGACTAAATATCAATTTGCCGAATTCTTTACATTTGTCTTAAATGAAAATTTTCAAACTCGGCATTTGAATTTAAAAGTTTAAATCTTTACAAATTTTATTCTATAAAGTAAAAGTTTTACAGTTTTTTTTTCTTTTGAATAAAATGTGTGTCTAGGATAAATTTTCAAGTTGCTTTGTTTATATTGAAGTTTTATATTTTCAACTTTTATGTCTTACAAAAGTCGAAAAGTCAGCAACATGTTTGAAACTTTTGATATCGCTTTAAAGTTGTGTTATTCGGAATATGTATAGTTTACAATGCTTAGAAATCCTAAAAAGTCAGAATTATGGATTGTAATGAAAATATGGGCTAAACACTTAGATGTAAAACCTAGTGATGGAGATGATATATATATATATAAAATACAGAAATATCTAAGTTTAAAAGTTTGTACCTGTGGCCTTTCTGGTTTGGGAAAGTAAGTTCTGTGGGATGCTTGTCATCTGGTCCCCTAAGGTCAATTGATCTGGGAGTGATCGAACCCAAATCCTTCTATAGAATCAGATTGAAAGTCATGTTCTACTGGTATGAATGGGTTTAAGATGTGTCGATGTAGCCTTTCTGATCTGGGAGAGTAAGTTACAAGGGGTGCTTGACACCTAGTCCCCTAAGGCTAACTGGTCTGGGAGCGGCTGACCCAAATCCTGCAATAGGATCAGATAGAAAATTACGTTTACAGCATGTTCTTTACTTACCAAACTTTTTGATTAAAAGATACCAATGTTAAAAGATGCCAATGAGCACACATCTCATGATACTTGGTGATATGTTTGAGTTGTAATAAACCTATAGATTTGTGAAAGTCTTAATTCGTGATGAATAAGTGTGAGTACATGGAAAGTTTTCTATTATATTTTTAGAATTACATTTTCTTGAAGCTAATCGAAGTTCGCATGCGAGCACACTGAATAGATTGATGAAAGTTTTTGAAACTGAACATGTCTTAACTTGGTATGCAATGAAACTTGTATCTGTATCCAACAACATACACATGACTTCATCTGATGGATTAATCTGTGATATTTTACTAAGTATAATTTAATTTGTTTAGTGTTTAAAATTTTATATATTTAGTTGTTTCAAAATACATATTCAATATATTTTTCTTTCTACATTGATGTTTCAATTCTTGTGTTCTCATATATGTGTTAATGGGTTTGTGCATTATTCGAGGGGGAGTGAATAAGGAGAATTTTCTAAAAGGGTCATATCTGATTTCGAGGGGGAGTATCTGATTTTCTATACAAATGCTAATTTGAATTGTCATATTTAGTGCATTTGTGTAGGGGGAGTCAAAGAGCTTAACAAGTGAAAATTTTCAGATTTCAAGTCAGCTTTGCGCCAATAGTTGGTAGCGCAAAACTCAACTTTGCGCCACCTTCAGCTAGCGCAAAACAATCTTTGCCCCACCAACATGTAGCGCAAAACTTTCCTCTTTCTCCTTTATTCTGATTTTGCAGATCTTAAGCTGTCTCGTCTCCAACATTTGCATGACCAAGTTGATCCAGATCATCAAGGTCATGAGGGGGAGAAGTTAAGGACAAGATAAAGAGACAAATATTTCAAATGTTTATCTGCTGCTCAAGATTCGCTCAAGATTCTATATTTTCTCAGCTACTAATTCTTTTGCTGTTCCAGCTCCGACCACCACAATTCATTCAAGTACATTTAAAAGAGGTGCATCGTCTAGAGCACAAGCTGATGAACCGATTGTTCTTTCAAGCTAATTACAAACAGGTCCAGTCTTGTCAAGGCAACAAAGGCAACATAGTTTGAAAGATGCTGAGAAGAATTTTTTTTAAAGTCAAGAAGCTTAGCTAAGTCGCTTAGATGGTCCGAGTTGATTTAGAAGATGCATATTGAAGACCACAGCGCCAATGATTACTAAGGGGGAGATTGTTAAGTCAGATTTTATAGTAATCATTGTATTTATAGACTTGGTCTAATACTGTGTTTAGGTTGCTTATTCTGTGTAGTATTGGCCAGGGTATTTAAGTCCCTTGTGGCTTTGGTGTTTGTAAGAAACTCACGCACATTCAATATCAAGTTTACTTTTGTGCTTCAAACTCTCTCTACTTTCTCTCTCTACGATTTAGTTGATTTTGGGATTATCAAATATAATAAAGATCACATCTATAATCGATTTTATAAAAAGAATTATTAAAAGATCAATTGAAACCAAAAACCAGAACATAAAGTGATATGTCACCAATTTACATAAAATATCTCAACGGTGTAAACTAAAAAGTATCATCACATCAAGAGTTGAGAATAAATAAGAAAATCAATGGGTTTGAGGGTTGTACGGACCACTCGAACAATAGGAAATGAGTATAAGGCAATACACTCAAATCCCTTCCGATAATCGGCTCCCGATAACGGTTCCCGAAAGCGGTACATAGGATCAATCTAATCGCCCTCAAATTGGCCGATACCAGGCTAGACCCACTTATTGACATTGGGGGTACTAATAGCGAGGACGCCATGCCAATTTATAGCCACCATGGATGCGTCACGACATCGTTGCCCTCGATATCGTGCCTTAAAGCACAAAACATTCAAATCATTAAAAACATGTCAAATTGACATGGAAAGAGTGATCTCATAAAATATGTGACTTTTAATTGCAACATATCATAATAAAATTACGAAAACGATTCATATCCAAAAATAATAAAGTCCAATGATGGTTCAACTCAAACTCAAGTAATCAATAATGAATATATCAAAAAACCAAAACTATGATACTAGCTCCAAATAGGAATCACGACCATAGATATAATTGGACTCCAACAATTGGAAGTTATTAAACTCAAATGTCCGGAAATGATTTCGTAAATTGAAAATAAGAGATTATGTGATAAATGTCATGATAGCGAACAAGATAATACATTACCTCATTACTATACTAGTGACAATGGAGAGTCACAAGAATTGGATATCTGTACCTGAATAGTGTATGATGGACTACCACAATCGGATGCTCGTAGTGTTGTTACAAGTCACACAAAATCACCTTTACCTAAACAAGAACCGATTACTATCATATATTAATCAACATATTTGCTTGAGTAAACGAGCCTTAATCCATTTTTCTACTTACTATTATATATAAAGTAATTCTAGGTAGCTTTAGGGTTGATTGGTATAAGTTTTATCATAGGGTGTAGTTGGATGTGTATAAGGTACAAGCGACTGTTGCAGCTTAAGTCCTTGCACATATCAACTTCTGACTCTCAAAAGTTTGGACGATTTACATATATTTAAAGGACAAATTAAGCTTTAACTTCTAAATGAAAGTTGCAATAACATCTCTTAGGAATCTAATAACACAAGATTCACCTTATTTGGATCAAGTACCAGTTTTATATGAGTTTTACAAAAACAATATGCAATTCCCGAGTTTCATTTGACCAGTTTTGGAAACTCAAGGTTTTCAGTCATTTAGATTCAAAATCTACTCTTAGGGTAAACTACAATGACGTGCTAGAATCTTCAAGATTTCCAATGGTATATTACATATCTCATTGGGACCAACTAATGATTTTATACGAATTTTATAAACAAGCTGAAATTTCTGATCCTCCCTTGTACACAACAACGATTTTTACAACCAAACTCATTGAATTTCATTCCATTCGATTTTCAATTAACACCAATATTTATACTCATCCTAAATGACCTTTTAAGCATAAAATCAAGTCTTTTTAACCTCATCTTTACAATTCACTATTAAAGACCTAACTTAAATTAAAACCTCACAGTTTCATACGAAGAACTTAACATACCTGCATTCCAATGGTGATTTCAATCCTCAAACCAACTGGAACCCTTCAATCTTCTCACAATTTCAAACCTAAAACATATTTCAAACCCAAGAATTGAATGATTGACCTAAATAGAAGTTTAAACTTAGAAGGATTAAGAATTCTATACATACCTTTGGATTTTTAAACTTAAATCTTTCAAACTTCTACTTATATTGATGATTCCATCACTTGATTTTAGTTTCATCCATGAAGACTCTTGAAGAGAGGAGAGAAATCAAATTCTTGAATAATACGTATTAGGGTTGAAAGGATTTTCATGAATTTTCTTGGGGTCTTTATATTTTCCAAATTTTCCACTTTGGCCCCTCAAGTCTAGCTTAATCTAACATTGGTACTTACATGGATTTTTCTTCACATTTCTAGTCTTAAGCTCAAGTTGTTTTATACATAATTTCACCTTATATAAAACTTGAACTTATACTTTTAGTCCAAATACAACTACTTTAACTATGGTTACAAGTAGGTAATGCATTCACATAAATCAATATATCGATAACGAAATTTTAGGTGTTATATATGATAATGTTGATGTATTTTTAAAGGATTTTTTTATATGCTTAATTATCCATTCACACTTGTGTTCTCATTTTATATTTTTTCTTTTGTGTAAATATAGACATATATAGTTATGTATCTTATTTAGCTCACTTTTGCATTTCAACATTTTTTAATAACTATTGTTTATGAACAAATATTTAACAAAAAAACATATTTTTCAAAAGAGTTTTGTCAACCTTGAAATAATGATTTTTCTTATAATATTTTTAAGCTCCCCCTAGATTAATTTATTAACATCGCCCTTGCTCATATTGGCTTCCCATACAATTCATGGAGCAAATATTGTTCATATTTTTACTATGTAAACCCCACGTTTCCATGGTTTACATTTGTTAGCTATAGGGGCGGAACACGGGCCTTAGGATCCTCGAGGGGCCAAATCAACTTGGTTTCCTTTTGAACTTTTTATAGGGGCTCTTAATTATCGGAATACTAGATATATGGGTATTCTCAATTATGTTGTCCATTTAGGATTTTGAAAAAAAATTGCATGCTTTCTTTTAGAAAACCATGAACATGAAATTCAATTTCACATTAACCTATGTGTCAAATCTCAAATATGAAGTAACAAATCATATGAATAATTTAATATATCATCATCTTATTTTTTAAAACAAAGTGTTACATATTTACACATTGTCACTCAAACAATAGAAACTAGTCTAATCAAACACTTCATTTCTCTTTTTATATTAAGACATCGTACGATAATATATGATTTAAAAATAAGATCCAATTATTAATAAAAGAGAGACAAATTTATAATCGTAACATAGGAAATATATTTTTGTTTATTTATTTATTATATGATATTATGACTCATGATTTTATTAGTTTACTTTATTATATGAATTAATTGTATTGTATTGTTTTATTTATTTATATTATTTTATTAATTAAAAGTACCAAGTGTTGGTTTATGTTAGATACTTGTACAGGTTTGAAAATCAAAAGCTAAAAGAGTTATTGAAGAGGCCAAACATCTATTAGCAAAATATACCGTTAATTTTACATATGGCGCGTCTTGGCCCCCCATTACCCTCAAGACCCTCCCCCCAATGGTTAGCTACGTCTATTAATTATATATATGTTTGAACGTTGATCAAGGGACGGAGTTACGGCATCTATACATTTGTTTAGTGGTATTCAAAACATTCGCTAGATTGTTTAAATTGGTCGAACCAAGTTAAATCATATCGTTTTTGACAGTTTGAGCGATCTAACGGTCCGGTCAGGTTTGAAAAATAACCAAACTTTTCGTTCTGGTCCAATCTACAGTTTGAATGTTTTTTGAGCGGTTTGGATTGAACCGACCACCAATATATATATATATATATATATATATATATATATATATATTAATATATTTAGTTTTAATGTTATAGGTTATATAACCCAACTAAAAAAAAGTACGTCCAAGACATAAGTTTTTAGATTTCACTTCTAAAATGTCTGTATTCCTTAAATTGACAAAATTTCGAAATCCTTCAAAAATCAAAATTCAATTCTTTGACATGCTCAATGTTTGTTCAGTACTCCAACTATTGTTTGTGGCTTGCTTTAACTTTTTTTCAACCAGGGCAATGTTTTTTTAATTTTAAAAATAGATATTCACTATAATATCTTTTAATAATGTTATATTGGTAAAACTTTCATTTCGGAGATGGATGTTATTTTTTAGGCCAAACCTTTTTTTTTGTGGTCGGTTTGATCTGTTTGGTCTTTGCTGCCAATCCATTCGGTTTGAAAATTTCTTAAACTGCTATTGTGGTTTGGTTTATGTTTTTTTTTTGGGGGGTGGGGAGGGTTAAAACGCCAAACACGACCTCGAACCCCATATATTTCCTGATCATTGTTCTTTTATAGTAGAGTGAACTATACTTTTGGTCCCTATGGTTTGTAGAAGAATATGAAAGTGGTCCTTATTTTGAAAAAAGAACTACAAAAGTAGTCATCGTGGTATGCATTTTGCTTAGAAATTAGTCCCTATCCCTAACTCCATTAGTTAATGTTCCGTTAGTTAAGGGGTATTATAGTTTTTTTTGTCCTTTTTTACTAAAAAGAGATTAATGTACAAGTTTATGTATCTTATATACAAGTGTGATTGGCATTTAAAAAACCCATTTTCTCTCTATCTCGTCCCCTTCCCATGTCATCTCTGGTCAGGATGCCACCCTCCCCCTTTCATGTGACTTCTTCAACGACCCTGTTGGGTCACCGATAATTTGAAGATAACCTCCTGATCTCCCTTACAAATCTTTGAAATACATCTTATTATACTTAGATGTAATGATCGCAAATCCTTGGGGTCAAATTGATAAATTATTAAATGGTGTAAAAAAAATTGAAAAAAAGGAAGTTGGGGGACTATTGTGCAAATGTGGTTATAAAGGGATAAAACCCTATTCATTTCTTCACCTTTGGGGATTATCTGTGTGGGAGTGTGTGCGACGGCAGGAGAAGAGGAGGAGAAAACTGATCGATCGTTTGGGAAAAACTAGGGTCAGATTGTGGAAATCACTCTGCAAAGGTATGTTTCTAATATCTTTTAGAATTAGAGATCTATTTCCCGTTCCCATCATAATTTACTGGTTGGGTAAGATTTGGAGAAAAACATATTGTTACTCTGATGAATCGATGTTGGTCTGGTATGATTGGGGATGTAATAGTGAGTTGGGGCTTAGGAAAAATGATCGAGAGTGAACTCTGTGTGTGCTAGCCGATTTGTGAGTAACAATCGATTGGTTCTAGGCATTTTGTAGCGTCGCTCTGGAACTGGATGTGTCTCTCACCTCGAACTGGGTATTTCCATCGACCGGGATCGCCCGGTGTGGGGTGACCAGGGTTGCCCGGTGTGGTGTGATCGGGGTCCCCCGGTGTGGCAACGACCGGGGCCGCCCGGGACGAGGTCTGCACTATTTAGAAATCTCCATCTCTCCTGTTATCGATCGACCTGTGAGCTCAGTTATTCTTAGAGCAGTGGTAGTAATTACAATTACCTTATTTATGTGGATTGTAGGAGTTTGAATTATCCGAGGATAGTTGTTCGGGTGTGTCGACTTTCGTCCAATCAGGTGAGTTCCCTTGTTTTAAAGCTTTTTAACTGAAAATAGTGCACGGGCGCGAACTTTAAATTACCTTTCATATACGTACGCATCAAGTTGAAATCATGGTTTGTTAAATTGTTATTGATTGCATGCTTGTGCTTTAATGTATGGTAATGATGGTGAATTTGCATTGTAACCGTCTGGGTCGTTTGCCTTGGCTTAACTGAAACCATCGGGGATGGTTGAATCGGATGCTTGGAATTCGTTTCTTATGCATCCGGGAAACGACATCTACTAGGGGGTCGGGCGGGGATCTACTGGGGGCCCCGAGTGCGTTGCGACGAGGTCGCGGATATTTATTCCGAACGCGGAATTATATGAGCTAATATGATAAGTGGTATTTGTTTCATTAGTATTTATACGTGATTTTTTTATAATATTTAATTGGGCCGAGGTTGGGAATTCACTAGACCTTCCGGTCTAACCCTCGCATCCCATTTTCTTAAAATCCATTTTCAGTTATGGATTATGTTGGTGGTTCGTCTAAAAGGAAAAGAGAAGTGTTAGAGCTAGCGAGTCGGAGGGCGATGCCTTAGTCGCAGAGTAGATGCAGCTATGGGTTCTCAGTTGTGATATAAATAAGTGACCTCTGGAACCTTATAAATTTTCCTTTCGTATGTTTGTATTGGGACCTTAATTGGGGAGTTCAATTTATTTTATGTATATCGATATTTGGGTTGTTACATTAGACAAGTTTAGTTCTTTGTAATAGTTTAGTCATACTCAACATGTTCGACAAAATCGAAGACTAGCCGAAATCAGCAAAAAAAGAATCTTCAGATGCGGATCAAAGATGAACTTCCAATCTTCACTAAGCTATTTCTGCCGATTTTGAGGTACAAATCGGGGATCCTTAAAATCGGAGG
Organism: Arctium minus; assembly: GCA_954870635.1. NCBI lineage: Eukaryota > Viridiplantae > Streptophyta > Magnoliopsida > Asterales > Asteraceae > Arctium > Arctium minus. The sequence continues at coordinate 48,145,054 of OX941096.1, forward strand.
ATTTCACCTTTGTTCCATGCTGAGACCGATTTTGAAGTACAATCGGTGGATCCTCCAAATCAAAGGATATCCCCCTTTTGTCCCTTGCTAAGGAAATCTTCGAAAAAGTACATCCAAATTTGTACCTGATGGAGACATTCTCTGATAAAACTGAAGAAAAAAGACCTTTGTCTTTTACACCTTTTCCAAATATGGTCTACATCAAGGTCTGCACATCTTTTGTGTCCCATGTTGAGACAAAAATGACATATTGTCCTTTTTAGGTCAACTCTGTGATTCAACACTAGAGTGACAAGTGTATCATTCATTTAATGCACATGGTAATATTTAAAGCTGAAGACTCCTCCCATGCAAGGTTACGCTTTCAAGAGAATCCTCTTAAGTGTTCAAGCAAAAATCAGTAGATTTTCCTTTCTCCATCTGTAACACCCGTAAATTGGAGTTTTCCATTGGTGTTAATTCGGGAGTCATTTGACTCGTGGGGATGTAAAGGTGTTAAGAAATCAGGTGAGTTTTGCAATAGAATCATCGAGGATCGAATCAAGCGCGAAAACGCGAGAAAACGGGGTTTCCTGGGAGCCGCGAGTTGGCACGCGACTTTGGGTCATAGCCCAAGTCGCGTAACTCAATGGAAGTGAGCCTTGGGGGGGGGGAACGGGCGACTTATGCCGCGACTTAAGGTCGCGTCATAACCCGCGAGTTGCACTGTTGAGCTAATAACCCAATTTTCAGCCATAAAGCCTCATTCCTCTCAACCCAAACCCTGAATCTTCTTCCCTTTCTCTCCCAAACCCCAAATGTCGAACCCTAACCCATTTTGAGGGTTTTCCCTCTTTAAACCACATGATTCTTCATCATCTAGCTAGTTGGGATCTTGAACCACAAAACCTCCATCTTCATCTTCCTCACCAAGTTCTTGGGGATTTCATCTAACCTTTCCACCATTTGAAGATTTGGAAGCTTATGGTTCGTTTGGGTGATCTACAAGTGTTTTGGTAGGTGGATTCAAGCTATTGGTTGAGGTAATCATCTTCTTCTTCATTTATGGAAATTAGGGTTTTGACCTAAGTTGAGATCTTTATGTAAATTGTTTGGGGAATGTTCCTATATGATAGGGTTATTTATGGTTGTAAATGTATGGATCTAGGTTTTGGAATCTTGAGTTGAAGAGTTGGAATGGATGTCTTCGGAAAGCTTTGGGCGTAGATCTATGCTTTTGGAGGCCAACGGTTGGGGATTGAAACCTAGGTTTAACTTAACCTAGCAAGGTGAGTTCAAGTTGATTTGTGAAAACGTTGTACATGCCAAAATGTTTATTTTAAAGTATTTATGTGTTTAACATGAAATTATAATTTGGGAAGTTACTTGATGAGTTCTGGTTAAATGAGAAGTTTAGTTTTATAAACCTTGTTAAACACCCATATTGGGATTTTTAGGCATTTTGATGAATGAGTCATAAATGGGTGTGTTGGGTAGTTTATTGCATAAATGATATTATTTGGTAAAAAGGCGTTTTAGTGTGTGTTTTGGTAAAAGGTTTAATTTTGTGTTATGGGACGTTTTGAAAGGATAAAGAGTACAAATCTATTTGGAAAAACCTTTTGTCCCGACTTAAACTGTGTTGGAGTTCATTCAAGTATTTTGGAGCGTGTGATTTCATGGTATGGGTCGAATATGTTTATTATTTGAAAAGCGTTAATCATTGGTCAAAAAGAGGTTTGAGTATTTCGGCTCGATGTCGTTTAAAGGAGTCTTGAGGACACTTGTCCGGTTTTGAATGGCTTAATTTAGAGCCCAATTATGACGTACGTACTAATGTACTTTGTGCATTTTCACGTTGGTTACATGTTCGAGTGCGTTGGTCATGTCGGGATAGGCACGAAATGTTAGACTGTGTCGCATTGGATCCATAGGCACGGGAGTCAATCTGTTTTGGATGGTCGATTGGGTATTGCGGGGTGATGACCTTAAGTACCCATGTTTTATGACCGAAAACTTTACAAGTGAGCATTGGGAGGGGTTGAGTCTGGTAGCGCTACAGGCAAAGTAGGCGCTAGGACCTCCGCCGCTTGATACCTGGGACAGGTATTCTATAAGTGTGCCGGGCCTTTTAAGGTGGAGTCCTTCGGGATGTTCATCAAGGTCAACTTTACTTATGGTGCGCTTGTAAAGAAGTCGTAGGGACACCTGGTTGGGATGTCAGGAGGTGTCATGCGATTAACGTTGCATGGGTGGTATACTTATGTGTTTCCTCCACTCACAACGGATACGGGTCTCCCCCGTTGTCGGCTCAGTATTTTAATTAGAAAGATGTTTTACCTTATTGTCATTTGTTTTATATGGTCGACAATGAATGAGGAACTTAATATTGGACCTTCCTCCTCGTATATTAAAGTTTGAATGATATATGTCATCCCAGTGTTTTGATATTTAGATTTCTTTCGTTTACGGTCACGTGAGTAATGGACCTAGGGTCCATGTTTTCGGACGTACGGTATACATGGTTTTATTAATGATTTGTGTTTCGAGTTCGTTCAAGTTGCATCAATTTATAAGTATGTTTGAAACAAGGTGTCCATCTTTGAAATTGCATGATATTGGAAGAAGAGTTGTTTCCCCCTTTTAAAGTACATTATTTGAAAGGTTATGATTTTAAGAGATGTGCATCACTTTTAAAAGTATTTTCTCATGAAAAAAACTCTTGAACTCACTAGGCGTTAGCCTAACCTTTTTATTTGTCGGCATGTGCATCAGGTTCCAGTTGGGGGTATGGTTATAGCAATACTGAAAAGATGTGCCTTAGTGTACGCAAGTGTAAGTGCTTGGTGAGTTCTTCCACAGTTTGGAGATAGCGACATTTATTGGGTTTTAGTAACACATGTCCTTATTATAGACTGTATGTATAGAATGAATGTGTGTATGGAGGTTAAATCTTAAATTATGATTGTAGATGAATCATTTATTGATGTATTTAGAAAATTTTAAATTAGTTGCTATTTCCAGAATTGAGGGGGTTACAAGTTGGTATCAGAGCTTAAGTTTGAGAGAATTAGGTATTGATTGTAGGATGCCTAGACTCAAATTAGCGTTTTTATAAGTGATTGTAAGTGAAGTTGCACATTAGGAACCTTAAGACAAGATATTTTGGAGTTGATCGAGTCGCTAGAAATGGGAAACTTGTCGTGGGTCGCAAGGATGAGCATGTACGATACGTTTATAATGGCACCTGACCAGTGTTATGGTGAACCTACATTCTACATGTGTATACTTGGACTACCTTGGTATGATTATCGTTGGGGTAGTGAGAAAATTTCTAAGCGAGTGATCTAAGGAAGGGTTGATGTTTATAGCCATGTCGCTTTGGAGTGACAGTTAAGACATGATGAATGCTGGAAGTTGACCATTGTGGGTCAGGAAAATTAGTTGGAGTAGAACCTTAGACTTATGGAATTGATGTTATTCGAGGAGAAATTTTAAGGTGAACCGATGAAACATTCGGGTATTGCTTTAATGTGTTGAGCATCCGGATGACAATAGTATAAAATTGAGGAGCGTGATTTCGGGATGCCAGTGTCGACCAATTTTATGCACGAAATTCATTTCTAAAAATAAATTGCATCGATTATTTCTCATATTTCCTGAAACATAAAGTGAGTTATATTATGGAATATTTGAGAAATATTTGTCACACGCCGGATTTTGGGCCGTGAGTTTAAACATGCATGAAGTTGTTTTCTTGCACGTGGTTACAATTGTAAAAAAAAATCTCTTTATCCCCGTTTCAGATCTAACATCATTTTCGGATATTATAAGATATGTGTTTTAATATCAATTGGGATAGTGGGCAAATAACTGTGGAATTTTTAGCCTTGACATTGGATCTCCTTCACGTATGTTCGGGTTTTAAAGGAAGAGTTGTCCCCCTGTTCTTGAGTCGGAATTTTCTGGAGAATTTTGGTCTGTATGAGTCGTGTTAATTTTATGGAGTATAGTTTTGCAACCTTTTGGGCGCGTGAGTGTACTTTGAAATGCGTGGGTTTTAAATCTTATTGCATGTTAATTTACGAGCTTGTTGGGCGTCGTGTCTTGTTAAAATTTTGTTGAAAATGGTCATTTTATCTTACGACATTGTGCGTCGTGTAAATAAATTCTGGGAACATGTACATACACATTTTCATGCGTTAATTTATGAGTTTTGTTAATAGATGTCATCTCACATGTTGTTTTGGGAAAGTTTCATTATTGTGAGAGTTATCTTTGGGCTATGTACAAATGTCAGTCATTGTATACTTGTTGCGTCTGGATTAAATTATACAGTTGGTGTGAGTAAGCATATAAAGGATTTATGTTATTTCAGTTATCGATTTTACTGTTAGAAATTTTCCGCAATGTATTAAACGAGTTAGCGGTATTCATGCCGTTGTAATTTCTATTTTGGTCAAATGCGTTCATCCGTACGACTCAAAGTTTTAAACTCCATTCGAAATTTATTTGCTCTCTCATTATTCTACCGAGCTTTGGAGTTTGGTGAGAATTTTATGCCGCAACGTTTGGTTAAAGAGGAAGAATTTTAAAGTTAAAATTGTGAATTTTTATTTTGGGATTGTACAAACATTTATTGCACGCGTTGTGGTGCAGGGACTGTTTTCACATTTATAGTGTAAATTGTTGCGCATGTTTTATTATTGTCTTTATTAACATAAGTATTGAACAAATGAGTTTTGGAAATGACTTCATATGCGCTGTGTTGATAATCAACTTTGAAACCTATCGAATGAACGATAGCGTATTTTTACCGCACATTTAATCGTTAAAAAGCTTATGTATTTGAAAGTTTTATAAATTTCAAATTGGCGTACTGGTTTAAAAACCTTGAACTCATTAGGCCTATAGATTTAAACCCCTGTCGTGAAAGGAGTTATAAATAGGGACTAAGGGAGTCCCCGGGATTTGAAGCGTCGGATGATCCGACTTGCGGTCAGTCTTGGATTTTGGGTTTCAGTTTTAGAATCTGTGCACGCATGATCAATGGAGGTAGTATAATTAAGTTCTCAGTTATTTAAGGCGTGACTTTATACTTCGGTAATCATGCGGGATAAGGTTGTATGTGCTTATATGCGTTTTAATTGGGTTCGATTTGGTGGGTTCCGCGATTAAAGGAAATTTTGGTTTTCTGTTTGTTAGAAATGTAAGATTTGGAATTTTAGCACTCTGTTAGGTGTCAACCTTGGTGCGACGATCTGTCTGGAATAGAATTTTGGGCGGAATGTCCACGTTTTCGAGGTCACCATTTAGTCCTAGGCATCGACTTGTTTCCTTGAAGTCGATAGATCTTGGAATGTTTGGAAGTATCTTGATTTGATCATGGGAAATATTGACCTTTCGGTGATGGAATTTGAAAGAAGATCGAGTGTTGATGGTTAAGTACCGATGTATTTAAGCATTCCCGTGGTGGTAAGGATTATATTAAAGGAATATTGTGATGTGGGGTTGGAACGGAGTTGAGTGATAGCCGAATCTGGGTAACCAGTTACCTGAAGGACACATTGGTGCGCCTTGGAAGGACAACTTTATCAACATTAGGAATGGATCTGTGGAAATCTGAGGATTTTGGGAGTTTGGTGCCGATCATTAGCTTGGGGTTCAGAACCGTGTAGATTCGAAGTGATTTTGGTCGGCGGGAAGTTAAGGTCATAAACTACCCTGGAGATAGTAATTGTCACCTAAGGTTGGGAGATAGCCGAGATCTCAGGGATAGTAAGGTAGTAGATAGAGACTCGATGTTCGTCCCATCATCGGAAGGATTTATCGGATTTTGAAATCAAGTTGTAATCGGGTCGTGCATAAGGCAAGGTATCGTGTGGCTTTCCTTTTTGGGTAGAGAATCATTTGATATCGTTAAAGGCGACGTTGGGTGTTTAGTCAGTACCAGATTTCGAGGACGAAATCTCTTTTAAGGTAGGGAGGATTGTAACACCCGTAAATTGGAGTTTTCCCTTGGTGTTAATTCGGGAGTCGTTTGACTCGTGGGGACGTAAAGGTGTCAAGAAATCAGATGAGTTTTGCAATAGAATCATCGAGGATCGAATCAAGCGCAAAAACGTGAGAAAACGGGGTTTCCTGGGAGCTGCGAGTTGGCACGCGACTTTGGGTCGCCCAAGTCACGTAACTCACTGGAAGTGAGCCTTGGGGGGGAACGGGCGACTTATGCCGCGACTTAAGGTCGTGGCATAACCCGCGAGTCGTATTGTTGAGCTAATAACCCGATTTTCAGCCATCAAGCCTCATTCCTCTCAACCCAAACCCTAAATCTTCTTCCCTTTCTCTCCCAAACCCCAAATGTCGAACTCTAACCCATTTTGAGGGTTTTCCCTCCTTAAACCACGTGATTCTTCATCATCTAGCTAGTTGGGATTTCATCTAACCTTTCCACCATTTGAAGATTTGGAAGCTTATGGTTCGTTTGGGTGATCTACAAGTGTTTTGGTAGGTGGATTCAAGTTATTGGTTGAGGTAATCATCTTCTTCTTTATTTATGGAAATTAGGGTTTTGACCTCAGTTGAGATCTTTATGTAAATTGTTTGGGGAATGTTCCTATATGGTGGGATAAGGTTATTTATGGTTGGAAATGTATGGATCTAGGTTTTGGAAGCTTGAGTTGAAGAGTTGGAATGGATGTCTTCGGAAAGCTTTGGGCGTAGATCTATGCTTTTGGAGGCCAACGGTTGGGAATTGAAACCTAGGTTTAACTTAACCTATCAAGGTGAGTTCAAGTTGATTTGTGAAAACGTTGTACATGCCAAAATCTATATTTTAAAGTATTTATGTGTTTAACATGAAATTATCATTTAGGAAGTTACTTGATGAGTTCAGGTTAAATGAGAAGTGTAGTTTTATAAACCTTGTTAAACACCCATACTGGCGATTTTTAGGCATTTTGATGAATGTGTCATAAATGGGTGTGCTGGGTAGTTTATTGCATAAATGATATTATTTGGTTGAAAGGCGTTTTAGTGTGTGTTTGGGTAAAAGGTTTAATTTTGTGTTATGGGACGTTTTGAAAGGATAAAGAGTATAAATCTATTTGGAAAAACCTTTTGTCCCGAATTAAAACTGTGTTGGAGTCCATTCAAGTATTTTGGAGCGTGTGATTTCATGGTATGGGTCGAATATGTTTATTATTTGAAAAGCGTTAATCATTGGTCAAAAAGAGATTTGAGTTTTTTGGCTCGATGTCGTTTAAAGGAGTCTTGAGGACACTTGTCCGGTTTTGAATGGCTCAATTTAGATCCCAGTTATGACGTACGTACTAATGTACTTTGTGCATTTTGACGTTGGTTACATGTTTGAGTGCGTTGGTCATTTCGGGATAGGCATGGAATGTTAGACTGTGTCGCATTGGATCCATAGGCACGGGAGTCAGTCTGTTTTGGATGGTCGATTGGGTATTGCGGGGTGATGACCTTAAGTACCCATGTTTTATGACCGAAAACTTTACAAGTGAGCATTGGGAGGGGTTGAGTCTGGCAGCGCTACAGGCAAAGTAGGCGCTAGGACCTCCGCCGCTTGATGCCTGGGACAGGTATTCTATATGTGTGTTGGGCCTTTTAAGGTGGAGTCCTTTGGGATGTTCATCAAGGTCAACTTTACTTATGGTGCGCTTGTAAAGAAGTCGTAGGGACACCTGGTTGGGATGTCGGGAGGTGTCATGCGATTAAAGTTGCATGAGTGGTATACTTATGTGTTTCCTCCACTCACAACGAATACGGGTCTCCCCCGTTGTCGGCTCAGTATTTTAATTAGAAAGATGTTTTACCTTATTGTCATTTGTTTTATATGGTCGACAATGAATGAGGAACTTAATATTGGACCTTCCTCCTCGTATATTAAGGTTTGAATGATATATGTCATCCCAATGTTTTGATATTTAGATTTCTTTCGTTTACGGTCGCGTGAGTAATAGACTTAGGGTCCATGTTTTCGGACTTTCGATATACATGGTTTTATTAATGATTTATGTTTCGAGTTCGTTCAAGTTGCATCAATTTATAAGTATGTTTGAAACAAGGTGTCCATCTTTGAAATTGCATGATATTGGAAGAAAAGTTGTTTCCCCGTTTTAAAGTACATCATTTGAAAGGTTATGATTTTTAGAGATGTGCATCACTTTTAAAAGTATTTTCTCATGAAAAAAACTCTTGAACTCACTAGACGTTAGCCTAACCTTTTTATTTGTTGGCATGTGCATCAGGTTCTAGTTGGGGGTATGGTTCTAGCAGTACTGAAAAGATGTGCCTTAGTGTACGCAAGTGTAAGTGCTTGGTGAGTTCTTCCGCAGTTTGGAGATAGCGACATTTATTGGGTTTTAATAACACATGTCCTTATTATAGACTGTATGTATAGAATGAATGTGTGTATGGAGGTTAAATCTTAAATTATGATTGTAGATGAATCATTTATTGATGTATTTAGAAAATTTTAAATTAGTTGCTATTTCCAGAATTGAGGGGGTTACACCATCAAGAACTTCATAACTTTTAACTTAGTGTTTTCAAGTTGTTTTTAGTTTTCTGTTCTTCGTGAAATTTTGTTAGAATAGATTTTATCTGTTCTTTTCCATAATAATCTTGTTTTTCTATGTATAATTCTTGATATTGATATCAATAAAGAATTAAAATTAAGTGAAATTTGGTGTATTATATTCAATTCCCCTCCTACAATATCTGTTACTTTTTGCCATTTCTGGTTGGGACTAACACACCCATCCCCCTTCCATTCACTGTTATAATTAACTCACTATTCAAAATCCTCTCCAAAGAACCATCCCATAGAATCTTGAAAACTCAACCTGGATTAAAACCCTCTAATAGGTTTTCGGAAAAAAATATGAAGGATGAAACTGGAGGAGAAATGGAGAAAGGAGAGTGGATCAGTGGTATATGAGTGGTGGTGGAATTCAAGACAGAGGGAGTAGAAGTTCACAGTGGAACTGCTCATGTTCTAATAGCCCGTATTCTTCTCAATAAGTAGCCGTAAAGGAGGGGGATAATAGGGCATGGACACCGACTATGAGGGAGGGAGATGGACATTTGGGTTCATCTCCATGCTATCATATTGTTCGTATATAACTATATATATATAACATAAAATATATTTTTTTAAAAGAAAGTACACAAATAAGTAAAAAGACCAAAATTACCCCTACTTAACGGACATTTTTTTAATAGGGTGAGGGTCTGGTTTCAAAGCATAGAGCATCCATAGGGACTATTTCTATCGTTTTTCTAAATAGGGACCACTTTCGTGCTTTTCAACAAATCACATGAACCAAAAGTGTAGTTTACTCTATATAATAAGAAAGGGACAATTCTAGACCTAATATTGAAAGAAAATATAAAGCCTTTTTAATCGCTATAAACCTATTTAAATTCATTGGCTCATGTTTAAAGGTGGGGTTAACGTTGTCGTCTCATAGATCATTCATTTGACAACAACAATGCAACAAGAATCGCTTACAAGGTTTTCCGTTAGCACAACAAACACATTGAATCTTGTCACTTGATGTCATATGTGGCCTCTAGAAATAGACTCATCTTATTTTCCTAAACTTATATCTATACCGGTTCAAGAAAAAAAAACAATACAATCAACTCAAAGCAACAATAGAAGGAAACTTATTCTCTTTTTAGAAATTAGAAAGAAACTCGTATATTTTTGTTACACTGATTTTAGAATTCAGTTATTACTTATATTGGAAAAACGATTCATGAAAGTTGATTCTTGAATTGTAAACATAGATTGAAAATAAATTGCCTTTGAATGTGTGAAGGACCCACGATATGAATGACATATTAATGCATGTACCAAACCAAAAGAAAGGGTAGGAGGGTTTATCTTAACGTTCATCATTACACCTAGCTTTTAATTTGGGGAAATTGATCCAAATAACCATTTCTCTCTTCACAATTGGTTTTCTAGTCATTCCACTTCTCATTTTATCAAAATGTCACCACCTCCGCAAGTGGCAACTCTGCATTTTGCGGGGGATAACAAAGTTAAAAAAAGTTTTTGAACATGGTCTGCAAGTCCAGGGATCAGATTGTAATTTTTTTTCTAAGTTCGACAAAAATTGGTGCGCAACTTGCGGACACGTTTAAATTTTTTTACACATCTGGCCCGTGCACTTGCGGAGCATGTTCATAATTTTTTTTCTTTTACTTTTTCTCTATGCAAATTGCGGAGTTGCAACTTGCAGAGGTAACGACATTTTAATAAAATTGAGAGATAAATAACTAAAAGACCAATTTGGAGAAGATCATAACAATTTGGATCAATTAACCTATTGGCATTAAATGTTCTTATTGTTTTGATTTACTTTTGCCTGAAGAGTACTTCCATCGAGTTCAATCACTTTGAGACATTTGGAGTCAAAACAAGTACACAATTAAAACCCTCCAATCAGTTAATAATCTCATAGCACTAGCATTAAATAATCAATTAATACTCTTTTTCATACATTGAAAGAAATTTAATAATACTTAACTATGATTTCAATTACAAAGTTTGGATAAAAAACCTTGAAAACCCATAATCGATGGACTACGATCTATGAGGAAAGAAGTAAATATGTCGTTTTGATGCTATTCTGGACATGATGAAGTTTTATCGATTTTGAGTTTGTGAGTATTGTGTTTGTTGATAATCCGTCAAGAATTATTGACTCATATTTAATGAACGAGTGAGATATATGAATGTATACAACACGACAATAGTTAATTATCTAAAACCTTTATATAAAATATATATGTATAGTGTTATATAAATTTCAATCATAAATAAAGTATCATACCTTAAAGTTTCGTAGGTTATATAATTAAAAAGTTGTTGACTTTGCAGTTCAAATCCTTCGTCGACTGTACTCAAGGAAATGAATATAATCTCTCTATTACAAACACACACACACACAGATATATATAGAGGCCTTATATAGAGGGAGGTTCAAGGGAAAACCTCAAAAAAACGGAAAACTGAGGAGCACCCTGGTAGCCTTTAATCTGGATGGTATGCACTTGTGCATACAAGTAATTTAGAACATGCACACGTGTATATGCGCAAGTGCATAAAAACCAAAAAACAAATTAATTACTTGTATGCACAAGTACATACCGTCAAGATTAAAGGCTACCAGAGTGTTACTCAGTTTTCTGTTTTTTTGAGGTTTTCCCCTGAACCTGACCCTATATATATACATACACACATATATATATATATATGTGTGTGTGTGTGTGTGTAGGTCCAAATAACAAAAACAATGCCATTTTACAAGAATATGATAACATTTGAAACATGCAACCGTCACATGTGATACTGTATGTAGGGGGCAAGCCTACTTAAGAGCATATATATGTTGACATGGAACACCGCTTCATGCTTCTGTCGTAATGGGCAAAAGTTCGTTTTTGAAAGGTGTTACGTATCGTATTGTTGGTGTCCTTATATTCTTTGAAACTAAAATAAAATCACAAGTTTGTTTGAGAGAGTTGGTTTCGATGGTCTTCCCCTCCCCTTTCTAAGCACAAATTCGAATCCTCTGTGTACCAAATTTTCTAGTTTTTTAATTTTAATTTCGAGTTTATTATGGTTTTAAATTGTTAGGATAATAGACTCGTACACGGAACCTCATAAATACAAGGCAAGAAACCAACAAAGATGCAAACCAAAATAATGATTTTGTTAAAAATGTCCATAGCTTCGTTTCTTATAGTCAAATAGTGCCACCACTTGAAAAATAAAATTCTAGGTCCGCCTTTGATTGTTTGGGGACAAAATAGTATGTGGGTGACTTCGCCCGCGACCTAAATCGCAACCAAGGTTGTGTATGTCTATCGTGTGTGTATCACCGGTGATTATAATACGTGATGATTGTCTTTTTCAAATAATCTTGTAAAATGATACCTTTTTAGCTTAACCTCCCCCCCCCCCCCCCCCCCCCAATATATATATATATATATTTTATATTTCATTTTCCCAAAAAGGCAAGAACCATGAGAAACAATGAAAGTTGTAAATGTTACATTATATTTTGTTGAGGTGATAACCTTCGCATGGAGCTCAAAAGTTACTATGAGTGTGAGATGGTTAACCTTCACGTGTATTTACACAATATATAAAATTAGTTACTCCAATATTAATAAGTTTTACAGCAACCTTACATTAAATTTTGTAAAAGTTACATTTCTTACATTTCAATCATTGATAATTAATCAAATTTATTACATGGTAGATTAAATGTCATGCACGGGGGCCCTTGAACTATCTGTCAAACTTGACCTCGTTTCCGATGATAACAGGGAAGGGAAGTTTAATTTACGAAGTTAAAAATTATAGATGGAGTCATCATCAAATAAATTAAATAACAAGTTTGAAACGATGGAGTCATCATCAAGTAAATTAAATAACATGTTTGCATACGTACCAGATCGAAGTGTAATTAATTCATATAAATAAAGGTTGAAACGATGTTCTAACAACACAAAGTGAGCAACCTGGATTCTTAACCAACCAAGCTGTTTAATAATGGTTGGTTGAGACTCAATTAGATTTGATTGAATACAAAAAACCCGGTTATAAGTTCTTAATTAATTAAATGTGTTTTAATGTTTTAATAGACTTTTTATAGAACAAAACAATTGTTTCTCATATGCAAAATGTTTCGATAAGTTGATAAGACGCTTTAGACGTCATAAGAAGTTTTCTTGTGATATATTTGAAATGATGCATGCTATTAGTGTTTTTTTTAATTTTTATATAACATTATTCAAAAAGTGTTGTATAAAAACAAATCTCCTATAAAAAGATAGGTTCATAAACCAATTTCTCAAAAGTGTCATATAAAAATATTAATAGAACAATTTATTTAAAAAAATGTCTTAAAAACTTGTTATGTCTCCAAAGTTGTATAAACTTAAAGGAACACTTTTACATAGATTATATATAACACTACAAAAATCGACCCTATCAGTGGCGGAAAATTCCATCGTTGATCCTTCACTGAAAATGACGTTTGTTGCTAATCATTCGCAGAAAGTCTGTCGGTATAACAATTGTGGGTGATATTATCAGCGACGGAATTCAACGACATACCAAATTAGCAACAGATTAGCGCCAGACCAAATTAGCGACAAATCAGTGACATATCTTTTTAGCGATGGATCAATGACAGACCAAATTAGCGACGTATTAGTTTAGCGATGGATTTTCATCACAAACCTATCTCTAATTTTTAGTAATTGAAAAAAATTAAATTAAATTAAATTAATTAAAAAAAATAATTACATTTTTATTCATTTTCCAGTTCATAATGCATATTACATTTTATCGTGACGCGACGGGATATAAAACTTTCGTTCTAAAATACAAACAACATGAAATTATCAATTAATATGAATACGAACAAAATAAAGTTACCAATTCGCTATTTTCAATTGATTCATTACCATCTAGATCTTCAAAGAACATAGGTGTATGGTGAAGGGATGCTCATCTTATTTGACATATATGATAGATGCTAAACTCGAGAAGAAGAAGCTTAAGGATGTACATGTGGTGAACGAGTTTCCCGACGTATTTCCGGACGAATTGCTGGGTTTGTCACCCGATCGCCAAGTGGAGTTCAAAATAGACTTAATTCCGGGAACGACTCCCATTGTTGGGGCTCCATATCGTTTAGCTCCATCCTAAATGCAAGAGATGATGGCAAGACCTTCTAGAGAAGGGGTTTGTGAGACCAAGCCTGTCGCCGTGGGGAGCACCGATCTTATTCGTAAAGAAGAAAGATGGCACAATGATGGTGTGCATAGATTACAGAGTTAAATAATGCTATTGTGAAGAAGAAATACCCACTTCCTAGAATTGACGACTTGTTTGATCAACTTCAAGGAGCATGATGTTTTTCAAAGATTGATTTACGTTCGGGCTATCATCAAGTGAAGGTGGAGAATGATGACATCCCAATGACGACATTTAGAACACGTTATGAGCACTATGAATTCTTGGTAATGCCTTTTGGGTTAACGAACGCATCGGCGATGTTCATGGATTTGATGAGCCCCGTGTGCCGACCGTTCCTTGACAAATATGTGATTCTATTTATAAACGATATTCTAGTGTACTAAAAGAATGAAGCGGACCACGAGCAAAACCTTTAGAATGTCCTAGAGGTAGACTAATCCAATCCTTAATGATGAACCTAAAAATACAACATTTTTGTTACTTGACCAACCATTAGGAGAAGCAAATACAACCGGTACGCTAATCAATAAGATTGATGGAGTACCAATTAATGCAAAAACAACCAATTGGAAAGCAAGAGTCATGCTTTTAATCCTCCAAGATACCAACAAATGAACTATACCATTTGATCCCTATATCAGCCAAAAATTGTACTAAAATACATCATACAGGGATTTTACCACGAATCCATTGATTATATATGATTTATTATATTACTACCCCTTTACCACTTTATTCGTACATGGAGTCGAGGGAGAAGAAAAGAGAAATCGTATGCCAAATTCTCCAACTGCGAATTTTGGTTGGAAGAGGTCCAATTCTTGAGACACGTTATCACTCGGGACAGAGTGAAGGTGGACCCCTCGAAGATCGAGGCTATGATGAATTGGGAACCTCCCAAGAGCCCGTTGGAGATCCGAAGCTTCTTAGGATTAGCGGTATATTATAGGAGATTCATCCAAGATTTCTCCAAGATTGCTTCATCATTGACGACCCTGACACGAATCAATGTGAAGTTCTTGTGGACCGAGACTCAAGAGAAGGAGTTCTAAACTCTACAAAAGAAACTTTGCAAAGCTCCAATATTATCTCTACCCGAAGGATCGTAGGACTTTGTGGTTTATAGCGACACTTCTAAAATAGGCTTGGGGTGTGTGTTGATGCAAAAGGGTCAAGGTGATTGCCTACGCATCAAGACAACTCAAAGTACATGAAAAGAATTATCCCACCCACGACTTGGAATTGGCGGCGCTGGTGTTTGCCTTGAAGTTATGGCGACACTATCTCTTCGATTAGAAATAGTTGAATATTAGGCACATAAGGTGGCTTGAACTACTTAAAGATTACGACTGTGAGTTTCTCTACCATCCAGGTAAGGCAAACGTAGTAGCCGATGTTTTAAGTCGGAAGGACTACAGTGGAAGCATTTGGGAAACCCTTTCAAGAATTGAATTGGTGGTCAAGTCTCATCAAGAGGATTAAAGCATCATTAGTCGAAGCCTTATTGGAAGAAAATCTCAAGGGGGAAGTGATGACAAGGCAGCGATTACTCTTGACGGAGGATAGTCGTGGAGTGAAACTATTCAATGGAAGCGTATGGGTGCCCAAGATTAGGGGTAATTGGGAGATAATTCTAGAAGACACCCATAACTCCAAGAACTCCATTGATCCGCGGAGTACGAAGATGTATCGAGATTTGAAGCTACATTATTGGTGGCCGGTTATTAAATTAGATATGGCACACTATGTGGAGCGGTGTGTGACTTGTTTGCAAGTAAAGGCCAAGCATCAACGACCTTACAGGAGTCTTCAATCCCTAGAGATCCTAGAATGAAAATTGGATCATATTACCATGGACTTCGTGACTAAATTTCAAAAAACCTTAAGAGGTCATGATACAATTTGGGTAATAGTTGATCGGTTGACCAAAAGCGCCTATTTCTTAGCTATGCGGGAAACCATGCCAATGGACAAGTTAGTTAAGTTGTACATTGATGAAGTGGTATCTAGGCATGGCATGCCTTTGCCTATTGTCTCGGATCGCAACAGTCGGTTCACATCTCACTTTTATGATGACCTACAAAAAGAATATGGTACAAGGGTGAAGTTGAGTACGACTTACCATCCCCAAACAGATGGTCAAAGTGAAAAAATGATTTAGACGTTAGAGGATATGTTAAGATCGTGTGTGATCGACTTTGGGGGTAGTTGGGACTCCCACCTACCGTTGGTGGAATTCGTGTACAACAATAGCTACCACTCGAGTATCGGGATGACACTTTTGAGGCCTTATACGGGCAGAAGTGTAGAACTTCCGTATTTTGGCTAGAAGTGGATGAGAAACAATTTTCCGACACCAAAATCGTTCAAGAAACGACCGATAAGGTAAAAGGCATTCGGGAGCGGTTGAAGGCGACCTAAGACCGGCAAAAGAGTTATGTCGACAAGAAAAGGCGACTGATGGAATTTCAGGTGGGGGATTGTGTGATGCTAAAAGTGTCCCCATGGAAAGGTATTATCCAGTTAGGAAAGCACGCGAAGTTGAGTCCCCATTTTCTTGGACCGTTCACCATGATCAAACGCGTGGGACTCCAAGCCTACCAGTTGGAACTCCTACCAGATATGAGTTGAATTCACAACACGTTCCATATATGTTATACGGAAGTGTTTGGCGGAGGACGAGAGTGTTATACCCCTCTCGGAAATAAGGGTTGACAAGGGCAATCGTTGTGTTGAGGAACCGATGCAATATAAGAGAAGAAAACAGATAAACTTCGTCACAAGGAAGTCACAATGGTCAAGGTGCAATGGAAGCATCAACGTGGCTCCAACGTGACTTAGGAAGCAGAAGAAGATATAAAGCGAAGATATCCTCATCTATTTACATGACTTAGATTGCGAGGACGAAATCATTTCTAAGTTGGGGAGGATTGTAACACCTGTAATTTTGGTAAATCCTTATCTTGCACCTCTCTTAATTATCTCTAATTATGAACCCTAGTTGAATATTGCTCATGGAATAGGGTTTTTGTATCGGGAACGTTTTGGGTCAAAAAGTCGGAAAATTGACTTTCGGTACACCCTAGGCGATTGTGCCTGTGATTGTGACAGGATGTCACACTTACGGGGCACTCTTGTGCCCTCTATACCGAGAGCGGGGGGAGATGGGCTACTATGCCCGCGATTGTATCAGGATGTCACTCTCGTGTGGCACTATCACGACCCCTATACCGAGAGCAGGGGGAGATTGGCGACTGTGCCCGTGATTGTGACAGGATGTCACTCTCGCCGGAGCACTATCGCCGACGGGGGACAAATCTGTCTTAAATGTTATTTTCTCCCTTTTCTGATTAGAAATCAAACTTTCTTCCTACTTTCTCTCCCAACTGGACCCTTTGCATTTATGACTAATTTTGGAGCATTTAAAGCATCAAGACTTGTGTTTGTGTGAGTTCCTTCATCATCAAGCAGAGAGTGGGATAGCAAACTAGGGACTTCTCATTCCATCTTCTCCATCAAGATTTCTTGCTAGGATTTTCTAGTTTTTTATATACAAAACCTAATAAGGTGAGTTTCTTTTCATTTTTAAACTTTATACATATTAAACCCATGTGTTTTAAACTCCTAAACATCTTCTCACTTATGATTTCTTGACTTGATGAACTTTTGACCTAAACTTTGTTTTAGGAGATTTTAGGGTTTCGTTTTTGGTATAACTGTATGGAAATGTGTATGAAAGGTGTTTAAAGGTTTATTTATGGTTTTTGTGTGTTTTGTTACCCTTTTCCTCACATATATGGATTTTGAGAAATCTAAGTTATATTAGGGTTCTAAAATACTTAGACATTTTGATAAAAGAATTATGGGTAATGGTTTCTCATGTTGAAATAATACTAATAATGGTATTTGGTGAATTTCGGGACTAGATGTCTTTCTATCAATATTGGGGGTCAAGATGTTAAGATGAGAAATTGTCTATTGGTATGTTTTGGTACTAAACTTGTCAGTTGTAATTGGAATTGGTATTGTCTATCTTGAATTTGCATTTGTACATAATTATAGTGTAATGAATCCATAGGCACAAAAGTCTTTATGTCTTGATTGTTGGGATATTGAGTTCCCTGTTGTGGCACAGAATAGGAATCCGATCTCCATGGTAAGTAATGTGTGGGTCTATACGGTCGAGCATCGTCCCATGGGCAGTAAGATGCAATTCCATTGTGCATGAGTTTCTTAGATTTAGACATCTCAAAGTATAGACCTAGAGTGGTTGAATTTGAGACTCCACGAGCAACAAACTTATATGAATCGAGCTCGATAAATCAATTGATTATAATCTATGAGTTTGTCTTAACTAACATGACAGGTGACCTACTCTTGTGTTCCGTCACCAATAGTGGAAATTGGGTTTCTCCCATCCTAACATGATGAAATGTGGTTATTGCAGGTTTCTCCCTCAATGAATATTATTATGATTTTCCCAAAGTTATATTCTAAAGTTATTACTACATTTCCAATTAATAATGGTTTGTTCTCATTAGACTTTAGCCTAACATTTTTTCTTAAAATAACATGTATATCAGGTTCTTTTAGCAGCAGGGCTCGCAAGAGTTGAGGGATGAGCGTATTGGCCGATAGCGGCAACTTTTGTGGATTCGTCCTTTGGAAACTTTTGGCGTACAGATTCAAATATAAGCCTTTTTGGGGAATTTGTGGACAATCGTATTAATCTAGACATAGATAGTTAGATTAGCGTGTTGTCATTGTTA
This sequence comes from Arctium minus, assembly GCA_954870635.1. Lineage (NCBI taxonomy): Eukaryota > Viridiplantae > Streptophyta > Magnoliopsida > Asterales > Asteraceae > Arctium > Arctium minus. Next base: position 48,163,615 of record OX941096.1, read on the forward strand.
TTCCTACTTTTAGAGTTGTAAATGCTATTTTCTTTTCCCCATATATATGGGTGATGATATTTATAGAAATGTCAAGTCTACGGCGTTTTCATGTTTAAATTTACCCCTATTTTTAGGGTGTTATAAGTATGGGTTATGGAGACATATTTGCATGGATATATGTATATTACGTCTACCCTGATCAAGTATATCGATCGTTACTCAAAACGAGTTGTCATCAGGTATAAAAAATGACATGAGCTTTGAAGGACTACCATTGCAAGATCTATTTATTATGTTGGTATTAGCATATGTCTGCAGTGACTTTTATATAAAAATTATTTTTCTCTACCACATTGACACTACATGCAAGATTCTAAGAAAGATAGAAAGCATGAATATGGCTATAAATATATATATATATATATATATATATATATAGAGAGAGAGAGAGGTGGGTTCAAACGAGAACAATGTATATTTAAAAGAATACAGGGACAAATCACATCCCTTGATTAGATTAGATCAATGGTTTAAAAAAGTAATGGCATTTTGTGTAATTTATAAGAAGCATATACCCTCACTGATTAAATATCAATTTAATTTAGGGGTAAAATTGGATTTTTATTATCATGGTTGAATTCACGCGGGCGAAATAAACGGGATATGAATATCAAATCACAGAGGAAATCATTTCCTAAATACTCTCAACACATAGCTACCTATCCATGAGAAATCATCATCGCTAAGAAAAAAGAGGATATTATCTACTGATTCTTGATGAAGCTTCATTAAACAGGGAAAACCCTAATTGAAACGCACATTGCAGCGAGGGAAAACAATACGATTGATCTCGTTGATGAGCGATTATGGATGGCAAAGATATGTGAGTCTTTTGATTCTATTCTTGTGATTAACTATAAATCCTAGTTTGTTGATAACAATGTAGGGTTTTCTAATCATACAGGAGTTCGAAAAAGCCCTAGGATCGCCCAAAAAACAAGACCAAGCTTACAAAACAGAGTTGTGAGACGTGTTGATGTTTCTACCAGTGAGAAGGGAAGAACCCCTGTTCCAAGTCAGCGATTAGAACCGGAATCTGGTACAACCCTTACTATGATTGAACTATTTTTCACTGAAAAAACAATATATAATGATGACAACCTGTTGAGAAGTTGGTTTATCCTCATCAATATTGTGATTATTTGTGGACATTTGTATATTTTTGGGTCTTGGAAAGTATATTGATTAGTTACTTTGACAATGGTGATTTGTATTGATTTTATGTTTAAAGTATGGATATTTATAATGGTTAATTCACAAAGTTGATAATTTTACCAATTTTGTCTTAATATGTTTATTCAAACGACATAATCTTACCAATGATGATTCACAAAACAGTATATTGAATCACAAAAAAGAATGGTTATTTGATTTTTGTGATTGGTTATTTGAAATTGATGTATGTAATCATTAGTATTTTGTAAGACTTACATATGTGTTGTAGTGGTTTGAAACTGAAAAAATCCTGCTTCCTACTTACAAGGGTGAAAAACACCTAATTATCACTATGTTGATTCACAAAACATAATCTTGACAATGGTGATTCACAATACATGATGGTCCATTATTGATGATCCATTTGAGAATCACTATTTAAACACTATTTTATACACTATTGGCCGGTGGAGTTCTATATCAGGTTGGTGGTTCTTCTGCAAAGTGACCACTGTCTTGTTTGTTTAAGACAAAGTGAGGTGTTTATTTATGGTGCTTGTTTGATGATATAATTTTTAAGTTTGTATCTTGTGAATTTTTCACTATTTTATTGCTTTCATGTGTTTGGCCATTTGTGTATTGTGCTGCAAATGTTATAAAATAATTGTACATGCTAATTTAATTCTGTGTTCAGCATGAGTGATTTATAAAAGTAATTATCAGTATTGATTTCCTGTACATGCTTATTTAATTATGTAATCAGCAAAAGTGATTTTATAATGCTGATTGTCAGTAGTGATTCGCAAAACAGACTTGCTTATTTGGTTACTTATTTTTGGTTATTTGTATTGGATAATTGTAATCAATAGTAATTTGTCATGACACTAAAATGATTTGTATAACTAGAATGTGATAAATGATATGGAGATTACATTTATGTTGAAAGTATTGGTGATTTGTCATGATAATATGGATTATTACAATTCGTTGTTGATGGTATAGGGTACTTTGATAAATTAGCATTCAATCAACAGTGATTATACATACTGTGCAGGTCTTCCATCAACTAATACAAGAACAACAAAAAGTGGTAAGGAGAAGGAATGCTCCCCTGATGAATCAAATAAGAAAAGAAAAAAGGTAGCTGAAAGGGGACAAGCTAAAAAGGCAATGAAAAAATCAAAAGAAGGAAGTTCAATAGGAGAAGCCAGCAATGCAACTCATGAAATATGTAATGGGCCTGGGGACTTCGAACCAACCAATTAGGGATGTATTATGAAGGTCCGTACAACACCTTACCCGCTCTTTAATGCAATAAACTCAAAGGAAACCTTCAAAGGGGAGACAATTAGTAGGTACGACTCTGGAATTGTGAAGGAATCAGTAGCTCAAGAGGTTCAACTCATAAAGTTTCGCAGGAACTACATAGCGAAGATACTGTTGTCAACCCACAACCTTTATAGGTCAAGAGTAGTTAGATTCGCAACAGAAGGTTTCCCACCTTCGGAAGGTCGGATGACAAAGTCAGTGATACAAGGAAAGTTGAAAGGCAAGAGTTAATGTGTTGGTTAGGTGGTCAATATGGATATAGTACTTTTTTTTTTTTGGTTAAATTTCCAAAGTGGTTGAACAATTAGGGTTGGAATTATTTTGGTTTTTTGTCTAGGAAGCTTTTGCATTTTGAACTTTGTCGAAACATAATATGTTTCAATTAGGTATTATGATAAGGGTATGGTTAATGACTATATGGATATCGTAAATTGGAAAATCTCTATCTTTAATGTCTATATCGATTTTGGTATATATTTTGCCTTTTGAGTATTGTTTGCTGATTGGGGTTAAAAGTAAGGTTTTTTAATGATCACATATGTTTCTTGTATTACTGAAATTTATATATGGTAAATCACCATTGATAGACGAATTTATGTCGTATGAAATCTTACATGATTCATAAAACGTATCCCATCCAGGGTGTTTTAAATCTTAAATGATTCATAACATTCATACGCAAACCGAATAGAAACATATAGTGATATACGAAATCACCAGTGGTGGGTTAAAATTTTGATGTTTGGTCGTTCCGAATTCTGTGAAATCACAACGGATTTAATGTCAAAGCACAACTGATTAAATGAACACGTAATATTGTTGATATAAATATTGATTTAACCAAGATTATCCTACCCAGGGTGTTTTAAATCGTACATGATTCATAACAAGCATATGCAAACGGAATATAACCAGATAGTGATATACCAAATCAACAATGATTGCCGATGTTTGACATACGGTCGTTTTGAATTCTGTGAAATCACATCTGATTTCATGTCAATTCACAACTGATTTAATGAACACGTAATATTTGTTGATATACATATTGATTTACACAAAATTATCCGGCCCAGGGTGTTTTTAATCGTACATGATTCATAATCGTCCTTGAATTGCTTTTCAGTTGATCGTCGTATATCGAACCCTGCATAGTCAGCGTACTTCCTATACATATCAACACAATGCCCCATTGTTTGAAACAAAGTCCCAACCACGGGTACAAGCCCTTCAGGAACATTCGGTACCACGTCAATTGTGTTATTGAATCGTTCCTTCAAGGTTCCCACAGAACTAGACGAAACTTCAAGCCTTCCAGTAATGTTATCGACTTGACTGAATTTCATTATGCTAGGGGATTCTAAACAAAAAAATAAAAATGTAACACAACATATGATGAAAATTCAACATAAAACATAAAGTATCTTAAGAAGTACTTAAATTTTACATCCCAAATACGAAATGCTTATAATTGGAACTAAAATTACTAAATGAATCTTGTTCCAAATCAAGCAATGATCACTATTGATCTTGCTTTTACTGCATTCACTGGAATGTTATCGAAAAAATTAAAAAAACTATGATAAAACAGACTATGTTAATATATAACTTAGAAGACCGTCCTTAGAAGACCGTCCTTAGAAGACCGTCCTGGTTCTTAGGAATGAAGAAGAAGTTATTATTCCTTAAACTAGAAATTAAGTGAATTCTGAAAAAATACGTTTTCTTAACAAAAATGATTTCTAATATGGAAGATATTTAAATATAGGGATTTCAATAAGACATAACACTTACTTACCTTTAACCTCTTGTAGAACTTCATCCCCATAACAAATGGCATTCAATATAGGTTGATTGTGTCCATTGTTGAAATCATTTGAATGAACGAAATCCTTGGCATGTTCACTAGTATCCTCCATAATCGATACGCCTTGATTGCATCCATCAAGTAGAATCGTTCTCATATGATCATCCATGGTCGGTTGATTCACAGATTCCATTGACGAAGCAACATGAACAATACCATCGACAACAATCGATCCCATCAGATACTCCATTCACGCCTTGCAAAATGGTAAAAATATCGAACAAATCCTTCAAATTGATCTATGATTTTCGAAAATCGTATAATTCAATCAAACAATTTCGCAACAGAATCGGGATTTGGTTGCAATACTGTAATCAATCAGTATCAATTAGGATTGTGATTAGATTGGATAATCGCTTGGAATTAGGAATCGATAGACTATCCAAAATTAATCAGTAAATTTATGACAAATATACCCTTCAAAAAATAATTTACCATTAAAATAATAAATTAAAATTTTCTTAATTATGATTGGTCTAGGATTGTCCCTTTATTCTTTTAAATTGAAATCGTTCCCGTATGATCCTCCCTCTCTCTATATATATATATAGTCTAGTTATTTTAACCTTAATTTTGTTATTAACTTTATGAACCAATCCAACCCATTGATGTTGAGAATTGATGGTTGAGATTTGATCTAATCTATTAATCATTTAATGAGTTTTAATTTAATAACCGGTGTGTTGATCAAAGGTGATCAAGGGTAATTTGGGAAAAATATTTCCCCAATCTCTTTTAACATAATCATCGCCTTATTAAATGATTAATGATTTAATGACAAACCCAATTTAAATTTAAATTGGTAGTTCACATATTGTAGTTCACACATGTTCATGACAAACGAAAATTAAATTGGTAGTTCACATATACATGTGCATGCTTGTTCACATTAAATAGGTTGATAATACATGATCATACTAGACACCCATGTTCATAAACAGTGGTGAATATGGTGAATTCTCACTACAAAAACCGACCTTATCAGTGACGGAAAATTCCGTCGCTGAAAGTGAATTCCGTCACTAATCCGTCGCTAATCTGTCACAAAAAGTGAATTCCGTCGCTAAAAAGGTGGTGGGTGATACTATCAGCGACGGATCAGCGATGAACCATATTTTTCATGAACATTTGGGAAGGCTTGATCATACATGTTCATAATCATAAGTTTGTTCATTGCATAATCACCCTTGTTTATATACATTATCACATTCTCAGAACAAGCTTGGTTTGCATATTTTTCACCAATGTTCATATTCTTCTGAGTATCCACATTCAATTTCACGAATAAATCGTGAACATGTTCACTTACACCATAGGGTATAGGGCGTTATTGAAACTCTTATTTTTTTTTATACAATTTCATTTCCTTGTATTGTTCAATATTTTCATTATACTATCATGTTATGAACCATTTAAAAAAATCCCAATGTTCCCATCATAGCCGGTGTCACCGACATCGTCCAATCTCCTAGAATTCATAAAATCGTTCAACAATGCAGTATGGATGTTGTTTTGCTCACCTTGTGAATCCATGATCGTGACATACAATTAGAAACATCAAACAATCATCTAGAGTACACTTTGAATCATAACCTCAAGCTAGAATCATGGATGAGATTTTTTTGTAACTCCTCCTTAATGAGGCTATACAAAAATCAACTAAATGAAATATCAAATCTACCCTTACACATTTATTGAATGAGTTCAACTAACCAAAGATGAGAATGCTTTCTTATTAGTCAAATGTTGTTTGTAAAGTTAATAACATTTTATTTGTTAACAAAATAACCTCTCTCTCTCTCTCTCTCTCTATATATATATATATATATATATATATATATAGAGAGAGAGAGAGAGAGAGTAAAGTTCAAACGAAAACGCAAACTATTTAAGAAAACAACAAATCATGTACAAAATCATATGTGATTTTACATTAACCGGAAAAAACGACGCGGGCGACTCTGGCCGCGACTTAAGTCGCGAGGAAAGTCACACAAATCATATATGATTTTGTGCGTGAATCATATAAGATTTTGTATTGATTCAGTTGTTCTCGTGTTTTCTTAAATATATATTGTTTTCGTATGAACCCGCCTCTCTCTATATATACATATATAATTGTAATTAGGACGTTTATAGAATTGTGCTAAAGACATTACAATCAACTTTAAAAGGATGTGTGGCGTTTAGCAAACTTCATTTGGCCTTGATGGGTTTCAATAACTCTTGATGAATTTCTATTGGTCTTAATGGGTCGTATCTGACTCAGTGGGTGTTAATGAACCTCACTAAACATTCATGGGCCTTGATGTATCGTATTAGATTCAGTTGTGTTAATGAATTATTAGGCATTTATGGGCATTAATGAACTATTCAACACTCATGGGCATTACAGGTTCTTAATGAACTTGTTGGGTTTCAGTGGTTTTATAAAAGCCAATGAACCTCTTTAAAATCCAATAAAAGTGATTAAAGGCCATTACAACCCATTCAAGCTCAATAAAACATAATCAAGCCCAAGAGATCCATTAAATCCCAATGAAACTCTTTAAAGCCTAATAGAATTGATTAAAGCCCAATGATCCATTAAAATCCACTAAGATCCATCAAAACCCAATATAACCTATTTAAGCACAATAAAACCAAAAAAACTAGTAGATCTATTAAAGCCTAGTGAAACCCTTTAAAGCCCAATAAAACTGATTAAAGCCTAATAAAATCAACTAAGATCCATTATAGCCCAATAAAACTCTTTTTATGACTTATTAAGGCACAATAACAACACACACACACACATATTGTCTATACATTCACATATACAACACATATATACATCATATGTTGTTACCAAACAACACGCACATTATCTATACATTCACATATGCACATCCACATATACATATATACAACATATACGCTTAACAATGTAACATCCCGTCTGCCTCGACAACAATATTGTCCGCTTTGCCCCTGGATTTAACCAACGTGTAGCGCACGGATTTGTTTCTGGCGACCTGGTGAGAAACTTCCCAGGGGGTCACCCATCCTGGGACTACTCCCACCCGAGCACGCTTAACCTCAGAGTTCCCAGAACCTGACGTGCTTGTGGCCTCAAAACGCGTTGTTGTTAGGAAGGCCAAGATATTACTTATAACACCCAGCATCACTCCTGTCCACGGCTGATATGGGATATGCCTAAGGTGTTACAACAAACAATACACACATTATCTCTACAATCACATATGTACATTCATATCAATATTATACGTATATACAACAATATACATAGATCCATCGTGGTTAGCAACCAACACATGTGTGTGTGTGTGTGTGTGTATATATATATATATAGGGTTGGGTTCCTATAACACCCCGTTTTCAATATACGTTGATGACAAAATTATGCCTACTTAGGTATCTTAAATCATTAAAATTAGAGTTAAGCATGTCGACATCTGATAGATAATTTAAGATATTTATCTGGTATTGAGGTATTTACATCGGATTCAAAAGTTAATATTTTAATATCGAATAATGATTTATTGAAAAGAGGATATTTCGAAGATTTAGAAAACATTTCTTTAAAAACAAAGAAGGAAAGACATATTAACATCTATAAAAATAAAGTATTTGATATAGTTAAATATATTAAATATAATATTATAAAGTTAATTAATATATATACAAAAAACGTGTGTATATATATATATATATATATATTTTAAATGATTTAATATTATTTTTTCTATTTAAAAGATTTTGTCGTTTTACTCAAAATTGTTAGTCGTATGGATTTTTATGAAATGCGACTAATATGTTTTTGTAACCAGTGATTTATGACGATCACAATGAAACTTTCAGATTTGAAAATCGACAAAGTTTTATTTATAGGACTGATTCAATATTAAATATATCATTTTTTTAAATTTTAGAGTCCAAATGGATTTATAAGTTATATAATGCATATATTTTTGGATTCTGTGATTTACATAGATCGTAACGACGCTTTCAGATTCGAAAAAGAATAAAGTTTTTATTTTAGGATCATTTGAATAGGACGATAGAAATGTATAATTTGTGGATTATAGAAATATCAGATTAATGCCAAATTTCATATTTAAATACATTGAAAATCTAGATACCGTAAATGTCAAAAAGATCAAAATATGGTTACAAAAATTTGTACAACTCAGAAAAAGGTATAACAATAGCATGCCTATGGGTAGACATTATCAAATAGGTCCCAAATATATGTTCAAATTGAGATTTAGGGTCATGTATTATACTCAATAAACACAATCATATACATAATGTTGTAGAACAATCAATATATAGTGAATAACAATATGACAGAGAGAAGAAGTCTGTAATTCTCATTAATCATAAGCTCTTAAAATAGGGAGAAGTTTAGAAAGAAAATGAAACCTTTATTATGGAAAATTCTAATAGTAGGAAAATATTCTGTCAATCACTTCCTTCTGATGATGGCACATAATCCTTCAACACTCCCCCCTGTGCCGAGTCAAATGAGTGAAGTGATGGTGCACAATTGTTGCCTCATTAAAACCTTACGCCAAAATAAAAACCCAGTGGGAAAAAATAAAAGTTTGACGAAGGAAAGAGTACAACACACCGGCTGCTTCTTTGCAATACATAGAATTTTCCTTTAGTCTAGTTTTCTCTTAGATTCGTACATCAATCATGAGAGTTAGGAAAACATGATGGTATATAGAGTGTTGCCTCACTAAAACCTTACACCAAGGAACAAAACTCAATGGGAAAAATAAAACATTGGTTGAAGGAAAGAGTACAACATACCAACATCACATGTATAGTAGGCTCCCTCTTTTGTCTACTACTACCCCTGATTCGTGGATTAATCAAAGAATTTGGAAAACATTTGCATTTACTTTCTATATGCTTCCCAATATATGATTTGGTAAATGTTTCATTTTCTCTTGACATCTTACTTGATTCACTTGAATCTAGATGAGAGTTTGTTATTGCTGATTGAATAGAAACTTAAGCAGAATATGCTTTGTGTTATCACCCTTGATGTATCTTACTTTCATTTATTTGATACATGATGCATTATTTTCATATATTCAAGTAGGATAGTGGTTGAACTCAAAATCACTAGCTCCTCTAATATGTGTAATGACAGTTCTTAATCATATACATCTCTTGAACAGTCTCATAGAGAGTAATATTCTTGGAATCGTTCAAGGAGGTAGTTACAATGGTTAGCTTAGCTTACTTCCAAGCAATCGGAGTGTTCCCTGTGGTAATTCATTATCCAGTTTGGGAACAACCCTTGTGTGGATCAGACACATACCTAATATTAGCAAAGACACACCAAGACATTGTTTGGTGTTTTTCTGTAAGAGCTAGTACTTTTTGCTGCTTATATTCTAAGTAGGTATTGAAGTTTCATTATCAATCCCATTTTTCTTTTTATAAGGAAAGTATAAGCCTGTGTCAATGGTTCCAAAAGATTAATTTGATATCATTCCAATGATGTTGCGTTGGCGCTGAGTTAAATCTAGCTAACAAGTTAACTGAGAAATACAGTATACAGTCAAGTGTATTGTGTTTAGAACAATAATGTGCCTATTGAACTTAAACAGGGAATTCCAGCTCCCAAAACCTCTTCATCATCATCCTTTAGACGAAATAAATCTTTTTATATCCAACACTTCGACCGATAATGGGAGTGCTAACTAGATGCACTTTGTCAATATTAAGTCGCCTGATCATTTTCTGGACACATGGGGATCGGTGGATTAATATTCCACAAACTTGATGTTCTAGCTCAAATAGCTAGACAAAACCAAGTTTTCCCAAGATTTTTCATCTCAAATTCAGATTTCAAGTGGCTTGTTGTTTCTCTTATTTCATCAAGAGTGCCTATTATGTTCATAACATCGACATATAGAGCTACACTGAAAATTTAGAATTTGTTTTCCTAAATAAATAAGCAAGGGCACAAATCATCGTTATTATATATACTTTCCCAATCAAGTATCCACTTATGTGGTTATACAACATTCATATAGATTGCTTCACTATATAAAATGAGTGTTTTACTTTTATTGCAAGAGCATTTTGTGGTTTAGAGTTACTTGATTTTGATAATGTAATATCATCGAATACTTTTATATATCTCTGAATCTAGATCCTCATAGAGATATGCAGTAACCACATCCATGAGTTGCATTTCTAGTCATTCGAAAACTACTAGACTAATAAATTATTCGGACGTCATAACATCCATCATGAGAGAGTAAGTCTCCTCATGGTCAATCCAGGGCGTTGTGAGGAACCTTGCACCAAAGGAGAGCCTTAAACATTAGGACTTCATTATTCTCATTACGCTTTATGACAAAGACTTAGTTATGTCCTACGGGTTTTACACTTGGTGGGTTAGCACTATCAGACCAAATGCCCGATCCTTTGTCAAAGAATATAATTCTTTCTGGATTGTTTATTTAGGTCAATATGCTCTTTGTTGATATTATTCAACCAAGCATGGTTCGATGTCATTGTGCTCTATCATCTTATGAGCAATAGTATATGCGAATAAGTCATCAATGAGTATATATGAACTGTCAATCGACTCATATGTACTCTCATAGTTCGTTTGAGATTTTCTTTCATCTCTAGAATCATATTAACTTCGGAGCGTCCTCCAGTGATGATTCATGAACATAATTATAATTAGAGATAATCTCATGAGAGTTTTATGTATTGATGATAAATGGATGTGCCTCACTATTCTCTTCCTTTAGAATAGTATCTATCGAACAAAGTAGCTTCCACCCCTTCCAGTTGGTAGCTACGACCTCAACCACACCTCCACTATGTGTGACTGCAACGCACTTTCCAATGGTGTTGTGCCCCTGTTGGGTACTTTTAACCTTACGGGTATATTAGCAGCTCGTATGTATGATCTTGTCACTTTTAAAATAATTTTAACATATCAGGTATCGAGTCTGATTCGTTTGACTTCATCTTTACGTTGTGAAGTTTGGGGATCAAAATGAGACAGAGTTGGAACATTACATGACAGTTCCTGTCGTTCCCTTGAAAAATATTTTTTCCTATCTCCCCTTAACGACGGGAAGACTGTCATCAAAGTGACAATTCGCAAATCATGCAATATAAGGATCACCCGTAAAAGGTTCTAAATAGCGGATAATTGTTGGAGATTCATATCCAACATATATACTTAATAGTTTTTAATGACCCATTTTAGTGCGTTGTGGGGGCGCAATTGACATATATACTATACAAACAAACATGCATAAATTTAAAAGATCAGGCTTATTTCCAATTACCAACTAGTATGCATGATATTGGTTGACTAGTAGTGGGTCTAAAAACAAATAAGTAAAGTTGCATGAAAATTTGCATAACCCCAAGTAGATATGGGTAAATTGGTATGCATAACCAATGCCCTAGTTACCATCTATGTCCTTTTCATGACATCCTTTGTGAGACCACTTTTATGTATACACATGGGGGTATAGGATGCTCTACATTGATCCCAATACAAATGCAAAGATCATCAAATCCTTATGATGTAAATTCTCTAGTATTACCAAGCCATATAGACATTATGAGATGATTAGGGTAGTGAACCCTTAGTTGTATAGTTGGTCCTAGAAGTGCAGCGTTTTGTGTGGACATTATGTAACACCCTGAATTCAGAGAACCCATGTATTATTTTTTTTCTCGCTTTGGAACTTATATATGTTGGGATTTTATTTACTTAATATCGAGAAAGTTGGATTTAAGCATCGTGGGTTAAAAATCATCAAATTTGGGAAATTTGGGGTTGCTCGCGATTGTGCCAGCGAGAGTGACAGGGTGTCACAATCGCGGAGGGCACTATAGCCGAAGGCCTTAGGGCCTCGGTACGTTCCTCGCGATTGTGCCCGCGAGAGTGACATGGTCATAATCGCCGGGGCACTATCGCCTAACCTGTACCGAAGGTGGTGAGGCGCTCGTGACCTTGCCCACGATAGTGACAGATGTCACTATCGCCGGGTCACTATCGTCGACGGGGGTTTCGGGTATAAAAAAAGCCAAGTCGCGATTTTCAGTCATTTTTATCTCATTTCTAGGGTTTGGGAGTGATTCTCTCTACTGATTTCGGTAAGTATCTTCCATATAGACTTCTCTCCTCATTTATGGTGATTCATAATCATTAATGGTGGTCCATATCGCATTTAGGAAGTGTTGGTGGTGAGCTCTCAAGTGGGTTTCATCTCTTTCATTTCTAGGGTTTGGTTTCCTTCCTAAGAAAACTACTAAGGTGAGTTCTTAAACATTTTATCAAACTTTATACATGTCAAAAGGTGGATTTTGAATACCTAATATCTTCCTTTCATATACTTGGTTTTGTAGAACATTGTATTAAACCTAACTTTTGGGGATATTAGTGTTTTTGGATGATTTTTGGGGAAATGATGGTTTATGAACTTTATTAATGTTCTTTAACTAGTTTCTACTTGGGTTATACTTTTAAGTGAATGGCATTACTATGTAAAACTTATGATCTTGGAAATATTGGTATTATGGTTAACTGCTGATAAGTTTGCATATTAAACTCACTTCATATTTTAGGGATTTGAAAGAAAGAGGAATTGTCTATATTTTTACTAGCGGTCTTTTGATAAACAATGGGAGTGGTTTTGGTGGAAAACACCCTCCATATCAATTATTACATATTAACCATTTTTGAGATTATTTGTTGGGCCTTATGTGCATTATTTGGCTTAATTGATGCATTGGGAGTCATGACCCCGTATTTGGTTTATTATTGTTCCGGAGTTGGGACGACTAGTTTTCCACGTCGAGGCACGTTAGGTACCGGGTGAGGTATAAGTCATTCGTGTTGCACGTTAGGTACCGGGTGAGGTATAAGTCCTTCGTGCTCAAGTATTACGATATTGGATCAGGAGCTCGACATAGGAACCCGACGGGGTTGAACTCGAGTTTCCATGGGTGTACGTTTAAATCCACTGAGCCTGACATCCCTTGCGTGTACTTTATGTGTTTATTGGCTTTACTGACCCATCGAATGGCTTACTTTTGTGTTCCGTCATTCGGGTTAGTAGGCGGGTCTCCCTCGTTAACCCAAGAGGTATTGGTTATATTTCAAAGAGCATTATTGTTGTCATGACCATTATTGTCGTTGTATAAAAAGAAACCTTTTTCCTTATTTTTATTTTCAATCTCTTAAATTGCAAATGTTTGATCTCACTAGGCTTTAGCCTAACACTTTTTCTTAAAATGACATGTATAACAGGTCATCAGGTCTCCGGTGGGGTTCATCGGGACTGAGCGGATAGCTTTGGGGCCAAGAGCGGTCTTTTTGGGAGATGTATAGACCGACTTTTTGAAATAGTGATCATACCTTTTGGAAAAATAGCAACACCCAATATTAATATTTCTTACTTAAGTTAGATTATTAGGTTGTTAGTCTATCCTTCATTTGATTAATTGTAATGATTATAGTACTGTTTCCCCGTCCTATCGGGATGATACTTTGGGATTGATTTTAGCAGGTTTTATACCCAGGTTGTTATCTAATTAGAGACGTCATATTGCAGAAATTTCGAATTTTTATTCCGCAAATTTTTAGGGTGTTACATATTAATACGACGTGTGTTCATCATGTCGAAACTTCAACCAGAACCATAAAGTATTTGAACGGCCTACATTCTGGATGTATATGTCCACAAATATTACTTTATATTCATTGTAAGAATAGAATATTTTGTATTATGTCCTTAGATTAGGATGACCTTGTTCCTATTGTGGTTTAAGGAGTAAGGTTTGCAAAAGTTATAGGTATTCAAGAGTGCATATTGCGATGGTGGTGTTGCTTCTTATGCTGCAGAAGTCAACAATTGCAATTTTGGATCATTTCTTTCACTTGAGAAAATGTGTCTATGTGTATTTTTCAACACAGGGTCATTATGTCATATCCCAAAGTTCATTATTGGTGACAACATATGATTCGGTGACCTAGATAATCCACTAGTTTGACACATTAACTTCTCTAATATATGTTTCCTTCCATATTTATTAGAGTTTATATAGATATCCATTTCCGTTCGTAATATGGTTTTCCATTTCAAACAAGTATTTGAACAAGGTTTGATGCATATAGTGTTTTAGTGATTGATTTCGTGTCATTAAACAACAAGTGACAGTCCATCGTCTAAGTGTTTGGTTGGAGGAATTAAAAATAATTAATTCAATGAATAATATATATTTCTTAGGATTGTATGAGATGTCACAAAAACAGTCAAGTTCTCCTCGATACATTCCTACATGGAACGAAGAACATTGTGAGTTTATACTTGTTTTTGATGTATTTCTTTACATATATAGTGGTTATAAACCTGAGTGTATATTTGCAGGAGTAATTAATTTGATAGTTAAAATACATTCAAATAAACTTATACTCAGTCAATCTTAGATTTGATATAGTTTATTTTCTACTTGTTCCCCCTCTTTGTTTTTTTTTTTTGTAAGAAAAAGGAACAGTAGTTAATGTATATTGTAACACCCTAAAAAGAGGGATAACAAAAATTGGAAAATCGGACATGTGGTATACTAAAATTGCCATAGCAAGAGCCTCCCAAAAATGGGGAAATATTTAAACCTGTTTAATTACAGTTGTAATATAACGAAAAATGGATAACAACCAACTAATCTAGTTTCTATGCTAGAAAGAAGATTACAAAAAGGGTGTCATCTATAGACCCAAAACGTCTTCACAAAAATGTTCTCTAAAGCATCTCCCCCAAGCTCTCACCCAAGCACAACTATATCTGCTTTGGAACGACGTCACTAGAACCTGAGTTACACATCGACACCAACAAGTGTTAGGCCAAAAAGCCTAGTGATTTTTCACAAGAAATAACACATAAAATCAAATAAAATTCTTATAAGCAGTTAACCAAAGCTCATTAAATGTGGAGTCAATAGGGGAGACCCACAACACCAATCAAGTTCCACCCAAAGAGTCGATATACCTTGATGACATCTACTAAGAGTGACATCCGAAAGGCCTGGCACACCCGAGGACTACAACCATGGCATTACCCCGAATGTCGGAGGTCTAGGCACATACCATTACGGTGGCACCCAAGACTACATTCTCCTAGTGTCTACTGACTTGGTTCGTCCAACATAATTTATAGGAGGTCTCAAGGCACACTTTCACCAAGAATGTTAACCACCATAGGCCTGAGGCGGTGGCGGAAAATGTAATTGGGGTGGGATCCGGAGGTTCGGGACCCGTTGTCCCTCCTAATGAAACTCCACCTCCCGAAGTGAGGCAACTGCCTAAGGTTTGTACCTTCAAGGCATTTCTTGGATGCCGACCACCAGAATTCAAGGGCACAGACGATCCGATAGCATGCACTAACTGGATTAGAGAGATGGAGCAGGCTTTCTGATCGAGCGAGTGCGGGGAAAGTCAAAAAGCTGTGTTTGGGTCTCAAATGCTTAGAAGGGCGGCCCTCACATGGTGTAATGTATATTATGCTTCTGTTGAGGCCACCGTGTTGGCCCGACTAAGCTGGGGAACCTTCAAGAAAAAGGTTATGGAAGAATGTTGCAATGAACGAGCTATGGACCGGATCATCGATGAGTTCCGGAGTTTGAAAAAGGGAAATTTATTGGTGAAGGATTACAACAAGTTATTCATGGACAAGCTGGGTGTGGTGGGACATCTGGTCCCCACCGAGAGAGAGAAGATAAAGGCATACATCAAGGGTTTGCCTACAGAAATGATGAATATGGTTCGAGTGTCCAAGGCCTCTACTATCCGAGAGGCTATAGAAGAAGCGCAACTTGTGGAGGACTCTTACGGTTCGAGTAAAGTGGAGAGAGGTGGAGTAGTGGAGAAAAGGAAGTGGGAAGGGGGTCCCACATTTTAAAAAAGGCCAAATCACTTCAACAACAATCAACGGGGAGGTGGTCCGTGACGGGATTCCCCGTGGTGTTCAAGATGCCGAAGTAAGCACACCGGCCCTTGCAACTCGAGACCCGAACCGTGCTTCAAATGTGGTAAGCTCGGCCACTATTTCAATGACTGTCCAATTAGAGAGCGTATATGTTTCGGGTGTAAAGAGTCGGGCCATGTTAGAAGTGAATGCCCGAAGGCAATGTCGAACTTTGGTGGAGGTAAAAAGGTGGACACTCCCCAGGCTACAGAGAGAGCTTTTCAGATGACCACCGAAGAGGCGAAGGCGTCAACGGACGTAGTGTCGGGTACGTTTCTCCTAAACTCCGTACCTACGCATGTACTATTTGATTCGGGAGCTAGTTTTTCGTTTGTATCAAGCTTGTTTTGCCTAAAACTATCCTTGCCCACTACTAGTTTAGACGAGGCGTTAGTGGTAGAGCTAGTCGATGGTGATCAAGTAGTGGTTCAGAATGTTCTAAGAAATTGCTAGTTTGAAATCGAAGGGAGGGAGTTCCCGATTGACCTAATGCCTATGGTCATCGGGGGGTTTGATGTGGTAGTCGGTATGGATTGGTTGTCGACCAATAACGCGGAGATTCTTTGTACTAAAAAGTTGATCCGAATTCCGGGTTCGGATGGTCATGCGGTGACCATGTATGGTGAGAGGCGGAAAGGTGAAGTTGCAATCATTAGTATGGCAAAGGCGCGAAAGTGTTTGGCGAAAGGATGCTCATCCTTTTTGGCATATTGTAACACCCGGAAATCCACAAGGTAAGTATTTTGTCTCCCTTAATGCATTAATTGCGCTTATGTGAGAATGTGTGCCTTTATGTGCATTTTATGATCTTTATTATGTTGAAATGTCATATAATTGAATTACCATTCTTAATCGTTCAAGCACTCGCGTTCGTTATCAAAATTGGTCAAATTTCGGGTCGTTTGGAGTCTGGTGCGACTATGACAGGCGACTGTGACATTGTCACTATCGCCGTGTCAAGGTCGCGGATGGTGTACCACGGGTGGGGTGTGCTCGGCGACTATGACATGCGACTATCACCTGGTCACTATTGCCGTGTCATTATTGCGGGGCATGTACCGAGAGGTCTAGTGGTTCGGCGACAATGCCCTGGCGACTATGCCAGTGGCAATGTCGCGGGGCATAGTCGCCCGCGTGGTCCAGTCTGCTTTTTTTAATAGAATCCAACCCCTCATTTCAAGCATTTTATCATCAAAAACGGGAGAGCATATTCTTTGGGCGATTTTTAGGTCTTCTTCACCTACATCCATTTAATTCTAGGTTTTGGGTTGTTAGGGTGATTTATTGCTCTCCAAGCCCCAACCAAGTGTATTTATTGAAGATCATCATCAAGCTACTCCTCTCCTTCATCAAGTCTCCTTTGGGCATTATCTAGGGTTTTCATCTTTTCTATGTTTTGGTTCAAAACCTAGATAGTGATTTTACTAAACCTTTGTTAAAACTAGATACACATCATAATCTTCTATTTGTTATTTCATTCTCTATGTGTTCAAGTATTTGGGATTTCTTGATGAAAATGGTTGGAAATATGGATATTGGTGATATGCTATGTTTTATGTTATGTGTACCATTATTTGGGGCTTTTCCCATGGATATATAATATGGGTACCTTGATATGTTAAATGTATGCATATATGTGTGTTATGATGGTTTTAGTTGGAATATCACCTTGGTGACATATTTATATACATGATGAATATAATTGTCATTTGGGTCTTTTGTTGAACTTCATGATGATAGGATGGAAATGTTGTACCCGTAGTTGGTATTGAAATATGTTGGGTTGAAATACACCTAAAGGACCTCCTATATGTGTTATGTGGACGAACCAAGTCAGTACACTAGGAGGATGTAGTCTTGGGCGCCACTGTGATGGTATGTGCCTAGACCTCCGCAATTCGGGGAATTTTCTTAGCGATAGTCTTCGGGTGTGCCAGGCCTTTGGGGTGTTCCTTGTTAAGGGCATCAAGGTATATCGACTCTTGGGTGGGACTTGATTGGTGCTTTGGGTCTCCCCTAATGACTCCACATATATTGAACACTGGTTAACTGCTGATAAGAATTATAACTGTTCATGCATGCTTATTATTTTCAACCCACTAGGCTTTTTGGTCTAACACTTGTTTGGTGTCGATGTGTATCTCAGGTTCTAGCGGCGCCGATCCTAAGCAGGCTTAGTTGCTTTGGGTGAGAGCTTGGGGATTTTGCACTTGAACGTATTATGCTTATGGAATGAACTGTTGGGCTTATAGATGACAACCCTTTTGTAATCTTTTTTCTAGTTGTAGAAATTAGATTAGTTGGTTGTTAATTTATTGTCCGTTTGAGTTACATTTGTGATTAAACATGTTATTTATATAATCCCCATTTTTGGAAGGCTCTTGCTATGGCAATTTTAGTATACCTCATGTCCGTTTTTCGGATTTTTGTTATCCCTATTTTTAGGGTGTTAAACATATGCAATAGATGCCACTCTCGAGAAGAAGAAGCTAGAAGATGTCGAGGTGGTAAGGGAGTTTCCCGATGTATTCTCGGACGACTTGCCTGGTTTACCACCCGACCGTCAAGTGGAGTTCAAGATTGATCTGACGTCGGGAGCGGCTCCTATAGCCCGAGCTCCCTATCGTTTGGCTCCGTCAGAGATGAAGGAAATGATGAGCCAATTGCAAGAGCTTTTAGAGAAAGGGTTCGTAAGACCGAGTTCCTCGCCTTGGGGAGCACCGGTCTTATTCGTGAAGAAGAAGGACGGTACCATGCGAATGTGTATCGACTATAAAGAGTTGAATAAGGTAACCGTGAAGAACAAGTATCCACTCCCTAGGATTGATGATTTGTTCAACCAACTTCAAGGAGCGAGTTGCTTTTCGAAGATCGATCTCCGTTCGGGTTATCATCAAGTGAAAGTCAAAGAAGAAGATATTCCTAAAACCGCTTTTAGGACGCGTTATGGTCACTACGAATTCTTAGTAATGCCCTTCGGTTTGACGAACGCCCCAGCGGTGTTTATGGACTTAATGAACCGCGTGTGCCAACCCTTTTTAGATAAGTCGGCCATCGTGTTCATTGATGACATTCTTATCTACTCGAAAGATGAAGTCGATCATCCGCGTCATCTTCAAGATGTCTTGGAAACCTTAAGGAAGGAGAAGCTTTATGCAAAGTTTTCCAAGTGCGAGTTTTGGTTGAAGGAAGTGCAGTTCTTGGGTCATGTAGTTTCAAAGGATGGGGTGAAGGTGGATCCGGCCAAGATTGAAGCTATGATGAATTGGGAACCTCCCAAAAGCCCATCCGCGATTCGAAGTTTTTTAGGCTTGGCGGGGTATTACCGAAGGTTCATACAAGACTTTTCCAAGATTGCTTCTTCGTTGACGATGTTGACCAAGAAGAATGTAAAGTTTGTATGGACCGAGGAGCAAGAGAGGGCATTTAGGACTTTGCAAAGGAAGTTATGCGAAGCTCCGATATTGTCCTTGCCGGAGGGATCGGAAGATTTTGTGGTCTTCAGCGATGCGTTCAAAATGGGACTTGGATGTGTGCTAATGCAAAGAGGAAAAGTGATCACGTACGAATCTAGGCAACTGAAAGTGCATGAGAAGAACTACCCCACTCATGATTTGGAGTTGTCAGCGGTAGTGTTCGTGTTAAAGTTATGGTGACATTACCTTTTCGGCACAAAGTGTACCTTATACACGGATCACAAGAGCCTGAAGTATGTTTTTGATCAGAAGGAGATCAATATGAGGCAACGAAGGTGGTTGGAGTTACTTAAGGAATACGACTGCGAATTACTCTACCATCCGGGTAAAGCAAACGTGGTGGCCGACGCTTTAAGTCGAAAAGAGTATAGCGGGAGACTTCAAGCCAAGCTTACAAGAATCGAGTTGGTGTCAAGTCTCATGGAAAAGATTAAAGAAGCGCAAACTGAAGCATTAAAGGAAGAAAACCTCAAGGAGGAAGTGATGACAAAGCAACGGTTATTGTTGACTGAAGATAGTCGAGGGATAAAGTGCTTCAATGGTCGAGTTTGGGTACCGAAGTTTGGTGGTTGCCGAGAGCTACTCTTGGAGGATGCGCATAAATCCAAGTATTCTATCCACCCGGGGAGCACCAAGATGTACCGGGATTTGAAGCTACATTATTGGTGGCCAGTTATGAAGTTGGATGTAGCTCATTATGTGGAGCGATTAGTGACTTGTTCACAAGTGAAGGCCGAGCATCAACGACCCTATGGGAGCCTTCAATCGCTTGAAATACCCGAGTGGAAATGGGATAAGATCACCATGGATTTCGTGACCAAGTTACCGAAGACTTTGCGAGGGAACGACACCATATGGGTCATTGTCGATCGATTGACGAAGAGTGCTCACTTTCTAGCGATGCGGGAAACTTTGCCAATGGATAAGTTGTCCAAGTTGTACATAGATGAGATCATCTCTAGACACGGGATACCCTTGTCGATAGTTTTCGATCGTGATAGTCGGTTCACGTCGAGATTTTGGGTAGTTTTACATCAAGAGTTGGGCACGCGGGTGAATTTGAACACGGCATATCACCCGCAGACGGACGGGCAAAGTGAAAGAACGATTCAAATGCTTGAAGACATGCGTGATCGATTTTGGCGGTAGTTGGGATGCCCATCTATCCTTGGTGGAATTTGCGTACAACAATAGTTATCACTATAGTGTCGGGATGGCGCCATTTGAAGCTTTGTACGAGCGGAAGTGTAGGACCCCCGTGTGTTGGCTAGAGGCGGGAGAGAAGCAGTTTGTTGGCCCGTAAATTGTGCAAGAGACGACCGACAAAAGTTAAATCTATTAGGGAACGGTTGAAAGCGGCGCAAGATCGTCAGAAAAGTTACGCCGACAAAAAGAGGAGACCGGTAGAGTTTCAAGTGGGAGATCGTGTGATGCTAAAGGTGTCCCCTTGGAAGGGATTGATTCGGTTCGGGAAGCGTGGGAAGCTAAGTCCCTGTTTCCTTGGGCCGTTTACTATTCTGGAGCGTATCGGACTCCAAGCTTACAAGTTGGACTTACCGCCGGAGATGGACGGGATTCATCCCACATTCCACATGTGCTATTTATGGAAGTGCTTAGCGGAAGAAGAAAGCGTCATACCTTTGTCCGAGATTCGAGTGGATGATAATCGTTGTATCGAAGAGCCCGACGCAATTTTGGAAAGGGTAATTAAGAAGCTCCGACATAAAGAGGTGGCGATGGTAAAGGTTAAATGGAAGCACCACCGCGGCACCAAGGTGACTTGGGAAGCGGAAGAAGACATGAGGCGTAGATACCCTCACTTGTTTAGTTAGTAGGATTTCGGGGACAAAATCATTTCCAAGTTGGGGAGGATTGTAACACCCCGAATTCTGAGAACCCATGTATTATTTTTTTCTCGCTTTGGAACTTATATATGTTGGGATTTTATTTACTTAATATCGAGAAAGTTGGATTTAAGCATCGTGGGTTAAAAATCATCAAATTTGGGAAATTTGGGGTTGTTCACGATTGTGCCCGCGAGAGAGACAGGGTGTCACAATCGCGGAGGGCACTATCGCCGAAGGCCTTAGGGCCTCAGTACGTTCCTCGCGATTGTGCCCGCGAGAGTGACATGATCACAATCGCCGGGGCACTATCGCCCAATCTGTACCGAAGGTGGTGAGGCGCTCGCGACCTTGCCCGTGATAGTGACAAATGTCACTATCGCCGGAGCACTATCGTCGATGGGGGTTTCGGGTATAAAAAAAGCCAAGTCGCGATTTTCAGTCATTTTTATCTCATTTCTAGGGTTTGGGAGCGATTCTCTCTACTGATTTCGGTAAGTATCTTCCATCTAGACTTCTCTCCTCATTTATGGTGATTCATAATCATTAATGGTGGTCCATATCGCATTTAGGAAGTGTTGGTGGTGAACTCTCAAGTGGTTTTCATCTCTCTCATTTCTAGGGTTTGGTTTCCTTCCTAAGGAAACTACTAAGGTGAGTTCTTACACATTTTATCAAACTTTATACATGTCAAAAGGTGGATTTTGAATACCTAATATCTTCCTTTCATATACTTGGTTTTGTAGAACATTGTGTTAAACCTAACTTTTGGGGATATTAGTGTTTTTGGATGATTTTTAGGGAAATGATGATTTATGAAGTTTATTAATGTTCTTTAACTAGTTTCTACTTGGGTTATACTTTTATGTGAATGAGATTACTATGCAAAACTTATGATCTTGGAAATATTGGTATTGTGGTTAACTGCTGATAAGTTTGCATATTAAACTCACTTCATATTTTGGGGATTTAAAATACAGAGGAATTGTCTATATTTTTACTAGCGGTCTTTTGTTAAACAATGGGAGTGGTTTTGGTGGAAAACACCTTTCATATCAATTATTGCATATTAACCATTTTTGAGATTTTTTGTTGGGCCTTATGTGCATTATTTGGCTTAATTGATGCATTGGGAGTCATGACCCCGTATTTGGTTTATTATTGTTCCGGCGTTTTGACGACTAGTTTTCCACGTCGAGGCACGTTAGGTACCGGGTGAGGTATAAGTCATTCGTGCTGCACGTTAGGTACCGGGTGAGGTATAAGTCCTTCGTGCTCAAGTATTACGATATTGGATCAGGAGCTCGACATAGTAACCCGACGGGGTTGAAGTCGAGTTTCCGTGGGTGTACGTTTAAAGCCACTGAGCCTGACATCCCTTGCATGTACTTTATGTGTTTATTGGCTTTACTGACCCATCGAATGGCTTACTTTTGTGTTCCGTCATTCGGGTTAGTAGGCGGGTCTCCCCCGTTAACCCAAGATGTATTGGTTATATTTCAAAGAGCATTATTGTTATCATTACCATTATTGTCGTTGTATAAAAATAAACCTTTTTGCTTATTTTTATATTCAATCTCTTAAATTGCAAATGTTTGATCTCACTAGGCTTTAGCCTAACACTTTTTCTTAAAATGACATGTATAACAGGTCAGGTCTCCGGTGGGGTTCGTCGGGACTGAGCGGATAGCTTTGGGGTCAAGAGCGGTCTTTTTGGGAGATGTATAGACCGGCATTTTGAAATAGTGATCATACCTTTTGGATGAATAAAAACACCCAATATTAATCTTTCTTACTTAAGTTAGATTATTAGGTTGTTAGTCTATCCTTCATTTGATTAATTGTAATGATTATAGTACTGTTTCCCTGTCCTATCGGGATGATACTTTGGGATTGATTTTAGCAGGTTTTATACCCAGGTTGTTATCTAATTAGAGACGTCATATTGCAGAAATTTCGAATTTTTATTCCACAAATTTTTAGGGTGTTACACATTAATACGACGTGTGTTCATCATGTCGAAACTTCAACCAGAACCATAAAGTACTTGAACGGCCTACATTCTGGATGTATATGTCCACAAATATTACTTTATATTCATTGTAAGAATAGAATATTTTGTATTATGTCCTTAGCTTAGGATGACCTTGTTCCTATTGTGGTTTAAGTAGTAAGGTTTGCAAAAGTTATAGGTATTCAAGAGTGCATATTGCGATGGTGGTGTTGCTTCTTCAGCGGTTATCAGGAAGCTAGGTGGTGCCAGTGTGGTAAATCTGATCACATTACTAGCCATGGGTCATAATGTAGTCCTAGTGAACGAGTATGACTTGGTTTCCTCGAGGGCCCTCCCTCACATTTTAGTACATACCAATGTTGTTTGTAGCCATAGATTCCAAGTATTTAGCTCACAACTCGTATTGTGGCCTACTTTTGTGTTCCGCCACAATCCTTGGTAAATCGGGTATCCCTCGTCATCGCAAGATGAATTTTCGGACTGAATGGTCCTTATGTGACAAAGATTTCAATTGCACACTAAACTTTCTTGAAAAGATTTCCTTTCGATGTAATTTCTTATATCTCTTGAAATTATAAACTTTATGTTCTCACTAAGCTTTAAGCCTAACACTTTTTCTCAAATGATATGTATAACAGGTTCCCTTAGCGGTGGGTTGCCAAGGTCGTGAGTGATGAGCATGGTCTTTGAGGCATTTTTGAGATGACTAGTATTTGATATTGGGCAATTGTTTAAGTCCCATCTTTTGGTGATTTTGAGTCGACAACCGATGTAATCTAGATAGTTATGTTTAGATTAGTTTGTTGTTGATTTCCATTTCCCGTTTACAGGTTTTTGTAAAGGCTTAGTACTTTTCCTCTTTTTGGGAGTTTATACCAAATACAAACGTCATATTGCCTAATTTCCGAATTTTAAATTACTCTAATTTTTTTAGGGTGTTACAGTGCCCTTGGCACAATTGCGTGGCACTATCGCGCCACACCCCCAACAGCCCGAAAACTTGGTCTAACACGATAACGAGCGCGAGGTCAAGCATTCCGGTAATTATATAACTCATATAACATTATAAAAAGATCATGCATATATAAAGGACTTTATTTACTCAAATAACAAAATTTATAAGATGCGAGGAGTAAATACTTACCTTTAAATTTTCCGGGTTTTACATATGTCTTCATTGAGTATCCCTTATCAACTAGGTAATAATTGTATCTGCTACAAAGATTGGAAAATACTTCCAAATTATTGCCATCCCCCTGACACTTTCCACTATTTCGTTCACTTGGTATATAAATGACACGTGTGAGAAATTTTCTTTCACTTACGATTTTTAGAGTTGTTTCCACCTCTAACGTTTTCATTATTGATCCCGGGAATTTTCTTTGTCCCAACATATCTGGTGCAGAGTTGAGTTTCAAGGTTTATCAATTTCTATTTCAGATTTTTTTTCTCATCTACCAAATTAACAAATTTTGTAAAAAAATAACAAATTTGATTTAGGCAGAAGAACTGTTTTTGTTCCATTGAGAAAAGAAAAACTTTTAGAACTTGGTTCAATTTGTATTAAGCAATAAACAAACGTTGACAAGGGGAAAACAGAAAAGATTCTAACAAATAAGCAAATCGTCTTATACTTAATTGTTTTATTATATTGGTTTTTGATAGAAAGCATATATATATATATATATATATATATTTAAGTAAAACATCTCTTCAACGTTTATGTTTCAGCTTCAACACATTGGAGTTATTGAACAAAGACAACAACAATTCATCCATATATAGATAAAAACAAAATATTCATATGAAAAGAAATAGGTGAAGATATGTATATGCTTACTTGAATACTGGTATCGGTAAACATATCTTTCAATAGCAACATATTGATTCAATTGGCGGAGCAACGTGCTCAAATCGGTAGTAGTACCGTAGAAACCCTAACTTTACTTTGTAAAATTATCTTACTCGAGCAACGTGTTGTAGAACAATCAATATATAGTGAATAACAATATGACAGAGAGAAGAAGTCTGTAATTTCTCATTAATCATAAGCTCTTTAAATAGGGAGAAGTTTACAGAGAAAATGAAACCTTTATTATGGTAAATTATAATAGTGGGAAAATATTCTGTCAATCACTTCCTTTTAATGATAGCACATAATCCTTCAACACATAGTAAATAAATATATTTTATATTATATAAATTTATATAAATTCTAATGCTTTGGCGTGAAGGAATCTTTAGTAGGCGACATATGAACCTCCTTATCACCACCTCATCTAAATCTCACCCTTTCAATTCACTATAAATATTTATCTATATTTCATTTCATAAAACACACAAAAAACACCAATAGTAAATTAGAAAGTGACATCCAATTTAGGGTGCTAAAACATGCATTACGGTTAAGCAATCAAGGTGAGTACGTTATGAGATTTACTGGGATATATATATGTTATATAAATGTTTTTATGCATGATGAATATTTGAAATGATGTTTTGATATGTTTGTTTTACATGAGATAAGGTTATGTTTATAATGCATTTTATGAGAAATGCATGTATTTTACATATGGCATATGAAAAGTTTTGTGCATGTGAAAGTATGGCCATGTTAAATACCCGACGTGGTATAAGAATGGAGGACGTCTTGCAAACGGGATCAGGAGGAAGATCCTTCACCGAACCCCAGGGATCTAGGATCCTGTTGAGAATGTTTGGCATACTTACACATATGAGATCTCGCACTAAAAGAAGATGATGTTTTTACATAAATGGTTTATGCATCAATGTTATTATGTATAATTATGAGAAGTGTATGGAATTAACATTTCATGCGCTAAAATGATATGTTTTCTGAAAGATGATTTCTTCATGAAACCATAATTGCTCACTAAGCTAAATGCTTACGTATTCCATACATGTATCTTAGGTAAGATCAGGATAAGACATGAAGGGATCGCATGAAGAGTTATAGTTCTTAAAATATCCATTATAAATGAAATGTTGCAAGAACGCTTCCGCAGATGTAAAAGTATGATGTTGTGGACAATAAAAAAATAGGGCGTCAGAAGTTGGTGTTAGAGCATTAGTTTAAGTGGACTAGGGTTGTCTTAAATTAGATATATAGACTTAAACTTTGAGGATGACTCTGAGTTAGAATACTACATTGCCTTAAAATAATTAACTTATATATAAACTCAATCAGATTATTCCGCTAATTGCTTATCCTGGTCGATATAACCATATGAGATAGTGTCTAGAAAGGTTGAAACGACTGAGTTGTTGACTTCCAAAAGGTCGCAAATTATATTTGCAACGAATGAATCTTGGCTCCCTGTAATACCGGTCTAGCTATTTCATATTGGTAGTCAGATGGATTAGTAAGAAGTGGTAATTTGAATAAAATAACAAGATCCATGGTATAAGAGAAATAGATTATCATCTCGTGCAAAATTAAAATCTTAAGATTTTATGCTTTGATAAAATATTTCAGTAAGATTCCCTTCATTATATGGGAGAATGGTGATCAAATATCACATAGTTAAATACTATGCGATATGACGATTAATGGTCATGCTAATCAGGTTTAACTAGTGGATTATTATCAAACGTACTCATTACATGTCTAGATCAAAGTAGTCGTGATTCAAAGTATCAAACTATGTTAGGAGACAATATTATTTAGTTCATATTTAATATTGAAGGTATTATGTATCAATACATCTAGCATACACAATTATGGCTCAGAAAGAGGATTATGGAACACCTATATGTTGTCATTTTTTTAACAAGAGTGTCTAGAAAGAAGTGGTAGAACAACGTATGGGAATGAGGGTGTCATGAATGTAATCATGTTACTAAGTGTTTTGGTATGTCAAAGCTAAGGTAAACGTACGTTGAGGTAGAGACCGAGCTATTGGAGTAGTAAATAATAAGAAAATTGCTCTGTTAGTTCATGAAAACTTTGTAAACTACTATAGTATGCGATAGAGGCTTGTGTTAAGGACAAGACCTTGAGGTTGTAACCAAGGATGTTATAGGTGGAAAAGATATTGATTAACCATCTAACATCAACAAAAAAAATGCAAAGAGATATGAGTTAAGTTATCTTATGTAAACAATAAGTTTAAGAGCTTGTGATTGTGCGGAGTACAAATATAGCATTGGGTTCTACATATGTGAAAAGTTAGGACGCACAAAAAGGAGTCTATAAAGAAATGTTTTCTAAATCTTCAAAATATCCTCTTTTCAATAAATCATTATTCGATATTAAAATATTAACTTTTGAATCCGATGTAAATACCTCAATACTGGATAAATATCTTAAATTATCTATTAGATGTCGACATGCTAAACTGTTATTTTAATGATTTAAGATACCTAAATAGACATAATTTTGTCATCAACGTATAGTGAAAACGGGGTGTTACAGTTCCGGGGTGAGAAGTTGAGTTAACGGTGAGAAGCGTGAGAAATGGTTATCAACCTTTGGATGAGAAATGAGCACACATTAGGATGAGATGCACTGAGATAAGATGCACCAAATCAATTACCTTTTAAGCCGCAATTCGTGGGAGGGCTTGATTTTAAAAGAGATCAACGGTTTAGATCCACTTCTCACGCTTTTCACCGTTAACTCAACTTCTCACACGATCCTTCGCATATATATATACACACACACACATATATATATATATATATATATATATATATATAGAGAGAGAGAGAGAGAGAAGAAGAAGGTCTAAACAAGAACGCTAACTATTTAAGAAAACAAGAAAACAGCAAATCAGGTGCAAAATCATATATGATTCGGCATTAACGGCCAAAAAAATGGACGCGACCGACTTCTCCCACGACTTAAGTCGTGAGCAAAGTCGCATGAATCATATATGATTTTGTATGTACTCGGTTGTTCTCATGTTTTCTTAAATAAATATTGTTCTCGTATGAACTCACATTTCTCTCTCTATATATCTATATATATATATATATAACACATACACATGTGTACATATAACACATAAACATGAGCAAATAAGAAAAATAAAAAAACTTCGTCGTCGCTAATTCTTCACTAATTAGCGACGGATTGGTGATGGACACATGGAATCCGTCACTAATTAGTGACGTATTAGTGAGAAATACGTGAATTTTCATTTTTATTTATTTTTTAAATTAAAATCCACGCGTCCTTCGCTAATCCGTCACTAAAAACAACTAGCTGCTGCAGGATTAGATGTCTATCTTACCACACTCTCCTACTCCGATAAGTGATGGAACTCATTAATTCTATTTAAAAAATAAATAAAAATGAAAATCCACGTAAAATGAAAATCCACGTGTCCGTCGCTAATCTGTCACTAATTAGCGACAGATTAGTGACAGACACGTGCTTTTTTATTTATCTTTTAAATAGAAATTTATGAATTGTGTCGCTAATTAGTGAAGGAAACGTGTCCGTTACTAATACGTCGTATTAACGATGGAACTTCAACAGGTCATGTTTTTGGTCGTTCCGTCGCTAATCCGTCACTAATTAACAACAAATTTTTCCGTCACTGATACATATTTTTCTAGTAGTGATAATTGTTCGGTCTTATAAACTTAAAGCTTATAAAACAATATATTATATATAACATTTACAAATATTTGACGTCTTATAAACATGTTGTAGTAAAAATGTAAAATAAACAATGTATATATATATGCCATTAATTTAAAAACTATATAGAATCATTTAATTTAAAGATTCATCAAAATATTACTATGTACTCTCTTCGTCTTAAAATAAGTGTCCATAATTGAAATGACATACAATTGTAGACATTCATAATTATTACAATTTTTTGTAAACCAAATGATATCTTTACGCTTATTAATGTCTCTTTTCACCAGCCCTTAAATATTTATGCATTAATTAAGGGTAAGTTTAAGAATTTGGTTATCCACTTTTGAAAATGGACACTTATTTTGGAACAAATAAATATAAAAATATAGACACTAATTATTTTAGGACAGAGGAAGTAATAAATTATTAACAACATAAGTCACAATTTACCATTTTAAGCTTAATTTCTTGGATTATGTTGGAAAAACAAATTAATATTTTAAAGAAACTTTTCTTCAAAAAAAGATTTTAAATAAACTATTACCTTTATATATTCAAATTAAGTGTTTATAATAACCCCAGAAGTTAAAATTTGAAGTACAAAATTTTTACTTGTGCATAATTTATTTGTTATATATTTAAAAACAGAAATGAATGTTTCAAAGATAATCAAAAACTACAACTGAAATTGAGGGTAGAATTGAGATCTTTCAAATTTCATTCAAAGTTAATACACAATACAATCAAAAGAAAGCAATTAATACACACATTGGATGCATGTTTATCTTTTTATACCTTTTTGTTTCTTGTATAAAAAAATTGAATTACAAGTTTAGTAAAATGACCTTTTTAGCCTTGTAACTTATACTTTCACTCTGGCGGCTTGAAGGTATGAATATCTTCATCTTGGATCCAACCATATTTCTCCATGAATGGGTTGATTAGGGTTTGTGGTGGGTAGCATTCAATATCACACTCTTTCCACACATTTTCTTCTCCTTCCAGATCTCCCATCACTTCCCATAAGCAACTATTGCACTTGAAACCTGCCCCAAAGCTTATCATGAACAATTTCTCACCTTTTTTTAGCCTTTTTTTGGCCTCCATGTACCCTAAAACATACCAAATGCTACTTGCCGACGTGTTTCCGAACCGGTGAAGCGTCATCCGGGCCGGTTCGACCTCGTATTCACTCAAGCCGAGGCTTTGAGCCACGGTGTCGATCACAGCCTTGCCTCCGGTATGGAGGCAAAAGTGATCGACACCGGCTTTGAAGTTGATCACGGGTCGGGTTGACCCGGTTGAC
Source organism: Arctium minus (assembly GCA_954870635.1). NCBI lineage: Eukaryota > Viridiplantae > Streptophyta > Magnoliopsida > Asterales > Asteraceae > Arctium > Arctium minus. The sequence continues at coordinate 48,194,288 of OX941096.1, forward strand.
TTTTTTCGACCGTAGTGGAGCATTTTTAGGGTTACGGAGAAGATACCGAACCTTAGGAGCTCCCGTATCGGTAAGATCTTCGGAGCTATTTCTTTTAAGTTGTCTACGAAGGCTCGGGTCGCGGCTTTGGGTAGGGATTTCCCGAGATGAAACCCGACCCGACCCTGATCGTCTTCCGTCTGTATGCAACACCCATACGATTCGTCTTTCGAACCGTGGTGGGTTCGAACTAAGCAATTCAACTTCAACTTGCATTTCTGGGCTAAACTAGGGTTGTTCGTTAGAATCATGGCACACCCACCTGATCTAAACAAACAATTCGAAAGAATCATGGATTTATCATTACCAATATACCAATTTGGAGTCAAAGATTCAGACGTCACCACCATAGCCAATTGATGTTTCTTGGCTTTAAAAATGCTTTGAACAATATTCAAAGAAACCAAACTAGCACTACAACCCATCCCACACAAATTGTAGGTCTTGATATCTTCCCTCATCTTGTACATATTCACGATCCGACTCGATAACGACGGAATGCAAGCCAACATCGAGATATTGACGACCAAAACGTCGATATCCGAAGGCGAAACCCCGGTTCGCCGGAGAAGTTTTCCGATGGTGTACTCGAAAAGCTCATCCATCTCAGTGATGGCATCTTGATGATTAGGGTTTTCTTCACGGCCTTCAAACACCATTCTTGGGGCGTAGGTTTCTTCACCAATGCCGGAACTCACAATGGCCTTGAGGAGGAACTTGTACTCGTTTAAACCCAGGTTTTTATTCCTCTTGATGACTTCACCACAGAATTCGGTCGGAAGTTTCTGGTCATCGGAGGGTTTGTACAACTGGTAATCAAGTAAATAACAGTTTTGATGCCTTTTTGTTTCAAGAACTTTGAGTAGAATGTAGAGAAGGTATAAGAGAGGAAGAAAGGACAAAATGGTTAGAAAAAACACCATTTTTAGAGAGAGAGTAGAGAGAGAGAAGGGTGCATAAGATGTATAAGTTTATGTGGTTTTTGGGTATGAAATCTTGAAAAAACCAGAAGTTAATTATTTGTATAAAAAAGGGAGTATGCCCAGCTTGCATGCCTGACTAATGTTCTTTAGAAACATTTCTATCACTCAACTTCCCACCAACTAACTAATAATAACACATTAGTGACTTTATTGTAGAACAAAAGCGTTGACTTTAAGCTATTTGACTCTTGCTGTTAAACTTCACCAGCAAAGAATTCAATCTCTCATGGATTCTTTGGGTTCAATTTAAGGCAAAATCTTAAGCAATTGTGACTGCAGATCTAGTGATTTTCTGATGAACATTATATGGGTTTGTGTTCACCCACACAAATGATTTCAAAAGAGAAGGCAGGTGGGTTCAATTTGTTGCTTGTAATTAATGCCCGAATGGTAAAAGCCATAGGTGACTGCAGATCTAGTACTCCAAGTTCTGTCATTGAAATGAGTTGTCATCGTTAGGTGTGCATGATAACCCTCTCTAGATTCTGTTTAAAGGTGTGCTAAATTAATGAATCATATATCATTAAGGTTTAAATCGGGATCATTAATTACTTAACAATGTAAAAAGTTGATAGCATATTGATGTATGCGTGGTAGATAAGGTTTTTTTTAGAGGGGTGCAATAGGAATAAAAATCTCCTTTCTCTTACAATGATTTAATTTGTCTGAATTTAAAAAGATTCGAATTAATACATATATGAATTGACGGTTACTCATATCATTTTTTCGGAGGAGATTGTCTATATGTATATCATGAAGAGTTTGCTTATCTTGTTGATATATGGGAGAGATTGTATCAAAGACAGTGCTGAAATTGATAATGTTTTGATGATTCTAATATCAAGATTATGGAGAGAAATGATCTGATTGATTAAGAAAAGGGAAAAGGTACAAACTATTTATACAAAGTACAAGAAAAGAAAACTAGAAACAGTAACTAAAAGTCCAAAACAAAAAATAAACAACTAACAAAGTTAGTCTCCTGGTTAAACTAAATAGACACGTGCAATACTCCCCCTCAAGATGAGCCTTGGAAAATGTTTTGTAAGGCCATCTTGGATAATAGCGATCTCAATTTGACCCTGGACAAAGGCTTCGTAAATATATCTGTGATCTCGTGATGAGATCGAATTGGCATCAATCGAATAATCTGTTGAACGACCTTCTCTCGAATGAAATGGCAGTCTATTTCGATGTGCTTCGTACGTTCATGGAATATGGGATTGTTAGCAATTTACATGGCAGACTCGTTATCACAAAACAATAGGGAAGCAGCAGGTGTGGCATGAACTCCCAAATCGAATAGCAATTGTCGTAACCAAATCAATTCACAAGTAGCTGATCCTATAGTCCTGTACTCAGCCTCAGTGGATGATCATGAAACAATTGTTTGTTTCTTCGATTTCCAAGAGATTAACGAGTCTCCAAGAAAGACACAAAAATAGGTCACGGAACGTCGACTATCCACACAATCGCCCTAATCAGAATCACAAAATGCACGAAGTTGTAAAGAAGATGAGGCAGATAAGAAAATGCCCTATCCTGGTTCATTCTTGAGATACTTCACCAAATGTAATGCGGCAGACATATGAGAAGAATGGGGTGCTGACATATAATGAGCTCACTTGTGTACAGCAAACGATATGTCAGGCCGCGTGATAGTAAGATACATTAGTCTACCAATGAGTCGTCTATACAACGAAGGATCTTGGAGTAGATTACCATATGAAAAAGACATGTTGGCATTCATAGGTTCCATAGGAGTGTGAGAAGGCTTAGCAGCTAAAAGACTTGTTTCTTCAAGGAGCTGCAAGGTATAATTCCTTTGTGAGATGAAAATACTAGCCTTTGATCCGGCCACTTCAAGACCAAGAAAATACTGTAAAGGACCAAGATCATTAAGCTTAAAAGCTTTGCTCAACTGTTGTTTTACTTGAGAAACTACAGACGAAGATGGACCGGAAACAATTATTTCATCGACATAAACCAGAATCACAACATAGTTTTGCCCTTTTCCTTTATGGAACATAGAGTAATCAACTTTAGATTGAATAAATCTAGTGTTAATTACAAATTCTGAGAAACAAGCATACCACTGTCCCGAAGATTTTCGTAGTCCATAAAACGATTTTTTAAGTTTGCACACTAGCTTGTCATTAAGACCAAACTCCCCCTGAACTTGATAACCCCGAGGAATGCTCATATAAACTTCTTCATTAAGTTTTCCATTGAGAAACACATTGTTTACGTCAAGTTGAACAAGATCCCACGACTTGATGGCAGCTACAGCTAATAAAGTTTTCACAGTTACTAACTTGGCTACGGGAGAAAAGGTGTCGAGAAAATCCACACCCTCTTGTTGACTGAATCCCTTGGCCACCAACCGAGCTTTATGGCGTTCAATCTGACCGTTGGCTCCATATTTAATCCGACATACCCACCGACAACCGACAACATTCTTACCGCTTGGGAGAGGAACCACACTCCAAGACTTATTGAGCATTTAGTTCTTCACGCATTGTAGCTTGCCATTCGGTAGACTTCACAGCTTGATTATAAGTTTTTGGTACAACATCAGAAGATACATTCATGACAAATTCCTTGAAGCAAGAAAATAATCTGTCGTATGATAGAAAATCTTGTAATGGGTACAACACCTTGTTGTGAGCTTTAGTCAAATCACAATGATACTCTCGTAAATAAGAAGGACGGCTGTGAACCCTTGTAGATTTGCATACATTCGGCTATTGCTCAATTTGCTCTTCTGGAATGGTATTTTGTACATCAACATGACCAATTTGATCCATGGGGACTGGATCACGACTTTGGATGTCAGAAGCTACGGTTGGTATATAGTCATCGCCACAAGGGATAAGGAGAACCAGATGTGGAAACGGATTAGCATTGACAAGTGAAGGTGCTAATCCAGAGTCATCAAGCTTTTGGAATGGGAATATGTGCTCATGGAAAACAACATCTCGAGAGTATATAACAGTTCTTGAAGGCAAGGCAAGTAACTTGTATGCTCTCATATCATGAGGATATCCAATGAAAACGCACGGAGTGACCCTTGGACTAAACTTCGTTCGATGAGATGAGTTTGTGGAAGCAAATGCAAGGCAACCGAAAGTTTTCAAGAGGTGATAATCTGGGATTTTACCATATAATTTCTCGAATAGAGAAGTATTATTCAACAATTTGGAGGGTGTCCTATTCATCAAATAAGTGGTCGTCATCAAACAATCTGTCCACATTTCAATAGGTACATTAGACTGAAAAAATAATGCCCTTGCAACCTTAAGAATATGTTGGTGTTTTCTCTCAACCACATAATTTTGTTATGGCCTGTTAACACAAGAACGTTGATGTAAAATTCCTTTCTCCTAAAAAAAGTGGTTAATGCTAATTCTTTAGCATTATCTGAGCGGACTACTTTGATTTTCTTCTCAAACTGTGTAAATACAAAATTGTACAACTTTGGTAAGACATCAGCGGCCTCAGACTTGTGTTTAAGCAAATAGGTCCATGTATATCTACTATGATCTTCAACGATAGTAAGAAAATAACGACATCCATGGCTATCAGTAACATTATACGGACCCCATATGTCATAATGAATCAATTGAAATGATTCATGAGTCATGTTATTGAAAGACTAGAAAGGTAACTGTTTTTGTTTTGCCAAAGGGTATACAGAACAAACGTGCTTTAGACTAGAAACATCTTTGATACACAATTGATGTTTGAGAACTTCTAGTCTATCATATGAATGATGCCTCAATCTTTTATGCCAAACATCAACCAAAACGGAAGTAACAGTATGAAAATCCACATCATGTAATCCATCAGTCTGCAAAATGTAGAGTCCTTTATATCTTTTAGCTCTGCCAATCCTCTCTTTTGTCTTCATTTCTTGAACAATTGCATAATCATATGAAAATTTCACTTTTAGCACATTAGCATTGGTTAAAGCATTAATGGAGATTATGTTGAGATGGAACTCTGAAACATATAAAACATCTTTGAGATGCAGAAACCGATCCACCTGAATATCACAGATCATTTTGACAGAAATCGACTCATTATTAGGCAAAATTATTGTCACAACTTTGGTATGCCTTAAATTGGTAATCATATCTTTGCAATTACAGATATGTTTGCTAGCACCTGAGTCAATAGAAGAAGGATTATTGTTGTTAAAGAAATCCAGAGAGCAACAAATACTTGTGACTGGATTAGCCGAGTCACAATTTGTCCCACTGCTTGAGGGGAAATTAGCACATAGACGATTGGACAGAATATTCATCAGATACTGACATTGATCATCCGAAAAATTATGCATCATATTGCCTATATTTTCTTGTCAAGAAGTGGCAACAACATTGACAGATTGGTAATTGTTTCTTGAATTATTCTTGTAACCAGGTGGATAACCGTGGAGTTTGTAACATTTTTCAACGGTATGTCCTTGAAACTTACAGTATGTACAGAAGGGATGGTCTTTTCTTGCTCCTTTGCAACTGTTGATCTGATTACGCTTCTATATTTATGCATTGAAGACCATTGAAGGTTGAGTTCCAATTTGAGAAACTTACCTCTGTTTTTCTTCTTAAACAATTAGAGCGAAAACTTTGTTAATGGAGGTTAGAGGATCCATAACAATAATCTGGCTACGAATTTGGGCAAATGAATATTTTAAACCCATCAAGAAGTTCATAGTGTGTTCAGACTGAAAATAAGAATTGATTTTCTTAATTGCTTCACAATCTGGTTGTTTACAAGTGTAGATCGGTCGATATTGATTGAGTTCCTCAAATAATGACTTAAGTTTGTTGTAATAAACTGCAACAGAATCTTCACCTTGACTGAGATTGATGATTTCACGACGGATCTTGAAAATCCGTGGTCCATTGCTTTGTTGGAACCTTTTTTTGTAGATCGATCCGAATATCATACGCTGAATCCGTGAAGATAATGCTTCCAGAGATTTCTTTGGAAATACAATTAAGAATCCAAGAGATCGCGATGTTGTTGCTTCGAATCCAAGAATTCAGATTAACCTGATCAGAATCATCAGGCCTCGTCAGCGTTCCATCTATGAACCCTAACTTGTTTTTGACAGAAATAGCCATCCTCATGAAGGATAATTGTCTCATGTCAAAGGTTGATTAACAAGAATCAATTCTAGATTATCAGAGTAATGGAGGAAATATGGATGTGTTTGATCGATTGTTGATGAAGATTGCACAAAGGAATTCAGATGTGTATCTGAGGTTGGAGAAATTTGTAGATCTGACATGGTGAGAATGGATCATAGTTTGAATTTTCAAAGAAAAAAACAGAGTGCTCTGATACCATATCAAGATTATGGATGCAACACCCTAAAAATTTGCGGAAATAAAATTCGAAAATTCTGCAATAGACTAAGCCTGTGAAATAGATAAAACCAATCCAAGATACAAAATATCTCAAACGGAGTATAGGGTATACATAACATGGTCAATAATGAAGCTTAAGACGACATCCTACTAATCTACAATTGATTAACTAGATTAGGGTCGGGTGTCGCTATCCTTCCAAAATGTGTATCTTCAAAAATCATTGTACGATGGTCACTAGGTATCCTCAAAAAGACCACTCACGACCCCAAGGTCGTTCCCTCAGTCCCGACGTGCCCCACTGCTAAGATGACCTGCCAACATGACAACCAAGAGCAAGTGTTAGGCTAAAGCCTAGTGAGAATAAACCAATTAAAAAGGGAGTACTAAACCCAAATCGATGTCACGCGGTGAGTATAGCCATGAGCTAAGTCAAGAAATCAAATAAACCATTAGTGATTAAACATGGTACAAATAACACCAAATCACATAACGAGCTCAACCCCTCTAGATCTATTGCTCAAAGCATCAAGTCAACCCCTCTGGATCTATTCTTGAGAGTTCCAAAACAGGGGAACTCAGCACACAATGGAATTACACCTTACTGCACCATGAGACGCTGCCCGACCGTATAGGCCCACACCTTATACTTATCATGGCAACCCGATGCCTATTCCGTGCTAAAACGTGAACCAAATGCCCAAAACGGGGACATAGGAACACCATGCCAAAGCATGTCATTTTATATCATACTGACATTAAATCAAGCATATAAGCAATTCATATGAACAATGGTTCAATTCAATAAATCTTGATTCTTGTAAAGAAATTTGTAAATGATGGGATTTAGAAAACATTACCCAACAACAATATGCCATATTAAAATCGTGACTTTCCACATTTAAACAAATTCATTTATCACATAGCTTTCGTAATACAGACGGATTTAGTTTAAAAGACTCACCTCATAATTCTTCTTGCTTAAAGGCCCGGTTTCTAACAATCGCTACCTACGATAGCACCGATAAAATCGATAAGCTAAACGCAGAAATTCCCTCTGACTAAAGTTTAAAACATCAGAACAGAAGAACCCTGTGCGATGGGGAAGAATTCCCCGGTCGCCCGGCCCTCTCCGGTCGACATACTGGTCGATCAACATATCGGTCGACACATACCGGTCGACAACATACCGGTCGACACATACCGGTCGAGAACATACCGGTCGAGACATACCGGTCGAGTCATACCGGTCGAGTCATACCGGTCGAGTCTTACCGGTCGAGTCATACCGGTCGAGCCCTACTACCGATCGACACAACGTACCGGTCGAATACTCACCGGTCGAATACAACACACCGGTCGAATACACACCGGTCGAATACTCACCGGTCGTCTTGTTCACCAAGAACACGCCGGAGATACAGAACCCAGATCCAAACCGAAACACTCAAATCTCAAAATGGAACGGTTAAAAACCTTAACAACGAGATTCTACACGGCTAAAAACACTCAGATCAAAGCATTAAGCTAGATTCGTACCTTGATTTATTAGAAACGATCGATCTCTTCTTCTCCCTGCTTATCTCTCTCTCACTCTCTCTTAGATCAAAATATTAGAAAAAGAGATATTTTGAAAATATCTAAAGCTGACTTATATTTATATAACCCATGTTACATTTGACACCCCTGAACTTTGGGTAAAGGTCAACTTTTCACCCAACTCCAAAATTGCGGGTGTTACAATCCTCCCCAACTTGGAGAAGATTTCGTCCTCGAAATCAACTCTTCTCAACGGAACACTGTTCGCAGAGAGTATTGTCTTTAACCCAATAGCCAGAATCAAAAACGTGATCCTAATACCGACATCCGAATTAGCTACCCTTCTTGGGCACATATCACTCCTAACCAAGCGAATACTCAACTCTCCCAAAGTAACCTTTACTCATAAGATTACGGTTGTCCCCAACCTTGGGTAACAATGACTACCTCCAGGAAATTAGTGACCTCAATTTCCCACCGAACAATTTATTTCAAAACTCGACGGTTCCAAACCCAAAGCCAACGGTCGATTCCAATCTTCCAAAATCCTCAGATTTCACTGATCCACTCCTAAAATTGATAAAGATAAACTTACAAGGCGCCCTAAGGCATCTTTCAGGAGATCGGTTAACACAGATTCTACTATCACTCAACTCCGATCCGACCCCAAATCTGGAAATAGGAAAATATTTAAAATTTCTAAACACATCAAAATTACTTCGTTTACAACCACAATAAAATGATTAACCTCAAAACGTACAACCAATCTATACATTCGGACTCTAAAGGACGGGCGCTACTGAAACCCATGCGTAACCACTATCTCCAACCTGTGGAAGACTTTACCAGCAACTTACTCTAGCTCAAGGCTAAGGCCCGACTCCTCAAAGCACTGCTAGAACCGAATCCCAAACCGGAAATGATGCACATGATGATAAATCAAAAAGGGTTAAGCTTAACGCCTAGAGAGCTCAAGAGTTTTACATAAGTAAAAGCATATTAAAATGATGAACTTCTCTTTAAATCAGGACCTTTCGAATAATGAACTTTAAAACATGGAAACAAGTCCTTTTCAAAGTCATGCCCTTTCAAAGACGGATACGTCATTTCAATTACGTTTTATAAATTGGCACAACTTGTATAACTCGAAGCATGAAATATTAGTAACACCATCCATATCATACGTCCGAAAACATGGACACTAGGCCCAAAACCCACGCGACCAAAATACGAAAGAAAACTAAATACCAACACGCAGGAATAACACATTTCATTCAAACCTTAATATACGTGGGGAGAACCCAATATTAAAGTCATCATTTACCGTCGACCATACATAAACCAAAGGTGGTAAAAATACGACATTAGCGTTTAAAATACCCCGGGTCTACGACGGAGAGACCCGTACACAAAGAGAAAAGAAGAACACGCAAGTAGGCCGCCCACACAACTTCCTCGCATGACCTCTAAACGTTTCCATTTTTGGGTGGCGAGAACAATGAATGGGGCCACCCGAGATGTTATTGGATTTCACCACGTATCCCGATCTTAGCTCCCATGCCATACCAGACATCACAACTTCAAACCGTTTATTGCCTCTAGTCATACTCCGCCGAGTTCCACCTCAAGGCCTTACGGACATGGGTGCCTATCCAATCTAGACGAGTTCCAACTCAGTGGCTCATGCCATCTATTGTCTACTCGCTAGCCAACCCGAGCGGTCACTAAGTGTAACCCAAAACCTCAGGCATTACAAAACAGACAGACTGTCTATGGATCCATTACAATACCTCCTAACATTACTTGACTCCAAATGAAAGACCAAAACACTCAAAACATACAACTCACCAAAGACCCGAATAACGCCATCATACTAAAATCTTTCATTATGTTTATAAATCCGGACAAATGTCCACACGACTCATTTAGTCAAAACCGAGCCAAAGGCCCAACATTTTATGTAAATCTCCAACGAATGCCTTCGTAAACCTTAAAACACATTTAACCGACATTTAACGTTCCCCAAATTATGAAATGTCTTTAAACCATGCTTATGAAAACACACACCACAAAGACATGATTTATCTAAACTCACACGTATTGGGACCAAAGATTTTCCAAAGGTTTATGAATGCAATTATACTAAGATGCATATGTCATGAAATAAACTTTGCTTGCACAAAATCATCAAAGATGCATAAATCATAATATAGATTTTACGTGTACAAAATCACTCAGACATAATTCACGCCACTTGTTGACATATTCAAGCTCGACATGAGCAATTTATGATGTTGAAACAATCCAAGTTACCGAATACGAAAACTTATCACAATACTCACACCTTGAGAAATACCGAGTAAAACATACGCAACAATTTACAATATAAACATGAAAATAGGCTCTTGCACCTCAACACGTGCAACAATTATTTGTACAACTCCCAAGGGGAAAATCAAAATTTTATCTTTAAAATTCTTCCTCTATAATCAAGAGAAGTTGCAGCAAAAGAATTTTCAACTTACCCCATATGCAACGATTCATTCCCCAAAGGGCGACAAAAATAACGGGGATGCAAATAAAATTTCAAATCGAGTTTAAAGATTCACGTTGTAAAGATAAACACATTTAACCAGAATAGAAAATACAACGACAAAATACCGTTAACTCACTAAATGCTTTGCGGAAATTTTAACAGCAAAAGTTAATGATGGAAATATAATCAGAACGAAAGTCCTGTCTTTAAAATAACAATAATTGCTTATGCAATCATTCACACCAACGTTATACTTAAATCCAATGCACATAGTACACGACAGTTGACATTTGATAACAAAACCCCGAAATTAACGCACACAATGATGCACATTCACATGCATATGTCCTCCCAAAATTATTTACGCGACGTAAGAGTCGTAAGATAAGACACCATAATCCAACTGGATTTTCATAAAACTCATTGACGCTAAAAATCAAGTGGTGTCAAATTTCTATTTTTCAACATAAGGTAAGGTGACCATTTAGACAAGATTCTGATGAGACACGACTCCCAAGAACTCATAAATTGTACACAATTTAAAATTAAATTTACGCATCTCAAAATATACGCACGCGTTAAAAGAATCCGTAAAACAATACTCCATGCAATTCAACAGAACTCACACAACCCAAAATTTCCAAGAAACTCCAACTCAAAGCATTAAAATACGGATATTACAACATCCGCAAATAGTGTTAAACACAAGACGTGAATAAAGAGAGTTTTGATAACAATTTGAAATCAGTTGCAACAAAATCATTTTAAGTATGCTTATGCTCACAGTTTAAAATCTGATGGGTGCTAAATGTTTTTGCTAAAACGCTACAAGGTAAAATCACTTTATGTTTGGCGATCATGAAAAGCAATTTATGCAACCTTATTTTTAGAAATAAATTAGTGCATGAATTCGGTCGGCACTCACATCTTAATACTACGCTTCCCAACATGCCGACGTACTATAATCATCCGGATACCCCAAGCATCTTAGGGAAACAATCCCAAAATTTAACTTACAATTCTCCTCGAAAAAGAATCGATCTAACAAGCTTATAGTTCTAATTTCCACCAATGAATCTGACCCAAGATGATTAGCTTAATGCGTTTCTCGCACTTACTATCATCCCAACGAGCCATTGCTATAAACAACAATCCTACTTTCGCTTACTAGCTTGAAACTTCCGCACTACTCCAACGGTCAGCATACCAAGGTAGAGCAGGTAAACACACTTAGCATGTAGGTTTTACCATAAAGGAGTAATGGCTGCTACACAAGCACGAGAAAGGGTAAGAAAGAGATTAACTGAAACAAGCACGAAAGAAACGTACCACCACGTCTACCAATCGTCGTAACATTAACAAACCAAGTACACTCACGTAAAATATCCTCATAATAACATTAGCTACTTGAGATTATGAACATATAACTATTAAGACACAGTCTCATTGGATTCAAGATCATCCAATACGAAGATCGCAATCTGAAGTTAATGCTGAAAGTCACTCTCAACCATATAGTCTAGGGTCTAATTTGTAATATATGTCAAAGTTATAATATCTAGATATTATTTAGATATTATGTTTTTAGTTTAATATTAGTTTAAGTTTTGATAATATCTTATAAAGATATTATCTCTTTCTCTCTATCTATCGATCAGATCAAAAACAGAACAAACACATAACACATACTAAAGGTGTAAAAGTGAGAAAACACACAGAGAGAGAGAGAGAGAGAGCTAAACGCTGTGAAGAACTCAACTTGTAATCATCGTTTATATATCGAAACAGGTTGGTAATCGTTATATCTTTGTTGTTTGATTTTTCTGGTAAACGATCACGGACTCACAGTTGGTATCAGAGCTGATCCAGATCAAAATCAAATTTTCAAGACTCTGTGTTCTTCATTTTTCTCAAACCACTGTGCTATAGATCAAAATCTTAAAATTGTGGTTGTTTTAGAAATCAAAAGGTTGTGTGTTGTTGTATTTGGTGAATCGATCATTTGGTCAAAAGTTGGTGCTTTAATTCGAATTCTAGTTGGGTCAATTTGAGAGTTGCAGGTTGTTTTATCGAAGAAGAAGGTGTTACCGGTCGAAATCTATCGGTCCTTTGTTAAAACTTATACCGGTCGAAGGATTTTTCTTTTCTACCGGTCGAGTGTTCAAGAATTCATCCCGGTCGAAACTTATATCGGTCCACATTTGAAAAGAAAAAGAATATCGGTCGAAGATATCACAATATACCGGTCGAATTCGAATTTGCATTTTACCGGTCGAATCATTTGCATTCTACCTGTCCAATTTAACACATTCCCGATCGAACTCCTTCTCAAAATTTCCAATACCGGTCGACCTCAAGCTTCTTCCCGGTCGAAATCATTTCAAGCAAAACATCGGTCAAAGTTGAAGCATATAAGTCGATATACATCACAAATACCGGTCCATCTATTTCAATTCCATTTACCGGTCAAATACCATCCAATATCGGTCCACTCAAATTTTTATCGGTCAACTCACATTTACCGGTCAAATACCATCCTCACGTGTCCACTTTTTCTAAGAATTTGGCAATCTCAAGTGTCCATTTTTTTTATTATTACCTCACGTGGCAGCCTATCATTTTGTTTGTTGAAAAGTCACACGTGTCCATGCACAACAACTCAATTCCACATGCACAACATTTTGATACCTGTTGAAGAAATTCCAAATTTATAGATCCACTACATCTCCACTCACATCAATTGAAGACATTACCGGTCCTTACTCTCAAGCAACTTACCGGTACAACTAACCTTTTTCTCCCGGTCAGAAACAGGATACCGGTCGAGTAAATTAAACTCGATACCGGTCCAGAATACTTTCCACCTACCGGTCCTTTGCAAATCCAAATCTACAACCTACCGGTCCTTTGCAAATCACCACCTACCAGTCGACCATCTTTTTACATATTACCGGTCAAGTTTCTCCTTTGCGCCACTCAAGTGAAACGCAAACCCCGGTTTGCGCCACTCAAGGCTCACGCAAAACTCCATTTGTGCGACCCACTTTAAACTCAAACCTCAACTTTGCTCCACCAACTACTCAAGCAAACCTCAACTTTGCTTCACCAACTGCTCAAGCAAACCTCAACTTTGCTTCACTAACTGCTCAAGAAAACCTCCAGTTCGCGCGACTCGCTTCTTGCGCAAAACCTATTTTGCGCCAGATTCTTCAAATGCAAAGTTTGACTTTTGCTCCATTTCCAGACTTGGTTAAATTTGGAAATTTTTATTTCTGAATTTTATCTGATTTTAATTTGCATTAACGAACATATCTGTCAAGTTTTCTCTTAATCGAAACAGAATGAATTCCAGCGAAGCTAATTCAATAAGTATGGTTGTGAATACACCTGTACTTTACAAAGGAAGGATTTCTGACTTGGAAACAGAAGGAGAGAAGAAAAAGACAGCACACTTGTGCTTGATGAGTCAGATGAAGATAAAAACCGAAGCTGATTCTAATGAAGAGGTATCTGATCAAATGCATGCCATGAAGATAAAACTCCAAGATTTAGAGTCGAATCTTAAGCGTGAAAATGGTGTTATTACTGACAAAAACCAATCGATACAAAAACTTAGCGATGAAATTGCTGAGAATAAAGTATTGGTTGAGATTTTACATAGAAATAATGACACCAGCGCAAAGGAACAGACAATAATTCTTAAAGAGAATTCTGAACTCAAGTCTAAACTGAGAAAAAGTGAGCTTGATTTATATGAGCTTACGAAATTGAAATCTTCAACTTCCAAAGAAAACTTTTCTTTACTTGGTAAATTAAAAAGTTTGGAAGAGAAGTTATACAAAATGGGTCAAACTGAACAAGCTATTCATCTGAACAAACCCAAAGAGGAAATAGAGAAATGGGGAATCGGTTATAAGAATCCTCATTGTCTTCAAAAAGGTATAGCTGAAGTGCCTGCACTTTATGATCTTACTGCTTTGAAAATAGCTCGAAGAATCCCTGAGTTTAAAGTTTTCTGGACTGGACTATCTGAAGAGGATGAAGCCAAGGAAACTGAAAAATGTTTGAAATCATCTAAAGTTCACCTTCCATTTTATTATGCGAAAGTGAATAATAGTTATGATCGAAAAGATCAAAAGAAATCTCTTTCAAATGACTTCTTTCAAAGTTATTCTGAAAAAGAGATGGAGGCGAAACCTATTGAAGGTAAAATTTACGTCCCTCCTCTTGTTTTGGAAAGTCAAATTTCTGAACTCAAGAACTTTTTAACAGATGAAAGACTTTTGAGTGAGATTCAACAAAAAGTTTTTTCAACTGTTCTGAAAAATGTTATTATTTCAAAGGCTTCTAAATCTGATGACATGTTTGGTTTATCAAACAGTGGATTTGATTTTCTTAACTCTAACGGTGGTTCGGATGGTTGTTTTGAACAATTTGATTTTGATGCAAAACTTCCTAACCCTTCATCTTTTATTGAGAAATCTTTGGGCAAAACCAGTACGTCTGTAAATAGTGCAAAATCAACGAAAGTTGATAAATCAGTCTCTGTGAAAGTTAAGAATGCTAAAGGTAAGGTTAAAACTCAGCATTCACAGAAACCGAACACTACTGGTAAGAAGAAAAAGGTGCATTCGTTTGTTGCTCAGAAGTCTAACTCACAAGTTTCAAATGTTTCAGAAATGAGCAAGAAAAGACTTGAAGTTAAATCTGAATGGAAACCAAAACAGGAGAAGAACGAGACTGCTAAATCTTTTTTGAATGTTGCTTGTATAAAACCAAAACTTGTCGATTCTCGCAAGAAATATTCCATACAGCAATTATTCCAATTATCTCAATCTACTTATGGTAGATATGATCATGCTTCTCGAAAATATCCTGATGTTTGGTTTGGCGCATATCATGTTCATTCTTATAATTCAAATTCTTCATTTGATTCTAAAAAGCAAAGCAGACCCAAATTTTAATGGGTGCCAAAATCGTTTGCTAACACAGTTGGATCCAATTGAAAATGGATACCAAAGAAAAATGATGATTCTGTGTTGCAGGTACCTACTGTCAAGAGGGAGTAGGAGATCAATGGCTTCTGAGCACGTCTGTTTAGAACCCGGACTTTAAAGAATATCGACTTCTGATTATGTACAGATCAGAACTCGTTCTTCAAGGTCAAAATCAAAGGCTCTTGAATACAATAGTTCAAGACCCGCACTTCAAAGATCAAAAGACCTTACTCCGTGCTGAAAAAGAGATTGTACTCCGATATTCGAATGAGGAAATTCAACCTTCAAGGGGGAGTACATACATATATGTCTGAAATTTTATGCATATCTTTAACACTAATAATGTTCTGATGCATAATTTCAGGGGGAGTAAAAAGGTGATGACTTCTGATTATTTCTGATCAGAACTCGTACTTTAACAGTTTTACTGCTTTTTGTCTTTTCAATATAAGTGAATAAATTTTACTTTGACTTGACATAAGACTTTTGCAGAAGTTTGAGAGAAGCTTAAAAGATCATATCTTTATGACTTTAAGCTTAGCTTCATGAGATGTAAGATCATACGTTCAGGTATTATCCTTTATCTTAATCTCATATATGGTTGAAAGACGGACAACTTTCAATCAATAAAAACATGTTCTAAAACGTTCAAATCACTTCCCGATTCTTCAACCAGATTTTATAATTCGGAAGTGTGATTTTCAATGTTTTCTTATTCAATTGAGCTTTAACTGTTAAGTTAAACCATTTTGAGCATTATATGCTTCATAGGAAAACATGGGATCATTGTGCTAGGACTTAACACAACTTCTATGGAATCACCTTAACCAGTGATTTCTACCCACGAAGTTAATCCTTAGTGATTGAGTGTGAGAAGTCGAAAAGAAATGAGTGTGTCAAACAAAGAAAGAAAGTCTGATTAGAGTGAGCTTAATGTTTAAAAGAAAGAGCGTGTGAGAACAGAGTTAAAAGAATATCACAACTCTGCACCAACTTTTTCTGAGCCGGGTAGCCACCATTCTAGTGATTCACAATTCTTTGGTGATCATTATTGAAACAAGAAACTATCCCATGCCAACTCTTGATCAAACCTCACCAACTACTCATTTTCTTCTCAAATAGAAAGTGTTTCACATTTTTTAAGGGGAAGCAGCACATTTGCTATCTGATTTTCATTTGGAAAATCTGGATATTGGAAAGAAGGAAGTCTGCCCCACCTTCGCACTTCAATAATGCACATTGAGTCTGTGTTTAACTTATTGTTGTCTCAGTTGTTTACACAATATTGAGCCTATAAGAAATCATCCGTTCTTAATTCTTTCAAACACAAGCACGAACACACAAGGAATTTGTTTCTTTGTCATAACATTTATAGAAATTACCTTTGTGGTGTTTCGATGATTAAATGGAAGCCCTGGGGGAGTCAACATCAAACAACTCCTTTCCATTGTGTATTCGTTATACACAGTGACTTAGTGTTACTGACAGACGTTTCTAACTGATTTGTTTATTGCTACAGGTGTTACATGACTATTTTGTCTAGATTTGCAAAGATCTGGATAAATATCTATTGCATTGACGAATCAGAGGCTTCTAATGATCAACATTTCTTGTCATCAACTTTTGATGAAGTCATTGCACTTTTCATCAAAAAGGGGGAGAATGACTACACAAGAAATGGCAAAGATCACATGTTTCAAGAATCACGTCCAAGATTGAATTCTTCAAAGAGCAAGTATTCTGAAGATATGCTGATTCGAGAGAAATTTTATTTGAAGATACTTTGCTGAAGAATTTCAAGCTGAAAATAGAGATAATTTCTTCCCATGAACTGAAAGAGAGAAAAACTACATCTTTTGGGGAGTTTACTATATCTTGAAGACTAAGAGAGAGATTGCATCTTCTGTGCTGAAAGAGAAGATCGTATTGCTAAATCATTTTCGTAATGATCTTGATCCAAAGGGGGAGATTATTAAGACACAGTCTCATTGGATTCAAGATCATCCAATACGAAGATCGCAATCTGAAGTTAATGCTGAAAGTCACTCTCAACCAGATAGTCTAGGGTCTAATTTGTAATATATGTCAAAGTTATAATGTCTAGATATTATTTAGATATTATGTTTTTAGTTTAATATTAGTTTAAGTTTTGATAATATCTTATAAAGATATTATCTCTTTCTCTCTATCTATAGATCAGATCAAAAACAGAACACATACATAACATATACTAAAGGTGTAAAAGTGAGAAAACAGAGAGAGAGAAGTAAACACTGTGAAGAACTCAACTTGTAATCATCGTTTATATATCGAAACAGGTTGGTAATCGTTATATCTTTGTTGTTTGATTTATCTGGTAAACGGTCATGGACTCACAATAACACATAAGGGTTTTTGTCACCATCATCATAACGCTTGACTAACATAACTTCCGTCGACTCTAAGACTGACCCATATTAGAAGTGCTACCCAATCTCACAATCATTGCCTATCAACTCAGTCTAAGTCTAGACATCTTACATTCATGCCTAGTTCGCTTAAACTAGAGCTCTAATACCAACTTGTAACACCCTAAAAATTTGCGGAAATAAAATTCGAAAATTCTGCAATAGACTAATCCTGTGAAATAGATAAAACCAATCCAAGATACAAAATATCTCAAACGGAGTATAGGGTATACATAACATCGTCAATAATGAATCATAAGACGACATCCTACTAATCTACAATTGATTAACTAGATTAGGGTCGGGTGTCGCTATCCTTCCAAAATGTGTATCTTCAAAAATCACTGTACGATGGTCACTAGGTATCCTCAAAAAGACCACTCACGACCCCAAGGTCGTTCCCTCAGTCCCGGCGTGCCCCACTGCTAAGATGACCTGCCAACATGACAACCAAGAACAAGTGTTAGGCTAAAGCCTAGTGAGAATAAGCCAATTAAAAAGGGAGTACTAAACCCAAATCGATGTCACACGGTGAGTATAGCCATGAGCTAAGTCAAGAAATCAAATAAACCATTAGTGATTAAACATGGTACAAATAACACCAAATCACATAACGAGCTCAACCCCTCTAGATCTATTGCTCAAAGCATCAAGTCAACCCCTCTGGATCTATTCTTGAGAGTTCCAAAACAAGGGAACTCAGCACACAATGGAATTACACCTTACTGCACCATAAGACGCTGCCCGACCGTATAGGCCCACACCTTATACTTATCATGGCAACCCGATGCCTATTCCGTGCTAAAACGTGAACCAAATGCCCAAAACGGGGACATAGGAACACTGTGCCTATGGATCCATTGCACTAAGACTCAAAGCCAAAACATGTCATTTTATATCATACTGACATTAAATCAAGCATATAAGCAATTCATATGAATAATGGTTCAATTCAATAAATCTTGATTCTTGTAAAGAAAGTTGTAAATTATGGGATTTAGAAAACATTACCCAACAACAATATGCCATATTAAAATCGTGACTTTCCACATTTAAACAAATTCATTTATCACATAGCTTTCGTAATATAGACGGATTTAGTTTAAAAGACTCACCTCATAATTCTTCCTGCTTAAAGGACCGGTTTCTAACGATCGCTATCTACGATAGCACCGATAAAATCGATAAGCTAAACGCAGAAATTCCCTCTGACTAAAGTTTAAAACATCAGAACAGAAGAACCCTGTGCGATGGGGAAGAATTCCCCGGTCGCCCAGCCCTCTCCGGTCGACATACTGGTCGATCAACATACCGGTCGACACATACCGGTCGATAACATACCGGTCGACACATACCGGTCGACAACATACCGGTCGACACATACCTGTCGACAACATACCGGTCGAGTCATACCGGTCGAGTCTTACCGGTCGAGCCCTACTACCGGTCGACACAACGTACCGGTCGAATACACACCGGTCGAATACTCACCAGTCGAATACAACATACCGGTCGAATACTCACCGGTCGTCTTGTTCACCAAGAACACGCCGAAGATATAGAACCCAGATCCAAACCGAAACACTCAAATCTCAAAATGGAACGGTTAAAAACCTTAACAACGAGATTCTACACGGCTAAAAACACTCATATCGTAGCATTAAGCTAGATTCGTACCTTGATTTGTTAGAAACGATCGATCTCTTCTTCTCCCTGCTTCTCTCTCGCTCACTCTCTCTCAGATCAAAATATCAGAAAAAGAGATATTTTGAAAATATCTAAAGTTGATTTATATTTATATAACCCATGTTACATTTGACCCCCCTGAACTTTGGGTAAAGGTCAACTTTTCACCCAACCCCAAAATTGCGGGTGTTACAATGGAGAGAAGTGATCTGATTGATTAAGAAAAAGAAAAAGGTACAAGCTATTTATATAAAGTACAAGAAAAGGAAACTAGAAACAGTAAATAAAAGTCCAAAACAAAAAATAAGCAACTAACAAAGTTATTCTCCTTAGAATTAACGTTAGGAAGTTTCTAATGTAGACTCGTTTGGGCACTTTGAACCTTAGAATCGTGCCTTGGTTTTTGGAATTAAATTTGAGGCTTGGCTGAAATTCAGTGGGTTACGCGGGTTACTTTGCGGCCTTCAAGCCGCGGACCAAGCCGCGGGACTCACTGGATGTTTGGACTTCAGAGACACGCGCGGGTTAGTAAGCGGCCTCCAAGCCGCGGACCAAGCCACGGACCAAGTCGCGGGAAGTCCCTGCAGGTCCTATAGACGAGATTTTTCCCCTTATCCTCATTTACTCCTCACAAAACTCTTCTCCATCTCTCTCTCTCTCTTCATAAATTCGAAATTAAGAAAACCCTAGGTGTTCATCTACAAGTTAGAGGAGCATTTATTCTCCCTTTCGCCTCAAGATTCAAGGGGACTACCTTGGATTATCAAGATTTTCACTCTCTTCTCACCGTACTAGGTTTTCTAGGTTTTCTCATCAAAAACCTAATTTGTGAGTTCATCCTTTTTCATAAACTCTATACATGTTAAAATCAAGCTTTTAACCTACTAGACATCTCCATTTTCACTTATACAACTTGTGGTGCATTATCACCTAAAACCCTAATTTTGGAGATTCTAGGGTTTATGTGTTTAGATGGAATTTCAAGAAAAGAAAAGGATATCTTGGATTTATATGTGAATAAGACTTGGCATTATGCTTTTCCATCCTCTAGCTTCAAAGATTATTTAATAATAGGTTGATGAAATTTTATGTTGAATTGTTGATAAGTTTGTACTTTGGAAACTTGTTTTGCTATTACATTGGTTCGAGTATTTGGGAACCTAAACCAGGATTTGAAATATTAAAGTGACCCAAATGGTTACAATATGAGTATGTGATTCATATGTCAAATTGGAACCTCTTGGTAAAATTATGCAAGTATTATGCAAAACAACCTTCAATTGTCAACATCTTGGATATTATATCTTAACGTTGAATTATCGGTTAGTCGATTAACTTTATGTGGCATATTTGGTTTCACTTGGGAGTCATGACTCCATAATTGTTGTTGCATTTAGTCCGACGTCGGGACATTAGTTTCCCTCGTTGAGGCACGTTTAGGCATCGGATTGGGTTATAAGTCCTACGTGCTAAGTATTACGATATTGGATGAGGATCTCAACGTAAGGGCCCAATGTGGTTGAAGTTGACTTTCCGCGGGTGTACGTTTAAAGCCACCGAGCCTAACATCCCTTGCGTGTACTTTTATGTGTTTTGGCTTTATTGACGGTCAAGTGGCCTACTTTTGTGTCCGGTCACTTGTGTTAGTAAGCGGGCCTCCCCCGTTAAACCAAGAGATAACTGTTTATGGTAAAAAGCACTATTACCCCTATCATAACTTCACTTTCTTTACTTTACGCTTATCGTTAATTATTTTTAATACAACTGTTTGATATCACTAGGCTTTAGCCTAACACTTTTTCTTAAAATGACATGTATAGCAGGTCAATCTAGCGATAGGATTCGTCGGGAATGAGCAGACGACCTAGGAGTCGAGAGCGGTCTTTTTGGGTTGATATATTGACCGATACGATGGTGATAGTGGATACACATTTTGGAAGAATAGCAACACCCGATGTTAATCTTTCTTGTCTATGTTAGATTATTAGGTTGTTAAGTAATATTCTTCATTTGATTCTTTTGTAAAGACTACATCTATATTTCCCCGTTCTCGGGATGATACTTTGGGGTCGTTATGACAGGTTTGTTTTACCCAAGTTTACTCGGTTTATAGCCGTCGTATTGCCGAAAATTTTTGTTTTTATTTCCCCCCAATTTTTAGGGCGTTACAAATTGGTATCAGAGCATTAGTTTAAGTGAACTATGTATGTATGTAGAATACCTAAACTTAAGCTGTAATTTTAAGTTATGATCAAGTGAGATTGCGTAGAACTCTTAAGATAGGATGGTCCTAGAGTCGACGAAAATTACACAAGTTGATAGTTATGGTGATGGCGATGAAAATTTTTACGTATCACATGTTCATAATTTCACTTAGCTAACGTTATTATGAGGATGTTTTACGTGATTATGCTTGTTTTCCATTGTTATGATGATTAATGAATGTGATAGTACGTTTCCTTGTATGTAGTTAGTATAACCTACTTCTAACCTATATTCTCGCGTGTGTGTAGCAGACAATGGTAAATACTCGGAACCGACCAGAGGGTCAAGAGGCATCGGCATCTACGGTCGACCACCCGAGAGGTACGATGACAGACTTACCCCCACGACCACAGAATGTGTTGGGCTGTGGGCCCGAGCATGTGCCCCGACGCAACATAGCCTCATCCGAACCAATAATAGAATAAGTGACCCCGGAATCAAGGATGAGGGATCGAATGATGCAAGCCATGAATGCGACGATGGCCCAACAACGAGAAATTTTCCTGAAGCTACTGGAAGACTGAGATGCCAGCAACCGTAGGCATGAAGCGGTCGCGGAAAATATCTTGGTGGCGGGGTCCAGGGGTACCGGACCCAACATTCCTTCTAATGAGACCCCAACCCCGGAGGCAAGACAAGTGTCAAAGACTTGTACTTTTAAAGCATTCCTCGGATGCCGACCACCGGAGTTGAAGGGCTCAGACGACCCGGTGGCATGCATGAACTGGATCCGAGAAATGGAGCAGGCCTTTTGATCGAGCGAGTGTGGGGAAAACCAGAAAGTTGTATTTGGGTCTCAAAGGTTAGAGGGGAGACCCTCACATGGTGGAACGTTTATTCCACTTCCATTGAGACCACCGTGTTGGCCAAATTAAGCTAGGAAATGTTTCAAGAAAAAGGTAATGGAAGAATTCTGCAACGAGCAAGCCATGGACCGCATCATTGACGAATTCTGGGGGTTGAAGAAAGGGAATTTGTCAGTCAAGGAGTACAACAAGCTGTTTATGGATAAGTTGGGTTTGGTGGGACACCTGGTCCCCACCGAAAGAGAGAAAATTAAAGCATATATCAAGGGTTTGCCTACCGAGATTATGAATATGGTGAGGGTGTCAAAGGCCTCTACTCTTTGGGAGGCAATCGAGGAAGCACAACTCGTAGAAGATTCTTATAGCTCAAGCAAGATGGAGAAAAGCGGGGTGTTGGAGAAAAGAAGATGGGAAGGGAATTCGATGCACTCCAAGATACAAAGGTCGTTCAACAACAGTAAAGGAGGGGTAGGTCCGAGACGAGATGTTACTTTGTGTTCCAAATGTCGAAGCAAACATCTCAGGCCTTGTAACTCGGGATCCGAACCCTGTTTTAAATGTGGCAAGCCCGGTCACAGTTTTCGAGATTATCCGATCAGAGGACAAATCTGTTTTGGATGCAAGGAACCGGGTCATATTAGGAGTGAGTTCTCGAAGGCGAAGGCGAGATTCAGTGGAGGAAAGAAAGTGGAACCGCCGAAAGCAACGAAAAGAGCATTCCAGATGACTACCGAGGAGGCGAAGGCTTCGACAGATGTAGTGTCGGATACGTTTCTTCTAAAGTCCGTGCCTACACCCATTTATTTGATTCGGGAGCTAGCTTTTCATTTGTATCGAATTCCCTTTGCTCAAAGTTATCCATACCCACTACTAGTTTAGAGGATGCGTTAGTGGTAGAGTTAGCCGATGGCGATCAAGTAGTAGTTCGGGACATCCTCAAGGGTTGCAAACTAGAAATTGAAGGGAAGGATTTCCCGGTCGACTTGATGCCAATGGCCATTGGGGGTTTTGATGTGGTCCTTGGGATGGATTGGTTAGAGGATAATCATGCCGAAATCCTTTGTGCCAAGAAGTTGATTAGGATCCCGATTTCGGGCGACGAATCGGTGACCGTGTACGGAGAGAGGCGGAAAGGCGAAGTAGCGATCATCAGTATGGTGAAAGCAAGAAAGTGCTTATTGAAAGGATGCTCATCATTTTTAGCGTACGTGCTAGGGCTATCACCAAACAATGTCCTTAGCAGCGGTGCTAAAGACTTGTTATGATGAAATAAGGAGAGAGTCACTTAAAATAGAACTCGGCGCAAGTATACACCTTGAACTACTATCGTCTCGTAACAAGTAATAATGGTATAAGTACCAAGTATCAATCCCACAGAGAAGGTTGGCGAAAGCTCTTTCAAAAAGTCCAATTTGTAAAAACCAATTTCAGATGGTGAATTCGAGGAAATATTTTATGAGGGGTTTGAATTGTGAGTTATAAATCAATTTTAAAGAAAAGCTTAGGATGCAGAGGTTTGGTAAGACACAAAACAAATAGTCCAATAAAAAGATGTTATAACACCTGGACGATCCTACAGGGAAATCCTGTAGTATTGTCACAGTATCAACTATCGGTTCAGATGGCCTCCCAGGAGTAAACATAGGCTGATGTGTTATCGATACGATATCATTTATGTTAGACCTCGTGAGTCCTAGCACGACACAATATTACCATCCTACACCGTATGAGTATAGCATTTGTCAGATACTATAACTATTTATAGCCTTCTCATATTATCTCAGATTTTTATATTTATCTCAACTCTGAAAGTTAATGCATTTTCATACACAAAACTAGTTGTCAATTAATTTAAATGTAATCTTCAATGAAACATTAGTCACCTGAGATAAATAGTAAATAATTGTGTTATATTTGATACACCTCTTTACTTTCATACTTATTTTGGTCTTAACTCTGCCTTACATCCCAAGCTAAGGAGTTTAGCTCATGCTAGCTTGAAATGTAAATTACAGAAATTGAAAGTACTGAAAAGTAAAATACAGGAAAGTAAATGACTGAAAAGTAAATTGCAGGAAATGTAAATTGCAGTAAAGTAAATTGTTGGTAATGTAAATTGCTGGTAATGTAAATTGCAGTAAAGTAAATTGCTGAGAAAGTAAATTTGCAGTAAAGTAAATGACTTGGAATGTAAAATTGCAGTAAAGTAAATGACTTGAAATGTAAAATTGCAGTAAAGTAAATGACTTAGAAAGTAAAATTGCAGTAAAGTAAATTGCAGAAATATAAAGATGAAAGTAGAAAATGGAAGTACGGAAAAACAGAAAAATACTGCAGGACAGCTGCAGTAACTTAGGCTCCAAGCTACGAAACTTGTGGCCCAAGTAATATCACAAAAAGTGATTTCTTGCCTTGGAATTTGTAGAAAACAGATTTTAGTAACTTGGGGAATACTTTTGAACTTTAGAAGAATGTTGGTTAGAGAAAAGAGAGTAAAAGCTTGAGATTGTAACTAAATGAGTAACCGAAAATTAACTAACTTTGGGATTGAGAAAAACTAACTTGAAATCTTTGAGAAAACAAAAGAGCGTACGGATGGAAATCAGTTTCACAACACGATATGATTTTATAAAAACCAAAGGCAAGAGAATAACTTCCAAAATACTTGTATATTAAACCACTACCGAGATTCGTCACAACCACAAACTAACACTACTCAATACTAGATGGGATCAACTATATTGTAAATTGAATTTAGAACCGAATGT
The DNA here is from genome assembly GCA_954870635.1 of Arctium minus. NCBI lineage: Eukaryota > Viridiplantae > Streptophyta > Magnoliopsida > Asterales > Asteraceae > Arctium > Arctium minus. Next base: position 48,219,732 of record OX941096.1, read on the forward strand.
AAAACTAGGGATTATGTCTTAAGCCATCACAAGGCATACATATTTATACTAGTAAGTAACTTGGGTCCAAAGCAACTAGAATTACACAAAAGATAATATCCAAAAGGCAAGCCCCAAATAATTTCCAAAAATTTAGTTTTTCAGCACATGGGCTTGGCCCGGTTATCATATGCATTCGACCCAATCTTCAGTAGTAGTCCAAAAACACAACAGCCCAACTGCTAATCCTTCAGCACTCCTGCAACTTTGAAATCAGCATTAAACTAACTCCTCCATGAAGCTGCTGGGTAATTCCATCATCTAAAAACATAAACATTTAAAACTAAATTAGACAAAAAAATAACTAGAAAACAGCAGAATCAAACACAAACCTACAAGATTACTAAAAAACTTAAATAACAATAAAAAAGGGACACAAAGAGACTAAATGGGCAAATAAAACAAGTGTAAAATCTACTAAAAAGAGATAAAATAGGGTTAATAAACTAACCCTATCACAGCCCCAAACTTAAATCGTTGCTTGTCCTCAAGCAACTACAAAGACAAAATAAAGACTCAAATTTCCTAAAAATCAAAGAAAGAAACTTTGGAAAAAAAATGCCTAAGTTAAGAACATTATCCACACAAGCTTGAAGTTTTAGAGAGATGCAAACAACAATGAAACTTATAGCCCTTCATAAACCTAGCCTTACCATTTAAGTTCAAAACACACCATAGTAAACTATCCTAGGTTCACCTTGTGCTAACCAAGATCATCATTACATTCAAAATTTTTGAAATTTGGAATGCATTTGGCTTTTTCCTTCTTTTGAAATGCAATGCCTTTTACCTCAAACTCACCTTTCACTCAATGATACAATTTTACTACCATTCATCTCACATTGAGGTGTGAGGTGGACACTTTGGTCTCTTTTGACCCTTGGTGCCTTTGGCACATTTGTATGCAAAGAAAATAGAGCTTTTGCTCTTTGAATTTTTGTCTTTTTGGACACTTTGCATAATACTACTGTTGAGTACAAAGGGTAAAGTACAAAAGGGTAAAGCATTTTTGGAATCAACAATGAGGTGAGAAGTTTACTTTTCAACACATTGTCCCTCCCTAAACTTGAGAGCGACAATGTCCTCATTGTCTAAAAGAACAAATGGGCCGAAAGGATTTTGAATGAAATCCCAAAGAAATGTGGCCCAATGATGACTAAATCTAGCAGGTTAGTAAACTGTTGGAAAATCCAAAAATGATGGTCTTTTGCTTAAATGGCCTTGTATAAGATTATTGTGGCCATGATTTCAAAAAGATTTTTGCTATGAACATGTGGTGAATGAAAAGTTTGTTTATAAATGGAAACTTAGATTATCTATCCATAAAATCAGAGCCCAAAATGAAACAGAAAAGAAAAGATGAAAATGGGGAGTTTTAAGTCCTCATTCTCATTAGCAACACAACCTACTAATCTAAAAAAACAACAAAGAGTCAAAACATGACTTTGTCATGGACTCAAGGTGGTTCAATCCAATGTTAAAACTTGTTTCTAGAACACAAATCCAAACAATTGTCTTTTTACCAAAAAGAAACACTAACACACAAAAAGACACAAAACAGCAAACAAATCCCAAAAGGAGACATACACATTCTCAAAAATGCAAATAATCCTAAAGGGGGACATACACATTCTCAAATATTAAAAGACTACTACTAAAAACAGCAAATCATAAAAATTACAATTAAAATTAAAAGGGCAGAGGACAAAACCTGTCCTACTCAGAATGAGTAGGAGTGGGTGCAAGCTTCTGCAGGCATACTGTATGGAAGGGTGGTAGTGTCATCTGCTTATCAGGGTTCATCTTCCTCCATTCTCTCTTCTTCACTCTGTCCTTCTCTCTTCTATACTCCAGCCACTTCACTCTTTCTTCCTTGAGTGTTCTCACCTCAATCTGGAGTTCATTGATATTTCCCTTCAGCTTGTCAGTCCTTGCCTTGAATGTTTTCTTGAGCTTTGTTGTTGCCTTCTGAACTTCTCCCAGGATGGTGTTCTTCATCTCCTCTACTGCCTCAATGACACTTGGGGGTCTTAGATTGTTGGTGAACCTCATGAGCCTGTCTAGAGTTTTCTTATCCATCTTGTTGTTTTCTTTCAGAAAACAGTCAGTGGTAAGGGTCCTTACATTGGCTTGGGCCATTAGCCCATGAATGATGGAAGGATAGAATAGCCAACCATTGGTCCTATCTAAACATACTCTTATGTTTTCATATATGAGCCTCCCCACATCAAATGGATTTTGTTCTAAGATATAATACAGAAGAAACACTCTCTCCATGCAGAGGTCAGTATCATGGGTAGTTGGATGGAGAGTGTGTCTAAGAAAATAACTCCAGATGTTGGTTTCAAGCTTCAACAACTTGGTTTTAAGGGTTCTACATCTACCCTTTATTTTCCAAGTTGCTCCCTCAATTGCAATCCTATTCAAAATAACTTCCAACTCATCATTGGACACTCCAGCCTGCATTCTATCAAACTCAGAATCTTCAGGGGGTGTCAAGCCTAAGTAGTCATTTATGGATTTTGGAGAATAGGAAAGTTTGGTTTTTCTCACTCTCAACTCTGCTTTTGTAGTCACTGCCACCTCAGTATAGAATTCTCTAACCCAATCCTCATTGTACTTCTATGAGACCTCACACAATTTCTACCAACCTAAACATTCTATGATGGACTTAATGGAAGGGTAGGCTTTGATGATCTCCTTGGGAAATTCTTTAGGAGATAGTCCCAACTTTTAACAAAAGAGGGATACTTCCTAAGAGCCAACTTACAACTGAACAAACTGTCCCTCAGAGGGTTAGAAGTTTTACCTTTACTCCTTCTAGCAGTACTGCGAGAGTTCTGTAGGTCTGTTCTGTTGGAACCTTCAGGCTGAGCCATGGATTGGGCTCCTTGTCTTGTAATCCTCTTTGGTGGAGAAATGTCTTCCACCTCTGTATCTTCTGCAACCTCCACTTCCTTGGCCTTTTTATGCTTCTTCTTAGCTTTGAGCTTCTTCTTGGACACTGTCCTCCTCTTCACCCTTGTCATGTCAACTTATCCATCCTCTTCTTGTGCATTTCCTATAGTAGGAGAATTAGTGGCAGTGTGCACAAGGGACACATGGTTGATAGATGGTGAATGCTCAACTGCCCTTGGACTGAATTGTGGTGGAGCTTCATCAACAGGGCTATCAATAGCCATATTCACAGAGGGGTTGTTCACAGGGGTTCCAAGTGGTTCAGTATGCTGAGAGGCTATAGGGCTTGGTTCCAATGTTTCCTCACTTGGCTCATCTACAAGTTGATGTTGGACAGGGGGTGTGGGATTCATAGAGGGTTGTTCTTGGTGCTTGGGGGTGAGATTAATCCCTATGAGCTCAAAAAGTGTATCATCTGAGATTTTGTAAGGGGAAACTAAAAGAGGGGTTTTGGTTGCTTTAGGGGTTTCAATAGGGGTGATAAAAGGGGAGTTTTCAGGAGTAGGGATAGGAGTGGTAAGGGGTGTGGGTATGGGAGTTTCAGGGATTATGGGTGCTTCAACAGAGGGGTTTTCAGTGGGTTTGGTAATGGGGTTTTCTAGAATTACAGGGGGTGTTTCAAGACTGGTGGTACTGGTGGTGTTAACAGTGGTGGCTTGGATTGCTCTTCGATCCAATAGTTCATCCATGACGGCAAATGCCTTATCCACAGATGCTCTAAGGGTGCTAATCTGAGCCATGGTGGAAAGGTCGGGTGTGGCATCGATTCGGTGCACTTGGAGAGGAGTAGAAAACATAGTACCTTCAAATGAGGATGGGTTGATTGCAACACTTGTTGCTTCTGTGGGAATGATCATCTTAGCTTGAGCAGGAGTGGTCTCCGGCGTCTGAACTTCTGCTCCGACGACTACAGCAAGTGCATTCAGGGCAGTGGTTGAGAGTTTGGACACCACAACCTCATAATCGACTTCATTTGCATTTTTCCCCTTCGAATCTTCTGACAAGGCAATAATAAAGCCTTCGTCTTCAGTCATCGGTTTGGTTTTAAACTGACTAGAACTCCGAGTAAGCCTCTTCGTTGGTGGTTGTTTCTCTTTAGAAATCTTTTTATAAGGAGAAGGGTGTTTATTAGGGCTATTTTCAGATGATGATTCGTCCCCTTTCATATCTGCATGCGATCTCTTTCGTGGTTTAGCTTTTGTGATTGCCATAGAAATCGAATCAGGGATGGTATTTAGAGAACTCAAGGATGAATGGTTACTTGTGGAGAAAGGGTCGATTTATCAGTGATTTAGAGAGAAAGGTTGTGAAAAGAGGGTGTGATTTGATTCGAATAACAGAATGAAGAACCTTCGGATTTCAGAGCAGTTTGGCGGTTTTCAATGTTGAGAAGTACGGTTGATGGTCGGTTTTAGCGGATACCCAAGTTTGTAAATGGTTGGCACCCTTAATCGTACCACAATTAAGGTTCATACAAGACTTCTCTAAGATTGCATCTTCGTTGACGGCGCTGACCAAGAAGAATGTAAAGTTTGTATGAACCAAAGCACAAGAGAGAGCTTTTCGGACACTACAAAGGAAGTTGTGCGAGGCTCCAATCTTATCATTGCCGAAAGGATCGGAGGACTTCGTAGTCTATAGCGATGCATCAAAGATGGGACTTGGGTGTGTGCTTATGCAAAGGGAAAGGTGATTGCCTACGCGTCTAGGCAACTAAAGATACATGAGAATAATTACCCCACTCATGACTTGGAATTAGCGGCGGTGGTGTTCGCATTGAAATTGTGGCGACACTATCTCTATGGTACGAAGTGTACCTTGTACACGGACCACAAGAGCCTGAAGTACATCTTTGATCAGAAGGAGCTCAACATGAGGCAGAGAAGATGGTTGGAACTACTCAAGGATTACGATTGCGAACTACTGTACCACCCGGGGAAGACGAATGTGGTGGTCGATGCCTTCAGTCGGAAAGAGTATAGTGGGAAGCTTAAAGCCAAGCTTAAGAGGATCGAGTTGGTATCAAGTAGGGGTGTTCATCCAAACCGCCAAACCGCACAAACTGCCCGCACCGCACCGCAAAACGCGGTTTAGAACTTTCGCGGTGCGGTTTGCGGTTTGTATTTTTACCAAACTGCACTATGCGGTGCGGTTTGCGGTTTTGAGTTTTCAAACCGCGGTTCAAACCGCACCGCACCACATCTTTTATATTATTTTTATTTTTTAATTTTAAACATATATATATATAATAGTTTAATTTAATATTTATATAATTGGGCTTTTTGTTTTTAATTATGGACTTTAAGAGTTTAAGTTTTGAACTTTGTTAAATAAATATTTTAATTATAAGCCTCTTAAAAGTCTATGACCCAACAAATGAAAAAATACCCTAGGTTGGGACGTTCATGACTGGAGACATCACTTTATCCGTTTATCGTATTGAAACAATTTATTTTTTTAAACTATTTCTTTGACTATTTTTAATTATGCATTTTGGAGTTTGATATTTTTTGGACTACGGTCACTTAATCGTTGACTTTCTAATGTATTTTAAACTTATAATATTTTGGATTGTACACATAAAGTGCGATAAGGACAAAACGCATAAACCGCACCGCACAGCATTTCGCGGTGCGGTTTGAGGTATATGCGGTGTGGTTTGCGGTTTGGGAAAATGATCAAACCGCACATGCGGTGGGGTTTGCGATTTTGCCCCAAACCGCACCGCGAACACCCCTAGTATCAAGTCTCTTGGAAAGGATTAAAGCGTCGCAATCCGAGGCCTTGTTGGAAGAGAACCTCAAAGATGAGGTAATGGTCAAGCAACGCCTACTCTTGACCGAAGATAGCCTAGGGGTGAAATGTTTTGACGGACGACTTTGGGTGCCCAAGATTGGCGGGAATCGGGAGTTACTCTTGGAAGACGCACACAAGTCCAAATATTCTATCCACCCGGGGGTACAAAGATGTATAGGGACTTGAAATTACACTATTGGTGGCCGGGTATGAAGTTAGATGTGGCACGCTATGTGGAGCATTGCGTGGCTTGTTCGCAAGTGAAGGTTGAGCACCAACGACCTTATGGGAGCCTTCAACCATTAGAAATACCCGAGTAGAAGTGGGACAAGATTACTATGGACTTCGTAACCAAGCTACCCAAGACCTCGAGGGGCAATGACACCATTTGGGTGATCGTTGATCATTTGACGAAGAGTGCGCATTTTCTAGCCATGCGAGAAACCTTGCCAATGGATAATCTAGCAAAACTGTATATAGATGAGGTGGTCTCTAGATATGGTATACCCTTGTCTATAGTCTCCGATCGTGATTGCCGGTTTACATCAAGGTTTTAGGGAGCCTTACAGCAAAAATTGGGCACGCGGGTGAACTTGAGCATGGCTTACCACCCCCAAACCGACGGACAAAGCAAAAGGACGATCCAGACTTTAGAAGACATGCTAAGGTCGTGTGTGATCGATTTTGGTGGTAATTGGGATACCCACTTACCTTTGGTGGAGTTTGCATACAACAACAATTACCACTCAAGCTTTGAAGCGGCACCATTTGAAGCCTTGTACGAAAGGAAATGTAGAACCCCCGTGTGTTGGTTAGAAGCGGGCGAAAAGCAATTCGCCGAACCAGAAATCGTACAAGAAACGGCCGACAAAGTCAAATCAATTCGGGAACTCTTGAAAGCGACACAAGATCGACAAAAGAGTTATGCCGACAAGAAGAGGCGACCCGTAGAGTTTCAAGTGGGGGACCATGTAATGCTGAAAGTGTCCCTTTGGAAGGGTTTGATACGGTTTGGAAAGCGGGGGAAATTAAGTCCCCGTTTCCTTGGACCATTTACTATCCTTGAGTGTATTTGACTCCAAGCTTACAGGCTGGACTTACCACCATAGATGGATGGGATCCATCCTACGTTCCATGTATGCTACCTACGGAAGTGCTTAGCGGAGGAAGAGAGTGTCATACCGTTGTCAGAAATCCGAGTGGACGACAACCATTGTGTTGAAGAACCGGAAGATATTTTGGAAAAAGTAATCAAGAAGCTCCGACATAAAGAATTGACAAGGGTGAAGGTTCAATGGAAGCACCATCGCGGTGCCAATATGACTTGGGAATCAGAAGAAGATATGAAGCGAAGATACCCTTATTTATTTGCATAACTAGGATTTCGTGGGTGAAATCCTCTTCAAGTTGGGAAGGATTGTAACATCCGTGAAAATTTAAGTACGTTAGGGGTCTTCTGTTGAGTCTGTTTGTTAACGTTAGGAAGTTTCTAATGTAGACTCGTTTGGGCACTTTGAACCTTAGAATCGTGCCTTGGTTTTTGGAATTAAATTTGAGTCTTGGCTGAAAGTTAGTGGGTTGTGCGGGTTACTTCGCGACCTTCAAGCCGCGGAACTCACTGGATGTTTGGACCTCAGAGACACGTGCGGGTAAGTACACGGCCTCCAAGCCGCGGACCAAGCCGCGGGAAGTCCCTACATATCCTATAGACGGGATTTTCCCCTTATCCTCATTTACTCCTCACAAAACTTTTCTCCATCTCTCTCTCTCTCTCTTCATAAATTCGAAATTAAGAAAACCCTAGGTGTTCATCTACAAGTTGGAAGAGCATTTACTCTCCCTTTCGCCTCAAGATTCAAGGGGACTACCTTGGATAATCAAGATTTTCACTCTCTTCTCACCGTACTAGGTTTTCTCATCAAAAATCTAATTTGTGAGTTCATCCTTTTTCATAAACTCTATACATGTTAAAATCAAGCTTTTAACATACTAGACATCTCCATTTTCACTTATACAACTTGTGGTGCATTATCACCTAAAACCCTAATTTTGGAGATTCTAGGGTTTATGTGTTTAGATGGAATTTCAAGAAAAGAAAAGGATATATTGGATTTATATGTGAATACGACTTGGCATTATGCTTTTCCATCCTCTAGCTTCAAAGATTATTTAATAATGGGTTGATAAAATTTTATGTTAAATTATTAATATGCAAAAACTAGTTTAAAATGATATAAAGAAATAATGTTTAAGTTGATATATGGTGTTCTATTACTAATTTAAAGGGTTATTTTTATTAGTTCATAACAAAAAAAAAAACATAACAAATTTATAGTACTATTTTTCGGTTAATAGTTTGAATGTTCTCAGTATTAATTAGTCTCACATTAACCAATTTATTTTTTCTAAATTTAATAGTAGATCATGGCAAAAAAAAGGGGAAAAACAAGTTTTTTTTTGGAAAGGGTATCCTGGGCCTATGACCCAGGCTAATCCCTGCAATTAGGGTCTTTGGCCCAGCTGCTAAAGCGTGCAGCCCTGAGATTATCCTCAGTGGCCACAAGTGCTGCTAGTGGGGCTCGAACCCGGGTTGAGCGTTATGAACTCCCCAAACCTTTACCACCACGCCACAGCCCTTGTGGTTCAACAAGTTACATTATAGTATTATATTTCGGCCCCTCAGACTACAACGATCGTGTTCCACCCCTGATTCTATATTCTAATATTAATTATACTCATTATATTTAATAAAATATTATTTGTCCCTCCTAAACATTTAATTTCAGTGTCCCTGATTGGTGGAAAATAATTAAATATTAATTTTCTTTTTTAAATATTGAGTTATAAAGATATCTCCAAATTTAGAGGTTTCCACCATATCTCTTCTTTCTCTGTTCTAGCATTCATTATATATAGAATAACTGCTGAAGCAAAATATTTCATAACTTTTCAAAATCTTTTAACATAGTTATTGAAAAAGCTCTTAGCAAATAGTAGGGTTCATTTATTTGGAATCACTCCTATTTGAACTATTTATAAATTTTGTTTGAGTCACATCCTTAGCGATTCTCTCTCATGCACATACATGAACTCATGGACGGATCTATAGTGTTAGATATGGTGGCACGTGCCACCATATGATTTCTTCAACTAAGAGTAAAAAAAAATTTAGGTTCGTTAAAGGTGCAACTGTATCGTTTTGAAAAGTGTTATCGTATTATTTTGGAAGCTTCAATAAGATGCAACTGTACCTCGTAATCAACCAAAAAACCAGAAAAACTCTTGAAATCAACCAAAAACCCGAAGAAAACTCTTGAAATCAACCAAAAACCCGAAAAAATCATCGAAATCGATAAAAAAAACTTAAAAATCCATCGAAATCAAGCAAAAACCTTTAAAAATCCCTCGAAATTGTGGAATTAGGCTAAAATACACGAGACAGTATTAAACGTCGGTAAAAAGATGAAGTCACGTCGATAAAAACCGTGTTTTTTTATAATTATTTTTTCTCTATATTATATGGTGCCACCGTATGAAAAAATTTCTGGATCCGTCCCTGCATGAACTTCAATTACCGTTTTTTTATTACTTTATATTAATGTTTTGAGCCGACTTGAAAAGGTCCAAATAACAGCATTGGATCGATTGACTAATTGTATACTCATGTGGTACAACGGGATGTAAAGGTTTAACTTGTATTTCTATCTATAACAAGAGAATAAGAAATAGAAAAATCAAATACTTGACATATTTTCAGTAAAAAATTGTCAACAAACTATATCTCTTTGTAATGATTTATATTTAATGTTTCAATACATATTGTGTTGAACTTCAAAACACTACTACATAAATGACTTTTTTAAACACACATTTTTAAATGGTTTTTAAAAAAATTTGAAAAAACTGTTTAAAAAGGTGGCCGCGTTTTTTATGACTTTTTTTAAACGGTTTTAAACAGCTCTGCGGTTGTGGTACCGTTTAAAAAAGTCATATGACTATTTTAAACGGTTGTTATAAAAAAAACGTTTAAAAAGGGATACGTATTTTACACGGATAATTGAACAAAACCGTTTAAAAATCCGTCTAACTTTTTTACACATTTTTTTCATACAACCGTTTAAAATACATATATTTTTTTAAACGGTTCTCTAGAACAACTGTTTAAAAAGGCCAAACGCTTTCGTTATCACAAAACCGTTTAAAAAGACCTTTAAAAATTTAGGGTAAAACAGAACTACATTAATGTGTTTTTATATTTTGATAGGTTCGGAACAATTTGGAGCGAAAAAGAATAAAATGATAATTTTTGACAGATTTGCGCAACTGTGGCGTTTTGATCATATCTCACTCGTCCGATCTCCGATTTAAGTGATTCAAGATGATCTGGAAACCCAACACACAAATCTACAATGTTCGTGTTTTGAGTTTTTGGTAATTTTGTAATAACCGGGTTAAAAGTAAAGGAATTTAAAGTTCGGGTGAGAAAATGGAAGAGCCTTAATAGAGGGGTCTAAAATGGAAAATGGGGAAATGAGGGATTAAACCCTAGGGATTTGTGTTATTTTTGGCAGCTGATAAGTTTTTGGGAAAAGAGCAGAGAAAGAGAGAGAGCTTTGGCCATCGATCGAAGGGAGTAAGAGACCGAATTGTTGGTGCTCTTCAATCCTCTAAGGTAAATCTAATTATATCCCCTCTATTAGTATGAGCTTAGCATTTTATTTCAGAATCTATTAGTTGGGTCTGTATTCTAATGTTAGTTTCCTGAAATTTGGGGTTTATGGGTTGAGATAATTTGAGATTTTATAGAAATGTATGTGGTTAAAGGAATGTGTGATAAATCGGGTTTCTGCATCTGTTTGTGAGTTATGGAGTTAATTTGTTATTGATTTGTGGGTTTAATCTGTATTTTGGGATTCGACATTGAGACTCGGGGGTTTCGTAATCGATCCGAACGACTCCGGTCACCAGATTTCATTGAGACCCCGGTCGAGAGTTGAGACCCCGGTCTTGAGACGAGACCCCGGTCGAGTTATGTGACTTTGTGAGTCCGTGTGAATGAACACGGTCGTTTACCAGATAATCAAACACAAACATATAAAGATTACCAACCTGTTTAGATTACAAACGCGGATTACAAGGTTGATGTTCTTCTTCACAGTTTAAGCTATCTCTCTCTCTCTCTCTCTATTGTTCTTAGTTGGGTCGATTTCTTAGATTTTAGAGATTGTGAGATATGTTGAATCTCACCTAACTTAAACAAAACAACATAATATCTAAAACTAGATATTATTTAAACTAATATAATAACTAAACTAAATATCTAAATCTAATATCTAGATATTTAGGATTTAAACTAATATTAAATACTAAAAACAAACTTTGACTTTTATTACGAAGTAACATTAGACTAATAATATCGAGAGCGACTTTTCAGCGTTAGCTTCAGATTGCAAACTTCAGATTGGATGATCTTGAATCCAATAAATCTGTGATCTAACAATCTCCCCCTTTGGATCAAGATCGTTACTAAAATGATTTAGCAATTCAATCTTTTCTTTTTCAGCTCAGAAGATGCAATCTCTTTCTTTCTCCAAATTGTAATAATCTCCAAGTTTAGCTCAGAATGTTGTAGCAAAGTATCTTCAAAGAAAATTTCTCTCAGATCAGCATGTCTTTAGAATTCTTTGAAGAATCTCGCATTTCTTGGTTAGCTCTTCTCCCATTTCTTCAGAATAGTTGGAAGAATTCTCTAAACCTTTGATCTTTCACATTTCTTGGTAGGCTCTTCTCCCCCTTTTTGATGAAAAATGCAACGACTTCATCAAAGCTTTTAGCAAGAAATGTCTTTCATTAGGAGCCTCTGATCCGTCAATTCAAAAGATATTCATCCAGATCTTTGCAAATCCATAAAAAATAATCGTGTAATACCTGAATCAACAAATGAATCAGTTAAAATGCCTGTCAGTAACACTAAGTTACTGTGTGTAACGAATACACATCGGAAAGGAGCTTTTTGATGTTCACTCCCCCAGGGCTTCCATTCAATCATCGGAACACCACAAGGGCAACATCTATGAACGTTTTAACAAAGAAACAAATTCCTTGTGTGTTCGTGCTTGTGATAGAAAGAATTAAGCACGTGATGATTGCTTATAGGCTCAAAATTGTGTAAACCACTGAGACAACAGTAAGTTAAGCACAGACTCATTGTGCATGATTGAAGTGCGAAGGTGAGGCAGGCTTCCTTCTTTTCAATATCCAGATTTTCCAAATGAAAATCAGATAGCAAATGTGTTGCTTCCCCTTTTGAAAATGTGAAACACTTTCCTTTTAAGAATAAAATGAGTAGTTGGTGAGGTTTGATCAAGAGTTGGCATGGGCTAGTTGCCTGTTTCAATAATGATCACCAAAGATTTGTGAAACATTAGAAATGTGGTTGCCCGACTCAGAAAAAGTTGGTGCAGAGTTGTGATATTCTTTTAACTCTGTTATCACACGCTCTTTCTTTTAAACGTTAAGCTCACTCTAACCAAACTCTCTTTTCTGTATATTTCATTACACAATCCACACTCATTTCTTTTTGACTTCTTACACTCAATCACTATGGATTAACTTCTTGGGTAGAAATCACTGGTTAAGGTGATTCCATAGAAGTTGTGTTAAGTCCTAGCACAAAGAAATCATGTTTTCCTATGATGCATATGATGCTCAATATGGTTTAACTATTTCAGTTAAAGCACAACGTAGATCTTGAAAACATTTAAAAGTCACACTTCCAATTCATGAAATCGGTTTGAGATTCGGGAAGTGGTTTGAACATTTAAGAACAATGTTTTCCATGATTGAAAGTTGTCCACTTTTCAACCATATATGAGATGAAGATAAGGAATATACCTTTTGAGTGCAATCTTTCATCTCATGAAGTTAAGCTTAAAGTCATAAAAATATGATCTTGTAAGCGTCTCTCAAAAACTGCAAAAGTCTTATGTCATAGTCAAAGCAAATTTATTCACTTAAATTAAAAAGACAAAAAGCAGTAAAACAATGAAAGTACGAGTTCTGATCAGAAATAATCAGAAGCCATCTCCTTTTTACTCCCCCTGAAATTATGCATTTGAAAATTATCATTTAAAAGATATGCATAAAATTTCAGACAAATATGTATGTACTCCCCCTTGATGGTTGATTTCCTCATTCGAGTATTGGAGTACAATCTCTTATCAACACTGGAGTAAGGTCTTTTGATCATTGAAGTGCGAGTCCTAAACTGTTGTGTTTAGAAGTCAATACTTCGTTGAAGTCTGGGTTCTAAGCTGATTTACTTAGAAGCCTTTTTGACATTGATGTCCGGGTCTTGAGCTGATTTACTCAAGAACCATCATTCTCCTACTCCCCCTTGACAGTAGGTGCCTGCAACATAGAATTATCCCTTTTCTTTGGTACCCACTGGTATTTGGGTCCATGAGTGTTTGCTGCAGTTCTTGTGGGGGTTACTGAGTAAGAACCATACCAGTAATGGTCACTCGTCTTATGAACAGGATCATGTGTACGACAATAAGAACAATAGAATTTCTTACCTGACAAACTGATTAATTTATCTCTCGTGTAGTCAAAATCAGGTTTACCTTTCAGCGCATTATTCTTCTTGGCATTAGGCGTATGTACACATGAGTTTTTACATTTTAGCTCATATTTCTTCTTTGCTTCAACTGGTTTCCTGTTCCAGTCCAGTTCAGCTTCTTTGTAGTTATTTCTCCTCCTTTGATGTGTACTTGAACAATCTGTATTTCTATCAAAGAAAAGGTTAGAACTACGAATCTGATTAGAATATTTAACTGACCTTTTTGAAGAAACAGGTTTGGATGTTGAACTTGTAGCTGACTTGAATGAACATTCTGAATCAGCTGAATCATCTCGAGGTGAGTGGACAATTGACTCTGGAGTCTTGTGCTCAGTCACCACCACCAAGGAAATAATCTTTTCAAGCTCGTTAACCTTTGAAGAATAACTATTTCTTTCTTTGATAAGAAGGTCAATCTTCTTCTCAAGCTCACACTTCTTTTTCTTCTCTTTCTGTGCATTCCTAGAAAGTTCAGATAGCTTTGCATTAAGCTTCCTAATTGCAGCTTCAAATGTGCTTCTTTCTTCTTCAAATTCCTTCTTAGCACCCTTTCTTCCATCTGATATCTCTTTTAAGTATCCTACATTCTTCTGATCAAATGCCTTATTCTCTTTGGCAAACTGATCTCTTTCTAAAATGATTACTTTCTCAAAGTTACTAACTTGTTGAGAAAGCTTTATACTTTTAAGCTTAATTACCTTCTTCTCTTCAACACTCTTCTTGGAATGATCTGAGAACTTCTTCTCAAACTCAGATATTTTCTTTTGAAGCTCAGTGTTTGTACTCTCCAAGTCTTTTGATTTCTTCTCATTGCTCTCAACAGACTCTTGCTTCTGTATTTGAGCTTCCAGATCAGAAATCATTCTTTTTAGCTCTGAGTTCTCAGCTACCAAATCTTTTGCATTTAAGAAAACCTTTCGGTCTAAGACAATCAATTCAGAGTTTAATTCAAGATAGTCCCATATCTCTTTCCCTGAAGCTTCGAGAATATCCATTAAATCATATATTTCTTTAGAAATACTCTTTCTCAAATAAACTCTAGCTCTATTATTAGCTCTGTCTCTGTGCATCTGTGCTCCTTCAAACAATGATAATCTCATGTAGTGACCTAGATCATCATTATCTACAAAGCTGAAAAAATTCTTTTTCCACTTTTCATATTCTCCTTTATTTAACATTGGAAAATAGGAAGTCATTCTGTTTGATAAGAAATTTTTGTACAAGTCTGGAACTGGCGCAAACGCACATATAGATTTTTTTTCGACGGGGGTACTGTAGCGACCGGGGGGGGGGGGGGTACTGTAGCAACCGGGGGGTACTGTAGCGACCGGGGGTACTGTAGCAACCGGGAATTTTATGCTTTTCGATCGGTAGAGAATAGTTCGACCGATATGAAACCTTCGACCGGTGTGTTCCTACGACCGGTATGGAATTGTTCGACCGGTATGTCCCTTCAACCGATGTGTACTGTGAGTGTGACCGGTGTGAAACTTCGACCGATAGTGTAGAGACCTGCGACCGGATTCGAAGTTGCATGTGATTTCGACCGGTGTGCGTGTAACCGGTGTCGACTGGTGTGTGTTCTTCGTCGATAAATCGACTCTGTTTCGCTCAAATACACCAAGCTTGAAATCGTTTTACAGTTCTAGATTTTGACCAAGTGATCGACTTGTCAACTACAACACCTTACAACCTTTTGATTTCGAAAACAACCTCTTTTCGAAGGATTGATCGATTGTACAGTGTTTGAAAAAATGAAGAACATAGAGAGTTTTAAAAGTTTGATTTTTATCTGGTTTAAGCTCTGATACCAATTGTGAGTCCGTGTGAATGAACACGATCGTTTACCAGATAATCAAACACAAACATATAAAGATTACCAACCTGTTTAGATTACAAACGCGGATTACAAGGTTGATGTTCTTCTTCACAGTTTAAGCTCTCTCTCTCTCTCTCTCTCTCTCTTGTTCTTAGTTGGGTCGATTTCTTAGATTTTAGAGATTGTGATTGTGAGATTGTGAGATATGTTGAATCTCACCTAACTTAAACAAAACAACATAATATCTAAAACTAGATATTATTTAAACTAATATAATAACTAAACTAAATATCTAAATCTAATATCTAGATATTTAGGATTTAAACTAATATTAAATACTAAAAACAAACTTTGACTTTTATTACAAAGTAACATTAGACTAATAATATCGAGAGCGACTTTTCAGCTTTAGCTTCAGATTGCAAACTTCAGATTGGATGATCCTGAATCCAATAAATCTGTGATCTAACAGACTTCGGTCGAATTATGGGACACCGGTCGATGTGTATACCGGTCAAAGAAGTCGACCTCGGTCGTTGTTCTTAACACCGGTCGAAGAGGGGGGGGGGTCCGGTCAAGGCTATGCCCCGGTCGAGAGCTGAAGCAGACTCCGGTCGATGGAGTGCTGACCCCGGTCCCCGGGGTGGTGCAGTGGGCCGAGGCCCAAATTAGTTTCAAGGTGGGCCAAACCAAATTAAGTGATTTAAGTTGGGTTTAGTTATTTATTATATTGTTGGGCTTCATTTATGGATTGATCCAGTTCCAGTGTGGTATATTCGATGTTTCAATTTTTTCTTGAGTTGAAAGTTAGGGGGTCGGGTTCTCTTATTTAATAGGAGACCGTCGAGAATTTTGGGGGTTAGAGTAAATCGTGTAAAATAGAAATACCGAGAGTTTACCAATCGGCGCCTTGTTTTATAGGTTCGGATCGGACGATAAAATAGACGTAAAGCTTTAAGCAAAGGACATCAGGTGAGTTTTTCTGAACTAAACTTTTTGGTAACAAAAGCATGTGAAGTTTAAATTTTAAACTTTGATTTAATTATGATGGCTTATTTATTATAAAATGTTGTAAGCGTGTTATAAATTGTTGTTGTTAAATGTATGCATACATTTTATATGGAGATTGTGACCTAAGTCGGGGAGTGTGGTCCGCCTACTCGTGTCGGGGAGTGTGACATGTTTATGCCATTGGGAGTGTGTCCCAAAATCAAGGCAGCGCGAGTTAGACATATCGTCTTTGACGGTCGTGTGGTCAGTAGCGTGTTTTATCTATGTGCATTTATTAAATGTTGATTTTAATTCTGGAAAGTTATTTTATTGCTCATCTGTTAGAGATGACTCACTAGACCTACGGTCTAACCTCTTTCAAAACCAAAAATCTTTTCAGGCAGGCGAATTTTAGAAAGGGCAGATATAGGAAAGGAGAAGATGTAGCGGGTTCAGATAGAAGACCGTCATTTTTAGACATTTTTTTATATTATCTCAGTTGTGAATAGGTTGCCTATGCAAACCTTGGAATTTTTATTGTACGCTTGGGGCCGTTTTGGCATTATTAATATTAAGATTAAATTGTTATCTTGTTATATTCTGGTTGGGTTGTTATAAATTTGGAGTAAAGTTGGACCGAATCGGGAGTTGAAGTTGTGAGTACAAAGCTGGACAGAAAATGAGTAAAAGAATTAAAGGTGTTTTTATAAACATAGATGAAGATGTGCAGAATGGTAAGTGTCGTGGCTTTGCATGGATATGGTTCCGAGATTGAGTCCTATGTGCAACAGATAACATTCTTTTATTTTTTAAAGGGTTCAAAACCGTTTAAAAAAGCCCCTGACTTTTTCAAACGGTGCCCTTTTAAACGGTTGTAAAACCATTTAAAAATGTCCAAAACAACCGTTTAAAATACCTATTTCTGTAGTAGTGAAAGCTTTTATATGTTTTATTTAAATAATTGAGAGAAAATTACACTTTTGCTCGTCGTGATTGTCGCTCACCATCAAGTCTCGTTTCTATTTTCAAATAACTACACTTTTCGTCCCTTTGGTTACCGGTTTGTTATACTTTTGGTCCATCTGATTAACTTATGTTAAAACTTTCTTTAACTCATGATCCTTTTGGCCTTTTTTATTATTATTTTTTAATTTTATCTTATTATAATTTCTTTTATCTTTTAATAAACTCACTCTCTCTCTACAGTTGACGACAACCCCACCAACTGCAACCTCCAATCTTCTTCTCTGACAAGTGAAAACAAAACCTAACTAGGTTCGCTCCTGGGTTTGACCAAATCCAAATCAAACCAACCACCAATCCAAAACAAATTTGAAAAAGCTTCAACATCAGTCATTGTTTTTTGGACCAAATACAAAACAATGTTCTTCAGACCCTTATTGTTCAATCGTTCTTTAGACCAAATCAAAAAAAAAAAAAAAAACAGACCCTTCTACCGAACTGCAACCTTCCATCATGTT
This sequence comes from Arctium minus, assembly GCA_954870635.1. Classification (NCBI taxonomy): domain Eukaryota; kingdom Viridiplantae; phylum Streptophyta; class Magnoliopsida; order Asterales; family Asteraceae; genus Arctium; species Arctium minus. The sequence goes on from OX941096.1 coordinate 48,237,436, forward strand.
CAAAGTAAATCGCAAGGTTTGAACACACCATTGTGACCATATGTCCTAAAATCAACCCCAAATCAAATTCTAAAATCAAACCCTAAATCCAATCGAATTGTAAATCAATCTTTCTTCCATGATGTTCAATTCCTAGTTCAAAATCCTTGTACACATGATGTAGCCTCGTTGTCCCCATTCTTTAGTGAAACATCGTTGATGGTCGCCTAAATTTCTTCGATGATATTTGTCTGTAAAATATTTACCTTCGAATGTATGACCGAGAGCTTTTCACCGACAGATAATTACCGAAGGTTTGGTCCTTCTATGAAAGCCCTTAGAAAGGTATAGGGTACCCAGTTATACATGAGGCTGGATTGGGGATGGCAAAATCTCTCAAATTTCTAACCCACTTATACAAGTCTTGACTTCTAAAGATGAATTTTAAAGGAGATATATAAGAGTGAGAAAAAGTGATAGAGATAGAGAGAGATATATGCAACATTAAGTGGCAGATGATGACGAAGATCGTCGAAGATAAAGAAGACAAGTTCTTTAGGGTGAGAAGTTGGAATCGATGCTAGGGTTCAAAGGGGAGGGATTCAAATGTTGCCGATGGTTATATATATTTAATACAATACAGTAATATATATTTTTTATTTTTTATTTAAACTTAAAGTAAAATGTAAAAAGACCAAAAGGTGGCGTTTGGTTCGTGGAATGGAATTCGATGGAATTGGAATTCATTAAGGAATTTGACTTTGAATGAATTGGAATTGGAATTTGATGGAATCTGACCACGCATTTTAGTCGCGTTTGGTTGGATGGAATTGGAATTGGAATCTTTTGGAAAGAAAATGAATTCCATAGGATACCCCGTGGAATTGTGAAATCCGTGTTTGAAGGAATTTGATGGAATCCGCAGGATTCCTTAGTTTTAATTATGTGAACCAAACAAGACTTTGGAATTTGGTCAATGGATTTGGACATTCCAAATCCATTGAATTCCATCCAATTCCGCCAACCAAACACCCCCTTGAGTCAACGAATTTTTTAACACGAGTTAGTTAGAGGGTCCAAAAGAGTAACAAAATAACAACCGCCAATGACCAAAAGTGCAAATACTTTAAAATATGTACAAGTTTTGATAGTGAATGTCAATATAGAGATTAAAATATATAGTTTACTTCATATTTATTAGATAATATAGATATTAATTACAAAATTATCATATAATACTTGTAAAAATTAGTCAAAAATTCTTCCTGTTTAACATGTATGTTGGTCGATCATTTTATATATTTTTTCTTGAAATATTGAGGTTATTTTTAAAATAAGTATTTTATTTATATTATTAACACATGTAGCTAAAACAAGAAGAATAAAGATTTATCGTTTACAATAAATTAATTTATATATTGTAGACGCGTAAAAAAAAGTCGTCCTAATTAATATTGCCAAAGAAGTAGATGAGAATTATAAAGGTAATTAATGGATTACCAAGAAAATAAAAAAGAGGTGGGGAGGACAACAACAATAAATATGCCAAGAAAAGGGATAAAAAAAAATTATATAATTATATAAATTTCCATGCAAGACCCAACAAGTGTACTAAATCGCCACCTCCTTCCCATGCGACTAGCATTTTCTTAGTAGCATCCACAATGTTATGATTTTTTATAGTTTTTTTATTTTATAACATCGTTAACTTAATAATTCAAAATTTTTAACATATTTCATTATTACAAGAGTGAATTGTGGATTTGGTCCTTGTGGTTTTGTGATTTCTTTGATTATGGTCTTTATACTATGTTTATTGTGGATATAGTCCCTGTGGTATGCAATATATTGTGGTTAGGGTCCCTAAACACTAACACCATTAACTTTAAGGGTTAAAGACATCATGTGTCTTGCACATTATGGGCATAATAGTCAATTTACTTTCAACTCTCAATTTAACCTATATATCTTTAGAAAAAAAAAACTAAATTGTGGATTTGGTCCCTATGCATCACTCATCATCTTTAAAATTCATTTATCATCTCTCTTAAATTTTTTTTCATCCAATCTTCATTGTCAAAATACAAGAAAAATTAATTTGTTAAAGTTCAAAACAAATTACTTGCATTTAACAATAACAATTGTTTAAAACCAACACTACATTCTAAAAAAAGACAACCTATCAAAATAACAATTGTTTGAAACCAACATTACATCCCAAAAAAGACAACCCATCAAAATGACAATTGTTTTATATTAACATTACATCCCGAAAAAGTAAACTCATCAAAATAACAATTGTTTAATATCAACATAAAAACTTGAAAAAAACAACCCATTAAAAACAATTGTCTTTTTTGATGGGCTTTCTTTTTGATGGGTTGCCTATTAAACATATCATATATACAAGGGATAAACATAACAAAAACAATTAAAAAGATAGAAATTAATAAATAAAATAACAAAAAGTGGCATCGTAACGGGTGTAATCACTACTAGAAAAATGTGAAATACCGACGGCAATTACCGACAACAAAAAACAGTCGGTATTTACCGACGGCAAACCGACGGCCTACCAACGGTATCTTTTTAATTTTATTTTTTATTTATTTTTAATAAGTCGTCGGAAAACCGTCGGAAAAATTAGTGAAATACCGACGGCTTACCGACGGTTGTTTTTTTCATTTTATTTTATATTTATTTTTAATAAGTAAATACCGTCGGAAAAACGTCAGTAACTGGAATCGTCGGTAAGCTGTCGGTAGTTGTCGTCGGAAAACCGTCGCTGAATATTACCGACCAGCTTTTTACCAACGATCATTCCCGTCACAAAACCGTCGCTAAAGTCTTTTTCCGACGGTTTACCGACTGTTTCAGCCGTCGGTAATACGATTTATTTTAGTAGTGAATAGAGATAAAAACTCTCATTACATGTTCATCATCAACAAAATGCTACACATGCACTAATAAAGATGAAAACTTATTACATGTTAGAATTATCAAAAAGGTCAATCAATCAATAGGAATTCTTTTATGAAATCACATGACATAAAATTATATTCAATTTAATGCATCTTTAAACAACTCTAAAAAATGTGAATTTTATGATATTGTAGAAACATGTTGAAATGCTTAGGGAGAATATAATATGAAATTATATGTGCTAATGAAGCAAAATTGCGAGTAGGCATGGAAATGGCCCCCGCCCCGTTAGGGAACCCGGTTCACCCGCCCCGATCGGGGACGGGGATTCCCCGCTAAGCCGGGGATGGGGACGAGGACGGGGATCCCCGTTTGTCTCAAACTGGGGACGGGGACGGGTATCGTACTCCCCGCCTCGCCCTTCTCCGTACCCGTTATATATTAATTAATAAATTAAATATATTATTTATTTCAACTAAATTGGTAATTCATAATGTTGTATTTTCTAACTAGGTTTAGAATATAAAATTGTCATTTTGTGGATGTTAGTATGTAATCTTTTGGATGTCAAGTCAAAATACAATTAGTCGATGTGTTTTAGATATTACTCGATATGTTTTGGACGTGTGACGTTAAGTTTTTTTATTTTATTATTGAACTGGATTTATATTGGTTTTAGTTAATTAAGTATCATATGATGTGATTGTTTGTATAAAATTAAATTTCTTTTGATTTTAGGTTTATTGGAAATTTGTGAAATTTAAAGATGTGTTGTGTCTCACATATTTGATTTAAAATAGTTTCTATAAACGGGAAAAAATCCCCGTTTCCCCGTTGGGGATCCCCGTTGGGGATGGGGATGAGAATGTGATCATATTCCCCGGCGGGGACGGGGACGGGGATGGAGGTCGCCGCCCCGTCCCCGCCCCATTTCCATGTCTAGTTGCGAGAGGCGTGTGGAAATATGGGCAAGAAAGTAGTAATTACTTGTTTGTTGCCTCCTTTCCTTTTAAATGAGAAACTTCTTGTCCAATAATCAAAATAACAATTGTTATTTTTTGATGGGTTGTCTTTTTTAAGATCTTATGTTAATATCAAACAATTGTTATTTTGATGGGTTTATTTTTCCAGGATGTAATGTTGATATAAAACAATTGTTATTTTGATGGGTTGTCTTTTTTGGGATGTAATGTTGGTTTCAAACAATTGTTATTTTGATAGGTTGTATTTTTTAGGATGTAGTGTTGGTTTTAAATAATTGTTATTTTTAAATGCAAATAATTTGTTTTGAACTTTAACAAATTAGTTTTTCTTGTACCTTGACAATGAAGATTGAATGAAAAAAATTAAGATAGATGATAAATGAATTTTAAAGATGATGAGTGATGCATAGGGACCAAATCCACAATTTTGTATTTTTTTTGTTTTAAATGTGTATAGGTTAAATTGAGAGTTGAAAGTAAATTGACTATTATGCCCACATGATGCCTTTAACCCTTAAAGTTAATGGTGTTAGTGTTTAGGGACCCTAGCCATAATATATTGCATACCATAGAGACTATATCCACAATAAACATAATATGAAGACCATAGTCAAAGAAATCACAAAACCACATGGACCAAATCCACAATTCACTCTTATTACAAAATCTTTTTTAAACTCTTTTAAATTTTTAAGAGTTCCACTATTTCAACATTATATCATTTATATTTGTATTTATAGAAATTAATAGATTAAAATATATATAAGTATATATTTATTTATTTTCATGAAAATGTTATAAATTAAATTATATACTTATTTTAGATATGCATTTATATATATATATAGAGAGAGAGACTCGTTCATTTGCTAACCACGACATTGGTGTTAACCGTGCTAACCAATCTCAACCGTAGATTGATGAGATCAATGGTACACAATTAATTGATTTTTTATTAAATTAAAATATTAAAAACGATTGAAAAAAATACAATGCATGTATGCACAGGGGTATTTCGGTCAAAATACAATTCCTTTTAATTTGGGGAATATGGGCCTACCAAATTAAAAACCCAAGTAATTAGGGATTTCATCCCATAAAAAACACCAACTTCTCAATCTCACCGCCGCCATCACCTTCACTTGAAAACCCACCTCCACCATTCTTCCCACTACCAAATTAGAATGCATATATGCACACTGATATCTAATATATATATGTGCATATTGAGTATATGCATATATGCACATTGAGCATATGCATATTGCACACTGGTATCTAATATGCATATGTGTATATTAAGTATTGTGAATATGTACATGTTTTATATGTGCATATCAGCTGATCTATTCTGCATTGGTTGAGATACACGTTGACATATAGACATGCATATATGCACACTCGAAATATGGAAATACATTAAATATTATATTTAATATTTAGATAACTATCATATTAAAAACTCATTGAAATATGGAAATACATTAAATAGGCGTGAATTATGAAATGCCCATATTACCCTTTGAGGACATAAACTCTAGGATTGTTCTGATTGGTTGAAAATTAGTTAGCACAGTTAGCACCAATGTCGTGGTTAGCAAATGAAGGGGACCATATATATATATATATATATATATATATATATATATATAAATTGTCCTAAAAATATCCTTAAAATTGTATATAAAAATTGGATTATTAAGAAACTGGTAAAAGCAATGTTTTAAAACCTAGGTCGACCCGGCCGGTTCAACCGGTTGAACCGGGAACCGGTCGAGAGACCGGGTCAACTATCACCGGGTTTTTGGGGATTTATGAACCGGATCGAACCGTCGGGTTTTTGAGAAAACTGGTTGAACCGGTATGATTGAACCGGCAAAAACCCGGGTTGACCCGGTTAAAAAATTAATTTTTTTATATTTGTGTTTTTTTATGTTTTTAGATTGATATAAAACTTGTTGTTATGTGTTTTTTTTTAATGTTTTTGGATTGATGTAAACTTTTTGTTATGTGTATTTTTAATGTTTTAACTTGTGGACATCAAATTCTTGGTTTTAAATATATACATATATAGAGGGAGATCATGCGAGAAGTTAAACATTTTGCGAGAAGGCGAGAAGTGTTTAATCATATATGATTACACGGCTTGTAAGTGTGTTTAATCATGTATGATTAAACGTTTATGTATTGCCAATATAATATGTGTTTAATCATATATGATTAAGCTTGTGTATCATATATGATTAAACATTTTTCGCCTTCTCATAAAATGTTTAGCTTCTCGTTTGAACCTACCCCTACATATATATATATGTGCAAAAAGAATAAAAAAATACGTAAAATTTTTGAAACCGGTTGGACCGGTTGAACCGTGACCCGGTCACCACACCGGATCAACCAAAAAGCCGGTTTTTAAAACATTGGGTAAAAGTGTGTGTAAAATTATGTACAATAATAATTAAAAAAGTGAATTTATAAAACTTGTGTTTCCGTATAAGGATCTCCTTTCCTTATTCCCACCCAAAAAAATGAATTTATAAAAATTGCGTTCACACGGTTCTCGAAAGAATCCATAAATATTTTTAATAAAAATATGTACAATTTTTTTATGAATTTAAATATATCAAAAAATTTACTTTAAATATATTTTTAATTTACATTATTTATTATTTATACTTAACTACAATTACTTTAATTATATTAGAGAAATGGACCCAAATAGTCATTTATTTCTCCTAAATTAGTCTCCTAATCATTTATCTCTCGATTTTACCAAAATGTCACCACCTGTGGAGGGATCAAAAAGTGAAAAAAAAAAAGATTCTGAACATGGTACCCAAGTGCAGGGGCCAAATCTGTAAAATAATTTAAACATTCAGCAACTTGCAGACCAAAACTTGCGATGTAGACAAAAATTACGGATTTGGTCTCTACTTGTTGACCATGTTCATAAACCTTTTTTTTTTTTAACTTTTTGACCCAAACCTTGGTTATCTTTAGATACATATAATCAAAATCTTCTCTAAAGATTATCTTTAGATACACTTTTACAAGATAAATTCCTTATTTAAAGAGCATATTATTATTGGACAAAATATTTTAAAGCAATAAATTATCATACATTTATCATATAAAAGACAAAAATTTTGCAAACAATCTCTAACGTTCAACCAATCTTTACATCCATTTTCTAACATCCTCCCTAAACTCCTCATAAAACATGATACTCAACCTATCACCTCCAATCTATTTCGAACTTCTTTATATTGTCTCCTTGAGTAGAACCACGTTTGATGCAAAGGTGGTAGCCTTAATGCAATAATTTCATAGGAGCTGCTAACGGTGCCAATTTTCCTTTTTATCTGCAAAAAGTCAATAAGCCATCAAAACATTTCATTAGAAAACTGAATATTTAAAACATGTCGTTAACCTTTTTATACAAAGTTGGCAGACTAGACTCCTCAATAGAAGATATAAGCAGCAACACCGTCACAACCACACTTGATTAAAACCTGAATGCAAATAGGGTAAGAACTTTAGTCAAAAGCATAGACCCGTTTCAAACCAAAATCGAACCTAATTAATAAACTTTAATTTCACACCAACATTCTCAACATGGTCCTCTAGTTGAATATGAATAAACCATAATTCAAGAGAAAGAATGTTATAAGACTAAATTGTTCATTCACATTTTATTCGACATATTTTCATTAGTTATTTAACCAAGGGAAGAACACAATAATTAAATAATCAAAAAGCATAAATCTTTTGTTTTAATGGGGGGGGGGGGGGGGGGGGGAACCACTTGGGCTAGCTCAAGTGGCCACCAAGGAATTTCTTGGGGTGGGTTGATTCCCTTGGAGGTCTCGGGTTCGAGGCTTGCTAAGGGGTTTTCCCTCTAGGCGAAGCGGAGTGGGGTTTATTCCCCAAAGGCGAAGGTTCGAGGAAGGTATACTGCCCGCTTGGATGTCACTGCACGACTCGAGCCACTAACTATTAACCCACCGTTCTAAAAAAAAATTGGGGGGGGGGGGGGGGAATGAGGAGGGATCTTTTTGGTTTTGCTAAGATGCTAAAGATCGGATCATGTTCCAATAAAATATTGTCGGAATATGTTCCAATTCAGGAATCCGACAAAGTATCTCAGTATCCCTCAATTTTGCAACCAAAAGATCCACAAATATCTTCATCTTTGTAATCTGAATGATAGTATCAAGACTTCATATTATTGCTTCTAGAGTAGAATAAAAGCAACAGTAATACCACAGTGATAACACGTTCAAACACTTGGTTAATATGGCATCGTTAACTCATTGGTGTATTAGATCCATGTTATTAGGGGTGCTCACGGGTTGGGTTGATCGGGTTGAATGCATTTGAACAACTCAACCCAATGTTGACGGTTTGAAAATTTTCAACCCCACACGTACGGATAGGTGGGTTTGATCTGGTTGGTTGGGTTGTGTTTGAACAAAGTAAAAACAACATTGAGAACATAAAAACAAGGAATTCTTCTTTTAAAATACGATCAATCATTCAAAAGAATATACGAGTTCATCAAATATTTAGGTATTACATTTAATTTTCCAATAATGTTCTCTTATGAGTTCCGTTGCTCGTTATTGCTGAGTTGTTTTTCGTAACTTATTCATATAAAAGAAAAATACAAATAATTTTAAATAATTCGCTAAAACTTTTATCAGGTTATCCAGTTGGTCGGGTTACTTTGGGCCTAACCCAATAGATTCTGATTGCCTTAATTTCGTATCGATTATATGTCGGTTTACCTCAAGTTGATTTTTTTAGATTTTTTCAGGTTGGGTTAATCGGTTTTTTGAGCACCTCTACATGTTATGGGAAAATGACAATCTCTCAATAAATCAGATGATCGAATCCTAAGGACTTACGGACGAAACCTTAAAATCAATTGGGGTTACCTCATTGGAATAGTAAAGTGTTACGTACTCTCATTACATTTTGTTTATGTCTGAGAGAACAAACAAAATTTATATTTGTAAATAAGGCACAATGTACATAACTCTATGAAGTGAGAAGATCAATATCAATTGAAATAGTGATACATGAAAGACAAAGATAAAAAAGCTATACCAGAAGCTCCTTTACCTACAGTAACATGGGTATTCCTCAACATGAAGCAGATTATGGAGAATCTACTTGATCTAAAACAACAATTCAACTATAAGAATGAAAATCATAACTTAAAAAAGCAAATTTCAACAAACCATAAATACTAAAATTGTAGTTTACTAATAAATTTATTATGTTTTGGCTGAATGAAAATTATTTCAAGAACATATATAAATGTATGTAAAATAAATTCACCTTAAGCACTATAAAACAACGCTACTAAATTTATGTGTTAGTTGATCTTCTTCTTTCTTTTTTTTGCGATTGTAGCATATAATTCTAGAAGCAAAAAGAGCAAAAGTGACTTGAGAGGAATTTCCAGTGATCTTTTCAAACCAAATTGAAGAATCAAAAGCGACTCGGTTAAGATTGTCATGATTTTTGATCTAGGTTTGATCTAGATTTGCTTGAAATAATGTAAAACTTAGAGAGATAGTAACTTACATAGAATTTGTATTGTTGTAGCCTTTCCATCAATTCTGAAATCTCAAGTTGCTTGACCACAATGGCATGTATTACTTGTGTGCAATGATTGCTGAGGAGCTCAAGTCAAGAAAAAGCAATAGTGATCATAAAGAAAAGTTAATGAGGATGTATAAGGTACCTACATTCTTGGTTTTATGAAGATCAAGTTCTATTGACTTGATCCTATCTAAAGAATGTTCCAACATCTGCTCTTTTTCTGTAGGAATTTGGGCATGTTTCTTTTTTAGTTCTTCCAACATTCTTTCAAGTTTTCATAAACGCTCCAAACACAGAAGGATATGATCTTCTCTTTAACACCCTCAAATCTGGAAAATGCGACTAAATTAAAACTTTTAATAATACATCAAAAGAAGGGTAATTCCCTTTCTCCCTCTCGACACTTATATTAACTTTGAATACAAAGCTAGATTTAACATCAACAATAGGTAATCAAGCCTTACACCATGACTAAGTCAAAGTGGGTGTTACTAAAACTCAATAATAGTCGCTATCTCCGAATGTGGAAAACATCACCGAATAGTTACATCCTTCTCGTGCAATCTAACTAGCACTCAATTCTCTACGGTGTCGCTAGTACCTTTTCCCCAACAAGGACTTGATGCACATGCCGAAAATAAAAATGTTAGGCTTAACACCTAGTGAGTTCAAGTATTTTTCATCATATTTATAATAGTAAAACTGAAAGACTACTTATTTAAAACATAACTCATTATGAAACACATTTATCGTAAAAACAACACCTTTCCAAAACCCACTATTTTCATGATGAAAAACACTAAATCAAAATACACATTTAATATGAATACAAAACCCAACACACGTTCCAAAACACAATGGAGTTAAATAACCAAATCTAGAAAACAAAGATAAAACTCTATTATCCAAATCATCCAAAAACATGTATGAAACTTAATAATACAAAATCACAAATCGTGGATATCAATTCGTACTCAAAATGTCACCGAAAACATGGATAAAACTCAATACCCAAAATAACACCTTTCGGTGACGGGGGAGACTCGTTTCCATTGAACATGGTGGAACACAAAGTTAAGCCACATATCTATGTTATCGAACTACACCTCAGATCATGAATTCATTGCATGCTTTAATAAGCTACACCTCAAGTCCACAAATTCCTTTAGTGCACCTATGGGTGTCACCTCAAGGACACAGTACCTCTAGTGCGCACGCCTTGCCAGGATCCACCTCAAGGATACCCGATCTTATTGCATGTTCGTTATCTAGTGGAGTTACAACCTCAAGGTTCTCATTCGACCTTTAGTGCATACTCACTAGCATTCAAGATAGGCGCTTCAACTCCTTACTTGATAACCCAATATGTTTAAATCTCATGCATAAGAGTTAGAGCATCAAAACCACAAATCCCACGGTCTCGGAGTCCAACCCCTAAAGTTTTATCTCCACAATACCAGGACAACAACAATGCCAACTTGAGCATTTTTCCCAAAATGATCAAATATGACCGACTCATATGGATCCAATGCATTATAGTCTAAAATACATGACTACACTTGAATGACACACACACACACACTCAAAACAAGTATTCTCCAATAAAATGCAATAGATGCAAATCATATCCAAGGATCTACAATGAGTTATCAAAAATGAACAATGTCCCCAAGACTCTTCGAAGTCAAACCGAGCCAAAAGCTCAACAAGTCAATGGACCAATGATTAAAAATCCTTAAACCAATAATGCGCCTTTAACAGACACTTATGCAAATACATATCTCAAAGATATGATTAACCCAAAAACTCATCATTGGTTGAGACAAACCATTTTTCAAATGAAATCATACCCATATATTTCCAAAAAGCCTCATAACACTATAACATGCATTTTCCAAATGGTTTATAAAACCAATTACACCAAAAATGCATAAATCATCAAATAGACTCCATTTGTACAATAAATCGTGAAAAGACGCATTTTTTGAGATTTACTCATCAAAATATCCAAAACTTCAAATATAGGCATATCATAAGATTTATCAACCCAAATTTACCAAGTACGAAAACTTTATCAAATAGTCATGATAAGTCGGAATTACACCCTCCTTATTCGACCCGCAAGTGTACGGTGTCGAATCAAGTAATACGTACGTAAGCACGAGTATCGAACCAAAGGAACTTGGTACTGAATACCGCAATGACTATATTAATTATTAACTAGACTGATTAAAAAAGGATTGTTGAGTTTTGCAACAAGAATTAAATTAAAACAACTTAAAGAAAACCTTGAAAGTTTTGATAAATGTTGATAAGAAGTTAGGGGTTGGATTCATAACATGTTTATTTTACTTTAAACTGTGAAAGGTTTGAACATGATGGTTCAAAGATTCAATGATATTAATCTCAAAGATAATTGTTACGCTTTCTCAAGCTATAATAACGATAGCAATTAACAATGAATTTTCATCTTTCAATCTTAACTTTCAAAGATAAATTGCTTGTAAAAACTAGATTAAAAACTTCTATGGTGGAATTGGTATATCTCTATCCAATTCTCACCATAGGCATACGACAATCACATCTAATCTTCATACACTTCTCTCAAAGAGTAAAAAGATCAAGAGATATTCAATCAGCTGACCAGACTAAAGGAATTAAAACAAAACTATGCCATATGCTTCATTGATTTAACAATTCAACAAAAAGTTACAAATCCAAATCACAAGTTTAAATAAAAAATAAACCATTAATCATCCAACCCCCAACATGAGATGATTAACTCATGTTGGGGTCAACAAAAATGAAAACTGGAAAAGACATGAAAGTAGATCTAGCCATTGTTCGTGGAATGAAAAATTTCAAGATAACAAACACTTTCTGAGATCTCAATTATTGCAGCACAAGAATTGTAATAAGCTCGAGGATCCATTCCCACCAATGTTACACACCTTTTTCTGCAGTTTTCCCCTTGCTTCCGCTCTAAAAATCGTTTCCAGCCGCCTCCTCTGTAATTCAAAAATTGCATAGTACAAAAAAGATCTTTTGTGACGGTTAAAAACTGTTACCGTAGGTATATGTCAAGATCGAAAAATTCTAATGAAGAATTTAATTAACACACTCAGAAACAATGTTAAAGAAGTTGCGAAAAAACACTTTAACACTCAATCAATGAAACAGTACTTGAATGCAAATCACAAGTTATATTGATTAACTTAATGATTACAAACTCAACCTCAATCTGTTGAACTGGCTCAACAGACGTTCTAAACTTCTCTAAAGAAAGGATTACAATGAATCTTGAGGTTAATTCTCACTAAAACGTATATCGAAATTCTATCAAAATTCTATATTAAACTATGCCTTCTTTATAGTATATATACAAGACAGATTACAAGATAATTATAAAAGAAAAATTAATCTTCATGATCCAGTCCATAATTATCTTCAAATCTGCTTGACTTTCTCATCATTCCATCATTATCTTCTCAGCAGCTTTAATCTTCATAAGCAGTATTAATTCTCCCAGCAGCATTAACCATATCATGCTAACAGTATTAACTTGTCTAGCAGTAGTAAGTTCAAGCAGTACTAACTACTAGCAGTACTAACTCTCCAAGCAGTACTAACTATTCAAGTAGCAGCACTAACTCTTCAAGCAATATTAATTCTACTAGCAGTAGTAATATTTCATCTTGCAGTAGTAATACCTTTCAAGTAGCAGCAGCATTCATCCTTAGCACATTCAGACCCAACAATCTCCCCCTAACTTAACTTTTCAAAATGAGAAGTTAAGTTCTTCAGCATAGGGTCTTCATGATGCTTTCAACACTTCAGCTTAATTTCCCAGATTTGGATCCAATCCCAGACTTTGATTAATTGTCCTTCTAATCACAATTCTGGCCATTTCTGATCCTTTAGCACATACTATCTTGGCTTTCAACATCCCTTCCAACTTAGCTTTGCTATGGTCATAGATCTTGCCAACCAAGTAGTACTCATGATAGCTTTTATCAATTGTGATCATGTAGACACCACAGTTTTCAAATAACATCCAATGATCAATCTTTTTGAATCCATACTCATGATGTAAGTCTTTGATCCTGTACTTCACTCTTTCAGGCTCAAACATCATGCATAAGTACTCCATGGCAATCTTGATTAAGCTCATTTCAGTCCTTTCCAGCAAATCTTTATACAGAATCAGTCCAACTTTGTATAATTCTTCCAGATTAGACCTTGTACAGCTTCTCACTATCTTTCCCCAGGTTGCATACACCTCATACTGATCACCCATTCTTTTGAATTTGAAATAGTCTTTTCTGTTGTCCTTCAGAATATCCCAGTGAATGATCTCTGGTGCCTGCATTGATATAGGGTCAGCTTGCACTGGTTCTTCATCTGTCAAAGTCATGTACAAATGGAATTGTTCATTGGACTGTTGATTGGACTGCTCTTGATTCTGCTCTGGCTCTGCTGAAGGTTCTGCTCTTGCACTTTCAATCTCTTTTTCAATTTCTTCAATTCTTGGCCTCTTTGCCTTAGGCTTGGTTGCAATAAATTTCTTTCTTTTTATAGCTCCAATCTGTTGAGCCAAAGTCTTTTCTTGCTTAGCTTCTGTCTTTTCTTTGATAGGAGTGCCTTCCTCACTGTCAGGGAAAGGCTGTTGTATGTTGAGATCATGTCTTTCTTTTAACTTTCTTTCAACCTCAACCCTTTGAATGAAATCCCCTTTCAGCTTGGTCATCTCCTTCTGGTATAGCTCCGCTATCATTCCAAATTTCATGCTGGTAAACATTCCTTCAGGAACTCCAATAGCTCCTTTCAGAAAGTTTATCATTTTCCTTCTTTCTTGATTGGCCAGGAAGGTCTTTGAAGGCTTTCTTTGGCTTTGTTTAGTTGCTCTCAATGTTACTTTCTTAGCAATAGCTGCTGTCTTCAAACTCCTTTGAAATTCTTCATTGAGCTTTGTAGACAGTTCTAAAGCAATCTCTCTGTCTTTTGCAGTTTGAGACTCTTCCTCTTGTGTTAATTCAGCTTGCAGCTTCTTGGCTAGCTCCTCATCCAGAGCTATTTGTTTCTGTTTCTTCATTGGTTTCTCAGACTCAACCACTTTCTCTTTTCCTTTCTTTTTGATCTCTGCCTCACTGATCTTCTTCTTTTTCTGTTCAGAACCACCTTCTTTTATTATTACTCCCTTAGCCTTTTGAGTAGCCTTAGGAGTGTCAGTCTTTGCCTTCACAAGTGTCTCTGCAATTTCTATTTCTTCTGCAGACATACCTTTTTCAGCTGCAACTTTCTCTGTTTCTACTGCTGTGGTTACTACTTCTGGTGTAGTTACTGTTGTTAGCTCAGTTACTGCTTCTTTCACACTTGTTTCTGCTACTTAATCTGTTTCTGCTTCTTTCACACTTGTAGCACCAATCTCCTTTTCTTTTTCAACACTGGTCTCCCCCTCAAAATGAGACTCCAGGCCAACAAGGTTTTGCTTTTCACCTTCAGCTTGACTCTCCCCCTTTTTGAAAGCATCATTTATATCTCCCCGTTTCTTCAATACATACTGCTTTCTCTTCTTTTTCTGTACCAACCTCAGAACCATCTTCTTTAATTTGCTTATCTGCACTTGTTGTGAAAGAATCACCAGTTTCATCTCCTCTATTTCTGCACCCTGTTTGAGTACATCCAGATTGATATTTCCCAATGTTTCCATCAATTCCTCATAGTTATATATGTCCTCACCTTCTTTGGGTATGTTGACCACCCTTGAAGGATCATTGGATCTTTTAGTAGAGGTCTTCTGCCTAGCAGAATCACCTTCTACCCCCTTGGTTTCTTGGCACCTGGGACCTTTGAATGATTGCTCACCCAAAGTTGCCGTGGGGAAGGTCTTAAGGATGTTCACACTGTCCTTCCCTGCACTTTGTGCAAAGTCAGTAGTGTGAGCCTTGCTGCCCACATGCTCTGCCTTATCCTTAGAGAGCACCTTCATGGGGTTGGGAGACACCCTGGGGGATTCCCTTTCGATATTCTCTGATGGAGAATGCTCCATCAGAGGGCTTTTAGGCTGTGGGGGTGAAGATACTAGAAGAGAAGGAACCTTCTGTACCTTTTTCCTTGTGTATGTATGAGTAATGGGTGATGTTGGCTTCTTTAGAAGGGACTGAGGGATATGCTTTGTAGTGGAAGGTGTGGGTAGGTCATCAGTGGGTTGGCCTAATGTGGGCTTTGACTCTGATGCCTCACCTTGAGGGTGGGACACAACCATCATTGTAGAGAACAATGGTGTGTCTATACTAGAGAAGTCCTTACTGGACCTCTTCATATTTGAGAGCACTTTCCCCTTTGGGAGTTTTGGTACATATACCTCTTTGAAGGTAGGTAAATCCGTCAATTCCTTATCAAGTACTTCTTGTACAAACCTTGGATACATAAAAAAGATTTTTGATTTGGTATCCTGGTTTGACTTTAAATCGTTTAAGATCATTTGAGAGAAATTGAACTTTCTAGAGATCGCTAAGCAGACCAAAGCATAGGCTATGGTGCTGCTGAACTCACTCCAGCCAGTTATTTTTCTTGAAATGCAGTGTTGCAGGGTATGAACAAAGAATCTCCACTGAGGTGAAAATCTGTTCTTGAAAAACTTATATACGTCAGTGGGACCTTCATACCCCATACGACTAAGAACTTGGAAGAGATCTTCCTTAGGAAGAGAGGTAATACCTGAGGCATCATCTAAGCGTAGATGGGTGCGAATACACTCTTCTGAGATGGTCAAGGGTTTATCACACACCCTTGTTTTGATGACCTGAGTGCCCTCTTCAGCGTGGATGGTAGCATTTACCCAAAATTGTCGTAGATGTTCCACACAGATTGTGGGATTGACAGTGAGGGCATAGGCAATGTGTGACGATTTGAGGAAATCCACAATCTGATGAAAACCTTCAGTCTGTTTGGGTTTTTGCAGCATAGCAACCTCATTGTGTTCATCAAAGAATTCTAGTCCTGCCATCGTTCTGATTGATTCTAGGCTTTGAATCGCAACTAGGGTTTACACTGGTGAGCAAGAAATCGAGAGAGAGAGAGAGAGAAAAAGAAGCAATGGAAGTTCAAAGAGCCGTTTGTATTTTGGCGGTCACAAAAGGGTTTTTATAGGTGGAGGGTTTCAGTTAGAAGCAGTACTAAGTACCCTAGTAGTATTAACCAACTCGCAGTATTAACTCATATTAGCAGTAGTAACACAGACTAGCAGTATTAACACAGACTAGCAGTATTAACACCTACCAGCAGTATTAACACTGATTAGCAGTGTCAGGATCGAATTCTTAACAAGAATAAATTCTCATAAACTAATATCAAAGGAGTTTGTGGAATAACACTTTGATATTCAATGAAACAGTAAACAAACAGTAAATATAATGATTAACTTGTAAACTTGTATTGAATGCTTTAAATCACAAGATTACACACACAACCTCAATCTTGAAGAACAAATTCTTTCAAGACGAATTCTACTTCTCTAGAATTAGGAACTATGCCTTGAGGTTGATTCTCTCTCTTAAACAAAAACTTAGAATGAACTGTTATTTTTTTAACTATTCTAAAACAATTCTATACATATACTGAACAAATGATAATTACAATTAATAAAATATCTTCAGAATATCTTCCATGAATATCTTCAATCTATCCAACTGTCATTCTTGCAATTCGGATCTCCATCTCATAAGCAGCACTAATCACCTTGGAAGTATTAACTCAAACTTGGCAGCATTAACTACTAAGCAGCACTAACCTCTAGCAGTACTAACTAGCTAAGCAGTACTAACTTTGTTCAAGCAACACTAACTTTGACTAGCAGCATTAATTCTACTAGAAGCAGTAATACCTAGCAGTATTAAACTTGAATTCCTCTGGCAGTAGTAATTATGTACTAGCAGCATTAAACACTTAAGCTCTTCTTCAGTTCCCAACAATCTCCCCCTAACTTGACTTTTAGGAATAGAAGTCAAGCTCTTCAGATCTTCTTCAAGATGCTCCCAAAACTCCATCATGACCTAAATTCCAGTATTTGCATCCAATCCCAAACTTTGATTAATTGTTCTTTGGATCAAATATTTAGCCATTTCTGAATTTTCAACACATCCAAGCTTCTTCTTCAACATTAAATGAAGTTTCAATCTGCTATGGTTGTATACTTTATCCACTAGGAAGTATTCAATGTGATTTCTATCCAAAGTCACAGAATATACTCCACTAGTTTCATACAAAGTCCAATTTGTAACTGCCTGAAAAACACTCCTTATGATCTCCTCCACTTCATCAGGTTTGAACATCATACACAGATACTCCATCACCTTCTCAATGCTAGAGTTGTTTGCTGCATCACCTCTTTCTTTTATGACAACTCCTTTGGCCTTTGAGGTGACCTGGGGAGTATCATGTTTGGCTTTGATGAGTGTTTCTGCAATCTCAAGCTCTGTAAGGACCTCTTTTACTGTTTCTGCTGCTTCTTTCAACTCAGCAGTATTAACCATTTCTGCTGCTTTACTTGAACTAGCAGTATTAATAGTTTCTGCTGCTGGCCCTGTTTCTGCTGCTTGCTCATTCTCCCCCTCAACATCATGTTTTTCCTCTTGCTCCCCCTTAGCTTTGGCATCAGCTTCTGACTCCCCCTTTTTGGGAGCATCAGTCACTGGTATCCTCCTTCTGAGCACAAATTGTTTCTTCTTCCTTTGCAGAATCAGTTTCCTTACCATTTGCTTCAATTTGATGATTTGTTCTTGTTGTGTCAGAACTATGAGTTTAAGCTCTTCTATATCTTTGCCCTGTTTGAGTACATCCATGTTGATGTTGCCCATGGTTTCCATCAATTCATAATATTTATATCTGTCCTCACCTTCTCCAGAAGTGTTACCCTCTTTTGAAGGATCATTGGATCTTTTTGTAGTGGAAGTCTTCTGCCTAGCAGAAGCACTATCCACCCCCTTGGGTTCTTGGCACCTGGGACCTTTGGATGATTGCTCACCCAAAGTTGCCATGGGGAAGGTCTTAGAGATGTTACCACTGTCCTTCTCTGTGCTAGCAGAAGTAGTGGCAACCTTCTCACCCATATGCTCTTCCATCTCCTTAGAGAGCACCTCCTGAGGGTTGGGAGACACCCTATTGGATTCCCTTTGGATATTCTCTATTGGAGAATGCTCCAATAGAGGGCTTAAAGGCTTAGTAGGGGAAGGTACAAGAAGGGAAGGAGCCTTCTTGACCTGATTCCTTTTGTAAGTTTGGGTAATTGAAGAAGTGGGCTTTTGAAGTAGAGACTGGGGAATAGATATAGAGTGGGAAGGTTGGGATTGGCTAGCAGTGGGATGGTTTGAGGAGGGCTTTGACTCTGCTGCCATACCTTCATCAGTGTGGGACACCACCATCATTGTGGAGAACAATGGGGTATCTTCTCCTTCCAAGTCCCCAGCAGATCTTCTCATGTTTGAGAAAACCTTGCCTTTAGGGGGTTTAGGTACATATACCCCATCAAAGTGAGGTATATCCGTCAATTCATTAGTGATAACTGCCTGTACAAACCTGGGATACATGAAGAAACTCTTCTTGTTGTCCAGATTTGAGACAAGATCATTGAAGATCATTTGAGAAAAGTTGTATTTTCTAGCAGTGGATAAACAAACCAATGCATAGGCAACTGGACTGCTAAATTGGCTCCAGCCAGTTGTTTTCTTAGAAATACAATGCATCAAGGTATGAACAAAGAACCTCCATTGGGGTGAAAACTTAGCTTTAAAAAACTTGAAAATCCCCAATGGGCCTTCATACCCCATTCTGGTGAGGTTTGAAAACAAATCCTCATTTGGGATAGAAGAAATACCTGAAGCATCGTCTAGACGTAGACAGATGCGAATAGTCTCCTCAGTAACTGTCAAGGGTTTGTCACACACCCTTGTCTTGATCATTTGGACACCATCTTCAGTAACGATGGTGGCATTGGCCTAGAATTGCCTCTGATGCTCTATGAAGATGGTAGGAGACACAGTGAGAGCATGAGCGATGTGGCTGGACTTCAGAAAGTCGACTATCTGGTGAAAACCTTCAGATTGTTTCGGCTTTTGGAGCATCGCGATTTCATTGTGCTCGTCAATGAAAGCCATGGATGCCATTGAACTTGAGTGTTCTTGCCTGAAAACTTGGTACTTGAGAGAAAAAGGTTAGAGCGCAAGTGAACAGTATGCAAAGAGTCGTTATAAACTTTTTAGGCGGGCAAAGGGTATATATAGTATTCGGATTAAAAGCAGTATTAACCTTAAAAAAATAGTGAAAGCAGTATTAACAGAGAGCAGTATTAACCACTAGCAGTATTAACTGAGAGCAGTATTAACCACTAGCAGTATTACCTAACTAGCAGTATTAACTGAGAGCAGTATTAACCACTAGCAGTATTACCTAACTAGCAGTATTAACTGAGAGCAGTATTAACCACTAGCAGTATTAACTGTGCACTGGCAGTATTAATACTGTACTGGCAGTACTAATACTGTACTGGCAGTATTAACCATACTTACACTTTTAAGCTTGTGAAAAACTGAGTACTGCTATACATTTCCTGAGAAAGAAAGTTAGTAACACCAAGAATAAACTATATACAGGTAGTGAACCACTTTTAGGAAAGGGCTTATTCAGAGTTGATCATTCCCACGCTTATTACCAATAAAGTGAATCTACCCACATCAAAGGCTTTGGTGAATAGATCAGCAAACTGGTTATCAGTATGAACTTTTACAACTTGAATAAGTTTCTTTTCATTGCAGTCTCTTATAAAGTGATACCTGATCTCAATGTGCTTTGTCTTTGAGTGCTTGACAGGATTGTTAACAATGCTAATAGCACTGCTATTATCAATAAAGATTGGAGTGTGTAGAAAGGTTACCCCATAGTCCAGCATTTGATTCTGAATCCAAAACACTTGAGAACAACAACTTGCAGCTGCTATGTACTCTGCTTCTGTTGTAGATGTGGACACTGTGGTTTGTTTCTTGCACTGCCATGAAACTAGTCTTGCACCCAAAAACTGGCATCCTCCAGAAGTAGATTTTCTATCCAAGTTTGCTCCACCTAGGTCACTGTCTGAGTATGCAAGTAGGTCAAATGATGAGTCATGAGGATACCAAAGTCCCAATCTAGGTTGCTCTTTGAGATATCTGAATATCCTCTTAACAGCTTGATAGTGTGATTGCTTTGGCCTAACTTTAAATCTTGCACACACACAGACTGGAAACATTATATCTGGCCTCGAGGCTGTAAGGTACATGAGAGAGCCAATCATGGATCTATAGTGATGCACATCCATATCCTCCCCCTCAAGATCTGCTGTTATCTGCTTGTGTGTCTCCATAGGTGTGCTGGCAGGCTTTGAATCTGAGAATCCAAACTTGGTTAGAATGTCCTGCACATACTTGGACTGACTGATAAAAATACCATCTGACTTCTGTTGGACTTGGAGTCCAAGGAAAAAGATAAGTTCCCCCATGGAACTCATTTTGAATCTTTGATGCATTAGTTCCTCAAACTCCCTGCATATACTTTCTCTTGTGGATCCAAAGATGATATCATCCACATAGATTTGGACCAGCAAGATGTCCTTCTTCTTTCTCTTGATGAATAGAGTCTTATCAATGACTCCTCTTTCAAAGCCATTTTCCAAAAGATAGGATGACAGAGTGTCATACCATGCCCTTGGTGCTTGATGCAGTCCATAAAGTGTTTTCTTCAGTTTGTATACTCTGTCTGGATAGCTTGGGTTTTCAAACCCTGGTGGTTGACCGATATATACTTCTTCTTCAATTGAGCCATATAGAAATGCACTTTTTACATCCATTTAGTAGACTTTGAACTTCATATAAGAAGCATAGGCCAGGAACAATCTGATTGCTTCTATCCTAGCCACCGGTGCAAATACTTCTTCATAATCTGTTCCTTCTTCTTGTGTATACCCTTGTGCTACCAATCTTGCTTTGTTCTTTATTACTATCCCTCTTTCATCTCTCTTATTCCTGAAGACCCATTTTGTGCCTATAGCTCTTTGACCTTTAGGAAGGTCTACTAGATCCCAAACATCTTGCAACTTGAATTGTAGCAGCTCTTCTTGCATAGCTTCTATCCAGCTGGACTCTTTCATAGCATCATGAGCCTTCTTAGGCTCAAGTTGGGATAGAAAACAAGAAAGCACTGTATGCTGTTGATCTTGCATATCTTGCAGCCTACTTTGATGTCTAGTCATCATAGGAGAAGAGATATCCCCTATTACCAGCTGAGGAGGATGATTCTTTTATGTTCTTGATTGATAACTAGGTTCTTCATTGAGTTCCACCTCTAGATTGGAATCATTCAACTCAACTAAGGTGATTTCAGCAGCTACTTCAGGTTCTTTATTTGCTTGAGTCTCCTCATCTCTCCTTTCTTCTTCACTCTGATTTGATTCAGTAGATGGCTCATTTTCACAGTCTTCAACAGGATTCACTTTAGGTATGGGAAAAATCACAGACTGAGATATACTTTCTTGAACTTGTGTAGTCCCTGATCCTCCATTTCCTGAACCTGCATACTCATTACTACTTAAACCAAAAGAGTTAGTTAGTGAATCAATGTCAAATAGCCACTGAGGACCAGACCCAATAGGATTTGGTGTGTTCTCATTGCATTTGACATTGTCACTTTCTTCAATTATTCTAGAAGAAGAATTAAAAACTCTGTAGGCCTTACTCTGGGATGAGTAACCAACAAGAAATCCATCATCTGCCTTGCTATCAAACTTACCTAGGTGAGATTTGGTATTGAGAATTGTACAAGGACACCCAAAAGGTTTGAAAAACCCAATAAAGGGTTTTCTTTTATTTAAAAGCTCATATGGGGTCTTGTTCTTTGATTTGACCACTAGTACTCTGTTTTGGACATAACAGGCAGTATTAACTACTTCAGCCCAGAAAGTAATTGGCAATTTAGAATCAGCCAATAGAGATCTAGCAGCCTCTATTAGTGTCCTATTCCTTCTCTCAGCAACTCCATTTTGTTGTGGAGTCCTACGAGCACTATATTGTCTCTCAATTCCTTTTTCTCCACAAAAGGTGTTTAGGTCAATATTTTTAAATTCAGTTCCATTATCAGACCTAATGACTTTTACTTTTTGATTAGTCTGGTTTTCATTCTTAGAATAAAGGATTTGATCAGTCCACTTGTCTCATCCTTAGTCCTTAGAAAATATACCCAAGTAAATCTAGAGTAATCATCAACAATAACTAAGCAATATGATTTCTTCCCTATGCTCATCACATTTGTAGGGCCAAACAGATCCATATGTAATAACTGGAGGCAAGAAGAAATTGAATTTAACTCTTTGGTCTTATGAGAAGTTTTGTGCTGTTTGCCTTTAAGACAAGCAACACAATGATCATCACATGAAAAGACTTTTGATGGTAAACCTCTTACAAGATTGTTTTTAACAAGTTTGTTCATTGTCTTGAAATTCATGTGATACATCCTTCTGTGCCAAAGAGAGGATTCATCCACAGAAGCTTTTGAAACAAGGCAGTTCAGGGATGAATCACTTGAAACATTGTCCATATCTAGACAATACACATTGTCCTTTCTTGGAGTTCTAAGTAGTATCATGCTTTCATCAACTACCTTGAACCCTGGAGCAAGGATCATACATTCTGTATTAGTAAATAATATACTATGTTGTTTGTCACAAACCTGTGATACACTTAACATGTTGTACTTTAGCTGATCAACATAGTAGACATCCTCAAATGTCATCTTACCTTTTGTAACATTACCTTTCCCACTTATTTTACCACCTGTGAGATTGTCTCCAAATGCAACATGTCCTCCATTGATAGGCTTGAAATCCTGAAGGCATGACATGTTGCCTGTCATGTGCCTAGAGCAACCACTATCCACATGCCATATGCTCTTCCCCTTGAGCTGTTGGTTGCCCTGCACATATGATAAATCAGTTAGTATGGATTAGGAACCCAAGCCAAAGTGGTCTTGGGTAACCCTTTCTCATCAAAATATTTACATTCTTTCTTGACAAGATTTTTAAACTTTGACTCCTCATTACTGGAGTACTTTGTTACAATAATGGGTTTGAATGCATATTTGCTAGAAGCAGTACTGTTTTTAGAAGAACTAACTGCATTAGCAGCACTTGCATGCTTAGCAGTACTAACCTTGTTAGAAGTATTAACTGTTTTAGCAGCAGTAACTGTGTTAGCAGTAGTAACCTTTGAAGAAGTACTAACAGTGTTAGAAGCATTAAAATTCTCAGAAGTACTAACACTGTTAGCAGCAGTATTGCTACTGGCAGCACTATCCCTGTCAGCAATATTATTTGATGTAGCAGTACTAACAGTTTTAGTGCTTCTAGGCACCCACATTTTAATACTCTCTTTTAAAACCTTTTTCTTCATTTGGCCTTTGGTTTCAACAGACTTCTTAGCCACATGTTTCTTTCCAGCCTTCCTATAACCAACAGGTTTTTGCATAAATCTTTGAAAGTTCATCCTTTGGTTAATAGGATTAAAGAAACAGTACTTAGCCAAATGATTTAGCTTGCCACATATGAAACAAGGTTTTGGTCTGATTATTTTTTTCAAATCAACTCCTTGTTTCTGAGCCCATTGATTATTCCAGTTTCTTTGGTTACCTCTTTTTATACCAAAATTTAGGCTCTCAGATTTATTGCAAGCACACTGTTTACAAGGGCCAGGATTCACAACAGTGGTCTGTTTGTAATGGACCTTGTTACCCTTTCCTTTGGTCTTCTCTATCTCTTTAGACTTGACCCAGATCCTTCCACCACCCTAATTGGTAACAATGTTGTTTTCTAAGGGTATCTCTTTACTCACATCATTGTTCCTCTTCTTACTGGCTTCTTTCTCAGTCATATCCTTAACAACTACCTTATCCAAAGGATCTATCTCAAAAGCTTTCTCAGACAAGTCATTTTTCTCCTTGGTCTCTAACAGATCTGATGTAGGAGAGATATAGTTGTTGTTGTAAGGAGGGGGTGTGTTGTTGTATCCAACACCAGTTTTGTAATTGAAATCCCTGGAGCTTTCAACTGATCTGCATACAACTTCATCCCTATATCAAACATTTCTTCAATATCAGACCTTGAGCATGTTCTGACAATTTTAGCCCAAGTACTGTAGACTTCATACTTTTCATCTTTTCTCTTCAGTCTGATATACTCCTTGCCATCTACTTCCAAAACATCCCAGTGAATGACTTCAGGAGGTTTAACTCCTACAGGTTCTGCTGCAATTGGTTCAGGCACTTTGTCCATCACAACCATGTACATCTTGACATCCTCAGTACTTGCAGTTTCTTTCATTGTAGATGACTCAGCTGCCTCTTCTTCTTCAGCAACCTTTTCAGCCTCTTCTTCCACTAATCTAGGCTTCTTTGTAGGCTTTCTCCTGGCAATCATCTTTGTTCTTTTTAAAGTCCTTAGACTTTCACCAATTGTTGCTTCCTTCTCTGGAGTTTCTTGCTCATCAGGGAATGGTTTTTGTAAGAAATCATTGCTTTCTTTCATTCTTTTCTCCATTTCAACCCTTGCAAGATCATCCCCTTGAAGCTTTATCATCTCAGCATCATACATCTTTTTGAGCTTCTCAAAAGACATCTTTGAAAACATCTCTACCTTGACACCTACTGCACCCTTGAGGAAAGTAATCATTTTCTTTCTCTCTTGAGCACCCAGGTATGTCTTTGAAGGTTGTCTTTTCCTTGCAGCCATTTTGATCTTAGCAGGCTTCCTCAAAGATGTGGCTTTCTGCTTGGCTTGTTCTGTTGCTAGGCTTTGTTGATAGGCTTTGTTTAACTCTGCAGCCATTGCTTTAGCTATCTCTCTATCCTTTTGCACTTGCATGGTTTCTGCTTCTTCAAGTTCAACCTGTATCTTCCTAGCTAGAGCTTCATCTGATTCAATCAGCTTCTGCTTTTTCATTGGTTTATCAGATTCAACTAGCTTTGCCTTACCTTTCTCTTTTCCCATTTCCAGTAGTTTGTGTCATAAGAGTGTTGAAGTTCATTGGCTTGAAAGCCTTTGATTTGTTCTTCAAACCTCTCCACTATCAACACATAATCTCTTCTGTCCTTTTCTAATCTTTTGAGGTCATCACACATGCTTTGGTTATGATCCCTGTACCTTTTGACAGTGTCTATGCAAGATTTAGTGCAAAGATTAGAAATTACCTCAGAAGGGAATTCAGACACTTCTGCCATAAGAGCTTGGTTCTGAATGGCTTCCTCAGCCTGGTACTCCAGTCAAATCCCATTCCTTGTTGAGAAACAAGGGCTTGAGCAGAGTTCTTGTTTTGATTGAAACCACCATTTTGGGCTTGTTGGTGATTGTTGTTTGGCATACCACTTCTGCACTCTTTAGCAAAGTGTCCCTTCATGTGACACTTGTAACATTCCACCTTTGTTTTGTCAAAACCAGCTCCATCTTCTCTTCTTTGAGAGAAGTTGTTCCTCCCAGTTCTTTTAATAAACTTCTTTACCCTCATAGATAACATGGCCATCTGCCATTTAATGTCCATCTCCTCCAGATCATCAGGGTGAAGTTGTTCCAGATCATCATTAATCAAAGAGTTGTTGCTGTAACTGGACAAAAAGGCTTCAAAGATAGTTTCAGTGCCTTTTTCTGAATTCACTCCACTGGCAGCACTAACTGCTTCAGGGTTGGCAGCAGTATCAGTAGATGCTGATAGAAGTGCAGCATTGTAAATGTACCCAGTGGGCTTTTTCTTGGCTTCTACCTCAGTTTCAAAAACTCTTAGATCATTATATAGATCATCAAGTTCCTTTTCTTCCAGATTGTCACTCTGTCTATATGAGACAGTGTACATAGTCCATTCATCTCCAAGAGATCTGAGGAACTTCCTGTTGATATCATCTTGCTCCATCTTCACTCCAACAGTAGCCAGTTCACCAATAAGCTTGTTGAACCTGTCAAAAGTTTGAGTCATAGACTCATTCTTTGAAGAAGTGAAGTTCTCATACTGCTGCTTCAGAACATCCCTTTGATTTCTTTTGATGCTTTTAGTTCCAGCAAATCTTTTCTCTAGAGCATTCCAGAGAATCTGAACATCAGTGCAGTTGCAAAATTGATGCTGATATTCATTTGGGATGGCCAAGAGCAGAGTGCTTAAGGCCTTCATCTCTGTCTGTCTGATCTTCCTCTCACCATCTGTCTTTGGTGGAGGTCTTTTCCCATCTGGTCCAATCTTTCCTGCTTCAGAGGGTCCATTCTCAATGATGTCCCACATTGAGTAGTCTGTGAGAAGAATGTATTGCCTGATTCTGATCTTCCACATGTCAAACTCACTGGGTTTGAGCATTGGGACCTTAGAAACAAGAGTACTGTTTGATTCTGCAAAGTTTTCCATGATGAATGAGTAGATGTTTCTGAGAGAACCGACTCTGATACCACTTGTCAGGATCGAATTCTTAACAAGAATAAATTCTCAGAAACTAATATCAAAGGAGTTTGCAGAATAACACTTTGATATTCAATGAAACAGTAAACAAACAGTAAATATGATGATTAACTTGTAAACTTGTATTGAATGCTTTAAATCACAAGATTACACACACAACCTCAATCTTGAAGCAAGACGAATTCTACTTCTCTAGAATTAGGAACTATGCCTTGAGGTTGATTCTCTCTCTTAAACAAAAACTTAGAATGAACTGTTATTTTTTTAACTATTCTAAAACAATTCTATACATATACTGAACAAAAGATAATTACAATTAATAAAATATCTTCAGAATATCTTCCATGAATATCTTCAATCTATCCAGCTTTCATTCTTACAATTCGGATCTCCATCTCATAAGCAGCACTAATCACCTTGGAAGTATTAACTCAAACTTGGCAGCATTAACTACTAAGCAGCACTAACCTCTAGCAGTACTAACTAGCTAAGCAGTACTAACTTTGTTCAAGCAGCACAAACTTTGACTAGCAGCATTAATTCTACTAGAAGCAGTAATACCTAGCAGTATTAAACTTGAATTCCTCTGGCAGTAGTAATTCTGTACTAGCAGTATTAAACACTTAAGCTTTTCTTCAGTTCCCAACAAGCAGTATAATTAAAGCAAGCAGTAGTAACTTTGCACTGGCAGTATAAACTACCTAGCAGTAGTAACCATACTTAACTCTTTTTGGACTGTTATCATGAGTAATATAGAGAGCAGTATTAACTGAACTAGAAGTACCAAGTATTCAATTTAAGCAATCTGAAACACTTAAACACACAAGGTTAGCAGTACCATGTACAATACAATATGAGAAAGTAGACAGGAAGGAATCTATACAGAAATGGTACATAAAGCAGATCAAAGGAGGCTTATTCAGTGTTTATCATGCCCACACTTGTGACCAAGAATGTGAATCTACCCACATCAAAAGCTTTGGTGAATAGATCAGCAAATTGGTTACTTGTATGGACTTTCACAACCTGAATTAGCTTCTTTTCATTATAGTCTCTGATAAAATGGTACCTGATTTCTATATGCTTTGTTTTGGAGTGCTTGACTGGATTATTAACAATGCTAATAGCATTGTTATTGTCTATGAAGATTGGAGTGTGAAGAAAAGATATACCATAGTCCAGCATTTGATTCTGAATCCAGAGTACTTGTGAACAGCAGGTTGCAACATCTATATACTCTGCTTCTGTTGTAGAGGTGGACACTGTGGTTTGTTTCTTGCACTGCCATGGCACTAGTCTTGCACCCAAAAACTGACATCCCCATGAAGTTGACTTTCTATCCAAATTCGCACCACCCAAGTCACTGTCTGAATAAGCAAGTAAGTCAAATGATGAGTCATGAGGATAACAAAGACCTAATCTAGGTTGGCCTTTGAGATATCTGAATATCCTTTTGACTGCTTGAAAGTGTGACTGCTTAGGCCTTACTTGAAATCTTGCACACATACAAACAGGAAACATGATATCTGGTCTTGAAGCAGTGAGATACATGAGGGATCCAATCATGGATCTATAGTGATGAACATCCACATCCCCCCCTCAAGATCTGCAGTGATATGTTTGTGTGTCTCAATGGGTGTGCTTGCAGGCTTTGAGTCTGAAAATCCAAACGTAGTAAGAATGTCCTGCACATACTTGGATTGGCTTATAAATATCCCATCTTTCTTCTGCTTAACTTGTAGCCGAAGGAAGAAAGTAAGTTCACCCATAGAACTCATCTTGAATCTCTTGTGCATCAATTCTTCAAAATCTCTGCACATTTGATCTTTTGTGGATCCAAAGATAATATCATCCACATAGATTTGCACTATAAGGATGTCCTTCTTCTTCCTTTGAATGAGCAGAGTCTTGTCTATGATTCCTCTTTGAAAACCATTTTCCAAGAGATAGGTAGACAAAGTGTCATACCATTCCCTTGGTGTTTGATGTAGCCCATAGAGTGCCTTCTTCAATTTGTATACTCTTTCAGGATAATTTGGATTCTCAAACCCTGGAGGCTGACAGACATACACTTCTTCTTCAATTCTCCCATACAGGAAAACACTGTTTACATCCATCTGGTAGACCCTGAACTTCATGAAAGAAGCATAGGCTAAAAATAGCCTGATTGCCTCAATCCTGGCCACTGGTGCAAATACCTCTTCATAACCAATTCCCTCTTCTTGAGTATACCCTTGTGCCACTAATCTGGCCTTGTTCTTTATTACTATTCCTCTCTCATCTTTCTTGTTCCTGAAGATCCATTTAGTGCCTATAGCTCTGTGTCCTTTTGAAAGGTCAACCAAATCCCATACATCCTGCAACACAAACTGCAGTAGCTCCTCTTGCATTGCTTCTATCCAGCTTGGATCCTTCATTGCATCATATGCCTTTTTGGGTTCAACCTGTGATAGAAAGCAAGAAAGTAAACCTGATTGTATATCTTTCAATCCTCCCAACTTATTTTGATTCCTTGTGATTATAGGTGAATTGATGTCACCAATCACCAATTGAGGAGGATGATTTTTCTGAACTCTTGTTTAATGAACAACCTCTTCATTAATGTCTGCTTCCAGATTAGAGTCATTCTTTTCAGGAGTCCTGCCACCAAAAACTGAAGAGTTATCATCATCTGTATCATCTTCTTCTAAACATGGCATCTTAAGACCTTTGATTCCTGAATCTGAGGGTTGATCTTCCTTTTCATCTCTTTCCTCTTCATTCTGAGCTGGTTCAGTGTCCTTTGAATCTGAAGTATCTTTCTTATCTTGCTCACATAATTCAACAGGATCAGTAGTAGGTGTTGGGAACAACACAAACTCTTGTCTTTGTACTTATACCTTTTATGTCCCTGTTCCTGCATTATGCTCATTACTGAAACCCAAAGAATTAGACAGTGAATCAATGTCAAATAGCCAATCAGGACCTGAACCAATTTGATTTTGTGTGTTCTCATTGCATTTGACATTGTCACTTTCCTCAATTATCCTAGAAGAGGTGTTGAAAACTCTGTAGGCCTTACTTTAAGATGAATATCCAACAAGAAACCCATCCTCAGCTTTGCTATCAAACTTGCCTAGGTGAGTTTTGGTATTGAGAATTGTGCAAGGACACCGAAATGGTTTGAAAAATCCAATAAAAGGTTTCTTCTTTTTAAAAAGCTCATAAGGTGTCTTGTCTTGGGATTTCACTACTAGAACTCTGTTTTGAACATAGCAGGCAGTATTAACTGCTTTTGCCCAAAAAGTAATTGGAAGTTTTGAATCTGCCAACAGAGATCTAGCAGCTTCTATCAGAGTCCTATTTCTCCTTTCAGCAACACCATTCTGTTGAGGAGTCCTAGGAGCACTGTATTGTCTCTCAATGCCTTTTTCCTCACATAAGCTGTTTAGGTCATTGTTTTTAAATTCAGTTCCATTATCAGACCTGATGACTTTAACTCTTAGATTTGTTTGGTTTTCAACTCTAAGAACAAATGATTTGATCAGTCCACTTGTCTCATCCTTAGTCCTCAGAAAATAGATCCAAGTGAATCTAGAGAAATCATCAACAATAACCAAGCAGTAGGATTTCTTACCAATACTCATCACATTTGTAGGACCAAACAGATCCATATGCAGTAAATTAAGAGGTGAAGAGATTGTATTTATCTTTTTGGACTTATGAGAAGTTTTGTGCTATTTGCCTTTAACACAATGATCATCACATGAAAATACCTTTTGTGGCAAACCTCTTACAAGGTTGTTTTTCACAAGTTTATTCATTGTTTTAAAGTTCATGTGACACATCCTTTTGTGCCAAAGAGATGATTCATCCAATGAAGCTTTTGAAAATAAACAATTTAAAGATGAATCAGAAGTTACACTCTCCAAGTCTAAGCAATAAACATTGTCCTTTCTAGGAGTTCTAAGTAGTATCATATTTTCATCAACTACCTTGAACCCTGGAGCAAGGATAATACATTCAATATCATTGAAAAATATGCTATGTTTCTTGTCACAGACCTGTGATACACTTAACAGGTTGTATCTCAATTGCTCAACATAGTATACATCCTCAAAGGTCATCTTACCTTTTGACACATTACCTTTTACACTTATCTTTCCACCTGCTGGATTATCACCAAAAGCAACATGTCCTTTATCAATTCTTTTGAAGTTTTGAAGGCAGGCCATGTTACCTGTCATGTGCCTGGAACAACCACTATCAACATGCCAAATGCTCCTTCCCTTGAGCTGTTGGTTGCCCTGCACATATAATAAAGCAGTTAGTTTTTAATAGGAACCCAAGCCAAAGTGGTCTTGGGTTTCCCATTCTCATCAACATATTCATATTTAGACTTGATGAGATTATCAAACTGAGGAACCTTATTGCTTGAATACTTTGTCAGAAAAAAGGGCCTGTCACTGGAAGCAGTACTAACTTGATTGGCAGTACTAACTTTGTTAGCAGTACTAACATCATTAGCAGTACTAATTGGGTTAGCAGTACTAATTTTGTTAGCAGTACTAACTGGGTTAGCAGTAGTATTGCTTGCAGCAGCACTATTTCTGTCAGCAGTACTATTTGAAGTAGCAGTACTAACAGATTTCTTTACTTTTGGAACCCAAACCTGGACAAAGTTGTTTGCTTTCTTTTTCTTCAACTTACTCCTTGGCTTATTTGGAGTATTTTTCTTTGAATTAGCAAACTTATTCTGAACATGAGATTTTATAGGTGCTCTTCTCACATTCTCAGCCATATGATTCCTTATTTGCTTCCTATATCCAACAGGATTTTGTATATTTCTTTGAAAAGTGATCATTTGGTTAATAGGATTGAAATAACAGTGTTTGGATAGATGATTTAACTTGCCACAGATAAAACAAGGCTTTGGTCTGTTAATTTTTCTCAGATCAATTCCTTGTTTTAAAGCCCACTGATTATTTTTGTTTCTTTGATTTCCCCTTGTTTTATCATGTTGTTGGGGCTGATTCTGTTTACAAGTACAGAGATTAACAACAGTGGTTTGCATGTAATGGACTCCCTGTACCTTTCCCTTCCCTCTCTTAGAACTTTCAGCCTTCTCACTCTTTACAAAAGGTTTACCCCCCCTTTCATTAGTAAGAATATGATTTCTAAAGGGATTTCTTTAAGGTCATGCTTATTCTTACCCTTAGTGGTCTCTTCTTCAGCCTCTTCCTCAATCACTACACTGTCAAGAGGATCTACATCTGTGGCCCCTGCAGGTAAGTCTATTTTCTCTTGTCTTTCTAAGAGGTTTAAAGTGGGGGGGGGATATAGTTATTGTTATAGGGTGGAGGGGTACTGTTGTATCCTAAACCTCTTTTCAGGTCGTCATAGACTTGGGATTTTAGAAGTGAGTCCATTGCTTTAGAGGCATTGGAAAACTTCTCAATGTCCAACTTGGCTTTCTCAAAATCACTCCTTATCTTCTCACATTCTTCTTCAGACTTTTTAAGCTTAATTTCTAACTGATTCTTTTCCCACTTCCAGTAGTTAGTATCATATGTGTGTTGAAGTTCATTGGCTTTGTATGCCTTAATATGTTCTTCCAAATTCTCAACAATCACAAGATACTCTCTTCTATCTTTTTCTAACCTTTTTAGGTCATCACACATGCTTTGATTGTGATCCCTGTACTTTTTAACAGTTTCTATGCAAGATTTTGAGCAAAGGTTAGATTTTACCTCTGTGGGAATATCAGTGCTTGCTGACTCCGAAACTTTAGCCATTAAAGCTTGATTCTGAACTGCTTCTTTTGCTTGGTCACTCCAATCAAATCCCATTCCTTCTTAGGAAATAAGAGCTTGAGAAGAGTTCCTGTTGTTGAAGCTCGTGGACTGTGATGGTTGATGGTTTCTAGTATGCTGTCGAGGCATTCCACTTCTGCATTCTCTTGCAAAGTGCCCCAGCTTGTGACACTTGTAACATTCAACCTTGGATTTATCAAATCCAACCCCATCTTCTCTTTTCTGAGCAAAGTTGTTCCTTCCAGTCCTTTTGATGAATCATTTTACCCTCATTGTGAGGATAGCCATCTGCCACTTGATATCCATCTCTTCCAGATCATCAACATTTATCTGTTCTAAGTCATCATTAATTAGAGTGGAATTAGCATGACTGGCTAGAAAAGCTTCTAAAACCGAGTCATTAGATTCATCTTGCTTTGATCCATAGGCAGCACTAACTGATTCTGTATTAGCAGCAGAATCAGTAGAGGATGATAAAAGAGCAGCATTGTATGAGTATCCAGAGGGCCTCTTCTTTGCTTCTACCTCTGCTTCAAACACCCTAAGGTCATTATAGAGGTCATCCAGTTCCTTGTCCTCCAGTTGGTCATTTTGTCTGAAGGAGACAGTGCACATAGTCCATTCATCACCAAGAGATCTTAGAAATTTTCTGTTGACATCATCTTGATCTATCTGGACACCAACAGTAGCCAATTCATCAATTAACTTATTAAATCTATCAAAAGTTTGAGTCATGGACTCATTCTTTGTAGACATGAAGTTTTCATATTGCTACTTCAGGATGGCCTTCTGATTTCTCTTGGTACTTTTGGTACCAGAAAATCTTTTCTCCAATGCATTTCATAGAATTTGTGCATCCGTGCAGTTGCAGAACTGGTGTTGGTACTCATTAGGTATAGCTAAGAGCAGAGTGCTCAAGGCTTTCATCTCTGTCTGCCTCATCTTTCTTTCTCCATCAGTCTTTGGTGGAGGTCTCTTGCCATCTGCATCCATCTTTCCTCCATCAGAGGGACCATTCTCAATGATATCCCACATTGAGAAGTCTGTGAGAAGAATATATTGCTTGATTCTGATCTTCCACATGTCAAACTCATTGGGTTTGAGCATGGGAACCTTTGATACCAAAACGTTGTCGCTTGAACTGTCCATGATTATAGGTTTCTGAGTTTTCTCGCTCTGATACCACTTGTCAAGATCGAAAATTTCTAATGAAGAATTTAATTAACACACTCAGAAACAATGTTAAAGAAGTTGCGGAAAAACACTTTAACACTCAATCAATGAAACAGTACTTGAATGCAAATCACAAGTTATATTGATTAACTTAATGATTACAAACTCAACCTCAATCTGTTGAACAGGCTCAACAGATGTTCTAAACTTCTCTAAAGAAAGGATTACAATGAATCTTGAGGTTAATTCTCACTAAAACGTATATCGAAACTCTATCAAAAGTCTATATTAAACTATGCCTTCTATATAGTATATATAGAAGACAGATTACAAGATAATTATAAAAGAAAAATTAATCTTTATGATCCAGTCCATAATTATCTTCAAATCTGCTTGACTTTCTCATCATTCCATCATTATCTTCTCAGCAGCTTTAATCTTCATAAGCAATATTAATTCTCCCAGCAGCATTAACCATATCATGCTAACAGTATTAACTTGTCTAGCAGTAGTAAGTCCAAGCAGTACTAACTCTCCAAGTAGTACTAACTATTCAAGTAGCAGCACTAACTCTTCAAGCAGTATTAATTCTACTAGCAGTAGTAATATTTCATATTGCAGTAGTAATACCTTTCAAGTAGCAGCAACATTCATCCTTAGCACATTCAGACCCAACAGTATACGGTAACAGTTTTATGGACATAAAAAACGTTACCTATCTTGTCGTCACTTTTGATACACTTTTGGTTACGTTTAAAAAATGTTACCAAATCACATAAATAACCGTTGCCATAGGCTAAAACCGTCACTTTAGGTGTATAAATAAATTTGTTTTTTTCCTAAAAATGTTACCATAGCATGACATAATGTGACCTTTTTTTAGAACCGTCACCGTAGCATGACATAAGGTGATGTTTATTTGTCAAAACTATCATTGTAGGATTACGTACAGTGACGTTTATGTGTCAAAAGCGTCACTATAGCATTAAGTACGACGACGTTTGTTCTTCAAAACCATCACTATATCATGATGTACGAAGACATTTATTTTTCCAAACCGCCACCCTAAGATGAGTACTGTAATGTTTGTTTTTCAAAAGCATCACCGTAGGACGACATACGGTGACGTTTATTTTCCACACCATCACCATAGCACGACATACAGTGACGTTTATTTTTCAAAACCGTCATCATAGCATGACATACTGTGATGTTTAGTTTTCAAAACCGACACCCTAAAACGACATATCTTGACGTTTATTTTTCAGAATCATCACCGTAATACGTTATATGGTGACGTTTATTTTTCATAATCATCACTATAACATGCTATATGGTGACGTTTATTTTTTAAAACCGTCATCATAGCATAACATACGATTACGTTTATTATTAAATATTGTCACCGAAGTATAATGTACCATGACGTTTATTATTCAAAATCGTAATCGAAATATAATTTACCATGACATTATTATTCAAAACCGTCACAATAGCATGACTTACGATAATGTTTATTTTCAAAACCGTTACCATAACATGACTTACGGTGACATTTATTTTTCAAAATCATCATCGTATCATAACGTACGACAACATTTATTTTTCAAAATCGTAACCCTAACATGACGTATAGTGACATTCATTTTTCAAAACCGTCGCTCTATAACATGACGTGCGGTAACATTTATTATGCAAAACCGTCGCTGTAGCATGCCGTATAATGAAGTTTATTATTGAAAACCACCACCATAACATTACATATTGTGACATTTATTATTCAAAACAGTCACTATAACAAATGTACAATGACGATTATTTTTCAAAAACGTTACTGTATCATGACATACGGTGACGTTTATTATTCAAAATTATCACTATAGAATGACATTGTGACATTAAATTATCAAAACCATTGCCTCTAGTCATCTTTTATTGATGGTTTTTATCATTTATATAATGATGACATGAGAATGAATTTAAAAATTCAATATGAATCAAATGATTAACATTGCATATAAGAAATTTAAAGTACTAATATACATTATATGAATAATGTATGAAAATACCAATAACAAAAGTTATAAATATCATAAACAACTTTTTCTTATCTAAGTTATACTCCTTGTTTACTTCGATCTCTTCGCCATCCCGCTGATCAGTGTATAACTGTTGTTTCGGTTCTTATGTTTATACTTCTCGTCATTAAGATTAGAAATCATTTGTGGTACCTACAACAAGATAAATCCAAATAAATATAACTAGAGGCACACCATAATAAACAATACAAAAAAATCCACTACCACTAATAAACAATACAAAAAAATCTTCGCTAGATAAAACTAGAGGTACACCATAATCATCATACTCTTGGAACAAATCATCAAGAAGTATGGAATCAAAACCAAATGAAAAGAGAAAGAAATATCACCCAGAAAACAGCAGACTGTCGAACAGCAAAATGGTGACCTCCAGATCTCCAAAACCGATCTCCAGAATGTAGATAGAGATGTCATGAAGCTACTGTCCAAAAATCACGACGATCCGACGGTTCAAACTCTATAAATAGGCAAGACGGCACGGCTGTGCTTTGCTGAAAATTGTAGACGGAAATTCTCTCTTTTCTCTCACTTTTGTATTTGATGGACTTTCTTTTCTTTTGTTGTATAACCCTAGGATACAAGGCAATATATAGCTTGTATCGGGTCACTCTTGTTGGGCTATTTTAACTATTCCTAATGGGCCAGAAATAATTAGAACATAAAACCCAACACCATGGATGACTGCGTGCAATCATGGACTAAACGCTGCAATCATGGAAACAAGTTTTTTAATAACAATGTTGGATTAAAGTTTTTGTTTAAATTTTATTTAAAATATTAAATAGTTCAAACTTTAAGATTTTTAAAATCTAATATTTTTGTGAATTTTAAATAGTAGATATATTATTATAAATAATAAAAAAAACTAATTAGGATCTATTAAAGCCTGATTAGTTTCATTAAAATCTGATTGTATCCATTACAACCCTATTGGACCATTTGGATCTATTAAAGCCAAATGGGTGCATTAAAGCCTAACTGGATCCATTAAAACCGAATTGATCCATTAAAACCCAAGTGGATCCATTAAAACTCAATCGATCCATTAAAGCCCGATTAGTTTCATTAAAATCTGGTTGGATCCATTAAAGCCCTATTGGATCACTTGGATCTATTAAAGCCAAATGGATGCATTAAAGGCTAATTGGATTCATTATAATCCAAATGGATCCATTAAAGCCCCAATTGGATCCATTAAAACGCAATCGATCCATTAAAGCCTAAATGGATCCACTAAAACCCAAGTGGATCCATTAAAACCCAATCGACCCATTAAAGCCCGATTGGATCCATTAAAGCCCGATTAGTTTCATTAAAATCTGATTGGATCCATTAAAGCCCTATTGGATCTATTAAAGCCAAATGGATGCATTAAAGGCCAATTGGATCTGTTATAATCCAAATAAATCCATTAAAGCCCCAATTGGATCAATTAAAACCCAATTGATCCATTAAAGCCGAAGTGGATTCACTAAAACCCAAGTGGATCAATTAAAACCCAATCGATCCATTAAAGCCCCGATTGGATTCATTAAAGCCAAATGGTCCATTAAAGCCCCAATTGGATTAATTAAAACCTAATTGATCTATTAAAGCCCAAGTGGATCCATTAAAAACCAAGTGGATCCATTAAAACCCAATCGACCCATTAAAGCCCAAGTGGATCCTTTAAAACCCAAGTGGATCCATTAAAACCCAATCGATCCATTATAGCCCGATTCGATCTATCAAAGACCAATTAGTTCCATTAAAGCCTGATTGGATCTATAAAACCTTATTGGATCATTTGGATCTATTAAAGCCAAATATGTGCATTAAAGCCCAATTGGATCCATTAAAGTCCAAATGGATCCATTAAAGCCCCAATTGGATCCATTAAAACCCAATCGATCCATTAAAGCCTGATTGGATCCACTAAAGCCCAATCGGTACTTTAAAGTCCAAGTGGATCAATTGAAGCCCAAATGGATCATTTGAAGCCCAAATGGGTCCATTAAAACCCAATCGATCCATTAAAGCTCGATTAGATCCATTAAAGCCCGATTAGATTCATTAAACCCCAAGTGGCTCAATTGAAACCCAAATGGGTCCATTAAAGCTCAATCGATCCATTAAAGACGAAATGAATCCATTGAAGCCAAAATGGGTCCATTAAAGTTCAAGTAGATTCATTAAAACCCAAGTATTTATTATTTTTATTTTGATTTCTCATAAGAACCCAGACTTATATATATATATACACATAATATTTATTAAAATTAAATACTCTCATATTATCTATAATATATTATAAAGTACGGATAAAAAACTCTTAAAAATAACTGTTAAAACTTAAAATCTTTTTCTATTTAATCCTTATATCTAACAAGTTTAACTTCCCTAAAAGCACTCATTACTTCAACTACCCTAAAATGACTCCCTACATAATTAAATACATGATAAAAATCAAATTTTAAATATGAAAAATCTAAAATATAATTAAAAAAATCTAACAGAATATTTAATACAAAAAATAAAATGAAACATTAAAATTGTGATGTATCTCGCTGCATTGCGCGAGTACGCTTCTAGTAATAATATAAAAATACGATAACAAGACAATGACCCAAGTTCTTAAATACATACCAAGGTTATTATAAGAATTTTTGATTGAAAAAAAAACTTTTATCGTTATCGTATATTCAAACACGTCCTCTCTAACAACTTAGAGGAGTCAATCATTATGGATGCACCATGTTTTAGGTCTTTGCAATTTCACTAGATAATTTGAAAGTTCATAATTTTTATACGAATGGAAATTTTAGTGGATTTTGAATAATTTGTTAAACTTTTAAGAGAATTACATACTTTTTGTACATAAACATAGATATACCCATCTATATTCATTAAACATATATATATATATACATATATACATATCATAAACACTTTTAATATATAAAATATATTTTTATTTTTATCATAATAAATTGTTGAAACATAAAAAATATAAATATAAATACAAATACAAATACAAATACAAATGTAATAAATTATTATATAATTTTCTTACAAATATATTTTAAAATATTGTCCAAAAATATACAAAATATTTGATTTATATATATGTTATGTTGTGTTAAAATAAATAAATTAAATACGTGTGATTTATGGTTTAGAATAAAGTAATAACTAAATTTAAAAAAGGATATTTCTAAACACATAAATGTAAAAAATGATATTTCTTATAACTTATTATGTTTAACATGATATACGGTGACGTTTATCAATCAAAACCGTCGTTGTATCTTTCCACACTCTCACCCTAGTGCCTAGTATGACAAATTGTGACGTTTATTTTTCAAAACCTTCACAGTAATATGACATATAGTGATGTTTAGTATTCAAAGTTGTCATTTGAGCATAACATATAGTGGCGTTTATTATTCACAAGCATCATTATAATCTAACATATAGTGACATAAATTTATCAAAACCATCACTACATGTACATTATGATGTACGGTGACATAGCTTTATCAAAATTATCACAATAAATGACATATGCTGAAGTTCATCATTCAAAACTGTCATCGTAACATTACATATTGTGATGTTTTCCATTCAATATTGTTATCGTAACATGACATTCCGTAACATTTAGATGTCAAAACCATCACTGTAAAATGACATAGGGTGACGTTTACTTTTCAAAACCATCACCATTGGATAACATAAGATGACGTTCATTATTTAAAAACATCATTTTAACATGACATACATCGACGTTTATTATTTAAAAACGTCACAATAACATGACACAGGGTGACTCGTTTTTCGTCAAAACCGTCACCCTTGCTTAACGTACGATTACGTTTAGTTTCAAAACCGTCAAATAGTATGATGTGCGGTGACATTTATTTTTCTAAACCGTCACAGTAGCATGACATTAGGTGACGTAAAATTTTCAAAACCATCATTTTAACATCATATGCGGTGACGTTTATTTTTCAAAACCGTCACCATAGCATGAGGTACTGTCAGGATCTGATTCTTAACAAGAATAATAAAACTCAGAAACAATATTAAAGAAGTTGCGGAATAACACTTTAATATTCAAAATATCAATGTAACAGTAAAGAATGAATCACAACTTGTAAACTTTATTGAATGATTAAAGTTACAAGCTTTCAAACAAAACCTCAATC
This sequence comes from Arctium minus, assembly GCA_954870635.1. Taxonomy (NCBI): domain Eukaryota; kingdom Viridiplantae; phylum Streptophyta; class Magnoliopsida; order Asterales; family Asteraceae; genus Arctium; species Arctium minus. The sequence continues at coordinate 48,277,694 of OX941096.1, forward strand.
TTGATGAACAGGCTCACCAAGACGAATTCTACTTCTCTAGAATTAGGATTGTAAACCTTGAGGTTAATTCTCTCTCTAAAACAAAAACTTAGAAATCTCGTATCACATATATCAAACTATTCTATACTATATAAACAAAGATTGAATACAAGATAATTACAAAACATAAAATATCTTCATAATATTCTTCCATAATTATCTTCAACCTTCCACAATTATCTTCAGCCTTGTTCTGCGCGTATCTTGATTATCACATAAGCAGTATTAAGTTGTAGCAGTATTAATCACTCTGAGCAGTACTAATCTTCACCAGCAACACTAACTCTGCTTAGCAGTAGTAACTTCTTCAAGCAGTATTAATCTGGCTCAGCAGTAGTAACTTGTGTCAGAAGTAGTAACCATGTTGTTCTGGCAGTAGTAATCACTTAGACAAATCTTCAGTTCCCAACAATCTCCCCCTAACTTAACTTTTAGAGAAGAGAAGTCAAGTTCTTCAGATGCTCCTAAAACTCCATTTTCATACACCGATATCAGGATTTAGCCCTAAACTTTGATTGATAATTCTCTGGATCAAGTACCTTGACATTTCAGAATTTGGTGCACAACCCAGCTTCTTCTTTAACATAGCATGCAGCTTTAATCTGCTATGGTTGTAAACTCTATCCACCAAGAAGTATTCAAAATGACTTGTATCCACAGCCAGTGCATATACTCCACTTCTTTCATACAGAGTCCAGTTGTGGATGGTTTTGAACACATTTTTGATGACATGCTGAACTTCCTCTGGCTTGAATAACATACACAGATATTCCATCACAAGTTTTGTAACTGGTATCCCTGGAGCTTTCAGCTTGTCAGCATAAAGTTTCATCCCCACTTCAAACATTTCCTCTAAGTCAGATCTGGAGCATACTCTTACTATCTTGGCCCAAGTAGGATATACTTCAAACTTTTCATCCTTCCTTTTCAGCCTGATATATTCCTTACCATCTACTTCCATGGTATCCTAGTGAATAATCTTAGGAGGCTTGACACCAACTGGTTCAGCAGTTATAGGCTCATGTACTTTCTCCATCACAACCATGTACATATTTACATCATAAGTACTTGATGGTTCTTCCTGAAATTGAGCTTTATTTTCTTCAGACTGAGGTGCCCCTTCTTCTTCAGCTACCTTTTGATCAGCTACTTCCTCAACCACTCTAGGTTTCTTAACAAGTTTTCTTCTTGCCATCATTTTAGTTCTTTTCAGAGTCTTCAAACTTTCACCTAGTGTATCTTCTTTCTTTGGAGTTTCTTGATCATCAGGAAAAGGTTTTTCTATTAGAAAGTCATTACTCTCTTTCATTCTCTTTTCCATTTCAACTCTGGCTTTGTCATTCCCTTGAAGCTTTGTCATCTCTGCATCATACAAGCCTTTGATCTGTTCAAATGACATCTTTGAGAGCATCTCCTTTTTAACTCCCACAGCACCTTTGAGAAAAGTGATTATCTTCTTTCTCTCTTGGGTGCCAAGATATGTCTTTGAAGGTTGCCTCTTTTTAGCAGCCATTTTGATCAACACAGGCTTCTTTAGAGTTGCAGCTTTCTTCTGTGCTATCTCTGTTGCCAAGCTCTGTTGATAAACTTCATTAAGATCTGCAGCTAGAGCTTTTGCCATCTCTCTATCTTTCTCCACTTGAACTGATTCTGCTTGCTCAAGTTCTGCTTGAATCTTCTTAGCCAAAGCTTCATCTGACTCAATCAATTTTTGCTTTTTAAGTGGTTGGTCATATTCCACTATCTTGGCTTTGCCTTTATCCTTGCTTACTGCCTTCTTAACACTTTCTTTCTTGATAACCTCGCCCTTTTCTTTGATGACAACTCCTTTGACCTTTGAAGTGACCTTGGGAGTATCATGTTTAGCCTTGATTAGAGTTTCAGCTATCTCAAATTCTTCCAGATTTCTGCTAATGAGGTCAGATAATACCTCTTTAACAATTTCTGCTGCTTCATTTGATTCAACAGTATTAACTGTTTCTGCTGCTTTGCTTGCTTGCTCTGTTACTGCTGCTTCTTCAAACACAAACCCTGTTTCTGTTTGTATATTGAACTCCCCCTCAACTCCATGTATCTCCCTCTCCAAGTTGATCTCAGCTTCTGACTCCTTCTTTTTGGGAGCATCAGTCACTGGATTCCTTCTCTTGAGCACAAACCTTTGTTTCTTCTTCTTTTGGACCACCTTCTGAACCAACTTCTTTAAGCTGCTGATCTCTGCTTGTTGGTTGATGATGACTTTCTTGAGCTCATTTACAACCTGCTTATGAGAATCCAGTTCAGTTGCCATTTTGGACATGGCAGAAATCAATTCATGATAGTCATATTTATCCTCACCTTCTCCAGGAGTGTTAACCCCTTTTCATTATAGTCAAAACTAGCAGTATTAACCACTAGCAGTATTAACTAACTAGCAGTATTAACTCCTAGCAGTATTAACTACTAGCAGTAGTAATAGTGAATATGCAGTAGTAACTTTGCACTGGCAGTAGTAAAACTGCACTGGAAGCATTAACTATACTTACACTGTTGAAGCTTGTGTTAGTCTGAGCAGAGCAATAAACTTCCTGAGAAAGATGATTAGTAACACCAAACAAAATAAACAAATAACAGGTATACAAACACTTTTTAAACAAGAGATCATTCAGAGTTGATCATGCCCACACTTGTGACCAAGAAAGTGAATCTACCCACATCAAAAGCTTTAGTGAATAGATAAGCAAACTGGTTATCAGTATGAACTTTAGCAACTTGAATAAGCTTCTTTTCATTGCAGTCTCTAATAAAGTGATACCTGATTTCAATATGCTTTGTTTTGGAGTGCTTGACTGGATTGTTAACAATGCTAATAACACTGCTATTGTCAATGAAGATTGGAGTGTGAAGAAAGGTTACCCCACAGTCCAACATTTGATTCTGAATCCATAGAACCTGTGAACAGCAACTTGCAGCAGCAATGTACTCAGCTTCTGTTGTGGATAAGGACACTGTGGTTTGCTTCTTCCACTGCCAAGATACTAGTCTTGCACCCAAAAGTTGACATCCCCCTGAAGTAGACTTTCTATCCATATTAGCACCTCCCAAGTCACTGTCTGAATATGCAATCAAGTCAAAAGAAGATTCATAAGGATACCAAAGACCTAATCTAGGTTGCCCTCTTAAGTATCTGAAAATCCTCTTAACGGCTTGAAGATGTGACTGATTTGGCTTGACTTGGAATCTGGCAGACACACATACTGGAAACATGATATCTGGTCTTGAGGATGTGAGATACATGAGAGATCCAATCATTGATCTATAAATATGGACATCAACATCCTCCCCCTCAAGATCAGTAGTGATCTGTTTGTGTGTTTCCATTGGTGTGCTTGCTGGCTTTGAGTCTGATAGATCATACTTATCTAGGATGTCTTTCACATACTTTGATTGACTTATGAAAATTCCATCTTTCTCCTGTTTCACTTGAAGCCCAAGGAAGAAAGTAAATTCACCCATTGAACTCATTTTGAAGCTCTTGTGCATCAACTCTTCAAAGTCTCTACACATCTGATCTTTTGTGGATCCAAAGATGATGTCATCCACATAGATCTGAACAAGTAGGATGTCCTTCTTACATCTTCTAATGAAAAGGGTCTTGTCAATTATTCCTCTTTCAAACCCATTTTCCAAGAGATAGGTAGACAGAGTATCATACCATGCTCTTGGAGCTTGATGTAGACCATAGAGAGCTTTCTTCAGTTTGTATACTCTGTCAGGATATGATGGATTCTCAAATCCAGAGGGCTGAAAGACATATACTTCCTCATCAATTTTTCCATACAGAAAGGCACTCTTCACATCCATCTGGTATACCTTGAACTTCATAAATGAAGCATAGGCTAGAAACAACCTAATTGCCTCTACCCTTGCAATTGGAGCAAAAACTTCCTCATAGTCTATTCCTTCTTCCTGAGTGTACCCTTGTGCCACTAGCCTTGCTTTGTTCCTTATTACTATTTCTCTCTCATCCTTTTTATTTCTGAAAATCCACTTGGTGCCAATTGCTTTATGACCTTTTGGAAGGTCCACCAAATCCCAAACATCTTGCAATTTGAACTGTAGCAACTCTTCTTGCATTACTTCTATCCAACTTGAATCTTTTATTGCTTCATAAGCCTTCTTAGGCTCAATCTGGGATAGAAAGCAAGAGAGTACTGTATGCTGCTGATCCTGCAACTCTTGAAGTCTGCTTTGATTCCTAGTCATCATAGGAGAAGTTATGTCTCCTATTACCAGCTAAGGAGGATGATTTTTCTGAGTTCTTTTCTGAAGACTAGGTTCTTCATTCATTCCCACATCTAAATTGGAATCATTTAAGTCAGCTGATGGAAACTCATCAGCTGCTTCTGACTCTTCATGCTCTAAATTCTCATCATCTCTTCTTTCTTCTTCACTCTGACTTGATTCAGTAACAGTCTCCCTTTCACAAATTTCAACAGGGGTCATTGTAGGTATAGGAATGATCACAGACTGAGGAATAATATTTTGTACTTGTTCATCCCCTGATCCTCTACTTCCTGATCCTGCATGATTATCATTACTGAAACCCAAAGAGTTAGTTAGTGAATCAATGTCAAATAACCACTGAGGACCTGAACCAATAGGATTTGGTGTGTTCTCATTGCATTTGACATTGTCACTTTCCTCAATTATTCTAGAAGAAGAATTAAATACTCTGTAGGCCTTACTCTGAGATGAGTAACCAACAAGAAAACCATCATCTGCTTTGCTATCAAACTTTCCTAAGTGAGTTTTGGTATTGAGAATGGTACAAGGGCACCCAAAAGGTTTGAAAAATCCAATAAATGATTTTCTTTTATTTAAAAGCTCATATGGTGTCTTGTTTTTAGGCTTGACTACTAGAACTCTGTTTTGGACATAGCAGGCAGTATTAATTGCTTCAGCCCAGAAAGTAATTGGAAGTTTTGAATCAGCTAACAGAGATCTATCAGCTTCAATCAGTGTCCTATTCCTTCTCTCAGCAACACCATTTTGTTGTGGAGTCCTAGGAGCACTGTATTTCCTCTCAATTCCTTTTTCCTCACAAAAGGTGTTTAGATCAAGATTTTTAAATTCAGTACCATTATCTGACCTAATGACTTTTACCTTTTGATTTGTTTGGTTTTCAATTCTTAGAATAAAGGATTTGACCAGTCCACTTGTCTCATCCTTAGTCCTTAGAAAATATACCCAAGTAAATCTAGAGTAATCATCAACAATAACTAAGCAGTATGATTTCTTACCTATACTCATGACATTTGTAGGACCAAACAGATCCATATGCAACAACTGAAGAGAAGAAGAAATTGTGTTCAATTCTTTGGATCAAACAGTTTAGGGATGAATCATTTGAAACATTTTCCATGTCCAAACAATAGACATTATCCTTTCTAGGAGTTCTTAGTAGTATCATCTTTTCATCAACTACCTTGAATCCAGGAGCAAGGATAATGCATTCTGAATCAGTGAATAATATACTATGCTTTTTGTCACAAACCTGTGATACACTTAACAGGTTGTATCTTAACTGTTCAACATAGAAAACATCTTCAAAGGTTATCTTACCTTTTGTTACATCTCCCTTACCACTAATCTTACCTCCATCTGGAGTATTACCAAAGGCAACATGCCCTCTATCAATTTTTTTGAAATTCTTGAGGCAAGCCATGTTCCCTGTCATGTGCCTAGAGCAACCACTATCAACATGCCAAATTCTCTTTCCCTTGAGCTGCTGGTTGCCCTGCACATAAGATGAATCAATTAGTATTGACTGGGAACCCAAACCAAAGTGGTCTTGGGCCTCCCTTTCTCATCAAAGTACTTGCACTCCTTTTTGATGAGATTTTTAAATTCAGAAAACTCTTTACTGGAGTACTTTGTCAAGATGATTGGTCTAGAAGCACAAACACTAGAAGCAGTACTAATTTTAGAAGTACTAACAGAGTTAGCAGCACTAACAGGTTTAGCAGTACTAACCTTGTTAGAAGTACTAACAGAGTTAGCAGTATTAACATTTGAAGAAGTACTAACAATGTTAGTGTTAGAAGTACTAATACTCTCAGCAGCACTAACATTGATAGCAGTAGTATTGCTTCTGGCAGCACTATCTTTGTCAGCAGCACTATTTGTGGTAGCAGTACTAACAAGTTTAGTGCTTTTGGGAACCCACATATTGATACTCTCTTTTACAGTCTTTTTATTCATGTGGCTTTTAGATTTAACATGTTTCTTAGACACATGGTTCCTTTCATTCTTCCTAAAACCAAAGGGTTTTTGCATAGATCTTTGAAAATTTATCCTTTGGTTAATAGGATTAAAATAACAGTGCTTGGCAAGATGATTCAATTTGCCACATATGAAACAAGGTTTTGGTCTGATGATTCTACTCAGATCAACTCCTTGTTTCTGAGCCCACTGATTATTCCAATTTCTTTGATTTCCTCTCCTTTTATCATGTTTTAGGGACTCATATTTATTACCTGCACACTGTTTGCAAGGAACAGGATTCACAACTGTGGTCTGCTTGTAATGAACCTTTTTAGACTTTCCCTCAGTCTTCTCAACACCATTAGATTTGACCCAATCCCTTCCACCACCCTCATTGGTAAGAATGTTATTTTCTAAAGGAATTTCATCACTAACAGTGTTATCCTTACTCTTACCAGCTTCTTTCTCAGTCTTGTCTTTAACAACTACTTCATATAAATGATCTACCTTAGTGGCTCCCTCATGCAAGTCCTTCCTATCCTTAGTCTCCAGCAAGTCTGATTTAGGAGGGATGTAGTTGTTATTGTATGGTGGTGGTGTGGTATTGTAACCAATTCCTGGTTTAAGCTTATCATGGATTTGGACCTTTAGCATAGAATCCATGGCTTTAGAAGCATATGAAAACTTTTCCACATCCAGCTTAACCTTGGCTAGCTCTCCTCTCAACTTTTCATTCTCCTGTTTAGACTTTGACAGTTGGATTTCTAGATCATTTTTCTCCCACTTCCAGTAATTGGTATCATATGTGTGTTGAAGTTCATTGGCTTGGAAACCTTTAATTTGTTCCTCAAACCTTTCAACAATTATCACATAGTCTTTTCTATCCTTTTCTAATCTCTTAAGGTCATCACTCATACTTTGGCTGTGATCCCTGTACCTTTTCACAATGTCTATGCAAGTTTGAGAACAGAGATTAGAAAGTACCTCAGTTGGTAGATCAGATACCTCTGCCATGAGAGCTTGATTTTGAATGGCATCTTCTGCCTGATCACTCCAGTCAAACCCCATTCCTTGTTGAGAAACAAGAGCTTGAGCAGAGTTTCTGTTCTGGTTGAAGCTTCCAGTCTGAGCTTGTTGGTGGTTGTTTTGAGACATTCCACTTCTGCATTCCCTGGCAAAGTGTCCCTTCATGTGACACTTGTAGCACTCTACCTTTGACTTATCAAACCTTGCTCCATCTTCTCTTCTTTGGGAGAAGTTGTTCCTCCCAGTCCTCTTGATGAATTTCTTCACCCTCATGGAAAGCATGGCCATCTGCCATTTAATATCCATCTCTTCCAGATCATCAGGATGAAGCTGTTCCAAGTCATCATTGATTAAAGAAGAGTTACCATGGCTGGAAAGAAAGGCTTCAAACACAGATTCATTGCCTTTTTCTTGATTTACTGCACTGGCAGTATTAACTGATTCAGAGTTAGCAGTAGAATCAGTTGATGCTGATAGGAGTGCAGCATTATGAACATATCCAGTAGGCTTCTTCTTTGATTCCACTTCAGATTCAAACACTCTCAGACCATTGTACAGATCATCCAGTTCTTTTTCTTCCAACATGTCATTCTGTCTGAATGAGACAGTGTACATGGTCCACTCATCTCCAAGAGATCTGAGAAACTTTCGGTTGATATCATCTTGTTCCATATGAACTCCAACAGTAGCCAACTCACCAATTAGCTTATTGAATCTATCAAAAGTTTGAGTCATAGACTCATTCTTTGAAGATGTAAAATTCTCATATTGCTGCTTGAGAATATCCCTTTGATTCCTCTTAGTGCTCTTGGTGCCAGCAAATCTCCTCTCTAAAGCATTCCATAGAATCTGAGCATCAGTGCAGTGGTGAAAGTGATGTTGATACTCATTAGGAAAGGACAAAAGCATGGTGCTTAAGGCTTTCATCTCCAATTGTCTCACTTTCTTCTCAGCATCAGTTTTTGGAGGTGGTCTTCTTCCATCTTGCCCAATTTTACCTTCAGCAGATGGACCATTCTCCACAATGTCCCACATAGAAAAGTCTGTATGGAGGATGTACTGCTTGATCCTAATTTTCCACATGTCAAACTCATTGGGTTTGAGCATGGGAACCTTTGAAACAAGAGTACTGGTTGATTCAACTGTGTTGTCCATGATGAATGAAGGTTTCTGAGAATACTAGGCTCTGATACCACTTGTCAGGATCTGATTCTTAACAAGAATAATAAAACTCAGAAACAATATTAAAGAAGTTGCGGAATAACACTTTAATATTCAAAATATCAATGTATCAATAAAGAATGAATCACAACTTGTAAACTTTATTGAATGATTAAACTTACAAGCTTTCAAACAAAACCTCAATATTGATGAACAGGATCACCAAGACGAATTCTACTTCTCTAGAATTAGGATTGTAAACCTTGAGGTTAATTCTCTCTCTAAAACAAAAACTTAGAAATCTCGTATCACATCTATCAAACTATTCTATACTATATAAACAAAGATTGAAAACAAGATAATTACAAAACATAAAATATCTTCATAATATTCTTCCATAATTATCTTCAACCTTCCACAATTATCTTCAACCTTGTTCTATGCGTATCTTGATTATCACATAAACAGTATTAAGTTGTAGCAGTATTAATCACTCTGAGCAGTACTAATCTTTACCAGCAACACTAACTCTGCTTAGCAGTAGTAACTTCTTCAAGCAGTATTAATCTGGCTCAGCAGTAGTAACTTGTCTCAGAAGTAGTAACCATGTTGTTCTGCCAGTAGTAATCACTTAGACAAATCTTCAGTTCCCAACAGGTACCTTGACGTTTATCTTTTATAATTGTCATTGTAACATGACGTACGATGACATTTATTGTTAAAACCGTCACTGTAGGATGACGTACACTGATGTTTATTATTTAAAATTATCACCATGACATTACATATGGTCACGCTTTTTATACAAAGTCGTCATCGTAGCATGACTTACGTGGACGTTAATTATTTTAACCGTCACTATAGCATGATATATAATGACATTTATTATACAAAACCTTCATCATTGTGACATGTTGTTTTTTAAAACGGTCACCATAACATAACATACGGTGACATTTACTTTTCAAAATCGTTACCGTAGATTGACATATCGTAACGAACTCAAATCCGTCATCATAACATGACATATGGTGACATAATTATTAGAAACCGTCAATATAGTTTGAGCTATTGTGATGTAAATGTTTTAATGCCGTTACCAAAGCATGACATATAGTGATGCAATTTTTTCAGAAACCATTGGCATACACTAACTTTTGGTGTCAAGATCGAAATTCTAAACAAGAATTTAATTAAACACTCAGAAGCTATGTTAAAGAAGTTTGCGGAATAACACTTTAACAGTAAATTAATGAAACAGTATATGGATCAAATCACAAGTTATATTGAATTAACTTAATGATTACAACCACAGCCTCAATCTGTTGAACAGGCTCAACAGAAGTTCAATACTTCTCTAAAGAAAGGATTTCTAAGAATCTTGAGGCTAATTCTCTCTAGAACAAAAATTACGTATGCTAAATTACTTTTTCTATGTATTAAACTCTAAGTCTTCTAGACTATATATACAAAAACAGATTACAAGATAATTACAAAAATAATATTGATCTTCAGCATCCAGTCCATAATTATCTTCAATCTCCTTGACTTTCGCTTTCAGCAATCAATCCGTCTTTATCATCATAAGCAACATTAATCTTCATATCCATAGCAGTACTAACCATGCTTGCAGTAGTAATTCTTCAAGCAGTACTAACTACTAGCAGTATTAACTTTCTAGCAGTATTAATACCCCTATCAGTAGTAATCCTACAAGCAGTAGTAATACCTTTGAATAGCAGTACTAAAGTCTTCGGCAGTATTAATTCTTTCAGCACTTATCAACACTAACTGGACTTACCACATTTTAGACCCAACATTTGGTGATGAAAATTTTGCAAAACCGTTGCCATAAAACTTGGTTACTTTTGGATACGGTTTTCAAATAAGCGTTGTTATACATATATTAGTTTTCAGTAATGTTTTTTTAAACCCGTTATATGACACCCTAAAAATAGGGATAACAAAATCCGGAAAACGGACATGAGGTATACTAAAATTGCCATAGCAAGAGCCTCCCAAAAATGGGGAATGTATAATTGACCTGTTTAATCACAATTTGTAATTTAAACGGACGATAAAATAACAACCAACTAATCTAATTTCTACATCTAGAAAAGGGATTACAAAAGGGTTGTCATCTATAAGCCCAACGGTTCATTCCCAAAAGAAATAGGCGTCCAAGTGCAAAATCCCCAGGCTCTCACCCAAAGCGTCTAAACCTGTTTAGGACCGGCGCCGCTAGAACCTGAGATACACATCGACACCAAACAAGTGTTAGGCCAAAAAGCCTAGTGAGTTGAACAATAATAAGCATGCATGAATAAACATAAATTCTTATCAGCAGTTAAACAGTGTTCAATATATGATGAGTCATCAGGGGAGACCCAAAGCACCAATCAAATCCACCCCAAGAGTCGATATACCTTGATGCCCTTAACAAGGAACACCCCAAGGCCCGACACACCCGAAGACTAGTCCAAAGGAAAATTCCTTGAATGGCAGAGGTCTAGGCACATACCATCACAGTAGCGCCCAAGACTACATCCTCCTTGTGAACTGACTTGGTTCGTCCAACATAATGCATATAGGAGGTCCTTTAGGTGTATTTCAACCCCAATATATTTCCATACCAACTACGGGTATAAATATTACCATCCTATCCTCATGAAGTCCAACAAAAGACCCAAATGACAATGAAGTTCATCATGCATATAAATATGTCACCAAAATGGTATTCCAACTAGAATCATCATAGTACCCATACATACATATTTTAGCATAGTAAAATACCCATGTTATTTACCGATGCAAATAACCCCAAACAATGATACATACGACATAGATTATGGCATCTCACCAATACACACATTTCCAACTCTTTTCATAAGGAAACCCGAATACTTGAATACATAGAGGTAAAGTAACAAATAGATGATAAAGATGTGTATCTAGTTTTAACAAAGGTTTAGTAAACTCACAATCTAGGTTTTGTACCAAAACCTAGAAAAGAAGAAAACCTAGATGTTGAAGATGAGACTTGATGTAGGAGAGGAATGACTTGATGAGGATCTTCAGTAAATGCACTTGGATGGGACTTGATGAGCCAAGAATCACTCCAACAACCCCAAACCCTAGCAATAAATGTGTATGTGTTTGGAATGCCCAAAAATCGCCCAAATGAGAGAGTTCCCGATTTCAAATGAAGAAGTGAGAAGTGAGGCATCAAATTTGGGATAAAAACAGAAGATTGGTCGTCGCGGGCGACATTGCCCGGCGACTTTGCCATGTGGCATTGTCGCGGGCATAGTCGCCAAGTTCCTACACCTCTCGGTACCAAGTCGGCGATTATGACAGGCGAGAATGCCAAGGTCACAATCGCGAGGGTCATTGTCGCCGGGGTCGTACCGCGGGCACCTCCCCCACCGCGACTTTGGCCAAGGGAATTGTCGTCGGCATTGTCGCTGATCACAGTGAGCTTGCTGTTTCGACAGGTTCCTCACATGTCTAAGCTCCCAACTAGTACCAGTATAACCTTAGTTAGAAATAGCGATAAAACAGATATGCTCTACGACAAATTATCATCCAAAGGCTCATATATTCACATAGGCACAATTAATGAATTAAAGGAAACAAATACTTACCTTGAGAATTTCCGGGTGTTACACGTTACGACATAAAGCAACGATTTAGACAAAAACCGTTACTAAAAGGTATTATATGGCAACGGTTTTTAAAAACCGTCACAAGATAAAGCAACGGTTTATCAAAACCGCCCTAAACCGTTACCTTAGGGAACCTTTTATTGACGTTTTTATCTAAAACGTTGCTTTATGTTTCTACTTTTTTTTTGTAATAGTAACATTTCTTTATAAAAACCATTACTAAAACAATTCTCTAACTTTTTTGTGACTTTTTGTAACGGTTTTTTATCAAACCGTTACAAACCTATTTTTCAAAACCGTCACAAAGTCATTTTTGTACTAGTGGTATATAATGCCCAACCTTAGCTGAAACAGTCGATTAAGACTGTTATAGCTCATGGTGCGGGTTATGGAGGGTTAGGCCGCGCCACAAGTCGCTCGGATTGTTGAACCCGCGTAGCCCAATAAGGTCGAAGCCAAACCTCCCGGTGTACTGTTTTCTGCGTAGTTTGGCTCTCATTTGTCACCATTCACTCCAGAGTTGAGATTAGCTTCCCAAAGTAGAATTTCCGGCAATTTCTTCTTAATTTTTACATCTTCTTCTTAACTTGTCTTGACCTGTACTCTGCTTCCAAAACCATTAGATTTACCACTATGTTCCTTGGGATCATACAGTTTCCTCCCGGTTTAATGCATCAATAATGTCCAATTTTGACATTATCAATAACCCCAAACCGAGCGTTGCTTGTCCCCAAGCAAGATAGTGATAAACTACAACCAAAAGAAAAGAAATTCGCATAACAAAACTTTTCGGTGATAACAGCGTTGCTACAATAGATCATTCAAACGGTGGCCGACAAAATTAGGAAACTTAATTGTGCAGTTTAAAGTGTTAACTTTCATTGAGGACTGAACTGCAGAAGAACACACCACATTGAATTTGACCTAGGTCGAACAAGCTTAGAGAGAATTTCGCCTCGACCCTACCTTGCCGGATTCTCTCAGTACACACGAAGTTAGGCTTCACACATTTATCCATGCTAGGAGAGTTTAGGTACAAAAAAAAAATATCAAGTTAGGCATGAACAACATTATGAAAGACGCACAAATGTAAGCGACGTGATCTCGAAAGGACTTAACTAGCAAGACTAGGTACAATCGGGTACTCTGCTTTTCTTCCTTCAATCCTTTCCAAATGTAAATACCTTACTCAACTGATGTGGACCGAATACAGTTTAGAATCAGATTTTTTTTTTTAATTCCTCCCCCTTTCTGTTAAGTTTCCCGCCTTCTAACACTATTGTCCACATTATTGAATTTACCCCACCATTTATTTTATTTTTTATTTTTTTATTTTTTTATTTTTTTTATTTTTTTATTTTTTTATTTTTTTAAAACACCTGTTGCTTTTAGGCTTGAAACGAGGTTACTGACATTGGGGTTATTTGAATTTATAGAAAAGTGGACTTAGTGACGAACGTATAAGGCCCTTTCAGAAAGTATTTAGGCTAGAATCTCATGAATTTGATAGTAGAGTTTGAACCGAATTTCCCTAAAGACGTCTTTGCTAACCAAGGCAATGTTATAGCGAGATCATGCTATAACTACGACAAGGATTAGGAGAAGTGTATAAAGAATATGTATTAATCCTCTAGCAATTAATCGTACAATTTGGCTCAAAGTTCTCACAGGTTGGTCTCCACTAATGTCTCTAAGTCATGTAGTCCGTAAGTTGTCCTCTCTGTTATGTTATCTCCTACCGGTTCATGCCTTAATGACTAACATCTAACACTTTTAAGCACAAAATTTTTCAACAAATACGCTCGACCCATAGACTTATAAAGCAAATAACACAATAAGCATGTTAATCACCGACACCAACCCCAAACCAAAATTTCACATTGTCCCCAATGTGATATAATGACTAAGCATATAAATCCAAACACAAACCATCAAAGTTATGCGAATTAGGTTACAGTCATCCAACAATTAAAAAAATAAATGTTCAAGATAGTAAAATGTCTGAGAAATGCCAATGATTACCCAACTTATCAGATCATGGTGCCATACGTCTGGGGAGCCCGCGTACACGGCGGGCTGGTGGACGGTCGGATGGTTTAGTTTCATCATGTGCTGCTCCTCCTTCCAACATCCTTCGAATCTCCCTGAGCTCTTGGTTCATACCTCGGAATCCATCTCTGACCTCTGTTTGGATATTCGTGAATTGCTCACTCAAACGTGTCGCCTACGCCGGAGCATCCGCTAGAAGTTCAACGTGATCAGGATCACAATCAACATCATCAACATCTAAATCATGATGCTTTCAAAATAACTTCTCAATTTCCCAGATTAGGATCCAATCCTACACTTTGATTGATGGTTCTTCTGATCACTATTCTTGCCATTTCTGAACCTTTAGGGCAGACCAACTTTGCTTTCAGCATCCTTTCCAACTTCACTTTGCTATGGTCATACACCTTATCAACCAAGTAGTATTCATGGAAACTTTTGTCAATTGTAATGACATAGACTCCAAATCTTTCAAAGAGCATCCAGTTGTCAATACTTTTAAAACCATTCTCATGATGCACATCTTTGATAATATGTTCAACCTTAACAAGATCAAACATCATGCATAAGTACTCCATGGCCATCTTTATTAGACTCATCCCAGCTCCTTTCAATACTTCACCATGTAAGCTTAACCCAACTTTGTACATTTCTTCTAGATCAGCTCTGGTAGAGCTTCTGATTATCTTTCCCCAAGTTGAATATACTTCATATTTGTCACCCATTCTCTTTATTCTGAAGTATTCTGTTCTTTTATCCAAGAGTGTATCCCAATGAATGATTTCAGAAGCATTCACTGAAATAGGATCAACCTTCAGAGGTTCTTCATCTGTCACTGTCATGTACAAATCAAATTGCTTAGGTTGTCTTGGTTGTGCTGGACTCTTCTCTTGATTTTCAACCTGCTCAGCTTGTTTCTGCTGCTCTACATGAGGTGCAGCAGTGGATTTTGATGATTTGGCTTCCATGCTTTCACTTTCCTTCTCTTTCTCAACTTCCTCAATCCTTGGCCTTTTTACCTGTTTCTTTGAAGCAATAGACTTCATTCTCTTAACAACTTTGATCTTCTGGGCTAATGTTTCTTCTTTCTTGACTTCTATCCTTTCTTTTGTAGGAGTACCTTCTTCACTATCAGGGAAAGGTTTTTGAATATTCAGATCATGTCTTTCTTTCATCTTTCTTTCAAACTCAACCCTCTGACTGAAGTCTCCTTGAAGCTTGGCCATCTCCTTCTTGTACAACTCTTCTATTCTACCAAAAGGCATTTTGGTAAACATCCCTTGAGGGACTCCAATAGACCCTTTCAGGAAGTTTATCATCTTTCTCCTTTCCTATGCAGCCAGAAAGGTCTTAGAAGGCTGTCTTTGTCTTGTCTTTGATGGCTGCCTTTGCCTAGATGCTTTCATGGTAACTTTCTTAGCAGAAAGCTTTAAACTTTTCTGATATTCTTCATTGAGCTTTGTAGCCAAGTCTAATGCAATCTTTCTATCTTTGGCAGTTTGGGTCTCTTCCTCCTTTTCAAGCTCTTCTTGCAACTTCTTAGCTAACTCTTCATCCAGTTCTATTTGTGAGGATTTCTTTGATGGTTTCACAGGTTCAATCACTTTTTCTTTCCCTTTCTTTTTGACCTCTGCCTCACTGATCTTCTTCTTTTTCTGTTTTGAGCCTCCTTCATTGATCACCACTCCCTTAGACTTTTGAGTGGCCTTAGGAGTGTCATTCTTTGCTTTGACCAAAGTTTCAGCAATCTCAATCTCTTCCACATACATACCATTTTCTGCTGCTGCTTGCTTTGTTTTTACTGCTGTAGCTATTTCTACTGCAGGTTCAGTGGTTACTGCTGCCTTTACATTTTCTGCTGCTGACTGAATTTCTGCTGCTTTCACAGTTTCCTTCTCACCCTTCTTTTCAGATTCAGCATCAAACTCCCCCTCAAACTAAGATTCTCTAGCCTCTGAACTCTCCCTCTTTTTGGAAGCATCATGTGCACTTCCTCTTCTCTTTAAGACAAACTGGGTTCTTTTCTTTTTGTGCACTAGTTTCAACACCAGCTTCTTGAGATGGGCTATCTGCTCCTGTTGAGAGATTATCACCTTTTGCATTGCCTTTATCTCTGAATCCTGTCTGAGTACATCCAGGTTGACATTGTCGATTGTTTCCATCAATTCATCATAGTTATATCTGTCCTCACCTCCTTTAGGTGTGTTGACCACCCTTGAAGGATCCTTGGATCTTTTAGTAGAGGTCTTCTGCCTAGCAGAAGCACCTACTACTCCCTTGGTTTCTTGGCACCTGGACCCTTAGATGATTTCTCATCTAAAGTTGTCGTGGGGAAGGTCGTAGAGATGTTCACACTCTCCTGATCCAAACCTGTGTAGAATCAGTAGTGTGAGCCTTACTTCCCACATGCTCTTCCTTCTCCTTAGAGAGCACCTTCTTGGGGTTGGGAGACACCTCTATGGTTTCCCTTTGGATATTCTCTAATGAAGAATGCTCCATTAGAGGGCTTGTAGGCTGTTGGGGTGAAGATACATGAAGGGAAGGAAACTTCTGTACCTTTTTCCTTATATATGTTTTGGTGATGGGGGAAATTGGCTTCACAGTAGGGATCAGAGGAGGATCATTAGAAATGAATGGTGTCGGTAGGTCATCAGTGGGTTGGTCAAATGTGGGCTTTGACCCTGATGCCTCACCATGGGAATGAAACACACCTATCATTGTAGAGAACAATGGAGTGTCTTGTCCAGAAAAGTCCTTACTAGGCCTTTTCATGTTAGAGAACACCTTCCCTTTGGGAGGTTTAGGTACATACACCTCTTGAAAAGACGGTAAATCCATCAATTATTTGTTAAGTACTTATTGTACAAACCTTGGATACATATAAAATCTCTTTGTTTTGGTTTTGGTATCCAGGTTTGACAGTAAATCATTTAAAATCATTTGTGAAAAATTAAACTTTCTGGAGGTTGCTAAGCAGACCAGAGCATAAGCTATGGTACTGCTGAACTCACTCCATCCAGTTGTTTTGCAGGAAATACAATGCTGAAGGGTATGAACAAAAAATCTCCACTGAGGTGAAAATTTGCTCTTGAAGAACTTAAAGACCTCAGTGGGACCTTCATACCCCATTCGACCAATTTCAAGAAATAGGACTTCCTTTGGGAGAAAAGATATACCTGTGGCATCATCTAAACATAGATGAGTGCGAATGCAGCCTTCTGTGATTGTGATGGATTTATCACAGACCCTAGATTGGATGACCTGATTGCCATAGATAGTCTGAACGGAGGCATTAGTCCAGAATTGACGCAGATGTTCCACATAGATTGTGGGATTGACTGTGAGTGCATAGGCAATGTGGGATGCTTTCAGGAAATCTACAATTTCTTCAAAACCCACTGCTTGTTTGGGTTTCTGCAGCATTGCGAGTTTATTGTGATCGTCCACAAATTCCAGTCCTGCCATCGTTCTTGGGATCGAAGCAATACTAGGGTTTATGCACTGGAAAGCAAGAATTCGAGAGAGAGAGAGAGAGAGAGAGAGAGAGAGAGAAAGAACACTCGTAGGAAATTCAAAGATCCGTTTTGATTTTGGCGGTCAGAGAGGGTATTTATAGGTGGAGGGTTTCAGTTAGAAGCATTACTAAGTACCCTAGCAGCATTAACAAGCCCACAGTACTAACCCATATAAGCAGTAGTAACACATACCAACAACATTAACACAGACTAGCAGTATTAACACAGACTAGTAGTAGTAACACACACCAGCAACATTAACACAAGCTAGCAGTATTAACACTGTCTGGCAGTAGAAATAAGGTAAGCAGTAGTAACTTTTCACTAGCAGTATAAACCACCAAGCAGTATTAACCACACTTAACCATATTTGAACTGTCATTCGGATTAATAGTGAGAGCAGTGTTAACTTAACCAGAGGTACTAAGTTTCTAATCAGTAAGGTAATCTGAACACTTAAACATATATAGTTAGCAGCACCATGCACAATACAATATGAGAAAGTAAGCAGGAAGGAATCTATACAGAAATGGTACATAAAGAAAATCAAAAGAGGCTTATTCAATGTTTATCATGCCTACACTTGTGATCAAGAATGTGAATCTACCCACATCAAAAGCTTTGGTGAATAGATCAGCAAATTGGTTACTTGTGTGTACTTTCAAAACCTGAATTAACTTCTTTCCATTGCAATCTCTAATAAAATGGTACCTGATTTCTATATGCTTGGTTTTAGAGTGCTTGACTGGATTATTAACAATGCTTATAGCACTGTTGTTATCAATGAAGATTGGAGTGTGAAGAAAAGCAACACCATAGTCCAACATCTGATTCTAAATCCATAGCACCTGTGAGCAGCAGCTTGCAGCAGCTATATACTCTGCTTCTGTTGTAGAAGTGGACATTGTGGTTTGATTTTTACACTGCCATGAAACTAGTCTTGCACCCAAAAACTGACATCCTCCTGATGTAGACTTTCTATCCAAGTTTGCACCACCCAAATCACTATCAGAATATGCAAGTAGATCAAATGGTGAGTCATGAGGATACCAAAGACCCAACATAGGTTGTTCTTTGAGATATCTGAAGATCCTCTTGACTGCTTGAAAATGAGATTGCTTAGGTCTTACTTGAAATCTGGCACACACACAGACAACAAACATAATATCTGGCCTTGAAGCTGTTAGATACATGAGGGAACCTGTCATAGATCTATAATGATGAACATCTACATCCTCCCCCTCAAGATCTGCAGTGATCTGTTTGTGTGTTTTCATAGGTGTTCTTGCAGGCTTTGAATATGAAAATCCAAACTTTGTAAGTATATCCTGCACATACTTGGATTGGCTAATGAAGATACCATCTTTCTTCTGTTTAACCTGTAGCCCAAGGAAGAATGTAAGTTCACCCATAGAGCTCATCTTGAATCTTTTGTGCATCAACTCTTCAAACTCCGTGCACATATAATATTTTGTGGATCCAAAGATGATGTCATCCACATAGATTTGCACAAGCAGAATGTCCTTCTTCTTCTTTTTGATGAACAGAGTCTTGTCAATTATTCCCCTTTCAAAACCATTTTCCAAGAGATAGGTAGACAGAGTGTCATACCATGCTCTTGGTGCTTGATGTAGCCCATAGAGTGCCTTCTTTAGTTTGTATACTTTATCAGGAAATGTAGGATTCTCAAACCCTGGAGGCTGACAAACATACAGTTCTTCATCAATTTTCCCATATAGAAATGCACTCTTGACATCCATCTGAAATACTCTGAACTGCATGAAAGAAGCATAGGCTAGAAACATCCTAATTGCCTCAATTCTGGCTACTGGTGCAAATACTACTTCATAATCTATCCCCTCTTCTTGTGTATACCCTTGTGCCACAAGCCTGGCCTTATTCTTTATCACAATTCCTCTCTCATCTTTCTTATTCCTGAAAACCCATTTAGTACCAATTGCCCTTTGTCCTTGTGGAAGATCAACCAGATCCCACACATTTTGCAGCTCAAACTGCAGCAGCTCCTCTTGCATTGCTTGTATCCAGCTTGGTTCTTTCATTGCATCATAGGCCTTCTTGGGGTCAATCTGAGATAGAAAACAAGATAACAACCCTGACTGCAAGTCTTTCAATCCTCCTATCTTACTTTGATGCCTTGTGATCCTAGGAGAATTGAAGTCACCAATCACCAACTGAGGAGGATGATTTTTCTGAGTTCTTGTTTGATGTGCAGCCTCCTCATTGATATTTGCATCCAGATCAGAATCATTCTTCTCAGGAGTGATTTCACCAAATACTGAAGAATTTTCTTCATCAGTACCATCTTCTGACAGTATGGGCATCTCAGGACCTGTGTTTTCTGAAGGATGAGCATCCTCTTTATAAATCTTATTCTCTTAATCACCTTTATCCTCTTCATTTTGTTCTGGTTCAGACTACTCTTTTTCTGAATCATCCTTCTGTTCTTGTTGACAAAATTCAACAGGATCAACTGTAGGTATAGGAAACAACACAAACTCTGGTTTTTGTGCTTGTTTCTCTTTTGAACTTGTTCCTGCAATTTGTACATCACTAAAACCCAAAGAGTTAGTTAGTGAATCAATGTCAAACAACCAATCAGGACCTGCACCAATTGGATTTGGTGTGTTCTCATTGCATTTGACATTGTCACTTTCCTCTATAATCCTTGAAGAACTATTGAAAACTCTATATGCCTTACTCTGAGAGGAGTATCCAACAAGGAATCCATCCTCAGCTTTGCTTTCAAACTTGCCTAAATGAGATTTGGTATTGAATATTGTACAAGGACACCCAAAAGGTTTGAAAAATCTAATAAATGGTTTCTTCTTTTTGAAAAGTTCATAAGGTGTTTTTCCTTGGGATTTGACTACTAGAACTATGCTTTGGACATAACAAGCAGTATTAACTGCTTCTGCCCAAAAAGTAATTGGTAATTTTGAATCTTCCAACAGAGATATAGCAGCCTCAATCAATGTCCTATTTCTCCTCTCAGCAACACCATTCTGTTGAGGAGTAATAGGAGCACTGAATTGTCTCTCAATACCTTTAGTCTCACAAAAGTTGTTTAAGTCACTATTTTTAAATTCAGTTCCATTATCATATCTGATGACTTTAAATCTTAGATTTGTTTGGTTGTCAACCCTAAGAACAAAGGATTTGATCAGTCTACTTGTCTCATCCTTAGTCCTTAGAAAATATACCCAAGTGAATCTAGAGAAGTCATCAACAATGACTAAGCAGTAGGATTTCTTACCAATACTCATCACATTTGTAGGACTAAAGAGATCCATATGCAATAACTGAAGAGGTGAAGAGATTGAGTTTATTTCTTTGGACTTATGAGAAGTTTTGTGCTGCTTGCCTTTAAGACATGCAACACAATGATCATCACATGAAAATACTTTTTGAGGCAAACCTCTTACAAGGTTGTTTTTCACAAGATTGTTCATAGTTTTAAAGTTCATGTGACACATCCTTCTGTGCCAAATAGATGATTCATCTAAAGAAGCTTTTGAAAACAGACAGTTTAGTGATGAATCAGATGAAACACTCTCTAAGTCCAAACAATAAACATTATCCTTTCTGGGAGTTCTTAGTAGTATCATATTTTCATCAACTACCTTGAATCCTGGAGCAAAGATAATACATTCAGAATCACTAAATAATATACTATGTTTCTTGTCACAAACCTGTGATACACTTAACAGGTTGTATTTCAATTGCTCAACATAGTAGACATATTCAAATGACATCTTACCTTTTGATACCATACCTTTACCACTTATTTTACCTCCTACTGGATTGTCACCAAAAGCAACAAGTCCTCCATCAAACCTTTTGAAATTTTGAAGGCAGGACATGTTACCTGTCATATGCCTAGAGCAACCACTATCTATATGCCAAATGCTCTTCCCCTTGAGCTGTTGGTTACCCTGCACATAAGATAAAACGGTTAGTTTCTTGAGGGAACCCAAGCCAAAGTGGTCTTGGGTTGCCCTTTCTCATCAACATACTCATATTCATTAAGCTTAGTCTTGATGAGTTGATCAGAGTCAGGAATTTCATGGTTGGAATACTTTGTCTTAATTATAGGCTTGGCAGTATTAACACTGGTAGCAGTACTATCCTTGTTAGCAGTATTAACTTGGTCAGCAGCACTAACTTTGTTAGCATTACTAACCTCATTAGCAGTACTAACTCTGGTAGCAGTACTAACTTTATTAACAGTACTAACTTGGTCAGCAGTAGTATTGCTATCAGTAGCATTATTTCTGTTAGCAGTACTCTTTGAGATATTAGTACTAACAGGTTTAATTTCTTTTGGGACCCAAGTTAAGACACATTTGTTTGCTTTCTTATTCTTTGTGTTACTCCTTGATTTGCTTGGAGTATTTTCTTTTGCTTTAACAAACTTATTCTGAATATGAGATTTTGCAGTACCAGTTTTCACTGGTGCTGTTCTCACATTCCCAGTCATTTGGTTCCTTGATCTTCTTGCTTGCTTCATATAACCAACAGAATTTTGATGTTGTCTTTGAAAAGTAAATCTTTGGTTAATAGGATTGAAATAATAGTGTTTGGCTAGATGATTCAACTTGCCACAAATAAAACAAGGC
The DNA here is from genome assembly GCA_954870635.1 of Arctium minus. NCBI lineage: Eukaryota > Viridiplantae > Streptophyta > Magnoliopsida > Asterales > Asteraceae > Arctium > Arctium minus. Next base: position 48,300,029 of record OX941096.1, read on the forward strand.
TTTGGTCTATTGACTTTGCTTAGATCAATTCCCTGTTTTTGAGCCCACTGGTTATTTCTGTTTCTCTGATTTCCTCTTATATTATCATGTTGATGGGGCTTGATCTGTTGACAAGTACAGGGATTTACAACAGTAGTTTGAATATAGTGATCTCCCTGTACCTTTTCCTTTCCTTTCCTAGAGGTCTCAATTTTCTCACTCTTAACAGTCTTTTCCCCAGTCTTAAACTTCTCTACTTTCTCACTCTTGACAAATGGTTTACCTCCCCTCTCATTTGTCAGAATATGGTTTTCTAGGGGAATTTCTTTTTGGTCTACCTTGTTCTCTTCTTCAGATTTTGCCTCAACCACTACAGTGTTTAAAGGATCTACTTCTGTGGCTCCTTCAGGTAAGTCATTCTTATCCTGCCTTTCTAAGAGATCTGAAGTGGGTGGAATATAGTTGTTGTTGTAAGATGGATGGGTGTTATTATATCCTATACCTCTCTTCAGTTTGTCATGAACTTGTGTTGGGAATTGAAGATTTGTTTAAGTATGATTACTGCTGCCAGTACAACATGGTTACTACTGCTGAGCCAAATTACTACTGCTTGTAGAAATTAATACTGCTAAGCGTAGTTACTACTGCTGGTGAAGATTAATACTGCTCAGAGTGTTAATGTTGTTATGACTTAATACTGCTTATGTGATAATCTTGGTAAGCCGCGCAGATGAAGGTTTGAAGATAATCATGGAAGGTTGAAGATAATTATGGAAGAATATATTGAAGATTTTTTATGTTTTGTAATTATCTTTTATTTTCAGTATATGTATAGAATTATTCAGAATAGTTTGTTAGACGAGTATTCTAAGCTTTTGTTTTGAGAGAGAATTGACCTCAAGGATTACAACCCTAGTTCTAGAGAAGTAGAATTCGTCTTGGTGATCCTGTTCATCAAGATTGAGGTTTTTTGTGAAAGCTTGTAACTTTAATCATTCAATAAAGTTTACAAGTTGTGATTTCTACTTTACTGTTACATCGATATTTGAATATTAAAGTGTTTTTCCGCAACTTCTTTAATATTGTTTCTGAGTTTCATTATTCTTGTTAAGAATCAGATCCTGACAAGTGGTATCAGAGCCTAGTATTCTCAGAAACCTTCATTCATCATGGACAACACAGTTGAATCAAACAATACTCTTGTTTCAAAGGTTCCCATGCTCAAACCTAATGAGTTTGACATGTGGAAAATTAGGATCAAACAATACATCCTCCTTACAGACTTTTCTATGTGGGACATTGTTGAGAATGGTCCCTCTGCTGAAGGTAAAATTGGACAAGATGGAAGAAGACCACCTCCAAAAACTGATGCTGAGAAGAAAGTGAGACAATTGGAGATAAAAGCCTTAAGCACCCTGCTTTTGGCCATTCCTAATGACTATCAACATCAGTTTCACCACTGTACTGATGCTCAGATTCTATGGAATGCTTTAGAGAAGAGATTTGCTGGCACCAAGAGCACTAAGAGGAATCAAAGGGATATTCTCAAGCAGCAATATGAAAATTTTATATCTTCAAAGAATGAGTCTATGACTCAAACTTTGCCAGGGAATGCAGAAGTGGAGTGTCTCACAACAATCACCAACAAGCTCAGAATGGAAGCTTCAACCAGAACAGAAACTCTGCTCAAGCTCTTGTTTCTCAACAAGGAATGAGGTTTGACTGGAGTGATCAAGCAGAAGAGGCCATTCAAAATCTAGCTCTTATGGCAGAGGTATCTGATCTTCCAACTGAGGTACTCTCTAATCTCTGTTCTCAAACTTGTATAGACACTGTTAAAAGGTTCAGGGATCACAACCAGAGTATGAGTGATGACCTTAAGAGGTTAGAAAAGGATAGAAAAGACTATGTGAAAATTGTTGAGAGGTTGGAGGAACAAATTAAAGGGTTCCAAGCCAATGAACTTCAACACACATATGATACAAATTACTGGAAGTGGGAGAAAAATGAGCTAGAAATCCAACTGACAAAGTCTAGAGAGGAGAATGAAAATTTGAGAGGAGAGCTAGCCAAGGTTAAGCTAGATGTGGAACAGTTTTCATATGCTTCTAAAGCCATGGATTCAATTCTAAAGGTCCAAATCCATGATAAGCTTAAACCAGGAATTGGGTAAAATACCACACCACCACCATACAACAACAACTACATCCCTCCTAAATCAGACTTGCTAGAGACCAAGGATAGGAAGGACTTGCATGAGGGAGCCACTAAGATATATCCTTTAGATGAAGTAGTTGTTGAGGACAAGACTGAGAAAGAAGCTGGTAAGAGTAAGGATAATATTGTGAGTGGTTAGATTCCCTTAGAAAATAACATTCTTACCAATGAGGGTGGTGGAAGGGATTGGGTCAAATCTGATGACGTAGAGAAGACTGAGGGAAAGTCTAAAAAGGTCCATTACAAGCAGACTACAGTGTGCGGGTAATAAGTCTGAGTCCCTAAAACATGATAAAAGGAGGGGCAATCAAAGAAATTGGAATAATCAGTGGGCTCAGAAAGAAGGAGTTGATCTGAGTAGAATCATCAGACCAAAACCTTATTTCATATGTGTCAAAATGAACCATCTTGCCAAGCATTGTTATTTTAATCCTATTAACCAAAGGATAAATTTTCAAAGATCTGTGCAAAAACCCTTTGGTTATAGGAAGGATGAAAGGAACCATGTGGCTAAGAAACCTGTTAAATCTAAAAGCCAAATGAAGAAAAAGACTGTAAAAGAGAGTGTCAAGATGTGGGTTCCCAAAAGCACTAAAACTGTTAGTACTGCTACCACAAATAGTGCTGCTGACAAAGATAGTGCTACCAGAAGCAATACTGCTGCTATCAATGTTAGTGTTGCTGAGAGTATTAGTACTTCTAAAACTAACATTGTTAGTACTTCATCAGATGTTAATACTGCTAACTCTGTTAGTGCTTCTAACAAGGTTAGTACTGCTAAACCTGTTAGTGCTGCTAACTCTGTTAGTACTTCTAAAATTAGTACTGCTTCTAGTGTTTATGCTTCTAGACCAATCATCTTGACAAAGTACTCCAGTAAAGAGTATTCTAAATTTAAAAATCTCAGCAAAAAGGAGTGTAAGTACTTTGATGAGAAAGGGAGGCCCAAGACCACTTTGGCTTGGGTTCCCAGTCAATACTAATTGATTTATCTTATGTGCAGGGCAACCGGCAGCTCAAGGGAAAGAGCATTTGGCATATTGATAGTGGTTGCTCTAGGCACATGACAGGGAACATGGCTTGCCTCAAGAATTTCAAGAAAATTGATGGAGGGCAGGTTGCCTTTGGTAATACTCTAGATGGAGGTAAGATTAGTGGTAAGAGAGATGTAACAAAAGGTAAGATGACCTTTGAAGATGTTTACTATGTTGAGAAGTTAAGATACAACCTGTTAAGTGTATCACAGGTTTGTGACAAAAAGCATAGTATATTATTCACTGATTCAGAATGCATTATCCTTGCTCCTGGATTCAAGGTAGTTGATGAAAAGATGATACTACTAAGAACTCCTAGAAAGGATAATGTCTATTGTTTGGATATGGAAAATGTTTCAAATGATTCATCCCTAAACTATCTTGTTTCAAAAGCCTCTTTGGATGAATCATCACTTTGGCACAGAAGGATGTGTCACATGAACTTTAAAACAATGAATAAACTTGTTAAAAACAACCTTGTAAGAGGTCTACCTTCAAAAGTCTTTTCATGTGATGATCATTGTGTTGCTTGTCTTAAAGGCAAACAACACAAAACTTCTCATAAGTCCAAAGAGTTGAACACAATTTCTTCTTCTCTTCAGTTGTTGCATATGGATCTGTTTGGTCCTACAAATGTCATGAGCATAGGTAAGAAATCATACTGCTTAGTTATTGTTGATGATTACTCTAGATTTACTTGGGTATATTTTCTAAGGACTAAGGATGAGACAAGTGGACTGATCAAATTCTTTATTCTAATAATTGAAAACCAAACAAATCAAAAGGTAAAATTCATTAGGTCAGATAATGGTACTGAATTTAAAAATCTTGACCTAAACACCTTTTGTGAGGAAAAAGGAATTGAGATGCAATACAGTGCTCCTAGGACTCCACAACAAAATGGTGTTGCTGAGAGAAGGAATAGGACACTGATTGAGGCTGCTAGATCTCTGTTAGCTGATTCAAAACTTCCAATTACTTTCTGGGCTGAAGCAGTTAATACTGCTTGCTATGTCCAAAACAGAGTTCTAGTAGTCAAGCCTAAGAACAAGACACCATATGAGCTTTTAAATAAAAGAAAACCATTTATTGGTTTTTTCAAACCTTTTGGGTGTCCTTGTACCATTCTCAATACCAAAACTCACTTAGGAAAGTTTGATAGCAAAGCAGATGATGGTTTTCTTGTTGGTTACTCATCTCAGAGTAAGGCCTACAGAGTGCTTAATTCTTCTTCTAGAATAATTGAGGAAAGTGACAATGTCAAATGCAATGAGAACTCACCAAATCCTATTGGTTCAGGTCCTCAGTGGTTATTTGACATTGATTCACTAACTAACTCTTTGGGTTTTAGTAGTGATGATCATGCAGGATCAGGAAGTAGAGGATCAGGGGATGAACAAGTACAAGTTATTATTCCTCAGTCTGTGATCTTTCCCATACCTATAATGAACCCTGTTGAAATCTGTGAAACGGAGACTGTTACTGAACCAATTCAGAGTAAAGAAGAAAGAAGAGATGAGGAGAATCCAGAGCATGAAGAGCCAGAAGTAGCTGATGAGATCCACTCAGCTGACTTAAATGACTCCAATTTAGATGTGGGAATTAATGAAGAACCTAGTCATCAGACAAGAACTCAGAAGAATCATCCTCCTGAGCTGGTAATAGGAGACATCACTTCTCCTATGATGATTAGGAATCAAAGCAGACTTCAAGATTTGCAAGATCAGCAGCATACAATACTCTCTTGCTTTCTATCTCAGATTGAGCCTAAGAAGGCTTATGATGCAATGAAAGATTCAAGTTGGATAGAAGCCATGCAAGAAGAGCTACTACAGTTTAAATTGCAAGATGTTTGGGACTTGGTAGACCTTCCAAAAGGTCATAGAGCAATTGGCACCAAGTGGATTTTCAGAAATAAAAAGGATGAGAGAGGAATAGTAATCAGGAACAAAGCAAGGCTAGTGGCACAAGGGTACACTCAGGAAGAAGGCATAGACAATGAGGAAGTCTTTGCTCCAGTTGCACGGGTAGAGGCAATTAGGCTGTTTCTAGCCTATGCCTTATATATGAAGTTCAAGGTATATCAGATGGATGTGAAGAGTGCCTTTCTATATGGAACAATTGATGAAGAAGTATACGCCTGTCAGCCCCCTGGATTTGAAAATCCATCATATCCTGACAGAGTATACAAACTTAAGAAAGCACTCTATGGTCTACATCAAGCCCCAAGAGCATGGTATGATACTCTGTCTACCTATCTCTTGGAAAATGGGTTTGAAAGGGGAATCATTGACAAGACCCTTTTCATTAAAAGAAGTAAGAAGGACACCCTACTTGTTCAGATCTATGTGGATGACATCATATTTGGATCCACAAAAGATCAGATGTGTAGAGACTTTGAAAAGTTGATGCACAAGAGCTTCAAAATGAGTTCAATGGGTGAACTCACTTTCTTCCTTGGGCTTCAAGTGAAACAACAGAAAGATGGGATTTTCATAAGTCAATCAGAGTATGTGAAAGACATCCTAGATAAGTATGGTTTATCAGACTCAAAGCCAGCAAGCACACCAATGGAAACACACAAACAGATCACTGCTGATCTCGAGGGGGAGGATGTTGATGTCCATCTTTATAGATCAATGATTGGATCTCACATGTATCTCACAGCCTCAAGACCAGATATCATGTTTCTAGTGTGTGTGTGTGTGCCAGATTCCAAGTCAAGCCAAAGCAGTCACATCTTCAAGCAACATTGACTTGGGTGGTGCTAATATGGATAGAAAGTCTACTTCAGGAGGATGTCAGCTTTTGGGTGCAAGACTAGTTTCTTGGCAGTGCAAGAAGCAAACCACAGTGTCCTTATCCACAACAGAAGCTGAGTACATTGCTGCTGCAAGTTGCTGCTCTCAGGTTCTATGGATTCAGAATCAAATGCTGGACTATGGGGTAACCTTTCTTCATACTCCAATCCTCATTGACAATAGTTGTGCTATTAGCATTGTTAACAATCCAATTAAGCACTCCAAAACAAAGCACATTGAAATCAGGTATCACTTTATTAGAGACTGCAATGAAAAGAAGCTTATTCAAGTTGCTAAAGTTCATACTGATAACCAGTTTGCTGATCTATTCACTAAAGCTTTTGATGTGGGTAGATTCACTTTCTTGGTCACAAGTGTGGGCATGATCAACTCTGAATGAGCTCATGTTTAAAAAGTGTTTGTATACCTGTTATTTGTTTATTTTTTTGGTGCTACTAATCATCTTTCTCAGGAAGTTTTATTGCCTTGCTCAGACTAACACAAGCTTCAACAGTGTAAGTATCGTTAATGCTGCCAGTGCAAAGTTACTACTGCAGGTTCATTATTACTACTGCTAGTCTGAGTTACTACTTCAGGTATGTGTTACTACTTCTAGTTAGTTAATACTGCTAGTTGGTTACTACTACTCTCAGTTAATACTGCGAGTGGGTCAGTACTGCTTTAACTGAAATTAGGGTTAATACTGCTTCTTTCCTGAATTCTATAAATACCCTCTTTGCCCGCCAAAAATCTCACAACGACTCTTTGAATACTATTCGTCTTCTCTCTAACTCTTTTCTCTCAAGTAACCAGTGTGTTTCAGTCAAGAATCCTCAAGTCAGATGGCATCCATGGCATTTATTGATGAACACAATGAGATCGCAATGCTTAAAAAGCCTAAGCAGGCTGCTGGATTCCATTAAGTAGTTGATTTTCTCAAGTCCAGTCATATAGAACATTCTCTTACAGTGTCACCACAAATTTACATCGAGCGCCAGAAGCAATTTTGGGCGAATGCCACCGCTGTTACTGAAAACAGTGTGCAGTTTATCAAGACAAGGGTGTGTGACAAACTCTTGATAGTCTGTGAAGAGGTCATTCACATCTGTCTACGACTAGACGATGCCTCAGGTATTACCTCTATCAAGAATGAGGATTTGTTTTCCAATCTCACAAGAATGGGGTATGAAGGCCAACTGGGTGTTTTCAAATTTTACAAAGCTAACTTTTCTCCCCAATGGCGTTTCTTTGTTCATACTCTTATCCACTGTATTTCTCGAAAAACTACTAGATGGAGTCAGTTCAGTAGTACCATTGCTTATGCTTTGGTCTTGTAGATCCCAGTTTCAGTGCAATCAACAGATATAAGAACAATGATGAACAAGATATTGGCCACAGCAACTAGTTATATGATTAATATAAACTTCAAAGGGCTAAGGTTTACAGAGAGAATTTCTGATAATAGTATGTAAACCTAACAACTAGTAAACTGATTAAAGGAATTATGAACTTCTAACCTCACAAATGAAATAGAAAATAACTTTAAATACTTAGGCACGCAGGCCTGACGGGCTTATGGGCTTTAAGGCCCAACAAGCTTACAACTATTGCAACTTGTCACAAACTACCCTGAACTTCTATTTAACATTGAAAATGGACCTAACAATCTCCCCCTTTAAATAGAAGTTGATAGTCACGCCAGTTAGGAACAAAAATTTTCCGGAAACCAAAGCTGATCTCGAAATATCTGATTTGCGTTCTATATTCCAGTCGTTCTTCAATAACATTCAGTGCTTTAAGAACAAGTGCTTTGTATGAAAAATCCAGTAATTAAACTCCTTTTTCATCTTGACTCAGCGCACGCTTCAACTTGTCTTTCAAAAACATCAACGTACCATCACAAAATCTGGCAATCTGATCAAAACGGATAAAGCGTAGAACACCGTTGTTGTTCACATATGACATACCAAACTCTGGAAACTTTATAACTCTGAATGCAGGTACATTTAGAGCATCAGACGGAACACTCAGATCAGGCTTGAACATATTAATCTTTGGTTGATCACTTTCTAACCCAATCTGAAAATCTTCCACCGAAGCAAGTTTCATTGCACACTTCATGTATCTTTTCACTGTTTCTAGTGCATCAATGACTTCTCCGGGTCTGACGGTTCTGGTCTTTAAGTCACGTAATATGTACAGCAGATCTTGTGGCTCCAGACATGGAAAATCAGCATCAGAAAAGCAGTATTGTTGACCATCTTCTCTAGTAACCATAAAGTCCGTATACTTGACCTTCATAAAGTAGGCAGATATAATCTTATCAACTGATACAATCCTGAGCTTCGTCTTGGAGTACTTGTGCTGGAACTTTCGGTACACGGACACAAGTTCACGCTGTTTTTCTTTATTTTTCACTGACTGTAGACCATGGATAACGACTTTATCATACTTTCTGATCCAGTGGGCAAAGATCTTTTTCTTACTTTCTTCGAGGAAAGGAACTTTGATTCAGACTCTTTCCCACTTGGATGGACGAACTGGAGTAGTACTAACTGGTTCTCTAACTGGTGAAGCTGGAGGAGATTTCTCGGGAAAAACTGTAGAAGAAAAATCAGGGTGATTTACTGGATAGGTCAATAAAGGAATCACGGCAGAAGACTGATCATCTGGATGCAGTATTTCATCAATTTCTTCTTGCATAACCACCAGAGCTCTTTCAGTATTGGCACATTCTTCTGTCGTGTCCGTCACTTCATACGGATCTAGTATTATTGCCCAATCTTCAGGAACTATCGGAGAACCATCTTCAAATTCCTCAGGCTTTTCAACCGTCGGATAATCGTATAGTATCAAGTCTGTCACCGGTTCCCGTTCCTGTTCCTGTCTTTGTCCCTCTGTTCTTGTACCCGAACCCGTACCCTGTTCACCCTGTTCTGACTCCACTACATGTGTCTCCGGCTCAGATAGACGTTGACGCTTCTCCCCCTCATGGTGATCAGGATCATCCTGATCATCATGTCGACGCTTGAGCCGTTCTGCCTGGTTACGGCAGGTATCCTCCACTGCCGAAAGGCGTTCAGTCAGAACAGCTACGGTTTGCTGAAGTGACTGAAGCATAGCTTGTTGGATCTGGAAGGCTTCGACAAAAACGATAGGTTGTGGTGTAGGTGGGGTCGGTGTAGATGCTTGAGAAAGTAAGGATAAAAAATCGGCATCCTGGTTGGGTTCGGTTTGAGATTGGGCTATAAGTTTGGCGAGAAGGATAGATTTGAGGTCAGGTATGGAAAGATCCGTGGCTGATAGAGAAGGTGGAATAGGTGAGGTCTCCGGCTCAGTCGCAGGACCTTTGCCTTTGACCATGCGTTTGATGTTGTCCAACTCCTCCGTCATCATAGATTGGACAGCCTTTAGGGCGCCGTCCATGTATTCCCTTGATACAAACTCAGTTTGGGTAACGCCGGGTCACTTAGACTTCCCGTTGTAGCTACGACTGTAGAAGTCGAGCCGCCTACGTTCACGGTTGGCGTGATGATATCCGTGGTAGGACTTCCATCCAATCCTCGTAACCTACCCGAAGGTGGGTTTACTATGGATGTTCCGGCCGGGCCACTTAGGCTACCGGCGATAGCCGAAAACGGAATCTGTGTTCTAGGAATGGCATGAATAACAAGTGGCTCTAGACTCCGTGCATGCAAAGAAGGAGAGAACGGGGGCAGCGGTTCTCTTGTTTCAATATCGGCACCCTCCAAGTGAGAGTCCGATAGCGTATGTGCTAAATCCCCGTGATCATGTGAAACCACCATCTGTTGAGAGATGGTGGAGTGGCTTGGTGAGGTGTGCAAATGCGCCGCTAGGTCCACGGCGGCTTCTTCAATATCCAGTCCCAACACATGAGACTGGGTAGCAGATGTGGCTACCTGGATAGATGTGGCTGGGGGGGATACAACCGAAGATGGTTGTCCCATCACTCGTGTACGCTCAGAATGTAGCTTACTCCGCCTTTCCCTCACACAGCTCACTTCTTGATTTTCAACTAAGACTCCCTCCGCTCTCCTTATCTCTCCAGAAGAGGGCTGATCATCATCACCATCCGAGTCAGAAGACTCTTCATTTGATGCCGATGTTGCGGTTTGGGTTTCCTCGGTGTCGGAAATGGCTGTTGTTTCTTCAGTAGCAGCGACAGAGGAGGACTGAACTTGAATGGCTTCAAAATCTGTTGCCTCTTCTGTCATTGGATTCTCTGTTGGTGGTGGTGACGGAGGTTGTCTTGAAGAACTAGGGTGGCTCGTTCCAACGGCACTGCCCACGCCAGATCCCCTTACAATAATAGCTCTCGACACACCCTGTCCGGAAGCCCCAGCTATCCGGACGCTCCCACCTCTCGTTCGTGGACGCGGACCCTCACGTCGCTCAGGTCTCGCTCCTTGGGCAGGTCCTGCCGGTCCTGGCCGGACCATAGGAGCTGGGATGTTGTGTGTGTGCCTATAAGCTATCACACTCAGTGCCGTGGGACAAGCATGATCTAGTACATCAACTGGGATTTTTCGGGCGACAACACCTTCTGGATCAGCACGGGAAGGAATCTTCCGAGTTGGATGTTGTGGGCACGTCGGGTGGGTGGAGCGGCGCTGTATCTCGGGATACAGGTTCATGTAGTTCCGGATGATTATCTGTAGGAACCGCATGAAGGGGACGAAGTTTGACCGCCGAGATGCAGTCGACCGAACTCTCTGAATGAGTTCAAACCATAGAAGATCGGCAAAGTCGACGTGGCGATTGAATGCCACCGCATGAAAGATGCGTAGAATCGGAGCGCTCGTCTGATCAATGCCTTTCGTTATAGACGAAAGACACCGATTGATATAAGTGAACAGAGTGTACCATAACGTCGATAGATGTTTGCGGTTGAATGTTGATGGTATGCGGAGTTCTGCGCCGTACCCCAAAGAGAGAAGATCAGCGCACAGTGTAGCATCAGTGACCATGGAGTCAAAGGTTTCGCGGCCGGCTACGGATCCGGCGGTCGGTAACCGAAGAAATTGACGGAAAAGATCACATGTGAGAAGAACTGGAGTGTGATCTATTCGTCCTTCAAGATGAAATCCGCCATCGGCCTCTAACGCATGGAGAGAATGCCAGAACTGCTGTAAGTATAGGATTGGTACGGTTGCAGTTTCCGTTAGAGCATAGGCGATTGGATGCCCCCTGAGTATCTCGATGATGACTTGATGTTGAATAGCAGGTTGGGTTACATCGAGATGGTAGTTATTGGCTGTAAGAGGAAGGAACTGATCCTTGGGAATCAGTTCTGCATCTGCGATTGGATCAATCGCTGGTGGCTGGTTTTGTGCCATTGTACCTGTGAAGAATGAATCTATTAGTACGCAGGTTTGGAATAAGGTAATAGCCGTTGGAGTTACACAGTCATGATTTAGATCACACCGGTTAGTAACTCCAAAAATTGGAAGAGCAAACCCTGCTCGTGAAATAGGGCCAGTCACCAAAGCGCATAGACTTGCACCAGCATTTATAACCAACAAAATTTCCTCATACACAACATATTAGAAGGTATAACTATAAGCACCAAAGAAAATGGATTCGACCGGATAAGATTCAACCGGGGTTCGACTAAGACCGGATCAGTGCATGATCGGATTAGCCATTCGACCGGAGGTCACTTAGACCGGATTATTGTTCGAACGGATGGGGTGTTCGACCGGAGGTCACTAAGACCGATGGTTAAAAACGACCGGATATTCCTTAAGACCGGATATGGTCGTCGACCGGAGGAGATATTCGACCGGAGGTCACATTCGACCGGTGATTAAACCACCGGATATGTGTTCGACCGGAGGGACCTTTTGACCGGGGGTGCTTTCGACCGGGGCGAAACCCTAGATCGGAGTATTCCCCCGGAGAAGACAAATCGACCACAGATCGATTGAAGACTAAAACGTACCATCGATCGAATACACTCGATCAATGCAATCTGAAAACCAACAGATCGAATATCTACCTTGTTTGATCGAAGAAGAAGCCAAACTATTGAGATCGGTCGATTGAGTTCGATCGAATAGAGAGGGTCGGAGGAAGCACCGGGCGAGAGAGAGAGATGAAAACGATGAGAGAAAACAAAAGGATCGATCGAATGATGGACAAACTGGTTCGATCGAGGTTCTTTTATCCCCGGAGGTGACTTGGGCTTGGGCCGGGGGGGGGGGGGCGGGTAGACTTTGGGCCGAATCAAACCAAACAAACAACCCAAACCAAACACACAAAACTAAACCAAACCTAAAAAAAACTTTGTGGAATTTTCGGAGATATAAATAAAATAATAAAAAATTAACTAAAAAAAAATTAAAGGAAAAAAAATAAACCTACGGAGAGAAGAAGAAACAAAATTAAAATTAAAGATAAAGGGCTTAAATAAAAAACGCAGACAAGAGACCTAGCTCCCCCTCGAATGATTACCATGAGGAGGTCCAACCACAGAACCCTCTTACCTGCTCCCCCTCGAAAGGAGGACCCGTGAAACTTACCAACCAATTGACGCTAGTGGTCCCCCTGAACACAGTATCGGGTTGTAGATCTGTCACTGACAACTTACTCTTCAAGGAACAAAGGAATGAACTGCACACACAATCACGAAAAACAGACACACGAACACACAAAGAAATCTACTTTGTTAATACAGAAGTTCGTAACGGACACAGAGCTGAACGAGTAAAATGCAATAACCAAGGAGTGTGGAAAATAGCAACCAGAGACACGTCACTGGGGCAGTTGTCACAGTCATTCGTTATTGAATGAAACTCGTAGAGAGCTGCGAATGGATCAAGCTTTCAAATTTAGCATACCTAGCTTGGACACAAGGTAATTAAATTGTTTTTCGTCCAAAGCTTTGGTAAATAGGTCTGCTAACTGATGCTCTGAATTAACAAAATAGAGTTCGATAGTACCTTTTTCCACGTGATCTTTTATACAGTGATAGCGCACATCAATGTGCTTCGTTTTCGTGTGCTGGACGGGATTGCTTGATATAGCAATAGCGCTCTTCGAGTCGCAGTAGATGGGAATCCTGGAGTAATTAAATCCATAATCTTTGAGCTGGGTGCGCATCCAGATGACTTGCGAGCAGCAACTGGCGGCTGCTACATACTCCGCCTCGGCGGTGGAGGTGGACACGCAGTTTTGCTTCTTGGAAGCCCAGCTTACAAGACGATCGCCCAAGAACTGAACATGACCCGACGTGCTCTTCCGGTCCAGCATGTTTCCAGCGTGGTCAGCGTCCGAGTAGGCTGTCAATTCAAAACCTGTCTCTTTTGGATACCACAAACCAAGATCAGCAGTACCTTTTAAATATCGAAAAATTCGCTTAACCGCAGCTAAGTGAGACTCTTTAGGTTTCGACTGAAATCTTGCACACAAGAATGTCGAAAACATAATGTCAGGCCGACTAGCCGTCAAGTACATCAGAGAGCCAATCATACCTCTATAAATAGTAGCATTCACATCCTTACCGTCAGGATCAGAGTGAAGCTTTAGAGTAGTGGACATGGGGGTTTTCATAGATGAAGATTGTTCCATCTGGTATTTCCGAAGAATATCTGAGATGTACTTAGATTGATTAATGAAAATTCCTGTTTGTAATTGTTTTACTTGAAGACCCAGGAAAAAATTCATTTGCCCCATCATGCTCATTTGAAAATGTTTACTCATTAAGGCAGAAAAGTTCTGACAATACTTGGGGTTCGTGGAGCCAAAGATTACATCATCAACATAAATTTGTACAAGAATGATATCATTCTTCTCTCTTTTAATAAATAAGGTAGTATCAATTTTACCTTTAGAAAAGCCAGACTTGACTAAGAAGGATGAGAGTGCATCATACCAGGCTCGTGGCGCTTGCTTAAGACCGTAGAGGGCCTTGTCAAGAAAGTAGACGTAATGCGGATTTTCAGTACTCACGAAGCCTTCGGGTTGCGAGACATAAACTTCCTCCTTGAGCACGCCATTGAGGAACGCGGATTTCACGTCCATTTGAAAGACGATGAAATTCTTGTGAGCGGCGTAGGCGAGGAACATGCGGATCGCTTCAATGCGGGCCACCGGTGCAAACGTCTCATCGTAATCAATTCCTTCTTGCTGGCGATATCCTTTAGCCATGAGACGCGCCTTGTTCCGAACAATGATGCCGTTTTTGTCCTTCTTGTTCTTAAAAATCCATTTAGTCCCTATCACCGTCTTGTTCTTAGGTCGGGGAACTAGGCGCCATACTTTGAGGGTCTCAAATTGGTTGAGTTCCTCTTGCATAGCAATTACCCAGTCCGGATCATTCAGCGCTTCAGAGACAGTGGAAGGTTCGATACGGCTGAGGAACGAGGAAAATAAACAGTCATTCGCGGTGGTGGATCTAGTTTGAACTGGTGTGGAAGGATCACCAATGATCTGATGAAGGGGGTGTGCTCGAGTCCACTTGGTGGTGTGTGGATGAGGTTGATATGTCTGATGGGAGGTATCGGCATCCACATGACCACCTGGGGGTAAATCCTGAACTGCCTCGAGGGATGATGGCCTGTAAGGTGGAAGTTTCGTCGTGGGAGTCGAACACGGAGTAGAGGACGACTCAGCTGGAGATGAAACAATAGGAGGTTCCGGGATTGCCGGAGAGGAAACTTCGAGGGCACCTTCAACAGGAGTCGGTTCATGAAATTGAACGGAAACAGGAGTCGGTTCAGGAGCACCGTCATCAAGAACTTGAGAAAGAGGATTTCTAGTACTTGAGGTTGGGGAAGCTTGATCATTGGCAGTAGAGGATGGAGCACCAGGCGAGGATGGACCTCCAGAGTCGGTAGGGCCAGTGACTTGTGTCACTTCTGGTGCTTGAGCAGTATTCCTGTCACATGACTTAGAGTTAGATTGAACATTAAATAAGTCATTATAAAAGAATTCAAACAGTAAATCCAAATCAGAAAGATGTGCTCTTGACGTAGACGCATGATGTGGATCCACTGGAGATTGTGTAGCTTCCGAACGGAATTGTCCAGAAGCTAACACACCAGTAAGCGCGGGTTCTGAACTGAGATGCTCAGAAACCATTTCAGGGGCCTCATCAAAAGTCACGTTTACGCTTTCAATGACGGTCTTCATCCGTTTGTTGTAGACACGATAGGCTTTTGCGTGTTGAGAGTAGCCGATAAACACTCCTTCATCCGCTTTGGGACTGAATTTGCCAAGATCATCCTTATCATTTAAGACAAAACAGGTGCATCTGAAAGCATGAAAGTAGTTGATGTTCGGGATACGCTTATTGATGATCTCGTACGGAGTCTTGTTAAACCGCTTGTTAATGATAGACCGATTTTGAGTATAGCAAGCGGTAGCAACAGCTTCTGCCCAAAGAAATAGTGGTAGCTTGGAATGAGATAACATCGTGCGTGCTGCTTCGACTAGAGTTCTGTTTCGACGTTCTACCACTCCATTCTGCTGAGGAGTACGAGCAGCGGAGAAAGTATGCGAGATACCCACTGAAGTGAGATAAGTGGTGAGTAACTGATTCTTGAACTCAGTACCGTTGTCCGTCCTGATGGTTTGAACTACTTGGTTGAGACTGACTTGAATACTTTTCAGAAGAGAGATTATCAAGTCGGGAGTTTCATCCTTGGAACGGAGAAATCGGACCCAAGTGTAACGAGAGAAATCGTCAACCATCACCAGAACATACTTCTTGTGATTTATGCTTTGAACGCGCATCGGTCCACATAAGTCCATGTGGATTAGCTCAAGGGACCGAGAAGTACTCGGAACGGCTTTAGGCTTGTGAGGCGCCTTTTTCATCTTGCCCTTTTCGCAGGCAGCGCACAGATGATCTTTTGCAAACTTGAGATCTGGCATACCTTTGACATGTCCACCCAGCACCAACTTGTTGATATTCTTGAAGTTCAAGTGCGAGAGACGACGATGCCATAGCCAACTTTGTTCAGCAGATGCTTTGGACAACAAACAGACTTCCTTGTCAGGTTTCAAGGACGAGAGGTCAATCGTATAGAGGTTGGTGCGTCGCGTTCCAGCAAGTATTTCTTTACCGTCCTCAGTTCGAACACTACACCGTTTAGCCTTGAAAGTAACCTCGAGATTCTTGTCGCAGAATTGACCGATACTGAAGAGATTGTGACCGAGACCTTCGACATAGGAGACTTTCTTGATCGTGATGTTATCTTTGACAATATCGCCGTAACCCCTGATGGGAGAGGAGTGATCATTCCCGAAACGTACATTCCCACAGAACCTCTCGGTGAAGTTTGTGAGAAGCTCCCTTCTTCCGGTCATGTGTTTGGAGCAGCCTGAATCTAGATACCACACATGACCTTCCTGCAAAACAGGTTATTTCTTTTTAGGTACCCATTCGTAAATGGGTCCTTTAGGGTTAGGGTTAACACCCGACTTAGAGACCCGTTTATAATTGGGTCTTTGTCTTTCACGGGAAACATGACTATGAGAATTATTAGTAGCAATATGATATGAACCAAACCAATCAGATGCATAACGGCTATCAACAAAATCATTTGATCCACAATGAGAACAACACAAACAATCATGCGACAGTTGAAGTAATTGCGGAATTGAATAAACTTTTAAAGGAAAAGTTCCATTACAATCAACTAGAGGTTTAGAAATAAAAACATCATGGTTGTTATTGTTCTTTCTAGACTTTAACACTGGATCAACTAATTCTGATGTTACCGAGCTCTCTTTTGACTTCTTAACTACCCAAGCATATTTCACTTCTTTCCGCCGACCAAACGTATCTGAAATGCCGTTAAACCCATAGTCAGAGGATTTGAAATTTGACGATTTTGACATTTGAGAGCGACCGGTCTTTTTCTTCTTCTGTGAACGCCTCTTAGATTTAGACTTGGAAGGTTTTGAAGAATTGTTCACAGAAGGTTTTCTCGAGGCAAATGTAGAACATTCATCTTTATAAAATTTAACCGGAGGCTCACATGACTCATTTAAAAAATCAACATGGCTAGGTAGAGAAGGATTAAAATCAAATTGGCTCAAAGTGCTATCTAAACACACCTCAGAATTCAAGAATGCGGAAAATTCAAGTTCCTCATCAGAAAGGACCTTATCACATGAGGACGTCAGAGCATTTGAAGAGTTTGTTGAGTGCAGATCATATGCGGAAGCATTTTTACAATCAGAACACTGATCTGATTTAAGACTTTGAGGCTCTTTTCCTTTATTTGAAATGATCGGTGACGAGTCACCCATAAAAGCTTTGAAGGAAGATGAGTCAGAAGAAGGATAAGAGTTTTCAGACAGAGACGATAACTCTATTTGGAGAATGGAAAGCTGAGCATGAGAGTCAACCTTGTGAAGTTGCACTTTCAGATTATCTGCTGCCATAGCAGTCAGTTGTGAGTGCAACTTCTTTATTTCTGTCTGGTAATATTCTTTTTCTTCTTTCGACATAGTCTCCTTGTTGTTGGAACTGAGACACTCAATTTGAGATAAAAGACTTTGCTTTTCCTTTTGAAAATTTTCCCTTTCTAGTGCATACGATTCTTCTAGCTGAACAAGTTTCTTTTCTAAAAGCAGAGTTGGAACATAAACCTTGGGAGCTAGAGGTTCCTCCTCAGTTTTAACGGTTTTAGTATCTAGTTCAGCTTGAGAGTAACTATGGAAAAAATCGGATGACAGGAAACGGGGTTTGTCAGTATTATAAGAAGCATTTAAAGTATCATAAACAAAAGGAAATGTCCTTTTAGAAAGAACAAAGTTTTCTCTTCTCAACTTATCTTCAAGGTCTTCCTCCTCAGTGGGTGTGGTCCAATGTATCTTATATTCAGGAAAGATTTTGTCTAATCCAAAAAATTCAGATGCATATAAAGTAGGAACTTTGGATAAAGCCTTGTTTAAATAATTAGGGTTATCGTACCCGATACCCGCATTTCCGTACTTTGGTTCTTTTGGTGCGATTAGCTTTAGCGTTTGATCAGATTGACCAAATTTATAAAGTTTCTTTTCAAGCTCTTCTAGCTGATTGGATAACCTTATGTTCTCATTTTTGTAAGCCACGTTTTGATTTAACAAATCAATGTTCTCGGACTCAGACATACGGAGCTTATCGGTCAAGTCATCTACTTTGGTCATTAGATTTTGTGACTCTGTTGAACACCTCACATTTTCTTCTCTTAGATTAGACATAGTGCACATGTAGCTAGAGATTTCTAAGCTTTGATTTTCCATAAAGTCAGACTGCTTAGTGACACGGTTTTCCAGAGAAGAGATAAGTTGTTCTTTTTCTTTTAACAAAAGCTTGTAAGAGTCAAGTTTGTTCATAGATAGTTGCATCTGATCAAGTAAAGCTTCATGAAAAGGGGTACATACCTGGCAAGGAGCATTGTGATCTTCTTCATCAATATCAGATGGAGATGAATGGTTGCCCATGAAGCACAGATGAGCTTCAGCATCCTCGGGTTCTTCATCCGACACTTGTAGCCAGTAATCGTCTTCAGCCATTAGAGCTTTACCAACTTCCTTTTCTTTGGCAAGAAGCAGCTTGGCTCGGTAGTAGTCCGCGTTGCGCACAATTGGATTGCGACAATCTCTGGCGAAATGACCTAACCGACCACAATTGTAACATTTGATCGGTTCGTCTTTAGGCTTTTCTTCATGTCTCTTGTCAGACTTCTTACCAGCTTCAAAGCGACTGTTACCTTCAGACTTATCACGATGATCACGATGAGTAGAAACTCTTTGCTTATTGGAAGTCTTGGAGAAAAACTTCCTCTTTTGAAATGCTTGAGTGAGAAACACCATTGCTTCTTTCATCTTGGCAAGTTCTGGATCCGAATCGCTATCGGGATCTTCAGGTTCAGAATCACTCAGCACATGTTCTTTTCCAGATGATCGGCTGACGGATTTGCCTCTTCTCTCAGATACGAGTGCTATTTGATCAGTTGCTGGCTTTTCTTCTGCTTTCCCAATAAGTTCCATCACTTCCTCTTCGTCTTGGAGCAGCATTTCATACAGTTCGTGAAGGTACAGCTTCTCCAAGGTTTGAGTGTGGCGAATATGGGAGACGAACGGTTTCCACTCAGACTGTAAGTTGTTCATAAACTTTATGTTGTTTTCCGTGTTCGTCTTTGTGATCTTATTTTTCTGAAGATCATTTAGAAGCATATTAAACCTTTCGTAGGTTTCCGTCAGCGTTTCACCCTTTCGTGCTTTAAACCCATCATATCTGGTGATACAGTTTGTCACCTTTAGCTGGTTATTGATGTGGCTTCCCATCATCATCTTCTCTATTTGGTCCCACATCTTTTTCGATGAGTCCTTGAAGCTATCTATACAAGCATAGATGTCATTAGGTAGACTTTGAAGAAGATATGATTTTGCCAGCTTTTCCGCCTCGTACATTTCCTTTTCTTTGTTAGTAAAATCACCAACAGTTTTCCGGATCTGGCGCTCTGGCCAACCTTCAGCTGGGTTTGCCGGTACCACTTTCATTGGCCAATCTTGTGGACCCTCAGTCAGGCATTTGTATATATCTTCATATTTGGTTTTGGCTTCTATGAAATTCATAAATCGGTCATGCCACTGAGGGTATTCTCCCCGAAAGAGCACCGGGGGCTTTTGGTCAGAACCGATGGCTAGAGCATCCCTTGAGTTCATCTTTACTTCTTAACTTAAGAGCACTGTAATTATCGTTAGGCAAGCAGAATGATCCAAATACAATAAAATAGAAGAAACACAGAAAACACTTGGTCTAATCAGAAAATCAGGTCAAACAATATCCGGTCGAAGGTATGCCCGGAGGAAGCAGGTATCCGGTCGAAGGACACGTCCGGGGATACACTTATCCGGTCGAAGGACACGACCGGAGGAACTCTAAATCGGTCGAAGGGACAAGACCGGAGCACTCCTATTCGGTCGAAGGGACAAAACCGGAGTACTCTTATTCGGTCGAAGGGACAAGACCGGGTAACACGTATCCGGTCGAAGGTTATTCGGTCGAAGGGACAAGACCGGAGCACTCCTATTCGGTCGAATGAGTAATTCCGGGGAAAACTCTTATCAGGTCGAAGGTGTAAGACCGGAGTACAAGAGTCCGGTTGAATGCTCAGGTCGAAAGATTACGATAAACACAAAAACCAGATAAACACAAATATATCGATTAAGACCGAAGAACTCGAAGAATTCGACCGAAGAACCCGAAGAATATCTGGGATTCGACCGAAACCAAAACCCAGATCCTTCTCCTTCGATCGAAAGAAACAAACAAAAAACAACCAAAAATCGATTCAACCGATTAACAATCTACAGTAACCAATAATCGACCGAACAGACATTAACCCTAATAATAATCGATCGAACTAAGGATTTCCAGAAAATTATTCGACCGAACTAAAGAAATTTTACTGATTTTAAAAAAAATCGATCGAATAAAATCAAAAGCAACCAGATATCGATCAAACAGATAACACATAATGTAACCACTAACAATCAAACAATGCAAGTAAAATAATTAACACAAATAATTGATCTTAGGGTTTCAGACAAACCTTTTTACTGGATCAAACCTTTTTGCCTATCTGCTCTGATACCAGTTGTAGATCCCAGTTTCAGTGCAATCAACAGATATAAGAACAATGATGAACAAGATATTGGCCACAACAACTAGTTATATGATTAATATAAACTTCAAAGGGCTAAGGTTTACAGAGAGAATTTCTGATAATAGTATGTAAACCTAACAACTAGTAAACTGATTAAAGGAATTATGAACTTCTAACCTCACAAATGAAATAGAAAATAACTTTAAATACTTAGGCACGCAGGCCTGACGGGCTTATGGGCTTTAAGGCCCAACAAGCTTACAACTATTGCAACTTGTCACAAACTACCCTGAACTTCTATTTAACATTGAAAATGGCCCTAACAGGTCTGCTTGTCCACTACTAGAAAGTATAATCTCTCACAAATGATTTTCAATGACCTTGTGTCAAAGTTGGATAATAAAAAGAGTTTCTATATGTATCCAAGATTTGTCCAGGCAGTTATCACCTCTGAATTGAAGGATATGCATCAGTCTAATGCGGTATATGTACCTAAAATCCCCAAGGGGCAAGGTCTTTTCAAATATGAAAAGATCTGCCAAGGACTCGGAAGGAGTTGACACCCCATTGTTCTCTACAATGATGGTGGTGTCCCACAACCAAGAAGGTATGGCATCTGGGTCAAGGCCCTCACTAGACCATCCCACTGATAGCCAAACCCAACCTTCAACCACTATATCACTCTCTCAGTCCCTTGTTCTTAAGCCAACCCCAGTTATATCCAAAACTTATACTAAGAGAAAGGTACACAAGGCTCCTTCCGTTGTTGTACCTCCTACAAACCCAGAACCTCAAAGCCCTCTAATGGAGCATTCTCCATTAGGGAATATCCATAGGGAAACCACTGGGGTGTCTCCCAACCCCAAGCAGGTGCTCACTAAGGAGATGCATGAGCATGTGGGTAAGAAGGCTGCCACTACTCCTGCTAGCACAGAGGAGGCCAGTGGTAAGATCACTAAGACCTTCCCCACGGCAACTTTGAATGAGCAATCATTCAAAGGTCCCGGGTGCCCAGAAACCAAGGGAATAGGTGGTGCTTCAGTCTGGCTGGAGATCCCTATTAAACCTTACAATGATCCCTCAAAAGGGGGTAACATTCCTGGAGAAGGTGAGGATAGATATGACTACCAGGAATTGATTTCTGCCATATCCAACATGGCAACTGAACTGGATTCTCACAAGAAGGTTGTAAATGAACTCAAGAAAGTCATCATCAACCAACAAGAAGAAATCAGCACCTTAAAGAAGGTGGTTAAGAAGGTGGTTCAAAGAAGGTCAAAGCAAATTTTTGAGCTCAGAAGAAGGAACCCAGTGGATGATGCTCCCAAAAAGGGGAGTCAGAAGTTGAGGTCAACATGGAGATGAGGGGGAGTTTGTTGGTGGTAGTGGGGATAAGGTACAAGCAGTAGAAACAGAAACAGGGTTTGAAAAAGCAGCAGTTACAGAGAAAGCAGTAGAAACAGAAACAGTGTTTGAGAAAGCAGCAGAAACAGTTAATGCTGCTGAAGCAAGCAAAGCAGCAAAAACAGTTAATTCTGCTGAAATAAACGAAGCAGCAGAAATTGTTCAAGAGATATTAAACGACATCCTTAGCAGTAATTTGGAAGAAATTGAGATAGCTGAAGCATTAATCAAGGCTAAACATGACACTCGTAAGGTCACTTCAAAGACCAAAGGATTTGTCATCAAAGACAATGCTAAGGTTATCAAGAAAGCTAGTGCTGATAAGGTAGCAAGCTAGGACAAAGGCAAAACCAAGATAGTGGAATCTGACCAACCACTTAAAAAGCAAAAGTTGGTTGAGTCAGATGAAGCTTTGGCTAAGAAAATTCAGGCAGAACTTGAGCAAGCATAAAAAGATCAAGTGGAAAAAGATAGGGAGATGGCGAGAGCTCTAGCTGCAAAGGTTAATGAAGCATATCAAAAGAGTTTGGCAACAGAGATGGCACAGAAGAAATATGCAATTCTAAAGAAGCCTGTAATGATCAAAATGGGTGCAAAGAAGAGGCAACCTTCACAGACCTACCTTGGCACCCAAGAGAGAAAGAAGATGATCACTTTCCTCAAAGGTGCTGTGGGAGTCAAAAAGGAAATGTTCACAAAAATTTCATTTGATCAAATCAAAGGTTTGTATGAGGCAGAGATGACTAAGTTACAATGAAATGATCAAGCAAGAGTTGGAGTGGAAAACAAGATGAAAGAGAGGCATGATCTTCAAATACAAAAACCATTTCCTGATGATCAAGAAACACCAATGAAGAAGATACTCTAGGTGAAAGTTTGAGGACTTTGAAAAGAACAAAAATGATGGCAAGAAGAAAACCAGCTAAGAAACCTAGAGTGGATGAGGAAGAAGCTGAGAAAGAACAGAAGGTAGCTGAAGAAGAAGAAGGGGCACCTAAGTCTGATGAACAGGAAGCTCAATCTCAGGAAGAACCATCCAGTACTTCTGATGTGAATATGTACATGGTGGTGATGGAAAAAGTGCCTGAGCCTATAACAGTTGAACCGGTTGGTGTCAAGCCTCCTGAGATTATTCACTGGGATACCATGGAAGTAGATGGAACGGAGTATATCAGGCTTAAGAGGAAATATGACAAGTTTGAAGTGTATCCTACTTGGGCCAAGATTGTAAGAGTATGCTCCAGATCTGATTTAGAGGAAATGTTTGAGGTGGGGATGAAATTATATGCTGATAAGCTGAAAACTCCAGGGATACCAGTTACAAAACTTGTGATGGAATATCTATGCATGTTGTTCAAGCCAGAGGAAGTTCAACATGTTATCAGAAATGTTTTCAAAACAATTAACATTGGACTATGTATGAAAGAAGTGGAGTATATGCACTGGCTATGGATACAAATCACATTGAATACTTCTTAGTGGATAGAGTTTACAACCATAGCAGGCTAAAGTTGCATGCTATGTTGAAGAAAAAGCTTGGTTGTGCACCAGATTCTGAAATGGCAAGATTTTTGATCCAGAAAACTCTTAATCAAAGTTTGGGGATGAATCCTGATACAGGATTATGAGCAATGGAGTTTTGGGAGCATCTGAAGAACTTGACTTCTCTTCTCTAAAAGTCAAGTTAGGGGGAGATTGTTGGGAACTGAAGATTTGTTTAAGTATGATTACTACTGCCAGTACAACATGGTTACTACTGCTGAGCCAAATTACTACTGCTTGTAGAAATTAATACTGCTAAGCATAGTTACTACTGCTGGTGAAGATTAATACTGCTCAGAGTGGTAATGCTGCTATGACTTAATACTACTTATGTGATAATCTTGGTAAGCCGCGCAGATCAAGGTTTGAAGATAATCATGGAAGGTTGAAGATAATTATGGAAGAATATACTGAAGATCTTTTATGTTTTGTAATTATCTTTTATTTTCAGTATATGTATAGAATTATTCAGAATAGTTTGTTAGACGAGTATTCTAAGCTTTTGTTTTGAGAGAGAATTGACCTCAAGGTTTACAACCCTAGTTCTAGAGAAGTAGAATTCGTCTTGGTGAGCCTGTTCATCAAGATTGAGGTTTTGTGTGAAAGCTTGTAACTTTAATCATTCAATAAAGTTTACAAGTTGTGATTTCTACTTTACTGTTACATCGATATTTGAATATTAAAGTGTTTTTCAACAACTTCTTTAATATTGTTTCTGAGTTTCATTATTCTTGTTAAGAATCAGATCCTGACAACTTGAGATTTGAGTAAAGTATCCATTGCTTTAGAGGCATTGGAAATTTCTCAATGTCTAGTTTGACCTTCTTAAATTCAATTATGACTTTCTCACATTATTCTCTAGCCTTCTCTAGCTTAATCTCTAATTCCTTTTTCTCCCATTTCCAATAGTTGTGATCATATGAATGTTGAAGTTCATTGGCTTGGTAAGACTTGATCTGTTCTTAAAAATTCACAGTGATCAAATTGGACTCTCTTCTATTTTTCTCCAATCTTTTAAGGTCATCACACATGCTCTGATTGTGATCCCTGTATTTTTTAACAGTTTCAAGACAGGCTTGAGAGCAAAGTTTAGATTTTACCTCTGTGGGGATTGCTGTGCTTGTAGACTTTGAGATCTCAGCCATCAATGCTTGATTCTGGATTGCCTCATCTGCTTGGTCACTCCAGTAAAATCCCATTCCGTCTTGTGAGACAAGTGCTTGAGATGGATTCTTGTTGTTTCCATGTTGTTGAGACATTCCTCCTCTGCATTCCCTTGCAAAGTGCCCCAGCTTGTGACACTTGCAGCATTCCACCTTGGATTTGTCAAATCCAGCACCATCTTCTCTTTTCATGGCGAAATTGTTTCTTCCAGTCCTTTTAATGAATCTTTTGATTCTCATGGTGAGCATTGCCATTTGCCACTTGATGTCCATCTCTTCAAGATCATCAACATTGATCTGCTGCAGATCATTATTAATAAGAGAAGTTTTAGCACGGCTAGCAAGGAAGGCTTCCAAAACAGAATCATTGAGACCATCTTGTTTTGAACCATAAGCAGCACTAACTGATTCTGTATTAGCAGTAGAATCAGTAGTAGATGATAGGAGGGCAGCATTGTGAGAGTATCCAGATGGCCTTTTCTTAGATTCAACTTCTGCTTCAAACACCCTTAGATCATTGTAGAGATCATCAAGTTCCTTGTCCTCCAGATTATCATTCTGCCTGAATGATACTGTATACATCACCCATTCTTCACCAAGATATCTTAGAAACTTTCTGTTGACATCATCCTGGTCCATCTTGACACCAACAGTGGCCAATTCTCTAATCAACTTGTTGAATCTATCAAAAGTTTGAGTCATAGACTCATTCTTTGTAGACATAAAGTTTTCATATTGTTGCTTGAGAATAGCTTTTTGATTTCTCTTAGTTCTTTTAGTACCTGAAAATCTCTTCTCTAACGCATTCCACAAGATTCTGGCATCAGTACAGTTGCAAAACTGATGTTGGTATTCATTAGGAATAGTCAAGAGCAGAGTGCTCAAGGCCTTCATCTCAGTTTGCCTCATCTTTCTTTCTCCATCAGTCTTTGGTGGAGGTCTTTTTTCCATCTGCTCCCATCTCTCCTTCATTGGAGGGACCATTCTCAATGATATCCCACATTGAGTAATCTGTAAGAAGGATATATTGCCTGATCCTGATTTTCCACATGTCAAACTTATTGGGTTTGAGCATGGGAACCTTTGAAACAAGAACACTGTCATGTGATCCGTCCATGATGATTATAGCTTTTTGAGTTCCTTGGCTCTGATACCACTTGTCAAGATCGAAATTCTAAACAAGAATTTAATTAAACACTCAGAAGCTATGTTAAAGAAGTTTGCGGAATAACACTTTAACAGTAAATCAATGAAACAGTATATGGATCAAATCACAAGTTATATTGAATTAACTTAATGATTACAACCACAGCCTCAATCTGTTGAACAGGCTCAACAGACGTTCAGTACTTCTCTAAAGAAAGGATTTCTAAGAATCTTGAGACTAATTCTCACTAGAACAAAAATTACGTATGCTAAATTACTTTTTCTATGTATTAAACTCTAAGCCTTCTAGACTATATATACAAAAACAGATTACAAGATAATTACAAAAATAATATTGATCTTCAACATCCAGTCCATAATTATCTTCAATCTACTTGATTTTCGCTTTCAGCAATCAATCCGTCTTTATCATCATAAGCAACATTAATCTTCATATCCATAGCAGTACTAACCATGCTTGCAGTAGTAATTCTTCAAGCAGTACTAACTACTAGCAGTATTAACTTTCAAGCAGTATTAATACCTCTAGCAGTAGTAATCCTACAAGCAGTAGTAATACCTTTGAATAGCAGTACTAAAGTCTTCACCAGTATTAATTCTTTCAGCACTTAGCAGCACTAACTGGACTTACCACATTTTAGACCCAACATTTGGTGATGCAAATTTTGCAAAACCGTTACCATAAAACTTGGTTACTTTTGGATACGGTTTTCAAATAAGCGTTGTTATACATATATTAGTTTTCAGTAACGTTTTTTTAAAACCGTTACGACATAAAGCAACGATTTAGACAAAAAACGTTACTAAAAGGTATTATATGGTAACGGTTTTTAAAAACCGTCACAAGATAAAGCAACGGTTTATCAAAACCGCCCTAAACCGTTACCTTAGGGAACCTTTTATTGACGTTTTTATCTAAAACATTGCTTTATGTTTCTACTTTTTTTTGTAATAGTAACATTTCTTTATAAAAACCATTACTAAAACAATTCTCTAACTTTTTTGTGACTTTTTGTAACAGTTTTTTTATCAAACCGTTACAAACCTATTTTTCAAAACCGTCACAAAAAGTCATTTTTGTACTAGTGGCAATATGAAACAATTTCATTAACTTAATCAATGAAATCGACAATTTGCACGGTTTGCAAAATGAGGATGTTTTGCAAGTGAAACCACCCATACACACACACACACATATATATACACATATATACATATATATATATACACATATATATATATATACACACATGTGTAGGTTCAAACGATAAGTTTAAACATTTTACGAGAAGACCAGAAGTTTCAATATCATATATGATTACACACATGATATACAAACTTATGTGATTATACAAATATTGCATTGACAACACATAGACGCTTAATCATATATGACCCAAAGAAGTGTAATCATATATGATATTGAGACTTCTCGCATTCTCACAGTGTTTAACTTCTCGCATGATCCTTCATATCTCTGTCAACCATTATATTAAATTTTGAGAAGGTGAGAAAAGATCTCAACCATTATATGAGATTTTTCAATGTCCAAGATCTCAATAGAAAAATATGTAAATATAGGCATGGTTATGACTAATTTAAAGAACCTAAGAAAATAGTGGGAATTTTGAACTTTTTGTATAATTAAATCATTAATCCAAGTCATTAAATTACTAATCCACCTTTTTCAAAAAAATTACCCACTTTTTTTAAATAAAAATTGGATTACTCTTTTCTTTCAAATTAAATTATCAAAAAAATAATCGATATTTAATTTAATTAAATTATATCAAAAAAACGAGAATTTTATTAACTTTAATTTAAGATTTATGATGATATATAATTTTTAAAATTCATATATGAATCTTAGCCTAATTCAGAACTCGATTATCAAATATAAATTGATTCACGTACAAGTTATATATAATTAAAATTCACGTGTGAATCTATTTTAGAATTATCATGTTGACATTTGAATCTATATTCGGATTCACATGTGAATCTATGTTAGGATGACATGTTCACATATGAATCACTATACATTTAATTATCACTGTCTGATAATCGTTTGTTGAATCTTTCGCGTTTGGTTACATTTCAAATGACTAATTATAAAGAACATCAATGTTCGTGTTCACATAGGAGATTTAGGCAAATGAAATTTAACTCAATTTGTAGATAATAAAATCGCCAATGATTTCAAGATGAAAATTTGGATAAAAAAATGATAATTATAAATATCCAAAAAATGTAATAGAAAAAATAGGAGATAGATATATATATTTGTTTTCTTTTTTCGATATTTATCTTAAAAATGTAATCTAATGGTTGAGATATGTTGTCACTTTCTCAACATCTTTTGGGATTTTCATGTGAACCCCATATGTGTGTGTGTGTGTGTGTGTGTGTGTGTGTGTGTGAGAGAGAGAGAGAGAGAGAGAGAGAGAGAGAGAAAGAGAGATCGACCTGTTTTTGTGAGACCCGTGAGATCATGTTTTTACAGTTGATACTTCACAGCAAAACACTGTGAACGTAAAAACCTTCGCAAAACACTGTGAGGTTCGGATTTTTTTTTACCTTCATAATATTTTGCTCTCACGTGAAACCAACCATATATATATGATAGGATTCATTTGAGAATGCTAAAAAATGAGAAATTAAGAAAATGATCTTAGCCCTTTATCTGGTCAACATTTACAGCTTTGATCGTGAAGCATCGGATAATTCTTTTTATGGTCTGTAGAAAATAGAGTGGTAGTTTCGTAAAAATACGCAGGACGAGTTCATATATGAATTTGTATGATTCACATATGAATTTTATGTTCATATATGAACTCTTTTAACTGGTTCATATATGAACCTTTGTGATTCATATATGAATCAGATAATTAGTTTATATATGAATTTGTTAATTAGTTCAACTGATTCACATATGAACCTACAGTTAATTAGTTCATATGTGAATCAATTAATTAGTTCATATATAAATCACAAATATTCATATATGAATCAGTTAAAAGAGTTCATATGTGAATTACACATACACGTTCATATATGAACTCGTCCCGTGCATTTGTAAAAATTAAGAAATTGTCCTTCTATTTTTGGAATAACTGCAACTTTTGACCCGTCAAAGCCCGAATTGTTGACCAGTCAAAGCCGTAATTGTTGACCAGTCAAAGATGCAATATTTGACCAGCAAAAGTTGATCTTGACCGAATGAAAGACTTAGATTACTTCTCTATTTCTCATATATTTAGCATTTCTCAAATGAACATCTTCGTATATATATATATATATATATATATATATATATATATGTTAAAATTAAAAGAAACTGATGTGATCATGATCGTAACGTACTGGTCCATATCAACCACAAGGGTTGTGGCGTACTGGTTAAGGCCCTGGGGGATGTGGCCACTGAGGGTTCAAATCTAGACGTACACAATAATTGTGGCCACTGAGGTTTACTATGTCTTACAGTCATAATTTACCAAGAGATTAGTCTAGACATGACTTAGAACACTATTTAAAAAAAAAAAAAAACAAACGTACCGGTCCATATATCTTCTCCAACCAACTACCTTGATAATGAGTTCACATGATTGACAGATTAGACAAGAACCATACACGTATCAATGTATATATATAACAACATTATTCATCAACTAAAATCATGTGATCGATATAATTATAGCAAATTTCTTGTTTGCAGAAAACGACATGGAACTTTCATGCATTTTCGTATGTTTAGTTTAATTAAAATGATGAATCATATAGCTAGGGTTTGACCATCATAAATTTTAATTTAAAATTCAATTAATATGATAGAATCAAGTCTCTATCAGCCACCCGATTCATTCAATCTTCTGGCCCAGGTCTCCTGGCTAAATAATCAAATATTTCTGTTCCCAAATTCTATATCTCATCAATTATATATGGAAAGTATACTTGCAGCAATTCTGATCGGTGATTGGTCCTGTCCATTTCTTTTTGATGATTTCTAGTATTTTTATTACTACCATAGGTCATGTACAATGTGATATATATATATATATATACATATATTTATAGAGAGAGAGAGTCGGGTTCAAACGGGAACAATACCTATTTAAAAGAACACGACAACTAACAAAATCATTAGTGATTTTCCATTAACACATGAAAAAAGGACTTTGCCGTGGCTTCAGGTTCGCATGGCTTTTTTGTACGTTAATGTAAAATCACTAATGATGTTATTAGTTCTCGTGTTCTTTTAAATAGTTACTGTTCTCGTTTGATCATCCCTCTATAAATATACACACACACACACACACACATATATATATATATATATATGTAATAGGTATTAGATGTTGGGGAGAGTCGAATTATTCATGTTTTAACTTTTACATAATTATATATATAGAGCAATATCATGCGAGAAGTTAAACATTTTGTGAGAATGCAAGAAGTGTGATATCATATATGATTACACGATTTGTGGGTGTTTTTAATCATATATGATTAAACGTCTATGTATTGCCAATATAACATGTGTTTAATCATACATGATTACACTTGTGTATCATATGTGATTAAAAACTTCTCGCATTTTTGCAAAATGTTTAGTTTCTCGTTTGAACAAGCCCCTATATATATATATATCCTAGTCCATAAATATATGTTTTAGTGCAATTATAATCTTTTAGTCTTTTACTCTAATGTAGTCAATTTGGTAATTCTCAATTTTGTACTTTGAATTAATGTTAAAAAATATTCTATGAAAGTGAATTTTATATGTTAATTATCCATTATTTGTATTACTTTTGATATAAAATATGGTATGAATTTTTATGGTTATTTTATTTATTACTCGTCCGATGGCTTTGTAGTCCTAATATGTAACAGAGCATCCAAAAAGATTAGAACGACTCTAGTTTTTACTAGTTTACAGGTATTTGTAAGCATCCAAAAAGATTAAAATGACTCTAGTTTCTACTAGTTTACAGGTATTTGTAAGCATCCATGACACATTGTTACAAGTTTAAGTTTTTCCTTTTGCAGACGTTGAGCCGTGAGAGATTAATAGTGCGCACACACACACTCACACACACACACACACATATATATATATATATATATATAATATGAAGTCTAAGGGGTCGTTTATCCAAATGTTTACCCGGTAGTGCTTACCGGTAAAAATTGACACTTTCATTTACTTTCTCGTGTAAAATTCTAGCTAGTTCATTTAAATGTCATCGTATGCAAATGCAACAATATACCTGATAAGTGCTTACCTTGTAAGAATTGTCGCTCTCACTCACTTACCGGGTAAGAGTTTCGGCCCTTGCCATCGATCTTACCGGGTAACATTCTCAGTACTTGTAATGTTCATCCAGTAAAGGTAAGTAACTTGGTAAGAGCTTACCGGATAAACGTTTGTTAAACGACCCCATTTTGGGTAAGCTAGCTAATGTCGTTTATCCAATTATATATATGGGGATAATACAAACCCTAAAGAGGTGGAGTTGGCTCAACAAAAGATCAGCTCAACTACCTTCACGGCTATGTATATTATTGCCGATCACATCTTGCCACCATACTTAATTTTGTATTTAGCACGTGATCTTTTCTTTGATTACTAGCTAGATCTAGAGATAGTTGTTATTGTGTTTTCATTTAATGCCTTTAAATTTATTTCCTACTTTTCTTTATGTTTAGGGATATCAAATGAGAACAAGGTTAAAATACGAAACACACGAAAACGCTTAAATCGCAAGCATTTTTTTTTACTGAGATCACATGCAATTACGGAACACGGTCAATATAAGGATGTGCAGACGACTTGGCCTACGACCTCTAGGTCATGCGAATCACTTCTCGTGTTTTCTTATTTGGTCACTGTTCTCATTTGAACCCGACTATCTATATATATATGATTAATGTGATGCCTAAACTATGTCGATTTGGATCATCATGGTTGATGTTGGAATCCCTTGCCTTCAATTAGCTAAACATATACTATAAGAAAACTATATATCTTGCAGGCGGATAATTAATTTGTGATTGGGACATGGGATCCAGTAATTGTATCATTTATGACAACTAGAAGCAACCGAAGTGAAGGGAAAACCAGGAGCAAATGGATGATAACAACTGGAAGCAACCCAAAAACCCCAAAAAATGTTGGTGATTTGAGTGTCACCGGCCATTTAAGTATAATTGGATTTAACTCGAGTGCTAATGGGTTTCAAACTGTGATCTAATACAAGTTAGGTGGTGCAGAGTGCACGCTTGTTATAAGACGAGTTTAATCCCGGACACGATGAAATGGCGGAGGTCAAGGGGGTTGCGCCCCTTGCGGTGGTCCCGCTGACCGATCAGCGGGGGGAGGGGTCGAGGGGCGGCGCCCCCATGGGGTTTGGGGCAACGCCCCAAAAGCTCTTCAGAATTTTGGACTTCGAATGTCGTGGAAAAACTTGATCAGAGGCTCTCTACAAAGGCTCTGATGCCTATTTCTACAGAGGTGGCTTTCGGCAGATCCTCGGTGGCCTTCTGCGGAGGCTCTCGTGGCCTTCTGCAGAGGCTCCAGTGGCCTTCTGTAGAGTCTCTGGTGGGCGTATTTGGACCAGAGGCTCTCACTACTAGAAAAATCGTAATTTTCGAAAAAAATTACCGACGAACAAAAACCGTCGGTGAATAGCGATGGAATACCGACGAATTTGGATTTTAGCAACGAAAAACTTTGCCGTCGGTAAACCATCGGTAAAAATCACCATCCGTCCGCAATCCGTCGGTAAAATAATGGTTTCCGAAGGATTACTGACGGACTCTTTAATATTTTAATTTTTATTTATTTTTATTATATATTCCGTCAGTATTCCGTCGGTAAATAGTTAAATTATTATTTTTTTTTAAATTAAAAAACCGTCGGTAATCCGTCACAAATTACCGACGGAATACTGACTAACCTTTTAATATTAATATTTATTTATTTTTATTATAAATTCCGTCGGTAAATAATTAAATTATTATTTTTTTAAAAAATATTAAAAACCGTCGGTAATCCGTCACAAATCACCGACGGATTACCAACGGACCCTTTAATATTTTAATTTTAATTTATTTTTATTATAAATTTCGTCGGTAATATTAAATTCCGTCGGTAATCCGTCACAAATTACCGACGGATTACCGGCGGAATTTAATATTTTTTTTGTTTTTTTCAATTCTAGTACATACGTATACATATGTTTGTATATGTCATGTACATGATTATATATGAATGAATGTTGGTGCGTTTTATTTGAAAACCAATCAATTCGTGAAAACTTTGCAAACCACTATTTTAGGAAACATTTTGTTAAGTTTCCTAATCTAAAGTCATGATTATAATAAATGAATCTTATCATCTTCCATATATATCACAATCATTATTAATTAATCATAATAGTTTTCCATAAATATATATATTGTTTCCTAAAACAATGGTTTGCAGAGTTTCCACGAATTGATTGGTTTTCAAATGAAACACACCCTATGTATGTATACATATATATTTGCTAATTATATATAGAAGTGGTTTCATTTGCAAACCGCTCCTATGATGCAAATTTTGCAACCCTTCTAAATACCATTGATATCATCAATCAAGGGTTGAGATTCATTTGAGTTATTTATGTTAATAAATTAATTAATTTAATATAATAAATTAATAAAAATAGGAGAGAAGGGCATAATAGTACATTTCAATTCCAAATTCAAATAAGGAAATCAGATGATTTCTTTTTTATAAAAGGAAACCAAATTATTTTATTATAAATTATTTTTTAATATATTATAAAATCATTAATATATTATTTAAAAAATAGTTTAACATAATAAAACCTTAATTCATCATTGACATAGTGAAACAGTAGGAAAACCATGATGAAACTTTATTAAAATCATTGTGAAACATAGTGAAACCTTATTAAAAACATATTGAAACATAATGAAACAGTTTTACCTCCAATGTAAGCTTTAAAACATATTTCATCATCTAGATGAAACCTTATTGCAACCATAATGAATCATAAATCATAATGAAAACGCGATGAAACCATGATAAAATATAATGAAACTTTATAGAAACTATTGTGAAACCATAATTATAAAAGAAAATAAAAAACAATGAAATTTGTGTTTACTTTTGAAAAATAAAATCAAAACGTCACAATTTGGTATATATCCAAAAATAATAAGAAGAAGAAAACCCCATAATAAACAATTTATCGGTGTTAGACCATTCCATACACTTTACCTGATTCATACTATCCATAAAGAAGAATATTCTCATTAATTAAACGAATATGTATTTCAACGGAAAAAAAAACTTAAATGCATGTAATAAAGACTTGTCATAATTGTGATTGATTATTATAATTTTTAATATACACCTGCATTAAATACAGATGATAAAACGGATGGTGGCAAAAAATAATAATTTCCATTAATAAATCGTTTACATCAAATGACCAAGATACCCTTGTAGATATTAAAAATAAAAAAGAAAAGAAAATTACGTGATTGGTTGATTGGGGTTCGCAAAGTTTGTAAACTAAGGACGGTTTTCATATGATTGCTCCCCTATATATACAGTACATGATACTATATATACATATATGTTAATTTATATATGTCATGTATACATGTCTATATGTGTATGTATGTTTGTATATGTGTGTATATATATGTATGAATATTTGTATGTATATATATCAATATGTATCTAGCTATATGTGTATTATGTTTGTATATATGCATGTTTGGGCCTTAATGGATCTATCGGGATTTAAAGGGTTTTGTTAGACCTTAATGGATCTATCGGCTTTAAAGGGTTTCACTGGGTCTGAATGGATGTATCAATATTTCTATATATTGGGCTTTAAAGGGTTTCATTGGGTCGTAATGGATCTAACGAACTTTTAAGGATTCCATTGGGCTTTAAAGGGTTTCATTGGGCAGTAATTAGGGCTGTAAACGAACTGAACGAACACGAACGAAGGCTTGTTCGTGTTCGTTCATTTAACTTAACCGAACAAACGAATGGACACGAGTGGTAAATTAACGAACGGATTTTTTTGTGTTCATGTTTGTTCGTTAAGAAAATATGTTTGTTCGTGTTCGTTTATGTTTGTTCATTAAGAACTAAACATAAACGAACATTCACGAACAAACGTTCACGAACGTAAATAAACGAACGAGATCATTGTTCATGTTCATTCATTTATCAAATAAACGAATATAAATGAACTTCCCGGCGAACGGTTAACGAACGGTTCGTTGAACGTTCGGTTCGTTTACGGCCCTAGTCGTAATGGATTTAACGGGTTTTTAAGGATTCTATTGATCTTTAATTAATTCTACTGGAACTCAACTTCTCAGCGGAACTCAACCCTACGTAATAAAAGTAAATATGAGAATATATTAACTAATAATATTTTTTATGTAAAATAAAACATTTATGATGTAAACGTTATTATTTTAAATTAAAATTTAATAAAAATGAAATATTAGTAAGTTAATAAATGAATTTGTTTGTTTACGGACACTTCAATTTTTCCTAAGAAACTACAAAGAATTTATCTTTCCCTTAGGGGCGTTTGGTTCGCAGAATGATTTTTGATGGAATGGAATCTGTCAATGAAATTGGAATCTGGAAGGAATTGGAATGGAATGTTATCAGGTTTGACCAACTGTTTGGTTGGCAGGAATGGAATGTAATCAGTCAAATGAATTGGAATCTGTCTGTTTGGTTTGCAAAGGAATTGTAATGGAATTCTGAAAAATGACAAAAATACCCTTTCTTTGATTTTTTTTAATTCTTTTTAATCATAAGTAATTATAAAATTAACATTTAATGGAAAAAAAATATGTAATTTAACATTTATAAAAACATATGTAATAGATATACATCATTCATCTCACCATCGATCATCTTCATACCACAAACACATAACCATAACCATCAACCTAATTCAATGTATTTTAGCTACCATGAGTTGCAAGAAAAGAATCAAATTGGCAGACCATAATAACATTAAACGATGGCTAATATATTAAAGTAGTGCTGTCGAATACATTAACATCGACAAGCACCAAAAATATTGTTCATACACATTTTATAGACCAATCATTGGTCTAACATAAACCAAAAAGTAGTGTTTTTAAGCCAAATCGGTCATTGGTCCAACATAAAGTGGACCCAAAAATAAGTACCATGCATGTGTACTCCAAACAAAAGTATTGTTTTCACCACCAACCGATCACTGATCCAACATGAACCAGACCCAATTTTCACGTCTTGCCTCCTTCAAGATCCAGAAAGTGATCACAGATTCAGAGTCATTTGTTATCTTTCGTAAGGCATTAAACATTTCAGTTTCAGAAAATGTCCCAAACTTCTCAAGCTCATCGGCATTCTTTTCACGTTTTTTGAGCATTTGAACTTCAACTTCCATCATCGCTTCCGATGCCTTCATAAGTTTGTCACCAAGCAAAAATGTTGCATTGTTGATTACCTCATGCAAAGACTCACTTTTATTTTTCCTTTTCTTGCTACCACTTGAGCACTCTTGACTGTGCACATTTGTGTGTGCATTAGAGGCATCATCTTGATCATTAGAAAGGTTGTCCTCGAATTGATTGTTATGGTCTTCCATGCTTGCATCCTCTATCTCCATAGCATCTCTCACTCTATTTCCATTAGCTCTATCTTTGCCAAAAACAATGCACAAATCCTCAAAATGAGGAAATGTCTTGTTTTTCCATTTGGCCGCTTCCTTGTGAACCTATAATTATAAAACAAGAAACGACATGTGAACTTTATAAACATTTAATTATAAAACAAGAAACTATAATTATGTCGTAACATTTAATTATAAAACAAGAAACATAACAAATCAATTTTTACCTGTAGATAAGCCTCCCAGACCGGTACTTCAACAATCACACAATTGTTTTCGCTATCAAAACCAAACCCGCTAGTATTACTACCATGTACCATGTCATAAACAACTTGCCAATCTTTCTTCATAGTCTTTATCCTTTACTCAACATGAGGTTTACCCAATATTCCAGAAGTGGGAAGTGAATCTTTTAAAGCTTGTTCCAAGTGTTGCAAATATCCAGATTTGAAGCCATTGTCAGCTTTATACACTCCATTATTTACCATATTTACCAAACTTTCAACAAGTTTAGCATCTTCAAGTGCAGACCAGACTCGATAGTTTCTTCCAGAACTCGTCATACCATGGTAACATAAACGTCATCATAAACAAAGTACATAAACATCATCATTAACAAAGTGCATAAACATCATCATAAACAAAGTGCATTGAATAGAAATAGATAAATTCATTAAAAACCATAAACATAAACATAAAGTTGATAGACAACATCAATTCATTACAGTACATAAACATAAAGTTGATAGACAAATATCAATGGCTAACACTCCAAGACTCAAACATATCTTGAGCTAAGCTACTCTAAATGCAGTCCACGCGTTTGATGTCCCAACAGAAGTGATAACATCCTCATCTCTAGTTCCATGGTCTCCAATTCCATCATCTTCAGTTCCAGAAATGATCGAGTCATATTCGTTCTCAATTGGATCAATTGGCATTTCTTTCCTAATAAAATTGTGGAGAAGACAACACGCCATTATGATCCTATTTTTAAGGTCAACCGGATAGTAGGAGTAATCTCTCAAAATACCAAACTTTGCTTTCAAAATACCAAAACATCTTTCTATAACATTTCGTGCAGAATAATGTTTCATGTTGAAAAATTCTCTTGCCGTTGTTGGTTGGTGTCCCTCACGCCAATCATTTAAATGATACCTTTGACCTCTATATGGGGCGAGAAAACCCTCCCCATTTGTGTACCCATCATCTACCAAGTAATAACATGGTCTTAGCACCTTCAATCCATGTGGCCTAAGAAGTGCATCACGAAGAACTCGACCATCTGCGGCTGAACCTTCCCATCCGGGTAAAACATAGATAAATTGCATATCTTGTGAACATACACCTAATACATTTGTAGCAATAACACATTTTCTTGTTTTGTATCTAGGTCTGTCTTCAAATGGTACTAAACACTTGATATATGTTCCATCTAGAGCTCCTAAACAATTCTAAAACCAAAAAAAACGATCATTATATATTTTATGTTACGTGTTAATAATAAAAATAAATAACTACATATACCTTGAACCATTTCCATCTTCCATCCGTAGAGTCCTCAAGAACATGTTCAGGTTTCTTAAACAAATGTGGATGTAATCTTATAACTTCCATGCAAACTCTCCTAACAATTCTACTAATGGTTTCTCCCGAACGATGAAAACGACATGTGATGACCCGATTCTTAACATTATGAGCACAAATGTGAAGGAAAATATCAACTTGTTCATCAATACCCATATTCCTACTTGCTTGTAATCCTCCTAAAGTTTCAAGCATATCACATAACTTCTTAAAACACCTTCTATTCATCCTAAGATGTGATATGCAAATAGTATCACTCTCATAAGCATACCTATGTAATATTGAATATCGATCCACATCTAACAAAGAATATCGAATACATGGTTTATCCGTTTGGTTGTTGACTATTAATTTGAAAATCGTTGTGAAATACCAAACAATAGCAATCATAGCCTTGTTCCAAAACAATCTCATAAGCCTACGTCTACGTGTTGTTGCTAAACTAAGACGGGCCATTTCCTGTTCCAAATACATTAACAAAAAACAATATAAGCCAAATCTGTAAAAATAAGTAACAAAAGCCAAGTAACAGATTCTAACATAAAAAACAGGAACAAAAAAATTACAGATTCTAACATAAAAAACAGTAACAAGCCAAATCTGTTAAAAACAGTAACAAAAAGATCACATAAAAAGAAACTGATTCAAGCATAAAACAGATTCAAGCAACATAAAAAAAACCAGTAACATAAAAAGCAATCGATCTGTAACATAAAAAAGAAACCATTAACATAAACCAGTAACAAGCATAAAACATATTCTTGGCAACCAGTAACATAAAAAGAAACAGATTCAAGCAATGTAACAAGAATAAACAGGATGATGAAAAAAAAACAATAACAAGCATAAAAAGAGCAATCGATCTGTAACATAAAAAGAAACCAAAAAAAAAGAGCAATCGATACTGTAACATAAAAGAGCAATCGATACTGATCTTAACAAGATGATGAAAACCCAAAAAAAAAATCGATACTTATCTTAACCAGAAATCGATACTGATCGATCGAACAATGAAATCGATTGCTAAACTTATCGAGGTCTGATCGATCGAACAAAGTAAAAAAAAAAAAGAAATCGATGGAAGAAATATACCTCAGATCAGTTGCAGAGATGAAGCAACGAGAAAGACACAGTGATGGATGGAAGCAACGAGATGAAGAAGACAATTCCTTTCTCTTTCTTTCTCTCTCTCTCTCTCTCTCTCTCTCTCTCGTGAACTTTGAAGCAGATCAATATGAGAAATGAATGTAGTGTCTAGGGTTTTTTTAATGGGTTAGGAGGGTATTTTTGTCATTTTCAGAATATTAGATGGAATGGAATTCAATTCCATCCTTTTTAAGAAGGAATGACCAAATCCATATTTGAAGGAATTCATGGAATTCAATTCCATTCCATGGGTAACCAAACAGCAGGATGGAATTTGGTCAACGAAATTGACAATTCCAATTCCATCAGATTCCGGCGGAATCCTGCGAACCAAACGCCCCCTTACTTTTTTTTCATTTCCCTCCCTTGGTTTCTTTTAAATTTCATTTCCCTCTCCTTTTAGACTTTTACCCCTTAAATTTCATTTCCCTTTTATAATTTTTTTCATTTCCCAAGTATCCTTCATTACTCATCTGATCGACTCTGTTATCTCCATCTCATCGGAGCTTCTCGTCCTCCCCATCGTACCGTCACCCTCCTCTCTATATCTCTACACTCTCTATCTCTCTACACTGGTATGGTCTCCCCTCTCTATCTCATATTTATTTCTTTGTTGTTTTGAGTCGGTTTTGGGTTTTCTTGACCTAAAATCGATTTTTTGCTCCTATTTGTGTGGGAATTTTTCTGGTTCTGAAATCGATATTGGGGGTGGGTTAGGGTTCGATTTTGCTTCATTATCCTTCTCTTGGTTCAATTTTGGGTGGTTCTTTATATTTTTGTGCGATTCTAGGGCTTTGATAAACATTCATGTTTTTGTTTGATTTTAGGGCTTGATAAACATCAGTTAATGAGTAATCATTCAAATATGGTTTGGTTTGGTTTGGTCTCTACCTTGGAACTTATTGTAAGTTAATGAATCAACTTTACTTTCTTAGCAGGTATGTTTTCTTTTCTTTTTCCCTTTCAAAATCGACATAGAGGTATGGTTCTCGTTCTGATATTGAGTGCTTTGGGGTGTGGTTATTCAGGGTGGTTGGTTGAATTCATAATCATAAAGTTTTTTATAATCAGCTGTGGATGCTCATGCTCTGTTTGTGGTATTAATTTACTTGAAGTCGTTTTGATGTGTATTGGTTTTGGTGATCTTGATCTCTGCTTGATGTGTATTGAATGTGGCACAATAGATGGAACCAATGAACATATTTTCGACAAGATTTGTAGGTTTGGTTATTCTCAATTTATTTTTGTTTTTATTCGATTCACTTTGATTAATGCCTTATTGGGTGTTTCGGCATTCTAAAAGAGAGTTGCATTTGATTCGTATAATATTTTACACAATGTCAAGTTATTTATTATTCAAGTATTCGACAATTTCTAAGTATCAAGTTAAATCCTTTGACCAAATGGTTAAGGGTTCAAACTTTGCCAAAGACAATTATTTGATGCACATATAGAAATCATCAGGTGTTGATTATTTGGCATTGAATGAAGATTTTGGAAATGACTTGCGATCTAAGGCTAGGTAATATGAGTAATATATCATCCCATTTGCGGTAGTTTGTATTTGCAGATTTGATTTCATATAATTGTTTTTATTTCTTAATAGACATGAAAAATTAATGATAAAGTTGAGCTTTCAGATTATGAAAGAGATGTAGCCCTTTTTGACAGAGTTTGGAGATTTTGGATGATCTATTCTTATCAACCGGCGGCCAACTCCTCGGCAGTCGACATCAGCCCTTGAGACGACAGTCGACAATAACCACAACTCCTCGACAGTCGATGGCATCGATTCCCTTCTTCAGTCCACAACTCCTCGGCAGTCGGCATCGACTCACTTCTTCAGCCCTCGATTGAGTCG
Source organism: Arctium minus (assembly GCA_954870635.1). Taxonomy (NCBI): domain Eukaryota; kingdom Viridiplantae; phylum Streptophyta; class Magnoliopsida; order Asterales; family Asteraceae; genus Arctium; species Arctium minus. The sequence continues at coordinate 48,341,275 of OX941096.1, forward strand.
ATTGACGACTTCAACCCTTGATTCACGACTTCACAACTTCAACCAACCTCGATTGAGTTGGCACCGAGTCCACAGTTCACAGGTGACAACTTGAGTACTTGACAGGTCCACCACTATTTTGTTCATGAATGTCAAACTTAATAATCCTGTTACTTTTGTGTTTTGTTCTGAGTTTTGTGGATTCTGTGGATAATGGATTTTGTACTCATGTAGACATGTTACACATACTTAAGATTGTTTATGAACTTATGATTCCAAACTATTAAGTTTATTTAGAGTACTCTGTGGATAGTGGATTTAGATTATCCCAAATTTCCAACTTTAGAGTATTATGTGGATACTGGATTTGGAAACATACTTGAGATTGTTTATGAACTCATGTAGAAATTGTTCATGTTACACTCTAAATAAATACTTGACAAAACAAGAAACATGAGTGAGGGATGAGTTATTTACTTCATAACTGTACGTGCGGGTATACAACTAGTGTGTATATATATATATATATATATATATTTGATACAATAAACTGAAAAATTAATAAAAATTTAATTATTTTTAAAAAAATATACTAAAAAATAGTGACGGATTAGTGACGGAAATCTATCGCTAAAAGTCCGTCGATAATCCGTCGATAAAATCCGTCCGTAAATCAAGTTCCTACGAGATAATTTCCAACGGAGATTATCGACGGATCTTACCGTTTACCGACGGCAGGCCGTCAGAAATTTTTGTTTTTTTTGTAGTGTCCGGCGCTTATCTTTGGATTTGGCTATCTCTGAACGTTAGTGGTCATTTAATGCTTAGTTATTTCATGTCCATGATTTTAGCTAAATTGGTTGTAACTGACCATAATAGCTAATAATTTGCCATCATTGCCATTTCAGTTATTTTTCTATTTTACGAATGGGACTAGTATATATATTATATATACTTATGTTTAGACTCACGTTTTTAAACAATCATTTCATACTCTCCAGCAAATTTGCTCTCGTTTTGATGCCTAAAAACGATTGTGTTCTTGAAATTTATCCCATATTGAATTTCGTGCAACCCAGGCATATGGTCGAAATACCAATTCGGAAAGTGATATACACAATTTTCAAGAAATCCAATCATTTGATCGATTGCTTTGCCCCTGTTTCTCTAACAAAAAGTAGCATATAAATATTATTTGAAGAGAACTATTTAATTAAAATTAAATAAAAGCATAAGCATCCAAGAGAAAACAAACAATTTGAAGGGGCTAGAATCAAAGTTTTAAACGGCGAGAGTCATGAGATGACTGTGAAATCAAGCATTAAGCCTTAGGAGTCACTGTGATACTACAACATTTTTAAAAAACGTGAGTTATGACGACAAATATGTATATTATATATACATATATGTATATTTGTGTGTGTGTGTGTGTGTAAGGATATGTATATGTATATGGATGTATATCCACTGATGCACATATCTTCTTTATCGTTACTCAATGAATAGTAACTTATATTAAGTTATATACTAAAAAATTATAAGGTAAGACACTAAATATGTAAGAAAAATTAAATATCATGTTACAAAAACTGCCCATTTGACGAGGGCACACGCTTAATGTGGCATGAGACTCGGAGACACAGTGGCGCCATCCCTAGCATTTTAGAGCATTGGTTAAAATCGAATAGAACTTGTCAGTCAACCAGGAAAAGTTGGGTTGTTCTCAACACATCATACACACAGTCGTAGCTCTGATCAAAAGCATCAGTGGTTGCATGGTAGATTTGCTATGATGATCGATACCTTTTGGACGCTTTAGATTTTCTGTTGCATATATCATCTCATTTTACCCAATTTCTCCCCTTTGTAGACCATGATAGATGGAAAGTTTTATGATACATATATCATCTCTTCCATAGTTTAATTTTAGAGTTTTCCATTGATTTCATTAGCAAGATTTGCACTTAAACAATGAGGAGTTTTCCATTGATGATTTCATCTATCTGTTGGTATTTGGTTTGTCCCACATAGAACAAATCATAAAACTAGTAGTGTCTTATATTACCAAGTCCTCATCTCCTATCAAATTGCCTAACCAACAAGTTAGGTTCAAGACATATTAAATGTCAAAGATAGAGGCTTAGGCCTTGGGGCAATTGTTTTGGTTGTAGATGGCTTAGAAAGTTCATACACGAATTTCATTTTGGAAGCTTTGTTCGATTCGTCGTATTCGAGTTTTTGCAACTTGAACGGATTGTTGAATCCTCTAGTAAGACGTCCAATCTCACGGTACGAGGGACGAATTTATGTCTAAGGACGCTACATATCGCAAGCCTTAATCCAAAAATGCCCTTCATCAAGTTTCATTACAATAATCGAGTTAGTGATTCGATTCTTGTTCTTATTTTGATTTTTGTACACATATACCTATATATATATACACACGATTTATACATATATATAATGTATATTTCTGCAACTTTTGTATCAATTCTTCGATATTTGTGTTGTTGGTTGTACGGATTTTTGTGTTCTAATCCTATGATCTAACACTATCTGTCGGTAATCCACCGCTAATGGGTTTTACTAGCCGATTTGTCCGTAGTCGGTAAAGGTGTCTAGTTTATTGTGTCTGCGATGAGGATTTTTGGTTGCAAATAACAAAGGATTACACGTTGCAAATAACAATGGATTACAAACTATCAAACTCATTGTCTTTTCTTGCATGCTCAGATATATATGTATATATATATATATAGGGTTAAGATCTTTTGTTAACCTTGTATTTCTTGTTAACTATGTGAACTAATCCAAGCCATCCATCTATAGATCGGATAGTTGAGATTAAATGTAATTTTTTTTAATAAAAAAAATGTTTCATTAAATACAATTGTAAGTGAACATGAATGGAAAAGGGTCTTTTGGGGAAAAAACACTCAAAACATTAAACCCTTGGAAACGCTTTAAACACATTTATTACACTAAATTAGAAACCGACGAATCCCAACATTGATTCTGTAACCGACATATTAAGCAATTAATACACATTTATTCCATGAACATATATGTTAATCATATTATGCAACTATAATGCTTATGTTAACATATTTAATTTCTCACGATATGAACAATCATTGACTGCTAAATATGATATCCAAATTGAAATTTGAATTATATGTTAACAAATGTGAACATATATGCATAACATGAACACATTTGTTAACATGGATGCATATGAACACTATTGTTAACGTACTTAATTTCACATATTATGAACAAGTATCATCTTCTAATGTTCGTAGTTAAATTGAAGTTTAAATTAGATGAACAGATGTGATCTAAAATTGATATTTAAATTGAACGTAATTCCAAATCATATATCGTATATGTTATCTAAAGAAATTTATATGAATCACATCTTTTGTGATGATACTATAGTTGCATACAAACACTTACGTTAACCTCATTTTTTTCATCATGAACAAACTTGAACATATATTTATAACATGAACATATATATGTAAGCATGGTTAACTATGAACAAATATGAATAACATGAACTCCTACATTAGCATAAATACATATGAACGGTTCTATTGTTGGGAACTGAAAATTTGTTTAAGTATGATTACTGCTGAGCCAAATTACTACTGCTTGTAGAAATTAATACTGTTAAGCATAGTTACTACTGCTGGTGAAGATTAATATTTCTCAGAGTGTTAATGCTGCTATGACTTAATACTGCTTATGTGATAATCTTGGTAAGCAGCGCAGATCAAGGGTTGAAGATAATCATGGAAGATTGAAGATAATTATGGACGAATATACTGAAGATATTTTATGTTTTGTAATTATCTTTTATTTTCAGTATATGTATAGAATTATTTAGAATAGTTTGTAAGGCGAGTATTGTGAGTTTTTGTTTTGAGAGAGAATTGACCTCAAGGATTACAACCCTAGTTCTAGAGAAGTAGAATTCGTCTTGGTGAGCCTGTTCATAAAGATTGAGGTTTTGTGTGAAAACTTGTAACTTTAATCTTTCAATAAAGTTTACAAGTTGTGATTTCTACTTTAATGTTACATTGATATTTGAATATTAAAGTGTTTTTCAGCAACTTCTTTAATATTGTTTCTGAGTTTCATTATTCTTGTTAAGAATCAGATCCTGACAAGTGTTATCTGAGCTTAGTATTCTGAAAAACCTTCATTCATCATGGACAACACAGTTGAATCAAACAGTACTCTTGTTTCAAAGGTTCCCATGCTCAAACCTAATGAGTTTGACATGTGGAAAATTAGGATCAAGCAGTACATCCTCCTTACAGACTTTTCTATGTGGGACATTGTTGAGAATGGTCCCTCTGCTAAACGTAAAATTGGACAAGACGGAAGAAGACCACCTCCAAAAACTGATGCTGAGAAGAAAGTGAGACAATTGGAGATGAAAGCCTTAAGGATCCTGCTTTTGGCCATTCCTAATGAGTATCAACATCAATTTCACCACTGCACTGATGCTCAGATTCTATGGAATGCTTTAGAGAAGAGATTTGCTGGCACCAAGAGCACTAAGAGGAATCAAAGGGATATTCTCAAGCAGCAATATGAAAATTTTACATCTTCAAAGAATGAGTCTATGACTCAAACTTTTGATAGATTAAATAAGTTAATTGGTGAGTTGGATACTGTTGGAGTCCAGATGGAACAAGATGATGTCAACCGAAAGTTCCTCAGATCTCTTGGAGATGGATGGACCATGTACACTGTTTCATTCAGACAGAATGAAAAATTGGAAGAAAAGGAACTGGATGATCTATACAATGATCTGAGAGTGTTTGAATCTGAGGTTGAAGCAAAGAAGAAGCCTACTGGATATGTTCATAATGCTGCACTCCTTTCGGCATCAACTGATTCTACTGCTAACCCTGAATCAGTTAATGCTGCTAATGGAGTAATTCAAGAAAAACAATGAATCTGTTTTTGAAGCCTTTCTTTCTAGCCATGGTAACTCCTCTTTAATCAATGATGACTTGGAACAACTTCATCCTGATGATCTTGAAGAGATGGATATTAAATGGCAGATGGCCATGCTTTCTATGAGGGTGAAGAAGTTCATCAAGAGGACTGGGAGGAACAACTTCTCCCAAAGAAGATAAGATGGAGCAGGATTTGATAAGTCAAAGGTGGAGTGCTACAAGTGTCATATGAAGGGACACTTTGCCAGGGAATGCAGAAGTGGAGTGTCTCACAACAATCACCAACAAGCTCAGACTGGAACCTTCAACCAGAACAGAAACTCTGCTCAAGCTCTTGTTTCTCAACAAGGAATGGGGTTTGACTGGAGTGATCAAGCAGAAGAGGCCATTCAAAATCAAGCTCTCATGGCAGAGGTATCTGATCTTCCAACTGAGGTACTCTCTAATCTCTGTTCTCAAACTTGTATAGACCCTGTTAAAAGGTACAGGGAACACAACCAGAGTATGAGTGATGACCTTAAGAGGTTAGAAAAGGATAGAAAAGACTATGTGAAAATTGTTGAGAGGTTTAAGGAACAAATTAAAGGTTTTCAAGCCAATGAACTTCAACACACATATGATACAAATTACTGGAAGTGGGAGAAAAATGAGCTAGAAATCCAACTGACAAAGTCTAGAGAGGAGAATGAAAAGTTGAGAGGAGAGCTAGCCAAGGTTAAGCTAGATGTGGAAAAGTTTTCATATGCTTCTAAAGCCATGGATTCAATTCTAAAGGTCCAAATCCATGATAAACTTAAACCAGGAATTGGGTACAATACCACACCACCACCATACAACAACAACTACATCCCTCCTAAATCAGACTTGCTAGAGACCAAGGATAGGAAGGACTTGCATGAGGGAGCCACTAAGATAGATCCTTTAGATGAAGTAGTTGTTAAGGACAAGACTGAGAAAGAAGCTGGTAAGAGTAAGGATAATACTGTGAGTGGTGAGATTCCCTTAGAAAATAACATTCTTACCAATGAGGGTGGTGGAAGGGATTGGGTCAAATCTGATGACATAGAGAAGACTGAGGGAAAGTCTAAAAAGGTCCATTACAAGCAGACTACAGTTGTGAATCCTGTTCTTTGCAAATAGTGTGCAGGTAATAAGTATGAGCCCCTAAAACATGATAAAAGGAGGGGCAATCAAAGAAATTGGAATAATCAGTGGGCTCAGAAACAAGGAGTTGATCTGAGTAGAATCATCAGACCAAAACCTTGTTTCATATGTGGCAAAATGAACCATCTTGCCAAGCACTGTTATTTTAATCCTATTAACCAAAGGATAAATTTTCAAAGATCTGTGCAAAACCCCTTTGGTTATAGGAAGGATGAAAGGAACCATGTGGCTAAACCTGTTAAATCTAAAAGCCACATGAAGAAAAAGACTGTAAAAGAGAGTGTCAAGTTGTGGGTTCCCAAAAGCACTAAAACTGTTAGTACTGCTACTATAAATAGTGTTGCTGACAAAGATAGTGCTTCCAGAAGCAATACTGCTGCTATCAATGTTAGTGTTGCTGAGAGTATTAGTATTTCTAAAACTAACATTGTTAGTACTTCATCAGATGTTAATACTGCTAACTCTGTTAGTGCTTCTAACAAGGTTAGTACTGCTAAACCTGTTAGTGTTGCTAACTCTATTAGTACTTCTAAAATTAGTACTGCTTCTAGTGTTTGTGCTTCTAGACCAATCATCTTGACAAAGTACTCCAGTAAAGAGTATTCTAAATTTAAAATTCTCATCAAAAAGGAGTGTAAGTACTTTGATGAGAAAGGGAGGCCCAAGACCACTTTGGCTTGGGTTCCCAGTCAATACTAATTGATTTATCTTATGTGCAGGGCAACCAGCAGCTCAAGGGAAAGAGAATTTGGCATGTTGATAGTGGTTGCTCTAGGCACATGACAGGGAACATGGCTTGCCTCAAGAATTTCAAGAAAATTGATGGAGGGCATGTTGCCTTTGGTAATACTCCATATGGAGGTAAGATTAGTGGTAAGGGAGATGTAACAAAAGGTAAGATGACCTTTGAAGATGTTTACTATGTTGAGCAATTAAGGTACAACCTGTTAAGTGTATCACAGGTTTGTGACAAAAAGCATAGTATATTATTTACTGATTCAGAATGCATTATCCTTGCTCCTGGATTCAAGGTAGTTGATGAAAAGATGATACTACTAAGAACTTCTAGAAAGGATAATGTCTATTGTTTGGATATGGAAACTGTTTCAAATGATTCATCCTTAAACTGTCTTGTTTCAAAAGCCTCTTTGGATGAATCATCACTTTGGCACAGAAGGATGTGTCACATGAACTTTAAAACAATGAACAAACTTGTTAAAAACAACCTTGTAAGAGGTCTGCCTTCAAAAGTATTTTCATGTGATGATCATTGTGTTGCTTGTCTCAAAGGCAAACAACACAAAACTTCTCATAAGTCCAAAGAGTTGAACACAATTTCTTCTTCTCTTCAGTTGTTGCATATGGATCTGTTTGGTCCTACAAATGTCATGAGTATAGGTAAGAAATCATACTGCTTAGTTATTGTTGATGATTACTTTAGATTTACTTGGGTGTATTTTCTAAGGACTAAGGATGAGACAAGTGGACTGATCAAATCCTTTATTCTAAGAATTGAAAACCAAACAAATCAAAAGGTAAAAGTCATTAGGTCAGATAATGGTACTGAATTTAAAAATCTTGACCTAAACACCTTTTGTGAGGAAAAAGGAATTGAGAGACAATACAGTGCTCCTAGGACTCCACAACAAAATGGTGTTGCTGAGAGAAGGAATAGGACACTGATTGAGGCTGCTAGATCTCTGTTAGCTGATTCAAAACTTCCAATTACTTTCTGGGCTGAAGCAGTTAATACTGCTTGCTATGTCCAAAACAGAGTTCTAGTAGTCAAGCCTAAGAACAAGACACCATATGGGCTTTTAAATAAAAGAAAACCATTTATTGGTTTTTTCAAACCTTTTGGGTGTCCTTGTACCATTCTCAATACCAAAACTCACTTAGGAAAGTTTGATAGCAAAGCAGATGATGGTTTTCTTGTTGGTTACTCATCTCAGAGTAAGGCCTACAGAGTGTTTAATTCTTCTTCTAGAATAATTGAGGAAAGTGACAATGTCAAATGCAATGAGAACTCACCAAATACTATTGGTTCTGGTCCTCAGTGGTTATTTGACATTGATTCACTAACTAACTCTTTGGGTTTCAGGAGTGATGATCATGCAGGATCAGGAAGTAGAGGATCAGGGGATGAACAAGCACAAGATATTATTCCTCAGTCTGTGATCTTTCCCATACCTACAATGAACCCTGTTGAAATCTGTGAAACGGAGACTGTTACTGAACCAATTCAGAGTGAAGAAAAAAGAAGAGATGAGGAGAATCCAGAGCATGAAGAGCCAGAAGTAGCTGATGAGATCCCCTCAGCTGACTTAAATGACTCCAATTTAGATGTGGGAATTAATGAAGAACCTAATCATCAGACAAGAACTCAGAAGAATCATCCTCCTGAGCTGGTAATTGGAGACATCACTTCTCCTATGATGACTAGGAATCAAAGTAGACTTCAAGATTTGCAGGATCAGCAGCATACAGTACTCTCTTGCTTTCTATCTCAAATTGAGCCTAAGAAGGCTTATGATGCAATGAAAGATTCAAGTTGGATAGAAGCCATGCAAGAAGAGTTGCTACAGTTTAAATTGCAAGAAGTTTGGGACTTGGTGGACCTTCCAAAAGGTCATAGAGCAATTGGCACTAAGTGGATTTTCAGAAATAAAAAGGATGAGAGAGAAATAGTAATCAGGAACAAAGCAAGTCTAGTGGCACAAGGGTACACTCAGGAAGAAGGCATAGCATATGAGGAAGTCTTTGCTCCAGTTGCACGGGTAGAGGCAATTAGGTTGTTTCTAGCCTATGCCTCATATATGAAGTTCAAGGTATATCAGATGGATGTGAAGAGTGCCTTTTTATATGGAACAATTGATGAAGAAGTATACGTCTGTCAGCCCCATGGATTTGAAAATCCATCATATCCTGACAGAGTATACAAACTTAAGAAAGCCCCAAGAGCATGGTATGATACTCTGTATACCTATCTCTTGGAAAATGGGTTTGAAAGGGGAATCATTGACAAGACCCTTTTCATTAAAAGAAGTAAGAAGGACACTCTACTTGTTCAGATCTATGTGGATGACATCATATTTGGATCCACAAAAGATCAGATGTGTAGAGACTTTGAAGAGTTGATGCACAAGAGCTTCAAAATAAGTTCAATGGGTGAACTCACTTTTTCCTTGGGCTTCAAGTGAAACAGCAGAAAGATGGGATTTTCATAAGTCAATCAAAGTATGTGAAAGACATCCTAGATAAGTATGGTTTATCAGACTCAAAGCCAGCAAGCAAACCAATGGAAACACACAAACAGATCATTGCTGATCTCGAGGGGGAGGATGTTGATGTCCATCTTTATAGATCAATGATTGGATCTCTCATGTATCTCACAGCCTCAAGACCAGATATCATGTTTCCAGTGTGTGTGTGTGCCAGATTCCAAGCCAAGCCGAAGCAGTCACATCTTCAAGCAGTTAAGAGGATTTTCAGATACTTAAGAGGGCAACCTAGATTAGGTCTTTGGTATCCTTATGAATCTACTTTTGACTTGATTGCATATTCAGACAGTGGCTTGGGTGGTGCTAATATGGATAGAAAGTCTACTTCAGGAGGATGTCAGCTTTTGGGTGCAAGACTAGTTTCTTGGCAGTGTAAGAAGCAAACCACAGTGTCCTTATCCACAACAGAAGCTGAGTACATTGCTGTTGCAAGTTGCTGCTCTCAGGTTCTATGGATTCAGAATCAAATGCTGGACTATGGGGTAACCTTTCTTCACACACCAATCCTCATTGACAATAGAAGTGCTATTAGCATTGTTAACAATCCAGTCAAGCACTCCAAAACAAAGCACATTGAAATCATGTATCACTTTATTAGAGACTGCAATGAAAAGAAGCTTATTCAAGTTGCTAAACTTCATACTGATAACCAGTTTGCTGATATATTCACTAAAGCTTTTGATGTGGGTAGATTCACTTTCTTGGTCACAAGTGTGGGCATGATCAACTCTGAATGAGCTCATGTTTAAAAAGTGTTTGTATACCTGTTATTTGTTTATTTTTTTTGGTGATACTAATCATCTTTCTCAGGAAGTTTATTGACTTGCTCAGACTAACACAAGCTTCAACAGTGTAAGTATCGTTAATGCTGCCAGTGCAGTTTTAATGCTGCCAGTGCAAAGCTACTACTGCAGGTTCATTATTACTACTGCTAGTCTGAGTTACTACTTCAGGTATGTGTTACTACTGCTAGTTGGTTAATACTTCTAGTTAGTTAATACTGCTAGTTGGTTACTACTACTCTCAGTTAATACTGCGAGTGGGTTAGTACTGCTTTAACTGAAATTAGGGTTAATACTGCTTCTTTCCTGAATTCTATAAATACCCTCTTTGCTCGCCTAAAAGCTCACAACGACTCTTTGAATACTGTTCGTCTTCTCTCTAACTCTTTTCTCTCAAGCAACCAGTGTGTTTCAGTCAAGAATCCTCAAGTCAGATGGCATCCATGGCGTTTATTGATGAACACAATGAGATCGTAATGCTTCAAAAGCCTAAGCAGGCTGCTGGATTCCATCAAATAGTTGATTTTCTCAAGTCCAGTCATATAGCTCATGCTCTTACAGTGTCACCACCAATTTACATCGAGCACCAGAAGCAATTTTGGGCCAATGCCACCGCGGTTACTGAAAACGTTGTGCAGTGTATCAAGACAAGGGTGTGTGACAAACCCTTGACAATCTCTGAAGAGGTCATTCGCATTAGTCTACGACTAGACGATGCCTCAGGTATTACCTCTATCTCTAATGAGGATTTGTTTTCCAATCTCACAAGAGTGGGGTATGAAGGTCAACTGGGTGTTTTCAAATTTTACAAAGCTAACTTTTCTCCCCAATGGCGTTTCTTTGTTCATACTCTTATGCACTGTATTTCTCGAAAAACTACTGGATGGAGTCAGTTCAGTAGTACCATTGCTTATGCTTTGGTCTGCTTGTCTACTGCCAGAAAGTATAATTTCTCACGAATGATTTTCAATGACCTTGTGTCAAACTTAGCTAATAAAAATAGTTTCTATATGTATCCAAGATTTGTCCAAGCAGTTATCACCTCTGAATTAACGGATATGCCTCAGTCTAATGCGGTATATGTACCTAAAATCCCCAAGGGCAAGGTCTTTTTAAATATGAAAATATCTGCCAAGGACTCGGAAGGAGTTGACATCCCATTGTTCTCTACAATGATGGTGGTGTCCCACAACCAAGAAGGTATGGCATCAGGGTCAAGGCCCTCACTAGACCATCCCACTGATAGCCAAACCCAACCTTCCACCACTATATCACTCTCTCAATCCCTTGTTCTTAAGCCAACCCCAGTTATATCCAAAACTTATTCTAAGAGATAGGTACACAAGGCTCCTTCCCTTGTTGTACCTCCTACAAACCCAGAACCTCAAATCCCTCTAATGGAGCATTCTCCATTAGAGAATATCCATAGGGAATCCACTGGGGTGTCTCTCAACCCCAAGGAGGTGCTCACTAAGGAGATGCATGAGCATGTGGGTGAGAAGGTTGCCACTACTCCTGCTAGCACATAGGAGGCCAGTGGTAACATCACTAAGACCTTCCCACGGAAACTTTGAATGAGCAATCATTCAAAGGTCCCGGGTGCCCAGAAACCAAGGGAATAGGTGGTGCTTCAGTCTGGCTGGAGATCCCTATTAAACATTCCAATTATCCCTCAAAAGGGGGTAAAACTCCTGGAGAAGGTTAGGATAGATATGACTACCAGGAATTGATTACTGCCATGTCCAACATGGCAACTGAACTGGATTCTCAAAAGAAGGTTGTAAATGAACTCAAGAAAGTCATCATCAACCAGCAAGAAGAAATCAGCACCTTAAAGAAGTTGGTTAAGAAAGTGGTTCAAAGAAGGTCAAAGCAAAGATTTGAGCTCAGAAGAAGGAACCCAGTGGATGATGCTCCCAAAAAGGGGGAGTCAGAAGTTGAGGTCAACATGGAGATTGCTAAAAATAAGGGGGAGAAACATGGAGATGAGGGGGAGTTTGCTGGTGGTAGTGGGGATAAGGTGCAAGCAGTAGAAACAGAAACAGGGTTTGAAAAAGCAGCAGTTACAGAGAAAGCAGTAGAAACAGAAACAGTTAATGCTACTGAAGCAAGCAAAGCAGCAGAAACAGTTAATGCTGCTGAAGCAAGCAAAGCAGCAGAAAAAGTTAATGCTGCTGAAATAAATGAAGCAGCAGAAATTGTTCAAGAGGTATTAACCGACATCCTTAGCAGCAATTTGGAAGAAATTGAGATAGCTGAAGCATTAATCAATGCTAAACATGACACTCCTAAGGTCACTTCAAAGACCAAAAGGAGTTGTCATCAAAGACAATGCTGAGGTTATGAAGAAAGCTAGTGCTGATAGGGTAGCAAGCAAGGACAAAGGCAAAAACCAAGATAGTGGAATCTGACCAACCACTTAAAAAACAAAAGTTGATTGAGTCAGATGAAGCTTTGGCTAAGAAAATTCAGGCAGAATTTGAGCAAGCAGAAAAATATCAAGTGGAAAAAGATAGGGAGATAGCAAGAGCTCTAGCTGCAGAGCTTAATGAAGTATATCAAAAGAGTTTGGCTACAGAGATGGCACAGAAGGAAACTGCACTTAAAAAGAAGCCTGTAATGATCAAAATGAGTGCAAAGAAGAGGCAACCTTCACAGATCTACCTTGGCACCCAAGAGAGAAAGAAGATGATCACTTTCCTCAAAGGTGATGTGGGAGTCAAAAAGGAAATGTTCACAAAAATGTCATTTGATCAAATCAAAGGTTTGTATGAGGCAGAGATGACAAAGTTACAAGGAAATGACCAAGCAAGAGTTGAAGTGGAAAAGAAGATGAAAGAGAGGCATGACCTTCAAATACAAAAACCCTTTCCTGATGATCAAGAAACACCAAGGAAGGAAGCTACTCTAGGTGAAAGTTTGAGGACGTTGAAAAGAACAAAAATGATGGCAAGAAGAAAACCAGCTAAGAAACCTAGAGTGGATGAGGAAGAAGCTGAGAAAGAACATAAGGTAGCTGAAGAAGAAGAAGGGGCACCTAAGTCTGGTGAACAGGAAGCTCAATCTCAGGAATAACCATCCAATACTTCTGATGTGAATATGTACATGGTGGTGATGGAAGAAGTGCCTGAGCCTATAACAGCTGAACCGATTGGTGTCAAGCCTCTTGAGATTATTCAGTGGGATACCATGGAAGTAGATGGAAAGGAGTATATCAGGCTTAAGAGGAAAGATGACAAGTTTGAAGTGTATCCTACTTGGGCCAAGATTGTGAGAGTATGCTCTAGATCTGATTTAGAGGAAATGTTTGAGGTGGGGATGAAATTATATGCTGATAAGCTGAAAACTCCAGGGATACCAGTTACAAAACTTGTGATGGAATATCTATGCATGTTGTTCAAGCCAGAGGAAGTTTAACATGTTATCAGAAATGCTTTCAAAACCATTAACAACTGGACTCTGTATGAAAGAAGTGGAGTATATGCACTGGCTATGGATACAAATGACATTGAATACTTCTTAGTAGATAGAGTTTACAACCATAGCAGGTTAAAGTTGCATGCTATGTTGAAGAAAAAGCTTGGTTGTGCACCAGATTCTGAAATGGCAAGATACTTGATCCACAGAACTATTAATCAAAGTTTGGGGCTGAATTCTGATACAGGATTATGAGCAATGGAGTTTTGGGAGCATCTGAAGAACTTGACTTCTCTTCTCTAAAAGTCAAGCTAGGGGGAGATTGTTGGGAACTGAAGATTTGTTTAAGTATGATTACTACTGCCAGTACAACATGGTTACTACTGCTGAGCGAAATTACTACTGCTTGTAGAAATTAATACTGCTAAGCATAGTTACTACTGCTGGTGAAGATTAATACTGCTCAGAGTGTTAATGCTGCTATGACTTAATACTGCTTATGTGATAATCTTGGTAAGCCGCGCAGATCAAGGGTTGAAGATAATCATGGAAGATTGAAGATAATTATGGAAGAATATACTGAAGATCTTTTATGTTTTGTAATTATCTTTTATTTTCAATATATGTATAGAATTATTCAGAATAGTTTGTAAGACGAGTATTCTGAGTTTTTGTTTTGAGAGAGAATTGACCTCAAGGTTTACAACCCTAGTTCTAGAGAAGTAGAATTCGTCTTGGTGAGTATGTTCATCAAGATTGAGGTTTTGTGTGAAAGCTTGTAACTTTAATCTTTCAATAAAGTTTACAAGTTGTGATTTCTACTTTACTGTTACATTGATATTTGAATATTAAAGTGTTTTTCCGCAACTTCTTTAATATTGTTTCTGAGTTTAATTATTCTTGTTAAGAATCAGATCCTGACAGTTGACATTTTTACTTAAACAATATTGAAATGATTCAAAAAAATTATGAAAAATTATAAAATCGTGAAATCGTAACCTACAGAGCAACTTTGGAATCTTCATTTTTGTAATTACCATACAATTAATTACAAAAGATTACATATTAAAATGACGTTAATACCCTTTTGTATTAAATAAATAAATGAATAAAACATCAACTAACCTTGCAATCCTATTGGTTGATCAAGGTTCACATAGTTAGCAAGAAATACAAGGTTAGCAAAATGATCCTCCCTATATATATATATATATATATATATATATATATATATATATAATTAGTATATAGAGGGAGAATCATGCGAGAAGTTAAACATTTTGCGAGAAGCCGAGAATTGTTTAATCATATATAATTACACGACTTGTAGGTGTGTTTAATCATGTATGATTAAACGTCTATGTATTGCCAATATAACATGTGTTTAATCATATATGATTAAGTTTGTGTATCATACTCCCTCCGTCCCAAAATAAGCGTCTACATTACTATTTTTGTTTGTCCCAAAATAATTGTCCACTTTTAAAAGTAAATTTCTACTTTTCCTATTATACCCTTAATTGTGTGATGGAGAAATTTTCTCTCTCTATCATTAAGGGTAATTTGTACTTTGGTTAAATAAAAAGTGTAATAATTAGACACACTTAAAACTGTGTGTTTTTTTCATTGTGAACATTAATTTTGGGACGGAGGAAGTATATGATTAAACACTTCTCGACTTCTTGCAAAATGTTTAGCTTCTCGTTTGAACCTACCCTTAATAAGATATATATTATATATTAGTTTAAACAAATTCAATTTTAGAACATTACTTTTTAATTTGTGCAATCAATAATCACGATCCTTGATTACGAACGACGATGGATTATAAAACGACGAACTCGATCATGTTAGATATAGTGTCCAAGGTCATTAACTATTGGTAATATTTCTAATAATAACAGGGTCCTTTTGGGTTGCCCTTAAGACCCAAATAAACAATCAGAAGGATAAAGGAAAACAATTAGTTTATTAATTTGTCATTTGATGATAAATTAATTGTAAGCTAAAATATAATTAATTAGATTAATTATATAAAGGGATAAATGATAATTGGTTAAAATAGTTTTAACGAGTTTATCTGTTCAAGGGGGCTAAGTGTAAAATAGAGAATCAGGAGAGGGGTATAAATAAACTGCTAGAGATCAAAACCTAATCAGTTTTTCTCTCTCTTTCTCTAGTAGTCGTCGACCCTCTCTCCCTCTCTCTTTCTCTCCCAAAATCGTGAACCCTAATAAGGGTTTAGGGTTTAAGCCTCTTCTTGATTGTTGGTATTTGGTGTTCTTAAGTGTGAGCCACTAGAGGGATTCATACTATTGGTCCTTAGCAAGATCAAGGGTTTGATTTATCATTGTGGTTTTCGACAATCACAATAAACAAGTAAGTAATCTTGGTTTAATCTTTTGTAGTTAATTATCTAGAACATATGTATCCTGAAATGTTGTTAGTTTGTATTGCTACACATGATAATTTTAAATATGCTTCCGTTGCCTATATCATGTGATAGTAGGTTTGTTAAAAACCTTTCAGATCATACTGTTGTTTGTTGCATTTTCAGTATATATGCTCAATTATTATAATTATTGTTTATTTATATATTTAAATAGCATCATGCATTTTTGGCCAGGTCTCAATCAGCACTCATGATGCATCCAATCTTGTGGTGAAGTAGATATGCTCCATTAATTATGATATGTCTCCCTCTTAGCGATGGTGTCAATCCCAATGCGAGGGTTTGGTTTTTGAATGGTTCTTGGAATTTAAAGAAATTATAATGGAATTTAATCAAGTTGTCGACAACAATAGGAATGGAATATTCGAATATGACAAATGAGTCGGTATTTGTTTGTTTGGTTAGTTAAATATTACTTCCGAATTACAATAAAACAATATAAAATTACCAAAAAAATATACATGCATGTTTATAACATTTTCATACTTTATTACTTTAATTAAGAATTATAGAATGATAAAACTAATAATGATATAGTGATGGTGGCGGTGATGAAGACTATGACGGTGGTGGTGGTGGTGGTGGTGGTGGCAACTGTCGTGGTGACGATGATATTGGTGGTGGCAATTATGGTGATGGTGACGATGACAGTGGTGGTGGTGGTGGTGCAAAGACAACGCTGCTGGTAGCGGAAAGAGTGGCGATGACGGTGGTGGTGACCACGATCAACGATGGAATTAATTAAAGTAAATATAAGTGCATAATTCTTTCTCAAAAGATAAAATGAAATGAAAATTTTCATTTCTTCCTAAAAGCGAAAGATTTGAACCACTATCTGCAACGTTAACCTCAACTTCTCACATGATCATTCGCATATATATATATATATATATATATATATATATATATATTTATATATATATATATATATATATATTTATATATATGCGAATGATCGTGTGAGAAGTTGAGGTTAACGTGAGAAGCTTGAGAAGTGGATCTGAATCGTCGATCACTTTTAATCAAATGCCCTCCCATGAGTTGCCGCTTAGAAGGGAATTGATCTGTTGCATCTGATCTCGATGCATCTCATCCTAATGTGCATCCATTTCTCATCCAATGGTTGATAACCACTTCTCGCGCTTCTCACGTTAACCTCATCTTCACACACACACACACACACATATATATATATATACACACATACACACATGTATATAGGGGGTTCAAATGAAAACTGAGTTTTGGTTGTGAACAAGAGGACAAAGGAAAGCGCATCACGTGTCCACACCTATACGAGTCGTTCATGTATTATTTATCATAAATAATGTATCATTTAGATGAATACTACAACAGTTAGAATGAATAATACATGGTTCATGATGAATAACATATATTATTATCATGAATGAATGATGCATTATTTGTAACACCTTCAAATCTGGAAATAAAAACTAACTTAAAATTTTCTAAATATATCAATAAATGGTTCATCTACAATCACAATTGAAGATTTAACCTCAAAACACACATTTCATTCTATACAAACAGTCTATAATAAGGACGGGTGCTACTAAGACCCAAAACAGTCACTATCTCCAAACTGCGGAAGACTTCACCAACTACTTACACTTGTGTAAAGCTAAAGCTCAACTCTTCATAGTACTGCTAGAACCAACTCCCCAACTGGAACCTGATGCACATGCCGAAAAATAAAAAAAGTTAGGTTTAACGCCTAGTGAGTTCAAGAGTTTTCAACATTTATAAATGAATCGTAAAAAAGAAGAAGAATGCAATTAAAATTATAATATTTCAAAATGATATGTTTCAATCATGAAAACGACTCATTTACCAAAAGTTATGCATTTTAAACGAAAGAGACACCGAGTTAATCGTTAACCAAACCAAACTGTTTTAAAGGCGAAGATCCCAGTATGAAACGTTCGTTCGTAAATTTAGGTTCGACCCAAAACTTGCTAAAAAGAAAATAGAGAGAGGAATCCAAATTTTATAAAACGCGGGTAAAATGTTATATCTTGAAATACCCAACACGGGTGTAACATGACACACAACTCATAAAACCATAGATGAAAATCCATATATAAAAATTTTCGCCGTGAACACGAACATTAGACCCAAAACTCACGCAACCATAAAATGGGACGAAATCAAATACCGAAACGTGGAGATGACGTATTTCATTCAAACCTTAATATACGTGGGGGAAACCCAATATTAAGACCATCATTTACCGTCGACCACACAACCAACGATAATAAAGTATGACGTTAATATTTAAAATGCTAATGGACGACGACGGGGGAGACCCGTTTCTATCTTGGGTGACGAGAACACGTAAATGGGGTCACCCGTGATGTTACTGGATTTCACCACATATCCCGGACCTATTTCCCATACCATGCCAGAAATCACAATCCTTAGCCCGTTTATGCCTCTCGCCATACTCCGTCGAGTTCCACCCCAAGGACTTACGGACATGGGTGCCTATCCAGTCTAGACGAGTTTCAACTCAGCAGCATCGCGCCACCTATTGCCTACTCGCTAGCGAACCCAAGCGGTCAATAATTGTAACCAAAATCTCAGGCCTTACAAAACAGACAGACTTACGTGCTTATGGATCCAAGGCGACATTGTATAATATTACATGACTCTAATTAAATGACTAACGCACTCAAGTAATTATTAAATGATACGCATTAAGCGCAATCATACTCACAACTCCACGATGGGTTATTAAACCATACAATTATCCCCAAGACTCATTTTAGTCAAACTGAGCCAAAGCTCAATAGAAAATCGCTTTATCGTACAATAAATGTCAGTGTAAACAATAAAACATTTTTAACCAATGGTTATGCAAACACAACGACCAAAAGTGTGATTAACCCAAACCTCCTCATTGGTTGAAACAAAGCGTTTTCCCAAAGGACTCATTCCTTTATTTTTCCAAATTGACTCATAACACAATGATATGCATTTCCCAAACGGTTTATGAAATCAGTTGCACCAAAAGGACAATTACTTAAAATGACATCCAATTACGTAGTAATCATCAAAGAAACATATTAAAATGATTTATGTATCAAAATGACCAAAATCCCAAATATGTGTGTTATATAAGTTTATAAAGTTAAACACTTCCAAAATAACCAAACTTCTCAGCAGTTAACAATTTCATGTAAAACTCAAAACACTTTAAAATAAACATTTTGGCATGTACACCATTTTCACAAATCAACTTGAACTCACCTCGCTAGATTTAGGCTAAATCTAGATTTTACCCCAACTTGAGTTTCCTTGGAGAAACTTGAATCCACAAGCAAAAATTTTCAAAACCTATAATCACAAGTTCTCAACCACAAGTAATCATATTTAACCACTTAGAACCATTCCCCAACCATTTTGTATCAAAATCCCCAATTTAAGCAAAACCCTAATTTTGACCTAATTTTCTCAAAGTCACCCAAACCGAAATAGAAGAAACATGATACTAGGAAATTATCCATGGAGTTATTATAACTCATAAATAAGCTCAGAAATGGAGGGGGATGAACTTACAATGGTTGGTGTTGGTAAATCTTAGAAACCAAGAAACTCTCAAAATGGTAGCAACCTTGACCTTGAACTTCTAGGTTGACAAATCTTGGATGAGATGATGGTTAGCTTCTTCAAATCCAAGTATTATATGTTTTAGAAGAGCTTAGGGTTTGCATTTAATGAGAGAAAAATGAGAGAGAAAATGAGCGTTTTTGGTAGGTGAAAGTGGGAAATGAGAAAGGATTGGAAAAGGGCATTAAATCCTCCTCCAGCCCGACGGCGAATATGCCCTGCGAAAGTGACATATGTCACTTTCGCTGGCACTCTCGCTGAGAGTGTTCCGCGACTATAAGGCCGTCCGCGAGAGTGACACGTGATTGTGACACATGTCACTTTCGCTGTAACTTTCGCCCAGACTCCCCGAAGCCCGAAAATCCGATCTTTTTCGACACTAAGGCCCTCGACACTCTTTGGAACTTTTAGTAGTGTTTTTCCAACATGAATCCCACCAAACATAAGGTACATAAACGCCTGGGTGCCCCTATACTTACCGAAAATTACGGATGTTACAATCCTCCCAACCTTAAAAGAGATTTCGTCCTCGAAATCTAGATTTCAACAAAACGTTGCCCGTAGGATAGATTGTCCTTAATCCATATTCTAGAACCCTACCATAATCCTTAACAAAATCTTTACCACAACGGGAAAACTTATACACATTGATACTTAATCACCAACATCTAACCTTCTTTTAAATTCCACCACCGAGAGGTCAACATTCACTTGACCCAACGGGGATACTTCCAAACCTTCCAACGACTTGTTGACTTCAAAAGGGCAAGTCGACGCCTAAACAAAATGGTAGTACCGAGCACGTGGATATCCTGCCCAAAATTTTCATCTCAGATGCATTGTCGTATTGAGGTTGACACCTAACAGGGTACTAAGATTCCCAATCTTACATTTCTAACCGATGGACCATAATATTTCCCTTGCTCATGCATGCCCATCAAGATGATACGCTAGCAACATATAACATGATGTCTAACGGACCATCGACCCATCAAATCCAATCCAACCATACCCAGAATCATACTAGACCTTATCCCACAGGTTTGCCAAAGCATAGAGATCACCCCTTAGTTAACTGGGAAGGAATGAATCTATTACCTCAACTATTCATGCGTGAATCGATTCATAAACCAAATCTGAAGTTCCAAGTCTGACTACGAGTCGGATCATCCGACGCTTCAATTCCCAAGGACTCCTTAGTTCCTTAATTACAACTCTTTTCACGATAGGAGTTTAAATCTATAAGCCTAATGAGTTCAAGGTTTTCAACTAATATGCCAATTTAAACTTTTATAAACTTTCTAATACACAAGCTTTATAACAATTAATCGTGCAGAAAAAAAATCCCTTACCGTTCACTCGGTAGATTTTAAAATTGATCACCGACGCTACGCATATAAAACCATTTTCCAGAATTCGTTTGATCAGTACTTACGTTAGTAAGGACAATAACAAAAAAATGTGCCACAATCTATACTATATACATGAAAATAATTTTCTGCACCCCAACACGTGTAATAAATGTTTGTACAACTCCAAAAGAGAACTTCACAATTTTAACCTTAAAATTCTTTCTTTCTAACCGCAAGACGTCGTGGCATAAAATTTTCAACAAGTCCCATATGCATCAGTTTATTCCCCAAAACTCAGTAAAACAATGGGAACATAAATAAATTTCAAATCGAGTTTAAAACTTTGAGCCGCATAGATTAAACAAACTTGACCAAAATAGTAACTACAACGACATGAATACTGATAACTCATTTGATGCATTGCGGAAAATTTCTAACGGTAAAATCAGCAACTGAAACATGTTCTGAGCAAAAGTTCTATCTGAAACGACATAAATCTTTTATACGTTTACTCACACCAACAATATAATTTAAACCAAATACGAAAAGTATACAACGATTAACACTTGTATAAAGCCCAAAGATAAATCACATGATATAGAGACTTCCCCAAAATAACATATGGGATGACATCTATTAACAAAACCCATAAATTAACGCACGCAATAATGCATGTACACACATTCCAAAATTTATCTACGCGACGCAAAAAGTCGTACGATAAGACACCATAAAACCCAACCGAATTTTCATAAAACTCATTAACGCTAAAATCAAGCGGTGTCAAAATTTTCATTTCCCAACATAGAAAGCATAAAACGACATTAAGTCTAAAAATGTTAAAATTCTAAAACCACAATGTACGATAAAGTGACCATTTTCAACAAAACTTTCATTAGACACGACGCCCAATAAGCTCGTAATTTTACACGCAATAAAATTAAAACCCACGCATTTCAAAGTACACTCACGCGCCCAAAATGTCGCAAAAAAATATTCCATAAAATTCAACACGACTCGTACAGACTAAAATTCCCAAGAAAATTCCGACTCAAAAACATGGGAACAACTCTTCCTTTAAAACCTTAACATACGTGGAGGAGATCCAATGTCAAGGTAAAAAATTCAACAGTTACTTTCCCAATACCCCAAATAATATTAAAACACGGATATTACAAGATCCGTAAATAGTGTTTGACACGAAACAGGGATAAAGAGATTTTCAATAAAATATTTGCAACCACGTGCCACAATAATGCATGTTTAAGCTCACGGTTTAAAATCTGATGAGTGCTAAATTCTTTATCAAGACTTCGTAACATAACTCACTTTATACTTTGAAAATATGAGAAACAATTTATGCAAACTTATCTAGAAATAATGTTTGTGCATGAATTTGTTCGGCACTCAACATCTTAGGACTACGCTTCTCAATTTCCCGTCATACTATTGTCATCCGGAAGCATCAAACATCTTAAGACAACAATCACCCTAATTTGGTCAACTTACGATTTCTCCTTGAAATAGAGTCAATTCAATAAGCTTATGGTTCTAATTCAACCAATGACTTCAACCCAAAATGGTCAACTAATTGCATTTGGCATGCTTAACCTTCATTCCAATATGACAATGCCATAAACATCAACTCTTCTTTCGAATACTCGCCTAGAAACTTCCTCACTACCCCAACGATCACCATACCAAGGCAATTCAAGTATACACACGTAACACGTAGGTTCATCATAACACTGGCCAAGTGCCATTATGAACGTATCGTACATGATCATCCTTGCGATCCTCGACAAGTTTCCCGTTTCTAGCGACTCGGTCAATTCCAAAATATCGTATCTTAAGGTACCTAATGTGCAATTTCATTTTCAAATCGCCTAAAAGAATGCTAGTTTGAGTCTAGGCATCCAGAAATCAATACCTAATTCACTCAAACTTACGCTCTGATACTAACTTGTAACACCCTCAAATCTGTAAATAGCAACTAATTTAAAATTTTCTAAATACATCAATAAATGGTTCATCTACAATCACAATTGAAGATTTAACCTCAAAACACACATTTCTTTCTATACAAACAGTCTATAATAAGGACGGGTGCTACTAAGACCCAAAACAGTCACTATCTTCAAACTGCGGAAGACTTCACCAACTACTTACACTTGTGTAAAGCTAAGGCTCAACTCTTCATAGTACTGCTAGAACCAACTCCCCAACTGGAACCTGATGCACATGCCGAGAAATAAAAATAGTTAGGCTTAACGCCTAGTGAGCTCAAGAGTTTTCAACATTTATAAATGAATCGTAAAAAAGAAGAAGAATGTAATTAAAATCATAATATTTCAAAATGATATGTTTCAATCATGAAAATGACTCATTTACCAAAAGTTATGCATTTTAAACGAAAGAGACACCGAGTTAATCGTTAACCAAACCAAACTGTTTTAAAGGCGAAGATCCCAGTATGAAACGTTCTTTCATAAATTTAGGTTCGACCCCAAAACTTGCTAAAAAGAAAATAGAGAGAGGAATCCAAATTTTATAAAACGCGGGTAAAATGTTATATCTCGAAATACCCAACACGGGTGTAACATGACACACAACTCATAAAACCATAGATGAAAATCCATATAAATAAATATCGCCGTGAACACGGACATTAGACCCAAAACTCACGAAACCATAAAATGGGACGAAATCAAATACCGAAACGTGGAGATGACGTATTTCATTCAAACCTTAATATACGTGGGCGAAGCCCAATATTAAGGCCATCATTTACCATCGAACACACAACCAACGATAATAAAGTATGACGTTAATATTTAAAATGCTAATGGACGATGACGAGGGAGACCTGTTTCCATCTTGGGTGACGAGAACACGTAAATGGGGTCACCCGTGATGTTATTGGATTTCACCACATATCCCGGACCTAGTTCCCATGCCATGCCAAACATCACAATCCTCTGCCCGTTTATGCCTCTCGCCATACTCCGTCGAGTTCCACCCCAAGGAATTACGGACATGGGTGCCTATCCAGTCTAGATGAGTTTCAACTCAGCAGCATCGCGCTACCTATTGCCTACTCGCTAGCGAACCCAAGCGGTCAATAATTGTAACCAAAATCTCAGGCCTTACAAAACAGACAGACATACGTGCCTATGGATCCAAGACGACACTGTCTAACATTACATGACTCCAATTGAATGACTAACACACTCAAAACATGTAATTATTAAATGATACGCATTAAGCGCAATCATACTCACAACTCCACGACGGACTATTAAACCGGACAATTGTCCCCAAGACTCATTTTAGTCAAACTGAGCCAAAGCTCAATAGAAAATCGCTTTATCATACAATAAATGTCGGTGTAAACAATAAAACATTTTTAATAAATGGTTATGCAAACACAACGACTAAAAGTGTGATTAACCCAAACTCCTCATTGGTTGAAACAAAGTGTTTTCCCAAAGGACTCAATGATATTCATTTTCCAAACGGTTTATGAAATTAGTTGCACCAAAAAGACAATTACTTAAAATGACATCCAATTACGTAGTAATCATGAAAGAAACATATTAAAATGATTTATGTATCAAAATGACCAAAATCCCAAATATGTGTGTTATATAAGTTTATAAAGTTAAACACTTCCAAAATAAACAAACTTTTCAGCAGTTAACAATTTCATGTAAAACTCAAAACACTTTAAAATAAACATTATGGCATGTACACCGTTTTCACAAATCAACTTGAACTCACCTCGCTAGATTTAGGCTAAATCTAGAATTTACTCCAACTTGAGCTTCCTTGGAGAAACTTGAATCCACAAGCAAAATTTTTCAAAACCTATAATCACAAGTTCCCAACCATAAGTAATCATATTCAACCACTTATAACCATTCCCCAACCATTTTGTATCAAAATCCGTAACTTGAGCAAAACCCTAATTTTGACCTAACTTTCCGAAAGTCACCCAAACCGAAATAGAAGAAACATAATACTAGGAAATCATCCATAGAGTGATTATAACTCATAAAGAAGCTCAGAAATGGAGGGGGTGAACTTACAATGGTTGGTGTTGGTAAATCTTAGAAACCAAGAAACTCTCAAAATGGTAGCAACCTTGACCTTGAACTTATAGGTTGACAAATCTTGGATGAGATGTTGGTTAGCTTCTTAAAATCCAAGTATTAGATGTTTTAGAAGAGCTTAGGGTTTGCATTTAATGAGAGAAAAACAAGAGAGAAAGTGAGGGTTTTTGGTAGGTGAAAGTGGGAAATGAGAAAGGATTGGAAAAGGGCATTAAATCCTCCTCCAGCCCGACGGCGAATATGCCATGTGAAAGTGACATATGTTACTTTCGCTGGCACTCTCGCTAAGATTGTACTGCGACCATAAGGCCCTCCGCGAAGTGACACGCGATTGTGACACATGTCACTTTCGCCCAGACTCCCCGAAGCCCGAAAATCCGATCTTTTTCGACACTAAGGCCCTCGACACTCTTTGGAACTTTTAGTAGTGTTTTTCCAACATGAGTCCCACCAAACACAAGGTACAGAAACGTCTGGGTGCCCCTATACTTACCAAAAATTACGGGTGTTACAATCCTCCCAACCTTAAAAGAGATTTCGTCCTCGAAATCTAGATTTCAACAAAACGTTGCCCGCAGGATAGATTGTCCTTAATCCATATTCCAGAACCCCTACCATAATTCTTATGTCGATACTCACGACAGCCGTCCCCTTGGGCACGTTACACTTATGTCCGATTGAACACTTGACTCACTAAAGTAGTCTTTACTCACAAGACTACGGTTGTATCCCAACCTTGGGTGACTCTTACTACCTCAAGAGTAGTTTGTGACCTCAACTTCACACCGGCCAATTCACCTCAGCTCAACATACTTCTGGACCCAAACCAAAGTTCGACATAAACCTCCATGGAATTCTCTAAATTTTTAATACTCGGTTCTTGATATTGATAAGGTCGTCCTCCCGAGGCGTACCAATACGCTTTCCATGCAGTTGGATAATGCATATCCGGTTATCACTCAACTCCGTTCTACTCCCAACCTTAAAACATTCCCTTAACAAAATCTTTACCACAAAGGGAAAACTTATACACATTGATACTTAATCACCAACATCTAACATTCTTTTAAATTCCACCACCGAGAGGTCAACATTCACTTGACCCAACGGGGATACTTCCAAACCTTCCAACGACTTGTTGACTTTAAAAGGGTAAGTCGACGCCTAAACCAAATGGTAGTACCGAGCACGTGGATATCCCGCCCAAAATTTCCATCTCAGATGTATTGTCGTATTGAGGTCGACACCTAACAGGGTATTAAGATTAGTATTTTATATTAAATTTAATAATCTAATTATTTTTTGTTTTTAAATTATAAATCACTTTTAAATAATTTAAATTTTTGTTATAAAATAACAATTGCCTAAATATAATTATTATGTTTAACGAATGAAAAATTGCATTAGTATAATTATTATAATTTAGATAATAAATATTATATAAAATATTTTATTATCAAGTAATGGTTATTTATCGATTATAAAAATTAATTACATATAATAATTATATAATTATTTAATTGTTATAAATATAACAACAATAAATAGAGAATAAGAAACCTGTAATTCTAATTAATCATAAGTCTTTTAAATATGAATGAGTTTACAATGAAAAGAAACATTCATTATGATAAATTCTAATACTTGACAATTATTCTTTCGATCACTTCCTCTTTTACGAAGACACATAATCCTTCAACACTCTCACTTGTGCCGAGTCAAAGGGGTGATGGTGCATAAATCTTGCTTTATTAAAATCTTACGCCAAAGAAACAAAAATCAGTGGGAAAAATCAATTAACTTTAGACGAATGAAATAGTACAAGGCACCAGTAAACAATTCATTTAGTTTACTATCTGTAACACTCGGGATTTTCGGTAAGAGATAATGATCACGCAGGTATATATATTTATTTATGAGATCTTGCCTAGTGGAGTATATTTTTAGTATAAGGACCGATTAACTTTGGATCCTAAACGTGTCGAGAGCGTTTCGGGATCGGAAAAGGGAGTTTTCAAGGTTCAGCACAGTCTGGGTGACAATGCTCGGAGACTGTGACATGTGTCACTATATCCAGTGCAAAGTCGCATGGGGAGGAGCCCTCTCGATACATCTGGGGAGGTAGTACCCAACGATAATGCCCGGGTCATTGTCACAGTGGCACAATCGCAGGCAACGTACCGCGGGGAACCCTTAGCGGGCGACAATGCCTCGCGACTATGCCAAGAGCATAGTCGCCGAGTCACTATCGCAGTCGGTCCCCAAGTGCTTAAAAGCTACGATTTTTCAACCCATTTCATTTACTTCTTCACCCACTTCATTTCATCTTCTCTCTAGGCCGAATCCCTTCTCATTTATTGCAAATTTTGAGCATTTAAGCACCAGTCCTTGGATTCTAGAGTGTTCCTTCTCAATCAAGCTAGGAAGTGGAAGCTACACCTTAAGATACTTCGTCTCACCATCTTCACCATTAAGTTCTAAGGTTTTGTGGATATTTCTAGGTTTTAGCCAAAACCTAATATTGTGAGTTCATTCTTAACTTTTAAACCTTATACATGTCAAACTACACTTTTGAACCTATAATCATCTACTTGTTTACATTTCCATTATTTAAATGTTTTGACCTAAAATGATTTTTGGAGATTTTTACGGTTCTAACTATACTTTGGGATATGTTATTGGAAACTATGAGATGAGATACAAAATATGCTTTGTGTACATATTTATGACTAAATGTTTGGATGAAATCATCTTGATGATTTATAAGGTTTTACTCTAAATTGAAGGTTTAACTTAAGAATGGTTAATATTTGGTTGTCTTAGTGAAGGTTGAACTAATGTTTATGAAATGTTGGAAAATCTTATCTTGGAGGTAGTTTATATTGAAGAATGGAAATAACTATTTATTGACCTTTAATCGGGTTTAAATGCATGAAAGTGGTTGATGTATGGAGAATCATTCTATGACAATTCTATTTTGAAATCTATATATATGATTATAGATTTGGCACAAATGTAATTGAGACAAACCTTAGACTATCACTAATGGATCTACAGGTATAGGAGTTGGCTTATTTTGGGATGTTTTTCCCGTTTATGTAACTAGTTGAGACATTGAGTTCTCGGAGGCAATTTGATATGGTTATGTGGGACCGGATACTAGCCATGAGCCGTAAATGTAATCCTAGTGAATTAGTATGACTAGGATCATCGGGTTCCCTCCTCCACACTATGTACGAGTCGGTGTTGCTAGTGGTCATGGGTCCTAGTATTGAGTTCACAATTAGGGAAGTAGCTTACTTTTGTGTTCCGCTACGATCCTTGGAAATCGGGTTTCCCCCGTCATCATAAGATGCTTTTTGGACCGTAAGGTCATTATGTGATTACTTGGAAAGTTAAACTATTTCATGTCATTGAAAACTATTTACTATCATTTTATGCGTCCTCTTTTCTATCTATATAAAATTTTTGTTATCAGTAGGCGTAAAGCCTAACACTTTTTCTTAATTGACATGTATATGAGGTTCCTTTAGTAGTGGGGCCACCAAGATTTAAGGGACGAGTGTTTGGTCAATAGCGGCAACTTTTGGAGATTGTCTTTTGAAAAAATTGTCGTACAAAAAGGAATAGATACTTTTGGAGATTGAGTTGAGAACTTTATAATCTAGATATAAATGGTTTAAATTAGTATGTTGTCGACTTTAATTTCCATTTATATAAATTTGTAAACGCTATTACTATTTCCCCTTTTTGGGTGATTTCTCTTATATTTAAGATGTCACTTATCGCATTCATTCAGGTTTAAAATTTGCCCTATTTTTAAGGTGTTACACTACCCTTCTTGATTCGTACATCAATCAAGAGGTTTGGAAACAAAATGATGTATAAACTATTACCTCGCTAAAACCTTGCACCAAAGAACAAAACCCAGTGGAAAAAATAAGACATTGGGCGAAGGAAAGAGCACAACCCTTCAATAGTACATGTTTAGTAGATACCTACTTTTGTCTATTACTCTCATTCAAGGAATCTTAGAAAGTCTTCACATTTCAATGTTTTCGCACATGTTTTTCAAATGTAACCTTAGGCAATGATTTAGAAAACAAATCTGGAACATTTTTCTTAGACTTTACTTGATTAACTTATCTTAAAGGAGAGTTTGTTGTTGCCCATTGTAGAAAACTTTGGCAAAATATGATTTGTATTATCACCCTGATATATCCTAATTTAATTTGTTAGATATAGGGGGTGTTTGGGATTGCTTATTTAAAACAACCTATGCTTATTTTAAAAAGTGCTTATCAACTTATGCGGTGTCAAACCGGAGTTTTCTAAAAAATGTTTGGATTAGCATATCGTGGTACCAAAATGTAATAAGCTAATAAGTTGTTATTTAAAGGTGTTTGGGATTGCTTATACATATAAAATAACCAAAAAGTCATAAGCACTTTTTAAATAAGTTGATAAGTTAAAACAAAATAACTTATGAAAAAGTGTTTATCTCAGGTTTGGCACCGCTATAAGCACTTTGATTTTTTCTCCATCTAAACACTAGAAAATGCTTATCTCCGGTACCACACCGCAATAAGCTAAAAAGCACCTCAAATAAGCAATCCCAAACACCCCCATATACAAGTTGCATTATCTTCATATATGTATGTAGGGTTTTTAGTGGTAGAACTTAAACCACTCGTTCCTCTAGCATGTAATAAGGGTAGTTTTTAACTATATACGCTCTCGTATTGTCTTACGTTGAGCAATAAATCTCAGAATGATTCAAGGAGGTAGGTACAAGGGTTTGTTTGGTCGAATTCAAAACAATCGTCGTGTTCCCCATGGAAAATCTTTATCCAGTTTGGCAACGACATATCTAAGAGTTAGAGAGATACCGATCATCAACAAAACCTTACCAAGACGATTGCTTGGTATTTTGTACAAGGGATGATACGTTGTTGCTTACATAATTTGTAGGTATTGAAATTCCATTATCAATTAAAATTTTCTTTTTTTAGAATAAGCTCGAGTCAATGGTTTCTTTTAGGTATCTAAAGATATTCATAATACAGTTCCAATGACATTGTGTTGGCGCTAAGCAAAATCTATCTAACAAGTTCATTGAGAATACAATACATGGTTGAATGCATTGTGCTAAGTACAATAATGTGCCTATTGTACTTAGATCAGGATTTATAGCTCCCAACACCTTTTCGTCATCATCCTTTAAACGAAATGAATCTTTCCTTATATCCAACACTTCAACCAATCATGAGAGTGCTAGCAAGATGTGCTTTGTCCATACTAAATTGCCTGATCATTTTCTGGACATATGCGAATCGGTGGATCAATATTCCACAAGCTTAGTAGATTAGCTCAAATAACTAGTAGACAAAACCGAGTTTTCCCAAAAAAAATTATCTCAAGTTTAAATTTCAAGTAGCTTATAGTTTCTCTTATTTCATCAAGAGTGTTTATTATGTTCATACCATCAACATATAAAGCTACCGTTGTAAGGCTGGAATTCCTTTTCTTTATAAATATGCAAGGGCACAATTTATCATTCTAATATCTCATTCCAAATCAAGTATTCACTTATACGGGTAGACCATATCCGTTTGGTCTGCTTTAATCCATAAAGTGAGCATTTCAATTTATGTGAAAACGCACTTTATGGTTCAGATATACTTGTTTTGGGTAATGTAAGGCCATCAGACACTTTCATATATATATATATATATATATATACACATATATATATCACTAAATCTAGATCCCTATAAAGATATGTAGTAACCATATTCATGAGCTGCATTTCCAGTCCTTTAGAAATTATTATGCTAATTAAATAGTGGGGGTTATAACATCCATTATGAAGGAGTAAGTTTACTCGTGGTCAATCCAGGCGTTGTGAGAAACCTTGTGTCAAAGAAGAGTCTTATACATTAGAACTTCATTATTCTCGTTACGCTTTCTGACAAAGACTTAATTATGTCCTGCGATTTTACACTTGGTGGGTTAGTACTACCTGACCAAATACCCGGTCCTTTGTCAAACAATATAATTCTCTGGATTGATTCCATTTAGGCCAATATGTTATTTGTTGACATTATTCAACTGAGCGTGTATCATATGTCAATCGACTCATATGTACTATCATAATTTATTTGAGATTTTCTTTCTTCAATGGATTCAATATTAACTTCGGAGCATCCTCCATCAATGATTCATGGACATAGTTATATTCAGAGACAATCTTATGAGAGGTTTTAGAGGGATATCTATCGAACCAAGTAGCTTCCACTATTTCTGTTTGGAAGCTACGACCTCAACCGCATCTCCGTTATATGTGATTGCAAATGCATTTTTCAGCGGGGTTATGCCCCTGTTAGGACTTTTAACCTTACAGATATATTTGTAGTCGTATGTGTGATCTTGTTACTTTTGGAATATTAAACATATCAGGTATCAAGTCTGATTCATTTGACTTCAACTTTACATTATGAAGTTTGGGGATCAAAATGAGACAGAGTGGGAACATTCCATGATAGTTCCTACCGTTCCCTTGGAAAATTCCTATCTCCCCCTAACGACGGGAAAACTATCATCAAAGTGACAATCCAAAAATCATACGGTATAAGGATCACCTATCAAAGGTTCTAAATAACTGATAATTGTTGGAGATTTATATCCAATATATATATATATATATATACTTAATTGTTTTTAAAGACCCTATTTGGTACATTGTGGGGGCGCATTTGGCACATATAAGATACAATCAAACATGGTAAAAGTAAAAGATCAGGCTTATATCTAGTTGCCAACGGGTATACATGATACTTGTTGGCTAGTAGTGGGTCTAAAAACAAATAAGTAAAGTGGCAAGTAATATTGCATAACCCCAGACAGATGTGGGTAAGTTGGTACAAATAACCAATAACCTAGCTCCCATCTATATCCTTTTGATGACAACTTCTGCGAGACCATTTTTATGTATACACAAGGGGGGTATATGATGCTCTAGATCGATCTCTCTACACATGTAAAAATCATAAAATCCTTATGATGTAAATCCTCCAGCATTACAAAGTTATTTAGTCTTGATGAGAATGAGATAATCAGGGTGGGGAGCCCTGAGATGTATAACTGGTGTTATGAGTGTATCATTTCGTGTGGATAATATTACGACATGCGCTCATCGTGTCGAAACTTCAATCAGAACCATAAAGTACTCGAATGGCCCGCATACTGGATGTATATGTCTACAAATATCGCCTTTTATTCATTGTAATAATGGAATATTTTGGATTAGGTCATTATCTTAGGATGGTCTCATTCCTGTTTTAGCAAAGGAGTAGGGTTTGCAAAGTTCTAGGTATCAAGAAGGTATATTGCGATAATTGTGTTGTTTCTTGTAATACAAAAGTCAGCAGTTAAAATTTGGATCATTTCCTGGGTTGCATTTCGCTAAAAAGGAAAAGAACTGGTCTACGTATTTTCCAACACACGGATCAATTATGTCATGACCATGATGCCCCACATGGTCATGCTGAAACACATATTTGTGTTATTGTCCCAAAGTTCTTTATTGGTGACAAAATATGATTCAATGACCCACATAATCCACTAGTTTGACATATTAACTTATTTAAAATATGTTTTCTTTCATATTCATTAAACTTTATGTACATATATCCATTTTCATTCTGTAACACCCGTAAATTCCAGTCAGCAAAGATTAATCCTTTGGATAATGCCTATTCGATATCGTGGAATTTTACCTCTAACGTCTTATTTATCGAACCCTTTAATCACGTCAAGAGAATATCGCGTAAAAGTCGAGATTTCAGGCTCGGGATAGGTGGAGCGACTATGCCCGACGACTATGACAGTGTCACTGTCGCTAAGGGCACAGTTGCGAAGGAGAGAGGAGTCTTGGTACAGATCTGGCGATAGTGCCAGCGATTGTGCCCTTGGCACTATCGCGTGGCACAGTCGCCCGCGGCCTCAGGGCTCTTAAATTCCTGAATTCTCAGCCCCTTTCTCATTTTATCACTTCTTCCTCTTCACCTTTCTCTCCCAAAATGTTTCCCCACTCCCCATTACAAACCCTATCTTACTTTGTGGTCATTTCCTTGGATTCCAAAGTGTTTCTTCATCACCAAACTTGTGACTTTAACCTCAAGGGCTAAATCAAGTGTTCTTCCTTCTCTCTTGAGATTTCTAGGTTTTGGGGTTTTGCTCAAATTCCAAGTGATGAGTTATTCTCCTCTCTTCTAGATCTTTTCTATAAGTTATAAATGTTTCTTTGATGACTCTCTAGTGTTTGTATTCCATTAATTTTGGGTTTAATGATTTTGGAGAAATTAGGTCAAATTAGGGTTTTGGCCAAATTGAGATTTTTGATAAAAATGTTTGGGGATCGATTATATAAGGTTGAATATGATTCTTATGGTGGAAAATTTATGCATTTAGGTTTATGGAGGTTTTGACCTTGAAGATTCAAGTTTCTTCAAAAGAGTTCAAAGTGGGGTAAAACCTAGATTTAGCCTAAATCTATCAAGGTGAGTTTAAGTTGATTTGTGAAAACGGTGTACATGCCACAATGTTTATTTTAAAGTGTTTTTTTGTTTTACATGAAATTGTTAACTGCTGATAAGTTTTGGTTATTTGGAAGTGTTAACTTTTTAAACTTATATAACACATCTTCGGGATTTTGGGAATTTTGATAAATAAATCATTTTAATATGTTTCTTGATGATTTAATATATAATTAGATGTCACTTTAAGTAATTGTCCATTGGGTGCATCTGATTTTATAAACCGTTTGGAAAATGCATATCATTGTGTTATGAGTTATTTTGGAAAACTAAAGGGAATAAGTCCTTTTGGAAAACACTTTGTTTCAACCAATGAGGAGTTTGGGGTTAATCACACTTTTGGTCTTTGTGTTTGCATAACCGTTGGTTAAAAGTGTTTTATTGTTTACACCGACATTTATTGCACGAAAAGGCAATTTTGTTGAGCTTTGACTCGGTTTGACTAAAATGAGTATTGGGGACAATCGTCCGGTTTAATATCCTGTCGTGGAGTTTTGAGTATGAACGTATCATTTAAGAATTACATGCTTTGAGTATGTTGGTCATTCTATTGGAGTCATGTATTGTTTTAGACTGTAATGTAATGGATCCATAGGCATATGAGTCGATCTTTATTATTTTAAGAAAAAGGGCTATTGTTTCTATGTTGGGACCATAATTAGTCATGGGATTATCGAGGACAATACGGTGAGGGCATGTGGAGTCCAATACCCGGACCTGGACCCGTGATGTAATTATTGTGTCTGTTTTTATGGGATGGTCATCTCCCATTTGTAGCTAGTCTAGACATTGGACCCTAGGGGGCAACTTCGTACGGTTATGTGGGATCGGATACTAGCCATGGGTCGTAAATGTAATACTAGCGAATGAGCATGACTAGGAATCATTGGATGCCCTCCCCCACATCTTAGTACGAGCCGGCGTGTTCGTGGCCTTAATCCTAGTATGGTGAGCTCAATAACTTGGAATGTGGCCTACTTTTGTGTTCCGCCACTAGTCATGGAATTCGGGTCTCACCCATCACCAAAAGGTGTTGTTTTGGGTATTAAATTTTATCCTTGTTTTCGGTGACACTTTGAGTTTGGGTTATTCTCCATATGCTATAATTTTGGAGACTTGAAGATACTCATATTTTGGTCGTTCGTTTTATAAAAGTTTATTCAAATTTCAATATTTGAGCAATTACTATTTATCGCGTTTTGAATAAGTGTTGGGTTGCATTATTTCATAAAGTGATGTTTTGTCATTGAGTCGTCCATGTATAAAATGTGTATTATTGGAAAACGGGATGTTCTCATATTTAAAGTAATTCATTGTAAAAGATCATGATTTTAAGTTGCAATATTTCCGTTTAACGATTTCCTTTATAATCATCATAAAAACTCTTGAACTCACTAGGCGTTAGCCTAACTTTTTTATTTGTCGGCATGTGCATCAGGTTCCATTTCGGGATTAGTTCTAGCGTCACTGTGAAGAGTTGAGTGCTAGTTGTGTGCTCGAAGAGGTGATTGGCTTGGTGAAGTCTTCCGCACTTTTAATGGTGATAGCGACTCTTATTGGGTTTTAGTAACACCCGACTTTATTTAGTCTTTGTGTAAGACCTTAATTATTTGTTGATGGTTCAACCTAGAAATGTATTTCAATTATGGTATTGTAGTAAGAAATTTTATTATACTGTAAGGTATTGTGGAATTTTTTTAAGTTAGTCGCTTTTGCCAAATTTGAGGGTGTTACAAGTTGGTATCAGAGCTTAAGTTTGAGAGAATTAGATATTGATTTTTGGATGCCTAGACTCAAACTAGCGTTCTTTTAAGTGATTGAAAGTGAAATTGCACTATTAAGTACCTTAAGATGTGATATTCTGGAGTTGATTGGGTCGCTAGAAACGGGAAACTTGTTGAGGATAGTAAGGATGATCATGTACGGTACATTCATAACGGCATCTGTCCAGTGTCATGGTGAACCTACACGCTACATGTGTATAGTTGAACTGCCTTGGTATGACAACCGTTGGGGTAGTAAGAAAGTTTATAAGCGAGTAATCGATAGAATAATTGATGTTTATAGTTTTGTCATATCGGACTGATGATTAAGCACGTCAGATACATTAAGTTGACCATTATGGGGTCGGAGTTATTGGTTGGATTAGAACCGTAGACTGGCCCAAGAGACTCTATTTCAAGAAGAATTTGTAAGTTAATCAAATTGGTGTGATTATTGCCTTAAGATGTTTGATGCATCTGGATGACGATAGCGCAGCTAGGAAATTGAAAAAATGGGCCTAGGATGTTGAGAGCCGACCAAAATTCATGCACGAAATTTATTTCCAAAATAAGTTTGCATCAATTGTTCCTCGTTTTTCTAAGTATAAAGTGAGTTATGTTATGAAGTCATGGTAAAGCATTTAGCACTCAGCAAATTTTAAATCGTGAATTTAAGCATGCGTGAAATTGTTTTGTTGCACGTGGTTGCAAATTTTATTGAAAATCTCTTCATCCCAGTTTCTAGTTGATAACCCTCAAATCTTGAGAGTTAATTCCTCTTTGTTCATACTTATTTTACCACATTTTCACCCATTTTGTCCCTTACCTCCTTCATTTGGTCTTAATTGTTCAAACATGGTGATGAAGTCTCAAGAATGCAAAATTTTCGGTTTTACTAACTTTTATGCAGAACGTGGCCACCTTGTCACCACGTTGGGACGTTGGCTGAAATTTTATGGATGAGATTTAGCCATTTCTGGAAAGTTTGCCTTTTGAAGAAAATGAAAGAACTTTCTGCTCTTTCACAAGAATAATCAAGGAAGAAAACAAAAGGTGTAAGTCAAAGGAAGGTTGAATACTCTTCCTTAAAGCTACTTTTTAATGTTTGGTCACATCAACACTCCTTCTTCCTTGGGCTATAAATTGAGGCTTGGGAGGCACCATTTCAGATCATCACTTCCAGGAGCATTCAATACAATCTGGAACTTAGCATTTAGTTTTCATTCTCTCTTTAAAGCTTGTAGTGTAGCTGCATTTAATTTTTGTAAGTTTAATTTCGTGTATCAGCTGTCGCCACGTTGTCACCATGATGGTGACAACCTTTAAGTTTCATTTATGCAATTTATGTTCATGTTGTCTCCTTCTTCTCTCATGTCTTTTACTGTTATTATGAGCTAAACACCCCTTTGGGTGTGGGTATGAGTCAAGGCTAAGACTAGTAGGCAACACTTGGGTGTTGCCATCTTTGCTAACTCTTAGACTTGGTCGTTCGAGTCGGGACTTCAACTCAACGCGGACAATCCGATCACTTGTTAGTGTTAATATTATATCTTAGACCTCGAGAAGGGCGGATCCGAAATACGGATTGAGTGATGCAAAGAAGATTTGAGAAAGTCTTTTATAACCATGTAGAGATACGGGTTTTTGCATGATTTTAACTAAGGTTCAAAATGTCGGTCGATATGGGTGTCACAAAGAGATTTGGGCTTCTATATCCATACTGGTGGAACTGAAATCCTTAGAGGTTTACTTAGTTAAGTCGGCAAGTCTTGAGTTGGCGAAAGTGGTGACCTTGTGGGTGCAACGTGGCCACGTTCCAAGGAAAATCACTTTTGAGATAAGGGTTTTTAAGGATATTGTGTGTCATTTTTATTCTGACCATATTGTTATTACATCAGTCTCAGTTAATGCTTGTACCCACATCTTGCCTTTAATCTTGTTAATCCTTTTAATCGTTGTTTAGTTTGCTTAAATCTCACAAATATTGATATTGTTCTCAAAACTCAAACAAGCACTAGAAGTTCATGAAAAATTCTCTGATTCTTAGTTGACTAGTCCCTGTGGAAACGTTCTTGGTACTTTACCACTTTATTACTTATAGCGATCATAGTGTCCGGTGTGCACTTGCACCGCTACTGTGGCAACATAGTGGCCACGTTGTGGACCTATACGATTATCCGCTACCAAGTTTTTGTCACCGTTGCCGGGGACTAGCGCGATTTTAAATCCTAAGATATTTACTTTTCATTCGAGCCTGAGTTGCTTGTCTTTTTTTAGTATTTTCCGTGTTGTATGCCAAGGCTACAACACGGTGAACTTGTACCTCTTGACCCCGAAATTGAAAGAACTGTTAAAAGACGAAGAAGAGGTAGAAGAGGTAGAAGAGGTCGGCAAAATCAAAACATGCCTGGAAATGGTGGAGATCCTCCACCACCACCTAATGAAACGACCATAAGGATTGCCGACGATAAAGAAAGGGGAATACGGGACTATGCAACACCCGAATTTGATCAATTAAAATCGGGTATTCTTAGGTCCAACATTGTGGTACAAACTTTTGAACTAAAATCGGTAATGTTTCAAATGATCCTAGCAATGGGTCAATTTGGAGGGTTACCGTCGGAAGATCCGCACTCGCATTTAAAATCATTTTTAGAAATGACGGATCATTTTCGCATTCAAGGTGTTACGGTAGAAGTCTTACGGATTACGCTCTTCTCTTACACATTGAGAGATAGAGCCAAGGCTTGGCTAAATTCTCAACTTCCTCACTCCATTAATAGTTGGACAAGTTTGGCCGAAATTTTTTTAAAAAAATATTTTCCTCCAACTAGAAATGTGAAGTTTAGAAATGAAATTTTGATGTTTCGACAAGAGGAGGATGAAGCGGTTTCGGGTGCATGGGAGAGATTCAAAGACTTAATTAGAAAATGTCATCATCATGGAATCCCTCATTGCATCCAATTAGAGACATTTTATAATGGTCTCACTAATTCCGCTAAAATTATTCTTGATGCTACGGCCGGTGGCGCTTTCACCTCTAAAACTTATAACGAAGGATATGACATTTTGGAGAAAGTGGCCAACAATAACACCGATTGGTCAAACCCTCGTTCTCTCACTCCTAAAAATGCATCGGATGTTCATGAAATTGATGCCATCACCGCCTTAAACGCACAAATTGTAGCTTTAACTAACTTGGTAAAAAATAACATGAATTTAAATGGAGAAAAGAACCAAGTCCAAGCTATAAATGAATCTTATGTGTTTTGTGGTGAGAATCATGCTTTTGAATGTTGTCCTGGTAATCCCGCTTCAGTCAATTATGTAGGAAATCATTCTAGGAATAGCCCATTTTCTCCAACTTACAACCCAAATTGGAGAAATCACCCGAACTTCTCATGGTCGAGAAATCAAGGAATTTAACCCCCCGAGGTTCATCAAGTTCCAAACCAACCACCAAATCCCCCGGGATTTCAACAAGGATCGTCTCATACGTACCAAAGTGGTAAATCCTCACAATCGTATGCACCGAGACAACAAAATGCATCGGAGAGTAATAGTTCGCTTGAATCTTTACTCAAAGGTTTTATAAACCAAACCAATTCAACCTTGAGAGGTTTTGAGACTCAATTGGGGCAATTTGTCGCTGAATTGAAGGGAAGACAAATG
The DNA here is from genome assembly GCA_954870635.1 of Arctium minus. NCBI lineage: Eukaryota > Viridiplantae > Streptophyta > Magnoliopsida > Asterales > Asteraceae > Arctium > Arctium minus. Next base: position 48,380,449 of record OX941096.1, read on the forward strand.
GGCGCATTACCTAGTGACACCGAAACCCCTAAGGGTAATCTCAAGGAGTACATTAAGGTCGTGACTTTAAGGAGTGAGACAAGTGCATCTAAACCTAACGATGAAGTCTTAATTGATGTCATTGTACAAGATGAGACCTCACATGCTTTTGACAAAGAAAATTTTCTGCCACTTTTTCCATCCAACGTGGCTGGAACGTGCCCACCTTCGGGACAGAATGCAGCAGGTCCTTCACAAACAGCTCTGCCATCAGCACAGCCTCCCTAAAGTGGTGAGACAGTGGCCACTTCACAACCCATAAGGGCATATTCAAACCAAGCGCAATTGGACTTACGAGACCTCCCTTTTCCTGGTAGAATGAAGAACAAGAATGCGGATGTGCAATTCAAAAAAAATTTGGACATTTTCAAACAATTGCACATTAACATACCTTTGTTAGAAATTCTTGAGCAAATGCCAAATTATGTTAAATTTTTAAAAGACATTCTCAACAAGAAAAGGAGGTTAAGTGAGTATGAAACTGTGGCTTTAACAAAAGAGTGTAGTGCTTTGCTCACATGTAAAATTCCTCCCAAACTCAAGGACCCGGGAAGCTTTACCATCCCGTGTTCAATAGGGGGAAAAGAAGTGGGTCATGCCCTTTGTGACCTTGGGGCAAGCATAAATCTCATGCCACTTTCGTTTTTTAATAAACTAGGAATTGGAGAAGTACGACCTACGACCGTTACTTTACAATTAGCGGATCAATCGTTGGCTTATCCTAAAGGAAAGATAGAAGACATTCTGGTCCAAGTTGACAAATTCATCTTCCCGGCCGACTTTTTAGTTTTGGACTATGAAGCCGATAGGAACGTCCCAATCATCCTAGTGCAACCATTTTTAGCAACGGGTAGAACATTAATTGACGTCCACAAAGGAGAACTAACCATGAGAGTGAATGACCATCAAGTGACATTTAACGTTTTCAAATCACTTAAGTTTCATGGGGAAGTGGAAGATTGTTCATCCTTAGACACCTTAGAAAGGGATGTAAGCATCGGCACTGATGAAAGTGGCCACGTCTGTCACCACAGTGGCCACTTCAGTGAAGAACATTCGGAAGAACTAGACTTTGCAAGTGAGGAAGAGATTGAGGAGACCATAGCAGCTTTTGAACAATTAGATTTCAAGGATAGAATGATCCAGCAACCATCCATCATTGAACCCCCTAAGATAGACTTAAAGCCCTTGACCGATCATCTTAAGTATGCATATCTCGTCGAAGAAGAAAAATTGCCAGCCATTATTTCTTCTAAGTTGACCCAAGAGCAAGAATTAAGTTTGATTGAGTTGATGAGGAAATATAAGAAGACCTTAGGATGGACCATAGAAGATATTAAGGGTATAAGTCCGACTGTTTGCCAACATAAGATACTTTTGGAAGATAATAGCGTTGGTAAAGTGCAACCACAAAGGAGACGTAACCCTATCATGAAAGATGTTGTAAAAAAAGAGGTTTTAAGATGGTTGGATGCGGGGATTATTTATCCCATCTCGAGTAGTAGTTGGGTGAGCCCGGTACAATGCGTACCAAAGAAAGGTGGCACCACGATGATCACAAACGACAAAAACGAGCTCATACCAACTAGGATTTGTATGGATTATAGGCAATTAAATCTCGCCACCAAGAAAGACCATTTCCCTCTACCATTCATAGACTAAATGCTTGATAGGTTATCCGGGAAGGAATTCTATTGTTTCTTGGACGGATATTCGGGATACAACCAAATTCATATAGCACCCGAAGATCAAGAGAAGACTACCTTCACTTGTCCCTTCGGAACTTTTGCTTTTCGGCGTATGCCATTTGGGTTGTGTAACGCTCCTGAAACTTTTCAAAGATGCATGATGTCAATTTTTTCGGATATGATTGAAGACGCCATGGAAGTATTCATGGATGATTTTTCGATAACGGGAACATAATTTGAAAATTGTTTATCAAATCTTGAAAAAAGTTTGCAAAGCTCTGAAGCCCATGACTTGATTTTAAATTGGGAAAAATGTCATTTTATGGTACAAGAAGGGATTGTATTGGGTCACATGATTTCAAAAAAGGGATTGGAAGTTGATAAAGCCAAACTTGAGGTAATAATGCAACTACCCGAGCCAACCTCGGTTAAGAGCATTAGGAGTTTTTTGGGTCATGCCGGTTTTTATAGGAGGTTTATTAAAGATTTTTAAAAATCGCAAAACCCCTTTGCAATCTTTTGCACATTGACCAACCCTTTGAATTTACCTCCGAATGCAAAAAGGCTTTTGAAACCATCAAAAATGCTCTCGTTTCGGCACCCATTGTGATTGCCCCCGATTGGAATTTACCATTTGAAGTAATGTGTGACGCAAGCGATTGGGCCATGGGTGCGGTTCTTGGTCAAAAACGAAACAAAATTTTTCACCCAATATACTACGCAAGCAAAACTCTTGTTGGAGCTCAAATTAATTATACAACAACCGAAAAAGAATTGCTTGCGGTAGTATTTGCTTTCGATCGCTTCCGCTCATACTTGATTGGCACCAAGGTTATATTCATACCGATCATTCCGCCATCAAATACTTATTTAATAAAGCTGATGCTAAACCTAGGCTTATTAGATAGGTTCTTCTTTTTCAAGAATTTGATGTCGAAATTGTTGATAGAAAAGGCACCGATAACCAAGTGGCCGATTATCTTTCTCGAATAGAAGGAATGGTATCTAGTGGGGGTGATCATGAAATTAAAGAGATCTTCCCGGACGAGCATGTTTTGGCAATACATCATCTTGAAGAACAACAACCATGGTATGCGGATTTGGCCAATTATCTTGCTTGTGGGCTAAAGCCGTATCACCTTCAAGGGCAACAATGGAAAAAAATTCTTCATGATAGCAAACAATACTTTTGGGACGACTCGTTTCTTTTTAAAATGGGTGCGAACCAAGTTTTGAGAAGATGTGTTCCGGATGCGGAAATGTTGGGAATTTTAAAAGAGTGTCATGCCTCACCCTATGGTGGCCACTTTGGTGGCCAACGTACGGCGGCCAAGATTCTACAAAGTGGCTTCTTTTGGCCAACTCTTTTTAAAGATGCTTTCGAATTTGTGAAAAAATGTGATCAATGCCAACGAATGGGAAATTTGTCTCAACGCAATGAGATGCCCTTGAACAATATTTTAGAAGTAGAACTCTTTAACGTTTGGGGCATCGATTTCATGGGACCATTTCCCATGTCGTTCAACAATCAATATATTCTGGTCGCAGTCGATTATGTTTCAAAGTGGGTTGAAGCTAAGGCATACCCAAAGAACAATGCAAAAACAGTGATTGAATTCTTGCACAAAACCATCTTTGTCCGTTTTGGAACACCCCGAGCATTGATAAGCGATGAAGGGACTCCTTTTGTGAATAAAATGTTGAGCATCATTCTTAATAAATACAACATCCAACATAGAGTGGCCATGGCATACCATCCGCAAACTAATGGTCTTGCCGAACTTTCTAATAGGGAGATTAAAAATATTTTGGAAAAAGTTGTTAAACCTAATAGAAAAGATTGGTCTCTCATGATGGATGATACGTTTTGGGCATATCGAACGGCTTTTCAAACCCCTTTAGGAATGTCTCCCTATCGACTTGTTTTCGGAAAAGCTTGCCACTTACCACTAGAATTAGAATATAAAGCTTTTAGGGCCACAAAAGAGTTGAACTTAAATGAAAATTCTGCGGGAAATAAGAGAAAATTTCAATTAGCCAAGTTGGAAGAGTTGAGATTTCACGCTTACGAAAATGCCAAATTATATAAAGAAAAAAACAAAATGTGGCATAATCGTAGAATAAACCAAAGGAGTTTTGATGTTGGTCAACAAGTGCTACTCTTCAACTCACGGCTAAAATTTTTTCCCGGAAAACTCAAGTCTCGTTGGTCCAGTCCATTCACCATTGTCAAAATCAGTCAGTATGGGACTGTAGATTTGTTAAATCCACAAGACGGTAGTACCTTCAAAGTCAATGGACATAGGGTCAAGCACTATCTTCCTAAAAAAGTGCCCAAACCCTCTGAAATGTCCCCTTGAAAAGTTTCATGAAAGTCCTTTTGTAAATACTGTACATAAGTTGTTGTTTTATTTTTGACCATAGTGGCCACCTTGTGGCGACGTCAGGGACTGAGCTGATAAAGGCATCTGTGAAATTTTAATTTCCAGACTTGTGTTCAAAATTTTTATGCATGGATAAAAAAATTCCCTTTTTGTCCACTAGTCCTTCCATGCATCTTTCTGAAATATCAGCTTGGTCCAGGTCATTCTTCTGTCTTTTGTTTAATTTTAGGGAGTGTGCTTTTGATCTAATTGTTTATTATGAGTTGTGCAGGTGGTTTTTAATTTTCAGATTCCATGATAAGAACCAACGGTTATATGGTTTCTTCTTTGAATAAGTTTGTCAGGATCTAATTCTCAACAAGAATTAATTCTCAGAAACAATATCAAAGAAGTTTGCGGAATAACACTTTGATATTCAATGAAATAGTAAATCAATACAGAAAATATGAGGAACAAACTGTAAACTTGTATTGAATGCTTTGAAGTTACAGGATTACACACTCAACCTCAATATTGATGAACAGGCTCACCAATACGAATTCTACTTCTCTAGAATTAGGATCTATGCCTTGAGGTTGATTTCTCTCTTGAAAATTAATTATCAAAAGTTCTTTCTATCTATTCTAAACATTCTATACATATACTGATAAAAAGATAATTACAAAGAATAAACAAATCTTCAGTATATCTTCCATGTATATCTTCTAAGTATATCTTCAGTATATCCAGCTGTAGTATTTTCCATCCGGATCTCTTTAGCAGCACTAATAATGCTCAGCAGCATTAACTTCATCTAGCAGCATTAACTGCAAGCAGTACTAACCACTAGCAGTACTAACTAGCTAAGCAGTACTAACTTTGTTCAAGCAGTACTAACTTTAACTAGCAGTAGTAATTCTACTAGCAGTAGTAACACTTAGCAGTATTAATCTTCAACTTGTTCTGGCAGTAGTAATTACATTTATACTAGCAGTAGTAACTACACTTAGTAGAATCTTCAGTTTCCAACAATCTCCCCCTAACTTGACTTTTAGGAAAAGAAGTCAAGTTCTTCAGATCTTCTTCAAGATGCTTTCAACACCTTACATTTAGTTGCCCAAATTTGGATCTAGGCCCAAACTTTGATTTACAGTTCTTCTCACCACAATCTTGGCCATTTCTGAATCCTTTGTACAAACCAGTGTAGCTTTAAGCATCCCTTCTAACTTCTCCTTGCTATGCTCATATATTTTGTCCACCAGGTAGTATTCATGATAACAATTGTCAATAGTAATCATGTATACTCCACAGTTTTCAAACAGTATCCATTTGTCAATCTTCTTGAATATGAACTCATGCATATGATCTTTAATCCTATGGTGCACTCTTGCAGGCTCAAACATCATGCACAAGTATTCCAATGTCACTTTGAGAAGATTCTCTTCAGTACCTTTCAACACAGGTTCATAAAGTTTCATCCCAACTTTATATAGTTCTTCCATATCAGCTCTTGAACAACTTCGGATGACTTTCCCCCATGTTGAATAGGCTTCAAATGAACCATCAGCTCTCTTGATTCTGAAGAAATTCTTTCCATTGTCTCTCAGAATATCCCAGAAGATGATCTCTGGAGCTTGCATAGAGATTGGAACAGCTTTCAAAGGTTCCACTATTGTCATGTACGGATCCATACTTTCATCAGTTTGCTTAGTGACCTGCTCTGGGCTCTGTACTGGCTCTGTTGGGGATGTGATTGAAGGTTCTGCTTCCTTTTCAGTTTCTTCCACCCTAGGCCTTTTCAACTGCCTTTTTGGAGCAATTGTTTTCACTCTTTGTCCAGACTTGGCTTCTCTACCAACATTTCCAGGTTCTTCTTTCTTCTCTTTTGCTTCTTCTTTGGAAGGTGTGGTTTTCTCAGGGAATGGTTGTTGGATGTTGAGATCATGTCTCTCTTTCATCCTTCTTTCTGCTTCTTCCCTTTGAGAGGAATCCCCTTGGAGCTTTGTCATTTCCTTCCTGTATAGCTCTTCAACCTGAGAGTATGCCATATGAGTAAACATCTCCCCCTTAACACCAATTGCACCTTTCAGGAAGTTTATCATCTTTCTTCTTTCCTGATTGGCCAAAAAGGTCTTGGAGGGTTGTCTTTTCTGCTTTTTGAATGGCATTCTTTTTACTTGTACTTGCTTGGCCTGAGCTGCTGTTTTCATGCTCTTCTGATACTCTTCATTTAGTTTTCTGGCCATATTCAGTGCAAGCTCTCTATCCTTCTCAGATTGAAGTTGTTCCTCCCTTTCCATTTCTGCCTGAAGCTGCTTTGCCACTTCTTCATCCAGTTCTATCTGAATTTTCTTCTTTGCAGGTTGTTCAGGTTCAATCATCTTAGCTTTACCCTTTGTATCCTTCAACCCTGCCTCACTTCTTTCTTGTGTCTTCTTTTCAAGGTCTCCTTCATTGATGACCACTCCCTTAGCCTTTTGAGTAGCCTTAGGAGTGTCATTCTTTGCTTTTACTAAGGTTTCAGCTATTTCCAATTCTTCAACAGATAGCCCTGTTGCTGCTTGAACATTATCTGTTTCTACTTCTTGTGCTTCTGTTTCTGCAGCTTTCTCCCCCTTAACATCAAATCCCATCTCAGAAATACTTTCTTTTTCTGCTTCAGCCTCTGAATTCTCCCCCTTGTTGAAATCATCTTCAACACTTGTCCTCCTCTTTAGCACAAACTGTTTCCTTCTCCTTTTCTGTAACAATCTTGTCACCATTTTCTTCAGTTTGGTGATCTGAACTTGTTGAGATAGAATAATCAGCTTCATCTCCTCTATTTCTTTTCCTTGCTTGATGACATCCTGGTTGATGTTTCCCATGGTCTCCATCAATTCATCATAGTTATATCTGTCCTCACCTTCTCCAGGAGTGTTACCCCCTATTGAAGGATCATTGGATCTTTTATTAGTAGATGTCTTCTGCCTAGCAGAAGCCCTATCCACCCCTGTGGTTTCTTGGCACCAGGGTCCTTCAAATGATTGCTCATTCAAAGTTGCCATGGGGGAGGTCTTATTGATGTTACCACTTTCCTCCTCTGTGCTAGCAGGAGTAGTGGCAGCCTCATCACCCATATGCTCTACCTCCTCCTCAGAGAGCACCTCCTTTGGGTTGGGAGACACCCTTGTGGTTTCCCTTTGGATATTCTCTAGGGGAGAATTCTCCCTTAGAGGGCTTAAAGGCTTAGTGGGTGATGGTACAAGAAGGGAAGGAGCCTTCTTTACCTGTTTTCTTTGATAAGTTTGGGTAATTGGAGAGGTTGGTTTTGTAAGAATGGACTGGGGAATTGTTTTTGAGTGAGAAGGTTGGGCTTGGCTAGCAGTGGGATGGTCTAATGAGGGCCTTGACCCTGCTGCCATACCTTCAGTGTTTTGGGACACCACCATCATTGTAGAGAACAATGGGGTGTCAACTCCTTCCGAGTCCCCAGCAGATCTTCTCATATTTGAGAAAACCTTGCCTTTTGGGGGTTTAGGTACATATACCCCAACAGGTTGAGGTATATCCGTCAATTCATGGTTAATTACTTCCTGAACAAATCTGGGATACATAAAGAAACTCTTTTTGTTTCCCATATTTGATACAAGATCACTGAAAATCATCTTTGAGAAATTGTACCTTCTGGATGTAGCCAAGCATACCAAAGCATATGCAATTGGACTGCTGAACTCACTCCATCCAGTGGTCTTTTTGGAGATGCAATGCATCAGGGTATGAACAAGAAAACGCCATTGGGGTGAAAACTTTGCTTTTGAGAATTTGAAAACACCCAATGGGCCTCCATACCCCATTCTAGTAAGATTAGAAAACAGTTCATCATTAGAGATAGACATTATACCAGAGGCATCGTCTAGACGTAGACTGATGCGAATGACTTCTTCAGTAACTGTAAGTGAGTGATCACAGATTCTTGTCTTGATCATTTGCACACCATTTTCCACAACAATGGTGGCATTAGCCCAGAACTGCCTTTGGTGCTCAATGTAGATTGTAGGTGATACAGTAAGAGCATGAGCAATGTGACTTGACTTGAGGAAATCCACAATCTGATGAAATCCTGAAGCTTGCTTTGGCTTTTGTAGCATCGCAATCTCGTTGTGCTCGTCGATGAATGTCATGGATGCCATTGATCTTAGTGAACACTTGCCTGAAAACTTCGAACTTGAGAGAGAAAAGGTTTTGAGCGCAAGAGAACAGTATGCAAAGAGTCGTTATGAACTTTTAGGCGGGCAAAAAGTATTTATAGTATTCGGAATATAAGCAGTATTAACCTAGAGCAGTATTAACTAACTAGCAGTATTAACCGCAAGCAGTATTAACCACGAGCAGTATTAACTGAACTAGCAGTATTAACTACTAGCAGTAGTAACTAACTAGCAGTATTAACCGCGAGCAGTATTAACTGAACTAGCAGTATTAACTACTAGCAGTATTAACAAACTAGCAGTATTAACCGCGAGCAGTATTAACCACGAGCAGTATTAACTGAACTAGCAGTATTAACTACTAGCAGTATTAACTAACTAGCAGTATTAACCGCGAGCAGTATTAACCACGAGCAGTATTAACTGAACTAGCAGTATTAACTACTAGCAGTATTAACTGAAAGCAGTATTAACTAGACTTACTCCTTTTAAACTTGCTAAATACTGAGTACTGCTATGCATATCCTGAAAAGAAGATTAGTAACACCAAGAATAAAAATATACAGGTATAAAACCACTTTTTGAGAAGAAGATTATTCAGAGTTTATCATTCCCACACTTGTTACCAAGAAAGTGAATCTACCCACATCAAAAGCTTTAGTGAATAGATCAGCAAACTGATTATCAGTGTGAACTTTGACAACTTGAATAAGTTTCTTTTCATTACAATCTCTTATAAAGTGATACCTGATTTCAATGTGCTTTGTCTTTGAGTGCTTGACTGGATTATTTACAATGCTAATAGCACTGCTGTTGTCAATAAAGATTGGAGTGTGTAGAAAGGTTACCCCATAATCTAGCATTTGATTCTGAATCCATAAGACTTGAGAACAGCAACTTGCAGCTGCTATGTACTCTGCCTCTGTTGTAGATGTGGATACTGTGGTTTGTTTCTTGCACTGCCATGAGACTAGTCTAGCACCCAAAAACTGACATCCTCCAGAAGTAGATTTTCTGTCCAAGTTTGCCCCACCTAGATCACTGTCTGAGTATGCTATTAGGTCAAAAGGTGAGTTATGAGGATACCAAAGTCCCAATCTGGGTTGCCCTTTGAGATATCTGAATATCCTCTTAACAGCTTGAAAGTGAGATTGCTTTGGCCTAACTTGAAATCTTGCACATACACAGACTGGAAACATAATATCTGGCCTTGATGCTGTGAGATACATGAGAGAGCCAATCATGGATCTATAAAGATGCACATCCATATCCTCCCCCTCAAGATCTGCTGTGATCTGCTTGTGTGTTTCCATAGGTGTGCTGGCAGGTTTTGATTCTGAGAAACCAAACTTGGTTAGAATATCCTGCACATACTTGGATTGACATATAAAAATGCCATCTGACTTCTGTTGAACTTGGAGTCCAAGGAAGAAAGTAAGTTCCCCCATGGAACTCATTTTGAACCTTTGATGCATTAAATCCTCAAACTCCTTGCACATGTTGTTTCTTGTAGACCCAAAAATAATGTCATCAACATAGATTTGGACCAGCAAGATATCCTTCTTCTTTCTTTTGATAAATAGAGTCTTATCAATGACTCCTCTTTCAAAGTCATTTTCCAAGAGATAGGATGACAGGGTGTCATACCATGCTCTTGGGGCTTGATGTAGTCCATAAAGTGCTTTCTTTAATTTGTATACTTTGTCTGGATAGCTTGGGTTTTCAAACCCTGGTGGTTGACAGACATATACTTCTTCTTCAATTGACCCATAGAGAAAAGCACTTTTTACATCCATTTGGTAGACTTTGAAGTTCATGTAAGAAGCATAGGCTAGGAATAGTCTGATTGCTTCTATCCTAGCTACAGGTGCAAAAACTTCTTCATAATCTATGCCCTCTTCTTGAGTGTAGCCTTGAGCTACCAGCCTTGCTTTGTTTCTTATAACAATACCTCTTTCATCTCTCTTGTTTCTGAAGATCCATTTTGTGCCAATTGCTCTGTGACCTTTAGGAAGGTCTACTAGATCCCACACATCTTGTAGCTTGAACTGTAACAATTCTTCTTGCATTGCTTCTATCCAGCTAGATTCTTTCATAGCATCATGTGCCTTTTTATGCTCAAGCTGGGATAGAAAACATGAGAGCACTGTATGCTGTTGATCTTGCATTTCCTGAAGCCTGCTTTGATGTCTAGTCATCATGGGAGAAGAGACATCACCTATTATCAACTGTGGAGGATGATTCTTTTGAACTCTTGTGTTATGACTAGGTTCTACATTCAGTCCATCCTCTAGATTAGAGTCATGCAATTCAACTGAAGTGTCTTCAGATGTCACTTCTGATTCTTGAGTCTCCTCATCTCTAGTGTCTTCTTCACTCTGACTTGGTTCAGTAAATGATTCCTTTTCACAGTCTTCAATTACTTTTCCACTTATCTTACCACCAGTAAGATTGTCTCCAAATGCAACATGTCCTCCATTAATTTGCTTGAAATCCTGAAGGCATGACATGTTGCCAGTCATGTGCCTAGAGCAACCACTATCAACATGCCATATGCTCTTTCCCTTGAGCTGTTGGTTGCCCTGCACATTAAATAAATCAATTAGTATGATTGGGGACCCAAGCCAAAGTGATCTTGGGTCTTCCTTTCTCATCAAAGTATTTACATTCCTTTTTAATGAGGTTTTTAAACTCAGAGCACTCTTTATTAGAGTACTTTGTCAATATGATTGGCTTAGCAGAATCAACACTGGAAGCAGTACTAACCTTAGAAGTACTAACAGAGTTAGCAGTACTAACAGGTGTAGCAGTACTAACAGGTGTAGCAGTACTAACAGGTTTAGCAGTAGTATTACTTCTAGCAGCACTATCATTGTCAGCAGCACTATTTGTGATAGCAGTACTAACAGTTTTAGTGCTTTTAGGAATCCACATACTGACACTTTCTTTAACAGAATACTTTTTCTTCATATGGCTTTTAGTTTTAACAGTTTTCTTAGCCACATGGTTCTTTTCAATTTTCTTATAACCAAAGGGTTTTTGCATGGATCTTTGGAAATTCATTCTTTGGTTCATAGGATTGAAATAACATAATTTTGCAAGATGATTCAATTTGCCACAGATAAAGCAAGGTTTTGGTCTATTGATTTTACTCAGATCAACCCCTTGTTTATGTGCCCATTGATTATTCCAGTTTCTTTGATTTCCTCTCTTTTTGTCCTGTTTTTGGGGCTCATTCTTCTTACAAGTACACTGTTTGCAAGGACCTGGATTCACAACTGTGGTCTGTTTATAATGGACCTTACCAGACTTTTCCTCTGTCTTCTCTATGTTCTTGGATTTGATCCAAGCCCTTCCACAATCCTCATTGGTGATAATGTTGTTTTCTATAGAAGTCTCACCACTCACCTTGTTCTTCTTACTCTTGCCAACCTCTTTCTTAGTCTTATCCTCAACAATTACCTCATCTAAGGGATCTATTTCAGTGGCTCCCTCAGGCAAGTCCTTCCTATCTTTGGTGTCTAACAGGTCTGAAGTAGGAGGAATGTAATTGTTGTTATATGGTGGAGGTGTGGCATTATACCCAATTCCTCTTCTTAATTTATCATGAATCTGATTTTGCAGTAAGGAGTCCATTGCTTTAGAAGCATTGGAAAACTTTTCTACATCAAGCTTAACCTTGGTTAACTCCTCTTTCAGTTTTTCACTCTCCTCTTTAGATTTGGTCAGTTTAAGTTCTAAATCCTTTTTCTCCCACTGCCAGTAATTAGTGTCATATGAGTGTTGTAGTTCATTGGCTTGAAAACCTTTGATTTGATCTTCAAATCTCTCTACTATCCTCACATAGTCTTTTATATCCTTTTCTAGTCTCTTCAGGTCATCACTCATCTTCTGATTGTGATCCCTGTACCTTTTAACAGTGTCTATGCAAGTTTTAGAGCAGAGATTAGAACTTACCTCAGATGGGAGATCAGATACTTTAGCCATAAGAGCTTGATTCTGAATAGCTTCTTCTGCTTGATCACTCCAATCAAACCCCATTCCTTGTTGAGAAACAAGGGCTTGAGCAGAGTTTCTGTTGTTATTGAAGCTTCCAGATTGAGCTTGTTGATGGTTGTTGTTGTGAGACATTCCACTTCTGCATTCTCTAGCAAAATGTCCCTTCAGATGGCATTTGTAGCATTCTACCTTTGATTTATCAAACCCTGCTCCATCTTCTCTTCTTTGTGAGAAGTTGTTTCTTCCAGTCCTCTTTATAAACTTTTTAACCCTCATGGAGAGCATGGCCATCTGCCATTTAATATCCATCTCTTCCAGATCATCAGGATGAAGTTGTTCTAAGTCATCATTGATCAGAGAAGAATTTCCATGATTAGAAAGAAGAGCTTCAAATACATAATCAGTGCCTTTATCTAAATTTGATCCATTAGCAGCATTAACTGATTCAGGGTTAGCAGTAGAATCAATTGATGCTGATAGGAGTGCAGCATTATGAACATATCCAGAAGGCTTCTTCTTTGCCTCCACCTCAGCTTCAAATACTCTAAGATCATTGTACAGATCATCAAGTTCTTTGTCTTCCAACTGATCATTCTGTCTGAATGACACAGTGTACATGGTCCATTCATCTCCAAGGGACCTTAAGAACTTTCTGTTCACATCATCTTGATCAATCTGTACTCCCATAGTAGCTAGTTCACCAATTAGTTTATTAAACCTGTCAAAAGTTTGAGTCATGGACTCATTCTTAGTTGAGATGAAGTTTTCATACTGTTGTTTTAAGATTGCCTTTTGATTTCTCTTGGTACTTTTAGTACCTGAGAATCTCTTCTCTAGAGCATTCCAGAGCATCTGTGCATCAGTACAATTGCAGAATTGGTGTTGATACTCATTTGGAATGGCCAAGAGCAGTGTGCTCAAGGCTTTCATCTCTGTCTGTCTTGATTTCCTGTCTGTATCTGTCTTTGGAGGAGTTCTTTTGCCATCTTCACCAATCTTTCCTCCATCAGATGGGCCATTCTCAATGATGTCCCACATGGAGTAATCTGTGAGGAGAATATATTGCTTGATTCTGATTTTCCACATGTCAAATTCATTGGATCTGAGCATTGGAACTTTTGAGACCAAAGTACTGCTTGATTCTGTAAGATTTTCCATGATGAATAACTGTTTCTGAGAGAATTTAGCTCTGATACCACTTGTCAGGATCTAATTCTCAACAAGAATTAATTCTCAGAAACAATATCAAAGAAGTTTGCGGAATAACACTTTGATATTCAATGAAATAGTAAATCAATACAGAAAATATGAGGAACAAACTGTAAACTTGTATTGAATGCTTTGAAGTTACAGGATTACACACTCAACCTCAATATTGATGAACAGGCTCACCAATACGAATTCTACTTCTCTAGAATTAGGATCTATGCCTTGAGGTTGATTTCTCTCTTGAAAATTAATTATCAAAAGTTCTTTCTATCTATTCTAAACATTCTATACATATACTGATAAAAAGATAATTACAAAGAATAAACAAATCTTCAGTATATCTTCCATGTATATCTTCTAAGTATATCTTCAGTATATCCAGCTGTAGTATTTTCCATCCGGATCTCTTTAGCAGCACTAATAATGCTCAGCAGCATTAACTTCATCTAGCAGCATTAACTGCAAGCAGTACTAACCACTAGCAGTACTAACTAGCTAAGCAGTACTAACTTTGTTCAAGCAGTACTAACTTTAACTAGCAGTAGTAATTCTACTAGCAGTAGTAACACTTAGCAGTATTAATCTTCAACTTGTTCTGGCAGTAGTAATTACATTTATACTAGCAGTAGTAACTACACTTAGTAGAATCTTCAGTTTCCAACAAAGTTGGTTTTTCAAGAAAATGGTGGCCAAATAAATCTTTTCAGCCAAAAAGCAATTGCATTTTGTCCCATCACCTTTCCTAGCCATCACTTCACCGCCCTAACTCTTCACCTCCATCTCTAATCTCTATCGCCGATTTCCTTCTCTAGAAATCCGGCCACTACTCCAGCCACCTCACCATTCGACTTTTCTATGGCTCGCATCAAGCAAAAAAACCCTAACCCCTTTCCTCACAGTCGGCGGAGCCGTCGATTGGCCAACACCGACAACACCACCACCATCGACGTTGAACCATCATCGGAGGTGGAACGAGAAACCACCGAAACCTCTAACTTTACCATCCATTATGAGGAATCCCACGCGGTGGTAACACCGCGAGCCACCACCGTGGCTGACGAACCAACATCGCCACCCTCACCGCCGGTAAAACGCCCCCTGCTAATGATTACCTATCTTCAAAACCCACCTGCAATACCCAAATCGCAAACCCTAACTTCCCCCATAACTTCCTCCACTCTCCCTGATACCACAACATCACCAATTGCGGACCCACAAACCACCGTCACCACACCGGAGCTTGTCGTACCTCCCTATTTACTCCAGGTTCGGGTGACCCGCGACCCTTCCACTCTATTTAACCCTCAGCCACGTATCGACGACTCCGGGGTTTTCTTAACCCCATTTCTGGTCCCGATAACTAGTCAATGCCTTCGATCTGAATCAAGTAAGGACTAAAGTAAGCACTCTGATCGATCCACCACCGTCGCCAAAGGAGCCACAGGTCGTCGACAGTCCACGCAAAGGTGGCGAGAAAGTGGCCACGTCGAGCACTTCTTCTGGGTCTTCGTCCGGAGACTCGTCTTCGGGTTCTGTAAAAGCAACCCCTTCTCCTCAAGGCACTAACGAAGATCGAGTAAAGAAACCAGCAGTGTCCTCAGCTTCCGATAAAGACTATAGCCCGGAGCCAGAGACTGTCCGACCAAAGAAAAGGGCGCGGACTGCCCCTGTCGCCAAACCAAAACGAAGGTCGGCACGTGGTTCATCCTCCACTGCTAAGAAGCCGCGAACGCGATCTACCAACCAACCATCTCCAGAAGTCAGGTATAAATCACCAACCACCTCCAAGTTATTAATGGAACGCGACTTTGATCCCCAGTTGATCAATGTGTATCCACATATAGAAGCACTTGGCAGCATACAAATGGGAAAAATCAATCCCATTCCCTGGAAAAGCGATTGCTACATGGCTTCGCGAATTATATACGGCCATCGCTGCCACTGGTGATACCACTGTCTTGGTCCGAGGTAAAAGTGTAAATTTTGGAGCCCGGTCATTATCTAAGGCTTTTGGCATGCCGGTGTCGTCCACGTGCCGTTTCGCTAAAATTTTGGACTCCCTCAATGTTGACACCAACAAAGAAATCGCCACAACTTTAATGATGCCTCAGTTTTTAGCAGACTTCGATCTGGCTAAGTTGACCATACAGTCGGGTCATTTGAATCTGGAAACTAGTCTATGGTTCCAATTTCTTAGGCACAATCTGTTGCCTGCTGCTCATGATGCAACTCTCTCAAAGGATAAATGTGTCCTTCTCTTTTGTATTCTGAGAGAGTTGTCGTTTGATTTCGGACCGATTGCTCTCACTGCCATTCGTTATGCTGACTCGCGATCAGGGTCTTGGCTCATTTTTCCTATATTACTAACAAAGTTGATGAGTGCAGCACGTGTTCCTTCCCTGGATAGTGGTGACTCATGTACTAGCTCAACCAGAATTGATCAAGGCACTGTTCAACGCATTATGCGCTCGGGTTGTTTCTCCGGGGAGGCCCAGCTTCAGTCATCAGCCACCCGCACGTCTCGACCCCCGCCTCTTACCAAGCCATCTGCCGAAGAAGTTCCCAAATAGCCCACAGCCTCCAGTTCAGGCTACGGTTTCATCGAATGGTTGCAGGTGCTAGCCGAGCAGTGCGAAGAGCAGAATATGCTATTGAAGGACCTGATGGCTCTCCAAAAAGCGCAAATGGACAAGCTCAAGGCCCATACCAAAAGCATCAAAGAAATTCAAGTCAAAAACGAGCTTTTTTGGGCATACCAGAGGGATTGGAATCGGGTTATTAATAGATTCTACCACAAGAATGATCCGGTTAGGGCATCGTCACTACCGCGCTTCCCTCCAGGCCTCTGCCCACCATAGGTCATTATCCCTCTAGCTCTGTGTCTCAGTAGCCCGGTGCCTCCTCCTACTGCCTCTGAACCAAATGCGACTGCAGTGACCGAATTTGGCCCTTCTGTGGAGGTTGGTAAGTCGTGAGCATTCTTCGATTATCATCATTTCTGTTTGAACTCTTTATCGTTATTTCTTTTGTGTTATGTGGTGTTTTGTTATTCTAACTCGTACTATTTGGGTTGTATGCTTGTACTGATCATCGTACTCTTGGATGCCTCATATTTGATGGTCTCAGGTTTCTTGAATTTTTCGCTCGTGTTCATTTGTTTTGCAGGACCGCTCACTGGATTGCTATCATTTTTTGGACTTTAACATGATTTAGGCTTTTATTTAGTTTTTTAGCCCAAACACTTTTCCACTTGAAACCTAGTCTTTCAACGTCCAAATTTCGGCATGTCTTGCATTGTTCAATGGGGACATTGAAGGTTTCTGTTTGGTGGGTGGGGGCTGTTGCAAAAACAGAAACAATTTTTTTTTATAACCCAAAGCCGAAGTGGCCACTTTGGCAGCAAGCACAAAAATGAAAAATAAATCCAAATGGGATCGGTCAAAAATCAATTGGTTAAGATAATACAAATAATAAATAGTCAAAAACCAAAGAAAATTGGAGCCATAAAAAAAGACAAGTTTGGGGGTTATTTCGAGAAATTTAAATTGGAAACCCAAATACACAAGCCCAACACAAGCCCTATTGATTAAAGTCAAATTTATGGGATGCATGAAAGGAGGTGGTACCTTTCCGTACGAGAATGCTTCACTCAATTCAAGAAACGTTGAAATATTCAGTATGAGTTTTTCCATTCAAAAGAAAGTATTCAACCCTTTTTGGTCATCAGTCGAGTTCTTTTCTTTCGTTCTTTTCTTTTTACTTGAGGACAAGTAATTACTCAAGTTTGGGGGCGTGATAACTCTCAAATCTTGAGAGTTAATTCCTCTCTGTTCATACTTATTTTACCACATTTTCACCCATTTTGTCCCTTACCTCCTTCATTTGGTCTTAATTGTTCAAACATGGTGATGAAGTCTCAAGAATGCAAAATTTTCGGTTTTACTAACTTTTGTGCAGAACGTGGCCACCTTCTCACCACGTTGGGACGTTGGCTGAAATTTTATGGATGAGATTTAGCCATTTCTGGAAAGTTTGCCTTTTGAAGAAAATGAAAGAACTTTCTGCTCTTTCACAAGAATAATCAAGGAAGAAGACAAAAGGTGTAAGTCAAAGGAAGGTTGAATACTCTTCCTTAAAACTACTTTTTATGTTTGGTCACATCAACACTCTTTCCTTGGGCTATAAATTGAGGCTTGGGAGGCACCATTTCAGATCATCACTTCCAGGAGAATTCAATACCATATGGATCTTAGCATTTAGTTTTCATTCTCTCTTTAAAGCTTGTAGTGTAGTTGCATTTGATTTTTGTAAGTTTAATTTCTTGTATCAGTTATCGCCACATTGTCACCACGTTGGAGACATCCTTTAAGTTTCATTTATGAAATTTAT
Organism: Arctium minus; assembly: GCA_954870635.1. Taxonomy (NCBI): domain Eukaryota; kingdom Viridiplantae; phylum Streptophyta; class Magnoliopsida; order Asterales; family Asteraceae; genus Arctium; species Arctium minus. The sequence goes on from OX941096.1 coordinate 48,398,323, forward strand.
GTTCATGTTCTCTCATTCTTCTTTCATGTCTTTTACTAGACCTGGCAAAAACTGACACGACACGCTAACCCGACACGAACTCGACACGAAATAAACGGGTTTGGGTAATACATTTCAACCCGTTTAAGTAAACGGGTTGACACGACACGACACGAAAATTAAACGGGTAAGGTCAAGGTCAATAATTTCAACTCGAAAATGACCCATATATATATATATATATGTATGTATGTAGGGGAGCGATCAAATGGAAACCACTCTAATTTTGAAAACCGTGGAAATCCTCGATTTCATTGGTTAAGTTAATGAAATTGTTTAATTTGATGAAATTGTTTCATATATATATATATGTATGTATGTAGGGGAGCGATCAAATGGAAACCACTCTAATTTTGAAAACCGTGGAAATCCTCGATTTCATTGGTTAAGTTAATGAAATTGTTTAATTTGATGAAATTGTTTCATATAATTCTTTTATTGATGAAATCATTGCATATATTTGTGCTTTTATGTAAAAATGAAAAAGTTTCATCAGACTGCGAAAATACATGAAATAATTTCATCAGAATGACAAAAAATAGATGAAACTTATATATGTATGTATGTATGTATGTAGGGGAGCGATCAAATGGAAACCACTCTAATTTTGAAAACCGTGGAAATCCTCGATTTCATTGGTTAAGTTAATGAAATTGTTTAATTTGATGAAATTGTTTCATATAATTCTTTTATTGATGAAATCGTTGCATATATTTGTGTTTTTATGTAAAAATGAAAAAGTTTCATTAGACTGCGAAAATACATGAAACAATTTCATCAGAATGACAAAAAATAGATGAAACTACATAAAAAACACAAATATATGAAACAATTTCATTAACAAAAAAATTATATAAAACAACTTTATGAAACAATTTCATTAATTTAACCAACGAAATTGACGGTTTCCAAAGTTTCCAATCTAATATGGTTTCTAATTGAAATCACCTCTATATATGCGTGTGTATATATATATATATAAGTTTTCCTTTTAATGCTTTAGATTTTTAATGTTTTAGATTTGATTATAATTTTGAACTATAAATTTTGGATTTATAATGCTTTCATTTGAATTTTGTATTTGTATTTTTTTGTGAATTTTTGATTTTTAATTTTAATTTTATAAATGTTAAACGGGTTAGGCAGGTCGTGGCGGGTTAGGCGAGTCGGGTTAGGGTTGGGATTTTCTGACCTATTTATTAAACGGGTCGGGTTAGGGTTAGACACTTTCAACCCGTTTAACTTTGAACCCGACACGAATCCGACACGACACGACACGTTTGCCAAGTCTATCTTTTACTGTTATTATGAGCTAAACACCCCTTTGGGTGTGGGTATGAGCCAAGGCTAAGACTGGTAGGCAACACTTGAGTGTTGCCATCTTTGCTAACTCTTAGACTTGGTCGCTCGAGTCGGGACTTCAACTCAACGCGGACAAGCCGATCACTTGTTAGTGTTAATATTAGATCTTAGACCTTGAGAGGGGCGGATCCGAAATACGGCTTGAGTGATACAAAGAAGATTTGAGAAAGTCTTTTATAACCACGTAGAGATACGGGTTTTTGCATGATTTTAAGTAAGGTTCAAAATGTCGGTCGATATGGGTGTCACAAAGAGATTTGGGCTTCTATATCCATACTGGTGGAATTGAAATCCTTAGAGGTTTACTTAGTTAAGTCGACAAGTCTTGAGTTGGCGAAAGTGGTGACCTTGTGGGTGCAACGTGGCCACGTTCCGAGGAAATTCACTTTCGAGAGATAGGGATTTTTAAGGATATTGTGTGTCATTTTGCTTCTGACCATATTGTTACTACATTAGTCTCAGTTAATGCTTGTACCCACATCCTGCCTTTAATCTTGTTAATCCCTTTTAATCCTTGTTTAGTTTGCTTAAATCTCACAAATATTGATATTGTTCTCAAAACTCAAACAAGCACTAGAAGTTCATGAAAAGTTCTCTGATTCTTAGTTGACTAGTCCCTATGGAAACGATCTTGGTACTTTACCACTTTATTACTTATAGCGATCATAGTGTCTGGTGTGCACTTGCACCGCCACTGTGGCAACATAGTGGCCACGTTGTGGACCTATACGATTTTCCGCTACCACTAGTCTAATGTATTTCTTTTCGGATATTGTAATATCTATGACTTATGGGTTGTTTGTTTTAAAAAAAAAACTCTTAATGGCTCTTAAGTCAGAATCGTTCAGACCTTTTTACACACCACCTCTTATTAATCATAACTAAAATAAGACTTCAGACTTTAGACCTCTTAAAAACCAAACGGCACCTTAATGTTATATGGGGTATTGGGCGAGTAACTGCGAAATTTTAACCTTGACATTGGATCTCCTCCACATATGTTAAGGTTTTAAAGAAAAAGTTATTCCCACGTTTTTGCGTTTGAATTTTTTTGGGAATTTTAGTATGTATGAATTTTGTTGAATTTTATGGACACTACAAGAAAAATGACCTTCAGGGAAGGTTTTGTTTTGTACTTTAAAGTCTTAAAAGCTCATCTAAAGTCTTTAGAGTAGCTTTTCAATTCCGTCAACAAGCTTCTCTATATAACGGTAGCTAAAGGTTTTAGGGAGGCTTTCCAAGTGGTGTATTTTTGTGAGGTTTTAGAGACGCTTTTTTTGGACTTTAGATAAACTTTCAAATCCTCTCTAAAGGTTGGTCAAATTTTTTTCAAAAAGCTTCTCTAAAAGTGTTTATTAGTGACGTTTTTCAAGCATTTGTGACGGTTTATAAGAGTTTCTAAAAGATACTTTCAGAGAAGGTATAGGAAAAAACTTCTCTAAAGATAGTGGCTTTAGTGACACTTTTTAAAAACTTCTCTAAAGGTCCCCTTTAGTTACACTTTCAAAACCTTTCCTAAAAATAATTTTTAGATACACAAACTCAAAACTTTCTATAAAGATTATCTTTTGTTACACTTTTAATAAATCAATTCCTTCTCTAAAGAGTAAATTATATTAATTTTATCCATGATTCAACTACATATTTATATATAATTATATATAAATAAATAATATTATATTTATATTTATATATAATTATAATGAAATAAATAAATAATATTAATATTAATTAAGAACAACTTCATAAAAATCCCATAACAATATAATTTCATAGATTTATCATATAAAAAACAAGAACTATTTTAAAACAAAACCTAAAGTTAGTCGTTTTTGACAAATTTGAGAGTGTTACACATTCTCATAATACTAGTTGTGTACCCGCGCATTGCGGCGGGGTGTTAAATTATGTTGTAAGGACTCTTTTGCTTAGGGAGGTTTGGAGACTTTTAGTTGTCTTTTCTACAAAACAATTAATAGTCCTACTTTATGACATAAAAAATGTTTTTTAAAGTTACTCGAATGTTGTCTCTAAATGCAATTGAATGCTTGTACCTCAAAAATTATGAAGACAATTTCATTGACACAAACGACAACACATTTGAAACATGGAACCTTGCTATATAGGAGAAGATATTGTCAATGCAAGTAGCCAAGATGCTGCAATTTTGGCATCACATAATGGGATGACATATTGACACAACTTCAGAAAACATAAAAAAAACACATGTTTTCTTTTATTAAAACCAATAAAATTACAATCCTCTAGAAAAACATAAACCCTCAAGAACAAAACCAAACAGACATTCTTCACCATTTATATCCTCTACAAGTTTCAATTAACAAGTTTCGGTTAACAACACAAACCACTCAAAAATGAGACCTAGCATGTGTATTTTTTTCTAATTTCAAATTAAAGGAACATTACAACTATAAAAAATGTTCACCCTAAGAAATGCAACAACTGAATCACCTATGCAGCCCCTCATCTAGCTTCAAGTTAGAACTTTCAAGCATCTATAGAAACCAATAGTGATCCATTTGTTCCCTGATAAATAGCCTCACTCCATGTAGACAAACATTGAAGAGTAGTTGTGTGACTTGGTATAGGTGAGTCGCCAATAATAGTCATGATTCAAAACTGCAGATTTCATAAACAGAAAAGAAAAGACAATTGTTAGACTAATCAAATTCATATTAACAAATAGACATAATGTAGAAAAAAAATAAAACTGATATAATAGATTCTCCTTGACCCAAAATAATTGCAACCTTGTGTTTCAATGATATCCAAAAAAATATGGGACATTTCCCTTTTGATGAAGTTTAATTCAATCCAAACTTAGCACCTTTATGACTATTGACCATTAATAATCAAGTGAGATATATTAACCATTAACAATCCAAACTTAGCTCCCTTGAATATCTCCATTCAACAAATTATTAAAAATAGTCTCTCCGTTGCTCTCTAACCTCATCACCGTAGATGGGACTTAAGTCATTTTTTCCTCTCTCTTACCTTAGCATCGAAATATATAGGTCCTTTCCTGCCTCTTATTCTTTGTATGTTTACCTTTGGCTTCTCTTTTTCTTCTCTTGACTTTTTTTGATGCTATATAACAGTTTGTAGAATCCCTTCTTTACCTTATTCTACTATCAAGCATTTTTACCCTATTTCCTCGAATTGACCCAAACTTCCATTATATAATTATTTGAGGAAGTTATATAATCCCAACAATCTTTAATCCAACAACAAATTTAATTTTAGAGATTTGAATTTTCCAAAACATATAGTTTCCTTATATCAAATTCCAAAAAGAGGTGCTACTCCAAATCAACAATTGTTACTAATGTAGAGTGTACCTTTATCCAATGCAACTTCAACAGAGTTACTAATGTAGAGTGTACCTTTAAGCAATGCAACTTCGGCTAAGTCCAAAAATTGGGAAAATCATGAATTATCACCAAAAACACAGAACAAAGTATGCATCACAGATACAATTTGCTTAATCAGACCTAGTATTAGGGACCCAAAAAGTACACAAGTAGTAAGGTCACTCAAAATAAGAGAAGAAGATGAAATTCTAAACCTCCATTAGATTGCTTTTGAGAAGCAGAAGCCAGTTGTCTACTTACCAATCTGTAAATAAGGCCACGTTTTGCAAATTCCACATAATCATCAGCATATCAAGAGAAATTATAAATATTTGTCAATTTTCCCAAAAAATAATAAAAAATCTTCATTTGTTTATGTAAATTAGAACATACATTGCCAGATAATAACACTAATATCAAACAATAATAAAGAAAACATAAAATACACTTATATCGTTCCTGGTCTTCCCACTAATACTCGACTCTACGTAGAACCCAAATAGGTAAAAATTCGTCAAAGACAATTCATCAAACATTTAGAAGGTTTACTTCAAACACGTGTAAATGTTCTTACTTGGAACAACAGGCGATGCTTGGATGGCAGTGGCTTTGATTGGATGGATACATCATACTACATGCATGAGATTTCATGCCTGATTCGAATACGAAGATGATCATTTCTTGAATACCAAACTCGTTAGAGTTATCAAATGGTTACAGTGATGACTTAACAACCTAACAAATACAAACATTAATTGATCTTATCACAACATCATTTAAGCTTAAGCAGCTAAATACACAATTGATTCAAGAGAAATTCAAATCAACTTCAATCAAAGCAAAACATACACTCGAGAATCGAATCAAATCAAAGGTCCTTTAGTATAGAAAATTTCCCACCATTATGAAAAAACTATTTATTAAAAGCTTGCAAATCAGAAGCCAATATTCAAAAAACATAACTATTGGTGCAATAATTTTACAAAATGCTACGAATGATCTAACCCTGCAATTAGATAGAACAAGCAGTTTAACAATATTCAAATCTATTATAAGCAATCTACCATGATGTTGCCCCAAACTCAATCAAGCTAAATCATTGCTCACAATTTATCAAATACCGAAATCAATTGATCTCTATCTATGCCAAATCAAGAAAACTAACTAATTAGTAATCACTGGTTTATTTGTTATTAACCTGGTAAAAAGCTTGACATATAATGTCAAAGAGTTGTGAATCGTCGTTCCTGTAAAACTCAACTACTTTTAAAGTAAATCTGCTACCAGAAAACATCAAACACAACATTCATAAGAAATGCAAAAAAAAAAAAAAAAAAAAATAGAAGACTGAAACCTACCAGAAGTGAATTGGAGAAAGTTGTAGGGTCTCTGAGAAGAGATGTAGAAAGGAAGGAAGCGTGAACACTTTCTTTTTTTGGGAGTGGGAATAGTCTCTTTAGGACCTGTAATCGTCTTCGTGGTGTTTCAATTAACCAAATGAATTTCTAAATTGATTTAAAACGAAAAAGCCCAAGATTCATAAACAAGAACAAAATGGGGTAAATTGAACTTACAAATAGATGAATCGAGAGCTCCAACTGACGAATCAAGAGCTCCGCCAATTTCTTGAACCAGGAACGATAAATTATGAGTTGGAGCTTGAGCGATCGATATATATTGGAATCAGTTGGAGCTTGAAGTGTCATCTTGGATAACTAATGGTCACTTTGGGGAGGAGCTGATGTATGTTAAAACTAAATAGATGAACTGCATTGAACTCAGAACTAAAGATTAACAACTGACTCATTTGAATTGTTTTCCAAAATTGTAAAAATGCATGTAGGTAACAAAGTGTAAAAGGACTTTCCTCCGATAATTTAAAAAAATATGACCTTTTTTGTGAAAACATGGAGAAAGAGCTTCGTGTCAACCAATACACTCTTTGAACCAAACCCAGGAGAAAATTAAGATTCCATTCTGTCTTGAAACTCAAATCGTCAGATGCAAAATAGATCATTTGCTGCAACAATTTTAATCAGACGTAGACCTTAAGTACACAATATTCAAAAATCTTAATCGAAACCAAGGCATCCAATCTAATATCATCCTTAAACATCAAGGGCAGAATCAGATTACCAACAAAATTAAAAAGAAAGGCATACCACTTTGCAGATTTAAATTACACCCAGACCGAAGCATTAAAACCCATAAAGGCATACCACTTTATATCACATCCATGTCTCCTTGGTTAGCCTTCTCAATGAGATTTAAGCACATCTGCAACATCAAAATATACAAGAGAAAATAAGCAAAAAGCATATGGATACCCTACAAATGTTCTTCGTGAGAAAAATAAAATAAAGGAAAGATGCATAATGAAAAAAATCAAGAAAGCTAAATACCAAAAACCAAGGGTTTGTTTTATGGAGATGGCGTTATGATCTGGGTGAAATGAATGAAGAAACATAAATGGCAAACAACCGCAATGTCCCAAAGAAAACCCTAGAACAAATTCTATTTTGATCTTTTTGAAACAAAAGAAGTAGAAGAGGAAGAGATAAATTCCCGAAGTCCTTGATGATTCTCAGAGTCAGATTGTTGATCAAAAACTGACCCTAAATCGAGATGGAGGATTTGAGATTTGAGAAAAATTGTTGGACCTGGGGAATTCATACCCTTTCATTCATATTTCCCTATAATCATGTGCGGGTGAAAGGATTTGAAATTTGAATTTTGAATTGAGATAAAACACTGGTGTGAACTGTTTGTGCAGAGTTGCAGGTTGTTCCTTGTCTCTTTGTCTCTTTGTGTATAATAAAAGTTTGTTAACTTGTAACGTGTACTTTTAATGTAGTTTTAAAAGATTTTAAGACTTTATGTATTAAAAGGTTGTACCTTATGCACTTTTAGTTGTTTTTAAGACTTTATGTATAAAAAGGTTGTACTTTGTGCAATTTAAGTTGTTTTTAAGACTTTTGATGAATTTGGTTTATGATGTAGTATAGATGAATTTGGTTTATAATGTAGTATAGATATAGATAATGAATATCTTAACAAGATTCTTATTAATATAATGTTTTATTGACTATTAATCTTGTGCCATTAGGCAACAAGTGACAATCCATCATCTAGGTGTTTGGTTAGGAGAATTATAGAAGTTAAGTTAATGAATAATCTTATATTTCTTAGGATTGTATGTAAGGTCCCAAAAAGAACACTCAAATTCTCCTCGATATATTCCTACACGGAACGGAGAATATTGAGAGTTTGGTATTTGTTTTTGATGTAATTCTTTACATCTACGATGCTTATATATAGATTCAGGTCTATATATGAAAATGCAATTTATTTAAGGGAAAAGTCCAGAAAAACCCAATGGACTTTAGTATTTGGAGTGATTAAGTCCCTGGACAATTTTTGGAACAAATAAGTCCTTGGACAATTCAAAATACACTAAATAAATCCTTGGACTTTTGGAAACATGTTAAATACATCCTTATTACTTAAAAAATGTAACTTGCAACTTAAATAACAGGTAAAACTACATATTGAAAAAAAACAAAAAAGATATCATCGACTTTATCATCCTACAAATAAAGAGATGGAGAAATTAACTAAAATAGCTAATCTCATCAACCAAATACATTTTTTAAGCACTTTTCAAAATCTATTCTTAAAATAGTCAAAGTTTAGGCATAATTTTTTTTTTGCCTTAAGAATTGTTTTTGGCAAATATATATATATATATATATATATATATATATATATATATATATATAAATATATATATATATATAGAGAGAGAGAGAGGTGGGTTAATACGAGAACGATATCTATTTAAGAAAACAAGAAAAAAAGTCGAGTACGTACAAAATCATATGTGATTCACGTACAAAATCACATGTGATTCCCCGCGACTTTGCACGAAACTTGAAGTTGCGGGAAAAGTCGCCCGTGACCCTTTTTCCGGATTAATGCCGAATCACATGTGATTTTATACATGATTTGTTGTTTTTCTTGTTTCATTAAATAATTAGCGTTCTCGTTTGAACCTTCCTATATATATATATATATATATATATAAAGCATCTTTATAATTTGTTATTTATTTTATTTTATATCTTCTATTTTTTTTCATTTTAACTCTTTTTTCATTAATAATATAATATGTTAATTAATATAAATAATATAGTAAAAAAATTAAATAATATAATATGTTAATTAAAAGAATTTTAAATTAATTATTATTATTAATAATATTATATATATAAGGATGAGTTCAAATGAAAATTCATATTTTATTGTGCACATGAAGACAAATTTTAACCATTAATTAAAACTTAGAACACTAATAAATGGTTAATACATAATAAGCTTAATTGAGAAATGATTAAGAATAAAATTGGAAATTTGAATCCGTGCATACCTTGTTTGACTTTTTATTTTATATTTTGATTAAAAAAATTTTAACCCTTAAACTTTAAAATAAATTATCTTAAAAATTACTAATATTTTAATCAAACAAATTACAACAAAAAAATGAGAATTTCGTGCTCTTCGATATGACATCCATCTCGATATAGTTTTTTTTCTTTTCGTTTTAACCGTTTTTTACGTGAAATTCTATATACGTGTTATATTCATTATGTATATGCATGCACGTCCTCGGGTGTCCATATTCAGTATGAATAACAAAGTTGAATGTTCAATCACTATTCATGATGAATAATACACGGATTCATGATTCATGTATTATTTATCATGAATCGTGTCTTATTCACTCTGAATGTTGTATTATTCATCCTGAATGATACATTATTCATGACGAATATTATATGAATGACCCGTGAAGGTGTAGACACATGTTGCACTCTCTTTTGTTTCCCAATTCACAACCGAAAATTGGTTTAATTCATTATGAATATGTATGCGCATCTCCGGATGTTCCACATTCAGTATTAATAACAAATATGAACGTTCATTCATTATTCATTGTAACGACCGACTTTTCTCGGTAAGTTTGGTTAATTGTATGTTTGGGTTTTAGTGGGAAATTGGAAACTTGAAGGGTCTAGAGTGTAAATTTCAATAATATATAAAGGGGCTAAAATCCCTAATTTGTGGTTTCCATTTTTTTTGTGCGGCGATTGATTCCAGAGAAAGAAAGAGGATGATTTTGAAGGCTTTCGGATAAGATTGGAAAGGTTCAACTTATAAGGTAATCTCTTATATTCTTTTGGTAATAAAACTTGGAGAATGGGATTGATTATGGGAATTTGGGATAGGTTTGGAGTTATGTTTTTAATTTGTGTATGATTCCAATCTGATAAGGGAAGTCTTTGATTAGGATTTTATTTTTGGAATACAGATCTTGTTTCAAGGTAATGATAAACTCTAACCCCAATATAGAAATAGTTAGGGGGGGGGGGGGGGGTATCGATAGCTTTGGGGAAAGATCAATCGTTGTTAATCATGAGCTGCTAATCGAGCCGTGCGAAAAATCCCAAATCGCCCTACCCGGGTCTCGTCGCCAACCAGACCTCGCTTTGAGCCGGGGTTCAGAGCAACCGGGTCTCACCTCAGCCCAGGGTTCGATTTAACCGGACCTCAAGTGATTCTACGCCCGGGTTTCACCATGAAGCGGGTGACCCTCCCTAGCCTGCGTACCTTGAAGTTTCGAATAGCGATTAGCGCTTGGAGCCGGGTTCGACTAAGTCGCTCGGTCCAGCGGGTTTGGGCTTCGGCCGAGTTTCGTTCTTTGGGGAAAAATCTAACCATTAAGAATTTTATAACCTTTAGTTGACGCGGTTTGTTTGATTCTTCATTGTAGGAGCATTCTGTATTCAGACCTTTGTGTGATTTGTTCCTGCAACCAGGTGAGTTCTTGTTAAACTCTGTAACACCCTAAATTATGATAACCAGGATAATTAAAAAATTTGCAATATGACGTCTATAATACTAACACTTCCATTTTACCTGCAAACCAACAACTAAAACCCAAGAGTTCGGGGTAGTTTGTAACAATTATAGTAGCGATGGAAAATAAGACATATATTACAACAACCTAACCAATCTAGATCATAAGACACAAGTAGATTAATATGGGTGTTGCTATGTCTTCAAAACATTCTTTTCAAAGCTAATCCCAAAAAGCCCGGTCCACCAACATCCTAAGCTTGAACCGGAAGTCAAGGTGCTCTTTGCACACCACTAGAGGAACCTGAAGATAAACACAACATCAAGTGTTACGCTAGGAAGCCTAGTGAGTTTTCAAACAATTAACATAATTAAATTAGGCAAAGAGTAGTAGGAAACTCCCATAATACCGCACCACGTGGATCATCCGAGTATAGTCCAACAAAGGGTAATGACACAACCTGTACACATTATAACAAGAAACACAACAAGTCCACAAAAGTGGGAGTTTACACCTCAGGCTCACACTTTAGTGCAGACCGTTACCGGCGTCACCTCAAATGTATAAACTAACTTTAGTGCCCACTCCGTCGAGCTGCACCTCAAGGATAGCCGAGCCTTAGTTCCTATCCCTTGATTTAGAAGGTTTCACCTCAAGGATAATGGTCCTTTAGTGTCCACCCACAAATCATACATCATGATTCCAACATCACCCAAACTCCCTTGCACGAGAGTTGGGTCCCAACAAGATAATTAACACATATGACACTATTTCACTATTCTCACATAGACATCATAGTATACTTACTAATCATAATATCATCGTCATTAATCACTTATAATAACAATTTTCACAAACCATTTTACGATAATATGCATTCTTATCAACAGTTAGGTTAAAGTCACCCAATCAACATTTATGAGCATTTAGTATATTAAATCAAGCATTAACATGTAGGAATAAGTAGAAAACTCACCTTTAGGGTTTGTGGAGTAAAAACCCTAAAATGAAGAAACCCTAGGTGGTAAGTGAGATTCCTTGAAGCTTTAATGTCAAAAGAGTTGCAATAAGTTGAGATGCTTGAGGTGGTTGAAGGTTAATAAATGATGAGAGTGAGTGTGGGTTAAGAATTTAATGGTGTGGAAGAAGAAGTAGGAAAAATCGCCGGTCTAGAGAGAAAGATAGAAGTCTTGGTGTTAAATGAGAAAAATGGTGTTTTAAGTGCGAATTTCGGCCAAAAAGGTGAACAGTGCCCCGCTCGCGATTGTGCCTTCCGCGATTGTGCCATGGCACTCTCGCGCAGAATGTACCGTAAGTCCATCCCATCTCTCGTGATTGTGCCCTTCGCGAGAGTGACATTGGCACTCTCGCGCCAACTCCAAATCCTAGAAAAATATGATTTTCAACCAATGGTTAGCAACTAAACGATGTCAAGGTTCGATATAATAGTTCCACAGATAAAAAGAACACATTAAGGATCACTAATAGGGTCTTCAAGGCTGAACATCAACACATTCAATAGAAACAACATAAACGGAATTTATAGAGGGCTAAATCATGAACTCTAAATTTCGGGGTGTTACAATCCTCCCCTACATAGAAGGATTTCGCCCACGAAATCTATTCTATTCAAAGAGTCTCGGATAACGTCTTTTCATATCTTCTTCAGCCTCCCACGTCACGTTCGCTCCCCGGTGATGTTTCCAATGAACCTTTACCATGACCACTTCCTTGTGTCGTAACCTCTTCGATTTCCTCTCAAGGATAGCTTCGGGCTTCTCTACGCAACGGTTATTGTCCACTCTAATCTCCGACAATGGAATGATACTTTCGTCCTCTGCTAAGCATTTACGTAGGTAACAAACATGAAAGGTGGGATGAATTCCATCCATCTCCGGTGGTAAATCGAGTTTGTAGGCTTGAAGTCCTATTCGTTCAATGATGGAGAAAGGACCAAGAAATATGGGGCTAAGCTTTCCTCGTTTTCCAAATCTAATGAGTCCCTTCCACGGCGACACCTTCAACATCACCTTGTCCCCCATTTGAAATTCGATTGGTCTCCTTTTCTTATCCGCATAACTTTTCTGACGGTCTTGAGCCGCTTTCAACCGCTCTCTAATGCACTTCACCTTATCCGCCGTCACCTGCACTATTTCTGGCCCGACAAACTGTTTCTCTCCCGCCTCTAACCAACATACGGGTGTCCTACATTTCCGACCGTATAAGGCTTCGAAGGGCACCATGCCAATGCTGGAATGATAATTGTTGTTGTAGGCGAATTCCACTAACGGAAGATGAGAGTCCCAATTTCCGCCAAAATCGATGACACACGACCTTAACATATCCTCCAAGGTTTGGGTGGTTCTTTCACTTTGACCATCCGTCTGTGGGTGATAAGTGGTACTTAATTTAATTTTAGTGCACAATTCTTTTTGTAAACCATCCCAAAAGTTTGAGGTGAAACGGCTATCGTGATCCGATACTATGGACAATGGCACACCGTGCCTCGAGACGAGTTCGTCAAGATAGAGTCTTTCCAACTTGTCCCTTGGTAGCGTTTCTCGCATCGCCAAGAAGTGCGTGCTCTTGGTCAATCTATCTACAACAACCCAAATGGTGTCGTGCCCTCGCAAGGTCTTGGGCAACTTGGTCACAAAATCCATGGTAATATGCTCCCATTTCCATTCCGGGATCTCAAGTGGTTGTAAACTACCATAAGTACGTTGATGCTCGGCCTTCACTTTCAAGCAAGTCACACATTTCTCCACGTATTTTGCCACATCGAACTTCATTACCGGCCACCAGTAATTCGCCTTCAAGTCTCGATACATCTTCGTGCTTCCCGGATGGATGGAGTACCTAGACTTGCGGGCGTCAGTTAGGAGTAATTCTCGACACCCTCCTATCTTGGGTACCCACACCCTTCCTTGAAATAGGTTAAGTCCCCGGTTGTCCTCTTCCAAGAGGAGATGATGCTTCATCATGGACTCGTCCTTGAGTTTCGCTTCCAATAATGCTTCAACTTGTGCCAATTTGATTTTCTCTAGAAGACTTGAAACCACATCAATGCGAGATATAGAAGCTCGCATGCACCCACTATACTCCTTTCGGCTCAAAGCATCCGCCACCACATTCGCCTTGCTCGGATGGTAAAGTAACTCGCAATCATAATCCTTCAGTAGCTCTAGCCACCTCCGCTGGCGCATATTCAACTCCTTCTGATCGAACACATACTTTAGGCTTTTGTGGTCGGTGTAAACTGTACACTTGGTCCCGTACAAATAGTGTCGCCACAACTTCAAGGCGAACACAACCGCCGCTAATTCAAGATCATGCGTCGGATAATTCTTCTCATGATCCTTGAGTTGACGCGACGCATAAGCGATGACCTTCCCTCGTTGCATCAAAACACATCCTAAACCCATCTTGGAAGCATCACTGTAAACGACAAAATCTTCCGTTCCTTCCGGTAGTGACAGAATCGGTGCTTCACACAATTTCGCTTATAAGGTCCGGAAAACTTGCTCTTGAGTTTCCGTCCATAAAAATTTTACATTCTTTCTCGTCAACGCGGTCAAGGGTGAGGCAACTTTGGAGAAATCCTTAATAAATCTCCGGTAATACCCAGCTAGGCCCAAGAAACTCCGGATTTCGGTTGGGCTTTTAGGTGGTTCCCAATTCATCATCGTTTCGATCTTCGAGGGGTCCACTTTCACACCGTCCTTCGACACCACTTGCACTTCCTAAAGCCAAAACTCAAACTTTGAGAATTTAGCGTAGCGTTTCTCCCTTCTCAGAACTCCTAATATTTCCCGCAAGTGGTGCTCGTGTTCTCTTTTGTTCCTAGAGTAGATAAGGATGTTGTTGGGAACTGAAGATGTGACTAAGTCATTAATGCTGCCAGTTCAGAGTTAGTGCTGCCAGAGGATTTCAAAGATTAATACTGCTAGGTATTACTACTTCTAGTAGAATTAATACTGCTAGTCAAAGTTAGTGTTGCTTGAACAAAGTTAGTACTGCTTAGCTAGTTAGTACTGCTAGAGGTTAGTGCTGCTTACTAGTTAATGCTGCCAAGATTCAGTTAATACTTCCAAGGTAATTAATACTGCTTCTGAGATAAACTGAAGATAATATTGAAGAGACCGCGTCTGAAGATATACATGGAAAGCTTGAAGATAATTATGAAGATTATCTTGAAGATATTTTTAAGTTTTGTAATTATCTTTTATTATTCAGTATATATATAATTGCTTAGAATAGTTAGATAGAACTTTAATTCTGAGTTTTTGTTTTAGAGAGAATCAACCTCAAGGCATAGTTCCAAATTCTAGAGAAGTAGAATTCGTCTTAAAAGAGTCTGTTCTTCGAGATTGAGGTTGTGTGTGTAATCTTGTAACTTCAATCGTTCAATACAAGTTTGCAAGTTATTCATCAGATTTACTGTTTGTTTACTGTTTCATTAAATATCAAAGTGTTATTCCGCAAACTTCTTTGATATTGTTTCTGAGTATTTATAATCCTTGTTAAGAATTCGATCCTGACAAGTGGTATCAGAGCTGGTTCTCTCAGAAACATTCATTCATTCATCATGGAAAACTTTGCAGAATCAAACAGTACTCTTGTCTCTAAGGTTCCAATGCTCAAACCCAATGAGTTTGACATGTGGAAGATCAGAATCAGGCAATACATTCTCCTTACTGACTACTCAATGTGAGATGTCATTGAGAATGGCCCCTCTACTGAAGGTCATATTGGACCAGATGGTAAAAGATCTCCATCAAAGAC
Organism: Arctium minus; assembly: GCA_954870635.1. Classification (NCBI taxonomy): domain Eukaryota; kingdom Viridiplantae; phylum Streptophyta; class Magnoliopsida; order Asterales; family Asteraceae; genus Arctium; species Arctium minus. Next base: position 48,413,800 of record OX941096.1, read on the forward strand.
AGATGGTGAGAGGAAGATTAGACAGACAGAGATGAAGGCCTTGAGCACACTACTCTTGGCCATCCCCAATGAATATCAGCATCAATTCTGTAACTGCACAGATGCTCAGATTCTCTGGAATGCTCTAGAGAAAAGATTTGCTGGAACTAAAAGCACCAAAAGAAATCAGAGGGATGTTCTGAAGCAGCAGTATGAGAACTTCACTTCTTCAAAGAATGAGTCCATGACTCAAACTTTTGACATGTTCAACAAGCTTATTGGTGAACTGGCTACTGTGGGAGTGAAGATGGAGTAAGATGATATCAACAGGAAATTCCTCAGATCTCTTAGAGAAGAATGGACTATGTACATTGTCTCATATAGACAGAGTGACAATCTGGAAGAGAAGTAACTAGATGATCTGTATAATGATCTAAGAGTTATTGAATCAGAGGTAGAAGCTACGAAGAAGCCCACTGGGTATATTCATAATGCAGCACTTCTATCAGCATCTGCTGATACTACTGCCAACCCTGAAGCAGTTAGTGCTGCTAGTGGAGTGAATTCAGAAAAAGGCACTGAAACTGTCTTTGAAGCCTTTTTGTCAAGTCATAGCAACAACTCTTTGATTAATGATGATCTGGAACAAATTCACCCTGATGACTTGGAGGAGATGGACATTAAATGGCAAATGGCCATGTTATCTATGAAGGTGAAGAAGTTTATTAAAAGAACTGGGAGGAACACCTTCTCTCAAAGAAGAGAAGATGGTGCTGGTTTTGATAAGACAAAGGTGGAATGCTATAAGTGCCACATGAAGGGACACTTTGCTAGAGAATGCAGAAGTGGTGTGCCAAATAACAACCACCAACAAGCCCAGAATGGAGGCTACAATCAAAACAAGAACTCTGCTCAAGCCCTTGTTTCTCAACAAGGAATGGGGTTTGACTGGAGTGACCAACTGAGGAAGCCATTCAGAATCAAGCTCTTATGGCAGAGGTATATGATCTTCCCTCTGAGGTAAGTTCTAATCTTTGTACTCAATCTTGTATAGATATTGTCAAAAGGTACAGGGATCACAACCAAAACATGTGTGATGACCTCAAAAGATTAGAAAAGGACAGAAGAGATTATGTGTTGATAGTGGAGAGGTTTGAAGAACAAATCAAAGGCTTTCAAGCCAATGAACTTCAACACTCTTATGACACAAACTACTGGAAGTGGGAAAAGAATGAGTTAGAGACCAAACTGTCTAAGTCCAAAGAAGAGAATGATGAGTTGAAAGAAGAATTAGCTAAGGTTAAGCTTGATATAGAAAAGTTTTCATATGCCTCAAAAGCAATGGATTCTCTTCTAAAGGCTCAGATTCATGATAAGATGAAGCCTGGTGTTGGATACAACAACACACCTCCTCCTTATAACAACAACTATATCCCTCCTACATCAGACCTGTTAGAGACCAAGGAGAAAAAGGACTTGTCTGAGAAAGCATTTAAGATAGATCCTTTGGATGAGGTGGTGGTCAAGGATCTGACTGAAAAAGAAGCTAGTGAGAATAGGAATAATGTTGTGAGTAAAGAGATACCCTTAGAAAACAACATTATCACCAATGAGGGATGTGAAAAAATTTGGGTCAAGTCTAAAGAGATAGAGAAGACCAAAGGAAAGGCTAACAAGGTCCATTACAAACAAACCACTGTTGTGAATCCTGGCCCTTGTAAACAGTGTGCTTGCAATAAAACTGAGAGCCCAAATTCTGGTACAAAGAGAGGTAATCAAAGAAACTGGAATAATCAATGGGCTCAGAAACAAGGAGTTGATCTGAGTAAGATAATCAGACCAAAACCATGTTTCATATGTGGCAAGTTAAATCATTTGGCTAAGTACTGTTTCTTTAATCCTATTAACCAAAGAATGAGCTTTCAAAGATGTGTGCAAAAACCTTTTGGTTATAGGAAGGCTGGAAAGAAACATGTGGCTAAAAAATTTGTTGAAACCAAAGGCCAACTGAAGAAAAAGGTTTTAAAAGAGAGTATTAAAATGTGGGTGCCCAGAAGCACTAAAACTGTTAGTACTGCTACATCCAATAATACTGCTGACAGGGATAGTGCTGCCAGGAGCAATACTGCTGCTACCAGTGTTAGTACTGCTGAGAAGATTAATGCTTCTAATACTGTTAGTACTTCTTCAAAGGTTACTACTGCTAACACAGTTACTGTTGCTGATGCAGTTACTACTTCTAACAAGGTTAATACTGCTAAGCATGCAAGTACTGCTAATGCAGTTAGTTCTTCTAAAACCAGTACTGCTTCTAGCAAATGTGCTGCAAAACCCATTATTGTGACAAAGTACTCCAGCAATGAGGAGTCAAAGTTTAAAAATCTTGTAAAAAAGGAATGCAAATATTTTGATGAGAAAGGGGTACCCAAGACCACTTTGGCTTGGGTTCCTAATCCATACTAACTGATTTATCTTATGTGCAGGGCAACCAACAACTCAAGGGGAAGAGCATCTGACATGTGGATAGTGGTTGCTCTAGGCACATGACAAGCAACATGTCATGCCTTCAGGATTTCAAGCATATCAATGGAGGACATGTTGCATTTGGAGACAATCTTGCAGGGGGAAAAATAAGTGGAAAAGGTAATGTCACAAAAGGTAAGATGACATTTGAGGATGTCTACTATGTTGATCAGTTAAAGTACAACCTGTTAAGTGTATCACAGGTTTGTTACAAACAATATAGTATATTATTTACAAATACAGAATGTATTTGGGTGTCCTTGTACAATTCTCAATACTAAATCTCACTTAGGAAAGTTTGATAGCAAAGCATATGATGGTTTTCTTGTTGGTTACTCGTCTCAGAGTAAGGCCTACAGAGTTTTTAATTCTTCTTCTAGAATAATTGAGGAAAGTGACAATGTCAAATGCAATGAGAACACACCAAATCCTATTGGTTCAGCTCCTCAATGGCTATTTGACATTGATTCACTAACTAACTCTTTGGGATTCAATAGTGATGATCATGCAGGATCAGGAAGTATAGGATCAGGGGATGAACAAGTACAAGATATTATTCCTCAGTCTATGATCTTTCCCATACCTACAATGAACCCTGTTGAAATCTGTGAAACAGAGACTGCTACTGAACCAATTCAGAGTGAAGAAGAAAGAAGACATGAGGATAATTCAGAGCATGAAGAACCAGAAGTAGCTGATGAGATCCCCTCAGCTGACTTAAATGATTCCAATTTAGATCTGGGAATTAATGAAGAACCTAGTCATCAGACAAGAGCTCAGAAGAATCATCCTCCTGAACTGGTAATAGGAGACATTACTTCTCCTATGATAACTAGGAATCAAAGCAGACTTCAAGAATTGCAGGATCAGCAGCATACAGTACTCTCTTGCTTTCTATCTCAGATTGAGCCTAAGAAGGCTTATGATGAAATGAAAGATTCAAGTTGGATAGAATCCATGCAAGAAGAGTTGCTACAGTTTAAATTGCAAGATGTTTGGGACTTGGTGGACCTTCCAAAAGGTCATAGAGCAATTGGCGCCAAGTGGATTTTCAGAAATAAAAAGGATGAGAGAGGAATAGTAATCAGGAACAAAGCAAGGCTAGTGGCACAAGGTTACACTCAGGAAGAAGGCATAGACTATGAGGAAGTTTTTGCTCCAGTTGCACGGGTAGAGGCAATTAGGCTGTTTCTAGCCTATGCCTCATATATGAAGTTCAAGGTATACCAGATGGATGTGAAGAGTGCCTTTCTATATGGAACAATTGATGAGGAAGTATATGTCTATCAGCCTCCTGGATTTGAGAATCCATCATATCCTAACAGAGTATACAAACTTAAGAAAGCACTCTATGGTCTACATCAAGCCCCAAGAGCATGGTATGATACTCTGTCTACCTATCTCTTGGAAAATGGGTTTGAAAGGGGAATCATTGACAAGACCCTTTTCATTAAAAGAAGTAAGAAGGACATCCTACTTGTTCAGATCTATGTGGATGACATCATATTTGGATCCACAAAAGATTAGATGTGTAGAGACTTTGAATAGTTGATGCACAAGAGCTTCAAAATGAGTACAATGGGTGAACTCACCTTCTTCCTTGGGCTTCAAGTGAAAATGCAGAAAGATGGGATTTTCATAAGTCAATCAAAGTATGTGAAAGACATCCTAGATAAGTATGGTTTATCAGACTCAAAGCCAGCAAGCACACCAATGGAAACACACAAACAGATCACTGCTGATCTTGAGGGGGAGGATGTTGATGTACATCTTTATAGATCAATGATTGGATCTCTCATGTATCTCACAGCCTCAAGACCAGATATCATGTTTCCAGTGTGTGTGTGTGCCAGATTCTAAGTCAAGCCAAAGCAGTCACATCTTCAAGCTGTTAAGAGGATTTTCAGATACTTAAGAAGGCAACCTAGATTAGGTCTTTGGTATCCTTATGAATCTACTTTTGATTTGATTGCATATTCAGACAGTGACTTGGGTGGTGCTAATATGAATAGAAAGTCTACTTCAGGGGTATGCCAACTTTTGGGTGCAAGACTAGTATCTTGGCAGTGTAAGAAGCAAACCACAATGTCCTTATCCACAACAGAAGTTGAGTACATTGCTGCTGCAAGTTGCTGTTCTCAGGTTCTATGGATTCAGAATCAAATGCTGGACTATAAGGTAACCTTTCTTCACACTCCAATATTCATTGACAATAGCAGTGATATTTGCATTGTTAACAATCCAGTCAAGCACTCCAAAACAAAGCACATTGAAATCAGGTATCACTTTATTAGAGACTGCAATGAAAAGAAGCTTATTCAAGTTGCTAAAGTTCATACTGATAATCAGTTTGCTGATCTATTCACTAAAGCTTTTGATGTGGATAGATTCACTTTCTTGGTCACAAGTGTGGGCATGATCAACTCTGAATAAGCTCATGTTTAATAAGTGATTGTATACCTATTATTTGTTTATTTGTTTGGTGCTACTAATCATCTTTCTCAGGAAGTTTATTGCTCTGCTCAGACTAACACAAGCTTCAACAGTGTAAGTATAGTTAATGCTGCCAGTGCAGTTTTAATGCTGCCAGTGCAAAGTTACTACTGCAGGTTCATTATTAATACTGCTAGTCAGTTAATACTGCTATCAGTTAATACTGCTCTCAGTTAATACTGCTCTCAGTTAATACTGCTCTCAGTTAATACTGCCAGTGGGTTAGTACTGCTTTAACTGAAAATAGGGTTAATACTGCTTCTATCCCGAATCACATAAATACCCTCTTTGCCCGCCTAAAAGCTCACAACGACTCTTTAAATACTGTTCATCTTCTTTCTAACTCTTTTCTCTCAAGTAACCAGTGTGTTTCAGTCAAGAATCCTCAAGACCGATGGCATCCATGGCGTTTATTGATGAACACAATGAGATCGCAATGCTTCAAAAGCCGAAGCAGACTGATGGATTCCATCAAATAGTTGATTTTATCAAGACCAGTCATATAGCGTATGCTCTTACTGTGTCACCACCAATCTTCATCGAGCACCAAAAGCAATTTTGGGCCAATGCCACCGCTGTTACTGAAAACGGTGTGCAGTTCGTCAAGACAAGGGTGTGTGACAAACCCTTGATAGTCACTGAAGAGGTCATTCGCATCAGTCTACGTCTAGACGATGCCTTAGGTATTACCTCTATCCCTAATGAAGATTTGTTTTCCAATCTCACAAGAATGGGGTATGAAGGCCAAATGGGTGTTTTCAAATTTTACAAAGCTAACTTTTCTCCCCAATGGCGTTTCTTTGTTCATACTCTTATGCACTGTATTTCTAGAAAAACTACTGGATGGAGTCAGTTCAGTAGTACCATTGCTTTTGCTTTGGTCTGCTTGTCCACTGCCAGAAAGTATAATTTCTCAAAAATGATTTTCAATGACCTTGTGTCAAACTTGGATAATAAAAAGAGTTTCTATATGTATCCAAGATTTGTCCAGGCAGTTATTACCTCTGAATTGACGGATATACCTCCGTTTAATGAGGTATATGAACCTAAAATCCCTAAGGGCAAGGTCTTTTCAAATATGGAAAGATCTGCCAAGGACTCGGAAAGAGTTGACACCCCATTGTTCTCTACAATGATAGAGGTGTCCCACAACCTAGAAGGTATGGCATCAGGGTCAAGGCCCTCACTAGACCATCCCACTGATAGCCAAACCCAACCTTCAACCACTATATCACTTCCTCAGTCCCTTGTTCTTAAGCCAACACCAGTTTTAACCAAAACGTATACTAAAAGAAAGGTACACAAGGCTCCTTCCCTTGTTGTACCTCCTTCAAACCCAGAACCTCAAAGCTCTATAATGGAGCATTCTCCATTAGAGAATATCTGTAGGGAAACCACTAGGGTGTCTCCCAACCCCAAGGAGGTGCTCACTGAGAAGATGCATGAGCATGTGGGTGAGAAGGCTGCCACTACTCCTGCTAGCATAGAGGAGGCCAGTGGTAACATCACTAAGACCTTCCCCATGGCAACTTTGGGTGAGCAATCATCCAAAGGTCCCAGGTGCCAAGAAACCAAGGGGATGGAGGGTGCTTCTGCTAGGAAGAAGACCTCTACTACTAAAAGTTCCAATGATCCCTCAAAAGGGGGTAACACTCCTGGAGAAGGTGAGGACAGATATGACTACCACGAATTGATTTTTGCCATGTCCAAAATGGCAACTGAACTGGATTCTCAAAACCAGATTGTAAATGAACTCAAGAAGGTCATCACCAACCAGCAAGAAGAAATCAGCACTTTAAAGCAGTTGGTTAAGAAGGTGATTCAAAAGAAGAAGAAGCAAATATTTGTGCTCAGAAGAAGGAACCCAGTGGATGATGCTCCCAAAAAGGGGGAGTCAGAAGTTGAGGTCAACATGGAGAATGCTAAGACTAAGGGGGAGAATCATGGAGATGAGGGGGAGTTTGCTGGTGGTAATGGGGATAAGGCACAAGCAGTAGAAACAGATTCAGTGTTTGAAAAAGCAGCAGTAACAGAAAAAGAAGCAGAAACAGTTAATGTTGTTGTAGCAAGCAAAGCAGCAGAAACAGTTAATGCTGCTGAAATAAATGAAGCAGCAGAAATTGTTCAAGAGATATTAACAGATCACCTTAGCAGCAATTTGGAAGAAATTGAGGTAGCTGAAGCATTAATCAAGGCTAAACATGATACTCCTAAGGTCACTTCAAAGACCAAAGGAATTGTTATCAAATACAATGCTAAGGTTATCAAGAAAGCTAGTGTTGATAAGGTAGCAAGCAAAGACAAAGGCAAAAAGAAGATAGTGGAATCTGACCAACCTCTTAAAAAGCAAAAGTTGATTGAGTCAGATGAAGCTTTGGCTAAGAAAATTCAAGCAGAACTTGAGCAAGAAGAAAAGGATCAAGAGGAAAAAGATAGAGAGATGGCAAGAGCTCTAGCTGCAGAGCTTAATGAAGTTTATCAAAAGAGTTTGGCAACAGAGATGGCAAAAAAGAGATCTGAAATTCTAAAGAAGCCTGTGATGATCAAAATGGGTGCAAAGAAGAGGCTACCTTCAAAGACCTACCTTGGCACTCAAGAGAGAAAGAAGATAATCACTTTCCTCAAAGGTGCTGTGGGAGTCAAAAAGGAAATGTTTTCAAAGATGTCATTTGAACAAATCAAAGGTTTGTATGATGCAGAGATGACTAAGCTTCAAGGAAATGACAAAGCCAGAGTTGAAGTGGAAAAGAGGATGAAAGAGAGTCATGACCTTTTAATACAAAAACCCTTTCCTGATGATCAAGAAACAACAAAGAAGGAAGCTACTCTAGGTGAAAGTTTGAAGACTTTGAAAGGAACAAAAATGATGTCAAGAAGAAAACTTGTTAAGAAACCTAGAGTGGATGAGGAAGAAGCTGAGAAAGAACAAAAGGTAGCTGAAGAAGAAGGGGCACCTAATTCTGATGAACAGGAAGCTCAAACTCAGGAAGAACCATCCAGTACTTATGATGTAAATATGTACATGGTGGTGATGGAAAAAGTGCCTGAGCCCATAACAGCTGAACCATTTGGTGTCAAGCCTCCTGAGATTATTCACTGGGATACCATGGAAGTAGATGGAAAGGAGTATATCAGGCTGAAGAGGAAAGATGACAAATTTGAAGTGTATCCTACTTGGGCCAAGATAGTAAGAGTATGCTCCAGATCTGATTTAGAGGAAATGTTTTAGGTGGGGATGAAACTATATGTTGATAAACTGAAAACTTCAGGGATACCAGTTACAAAACTTGTGATGAAATATCTATGTATGTTGTTCAAGCCAGAGGAAGTTCAGCATGTTATCAGAAATGTTTTCAAAACCATCAACAACTGGACTCTGTATGAAAGAAGTGGAGTATATGCACTGGCTATGGATACAAGTCACTTTGAATACTTCCTAGTGGATAGAGTTTACAACCATAGCAGGTTAAAGTTGCTTGCTATGTTGAAGAAAAAGGTTGGTTGTGCACCAGATTTGGCAATGGCAAGATACTTGATTCAGAGAACTATTAATCAGAGTTTGGGGCTAAATCCTGATATGGGATTATGAGCAATGGAGTTTTGGGAGCATCTGACGAACTTGACTTCTCTTCTCTAAAAGTCAAGTTAGGGGGAGATTGTTGGGAACTGAAGATTTGTCTAAGTGATTACTACTGCCAGGCTATCAAGATTACTACTGCTAGTAGAATTAATACTGCGTAAAGAGTTAGTGCTGCTACTTGAATAGTTAGTACTGCTTGGAGAGTTAGTACTGCTTGGAGAGTTAGTACTGCTAGTAGTTAGTACTGCTGAAGATTAATATTGCTCAGAGTGTTAATACTGCTATGACTTAATACTGCTTATGTGATAATCAAGATACGTGCAGATCAAGGTTTGAAGATAATCATGGAAGGTTGAAGATAATTATGGAAGAATATACTGAAGATCTTTTATGTTTTGTAATTATCTTTTATTTTCAGTATATGTATAGGATTATTCAGAATAGTTTGAAATACGAGTATTCTGAGTTTTTGTTTAGAGAGAGAATTAACCTCAAGGTTTACAACCCTAGTTCTAGAGAAGTAGAATTCTTCTTGGTGAGCCTGTTCATCAAGATTGAGGTTTTGTGTGAAAGCTTGTAACTTTAATCATTCAATAAAGTTTACAAGTTGTGATTTATATTTTACTGTTACATTGATCTTTGAATATTAAAGTGTTTTTCCGCAACTTCTTTAATATTGTTTCTGAGTTTAATTATTCTTGTTAAGAATCAGATCCTAACAACCATCTTCATCCTTCTTGTTTTTGAATACCCATTTAGTGCCAATCACGGATTTACCTTCCAGTTTTGGAACTAATCTCCAGACCTTCAGGGCTTCAATCTGATTTAATTCTTCTTGCATAGCAGATACCCAATCCGAATCAGCTAAAGCCTCTGATACTCGTGTGGGCTCTATCTTACTGAGGAATGAGTCATGCATACATTGATTAAGAGTCGCTGACCTCGTTTTTAAAGGCTTGTTAAGATCTCTAATTACTTGATGTAAAGGATGGTCTTTGATCCAGCGATGCTCATGAGGGAGTGGATTAGATACTGATTGAACATGATCATCATCTTGAAATCCACTATCAGGCTCTTCAGTTTGAATAGATGGAAGGGGGTTTGCAGTTGAAGTTTCAGGTGCAGAAGCATCAATTGGAACAGCAGAATTTGGATGTTGAGTAGACATTGTATCACACCCAACTGAAATAGTTACTTCTGGCTCAGCAATTACTTGTATATCTTCAACTATAGGAGTAGTTGATGGAATGTGAGTTTCTGACTGAACGGAGGATTCTTGTTAAGTTATGACTTCTGAAGTGACTGGATGATTGCAACTTGTGTCTTCAGACCTGTCAGTCACAGCAGATTTAGGCAAATTAGATCCTAGAAACTCATCATAAAAGAATTCAAATAAAAAATCTAAATCAGATAAATGTGAAACTGAAGTAGAAGCGTTATTCGAATTATTCGTTGTAGAAGCAGGTTCTGGACTGATCTGCCCAGAAGCTAATACTCCAGTGATAGCGGGTTCTGAACTGAGTTGTTCAAAAGCCATATCTTCATCAAATGTTACATTAACGCTCTCGACGACTGTCTTTGATTTCTTCAGATAAACACGATATGCTGTAGATGTTGAAGAATAGCCAATGAAGATGCCTTCGTCCGCCTTAGCACTGAATTTATTCAGACTCTCTCTGTCGTTAAGCATAAAACATTTACACCCAAATATATGAAAATACTTGATTGTTGGTGTTCTGTTGTTGATCAGCTCATATGGAGTCTTTTGAAAACGGCGGTGTATTATGGACCGATTTTGAGTATGACATGCAGTTGACACAACTTCTGCCCACAAGAATAGAGGTAGATCAGATTGGCTTAGCATAGTACGAGCGGTCTCGACTAGCGTCCGATTTCGCCTTTCGACTACTCCATTTTGTTCAGGCGTACGAGCAGCAGAGTACTGATATGATATCCCGACCGATTCGAGATATTCTTCAACTATCTTGTTTTTGAACTCTGTACCGTTGTCCGTTCGAAGAAACTTAACTTGTCTTTGCATATTCACTTGGGTTGTCTTTAAGAAAGTAATGAGAACTTCGTGTGTCTCATCTTTTGATTGAAGAAATTTGACCCACGTGTATCTTGAATAATCGTCCACAATAACCAACACGTATTTCTTTCCTCCTAAGCTTTGTGTTCTCATTGGACCACACAAATCCATATGTAACAATTCTAACGGAGAACTAGTGCTTGGTTCAGGCTTCGGTTTATGCGGAGCTCTCTTCATCTTACCCTTCTCACATGCAGCACATAAGTGTTATTTCTCATATTTCAACTCAGGAAGTCCTTTTACAAATTTTCCACTAACTAGCTTGTTGATATAACGAAAATTCAGATGTGATAGTCGTTTGTGCCAGAGCAAACTTTGCTGCATCGAAGCTTTTGACAATAAGAAAACATGACTGTCATTCTGTACCTTTGAAAGATTGATGGTATAGAGGTTTGTCTTTCAATTTCTGACTAAGAGTTCATTGCCGTCTTCAGTACGAACCGAACATCTCCTAGCTTTGAAGTTGACCTCTAACCCTTTATCACAGAATTGACCGATGCTAAATAAGTTGTGCCCTAAACCTTCGACATAACTCACCTTACTTATCGTTATGTTGTCTTGAATGATGTCACCATATCCTAAGATTGGTGAAAGCTGATCGTTTCCAAATCTAACATTTCCACTGAATTTCTCTGTATAATTAGACAATAAAGCTTTTTGCCCATTCATATGCTTGGAACATCCACTGTCCAAGTACCACATATGTCGGGTCTGCAAGAGAAATCATGAAACAATAGATTTAGGTACCCATTTAAAAACGGGTCCTAACAGATTAGCACATGATTTTGGTATCCATTTAAATATGGACCCTCCTTTTGTTTGAAAACTTTTAAAAACATTTAATCTTGAAGAATAAAAATGATAAGATCCAAACCAATCAGAAGAATTATGAGAATAAGCAAAATCATTTCTCCGATAATGATAAGATTTAGTAGTAATAGGAGATAATTGAATCAATTGCTTTATTGAATAACGCTTGTAAGAAGTTACAAGGTTTTGTTTATGAGAAGCATATTGACCAACTACATCAGAATCACTACTATCAGATCTAGTACAAGAATTATCAGAAACTGATTCAATTATCTCATCATCCTTCCTTTTTGGTCGCTATTCGGTTCGAGCTTTCAACCTTTTCTTCCTTATATCTGAAACAAAAGATTTAGATTTATTAGGAAAGTTAGATTTCTGAGATTGAGTTTTCTTTTGTGTACCAGTGTATTTCTGTTTCTGTAATCGCTGTTTCTTACGTTTCTTACCTTGAGCATTGTAATTAGCAGTTACAGAAACTGTTTCACCAACTTTAGTTGATGATTCACCAATATTAATAACACTTGGTAACACTTTATCATCTATAAGACAATTAGAATGATCAGGAAGAGAAACATTGAAGTCAAACTTATCAATTTCTTCTATGCACCCATCATCAGAATTAAGAAAGTCATTTGCAGACTCAAATAAGTCATCAAAATTATCAGACGAAGTTTGAGGTGCCTTAGAAACTTGAGAACACTTTGTAGATGTAGATTGAAAAACCGTGTTCTTTAAAACTGTAGAAAATACACTTTGTTGAATATCAACCAAAAGTTTTTCATCAGATAAAACATTTTCAAGCTCAACTATTTTGCTTTCCAGAATGAGAGGAGAAACATAAACCTTTTCAACTGCTGGTTTTGCCTTCATCTCAGAAACAGTATAACTAGCAAAATAGTCATTTGAAAGAACTTTTGGTGTTTCTGCAAGATAACTATCATTTAACTTGGCATAGTTAAATGGTAGTTGCATTTTCTTTACATTCTTTCTATTTTCAGTTTCTTTGACCTCAACTTCTTCTGGTAATTTGGTAACAACTTTGGGTTTTAAATGTGTATGTTTACCAGGACAAGCAAGAAAATCAAAATTATAAAGTGTCGGTTGTTTTTTGATGGCTTTCTTTAAGTAATGAGGGTTTTGAAAACCAAGACCCCATTTTTCCTTAACATCAGCCTCTTCGTTAGGTGCATTAAGAAAAATAGTTTGATCTGTTTGTCCTCTTGCATAAAGTTTGGCTTCCAGACCATTTACCTTCTTATTCAAAAGCTTGTTCTCAACCTGCAATTTATGAACAGTTAGTGCAGATTCTCTTTTCTCAAACTCATACTTAGAAATTTTAACTTCAAAATTAGAAATCTTCTTTTCAAAACAATCTACTTGAAGTTTAGAATCAGAAGCAGACTTGCGTAAAGAATCAATCAGATCTTTGTTCCCAATAACCGACTTATTGAGTTCAAATATCTTATTGTTTCTTTTAGCAACTCTGTCTTTTTCTTTCTTCAGTTTTACTTGAAGTTCATTAAGCTCAACCATCATAGCTTCCATTTTGGTTATGAAATCTTTTTCAGTTAAGTTTAATACCTCATCAGCTGTCTCATCATCTGACTCATCATACTTGACCTCTTTTCCCATTAGACAGAGATGAGCAGTTTCTTCCTTTTCTTCCACTTCTTCCTCTTCACCTTCTGAATGATCCAGCCAAAATTCGTCCTCAGCCATTAAAGCAATGCCCGTTTCTTTCTGTTTGGCCAGTAGCAGTTTGTTCTGATAGTACTGAGAATTACGAACTTTTGGCTTTCTACAATCTTTTGCAAAATGTCCAATCTTGCCACAGTTGTAGCATTTGACTGGATCACTTGTTGGCTTTTCGGCAACAGTGTAATCATTCACGAACTTCTTCCTTTCATCAGGTTTCTTCTCAACATATCTGTTTTCTTCATATCTCTTTCCTTCCACCCTCTTTCGGTGCTCATGATTCTTTGAACTTGATGAAGAATGCCTTTGAGAATTTGATCCCGGCTTCTTGTAGAATTTCTTTTGAAAGGCACGGGTCAGTAACATCATGGCTTTTTTCAGACTTTCTCCATCATCACCATCTGATTCAGATTCTGACTCAGAACTTGTAAGCACTTTCTTCTTTTTCTTCTTCTCTGCCTTTTCTTTCTTCTTCTCTCCAACAACCAAAGCAATTGGATCAGGAACCTTTTCAGCCTTCTTCTTTTCAGCTCTTTTCTCCTCAACCTCTTCTTCATTATGTCGTAAAGTCTCATAGACTTCGTGAAGAGGTATGTCATTCAAGTCTTTCATTTGCTTCATCCTACGTGTATGTTTCTTCCATTCAGGTCGTAGGATACTCAGGAATTTGACATTGTTTTCCAGCTGCTTCTTTGTCACTTTGTTCTTCGTCAGTTCATTCAGAAGCAAAGTAAACCGTTCATAAGTATCTTCCAAACTCTCATTCTCTTTGGCTTTGAATTCCTCGTAGCTATTGATGCAGTTAGCCACTTTCATCTGATTCCCGACCTTGGATCCCATCATCATCTTTTGTAACTGATCCCACATCTTTTTAGCATCATCCTTGTAGCTATCAATCTTGATGTAAATCTCATTAGGAATGCTTTGAAGTAGAAGAGATCTTGCTTGCTTGTCTACTTTATACCGGCTTTTCTGTTCTTCAGAGTACTGTGATACATCCAATTTAACTGGTTTTGTCTTTTGTTCTCTTTCCTCATCACCATGTCCACTATCAGATGAATCATCATCAGCAGGTACTTGAACTATGATTGGTTTCATAGGACCGTATGTAATTGACTGCAGAATATTTTCCCCGTTTGCGTGTTTGTCTATAAAATCCAGAAATCTATCCTTCCACCACACGTACTCTCCTTTGAACAGAATAGGAGGCTTGACATCAGTGCCAATGGAAAGTGCATCTTTAGAAGTCATCTTGATTAAAACCTGTTTTAAAAATATACCCAATAAGAAACTAGAACTGATCGTTAGTCCAAATATGAAATCACAAAAAAAATATTGAAATTTAAAAAAAAATCAGAATTTTCGAAAATATTGACAAGTATCAAAACTCGCAAGTCACTATAGAACTCGCAGGTACTTAAACTCGCAAATCCCTATTCTTTGATAAACACGCAGATCAAGACATGCGCGTTTGGGAAACTCGCAAACACTGGCTTGCGTGATCTGAAAAAACTCGCAGATCGACCAAACTCGCTTGACACTGAAACTCGCAAGACACTATTCCCTCTGAAACTTGCTAACTCCTAAACGCGCAGATTACTGTTCACTATGAAACGCGTTAACTGAGACGTGCGCGTTTCCAAAACTTGCTCGTCAATGCTTGCGCGTTTTTTAACAAACTTGCTAGCTATACTTGCGCGTTTCCACACTTAGAACTTTTTCTTGAAATTTCAAACTCGCACGTCGAATGAACTCGCAAACCACTGTTTCAGCTCAAACTCGCACCCTTTGACTAGCGCGTTTGAAGAACTCGCTAACCACTATGTGCGCGTTCTGGTCCTTAGAAATTTATCAAACTTTTCCAAACTCGAAGACTTCAACTAGCGTGTTTCTAAAACTCGCTAATCGTTACTTGCGCGTTTTGACCAAAATCGATTTCCTTCAGCTTGCGCGTTCTAACGACGAACTTGAGCGTTCTTCAGATCTAGCGCGTTCTTCAGAATATCGACCCAGAAATTGATTTTTCCATCTGTTTTGTGATCAAATCTTTGTGAATTGGTCTGAAACTTTGAATGGATGCTCGATTACAATACTAGAACATATTACAATGCAAGAATTTCGATCTAAAACACAAAAAATTACAAATTTGATTTGAACATAGTGTCAAGAACTCGTGAACATTAAAACCACAAGAATTCGAAAAATTCGAATTGATTACAGTGCAATTCACAAATCTTTCTATACAAACTCAATCAATCAACAAAATTGCACTAACACTCCAAAATCAAATCTCTCGTTCAAGAACACATAGTCGACACTTTTCTTGATCTGATTTCACTTTTGGATCTGCTCTGATACCAATTGTGTGCCCAGACAAACACAATCAAGATTACCTGTTCACAATCAAACAAACACAAACAAGATTTCAATCAAATTACCTGTTTGATTAATCTTTCAAATCCAACGATTACACTTTCTCTCTCTAGAACTCTCTCTCTCTCTAACGTATTCTCTCTCTGAATATAACTCTCTCTCAGATTCTTAATCAGACAACTGAATACCACCACCTTACAAAACATAAATAGAAAGCTATTTATACCAACAACTAAAATACAAAACAATAAACTTTGACTTTATTACAAATAAACTTTGACTTTAATGAGAGTTGACTTTCTCAGCTTTGACTTCTTGAACTTTGACTTTTGACTTCTTGATCTTGTATCCAACTATTTCATGCTCTAACATGTCCCACTTCCTTGCACTCATAACACACTCTCCCCCGGATGGGGCACACTTGACTAGTGTGACCCAACTTGCCACACTTGTAACATGTAAGAGGAGAAGGGCTACAAGCTTCGAAGTGCTTACTCTTGCATTTCGGGCACCAATCCGGTTCTCGCCGCGGTTCCGTTCTAGAATTTCCCACAAACGGTCGTGGGCGTTGAGGTGGCATTGGGCGATTTTCAAACTTCCTCTTCTCACCGGTTCGCGCCTTATCCTTTCGGTCTTGGATGATGTCATCTTCCACTAATTGTGACTCTTCAATCGCATCTTGAAGAGTAGACACTTTGGCGTTCCTCATAGCAGTCCGCATCTCAGCCGGTAGCCCCTTCTGATAAGCTTTGATTTGAGCCTTCTCATCCGGAACCAGATGTCCCACGAAATTCAACTTCTCTACAAACAGCTTGGAGTATTCTTCCACGGTTCGGTCCCCCTTTGTCAAGGTTATGAACTCGTCTTCAATTTTGTCTAAATCTCTCTCGTTACAATACTTATCCATTACCTTTTTCTTGAAACCCCCCCACGAAAATCGAGCCATGATTGTGGGGTCAACAGTGGATCGGACGACGTTCCACCAAGTAAGGGCATCACCTCTGAACATTTGAAAGGAAAAACAGACCTTCTGTGCCTCTCCGCATGTCAGGATCGAAATTCAAACAAGAATTTAACACACACTCAGAAACTATGTTAAAGAAGTTGCGGAAAAACACTTTAACAGTAAATCAATGGAATAGTATCAGAATGAAAATCACAAGTTATATTGATTTAACTTAATGATTACAAACAAAACCTCAATCTGTTGAACAGGTTCAACAGACGTTCAATACTTCTCTATTGAAAGGACTTCTAAGAACCTTAAGGTTAATTCTCTCTAAAAACAAACGTATATCAAAAACTCTATCAATGTTTATACTAAACTATGTCTTCTATACAGTATATATACAAGACAGATTACAAGATAATTATAAAAGAAAAATTAATCTTCATGATCCAGTCCATAATTATCTTCAAATCTCCTTGACTTTCGCATTAATCAAATCATTCCATCATTATCTTCTCAGCAGCTTTAATCTTCATAAGCAGTAGTAATTACTCAGCAGTATTAACCATCTTGCAGTACTAACATGCTAGCAGTACTAACCATGTTAGCAGTATTAATCTCACCAGCAGTAGTAATATTGAACTAGCAATATTAATTACACAAGAAGTAGTATCTGGCAGTATTAATCATCCTTGGCTCATTTCAGAC
The DNA here is from genome assembly GCA_954870635.1 of Arctium minus. Classification (NCBI taxonomy): domain Eukaryota; kingdom Viridiplantae; phylum Streptophyta; class Magnoliopsida; order Asterales; family Asteraceae; genus Arctium; species Arctium minus. Next base: position 48,431,002 of record OX941096.1, read on the forward strand.
CCAACAATCTCCCCCTAACTTAACTTTTCAGATTGAGAAGTTAAGTTCTTCAAAATTTGGTCTTCATGATACTTTCAAAACTTAAGCTCAATTCCCAAGATTAGGATCCAAACCTAAGCTTTGATTGATGATTCTTTTGACTACTATCTTGGCCATTTCAGAATCCTTTGAACATACCAGCTTAGCATTCAACATACCTTGCAATTTGGCTTTCCTATGATCATAAATTTTATGCACCAGGTAGTACTCATGATAAGATCTGTCAATAGTGATGACATAGACTCCACACCTTTCAAATAGCATCCAATTATCTATTCTTTGGAATTTATTATCCAGATGCAGATCTCTGACAACATGTTGAACTTTGCTATGATCAAACATCATGCATAAGTACTCCATAGATAATCTTATTAAGCTCATTCTTGCTCCTGTCAAATCCTTTTCGTACAAGCTCATTCCAACCTTGAACATTTCTTCTAAGTCAGATATGGAACAACTTCTGATGATTTTGCCCCTAGTAGAGTAAACCTCATACTTGTCTCCCATCCTTTTAATCCTGAAGTATTTCTTCCTTTGATCTTCCAGTATATCCCAATGGATAATTTCAGGGGCTTGGACTGATATTGGGTCAGCTTTTACAGGTTCACTATCAGTCACTGTCATATACAAACCAACATGTACCTCAGATTGTTCAGATTGTTCTGCACCTTGTTGACTTGATTGTTCTTCAGGGGTTGCAACAACAGGTTCAACTTCTTTTTGCACTTCTTCAATCCTTGGCCTTTTGGTCTGTTTCTTTGAAGCTATGGTTTTCATTCTTTTGACAGCTTTGACTGTTTGAGCAAGAGTTTCTTCTTTCTGTTCTTCTTCCACTTCTTTTGTAGAAGTGGTTTCTTCACTCTCAGGAAAAGGTTGTTGGATATACAGATCATGCCTTTCTTTCATTTTCCTTTCAACCTCAACCCTTTGAGTAAAGTCTCCTTGTAGCTTGGTCATTTCTTTCTTGTAAAGCTCTTCAATTCTGCCATAAGACATACCAGTGAACATGCCTTCTTTAACACCAACTGATCCTTTTATAAAGTTGATCATTTTCCTCCTTTCTTGGTTGGCAACAAAAGTCTTTGAAGGTTGTCTTTTCTTTGTCTGTGCTGGCTGCCTTGGCATAGATGCTTTTGCTTGGACTTTCTTGCTTCAGCTGCAGCCCTCAAACTCCTTTGGTACTCCTCATTGAGCTTTTTAGACAGATCTAAAGAAATTTGCCTATCTTTGGCAGTTTGAGACTCTTCTTCTGCTTCTATTTCAGCTTGCAGTTGTTTGGCTACCTCTTCATCTAGAGCTATTTGAACTGACTTCTTTGTTTTCTTTAGAGGTTCCATTATCTTTTCTTTTCCTTTTCTCTTTACCTCAGCATCACTTATTTCTTTTCTCTTCTTTTCAAATCCTCCATCTTTGATTTCCACTCCCTTGGCCTTTTGAGTAGCCTTGGGAGTATCTGTTTTTGCCTTCACCAGTGCTTCAGCAATCTCTATCTCTTCAACTGTCAGCCCTGTTTATGTTGCTGCTTTTTCAGTTTCTACTGCAGCTTCAGTTACTGCTTCTGCTTCAGTTACTGCTGCTAAGCCAATTTCTGCTGCTACTTCTGTTTCTGCTGCTTTGCTGCTTTCTGCTTTTGTACCTATTTCTGCTTCTTTTCCCATCTCCCCCTCAAACTGAGATTCATCCTCTTTGGTCTCCCCCTTTTTGAAAGAATCATGATTTGTGCTCCTTTTCTTCAGCACAAACTTTGATTTCTTCTTTTTGAGCACTAACTTCATCACCAACTTTTTGAGATTTGCAGTCTGCTCTTGTTGGCCAGTTATGACCTGTTGCATTGCCTTTATTTTGTGCCCTTGATAAATGACATCCATATTGATATTGGCTATGGTTTCCATCAATTCATCGTATGTATATCTATCCTCACCACCTTTAGGTGTGTTTACCACCCTTGGAGGATCCTTGACACGTTTAGTAGAGGTTTCCTACCTAGCAGAAGCATCCTCTAACCCCTTGGTTTCTTGGCACCTGGGACTTTTTGGATGATTGCTCACCCAAAGTTGCCATGGGGAAGGTCTTAAAGATGTTCACACTGTCCTGCCCTACACTGTGTGCAAAGTCAGTAGTGTGAGCCTCATTGCCCACATGCTCTTCCTCCTCCTTATTGAGCACCTTCTTGGGGTTGGGAGACACCCCTGTGGTTTCCCTTTGGATATTCTCTGATTGAAAATGCTCCATCAGAGGGCTTTTAGGCTTTGGGGGTGAAGATACTAGAAGGGAAGGAATCTTCTGTACCTTTTTCTTTGTGTATGTATGAGTAATGGGTGATGTTGGCTTCTTTAGAAGGGACCGAGGGATATGCTTTGTAGTGGAAGGTGTGGGTAGGTCATCAGTGGGTTGGTCTAATGTGGGCTTTGACCCTGATGCCTCACCTTGAGAGTGGGACACAACCATCATTGTAGAGAACAATGGTGTGTCTATACCAGAGAAGTCCTTACTGGGCCTCTTCATATTTGAGAACACTTTCCCCTTTGGGAGTTTTGGTACATATACCTCCTTGAAGGTAGGTAAATCCGTCAATTCCTTATTAAGTACTTCTTATACAAACCTTGGATACATATAAAAGCTTTTTGATTTGGTATCCAGGTTTGACATTAAATCGTTTAAGATCATTTGAGAGAAATTAAACTTTCTAGAGGTCTCTAAGCAGACCAAAGCATAGGCTATGGTGCTGCTGAACTCACTCCAGCCAGTTGTTTTTCTTGAAATGCAGTGTTGTAGGGTATGAACAAAGAATCTCCACTGAGGTGAAAATTTGCTCTTGAAGAACTTGAATACCTCTGTGGGACCTTCATACCCCATTCGATTTATTGCAGCAAAGAGATCTTCCGTAGGTAGAGAAGTAATACCTGCGGCATCATCTAGGCGTAGATGTGCACGGATGCAACCTTCATTAATGGTCAGAGGTTTATCACAAACCCTTGATTTGATGACCTGATTGTCATCTTCAGTGTGGATGGTAGCATTCTCCCAAAAGTGTCGCATGTGTTCCACATAGATTGTGGGATTGACAGATAATGCGTATGCGACGTGTGAGGATTTGAGAAAATCCACAATATGATGAAACCCCGCAGCTTGCTTGGGTTTCTGTAGCATTGCTAACTCGTTGTGATCATCCACAAATACGAGACCTGCCATTAGTTCTTAAGTCGATTGAGCACTAGGGTGTAATCACTGGAAAGCAAGAGTTAGGACGAGAGAAGATGAATAAGCAAAAGAAATTCAAAGAGTCGTTTTGATATATTGGTGGGCATGAAGGGTATTTATAGGGTACTGGTTTCAGTTAAGAGCAGTAGTAAATACCCTAGCAGCATTAACACAAACCCGCAGTATTAACTTACATTAGCAGTACTAACACTTACCAGCAACATTAACACAAACTAGCAGTAGTAACACATACCAGCAGTATTAACACAGGCTAGCAGTAGTAACACAAACCAGCAGTATTAACACAGGCTAGCAGTAATAACACATACCAACAGTATTAACACAGGCTAGCAGTATTAACTCTTTTGGCAGTAGAAACAAGACAAGCAGTAGTAACATTGCACTGGCAGTATAAACCGCCTAGCAGTAGCAACCATACTTAATCCTATTTGACCTGTCAACATTTGTGCGAGCTGTATTAAATGAACCATAAGTACTAACTACCTTTATTTCAAAGTAACCTGAAACACTTAAACACACATTGTTAGTAGTACCATGCACTCTGAAATTTTCAAAACTCAACTTACCTTTTGAAACTATACCTTTGTCACTTATCTTACCTCCTGTTGGATCAATAGCAACATGTCCTCCATCAAATCTTTTGAAGTATTGAAGGCAGTCCATGTTACCTGTCATGTGCCTAGAGCAACCACTATCTACATGCTAAATGCTCTTCCTCTTGAGCTATTGGTTGCTCTGCACACTAGATAAAACAGTTAGTTTCTGGAGGGAACCCAAGCCAAAGTGGTCTTGGGTTGCCCTTTCTCATCAACATATTTATAATCAGTAATTTTATATTGGATGAGATGATCAGAGTTAGGAATCTCATGGTTGGAATACTTTGTCAGAATTATAGGCTTTGTAGTATTAATACTGGTAGCAGTACTATCCTTATTAGCAGTACTAACTTGATTTGCAGTACTAACTTGGTTTGCAGTACTAACTTGATTAGAAGTACTAACTTGGTTAGTAGTTGTATTGCTATCAGCAGCATTATTTCTGTTAGCAGTATTATTTGAGGTAGCAGTACTAACAGGTTTCTTGACTTTTGGAACCCGAACCTTGACAAAGTTGTTTGCTTTCTTGTTCTGTGAGTTACTCCTTGACTTGCTTGGAGGATTTTCTTTTGATTTAGCAAACTAATTCTGAATATGAGAAATTGGTGTTGTTTTCATATTCTCAGCCATGTGGTTCCTTTTTGATTTCTTCCTATAACCAAAATTTTTTTGTGTTTGTCTTTGAAAAGTAAATCTTTGGTTAATAGGATTGAAATAACAGTGCTTGGCTAAATGATTCAATTTGCCACATATAAAAAAAGGCTTTGGTCTATTGACTTTGCTTAGATCAATTCCTTGTCTTTGAGCCCACTGATTATTTCTGTTTCTCTGATTTCCCCTTATTTTATCATGTTTATGGGGCTTGTTCTGTTGACAAGTACAGGGATTTATAACAGAAGTTTGCATGTAGTGATTTCCCTGTACCTTTTCCTTTCCCTTCCTGGAGGTCTCAGCTTTCTCACTCTTAACAGTCTCTTTCTCTGTCTTGGACATCTCCACTTTATCACTCTTGATAAATGGTTTGCCCCCCCCCCCCCCCTCTCATTTGTAAGAATGTGGTTTTCTAAGGGAATATCTTTATGGTCTTCCTTATTCTTACACTCAAAGTTCTCTTCTTCAGAATCTGTCTCAACCACTACTGGATCTATTTCAGTGGCTCCTTCAGGTAAGTCATTCTTATCCTGTCTTTCTAAGAGATCTGAGGTGGGTGGAATGTAGTTATTGTTGTATGGTGGAGGGTTGGTGTTGTAGTCTATACCTCTTCTCGGTTTGTCATGAACTTGAGTTTTGAGTAAAGAGTCCATTGCTTTAGAAGCATTGGAATATTTTTCAATATCTAATTTTGCCTTCTCAAATTCACTCTTAATTTTCTCACATTCCTCTTTGGCCTTCTCTAGTTGAATCTCTAACTGATTCTTCTCCCACTTCCAGTAGTTGGTATCATATGAATGTTGAAGTTCATTGGCCTGGTATGCCTTAATTTGTTCTTCAAACTTCTCAACGATCACAACATACTCTCTTCTATCTTTTTCCCACCTTTTAAGGCCATCACTCATACTCTGATTGTGATCCCTGTACCTTTTAACAGTTTCAAGACACACTTTAGAGCGAAGGTTAGATTTTACCTCAGTGGGGATTGCAGTACCTGAAGACTCTGTAGCCTCAGCCATCAATGCTTGATTCTGGATTATGTTTATGATGATTATTGATTTTTGAGTTCCTTACGCTCTGATACCACTTGTCAGGATCGAAATTCAAACAAGAATTTAACACACACTCAGAAACTATGTTAAAGAAGTTGCGGAAAAACACTTTAACAGTAAATCAATGGAACAATATCAGAATGAAAATCACAAGTTATATTGATTTAACTTAATGATTACAAACAAAACCTCAATCTGTTGAACAGGTTCAACAGACGTTCAATACTTCTCTATTGAAAGGACTTCTAAGAACCTTGAGGTTAATTCTCTCTAAAAACAAACGTATATCAAAAACTCTATCAATGTTTATACTAAACTATGCCTTCTATACAGTATATATACAAGACAGATTACAAGATAATTATAAAAGAAAAATTAATCTTCATGATCCAGTCCATAATTATCTTCAAATCTCCTTGACTTTCGCATTAATCAAATCATTCCATCATTATCTTCTCAGCAGCTTTAATCTTCATAAGCAGTAGTAATTACTCAGCAGTATTAACCATCTTGCAGTACTAACATGCTAGAAGTACTAACCATGTTAGCAGTATTAATCTCACCAGCAGTAGTAATATTGAACTAGCAGTATTAATTACACAAGAAGTAGTATCTGGCAGTATTAATCATCCTTAGCTCATTTCAGACCCAACACCGCACTCACAGGATTCGAAGGCCATTTCTAGTTCCCGAAGCCAATTGACACAGGCTACTGGGTTTGCAGCCCCCGTGAACTTCTTGGGATTGCACCCAAGAAATGCCTTGAAGGAACAAGTCTTTTCCCTTGGCACAACATTGTTGGCTACCAACTCGATAGTCTGAACTCCATTCCCGGTTCCCCTGGAACCCGCAACCACTACATTTTCCTCCACTGCCTCGTTCCTATGGTGACTAGCATCCCTGTCCTCTAAAAGCTTCAAAAAGAATTCATGTTGCTTGGTCATAGCCTCGCTCATGGCCCGCATTACATTATCCATAATCCTTGTTTCGGGAGTGTTTTCCATTAGCACGGGGTTTGGGTCTGCCAAATTCCTCCTTGGAATGTGCTCCGGCCCTCCGCCTAACATATTCATTTGGGGTTGCATCTCTCTCGTAGCCACGTTTTCCGGTTGATCGGCCGTCGATGCGGAGGCATCGTTTCCATCCGGCGGAGTCCTTGCTCTGTTTCGCGTGTTAACCATTTAGTCTGTCACACTATGCACACAAGAATCATAGTGAGAAACTAACATTAAAGATTTTCTAAGAACGTATTAATACAATTATTGATCATCATAATCACAGTGAATTAGGCATGCTTACGTAGTGATATACTCATAATAGCAGTAGCTAATTGAAACTATGAACATACTACACATAAGGATTCTCAATACCATTCTCACAATTTTCAACAGTGTAGATTCCTTCAACTATACAACTTCCCTTTTACTTAAGACCTACCCCATCTCACAGTTTATAACTTAACAATCTCTGCTTAAGTCTAGATATCTTAGTCATACCTAGTTCACTTAAACTACTGCTCTGATACCAACTTGTAACACCCTAAATTCTGATAACCAGGATAATTAAAAATTTTGCAATATGACGTCTATAATACTTACACTTCCATTTTACCTGCAAACCAACAACTAAAACCCAAGAGTTCGGGGTAGTTTGTAACAATTATAGTAGAAATGAAAAATAAGACATATATTACAACAACCTAACCAATCTAGATCATAAGACACAACTAGATTAATATGGGTGTTGCTATGTCTTCAAAACGCTCTTGTCAAAGTTAATCCCAAAAAACCTGGTCCACCAACATCCTAAGCTTGAACCGGAAGTCAAGGTGCTCTTTGCACACCACTAGAGGAACCAGAAGATAAACACAACATCAAGTGTTAGGCTAGGAAGCCTAGTGAGTTTTCAAACAATTAACATAATTAAATTAGGCAAAGAGTAGTAGGAAACTCCCATAATACCGCACCACGTGGATCATCCGAGTATAGTCTAACAAAGGGTAATGACACAACCTGTACACATTATAACACGAAACACAACAAGTCCACAAACGTGGGAGTTTACACCTCAGGCTCACACTTTAGTGCACACCGTTACCAGCGTCACCTCAAATGTATAAACTAACTTTAGTGCCCACTCCGTCGAGTTGCACCTCAAGGATAGCCGAGCCTTAGTGCCTATCCCTTGATTTAGAAGGTTTCACCTCAAGGATAACGGTCCTTTAGTGTCCACCCACAAATCATACATCATGATTCCAACATCACCCAAACTCCCGTGCACGAGAGTTGGGTCCCAACAAGATAATTAACACATATGACACTATTTTACTATTCTCACAAAGACATCATAGTATACTTACTAATCATAATATCATCGTCATTAATCACTTATAATAACAATTTTCACAAACCATTTTACGATAATATGCATTCTTATCAGCAGTTAGGTTAAAGTCACCCAATCAACATTTATGAGCATTTAGTATATTAAATCAAGCATTAACATGTAGGAATAAGTAGAAAACTCACCTTTAGGGTTTGTGGAGTAAAAACCCTAAAATGAAGAAACCCTAGGTGGTAAGTGAGATTCCTTGAAGCTTTAATGTCAAAATAGTTGCAATAAGTTGAGATGCTTGAGGTGGTTGAAGGTTAATCAATGATGAGAGTGAGTGTGGGTTAAGAATTTAATGGTGTGGAATAAGAAGTAGGAAAAATCGCAGGTCTAGAGAGAAAGATAGAAGTCTTGGTGTTAAATGAGAAAAATGGTGTTTTAAAGAGAATTTCGGCCAAAAAGGTGAACAGTGCCCCGCTCGCGATCGTGCCTTCCGCGATTGTGCCATGGCACTCTCGCGCAGAATGTACCGTAAGTCCATCCCATCTCTCGCGATTGTGCCCTTCGCGAGAATGACATTGGCACTCTCGCGGGCACTCTCGTGCCAACTCCAAATCCTAGAAAAATCTGATTTTCAACCAATGGTTAGCAACTAAACGATGTCAAGGTTCGATATAATAGTTCCACAGATAAAAAGAACACATTAAGGATCACTAATAGGGTCTTCAAGGCTGAACATCAACACATTTAATAGAAACAACATAAACGGAATTTATAGAGGGCTAAATCTTGAACTCTAAATTTCGGGGTGTTACAAACTCATTCTTTTACTGTTCAGATATGATGATTGACCAAAATCTAGAAATGGGTTATGAAAGAATTTATTTTTTTATAATTTTGTCAAGCCTATATGAATTTCTCTAGATGACATATCTACTGTAAGATTCAAATTATGATATTACAATGTTATGGAGTTATCTTGCTCGAACCCTTGGTGAGCAAATTTATGTTGGCATTGAGATGTATTGATTGGGTATGTTGTTGTGGAATTCCGGTAAACTTGGGAAAAGAACGGTTAACCCAAATGTGCATGGATATCGTTTCCTGCACCAAGTGGGTATGGGGAGTCTGCTTGGGCCCCGGAGGCGAAAGGGGAGTCTGCTTGGGCCCCGATCGTGGTTACCGTGATTGAGATGTGGTCGGAGGCGAAAGGGGAGTCTGCTTGGGCCCCGATCATGGTTAGCGTGATTGAGAGGTGGTAACCTACTCAAGCCTCTCCCGAGTTGCTCTATATTGTTGATAATTAATTGCCATATGTTCGCAATTTATATTTCTGAATACTTTAATTTGTTTTTGTTTTGTCATTCGAGAATTCACTAGACCTTGTGGTCTAACCCTCGCGTGTTTTCCCCATTTAAAAACCCATTTCAGGAAGGAACGTTAGTGGCGCATCTGGTAAAGGAAAGGAAAAAGTGTGAAGACTTAGAAGTTAGCTCGTTTAGAGTTAGTTCCTAATTTAGACGTGTTTCTTGTAGAGATTCTCGGTTGTAGTTTGAGACTTCCATTGTTTTAATCAAAATATTAATTACAAAGTGTTTGTATTGGGAACCACTTTGGGAATTTCATCATCTATGTTTTTATTTAATTCTTGGTTGTTACATTTGGTATCAGAGCCATAGTTTAAGAGATTTAGGTGACCGGAGGGGCCTAAACTTAAACTGTGAACTTAGGAACACAGCCGAGATATAGGATGCCTTTAGGATTTCACTCTAAGCGTACTGGTAATAAGGTAGCAAGGACGATCATGTAAGGTAAATTTGGGATTACACCTGGCCAGTGTAATTGTAAATTTACAGGTGCATGTAAGTGCTTAAATGGCCTTATCACGCGAAGTTTTAATTGAATGTTTGTTTTGTGGTAGTATCAGTTTTCATCATGTAGTGACGATCGTTGAATGTGGTGTTACGGAGTAAGTCCTAATCTTGCAAGTCATAGGCAAAGGTTTGATGTGTTGAGTGAGAATGTTTTGGGGTAATTGTTGATGCCTTTGAGAAGGATTTGTAGCCGACATGTCAGTTAACCAGCTAAAGGTAGCAATTTTAGGGTCTTATAGAGGAGCATAATGTGTATTTTCATGCTTTTAATTTCTGGCGAGAGTCTAACCCTGAGGTTGGATGTACCTATCAGTAAGTGTAGAAGGAGAGGTGTGTTTGGGTCTTGAATGCCTCAATTCAAGATTGGAGGAAAGCAATAAGTCATTGACTCGTCAATTAAGCAGTGGGGTGGCATGAAAGTGGGAGAAAAGTATCAGTGATAATATGAAGTATGGAGTAGGAATATAATGAAGGGCAAGTGATCGTTGTTAACCTTTACAACTCAAGTGTTGGATCAGGGTATTTTTCTTTAAGTCACGAAATGATTTTATATTATTAGTGTGTGATTAGTTGTATTTGGTCAGTCACGTGAAGAGAGACCGATGTTGGTGAGTTTCCTCATTGAGTGATTTAAGTGAAGTAGATATTTGACACTTGGTGTTTAGCATTTTTATGCCAAGTCAGAAGTGTAAGAAATTGAATATGATATTGGGTTTGTTGTTATGATTAGTAATGGTTTTGTGTTCATAGAAATTAAGTTGCGGTAAGACCTTATTGGAACTTTATGTTGATGTATTATTTGATGTCACAAAAGTTTCGTGTTTTGAACGTCATGAGGATTTTGTGGTATCTGTACAATAAAAAAAACGACATTGTAGGTCAAGGTAGTCGTGGAAGCCCTTAACTTGTCATCAAGTTTTGCGGTTATGTTAAGCGATGGCATTAGATAGAAACTACAAGGTGTGTTATGATATGCGTTTTGTTTGGGAGGCTCTTGATGGGAAGTTAAGATTTAAAAGTGAAATCGATTAAGGTATCGGGATTTATAGACAATATTATGCTTATGTTGGAATAAGTGGTTAAGATGAAAGTAGCAGATTGTCGGGTGATTGATTTAAGCTTATCGAATGTTAGCAAGTCTTATATTGGAAGTGTATACTTTATGTTTTTTTAAGACTTAGCAAAAGTGTAGAATATGGTGTTTGTTGTAAAAAGGCATTGGGTTGTTACAAAAATGTTGTTTGTTTTTGGGGATTTTGGGCTGCTTTTGTAACTTATAGGGTTTCTTCGGTTCTTTATTCATGCTTACAATGTTCTTGTTCTGTTATTTTTGTCTTCTTAAGGGTTTTGGCTGGTGATCTTGTTTTCTTAACCGGGGTGTCTCTGAGGTTCAGGTATAATCGGGTTTATCTTTGAAGGATTAGTATGTGGTCTTTTGAGCTTGGTTTTCTAATGCATGAATGTTATATATGACTAGATGGGTTCTCTTTCGACTTTTACTAAAAATTTCTGCTAGTTTAGCTTTACGTTACTGCTTGACCGTTTTTCAGTTTTGGTGCTGCAATTTATAGTTTATTTGTGTTGTTGTGATTGATTATATAAAATTACCAAGTAGTTAATTGGTTTATTTCGCTGCTATTTGTTGATCTTTGAAGGGGTTTCCTAATCTACGGATTAAACTTTGTTTATGTCATCATTTCTTAAGGGTTTGGTGGTACAAAGGTACCGGGTACTATTTGCCATCATTTTTTTTTTTGTTTAACTTCTATAAAGGGGGTTTTCAGTTTTTGGTTTTTGTTAACAGGAATTTGATGGATTAGGAGCACATTTATGTTTATGTTCATGTTTTTAATTTTATGGAAGTACCAATACAGTTTCTATTCATCTTGTCGTTGCCTCTCGATTTCAGATTTTTTTAACTTATAGTCTATGTTGTTTCATAATTGTTCGAGGAAATTGATGGATTAGAAGTATAATTACATTTATGTTTGGTTTATAAGAACATCAAGTATTGTTGGTTCATATTGTGTTATTTGCTGATTTTCAAAAGGGTATGTGGATTTTGGGTTTTGAACATGCGGATCTTTATCATTTTTGCAGGAATTGGGTGTACTAGAATTACATTTACATTTATGTTCTTGGTTCTACAAAATAACCAGACATTTTCATATATTTTTCTGTTATTTGCTGCTTTTATCAAAGGGTGTAAGATATGGCTTATCTAGTGTGGCTTTAGCAACTTGCCGGAATTCAGGTGATTATATCCTAGTGGAGGTTTATTATTTTTTTTATATTTGGTTTTGGGGTTGAGGGACCAAATTAGTTTGGTCATGCCTTCTTAATTTAAGTTTAAAATTTATGACTACCACTGACTCACTTGGTTTGGGATAAGAATTTCATATAAAGCAATATATATATATATATATATGTGTGTGTGTGTGTGTGCGCGCGCGCGCGTGTGTGTGCGTGTGTTTTTCATTTTCTGGACGGATGACTTCAAAGCGAAAGAAAGAATGAAAGGATCTTTTATCGGATTGTATTTTCTTCATAAGCATCAAGATTCGCTTTCAGTTTGATAATTCGTTTTCGGTTAAGAATTATATCTTCGTATATCGAACCAAGGTGAATTTTATATTGGGACTGCTTGCTGAAAATGGGTAAGTAGTAATTATTGTGGTGAAGGTTGTCTCAAATAATCGGTTCATTAATTTTATCGGGTTAATTATATTTTCGGTTAAAGGTTCTGGTGATTATAGATTTGTAAGAATTTAAATTTACCACTGGATTTATTTACTCTATTGTTGCAGATTAGTAAAGATTTTGGATTTTTAGTAAGTAAATTACTTATTATTGCGGTTAGAAAGATTCTTATTGTCGTTGCATTTGAGATGATTCTGGGAAAACTGTTTTAGTCGATTCTTTTCGAATCACATTTTGGATGGTTTCCTATATTTGTGGTTTTAAGTTCAATTTTTGGAAATCGGGTCGTTACATATGCAAATGTTCAAAGGAATATGTGAGAACGATATTTCGGTCAATTTGGATATAGTGCAGATAAATTGGTTATCATCACAGTATTAGTAATTGATATTGTGTTAATATGTCGAGGTGTTATAAGTGTCGGAAACAAGCCATATTTATGTACGTTATTAACAAATAGTGTCGTTTAATAAAGGAACTCTTATCAGCAATCTGGGAGGTGAACCAGAGAATGACTTTGTGTTAAGATGGCAAGTGAGTGGTTGTTCTTAGATGCGAATTCATATTATTGAAGTGTTGACTTAGATAAAGTTCTTTCCTTTGAGAGTGGAAATTTGTGTGTGAAACCCTAAACTTCAACACATTTTAAAACCGTGAGTCCGGGTGTGTGGACCAAGCGGACAATTTCTGGTAAGGAAATGCTTGGCGAAAGTGATCATGGTTGTGCCATTACAAGATATTCGGGTGGACGAGCGTTTGAGCTATGTGGAAGAGCCTGAAGCAATTACCGACCGTAAAACAAAGAAATTGAGGAGCAAGGAATTTGCCTAGTAAAAGTTTAGTGACGATACCATAAGGTTCAAGACGCCACTTGGAAAGTTGAGCCAGAAATACGAAACAAGTACCCTCACCTGTTCGAGAACGAGATTCCGGGGACGGAATCTTTTTAAGGAGGGGAGATTTGTAACGACCGACTTTTCTCGGTAAGTTTGGTTAATTCTATGTTTGGGTTTTAGTGGGAAATTGGAAACTTGAAGGGTTTAGAGTGTAAATTTCAGTAATATATAAAGGGGCTAAAATCCCTAATTTGTGGTTTCCATTTTTTTTGTGCGGCGATTTATTCCAGAGAAACAAAGAGGATGATTTTGAAGGCTTTCGGATAATATTGGAAAGGCTCAACTTATAAGGTAATCTCTTATATTCTTTTGGTAATAAAACTTGGAGAATGGGATTGATTATGGGAATTTGGGATAGGTTTGGAGCTATGTTTTTAATTTGTGTATGATTCCAATCTCATAAGGGAAGTCTTCGATTAGGATTTTATTTTTGGAATACAGATCTTGTTTCAAGGTGATGATAAACTCTAACCCCAATATAGAAATAGTTAGGGGGGTATCGATAGCTTTGGGGAAAGATCAATCGTTGTGTAATCGTGAGCTGCTAATCGAGCCGTGCGAAAAATCCCAAATCTCCCTACCCGGGTCTCATCGCCAACCGGACCTCGCTTTGAACCGGGGTTCAGACCAACCGAGTCTCACCTCAGCCCAGGGTTCGATTTAACCGGACCTCAAGCGATCCTACGCGCCGGGTTTCACCATGAAGCGGGTGACCCTCCCTGGCCTGCGTACCTTGAAGATTCAAATAGCGATCAGCGCTTGGAGCCGGGTTCGACTAAGTCGCTCGGTCCAGCGGGTTTGGGCTTCGGCCGAGTTTCGTTCTTTGGGGAAAAATCTAACCATTAAGAATTTTATAACCTTTAGTTGATGCGGTTTGTTTGATTCTTCATTGTAGGAGCATTCTGTATTCAGACCTTTGTGTGATTTGTTCCTGCAACCAGGTGAGTTCTCGTTAAACTCATTCTTTTACTGTTCAAATATGATGATTGACCAAAATCTAGAAATGGGTTATGAAAGAATTTATTTTTTTATAATTTTGTCAAGCCTATATGAATTTCTCTAGATGGCATATCTACTGTAAGATTCAAATTGTGATATTACAATGTTATGGAGTTATCTTGCTCGAACCCTTGGTGAGTAAATTTATGTTGGCATTGAGATGTACTGATTGGGTATGTTGTTGTGGAATTCCAGTAAACTTGGGAAAAGAACGGTTAACCCAAATGTGCATGGAATTCGTTTCCTGCACCAAGTGGGTATGGGGAGTCTGCTTGGGCCCCGATCGTGGTTACCGTGATTGAGATGTGGTCGGAGGCGAAAGGGGAGTCTGCTTGGGCCCCGATCGTAGTGACCGTAATTGAGATGTGGTTGGAGGCGAAAGGGGAGTCTGTTTGGGCCCCGATCGTGGTTAGCGTGATTGAGAGGTGGTAACCTACTCGAGCCTCTCCCGAGTTGCTCTATATTGTTGATAATTAATTGCCATATGTTCGCAATTTATATATCTGAATACTTTAATTTGTTTTTTTTTTGTCATTCGAGAATTCACTAGACCTTGTGGTCTAACCCTCGCGTGTTTTCCCCATTTAAAAACCCATTTCAGGAAGGAACGTTAGCGGCGCGTCCGGTAAAGGAAAGGAAAAAGTGTGAAGACTTAGAAGTTAGCTCGTTTAGAGTTAGTTCCTAATTTAGACGCGTTTCTTGTAGAGATTCTCGGCTGTAGTTTGAGACTTCCGTTGTTTTAATCAAAATATTAATTAGAAAGTGTTTGTATTGGGACCCACTTTGGGAATTTCATCATCTATGTTTTTATTTAAATTCTTGGTTGTTACATTCATGATGAATAATACAGTATTCAGGATGAATTACACAACATTCATGATGAATAATACACGAATTCATAAATCGTGAATTATTCACCCTGAATGTTGTATTATTCATCCTGAATGATACATTATTCATGATGAATAATACATGAATGACCCATAAAAATGTGGAGACGTGACGCACTCTCTTTTGTTCTCCGGTTCACAATAGAATTACTCGATAGCTTATCGATTTGTCTTGATGGGTGTTGGGTTACGGTGCTGAAGAAACGCAATGCCTTACGACGTTGAAGAAAGTGTTGAATAAGGTGATATTGAGTTACATACTTACGGTGTCGAGGTGTTGTACAGACTTAAACGTACATAAATATTCATAATTAATATAACACATATTCAACATTTCACGTAAAAAAAACGGTTAAAACAACAAAAAAAAACTATATCGAGATGGATTTCATATCGAAAAACACGAAATTCTCGTTTTTTTGATGTAATTTGTTTGATTAAAATATTAGTAATTTTTAAAATAATATATTTTAAACTTTAATTGCCTAAAAGTTTTTAATTAAAAAAGAAAATAAAAAGCCAAATATGCTAGGCGTGAGTTTAAATTATCTTCCATTTTTACCCCTAAACATCTTGAAATTAAAAACTCTATTTAATACGAGTTGTTGGATCAATAGAGATGGAGTGAATGAGATTTGTCTTCATTTGAACTTTCCTATATATCTATACTATATTATAAAGATGGCATAAAAAACTCTTAATTACAACTCACTAAGCTTTATGTACTATCATTTAAAGCTATCTACTTAAAATCTCTTAAAAATAACTACTAAAGCCTAATGTACTACCTGTAAAGTTTTTAACCCTAATTAATATATTTCATCCTTATCCTCCAAAATTCTTATCTCTAATTCCCAAACCCTAAAATTATGAAATTTGAATTCTGATAAAATAATCAAAACAGAATAAACATCTCAATTTAAATATAAAAAATTTAAAATATATAAGATAATTAATGAATTTTAACAAACTACTTAATTTTTTTTATATAAAAAACATTATATTGTTAAGCCTAAATTAAACAAATTTATATATAAAAAACCATCATCACTCAATAAAAACCATCCAAAATCGTACTGTAAATCAATAAAAAAAACAAAAAATAAAAATAAACATTAAAATCGTGATATATTAAGCATTATGTACTATTCTTAATGCTAATCTACTTAAAATCTCTTAAAAACAATTAATGAAGCAATATGTACTACTTTTAAATGCTTTTAACCCTAATTAATAAATTTCATCCTTATCCCCCAAAATCATTATCTCTAATTCCCAAATCCTAAAATTATGATTTGAATTCTGATAAACATAATCAAAACAGGATAAACATCTCAATTTAAATATAAAAAATTTAAAATATATAAGATAATTAATGAATTTTAACAAACTACTTAATTTTTTTTATATAAAAAACATTATATTGTTAAGCCTAAATTAAACAAATTTATATATAAAAAAACCATTATCACTCAATAAAAATCATCCAAAATCGTACTGTAAATCAATAAAAAACAAAAAATAAAAATAAACATTAAAATCATGATATATCTCGCTGCATTGCGCGAGTACGCTTCTAGTATATATATGAATCTTGGATTTCTTAAACCATATTTTAGAAAAAAAAAATTATATTAATTTATAATTTTAAATAACCATTACATATAATATTAATAAAAGAATTGATTGACCTCATCTATTTTAGTTAATTAATAAATTTCAAAAAAAATATTTTATAATTAAATTAAATATTTTATTTAAATCATTTTATTATTTATGAAATAAAATAAATATAACTTTAATTTTTGTAGAACTTACATAAGCATTTTTAGAATTGTTATATTTTTTTATAACTAAACATTTTGAATTATAATTAAAAAAAATAATAACATAAAAATAATTTATATGATTAATAATAATTTTCAATAATTAATAATAATTATTAACGTAATATTTATTAATATTAGTAGTAATTGATTTTTTATCAATAAGTAATAATTATTTATAACTAATATCAGTGTTCGTGTAAGATGCATCTCTGTCATTGCGCTAAGGTTTATAGCGTTTGTATAAGATGTGGCTCACACTATGACGCCTTGAGGCATGTCATGGCACGTTGTGACGCGCGTTTTTCTACGACGTGACTTTTTTCCAAATTTTTTATTTTTTTTAAATATAATTTTTTTTAAACTTTTAATTTAGATTTTTTTTTATTTCCTTTTACGAACTTAGTTAATCACATCGCTCACAGTTTTTTGAATTAACACATGTCTAAGGACTTATGATTAAAACGAAGTAAAATCCTTCAAGTTCTATTTTGAATATCCGATCACAAACTATTTATATAATATTTGTTAATGTATATGAATGTAAATTTTTTAATATCATTATATTATCGAATAATAAATATAAAACATATATGTATGGGCAAATGATCGTGTGAGAAGTTGAGGTTAACGTGAGAAGCGTGAGAAGTCGATCTGAATCGTCGATCACTATTAATCAAATGTCTCCCATGAATTGTGGCTTAGAAATGAATTGATCTGGTGCATCTCGGTACATCTTATTTCGGTGCATCTCATCCTAATGTGCATTCATTTCTCATCCAACGGTCGATAACCACTTATCGCGTTTCTCACGTTAACCTCAACTTCTCACCGGAATCCAATCCTATATGTGTGTGTGTGTATATATATATTATATAATTATATATATGACATAAATTTACCGTCTTATGTCACGCCATAAGAAAACATCACGTCCTTGCCGTGCATGTAAGGCTTGAGCTCGGCGTCACGACACGTTTCATGCCATTTTGAACCTTGACTAATATTAATAAATAACTATCAAGATTAATCAGGGTTATAATTGGAAAAATGCTATAAAAAACACTTAAACAATATTCCAAGTAGCATTTCAGTAAACTATACTGCTTACCCATCTAAACGTGGTTTTTGAAATAAACTCAAAAAATAAGTTAACTTATGTTTATCAAACATAGCCTTAACGTTTTAACAAGCTTGTTATTTCATATAAATATTTTTATAGAGCATTTTTTAGAAATGTTATAAAAACACCTCTTTTTATAGGATATTTGTGTTTATATTACACTTTTTCAAATGGTGCTTTATAAAACAGCTAATAGAACTCTTTATTTTAAAAATAATAATAATCTAAAAACGTGTTCCTGTAAGCTTATTGTGACACTAAACTCTTATAAAATTGTCTATTACAAGTTATAACATTTATACATAAATCCACTTTTATTGTAGTGCAAATAATCCTTGGAGATAGAATGAATGTTCCAACATATATAGATGAGAAAATGGTTCAATTTTTTTCTAAACCGACGTGGGATTCCAACAATGTGAAACATGAAAATTAACATGCTTAGGAAAAACTTATGTACTTACTTGTAACCGGCTATGCTAGGGATTTTCCTAATTGTTCTACAGGTCCCTGAAATTAATTGAGGTATGTTTAAGTGGACTCGAACATTCACGGTTAAAAAAACCACATTATGAACTAATTAAACTCATTGGTTTCACCTTAATAATAAACGAAATATTAATATTGTTAAACGATTTTATGATGTGTTAGAAATAGGAAAATATCCAGAAAAACCTAATGAATTTTTTTTAATTCTGAATGATTAAGTCTCTAAACTTTTTTTTTTTTTTGAATAAATAAAGGTAAAGTCTAGAAAAAGAAACCTTCTCATGTTGAATGATTAAGTCTCTGAATTATTTTTTGGATGAAAAAACCATTGAACTTTCTCATTTTGAATGATTAAATCTCTAACTTTTCTTTTTGAATATATAGGTTTAAAAGAAGAAAAAAACTTAAAATCAGTTTTACCTTACTCAAACTCTACCCCAATTTCAACCCTTTGCACATAGCAGCATCACCACTCCTTGTCGCCCCCATCGTTGTCCGACAATGAGGCGAGGAGGGTTTTGAAAGACGTAGGGTTTCAGAACAGTAAAATTGATTTAGATTTTTTTTACTTTAAAATCTTTCGATCCGAGTTTCATGTAACTTTTTTGGGTCAAAATGATGTATATAACCAATTTTTAAAAGTTCAATGGTTTATTTATTTAAAAGAAATGTTCATGGACTTGATCATTCAGAATGAAAAAGTTCAATGGTTTTTTTATTCAAAAAAATAGTTCATCGTTAGGTTTTTCTGAATTTTTCCCAATATATTGAAGTTTCTCATTTTTAATGTTGAACATTTTCTTTTAAATAAATAAACTATCGAACTTTCAGAAATTGACTACTTACCATTCCCTAGCCTTATGCATTCAAATCCCTTGCACCCAACGTCATTGCTTTCCCTCGCCGCCTCATTGTCGCCCGTGCTCGATCACAACTATCCAATCGCAGGAGTTGGCCCCGCCATCAATCTCTTTATAGTTTACGTGTTTTCCGATTCTTCCTCTTTTTTAATCTGTCTATACGTCCTCCACTAAATTGTTGGAAAAATCAAATAAAAAAGAGGAAGATTGATGAGGGGGGACAACGACAACAATGGAGGGTGGCAAGGGGGAGCAATTCCATTGGCACGAGATGTTTGAATGTTGTTGGGTTCATAAATGGTAAAATCGATTTAATTTTCTTCTTACTTTAAAACCTTCTAGCCAGTTATAGATAGCTTTTTTGGATAAAAATGATGTATGTTACCAATTTCTAAACTTTTAATTGTTTATTTTTCTAAAAAATAAATATAGGACTTAATCACTCAACATGGAAACTTCTGTACTTAATTTAAAATTTTCAAAGATTTATTGGAAGAAGGCATGGGTTATTTTAGCAGGACTAAGAAATTGGGCTGTCATTAAAACAGCAAATATTGGACAAATAATTGTTGGGATGATGATTATCATTCTCATGGGCTTAGCCCAATAAGTGAATCTTGGCCCAATAAACTTTAATTTAGATATTAATTCATAATCATTTAGTTTATCTATATATACTTTTATTATTAACTGATATTTGAAATTCAAATTAATTTTAATGAACGTCTGTTATTTCTTTAAGATATCAAAGGTCATGTTTCGATTACAAATTCATTTAACTAAATTACAGAAAGTTTAGTAAAATAAATTTTCGGCAATAATTTGAATTAATTTATAATTTCACCAAAAATAATTCAAAAGAGTATTAAATTTATGAGTTTGACGTTATTTCGGGAATTTGTATTAATCGTAAAGGACCTTGATTTTGTGAATGATATTGTCATGGTATTTTATGTCGCTTTGGAAATTATATGATATTAGTTTTTGTATAATTTCGTTATAAAAATAATTAAGTAATTGTCGAATGTAACCCATATTAAGAACTTGAGTTCAAAACTTGGTTCGAATGTGTTTAATTATTAACGTTTGGGTGAATATCAATCACGGGAAAATGAACTAATCGATTCGGTATGCATTAGAACTATTGTTATTAAAAGAATATTTATATTTCATCGGTTATTAAGAGGTTATAGGAAATCAATAGACTTTATGAAAAATGATATAAAAGAAGAGAATCTCATCTAAGTATCATATGTGTTATTTTCGAATTGCATATAATTAAACATTTCTATTGTGAATACATGATTTGTTCATGTTTTGATAACGCTATTAATAATTATGCATGCAATATGTGATTTTATTTTGAGAATGCAATGAGCGTGATATTTAATTGTACATCATATAATGAGTGTCGTGTTGTTGAGTCGTCTAATGAAAGTAGGTTCTCAAGAGACTGTGATAGTTCGCATGAGAGTTTTCGGAAAGAGAAAGACTCAAAGACTATGGTGCTGTTTACCAAATTTTCCATTAAGTCCTGTATGGATAAATGTGTCTGTCTGGATAAATTGATGTTGTTGTTTAATTTTTCATCTGAATTAACAGTCTAAATAACAGAAATGACCAATTTACCCCTGAATATGAATTTTAAGTTGTTTTATAAATTGTTGTTTATTTTTTAAGCCATATATTCATAAATTCATTGATATAATCCAAAAATCAAACAAAAATTCATTAATTACTTAAACTTCCAAGTTCAGACACAATGTAGCCAAGTTCAAACAAAAAGTAGCAAGTATGAAACAAGTATGAAATCGACATTGTATAAATTGTAACATCCCATACTTACTTACAACAAGATAGCAACTTAAAATTTAAATAATATAGCCAAACGGTTCAAATCTACATCTAAAATACAAAGTTTGCGGAAAGACAACTTAGTACACAACTGAGAATACACCGCCTCAAAAGAATCTACAATGAAGGTCCTCTACATCAGCTCCAGCTCGCAACAACTCTTAAAACTCAACCGCTCCTTCTTATGCCACTATTTACCTGAAAAAGGTTTTAGATTTGAAAAGAGCGAGGGTTAGACCGTAAGGTCTAGTGAGTCCCCTCTTATACAATATTTAACTCATCAAACAAACAATCACAAATTTATCACAAAATAACCATCTTCAGCTTCAAGGAAAAACCTTTATCTTTCAGTAAACTTCTCCGCTCACACTACCGCCACCCTAAGGTGACGGGGTGTCTGTGACTCACACTGCCTTAGATGGGACACCCCCCCCCCCCCCATATAGCATAAACGGGACACACCCCCCGGTATGAGCACAGGCGGGCCATACCCTCCGACTTTGAGCTTTCTCACTTAGGTTCATGTATGCATACATTTCCACTTGGACAATAATAATAACAAAAAATATCATCTTTAGCATTTAAATAAATCTCGCATGTAAGTGCTAAAGCAACATAATATCAAAGCTTGCATATAACTTCCATAAAACCCATGCCATCATGTAAAATCAAAGTTTAGAATAAACTTCCGCATGCCATCGCAAATAAATCAAAGTTTAAGATAATTTAACTTTACTTGCTTTTGCTATCAAAAGGTTTAGTTAGAAAAACTCACCTGATCCTTGCTAAGCTTCCCTTCTATCTTCTTAATATTGGCCCTATAATCACGATAGGATAAAACATACTTAAAATTCAACACTCACAGCTCTAAACTGGTATGGACTGAACTGCACTACCCGACCTGACCGAGACCTGCCCGACCGATGCTCGACTACGACCTCGCCTCGCCCCAAGCTGACCCGAGCGGCGCACGAGTCGCGCCCCACGCGGCGCTCAAGCCGCGCTCCGAGCGGCGCCCTTGCCGCGTCCCGAGCGGCGTCCATGACCGGAGTCTAGCCAACGACCGGTACCGCCTCGACCGGTACTCCAGGCAGCGACCGGTGCCGTCTCGACCGGACCTCACACATCGACCGGGACTTTTGGTCGACCGATACTCACATCGATCGGGACTTTTGGTCGACCGATACTCACATCGACCGGGACTTTTGGTCGACTGATACTCACATCGACCGGGGGCGATTCTGGGTTCTCGAACCCACCCCCTTTCATCGATTTCAATCCCACCGAATACAATCACAACTTCTAATCCCAACATAATAATCATTACCTTAACTCGATTACAACCACAACTATAGAAATGAAAGAAGATGAGAAGATTTAAGGACACTACAGGTTCATAAACATCTGATTCCCAAACTCACATACAGACCCGAACCAAACTTAAAATCAGAAGATAAAACCAAGAAAGGAGAATCAGATTTGAACATTACCTTTGAAAATGGAAATCAAACGCACACCCTCGAGTTCTTTTATCCTCTTCTTTTCTCCATCGACTCTATTCTTCTCCTTCTTCTCTGTTTCTTTCAGCCGCCAACACCAACAAAGGCCCAAAACCCTATGCTAAAATCTCATATACAAGACTTTTACACTTAACCCCTTCAAGAATTAAAATTTTCTCTATTTCCACCCAACTTAAAGTTTATTAACTTTGGACCGGTTATTACATAAATCATGGTTACAAAAATCTACATTGCAGAAATGTCGAGCAACTATGGAGAAGAAACAAGTATGGAACAAAAATCGACTGAAAAAACAAGTAAGGAACAACAATCAACTGAAGAAAACAAGTAAGGAACAACAATCGACTTAAGAAAACAAGTATGGAACAACAATCGAGTATGGAGAAGAAACAAGTATCGAACAATCAGTAAAATCATTACCTTTGGAGAAATCGACCAAAGGAAATTATTGTCTAGGATTGAAATCGAACCAGTAGTGAATTGAAATAGTGTAATCGAACCAGCAATGAACTCGAAGCAGTAAAATCGAACGAGCGGTGAAGGTGAAATTGAAATCGAACAAGCAGTGAAGGTGAAATCGAGCAACTAGGTTTTTATTGCATGATTATTGAGTAAGAGGGTAGACATGTCTTTATTTTTAAAGGGTAGAAATGTCAAAGATGTGTCTTAATGGGCACAACACATCTTTTCCCCACTTAGTGAATAAGCCGGAAATGTCTACACGAATAAGCCGGTTTTGTCATTAAGCCTCAAGTAAACACTCCAAACGTCTGCACGAATAAGTCGGTTTTGTCATTAAGCTCATTAAGCCCTAAGTAAACACCCCCTATTATGTCTTGCCATACATTTGCATTGAAAGAATAGACAAGTGGGTGTGCGAAAAATTAGGATTAATCTTAGGCTCGGTAATTGGTACTGAAAAGGTTCTTTAGGCTAGTTCTAGATCAGTCCCTGGTTCAACCCGATTTTAAAAACTATAATAAATTTTACACATAGGTGTTGTACAAGTTTATATATATATATATATATATATATATATATATATATTAAATTAAGTGATTTTCATTTTAAATATTACTAGAAGGGTACTCACGCAATGCAGCGAGATAAATCACGATTTTAATGTTTCATTTTATTTATTTATTTATTTTATCGATTTACAGTATGATTTTGATGGTTTTGAGAGAGTGATAATGATTTTTTTTTTATAAATTTGTTTAATTTAGGCTTAATAATATAATATTTTTTATATATAAAAAAATTTAAGTATTTTGTTAGAATTCAATGATTATCTTATATATTTAAATTAAGATATTTATTCTATTTTGATTATGTTTATCAGTTAGTTATGAATTCAAACATATAGTTTATAAATTTGTACTCATGCATCATGACTTGTAATCTTGCATTTTAAGTAATATGTATTAATAAATAGTACTTAATGCATAAAAACTTGTTTTAAGAGTTTTTTTCGATGGTTTAATAATATAATGTTTTTATAAAATAAACATTATATATTCTGTTAGATTTTCTTAATTATATTTTAGAACTTTATATTTAAAATTTGATTTTTATAATATATTTAGTTATGCGGGGAATGATTTTAGGGAGTTGAAGTGGTTTAATATATTGAAAGTTAATAAATAACATTAAATGTAATATATAAAGTTTTAATGGTTGTTTTTAAGAGATTTTAAGTAATTAACATTAAATAGCGGTATATTAAGTTTTAACAATTGTTTTTAAGAGTTTTTTTTATAAATGTTTTATAATATAGTATAGATATAGATATTTACTTGAAAAAATGTTGAGAAACTTAAAAGAATATATGAAAAACTTATATTATAATTTGTAAAAATTTGAAACATCTTGAAGTTTCAGTCTTATAGTGTAACACCCATAAATTCTTAAGTTAAGTATTTTGTCTCCCTTAATGCATTAATTGTACTTATGTGAGAATATGTGTCCTTGTGTACGGTTTATGATCATTATTATGTTAAAATGTCATATATTGATTTACCATCTTTAATCGTACAAACCTTGTGCTCGTTATCGTTTTCGGTTGAGTTCTCGGGTTGTTTTGGGGTTGGCGCGATTGTGCCTGGCGATTGTGCCATTGGCACTATCGCCGGAGGCACTATCGCCAGGGATGTACCGTAGGCTGGGAGATGCCAACGATTGTGCCTTGGCACTATCGCCGAAGGCACTATCGCCGAATTGGTACCGTGAGCGGGGAAGGCCTCGCGATTGTGACTTGCGATAGTGCCCTTGGCATTATCGCCGGGCACTATCTCCCGCGTAGTCCAGTCTGTGGTTTTAAATGAAATTGAACACATCATTTCAAGCATTTTTATCATCAAAAACGGGAGAGCATCCTCTTTGGGCGATTTTTAGGTCTCCATCACCTACCTCCATAAATTTCTAGGGTTTGGGTTGGTGAGAGTATTAAGTTGTCATCAAAGCTCCATTCAAGTGTTCTCATTGAAGTGTTCTTCGAGATTCTCATCTCTCATCTCTAAGTCTCATCTTTAACTTCTAGGGTTTCCTTATTTTCTAGGTTTTGGGTTCAAAACCTAGATTGTGAGTTTACTAAACCTTTGTTAAAACTAGATACACATCATAATCTCCTATTTGTTACTTTATCTCTATATGTCCAAATGTTTGGGGATTTCTTCATGAAAATAGTTGGAAGATATATATATGGGTGATTTGCCATGATTAATGTTATATGTATCATTACTTGGGATTTGTCTCTTAGATATATAATGTGGGTACCTTGATATGTTAAATGTATGCATATATGGGTATTATGATGATTCTAGTTGGAATACCATTTTGGTGACATAGTTATATGCATGATGAATATAAATGTCATTTAGGACTTTTGTTGGACTTCATGAGGATAGGATGGTAACATTATACCCGTAATCGGTATGGAAATATGTTGGGTTGAAATATACCTAAGGACCTCCTATATACATTATGTTGGATGAATCAAGGCAAGTTCACTAGGAGGATGTAGTCTTGGGGCACCACCGGAATGGTATGTGCCTAGACCCTCGCCACTCGGAAAGTTTCGTTTACGGTCTGATCTCCGGGTGTGTCGGGCCTTTGGGGTGTTCCTTGTTAAGGGCATCAAGGTGCATTGGCTCTTTGGAATGGAATTGATTGGTGCTTTGGGTCTCCCCTAATGACTCCACATATATTCGGACACTGGTTAACTGCTGATAAGAAATTGTGACTGTTCATGCATGCTTATTATTGTCCAACTCACTAGGCTTTTTGGCCTAACACTTGTTTGGTGTCGATGTGTATCTCAGGTTCCAGTGGCGGAGGTCCTAAGCAGGTTTAGTTGCTTTGGGGTGAGAGCTTGGGGAATTACACATGGACGCATTATACTTTTGGATATAGAACGTTTTGGGTTTATAGATAACAACCCTTTTTGTAATCTCTTTTCTAGATGTAGAAATTAGATTAGTTGGTTGTTGTTTATTGTCCGTTAAATTACAATTGTGATTAAACAGGTTATTTATATTTATATATTCCCCATTTTTGGGAGGCTCTTGCTATGGCAATTTCAGTATACCTCATGTCCGTTTTCCGGATTTTTGTTATCCCTATTTTTAGGGTGTTACATATAGATAACCGGACCAAGCTAAGCCTTGAAGTTGGGAACTGAAGATGTGAACAAGTCTTCAATGCTGCTAGTTCAGAATTACTACTGCCAGAGGACTTCAAAGTTAATACTGCTGAGTATTACTACTGCTAGTAGAATTAATACTGCTAGTCAAAGTTAGTGCTGCTTGAACAAAGTTAGTACTGCTTAGATAGTTAGTACTGCTAGAAGTTAGTGGTGCTTAGTAGTTAATGCTGCCAAGACTCAGTTAATGCTGCTTCTAAGATAATGTGAAGATAATGACGAAGAGATCGTGGTTAAAGATAAACATGGAAAGCTGAAGATATTCATGGAAGATATTCTGGAGATATTGTATAAACTGTAATTATCTTTTATCTTCAGTATATATATTGTTTAGTTTAGAATAGTGAGATAATTTTTAATTATTATTTATTCTAAGTTTTATTCTAGAGTGAAAATCAACCTCAAGGCATAGTTCCTAATTCTAGAGAAGTAGAATTCGTCTTGAAAGAGTTTGTTCTTCAAGATTGAGGTTGAGTGTGTAATCTTGTGATTTTAATCATTCAATACAAGTTTATAAGTTGTTAATCATACTCACTGTTTGTTTACTGTTACATTGAATATCAAAGTGTTATTCCGCAACTTCTTTGATATTGTTTATGAGTATTCATAATTCTTGTTGAGAATTCGATCCTGACAAGTGGTATCAGAGCAAGTTCTCTCAGAAACATCTATTCATTCATCATGGAAAACTTTGCAGAATCAAACAGTACTCTAGTCTCAAAGGTTCCAATGCTCAGACCCAATGAATTCGATATGTGGAAGATCAGAATCAAGCAGTACATACTCCTCACTGACTATTCTATGTGGGACATCATTGAGAATGGCCCTTCTGAAGCAGGAAAGATTGGTGCAGATGGAAAGAGAACTCCACCAAAAACTGATGCTGAAAGAAAGACTAGACAGACAGAGATGAAAGCCTTGAGCACTTTGCTCTTGGCTATTCCCAATGAATATCAACATCAGTTTTGCAACTGCACTGATGCTGAGATGCTCTGGAATGCTCTAGAGAAGAGATTCTCAGGTACCAAAAGTACCAAGAGAAATCAGAAAGCCATTCTGAAGCAACAATATGAGAACTTTATGTCAACCAAGAATGAGTCCATGACTCAAACTTTTGACAGGTTCAACAAGCTTCTTGGTGAACTAGCTACAGTGGGAGTACAAATTGATCAAGATGATCTAAACAGGAAATTCCTAAGGTCCCTGAGTGATGAATGGACCATGTATACTGTGTCTTTCAGACAGAATGATCAACTGGAAGAAAAGGAACTTGAGGATCTATATAATGATCTAAGAGTTTTTGAATCTGAGGTAGAGGCTAAAAGAGGCCTTCTGGGACCTCAAATATTAAAGTTTCATAACCTCAAATCGAACCACTTTTTAAGAATATATGATACATAAGAGTTTCCTTTTTCGCTCAATATAGATGATAACCATTTTAAATCAATTTATAAATTACTTTCAATAAATCTTAAACATTTAATTTAGTATGAATGCACAAAACTTCTCATAAAAGTTCTCTATATTATATTTATAAAATGTATTTAAAGTTTATGAGACATTATTGTTGAGAGACTTGATATAAAATACATATTGGATGAATGAGTGTTGTTTAGATTTGGGCTATAAAAACTATTTATTTGACAAAGTTGAGAGTAAGCATGGGCTCACTATGGGCCAAGGTTGGCCTCGCCTATGATTACACCTACACATTATTAATTCTAGATGGTGGCACTTTGATGTTAATTTGAAAAACTGTGTATGCTATTCTATTATTGTTATAAATTGATTACAACACGAAAATCAGTGTTTTAAAAAGGGTGTCATGGCGTTTTGACATGTCGTGAAGGCAATGTGAATCTTTTGTTCTGTTAACACCCATTGCTTATGCACACCAATTTGGTATGTGCAGGACCTTCCTTTTATGTAGACATTTACATGTATCATTACTAATTAATAAATTATATTACTATAGTTTTGTTTTAATTATATTATTAAATATGTAATTGGTTATTTTTTCTAGATGTCATTAAAATATATAAGATAATCATTAAATTCTAACAAAATATTTAATTTTTTATATAAAAAATATTATATTATTAAGCCAAAATTAAACAAATTTATAAAAAAAAAACATTATCATTTTCTCAAAACCATCCAAAATCATACTGTAAATCGACAAAAAAATAAAATGAAACATTAAAATCGTAATGTATCTCGCTGAATCGTGCGAGTACGCTTCTAGTTATTTTATGATGATGAGATCTTAGAATTTGACATTTTATGATGACTAAATATCTTAACTACATTTTTGCTAATTTTGGAAAATATATTAATTTTAAAACACAAGAGAATGCCTTAAATTTCCTTAGTTGATGAGATAAAAACAAAATATATCATATTTATCTTTGAACCTTCCATGAAAACATAATCATATATTTTTCGTGAGATGAAAAAATATTGCAATTTGTGTGTGGATGATATTTTAAATAATGATAAAAAAAATTACCTTTAAAATAATGGTAAATATTTTACTTTTGAACCAATAAATTTTGTTTTCAAAAATAATCATTATACTTCTTAAAATAGAAATATAAAAACGTTGTTTGATTAAAGATATTAAACAGTTATTAATGAGATTGAATAAAAAAAATTGTTTGGTTTTTTAATCTCCCACAAGCCCAATTTTCATTCTAGTTTAAACGAGGGGAATAAAAATTTATTACCATTTTCATGCCATGTGATTTTTATTTTCATTCTTTGGCATGAACCAAAAAAACCTACATAATTCATTTATTAGAAACTCCACCCAATAGCCAAACAAAAATTATTTAACATCATTTTGTCAAATTTTTCTGTTTATCTTATAGCCGATTATAAATTGTTACCAAGCATCGCGTATTAGTTCTATACCCGATTCATATGTCACTCCAAATATTTTCTAGAAGCCACAAATATATACTATTCAACCTCTTTGAGTAGAGAAAAAGTTTGCATATGTACTACCCTCATATCATATTTTAAATGGGATATATTATACATGTTTTGTTTGTTTTTAGAGTAAGGGGTTATTCGGTTCGTTTTGCATTAAGTCATGTATGGATAAAGATGTCTGTATTGGTAAAGTTGTCTGTTTGATATAAGATAAATAGTTGTTTGGTTGTTATGATGAATAAACGGTCTGAATCACAGAAATGACCATTTTACCCCTCAATCTATATTTTTGTCATATTAAAATCACTTGTTTGATAAATAAATAGAAAACAATTACATGAAGTTTTAATTTTCTAATTAAGAAAAAAGTTTGTAAAATATATAAATTTATTTTTATTTCTTTTATTATGACTTTTCTTCAAACCCTAATCTTTATTCTTTCCCCTGTGTCCGCCGTCAATAAACTCTTCCATCTTTTATCATCTTCAAGAAAAGAAAAAGCCAATAATAAAACTCACCCTTAGATAGAAAGAAACATGCATAATTTTTGGTGAGATTATATTACATGAAAATTTTGTTTTTGTTCACAAGAAAATAAAATAGATCGGCGCAAATCGATGTAGATAGAGAGAAGCAGACATAATTCTTCGACTGGAAAACCCAAAAACAGTTCGATGGAGAGAAAGAGAAGAATGAGGAACAGATATACAAGAGAACCAGGAACTGATATGCGATAGAACCAGGAACAGATCGACGCTAACGAGATGAGGGGTTTCAACAGATGGATGGTATGCAGGTGGTGCTTCAAACGGTCGGCGACGATGACCTGAGGGTTGACGATGAGATTTGGGGATTCAACTTTAAACAGAGGGTGTTTTTTTATGTTTCTTCTAAACATGGGTGAATGGGGACAAGTGTTATTTTCTAGTTAACCGAATAAGTCATTAATTTATCCATTAAGCCACAACCGAACATCTTTGTATGGCTTACCGAATAAGCTATACAGACTATTCAGCCCATTAAGCCACAACTGAACAACCCCTAAGGGTTGTTTGGCTAGGTTCTTATTAAGTTTTGTATGGATAAAGTTGTCTATGTGAATTAATCTGTCTATATATATTAAGAAGGTTTTTGTTTGGGAGGGTTTTTCATAAATGGAAGGAGTGTGTGTTTTAACTGAGAGGGGTAGGTTTAGAAGAAAAAAAAACTTAGCTTTCTGCATAAAGTTCCCCCTAGAAATTTACTAAATAAGTCAATTATATATCAAAGTCACTAAGGGGGTGTTTGTTTGCATCTTGATGGTGCCATTAAGAGGTAGTCTCTGAATCACGCAGAAGTGTGTCTTGTTTGGCAAAAAAAAGTGTCTTAATGATCCCAAAATCCTCAGAACCATTTTGTATCTAGGGCTAAGCAAAACAATTGAGAGTCTCATTTCTTCCACATTTTCCCTTTCACACTTTCTCCTCCCATGTTTGGTTCCATCCTCCCACGAATCTTCGCCAATCATTCTCTGGCAGTTCCTTCTTCAGCCCTCGTCCCTTACTCGGTTACCCTCATCCCTCACTCTAGAAGCCCTCATACTCGAACGAATCAAAATTTTTGAACCCTAATAGCCACATACGCAATCAAATCAGGAAAATCAAAATCCAAATCGGACTCACCGTTGCTCTGTTGCTCGTCACCAGTCTCCTTGCCTGTTGCTCCTCACCATTCAGACAGTTACCAAGTAGCCATATTTCATTTTGCACTATATCATACATAGTATGTTCAGCATTTTAACCACTTAACCATTCTGCATCAAACCATTCAGTAACTGTCAAACAGGACCTAAGAAACAATAATATATAGTTGAGCCAATAAGTTGTGAGTCTTATTAAGCTCATTAAGCTACTAACAAACAAGAACTAAGAGATTTTATACAAAATTGCCATATGTTCAAACATTATCACTGCGACAAAGAAGTGTCTCTTTATTATTTTTACTATAAAATGGTAAGGGTGAGTTGTGCTTATTGAATACAAAAGTTCAATAGATGATTTAAAACAAGACGAGCAATGTTAATTGTTGTGTAACAAAAATGTTAAAAAGTTTAAAATAAATGAACCCCGTCGGGGAACCAAAAAAAACTACGAATGTGCAATTCTAATACCAACAACACTTATGATTGTTTATTTAAAAAGTACTGAATCCGTTTAATTAACTCATTTTGTTTAAAAAAATGTATAATACTTTGACAAGTAAACGAACATACTTTGCCAGATTTCAAGATAATTTAGGTTGCCTAAACAAATTAATATTCTTATTAGGGGTGTTCATCGGTTGACATCCAATGGATGTGAGGGGAACCGAACCGATCCAATCATCCATTGGATGTTGGATTTTCCCAACTGAACCGATCCAATCATCCATTGGATGTTGGATTTTTTCAATCCAATGGATGATTGGATCGGTTCGGTTCCATCCATTAGATGTTCTTATTGGATATCCATTGGATCAGACTGGATATCCATTGGATATTCTTATTGGATATCCATTGGATCAGATTGGATCCATCCGACATCCAATGGATGATCAGATCGGATCCATCCAACGTGTTAATTTAATGCAGTGCTCTAATTAATTACTTTTAGTTTGTGTTAAAACCAACATAACTGAGACTAAGAATTCAAAAACCAACACAAAACAAATTTAGATTTAAGCAAATTGCAAAAAAAAAAAATAAGTGGATGATAGTTGGATGGAAAACTGGATGATAATCGGATGGGTAATTGGATCTTGATTGGTTCGGTTCAGTCGGTTTTGATCGGTTCTGGACTGCCATCCAAGAACCGACCGATCCAAATTGGATGTTGAGATTTTCAATCCGATTCGATCCAATTACAATTGGATATCCAATTATGGTCGATCGGTTCTAATTGGATCGGTCAGTTCCTATTGGATCGGTTGAATATCTGCACACCCCTACTTATTAGATACCAACTAGGTGTGAACCGCGTGATGCGCGTTGACAAAATCTTATAATCGACATTGGATGTGTAGAGCATTGTATGAAATATAAAATGGACATTTCCATGACAAAAAGTAGTATTAAGTATTGTGATTCGTTTAAAGAAACATGTAAAATGATTGAGTGTTTGGTAAAGATCAATATATTAAGAAGAGTCCAACACAATAAGTGATGTGCCTACTCACTGCAAGTACGACTCTAACCAGATTATCCGGTGCATAATACACTACACCAAATGTTGTCTTAGACAACATATGCTAATTGCCTATGTTGCTTAAGATAGGCTTAGGCAACAAAGGCTAATATATGTTGCATAAGTTTCCTCTTAGGAAACATGTAGTTATATGTTGCCTAAGTCAGACCTTATGCAACATATGAATAATTATATGTTGCCTCAACTATCTTAAGCAACATTTTCCATTATGTTGCCTTAGTTTTATAATGTTTTTTTTAATAAATGAAAGTTATCTTAGGCAACATATTTTCTTGTTTCTATGTTGCCTAAGGTCAAAAATTATAAATAATCATAGGTAGTTGAAAGTGTAATAACTTGTTGACGGATGATTTAAATTTCACACCCACTTTTACTTACGCAACATATAATCATTTAAATTATTATTTTGTCTTAGGTATTTATTATTTTATTTTATCTAATTTTGTAATTATTTGCCCAAACCCGATTTTTGGCCATCACTGGTCAAAAATATAGGTAGTTGAAAGTGTAATAATAACTTGTTGATGGATGATTTAAATTCCATACCCACTTTTACTTAGGCAACATACAATCTATTGTGTTTGTTGCTTAAGATCTAGCTTAAGCAACATATTTTCTTGTTTCTATGTTGCCTAAGGTTAAATATAGGTAGTTGGAAATTTAATAACTTTTACTTAGACAACATATAATCTATTATGTTCACTACTAGAAAAATGTGAAATACCGACGACAATTACCGACGGCAAAAAACAGTCGGTATTTACCGACGACAAACCGACGGTCTACCAACGGTATCTTTTTAATTTTATTTTTTATTTATTTTTAATAAGTCGTCGGAAAACCGTCGGAAAAACTAGTGAAATACCGACGGTTTACCGACGGTTGTTTTTTTCATTTTATTTTATATTTATTTTTAATAAGTAAATACCGTCGGTAACTGGAACCGTCGGTAAGTTGTCGGTAGTTGTCGTCGAAAAACCGTCGCTGAATAATACCGACCAACTTTTTACCAACGATCATTCCCGTCACAAAACCGTCGCTATAGCCTTTTTCCGACGGTTTACCGACTGTTTCAGTCGTCGGTAATACGATTTATTTTAGTAGTGGTTTGTTGCCTAAGATCTAGCTTAGGCAACATATTTTCTTGTTTCTATGTAGCCTAAGATCACAATCATTGTTATAAAATGATGGTTCCCCCATTTTCAATATTTCATCTTCATTCCAACATTTCTTCACTATTTCAAAAAATTTCGTTTCTGGAATTTGGACGTGATTTTGACGACTTTTGGCTTCCAACAAACGTCGTTTTCATCATCAAATGACGTTTAAAGATTCTTAGGTAATTATTATTTTACTTCGTCTAATTTTTTTAATTTTTTTATGTTTATATCATTTAAATTTGGAACGTTATTTGGAGCGATTTTGGCTTCCAACAAACGTTTTCGTCATCAAAAGACATTTAGATTTTCATAGGTAATTATAATTTTGTTGTTATTTCATGTTTATCTCGTCTAAATTTGGATTATTACGTGTCTAAAAATATGTTTGGCTCTTACTTATTTTTATTTTGTATGATTTTGTAGTTATTTCATGTTTATATCTTGTAAAATTGGAACGTTTTATAATTTTTTTTTAATAAATGAAAGTTATCTTAGGCAACATATTTTCTTGTTTCTATGTTGCCTAAGGTCAAAAATATAAATAAATATAGGTAGTTGAAAGTGTAATAACTTGTTGACGGTTTGTAGTTATTTCTTGTTTATTTATGTATTTATTTTTCACATACAGACATGACAGAAAATATGGATAAAAGCTGGATGAATTTAAGAAAATACGAGGAAAAATACATTTTGGGAATATATACATTTTTGGAATTTGCTAAAAATAATTCAGTGAGTTGGACTGGTTATTACAAATGCCCCTGCATAGACTGTGGCAACATGTTATTTCAAAACGAGGCAGATATAATTTTTCATTTGAAAATTGGTGGTATAATGAAAACTTATACCGTGTTACAGATATACCTACTGCATCGCAACAAAGACTGAATATGATACGCGATCGAGCATCATCGAGTCACAATGTCAATCCGGTTGTACAATTTGTGGAAGATGCATTTCCTTCCCGTGAGCAATACAATGATAATGAATCAATAGCCGAGGAGGGTGCTCATGTTTGTGATGTGGACAATGTTGCTTTCAAAGTGACTGATGCCTATTCACGACTAATAGCGGAAACAAATACTCCATTGTACGAGGGTTGTACAGAAACTTCTTTGGGTGCCCTTCTAAGAGCAATTTCTCTTAAAGAAGAAACTTCAATTTCTATCAAGGCATTTAATAAGTATTTGGGGTTTCAAAAATCTTTCTTGCCCACTCCAAACAAGCTTCCTAAATCATACGCAGAGGCGAAAAAAAATCCTCACGGCGTTGGGATGGGGTATGAGCTTATCCATGCATGTTTAAATGGTTGTTTCTTGTACTACAAAGAAGGTGACATGCATGACCAGTGCCCTGTATGTGGATTGCCAAGAAATAAAGATGTCGGTAACAAAGTACCAATGAAGAATGTTCGTTATTTTCCTCTGACACCGAGGTTGCAGCGTTTGTACATGTCAAAATATACTGCAGGTCATATGCGATGGCATGGTCAAAGGGAAACGTCCCCATGCGATGATGTATTGAGGCACCCAGCGGATGGTGAAGCATGGAAATATTTTGATAGGTAAATGCTTTTAATATATTTATATTTTATTGACAAGTAAATGCTTTTAATATATTTATATTTTTTGACACATAATAGGTCATATCCTCAATTTGCGAGTGACCTTAGAAATGTTCACATCGCTTTATCGACTGACGGGTATAGTCCTTTCGGGGCTTCTGCTACTCCCTATAGCCTTTGGCCAATTGTTGTTATTCCATACAACTTACCTCCTTCAATGTGCATGAAAAAGGAATTTAATATACTAACGATGTTG
Source organism: Arctium minus (assembly GCA_954870635.1). Taxonomy (NCBI): domain Eukaryota; kingdom Viridiplantae; phylum Streptophyta; class Magnoliopsida; order Asterales; family Asteraceae; genus Arctium; species Arctium minus. Next base: position 48,466,759 of record OX941096.1, read on the forward strand.
ATATCCGGACCAAAATCCCCAGGGAAATGTCTCAATGTGTTTATGAGACCACTGATTGATGAGCTCAAAGTTCTTTGGGATACAGGTTTTTGAACATGGGATCGATATGGGGAAGAGCACTTTATGATGAAAGTTGCGGTGATGTGGACCATTAGTGATTTTCCGGGGTTGGGAATGTTAGGTGGTATTCAGACGAAAGGGTACAAGGTGTGTCCCATATGTTTGGATGACACTGATGCTAAGTTCTCTCATGGTAGGATGTCGTATGTGGGGACACGTAGATGGCTAGATATGAATCATGAATTTCGAACTCAAGGGAGAGATTTTAACGGAAAGGACGAGTTTCGGTTAGCTCCGTAAACTCGAACCGCGATTCAGGTTTACAGGGAAACTGCCTCCCACCGATACCCTCGTTTGAGTCTGGTTAAAGAGAAGAAATCGAGACAGGTTTGTAAATTTATTAGATGGGTTAAGGGTAGTCCTTCTACGGGTAAGGATTATTGGGAAGCTAGATTTCGAGGACAAAATCATTCTAAGGTTGGGAGGATTGTAACACCCGCAAATATCTATCTGTGTAAGCCAATCCTTTGAGGAATCCTTGAGTTCCGATCTCAGAATTTCATCCCCTACGCCTTATCTTTTAGCCTTATTGCATCGTGGGCACTCCGGGTGAAAAATAGAGGAAATCGGGGCGAGGTACACTCTGGGCGATAATGCCCTGGCGAGAGTGCCCTGGGCACAATCGCGGGGCATAATCGCCAGCGGTGTGGTGCCTGCGGTACAGTTTGGGCGAGAGTGCCCTGGGCACAATCGCTGGGCACAATCGCCGGCGACCCCTGGTCGTTTTAAAATCGATTTTTGAGCAACCTTCCCCATTATTTTTCAACCATTTCACCCTTTTCTCTCTAGAAACCGAACCCAAACCCTAAAATCGGTTTCTATGAATCCAAGACACCAAACCTATCATGTTCCAAGTGTTCTCCTCCACCCAACAAAGATTAGAAGCTCCATCTTCATCATCCTCATCAAGTTCAACGGTTGGAAGTTCGGGTTGAAGTGTTGGATTGGGTGTTCTAGGAAGTCTCATCGTCTTCAAGGGTAAGTTTTCTTGTATTAAGGTTATAAATGCTCCATTGTTGGTTTCTTAGTGTTTGGTTTCTCAAATCTCGGATTTGATAAGTTTTGGAGAAAACTAGGGTTTTGATCTCGTTTGGGGTTTTTGGTATATTGTTTGGGGAAAATGCTTCTAGATGGGTGAGTATGGGTATTTATGGTTTGAAATGTATGGATCTAGGTTTTTGGATGCTTGAGTTGAAGAGTTGGAATGGATGTCTTCGGAAAGCTTTGGGTGGGAGCTATGCTTGGAAGGCCAATGGTTGTGGATTGAAAACTAGGTTTAACTTAACCTAGCAAAGTGAGTTCAAGATGATTTATGAAAACGGTGTACATGCCAAAATGGTTATTTTTAAAATGTTCATGTTTTACACCAAATTGTTAACTGCTGATAAGTTTGAGTATTTGGTTATATTTATCTTTATAAATTCATGAAACTTGCATCTTGGTGATTTTAGGCATATTGACAAATAAAACATGTTGACATGTTTCTTTGGCGTATTTTATATAAATGGAGTCCATTTGATGTAAATGTCATTTACATGATCTTGTTTTTACGTCTATTTGGAAAATGTGCATACAAGTGTCACGAGGTATTTTGGGAATTAAGAGTAAAGAGTTTATTTGGAAACAATGGCTTGCCTCAAACAATGTTGAGTTGTGTTATTTTACATATTTGTGTCGTTGTGTCTTCGTCAGTCGGTTAAACGTGTTTTAATGTTTACAAAGGCTTTCGTTGGAAATTTAAGTAAAGTGTTGGGCCCTTGGCTCGTTTTGACTAAATGAGTCGTGTGGACATTTGTCCGGATTTATAACCGTCGTGGGTTTTGAGTGTTGACGATTAATCCGTGTCATTGGTGAGTTACATGATTTGGGTGCTTTGGTCATTCTTTTGGAGTCATGTAATGATAGATAGTGTCGTAATTGATCCATAGGCACGTAATTCTGTCGGTTATGTAAGGCCTGAGGTTTTGGGTTACTTTTAGTGACCGCTCGGGTTTGCTAGCGAGTAGGAATATGTGGTTTGAGCCGCAGAGTTGGAACTCGTCTAGATTGGATTAGGCACCCGGTTGCTCGTAAGACCGCGGGGCGGAACTCGACGGAGTATGGCAAGGGGCAGCAACAGGTTCGAGGATTGTGATGTCTGTTATGGCATGGGAACTAGAACCGGGGCGCGTTGGTGAAATCCAATAACATCGCGGGTGACCCCATTCACGTGTTCTCGCCACCCAAGATGGAAACGTTTAGATGACATACAAGGAAGTCGCGTGAACGGCCTACTTGCGTGTTACTCTATTCTCAGTGTATACGGGTCTCTTCATCGTTGATTCGTGGGATTTTATATGGTAATGTCGTATTTTACCAAATTGGGTTTTTATGTCGTCGACGATAAATGATGGCTTTAATATTGGGTTTCCCCCACGTATATTAAGGCTTGAATGGAATGCGTCATTCCTACGTTTTCAGTATTTGGTTTCCTTTCATTTTATGGTTGCGTGAGTTTTGGGTTAAATATAAGTTTACGAAAGACATTTTATATTGGAATCTTTCTATAAAACATCTTGATTTGGTTAGCGATCAACGTGGTGTCTCTTTCGTTTAAAATGCATGTTTATTGGTAAATGGGTCGTTTCATAAGCAAAGCATATCATTTTGAAAGATTATGACTCTAATTGCTTTCTTACATTTTAAACGATTTATGTATATATATTGAAAACTCTTGAGCTCACTAGGCGTTAAGTCTAACCCTTTTTATTTGTCGGAATGTGCATCAGGTTCCAGTTGGGGGTTGGGTTCTAGCAAGGCCATGAAGAGTAGAGTCTTAGCTAGACACAAAAGTAAGTACTTGGTGAAGTCTTCCGCAAGTTGGAGATAGCGATTTTATTGGGTTTTAGTAGCACCCGTCCTTTTATAGTCTGTATGTATAGATTGAAGGTGTGTATTGAAGTTAAATCTAAACTTGTGGTTGTAGATAATACGTTTATTCGATGTATTTAGAAAAATTTAAATAAGTTGCTATTTCCAGAATTTAGGGTGTTACATTATACGACCCTACGTGGCCAATCATGTCGCTGACACAATTTGTGACTTATCTAGATTCTTTCAGATGTTGTGTGCTCGAGAGTTGAAGAAGTCAGATGTTGAACAAATGCAAAAAGACATTATTTTGATATTATGCAAGTTATAGGCCATATTCCCTCCGGCTTTCTTCACAATCATGGTACATCTTTGCATCCATCTTCCTGAACAAGTCTTCCTAACCGGTCCTGTGCATTACACTTGGATGTTTCCTGTAGAGAGGTACGTGCACACTACTAATATTGATAATTAAATATATTAAATTATATTAATTGATGATCTTATTTTTCAGGCAACTTGGAGAATACAAGTAACATGTAACAAACACACGATATCCTGAGGGTTGTATTGCTGAACGATATCTCATGCATGAGTGTGTAACGTTCATGAATCTCTATTTGAATAATGGGTCGTCCGTAGACAACAACGTTTTGATGTCAGATTCATCTCGGTGGAACTTATCAGTCGTGTCTGATTATGTTATCCCGAATAGTCGCCTCTGGAATGCCACTTTGACTAGAGAAGAAATGGAAACAACTCGTTGGATGGTTATTATTAACTGTACAGAAGCACATCCACATATTGTTAAGTTCAATGAACTTTATGCAATAGACTACCCGGAAGGTTGCTTTGAGCATCGTGTCGCGACATTCCATCAGACTTTTAAAACTTGGTTAAACATTTCGACCATAACTTTCACAACTTAGATAAACATTAATTATGTTTTTTTGACCATTCATATATTTTATTATGCAGATGGCAGACGGACAACGTAATGTACAACAAGAACTAGAGATACTATCACGAGGCCCTCAACAGATCGGTGGAGGTCTCATCGGAGGCAACACCTTTAGTTTCCGTCCAACACCGATTGTACCCTCCGAATACGGGGTCACCAACTACATCGGTGTCACCAACTAGGGATGAGATACTTTCTAATATAGAGACGATCACACCTACAAGTGAGCCACCGGCTCTAGATATACGTATCAATTGTCGTCGGGTCTATATTGAACTGACGGAAGAGCCGGTGAGAAAGAAGGCAAAACGAGGGGTTGTCATGGGAAAGACGATAATGAGAGACATCGCAAATAATGGAAATAAACGTCTCCCCCTCAAGTGGAGCATGGATAATAATTTGCCCGACACAAACAATGTTACTAGGATCTCAAAGCAAATCGGGACCATTGTTCGTGAATATATTCCGATGTTGACCGATAGTTATTTAAAGCTCACGGAAGATGAACTCAAGATTGTAGTTGATCAACTTAGCGTAAGTACATTTTTATTGTTATTTTTTTATGATTTATACCTAATTGTTTATAATAGTGCTTAACTTTTTATTTCATTTTGATTTGTCGTATTTGCTTTTTAGACTTTTTTTTAGATTGATTGGGAAGGACTTGTGGTTGACACACTATTTGATTGGATCCACGTAACTGCGCATCACACATACAATAGGTGGAGAACTAATTGTTACGCGTTATATATGGCTCACGGTCGTTTCCCTGTTCCAAAGAACTTTGTACATCGGCCGGATCAGTGGGACTTTTTGTGCAGGCTTTTTGAAACAGAAGCATGGAAGGTATTTAATGAGTAAATAATTAAACATACAAATTATTGTTGAGTTTAGATAGTAAAATAAGTGTTTCTTATGTTGTAGAATAAATCAAAGAGAATGTCGAAAACGAGATTGTCAACAAATAGGATCGAGCATAAATCGGGACTGATTTTGTTCCGGGAAAGGGCTAATAAACTTGAAGCTAATGGACATGTGGCTCCTCATCTCGGTACAATTGCTGAGACCACTACAAGCGAAGACCGTAAAGTAAGAACTTATAGTTTTATGCAAATGTTTTCTTATTTTTCCCTTTATATGACAAATTCATGTTAGGATAATTATAGAATATTGTTTGGGAGTCATGTCTTACATAATATTTACTAAACTTGCTTATCCTTTTTAATATCTAATGATGTTTGCTTTTCCCTTTGGGTGTTCGTTATCTAATATCTAATGATGTTTTAAACGTAATATATGTTGATAATTGTTTGAATCGTATTTATAGAGACTTGTTGAGGAAGCAATTGAGAGAATAAAGAATGATTCTGACAACACTTCAGATTCTATCGTGACTCCAATGCGTTGCCCAATCGAGAAAGAAATATCAATAATTGAGCAAATTGTTGGTCCGTCGGTAGGGACGGTTGTTCAAGGCAGTGGCGGATGTATAGGGTTAAGGGTGGGGGGAAGGGCCCCCATTAAAAAATTATTTTTTTCATTTTTATAGGTTAAAAATTATTGTATTTTTACTTTCTATCATTTGTCCCCCCAGTAATTTTTTGTTGGTGCCCCCACGAACCAAAAAAATTACATGGAAATCAACAAAAAAAACTAAAAAAACCTCTCGAAATCGACTAAAAAACCTCGAAAAAGTCCCTCAAAATCGACAAAATACTTAAAAACTCTTCGAAATCAACCAAAAAACTTTAAAATCCATCGAAAATGTAGAATTAAGCTAAAAATATATCGTTCGACTTTGCGGGCCTTTAATATACCTCGAAGGTGCCCCCACCACGTAAAAATCCTGGATCCGCCACTGGTTCAAGGTATGGGTAGCTTGGTGGGTCGAGCTCCGAGGATGAGAGGTCCGGCGAAAGGAACCTGTATGTCGGTGTGTACGGTTAACGAGGATGATTTGCGGCGACAACTTGCCGAACGCGACGAGGAGATTCGCTTACTAAAAGAGGCACAAGAGGAGGCAAAAAAGGAAGTCGCTGAACAAAAAAAGGAAGCCACCGAACAAAGAAAAATGATAGAATTTTTGATGCGTATGTGCGGTGGTGCTAGTGATGCAAACTCCAACACAACAACCCCGACGAACAATGCTTTAGGTTGTTTTTTATTTAATGTTTTCGAACTTGTTGCTTATTTTTGTACGTATTTAGGAAAAACGTTATATTTCAATTATTGAATTTATTAGTTTTATTTGGTAATTGGAGTTGTTTGCCGATTCACACGAGTTTGTTTGTTTACGAGTGGTGCACAAAATGAACAGTAATATTTTTTTTTATATATAAAACATCCTAGGCAACTTATCTATAAATGTTGCCTAAGTGAAAATATTATGTTGTTTTAAATTTTTAATCAAAGTTCAAAGGCAACATACGTAAATAGAGTATGTTGTCTAAGTTGATATCTTAGGTAACACATGCATAAATCTAATGTTGCCTTAGTGTTAGGTGGGTGCAACATATGTTTTTTTTCATAGGCAACATAATCTGTTGTGTGTTGCTTAAGGTGTCTGCTTAAGCAACATACGATGTTTGCCTATGTTGCCTAAGTTCTTATGCAACATTGATAAGGCAACATTGCTTATGCAACATAGGCATGTTGCCTAAGCCTTAGGCAACACATAAACCCCTCTTAAGCAACAATTTTCATTTGTTGCCTAAGTGACATTTGGTGTAGTGATAGTAATTATTCAACTTTATTCTGCATACAAAAATTAATATGTAAAAAGTGTTGTTTTACCAAATATAACTTCATAAACAGAAAAATAACATGACAACTATGTGTGTGTTAAGAATTTTAATAAATAGTTTTGGCACTTTCTATTGTATTAGAAATAGGGTTAGTGATAGTTATTAAATAAATAATATGTGTGATTATATGTAGAGGGAGATTAATTAAGTAAATGAAAACATGTACTTGAAAATATTTAGTATAAATGATGATAAATATATATAGTTATGAAATGAATGTAATCGGATTTACCGTTTCAATATTCGAAGGAACAATATTGTCAAAAACTTCATGGTACACAATGTTTTTAACCAAGTTATGATCCTCGATCTCATCGTCAACATTAAGCATGGTTAAACCTTCACGTGATGTCACTCGAGAGATAGCAACATATAGTTGGCCATGTGTAAAAACATGTTAGAATATAAAACAAATATATATACTTCAATTATTTTTGAATGTAAGACAACATAAAAGAAGTAAAAAGGTAAGTCTTATAATCATTTTAACTCTTATTAAAATCAATATTTTTTATTTACACGACACTTGAATATAATAATATATATATATATTTATTTACATAACAATTGAATACAATAAGAAATTGATCATAATTGAGATAAATTAATAAGAAATGTAAACAAACACATGTATATAATGATATGTTATACTGAAAATGACTTGATTAACAAAATAAAATATATAAATATAAAATGAATGTTATGTACATATTGATCTTTCAATTATGTCATTTATTTATATAACATAAAATACATAATGACTAATAAGTGTTATTTACATACTAATTAATGTTTACGGTCATTTTTATGTAACATAAATATGTGAACTAAATGTTAATAAATTGACTCATCAATATTCACGTCAATTTAATACCTTTTAATTTACACGGTAAAAAACCTTATGTGCAATCAATATACATAAATGAAATACTTATAATAATTTACTATAATATAACTTATCATTAATTATTATTTAAATATTGCTTCAATTTTTATATATAAATGATTAATTATTATTCACATAAGACTCATTCCTTTTGATTTTTGTTGGGATTTTATAGTTCTTTTTTTATTTTTGTTTTCTACATTTTTCCTCAGTTCTAAATTGTAATAATTATTTCAACTCTTATGAAAATCAATGTCGTTTATTTACAAGACACTTATATATATATATATATATATATATATATATATAGGGAGATGTTCATTTGAGAAATGGTAAATGTATGAGAAATAGAGAAGTAATCTTAGACATTCATCTGGTCAACATTTGCGGCTTTGACCGTGAAGCACCGGATAATTCCTTGCATTATCTATAGAAGGTAGAGGTGTAGTTTCGTAAAATACGTGGGATGAGTTCATATATGAATCTATATGATTCACATATGAACCATACGTTCATATATGAATCAGTTAATTAGTTCATATATGAATCACAAAAGTTCATATATGAATCTGTTAATTAGTGCAACTGATTCATATATGAACTTACAGTTAATTAGTTCATATGTGAATCAGTTAATTAGTTCATATATGAATCACAAAGGTTCAGTTCATATATGAATCAGTTAAAAGAGTTCAGATGTAAATTACACCGATTCATATATGAACATATATTTCATATGTGAATTATACATGTTCATATATGAACACAACCCGTGTATTTTATAAAAATTACGAAAGTGTCCTTCTATTTTTGGAATAGCCGCAACTTTTGACCAGTCAAAGCCGCAATATTTGACCAGTCAAATCCGATCTTGACCATATGAATGGCTAGGATTACTTCTCTATTTCTCATATATTTACCATTTCTCAAATGAACCTAAGGCTATATATATATATATATATATATATATATATATATAACTATATATATATATATATATAACAATTAAATAGAGTAATAAACTAATTATAATTGATATAAATAAAAATAAAAAGAAGATGACGATTAATCACATCAATTTAATAATTTGCACGTAAAACTTTATTGCAAGCAATATACATAAATCAACTACTTATAATAATTTAATATAATATAACTTATTATTAATTATTATTCACATAATAATCCTAGTTTGGATATAAGTGAATAACCATTGACATTAATTGTTATTTGCGTTTCATCATATATTTTAATATGATTAAATGATAATTATTATTATCATTAATTATTATTTACATAACATTCATCATATATTTTAATATGATTAAATGACAATTATTATTATCATTAATTATTATTTACATAAAACTCCTATTTTTATATAATTGGCATTGGTTGCTATTTACACAACACTTATTATGTATTTTAATATAATTAAGTGACCATTATTAATAAGGTGAAAATGAAGTAAGCATCATAGAGCTCACATATAGAACATTCTACTTTTTAAACTTTTGGATGCACATTGATCCATATTATAACACCGACATTCCATTTTGTCAGTGAAAACCATACCTAAAGTGATTAGTTCTCCATTTTGTTAGTAAAACCACAATTACCATAAATTATTCAATGAATCCAACAAATTTGTTTATTTAAATTTATAAACTTATGATCGTTTCATAACTAACCTTCAATTGTTATTAAATTAAATGAAGTAAAAAAGTTTGATGCTAATTGAACATCATATATAGCAAATGAGCTAACTTTGAAGCAAAATTTAAATTCAAGACTGTGCAAAATATATAACTATAAGAGTTCAAGGATGAAATTGGGATTTAAAATCGGAGACATTTTCCTTATACAAAATTGATAGATTGCTACATCATTGATATATTTTAATATTTTGAGCTTCTCCGGACTTGTTTCATGTCAACTAAGTTCTCAATAACATGGTAAAAGAAAAATATGGGTTAAACTTTAGCAACTAAAAACACCGAATGAAAATCAACCAACACTATCTTGTAGGATTTTTTTGTTTATTTTTAAAACCCCATTGGGCATTTCACACTTAATATGATTTACCCCACCACTAAAAAGAAACTTATAGTCAACATTATTCGTGATAAAGGCAACCTAAATTCTTCTTTGTGAATAACGAGTCAAAAACAACCGGTTGTCAGACCTTCTTGCGCACCTCTAGATATACATGATATTTTATCATAATGCTCAAAAATAAATGGTTGCAAATAAAAATAGAACAAATTCAAGTGACATATTAGATCAGAAACAATTAATGGTTCGGCTTGTTGCTGCGATGAAGAGTTAAGTGGCAGTGATTGAAGTATGTAAATGTTAGAGGATTGTTATCTAGCTAGTGTTTAATGTTTTTTTTATTTTATTTATTTATTTTTTTGCTATCAGGAACATTTAAGTAACCACATTATAGGAAGCTCAAAATCCAATAACAACACAAGTAAATGGACTAAAATGATCATGTTGGACTAATCTTGCATAATTCATAAGACTATAAAATTAACCTCTTATCATGTTGATCGAGAAATAATTTATAGAAATATACAAATTTCTTTGTTGAATGTCAAGAATCCCAAGTATTTAATAAGAGATGGGCAGCAAATGACCCTATTTTTTCCCAAATATTTGAGAAGCGCCTTAAGTTGAAAACAACATTGCTAGGCGATTCTTTAGAACCTTGACCGTACTAACTATTGTAGTTCATTGCTTCTTTTACTAAATTCTATAATTTGTTAAAAGTTCATATCAATTTCAGAGCATGTAAAATTGGTCACAAACACAAAGTGGAAAATATAACATTTTTCATGCAGAAAATGCTATTAACAAAATATCTTATCAATCTTTGAAAAAAGACATGGTGCAAACCTCAATCGCATGAGGCCAAATTGGAGGAACCCGATCTCCAGAAATCTGTGAATCAACGAAAAAAAGACAAAACCCTAGAATAACAGAAGACCTAAATTAATAGCAATATTTTTTTGATTTCTCATCAATTTATACAAATAAGGGTTTGGTGTGCAAAGTGGAAAAGACTTGGAAATAGAGAGAGTTAGAGAGACAACAGGGGTAGGGAAACTTACATGGGTTCGATAAGATATGGTTTCTTCTATGGTTCTCGGCGTGGAATTAATGGGAGGGACGTTGGTGTCTTGGTGGAGATTTAGGGCAAGGGCAAAGGAGAGAAATGAAGAGACCGTGTAGTGAGGGAGGTGATGGGTTGAAGACAATTAATGTTTCAATTAAATGCAAAACAAAAAGAAATTGAAAATTTGAGAAAAAAGAGATTGTCAAATAGAGAAATGAAGAGACGGTGTGGTGAGGGAGGTGATAGGTTTGAAGACAATTAATGTTTCAATTAAATGCAAAAAAAAATTGAAATTTTGAGAAAAAGAGATTGTCAAATACTCAATAGATAGGATGCCACCTCTTATTTCCATTATATTACTTTTATATAGATATAGATTTAAGTAAATAGTTTTAAATGCTATTTAATACAAGAAAAGAAAACATTACCTCTGAAGTATTAATATTTATAAAGATGAACATTAAATCTTGCGTGAAACGTTCTTTAAATAGTTAAAGAAAATCTACTTATTCGTTTTTATGTAATCATGTTCTTCAAGCGGTTTTAATTTTTTCAATATGTAGGCCATAGTTCAATTTGACTCTTTTAAACTTGACAACCGCAAGTTCCATCCTTATAAACTAAAAAATTGCTATTACGAATTTTGACAACTAAATGAAACTCAAAAAAGTAGTATTAGTAATTATGTAAATAATTTTGTAAATCATGTATTTTAGGATAGTTTGTTAGTCATTGATGATAGAGATTATTTCCATGTATTATCTTTCCCTATATTAAGGGTTCATTGTGTATATTGAATTGAGGGAGAATTGACGATAATCACTTTTATGGTATCAGAGCCTATCTCTGAAACCCTAGCCGCCGACTTCATTGTTTTCGTTGCCCCTTCTTCTCCGGCAAAAAGAAACCGATTGAGCCATGGCTCTATCCAACGAAGCCATACCCAAAACAACGAGCCTCCATCCCGTCTACACTGTCACGAACATCCAGAATAAGGTTCGGATACTGGATGGAACCACGGTTACGTATTCATCATGGGTAAAGCTTTTCAAACTTAATGCTAGAGGTTACAAGGTACTCGATCACATCGACGGTACGACGTCACCAAACCGCGCCGACGCATCCTATGAAACATGGGCCGAGATCGATGCAATCGTGTTGCAATGGATTTATGGTATGTTGTCTAATGATCTCCTTGTTCGTGTACTTGATTCGGATGCTACATGCCGTGTCCCAAGAGGGAGAGATTTGGTTAATAAACCTGACTCTGGCCGCATGCTCTTCTATGGACGAGTATTGCCAGAAAATTAAAGATCTCGCGGGACAACTCACTGATGTGGATAATCCGGTTAATGAAAAGTGAATGGTTCTTCAGTTGGTTCGTGGTCTCCCTGCGGAATTCAACACGGTCGCCTCGTTTATTAACCAAAGCTCTCCCTCTTGGGACACGGCATGTAGCATGCTTCAACTGGAACAACAACGGCAATCGGCGCGCCAAAATTCAACCCAAACAGCCATGATGGCTCCCTCTGCCGCCAAGAGTTCATCCGCCGCCACCATTGCATCATCGCCACCCTCTGTCGATCAACGATCATATGGCAGGGGTCGTGGTCGTGGCCGGTCTTCTGCCCGCGGAGGTCGATCTGCTAACCCCGGTCGTGGTCGCGGTTTTTCTGCTCCGAGAGCTCCACCGCCTAACGCCTACCCACCGTGGGCCTGGTGGGCCCCGCCGCCCTGCCCGTATCCTACACAGCCAAGTGGATGGCCCAATGCCTCCTGGCCCGGTGGTCCTTCTCCGCAGGTACCAACGGCCCAATCTGCTGCGGCCCATATTGCATATCAGCAAATAGGCTCTACTTCTGTGCAGTCCGATTCGGTGGCCAAATCAACCGACTCTCAGCCCACACACGACTTTAATGCTCTAAATCCAACTGATCTTGGAGCATCGTTTCAAAGCATGCATCTCAACTATCCAGATCCTTCATGGTACATGGATACAGGCGCATCTTCTCACATGACTGTCGATGCAGGTAAAATTCAATCCCCTTTATCATCTTCTAATATACGTAATGTGTGTGTTGGTAATGGCACTGGTATACCTGTTAAAGGATCCGAAAATGCCCTACACGTAACTCCTCATAGCACTTTCCATCTCCGTAACATCCTTTACACACCACATATCATTAAAAATCTCTTATTTGTTCGCCGATTCACTCGTGATAATAATGTGTCTGTTGAATTTGACCCTTTCGGTTTTTCTGTAAAGGATTTCAAGACGGGGAAGCTTCTTTCGCGCCACAATAGTCCGGGTGATCTATACCCATTCACCACACCCAACCCATCACCATCGGTTCACTTAGCCACCTCCACCACCGATCAATGGCACAACCGACTTGGACACCCTGGCGCTACTATTTTAGATTTCCTTCGTACTCGTTTAGTTATTTCTTGTAATAAAGTCAAACCTTGTACGGTTTGTCACTCGTGTCAATTGTCGAAAAACAAAAGGTTACCATTTTATGATTCAAAAACTACTACTTTTGCACCATTTGATATTCTTCACTGTGATTTGTAGACATATCCTGTTAGTAGTAATTCCGGTTACAAATATTATATGGTACTTATCGATAATTTTACACAATATGTCTGGATTTACCCCCTCAAATATAAATCTGAAACCTTCCTCAACTTCACCAAATTCCATCGCCTTATCCTCACTCAGTTTAACCGTACAATAAAATCTTTCCAATGTGACTTAGGGGGGTGCCTGTTCCTCAACTTCACCAAATTCAAAACCATTGTTTCAACCAATGGTCTTGTGTTTCGGTTTTCGTGTCCTCAAACCTCACCTCAAAACGGCAAATCTGAGCGCATGATACGTCGTCTTAACGACATTGTTCGTGCTCTTCTTACCCACGCTTACCTTCCCCCACAATTTTGGGTTGAGGCCCTTCATACCGCCGCCTACCTCCACAACATCCTACCTACTAAACGCCTAAACTCTCTCACTCCTACCTTTGCCCTATACCTTCGACACCCAACGTATGACCATCTACAGGTCTTCGGGTGTGCCTGTTACCCAAACACCTCTGCAACTCAACCCCACAAACTCCACCCCCGCTCTCTCCACTGCATATTTCTCGGGTATCCTACCAATTTTCGGGGTTACCGTTGTCTTGACCCAACAACCGGAAAAGTCCTTCTATCTAGACACGTCATTTTTGATGAAAACTCCTTCCCATACACCAACACTACACCATCAAACTCCTACACTTTCCTCGACAACCACCCTATTCCGTTACCTTTCTTCACATCCTAATCACCAAACGACACACCACCACCCTCGCCACCAGACCTGCCCCAAACACCACCCTCTCCACCGCCCCCTACCGCCCCACCATCTTCACCGCCACCCACCATACCACCCACAACCAACACCCACACTATGACTACCCGTGCCAAGCACGACATCTTCAAACCACACCAACCACTAAACCTTCATACTTCCACCCAACCTCCCATCTCTCCTATCCCATCCACCTACGCTACGACTATCCAGAATCCAAATTGGTTAAGTGATATGCACAACGAATACAATGCGTTATTGGAAAATGATACTTGGGAGCTTGTACCTCGTCCCACTGACCGTCCGATTATACGCTACATGTGGTTGTTCCGCCACAAATATCATGCGGATGGGACTCTTCAACGATACAAAGCTCGTTGGTGGTTAATGAGAAATCTCAAACGGTTGGGATTGATTGTGACGACACATTTAGTCCGGTCGTCAAACCGGCTACTATCCGAACGGTCCTAAGCCTAGTCGTCTCTCGTTCTTGGCCAATACACCGACTAGACGTGAAAAATGCGTTTCTGCATGGTGATCTTCAAGAAACAGTTTTCATGCACCAACCGCCGGGCTTTGTTGATAAAAATGCCCCACAACACGTCTGTCGTCTTCGTAAATCGCTATACGGGCTCAAGCAAGCCCCGAGGGCATAGTACAATCGATTTGCAACTTATATTACCAACAATGGGTTTCGAAGTAGTGCATGTGACAACCCATTATTCATTTATCGGCAAGGAACTCATATTGCTTATCTTTTGTTGTATGTCGACGATATCATTCTTACGGCCTCGGACTCCACCCTCTTGAAGTCCATCATTACGACATTGTCGCGGGAGTTTTCTATGGCAGATCTTGGGGCGTTACATCATTTTTTGGGGATTTCAGTTAAGCGCGACAACCACGGCTTGTTCTTATCTCAATCTCAGTATACACAAGACATTCTCAAACGAGCGTCTATGCCTAATTGCAAACCGTGCAATACACCTGTGGACACCACATCCAAGCTTAGTGCTACTGCAGGTGACCCATTACCCGATGGCACTTTATACCGCAGTTTGGCCGGTGCACTTCAGTGTCTTACGTTTACCCGACCCGATATCTCTTATGCGGTACAACAAATTTGTTTGTTTATGCATGCACCACGGGATTCACATTTTAACTTCATGAAACGCCTTCTTAGATACATAAAAGGAACAATCGACTTCGGCATTCGCATCATTGCATTACCTAGTCACACTCTTACAGCTTACTCCGATGCCGACTGGGGTGGTTGCCCTGATTCACGACGATCAACTTCCGGTTATTGCGTTTATCTTGGTGACAACTTAGTGTCTTGGTCGTCCAAACGACAATCCACCATCTCTCGTTCTAGCGTCGAAGCCGAATACAGAGGGGTCGCAAATGTCGTGGCGGAGGCTTGTTGGTTGCGCAATTTACTTCTCGAGCTACACGTCCCATTGCACAAGGCAACCGTGGTTTACTGTGACAACGTCTCAGCGGTTTATCTGTCAGGTAACCCGGTTAAACATCAGCGAACCAAACATGTTGAAATTGATATTCACTTTGTGCGGGAAAAAGCAAAAATTGGTCACATTCGTGTTCTTCACGTTC
This sequence comes from Arctium minus, assembly GCA_954870635.1. Lineage (NCBI taxonomy): Eukaryota > Viridiplantae > Streptophyta > Magnoliopsida > Asterales > Asteraceae > Arctium > Arctium minus. Next base: position 48,482,461 of record OX941096.1, read on the forward strand.
CCGCCACGTATCAATATGCCGACATTTTTACAAAGGGTCTACCTCGCCAGCTCTTCGAGAACTTCTGTACCAGTTTGAGCGTTTGTTCTCGTCCCGCTCCAACTGCGGGGGACTATTAGTAATTATGTAAATGATTTTGTAAATCATGTATTTTAGGATAGTTTGTTAGTCATTGATGATAGAGATTATTTCCCTGTATTATCTTTCCCTGTATTAAGGGTTCATTGTGTATATTGAATTGAGGGAGAATTGACGATAATCACTTTTAAGTAGATCGTTATATTAGCTTTTTTAGGAGACAAATTGTACTATGAAACGTCTTAACAACTAAGTTTTGTTGTAGTGTATGATAATTTTATAACAAACCTTTAGCATTTTGGTTTGGATATCTTTGTATCAAGTCCAAGAGTCATGAACTTATCTCAATTAACAAAAACTTGGGTATTGCACTTAACATAATGTAAACTAATGTGTGAAATTACCGTATGTTCAAACAAGAAAACAATGATAAAAAAAGTGACTCTTATCATTTATAACTAAAAACAAGAAACGTGACCCCTTAATTTAAAATGGAATTTTGTTGCATAAGATAAAGGAATTAAAATGAGACGAGCTATGTGATATGAAAACAAAATGTTGAATAATCGGACATAAAAGATCCATTTCAAAGACCAAAAGTATAGATACAACAGTTTGCATTTTCAATGCTCACAAGACTAGCATTTTTATCATCGAAAAATACAATAATCTCATTGACTTAAAATCTTTTTAAATACCGTTATCACTATAAAAAAAGAAACAAAAGAATATATTGACAAATTCCAAAAGGTATACAAATTAATATTCCCATTGACAATGATGAAAACGTTGAGTAGCTTCAAAGGAAAGGTTTGACGATGAAGTTTTAATGTTTATGAAAGAAGTATACTCAAAGAGAAACTATTTTTTGGGTTTAGGTTCTTTTAGGAATTTAACTTTTTAAATTTAAATTAGGGGTTTGATGATTTTGAGTCTTATAGCCCGTTTTATGGTATTAGAATTATGTTGAGAAAATGTTCATACGTAATAAATGAAAGTATTTAATTGTGTAATTTTTTCAGAGGTTAAGAAATATGCCGTTCTACTTTTTGTTTCATTTAAAAACATTTTATCTAGTTGTAGGGTCACCTACTATTATCAGATAAAATATCTTATATACTCATTGTTTATGCCAAAAATCCCCCAAGGAAAATTTAAGGTAAATGTGAAGCCTGATCGAACCAAAGAAAGTAACTCCAATAATCGTACGACAATAAAGAAAAATAAAGTAAATAAGACGAGAGAATTGGTGACGCGAAAAACCCCTAAAATGGGTAAAAACCGCGGACGAGTGTAAGTCGTCGTGCACTATGGACGTCAATCAGGGACGTCGTCCTTAATAACAAATGTTAACAATGTACTACAACAGTACAATAAAGTAAGGATGGTCGTGTGTTGTGTATAATTAAAATTCCTGTCGTGCGTCGCGTGTTTGAACGGCATAATACTTTATGAGCTTTGAAGGTCTGAGCAATCTTTGAGAACGTAATTCGTGAGCTTGTGAGGTCTTAGAATCAGATGTCCCGAATGTGAAGTTCTATCTTCATATTTATACTCTACTTTTCCGTTGATGTGTCTTGAATGTGTATGACCGTTTGATATTGATGATAGCGTCTGTTATGTCTGTTGTTATTGATGATGACTTCCGTTACAATCTTTGGTCATGAATGTCTTTGAATTCTGCATTAAACATGATATAACGTATGTAGCAGGTTAGTAACTGAAATCAGGTTGGACGAATATTTTAGTCGTGGTCGCCCCAAAGGAAGGGCGTCGGTTATCTCTCTAATCGTGTGACGATGAACTGATGGACTGTTGGAATTTCTACTTGACGGTTATCGCTAGTCGTATGACAATGGACTATTGGTATTTTTACCCAAACAGTTTGCCCCCAAATTTAAAATTCAAGCGGCAACTTTTTGAAATTTAAATTTAAAATCAAGACACGTGTCATAGAAGAACGCGGGTAGTTCGTATGGAACTGAATTGGTTTGTTTCCAACTAAATAATGACGTCATTTTCCTGCAAAATAAACGGCTTAGACAGCTAATATTGGACAGGTGTCACGTATTCATTGGATGTACTCGAAAGGTTTCCTGACACGGGCGACACGTGTCGATTCGTCGACTGACGATTTGATTTTGATTTGATTTTTTGGCGATTCACTTCCCATTTTTCAGTATAAATAAGGATTGCCCTCAATCTTTTCTTTTTTTACGCTTACCTTTCTAGAGACTTGTTTATCTCCTGCAAGATATTTTCCGAGCGATCATAATCCTTTCCATTCTAAGTTCGAGGTTTAGTTCTATTTAAGGTACGATTTCCTGTTTTCCTTCTGTGTCGATTATATGCGTAGGAAGTCATAGCCAGGAATCCTAGGAAAGCTTGGGATATACTTAGTTACTGTCGTTCCAAATGTCGACCAAACCTGCGAGTGTATATAGGGAAGAGGAAAACCTAGATTATTTCAAAAATTTAGCCGGGATTCCAGATGGAGTTAATCTGATGTCGCCGGAGGACTTAAGGCCGGACGAGGTTCCGAAGGGGTACTGTGTTTTATATGAGTATCCCTTCAAGATAGGGTTTACTTGGCCGTTTAGTCCTTTGGTCAAGGCGTTTTTAGATGCGTTCGATCTGACACCTGGACAGTTAATGCCTCAATTCTGGCGGATTGTCCATGTTATCGGACGTCTTACGGCCGATTGGGAGGTTCTGTTCAATGTGAACGACCTCCTGACTGCTTATAACGTTCGACCGGATAATTATCACCGGTACAGCCTATTCCCTCGATCGAAGGGAGATAACGTACTGGTTCATAATACCGCGGTGAACGACCGTGGTTGGAAACGTCAGTACGTTTTCCTCCAAGTGGCGTCTGTGAGCGACGAAGACAGCCAATGGTTGTCGTCCGGATGGAACGAATCGGGTAGGCTAACTGCTTTGTCGTGCGTTTTTGTCGTGCGTTTTTGTCGTGCGTTTATAATATATACTAATGATGTATTTCTTTGTTTGGCAGCAATTGACTTCACTAAAGTGAAGCCAAATAGAGATTCTCTCAACAAGATTCAGAGGATCTTGGAAAGGAGTATTGCCAATCGTTCGTTTTCTGTTCGATCGAACAACGAGGAGGACGAGGTCGTTTTCGTAGCCGAAGCGACGTACGTTGAGGGTTCTCGTCAAGAAGAAAAGAGGAGAAGAGAGGAAAGAAGAGGAAGAAAAGGAAGAAGAGAGGGAAGAAGAAGGAGAAGAAGAAATGACCGGTAAGTCGCTCGACAGTACTTTTCACTTTTATACCGTACGTCATTTCTTTTTTAACTTGCTCTCTTTATTCAGAGGACGCAGCTGTAAAGTCGTATGCCCTTAAGCGAGCCGAGAAACTGGAGCTTGCTCATCAAGGCAGAGAAAAGTCGAGGAAGAGATCTGCCCCTTCTATGGGGGTAGACCCCAGATGTGTCCGAGGCAAACCTCGGTCTTCACCCAAGAAGACGGGTGACGATGCTCTGTCGTCCCTTGCAGGGACGATACCATCGAAAGGAACCGTTGCTGGGGTCGAGCTCGGAGGCTCGACTCAGGTGACGAAGGACACTCCAACGTCGGGGGTGTCGGGCGTTAATAAGCCTTTCCTTGCACCTTCTTCCTCCTCCAAGGGTGAGGAAAGGAACAAGGAGAAAGTGGGAGAGACGACTTTTAAAGTCACTCTTCCATCTGATTTTATGGCAAATGACGTCCTCGAGAGGGACGTCATTTTTCCACACATGGGAAAATTCCTCCTCCCGACCTTCTATGACCGATACAAGGAGTCTCGGGTCGAGGACACGGGGGCGCATGCTGCTGGTCTTTCTTTCATGGTACGTCTTACTTATTCCTTATTCCCTTCATTATTTTTCTTATTATTAACTCTTTCTTTGCTGTCGTGCAGGCTTTCCAAGCCTGTCTGAGCTTCTTCGCTCAGATGGAAGGTCTCAGGACGTCCTTCCCAGACGTCAAGAAAAGGGCCGACGAAGCTCTCGAGAGGGAGATAGTCGCCCTGAAGGCGGTCGAGTCCGAGAAGGCAAAGGTCGAGGGCCTTAAGTCTGAGCTCTCCGATGCCCGAAGTCTACTAGAGATTTCGGATCGTGAGAAGGTTAAGCTTAGGGATCGTCTCCTTGAGCTTGAGGCGTCATCGACCAAATTGGAGGTCGAGAAGATTAAAGTCGTCACTGCTGCTGCTACTTTTGCTGATGAAGTCGCGTCCCTCAAAAAGAGGGTCGAGGAGCTGGAGGGCGACGTCAAGGACTTGGAGACTGAGAATAGACAAATCGAAGCCTTCTCTCGCTTCACGGCCCGGGCTGCCTTGATGAGGCGTCATCTGACTGGTACAAATCCTATGGCGTCAGCCGCTGAGGAGCTCAAGACCTACCTTGACATCATGGGGACTGAAAGGGACCTAGATGAAGACGATGAATTAGAGGGAAGTGACGGTGGAGAAGAGGCAGCAGCAGCAGAGACTGATGTCATGCAGGAACAGTCTGACGTTCCTCCTTCTTAGCTTTTTGGATCTATTATCTAGGGGTCGGCCGTCTGTGGTCGTCCCTTAACTTTGTAATTTTCTCTTCTAATGACAAAGTCTCTTTTGTACATCGATGTTTGTTATTTGCTTTTCTTTGTCAAACCTATCTCTTATCACACGTCGAGTAATTTTAAAATATAAACACAGTATATCATACGTTTAAAGTCACTCTTCCATCTGATTTTATGGCAAATGACGTCCTCGAGAGGGACGTCATTTTTCCACACCTGGGAAAATTCCTCCTCCCGACCTTCTATGACCGATACAAGGAGTCTCGGGTCGAGGACACGGGGGTGCATGTTGTTGCTCTTTCTTTCATGGTACGTCTTACTTATTCCTTATTCCTTTCATTATGTTTCTTATTATTAACTCTTTCTTTGCTGTCGTGCAGGCTTTCCAAGACTGTCTGAGCTTCTTCGTTCAGATGGAAGGTCTCAGGACGTCCTTCCCAGACGTCAAGAAAAGGGCCGACGAAGCTCTCGAGAGGGAGATGGTCGCCCTGAAGGCAGTCGAGTCCGAGAAGGAAAAGGTCGAGGGCCTTAAGTCTGAGCTCTCCGATGCCCGAAGTCTACTAGAGATTTCGAATCGTGAGAAGGTTAAGCTTAGGGATCGTCTCCTTGAGCTTGAGGCGTCATCGACCAAATTGGAGGTCGAGAAGATTAAAGCCATCACTGCTGCTGCTACTTCTGCTGATGAAGTCGCGTCCCTCAAAAAGAGGGTCGAGGAGCTGGAGGGCAACGTCAAGGACTTGGAGACTGAGAATAGGCAAATCGAAGCCTTCTCTCGCTTCACGGCCCGGGATTCCTTGATGAGGCGTCATCTGACTGGTACAAATCCTATGGCGTCAGCCGCTGAGGAGCTCAAGACCTACCTTGACATCGTGGGGACTGAAAGGGACCTTGATGAAGACGATGAATTAGAGGGAAGTGACGGTGGAGAAGAGGCGGCAGCAGCAGAGATTGATGTCGTGCAGGAACATTCTGACGTTCCTCCTTCTTAGCTTTTTGGATCTATTATCTAGGGGTCGGTCGTCTGTGGTCGTCCCTTAACTTTGTAATTTTCTCTTCTAATGACAAAGTCTCTTTTGTACATCGATGTTTGTTATTTGCTTTTCTTTGTCAAACCTATCTCTTATCACACGTCGAGTAATTTTAAAATATAAACACAGTATATCATACGTTTAAAGTCACTTTTCCATCTGATTTTATGGCAAATGACGTCCTCGAGAGGGACGTCATTTTTCCACACCTGGGAAAATTCCTCCTCCCGACCTTCTATGACCGATACAAGGAGTCTCGAGTCGAGGACACGAGGGTGCATGCTGTTGCTCTTTCTTTCATGGTTCGTCTTACTTATTCCTTATTCCTTTCATTATTTTTCTTATTATTAACTCTTTCTTTGCTGTCGTGCAGGCTTTCCAAGCCTGTCTGAGCTTCTTCGTTCAGATGGAAGGTCTCAGGACGTCCTTCCCAGACGTCAAGAAAAGGGCCAACGAAGCTCTCGAGAGGGAGATGGTCGCCCTGAAGGCGGTCGAGTCCGAGAAGGCAAAGGTCGAGGGCCTTAAGTCTGAGCTCTCCGATACCCGAAGTCTACTAGAGATTTCGGATCGTGAGAAGATTAAGCTTAGGGATCGTCTCCTTGAGCTTGAGGCGTCATCGACCAAATTGGAGGTCGAGAAGATTAAAGCCGTCACTGCTGCTGCTACTTCTGCTGATGAAGTCGCGTCCCTCAAAAAGAGGGTCGAGGAGCTGGAGGGCGACGTCAAGGACTTGGAGACTGAGAATAGGCAAATCGAAGCCTTCTCTCGCTTCACGGCCCGGGATGCCTTGATGAGGCGTCATCTGACTGGTACAAATCCTATGGCGTCAGCCGCTGAGGAGCTCAAGACCTACCTTGACATCGTAGGGACTGAAAGGGACCTTGATGAAGATGATGAATTAGAGGGAAGTGACGGTGGAGAAGAGGCGGCAGCAGCAGAGATTGATGTCGTGCAGGAACAGTCTGACGTTCCTCCTTCTTAGCTTTTTGGATCTATTATCTAGGGGTCGGCCGTCTGTGGTCGTCCCCTAACTTTGTAATTTTCTCTTCTAATGACAAAGTCTCTTTTGTACATCGATGTTTGTTATTTGCTTTTCTTTGTCAAACCTATATCTTATCACACGTCGAGTAATTTTAAAATATAAACACAGTATATTATACGTTCGACCAAACCATCATTCATTAACATGCTATAATGAAATCAACTGAGTTTTACGATCGAACAAGTGCAATTGTAATAATGGTTTTCGAATATATATATCGGGAGTCAAGTGTAAAAAATTAACCTTTATCAACAATTACGACCAACCATATACATGCGATCGTATGAGTATTACTCGACATGAAAATCTTAACTAAGTCGTGCGTCCCTGCGAAGAACAACGTTAGCGGGGTGGTCGTTGGTTTGACCAACGACCCTCCGATGCTTAAGTTAGTAATCTTTTTAAGAAATAATCCAAGGAAACGAATTCGGAATTTACAAGAGATACTTTTTTAAATGAACTGCATTCCAACTTCGTGGGATATCTCGACCGTCAAGGGTTTGGATTTTATAAGCTCCTTTACCCACGACGCCAGAGATTTGATAAGGGCCTTCCCACTTAGTGGAAAGTTTACCTGCGTTGGGTTCTTGAGTGTTTTGTAACACTCGACGTAAGACGTAGTCGCCTTCTTGGAAAACTTTGATTTGGACATTTTTGTTGAAATGTCGCTCGACCGCTTGTTTCTGCGATGCCATGCGGATGTATGCTGTTTCTCTAAGTTCTTCTAAAGCGTCGAGGTCATAGCTCAGGTCGACCAAGTTATGCTCGACGGACGTATGTCTCAAAATTGTTAGTCGTACCTCAATAGGTAACACAACTTCGCATCCATAGACTAATGAAAAGGGGGTTTGTCCTGTGGACGTACGTGGTGTCGTACGATTGGCCCATAGAACGGAGGGTAATTCTTCTACCCACTTTCCTTTGGCAACTTTGAGTCTTTTCTTGATCGAATTGATGATAGTTTTATTACTTGACTCGGCAAGGCCATTCGACTGTGGGTATCGAGGTGTCGATGTTACCAACTTAATATTCCTTTCTTCACAGAATTTTCGCGTCCGATCACTGATGAATTGTGTCCCATTGTCGCACGTTATTTTGGACGGAATTCCAAACCTGCAAATGATGTTAGTTTGGATAAAAGAAACGACTTCTTTGTCCCGAACCTGGGAGAAAGCCGATGCTTCTATCCATTTAGAGAAATAATCTGTTAAAACTAGAAGAAATACCTTTTGCCCGGGGGCAGGTGGTAGTTTTCCGACGATATCCATTCCCCATTTCATAAAGGGCCATGGGACTAAAGTCGGGTGTAAGGGTTCAGATGGTTTATGAGACATACCTGCGTATCGTTGACATGCGTCGCACGACTGTACATACCTGATCGCATCTTGCCTTAGTGTCGGCCAATAATAACCTTGTCGTGATATCCTGTTGGCTAGACTGCGACTTCCTGAGTGATTTCCGCATTCACCGTCGTGCATGTCTTGTAAGATTTTCTGGACTTGCATCTTGTTGGTAATACATCGTAGATTCAAACCAGTAGAAGATCTTCGATATAATTGTCCTCTGATCACGACGTACCTTGATGCTTTAAACCTGAACTTTCTTGCTTCCATTCTGTCATCAGGCAATTGATCGTTCTCTAGATAATTTTTAATGTCGTCCGACCAAGAATTTTCTTCTTCAATTGGCGCGACCAAAGTATTATCGTCGTCTTTGATAGATGGTGTTGCAAGGTGGACTATTGGGATACTGTCGAACGTCGTTTGATTAAGTGCTGACCCCAAATTGGCTAGTGCATCAGCTTGAGTGTTCTGATCTCTTGGTATCTCCTCGATTATGAAGCAACTGAACTTATTTGCCTCTTCTTTTACTATTTTATAATAGGCAATCATCCTCGAATCTTTTGTTGCGAACTCTCCATTAATTTGGTTAACGACTAAAGACGAGTCGCTTCGGACATGCAGATGTGTTGCCCCCAAGTCATGAGAAATTTTGATTCCCACAATCAGTGTTTCGTACTCTGCCTCATTATTTGTTGCCTTGAAGTCGCACCGTATGGAGTACACTATCTTGCTCCCTTGTGGGGACTGTAGGATGACACCCAGGCCTGTTCCTCGTATGTTCGACGAACCATCAACGTCGAGCGTCCAAGTGGTGTCGTGCAAAGTCGCCACAATTAACTCATTGGACGTCGTCGCTTCTTCTAGTTCTTGACTGAAATATGTAACAAAATCTGCCAAGACTTGTGATTTGATCGCCGTTTTGGGCTTGAAATCCAGATCATAATTACTGAGGTAGATGTTCCATTTAGCTAATCGTCCTGTTAGCTCGGGTTTTCTTAACACAGACTTCAATGGAAAGTTAGTTACAACAGTTATAAGATGCGATTCAAAATAATGTCGTAACTTCTTAGCGGCCATAACTAACGAGAGCAAAAGTTTTTCTATAGACGAGTACCTGGTTTCAGTGTCTAATAGAGTTTTACTTACATAGTAGATTGGCAATTGTGGTCCGTCGGTTTCTCGTATAAGGACTGCACTCACCGAATTAGCACTGACGGCTAGATACAGTTGAAGAATTTCACCCTTCCCGGGTTTGGATAGGAATGGAGGTGATGTCATGTATTCCTTGAGTTGTTGCAACGCATCCTCATGCTTATCAGTCCATTCGAATCCTTTGTTTTTTCGCAAGACATTGTAAAATAGGTGGCATCTGTCGAACGACCGAGAGATGAATCTGTTTAATGCTGCTACACGACCTGTTAGACATTGGACTTCTTTAAAATTTCTGGACGATTTTATCTCGATAATCTCCTTGATTTGATCTGGATTAGCTTCGATTCCTCGTCGTGTGACCATGTAACCGAGGAATTTGCCAACTCGAACTCCAAAAGAACACTTTGTCGGATTTAACTTTATTTTGTATTCACGCAAAATGTCGAACGACTGCTTCAAATGTCCTATATGATCGTCCGTATGTTTCGATTTGACGATCATGTCGTCGATGTATACCTCCATAGTGTCGCCCAAATGTTCTTTGAACATCATATTCACTAGTCGTTGATACGTCGAACCTGCATTCTTAAGACCAAAAGGCATTACTTTATAACAATAAATACCTTTATCTGTCATGAAGGCCATTTTTTCCTGATCATCGGAATGCATCAATATCTGGTTATATCCAGAATATGCATCCATGAAGGTGAGCAATTCGTGTCCAGCTGTAGCGTCGACCATAGAATCGATGTGTGGCAACGGAAATGGATCTTTTGGACATGCCTTGTTAAGGTCTGTGAAATCAATGCATACTCTCCATTTACCAATTTTCTTTTGGACGACAACAACGTTGGCGAGCCAATCTGGATATTTGACTTCTCGTATCTTTCCTGTTTTAAGCAAATTATCAACTTCGTCGTTGATAACTTTATTTCTTTCAGGAGAAAATTTTCGTCTTTTCTGTTGAACGGGTTTGAATGATGGATCGACGTTGAGTTTATGAGAAATAATACTCGGATCGATGCCCACCATGTCTTCGTGCGTCCATGCGAAGCAATCATAATGGTCCTGCAAAAAAGAAATTAGTCTATTTTTGAAGGATGGATCAAGTGTCGAACCTATGTAGACCATCTGATCAGGCTTATCCTGGTTTAGGACGACAACTTCCAAGCGATAATCGTCGCCAGTCCCAGGAATGTCCTAGTTCTGTAATTGCTATACTGTCTGCTTCGGGGGCTTCAAAGAGACTTTGTAACATTCCCTAGCGACTTTTCTTTCGCCTTTGATCTCCTGTACTCCCCATTGCGTAGGGAATTTCAAGGTTTGGTGGTACGTCGAGGGTACGGCTTTCATAACGTGGATCCATGGTCGCCCAAGGATAACGTTATAAGCCGATGAACAGTCGACGACGTTGAACTTCGTCTGCCTGTTGATTCCTTTAGCATATACTGGTAGTGTGATTTCCCCTATGGTATTTATCGCTCCTCCGTGAAATCCAACGAGTGTAGTCGAGCGTCGGGTAATCTCGGATTTGTCGATCCTCATAGCTTTCACTGCATCAAAAAAGATAATGTTAGCGGAACTACCTCCGTCGACGAGTATCCTCTTTGTCAGGCAATTTCCAATGCTCAATTGGATAATTAGTCCGTCATGATGTTTCTGGTGTACGTCGTCGAGATCTTCTTGGTCGAACGTCAAGGGCATAGCTTCTAATTCTGCGTCTTCCTTGGGTCTTGCCTCCTTTGGAATTGGTCGGTCTTCGGGACCGCGACTAGCATGTCTCTTAGCAGCTGAATATGTGGTTCCACAGATATCAGAACCTCCGGTGATACAATTAATCACTTTGGCATGCTCTGGGGATGTAGGACGCACATCCTTCTTTCCCATTAATTCTTGTAAATAACCTTTCGAATTAAGTCAGGACAATTCTTTCTTCAAGGCGATGCAATCATCCGTTATATGACCGAAGTCATTATGGAAATCGCACCATTTTGTTTTGTCTTTCTTATCACTGTCCTTATCGCTTTTCTTTGGCCATCGAATGTTTTGTTGAAGCTGTTTCAGGGATGCGACGACGTCCTTGGCTGATCCAGTGAAGCCATAAGAAGACACCTTAGGATACTGGACAGATTTGGAAGTCGTCAGCCCTTTCTTTTCAAATCTGACATTTGAAATCTGTCGGGCAGGCTCTGATCGACCGACCGGCCTTGGTTTGAAGTCCGGTTTTTTAATACCTAGGCCTTTCTTGTCGCTCGAGTGTTTATTTCTGAAAGCGAGGTCATCCTCGACCCTTATATGGGCGAGCGTCCTTGCTCGTACGTCTTCAAAGGTTTCTGGAGGATATTTCGTAAGGTCGAGATATAACCCTGAGCTATCGTCCAAACCCCGTTTATATGCTTCAATGGTTGTTTTTATGTCGCAATTTCGGATACCGATCATTTCCGCGTTAAATCGGTTAAAATAGTCCCGGATGGACTCTCCATTTTTCTGTGCGACGTAGTAAAGATCGCTCGTCTGTTTTTCCATTTTTCGGCTGCTAGCGAACTGTTGAGAAAATTGGTTCACCAATTCTGCAAAAGACCCGATGGTTTTGGGTTTGAGATTGATCAACCATTGTAATTCTGCTCCAGTCAAGGTCGCTCCAAAACTCTTGCACATACAGACTTCTTGAAACTGATACGGTATCGAGACAGTCTACATAAGTTGTTTGTATTGGGCGACGTGTTCTGTCGGATCAGTGACGCCTGAATATTTTGGTGCGAAGGTCGGGATGCTATACTTCTTTGGGACGTCCACCAACGCGATTTCATCAACGAACGGTGACGCCTGAAATCCTGTACGTGGTTCGACATCAACTGGAACTGCTGCCCCCGGCAATTTGGCCAGCATCGACAAGACACGCTCATTCTGCTCTTCCAGAAGCTTTAATCGTTGCGCAACGGGATCTATCGGGATACCCCTGGGACACCCAATGAAACATAACCTGATCCATTGAGGCTAGTCTGTTATGAGGAGTCAGAGGCATATCTATTGAATGGCATAAAGGCCATAGGCATAGTTGGGATTACGAAGGTCGTAGGATTGATTGCTGGTGGACGACGATAATTAGGCAATGGAGGGGGTACGTTCCAAGCACCGGCATAAGCATTTGTAGTCCCTGTCACATTGTTTCCGTTCTGGTTTCTTAGATGCTCGATGGTTTCAGCTGCTTGTCGAGCCTGAGCTGTTAGGGCGTCAATACGAGCACGAGCAGCAGTCAGCTCCATGTTCATCTGGGCCACAACATGATCTTGGGTTCCTTGGAATGCCATTATCTAACACCTCGAATTTTAAGAACCCATGTAACTTTCTTCGTATTTTGGGAACCTTCCGAATGTTGGGAATTTATTATAAATACCAATTTTATCCGTTTTGAGCATCGTGGGTGGAAAGGATCAAATCTGGAACATTTTGGGTTTCGGTACAGTCTCCGCGACTATGCCCGCGATAGTGACGGATGTCACAATCGCCGGGGCACAATCGCCCCACTTGTACCGAGGGGTGGGGACTCCTCACGACATTTCCCGTGATAGTGACGAATGTCACTATTGCCGGGGCACAATCGTCGTCGGGCAGCTGGGGTTTAAATACCTCATTTACGGGATTTCTTCATTTAGGGCTAATTTTGGGAGCTGATAAAGGGTTTTGCTCCTGCGATTTTGGTAAGTCTTTGTGCCCTAGTTTCCACCAACCACATTTAATGTTCTTGAATGAGTATTAATGGAGAAGTAAATGCATCCTTAGGTGCGGTCTTGTAAGGATTCTAGCTTGTAGCAACTTCTCAAGCCTCCAACTCTACATCCTCCATTTCTAGGGTTTGATTTCTTGTGAGAAATCAACAAGGTGAGTGTACTTCTTAACTCTCCTTCTCTCATATATGCTTAAATATTGTGCTAGTAATTATATACATTATGTATCTACTTACTTGAGTTTGTGGAGTTGATCTAATACCCCACTTGTGGGTAAAGTTACACAAGGAGAGTATAAAAAGATACTATGTGGACTAGACATATAGAAACATGTTGTGTATGAATAATGAGTTATATGTTACGTCATTTTGGAGTATGATGTTGATTCATAAGTCTCGGTTGTTATTGCTATTATAAATGAACTAAAGACCCGGTTTGGGTTGAGGTTATAAATGAACTAAAGACCCGGTTTGGGTTGAGGTTATAAATGAACTAAAGACCCGGTTTGGGTTGAGGTTAGAAAATTAACTAAAGATCCGGATTGGGTTGAGGTTACAAATGAACTAAAGACCCGGTTTGGGTTGAGGTCATAATTAAACTAAAGACTCGGTTTGAGTTGATTGTCGGATTGGCTAAAGACTTGGTTAGAGTTGATGTCATGAGACGGCTAAAGACCCGGTTTGGGTTGAGTGCTTAAACAACTAAAGATCTCGTTTGGATTGATGCTACTCAAGTTAATTGGCTATGGAGAAATTATAAGTGCATTGATGACTTCATATTGGGTTTTCCTGTTTTAATGTCAGGTGAAACGCCATGGTAGAGTACTGTGAAAGTATCATGTTATTGTATTGAAACTTTATTCTACTTTAAATATTGTGATTTTAATGCTCACTAGGCTTTAGCCTAACACTTGTTCTTTGGTTGTCATGTATGACAGGAAAACCTAGTGGCGGGAACCTTCGGGGATGAGTGGTCGATCGTGTGATCGAGAACGGTCTTTTTGGGAGATCTAGAGACCGGTATAGATGGTGAATAGTTCACGTTTTTGGAAGAATAGCGACACCCGACTGTAATCTACTAGAGCCTCTTAGATTATTTAGGTTGTCGTTTATTTATTCTTCATTCTTTGGGTTGTACTCATAATTTTATATTCCCCGGTTGGGATGATACTTTGGGAATCCTTGACAGGTTTTGTTCAATCAGGTTTTTATCAATTTACAACCGTTATATTGCCGAAATTTTAAGTTTTAAATTTCACCCAGTTTTAGGGTGTTACAAGTTGGTATCAGAGCATTAGTTTAAGGGAACTAGGTATGGATGTATAGTACCTAGACTTAAACTAAGGAATTAGGCAATGATTTCGTGAGATTGGGTAGAACTCTTAAGATAAGATAGTCTTAGAGTTGACGGAGGCTACACAAGTTAAGAGTTATGGTAATGAGAATGAAAATTTTTATGTATCGCATATTCATAATTTCGCCTAGCTAACGTTATTATGAAGGTGTTTTACGTGATTATGCTTGTTTCCGTTGTTGTGATGATTAATGAATGTGGTAGTACGTTTCCTTGTTTATCGTTGTATAGCCATATCTTATTTATATTCTTGCGTGTGTGGCAGACTATGGTAAACACTCGTAATCGACCAGAAGGTCAAGATACGACGGCGTCTACGGCCGACCAACCAAGGGTGACCAATGCAGATCTTCCCCCGCCGTTTATTAACGCACTGGGCGGAGGACCAGAGCACATACCCCGTCGCAACATAGCTGCAACTCATCCGGTCATGGAGGAAGTAACCCAGGAGACCAGAATGATGGATAGGATGATGCAAGCCATGAGTGCTGCCATGGCTCAACAGCACGAGGTGTTTCTGAAATTGCTGGAAGACCGGGATGTCAACCACCGTAGGAATGAAACGGTGGCAAAAAACGTTATAGTGGCGGGATCTGGGGGTTCGGGACCCCGTATTCCTACCAATGCGACGGCAACACCGACCGCTAGTCACGAGGCAAAGTCTTGTACGTTTAAGGCATTCCTCGGATGCCGACCGCCTGAGTTCAAAGGACTTGATGACCCGTCCGCATGTGTGGGCTGGATTAGAGAAATGGAGCAGGCTTTTCGCTCAAGTGAATGCGGAGAAGATCAAAAAGTAATTTTCGGCTCGCGTATGTTAAGGGGTACGGCTCTCACGTGGTGAGACGTATATTCCGCCTCCGTAGAGACGGCAATTCTAGAGAAACTATCTTGGGATTCTTTCAAGGAGAAATTGCTAGAGGAATTTTGCAATGAACGGACAATAGACCGGATCAGAGAAGAATTCCAAAACCTGAAGAAAGGGAACTTGTCCTTGAGGGAATATACTCGGCAGTTCATGGATAAGCTCGGCTTGGTGGGACATCTGGTCCCGACCGAGAAGGAAAAGATCAAGGCCTACACCAAAGGATTGCCTAGTGAGATGAAGAATCTTGTTCGAGTGTCTAAAGCCTCTACTCTTCGTGAAGCTATTGAAGAGGCTCAATTAGTAGAAGATTCCTATGGTCCCAGCAAAACAGAGAGGAGTGGACCGGTCGAGAAGAGGAGATGGGAAGGAAATTCCACACCTTCGAGAAGGACAAAACCTTTCAACAACAACTACCGTGGGAATGATCATGGACGCGAAGCTAAATGGTGCTCTAAGTGCAGGAGCAAGCATTTTGGCTCGTGCAACTCGGGCGGATCGAATTGTTTCAAGTGCGGAAAGTCGGGTCATGATCGTCGTGACTGCCCGGTCCGAGGGATGATGTGTTTTGAATGCAAAGAACCAGGTCATATCCGGAGTGAGTGCCCGAAGCTGAAGGTTGGGGGAAAGGAAGCGAGGAAGGAGGACCCTCCAAGAGCTACGGGAAGGGCATTTCAAATGACCACCGAAGAAGCGAAAGCTTCGACTGATGTAGTGTCGGGTACGTTTCTCCTAAACTCCGTACCTACGCGTGTATTATTTGACTCGGGAGCTAGTTTCTCTTTTGTATCAAGTTCGTTTTGCTCAAAACTATCCATGCCCACTACTAGTTTAGAGGTTGAGTTAGTAGTTGAACCAGCGGATGGGGATCACGTAGTGGTTCGTAATGTTGTGAAAAATTGCAAACTTGAAATCGAAGGAAGAGAGTTCCCGATCGACCTAATGCCTATGGTCATCGGAGGATTTGATGTGGTGGTTGGTATGGATTGGTTGTCTACTAATCAAGCTGAGATTCTTTGTGCAAAGAAGTTAATCCGAATTCCGGGTTCGGATGGTCACATGGTTACCGTGTACGGAGAAAGACTAAAGGGTGAGGTTGCAATCATCAGTATGGTGAAAGCACGAAAGTGTTTGGCAAAAGGATGCTCATCCTTTTTGGCATATGTAATAGATGCCAAACTTGAGAAGAAGAAGTTAGAAGATGTCGCTGTGGTAAGGGAGTTTTCCGACATATTTCCGGACGACTTGCCAGGTCTACCTCCGGACCGTCAAGTGGAGTTCAAGATTGATCTGACACCGGGAGCGGCTCCTATAGCCCGCGCTCTGTACCATTTGGCCCCGTCAGAAATGAAGGAAATGATGAGCCAATTGCAAGACCTTTTAGAGAAGGGGTTCGTAAGACCGAGTTCCTCACCTTGGGGAGCACCAGTCTTATTTGTAAAGAAGAAGGATGGTACTATGCGGATGTGTATCGACTATAGGGAGTTGAATAAGGTAACCGTGAAAAACAAATATCCACTCCCTAGAATCGATGATTTATTCGACTAACTTCAAGGAGCGGGTTGCTTTTCGAAGATCGATCTCCGTTCGGGTTATCATCAAGTGAAAGTCAAAAAGGAAGACATTCCGAAAACTGCTTTTAGGACGCGATATGGCCATTACGAGTTCCTAGTAATGCCATTCGGTTTGACGAACTCTCCAGCGGTGTTTATGGACTTAATGAATCGCGTGTGCCGACCCTTCTTAGATAAATATGTCATCGTGTTCATTGATGACATTCTCATCTACTCAAAGGATGAAGTCGATCATGCTCAACACCTTCGGGACGTCTTAGACATCTTGAGGAGAGAGAAACTTTATGCGAAGTTTTCCAAGTGCGAGTTTTGGTTGAAGGAAGTGCAGTTTTTGGGGCACATAGTTTCAAAAGATGGAGTAAAAGTGGATCCGGCCAAGATTGAAGCTATGATGAATTGGGAACCTCCCAAAAGTCCATCCGAAATTCGAAGTTTCCTAGGATTGGCGGGGTATTACCGAAGGTTCATACAGGACTTCTCCAAGATTGCTTCTTCGTTGACAATGTTGACCAAGAAGAATGTAAAGTTTGTGTGGACCGATGATCAGGAGGAAGCATTTCGGACTTTGCAAAGGAAATTATGTGAAGCCCCGATCTTATCCTTGTCGGAGGGATCGGAGGATTTTGTGGTCTTTAGCGATGCATCCAAAATGGGGCTTGGATGTGTACTAATGCAAAGAGGGAAGGTGATCGCGTACGCATCTAGACAATTGAAGGTGCACGAGAAGAACTACCCCACTCATGATTTAGAGTTGGCGGCGGTAGTGTTCGCGTTAAAATTATGGAGACATTACCTTTACGGCACAAGGTGTACCTTATACACGGATCACAAGAGTCTAAAATATGTTTTTGACCAGAAGGAACTCAACATGAGGCAACGAAGGTGGTTGGAGCTACTCAAGGATTACGACTGTGAATTACTCTACCACCCGGGTAAAGCAAACGTGGTAGCCGATGCCTTGATTCGGAAAGAGTATAGCGGGAGACTTCAAGCCAAACTTACAAGAATCGAGTTAGTGTCAAGTCTCATGGAAAAGATCAAAGAGGCGCAAACCGAAGCATTAAAAGAAGAAAACCTCAAGGATGAAGCGATGACCAAGCAACGGTTATTGTTGACCGAAGATAGTCGGGGGATCAAATGCTTCAACGGAAGAGTTTGGGTACCCAAGTTTGGAGGTTTCCGAGAACTACTTTTAGAGGACGCACATAAATCTAGGTATTCTATCCACCCGGGAAGTACCAAGATGTACCGGGATTTGAAACTACATTTTTGGTGGCCTATTATGAAATTAGACGTAGCTCATTTCGTAGAACGATGCGTAACTTGAAGGTCGAGCATCAACGTCCCTATGGGAGCCTACAACCTTTAGAAATCCCTGAGTGGAAATGGGATAGGATCACCATGGATTTTGTGACCAAGTTACCGAAGACTGTGAGAGGGAACGATACTATTTGGGTTTTTGTTAACCGTTTGACGAAGAGTGCCCACTTTCTAGCAATGAGAGAAACTTTGACAATGGATAAGTTGGCAAAGTTGTACATAGATGAAATCGTCTCTAGGTACGGTATACCCGTGTCGATAGTCTCCGATCGTGATAGTCGGTTCACATCGAGGTTTTGGGAAGCGTTACACCAAGAGTTGGGTACACGAGTGAATTTGAGCACGGCTTATCACCCACAAACAGACGGGCAAAGTGAGAGGACGATTCAAACGCTTGAAGATATGCTTAGATCGTGCGTGATCGATTTTGGCGGTAGTTGGGATACCCATTTACCTTTGGTGGAATTTGCGTACAACAATAGTTATCACTCTAGTATCGGAATGGCGTCATTTGAAGCTTTGTACAGATGGAAGTGTAGGACCCCCGTATGTTGGCTAGAGGTGGGGGGAAGCAGTTTATCTTCACAGTGTTTCGGTGTGAAGTTTCATGTTTTAAGGTTTGGTCTCACACGGTCTCACGGAAACAGTTTGGTCTCACGTGAACCTGACCCATATAACTTATCATTAATTATTATTTAAATATTGCTTCTATTTTTATATATAAATGATTAATTATTATTCACATAAGACTCATTCCTTTTATTTTTGTTTGGATTTTATAGTTCTTTTTTTATTTTTGTTTTCTACATTTTTCCTAAGTTCTAAATTTTAATAATTATTTCAACTCTTATGAAAATCAATGTCGTTTATTTACATGACACTTATACATATATATATATACATAACAATTAATAAAGTAATAAACTAATTATAATTGATATAAATAAAAATAAAAAGAAGATGACGATTAATCACATCAATTTAATAATTTGCACGTAAAACTTTATTGCAAGCAATATACATAAATCAACTATTTATAATAATTTAATATAATATAACTTATTATTAACTAATATTCACATAATAATCCTAGTTTGGATATAAGTGAATAACCATTGACATTAATTGTTATTTGTGTTTCAACATATATTTTAATATGATTAAATGATAATTATTATTATCATTAATTATTATTTACATAACATTCATCATATATTTTAATATGATTAAATGACAATTATTATTATCATTAATTATTATTTACATAAAACTCCTATTTTTATATAATTGGCATTGGTTGCTATTTACACAACACTTATTATGTATTTTAATATAATTAAGTGACCATTATTAATAAGGTGAAAATGAAGTAAGCATCATAGAGCTCACATACAGAACATTCTACTTTTTAAACTTTTGGATACACATTGATCCATATTACAACACCGACATTCCATTTCGTCAGTGAAAACCATACCTAAAGTGATTAGTTCTCCATTTTCTTAGTTCTCCATTTTGTCAATAAAACCACAATTACCATAAATTATTCAATGAATCCAACAAATTTGTTTATTTAAATTTATAAACTTATGATCATTTCATAACTAACCTTCAATTGTTATTAAATTAAATGAAGTAAAAAAGTTTGATGTTAATTGAACATCATATATAACAAATGAGATAACTTCGAAGCAAAATTTAAATTCAAGACTGTGCAAAATATATAACTATAAGAGTTCAAGGATGAAATTGGGATTTAAAATCGGAGACATTTTCCAAATACAAAATTGATAGATTGCTACATCATTGATATATTTTAATATTTTGAGCTTCTCCGGACTTGTTTCATGTCAACTAAGTTCTCAATAACATTGTAAAAGAAAAATATGAGTTAAGCTTTAGCAACTAAAAACACCGAATGAAAATCAACCAACACTATCTTGTAGGATCTTTTTGTTTATTTTTAAAACCCCATTGGGCATTTCACACTTAATATGATTTACCCCACCACTAAAAAGAAACTTATAGTCTACATTATTCGTGATAAAGGCAACCTAAATTCTTCTTTGTGAATAACGGGTCAAAAACAACCGGTTGTCGGACCTTCTTGCGCACCTCTAGATATACATGATATTTTATCATCATGCTCAGAAATAAATGGTTGCAAATAAAAATAGAACAGATTCAAGTGACATGGTTCACGAGGGCGTACCATATTAGATCAAAAACAATTAATGGTGCGGCTTGTTGCTGCGATGAAGAGTTAAGTGGCAGTGATTGAAGTATGTAAATGTTAGAGGATTGTAATCTAGCTAGTGTTTAATTTTTTTTTTTTTTTTTTTTTTTGCTGTCAGGAACATTTAAGTAACCACATTATAGGAAGCTCAAAATCCAATAACAACACAAGTAAATGGATTAACATGATCATGTTGGACTAATCTTGTATAATTCATAAAACTATAAAATTAACCTCTTATCATGTTGATCGAGAAATAATTTATAGAAATATGCAAATTTCTTTGTTGAATGTCAAGAATCCCAAGTATTTAATAAGAGATGGGCAGTAAATGACCCTATTTTTTCCCAAATATTTGAGAAACACCTTAAGTTGAAAACAACATTGCTAGGCGATTATTTAGAACCTTGACCGTACTAATTATTGTAGTTCATTGCTTCTTTTACTAAATTCTATAATTTGTTAAAAGTTCATATCAATTTCAGAGCACGTAAAATTGGTCACAAACACAAAGTGGAAAATATAACATTTTTCATGCAGAAAATGCTATTAACAAAATATCTTATCAATCTTTGAAAAAAGCCATGGTGCAAACCTCAATCGCATGAGGCCAAATTGGAGGAACCCGTTCTCCAGAAATCTGTGAATCAACGAAAAAAAGACAAAACCCTAGAATAACAGAAGACCTAAATTAATAGCTATATTTTTTTGATTTCTCATCAACTAGTGTGCGACCCGCGCGATGCGCGGTAGTAGTATTTTTTAAGGAGTACTTGATTCCGTATTATTTGATCAACCTATTTCTCTTCCATGTTTGTTATTTAAAAACATATAATAAAAGGAGCAAATGATGAGTTTGGGGGTTAAAACAATTACACAACTAATCTTTTATTCTATTTTTGTATATCAAATATAATGATTGATCGTAATAAATATTCATTTATATATTGATGATACATAATTAAAAAAAGATGAAAGGTTTTGGAGTTAACGAAAAGATAAATAAAAGAAATAATGGTGTTGTGCATAAATAAAAATATTAATTTATAATTATTGTTACCTTACTTTAACAAATAAAATTATTTGTAATCGATGATTAAGTTATTGATATAAAAGTAAATAAAAATACATGATTAATTAATAATATCAAAGTTAATAAAAGTAAAAATTATATTTCATTAGTGTTTACAAAAAAAAAGTTAGATTCATATAACTCAAGTCTTAATTTATAATCATTCTTAACTTACCAATAATTTTTTGATTATGTTAAGAAAAGGAAAAAAAATTAAATTTTAAATGTATGTTTAAATATACTAATAATAATAAAGTAAATAAAAATAAAACGAATATATTTGTTAATTGTTATCTAAAAATATAAATTAAATAATATAAATATGTATTTTATAATCTATTTTATCTTACCAATAATTTTTTGGTTATGTAAAAAAAGAAAAAAAATTAAAATATATGTTTTAATAATAATAAATTAGTAAATAAAAATAAAACTAATATATTAATTAATTGTTATTAAAAAGTGTAAGATAAATAATGTTGTTATTTGTAAAAAAATGTATGTAATAATTGCTAAGTAAAAAAGAAATTGAAAACGTAGTAAAATAAAAATGTGATTTATTTAATTAAAAATAAATCAAAATTATAACGAAATAGATAAACAGAAACGGATCGAGGTTTCTCATTGATTTGATTGATCTTTATTTATATATACTAATATTAATGTTCGACATCGAGCGTTGCGAGATTGTCAAAATCATGTTAAAAAAATGTATTAAGTTATTTTTATTTATTGTTTTTATAAAATTAGACTATGTTGCAAAACATTATACAATATCTTTAATGATGAAATTGAGTGTCGATGAACATTATTGTTCTTAATTTAGCATATAAAGTTGATTATAAGCCTATTTAATTAATAGTATTATAAAGTATATTAGATGTGTATTGAAATTATTAATAACAACCATAGTTTAAACATCTATTATATAACATAAAATTTAGTTAAAATAAATTAATACAAAAATGACATAGAATTGACGCCATGCTTAAAAATCGAAACTAAAAATGTAGTTTGCTAGTAACAACGTCATATCATAATAAACAAAATCAACATGTTCACCGGAGGTTCTAGGGCAGTCAGAATAGGAGAGCATTCATCTATTAGCATTGTGGTGATTCTTTTGGAATAAAAAATAGAAATAAGAATTAGATAATAATAAATCATGAAATTACAAAATAGATAAAATCAATTTTAAATTGAGATTGTAGTAATAGTAGACTGAATGACTTACATTTCATAATATATGTGCATGTTGTCAATGAAGCCTTCATGTTTCTTCAATATGTTCAACAATCTTCACAACTTATTTAAACAATATCTCATTTGTTTTGTCTTTTGTTTGTGCACTTTCTACCAAAAAACATATAAAATACATATAACATTATATAACTTAACAACATACATAAGTTCATACCTTAGATGATCAAATATAGTGAGAGAAAAGTTGTTTGACAAAAAACTAAATCATTAGGTAAATAGGTAGACAACTAAAAAATGAAGATCACAAGGTTAAATAAATAAGAGAAATGAATAATTAATTAACATAAATAAGGGAAAATAAATAATTATCTAACCTAAAGAAAGGAAATTGAATAGTTAAATAACATAAATTTCAATGTGTATGTATAAGTAAAAAAATCCCAATACATTTAATGAAAATATAACTTACCTATGGGGATATATATTCTAAATTCAATTCTTTTTTTATCTTTATATATACACATATATATTAAAATGAAATTAAAATTATATGTTATGTAATAATTCTATTTTATATGATTGTCATAAGTTAATTCACATATGAAATTGGTTTTTTCCAATATGAATAAAATATTATATTAACAAATAAGAATTTTATTATTTAATATTTAAAAATATTCAAAAAACATAAATAAATTACTTTACTAATGAATAAGAGTATTATTATTTAATATTTAGAAATATTAAAAAAAATTAAAGAGAAAATGAAAGGTTTGCTCATTTATTAACATTTTTTATTAAAAATTAATTCAAAAACATGAGAAAAAAGATAAATGAGATCCTAGCCTCTACAAAATGTCATCTCATCAAACATGAGTTTTACTTTAATATATATATATATATATATATACATATATATATATATACATATATATATATATATACATATATATATATATATATATATATATTTATACAAATAAGGGTTGGTGTGCAAAGTGGAAAAGACTTGGAAATAGAGAGAGTTAGAGAGACAACAGGGGTAGGGAAACTTACATGGGTTCGATAAGATATGGTTTCTTCTATAGTTCTCGACGTGGAATTAATGGAAGGGACGTTGGTGTCTTGGTGGAGATTTAGGGCGAGGGCAAATGAGAGAAATGAAGAGACCGTATAGTGAGGAAGGTGATGGGTTGAAGACAATTAATGTTTCAATTAAATGCAAAACAAAAAGAAATTGAAAATTTGAGTAAAAAGAGATTGTCAAATAGAGAAATGAATAGACGGTGTCGTGAGGGAGGTGATGGGTTTCAACACAATTAATGTTTCAATTAAATGCAAAAAAAATTGAAAATTTGAGAAAAAAGAGATTGTCAAATACTCAATAGATAGGATGTCACGTAAAATTTCCATTATCTTACTTTTATATATAGATATAGATTTAAGTAATAGTTTTAAATGCTATTTAATACAAGAAAAGGAAACATTACCACTGAAGTTTTAATATTTATAAAGACGAACATTAAATCTTACGTGAAGCGTTCTTTAAATAGTTAAAGAAAATCTACTTATTCGTTTTTATGTAATCATGTTCTTCAAGCGGTTTTAATTTTTTCAATATGTAGGCTATAGTTCAATTTGACTCTTTTAAACTTGACAACCGCAAGTTTCATCCTTATAAAATAAAAAATTTGCTATTACGAATTTTGACAACTAAATGAAACTCAAAAAAGTAGATCGTTATATTAGCTTTTTTAGGAGACAAATCGTACTATGAAACGTCTTAACAACTAAGTTTTGTTGTAGTGTATGATAATTTTATAACAAACCTTTAGCATTTTGGTTTGGATATCTTTGTATCAAGTCCAAGAGTCGTGAACTTATCTCAATTAACAAAAACTTGGGTATCGCACTTAACATAATGTAAACTAATGTGTGAAATTGACGTATGTTCAAACAAGAAGACAACGATAAAAAAAAGTGACTTTTATCATTTATAACTAAAAACAAGAAATGTGACCCCTTGTTTGAAAATGGAATTTTGTTGCATAAGATAGAGGAATTAAAATGAGACGAGCTATGTGATATGAAAATAAAATGTTGAATAATCGGACATAAAAGATCCATTTCAAAGACCGAAAGTATAGATACAACAGTTTGCATTTTCAATGCTCACAAGACTAGCGTTTTTATCAACGAAAAATACAATAATCTGTTTGACTTAAAATCTTTTTAATTACTGTTATCACTATAACAAAAGAAACAAAAGAATATATTGACAAATTCCAAAAGGTATACAAATTAATATTCCCATTGACAATGATGAAAACGTTGAGTAGCTTCAAAGGAAAGATTTGACAATGAAGTTTTAATGTTTATGAAAGAAGTATACTCAAAGAGAAACTATTTTTTGGGTTTAGGTTCTTTTAGGAATTTAACTTTTTAAATTTAAATTAGGGGTTTGATGATTTTGTGTCTTATAGCCCGTTTTATGGTATTAGAATTATGTTGAGAAAATGTTCATACGTAATAAATGAAAGTATTTGATTGTGTAAATTTTTCAGAGGTTAAGAAATATGCCGTTCTACTTTTTGTTTCATTTAAAAACATTTTATCGGGTCACCTGCTATTATCAGATAAAATATCTTATATACTCATAAAGAAAACAAACTTAATTAAATATTTTATAAACATATATTAAATAATTAACAAAAACTTAATCAACTCTATCTTCTTATATTTTTTATTTTCAAATTTTTTTATATTCGCAAAAGTATTTGTATTGTTGTTCACCTCTTAACATCAAATAACTCGATTATTTAAAGTAATATAATAGTATATAATGTCTTTTAGAATTATATAAAATTAAAAAAAAACATAAAAAATGTCGATTATATCTCGCAAACATTAAAGTTTTATTTTTTAATTGTAGACAAAAGAAATACATTTTGTCCAAACTCCCCAATTACTTGGGAACTTTTGGTTTTCTCAAGATCATTTCGTTATTTAATTTTCAAATAATTCAACATTGACATATTTTAAATTTTGCTCGATAAAGAATTGTATTATTTCTATTCTTTCCCAATTTTTTTTTTTACATTTACCAACCAATAAAATAATATTTTCCTCCAACGGAAATTCTAAAAAACCGTTTCAACGGCTTCCCGATAAGGAGCTAGAAGACGAAGATGAATGCGACGACGTATTGATGCTTCCCGGAGCTCCGGTTCCATGAAACAAATCGGACAAGTAATTACCCAAATCATCAGGAGCATATTTAACCACCGAATCAACACCTCGGAAAACCCCTCGATATCTTTCGTAAAACGTCCGGTACACCGGCGTTATCTTTTTCGCCACCGAGATCTTGATCTCGTCACGGATTTTCGGATCGGAGATTATCCACGTCGATTGTTTCCGGTAAGCCTCGCTGAATTCCTGATTAAACCGTCTGAAACAATCCTTTGCTGTCTCGATCGGTAAATTATCAGCCGTTGGATTCGCCGGCAACGATGAGATTACTTTACTCCAGGCCATTCGTTCGTAGTTTCCGGTGTACTGTTTCACTTTCTGTTCGTGCTTCACCAACCAATCGTCGCCGATGACGGATCTCAAATTGGAGTTGTTCACCTTTGAAACGACGTAGTTTAGGTTGTTGACGAGAAACAGGTACGATTGAGCTACGTCTCTGTAGAGCTCGGCGCTTGCGTCGATCTTACAGAGCAAAACGAGCACGAGCCACGCGAAACGAGCGGAGATCGACGATATCTCGTCGGAGGACGAGCTTGAGAAGTAAGATTCCGGCAATGGCGACTGGATCTGAAGTGGCCAGTCGGCAACGATATCGGAGAGTGCGAGGCTGTAATCGCTTAAGAAAACTAAGTAGTTCATGACGTAACGCGTTAATGGATGAACGCCGCCGCCGTGAAACGGAGTTTTTGATATTTCCTTCTGGATCGCCGCCTCGAAATCGGTTAACATTGCTCGGACGGCGTCACCGAGTTTTACGAGTGACGTCACGGCCTGCGTGCGAACGACGGCCATTGAATCGTAGGAGAAGATCATTTCGATCTCCGCCCACTGCTCCGAGATCGTGTTGTACATATCTAAAGTTTTGAACATTCTCTCCAGAGATTTCTTCGATTTCGCCACGAGTTCCGGGAATTCGAACAGTACGATTGCTCGTTCCTTGCAGATATCGGAAAAACACGATTCTCTGATCTTCTCCGACGACGAGAACACGTAGTCGCAAAGAATCCGTTCGCCGTAAAAGAGCGATTTCACTGCAATTTTTGCTGCATATAACCAGCTCTTGATTTTAGGTTCGATCACTTCCCAATCCATTTTGTTAATTTGACTGAAACTGAATTTCTCAACTCCGAGATTATACAGCGTCTCATCAACAATCGATTTCCTGATAATTTTGTAAATCTTCACACACTCTAATGCATAGCCAGATGAGATCATGCAATCAGCGATCGATCTAAGATCATCCATGGCCATTTCTGAAACCGAAACTCTTTCACCATCAGAAACAGATGAAATCCGATCATCTTCCTCGGAAACATCATCGTCATCTGAAACACTAGATCTAGTTCTCGATGATCGATTAGAAACCGATTCCGAATCGAGAACATCTCTATTCGATGATAAAATCTGATAAAACTCCTTCTCCAACCTCTTCATCGCAACCTGCATCAACTTCTGTGCATGAATAATCTTCTCCGAGCTACCACTCTCCGACACAAAACAATGCATCGCCGACTGCAAATTCTTAACCGATTTCACATACTCTCGAGCTTCACGTCTGTCTCCGGTGAACAGATAGTCCACTTTGGTGTAAAACGGAGAATCTAGATCCCACCTCTTGATCATTTGTTCCGCATACATCAAATCTTCTTCCATGATCGTAACCGAAAAGGTTCGATGATGAGAAGGTGTGTTGATAGGAGACACCGGCGTCCTCGCCGGAGATTGAGCATAAGAATTCGAAGGTGACGAAGCTTTCGATGACGTAAAAAGCATTCCCCTCATGATGATTTCAAGAATTTTACAAAAAACAATTCAAGTTTTTATTTCAAAAATATATTCAAATGTAAGTTTTGAGATCGAAAACGAACAAAGAGAAGAATCAAAGCGAAACAAGAGAGATTAACTAGAAGGTTTAGAACTGAAGATAGTGAAGATAGAGGAGGGGGTATATATAGAGGAAGGTGTGAGTGTGGGGGGTTGATTCGGTCAATGGTTTGACTTCGCAAATTGAAGGAACGCGGTGGTGCAAAATTGGATGTTATTTGAACTTTAAAGCATGGGGAAATAGTTAATGGATTGGAGGGCAGCGAAACCAGGTCAATAATTGTAGGGATAATACCCTCCAAATTTTCTCATAAAGTATACCCTCTCCCCACTCACAAGAATTTTTGTTATTTTTAATTCATAGTTACAGTTTTAGTCCCTGAACTCATTTAATAGATTTACTTTATACCTTTTAGTTTTATCATTTTCATTTTACATTTTAATCATATTAACACATATAATCGTATATTAACTAAAATACGTTAAAAAAATATTTTTTTTAATTTTAACATGTTACACCATTATAATCGTTTCGTCGATACCTTCGAAATTAGCCCAATATTGAATATTTTTTGATTTAATTATATTATTATATGTTATATATTGTATCTTGTTTAATCGATTTTTTTTTGAAAAAAAAAAGAAATGCATCACATCGAACGTTAGTTCGTTTATTTAATAAATGAACAAACATGAACACATTTTTTTGTTCGTTTAGTTAAATGAGCAAACATGAACAATGGTTTCGTTCGTTCATTTACGTTCATGAACATTCGTTCATTTATGTTCGTTCGTTTACGTTCGCTTATGTGTGTTTATGTTCATTTATATTTGTTTATATATATAAATAGAGGAAACTTCTTTTATAAACCCATTTAATCTTGTGAACTATGTAAACCAATCTAGGTCATCCATTATTTTGATCGACGGTTGAGAAATTTTTGAATTTAAATTTATTAAAAAAATAGGGAAAAGATAGTTTGGGAATGATGATTAACGGTGGTTGTTTTTACGAAATGATTAACGGCGGTTGTTTTTACGAAATTTACCCGATTTTTTATTTTGTTTCATTATTGATTTAGTACTATTACAAAATAGAATAAATACGTATCAATTTTACTATATATATATATAAGATAACATACCGATAAATATTTGTAACGGTTATTGTAGGAAAAAAAAACGAGGTATACAAATCTATACCTATCTATATTAGATTTTTTTATTGAATTAATTAAAAATTTATAATCAGATAAGTTATAAAGGTATACAACTTACATCAATATGGACAAAAATAAAACAAAAATGAAATATGATTGAAAATACATAACAAATTAATTCAGAGAACGCATGATATCGATTTATTTAACGTATTTTAAAACGTATTTTTTAACATATTTTTAAAATATAAAAAATAATTAAATAAAAAAATATTCAATATTGAACTCATTTCGAAGGTATCGAAGAGACGACTATAATGGTGTAACTTGTTAAAATTAAAACGTATTTTTTAAACGTATTTTAGTTAATATACGATTATATGTGTTAATATGATAATGGTGTAAAATGAAAATTTAAAAAGTAAAAGGTATAAAGTAAGTTAACTAAATAATTGTAGAGGTATAAATTGTAATTATATATATTAAAATATTTTAAAATCTAAAATTTTGAATTATGTCAGTATGTGAGGAGAATAGGTTTGTAGGAGGGGTATCTAATTGGTAGAGGGGGTACTCTTAACAACACCCTTGTTTTTATATATAATATGACTATCTTTTGCAAACTAGCTTATAAGTTAGTTTATCAAAATGTTATTATGAGTAATTTTTCAATAAGCTAACTTATAAGCTAGTTTATGGTAATCCAAACATGTACAAAAAAAATAGTTTATAAGCTAACTTTTTTTTTTGTCAAACAATGCCAAAATCGACAATAATTTTAAAGTCAAAATACGAAATCCCGACGAAAAATTATACGAGATCACCCGATCATAAAGTTGTTGGGTTGTTAAAAAATGTTACGGACTGTTTGACAGCTGCTAAATGGTTTAGTTCAGAATTATTAAGTGATCTGAATGATTGAAAATCTTTTATGATATAGTGCAAAATGAAATATGGTTGTTTGTTAATTGTTCATAATGAAATTAGTGTGTTTCATGGTTAATGGAAGTCCAAGATACAAAATCATTCAGATGGTTTTAGAACTATTAAGAAGCAGACTTTTTTTTTTGCCAAACAAGATTCACCTCTTAACGATTCAGAGGTTGTCTGTTAATGGAATTATTAAGTGGTAAACAAAGAGCCTCTTAACCGTTCTTGAAATTTTGAAGAAAACCCCTACGGACAGTTATTTTGGGATGAGAGGAGTAATTATCTATTTTCTTATTTAAGTTGAATTACTTTCGCTACGAAAAATACAAATATAAATTATACAAAATCAAGCGATCAAGATTGTTCAAGGGTGAAGAATTAAAAGGGTTGACCTTCTTTAAAATCCCGGAGAAAACCTTCGTGGGCGTGAAAATATGAACGAGGGTATATTTTGAAATCGAAAGAGGAGATTGTTTCTAGATTGAAAAATAAAAGTCTCGGTTGTTGCTAGAGAAACATATAAAAACCAAATAATAGTCAAAAAGTTAAAAGCATCTGAACTCTGCAATGAAAAATTAAAACTTGTCGTCTTCCAGTTATCCATGGAAACATCTTACGTACCCTAAGTCAAAGATTATAAGCCTATATAATTAATGTTTACAAATTCTATACGAAATTTTCTTGTTGCTTTTGCATTATAACCTGATGTTTCATAAATCGACTTGGTTTGTCATACAGGTTGAATTATAGAGAACATTTATTGAATGTTATGATTAAGTCTACTAAGTAATTAATGCATTATGCGACCAATTCTTGGCATGTATGTTTTATGCTTATCACTTTATGTATTTGTGTCGAATTATGTTTTTTTTACGTGTAAATGCTTATAAATTTTGTAGGCGTGGCTCCACTTAATAAATGCAACAAAACTTGGTGTTTATAGAAAATCAAATAGGTCTAAAAATTTCTGGTAGATAAAATTAGGGAAAAGTTCAAAAAAACCTAATAAATTATCCAATTTTGAATGATTAAGTCCATAAACTATTTTTTTAAATTAAAACCATTAAACTTTCTCATTTTGAATGATTAAGTCTCTTAACTATTTTTTTGAATGAAAAAACCATTAAACATTCTAATTTTGAATGATTAAGTCACTAAACATTTTTTTTAATAAATAAACCATCTAACTTCTAAAAATTGGTTATCTTTTTTTAAAGGTATCTGGAACTGACTATGAATGTTTTAAATTAAAAACAAATCTAAATCATTTTTACCGTTTTCAAACTCTACGCCATTAAAATCCCTCACAAACAATTGTATCTCTCCGCCTCGCTACTCCCCGTTGCCCGAAAGTTGTCCGTTCACCATATCGCCTAACACGTTGTTGCCTCTGCCATCGATCTCTCTCTTTTTATTTTATTTTATTTATTATTCAAAAGAGAAAGAATCAAAAGATAAACGTTTACAGATAGTTTTTTTTTATTAAAATGATGTAAGTAACCAATTTTAAAAAGTTTCGATGATTTAATTTATTAAAAAAAATGTTCAGGGACTTAATTATTCAAAATGGAAAAATTTAATGATTTTCTCATTCGAAATGGAAAAGTTTAATGGTTTTTTCATTCAAAAAAATAGTTAAGGGACTTAATCATTTAAAATGAAAAAGTTTAATGGTTTTTTCATTCAAAAAATTAGTTTAGGGACTTAATCATTCAAAATGGAATAGTTTGTTGGGTTTTTATGAACATTCCCCATAAAATTATAAAACAATGTTTATAAGACCAAACAATTGTGTCTTACATCAAGTTGTTACAAGATTTTTACAAGACCAAACAATTGTGTGTCTTAACATTTTTTATAAAACATTTTTTTGAAGTAAAATATCTTACTATTTTTCTATATAAACATTTTTTAGAAGTATCATTCAAGTTTGAATCTTTCTAATAAGCTAAAGTGTCGCTTCCGAGAATGATTATTCGAAATATTATTATTTCAATCACTAGGCTCAAAAGAATTACGTGCTAGCTCAGGCAATATTAAGTTGTCCGTATATCAACTTTATCTTCTTGTTTAACGATCGGGAAATACTACATTCCAATTATTTCTGCACAATCGGGTGAGTTTAACTTTTCAAAGGTCCCACCTGTCAAATATTAATTAGTGTCATGATCAATAAAATCTAATTATCGGATTAATAAGTAATAACTAGGTAAAAGTTATATAATTTTTTAATTCAAATTGTTTCTATGATATATAAAACAAAATCAGAACAAAATATATTAAATTTTCGTTTATTATCATATTTAAACCAAATAGTAAAAATATTTAAGATGCCATATATTTGTGACATTAAAATGAATATTTTTAAAAATATATGTATCATATTTTGATGCAAGCCCTGGCTACCTATAATTGGCTTAATTCATCTCGTCCACAAACTTGAGTTGACTTTGTGTAGATGAGTTGAAAGAATCCCAAAGGAATCGAGTGGAAGTCAAGTATGTTCATCTTAAGATTGCGTAATTCGAATCCCATCATTGTTTCTTACATCTTTTTTTATTTTTTCAGAATATATTATTAATTTAATTTCCACGTGGAGCACATTCTCCTTTATATTATTATGTTTCTTTAATAAAATAAAGGACAAATTTTCTTTTCTTCTAGTTAACCTATTTTTGGATTTACAAATTTCTGACATAGAATCGGGATTTTAGAGCATCTTCAATGGTTATGTTAAAAAGATTTTAAAGGAGTAAAAAAAAATTAGAATCTCTAAAAAAATTTGCATCCAACACCAATAGTTATTCTATTTTAGCAACTCTAATATTAATTATCTTATTAAAATATTTAATTTATTTAATTATTTTATTAAAATATTCAATATATGAAAAGTTGGGAGAGAAATTTTTTGTTTTCTAAGGTTAATAGTTAGTTTTTTTAGGGGGGAGGGGGGGGGGAGGGAACTATATATTTAGATATTTCAATAAATTTAGAGATTTTTACAATCTCTCTCCTCTTTTCTCTAATTTAGCATAGATGATAACATAACTGTTGAAGCAATAAAAATGTTAAAATCCCAATTTTTCTAATTTAGCATAGTTGTTGAAACTGTTTTACTTATACAGAAGGGGGTAACCCCTCCGATCAAGAAAAAAAGACTTTTTTTCTATTTTTTAAGTTTTTTGACATAAACATAAAACCAAGACAACACTCGGGTGGAAGCTAAACCGAAGCAACCACCAGAAAAAAAACAAGCTCAAAGTAACAAGAGAGAAGAACAGAAGAAAAAAGGGGGAGAAAGGAAAGAAAACCAATCACTAGGGAAGGTTCCAGACATGTTTAACATACACAACATTAGGAGAAGGCTTCAGAGTCAAGCTGAGAAGCCTAGATCGAACATCATCAAAAATTGTCTTGACCACCGTATAATGCGATTTTCTCTTATTCTTGAATATACGATTATTCCTTTCATTACACAAGTGGTAGACAGTCCCAGCCAACACTAATCGACAAATAATAGACCAAATGGTCTTTCCTTCGGTGGCCGGCTGGAGAATTCTGATAATGTCCACCCAGTTGTCCGGGACAATAGGGAGGTTCAGCTTTGGATTGAGGCTAATCCAAACCTGCTTGGGAAAGGAACACTCGAAAAAAAGATGATTATGAGAATCAGACTCATTCTGACAGAATACGAGAGATTCGAGTAGGACTCCCAAGAACAGAGCTTATCATGCGTCTTGAGACGCTGTTGCAAGGCAACCCAGAGGAGGAAAGCATGTCTGGGAATATTCTGCGAGAACCACACCATGTGATGCCAATCCGTCTCAGGCTCATTGGGGCGGATGCTGATCCAGACTTCATGCATCGAGAAAAGAGTAAGGTTACCATCCTGGTTTCTCCAAAGGAGATTGTTTGGGATAGTAGGGGAGAGAACCGGGGGATTGAGACGACCAAGCGGGGAGGTAGGGTTATCCCGCGTCTGAGGACAGACCCAACTACCGTTATGAATAATGTCTATAACCCTAGCATTCATAGAAAGATTAGCATTATGAGTGTTGTAAGGGGTTATAGACCTACAGAGAGGACCGACAGGATGCCAGTTATCAAACCAGGCAGAGGTGGTCACACCATTGCCAATCTGAGAGACAATGCAGTCTCGAATTTTATCCCGCATACCCAGGATTTTCCTTCAACCCCATACATCACTTCGGATGGGGGCATCCCAAAAGTTACGATCTTTAAGCCTATAGGAGTGGATCCATTTAACCCATAGAGAATCCTTATTGGTAAGGATTCTCCACGTGTGGGAGGCCATAAGAGCAAGATTCCAACCGGCAAGACTCCTGATGGCTTGGGAAGGCAAACGATCTTCCAAGAGACTTTAGCTTTCCCTCTTTTAAGCTCACCGTGGCACCAAAGGAAACCGCGCATAAGCTTCCCAATCACCTTGGTGATGGAGATTGGGAGGACAAAGATAGAGGCCCAATAGATTTGCATAGAGGACATAACCGAGAGAATAAGTTGGAGCCTACCGTTAAAGGAGAGAGACTTGTTCCTCCAATCATTAAGCCTAGACTTCACCTTATCAACCAGACATTTGCAGTCATTGTGATAAAGGCGAGTGGTAATGAGCGGGACACCAAGGTATCTGACAGGAAGGGAACCTTCAGGAAACTGGATGATGCCAGTGATCGCATTTTTGGAATGCTCGCCAACATTGCAAAAGAAAGTCTCACTTTTGGTCGCACTAGGGTAGAGGCCAGAAACAGCAGAAAACTCGGACAAGGAGTCTTTGAGGATTTGAGCAGAAATACTATCACCATGACAGAAAAGGATAAGATCATCAGCAAAGCAAAGGTGAGTGATTTCCTGCTCCTCACAGTTCCGGTGAAAGGTAAAGGAGTCAGTTTCAGCGATCTTCCTTTTGATCATAAGGTTGAGGACCTCCATAACCAAGTGAAAAGGTAAGGGAATAGGGGATCCCCTTGCCGAAGGCCCCTCTTGCCATTGAAAAAACCATGTAGATTGCCATTAACGCTAACTGAATAAGACGTAGTGGAAACACACGTCATAATCCAGTCAATCATGGTTAGAGGGAAACCAAAACCGAAGAGAGCGGTGCGAAGAAAAAACCAGTCCACGGTATCATAAGCCTTTTGAATATCAACTTTAAAAGCACATCAAGGAAGGCCCCAGTGCTTATGATAACCGCGCATAAGCTCTTGGACAAGCAAAACATTGTCCGTGATGAGACATCCCGGGATGAACGCCGACTGATTCTCATTGACCAACGAAGGAAGGTGATCTTTGATCCGATCCGCAAGAATCTTGCTAATGCATTTATATAAGACATTGCAACAAGAAATGGGTCTAAAGTCAGTGACATGGGAAGAGGAAGCCGACTTCGGAATAAGGGCATGATAAGTATTGTTGAAAGCCTTTAAGAGTTTCCCAGAGGAGAAAAAATCACGCACAGTGGCACACACATCGGCTCCAACAATCTCCCAAGCAGATTTGAAGAATTTAGCAGTGAAGCCATCCGGCCCAGGGGCTTTGTCATCACCCATTTGGAAAAGGACCTTTTTAATCTCATCATCAGATAGAGGGGTAAGCATCGAGGCCACTTGCTCCTCCGAGATCTTATTAGAGAACAGAGATAACGGATCACGGATAGAGGAAGTAGAATGGGAAGAGCCCAAAAAGTTTTGGAAATGAGTAACACAGAGATTGGGAACCTCCTCGCTATCGATCCAACTACCGTCAGCATCCTGAATGGTATCAATGCGATTCCGGCTGGCACGAATTTTAACATATTTATGGAAGAAGGCAGAGTTCTTGTCTCCTTCACGGAGCCAATCAATCTTTGCTTTCTGAATGAGAAATATATCCTCATCAAGACAGGCCTCATTATAGGCATTCAGGTACCTACTATGCTCTTCACGAAGCTCGCTATTATCAGGATCCCTATCAAGGGCAATCTGGACCCTATCAAGTTCAACCTGAAGCTTAGTGACTTTCGAAAAAATGTTGCCCTGGTCCCTTAAAAATTTACGCATAGGGCTTTTCAGATGTTTCAAAATTTGGAAAATTTTATACATATTATAACCTGGAATATTGGGGTCCCAACTCGAGGCAACAACCTGCTTAAATCCCTCCTTATGGGTAAGGAAGTTGGATAATTTGAAAGGTTTAGGCTTATGAGAAACGCGATAGGGTAAATAAAGAATCGCCAGACTATGGTCCGAGTTACGATAAGGATGGAAGATGACAGAGGTAGAAGAGAAATGGGAAAGGAAATGAGAATTCCCAAGGACACGGTCGATCTTTTTAAGGAGACCACTAGTGTCATTGGGGTTTTTGGTCCAGGTGTAGAAGAGACCCTTGAAGTTGATGTCCTCAACCTCAATCTGACGAACGCAGTCACGGAAATCATCCATACCATGCGTGACTCCCGACATACCAACAGTGCTATCTTTGGTGTCAAGAGGAACATTAAAGTCCCCCAGGATGACCCATGGGGAGTCCTTAACAACATGCTTATGGGCACAAAAAGGGGCCCAAAGATGTAGCCGAGTAATATGGTGATTATCCGCATAGAGAAAAGAAATGAACAAGGATTTATTAGACTCACGAATTTCGACACTGAAATGCATCACTTGGTCAGTGGCATCAATGAGCATCATGTCAACATGGTTAGGGTCCCATGCAACAATGATACGAGTGACTCTAGGGCTAAGTGAACCATTAGAGACCCACGACCAAGGGCCAAAAATCGTATCACAAATCCGGGGAAGATTAGAAACAAGGACACGAGACTCGAGGGCAGCACAGATATGAAGATTATTATCCCGAATAAAGTCTCTCATAGCCTTCTGGTGAGAACGCATACAGAG
The DNA here is from genome assembly GCA_954870635.1 of Arctium minus. Taxonomy (NCBI): domain Eukaryota; kingdom Viridiplantae; phylum Streptophyta; class Magnoliopsida; order Asterales; family Asteraceae; genus Arctium; species Arctium minus. The sequence continues at coordinate 48,519,074 of OX941096.1, forward strand.
ACCACGAGAATTCCACGAAACTAGACTCGTCATCGGGAAACATGAGAAGGGGTGGATTCCATCCGCTCGGGCTCCGGAGTAGACACAAGATTATCCCGGGAAGGCATAGGGTCATTGGTGAGGAACCAGGCAGTGGCACCATCATCCGAGTCAACCTCAATCACATCCTCCTCATCGAGAAGTTCATCATGTTCAAAAGAAGCATCCATAGGCTTAGAAGAAGCCACATAGATAAGAGAGGATAAACTAGACGACCCAGGGTCCTTAGACAAAGATGGGTCACTGAGAATAGATAATCGATTAGAAGAGGGAGAAATCGCCTTGTTTTTAGTTTGGGAATTGGGTTTTGGGCTTTTTGGTTTAGGGATGGGGGGTTATGGTTTAGGTTAGAACCCTTGGAGGGGATTGAAATGGGGGGGGGGGGGTAACAGCTGGGGGTGTTCTTCTTTTGAACCGACCTATATTCCTTGCGAGAAGGAACCTTCGATTTTGACTTGAGATTTTCAGTTGATAGCTTTCCACTCTTCAAAGAAGATTGGTTGTCCTTGTCCTTCTTTTGGTTTTCCTGTTGACCTTTCGAAGAAGAAGCATGAGCTTTTTGAGAGCTCTTCCGAGTGATGGTTTGGAAACCATCCATATCCATACCTTTGACATTAACAAACTCAATAGGAGAAACATTAGTAGCAACAATTTTAGCAATAGAGATCATGCATTAAGACTCCGAATGGCCAAAGATTTTGCAATGAGAGCACATAGGAGGCTTCCTATCATATTCTATCCTAGTGACATAAGTGACACAAATCGGGATTTACAAAGGGCATCTCCAACGCTAAAAATATTAAAAATACATAAATAAAGGTGTTTTTATTTTCAATCCAACACTAAAACACTAAAAAAATGGAGATAAAAAATATTCGCCATTATATTTAGAGGTCAATAAAGTTTGCCCTTTATAATCAAATACTAGTATTAAGTTTTTATAATTTTACATATATATATATATATATATATATAAATTGATTAAAAGGTTAATATATTATTATAATATTAAATATGGGTTTTAGTGTTTTTTTAGTGTTCAATGGATCCACCATTTTTAGTATTTTATTTTTAGTGGTTGAGTTAAAGATGGTCTAAATAAAATACAACAATACTATTTAATTATGATCATAAATCTATGTTAATTTTACATTTTTTTTACACAAATTTTTTGTGTTAAAAAACATGATTTTATAAAAAAGAAAAATTAGATGTTATTTATTTTTAGATTTAGGAGCTACCATGTAATAACTTGGTTCTATTTTCGGGAAAATAAAAATGAAGTTGAAGGGTGGAGTTATTTAATGATTCTGCATTTAGGGACTAGAGTGTAAAATAGAGACTAAAGGTATGAGTTTCTATTTTCTCTTCTCATTTCAATCGACTATACCCTAAAGTGTGTGTTCTCTATTTTGGGGAAAAGTTATTGGAGAAGAGGTTGCTTGAAGATTGTAACACCCCGATTTTAGAAAGGTATAATTTCAAGTTAGTATAGAATCAGTATTTTAAAAGAAATATAATAATTAATATTTGTGGCATGAATCTTAGATTTTATAGTCTTGTTGGATGAAGAATTCAAATATGAGTCCAACAGTTCTTTCCGGAACAAAATCTGAGTTAAAACGAAGAAGTTATGACCAAAACAGTGATTGGATGTGAGAAATGGATTGATGCTGAGGAAGCGCGCGGTTTACCCCGCGGATTCCAAGCCACGGGCCATGTAACACCCGTAATTTTCGGTAAGTAAATGTCACCCGGACATTTCTGTGACTTGTAAGCAGTGGGGTTTTATTGGGAAATGTATTGTTTAAAGTCCCTCGGGGTATCGGGAGTTTGGGCGTTGAAAAGTCGGATTTTTGGAGTTCGGGGACACCCGGGCGACCATGCCAGCGATTGTGCCAGAGGGCACAATAGCCTGGCACTATCGCCGAAGCTGAGGAGCTCACGGTACATGCTTGGCGATTGTGCCAGTGATTGTGCCACTGGCATAATCGCCTGGCACTATAGCCTGCGTGTACCGGTGGGTTAAATGTGCGATTTTTCACCCATTTCCCTCATTTCTCATTTCTATCTTCTCCCCTTTTCTCTCCCAAACCCCAAAACCGAAACCTAACCTATTTTGGGGATTTTTCCTCCCCAAACCACATGATTACTCACCTTCTAGCTAGTTGGGAGCTTGAGTCACAAAACCTCCATTTTCATCTTCCTCATCAAGTTCAACGGTTGGGAGCTCGGGTTGAAGTGTTGGTTTGGGTGTTCTCGGAATGTCTCATCATCTTAAGTGGTAAGTTTTCTTGAAATAATGTTATAAACGCTCCATTGGTGGTTTCTTAGTGTTTGGTATCTCAAATCTCGGATTTGTTAGTTTTCGAGAAACTAGGGTTTTGATCTCGTTTAGAGATTTTAGTATATAATGTTGGGGAATGTTTCTATGTGGTTGTTTATGGTTTGGAGTGTTTGGATCTAGGTTTCGGAAGTTCTCGGCTTGAGGATTCAAGCGGCCTTCAAAAGAGCTCGTTGGGTGAAATCTAGATTTAGCCTAAATCTAGCAAGGTGAGTTCAAGTTGATTTGTGAAAACGGTGTACATGCCAAAATGTGTATTTTAAAGTGTTTTACATGAAATGGTTAACTGCTGATAAGTTTTGAGTATTTAGAAGTAAAATATGTTTTACTTAGTTATTTGTCAAAGTGTGAGTATTTTGATAAGTTTTCTTACTTAGTAAACTTGGGTTGTGTTAACCTCTTAAAATGCTTCTATTGGGTTTTGAACGTTTCCAACAACTAAATAACATGAATTACGTATTCTTGGTGATTTTGTACAAGTAAGGTCTATTTTATGAGTTATACGTCTTTGACGATTTTGTACAAATAAAGCCTAATTCATGATATATATGCATTTGGTGTATTTGCATTCATAAACACTTTGGAAATCTTGAGTCCCATCTCGTATGGAGTTTTTGGGTAAATCTAGTCTTTGAAGTACGTGTCTTCATAAATGTTATTTAAAGACATTTCGCTATTTTGGAGACCGGTAATTATTGGTCAAACGAATTTTGAGCTCTTTAGTTCGATATTGGCTTAAACGAGTCGTGTGGACATTTGTCTGGATTTTTAACCGTCGTGGGTTTTGGATATGATGACACTTAATTTGTGTCATTGGTGAGTTACATGTTTTGGGAGCTTTGGTCTTTCAATTGGAGTCATGTAACGTTAGACAGTGTGTAATGGATCCATAGGCACGTGAGTCAGTCTGTCTTGGATGGTCAATTGGGTATTGCGGAGTTGAACTTCGGTACCTATGTTTTATGACCGGAAACTTTACAAGTGATCGCTAGGAGGGTTGAGTCGGCTAGTGCTACCGGAATAGTAGGCGTTAGGACTTCCGCCGCTTGAAGTAATGCCTGTGAGGTAGTCTTTAAGTGTGCCGGGCCTTCGGGATGGAGTTCTTCGGAATGATCCATCAAGGTCAACTGACTTGGGGTGATACTTGTAAAGAAGTCGTAGGGACACCGGGCTGGGATGTCAGGAGGTGTCATGCGATTAACGTTGTTTGGGTGGTATACTTTTGTGTTCTCTCCACCCTCAACGGATACGGGTTTCCCCCGTTTTGACTATCAATATGTTAAATATAAGAACGTCTTATTTTATTGTCATTGGTTCCTTACGGTCGCGTGAGTATTGGACCGAGTGTCCATGTTTTCGGACGTACGGTATATGTGATTTTGATAACGATTCATGGGTCGAGCATTCTGTCCCGCCCGCGTTTTAGGTATTTTGGGTTATAAATGGTTATTCATGTTTTTACCAAATAAGTGTCGAACTATGATCCCGTTTGGGTGAGTTATACGTTGCGCGTTATAAAAGAAATGTGTGTTTTGGGAGCTTTGCCTTTAAAAGTGCATATTATGGGAAAATGTGTCGTTTCCATTTTTAAGCGTAATATTTCGAAGGACCTTGCTTTAAATTGAATTCTTTTCTTTTAAAGATATATATTTATGTTAAAACTCTTGAGCTCACTAGGCGTTAAGCCTAACCTTTTTATTTGTCGGCATGTGCATCAGGTTTCAAGGTTGAGAGTTGGTTCTAGCAATCATGTGAAGAGTAAAGCCTTAGCTAGATCCGAAAGTAAGTATTCGGTGAAGTCTTCCGCATTATGGAGATAGTGACTATGCATGTGTATTAGTAGCACCCGTCCCTTATAGTCTGTATATATATAAAAGATGGTATATGTGTATTGTAGCTAAATCTGAATTCGTGGTTGTAGATGATTCATTTATTGATGTATTTAGAAAATTTTAAATAAGTTGCTATTTCCAGATTTTGGGGGTGTTACAGGCCAAACCGCGGGAAACGACCTGAGGGTTTTATACGCGATTTTTGGAGATCTAACTTCATTTCCTCATAACTTTCTCCTCCTAAATCTGATTTTGGTGATTCAAGTTGCTATGGTTTCGTTTTTTAGAGATCTTCAAGTATATATCAATATATTTGAAGTTTATTAGAGTATCCAAGAGTATTTTGTGGTGGTAAGCATCTCATTTCTCTTAATGTTAAGCTAGGGTTTGATGTTTACATCCTCTTTCCTTTCATCCTTCAACTTAGGTGTGATTTTGATTACTTGTGTGGTGAAGGAAACCGTGTAGATGTGTTGGATCTAAGATCTAGAGAGGTTTCTTGGAGATTTCAAGCATTCATCAATGGAGATTCAAGTTTTGGGAGTAAAATCTAGATTTAACCTAAATCTAGCAAGGTGAGTTCAAGTTGATTTGTGAAAACAATGTACATGCCAAAATGCCTATTTTAAAGTGTTTATATGCTTTACATGAAATTATCAAATGTTGAGTTATTTGACAAATCTTGATTATTTTGAAGTGTTTGGTTTTATAAACTTTGTAAAACACCCACGTTTGGGATTTTGAGCATTTTGACAACTAAAATTATACGCATTGGTATTTTGATGATTTATGTCACGAAGTAAGTTGGAGGATAAGTGCATTTTATTGTGTGTTTTAAATAAGTGTTTGATTTTATGTTATGGGACGTTTTGAAAGGATAAATGATATAATACACTTGGAAAATAAGTTGTCCCAATCTAAACTACGTTGGAGATTTATTTATATATTTTGGAGTATGGGTTTATAAAATGCGGGTTATTTACATTTGGTTTCATTTTATGATTTTCAACGTTGGACCTTTGGATTTGTAGAGCTCATGACTCGATTTGGATTTTGTTAGGTCTTGGGGACACTTGTCCGATTTTAATGGCTCAGTGTAGAGCGTTCGGTCTTGATTTGCATTTACTGCATCTTATTTGAGAATTACATGTTTTGAATGTGCTAGTTCATTCGTTTTGAGTCATGTAATGTTTTAGTTAGTGCAATGGATCCATAGGCGCGGTGTTATTATGTCCCGCTTTGGAAAAGTTCACCACTTTGGCACGGAATAGGCATCGGGTCACCATGGTAAGTAAGGTGTGGACCTATACGGTCAGGCAACGTCCCATGGGCAGTAAGGTGTAATTCCCTTTGTGCATAAGTTCCCGTTTTGGAACTGGGTTCCCCTGTTTTGGAACTCTCAAGAATAGACCTAGAGAGGTTGACTTGATGTTTTCGAGCAATAGACTTAGAGGAGTTGAGCTCGGTTTGTTTTATGGGTATAACCCATATGTTTTGGTTTCATGCATAGTTATGTGACCTACTTTTGTGTTCCGTCACATACTATGTAATCGGGTCTCCTCCCCACCGAAAGGTGTTGTTTTGGTTATGGAGTTTTATAATTCATGTTTTCGATGATGTTTTGGGTATGGATTGTTATCCATGTATTTGGGTTTTGCATACTGAACGTTATCCATGCTTTTGGAATATTTTGGATGAGAGAGTTTATCCACGTTTTCAGTATTTGATTTTTAAAGTGTCAATTATGTATTACGCGAGTTTGGGTTGGATTTATATTTGAAGAAAAGTTTTGTTTTGTGATTTTAATCACGAAGAGGGTGAATGTTGAAAAAGAGATTGTTTCCAGATTTAACGTACTTCATTTTGGAAATCAAGATTTAATTAACGTTCTTAATGTTATTGTTTTATATTTATCTAATGAAAACTCTTGAACTCACTAGGCGTTAAGCCTAACCTTTTTATTTGGCGGCATGTGCATCAGGTTCCAATTGGAGTTTGGTTCTAGCGGTGTTATGAAAAGATGAGCACTAGGTTTACACGAGGGTGAGTAGTTTGGTGAAGTCTTCCGCAGTTGGAGATAGTAAGAATTTGGTTCTTTTTACAAACTTGATGTCGATAAATCCGCGAGTCTAGAAATTCGTTGATGGGGGACGGGCATACTATGTGTAATGCTTCACTCATTTACGATAAATAACCTGTTATAAATCGTGTATAAGGATTGAAATGTGTTTATTGAAGTTAAACCTTAATTTATCGTTGTAGATGATTCAGTTATTGATGTATTTAAAAAATTTTAAATTAGTTGCTATTTCTAGATTTGAGGGTGTTACAAGTTGGTATCAGAGCTTAAGTTTGAGAGAATTAGGTATTGATTTTGTATGCCTAGACTCAATCTAGCGTTCTTTTAAGTAAATGAGAGAGAAATTACACCAATAGGCACTTTAAGATTGGATGCTTTGAGGTCGATGGAGCTTCTAGGAACGAGAATCACGTCGAGAATATCAAGGATGACCATGTACAGTACGTTCATAATTGCACCTGGCCAGTGTTATGGTGAACCTACATATTACATGTGTATGCTTGAACTGCCTTGGTATGATGACCGTTGGGGTAGTGAAGAAGTTTCTCAATGAGTAACCGTTAGAAGGAATTGATGATTTTAGCATTCGTCACTTGGAGTGACAGTAAGTATGGTGATTGCAACCCACATCTTAACCGTCAGATTCATGATCGGCGGTTACAATATATATGAGACCCAATATTTTTAATTAAAAAAAACAGAAAAATAAAAATAAAATAACCGTCGATTATGAATCCGACGGTTAAGATGTGGGTTGCAAAATATTCTTCCACTATATATATATATATATATATAGAGAGAGAGAGAGAGAGAGAGAGAGAGGTGGGGGGTGGGGGGAGGATCAAACGAGAACGGTACCTATTTAAAATGAACACGACAACGGCAAATTACATACAAAATATAAGTGATTTTACATGTGATTCCCGCGACCTTAAGTCGCGGCAAAAGTCGCCCGCATACTGTGATTTTGTATGACTTCCCCGCTAATGTAAAATCACTTATGATTTTATATGTGATTTGCCGTTCTCGTGTTCTTTTAAATAGGTATCGTTCTCGTTTGAACCTCATTTTCTCTCTCTCTCTCTCTATATATATATATATGTGTGTGTGTTTATTTTAAATATTAACAAATTTGATTAATTAATAAAAATAAAGTTTAAATGAAAATATGAAATAATGGGAGTAAAATGAATTTACCAATAAACAACCGGTTGTTATAAAATAAGATTTTTTTTCTCGAAATTTATTAAACTTTTTTCAATAGTAATTTAAAATAAATAAAAAAGTTTAATAAATCAACAGAAAAAAAATATTAATTTTAAGAGATCTAAACCTAAAGCATTGAAAAAAAATTCATGTATTTATTAGTATTTTTAATAAAATTATTTGATTATTTTTATAATTAAAGTAATAATAATTATGAAAATATACAATATAATTAATAGAAAAATAAATGTCTTGATTAAATACAATAAATAAAGAAAAAGTAAAAAAAATGTAAATTAAGATAAAAATGTAAAATTTTATATACTACAAGGACCAAATATGTAATTTGTTTATTTAATTTTTAAATGAATTAACATTTAATATTAATAAATTTGGAGGGAGGGATGAAAATAGAAGCAAATAGAAACCACAAGGACTAAAAAAACAGTTTTGAAATACCAGGGACGAAAATCGTTATAAAGGGACTAAAATCGTAGTTTACTCAAGAAAATATTAATTTGCATGGGAGTAAAGTACGTTTTTAGCTTTCTAGGTTTGTTAAATATTAGAACTTTTCGTTGTTGTGATTTTCGTCTACGTGGTTTGTAATTCATTGTTATTTTCATTTTTTAGAAAAGTCATATCTTTAATTAGATAGAAGGGACAAAAAGAGAAATAAATTGTAAACCACAAGAACGAAAACAACAATAAATTATAAATAATAAGAAGAAAAACAATAATGAGTTGTAAAACATAACAAATGAAATTCGTAAATTCAAAAGTATATAGATGAGAATAACAATATATTTTTAACAAACCACAAATATGAAAACAGTGATTTACACTTTTGCGTTGTGTACACAAAATGATGCTTATTGTTGCCGATAAAGTTGCTTTTACGAACCATAGTTTTTTCAACGACCTAAACATTAATTATTCCTTTTATATATAATTCTTATCTTAATGATATTTTGCACCAATAGATCATTTGATCATGCATCTCTCGTAATTTATAATTATTTAAAAAAGAAATTTTCGTTTTATTTTTTTAAATTAATGTGATGTCGAGTTTTTCGTCTTGTTAAATAATTTATTATATTTCTTTCAAAAAAAAAACTTCTTCGTTCAAAAATGTCGGATTGTTTTAGCTAATTTATTATATAATCGACGCAACCCAATGAGTATTTGTAACACCTTAGGCATATCCCATATCGGCCGTGGACAGGAGTGATGCTGGGTGTTATAAGTAATATATTGGCCTTCCTAACAACAACGCGTTTTGGGGCCACAAGCACGTCAGGTTCTGGGAACTCTGAGGTTAAGCGTGCTTGGGTGGGAGTAGTCCCAGGATGGGTGACCCCCCTGGGAAGTTTCTTACCAGGTCGCCAGAAACAAATCCGTGCGCTACACGTTGGTTAAATCCAGGGGCAAAGCGGACAATATTGTTGTCGAGGCAGGCGGGATGTTACAGTATTAATTAGTATGATCTTATAGATATAATTTATATGCATGATATGCACACAATTTTATCTCTTACACTAGGTGCAGAAATGTTCATATAATACGTCAAAATTTTATTATCCGATGCACATCAAATTAAAATACATGGTTACTTTTATACAAACAGAGATGTATATATGTTACACCTAAATCTGAGAAATGACCCTCAATCGAGGCCTGGTTGGTAGTATGGTTTTGAAACTAGATGCTCAATCCAAAGTCGGATAATGACAAGTCAAAAGCTCAGTTATTTTACAAATTTATTAAGAAAACTGGACTAACTGGACCAAACGTGATGTTTAGACAAGTATGACCTGAAAATATGTATAATCAATACCTGACGTTCTAGGACTTTACTACTCTAGACCGGTTTCATACACCCTTCTCTCTCTCTTTCTCTTTCTCTCTCTCTCTCTCTCTCTCTCTCTCTCTCTATATATATATATATATATATATATATATATGTGTGTGTGTATGTACAGGTTATTAATAAATATGGAATTAGTTAAACAATGAATACACTAATAGCTAAGACTTGGTCAAATTGTCCAAGTTAATTGTTATTCTTAACCCCGATTAATGGTCATAGTTAAGATTTCATGACTAAAAGTATTTTGCCGGTCACGTAATTTCATCATGAAATAAAAAATAGAAAATATCATAGATTCAAGACAAAAATATCATAAAATTGAATAATTAGTTCTAATTCAAAACATTATTATTATATTAAAATTGTACCATGCACAATGATAATTTAAAACTTAATTTTGCGACAAACTATTAGCAAAAATGTCATTCGGTTAATTTAAAAGTTATTTGCTTGAACAAAATAATTCAAATAAAAAAATTTGTCATGTAATTTTTTTATAAACATTATTTTTGAATTTAAAATCTTAAAGTTATATGTTTTAAACGTTTAGCTATTTAAACAAGCAAACATTGGTGATCTAATTTTGATGCTACGTCCTCTTTTTGAAGACAAATGATGGACAAATTAAAAAAAACTGCTTTAGTTTATGGAGATTATATTCAAGATGATTTCTTTGGTTTCTATATATATTTATTATATTAAATCTACAATTAAAAAATACCACGTGAATACTAACGTTTTCTTTTCTGATGTAAAATAAAAGATTTCAATATTTGTCAGAATGTTTTCAATAGAATTAATACTTAACCTATTATTATCAATGTTCTAAAAAACTCGTCGCATAGTCGTCATGGCGCGCCATGTAATCAAGGCTTGTGTCTCACGCCACGTTAAGCCCATGGCATGCCATGGCCTAATGCACAATTTCGTAATACAATATTTAATTTTTTACGTTTTTAATGTTTCATTTACAAGTTTTTTAATATATATCATAATTTAACTTGCTTATTACTATACACTTATTGAGTAACACTACAAAACATATGTTTTTATATATAATGATATATATGAATTAGAAAAATGACGTCATAAGTCCCGCCTTGAAAACGCCATGACTTCGTCGTGGCTCCTAAGGCTTGAGGTTTGGTCTCGCCGCCACGCCACGCCTCACACCATTTAGAACCTTGATTATTATCTTCACAAATAAATATATCTAGATTCAAAAAGATCTCTTATTTTATTCTATATAAATAATATTTGATATATTTAAGAAATTTCCGAACACACTTTACATTGCAACATTATATGTTCATACATTTATAAGATAAGAGAGGTAAATTCATAGGAGAACAATATTTATGGATTAATCCAAAATCATATATGATTCATCACGTACAAAATCATTTATCTTTCATGCGACTTTGCCCACGACTTAAATTGCGGCCAAAGTCGTCCGTGTCCATTTTTTTGGCCGTTAATACCAAATCATATATGATTTTGCACATGATTTATTGTTTGCTTAAATAGTTAGTTTTCTTGTTTGAACTTTATTCTCTCTGTGTGTGTATGTATATATATATATATGTATGGGCTTAATCATTTGAGAATACTAAAATTTGTGAGATTCGAAAACTTCTACTTTAAGGTTTTGTTTCACATATTTTTTCCAGGTATCGTATTTAATTTATTGAATTTACATTATATTTGTTTCACAATGTGTTTATTTCATATGTATTCGGTTCAAAATATGTAACACCTGAGATTTTTGAACAAATTGTTTTGGGATTTAAACATTTGGTTTGATCAGCCTTAAGACCATAAATTTATTAAGATTATATGTGTTAAAAGTATTGGCAAGAAATCGCACATAAAATCCGTTGGGAAGAGTTGAATTAGAGCAAAAATGGGGTTGGCACGACCTGGCCCACGACCTAAAGTCACGGTCGGGGTCGCGTGCCTCACTGTTGTTTGGTCTCCGGGCAGAAGGTCCCACGACTAGGCACACATATAACATCCCAACCAAAAGATAAACCAACAGATCAAATCTTAAAATAAAAACTCAACGATTAATAATAATCCAAGCCAAACGGTCCCAAACATACAATGTATACATCAAGGTTTGTTAAAAACAACCTATACACAACTGAGATAAATAACAACTAGATGACGGTCTTCTATCCGCCCCGCTAGACTTTCTCCTTGCCTTTAGTTGCTCTGACTACCTCACAACGGCCTGAAAAGATTTTTAGTTTTGAAAGAGCGAGGGTTAGACCATAGGTCTAGTGAGATCCCTCTAACAGATAAGCAACAATATACTTTCCAGAATTTAAAACCACATTTAATAATTTCACATAGATAAAACACGCTACGGAACACACGACTGTCAAAGACGATGTGTCTAACTCGCGCTGCCTTAATGTTGGGACACGCCCCCAACGACATAAACGGGCCACACTCCCCGACTTAGGTCACGTAACCCACAAATAATGTATGCATACATTTAAACAACAACAATTTTATAACACGCTTGAGCAATTTAATAAAATCATGCCATCATAAATAAATCAAACTTTGAAATAAACTTCACATGCTTTCATCATCCAAAGGTTTAGTTTAGAAAAACTCACCTGTCGTCCCTTAGCTCATACTCTTCGTCTACCTCTAAGATTCGACCCGAAACCTATAAAGGAAAAAATATCGATGGATGAATTCTCCCACTTTCTAATTACAAAAGGAAGTTATCCTTGACATAAACCCCAACGCCTCTTTATCCTCAAGTATTTAACCCACCAGACTCATTCGGGCCTAACTACTTTTAACCCCAAAGCCCACTACTTAATTAAATTTTAAATAGGAAGGATATGGGCTTCGGCCCATAAAACTAACACGCGGACCGGGGCCAACAGGCCGACCGATGTGCTGCAGGTCGCCCCGGGGCGTGGGTTCGACCAGATAAGAAACGACCGGTACCCCCCTTGACCGGTAACCAACTTCGACCGGGACCCCTCCTCTCATCCTACGACCGGGATCTCCCCTCGGTCCTTCGACTGGGGTCTCCCCTCCCCCTTCGGCGCATCGACCGGTGTCACTCCAGAATATTATCGACCGGAGCCAATTAAATAAGTCTCGACCGGTATATCATTGAGACCGGTAAAGAGAATCGACCGGAGTCCCCTTTATCGGTCGACCGGGGCTTAAGACGACCTGACTTATCGAACGAAAACCCCAAATCTCTGATACCTTTACACAGATTGAAGATTAAACCCCAAGATCCCACAACGGATTCAATCCATACACCAACAGATACAACAACTCTAATTCATTAATCAAACCATTAACCAATTCAATTTCAACCCAGATCTAATTATTTCAGATTCAAAACTCAACCTAGGGAGTTCCAACTTCAGAACAACTTTCAATGCAAACTCCATTAATAGATTTGGAAATAAATACTAACTCTTACTATTAAGGAGTTTAAGATTAGAGTTTTACCTTGAAGAATTGAAGAACACCAATCTCAGCTCCTTTGCTCTATCTCACGATCGATTGCCTTCGAGAACTCTTTCTCCATATGCCAAAACTTTTCAGCCGCTTCAATAACCCAAATCCCTAGGGTTTAATCCCTTGTTCCCCATTTTACATAATTGACCCCTTAAAAAGGCCCCTTTCAAATATCTCACTCCAAACTTTAAAATTCCTACTTTTAACCCGGTTGTTACAATATCCCCCCCTCACAAGAATTCCGTCTCCAGAATTCCTTCATTAAAATATACTGGGATATTGACTCTTCATAATCGACTCTAACTTCCCAGTCGCTTCTTGCCCTGAGAGGAATTGCCACTGAACTTTTACCAATAAAATTTCCTTATTCCTTAACTTTTTCACTTTACGATCCAAAATTGCTACTGGTTTCTCTACAAAGCTTATCATTTCATCTATTTGGACATCTTCTAACGGTATCACCACGTCACTTTCTGCTAAACACTTTTCGGATTAAACATATGGAAGGAGGAATGAATTCCACTCAGATCTTCGGTAGATATAGTTTGTAGGCTACTTTTCCCCAACTCGTTCGACAATAGCAACGTCTCAGTAAATCTAGGTCTTGACTTCCATTTCTTTCCGAATCGATCACGCCCTTCCCATACGAGATTGATAACTATACATTTGTCATCGCTCGAGACTAAAGACTTATAATTCTCAATCTAACCAAGATAGCACCATTCGATTAACCAAGCCATTATGATAAATACCCAACCATACGTAACCATCAGATTTACCCCTCGATTACAACAACTTCCATAACCAAGAAAATTTTACCGGAGTCAACACCACGAAGGCATGTATCACTGATTACACAAACACTCCACTCGCCAACATAACACATCGTCAACTGTAGACATCACCTACATCTCACAATCATGAGTTTCTTCATCATGTAACTTGCCATCGCAAGCAACCACCTTTAGTACAACATAAGTCCAACGCATAAGCACCTTCTTTTTCGACCCCAAATGATCCAACTCCTCGACATTAGCCAAAAATCACACGCTAGAATACCTCGTTCCGATGTCATCACTTCAACTTCTCACATTTTTGGTGGAAATTTCCAAAATTCCAAAACCCTCGCAAACTATCAGTCCTAACTGGCCAACAATGCGACACATACTTCCATTTCTCATCGTATTCACAATCACCCAACCACATGTGTAATACAAACCCGACTTCACCCGCTCAACACGGAGTGACCAAACGCAATCAAACTTTCCCAAATATTTCACACGGAACAACGAATTCACTTAGAACCCCCTTTTCACCCATTGCCAAACTGACACTATGGTCCTTCGCTCCGAACACTATATCCCAACACCTCTATCTTCTTCCTTGAGGGTTTCAAACCCACTTCTAACGACCGACTCACTGATTAGAGGCGTGGACCTTTGAGTCAGCCGCACCACTTACACCGCACCGAAACACCATCTTCTCTCTCTCTTACCCACGCTAAGGATTTACAAGCTTGCTAACGTCAGCATCTGCAAATGTACCTCCGTCTGATATATTTACCTTCTTCTCGCTGCAAGATACACTACTCGCCTAACCTTAATTACCCTATTCCTTGGTGATTCACAAAAGTCCAATCCCATTTACATTACTTTGCTTGATCAATCGACTTTCCACCCTTCTTACACAAGATAATCAACCCCACTCTTCCCAAGCATTGTCCAATATTCGAATTCGCTTCACAATCTTCACTCTCCAAACAGGATTACCCAATCTGCTAGAATCCTTTCACCCTGAAGAAATACCTCAACATACCCACTGATTTCCTATCTACTACACAGTTCGAACCATAACAACTATAACAACCCCCCGAATTAAGCAGTTCGACCCTTTCAATAATAATTCTAGGGATATACAATAATCCCACCCCAAAACTTGCCGAAAACCAGAACACACATTTTCTCTTTTTGATAACCGCCAACTATCATTTGCAAATTATTCATAACTTAGCAATACTCCAATAACTAAGCATTCACACCTCCCAAACACATACACACTATTTACAAATCATTCCCAGATATGCCATAAAGGCATCACCAACTCATGGTTGCAACCACCACTCTACTACCTCTTCCCAGAACAACTGCAAATCTCCCCGACCACTTGCCACGCATACCAATACCGTCATTTTCTCACTGATCATAGTATTAAGATTGGACTTCAAGGCATTTCACGACCTTGTCTTCCCCGAACCTGAATAAATCGTAAAGCTATGATCCTCAAATTCCCCCAACAAGATCTCACTCCTTGTCAGCTCAACAGTACCTGTTGGAATCCAACTCCAATGGTCTGAAGGATTAAGCATGCTACCTCGAAGACTTAAATGCTCAAAGCACAACCCCTTCCAGTGGTGCTATATATAACTTCGCTCTCACATAACCATCAAAACCTCATCGGTAAAGAATCACCCGACCGAACCATAGATCCACCAGTTTTGTAAGATCCGCACAATGTTGTCCAACATCGCATTAGGTACACACCTTTTCTGAATAACTTTTCACTTCATCTCAAAACTCCTCAAAACTAACCATAACTACTCCTTCATTTCCAGCGTTCCGCCATTAACCACGAAAAATGGCTTTCTGACTTCCATGACAATAGTCGACATTGAGATACTTCCACTAAGTCTCCAACCACCAAGGATCCCCAATGACATCTACCTCTTTCACTGCAACAATTAATTGCTAAAATATACCTTTACGACATTAAATTCCACTCCCGGCTCAGCCATTTGCCGACATTCACATCTCAAGTCTTGGAATCACGGTATGCCACTATAGTACCATCATCCTTAATTGCAACCCTTTCCCCTCGACCTAGAGAATTCATAGCCTTCATGCATGACACACAATTAATTAAACTCTCGATACGTTTGAAAATTTAAAGGATACCTACATCAGAAAACAAACTCACGTGTATACGACACGCCACTGACTTAGCTTTGCACAACGATTTCAAGAATCGTTTTGCCTCAACTCCACAACAATCTCTCTTCACCACACCCCACCACACCCCATTGAAGGGGTTGGCACATTTGAAAATATTTCCGATGAACTCTACACACACCATTTATAAAAATACCCCAGAAAGTGCTTACACTGAGCGTGCCAGCGGCTCTCACCCTTGTTAATATAACAACACATGTTTATACCAAACTCACTTATAAATTCATGAGATCAAATGTTGTTTTGATTTTCATAGCCAAGGTCGACTCGTTTGTAAAGAAATATATAATTCTTTTCAAAATTTATCACCCAAAGTCAGAAACTTGTCTTTTCAATTCAAACACATATTCACATGCGTCGACACATTTTCAAAACAACTACGTAAGACACACACTTGCCAAAACGTCTGATATGAAAGTTATGGAAAAGCTACAGCAATTTATTTGACACACCATGCATGAGACTTAGTGACATTGAAGGCTATTTAATCTAACAAGGTCAACTGTTTACATTTACTATAATTTATCCCAGACTCCTCGCTTCCGACCAACCAGTCAGGGTTCTCTACTGTTCCACAACCTCCGGCACCATCGTCTTCTAACAACCTTGAAAACCCAAAACTAGTCATCACCGTGACTATTGATTCATAAACCAAGCGGTAACTCATTCCCATCTGATCCTCACTACATACTATCAGTCAACACTGATATCGTCTCTCAACCACCCTTCAATTAACTACAGCTTTAGAAGTCTCAATTCTATCCTTCGATTCTTGGATTAACACTCTCCTGCTTCTCACTAAACGTCATACCACTTTACCAAACCGAAGACTCCATTGGAGCGACAAGCTCGCCTCCTATCATCATTCGCTTCCATATGGACTCATGAGGTCCTTTCTCAACGAAATATCTACATCCCGCACGATAAGCATCCTAAACGGCATAACCTTACTTCTAAAATGAACTTTCACCACACCCTAAACTAACACTATCAATCTATATGGATAGGACTCTCTACCTTGAACCACACTCAACAATAGTAATTGAGTATGCCCATGCACCTGTAAATTCATAATGGCATTGGCCAGATGTGATTCTGAATTTACCTTACATAAGAGTACTCACTATTGTTATCACACCTCACGATGATCAAGGTCTTTCTTAAAGGTTTCCTAAATCTCAGTTGTGTTCATCTACTCCACAGTTTAAGTTTAGGCCCATCCGGTTACCTAAATCCCTTAAACTATGGCTCTGATACCAACTATAACATCCCAACCAAAAGATAAACCAGCGGATCAAATCTTAAAATAAAAACTCAACGATTAATAATAATCCAAGCCAAACGGTCCCAAACATACAATGTATACATCAAGGTTTGTTAAAAACAACCTATACACAACTGAGATAAATAACAACTAGATGACGGTCTTCTATCCGCCCCGCTAGACTTTCTCCTTGCCTTTAGTTGCTCTGACTACCTCACAACGGCCTGAAAAGATTTTTAGTTTTGAAAGAGCGAGGGTTAGACCATAGGTCTAGTGAGATCCCTCTAACAGATAAGCAACAATATACTTTCCAGAATTTAAAACCACATTTAATAATTTCACATAGATAAAACACGCTACGGACCACACGATCGTCAAAGACGATGTGTCTAACTTGCGCTGCCTTAATGTTGGGACACGCCCCCAACGACATAAACGGGCCACACTCCCCGGCACGAGTAGGCGGGTCACACTCCCCGACTTAGGTCACGTAACCCACAAATAATGTATGCATACATTTAAACAACAACAATTTTATAACACGCTTGAGCAATTTAATAAAATCATGCCATCATAAATAAATCAAAGTTTGAAATAAACTTCACATACTTTCATCATCAAAAGGTTTAGTTTAGAAAAACTCACCTGTCGTCCCTTAGCTCATACTTTTTGTCTACCTCTAAGATTCGACCCGAAACCTATAAAGGAAAAAATATCGATGGATGAATTCTCCCACTTTCTAATTACAAAAGGAAGTTATCCTTGACATAAACCCCAACGCCTCTTTATCCTCAAGTATTTAACCCACCAGACTCATTCGGGCCTAACTACTTTTAACCCCAAAGCCCACTACTTAATTAAATTTTAAATTGGAAGGATCTGGGCTTCGGCCCATAAAACTAACACGCGGACCGGGGCCAACAGGCCGACCGGTGTGCTGCAGGTCGCCCCGGGGCATGGGTTCGACCGGATAAGAAACGACCGGTACCCCCCCTTGACCGGTAACCAACTTCGACCGGGACCCCTCCTCTCATCCTACGACCGGGATCTCCCCTCGGTCCTTCGACCAGGGTCTCCCCTCCCCCTTCGGCGCATCGACCGGTGTCACTCCAGAATATTATCGACCGGAGCCAATTAAATAAGTCTCGACCGGTATATAATTGAGACCGGTAAAGAGAATCGACCGGAGTCCCCTTTATCGGTCGACGGGGGTCTCCCTTCCAAATCGACCGGGGCTTAAGACGACCTGACTTATCGACCGAAAACCCCAAATCTCTGATACCTTTACACAGATTGAAGATTAAACCCCAAGATCCCACAACGGATTCAATCCATACACCAACAGATACAACAACTCTAATTCATTAATCAAACCATTAACCAATTCAATTTCAACCCATCTAATTATTTCAGATTCAAAACTCAACCTAGGGAGTTCCAACTTCAGATTAACTTTCAATGCAAGCTCAATTAATAGATTTGGAAATAAATACTAACTCTTACTATTAAGGAGTTTAAGATTAGAGTTTTACCTTGAAGAATTGAAGAACACCAATCTCTGCTCCTTTGCTCTCTCTCACGATCGATTGCCTTCGAGAACTCTTTCTCCATATGCCAAAACTTTTCAGCCGCTTCAATAACCCAAATCCCTAGGGTTTAATCCCTTGTTCCCCATTTTACATAATAGACCCCTCAAAAAGGCCCCTTTCAAATATCCCACCCCAAACTTTAAAATTCCTACTTTTAACCCGGTTGTTACAACGCAACTTAGATCGTGGGAGAAGTCGTGCGACATACTGATCTTGGACAGGTCGATTGAACCTCGGGCAACTCACACAGACTTGAGTCGCGTGCATGGTCGTATGGCACAGTCTGCCCGATTTAAAATCAGAGTTTTAGGATTTTTTGAGCCATTTCTCTTCTTCTTTCTCTCTCTCTCTCTCTCTCTCTGTCTCTCTCTCTCTCTTCTCCATCATCTGAAACAAAGACATTTTAAAACAAATATATGTTAATCAATACACTAAATTAAAGTCATAGATGGAATAAGATCATGTAAAATAACATATGATGCCACGGTTTTAAAATTCACAATTTTATGGGTTCTCGAATGAAGGCTATATAATAATAATAATAATAATAATAATAATAATAATAATAATAATAATAATAATAATAATAATAATAATAATAATAATAATAATAATAATAACCCTAAAATCCAGACGATTTAAAAGAATTTTGGGCGGCAGTAAGAAGCATAGAATCAATTTCATAAAAATTTATGAGCTAATTGTCTACAAGTTGATGGCTTTTCTTGCTTCTCTCCTTTCCTTTGCAAGAAATCATGGCCCATAACCAGACAACAATTAACGTCGTAATCGACGCTTTTTACGCGTAAAAAATGGTTGTCAAAAACTGTGTTCCAAACCCTAATCCTTAATTTCCCTGTGTACACTACTCTCGGGGATCATAATGTACAAACACTAAAGCACCAAGTACAACTTCTAGCAACTTGTTTGTCTTTTAATATATATATATAGGGTCAGGTTCATTTGTTAAACACATTTTTTGTGTTAACTTTATGAACCATTATAAGCCCTTGATCATGGAAATCAATGGTTGAGATTGAATATCTTTTAAAAATCTTAATAAATGTATAATTAATGAAAAATTAGGAGTGAACTATAGTGATAAGGGTATTTTGGGGAAAAAATAAATGAAACATTATGTTTTTATTCTCTCTTAATTAATGTTCCTTTCAAAAGAATTGTAACCCTCGGTTCATGCGTGTTCATATGAAGAAATATGAACATTATTACTTTTAAATATTATATTCATATGAATAAATATGAACAATATTACTTTTAAATTTAATATTCATATGAAGAAATATGAACAATATTACTTTCAAATATCATATTCATATGAAGAAATATGAACAATATTAATTTCAAATATCATATTCATATGAAGAAATATGAACATGAATGAACCACCACCTTACTGTTCATGTGACTCGTTAACAAGTTTTTGTTCATATGCCCAATGGTGAAGTAATGAACAAACATGAACGTTATTTCTTTTAAAAGTTGAAATTTTGACAAAAACACGGTGCTTTATGATTTTATATTCACATAGTTTCGTCTGAGTGGTTTAAAGGGACAATCATACTTGGATTTGCAGAAATCATCATCTTTAATCGGTGGACAAAAGATTTGAATTGAAACAACTAGCTACTAGACTTCATGTGATGTTCATACGATTTTAACAATTAATTATAGAAAATATTTTGAAATCAAAGAATTAACTAGGATTGGATCACGTTGTTGGATGACTTTGATAATATTCATATGATTTCAAAATTATGTTGAAAATGGAAAAAAAATATGAAATTGTAACCTCCACTATAATTATGGATGATTTATTTGTGTAACCCCCACGAAGATAAATGAAATATTAATTAATTACTAAATGATGTTTCTACCCTTTTGCATTAAATAAATAAACAAATTAAACAACAAAAAATCTTGCATTTTTATTGGTTGAGCAAGGTTCATAAAGTTAACAAGAATTGTATGGTTAACAAATGATCCTTGCTCTCTCTCTCTCTCTCTCTCTCTCTCTCTCTATATATATATATATATATATATATATATATATATATATATATATATATATATATATATATATATATATATAGACAGAGGTTCAAGGGAAAACCTCAAATAAATGAAAAACTAAAAAACACCTTATTAACCATTAGATGAGATGATCTGATGGATGTGATTAAATGGACGGTTACAACAATATCTTTTGAATTAAAAAACTCTAACCTCCTATTTTTTTTATCCGAAAAAAGAGAAAAAATAAACAAAATTCGAGCGAAATAAATTACACCAAAAAATAAATCATATTTTTCTCGTTAATTTGACATCCATATTGATATACTTTTTCATTCATTTTTTCGTAGTTTTTCGGTTTTCTATTTATTTAGGGTTTTCCCATGAACCTTTCAATTGGAAACCAAATTTCATTGTAAACTTTGGAAACCAAATTTCAACCATTATCTTTTTAATCAATGGTCAAGATTCATTTGAATTATATATGGTAATAAATAAATTAATTTATTAATAAAAGATAATAATATGTCAAAAGGGTAAATGTGTCTTTTTCTTTTGTGTTTTAAATTTGGCAACAAAAATGAAATATGGTAATAAATTAATTAATTTATTAATAAAAGATAATAATTATATATGGTAATAAATTATTTAATTTATTAATAAAAGATGGCAATAATATATCAAGACTACCTTTTTATTACCTGTTCATCAATATGCAGTGTGTAAAAACTCAATTAAGTTTCATTACCTTTCCATTATGTTTCACTTTATCAAATCTGTTTCATCAGGTTTCACTATATTAAAATTTTGTTTCACTATATCAGGTTTTACTATATTAATATTTTTTTTCATTACATTTCCATTATTTTTACTATATCAAATCTGTTTCATCAGGTTTCACTATATTAACATTTTATGTTTCATTACCTTTCCATTATTTTCACTATATCAAATCTGTTTCATCAGGTTTCACTATATTAACATTTTATGTTTCATCAGGTTTCACTATATTAATATTTTGTTTCACTATATCAAATCCATTATATTTCACTATATTAATATTTTGTGTCTAGAGGTAATATTGAAAATTTCATATGAATATAAACTTTCATTCATTGGATGAATCAATCGTTGATTCATAAGAATCAGAAAAAATAATTTGATTTGTAGTTTGCGTATGAATCAATTTGTGTTTACCTAAATTAAATGTTTCATGTTTAAATTAATAAATGATCAATATTATCATATATACAATACATTAAAATTAAATAATTAATATTATAATAATAATAACACTTACCATATATATTATGAAATTATGTAAAAGACTAAAATAACCTTATCAATTAAAAATAAAAATAAAAAAAGGAAATTCAATGATTGGTTAATTTCGGTTTCCAAAGTTTTCAATGTAATATTGGTTTCCAATTGATCCCTCCTCTATATATATATATATATATATTTTCTTGTTAACTACTCCAAGAAAGTTGAAACCCTAATTAATATATGTACAACTTGTGCTACACATACTACAATTTCCATACAGGTTCCAGGAAGTTGGAGATGAATGAAGATTAAAGGGGTGTTTGTTATCATAATGTAATTTGATTAATTAGAATCCATTTAAGAAATTTGACTTTGAAGGAATTGCAAAATAATTTGATGGAATTTGACCATGCCTTAGGTTGGTAGGATTTTGAAAGGAAAAGGATGGAATAAATTCTTTCACTTAATACAAGGAATAATAAATTCCTTAAATAGTGAAATTGAATTAATTTCATCATTTTCATTACGTGAACTAAACATAGGATTTAAAATTAGATCAAAGAAATTATCCACTCCAATTCCATCAAAATTCATGAACCAAATTAACATCCCTAAGGATCTTGGAACCTGTTGATGACTTCAAGAAATCACAACCTGAAACAACTCGATATTACATTAAGATTAATATGTCTTCAAAGTTTACGTTAAAGTTGGAGTTCAATTTTGGTCAACAGAATTAAAGTCGGCCAAATTAAGTTGAATGGTGTTGGTGGAGTAGTTGCCACCTTGCCGTAAGCAACAACATCACCAGAACTCCGGAGGGATGTTAATTATATATAATTATTGGTAGATGCTTGGGATCACGTGAGACCAGCCTGTTTTCGTGAGAATCATGCTACCACGTTTTAACAAAAAACTGTGAAGTTAAAAACCTTCATAGCAAAACACTGTGAAGGTTCGAATTTTTTTACCATCACAGTGTTTTGCTGTAAAGTTTCAACTGTAAAATAATGATCTCACGGGTCTCACGAAAACAGGTTGGTCTCACATGAACCCAATTCTATTGGTAGAATAAATAATTATTTTAAATTTACCTAACCTTTTAACAACTATATATATATATATATATATATATATATATATATATAGTTTTTATTGATTTAAAAGATTCAATTTTAATTATATTATTAGTTTGTTGTTATTATATAAGTACAAATGAAAGAAATAAAACCCCTCTTATAATTTTTATTTTAATAAGATACATTTTTGTTACTTATACTATTTTACGGGAAATTATTAGTGTTTGTTCACTTATTTCTACCAAAGCACCCATCAACACAATTAACATTTTTGACCGAATTTATGATTTGCCTCCAAAAAAAAGGAAAAATGATCTATATCGATCATACTTTAATTATATATTATACGGTTTAAGGTAAAAAACATTAAATTGAGTGCAAGATCGATACTTTAATTAATGTCGTTGATTCAAACAAAATAAATCAAAATTGATGGCGGAAAGCTACCGCTAATGTTGGGCTAACGAATGGATTAACCGTCGCTAATGCATTTTTGGATATGGTAATTGGTAATAAATATATAAAGAGAAGTTTCTCTTTTGACATTTGCAAAATGTTGCAGGCTTATACTTTGTTTGACTAATTCAAATTAGTCAACACAAATGGCTTAAGACATGGAATTGAAAGAGAGAGAATTTTCTGCAAATTATTTTGTAGTATTTGGAAGAAATATATACACTTTTATAATATCTATCATTTAAAATATGATAAATTAAGTAGCCTTAAAATTTTGAACTCATTTTGCCTCAAAAAATGAAAGCTCATCAGTTATCACCTACACCATATGATTGTTCCAATTATTTTCCAGGCGGCTTTATCAAACATTTTCTGATTAAAAAATTAACATTGTTATTGACTTAATAAATAATATATATAATTGTTTTAAAATAAAAATAAAGACTGGGAAAAAAAAACCTTGTGGTTTGGTAAAAACAAAAAAATTGAAACGCATTTTAATCAATAACTATATAAAGAGAAAAATATCTGAAAATTATTGTAAAATAAATTTAATGTTGTCGACATCTTATAATAATCATTAAAATAAACTTGTTGCATCGTGTTATCTTATCTCCATATTACTTTTTCGTATATTGATTTAATTATGTTTGCATATGCAAAAAAGGTTATATAATATTATTGCTTTTTAAAAGCAAAATTGTTTAAAAAAAGTTTTAATTAGCAAAGATAAATTAAGTATTAGAAAATGAAAGGGGATAGATTTTTGGATTTTAGTCGACCTAAGTTTCTAGAATTTTTTTTTGAACAAATAAATTTTCGACTTCTTTAAACCGATTAAATCAATTCTTTCAATCTATAAAAACGGTTAATTTGGTAAAATCATGGGAGAAGTGATCTGAAAAATCAAACGGATTTTCTTATTTTAAACAATTAAGTCATTAAAGCACTTTTTCGAACAAATAAATCTTAAAACATTATAAATTGGTTAAATACATTCTTAAATAGCTGCTTAAAGAAATTGGCTATGAATTTATTTGTTTAACAACCAAACATTTAATCGCTCAAAATCAGAAACTCTGTTGGCTTTTTCTTGAACTTTTTCCCTACTTTAAATACATATTTACCCACATAACAATTACATGTTATATGTATGTCACAAGAATCTATTTAATCGGTTTTAAAAAGTCTAAAAGTTTATTTATTTAAAAAATTGTTCAAAAACTTAATTGTTCAAAATCGAAAAATGGGTTAAGTTTACCTGAAACCTTCCCAAAATAAATGAACAAAAAAAAGTTTGTATTTAAAATTAAACTTTTGGGGTTAAAAGAAGTATCCCTTTTTGTTCAATACCTATATATAAAAACCAAATGCAAATTTTAAGTCCATCGGCTGGATATCGATTGTATGGATTACAGTCACATATACAAAAAGCGACCTAATTGCATAAAATGCCAAAAGAGACATCAATCCGAAAATTGATGCTTGTTTTCCTTTTATCTTATGAATTTGCAAGAATCGTTTAACAAGTCCAAAATAATATAGACTACTCAATAATTTTTATATCAACTTAAATAAATCGTAGAAATGATTTATAGCTCACAATTCAATGTTTATATGAAATCACTTTCATTTTCTATCAATGTGAGATGCGTTGTCATAAATTTTACATGACAAATAAACATCTTGGCCTACCAATTGACATAATTAGAAACCCTAATAATCTATCCCCTCCGGCACAAACACAATGTCTACATGCAAATGATCTCATTTTCGTTTCTTGAACTGTAACAACTTCAACTTGGTTTTTTCTTAAGAAGGTTCTTAGCCATTTACTGATAATATTATTACTAATTATTTCCATGTTTTTGTTTTTAAAGTAAAGTGTTTCACACTTTTGGTTTTAATAAGAATAACTCTCTTATTGATGTTTAGAAAATAGCTCAAAACTAAACACCCAAAACTTGATATGATCATTGTCACATCTCAACAATGATATATATAGTACTGGCATACCTTTGCTAATCCTAATTCTATTAGAACTAGATAACTCCTAATTCTATTGAGAATATAATAAACTTTCCTTATTTTAAAAACTTTCCTTATCATAAGTTTTCCTTATCCTAACCAAACTTGTTAGAGATATCTTGATATGAGGATTCTCTTTCGAAGCTTATCCAACATTCTCCCTTGTAAGCTTCGACTTGGTCTTGGACATGTCTTGAACACCTATTAAGCTTCTCATTTCACAAAACTTGATCCGTGCCAAAGCCTTAGTTAAGATATCTGCCTTTTGCTCAACTCCCAGTACGTGTTCCACATCGATTAGCTCCCTGATCTCACAGACTTGTTGTCAATTTTGATGAGGATTTTCTCGATCTTCCAGCCCGTGATCTCGCTTAAAAGGTCCTGAAGCCATATGGCTTGTCTAGCAGCTTCTGTCGCTGCCATGAACTCGGCTTCACACGATGAAAGGGCAACCGTGTCCTGTTTTTGTGAACACCAAGTAATCGGAGAGGATCCAAAGTAGAACATATGACCCGTAGTGCTTCTTCCATCATCTTGATCAATATTGTGACTACTATCGCTATACCCGACGATATTCTTTGATCTTTCCCGATTAAACTTCAGTCCAAATGCGATCGTTCCCTTTAGATATCGGAGTATTTGCTTCATTATTTCACCATGTGATTTGCGAGGGCTTTGCATATACCTGCTGGCGACTCCAACAGAGAAAGCTAAGTCTGGTCGTGAGTGTAATAAATACCTTAAGCACCCGACGTTCCTTCTATAGTTCGTAGGATCTATCTCTGTTTCTTGTTGTGCTTTTGAAACTTTTAGTCCGAACTCCATGGGTACTTGAGTTGGAT
The DNA here is from genome assembly GCA_954870635.1 of Arctium minus. Taxonomy (NCBI): domain Eukaryota; kingdom Viridiplantae; phylum Streptophyta; class Magnoliopsida; order Asterales; family Asteraceae; genus Arctium; species Arctium minus. Next base: position 48,545,506 of record OX941096.1, read on the forward strand.
TGCAATTTTCCAAACCGGCTTCCTTTAAAATCCTTCGTGCGTACCCTTCTTGTTTAATTTCGATTCCGTCTTCTCCTTGATGTACTTCAATACCGAGATAATAGGTGAGTCTTCCGAGATCCGACATCTCAAACTTAGATGACATCCCAGCCTTGAATTCACTTATGACTTTGAGTGTGTTGCCTGTTACAAATAAATCGTCTACGTAAATGGCAACAATGAGAAGGGTTCCTCCTTCTTCTTTGCGATACACAGAAGTTTCTTTCGAACACCTTTTGAATTTCATCCCTTTCAGAATTTGATCCAACTTTGTGTTCCAAGCTCGTGGAGCTTGTCTCAAACCGTACAAGGCTTTCGAAAGCTTATACACCTTGTGTTCTTCGCCTTTCACTTCAAAGCCTTCGGGTTGGCTGACATAAACATCTTCCTTTAATTCTCCATGCAAGAATGTTGTTTTCACGTCTAAGTGATGAATTTCCCATCCATGTGATGCCGCCAATGCAATCAACAGCCGTATGGTTTCAATACGAGCAACCGGTGCAAAAACTTCATCAAAATCTATGCCGAATTCTTGTACGTATCCTTTAGCCACGAGTCGTGCCTTGTACTTGTTGATAGTACCGTCCGCATTTTTCTTAATTTTGAAAACCCACTTGAGACCGATAACTTTTACATCGCTCGGTTTATCAATTAGAAACCATGTCTTGTTTTTGTTGATAGAATCGATCTCTTCTTTGCATGCTTGTCTCCACTTTAACAGACCCTTTGCTTCTTTATAGCAACTTGGCTCATTGTCTATGGATAGTAGAAGTCTCTCACATTCTACGGAGGCTTGAAGGACATAATCATCAAGGTAACGAGGTTGGCTTATTTGACGTGTCGATCTTCTTAGTGGTTGTTCGTCTTGGGTTGTGTCACTCTCATTATCGGGATTGTGATTATCCGTATTATGTTCGTGATTCTCGAAGTTGGTGGACTCGGCGCTTTCGGTTTCGTTTTGACCTTGGTGTTGATCATTGATCACGACAGGTCCTTCTCGGGTATCTACAAACTCACCTCATCTCATGTGAATCATTCTTGGATCCTTTCTTGGCTCGTCTCTTGTTTCATTCCAGGTCCAGCTCGTCTTCTCGTCAAAAACTACGTAACGACTTACCACTATTCTTTGTGTCGTTGGGTTGTACAATCTATAGGCTTTGGATCCCGGCTCGATCCCGAGATGCACTAGTGATTGTGATCTATCGTCCAGTTTCTTGAGGTTTGTAGCTTCCACCTTTGCGTATGCTAGACAACCGAAGACCTTTAAGTGTTCTAGGTTCGGTTTCTTCTCTCGTAAGCATTCGTAAGGGGTCATGTTCTCAATGGCTCTTGTGGGTACACTGTTGATTACATAGGTATCATGGCGCACTGCTTCTCCCCATAAATAATTTGGTACTTTCATTGCCTTGAGAATACTCCTTGTCATCTCCATCATCGTCCTGTTTCTTCTTTCTACCACACCGTTTTGTTGTGGTGTGTAGGGAGCCGTGAGTTGTCTCTTGAGCCCGCTTATCTCACAAAATTCATTGAAATCCATTGAGGTGAACTCTCCTCCTCTATCAGTTCTTAGAGTCATGATTGCTTTCCCAAGATCATTCTCTACTAGACTTTTAAACGCCTTGAATTTACCGAAAGCTTCACTTTTTTCTTTTATCAAGATCGTCCACATGTACCTCGAGAAATCGTCTATAATAACAAATATATATTTGTTATGAGCTATGGTTGGTGGTGTAAGCGGACCACACAAGTCTGCGTGAAGAAGTTCTAGTGGTTTGGAAGCTCGAAACATAAATGCCTTTGGAAAAGTTTGACGGGTTTGTTTCCCGACTAAGCATGACTTGCACAACTTCTTTTCTTCTTTGATTTCTGGTAGGCCATGAACCATCTTTTGTTGGGACATAACTTTGATTGTTTTAAAACTTATGTGTCCCAACCTTGCGTGCCACCTCCAAGTATTGTCTTCTATCCTTGTGTGTAGGCATATCGGTTTTCCAATCTTTAGACTTATTTTGTAAAGTCTATTTGGCGAGCGTACGACTTTTACCAAGAGTCTTCCACTTGGATCATGGAGCGTCAAGTACTCTTGTTTCATCCTAACATCACACCCGGCTTCCGTAGCTTGTCCTAAACTCAGAATATTGCTCTTAAGTTCGGGAATATAGTAGATATCGGTGACAAGTTCTTGTTCATCCATTTTGCTTTGAAAAAGTATTGACCCTTTGCCTCCTATTTCAACACAAGATCCATCCCCGAACTTTACCTTGCCTTTTATATTCTCGTTGAGTTCAGAGAGGTATGTCTTTTTGCCGGTCATGTGGTTACTTGCTCCATTATCGAGATACCAAACTCCTTCTTCCCCTTCCTTGGTTTCGTAGTTCTTTGGTATGAGATTCTCTTCGTTTAAGAACACGGTTTCATGCATATAAAGGGTTGGATCAGCTTCTTCTGTCTCCGCTTTATTTGCTTCTTGTATCTTTTGTGTTCTTTCAGGGCATGTAGAGGCGAAGTGACCGAGTTTGTCACAGCGATATCACATTATTTTTTATCTATCCTTCTTTTCTCTTGTCTGGTTTTGATTATTCTGATTTGTTGTTCGTTCCTGTTAGTTGAATCTTCCTCTTCCTCGTCCTCTGTTCCCTCTGCCTCATCTTCCACGTCCTCTCCCTCGTAAATACGTAGAGCTTTGTTGATCTGAATTTGCGAATAACAACTTGCCTTGTGTTTCTCCGTGATTCTCCTCATCGAGAATTCGTTCTTCATAAGCCTTGAGTCTTCCTATAATATCCTCAAAACCTGTCATTTTCAGATCTAGAACTTGCTCGAGGGCGGCTATAATATGGATGTATTTGTTTCTTGGCAAACTATTTAGAAATTTCTTTACGAGTTTAGGTTCCTCAATCGTTTGTCCAAGGGAGGTTGCCTTTGTTGCTAGCTCCGATAACCTTCCCGCAAAAGTATCTATTATGTCTGAGTCCTTCATCTTGACCCTTTCGAATTCGGACATTAGAGTTTGTAGTCGTGCTTCTTTGACACGGTCGGCGCCTAGGTGCCTCATTTTGATTGATTCCTATATCTCCTTTGGAGAATCTAGATCGCCTACTTGCAAGATCATGGCTTCCGGGATGGATTGGAAGAGTAATGCTATTGCAACATCTTTCGTATCGGATTCAACTGTTCCGGGTTCAATTGCTTCCCACACCTTATGGATTCGTAGCAATACTTTCATCCTCATGGCCCATACCGTATAGTTTGTAGAGTTTAGCATAGGACATTGGATCGAGATCGTCTTGTCTAATTCCTTCGGAGGCGGAGGCGGTCTGGCTTCTCCCATGGCTCGGTGAAGTCAGATTATTGGCACAATTTTGCGATCAAGACTTCGCAAAGTTATAGTTTATTCTCCCTTGTAAGCTTCGACTTGGTCTTGGACATGTCTTGAACACCTATTAAGCTTTTCATTTCACAAAACTTGATATGATCATTGTCACATCTCAACAATGATATATATAGTACTAGCACACCTTTGCTAATCCTAATTCTATTAGAACTAGATAACTCCTAATTCTATTGAGAATATAATAAACTTTCCTTATTTTAAAATTTTTCCTTATCATAAGTTTTCCTTATCCTAACCAAACTTGTTAGAGATATCTTGATATGAGGATTCTCTTTCGAAGCTTATCCAACAGTTGTCCATATCGGTTGTTAGAGTTCGGCGTGTTGCTTTTGTTCTCTGATTCCTACTGTTCTCGGGTTGCTGCTTTGCAAGTTTTTCTGTTTTGTTGGAGTGCTTTCTCCTGTTGCATTGTTACGTCGTTTCGGTTTGTGAGGCTTTGCTTTTTGGGAGTTGTGTGTGTTGGGTGTGTGAGGTGTTGTGTGCTTTGGTGTTTGCCCTGCTTTTTGTTTTTCTTTAGGGCGTTTGGGTTTCTATGGAATTGTTGGTATTTTTGGTTCTACGTCTTAAAGATCCTTCTGCCTTTCTTTTTGTATCCCTTTTGTTTTGTGTTAATTTATTTGTTTGCCCTCAAAATAGTTATTTCTATTGAGTATTTGATGTTTATATTCTATTATATTAGGATCAAAGAATAGCTACATTTTTTGAATTAACTTCTTTATAAAAACATTATTGAGATTTTGTTTAAGATACAACAAGAAATGAATCGTTTTAATTCTTTTTTTTTTGGAAAGGGTATCCTAGGCTTATGGCCCAGACTAATCCCCAACAATTAGGGCCTTTGGCCCAGCTGCTAAAGCGTGCAGCCCTGAGTTTATCCTCAGTGACCACAAGTGCTGCTAGTGGGGCTCGAATCGTTTTAATTCTTATAGGCTTATAATGATTCTTCTTATATGTACATCCTTAGATAACGCCTAAAGATTTGGAGAAAAAATATACGACTTGATGAAGTCAGTCAAATAACAAACTTTGAATAATTTATAAATAACAATTATTTGATCTAGTCTCTAAATAAAATTAAATGTTATTTATTGAATTGGTCATTTTCATTTCCAAGTCATGGATGATTCTCTCATGTTGCCGTTGGTATGTTGTCTTTTAAAAAACGTGATATTTTAAAATTCATAATCAGCAGGCCTCTAAACTTTAAAGTATTTATATGAATAGACCCGCATTACATAACCATCTACACGTGTTTTATAGAGAGGAAGAGGACGTTTCAAATATAAGTTAGGGATGTTCGCGGTGCGGTTTGGGGAAAAACTGTAAACTGCACCGCATGTGCGGTTTGAACATTTTCCCAAATCATAAACCGCACCGCATATACCTCAAACCGCACTAAATCGCACCGCGAAATGCGGTGCGGTGCGGTTTATGCGGTTTGTCACTATCGCATTTTATGCGTACAATCCAAAAAATTGTAAGTTTAAAATACATTAAAAAATCAACGATTTAGTGACCGTAGTCAAAAAAAATAAAGAGTTTGAATACATCTAACTCCTAAATGCATAATTAGAAATAGTCAAAGAAATAGTCTAAAAAACTAAATTGTTTCAATATGATAAACGGATAAAGTGACGTCTCCAAGTTTTTCTTTCGTCTTCATCTTGACTCCCAATTGCCAATGTCCAATTTTTTCATTTGTTGGGCCTTAAACTTTTAAGAAGACTTATAAATACTTCAAGTCCATAATTAAAATTTAAAAACATAAGTCCAATTATATAAATATTAAACTAAATTATTAAATATATGTGTTTAAAATTTAAAAGTAATATAAAAGGTGTGGCGCGGTGCGGTGCGGTTTGAACCGCGATTTGAATACTCAAAACCACAAACCGCACCGCATAGTGCGGTTTGGTAAAACTGCAAACAGCAAACCACACCGCGAAAGTCCTAAACCGCATTTTGCGGTGCGGTGCGGTGCAGTGTGGGCGGTTTGTGCGATTTGGCGGTTCGGATGAACACCCCTAATAAACCATGTCTTATAAATTATATTTATACTATATTATAAAGTACGGATAAAAAAACTCTTACATACAAATTATTATGCACAAGGTACCATCATTTTATGCAAGATTTTAAAAATCTCTTAATTTACAAGTATCAAAACACAAGATACATATTACTACTGCAGACTTCTAACACCCACCAATTTGGTATGTACAAGATCTTTTTTTTATGCAGACATTTCCATTTATCACTATTAATTAATATATTATATTACTATAAATTTGTTTTAATTATATTATTAAATATGTAATTGGTTACTTTTTCTAGATGTCAATAAAATATATAAGATAATCATTGAATTCTAACAAAATACTTATTTTTTTATATAAAAAACATTATATTATTAAGCTTAAATTAAACAAATTAATAAAAAAAAACATTATCACTTTCTCAAAACCATCCAAAATCGTATTATAAATCGACAAAAAAACAAAAAATAAAATGAAACATTAAAATCGTGATGTATCTCGCTGCATTGGGCGAAAACGCTTCTAGTAAATCAATTAATTTGAGATCTTTATGAAAATGATGAGTATTTATTTATTATGATTTGAATATATTTATGGAAGATGATTAGAGATCATTAATTATGATCAATGTTTTATACTAGGAAACAATCGAGATATTTATGAAATCAAATATTCATTAGAATAGATGGATGGTTGAGATTAGTTTGTATATTTTGCGTGAAAAATATGGTTTGTGTTTGAAACTCCCTCTCTCCCTCTCTCTCTCTCTCTATATATATATATATGTTTCTTTTACCATCAGACTAAATCATACAAACCATACCGACACATCTTAACCATATATACCTTGTAACAACCCAAACTTCGCAGAAATAAATCGTAACAAATTTAATATAAATAATGCCAAAAAGGCCCCAAGACAACAATACTCTATACAACATTTGCGGAAAACAACCTATTCACAACTGAGATTTAATACAGAAACTAAATCCGGGATCTAGCAGACAATCTTCTCCTATGCCACGCTTCTCGTCTACAACTTCTCGTTACCCTTGCTAGAACCCTTTGTCGAGTACTTTCCTGAAAATGTTTTAGTTTGGAAAAAAACGAGGGTTAGACCAAAAGGTCTAGTGAGTTCCCTCTAATACAGTTCACGCTAATGCCACAGAAAAGATTTATCGATATATAAACCAATTCAGCTTTTAAAATAACACATCGTACTTACAAACACGCTTCTGGCACACAATACCGTCACGCAGAGGTGACAGCGTGTTTGGCTCATACTGCCTTATTTGGGACACCCCCCCAATGGCATATACGAGACACACACCCCGGTATGAGCACAGGCGAGACACACCCCCCGACTTGGCCATCTCGCTAACAACAATATATGCATACATTTCCACATATCAAGAACGATAAAAACATAACTCGCATTTAACAAAATCTCGCATATACAAAACATCACGTAATCATCAACGAGAATTGGGTTAGAAAAACTCACTTGTCGTCCTTGCCAAGACTTTCCTACTTACGCTCCCCGACTTGGCCGCTTACCTAAAATTATGGAAAAACATAAAAAAGGTAAGCTATGGACTCCTACTGGAACATAAAGCCCACGCAAGGCATATTCGGCCCACACCGCCTAGTCACGCCCGACCCACATCACCCGGGTCTCCCCCGGTCCCCCACCTCCCGGGGCATCCCGCCTCCCGGGCGCTCTTGACCCAACCCGACTCTCGGGTACTCCTGGGGCACCCGACTCCTGGGTTCGACCCCGGTTCACCCCGTCTCTCGGGGTTCTCCTCTCTCGGGCCTCCCCCGGTACTCCCCCACTCCCGGGGTCACCGACTCCCGGGTTCCCCCGGTTCCCGTCGATTCCCGAGTCACCCGTCTCCCGGGATCCTGACACTCCTTATCCAGGTCTGGATGATTTGGGCGATTGAGGGTTTTGGTGCGAACCCCAAAATCTCAGATTCCTAAACTAATCCTTATTCAAGGTATGATTTGAACAACTAACGGTCAAAAATCATAACATTAGTAATTTTTATCCATTCCAACACAGACCCACTTCATTAAAATCTACTTTCAATCAATCATAAGAAGATGCCTACCCACTTTTTACACACAAGTCTGATTATGAAGCAATCGATCTATAACAAAGGTAAGAGATAGGGAATGGAGATTACCTTGATTGATGAAGAATCCCCTCTCCAACCTCTAGTTTCCCCTGATTTCTCCTCCTAGCCCCAATCCTTCACACACACATATACAGAGTCCTTCTTGCTTTCAATAGCCTCCAAGAGTGGTAAAATGATTAGATTGCTTTGGGATTAGGGTTTTTAACTCTCTTTATTCAAAATGATAGTTAGGCCCCTCCTACTTTGAGTTTTAGCCAACTACTCACCTAAACTTCCCTTAATAAAACAAAATGCGGTTCTTACAATATCTCCCCCTCAAAAGAATTTCGTCCCCGGAATTCCATCGCTGAACAAGCTATACTGGGACCTCATGTCCGTTTCCAATTCCCAAGTTGCCTCCTGCCCTTTATGAAGTTGCCACTGCCCTATCACGAGTCGAATATCTTTATTCCTTAACCTCTACACCTTGTGGTCCAAAATAGCCACCGGTTCCTCAATAAAGCTAAATTCCTCAACCACACGCACTTCGTCCAACGATTTCACCACATCAGCTTTGGCCAAACACCTCTTCAAATAAGAAACATGGAACGTAGGGTGGACTCCTCACAGATCCTCGGGTAGATATAGGTTGAACGCCAGTTCCCCAACTCGCTCAATGATAGCAAAAGATCCAACGAATCTTGGTTTCAATTTCCTTTTTTTTCTCCCAGAATAATCCACAACCTTCCAAGACAAGACTTTTAACATTACCTTGTTCCCCCACTTGGAACCCAAGACTCATACTTTTCTAAACAACTTAGCTTCACTCAGTCGCCCAAACCATCTTGATCAACTTCATAGTCGAAACATATCCATCAAATTCTCCCCTCGATAAACCACAATTTTGTTTTGTTGGAAAGGATTCATCTAACATACTTGCAACGTCTCTAAAAAACCAAACTAGATATTTTCTGCTTCGCCCACACAAGCTAACCGTACCAAACACTATGTAACACCCATAATTTTCGATAAGGGTTTTGCTTATGTGGTTATATATTTATTTATGGGGACTTGACTGTTAGGCTATGACTTTTGAGTATGAATCGTGGTGCTTTGAATCCTACGTGTGTCAGGAGCTTTCGGAAGCGAGAACGAAAGAATTTCAGAGCCTTGCACAGCCTGGGCGACAGTGCCTGGCGACTGTGACAAGTGTCACTATCGCCAGGGCAAGGACGCGGGGGAGGAAGACCCTCGGTACAGATTGGGCGACAGTGCCCGACGATTGTGCCCGGGTCACTGTTGCAGGTGTCACAATCGTGGGTTCGGTACCGCAAGTGGGAGGAAGCGGGCGACTATGCCCCGCGACTATGCCAAGGGCATAGTCGCCGTTCCAAGGTCGCCGACGGATCCAGGGTTTTGCTTTAAATCTCTTGTTTTCCCATTTCTCATTAATCACTTCACCAATTTCATATCCCTCTCCCAAGAATCGAACCCTTTGCTTCCTTTAGTGTTTTTGAGCATTTGAGACACTAAGATCTGAGGTTTCAAGTGACCCTTTCTCTTATAGCAAGGTTTTGGGGGCTAGACCTAAGGTAACTTCATCTTCTTCTTCTTAATCAAGTTTCTAGGGTTTTCACCAAACCCTTTTCATCATTTCAAAGTTTGAAAGTTTATGGCTCAGGTTGGTGACGTGCATGGTTGACGGATTCAAGTATGGGTAAGGTAACCTTCTCTTTTCTTCAACTATGGAAATTAGGGTTTTGGGATGAGGTGAAATTTTCATGTAAAATGTTTGGGGAACAATTCTATATGGTCGAATATGGTTATTTAAGGTTGGATACTTGTGGATCTAGGTTTTGGACCGTTTTGGCTTGGAGGATTCAAGTTTCTTCATGGAAGCTCAAGTCGGGGTAAAATCTAAATTTAGCCTAAATCTAGCAAGGTGAGTTCAAGTTGATTTGTGAAAACGTTGTACATGCCAAAATGTTTATTTTAATGTATTTATGTGTTTAACATTAAATTATCATTTGTGGAGTTACTTGATGGGTTTTGGTTATTTGAGAAGTTTGGTTTTATAAACCTTGTAAAACACCCATATTGGGGATTTTTGGGCATTTTGATAAATGAGTCATAAATGGGTGTGTTTGGTGATTTATTTCATAAGTGAGATTATTTGGTTAAAAATGCATTTTAGTGTTTGTTTTGGAGAAAGGCGTAATTTTGTGTTATGGGTCGTCTTGAAGAAGTAAATGGCATAAAATCATTTGGAAAGTAATTTGTCCCAATTTAAACTGCATTGGAGTCTGCGCACATATTTTGGGAGTGTGTCTGCATGAAGTGAGTCAATTGCGTTATTCTTTTGGGGAGTCGTTAATCGTTGGTCACAAAAGGACTTTTGAGAATTTTGGCTCGGTGTCGACTTAAAAGAGTCTTGAGGACACTTGTCCGGTCTTGAATGGCTTAAGTAGCCCCATCATGACGTACGAACTAATATACCTTGTTGCATTTTGGTGTTGGTTACATGTTCGAGTGCGTTGGTCATTTCGGGTTAGGTTCTGGTACCCATGTTTTATGACCGAAAACTTTACAAGTGATCGCTAGGAGGGTTGAGTCTGTTAGTGCTACCGGGGAAGTAGGCGCTAGGACCTCCGCCGCTTGAAGTAATGCCTGGGAGGTAGTCTTTAAGTATGTCGGGCCTTCGGGATGGAGTTCTTTAGAATGTTTCATCAAGGTCAACTGACATGGGGTGACGCTTGTTAAAGAAGTCGTAGGGACACCTGGATGTGATGTCGTGAGGTGTCATGCGATTAACATTGCATGGGTGACATACTTTTGTGTTCCTCCACCCTCAACGGATACGGGTCTCCCCGTTGTCGGCTATCAACATTTTAAATATAAGGATATTTCACTTTATCATCTTTGGTCTAGTGTGGTCGACAGTAAATAAGGACCTTAATATTGGACCTTCCTCCACGTATATTAAGGTTTGAATGATGTATGTCTCCCCACATTTGGGTGTTTGGGTTTCCTTTCAATTTATGGTCGCGTGAATATTGGGCCTAGCGTCCGTGTTTTTGGTATCATATTGTACAGGTTTTAACCATGTAGTGTTGGTTGAGTATTTTACCCCACCCGTGTTTGAGTATTTTGGGATGCAACGTTTTATAAATAATGTTTTGTAGTGGGGTGTCCACCTTTGAAAAATGCATGAAATTGGAAAATAGTCGTCTTCGAGTTTAAAGTAAACCATTTGTAAGTTCACGATTTTTATTGGGGATTCATTCCTATAAAGATATATTTGTTTATGTAAAACTCTTGAACTCACAAGGCGTTAGCCTAACCTTTTTATTTGTCGGCATGTGCAACAGGTTCTTTTGGGGATTTGTTCTAGGGACATCTTGGAGAGAGAGTTGCTAGACGTATACTCGAGGGTGAGTAGTTTGATGAAGTCTCTCGTCTTGGCTTGGTAATAGCAACTTGTATTTGGGTTTTAGTATCACCCGATCTCTAATTAGTCTTTGTGTAAGAATTTATCGATCTTCGTTGTTGGTTATACCTAGTTTAATATTTCAAGCATGAACTCGTTGTAAGCGATCTTATCTATTTTGAAGCATTATTGGAAATTTTAATTTAATTGCTCTTTCCAGATTTGAGGGTGTTACACACTGTTCACTTCTCTCTTTTTTTCCACACACTTGGACTCACGGTTTTAAAACGCACCACTTCAAGGTTTTTCCATACCATTTCACCTCTTAAAAGAAGGGAATTTTACCAGAGTCAACCTCTCCGACAACATGCATTTCTGACTAAAATGATAACCACTCAACTCACCAACCTAAAATAGTCAACCTTACTTATCACAATAAACTCACAGTCATAAGTTTCTTCATCTGGTAACCTGCCATTGCAAAGTAACTTCTCTCAGTACGGCATACATCTAACACAAAAGCACTTTCTTTTCCTAATCACACTGAACATAACCCAACGGTTTTACCCAACTCGTACGTAATATACATACATTGCCTCAAAGGTCATCACCCTATTCCCACATATATAAAAAAAAGGAAAAACCACATTTCATCACCTTCATAGACCACTAGCTCCAACATAACGAATTATAATGACACCCACTTCAACTTCTCACTGCATCCAAAAATCGTCCGGTCATATTTGCGATAAACTCAACCTTTACTCGCACAACAGGGATTGACCATGCTCACCCCAAACTATTCTAAATAGCTTAACACTGGACGACAGGTTCACTTGGAACCCTTTTTTTTACACTATACCAAGTCTGACATAGAGGTCTTTCACTCTGAGCACTTCATTCACTAATCTTTTTCTACCTTTTTCTCGAAACCTTAAACATGCTTCCACAGATCAGCTTGCTAACAGGTGCAAGTTTTAGGCCAACCGCACGATTTAGTTTTCTCAACACTAGAACCAAAACATATACCATAATCTCCTTCTCACATCCTCACTACCAGTTCATAAACCCACTACTGGCAAACCTGAAAACATATCCCCACATGTCTGCGTCATTTGCCAAACTTCTTACTCTCCGCTTACTCACTTATTCAGCCATATTATCTTCCCTCTCTTCTCGCTTACATGGAACACTGCCAATCCAACATTACTTCCTCCATTTTCTGGCAACCTCAAATGTGTCGAAATCACATTTACATAATTATGCTTAACCAAACGGTTTCCCACAATTCTTATTCGAGATACCCAACCAAACCCTCTCAAAACAATACCCAATGCTTGGAAGCGCTGCACAACTCAAGCTTTCCAAGCAAGGTTGTCTTATTCACTAGAATTCCTTCACCCCCAAAGAATACATCAACATTCCCACAGATTATCAAAACTACTACCATAACATCAAGAACTAATCAATGCGACATTTCTATCAATATCTTAGTGGAATAAGATACATTCACTCAACCACTTAACGCAACTCAGAACACATGGTTCCTCTTTTAGATAGCCACCCACTATCACTCGAACATTATATTCTCATTTAGCAATACCACCATACCAACCAAAACACCCCAAACATCTCAAAGACACGCTCGCCACTTAAGGATAGATTGCCAGAAATCTCCGGGCAAGGATTCCCACTTACGCTCATTCCAGACCAACGAAACAAGCCCCCTACTTATTCTCAAGAAGCTCCTTACCACGACAAAGACTTGCACACCTACTTTGACATAAATCTCAATAACTCATCCACACCACCATCATCACCCTACATTTTCACACTACAGTCAAAATCTTCATGATTACTTGTACTCATACAAAATACTGCTCCCTTCGAAATAAAGTCATTTCACGACTTGGTCTTCCTCGACTCTGAATAAACCCAAAATCTAATTCCCAAACATGCTCTCGATCAACTGAGAAAAATACTTCACTCCTATACAACCATTAAAACCTCATAGGAATTCACCTGTTCCAACTAGAGATCTTCCATTTTCGTAATGCCTACACAAGGTGGTCCAACAGCATGCCAGACACACATTTCCCGTACAACCCCTTACTTCCACACACAAAACTCAGCAATTAACCATAGCCACTTCTTCAACTTTCAGAATCCTGACAACGACCGCACAAATAGTCGTTGACTTCAGTATCGAAGGTCGACATGGTGATCCTTCGACAATGTCTCCGTCCAACAAGGATTCCCAATGGAACCTACATCTTCCAACACATCAAAACGAATTTTGTTCCCCACCGACTCTACACAATGAAGGCACAAGATTCACTTGATACATAATCTAATTACAAGACCACCTCAAAACTCCAGCTTGCCGCTGATAACCTTTCATCAACGTACCACCACGCTACTTATCAACATGGTGCTATAAGAGATATCTTGCATACTTCAAATTCTACCCCCAGACATAACCACCCGACGACAACCATATCTCAAGTTGCCTGACAAGAGTGCATGCTACTATGGTACGAATGTTCCTAACGTTAAAGACCAAGACTTTCGTCATTCCCTGCCCTTCCCCCAATGGGAACACCAAGGTCCTGAATCGACCATCAATGGATCGAATGCCACACTTCCACTCTCGAAACCTTTCCTCGTCCTTGGTTGCAACATTTCCCATGACCTAGAGAGTTCATAGCCTTCATGCATGACAACACAATAGTTTAAAACATTTGAAAATTTTAGTAAATGCCACCTTATGAAACAAGCTTAAGTGTACACAACACTACACTGGCATAATTGAATAGCCACGCACAACGATCTAGAAGATCATTCACACCCAGCTCCACGATGAAATAAGCCTTATCCAACCAAAATCGATGTTGGCACAATGAGAAAAATATTTTTTCAATGAAACTTTACTCATGCGATCCATGAAATTTCGGAAAAAATTACTTATACCGACTCTCACCCTCGTTGGCATGACGAACACGTCTGTACCAGCCTCACTTATAAAACCATATGATCAAATGATATTATAATTTCCACAAAAGTTAAATAATTCTCCAATTACCAACGCAATAGATTTGCCCCTTTTTAATCACACGTTGACACGTGTTATCTCATTTTCAAAACGAATGATTCGCAAGGCTTCACACATACATAAATATACCTGCCATGAAAAATCAAGCAGCTTGTTCGAAAACACAATGCATGACACTCCTTTTACATTGAAGGCTATTCGCTCTCGTAAGGTCGTTCGCTTACACTCACATCAGTTATCACTGGCTCTTTACTTCTGACCAACTAGTCAGTTTCCTCACAAATGCAACAACCTTCAGCACTAGTGCTTCCCGACCTACTTGCATGCCCAACTGCACTATTACCACTGCGACCAATGATTTGCAGATCCTGCGACTTCACTTAACCCAAGATGGCTAACCAACAATATCCTCTTTTCATTCTATCCTTACCCCAAATCACCAAACAACACTTCTATCCTTCCTCAACCATCCTTCCATTAGTTACATAGACAAAAGACTCACTTATGCTACTTGACACTTGTGCTAAAGCTCTCAAGATCCCAATTGATCAATGTAACACATTACCATAATAGAAACTTACTAGAAATTAGGAGCTCACCTCTAAAAGGTGTTAACCTTAATACCACAGACAAACTTGCACAACACTCAAGAACCAAAGCTATCATTTCACTGATAGGACACATTATCCCAAAACTACACCCATCGATCATCTCAACAATAGTAATTGAGTATACTCATGTACCTTTAAAATTCATAATGGCATTGGCCAGATGCAATTATGAATTTACCTTACATAACAGTCTTCACTACCATTGTCACGATTCTCGATGATCAAACTCTACCTTAATGGCTTCCTATATCTCAGTTTTGTCCATCTATCCCACAGTTTAAGTTTAGGCCCATCCAGTCACCTAAATCCCTTAAACTATGGCTCTGATAACAACTGTAACAACCCAAACTTCGCAGAAATAAAGCGTAACGACTTTAATATAAATAATGCCAAAACGGCCCCAAGACAACAATACTCTATACAACGTTTGCGGAAAAGAACCTATTCACAACTGAGATTTAATACAGAAACTAAATCTGGGATCTAGCAGACAATCTTCTCCTATGCCACGCTTCTCGTCTACAACTTCTCGTTACCCTTGCTAGAACCCTCTGTCGGGTACTTTCCTGAAAAGGTTTTTAGTTTGGAAAAAAAACGAGGGTTAGACCAAAAGGTCTAGTGATTTCCCTCTACTACAGTTCACGCCAATTCCACATAAAAGATTTATTGATATATAAACCAATTCAACTTTTAAAATAACACAACATACTTACAAACACGCTTCTGGCACACACTACCGTCACGCGGATGTGATAGTGTGTCTAGCTCATACTGCCTTATTTGGGACCCCCCCCCCCCAATGGCATATACGAGACACACACCCCGACTAGGCCATCTCGCTAACAACAATGTATGCATACATTTCCACATATCAAGAACGATAAAAACATAACTTGCATTAAAAGACAAAACATAACTCGCATTTAACAAAATCTCGCATATACGAAATATCACGTAATCATCAACGAGAATTGGGTTAGAAAAACTCACATGTCGTCCTTGCTAAGACTTTCCTACTTACGCTCCCCGACTTGGCCGTTTACCTAAAATTACGGAAAAACATAAAAAAAGGTAAGTTATGGACTTCTACTGGAACACAAAGCCCACGCATGGCATATTCGGCCCACACTGTCCGGTCACGTCCGACCCACATCACCCGGGTCTCCCCCGGTCCCCCACCTCCCGGGGCATCCTGCCTCCCGGGCGCTCTCGACCCAACCCGACTCCCGGGTACTCCTAGGGCTCCCAACTCCCACGTTCGACCCCGGTTCACCCCGTCTCCCGGGGTTCTCCTCTCTCGGGCCTCCCCCGGTACTCCCCCACTCCCGGGGTCACCGACTCCCGGGTTCCCCCGGTTCCCGTCGATTCCCGAGTCACCCGTCTCCCGGGCTCCTGACACTCCTTATCCAGGTCTGGATGATTTGGGCGATTGAGGGTTTTGGTGCGAACCCCAAAATCTCAGATTCCCAAACTAATCCTTATTCAAGGTATGATTTGAACAACTAACGGTCAAAGATCATAACATTAGTCATTTTTATCCATTCCAACACAGACCCACTTCATTAAAATCCACTTTCAATCAATCATAAGAAGATGCCTACCCACTTTTTACACACAAGTCTGATTATGAAGCAATCGATCTATAACAAAGGTAAGAGATAGGGAATGGAGATTACCTTGATTGATGAAGAATCCCCTCTCCAACCTCTAGTTTCCCCTGATTTCTCCTCCTAGCCCCAATCCTTCACACACACATATACAGAGTCCTTCTTGCTTTCAATAGCCTCCAAGAGTGGTAAAATGATTAGGCGGCTTTGAGATTAGGGTTTTTAACTTTCTTTATTCAAAATAACAGTTAGTCCCCTCATAATTTGAGTTTTAGCCAACTACTCACCCAAACTTCCCTTAATAAAACAAATTGCGGTTATTACATACCTTTGATCAATGGTGAAGGTGCAATGACAATATTGGAATCCTTATGAGAACAGTGAGAACACCTTTTGAGCCACTGATCTCCTTTGATCCCATGGATGATCATTTTCGTCTGTTGGTTTTCAGCATCTTGGCACAATTTGGTCGTTTTGTGAATGTATGTGAAGTTTAGTGAATTAGTCAATGTATGTTTAGGTATGTGAAGGTTCGTTGTTTTCATATTATAAGGTATGTGAAGGTTTAGTATTTTTATGTTAAGGTATGTTAGGTTCAATGTTTTAAATGTTAAGGCATGCAATAGTTTGTGTATGTAGCTGCATGTTTAGTGTTTTTTTAAGGTTAAAATTCAAAGTTTTTTTATATGAACGTTTATGCAATTATGGTCTTCCTTATAAACATGCCATGACATTTCCACTTATTTACAAAAATGCCATCACGCCCATGACAGGCTTGTGATAATAAAAAAAATCCAAATGCTCATAAGGTGTTCTAACAATTGCCACGAAAAAAAGAACTTCTCATGTGATCTCAAGTGTCTATGTGTGTACGGTGTGAACCTCAAAATTAGTGACAACCCAAGAGAAACAATCTTGACGTATTGTTTAACACGTATTTATTATATCTAAGTGTTAGTCCCAAATAAGTAAAACAAGTATTGTAGAAGGGGGGTTGAATACAATACACAAAATTTTCACTTAATTTTTAACTCTTTATGTATCAAGAATTACACTTACCTTACAAAGATTATTGCGAAAAATAATAGTAAAAACTATTCTAACAATCTAACACTTAGAAAACTTTGAGAACACAACTTTAAAAAGCACAAAGACAAAAAGCTACGAAAAGAGAGAAAACTAACAACTTGCTTGAATGCATTAAGATTACTTAAGCTGAAAGTGTGGTTTGCATGAAGATGCCTTCACCCTTTATGTAACAACCCAACCAGAAATAACAATAAGGTAATATAATTCCTAATAATAGAATAAAATTCATGCCGCAACGGCCCCAAGCTTACAATTTAAAATTCACAGTCTTCGAAACAACCTACACAACTAAGATAAAATAAGGATAACTAAGGGAACAGTCTTCTAACTCTTCCCGCTACATCTTCTCTTTGCCCCTTTCTGATCTTACTAAATCATGTTTGCCTGAAAAGATTTTTAGTTTTAAAAGAGCGAGGGTTAGACCGATGGTCTAGTGAGTTCCCTCTAACATATAAGCAACAAAATACTTTCCAGAATTAAAATCATCAGTTGATAATAACACATAAGTAAAACATGCTACAGACCACACGACCGTCAAAGACGATGTGTCTAACTCGCGCTGCCTTAATGTTGGGACACACCCCCAACGACATAAACGGAAATAATGTATGCATACATTTAAACACCAACAATATATAACACACTTAAATCATATCATTGTAAACTTGACATCGTTAATAAATCACATTTGAAAATCAATCATCGCATGCTTTCGTTCATAAAGGATTTAGTTCAGAAAAACTCACCTGACGTCCTTAGCTTAAATCTTGCGCTTACTCTTATACTCCAAACTGAAACCTATAAAGCAGGGTATTGCCCGATAAATTCTCAATACTTCTTAATTAACAATGACGATACTAAACCCAATAATCTCTACGGTCTCTCACTAAAAATAAAACCTGACTCGCTGCAATCCTACTCAAGATAATACATTTAAACATTCTAATATAATCAAATTGAAATGGGCCAATCCACTAAAAGCCCAACACAAAGAAACAAAGCTAACTTAAACTAATAAGGAACTTAATTGATTTGGATTCAGCCCAACACGACATAACCTGGGCTTCGGCCCACTACACAGCCGGCGACCGGGGTTATAAACCCCCGACCGGATATTGTCTCCAGCATACGACCGGGGCCTGCCTCCAGTACACGACTGAGGCCTGCCTCCAGTACACGACCGGGGCGTGACTTGCCCGGACTCCCCTACGACCGGTGCCACAAAGAATAATCGACCGGGGTCAACTACATCGACCGGTGTGTGGCTGGTCGTCGAACGGTATTCCCATTTTCGACCAAGGCCATCTCAACTAAGTGACCGAAGTCCAGATTCTCGAACGAAACCCAGAAACTCAAAATCAGATATATCACCAATCACAAATAAAACTCAGAACTAACATTCCATTTCTCCCGTAAAATCCTTATAGCGATTTCCATATGACTCAACTCAGAATACAACCCAACTTCAGATTAAGAACACAACCCCCAAACACAACCACTAAAAATTAACATTCATAAGTTAAAGAGTTCTAGATACGATGGGATTTACCTTCACGCGACTCATCAAAGCTTGTATTTCTTGATGGATCTCTTCTTCCTCGGTCTT
Organism: Arctium minus; assembly: GCA_954870635.1. Classification (NCBI taxonomy): domain Eukaryota; kingdom Viridiplantae; phylum Streptophyta; class Magnoliopsida; order Asterales; family Asteraceae; genus Arctium; species Arctium minus. The sequence goes on from OX941096.1 coordinate 48,564,487, forward strand.
TCTCAAAATCGCCCAAAGCTCTACCCAAAAGAAATCAGCCGCCACACTCTTATTATCACTATAACAAATAGGGTTAAAACCCCTTTTTCCCACTTTACACAAAAGACCCCTCCTAAATAAAACTTTTCTACTTTAATACCCATCATACATATTCTTTGATTTAACCGGTTGTTACAATATCCTCCCCTCAAAAGAATTCCGTCCCCGAAATTCCTTCGTCGAACAAACTAGGATATTGATTTGTCGTAACCGACTCTAACTCCCAAGTTGCTTATTGTCCCTTGTGTAATTGTCACTGATCTTTTACCAAAAGAATTCCCTTGCTCCTCAATTTTCTTCACTTTACGATCCAGAATAGTTATTGATTCCTCCGCATAGCTTATCTTCTCATCTAATTGAACATCCTCCAAAGGTATAACGACATCGCTTTCTATTAACCCTTTCTTTAGATGACATATCTGAAAAACAGAGTGCACTCCTCGCAGATCCACGGGTAGATCCAGTCGATACACTACTTCCTAGCGCTCCACGCTAGCAATGGCCCAAAAGATCTAGGTCTTGACTTTCATTCCTTTCTGAATCGGGTTACACCCTTCCAATGCGAGACTGGTAACTTTATAATTGTCACCGCTGGGGACTAATGACACAGAATTCTCATTCTACCCAAATTAATGCCATTCGGTTATCCCAACCATTCTGATCATTATGATCGGACTTAACCATAAGATTTACCCCTCGATTACAACAACTTCCTTCACTAATAGAATTTTATCGGAGTCAACAACACGACAACATGCACTACTGACTAATTAACCACCCAAATTGCCAACCTAACATATAGTCAACTGTAGACATCCCCAACAAATCACAGTCATGAGTTTCTTCATCAAGTAACTTGCCAAACTTCTTGCCTCAGACTTCCCACCTTTCCGACATGATATCTTTACTCTCTTTTCGATGCAAGAATCACCGTTCACCCAACATTACTTACTCTATTCTTCGATGATTTCCCAACTGTCAAAACATATTTACATTACTTTGCTTGATCAACCGTCTATCCACAATTATTACGCGAGCTAGTCAACCCAACTCTCTTAAAGCATTACCCACTACTTGAAATCACTGCACAAATTCTTGCCTTCCAAACAGGATTACCCAAACTGCTAGAATCCTTTCACCCCAAAGAATACCTCAACATGCCCACGGATTTCCTACCTACTACATAACCCCCTGAATTAAGAAGTTTGACACTTTCAATAATCATTCTAGGGATATAAGATAATCCCGCCCCAAAATTTGCCGAAAAACCAGAACACACAGTTCCTCTCTTAGATAACCGCCAACCATCATTTGTAAATTATTCCCAACTTAGCAATACCCCAATAACCCAAACATTCACACATCCCAACCACATACTTTCCACTTACAAATCATTCCCCATAGATCTTCGGACAAGGACGCTCTTCCGATAACAATGACACCAGACTTCTACCCATCCTCCCGGAAACTCCTTACCACTTTAAAGATTTACACTCCCAGATATGCCATAAAGGCATCACCAACACATGATTGCACCCACCACTCTACTACCTCATCCCAGAACACTGCAAATCTCCACAACCACTTGTCACGCATATCAATACCGTCATCTTCCCACTGGTCATAATATTAAAATTGGACTTCAAGACATTTCACGACATTGTCTTTCCCGAACCAGAATAAATCACAAAACTATGATCCTCAAACCCCCCCCCAACAAGATATTACTAATTGTCGACTCATCGCGACCTGTTGGAATCAAACTCCAGTAGCCTTAAATATTAAGCATATTACCTCGAAGATTTAAATGCTCAAAGCACAATTCTTTCCAGTTGTTTTGTACTTGAACTTCGCTCCCACATGACTGTCAAAACTTCATCGGTAAATAACCACATGACCGAACTAAAGATCTTCCGTTTTTTGAAAGATTCGCATAATGTTATCCAACATCGCATTAGATACACACCTTTTCTGAATAACTCTTCGCTTCCTCACAAAACTCTTCAAAACTAACCATAACTACTTCTTCATTTCTGGCATTCCACCATTCTCCACGAAAGTGGTTTCTGACTTCCACGACAATAGTCGACGTCGAGATACTTCCACTATGTCTCCAAACAGTAAGGATCCCCAAGGAAATCTACCTCTTCCACTGCGACAGTTAACTGCTAAGAATATCTTTACGACTCCACGTTCCATTCCCGACACAACCATTTGCCGACATTCTCATCTCAAGACTCGGAACCAGCGGTAAGCCACTATAGTACCATCATTTTTAGTGTCATAGATCAGAACCTCCATTAACCACCTCCGCTATTCACCACCCTTACTTAGAAGAATACCAATATCAAGAATTTGCTACCCTCTGATCGAGCGACACACTTCCACTCTCAAAACTTTAATCATCCTTAATTGCAACCCTTCCCCACGACCTAGAGAATTCATAGCCTTCATGCATGACACACAAATAATTAAACTTTCGATACGTTTGAAAATTTAGAAGATACCTACATCCAAAAGCGAACTTACGTGTACACGACACAACACTAACTTAGCCATGCACAACGATTTCAAGAATCGTTCTACCTCAACTTCACAACAATTTCTCTTTACCACCCCAATATCGAGGTTGGCACATTTGAAAATATTTCCGATGAACTCTACACACACAATTTATAAAAATACCCCAGAAGTTCTTATACTGAGCGTGCCAACGACTCTCACCCTTGTTGAGATGACAACACATGTTTATACCAAACCCACTTATAAATTCATACGATCAAATGTTGTTTTGATTTTCATAACCAAAAGGTAACTCATTTATAAAAATTGTATATAATACTTCACCCACACCAAAAATCGAAATTTATCACTCAATGCCATAAACTTGTCTTTTCAATTCAAACACATATTTGCACGCGTCGACACGTTTTCAAATCAACTACCTCGTAAGGCACACACACGCCAAAATATCTGATGTGAAAGATATGAAAAGCTCCAGCGATTTATTTGACACACAATGCATGCGACTCAATGACATTGAAGGCTAGTTACTCTAACAAGGTCAACTGTTTACACTCACTAAAATTTATCCCAGACTCCTCGCTTCCAACCAACCAGTCGTGGTTCTCTACTGTGCCACAACCTCCGGCACCATCGTCTTCTAACAACCTTGGAAGCCCAAAAACTAGTCATCACCGTGACTATTGATTTACAAATCAATCGTCCTCATTCTGGCCCAAACAAACCCACTGATAATAACTCGGTTCCATCAGATCCTCTCTATATATTAGCAGTCAACATCGATATCGTCTCTCAACCCCCTTCAATTATCTACAGCCCTAGAAGCCTCATCTCTATCCTTCGACTCTAGGATTACCACTTTCCTGCTTCTCACTATTCAACATACCACTCTACCAAAACGAATACTTCCTTGGAGCAAAAGTCCACCTCCTAACATCATTCCCCTCCTTATGGGTTCAGGAGGTCCTTTCTCAACGAAATATCTACATCCCGCACGATACGCATCCTAAACGGTATTAACCATACTACCAAAAACGAACTTCCACCACACGCTTGACTAACACTATCAATCTATGGATAGAACTCTCTACCCTGAACCACACTCAACAATAGCAATTGAGTATGCCCATGCACCTGTAAATTCATAATGGCATTAGCCAGATGCGATTCTGAATTTACCTTACATGAGAGTACTCCTTATTGTTATCATATCTCACGATGAACAAGGTCTTTCTTAAAGGCTTCCTAAATCTCAGTTGTGTCCTTCTACTCCACAGTTTAAGTTTAGGCCCATCCGGTCACCTAAATCCCTTAAACTATGGCTCTGATACCAATTGTAACAACCCAACCAGAAATAACAATAAAGTAATATAATTCCTAATAATAGAATAAAATTCATGCCGCAACGGCCCCAAGCTTACAATTTAAAATTCACAGTCTTCGAAACAACCTACACAACTAAGATAAAATAAGGATAACTAAGGGAATGGTCTTCTAACTCTTCCCGCTACATCTTCTCTTTGCCCCTTTCTGATCTTACTAAATCATGTTTGCCTGAAAAGATTTTTAGTTTTAAAAGAGCGAGGGTTAGACCGATGGTCTAGTGAGTTCCCTCAAACATATAAGCAACAAAATACTTTCCAGAATTAAAATCATCAGTTGATAATAACACATAAGTAAAACATGCTACGGACCACACGACCGTCAAAGACGATGTGTCTAACTCGCGCTGCCTTAATGTTGGGACACACCCCCAACGACATAAACGGGACACACTCCCCGGCACGAGTAGGCGGGCCACACTCCCCGACTTAGGTCACATGTCTCGCAAATAATGTATGCATACATTTAGACACCAACAATATATAACACACTTAAATCATATCATTGTAAACTTGACATCGTAAATAAATCACATTTGAAAATCAATCATCGTATGCTTTCGTTCATAAAGGATTTAGTTCAGAAAAACTCACCTGACGTCCTTAGCTTAAATCTTGCGCTTACTCTTATACTCCAAACTGAAACCTATAAAGCAGGGTATTGCCCGATAAATTCTCAATACTTCTTAATTAACAATGACGACACTAAACCCAATAATCTCTACGGTCTCTCACTAAAAATAAAACCCGACTCGCTGCAATCCTACTCAAGACAATACATTTAAACATTCTAATATAATCAAACTGAAATGGGCCAATCCACTAAAAGCCCAACACAAAGAAACAAAGCTAACTTAAACTAATAAGGAACTTAATTGATTTGGATTCAGCCCAACATGACATAACCTGGGCTTCGGCCCACTACACAGCCGGCGACCGGGATAGTTGATCAATTAATTACGTTTGGCAAAAATTGAAAAATATAACATGACCAAAATGGACATGTTAAAAAATTAGGCAATTATTATTTAATATAATTAAAATAAATTACTAATTTTGTTAACCGTATACATACATATGTGTGTGGGGGCGAAGGATCGTGATAGAAGTTGAAGCGGATCTGAACCGTTGATCACTTTTAATCCAATGCCCTCCCATGAATTGCAATTAATCTGGTGCATCTCAGTGTATCGCATCCTAATGTCCATTCATTTCTCATCCAATGGTTGATAACCACTTGTCATGCTTCTCACGTTAACCTCAACTTCTCACCGGAACTCAATCCTGTGTGTATATGCCAAAGGATCGTGTGAGAAGTTGAGTTAACAGTGAGAAGTGGATCTGAACCGTTGATCTCTTTTAATCTCAAGCCCTCCCATGAATTGTGGCTTATAAGAGAATTGATCTGGTGCATCTCGGTGCATCTCATCCTAATGTGCGTTCATTTCTCATATAATGGTTGATAATCACTTCTCATATTTCTCACCGTTAACTCAACTTCTCATTGAAACCTAACCCGTGTTTATATATATATATATATATATATATATATATATATATATATATATATATATATATATATATATATAGAGAGAGAGAGAGAGAGAGAGAGAGGGAGGATCATGCGAGAAACAAACTAATTTGCTAGAATGCGAGAAGGAATGTGGGCCAAATTATTTATTAATTAAAAAACCATAAATAAAAAATAAAAAATAGTTTTAGAAATTAGGATAATTATCATTTTAAATTGAATAAATCATTAAAATTATCATTATATCTTTTAGATTTATTTATTTTGTAATTTCAATTATTTTATTAATTTTTTTTTTCTAAATATACTTTTAATAAAAAAAATTCACAATTTTAACCAAATATCACACGTGATATCATTATATGAATATTTATGCATATCACATATCATATTATTACATGTGATAATTGTATATATTTTAGTTAATCATATGTGATTATGTATATTTATATTTATAGATCTTTTTGTGATGTAAATATTATCACATGTGATTATGCATCATTTATATCCAGACATATATTATCATATGTGATATTTACAAAAATCCACCTAGTGGATCATATGTGATACATAATAATATATCACATGTTAAACGAAGTTGATCACATGTGATTCAAAACGTAAATCTAAAAAATAGAGAAAAAATGGTGAAATAAATAATGAATTAGTTATGGATATCACATGTGATATTTGATAAAAATTATGATTTTATCTAGAAAATAATAATATAAATTTGATAAAAAAATTATGAATTTATTAAAATTAAAAAATAAATAAATTTAAAAGATATTATGATATTTTTAAAGATTTATCCAATTCAAATTGTAATTATCCTAATTTTTAAAAAAACAATTTATTTATGCTATTTTTTATTTAATAAATTATGTGACTCTTATTCCGTCTCGCATTCTCGTAAATTGACTGTTTTCTCGTTTGAACCTGCCCCTATATAATAGAATACATTAATTAATAGCACTTCGATTTGATTATTAATTACACATATATATGTGTGTATATTTATAATATTATAGATGTGAATTTGTGTAACTAAATACGAGTTCTAAAATATTAACTGATGATTTTCAATAATCGTACACATAATATGAATCAAACAAAGTGTATCGATCGTATACATTTTAATTAATTAATAATTTTTAAATAATTAATTTTGACACTATATGTTAGAGTTTTATTATTTATGAAAGAAAAACAATTATAACTTTAATTCTAATACAACTTATAAAAACATATTTAAAATTGCTATATTTGATTTTTGACCCACTAAATCTATTGAATAATAATAATACTTCAAAATAATTAATATTAATTAATAATTTAATATTAAGTATAAAAAATAATTAAGAATTTAATATTATATATTATTTATTTATTTTTAATTCATAATTAAAAAGTAATATTAATTAATCTATACATATAATAAATAAGTAACGGAAGTGACAAGTGTCATCTTCTGGTTAATCCATTTTTTCATTTTCCCGCCTAAATATGAAGCTGGACGCATTTTACACTATAAGTTCATTTAGCAAATCCACATTCATTCCTTATTTAATCTTTCCTTAATTCAATTTTTTTAATTTATATCTTACAATTACTACTCTTATAATTAGATATATAGTTTACTTTTAATCCCTTACTTTTTTATTTTTCATTTTAGACTTTTATCATATAAACATAAATAATGTATATGAACTAAATTGCATTGAAAAAAACATTTTTATTTTTTACAAATTATATCATTGTAATCGTTTCGTCAATACCTTCGAAATGAGTCCAACATTGAATATTTTTGAATTTAATTATATAATTAAATATCATAAATATATACGAATTAATATGTCGTGATTACTATAGAATTTGTCGAAATTAGTATAAGATAAAAGTTGAAAATGAGATTGCATATGTTCGGAAATCCAATTTAGAAATCAAAATTGTAATATGAATATCTCTTTTATTGAATTAAAATATATTATATTTTCTAAAAATAAAATAGAATATATTTTATTCTAATACAAATTGAAAATCAAATATTATTTCTTATGTTGAATTCCCTACAAAATTTGTGTGGAAACTGGAAGAGCGACGTTGGGATCAAAGGAAAAAAGGTTTTTCAATTGGAAGAATTCACTCAGTTTCTCCTGCTCTTGGTGAAGCGTATTATTTAAGAATTCTTTTGAATAAAGTCAAATGTCCTAAATCATTCGAAGACATTCGTACAGTAAATGAAGATATATTTCCTACTTTTAGAGATGCATGTTATGCTATTGGACTTTTAGATGACGACAAGGAATATGTTGATGCCATTGAAGAAGCAAGTTTAGCCGGTTCTGGTTTTTATCTACGGTTTTTATTTGCAACCATGTTGATTTCAAATAGTCTGTCTAGACCTGAATTTTTTTGGCAAAAAACATGGCAATACTTGGCAGATGAGATTCTTTACAATCAACGAATTGCACTAAATTCTCCAGGTGTGTTAATTATCTATTTAGGTATTTATACAGTTATTATCTAAATACAAACCAATTTATTGTTTTATTATTTTTTAAATATTATTTTCGTTCTTAAATATTATTTTCAGTTATTATTTCTATGTTATGGTTGTTTAACATTTATATTATATAGTAAAAAACTTGACATTGTTTGAGGTTGAAAATATTTTACTTCGTAACAATTCCAGCCTAAAAAAGTTTACCACAATGCCTTACCCTGATGATGATTCTGTTGAGTCTTCAAACATTCGTTTGATTACGGAGGAGCTAGATTACGACATAGCTAATCTACAGAACGAGTTTCGTCAACTTCTAGGTGCTTTAACAAACGAGCAACGAGGTGTTTATGACGATATCATAACAGTGGTTCAAAATAATCATGGAGGTGTGTTTTTTTGTACATGGTTATGGCAGAACTGGTAAAACATTTCTATGGAAGACATTATCTGCATCAATAAGATCTAGAGGAGAAATTGTTTTAAACGTTGCTTCGAGTGGTATTGCTTCTTTACTTCTTACAGGAGGTAGAACAACACACTCTCGCTTTCAAATTCCTCTAATTCTTAACGAAGATTCTTTCTGTTACATAATGCCGGACAGTGATGTTGCCAAGTTAATAAAGAAAATCAGGTTGATTATATGGGATGAAGCACCAATGGTTCATCGGCATGCATTTGAAGCATTGGATAGAAGTATGAACGATGTTTTTGGTAGTCAATGCATTACTGACTCGGAAATGCTTTTTGGTGGCAAAGTAGTTGTTTTTGGAGGAGATTTCAGACAAATTTTGTCGGTTATTCCTAATGCAAGTAGACAAGACATTGTTAATGCGTCGTTAAGTTCATCTTACATTTGGGAAAAATGCAAAGTCCTAAGGTTAACTAAAAACATGAGGTTAACCGTTGACAGTCAAGCTTCTGATATCGAACAAACAAGGATTTTTGCAAACTGACTTTTGGATTTAGGAGAAGGCAAGGTTGGTAGTGTGAATGATGGTGAGGCAATTATCGATATACCTGATGATCTTCTCATTACCGATTCAACGAATCCTATATCTGCATTAATTGAATTTGTCTATCCTTCTATTCTTGTAAATGTCAAGAATTCATCCTATTTTCAGGAAAGAGCAATACTTGCACCCAAGCATGAAGTTGTTTAAGAAATAAATGATCGTTTGTTATCATTGTTTCTAGGAGATGAAAAGGAGTACCTAAGTTCAGATAGTCTTTGTGAATCAGAGCATCTTCACGAACAAATGAAACTTTGTACTCACCTGATGTCTTAAATGGTCTTAAATTATCGGGTTTGCCAAACCATAAGATAATACTAAAAGTCGGTGTTACAATTATGTTACTAAGGAATATTGATCAGAAATCTGGGTTATGTAATGGAACTAGACTACGAGTGTTATCTTTCGGAAATCGGGTTATAGAAGCAGAGATCATATCTGAAAGCAATATTGAAAGTCGAACATTTATTCCAAGAATGTCTTTGACACCTACAGACAAAAGGATTTCGTTCAAGTTTCAAAGAAGACAATTTCCAATTGTTGTATGTTTTGCAATGACAATAAATAAAAGTCAGGGACAGTCATTATCGAAGGTTGGTTTGTTTCTGAGACAACCAGTTTTTACCCATGGTCAGTTGTATGTTGCTTTATCTAGAGTAAAAAGTAGGGCAATGTTTAAAAATATTAATTATAGATAATTATGGTATAATTAGCAATAAAACAAAATATATTGTATATAAAGAAGTATTTGATAATTTATGATATGTGGTTCTTATGATACGTGGTTCTTATTTTTATATTACCCCATGTAATACACGGGTTCAAACCTAGTAATTAATATAAACTAATAATATTTCATAATACTTAAGGGTATAATAAAAAAAAGTGACAAAAAACTTATCTAGCTTATGATAATTTATAAAAAAGCTCAAAAATAAACTACCTTATATTTCCCAATAATATCTAGTTTTTTTCTAGAATTCTCCACCAATTCAACAATATATTCTGTTCATAAACAAAACTTAAAGGTCGTTTTCATTATACATATATATATATATATAGAAAGGTTCAAACGAGAACGCTTTAAGAAAACAAGAAAAACAACAAATCATATACAAAATCATATGTGATTCGGCATTAACCCGGAAAATGGGACACGGACGACTTTTCCCGCGCCTTCAAGTTTCGTGTAAAGTCGCGGGAAATCACATATGACTTTGTATGTACTCGACTTTTTTCTTGTTTTTTTAAATAGATACCGTTCTCGTATGAACTCACCTCTCTCTCTCTCTATATATATATATATATATATCTTAAGTAATTGATTATAAATTTAATAGCTTTTATTTTTACAAATATGATAATTACCATAAAAATTAAAATTCTGATCGAATGATACGTTGATCACATGTTCTGTACTTGTTCCAAGAAAAATAAGTAATTTTGGGCCTTGGCCCATTTATTTATGTATACAATCTGTGGGCTTTATAAAAATTATTGTTTGTAATGGGCCCTTTTTTTATCTAATTCGGGCTTGTTCTAAGTTTACAAGCCCAACAAAAAATTGCCTCCAAAATATTCAATTCATATGTTTATATTCATATGAAGGGATTAGTTTAGCAAAATTTTGTGATCTTATTGACGAGGATCTAAAGAAAATCCAGTTGAGAATAGAGTTGTCGAGTGTAGGACTGCAATCGACTCGAATATTTATTAAATAAAACAAGCTCGATCGAGTGATTTTTTTCCCAATCATAGCTCTTAACACAAGAATGAGCTTTACAATGTGAATCAAGTTATTGTTTATAAGAACTCAACACGAATTCATATCCAGTTCTTCAAGCCAATATACGTGATAATCTATTTCATGTTTGTCTTTTTGGGTAACTGTAGATTTTTGGGTCAGTTTACACGCATTGACTAATCCTCCGTACGACCAAGAATGACCTGAAAGTTATCACAGGTGAACCTCCATGGTCACAAGGTATTTGGGCCCAAGATAAAATTGAACTTGAATTATCAAACAAAATTTTGATTAAATTTCCAAGGTAGTCGATCACTCAACTCGAGTTTGTTTTATCGTGTATAGATTTGATGGGCATTTTTTTTCCGCTCGAATCTTCCTCGAGCCTGCATAAGAAGACTCCATTGGGCAATAAAATGTCCCGGTTTTTTGTACCCTTAGTTGTACAACAAGATGTTTTTCCATGAATACTTTTGAACCAACAATCGAACATGAATTTGAAATGAAATACAATTCATTTCCAATGAACACTTGAACTTGAATTAGCCTATATCAAATGCAAAACCCATAAATATCCCTTATTATCTACCGAAAGAAATACAAATTCAAACCTGTCGAAAAAATAAAGATTTATCTGAAGTTAACGATGCTTAACAATTAGCTTTTAATTTTAAAATATCAGAAATAGTGAAAAACAGATTAACGAAAAGGGAGTGATCCGGAAGTTACGGGGCGAAAGTGTCGAGCTACCTGCCTACCGAAAGAATTAATTAAATAGTTAATCAATAATTAAATAATCAATTAAAGATAAAGAAAAAAGAAAAGAAGCAAAGGGGATCCTTAATCAACCCAATACCCACAACTTTAAACGCGTGATTAATTAATTATTGCTTTGCTCTGCCCCCACCCAACATCTAATAATTTACCATTGGATAAGCTTGTTGGGCTCCACAACTTGTTTCCATATCATCCATATTTTTTTTTACCATGGGTATTTATGCAGCTTGTGTATACCTTGACTAATTTTAAGGGTCTAGGATAACAGTCTGGAAAACCAGTGACATTGCAGGACTTGAACCTGTGACCTTTAAGGAAAATCTTCAAAGACCCAAGTTTTATTGTCAGTTAAACTAATTCGACAAGGTTCAAATCATCCACATTGATTATAAGTTATAAACGTAATAATTAGGTTTGAATGTACCGGTAAATTTGATTTTACGTGTTAATTAGATTTTTACAAGTTTCTAATAAGAAGTGTTATCATAAAATTGTTTCCAGATGTAAAATCTTATAACTAATTATTTGATTCCTGATGGAAATGTACATCCAGTATTTTCAGATGAACCAACCCTCAAGTTAGGTTAAATTCATTTTGTAGTATAAAGATAATGAAAATTATTTTTGGTACTGAAGTGCATACCTTCCTTCTTTTGAATTTTGGGATGTATTTATAAAACATGACCTAATCATGTTAATGAAGTTGAATACTATAACGTCCAAACTTCAAAGCAATAAACTAGTCTAATAACCTCCATTTTTTTGAAACACAACATATATTAAGAAACAAAAACAAAACAATGCAAGCCAAAGACTCCCCAAAAAATAAATAATAAAAATAAAAATAAAGAAGGAAACTGGGAGGCGGTAAGGAGGGGGTTGAGAGGGAAAAAAAACAGCCTAACACACAATTATAGACAAGAAGCTAACACATGCCTCAACGAAAATACAAAACCGCCGCAGGGGTGAAACCGCCAAAAAGAGCTATAAAGAGAAAGCCAAAAGGTTTGGTTTACCGATCTACAACCCCCATTGAATGGAACATTTCTTTAGTCTTCTCGAGACTCAGTGAAAAACACGAGCCTACATTTCCGTGAAAAGAAGCTCCCCTGATGAAGACTTTTTCCTAAACACAATTTTGTTATGATGGTCCCAAAAACCTCCAAATTAACATAAAACCATAGTGAAAATTATTTGCAATCCATGAATTAGGGTACATCCAATAAGATTTGTGAGCTATTCATTAATGCAATTCCATTTAAACGAGCTCACAAATCCTATGTTCTATCAACATTTGATGAGTTACAACAAATATAATCAGAGAAGAACATAATAGGTTGATTAACTGTATTAAGAAATCGTATATAAATCAAAAGTTTATAAGAATAATTTTGATGTTGAACCATAATTCTAATAAGAATGGATATTCATTTGAGACAAGTACAATATAGAATGATGGGTAGTCCCAAAATGAAATGGGGGTGGATTCTTAAGGTTGTGTAGTCAACTTTCTCCAACATGCCAACAAACACTCCCATGGATCAAAAGCAATATTTGTAATTATGACATATTTACCTTTTTCTAAAGCAAATAATTATTTCATTATTTTATAATTCTTTTGTAAATATAATATTACCATTCTACAAAATTAAATCAATAACTTTTAATTCAACTTAAATTTATTATAAAAATTATTAATAGTATGTAATTAACAAATAGATTTATAAAGTTTATTATTAGTTTAAAATTGTGGACTACAAATAACAATCATTATAATATAAAGTTTTTGGGCTAGCCTGCTATTTTGGGCTATGAAACGTAACAAATAATATCAGAGTTGATTCTTATACCATCAAAAAGATATATTTTTGATCTTTTTTCTAAATTCAAAGTGATGTGCTACTAATTTCCATCATGATTTTAAGTTAAATTACAACTTATTAGACCAACCTGTTACTTTAGACTATGAAACATTACTAAAGAATAAAATTAGTTCATCTCTAAATAAAATTGTTTTAAAATTTAAAGAAAAATTCTGGATCCATTATTGATACTATAATGAAACATAAAATTGTTGTTGGGGAAAAGATTTTAACTTTACATGTCAAAGATTGGGATTAGTTTAGATTTTTCACCCTTTTTTTCCAAAGTATCATCATTACCACCACAACACATTTTAGGTCTTGCTTTTTCTTTTTATTTGGATTTTAATCGATCAAGTTTATAAAATAAAAGCTTTTATTTAGCAGACGAAAAAAATTATCTTATCTGACACTAAGAAATGACAACAATAACATCAGAGGTTATAGTAGTTGTCAGTTAAGGGTTGTCCGAGTCTTTGTTTTTCTAATTTAGATAATCAATTGATTGAAATTATGGGTTGTTAATTAATTTTATATTTATTTAATAATCACTTTTATTAAAACTAATTATTTAAACTTGACTATATTGGAAAAGAAATATTAATCATCTTAATAAATAGTTATTAATTAAGATTTAAATTTAAAATTACAAATATATAAAGAGCCGGTTCAGAAATAATTGTCAACATATCATCATGAGGAAATGTACTTCATCTTCCATTTTTTTTTTCATAATCATCATGTTCAACATTTGACCCGCCTAATTTATAGGATTTTACTATGTGGTTGGGTTCACGTGAGACCAACCTGTTTTCGTGAGACCGGTGAGACCATAAAATAACACTAAAACTTCACAGCGATTCATTGTGAAGAAACGAAAAACAGCAAACCTTCACAATAAAAACACTGTGAAGGTTTACATTTATAATACCTTCACAGTCTTTTGCTGTGAAGGTTTAGTGTTATTTTTGTGATATCACGGGTCTCACGGAAATGGTCTGGTCTCACATGATCTCAAGTCTTTGACTCCGCCTTCACATATATTTAAAGGGGGAGGCTAATGACACCCTTATAAATGATTTTCTTCTCACACACATCAACATTAAAACCTGATTTTTACATTCCCAATACTTGAATTGGTCTGATTTTGACATTAATAAATGTGCCATTAGTATTGCCCATATTTAAATTGAACAAAACTCACTCTTATAATTATAAGATCGAACTCAATAATTAAAGTTATGAATGATCAACAAGACGACCAATGGTTGAATTTTTATGCACCGGTCTAAAAAACAATCAAATGTTTCTAATTAATCTATGTAAATAATTCATTGTTGTTACAGTTTTCATCATTAGACCCCGTAGTGGTAATGACGGACTCATAACTTTCTATTCATTTAGGGTATGCATTATTGTAACAAAAAAGAAAAATCAAGAGCTAATAATTTTATATTTTCTTCCACTAAAATCTTTTTCAGCGTACGTACATGCTTACAAAAAAAAACTTCCAAATGTCGTATGATATCTGAAGTTTACATGGTCCATGAGGGTTGTAGATCGATAGTTATTGATCGGGCCAGGCCAGGCCCAAAAGTTACTTCGAAGAAACTAAAATCAAGAAAGTCTTCTTTATTTATCTTTCATTGCTTATACTAATTAGACTAGAATGTCAATTATTTTTAAAAGTAATTACATGAGAAAAATGTATCAAACTTGAACGTAGTTTGTGTTCTATATTTAGTGAATCTACTTTCAAAAGCTTTATTTTGACAAAGTAGTATGCTTTGTAACAATTAAGAAAACATATCATGTATTTGATATTAGGGGTGTTTATGGGTTGGGTTCATCAGGTTGAAGACATTTGAATAACCCAATTCAATGTCAAACAAAAGTGTAAAACAACCTAACCCATTTGGGTAGGTCGGTTTAGTCGGGTTGTATTTAAACAAAGTAAAATCAACATTGGGAATATAAAAATAAAGAAAACTTTACTTTGAAATATAATCAATCATTCAAGAAACATATGAGTTCATCAAATATTTAGTTATTATGTATAACTTTTCAATAATGTCATCTGATGAGTTTCATTGCTCGTTGTTGCCTAGTCGTTTTTGGTAATCTATACATATTAAAGATAAATACAAATAATTTTAGAGATGCTCATTGGGTTATCGCGTTGGTCGGGTTACTTAGAGCCTAACTCAATTTCAATTCAATAGATTCGGTTTACCCTAATTTTGTATTGATTATGCCGAGTTACCTCGGGTTGACTTTTTCTGTATCGGGTTGGCCGAATTGATCGGTTGTTTTAGCACCCCTATTTGATATAGTTATATAAACATATTATAATTTGTAACAAAAAAGGGGAACGCAATATAACTTTCAAAATGAAAATTTTGTTATTCGCAAAAAAAAAGTAAATTTAAAAAAACGTTCAACAATTTATCTTGTAATGATGACTTATCAAGTGATTAATTTATTGAAATTAGTTATTAAACTAATTGTAATCATGATTTATTTACATAATAATTAAATATCCCATGAATATTTGAACTCTTCTAGCTTAAGATACCATGGTCATGATGTTAAATTTTAAGTATTTTTAAAGATTTGTTTAACATAATTTAAAGAGTAAATTAAACCAATCGTCTCACTCAAGCACCACTAATTATCATTCAATTTCGAAACTATACTAGGCCCTCTCATGGACCGACCCAGTTTAATAGCTACAGTGACACGTGTCATCGTATTGTTCCTCCATTGTAAGCTAAAAAATTTAGGTTCGTAAAATGTGTAACCATATTGTTTTAAAAGGTGCAACCTTATTATATGGTACCAATGTATGAAAAAAAATCTATGGTCCACCCCTGGGCCCTCCATTGTTTCAATTTACATGTGTCATTCGTCTCTGCCTTTAAGTCCATCCGTTAAGATGAGGAGCATTTCAGTCATTTACCTCTTTCTTTTATGATTTCTTTAATACATTTGTACATGTTTTAAAGCTTATTTACACGTATTTTGAAATTTAAAAAAAACGAATAAACCATTTTTTTTGAACGGCAAAAGGAATTTTTATTACCAACCCATAAAAATGTACAAAACCCAACCTCAAGAATACCGAACCAAAGCTTACAACAGGAAAGAAAACACACTAAGCCATGAATTGGAAGGATTTAAACCCGGGTTTGCGAGAATCAAACCGAGACAATCTGTATCCAAACACAGCTTAAGACAAATACAACGACCATCGCGGTAGATAAACGTAGTTATAAGCCAGAAGCAGACCGAAATGCGCTCCATACGGAGGCTGATATTTGTAGTGCTGCAGCCTCGGATCCAATCGATTCTTCCTTCAATCAACTACCTGCATCTTTTAACCCACAATACAGCTTTCTACCAAAGCCAAACTCATCAGTTATGGTCGATCCTATTACCCGTTGTGCTTTCGTCGCTCGAGCACGGAGCAGAACAGAAGTAACGACTGTCGCATTGTAACAGGCCACCACCTCGCATACCATCAACCTGCCACAAAACCTGCATGGTAGAACGCCTAACTGCTATTCCATCCCCTCCCATTCAGCTTCCCAACAGGTCACGCAACCAAGTCTGCATCATTGAGGCTTCTCGAAGCTTGTTGTTGAACTGCAGAACCTTCTCGATCATTGAGGCTTCTCGATGTTGTTCGACCAGTACATCGATCACTCCACCAACCGACGCTTTACAGCAATCCCCACCAGCCCCAAACCTCGCTGCATCTAATACCCAACCGCCCATCACGACGAGACTGCGTCTTTGGAATCTGTGTCGGCCCATACCTGCAGAAGCATTTCGGCTTACACTCCGCAGTAACATTTCGAATGTAACATTCCATCCCGTCCTATCTCACTCTTTCGCTCTAACCTTCCTGTCACAACCTCGGATTTGAAACCCACGTCACCCAATCACAAGCCAGTTGATTGTCCTTTTTTGTAATCTATTCAAATGATTTTAACTGGAATTCAAGACATCGTTCCCATATCTTATCCTGTATTGCTTCAAATACCATTCTATTTCTGTTAGCCCATATTAGGTACACGAAACACCAGCACACGACTTCCCACCTATTTGCTCCTTTCGGATTATCTTCCAGTTGTGCCTTGACACCAAGCAGGTCAGCCACAGAACCAATCGAGTCCATACTCAAATTCCACCATCTTCCCACCTCTTTCCACAATTTTTTCACATCTTCACAACTTACTAAAGCATGGTCAACCGTTTCTATCTCACCCCCACATCGAGGACACAAAGTAGAGTCTAGTTCTATGCCCAATTTATCCAAAACCACTCTTGTTGGAATCCGACCTAAACACACTCTCCATACGAGGATAGCTATTTTATTTGGGACCGCCTTACTCCATTTCGTCTCTTCTCCGCCCGACCCCCTACTATTCCTCCTATCCTCTAAGGCTTGCCTTAGATTTTTTACCGAATATTCTCCATTTTTGTCAAAGCTCCATCTTACTCTATCATTTCCTTCTCTTTTTGGTGCCACATTTTGCAATACTTCACATAGATTATCTAACTCCCCTACCTCCCTCCCTCTCGGTTCCCTTCTCCACCCCCATTTCCACCCCCACCCATCATCTCTCCATTCCCCTCTCTCCAACACCAAGACCTCTTTAGAAACCTCTAATTGATACAATCGTCGGAATGTCTCTTTCAACCTATTATTTGAGACCCACCTATCCTCCCAAAATCGTGTCTCCGATCCCATCCCCACTTCTTTCCCGAAGGATTTCAAAAACTGAATGCCTTCCTTTTCCAACTCTCCCCCTACTTTCACAATGTTCTCCCAAATCGAACCTCCCCCCAAGTTTTGATGAGACTCCCCTAGTAGACCTCCGTCCTTCCCATAAATACTCCTAATCACCTCTACCCAAAATGCATCGCTCTCCTTATAAAACCTCCACCACCACTTCCCGAGTAAACCCCAATTTGCATCCCTCAACGATCCAATATTAAGACCACCTCTCTTAAAACTCCCCAAGACCCTATCCCATTTAACCCAAGCTACCCCCCCTTTTTTTGATTATGTCCTCACCAACTCCCCCCCCCCCCTCACCAAAAGAATTTACTCCTCACCCTCTCTAGGATATTAATCACTCCAAGCGGGGCACGAAACAACGAAAAAAATATAACGAAACACTACCTAGGACCGATCGAACCAATGTCCATCTTCCACCAAATGAGATCATTTTTGTCTTCCACGATGCAAGTTTGTTTTTAACCTTTTCTATCGCCGCTTTCCAATGTTCAATTCTCTTCATCGATACCCCGACCGGTAACCCGAGGTACAAGAACGGTAAAACATCACTCCCACATCCCAAACCTTCCGCCCAAGCTTGCGACTCTTCTTCCGGAACGCCGATTCCAAATAGCTTGCTTTTCCTCACGTTTATCTTAAGACCCGATACATAGAAAAATCAATCTAATACCTTCATGAGGTTCTTTAAATTGGGTAAACTCCATTCACCGAAAAACACCGTGTCATCCGCGTATTGGAGATGCGATATCAATATTTCATCTTTTCCCACTTTTAATCCTTCAAAAAGACCTTTTGATGTGGCTTATTCCATCATCACGTGAAGACCCTCGGCTACAATCAAAAATAAAAAAGGTGCAAGAGGATCCCCTTGCCTTAATCCTTTTTCCATTTAGAATTCCTTTGATGGAGCACCATTTACCAATACAGAAATCTTGGAAGATTCTAAGCACGCTTTGATCCAACCTCTCCATTTATCCCCGAAGCCCATGTTCTCCATCATACCAAGAAGAAATTTCCAATCTACCGAATCGTATGCCTTCTCGAAATCGACTTTGAATACCATCCCTTTCTTTTTCACCTTTTTTAATTAAGTCACCGTTTCATTGGCTATTAACACCCCATCATGGATGAACCTTCCTTTAAGGAAGGCACTTTGTTCTTTACTAATTACTTTGCACAGGATCGATTTTATTCTATCCGCCAACAACTTCGCCAGAATTTTATAAAAGATCTCGATTAGGCTTATTGGCCTAAAATCGTTTAAATCGAGCGAGCTATCTATTTTTGGGACCAAGGTAAGGAAGGAAGCATTACACCCTTCACTTATCTCCCCTGTATCCATTACCCAATTTAATGCCGCCATCAAGTCCTCTTTAAGCAACCCCCAATATGTTTTTATAAACCCAATGGTAAAACCGTCTGGCCCCGGAGATTAATTGTTCCCATAGTTTCGAATAGCATTCCAAACCTCTTCCTCCGATATTCTCCTTTCAATACTCACGACTTCCTCCTCCGATAGTTTTTCAGACGGTCCGATCTTAGTTGTGGCTGATATGTCCCCAAATTTGAAAACTTTTCTTTGAAGAACGTGTAGACCGCATCCTTTATTTTATTTGGTTCCTCCGTCCATTCTGAGTCTACATTAAGACCCCGAATATAATTCCTCCTTTCTTTGAATTTAATTGCTGTTAGAGCACATAATTGTTGGATTCAAGATCATAAAGATTGAAGACAAAAGTTCAAGAAGTCAAAGCTAGAAAATCAACTCTCAGTGAAATTCAAAGTCAATGTAATTGTATTTTTGTTCCTTTGTATTTGTCTTGGGTATAAATACCTTGTTTTCTTTGTAAGTAAAGAGTAACAAACAAGGAAGTAAGTCATTGTAATTGAGAGAGCATATGAGAGAAGAGCAAATTAGAACATTATTCTAGTGAGAGAGTATAGAGAGAAAATTGTGAAATTGTAATCTTTGAGTTTGGAATTAATGACATATGATTACGAAATTCTCATCTTGATTGTGTGTTGTTTAGCAATTAGAACTTGAATCTAGGGAATAACAATTGGTATCAGAGCAGATCCAAAAGTGAAATCAAATCAAGAAATGGTCTACACTGTGTTCGTGAAAGTTCAGATCGATTTTTGAGTGTTTGTGCAAATTTCAAGTTGTAATTGATTAGAATTTGTAGGTTAAGTGTAATCGATCGAGTTTGTTTAGTTAATTTCATGAATTTCACTGTATTTGATCTTAAATTTGTTGAAATTGATGTTTTTCTGTTCACGAGTTCTTGAGCACTGTAAATCGCATCAATATGTTACAATTTGAGTTTGTTTTTGTAATTCTTGTATTGTAATTAGTTCTAGTATTGTAATCGATCATCCATACAAAGTTTCAAGCCAATTGACAAAGTTTTGATCGAAAAACAGATGGAAAAATCAAGGTTTGGTTCGTCAGACTGAAGAACGCGCTAGATCAGCAAAACGCGCAAGTTCATCCGCAAGAACGCACAAGCTGAAGAATCTCATTTTTGGACAAAACACGCAAGGCGTTATTAGCGAGTTCTAGAAACTCGCTGGTTGAAGTCTGCGAGTTTTGAAAGTTGGAAATTTTTCTAAGGACCAAAACACGCACGTAGCGATTAGCGAGTTTGCTCAAACGCGCTAGTAGTATCTTGCGAGTTTCTCAAACGCGCACGCCTCAGCTTGCGAGTTTTAAGTAAACAGTGGTTAGCGAGTTTTATCAAAACGCGCTAGTAGTGCCTATCGAGTTTCTCAAACACGCTTGCCTCAACCTGCGTGTTTATCAGTGAATAGTGATCTGCGTGTTCAGGCATTAGCGAGTTTCATCGAGAACAGTCTCTTGCGAGTTTCAACGACTAGTGAGTTTCAGCAATTAGCGAGTTTTCCAAAACACGCAACCCTTTGCGTGCGAGTTTCACAAACACGCAAGTTGAAGCCTGCGAGTTTTTCTGTGAATAGTGATCTGCGAGTTTCAGCACCTGCGAGTTTGAAGCTTCTTTAGTGATCTGTGAGTTTCCTTACTGTAATATGGCCTTTAATAGTGAATTTTTTTTCTCTAGGGGCGCTGCCCCTTGACCCCACCCGCTAACCGGGTAGTGGGACCCCCGTGCTAAGTCTGCGGAGGGGGACATAGTTCTTTTTGTGATCAAAATTTCTGAATTTTTATTTCAAGTTTTTCTGTATTTTTGAGATTTCATTTGGATTAACGATCAAGTTCAAGTTCTTTTTGTAACAGATAATTCAAGATGGGATATTTTTCTGATGATGATAAAAAGAAGATTGAAAAGCTCAAATTAGAGAACAAAAATCTTACTTCCTCAGTTGATTACTACACAAAGAGGTCAAAAAAATATTCTGATGAAAGGAAGCTACTGAGAGAAGAAGTCAGTGCGTTAAATAAAATAAATGAAGATCTTCTGAAACAGACTTCTGGGCTTAATGAAAAAAAGGTCTTGTTTTTGGAAGCTGAAAACACTAAGTTTAAGAACAAGATTTCTGAATTAGAAGATCACATTGTTAAGATTTCTGAATTAACCGGGTGTGCTAATGAAAAGAAGCTCTTTGAATTAGAACTGCAAATTGTTGAAGAAATATCAGTTTTTGAGAAAGAAAAGAAAGAGTTTGCTAAGAAATTCTCCGAGTTTTCCAGAAAATGTGCTGACGTAAAGAAGACAGTTGAGCTGAAATGTTTAAAGCTTTCTCAACAGATTTCTGAGTTTGAGAAAGTAATTATTCTGGAAAGAGAAAAGTTTGCAAAGGTAAGAAAGACCATAGAACAGAAGAATGTTGGAATCTTCAAAGAGATATCTGGTCAAAGAACAAATGCTGAAAAGGGCTTTGAGGAAGAAAGGAATATTTTTTTAGGCTGAGATAAGGAAATTAACTACAAAGCTATCTGAGCTATCTACAAATGCATTGAAAGAGCAGAAAGCGAAGTCTGAGTTCAAGACGAAGATTGACCAACTTATCAAAGAAAGAGACAGTTATTCTTCAAAGATAAAAGAGCTTGAAGATATTGTTTCAAAGGTGGTGGTGATTGAGCACACGACTCCAGAGTTACAAATCCACACACCTAGAGATGATTCAGCTGACTCTGAATGTTCATTCAAGACAGCTGCAAGCTCACATCAGAAAACTGTTTCAACAAAAAGGTCAGTTAAATCATATAATCAGATTCATAAAACTAACATTTTCTTTGATGAGAATGTAGATGGTTCAGATACATACAGAAGAAGGAAAAGAAGGGAAGATGTTGAAGAAAAGCTGGTAGGGAAAGTAAAACCAGTTGATGATGAGAAGAAGGAAGAAAAGAAAGGAAAGAAGGAAGAGAAGATAGGTAACAAATCATTTGTATCTGCCTCAAATGCAAAGAAGAACAAAGTGCTGAAAGGTAAACCTGATCTTGCTTATTCGAGAGATCAATTGATCACGTTATCTAAAAAGAGGTATTGTTCTTATTGTCGTACTTATGATTTTGTTCATAAATCTAGTGATCATTTCTGGTATGGTTCTTATTCCGTTACTCCCATTCGCACTGCAACTAACACACATGGACCCAAATACCAGTGGGTACCAAAACCAAAGATTGATTCTGTGTTGCAGGCACCTACTGTCAAGGGGGAGTAAGAGAACCAAGGCTTCTAAGTAAATCAGCTTAGGACCCGTACTTCAACGGAGTTTGACTTCTAAACACAACAGTTTAGGACTCGTATTTCAATGATGAAAAAGAGATGTTACTACCGGGCTGATAAGAGAGTGTACTCAGATACTCCAATGAGGAAATCTACCTTCAAGGGGGAGTACATATGTTTCTGGAAATATGCATTCGGAAGATATGACGAACTACACTTCAGAAGGAGTTGTAGATCTCTATCATGTGCCTTTTACTAACAAATTTCAGATGCATATTTTCAGGGGGAGTAAAGGTGATGATTTCTGATTACTTCTGATCAGAACTCGTACTTTAATCGTTTTACTACTTTACGTCTTTTATATTTGAATAATTTTGTGAATAAAGTTACTTTTACTAGACTTTGAGACTTTTGCAGCATGAGAGAAGCTGACACGATCATATCTTAATGACTACAGCTGACTTTATGAGAATTAAGATTGAGCGAAAAAGGTAAATTTCTTATCTTAATCTCAAATGTATCTGAAAGAAGGACAACTTTCAGATATAGAAAACATATTCTTAGATGTTCAAACCACTTCCCGATTCTTAAACAGATTTCATGAATTGGAAGTGTGATTTTAAATGTTTTTATTTTTCATTTTGAGCTTCAATGATTAATAAACCGTGTGTTTCCAAAGATAAATACTTGCGTATTGTCTTTTCTACATACTTTCAAGTATTCACACACATCGGTTTAATTTTTTGTTCAAATTGTTCTTACCATGTCTCATATTAAAACATATTTTTCGATGGTAAGACACCCCGTTTGTACTTTAAAGATTTTTTAGCGTCATTTCATTTCGAAGCGTTTCATTCAAGAATGTCTATATTTTGTTTCATAAAGACAATATCCATTATTCTTGACCATAAGCTTTGATTTCTATATCATTTCATTTCTGATCATTTTCATACAATGTCAGATTTTCAAACAAAGTCTTTTGCATTCATGTTCATTTTTTTAGTATACTTGTTTGAAAATACTTCAATGTCTAAAAATGCTCAAATCTTTTATGAGCATACATTCATCTGACATTTGTATATGAGCTTTAACTGATAAAGTTAAATCATTATGAGCAACACGTTCTTTTAGAATCATACATGGGTTTTTTGTGCTAGGTATTAACTGAACTTCTATGGAATCACGTTAACCAGTGATTTCTACCCAAGAAGTTAATTCATAGACATTGAGTGTGAGGAGTCGAAAAGAAATGAGTGTGGGTTGTGCGTTGAGGTAAAATGGAAAAGAGAGTTTGGTTAGATGTGAGTTTAATGATCAAAAGAAAGAGGGTGTGAGAACAGAGTAAAAGAATATCAAACTCTGCACCAACTACTTTCTGAGTCGGGCAGCCACATTACTAATGTTTCACAATTCTTTGTGAACATTATTGAAACAAGCAACTAGCCCATGCCAACTCTTGTTAAAAACCCCACTAGCCACTCATTTTCTTCTCAAAAAGAAGGTGTTTCATATTTCAAAGGGGACGCAACATATAATCTATCTGGTTTTCTTTTGGAAAATCTAGATATTGAAAAAGAAGGAAGTCTGCCCCACCTTCGCACTTCAATCATGCACATTGAGTCTGTGTTTATCTACTGTTGTCTCAGTGGTTTACACTATGTTGAGTCTTAAAAAACAATTATTCGTGCTTAATTATTTCTACACATGCACGAACACACAAGGAAATTTGTTTTTCTTGTCACAACATTCATAGAAATTTCCTTTGTGGTCTTTCGATGATTGGATGGAAGCCCTGGGGGAGTGAACATTAAAAAGCTCCTTTATATTGTGTATTTGTTACACACAGTGACTTCGTGTTACTGACAGGCATATTAACCGATTCATTTGTTGATTCAGGTGTTACACGATTATTTTGTCTAGATTTGAAAAGATCTGGATGAATACATTGTTCGGATTGACGGTGAATCAGAGGCTCAGTTTGAAAGATCAGTGGTCAGAAAGTTTTCAAAGACATTTCTTGGAGAAAGTTTTGATGATATCGATGTTCAAATCATCAAAAAGGGGGAGAAGAGTTCAAGAAATGTTTGAAAGAGTTTGAATGAAAAAGAAATGTCTGAATCAAGAGTTTGTGTTAAAGCTGGGTGAAAATGTTCAAGATATGATTGAAATGAAAGATTTTGAAGATTTAGCTGAAAATTTATTTTGTGAAAGAGGTTTTATAACCTTGGGAGAGAATTTTTCTGAGCTTATCAAAGAGGAATTTCATAGTGTTAAGGGGGAGTTTGTAAATCATGTTTGTATCAAAGGGGAGATTACAAGAGAAGATAAAGGTTAATCAAAGGGGGAGTTATTTCAATCGAGCTTAAAGAGAGAAGATCGCATTGCTAAATCTTTTAGTAATGATCTTGATCCAAAGGGGGAGATTGTTAGAGCACATAATTGTTGGATTCAAGATCATAAAGATTGAAGACAAAAGTTCAAGAACTCAAAGCTGGAAAGTCAACTCTCAGTGAAAGTCAAAGTCAATGTAATTGTATTTTTGTTCCTTTGTATTTGTCTTGGGTATAAATACCTTGTTTCCTTTGTAAGTAAAGAGTAACAAACAAGGAAGTAAGTCATTGTAATTGACAGAGCTTATGAGAGAAGAGAGTTATTGTATATCATTCTAGAGAGAGTAGTGAGAGAGATTTTGTAATCTTGGTGGTTTAATCAAAGACGTGATTTAGATTCTTATCTTGATTGTTTGTAGCAATTAGAACTTGAATCTAAGACTAACAATTGCCGCATGGAATATTCTAGAGTTCTCGTCACCATCTTTGATCCACTTTATCTTTGCCTTTTGTTTTGCCATTTCCAAGCTTTTTCCTTCCAATTCGAACCATTTTTTCCGATCTTCAATCCACCTTTGTCTATCACTCGGTGTTAACTGATTCCCATCGGCTTCCTCTTCCCATTTTTTCACCGCAACCCTCTTGACTTCCAAGTCTTTATCAATATTGCTCCAATGTATTTTACTCCACCCTTTTAACGCGGTTTTTACATTCTTGAGCTTGTCCCTAAAGATGCAATCCGGCCTACTTGATGTCACTTCCTTACCCCATGCCTCTTTCACCACCTCCCCCATAGTTTCGTCCTTTATCCATACGTCAAAAAATTTAAACGGTAGAGGGCCAAAATCATGGTTTTGATCGGTTAGCATAATTGGTGCATGATCCGACCACTTTCTCTCCAAAACTTTAGCTCCCAAGTTCTTCCAAAGACTGTCAAATTCGTTCGTTACAAAAAATCGGTCTAATTTACTATGTTTCTGACCATCATCACTAACCCGTGTGAATTTCTTTCCACCCATTGGGACATCCAAAAGCTTGCTCCTCCTTATAAATTCATTAAATTCCTCTGTACCTTTCACAATGACGACCGAGTTCAATCTTTCTTGTCTGTTGCGAACTTCGTTGAAATCGCCAAAGATAACCCAACTAACTTCATATTTTCCACAAAGAGTTTCCAGTTTACCCCATAGTTCCAGTCTGTCCTTTTGCTCCCTTGGTCCATATACATTAACACATCCTACTAGCCCCTGTCGATCTCCCCATTTCCCCATAACAACAATAATTTTTTTTTCTTGAATGACGTACTCGCCCTTGAACGATTTTTTAATCCATGCCACTAGGAGTCCTGTTGATCCAAGCTCTCTCAATGATTTGATAAACGATCCCCTTTTATACTTAGTGAAAATTACGTTTAATATGTATTAGTGTTTCACTATCAGCGATCAGACTGAGTCTGTTCAGTTATCGCTGATAGTATCTCTTATAAACATTTCTATGTATTAGTGTTTCACTATCAGTGATCAAACTGAGTCTGTTTAGTTATCGCTAATAGTTCAAATGTAAACAATAACGTAATCCATGAAGACAAGTCTCGCGTCAACATATGTTCATAGCTGAATCGAAGACGAAGCCACTGAACAAAGAGAATTCTACTAGTGACCTGATGCGGATATCAGTGAAGCAAAGACAACTCTACTTATACGCGAAGGAACATGAGGAAAAGCTTCAGCGATAGCTGAACCTCTATATATCTCTGAAGAAAGAGATATTCAGCGATCAATCGATCACAAAGCTTATGCCTCAAGTTTCCTTTTGTCTTACCTTGCACAACCAGTACGATGTGTCAGAACGGACATATCTCTGCCACAAATCGTACAACAACTCTGTCAACTACATTGTTCATGATACGACCGAAAGCATGTCTCCTAAAAGTCAGACTACCAAAGCCAATCACTGAATGACACGTGTAAAGTACCCTCCCATGCATTTAATGCATAGGGTATAAATAGAAAGATCACCTCTCCATCTGAGGGTGTGATCTATTCTTGAACCAACATAGAAACCTTTGTTTTCAATACTTCTAAAAACCCCCCATTCTCTATATTCTTGTGCAACCATCTTTGTGTTTCTTAAGTTTGTTTAGATTGAGTCTGTCTTAATCTTATTCCACAACAAACTTGTAAATTGTGTTTGATCATTCAATAAACAATTTATTAAACTTTAAATACTGTGTTTGTATTCAACCACCCCCTTATACAAACTTGTTAAGCACCTCCGGGACCAACAAGTGGTATCAGAGCAGACTGTTTAATCTGATAAACAAGATCTTGCTTTATTCTCTTCTTTGCTATTCTAATATGGCACTAAACACAAACACAAACAATTTTGATAATGGTTCACTTTCTAAACCTCTTCGATTTAGCAGAGATAACTTTTCTCTATGGAAAAATCGAATGATGCAGGTATTCAAACACGACGAAGTTCAGGTAATATTTGTCTCTTTGTAAACTTTATTTTTTTTAATAGAGCCAAAGAAGGCTGATGATGCCCTCAGAGATCCAAATTGGGTCAGCGCTATGCAAGAAAAGCTGACTGAGTTCTCCCGCAACAAAGTTTGGAATCTCGTTCCTAGACCATCTGACAAAACTGTAATAGGCACCAAATGGGTGTTTAGAAACAAGTTAGATGAACATGGGACTGTAACCCGGAACAAGGCTCGACTTGTTGCTTAGGGATACAGACAAGAGGAAGGCATAGACTATGATGAAACCTTTGCCCCTGTGGCTAGGCTCGAAGCAATTCGACTATTCTTAGCATATGCAGTCTATAAAGACTTAATTGTTTATCAAATGGATGTAAAATCAGCATTCCTAAATGGAAAGTTAAATGAAGAAGTCTATGTAGAACAACCTCCAGGGTTCTATGACCCTAAGTATCCAAATTATGTTTATAAATTGGATAAGGCTCTCTATGGTCTAAAACAAGCCCCTCGTGCTTGGTATGACACTCTCTCATCTTTTCTTATCTCTGAAAATTTTGAACGTGGTAAAATTGATAATACTTTATTTTTCAGAAAGATAAAAGGTCATATTATTCCTGTACAAATATATGTCGATGACATCATATTTGGTTCTACTAACCCATCTCTGTGTATTCGATTCGCTGAAAGAATGAAGAAAGAATACAAAATGAGTATGATGGGTGAGCTGACATATTTTCTTGGTCTTCAGATTAAACAATCTGACAAAGGTACTTTTATTAGCCAAGGTAATTATGTTAAAGATATGCTGAAGAAGTTTGATCTAACACAAACTTCAACGATGAAAACCCCTATGGCACCTCCTCTGACACTTAACAAAGATCCATCTGGAAAACCTGTTAATGTCACTGCTTATAGAGGAATGATAGGCTCCCTGCTGTATCTTACAGCGAGCCTCCCTGACATTATGTACTCTACTTGTTTATGTGCACGCTATCAATCTGAACCCAAGGAATCCCATCTGATCGCTGTTAAGCGAATTTTCAGATATCTCAAAGGGACTCCTAACCTCGGTCTTTGGTACCCCAAAGACTCAGGGTTCGATCTAACTGGATATTCTGATAGTGATTTTGCAGGCTGTAAACTCGATAGAAAGAGCACCACTGGTGGATGTCAACTCTTAGGAGGAAAGCTGGTAAGCTGGACAAGCAAAAAGCAAACTTCAGTGTCCACTTCCACAGCTGAAGCTAAATACGTAGCCGCTGGAAGTTGTTGTGCTCAGGTCTTATGGATGAGAAATCAACTATTGGACTATGACCTTCAGCTATCAAAGATTCCAATCTATTGTGACAGCACTAGTGCTATTGCTATAGCAAACAATCCAGTACTACATTCAAAGACAAAACACATAGAGATCAGATATCATTTTATCAGAGATCATGTGATGAATGGTGATATTGAACTCCATTTTATTCCCACTGACTATCAGTTTGCTGATTTATTCACCAAACCTCTTGATGAGACAAGGTTCAACTTTCTCATCAGTGAGCTTGGAATGCTGAATATCGAAGATTAAATCTTCAGCGTTCATGCATTAAGTCAGTGATCAAAAGTTCCCCTTTATCACTCTATCTCTGATTAAAACTCTGACTCTCAGGTATGTTCTCTTACTCCAAATCACTGAATCTTCAGCCAGTAAGACGTTTTAAATAAAACTTTAATCACTGAAGTTTTTTCTTCAAATGATTAAAAGCTTTTTGAAAAACAAAATCTATCACTGAGCTTTCTCTTCAGTGATCCTTCTAATATCCAAAAATCAATCTCTGAATTTTCATCAGGGATTCTTTTAAAGGAAAACCTATCTCTGATTTTTCTTCAGAGATAATTTCAAAAACGGACAAATGAAACGTTTTTCTCTCTCCTATGACGTCATTTGAACCGACAATCCACGACATGTTTTTTTTCTGACACGTTCGTTCGTTGTTCTTCTACCCAATCAACTTCGTGGGACGTGTCCATGTCATGATGAACATTTGTATTCCCGCCTCTTTCTCTCTCCTACTCTCTACATATAAAAGGAATGCTTCTTTTCATTCTTATCTTTTACGCTTTCTAAAAATCCTTTCTGAGCAAGAACTCTCTCAAGCATTTGCAAGAATATTTTTTAAATCATTTGCATCTTCTTCCTTAAGGATTAACAGGTTATTTTGATCTTCCTTTTTACTTAAATCTTGTTACTTAATCCTACTTATGTTCCATCATTATGGATTTTTATAAGATTTCTACTCACTAAAATCATTCTTTTTGATTTTATTCTTTCAAAACCTTGGTTTTCTCATTGTTCTTCCTTCTTAAACAAAGAACAATTTCTTAATCTTCAAATATTTTTGTTTTTATCTTAATCTGGTAAAAACTTCTTTATTTTTAGACTTTAATCCTTCCCTTCTATTCTTTATTTCTTTCCTTATTCAGAAATGGCACAGCCAGCACTTGTTCCCTCCAAGAACGTCAAGTTCGCCATCCCTGAATCTGAAGTCCCCAAGAACAACCATCTTGGACGCCTCGACTTTGATGGAATCAAATACCCACACCTGGTGGATGCTGCCAAATTCCTGAAGCAATCCTGCATTGCTTACGCTCTCACTGTTGATCCAAAACCCTCCAAAACTCTCCTTCAACAGTTTTGGTTCACCGCTGAAGAAACAACCATCACCAACAAGAAAGGTGATAAGGTCCCTGCAATTTCCTTCTGCACAGACCTCGGCAAAGGAATGATGACCGCTTTCAGCTTAATGAAGGCTCTCAGGTTTCCTGACAAACCTAAGAGTGGTTTTGAAACTCTACCTACTGACGTTGAACTCATCCAATTTTTGGATGATATGGAGTACTGCTGGGACAACAAGCCCCGCTCCACAATTCCCAACAAGAAGCTGACACTCATCAAAAAGGCGAACATGTCTTCTCAGCTGAACTTCATCTTTTCTCACGTCATTCAATGCATGAGTGGGAAAAGTGGTTCCCTTGATCAGTCCAGTAAAGTACAGCGCCAGATGGCCTACTCGGTCATCGCCGGCAAAAACTTCGACTTTGCCACCGCTATCTTTGACGATCTAAGGTCAAAGATAGAGAAGACGGAGAGGGATCCCAAGATCCCATATGTATGGTTTATCTGTTCATATCTGAAGTTCCTCTACGCCAACACTTACCCCACTACTGCTGATGGCTCCTTCGCCAAAGTGGGTCAGCGTTCACTGGAGGTCAAACTGCTGGCAAACGAGGTAAGTATCTCTACCCTTCGCTCTCGACTCTCTCTCCACACTTCTTCTACTTCAGCGGCCACGCAGGAGGTTCCTTCTTCTGCTACCCCTGCCGCTACCACCTCTTCCAAATGACCATCTGCTAGTTCATTTGGTCCTTCGAAGAAGGCCAAAGTGACTAAGGAGACAAGCGCCACTAGTTCAAGGCCTGAGGAAGTTTCTCGACAAACTTCCTTGGATTATTTCGTGGTCATGTCCTCCACATCCTCAGCACCTACATTATCAACCGTGCCAGTGATCTTGGTCGTTGTCACAACATCAGTGACCCCACCCACTATTCCAGTTCAACAAGCGACTGAGGTAACTACTCAAATCCTAACTTCTTCTATCCCCATCTCTAATCCTCCTATTTCATTGGTCTCTAACCCTTCTTCTCATATGCAGCAACCTCATGTTGCATTTATAGAACCTGATCCTCAATTGCTTGAAAGAGACATGCAATTTTTCAACATGTTTGATCGATCAGGTATACCTAAAACCGCCTATACACCTTCCCTCTCCCCAACTAAGACTGTTACTCAACAACTAATTTTTCTTTCAGGTCCTAGTTTGGCAACTGTTGACGCGAATGTCAACAGTTTAGTTGAAAAGGTGGTTTCTCTCACCGCTGCTGTCAACAACACCACCAGCGCAGTCAATACCGCTGGTACTGAACTGAAGACCTTGACAGCTGCCTCCCAGATCAAAGCTGAAGCCTTTCACATCTCTGCTCTTCAATCAGAGCTTGTCAAAGTAAAGGAAGACACTCAGCGGAAGTTTGACGCCTTATCATTGAAGGTTGATGCTTGCTCCACTCTTCTTCAGCAAGTCCTCGACAAGCTGAATTCACCAGCTCCGACTCCATCCCCTTCCTTCACATCGGATGACAGCACCACACTGAACATAGCTGTTGAATTTGTTCATTAGGCTACTTCAAATCTCCCGGTGATTGAAGAACGGCTGGATAGCCTGGAGGCTGAAGTCCGAAAGTTAGCCTTTGCACAACCTTCCTCTCCTATCGAAAATCTCTCCTTGGCTGATAATGACAAAGAGGGGGAGAAAGCAGCTGAAGAAATTAAAGAGGGGGAAGCTGAAGCTGCTGAGGTTCAACTTGAAGATCCTCCCTCTCATATTGAGGGGGATAAGGTTGCTGACCAAATCCCTTCTTCTTTCAAAGACTTTGTTGATGAAGATGAAGAGGATGATGAAGATGAAGATGAAGAAGATCTTGATCTTGAAGATCAAGAGGAAGAGCAACCTCATCAAGAAGATGATGATGATGAAAAAGATCAATCCTTATGGTGTTCTTCAGCAGCCATCACATCTTTAGTGATAACTTCGAAAGAAGTTGTCACAGCAGGGGGGATTCATGAAACATTCTCAGGAACCCCTTCCCAAAGAAAATCCAAAAGTGCGGTTGCTGAGGGAAACTTGAAGCCTGTTTCACTATCTGAGGAGAATCCTTCTCAGGTATGCCTCTCACTTGTCCCTGTTTCTTTCTACAAACCCTCTCTCACTCTCTCTCTTTCTAATCTTTATCTCTCTCTTCCCAAAACATACAGTAACTCCTTTCTTTCTTTCTTTCTATTTTTTCTGACCAGACAGTTCTCTCCCCTGCTTAAGGGTAAAGAACTTCAAATAACCCCAGCCGCTGTAGTTGATGAACAAATAATCCCAATCTCTGTAAGAGAGGTTGATGAAGAAGACGAGGAAGAAGAATCCCTGCAACATCCAGGAAGGCCCTGCAGACCATCTCACTGGTCAGAGGAAGAGATAAAGAGACGAACAGAGATGATTTCTCATCTAGAGAATCAACGACTGAAGATCCCCTCTCAATCAACAGATCTAGAGTTCCTGACTAAAGCTGAAATCGAAGAATTTGTCAGGGCTGAGAAGCTGATAGCTGATTGTCAAAGAGATGCCTCTCTTGCTCTTAAGATTCTGTCATCTCAAGTCAAAGACAAGAAGCTGAAGAAGAAACCAGTTGAAGTCCAGACTGCTCTTTTGAAAGAGATTGAAGAGGAGCGCTCAAAGGAACAAAGGATCAGCGATAGCTCAGTCGAATGGTGTAAAAACAAAATCGACTGTCGCTCTGACCCAATGAAGATCATAGCAGTTGTCATCTCAGGGAAAAAGAAGAAGGATCGAGTTTCTGTCACTATGGAGATTACAGAGAGGATGGAAGTTGTAAGGCCATGTTCGTGTCAAAGCTGGAAAGCTTAGGTTATATGGAATGGCTAGAGTTCAAAGAAGCACTGAAGAAATCCAAATCAACCAGGAGAGGCTATGTCGAAGGCATCTTGGAAGCCCTCATCAACAGAGTCTCCACTGTGTTGAAAGTACCATCTGCTCTTCCTTCCAAACCAAGGCAATTCAAAAGAAAGCCTGTCTCCTCCTCGTCTGAAAATGTCGTTGTGATCAGAAATGAAACCTCCATCAAGTTCTCAAGAGAAGCTCTGTTCGGTCCTCCTCCTGATCTTTCAGTTCTTGATCTATCTCTGCCCCCTGGTGGACCATATGTTGCAGGACAAGTACTTAAAGAACCTTTTGGAATCTTCTTCAGAGGTGATGAGGAAGAACTCAGATTTCAGAGAGTCTCTGAAATTCCTATCTGGCCCCTCAGCCATCTCAAGGATCTCTTGTGCTTATGGTGTGACTTCTCTCCCTCTGCTGAACCGATCAAGGCAATCATATCTCAAGAATCTTCAGATCGAAGGAAAAAAGGAGAAGAAATACCTGAGTATATGATCAATCCTCCCAAGTCTTCTTTAGATAGCTGATAGATTAGTTTCCTATTTCTTGTAATCTATTAGTTAAACTTACAGTAGTTAGTTCTTCACTTGTACTTGTAATTTTCATACCTTGTAATTCTTTTCTTGGATTAATGAAAATTTCAGTGAAGTACTTAACTCTATCAGT
This sequence comes from Arctium minus, assembly GCA_954870635.1. Taxonomy (NCBI): domain Eukaryota; kingdom Viridiplantae; phylum Streptophyta; class Magnoliopsida; order Asterales; family Asteraceae; genus Arctium; species Arctium minus. Next base: position 48,598,341 of record OX941096.1, read on the forward strand.
ACTATAAAAGATCCCTCAAAATAGTAATTGGGACATGTATATTATGAGTCCTATTTATTCCTTTATTTTGATCCTTAAAGTAATTTTCTTCAGTTACTTTGTCATTATCAAATAGGGGGAGATTGTTGATCCAAGCTCTCTCAGTGATTTGATAAACGACCCTCTTTTATACTTAGTGAAAATTACGTTTAATATGTATTAGTGTTTCACTATCAGCGATCAGACTGAGTCTGTTCAGTTATCGCTGATAGTATCTCTTATCAATATTTCTATGTATTAGTGTTTCACTATCAGTGATCAAACTGAGTCTGTTTAGTTATCGCTAATAGTTCAAATGTAAACAGTAACGTAATCCCTGAAGACAAGTCTCGTGTCAACATATGTTCATAGCTGAATCGAAGACGAAGCCACTGAACAAAGAGAAGTCTACTAGTGACCTGATGCGGATATCAGTGAAGCAAAGACAACTCTACTTATACGCGAAGGAACATGAGGAAAAGCTTCAGCGATAGCTGAACCTCTATATATCTCTGAAGAAAGAGATATTCAACGATCAATCGATCACAAAGCTTATGCCTCAAGTTTCCTTTTGTCTTACCTTGCACAACCAGTACGATGTGTCAGAACGGACATATCTCTGCCATAAATCGTACAACAACTCTGTCAACTACACTGTTCATGATACGGCCGAAAGCATGTCTCCCAAAAGTCAGACTACCAAAGCCAATCACTGAATGACACGTGTAAAGTACCCTCCCATGCATTTAATGCATAGGGTATAAATAGAAAGATCACCTCTCCATCTGAGGGTGTGCTCTATTCTTGAACCAACATAAAAACCTTTGTTTTCTATACTTCTAAAAACCCCCCATTCTCTATATTATTGTGCAACCATCTTTGTGTTTCTTAAGTTTGTTTAGATTGAGTCTGTCTTAATCTTATTCCGCAACAAACTTGTAAATTGTGTTTGATCATTCAATAAACAATTTATTAAACTTTAAATACTGTGTTTGTATTCAACCCTCCCCCCCTTCTACAAACTTGTTAAGCACCTTCGGGACCAACAAGTCCCCCCAAATTTCCTATGGCTGGGACTTGAACAAAATCCCCGTCTTTTATACCCCACAGTTCCAATCTAAGTCTTTCATTTATTTTCTTCAGCTTAGTCTCTTGAATGCCTAACATACACTGGTTTTCCTTCCTACAAATTTCTCTTACCCACTCCCTCTTGCACTTCGAACCCAATCCCTTGATAACCACTGTTGTTTTTTTCATCCTTAAACCCACCGACGTTCATCATACTCCAACCATCACTGTTCACCAAGACAATTTCCCTTCCCCAGTTAACTCCCAATCAAATCGAAAGATATGCCACCATTGCCAATTAAGTGGTCGATCACCCAACATTAGATGAAACTAGAATTTTAGATACCATAAAATCAAAAATCTAAACATACTTGTAAAGATTTGAAAAACAACACGGGGTGTATCTTGCCGGAAGGGAACTCCAAACTCTCTCTCTCTCTCTCTCTCTCTCTCTCTCCCTCCCATCGAGTTTTAAAGTGTACATTAACTTTTTTCAATAAATAAAGGCAAAATCATCAAAATATCTCTCAAACTTAACGGATGCATTTAACTTCCATTAGGCGGGGGCAAGAAAAATGGATGAAAGGTTTAGTATAATTTTGAAACTCCAATAACAATTGGTGGAGTTTGGGCAAACTACAAAAAAAGGTGTAATTTACTCTAAGTTAAAAAAAACTTGAATCTAATTATCAATTCTAAGGGGGCGTTTGTTTCGCTGGATTCCGCCGGAATCTGATGGAATTTGAATGGTCAATTCCATTGACCAAATTCCATCATGATGTTTGGTTACCAATGGAATGGAATTGAATTCCATGAATTCCTTTAATCATGGATTTGGTCATTTCTTCTTAAAATGGATGGAATTGAATTCCATTCCATCATATTTTCTCAAAATAACACAAATACCCTCCTTACATTTTCTAAAAACCCTAGCCGCTTCTAAAAACCCTCTCTCTCTCCTCTCTCTATCTCTTCTCTCTCTTCTCTCTCTCTAGTCTCTCCTCTCTCTCTCCTCTCTCTCCTTTCTCTCTCTCCTTTCTCTCTCTTCTTTCTCTAGTCTCTCCTCTCTCCTCTCTCTCCTTTCTCTCTCTTCTCTCTCTCTAGTCTCTCCTCTCTCTAGTCTCTCCTCTCTCTCCTATCTCTCTCTCTCTCTTCTCTCTCTCTCTCCTTTCTCTCTCTCCTCTCTCTCTTCTCTCTCTCTCTCCTTTCTCTCTCTCCTCTCTCTCTTCTCTCTCTCTCTCTCCTATCTCTTCTCTCTCCTCTCTCTCCTTCTCTCACAATCTCTTTCTCCCCTCTCTCCCTCCTCTCTCTCTCGACATTTAAAAAAATAAAAATAAAAGAAATGGTATTTTTGTCATTTTTCAGAATTCCATTCCAATTCCTTTGCAAACCAAACAGACATATTTCAATTCATTTGACTGATTACACTTCATTCCTGCCAACCAAACACTTGGTCAAACCTGATAACATTCCATTCCAATTCCTTAATCCTTAGACAGATTCCATTCCTTCAGAAATCATTCTGCGAACCAAACGCCCCCTAAGTATTCTTAAATAAATTATTTGTAAATTTATGAATAGATGGATAACAAAAACTCCAACCCCCTTGTTTAGAAAATAAGCATGGTAATAGCATGCAATTCTAAATAAAACTGGGATCAGAAGCGGATCCAGAAAATTTTTAAAGTGGTTGCATCAAATAAATATTTTTATAAAATTTACACATAAGTTTTTATCCTTTTAACATTTATGGTTGCACACAACCAAGTCTATGTTTTTACCATTACAAAGTTCAAAAAATTTACACTACGAGTAACCAAATCTATGGATACATGTGATGTCATAGGAATGCATGTAGATCCGTCCATGGCTATGATGAATATATAGACATCAATCATATACTTATATTCACAATCCCTTTAATTATCTTTTTATTAATTAGTTATTACAAAACAAATGTTTTTAACATATTTCAAAACAATATTACATATAAATCCCCTGTAATACCAACCACCTCATAGGATTTCAAAATTCAATGTTTGTGAGATTTCACTTAAGATCCTGATTTTTAAAATTTCGAAAATCCTTCAAACCAAACAGAATCTTAGTAATTTGTAAAGTTATTTATTCAGATTTTTTCAATTAGATCGTGGACCAAATCTCAACCTAAAAACCGAATTTTGAAAATTGTACCAAGTTATTTTCGGAATTCTTGATTATCTTTTGATATTCTTTAAAAGACGGCTATTCTTCTGAATATTTTTGCCAAAAAAAGAGAGGCAAACTTAATGATTTTTTTCAATCATGCGAGAAACAATAAATTCTAGAAGAAAAAAAAAGAAAGAATCATTATGTTTTTTTTGTTATGTCAAGAAGCTTACGTGTCCCTGGCCAACACCATTTGGGCCAAGGTTGCCACTAAGCAAATCTTCAAACTGAAAATACAATTTGAACCCTCACCTTTTGTAATTCATTATATTTTCCCCTTTAAGTAATTAAAGTAACCGTTTCGGTTACATAATACGTGTCTTCCGCGTTGATGAAACGTGACCCAACCTAAGACGATAGCACCTTCATGGTATCCGAGTATGGGCAAGTGATCTGACACCGACACGTTTAACACACTACAAAACCAAAGGCTTTTACTAACGGAAAAAATTGTCTGTAATTCATAAGTGAAAGTATGTCGGAGAGAATGTGATAAGTAAAGCTATCATCAGAAGTTCAATGATGGCTTTCATCGGCGACCACAAAAGCACCGACGGTTGTAATCACCAATGCATGGGTTAGAACTTCATAAGCGAAAAAAATTAGTCGGTCAATTATTGGTGACTCGATGAAATGTGTCTGTCAATGATGTACACTTTTCTAATAGTGACTGCAAATTGATGCAGTTAATAGTTATGTGGAAAAGAAACGTATTACAACTTGTAAACAAAATAAATTTGAAAATTTATATATTTACCTTTTTGTTTTTAGATAATTTGTTATTGACGCTAAGAAAAGTTTTTTGAAATTGTCCCAAAATAAGTATGCGTTATCTTGATGCAATTTGCCAATAAGATCAAACACATTTTGTAGGACATGGAGAAAAGGTGATAACCAATACAGAGTTTAAGAGTCGTAATATTGTTTGTTTCGCTCGTTTTGACGCCTTTATTTACGTTTGTAGATACTTATCTATGTTAAACATCACTTTTTTATTTTTGAAAACTCTTAGGGGTTGTTTGTTTTAAAAAAAGCTCTTAATGCCTCTAAAGTTTGAATCATTTACACTGTTTTTTTTTTCCAGTTTTCAGAACCTCTTAACTCTTAAATACGTCTGAAATAAGAAGTGGTGACCTAACTTCTTAAAACTTCTTATCGCCACCTCAGTTCATATGGTCTTCTTTCTCTCAAGACGCCTCCGGACGTTACAGAAACATAAAGTCTTGTTGATTCAGATTTCAGACTTCAACACCACCTCTTATTAATTAAAAGTAAAATAAGACTTCTAATTTCAAACCTCTTAAAAAACAAACTACACCTTAATTTCTCAAAGATACATGTAACAACCCCTATCACATTAAAAAAAAAAGTAGATTTGTGAGCTTATAAGCTCAAAGTTGTGGCTACCAGTAACTTCCACCATGATTTTAAGTTAAATCCAAAATTATTGGGCCAACGGTCAGCCTATTACATTGGGCTTGGGTTGTTATAATACAAATATTAGAGCATTAATTATAAATCAATAATGTATACACAAATTCTTTTAATTGCTATAATATTTCTATTTTACCCTTTTCACAAACAAGAAAAATAAAAAACCCGAATCAACTTTTGGTACCCATATTACCCTTTGTTTCACCTAGATGTAATAGTTTGTGTAACTCGTCCCGTGTTGATAAAAAATGAGATATGTGACCTCTTTATAAATCTTAAGTTATGGGCTATAATAACTTCCACCATAGTTTATTTTTGCTTCGAAGTTATTGGGTCAGTCTGTTGTTTTGGGATTCGGGCGTTACAACTTACAAATAGTATCAAAGTCGGGAATCAAACTAGTATGCTAGCAAGGACGTCGGACTTCGAATGGACAGATTTCCTTATAAAGGTGAATACCTTAATTTATTCAGGTATGAAAAACAAACAATATTTAGTACGATTGGAGATGTAAATGTGTAATTACAGAATGTGATGAACATGGGTGTGTCTGAACTAAACGGTGGCTAAAAGCAAATTTTGAAGTGACATGGTTTGCTGATACAAAGCCAAAAATCCCGTGAATATTTATTTGATTATATATATATATATATATATATATATATATATATATATATATATATATAAAACAAATTTTTAATCAATTAATTAATTGAGATTAATTATGTACATACAATATATAAATAGTATATATGCACACGTAATATCACGTGATTAGGAGGAGTCTCGTTCATTCATCCATTCTAATTATTTCCCTATTTTTATATTAATTCCTGTAAATTCTTGCTCATTTTTTGGCTTTTCTCTTGTCTAATTCAATCACACCACTTAATTTCTGGAATTTAATAAATATTTCTTTGCCAGATCTTATATCCAAATTAACCTGCCACATTTTTTTATAACCTAAATATTTGTTTTTATAAATTAATTGGTAAATTTTAATTTTGAAAACTTGATGATCTCCAAAAATTTAATCCAAGAACATATCATCTAATGTTACATGATTTATCTTCGATTCAACATAAGAATTTATTTTATAAAATTTAGCAAATCATTTTGATAACTGAGTAAATAGTTTGTTTTAGATTATTTTCAAGAATTTATTGAACTATATGCAATATATAATAAAAAAATAATTTCTAAAGTTAAAAACGAAGCATGGATGTTTAAAAATATTAAGTCTGAATCACAAAAATAATTAAAAAAAGGAATTTAATAATTAAACCAACATGGTAAAGAATTAAAAATTTGGCACTTCACCCCATAAAGTGACCATGCTATATATATTTTGAAGCTTTTCCATGTTTATTGATTCAGAAATGTGTTCTTTTTGTCTTAATTTGATGCACAAAAACTGTTGTTTATCAAACACAACGTGGTTCTTTCTGCTTCTTGGTCTCAATTTGTGTTTATTTTCTGTCAACTCAACTCTTTTATACTAATGTTTTTTTTTCTATAAATATTTTACAATTCTAATATAATTATATATTATAAAATAATATTAATAATATACTAAAAATAGAAAGTGGGAAGAAAGTATTAAATCAATCACGAATTTCATGTTTTGCAACCACAAAAAAAATCACTAAACAATATATAATTTGTATTATTATATACCTCGCCCTCCAACACACACATATAAGTCGGATCATGTAAAAAAAAAATTATTTTCATGAGAATGTAAGGACATATAATATTTATATTGTATAAAAGTTCGGTTATATTATGTGAATTCTACAATATTTACAGGGCTTGAAATTGTGTATTTTAGGTCTCATGACCTTCACACATATAAAGTTATATTTATAGATTTCAGGACAAACTTTTACAAAATATGAAGATATCTTCATCATTTCTCATATTGTCACGGAAATGGGCTTTTCTCACTGGAATCTAACCATATATAACTTACGTTAAATTTTTTTTTTGAAAGACAAGAAAATTATAACACCAAAACCAACCAACAAAAACAAAGTCTCCACAGCCAGCTGAAGCAAAAACAACAGGAAGCCAAGAACAAAAGAGACACTACAGGTATTCCTAGAATAAAACAGAAATGCTTTTAAAAGATTTAAGCAATACGAAATGTTTTAGTTTCTTTCTCGAAACTCTTTCATAGATTTTATGTCTGCGATCAAAAATACATGTATTAATAAAATGATAACACTAACTAAATTGTTCTTTTTTTTATTTTTATAAAGAAATAATAATAATATAGAAATAAAGCAAAATAAAGAGAAGGAAGCACATGCAAGAAAGTTTAAGTCTCTAATTACCATAGAAGTTGCCCCATTAATTCAAAATGTAAAGTCAAGTCAAATCCAAATAGGCTTTTTGTGATGAAGGGTGTTAACAATGATATTGCAATTATGACTACTTAAAGCTTTAAACTTTGGGGGGCAATGGTTTCAATAGAGATTGGTGGCACCCAAAGTTCATCTTCTCATCAAAAGACTATAATCAATAATTTACCATCACTTAGACCTAAAAAAGCTCACTCATTTCTTTTATAAAGCCTTGTATCCATTTATTTTAATTTACTTTTTTTTTTAAATAAATTTTCAAAACTGCTACATTTAAAAAGATGAACTCTTTACCATACGTTTTTATTGACATATGTATGATAATTTATTAAGTAACATTTCTTTAATAAAACTTCCATAATTATTGAAATGAGATATTTGATCTCATTTAAGTTGGGGAGGGCCGGAGGGGGAGGGGGAGGGGGAGGGGGAGGACAATCCATCCCACATATAAATAACGAGACATGTGAGCTCCTTATAGTTATTAGATTGTAAACTAATGTCAAGTCCCGCTAGAAGGTTGTCCGAGAATCCAGAATATTCAAACCAATCAAGAGGATGATGAAACCTTAAAGAATGATTAAGAAGAGCCAAACAAGGATACCAAGTTTAGTTTTGGAAGGATCTATACATCTGTTCTCGAGTTTTTGAAGGAAAGAAAAAAAATGGAAGGAAAAGAAATGAAATGAAAGAAATATTTTAATTTGTGTTCTTGAGAGTGAAGGGAAAGGAAGGAAAGAAGATAAATTTTCATGTTTTTAAGTGAGAAAGAAAGGAAAGGAAAGGAAATATGTTAGTTTTACAAATATACCCTTATTTATTTTATAGTAGAATGTAATTGATGGATAAATGTGTAATTTTATAAATATTTTTAATTATTATAAATTATTTTATTTCTTTTTCTTCCCTTTCCTCCCACATTTGGGAGGAAAGTTTTGGGAAGAAAATGAATATGATTTTCCTTCTCTTTCCTTTCCCTTCCTTCCTTAAAAAAAACTCGAGAAGACAAATTTTTTCCTTTCCCTTCCTTTTCTTCGTAAAAAAACTCGAGAAAACAACGTAACGTGGTTAGAATCGTATAAATATAAGATAGCCCTTCATTTATAAATCACCCCATAGTCATTCAAGACGTTGAGTAATGAAAGTATCGAGTTCCCTCAATCTTCTTAGCAATCTTGTTTGCTCATCTTGTTTTGTATTCTTGTAGTTTGTTTGACTTACTTCAAGAACTAAAGCCACATGCGAGTTTGTGAAACCAACTCAATGATATAACAATAACTTCATTCATGATTTTAAGTTGAACTATAAGTTATTATGCTAGTTTAGTGTTTTGCGCTATGGTTGTACCCTTAAGATATAAACCTCAAGTTGCAGGTTACCAATAACTTTCATAGTAAATTTAAACTTAATTGAAGATTATTATGTAAGCTTACTGCTTTGCCCTAAATGAGTGTTGCTTTATATGCAAACCTATTTATGTTAGAATCAGATCAAATCATATATTGAAAATGTAAAAAGTAAGTACTAATATTGATACGTGTGAGAAGATAAAAATGATAGGTAATGATGTATTTAGCAATATTTAGAAATGTATTTAGCCTATTCCTGACTAATAAGTATCACAAAGTAATTTAAATCACAAGAAGTGACTACCATTGACCGATAGAAAGTAAGTAAAGTACATAAATTGAATAGGTAAATTGAAAGGAAAATAGAAAGTATGTTTGTCCAATTCCTATTTTGTGTAATATATTATATACCTTCAAAAGCTTTAATTTTAGTAGCTCACATGTGAAATCCCAAATATTTTTGACTTAAATAAGTTCCACAAAATAATAATCAAATAAAAATGAGTATTATTTTAAAACATTTTGCTCAAATTTATTAATTTTTGTATTTCTAACTAATGATCAGTTTTGTAGATATTATATGAATTGGTTGTGTTTTTATTCCATTTGTAATAACCGAGATCCTTATGTTAAGAAATTAGGTGTTTGGTGGGATTTTTGTTGAAAGCCCAAAGTTCAAGGACTAAGTTGTAAATAATGGTAAAGGGGATTAAAACCCCTAATACTTTTATCCTTTTATTCATTTTGCAATTTAGAGGCTAGAGATATCAGATAACTTCTTGTGTGTATGGGAGACGTGCTTGGAAGAAAAACCGAGGTAGAGTGCAAATTGGGGGAGGGATATTCCTCTACAAATTCTCAACAAGGTAATTTTCATTGCTCTCTCTGATCATTAATTTTTGTTGGGAAAGTTGTTTTTGGGTTTTGGATGGAAAAGTGTTTAATTTGTTGTTTTCTTAAAAGATTGGGTTTGTTTTTTATCGTAGTGTTGAGTAATGTTAAGGGAAGATTAACTGATAACTCTTGAGCATTGAATCGATTTTTTTAAAAGAAAATCATTCCCTTGGGGGGGGGAGGCATAAACAACCTCTAATGTCGATGAACAACCCTGTTAGCGATGCCAAAAATCTTCTAAACCAGATGGGAGCTCTATCCGGAAGGCGCATTGCCCGGATCGTAAGGGGTCTGATTGAGGGACGAAATCCGGGGAGGGCGGACCCGAGAGTGGGGTGGCCCCGGGATACAGGGAGCCCGGGCGAGAACACGAGAGTCAGGGAGCCCGGGTAGAGATCTCGGGAGGCGGGGGACCCGGGTAGGAACCCGGGAGGGGGGGTTCGGGTGGGGAGGTGGAGACCCAAGAGTCGGGGGGAGGCCATTGTAAGTCTCTGACAGAACCCAAACTGGACGAAATCGTGAATCCGTGTAGGATTATCCGTTTTAGGTAACTGAGAGTTGTTGGTGAGAGTTGACCGTGCGACTTATCACCTTCTACTTTTAAATCGTAGGTCTTCATTCTAAGGGTTCAAAACGTAAGTAAGGACGATCTGATCAAGGCGGCAAATGAGTCTTTCTAACTGTTGTCGACGTACGAACTTTAATGCATGAGATGATTACGAAACTACATGCTTTTATTGTGATATGAAATGTGATTTGTTATGTATGCATACATTTGAGATTGGGCATATGATGGCTTAAGCCCCCCCCCCCCCGGGGGGGGGGGTGTCCCGCAAATGCTCATACCAGGGGGAGGAGGTGTCCCGTTTATGCCAATGGGGGGTATGTCCCAGTTAAAGGCAGTGTGAGCCAGACACGTTGTCACAAGTGTGTGTGACATTATCGTGTGCCATCAATATATGTCGTATATGTGTTTAATTTTTTAAAGTTGTGAATTGTTTATAAACTGCTTTAAATGATATATGCGGCATGAATGTTGTTTCTAGAGAAAATTCACTAGACCTCATGGTTTAACCCTCGCTTTTCAAAAACTAAAACCATTTTCAGCTAAGGGTTTAGTTAGATGTTCGTCCAAGGAAAAGAGGGGAGGTGGTGTCGTGGAAGAGACATTGTGGAAGCTCGAAGTTCTAGTAGACTTAGTATATCTCAGTTGTAGTCATGTATTATCATTGTGGATTTTGAGTTGACTTTTATACATTAATTTTTATTTGAGACCATCTGGGTTGTAATGTTATATTTTTAGCTGTTTTTGGTTTCAGGTTGTTACACCATCTATTTGAAAAGGTTATTGTATGTTACAAGCGGGGCCTAAGACATTTCAACCCGAAAACTAAAACAATATTTAAATGAGTGTTGCTCTATATGCAACCCTATTTATGTTAGAATCAGGTCAAATCATATATTGAAAATGTAAAAAGTAAGTACTAATATTGATACGTGTGAGAGGATAAAAATGATAGGTAATGATGCATTTAGCAATATATAGAAATGTATTTAGCCTATCTCTATTTGAATTCGTGACTAATAAGTGTCATAAAGTAATTTAAATTACAAGAAGTGACTGCCATTGACCGATAGAAAGTAAGTAAAGTACATAAATTGAATAGGTAAATTAAAAGGAAAATAGAAAGTGCATTTGTCCGATTCCTATTTTGTGTAATATACTTTCAAAATCTTTAATTTTAGTAGCTCATAAGTGAAATCCCAAATACGAGCTCTCTGTCCCCACGCATTTAACCGGCTCGCGTGGTACCTGCACATCTTATGTGCAAATAAAAGGCAGCGAGTGGCTCTTTCGTTCTGGAATTCCATCTCTAGTTGGGGCTTTCGGTATTTTTTTTGACTAAAATAAGTTCCACATAGTAATCAAATAAAAATGCCTATTATTTTTCTACATCTTGCCCTAAAATTTATTATTATTTGTATTTCTAAATAATAATCGGTTTTGTAGATGTTAATATACGAATCGATTGTTTTTATTCCATTTATTTGAACAGGTTATTGTTTGTTGCAACTTACAAGGACGGCCTAGCATGTACGGGTGATGTTGCACAAGGCCTCCCATCGATGGGGGTCTCCAACACTTTAATTTACACTTAATTGTGTTGTGGTTGTTTTGGTTAATGGATTTAATTACAATGTTTCTTTTTACCTATGGATAAGGTTTAATTCTAATCAATCTAGCATAAATTATAATATCGTTTTGATTCTATTTTAATAAGTTAAGGTTTTATCTTTAAGGGTTGATTTGATTTAACAGTTTTTAATAGTTGTAACGTTGTTTTAATAATATTTATTTTTAGTGATTTTATTTTATTAATTTTTTAATTTATAATTCTGTTTTTAATAGTTTCTAGATTTTTGTGATTTTACCTTAAGGTAACGTTTGGTACGCAGACAAGATTGGACGGGACTAGACAGGACAGAACTGGACAGGACTGGACAGGACAAAACAAGAGACTAAGACAGGACTGGACAGGACAAGACAAATGTATGTCTTGTGTTTGGTATGGCTAGGACTGGATAGGACATGACTGGACAAATTTCCCTAAAATTTTTTTTTGATGATTTTATATATCATATAATAGTTATAAATAACACAAATAAAGTATATCTTTAAATAATTTATTAAAAAAACATTTTTATTTTTTAAACGATTTTCATACATATAAATACATAGAAAAACAAGGGTAGGAAATTTGAATGAAAAATCTGAAATAATTGATGGTAGTTCAAAAAAATCTGATTCATATAAAGAAAATATAATATTTGATTCAATTTGGAAGATCTTAATGAATTGACGGATGCATAGTTGCAGCGACAGGTAAAGATAAATGCAATAGGTGGTCCGTGAAGGATGGTAGTTGTGAAGAACGTGAAAAATAGTGGATGGTGGTGGTGCAGGTGGTTGTTATGGTTGATGTGGTGGAGGTATAGGTGGCCGACGATGGTAGTGGTGGTGGCGGTGGACAGGGGTAATAGAGGTTATTGTAGTGGAGGAAGTGGTGGAGGTCACCGACGGTAGTTGCGGTAAGCGTCGGTGGTGGTGGTGGCAATGGGTGGTGGTGATTGGTGGAGGTGGCGATAGGCGGTGGTTTGTGGATGTGGTGGAGGAAGAGGTGGAAGTGGTCGACGATGGTTGGTGGTGGCTACCGGTGGCCGTTGATGGTGGTGGCGGCCAAAGGTGGCGGTGATCGGTGTTAGTGGAGGTGGTCGACGATGGTAGTGGTGGTGGTGATGGCCGATGGTTGTGGAGGTGGTGGATGAGGTTGTTATGGTGGAGAAATAGGTAGAGGTGGACAATGGTGGTTGGCGGTGGCTACTGGTGGCCGTCGATAGTGGTAATGGCGGCGATAGGTAGTGGTGACCCTTAAGACTAATATCATATTGGGATTATACATCAAATAGCGGTAAATCAATGATTTTTAATTTCTATCTCACTTTTGTCCCATGTTGTTCCACCTATTTTGGTGGAACAAGAAAAAAACATTTTTTGTCTTATCTTGTCCCACCTTGTCCAGTCTTTGTCCCTGTCCCATGTCGCACCAAACGTGGGACAGTTAATTTTTGTCCTGTCCCATGTCACACCAAACGTGGGACAATAAGTTTTTGTCCTGTCCCGTCCCATCCAGTCTGCAAACCAAACGCACCCTAAATGCTCAACTTTGATTTAACTAAAAACGAGTTTAAATTCTCATAATCTCATCAAATTAGAGTTTTATTTTTTAGGAGCAATTTGATTTCAATTATTTTTATTTTATTGTATAATTTTTTATTTTGTGGTTCTATTTTGGTGACTTGTAATTTTCCCATTCTATTTTGTTAATCTCTAATTTTTGTGATAGGTTTTATTTTTTAGGACCAAACTATTTATTAACTTTTAATCTTTGTGATTTTGTTTTAATAGTCTTTAATTTATGTGATTTTATTTTAATAACTTTTAATTTTGCGATTCTGTTTTAATAATATCTAATTTTGTGATTCTATCTTAAATGTTTTGGCTTTGATTTAACTAATTGAAGAGAGGTTTTTACAAAATCTTTATTAATTGTAAAGGTAATAAATGATTTTACTTCTAAAAATAACAGAAGATCCATTTTTATAAAATAGCAATTTTTAGTTGATTGACTTCTTTTAAAAGAATTCTATATAATAGTATTAATTTATTGTTGAAGAATGATTCATTTATGGTGTCCAATATATATTATTTATAGTAGTTATTATGTGATTAATTCTAGTTTGTTAGTAAATTATTCTATTATTTATATTAACAAATTAATTACAAAAGAATTAAGTGCAGGAATTTAAGATCTAGTCGTCATATTTTTAAAATCTTATTTATAGTTAAATTGTTCTCACACATACGATCTAAACTTTAAAATTTTATTTATAATTTTAGTAACAAAAGTGAAAACATAAAAGATTCATAAAATCACATTTAATTTTCACACAAAGGCCTAATTAATATCAATTTTAGTTCTTTTAATTTTTTTCTCCCCTATTTTTTACATCTAAACCCTATAAGTAAATTAATATTCAACTTAATCAGAATGGGAATGACCATATTTTTAGTAACCGTACATATTGAGGTTACTTTATATACACCGATTAAAACTCAGATGATCATGAAAGGCCTGCAGTTGGTGAAGCTCCATGACTACAAGTGTTTTGGAACACCGCCTGAATCCAGGTCTGAAGGAGATTAAATTTCTACTACACCCCCTTAGTTTTAACCAATGCACCACAACTTAAGCCTTTACAATCAAAATCATGATTCAGTTAATTTTGTTTCCGTATTCTAATTCAAATCAATTCGGTTCAATTAAAACCGATCGATCGACAAATTTGGAGTCTAAAAATAGACATGATTGTATATATATATATATATACATATATATATATATTTGGTTTCCTTTTCTCTTTGTTTTGGACCAAGAAAATATCAATATCAAATATACACATATATCATCATGTCTACTGTCTAGTCATGAGGTGTCCTTTTTATTATCTCTTTTTTATTATTTTCAAATGATTGAGTTCCGATGAGAATTTGATTTAATGGTGAAAAACATAAGAAGTGGTTATCAATCGTTGGATGAGAAATGAATGCACATTATGATAAGATGCACCAGATCAATTCTCTTTAAAGCCACAATTCATAGGAATGCTTGAGATTAAAAGAGATCAACAGTTCAGATCCCTTTTCACGTTTCTCACTATTAACTCAATTTCTCACACAATCTTTTTTTCAAATATTTAGTTTCTCTTATATTTTTCTTAAATATAAATTCCCATTTTCCAACCCCCCCCCCCCCCCCCCCCCCAAAACCCACCACTTTATAACAAGAGGAAAAACACCTTCATAACTTCATCACTCAAAAAACATGAAGATCAAAACGGCAGAACTCTTTTGTGCATCTCCGGCGTCCACCGCCATATGCACCACCATGAACCAACACGCCATGGTCCGCCGCGGCAGCGGCGGCGGCACCACCCCAAAACCCATAAACCACCGCCACCACCACCACCATCAATACTACAACAACCACTACCAATTTGATTTCGGAGATAAACCCAAATTCAAAATACCCACAATCCCTTGTACATCTCAACACCATATTGATCCCAAACCTTACACTGCTTACCTCCAAAAAAACAGAAAAAGTACATCCACCACCACCGCCGCCGCCACCGCCACCAAGATTGGTGATGAGGGTTCAAGAAGGAAAAGTAGTGCTGATATAAATGATGGTCCACGAGGTTCGTCGTCTAGATATTTGTTGAATAATTCAATTTTTGTTGAAGATGTTAAGGATTCCGGTGATGTTTGTAACGCCGGTGCACTGGTGGTTAGTGAAACGGTGTGGCCGGAATATAATCGATATGATGATTCTCCGGTGATTAAGAAGTCTTTGTCGTCGTCGAGACGGTCTCGGGGTGGTTGTGAGTCGCCGGTGTTGGTGAAATCGAGATCGTCGTCGCTCCGATTAGATGCTCCGGTGGGATCGCCTGGTTTTAAAGCTTCGAGGTCCCGTGATCAGGTTTGTTAGTTAATGGTTGCTTACCTTAAAAATCGTTAGTGAAAAGAAAATAATTTTTTTTTGCAAATTAATTAATTGTTGTGAATTATTTTATGATCCGAAATTAATTTTTGATTTTAAATTTAGATAAAAATTAATGTTTTTTCATCTCAAAATAAATATGGGAAATTTTTAAAAAAACCAATGAAATGTTTCATGTTCATTTTGAATGATGAAGTTTATAAATTGTTTTTTTTAATGAAAAACATTAAAATTTTTCATTTTGAATGATTGGTTTTTTAAATAATAACATATAATTTTTTTATGATCTTAATCATTTCAAAAAAGAAAATTTAATAGTTTTTTTTATTTTAAAAAATAGTTTAAAGATTTAATCATTCAATAGGATAGTTTATTAGTTTTTTTGAACACCTTTCCTTTAAAGATATATATATTATGCATCAATGTTATGGATTAACGGTTTAAAGATGCGGAATATTACGGTACCCAAAAAAAATGCAGATACAATGTTTTTTAAATCTGAATTTTAAATTAATCCTTTTGGTTTGTGAATCTATATATTAAAAAAATAATTTATTTAACTCTATAAAATAGAAATGGATGACAAATTAATATCATCCGTACTTTGTAGTTCGAATCTTATCCTTATATATTATTCACTATATTAAATAAAATATTTTTATAAGTGGAAAATATATTTTATTTATTGGAAAATGATTTTTCGGATTTTTTAAAATAAATAAAACGGGAAATTGTTTATGTGCAGGTTGTGGAATTGAGGGTTTCGATTCATTGCAAAGGATGTGAAGGGAAAGTAAGAAAACATATTTCAAGAATGGAAGGTATGTTTAATTTTGCGATCTTTATTTATGTTTTTCAATATAAAATTTAATCGATAGTAATTTCAGCATACATTTTTTTGAATTTAAAATGTAGATGATAAAAGATAGGAAAATTGACTAAAATAGTTAATTCTATTAACCAAATTCATTTTTAGATTATCTCAAAATAGTGAAAGTTTAAGTAGAAATTTGAATGTTTATGCCAAATGAGATCTGATAGAAAAATAAAGGTAAAAATCGTAGAAATTTGAGTTTTTACGTGGATTTTTTTTCTTTCAATTTTCTACCTAAGGATTCAAATTTATATTCAAAAATTCAAATTTCTAACTAAAACGGGAATTCAATTGAAAAAGTGAAATTGATTGGAGAGATTGACTATTTTGGTCAATTTCCCTAAAACATAACTTAAATATCGGTTGTTTCTATTGAATCATATTTATCAATTTATTGTAAAGTCGTATCAATTTTACAGAATTCTGTAATTAAACTTGTTTAAATGACCAGAATTTGATAGCAAGTTCAAATCTCGACCTTGCAAATATCTAAAAGAATGATCAAAAACACAAGTGATAAAATTAAGCGTATATTTTTTTTGAAACAATTAGTAAAAACAATTTGATTGAGGATTTTGGTGTTGATGAATGCATATGCAGGAGTGAGATCATTTCACATAGACTTGGAATCGAAGAAGGTGACAGTGGTCGGAGATGTTACTCCATTGAGTGTTCTTTCCAGTATTTCAAAGGTGAAGAACGCACAATTTTGGCCTTCTCCTACTTCTGCTTCTGCTTCTTCTACACCTTTCGTTGCCATCGGATACTAAATTTGCACATTATCTTAATTTCTACTTCTTTTTTTCCCTTTATTTGTAATGAAATATTTTCAATAGTTCCACGACCGTGTGTTTCTCATTGTGCGTGTTGTTCTAACGACCCTATAAATTCTTAGATCGTAAACACCCATTTGGAAGGATTTTTAGAAAATGGTAGTCTGTGTTGAGACTTTTTTTTTTCAAAACAAAAATCACCAAATAACACAAGGTAAGGGTGTATGTGTAATTGATTGTGGAGAACAATGTCGGGGACAGGGTGAGAACCTTCCGTTGTTTACACCCTTTAAGTGTTGGTTCTTCCGGGGATAGATCTGGTTTCAAGATCTATGAACAAGAGAGATCCCTAAATCTCCATTTGAAAAAAGAGATGAATAGATAAGGCGAAGCCAGCTGAAGGAAGGGCGCTAACGAGCAAGAAAACGGATGCGCTAACGCGCAACGGCTTTCCTTTCTCTGATAGAGGCTCGCTTCTTCAATTCAAGTTCAGCTTGCTGCTTTTCATTTTGATAGGAGTAGGTGCTTGCTGCTCGCTCGCTGTCTACTAAATGAGCCTTTACTGCCCGCCCCTCTCTTTAATCTTAAGTAAAGTGAAGTCAAATCAATGAAGTGAACAGCCCAACCTCTTTGTTTGAAGCTTTGTTTCACCTAATTCGGAAAGAGAACAATAGACTTGCAACTATAGTATAGGAAAAAGCTTCTCTTTGATAGCGGTCATAGGGGAGTTCAGAAAGGATCTGACCGTAGATAGAGACTGAAACCTGTGCGGGGGTAGGGGCGGATGTAGCCAAGTGGATCAAGGCAGTGGATTGTGAATCCACCACGCGCGGGTTCAATCCCCGTCGTTCGCCCATCAATAAATGGACCATTTGTTACGGAGACAGAAGACAAACCTAGAAAGCTTTTTTTCTGCAAGTCATCTCGAGGCTTCAAACGCATCCAAGCAATTGGTATCCGATTGAAGCATAGAAATAGATTCGCGCCGCCTACTTGCTGAAAGCACAAATGGAATGGCCGATCATGAATTCTATGAAGTTTTTAAGACCTTCACTTTTGAGTTCATAATGAATGAAATGAACCCCCGGATGAGGAGCAAATCTCCCCATGGTTTAGTAAAAGAAAAGAAGAGGATTTCTCCTCTAGTTGCGAAGGATACTGCTTACTACAGATTCGAGTGAAATGGCTGGTGGTAAGCGTGGTAAGGTCGCTGCTAACGAATGGTGGGTGCGTGGAGAATGCTATGGATTCGAGCTCCATTTCCCTCTCGGTACTTAGATCTTCCTCTAAAACGTCTCCCATTCCTCTTTCCTTTGTTCCGCCGACTACATTGATTGGATACCGCTGGGCCTATGAACAATTATCTCTTAAAAGATCTTGTTCAAGTCATTTTTAACGACAAGTATTATTAAAATAATGTTTTATTGATGTTTATTAGGGGTAAATGTGTCAAAATATTTTAACTTTGCCGGAAAGCAACAAAATGGATAAAACATTAATTATAAATAAAGTAAAGTAGTGATATAAATATTTTAAAACAATAAAAATACAAGAAACATCTTTTTTTTTCCTTTCAAACCAATAGTTTGCTCAGGCTTTTTGAGATGAAAAAAATTAAAAGATTATAAACTTAAATCTTGTTGAAAACAATGTTGTTGATGGTACATAAGCCGTAAAAACAAAACCATTTGGGTTGTGGTGCACTGGTCAAGTCTTAGGGGAATGTAGTGGAAAATCTCATCTATTCCAGGTTCAAATTCAGGCGCCGTAAAAGCTCTTATGGCCCTGGAGGTTCATCTGCGATGACTTCAGACCATTCGTGGTTGCCAGGGGGATTAGCCAGTGCGGGTAAGCTGACCCGAAAACACATGGTTACCAAAAAAAAGAAAAAAACTACAGGCGAATATAACTCCCTAAAGCTCATTGGCAATAGATCAGTAGAATAGCTTCTATTCAACCTCCATCATGGTTTTATGTTAGTTTAAATTTGGTCAATTTGATGTTTGGAGCTTGGGGTATAACAAATTGTATCAAAGCTGACACATGTACCATCGGGATTGTGAGAAAAACCACCTCGATAAAAATGAATACCATGAGGGGGTGTTTGTAACATCTTAAACAAATCTCACATCGTCAATGAATAAAGATTTTGGATAGGTCTAACAACGACGCCAAATATAAGATTTTGTGACAGTTTGTCTCAAATTGATGGAAAATAAGATTTTGTGAGTTCATGAGCTCAAAGTGGGGAGGGGGCTGTGACAACTCGTCCCAAATAAATCAAAAAAAAAAATGAGATTTATGAACTCCTTATAAACAGTAAGTTGTGGGTTATCAATATCTTTCATATGGAAATACCATCTTTACTAAATTTCAGTTGTTCTAATCACTTTCTTTTCCTAGCATTATCGCATTACCCTATCTATGATTTCTTTTCTTAAATGCTTAATAATTAATGATTAAATCATGTAACGCCCTAAATTCTAAAACAATAGACAAGTTCAATAATTTCTAATTTAACTTAAAACCATTCTAAAGAGTTCATCACTTAGGCTTACAAGGACATTCACAATGGATTGAAATCTCACTTTTTACTGCCACATGAGTGTCAGATCAACAAGATTAGAACCTAAAAAAACTGCACTAAAGTATGAACCTCGTTCAGTGCCTCATATAGTTTTTAGCATCAACTTTTATTAATTAAAAGAAAATAGGATAAGTTTAAAAACTACAAAAATCCATACAAAACGAGATAAGAACTCAAGTTCTTGTACATGAACTCAAAATATGTTAACTTATAATAACCTTTTCAGTATGATAATAATTTACAAGAATCTAGTTTTTGCTTAAGAACCTCATATTCTGGATGCTCTAAAAAATCACAAATCTCAATTTTAAACCAAAGGGCATTCGGGCTAGCGATATTCGGGTTACCAATAAAGCTCTGCCTCCTACGAGATTAGTGGTTTAAATCACACCAAATATGAAGAAGATATGTGAATTCATTTATCATATATAAAAATAAATATCATATACTTCAAAAAAAATCATCTCTAATCCATCTTGAGCGAGTCATCACAACCCTCACCTCACCTAAATGAGTTAATAACCTCACATATCCCATTTTTCATCGATGTTAAATAGAGTTATCATAATTTATAGTATATTTTACAAGTGACCATCTTATTTTTGTTTATTGGTTGCTTAATTTTTCTTGACCCGGATAAAATTAACAAAATTTATAATATTTTGGAAAATTTGAGAGATAAAAGCTACATTTCAATAACATTTATACATCGTTATAATTTTGGATGCGTATGGTATTGGTAAACGTGACATAGTAAGACATGACGGAGAAAAAAGATGTAACATCCTATGTTTGGTGCGACATTTGACTGTGACATAATTAACATGAATGAATGAGACAAAAATCATTTTTTTGATGAATTACTAAACACCAATGTCAAATTAAAACCCTAAAACTTTACACAATTATTTTACCTGTCTATGTCACTTTCAGCTTAACTATCCAATCCTTTTTGTTCAGTCGAGTCTAACCTCTTTCAATCGAATTCAATTTTATCTGAGTACCACCAAACACACCCTTAATATTAAATAAAGTGAGGGAGTACAAAGATTCCAATTTACCAACAAAAAGTGGTCACATTTTTTTAATTAACACAACAGTTTGGTCCGACCAAATTTAATAATAAACTTGGAAGGATTTCATAGATTTTTTCTCGTTGGAAGAGAATAATATGGAATAATTAAAATCTGATTATAAAAAACATTTTTTTATCATCTTAAAAAAATATAATATTTCTATAATTCGTTGGAGATGCATAATTATGAATCGGGTTTGAAACCTGTAACTTATTTGAACATATCGAACCACCAAAAAAAACACATAAATTAAAGGAACAAAATTTTGTATTTTTGTGAAATATTTTAATAGCGTTTAAATTTGTATATATATTTTTTTAAATTATGATTTCAAGAATCAGAATAAGAAAATCTTGTAAATTATTTTATTATGGTTAGAGATAATCTATTAATGTTATATTATAATTAAAAAAACCCAAAAAAAAATTGTCTCTATAAAAGTAAAAATTTTCAATGCGATTTAATCAATATCATTCTCCAAAAGAGCCCTTAAGGGAAAGGGGAGATTCCTACATATATACAGGTGAAATGGTCCAAGTATAGTCGATGTGAGACTTAGGGGTTGTTCGGTTGTGGCTTAATGGGCTGTATAGCCTATATGGCTTATTCGCTCAGCCATAAATAATCGTTCGGTTGTGGCTTAATTGCTCAGCTGAAAATACTTACTCCTTTACATTCAACCATTAAATTACCCATTAATTCCCCAATTACCCTTCAATAAAGAAATCTATTTTTGATACTCTTCCCACTTCAACATCATATCACTTTCCAAGCTCCCCAAGCCTCCATTCACGACTCTATGGTCTTCTTCAACCTCAACTTCTTCACCAAGGTCAGATCCTTCAGCTAGTTGGTCAAAGCTCTCTGGTTTGCCATCGCCACCCACCTAAGACGTATTTTATTTGCCGGAGCTCTTTGGTTCGACGGAGTTCTCTTCTTGCTCCAGGATGGAATCATTTGGGGGTTTTAGGTTCGTCGACCATGTTTACACTTGTCAAATCTTGTGCACACACAAAACACACAACAATGTGTGTTTAATTTTGTTGGGTTATCTCCTCATCATCGCTTCCATGGGAGCCCTAAAACACAAAACACAAAGCAGTATGTGAGCCCTAAAACACAAATGGGTTATGTTTTAGGTTTATTTGAAGGATTTATTTGAGTTTTGGATTTATTTGAGTCTTGGGGAATCCAAAGAAGACAGAGAAGACGAGTTTTGTTCATGAATCTGAAGATATAGATTAAAATCTTAAAATTTTCAACAGATTTTATAAATAAGGGTAAAATGGTCATTTTTCTCATTCAGACTGTTTATTCAGCACAATAACCGAACAACAACTTATCTGTTGACATATAGACAACTATATCCATTCAAGTCTTAACAGAAAACGAACCGAACAACACCTTAGTGGTGGCTAAATGGTCCTGATCCGGCCCGATCCGGTCAGTTAACCGAGGCCTGATCTGGTGCTTGACCGATTCGGCCCGGGACCAGCCTTAACTGGTTAAGGGCCCAAAAATCAGGACCGATTATGGATTTGGAGCGATTCGGCGGCCCGATCCGACCCGGGACCGGTTGATGAACCAGTTAACGGCCCAACCCGATCCAAAATTTTTCAAAAAATGTAGCCGCTAGAGAGTGTTATGTGACCGTTTTAAAGCAAATTTGTTAGTGCACAAATATATTGGATACAATATCATAAAAGTCAATGGCAAAACTCAAGTCAAACTTCAAGCGAAAGTCAAAGTCTTTGTAATAAATGTCAAAGTCAATGTATTTTAGTTTTTGTCTTGTATTGTACTGTAGGTATAAATAGTTTCTTTTAGTTTTTCGTTGGTAGACTCATTAGACTGGAAGAATCATTAGACTGAGAGAGTGTATGAGTTTAGAGAGAGAAATTTCCAGAGACCCTGTTGTATTCGGAATTGAATTGTTGTCATCGTGATATAATCTTGATTAGAACTTGTTATTGTGGGACACACAATTGGTATCAGAGCAGAGAGGTTCAATCAAAATCAAGATTTTATTTTCGTCGCACCATAGCTACTGTGACTTGATCGAGTTTTATATTTTTGAAGTGTAATAGTGTGTTCAATTGAGTCTATAATGTTCGTATGATGTTTTAGAAAGAATTTGTATTAGTTTGTATCGATCTTGCACTGTAATTTTCGATTAATTTTGAGTTTTTGTGATTTTTGAGTCGTGCGAGTTCGACACATTGTTCTTGAGATCAAGTTGTAATATTTGTTGATTTGATTGTAATTATTTGTTTGTAAACTGTTCAAACCTTGATCGAGATCAAATCTACAAAGTTTCATAGTCTAATTCAAGGTTTTGGATTGATTTTTGGGTGAAAATTGAAGTTTTGGATCGAGATCTACAGAATTCGCATAATCACTGAAGAACTCGCATGGGGTACTGAAGAACTCGCATAATCTATAGATTTCGTATAGAAGAATTCGCATAAGTCTGTTTTTGTGAAAAAGAAAAGGGAAGAATTCGCATAAGACTACTGTGCGAATTGTGCAGATTTCACATACGTTGGTGTACGAAAAGTTGTTTGAAGGACAGTTTTCGCATAAAGCTTCGTGCGAAAAGTAAGGTTTTCGTATAAGAGTAGCATACGAATTCCTTGAATTCACATAAGGGTATATGCGAATTGCTCAGATTTCGCATGGAAAATTGGAAAATTTTCTAAGTCTAGAATTCGTATCGATACGAATTCTTTGAGGATCAAAAAGTTTTTAAGTATAGAATTCGTATTTCTCTGGTGTGCGAAAAGTTGCCTGCGAATTGGTGACAGTTCAAGAAAAATTCTAAGTCTAGATTTCGCATATAGTTGTATGCGAAAAGCTCAGAATTCGTATATAGCAGTATGCGAATCCCTGGAATTCGCATCTCGAAGTCTGCGAATTGCTTAGGTTATGCGAATTGTGGTGTGCGAATTGCTCTTGTTCTGCGAATCCTTAAGTGTTCTGCGAATTGCTCACTTAGAATAATTTTGGAAATTTATTTCTGAAAAATCTTCCTAAATTTTTCTGTATATTGATTTCTTTTGAACTAACGATAATTTCAAGTTCTTATTTTACAGTTATCTGTCCGGATGACTTCTAGAGAGGATCTTGTAATTGGAACCGATGTCAAACCACCAGTTCTTTTCAAATGAGAATATGAGAAGTGGAAGGACAAGTTATTGGATTTCATAGGCAGGAATGAACTGGGTGATTACATTAGGCTATCTTTGAAAGAAGGAGTGATGAAACCTCCAACAAAGATTCATTCTACAGAAGCAGATGGTGAAGAGGTAGTCAACAAAGAATATCCACTGCCTATAGAAGACTATTCTGATGAACAGAAAAAGAGGCACAAGGCTGATAGACTTGCACGATCTTTTCTACTACAAGGAATTCCCAATGAAATCTATGTGAAGATAGATAACTACAAAGCTACTGGGAAGCAGATGTGGGATCAACTTGAGAAAATGATGTTAGGATCTAAAATTGGTAATCAGCTGAAGCTGTCAAATTGTCTCAACAATTATGAAGAGTTCAAAGCAAAGGAAGGTGAAAGTCTAGAGGCTACTTATGATAGATTTGTTACTCTTCTGAATGAGCTGAGCAAGAACAGAGTAGAGAAATCTCAGATTGAGTTGAATGTCAAGTTTCTGGGCATTTTACAACCTGAGTGGAAAAGGTTTACTTGACAGATGAAACAGATGAAAGATCTGAATGAGATACCTCTCCATGAAGTTTATGAGACTCTCAGACAAAATGAAGAAGAGGTTGATGAGATTAAAGCTGAGAAGAAGAAAGCTGAGAAACCAACATTTGATCCAGTTGTTTTGGTTGTAAAAAGAAAGGAGAAGAGATCTGTACGTCTGAAGAAGAAAAAAGGTGTTAGTATCTGAAACTGAGGAAGAGGAAAGTGAAGACTCAGATTCTGATGACGGTGAGAACTTAAAGCAAGCAATGCTACTGTTGACCAAAGCTTTTCAGAAGAAGTTTTACAAGAAGTCAGGGTCAATCAGTCAAATATATTCATCAGGTTCAAAGAAATTTGAGCACAAGGAGAGAATAAAAGGTAAAATGTTTGAGAAGAAAAGGCCAGAAGAGAAGAAGTATGTTAACAGATATGAGGAGAAGAAAGAAGCTGAACCAGTAAAGTGTTATAACTGTGGCAAAGTAGGCCATTTTGCTAAAGATTACCTAAAGCCAAAGGTTCGTAACTCAGAATATTACAAGAACAAAATGCTTCTGGCCAAGCAGCAAGAAGCTGCCAAAGCATTAATGGCTGAAGATGAATACTGGCTGGATCACTCAGAACCTGACACTGACATGGAACAAAATGCTCATATGTGCTTTATGGGTCAGAAAGTGACTGAAGAAGATTCTGATGCTGAGGATTCGGAAGAGGTAAATGATATGATTGAATCTGATTTCTTAAATCAAATGAAATCCATGATGATTGAACTTCAGGATTTGCAGTCTAAACCTAAACGCGAAAAAGGTATCATTAAAGAGAAAAACCAAACAATACTGAAACTCAACAATGATATTGCTGAGAAGAATGTATTGATTGAGACTTTACACAAAAATATTGATACCAGTGCTAGAGAAAAGACCGTAATCCATAATCAACTATCTGAAACATCATCCAAATTCAAACTGTGCGAACTTGAGATTAAAGAGGTTGCTAAAAAGTGTTTATCTTTAAAGAAAGAAAACAAATCTTTGGTTGAAAAAGTGAGTGGTTTGAAAGAAAAACTTTATACTCTAGGTCAAACTGAGCAAACCATTTATCTTAATAAACCAAAATAGAGTAGTAAGTGTTGGGGTATTGGTTACAATAACCCACATTATTTTAAAAAGGGTACTTCAAAGGTGCCTGCTCTATATGATTTTGGTTTTCTAAAATTGGCACCTCAATATCCTGAACTCAAAGTCAAATGGACAAAATTATCAGATGATGAAGAAGCTAAGGAAAATGAGAAAAGGAAAAATAAAACTAAAATGCAACTTCCATTTCGTTATGAGAGGTTAAATTCTAGTTACAGTTCTAAACAGTCAAATTTTCTTTCTAATGATTATTTTCAAAGCTATTCTATAGAGGAACTGGAGGCAAAACCGGTTGAAGACAAAATTTATGTTCCTCCACTCATTTTAGAAAGTAAAATTTCTGAACTTGAGAACACTCTTGTAGATGAGAGGATTTTGACTTGTCTAGAACAAATGATATTTTCAACTGTTTTTGTTAACACTGATTTCTCAAATTCTTCCAAAGTTTCTAAGTCAAATGATGTTAATGTTCTATTTGATGAAGAGTTTGATTTTCTAAACTCTGATGGTTGCTTTGATGAATGTGTTGATCAATTTGACTTTAATGCAAAACTTCCAGATCATTCTCAATTTATTGTGAATTCAAAAGGTTTACTTTGAAAAGGGTGAATCATCAACCAAGGTTGATAAATCAGTTTCTGTGAGTACCAGTCATACCAAAGG
Organism: Arctium minus; assembly: GCA_954870635.1. Taxonomy (NCBI): domain Eukaryota; kingdom Viridiplantae; phylum Streptophyta; class Magnoliopsida; order Asterales; family Asteraceae; genus Arctium; species Arctium minus. The sequence continues at coordinate 48,624,606 of OX941096.1, forward strand.
TAAGAAGAGAAAGAACTCACAAAAACGGACTAACACTGGTAAATCAAAGAAAATACAATCTTTCAAATCTCACAGTTCTAACTTTCAAAATTCATATGTTTCAGATGTGAAAAAGAGAAAGCCTAAAGTGAAATCAGAATGGAGACCAAAGAAGAAAGTTGGAGAGACTACAAAATCATGTTCTGATATTGAATGTAATAGAGTGACTGTTAGTGATACTGATGTAGTTGGTAGCATTGCTTTTGATAAACCAAAACTTGTATCTTCTTACAAGACTTATTCAATAAAGCAATTACTCTAATTATCTCCGTCTACTAATAAGTCTTCCACATATCATAGAAATTATTTTGTATCTCGACAATATTCTGATAATTTATTTAGATCATATCATGTCTATTCTAATAATTCTGTTTCAAAAGATTTTCTAAAGATCAAATGGTCCAAATTCAAATAGATGCCAAAATCATGTGCTAACGTGCTAGGACCCATCTATAATTGGGTACCTAAACCTGTTGTTTCTTGATTTCCCATGTGCAGACCCGTCATATGTGGTACTTAGATTATGGTTGCTCCAAGCATATGGGTGTACAAAAAGATATTTTATCTAATTATACAGAGAAATTATGCTGGAACGTCAGATTTGGAAATGACCAGTTTTCACCAATCTTGGGATAATGAGATGTCATGCAAGAAAATGTAACGATTAAGAAGGTGAGCTACGTTGAGGGATTAGGACACAACATATTCAACATCGGTCAGTTCTATGACAAAGATTTTGTAACACCCCGAATTTTCGTTGTAATAATTCCTTCGTTATATTTCTTACCTTATTTATTGTTAATCTTAGTCATCTTGCGTTTACCGTTAGTCGTTAGCACTGGAGGTTGAACCCAACTTGTATGTTAAAGAAATGCAAGTTTTTGGACAAGGCAGTGGCTTGTGCGGCTTGCCCCGCGTCTTGGAAGTCGCGGCCTAAACCGCGTTAACCTTCTGGATGTTTCAGTCTCAGTGACATGCGCGGGCTACACCGCGACTTGAAGGTCGCGGCCAAAGCCGCGGGCGTGCCTTGATGTTCTTAGTCGAATTTCTTCCTTTTTCCTTCATTTACTTTTCATCTAACTTCTCTACTTTTCTCTCAACCCTCATTACTCCTCTATCCGAAATTTAGTGTTTCCCCATCTTGATCTATCATAATTATTGCTAGAGGTTGGGTGTACCAACCAAGGGTGCAAGATTTGAGCATTAAATCTCCATTGTCATCTTCTCCAAAGGGTTTTAAGCTAGGGTTTGGGTTTTCTTCAAAAACCCACTTGGTGAGTTCATACTATCATTTTCTAAACCTTATACATGTCAAAGATTACATTTTGAACTCCTAAATATCTCTATGGTTTCGGATTTAAGTTTATTATATTTTGACCTAACTTGAGTTTTGGGAGATTTTAGGGTTCCCAATCATTTTCAACTAAAATAAAGGGTTCCATCTTATATGAAGTAAAATGGAGTATTTCTTGCACATTTTATGTGAGTTACTTGAAGGAATGTATATGATCTCACTTTATGATTTTCATTCTTATCAGCAGTTAAACTTGGAAATGCATCTTGGAAATAAATGTTATTGGAAGCTATGTGTTTAGCTTTGGTTAGTCACAAATGAAATTGTGACAAGTCTAGACTACTACTAGTAGATCCCTAGGATTGAGTCGGCTTATATTTTGGGTTGTTTTCCCCCCATTGTAGCTATGGATGCATTTGATCCTCGGAGGCCCTTTGGTATGGTTATGTAGGACCGGTTACTAGCCATGGATCATAATGTAGTCCTAGTGAACGAGTATGACTTGGTTTCCTCGGGTGCCCTCCCCCACATCTTAGTATGGACCGGCGTTGTTCGTGTCCATGGATTCCAAGTATTTAGCTCATAACTCGGGTTGTGGCTTACTCGGTGTTCCGCCACAATCCTTGGTAAAACGGGTATCCCCTGTCATCGCAAGATGAAATTTTGGACCGAACAGTCCTTATGTGGCAAAGATTTCAATTTTAAACTCAACTTTCTTGAAAAGATTTCCTTTTGTTACAATTGCCTATATTTCTTCAAATTATAAACTGTATGTTCTCACTTGGCTTTAAGCCTAACACCTTTTCTCAAATGATGTGTATAACAGGTTCCCTTAGCGGTGGGTTGCCAAGGGTTTGAGTGACGAGAATGGGCTCGAGGCATTTTTTAGATGATTAGTATTTGACGATGGGCATTTTAATTAAGTCCCCTATTTTTGGTGATTTGGGTTGACAACCGATGTAATCTAGATAGTAAATTTTTAGATTAGTTTGTTGTTGAATTCCATATCCATGCACATGTTTTTTGTAAATGCTTATACATTTACCCTTTTTGGGTGGTTTATTCCAAATACAACGTCATATTGCTAAATTTTCGAATTTTAAATTACTTTAATTTTTAGGGTGTTACAAATTTAGAGATGAATTTTAAGGCCAAGTGGTGTTGCGTTAGAACTGAAGATGGAAAAGAACTCTTGGTCGGGACGCGAAAGTCAAACCACTACACGGTTAATTTGTCTAAAGTCAAGACTGATAATGCGGTGTGTCTACTTTCAAAAGCCTCTATGCAACAAAGCTGGCTATGGCATAGAAGGCTATCTCATCTCAACTTCAGATACATCAACAAACTGGTGACTGGTAATTTGGTGAAAGGAATTCTAGAGCTGAAATATGTTAAAGAACATCTATGTGTTGCGTGTGAGAAGGGTAAGATGAAAAGAGCTTCACATAAGCCTAAGCATGAACCGAGTACAAGTACTTATTTGGAACTGCTGCATATGGATCTCTGTGGTCCAATGCGAACTCAAAGCATCAACGACAAGAAATATATGTTGGTGATTGTGGACGATTATTCAAGATACACTTGGGTCAAATTTCTAAGATCGGAAGATGAGACGCCCGATGTCATCACCTCATTCCTAAAGACCGTTCAAGTGAACTTGCAGAAGACAGTTAAGCTTCTAAGAACTGATAATGGCACAAAATTCAAGAATAAAACCATTGATGATTATCTCGAATCGATCGGGATAACACATCAACTTTTTGCTGTCAGAACACTAGAACAGAATGGAGTAGTAGAAAGGCGAAACAAAACTCTAGTCTAGGCTGCTCGCACTATGCTGAGTCAATCTGATCTACCTCTATTTCTGTGGGCTGAAGTTGTTTCAACAACATGTTATATGCAAAATCGCTCCATTATTCATCGTCGGTTTGGTAAAACACCATATGCTTTGATTAATAATAGAATACCTAGCATTAAACATTTTCATATCTTTGGATGAAGGTGTTTTGTGTTGAATGACAAAGAGAAATTGAACAAGTTCAATCCTAAGGCTGATGAAGGCATTTTCATCGGATATTCTCAGATATCTGCAGCGTAAAGAGTTTATTTTAAGAAGTCAAAGATTGTGGTGGAGAGCGTAAACATCACATTTGATGAAGAAATGGCTTCTGTTCAAAGCAGTTCAGAACCCGTTATTACCGGAGTATTAGCTTCTGGACAAATTAGTCCAGAACCTACGGTTAATGTCTCTAATTCTGATAAAGCGTCAACGTCTACATCTCACTTAACAAAATTAGATCTATTGTTTGAATTTTTCTATGATGAGTTTCTTGGTTCTAGAGTGACTAAACCTGTTGTGATTGACAGATCTGAAGATTTAAGTAATCATCATCCAATCACTTCAGATATCTCAACTGAATCAAATTCCCCGATTCAGGAAGAAATTCAAATTTAAACACCTACTCAATCAGTTGAAGCTATACATGCTACTGAAGAGCCAGAGGTTGCAACATCAGTTGGATGCACTGTCATGCCTACTCAACAGACAACAAATGTCCAATCAACTGAAACCTCTATATCTGTTACTTTAACTGAACCTATGTCTCGAAACCTGAAGGTTTTGTCAATCATGATAAACCATATCATGTCTATATTCTGGATAAGGCTCTTTATGGTTTGAAACAAGCTCCTCGCGTCTGGTATGATGTTCTATCCAAATTTTAGTCAAGTCTGACTTTTCTAAAGGTAAAATCGATACTACTCTCTTCATTAAAAAGGATAAAGCTGATATAATTTTAATTCAAATATATGTGGATGACATCATATTTGGTTCAACTAATCCAAAGTATTGTAAGAATTTTTCAAACCTCCTGGTGTCACGTTTTCAGATGAGTGTGATGGGAGAGATGAACTTCTTTCTCGGATTACAAGTTAAACAATTTTCTACGGGGATTTTCATTAATCAAGCGAAGTACATTTTTTATATTCTGAGAAAATTTAAAATGGAAATTTGTACTCCGATTGGTACCCCGATGGCACCTGGAACTAAGATCGGAGCTGATTTTTCGGGAAAAGTTTTCGATGTTAGAACCTATAGAGGAATGATTGGGTCTTTAGTGTACTTGTCAGCTAGTCGTCCAAATATTATGTTTTCTACATGCTTGTGTGCTAGATATCAGGCTTCGCATAAAGAATCCCATCTTTCAACAGTTAAGCGGATATTTAGGTATCTGAAGGGAACTGCAGATCTTGGTTTGTGGTATCCTAAAGATACTGGTTTTGAGCTAACAGCTTATTCAAATGCAGATCATGCAGGTTGTATGCTCGACAGGAAAAGTACTTCGGGACACATACAATTCTTGGGAGATAAGCTCGTGAGTTGGGCTTCGAAGAAACAAATGTGTGTATCTACTTCAACAGCTGAGGCAGAGTACGTAGCTGCGGCTAGCTGCTGTTCTCAAGTGCTATGGATGCGAACACAACTCCGAGATTATGGTTTCAAGTACAACAATATCCCGATTTACTGCGATTCAAAGAGCGTTATTGCTATATCTGCAAATCCTGTTAAACATACGAAAACCAAACATATTGACGTGAGATATCATTTTATTAAAGATAATGTTGCAAAAGGTACAATCGAACTTTACTTTGTAAACACAGATTATCAACTTGCTGATTTATTCACCAAACCATTAGATGAAAAGAGATTTAATTTTCTCATTTCCAAACTTGGTACGTTAAATCTCAAGACTTAATCTGTAGTTACATAGTACAATTTATCTTTGTTATTTTTCTTCGTTTCTTTATTTTTAATCTGAACGATATCTACACTGAAAGGTTTTGTTCATGTTTTCAGGGTGAGTGAGATAAATTTCGATGATCTATATTTTAGGGGGAATCTTAGAGATGTGCATATATTCTTTTACTGACATATCTTATGATGCATATGTTTAGGGGGAGTAAGGACAATGATTTCTGATTATATCTGATCAGAACTCGTTCTTAACAAGTTTTATTGCTTTCATGTCTTTATTTTTCAATAAAGTTTGTGAATAAGACTTTGTACTTTGACGACTTTTTAACTGAGTGCAGAATTTGAGGGGGAGCTTAAATGATCATATCTATAATGACTTTCGAGCTGACTTTATGAGATTAATACTTAGCGTAAGGATTATTATATTCTTAATCTCATAACGTGTTTGAAAGAAGGATGACTTTCATACATGAAAACATATTCTTAAATGTTCAAACCACTTCTCGATTCTCAAACAGATTTCATGAATACAGAAGTGTGATTTAAAATGTTTTTGTTATTATGTACTTCAATGCTTTACGAACCGTGTGTTTCCAAAGATAAATACTTGTGTATTATCTTTTTCATATATTGTCAAGTATTCACACACACCGGTTTAGTACTTTATTGACTAAGTTCTTACCATGTCTCAAAATTGAACATAATTTTTTATGGTAAGACACCCCGTTTGAACTTCATTGATATTTGAGTGTTGATTCATTCACGATGTTTCTTTCAAGAATGTCTATAATTGTTCTTATAGACAACATCCAATTTTTCATGACCTAAGCTTTTCTTGATATATCATTCATATGTGATTTTTTTCATACATTGTCAGATTCTCAAAACATTTCATTTGAATTCGTTTCATTCATTCAATTTCTTTGTTTAGAGAGAATCTTTCATGATTAAAATGCTCAAATATTCATGATTATCTTACTGAGCATACCTATATATCTGACATGTATTTCATATTGTGATTTAACTAAAAAGTTACACCAATTGAGCAACATTGTGCTTTTAGGACAATTACATGGGATCAATGTGAGGAATTAATATAAATTCTATGGATTCACGATAACCAGTGTTTCCTACCCATGAAGTTAACCTTGAGTGATCGAGTGGCGATGAGTCAATATCTGAGTGTGGGTGTGTGCTGAGATAAAATGAAAAGAGAGATTGGTTAGAAGTGATCTTAATGTTAAAAAGAACGAGGGTGAGATATCAGAGTAAAAGAATATAAACTTTACCAACTTTTTCTGAGTCGGGAAGCCACATTACTGTTGTTTCACAATTCTTTCATGAACATCATTGAAACAGACAACTAGCCCATGCCAATTCTTGCTTAAACCCCACCAGCTACTCATCTTTTTTCTCAACAAAGAGATGTTTCAATTTTTCTGGGGATGCATCACATATTTTATCTCGTCTTCATTCGGAAGATGTGGATATTGAAAAAGAAGGAAGTCTGCCCCACATTCGCACTTCGATCATGCACAATTGAGTATGTGTATTACTATTGTTGTCTCAATGGTTTACACATTTTGAGCCTAATTGATAAAGCAATCATATGCTTAATTCTTTTATACAAAAGCACATTCACATAGAATATGTGTTTTTCCGTCTAAACATTCATAGTTTAATCTTGTGTTATTCGATGATTGAATGGAAGAACTGGGGGAGTGAACATCAAAAATCTCCTTTCCAATGTGTATTTGTTACACACAGTGGCTTCGTGCTACTGACAGACAATTTTAACTGATTCATTTGTTGATTCAGGTTTACATTCTTCTTTGTCTGAATTTTAAAAGATTCAGATGAATATATTAAGAATTGACGGATGTTTAGTGGCTCAGTGGTAAAGATCAATGGTCAAAAAAGATTCATGACATTTCTTGAAGAAATTTTGATGATTTCTCTGTTCTACATCATCAAAAAGGGGGAGAAATAATTTCAAAAAATGTTGTATGGTGAACTAGTTTGTAATAGTTTTGGGGAGATTATTCAAGATTTGAAAGAAAGTTCGAAGAATTCGGAAAGTTTGCTGAATTGTACAGAAATTTTCTTTGAAGTTTGATTTCTAAAGAAAAGTGAGCTAAATATGAAGATAACTTCTTTTCTGAAGTCTGAAAGATGTTTTATTACCTTGGGGGAGATTGAATTTTCAAAGGAAAGGTTACTTAAAAGAATCAAAGAATAAGATTGCTCGAGAATGCTGAAAGTTGATTTTACATATCCAAAAGGAGGAGATAATTTGTTTCTAATTCTAAAAGGGAGCTCAAGATCTTATTCTTTGAAGATGATAAGTTGTCATAATTAAGGAGTGATTAAATTTGTTAAAGAACAAACAAAGGGGGAGATTGTTTATCTTTGCTAAATTTCTTGTTGAAGATGATCTTGAATCCAAAGGGGGAGATTGTTAGTACACAAATATGTTGGATACAAGATCATAAAAGTCAATGGCAAAGCTCAAGTCAAACCTTCAAGTGAAAGTCAAAGTCTTTGTAATAAATGTCAAAGTCAATGTATTTTAGTTTTTGTCTTGTATTGTACTGTAGGTATAAATAGTTTCTTTTAGTTTTTCGTTGGTAGACTCATTAGATTGGAAGAATCATTAGACTGAGAGAGCGTATGAGCTTAGAGAGAGAAATTTCCAGAGACCCTGTTGTATTCAGAATTGAATTGAAATGGAATTGAATTTAATTTAATTGTTGTCATCATGATATAATCTTGATTAGAACTTGTTATTGTGGGACACACAAAATTTGACCTTTTTTTTGCCAAATAACCCCCCAAAAACACTATAAATAAGTTGTGTAGAGTATGGGGTTAGACACCAAGTTACAAAATGCAAAAAACGCAAACGATTCTCATTTCTCGCTATATTTTGTGATTTCGACTCGTATTCGTTTCTCGCAAGTTCTAATATCTCTACTCTCAATTCTCATCTATTTTTTATATTTCTCGTCCAAAATGCCCGGTGAACACCACGATTAAATACCCGTCGAAAATTTTGAACAAATAGATTTATTAGACTTTTGGAAAAAGAAACAACCTCAATTACCGGTTTTGGCATCTATGGCCCATGATATACTAACAATCCAAGCTAGTACCGTAGCTTCGGAGTCCGCTTTTTCTCTTAGTGGCAGGATCATTTCGGCACGTCGGACAAGACTAACCCCGGAGTCGGTGGAGTGCTGCATATGTTTGAAGGATTACTTGGATAGCAACCAAAGAATTCAAGATCAAACATCACTCGAGGCGGATATGGACGAATTTGAAGCAAATATAGAAGAAAACGAATTTGAACAAGGACTAAGTACGCCGCCAACCACAACGGACGATGATGCTAGTAGTGTCGGTGACGTCTCACATTACGACGATGATGAAGACTACGACGTCGACAACCTTGATTATCCAACGACTCTTAACCGACTTGAAAAGTACGGGACTTTTCATTACAATCCATGGGGTGAGGGGAGTTCGGATGTTTAATAAGTGTGTTCTTTTTTATAATTGATGTAATTATTTGGAAGTATAAATAAAACTTATTTTTAAAGTGTATTTGAGTGATCCAATTTTATTTTTTTAAAGTTTATTAATTGATGTAATTAATTATAATTAAAAAAATCCTTAACCGTTTGGGTCCGACCCGTAACCGAAACGGGACCGGTTACCCTTAACCGGTTACATATAACCTTACCTGGTTACCCAGGATTTTTCCCCAAACCGTAACCGGCCGGAGACCGGTTGGGCCTTAACCCGTTACGACCGGTACTATTTGGACCCGAGGACCGATTGGGCCCGGCCTGGCCCGTATCCGACATTTGGCCACCACTGGGACTCCAATAGAGAGGCTAGATGGACACTAATTGTTCTATACGATTAAGAGGGGGCTAGCTAGAGTGTCAGGTCCCTAGAGAGACAATCCTTGACTCCGATACCATGTGAGAATATATGGAACCCCAAGATCACTCTCCAAAAGAGCCCTTAAGAAGAAATGGGAGATTCCAACATATATACAGGTGAAATTGTCCAAGTCTAGCCGATATGGGACTCCAATGGAGGCTAGATGGACATAGATCATTTCATACGGTCAAGAGGGGGCTAGCTAGAGTGTCAGGTCCCTAGAGAGACAGACATTGACTCCGATACCATGTGAGAATATATGGAACCCCAAGGTCACTCTCCAAAAGAGCCCTTAAAAAGAAATGGGAGATTCCAACATATATACAGGTGAAATGGTCCAATGTATATCCGATGTGGGACTCCAACATGCCAACCTCCAACGGAGGTTAGATAAACACAAATTGTTCCACGGTGTCCAGAGGGGCAACCCGAGTGTCAGGTCCCTAAAGTGGTAGACATTTGCTCTGATACCATGTAAGAATATGTGGAACCCTCGGATCACTCTCCAGAAGAGCCTTTAAGGAGAAAGGGAGATTTCAACATATATATATATATATATATAGAGAGAGAGAGAGAGGGAGGTTCATTTGTTAACCAACATTTTCTTGTTAACTTTGTGAACCATAACCAACCAATAGAATTGCATCTTGATATGTTGTTTTTATTCCTCTAACCATTAATGACAAAGGGTAGAATGGTAAATCTTAATATATACAATATTTATTATACTTATGTGGGAGTTACAAAAATTTAAATTCCACAATTCTAGCTAATTCTTTGATAACAAAATATTTTCTATAATCAATTGCTAAAATCGTATGAACATCACAAGTAGGGATGGTAACGGGGCGGGTTTGGGGCGGGGATCCCCTTACCCTTACCCGACCCCGGTTTCGTGTGGAGGTACCCGGCCCCGGCCCCGGTACCCGGCGGGTCCAAAAAATATACACCCGGCCCCGGTAAAAACCCCGGTCAAACCCGGTCAAAGTCCTTGCCCCCGTACCCGCTTACCCGGCCCATTTATTAGCCATTTTTTAACTTTTTTTGGGCATTTTGGGGCTGTTTTTGGGCCATTTTACAACTAAAAGTTAAAAAATGCATAAACATTAAACAATAACATTGAAGAGTGAAGAAGTCGATGAGAGTGAGAGTCAGAGAGACGATGGTCGAACTCGAAGAAAAAATACGTCTGAGAGACTGAGACGACGACCTAATTTGGAAAAGTTTTTAATAAACTTGATTTTTTTAGTATATTAATTAATATATATATATATATATAAACTAATAATTATACTATTATTTCCGGGTACGGGGCGGGTCGGGGGGTAGGCTACCCGGCCCCAGTATTCACAAACCGGGTGTCCCCGGCCCCGTCCGGGTCGGGTGAACCGGGTTCCCCAACGGGTCGGGTCAGATTCCCATGCCTAATCACAAGAAGTCTAGTAGCTGCTTTTTTCAATTCAATTCTTTTGTCCACCGATTAAGTATGATGATTTCTTCAAATCCATGTATGATTGTCCCTTTAAACCACTCAGACGAAACTATGTGAACTATAATAGAAAATCATAAGAAATCATATTTTTGGTCAAAATTTCAACTTTTAAAAGAAATAATGTTCATATTTTTTCATTTGAATATGATGTTCAGTTAAGGCGGTTCGTATGTAAGTGCATACACACATGTTCGAGGTGATATCTAAAAGTAATAATGTTCATAGTTCTTCATTTGAATATGATGTCAGTTAAGGTAACATTATGAGAAACCGGTATTATGAACATATGATATCGTTTATTGAAACAGAACCAGTGTGCAATTCTTATAATATGTCAAATGAACTCTAATGAATGATCACAGATGTTCAGTCGTGATATATATGTCTATTCATGTTCATATATGTCAAGATCGAAAATTCTAAACACGAATTTTAATACAAACTCAGAAACAATGTTAAAGAAGTCACAGAATAACACTTTAACAATTAATCAAAAATACAGAATAAGAACTCAAATCATAAGTTTATATTTCATAAAACTTAATGATTACAAACACAACCTCAATCTGTTGAACAAACTCAACAGACGTTCTATACTTCTCTATAGAAAGGATCAATACTAGTCTTGAGGTTAATTCTCTAAAACAACTCGTACTATAATCTACAATTATCTAGACTATATATACAAAACTGATTACAAGATAAGTACAAAGAAAATATTATTCTTCAAAATCCAGTCCATAATTATCTTCAGCATTATCTTCAACTCCTATTCTTTCATTCCAAGCAATCATTCCATCTTTATCTTTATAAGCAGCACTAATCATCCTCAACAGTATTTAGCAGCATTAACTTTATCTGGCAGTATTAACTTCAAGCAGTACTAACAAGCAGTACTAACTACTAGCAGTACTAACTCTCCAAGCAGTACTAACTATTCAAGTAGCAGCACTAACTCTTCAAGCAATATTAATTCTACTAGCAGTAGTAATCTTTCTTCACCTAGCAGTACTAACCAGACTTAGTTATTTCTGACCCAACAATCTCCCCCTAACTTAACTTTTCAAATTGAGAAGTTAAGTTCTTCAGCAAAAATTGTTGTCTTCATGATGCTTTCAAAACTGCTTCTCAGTTGCATAGATTAGGATCCAGACCCAGACTTTGATTAATGGTTCTTCTTATTACAATCTTTGCCATTTCAGAACCTGTAGGACATACCAGCTTTGCTCTCAACATTCCTTGTAGCTTAGCTCTGCTATGATCATACACTTTGTCCACCAAGTAGTACTCATGATAGTTTTTGTCTATGGTTATGACATATACTCCACATCTTTCAATGAGCATCAAGTGGTCAATGCTTCTGAATACCTTTTCATGATCCACATCTCTGATAATATGCTTAACCCTGTCAGGGTCAAACATCATGCATAGGTACTTCATGGCTATCTTGATTAAGTTCATTTCTGCTCCTTCCAGCACATCTTTATACAGAGTCAATCCAACTTTGTATATTTCTTCCAGATCAGCCCTTGTACAGCTTCTCACTATCTTTCCCCAGGTTGGATACACCTCATACTGATCACCCATTCTTTTGAATCTGAAATATTCTTTTCTGTTGTCCCTCAGAGTATCCCAGTGAATGATCTCTGGTGCCTGCATTGAGATAGGGTTAGCTTGCACTGGTTCTTCATCTGTCAAAGTCATGTACAAATGGAACTGCTCATTAGATTGTTGATTGGACTGCTCTTGACTCTCATTTTCCTTGTCACCCTGCTTCTGCTGCTCTGAAGATTCTGTTTCCATTTTCTCACTTTTCTGTTCTTTCTTTCCTTCTTCAGTTCTAGGCCTTTTTGCCTTTGACTTGGTAGCTATGGACTTCTTTCTTTTAATAGCTCCAATCTTTTAAGCTAAGGTCTCTTCTTGCTTCACTTCAGCCTTTTCTTTGATAGGAGTGCCTTCTTCACTGTTAGGGAAAGGTTGTTGTATGTTGAGATCATGTCTTTCTTTCAATTTTCTTTCAACCTCAACCCTTTGAATGAAATCCCCTTTCAGTTTGGCCATCTCCTTCTTGTATAGCTCTTCTATCCTTCCAAATGACATGCTGGTAAACATTCCTTCAGGAACTCCAATAGCTCCTTTCAGAAAGTTTATCATTTTCCTTCTTTCTTGATTGGACAGGAAGGTTTTAGATGGTTGTCTTTGTCTTGTCTTTAATAGCAGCCTTTGCCTTGATGCCTTCTTTGTAACTTTAGCAGCAGCAGTAGACTTCAGACTCTTTTGATATTCCTCATTAAGCTTTGTAGATAACTCCAAAGCAATCTCTCTGTCTTTTGCAGATTGAATCTCTTTTTCCTTTTCAAGGTCTGCTTGCATCTTTCTTGCCAATTCTTCATCTAGAGCTATTTGACTTTGTTTCTTTGAAGATTTTACAGATTCAACCACCTTCTCTTTGCCTTTATCTTTAATCTCAGCAATACTAACTTCTTTTCTTTTCTTTGTTAGACCACCTTCTTTGATTTCCACTCCCTTAGCCTTTTGAGTAGCCTTGGGAGTGTCATCTTTGGCCTTCACTAGTGTTTATGCAATCTGTATTTCCTCAATAGTCAGCCCTGTTTCTACTGCTACTTTTTCAGTTTCTACTGCAGTCTTCTCAGTTTCTGCTGCTAGACCTATTTCTGCTGCTTTGCTACATTCTGCTTCTGTACCCAACTCCCCCTCAAATTTAGATTCCATGCCAACAGGACTTTGTTTTTCAGATTCAGCTTGACTCTCCCCCTTTTTGGAAGCATCATGAGGAATGCTCCTTTTCTTCAATACAAACTGCTTTCTCTTCTTTTTCTGCACCAACCTCAGAACCATCTTCTTTAATTTGCTTATATGCACTTGCTGTGAAAGAATTACCAGTTTCATCTCCTCTATTTCTGCACCTTGTTTGAGTACATCCAGATTGACATTTGCAATAGTTTCCATCAATTCCTCATAGTTATATCTATCCTCACCTCCTTTAGGTGTGTTTACCACCCTGGAAGGATCCTTAGAAGTTTTAGTAGGAGTCTTCTGCCTAGCAGAAGCACCCTCTATCCCCTTGGTTTCTTGGCACCTAGGACCTTTGGATGATTGCTCACCAAAAGTTGCCGTGGGGAAGGTCTTAAAGATGTTCACACTGTCCTGCCCTGCACTTTGTGCAAAGTCAGTAGTGTGAGCCTCACTGCCCACATGCTCTTCCTTCTCCTTATTGAGCACCTTCTTAGGGTTGGGAGACACCCCTGTGGTTTCCCTTTGGATATTCTCTAATGGAGAATGCTCCATTAGAGGGCTTGAAGGCTTTGGGGGTGAAGGTACAAGAAGGGAAGGAACCTTCTGTACCTTTTTCCTTATATAAGTTTTGGTGATGGGGGATGTGGGCTTTACAATAGGAATCTGAGGAGGATTACTATAAATAAGTGGTGTGGGTAGGTCATCAGTTGGGCGGTCAGATGTGGATTGTGACCCTGATGCCTCACCATGGGAAGGAGACACACCCATCATTGTAGAGAACAATGGAGTGTCTATACCTGAGAAGTCCTTACTGGGCCTCTTCATATTTGAGAACACCTTCCCCTTTGGGGTTTTTGGTACATATACCTCATTGAAATGAGGTAAATCCGTCAATTCTTGATTTAGTACTTCTTTGACAAACCTTGGATACATATAAAAGCTTTTGGATTTGGTATCCAGGTTTGGCATTAAATCATTGAAAATCATTTGAGCAAAATTAAACTTTCTAGAGGTAGCTAAGCAGACCAAAGCATAGGCTATGGTACTGCTAAACTCACTTCATCCAGTTGTTTTTCGTGAAATGCAGTGTTGTAGGGTATGAACAAAGAATCTCCACTGAGGTGAAAATATGTTCTTGAAAAATTTATATACGTCAGTGGGACCTTCATACCCCATACGATTAAGATCTTGGAAGAGATCTTCCTTAGTAAGAGAGGTAATACCTGAGGCATCATCTAAGCGTAGATGGATGCGAATACACTCCTCTGAGATGGTTAGAGGTTTATCACAAACCCTTGTTTTGATGACCTGAGTGCCATCTTCAGTTTGAATAGAAGCATTGGCCCAGAACTGTCTTTGATGTTCCACATAGATTGTGGGATTGACAGTTAATGCGTGGGCGATGTGTGTAGATTTTATGAAATCCACAATCTGATGAAAACCTTCAGTCTGTTTGGGTTTCTGCAGCATAGCAACTTCATTGTGTTCATCAAAGAATTGTAGACCTGCCATCGTTCTGATTGATTCTAGGGTTCGAATCGCAACTAGTGGTTACACTGGTGAGCAAGAAATCGAGAGAGAGAGAAAAAGAGAAGCAATGGAAGTTCAAAGAGTCGTTTGTATTTTGGCGGTCACAAAGGGTATTTATAGGTGGAGGGTTTCAGTTAGAAGCAGTACTAAGTACCCTAGCAGTATTAACCAACTCGTAGTATTAACTCATATTAGCAGTAGTAACACATACTGGCAGTACTAACACGGACTAGCAGTATTAACACAGACTAACAGTAGTAACACTGATTAGCAGTATAAATAAGGCAAGCAGTAGTAACTTTGCAATGGCAGTATAAACCACCTAGTAGTATTAACCATACTTAACCATATTTGAAATGTTGTCATGAGTAATATAGCGAGCAGTATTAACTGAATTAGAAGTACCAAGTATCCCTTTGAAGCAATCTAAAACACTTAAACACACAAGGTTAGCAGCACCATGCATAATACAGTATGAGAAAGTAAACAGGAAGGAAACTATACAGGTACTTGAGTCAAAAGATAATAGGCTTATTCAGAGTTTATCATGCCCACACTTGTGACCAAAAATGTGAACCTACCCACATCAAAAGCTTTAGTGAATAGATCAGCAAATTGGTTACTTGTATGGACTTTCACAACCTAAATTAGCTTCTTTTCATTGCAGTCTCTGATAAAATGATACCTGATTTCTGTATGCTTTGTTTTGGAGTGCTTGACTGGATTATTAACAATGCTAATAGCACTGTTGTTGTCTATGAAGATTGGAGTGTGAAGAAAAGTCATACCATAGTTCAGCATTTGATTCTGAATCCAGAGTACTTGTGAACAGCAGCTTGCAGCAGCTATATACTTTGCTTCTGTTGTAGAGGTGGACACTGTGGTTTGTTTCTTGCACTGCCATGACACTAGTCTTGCACCCAAAAACTGACATCCCCCTGAAGTTGACTTTCTATCCAAATTTGCACCACCCAAGTCACTGTCTGAATAAGCAAGTAGGTCAAATGGTGAATCATGAGGATACCAAAGACCTAATCTAGGTTGGCCTTTGAGATATCTGAATATCCTCTTGACTGCTTGAAAGTGTGACTGCTTAGGCCTTACTTGAAATCTTGCACACACACAAACAGGAAACATGATATCTGGTCTTGAAGCAGTGAGATACATGAGGGAGCTAATCATGGATCTATAGAGATGAACATCCACATCCTCCCCCTCAAGATCTGCAGTGATCTGTTTGTGTGTCTCCATGGGTGTGCTTGCAGGCTTTGATTATGAGAATCCAAACTTAGTAAGAATGTCCTGCACATACTTGGATTGGCTTATGAATATCCCATCTTTCTTCTGCTTAACTTGCAGCCCAAGGAAGAAGGTAAGTTCACCCATAGAACTCATCTTGAATCTCTTGTGCATCAGTTCTTCAAAATCTCTGCACAATTGATCTTTTGTGGATCCAAAGATGATGTCATCTACATAGATCTGCACAAGTAGAATGTCCTTCTTCTTCTTTTTGATGAACAGAGTTTTGTCAATTATTCCTCTTTCAAAACCATTTTCCAAGAGGTAGGTAGACAGAGTGTCATACCATGCCTTTGGTGCTTAATGTAGCCCATAGAGTGCCTTCTTTAATTTGTATACTCTGTCAGGATAATTTGGATTCTCAAACCCTAGAGGCTGACAGACATACACTTCTTCTTCAATTCTCCCATACAGGAAAGCACTCTTTACATCCATTTGGTAGACCCTGAACTTCATGAAAGAAGCATAGGCTAAAAATAGCCTGATTGCCTCAATCCTGGCCACTGGTGCAAATACCTCTTCATAATCAATTCCTTCTTCTTGAGTATACCCTTGTGCCACTAATCTGGCCTTGTTCTTTATTACTATTCCTCTCTTATCTTTCTTGTTTCTGAAGATCCATCTTGTGCCAATTGCTCTGGGTCCTTTTGGAAGATCCACCAGATCCCATACATCTTGCAGTACAAACTGCAGTAACTCCTCTTGCATTGCTTCTATCCAGCTTGGATCTTACATTGCATCATATGCCTTTTTGGGTTCAACCTGTGATAGAAAACAAGATAATAAACCTGATTGTAGGTCTTTCAATCCCCCTATCTTGCTTTGTTGCCTTGTGATCATTGGAGAATTGATGTCACCAATCACTAAATGAGGAGGATGATTCTTCTGAGTTCTTGTAGCATTGACAGCCTCTTCATTAAGATTGACTTCAAGATTGGTGTCATTCTTTTCTGGAGTGCTTCCACCATACACTGAAGAATCATCATCTGTTTCATCCTCTTCCAAAAATGGCATCTCAGGACCTTTGATTCCTGAATCTGAGGGTTGATCTTCCTTTTCACCCTTGTCCTCTTCATTCTGAACTGGTTCAGTGTCCTTTGAATCTGAAGTATCTTTTTTATCTTGGTCACAGAATTCAACAGGATCAGCAGTAGGTGCTGGGAACAACACAAACTCTTGTCTTTGTACTTGTACCTGTTCTGTCCCTGTTCCTGCATTATACTCATTACTGAAACCGAAATAATTAGACAATGAATCAATGTCAAATAGCCAATCAGGACCTGACCCAAGTTGATTTGGTGTGTTCTCATTGCATTTGACATTGTCACTTTCCTCAATAATCCTAGAAGAGGTGTTAAAAACTCTGTAGGCCTTACTTTGATATGAATAACCAACAAGAAACCCATCCTCAACTTTGCTATCAAACTTGCCTAGGTGAGTTTTGGTATTAAGAATTGTGCAAGGACACCCAAATGGCTTGAAAAATCCAATAAAAGGTTTCTTCTTTTTAAAAAGCTCATAAGGTGTCTTGTCTTGGGATTTTACTACTAGAACTCTGTTTTGAACATAGCAGGCAGTATTAACTGCTTCTGCCCAAAAAGTAATTGGAAGTTTTGAGTCTGCCAACAGAGATCTAGCAGCTTCTATCAGATTCCTATTTCTCCTTTCAGCAACACCATTCTGTTGAAGAGTCCTGGGAGCACTGTATTGTCTCTCAATGCCCTTTTCCTCACAAAAGTTGTTTAGGTCATTGTTTTTAAATTCAGTTCCATTATCAGACCTAATGACTTTAACTCTTAGATTTGTTTGGTTTTCAACTCTAAGAACAAAGGATTTGATCAGTCCACTTGTCTCATCCTTTGTCCTCAGAAAATAGACCCAAGTGAATCTAGAGAAATCATCAACAATAACCAAGCAGTAGGATTTCTTACCAATACTCATCACATTTGTAGGGCCAAACAGATCCATATGCAGTAAATTAAGAGGTGAAGAGATTGTATTTCTCTCTTTGGACTTATGAGAAGTTTTGTGTTGTTTGCCTTTAAGACATGCAACACAATGATCATCACATGAAAATACCTTTTGTGGCAAACCTCTTACAAGTTTGTTTTTCACAAGTTTATTCATTGTTTTAAAGTTCATGTGACACATCCTTTTGTGCCATAGAGATGATTCATCTACTGAGGCTTTTGAAACTAAACAATTTAAAGATGAATCAGAAGGTACACTCTCCAAGTCTAAGCAATAAGCATTGTCCTTCCTAGGAGTTCTAAGTAGTATCATACTTTCATCAACTACCTTGAACCCTGGAGCAAGGATAATACATTCAGTATCATTGAATAATATGTTATGTTTCTTGTCACAGACCTGTGATACACTTAACAGGTTGTATCTCAATTGCTCAACATATTATACATCCCCAAAGGTCATCTTACCTTTTGACACATTACCTTTTCCACTTATCTTACCACCTGCTGGATTATCACCAAAAGCAACATGTCCTCCATCAATTCTTTTGAAGTTTTGAAGGCAGACCATGTTACCTGTCATGTGCCTGGAACAACCACTATCAACATGCCAAATGCTCCTTCCCTTGAGCTGTTGTTTGCCCTGCACATATAATAAAGCAGTTAGTTTTTAATAGGAACCTAAGACAAAGTGGTCTTGGGTTTCCCATTCTCATCAACATATTCATATTCAGACTTGATGAGATTATCAAACTGAGGAATCTTATTGCTTGAATACTTTGTCAGAATAATGGTCCTTTCACTGGAAGTAGTACTAACTTGATTGGCAGTACTAACTTTGTTAGCAGCACTAACATCATTAGCAGTACTAATTGGGTTAGCAGTACTAACTTTGTTAGCAGTACTAACTGGGTTAGCAGTAGTATTGCTTGCAGCAGCATTATTCTTGTCAGCAGTACTATTTGCAGTAGCAGTACTAACAGATTTCTTTACTTTTGGAACCCAAACCTGAACAAAGTTGTTTGCTTTCTTTTTCTTTAAGTTACTCCTTGGCTTATTTGGAGTATTTTTCTTTGAATTAGCAAACTTATTCTGAGCATGAGATTTTATAGGTTCCCTTCTCACATTCTCAGCCATATGATTTTTTATTTGCTTCCTATAACCAACAGGATTTTGTATATTTCTTTGAAAAGTGATCATTTGGTTAATAGGATTGAAATAACAGTGTTTGGCTAGATGATTTAACTTGCCACAGATAAAACAAGGCTTTGGTCTGTTAATTTTTCTCAGATCAATTCCTTGTTTTAAAACCCACTGATTATTTCTATTTCTTTGATTTCCCCTTCTTTTATCATGTTGTTGGGGCTGATTCTGTTTACAAGTACAGGGATTAACAACAGTGGTTTGCATGTAATGGACTCCCTGTGCCTTTCCCTTCCCTTTCTCAGAGGTCTCATCTTTTTCATTTTTAACAGTCTCTTCACCAGACTTTACTTTCTCACTCTTGACAAAAGGTTTACCCCCCCCCCCCCCCTTTCATTTGTCAATATGTGGTTTTCTAAGGGAATATTTTTGTGGTCTTCCTCATTCTTACTCTCAGAGTCCTCTTCTTCAGAATCTGCCTCAACCACTACTTTGTCTAAAGGATCTACTTCAGTGGCTCCTTCAGGTAATTCCTTCTTGTCCTGTCTTTTTAAGAGATCTGATGTGGGAGGGATATAGTTATTGTTGTATGGTGGAGGGGTGGAGTTATAGCGTATTCCTCTTCTCAGCTTGTCATGAACTTGAGTTTTTAGAAGTGAGTCCATTGCTTTAGAAGCATTGGAATATTTCTCAATATCTAGCTTGGCTTTCTCAAAATCACTCCTTATCTTCTCACATTCCTCTTCAGACTTTTTAAGCTTAACCTTTAACTGATTCTTCTCCCACTTCCAGTAGTTTGTATCATAAGAATGTTGAAGTTCATTAACCTGGTATGAATTAATTTGTTCTTCAAACCTCTCAACAATCAAAACATACTCTCTTCTATCTTTCTCTAACCTTTTAAGGTCATCACACATACTCTGATTGTGATCCCTGTACTTTTTAACAGTTTCAATACAGGTTTTAGAGCAAATATTAGATGTTACCTCTGTGGGAATATCAGTGCTTGTTGACTATGAAACTTTAGCCATTAAAGCTTGATTATGAACTGCTTCTTCTGCTTGATCACTCCAATCAAATCTCATTCCTTCTTAGGAAACAAGAGCTTGAGAAGAGTTCATGTTGTTGAAGCTAGTGGACTGTGATGATTGATGGTTGCTTGTTTGTTGTTGAGGCATTCCACTTCTGCATTCTCTTGCAAAGTGTCCCAGCTTGTGACACTTGTAACATCCAACCTTGGATTTATCAAATCCAACCCCATCTTGTCTTTTCTGAGCAAAGTTGTTCCTTCCAGTCCTTTTGATGAACCTTTTTACCCTCATAGTCAGCATAGCCATCTGCCACTTGATATCCATCTCTTCCAGATCATCAGCATTTATCTGTTCTAAGTCATCATTAATTAAAGTGGAATTAGCATGACTGGCTAGAAAATCTTCTAAAACAGAGTCATTGGATCCATCTTGCTTTGATCCATGAGCAGCACTAACTGATTCTGTATTAGCAGCAGAATCAGTAGAGGATGATAAAAGAGCAGCATTGTATGAGTATCCAGATAGCCTCTTCTTTGCTTCTACCTCTGCTTCAAACACCCTAAGATCATTATAGAGGTCATCCAGTTCCTTGTCCTCCAGTTGATCATTCTGTCTGAAGGAGACAGTGTACATAGTCCATTCATCACTAAGAGATCTTAAAAATTTTCTGTTGACATCATCTTGATCTATTTAGACACCAACAGTAGCCAATTCACCAATTAGCTTATTAAATCTATCAAAAGTTTGAGTCATGGACTCATTCTTTGTAGACATGAAGTTTTCATATTGCTACTTCAGGATGGCCTTCTGATTTCTCTTGGTACTTTTGGTACAAGAAAATCTTTTCTCCAGTGCATTCCATAGAATTTGTGCATCAGAACAGTTGCAGAATTGATGTTGATACTCATTAGGAATAGCCAAAAGCAGAGTGCTCAAGGCTTTCATCTCTGTCTGCCTCATCTTCCTCTCTCCATCAGTCTTTGGTGGAGGTCTCTTGCCATCTGCGTCCATCTTTCCTCCATCTGAGGGACCATTCTTAATGATGTCCCACATTGAGAAGTCTGTGAGAAGAATATATTGCTTGATTATGATCTTCCACATGTCAAACTCATTGGGTTTGAGCATGGGAACTTTTGATACCAAAACGCTGTCACTTGAACTATCCATGATTATGGATTTCTGAGTTTTCTAGCTCTGATACCACTTGTCAAGATCGAAAATTCTAAACAAGAATTTTAATACAAACTCAGAAACAATGTTAAAGAAGTCACAGAATAACACTTTAACAATTAATCAAAAATACAGAATAAGAACTCAAATCATAAGTTTATATTTCATAAAACTTAATGATTACAAACACAACCTCAATCGGTTGAACAGACTCAACAGACGTTCTATACTTCTCTATAGAAATGATCAATACTAGTCTTGAGGTTAATTCTCTAAAACAACTCGTACTATAATCTACAATTATCTAGACTATATATACAAAACTAATTACAAGATAATTACAAAGGAAATATTATTCTTCAAAATCCAGTCCATAATTATCTTCAGCATTATCTCCAACTCCTATTCTTTCGTTCCAAGCAATCATTCCATCTTTATCTTTATAAGCAACACTAATCATCCTCAGCAGTATTTAGCAGCATTAACTTCATCTGGCAGTATTAACTTCAAGCAGTACTAACTACTAGTAGTACTAACTCTCCAAGCAGTATTAACTATTCAAGTAGCAGCACTAACTCTTCAAGCAGTATTAATTCTACTAGCAGTAGTAATTTTCTTCACCTAGCAGTACTAACCAGACTTAGTTATTTCTGACCCAACAATATACTTTCAACAATATGTCAAATGAACTCTAATGAATGATCACAAATGTGCAGTCGTGATATATATGTCCATTCATGTTCATATACGTTCACTTTCTCGAATGAACACTAATGGAGTGGTTGTTAACATACATGTTCATATTCGTTCCCTTACAAATTCCTTTACTTTTTTCCCATCCCATTCATACTAATTTGTTAATTTAATTCAACCAATAAGAAGCCATTGTTAGTCTTGGTTTAATATATATGTACAATAAATATGAGGTCATTATTGATTTTTTTATTTTGTTAATTGTAACATTTATTTAATGAGGGAGTTACAATACTATGATCCCTAATTTTAGCTATATTAAAAATATGAAAAAGGGTTGTGAATTTCCTCAAAAAACCCTATCATATATGTTCAATATAATTAATTATTACAAGGCTAATAAATATGAGTTAATGTAAATTGGTTTTAATCTCATCCCTTCATCTTAATATCAATGGTTAAGATTCGGTTCACAAAGTTAGTATAAAAAATCGGGTTAACAAATGAACTCGACCATATATATATATATATATAGTATATATATATATATATAGTATATATATATATATAGTATATATATATATATATAGTGGAAGGATATTTTGCAACCCTTAAAAAGGTTGCAACCCTTGCAACCCACATCTTAACCGTTGGATTTATGAAAAACGGTTATTTTGTTTTTATTTTTTTGATTTTTTTAATTGAAAATATTAGACCCATATGTATTGTAACCGTCGATCATTAATCCAACGGTTAAGAAGTGAGTTGCATGGGTTGTAAGATTTTCATGGGTTACAAATTAAACTACCCCTATATATATATATATATATATATATATATATATAGAGAGAGAGAGAGAGAGGGGTGTTCAAATACAACCCTTTTACATGGTGCAACCCCATGCAACCTCTCTATCTACCACTCGTTTTATTTTCACTTTTTTGATTAAAAAATGTGAAAATAAAATGAGTGATGGATAGAGGGGTTGAATGGGTTGCACCATGTAAAAGGTTGCATAAATATATATATATATATATAAAAGTGAAATGTTCCAATTCTAGCGATTTAAGACTCCAACACCCTTAAAATTAAAATTATTGTTAACCGATTTGAAATATCAATTAATTTTAAAAAGGTTATATCAAATCATAATGGTTGGTTTTATAACATATTTAATAAAATATATTATAAACCAAATAAAAACATTTTGAAAATGCCCAAGTTCCAACTTGAATGCATAATATTCTAGCAATAATACAGGATGAGTTGGTACACATTCTATTACAGATAAATAAATTTGTCATAATTCATTTTTAATTTATTATGTTTCATTAATTAATATTAAAATTATTTTTGTAATTTAAATTTCAGATTATTTATTTTGTTTTCTAGCATAATATAAAAAATTATAAACGATTAACAATAATTGCATAAGATTTTATCATCATTTACTCTCTTGTCAAACAAAATTACTATTATTACAATAGTTAATGATACGTTTTTCTCTCTCTACAACACTTTTCTTTTACGAATTAATGAAATTACCATTTTCTCACAAAAAATGCAAGATGAAAAACTAATTAAATTTATGTAATAACTCGTCTCACATGGATAGAACATGATTTTAAGTTGAATTCGAAGTTATTTGATCAACCTATGACTTCGGGCTTTCGACTTTGGGGTGTTACAACTTATAAAGAAAGATTAACAAAAGAAACAACATATGAGAGTAAAATTTTAGTTATATGTTCGGTGATCCCTATGCCCTTCGTTATCTTTGACCCGACTTGAGAACATTCTAATATCATCAAACGAAAACAATAACCGGAATTGTTTGGATCAATCGGTATAGCAACAAAAGCATATATTTCATGACCTCCAAATAAAATAATCAATCAATACCCAGAAATAGATACTTTCACAAGATCAGTTCACCTTTTTTATAACGTCAAATCTAATTCTTATATTAAAATTTTCAAATCGAAATCAAGAATCCCAAAGTAGGTGCATAACATAGCATACATCTCAAGTGAATAGAGACATAACATAGAAATGGTGTCATCTTTTTGGTGAGTGGTTATAGTGGGTAGGTTTTGTAGGTACATTTTTACCTTTTGCAAGATTTTAACTTGGAATATGTACTTTATAAAATAAAAAGTTCACACCAACTTGACTTTAAAGTATAATCTTGTATTTGTTAGAAAGTAAGATTTGTAAGTTTTTTTATAAATCTTAAGTTGTGGGATACCAATAATTTTATTATGTTTTAAGTTGATTTGAAAGTTATTGTGTTAATTTACCTAGTATACAATATGTTAAATACATTTAGATTTTTATAAACATTATATAAATTTTTCAATGCATATGCTTTAGAATAATGTTTAGAATGCTATACTATTATTTTATCTTAAAAAATAAGGAGAAAAAAAATTATGAATAAAGAATAATGAAGAATGAAGTTTTTTTTCTTGTATGGTGGATCACTTTTCTTTTTCTTCCAAAATTGAATGACATTTTATATGATTTATATATAAATATATCTTGAAAGTTATAAGTTCATACATATGTATGGATAGAAACCTTTCTAATGATTTCCAATCGTGTCATATTTGTTAGGTTTTACAATTTGGATTGTTATATTTGAAAGTTTTCATTGGAATACAAGATTGAAACTATATGAAAAAGATATATCTTTTTTAGCTATTTAAATCGAATTCTTAATGTTTTGTCGACTTCATCTGTAGGACCTTTAAGATAACTGGATCAGGGCAAGAGGGCTTCTTGAGTCTTTCCTAAAACCCCTCAACTATTATTAAACATCTTAAATATCTTTTTACCTTTATCCAACTTTAATAATCATACAAAACTTTATCTAACATGTTATTTGTATTTTTCTTATCGTTGTATCAGCTCCTTTCAACTATGTTATATGAAGGATTTAAAACCCATCAATCACAACTGCTTTAGTTGGGACTACAGTTAAAGTAAAATAAAACATTTTTTCTATCAAGACTGTTAGAATAAAAAAAAATCAGATAATAGAAAATATGATTTGGATATTCCCCAATCATGGTAGCATGCATTTTTGCAAATAAACTATGTGGGTACCATCTTCACACTCACTCAAATAAAACCTAATGATGAAAGCAAGACACACTTTGATTCATTCTTTCAGTTTTTCAATGGTGGGTTCTACCTCTTGTCTCCCAAATTCCACTTGTTTTTTTTCCTCCATGGAACTTTCTCAATTTCCAACAAACCTCAAGGACTCAAAAGTAAATTATATTTACATTTTTAACCACCATTGTTGCAAATCCAAGATTAAAATAGTAGATTAGTCCAATTACTTTTAAATCGGGGGTGTAGGGGTGTTCATCGGTTGACATCCAATGGATGTGAGGGGAACCGAACCGATCCAATCATCCATTGGATGTTGGATTTTTCCAATCCAATGGATGATTGGATCTGTTCGGTTCCATCCATTAGATGTTCTTAATGGATATCCATTGGATCGGATTGGATCCATCTGACATCCAATGGATGATCATATCGGATCCATCCAACGTGTTAATTTAATGCAGTGTTCTAATTAATTACTTTTAGTTTGTGTTAAAACCAACATAAGTGAGACTAAGAATTCAAAAACCAACACAAAACAAATTTAGATTTAAGCAAATTGCAAAAAAAATAATTGGATGATAGTTGGATGAAAAACTGGATGGGTAATTGGATGTTGGTCGGTTCGGTTCAGTCGGTTTAGGTCGGTTCTGGACTGCCATCCAAGAACCGACCGATCCAAATTGGATGTTGAGATTTTCAATCCAATCCGATCCAATTACAATTGGATATCCAATTATGGTCGGCCGGTTCTAATTGGATCGGTTGGTTCCTATTGGATCGGTTGAATTTTTGTACACCCCTATCGGGGTGTTTGGGATTGCTTATTTAAAACAACTTATGTTTTTATATAAAAGTACTTATTAACTTATGTAGTGTCAAATCAGAGTTTTATAAAAGGTATTTGGATTTGCTTATGGTGGTACCAAACGTAATAAGTTAATTAGTTGTTATTTAAGGGTGGTTGAGATTGCTTATACATGTAAAATAACCAAAAAACTCATAAGTTGTTTCAAATAAGTTAATAAGTTAGAATGAAATAACTTATTAAAAACTCCTTATCAGCGGCGACAAAAAGGTATAAACAGTTTTTATATTCTCCCATTCAAACACTGAAAACTACTTATCAACGGTGACAAAATGGAATAAGTTAATAAACCCTTTAAATAAGCAATCCCAAACACCCCCTCAATTTAAAATTATGGTTGAAATTACCGATAACAGTCACTTGGGACTTATAAAAAGTTCACAAATACCATTTTTTTTAACAATGTGAGACAAGTTATCACAGTAGTTATGCACACAGTCGGAGAGGAATAAATCTGATTTTGAATGTGATTTGAAGGATGCGTTGATTCTTTTATAAAGAATTTATCCATCTTTGATAAAATATGAGAAGTACGCAAAATTTGAAAGTGGTCTTAAAGTAGTACCTGAAAAAAAAATGACACATGACTGAATGAAATCATGAGTTTTACCTAAGTTACATCAACAACAAAATAAAATAAAATAAAATAAAAACGCTAAGATTTCTTAAACCCAGGGAAACTTAAAATCGAAACCCTAAACATCAGTTGGCCTCCAAAGTAGGCGAAAATTCTAGATATGTGTGTATTGGAAAACGTTTTGATGATTAGTCTTGAGCATATAATGTGATTCAAAAGTTACGTTTGTTTGAAGTTGACAAATCTTCATAAGTGTTTCTTTTGATCACAATGTCTCATCGTCTACTTTCTTAATTCTTCAATATGCTTCACATGTATTGATGAAACAAAAATCATCGATGAGGTGTCATTCTTATCGACTTAGCTCATCAAAAATGCTATGATTACCCTAAAATTGACGTCAAATAGTGCATATACAACATGTAAATGAGGTTAATGCATGTAAAGTATTTTATATTTAAATAAAACTCGTCTACTTTTCATTTGAACTTAAAAATGCAAGAAATAAAACCATACCATTGTAGCTTAGTGCAATTTTTTTAGGGTCCCTTTGTATATAGAAACTTAATTTGCGAATAATTGTTGGTTGGACTTGTTGCTATATACCAACTTTTCTTATGGTAGCCATCTTGCATGCTTACACAAAAAGACAATATGTGGAATAAACTTTAAGAGGGCCCCATAATATCAACCTAATAAGAGGGCAACAATGTTTCATATTAGAACAAAGAACAATAAACCAGATGTAGTGGCATACGACTGTAAAGTCGTAGCTTGTAACAGTATTGAAGGCTCAAGTCACGGAATCAAACTTATAGTGGTATGATACCAATCATCATAGGCTTAATTTGAATCAAACCAAAAGAAATCCACATTCTATATGCTTTATACCATATTGGCATACAACATTGATGTCTTCAACGATGACCACTCTCTAGTCAATAGAGATGCTTCATTAATAGCGGTTTGTTCTTGATGTTTTATAGAAAAAAAAATTGTATTATTTACTAAGGTTTATGGGTTGAATGATGGGAAAATGTATGACATGGACAACACTTGTGCATTTTCTAACTGTTTGTAGTCCATGCAAGCAGTCTTTATCTTTGTATATGTGTATGTGTATCAGAACTATTAGGTTAGTTATCAAAATGTTATATGATAATCATTTGGGTTGTAGCACACTTGTAAAGGCTAATGACATAATGGAAATCATGGCTTACTTGTGATAACTCTAGGCCATTCATAGTTGCCCGAAGGATTAGTTAATACACGTAAGTTAACCCAAAAACTCACAGTTACAAAAAAAAAAAAAAAAAAAAAAACTTTTTTCAAAAGTCTTATGGTATTAAAAAGTATACTTTCTTTTTTCATATTGGAATAATTATATATTTTTATAACAAGAAAACAAGAACGATCTCTTTCTTGCATTAAATTTATTATTATTATTATTTTTAATTTTATCTTGTCTTTTTATTTTTCAGTTTTATTGTTATTTTGGGCGACTGTGTGCTCTTTGACTAAATCTCTTGGACGGCTAAAAGAATAAAAACGGAGAGGGGAAAAGGTTGAATTTGGTGGGGATAATATGGTAGCTAGTTTTAATTAATTAAACTACAAATTAATTTTAATTATAAGTATAATATTTGACTAGAAGCGTACTCGTGCAATGCAGCGAAATACATCACAATTTTAATGTTTTTTTTTGTTTTTTCTTCTCGATTTACAGTACGATTTTGGATGATTTTGAGAAAATTATAATATTTTTATAAATTTGAATAATTTAGACTTAATAATAAAATATTTTTAATATAAAAAAATTAAGTATTTTGTTAGAATTCAAATTATTTTATATATTTTAATGACATATAGAAAAAATAACCAATTACATATTTAATAATATAATTAAAACAAATTTATAGTAATATAATATATTAATTAATAGTGATACATGGAAATGTCTGCATAAAAAGAAGACCCTACACATACCAAATTGGTGAGTGTTAGAAGTCTGCAGTAGTAATATGTATATTGTGCTTTGATACTTGTAAATTAAGATATTTTTAAAATCTTGCATAAAATGATGGTACCTTGTGCCTAATAATTTGTATTTAAGAGTTTTTTTATCCGTACTTTATAATATAGTATAGATTAAAATAATTTTATATCATCGAAATTCGTAAATATCAATTGTTAAAGAGCATCTATAATAGATTTAAAAAAAATATAGGAATTAAAGATCAAAATCTTTTAAAAAAATTACATTGTAACATCAATATTTCTCAATTTTAGATAGTACAACATTTATTATAAAGTGAATTACATATTTGGTCCCTGGGGTTTGGTGGTTTTAACACTTTGGGTCCCTAAAATGAAATATCTATGGTTTACATCCTCGTGGTTTGATTTTTATAACGCCTTGAGTCCCTAAAACTAACTCCGTTAAAAATATATCTGTTAAAGTGGTCATGTGCAAGGCACATGATGGGTAGTTATGTCATTTTACATATTTTCTTTATTTTATATTAAAAAAATAAAAACTAAAAAAACAAATACCAATAACATCTTGCCATGTGTCTCTCTTTCCTCTCCTCCTCCCTTTTGTTTTCCGGCAACTAATCCGATCGACAACAATTCCATTTTCCGGCTACCCACCTCCATCTCCGACCAAACCTTACCCAAACAACAGTTTATTTGGAAACTGATTTGTGCTTTTCCCAAATCGTTGGTTTTCCCAAAAAAACATGTTTATTTGGAAACTGAATTTCTCAAAAGCAACAGTTGTTCCAAATAATATCAAACTGAATCAATTCAAAATTCGTTCTTAAAGTTATTGTTTGTTCTTGAAGAAACTGATTCAAAATAGTACAACTAGACTCCATTGCAGAAACTGATTCAAATCCTCAATCATAACATAACCGGCAAACTCAAACACAAACATAATAAATCAGTGTATATTAGTTTTTTTGTTAAAAACATTGTACAATACAGATTTGTTCATATCTTCAAGAAAAAAAAAACAGATCTGTTCATATCTTCAAAAAATCACAGATTTGATCGTCCCTATAAAAACCGTAGAAGTCATCCCTGTAGAAATCTTGTATGTGGAAAAGAAACCGATCTGAACAGATCTCGAAGAGCATATCTGAGGAGAAGAATTGATATCGAAGAGCAGATCTGAGGAGCATGTTGTGTTCGTTGGAATCGATATGGGGAGATGAAGCTTGTGTTCGCCGGAGGGAGGGAGTCACCGCGTGAGGTAGTCAGGGAAGTTGAATTAGATGGTGGAGTTGGTCGCCAGAGGGAGGAGGTACGTGAAAGAAGGAGTTGCCGGAGGGAGGGTCGTTGGAGTTGGTCGCCGGAGGGATGGTCCGCCGGAGATGGGATGGGGGAAGACGTGGGGTTAGGAAAGATGGGGTGGGAGAAGATAATGAAAGAGCAAATTACATTCTTGGTCCCTTAATATAATAGAAAATAAAAAAGTAATGGAAAGACTAAAATACCCCTCTATTTAACTTGTTTAACAGAAGTTTTTGGACGGAGTTAGTTTTAGGGACTCAAGGCGTTATAAAAATCAAACCACGAGGATGTAAGCCATAGATATTTCATTTTAGGGACTCAGAGTGTTAAAACCACCAAATCCCAGGGACCAAATATGTAATTCACTCTTTATTATATTATTAAAATATTTAGTACATTTAATTTCTCCAATATTCAATATTATTTTCTCTTTCTTGAACATTTAACTAGGGGTGTCCGCGGTTCGGTTCGGTTCGGCTCGGCTCGTTTAGTAAGAAAAATGTGAACCGAACCGCATAAGGCGGATACTTGGTTATCCGAACCGAAGCTGAACCGAAGGATGAACCGAACCGAACCGAAGTTAGTCGATCACCCACGGACCGCGGTTCGGTTTATGGTTACCCGAATTTATAGGAAAATAGTATTTTGCAATGTAAAAATAATATCAAAATAGAAAATTTAAACCAATTACATAACAAATACTTACAAATAATCCAAGAAAAATAAATTGAAATAAGTTTTATTGTTTAAAAATATCCACTATTTAGTTGATGACTATTTAAAAATTAAATAGTTAATATTAAATATAATATTATTAACTGTGATATATGTATCGGTTCGGATCAGTTACCCGCGAATACCTATAATTTAAAACCGAAACCGACCCGTGAAAACCCGGTTTTTCGTTTTCCGGTTTTTCTGGTTTTCAGTTTCTTCGGTTTCGGGTGAAACGGTTCGGTTCGGTTTCTCGGTTTTCCGGTTTTTTTGAACACCCTTACATTTAACTTTAATGAATCTTTTAGGTTGAAATAATAAAGAAAAACTATTTCTCTAATTTTAGTAATCATTTATAGAGATATCTCCAAATTCAGAAAATATATTTTCTTTCTCCTATTTTCTCTATTTAGCATAATCTGTTAGGGGTGCTCACGAGTTGAGTTGGCCGGGTTGAAGACAATTAAACAACCCAACCCAATGTTTGCGGTTTGAAAAATCTCAACCAAACCCAACCCAATCAAAAGTGTAACCCAACCCAAACCGTGTGGGTTGGGTTGGGTTAGTCGGGTTAAAATTTAATACATCATTTCACAATCTAACTAAGTGATTCCGTTTAAAAAAACTAAAATCAAAATTGATATATAAAAATAAGGTTAATAAAAGAAGAGAAGAGTAGAAGAAGAGTATCACTTGCCTCTTGATTCTATCGATTTTGAAGACTTGAAGTTTAGATTCGTACGATTTTAATCAGCGTGGTCTCGTGGACAAATCTAAACTACGGCTAAGATAGGAAGACTTTAAAATGGATAGGAAGAAAATACAATAAAAGTCTAAAACCATTATAAAAAAAATAAAAGCGTAAGTTTTGGTCGGTTTGGCGGGTTGGCCGGGTTACTTTGGGCCCAACCCGTTTCCAACTCAATAGATGCGGTTTGGGAAAAATTTGTATCGATTATGTATCGGTTTACCTCGGTTTGAGTTTTTTTGCGTTTTTTCGGGTTGGGTTGGCCGGGTTGGTCGGAAATTTGAGCACCCCTATAATCTGTTGAATCCCAAATTCAGCACAAAATCTCTAAAATTCTCATTTTCTTCATTTTAGATAATCTGTTGGAGAAAGGCTAATAGGTATAACAACAATTGTTTCGTCTTTGACGTATAGCTCAGTTGGCGAAAGGGTCGAATGACTTTGCCCAAATACGATACAGGTCACGGGTTCGATTCTAGGGACCCCTACTAGTCTCAGTCGTTGAGTGAGACAAAAAATTGTCATGTACATTGGCCTCCTTGGAGGCAGGTTTTGTGTGGGGCGGTTGGAGTTATCGATAATCAATTTTTTGCCAAAATAGCAATAACTTAATGTTAATTTATGTTGTTAATTAAAATGTTAGTATAAAATAATAAATTAAATTTTTCTTCGATTATATTTTTGCATACTCAAATCGTTACGAGTTAATATCAACATTATTTTCTTTATAATTACATTTTTCCCAAAATAAGAAACATAAAACTTCAATGATTAATTTGTTGTTTTTGTTTATAGAGATTCTAGACCAAATAAACTTGGAGTGATACATACATTATGTAATATCATTATCAAAGTTACTATTAAACTTAATCTTTTCAATTGTTAATTAACGCATGTTTTCTAACTTTAGTCTATTCTAAAAATAATTATTATTTTATTTGAAATATATAATATATATATATACACGATAAAATGAAACTCACACACATATTTCACCTTCGATGAGTTTAAAGGTCTTGACTTCTAGCAAAGTTGGGTTATTGGATACCTATTTACCCTTCGATTCATGCCATCACATATTGAGTTTGATTTGATATTGTTTTTAGTACGATCCAAGGAGTTCAGGTGGTGCTAGAGCTAGTTGAGGATCACTTTCAAGAGAAATATTGTCAAATGAGTGTTTACTATTGATACTTAAACTTTAATCGAGCATATATCTATTAAATGGATACAGTTTAAGAAGCTACAGTTATTGATCTGAAGGCTTAAGAGGAGAAGTTTTTGTAACTGGGTTGCAAGCCTAGGCAAAGTTGGTAAAACCCGATGGTAGAAAAGTTATTGAATGCAAGATGAGTGGAAAACGTATTCAGGGTATTATGGAGATGTAGGTTGTTCTGTCATAAAACTAATTGTACGTAACTGAACAATCAAAAAAGTAAATATAGGTAGGAGGAGAAGAAGACAAGAAGTTTGTCGCTCGAAAAGGAGGAGGGATGGTTGCAAACTGTTGAATACAAAGTTTTGAGGGTTTTCAGATGCTCGAAACTTTTCACAGAAGCAACATAAGCATTTTGGAAAATTTGCAAATCCCTGGCCCTATAATATAACAACGGCGGTGTCATGCGACAAACCGAAAAGCCTTTGATTTTAGGATACAATTTTGTTAGGATTCTTTTGATTGTTATATGCATACACCCCTGGAGCTTCATGAAAATAGAGAAAGAAACATGAGTGAGGTTTAGCTTGGTACGCTACCTTCCGAGGGTGGAACCACAAATACCTAACTTAAATTATGTTTTTATTTTGATAGTTTATGCATAATGTAACACCCTCATTTTTACCATG
Organism: Arctium minus; assembly: GCA_954870635.1. Classification (NCBI taxonomy): domain Eukaryota; kingdom Viridiplantae; phylum Streptophyta; class Magnoliopsida; order Asterales; family Asteraceae; genus Arctium; species Arctium minus. Next base: position 48,657,889 of record OX941096.1, read on the forward strand.
AGCAATAACATATCATTCTCTATGAAACATACATCATACTACTAATCATAGCAGTTGAATACAACCCAACACTACAACCAAAATCTTATCATGCAATAACATAAGCAATAAGTCTTTGACAGTTGTTTTTTCCATACTAGATTAAGTCACATAAACCAAATTATGTAACCATAAAGTAAGCACAAGATTACAATATAAAACCCATTAAAATCCTATCTAAGCTTTTTTCTTGCCCTTAATTATACATGAAAACTCCTACTTTTGAGATACATACTAATAGTTAGCTAAATAGCTCAGTAAGTTCATGATTTACGTACACATAACAAAGTAGAACTTTGTCTAAACTTTGTTCATGCCCTTATCCATACTTAACCTCCGGATCCTGATATGCATACTAACAATCAGCTAAATAGCTAAGTTAACTCATTCTCTACGTGCACAAATACATTATGTATCATGCATAAACATTTCAACACCACATTAAATAGCATGTATTTTGTTTTCGTAAACATTTGACGCCAATGAGATCTCCTAACATATCATCATTGCGGTAGGGAATGTCATAAAGCATTTCCCTAGGTTAATTAGAGGCTCACAAGGGCGCAATCAATACATGGCCAGCTGGTCATTTACCCATTATTTCAAGACTATGTTGCTTCTTATATGTAACATTTCGTGTCGTAATCCTATACACATACAAATGCACAATAGTGTGCAAAACATGAAACCAACTCCATAATTTAACATGTTAAACATGTTTAAAAATCATTAAGCAACTAGTATGCAAGCTCCTCATAAATATACACATGCATGTAAAACATGACCATCAACATGTATGTAACATATCATCATCATGCATAACATACAAAACATCACACAATCAATAAAATCCCAACATGGCCAAAAAATCATATACATATGTATGCATTTCATAAAAGTCTCGTGAAGATGCACCAAAAAGCATAGTGCACTAGCAATATCTCTCACTTAAGGTCCGCTTACTCTACATTTACCCGATAAGCACTTACCGGTAATAGTTAACATTTCCACTTAACTTATCGGGCAAGATTTTAGTCCATTAAAACGGCACCATATGCAACATTTTTATTCGGTAAGCGCTTACCGGGTAAGAGTCGTCACTCTCACTTACCGGGTAAGACTCTCGGATCTTGTTCTTATCATCGCTCTTACCGGGTAAGATTTTCAATCCTTGTCATGTTCATCTATAAGGTAAAGTGAGCCGGTAAGCACTTATCGGGTAAATGTTTTGTAAACTGACCCCTTAATGACCTACATAGAGGTGTTAGTGGTCCGGTTTGGGCGGTTTAACCCCCCAAGCCACAAATCAAACTACAAGGCGTTTTAGGGAATTTTCTAAACCGAGTGGTTTGGAAGCAAGTGACTAAACCGGTCAAACCAGACCACAAAGCGGTCTAGTCTGACCGGGTTTAGGCGGTTTAAACCTATTATAGGATTTAAACTAAAAAAATAACATATATCTCTAAAATGAAATTTCTACCAATATAGCATTACCAAAATAATATATTGAATTGTAAAAGAAACATCTATCTTCAAAGTTTAAAAAAAACATTGAGCAAGTGGAAAAAAATTTAAACAATTGTTGGAATTTTGGATAACCCTTGAGCAAGTCGAGGAAGATTTGGAATTTTGGATTTTGATTTTTGATGAATTCCATAATTTTGTCGATTTAGGTAACGATGACAATGGAGAAGTGAAAAACAAAAAAACTTAATGTCTTTGTTAGACTTTTTTTCTAAAGGGCATAAAAGTTGAGCCTACAACATGAAAACAAAATGTAATTAATACAAGTGTATTTTGGCGGTCAGTTCGATCCAAACCGTTCAAAAATATACCGGACCGGACCGAGCGATTTGACTATTTTACCAAAAAGTCGATAAATATCAAACGCAACCCAACCCTATGTTGTTAATAATGCCACTATCGCGGTACATAGTGATAATGGGTCCAATAGTGGTCTAGAATAGTTATCATGCAATTTGCGAAACTATTGATTGCTAAATTGCCCCCATTTTGAACACTAAACAGCGGTTGCATAACTGCTATTATATGTAGATGCGCTGTTTAGTGTTATGCAACTACTTTGTAGGCTTTCATTTTGGAGTTTGGACCAGGCATGAGTTTTATTTTAGTCCAACAATATTAAGAGCCAATGATTTCCCGATTTGTTTGTGTGAAAAGTTGATCAAGTCGTTTATATTTTGACTGAATACATATATATATATAGGGGTTGTTTCATTTGCAACCCTTAAAAAGGTTGCAAACCTTGCATCCCACATCTTAACCGTCGGATTCATGATCGGCGGTTACAATAGATATGAGGCCCAATATTTTTAATTAAAAAAAACAGAAAAATAAAAATAAAATAACCGTTGATCATGAATCAAACGGTTAAGATGTGGGTTGCAAAATATCCTTCCACTATATATATATATATATATATATATATATATATATATATATATAAAATGTGCGGTGTGGTTTGAACACGCGGTTTGATAAATCAAAACCACAAACCACACCACATAGTGCAGTTTGGTAAAAATACAAACTGCAAACCGCACCGCAGAAGTTCTAAACCGCACTTTGCGGTGTGGGCGGTTTGTGCAGTTTAGATGAACCGCGTTGTTCGCTTCGGTGTCGGGTAAGACCAGCTGTCTGGATCTGGGTCTGGTAGGCAATAGTTGGGTTGGGCTGAAGCCTTATTGGGCCGTAGATTGTTGTTGGTTAGCTAAGAGCCTTCTGGGCTATTGATAGGAGGACTCTAGTGGCATTTCTTGGGAACTTATTTATTACGAATATTAATTAATTAGGTAATATAATTTATGTTTAATATATATAAAATTAAATTTCTGCTTTAATTAATATATTAATTTTATCTAAAATCGATTTATTATTTAATCCTAGAGTGGTATTTTAATAAATCGTTTAAACAATTCAATAATGGATTTAAATTGTCGTAATTAGATAGAAAATATTGGAGCACTTTAATTTAGAGTTGATGATTTGTATAATTATAAAATGTCCGCTCAACATTTAGGAGGCGATGTTAAGCTTAAGTGCTTGGGATTTAACTAGGGTTTGACCATAACGATCGACCTTTTACTCGTTTGACCCACGGCGATCACAATGACGAGTTTAAATGAATAATTTGGCAGATGTAATGAGACTTGGTTTCGATGTTGACTTTCGGTCGGGAGTCTATGCTGCTACAACGGGCAAAACATGAAATCGCGTGTTGTTTGAAATAGCGGTTATATCATAAATAAAGCGGTGATATAATGGTTCATATAACTATTAGAATTATATATATAGTGGAAGGATATTTTGCAACCCTGAAAAAGGTTGCAACCCTTGCAACCCACATGATTCGATGTTTTCTTGTTTTCTTAAATAGTTAACGTTTTCGTTTGAACCTTCCTCTAGGTAGGTATGTAAGTTTCTCTATATGTATGCTTGTATATATGTGTAGGCATATATGTATTATAGTGTTTGTACGTCTATGTTTGTAAGTATATATGTGTGTAGGTGTATGTACTATATGAATGGTAGGTTTCTATGTTTATATATATGTTTGAATGGATATATGGTTGCCTATCACGAATATCTAGGTACATATATGCACTAGTTATCACGTATCATTTTATGTTGTATATACAATGGATGTATATAATTTGCATCTACGTTCATAGATGTGTATTCTATTAATGGGGATAAGTTGTATGGATATATATATATATATATATATATAGGGAGAGGTTCATTTGAGAAATGGTAAATATATGAGAAATAGAGAAGTAATCTTAGCCATTCATCTGGTCAATATTTGCGGCTTTGACCGCGAAGGACCGGATAATTCCTTGTGTGGTCTATAGAAGGTAGAGGGGTAATTTCGTAAAATATACGGGATGAGTTCATATATTAATCTGTATGAATCACAAAGATTCATATATGAATCTGTTAATTAGTTCAACTGATTCATATATGAATCTTTGTGATTCATACAGATTCATATATGAATCTTTGTGATTCATACAGATTCATATATGAATCACAAAGGTTCATATATGAATCTGTTAGTTAGTTCAACTGATTCATATATAAATCACAAAAGTTCATATATGAATCAGTTAAAAGAGTTCAGTTGTGAATTGCACTGGTTCATATATGAACATATAGTTCATATGTGAATTATACATGTTCATATATGAACACAGCTCGTGTGTTTTGTAAAATTTACGAAATTGTCCTTCTATTTTTTGGGTAGCCGCAACTTTTGACCAGTCAAAGCCGCAACTTTTGACCGGTCAAAGCCGCAATATTTGACTAGTCAAATCCGATCTTGACCATATGAATGGCTAGGATTATTTCTCTATTTCTCATATATTTATCATTTCTCAAATGAACCAAACACTATATATATATATATATATATATATATTTTTTTTATATATTACACACACATATATGTGTATATATATAGAATAATTGCAATATTTATGTAATGTGTATTTATGAATCGGACGTGTTGAATATTTTTATTTTTTGGACTACGATCAAGTTATCGTTGACTTCAAAATAAAGTTTTAATCTTATAATTATTGAATTGTAGGTGTAAAGTACGTAGGTACAAACCACATAAACCAGTGCGGTGTGAGGTATATGCGGTGCGGTTTGGGAAAATGCTCAAACTGCATATGCGGTGCGGTTTTGCCCTAAACCGCACCGTGAACACCCCTACCACGCGGATCCCATGGGACCCAACCTGATGCGCTCTATCTGACCCAAACCCGCCCTCCTGTGACCCGATGCAAAGCATATCGCTAACAAGTAGAAATATTGGTCAAATTGAGTCGATTTTCAGCCATTTTTCGTGGTTCTTTTTGCACTACAACCTCATGATAATTTATCCCCACTACAACCTGACCACAATTTGTCAAGACAAAGTGTCGTGATTCAGCATTTAAGGAAACATTGGGATTTCTAATTTCAACAATTCGTGTTCGGTTTTGGGTTAAATACACCATAATGATTTTTCCGGCCAAATCAGTGGCCGTCAATCCACCATTACTACTCACTCTTAACATTGAGCAACTAATGCATCACATTAAAGAACATTTTAATTTATTAACTCAGAAACAAATCGATGACATGTCAATAATACAAGTTGGGAGTTTGTTATTCTTTCGGAGAGTTGTTAATCTCACAGTTTCCTTTCTCAGGCTAAGGCTGTAATCTCCATATTTTGATATATACAAAATAATGAAATCTCCTATAAAATAACATTTGTCATTCTATATTGCATTTCATAATTTTGCAGGGATCTAATACAATTATGGATGACACATGCCCTCACAACTTTACTCCACAAAAGCTTGTTAGGTATTGTTAAGTATTTAACTGTTGATGGATAAGTAGGTCTTTTATCTTCAGAATCAAGGGTGGGTCCTAAATGATAGTGATAAGAACGGATTACTAAGCTTTTGTTTGTGATCTATTGTTACTAACATAAACTTCACATATTCGAGTTTAATGCACAACCGTAAAAAGGTGGAATATCACGCTTATAAACCGGCATCAACTATTTGACAGTGGAAGTGGTGTGGCAAGTACAACTCCCAGTTTCCACCTCTGCATGGGAAGCTTATAAAGTGTTGTAAAACGGAAAGGAGATAATGCTAACTTAATCCCAAATTAGAGAGTTTAACCAAAGTCAAACAAGGGATAAGTTAGTGATCCTAATGAATCTCTAGCTTGAACACTCAAGGGTGTTCTTAGTGTACAAGACAAAATTCTCAAAACATACAAATATGATGATTCTAAATATGCATCCAACACAAAGTAAAGAGATAGAGTTAGAAGACAACACCAAGATTTACGTGGAAACCCAAATCGGGAGAAAACCACGGGTGGAGGAGACCACCGAGAGAAATCCACTAGTGAAAGATGAAGATTACAATGCTCTTGAAGGAGAAGAATCACAACTATAGTGAGTGTGTGTATTTGGAGATAGAAATGATAAAATGGGATGATCTCTAAACATATTCTCGGGTGGGTTTTTATGCTTGAAGCTCAACCCAATTTTGGAAAACACTCAAGTGAAATAATTTGAGTGTGATCTTGTATAACCCAATTTTGGGGAAGATTAAAAAATGAAAAGTTGAGTCTTGCAAGCAACTTGATCAGATTTTGTGGCCCAAGAAAAGAGATTTCAAAGGGGACACAATCCCTTAAAATAGGGAAAAAGAAAACCTGATGAAAAAACAACTTTTGAGAAAAAGTGAACAGTGCTCGCGCCCGCGCACAAATAAGGGAGTGGCCACAAGCGACCCTTCTGTCTCCAAAATGAACCGTGCTCGCGCCCGCGCACAAATAAGGGAGTGGCCGCGAGCGACCCTTCTGCCTCCAAAATGAACAGTGCTCGCGCCCGCGAGCAAATAAAGGAGTGGCCGCGAGCAGACCAATTTTTTTTTTTTTTTTGATTTTGAGGCACCCTTTAACAATCTCCACCTTGACTCAAAATTTCACTTCCGAAAAACATAACCCAATCAAAATCATCCAAGAACAAAGCTCCACAAAGCATAAACCATCATCACTAGCAAACGTATTGACTTCTCCGAAAAATGATTATCAGAAAACTAATCTCCTCCACCATAGCCCCTTACGGGCTACTTCAAACCACGAACACCGACCAAGCTCGAAAATAAATCGAACTTAGCCGTAGGAAGAACCTTCATCATCATATCCGCCGGATTGTCATGAGTGCTAATTTTATTCACCTTGAAATCGCCTTTAGCAATGACTTCACGCACAAAATGATAACGCACATCAATGTGCTTTGTGCGCTCATGGAACATTTGGTCTTTCGCTAAGAAAATAGCACTTTGATTATCGCAATAGACCGAGTCCACAACCAAATCATTGCTAAGCTCACCAAATAAGCCTTTGAGCCACATCGCTTCTTTAAACGCTTCTGTTATAGCCATATACTCCGCTTCGGTAGTAGATAAAGTAACCGTAGGTTGCAAAACGGCCTTCCAACTAAGCGCACATGAGCCAATAGTAAACACATAGCCCGTAAGAGAACGACGTCCATCCAAGTCTTTCCCATAGTCCGAGTCAACGTACCCAACGACACCATCTCTAGATGTTCCATAATGCAAAGAAGTATCTCTAGTACCGGATAGGTATCTAAAGATCCATTGCACCGCCTTCCAATGCTCCTTTCCCGGGTTGGCCATAAAACGACTTACCATGCTTACGGCATAGGCCAAATCGGGGCGTGTACATATCATTGCATACATCAATGATCCCACAGCACTTGAATAAGGAACACGTGACATATACGCCTTCTCGGAACTTGAAACGGGACATAATCTTGAAGATAGCTTGAAGTGCGGAGCTAATGGAGTAGAGACCGCTTTTGAACCAATCATGTTGAATCTCTTCAACACTTTCTCAATGTAGCCTCTTTGACTTAGAATCAAAGTGCCCGCCTTTCGATCTCTAATGATCTCCGTTCCTAGAATCTTTCGTGCATGCCCCAAATCCTTCATTTCAAACTCTTCATTCAATTGATCTTCTTTAACAACTTGAATTTCTTCTTTGCTCTTGGCTGCAATAAGCATATCATCCACATACAATAAAAGGTACACAATCGATTGATCTTCACCTCTCCTTATGTAGACACAACTGTCATACAAACAACGAGAAAAACCATGTGAGATCATAAAAGAATCAAATTTCTTATACCGTTGCCTCGGTGATTGCTTTAGGCCATATAGTGACTTCTTCAAGTGGCACACCATGTCTTCCTTTCCAACGGTGACAAACCCTTCGGGTTGGTCCATAAAGATGTCTTCTTCCAACTCTCCATGTAAAAACGTTGTTTTGACGTCTAATTGCTCAAGCTCCAAATCTTTCAAAGCAACAATGCCTAACAAGGCACGAATAGAAGTATGCTTGACAACGGGAGAGAAAATGTCCGTGAAATCTATACCCGGGATTTGACTAAATCCCTTGGCCACAAGTCTTGCCTTGAAACGAGAGTCTTCAACATCCGGTATCCCATCCTTCCTCTTATATACCCATTTACAACGAACGGGTTTCTTTCCAACGGGAAGAGGAACAAGCTCCCAAGTACCATTCTTTTGTAGAGACTCCATCTCGTCATTCATAGCCACAATCCATTTCTCCGAATCTGGAGAAACAATAGCTTCATCATAAGTAGAAGGTTCCTCAACCGAATCGATCTCCGAGGCGACATTAAAAGCATACGCCATAAAATCCGCTTCCGCATACCTTCTAGGAGGTACAATAGCTCTCCGACTTCGGTCTCTAGCAATGCATTATGGTGGTTCCAATGATGGTGCATTGGATTGGGAATCACCTTCATTGTCACCATAAGAAATTGAGATTGACGGTTGATCGGGAGCATGTGGATGAGATGGAGTAGATGCACCATTAGTGCGAATTGGAATCTCCACCTCCACTCGAGATCGCCTAGTTTGTTTTTCTTTCGAAATACCCTTCTCTTGAGAAATAGGATCGGATGGCTTTCCGAGCATTGATTCTTCATCAAATGTTACATCTCTACTAATCATGGTCTTCCGGGTCTCCGGACACCATAAACGAAAACCTTTGACTCCGGCTTGAAACCCAAGAAACATGCACTTCACGGCACGTGGGTCAAGCTTTCCGTTATCAACTTTGGCATAAGCGGGACAACCAAATATCTTCAATAGAGAATAATCTGCGGGTTTGTCGGACCACACCTCAATAGGTGTCTTCTTGTCAATGGCAAAAGATGGAGAGCGATTAATGATGTAGCAAGCATATGAAGCGGCTTCGGCCCAAAAAGTCTGTCATTCCGGAATTAGACAACATGCAACGAACCTTCTCCATAATTGTACGATTCATGCGTTCGGCCACACCGTTTTGTTGAGGAGTATGAACCACCGTATGGTGTCTAGTAATGCCATGAGCTCGACAATAGGCATTAAACTCCTCCGAGCAAAACTCCAACCCATTATCGTTACGGAGGTACTTGACTTGCTTGCCGGTTTGCTTTTCAATCATAACTTTCCAATCACGGAAAGAAGCAAACACATCGCTCTTATTCTTCAAGAAAAACGCCCAAACTTTGCGCGAGCAATCGTCAATAATAGTCAACATGTACAAAGCACCACCGTGCGATTGTACCTTTGCCGGTCCCCAAAGATCCGAATGCACATAGTCGAGAATACCCTTGGTTGAATGAGTGGCACTTCGAAATGAAACTTTCTTTTGCTTCCCGAAAACACAATGTTCACAAAAGGGAAGTTTATCGATACTTTGACCGCATAACAAGTTTCTTTTGCTCAACTCCGCCATACCATTTTCGCTCATATGGCCCAACCTCATGTGCCACAACCTCGACTTGTCGGAAAGGGATGATGATGATGATGCTACCTCGGAATCGCCAAGAATGGTAGTGCCCTCCAAAACATAAAGATCGCCATCCTTTCGTTTGCCTCTCATGAACACAAGAGAACCTCTTGTAACTTTGAGAACTCCACCTTCACCGGAAAAACGATAGCCCTTTTGATCAAGAGAGCTAAGAGATATCAAGTTCCTCTTCAAATTAGGAACATGCTTGACATTTTCCAAAGTACGAATGACGCCATCAAACATTTTGATCCGAATGTTGCCTTGTCCCACAACCTTGCATAAGGCTCCATTACCAACTCGAACCGACCCCGTACAAGGCTCGTATGAGGAAAACCAATCACGGTTAGGGCACATATGATAAGTGCAACCGGAATCAAGAATCCAATCGGATGAAGACATGTTGTCCTCATCCAAGATCACCATGAGGTCACCCGCAAGCTCTTCGACCACTTCGGCTTCACCGGAATCATTTGGCTTTCCTTTGACATTAGTTTTGTTCTTGTTTTGAAGCTTGAAACAATCATCGATCACATGACCCTTCTTCTTGCAATAGTTGCAAAACTTGCCTTTATCTTTGGCTTTTGATTTTGACCGGTGACGCGTCGGGCCCTTGAAACTTCTATCAAAAGATCTCCCACGAACACTAAGACCTTCGGCCTTAGAATCTCCAACCACCATTATCTCCTTCATCTTTTCCTTGGAACTCAAAGAATTGAGAACATCATCTAATGCAAGAAAATCACGGCTATAGAGAATAGTCTCCCTGAAATTGGCATAAGAGTTAGGCAAAGAGCATAATAAGAACAAGCCTAAATCCTCCTCATCATACTTAACATCCATGTTCTCTAAGTCACAAATAATTTCCTTAAACTTAGAGACATGCTCGGTTACGGAACCGCCTTCATTAAGCTTGTGAGTGAACAAACGTTGCTTCAAGTGCAACTTGTTAGGAAGGCTCTTTGTCAACAACAATTGCTCCAGCTTAGCCCAAAGAGCCGCAGTTGTTTTTTCTTTCAAAACATCTTGCAAAATATCATTAGATAGATGTAAACGAATTTGAGAAGATGCCTTTAAATCTTTCAACTGTTTTTCGGGTAGAGTCCAAGTAGAAGGCATTTGCTCAAAACCATTCAAGGTTTGATGCAAATCCATTTGAATGAGAATATCTTTCATCTTCACTTGCCACAAAGAAAATCTAGTGTTTCTATCTAACAAAGGAATATCATATCTCATATATGCCATAATCACCACAAATAATGAGAACCCAAACAAAGTCTTCTACACCAAAATAACCAAAGATGCTCTGATACCAATTGTTGTAAAACGGAAAGGAGATAATGCTAACTTAATCCCAAATTAGAGAGTTTAACCAAAGTCAAACAAGGGATAAGTTAGTGATCCCAATGAATCTCTAGCTTGAACACTCAAGGGTGTTCTTAGTGTACAAGACAAAATTCTCAAAACATACAAATATGATGATTCTAAATATGCATCCAACACAAAGTAAAGAGATAGAGTTAGAAGACAACACCAAGATTTACGTGGAAACCCAAATCGGGAGAAAACCACGGGTGGAGGAGACCACCGAGAGAAATCCACTAGTGAAAGATGAAGATTACAATGCTCTTGAAGGAGAAGAATCACAACTATAGTGAGTGTGTGTATTTGGAGATAGAAATGATAAAATGGGATGATCTCTAAACATATTCTCGGGTGGGTTTTTATGCTTGAAGCTCAACCCAATTTTGGAAAACACTCAAGTGAAATAATTTGAGTGTGATCTTGTATAACCCAATTTTGGGGAAGATTAAAAAATGAAAAGTTGAGTCTTGCAAGCAACTTGATCAGATTTTGTGGCCCAAGAAAAGAGATTTCAAAGGGGACACAATCCCTTAAAATAGGGAAAAAGAAAACCTGATGAAAAAACAACTTTTGAGAAAAAGTGAACAGTGCTCGCACCCGCGCACAAATAAGGGAGTGGCCGCGAGCGACCCTTCTGCCTCCAAAATGAACAGTGCTCGCGCCCGCGAGCAAATAAAGGAGTGGCTGCGAGCAGACCAATTTTTTTTTTTTTTTTTTTGACTTTGAGGCACCCTTTAACATAAAGGATAGAGAACAGGAGAGGAGTGGGGTTGTAAATACACCGAACATTTGATAAGAAGTTCGTTTATGTTTGTTTATTTAATAAATGAATGAACATGAACAATATTTTTTATTCGTTATCTTGTTCGTCCAACTACATTCGTGAACGATCATTTATGTTCGTTTATATTATAATAATAAAACTATTAATTAATTTAAATATATATTATAGATTTTTAATTGACTTTCCCCTTGTACCATATATTCTTGAGATTTCAAAATACTTTACGTTTATTACAAACAATTCACAAACCCCGGCCCACAGCACAGTTGCAGCCATGAAGATCGATGGTGATTGTTTTTTGAGTAAACTACTATTTTCGTCCCTATGGTTTGTTGTTTATAACTATTTTCGTTCCTGATCTTTAAAATTTGTTTTTTGGTCATTGTGGTTTGCAACTCCTTTCGCTTTTAGTCCCTGAGAATATTAGTTTTAGATAGAGGTGTTCATCTAAACCGCACAAACCGCCCGCACCGCACCGCAAAGCGCGGTTTAGAACGTCCGCGATGCGGTTTGCGGTTTGCATTTTTACCAAACCGCACTACACGGTGCAGTTTGCGGTTTTGAGTTATCAAACCGCGGTTCAAACCACACCGCACATTATATATATATATATATATATGTATTTTTAATTTTATATATTAACACACATATATGTATATATAGAATAATTGCAATATTTATATAATATGTATTTTAGAATCGGACGTATTGAATATTTTTACTTTTAGGGACAACTATCACGTTATCGTTGATTTTTATTTTTACTTTTAGGGACTACGATCACGTTATCCTTGATTTTAAAATGAAGTTTTAATCTTATAATTATTGAATTGTAGGTGTAAAATGCGTAAGGTACAAACCGCATAAACCGCACCGCATTTTGCGGTGCGGTTTGAGATATATGCGGTGCGGTTTGGAAAAATGCTCAAACCACACCGCGAACACCCCTAGTTTTAGGGACGAAAATGGAAAGGAATTGCAAACCACAATGATCAAAAAAACAACTTTTAAAAGTCAGGAACGAAAATGGTTATAAACAACAAACCACAAGGACGAAAATCGTAGTTTACTCTTGTTTTTTTATTCTACTATGGATAAGATAATTGGTAATCTTGTGTTATATGTAATGACGACGGATGGTAATTAATTTTTCTTATATTTTCTAGAGGAACAATGACGAGTATCGAGTAATGGTATTTTTTTTAATTCATTTGTATTTGATAGTTTATGTTCATTTAGGGGGTGTTTGATTACATCTTAATCTTGTTCAGCAAAAAAAAAAGTTGTATCTTGAGCCTCCTTAACCATTCAGCGCCCTAATTTCATTCTCAAACAATTACCAAACCACCATATTTTATCTTTCAGTATATCAAAAGAGTCTCTTAATCATTCTGTATCAAACCATTCAGCAACTCCCAAACAGTCCCTTAGTATCTTAAGGAACGAATGTGAACTAAATCGAACAAGCTTATTTTCTTAATGAACGAACATGAACAAAAAAATCGTTCATTTATGTGTCCGTGTTCATGTTTGTTCGGTTAAGTTAATCAAGGAAAAACACGAACAAGTCTCTGTTTCTGTTTGTGTTTGTGTACAGCCCTAGAGAGAGGGCTCTGGTGGTTGAAACCCCCAAACCATTTGTCAAACCAGCAGCCATCCCTTCCTGGTGGTTTCAATACACTGCTTCTAAATGGGTTGTACCAACAAGCAGCAATGCAAACCACCATGGCTAACTCAGCCATTATAACCACAGGAAGTGCCAGTAGTGTTGCATTCGGATCCGCTAGCATTGCCAGCACCACCTTCCGCCAATGGCGGAGCTGACCCTTTCTCACCCTCACTTCCAGCGGCACCTCCGCCATATGGCAGAGATGGAGAAGAAGCAGAGGTTATGAGTGGAAGAGCAGATGATGTGGCAGCAAAATCAAAGAGATGGATTGCAACATCGATATAGCATGAGAGGTTACACATTCGTAAGTGAAAAGTTGGGCACAAAGTTTTTTTCCTAGATTTGAAAACTGATTAAAATGACAAAATCTTACGAATTCATACGATGATAACAAAAAAGGGTAATTGAAATACTATGTTTTAAGTCAAACATTTACTTACCTTGTTGCTGCAACTATCTTGGCATACCAATCGTCATGGAATCATGAAGTTCGCATTTCTGCCAGATGCCTGATGATGCAAGGACAAACTGTTACAAAAAATACCATCCACATAAACACGAAACTAGAATGCAATAGGGCCAAGCCCATCACTAACAGTGCGTTTGGTACACAAGACAAGACATAACAAAAACTTCTTCCACGCTTGGCACGACATTAGACTGGGATAGGACACGACTTAGTGAAACAAAAATGCAATTTTTTTATCCCACTAAAATAGGTGGAACAAAAATTAGGGAAATGCGACAACATTTGGTAAATTACTAAAATACCCATGTGATATTAAAATCTTAAAACCTTCCATGATTCTTTAACCAGCCTACCTCATTCTCGTATGTCCATGTACCAAACGCACCCTAAGGTTTGAACAAGCATACCATGTATGGGTGCCGAAGTATTTGCACAGCATAGATGTTTCTTGCATGGTCCTGAGAAAGTTGTAGCCGCACATGTGGAACGTTTTTCCAACTCTCCCCAAGAGCAGGCTTAAGAGTACCTCCTTCTCCTCCCACCATATGATTTGTAACCTTAAACACACGTCATAGTATTATTGCAACACAAGAACAACAAAAGTCCCAAATAGACAAGCGATTTGCAGTGAATCGAAGTAGTTGTGTGGGAAAATTTCCCCACGAGATAATTTTTGTTCTAGAGGATTATACATGCCGAAATAGATTCATGACAAAAACCTAGAATAAAATTTGCAAACAGGTATAAGATGCCAGAAAGAGAAATTAAACCTACAAACAAGATCACAATGAGGTCAAATAGCACCATTAGATGCTAGAAAGAGAGAACAGAAGCATGCACATGTGAATCCTACCAATATGAGAAGCAACATGATACTCCCTCCGTCCCAAAATAGGTGTCCACATTTCTATCTTAGTTTGTTCCACAATAAGTATCAGCTTTTAAAACTTAGTGTCTAATGTTGACTTCCTTATCGTTAAGGGTAAGATTGTCATTTAGTTAATTAAAACGTATAATGATTACATATTCCTAAAACTGTGTGCCTTTTTTATTGTGGACATCTATTTTGGAACGGAAAGTGTACAAGAACAACATTAAGGTCGCTCACCACCACAGCGATGTTGTGTCTATCTGCCAACTCCTTCAGCAAGTATCCAACGGAAACCATCAAAGCATGTCCTGCATTTGACCCAGTTAAGTAGCCATCGTTTATTTCTATGTGTTTATCAGTTGCACAATCCGTTTCAGGTACTACAGAAAAACTAAACATCATCAGCTCAAAACAGAAAGAGTTCTCACTTCAAATAAACCACAAGTTTCTATTTCATTTTTTTCCAAGAGGAAAGCTATTTGGCAAGTTGAAAGAATGTAGGGGTTTCACAACTAGACAAGGAGAGTAGATATTCAAAATATTGACACTTCCCCTAAATTGCATATCTGCAGGTCGGGAATGGGTGATATAACATAGAGAGATTTCCCGTTCTTCAATTAGAACAAAGTGGCAGCCAACCATGAGAGGTAGCTCAACCAGTAAGACCTTGGGTTTAGTCCCTAGGGGGGTCACCGGTTCAAGTCCCCTCAGAGCCACCGGAGGTTTGCCTGGTTGTTAACTTTATGACGATTAGTCGAGGTGCGTGCAAGCTGGCCTGGTGAGTGGTCACCCACGGTTACCCAAAAAGAAAAAAACAAAGTGGCAGCCAGTTCTGCATAGGTCTTAATGCAATTGCAGAAACGTTATCACCATATATCTTTGGGATCCCAAATCTCAAAACAAAGCACATGGCCAAGTTAGTTCATCACTGCAACCCAGTTGCTAAATTCAGCTTCAGCTGATAAGCAAGACATAATGGTTGTGGTCATCAAACAGGATTAGATCCAGGCATCAAAGGGTAACCGGTAACTGACGTGTATATTGTTACACCCGATATCAAATTGAACAGAGAGCGAAAAATCAGAGCATGAAGGCAGTAATAACATGATGGAAGGGCATTTCTGGAATGCCGTGGAAAGTCAATAAAGTCAAGGGGTTAGGTGTTAGGTGAGGGTTAGCTGTAGTCTAAATACAGGAGGGTGCTCAAGAGGAGGACTTTTGCTTAATCATCTGTAAGGAGAATTCTAGAGAGAGACCCAGCCTCTCGAAAGCTGGCAGTCGTTAATTCAGTTACTTCGTTGTAACTGCTTCGATTGAATAAATAAAACTTTTAGTTAAGATCAAATATCCTAAGACAAGACCCAATCATCATCAACATATGTTTCGAAAACCAAATCATTGTTGGTAGGGAAAATTAAACAAACACTTGGTCAGTCGCAACCTTTCTATTTGCTTGCTGTTATAATATTGACATATACAACCTTTCAACTTGTGATTATTAATGAGAACACAACTAGCCATAACATAGACTTAAATCACTATCTTCCTTATCTCAAATAGAAATGATCATGAAAGAAGTTATCAAATGCTCAAGCATTGATGAATGATGACATTTCACCCTGTTTTTAAATCTGTTAGAAAAAGATATCCAACAGAATACTTGCATATTTCCAACCCCTTTACCAATTTCACTAAGGAGCGTTTGGTTCACATAATGGAATTTGATGGAATTCGAATTCATCGAAAGAATTTGACTTTGAAGGAATTGGAATGGAATTTGGCCACGCGTTTGGGTGGTAGGAATTCAATTCCTTCACTTAAGCCAAGAAATGGTGAATTCCTTAAGATGTGGAATTCAATGGAATTGGAAGAATTCCATCGCTTTCATTCCGTGAACCAAACATGAGCTTGGAATTTGGTCAATGGAATTGGCCATTCCAATTCCTTCAAATTCCTTCCAATTCCATGAACCAAACAGCCCCTAAGATTTAGGAAACTCAAGGATCTTCATATATCAGACTGATGTTACGATTACATAAGGAAGACATACATACCTTGTGCATTGCTGCCACCTAGAATTGGAGCAATAAGTGATGATATTGAATCAACAATTATCAACCGTACTTGGTATCCTGTCTGAATTACGTAAAACTTTTAATCGTGAAAGAGCATCAAGATCTCTATATTCAACATCAAATGAAAAATGCAACAAATAGTAAAGATAACAATTAACAAAGGTGAAAGAGGAAATTGCGCTTTATTTATTCAAACCTGAGACTTCAATTTTAACTTTAGCTGATGAAGAACATTCAGCAAGGCATAAATGTCAAAAACAGCATGGCATTCTATGTTTCTCATTGCTTGTTGAAGGATTCCATTGATCTACAAGTTAATACACGTGAGAATACATGATTATAGAGGACTTAAGGCTCTGGGATATAGTTCAACCCAAAAAAAAAAGTTTCTATAAGTAAATTATTTTTGAAAACTTCCATAAACAAATACTCGTTTACCTCGATATATTGTTTATAGGATGTCTACAAATTGAAGTTGATGTAAACCCACATGGATTATCGGGTATAAGAAAGGTGTGATTTGAGTTTTCAGCAAAACATCCACAACAAGGTCAAGAAAAAGAGTCAGAATTACCTTGTTCTCAGCTGAACCAGATATATGAGCAACTATTTGCTGAATGCGTGTAGGCGAAAATGAGTTTCCTGAGTCAATAAAGACAACACTACCCAACTTCATAGCCACATTTGATGCAGCTTGAAAGCAAACCTGAGCAATTCAAGAAAATCAGAATAACAACGTAACAGTTCTCATGATAAACAGACTGACAAAAATTTATGGCAGAGGCATTTCTTAATGAGTTACGGGTTAATCTGGATATTGTTTGTGATGCCATGGATTAGATTCGTAACTTGTGTTTTTCCAGATGATGACGGCCCCACTAACTCCGTTACATGTCCCTCATGCAATCCACCTTGGAGTAACATATCAAAGCTGGTTCACTGTTTGCAGTCAATAACTAGTCTCGATAGGCAAAAGCATTCATAATAAGATATACCTTTCACATCCCGTTGATAAACAACATTTATTTTGTTTTCTGTCTTCCAATAACATCAGACCATTCATCCATGGTTGATGGCATGTTTCTATTATAGACAGGAGTTGGTTGATACCCTGTTGTGCAACAGAGGCCATGTAACATTGAATATAAAATAGAAAAAATTCATGCATTAAAATAAACGGTGGCTAAAAAATTAACCTGTTTTAATCTATATGAATTAGAGAGTTGCTCCGTCGAAGCCACTAACGTGTACACGTCATGGACTAAGAAATCTTCGACTGTGCAAAGGAAAAACATTCACTAGGTTCACGATGCTGACAACTCTGCTATATATTGTGTATGCATATTGAACAGATAAGAAGCATTTTTTCAAGAATGAGATATTGCTACATGAAAGAGTTGCAGATATCCAAGGAACAAGTTGAAAGAGTTGATATATGTGTTAAGTAAATATGTCAAACTTCCAACAGTATTTGTGTTTCTGCATCTGACGAAGGGGTTGTTTACCAAATTTTCTATTAAGTACTGTATGAATAAATTTGTCTGTTTGGATAAAAATGTGTTGTTGTTTAGCAATTGCTGAATGGTTTGGTACAGGATGATTAAGTGATCAGAATGATTAAGAGGTTCTCATGATATACAGCAAAATGAAATATGGTTGTTTGGTAATTGTTCAGAATGAAATTAGGACGCTGAATGGTTAAGCGAGGCCCGAGATACAAAATCATTAAGAGGATTTCAGAATCGTTAAGAGGCAGACTTTTTTTTCTACCAAACAAGATTCACCTCTTAGCGATTTGAAGGTTGTCTCTTAATGGAACTATTAAGAGGTAAACAAACAACCCTGCTAGATCAACGGTCTGAATGATAGAAATGATAAATCTAACCCTCAGCATGAATAGGTTGACATTTTTTTCATTAAGCTGCAAGTTAACAACCCAAAATTTTTTTTTTGAACGGCAAAAGGAATTTCATTACACAACAAAAAACCAAACCAAATCCAATCCAAACCAGAACCCAACACACCTTGAACAAGAACGACCAACAAAAAACATATGGAAGCATATTACTAAGCTAAACAAAACCGAGATCGCAGCCCCTAGCGTCTGTTTGCGAGGTACAAAACCACCACAGGAACTGCAACCCTACGATACCGACCAGCGTAGCAGCTCCGTTGCTGCTGTTTCTACTGCCATATTTCAACCCCAATCAGCCCCGACCGCCAACTTCCGCAACTGAGTCTTGTACACTAGCAAATCACGAGCAGCGGTACAAACAGTTCCAGTTTCCTACTGCCGCTGTCGCTTCTTGATCACGAGCAGAATCCAAGTCGGTGTTCCTGTTGTTGCTGCTGTCACCGCGCCTCCTGCAGCCACCAACCATACCGAGCATTCCGAAACGACCGAACACTTGTTCGTACAGATCCCAATGGCAAGCCTCCCAGGAAACAAAACAGATATCTCCATCATTCCACAAACAGAACATCCAACACCACCATTGCCATAAAGACTACACGCATCCAATCCGCTCACTGTTGTTTCTGTCTGCACTGTCGATCATCGATCGCGATCTACCCGTGTCGGTCTTCTATTGTCGCTATGTCTTGGTCTACACAGGTCTGTCCCGAAGCCTCCTTCTCGACCTTCCACAGTCGGTTCTTACAACGATCCTGGATTTGCCAGCCAGTTGGTCCAATCCGAGATTATATTCTGGTCTCTACGCTTGATCCACTCGAAGACTTTCGCTTGCGCCATGTAGAATCGATCCGATATCTTCCCTTTCTCCTTCTCAAACATCAACTTGTTACAATGAGACCAAATCAAATAAATTAGGCACCAAATTGTCGCTGTCCATCTTTCCACTACTCTCGCATTGCTACTCACTTGCCCGATCATCCCCAACAAATCACTTACCGATCTTACTGCCGCTAAACTAATATTCCACCATCTACCCGTTAGATGCCATAGAGTTCTCACGTCCTCACAGTTGATGAGAGCGTGATCGATCGTCTCTTTCGTAGTTCCACACCTCGGGCAAAGACTGCTATCCATCTCAATGCCCATATTATCTAGTACCTCTTTTGTTGGGATTCTCCCTAGTCTTACTCTCCATAGAAACACACATAATTTTTTCGGAATGGACTTAACCCACATGGTTTCCACACTATTGTTCTCCCCTCCGTCTCTCTTCTCTTCAATTAAGCTCCTAACTTTTTTAACCGTGAACCCATTTATTGGATCCAAGGACCACACCACTTTATCTTTACTACCTTTTCTAGGACGATTGGCTTCAATCAGATGTAGTAATTTCGCTATCTCACCTAGCTCCCTCCCTCTTGGATCTCGCCTCCATCCCCACTTCCACACCCACTCATCTCCCTCCCACATCCCTCTATCCCTCACCGACACATCTTGATTTGTCTCTAACCGAAATAACCTTGGGCATTCCAACTTTAGTGGCCGGTTAGAAGCCCAAGACTCTTTCCAAAATCTCGTCTCCTCCCCCTCCCCTACCTCCTTTACCAATGAACCCACGAAATTTACCCCTACCTTTTCTAACTCAATCCCCACTCGTACTATCTCCCTCCAAACCCCGCTACCCTTCAAACTTCTATCGGGATCCTCGACCAAGCCCCCCTCCCAACCGTAAAGACTTCGAATTAATTTTACCCATAAAGCCTCTCTTTCTACCTTAAATCTCCACCACCATTTGCTTAAAAGCGCCCAATTCATGTCCTTAAGACCCCCTATATTTAAACCCCCCTTTTTGAAGCCCCCCAAAACCGACCCCCATTTTACCCAACTTATAGCTTTTTTATTTACGGTATCCTCACCCCCTCCCCCCCCCCCCCCCCAAAAGAATTGTCTTCTCACACTCTCAAGAGTATTTATCACACCCAACGGGGCCCGAAACAAGGAGAAGTAATACAACGCAGTGTTACCAAGAACTGACCTTACCAACGACAACCGTCCTCCATAAGAGATCGTCTTCGCTTTCCATAACGATAACTTACTTTTCATCTTCTCTATTATCGGTTTCCAATGATCTATTCGACGCATGGATGCACCAATCGGCAACCCAAGATAATTAAACGGTAGTGTACCGCAGCCACATCCCAGCCTATTTGCCCACGACTGAACTTCTTCATCTGAAACACCAACACCATATATTTTACTTTTAGTCACGTTTATTTTTAGTCCTGACACTAGGTAGAAGCATTTCAAAATTTTCATCAAATTCTTGACGTTTGCAATCTTCCATTCGCCAAAAAAGATAGCATCGTCTGCAAATTGTAAATGTGAGATTCGGGTCTTATCCTGCCCCACATATAACCCGTCAAACATTCCTTTATCCATAGCTTCTTCCATCATAAAATGGAGGCTTTCAGCAACCAATAGAAACAGGAAAGGTGCGAGAGGATCACCTTGACGCAAACCTTTCTCCATATGCAGTTCTCTAGTCGGTGAGCCGTTAATGAGCACGGCTATAGTCGATGATCTGAGACAACTCTTTATCCATCCTCTCCATTTTCCTGGAAAGCCCATTGCTTCCATAACATCCAGAAGAAAAGTCCATTCTACCGTATCATACGCTTTTTCAAAGTCAACCTTGAAAATCAATCCGCTCCTCTTCCTTTTCCTAAGGTAAGCCACCGTCTCATTTGCTACTAAAATCCCGTCAAGGATAAATCTTCCTTTCACGAACGCACTTTGTTCTTTACTTATGAGCTTGCCCATCACTAACTTCAATCTTTCCGCTAAGATCTTTGCTACGATTTTATAAAAGATGCCAATTAAGCAAATTGGTCTAAAAATCATTTAACTCAATCGGGTTTGGTTGTTTTGGTATCAGAGTTACGAACGAAGAATTGCACCCGTCGCTCAACTCCCCCTTGTCCATGACCCATTCAATTGCCGCTAGCAAATCCACTTTAATCAAGCTCCAATACTCCTTTACAAAACCGATTGTGAACCCGTCCGGTCCCGGTGCTTTATTATTTCCGCATTCTTTGATTGCATTCCACACCTCCTCTTCCGTAGTTCGCCTTTCCAATTGTCGTGCTTCATCCTCTCCCAATTTATTAATACCGTCCATTCTTAGTGATGGTCCATCCTTCCATGATCTTGAGAATTTTCTTTTGAAAAATTCAAAGACAAAGTTTTTAATTTTTTCCGGGTCTTCTGTCCACCTGGAGTCAATATTTAGTCCACGGATGGTGTTCCTTCTTTCTCTACTCTTTATTGCTGCATGGAAAAATTTGGAATTCTCGTCACCGTCTTTAATCCACCTAACCTTTGCCTTTTGCTTCAGCATCTCCGTTCTCTTTTCTTCCAATTCCAACCATCTTTTACGTGCCGACCTCCACCTTTGCCTCTCATCCTCCCCCATACTCCCCCATACTGGTCTCGTCTATTTCCTCTTCCCATTTCCTTACCTCCGCTTTTTTTATCTCCAGCTCCCTTTCCAAATTTCCCCATTTAATTCTACTCCAGTCCTTTATAGCATTTTTCACATTCTTTATGCGATCCCGGAATATACAGTCCGGCCTTTTCGATCGTACTTCTTTCGCCCACGCCTCCCTCACTACCTCACCAAGACTTTCCTCTTTGAGCCAAACATCGAAAAACTTGAAAGGTTTGGGGCCAAAGTCAGCCCATTTGTTGCTAATCATGATCGGAAAGTGGTCCGACCATTTTCTCTCAAGTCCTTTCACGCCCAAATTATGCCACCCCCACGTAGTTTCGTGTGTTACGAGAAATCTATCGAGTTTGCTCCATTTCTGTCCGTCATCACTCACTCTTGTATAATTCATCCCCCCCATTGGGATTTCAATAAGTTTAGTCTTCCTTATAAACTCGTTGAAGTCTTTCGTTCCTTTGCGATTGATTGTCGAATTTAGCCTTTCTTTGACATTGCGAACCTCATTAAAATCTCCGCCTAGTACCCATCGAACATCCTCCTTTTCACACAGTATCGCCAATTTGGACCACAAAATTGCTCTATCCTTTTGTTCCCTCGGACCATAAACGTTTACGCTTCCTACCCGGCCATCCATATTTGTCCATTTTCCCACTACTGCGATGAAATTTTCCTCTTGTATTACAAACTCACATTTGAACGAATTCTTATTCCAAACAGTCAGAAGACCCCCCAATTTCCGGTTGCAGGCTCTTGAACATAATCTCCATCTCCCACCCCCCACATATCTGTCACAACCAATGTCTGTGCGAATAAGCCTTTTTAAGTCATTAAGCCTAATAAGTCAAAAGTAAACACCCCCTAAGTGCAATAAACCAATCTGACTTGCAATACCTAGTTCAAAAACAGTCTCGAGTTAAATAAAAACACAGTACCCATTACAACTTAGAAGCCTTCACTTTTGAAACCTAATTGCAAACTCATTCTAGAAATGATGACATAGCAGAATACGAACTAAAGAATGATATAGTAGCAATCGTATTCAGAGAACATAGAGCATAGAAACGTAAATTTTATAGGGAATGAATTTAGGGCTAGAAATTATGTGAATGCAAAGAATGAATGATTGAAAGTAGTTTATTAACCGGAAAAAATGCCGTGAGATGCACAGAATTGAAGAAAATTGGCGTCGATTATCGCATACCCTTCCTTCAGAGATTTCAATGCCCCCATTTTCTCTGTCGTTTCCAACCACAGAGGCTACTGCTAAAATAGTTTCAATTTGTTATTTGTATATCTATTTAAGAATTATTAATTAGGTGGTGTTTAGATTATTGTATTTTCCGGAATCAAAATTCTCTTATTTCGAGTAATTTTTTATTCAATTTTTAGAGATCTAAAAAACTGATAAGTTATTCAAAATAAGTTAGAATAAAATAACTTATCAAAAACTCCTTATCATCTATGTCAAACCAAACATTAAAAATTGTTTTTTATCGTTATCACACCGGAATAAATTAATAACTACTTTAAATAAGCAATCCTAAACATCCCTTAATAAAATTAAGAGTGAATTAAGCTTTTGGTCTTTGTGTTTGTGGTATGATTTAGAGTAAACTACGATTTTTGTCCATGTGGTTTGATGTTTATAACGATTTTCGTCCTTGGTCTTTCAAAACTGCTTTTTTAGTCCCTATGGTTTCTATTTACTTCCATTTTCATTCCTCCATCCAATTTTATTTAAAATTAAATGTTAATTCTTTTAAAAATAGAATAAGCAAATTACATATTTGGTCCTTATGGTGTATAAAGTTTTACATTTTTATCCTAGTTTACATTTTTTTTACTTTTTCTTTATTTATTGTATTTCATCAAAACATTTATATTGATCACAAGAGTCTAAAGTATGTCTTTGATCAAAAGAAGTTGAATATGAGACAACGGCGGTGGCTCGAGTTACTTAAGAATTACGATTGCGAGTTGCTTTACCATCCTGGTAAGACGAACGTGGTAGCCGATGCGTTAAGTCGGAAGGACTATAGCGGTTGTATTCGGGCTACCCATTCGAGAATCGAGCTAGTGTCTAGTCTTATTGAAAAGATCAAGACGTCGCAAGTTGAAGCTTTGTTAGAAGAGAATCTTAAAGAGGAAGTCATGACGAAGCAGCGTTTACTCCTAACGGAAGACAGCCGTGGGGTAAAACTGTTCAGCGGTCGTGTATGGGTACCCAAAGTTGGGGGTAACCGTGATCTTTTGCTTGAAGATGCTCACAAGTCCAAGTATTCCATTCATCCGGGAAGTACGAAGATGTACAGGGACTTGAAGTTGCATTATTGGTGGCCGGTAATGAAACTTGATGTGGCGCGTTGTGTGGAGCGTTGTGTTACATGCTCGCAAGTCAAGGCCGAACATCAACGACCGTATGGGAGTCTGCAGTCTTTAGAGATTCCCGAGTGGAAGTGGGAGCATATCACCATGGACTTCGTGACGAAGTTACCAAAAACTCTTCGAGGTCACGATACCATCTGGGTGATAGTTGATAGGTTGACAAAGAGCGCTCACTTCTTGGCCATGCGCGAGACATTACCGATGGATAAGCTAGCAAAATTGTACATCGATGAAGCAGTTTCGAGGCACGGCATCCCATTGTCGATCGTGTCGGATCGCGACAGTCGGTTTACTTCGAACTTTTGGGAGGGGTTTCAGAAAGAGCTTGGTACACGAGTTAAGTTGAGTACGACTTACCATCCACAAACCAACGGGAAAAGCGAGAGAACGATCCAGACGTTGGAAGACATGTTGAGGTCTTGTGTCATCGATTTCGGGGGTAGCTGGGACTCTCACTTACCTTTGGTGGAGTTCGCTTACAACAATAGCTACCACTCGAGTATTGGAATGGCACCTTTTGAGGCGTTGTACGGGCGAAAGTATCGAACTCCCGTGTGTTGGCTTGAAGCGGGAGAAAAGCAGTTCGCTGGACCTGAAATCGTGCAAGAGACGGCCGATAAGGTCAAATATATTCGTGAAAGATTGAAAGCGGCGCAGGATCGGTAGAAGAGTTATGCCGATAAGAAGAAGCGGCCGATGGAATTCCAAGTGGGCGATCGTGTGTTGCTTAAGGTATCGCCGTGGAAGGGTATTATTCGGTTCGGAAAGCGTGGGAAGCTGAGTCCCCGTTTCCTCGGACCTTTCAAAGTGCTCAAACGGGTAGGTTTGCAAGCTTACCAATTGGAACTACCGCCAGAGTTGAGCAGAATCCACAACACGTTTCATATTTGTTACCTTCGAAAATGTTTGGCGGAAGAGGAAAGTGTTATTCCTCTCTCCGAATTGACAGTTGACGAGGGTAACCGTTGTGTGGAAGAACCCGACGCTATCTTGGAGAGAAAATCTAAGAAGTTACGTCACAAAGAAGTCACGTTGGTCAAGGTGCAGTGGAAGCATCACCGGGGAGCAAATGTGACGTGGGAATCCGAAGAGGATATGAAGCGAAGATATCCTCATATTTTTGTATAAGTGTGGATTTCGGGGACGAAATCATTCCCAAGTTGGGGAGGATTGTAACACCCTGGATTTTCAATACTTATATCGTTGTAAATCTCGTGTTTAACTCATATCGTTATCATCGTATTCAGTATAACGTTCGAGTTTATGGTTTCGGTGAAATTGTGAAGTTCCAGTAAGTTCCGCGACTTGCTCGCGACTTAGAGTCGCGGCATAGGTCGTGATGTTCACTGATGTATTGTGGGTTTTGGTATGTCGCGAGTTGCATGGGAAACAGTAGTCGCGGCATAACCCGCAACGTTCACTGTTTGGGTTTTGATTTGAGGACACGGGCGAGTTACACCGCGACTTGAAGTCGCGGCATAACCCGCGACAATGCCTGGACCGACTTAAGGGTTTCAAAACACAAATATCTCATTTGAGTTATCAGAAATAACTCTCTCAATCTCTCTCTCTCTCTCTCTCTCTCTAAGTTTGGTGATTATTATCTAGTTTCGATCCGAGGTTCCGGTGTAGAAAGATTCATCTTGTCAAAAGGGTCGATATCTGGTTCTTCGGGTTTTCGTATAAACCTATTGGGTGAGTTCCTACAACTTTTCTAAAACTTTATACATGTCAAAAGGTTACATTTTTAAGCTCCTATATATCTCCATGGTTTCAGATTTAAGTTTTCTACATATTTGATATAACTTGAGTTTTGGGAGATTTTAGGGTTCCCGATCATTTTGTTTACTAAATGATGGGTCTTATCTTATTGAAGTAAAATGATGTTTTACCTGCACATTATGTGGATATGTGAAAGAATGTTTATGAACTCATTTTAATGATTTTCATTCTTACCAGAAGTTGAACTGGAAATGACATTTTGTTTATAAAATGTGTTTATACCATATGATTATCTATGGTTGGTCACATAAGTTGTTGTGACGAGTTTGTACCATTACTAGTGGATCCCTAGGTTTTGAGTCGACTTATATTTCATTATTTGAGGTTACCAAGTAATGTAAATGAAGAACTACATGTGCATTAAATTGTGAGGTTCTGACCGTTAACAAATTATAGAACTACATGTGCATTAAATTGTGAGGTTCTGACCGTTAACAAAATATAGAACTATATGTGCATTAAATTGTGAGGTTCTATATAGTAACCAAAACGAAGAACTACATGTGCATTAAATTGTGAGGTTCTGGAAAGAAGGTTTATGACCTTGTTTTAATGAATTTTATTCTTATCAACCGTTATCTTGGAAATGCTTATTTGAAAAGGTTTCCGTTTGGATGAACATATTTATATCTCTTGAAATTGATAAACTGTATGTTCTCACTAGGCTTTAAGCCTAACATTTTTTCTCAAATGATATGTATAACAGGTTTCCCTTAGCGGTGGGTTGCCAAGGGTTTTGAGAGACGGGCTTGGTCTCGAGGCATTTTGAGATGACTAAGTATTGATAGTTGGGCATCTGTTAAGTCCCATTCTTTTGATGAATTTTGAATCGTCAACTGATGTAATCTAGATAGTTATATTTAGATTAGTTTGTTGATGAACCCTATATCAGTACAAGTTTTTTTGTAAATTCTTAAAGACTGATACCCCTTTTTGGGAGGTTTATATCAATACAAACGTCATGTTGCCTATTTTGAGAAGTTTTAAATTACTCTGAATTTTAGGATGTTTCATAAATTCACTTTACTCCCATTATTCTATATTTTCATTAAACTTTATTTTTATTAATTAATCAAATTTGTTTAATATTTAAAATAAACATACACACACAGACAAACAGACACACACACACACATATATATATACATATATATATATATATACATCAATGCTCTAAATAACATGAAATTTAAGCCTTGTGTTTGATGTTACGTTAATTCTGTGGCATGTCATGGCTTATTGCATGATTTTTGTAACATGGTGTGTGTATGTGTGTGTGTATGTTTTATTTAAATACTAAAGAAACTTGATTAATTAATAGAAAATAAAGATTAAATGAAAATTTAGAATAGTGGGAATAAATTGCATTTAACAAAAAACAATCGGTTGTTATAAAATAATACTATTTTTTTCAAATTTTATTAAAATTTTTTTGATGGTAATTTAAAATAAATAAAAAACTTTACTAAATCAACAGATATAAAATATTAATTTGAAGTGATTTAAACCTAGTAGTTTGAAAAAAAATATCATGTATTTATCAGTATTTTTAACGAAATTATTTGATTCTTTTTATAATTAAAGTTATAATAATTATGAAAATATACAATATAATTAATAGAAAAATAAATGTCTTGATGAAATACAATAACTAAAGAAAAAGTAAAAAAATGTAAACTATGATAAAAATGTAAAAATTTATATATCATAAGGACCAAATATGTAAATTGCTTATTCTATTTTTAAAAGAATTAACATTTAATTTTAAATAAAATTGGATGGAGGGATGCAAATGAAAGTAAATAGAAACCATAGGGATTAAAAAAGCAGTTTTGAAAGACCAGGGACGAAAATCGTTATAAACATCAAACCACAGGGACGAAAATCGTAGTTTACTCTATGATTTATTTGTGGTCTCTTTTCACCGACCGGGTTAACAAAACTTCGTTAATCCAGTTAACTTAAAAGGGTATTTTATACTCTTTCTATACTTATTCTTTTCTTTTATATATTAAAAATTATAAAATATCTTTATCTAAAAAAATTGTTTTGTTCCAACATAGAGCAAATAATAGAGAGATACAAATATACAAATCCTTAAATCTGACTGAAGTATTTAAAACTCTATATTGAGGATAAATAAATATTTTTTTCAAATTATATCTACCGATGAAGCTAAATATATTATTATTTTTTATAAAGTTTCTTAATAATGTATTATTATTTTTTATAAGTTTTCTTAAGGGAAAATTGCATCAAAATGGAACCAACTTTCATCTGATTCCTATTTTGGGGAACCAACTTTCAAAATCGTCATTTAAGGGTCTAGACCAAATTTTTTGTTTATTTAAGGAACTGCTTAACTTGTTGACCTACTAATGATGACATCACCCAAATTTTTTGCCAAATAAGATTCCACATCATTATTTTAAATTATAAAAATAAATCTAAAATGCTGACATGACACCTAATTTTTTTATTTGAAAAATAATTATTCCACATCTCATTTTTTATTTTAATATCTCATTTTTTATTTCAATTAAAATTAATTTAATAAGAAAAATCTAACAAAAATTGTTTTTGATTCCACATATCTCGTAAAGATTTTTTTTCAAAATTTTTTCACAAATTAAATTAAAATTTGTTTCTTGTCAATGCAAAAAAAAAAAACTTTGATAAATATCAAATTAAACCAACAAATCCATATCAATTTTAAATCGACTTTGGCAACCAAAATGTAATAAAGTTGATTAGAATTAAGTCGATAACAAAACATGGATGAACCAAAATAAAAGTTCATAACATTCAAATTGTTAAGATTAGAATAAAGTCGATAACAAAACATGGATGAATTAGAAAATTGGAGGAAAATCTTCATTATTTGATGGCGTCTTGTGGAACTGATTGAACTTCATCAGGAATAGTTGGTATACCCATATCAGAATTAACACGTGAACTCTGCAAAATAAACATTTTTTTATTCGATTATATATATATATATATATATATATATATTCAAACACAACGTGAACCCAATTATTATACTTACCCCTATAATAGATTCATGTGAACCGATACCTCTTGAACCCCTTCCTCTTATAATAACTAAATCTTCCTCTTGTGTATTGTTTTTTCTTGGCCTACCAATTGGATTTTTCGGTCGAATCGGAGCATCTTTCTTTTGATTTTTACAACTCCTTGAATTGTGTCCAACCTCCAAACAATTTCTGCAAGTCATCTTCCGCTCTGATTTGGCTACAACTTCATGGCCGTATGCACTTCTTCTACTTTGACTACCCCCTTCACTTGCATCTTTCCTTCTGGCTATTGTAGGTTGAAAATTATGAACTGAAGAATTTTGCTTTAATTGGTTAATTGGCAGTGACAATTGTCAGAGAGGATGATACAGTATGCATAATAACCAATGCTGACTTGTATAGAATGAAGCTACATATCAAGTGTTCTTGCACAAATTTTTTTAAAGAGTAGATGAACCAACATCTGAGTTAGAAATAAAAAGAATAATGGGGATATATGTCATAAATTGGCATTGTATGATTTTTATCTTGCTATGGAGTTTAGAGTCAAGGCAACTAATTTCAATCATCCAAGAACATATCTTGATGATCCTTCCGTCTCAATTCGTAGAATTGTGTGCGTTCCAGATTTTAGGTATACTTTCTCATATCCAAATGTAGCGATGACTCAGATTCTTCTATGTTTTGAGATCCCAAAGTTATCTTCAGCTACATTAATTTGATTATACAATCAGATCAAAGTATCTTATGGTGATTCAGTTTTGAAAGAAGAATTGCTAAAGAGAATTGATGAAAGGTTAAATCTCAAAGGATTAGTCAAAAGACTGTATAAAGATTTTGTTTGAAAGATGTGAATTCCAAAAAGGTCTATCCTCAACACACCTATAGCCCTGCTTAATTCTTTGTTACTATAGATAAGACGGAGATTATACAAAGACAAGAAAACTCAGATCTCAAGTTGAAGAGAAAGTTCTGGATCAATCTAATATTGTTCAAGAGGTCCAACCTGTTGTTAAAGTTGCTCAAGTTAGAGAAGTTGAAGATGTCCAACCTGTTGAACCATAGATTTCTACTCAGGTGGATGTTAATGAATGGTTCTTAGAGTGCAGATATGAAAATATGTTCAAACTTGTAAATAAGACTTCAAGCTTTCAAGGTCATGTACATATTATTTTTGGATAAAGTTGGAAAGCTAAAAAGAACATTCTATTCAGATTTGAAGATCATTAACCTCAGAGATGTACAGATAAAGTATTTTAAACGAATGGAGTTGGTAGAGTTTAATGTTATAAGAGAAGATGGAAAGGTTTATGTTTTATCTGAAGCTGGCTACAAAAATCTGCATCTACATGATCTAAGGGAACTGCATCAGTTTGATTCCAAGAGAAAGATAGACACTTAAGATTCAAAAAAGCTCTTGTCTCAGTGAAACAAGGAATGAGCAGAGCTACTAGATGGGGAAGTATTACAGACTTTTCAGATTGCATATGAATTGAAGAAGGAAAAAGTGAATCTAACTTCTCCCTTGACATTTTTTAAGGATATTAATAGCTTGAAGAACAGATCATTGATTGAGAGTCCTGAAGCTGAAATGGTATATAGGATGAATAGAAATCAGGGCCGGTGTAACACCCGTAAATCCCTGTCTGTGAAAGCCAATCCCTTGAGAAACCCTTGATTCTGATCATAGAATTTCATCCCTTACGCCTTACCTTTTAAGCCTTATCGCATCGTGGGTGCTCCGGATGAAAATGGAAGAAATCGGGGCTCGGGACACTCTGGGCGATAGTGCCCTGGGCACAATCGCCGGGCACAATCGCCAACAGAGTGGTGCCCGCGGTACAGTTTGGGCGATAGTGCCCTGGCGAAAGTGCCTTGGGCACAATCGCCTACGGCCTCTGGTTGTTTTAAAATCGATTTTGAGCATCCCCACCTCATTATTCTCAACCCCTTTCACCCTTTTTCTCTCTAGAAACCGAACCCCAAACCCTAAAATCAGTTTTATGCATCAAGGGCATCAAATCTTTATGTTCCAAGTGTTCCTCCTTCCACCCATCAAAGATTGGAAGTTATTGGTCAAGGAGCTTCATCTTCAACCTCAAGGTCATTTCGGGTTTTCTAGGTTTTTCGTCAAAACCTACGTGGTAAGTACATTCTTTCCATTTCCAAACCTTGTAATAAGTTATGAATGCTCCATTGATGTTTCCCTAGTATTTGGCTTATCAAATCTCGGACTTGATAGTTTTGGGAGAAACTAGGGTTTGGATTTCGTTGGGGATTTTGGTGTATTATGTTTGGGGAATGTTTCTATATGGTTGGATGTGGTTATTTACGGTTGAAGTTGTGTGGATCTAGGTTTTTGGAGGATTTCGGCTTGAGGATTCAAGTGGTTTTCAAAAGAGATCGTTGGGTGAAATCTAGATTTAGCACTAAATCTAGCAAGGTGAGTTTAAGTTGATTTGTGAAAACGTTGTACATGTCAAAATGTCTATTTTAAAGTGTTTATGTGTTCTGCATGAAATTATCAAATGTTGGGTTATTTGCTAATCTTTGATTATTTGAAGTATTTAACTTTACAAACTTTGTATAATACCCACATTTGGGATTTTTGGGCATTTTGATAAAGGTGTCACAAATGAATGTGTATTGAGGTTTCATTGCATAAATAAATCCTTGGTCAAAGAAATACAATTTTAAATGGTTGTCGGGTCTTATGCATTATTCATGAAATAGAATGCTTTATAAAGTATTACTTGCAATTTTATGTGAGGTACTTGAAAGAATGTTTATAGTCTCATTCCATGATTTTCATTCTTATCAGCAACTAAATTTGGAAAATGCATATTATGTGCTATGGGGCATTTGGAAAATATAAGAGTATAAGTTTATTTGGAAAATGGGTGCCTCAACTAATGCAGAATTTTGAACTAATCTTACTTTTAGTCGTAGTGTTTGCATATCCGTTGGTCGAGTGCGTTTTATCGTATTTTTATTTTATTTATCAATGGGTCAATGGGTTGCTAAGCCTGTGGCTTGGTATTTTTATTTGATTTGGGGTCGTTGGACAATTGTCCAGTTTTGGTAGCTCGACTTCGAGCCTTGTTGGGTCGTATGCGTATTATTTGGCTCATTTGATGCACTTGGGAGTCATGACCCCGTATTTGGTTTATTATTGTTCCGACGTTGGGACGATTAATTTTCCACGTCGAGGCACGTTCGACATCAGATTGGGTTATAAGTTCTTCGTGCTGCACATTTAGGCTTCGGATTGGGTTATAAGTCCTACGTGCTCAAGTATTACGATATTAGATGAGGGGCTCGACATAGGAACCCGACGGGGTTGAACTCGAGTTTCCGTGGGTGTACGTTTAAAGCTACTGAGCCTGACATCTCTTGCGTGTACTTTTGTTTATATGACTAGTCTTAACAACATAAAATGGGCTTACTTTGTGGACCGTCACATTTTATGGAATCGGGAATCCCCCGTCACCGAAAGGTGTTGTTTTTGGGTATTGAGTTTTATTATCCAAGTTTTCGGTGACGTTTTGTATATTTGGGTTTTACCCTTGATTTATGGGTTGAGTATTATGCCCCACCCGTGTTTTGGGTGTTTTGAAATATAAGGTTTAACCGTACCTTCTTAAATGGAGAGTTCAATTTATATTTGCGCTTTGAGTGAGTTTTGGGTTAAAGCTAATTTATGAAGGGGCGGTTTACATTGGTGTCATTCTTTTGTAGTAGTTTGATTTGGAAAATGTCCAAATTGGTGTTCTCCGTCTAAAATGCATATTAATGGAAAACGAGTCGTTTGCATATTCAAAGTATACCTTTTGGAAGGTTATGAATTAAACTGCATTATCTATTTTCACAGACATCTTTATTTATGTTGAAAACTCTTGAGCTCACTAGGCGTTAAGCCTAACCTTTTTATTTGTTGGCATGTGCAACAGGTTCCTGTTGGGAGTTGGGTTCTAGCAGTTCTATAAAGCGTAGAGCCTTAGCTAGACACTAAAGTAAGTAGTTGGTGAAGTCTTCCGCAATGTTGGAGATAGTGACTATCTTTGGGGTTTTAGTAGCACCCGTTCTTATCATAGACTTTTGTATAGAATGAATGTTTGTATTGAGATTAAATCTTAATTTGTGGTTGTAGATAATTCCTTTATTGATGTATTTAGAAAATTTTAAATAAGTTGTTATTTCCAGATTTGAGGCTGTTACAGCCGGCCCTGGGCCTAGGCCAGTGGGGCGGCGGCCCAGGGCATCAAAATTTTCAAGGGCATCAAATTTTTTATCTATAGGTAGGCTTAAATTTTTTTTACAGTTAGCAGCCCATATACATATTTATTTCTCTCAGGCCTCAGCCCTTTTCACTCTTCGACGACCATGACGTGAACTCTCGCCTCTCGCTCGCTCTGCTCCATCTCTAATCGATCGACTGAGGACTGCTCTATCTCTAATCGACCACAACGTGAACTCTTGTTTTCTCCTCTGTCTCTAATCGATCGACCGACTCTCGTTCTCTCCTCTGTCTCCATCCAAGTCGCCGTCGGTGACTCGGTGTGAGTGTGACGGTGTCCCGGTGGTGACCGACCATCTTAACCTCTTAGGGCAGAAGCAGTCAAGCAGAACCTTTGAGGAATTGAGTCTTTGTAGTTACAAAGGTAAACCTTTAATTTCAAAATTTAATGTTTGGTTTACTTGATTATTAGGTTTATTTCAAATTTCAAGCAACTTATTTACTGATTGTTTTTTAGAGTTAGAAAATTGTTTGTTTATTTGGTTTCCTCACTTGCTTGTTTGTTTTTTAGAGTTAGAAAATTGTTTCAATTTTGACTGGTGTTTGGCCTTAGATTTTCTAAAATAGTTTTTTAGGATTTGAATTGTGATCATATTGAGGACATAATTTATTGGCCTTGGATGTTCTAAACTATTTTTTTAGGGGTTTGAAATGTGATCATTTTGAGGTTTGATCAGAATCAGTATAGTCTTTTAAAGAGTTCATATAGTGCATCTTTTGGTGATGAAACAATATAACTTATTTTTAGTTTAAACAGTTATCCCGGGTTGTAGTTAATTGAGAAATTCTGGTTTCAATTTTATGGTTTATGTTCTTTTCTAGCTAGTAGTGAATATTTCAACTGCACACGGAACTGTAATATACGTGGCTTGTAGGTGCATAGCTTTCATTCCTGCTGCTTGTATCCATGAATTGAGATTTGTGGCAAGCTACTTATGGCTTAGTATTACAAGAGGTCAACTAATTCTCCCAATTAACTAATTCTTCCTCCTAAACATCTAACTACTACAAACAGAATTCTAACCTTACGTTACATTTCTCAACCAAATAAGTATACTACTTTATTCCCTCCTGAGCCTTACGTGTATAACGTTTTGACTAAAAGAAGTAACATAATAACCTTATTCTTGACCAAGAAAATAACATCATTGTCGTATTCTTGGCTAATCGTTTATATGATTATACGTAGAATATGTTATTATAGGTTTAGGAGTTAGGCCCATGTATTGAACCATCATTACATTACTTCCCTCCATGGGCATTGTTATGACTTTTCGCCATGGGCATCCAAAACCTCAGGACCGGCCCTGATAGAAATTCTCCTAAGTTGTTCTTCAGAGTATCAGAAACTCCAAAGTATTCCTCGCGAAGACAGTTTGAAAATCTTTGGAAAGAAAGAAGAGTGTATCTCCGGAGATGGAGTGGCTGCCGGAGATGGAGCGCCGACGGGAGACGCAGCGCCGATCGGAGAGACAGAATGCTTGAGCGCAGACGGCAGAAGGAGAACGGTAGGAGATGGGGCTAGGGTTGCGATGGAGGAAGGAGAACTGTAGGAAACGATCAGGACGATGGGGAAGAGAGAGGCGGGACGATTGAGTTTCCATTTTAATTTCTTAATTTCTTTTTTTAATAATAATGATGATTTGGCATAATACTTAATTCCACCTAATATTTTTTTTTAATAATTATATGCCAACTCATGCTTAATTACCGGTTACCTGTTAAACAAGCTAACCAATCCCTTAAATAAACAAAATGACGATTATGAAAGTTGGTTCCCCAAAATAGAAATCAGATGAAAGTTGGTTCCATTTTGATACAATTTTCCGTTTTCTTAAAAATATATTAATACAATATAAATTTATAAAAATATTTAAAAATACAATTAACATTGAAATCTTGAAAATACAGTAATCAAAACCTTTTAAGAAATTTAACTTTTATTAATCCACGCTAGAGAAATTATAGAACATCTCAGGTTTTTCTAATTATATGTTAAAAGCTACCAGAGGATTTTCTTTTTAAGAAATAATTTTAAAGGTTACACATATTTTCATATGATATAAAAGGTTGTTTGTTGAACGAACACATGGAAAGCCAATAAAAACCTAGCTGTGTAACTGAGCAACCATGTAATAATAAGAGTTGAACAGGGGAAAAACTAAAAGATAAGATAGTACCAAAAAGGTTATATTACCAAAATCAAACCACTAAGAAACAGCAAAAACCATAATCCAGAATTCATCCTACTCATTTATTCCTAAAAGCATAATAAGAGAAAATAAAAACTAGAAGGTAGCTTTCTTATTTTGATGGAGCAAAGAAGATTTCGCTGTTCATCCTCTTCGAACGGAACGTCTTCTCGATCTCAGGAGTCACATTGAAAGAAGCCTGCAACACCCCAGCAGACAACGCCTTCCATGCCGACGTCCTTCCAGCCATATGAGTAAATATCGGGCTGCCATTTACAATTTATTTACCAATCATTACAACAACGCAATCTTCAACATCTTTCGTAAATAGTTAAGTAGTACTAAATAAGCAACATAGTGGAAAAAAAATCGAGACTTACTTGGGAGTGGAGATGATAGAGAACCATTCCAAGCCATCGTTATCAGAGATCTTGGAAACGACAAAGAACCTAGGAACTATGAACAAATTCCCAGCCTTCACAGTGGTTTCAAGAACTCGTTTCCCATCAACGCCAACAATTTGAGCACGTCCACTGCCCCTAACGATATAGGTCACTTGAAGCGCAGAGTCACACGAGAATCCAGGTGAACACATAGCATTACCATCCAACCTCACAAGATCAGCTCCTAAACCAACTTCCCCAACCAAAGGCAAGTTCTTTGTGTTCAACACAACAACCCTACCACCACCCTTAATGTCCACATCCAATGGAGCATCCAAACAGTTGAGAGCCATCCCGTTTCGGTGATCTTTATTGGGCTCAGGCATCTTAACACCACCATCAACTTTGATGATTCCATTGCCAGTTTGGCTTCCCACGAGTTGTTTAGCGGTGGCTTCATCTATGTCCCAAGCACGGCAGACAAACTCTGTGGAGAAACCAGTGAATATGCCATTGGAACCGGTTAAGAAAAAGTCGGTGAATGAGCCAGGTTTGTGGGCAGTTTTGGTATCACCCAAGAAGAGGACAATGAGCTCGGTGTCCTCTTTGTTGTACCACCATGTGATTACACCAAAAGGGAGTGCAATGGCATCACCAGTCTTGATTGCTAGGACTTTCTCTTCTTTCTCAGGTAGGACAATGCCAGCAACTCCATTACCTTGTGAAAGAAATTGTGTGTGTGTTAATCCAAAATAGAGAAAAAATGTAATGTGGGTTGTTTTTGGATTCATAAGGCATTTGAAATAAATTACAAGAACTTATACCAACATGAAAGTCAAAAATATGATGTGGGTTGTTTTTGGATTCACAAGACATTTGAAATAACTTACAAAAAAGTTATACCAACATGAAAATCAAATATGAGATGTGGTTGTTTTTGGATTCATAGAACACTAGAAATAGATTACAAGAACATATAACAACATGATAAATAGAATACTAAATTGGACAAAAGAAAATTTGATTGTATGAAGTTGCAATAAACAGAAAATAAATCTGCAACACTTATGATTGAATCATAACACATAACAAAACAAGCTATCAAATACTACTATTCTACTATAAAAGGTTAAAACGATTCAACACCAAAACAAACAATTAAGCAATATCATAACTTAACCCATTAAAGGGGGCACCAATAAGAAAACAAACGGAAAAGAGAGAAGAGCCAAATTCACTTTAAATCTATAACTTTCAATTTCATCATTTGATAGGCCTTAAATTTGACTTTTCATATTCAATGAAAAAGTAATTGCTTATTGTTCACAAAAACAAAGATTACTATCCGCCAACCCCGAATCAGATTCAAAGCAACGTAGTGAGGGTTTATTCTAATAATTTTCCAGATCTCTTCTGTATTTCTATCAATTTAAAACAAAAATTATATTTGATCAAAAACCTCCAATATTAAACGATCTAAACTATCAATTACATACAAAACATGTGTGCATCTTGTCAATCAATATAAGCACAAAAATTAAACATGAAATCGGAACAACATAATGATACAAATGAATACGGATAATGATCCAACACTAGTCCGAATCAAGTTACCGATCAAAATCAATCTAACAATACTCAGAATCAAGCTACAGATCAAAATTGATCTAATAACACTCGGAATCAAGCGACTGATCAAATTAACAAACTAAATAACAGTGATTCAAAACCTAATCAACAGAAACAATCATCGACAAACAAAATTCGAAGAAATCCACAAAACAAGCGAAAATTACACAATTGAAATCTATACCTTGAAGAACGTAAGCAACCTTGGCTGAATCGGAGTAACGAGGAAGAGCAAGACCGCCTTTCTCAAGAGCAAGTTTACCAGCACCGATGTTACCTTGACGAAGCATTGGGAGATCATTGGGGCACCATGCATGATACGATCCTCCTGCTCCTCCGTACACCTTCTGAGGCAATTTTGGGGACAAATCGATATCCATTGTCGATTAAAAGCAAGAAGAACAACAAGAATCAGAAATCGAAGTTGATTGATTAACAATCGAAGAGAATTTGGGATGATAATTTGATGGGAAATTGGGGAGGAGAAGAGGTGTATTTATAGTGAAAGGGAAGAGTGAGGGTAATTATAAGATACTTGTTTGAATAAACGGGAAATGTGGAGATTATAGAGACCTGAAAAGATGATTTCAAATTAAAAAGATCCGATAAATAGTATTTATCTCTTATTTTATTGTTTTTTTCCTAAATATTATAAATGCATATCTATCCGATAAAAAGAATATTATATTTTATATGTTATGTATAATGTATTATCGATATCATATATTATATTTATATAGTACTAGAAGCACACTCGCGCAATGCAGCGAGATATATCACGATTTTAATGTTTCATTTTATTTTTTTGTCGATTTACAGTACGATTTTGGATGGTTTTGAGAAAGTGATAATGTTTTTTTTATAAATTTGTTTAATTTAGGCTTGATAATATAATGTTTTTTATATAAAAAAATTAAGTATTTTGTTAGAATTCAATAATTATTTTATATATTTTAATAACATTTAGAAAAAAATAATCAATTACATATTTAATAATATAATTAAAACAAAATTATAGTAATATAATATATTAATCAATGGTGATACATGGAAATGTCTGCACAAAAGGAAAGACCCTGCACATACCAAATTGGTGGGTGTTAGAAGTCTGCAGTAATAATATGTATCTTGTGTTTTGATATTTGTAAATTAAGAGATTTTTAAAATCTTGCATAAAATGATGGTACCTTGTGCCTAATAATTTGTATTTAAGAGTTTTTTATTCGTGCTTTATAATATAGTATAGATATTAGAGGTGTAACCGTACGATGCAACGTAATAGTTTTATTTTTTTTCTTTTATTTTTTTCAATTTTGTAGTACGGTTTTTGTGTGATTTTGAGAAAGCTGTAATATTTTTATATTTGAATAAAATATATTTATATTATTATCAAATCAACAGTTTAAAAGTTCTTGTTTTTTATGTATAATTTGTTTATGTCAATTTTTTTATTGTAATTTAATTTAGGTTTAATAACATGTAATTGATTTTAGCTTTAAAAATGTAATGATTGTTTTAAATATGATAATTAAGTATCCTGTTAAAACTTAATGATTATCTTAATTATATTTTAGATTTGGATTTCTTTATATTTAAAATGAGATATTTATCATGTGTTTTATTATGCTTATCAGTTAGTTAGATAAATTTAAAAATGCAACTTTAAAAAGTTGTACTCATGCATCATTTATTTGTAATCTTGAATTTTAAATAATATGTATTAATAAATAATATTTTATTCATAAAAGATTATTTTTAAGATTTTGTCTCAGATGATTTAAAATATAGTATATAGATATAGATTATAAAGCATTTGAAATAAACCACTAAAATATATTATTAAATATAAGGTATCATTCTTATGCAATTGTCTTAAAATTCAAGGTTATTAATAATATATATACAATTTTTTTAAAATTTTTTGAATTCCATAAACTAACAAATAACCAACTGATAAATACATTCAAATAAAAGATAATCATTGATTTTTATCAATACTATATAATTATCTTTATCCAAAATTACATCGATAAAACTAAAATAAACTATATCTTTATTTTAAAATTGAAACTATTTTAACTATGATAAAATATTGAATTAAACAAATTATATGAAAAAAAATATATCTATATACTTATTTCAGGTTTTTGTTTATCGAATCATCAAAAATAGCAAAACATGATCAACCAATATTTGTAATTATTAATTTTTTCAAACATTAATTTAATATTTTATTTTTTGATGATCATCTTGCCAATATATTGTCCTCATTCTGTTCCAGATTGTAACAATATGCTTCTAAGAGAGGAGCACGATATGTTATTTTTATCAATTTTTCATTCTCGATTATAAATAAATCTTATATCTATTGCATCATACTTAAATTTCAAAATCAATGCAATTTTTATCAAAGCACAATAACAATCTCACATAAATCCTACACGCTCAAATCTTTTCTTATATTTATCCTTAAACTAGAAATTCAAATAAGAGATAAAAATAAAATTCCGTATAAAGATTAAAAAAATCAAAAACAATATATCATATATAAAAAGGGTTGTTATCTTACATCCATTAAAACATTATCCCAAATATTAATTTATAACTAGATGTGCGCAATATGTATTGATTTTAATATTTCATCTTTTTTTTGTCTTTATATTATTTTAAAAAAATGATATCTTTTTTATAAATTTGTTTAATCTAATTTTTATTATAATTATAATTTAGCTTTAATAATGATGTAATTTATTTCAGGTTTAATAATGTAATGTTTTTTAAATATTAATTAAGTATTTTGTTATAATTCAATAATTATCCTGATTATATTTAATATTATTTATATTTAAAGTCAAATATTTATCTTGTATTTAATTATGTTTATCAATTTCATTACACTCATGGTCTTGGGAAAAAAAGTTGATGTATTTCAAATTTCTGTATTTTTGGACTTTCTTTATAGTTGCTCATATAATTAACTCTTATTTTTCTTAAAGTCACATGTGATTCACACGACTATGGTTGCGACCTGAGGGTCACGTCGCCTGCACACCCTTACGATGATCAAAAGTATAAAATCACATGTGATTTTACCAAGGTTCAAAATAGTGTGGCGTGGCGGCGAAGTCAAGCCTTAAGCCTTACACGCTACGGCGAGGACGCGGCGTTTTTCAAAACGTGACCTAAGGCGACAAATTTGTATGTCATATTTAAAATTATATATATATATATTATTGTAATCAAATAATGATATTAAAGAACGTACATTCATATTGCAAAAGAAGAATCATATAAATTACTAGTATAAAATTAGTTTTTTATTGAATATTTAAAATAGAACTTAGAAAAATAATTTTACAATATCGTTTTAATCGTGAGTCCATAACGTTTATGACTTCATGAAACTGTGAGTGATGTGATTAAATAAATCTATAAAAGTTTTGAATCTAAAGTTAAAAATGTAAAAACACAAAAGATAAAAAAAATTAAAAAAATATTTTTTTTTTGAAAAAAAAATCACGTCTTAAAAAAAACGTGCGCCATAGCGTGAGTCACGCCTTACAAAAACGTTATGGGTCATTTCGTAACGACGGAGACGCGTCTTGTGTCATATCGCGCCATGGCGCACACCATGACGCGTCTTTTTGAACACTGGATTTTACACGTGATTTAACCGTTTTCAAATTCTCTTATTTTGTTATTAATCTCGTTTAAACATCCTCTTATTAAGTATTTGGTATTTGTTTGGTACTAATTATTTAAATTTCATTTCACAAACAATTATCGCAAACATATAATTTTTTAAAGTTCTTTAAATTGTATAAAACTTTTTAATAGCAAATTGATAAATACATACAAATATAAAATAATCATGTAATCCTGATAGATCATTTATTAAAGTTAAAATAAGTTACACATTCATTAGTATAAGATATTTAATTATAATAAAATTTTAGATTTTAAACAAATTATAATTGATACCAACATCGATATTTTCTTT
This sequence comes from Arctium minus, assembly GCA_954870635.1. NCBI lineage: Eukaryota > Viridiplantae > Streptophyta > Magnoliopsida > Asterales > Asteraceae > Arctium > Arctium minus. The sequence continues at coordinate 48,699,713 of OX941096.1, forward strand.
AGATTTTTTTACCTGATCTTAAAATTAGCAAGGTATGATCTAGCAATTTGTAATTTTCATTTTATTCAAATACAAAAATCGGATATTTTTAATGAGAATTTGCATAAATCTTTAATGTTTGAATTATAATAAAATCTTGTATTTCAGGTAAGTATCTAAATGATGTGAGACGTAGCATGACGACGAGGTCAAGTGTCAAGTTTTACGAGTTACTGCGAGGTCTTGTCGTTTTTCAAAGGTGTATGTATACATATATACATGTATGTGTACTTGTATGTGCAAGTGTTTTTAATAAATTTTTAGAACAATTTAAATTCATATAAAGTAATAAAATTAAAAAGGAAAGAATAACCAGTTATATTAAATATATCGAAATGTAGCACCCTCATATCCACCATGAGTAATGTCACTTCATTCATCTCAAATATTACATTACGTCGTCGAACATGACAATAAGGTACAATCGAAATCACAATTTCAAGAGAAGTCTTAACTTAAAACAATATAGGTCTCCAACATTAGTCTGTCTCATACCGGACTATATTCCATAAAACTCAAATACATAATAGTACATAGTTTGACAACTCGCAAACACACAGAAAGGAACATGTCATAAGGAACCTAACTATGCTTTGCCCTTTCTTTTGTCTAAACCCGAACCACCAGCTCATGAGATGCATACTAATAGTTAGCTAAAAAGCTCAGTGAGTTCATGGTTTACGTGCACATAAATACACATTCCATATCATACATAAAACAATAAACACCGATACATATTGCATATCACTGTAAAAACAAATAACACCAACGAGTTCTCCTAAACTGCCTCACCGGGTAGGTCCACTCTATTATTGCCATTCCCTGGGTTGTGCGGCTTACACCCGTCCGACATCCATTTTGGGGTCGTGTCACCCCTAAATGTGACATATCGAGTCGACCCCATACCTTAATATTGGCACCATAATGTCCCATATAAAACCAACTCCAAAATAGAATGCCAGAAATATTTAAAAACCAATAAATAAATAACATGCATCTCCTCATAACAATTATATACATGTAAACATACACTCGTAAAGATGTACAAAAAAACATACCATCATTTATAACATACGTAATTCAAAATAATTATCATGTCAACTAATTTTTATTTACGTATGTATACATCCCATAAAGTCTCACGAAGACTCAACTGAATGTGCGTGTGCATCCAAACAAATAAACTCCGCTTAGTGACTTACACGACATGTACCAAAATATTCTATCAACGACCTAATTTTCCAAAAAAGTCAACAGAAGTCAGCTATAGTCAACCTTTAGTTAAACCCCCCCCCCCCCCCCCGGAAGCACTCTGTAACACCCTAAAAATATGGGTTAATCTAAACTTGAATAATTGCAGAACAAAACGGAGTTATCATAAACAATCCACCCAAAAAGGGGAAACAAATGAATGACGTTTACATTACAAACAACCAAATGAAATATAACTCAAAAATCTACTAATCTAGACCAACTAAGTTTAGATTATGGACGGGTGTTGCTATTTCATTTCCAAAAATATGATTTTTTATACCAAAATGCACGCCTCTATATACTCCCAAAAATGTTACTTCCCTTCAAGATTCTCCACTCAAACCCGAGAAGTCCCACCGCTAGAATGGTCTGTTATACATGTCATTTTAAGAAAAAAATTGTTAGGCTAAAGCACAGTGAGAACAAACAGTTATAATGAAGAAGGTAGTAAGTTTTAATGGAATAAGTGTGGATAAGTAAATAAATAAGCATGGATAAAATATCGTTTTTAGTACAAATACCTCTTGGGTTGACGGGGGAGTCCCGCTTACTAACATAAATGACGGAACACAAAAGTAAGCCACTTAACATGTTAGTAAAACCAATTACATAGTAATACATGTATTGGATGTCGAGCTCGGCTACTTAAAGCATACACTCATGGAATGTCAACTTCAACCCCTCTAGGTCTATATATTGAGTTATCCTCATCTAATGAAATGTATTAGCACGCAGGACTTACATCATACCGTCGATGCCTAATCCGTGCCTCAATATGGAAAATTAGTGTTCCATCATCGGACATAATCACTCTAGTGCTTATGGATACATTACACTCAAAACCAACCAAACCACAAATTCCATTTAATCAAATGCCATTCAATTTCGAAAATCAAATCTCCCATCGAGATACTCACCAATGGCATAACCAAGTTTCCAAATAAATCCTTATAACGTTCCAAGGTTCCCAAAAATATCTATTTGAGCATTATTCAAACATAAGAATGCAATTTCCACAAGTTTCCATACAAAATATCTAATTATTTCAAAACCTTAGTTTTGACCCAAAATGCTTAGGGCACATAATTCAAAGAAAGTGTTCTGTGTAAGCCACAAATAAACCAAGAACTCCACTTATTTATCTTTGCAAGCATATCTATCCAAATAGCCCTAAAATCATCAAAAATTAGGTTTTGATGAAAATTCATCTAAATCAAGAAATAATTAGTGTGGGGATGTTTAGAAGGTTAAAACCCACATTTTAACATGTATATAGTTTATAAAATGAGGATGAACTCACCTTGATGGTTGATACAAAAGGAACTAACCCTAGAATGAAGGAACTGAGTACTTGGAGTGTAACACCCCGAATTCTGAGAACCTATGTTTTATTCTTCATTTTTGGAACCTCCTAATCTTATGGATTTATCTGCATTATATCGAGTTTGTTTGGTTTAAGCATCGTGGGTTGAAAACATCAAAATTTGGAGAATTTGGGCTGCTCGCGACTATGCCCGCGAGAGTGACATTGTGTCACAATCGCGGAGGACACAATCGCCGGAGGTCAATGACCTACGGTACATTTCTCGCGATTGTGCCACGCGATAGTGACATGGTCACAATCGCAGGGCACTATCGCCCCATTTGTACCGCGGGTGGTTTGGTCCGCACGACCTTGCCTCGCGAGAGTGACAAGTGTCACTCTCGCATGTCACTATCGCGGACGGGGTATTTGGGTATAAAAAGCCAAGTCGCGATTTTAGGGCATTTTATCTGATTTTGAAGAGGGCAGTGGCGATTTTCTCTCTAGAAGGCTGGTAAGTTTGACCTACTTCCTTCCTTAGCATTAATGTCTCTCAACTACTTCAATCCTTTGATCATTTATGAACCATTTTAGGTGTTGTGAAGCATTAGAGCTCAAGTAACCATCTCCTAGGGTTTGGGTTTTTGGTAAAACCTAAGAAGGTGAGTTCATCCACTTTTATAAAACTTTATACATGCCAAATGTGGATTTTAAATGCCTAAATATCTCCTCTTCATATACTCGATTTGTGGATTTTGTACCAAGTCTAACTTTTGGAGATTTTAGGGTTTTATGATGATTTTATGGAATATGATTATGTGGGCTTGTTGATGTCACTAATAACCTACCTTTACTTGGGAAAATGTATTTCAAAGGATGTCTATAATCATGTGTCACTTATGGGTTTGAAAATGATATTCTTGTGGTTAAATGTCGATAAGTTTGCATTTGGGATTTTATCATGTTAAAAGAGCATGGCTTGTAATAGTCATATATGTTTCAACCAACGTTGTTCGGTAAGGAATGGAAATTGTTTTGGGGAAAATTATCCTCTATGTCCTTTATGCTTAATTGCATTAGTTGAAATATTTGTTGGACATTATGAGCATTATTTGGCTTATTTGATGCATTTGGGAGTCATGACCCCGTATTTGGTTTATTATTGTTCTGGCGTTAGGACGACTAGTTTTCCACGTCGAGGCACGTTTGGCATCGGATTGAGTTATAAGTCCTTCGTGCTCAAGTATTACGATATTGGATGAGGAGCTCGACGTAGGAACCCTTCGGGGTTGAACTTGAGTTTCTGTGGGTGTACGTTTAAAGCCACTGAGCCTGACATCCCTTGCGTATACTTTATTTGTTTATTGGCTTTACTGACTCATCGAATGACTTACTTTTGTGTTCCGTCATTTGTGTTAGTAAGCGGGTCTCCCCCGTTAACCCAAAAAGGTATTTGCTATATTTCAAAGAGCATTCTTGTTATTATTACCATTATTATTGTTGTATAAAAATAAACTCTTTTACTCACTTTTACTTTTGATTTCTTAAACTGAAAATGTTTGATCTCACTAGGCTTTAGCCTAACACTTTTTCTTAAAATGACATGTATAACAGGTCAGGTTTCCGAAGGGGTTCGTCGGGACTGAGTGGATGGCTTTGAGGCTAAGAGCGGTCTTTTTGGGAGATGTGTAGATCGATATTTTGGATAGCAGGCATACTTTTGGAAGAATAACAACACCCGATGTTAATCTTTCTTATTTAACTTAGATTATTAGGTTGTTAGTGTATTCTTCATTTGGTTAATTGTAATGGTTATAGTTTGTTTCCCCGTTTTCTCGGGATGATACTTTGGGATTGATTATAGCAGGTTTTATACCCAAGTTTTTATCTATTTATAGCCGTTATATTGCAAAAATTTCGAATTTTTATTCCGCTAGTTTTTAGGGTGTTACATGGAGTCTAGATCACTTGAGAGTTTCCTATAACCACTTTCTAGATGCACCAAGGACCACCATTAATGACTAGAGTAACAAAATAAATGAAGTGAGAGGTTTGGGGAAAAACTTACCACACCTGCAAAGAGAAATCGCCCCAAGTCTCCTAAAATCAGATAAAATGGCTAAAAATCGCGACTTGCCCTATATATACCCGGCCACCCTTTCCAGCGAAAGTGTCGGGGGATTGTGACGCTTGCCACTTTCGCCGGCACAATCGCCCGCATCCAGAGACCCACATTACAATTCACGCGGAAGTGACCCGCGATAGTGACCAGGGCATTATCGCCGAAATGGTACCGAGGGGTCCTCCCTCCTCGCGATAGTGACATCCTGTCACATTCGCGGGTACTATCGCCCAACTGGTACCGAGGCTCGTTTTCATCCTGGATCCTGTTTCGAGCACACCCAACACACCGTAACCTTTTAGGCTTAGCATTTCAAGATAATGGAAAGGATTCCATACCATAAATTAAGATTCTTTTCTAATATAAACAGTTTCATTATATAAACAAATGTCAAAATTTCGGGTGTTACACACTCGATTTGTCAAAAAACGTCTATTTAATCATTCCATAATTTTATAAGTATCATCTCCTAATTTAAAACGTCACAAATAATCATTTGACTCAATTACGATGCTTGAACTCATATTATCAAATCATCTAAACAATTAAATAATTTAATGTTCACCGATTAATTAATAAATACTAATTTCTAAGTAACCAATATATTAAATTAAATTAAACCTAATTTAATATACTAATTAAATAAGAAATTAATTTAAATTAATTAATTTTCCTAAAAAATTGTTTACGCCACCTTTGTTAATTTAATAAATCACCCCATGGATTTATTATAGAAATCCTAGGAATTAATATTAATTCCTAACTAATTAATATATTAAATTAAAATGGAATTAAATTTAATATATTAATTAAATCAGAAATTATAATAATTGATTAAATTCCTTAAACATATTACTTAATTAATTAACCTCTCATAATTTAATTAATTAAATGCTAAGCCCAAAATAATTAATTGATTATTGGACTTAGGGGTGAGCAAAACCCGACCAACCCGACCCGACCCGAACCGAAAAAGCAACGAAATCCGAAACCCGAAAACCCGATATAACCCGATCCGTTTATATTATCGGATAATATAGGATCGGGTTGGGTATCCAAACCCAAACCCGATCCGACCCGAAAAATCCGAATATTTTTAAAAATTTTAAAAAATCTGTTTTATTTTATTTTTATAATCCTAATTTTAAATTTCTAATTTCTAAATACCCTAAAACTCCTAATCTTTAGTTTGTTTCTGTTATCGGCCTTGTGTTTTTGTTTTTCAGTCCTAAAACTCCTAATCTTTAGTTTGTTTTTGTTTAAGTTTTAAGTTATAACAGGCCCAAAAAAAAGCAGCCCAAAGCAGGCCCAGACCCGACCCACCCGAACCCGAACCCGAACTGCCCCGAACCCGAACTATCCGAACTGTTTCGGTCGGGTTTCGGGGGCTCACTTCTCACCCGTATATCCGATCGGGTTTCGGGATTTTAGACCCGACCCGACCCGTCCGATGCTCAACCCTAATTGGACTTCAGTAAATAAAATGGCCCAAAAACAAATTTCAAACTCCGCCTAACATCCGGCCCAACCACTGGATGGTCCCGCCTGGCAGAAAATGTAACGACCCGGTTTCCAAATTAATCACAATAACGTGAAACCATCCAAATTTGATTCGAAAAGAATCGACTAAAATAATCTTCCCAGAATCACCTCAAATACAACGACGGAAATAAATAATTCTAACCGCAATAATAAATTCTAACTGGTGATTTAAATTCTTACCAATCTATAATCACCATAACTTTTAACCAAAATAAATAACCCGATCAATTGCTAACGAACCGATAAATGGAGACAACCTTCACCACAATAGTTACTGCTTACCTTTTTTCCCAGGCTAGCAATCTCAATATAAAATTCACCTGAAATGCATATTTTGAAAATAAAATGAGGGTTAGACCATACGGTCTATTGAGTAAATCTCTGTCAGATAAATAATCCAATAAAATCACTTCGATATAATATCATAATTCATTTAGTCATAAATTGACATTTAGGCACAACTTCCCTCCCGGGTAACTAACCACAACAGTCGCTTTTCAAAATAACGCACACCCCAATAAGACCGAAGTCAATATCGACGGTGGCTCACTACACGAAACATCTCCGCGAGCATAAACACGCACACTCCGATGAGACCGCAATCAACATCGGCAGTGGCTCACCACACGAAACATATTCGCGGGCCAAAAATATGTATATTTAACCCCCTGCGCGGACCATTACAGTCTCACACGCACACGAGCTTCTGTTGTGAAAGTCCCCTTTATCCCAAAAGTTTATAATCCAACCACATGTTTTAATAATAAAAACATGTAATAAAAATCGTATCGCAGTTCACAGTAATAATTCAAACATACCAATCTAGTATAACATCAAAGTAATAGCCATTTGATAATATATGCATTTCAGTTCAAAAATGGTTAAACGAAAACTCACCTCAGAACCAATTATTCCATCCGAAATCTTGCCGGTTAATATATTCCCAAACCAAACATCTTAGAAAAATAAACCAAACCAAAAGCTCTTCAAAATCCTTCCATGACTACCTTTTTCCACATCTCACTTTTTCATTTTCTAAAACCCAGCAAACCGAAGGTGAAAGAAAACCTTAAGTCGGCAGAATGCATCTCGTATAAAAGGAGAAAACCTCTTTTATAACACCAATTTACAAATAAGGTCCCTCAAAAATCAATTACTTAACAATAATTACCCCCAAGTTCCAAGTTTGGTCCTTCAAGAATAGAACCCTTTGCAAAACAACCCTTAAGCTTCTAATATAACACCCCTTAGAAATTTTAGGGTTATTACAGAAAAACCCACGCGGGTTAACGAGATCCGACCATTGACCACCTGACTGTGCCCGCACCCATGCCCACGTCACCAGGACCGCCCGAACCGCATCCAACCCGTGTCGACGGCGCTGTCGAGCGGCTAACGCCGACAACCGTGATTTTTGCCAATTTGGGCTTTTTTCGCGATTCTTTTTGCATTAATTCATCGTAACGTAAATCCTCACCCCATGGCTCAAAAATCATCGAAAACAATATACTATAGAGTCTTGATTTCGCTATTAAACGTTTATGTTTTTACTGAAACTCACCACACCATTTTTCTTGTCAAAATGACAGACTCCAGGTCCTTTTTACGACCCAAAACTTTCAGTAAACAGATAACAAGTATAAAGCATTATAAGTTAACATTTACTTACAAAAACACATTGGAGAACTAACATTAATTCGTCGCGAGAACACTGAAACTTCACACCGTTCATCGGTCGTTTTCTCCCATTTCTCTCGACCGTTTTGCACCGCACCAAAAAGGTTTTGCTCGGGATTCAGACCTTTTTACATATCACCTCTTATTAATCATAACTAAAATAAGACTTCACTTTAAACCTCTTAAAAAAACAAACCACGCCTTAATATTAAAAAAAAAAAAACTTTTTTGGCCATTTAGAGGTAACAAGGTGAAAGAATTAAAAACAATAAACACCTTTTCAAGCCTCAAGTTCCATATCTACTACTTGAACAAAAAGAACAAAGAACAAAAAACAGAAAATAACCAGAGGCTGAACTTAAATCTCTATGGTCCAAAATAAAAACCAGTCTTCCATTTGTAATATTTGCAAAAAATCCGAGCCGCGGATTCCGTGAAACGTTAACCATACGAGTGTCTATAAACTTTTACTAAATCCTAAGAAACACTTTGTGTTACACGGTCACCTTCAATGGAACAATGACTTCATCCTCCGACTTGCGTATTGAAGGTAAAGGTTTCTCGGGTTTGCTTTTCAAGAAACCCCTCGCATAAAGAGATCCGAAGACAATGACCTGCGGAAAGATGTTTAGAGACGTGCTTTGAGATCATCAAACGGAGAGAGACGCTACAATAAAATCGGTTTTATAGCATACCATATGTCTTAATAAACTGTTTTATAAGACATAAGTTTATAGAAATATACAATCGTGCGTCCTATATAAAGGTGTTACAATAGAATTTTAAGATGTATTTAAGCATCTAACAAGTTTTTTTTAGGACTAATAGCTTTTTATGATATTTTTTAGATATATCCTATGAATAGATCTTTTTACAAGACATTGTTTTTATTTCACTTTTCCAAATAATGTCGTATAAAAAGACTAATAGGATGTTTATTTCAAAATTGTCCCAAAAAACTTGCTAGAATGTCCAAAAGCGTCCTATCAACTTATTATAGCACTTTTACATACGAGACGCACAACTGTTTGAGCCTATAAACTTAAGTTTTATAAGACAGTTAATTAGTTTGGCGTCCTATAAACTCGACTTTATTATTGTAGTGAGAGATAGAGACAGGGTGCAAATCGATGCTTACAGCTCCAATGCATTGTTCCACGCTAAGGGGATGACCAAACCAAACGCACGACAGCAGGATGCTCACTAACTAGAAAATTCAAAATGAAGTTTTAGAAAAGAATGGGTGATCAAGAGTTTGGAGTGCACTTGAAAACAATAAATATTTTGAGGAGAGTGAGAACCAATGAATATCATGAATATTCATTGGTTCATAATTCATAATGAATATGCATGTTATTTCATGATATTCATTGGTTCGCGGTTCTCAAAACTTGTACGGTTCTCAAATGAACACACCCCACAATTGGAAATAATCAGAAGTTTTGTTTACTTGTCTAGTGGTCATTATGGTGGCAAATGTAAGAGCCCCGAAAGTCCGAATTGTGTAGGATATGAAGAATTGACTGGCTGTTGCAACCTGCAATCGGACAAACAAGAGGTTGTGAAATGAACAAAACCATTACCACAAGAAAGTTCCACATTTTGACTTCAGAAGTCAAACCCAATGCTTTAGAATTCGAATTTGTTAGATTGATACGCCGACAAAAAAATTTCTTTACAAATTGCAAAGACAGTTCTCAAAATCCGATATCACTACTCTTACAAGACAGTAAAGATGGCTTACAGTTGAAAGCAATGCAATGTCAAAGAAACAATCTTTGTGACGAGAAACAAAATCTATTGCCATGAGAAGATTGCCCTGCAAGAGTAGACCTAACAAGAGAAAAAAAACTGAAACGCCGTTGTAAAACAACACAAGTAATTCCCAAAAAAGAACAATCCAAACGTAAAAACAAGTACGGTTAGTCTTGTTTCTTTTTCATGTAACCTTCAAATATTTTCTGCTTGTTTTCTAAGAGTTTGAGATTCTCTAGTTCAATAAAGTTTACTTATTTTCAAAGTTATCTTCTTAGAACTGAATTGTGATTACACATTGCACTTGCCTAATTTAAAGCTCCCAAAAGAACCATTCTCCCGTCTAGCCTAAGGATAGAAGCCAGATCAAGTGAAAACATCGTTTTCATTTACAATTTTTATCCATTTTCAAGATTCTTGCTTGTGTACGTGTGCTTAACCAAACCAAACGACGCCAATATATCCCACCTGGAGGTGGGGTCTTGGGAGGGTAAAATAGATGCAGACTAATCTCTACCCCAAAGAGTAGAGGGGTTGTTTCAATGATGTATGTGTCCTTAATCAACTTAGCTCATTAAGCTCCATGCAAACTACACATAAACTCAAATCGGTCAAGTGTATTAGGGTCTATTTGGTTTGACAGAATGTTTTGAGGGATTTGGATTTCGTCGAAAGATTTGGAATGTTTGGTGTGTTTGGTTTGGAATCGAATTGAATTCCATTATTTATAAATAATTTATGAAAAACAAATTATAAAAAAATAATTAAATCACCTTTCTATTAATTGATTATTACAAAAAAACAAGTTCTCTTAACATATTTTAAAACATTATTACAAACAAATCCTATGAAATCCCACGAAATACCAACTACCCCCATGGGTTCAATTCCAGACTTTCCTTTAAACCAAACGACAGGATTGGAATGGAATCCAATTCCAAATCCCACCAAATCCCGCAAACCAAACAGGCCATTATTGTTTCCTGTTTTGACAGCATAAAGTAAATATCGAGCGTGCATGTGCTATTTTTACAACTTTCAAAATGGAGTAATCAGTTTCCAGTAAAATATACGTACCAGTCAAGCTGAGTATGCAAGAACAGAGAGTAGTATAAAAAATCTGATTATAAATTCCCATATCATATCCTTTAAATAATTTATCTTGAAATGTGCTAGTGAAACCATCAAACCTGAAACATAAGAACTAGCAGTCAGTTGGCACATTTGATCCTAATGTTACCCAAAAACTAATACGTTATACAAAGATAACGACAAATATTATAATATAAAATCTACACAAGGGGGAAAAAGATTAGAACAATATAACTTCAGGTCATAAAAACAAGAAAAATGCACAAAGGTCGGGTTTTTAATCATGAGTGATTTTAGGATGCCATTATTAGTAATACCATTGAAGAAATTCCCATTTGAGAAAACAAATATCTTTATTTATCCTTACCCTTTTTAGCACCCACCAAGATTTTAGGAATATTTCTGCACCCACAACTTCAATGTTGTAATATTGGTATAGAATTTCATGTAGTTTGGATTTACAAAAGAATCAAAGTTTTGCTACTCTTTTAGGATGAAAAATTCCTTGATCAACCCTTCAAACCAAGGCCATGTTTGGCAACCATAAGCGAGCTTATTTTTTTAGGCTTACTGAAAAAGCCCCATTTGGTTTTTTCCACTTTTTTCCAATCATGCCCCTTACATTTTTTCAATTAACTTTTCAACATGTCCATTTAGGTCATTTTACATTGTCATCTAGCTTTTCAGCTAGTTTGCCAAACATGGCCTATATCTTCAGTCCTATCCCTTTCATGAATCATGAACTTCAACGTTGATTTGCAGATTTTAAATATAATACTTGATTGCATTATATAACTCAAGAGCATGTTAAATAGTTGGGAGTGATGTTAGAATACCCGAGATAACCAATCATCAGGGAGACACCCCACACCGTACTTTCCCTTTCTTTATGATAAGGACTTAACTCGGTTGCTCCCTACAGTTGGAAAACGAAGAATCCATTAGCATTCATTCTCCAAGATTTCCAAAATGGCAAAGGGGAGAGTTTAATTACAATTCTAAGATTCAAGATCAAGCTTACTACAATACATTATTTTCCGTCAAATGTTTCACCACTTTCTCTAGAATGATTGGCATAACGAAAGCCTTAGGTGGCGTTTGGTTCATTGGAGTCTGGCGGAATTTGAAGGAATTGGAATGGTCAATTCTATTGACCAAATTCCATTCCTGCACTTGGTTCATTCTTTGAGTTTTAGTAAGGAATTCAAATTCCACAAATGGTGGAATGTAAATTCTTAAGGTTTCAGCAAGGAATTTGAATTCCTTTGTACCATTTTGTAAAAAAAAATATTATTATTTACTCCATTTCATTCCATCCCACCACAACGGATCTCACCAACGCCGTTACCACTGTCACATTCATCTCCACCACCATCATTGTTGTCACCACCGCTACCACCGTCGTCAGCACCACCACTGCCGCCACCACCACTACCATTGTCACCTCTACCGCCTCCACCCCACCACCATTATTATATTCAACGAACCAAACATACATGTTCAAATTCTTTTGACCGATTTCATTCCAATTTCTGCCAACCAAACGCATGGTCAAACATGATTAAATTCCATTCCAATTCCTTTGATAGATTCTAATCCCGACAAATTCCATTCTATGAACCAAACACCACCTTATTATTTTATTTCAAAAACGTTCATTGAGTTTATAACCGAATATGAAGTGAAATTATATATTGCAGAGGGGTAAAGGTGTAGTATTTACCGGAAATAGAATAAATAATGAACACCCAAGGGTAACTAGTAAAGCCAAGAAATAGTCTGGCCCCTTGTACTTCTTTTGCATAATTAGGGTGCCCCAAATCTGCACAAAAAAATTCATGTAAGAAATCACTTTGGTAAAAACTAATCTAAAAGACAAGTTGAGGGCCAGCTCAACCGGCAAATAAAGGCTAGGCCTTAGGCCTCCTTCCCATAGGTCGCCAATTAGAGTCTCCAGGGCCACTGGGGATTTTCCTCGCTGTTATCTTCTAGACCATATATGCAAAAGGCCCAGGCTTTTTTGGGCCTGGGCCCGCACCCTCCGAGCCCGATTTCAATAAGCAAAAAAATAGCCCGGACTTTTTCACGCTTTTGAAAGAAACTTGGTATGGTTGGGCTTTTAGGCCCGGGCTTTGAGCATGCTAGGCCCGTGCTTTGATCTTCGGGCTTTTTGTGCATCTCTATTCTGGACCCTATGAGATTAGTCGAGGTGCATACAAGCTAGCCCAAACACCCACGGGTTACCCAAAGAGAAGATAACAATGACAAGTGAATGCATAAACTTGGCAAAGTGTGCTGAATTGCTAGATGTTCCACAATTAAAACCAACGATGGATGATTTTAAATCTCCATTAGTCATCTAAGGTGGGTTCAAGAGAGAATACTAAAAAAGGAGAACAACAAAACCCATCTGAACCATTCATCTATTTTAATCCAACGGTTGTGCATAACAATGCGATCACATTTTGCCAAAGATAAATTCACGATTACAGAGGCGGTTATATCTTTTTAGATCCATTGGTTGAAGATTTAAACTTACCATTACTGGTATCATTTTGGCACACTTGGCCAAGGTCTGAACAGGAAAGCTAACATATTTAAGAGCCTGAAGATAAGACAAGAATATTAATATGAAGAATACTTTAAAGCATACAAAGTAAAGAAAGATTTGTTGGTGATCAAAGTAGAAATACGAGTGAAAAGAACATCTGACCTCATATTGACATGTTGTAGTTAGTATGTTAGATATTGATACAACACCGTACTTGTAAATGGGAGCAACAGGATCCAAGGCTTTTTTACTTGTCTGCCAATAGAAATAAATAATGATAATCTTTTTTGTGATATTGGTTTGGTGTTCTGATCAAATAATGAATCACCACTTACCAGTAAAAAAACAGCAGATACTGCAGAGGTGGTAATGCGGTTACAGAAAACAAGAAATAACGAATGTTTGAAGAATTCGTGGTTTAGGCCATAAGGAACTCTCATAATCTTCTCCTGCAGATAAAAATAATAATTCAAGAATCATTTTTATTAACGAATAGACGTAGACACACAAAGGGGTACACCATAATCCCATGGTGCCTTGAAGATAACAGCTAGGAAAATCCCCAGTGGCCCTGAAGAGACTCGAACTGGCGACCAACGGGAAGGAGCCCAAGGCCTAGCCTTTATTTGCCAGTTGAGCTGGCCCTCTTTTCGATTCTATGGAACTATGTTATAGACACATGGTTAACAAATAAAACGAAGCTCAAGAACAGCATCAACAGAACCACTTATTCTGGTGAATGTATGGCTAACAAAGGGGATATGGGACAAACATCCTTTTATAATTGAACATCAATGGACTGCAACCTACTCTCGACATAAGATATCAGCAGCCAAGAAAGTTACATACAAGTTTCGATCTTGCAGTAATCCAAAGTTATATGTCACCAGGTGAATGCTATAAAGTAGACTCTTCGAATGCATATGAATTTTGAGTGATACCCAATACTTGGAAAACGCCGTACAGTTGGATACTTGGGTCTTGGAATTCATAGACACATTGGACCTATTTCTTATAAATGAAAAATGGAGTTATATACAAGATAGAAGGAAAAAACGAACCCTGCTAAGGAAAATGAAATGTACAATTTTCAACTCATAAATGAATCGGTTAGATACACCTGTGAACTATTTGTATTCTTTAGCTAATAAAAACCCCGTTTCGTACCCCTTTCCAAACAGACGAGAGTGACGGAACTAGTATAAGACTGGACAGGTGAGAGTGAGGTAGGCAGGTGAAAGAATGCTCGAAGGTTTTAGAGTTTTAATTTGACATGGATAGTTTAGTAATTTACCCATCTTGTCTCATCTCCCTAATTTAAAAAAAATCCTTTTTTGTCCCACTTGGATAGTGCCAAACGTGAGACAACAAGTTTTTGTAATGTCATGTCCTGTTTTGTCCCACGTACCGAACACATCCTTACAGCTACTAAAGTTTTTTTATTGAGCTCATCCTTCAAGCATAACTACTTAGTGAAGCCGCTTTAGTTAAAGGTCATGTTAGGAAACAATTATGGTAAGGTGATCATGACGAGGGGAAATCTCTACAAACAAAATAAGAAAAAATTCATCAAAATCAAATCACTAGTCCGAAGTAAGGAAAAAAGATCACCCACACCTAGCTTGTTTCTTGAATCATAATTTATATTTCAGAAGAGTAGAAATTTGTGACCTTTCCTCTTACTTAAAGTCACTTCATATTATGACTCGGAAGGAATAGAATGTCAACATCCAAATCGATCACCACAGTATATAGCAAAAAAGAGCATTGATCCCAGCCAAACGAGGCCCGAGAGATAGTAAAGAACTCCATAGATCAAGAGAATCTTCCAGAGACAACCAAAAAAACAAAAAACAAGAGGAATGGAGCAACAAAAACTTCTAGAAAGCAACAAGAGTTCTATGCTATTCCATATCCATATTTCTAAAGCAAAAGCATCAGAATTTAAGAGCGGTATCCAGCTGGTAACTCTTCTAATTGCCACCCTATAAGAGACTAAACATTCAACAATTCCAATTGATCGAGCAATGTGTATGTTTAGTTTATTGCTTTCTTAGTTTCATCAGGGATCCAACTCCAATAGCTACGACAACCACATTGGGACATAGATAAACATTTTACATTTGTAACATCCCTAGGCAACTGTACCAGATATCGTCTGTTTTATCTACATTTGGACTCACGGTTTTAAAACGCATCTGATAGAGGAGGTATTCAGTCCCTTATAAGCCAACATTTGTTCCCCTCCTCAATAGATGTGGGATCCCACAATCCAGCCCCCTCAAGGAGCCCAGCGTCCTCGCCAGCATACCAGCCCGGTTCTCACATCGGTTGAGGAGGGGAACAAAGATGGCCTTATAAGGTACCGAATAACTCATCTATTAGACGCGTTTCAAAAACATGAGTTCAGATTTGGATAAAGCGGACAATATCTGGTACAGTTGTCCGGGGATGTTACAAATGGTATCAGAGCATATTAGTAAATTCAGCTTCATTTTACAGTCTCTACACCACTTCCTCTAAAATAATTTACTAAAAGTTTCAACCATTCAGAAATCAAGTTCACTTGGAGTTTTATAATATTCAAAAGAAACTACAAAAAGAAAAGTATATTAAATTATAATTAATAAATAAAAGTGTTCAAGAAATGCAGAATCATTCCATCTTCACCCACTCCCCCTAAGAAAAGAAAAAAACTACTTTTCTTCAAGATACTGTCAAATGAAATAAACCCCCTTTTGCACCTCCAAATGCACCCAATGCAATCAATTTTCTTGCAGCTATTACATTCAAAAATCAAAACCCCCAATTCAAAATCCTAAATACCAAAAGCTATGCACCGAATCAATATCTATATTTTCAGATGTTTTCTCTTAAAACCAAACAAAATCAATCATTAAGCTTCATCAATTTACAACAAATAACACAAATCGTCTAATTTTGGTTAAAAACAAAATTACCTGTAAAACGCCATAAATGACGAGAGTAGACATAATTCCAACAACGGCGAAGGTACCCTTTAACAACTTGTTCTCCTTCGCATCCACTGACGGTGGGTCAGTCATGCTACCTTCGATTTACAAAAACCTCCACCACCACCGCCGCCGGCTCCGGCGCTGTTTAAGTGCAGTATCTATGACCAATTGAAAATAGAGAAAAAAATATTCTTTGATAAACCCTAGAGATCAGTGAAAAACCACAAGCATCAAGTGAAAGTGAAGGTGGCGTAAGGGTTTATATGAGGAGATCATGGATGAGAGAAGCTTTTCGAGTTTTCTCCGGCGATATTCTCTCCTTGTTTTCACCGGCGATTTTCGATTCGCCTTTTGAATTTTAGTTGTGTGGGAAAGCTGACTCTTTTTTTTTTTTCTGTAAAATGAAATGATGGCAGGCACGCCTTTCCGTCGGTCTTACGCATATTTAATTCATATTTCATATTAAATCATAAACAAAATATATATGTTTTTATAAGTATAGCCGAAAAATCGTGAGAAAAGTTGAGTTAAGTGGATTTGAATCTTTGATCATTTATAATTTCAAACTTATCCATGAATCGTGTTTCATGAAGGTGCGTTTAGTATACGGATATGATAGAACAGTTGTCCAGCGTTTGGTAAAACAGAAATGGACAGAACAGATAACATGACCAATTTACCCCTAATAAGTTGTTTATATTATATATATATATATATATATTAATTATATAATTTATTAAATTATAATAAAATAAATATTTTTTATAACAAAATATAGTTTTAGAAAGTTTTCTTCAAAATAGATTAAAGTGACACAAAAATAAAAAGTTTATATAGTTTTCAATTTTTATTTTTTAACATTTTCTATATTTTTTTCTTACTATTAATATTTAATAATTTAAATAAATTAATCAAAACATAGTAACTATATAAAAATAATATTTAAGAAAATAAATTTAAAGTTTTAAAAAGATAAAATAAAATAAATAAAAGTTAAAGAATAAATAAAATATAAAAAAGAAAGTGTATTTAATGTTATAGAAGAGAATTATATTTTATTTTGAGATTATATTGGTAAAACATAAGTCTGTTACAGCTTGTTCCATGAGGTAGGGGTGGAATATGCATGTTCCACTGTGTTCCTGTTTGTTCCACCTAACAGTCCTGTCAAACGTGAGACAGTGATCCATGTTCTGTTCTGTTCATTGTACCAAACGCACCATAAAAGAATTGATCTGATACATCTTATCTCGATGCATCTGATTCTAACGTGCATCCAACGATTGATAACCACTTTTCACGCTTCTCACGTTAACTCAATTTCTCGTTGGAACTCAAAGTATAATTATAAAGACTAAATTACATTTTTAGTCCCTATGATTTGTTAAAATTGTGATTTTCGTTCATGTGGTTAAAAATTACAGTTTTCATTCCTATGGTTTGTAATTTATTATTGTTTTGGTCCCCATGGTTTATAATTTTTGTTGTTTTAGTCCCTTATATTTAAAGATAGGAATTAATCTAAGGGCGAAAATATCAGTAAATTACGAATCATAGGAATGAAAATCGCAATTTTTAAATCATAGGAACGAAAACCAAAATTATTAACAAACAACAAAGACTAAAATCAATTATAAATTGTCCGAGAAAGGTATAGTATAATAAGCGTTTTTAAGAGGCGCTTATTGTCGATATTGGAATTTTCTGATTCACGGTTTGGCTCAGAATTTGTATAAGTTCGAGCGAAAAAATGAATTGAATACACGTAATTTGTAAAATCCTTCAATCAACGTTATCCAATATTTGAAAAGAAATGATAATTTCAATGAAATCATGTTGAAATTGCACATGTGAACATGTACTATTCATATAGTGTTATTCATAGATGAAACGTCAATGAATATTTATTATGTGTGAAAAAACACAAAAATATATGTTTATAAATGAAATACACACTTACACTCGAGAATAAAAACATGTAAAATAATATGAATCATAGCTTAAAATCAAACTTATTAAATAATTTTGTTTTAGTTTCATGAGTTTGGTCTTCACATATGACATTTCATCTATAAAAGTGGTTTTTATGAATTTAACTTTTTAAACGATTTATATAATTTACAATATTTCAAATCTGAATCCAACTACTTAAAAATAAAAGATATATGTTTTCAAAGTAATGAACAACTTGTTTTGGACATTCCTTGGTGGGTGATATTCTCTGCCACAAGTGAAATCATCGACATATATAAACCATGTATTTATATTTTGATATTAGGTACTCATAAGTATGATATATTTTTTATTATCAAAAATAAAATTCAATTCAAAAAAATATTAGAAAGTGCTATATTAATTTATAGTCTATATATAACATATTGTAATTAATGGCATGAGATCATGTGAGAAGTGACATTTTTAGTAAGAAGTGTGAAAAGTACTTTTAAACCGTTGATCACTTTTAATCAAATATCATCCTATGAATTGCGACTTAAAAGATAATTGATCAAATGCATCTTGTCCTAGTATTCGTTCATTTCTCATCTAATGGTTGATAACCACTTCTCACGCTTCTCGTCAAATTTGGCACTTCTCACCGGAACTCAACCCTTGTATTAATATGAATATATTTTATGGGACAATACATACCATATGTCAATTGACTTGGTCTGTACATTCCATTTATAATATATTAATAACAAACTATATATATGTATATATATTGGAAGGATATTTTGCAACCCTGAAAAATGTTGCAAGGGCTTAACCGTTTGATTTATGATCGACGGTTATTTTATTTTTATTTTTCTGTTTTTTTAATTAAAAATATTGGGCCCCATGTCTATTGTAACCGTCGATCATGAATCTGACGATTAAGATGTGGGTTGCAAAGTTTCCAACCTTTTTAAGGGTTGCAAATAAAACAACCCCTATATATATGTATGTATATATATATGTATATATATATATGTATGTATATATATATGTATGTATGTATATATATATATATATGTATGTATGAAGTTGTTAGTAAATGTATATTAGAGTATTTATATAAATCTAATAATAGCAAATGAAATAAAAGCATTTTAGTGGCTAATATTTGTACTTAAAAAAAATTATTGTGTTCTAATATTTTAAAAGTTGTGTAATACAATAATAACAGATAACATAAAATCATAAATATCAAAGCTTTTATATTATTGTACATTATTTATAAAATATCAAAATTTAAAAAAAATTCTATTATATTATGTTGCATATTTTGAGACATTGCAAGTCTTAGAAGACGTTTGGTTCGTATAATGTTTTTTTATGGAATGAAATCTGTCAAAAGAATTTGACTTTGAAGGAATTAAAATGAAATATTGTCATATTTGACCACCTGTTTGGTTGATATAATTGGAATGAAATCTGTTAAAAGAATTGAAATTTGTCTATTTGGTTCACATAATGTAGCTTTGGAATTAGAATGAAATGTTGATAAATGACCAAAATACCCTTTTTGATAATTTTAATTTTTATAAACAAAACATGCTTTAATAAAATAGCCATTAAAAATACTTTATTTGTTACTGGTGGTCAGTGATGGTTTAGAACGGTGGTTTAAATCGGATGTGGTTGGTGGTGGTTTAGATCGACAGTGGTTGGTGGTGCTTCAGATTGGCGGTGGTTCAGAACGGCGGTGTTGGCGGTGGTTCAGAATGACGGTGGTCAGTGGTGGTTCAGATCGGTGATGTTTCAGAACGACGTTGGTCGGTGATCGGCGGTTGTTGGTGGTCAACGGTGGTTCAGAACGGCGGTGGTCGACGGTGGTTTAAATCGACGATGGTTCAGAACGGCGGTGGTCCGTGGTCGACGGTGGTTTAGATCGGCAATGGTTTAGAATGTCGGCGGTCGACGGTGGTTCAGATCGGCGGTGATAAGAACATAAGGTTATATTGGATTGAAGACATATGTGGTATTATGAAAAATAAGAATTTTATTTCATCAAAATACCTTATAGTTGCTAAGGAATGCTAAATTCCTTCATTTGTGGAATTTGATGGAATTTAGAGATTCCTTCCGTGAAAAAGAATGAACCAAACAAATGAATGAAATTTGATCAATAGAATTCAACATTCCAATTTCATTAGATTTTTTCAGAATCTGCGAACCAAACGTGACCTTAAAATCAAAATAAAACCATGTATTGAATTATTGATCAATCTTTAAGCTTATTGGGCCAGGCTGGAATCAGAGTATCAGAATCAGACTAGTCTTTGTTGGGATGGGCTTTAATTAGTCCATCTTATTATTTGGTCTTACCCATTTAGATTAGAGTAAATTATCTTTTTCGTCCCTGTGGTTTATTAAAAATTACGGATTTCATCCCTATGGTTTCGAAATTTCAGTTTTCATCCCTATAATTTGCAATTCATTTATATTTTCGTCCCTGAGGCCAAAACCTACTTTTTAAGTATGAAGAACTAAATTAGAAATGAATTATAAACTATAGGGATAAAAAAAACAATAAAATTTAAATCATAAGGATGAAAAAGGAAATAAATTATTAACCATACGGATGAAAATCGTAATTTCAAAACCATAAGGACAAAAATAGAAATTTTCAACAAACCATAGGGACTAAAAACATAATTTACTCTTTAGATTATTAGATATGTGTAAGGGGTTGTTCGTTTATGGCTTAATGGGCTGTATGGTAGATATGGCTTATTCGCTCAGCCATATCTAGGTGTTCGGTAACGACTTATTCGGTTAGTCATGGGATGAATCGGTAAGCTAGAAAAACTATGTCTTTTGGACTCGGCCCTTTTTTCAAGTGTTATTCCCTTTTTACCCTTCCCTTTTACTCTTTTCCTCTTCCATCAAATCATTTATCTCTTTCACACCTCCAACCTTCCTAACAAAACAAATCAATGGCGGCTTCATCTTTGTATCAACCATTTGGAAATCACTCTTCTTTCTTCCATCAAAACCCAATAAATCTAACCATCAAAATCCAAATCTGCCTCAAATTTCCAACTTAAATTCTACTTTAAAAACACAACATTTCAACCAAATCCACAACTCAGCAATGGTTGAATCAATCTCAACAACTTACACATTTTCACCCAAACAACCACCAAGAAGAAACACTTTGCCAAATACTCAAGAACAACCAAAAATCAAACACACCCACAAACGATTCTTCGATAATGTTGTTGTTCTTCCATCTTACTGTCAAAAAGTAAGCAAATTTTTTCTGGGTTTTTCACCATTTTTGACAAGTTAGCAAAGTGCTGATTAGTTTATTGTTGATGGGTTTTCTGTTTCTCACTTTATGGGGTTCTCATTGATATTTTTATTTTCTTCCAGAACAACGTTGATTTCCGTTTATGTGATTTTTAGGGTTTCGTTTGGAAGGGGAAGGGGATGATGGGTTGGTACGTAGAGACGGGAAGGGGATGGTGGGTTAGCAAGTGTGAGGTGATTGGAGGTCAAGAACAAAAAGAAAAAAAAATTAGATGCTGCAAATAGATAATATATTTATATATTTATATGTTAAATTTTAATCTTATAATATTATTTAAAATTAAGGTTTAATTTTATGATATTATCTAAATTCAAGGTTTAATCTTATAATATTCATTCGGTATTTTATTCGGACAAAAATAAATACTGATTTTTATTCGAATAAAAATAAATACTGAGGGTAAAATGGTAATTTTTGACATTCAGACTGCTTATTCAGCATAACTTAACACCAACTTATCTGTTAACATCCAGACAACCATATCCACTCAGACAACTATTTCCATACAGGAGAAAATGAACCGAACAACCCATAAGTGTAGAAAATTATTCAATTGGCAAAGGAAGTCCTTCATCTTCTATACTCTACACTTTAAATCCTTTATGTTTTAATAGCCTTACATTTGGCTCATATGCAAATATAACTCATTAATTGTCTTCCTGAAGTAACCTAGCTGTAAAGAGGTAATTAAAAAATTATGTAACTGATGGAATTTAATATGACTATTCAAAATGTAATTTCAATAAATCGATGGTTTTCATCTTTCCATGATATATTCTACGATTTTTATCATCATGTGTATTCATATAATTAGTAGATATAAACGGGATAGAAAAAAAAACTAGGACAATAAACTTACGTTTGATTATTATACATTTTTTAAACATATACTTAAAGTGAAACAGTTGTATGTCTTAAAAATTAAAAGGAACACCAAAAACGATACTTCGTAGTAGGTGTGTGTTCACAATTATTGGACACAGGGGAGGAGTTAGGAATTTAAGATAGAGGGGGCTAGAAATTTAGTTAGGAGCAACTTTGCATATTACGTAAGAACCACTCGGGCTAAATGGATACTTTAATAAAATTAATGAAGTTGATATGATCCGTGTTTAATAAATCTTCGCTTAATATCATTGTGTTGGTTACTTGGATAATTTAAGATTGAAGCTCGGGCCACAAATTGATGTTTCATTTCGATTGAAAAAAATAAATTGATGGTTATTTTCTTGCTCATGATTCAACATATGATCATAAAAATTAAGAACTCCATCTTTTATAATTCAAACAAATTACAGTATCTCAAACTTACATTCAACTAAATTAGGATTTTAGTTTTTTTTTATTACAACATAACTTAAAAATATCCAAGAAGTAAATATTTTATATAATTGCTTTTAACTATAAAGTACTCAACTAAACTAGTAGTGTAAGTTTTAGGTTTAGGTTTTCAATTGATTATGTTTTTTTAGATTTGTTGTTTGTCTAAATAATAACTTAGGGGTTGTTTGTTTTTTGAAAAAAAACTCTTAATGACTCTTAAGTCTGAATCGTTTAGACATTTTTACACACCATCTCTTATTAATCATAACTAAAATAAGACTTCAGACCTCTTAAAAACCAAACGATACCTTAATTAGTTTCGGTTCTTGTTTTTCTTCTAGGCTTTATTTTGTTATTTACATAATTGCATCCACATTATTTGTTGGGATTTGCAAGTGCCAACAATTTCTTAAAAGAAAGTTGCGTGGGATACAAACATAGGGGGGTTCATGGGAATTAAATCACAATCTTCACTAAACTTTTTACATTGCTTGGGTTATCAACAAAGATTGGAGGGGGTTGGGCAACACCCAGTCCCCCTACTCCCTCCGCCCTGGTTGGATATATATACAAAGAAGTTATATAGAAATGAAAAATAGATTGAAAATATACGTACATAAAGAGGATACGTGATGATATAATTGTCTAATGTACATATTAATAGGGACTCTCAACAATCATATTAAATCCAAAAAATAAAAAGATATCGGATTCATTGGGATGGTTTAAGTTCAAATAAAAGTAACCCATATCAACCCTATACCTACGGTTTGAAGATTTTGCAACTCGATTAGACATTGGATTGCTTCGAATTAAGTTATTTTATACTGGGTTGGGTTGATCAGGTTGGTCGAGTTAGTGAGCACCCCAACTTCGTAGTATTGTATATATTAAAAAAGTTAATGGATAATCTATACTACTATATAAAAATTCTAAAACGGTTATTGTACAATCTTTTGTACAATAACATTTACTACCCTTACAATTACTTATTTAATTTACTTTGTATCCTTTACTTTTTCATTTTTCATTTTACACCATTATCATAGTAACACAAATAATCGTATATGAACAAAAATGCAATGAAAAAATACGTTCATTTTTCTACAAATTATACCATTATAATTGTCTCGTCAATACATTCAAAACGAGTCCAATATTGAATATTTTTTAACTTAACCGTACTATTAAATATCATGAATATCTACGCATTAAATTGTTTTATATCCATACGTTTTATTTTTTTTTCACCGTTAGCACATTAAAAATACATAATCGTAAAATACGCTTAATTCTTATTATAAATTATATCAATTTTTTCGTCAATAATTGTAATATAAACTAATTATTGAATATTCGCTTAAAAAAACTAATTATTGAATATCTTTATGGTTTAGGGTTCATATATTGTGATTCTTAGGTCTGATTGTTGATGACATGTTTATAAGAAAGTAACATTAATTATTTGTTTTTTACTTACATTCCCGCTACATCGGACGGGTATATGCCTAGTATAATATAAAATATATAAAAATGAATCACTAAAATGAACTATCATAAACCACGTACGTTGTCCCATTAATTTTAGATAGAAGAAAACACAAAACAAAGCCACGTTACAAATCACATCCACAACAAGAGGTGCTTCTTTTCGCAACCATCACTCATCACCACCTCCAACCACCGCCACCGCCACCATGGATTCCATCTTCTTTCACCCTCCACTCTTCCCTCCATTCTCCACCACCACCACAAGACACCCTGCTGCAGCCTACCTACCTCCCAAACCCCCACCAATCCCCACCCACAACACACTCAATTTCACTTGCCGGACACTCGGGAACAACGCCGCCGCCGCCGCTGACAACGGTTCTCTTTCCGGTGAACTCTCGCCGTCACCTGAAATTTTCACGACGGTTGATGCTGAAATAACCCCTGAAACCGTTGATTTCTTTTCTAGTGACGCTGACGGTGATCCCGATTGCCCTTCCGACGGCTTCTCCTCCGTCGAAGACGCTCTTGCAACTCTCCGGCGAGGCAAGGTTAGCAACCATAAATTACGTTTTTAGTCCCTGTGATTTGTTAAAAGTTGCAGATTTCGTCCTTGTCGTTTTGAAATTTCGGTTTTCGTCGCTATGTTTGCAATTTATTTCTATTTTCGTAAAAACACTAATTTTAAGCATTAAAAACTAAAATAGAAATGAATTGTAAACCGTAATGATGAAAAAATCAATAAAATTTAAACCATAAGGACGAAAAATGTGATGAATTATAAATCATAGGGATGAAAATCATGGTTTTAAAACTACAAGGATGAAAATAAAAATTTTCAACAAACCACAAGGACTAAAAACGTAATTTACTCTCGCCATAATTACAATTTTCTATCATTAAGCTGTTTAAAAATTCAAAAAATCTAACTTCTTTGTGGCTGTTGATGGAAATGGTTGAAAGTTTGTGATCGTTATCGATGACGAAATCGGCGATATCGAAGGAAACTTTGTGTTGGCAGCGTCTTTTGCGACACCCGAAACCATCGGGTTTGTAATCCGGCATGGCTCCGGGATCATATCCGTCGGCATGACGTCGAACGATCTCGAGCGCTTAAATCTCCCGTTAATGTCACCAGAAAACGAAAACAACTCTTTGGCTCCATCGTTCACGATCACCGTGGTATTGTTTCGAACACAACCTATTTAGTATTTTTTGAAGTATATAATATTTATATACGATAAATACTCAGGCATACACTCGTTACATTTATCAGTAATATTTATAACTAGGGTACCACTGAGCCAAGGACCCGCTGGTTTGATGCTGTTTGGTAGTTGCTGAGTGGTTTGGTGCAGAATGATTAAACGGTCAGAATGATTAAGTGACTCTTAAGTTATGATATAGTGCAAAATGAAATACGGTTGTTTGCTAATTGTTCAGAATGAAATTAGGGTTAAGGGAGGACCAAGATACAAAATCATTTTAAGAGGATTTTGGAACCATTAAGAGCAGGCAAATAAACAATATTTACTTTTAGCGATTCAGATGTTGCCTCTTAATGGAACCATTAAGAGGTAAACAAACAACGTTTTAGTTAATTAGAAGAACCCGACCATTTGCGAAATTATTCACAATATCATTCCGTTTCTTTCTAAGGATGCAATCGACACATCGACGGGAGTATCAGCCTCAGATAGAGCGAAAACGATTCTTGCTTTAGCTTCTCGTAATTCCAGGCCAGGAAGTTTTAGAAGGCCTGGCCATGTGTTTCCTCTAAAGTACCGAAACGGTGGGGTTCTAAGACGAGCTGGTCACACCGAGGCGTCCGTGGATCTGGTTAAACTTGCTGGTCTGGATCCGGTTTCCGTCCTTTCAACTATTGTCAATCCGGAGGATGGTTCTATCGCACCATTGAACCGTTTGAGAAAACTAGCACTTGACCATGATATCCCGCTTGTTTTGATCACCGATTTAATCAGGTAACCTCCGATGCCAATCTAGATCGCTTTTCTAGATTATGATTCTGGTTGGCTAGATTATGATTCTAGTTAGCTAGATTATGTTCTAATTTGCTAGATCATGATCTAATTAGCTAATCTTTATTCCTGTTTTTTTTTTTGGAATGGTGTCCTAGGCTATGCCCAGACTAATCCCCTGACAAATTATGACTAAAATACATCAGCCCTCAGTGGCCACAATTGTTGTGTACGTCTGGATTCGAACCCTGGATAGATGAGATATTCCACCACATCCCCAGGGCCTTAACCAGCACGCCACAACCCTTGTGGTTTTATTCCTGCTATTTGTTTGCTCACACTCATGCACAATTCGGGGTTTTCATGTTAACAGACGTTCAAACTCTTTGTGGTAGAGGTTTGATCTATGTCCAGACCCTACTTTTGAGTGGAATTTACTGGGTCCATTTGATTTTTTTTTTTTTTTTTTTTTGATTTAGGTTTGCTAGATTATGATTCTAGAGTGCTAGAAAGGTAACGGGTGTGATATCCTCGATAGATAAGGACTTTAGTTTCCGTATACATGCATGCTCTAGAATGTGTTTGTTGTAATCGGTTTTCTTGAAATTGTAGGTATAGAAGGAAGAGAGAAAGACTAGTCGAAAGAATCGCGATTTCTAGGCTACCAACGAGATGGGGTTTATTCGAAGCTCATTGCTACCGATCAAAACTTGACGGAACCGAGCATATAGCCGTTGTCAAGGTACGAACGACTCTACACCTTTTTACCATAACCATTTCAAGACCTCAAGCGTGTTCACGAAAACAGTCACTCTACTCTTTGATCCTGGCTTGCGTATGTATTACCCATCCTTAGACCCCACCTCCGGGTATGATATATATTGGTTTGGTTTGCTTATTTCGAGGCCTAATGGTTAGAATTTTTCTGGTGAATAGGGAGACATTGGGAACGGACGGGATGTGTTAGTTAGGGTTCACTCCGAATGTTTAACCGGAGACATATTTGGGTCAGGTCGTTGCGATTGTGGCAACCAATTAGCGTTAGCGATGCAGCTCATCGAGGAAGCTGGCAGAGGAGCTCTTATCTATCTTCGCGGACACGAAGGGAGAGGTATAGGATTAGGGCACAAATTACGTGCGTATAACTTGCAAGATCAAGGTCACGACACTGTAGAAGCCAATCTAGAGCTCGGTTTCGCTCCTGACGCGCGTGAATATGGAATCGGTGCCCAGGTCAGTCTAAAGCTCGTTAAACCTATTAACATCATATGACGAGTTAAAGAGTGATTTTTTTCTGACAGATGCTGCGAGATATTGGAGTTCAAACAATGCGCCTAATGACTAACAATCCGGCCAAGTTTACGGGACTCAAGGGATACGGTTTGGCGATCGTTGGACGAGTTCCTGTATTGACTCCGATAACGGATGAAAATAGGAGGTACTTTGAAACTAAGAGAACAAAGATGGGTCATATTTATGGGTCAGATATATCTGACCCTTTAGTTGGTCCAAACATCGATAAAAATGACTCAACAGATGTCTGAAACTCATGTCTGGTTCATTTTTATGGATGTTTGGACGACATTATTCAAATTGTTTTATTGAAGTCTTAATACCTCAAAACCTAATGTAATTATGATACACTAAAAATGATAAAAGAAAATTTATACACACCCATTGATGAAGTCATGACACATGATTGTTAGCTTGTGTGTTTTTATTACTTGAACATTTAGGGGCAGTTTACCAAACGGGGTAAGCACTTATCGACAAAAGTAACCACTGTCATTTACCTTATGGAATAACATTCTCGACCATCAAAATGGATTGATGGTAAGCGTTTATAACCCGATAAGCATTTATAACCCGGTAAGAGTCTGTCACTCTCACTTACCGGATACGACTTTTGATTCTTGTCTTCCCTCTTATCCAATAAGATTTGTGGTACTTGTTATATTCACCCGACAAGGTAATTGAACCCATAAACACCTATCAAGGTAAAGTGTTTAACAAATGGCCCCTTAGTTATATTTATAATTACATATTTTGGCCACCTAAAGCACAAATGTTTATAAGTATATTAAAAAAGGGACAAAATTAGAATAAAATATAATAAAATTTGTTTTAGTTCTTATTTAGGGGATGTTGAGAGTTACTCAATGGTTAAGTGGTCTTAAGAGGTTTTGTATGATATAGTACATAATGAAATATGGTTGTTTATCACCTGTTCTGAATGGACAGTTTGAATGACAATAAATTACCATTTTAATCCTTTTTATGATTTAGTTCTAAATAAAACATGTTTGTTTGGTAATATCTGAATAAAACAATTAATTTGCAAATATAACTACATACTCAATATTACTAGTTCAAAACACATTCCATATTAATTCAAATAAGTATAAAATTACTTGTTCTAAGTTTTAGGATAAACAAAAAATATAACAAACAAATTCAACATTGAAGGAAAAGCAAACAAAAACAGATTTTGGTCACATAAAAGGAAAAATAAACAAATAGAAAGCTATATATCCAATAAACAATTTTTTGTCACATAGAAGGAAAAGCAAACAAACAATTAAAGTTTTAATTGTTCAAAGAATGGGCCCAAATCAAGTTATGTTTACATGAGATGTCCAATAAGTATATACCCTACATCAAGCTCTGTTTACACAAGGATTTTGGTCCAAATTAAAGTATATATCCAATAAGTTTCATCCAAAACATGTATTAAGTTCCATATCAAGTTATGTTTTGAAGGTTTGAACTATAACCTTATAATGATCATAAAGGGTAATAGATCAGTATTTGTGGTCCAAATCAAGAAACAGAAATCGATGAGAGCTCAAATGAAACAAAGCAACATATTAGAACAGAAAATGAATCGAGCATGCTAGATTTAAAATCGATGCGTGAGTGATGAAAAGACGCAGAAGAGCAGATGCACCAACGTGAGGAAGATGTGTGAAGGGTAGTATCGGAAATAGAAGGCGCTCAGAGGACATCATTCAAATGGTAGTTTTTTTTGCCAAACATAATCATCCTCTGATCGAATGAGAGGGTAGCTCTTAATGGTATCATTAAGAGCTAAACAAACAACCCATTAATATAACAATCAACTTTTTTCTTTTTAGTTAATGTAATAAATGTTACTTTTTCTTATTTCGTACCCATTCACTCGATAAGCGAGTTTGCAGTCTACGAGATAGTTGTTGATTTTGATGTTACATTTTTTCAGATTATCAAGAATTACAAAATAGTTTAACAACTTGGGATCTACCTCATCAATAGTTACATCATCTTTCGGTTATCAATCAAATTTGGTACAAAATAAAAGGAATTAAATGTTTGTTATAATAATTGAAAAAAATATTTGTTAAACTATGATTGGTGGAAACCTCCTTGTATTTTGACCTATTGAAAAACAACACAAAGATGGTTGGGATTGCATCTAATGAAGTTTTAATTAAGCCAACAAATTAGCTCAATATATTTATAAATATTGTATTCTAGGGTTTTATGAATAAGAATGTACATAATAGAAAAGAGAAGCAAAAGAAGGAATTTTCGGTTGTATACTTTGATAAAATCTTGTAATAATGTTTTGTTGTTCCCTGGAGATTGAATGGACAACGATTTTATGTCATTTAGCCAAATGTCCCTATGTTATCAACGTTGAAGATCGATTTTGAAGATCCCAAAGCTGTGTTTTCGGTTCTGGACATTTGGCAATTTTTTGTGATATTCTTTTTCTTTAATTTTCTTAGAGCCTGGTTGTTAGCAGCTTAATGAGTTTAATGAGACTCACAACTTATTCGGTCAGCTATACATGACTGTTTGGTGGTGGTTTAATGATATACAAAATGACTTATTCATTAAACTTCTAGGAGGAGCTGTATGCAGAAAGTCAAGTTTTTTTTTTCCAAATCTGTATATTCCAATTAAAAAACAGGCTTATTCTATCTATGTACAATACCCTTCCACACAAAAATATTCCCAATCTATACAAACAGTTTAATCCACACAGACAATTTTATTCATAAGGATTTAATGAAAAATCAATCAAACAGCCCATTAGTTTGTTTCCATGGTCTATATCAAGAGCATGACTGTTATACTATGTCCATGGTTTTATCTAGAGAAGACTTAGGGGCATTTGGTTCGCATGGAATTTGATGAAATTGGAATTTATCGAATAAAATTGACTTTAAATGAATTGGAATGGAATTTGACCACACGTTTGGTTGGTAGGAATTCAATTCCTTCACTTAAGCCAATGAAAAATGAAATCCTTAAATTGTAGAATGCAATGGAATTCAAAGGATTCCAACATTTTCATTATGTGAACTAAATATAAGATTTGGAATTTGGTCAAATAAGTTATCCATTTCAATTCCTTCAAAATCCGTGAACCAAACACCCCTTATTATATTGTTCTCGTATTGGTTGGTAGTGGATTTGTAGTGGCCTACTGGTTCTATGGTTTTTACTCTCATTGATCTTGAGGGGTTTTTCATGGAAAAGTTTCGTTTGTTACTCATGTGTGTAATTATATTTTTGTTTCTAGATTTCATTGCATTTAGAACACCTTATTCGTTTGTATCATCAAATTTTTATGAGTCGGGAAAGTTTTGACAAAGATATTTTCTTTAAACCGAGGACTTGAACATAAGACGTTATCATCCACAAACAATTCAAATAAGATTCAACCGAAACAATAAAAAAGTTTCTATTAAGAATTCAATAGTTAGAATTAGTACGATATCCCATCAGGGGCGGACCTATATATGTTCTAGTGGGTTCCCGTACACAGCGGCGGATCTAGAAATTTAGTTAACTGAGATGAATTAACATATGATAAACCAGTTTATATTAAAGCTCAAATAACAAGATATTGAGATGAATTTAATAAAACAATACAGAAGAACTAGATATTAAAAGATCTAATATTGAGATGGATTTAACAAAGTATTACACATGATATTGAGATGAATTTATTTCTTTTGGTTTTGGTGGAAAAGTTCAAATGTATGGGATCTATAAAAATTGAATGAGTTCTTTAGGTAACGTTTGGTACGCAGACATGATTGGACGGAATTGAACAGGACAAGAGGTTAGGTTAGGACAAGACAAGACAAATGTCTGTCTTATGTTTGGTACGACTAGGACTGGACTGAACAAGTTTCCTAAAAGTTGTTTGACAATTTTATATGTCATATAACGGTAATAGATGACATTAATAATGTATATATTTAAATAACTTAATTAAAAAAGATTTTTATTTTTTTTACACAATTTTCATACATATAAATACATACAAAAACAATGGTACGAAATTTGAATGAAGAATCTGAAATAATTGATGGTATTCGAAAAAAAACCCGATTCATACAAAGAAAATATAATATTTGATTCAGTTTGGAAGATCTTTATGAATTAGCGGAGATATAGTTGCAACGATAGGTAAAGATAAAGGCAATGGGTGGCTGGTGAACGACGATGGTTGGCGGTGAGCGCCGGTGGTGGCAACGACAATGGGTGGTGGTGATAGGTGGAGGTAGCGATGGGCGGTAGTTGTAGAGGTGATGGAGGAAGTTGTTGTACTGGAGGAAGATGTGGAAGTGGTCGACGATGGTTGGTGGTGGCTGCCGATGGTCATCGATGGTGGTGGCGGCCATAGGTGGTGGTGATCGGTGTCAGTGGAGGTGGTCGACGATGGTAGTGGTGGTGGCAATGGCCGTTGGTTGTGGATGTGGTGGAGAAGGTTGCTATAGTGGATGAATAGTTGAGGTGGCCGATGGTGGTTGGCGGTGGCTACTGGTGGTCGCCGATGGTGGTGGTGGCGACGATGGGTAGTAGTGACCCATAAGACTAATATCATATTAGGATTATATATATCAAATGGCAGTAGATCAATAATTTTTAGTTTCTGTCTCACTTTTGTCCAATGTTGTTCCACCTATTTTGGTGGAACAAGAAAAGACTCTTTTTTGTCTCATCTTGTCCCACCCTGTCAAGTCCTTGTCCTTGTCCCTGTCCCTGTCCCATGTCGCGTCAAACGTGAGACGGTGAATTTTTGTCCTGTACCATGTCACGCCAAACGTGGGACAATGATTTTTGTCCTGTCCTGTTCTGATCTGTCTCATGTACCAAACACATCCTTAGGTTGAAACTAGGCCATTTATGAAGGTTTAAAAAAATATCAAAGCTAAATCCAGATTTTTTAAACTTTTTTTGACCGTATAAACCCCATAACTTTGTATGTGGCTCCCCCATTGCGCGTGCACCTTCTCAACTTATTTACACAAACAAAATTCTTTTTAGGTATGAACGGTGCAACCGCAAAACTGAGGGTGCTCCGAGAATATTGGAAAATATAAGAAACATCAACAAAAAAAAACGAAAAAGGATACATCGAAATCAACCAAAAAACTAAAAAAAGTCACTCGAAAATCAACCCAAAAAAACCGAAAAGTCCATCGAAATCAACCCAAAAACCGAAAAGTCTATCGAAATTGACCAAAACACTTAAAAATTCCCTCGAAATTCACCCAAAAGCTTTTAAAATCCCTCGAAACAGTGGAATTCCGTTAAAAACACATCAGACAACTTTACAGACCTTTAATCTACCTTAAAGGTGCCCCGCTAGGTCAAAATTATTGGTCTGCCACTGCCACTGTATCCCATATGTGGCAATTTCAACTAATATTTGTAAAATATTCATGTTATATTTTCAAAGGTATCCGATTGATATAATTAACAGATTTAGCTAAAATAACGAGTTGAACATTATAAAATCATCTAAAATATATTAATATGTTTCCAATATCTTAAATCATTGTTTAAAAAAATTATTATTGTTTCGGTGACAGATTTTTGTACTAATATTTAACATATTACTTTTTATGAAAATTAAAAATAAAATAAAAACTAAGAAAATAAATATTAACAAGTTAACCCAACTTATTTTGACTCACTCTAAAAATCCATCCATATCAACGAAAACTCATATTTAACATGTTACTTAGCTCTGTTGACCGGTTAATCAAACAATTTGGAATCGCTAGTTACATGTCTCAATCGACATCTCAACTTGACTGAAATTCATCGGTTTAATTTGGTCCCCCGATCAAACTTGAAATGTTAGATGACCTAATTTACTAGGTTTTGTATCACATTTACCATCAAAAAAGAAACCCTTTTGGGTTATATCAATATCTCGAAAATATAAACACTTCATTTAGATTTTTAGGGATTTTTTATCAAACGCTTAACCAGTAAGCGCTTACCGTTAAGAAGTCACCATTGTCACTTATCTTATCAGGTAATACTCTTAGTCATCAAAATAGACTACTGATAAATAATTCTTACCCCATAAACATTTGGTAAACAGTTCTTACGCGATTGGGACTTCTTGAAATGACATTGATCACAAACATATATCTCCATCACTTTGCAAATCATTTCAAGATTCGTATGTCTCATGATCCAACTTTTGGTGAAATTATATGAAATGGACATAAATGGAAATTACCATAAAAACATTTTTCATCAAATCAAAATCCCCAAAACAGGATATCCACCGTTAACCATATACACCAATTATATATCAAAATCCTTTACAAAAAACAAAAATAAATTT
The DNA here is from genome assembly GCA_954870635.1 of Arctium minus. Classification (NCBI taxonomy): domain Eukaryota; kingdom Viridiplantae; phylum Streptophyta; class Magnoliopsida; order Asterales; family Asteraceae; genus Arctium; species Arctium minus. The sequence goes on from OX941096.1 coordinate 48,733,754, forward strand.
TGGGATCTTAATGTAACCTTTGCCTCTTTCCAATTGGCCCTAAATTACTACCACCAGGACAAGTTGACACCATCCTCCCTTGACAATTACTACCAAAACTAACATCACCAAAACTCAAACAACCGCCACCGCCACCGCCGCCACCAACGGCCGCCATCATCTGAGAAGAACTCCCACAACCCATTTCTACATACGGCTGCGGTTGTTTAAACAACATTGTTGGTGATCTCACGAAGCTACTCGAGCCACCAATGACCTGCTTTTGAGCGACACCAATTTGATCCACTCCAGCCACCATTGGTGGGATGTTGAACCCCTGAACTGGTGGCGGATTCCGCCACCTGGGAAGCGGGCCCGCCACCAGCAGTGTCTGTAGAAGTGGACCCGCTTCCATTACTGCTTGCAGTAAGTTCCCCTTTTGTGGCAAGTTCTTGCCTTTAATCATACCCTCCATCACCAAAGTGGCTTGATCCACTTTTGATGATGATATGCCGTTCGGATGGTAATCGTGAACAAAGGGGGTTTCAAGATTGATGTTGGAAAACTCGGGGGACGAAATGGGATCGAAAAGCGAATCGACGGGCGACGAGCTATGATTATAGGCATCAGAAAGGCTGTTTGATTCACTGATACTTGAATTCGCTTTAGCGGGCATCAACAGATTTCCCTGATGAATTTGTTGAAGTTGATCGTTTGTGAAACAATTTGGAATCGATGGGTTCGCGGGGTTGAAGAATTGTTGGTCATTTGTGGGCATAATCTTGATGAGTAGCTTTTGAAGTTGATCTTTTGCTTCATCTCTTTCTTGGCAAGCAAGCTTTAGAAGTTGTAATAATTGTTTCATTGATTCCATATTTTTTTTCTTTTCTTCATCTGTTTCTGCCTTTACTGCCTCTAGTTCAAGTGTTGTGTACAAAAGCTTTTGTTTAAGTTCATCAATATTCTGCAATTTCACGAAACTCAATCAAATAACACCAAAAAAAACAACCCTATAAACTTTCAAATTACATTCTTGATGGTGTAAAATTGTGAAAATATATAAAAACCCATAAAATTACTCTCCAAAAGGGCCCTTGAGAAGAAAAAGTACGTCATCCCAGAGTGTTGGAATGGTATACAAAGACTCTGATACCATGTTAAAACATCTGAAACCCCCAAATTACTCTTTGGAGAAAAAAGGGGTTCAGTATATATTGAGAAGAAAGAGTTTAAGTCTAGCTGATGTATTCCAAGATTGTTTAGACCATCTAAAGGCATACCAAATACAATTCAAGAAAGTTTGAAATCCAGAAAAAAAAAGTGACATTTAAACGTTAAATGGGACCGGAAAATAGATCTCTAGACCCCTGAAAAACACCTAAAGGCAGACCAGATACTGATCTTGGTGGGGTAAAAATGACATTTACTATTAAAAAATACAATATTGTTCAATAATAAGAAATGGGTCACAAAAATCAACATCAAGAAAGACTTCAATTGGCAAAAAGACTCACAATATGAACAGTTTAATTGATTACAAACGTAAGAATTTTCCACAAGCAAAAGAAAAGGGAACAGAAAAGATAGTTTTTTTTTTCATAATAAAAAGGCCCACAAAATTACTCAAATTCAAAAGAAGAAAATGATGATTGGATTCCAAATTTCTAATATTCACAGAGTAATTACTGCATGATTGTTTGTGGTAGCAAGAACATGCAAAATCCCCATCAACATACAAAATAGTAGTAATAATTTCAACACAATTTATTCATTATGAATCTTTTAGCACAAAAACACAAACCACATTAAACCACAAAGTCCAAATGGATCTCAACATTTAGTCCTCCAAGAAGAAATTTTTAAAGAAAACATTATTCCTTTCCTTTTGTGCAAAATGGTTTCAAATGGGATCTAAACAACACCCATGATCAAAATCTTGAATTGATCAAAATTCACTTCAAAATTGAGACAAGAAAATACAATTTCTTCAAATATTAACAAAATCCCAGAACAAAAAAAACTTGGATTCTAAATTTAATATGATCTCAATCGAATCTGAAAAACAGATTGTGAGTAGACAATAGCCATGACCAAATCTTGAAAACCCATTGACAAAAAACCCTAATTTGACTAAATATTCACTTAAAAGTTGAACTGAAGTTATCAAGAAATGCAAGTAATTGACAAATTGGTAAAAACCCAGATGAGAATAGTTGAATTTAGAGCTCAATTTGTAGTCACAGAGTAGAACAAACACTCAACAATGGCGGAAAACCCCAATCTTTATCGCCAAAATCATAGGTAAGAAACCCAAGAATTCAACAAGAAACAAAGAATGAATCATAACCCACCTCTTGATAACTCCATAAAGACGCAAATTCCTCCATTTTTTTTTCTCTTTCTTTCGTGTTGAATGTGGGAAAAGAAAGCAAAAGACTTGTGGGGGGGAGTTTAGAGAGAGAAGGGTGTGGCGTATTTTATAGAACAAAATTCTCAATGCAAGACAAGACAAGGGTAGAAAAGATTTTAAAAAGAAAATTAAATTAGAAATTAGAAAAAAGAAAAAAGAAAATAAAATTCGGTGGATTATTATTATTTTTTTAATTTTTATTAGAAAATTGGTTCCATTTTTTAAGGGTAATTGTCTGGTTGCTAAAATAATCTCTCAAACGGTTGTTATCAACAATAAATACGCGGTTTAAATTTTACATTTTAACAAAGGTAAGTTGCCTTTAATAACCCTACTCACTAAACAATAATTTTCACCTTTATTTTTAATTTTCTATAATATTAATTATCGTTTTCAAAAATTATGGACTTGTTATTTGAAATGACTTTTTAAATAATAATATGTTTATCTTTTTTTGAATTTTAATTTGGTTGTTATTATTTTATTTTTGATTAATTAAAATGTTGAGAACCGACTAGCAAGGGCTGTGGCGTGGTGGTAAAGGTTTGGGGAGTTCATAGCGTTCAACCCGGGTTCGAGCCCCACTAGCAGCACTTGTGGTCACTGAGGATAATCTCAGGGCTGTACGCTTTAACAGTTGGGCCATAGAGCCTAATTGCCAGGAATTAGTCTGGGCATAGGCCCAAATACCATTTCAAAAAAAAAAGGTGTAGAAGAACCAGTGAGAATGTTTTAGAGTGGGTTGGTGGGGTCCACTGTGGGTTTTCCGTTGATGACATGTCAGAATTTTATTGGATGCACGTAGGTATAAATATAAAAGACGTCATCGCCAATTCGCCACCACCGTCTATTAATTATTAAATTTGGTGCTTCCTCAATTCAAAACTTTGATATTTACTTCGATTTTTGTGATTTATGTTTAATTATTTGTATTTTCAAGAATTCTTTAGGATATTAATTATATAAGAGCATCTCCAACAACATTGCTAAAACCGAAAATTTTGGTTTTTTCTTTGTTATTCCTCTCCAACAGCTTTGTTATATGGTTTGCTAAAATAGAAAAAGATCAAAAAATCTCTAAATATAGAGAATTCTCTATAATCTCTAAATGAGAGAGAAAAAATATTATTTTATTCAATTCAACCAATAAGATTCAATTTTTAACATTTTATTTTAAGTTTTTTTTAAAAAGTGTATGGGATGATAAATTATAGAATATTATAATAATATAAATAATGATTGATTCTCTAAAATAGAAAAGCTATTGGAGTTTGAAGAAAATGTTGTTAGAGATTTTGATTTTCTATTCTCTATTTTAGAAAAAATTTAGCAATGCTGTTGGAGATGCTATAAGAGGGGTTTAGAGAAAAACGCTAAATAAATGAAAATCTGAAAAATACCCCATCAATCGTTAGATTAATTGGTTAATGGATGTGATTAAAGAGGGTATTTATAATTTTTTTTCTAAATTAAAAAATCTTTTACCCCATATTTTTTTAAATTGAAAAAAACATACAAAATATGTTCAAATTCGAACGAAATAAGTTACACCAATTTTATTTCGTTAATTTGACATTCATATTTATATATACCTTTTAATCCAAGTTTTCATTTATTTAACTTTTTCTCCAGAATCTGACTTTATTTAGATGATAATGTAAATTAGATTTATATCAATATTAAGAGTATCATTAATTGACTCTTTAAAATTTTATTAAAATGAAAAATGAAAATTAAATTAAAAATTTACATTCATTTTCCATAATTTTTCTATTTTGAATATTATAGCATTTATTATATTATTAAAATATTTAATAAATTTTAATAAAAAAAATTCAAGCATTTAATTTTAGAAACTCTAATAGTGGTAACAATTAGAATTTATTTATTTATCTTAAGTAATCAAATTTAGGGAGGTCTTCATATTTGAAAAAAAAATATTACCATTTATTTGCTACTTTTTATATTTTAGAGAATTTATTGAAACAAAAAAAATCAACCAAAAATCTCCATTTATCTCTATTTTATTTTTAGGGGATATGTTAGAAATGCTCCAAATTTTTATAAATTCAATTTATTTTTTATTATGTTAACATATTTCGTTAAAACATATCACCTAATATATGATTTTAATTCCTATCATGTATATACATATACTAATTTTTAGAGTAAACTCCAATTTTTGGTCCCTGAGGTTTGTTGATATCTTCAAGTTTTACTCCGTTAAAAATCTCCGTTAGAGGCAGGAGCAAATTCGTCCAACCATGTTTTTGTCTTCTTTTTGTGCCCTTTTTTTGTTTTTCCATATATTTGTAAACATATCAAACTATTGGGACCAAATCTGTAAAATGAAACTCATGTTATTTCTTGAAACCCTACTAGGGATGCTCACGGGTTGGGTTGATCGGGTTGAGGGCGTTTCAACAACCCAACCCAATGTTGGCGGTTTGAGAATTTTCAACTCAACCCAACCCAAACAAAAGTGCAACCCAACCCAACCCAACCCGTTCGGGTTGATCGGTTTGGTTGGTTTGGTCGGGTTGTGTTTAAACAAAGTAAAAACAATATTGAAAACACAAAAATAAGGAATTTTTCTTTAAAATACGATTTATCATTCAAAAGAATATACGAGTTCATTAAATATTTAGGTATTACATATAACTTTCCAATAATGTCTTCTTATGAGTTCCATTGCTCGTTATTGCCAATTTGTTTTTGGTAACGTATACATATTAAATGGAAATATAAATAATTTTAAAGAAGTCGCTAAAACGTTTATCGGGTTATCGGGTTGGTCGGGTTACTTTGAGTCTAACCCAATATCAACCCAATAGATTCGGGTTGTCCTAATTTTGTATCGATTATAAGTCGCTTTACCTCAGGTTGATTTTTTTTTCCGGGTTGGTCGGGTTGGGTTGATCGGGTTGGTCGGCTTTTTGAGCACCCCTAAACCCTATTGAAACCTAGAAACCAATGAACCCTTTTTCCCCTTTGGCGAAACTTTTTTAGGGTTTAATCTGTGATTCTTGGTGGGTTTGTTTTCAATTGATCTGCTTTTCAAGTTCTTGATATTTATCAATGAAATTAGGATTTTGGGTTTTGTTTGGATTTGATTTGAAGAATCTTTATATTATGTAGATAGATTCTAAAGAACCCCAATTTTATTGTATTATTGGAATTTCATCATAAGGAAGCATCATATCCAATATTTGTGACCGTCAGGATCTATTGACCATACCTACCGTAAATCTTGACCCTTGATCTCAATTTCAACCTGGGAAAACAAGAAAGTAAAGGGTTGTAGATTCTTGGTGGTGTTCTTGGTTTCTGATGCTAAAATTATTGAATCAATTTGAAGATATAAATCATAGAAAACCCTAAATCAAGAACCATAAATTAACACTAAATCACAAATCTGAATCAATCAAAACCCATAATCATAAATGTAAATCATAAACAATACATCAAAACCCTGGTCTAAACAAATCCATTGATAGAACCTGTAAAAATCAAAAACCAAAACCTTGAAAATCCATGGATGTAAACCAAAGCTTGAACTTGCTTTTTGCTCACCAAATGCACGCACCTGCTTCATCAACAACTTCTCCATTTTCAGATCCAAATGGTTTATCTGGTTTAGGAAAGGTGAACCCACTGGTATTGTTATTATTATCATCCTTAGGTGGCCCAGATATTTATCTTAAGCCAGTATCATAACCCAAAATAGCCGAGAAAAAAGATCGAGGGCTAGGGCTAGGGTTGTGTTTTGGAGCAGATGAGGGACGATGATGAATGAAGCACAAGGACAACAAGGACGAAATGGGTTGGTCGGCGATTTCGCCTGAAACCCAGAAACCGATGTAAGCGATCATAAGACCTAGGGTTAGGGCCGCGACAACTGAAGTCCCACCGAGGTCGAGGAGAAAAGCAACGCACGGGACAAGCGCGATTGCGATCCTAGTGGTGTGTACGAACGACGACGGAACGAATCGAGAGTTTTTGAGAGATCTGCGAGTATTGGTGCTTCCATTGGCGTAAATAGGGCTAGGGTTCCATTCAGGAGAGTAGCCATTGTTGTGTGACGATCGACGGATGATTTTGAGAAATCTGTAATGTTTTTTTTTCATAAATTTGTTTAATTTAGGTTTAATAATATAATGTTTTTTATATAAAAAAATTAAGTATTTTGTTAGAATTCAATGATTATCTTATATATTTTAATGACATCTAGAAAAAATAAGCAATTACATATTTAATAATATAATTAAAACAAATTTATAGTAATATAATATATTAATTAATAGTGATATATGGAAAGATCTGCATAAAAGGAAAGTCATGCACATACCAAATTGGTGGGTGTTAGAAGCCTCCAATAGTAATATGTATCTTATGCTTTGATACTTGTAAATTAAGAGATTTTTAAAATCTTGCATAAAATGATGGTACCTTGTGCCTAATAATTTGTATTTAAAAGTTTTTTATCCGTGCTTTATAATATAGTATAGATATAGATAAGTTAACTTAATTTCAAAACTATTTATGAACTACTAATTTTGTTTGGTTAAAATAGTATAATAGTACAATTATTAAGTTACTGTAAAAAATATGTGGGAATAATTTGTAAATTTAATAAGTATAATGTTAATATTGAAAATTTATTCAACGAATGTAGAAATGAATATACTTAAAATAATATATTTGGTTGTAAAAATGGTGTTATCTATTGTTGAAAAATTTTATAGGTTGCACTAAATTTTACATTAAAGTTGAATACTTGTTAGTTAACACGTACTTTTATTTTGATAACATGTTATTTTTCCTAGGTCAAAAACACCAAGCAAAAAACTATTTCCATCTTGCATTTTTAACATAAAAACCGAAAACATATTTAAAATGTTGTTTGTTAGTAATTTAAATAATATATGTGAAATGTAACACGAGTATTTGATGAGTTTGTGATGTTTTGCAATATACTTATTGTATATCCATCATGTTTTTAACACTTTTTATATTAGAAAAAAATATATTTAATAACTACCGATCACAAACCAAAGTCAAAGAACCCAAAAACTAGCTTGTCAAAATCAACAAAATGTTCGAATTTATATTGGTTTGAGTAATTATTTAAAGGGGTAGTTTAGAAAAATACAATGGACTCTTCAATTTTGAGCGATTGAGTTCTTGGACAACTTTCTTAAACAAATAAATCCTTAAACTATCTTATTTGATTAAATAGGTCATTTTGAACAAAAAAGAAATTACAGGCAATCGGCTGCATTGGCAAAATCAAGTTTAAAAAAGAGCTAAATCATTCGCCCGATTGCCCCATAGAAACGCCTTTCTCAAAAAAAAAAAAAACGATTATCCTCAATCCTAGCTGTTAAATCACACCCTTGCCAACCCTCGCCGCTTCTGCTTCTCAGTAACACCCCGATTTATGGCTAATGCAAATATTACCGTAAATCTATGTTTCGCTTGTAGTTCAGTGTTGGTTCATAATCTCACCTTGAAAACCTGTTTTATTAGGGGGGTTATCGAATTGGCCGAAGAGGAAAGCAAGGGGAAACTCCAGTGTTCCGCGTGACTCTCCGCGCGGCTTGAACTGCGCCGCCATCCGCGCAGGGCACTGCCTGTATGCAACTCCCGTGTTCCGCGCGACTCTTTGCGCGGCTGGAACCACGCCGTCATCCGCGCGCGACCTCTGGTCGATTAAAAAGGGGGAAAATCAGCCCCAAACCTCATTGGTCACCAAATCACTCCTCTAAAACATTCTCATCTTCTCCCTCTTCATTAAATCCGACCCACAAGCATTCATTACTACCATTCCCTCAAATCTTCATGTGTTAATCATCATCTAAAGGCTAAGAAGGCTAGAGTTCAAGGATCTATCACCTCATCATCTTCATCTTCAACCTCAAGACTCCATATCCATTTCTAGGGTTTTGCCATTTTAGGGTTTTTACATCATAAACTCATTTGGTGAGTCTCCTAACCACTATCCATCTATACTTACACCATTATTTGCTTATGTGAACATTCTGAGATATATGAAGTTAATCTAATATTAGGGTTTGTATGTCTAACATGTATAAGGATTATTGTTCCCTATGGGAGTTATTAATTATCATGGGGGTTTCTTTATGCAAGCTATGTGGTAAACAAGTTAATTTATGGTAGAGGACCATCTTCATAAATATGAGAAGTAGGATACAAATATTCTTATCAGCAGTTAGAGTTTCTACTTCGTCTGATGGTTGCCTTGTTGTTAAACAAACGTTGGAGTATAAAGTTAAACATGTATGAAACTTTATTGTGTTATTTGAAAGGAATGTGCTTTGTATGAAAATTGCTATATATACTTGATCATGATCTAAATGTGGAGTTTATATCTATCTCCTTGTGCACGAGGATTTAGATGGCGTATCTTTATGTGTTGTTAATTGTTGGTCGTTTGGGCACTAGCGAGTAGACAATAGGGGACGTAAGTCCTTGAGTTGGAACTCGTCTAGATTGGATAGACACCCATGTCTGTAAGCCCTTGAGGTGTAACTCGACGGAGTAAGCACTAGAGACATAAAACGGTTTGAGGATTGTGATGTCTGGTATGGCATGGGAACTAGAACCTGGATATGTGGTGAAATCCAATAACATCACGGGTGACCCCATTCACGTGTTCTCGTCACCCAAGATGGTAACGGGTCTCCCCCGTTTATCAAGAGTTATCTCTTGTGTATTTGTACAGGAAAGGAAACATTTGTCCCGAATGGGAATATTGGCATTGATTCAGTCTATGGGTATTATGGTAACAATTAATTACATTGTACATGCTTATATTATAAACTGTTAAATATTTGTTACATTCTAGACTTGGGCCTAATACTTGCTTTGGTGTTTAATGGCTCACATGATCCGTTAGTGGTGTGCATAGGGCACCATGATTCGCCAGACGCGCGCATAGGATCCTTCACGGGCTGGCATTTTTGGGTTCTTGAGAGAAGAGCGTTTTGAAGTCACAGCGACACCCATGTTAATCTAGTTGTTAAATGTTCTAGATTAAATAGGTTGTCGTGTATATGTCTTATTAGTTACGCTACTTTAATTGATGCAACTACCTATATCATATTGGGTCATAGTCATTATTGCTTACAGGTTTATAAATCTATATTATAGACATTATATTGCCGAAGTTTTTGTTTTTATTTTACCCAAATCTTAGGGTGTTACATTCTCCGTCAGTGTTGAGTCGTTGGCGTCGGTCTTGCTTTGTCCTTCGCTGCTCGTGCTTCTTCTTCCTTCACCTCTGCTTCTTATGACAAGCAACAATGATCATTGAGAACAAAAACCAAATATGAAAACCCTAATTTCCAACTCTCTGTTCAATCCCTTGATTGTGCTTGAAGCTTCGACGAACTCCCTTTCTTGTCTTCTCATCATCATCATGTCAAATCTCAAGTTTGAATGAAATTTGTCATATGTATAGTGGAGATGTGTAACACCCTCGGACCTTTCAAAGTGCTCAAGCGGGTAGGTTTGCAAGCGTACCAATTGGAACTACCGCCAGAGTTGAGCAGAATCCACAACACGTTTCATATTTGTTACCTTCGGAAGTGTTTGGCGGAAGAGTAAAGCGTTATTCCTCTCTCCGAGTTGACAGTAGACGAAGGTAACCGTTGTATAGAAGAGCCTGATGCGATCTTAGAAAGAAAATCTAAGAAGTTGCGTCACAAAGAAGTCACCTTGGTCAAGGTGCAGTGGAAGCATCACCGTGGAGCAAATGTGACTTGGGAATCCGAAGAGGATATGAAGCAAAGATATCCTCATCTTTTTGTATAGTTTGGATTTCGGGGACGAAATCATTCCCAAGTTGGGGAGGATTGTAACACCCTGGATTTTCATTATACATATATCGTTGTAATCTTGTGTTTAGCCGTTGTCGTTAACACCTCGTTATGTTTATCGTTCAAGTTTATGGTTTTCGGTGATCTTGTGAACTTCCAGTGAGTTTCGCGACTTGCTCGCGACTTGTAGTCGCGGCATAGGTCGCGAAGTCCTCTGTTTGGGTTTTGATTTGAGAGCACGGGCGAGTTATGCCATGAGTTGAGGTCGCGACATAACCCGCGAATCCCCCTGGACCGACTTAAGGGTTCAGTTTCCAAAATATCTCATTTCTCTCAATCTCTAAACTCTCTCCTCTCTCTCTAAATCGTTTCTCTCTCTCTCTAGAGTTTGGTGGTTAAAATCTAGTGTTTGATCCGAGGTTTCGGTGTAGAAAGCTTCGTCTTATCAAGAGGGTCGATATCTGGTTCTTCGGGTTTTCGTATAAACCTATTTGGTGAGTTCCTACTATCATTTTAAATTTTATACATATCAAAAGTTACCTTTTTGGAACTCCTATATATCTCAATGGTTTCAGATTTCAGTTTTCTACATATTTGATATAACTTGAGTTTTGAGAGATTTTAGGGTTCCGGATCATTATGTTTACTAAAATGATGGATCTTATCTTAATGAAGTAAAATGATGTTTTACTTGCACATTATGTGGATATGTGAAAAGAATGTTTAAGAACTAATTTTAATGATTTTCATTCTTACCAGAAGTTGAAATGGAAATGACATTTTGTTTATAAAATGTGTTTATAACCATATGTTTATTTATGGTTGGTCACCTACGTTGTTGTGACGAGTCTGTACCATTACTAGCGGATCCCTAGGTTTTGAGTCGACTGTATTATTGGGATGTCATATTCCCCATTTTGTAGCTATGGATGTATATGATCCTCGGGGGCAACTTGGTACGGTTATGTGAGGCCGGATACTAGCCATGGTTCATAGTGATCCTAGTGAAGGAGTATACATTGGTTTTGCTTGGGGCTAGATCTCACGTTGTAGCACGGACCTATGTGTTCGTATCCTCGGATTCCAATTGTTTAGCTCATAACTCGGATTTGGCCTACTTTGTGTTACGCCACTATCCTTGGTAAAATGTTTTATCGTTGGTCATTGATGACGTGTTTATAACAGAAAATCCCGGTGTTGTGGCAAAGGTTTCAATTGTAAGATTTAACCTCCTTGGAAATATTATCTTATGATACAAATGTTTATATCTTTTGAACTTATTAAACTTATGTTCTCACCAGGCTTTAAGTCTGACACTTTTTTCTCAAATGATATGTATAACAGGTTTCCCTTAGCGATGGGATGCACAGGGTTTTGAGAAACGAGTTTGGTTTCGAGGCATTTTGAGATGACTAAAGTGTGTTGATAGTTGGGCATTGTTAAGTCCCATTCTTTTGATGAATTTTGGATTGTCAACTGATGTAATCTAGATAGTTATGTTTAGATTAGTCTGTTGATGAATTCTTGATCCGTACAGGTTTTTGTAAAGTCCAAAGGACTGATACACTTTTGAGGAATTTATATCAATGCAGATGTCATGTTACCTTTTGTGAGAAGTTTTAAATTACTCTGAATTTTAGGGTGTTACAAGATGCATAACTGTACATCAATTGCCCTTTATTGTTTCTCTCCATCAAGAATAGAGATGCATAACCGAATCTCATGTAGGTTGTTGGGAACTGAAAATTTGTCTAAGTGATTACTACTGCCAGACTTTCAAGATAACTACTGCTAGTAGAATTAATACTGCTTAAAGAGTTAGTGCTGCTACTTGAATAGTTAGTACTGCTTGGAGAGTTAGTACTGCTAGTAGTTAGTACTGCTGATTGGTTAATGCTGCTGAAGATGGTTAATACTTCTGAAGATTATTAGTGCTGATTTTAGTGATAAAGATGTCTTGGAGATAAAGTCAAGATTTGATGATAATCATGGAAGGCTAAAGATAATTATGGAAGAATATACTGAAGATCTTTTAAGTTTTGTAATTATATTTTATTTTCAATATATGTATAGGATTATTCAGAATAATTTGAGACGAGATTTCTGAGTTTTTTTTTAGAGAGAGAATTAACCTCAAGGTTTACAACCCTAGTTCTAGAGAAGTATAATTCGTCTTGGTGAGCTTGTTCATCAAGATTGAGGTTTTGTGTGAAAGCTTGTAACTTTAATCATTCAATAAAGTTTACAAGTTGTGATATATATTTTACTGTTACATTGATAGTTTGAATATTAAAGTGTTTCTCCGCAACTTCTTTAATATTGTTTCTGAGTTTCATTATTCTTGTTAAGAATCAGATCCTGACAAGTGGTATCAGAGCCTAGTATTCTCAGAAACTTTCATTCATCATGGACAACACAGTTGAATCAACCAATACTCTTGTTTCAAAGGTTCCCATGCTCAAACCTAATGAGTTTGACATGTGGAAAATTAGGATCAAGCAATACATCCTCCTTACAGACTTTTCTATGTGGGACATTGTTGAGAATGGTCTCTCTGCTGAAGGTAAAATTGGGCAAGATGGAAGAAGACCACCTCCAAAAACTGATGCTGAGAAGAAAGTGAGACAATTGGAGATGAAAACCTTAAGCACACTGCTTTTGGCCATCCCTAATGAGTATCAACATCAATTTCATCACTGCACTGATGCTCAGATTCTATGGAATGCTTTAGAGAAGAGATTTGCTGACACCAAGAGCACTAAGAGGAATCAAAAGGGATATTCTCAAGCAGCAATATGAGAATTTTACATCTTCAAAGAATGAGTCTATGACTCAAACTTTTGATAGATTCAATAAGTTAATTGGTGAGTTGGCTACTGTTGGAGTTCAGATGGAACAAGATGATGTCAACCGAAAGTTCCTCAGATCTCTTGGAGATGAATGGACCATGTACACTGTCTCATTCAGATAGAATGACATGCTGGAAGAAAAGGAACTGGATGACCTGTACAATGATCTGAGAGTGTTTGAATCTGAAGTGGAAGCAAAGAAGAAGCCTATTGGATATGTTCATAATGCTGCACTCCTATCAGCATCAACTGATTCTACTGCTAACCCTGAATCAGTTAATGCTGCCAGTGGAGTAAATCAAGAAAAAAGCAATGAATCTGTTTTTGAAGCCTTTGTTTCCAGTCATGGTAACTCTTCTTTAATCAATGATGACTTGGAACAACTTCATCCTGATGATCTTGAAGAGATGGATATTAAATTGCTGATAGCCATGCTTTCTATGAGGGTGAAGATGTTCATCAAGAGGACTGGGAGGAACAACTTCTCTCAAAGAAGAGAAGATGGAGCAGGCTTTGATAAGTCAAAGGTGGAGTGCTACAAGTGTCATATGAAGGGACACTTTGCCAGGGAATGCAGAAGTGGAATGTCTCAAAACAACCACCAACAAGCTCAGACTGGAAGCTTCAACCAGAACAGAAACTCTGCTCAAGCTCTTGTTTCTCAACAAGGAATGGGGTTTGACTGGAGTGATCAAGCAGAAGAGGCCATTCAAAATCAAGCTCTCATGGCAGAGATATCTGATCTCCCAACTGAGGTACTTTCTAATCTCTGTACTCAGACTTGCATAGACACTGTTAAAAGGTACAGGGATCACAACCAGAGTATGAGTGATGACCTTAAGAGGTTAGAAAAGGATAGAAAAGACTATGTGAAAATTGTTGAGAGGTTTGAGGAACAAATTAAAGGTTTCCAAGCCAATGAACTTCAACACACATATGATACAAATTACTGGAAGTGGGAGAAAAATGATTTAGAAATCCAACTGACAAAGTCTAGAGAGGAGAATGAAAAGTTGAGAGGAGAGCTAGCCAAGGTTAAGCTGGATGTGGAAAAGTTTTCATATGCTTCTAAAGCCATGGATTCAATTCTAAAGGTTCAAATCCATGATAAGCTTAAACCAGGAATTGGGTACAATACCACACCACCACCATACAACAACAACTACATCCCTCCTAAAATCAGATTTGCTAGAGACCAAGGATAGGAAGGACTTGCATGAGGGAGCCACTAAGATAGATCCTTTAGATGAAGTAGTTGTTGAGGACAAGACTGAGAAAGAAGCTGGTAAGAGTAAGGATAACACTGTGAGTGGTGAGATTCCCTTAGAAAATAACATTCTTACCAATGAGGGTGGTGGAAGGGATTGGGTCAAATATGATGGTGTAGAGAAGACGGAGGGAAAGTCTAAAAAGGTCCATTACAAGCAAACTACAGTTGTGAATCCTGTTCCTTGCAAACAGTGTGCAGGTAATAAATATGAGCCCCTAAAACATGATAAAAGGAGGGGAAATCAAAGAAATTGGAATAATCAGTGGGCTCAGAAACAAGGAGTTGATCTGAGTAGAATCATCAGACCAAAACCTTGTTTCATATGTGGCAAATTGAACCATCTTGCCAAGCACTGTTATTTTAATCCTATGAACCAAAGGATAAATTTTCAAAGATCTGTGCAAAAACCCTTTGGTTATAGGAAGAATGAAAGGAACCATGTGGCTAAGAAACATGTTAAATCTAAAAGCCACATGAAGAAAAAGATTGTAAACTAAAGTGTCAAGATGTGGGTTCCCAAAAGCACTAAAACTGTTAGTACTGCTACCACAAATAGTGCTGCTGACAAAGATAGTGCTGCCAGAAGCAATACTACTGCTATCAATGTTAGTGCTGCTGATAGTATTAGTACTTCTAAAACTAACATTGTTAGTACTTCATCAAATATTAATACTGCTAACTCTGTTAGTGCTTCTAACAAGGTTAGTACTGCTAAAATTAGTACTGCTTCTAGTGCTTGTGCTTCTAGACCAATCATCTTGACAAAGTACTCCAGTCAAGAGGATTCTAAATTTAAAAATCTCATCAAAAAGGAGTGTAAGTACTTTGATGAGAAAGGGAGACCCAAGACCACTTTGGCTTGGGTTCCCAGTCAATACTAATTGATTTATCTTATGTGCAGGGCAACCAGCAGCTCAAGGGAAAGAGCATTTGGCATGTTGATAGTGGTTGCTCTAGGCACATGACAGGGAACATGGCTTGCCTCAAGAATTTCAAGAAAATTGATGGAGGGCATGTTGCCTTTGGTAATACTCCAGATGGAGGTAAGATTAGTGGTAAGGGAGATGTAACAAAAGGTAAGATGACCTTTGAAGATGTTTTCTATGTTGAACAGTTAAGATACAACCTGTTAAGTGTATCACAAGTTTGTGACAAAAAGCATAGCATATTATTCACTGATTCAGAATGCATGATCCTTGCTCCTGGATTCAAGGTAGTTGATTAAAAGATGATACTACTAAGAACTCCTAGAAAGGATAATGTCTATTGTTTGGATATGGAAAATGTTTCAAATGATTCATCCCTAAACTGTCTTGTTTCAAAAGCCTCTTTGGATGAATCATCACTTTGGCACAGAAGGATGTGTCACATGAACTTTAAAACAATGAATAAACTTGTTAAAAACAACCTTGTAAGAGGGTTGCCTTCAAAAGTCTTTTCATGTGATGATCATTGTGTTGCTTGTCTCAAAGGCAAACAACACAAAACTTCCCATAAGTCCAAAGAGTTGAACACAATTTCCTCTTCTCTTCAGTTGTTGCATATGGATATGTTTGGTCCTACAAATGTCATGAGTATAGGTAAGAAATTATACTGCTTAGTTATTGTTGATGATTACTCTAGATTTACTTGGGTATATTTTCTAAGGACTAAGGATGAGACAAGTGGACTGATCAAATCCTTTATTCTAAGAATTGAAAACCAAAAAAATCAAAAGGTAAAAGTCATTAGGTCAGATAATGGTACTGAATTTAAAAATCTTGACTTAAACACCTTTTGTGAGGAAAAATGAATTGAGAGGTAATACAATGCTCCTAGGACTCCACAACAAAATGGTGTTGCTGAGAGAAGGAATAGGACACTGATTGAAGCTGCTAGATCTCTGTTAGCTGATTCAAAACTTCCAATTACTTTCTGGGCTGAAGCAGTTAATACTGCTTGCTATGTCCAAAACAGAGTTCTAGTAGTCAAGCCTAAAAACAAGACACCATATGAGCTTTTAAATAAAAGAAAACCATGTCAAATGCAATGAGAACACACCAACTCCTATTGGTTCAGGTCCTCAATGGTTATTTGACATTGATTCACTAACTAACTCTTTGGGTTTCAGTAGTGATGATCATGCAGGATCAGGAAGTAGAGGATCAGGGGATGAACAAGTACAAAATATTATTCCTCAGTCTGTGACCTTTCCCATACCTACAATGGACCCTGTTGAAATCTGTGAAAAGGAGACTGTTACTGAACCAATTCAGAGTGAAGAAGAAAGAAGAGATGAGGAGAATCCAGAGCATGAAGAGCCAGAAGCAGCTGATGAGATTCCCTCATCTGACTTAAATGATTCCAATTTAGATGTGGGAATTAATGAAGAACCTAGTCTTCAGACAAGAACTCAGAAAAATCATCCTCCTGAGCTGGTAACAGGAGACATCTCTTCTCCTATGATGACTAGGAATCAAAGCAGACTTCAAGATTTGCAGGATCAGCAACATACAGTACTCTCTTGCTTTCTATCTCAGATTGAGCCTAAGAAGGCTTATGATGCAATGAAAGATTCAAGTTGGATAGAAGCCATGCAAGAAGAGTTGCTACAGTTTAAATTGCAAGATGTTTGGGACTTGGTGGACCTTCCAAAAGGTCATAGAGCAATTGCCACCAAGTGGATTTTCAGAAATAAAAAGGATGAGAGAGGAATAGTAATCAGGAACAAAGCAAGGCTAGTGGAACAAGGGTACACTCAGGAAGAAGGCATGGACTATGAGGAAGTTTTTGCTCCAGTGGCACGGGTAGAGGCAATTAGGCTGTTTCTAGCCTATGCTTCATATATGAAGTTCAAGGTATATCAGATGGATGTGAAGAGTGCCTTTCTATATGGAACAATTGATGAGGAAGTATATGTCTGTCAGCCCCCTGGATTTGAGAATCTATCATATCCTGACAGAGTATACAAACTTAAGAAAGCACTCTATGGTCTACATCAAGCCCCAAGATCATGGTATGATACTCTGTCTACCTATCTCTTGGAAAATGGGTTTGAAAGGGGAATCATTGACAAGACCCTTTTCATTAAAAGAAGTAAGAAGGACATCCTACTTGTTTAGATATATGTGGATGACATCATATTTGGATCCACAAAAGATCAGATGTGTAGAGACTTTGAAGAGTTGATGCACAAGAGCTTCAAAATGAGTTCAATGGGTGAACTCACCTTCTTCCTTGAGATAGCTGAAGCACTAATCAAAGCTAAACATGATACTCCTAAGGTCACTTCAAAGGCCAAAGGAATTGTCATCAAAGACAATGCTGAGGTTATCAAGAAAGCTAGTGTTGATAAGATAACAAGCAAGGACAAAAGCAAAACCAAGATAGTGGAATCTGACCAACCAATTAAAAAGCAAAAGTTGATTGAGTCAGATGAAGCTTTGGCTAAGAAGATTCAAGCAGAACTTGAGCAAGCAGAAACAATTCAAGTGAAGAAAGATAGGGAGATGGCAAAAGCTCTAGCTGCAGAGCTGAATGAAGTTTAGCAAAAGAGTTTGGCAACAGAGATGGCACAGAAGAGATCTGCAATTCCAAAGAAGACTGCAATGATCAAATTGGGTGCAAGGAAGAGACAACCTTCAAAGACCTACCTTGGCACTCAAGAGAGAAAGAAGATGATTACTTTCCTCAAAGGTGCTGTGGGAGTCAAAAAGGAAATGTTCACTAAAATGTCATTTGAATAAATCAAAGGTTTGTATGAGGCAGAGATGACAAAGTTACAAGGGAATGACAAAGCAAGAGTTGAAGTGGAAAATAAGATGAAAGAGAGGCATGACCTTCAAATTCAAAAACCCTTTCCTGATGATCAAGAATCACCAAGGAAGGAAGCTACTCTAGGTGAAAGTCTGAGGACTTTGAAAAGAACAAAAATGATGGCTAGAAGAAAACCAGCTAAGAAACCTAGAGTGGATGAGGAAGAAGATGAGAAAGAACAAAAGGTAGCTGAAGAAGAAGATGCACCTAAGTCTGATGAGAAGAAAGCTCAATCTCAGGAAGAACCATCCAGTACTTATGATGTAAATATGTACATGGTGGTGATGGAGAAAGTGTCTGAGCCTATAACAGCTGAACCAGTTGGTGTCAAGCCTCCTGAGATTATTCACTGGGATACCATGGAAGTAGATAGAAAGGAGTATAGCAGGCTGAAGAGGAAAGATGACAAATTTGAAGTGTATCCTACTTGGGCCAAGATTGTAAGAGGATGCTCCAGATCTGATTTAGAGGAAATGTTTGAGGTGGGGATGAAATTATATGCTGATAAGCTGAAAGCTCCAGGGATACCAGTTACAAAACTTGTGATGGAATATCTATGCATGTTGTTCAAGCCAGAGGAAGTTCAGTATGTTATCAGAAATGTTTTCAAAACCATCAACAACTGGACTCTGTATGAAAGAAGTGGAGTATATGCACTGGCTATGGATACAAGTCACTTTGAATACTTCCTAGTGGATAGAGTTTAACCATAGCAGGTTAAAGCTGCATGCTATGTTGTAGAAAAAGCTAGGTTGTGCACCAGATTCTGCAATGGCAAGATACTTGATCCAGAGAATTATTAATCAAAGTTTGGGGCTGAATCCTGATATAGGTTTATGAGCAATAGAGTTTTGGGAGCATCTGAAGAACTTGACTTCTTTTCTCTAAAAGTCAAGTTAGGGGGAGATTGTTGGGAACTGAAGATTTTTCTAAGTGATTACTACTGCCAGGCTTTCAAGATAACTACTGCTAGTAGAATTAATACTGCTTAAAGAGTTAGTGCTGCTACTTGAATAGTTAGTACTGCTTGGAGAGTTAGTACTGCTAGTAGTTAGTACTGCTGATTGGTTAATGCTGCTGAAGATGGTTAATACTTCTGAAGATTATTAGTGCTGATTTTAGTGATAAAGATGTCTTGGAGATAAAGTCAAGATTTGATGATAATCATGGAAGGTTGAAGATAATCATGGAAGAATATACTAAAGATCTTTTAAGTTTTGTAATTATCTTTTATTTTCAGTATATGTATAGGATTATTCAGAATAATTTGAGACGAGATTTCTGAGTTTTTTTTAGAGAGAGAATTAACCTCAAGGTTTACAACCCTAGTTCTAGAGAAGTAGAATTCGTCTTGGTGAGCTTGTTCATCAAGATTGAGGTTTTGTGTGAAAGCTTGTAACTTTAATCATTCAATAAAGTTTACAAGTTGTGATATATATTTTACTGTTACATTGATAGTTTGAATATTAAAGTGTTTCTCCGCAACTTCTTTAATATTGTTTATGAGTTTCATTATTTTTGTTAAGAATCAGATCCTGACATAGGTAAATGAGGAGGTGCCATATATTTTGGCATGTGCAGAAGATGGGTTTATATGGAGCAAGGTGTTGAACCAGGGGAAGTTGTTGTAGTGAGAGACTTCAGTTAGGAATACAATCTTATGAAACTATACAAGATAATCATAGTTTACATCAATGTCATAATTCTGATTTATAGTTAAATGTAGAGAGAATTACACTTTTTGTAACGCACGGAAAATCTTGGTAAGTTATTTCAGACGCATGTATCATTTTGGACATTGTTGACTTATGATTTAAATGTTTAAAACTATCAAAACTTAACCTCATAACCAAAACTCGTAAACCGAGCATGTGAATGATCGAAACGACGAAGAAATCGGGCCTCGAGGGCGCGGGGCGAGAATGCCCGCGACTGTGACATCGCGATGCGGGGGAAGCCTGTGGTACACATCAGGCGACATTTCCCCACAGTTGTGACATAGGGCATTGTCTCCCGTCAGTCTCGCGGGGGATGTACCGCAAGTGGGGCAACATGCGCGATTGTGCCCTACGACAATGCCTATGGCAAAGTCACCGGGCACTGTCGCATTCGGGGTGTAGGGAGTATAAATCCCACCTCTACCCGATTTTAACCCTTTTTACTTCTCAAAATCATTTCTAGGTCATGGGATAGAGCATTAAAGGCGATTTTGGAACACTAACAACTCTTGCTTCATTTAATTCTTTCTTGGGGTTGATTGGGAGCATTTATTGTTCATCAAGACTACCTTGGGAACATCTAGTGAGGATTTGTCAAGCTAACCAACCATCATCTCATCTACACCAACACTTTCTAGGGTTTTGAACTTTTCTAGGTTTTTACTCAAAACCTAAATAGTGAGTTTCTAAACCTTGTTAAAACTAGATACATGTCAATAAATGTGTTCTTTACTCTTGTCTTACATTTTGTAAAATTTCTCATTACTTGGTAGTATATTCATAACTCATCACATTGCAACCTTTGGGTTTTAGGCGGGGAAATGTCATTGGGATATCTTGAAAATCATAGTAGACATAGTTATGAAATGAAAGATGTTACTTGATGTTTATATGGAATTATCTATATTTTAGGTTCATGACCTAACTTGGGTCTTCTACTCTAAATGAGACTTTTGGTGCTAAATGCTTATACATTGTGGATTGGTGCCTTTACTTGTGTAATGGGTAGTTTTACCCCTTGGAATGTTTATATAAAGAGTAATATGCTCACTTGACAAATCTCGGAAATATTAGCACTTCATGTATGGCTATTTAATTGTTAAAGTGGTTGGACAACAAAGTGAGTATTATTGTGTGATACACCTTGCTTGGAGTAAGTTGCATCCTTGACACAATTTAAATTGGATGAACCAACGAGTAGGCACTAGGAGGATATAGTCTTGGGCGCCACCTTGGAGGTATGTTCCTAGATCTCCGCCATTAAGGGTAATGTCTTGGAGGTAGTCCCCAATGTGTCGGGCCTTTGGGGTGTTGCCTGTAAGGGTGAACACCAAGGTATATCGACTCTTGAGGTGAAACTTGTTTAGTGCTTTGGGTCTCCCCCATTGATTCCATATTTGCCCTAATATTTCACATTGTTTATAATTCACCTTATTTGTGGTTTATACTTTGTTCACGGTCACTAGGCTTTTTGGCCTAACACTTGTTTGGTGTCGACATGTATCTCAGGATTTAGCGGAGCCGACACTAAGAAGGCTTAGCCGTGTAGCGAGTGAGCTTGGGGAAAAGACTTTTGCAACACCATATATGTGAAGGTTGCATTCTTTTGGAAGACCTTGGAGGACACCCGAAATTGAAATCTTATTTCTAAAGAAATTAGATTAATAGGTTGTTTTTTCCAAATACTTTGAATGACAGAATTGTAATTAACAGGTGCTTATTTTTTCCTTTTTTTAGGAAGGCTCATGCTTTGACATTTTTAAATACCACATTTCCGTTTTATGGAAAATTTTGTTTATCCCAATTTTCGGGGTGTTACACTTTTGGTCCCTGAGGTTTAGTGATTTCTTTGAAAGTGGGACATGTACTTCAATAAGTCAAGTTGTAGTCCATGAGGTTTGGATTTTGCTTTGAAAGAAGGACCTGACCACTAACTCCGTTTAAAATAACCGTCAGAGCCATGGGTATATTCGTCCAATCATATTTTCTGATCTTTTTGCAATCTTCAAGGACCTGCTCTGTAATAAACTCTTATATATATATATATATATATATATATATATATATATATATATATATATATATATATATATATATATAGGGTTAGGTTCATTTGTTAACCAACATTTTATTGTTAACTTTGTGAACCATTTCTAGCCCTTGATCTTGGATATCAAGGGTTGAGATTTAAATATCTTTTAGAGGGTGTAATAAATGTACATTTAATGTAATATTAGGAATGAACTATGGTGTTGGGGGTATTTTGGGGAAAAAATCAATTAAATAAGCTTCTTTATTTGCTCCATTAATTATCCTTCCAAAAAAGCGTACCCCCATTCGTAACCCCCGATTCACCCTCGATTCGTAACTGACATCATACTTAAGTGAACAAATATGAACATTAATAGAGTGGCAATACAATATAATGTTGTTCATGTAAACATGAATAGAACCCATAAGATTCATGTAAACAAATATGAACATGAATAGAGTGAACAAATATGAACATGAATCGAGTGACAATACAATATACTGTTGTTCATGTAAACATGAATAGAACCCATAAAATTCATGTAAACAAATATGAACATGAATAGAATGAACAAATATGAACATGAATCGAGTGACAATACAATATAATGTTGTTCATGTAAACATGAATAGAACCCAAAAGGGGTCAGGCTCAGATTCATACCAACAACATAAAATGGGTTCATCGCACTTACAGAAAATAACCCATAAGATTTACACATAAATCATCCAAGAAAAAAGAAATCAAAAATCAAATCCCATTTTCACAAAACATGTATCTGGGAGAAAATAAAAGAAAAACATGCATGTGTTCTTCATGGGGTCTCTCCTATGAGACACTGCACTTTCACCTACCATTGTTTCGATTTGTTGAGATGAAGCTACTATACTTCTTGTGATGTTCATACAATTTTAGCAATTGATTATAGAAAAAAATTTGTCATCAAAGAAAGCTAAAATTGTGGAATTTAAATTTTTGTAACTCCCACATAATTATAATAAATATTATATATATTTAGATTTACCTTTTTACCCTTTGTCATTAATGGTTAATGGAATACAAACAACATATAAAGGTGCAATTCTATTGGTTGGAGTGGTTCGCAAAGTTAACAAGAAAATGTTGGTTAACAAATGAACCTTATATAGAGGGAGAATCATGCGAGAAACAAACTAATCTACGAGAATGCGAGAAGGAATGTGGGTCACATAGTTTATTAATTAAAAAAACCATAAATAAAAAATAAAAAAATAGTTTTAGAAATTAGGATAATTATCATTTTAAATTGGATAAATCCTTAAAATTCTCATTATATCTTTTAGATTTATTTATTTTGTAATTTCAATTATTTATTAATTTATTAATTTTTTTTTCTAAATATACTTTTAATTAAAAAAAATCACAATTTTAACCAAATATCACACGTGATATCATTATATAAATATTTATGCATACCACATATCATATTATTACATGTGATAATTGTATATATTTTAGTTAATCATATGTGATTATGTATACTTCTAGTTATAGATCTTTTTGTGATGTAAATATTATCACATGTGATAATTGTATATATTTTTGTTAATCATATGTGATTATATATACTTTTATTTATAGATCTTTTTGTAATGTAAATATTATCACATTTGATAATTGTATATATTTTAGTTAATCATGTGTGATTATGTATATTTATATTTATAGATCCTTTTGTGATGTAAATATTATCACATGTGATTATGCGTCATTTATATTCAGACATATATTATCATATGTGATATTTACAAAAATCCACCTAGTGGGATCATATGTGATACATAATAATATATCACATGTTAAACGAAGTTAATCACATGTGATTCAAAACGTAAATCTAAAAAATAGAGAAAAAAATGGTGAAATAAATAATGAATTAGTTATGGATATCACATGTGATATTTGATGAAAATTATGATTTTATCTAGAAAATAATAATATAAATTTGATAAAAAAATATGAATTTATTAAAATTAAAAAATAAATAAATTTAAAAGATATTATGAGATTTTTAAGATTTATCCAATTCGAATTGTAATTATCCTAATTTTTAAAAAAATAATTTATTTATGCTATTTTTAATTAATAAATTATGTGGCTCTTATTCCTTCTCGTCTTCTCGCAAATTGACTACCTTCTCGTTTGAACCTGCCCCTATATATATATATATATATATATAAACACATAGACCATCAGTCTCTTCTCCAAATCACCAAATCACAGGGACAATTTCGTGTACATATATATACAGAGACACCATCATCGTCCCTAGTAAACTTGATCACCGTCATCATCCCTGTGGTGGGTTGAGGTTCTTGGAGGTGTGGTGGGTTAGGGTATAACACCCTCAAATCTGGAAATGGCAACTTATTTAAAAATTTATAAATACATCAATAAAGGAATTATCTACAACCCCAAATTAAGATTTAATCTCAATACAAACATTCATTCTATACAAAAGCCTATGATAAGAACGGGTGCTACTAAAACCCCATAATAGTCACTATCTCCAAAATTGCGGAAGACTTCACCAACTACTTACTTTTGCACAAGACTAAGGCTCAACTCTTCGTGGCTGCTAGAACCAACCCCAACTGGAACCTGATGCACATGCCTACAAATAAAAAGGTTAGGCTTAACGCCTAGTGAGCTCAAGAGTTTTCAACATATATGAAATAATAGTTTAAAAGAAAGAATGCGGTTAAAAGTTATAGTCCTTCAATATGATACGTCTTACATGTGAAAACGACTCATTTTCAACAATATGCATTTTAGGTAAAGAGCACCAATTACAACGTTTTCCAAACCAACTACTTCAAAGATAATGATACCAACATAAGCCGCCCATTCATAAATTAGTTTTTAACTCAAAACTCACTCAAAGCGTAAGTATAAATTGAACTCTCCATTTATGAAGATACGGTTAAACCTTATATCCCAAAACACCCAAAATATGGGTGGGGCATAATACTCATCCCATAAAATCAAGGGTAAAACCCAATAATACAAAACGTCACCGAAAACTTGGATAATAAAACTCAATACCCAAAAACAACACCTTTCGATGACGGGGGATTCCCGATTCCATAAAATGTGACGGTCCACAAAGTAAGCCCATTTTATGTTGTTATGACTAGTCATATAAACAAAAGTACACGCAAGAGATGTCAGGCTCAGTAGCTTTAAACGTACACCCACGGAAACTCGAGTTCAACCCCGTCGGGTTCCTATGTCGAGCCCCTCATCTAATATCGTAATACTTGAGCACGAAGGACTTATACCGCACCCGGTACCTTAACGTGCAGCACGAAGGACTTACATCGCACCCGATACCTAACGTGCTTCATCCAATAACGCCAACAAGGCTCGAAGTCGAACTACCAAAACTGGGCAATTGTCCAAAGACTCCAATCAAATAAAAATACCAAGCCGCAGACTTAGCAACCCATTGACCCATTGATAAATGTAATAAAAATACGATAAACACACTCGACCAACGGATACGCAAACACAACGACTAAAAGTAAGATTAGTTCAAAACTCGACATTAGTTGAAGTAACCCAATTTTCAAATGAACTCATAACACAAAGTATGCATTTTCCAAATTTAACTGCTGATAAGAATGAAAATCATAAAATGAGACTATAAACATTCTTTCAAGTATCTCACACAGATGTGTAAGTAATACTTTATAAAACACTCCATTTCATGATGATGCATAAAACCCGACATACATTTAAAAGTATATTTCTTTGACCAAAGATCCATTTATGCAATAAGACCTCAAAACACATTCATTTGTGACCCTTTATCAAAATGCCCAAAAATCCCAAATGTGGTGTTATGTAAAGTTTATAAAGTTAAATACTTCAAATAATCAAAGATTAACCAATAATCCAACATTTGATAATTTCATGTAAAACGCATAAACACTTTAAAATGGACATTTTGGCATGTACACCGTTTTCACAAATCAACTTGAACTCACCTTGCTAGATTTAGGCCAAATCCATTTATGCAATAAGACCTCAAAACACATTCATTTGTGACCCTTTATCAAAATGCCCAAAAATCCCAAATGTGGTGTTATGTAAAGTTTATAAAGTTAAATACTTCAAATAATCAAAGATTAACCAATAATCCAACATTTGATAATTTCATGTAAAACACATAAACACTTTAAAATGGACATTTTGGCATGTACACCGTTTTCACAAATCAACTTGAACTCACCTTGCTAGATTTAGGCCAAATCTAGATTTCCCCCAACTAGAGCTCCTTTGAAGAACACTTGAATTCTCAAGACAAAACTTCCAAAACCTAAATCCATACATATTCAACCATACATAAACATAATCAACCACAAAGAATCGTTTCCCAAACCATAAACATGAATACCTCAACTAATACCAAAACCCTAACTTCCATAACCGAAGAGAATAGAAGATTACCTTAACCCAAGCTTGAATCCACCAACCAAAACACTTCTAGTTCACCAAAATGGTCACAAATCTCCAATCTATGAAAGGAAGCACAAAGGGTGGATGAAACCCTAGAAAACTTAGTGAAGAAGATGAAATGGGAGAGATGAGGAGCTTACCACCACAAAATGCTCTAGTATACTTCAATATACTTTCAATCTCTTGCTAAATCCTTGAAGATCTCTCAAAAACGAAACCGTAGCAATTTGAATCACCCAAATCGGAGCTAGGATGAAGGAGATATGAAGAAATGAAGTTTGGGGCTGAAAATTACGACTTTAATCGTCCAGACGCTGCCCGCGAGAGTGACGGTGAAAGTGACAAGGTGTCACTCTCGCGGGGCACTTTCGCCGAGCATGTACCGCGGCCGAAAACTTCCCCGATCACTGTTTTGGCCATAACTTCTTCGTTATAGCTCCGTTTTCGCTCCGGAAAGAACCGTTGGACTCGTAATTGAATCTTTCATCCATCTAGACTATAAAATCTAGGATTCAAGTCCAAAATAAAATATCTTATTTTTCCTTTATATGTCGGTTTCTGTATTAACTTGAATAGATACCTCTCGAAACTCGGGGTGTTACATAGGGTAATCGGGAAGTTGCAGGTGGGGTGGGTCGATGGTTCTGTGTGTTTCAAAAAGCCACCCCACCCCCACCTCTTCTCTAATTTGGGGAGTTCAAAACAAACCTAGAAACAAAGAAATTTCAAGGTTGCTGGTTGGGGTGGGTCACATAGGTGATGGGTTGTAGGTACCATCTAAGACCCAACAACTGTTGTATAACGACGAACCTCACCATCTTTGGGACAAAACCTTACCATCTCCAGCCAAACTTCACCATCTCTGGCATACCTTCGGCCAAACTGTTGTGATGGGTTGTAGGGACCATCTCTGTGTTGTGTGTGTATATATATACAAGTCTATGTGTAATGTATATATATATAAGTCCATGTGTGTTGTATATATATACAGGTTTATGTGCTCTGTATATATATATATATATATAGGTCCTGTGTGTACTGGTATATATAAATATATAACATAAGCACGACGAAATCAAAGGGGCCAAACCACAGGGGGACCATCGTCCCCAACTGGTTGATATCTCTTCCATTCCTGTACTTGATTGTTGTTCATCGCGACAGCCCAGACCTCCTCTCCATCCATGGAGTTTTATGGTGATGGGTTTGGCCGACGTGGTCCCTGTGTAATCTAGATATATATATATATATATATATATATATATATATACACACACACACATACATATAATAGAGTTAATTACTAGTTGGTCCCTGTGTTTTAATTGTTTTTACAAATATAAGAAAAAACAAAAAAAATAAAAAAGGGGACAACAAAATGGTTGGACAATTTTGCCTCTAACTCTAACAGAGTTTTTTTTTAAAACAAAGTTAATGGTCAGGTCCTTCTTTCAAACCAAAATCCAAACCTAGGGGCCTACAACTTGACTTATTGACCTACATATCCCACTTTTAAAGAAACCACCAAACCTCAAGAACCAAAAATGTAATTCTCTCTTAAATGTATTTAATTTCCTTATAATTTCATGATTTCAATCAAGTGGTTACGAAGGTTTTAAATTTTTCAATAGAATGATGTTGTGTGTTTTAGATTTTTTTCCCTATTATTTTACCAAAATGAACCAACTTTATAAGTCATAATAAAGATCTATGTAATAAGTATCAGAAAGTCATTTGTTCTAAAATCTTGTCTAAAAAACTTTGGTGAATTCTATCGTAATATGAGTGAGGTAGGGGGGGGGGGGGGGTATGTGAGTGACATAGGAAGGGTATAAGGGGTTTGTGAGTGAGGAAGTAGGAATAGCAATGCCCAAAACTTATTCTCTCGTAATATGAAAGTCCTTTGAATTTTTTTATAATTTTTTTTTCCTATATCTAAAATATTACTATAGTATGTATATGTATATATACATACACTCTAAAAGAGCTGCTCGAACGGCGATTCGGCGTAGTTGACCCTAGCCTATTCTTTAATTACTTAGGATGATGTTTTAGTTTAATAATTATTATTTTGTAATTTATTCAGTATTTTTCTTCCCCGATGATTTTAGTTAATTAATAATCCAATAAACTTCAAACCGTGTGCCAGTTGGGAAAAAGTTGTGGATAAAAAATATTAAAAGAATCAATTAATTAATTACTTAAAATAGGTAGCTACATTTGAAAGGAATTTACATATAATGGTAAATAAGTCAAACCCTTAAGTATGGTTTATTTCGGTTTTCTTGGGCAGTTCACAATATGACCTTTTTAACAATGTATATTAAAATGCTTTAAAAAAAAAAAAACAATGTATATTAAAATGATCAAAAAGTCACAATCCCACGTTTAAGCAACAATATTCATGACTTAAAATCTAATTATTTAAACGTTTCGAAATGAGATCGATCTGATCATATAATAGTTCTAACTTCATATAAGTCAGATGTAGGGTGTTCATCTAAACCGTCAAACCGCCCACACCGCAAAGCGTGGTTTAGAACTTTCGCGGTACGGTTTGTGGTTTGCGTTTTTACCAAACTGCAGTATGCGGTGTGGTTTGCGGGTTTGAGTTATCAACCTGCGGTTCAAACCACACCGTACGACACATTATATATATGTATATATTTTTAATTTTATATATTACTCACACATATATGTACATATAGAATAACTGTAAAATTTATGTAATATGTATTTAGGAATCGAACGTGTTGAATATTTTTTATTTTTTTTTACTATGGTCACGTTATCATTGATTTTAACATGAACTTTTAATCTTATAATTATTGAATTGTAGGTGTAAAGTGCGTTAGTTAGGTACAAACCGCATACTGCGGTGCGGTTTGAGGTATATGTAGTGCGGTTTGCGGTTTGGGAATGTAACCCCCTGTTTTTGGGTAAGTAACAGTCATCCCGTGGTCTTTTGAGGTTTCTAATTTTTGGGTTTTGTATTGGGAATATATTGCTTTTGATCCCTAAGCGAGTCAAGAGTGTTTTGTGTGAGAAAAGTCAGATTTTGGGGCTCGGTATTGGCCCGGCAACAGTGTCATGCGACTATGAAAGTGTCACTGTTGCAGTGGCAAAGTCGCAGGAGAGAGGGCAACTTTGGTACATTGGTTGCAACTATGACATGCAACATTGTCATGGCAATGTTTCCTAGCAATGTCGCCCAGCAATACCAGAATGCTTTAAAGTCGTTTTTCTCAACCTTTTCTCACTTCTCCTACTTCTCCCTTTCTCTCCCAAGTCGATTCCCCATCTTCTTTTACGAACCCAAACTCATTTTGGGGCTATTTTCTTGGTTTTTAAGGTACTTCATCGTTCCCAAGCAAGTGACTTCAACCTCAAGTGCAAGACCAAGTGTTCATCTTCATTTCTAAAGATTTTAGGTTTTATAGGTTTTCATCAAAACCTAAGTGGTAAGTTCTTCATACTCTTCTCCAAATCTTTATATAAGTTACAAATGCTCCATTCTTAGTTTCCAAATGCTTTCATTTCAAAAATTTCGGTTTGGTTGATTTTGGGAAAAGTTAGAACTTAGGGTTTTGGTCAAAATGGAGATTTTAATAAAAGGTGTTTGGATAATGATTCTAAGCACTTGGGTTGTTTGTATATGTTCTGGGAGCTTGTGGATCTAGGATTTGGAAGGATTGTTTGTAAATTCAAGTTTCTTCGATGAAGCTCAAGATTGGGGTAAAACGTAAATTTCGTCTAAATATAGCAAAGTGAGTTCATGTTGCTTTGTGAAAACTATGTACATGCCAAAATGCGTATTTTGAAGTAATAATGTGTCTACTTGATAAATATCAGATGTGTTGAGTATTTGACGGGATTTTCGTATTCGGTAAATTTGGGTTGATAAACCTTGTAAAATGTCTATATTTGGATTTTGAATATTTTGATGAGCAAAATCTCAATAATGTATTCTTTTGATGATTTATTGTACAAATTGAGTCTATTTGATGATTTATGCATTTTAGGAGTATTTGGTTTTATAAACCTTTTGAAAAATGCACGTTATCGTGTTATGATGCATTTTGAAAATATAAGGGTATTATTTCATTTGGAAAATTGTTTGTCTTAACCAATGACGAGTTTTTGAGTTAATCATATTTTTGAGACATGTGTTTGTATAAATGTCGGTTAAATGCATTTTATTGTTTATGTATCGGGTTACCTCAGTTTGAGTTTTTTTTTGTGTTTTTTCGGGTTGGGTTGGCCGGGTTAGTCGGGTTGGTCGGAAATTTGAGCACCACTACAGTTGAGTGTTTGAGCTTTTGGCTCGGTCTTGACTTAAAAGAGTTTTGGGGACATTAATCCGGTTTATTTTGCTCTATGATGGGCTTTTGAAGTTACATGCTTTTGAAGTATATTTATTGTTAATTGTATATTTTGAGAATGTTGGACATTCTTTTGGAACTACATGCATTTGTGGCATGTTTATTTGTAAATTACAAGTTTTGAGGATGTTGGGCATTCTTTTAGAGTCATGTAATTTTAGATTGTGTTGCATTGGATCCATAGACACGTAAGTCGTCTTTATTTGATGGTCGAATGGGTATTGCGGGGTTGGACTCCGGGACCCATGTTTTGTGACCTTAAACTTTTCAAGTAGGCACTAAGAGGGTTGAGTCTGGAGGTGCTACCTTGGAGGTAGGCACTAGGACCTCTGCTGCTTGAAAGTAATGCCTTGGAGGTAGTCCTTAAGTGTGTCGGGCCTTGAGGTGGAATTCGTGGGAATAGACACTAAGGGCAATCGACTCTTATGGTGAAACTTGTTAGGGAGTCGTAGGAACATTTGGATGTCTAGTCGTGAAGTGTTATACGATTAACGTTGTATGACTGACATACTCATGTGTTCCTTTCACTCTCAACGGATACGAGTCTCCCCCGTTGTTGTCAAACATTATTTTTTAGATATTGTAATATTCATGCTTCAGTATTGTTTGGATTTTGGCGAGTAATCGTATTCTATGACTTTGACTTATTGGACCCCCTCCATATATCAAGGTTTTGAATAAATGAATTATTCCCATGATTTGGTAATTGGATTTTAATCTTATTGTATTGCGTGAGTATTAGGTTCGATTCCATGATTATGGAGTGTCTCTATTCAAGTATTTTGTCATAAAAACGAGGTTTTGAGAAAGATATAACTTTCTATTCTAATTATTTTGCATATTGAGAATTGTGATTTAAATAATATACTTTCCACTTTTCCATCTTATATAATTGATAAAAATCTTGAACTCAGTAGGCGTTAAGCCTAACCCTTTTTATTTGTCAACATGTGAATCAGGTCCTAGTTGGGGAATGATACTAGTGTCACCGTGGAGAGTTGAGTGCTAGTTAGATGCACGAGAAAGATGTAACTATTGGGTGACAATTGTTTATGGTTTAGTAACACTCGACCTTTATTTAGTATATAAGACTTGATTTATTATTTGTTGAGGTTAAATCTAGAATTTTATTTGAGATATTACAAGTATTGATTTGTAGAAAATGATTTTATCCTTATTTGATGTACTGTTGAAACTTTTATATTAGTTGTTCCTTCCAAATTTGAGGGTGTTTCATTGAAAATTTCCAAACCACATATGCAGCGCGGTTAGCGATTTTGCCTCAAACCGCACCGCGAATACCCCTAGTCAAATGATTTTGTTATTGTATTTTTCTTAAAATCAAAATCAACATTGGAAAGAGTTTAACTGATATTTTACTGTAATACAGGCGTTGTAACACCATGGCTAAACTTGTCGTCAAGTTCCAATATTCCCGAATGCTTACCCAAAAGTCTAGGGAAAATGAGAGACAATTATACATAATATCCTTTGTTGTCATGGATAAATTTAAGCCTGATCATCGTTACATCAAATTTTTGATTGAACCTTAGCCACCAACTCATCGAGCCCTTGCCTAAAAGCTAGGTAAAACATGGACCAATGTTGACTCAGGGGTTGTTTGTTTTTAAAAAAAAACCTCTTAATGGCTCTCAAGTCTGAATCGTTTAGACCTTTTTACACACCACCACTTATTAATCATAACTAAAATAAGACTTCAGACTTTAGACCTCTTAAAAAACAAACGACACCTCAGTTACTCATTGGAAAAAGTTTTCCGGGTGACTATGGGCAAATTTGGTATTAACATAAGGGGTGCTCTTGCACCCGTTCTTTGATCCCTACACAATGGTAAAAATTAGAGATCTTAAAGGTCCTCCACTTTAGTATGATGTGTGTTCTCTAAGTTAACAAAAAGTGTTTGCCGCATACAAGTAGTCTAGTTGCACGTGATATTACAGGTTGTATTTCGAATTCTATTAGTTCTTTTTATGTTTAATTTTTCGGTAATATAAATGAAGGAAATTAAAACCACTTATATATCAATATTAATTAAACTGATTCTTTATAATTAGTTTTTGCCTTTTTGATTCATTTTGTATTTTGTTAATTATTTCATGTCCCGGTTTGAAACCATTTTCGGATCCGCCTTTGCCGTTGACTATGAATACCATGTGAAGGAGGACTTTGAAAGGGACGATGATACAGTTGTGTATGCATGTCTTAAGAGAATATTAATCTCTTTTTCAATCATTAAAAGGGATAAGATCATTGTCATCAAGTTCCCATAAATAAAAAACTTACCTGGATTATAAAGCAATCTCTTTTTACCTGCCATCGACACATCAAAACTCATGACAACTGAAATGCCACAATGCAGTAAAAATAATACAAAACTGTAAACCTCTCAATGAAGTAAATAACATTGTTTGTAAAGAAAGTTACGACCTCCCGACTTTCGACATGAACACCGGGGCCAAAGATGACCATTTAACCTTCATTTTTTTAATAATAAATTTGTTTTATTTTATATAAAAGATACGTTCGTGATGAGCAAAACCTAAAAAATATTAATGTCGGAAGAATCTTCATATGAAAAAGAATCAAATTTAAGAAGAAATAAAATAGAAACCCTTCACATTCTAGTTTTGCAACAGCACATCAGCTCCAATGAGGCAGAAAACCATTCAAAAATAAATTTAAAATTTAAAATATAATTATAAACAAAATAAAATAAAATTTATTATACCCTGACACGCCGTTCATGAATAAAATAAAGATCGAGTGCTTGTTCGATAAGGTTTTTGTCTTTTTTCCTTATTTTTCTTTATTATAATATAAAATAATCTTAATATATGAGATATAAGTTTTTGTTTGATATGCATAAAACGTTTTATGTTTTTATTTTATGGAACATAATTCTAAATATTTAGATCAAATATGTCAAATAAAATTTTATGGTCCTTGATTTCCAACTGCAGTGTTTCAGTTGGATCACAGGTAAAATTCAGGGTAGAAAATTGGATTGGACAACATGAGTTTTGCATCCGTACGGTGCGCTTCGCTAAGAGATTCGGGTCTGTGTGGGGACTACAAGTGATCGACTGTGCTGCTGATCGGGGCTGATTCGGTTCAGCTGCTGAAGAGTCCGTCTTATTCTGTTTTCTGGGCTGCCTGTGCAGCCTTTTGTTGCTGTTTTGGTCCAGCGGGTAGGTTGTTTGGTCCAGCGCAAGGTTGTTTGTTTTACTGCTTTGGTTGGGTGTCTTGGTTTCTGTTTGGTTTTGCTTGTTTGTTTGGTCGGTAGCTAGTTTTGTGAGTGTTCTCTTGTACATTTTGTATATATTTTTCTGTGGTATATATTGGCTTGCCCTTCAGGAAAAAAAAACATGTCAAATATAATGGAAATCAAATAAAAAATAGAAATCAAACTTCTCTCACCCAATGATATCGTTCCCTTCACCGTCCTGTCGGTGTATGTTCTCTATATTGTCCATCGCTGTCGTTGGCCCTACCATCGATCTCCCTCTTTTTGATTAGTTTTTTTTCCTTTCGATTCTCCTTCTTCTAAAACAATTTAGTCGGGTACGTATAGACAAATAAAAAAGTAGGGAAAACCGAAAAACATTAAAAAAAACCGATTAAAGAGAAGGATATCGATGGCAGGGGGCCAATGGCGGGGATGGACAATGATAAAGAGTGGTATGTATGACGTAGGATTTGGGAATGGTAAACTGATTTAGATTTTTGTTTATTTTAATATGATCCTAGTAAGGGCTGCTTGTTTACCTCATAATGGTTCCATTAAGAGATAACTTCTGAATCGTTAAGAAGTGAATCTTCTTTGGTAAAAAAAAAGTCTGTCTCTTAATGGTTCCAAAACCCCCTGAATGATTTTGTATCTTTGGTCTCCCTTAATGTAACACCCTCAAATTTGGTAAGAGCAACTAATTTAAAATTTTGATATTATATCAACTAAAAGATAAATCTTCAAAATAAAACTTTATATTTAACCTCAACAGATATAAACTCCAGTCTTATACAAGGACTAGACCAAAGTCGGTGTTACTTAGGGGCTGTTTGTTTACCTCTTAATGGTTCCATTAAGAGGCAACCTTTGAATCGTTAAGAGATAAATCTTGTTTGGCAAAAAAAAATGTATGCCTCTTAATGGTTCCAAAACCCTCTGAATGATTTTGTGTCTTGACTCTGCCTTAACCATTTAGAGTCTGATTTCATCCTAAACAATTAGCAAACAACCATATTTCATTTCGCATTATATCCTAAGAGCCTCTTAATCATTCAGACCACTTAATCATTCTGCACCTAACCATTCAGCAATTGCCAAACAACCCCTTAATCCCAACTATAAGTTGCTCTTCCCGAAACAAGTGCGGAAGACTTCACTAAGATATCCACCTCTTGAGCACACGACTAGCACTCCTCTCTACACAATGTCACTAGAGCTATTCCCAACCGGAACCTGTTGCACATGCCGACAAATAAAAAGGTTAGGCTAACGCCTACTGAGTTCAAGAGTTTTCCACATGAGTAAAGATATCTTTGAAAAGAGGTAATGTAGTTTAAATCATAATCTTTCAAATGATATGCTTTGAATATGAAAACGACTCGTTTTCCAATAATATGCACTTTGGGCAAAAACACCAATATAAACGTTTTCAAAGTCCAAACTACTTCGGGGACAAGGTCCCCACATATAACGTTCTTTAGTAAATAGATTCCAACCCATAACTCACTCAAAACGTGAATAGAAATCGAACTCTACATTTATGAAAATGCGGCTAAAACTTTAAATCCCGAAACACCAAAAAACACGGGTGGGGTATAATACTCAACCCATAAATCATGGATAACTTCCATATATACAAAACGTCACCGAAAACTTGGATAATAAGACTCAATACCCAAAAACAACACCTTTTGGTGACGGAGGATACCCGAATTCCATCGGAAGTGACGGGCACACAAAGTTAGGCCACTTATCAATGTTCTCGAGCTTCACATACAGCCATGGATCCCCGTATACGGCTCCCAACCGAGCTACCACCGCAAGATACCCAAATGACCCTAGTGTCTACTCGACCTCTAATGAGTGTCACAACCAAAGCCACAAGTCCCCGTATCCGACTCACAATGGGCACCACCGCAAGACTTAGCTCCGTATACGGCTCTACAGAGCACCACCGCAAGCTTACATAACAACAACATGACTTGGGGACCACTCACTAGAATTCAAACGCGGACACTAAATTCCACGATGAGTAACCAGATTGGACGACAAACGGGCATCGAGTTCAACCACCCACGATCTCTACCTCGAGCCCTTCAATAAAGGTTACGCGGTTATCGAGTTCAACCACCCACGATCTGTACCTCGAACTCCCGCTAGCCATAAATAATGTCCAGTCCCAAAACGGGGATAAAGTCCCCACTAAACCAACTGACTGACTCATATGCCTATGGATCCAATGCATTACAGTCTATAACGTTACATGACTCAAAAGAATGAACTAACACATTCAAAACATGTAACTCTCAAATAAGATGCAACTAAGTACACCATAGAGGTGAGGCGTGTAGGTTCCCAAAAGGGAACACGGGGCCGGAGGTCCCCGCCATCATACCTTTTTTTAAGTACACCATATGTCCAAGGCTCCTTAACGAGCTACCAAAACGGAACAAATGTTCCAAAGACTCAATAGAGTACAAATCAAGCCCCAAAAGGCTTAACAGACGATTGGCTAAACCACGAGAGCCAATACGGTTACATAAACCAAATTATATCTTTCCCCAAAATCTTTGTTTCTTAAAATCACCATTGACCTTTGGCCCAAAACCCAAAAGATTTTCCATTTCTGAAATGTTCCCCAAAGTCGGGAATGACCCAAAACCAAAGGACTCACACCTTCGTACTTTTCAAAATATCTCATTTCATGAATGATGCATAAAACCCGGCAAACACTTAAAAGTGCATTTTTGACCAAACGCCTATTTATGCAATAAATCACCAAAACATGTTCCTTTGTGACACATTTATCAAGATATCCCAAAAATCCCAAATGTGGTGTTTTACAAGGTTTAATA
This sequence comes from Arctium minus, assembly GCA_954870635.1. Taxonomy (NCBI): domain Eukaryota; kingdom Viridiplantae; phylum Streptophyta; class Magnoliopsida; order Asterales; family Asteraceae; genus Arctium; species Arctium minus. The sequence continues at coordinate 48,770,632 of OX941096.1, forward strand.
AGCTAAACACTTCAAATACTCAAAAGTTACCAAATAACCCAACAGTTGATAATTTCATGTAAAACACATAAATGATTTAAAATAAACATTTTGGCATGTACAACGTTTTCACAAATTAACTTGAACTCACCTTGCTAGATTTAGACTAAATCTTGGTTTTACCCACAACCTTGAGTTCCTTTGAAGAGGAGATCTTGGATCCTTACACTAGCTCCAAGCTTTCTACAGATCCATTACTACAACCATTCACAAAGTTAAACCAAACCCTAAGATTGCAAAGCAAGAGGAAAAACACAAAACCCTAACTTTATAGATGAAAAGATGGGTAGATTACCTTGATTAAAACTCTTGGATTCACCCAATAACTTCAAACTACTTCCCTCTCTACTTGAAAAGCTCCAAAAGACGAAACCCTAGGTTCAAGAATCCCTCAAATCGGGTTTGGGAGGAAGAAGTTAAGAGAAAAATGAGGTTAGATCCCGAAAATCGCGATTAAAACCCTCAGACAGGTTCCCGCGACTTTGCCTGCGACTTGCAAGTCGCGGGGAAAGTCGCTCGTTTCCCGAAAACTCAATCCCAGTGAGTTACGCGGCTTGTGACGCGACCCAAAGTCGCGCACCAACCCGCGACATTCCAAAAATTACGTTTCCTCGCGTTCTTCGCGCCTGATTTGATTCCCGATGGTTCCATTATGAAACTTACCTGATTTCCCCATACCTCTACGTCCCAAAAGTCAACCGACTCTCGTAACACCGTCGAGGATAAATCCTGAAATTACGGGTGTTACACTTAACCATTCAGAGCCCTGATTTCATTATAATCAATTACCAAACAACTATATTCCTTTTTGTACTATATCATAAGAGTTTTTTTAATCATTTTGACCACTTAATCATTTTATACCAAATCATTCAACAACTATCAAACAGCCCCTAAGTTACAAGTAGCATTTTTGGGTTTAAATATCGTGTATAACCAATTTTCAAAAATTTGATGATTTATTTAAAAAAATATTGAGGGACATATATCATTTTATATAAGAAAGTTTAATGGTTGCTTTATTCAAAAAAAGTCCTTTAAAAACTTAATCAACTAAAATAGAAAACCCTTTTTGTTTTTGTTTTTTTTTTTTTTTTTTTTTTTTTTTAACTTTTCTCTTTTACGTATCAGCCGCCCATATAATATAATTAATGTTTTTATATTTATTGGGTTTGATAAAAAGACAAAAATGGAAATATTTAAATCCATCCCTTTAAAAAGACAAAATTGCTGGATTTGTTTAGAAAGTTGGGTTTTCTCATACATTGTATTTAGCAGCTTTATTAATTTTTATTCACATTATTCTTGATGTTATTATTTTATTTATTTGATTAAATAAATACATAATAAAATAGAAAATATTATGCTTCCCATCCTAGGTTGTCTTTAAAAGTTGACCCTAGCCAATATTTTTCTTGATGCAAACATCTCTCCTCATGCAACCTTCAAAATACATACAAAATATAATTATATATACATATATATACATGGAAATCTATTTATGATTTTTGGATTATCTAAAGTTAATAACCAAATTTGAATGACCATGTTAGAAAGTGTTACAACAAAAACAAATTATTTTGATTGTTAGATTATCTGATTCTTTATCTTGAACGTGTAGTAACAACTTTAAAAAGTAGATTCAAATGCATCATATTTCGTAACATAATTGAAAAGATTAGCCACTTAAGATTCATAAAAGGACGAATTATGTTACACTGTATATAGCCTAATTATGAATAACGGATCTACGGTGTGTAATTTACTCTATTTTTCATTTTAAAGATCCTAGTACCTTTTTTTTTTGTCAAATACAAGACTCAATAGATGTTGAGGTCAACTAACTCTTATTTTGTTTTTGAGTTATGTGACACCATGTTTATATATTTCGATAGGAATCATTTTCATTCAGCCAACAACCTATGATGAATTACTATTGTTACAAAATAATAAAATATGAAAATATCTCCAAGAGAACATGGTTTTGAAGATGGTTGTTTTAAGTGTTACATCAATTTTGTAAGACGGATTTACAATATATTTTAGATATGGACATATATTAATTTTTTTATCATAGGTTCGTGTATTTTGGGGGTTTTTTATTTTGAGAAACCTCTTGATTCGTTTTTTAAAAGACAAAATAAAATAAAGAAAACTACAGATGTTTTTTTTATAAAAATTATGAACGTTTGCTTTTGTTCATCATATTTCTATTATTTTATTTTGTAACGTTTTAAAAGTATTGCTTAATATAAAAGTGTTTTGATTGTAACTTTTTAATCAGTGTTTCTATTCTATCTTATATCTTTTAGTATTTTACGCTTCATAAATTGGTTCAATGAATCAAATGTCTATTTCATTTTATCTAATATTTATATATTTTTTTAACGTGACGCTAAGATTATAACATAAGCTGGGAGAAACAAGGGCCAATTTAACCAAATTTTGTGTAGATGAACCTCATTATATAGTTGGGTATTGAAATTTGAAGAATCTTGTCCTACATTGATAACATACTGAATTTTTTAGATACCATGAATTTTTAGATTAACTTGTACACACATCGACTAATCTCATGTTTTGAACAACCAAAAAAAAACTCTATAGTGGCCTTGAGAGGACTTGAACTCGTGGACTCTAAAGAGCAAGCTCGAGACCTTATCAGTTAGATTACATCTCAGGGTTATAACATACTGGAAATGTAAACTTCTAATATAAGTCAAAGATTTCAAGTTACTTTTAGAATTCTATCATGATTTTAAAAATGATTAGTAAGGTTATCGGGTCAACATTTTAGTTTGATTTCAGACTTGAAAGGTGACAGTGTTAGATATTTTTATAGTTTGATGTCTACATAAGCATTATTTTCTAAAATAAACATGTTTTAAAAATGAAGATACATATGCACAAATGTTTGAAAATACTCCTGTTAATTAATAAAACAATATACTGGAATATGTGCCTTCTTATGAAAAAATTCATACTCCGGCCGACCTTGAAATGTGCTATTTCTTGCTTCCTACTCCTGGATTTTATTTGAAGTAGAATCATATCCAATTACACATTTACCCTTCCATGAGCCTTTTCCCTTTTTTAGAGTTAATTGTTGCAACATGAGCAACGTCATGTTTCTCAACTTTCAAGCGCTCTTCTTTCATATCATGACAACCGATTCACTCATTTTCCATTTCTCCTTTTGCATATTGTGATTGATCTTGAAATGACCAAATTGTATAGGGAGATATATCGTGATAAAATGAACCCAAAAACCTTCACTGATTTCCATGTCCATGTGTTTTAGCCTATTCACCATGTCGTTCATAATCTTTATGTGCTCACGTACACCACTAACTCCATAGTCATACTTAGTTGTCAGCATATTAAGGATCAAGGAACTTGTATGGGCCTTTTAAGTCCCTTTAAACTATTCCTCTACTGAGTTAAAGTGTTCCTTTATATTATCGGAGTCAAGAATGGCTCCTCTAATGGAAATGTATATGGAATTGTTAACGATCATAAGGAACATACAATTAGAACGCTCCCACTGTTTGTAGGTAAGTTTGTGCTCTGCTGTACTATTATCATTAAAAGCAGTCGAAGGATCATTACGTAGTGCATGATCAAGTTCCATAACTTCGAGTTTCACTTGATATCTCCATATTGCGAACTTAATACTAGCTAGTGGTTCAATTTTGGATCAATAACCAGAGTTTGAAGATAAGGTAGATGCTCACATTAATTGGAAATTAAAAACATGTTCTTATAAAACTAAAGTGTCGTTTACGAAACACTTACCTGGTAGTTGCTTACTGGACCAATTACCTTACCGAGTGAGCATGAAGGATCGAGAATCTTACCCGGTAAAATTGAAGGCAAGGATTGAGAGTCTTAACTGGTAAGTGGGAGTGCTGACTCTTACCCCTTAAGTGCTTACCGAGTGATAAACGCTTAATATAATTCCATTTTGATGTCCAGAAATGTTATTGGATAAGGTAAGTGAGGAAGATGACTCTTGCACGTAACCGTTTACCCGGTAAACGTTTGGTAAACGACCCCTAAGTAAATTAATGAGAAATAAATATAACATGAAACGTATTAGTATAAATATAAAATTTATCACTAACACCAAAATAATAGGTCTATAAGATATTGTGTCTGGTCATCAACCTCATGTTGGTTTATTTGACAACCAAACTATTAGATATCCTCAATTAGACTACACATGCACATATATCACATATCATTTTTTTTACATAAACGTAATAAGTTTGCAAGTTATGCTAATGGTTCATTATTTAAATACGTACAACTTAAAACATTTATAATACAGTATTATTAAACTTCTATATTAACTTAAAACAATCATTGATTTGGTTTCTTTTATTCAATTTACAATGACAAATAGTTATGTGATTAAAGTAACTTCAACATCATATATTATCTTAAACATCAACATTAAATGACCTATGTTGGACATATCCTTCGGTTGATGATCGAACATTTTGAGGAAACATCCTCATAAATTCCAAAAAACAAGTATTTGCATGTCATCATATGATTATGTATATCATGCATGATATTTCTGTGTGAACTAGGAAAAAGAAAAATATCCTCGTTTCTTGTCGTTTCATCATACAAACAAAGAAAAAAACATGAATATATGTTCCTTGAATGTGATAGATTCTATTGATGTAACCGTTTTTAAGACTTCCTTTGTATTTCTTCAATTTGTGAAGCAAAGAGCACAATTTTCAAACGTTCATAATATACTTCACATGCTCGGTAGAATGCATATTTGTTTATATAGCAAGTTAAATGCATTCGATCTTCACTTTTCACATGCAATTTGAGTTTCAATCTTTTTTGAAAAGCAAGCAAGGAAATTCAATGTGATTTTCAATTATCTAAAGTAAAACAACTCCGATAATTGCTTAGCCACGTAGGTATATTGACTATGAGAGAAGTTCTGTTAGGAACCAATAATTGATTATAAATTTATGAACCACCCACAGCGTGTCCGTGTCCCTCTTCGGGATAAATTTTCATCATGAAAAATAACACATTCATGATAAATATGGAGGTGTTATTTATCACGAATCACACATTCATGATGAATAACACGTCCATATTCCTGATGAATGTGTCAAATGTCGTGTTGTGGGCGGTTCCCGAATCACTAATCAATTTTAGGTTCCTAACGAACCTGCCCCTATCAACTATATACATATATATATGTGTGTGTGTGTGCACGCGCACTTTAACATGAAACATATATGATTATTATCAAAATGGATGAATCGATCTTCTAGTTGTATACTTGTATATCAAGAATTCGATAGAGAAAGTCTCACAAAGTAAATAATGCACTCGTAAATGAAAACTTAAATTTGACATCAACCAACAAAATAGACCCTTTTCATGAACACACCACGTGACATTTTTTTTTCATTAAGAAATTGTTATTAAGTTGGTTATTATAACCGGAGGGTCTTTGGCCTAACAAAATCCTGGTTACTGGTAGAGTCAATCTTTTAAGAGGTGAAAGGTTCAAATTTCACCAAAGATGAGGACGATACATGAATTTATTTGTCGTATCTAAATATTATATACTATAAAAAGTTAGTTATTATAATTATTAGTTAAAGGTAGGTATACGAGCACTATCAACCCACTTACCTTATCGGGCAAGATTTTCGGCCATCAAAATGGAATGATAAGATTCTCGGTAAGCGCTAACCGAGTAAAAATTGTCATCACTTAGGAGGTAAGATTTTCGGTTTTTGTCATGTCTTTTATCAAGTAAGATTATTTGTCTATATTATGATCACCCAATAAAACAAGTGTGAAGTAAGTGTTTACCCAACTAACGTTTGTTAAACTACCATTTAATCTAAATTATTTAAATTCACATCAATTGAATAAATTTCTAACATTTAGAACTTATAAGTTAAAAGATTATACATATATATATATATGTATGTATGTGTGTGTGAATCAAAAAACAATATTTACACCGACAAAAAGTATTGAGTTCTTTTTTAGGGTAAAAACTAAAAAGTGATTAGAAAAGGCGGTGGAAAGAGCACAAAGAAAAAGCATGTAGGGGTATATTGGTAATTATAGATGAAGATGACTTCGAGCCCACCGAAAAACCGGTCTAGGAAAACGCAGACCGGTTTACCGTTTTTCGGTGGCTTTGGTTTCCTGAAACAAGTAACGACTTTACCGGTCAGACCTAATCATGCGATCCTGTCTTATTTTTACCTTTTTATGATTAGAAAATATAGCATACTATGCAACATAAATATCAAAACTTATATATATATAGTGTTTGGTTCATTTGAGAAATTGTAAATATATGAGGAATAGAGAAGTAATCCTAGCCATTCATATGGTCAAGATCGGATTTGACTAGTCAAATATTGCGACTTTGACCGGTCAAAAGTTACGGCTATCCCAAAAATAGAAGGACAATTTCGTAAATTTTACAAAACACACGGGCTGTGTTCATATATGAACATGTATAATTCACATATGAACTATATGTTCATATATGAACCAGTACAATTCACAACTGAACTCTTTTAACTGATTCATATATGAACCTTTGTGATTCATATATAAATCTGTATGAATCACAAAGATTCATATATGAATCTGTATGAATCACAAAGATTCATATATGAATCAGTTGAACTAATTAACAGATTCATATATGAATCTTTGTGATTCATACAGATTCATATATGAACTCATCCCGTGTATTTTAGGAAAATACCTCTCTACCTTCTATAGACCACACAAGGAATTATCCGGTGCTTCGCGGTCAAAGCCGTAAATGTTGACCAGATGAATGGCTAAGATTACTTCTCTATTTCTCATATATTTATCATTTCTCAAATGAACATCTTCCTATATATATATATATATATATATATATATATATATATATATATATAGGGTCAGGTTCACGTGAGACCAAGCAGTTTCCGTGAGACCGCGTGAGACCAAACCTTAAAACATGAAACTTCACACCGAAACACTGTGAAGGTAAAAAACATGCGAATCTTCATAATGTAATCACACTATGAAGGTAAAAAAACCTAAACCAAGTTAAAAAAAAATCAAACTTTCACAGATAAAAGACTGTGAAGGTATATCCGAACCTTCACAGTGAAGACGCTGTGAAGGTAAAAAAAAACGAACATTCACAGCGAAAAACACCGTGAACATAACATTTACGGTGTTTTCCCTATGAAAAGTTCGATTTTTTTTACATTCACAGTTTTTTGGTGTGAAGTTTTATACTTTAAAGCTTGGTCTCTGGTAGCTAAAAAAGTGCACTCAAAGCGTGGACATTGAGTTTTCCAGCGTGGACACAAGTATATATCAACGCTGGGATCGCTACAAGTAATAAAATGGTACAAGTACCGAGTATCGTACCCACAGGGACTGGACTTACTGAGAATTGCTGACTTTCATGAACTTCTTGCACAAGTTTCGAGTTGGAAAAAATATTTGTTTGGTTGGTAAATTAATTCTAAGAAATGTGAAATAAACTTTTTATAAATAAAGAATGGGTATGGGTGTAAGCGTTCCTTGAGACAAACGTAGTAACAAAATGGTTGGACGCTTTGTAGTACGGAAAGTCTATAAGAAGCCCGATCTCTTGAAAGTGGATTTTTAAAGACCGGTCCTACAAAATGCTCGTAAAGTGTCCATCGTTACCAACTCTTAATCTTGCCGATTTAACTAAGTTGATAAAAATCAAGTTCTACCGGTACGGAGATTTATACCCAAATCCCTTTGTGATATAAATCTCCTCCGACGTTTGAACCTTAGTAAATCATACAAAACCCGTATCTCTACGTGGTTATCATAGACTCTCTCAAATCTTTGTGCATCACTTAAGCCGTATTTCGAATCCGCCCCTCTCGAGGTCAAGATTTAATATTAACACATCAAAGTGATCGGCTTATCTGCATTGAGTTTAAGTCCCGACTCAAGTGACCAAGCTTAAGAGTTAGTAATAATGGCCGCACTCAAGTGTTGCCTACTAATCTCAAGTTAGCTCATACCCACACCCAAGAGGTGCTTAGCTCATACTAATAATAGAAGACATAATAATATACGAGAAATAAAAGTTAACTAATTGCATGAATATAAATAAAGTAAGAGCAAAGTAAGAAAGTAAACTACGGAATTTAAAATGCTAAAATTAAAGACAAAGAAATTAAAGTACTAAAATTAAAAAGCAAGAAATTAAAATACTTAAAGTTAAACTTGCAATAAATTAAAAGACTAGGAAGTTTAATAAAAGTAAAGAACAAGAAATTAAAAACAATAATTTAAACTAAACTAATCTTCAAAACTAAGTTCTCTCTTTTTGGAGAGAAGAACTTAGAATGAAGAGAGAGAGATGGAGTGGATGATGAAATTGTTGTTGGTGGAATGATGGATGAATGTCTCAAATGAAGAACCCAAGGCCTCTTTATATAGGAATGAGAAGAAGAATTCCCAATGGAATATTCCAAAGGATATTCCTTTTGCCCCATGGAAGATTTTCGGGTGTCCACCGCGGGCACTCACTGCCCTCCCCGACAGTTTTCCCAAATTCTGCACTAAAATTACTTTTGATGTCATTATCACAACTTGCTTTAATTATAGACCAAAAGAAGATAGAAAGGAACAAAAGCGGGTATAACTGGGAAATAAGACACGGAAAAGAGCAATAAATAACACTTAGGAATGAGGGTTATCAGTATCACCGGTCTCACGGAAACTGTTTGGTCTCACGCGAACTTAAGTCTATATATATATATATATATATATAGGGGAGCGATCAATTGGAAACCAGTATTATATTGGAAACTTTGAAAACCGAAATCAACCAATCAGTGAATTTCTTTTTTTTATTTTTATTTTTATTTTTAATTGAAAAGGTTATTTTTGTCTTTTACATTATTTCATAATATATATGGTAACTGTTATTATTATTATATTAATAATTATTTAATTTTAATTTAGCTTATATATGGTAATAATAATCATTGATTAATTTAAAAATGAGATATTTAATTTAGGTAAATTATTTAATTTTAATTTAGCTTATATATGGTAATAATGAAACAATAATGCTAACACGATGAACCTGATGAATCTATTTTCATTATGAAACAATAATGCTAACACGATGAACCTGATGAATCTATTTTCATATACGGATATGCAACTGAACAGGTAATGAAACAAAAATGGAAAGTTAAAAAAAATGGTACAAATTCATCATGTTTCATTATGAAACAATAATGCTAACATGATGAACCTGATGAATCTATTTTCATTATGAAACAATAATGCTAACACGATTACCTAATGAAATATGTAATCCACAAATTCATTCTGTTTCATCACAATATTAGATTGCGTGGGAAATTTTATAATATAATGAAATTAAAAAATATATTTTCTTACATTTTAAAAGAAAAATAATTTTTTTTGATGAAAAGACAAATGCTCCTCGTTTTCATAGTAAAAAAAATAACAAAATTTAGATTACGTGGGAAATTTTATTTTGGTTTCAAGTAATCTAAATAAAATAAATCTTTCTTGCCATATTTGAGACACAAAATCAAAAAACATATTTATCATTTTCATCTATTATTTTTATTTATTATTAATAAATTAATTAATTTACTATCATATATAATTCAAATGAATCTTAACCATTGATTATAAAGATCAATAGCTGAAATTTGGTTTCCAAAATTTCCAATGAAACTTGGTTTCCAATTGATACCACCCCTATATATATATATATATAGACAGAGGTTCAAGGGAAAACCTCAAATAAATAAAAAACATTTTATCAACCGTTAGATTAGATGATCTGATGGATGTGATTAAATGGGCGGTTACAACAATATTTTTTGAATTAAAAAACTCTAGCCCCCTATTTTTTTATTCGAAAAAAGAGAAAAAATAAACAAAATTCGAGCGAAATAAATTACACCAAAAAAACAATCATATTTTTCTCGTTAATTTGACATCCATATTGATATACCTTTTCATCCATTTTTTCGTGGTTTTTCGGTTTTCTATTTATTTAGGGTTTTCCCCTGAATCTGACCCTATATATATATATATATATATATATATATATATATATATATATGGGTGAGTTTAAATGAAAACTCATTATGAAGACAAATCTTAACCATTGATCAAAACTTAGAAAACTAATCAATGGTTAATACATAATAAGATTAATTGGGAAGTGATTAAGGACAAAATTGTAATTTTGAATCAACGTCTACCTTCTTTGACTTTTTATTTTTATTTTTAATTAAAAAAAATTTACCCCCTTAAACTTTAAAATAATTTATCTTAAAAATTACTAATATTTTAATCAAACAAATTACATCAAAAAAGGAGAATTTCGTGCCTTTCGATATGACATTCATCTCGATATAGTTTTTTTTTTCGTTTTAACCATTTTTTACGTGAAATTCTATATACGTGTTATATTCATTATGAATATACATGCACGTCTTCGGGTGTCCACATTCAGTATGAATAACAAAGGTGAACGTTCATTCACAATTCATGATGAATAACACCGTATGTAGGATGAATAATATAATATTCATGATTTTTTCGTTTTAACCGTTTTTTACGTGAAATTCTATATATGTTTTATATTCATTATGAATATGCATGCACGTCCTCGGGTGTCCACATTCAGTATGAATAACAAAGATGAACATTCATTCATTATTCATGATGAATAATACAGTATTCAGGATGAATAATACAATATTCAGGATGAATAATACACGAATCCGTTATTCATGTATTATTTATCATGAATCGTGTATTATTCACCCCGAATGTTCTATTATTCATCCTGAATGATACATTATTCATGATGAATAATATATGAATGACCCGTGAAGGTGTAGACGCATGGCGCACTCTCTTTTGTTTCCTAGTTCACAACCGAAATTTGGTTTAATTCATTATGAATATGTATGCACATCCCCGGATGTCCCACATTCAATATGAATAACAAATGTAAACGTTCATTCATTATTTATGATGAATAATATAGTATTCAGGATGAATTACACAACATTCATGATGAATAATACACGAATTCATGAATCGTGAATTATTCACCCTGAATGTTGTATTATTCATCATGAATGATACATTATTCATGATGAATAACACATGAATGACCTGTGAAGATGTGGAGATGTGACTCGCTCTTCTTTGTTCCCCGATTTACAACAGAATTACTTGATAGGTTCTCGATTCGTCTTGATGGGTGCTGGGTTACGGTGCTGAAAAACGTGATGTCTTACGACGTTGAAGAAAGTGTTGAAGAAGGTGATGTCGAGTTACATACTTACGGTGTCGAGGCGTTGTCAACTTGAATGTACATAAATATTCATAATGAATATAACACATATATAGCATTTCACGTAAAAAACGGTTAAAACGATAAAAAAAAACTATATCGAGATGGATGTCATATCGAAGAGCACGAAATTCTCATTTTTTTATATAATTTGTTTGATTAAAATATTAGTAATTTTTAAGATAATTTATTTTAAACTTTAATTGGGTAAAAAGTTTTTAATTAAAAAAGAAAATAAAAGGTCAAATATCGTAGGCGTGTGTTTAAATTTTCTTCCATTTTTACCCCTAAGCATTTTAAAATTAAAAACTCTATTTAATATGAGTTGTTGGATCAAAAGAGATCGAGTGGCTAAGATTTGTCCTCACATGCACAATGAAAAATAAGTTTTCATTTGAACTTTCCTCTCTCTCTATATATATGGATGGGTTCAAAATTAAAACTCATTTTTTATTGTGCACATTAGAATAAATCCTAACCAATGATCAAAATTTAGAAAACTAATCAATGCTTAAAACATAATAAGATTAATTGAGAAGTGATTAAAGACAAAATTGGAAATTGAATCGGCGCCTACCTTCTTTGACTTTTTATTTTATTTTTTAATTAAATTTTTTTTACCCCTTAAAGTTTAAAATAAATTATCTTAAAAATTACTAATATTTTAATCAAACAAATTACATCAAAAAACGAGAATTTCGTGCTCTTCGATATGACATCCATCTCGATATAATTTTTTTTCTTCGTTTTAATCGTTTTTTATGTGAAATTCTATATATGTGTTATATTCATTATGAATATATATATAGGCAGGTTCATAAGAACATCATCTATTTAAGAAAAACAAAAATAGTCGATTACATATAAAATTATATATGATTCACGTATAAAATCATATATGATTCACGCGACTATGTGCGCGACCCACACATCCCCCACGTCGGATTTTTTCAGGTTAGTGTAAAATCACATATGATTTTGTACATGATTTGTTTTTTTCTTAAATAGTTAGCGTTCTCGTTTGAACCTCCCCCCCCCCTCTCTCTCTCTCTCTATATATATATATATATAGAGAGAGAGAGAGAGAGACGAAAGATCGTGTGAAAAGTTGAGGTTAACGTGAGAAGTGGATATGAACCATTGATCATTTTTAATCAAGTGTCCTCCCATGAATTGTGACTTAGAAGGTAATTGATCCGGTGTATCGTGCTGCATCTTATCCTGGTGAATCTCATCCTAATGTCCATTCATTTCTAATCCGACCGTTGATAACCACTTCTCACGTTTCTCACGAAAACTTCAACTTTTCACCGGAACCCAACCTATATATATATATATATATATATATATATATATATATATATATATATATATAGGGAGATGTTCATTTGAGAAATGGTAAATGTATGAGAAATAGAGAAGTAATCTTAGTCATTCATCTGGTCAACATTTGCGGCTTTGACTGCGAAGCACCGGATAATTTCTTGCATGATCTGTAGAAGGTAGAGGGGTAGTTTCGTAAAATACAACGGGATGAGTTCATATATGAACCTATATGTGGTGATTAAGGGATAAAAGAGTACGGTACAATGTTTTTTTTTCTCAATACCTTGTACCAACCAATTATAATTGGTAATAAATATTTAATAGTTGGTATATGTTGGTACGGTTTTGTACCAACATCTCAAGAGTTGAAGTAACAATTACAAATTCATTAACATAAGTGGGTTGTGGAAGTTGAACTCTAGAGTGGAGGTGTGCGTTGAGTAAAGGAGATGAGGGTTAGTGATTAATTTCTTTTTGAACGGCAAAGATGACTAAATTTATTACCAACCAACAAGTGAACAATCCACCTTACAAAGATCAACAACCAAGGCTCGGAAAAGTAAGCCAAAAATCGACCAAACAGTAACTGTTCTAAAAAGGAAAGAGGAAAACAAACAAATAGAACCGCCATGTTTGCGAGGAGCAAGCAGTGGCACAACAACGAGCACAACTTACGAATCCAACATCTTCGAACCGCAACACACCTTAGGGCGCACCGCCCCCTCGATTAATGACTTAGAGACTTGGGGTTGTTATAACGTCTTGAAGAGGCATTCACCTCTAACTAGCAAGTCAATAATAGTAAGTAATGTTCTAAAGTTAAAGTAAACGCTAAACAATGAACAACAAAAATGTTCAATTAATAAATGATTATATTCCACTAAAAAATAATCAGACGTATTAATAATTAAATCTAATTTGCTTACTTGATTTTTTATTTATTAAATAATTTATATATATATATATATATATAGAAGTCGGTACGATACGGTATTATCGTGGTAGACGATTTTCAATACCACATAACAACAAAGTTTATGAAATTGGTACAATAGTACCAACCAAGTTTCAGGCATTTACTATTTTAGCTGATTTAGCATTTCTAATTCCAGCTTTCGAAAAATATTTGATATAATATTTTGTCATTTTAAACGATTTTTAATTTTATTTGTAATACTTCTGATTCAATATGTGACAACTTATATATTATATTTTATATATTACTTTTTCATTTAATTTATATTCTTAGTACAAATATAAAAAGTCCTTGAAAAAAATTCGAACTACACTTATTCTTCTCCTAATCCCAAATTTTTACTCTAATAGATAGAACATAAATTGATACGATATATGAATCTACTAATTCTTTTTTATCTTTACTTTTAATTTTTCTAATATTTAAAAATTATATATTTAATAATCTTTATAATAAAATATTTTGTTCATAAAGCAAAAAAAGTATTTAGAAATTAGAAAATGCACTTGGGAAGAGTTGTGCTCCATTATTAGCCGGTGCCACATGTCAACCATCTATCTTTCTCATACCACTTTTTGGTGGTTGTTACATGGACGCCATAATTAATTAATTCCTAATTATTAGATTTTTAAAATATAAATTTTAATGTTTACACAATGTTTGGTCCATGTGGTTTGCCTAAATTTTGGATTTCGTCCCTAAAGTAAATTAACTACGATGGTGGTCCCTAACTTTCTAATTAGCTTTCGCTTATGGTCTCTCTTATTTAACAGTGTTAGTTTTATCAAGTCCTTAAAGAGGCAAACCCCCATCTCAAGATGGGTGCTTTGGCCGGTAGTCGCCACAAGCACGAAGTAGAATTTCAATCTTCATCACCATCTGTGTTCGGTTATGACAATCCTTACATTTCGAAGAAGCTCAAATCATCATGCTGCTCTTCGACATTTAACGATCCAACCAACAGTTCGGTTTCAAGGCTTAGCCTCTATCCGCAGCAGCTGACACCGATCACAAGAGAAATCCATGCTCCTTCTAGAGTTGTTAACGGATTCACTAGTGGATGTAGAAATCCTAGAAAAAACTGGGGATTTCTGGTGACAGAATGGGGAACGTTTTGTTTTCAAAGTATAGAAGCGTAAAAGAAACAACAATCGGTAGTTGTAGGCATGTTATGTTCAAAAAGGAAGATAGGATAGTAGAAGACACTGATGTTGATGATGTACAGACTGTTAATGATGATGATGATGATGATGATGTTGTTGTTGCTTCAGGGGATTCGGGTGTCGAAGAGGTTGCAATGGCGGAAGGTGAGATAAAACTAGAAGACACTGACAAATCAGGGGAGCTAAAGAATGTTATTTCGAAATATAGGGAATTGGATGGGAAAACTGAAGAAAATGTTGGGATGGTATTGATTTGGTAGATGGGAAGACGTTAGAATCGTTATCGTTGAACCGGAGGGGAGATGGGGGTTTGGCTCTTTACAAGTTGTTGTTGAGTTATATAGCTCAAGAGATATCAACAACATCGCTAACGACAAACAAACCCTCCTCTCGACGCACTGCCTGTGTCTCAGATTTATTCTCTTCTCTAAACTAAACGAAAAGTATTGCTGGAACTCCACCAATTCTATCAATTCCCTCCCCATTTCCACCTCCAAATAGTTAAATTTTGGTTCAATGTTATCCTTGATGCTACAGCAAAACAGTGAGGGGAACTGTCGGAACATCAAGATTGTATCGTTATAAGAAAGTCCGATGATTTCATAGAAGTATTCTATTCGTGGAGAGGAGTTTATCTTCTACAGAGAAAGTTAGCAGGTAGGTATGTTTGTTTACACCAGAGATTCCAATTGTGCATTGGAGGAAATAAAGGTAGAGTCGGCCCACATGGTGGGCAAGATTGGCAAAGGCCCAGGTTATCATAGCCCAAGAGGGCATCACAACCCAAGGTATATATATATATATATATATATATATATATATATATATATTAGTAGGTTCATTTTTTGTTTTTTTCCTAAGAATTTCAGCCCAAATCCAAGTAAATCAGGCTTCCTCACCATGCTAATGCTTCCATCCCAATCCCGATTCACGTTGATGTTGACGACCGACTCTTACGTTTCCTCTAACGGCTAATCGTCTCTCACAGTTCACTCTCTGTTGTTCGACTTCTGTCGGCGGTTCTACTTTTGCCTCACGACGGTCGACGTTAGACGCCCTGTGCCTGTCCCTCACCTTCTGATTTTTGGCGAGTCGAGAGTAGAGTCCAGGACACAGGACCTTCACGGCTGTCGACTTCACTCCTTCTCCTTCAAGTGTTTTCCTTCTAATTCTTACAATCTCACTTCTAAATTTCTTGTTTTAATTTCTTGCCTAATCATTGAATCATTGATATGTGGAAATTGGAATTGGGTATTTCATATTTGGTAATA
The DNA here is from genome assembly GCA_954870635.1 of Arctium minus. Lineage (NCBI taxonomy): Eukaryota > Viridiplantae > Streptophyta > Magnoliopsida > Asterales > Asteraceae > Arctium > Arctium minus. Next base: position 48,786,829 of record OX941096.1, read on the forward strand.
GGTAATTTTGTATAATATGCATAATTTGATATTTGATATTTGATATTTTGGTATTTGTCTATTTGATATAATCTGGATATTTGAATCTTGTCATATTGGTTTAGCTTCTTCCACTTATTTTGCATACTTGATTTCTTGAATTTTGATTGGTATTGTTTGGTTGTTTGAACAATTTGCTTAAATATGCTTCCTAGATCACAACCATCCGATGCTCAAAATAGAAAAAGAAAGAAAAAGCAACAAGAAATTGCACAATCTTTACATGGATCATTAAATAAATTTTTGTTAGGCAAGAAAAACTAATTGAAAGTCCTATTTCTAATGATAATGTGGATGTGCCTGATGTTGTGGAAAATATTGTTGATGAGCTTGATGTTGACGAGCCTCGTGTTGACGAGTCTGATGTTGTTGAAAATATTGTTGATGAGCCCAATGTTGATGAGCCTGATGTTGCTTTGAATATTTTTGAGCCAAGTGTGTGGAATAAATTGAGTTCAAAAATGAAAGACTTGCTTAAAGAAAAAGGCCCTGTTAGAGAAACTAATATTGATTTTCCAAAGGATGAACAAAACAAACATTTTTCTTGTACTCATTATATTCATAAGCTACGAAATAGTGAATGCCATGATCGGAAATGATTAGTTTACTCTAAAGATTTGGATAAAGTTTTTTGCTTTTGTTGCAAATTATTCAAAGTTGCTCGATCTAAAAGTCAATTAGCTAGTAAAGGACTTAATGATTGGAAACATCTTAGTTATGCATTATCTTTACATGAAAATAGTTCTGAACATTGGATTAATTTAAAAGCATGGTGTAAGTTGGAACCGAGGTTAGATAAGAATCAAACTATTGACAAGGACTTGCAAGAGTTAATCAAGAAAGATACCGCTCATTGGAAACAAGTTTTAATTCGAATAATTGTTATTGTGAAATGTTTGGCAGAATATAATTTGACTTTTGGTGGAACAAATGAAAAACTTTATGATGAGTCTAATGGTAACTTCTTAGGCATTCTTCAAATGATTGTTGAGTTTGATCCAGTCATGCAACACCATTTTCGTTTGATTAAAGAAAAAGAAACTCATCATCATTATCTTAGTCATAAAATTCAGAATGAGTTGATTGAAATGTTGGCATTTAATGTAAAAAGTGCGATTATTGCAAAAATCAAAGAGGCAAAGTACTTTTCAGTCATTCTTGATTGCACTCCTGATGCAAGTCATAAAGAACAGATGACTTTGATTATAAGATGTGTTGATGTGTCGAGTGTTCCTATCAAAGTAGAGGAGTTCTTTTTAGAATTTATGGTCGTAGAAGATACATCTGGTAAGGGTCTTTTTGATGTGCTACAAGATGTTCTGAAATCTCTTGATTTAGATATTAATTGTGTACGGGGATAGGGGTATGATAATGGGGCTAACATGAAAGGAAAACATCAAGGTGTTCAAAGAAGGTTGCTTGAAAGGAAAGCATCAAGGTGTTCTGGTAAAACGTTATGCTTGAAGGGAAAAAAACAATTTGAATTTGATGAAATCCCAAATAGTGAAAGAGCACAACAATCTGCACAAGAATCATTTAGAATTGATTATTTTCTAGTAATAGTAGATATGACATGTAACACCCTCAAATCTGGAAATAGCAACCAATTTAATAATGTAACACCCTGAATTCTGGAAATAACGACTTATTTAAAATTTTCTAAATACATTGATAATTGCATTATCTACCAACACAAATTAAGATTTAACTTCAATACACACATTCGACCTATACGTACCGACTATAAAAGGACGGGTGCTACTAAAAACCCAATAACAATCACTATCTCCAAGTTGCGGAAGACTTCACCGAATACTTATTCTTGTGTCTAGCTAAGGCTCAACTCTTCATAGAACCGCTAGAACCAAACCCCCAACAGGAACCTGATGCACATGCCGACAAATAAAAAGGGTTAGGCTTAACGCCTAGTGAGATCAAGAGTTTTCAGCGTATATAATTTAATCATTTAGAAAGGAAGATTGCAAATAAAATCATAATATTTCAAAATGATATGTTCACTTATGAAAACGACTCGTTTATCAAAAACTGAGCATTTGGTACGAATGAGACACCGAGTTAAATTCTAACTAAACCAAACTGTTTTAAAGGCGAAGATCCCAATACAACACTGTCTAAAATTACATGACTCCAATTGAAAGACCAAAGCTCCCAAAACATGCAATTCACAAATGACACAAATATGCGCCATCATACTCAAAACCCATGACGGTTATAAATCCAGACAAGTGTCCACACGACTCATTTAGTCAAATCCGAGCCAAAGGCCCAACACTTTACGTAAATACCCAAATGAAAACCGATATAAACATGGAAACACGTTTGACCAACTATTATGCAAACATGACTAAAAGTGTAATTAACCCAAATCTCATCGTTGGTTGAGACAAACCATTTTCCAAATGAATTTATACCCTTATGTATTCAAAACGCCTCATAATACAATAATATGCATTTTCTAAAAAGTTTTATGAGATCAAATACACAAAATGACCCTTACGTCAATTGAACCCCAATTGTATATGTAATATCATCAAAGAAACATTTCAACATGGTTTATTTACCAAAAAACTCAAAGACCCCAAAATGGATGTTTCACCCTGTTTATAAAACTAAACACTTCAAAATGACCAAAACTTATCAGGTGATCAGCAGTTAACAATTTCATGTAAAATATAAAACATTTTAGAATGAACATTTTGGCATGTACACCGTTTTCACAAATCAACTTGAACTCACCTCGCTAGATTTAGGCTAAATCTAAATTTTACCCCGCTTTGAGCTCCTTTGAAGAAACTTGAATCTCCAAGCAAAACTTCCAAAACCTAGATCCATAATTTTCCAACCATCAAAACATATAACCAACCACATAGAAACATTCCCCAAACACTTAATCATCCAAATCTCTATTTTGGGCAAAACCCTAATTTTTGACCCAAGACTCCCAAAATCTTTCAAAACGAAATTAGAGGAATCAAACACTAGGTTGACATCCATCGAGCATTTATAACCCATAAAGAAGTTTTTAAGTGGAAGGGATGAACTTACCATTTAAGTTTTGATAAAAACCTAGAAAACCCCAAAATCCTTGAAGATGGAGGTGATGATGATGAGCTCTTGGTCTTAGCTTCCAATCCACCATTATAATTTCCAAAAACTAACCATCTAACATTTACAAGCTCTCAAAAATGAAACCATAGCAACTTGAATCACTGAAAACGGAGTTGGGATGAAGAAGATATGAAGAAATGAAGTTTGGAGGCTGAAAATCGGTTTTTAGCTCGACCAGGGGGTTTCGCGACTTCTTCGACTAGGGAGTTGAGATGAAGAAGATATGAAGAAATGAAAGTCGCGAAACCCCCTGGTTTTCTCCTCGTTCCCTGTTTTGGCCGTAACTTCTTCGTTATAGCTCCGTTTTTGCTCCGGAAAGAACCGTTGGACTCGTAATTGAATCCTTTATCCATTAAGACTATAAAATCTAGGATTCAAGTCCAAAATCAAAAATATTATTTTTCCTCTTTAAGGCTACTGATTTCTGTATTAACTTGAAATTGTGTTTTTCGAAATTCGGGGTGTTACAAATAATTTCTAAATACACCAATAAATGATTCATCTACAATCTTAAATTAATATTTAACCTCACTACACACATCCATTCCATACATACAGTCTATAATATGGACGGGTGCTACTAAAACCCAATATTAGTCAATATCTCCAAACATGCGGAAGACTTCACCAAATACTTACACTTGTAAAAACTAAGCACATCTCTTCGTAGGACTGCTAGAACCAAACCCCCATCTGGAACCTGATGCATATGCCGACAAATAAAAATGTTAGGCTTAACGCCTAGTGAGATCAAGAGTTTTCAACATTAATAAATAAATCGTTAAAAGGAAAGAATGCAATTTAAATTATAATATTTCAAAAGGATTTACCTAAAATATGAAAGCGACTCGTTTTCCAATAACATGCATTTTTAAGGGCAAGTGCCCCGATTCAAAATATTCTCTATAAAATGATGCCGCCCTAAACTCACTCAAACGTGAATAGAAAACGGACTCCCAATTAAAAAAACACGGGTAAAACTTTGTGTCTCGAAACACCCAAGACACGGGTGGGGCATAATACTCAACTCATAAAAATCATGGGAAAACAACCCATATAATATAGTAAGTGATAAGTACTTATTTTTGAGTACTTAAGCCCTTCTCTTTTAGCTTTTAGATAGGATTTTTCACTTCTAAATCTCAACCTTGAGTCATTTTCTACCTTATTTTCTACTTATTAAGTTAATGGAACTAGAGTATATGATTTACTTGTTTCTATTGGTAGAATGGCTTATTTGGTTACTTTTGGACAACTTTTGTGGATCACAGGTCATGCTGTAGCATCTGGGAAGCATGGATCTGATGAAATAATAGTGGAAGATCAAGATGGGAGCTTAAATTAGCTTCTTTTGGATTGGAAAAGTTATTTTGTTAACCCTTGGATAAACATTTTGGCTGGAAATTAGGAGTAACTAAGTCTTAGTTGTCTTTTGTACTTTTAGTTACTTAGTTGTACTTGTTTCATTAGATGGTAATTAGATGCTAAGTATTTAGTTTGAATTTTCACTTTTGCCCCCTCCCTTGCCTATAAATAGGGAGCTTGAATTCTCATTTAATGTACACCTTGAAGAGTTGATCTCCATCAACTCTAAAACTTCTCCCTACTTTCTTTAATTAATGTTCTTAATGTTTTTCTTTCTTTCTTTCTTTTTCTTTTATTTTTAAAACATAGTTCATACTTGCATTTTATTTACCTTTCCATTTTCATCTCTAGATTAGCCATTTACTTTACGTCTTTATTTTTATGCAATTACTTTTAGTACTTTAAAATAGTGCATCTAGATTACGTCTTTACATTTCCTTGTCATTTACATTCTTGTCTTTACATTTCAAGTCATATACATATATTTATATATTTTATAGTCATTTACATTTCAAGATCATTTTACATTATGTTTACCTATGTAGTTCTTAGCATTTTTCTTTATTTATTTATTGTAATGAGTAGCTAATCATCTAGCTTGGGTGTGAGACAAAGGGTGGTTATGTGGATCTAAAAGAAAGTGGGTTTTTGTGACTTTAACCAAGTTTTATTGTTCCAACTCAAGTTTTATCAAGATAACACAACTCCTTGACAAATTGATCACTTTGATAGTGTTAAAGTGTGATGGACCTAGAGATAGTCCATTAAATAGCACGCCAATTTGAATGACATGGGAGGTAATATCGAAAGAGTTACTTGCAACAAGAGTTGTTACTTGTGTCTTTTAAAATGATTCATTCTTGATAAATGGTCACTTTTTCAACGGGTTAAAATGGAGTAGACTTAGAGATAAGCTACTTGGAATACATCAACTTGGGAGGTACGGGGGTTATTTCGAAAGAGTATCTTTTAACGAAGAGAATTTGTTTGGCGTATAGTTTGAGAACTCCACTCCCATCATTCCCTTATCTGGAACCTTGCTCAGAGATGAGATGGTTCATAGCTACTGGAATTATGGGATGGTGAGAGTCCGAGAGGAACGTGTCTTAAAATCGATAATAAAACTAGTTATTGTCAGAAGCATGCTGCAACATTCCTATAGCATAATGTTATGACAGTGCTGTAGCATTGATCTGCTGGAGTTTTGATTCACATACCACCACAAGTCTTACACCCTTGCTTATCATTTAATATTGTTTAATCAGATATGTGTTAACCAACCAACCAAAAATATGTCTTCAACATCGCCATCTGAAGTTAGTTTTTCATCTCAAGATCTTGCAACCTAAGATACCTATCCCTGTGGAATACGATACTTGGTTCTTACCATTTTATTACTTGAAAGACGACATTAGATCTCATTGTATACTTGCTTTGAGGTTTAATTAGCACACGTCTGTAGGTGTGTAAAAAGCACTATCAAGTTTTTGGCGTCGTTGCCGGGGATAGGCGTAAATTTATGGTTGTTGAGAGATTGAGTCTTGTTAAGCTAATTTTTCTACCATCTTTGTTGCTTGTCATACGTTTCCATGTGTGTGCAAGTAACAACATTTTGAGTTTATCTTTCTGTGAATATGGATTCAATGGGACATTCGTTTGAACCATATGAAACTGTTTTATGTGACTATTGTGGCAGAAATCATTTATCGTACAGTTGTCATTCGAACCCCGAATCTCGTTATTTCATGGGAGATAATAATTGGGATACCTCACACTTCAATGGATACACTCAATCATGGGAGGCCCATCCTAATTTGTTTTTAAATGGTCAAGATCATGGCACTTTCACATCACCAACATCTCTCTACCAAGATTGGAGTAACACTTATTCAAATACTTTTAACCAATCTTGGGGAGAACATGTTGATTTTTCTGGGAGTTTTCAAGGGGACGATTTTAAAAACTCATTTTTACCCCCCACGCCCTATTTAGAACAAACTGAAAACTTCGAATCTCTTAAAGCTTTGATGAATGATTTCTTACAAAACATAAATGGAACTGTTATTAACATAACGACATGTGTTGGAGAGATCATTAATGAGAGTAAAAGACAAAGCCAAATCTCAATACCAAGTGATATTGAAAAATCTGAGTGTGTTGGTAAGGATGAGGGTAAGGCTAATACTTTGGTGAGTAGTCAAGAGATAGAGAATCCCGAGGAAGCATTTGAGCAACCCCTCTTCACTTCAAAATAATGAAGAGGTGAAACAAAATACCAAAATTGTCATTACTCCTTTCTTTAAACTTGTGCAGAAAGAACATTCTGTTGCAGACACTGCAGCATCCCTGCAACAAAGCTGTGTAGAAAATATCCAAGTTGTTTTTAGAAAGGGACGTGGCGATCAATCTAAAGACTCGGGAAGCTTCTGAAAATCATGTTCTACTGTTGGTAAGGTGATGTGGAGAACTCTTTGTGGGATGAAATGTTCCTCCGTTTGTGCCATTAAAACCTTTTGCCATGATCAAGGAGTGAAGGAGGTGATTAGGAAATTATATAAGCATAAGTGGAAGAAGAAACACCAAGATGAGTTGGTGAGGACCGTTAGGGCTGGGGAGCATACTGATGTGCTCCAACAAATTCCACCATTCCTCACAAAGTTGTCAACAATAAATTCACCAGCTGAAAAAGGATAACACATGCTAAAAGAAAGAAATCCAGAGTTTGGTGCTGCAACATCCACTTCAGCAGCAACACAGACTGAAGACCAACAGCCTACTCCATCTGAGTAGGACAGGTTTAAATCATGCATTTTAGCTCCATTTTCTATTTTTTTTGTTTTCTTGAGTCTGGGATTAGTTTTTATACTTTTTAGGTTTATTTTCTTGCATTTGGATCATGATTAGATGTGTTGATTTACTTGCATATCCCAAATAATTCCATAAGTCCAATCTCATTTCTAGGAGTGATGCATGCTAGAACTAGCAGCACAATTGCTTGGGAAACAATTTGATCCACATTCCACGCATATCACCGAAATGATCTAGGCTTTTATTCTTTTCTCAAATTTTTAGCCACTTGAAACCATGATCAAAACATCCTCTCCTCTAAAACAATAAGGACATTGTAAATTTCTTAGTTTGGGGTAGGGGTGTCTAAAAATGGCAACAAGAGCAAAGTTCTACACAAACAGAAAAGTGCCAAAGAATAGTGGTCTAAACACATAAAATGTCCCATAGGGAAAGGTGTATGTAGTCAACCGAAAAAAAAGGCACAAAAAAATTGAAAAAAAAATCAATGTTGATGCATGGGGTGAGAAAATGCAAGGTGAGGAACAAAATGTGCCACAAGAGAGAAACTCATTCACCTAAAGCCTTAGTAATCTGTGATGTGGAAAGTGTTGATCATAACAAAAAGAATGTTAGGCTAGCATATGGTTCATGTATTCAACTAGAATGAGATTGATTGGTTACTTTGGATTTATAAAAGGCTATATGCTGTATTCTTGACATGCTCAACTTCATGATGTGCACTTAATGCCATCCTTTTGCAAATCTTTCAAAATTGAGTCTTTTTCTTTTGTCTTTGTATTGCTTGGGGACAAGCAAAGTTTTTAGTTTGGGGTGGTGATAAGTACTCATTTTTGAGTACTTAAGCCCTTCTCTTTTAGCTTTTAGATATGATTTTTCACTTCTAAATCTCAACCTTGAGTCATTTTCTACCTTATTTTCTACTTTTTAAGTTAATGGAGCTAGAGTATATGATTTACTTGTTTCTATTGGTAGAATGGCTAATTTGGTTACTTTTGGACAACTTTTGTGGATCACAGGTCATGTTGTAGCATCTGGGAAGCATGGATCTTATGAAAGAATAGTGGAAGGTCAAGATGGGAGCTTAAATTAGCTTCTTTTGGATTGGAAAAGTTCTTTTGTTAACCCTTGGATAAACATTTTGGCTGGAAATTAGGAGTAACTAAGTCTTAGTTGTCTTTTGTACTTTTAGTTACTTAGTTGTACTTGTTTCATTAGATGGTAATTAGATGCTAAGTATTTAGTTTGAATTTTCTCTTTTGCCCCCTCCCTATGCCTATAAATAGGGAGTTTGGGTTCTCATTTAATGTACACCTTCAAGAGTTGATCTCCATCAACTCTAAAACTTCTCCGTACTTTCTTTAATTAATGTTCTTAATGTTCTTCTTTCTTTCTTCCTTTTTCTTTTATTTTTAAAGCATAGTTCATACTTGCATTTTATTTACCTTTCCATTTTCATCTCTAGATTAGCCATTTACTTTACGTCTTTATTTATATGCAATTACTTTTAGTACTTTAAAATAGTGCATCAGAATTACGTCTTTACATTTCCTTGTCATTTACATTCTTGTTTTTACATTTCAAGTCATATACATATATTTATATATTTTATAGTCATTTACATTTCAAGAGCATTTTACATTATGTTTACCTATGTAGTTCTTAGCATTTTTCTTTATTTATTTATTGTAATGAGTAGCTAATCATCTAGCTTGGGTGTGAGGCAAAGGGTGATTATGTGGATCTAAAAGAAAGTGAGTTTTTGTGACTTTAACCAAGTTTTATTGTTCCAACTCAAGTTTTATCAAGATAATACAACTCCTTGACAAATTGATCACTTTGATAGTGTTAAAGTGTAATGGACCTAGAGATAGTCCATTAAATAGCACGTCAATTTGAATGACATGGGAGGTAATATCGAAAGAGTTACTTGCAACGAGAGTTATTACTTGTGTCTTTTAAAATGATTCATTCTTGATAAATGGTCACTTTTTCAACGGGTTAAAATGGAGTAGACTTAGAGATAAGCTACTTAGAATACATCAACTTGGGAGGTACGGGGGTTATTTCGAAAGAGTAACTTTTAACGAAGAGAATTTGTTTTGCCGTATAGTTTGAGAACTCCACTCCCATCATTCCCTTATCTGGAACCTTGCTCAGGGATGAGATGGTTCATAGCTACTGGAATTATGGGATGGTGAGAGTCCGAGAGGAACGTGTCTTAAAATCGATAATAAAACTAGTTATTGTCAGAAGCATGCTGCAACATTCCTATAACATAATGTTATGACAGTGCTGTAGCATTGATCTGCTGGAGTTTTGATTCACATACCACCACAAGTCTTACACCCTTGCTTATCATTTAATATTGTTTAATCAGATCTGTGTTAACCAACCAACCAAAAATATGTCTTCAACATCGCCATCTGAAGTTAGTTTTTCATCTCAAGATCTTGCAACCTAAGATACCTATCCCTGTGGAATACGATACTTGGTTCTTACCATTTTATTACTTGAAAGACGACATTAGATCTCATTGTATACTTGCTTTGAGGTTTAATTAGCACACGTCTGTAGGTGTGTAAAAAGCACCCATCAGTAAGCCATTGAAAACATGCGATTAAGATTCAATACTCACGCGACCAAAATATTAAAGCATGGACATTAAATATCCGAAATACTACGGGCCGACAGTGGGGGATACCCGCATCCGTTGAGAGTGGAGGAACACAAAAGTATGCCACTCATACAACGTTAATCGTATGAAACTTCACGACACGCAAGCCCAAGTGTCCCTACGACTCCCTTCAAGCTACACCAAAAGAGACAACTGACCTTAGCGAATATTACTAAGAATACCACCAAAGGCTCGGCACAAGGGGGATACAACCATGGCATTGCCCCGACATGGCGGAGGCCCCAAACGCCATCATGAACTACCCATTGTCACAATAGCACAACCGAACTCAACCCTCCTAGTGTACACTTGAAAGGACAAGGTCATAAAACATGAGTCCCGGAGTCCAACCCCGTACCATCCACTTGACCATCAAATATGACTGACTTACGTGCCTATGGATCCAATGCAACACAGTCTAACATTACATGACTACTCATGAATGGCCCACGCACTCGAGCATGTACTTATCAATAATATGCAACAAGGTGCATTAATATGTAAATCGTAGATTAGACTCTACATCGAGTCATTAAAACCGGACAACTGTCCTCAAGACTCTTTTAAGTCAACACCGAGCTAAAATGTTCAAAATCCATTTGACCAATAAATAACGGACCCCAAAATAATGAAACGCCTTTAAACGACGTTTATGCAAACGCATACCCCAAAGATGTGATTAACCCAAAACTGGTCATGTATTGGAACCAAAGATTTTCCCAACTGGTTTATGGACTCAAATACATCAAAATGTCGAACATCATGATTTAGACTTTTTTTGTACACAAAACACCAGCGATGCATAAATCATAAAATGGACTTAATTTGTACAAGATCACCAAGAATACATAAGTTATGTTATTTACTTGTTGAAATATTCAAAACCGGTATATGAGCATTTCATAAGATGAAAACAACCCAAGTTTATCAAATATGAAAACTTATCAAAATACTCACACTTAGACAATAACCAAGTAAAACATATTTTTACTTCAAAATACCTATTTTGGCATGTACATAGTTTTCACAAAACAACTTGAACTCACCTTGCTAGATTTAGGCTAAATCTAGATTCTACCCCAACTTGAGCTTCCTTGAAGAAGTCTGAACCTTCAAGCCAAATCTTCCAAAACCTAGATCCACAAGGGCCTAACCATAAATATCCATATTTAACTATTTAGAATCATTCCCCAAACATTTTTATATAAAGATCTCAACTTATGTCAAAACCCTAATTTTCATAAATGAGATGAAGAGAGGATTACCTTACCCAAACTTGACTCCACCACCAAAATACTTCTAGGGTCACTAAAATGACTTCAAACTTCAACTCTTCAAAAGAAATGAAGAGGGTTTGGTGAAAACTCTAAAACTTGAGGCTTCTTGAAATGGAGAAGAAGATGAAGAACTCAAGGTATAGCTTCCAAATCTCACCCTTGATGAGGTCCAAACATGGATAAATAGGGGAGATTGACCCTTTGATGCCACCAAATCCGATATTAGTGAGGGTGGGAGAGTTGGGAGAGTTTAGGGTAAAGAGAGTGGGGAGTTATGAAGAAGAATGTCCAAAAATCGGACTTAATAGCATCCTGGATCCCGCGGGCGATAGTGCCACACGATAGTGACATTGTCACTATCACGAGGGCACTCTCGCGGAGATTGTACCGCAGGTGGTACTCTCTCGGCGATTGTGCCACGCGATAGTGACACGTGTCACTATCGCGAGTCACTCTCGCGCCACACGTACCGAGCCCGGAAAAAAGGTCAAAACTCAAGATTCTCACATGGATCGATTTAAGGTTCGAAAGTACAACTTATTTCACCCAAAAAGATAAACGGAAGGTGAAGAGGTGACTAAGGATGAACGGAAACTTACTAAGCGAAAATTCGGGTGTTACATGACACTTTCTCTGTTAAGAAGTAGATTTGAACAGATGAAACATTTTGAGTTAATATTTGGGTTCTTGTTTGATGCATCGAAGTTCGTTAAATTGAGAGATGATGAATTACAGAAATGTTGTTTAAATCTTGAGGTTGCTTTGACACATGGTGACGGTGTTGATATTGATGGGAAATATCTTTTTACTGAGTTACGAATTTTGCAGGGCATGATACTAAATGAAGCATACGAGGAAGAAAAGCCTTGGACGTCAATTCAAGTTATGGAGTTTGTAAGGAAGGTGGATATGTTCCCACACGTGTTGCTTGCCTACAAAATTTTGTTAACCGTACCGGTCACGGTAGCATCCGTCGAAAGGATTTTTTCAAAATTAAAGTTATCGAAGTCATATTTGCGGACTACCATGAGTCAAGAAAGGCTTAATGGGTTAGCATTTTGAGCATCGAAAGTAAGTTTTTAAGAAATGTTGACTATGATAGATTAATTGATGATTTTGCTTCACGCAATGCTCGAAGACACTATTTTAGGTGATATTATATATGTTTTATTGTTCGGGGTTCTGGTTTATGTCCCCCCCCCCCGGGCGGTTGTAACTTTCTTTTTTTAATAATAATCGGCGTGGGGATGAGCCGCCTAGCTTGACTAAGTTCCAAACCCCTTAAAAAATTTTGTTCTTGGTTCATTAAAGGGCATATTTTTGGCTCTTCGCCCAGGGCATCCAAAACCATTGGACCGATCCTGAGTAAAGGGTTGGATGGAGTCGGGTTTTGACGTCGGATGTGAGGAGTCTTGGACGACAATGGAGGTCGTCGGTGTGGACATGGGCTTCACGGAGGAGGAAGGTAATAGTAGAGATGATGGAGGAGAGTGGGAGTATGAGGATTTGAGGGCAGATGTAGATGAGACGGCGAACGACGGGAGAGGGTGAATTTAAGAGAGGAGGGTGTATGGTGAGGACTGAGGAGTGGGATTAAGTCTATTCCAAATGAATCCAGGTACATGAGTTTTATCTTGTGTATGGTGTAGAGAGAATTGATGGTGGTGGAGAGGGTTTGGGAGGGATGGGGTGGGGTGGGAGATGAAGGAAGTTTTGGAGGGGGAAGAGGGTGGTCGAAAATGGACGGTTGTTGGAGTGGGAGGCGGGAGGTGGTGTTTGGGTGGAAAATTGTGGTGGAGTTGGGCGGTGGAGGTGGAGAGGATGTGAAGGGCTTCTTGCATTGTTTTCAACTTATTTTTTATTTGAAGGATTTGATTTTTTATTTATTAAAAGACTGGTTTCCCCTTGTATTTATACAATGTAATGGATAAAACTAACACCGTTAGACAAGAGGGACCATGAGTGAAAGCTAATTAAAAAGTTAAGGACCACCATCGTAGTTAGTTTACTTTAGGGACCAAATCTAAAATTTAGGCAAACCTCAGGGACCACCAGTGTAATTCACTCTATCACAAAAAAGTATAATAAATACCTTAGAATATTTAATTTTAGAAGAAAAAAAACACATTATGGTGTCGTTTGTTTTTTAAGAGGTCTAAAGTCTTATTTTAGTGATGATTAATAAGAGGTCGTGTGTAAAAAGGTCTGAACGATTCAGACTTAAGAGCCATTAAGAGGTTTTTTTTTAAAACAAACAACCCCCTATCTTTGCAGAAAACTAAATATATAAAAACATTTTAAAGCAAGGAGTTAATATGGAAAGTATAAATAGGTTGACCATTGAAACCCCAAAATTCAATGAAGGTCATGGATTTGCCTCGTTTACAAGGCATTTCTGCATATTTATTACGTTTCATTTTCTTTTTGACTCAATAATCATCATCTTTGAATAATATGATTGATTACAAAAAGGGTTGAAAAATACACAATATTATCTTCAAAATTTTATTTTTGAAACATAATATATATGTCTTAATGTAATTAATTTTTGTTAACAAACATAATAAATATATTTATAACTATTAATACAAAAATATATTTTTGAAATAATTATTGGTAACTTTATTGTCGTAAATGAAAATTTTGAGATTTGAAACAGGTTTATGTAAATACTACGTTTGAGAAACTATCTGATAAATTAATCAAGTTTGATAAAGCTAACTGATAAACTTGGTAAGAATGTAAAATGGTTTAAAAATACTTATAATGTAATTTGACTTATGAAAAATCTAGCTTATGAGTTAGTTTGTGGCTTATCAAACAAGATTTTTTCAGTTAAATTCAAAGAATAAGTTAGCTTATTACTATTGAACATAGTCAAAATAAGAAGTCAAACAAAATATATGTTATGTTTTAATGTAATTTGACTTTTTTCTAATCTATATTGTTCATTAAACGTGAAACAAGATAATAAGATGAATGATAATTAGAAAGAAGGTGAATAATGAGTTATAAAAGTTAATTTGAATAAATTAAACGAAGTAATATACTCCTAACTTATTAGCACATACAAAACTCTATTTTATGCTCACAATATCCATGGAGCGTTTGGTTCACAGAATAAAATTTAGTGGAATTGAAATATATCAAAGGAATTTAACTTTAAAGGAATTGGAATGTAACTTGACCACATGTTTGGTTAAGTGGAATTGAAATATATCAAAGGAATTTAACTTTAAAGGAATTGGAATGTAACTTGACCACATGTTTGGTTAGCATGAATCGAAATCTGCATTTTGGTTGGCATATTCGGAATTGGAATGAAATGATAGTAAATGACCAACGTACAATTTTATTACATTTCATATTTTTTTACTTAAATTATAAATAGAATAAAATTCTAACAACCCAAAAACCGAAACAACATAATATGACAATAAAATAGCCAAACTGGTACTCAAAGTAAACATGTACTAAGTATCCATTATATCTCAATGTATGCAGTGGGAAATCAACATCCACAACTGATAATTATTACATTTCTAAAGGTAGACTAAACTCCAACTCTAAGCCATCTCTAAGTGGTGAGTCAAAACGAGCTTTGTACACGAGACTTCCCTGAAATGGTTTAGTTTTAAAAGCAAGAGTTAGATCAAAAGGTCTAGTGAATTCCCCTTAATAAACATAGAGAAGCATAAGACATTTGAAATAATAAACTGCCAGAAAGGCCCAAAATTATCCAAATAGATGGCCAATCACAAAACAACGGACTTTCAACAACGTTCATAAAACCACCTTCACTCCACTTTGACATTGATAACCAAGGCCCAAGAAGATGTCTATCCACTGTGCTCATGAAACAAATTCAAGGCAAAAATCCCAAGAGATTCCACTATCTCAAGGTACACTAATCCCACTAT
Source organism: Arctium minus (assembly GCA_954870635.1). Classification (NCBI taxonomy): domain Eukaryota; kingdom Viridiplantae; phylum Streptophyta; class Magnoliopsida; order Asterales; family Asteraceae; genus Arctium; species Arctium minus. Next base: position 48,802,044 of record OX941096.1, read on the forward strand.
GCAAATCCAACCACATATTCAAAACAATATCACATGTGATAAACGATATAATAAACAAGTAATCATTTAAGATACCAAGCTATAAACCATAATCATTGCTTTAAATCATTTAAAATGATCCCACATTTAGATATAGGGTTAAGGGAACTCACCTGGTGCTCAACACACCACCACACGTCCTAACGGCTAACTATGCCCAAACCAAATACATGAATTAACAGATATATGAATCGTGTTAAATCACCTCAATTATCTAAAAAACTATCTCTTATAATCCTTAAAGTAATCCCCTAAAGCAAAGCCTCGAACCTACCCCGAATTAAGAAACAAAACAACGAGATGCAACACCAAACAGTGCCAAATGCAACTTTAGCCGCAACCAAACTCCCCTGTAAAGTCGCAGCGGCTTCTGTTTGAGCTGCACGAATTTAGAAGCCAATGTTAAACCAGAAATCCATATCAAATCATTCCCAAACCAATTTGAAGGTCCAAAATTGGTAAGAATCAAAGTCCAAAACCATTTAATACACCAATCTAACTACAAATCATGATCTAATCCATCCAAAATCATAAATTCGAACTTTCAAATTTGAAACCCTCAATCCCCAATTGAGACCATCCACAATGTTGAGTTTTTTAAAGCAAACCATTTAGCAAAACACCATAACAAACCAAACTCAACAACCACTTTAGAGGTTAACCAAGAAAACACCCCAAAGAGTAGAATCCTTCAATTAAAAACTCAAAACTCCACTAACGGAGACACAAAACTTAGAAGAAAGAAAGTTTACCTTAGAGATAATGATCTCTTCACTTTAACTCTTCTGTTCTTCACCAATTTCAGGTGAACCACATAATCTTTAAATTTCTCCTTTCTCTCTAATAGTCTCTAAATCCGTCAACACCAAATGAGGAGGAAATGAGTGTTTACTCCCTTTATCCCCTTATTTACCAAATCAGTACCTGAAAGTCATAGAAGTTTACACCCACACCTAAACTTTTGCAAATTACCAATTAGGAAGGTGAGGGTTATGACAATTAGGGCTGTAAATGAACCGAACGTTCAGTGAACCGTTCGTGAACCGTTCGGCGGGAAGTTCGTTTATGTTTGTTTATTTAATAAACGAACGAACATGAACAAGTTTTCTTGTTCGTTTAGTTAAACGAACGAACATGAACAAAGCTCTCGTTCGTTCATTTATGTTCGTTTAGCGTTCGTTTAGGTTCGTTTAGTAATGAAAAATTTTAATAAGTAAATATTCAAGAAGTTAATATTTAAACAATTATTTTATTATATTAAATTAATAATTAATTTTAATTATTATTATTATCAATAATAAAGAATACATTATTTTTGAATAAAAGAGTTAAAAAAAACACAATTTTCTCTTCACACAAGCTTTCCCTTATATAAATACTTGGATACCTCATTTTCCACTCAATTTTCGATGTGGGATAGTTGATATACATTGACATCCCTTACTTTCCACCGTTTCATCCAAGGGAAGTGGGACTTTTCTCCCATCCCACATCGGTGGCATACACCAATCTTCTACCTTATCCTCTAATATAAATATGAGCCTCACCCATACGTTTTCATTTACACAACTCATTGAGCTAAACAGATGGCTTGAGCATATTTTGAGCTTAAGCTTGAACCCTTTGGTTCTAGTTGAAAGTTTTAAGTTAAAGTTAAGTTTGTTTGGCTAGAACTAATCCTAAGCTTGAACCCTTTGGTTTTAGTTGAAAGTTTTAAGTTAAAGTTAAAGTTTGTTTGGCTAGAACTAAGCTTAAGCTTGAACCCTTTGGTTTTAGTTGAAATTTTTAAATTTAAGTGTGTTCGTCTTGAACTAAGCTTAAGCTTGAATCCTTTGGTTCTAGTTGAAAGTTTTAAGTGTAAGTTTAAGTTTGTTTGGCTAGAACTGTTCGTTTAAGTTCGGTCGGCTAGAACTGTTCGTTTATGTTCGTTTAGCTTCTTAACGAACATAAACGAACATGAACATGCCTAGTTCCTAAACGAACGAACACGAACACAAAAAAATTTGTTCGTTTATTGTTCGTGTTCGTTTGTTCGGCTAAGTTAAACGAACGAACATGAACAAGCCTACGTTCGTGTTCGTTTGGTTCGTTTACAGCCCTAATTACAATAATGATAATATTAATTGGTGGTGGTGGGGGCGGTGGTTGTAACGGCAATGTGACGGTGTGTTGGTATTTTAGAGGTAGGTGGGTGTGTGGGTGGGGGTGGTTAGTGGTTGTGATAGTCACAGTAGTGTTCTGGTGATGCCGACTACAGTTTGTGGGTTGAGGTGAAGTAGGGTAGGTGACGGTTGTGACCGTGACAGTAGTAGCGACGACGACATTTTGTGGGGGACGTGGTCAGTGTCGGTTGGAACAACAAAAATAGTAGCGGCGATGGCGGTGGCAGTGTTTGTGAGGGTGAGGTAGGCGATGGTTATGACAGTGACAATAATTGTATGGGGTGGCACGATGTTTTGAAGGGGTGGGTAGGGTGTGACGGTGATGATAGTGCCTTGGTGGTAGCATTGACGATAATTTGTTGGGGAGGGATTGTGGTAATATGGTGGCGGTGGTAGGGTGGCAGTTGTGACGGTTGGTGGCGGTGGCGGTGGCGGCGATGACTGTGTGGTGGCGGGAGTGGGTGAGACGACAGGGCAGTAGGGGTGGATGATGGTGTTGGTTAAATTGGATACAAATGTTAATTTTGGTATTTTAAAACCAAATAATGAATTCGGTTACTTTTGCCAAGGAATGAATTCAATTCATTGACTTATGTGAAGAAATGATCAATCCCTTTAATCATGGAATACAAGGAATTTAACAATTTCATTCATTTCTAGAAGTGAACCAAACAAATAAATTGAAATTCCAGTTCCCTTAAAATCCCATGGATTTCATGAACCAAACATGTAATGACCCAAAACCACAATAGCATAATTCATATAATAAAACTAAATGGTCCCAAATCTTAAGTCGCAAAATAACAATATTCTCAAAGTGAAGCAACGGATACACACATCCACAACTAAGATATCTAGACTAAACAAGAGGAACTAAATTATACTATCTCAATTGTCACCGCCTTTAACACTTCAAGCCTTCTCCTTTCTTTTGGAAGAAGCTCCAACTACTCTCTTACCTGAAAATGGTTTCAATTTTTGAAAAACGAGGGTTAGACCATGAGGTCTAGTGTATCACATCTTGAAACAGTTTAACAATTCACATGCAATAACATACAAGTCGCCATAAAGGCCCATCAATAACTAGTTTAACAAATCAACTCCACACTTGGGTATTTGCACAGTTTCATAGACATCCCTCATTTTACAGTGTGGTCCACGATCGGGGCCCAAGCAGACTCCGTGTGGCTCCCAATGGGTGCCATTCCCACGAGTACATGAAACGGATTCCATGCACACGATATGTATAAGTAAACTCCCAAGAGATATTCACAATCCCAAGAGATATTCCATAGATTCACCTATGAACTCTTGTGATTCACATATGAACCCGTACGTTCATATGTGAATCAATTAAATAGTTCACATATGAACTAATCAATGAGTTCACATATGAACATATAGTTCACATGTGAATCACACGGGTTCACATATGAACTTGTTTGCCTTCTATTTGTAAAAGTTACAAAACTACCCATTTATCTTATGCAGACCATGCGAGGAATTATCTGATGCTTCACAGTCATAGCCGCAAATATTGACCAGATGAAGGCTAAAATCACTTCTCTACTTCTCTGCTTCTCATACATTTAACAATTCTCATTTGAACCTCCCCTTGTATATGTATTGATGTAACTAAAAATATATTTAGTTTTATATATTTGTTGATTTTGGTTTCATTTATAAAAAAGTTAAAATGAAATTCAATAAAATGAAAGATTTAACAATTAATTTGTCGATTGTTTATTAAAAATAAATTAAAATAAGAAGAAAAATAAATAAATATGATTGAAATATTCTCATTCAATCGTGTCTTAATTTTTATTTTAATATATTAGAGCATCTTCAAGAGATTCTTCAAAAGTCTTCCAAAGTGGAAAACTAAAGTCCAAAGTCTTTATAAAAAATTGTATTCAACTCCAACAGGTTCTTCGTTATAGAGATTATTTAATTATTTTAAATATTACATATATTTAATAAAATATTATTTCTATCTCATAAACATTTAATTTCAAGGTTTCTTGTTGGTGAAATATAATAAAAAGTCATTTCTATTTCACGGCAATCATTTTTGGAGAATTTTATAAAATTGAAGATATTTACACTTTCTCTGGCACTTTCTTTATTTTGCAGAATTTGTTGGAATAAAAAATAGCCTAAAATTTTTATTTTCTTTGTTTTAAAGAAGATATTGAAAATGGTCTGAAAGATAATATATTTAATCATATAACTAGACATATCTAAATTAGATCCGTGAACCAAAATCCAACAATATTAATTAATATTAATAATCATAGCTTTGAGTGTTGTAACACAATATAGAAAGAGGTAAAATAGCCTTAAAAATGGTGGTTTCTGTTCCCTCTCGATATAAGATGTCTCAATCATTGGCCTTGCTTCTTCTAGCTCCATGTATCATTCCGATATATATATATATTTATTTATTTTCCGTTCCAAAAAAAATAATTATATATAAAAATGATATATAATTTTAAACTTAAATAATTATTATATTTTTTTAGTCAAACAAGGACAATTTTACGTTATCTTAAATAGCTATGTTAAAATAAGGATTTTGGTAGTTTTAGAGATTTTTTTTACTCCAAGATATATGCTATAATATATATTAACACAGGGAAAAGGAATAAGAATATGGAAATTTTTAAATTTAGAGAAATCTTTAAACTCAATATTTAAAAGAGAGAACAATATTTTAATATTTCTCACTATAAAAACCATTGAAATTAAATTTAACAAAAAAAGAAATAATATTTTATTAAATGTATTGAATAATTTACTAAAGGCATTGTTTGACAAAAAAAAACTAATAAGCTAACTTTTTTTTATTAATGTTTGGATAACCATAAACTAACTTATAAATTAGCTTATTGAAAAGTTACTCATAGTAGCGTTTTGAAAAGCTAGTTTATCAGCTAGTTTGTCAAACATAGCCTAATAGAATTAATGTTAGAATCTCTACAATATAATAGCTTTTGAAGTTTGATGTAATGGTTTTTAAATATTTTAACTTTTGATACTCTATTTTAAAGAAAATATAATATAATTGTTGGAGATACTTTTAACTAATTCATATCTTGTCAACTCTAAGTATCTGTCCATTAATTAATTGTAGATTTGGAAATTTAGTTATCTGTTTTTGGAAATTGTAGATAGAGTAATATTTATGAAAAAAGATAAAACAAATGAGTGAATTATATTGTTGATTCCTATGTTTATGTTATATAAAAACTTATGCCTAAGGCCGATACAATTCATTTATTGCAGTTTTGGTGCCATTGGTCAATATTTTCTTATAGTCCAAGTCCTCGTAGCTAATGTCATCAACCTTAGCTCCGATAGACAACCCTTTAAGTGACCCTCACGTGAGGGACACTTTCATCAATTTTCTACAACTATTTTAGTGTACAATTTTTTTAACCTAATGTACAAGTGTTATGAGCATTTCAAAAAGTTAATTCGTCTAACCCCCTCCCCTTCAGCGGCTTCTCCCTCTTCTCTAGACTTCATCTTTAGCACCTTCAATAGAATACCGTCAATGATGTTCTATCTCGTTGGATCTCTATATACAGACAACAGAACACCCTCTCCTCCTTTTGTCGAGCAAACTGAATCTCTATATACACAGACACAAAATATATGCAACTTCATCTTCATGCCCCTGTTGCAACTCCAACGTAACACCCCCTAACAAACACGCTAATGACTTGCTCTTCAACACGGCCAAAGTCAACCTCATTGCAGGAAAATGAAAACCAATCCATATATAAATACCAAAATGGAAGCTGATGAAACGTCGTAAACAAATCTAATCCACCTCCTAATCCTATTTGAAAATGCAATCGAGGTACAATCGGACAATCTAATTCTTTCAAGAAACACAAAAACAAGTATATGTACAACACACAAAAAAACGACACCTCTTATGTTTCAACAGATGAACACCAGGTTAGCCAAACAATACATTTGGTCAAAATATATCATGCTATTTTTTAATCTAGTTTTGGGTCTTGAATCAGTGACAAATGGTGGACTACTTGACCTTTGATTGTTCTTGGGTTCGACTTTGATAGTTTAGGGTTCTAAGGTGTTAGTCACATGTCTTGAAATGGTTAAAAAATTATTGTACACCTAAAATACCATCACTTGTACGTATGTTTTCTTCCAAAACTTGTATACTAAAATGAGTAAAAATGATTAAAATATCCTTCATATGAGAGTCAACAGAGTTATTAGTAGGACCTCAAATGTAAAAAATACAGACCAAACAAACGAATAATAAAATAAATAAATTATAGAGACTGTTGCTATAAATCTTGACTTGACGTAAAGGACCCTTAGAGCATATCCAACAGCTATGCTATACCATATGTTAAAATAGAGAAAAGAAGAGAGACAATGTAAAAATCTTTAAATTTGGACTAGGCATATACCCGCGCACGATGTGGTGCGAAAAATCGTGAAATCGAAGGAACAATTGACAAAGGTATGTATCTGCTCGCGAAACATCTCGAAATCAAAATGACAACAACGTTTCATTTTAAGTTTGTATTTCTTCGTCCTTATCGATATTTTAGTCTATGATTCACATATAAGTGCACCAAACGAAGAACGAAATGAAAACTAATGTATTTAGTCTATGATTCATAGACTAAAGTATCGATAAGAACGAAAAATACAAACTTAAAATGAAAACGTTGTTGTCATTTTGATTTCGAGATGTTTTGCGAGCGGATACATACCTTTGCCAATTGTTCCTTCGATTGCACGATTTTTCACGCCGCATCGTGTGCGGGTACATGTCTATATAATAGTATAGATTAAAATTCTAAAACGGTTATTGTACAATCTTTTGTACAATAACATTTACCACCCTTACAATGTTACATTTACCAACTTACACTTACTTATTTAATTTATTTTATTTCCCTTGTTTTTTCATTTTTTATTTTACACCATTATCATATTAACACAAATAATCGTATATGAACAAAAATGCAATGAAAAAAAATACGTTCATTTTTCTACAAATTATACTATTATAATCGTCTCGTCAATACCTTCAAAATGAGCCCAATATTGAATGTTTTTTAATTTAACCATACTATTAAATATCATGAATATGTACGAATTAATTTGTTTTCTATCGATACGTTTTATTTTTTTTTCCCACCGTTAGCACATTAAAAATACATAATCGTAAAATACCTTTCATTCTTATTATAAATTATATCATTATAATTTTTTTCGTCAATAATTGTAATATAAACTAATTATTGAATATCTTTATGGGTTTAGGGTTTAGTGTTTCATAAGTTGTGATTCTTAGGTCATGGTTTATTGTTGATGACATGTCTATAAGGAAGTAGCATTAATTGTTCGTTATTTACTCACATTCCGCTGCATCGCGCGGGTATATGCCTAGTATATATATAATGTTACATATTTATGCTACCAATAAAAATATTCAATAATTAGTTTATATTAAAATTATTGACCAAAAAATTATAATATTAGAATTTATAATACTAATGAAACATACTTTTAATATATTTTAGTTGATCTACAATTATGTATTTTTAATACATTAACGGTGAAAAAAAAATAAAACGTATGGATAGAAAACAAACTAATTCACATATATTCATAGTTTTTAATAGTACGGTTAAATTAAAAAATATTTAATATTAGGTTCGTTTTGAAGGTATTGACGAGACGATTATAATGGTATAATTTTTAAAAAAAGAAACGTATTTTTTCATTGCATTTTTTTCTATATACGATTATTTGTGTTAAAATGATAAGAGTGTAAAATGAAAAAACAAGAGATATAAAGTAAATTAAATAATTAATTATAAGGGTGGTAAATGTAACATTTCATTTTAATGGATTTTCAATTCCCTCTCACATCACATCTTATTTTATTTTATTTTTAATTCATAGTTACAGTTTTTGTCTCTAAACTTTTTTGATAGATTTACTTTATATTTTTTAGTTTTACAATTTACATTTTCATTATATTAACAAATATAAGCATATATTAACTAAAATATGTTAAAAAAATAATTTTTAATTTTAACAAGTTACACCATTATAATCGTCTCGTCGATACCTTCGAAATGAGTCCAATATTGAATATTTTTTGATTTAATTATTTTATTATATGTTAAAAAATACGTTTTAACATATCACATTAACATATATAATTACGTTGTATTTTGTGGATATCACATGTGATTAATTGTGGATATCACAAATTTCGATTATTTTGGGATATCAAATGTCGATCAATGAAAACAGAATCATTCGACATATATATATAATATATTATTTGAAATAAAGTAAAGTAATTGATTTGAAATAAATAAAAATATTATTGAAGACCCTCGTAGACGCAGTTATTCTAACGCGCCAACATTTATCAACTCCAAAGATTTTGGTCATAAAGAATCAGCGAGACATAGCTCCTACTTCCAACGACAACCCCCCCCCCCCCAACTCCATATCTTGATCAAATCCCGAGTTTATTTCATTCATACATCGCACAAGTACAAAATGTATTAGGCGATGAAAATTGTGAATTTCAAGTCATATCTACTTGTTTCGGTGGTCATGAAGATGCATGAAACACTATCCGTACAGAGTTAATGGGTGAACTAACTGGGTATTAAAAGAATATTACCCAATGCCCACACTCATACACCATTGGACACGTCATGCACTTCCAGATGCAATGTCGTGGATTATCCCATACAAACGTAAATTAGATGTGAATGAAGAAAATATATAGAGCATACTCGTACTCGTGAATATGTTGATTTAAATGAATTATCAAAGTTGGAATCTGTTGGAATAAAAAAATACGCAATATATTTATTATGTTTATTATCTTGATGTTAAAACTTACGTTCGATGTAATGCATTTTTTTTAAATCGATTAACCAAGGTATAATATATGACATATAATAATATAATTAAATCAAAAAATATTCAATATTGGACTCATTTCGAAGGTATCGACGAGACGATTATAATGGTGTAACTTGTTAAAATTAAAAATTATTTTTTTAACATATTTTAGTTAATATATGCTTATATTTGTTAATATAATGAAAATGTAAATTGTAAAATGTAAAACTAAAAGGTATAAAGTAAATCTATCAAAAGAGTTAAGGGACTAAAACTGTAACTATATATATCAATAACTATCCTTCAAGAACTACTTTCAAGAACCGTTTAAGCCCTTTAATATATAGTAGAGATAAGTCTCTAAACTCCATATTTAAGAGAGAAATAATATTTAGTTTTTTCTCATCAATAAGACACATTGAAGTTGTGTGTTTAGGAGAGAAAAATAATATTTTATTAAATTTATTTAATATTTTATTAATATAATTAATGATAGGATTGTTAAAATAGAGTAGCCGTTGGAGTTGTATGTAATTTTTTGTTAGAGATTTTAACTTTTCATACTTTATTTTAAAAAGAATTTTAGTGTAATTTACTTAATAAAAAAGGTCAAGAAACTGTTTTTGTTGCGTTATGCGGCGGGCACATGAGCGAGTATCGAAGAGTCATCTGGTCCTTAGGCTTACTAAAATTTATTTTTATTTTTATTTTTATTAAATAAAATAAAATATAATACTTTTATTTGATTTGGTATAACTTTAAATAAACTAATAACAAATATACTTTTAAATGTAATTATATAAAAAGAGAAGAAAAATGAGTTTAGTCTTTACGCGCCGAGCGGAATATGGTGACGTAATGAGGACACATGGCGAAAGGAGCGTGTACTACGGCACATGCACTTTGTCTTCTACTTACTTCTCTTTGGTAGGTCGCACGTGCTTCATGCATTTCTTTTTATTATCTTTTTAATTATATATACGAATAAATTATATTATCATCCTAATTTTTTTATTTTTTAATTAACGTAAGTATGTAACAAAAAAAGCTTCTACCACAAATAATGTCAATGTTTCAATCATTATTCAAGTTATGTTTTTTATTATCAAGTTTGTAACACTCGTAATTTACAATAAGGGTTTTGCTTATGTGGTTATATTTATTTATGGGGACTTGACCGTTAGGCTATGACTTTTGAGTATGAATCATGATGCTTTAAATCCTACGTGTGTCAGAGCTTTCGGACACGAGAACGAAAGAATTTCGAAGCCTTACACAGGTTGGGCGACAGTGTTCGACGACTGTGACAAGTGTCACTATCGCCAGGGCAAGGTCGCGGGGGGAGGAAGACCCTCGGTACAGGTTGGACGACAGTGCCCGACGATTGTGCCCGGGTCACTGTCGCAGGTGTCACAATCACGGGTTTGGTACCGCGAGTGGGAGGAAGCGGGCGACTATGCCAAGGGCATAGTCGCCGTGTCAAGGTCACCGGCGGGTCCAGGGTTTTGCTTTAAATCTCTTGTTTTTCCATTTCTCATTAATCACTTCACCAATTTCATATCCCTCTCCCAATAACCGAACCCTTTGCTCCCATTAGTGTTTTTGATCATTTGAGACACCAAGATCTGAGGTTTCAAGTGACCCTTTATCTTATAGCAAGGTTTTTGGATGCTAGAACTAAGGTAACTTCATCTTCTTCTTCTTAATCAAGTTTCTAGGGGTTTCACCAAACCCTTTTCATCACTTGAAGATTTTAAAGCTTATGGTTCGTTTTGGTGACCTATAAGTGTTTTGGTTGGTGAATTCAAACTATTGGTTGAGGTAACCTTCTCCTTCTTCAAGTATGAAAAATTAGGGTTTTTGGTATAAGATGAAATGTTCATGTAAATATTTGGAGAACAATTCTAAAGGGTTGATTATGATTATTTATGGTTGGAAATGTGTGGATCTAGGTTTTGGAAGGATGGTGCTTGTGGATTGAAGTTTTTTTAAGGAAGCTCTAAGTGGGGTAAAATCTAAATTTAGCCTAAATCTAAAGGTGAGTTCAAGTTGATTTGTGAAAACGTTGTACATGCCAAAATGTTTATTTTAAAGTATTTATGTGTTTAATATGAAATTGTCAATTGTGGAATTACTTGATGGGTTTTGGTTAATTGAGAAGTTTAATTTTATAAACCTTGTAAAACACCCATATTGGGGATTTTTGGGCATTTTGATAAATGAGTCATAAATGGGTATGTTTGGTAATTGATTGCATAAATGAGGTTATTTGGTTAAAAGACATTTTTAGTGTTTGTTTGAGTAAAAGGTTTAATTTCGTGTTGGGGGACGTTTTGAAAGGATAGAGAGTATAAATCTATTTGGAAAACCTTTTATCCCGACTTAAACTGTGTTGGAGTCCATTCAAGTATTTTGAAGCGTGTGATTTCATGGGATGGGTCGAGTACGTTTATTATTTGAAAAACGTTAATCATTGGTCAAAAAGAGGTTTTGAGTATTTTGGCTCGATGTCGATTTAAAAAAGTCTTGAGGACACTTGTCCAGTTTTATGTGGCTCAATGTAGAGTCCAGTTATGACGTATGTACTAATGCGCTGTGTTGCGTATTGAGGTTGGTTACGGGCTCGAGTGCTTTGGTCATTCTTGTGTAGTCCGGTAAGGTTAGACTATGTTGCATTGGATCCATAGGCACGCAAGTCAGTCTGTTTTGGGATGGTCAATTGGGTGATGCGGGGTTAAACTTCGGTACCCATGTTTTATGACCGAAAACTTTACAAGCGATCGCTAGGAGGGTTGAGTCTGTTAGTGCTGTCGGGGAAGTAGGCGCTAGGACCTCCGCCGCTTGAAGTAATACCTGGGAGGTAGTCTTTAAGTGTGTCGGGCCTTCAGGGTGGAGTTCTTCGGAATGATCCATCAAGGTCAACTGACTTGGGGTGACGCTTGTTAAAGAAGTCGTAGGGACACCTGGCTGTGATGTCGGGAGGTGTCATGCGATTAACGTTGCTTGGGTGGTATACTTTTGTGTTTCCTCCACTCTCAACGGATGCAGGTCTCCCCCGTTGTCGGCTATCAATATTTCAAATAAAAAAGGATGTCTTATTTTATTGTCATTGGTTCTTTATGGTCGACAAAGAATGAGGGCCTTAATATTGGACCTCCCTCCTCGTATATTAAGGTTTGAATGAATTATGTCAACCCCTTGTTTTGGTAGTTAGATTCCTTTCGTTTAAAGTCGCGTGAATATTGGACCTAGTGTCCATGTTTTCGGACGTACGGTATATGTGGTTTTGATGATGAATCATGGGTCGAGTATTTTGCCCCACCCGTGTTTAGGTGTTTTGGGATATAGCGTTTTATCCGTGTTTCTTAAATGGGAGTCATTTCATATTCATGTTTCGAGTTAGTTTATGTTGCATCAATTTTTAAAACATGTTTGAAATGAGGTGTCCATCTTTGAAAGTGCATAACATTGGATCAGAGTTGTTTTCTACGTTTTAAAGTGCATCAATTGATAGGTCATGACTTTAAGCGAAGTTCATCATTTTAAAGATATTTACTCATGTAAAACTCTTGAACTCACTAGGCTTTAGCCTAACCTTTTTATTTGTCGGCATGTGCAACATGTTCGTTTGGGGATTGGTCCTAGTGACACCTTGGAGAGAGAGAGGTGCTAGACGTTTGCTCGAGGGTGAGTAGTTGGGTGAAGTCTTTCGCCTTGTATTGGGAATAACAACTTGTATTTGGGTTTTAGTAACCCCGACCTCTAACTAGTCTTCGTTGAAGAATTTATTCACTTTCGTTGATGGTTAGACCTAGATTAATATTTCAAGTTTAAACTTGTTGTAAGTGATCTTATCTATTTTCAAGGCATTATTGAAAATTTTAATTTAGTTGCTCTTTCCAGATTTGAGGGTGTTACAAGTTGGTATCAGAGCATAAGTTTGAGAGAATTAGGTGTTGATTTTGGATACCTAGACTCAAACTAGCGTTCTTTTAAGTGATTGCAAGTGAAATTGCACCATTAGGTACCTTAAGATAGGATATTTCGGATTGGATTGAGTCGTGAGTAACGGGAAACTTGTCGAGGATAGCAAGGATGATCATGTGTGGTACGTTCATAATGGCACATGACCAGTGTTATGGTGAACCTACATGCTACACGATCATGCTTGTACTACCTTGATGTGACGACCGTTGGGGTAGTGAAGAAGTTTCTAAGTGGGTAGCCGTTAGGGGAGACTGATGACTTTAGCGTTCGTCACTTAGAGTGACAATAAGTATGGTGGTTGCATTAAGTGGACCCTTCGGGTCGGGATGATTGGTTGGATTAGAACCATAGACTTTTGGAATCAGCATTATTCGAAGAGAAATTGTAAGGTTAACCAATTTTGTATTTAGGTTTTAGTAACCCCGACCTATAACTAGTTTTCGTTGAAGAATTTATTCACCTTCGTTGATGGTTAGACCTAGATTAATATTTCAAGTTTAAACTTGTTGTAAGTGATCTTATCTATTTTCAAGGCATTATTAAAAAATTTAATTTAGTTGCTCTTTCTAGATTTGAGGGTGTTACAAAGTTAACAAAAAATTTAATGTCATTTTGACTTTATATAGATGCATTTGATAAATTTATTGGGATTTTATTGATTTGAAGAGAAAATCAAGACTTTATTCATCCATTCTCAACAAGACTAACTATTACATTTATAGAGAGTAAAAGGTACTAGGTCTAATGCCAAAGTAGAAGTATTTAATGCTAGCTATAAATAACAATAAAATAAAGATAAACTAGATATATTCTAAATATATAATGACAGGATAAACATCTAAAACTCCCCCTTAAGATGAGCTTGAAAAGATATCCAGGAGAGACATCATGGACATTAAAGGAACTCGTGGGTTACTCATAAACTGACTCAACCTTTGTACCGGCAAAGTTATGTTTGGTCGAGTGATTGTTAGATAAATCAATTGTCCAATCAATCGACGATATCGTGTTGGATCAGAAAGAGGGTCTCCTTTATAACTCGATAGATGAAGTTTAGGATCAATCAGACAGTTCTTTGGTTTAGCAGCCAATAACCCAGAATCTTCAAGCAACTGAAGAGTATAATGACGTTAAGAAATGAAGATTCCACGATTTGATCGTGCAATCTCAAGACCTAGGAAGTACTTTAGATTTCCCAAGTCCTTAAGCTTGAATCGGCTACTGATACGAGCTTTGATGGAACTGATTGTTGCTGTTGATGCCCCTGTGATGACGATGTCATCGACATATACCAATAATGCTACATATGTAGAGTCAGACCCTTTGAAGAACAGAGAATAGTCCGTTTTCGACTGAGAAAAGCCTCATCAATCATGGAGGCAGAAAACTTGGTAAACCACTGCCTAGAGGCTTGTTTTAAACCATATAAGGATTTACTTAACTTGCATACAAGTTTAGTTTTGGACATAAACTCCTCCTTAATGTGATATCCCATAGGAATGTCCATATAGATGTCTTCATTCAACTCACCATTTGGAAATGCATTGTTGACGTCCAATTGGACCAATGGCCATGAATTTTGAGCAACTAATGCAAGTAGTACCTTAACGGTAACAAGTTTTGCAACTGACGAGTATGTGTCTAAGAAGTCTACTTATTCTTGTTGGGTGAAACCCTTAGCTACCAATCTCGTTTTGTGACGTTCCACAGTGCCATCTGCTCAATGTTTTATTTTGTAAACCCATCGACAACCCACTGTATTTTTTCCTTGTGGAAGAGGAACTATACTTAATGTTTGATTATGTTCCATTGCATCCAACTCTAGTTTCATAGCATCTATCCACTCCTGATGTTTAACAACCTCATGATAAAAACGAGGTTCAATTTGAGATGATATCACCATAACATATGATTTATAATGCAGTGACAATCGATTATATGATAGATATTTGGATAAACAATATGGTTTTGATGACGAGGTAGAATTGTTCACCATGTTGCAGTGATATTCTTTGAGATAGGAAGGTGGATCGTGGGGTATGGAAGATCTTCTGTTGCGCATATTTGTGGCACTAAGTTGAGAGGTCGATTCATCTTGTTGATGAGGTGAAAAGGGTATTTATTTATCTCTAGACATACATCCAAGTCATTAGTTGGATCATTGTCACTAATAATTCTAGGAACAACCACCAATGGAAAAAGTTCTTCGGAAGTATCTTTTGAATGATGGAAAGGACATATGTTTTCATGGAAAACAACATCCCTTGAATTGAAATTTTGTTTCGTCTCCAAGTCATATAACTTATATGCTTTCATTCCAGTGGGATAACCAATGAAAACACACGCTTTTGCTCTCGGATCAAATTTGGTCCTACGGGATGAAAGAGTTGAAGCAAAGGCTAGGCATCCAAATATACGAAACATTGAATATTCCGGAGGGCGATTTAACAACTTCTGATAAGGAGAGAAATCATCAAGAACATGGGAAGGAGTCTTATTAATCAAGTACACAACAGTTAGCACACATTTAGACCATAATATGATAGGAACCTTAGACTGGAAAAATAGTGCTCTTGCAACTAGACTGGAAAAATAGTGCTCTTGCAACATTTAACAAATCCTGATGCTTCCTCTCTACTATTGAATTTTGTTGAGGTTTTTCAATGCAAGAATGTTGATGCAAAATCCCTTTTTCATTAAAAAAATTCGTGAAGTCCAACTCATTTGCATTGTCAGACTAGAAGATTTTGATCTTAGTATTAAATTGAGTAATGACCATATTATAAAACCTTGGGATCACAATTGAACATCAGACTTGTTCTTGATCAAGTATACCCAAGGAAATCTCGTATTATCATCTACAATAGTTACAAAGTATCAGTAACCATTATGCGAGTTAATATGTTATGGACCCCAGATGTCACAATGAATCAAATCAAAGGCTTTGCTTGACATATTGTTGAGAGAAACAAAAGGTAGCTTTTTCTGTTTCGTTAATGGACAGATAGCACAAGGTTTATTTATTATACTTGATGAATCTTTAAAAGACAACCGAATTTTGACGGTGTACGTTCAAACGTTTGTTAGATGGATGCCCAAATCGTTGGTGCCACAAGTCCAATGAAACCGTGTTTACTTTGATTGTTGATCCAGAGTCTTTAACATCAATAACATATAACACTCCAATGTTGTTACCCTTGCCAATCATCCTCTTGTTGATCGTGTCCTGAATCAGAAAATAATCATGGTGAAATTGCACCAAAACTTTGTTGTCACGAGTTAAAGCGCTAACTAAAACCAGATTGAAGTGAAACTCTGGAATAAACAGAAAATCCTTAAGGGTGAAATAACCTGTTGAATGGACATCTCCAACTAGATGAACTGATATTGTACTTTGATTTGGGAGATTAACTTTGACATTATTAACCTTTCTGGTGTTAACAAATAATTTTTCATCATTGCAGATATGTTGAGTAGCTCCTGAATCTACAATCCAAGCATGTGATCTATGAACTTTGGAATTAAAAGACATAGAAAGACATGTACGTGTTGAATTATTTGGATTATCACAGGATGGGGTAGCCATGTTAACCGAAGACATGTAACCAGATAGTGTTGCCATAAGCTTCTGACATTGAGATGGTGAGAAGTTGTATACCATATTTGTTAATTCTGAGTCTGAGTGGTTGTCATTGTGAGTATCAACCATCACACTGTTAGCCTTTTGTTGCACCTTAAATCCAAATCCAGGGGGGAAACCATGAATCTTGTAACATTTTTCCATCGTGTGGCCGACTTCTTGCAATGGGTACAGAAAGGACGATCTCACCTTATTGCTTTTGAGGATTGTCTTGAGTAGAGGCCCTGGTTTTTGTGTACTCCATAATTCACATTGACTGCCATAGGTTGATTACCATGATTACCGCCTCCATCGATGCTTCTTTGTCTTTCCTCTTGTACTACCAATGAGAAGACGCGTTTGATAGGAGGGATTGGATCCATTAGCAAGATTTGTCCTCGTATTTGGGCATAAGAATCATGTACACCCATCAAAAAACTCATCACGTACTCCATTTGAAAGTAATTTTGCACTTCTTTGACTCGTCCACATTCACACTTCCTACATGTACAATGTGGCATGTAGTTTGATAACTCTTCCCATAAGGATTTCAATTTAGTAAAATATACATTAACAAAATCTTGATCTTAAGAGAGATTCATCATGTCTCGTCTTATCTGAAAAATTCTTGGTCCATTACTTCGTTGAAACTTGTCTATGATATCAATCGAAATGTCAGTTATCGAATCAACAAATATAATGTTGGCCGAAATCTTTTTTGAGACGGAGTTAAGTATCCAAGATATAACCATATTGTTATTACGCATCCAGGAGTTCAGTTTGTTGACATATGATCCATCTAGCTTATTAATTGAACCATCGATGAAACCTAATTTGTTTTTAACCGTCAAAGCAATCGTCATTGATCTGCTCCAACTGGTGTAATTATCTCCCGTAAGTGGCTGAGACACCAAGACTAATCCTGGACTATCTGAATGATGGAGATAAAATGGATCATTACTTGTGGCATCTAGTTGATTTGAATTCTGAATCTGTGGCCCAAGCATTTGTACTTTTGTTCAAGGATAATAGGAGAGAGAAGAAAGATGATGTGGTTATTCAATCTTTGATGAACGCCTCTTTTCTGGAAAAAGAAGTCGGAGGGATATCGATTCAATCGATGTTGATTCAGAGATCGATTATTGATTTGTTGTTGTTAATCGATCGATGTTGATTCATAGAGAAATCAACGTTTGAGGATTGATGTTTGAAGAAACGGTGATTGAAGAATCGATGATTGAAGAAACAATGATTGAGTTAGGTGAACGATTTTCTTGGCTGAGGTAGATCCCTTTTCTCTTGAATCCATATTCCGCTAACTAAGCCGGATAAACCCGGGCCTTGTACACACCGCCCGTCACACTATGGGAGCCCTAGGGGCGCGAGACAACTCTCTCTAATGAACTCGACAAAATAGCCCCGTAACATTTTGATAATAATAAGTTTGACCTGTTCCCGAACTTGGTGGTTAAACTCTACTGTGGTGACGATACTGTAGGGGAGGAATGTGAAACGGGATGATGACGGCAGGAAGGGGAAACAGAAGCCCACAATCTTAGGGCTCTGATACCATATTGCGATTTTATTGATTTGAAGAGAGAACAAGACTTTATCCATCCATTCTCAACAGGACTAACTATTACATTTATAGAGAGAAAAAGGTACTAGGCCTAAAGCAAACGTACAAGTATCTAATGTTAGCTATAGATAACAATAAGATAAAGATAAACTAGATATATTCTAAATATATAATGATAGGATAAACATCTAAAAAAATTTCTTAATTCAATTACAATAATTATGTAATATAAAAGTATAATAATTTTTTGATACATTGTATTTTTTAAAATTTCAAGAGTACGATATCTATAAAATATTAAAATTCAAATCAGTAATGCATTAAATAAAAACATGATATTTTTCCCACATAGATAGAGAATGTATAGAGTGAGGTTCATGCATATAAAAGAAGTCGAATTTTTGTTTTAGGTAAATTTCTTGAATTTCAATATTACAATATCTATGAAATATTAAGTATAAATTTTTATTGCTAATCGTGGTTGTCCGGGTCAACTTGTGCTCACCTTGACTAATCCCAGGAGCCCTAGAGAACAACCAGGAAAATTTCCAATAGCCTTGTAGGACTCAAATCGGTGACCTCTAAGGAGAATCCCCAAAATTGATCTCGTTTCAAAAAGAATAAGAAAAATAACTTAGCCTATTTAGTTATTTCTATGTAGTTATGCAGAGGCAAACCTAATTTTTTTTAAAGAGACCATGAGGGTGGCAACTATAGTAAATTTTCAAATATCCTGGTAGATTAGTTTGTTATTCTCTATCTTTTGCTAGGGAAGGTCTGAGTTCGACCTTTCTCCATGTTTTCCTTTTGTGACCTCTTAAAAGTCAAGCATTAATCCAATAGATCCTCTCAACCTTCCAATTTCTGTTATAAATTTGGCTTAAGACATTTTAGGCACACCTCAAAATTAAACAAATGCACCTTTAATCTCTAAATCACTTTCTATTACGACGAACGACTGAGCGGTAGCCCATGCGTCCTTACCCTCTTCATAGTAGTAGTAGGTCCCCTCACCTACAGTTAATATATGATTACAGATGACTGTAGTTTTCAATTTGTTCACACTTAATTTTCAATTTTGTTAATAACAATTACCTCAACCTTTCATTCTCATATTATAATAAAATTGTACATCCAACTATATGTCAAGAATACATAACTAATATAAGAAAATATTGAGCCTTGGATTCTTTAGTTAAACCTCATGCACCACACTCTCAAATGATTTCCACTCCTACTTCAAAAGGAGGGTTGACTACCTGTACACAAGATGGTTGATGTTGGTTTGACTAAAGAAAATCAAAAAGACAACCCCACCCCACTTAAAAAATCTATCTATCTATCTATATATATATATATATATATATCACTTTTTATAAAGCATTAGATACAAGTTCATAATGCATAAATGTGGAAGAATTGAAGTAGTGTAAGTTGATTTATATGTTAGTGAGATGGGGTGTGTGTGTGTTGGGGGGGGGGGGGGGGGGGGGGAGGGGGAGAGTTTGGTGTGTTAGTAGGTGCATTTGATGGCAATGGGGGATTGTGGTCAAAGAGAATGACTTTTGTTGGAATAGTATTCCAATAAAATTGGCCAATAACAATATTCTTAGATTTCCTTTGTGGGGTTCAATCCAAGTGAAGTTGGGAAAGATTTTTTGTTCAACAATCTCAAAATCTTCTTCATTTACAAAGAAGACCACCTACCAATGGCTATATGTAAAGACAGACATTTTTGGACTGTATTTGATATAGTAGACAAGATAATGACCAGTCTATGATATTATTAATTCAAATCAAATATAACAGACATATTTTTTAAAAACCAGATATTTTAAGTTGGATCAAATAAATATTAATATATTATCTGACTATATAATGACCGATTTATGATGCCAATAGGCGGTCTAGGTTCTCTTTGGAACCGGATTTTTTAAAGTTCGATGAGATAAATTCCAATATTTTTTTGAACAACATAAATGTGATCGTTCGTACATAATCAAGGATTTAAACTAAATGGGTTGTGACTTGAGTTTAAGATTTATTTAATAAGAAATTTGTATTATTTTTTATATTTAAATTAGAAGAAGTCAAAGAACCTTCATGGTGGTACTCTCAAGAAGGTCCATGGGCCCAAGTTTGGGCTTAGTTTAAGCGTATTAAGTGGGCTTCTTAGCCCAATCCAATTCGTATCGAATTTGAGGAACTTGGTGAAACATGTGGGTTTCATTTTATTTAAATTGAAAACTGAGTTGATTTAAATTCTACTTTATTAAATAGGTTAAAATAAACTTAAACAAAAAGAAATTGGATCAAATGCGTTGATATTTAACTACTACAATGTAGTTAAATGAGAACTCCATATATTATGATAATTGTGAGAACTTTTATCTTAAGGTATTGTTTTATATGAGTTTTTTTTTCCATCTAAGACTAACATTTAATGTATTGATGAACATGTATTTGTTTCACAATGTGTTTGCTTCATTTGTATTCGGTTCACAATGTGAAACTTTTTTTATGTTTAACTTTTGTTTCACAAATATGCTAAAAAGGTTGACATTGTGAAACAAACACATGTGTTTGCTTCATATGTATTCGGTTCGCAATGTGAAACTTTTTTACGTGAAAACTTTTGTTTCATAAACAGGCTAAAAGGGTTCACATTGTCATGTGTTTGCTTCATATGTATTCGGTGCACAATTTGAAACTCTTTTACATGGGAAACAGGCTAAAAGATTAACATTGTGCAACAAGCACATTATGAAACAAATATGTTAATCAATATTCTAAATCATATTCTTAGATGGGAAAAAATCATATAAAATAGCACATGATTGATGCACTAGTTCTCAAAGTTATCACAAATTCATGAGTTCTCAACAGAAGACCCCTAACTATTGACGATATCATTAAGATTATCACACTCTAAAATAATCCATCTAGGTTACATATATTTATCATCAAGGTTATATATCATTATTCTGTAAATATCTCGGCCTAGTAAATTACGATACGATACCGATATATCTTAAATTTAATCTAGCATAATATTACCAGCTAAATCAGTAAAATATAAACAAGTTAGTGGCAGCGACTTTGTTTCCATTTTCCTAATCCTGCAAAAGAAAGATAATTTTATTAATTTTATTTAAGTAACTTGACATTTTTTAAAATGTACATCCCACAAATTCAAGCATAACATAAGCAACAAAATCCCAAAACGGGTCTTATTACATCACCAATCAAAGTTCCAGATATTACAAGAGTATTGGCAGCGAAAACATACTACCACAACCGTGATTCTACTTATCAAGATTGTAACACCCATAATTTTCGGTAAATAAAGGCCACCCGGATGTTTTGTATCTTGTAAATGGTAGGATTTTGTTGGGAAATCATTATTTGAAGTCCCTTAGAGTATCAGGGGGTATTATCGTTGAAAAAGTCGAGTTTCAGGGCTTGGTACGGGCACGACTACAATGCCCGGAGTCATTGTCGCAGCAAAAGTCAGAGGCCTGGGCATTGTCGCTGGTCAATGTCGCACAAGGGTACCCGTGTGTTGACAAGTGCAAGATTTTCAACCTTCTTTCTCATTTCTCTTCTCCAAACTTCCCCATTCTCTCCAAAATCGTTTCTCCATCTTCCCCCTCAAACCCCGACTCATTTTGGGTTCATTTCTCGAGTTCTTAAGGTGTTCCATCATCAAGTGGTAGATTGGGAGTTATGGCAAAGAGTTCACCATTGTCATCTTCAACCTCAAGCTTCATTTTAGGGTTTTCTAGGTTTTCACCAAAACCTAAGTGGTAAGTTTATCCTCTCCACTCCTAAACCTTATTTTAAGATATAAATGCTTCATTGGTGACATCCTAGTGTTTTATTACTCCAATTTTCGGTTTGGAAGATTTTGGAGAAATTTAGGTCAAAATTAAGGTTTTGGCCAAAATAGAGATTTTAATGTAAAGTGTTTGGGGATCGATTCTAAATGGTTGAATATGATTATTTATGAGTGAAAGTTATGTATCTAGGTTTTGGAAGGATTTTTGCTTGTGGATTCGAAATTCTTGAAGGAAGCTCAAGTTTGGGGTAAAATCTTGATTTAATCTAAATCTAGCAATGTGAGTTCAAGTTGATTTGTGAAAACGATGTACATGCCAAAATGTTCATTTTAAAGTGTTTATGTGTTTTACATGAATTTGTCAACTGTTGATTATCTGATAAGTATTGGTTATTTGGAAGTGTTTGACTTCATACACTGGTAAAACACCCATCTTTGGGATTTTTGGGATTGTTGATAAATGTATCATAATGAAAATGATTTGATAACCATTTTCATAAACGGAGGGTATTTGGTAAAAAAAATACATTTTTGTGGTTATGGGTAATAGGTGTATTTCGGGTTGTAAAATGGTTTGAAAATACCAACGTGTGAGTCATTGGAGTTGGGACATTCCCAACCTTGTGAATATTTCGGATATTGTAAACCTATGTGGTCATAAACTTGTTTAGAAAATGATTTGTTCAAGTTTAAATGATATTGGATTGTATTCATACATTTTTGGAGTATATGGTTGCGTAGTCATAGTCGGTTTCATTTTATTGTATTTTGTGGATTTTAGCATATGGTCATTTGTTGGTTGGGCCTTAAGGCTCAGTTTTTGTAATCACCGAGTCTTGGGGACATTTGTCCAGTTTAATAGCTTAAAGTGGAGCTTTGGGTGAGTGTTGCATTTATTGTGCTTTATTTTGGAGAATACATGTTTGAGTGCGTGTGTCATTCATTTGGAGTCTTGTATCTTAGACTGTAATGCATTGGATCCATAGGCATGTAAGTCAGTCGTATTTAATGGTGAGGAATCTTGGGATTCTCACTTTGGGAAATTATGTCGTGTTGGCATTAATGTCGTCCCGATTGTTCGACGAAGAGAAACCTTTATGGGTTGTACTTCGGGACCATGTGTCTTGTGATTGGATGTCTAATTCTTGTTCACGAGGGTTAGACATCGGAAGTTATCAAGTAAGGAGCTGAGGCTCCTATCTTGAATGCTAGGGAGTAGGCACTAGGGGTCGAATGAGTACCCTAAGGATGAAACTCCGCTAGAGACCGAACAGGCAATAAGATCATGTATCCTTGAGGTATAGCTCGGCAGATCAGGCAATGAGGGATACGGTGTTTGGGACATAAAATAAAGTCTGACTGGAGGTGTAGCTCGGCGGAGCAGGCAATACAATCACGATTTGAGGTGTAGTTCGACAACATGGTTATGTAGCTTAAATTTATGTTCCGCCACGTACAATGGAATCGGGTTCCCCCGTCACCGAAAGGTGTTATTTGGGTATTAAATTGTACCATTTTATTATCCATGTTTTCGGTGACGTTTTGCATATTCGGATTTGTTTACTCAAGATTTATGGGTTGTGTATTATGCCCCGCCCACGTTTGGGGTACTTCGAGAAGTAAAGTTTTATTTCATATTATTATAAATTGGGAGTTTGCTAAGTACTTACGTTTTGGGTGAGTTTGGGATTAAAGTGG
The DNA here is from genome assembly GCA_954870635.1 of Arctium minus. Taxonomy (NCBI): domain Eukaryota; kingdom Viridiplantae; phylum Streptophyta; class Magnoliopsida; order Asterales; family Asteraceae; genus Arctium; species Arctium minus. Next base: position 48,825,893 of record OX941096.1, read on the forward strand.
TTTTACGAAAGAAGGTTCATGTAGGGTTCCTTGTTTTAAAGGCGTGCTATAGGTGTATTTCGGGTTGTAAAATGGTTTGAAAATACCAACGTGTGAGTCATTAGAGTTGGGACATTCCCAACCTTGTGAATATTTCGGATATTGTAAACCTATGTGGTCATAAACTTGTTTAGAAAATGATTTGTTCAAGTCTAAATGATATTGGATTGTATTCATACATTTTTGGAGTATATGGTTGCATAATCATGGTCGGATGTAACTTTACATTGTTATTAGGGATCGACTCAGTGCAACCAAGGATGGAATAATTCTTGGCATACCCACGTTCGTAGCAGTGTGGTCATTCTGATGTTAGGCGTCAACTCGTTCTTTCGAGGTCAATGGCCTTTGGAATGTTTGGAAGTACCTCCGGACCATAAGAAGTGTTAGCTTTGGGACTTCAAGAAGATTAGATGTTTGTAATTAAGTATCGATGATTAAGATTTCCTTGATGTGGTAACGGTCTATATCGACTGAATATTGGAGGTTTAAGAATAGTTCGAAGTTGCGCAATAACCTAACTGGAACTAACCAACTCCCTGGGAGGCATATTGGTACGTCCTTGGAAGGAAGGCTTTACCAATATCAAGGGTGATAAGGAATTTTGGGAATTCTTTGGGTTGGTATTGGTCATTGGAACACGGATTCAGAATCGTGTAGAGCTGGAATGGATTAGTCAATAAGGAGTTGAGGTCACAAGCTACCCTAAAGGGTAGTACATGTTACCTAAGGTTGGGAGGCGAAAGAGATCCCATGGTAGAAATTGCTTTAGTAAGGTTCGATGTTCTCTCTAGTATGAGGGTGACGTATCAAGGTGGAGGTTGGATGTGAGAGCCTCGGTATGGCAGTTCCGTCAGGAGGCTAACAAGTTTTAGCTCATAAATGAAAATGGTTAGAGACAACCCTTAGGAAGGGGGAAAGTCGTTTTGGGAGAATGACATTGTTGAAGTCTATGTTTGGTTTATTACCTTTTGGGGACCGAGGAAACCCAATAAGTGCTGAGAGAGGTAACGAAATGTTGGGTATAAGAACTAGATTTTAAGGACGAAATTATTCTAAGGTTGAAAGGATTGTAACACCCGCAATATTCTTGTAAGTATAATTTCAAGTTAGTGTAGAAACCAATCTTTCAAGAGAAATATAAGAAATAGGATTTTGGATTGAATCCTATATTTTATAGTCTTTCTATATTCGAAATTCAAATACGAGCCCAAGGTCCTTTCCGGAGTTAAAACGGAAGTAAAACGAAGAAGTTATGACCAAAACAGTGATCGAGCACGCAACCAGTGTCAAGTGGATGTTCGCATAGGGAAGAAAGTGGACGTCCGCATAGGATCTTCCGCGGAAGCAGCAGAAGTTTTGTCAGTTTTCGTCCTGATGCAAGTGGACGTCCACATAGGGCTCCAAGTGGACGTCCGCATTGAGTCTGACAAAATTTTCACCCTTTTTCACCTTCAACTTTCCCTCCCCTCTCTCCTACTTTTACCCCCATATCTAGATTTGATCCTCCTCTACCTCATTTCATTTTTCTCCCCCAAATCCTTTCTTCTCCCTCCATCTTTCTCTCCCAAATCATAACCACATCATTTTTATGAACCTTAACCTTTCTAGAACCCATTTCACTTCATCTTCTTCATCAAGTTTCTAGGGTTTCAACCGACCCTTTTCACCATTTTGAAGATTGGGAGTTTGTGGTTCATTTTGGTGAACCAAGAGGTATTTTGGTTGGTGGATTCAAGTTATGGTTAAGGTAATCTTCTCTTCTCTTCATCTATGGAAATTGGGGTTTTGGTATAAGTTGAGATCTCCATGTAAAATGTTTGTGGAACGATTCTAAATGGTTGGATATGAATATTAATGGTTGGAAACTTATGGATCTAGGTTTTTGGAAGTTTTGGCTTGAGGATCCAAGTTCTTCAAATGAGCTCAAAGTTGGGGAAAATCTAGATTTAGCCAAAATCTAGCAAAGTGAGTTCAAGTTGATTTGTGAAAACGTGGTACATGTTAAAATGTCCATTTTAAAGTGTTATGTTTGTTGGAATATTTCCAATATTTATGGCCTTAGGACCATTTCTGTAATTGTTATTTAGTTATTGTCATATTTATATATTATGATAGTAACTTTGCCAACATGACATAATTGGTACCCCATATTTCATAACTGTTACTTGATGGAAGTAACTGATGTATTTATAGGGGTCAAAATTACTTTTCCTTTTAGATGTCAAAGAAATACGCACACAGGGGTCTCCTTTTCTCTCTCACGCTTCATAAGAGAGAACCCTCAAGAACACCATTAAAGTGTGCAATCCTCCATCGATTTTAGACATCATAACGGGAATCAAATGGCATCATCTTCTTCCTCAAAGATTGGATATCCAAGTAAGTGTTTCTATTTATCTTTTGGTTTTGTTGGTATGTGTTGAAATTGATTAAGAAATTGATCCTGAAATTGATCCTGAAATTGTGATTATTAAGAAAATTAATCAACATGTGGTATCCAAAGCGTTGTTGTTCTTAATCAATTTAAACCTTTTTTTGTAAAAACAAAACCCTAATTCCCGTTTTTTAATAACCATTCGGTATGAAATTGAAAAGGTTGAAATCCAACGTTTGTTCTATAAAATTGACAACAAAACCAATTAAATTTCTCTACTCGCATTATATTTGTTTCCTGTTCGATGATTAATTTTTTGGGTTTCAATCTGCAAATTTTGTTTTGATCGATATCCAATTTTCTCGTTTATTACACTTATAGATAATTCACGATTTTCTTTTGGGTTTGAGATTCTCATGGTTTTTAATTTAATTACGTCTCTTCAATTCAAACATTTTGATTCTCTTTAATAAACACTATTTGAATTGTTGGAACAATCATATTCAAATTTCCAATATGATTCTTGATTTACTTCCAATATGATGCTTAATTTACATTCTGTTTCCATAATTTCCTTCACTATTTCCAGAATTTATTTCACTATTTCCAGAATTTGTTTCATTATTTCCAGAAAAATATTTTCAATATCAAAATATTTTATCTTATTGCTTATTAAATTAAATGGCATCTTGAATGACAAATTAGATTATCAACCCAACGGTATATTGTTTAATTTGACATTCAAGATTAAATTATACCATTTTATGTAATTGTATGTTCATTTCAAACGATGAACCCAACGACTAATTGTTTGATAGTATGTATGATGAATTTTTGGCCTAATATGCATAAATGTTATATTTTTGCCTAAAGGTGATGTGTGATGTTTATGTGGCGTATTTTATTAATTATATATATTCGTAACGCTTGTATGTTGGTCATAGCCAACGCGAAACCAACATTCAAGTAGAACCTTAGTTTAGTCTATTTTTTGGGGTTATAATAGACTTAATCTTCAATATGCTAATTTCGCTTGCTTTGTATAATTGCCCTATATGCTCCAATTCACTTATGTTCTTCGAAATTTATGTCCTTTAATTGTATCATTCCAGCGACCACTGTAAGCCCAAACTATGGGATTGAACCTTTGACTGGCACTAACTTCGCCTCATGGCGAGATGCTGTCAAACTAACCCTTGGAATGATGGATTTAGACTATGATTTGAGGCATGATCCTCCCGCTGCACTCACTGATAAAAGCACACAAGAGCAGAAACGAGTGCATGAACAGTGGGAGAGATCGAACATAATGTCTCTCATGGTCATAAAGAATTCCATCCCGGTTGCCATTCGCGGAGCTATACCAGACTCGGAAAACACGAAAACTTATCTGAACTCCGTTGAGGAGAAATTCAAAGGCACCTCCAAGGCACATGCGAGTACATTGATCCTTAAAATGTTGACTACCAAGTACGACGGTGTGAGTGGTGTGCGTGAGCACATCATGATGATGAGTAACATGGCTCATAAACTCAAAGACATGGACATGGAAATCAGTGAGGGTTTTTTAGTGCACTTCATAATGACCTCTCTTCCAGCACAATTTAGTCCTTTTAAAATAAACTACAACACTCAAAAGGACAAATGGCAAATGAATGAACTTATTGCCATGTGCGTACAAGAGGAGGAGCGCCTAAAGATAGAAAGGCCCGATATTGCTCATATTACAACCACAAACACCGGAAAGAGGAAAGGAAATTTCAACACTGGAGAAAGCTCAAAGGTCCAGAAAAAGAATACAAATGCAGCCTCAAGCTCAACTGCTCCTAAGGGTACACCTCGTTGTAAATTCTGCCACAAGAAAGAACATGGCCAACGAGATTGCCCGAAGTTCAAGGACTGGTTAGCGAAAAAAGGTAATCATCTATTTATGATTTACGAGACTTTTAATATTAATGTTCCTTCAAACACATGGTGGGTTGATTCCGGTTCTATGGTACATGTTACAAACTCCTTACAGGGATTCCATACAATCCGGAGATTGGAAAGAAACCAAAGGACCATTAAAGTTGGAAGTGGTGACGAACTTGATGTTGAAGCCGTGGGCACTTTACAATTAGTTATGCAAAGTGGCCGATGTATGAACTTATATGATACTCTTTATGTATCGAGGATAACTCGGAACCTAGTATCTGTACATAAATTAGATAATGAAGGATATTATGTAACATTTGGTAATGGCAAAGTCACCATTAGCCTAAATTCCGACTTTATTGGTTGTGGTTTTTCGGTTGGAAAACTTTATAAATTGTACTTAGATGAACAATTCTCAAAATCCTTGTTGTCATATAATGTTAATGAAAACTTAAATAAAAGAAAACGAGACTTGGAAACATCGTATATGTTGTGGCATCAACGTTTAGGCCACATCTCACGAGACCGAATGCTAAGACTCGTGAAAGATGGTGTATTACCAAGTCTTGATTTCAATGATTTTGAGACATGTGTTAAATGCCTTAAAGGAAAAATGGCAAAGGGAAATAAAAAAGGTGCCACAAGAAGTTCTAGTTTGTTGGAAATCTTTCACACAGACATCTGTGGACCTTTTCCCGCCGGAATATCTGGACATAAATCGTTTATCACCTTTATAGATGATCATTCACGTTATATGTATTTGTATTTAATAAATGAAAAATCTGAATCACTTGACATGTTTAAAGCCTTCAAGGCCGAAGTTGAGAATCAACTCGACCGTAAAATAAAGGTAGTGAGATCAGATAGAGGTGGTGAGTATTACGGTAGACATACTGATGTTGGTCAAGCTCCAGGTCCTTTCTTTGACTTTTGTAAGGAACACGGGATAGTAAACCAATTTACCATGCCGGGTACTCCTCAGCAAAACGGTGTTGCTGAGAGAAGAAATAGGACCCTTATGGATATGGTAAGAAGTATGTTAGCAAATACCAGCTTACCCCAATTTTTATGGACCGAGGCATTAAAGACGGCTGTCCATATACTCAACAGGGTTCCTTCTAAATCTGTTCCCAAGACACCTTATGAAATCTGGACGGGAAGGAAACTGAGTTTGAGATATATGAAAGTCTGGGGCTGCCCTACCGATGCTAAGCTCTACAACCCTCAACAAAGGAAGCTTGACATGAAAACCGTAAGTTGTTTCTTTATAGGGTATCCAGAACGATCAAAGGGATTTAGATTCTATTGCCCTTCTCATTCTACTCGCATAGTTGAAACTCGCCATGCAGAGTTCCTAGAGAACTCTAATGTAGGTGGATGCACTGCACATCGTGACTCCAACTTACAAGAAGTCCAAGAGAAGGGGCCAATGACACTCTTACCTCCTCATTCTCTTGTGCCTCTTGTAGATGACATTGCTACACCTAGTGCCTCTCTTGAGGATAATGTTACTCCAAGTATGCCATTAAATGAAGGCACATCAAACTTAGAGGAGCAAATCCCGAAAGTTACCATTGAGCCTGAAGAACCCGAAACTGCATTAAGGAAGTCATCAAGGCCTAGAAGACCTACTAATTTCGATGATTATATAACTTACCTTAATGAAGCTGATTTGGATATTGGAAAGTGCAACGATCCAACTTCTTATAACGAGGCCATTCGTAGTGACCAATCCTCTCAGTGGAATGAAGCTATGATTGACGAGCTTGATGCTACACCCAAAGGGAGGGAATCGATTATCAGGAGACCTTTTCTCCTGTTTCTAGAAAGGATTCCCTAAGAATCGTTATGGCCCTTGTAGCTCATTTTGATTTGGAGCTACATCAAATGGACGTTAAAACAGCCTTCCTTAATGGTGATTTACATGAAGATGTGTTTATGACTCAACCCGAAGTTTTTAAGCCTACGGGTCAAGAACACCTAGTATGTAAACTAAAGAAATCCATATACGGGTTTAAACAAGCATCACGACAGTGGTACTTGAAGTTTGATGAAGTCATGAAAAAGAATGGCTTCAATAAGAATCAAGTGGATCAGTGTACCTATCTTAAAATGAGTGGGAGCAATTTTGCCATACTTGTCCTTTATGTAGATGACATTCTTTTGGCATGTAACAGTTTGAATTTGTTGCATGAGTCAAAGCGATTACTTTCGCGCCATTTTGACATGAAAGATCTCGGGGAAGCCTCTTATGTGATTGGCATCGAAATACACCGAGATCGGGTAAATGGGACATTAGGTTTATCTCAAAAGGCTTATATTGAACGTGTTCTTGCACGTTATAACATGCAACAATGCTCTCCCTCCGTTGCTCCCGTAGTTAAAGGAGACGTTTTCGGTTCTTTTCAGTGCCCGAAAACGGAGGTAGAAAAGGAAAGAATGAGGTTGATACCTTATGCATCTGTAGTAGGGAGCCTAATGTATGCTCAAGTTTGTACGCGTCCCGATATTGCTTATGTTGCTAGAATGCTAGGCCGATATCAATCTAATCCTGGCTTAGATCATTGGAAAGCCACAAAGAAAGTGTTGCGATATCTACAAGGGACAAAAGACTACAAGCTAACTTATAGAAGAACTGATAACTTAGAAGTGATTGGCTATTCTGATTCCGACTTTGCAAAATGCAAAGACGATAAAAAATCAACTTCGGGGTACATTTTCATGTTAGCAGGCGGGCTTATCTCGTAGAGAAGTCATAAGCAACAACTAACAACTACCTCAACAATGATGGCGGAGTATGTTGCACTCTATAATGAAACTTGCCATGGAATGTTGTTGAGAAATCTTATTAGTGGACTCAAAGTCGTGAACTCCATATCAAGACCATTGAAGATTTACTGTGACAATTCTGCTGCCGTTAGTTTTTCGAATAACAATAATTCAAGTGGGGCGGGATTATATCTTGATACAAAGTTCTTGTTTGTACGAGAACGAGTAGAGGAAAATAATCTTTGTATCGAGTACATCAGCACTCATGATATGCTTGCGGATCCGATGACAAAAGGTCTACCACCCAAAATTTACCAAGAGCTCGTGGCAAAGATGGGTTTTACTAGAGACTATATATAGCGTATTTCTCTTATGGACAATTAATGTAATTATAAGTTTCCTCGAATATCTTAGTTATCTTGTCTATACTAATGTATGCATGCACTTATTAATTTATAGACAAATGTATACAATTTAATGTTGTATATTTTCTGTCATATTGGCTTGAAGTTTTCTAAAAGTTTTATGTTGAGGCCTTAGTATAATTGATGGGGGTCTCGTGTTGTTAACCACTCGAATGACTGTATCTTTTTTCTATGGCTTTAATATGAAGCTTGATGGGTATTATCTTGGCCAATTTTATGAATACTCATCATAAATGGTCACTCGGCCAAGTGGGAGAATGTTGGAATATTTCCAATATTTATGGCCTTAAGGACCATTTCTGTAATTTTTATTTAGTTATTGTCATATTTATATATTATGATAGTAACTATGCCAACATGACATAATTGGTACCCCATATTTCATAACTGTTACTTGATGGAAGTAACTGATGTATTTATAGGGGTCAAAATTACTTTTCCTTTTAGATGTCAAAGAAATACGCACACAGGGGTCTCCTTTTCTCTCTCACGCTTCATAAGAGAGAACCCTCAAGAACACCATTAAAGTGTACAATCCTCCATCGATTTTAGATATCATAACGGGAATCAAATGGTGTCAGGATCGAATTCTCAACAAGAATTATAAACACTCAGAAACAATATTAAAGAAGTTGCGGAAAACACTTTAATATTCGATAAACAGAAAAACAGTATGAATCACAACTTGCAAACTTTACTTAATGATTCAAGTTACAAGCTTTTCACTCACAGCCTCAATCTTGAAGAACAGGCTCTTTCAAGACGAATTCTACTTCTCTAGAATTAGGAACGATGCCTTGAGGTTGATTCTCTCTCTGGAACAAAAACTTAGAATTATTTTCACAAAAGTTACTTTTCTATTCTAAACAAATCTATACATATATTGAAGATAAAAGATAATTACTAAACATAAAAAGATCTTCAAAATAATCTTCATAATTATCTTCAAGCTTTCCATGTTTATCTCCAGACGCGATCTCTTCAACATTATCTTCACATTATCTCAGAAGCAGCATTAATCACCTTGGAAGCATTAACTGAGTCTTGGCAGTATTAACTACTAAGCAGCACTAACCACTAGCAGTACTAACTAGCTAAGCAGTACTAACTTTGTTCAAGCAGCACTAACTTTGACTAGCAGTATTAATTCTACTAGAAGTAGTAATACCTAGCAGTATTAACTTTGAAATCCTCTGGCAGTACTAATTCTGAACTAGCAGCATTAATAACTTAGTCACATCTTCAGTTCCCAACAATCTCCCCCTAACTTGACTTTTAGAAAGAGAAGTCAAGTTCTTCAGATGCTTCCAAAACTTTCATTGATTCAGTCCAATGTTAGGATCCAGTCCCATACTCTGATTGATAGTTCTCTGAATTAAATACTTTGCCATTTCTGAATTTGGTGCACAACCTAGCTTCTTCTTTAACATGGCATGAAGCTTCAGACTTGTGTGATTATAGATCCCATCCACCAAGTAATACTCCATGTGAAAAGTATCCATGACCAATTCATAGACTCCACTCTTTTCATACAAAGTCCATCCTCTAAAAGTTTCAAACACATCTCTGATTAAATGCTTTACTGCTTCTGGATTGAATAACATACACAAATACTCCATAACCAGCTTCACAATTGGTAACCCTGGAGCTTTCAACTGATCTGCATGTAATTTCATACCAACTTCAAACATCTCTTCTAAATCAGATCTTGAACATTCTCTGACAATTTTCTTCCATGTTGAAAACACATAATACTTCTCATCCTTTCTTTTCAGCCTGATATACTCCTTACCATCCACCACCATAGTATCCCAGTGGATGACTTCAGGAGGTTTGAATCCAACAGGTTCAGCTGTGATAGGCTTTGGAATTTTATCCATTACCACCATGTACATATTTACATCTGAACTCTGTGGTACTTCCTGAGATTCAGCTCTCTTTTCTTCATTCTTAGATGCCTCTTCTTCTTCAGCAACCTTTTTCTCTTCTTCTACTCTAGGCTTCTTGTCAATTTTTTTTCTTTTGGCCATCATCTTGGTTCTCTTCAGAATCCTTTGACTTTGCCCTAAAGTAGCTTCCTTCTTCTTTTCTTCCTTTTTCCTTTCCTCTGATCTAGGACCTTTAGAAGCAATAGACTTAACTCTTTTTATTTTCTTGATCTTCTGAGTTAAAGTCTCTTATTCCTTAATCTCTGCCTTTTCTTTTGTTGGAGTTCCCTCTTCACTTTCAGGGAAGGGTTGATTAATGTTCACATCATGCCTCTCCTTGGCTTTCCTTTCAAACTCCACTCTGGCCTTTTCATTACTCTTCAGTTTTCCCATTTCTTTCTCATATAAGCCCTTGACTTGATCAAAAGTCATCTTTATAAACATTTCTTTCTTTACACCAATTGCACTCCTCAAGAAAGTTATCATCTTGTTTCTTTCCTGAGTTGCAAGGTGAGTCTGTGAAGGCCTTCTCTTCTTTGCACTTGATCTGGCCATCATAGCCTTTCTCATGCTTATTGCCCTTTGCTTTGCTTTCTCTGTTTCCAAGCCTTTCTGAAATGCTTCATTTAATTCATTGGCTAGTGCTCTGGCTATCTCTCTGTCTTTCTCAACCTGCTCTTTCTCTGCTTGATTTATTTCTTCTTGCAGTTTCTTGGCTAATGCTTCATCTGACTCAACCATCTTTTGCTTTTTGGTTGGTTGATCAGATTCTATCATCTTTTCTTTCCCTTTTCTCTTTGCATCTGCAGCCAAGTCTTTCTTTTCTGTTCTCTTTGCTCCCCCTTCATTTATGATCACTCCCTTTGCTTTGGGAGTGTCATTCTTTGCTTTTAAAAGCATCTCTGCTACTTCAACCTCTTCAAGCGTTAACCCTGTTACTGCTGCTTGTGTAGTTTCAGCAGCCTTAACAGTTTCTGCTGCTCCTTTTTGTTCAGCAGTAGTAACAGTTTCTACTGCTGGGATTGTTACTGCTGCTGGTGTTGTTTCTGCTGCTTTGCCAGTTTCTGTTTCTATCACACCTTCAGCTTTTTCTTCAGCCCTCTCTTCAACAAACTCTCCCTGTACTTAAACATTCTCCACCTCAAACTGTTGATCCATCTTTTCTGAGCTTGAACTCTCCCCCTTTTTGGAAGCATTCTCCTCCTCCATTTTGTTTGCCCCCTTTCTCCTCCTTAGAACAAACTGCTTTCTTCTTTTCTTGGCAATAAGTTTTCCCACCAATTGCTTGAGTTTTGAAATCTGCTCTTGTTGGGAGATGACCACTTGCTGCAATGCCTTGATTTCCTTTCCTTGATTAACCACATCAACATTGATGTTGGCTATTATTTCCATCAATTCCAAGTAAGTATAGCTATCCTCACCATCTTTAGGTGTTTTACCCACCCTTGAAGGATCATTGGAACCTTCTGCCATCAATTCATCAGTTTCATTTCTGTTCTCACCCTTTTTGGATGTTTTGCCCATCCTTGAGGGATCCTTGGATCTTGTAGTAGTGGCCTTCTGCCTAGCAGAAGCGCCAACTACCCCCTTGGTTTCTTGGCACCGGGGTCCTTTGGTTGATTTCTCACCCAAAGTTGCCATGGGGAAGGTCTTAGAGATGTTACCACTGTCCTTCTCTGTGCTAGCAGAAGTAGTGGCAGCCTTCTCACCCATATGCTCATTCAGCTCCTTAGAGAGCACCTCCTCAGGGTTGGGCGACACCCTATTGGTTTCCCTTTGGATATTCTCTATTGGAGAATGCTCCAATAGAGGGCTTTGAGGCTCTTGGTTAATAGTAGGTACAACAAGGGAAGGAGCCTTGTGTACCTTTCTCTTGACATAAGTCTTGGATATCATAGGAGTGGGTTTAGCAGCAAAAGACTGAGGAAAAATTTGAGAGCGGGAAGGTTGGGATTGGCTCTCAGTGGGTTGGTCTAATGAGGGCCTTGACCCTGAGGCCATACCTTCTTGTGGTTGGGACACCACCATCATTGTTGAGAACAATGGGGTGTCAACTCCTTCCGAGTCCCTAGCAGATCTTCTCATGTTTGAGAAGACCTTGCCTTTAGGGGGTTTAGGTACATATACCTCATCAAAGTGAGGTATATCCGTCAATTCATTTGTTATAACTGCCTGTACAAACCTGGGATACATGAAGAAACTCTTCTTGTTGTCTAGGTTTGAGACAAGATCATTGAAGATCATCAGTGAAAAGTTATATTTTTGAGCAGTAGATAAACATACCAAAGCATAGGCAATGGGACTGCTAAATTGGCTCCAGCCAGTAGTTTTCTTGGAAATACAGTGCATCAGGGTATGAACAAAGAACCTCCATTGAAGTGAAAATTGAGCTTTGAAAAACTTGAAAATCCCCATTTGGCCTTCATACCCCATTCTGGTGAGGTTTGAAAACAAATCCTCATTTGGAATAGAAGATATACCTGAAGCATCGTCTAGACGTAGACAGATGCGAATGGTCTCCTCAGTAGCTGTCAAGGGTTTGTCACAAACCCTTGTTTTGATGCACGACACTCCATTTTCTGTGCTAGTAGTGGCATTGGCCCAGAATTGCCTTTGATGCTCTACGTAGATGGTAGGAGACACAGTGAGAGCATGAGCGATGTGGCTTGACCTCAGAAAATCGACTATCTGGTGAAAACCATCGGCTTGTTTTGGCTTTTGGAGCATGGAAATCTCGTTGTGCTCATCAATAAACACCATTGAAGCCATCTGTGCGCAAGGATTCTTCACTAGCGAGCACTGGATACTTGAGAGAAAAGAGTGAGAGAGAAGATGAACAGTAGACAAAGAGTCGTTATGATCTTTTAGGCGGGGAAAGGGTATTTATAGCTTGCAGATTATAACCAGTATTAACTCTAAAAATTTAGTGAAAGCAGTATTAACAGTGAAAGCAGTATTAACTGAGAGCAGTATTAACTGAGAGCAGTATTAACTGAGAGCAGTATTAACTGAGAGCAGTATTAACTGAGCACTGGCAGTAGTAAAATTGTACTGGCAGTACTAAAACTGTACTGGCAGTATTAACCATACTTACACTTTTAAGCTTGTGATGAACTGAGTACTGCTATACATTTCCTGAGAGAGAAGATTAGTAACACCAAGAATAAACTATATACAGGTATTGAACCACTTTTTAAGTAGGAGCTTATTCAGAGTTGATCATTCCCACACTTGTTACCAAGAAAGTGAATCTACCCACATCAAAGGCTTTGGTGAATAGATCAGCAAACTGGTTATCAGTATGAACTTTTACAACTTGAATAAGCTTCTTTTCATTGCAGTCTCTTATAAAGTGATACCTGATCTCAATGTGCTTTGTCTTTGAGTGCTTGACAGGATTATTAACAATGCTGATAGCACTGCTATTATCAATAAAGATTGGAGTGTGTAGAAAGGTTACCCCATAGTCCAACATTTGATTCTGAATCCATAAGACTTGAGAACAGCAACTTGCAGCTGCTATGTACTCTGCTTCTGTGGTAGATGTGGACACTGTGGTTTGTTTCTTGCACTTCCATGATACTAGTCTTGCACCCAAAAACTGGCATCCTCCAGAAGTAGATTTTCTGTCCAAGTTTGCTCCACCTAGGTCACTGTCTGAGTATGCAAGTAGGTCAAATGATGAGTCATAAGGATACCAAAGTCCCAATCTAGGTTGCCCTTTGAGATACCTGAATATCCTCTTAACAGCTTGATAGTGTGATTGCTTTGGCCTAACTTGAAATCTTGCACACACACAGACTGGAAACATTATATCTGGCCTAGAGGCTGTAAGATACATGAGAGAGCCAATCATGGATCTATAGTAATGAACATCCATATCCTCCCTCTCAAGATCTGCTGTTATCTGCTTGTGTGTCTCCATAGGTGTGCTGGCAGGCTTTGAGTCTGAGAAACCAAACTTGGTTAGAATGTCTTGCACATACTTGGACTGACAGATAAATATACCATCTGGCTTCTGTTGGACTTGGAGTCCAAGGAAGAAAGTAAGTTCCCCCATGGAACTCATTTTAAACCTTTGATGCATTAGATCCTCAAACTCCTTGCACATATTGTCTCTTGTGGATCCAAAGATGATATCATCCACATATATTTGGACCAGCAAGATGTCCTTCTTCTTTCTCTTGATGAACAAAGTCTTATCAATAACTCCTCTTTCAAAGCCATTTTCCAAGAGATAGGATGACAGAGTGTCATACCATGCTCTTGGTGCTTGATGCAGTCCATAAAGTGCTTTCTTCAGTTTGTATACTCTGTCTGGATAGCTTGGGTTTTCAAACCCTGGTGGTTGACAGACATATACTTCTTCTTCAATTGATCCATATAGAAATGCACTTTTTACATCCATTTGATAGACTTTGAACTTCATATAAGAAGCATAGGCCAGGAACAATCTAATTGCTTCTATCCTAGCCACTGGTGCAAATACTTCTTCATAATCTATTCCTTCTTCTTGTGTATACCCTTGTGCCACCAACCTTGCTTTGTTCTTTATTATTATTCCTCTCTCATCTCTCTTATTCCTGAAGACCCATTTTGTGCCTATTGCTCTTTGACCTTTAGGAAGGTCTACCAGATCCCAAACATCTTGCAGCTTGAATTGTAGTAGCTCTTCTTGCATGGCTTCTATCCAACTGGAATCTTTCATAGCATCATAAGCCTTCTTAGTCTCAAGCTGGGATAGAAAGCAAGAAAGCACTGTATGTTGTTGGTCTTGCATATCTTGCAGCCTGCTTTGATTTCTAGTCATCATAGGAGAAGAGATATCTCCTATTACCAGCTGAGGAGGATGATTCTTTTGTGTTCTTGTTTGATGACTAGGTTCTTCATTGAGTCCCACCTCTAGATTGGTGTCATTCAACTCAACTGAGGTGATTTCAGCAGCTACTTCTGGTTCTTTATTTTCTTGACTCTTCTCATCTCTTCTTTCTTCTTCACTCTGATTTGGTTCAGTAGATGGCTCCTTTTCATAGTTTTCAACAGGATCCACTGTAGGTATGGGAAAAATCACAGACTGAGGTATGTTGTCTTGAACTTGTGTATTCCCTGATCCTCCACTACTTGAACCTGCATAATCATCACTACTGAAACCAAAAGAGTTAGTTAGTGAATCAATGTCAAACAGCCACTGAGGACCAGACCCAATAGGATTTGGTGTGTTCTCATTGCATTTGACATTGTCACTTTCCTCAATTATTCTAGAAGAAGTGTTAAAAACCCTGTAGGCCTTACTTTGAGATGAGTAACCCACAAGAAATCCATCATCTGCCTTGCTATCAAACTTACCTAAGTGAGATTTGGTATTGAGAATTGTGCAAGGACACCCAAATGGTTTAAAAAATCCAATAAAGGGTTTTCTTTTATTTAAGAGCTCATAAGGTGTCTTGTTCTTTGGCTTGACCACTAGAACTCTGTTTTGGACATAACAGGCAGTATTAACTGCTTCATCCCAGAAAGTAATTGGCAGTTTTGAATCAGCCAACAGAGATCTAGCAGCCTCTATTAGTGTCCTATTCCTTCTCTCAGCAACACCATTTTGTTGTGGAGTCCTAGGAGCACTATATTGTCTCTCAATGCCTTTTTCTTCACAAAAGGTGTTTAGATCAAGATTTTTAAATTCAGATCCATTGTCTGATCTAATGACTTTTACTTTTTGATTTGTTTGGATTTCAATTCTTAGAATGAAGGATTTGATCAGTCCACTTGTCTCATCCTTAGTCCTTAGAAAATATACCCAAGTAAATCTAGAGTAATCATCAACAATAACTAGGCAGTATGATTTCTTCCCTATGCTCATAACATTTGTAGGACCAAACATATCCATATGTAATAACTGGAGACAAGAAGAAATTGTATTTAACTCTTTGGACTTGTGAGAAGTTTTGTGCTGTTTGCCTTTAAGACAAGCAACACAATGATCATCAAATGAAAAGACTTTTGATGGTAAACCTCTTACAAGGTTGTTTTTAACAAGTTTGTTCATTGTCTTGAAGTTCATGTGACACATCCTTCTGTGCCAAAGAGAGGATTCATCCACAGACGCTTTTGAAACAAGACAGTTCAGGGATGAATCACTTGAAACATTGTCCATATCGAGACAATAAACATTGTCCTTTCTTGGAGTTCTAAGTAGTATCATGTTTTCATCAACTACCTTGAATTCTGGAGCAAGGATCATACATTCTGTATTGGTAAATAATATACTATGTTGTTTGTCACAAACCTGTGATACACTTAACAGGTTGTACTTTAACTGATCAACATAGTAGACATCCTCAAATGTCATCTTACCTTTTGTAACATTACCTTTTCCACTTATTTTTCCACCTACAAGATTGTCTCCAAATGCAACATGTCCTCCATTGATATGCTTGAAATCCTGAAGGCATGACATGTTGCCTGTCATATGCCTAGAGCAACCACTATCAACATGCCAGATGCTCTTACCCTTGAGCTGTTGGTTGCCCTGCACATAAGATAAATCAGTTAGTATTGATTAGGAACCCAAGCCAAAGTGGTCTTGGGTACCCCTTTCTCATCAAAATATTTACATTCCTTCTTGACAAGATTTTTAAACTTTGACTCCTCATTTCTGGAGTACTTTGTCACAATAATGGGTTTGGATGCATATTTGCTAGAAGCAGTGATGGTTTTAGAAGTACTAACTGCATTAGCAGCACTTGCATGCTTAGCAGTACTAACCTTGTTAGAAGTAGTAACTGTATCAACAGCAGTAACTGTGTTAGCAGTAGTAACCTTTGAAGAAATACTAACAGTGTTAGAAGCATTAAAATTCTCAGAAGTACTAACACTGGTAGCAGCAGTATTGCTTCTAGCAGCACTATCCCTGTCAGCAGTACTATTTGATGTAGCAGTACTAACAGTTTTAGTGCTTCTAGGCACCCACATTTTAATACTCTCTTTTAAAACCTTTTTCTTCATGTGGCCTTTGGTTTCAACAGATTTCTTAGCCACATGTTTCTTTCCAGCCTTCCTATAACCAACAGGTTTTTGCACAAATCTTTGAAAGTTCATCTTTTGGTTAATAGGGTTAAAGAAACAGTGCTTAGCCAAATGATTCAACTTGCCACATATGAAACAAGGTTTTGGTCTGATTATTTTTCTCAGATCAACTTCTTGTTTCTGAGCCCATTGATTATTCCAGTTTCTTTGATTTCCTCTTTTTGTACCAGACTTTAGGCTCTCAGTTTTATTGCAAGCACACTGTTTATAAGGGCCAGAATTCACAACAGTGGTCTGTTTGTAATGGACCTTGTTGGCCTTTCCTTTGGTCTTCTCTATCTCTTTAAACTTGACCCAAGTTTTTCCACATCCCTCATTGGTGATAATGTTGTTTTCTAAGGGTATCTCTTTACTCACAGCATTGTTCCTATTCTCACTGGCTTCTCTCTCAGTCATATCCTCAACAACCACCTCATCCAAAGGATCTATCTTAAAGGCTTCCTCTGACAAGTCCTTTTTCTCCTTGGTCTCTAACAAGTCTGATGTAGGAGGGATGTAGTTATTGTTGTAAGGAGGAGGTGTGTTGTTGTATCCAACACCAGACTTTATCTTATCATGAATCTGAGCCTTTAGAAGAGAATCCATTGCTTTTGAAGCATATGAAAACTTTTCTACATCAATCTTAATCTTAGCAAGTTCTTCTTTCAACCTATCATTCTCTTCTTTGGACTTAGACAGTTTGGTCTCTAACTCATTTTTTTCCCACTTCCAGTAGTTTGTGTCGTAAGAGTGTTGAAGTTCATTGGCTTGGAAGCCTTTGATTTGTTCTTCAAACCTCTCAACTATCAACACATAATCTCTTCTGTCCTTTTCTAATCTTTTGAGGTCATCACACATGTTTTGGTTGTGATCCCTGTACCTTTTGACAGTGTCTATGCAAGATTGAGTACAAAGATTAGAACTTACCTCAGAGGGGAGATCAGGCACCTCTGCCATAAGAGCTTGATTCTGAATGGCTTCCTCAGCTTGGTCACTCCAATCAAACCCCATTCCTTGTTGAGAAACAAGGGCTTGAGCAGAGTTCTTGTTTTGATTGTGGCCTCCATTCTGAGCTTGTTGGTGGTTGTTATTTGGCACACCACTTCTGCACTCTCTAGCAAAGTGTCCCTTCATGTGGCACTTATAGCATTCCACCTTTGTCTTGTCAAAACCAGCTCCATCTTCTCTTCTTTGAGAGAAGTTGTTCCTCCCAGTTCTTTTAATAAACTTCTTCACCCTCATAGATAACATGGCCATCTGCTATTTAATGTCCATCTCCTCCAGATCATCAGGGTGAAGTTGTTCCAGATCATCATTAATCAAGGAGTTGTTGCTGTGACTGGACAAAAAGGCTTCAAAGACAGTTTCAGTGCCTTTTTCTGAATTCACCCCACTAGCAGCACTAACTGCTTCAGGTTTGGCAGTAGTATCAGTGGATGCTGATAGAAGTGCAGCATTATAAATATACCCAGTGGGCTTTTTCTTAGCTTCTACCTCTGATTCAAAGACTCTTAGATCATTATACAGATCATCTAGTTCCTTCTCTTCCAGATTGTCACTCTGTCTGTATGAGACAGTGTACATAGTCCATTCATCCCCAAGAGATCTGAGGAACTTCCTGTTGATATCATCTTGCTCCATCTTCACTCCAACAGTAGCCAGTTCACCAATAAGCTTGTTGAACCTGTCAAAAGTTTGAGTCATAGACTCATTCTTTGAAGAAGTGAAGTTCTCATACTGCTGCTTCAGAACATCCCTTTGATTTATTTTGGTGCTCTCAGTTCCAGCAAATCTTTTCTCTAGAGCATTCCAGAGAACCTGAACATCAGTGCAGTTGCAGAATTGATGCTGATATTCATTGGGGATGGCCAAGAGCAGAGTGCTCAAGGCCTTCATCTCTGTCTGCCGGATCTTCCTCTCACCATATGTCTTTGGTGGATATCTTTTCCCATCTGGTCCAATCTGACCTTCAGTAGAGGGGCCATTCTCAATGACATCCCACATTGAGTAGTCAGTGAGGAGAATGTATTGCCTGATTCTGATCTTCCACATGTCAAACTCATTGGGTTTGAACATTGGAACCTTAGAGACAAGAGTACTGTTTGATTCTGTAAAGTTTTCCATGATGAATGAATGAATGTTTCTGAGAGAACAAGCTCTGATACCACTTGTCAGGATCGAATTCTCAACAAGAATTATAAACACTCAGAAACAATATTAAAGAAGTTGCGGAAAAACACTTTAATATTCGATAAACAGAAAAACAGTATGAATCACAACTTGCAAACTTTACTTAATGATTCAAGTTACAAGCTTTTCACTCACAACCTCAATCTTGAAGAACAGGCTCTTTCAAGACGAATTCTACTTCTCTAGAATTAGGAACGATGCATTGAGGTTGATTCTCTCTCTGGAACAAAAACTTAGAATTATTTTCACAAAAGTTACTTTTCTATTCTAAACAAATCTATACATATATTGAAGATAAAAGATAATTACTAAACATAAAAAGATCTTCAAAATAATCTTCATAATTATCTTCAAGATTTCCATGTTTATCTCCAGACGCGATCTCTTCAACATTATCTTCACATTATCTCAGAAGCAGCATTAATCACCTTGGAAGCATTAACTGAGTCTTGGCAGTATTAACTACTAAGCAGCACTAACCACTAGCAGTACTAACTAGCTAAGCAGTACTAACTTTGTTCAAGTAGCACTAACTTTGACTAGCAGTATTAATTCTACTAGAAGTAGTAATACCTAGCAGTATTAACTTTGAAATCCTCTGGCAGTACTAATTCTGAACTAGCAGCATTAATAACTTAGTCACATCTTCAGTTCCCAACAAATGGCATCATCTTCTTCCTCAAAGATTGGATATCCAAGTAAGTGTTTCTATTTCTCTTTTGGTTTTGTTGGTATGTGTTGAAATTGATTAAGAAATTGATCCTAAAATTGTGATTATTAATAAAACTAATCAACAATGTTTACATGAAATTATCAAGGTTTGAGTCATTTAATGGGTTTTGGTTATTTGAAGTGTTTAGCTTTATAAACCTTGTAAAACACTCATATTTGGGATTTTTGGGCATTTTGATAAATAAATCATAAGTATAAGTATTTTAATGATTTATCTTATGAATGAAGATCTTTTGGTATAAATGTGCTTTTAGTGTGTGTTTGGAGAAATGTTTGTTCTTGTGTTATGGGACATTTTGAAAGAATAAATTGTGTAAATTCATTTGGAAAATGGTTTGTCTCAACCAATGATGAGTTTTGGGTTAATCATATTTTTGGTCGTTGTGGTTGCATAACCGTTGGCTAAATGTGTTTTATTGTTTA
The DNA here is from genome assembly GCA_954870635.1 of Arctium minus. Lineage (NCBI taxonomy): Eukaryota > Viridiplantae > Streptophyta > Magnoliopsida > Asterales > Asteraceae > Arctium > Arctium minus. The sequence goes on from OX941096.1 coordinate 48,845,752, forward strand.
CACTGACTTTTATTGTACGATAAAGTAAATTGGGGAGCTTCGGCTGATCTTTTAACTAAAAAGAGTCTTGGGGACATTCGTCCGGTTTTAATAGCCCGTTGTGGAGTTTTGAGTATGATGGCGGTTATTGCGCATCATTTGAGAATTACATGTTTTGAGTGTCTTGGTCATTCAATTGGAGTCATGTATTGTTATAGACTGTAATGTAATGGATCCATAGGCATATGAGTCGGTCTTTAATATTTTAAAAAGGGGCTATTATTTCATGTTGGGACCAAGATTAGTTATAGGGTCATCGAGGGCCTCATTGTGCTATTGACCCCGTGATGTAATTTTTGAGTCTGTTTTTATGGGATAGTCATTTCCCATTTGTAGCTAGTTGAGACATTGGACCCTAGGATGACAACTTGGTACGGTTATGTGGGACCGGATACTAGCTCTGGGTTGTAAATGTAATCCTAGTGAATGAGTATGATTAGGAATCATTGGGTGCCCTCCCCCAAATCTAAGTACGAGCCAAAGAGTTCGTGGCCTTGATCCTAGTATGGTGAGCTCAATAACTTGGAACGTGGCCTACTTTTGTGTTCCGCCACTAGCCATGGAATTTGGGTCTCCCCCGTCACCGAAAGGTGTTGTTTTGGGTATTTAGTCTTATCCATGTTTTCGGTGACATTTGAGTATAGATTTTTTTCCTTATGTTATAATTTTGGGGTTTGAGTCTTACTCGTATTTCGGTAGTTGAACAATAAAGTTTTTACTCTTGTCTTCATAAATTGGGAGTTTGATTTATATTCACGTTTTGAGTGGCATCACCTTATGAAAGAAAGTTTTGTAAGCGACGTTCATCTTTAAAAATGTGAGATTACTGGAAAAGGGTCGCCTTCATATTTAAAGTAAATCATTTTGAAAGATTTTGATTTAAGTCGCGTCCTTTCCTTTTACAATATATTTTATCCATGTTGAAAACTCATGAACTCACTAGGCGTTGCCTAACCTTTTTATTTGTCGGCATGTGCAACAGGTTCCGGTTGAGAATAACTCTAGTGACACCGTGAAGAGATGAGTGCTAATTGTGCTCGAGAAGTGAATATCTTAGTGAAGTCTTCCGCATGTATCTTGGGAATAACAACTTGTATTTGGGTTTAGTAACACCCGACCTTTAATTAGTCTTTATGTAAGACTATGTTCATCGTGTTGATGGTTGATTCTAGAATCGTATTGCAAGTATAGTCTTGTGGTAAGAGATTTTATTTATAATTGGAAGTATTATTGAAAATTTTAAACTAGTTGCTCTTTCCAAATTTGAGGGTGTTACAAACATATCATCCAGAGTCTGGATAGTTCGCTCACTCTGGTCGTCGGTCTGAGGATAGTAAGCAGTACTCATCTTCATTTGTGACCCTATTTCTCTTTGGAAGCTCCTCCAAAACGTAGATGTGAAACGACTATCACGTTCCGACACTATTGACAACGGCACACCATGACGGGTCACTATTTCATCGATATATATATATATCTTTGCTAACCTTTCCGGCGAGTAGGTCTCCTTTATAGGTAGGAAGTGTGCCGACTTAGAAAGTCGATCCACGATTACCCATATCGCGTCGTTCCCTTTTGGGGTTCTAGGAAATTTGGTCATGAAGTCCATCGTGATTTGGTCCCACTCTCAAACTGGTATGTCTAGAGGTTGCAACTTTCCATAAGGTCGTTGGTGTTCCACCTTCACCCGTAGGCATGTCGAACACCTCTCCACGAAGTGTGCTATGTCTTTCTTCATTACTGGCCACCAATAGTTTTGTCGTAAGTCCCCAAACATCTTATTAGTCCACGGGTGAATCGAATACTTTGACTGTGCGCTTCCTCTAGTATGACTTTCCTAACTTCTCCAAGTCTAGGAACCTAAATCCTCCCGTTGAAACATTTTAATCCACGACTGTCCTCCGTTAGGGAGTTTACATGTCCGATCACCCGCTCCTTTTTAACATTCTCCGATGTTAGTGCTTCTACTTGACACTTCTTTATCTCGTCCAACAAATTAGACGCCATTTCGGCCCTCATGGCCACCACCTTTGAAGTTTCATCCCTCTCCTTACGACTTAGGGCATCGGCCACTACATTGGCCTTCCCAGGATGATACTCGATCTTATAATCATAATCCGTTAGCAGTTCCATCCACCTCCTTTGGCGCATATTCAATTCTTTTTTATCAAATAAGTGGCAAAGACTCTTATGATCCGTGAAGATCTGACATTTCGTCCCGAAGAGGTAATGTCGTGAAATCTTTAGCGCAAAGACGACGGCTGCTAACTCCAAGTCATGAGTGGGGTGTAGAGTCTCGTGATCTTTCAGCTGACGAGATGCATATGCGATCATATTTCCGCGTTGCATCAGAACGCATCTTAATCCTAATCTGGATGCTTCTCTGTACACCACAAAGACATCCATACCATCCGGAAATGTTAAGATCGGAAAGTTACTCAACATATCTTTCAGCTTCTGAAAGGCCTCTCTCTGCGTTTCCGCCCACGCAATCTTAACACTCTTCTTGGTTAAGGAAGTCAATGGGGCTGCAATACGTGAGAAATCCTTGATAAACTTATGTTAATATCCTGCCAATCCAAGGAAGCTTTGAACTTCAAACGGATTTCTAGGCGGTCCCCAATCTCGGATAGCCTCTATCTTTGACGAATCCACCTTAATCCTCTCTTGGGACACTACTTGTCCAAGGAATTGCACCACTCGGAGGCAAAACTGGCACTTTGAGAATTTGGCATAAAGTTTTTCTCTCTTCAACAACTCTAATATAGTCCGAAGGTAGTTCTCATGATCTCTCTCGGATTTCGAGTACACCAAGATATCGTCAATAAATGCAATCACAAACTTGTCCATGTAAGATGACACACCCTATTCATCATATCCATGAAAGCTGCAGGGGCATTTGTCAAACCAAACGGCATCACCAAAAACTCAAAATGCCCATATCTTGTTCGAAAAGTCGTCTTTGGTATATCTTCTTCCCTAACTTTGAGTTGGTGATAACCTGACCTCAGGTCTATTTTAGAGAAATAATTAGCCCCCCTGCAACTGATCAAACAAATTGTCTATCCTCGGAATCGGATATTTATTCTTAATCATAACTATGTTGAGCTCACGGTAACCTATACACATCCGCATCTGTCCGCCCTTCTTCTTCACGAAAATCACCGGCGCTCCCCACGACGAGGTACTAGGTCTAATGAATCCTTTATCTAGAAATTCTTGCAATTGAGACATTATCTCCTTCATTTCAGAAGGTGCTAATCTATAAGGTGCACGAGCTATTGGTGCAGCTCCTGGCACCAAATCAATTTGAAATTCGACTTGACGATCCAGGGGCAGGCTCGTCAAATCCTCCGGAAATACCTATGGGTTCTCACTCACTACTCACACATCCTCCACTCCACATTTCTCTTTCTTAGCATCTACAACATAGTCTAAGAATACTTTACATGCTTTCCTCAAGCTCTTAGTAGCCTTAATCATGGAAATAAGGCTAGCACTCCCTATCTCGCTGATTTCCATAAATCACTACTTTACCCTGATCGAGCAACTGCACGCGGATCTACTTCTTATTACATACGATATTGGCACTATTCTTAGTTATCCAGTCCATTCCAAGTACTATATCTAACTCTCTCATTGCCATCAGATATAACAACATCAGCACCAAACTCCCTTCTATGTCTATGACACAAGCCTCAATCACATTGTAAAACCTTGAATTTCTGTTTAAGGGGAAAACTGCAAGAAAACATGCCCCGTGCGGGTTAGGCCGCGCCATGAGCCGCGCGAAGCACTGTTCGTGTGAGCATCCAGTGGGCGGCGCGGATGACCGCGCAGGTCAACCCGCGTCACGACCCGCGCGCGCGCCCTGATGAGTTAAAAAAGGGATTTCAGCCATTCTTGCATTTATTCTTTCATCTACCTTCTCTCAAAACTCTCTCTTCACTAAATACCTCCCAAAATCGAACCCTAAAACCCAACAATCATCATCCACCACATTTATTGCAAGAATCAAGCCTTTCCAAGCAAAGATTTCATCCAAGGATATCAAGACTCAAAGATCATCTTCTTCCTCCATCCATTTCTAGGGTTTATCTCAAGTTTCTAGGGTTTTGCTATAAAACCTAGATTATGAGTTCTTCTAACCATTTTCAACTGAGATACATATCTTGTATGTTATTTGTTATTACTTAATGTTTATGAATATATCTGATCACCTGATAAGTTTGACCTAACTGCTATATTTGCGATTATTGGTTTTTTTTTTTACTAATATGCATCTTATGGACTTGGATGGGTTTATTGTTGGCATTTTTTCGTCAAGATTGTGTGATATTATAAGTTCTATGGAGATTGTTGTTATACCTACATGTGTCCATGTCTTGGTCTTAACATGGGATTGGAATTATGAGTAGTCTTATATATGTATCTCTTGATATGGGGTATGTATAAAGATGGATAGTATATATATGTATAAAGTGGAGGAACCGTGGGTATGTGCCAGGAGGATGTAGTTTGAGGTGCCACCTGAAGGGTATGCGCCTAGACCTCCGCCATTTGGAGTAATTCCCGAGAGGTAGTCTTCAAGTGTGTCGGGCCTTGGGATGTTGCTCATGCGAGTGAACATCAAGGTACATTGACTTGAGGTAAAACTCATTGGTGTGATGGGTCTCCCCCATTGATTCCCGTATAGCCCATGTCGACTATATCGTTCTATAATTGTTCATATCATGCTCTTTAAATGTATTCCATGCTTTGTACAACTCACTAGGCTTGTTTGGCCTAACACTTGTTTGGTTTGACGTGTATCTCAGGTTCTAGCGCCGTGATCGCCAAGAAGGTATAGTTGACTTAGATGCGAGCTTGGGGACATTTTTGGGACGCCAAGTATAGAAAGCTTACTTTTGGATTGGAAGACAACTTAAATTAATCTTGTTCCTAGATAGGATTTAGATTAAAGGGTTGTTTTCCCTCACTTTGTCATTTATTACAAACTTGTAATCTTAACAGGCGTTTATTGTCTCCCCTTTTGGGAGGAGCTCATGCTATGGCATCTTTTGTTAATTGTTACCATGTTTCCCTTTTATGGAAATTTTTGTTTATCCCAATTTTTGGGGTGTTACACACATCCCTAATAAACACCTGATCATTATCAGTGGTTTCTACTTCTAACACCCGCTCTAAACGCTTGGGTTTCACCCTCAAGCATTTCGCAAAATCGGGAGACATAAAAGAGCAATTTTCCCCTGAATCAAATAACACCTTGGTGCATAAAGAGTTCACCAGAAATGTACCTGTCACCACATCCGGAACCTCCTCCGCCTCCACTATTGTCATATGAAATGCCCACCCTTTCGAGCGTGCCGACTCCAACCTCCTCTCCTCCCTCTTGCCCCCTTGGTGATTCCCAGTTTGAACTGGCCCTCCCTTCTTTACTTGCGGGCAATCAAACGCAAATGGTCAGGCGACCCACACTGATAGCATGACCTCTTACTCGAACAATCTCTCGACACATGCCCCGGTAACCCAAATTGGAAACATGACCTCGTCTCCACCCCACATTCCCCTCGATGCACCCGCCGACACTTCCCACACGATTTGTCCCTGACTCCACGGCTCCTGTGTGGCTCCGGCCTGAAAGTATTTCCCTTCCACCAATCAATTCCTGGTTCATCCCATTTTCTCTTGTCCCTAACCCTCACCGTCACTTGACATTTCTTTTCCTTTTCAGTTAGTTCAGCTGCATTAATGGTCGCTTGGAAAGTGGTAGGATTCCTTGTCAAAACCAGTTCCCGAATACTGCTCTTCAACCCATATATGTACCGTTCATGCCGCTCTTCAATCAGCACATACAACACCTCGAAACGAGATTTCTCTATAAACTTGGAGGTTTATTCCCGCATCGTCATCTTTCTCTGCTTTAGACTCAAAAACTCCTCTTCCAACTTCTTGACCATCGCCAGAGGGCAAAGCTGAGCCTTAAACCTCCCAACAAATGTCTCTCAGGTCATACTCTGGGCCGCAGACGACCCTTTCCCTCCGGTTTCGGCATCCCACCAGAAGACCGCATCTGACTTCAGAGGTACACCACCTTATCTCCATCAGCACACTTGCAAGTATTGAAAACAAGTTATATCTCTCCGATCCATTTCAGAGCTAGGAATGGGTCGCACTCTTCTTTTAATGTAGGAGGCTTGCAATAGGAGAATGCCTTATAGTTGCATCCTTTAGCTACACCGGGGTCGTTCGCCACTAACGTGGTTAATTGAGAATGACTGTCACCTTCAGTCATGGGTGGTCTAGACATTTTCGTGCCTTCCTTACTCTTGCTCCTATCCCTGCTTCTCCTGACGTGCCAACAAGGCTTGCTAGGTCTCTTGAAGTTTGCCCATCTCGGTGGCAAAAGCCTCTTGGGTCACAAAGGCTTGAGCTCGGCCCCAACCATGAACTCTTACTTGTCCACACCCCTCCCAGTTGTGGAACTTTCTTGTTGCGATACTTCACACTCTACCGGTATTTCGACAGTTCTCGCTCTACAAGGGACACGAGTCCTTGCCCGACCCCGGGTCCCAGTCTTGGTTTCATCAACTTGAGTCGTAGCCCTTCGAGGTGCTCTCCCTCGACCCCTTCCCCGACCTATCCCCCTTCCTCATGTAGCCGCTTGCCCTGTTGGGTTTATTGGTCCATTTACAAGGACCTCATTAGTCGGGATTGCCTCTTCCACCGACACCGACCTACTTTTCAACGTTCGTTTGGACATGATGATTACTGAAATAATACATAAAGATAACACTTAATCCAACAGTTTCTACATAACAAGGAAACTAAGCACATACATCATACATGTACCTGTAAATTCCCAATTACATTGGCCAGATGTAATTCCAAATTTACCTTACCTGCTAGTTCTCACTACCTTATTATATATGTCCCTGTTGTGGTATTTCTTAGAGGCATCATATATCTCGGTTGTGTCCCTTATCCTACAGTTTAAGTTTAGGCCAATACGGTCACCTAAATCTCTAAAACTAGGGCTCTGATACCATTTGTAGCATCCCACAAATTCAAGCATAACATAAGCAACAAAATTCTAAAACGGGTCCCATTACATCACCAATCAAAGTTCCAGAGATTACAAGAGTATTGGCAGTGGCAACATACTACCACAGCCGAGATTCTACTTATCAAAATGCTAAAAGAAATAGGAACCACAAAGCCCTACTATTGCGGCCTTCAACTCTACTTTAAACCTTCTTCTTCCCTTTTGAATAAGCTCCACTAATGCACTTACCTGAAAATGGTTTTATATTTTGGAAAGCGAGGGTTAGACCATGAGGTCTAGTGAATTCCGTCTCAGTAACAAGTCATACAATTCTCAATAATTAAACTTGAGAACAGTACAATAATGAGTAAAATAACATATTACATAATCATTTCTACATAAGGGTATTGGCACAGTGGTTTCGGCTCCCATCACCTCCTCGTGATGCTCACACTCGGGGCCCCCTTGTAGATCCTTATGGCCCCCGGTAGATGCCAATCCAATGTGCCCATGAAACAAATTCATGGCACACGGACAAATATAACCCCCAAGGGATCTCCACTTTCCCAAGGTACCCTAATTCCACCGTGCAAGCCAAAACCAAAACGAAAACATGTTCTCAACCACATTGGGCAATGTTTGTACAATAGTAAACAAGTTCAAGTAAGTTGTTGAGACAAAACGACCATAATTGTAACTCATGCCAAATGATAAAACCATAATCAGTGATTGGAAAACATTTATAAACTTTCATCATGCATCAAATTTTAAGGGAACTCACCTGGTTGCGAGGAACTCGACACACAAACAAATCTCACCCTCAAACGAACCGAACTCCTACAAATTGTACAATAGATCGATGAGTTACCCCAGCTCGGGTTTTCCCTTGAAAAAAAAATTCCAACTACTGCCCCCATACAATTTCCTCTAAAATCCGGTTACCGAACTCATCCGGAGTCCTTGGGGTCTGGTCAACACTCCTTCCTAGCTGTGCTTGGAAGCCGGTTAACTTCCTTCCCGGGTTTTCCTTGGAAATCCGGTTTACACTCCCTCCTCTACCGGGTTATATCCAATATCCGGGTAAGCCCTTAACCGGATTGGGCGATTCCCGGATGCTCGAACTGACATCGATTTACAAAAGGGTTTTCTCCCCTTTTATCCAAAAATGGAAGAGATTAATCTCCAATCTTTTATAATTGATACTTAATTCCATTGGGCAACACTTAATGTATTTAATCGTTTTTTTCCCAATCCAGGAGTTCAAAAAAAATCAATCATCCTTAGAAATAAGAACATAGATTATTTCTCGACAATTTCTTCTTCTTGGATCCATACCTACCGATTACACAAAAAAAATATACTAGAGATTTAACGACTTACCTGTAGATTCAACACTCTAGGTTTCACCTCTCCTAATTTCTTTCTCGGCGTCGGCCACCAAATGAGGGAATTAGGGATTTATATTGCATTTAACAACTTTTCACCAATTTGGACCCAAGTTTCCAATTTTGCATTTTCCATTTTCACACTTCGACCACTATTTACAAGAAATATGACACTTGGAGGAACAGGTTATTACATAAAATGTATATTTAAGTGAATTCTTTTAGTGGGGAAATATGATTTTTATTTTATAACCAGTAGATTTTTTAATTAAATTAAAAGGAATGTCATTAAATTTGATATATGATTTTGAAAAGTGGAAGGAAACTTTTTCAAGCATGGCTATAATTGTTTACACCATATCTAACCTAATTCCTACTATTCATTCCACCTCACTTTTGAATACCAAATCAACCACTTATGCTTTCATACTTCAATTCTCATGCCTTCCACATAAACCATATTTGTTAGGCATTTATTTATTTATTTATGAGCCTTAAATATTTTAATTTAGGAAGTATAGACCATCTTTTTATGAATATTTATGATAAATAATATCAATCATGAATCCTCATGAAGTTACTATATAAACATGTCACTATATATATATATATATATATATATATATATATATATATATATATATATATTTAGAGGGTCATTCAAGGAGAACTTGGTTGATTGTGATAACCGTGATATCCAATCTCAACCACAAATCAATGAATAAATTAGAAATTTATTAATTTTGGTAATTTTAACTTATGATTTTAATTAAAGGGCAACTTATATATTTTAAAAATAGCCTCTCTCCTCCTTCCTCTCTCCTCTCTACGGCAAAAACATGATGCACACTATGATACACTTAATAAAATAGCGAAAAGATATAATGTGATACACTTAGTAAAGCAAAACACTACCTGATGTTATGTGATACACTTAGTAAAGCAAAACACTACCTGATACTATGTGATACACTTCGTAAAACAAGAAAAATACATTGTGATACCCAATTACTTTTAACAGTAAGGCATTACAATGACTATGATACATATTGTGATACCCAAATAACTTTGAACAGTAAGGCATTAAATGACTATGATACCTGTGATACCTAAGAACTTATAACAGTAACACATTAAATGACTATGATACACACTGTGATACCCAATAACTTGTAGCAGTAAGGCATTATATGACTATGATACAAAGTGTGATACCCAATAATTTATATTGTGATATCCACTGTGATACCATTGAAAACTTCAGCTCTCAGAAAGATGGAGAATCGAAGGCAGGTTTGTTGGAAGATGCAGATTTTGAAAAGAGAAAATGGAGGATAGTGCTATTACAGAAAATGGGTTGAGACCAATAGGGATAAAATCAAAAATTTAATTTGATTGTGACATTTTAGGAAACTACATAATAAAAGATAACTACTAAAATAAAAAAAATTCAATTTCAATTTAAATTAAATTACTAAAATTACTAATACACCCTTTATTAATTAAATAAATAAAAAACTAATATCAATAATTGATTGATTGAGGTTGGATCTCACAGTTATCGCAAACTATTAAGTTCTCATTTGATTAAGTCCCTATATATATATATATATCGTTCAAATAAAAAAACTAAATATCATGAAATGTAATAAATGAAGGTTAATTAAAGAAAGATTCATATGTGAATCATTTAAAAAATCCACTTGAAAATGCATATGTGAACTCATATGAATAATCTGTAATGTCAGTTCATGTATGCATCTTCAAATGAAATTTTAGTATGGTTTCAAACTTTCAATAATTCTCATAAGAACTTGTTTTCTTATTTTCTCTCGATACTTAGTTTTCATATATATATATATGAATCTCCATGTATATATATATATATATATATATATATACACAGGGTTGGGTTTACGTGAGACCAACCTGTTTTCGTGAGACTGATGAGACCAAGAATTTACACTTGAAACTTCACAGCAAAACAATGTGAAGGTAAAAAAATCCGAACCTTCACAGTGTTTTGCTGTGAAGGTTTTTACCTTCACAGCGTTTACTGTGAAGGTTCAAGTGTAAATTCTTGGTCTCATGTGTCTCACGGAAATAGGTTGGTCTCACGTGATCCCAAGTCCACACACACATATATAAAGAAAACGACGAAGGATCGTGTAAGAAGTTGAGGTTACATGAGAAACGTGATAAATGGATCTAAAACGTTGATCACTTTTAATCAAATGTCCTCCCATGAATTGTTGCTTAAAATGAATTGATCTGGTGCATCTCGGTGCATCTTATCTTGGTGTATCTCATCCTAATGTGCATCCATTTGTCATCCAACAGTTGATAACCACTTCTCATGTTTATCACATTAACCTCAACTTCTTACCAAAAACTGAACCCTAAAGATAACTTAGTCAACTTTTCATTTTTGTAAGTTTTCTTAAAAAAATAATAAAAAACAATGGTTATGAATTATTTGCATGGCATGGACACACACATATACACACGTATATCTTTTCCAGAGAAAATCTCGTTATGACATTTTATAGAAGTTAATTGATTTGTTGTTTTACAAGAAACGATGGCTACAGCGATATGCCTATAGCAACGACTTTTAGTTTGTTGTTGTAAATAGTTACAGCGACGACTTATCGTGGCTAAAAGATGGGGAAAATGTCAAACATCCATTCGTAACGACATGTCGTTGCTGTAGATATGGCCTAAAGCGATGACTTGTTGTTGGCGTATATATAACCTACCACGACGACATGTCGTTGCAATTCATTATTCATTTACTAAATTTATCTATACTATATTATAAAAGAGACATTAAAAACTCTTAAAAACAACTCATTAAGTATTATGTACTATTATTTAATGTTAATCTACTTTAAATCTCTTAAAAAACAACTAATGAAGCAATATGTACTACTTTTAAATGCTTTTAATCCTAATTAATAAATTCAATCCTTATCCCCCAAAATCCTTATCTCTAATCCCCAAACCCTAAAATTATGAAATTTGAATTCGGATAAACATAATCAAAACAGGATAAACATCTCAATTTAAATATAAAAAATTTAAAATATATAAGATAATTAATGAACTTTAACAAACTACTTAATTTTTTTTATATAAAAAACATTATATTATTAAGTCTAAATTAAACAAATTTATTAAAAAAAAAACATTATCACTCAAAATCGTACTGTAAATCGATAAAAAACAAAAAATAAAAAAAACATTAAAATCGTGATTTATCTCGCTGCATTGCGCGAGTACGCTTCTAGTTTATACTTTAAATTAATTTATTTATTTTTTTAATTAATTAAATTAATAGTCTCGGCCACAACATATCGTCGCTGTAAGTTATATCTACAGCCATGACAAAATGTTGTTACAATAGATACTTTCAGGAACGGGGCAACAACGACGGAACCAATAGCAAAACCGTCGTTGCAGTTCGGCTATCGCAACGACATTTGATCCTATAGAGTATAGCTAGACACGACTTTTGTCCTTGTTGTAGATCTATTTTGTTGTAGTGTCTATTTCACCCCTGGGGAACATTAGCTGACGGCACTTATCCAGATTCTGACCGATTTACTAACGTGTTGGTTTCTTTAGAGTTGGCCTTCAAAACTGAAATTCAACCGAATAATTTGTTTTTATTTTTCCAGTGTTTATACATATATATATATAGAGAGAGAGAGAGAGAGTGTGTGTGTGTGTGTGTTTTAAACAAAAACAATAACAAAATAAAAGAATATAAGAAAACGACCATGCAAACTCACATGTGATTTTACACTACCGATCAATGCAGGGATGTACGGACGATCTCGTCCGCAATCTAAATCACATATATGATTTTACACGTATCACATGTGATTTGACAGTATTATTATTATCTTATGTAGTTATTGTTCTCCTATCTACTTGAATATATATTAATAAATTATTTTTATTTGGCATATGGGTATAATATTGAGAATGCTTTGTATCATATGTAAGCGTGAGATTCCCTTTATTGAACACAACAAAAATATAATATTTACGGTCTTGTCTTTATAACTTTTAATTTCCACAAAAAGTTAAAGTAAACCCTTTTATCAAATAAATTTTCTTATAACTTGAAGGATTTTATATGCATGCATATATTTTGTATACATATAAGTGTGTATATATAATATATATATATATATAGGGGTGGTATCAATTGGAAACCAAGTTTCATTGGAAACTTTAGAAACCAAATTTCAGCCATTGATCTTTATAATCAATGGTTAAGATTCATTTGAATTATATATGGTAGTAAATTAATTAATTTATTAATAATAAATAAAAATAATAGATGAAAAAGGTAAATATGTCTTTTGATATTGTGTCTCAAATATGGCAAGAAATGTTTATTTTATTTAGATTACTTGAAACCAAAATAAAATTTCCCACGCAATCTAAATTTTGTTATTTTTTTATTATGAAAACGAGTAGCATTTGTCGTTTCATCAAAAAAATTATTTTTTTTTAAAATGTAAGAAAATATTTTTTTTAATTTCATTTTATTATAAAATTTCTCACGTAATCTAATATTGTGATGAAACAGAATGAATTTGTGGATTACATATTTCATTGGATTACAGATTTCATCAGGTTCATTGTGTTAGCATTATTGTTTCATAATGAAACATGATGAATTTGTGCCATTTTTGTTAACTTCCCATTTTTGGTTCATTACCTGTTCAGTTGCATATTCGTATATGAAAATAGATTCATCAGGTTCATCGTGTTAGCATTATTGTTTCATAATGAAAATAGATTCATCAGGTTCATCCTGTTAGCATTATTGTTTCATTATTACCATATATAAGCTAAATTAAAATTAAATAATTTACCTAAATTAAATATTTCATTTTTAAATTAATCAATTATTATTATTACCATATATAAGCTAAATTAAAATTAAATAATTATTAATATAATAATAATAACAATTACCATATATATTATGAAATAATGTAAAATACAAAAATAACCTTTTCAATTAAAAATAAAAATAAAAAAAAGAAAATTCACTGATTGGTTGATTTCGGTTTCCAAAGTTTCCAATGTAATACTGGTTTCCAATTGATCGCTCCCCTATATATATATGTATATATACACTAGAAGTGTACTCGCGCAATGCAGCTAGATATATCACGATTTTAACGTTTCATTTTATTTTCTGTTTTTTGTCAATTTACATTACGATTTTGGATGGTTGTGAGAGAGTGATAATGATTTTTTTATATAAATTTGTTTAATTTAGACTTAATAATATAATGTAATTTATTTTGGTTTAATAATTTAATAATATAATGTAATTTGTTTAATTTATTTTGGTTTAAAATATTCTGTAAGATTTTTTAATTATATTTTAGATTTTTTATATCTAAAATATGGTGAGAGTTATTTTAGGGGAGTTAAAGTGGGAAATGATTTTAGGGGAGTTAAAATGGTTAGAGATAATGATTGAAAATTAATGAATAACATTAAATGTAGTACATACAGCTTTTATGGCTGTTTTTTAAGTAATTAGCATTAAATAGCGATACATTAAGCTTTAAGACTTGTTTTTAAGAGTTTTTTATGCATCTTTATAATATAGTATAGATATATAGACTTAAGTTCGCGTGAGACCAAACAGTTTCTGTGAGACCGGTGAGACCAAGCTTTAAAGTATGAAACTTCACACCAAAAAACTGTGAATGTAAAAAAAATCGAACTTTTCATAGGGAAAACAACGTAAATGTTACGTTCACGGTGTTTTTCGCTGTGAATGTTCGTTTTTTTTTACCTTCACAGCGTCTTCACTGTGAAGGTTCGGATATACCTTCACAGTCTTTTATCTGTGAAAGTTTGATTTTTTTTAACTTGGTTTAGGTTTTTTTACCTTCATAGTGTGATTACATTATGAAGGTTCGAATGTTTTTTACCTTCACAGGGTTTCGGTGTGAACTTTCATGTTTTAAGGCTTGGTCTCACGCGGTCTCACGGAAACAGCATGGTCTCACCTGAACCTGACCCTATATATATATATATATATATATAGGGGCGTAATCAAATGAGAACTGTGTAGTTTGTGATAACCGTGAGATCCAATATGAACCAATCATTTTAGATAATTAATGTTATTTACTAAAATAAAATAAAGGGTAAATTGGTAATTTATATATTTTTTGATAACCCCTAACTAATACCCTAAATTTGTGCCGCTTGATCATATTGATTCTTCCCTGCCGCACAGAAGCACTTCAAACCTTCTAATCAGACTTCGCAGTCGCTTGATCATTTTGTGCTAGAAGATGAACCTTCTCAGACTTCGTTTACACCCCAAAACTAGAAGAACCTTCAAACAACAAAACTAGTCTACAAGATGCTATCCATCTCCATCATCCCGTTGCTTCTGGTTCAGATATACCTAGGCGGGGCTTCAATCGAAAACCCCAGGTTGCTTGCTCTCTGTTAATACCTTCTTTCCTTCCCTCTCGATTTCAAAAAAAAATGAAAAGAGAAGGAAATTGATTATTTTTAATGATGGGTTTTATTTATCTGTCATGAAAATCAAATCTTTAGCATATAGGTGTTAAGAATCTGGCAAAAATTTGAATCTTTAGAGTCTAACTTTCAGGAGGATATAAAGAATTCAAGAGGAATACAACTCTTCACTTGCAGATGGTTGCCTCTTTCTTCTCCAAAAGCCCCTGACTTCCTCTGCCAAGGTCACCTGCTCTCTCTCTCTCTCTCTCTTTCTCTCTCTCTTACACACACACACACATAACATTTTGATTCTTTGGGATTTACTAATGATGTAGTAAGATTTTGTAAAATGTATGTGCAGGTTATGGCATGGAATGTCGTGACTTTATGAAAGGTTCTTCAAGTTTCCATGGTAGTTTCTGCTCTTTTCCTTTATCAATATTTTATAAAAAAATTGATTGTAAGATGTGGGACAAAGCTAGTGAGCTATGTGGGTTTTTTCGATGTTTACAAAAGGTATCATAGTATGCTATCATGCATTTTCGATGTATTTTTTGATGTTTACAAAGTGTATCACGGTGTAACAGTAAGATATCAAGAGGTATCACATTTGGTATCACACTGGTATCACAATGAGGTATCATATTTGGTATAACAGTAGGGTACCACAATGGGATATCACATTTGGTATAACAATAGGGTGTCACAATGGGGTATCACATTTGGTATAACAATAGGATCACACATTTGGTATCATAATGAGGTATCACATTGGTATCACAATGTATTTATTTTGTTTTACGAAGTGTATCACAATGTATCAGATGATGTTTGCTTTACTAAGTGTATCACACTATGTCCTTTTTCTTTATTTTTGTTATTTTGTTAAGGGTATCACAGAATGCATGTGTTTGCCGGAAAAAATTTCGCCGGAAAAAGTTCACTAGAAAAAGTTCGTTGGAGAGAGGAGAGAGCTTATTTTTAAAATACCTAAATTGCCCTTTAATTATAATTTAAATCATAATTACCAAAGTTAAAAATTTCCTAATTTATCATCTGATTTGTGGTTGAGATTGGATCTCACAGTTATCACAAATAACTCAGTTCTCCCTTGAAAGACCCCTATATATATATATATATATATGTATAAACAGTTTACTGTTTTGCGGATGGTGTACATCTACTTCCTTAGCAAAAACTATTCTTATTGATTTCAAGATTGTGATTTGATTATCGAAAATCAAAAAACATTTGTATATTCAAAAATAAATAAAATAATATAAAATAATCTTTAAAACATAATGGAGTTAATTTTTTGGTTCTTAATTATATATATTACTACAGCAACCATATAAAATTATATGTGAGATAATTACAACGGTTATTTGTTCGATGTAACATAACTTAATTAACATAGTTTAACACCATCCCCATCATATGTACATATACTCTCTATGAACATCAAATTAATTAGTAACGAAATAATCTAATTAGCCAATTAATTGCTCGCTTGTAGCCGGGAAAGCCATATCTGTACTGAACTCTTCTTGACCACCATCCATTGTCCAAAAGTTGTTAATCAGAGAGTAATCCCATATCTGAGAAGACATAACCTCACTATATGGATCAAAAACTGGTTTCATACCATCATTTTCTAATAAATCTATATCTTTCCATATCTCATCCATCGAATAAATCCCTTCTTGTTCTTCACCATCATCTTTAGTATACTTTGTTACAGTGTTGTTGTTTTTGGCTCTAGCAATTGGCACCATTTCGATTCCTCCGGTGTCATAGAAGCTTCTTTCTTTGGTTTCAGCCATGGGCATCGAATCAACGATAGGATCGTTAGTACAGATTGACGAGGAGGAAGAACAGTTCGAGAAGGATGAAGATGGAGACGACCTCCTTTTGCTTTCTTGCGCTTTTTTCCTCATATGAGTCCTCCAATAATTCTTAATCTCATTATCAGTACGCCCCGGCAATTTTCTTGCAATTCTTGACCATCTGCGTTTTTTATAATGATTCACACGTTATATTAATATAGTTTGTTTAAAATATCTAAAATTTTAATATAAAAAGGGTAGTAACCTAACATATATTCCATTTTTCAATCATATACAAACATAATAAAAACAAGAAAGAAAAAATAAAAATTTACATATTATATAAAACAAATTAAAAACATATTCTATTTGTGATTAAAAACAAGTATATGATTGAACCCCTAAAGTTTAAGGTAGGATGATGATCAAATCATTCAAATAAACTTCAATCACTTGGAGAATAATTGAATCATAGCATATATAAACTTTAATTGAATCATGGGCAACCATTAAAAAAGAATAAAGAACAAACCACTACAATTATACTCTAATAATTAACTAGTTAATATTAAGAAAAAATAAAAATAATAAAATGATCAAACCTATTTCCCCATTTAGAATGATATTCAAGAACAAGCCTTTCTTCATGAGGAGTCATCCTCCCTCTTTTCAAGCCAGGGTGCAGATAATTCACCCATCTCAGTCTGCAACTTTTTCCGGTTCGATTCAAACCTGGTAATCGTAAAATTTCACGAACAAAAAAAATACCCCAAAACAGATATATTTGGGGTAGAACACATCAAAGAAAAGTTAAAAAGGTAGGAAGAATTTTTAAATATTGTGGCTTAATAATTCATCCCCTTGAAGCTAGGTACAAAAAATGGTATAACGACCCTAGCTATATATATTTCTACCTATATCATGTATGTATCTAGATCTCCCGCCACCTTCAAACCTGAAACTTTTGCTATGAAATCCCATCGGCGATCGCCAAACATGTTCACGTATAATACCAACTGAACATCTTCATGTTCAGTCCATGGCCCTTTTCTTATGCTTTCATCTTCTACATGCCTCATTTTTCTTTCTTTCTTTCTCTCTCTAGATATATATATCTCTCTTTAAGATTTGACCCTTTCTATATGTTGTGCTTGACACCAGTGCTTGTTATGTATAGTAGTATATATATAGACTATATTCATATATATATAGATATATGGTGTCTATATATATAGTTGTAGTGGGATGAGAGTGGAATTTTGTGATAATGTTTTCAACTCCTGAAGCAAATTGAATCTCTACCGTTCGTGTGTCTAGCGCGTGCTCCCATTATGTTATAATATTATGTCCAATCATATCTCTGGTTTAATTTATGACAATCACTACAACAAAGTTTACTAAAAAATTCTAAGCATCTTAGAGCATCACCAACAACTATGTTAAAATAGAAAAAATTGGGATTTTAACATTTTTGTTGCTCCAACAACTATGTTATTCTCTATGCTAAAATAGAGAAAAGAGAATATAAATTATAAAAATCTCTAAAGTTAGAGAAATCTCAAAATAAATAGTTTCCTTCCAAAACTAATTATTATCCCTAAAAAACAATTTTTCATTTCCCAACTTTCCATATAATGAATATTTTAATAATATAATTAAATAAATTGAATATTTTAATAAGATAAATTGAATATTTTAATAAGATAACTAATACTCTACTAGAGTTGTGAAAATGGAATAGTTGTTAGAGTTGAATGCAAAACATTTTAGATATTTTGATTTTTTTACTCTATTTTAATAAAAAAAAACTTTAGCATAACTGTTGGAGATGCTCTTAATTTATAAAACCAAAAAATAAACCGTCATATCTAAAGGCGTTGTAATACGTCTTTTGACGTTTTAATAAGTTTTTGGACGTTATAACAAGTTTTTAGGACAGTTTTATAAAGAAAAACGTCGTATTAGCTATTTTATAAGACACTGTTTTTATACGTTTTGTATTAAAAATGTTCTAAAAAACTTGTTAAGACACCCAAAAGGCGTCATATAAACTTATTAAAACGCCTTTAGATAGGACATATTTTTAGCCCTATACATTAGGTTTTTTAAAGCAACTCATTATGAGGCTTAGTAATTGTACTATAAACCTAATTTTGTTGTAGTGAATATGTAACAACCCAATTCGCAACATAGAGCAAAACTAAAAGTTTTTAACTAACAACGCCAAACGTCCCAAATTAAACATCTACATTATTACGATTTGCGGAAAGATAACCTATTACACAACTGAGATTACGAAGAAAGATAAACTAAATTGACGGTCTTCTAGCCAACTCCAGCTTACACCTTCTCTTTGCCCTTAACTGCTCTTCCTACCTCACGCCTGCCTGAAAAGGGTTTTAGTTTTGAAAGAGCGAGGATTAGACCAACGGTCTAGTGAGTCCCCTCTAACAACAGTTATCAACAACCAAGATGTAAAGAAAGTAGTACTTCATATAAATAACCCATTCAGACAAAAGGAAACAGTGTTGAAGTTACTACACATATTTAGCACACACTACCGTTACCTATCGATAACGGTGTAACCAACTCATGCTGCCTTAACTAGGACACACCCTCATCTGGCATATACGGGACACACACCCCGATATGAGTTTAGACGGGACACACCCCCGTTATTACCACAAGCGGGACACACCCCCGATAATTACAACAAACGGGACACCCCCCCCCCCCCCCCCCCGATAAATACCACAAGCGGGACACACCCCCGATAATTATGCAATTCCCACAAATAAGGTATGCACACATTTAGAATAACAACATTTATGAGCAACCAACAGATAACCTCATAAGTGTTAAACAACATAACCAGCAGTACATTATATGACATTCACAAGTCTTTAACCACTTAATCGCAAAAGCATTTAGTTTAGAAAAAACTCACATGCATAAAACATGGCATCTTCATCATAAAAGATTTTTAGTACATAAAACTCTCCTGAGGTCCTGATCAAAGTTTCCTCTAGAACTGGTCTGAATCACATATTCCTAAGGCACAAAGGTAACATCGGTAAACCTCACGGTTAAACCCGAAACTAGGGAATCCTATAAATCAAGGCTACTGGGGAAAGGTTGGGTTTAAATTGGAAACTATCAGACCCAAAACTAACCAGAGGAGATTGGATCACCCA
This sequence comes from Arctium minus, assembly GCA_954870635.1. Classification (NCBI taxonomy): domain Eukaryota; kingdom Viridiplantae; phylum Streptophyta; class Magnoliopsida; order Asterales; family Asteraceae; genus Arctium; species Arctium minus. Next base: position 48,865,757 of record OX941096.1, read on the forward strand.
CACGACCGGGACCGCCCGGACCTTCCCCGGGGTCGACCGGCGCCCGGTATCGACCGGGTCTCCCCCGGTGTCGACCGGGATCACTCTCCCCGGTGTCGACCGGGATCATTACTCCCGGGATCGCTCGGCACTTCGGTGCCCGGGGTCACCCGGTCCCCTAAGCCCGGGGTCACCCGGTTCTTCCACGTCCGGGGTCCCTGCCCGGTGTCTGCGACAACCAAACATCGAACCCACAGATTTGCCTTCTGCGATTCTTGAAAACCCAAAACCCTCCTTCTAAATATTGATTGCGTAAACACCGAAGCTGGATTAAAACCCTTAACTCCATCGATTCATACCACACAGATAATAAGTAAAACCCCAACCCCCAAAACATACCAACATCAGATTAATCCATCATTCCCAAACCCAAGGACTAAAACTGCTACTAAACATCTAGAAATGGAGATATTGATTTAGAAGGAAACTTACCTTAAAGAGGAATCAAAGTAAACTTGAAATCTCAGATGAGTCGTCCTCTTTCTTTCCCCTTTTCCAAAATCGCCCTAGCCTCCCTTTACCAAATATCAGCCGCCCAAATACCTGACTAAAGAGCCTTTAGGGTTAAAAACCCTTTCTTTTCCAACTTTCACTTTAGACCCCCCAAACTTTGGCCTTTTTAAAACTTTCACCCAAATTTCTTAATCCTTTACTTCTAACCCGATTATTACAATATCCCCTCCCCCTCAAAAGAATTCTGTCCCCGGAATTCCTTCGTTGAACAAACTGGGATATTGGGCCCTCATATCCGACTCTAATTCCCAAGTCGCTTCTTGTCCTTTGTGGAATCTCCACTGCACCTTTACCAAACGGATTTCCTTGTTCCTTAATCTCTTCACTTTGTGGTCTAAAATGGCCACTGGCTCCTCTATGTAACTTAGCTTTTCATCCACACGAATATTTTTCAACGGTACAGCCACGTCGGTCTCTGCTAAACACTTCTTCAGATTTGACACGTGAAACGTAGGGTGAATCCCTTTCAGGTCCATGGGAAATTCCAATTTGTATGCCATCTCCCCAACGCGTTCTACTATAATGAACGGTCCAACAACCTCGGTCTCAACTTGCCTTTCTTACCAAAACGAACTACCCCCTTCCAAGGCGAGACTTTTAACATCACCTTGTCCCCAACTTGAAACTCTAATGGTTTCCTTCGCTTATTCGCGTACATCTTCTAGCGTTCTTGCGCCGTCTTTAGCCTTTCTCGAATCTGATTCACCTTGTCGGCTGTCACTTGTACTATCTCTGGACCCGCCAATTGTCGTTCCCCCACCTCATTCCAACACAAGGGCGTTCTGCACTTATGTCCGTACAACGCCTCAAATGGTGCTGCCTGAATACTGGCGTGATAACTGTTGTTATATGAGAACTCTATCACACAATTCGCCAACGTAACACATCGTCAACCTTAGACATCATCAACTCACAGTCACGAGTTTCTTCATCCTGCCACTTGCCATTGCAAATCAACCTCTCTTACGGCATACATCTAACGCAGAAGCACTATAATATAATGCGTCGAACCACATGGATCTCAACTCCAAGGTATTATCCAAATCTTACACGCTGAATATACATCTCCCCAACGTCATCACCCCAACTTTTTACATATTTGTGGAAACTTCCACAATTCAAAACCCTCGTAATCCACCAGTTCCAACTGGGCAAATAAGGCAACGCATACTTCCATTTCTCATTGCATCCACCATCGTCCGTCTAAATGCGCAATGAAACCAAGCTTCACTCGCTCAACACGGAGTGACCATGCTCATACAAACTATTCCAAATAGTTTAACACTGGACAGTTGACTCACTCGGAATCCTTTCCACATTTTACCCAAATTGACGCTATGGTCCTTCACTCTGAGCACTATATCCAACCACCCCTGCCTTCCTCCTCGAAGACTTCAAACCCACTTCTAACGGTCGACTCACTGATTAGTGGTGTAAACTTTTGGCCAGCTGCACGATTTAGATTATTCAACACTCACACCGCACCGTACGCCACAATCTCTTCTCACACCCACGCTAGGGATTCATGAACTTACTAACGGCAGAATCTGAAAACATAATTCCACATTTTGTATCACTTGCCAAACTTCTTACTCACAGATCACCCACCTCTCCGACATAATATTTTCACTCTCTTCTCGATGCATAAAACACTGTTCATCCAACATTGCTTTCTCTATTCCTTGATGATTCCCAAATGTGTCGGAACACACTTTCATTACTTTGCTTGATCAACCAATTATCCACAATTCTTATGCGAGATAGTCAACCCAACTCTTCCAAAACATTACTCACTACTCGAAAGCACCGCACAGTTCTCGCTCTCCAAACAGGATTACCCAAACTGCTAGAATCCCTTCACCCCAAATAATACTTCGATATGCTCACAGATTTCCTATCTACTACACAACATCCTGAACTAAACAAATCGACATTTCCATCAACATTCTATGGTAGAAGATAAACCTGTCCAAGACTCGCCGCAACCCAGAACACAAGATTCCCCTTTTAGATAGCCGCTAACTTTCAATCGAAGAGTATCCCTAACTTAGAATGCTCCGATACCAACCAACATCCACCCATTCCATCAATATACTTGCCACTTACAAATCATTCCCCAGAAATCTCCGAACGAGGACGCTCATCCTATATCAATAACACCAGCCTTCTACATATACCCAAAGAAGCTCCTTACCACTTAATGACTTGCACGTCTAGATAAGGCATAAAAATAATCACCAACTCGAAGATACAACCATCACCCTACCACATCATCATAGAACAACCAAAATCTTCATGACTTTGTCTTGCTCGAGTTTGGATGACCTACAAATTCATGATCATTTAAACCACTCGACATGATCTCATTCCTGATCTACTCATCACGATCTGCCGGGAACAAACTCAAGTAGTCTATAAGGTTAAGCATACAACCTCGCAGACCTAGATGCTCGAAGCGCAACCACTTCAGTTGTGCTATAAATACTTCACTCTTACACAAGCTAGCAGCACGTCATAAGACTTCACCTGACCAAACCAACGTTTTCCATTTGTGCTATACCCACACGAGGTGGTCCGACACCATGCCACGTACACACCTTTCCCGTATACTCCTTGTTTTCTCACGAACACTCAGCAAAAATAACCATGGTACTTCCTCATTTTCCACGAATATGACTTCAACAATTGACCGCTGACTTTAACAGTTCTTCCGACGCATAAGCATTCCCAAGAACCCTAATCCGTTCAACGCATCATAACCATCTCGATGCCCCACTGACTTCTCCTGTTAAAGACACAAGACTTACTGGGTAAAATCTGATTACTAGTTTACCTCAAACTCCGGATCGACGTCAATGACTTTTCATCCAAAACCACAACGCTACTTATCAACATGCTGCTAACAGAGATATGTTAACGGTTTCGAATTCCACCCTGAAAACCCACTCGTCGACTACCATATCTTCTCACAAAATGAATCATTCTCAACATCAAAGGTTAAGGCTCCCGCTAATCCCTGCCTTTCCCTAGTGGGAATGTCAAGGTCATGAACCGACCAACATCGGCTCGAACGCCACCCTTTCACTCTTCGCACCTTCCCTCATCCTTAACCGCAATGCTTCCTTACGACCTAAAGGGTTCATAGCCTTCATGCATGACACACCACAATTTTAAATTTTTGACACATTTGAAAATTTAGTATGTACCACATTATGAAACAAGCTTGAATGTACACGACACAACACCGACTTAGTCATGCACAACGATTTCAAGGATCGTTCATCCTCAACTCCACGACAAATTACTCTTCACCACACCCCAATATCGGTGTTGACACAATTGAAATTATTTTCGACGAATTTTACCCACGCGATTTATGAAAATACTACAAAGTTGCTTACACTGAGCGTGTCAGACGACTCTCACCCTCATTGATATGACAACACATTTCTGTACCAAACTCACTTATAAAATCATGTGATCAAATGTTGTTATGATTTTCATAACAAAAGTTAACTCATTTACAAAAAGATATAAAATAGCTTCTCCCACATTAAAAATCGAAATTATCACCCAACGCCATAAACTTGTCTTTTCAACCCAGACACACATTTGCACACGTCGATACGTTTTCAAAATGAATACCTCATAAGGCACACACACACCAAATTATCTAATATGAACGATATGAGAAGCTTCAACAATTTGTTTGAAACACAATGCATGAGACTCAATGACATTGAAGGTTATTTACTCTAACAAGGTCAACTATTTGCACTCAATATATTTTATCCCAGGCCCCTTACTTCCGACCAACCAGTCGGGGTCCTCTCCTAGGCTACTACCTCTGGCACCAACGCTTCCCAACATCCTTGGATGTCCAAGTACCAGTTACCATCGCGACTAAAATTTGCAAATCGCGCGTTCTCACTTTGACCTTAAACAAGCTTATCAACCATAGCTCCAATCCATCTGATTCTCACTACATTTTATCAGTCAACACTGATGTCGTCTCTCAACCACCCTTCAATTAACTACAGCTCTAAAAGCCTCATTTCTATCCTTCGATTCTTGGATTAACACCCTCCTGATTCCCACTAATCGACACAACAATCTACCAACCCGAAAACTCCCTTGAAGTGAAAGCTCACCTCTAATCATTATTATCTTCCTTATGGACCCATGAGGTCCTTTATCAACGAAATATATTACATCCCGCATGATATTCATCTCAAACGGTATTAACCTTACACCCACAAGCGAACCCACACAACACGCTAGACTAGCACTATCAATTCATAGATAGGACTCTCTACCCAAAACTACCCTTAACAATAGAAATCGAGTATGCCCATGCACCTGTAATTTCATAATGGCATTAGCCAGATGCAATTCTGAATTTTCCTTACATGAGAGTACTCACTATCGTTATCACGCCTCTCGATGATCAAGGTCTTCCTTAAAGGCTTCCTAAATCTCAGTTGTGTCCCCTACTCCACAGTTTAAGTTTAGGCCCATCCGGTCACCTAAATCCCTTAAACTATGGCTCTGATACCAATTGTAACAACCCAATTCGCGACATAGAGCAAAACTAAAAGTTTTTAACTAACAACGCCAAACGACCCAAATTAAACATCTACATTATGACGGTTTTCGGAAAGATAACCTATTACACAACTGAGATTACGAAGAAAGATAAACTAAATTGACGGTCTTCTAGCCAACTCCAGCTTACACCTTCTCTTTGCCCTTAACTGATCTTCCTACCTCACGCCTGCCTGAAAAGGGTTTTAGTATTGAAAGAGAGAGGGTTAGACCAACGGTCTAGTGAGTCCCCTCTAACAACAGTTATCAACAACCAAGATGTAAAGAAAGTAATACTTCATATAAATAATCCATTCAGACAAAAGGAAACAATGTTGAAGTTACTACACATATCTAGCATACACTACCGTTACCTATCGATAACGGCGTAACCAACTCATACTGCCTTAACTGGGACACACCCTCTTCTGGCATATATGTGACCCCCCCCCCCCGGTATGAGTTTAGACGGGACACACCCCCGTTATTACCACAAGCGGGACACACCCCCGATAATTACCACAAGCGGGACACACCCCCGATAAATACCACAAGCGGGACACCCCCCGATAATTACGCAATTCCCATAAATAAGGTATGCACACATTTAGAATAACATCATTTATGAGCAACCAACAAATAACCTCATAAGTGTTAAACAACATAACCAGTAGTACATTATATGACATTCACAAGTCTTTAACCACTTAATCGCAAAAGCATTTAGTTTAGAAAAAACTCACATGCATAAAACATGGCATCTTCATCATAAAAGATTTTAGTACAGAAAACTCACCTGAGGTCCTGATCAAAGTTTCCTTTAGAACTGGTCCGAATCACAAATTCCTAAGGCACAAAGGTAACATCGGTTAATCTCACGGTTAAACCCGAAACTAGGGAATCCTATAAATCAAGGCTACTGGGGAAAGGTTGGGTTTAAATTGGAAACTCTCAGACCCAAAACTAACCAGAGGAGACTGGATCACCCACCCGATCGGGACCGCCCAGACCTTCCCCGGGGTCGACTGGCGCCCGGTATCGACCGGGTCTCCCCCGGTGTCGACCGGGATCACTACTCCCGGTGTCGACCGGGATCATTACTCCCGGGATCGCCCGACACTTCGGTGATCGGGGTCACCCGGTCCCCCAAGCCCGGGGTCACCCGGTTCTTCCACGTCCGGGGTCCCCGCCCGGTGTCTGCGACAACCAAACATCGAACCCACAGATTTTCCTTCTGCGATTCTTGAAAACCCAAAACCCTCCTTCTAAATATTGATTGTGTAAACACCGAAGTTGGATTAAAATCCTTAACCCCATCGATTCATACCACACAGATAATAAGTAAAACCCCAACCCCCAAAACATACCAACATCAGATTAATCCATCATTCCCAAACCCAAGGACTAAAACTGCTACTAAACATCTAGAAATGGAGATATTGATTTAGAAGGAAACTTACCTTAAAGAGGAATCAAAGCAAACTTGAAATCTCAGATGAGTCGTCCTCGTCCTTGCCCCTTTTCCAAAATCTCCCTAGCCTCCCTTTACCAAAGATCAGCCGCCCAAATACCTGACTAAAGAGCCTTTAGGGTTAAAAACCCTTTCTTTTCCAACTTTCACTTTAGACCCCCCAAACTTTGGCCTTTTTAAAACTTTCACCCAAATTTCTTAAGCCTTTACTTCTAACCCGGTTATTACAGAATATATAGAAACCCGTTAGTTTATTATTTTACAAAATAGTTGTTAAGAAAAGGAAGTCTACCTTATATTAAGGATAAATGGTTCAAGTCTACCAATTTAAACTCCAACAAAATTTTATATGTTGGGTTTAGCTTAAACGATTAATTAATTAGTTGGGTTAATTGTGTTCGTTAGGTTATATGTAATCGTGGATTGGATGACTCTCTCTGGTTAATATTGGGTATGATCAATTACTGGATTTGGTACCATGGGTTGGTATATAAATGAATGTTTATATACACGAAAGTTAAAATACTTCAAAATTAGATAGTAAAATATATATGGTTATGTTTGAATAATACATCAAACTTTAATTAACTTCGTGTTACTCATTTACAATTTATCATAAAGTTTATGAAAACATTATTCAAACATATATATTGTTGAGGAAAAGAAATAATTCAAATATATTAAGACCCAACATAATCAATTGTTTAAAACATGTTATTTAACCAAATGCAAATATATTAAAATGCTTTGCATAATCAACCATTTTTTGTGAAAGAGGATTTTTAGTTCCTATGTTCAAAGAGCTTCCTATATTATCGATATGCTCAATCTTACCACAATTTGGAAAATATGCTTTAAGGTTGTTGTTTTCCCAACATGCCCCTCGTTGTCTAAACTCATGCATGTTCATCTCTTCGGTTTCTCAGTACTTCATAGCTTTGAATACCAAAACCTATCTGTCGAAACCTCTCTCCCTATTCTCATATCATATTTGAATGCTAGAAAATGTTTATATGAACTCGATAGAAGCTCGATTACAATTCAAGATGTTTAATAGACTTCAACATCGATTGAGCATGATAGTGTTTGGTACATGATCGATACATTTATTTGTACTATATTATAATTAAACCATTTAGGTTAATTTATATTCTTAAAAAAACTTAAAATTTTAAAAATACAACTTATAAAACATTAAATATAATTATTAATCCATACAAAATATTTCAATTTATAAAATATTCTTATTTTGCCTTTACTTAAATGTTAGTCTAGAAGCTTTACTCCCATTCTCAAATACAATATCAATTAATTATATAAAAACAAATTTTTTGAAAATATCATCTCATAATTTATCTATTTTTAAAATAATTTAATTTTTGATTTATATTAAATATTTAATAAATTTATTTTTTAGTGGATTATGAGTCTTGATGTAAGCCCATTTACCAAAAGTAGTTGTATTTCTTGAATTTACTATATTTGCCACTAACAATAATTTACCAATTATTGATTTATGTCCATTAATTAATGCTTAAAGATAACACATTTTTTTTATCTTAGTGATATCGATAACTTATCTCAAATACAACGGAGGGTGATAACATATATATATATATATATATATATATATATATATATATATATATATATATATATATATATTTTTTTTTTTTTTTTAACCGTGGGTTTCCGGGTCAGCTTACGCGCACTGACTAATCTCCGAACGACCACGAATGACCACGATAACATATAATTTGCCACTAGACCTTGGTGGGTTTTTTTAGTCCAATTCAAGTTTATTTAACATAGTGTTTACAACATTAAAAACTGTCTTGTTTTATTTAAATTCATTTAAAATTTGAGGACGTCTGAAATATGTTTCATTGTTTTGAACTTGTCCCTAATTCAAGGCGGCCATAAAAACTTTCCGAAAATATATGAATTAAATGAACAACGATTCGAAGTTTAAAGAAGTGACAAATGCCATAATTTGATTACGTATGAAAAAAGCACTATATCATCTTTGTGATAAAAAGATGTTTGCTAAGTGGAATTTGGTCCAAAAGCATATGCCTCTCTCCCTTCTCTTTCAAATACATTCTCTTTCTGTTATGTCGATTTCAAAATAAATGTTTTCGATTGCAAAATATATACAAAACAATTAAAAAACAACCACATGTTGAAATATTTCCCATCATTTATGATAAAAAATGGTCGTATTTTTAAAATAATGATGCCAATGCAGATGCTTTAAAAGGTTTGTTCTTATAGAAAAATGTCGTATTTAAAAAATAAATATTTCAGAAATCATCATCATAAAATTAGTCATGTTTTAAATAGAGTTGTTTGGGCCGTTTACCCAAATGCTTACCCGGTAAACGCTTACCAATAAAATTCGACACGTTAAGAGGCCGTTTACTAAATACTTACCCGGGTAAGCGCTTACCGGTATCACTTATTTTACGGTCTTTACCTATTGAGCATGAAAATTACCTAGAATCTTACCCGGTAAGATCCATAACAAGGACCTAGAGTCTTACCCGGTAAGGAAAAGAAATGACTCTTACCCGGTAAGCTCTTACCGGGTTTAAGATACTTACCAACAATCAATTTTGATGTGTAAGAACCATTGGTGAAAATATCTGAGTTTGTAAAGTCTTGGGTTTATTTGCTTAATTTTTGAAACTTGAGGGACTAATATGTAATTTGGGGGATTAAATGCTAAAGAAAAAGGGATAATCCCTAACCTATCGCTCATTCTGCGTTTGGGTTTGAGGACGGCGACCGAAGGAGCGAGAGCAAGGCTTGGAGAAATCGATCCTAGGGGCAAGTGGATTTCAAAAGAATCGTTATCAAAAGGGTAGTTCCCATCTCTATTGCCCATTAGTTTGTTTCTGCATCTCCTTTTTAAGCTTTGGAATGGGTTTGGGGATGTCTGATGTTAGATTTTAGGTTTATTTGTTTTGGATCTTGGGATTTAAATCAGGTTATTGGGTATGGTTGTGGAAGGTGTTTTCTGTTATTTAAGCATGAATTCCTTTTGTCTATTAGTGGAAAAATGGTTGAGATTAATTAGAGCTTGGATTGGGATCTGTTTCCTTAGAAAAATCGAGATTGGGGTTTGGATCTGGAATCGCAGCCGGGAACCGGAGGACCCCGGGCGAAGTATAACCCGAGGGGGGGAGGGTCGGGCGAGTTTGGCATCGGTGACCGGAAAGGCCGGTCGGCACCGGGAGGATCCGGTTGACACCGGGGACCGGGGGAGACCCGATTGGTGCCGGGGACCGGGGGAGACCCGGTTGGCGCCGGGGACCGGGGGAGACCCGGTTGGCGCCGGGGACCGGGGGGGACCCGGGGGGCGTGACCGGGGGAGTCTCGGGCGACCGTGACCCCGGGGGAATTCGGTCGTTCGAGTATTGGTTAGTTTTCGACCGGTAACTTCTTTTTTCTGTTAAGTGCCTTTTTAGTGATTCTTTCTCTTTGTTCGTTAATTATTTGAAGGAGATCGATATTAATTTAAGTTGGCCACTTTCACGAGCAGGTGAGTTTCTGACTTCTCGATCTCTTAACCTTTTTGAAACGTTTTTAAATTGAACTTGGGATGTATGAGGACGTGTGGTTAACTAACGTTATGTTGTGAAATGTTCTCGTAAGTTTAACTATTTATTTTGAAAACATATAAACTTCTGCGCTAAATGTATAATTTGGTAATGTTGGAATTGCGGCGATCACGGAAATCTCACAATACCAATGTGTGTGGAATTCGTTTCCTGCACATGTGGACGGGGAGTCTGCTTGGGCCCCGGTGTGAGCGGGGAGTCTGCTTGGGCCCCGCTCGTGGATGTGCACATGGTAATGGGAAATTGGGACACAACTGATCATTGTGTTTCCCACTTGGAACGCAGCATGGAAGTTGTCTTATGTTAAAGTTATTGTATTTAATTATACGTCTTGGATCGTCATTTATCTTAAATTGTTGTAACTGTTATTGTTTATTAAACCTTAACATTTGTCAGGGATTCACTAGACCTTACGGTATAACCCTCGTTTTTTTTTCAAATCTTAGAAACTCTCGGTTGTAGTAAAGAATTCAGTTGTTTAAAGTTCTGTTTTGTCGGATGTAAACCTTTGTTATCAGATTCAGGTTATGTTATATTTTGGGTTTGAAAGTGTGGTTGTTACATTTGGTATCAGAGCCATAGTTTAAGAGATTTAGGTGACCGGATGGGCCTAGACTTAAACTGAGAACTTAGGAAACTCAGTCGAGAGATAGGATGCTTGGGAAATTTCACTCTAGGAGCGATAATGATAAGGTATCGAGGACTGTCATGTAAGGTAAATTTGGAATTACACCTCGCCAGTGTAACTGCAAATTTACAGGTACATGTACGTGCTTAAATGACCTTATCATGCTAGGTGGGATGAGTGTTTCTTTGTGTGTCCTTAGCAGTTGTTGTCATGTCGAGCGGATCGATGAATGTGGTAGTGTGTGGCAAGTGATTGGCAAGGATTTGATTTGTTAAGTGAGAATAATTTTGGAGTAATTGTTGATGCTTATAGGAAGGAATTGTGTTCGAAGTGTCGATGAACCAGCTAAAAGTGGGACTAGGAAGGTTCGATAGAGAGGTATATTGTGTATGTATGCTCTTAATTTCTGATGAAGGTCTGTATCTGAGATTTGAGGTATCGCTCAGTCTGCGTAAAAGAAGAGTTGTGTTTGAATCTTGAATTCCTAAATTCAGGATCGGGTGAAAGAAGTAACCCTTGGACTCGTCAATTAAGCAGTGGGGTGGGTTGATTGTGTGAGAAAGGTATCGATGTTAATTTGAAGTATGGAGTAAGAATATAATGAAGGGCAAGTGGCTGTTGTAATCTTTACAATCCAAGTTTTGGAATCGGGTACTTTGCAAACTCACGGCCGGGATGAGAGCGATGAGGTTGGAATAAGTGAGTATGCAGGAAGAACCTGTATTGGAAATTGTTATAAGATTGAAAAACCGACCTTCGGGTCAAAAGCAGGGTGTTAATGGGAAACAGTGAGAATGCTAACGGATGACCCTGTTAGAGTGAATAACCTTCATTTGTAAAATAAGTTTCATGCATTGTGTTTTTAATGGATAGTATAAGTCAATGCATATTAAAGCATTTATGTCTTAGTTGAGTTTTGTTTGGTAGCTAATGCAACGCAAGCAAAAGTGTAGTCTCTGTTTTGGAAAAAATTTGCAAAATTATTTATGTCGCAAAATGAAAATTTTGAATTCAATAGTTGGTGAGCTATTTCATCTCTTTCTTGTTGGGCTAACCCTTATTATGACGGTCATGGCAACTTTTCATTACATAGTTTTCATAACGGAAATCAGTATGGGCATGTCGTTGTCACCCCATGAGTATGGAGGTCGGATTAACTCACTCGGGATAGGCGACGATGCTCAGAACTTTTCAAGTCACATAAAAGAGTTTCATTGCATACATTTTGTTGTCATCAACATTGGCTTGGGTGGTCGGTGTGATGTTCCTTTTTACGGAGTATCGTGGGAAGGATCCTTGAGATCCTTGTGTTGGACTATTGTAACACCCTTAATTCTGAAGATAGCAACTTATAAAAAATTTCTAAATACATCAATAATTGATTCGTCTACAATCACAATTTAAGAATTAACCTCAATACATACATTCATTCTATACATGCAATCTATGACAACGACGGGTGCTACTAAACCCAACAACAGTTACTAACTCCAACCTGCGGAAAACTTCACCAACTACTTACTCTTGTGTAAGGCTAGGGCTCAACTCTTCGTGAGGCTACTAGAATCCGAACCCCAAACTGGAACCTGATGCACATGCCGACAAATAAAAAGGTTAGGCTTAACGCCTAGTGAGCTCAAGAGTTTTAACATGAATGAATAAATATTTAGAAGACAAGAAATCAGTTTTAAAGCAAGATCCTTCGAATATATTATACTTCAAAATGGAAACGACACATTTCCTCATAATATACACTTTTAAAGACAATGCTTCCCAAACATGCATTTCTTATAAAACGATGCAACCTGCAACTCACCCAAAACGGGGTCATAGTTCGATACTCAAATGTACCAAAATGTAAACAATACGTCATATCCCAAAACACCCAAAATGGGGGTGGGGCATAATAATCGACCCTTAAATAACGGAGGACAATTCATAAAGATATGGTGCGTCATGGAAAGCCCGCAACTCGAAATAATACCCACACGACCATAAAATAGAATGAACTCGAAATATTAAAACGTGGACAATTAAATATCCAAATACGACGGGCCGACGACGGGGGCTTCCCGTATCCGTTGAGAGTGGAGGAACACAAAAGTATGACACTCATACAACGTTAATCGTATGACACTTCACGACACACAAGCCCAAGTGTCCCTACGACTCCCTCCAAGCTACACCAAAGAGTCAACTGACCTTAGCGATATATTGACGAAAATACCGCTCCAAGGCCCGACCTAAGGGGAATATAACTAAGGCATTGCCCCACCCGGCGGAGGTCCAAAACACCCATCCAATGGCTACTCCACGCCATGATAGCACCACCCGGACTCGGTCCTCTTAGTGTACTCCTTGAACGGACAAGGTCATAAAACATGTGTCTTGGAGTCCAACCCCGTACCACCCAAATGACCATCAAACAAGACTGACTCATGTGCCTATGGATCCAATGCAACACAGTCTAAAATTACCCGACTATACCTGAGTGACAACAGCACTCGAGCCTGTAATTATAAATATGCAATAAAATGCATTAAGACGTAAACCATGAAATGGGACTCTACATCGAGCCATTAAACCCGGACAAATATCCTCAAACCCCTTTTTAAGCCAATACCGAGCTAGGATGCTCAAAATCCATTTGACGAACAATTACCGGTTCCGCAAATAATGAAATGTCTTTAAACAACGTTTATGAGGACACATATCTCAAAGACGAGATTAACCCAAAACTCCACATGAGATGGGACTAATGATTTTCCAAAGGGTTTATGAATGCAAATACACCAAAATGCATATAACATGAAATAGACTCCATTTGTACAAAATCATCAAATATGCATGAATCGTGAAATAGATCTTACTTGTACAAAGTCACCAAGAATACGTAAATCATGCTATTTAGTTGCTAAAATGTTTAAACCCAATATAAGCATTTTAAGAGGTTAACACAACCCAAGTTTACCAAATATGAAAACTTATCAAAATACTCATACTTTGACGAATAACCAAGTAAATCATATTTTACTTCGAAATACCCAAAACTTATCAGCAGTTAACCATTTCATGTAAAACACTTTAAAATAAACATTTTGGCATGTACACCGTTTTCACAAATCAACTTGAACTCACCTTGCTAGATTTAGGCTAAATCTAGGTTTCACCCAACAAGCTCCTTTGAAGGCCGCTTGAATCCTCAAGCCGAGAACTTCCAAAACCTAGATCCAAACATTCCAAACCATACATAACCATAATCAACCACATAGAAACATTCCCCAACATTATAAACCAAAATCCCCAAACGAGATCAAAACCCTAGCTTCTCCAAAAGTAACAAATTCGAGATCTGAAAATCCAAACACTAGGAAAACATCCAAAGAACATTTATAACCTTAAATCAAGGAAGCTTACCATTAAAGATGACAAGACTTTCCGAAGACACCCATTCCAACTCTTCAACCCGAGCTCCCACACTTTGAACTTGACGAGGAAGATGAAGATGGAGGTTTTGTGGGTTATCATCCCAACTAGTTGGATGAAGAAGGTTTATGTGGTTTGAGGAGGGAAAACCCTCCAAATAGGTAGAGGTTCGACATTTGAGGTTTGGGAGAGAAGAGGGAAGAAGATTTAGGGTTTTGATTTGAGAGTGATGAGGCAAATGGCTGAAAATCGGTTTTAATCTCGACAGTACACTTCCGCGGGTTATGCCGCGACCTTAAGTCGCGGCATAAGCCGCCCGTTTCCCCGAATACTCACATCCAGTGAGTTACGCGACTTGTGCCGCGAGCCAAAGTCACGTGCCAAGTCGCGGTAGCCCAAAACTTCGGTTTTCTTGCATCATTCGTACCAGATTTGATTCCCGATGATTCCAAAGTAAAGCTTGCCTGAATCTCGATACCTTTACGTCCCACGAGTCAACCGACTCCCGAAATAACACTTAGGGAAATCTCCAAATTTACGGGTGTTACAATCCTCCCAACCTTGGAATGATTTCGTCCTCGAAATCCACATTCCCAAAAGTCCTTACCCGCAGAAAGATTTATCTTAACCCAATGGCGAGCACCATTATCACAACTCTTGCACCGGTACTCCCAACAACTGCCCCTCTTAGGCACATTATAACAATAATCGAGCGAACACTTAACTCCCCAAAGTAACCTTTTATCCACAAGGTTACGGTCGTCTCCCAACCTTGGATGACAATTACCACCCCCAGGTAATTTGTGACTCCAACTTCTCACCGATCAATTCTCTTCGGGTCTACACGATTTCGAATTTTGACATTAGAGATCATAATCACACTTCCAAAAATCCTCAGGTTCTTACCGATCCATTCCTAATATCTATAAAGACATCCTTCCAAGGCGCACCAATACGTCCTACATGTAACCGGTGAACACAGATTCGGCTGTCACTCAACTCCGATCCAACCCCAATCTCACAACATTCCTAAAGTAACATCCTTATCAACACAGGAATGCTTGGGTACATCGATACTCAATCCTCAATACCCAAACTCCTTTCAAAATCCATTTCCGAAAGGTCACTATTTTCCATAATCCAACCGGGTTACATCCATCCATTCCAAGATCCATTGACCTCAAGAAAACAAGTTGACGCCTAGGACTAAACGGTGACCTCGAAAATGTGGACATCTCGCCCAAAATTCCATTCCAGACGGGTTGTCGCACTAAGGTTGACGCCTAACAAAGAGCTAAAATTTCAAATCTTACATCTCTAGCAGACAGATCACCAAAATTTCCTTTAATCGCGGAACCCGCTAAGACGGTATACCAACCACATAAGCCATGGTGTCACACCGACGAGCAAACAACCAAAACGAAACCCAATCTAACCGCCAAAAATTACCTAAAACTTTAACTCGCATGATCACCGACGCATAAAATCACCCCTAAAATAACCGGGAAGATTTAAGTCTACTATTTCCATTAATACAAACGCACACAGATTCGAAAACTGAAACCCAAAATTCAAGACTGACGCAAGTCGGATCATCCGACGCTTCAAAACCCAAGGACTCCCTTAGTCCCTAATTACAACTGCTCTTACACCAGGGTTTAAATCTATAGGCCTAATGAGTTTAAGGTTTTTCAACCAGTATGCCAATTTGAGTTTATAAAACTTTCGAATACAAAAGCTTCTTAACGATTAGACGTACGGCAAAAATACACTACCGTCCATGCAATAGGTTTCAAAATTGATTAACCACACAGCGCATATGAAAACATTTCCAAAAACTGGTTTGTTCAGTACTTACGTTAGTAAAGACAACAATAAAACATGCGCAGCAATTTACACCATATAAGAGAAAATAGATTAATGCACCACAACACGTGCAATAAAGGTTTGTACAACTCCAAAAGAGAAATTCACAACTTTAATTTTAAAATCCTTCATCTTTAACCAAAAGACGTTGTGGCCTAAAATTATCAACAATCCCAAACGCATTAGTTTAATCCTCAAAGCTTGGTAAAATAGTGAGGATACAAATAAAGTTTCAAATCGAGTTTAACACTTAGGGAAATCTCCAAATTTACGGGTGTTACAACTATTCATCAATGGTGGTTTGCTTCTTGATTACACGAGTTATTTCATGGTGTAGTACTCTTAAAATCTTTTTCCAAGTGCAAAACGATTTCAGTCATTGTGTTATCATGCATGGAGGCTATGAACTCGGTAGGTCGTGGAGGATATTACAATTAAAATTGTGGAAATGTTTCAAGGGTTAGATCGTCTATTGAGCCGTTTATGGTCGGATAATGACTCTAGTGTGTTCGTTAGAGAAGGGTGGTGGATAATGGATTGCAGATGTCTTAGTTGGTAACTTCTTAGGGTGGTAGCATAGACTTTGGTGCGGCAATTTGGGGTGTGGTTGTTGGTGAGTGTTTACGTCTGGGGTGAATTGCGAAGTTGTTCAGATGTTCCTTTTAGCAGTAAGATAATAAGTAACGTTGCAGTTTTATGATGAAAGGTTATCGACGTTGAGTCTGAGAGTTGATATGGTCTTGTAACAAGACTACATACCAAGTAATGTTAATGCATTCTTCAAGCAAGGACTGTGAGTATAAAGTGAGTAACGACGCGTTGGCAGAAATAGATTCCGTTGGAATCCTCGGTTGTTGGGAAAATTGTTGAAGCATCACCTTCTATTAGTAAATATCGAAACATGCGACCGTTTGAAATATCTGGTGTTGAGGTCGTTCAGGTAACTGAGAATTCGAGGAGTACCTCTATTGTGTTTATTTTCCCAAGGTCGTAGGAGGTCTTTCGGTAGAAATATATACTTTGCTTTTGTGTTAGACCATGTGAAATCAGTGCTGAAAAGCAAGAGAACGTAGTGTGAAGAGGTGATTTCTTATGAGGATGGTTATCGGTATGGGAAAGAAGGATATCGCACGGCTAAAGTGAGTGCGCATCAATTATATCGATCGGCAAGGGATGACGTCTTATCCTCTTCGATTACCTAAAATTGTTTCTTGAAGATCGCGACGAGCTAACAAGAATCCGGAACTTATTTGGGTGGATTGGATGATCATGATTCCTGTTTTAGCTGATTTTGAGAAGACAATGTTGGATTATGGCCTTGATTAAATGTATTTGGGTAGTAGTTGTTGCGAATAAGATGGTAAATGATATGTATGTAAAGAGGGTCAGGGGGATTACGTTATGGTGTGTTATAATTCTATGGCAATATATCGACATTTTATACCAAGGTAGGCGTGCAAGTCATCGTAACAATAATGGGTTACTGTTATGTTGAGTGGTAAAATGATGATGTAATGTGGGGTAAGCGGAGGTGTAAAGCCATGTCTAGAGATTCTTTATAGAGAGATTCAAAATTGGCAAGTATTCTTAATCTAGGGGTTACGTTATTGTCATTTTGAGATTTTAAGGGTGAGTGGTAATTGGCGACCACCTAAAAGAAGAACCTGTGTTCTTCTCGGTCGCGTTGAGATTTAGGTGAGGGTCTCGTATTCTAATCGAATGTCGAGGAGAACGTCCTCTGTGATTAAGTTATGATACTTTGTTGTAGATTTGAAGTTATATGGAAATGCTAAAGTATTCGTGGGTGTAAAGGAATCCCTGTAGATAGGTCGAACTTATTTGGAGGGTGAGTAAAGCATGATATTTTGATCATTGGGTATTGTTCGTGACGACTCATATAAATGCCTCAAGTGAGAATTATAGCGGAATCGAGTCGGTAATGAAGGGAATCAGTGCTTCAGACTAGAGTCAGAAGGTGAAGTGGTTAGATCTCATTAATGAGTAAATCGGAAGTAAGAAATTTGTCTGGTTAAAATGAAGAATGGGGAATAGGTTTGAAAGTTGTCATTTGGCGAGCACATGAACTCCTCGTAAGAATATGAGGAAAAGAGTTGTGGTATATGTTATGGTAAAGATGTTGGAAGATCAATCCATGTGACTGGTCTAAAGTTTGCACCTGTTAATAAGTTGATCTTCGAAAGTGTGTGTACCCTATGTTTCCGGGAAGGTATGGTTAAAGGGGTTGTACGAGATGCTCGAAAAGGAAAAGTCGGCGGATGTGAGTAGGTATTAGTGCGATGAACGTTCCGAGTGGGCTTTGTGTTTATTGTCGTGCAAATTAAGTTGGTTCTGTGGGAAAACATTGCTCCTACTGTAAGGCGAGTGGAACCGGAATTAAACTTGGAAGGTAATGGATGATAGATGGGTTCAATGGTATTATGTTATGTGTTTGGGACTGTTTCAACTTGTTGGCAGACTGTTCGAGCAGTGAATATGTGAAAGGAATAAGTTTATAGGTATTTATGTATTGTTATGTTATGTTATGCTCAAGGTGTCTCCCTGGAAGGGAGTGGTGCGGTTCGGTAAGAAAGGTAAGTTAAGCCCACGTTTTATCGGACCATTTGTGGTAATAGAACGAATTAGGAAGGTGGCGTATAAGCTCGCGCTTCCTGAAGAGCTGCAGGGCATTCATAATATGTTCCATGTCTTCGATTTAAGAAAATGTCTCGCCGACATGAGCATGGTGGTGCCAATGCAAGATGTGCAGATCGTCGAACCTTTGAACTTCTTAAAAGAGCCTGAAGCTATCATCGATCGAAAAGTCAAGAAGTTGAGAAGTAAATAGATTGGGTTGGTAAAAGTCCAATGGCGTTTTCATAAAGGACATAATGCTACTTGGGAGGTTGAATTAGAACTGCGAGCCAAATATCCCCATTTGTTCGAAGAGAAGATTCCGGGGACGAAATCCTTTTAGGGGGGGGGGGGAGGTTCTAAGGACCATTGGTGAAAATATCTGAGTTTGTAAAGTCTTGGGTTTATTTGCTTAATTTTTGAAACTTGAGGGACTAATATGTAATTTGGGGGATTAAATGCTAAAGAAAAAGGGATAATCCCTAACCTATCGCTCATCCTGCGTTTGGGTTTGAGGACGGAGACCGAAGGAGCGAGAGCAAGGCTTGGAGAAATCGATCCTAGGGGCAAGTGGATTTCAAAAGAATCGTTATCAAAAGGTTAGTTCCCATCTCTATTGCCCATTAGGTTGTTTCTGCATCTCCTTTTTAAGTTTTGGAATGGGTTTGGGGATGTCTGATGTTAGATTTTAGGTTTATTTGTATTGGATCTTGGGATTTAAATAAGGTTATTGGGTATGGTTGTGGAAGGTGTTTTCTGTTATTTAAGCATGAATTCCTTTTGTCTATTAGTGGAAAAATGGTTGAGATTAATTAGAGCTTGGATTGGGATCTGTTTCCTTAGAAAAATCGAGATTGGGGTTTGGATCTGGAATCGCAGCCGGGAACCGGAGGAACCCGGGCGAAGTATAACCCGGGGGGGGGCGAGTTTGGCACCGGTGACCTGGGAGGTCGGTCGGCACGGGAGGATCCGGTTGACACCCGGTTGGCGCCAGGGACCGGGGGGACCCGGGGGCGTGACCGGGGGAGTCCCGGGCGACCGTGACCCCGGGGGAATTCGGTCGTTCAAGTATTGGTTAGTTTTCGACCGGTAACTTCTTTTTTCTGTTAAGTGCCTTTTTAGTGATTCTTTCTCTTTGTTCGTTAATTATTTGTAGGAGATCGATATTAATTTAAGTTGGCCACTTTCACGAGCAGGTGAGTTTCTGACTTCTCGATCTCTTAACCTTTTTGAAACGTTTTTAAATTGAACTTGGGATGTATGAGGACGTGTGGTTAACTAACGTTATGTTGTGAAATGTTCTCGTAAGTTTAACTATTTATTTTGAAAAGATATAAACTTCTGCGCTAAATGTATAATTTGGTAATGTTGGAATTGCGGCGATCACGGAAATCTCACAATACCAATGTGTGTGGAATTCGTTTCCTGCAAATGTGGACGGGGAGTCTGCTTGGGCCCCGGTGTGAGCGGGGAGTCTGCTTGGGCCCCGATCGTGGATGTGCACATGGTAATGGAAAATTGGGACACAACTGATCATTGTGTTTCCCGCTTGGAACGCTGCATGGAAGTTGACTTATGTTAATTATTGTATTTAATTATACGTCTCGGATCGTCATTTATCTTAAATTGTTGTAACTGTTATTGTTTATTAAACCTTAACATTTGTCAGGAATTCACTAGACCTTACGGTCTAACCCTCGTTTTTTTATCAAATCTTAGAAACTCTCGGTTGTAGTAAAGAATTCAGTTGTTTAAAGTTCTGTTTTGTCGGATGTAAACCTTTGTTATCAGATTCAGGTTATGTTATATTTTGGGTTTGAAAGCGTGGTTGTTACATGATGGTCGGAATGTTATACGATAAGGTAAGTGAGGGTAATGCCCTTGCCGGTAAGCGCTTACCCGGTAAAGATTTTGGTAAACAACCCCTAACTTGCTTTACCGGGTAAGATTTTAATCATTACGATGGTATCTTATACAACAATTTACCCGGTAAGCGCTTACCCGTGTAAGAGTTGTCACTCTCTCTTACCGGGTAAGACTCTTCATCCTTATCCTCGCTCTTACCGGGTAAGATCCTATCCGCTTGTCATGTTCATCCGCTATGGTAAATTCCCCAGTAAGCACTTACCGGGTAAACATTTTGTAAACGGCCCCTGAGTAAGAGTTGTCACCCTCACTTACTGGGTAAGACTCTCCATCTTTATCATTACTCTTATCGGATAAAATTCTCGGCCTTTATCATGTTCATTCAGTAAGATAATGACTCAGTAAACAATTATCATAGTAAATATTTATTAAACCACCCCTAAATTACAAAATGGTCGATATGATTGTCAACTGAAAATTAATATAATTGATTAAAAAAAATAGGCCTTATATTAACTACATTTGATATTAAAAAAATCAAACTAAATGGTGGCGTTTGAAAAGTAATACTTCAATATTTACGAGCGTCAAGTATTTTAATTTATGTTTTACTTTAATAAATTATTTTAAAACCAAATTCAGATCAAATGATTTGTCGTATAATGGGCTAATGACTAATGGCATGTTCATGGTCGTTTTATTGGATGTATAAAGCAAATATGCAAGACGTGATAAAATTGAAAAGTAGAAGTAGAGTGAATTACACTTTGGTCCCTGTGATTTGTTTAAAATGGATTTAGTCCCTAAAACAGTAAAACGATTTATTTGTACTGATAATTCTTAGCTTTTCAGTTTCATAATACCTATAGTCCTGAAAGTTAATACCGTCAACTAGCAACTCTTATGAAGGACAAATCAGTCTTTAGGTAAACTAAAGAGACCAACGATGTAATTCGCTTTAAAATTAATTGTGATCCAATTTTTTTAAATCTCAAATTAAAATTCTTAAATTTCAGGGCTCAAGAGTGTTATGAAATTGAAAAGTTAGGGATCATAAGTGAAGACAGTTTGTTTTAGGGACCAAATACAAATTTTAAGCAAACCACAAGGCAGAATAATTCATCATATACTTTTGTATTTTTTTTAAAAGGAATATACTTTTGTATTTACAAATGTAAAAACAATGAGTATTTTAACATTGTTTGTACATGAAGGTAGGCGTTAGCCTTGGAGATGAAAATAACAATAAGAGTAAAGTTCACTTTTGGTCCCTAATATTTGTCAATTTTAACGGATATCGTCCCTCAACTTCATTTTCTCGTATTTGGTTCCTCACATTTGTCGATTCCCAACGGATTTCGTCCCTCTGTTTAACGGCCATAACTTTTTTCGTTAAATCCAGTTAAATGAGGGGCATTTAGGTCATTCTATGTATTTTCTTACTTTTTATTAATTTTTTTACATATTATCATATTATATATGTGTGTGTGTTGTATTTTTTGCTCAAGGTCAAAATCTCCCACACCCTCCCTTCCTCTTCATGATGAAGTCCGAAACCTCCTCTCCGACAACGACCCACTCTGGCAGTACCTTCCCCACCCGTTGAGGTCACACACAACCTTCTCCTTCTTTATCTTCTATGGTATGCAAACCTCCCATCGTCCCTTATTTTTGGTAGCTATAACAGCCCATCAATCCCTCCTTTCTAATGGCCTCCCTTTGTTCAACTTCGAGCTTTCAACCACATTTGTCACAACTCCGACAACCAATACATCTCATGCTCCTCAACTGTTTCTACCCCACCCCCTCTCCCCAAACCGAGTCATGAGATATAAACCAAGTGGGGAAGATGAAGATGCAGAAATGAAGATGAAGATTTGGGTTTTGGTTTTTGAAGATGAAGATCTGCATTTAAGGTTTTGTATGATACCAACCCTTGGTTTTTGAAGATGAAGATTTATGGGTTAAAGTTTTTGTAGATGAAGATTTGGGTTTACTCCTTATACCTCTTTGTATCATTGATCAACAATCAAGAAAACTATAAAAGGATCAAGTGATCTTGTTTGATTTAAGGTTAGGGTTTTTATTGTTTTGATTCTTTAGATTGTATCAAAATGTTTGTAAATAAACTCATATTGTTTATGTTCATATATTGTTGAGATTTTTATGTTTGATTTAGGGTTTTGAATACCCCTCATTTGGGTTTGGATAATATGGTCAATGGTGGTTATCCCTGGCCAGGGTAGGCTTTTTTCGGCAAAGGGGTTGTAGGGTAAGATGGGGATGAAGTCCATTACTTGGGAAAAAAGTTAAATAGTTTTAAAAAGCAAAATGACTAAGATACCTCTCATTTAATTGGATTTAACGAAAAGAGTTAACGACCATTAGACAGAGGGACGAGATCCGTTAGGAATCGACAAACATGAGGGACCAAATCCAAGAAAACGAAGTTGAAGGACAATATATGTTAAAAGTGACAAGCGTCAAGGACCAAAAGTGAATTTTACTCTAACAATAAATTACAAACCAAAAACCATAATTTCAAAACAACTAGGACGAAAGTAACAATTTTTAACAAAACACAGGGACTAAAAAAGTAGTTTACTCTAATTTTTATTATCAAAATTTTCTCTAACCAAAATTTAATCATATTTTGTTTTTGTTTTTAATATGACAAAAGATAAAACTCTAAGGGGCGTTTGGTTCGCAGAATGGAATTTGATGGAATTGGAATCCATTGAAAGAATTTGATATTGAAGAAATTGGAATTGAATTTGATGAAATTTGACTATGAGTTTGGTTGGTAGGAATTGGACGGAAATCGATTCTTTCACTTTAGCTAAGTAATGGTCAATTCCTTGATTTGTGGAATTCAATTGAATTCAAAGGATTCCATCATGATCAAAATGTGAAACAAACAAACGAATTGAAATTTGGTCAAAGAAATTATCCATTTCAATTCTTTCCAATTCCTTCAAAATCCATGAACCAAACACCCTATCTATTGAAAGTAATTTTGTTGGGAAAATATTTTTATTTGTAATGAACACAAAACATTACTTTTTTATTTAACCCAATATTGTTTTTTATGTGTATGAATATGAATATAAAACAGGATCATCAAAATCAAACCGAAATGGATGACGTGGATGCCACCCTTCATTTATTATTTTCCATCCCCACTCCCACTCTAACTTTTTATCTTCTTCCTCTTCCACAAACATCCATCACCATCCCCCATTACATCTATACTACTTTGTTAATTATGTTATTTAAATTTAATAATATATTATATATACATAAATTTTTAACTTAAAAAACTTCAAAGTTTTCTTTTTAAAAAAAAAACCATACACAAAATATTTAATTTGTTATTGTTGTTGTATAACTAAATTTATACATTTATTAAAATTAAAAACTAAATTATTCAAATTTGGAAATTCATTCAACATTAATAAAATAAGATATTTGTTGGATTAATTATAAAAGTTTGAGATATAGTGGGCAAAGGCCATAATCATAGGGGATGTCAACGGTTAGGATATTGTTTTTAGAGTAAATTATGGATTTGTTCTTTATGGTGTGTAGATTTTTACGGATTTCGTTCCTAGACTTTATTTATTATGGATTTTGTGTCAGTGGTAGGGGTGAACAAAAGCGGGTATCCGTCTAAAATTCTTGGAACCGGTCTTGAAACCGGAACCGGCGGTTCCTGAAATGAAGAAACCGGAACCGCTTATACCGGTTCTTTATATTTGGGAATTGGTCCCGGAACCGCCGGTTCCGGTACCGGGTACCCGCTATCTAATTTTAAAATTTTCTTTTATCGTTCATATTATAAAAAAGTAAGTATTAATATATTACAAATACCAACGTAAAGAAATAAATATCATAAACGTGAAAATTAATACGATAAAAACTAAAAACTAATAAATACTACAAACGATGCTTACAAAACAAATAAATATTACTAACGGTGCTTCCAAAACAAATAAATACTACAAACGGTGATTCCAAAACATTCACGTCATTAAAATTAGTTGATGCTAACAAATACTACAAATGGTGCTTTCCTAAAAGGTAGTTAAAATTTTTTATAAATAAATAAAATATATTTTATTTAAAAAAATAGCGGGTACCTGTCGGTTCCGGTTCTGGGTACCCAGCGGGACCGGGTACCCGGTCCACGAACCGGTCCCGACGGGTACCCAACGGTTAACGGTTCCAAAAAAATGAGAACTGGAACCGGTCCCGATCGATTCCATATT
This sequence comes from Arctium minus, assembly GCA_954870635.1. Taxonomy (NCBI): domain Eukaryota; kingdom Viridiplantae; phylum Streptophyta; class Magnoliopsida; order Asterales; family Asteraceae; genus Arctium; species Arctium minus. The sequence goes on from OX941096.1 coordinate 48,890,672, forward strand.
TTAGGAATCGGAATCGGAACCAATCACATCGGTTTTGGTTCCGGAACCGACAGTTCCGAAGCGGTTCCGGTTCCAAAGACGAGTACCAACTTCCGATGCTCACCCCTAGTCGGTGGTATGCAATTTCTATTGGATTTGGTCCCTAAACCAAACGGACATCTAAGTGGTCCGTCAAATTTAAGGGCAAAATGGTATTTTTAAATTTTCTTGTATTTTAACATTTTTTAATTAACCTAATTAAAATATGGGACCAAAATGTATGAACAAAAACTTGGAGGGTCATTTATGAATATATTTCATCTTCTTCTCCAAGCCATCGCCCCCGACCATTCCGGCGATAAACGAATCTCTCCAGCGAACTTTCGACAAACCAGTCTTCTTAGGCAACCCAAACTCTAACGACCGATCAACCCCTTCCTGCAAGTCTGCAACAAAAGCTTCGGTAAGCCCCAACCCCCCACCCCACGCACACTTATTCTTCCTCGACGCCACACACAAACAGGGGGGAGAAATAGACAGATAGATAAGAGATGTGGTTACAGTAGAGAGGGAGAAAGTGGTGCAGTGGCGTGTGTCTTGAAGGTGTTCGACTTTGGTGCAGGAAAGTAGGGAGGGTCGGAGGGTGGTGTTAATAGGTGGCGTGAGATTTCAGTGGGAAGGGTGGATACATTCATCGAAGAACAATTTAGCGGTGGGGTGGAAGGACGGTCACCGATCTCTTCCTGCTCCGATTGAAAACCCGCAACACCACTTCTCTTTTTTTTTTCTTCTCCTTCCTTGCTGCACTACCGAGACAGAAGTTGGTTGTAGGCGGTTTCACGGCGGTCAATGAAGGTCCCTGTGATACGATGATGGAATCAACACACACGCACACACAATGATGGGGGTAGGTTTGATCAAAACATAGTGTTAGTGCATTATATTGTATCCAAGATTTAATAGAAAAGTCAAGCATGTAAAGTCAACATTGTCTAAGTCAAAGTTAGTATTGTCAAAGTTTTTCTTAGAGTTTGAATAGGTATATGTGTGTAATATGAGGTATAAATAGGCTTATGCTTTGTAAGATTTGTAAGCACTTCATTGTAATATTCAGTATTGTGAGATATATGACTAAAATGCTTTCTCTCTCTACTCTCTCTCTAGTTCTTGATATTGTCATATTCTTGAATTGAGATTGTTTGTTTTGATTGCTTGATTGATTGGGATTTCACTTCACAATTGGTATCAGAGTTATACCAAACAATTTCAGAAAGATTGGATCACATCAAAATGGATTAATTTTCTGAAAAATTTCAAGAACTTGAAAATCAATCACTGTTGAAATTTTTTGAAAATTTGCATTGAATCATTGACTCTCTGATTGTGAAAATGGTTCATATGATTCGTATTGTTTGATAAATTTGATCTTATTCATACTCTATCTCGTTTTATTTCTTGAATTACAGGTTGAATTGAAAGTTATGGATCGAATTTTGGAAATTCAAGATCGCAGAATGACCTCTCGCAGAATTGAAAGTTATCTCTTGAGTTTAATTCTGTTTTAGAACAGTTTGTAGTCGCAAAATTTCATGATTCAATCACTAGAATAGATCTAATTTTGGATTTTGTTCAAGTTTTCTTGAAAACCACTCGAGCACTGTATATTGATCATGCACTGTAATTTTTCGTTTTTAATTAGTTTGGATTGATATAAAGTTGATCTAATCTGTATTTCTATCGCTGTGGATTAATTAGAAAATCAAATTTGTAGGTTTTGAACATTCTTGATTTGATCTGTGGAACAACCATGGCCTGCGAGTTCTAATGTAATTTGCGAGTTTCATGAAGAACACGCAAGGCTCTGGATTGAAATTGATTCTTTGACCTGCGAAGTGATCTGCGAGTTTTAAAAATCCATCAAATTTGTGCCAACACCATACTTTTGCGCCAGATAGTTTTCATCTTTTGCGTCAACAACATTCAATTTTGCGTCAACATCATTAAAGTTTGCGCTAGCATCATCAAGTTTGCGCCAGCATCATCAAGTTTGCGCCATCTTCATCAAATTTGCACCAGATTCAAGTATCTTGCAAGTTTGATTTCTCAAGTAACTTGCGAGTTTCAAGTTCATGAGTTGTTTGATCTGTTTGCAAGTTTCAATTGAAGCAATTTGCAAGTTTCATCCATTCAGTCTGCGTATTCCAGTTTGTATAATCTGCAGATTTTCAGATTCACATGATCTACGAGTTTGAGAGTTCCAGAGATAGAATTTTTCTGAGAAAATTTTTTAAGTGGTGATTTAAGTTTGACTTTCAGTCAAATTTTTCTGAATTGTTCGGGAACGATCATTCTTATCAAGCTGATTTCTCATTTAAGATGGGATATTTTTCTGATGTTGAAGCGAAGATTGAAAAGCTCGAATTAGAGAACAAAAATCTTGTTTTATCTGTTGAGTTATACTCGAAGAAGACAAAACAATATTGTGATGAAAGCAACATACTGAAAGAAGAAGTTAGTGCATTAAAGACAATTAATGAAGATCTTCTGAAACAGACTTCTAGGCTGAATGATGAGAAAATACTGAGTTTGGAAGCTGAGAACACAGAGTTGACAAGAAAAATCTTTAACTTGGAAGATCAGATTATCCAAATCCAGAAAGCATCCGTTGAAAGTTATGAGGAGATGATTAAGATTTTGAAGGATGCTAATGCTGAGTTTCGAAAGAAAATAACTGATTTGGAACAAAAGCTTGCTAAAGATAAATCCGATTTTGAGACTAAAAAGAAATCATTTGCAAAGAAGTTCTCATATTTTTCAAGAAAATGTGTTGATGAGAAGAAAGAAGTTAAGCTGAAATGTATAAAGTTTTCTCAACAAGTATCTGACTTTGAGAAAGTAATCATCCTTGAAAGAGAGAAGTTTGCAAAAGAAAAGAAGGTCATTGAACAAAAGAATGTTGGATTCTTCAAAGAAATATCCGACCAGAGAAACAATGCTGAAAAGGGATTTGAAGAAGAAATAAGCATGTTTGAGGCTGAGATTAGAAAGCTGACTGTCAAGTTATCTGAACTATCTGAGAGTGCACTGAAAGAGAAGAAAATGAAGTCTGAGTTTGAGATGAAGATTGATCTTCTTGTCAAAGAAAGAGACAGTTTCGCTTCAAATATTAAAGAGCTTGAAGATATCATTTCTAAGATAGTGGTGGTGACTGAGCACAAGACTCCAGAGTTAATTATCCACACATCTAGAGATAATTCAGCTGATTCGGAATGCTCATTCAAGAATCAAGACAGCTGCAAGCTCACAACATAAGACTGTTTCTTCCAAAAGGTCAGTTAAATCTTCTCATCAGATTCGTATTACTAACATTTTCTATGATAGAAATATAGATGGTTCAGGTACACATCAGAGAAGAAGATATAATGAAGAGGAACTGGTCTGGAAGAAGAAACCAGTTGAAGATGAGAAGAAAGATGAGCTGAAAGGAAAGAAATCATGTGTACACACACACAAAGCCAAGAAGAACAATGCGCGTAAAGGTAAACCTGATCATATCTACTCGAGAGATCAAATAATCAGGTTGTCAGGTAAGAAATACTATTGTTCTTATTGTCGTACACATGATCCTATTCACAAGACCAATGATCATTTCTTGTATGGTTCTTATTCAATTACTCCCATTCGAACTGCAACTAACATTCATGGACCCAAATTCAAGTGGGTACCAAATCCTAAAATTGATTCTGTGTTGCAGGCACCTACTGTCAAGGGGGAGTAGGAGAACAAAGGCTTCTAAGTAAATCATCTTTTGAATTGACGATCTACAATTCAAAAGGGAGTTGTATCTGATCTCTATCATGTGCTTTTTCACTGACAAATTATAGATGCATAATTTCAGGGGGAGTAATAAATTAAGGCTCTTGAATAATACAATTCAAGACCCACACTTCAATGTTAAGAACTGTGGCTTCTGATCACATGACAGATCAGGACTCGTTCTTAAATGTTTACAATGAGGATATTATGCAAATATCAAGGGGGCTTATCAGAATATAAATCATTTTATCATGATTTAAGGGGGAGCTTAAAGGTAAATATCTTCTGATCTAGATCTCTGATTGTTTGAAAGAAAAACAACTTTTGAACATGAAAAACGCTTTCTTAAATATTCAAACCACTTCTTGTTCTCAAATATCAAGGGGGCTTATCATGAAAAACGCTTTCTTAAATGTTTACAATGAGGATATTATGCAAATATCAAGGGGGCTTATCAGAATATAAATCATTTTATCATGATTTAAGGGGGAGCTTAAAGGTAAATATCTTCTGATCTAGATCTCTGATTGTTTGAAAGAAGAACAACTTTTGAACATGAAAAACGCTTTCTTAAATGTTCAAACCACTTCTTGTTCTAAAAAAGATTTCATGAATTTAGAAGTGTGATTTTAAATGTTTTTCATAATTGAGCTTCAATGTTTAACTGACCGTGTGTTTCCAAAGATCAATACTTGCGTTTTATTTTGTCTATATACTGTAAAGTATTCATACACACCGGTTCAATACTTCATTTGAATTTGTTATTACCATGTCTCTAAACGAACCAATTTTTCGATGGTAATACCCTCGTTTGCTTTCAAATGTTGTTGAGCATCAATCATCATTTCTAATCATTGAGATTTCATTGAAAAATTGTTTATATTCGTTCATATAAACAAAATATTCAGTTCTTTGATACCCTAACCATTTTATTTGATCTGATTGATACATTGTCAGATTCTCAAAACAATTCTCTTGATTTCATTTCATTCTTTCAATATCTTTGTTTTGAGAAATCTTCAAAGTTCAATTGCTCAAATCTCATGAGCATATATTTTGACATTGTTATCATACATTTTGTGATTAACTGTTCAAGTTAAACTGTTGAACAACTATTCTTTTTAGGACTTACATGGGATTCGTGTGAGAACTTAAACAGAACTTCCATGGATTCACGTAAACCAGTGTTTCCTACCCAGGAAGTTATCCTAGAGTGATTGAGGGGTGAGGGGTCATAAATCAAAGAGTGGGGGAGATAACTCATCCAGTTAAGTTTTTCTCATTGTGTGGAGCGGTAAAATGGAAAAGAGAGTTTGGTTAGAAGTGAGCATAATGATAAAAAGAAAGAGGGTGTGAGAAAGAGTTAAAAGAATATCAAAATTCTGCACCAACCACTTTCTGAGCCGGGCAGCCACATCTACTGATTGGTTCACATTCTTTGGTGACCATCATTGAAAAAGGCAGTGAGCCCATGCCAACTCTTGCTATAACCCCACCAGCCACTCGTTTCTTTCTTAACAAAGAAATGTTTCATTTTCTTGGGGGACGCAACATATCTGCTATCTAGTATTCACTCGGAAGATTTAGATATTGAAAAAGAAGGAAAATTGCCCCCACCTTCGCACCTCTTTGATGCACATTGAGTCCGTGTAATATTTGTTGCTGTCTCAACAGTTTACACAATTTGAGCCTGAAAAAGCTTGAGTAGCTTCAATCATTCTACACTTTCACGAACACACAAGGAATAAGTTTTCTTGTCATAACATTCATAGAAAATTCCTTTGTGGTTTTTCGATGATTGAATGGAAGCCCTGGGGGAGTGATCATCACAAAAGCTCCTTTCCAATGTACATCCGTTGTACAAAGTGGCTCTGTGCTACTTACAGGCATGCTAACTGTATCATTTGTTGATTCAGGGTTACCACGTTCATTATGTTTGAATTTGAAAAGATTCGGATATATACATTTCATGAATTGACGGATACTCAGATCAAAGGGCGGAGAATGTCAAATTATCATAAATGGGAGATTGTTAGTTCCTCATAAAGGAGGAGATCAAAGAAAGTGCTGAAATTGAAGAAGTTTTGATGATCATGATGTTCACAATCATCAAAAAATGGGAGAAATTTACAAAGATTCAGTTTCAAAGTTATAAAGATAGAAAGTTCAAAGTGAAAAGACTTGTGGAGAATTTCAGAAAGTTAAATTTATTCAAGGTTGGTGAAAAGAAATCATTCCAAGATGATTCAAATTCCGAATAAAGATGATTTGAGAAAGTTCTGAAGATGATTCAAAGATAAATCAAGATTTGTGAAAGTTTGTTTTTCCGAAGATGGTCTAGAGATCACAAGAGATGAAGATACAAGATCGGTGTTTCCTCAAAGTTGTCTTAAAGTTCAAAGACTGAAGATTGTTAATGTTTCAAAGTTCAGTTGTTTTAAGATTTCAAGTGGTTTGTTGATCAAGACATGTTGATTTTCAAAGATACAAAGTGCAAAAGACTTTTCAAGATTCTTCAAAGACTGAAAGCTTGAAGACTGTCAGAGCTACAAAGATCAAAGCTATCAGATTCAAAGCTGAAGAATCAAGAGCTGAAGACTAGTGTCAATTTTTTATCAAATCTTGGATACAAAGGGGGAGATTGTTAGTGCATTATATTGTATCCAAGATTTAATAGAAAAGTCAAGCATGTAAAGTCAACATTGTCTAAGTCAAAGTTAGTATTGTCAAAGTCTTTCTTAGAGTTTGAATAGGTATATGTGTGTAATTTGAGGTATAAATAGCCTTATGATTTGTAAGATTTGTAAGCACTTCATTGTAATATTCAGTATTGTGAGATATATGACTAAAATGCTTTCTCTCTCTACTCTCTCTCTCTAGTTCTTGATATTGTCATATTCTTGAATTGAGATTGTTTGTTTTGATTGCTTGATTGATTGGGATTTCACTTCACACATAGAATACACACATACACACTAAAGGGGGTAGGTTCACGGTGGTACGATGATGGTGGTGTGGACTCACCATTGTGGGAGTGGATTTGATCATAACCCGTAACAGGTACAAGGCATTATTGGGGTTATCGGAGCAGTGAGGAAGGAGTAGAGTGATTGACGCGGGCGATGGATGGAGTGGAGGAGTAGTAAGTGGAATGGGTTCATGGTGGTGAGGTGCGCTAATAACTGGTAGTGGGTTCACAGTGGTGTGACGGTGAGGGAGAAAGTCGACGGTGACAGATTGACGGACGATCTTCGTCCCTATGATCGTGCATATATGTATGTATGTCTGTGATATAGGGGGTCATTCAAGGGAGAACTCAGTTATTTGTGGTAACCGTGAGATCCAATCTTAACCACAAATCAGAAGATAAATTAGGAAATCCATAATTTTGGTAATTTTAATTAAAGGAATATTAGGTATTTTTGAGATCTACTCTCTCTTCTCTTCTCTCTCTCCTCTCTCTAGCAAATATTATTCCGACAAATACATGATATCCACTGTGATACACTTTATAAATATCGAAAATACATGATGCACACTGTGATACACTGTGTAAAGATCGAAAATACATGATAACACACTATGATACCCTTTTGTAAACATCGAAAAAACATAAAAAAAAATATGTGATAGCACACCATGATACACTTTGTAAAGATCGAAAAAACATCGAAAATAAGTGATGCACATTGTGATACACTTTGTAAAGATCGAAAAAACATCGAAAATAAGTGATGCACACTGTGATACACTTTGTAAATATCGAAAATACATGATAGTACACTATGATACCCTTTTGTAAACATAAAAATACGTGATATCACACTGTGATACCCTTTTGTAAAAGGAAATAAGAAAATTTAGGAATTAGGTTATATTTTAGGAATTAAACAAATTTACTAAAATATCATTTTCTATTTATTTAAAATTAATATTAATTATTCTAAATGTGTGGTTCATATTGGATCTCACAGTTATCACAAACTACCTAGTTCTCATTTGATTAGGCCCCTCTGTGATGTGTGTGTGTGTATATATATATATATATATATATATATATATATATGTAACTTTGATGTTTTGGCCCTCCAAGTTTTAATATATTCATTTTGCCCCCTGTTTTAAAAATGTTAATTAAAAAATATTAAAATCCTGGAAAATAGAAAAAGACATCTATGCGCTCAATTTTAATAGACCTGATCAGGCATAGGAATGAGCCCCGACCCGTCGGGGAACCCGCCCCACCCGCCCCGGTCGGGGACGGGGATTCCCCGCTAAACCGAGGATGAGGACGAGGACGTGGATGTGGATCCCCGTTTGTCTCAAACCAGGGACGGGTATCGCACTCCCCGCCCCGCCCCGTACCCGTTATATGTATTAATTAATAAATTAAATATATACTATTTATTTCAACTAAATCGGTAATTCATAATTTCCTATTTCTTAACTAGGTTTTGAATCTAAAATTGTTATTTTTTGTATGTTAGTACATAATAAATAAACTTAGTACATAATAAATAAACTTATGAGTCGTTTATCAAAATGATTACCGGGTAAGCGTTTACCGGAAAGGACATTACTCTCACTTACCTCATCGTATACTATTCTAGACCATCAAAATTGATTGTAGGTAAGGGTCTTAGATCCGGTAAGCACTTACCGAGTAAGAGCCATTTCTCTCACTTACCGGGTAAGACTCTAGGTTCTTGTTATGGCTCTTACCGACTAAGATTCTAGATAGTTTCCATGTCAATAGGCAAGAACCATAAGGTAAATGATACCGGTAAGCACTTACCCAGGCAAGTGTTTAGTAAATGGCCCTTAGTTTATAAAAAAATTCTTAATAAGTTGTCAAGAAAACCAATTGTAATTTTGATTCTTATGCAAAAATCGGGGGTTTTCCAAATTGTTGACATGTTGACAAAGGTACAATGGTCATACTCTCTATGGGTGCGTGCAACCCTCTCTTCTAGCCCCGTGTATACACTTTGTCGATTTATATATTGTGTATAAAAATCTGTATAATGTTGTAGGATAAGTGTGTCATCGTCTAAAGGATATGACGATAGAGATAGATATAGAGATAAGTATATCAGAGTTAGATTAGAACTAAAATATCTTATTGTTATTTACTTGTAACTCATCCCTATTTAAAGGGCATTTGATTAATGAGAATTACAGATTCATTCTCTCAGTATATTGTTGTTCTATTCTGCTTTTTCTTTAACACGTTATCAACACGTAAAGCTCGAAAATTAACCACTACTGTTGTTATCCGACGATTATTCTGTTCGCCAACGTTGCCAAGACTTGCATCACACTGCTTCAATATGAGTATGCATCTTCATACCCTCACCTCTATATACATATATGAAGCCTTACATATTTTATGCTTATTGTGTGAAAGTTATGTTCTATATTTGTATCTTCTCTAGTTATCTTATGCTCTATAGTTTTTTTAAAAATTATTGCAACATCAAATAATTATATAATCTTATTTTATAATAGATGCCACTGTACCTTTGCTTCTAGATTTTTTTTCCAATTCAATATGAAGTTCAACCATTTATTGTAAACTTATCGTTTGTTCAAAAAAAAAAATCCCACATATTAACTACCGAAAAGCACCATTCTTTTAATTTATTTCATAATGCCTAAAACCCGTTTTTGGAACTACTGTTGTAATAGACCTAAAAATCAAAAACTTTTCTAAAAAAAAACGTAGTTCAATACCGATTAGGATAAGATGAGGATCCATATTTTTTTTTAACAAAAAAAAAGTCGGCTTCATTATCCATCCTTTTAAAAAGGTTTTAATTATGCTAAACATATTATATTTACTTGTGCTTTGTTTGTTCATATAATATTTTAAATGGATATTTATTTACATTATATTATCCCATCGTTTATAAACTTTTTTTTTATTTGTTTTTTTCTTGTTCATTTTTTTTATATATGTTTAATTAATGTTTTAAACATATCATTATTATAGGTAGCTTATTCTTTTAATTAATCTTTGATTTTGATTGCTAAAATTATGTTTCGTGAATATATATTTATTTCGTGAATATCTTATTACTAACCATATATTATCAATTGTTGTGATTGTTTATCCTGTGCTTGTTTTTTTAATTGTTTTTATTATGTTACGAAAAAATGCAAAGGATTTTAAAATAAAAGCAAACGAAAAAAAAATTATTCGATAACTAATGATAATCATTTATTACCTAAATTGACGATTAATTTATTTAACTATTTTACCATTTTATTTTATTATACGGATTTATTATTATTAATTTGGTTATAGATTTTTCTTTTCTTTTTGGAAGAGATAAGTATGGATTTAATGTTTGATTGTTATCCTTAAATATAATATTTAGATTTATATCATAATTATAATAATTAATAATCTTATAATTACTCTTTGATAGTTACACTTCAAACCCCCATAACTTTTGTTATTTTGCCAAAAGGTCCAATAATAGCATGAAAATGTTAAATTCAAACATTTATCTTGATTGTGAGTTCCTACTCGTAATTTTAGACTATATAATTAAATTTTGGAAGTTACACTTCTAACCCCATATATTTTGGTATTTACCAAAAGCTTTAAAAATAATATTAAGGTATTAAAATATTAAAATTGGCTTCATATGCCAAACTCATAGTCATTTTGGTCTCATGCCAACTCTCTATAATTAATAATGTTATATTTAAATGAAATGAATCACAAAATATCGACTGGATTTTGTCAAACGGGTGTAAACAGCCCTAAGGTTTGTAGGGATTTAAGAAATCCATGTGATTCCCCTACTACCTGGAAATCCAACAGATTGAGTGATTTCTTTTTCACAAATTAAAATATTGATGAAGTATTATCAATAAAATATACGCATACAAAAATCCAATATTGTTATGATAATGAAATTTCATAACCATAATCCATTTTCTTATCAAAAAGAAAATCATATATTATCCTTTATATATGTAAATGGTTGAAACAACTCATCCCAAAGTCAACGTCATAAACTCAAAAGAATCTGAGTATATAAACCTCCTCTTCAAAAGGTACACGAAAATGCCTAAAGTCCATCAACTCTTCATTGACTCTAAAACCAACCTCTTGAAAAGGTACAAGCAAATACCTTCATGTTTTGAGACGACATATAAATCCTAAATTTCATAGGAATACCTTTACTAGAAACCCCCCAAAGAAATGTGGGATGTTCCGAAAGGGATAATCGGGAGTACTTATGAATATGTACTTCCCGAACTAATCGTACATTGGAATGAAACTCACTTACTCGATTACAAAAAGGTAACTAATGTCAACAAAGAAATGTTATATCCAAAACGCGTCTCAATCTCTGTGGCAAGGAACTCACAGAAGATGACATGATTTTAACATTATTTTCACCTTTCATATATAAGTAAATATAAATATAAGTTGGAATGCAACCTTTAGACAAACTCATCAACCTAATGCAAGTGGTTGAGAGATATAACAAGGTTCTTTCGAATAACACCACATATGTCGGGATAAAGAAAATTCCCGATATCGATAGTGAAAGTGTTAGAGGTGGAAACAACTCCAAATGATTGTGAGTTAAAAACAAATTCACACATGTGACATTTCTGCACCATGTGGACGAGACCCTATAAAGGGTCAGGGTATTGGTAAGAGTCAGGAAGGATTTTTCAACACCTGGAGTAGGATACAACTACTACCCAAGTGATAATGGACAATCAAATAAGAAATGCACTAAAAAGTGCTTCTATAAAAAGGAAACACGTTGAAAATGAACTATAACACATTTATTTAATATTTAATATTGATTAAGCATATGTTTATTTGAAAATATTTTTAAGTACCAAAATTAATTTCTTTGCTAAAGTAAAATCGAATATGTAACCATTATAGATGTAAAGAAATACATCAAAACAAATACAAAAAAATTCAATATTCTCCGTTCCGTGTAGGAATGAATCGAGGAGAATTTTTGACCTATCACACAATAAAAAAAAGAAAAAGAAAAAAAAGATAGACTAATACTTGTTTTATAATACATCCAACCAAATTACTTAGACGATGGACTGTCACTTTCTTGGTGGAACAAGTTTAATAGGAACCTTGTAAAGATATTCGTATCAAATGGAAATGGAAATGAAAATGAACATATATATATAAATTCCAATGAATATGAAAGGAAACATATATCATGGAAACTAATGTGTCAAACTAGTAGATTATTGGGTCATCGGAACATATTTTGTCACCAATAAAGAAATTTTGGGGGCAATAACACATATATATGTTTCGACATGACCATGTTGGACACCATGGTTATGACATAGTGATCCGTGTGTTGCAAAATACACATAAACACATTCTCTTTTGAGTGAAAGGCAAAACAAGGCAAATTGTAATTGTTGACTTCTGCAGCATAAGAAACAATATTGCTATCATAATATGCCCTCTCGAATACCTAAAACTTTTATATATACCATAACCCTTAGCCAAGACAGGAATGAGATCATCCTAAAGCTAAGGACATAATACAAAAATATTCCATTGTTACAACGAATACAAGGTGATATTTATGGACATAAACATCCAGAATGCGGGCCATTAAAGTACTTTATGGTTCTGGTTTCGACTCGATGAACGCATGTCGTATTATTGTCCACATGAAATACTGCACTCCTAGCACTAGCTATACGTTTAAGGGCTCACCACCCTGATTATTTCATCAAGTCTACATGACTTGGAATGCTGGAGAATTTACATCATAAGGATTTGATGTTAATTGCATATGTATTAGGATCAATGTAGAGTTTCCTATACCCCGTGTGTATATATAAAATGGTCTCATAGAAGTTGTTATCAAAAGAATATGATGACATCTAAGGTATTAGTAATGCGCACCAATTTACCCACATCTACCTGGGATTATGCAATTATTATATGCAGTTTTTTTTTCGTTTTTAGACCCACTGCTTGCTAACCAGCCTCACGCGTACCAGTTGGTAACTGGAAATAAGCCTGATAGTTTACATTTACGCATGTTTGGTTATGTAGTATATGTGCCAATTGCGCCCCCACAGCGCGTCGAAATGGGTCCTTAAAGACGACTTGGTATATGTTGGATATGAATCCCCAACAATTATCCGCTAATTAGAATATTTGACTAGTGATCTCTTTACCACTAGATTTGTGGGTTGTCACTTTCATGAGACAGTCTTCCCGTCGTTAGGGGGAGATAGGAAAAATGATTTTCCATGGGAACGACAGGAAGTGTCATTGAATATTCCCACTCTGTCTTATTTTGATCCCCAAAACTTCACTATGTAATGTTGAAGTCAAACGAATCAGACTCGATACCTGATACGTTTTATGTTATTCCAAAAGTGACAAGATCACATATACGAGCTGCAAATATACTCGCAAGGTTAAAAAGTCCCCAACAGGGGCACAACGCCGTTGGAAAGTGCGTTGCAATCACACATAGTGGAGGTGTGGTTGAGGTCGTAGCTACCAAATGGAAGTGGTGGAAGCTACTTGGTTCGATAGATACTATTATAAAGGAAGAGAATAGTGAAGCACATCCATTTATCATCAATACACAAAACTCTCATGAGATTGTCTCTAATTATAATTATGTCCATGAATCATCACTGGAGGACGCTCCGAAGTTAATATTGATTCTAGAGATGAATATTAATCTCAAATGAACTATGAGAGTACATATGAGTCGATGGACATATCATATATAATCATTGATGATTTATTCGCATATACAATGGCTCATAAAATGATCGAGCACGACGACATCGAACCAGACTCAGTTGAATAATATCAACAAAGAGCATATTGACCTAAATGTAAAGAAACAATCCAGAAAGAATTCTATTCTTTGACAAAGGATCGGGTATTTGGTTAGGTAGTGCTAACCTACCAAGTGTAAAGCCCGTAGGACATAACTGAGTCTTTGTCAGAAAGCGTAACGAGAATAATGAAGTCCTAATATGTAAGGCTCTCTTTTGGCGCAAGGTTTCTCACAACGCCCTAGATTGACCATGAGAAGACTTACTCTCTCGTGATGGACGTTATAACGTTCTGCTAATTAATTAACCTAATAGTTTTCGAAGGACTGGAAATGTTGCTCATGAATGTGGTTACCACATATCTCTACGGGGATCTAGATTTAGAGATATATAAAAGTACTTGATGATATTACATCACCAAAATCAAGTAACTCTAAACCACGAAATGCGTTTGCAATAAAATTGAAACGCCCACTTTATAGATTAAAGCAATCTAAGCGGATGTGATATACCCGCCTAATGGAATACTTGATTGGGAAAGGATATATAAGAACGATGAACTGTTCTCTTGCGTATTTATTATGGAAAACAAGTTCCAGATTTTCAAAGTAGCTCTATATGTCAATGTTATGAACATAATAGGCACTCTTGATGAAATGAGAGGAACCACAAGCTACTTGAAATCTGATTTTGAGAGGAAAGATATTGGGAAGACTTGGTTTTGTCTAAATATTTGAGCTAGGACACCGAGTTTGTGAAATATTAATTCACCGATCGCATATGTCCAGAAAATAATCAGGCAATTTAATATAGACAAAGTGAATCCGGTTAGCACTCCCATGATCGGTCGAAGTGTCGGATATAAGGAAAGATCCATTTCGTCTAAAAGATGATGACGAAAAATGTTGGGAGTTAGAATTCCCTATCTAAGTTCAATATGCGCATTATCGTACTTAACATAATACACTTGACCATATATTGTATTTCTCAGTGAATTTGTTAGCTAGATTTAGCTCAGCGCCAACGCAAAGTCATTGGAATGATATCAAATTAATCTTTTGGAACCATTGACATGGGTATATACTTTCCCTATAGAAAGAAAAATGGGATTGATAATGGAACTTCAATACCTACTTAGAATGTAAGCAGCAAAAGTACTAGCTCTTATAGAAAAACACCAAACAATGTCTTGGTATGTGTTTGCTGATATTAGGTATCTGTCTGACTCATACAAAGGTTGTTCCCAAACTGGATAAAGAATTACCACAAGGAACACGTCGATTGCTTGGAAGTAAACTAAGCAATCCTTTGTAACTACCTCCTTGAACTAATCCAAGAATATTACTCTTCATGAGATAATAAAATAATATATATGATTAAGGATTATCATTACATATATTAGAGGAGTTAGTAATTTTGGGTTCAACCAGTATCCTACTTGCATATATGGAAATAATGCATCATGTATCGAAGAAATGAACATAAGATACATCAGGGGTAATAACACAAAGCATATTCTGCTTAAGTTTCTATACAATCAGCAATAAAAGACTCTCCTTTAGATTCAAGTGAATCAAGTAAGATGTCAAAAGAATGTGACATATTTTACCAAGTCATTACCTAAAACCATATATTGGGAAACGTGTAGAAAGTAAATGGAAATGCTTTCCAAACTCTCTTGATTAATGCACGAATCAGGGGGAGTAGTAAACAAAAGAGGGAGTTTACTATATTTGATATTGGTATGTTGTGCTCTTTCCTTCAACCAAAGTTTTATTTTCCCCATTGGGTTTTGTTCCTTGGTGTAAGGTTTTAGTGAGGCAACTGTTTATATACCATCACGCTTTCCTAACTCTCATGATTAAAGTACGAATCTAAGAGAAAACTAGACTGAAGGAAAAGTCTATGTATTGCAAAGGAAACTGGTGCGTTATACTCTTTCCTTCGTCATATTTTATTTTTTCCCACTGGGTTTTATTTTGGCGTAAGGTTTTAACGAGGCAACAACTGTGCACCACCACTCCTTTAACTCGGCACAAGGGGGAGTGTTGTAGGATAAGTGTGCCATCGTCTAAAGGATATGACGATAGAGATAGATATAGAGATAAGTATATCAGAGTTAGATTAGAACTGAAATATCTTATTGTTATCTACTTGTAACTCATCCCTATTTAAAGGGCATTTGATTAATGAGAATTACAGATTCATTCTCTCAGTATATTGTTGTTCTATTATGCTTTTCCTTTAACATATAAATATATTTTTTGGCCCTTTTAAGTTATTTTTTTACAACCAAGTTATGAAATATTTGTAATTTACATGTTAATTTGTATCACCAATTTATCAATAATTTCATGTAGTTAAGCCTGATCCGGTCATCCGGATATTTAAGGGGGTGTTTGGGATTGCTTATTTGAGGTGTTTTTTAGCTTATTGGGATTTGGCACCGGAGATAAGCACTTTTGAGTGTTTGGATGAGGGGAAATTAAAATGGCTTATAGCGGTGCCAAACCGTTGAAAAGCTCTTTTTGATAAGTCATTTTGTTTTAACTTATCAACTTATTTAAAAAGTGCTTATGACTTTTCTAGTTATTTTATATGTATAAGCAAACTCAAACACCTTTAAATAACAACTTATTAACTTATTACGTTTTGGTACCGCAATAAGCTAATCTAAACACTTTTTTAAAAACTCCGGTTTGACACCGCATAAGTTGATAACACTTTTTAAAGTAAGTATAAGTTGTTTTAAATAAGCAATCCCAAACACCCCCTAAATATAGATCTTGATCCCTTTATATATATATATATATATTTTTTATTTTGGTAATTATTATTAAAAATTGTATTTTTTTTTTAATTTAACTAGAAAAGTGTTTTGAATTAAAACATAAAATTTAAAATATCAAAAATAAAAAATAAAAAAATAAAAAAAAAAAATAAAATTTTTAATAATTACAATACATAATGTTTTAAAAAATACCTCAACTACATTACATGGAACAATTTTTTTTACTAATAAATGCCATTAAATACTTAATACAAAATTCAAAAAATATACAAAATTAGACTATATGGACTGGGCTTTGGGGATGATTATAACCAAGTACCAACTGACCTTAAATAAATGGGCCTAGAATGAAGGGTTGATCAAGACTGGTCCTAACCCAACTAACCATCAAACTAAAATTGGCCAATTGTGTTTCATGGGTGAGCCCAACAGTAATAATGCAGCTTTAGTACATGAATTGAATAATTAACAATAAATTAATGTTAATAACTATTATATTTTATGTTCCAATGAAAACTCATGCATATTTTAGAAATAAATACGGTGATGTTTGACTCGAATAGTGGTTTTGAAGAAATAAAATTTGTGAAAGTAATTTGAAGTTGTTTGTTTGGTTGATAAGATATGGTTTTACAAGTGAAATGAAATAATAATAATAATAATAAATGACTAAAATATAATTTTTATAATATTTTCGGAATATGTAAAATTTATCATTATTTTATTTTAATTTACTGATATTCTTAATTAGGAATTGACTCAAATAGCCATTTTACCCAAGTAAATTGGTCTCCAAGTCATTCCTCTCCCACTTTTACCAAAATGTCACTACATCCGCAATATACAAATCCGTAATTGCGGATGTAACTCAAAAACACAAAATATATATATATATATATATATATATATATATAAATCTGATCGATTTTTCTTTTTAAAAAAGTTGTGGATCTGGGTCGTAATTTTTTATAAGGATTAGAAAAATCGATCAGATTCGTAATTTTTTGTGTTTTTGAGCTTGGTCCACAATTACGGACCTATATATTGCAAAAGTAGTAACATTTATGTAAAACCGAGAGAGGCATGACTAAGAAACCAAATTTGTTGTATAGAATAACTATTTGAGTCAATTTACCTTTCTAATTTCACATTTAATGTGTACAAACAAATTTCACACTAGACCAAATTGGAAGATAAAAAATAAAAAAAGAATAGCAGATGTTAACCCATACTCCAGATAACATAGGAAGAACTAGACCCAAGGTTAACAAACAACATGTGAAGCACACATAACATATGAAAACCCAAAAGGTTGTAGCAAATAGGAATGGCAACGGGTCGGGTTCGAGCCGGTTATTGGTATCCCCGTCCCCGAAACCGATAACCCAAACCGTGCCCGTAACCGCCCCTAGCTATCCCCATCGGGGATCTTATCGGGGACCCCCATCGGGTCCCCGCGGTTTCCCCGATCCCCTTTGTGGAACCCGTTAAGGTTAAAAATCATATTTCCCCATTGGTTTTCCCCAGAACCCGAAACCGGCCGGATTTTTTTTTTACAAAATGTTAAGTTTCACAACTAAAAGTAAATTACAATTTTTATAAACATAAGTCTAAATGTCTCAAAAAGTGTCTTAAATTACAATATAACAGTAAATAAAATTCATATATCATCCAACTAACATTACGGTTTCACGATTAGACAAATAAAATAGACTTTTTCGGGAGGCTTATTTGGGGTGTTAAGATAAAATAGATAAAAATAATTTAAATTTTAATGTAATGTTAGTATTTTTCTTTTAATGATATTATATATATATATATATATATATATATATATATATATATATATATATATATATATAGGGAGAAGTTCATTTGAGAACTGCTAAATATATGAGAAATAGAGAAGTAATCCTAGTCTTTCATTCGGTCAAGATCGGCTTTGACTGATCAAATATTGCGTCTTTGACTGGTCAACAATTACGACTTGGACTGGTCAAAAGTTGCGGCTATTCCAAAAATAGAAGAACAGTTTCGTAATTTTTACAAATTACACGGGATGAGTTCATATATGAATCTGTATGATTCACATATGAACTATATGTTCATATGTGAACCAGTGTAATTCACATATGAACTTTTTTAACTGATTCATATATGAATATTTGTGATTCATATATGAACACTTCACGACATGGAAGCCCAAATGTCCCTACGACTCCCTTCAAGCTATACCCAAAGAGATAGCTGACCTTAGCGAATATTACCATGAATACCGCCAAAGGTTCGGCACAGTCGGGGGTTACAACCATGGCATTGCCCCGACATGGCGGAGGCCCTAAATATAAAATCACCCTTCTAGCTTATGATAACTCAACCGGACTCAGCCCTCCTAATGTACACTTGAAAGGTTAAGGACATAAAACATGGGTCCCGGAGTCCAACCCCGTAATACCCAATTGACCATCAAATAAAGACTGACTTACGTGCCTATGGATCCAACGCAACACAGTCTAACATCACATGACTACGCATGAATGACCAACGCACTTGAGCATGTAATTAACATCAATATGCAACAAGGTGCATTTATATGTAAATCATAAATTGGGCTCTACATTGGGCCATTGAAACTGGACAAATGTCCTCAAGATTCCCTTTTAAGTCTAAACCGAGCTCAAATGCTCAAAATCCACTTGACCAACATATATCGGTCCCCAAAATAGGAAAACGCATTTAAACGGCGTTTATGCAGGCACATACCTCAAAGATGTGATTAACCCAAAACTCATCATGTATTGGGACCAAAGATTTTCCAAATGGTTTATGAACTCAAATACACCAAAATGCATATATCATGAACTAGACTCCATTTGTACAAAAATCACTAAAGATGCATAAATCATAAAATAGACTTTATTTGTACAAAATCACCAAAGATGCATAAATCATAAAATAGACTTTATTTGTACAAAATCACCAAAAATGCATAAATCATGCTATTACTTATCAAGATATCCAAATCCCAAATATAGGCATTTTATGAGACTAAAACAACCCAAGTTTATCAAATATGAAAACTTATCAAAATAACCAACACATTGACGATTACCAAGTAAAACATATTTTTACTTCAAAATACTCATTTTGGCATGTACATTGTTTTCACAAAGCAACTTAAACCCACCTTGCTAGATTTAGGCTAAATCTAGGTTTTACCCCCAAAACTTGAATCTCCTTTGAAAAACACTTGGATCCTCAAGCCAAAAACTTCCAAAAACCTAAATCCATACATTTCCAACCATAAATAATCATAATCAGCCATAAAGAATCGCTCCCCAAACTTTATACATGAAGATCTCAACTTATGTCAAAACCCAAATTTTTTGATCCAATTTCCAAACCATCAAACCCGAAATTTGAGAAGTCCAACACTAGGAAATCATTAAGAGAGCATTTATATCTTATATTAAGGTTTAGAAATGGAGACGATAAACTTACCACTTAGGTTTTGGTGAAAACCCTAAGATGAAGCTTGAGGTTGAAGATGACAATGGTGAACTCTTTTGCCAAAGCTCCCAATCTACCACTTGATGATGGAACACCTTAAGAACTCGAGAAATGGACCCAAAATGAGTTAGGGTTTGAGTCTTGGGGTTTGAGGGTTGATTTGGGTGAGAAAATAGGGAGAAGTTTGAGGTTTGGGTGAAAATGGGGTTTGCGGGCCGGATTTTCCCGTTTTTGTGCACACAACGGCTCCGCGTGGGTCCATCCGCGTGGAGACCCGCGCGGAGCACTGCCGCCCGAATTTCTTGCCCCAACACTGTTTTGGTCATAACTTCTTCGTTTTAGCTCCGATTTTGCTCCGGAAAGAACCGTTGGACTCGTAATTGAATCCTTCATCTACCAAGACTATAAAATCTAGGATTCAAGTCCAAAATCCTATATCTTATTTTTCCCTAAAATACCGATTTTTGTATTAACTTGAAATGATACCTTTCGAAAATCGGGGTGTTACAAAAGTTTTGGTCCCTTTCCTTTCCTTTATCTCCTTAAAAAAACTCGAGAACACAATATTTTTTCTTTCCCTCCTACTTTCCTCCCCTTCCCTTTTTTTCCTTCGTAAAAAAAACTCGAGAACACAGCGTAATGGACTGTTTGACAGTTGTTGAATGGTTTAGTGCAGAATGATTAAGAGACTTTTATGATATATTGCAAAATGAAATATGGTTGTTTTCTAATTGTTCATAATGAAATCAAGGCTCTAAATAGTTAAAGGGGGGCCAGGATACAAAATCACTCAGAGGGTTTTGGAACCATTAAGAGGCAGACCTTTTTTTTGTCAAACAAGATTCACCTTCTTAGCGATTCAGAGATTGTCTCTTAATGGAACCATTAAGAGGTAAACAAACAACCCCTAATTCTAAAAAACAATGAACCAAGCAAATGAACTAAATTTTGTATTTGCCTAATCTGATTATTTTCAATTTAGTGAACCAAACATCACCTCAACCTCAATTCTACAATCATTGGCCCATGAAATACATACGACGGTTGAATTTATCTTGGTCGTAGAGATTAATTGGGCTGTTTGATAAGCATTAATTTATCCGGATAAATTAAGATAAGTTGTTGTTTGATTTTTGTCCTGAATAAATAGTCTGAACACCAAAAATTGTCATTTTAACCTTATGTCCACATTATGTGTCCCACAATCAGTGCAAATCAAGATGACAACAAATTTAACAATTGAATTCTATTTCAATTTCAATTCGTTTACAACAGAAGCTATCAAAACAACATTTCTCTCTCTAAGTCAATATGCGCTCCACACTCTTAGTCATATGAGTCTACAAACGAAAAACACTTAGGGGCGTTTGGTTCGCAGAATGTTTTTGGATGGAATGGAATCTGTCAAAGGAATTTGACTTTGAAGGAATTGGAATGGAATGTTGTCAGGTTTGACCACCTGTTTGGTTGACAGAGTTGGAATGGAATCTGTTAAATGAATTGGAATTTTTCTGTTTGGTTCACAGATTGTAGCTTTAGAATTGGAATGGAATTTTGGTAAATGACCAAAATACCCTTTTTGTTTATTTTAACTTTTTTCAACAAAAATTACTTTAATGAAATAGTCATTAAATAGTTTAACTTTTAACTAAAATTGCTTTGATTATTTTAGCACACGAATGATGATGAGAGAGAGAGGGAGAGAGAGAGATAGAGAGGAGAGATAGATGAGAGGAGAGAGAGAGGAGAGAGAGAGAGGAGAGAGGGAGAGGGAGGGAGAGGAGAGGGAGAGGGAAAGGAGAGAGAGAGGAGAGAGAGGGAGAAAGGAGAGAGAGGATAGATTGAGAGAGAGAGGGTAGAGAGAGAGGGAGAGAGGAGAGAGGAGAGATAGGGAAAGAGAGAGAGGAGAGAGATATGAGAGAGAGAAGAGAGAGAGGGAGAGAGGAGAGAGAGAGAGAGGAGAGAGAGAGTTGGTGTCTGCTAATAATGTTGAACGGTAGTGGTGGCCGGTGGTGGTGGTTGCCGGTGGCGGTGGTGGCCGGAGGTGGTGGTGGTCGGTGTTGGTAGCCGGAGGTGGTGGTGGCTGGTGGTGGTCAATGGTGGCCGGAGGTAGTCGATGGTGGCCGGTGTTGGTAGCCGGAGGTGGTGGTCAATGGTGGTCGGTGGCGGAGGTGGTGGTGCATATTAGGATGAGGGGCAATTTTGTCCAAAAAAAATATGACATTCCATTCCAATGAAATACCACCTCCCCCCAAGGAATGTTGAATTACTTCATTTGTGGAATTAGTTGGAATTCAACATTCCAATTCCTTAAAAAGAATGAACCAAACGATATAATGGAATCTGGTCAACGAAATTCCACATTCCAATTCCATCAGAATCTGCGAACCAAACGCCCCCTTATATACCTAGAACTCTTACAACACAAAAACACTCACAATACTAGCTTTGACTTTGACTTTGAATTTATTACAAATGACTTTGACTTAGCATAAGAGTTTGACTTGAGCTCTTTGACTTTGACTTTGACTTTTATCTTCAACTTGAACTTCAGTCTTCATGATCTTGTATCCAACATATATTTTGCACTAACAATCTTCCCCTTTGGATTCAAGATCATCTTCAAAAATATTTGCAATACAATCTCCCCCTTTAGCACAAATTAACACAATCTCTACCTTTGTAGAATTTTTTCACAAATTTAATCTCCCCCTTTGATTTAGAAACAAATCATCTCCTTCTTTTAGATAAACAAAATTATCTTTCAGCATCATAGAACAACCCTTTTTTCTTTAAGCAATCTTCAAACTTTCAGTAATCTCCCCAAAGTCTTTGAACAATAACTTTTTCAATAAGCTTTAACAATCTCTACAAAAAGTTGTAGAAACCTCTTTCAGACCTCAGAAAGAAATTATCTTCAGATTTGGCTCTCTTTTGCTTTAGCAAATCATCTTCAATGAAAATTTCAGAAATCTTCAGCGAACATTCCACAATCTCTGAACTTTCTCTTTCAACACTGTACAATCTCCACATAACTTTCATCAAATCATATTTCTTGAAATAATTTCTCTCTTAAATTCCTTTCATTTACTTGAGTCTCTCCAAAACTGTTCTTCAACAAACATTTCTTGAAAATAACTTCTCCCCCTTTTTGATGATGTAGCACAGAAATCATCAAAACTTCACCAAGAAATGTCATTAATCTTTTCTGACCATTGATTTTTATCATTGAGCCTCTGATTATCCGTCAATTCATAAAGTATTCATCTGAATCTTTTCAAATTCAGACAAATTAGAGTGTAACACTTGAATCAATAAATGAATCAGTTAATGATGCATGTCAGTAGCACAAAGTCACTGTGTGTAACAAATACACATTGGAAAGGAGTTTTTTTATGTTCACTCCCCCAGGTCTTCCATTCAATCATCGAATAACATAAGTATATTCTATGAATGTTTAGACAGAAAAATGAATTATCTGTGTGTTTGTGCTTGTGTATGAAAGAATTAAGCATATGATGATTGCTTTTATCATATAGGCTCAAAATATGTAAATCATTGAAACAACAACAGTAATACACACACTCAATTGTGCATGATCGAAGTGCGAAGATGGGGCAGACTTCCTTCTTTTTCAATATCCAAATTTTCCAAATGAAAATCAGATAGATTATGTGTTGCATCCCCAAGAAAAATTGAAACATCTTCTTTTTAAGAAA
The DNA here is from genome assembly GCA_954870635.1 of Arctium minus. Classification (NCBI taxonomy): domain Eukaryota; kingdom Viridiplantae; phylum Streptophyta; class Magnoliopsida; order Asterales; family Asteraceae; genus Arctium; species Arctium minus. The sequence goes on from OX941096.1 coordinate 48,914,312, forward strand.
AAGATGAGTAGCTGGTGGGGTTGAAATCAAGAGTTGGCATGGGCTAGTTGCCTGTTTCAATGATGTTCACGAAGAATTGTGAAACAACAGTAATGTGGCTGCCCGACTCAGAAAAAATTGGTGCAGAGTTTGATATTCTTTTACTCCGATCTATCACCCTCTTTCTTTTTAACATTGAGCTCACTTCTAACCAAACTCTCTTTTCATTTTACCTCATCACACATACCCACACTCAGATATTTTGACTCCTCGCCTCTCGATCACTCAAGGATTAACTTCGTGGATAGGAAACACTGGTTAACGTGAATCCATAGAAGTTTTGTTAAGTTCTCACACAATGAACTCATGTTGTCCTATAAGCAAAGCGTTGCTCAAATGGTTTAACTTTTTACGTTAAAGCACACAATGAAATACATGTCAGATGTATGTATGCTCATGAAGATAATCATGAAGATTTGATCATGTGATCATGGAAGATATTTCAAAACAAGTATATTGAATAAATGAAATGAATACAAGAAACTTGTTTGAAAATCTGACATTGTATGAAAAGATCAAATATGAATGATGTATCAATTAAGGTCATGAAAAATTGGATGTTGTCTATAAGAACAAATATAGACATTCTTGAAAGAAGCGTTTTGAACGAAATCGCGCTCAAATGACAATGAAATTCAAACGGGGTGTATCACCATCGAAAAAATTGGTTAATTTGAGACATGGTGATAACATAAACAACAAAATACTAAACCGATGTATGTGAATACTTGACAATATGTGAAAAAGATAATACACAAGTATTTATCTTTGGAAACACACGGTTTGTTAATCATGAAAGCATATATAAAATGAAAAACATTTAAAATCACACTTCTAAATTTATGAAATCATTTTGAGAATAGAGAAGTGGTTTGAACATTTACGGACATGTTTTCATATCTGAAAGTCGTTCTTCTTTCATACATGTATGAGATTAAGTTTAGAATGATCCTTACGCTCAGCTTAAATCTCATTAAGTCAGCTCGAAAGTCATGATTGATGTAATCATGTAAGCCCCCCCTCAAAATTTGCATTTAGTCAAAAATCGTCAAAGCACAAAGTCTTATTCACAAACTTTATTGAAAAATAAAGGACATGAGAGCATTAGAACTTGTTAAGAACGATTCTGATCAGATATAATCAGAAATCATTGTCCTTACTCCCCCTGAAGATATGCATCATAACATATAGCAGTGTAAGAAATATGCAAAATTTTCTAACTTCCCCTAAAAATGTAGATCATCTTAACATTATCTCACACTCCCCCTGAAATCATGAACAAACCTTTCAGTGTAGATATCTTTCAGATTAAAAAAATAAAGAAATGAATAAAAATAAAAAAATCTAAACTGTACTAGGTAACAACAGATTAAGTCTTGAGATTTAGCATGCCAAGTTTTGAAATGAGAAAATTAAATCTCTTTTCGTCAAGAGGCTTGGTAAACAAATCAGCAAGTTGATAATCTGTGTTTACAAAGTAAAGTTCGATTGTACATTTTTCAACATTGTCTTTGATAAAATGACATCTCACGTCGATGTGCTTGGTTTTCGTATGTTGAACAGGGTTTGCAGATATTGCAATAGCGCTATTTGAATCACAGTAGATCGGGATTTTGTCATTCTTGAAACCATAATCTCGGAGTTGTGTTCGCATCTACAACACTTAAGAACAGCAGCTAGCCGCAGCTACATACTCTGCCTCAGCTGTTGAAGTAGATACACATAGTTGTTTCTTCGAAGCCCAACTCACGAGTTTATAGCCTAAGAATTGTATGTGTCCCGAAGTACTCTTCCTGTCAAGCATACAACCTGAATGATCTGCGTCTGAAAATGTTGTAAGCTCAAAACCAGTATCTTTAGGATACCACAGACCAAGATCTGCGGTGCCTTTTAGATACCTAAATATACACTTTACCGCAGAGATATGAGATTCTTTAGGTGAAGCCTGATATCTTGCACATAAGCACGTAGAAAACATAATATCTGACCTACTAGCCGTCAAGTACATCAAAGAACCAATCATCCCTCTATAGGTTCTAACATCGACAGCTTTTCCCGAAAGATCAGCTCCGATCTTAGTTCCTGGTGCCATCGGGGTTCCAATTGGAGTACAATTTTTCATTTTAAATTTTCTTAGAATATCATAAATGTACTTCGCTTCATTAATAAAAATCCTCGTAGAAAATTGTTTGACTTGTAATCCGAGAAAGAAATTCATCTCTCCCATCATACTCATCTGAAATCTGTATACCATGAGGTTTGAGAAATTCTTACAGTACTTTGGGTTAGTTGAACCAAATATGATGTCATCCACATATATTTGAATTAAGATGATATCAGCTTTCTTCTTTTTAATGAAAAGAGTAGTATCGATTTTACTTTTAGAAAAACCCGACTTGACTAAGAATTTAGATAGAACGTCATACCAGGCGTGAGGGGCTTATTTCAAACCATAAAGAGCTTTGTCCATAATATATACATGATCTGGTTTATCTGGATTGACAAAACCTTCAGGCTGAGAGACGTAGACTTCCTCCTTTAGAATGCCATTCAGAAAGGCAGTCTTCACATCCATTTGATAGACCGTGAAGTTCTTGTGTGCGGCGTAGGATAAAAACATTCTGATTGCCTCTATGCGCGCAACTGGAGCATAAGTCTCGTCATAATCTATGTCTTCCTCTTGCCTATATCCTTTAGCAACAAGTCTTTCTTTATTCCTTATGACGATACCCTCTTCGTCTTTCTTATTTTTGAAAACCCATTTCGTACCAATGATTGTTTTACCTTCAGGTCGTGGCACGAGTCTCCAGACTTTAAGCGCTTCGAATTGATTAAGCTCTTCTTGCATTGCAGTTACCCAATCTGAATCAGCTAGAGCTTCAGATACTCGTGTTGGCTCTATCTTACTCAGAAAGGAATCATGCATGCACTGTGTTATCCTAGTTTAATCTAGTTGATTAACAATCACAGAACACAATAATAATCAAGAGATAATAAGATCAAGAATAACATACCTGTAACACCCTAAAAATAGGGATAACAAAAACTTTCCATAAATGGAGAAGTGGTATAAAGTTTGCCATAGCAAGAGCCTCCCAAAAAGGGGAAATATACAAACAACCTGTTTAATCACAAATCTGTAATTTAACGGATAAATAAACAACAACCAACTAATCTAATTTCTACATCTAGAAAAGAGATTACAAAAGGGGTGTCATCTATAAACCCAAATTGTTCCAAGAATAGTTCAAGTGCCAAAATCCCCAAGCTCTTGCCCAAAGCATCTAAACTTGCCTAGGAGTCGCGCCGCTAACACCTGAGATACACATCGACACTAAACAAGTGTTAGGCCAAAAAGCCTAGTGAGTTGGACAATAATAAGCATACATGAACAATCACAATTTCTTATCAGCAGTTAACCAGTGTCCAAATATATGTGGAGTCATTAGGGGAGACCCAAAGCACCAATCAATTCCACTCCAAAGAGTCAATGCACCTTGATGCCCTTAACAAGGAACACCCCAAAGGCCCGGCACACCCGGAGATCAGACCGTAAAGGAAACTTTCCAAGTGGCGGGGGTCTAGGCACATACCATTCTGATGGTGCCCCAAGACTACATCCTCCTAGTGAACTTGCCTTGATTCATCCAACATAATGCATATAGGAGGTCCTTAGGTATATTTCAACCCAACATATTTCCATACCGACTACGGGTACAATGTTACCATCCTATCCTCATGGAGTTCAACAAAAGTCCCAAACGACAATTATACTCATCATGCATATAAATATGTCCCCAAAGTGATATTCCAACTAAAACCATCATAACACACATATAGGCATGCATTTAACATATCAAGGTACCCATTTTATATATCCATGGGAAAATCCCCAAATAATGGTACACATAACATAAAACATAACATATCACCAATATCCATATTTCCAACCATTTCCATCAAGAAATCCCAAATACTTGAACACATAGAGAATGAAATAACAAATAGAAGATTATGATGTGTATCTAGTTTTAACAAAGGTTTAGTAAACTCACAATCCAGGTTTTGTACCAAAACCTAGAAAAGATGAAAACCCTAGAAGTTGAAAATGAGACTTGGAGATGAGAGATGAGAATCTCGAAGAACACTTCAATGAGAACACTTAAATGGAGCTTTGATGACAACTTAATACTCTCACCAACCCAAACCCTAGAAATTTATGGGGGTAGGTGCTGGAGACCTAAAAATTGCCCAAAGAGGATGCTCTCCCGTTTTTGATGATAAAATGCTTGAAATGATGTGTTCAATTTCATTTAAAACCACAGACTGGACCACGCGGGCGATAGTGCCAAGGGCACTATCGCGAGTCACAATCGCGAGGCCTTCCCCGCTCACGGTACCAATTCGGCGATAGTGCCTTCGGCGATAGTGCCAAGGCACAATCGCGGGGCACAATCGTTGGCATCCCCCTGCCTACGGTACATCCTTGGCGATAGTGCCTCCGGCGATAGTGCCAATGGCACAATCGCCAGGCACAATCGAGCCAACCCCGAATCAGCCCGAACACTCAACCGAAAACGATAACGAGCACAAGGATTGCACGATTAAATATGGTAAATCAATATATGATATTTTAACATAATTCATGATCATAAAATGCACATAAAGGCACATATTTACACATAAACGAAATTAATGCATTAAGGGAGACAAAATACTTACCTTATGAATTTACGGGTGTTACAATCCTTCCCACCTAAATAGGATTTCGTCCCGAAATCTCATGCTACAACAAATAAGTGAGGATAACGCTTCTTCATGTCCTCTTCGGATTCCCAAGTAACGTTAGCACCCCGATGGTGCTTCCATTGAACCTTTACCATTACCACATCTTTATGCCGTAATTTCTTCACCTTTGACTCTAAAATCGTCTCTGGTTCTTCCACGCAATGATTCCCATTGTCTACCCGAATCTATGACAAGGGAATCACGCTCTCTTCCTCAGCTAGACATTTCCGAAGGTAGCACACGTGAAAAGTAGGATGTATCCCATCCATTTCCGGCGGTAAGTCCAACCGGTAAGCTTGAAGTCCAATTTTTTCTAAAATAACGAAGGGTCCAAGGAAACGAGGGCTAAGCTTCCCACGTTTTCCGAAACAGATAATCCCCTTCCATGGCGACACCTTTAGCATGTCGCGGTCTCCCACTTGAAATTCGACCGGTCTTCTCTTTTTGTCCGCATAGCTCTTTTGTCGGTCTTGCGCCGCCTTTAGCCTCTCACGAATTTCCTTTACCTTGTCGGCCGTTTCTTGGACAATTTCCGGTCCGACAAACTGCTTCTTGCCCGCCTCGAGCCAACAAACTGGAGTTCGGAACTTTCGTCCGTCCAATGCCTCGAACGGTGTCATCCCAATGCTAGAATGGTAACTGTTGTTGTATGCGAACTCTACCAAGGGTAGATGTGAATCCCAACTTCCCCCGAAGTCTATTACACACGACCTCAACATATCTTCTAATGTCTGGATCGTCCTCTCGCTTTGACCATCCGTTTGAGGATGATACGCCGTGCTCAAATTTAGTCGAGTACCCGACTCCTTTTGCAAACTAGCCCAAAAGTTCGAAGTGAAGCGGTTGTCCCGATCCGATACAATAGATTGCGGAACTCCGTGCCTCGACACCACCTCGTCAATATAAAGCTTGGCCAACTTTTCCATTGGCAAGGTCTCCCGCATTGCAAGGAAATGCGCACTTTTTGTCAATCGGTCAACAATTACCCAAATGGTGTCGTGCCCACGCAAGGTCTTTGGTAACTTCGTCACGAAATCCATAGTAATGTTGTCCCATTTCCACTCGGGAATGGACAGCGGTTGCAAACTCCCATACGGTCTTTGATGCTCCGCTTTGACTTGAAGGCATGTGATGCACCTTTCCACATAGCTAGCCACGTCCAGCTTCATCAACGGCCACCAATAATTCAACCTTAGGTCTCTATACATCTTGGTGCTACCGGGATGTATAGAATATTTCGACTTATGAGCTTCCTCGAGAAGTAAGTCACGATTTCCCCCAATCTTTGGCACCTAAATTCTCCCTTGAAAGAGTTTGAGCCCACGACCATCTTCTGTTAAAAGTTCCTTTTGTTTGGACATAACCTCAGCCTTGAGGTTCTCTTCTTTAAGTGCTTCCGCTTGGCTTGCTCTTATACTTTCCAACAAACTCGACACCACATCGATCCTAGTATGGGACATTTTGACACCTCCATCATGACTCCTTCGACTCAACGCATCCGCCGCCACGTTGGCCTTGCCGGGATGGTAGAGTAGGTCACAATCGTAATCCTTCAAAATCTCTAGCCATCTCCTTTGTCGCATGTTGAGTTCCTTTTGATCGAAGATGTACTTGAGACTCTTGTGATCCGTGAAAAGAGTACACTTGGTCCCATACAAGTAGTGTCGCCACAACTTTAATGCGAAAACCACCGCCGCCAACTCCAAATCATGAGTCGGATAGTTCTTCTCATGATCCTTTAATTGTCGCGACGCATACGCTATTACTTTCCCCATTTGCATTAGGACACACCCAAGCCCCATCTTGGAAGCGTCACTAAACACAACAAAATCTTCCGATCCTTTGGGTAGGGATAAGATCGGAGCTTCGCACAACTTCCTCTTGAGCGTCTGAAAGGCTTGCTCTTGTGCATCGGTCCAAAGAAACTTGACGTTCTTCCTTGTAAGAGAAGTGAGCGGTGTAGCTATCTTGGAAAAGTCTTGAATGAAACGTCGGTAGTAACCCGCTAAACCCAAGACGCTTCGGATCTCCGTCGGACTTGTTAGGGGTTCCCAACTCATCATTGCTTCGATCTTTGCCGGATCCACTTTTACCCGGTCCTTTGATACCACATGCCCCAAGAATTGCACTTCTTGAAGCCAAAATTCGCACTTCGAGAACTTCGCGAACAGTTTCTCCCTTCTTAGAACTTCTAATACTTCCCGTAAGTGTCTTCCATGTTCGGACTCATCCCTTGAATATATTAAAATATCGTCGATGAAGACGATCACGGATTTATCCAAAAATGGGCGACACACACGGTTCATCAAATCCATGAATACGGCCGAAGCGTTAGTTAAGCCAAACGGCATCACCAAGAACTCATAATGACCGTATCTCGTTCGGAAAGCTGTCTTTGGAATATCTTCGTTCTTCACTCTCACTTGATGATAACCATACCGAAGGTCAATCTTCGAGAAACATCCCGCCCCTTGGAGTTGATCAAAGAGGTCGTCGATGCGAGGTAGAGGGTACTTCTTCTTCACCGTGACTTTGTTTAATTCCCGATAATCTATGCACATCCGCATGGATCCATCTTTCTTCTTCACGAACAAAACCGATGCTCCCCAAGGTGACGAACTTGGTCAAATGAAGCCCTTCTCCAACAACTCTTGAAGTTGCGTCATCATCTCCTTCATTTCTGTCGGTGCCAAACGATATGGAGCACGAGCTATCGGAGCCGCTCCCGGGGTGAGGTCGATCTGAAACTCCACTTGCCATTCCGGCGGTAAACCGGGTAAGTCTTCCGGAAAGACGTCCGGATAATTTTGCACTACTTCCATATCTTCCACCGACTTCTTTTCTTTCTTTGCGTCCACAACGTAGGCCAAGTACGAAGGGTAGCCTTTCGCTAAAAACTTGCGAGCCTTAAGAGATGAGATAATAGGATTATTCCTCTTTCCTTTCTCTCCATAAATGGTTGCCACCCCATTTTCCGGCAATGGTAATTGGATCATCTTTTTGGAGCAAAATATGTCCGCCTTATGCCTCACTAACCAGTCCATGCCTATGACTACATCAAACCCTCCTATAGTCATAGGTAGTAAATCTACTCCAAAAGAAATTCCGTCGATCTCTAGAGTGCAATCACAAAAACGGTCACGAACGATCACTTGATCTCCATTAGCTATTTCTACTACTAACGCATCGGGAAGAACACTAATAGGAATAGAGAATTGCTTACAAAAGGTATCCGATACAAAAGAACACGTAGCACCCGAATCAAACAAAACACGAGCTGGCAAGGAGTTTACTAGGAACGTACCCGAAACGACATCCGCGGTCTCCTTTGCCTCTTCGGTAGATATCCGGAAAGCTCGACTCGGTGCTCTTTGTGGTTGCTCGACTCTGGCCGTCGAACCCACAGAATTTCCCCCATTTCCTCCAACTAGCTTTGGGCAGAATCTTTTCATATGCCCTGGTTCTCCGCACTCAAAACATACTGATCCCTGGATGGAACATTCTCGAGTCGTATGGTTCTTCTTTCCACACTTGGCGCACCTGGTTGGACCGGAGTAAGTTCTTGTAGCACATGGTCCCGAGTGCTTTGACCTGCACTTGGAACACCACCGTTCTTCACGACGTTGATCACCCGCTTTCCCACTAACAAAGGGTCTCAACTGACGAGCGGGCCCAGATGGCCCTTCCCACTTCCGCTTCTCACCAACTAACCTCTTCTCTTCCCTTTCGGCATTGATGTCATCCTCAACGAGAAATGACTCCTCGATAACCTCTTGTAACGTCGAACACTTAGCATTCCTTACCGCCGATCGCATCCCGGCCGGTAACCCTTGATGATAGGCTTTAATCTTTGACCTTTCATCGGGGACTAGATGTCCCACCAAGTTTAATTTCTCCAAAAAGAGTTTGGAGTAGCCAACCACAGACAGGTTCCCTTTCTTCAGCTCTTGGAACTCCCGCTCCAACTTGTCCATCGAACGCTCGCTACAATACTTGTCCATATTCTTCTCTTTGAACACCGACCAAGTTAACTTAGTCAGAACTTCAGGAGTGAGGACTGATCGAGTGAGATTCCACCAAATCAAAGCCTCTCCCCGAAGTAGTTGAGAAGCAAACTTGACCCATTGAGAGGGATCACACTCACTTGACTCAAAGGCCATCTCTACCTCTTTGAGCCAGTACATGCAAGCAACCGGGTTATCTGAACCTGCAAACTCCTTAGGGTGGCACCCCAGAAACGTCTTGTAGGTGCACCCCTTCGTCTTCGTTTGAATCCCTTCAGCGGATGGTTCCTCAACCGTTACCACATTTGGTCCACCCGACCCCACAATAATATTTTCAGCCATCGTCTCGGGTTGTCGGTGGCTAACGTCTCGATCCTCTAGGAGTTTCATGAAAAACTCTTGCTGTTGGGACATGGCCAAAGTCATGGCCAACTGTTGTTGAGCCAAGGCCGCATTCATAGCCAACATCATGCTATCCCGAAGCCGAGTCTCCATGGTAACTTCCTCCAGGATGGCGGTACCTGTGTTGAGGTTCCGGCGCGGAATATGCTCAGGCCCTCCTCCCAAGATTCTGGGTATAGGAATGTCATCGAAGGTTGCCCCCACCGGGAGTCGTACTGTTGCAGATTCCACTTCTGGTTGCCCCTCTGGCATGTCCGGTAATCTACTTCGAGTGTTTACCATTTATAGAAGGAGGTTGAGAAAAGACTAAGTGAGTTTAACTCATTGTACGTACTAATACTTTCATCAATTATTATAATAATAGTAAACCAATTATGCTCACGTAACAATGCATTCATAATAGCAGTAGCTAAGTGAAATTATGAACGAACCATACACAAGAATTCTTGTCACCATCATCACAACTTTCAATTAAAGTAATTCCGTAATCCTAAAACTCTCCCCCACCTAGGATTTCTACCCCAAGTGGACAGTGAAGTCATAAAGTCTAAAGCTTAAGTCTAGATATGCTAAACAATACCTAGTTCACTTAAACTAAAGCTCTGATACCAACTTGTAACACCCTAAAAATAGGGATAACAAAAACTTTCCATAAATGGAAAAGTGGTATAAAGTTTGCCATAGCAAGAGCCTCCCAAAAAGGGGAAATATACAAACAACCTGTTTAATCACAAATCTGTAATTTAACGGATAAATAAACAACAACCAACTAATCTAATTTCTACATCTAGAAAAGAGATTACAAAAGGGGTGTCATCTATAAACCCAAATTGTTCCAAGAATAGTTCAAGTGCCAAAATCCCCAAGCTCTTGCCCAAAGCATCTAAACTTGCCTAGGAGCCGCGCCGCTAACACCTGAGATACACATCGACACCAAACAAGTGTTAGGCCAAAAAGCCTAGTGAGTTGGACAATAATAAGCATACATGAACAATCACAATTTCTTATCAGCAGTTAACCAGTGTCCAAATATATGTGGAGTCATTAGGGGAGACCCAAAGCACCAATCAATTCCACTCCAAAGAGTCAATGCACCTTGATGCCCTTAACAAGGAACACCCCAAAGGCCCGGCACACCCGGAGATCAGACCGTAAAGGAAACTTTCCAAGTGGCGGGGGTCTAGGCACATACCATTCCGATGGTGCCCCAAGACTACATCCTCCTAGTGAACTTGCCTTGATTCATCCAACATAATGCATATAGGAGGTCCTTAGGTATATTTCAACCCAACATATTTCCATACCGACTACGGGTACAATGTTACCATCCTATCCTCATGGAGTTCAACAAAAGTCCCAAACGACAATTATACTCATCATGCATATAAATATGTCCCCAAAGTGATATTCCAACTAAAACCATCATAACATACATATAGGCATGCATTTAACATATCAAGGTACCCATTTTATATATCCATGGGAAAATCCCCAAATAATGGTACACATAACATAAAACATAACATATCACCAATATCCATATTTCCAACCATTTCCATCAAGAAATCCCAAATACTTGAACACACAGAGAATGAAATAACAAATAGAAGATTATGATGTGTATCTAGTTTTAACAAAGGTTTAGTAAACTCACAATCCAGGTTTTATACCAAAACCTAGAAAAGATGAAAACCCTAGAAGTTGAAGATGAGACTTGGAGATGAGAGATGAGAATCTCGAAGAACACTTCAATAAGAACACTTAAATGGAGCTTTGATGACAACTTAATACTCTCACTAACCCAAACCCTAGAAATTTATGGGGGTAGGTGCTGGAGACCTAAAAATCGCCCAAAGAGGATGCTCTCCCGTTTTTGATGATAAAATGCTTGAAATGATGTGTTCAATTTCATTTAAAACCACAGACTGGACCACGCGGACGATAGTGCCCGGCGATAGTGCCAAGGGCACTATCGCAAGTCACAATCACGAGGCCTTCCCCGTTCACGGTACCAATTCGGCGATAGTGCCTTCGTCGATAGTGCCAAGGCACAATCGCGGGGTACAATCGTTGGCATCCCCCTGCCTACGGTACATCCTTGGCGATAGTGCCTCCGGCGATAGTGCCAATGGCACAATCGCCAGGCACAATCGCGCCAACCCCGAATCAGCCCGAAAACTCAACCGAAAACGATAACGAGCACAAGGATTGCACGATTAAAGATGGCAAATCAATATATGATATTTTAACATAATTCATGATCATAAAATGCACATAAAGACACATATTTACACATAAACGAAATTAATGCATTAAGGGAGACAAAATACTTACCTTATGAATTTACGGGTGTTACAATACCAATCTCTTGAATAAACAGTTAAACCTTGTGTGTTCTTGATACCCTTGAATACAGAGAAAATAGTATTGCCTCTCAAATATGATTATGAAAGTAATAATGAGGATTAACCCTAAAACCTAAATAACTAAAACTTTAAATACTTAAGCCTTATGGGCTTATGGGCTTGATAGACTTGAGGCCCATTTACAAATAACTATTAACATATTACACTTTAAACCCTCTAATCTTGAATACAATTATTTGATCCAACAATCTCCTCCTTTGGATTCAAGATTAAAAAAAAAATTGGCAATTGTCTTCGGGTCTTTACTTTTCTTCAAATATGACGTTGATAGCTTCATTGAAATCTTCAGCAGTCTTCAGATTATATTCTCCTTCTTTGAGTATTCTCCCCCTTTTTGATGAGTGGTGAGAATCATCATCATCAAAACTTGTCAAAACAATCTCCCCCTTTATGGAAAAATCTCCCCCTTTGTCTTTATAGACTTCAATGTAGCACTTTCTTCAAATATCGAGCCCTGTGTGAAATAAGAGCAGTCTCTCCAAATGGAAAGAGTGATTATTTCAATCTTTTCAGATTAAAATAGAAAGTAGTAACCATTCGAATCTTTTCAAATTCAAACAGTTAATAGGTGTAACCCTGATTCAACAAATGACTCAGTTAGAATGTCTGTCAATGACACAAAGTCACTGAGTAACACAAAGTTACTATATAAAGAGTTGGTTTGATGTTGGCTCCCCAGGTCTTCCATTCAATCATCGAATAACACATGGTTATCTATGAACGTTCTGACAGAAAACAAATTTCTGTGTGCATGTGCATGTGTATGAAAAAATTAAGCACAGATGATTGCTTTTCATTTTAGGCTCAAAATATGTAAACTTGTTGAGACAACAACAAATTATACAACGACTCAATGTGCATGAGAAAGGGTTCAAAGGTGGGGCAACTTTCCTTCTTTTTCAATATTAGTATCTTCGAAATGAAGAACCAATAGCATATGTGTTGCGTCCCCAGAAAATGTGAAACATTCTCTTTTTGAGAAAAGAATGAGTAGCTGGTGGGGTTGTATGCAAGAGATGGCATGGGCTAGTTGCTTATTTCAATGATGGTCACCAAAGAATGTGAACCAATCAGATATGTGGCTGCCCGGCTCAGAAAGAAGTTTGGTGCAGAGTTTAATACTCTTTTACTCTGATCTCTCACCCTCTTTCTTTTAATGCTCACTTCTAACCAATCTCTCTTTTCCATTTTACCTCTTCACACACCAACACTCAAATCTTTTGACCCCTCTCCCCTCAATCACTCAGGGAATACTTCCTAGATAGGAAACACTGGTTATCGTGAATCCATGGAAGTTCTGTTAAGTACTCACACTGAATCCCATGTATTTTCCTAAAAGAACATGATGTTCAACAGGCTTTTTGTACATGTAAGCACAAATACCACTTGTTACATGAAAAATAAAAATTTTGGAGAAGTCAAAACAGTTATGTTTGATGATGAAATTCTCCCCCTCAAACTAAAAAGAGTTTGATAATTTAAGCTCTAAGGAGTATTTCTATTAAGCTCTTTTGACATTTAAGCTCCCCCTTAACTGAAGATTTTTTTTAACTCATAAAGCAGAAAAAGTAAAGCACTGAAGTGCGGGTTCTAATCCGAAGTGATTAGAAGCCATACTCCGTTGAGGTACGGGTTCTAAGCTGATTTACTTAGAAGCCTTTGTTCTTTCTCCCCCTTAAACCTTGGGTGCCTGCAACACAGATTTAGCTTTTGGTACCCACTGGTATTTGGGTCCTAATGGGTTAGTTGCAATTCTAATAGGAGATATAAAATAAGAACCATACCAGTTATTTACATAATCTCTTCTTACAAAATCATTTGAGTCACAGTAGGAACAACTGATCTTCTTTTGTGCTAACCTGATCAATTGATTGATTGTGTAAACCAGATCAGGTTTGCCAAAAGTTTTACCTTTTGTAGCATAGTTCCATTTAGCATTTGATGTATGCACAAATGATTCTTCTTTCTTCTTCTCCTCCGAGGATCCTTTAACTCTCCAGATCCAGTTTCCTCTTTCTTTCTATTCATTTTCTTTTCTCCAGATCCTTTTCTTCTGAGACTTGTTCTTCTTTAGGTTACCTGAACCATCAACATTTTTGTCATAGAAAAGGTTAAAAGGACGAATCTGATCAGTAGATTTAGAAGTAAGACTATCATCTGAATCACAGAAAGGATTATAGAAAACATTTGAAACATGTGAACTTGAAGCTGTTTTTAATGAACTATTTGAATCAGCTAGATCATCTCTCGGTGATTGAGCTATTGACTCTGGCGTCTTGTGCTCAGTCAGCTTCACCTTGAATACGATCTCTTCAAGTTCCTTTATCTTTGAAGACAAATTGTTTCTTTCCTTTTCAATCAGATCAAACTTCTTATGCAACTCAGATTTTGCATTCTTCTCCTTCATGATGTTTGTTGACAATTCAGATAGCTTTCTTGTCAGCTTGGCTATGTCGGTCTCAAATATTTTCTTTTCTTCAGAAAAGTCTATATTTGTATCCTTCAGCTCAGCTTTCTTCTTTTCATTCTCAGCCTTTTCTCTCTCTAGAATGATAACCTTCTCAAAGTCTGAAACTTGTTTAGAAAGCTTAACACATCTAAGCTCTAATGACTTCTTCTCTTCAAAGGTTTTTCTGGAGAAATCAGAGAATTTCTTAGCAAAGTCTTTTCTTTCTTTCTCAATCTTCAACATCTCATCTTTAGCTATTGTATTGTCTCTGTCTTGGGTTGCCTTTTCTTTCAGCGTATTAATCTCAACCTCAAGACTGAGAACTTTATCTTTTAGTTTGTTTCTTTCAGCAAAGACTTGAGACTTTGACTTTCTAAGCTCTTCAGATGTCTCACAAGCAATGTTTGCTCTTCTTCTCAGCTCATCAAGCTCTCTTTGCATTAGTTCCTTCTTTGACCATGTTGAGCTAGATTCAGATCTTTTCAGCTTTGCTTGGAGGTCTAAGATCTCTTTTTCTTTAGACGCAATTATTCCTGCAAGGTCAATTATAGAATCAGAATCTTTTGAATTTTCTTTTAAAGCATTAAAATGAATAAGAAGAGATGAGTTCTGAATCTTTAGATTTTCAATCTCAGCTTCAAGAGGTAACATCTCGGATTTGAGCTTTGTAATCTCCCTTTCACAATCATCATCCCTGTCTCTATTTCTTGAAAACTGTCTAGCAAGATATTTAGCCTTTTCTTTTACTTCAGAAAGAGGCATGTTGTTAAAATCAAGGCTGAAACCTTCAGACATATTTAGCTGATTCGACATCCTAGCTGTATGGTTAGTAATCAAACTTTTCTGTACCAAGACAACCAACTAGATGAGATCGTTAGAATCAAAATAAAAACCACACTAAAAAAATTTCAGAAAAATAAATTTCCAAAAAATAATTAAGTGCATAATTTGCACAGTTTAAAGCACAAAGAAATAATACTTAAGAATGAAATTAGGAAAATTTTAATCAAGCACAAAACTTTTGTCCCCCTTCGCAGACTTAGCACGGGGGTCCCGCTACCCGGTTAGCGGGTGGGGTCAAGGGGCAACGCCCTTGCGAGGGTATGAGGGCAGCGCCCCTAGAGAAAAAAAATTTGACTTGTAGAGGCCATATTACAGTTTGCAAAATTTTGTCTAAGTATGCAAAAAGACAAATTTTGCTCGACCGATGTGCTTGACCGGTGTTTTCTTCGACCGGTAAATTCGACCGGTATCTAGCCGACCGAAAATGTGTCGACCGATATCTAGAGTTGACCGGGGTGGTGCGGTCGACCGGTAAGAAGCTTCAACCGGGAAACTTTTTTGACCGGTATTGGTCTTGACCGGTAAGTTGCTATCACCGGTAAAGTGTAAAGACCGGTATTATGCTCGACCGGTAACTTGCAATGACCGGTATTGGTGCTTCGACCGGTAAAAGACTAAGATCGGAACCAAAAATGGACTGATATACCTTTCGACCGGTGTTAATGTGAACCGATATAATCTATGGATCAGTAATGGTCTTCGACCGGAATTGGTCTTCGACCGATAAGATAGACCGATAGAAAGCGGTCGACCAGTATTGGCTTTGACCGATACAAAGTATTGACCGATAACAGATATAGACCGATAAACTACCTTCGACCGATAATGATTATTCGACCGATATGTTCTTGAACCAGCCCAGAACGTCGATGAACAGAAGCAATAATCAACCCAGAAAATCAATCAAGAACTCAAAATCAAATGCAAAAATCAGACTTTGGTACTCATCAGCACGTATCGATCACAACCCAATTAACAATAATGATTAAAGAACACTTTTGATTACTCAATTTTCCAACCACAGTGTTCGACCGGCTTATTGAGTTTGTCGAACCCAGATTCCAACAATCATCAAAAACCAATCAATTGATGATTTATAATGCAATTGAACTATCAGATAGCATTCAATACCACAAAACACATCTAATCAGATTCATCTTAAACATAAACGCACATAGATTCATGAAATCAGATGAACAGTAAAAAAAATTCGATGAACATTAACTTTTGTGAATAGTAATCGATGAATAGTAATATCAAAAAAAAATTTGATTCTTTTGGCTCTGATACCACTTGTTATCCCAGTTTAATCTAATTGATTAACAATCACAGAACACAATAATAATCAAGAGATAATAAGATCAATAATAACATACCAATCCCTTGAATAAACAATTAAACCTTGTGTGTTCTTGATACCCTTGAATACAGAGAAAATAGGATTGCCTCTCAAATATGATTATGAAAGTAATAATGAGGATTAACCCTAAAACCTAAATAACTAAAACTTTAAATACTTAAGCCTTATGGGCTTATGGGCTTGATAGACTTAAGACCCATTTACAAATAACTATTAACATATTACACTTTAAACCCTCTAATCTTGAATACAATTATTTGATCCAACACAGTGGTTCATTGTTGCAGACCTAGTTTGCACCGGCTTGGACAGATCTCCAATGATTTGATGTATTGGGTGCTCTTTGGTCCACTTGTATTCATAAAGGAGTGGATTAGATGTAGATTGATCATGTTCAAAATCTAAGAATCCACTTTCTTCTTGTTCTTGTAGGGGTTAAGTTGAAGTAGTTGGTGCAGAATGTTCAGTTGGTTGGATACTTGAAGTCTATTGAGCATGCATTGTAGCACATCCAACTGATTGAGTTACTTATGGCTCTTCATTAACATTCACAGCTTCAACTGATTGAGTAGGCGTTTGAATTGGAGTTTCTTCCTGAATCGGGGGAACAGATTCAGTGGAGACATCTGAAGTGATTGGATGATGATTGCTTGAATCTTCAGATCTGTCATTCACAACAGGTTTATTCAATTTAGTACCAAGAAACCCATCATAGAAAAATTCAAACAATAAATCTAAATATGTTAAATGTGATGTCGACGTTGACGCTTTATCAGAGTTAGTAACGTTAACTGCAGGTTCTGGACTGATTTGCCCAGTAGCTAATACTCTGGTAAGAACGGGTTCTGAACTGCTTTGAACATAAGCCCTCTCTTCATCGAATGTAACATTGACTCCCTCGACAATGATCTTCGATTTCTTCAGATAAACTCTTTATGCTGTTGATGTCTGAGAATATCCGATGAAAATGCCTTCTTCAGCTTTCGGACTGAACTTGTTCAAGTTCTCTTTGTCGTTCAGCACAAAACACCTGCAACCAAAAATATGGAAATGTTTAATGCTAGGTATTAGATTATTAATCAAAGCGTATGGTGTTTTACCAAACCGACGATGAATAATGGATCGATTTTGTGTATAGCATGCAGTCGACACAACTTCAGCCCATAGAAATAGAGATAGATCTTATTGACTCAACATAGTACGAGCAGCCTCGACTGGAGTTCTATTTCGTCTCTCTACAACTCCATTCTGTTCTGGCATTCTGGCAGTAGAAAATTGATATGCTATCCCGACCGATTCGAGATAATCTTCAACAATTTTGTTCTTGAATTTTGTGCCATTATCTGTTCTGAGAAGCTTTACTGTCTTCTGCAGATTCACTTGAGTGGTCTTTAGGAATGAGATGATGACTTCGTGCGTCTCATCTTTAGATCTCATAAACTTGACCCAAGTGTATCGTGAGTAATCGTCCACAATCACTAATACATATTTCTTGCCGTTAAAGCTTTGAGTTCGCATTGGACCGCAGAGATCCATATGCAACAATTCCAATGTAGAACTTGTACTCGGTTCAGGATTAGGCTTATGAGAAGCTCTATTCATCTTGACTTTCTCACACGCAGCACATAGATGTTCTTTGACATATTTAAGCTCCAGAAGTCCTTTCACCAAATTACCATTGACCAGTTTGTTGATGTACCGAAAGTTGAGATGAGATCGTCGTTTATGCCATAACCAACTTTGTTGCATAGAGGCTTTTGAAAGTAGACACACCTCATTATCAGTCTTGACTTTTGACAAATTATAGTATAGAGGTTAGACTTTCTCGGCCCGACCAAGAGTTCTTTTCCATCTTCAGTTCTAACGCAACACCTCTTGGCCTTGAAATTTACCTCTAAGTCCTTGTCGAAAATTGACCAATGCTGAATAGGTTGTGTCCTAGTCCTTCTACATA
Source organism: Arctium minus (assembly GCA_954870635.1). Taxonomy (NCBI): domain Eukaryota; kingdom Viridiplantae; phylum Streptophyta; class Magnoliopsida; order Asterales; family Asteraceae; genus Arctium; species Arctium minus. The sequence continues at coordinate 48,932,577 of OX941096.1, forward strand.
GCTCACCTTCTTGATCGTTACATTGTCTTGTACAACATCACCATATCCGAGAATCGGTGAAAACTGGTAATTTCCAAATTGAACGTTTCCACAAAACTTCTGTGTATAATTAGACAAAATATCTTTCTGCACGATCATATGCTTGGAGCAACCAGAATCCAAGTACCACATATGACGGGTCTGCACATGAGAAATCAGGAAACAATTGGTTTAGATACCCATTTATAGATGGGTCCTACAGTGTTAGCACATGATTTTGGCATCCATATGAATTTGGACCCTTTGATCTTTTGAAAAACTTTTGAGATAAATGACTTATAAAGATGATATGTATCAAACCAATCATCAGAATATTGTCGAGTCACAAAATCATTTCGACCATGTGAAGACAACTGAGTAGTAAACGGAGATAATTAGAGTAATTGCTTTATTGAATACTGCTTGTAAGAAGTTACAAGTTTTTGTTTATGAAAAGCAATTTTACCAACTAAATCTCTATCACTAACAGAAATCCTATTATAGTCAGATTCAGGGAATGATTTTGTAAGCTCTTCAATCTTCTTTTTAGGTCGCCATTCAAATCTCACTTCAGACCTTTTCTTGCTCAATTCTGAAACAAAAGATTTAACTTTGTTAGAAACATGAGATTTCTGAGTTTGTCTTTTCTTTTGCTTACCTGTGTTAGTCCGTTTCTGTAAGTGCCTTTTCCTTTGCTTTTTACCTTTAGAAGAATAGGTACTCACAGGAACTGAGTCATCAACCTTAGTTGATGATTCACCTTTCTCAAACACACTAGGTAAAACATCAGATTTGATAATAAAATCAGAATGATCTGGAAGTTTTACAGTGAAATTAAACATCTCAACATTTTCATTAGCACAACCATCAGAATTTAAAAAACCATTTGCATATGCAAATAAGTCATCAAAATCATCATCAGATACTTGAGGTGCCTTGGAAGAATTTGAACACACCTTTTGATCAGATTTAAAAACAGTATTCTTCATAACTGTAGAAAACACAATTTTCTCAATTTCAACCAAAGTTCTTTCATCATCTAAAACATTTTGAAGTTCAACAATTTTGCTCTCTAGAACGAGTGGAGAAACATAAATTTTGGCTTTAACAGGTTTTGCCTCCAACTCCTTAGTAGAATAGCTTTCAAAATAATCATTTGACAAAAGCTTTGGTTGTACAGAAAGATAACTATCATTCAGCTTTTTATAGCAGAATGGTAGTTGCATTCTTGTTGTGTTCTTCAGTTTTCTTCCAAAAACTAACTTTTCCAACTGAAATCGATCCAACTTTTCACCAATCGATCTGAAACTTCGCAGGAATCTTCTATATCAACCCACAAACCGATTACAATCAAAAACACTAAGTATACAGAATTGATCTAGAATACAGTACGTATCAAACTCGAACAAACAAATCAAGAAAATTCAAAATTCACATTGAACAAGTATGAATTTGGCTAAGCAATCAAACAACAAATATTCTCGACATCAATTCGAATCTAAAACAAACAATTACAAGACCAAAACAATACAAAATCGTAAAAATCCAATCTGAACAGGCTCCTTGCGAGTTCTTAAAATGTCGACAAAAAAAATCTTCGAATTGAACCAAATTTCTTCTGAATTTCTCTGCTCTGATACCAATTGTGTGTCCCACAATCAGTGCAAATCAAGATGACAACAAATTTAACAATTGAATTCTATTTCAATTTCAATTCGTTTACAATAGAAGCTCTCAAAACAATATTTCTCTCTCTAACTCAATACGCGCTCCACACTCTTAGTCATTTGAGTCTACAAACGAAAAACACTTATATACCTAGAACTCTTATAAGAATACTCACAATACTAGCTTTGACTTTGACTTTATTACAAATGACTTTGACTTAGCATGAGAGTTTGACTTGAGCTCTTTGACTTTGACTTTTATCTTCAGCTTGAACTTTTAGTCTTCATGATCTTGTATTCAACATATATTTTGCACTAACACACATAAGTGTTGGAATGGAAAAAATTGTTTGATAAATACTTAAAATGACAAAAAAATTAAAATAATATGAATTATTTAAAATAACATAAATAATATGAATTCAATTAGTTCAAAACAATACTTAATAACTTAAAATATATTTAAAACAATAAAATATTAATGTTTGATTACAAGTTTTTTAATTTATGCATGTTGGTGAACTATTTATTTTTTAATGAGATGTGTGATGAAAAATTATAGGACAAAGGTAATGTTGGAAAAATGCTAACTTAATGCATTAAGATAGAATGGGCTAACTTAGTAAATCTCTTAGTATTAAGTTAAAATCAAACATCTCAATATAACTTAACCAATTAAGGTAAACACCCATTAAGCTCATTAAGTTGAAAACAAACACCCCTAAGTATAAAGAGGTAGAGTGGATAGGTCGGGTAGTGGGTAAAACGGATTTTCATAAAATAATTTTAGGACGACCCAAAACGAGTATATTTTTAGCATGGTCAAAACGTATTGACTATTAAGTTGTGTTAGGTTTATTTAACAAAAATATGTTAAATATAGTTACAATCACGATTCTAAATGACGTGAGGCGTGGTGTGGTGACAGGCCAAACCTCAAGTCTTAGGAGCCACGGCGAAGCTATGACGTTTTGAATGTGTGACTTATGGCGTCAAATTTCTAACTTATATATTAAATTATATATAAAAACATATGTTTTGGTGTGTTACTCAATGAGTCAATAGTAATAAGCAAGTTAAATTAGGTTTTATATATTAAAAACTTGTAAATAAGACATAAAAAACATAAAGAAAAATCAAATATTGCATTACAAAAACTGAACATTAAGCCATGGCGTGTCACGTACTTAACGTGACATGAGACACAAGCCTTGGTGTCATGGCGGCTGTGCGACGAGTTTTTAGAACAGTGGTTATAATAATATTTCTATTAAAATAACAATCTAGTTCTTCTGAACAAAAACGATTTATGATATTATAAACCCTTAAGGCTTGTGGCGTTAGCTCAACTGACAATGAGACTTGGGCCTTCAGGGATTCTACTCAAAGATCAACGGTTCGAGTCCTGCAAGGCAATTAGGGATTTTCCTGGCTCTTCAGTACCGTTAGGATTAGTAGAGGTGCGCACGAGTTGACTTGGACACCTACGATTAACAAAAAAAGATGTTTAAAAATATTTTGTATAAATTTCAAACCATTCAACATGTCTTATCTATTTCATTTCAGTTAAACTTTCTTCCTTTCTCTCATTAGACCGTTAAATTGATTCATTTCAGAATAATGAAATCAAATTTCCCTCCTCATAGATAATTTAAATGTATTAAAATTAAAATCATATTTAAATATCGTCTAATAAATCAAAATTGTCCCCTCATAGATAATTTAGATGTATTAAAATTAGAATCATATTTAAATATCAGTCGAATGAAATATTGAACATATATTGGATAACAAAAAGAAAATCATATTTTCATTTCCCAAAAAAATATCACATTTTCATTATACATTTCATTAAAATAGTTAATTAAAAATCAAAATCTTTAAAAAAAATTGAACTGTAATTAACAACTTCTCCATATTAGATATATCATATTATTACATCAAATATATTAATTAAATATCAAATATATTGATTTTTTTTTTGATTTTTTTTTATTGGTGAGAAAAATTAAAATTCATTACTCTGTCATAACCAATCATTTTTACGGAGTATTACAAATTTGAATAATTTTATCATCTCTTTTATACTAAAATTTAGTCCCTGAGGTATATGGAAACCATTGGATTCCATCCCTACAGTTTAAATATTACAATTTGTTTCTTTACTGTTTGCAATCTTTTTGGATTTGGTCCCCGCACCTAACATATGTTGAGTAACCCTCTTGTGAGGGCAATTTGGTCTTTTACCTCTTTCTTTATTTGTCCCTTTTATTGTACAAGTTTGGAATACATAAATACAAATGTGTAGATTATTTAAGAAGGAAAAAACCTAAATTAAAATCTACCTCATCCTCTTTGCATCCAGGGGTGGAGCCAGAAAGTTTTTCTAGGGGGTGCCTAAAAAAAAATGTAAGAAAAATCATGATTTCAAGGTTAATAAACCATTTTTAGTAAATAGTTGACCTAAATATAGTTAAAAATCATGAGTGACCTAAATTACATAACAATATCTATATTTATACAAACAAATAGAGTATGATTTTGTTTTGTTTTGTTTTTGTGAAAGTGTCCATACTCGAAGAGACGCGAAAAACAGATACATAAAAATTGGGAATATTATTAGGGAAAGAAGGAGCCTAGTCCATTATATTTTTAAAATTGAACCTTAAAACAAATACATAATTATTTTTTTAAAAGGGTGAGGGAGAGCCACTGCACCTTCTGGTGCTAAGGTGGCTCCGCCCCTGTTTGCATCTTCTTTTTCCCACCCTAAAGATTATGGTGAAGAAGTCTACCAAATAGTTCAAATGTTGTTTTATTCCAACAAAAAAGTCAATGTTCCCCGCTTATTCTCTAATGATGTTTTCTCAACCAACTGCTCAGATGTCACTCAGTTGAAGATGTCCACTCAGTGTCGCCACAAAATAGAGGCCATGGTAAACTGACCCAATATGAATGGCACTTTTGATCATCGTTGTTCTATTTTGAAATCGTGGAGGCCATGAACGTAACAACAATCCAACAAATCCAAAAATAAACAACGTGAACTTATCTGCAACCCTTGTTTCAATTCATCATGGGTTGTGGAATTGGATTAAATGTTGAGGTGTACAACAACATAGCTTTGCGATTCGCAACAGGGGAATTCCGAAAGGTGGATAGGGGTTTTAGAAGGGATCCACAACAAGACTATCCTTGTACCTTTGTGAAAAAAAAATCTTTTAGAACATCTTCCATGAGTCCATTTTCATGCATGAATCCTTGAGTTATGAATCCCACAGTTGCATAATTGCAATGGTGAAGAATGAGGTAGCAACTCTGGGTTTTGTTTAATGCATTACATGTATAGATGTAGGTTACATGTTTGAGAAAGGAAATCAGGAGCGATGGTAGTAGAATACTGGAATCCAGTCGTTAAAGAAGATTAACAGAAATAATAAATTGGACATATTTTTGTAATTTAATTTTTACATACTTAATATGCTTATAAACTTGTAGTCTTGTACAATGAGAATTATTTAATAAAAAAAATAGAAAATTACCAAAATGTCTTAACCTGTTAACGTACCATCTTTAACAGCGGTTCGGATGAAGGACTAAATCCAAAAATTTAACAAACGGTACAAAATAATTTGTAATTTCTAAAACTATAGGAACAAGAACCAATAGTTTCCGTAAACCATAGGGATGAAATATGTAAATTACTCTGAAAAAAAATTGAATACCCAGCTACCAACATCCACCATATGGCCTACGATGGAGGAGCCATGGATAGACGACAACCACCACCACCTTTTTCAACTCTCCCAATTTGTTTTCTACTGCATTGTCTGCCGCATCCAATTTTGAATAAATCTTCTTCTTTCACTCTTCCCTCCTTTCACAGCTCTCTTCAATGGAGGTCGTCCCCAAATCAACCAGAACGCCGGCCGACCTCCACCACTTGTCTAACAAATGGAAGCACCTTACCCCTCAACGCAGTCCTGAACGCAACAAAGTCTGGATTGAACCACCGCAGAACCAGAACAGACACCGGAAGGTACCTGTAGTTTACTATCTCTCGCGTAACGGACACCTCGAACATCCTCATTTCCTTGAGGTTCCTCTCTCCTCCGCTGATGGCCTGTATCTGCGAGGTAATTGAAATTCAGTTTTTCGATCAACGTTAATCGTTATGTCAATATGTTAGTTACTTTCAACTTTGATTCTCATTAGATCGTTTGAATTTTTTAGATGTAATCGATCGCCTGAATTCTCTTCGTGGAAAAGGAATGGCTGCAATGTACTCGTGGTCGTCTAAAAGGTTAGTGTGTTTCGGTTATGGTGAAGAAATACATCGTGATTGATGCACGTACGCTGAGGATAATTCTGATTTCTGAATTTGTGACTTCAAAATATTTGGTTTATCATCGTTGTGATTGGCTAATTGCTATTACGAACACTCGAACAGAAGAATTGATTCGATATCTATGATTTAGGAGCTACAAAAACGGATAATTCTGAATTTCTTCTGAATTCAAATTGTTTTGTTTATCATCGTAGTAATTGGCTAATTGCTATTACGAACAGAAGAATTAATTCGAGTTCTATGATTCAGGAGCTACAAAAACGGATTCGTATGGCACGATCTAGCGGAGAATGATTTCATTTACCCCGCTCATGGCCAAGAGTACATTCTAAAAGGATCGGAGCTCTTCGATTCACCAGTCGCATCGTTCAATTCCAAATCCGATGAAACTCCGTCATCTATTTCGAAAAAATCATCGTCTTCCGAGCCTCTAAAATCAATCGACGAGTTTGATTTTCCGATCAATAGGAGTAGGAAGAATCAGTCATGGACCGCAATCGATCTGCATGAATACAAAGTCTACACCGGCGAGTCCGCCGCCGGTCGCGTCGCGGCCAACGCCTCCACTCAAACCGACGAAAACCGCCGTCGGCGTAGGGTGATGATCAGCGAAGTCGAAGAAGAAGAAGATAAACGAAACGAATCGTACGAGGACAACGAGAGTTCCGAGCTAAGCAGAAACGAGATTTCACCACCGCCGTCCGATTCAAGCCCCGAAACCCTAGAGTCGTTGATGAAATCCGATGATAAGCTGATCGTAAGGCCAGAAACAAACGCTGAAGACAGGGACAGCAATCCAACGGCCGGAAACAAAGTGAAGGCATCGTCGGTGCTGATGCAGCTGATCTCATGCGGTTCGATATCGTTTCGGGATTGCGGACCGGGGGCTTACAGTAAACATGATAACCCGGAATTTTCGCTCGGTTCGGAGTATGAGTCTAGGATGGTGCCACGTGGCGAAGAGGGGAATAATTCAGTGGGGAAGGATGCAGGGGAAAACAGGGGAGGTAAAAAAGAAGATAAAGAATATTTCAGCGGGAGCTTAATAGTGACAAAAAAGGACGAATTTCCAGCTCTAAAGCGATCTAATTCCTTTAATGCGAATGGGTAAATATTATTTTCTCATATAAATTTACCATTTTCATTTTTTTCTTCATTTTCTTGTATCAGTTGATTTTGTTTTTTCTATTATAAACTAATCATCGTTTTAGTAAAAATTGTTCCATAATTTGCATGAAATAAGAGATAAAGGGTCGTTTACCAAACGTTTACTTGGGTGAACGTTTGTCAAGTCACATTATTTTACTTTTATTTGATGAATAAAGTAAGGATCAAGAATCTTACTTGGTAAGGATAACCAAAAATTATTGCATATGATATAGTTCTGGTGGACTAAGGCCGACACAACGTAAACCAAACACAATAAACCAATAACAACAAAACCGACCAAGGATAACCAACAGTAATATCAAAAAACGTGATCCTACAGATGTTCATCGAAACCTTGTCCACTGCACCAATCTGTCCAAAAGATGTTTAAATCCTTGGCCAGAATCAAAATCCACTAATAAGATAACTACTGAACTTCAAATTAGCGATCAATAGGTTGAACATAGTTGTTGGAGAAGATTAATTTGTTACGATGCATCCAAATCTAAGTAGAAAGTTACCCAAAGTTACCGGGTAAGATTTATATCCATTAAAATGACATCGTATGCAATATTTTATCTGGTAAGCGCTTACTGGGTAAGAGTCATCACTTTGGTCCTTGTCATCATTCTTATCGGGTATGATTCTCAATCGTTGTCATTAAGGGTGTCCAATATGTACCATGATAAACCAAGCAATGGCATTACCAATCGTACCAACTAAATTGATACAAATTAAATTGGTCGTACCAACTTCATAAACTTGGTTGGTACACGGTATTGAAAATCGTTTACCACGATGATACCGTATCATACCGACTTATATACATATATATTAATTATTTATTAAATAAAAAATAATTAAGTGAGTATTTAATTATTAATGTATCCAATTATTATCACTCTAATATTTTATTGTTCACACTTTACTGTATAGTACATTACAATCCTCCACGTCCCCTCATAGCAATTTAGCAACCCGAGCTCATTACTCATTTTTTTCTCACCTCCTCTCTTCATCTCCTCATTAATAGCAGGTTTTTACTCACTTGTTTGGACAACAGGTTATATTAATGAATTTGTAACTTTAACTTTTGAGATGTTGATAAAACACCGTACCGACATGTATCAATCTAGAAAAGTTGGTACAAATTAAGTTAGTATCAAATAGAGTTAGGTAGTATATAATATAAATATTTGCGTACCAATTATTGGGACACGATTTTGAGAAAAAAAACATGGTACGATATTTAATGTTATGATTAATAAACACCAAGTCCAAATGTGGTGTAACTCTATTTATCGACACTATTTTTTTGTTAAGCTTTTAATATTTACGAATGTTTTAAAACCCGGGTCACCGGGAACCGGTCGAGAGACCGGGTCAACTATCACCGGGTTTTTGGGGATTTATGAACCGGATCGAACCGCCAGGTTTTTTAAGAGAACCGGTTGAACCGGTATGATTGAACCGGTAAAAACACGGGTTGACCCGGTTAAATTTTTTTTTTTTTTTTTATATTTGTGTTTTTTATGTTTTTAGATTGATATAAAACTTGTTGTTATGTGTTTTTTTAATGTTTTTGGATTGATGTAAACTTTTTGTTATGTGTATTTTTAATGTTTTAACTTGTGGACATCAAATTCTTGGTTTTATATATATACATATACAGAGGGAGAATCATGCGAGAAGTTAAACATTTTGCGAGAATGCGAGAAGTGTTTAATCATATATAATTACACGGCTTGTAAGTGTGTTTAATCATGTATGATTAAACGTTTATGTATCGCCAATATAACATGTGTTTAATCATATATGATTAAGTTTGTGTATCATATATGATTAAACATTTCTCGTCTTCTCGCAAAATTTTAGCTTCTCGTTTGAACCTACCCCTACATATATATATATATATAGAAAATAAAAAATACATAAAGTTTTTGAAACCGGGTCAACCACCCGGTTGGACCGGTTGAACCGTGACCCGGTCACCACACCGGGTCAACCAAAAAACTGGTTTTTAAAACATTGATATTTACAAACGATCCTTCAAGTTTAATATTTATGTATTATACTTTATTTCATTACATAATAACATTTAAATAAATTTATAATTATTAATTTTTAACTTTCATTAAATTTATTTTTAGTGTAAGTGTTAATTTTTAATAATTCACAACATAATGCGTATGTATTATATTTTTAGATTTACTGAAACTTTGGTTTGGATATCTAATTCGGAATTAAATTATAAACTATAATTCGGTTCAAATAGTATGGTAAAAAGATTATCATGAAAATATAAAATTTATAGATATAATATGTAAATTTAATAAATATAACGGTGATATTGAGAATTAATTTGATCGAGATAAAAAAGAATATATTTGTAATATTAACTCATACCTTCATCTCGAATGTTGAAATAGTCAATCTACTCTTTCGTGTGTGTGTGTGTGTGTGTGAGAGAGAGATTTACATATATCCTATTTCTTATACCTTATCTATATTATATTATAAAGATGGCATAAAAAAACTCTTAATTACAACTCACTAAGTTTTATGTACTATCATTTAAAGCTATCTACTTAAAATCTCTTAAAAATAACTACTAAAGCCTAATGTACTACCTGTAAAGCTTTTAACCCTAATTAATATATTTCATCATTATCCCCCAAAATCCTTATCTCTAATCCTCAAACCCTAAAATTATGAAATTTGAATTCTGATAAACATAATCAAAACAGGATAAACATCTCAATTTAAATATAAAAAATTTAAAATATATAAGATAATTAATGAATTTTAACAAACTACTTAATTTTTTTTATATAAAAAACATTATATTGTTAAGCCTAAGTTAAACAAATTTATATATAAAAAACCATTATCACTCAATAAAAACCATCCAAAATCGTACTGTAAATCAATAAAAAAACAAAAAATAAAAATAAACATTAAAATCGTGATGTATTAAGCATTATGTACTATTATTTAATGTTAATTTACTTAAAATCTCTTAAAAACAATTAAGGAAGTAATATGTACTACTTTTAAATGCTTTTAACCCTAATTAATAAATTTCATTCTTATCCCCCAAAATCCTTATCTCTAATCCCCAAATCCTAAAATTATGAAATTTGAATTCTGATAAACATAATCAAAACAGGATAAACATCTCAATTTAAATATAAAAAATTTAAAATATATAAGATAATTAATGAATTTTAACAAACTACTTAATTTTTTTTATATAAAAAACATTATATTGTTAAGCATAAATTAAACAAATTTATATATAAAAAATCATTATCACTCAATAAAAATCATCCAAAATCGTACTGTAAATCAATAAAAAACAAAAAATAAAAATAAACATTAAAATCGTGATGTATCTCGCTGCATTGCGCGAGTACGCTTCTAGTATATTATAAAGTACGGATAAAAAACTCTTAAATACAAATTATTAGGCACAAGGTACCATCATTTTATGCAAGATTTTAAAAATCTCTTAATTTACAAGTATCAAAGCATAAGATACATATTACTACTGCAGCCTTCTAACACCCACCAATTTGGCATGTGCAAGGTCTTCCTTCTATGTAGACCTTTCCATGTATCACTATTAATTAATATATTATATTACTATAATTTTGTTTTAATTATATTATTAAATATGTAATTGGTTATTTTTTCTAGATGTCATTAAAATATATAAGATAATAATTGAATTCTAACAAAATACTTAATTTTTTTATATAAAAAACATTATATTATTAAGCCTAAATTAAACAAATTTATAAAAAAAAACATTATCACTTTCTCAAAACCATCCAAAATTGTACTGTAAATCGACAAAAAAAATAAAATGAAACATTAAAATCGTGATGTATCTCGTTGCATTGCGCGAGTAGGCTTCTAGTTTTATTAAATACATTAAATATTTTAATAATATAATTAGTATTATAATCTTTTAAATAAAAAACGTTTAAAATTAAGGGAATTTAATTAAAATACCCTTTTTTGAAAAATCAGTACCCAAAATGCCCCAAATCTTGTAATTTTTGCCAAAATACCCCCTAGGTCCGCGTTTTTCACTGTTACACGCGGACCTGGTACGCGTTTTGGCCGCGTTCACTGTTACACGCGTACTCGAGCCGCGTTTTGGCCGCGTTTCCCCCTACACGAGGACCTGGTCCGCGTTTGGTCCGCGTTTGGTTCACGTTTGGTTCGCGTTTGGTCCGCGTTTGGTCCGCGTTTTTCACTGTTACACGCGGACCTGGTCCGCGTTTGGCTTCAATGCACGGGGACGAGTGTTTGGGCCGCGTTTTTCACTGTTACACGCGGGTTGGGGCCGCGTTTTTTGTTAAAAAACGAGGGTTAGGTCCGCGTTTGATAGTGTAAAGCGTATTAGGGTTTGGAAAATTAGGGTTTCAGGCCTATGATTTCATGTGTGGTCAACTGTTTGTGACGTATTTTTTTGAATGATTTAACTGTTTTTTTCCACATTTTAGTCTGATTCTCATACAATAAGTGTACCATTGTCATTGAATATGTGGTTCACATTCATTTTCTCCATTCAATTTTTCCTATAAAGATTAGTAAGATTAGATGCAAAATCGTTCATCACATCCACTTGAATTGCTTCATTTTTCATACTACTGAAAAAATGAGTTCATCTGTTCAAAAAACTAGAGTCTTATTATGTTTCGATGGTCAATGGGTGCAAAACAACAATGGGTGGGATTATATTGGCTACACAAAGCGTGGTGTATATATTCCAATAATGGTTTCGTATAAGACGTTTATCGATTACGTCGTGGGAAAGTGTGGAATCGGAGATTCTGCTGCTTGCAAGTTGGTGTTCAGACGTGCAGATGGCTCACTGATGGAGATAACCAACGATGACGAAATCCTTGGTTTTATGCTACTTGCAGCCGATTCAGAAATACCTCCACAACTTTTTGTGTATGTCGCACCATTGATGGGCGATGACGAAGATGATGACGAAGGTGATGACGAAGATGATGACGAAATCCATGTCGGTGGTAGTCAACTGGAGCCTGACTCTCAATTTCAGGCATCCTACGACACCACACTTTATTCTGATCATGCATATCGTCCTAACGAATCTTATCCCGAAGTTGTTCCGGAGACACAACTAGAAGAAGAAGAAGAAGCAGAAGACCCAAAAAGACGGTTTGTTGGAGTTGCTGATGACGAAACACATGTTTTCACAACTGGTATATCTGATCTGGACAGATCAGATACCGATAATGACGAGGATGAAGAAACATATACCCCTAGCAATAAATCATTTGGTGCGTTAAACGATTATTTTGATATGCCCCCTTCCCTTCCTAACCCGGAGACCCATATACCAGCCTACCAACCCGCACCTTACAATCGTAGTACAACTATACATGAAGGTCAAATATTTCATACGAAGGAGGAAATGACCGTACAGTTGGGAATGAAGTTCTTGCGAGAGGGTTTCGTGTTTAGAGCGAAGAAATCCGACAAACGCAGATACAAGGCTGTCTGTGACCAACAAAATTGTGAATGGAGTATGTCCGCGAAGTCCGTGGGCCCTAAAGGAGGGTTGTTTGTCGTTAGAAAGCTGAACGACGTACACACATGTTCGAGGACACAACTAAATGCCAGCCACCGGCAGGCCAACAAAAGGACTTTGGGCCACATACTGAAAGACAAGTTTCTTGACGCTAGCAGGTCATTTCGGCCGAAGGACATCGTCAACGATATAAATCAACAGTACGGGATCAACATTGGTTACCACCAAGGATGGCGTGCGCGATGCAAGGCACTACTAATGGTGAGAGGCACACCCGATGAGTCATACGAACGACTCCCTGCGTATTTATATAACTTGGAGCTGAAGAATCCGGGTACACGCACCAGAATAAGGACGGATTCAAACGGACGTTTCGAATTGTGTTTCGCTGCACTTGGATGTGCGGTAAGTATATTAAATCGTCGTAGCTTTACATATTATGAATTTTAACATTTACAAATAATAACCACGTACGTTTATTGCAGATCCGGACGTTTTTGACAAATCTGCGTCCTGTCCTTGTAATAGACGCTGCCCATTTAAAGGGGCATTACCTGGGTATGATGTTCTTGGCGGTTGCCATGGACGGAAATAACAACATTGTGCCCTTGGCTTTCGGAGTAGGAAAGTCCGAGACGGGGGAGGAGTGGGGTTGGTTTCTGAACATGTTGCGGGAATGTATCGGAGCCCCGGAAGGGTTGGTGTTTATGTCCGACAGGGCTCCTTCCATAAGCGCGGCAATTTCTGCCGTGTACCCCTCCACCCCTCACGCCCTATGTTGTCGGCATTTGGAGATGAACGTGAAAAGCGCGGACAAACGTATCACAACAAACAAGACCACGTATTGGAAGGCGTGCAAAGCATATACTATTAGGGAGTTCGAGACCTACATGAATGCACTACGATATGAAGTACCTCGTGGAGCACAAGTTATGGACGAGGCTGGTAAAGAGAGGTGGTCAAGGGCCCATTTTCCTGCACAACGGTATAACATAATGACCTCTAATAGTGTAGAGTCGGTGAATGCACTGTCCCGTTTTGCACGCAGGTTACCCATTGTCGGCCTTATAGAGTACTTCCGAGATTTTCAACAAGAGTGGTACCAACTTCGACGACGAAAGGGAGGTTGATAAACTCTAAAATCTTTAACTTATATGTTTGTTGCATTTTTCTTCTTCCGTATAAATCGTAACACAATTAACACATATTTGTAGATGAAATGCGTAATCATCTCACACCAATGGCGGAGGAGATAATTAGCAGAAGGTCGGGAAAGTCTACGACATGGAGGGTAAGTCAGATTGGACATGGTAAGTTCAACGTTCGGGATATCCGTTATCACGCGACTGTCGATATGGTCAACGGTGTTTGTGAATGTAACCAATGGCAATATTCTGGTTTACCGTGCGGTCATGCCATCGCTGCTGCAAGGTCAATGAATCGTAGAGATTGCAGCGATCTGGCTATATCTTACTACACGTCCAGTACTTACCGGTCAACATATCATGAGTTGATCTATCCTGTTGGACCCCCTCAATCATGGGTTTTGCCACACGTCCCCCTTCCGCCATGCCATCCACCGTTAATAACCAAGAGACGTGCGGGGAGACCAAGAAAGAACGATCGACGTCCATCTCGTGGTGAGGATCCGATACAGAGAACGTGTACTAGGTGTGGAGCAGTAGGACATACTCGTGGTGAATGTCCAACTCCTGCCCCTTCAACCGTGCCCAGGAGAGCTTCTACTAGCCAAAGATTTCGCTCTCAAGGGTCATCAAACCTAGAACCACATGGAACTTTAAGGCATGATAGCATTGACCTTAACATTGACTTCCCTTGATTGTAACCACCTCATCTTCTATGCTAAGTGATATTGTTATTATATTAATTGTTGATTTTATCTACCTTATCGTGATTGTGAAATTATATTATGTGTAAATAAAAGATAAAACATAAAAGCATCGTTTTATTGAAATTAAAGAAAACGAAATGGTGCATCCGTACAACATTCAAGCATCGATAAAGTAAAAATTAATGCATAAAATAAAACTTAGGTTAAACGTTAAAGTGCATCCATACAACAACCACCCTTTGAGAAACCTACTACGGGTAGATTTCCCGGCACTTCGTAACCCAGCCAGCCTTTGCCTTCATATGCTCCTCCATGACGGTGTAGTTTTCTTTTATGTCTACCAGTTCATCTTCTAACTTTCTAATCTCCTTTTGTTTCTCCCTGACATCGCGCTTCATATTCTCCAGGAGCTCCTTCTGCTCCGCAATAGTTGCTTCTTTGTCCTTCTGAAGTTCCATGTTTTGTAGCCACGTCCTGCCTGTATTTCGTATCTCTTCATTTGCCTCATCACAGGACCTTTTCAACCTGGTAGGCAGTACCTGAGACATTGGTAGACCTGGCCCCTGGTTGGATTGATACGTAGGAGGGGGCATTCCTCCATGAGCAGCGTAGTATGCGACTTGGGCATTGTTAAACTGCTCCCACTCCTGAGGCGTTATCGGTTCATCGTAAGCAGTTAACCCAAACTGCGCCCAATCCTCCGTTGTATCTGGTGCATTCCAGTCAATCCTTGAAGCTCCATCATTTAATTGGTCGATGTCCACGGAGCGTGAAGTGCCAGCCCCATTCGCTGACCTTTTCCCCCTACCGCGTGAACCTCCAGCCATCAAGTAATGAAAATTTAGATAATGTATAGAATGTAGATAATATTTGTAAATGAAAGTGAGGGTAGAAAGGATAGATATGAAGTTGTGAAATACTACTTCACCGGAGCATCTACTTATAGTCCATGCGAAGATCGGTTCATGATAGTTTCAAAGGCATGGTCAAACGATTCCTCTGCAAAGCCTGAAATGATTTGTTTTTTGTGCCATGGTCAAACGATTCCCCTGCAAAGCCTGAAACGCGGACTAACCCCGCGTTACACCACTAAAACGCGGACTAACCCCGCGTTTTGTTACTAAAACGCGGACTAACCCCGCGTTACACCACTAAAACGCGGACTAACCCCGCGTTACACAACTAAAACGCGGTCAAACGATTCCTCTGCAAAGCCTGAAATGATTCCTCTGCAAATACTGAAACGATTCATTTTTTTTTAACAATTGTTCCTTGTTACTATAAATACCCGTGTTATAGTAACTGTGAAATTCACAACACTAAAGAGTTGTCGGTTTTTTACTTTTACTTTCTATGGTTTTGTTTCATTAATAAAATCGTCCAATGTATTTTGTGGTTTGATGCGTTTATATTTTTATACTACAAAATTATACCGTCATTGAAGTGTACAGCAAGAAAGTTGAGCTTAACACTTCCAAAATTGTATCACCCGAGCATATAAGAAGTCGTTGGGGATTCCAGAAAAACCAAGTGTCGTGTAGCCATAGTTTGACATTTCAATGACCGACAATGTTACCTACTCACTTCATTTAATGACGTCGTTCCAATATTTGTTTAGATGAACTTGTACCGGTTGTTTTTGAACCCTACCAGATTGTCATTAATAATTGGTAAGTTTAAATAATATTTTGTTTTTTATTTACCAAAAGAACTTTTTCATGTACTACCCTTTTCATATCAATTTGTGATCTTGGGAGTTAACGAATTCTATTTTTATATAAAATAAAACATCCGATCCAAATTAGTTATCTAAGTAAAAAAGGGTTTTAATATTTAAAATGACTTTAAAAAAAAGAATCATATTTGTTATTTCAAGAGGCCCATCACAACTCACAAGTAACATAAAAAGTATCTCCAACCTAATCGTTTATTTGGACAGCCAACGAGAAAAGGGTCTCCGCCATGTAATTACGCCATTCCCTTGCCACATGCTCAGTTGCATCTGGTGCAACTGTTGGGTGCAGACCTTCAATAAACTTGGATATGTTACGACACACCCACACACCGCAATCCCCAAGGCCCCCTGTCTGTTGAGGTGCATCAGGATCATAGATAACCTCTAATTTCTTGCTGGCCTTGATACGATCCGGCGTGTCGTGTATCTTTTTTAACAACTTCGGCAATTGTTTTTTGAAGATCCCAAGGCGTTCTTCCAAGGGCAAAGTGTACCTTCTTGCTTGTAAACTGTCAAATAAGACCAGCCTCATTTCACGGAGGTACAGAACACCGAGCACCCAATGTTTGTCCACGACGCATATGGGGATGTATACCTGAGATTTTACAATAACACAATAATAGTTAGTAACAAACAAGTTGAACAAAAATTATGTAAATCGATTTCCATACCTCGTCGATGTCCATCCAAGCTGGATGAGTTCTATGGCCCAGTCCATTGCATGTTTCAAACACAGACCTGTATCCTTGGCCCGGCCGTGTAAGCCACTCAAAGAAGTTGGAGTCCATGACCGTCCATCTGGCATGTGGAGAGCGGGATTCTTGGATCATTCTAACCCAAGCGTCGATTTGCTATACACAAAACGTAGATTGTTAGACCTGTCATTAGAAATGTAGTTGTTTATATGACTATATTTAAATACTAACCAGATCCTCGAAATCCCCACTACCACCTACACCCAACAGTAGCATGAAAAAACCGGCATTCATTTGAAGGCCGCCGTAAAATGGACACATCAGGTGGGGGAGCTGATCACTGATACATAATTCCCTGATCTGTGCCGCCGAAACAAACACCGATTGCCCCGCGTCAGTCATCGTAGTGTCTCCCCCAACCTTTCCCTTGCCCTTTGCCTTCACCCTTGCCTTGGTTTTTTTCTTAGGTACTGTTGTGGTCGAAGCTTGTTGGACATATGGGGAACAAAGGGCTGGCCCCACAACAGCGACCCGTCTCGCCCTCTCATGTGCTGCCTGATCTGGCTCATGTATGGGCATGTCAGCATCCTCAAAGTGGTGATCGATGATATCATCAGCCATCGGAGTACTCACCCGCGCCTGGGTGGTGTCAACCCCCGACTCCGACCCCATCGAATAAGGGATGGAAGTTCCCAAAAAATCTTCCACCAACCCGCTTAGGACGGACAGCCCCGGCCCCGGCTCCATCATCTGGGGTCTGTAATAGTCCCCCGCCTGCATCCCAAACTAGTGACGTAGGTCATTATAAGAATCTTCAAACGTAATAACAAAAAAAAACAACAATGAGCACTCGTCGTAACTTACATTTTGCTGGAATGATGGGGTCGAGAAAGGGTAGTTTCCTCCGGTTGCCGCCTGTGTGTACCCCGGCGACGTGTAGGCTGGCGTCGTACTTGTCATCCCAACCTGGTGACATGGATTATAATGAGCACTCTTAATAATTACTTTCAAACGTAATAAAAAAATAACCTACATTTCGCTGGGATGATGTGGTCGCATATGCCGCACCCGTGTACCCATGCATTTGCCCAGGCGACGTGTAAGTGGGCGCCATGTTCGTTGACACCTAATACAATCATGGAACGTAATATCAATACACAAACCAATATTAAAGTATTGGGCGTAATATCCCCAAATTAAGTTAAACACTAACGTGAGTGTGGCGAAGGTGTGCGGTGAGGGCCTCGAGCTCTCTTATGCGTCTGGCCATATCGAGGGCCTCGAGGTCTCTTACGCGTCTGTCCACGGAGGTCATGTACTCCCACTTATCTTGGTATGGGTCTATATCAGGCATCCTATGATGGGTGGGGCTAGGGGGAGCTTGATAGGTGGGGCTAGGAGGAGCCTGATAGCTAAAGCTAGGGGGAGCTTGATAGCTAGAGCTAGGGGGAGCCTGACGTCGCGTGCCATCATCGTCATCTTCATCATCATCGTCATCATCGTCATCATTGTCATCGGGATCAGGACCTCTACGTCGGGACCTCTTTGTCGGTCGCCTGCCCGCCGAACTTTCAAAAAAGGCGACGCTCCGTCGAAACCAACTCGACTGCTGCTCATCCTGAGTAGGCCTCAGTTCCGCATATGGCGCATCAACAACCTAAAAAATTATAAGACATATAAATCACAAATAGTTTTTTAATTACTACAATTAAAAATATAGTAAGAGGGCGTACGCTCAAAGCTGAGTTGAAGATCCCAATGCATGCAGACTTACTAAGGACAGCATCTCGATCCCATTTGGTTCCCCTAATCAACCTGTCGGAGCGCTTGGTGAAATTTTGCCGGCAGGCAGGAAACATCTCCAAGATCCATATCTGGAATTACATAAATTGAACAAGTACGTTAGAATAAATCCAAAATTAGAAAAATTAGTTAATGAATTGATATTTATGTTATTGTACTTATCTAACCTTTAGGGCGTGTGCAAACCCGTTCAACGTCATCTTGTTGTTGTGCTGGTTCTTCTGCTTGCGTCTGGCGATGGCACCGTGGAGTCCTTTGTATGAGTGACTCCAGATGTAGCTACCCCACGGATAGCGGTTAAACCTCTCAAAGTCATCGACAGCGATAAGTACAGTAGAGGAAACCGTCAGCCTTGGATCACGACCCATGAACATCAAATCCGCCATCACCACCAAGCAAACACGCACAGCATCCTCATCGGATATCGCACCCAGACCAGTTCTCATCGTCTCGAGGACGGTTCTCAACGTCAAGATACCTGGTGCAAGGCCGGGCCAAACCCTACTAACGAAGGACTCATCTGTCAAGGTAGGAAGGTCGGGTATTTGTCCGAAAAGGAGTCCTGTTACAATACAGAACTCACGACGACCAAAGTGCATGCGAGTCCCACACACGTGAAAATACAATTCCTCCGGCAGTGGTCTCGCAACCTCGACCTCCATCTGTAAAAACATGTGTACTAGAAGGGGGTCCTGTACAATATTGGTAAGCTCGAGCCATGGCCCGAAAGATGTGCGGCTAAACATTTCATGTAAACGTTGTGCCCGTTCAGGTGGACACGCTTCAAAAGCATCTCTAATTTCCTTTACAATGGAGATGCGGCATTTGAACGAAAGATCGACGTTATCAAAATCGTCCTACATAGTAATGCAAGGATGTTGTCAACGCACCTAACTTATAACAAGCCCAATCTCTACAGTTTTTTTATACAAAAAAAAAACGCAATCTCTAAGATTAACGCAATCTCTACAATTATTTTATGAAAGTAGCGCAATCCCTAAAACAAACCCAATCTCTACAGTTTTTTTATACAAAAAAAAAAACGCAATCTCTAAAATTAACGCAATCTCTACAATTATTTTATGAAATTAGCGCAATCCCTAAAACAAACCCAATCTCTACAGTTTTTTTATACAAAAAAAAAAAAACGCAATCTCTAAGATTAACGCAATCTCTACAATTATTTTATGAAATTAGCGCAATCCCTAAAACAAGCCCAATCTCTACAGTTTTTTTATACTCTAAGAAAAACGCAATCTCTACAATTATTTTATGAAATTAGCGCAATCCCTAAAACAAGCCCAATCTCTACACTTTTTTTATACTCTAAGAAAAACGCAATCTCTACAATTATTTTATAAAATGAGCGCAATCCCTAAAACAAGCCCAATCTCTACACTTTTTTTATACAAAAAAAAAAAAAACGCAATCTCTAAGATTAACGCAATCTCTACAATTATTTTATGAAATTAGCGCAATCCCTAAAACAAGCCCAATCTCTACAGTTTTTTTATACAAAAAAAAAAAACGCAATCTCTACAATTATTTTATAAAATGAGCGCAATCCCTAAAACAAACCCAATCTCTACAGTTTTTTTATACAAAAAAAAAAAAAAACGCAATCTCTACAATTATTTTATGAAATTAGCGCAATCCCTAAAACAAGCCCAATCTCTACAGTTTTTTTATACAAAAAAAAAACGCAATCTCTACAATTATTTTATAAAATGAGCGCAATCCCTAAAACAAGCCCAATCTCTACACTTTTTTTATACAAAAAAAAACGCAATCTCTAAGATTAACGCAATCTCTACACTTTTTTATACAAAAAAAAAACGCAATCTCTAAGATTAACGCAATCTCTACAATTACTTTATAAAATTAGCGCAATCCCAAAAACAAGCCCAATCTCTACACTTTTTTATACAAAAAAAAAACGCAATCTCTAAGATTAACGCAATCTCTAAAATTATTTTATGAAAGTAGCGCAATCCCTAAAACAAACCCAATCTCTACAGTTTTTTTATACAAAAAAAAAAACGCAATCTCTAAAATTAACGCAATCTCTACAATTATTTTATGAAATTAGCGCAATCCCTAAAACAAGCCCAATCTCTACACTTTTTTATACAAAAAAAAACGCAATCTCTAAGATTAACGCAATCTCTAAAATTATTTTATGAAATTAGCGCAATCCCTAAAACAAACCCAATCTCTACAGTTTTTTTATACAAAAAAAAAAAAAAACGCAATCTCTACAATTATTTTATGAAATTAGCGCAATCCCTAAAACAAGCCCAATCTCTACACTTTTTTATACAAAAAAAAAACGCAATCTCTAAGATTAACGCAATCTCTAAAATTATTTTATGAAATTAGCGCAATCCCTAAAACAAACCCAATCTCTACAGTTTTTTTATACAAAAAAAAAAAAAAACGCAATCTCTACAATTATTTTATGAAATTAGCGCAATCCCTAAAACAAACCCAATCTCTACAGTTTTTTTATACAAAAAAAAAACGCAATCTCTACAATTATTTTATAAAATGAGCGCAATCCCTAAAACAAGCCCAATCTCTACACTTTTTTTATACAAAAAAAAAACGCAATCTCTAAGATTAACGCAATCTCTACACTTTTTTATACAAAAAAAAACGCAATCTCTAAGATTAACGCAATCTCTACAATTATTTTATAAAATTAGCGCAATCCCCAAAACAAGCCCAATCTCTACACTTTTTTATACAAAAAAAAACGCAATCTCTAAGATTAACGCAATCTCTACAATTATTTTATAAAATGAGCGCAATCCCTAAAACAAGCGCAATCTCTACAGTTTTTTTATACAAAAAAAAACGCAATCTCTAAAATTAACGCAATCTCTACAATTTTTTTATGAAAGTAGCGCAATCCTAAAACAAGCCCAATCTCTACACTTTTTTTATACAAAAAAAAACGCAATCTCTAAAATTAACGCAATCTCTACACTTTTTTATACAAAAAAAAAACGCAATCTCTAAGATTAACGCAATCTCTACAATTATTTTATAAAATTAGCGCAATCCCAAAAACAAGCCCAATCTCTACACTTTTTTATACAAAAAAAAACGCAATCTCTAAGATTAACGCAATCTCTACAATTATTTTATAAAATGAGCGCAATCCCTAAAACAAGCCAAATCTCTACACCTTTTTTATACAAAAAAAAAACGCAATCTCTAAAATTAACGCAATCTCTACAATTTTTTTATGAAAGTAGCGCAATCCTAAAACAAGCCCAATCTCTACACTTTTTTATACAAAAAAAAAACGCAATCTCTAAAATTAACGAAATCTCTACAATTATTTTATAAAATTAGCGCAATCCCAAAAACAATCCCAATCTCTACACTTTTTTTATACAAAAAAAAACCGCAATCTCTAAAATTAACGCAATCTCTACAATTTTTTAATAAAATTAGCGCAATCCCAAAAACAAGTCCAATCTCTACACTTTTTTTATACAAAAAAAAAACGCAATCTCTACAATTTTTTTATGAAAGTAGCGCAATCCTAAAATTAACGCAATCTCTAAAATCAACGTAATATGTAAAACTAAAATTAAAACGCGGTTAAAGGAAACTTACCGAAGAAAGTGGTCGACCCATATCCGACTTTTATAAATGCTAACCAACCGAGCCGAGATCCGAGCGTGTGTAATACACGATATATTTGAGAGAGTGAAATAGATGGGATACCTTTGAGAGTGATGGTGGTGGGGTTATGGGTGGGGGACACACTTATTTATAGGAGCAAACCCTAACAAATGAAAGCATCCACACCGTCGATCTCTAAACCCTAAATAAACAATGCTATGGGCGGCCCCCAAGTACGCGTTCTACAGTAAAAAACGCGGCCCAGATACGCGTTTTATAGTGAAAAACGCGGACCAAACGCGGACCAAACGCGGACCAAACGCGGACCAAATGCCAAACGCGGACCAGGTCCTCGTGTAGGGGGAAACGCGGCCAAAACGCGGCTCGAGTACGCGTGTAACAGTGAACGCGGCCAAAACGCGTACCAGGTCCGCGTGTAACAGTGAAAAACGCGGACCTAGGGGGTATTTTGGCAAAAATTACAAGATTTGGGGCATTTTGGGTACTGATTTTTCAAAAAAGGGTATTTTAATTAAATTCCCTAAAATTAAATGTTATTTTTTTAAAATTTAAAATTTTAATTATTAATTTTAGAAAAATTCAGAAGAATTTATGAGAGATACTTTTAGAAACGTATCCACTTTTTACAACAGTCAACAAAATTTCCACTTAAAATTACTACTATTTTGTCTCAACCTCATTAATATAGATAGTATGATTGGGTAGGTTCTAACATTCATATTATCATAAATGTATTACATGTGATCCAATTGCCACAAAATTTATTTGTTTCTGAATCCTGGTTAATTCACTTCAATTTATGATACGGTTTTCAAATATTTACTAAGTTAGTATTATTTTTCTGTTTTAAATTTTATAGTGAGTAATTTTTTAAAACAAATAAATTAAGTGCTATTTAGCATAATATGTATTGAATCAGTTGTTGATGTTATTGGTACAATTATATGCAACATTTATATTGGACGTTGAGATTCCAAGCCTTCTTCACGTGCATTCATCAATCGATTCAATGGCATTCGTAAAACGGATATTTAGGGGTTGTTTGATAGTTGCTGAATGGTTTAGTGCAGATTGATTAAGTGGTCTGAATGATTAAGAGGTTTTTATGATATAGTGTAAAATGAAATATGGTTGTTTGCTATTTGTTCATAATGAAATCAGAGCTCTTAATGATTAAGGGAGGGTCAGGATACAAAATCATTAAGAGGATTTTAGAACCATTAAAAGACAACCCTTTTTTTTGCCAAACAAGATTTACCTCTTAACGATTCAGAGGTTGCCTCTTAATGGAACCATTAAGAGGTAAACAAACAACCCCTTACTATTTTAAGTAGTCTTTGTTTTAAATGTCCATGGTTTTATGTGGATTTATCATTTATCTATAGTATTTTATAATTGTTGATGTCTTTACTTTTTTCAATAGTAAAAAGACAAAAAAAAAAAAAAAAAGGTAAAAACTAAGGGGTTGTTTGTTTAAAAAAAACATTTTAATGGCTCTTAAGTCTAAATCGTTCAAATCTTTTTATACACCACCTCTTATTAATCATAATTAAAATAAAACTTCAGGCCTCTTAAAAAAGAAACGGCACCAAAGTTAACGGATTTACAACTACAAATCGGTTTTCAATTGAACTTATATATATATAGACTTAAGTTCGCGTGAGACCAAACAGTTTCCGTGAGACCGGTGAGACCAAGTTTTAAAGTATGAAACTTCACACCAAAAAATTGTGAATGTAAAAAAAATCGAACTTTTTATGGGGAAAACACCGTAAATATTACGTTCACGGTGTTTTTCGCTGTAAATGTTCGTTTTTTTTTACCTTCACAGCGTCTTCACTGTGAAGGTTCGGATATACCTTCACAGTCTTTTATCTGTGAAGGTTTGATTTTTTTTAATTTGGTTTAGGTTTTTTTATCTTCATAGTGTGATTATATTATGAAGGTTCGAATGTTTTTTACCTTCACAGTGTTTCGGTGTGAAGTTTCATGTTTTAAGGTTTGGTCTCACGGAAACAACTTAGTCTCACGTGAACCTGACCATATATATATATTGCAACCCACATCTTAACCGTCGGATTCATGATCGGCGGTTGCAATAGATATGGGGCCCAATATTTTTAATTAAAAAAACAGAAAAATAAAAATAAAATAACCGTGGATCATGAATCCAACGGTTAAGATGTGGGTTGCAATGGTTGCAACCTTTTTCAGGGTTGCAAAATATCCTTCCACTATATATATATAGGGAGAGGTTTAAATGATAAATGCTAAATATGTGAGAAATAGAGAAATGATTCTAGCCCTTCATCTGATCAACATTTGTTTTTTGACCGTGAAACACCGAATAATTCGTTGCGTGGTCTGTAGAAGGTAGAGGAGTACTTTTATAAAATACGCGAGACGAGTGCATATGTGAACCAATGTGATTCACATATGAACTATACGTTCATATGTGAATCAGTTAATTAGTTCATATATGAATCACAAAGGTTCATATACGAATTAGTTTAAAAAATTCATATGTGAATCATGCAAGTTCAATTCCAATCTTGACTGTATGAATGACTAAGATTACTTCTCTATTTCTCACACACTTAATATTTCTCTTTTGAACCTATGACTATATATATATTAAATAGAGTGATACCAAACCAACATTAATCTTAGATATAATTGTTGATGAAATTGGTATGGTTACACACAACATTTATATAGTAGATGTTGAGATTCCATACCTTCTCCACGTGCATTCGGCAAGTGATTCAATACCATTCATAAACGTATATATTTTCTAATTTTTATTTTTATAAGAAACGTAAGAATTAGTGGAAGTATATTTATATTATCGAAATAATGTGTTATACCTTATGAAGGTTACATGAGTCTGAAATGTGTATTGAAAAGTCATTGTAAAGGCGATAACCTTTACATACCTTCACACAATATAAAATTATTTTCACGAGTTTCACAGTAAGTTCACACACACACACACACACATATATATATATAGTGGCAGAGCCACATTGGTGCTAGAGAGGGCATTGGCACCTTCTGACATTTCAATTTTTATTACAAATATAGCAGTCATTTCTTGGATTTCTTCTAGCACAACTGGGCTCCTCCATACAAAGTTGGGGAAAGTGAATGGTGGTGGTGGATATTTTCTATATCTATTGTAATAGTCACTAAACTTCCTTTTTATATGTGCTTTTAGTCCCTACAAAAAAGAAATTTGTGCAACTTCATTATTTATATTGGTTCTTGTCCCAAGATTGTTAATTCATAGGGTTTTTCCGTCTATTTTAAGTTTAAATAGAAGGAGGGTTCATCCACTACAAGTAATGCACATATTTAATTCGTTTATAACAACTCAATCTCAATTATATATATATATATATATATATATATATATATATATATATATATATATTTCACTCTTAATTCGATTAATGTATTGTTAAAAATAGAAAAAACAAGGGAAATCTACGGAAAAAAGTTTTTACTTTATAATTTTATTTATAATGTTTTTAAACTTTTGATTTCAATTACAGAAATTGAAGAAAGTTAATTGCATCTATTAGCACTCCATTAAATTGATACCATAGATAAGTTTCAAAATTTGGTTTTATAGATAAGTTTTAGAAAATGGAAATTTTCCGAGATTGTTGTTGAATATGCTAAGATCGATGTTCCATTCTTATAAAATTGTCGTGTAGTTACATTTATTTTTTAATTTATCATTTCATATAAATCGTTATGTTTGTTGTTTTAGGTGCGTTTGGTTTGCAGACTGGGTGGGACAGGATGGGACAAAAATCCACTGTCCCATGTTTGGCGTGACATGGGACAGGACAAAAGTTCATTGTCCCATGTTTGGCGCGACATGGGACAGGGACAAAGACTAGACAGGGTAGGACAAGATGGGACAAAAAGGGGTATTTTCTTGTTCCACCAAAATAGGTGGAACAACATGGGACATAAATGAGACAAAAACTAAAAATCACTGATTTACCGCCATTTGATATATAATCCTAATATGGTATTAGTCTTAAGGGTCACCACTACCCATCGTCGCTACTACCACCATCGGCGACCACTAGTAGCCACCGCTAACCACCGTCGGCCACCTCTACCTATTTCTCCACCATAACAACCTCCTCTACCACCTCCACAACCATCGGTCATCGCCACCACCACTACCATCGTCGACCACCTCCACTAACACCGATCACCACCACCTATTGTCGCCACCACCATCGACGACCACCGGTAGCTACCACCAACCATCGTCGACCACTTCCACCTCTTCCTTTACTACTACAACAACTTCCTCCACCACCTCCACAACCACCACCCATCGCCACCTCCACCAATCACCACCACCCATTGTCGCCGCCGTCACCGACGCTCACCGCCAACCATCGTGGATGGCTGCCACCACTATCGCTCGCCGTCAACCATCGTTGGTAACCTTCGTCTCTTCCTCCACTACAATAACCTCAATTAGGGGTGCTCAAATTTCCGACCAACCCGACCAACCCGGCCAACCCAACCCGAGAAAACCGAAAAAAATCTAAACCGCATCAACCCGACATATAATCGATACATTTTTTCACCAAACCGCATTAAATGGGTTGATAACGGGTTAGGCCCAATCCAAACCGGCCCAACCCGACAACCCGATGAAAAACAAGCGGCTACCTTCTAATTTTCAGAAATCGCTTCAATTTTCAGATTTCCTTTCATGCCGCCTCTTTTAATTTCTCTCTTCTCTTAGATTCTTGCCCTACTTTCTGAGTTTTTGTTTCATCCTTCAACAATCGAGAATCGAGAGTGCTGTTGGAGTAGAAAGTCGAAGACTCGAAGGCATCAATCGAACTCAATCGGCGACCTGATCGAACTCAAGAACTCAATCGAGTGACCTGCTCTGTTGGTTCAAGCCTTCAGGCTTTGGTTTCCTTCTTCGATTGAGGTATAGGTACATGAAAGTTCTCCTCTGTTCAAAATAAACCACTTTACTGCTTGAGTTATTCTATCTGCCACTGAAGGGTTCTCTAGATTCATTGTCATCTACTTCTGTTTATCTAACTCAATTTTCAATTTGTTTTTAGTATTTTTCGAACATGAAACATATCTATAAACACTGGTTTCATTGTTTAAGCGAATATGTACTTGTTTCCTTTATCCAAACGCAGAGATGCAGCAAAAGTGAAAACATTCTTCTGTGTGATGTTTATAACTTTTCAAGTGATCCGTGGATTTCTTGATGGGTGTGTCTAATCAAAGGAGACACTTATGTTACCACTTAATTGAGTTAATTCGATAGATTCCTCATATAAAACTTGTTTCTTTCTCACAGCCTGTTGTGTTACCACTCTGTGTGATGTTTGGAACTTTAAACTGTTGTGTTTTAGTTTAGTTTAAACTGTTGAACATTTATATAGACTCTGATTCTAGCATTCTACTTATACATACTTTAATTTTGATTGAGTTTTAGAATGGATGTTGTTGGACTGTTGATTGAGTTTTAGGTGATATTTTCATTTACTAATGTTGTATTTTTCAATTATATACAGACTCTCAAGACCAAGAAAGCGAAAACATCGGAGATCGGGACGTCCAATACGGTCATTGTTGATTGAGAGTCTCGTTAGTTTCTACTTAAATGGTTGGTTGTATTTTATTGGTTTATAGTTTAAGCTATTTGGATATTGTAGTTGTAGTCCATTTGAGTCTTGTGTCGTTGGTTGGTGTCTTGGCGACTTAGTGTAAAGTGTAAACTTTGAACTCTTGGTGACTTGGTGTAAAACCGTAAACATTTGAGTTTGTATTTTTATTCAAGTAAGCTTGATACTTGTTTTATTCAACATATTATTGCAATTTGTACGATTTCGTGAAAGGTGGCAGCGGCTGGCAGCAGGCGGCGGGAGCTGGCGGCAGGCGGCGACAATAGGTATGTAATTTATGAAATAATTAAATAATGTTTCAAACCGACCAACCCGCCAACCCAACCCAACCCGCACGGTTTGGGTTGGGTTGGGTTGGGTTGCACTTTTGATTGGGTTGGGTTGGGTTGAGAATTTTCAAACCGCAACGATTGGGTTGGGTTGTTAAAGTGTCTTCAACCCGGCCAACCCAACCCGTGAGCACCCTTAACCTCAATTGCCATTGTGCACCGTCACCACCACTACCTCTATTACTATCTTTCACCTTCTTCACAACTATCGTCTTTCACCGGCCACCCATCGTCTTTTATCTTTACTCGTCGCTGCAACTATGCATCCGTCAATTCATTAAGATCTTCCAAATTGAATCAACTATTATATATTTTTATATGAATCCGATTTTTTCAAACTACCATCAATTATTTCAGATTATTCATTCAAATTTCCTACTATTGTTTTTGTATGTATTTATATGTATGAAAATTGTGTAAAAAAATTAATCATGTTTTTTAATTAAATTATTTAAGAATATTCTTTATTTGTGTTATTTATAACTATTATAAGACATATAAAATTATCAAACAACTTTTAGGGAAACTTGTCCAGTCCTGTCCTATCCAGTCCTAGTCGTACCAAACACAAGACAACCATTTGTCTTGTCCAGTTCTGTCCAGTCCTGTCCTAGCCTCTTGTCCTGTCCTGTCCAGTCCCGTCCAATCTTGTCCAGTACCAAACGCTACCTTAAATAACTAATATTTATTTGTATTTTTAATTATTTTGTGTTTGTATATGCTCCCCCTGATTCAAAATCCTGGCTCCGCCCCTGTTAATATATATATATATATATATATATATAGAGAGAGAGAGAGAGAGAGAGGTTCATACGAAAATGATACCTATTTAAAAACATAAGAGAATAATTATAGACCAATTATTTCATTAAATAGTAATTTAAATAAAATTTTCTTAAAAATCGTCCAAAGGGCATTTGTGTCATTTGATGTATACATATTATGTATAAAAACTCATCTATTTCTATATAGATTATGTAATAAATTTAATTAAATTATTTATTTATTTATGATTTTTTTTAATTTTTGTGATTTAGATATGATTAATTGTTTATCTATTTACTTATTATTTTTTACAATATTAAAATAAGTGTGATTTAGTTTTTTATTTTAAATATTTATTTTTATCGAATTAGTTTATTTAGATTTTTTTTTACAATTTTCATCAAAAATACAGACGATATCCACAATCAATCAACATTCTTTTTCCTAAAAAAGACTCTCTAATTTTCATCAATGTATTATATGTGACCTTAATCATAGCAGAAAATAAATGTAAGTTATTTACGATATTACAAGTGATATATGTAAATTATGAATTATATTTTGAAGTACATGTGATCTTATACATTATAAATGTGTTTTGCTACACATTACATATGATTCTGTTTTCATTATTTTTCTTTTTCATTGTTTAATTTGAATCATTGTTTTTAAAATATTAAATCTCATATGATTAGGAAAACATTTAGAAAAAAGGTTAATTAATTGTGAATCACATGTGATTTTAATGAAAAATCATGAATTACGTTTTAAAGTACATTTGATCTTATATATTTTAAATGTGTTTTGCTAAATATCACATATGATTCTGTTTTCATTAATTTTCGTTTTCAATGTTTAATTTGAATTGTTGTTTTTCAAATTTTAAATCACACGTGTTTAAGAAAACATTATGAGAAAAAATTAATTCATTGTGAATCACTTGTGATTTAGATGAAAATTGTATATTTTTTTAAAATATTGCTTTTAATAAAAATGAATTATTTAAATGAAAATTAAATACGCTTATTTTAAATGAATTAAATAAAAAAATTAAATCATATTAAATTGACAAATATGGTAAAAGTAAAATCTTAAATAAATACGTAAAATAACTTTATACAACTAAATTATTTGTATACCCTTATTTATTTATTTTTAGAATTAATTATTTAAAATATTATTTAATGAAATGATTGGTCTACAATTATTCTCTTATTCTTTTAAGAGCATCTCCAACAGCTTCTCCAAAATGGAGATTTTGGGATTTTTTGCTCCAATAGATTCCCCAAAACCTTCTCCAAAATGGAGAAAGTAGGAGAGAGATAATGAAAATCTCCAAATTTGAAGATATCTTCAAAAATAATTACTTAGGAGAGAAAAATAGTTTTTTTAATCTTTTTACCAATGAAATTGTTTCAAATTAAATGTTTATGAGAAAGAAATAATATTTTATGAGTTGTATTGAATATTTTAATAATATAATTAAGTGTGTAATCTTTAAAATAGAGAATCTGTTGAAGATGAAAGTGATTTTTTTTGGAGATTTTGACTTTTTAGTTTTTCATTTTAGAAAAGTTGTTGGATATGCTCTAAATAGATATTATTCTCGTATGATCCTCCCCCCTCTCTCTCTCTCTATATACATATATATATATATATCATTTTCTGTATCAATAAATATGGATATAAATATCATTGAGAAATCGTTTTCTTCGGGTCCGAAAATTCTCTGGAAAATCACTTTCTCAAGAAAAAGATATTCACAATAATACCTCCAGCTACTGTGATGTAATGGGCCCGGTTTATTTTGTCTCCATTTATAAAATATCACGCAACTATGTTTTTTTCTTTTTGGTTTATTAAGGTTTTGTTATGATTGGATTGAATTAACTCTTTATTTGGTGTTTGGTATGATTAGAATATTTTTTAAAAAATTGTCGCTATTATCGACAAGAGTGTTTGTCATCAACTATCAATATGAAACAAATTGCAACTAAAATCACAGTCCTATATAATATTATATTGGCTAATTCCATAAACTAGCATTCCAACTTCGATTTGCATGTAGCTTCACAACTTGCAATTATAATGACCTATGGGTAACGAAATCAGATTCATCTTCTTTCCCCTCTCATGAAATCGCTTCAATTTTTATTTTGGGATGTCTCATATTAATTGTTCCTTTTATATGAGTAAAATTTTTTAGTTGAATTTACGTGTTTGCTCACTATCGTCCTTGCAAAATACTAATTCAAGTTTGGTTCATGCATTCCCTAAATTTTTGTTTCATTATTAACAGTGGCGTTAGACATATGAAGAGTAGTCAACTCAATTATGTTTCTAGTCCTTATGTTGCTTTAGTGAAACCTCCGAGCATCAAGGGCATGGAAAATTTTCTTTACGTAACAGGTATTACTGCATTGTTAGTTATTAATGTCCGGTTTACCATTTGCTTTCTTCAACACAAAGTCACAAAGTCACAAACCACATCTTGTTCATCTAATCTTCCTTCACCTCCACCCCGCGTTCTCTTTCTCGACACAACAAAAGTATAGAATATCAAAGGGTTATTAGTCCAGTCGTACTCGGTAACTAGTAGATTCCAGCCTCTTTAAAGGTACATGTTTTAATCTCCTTAAATATGAGAAGTGTATATATGTTTTATTATATGTATAATTATTATATACTTCCAAGAAAAACAAAACCACAAAAAAACATATGAAATAGTATGTCAACTTCATATGACCATGTCTTTAAATTATATCGTTAGTATGCTACATTCTTTTGGCCCATCACCGTGGCTAAAATTATTTTATTTTATTTTTAATGTAAACCACTTGAAATATGGGATTTTATTCCAAGGTAGACCTATTAAGCCCCACCTTTAAGCATGGTCTTGTACACCTGCTCAGATAATTTTCGTAAGTACAATTTATTTTGAGATATAAAAGGTGCACCCGCTAAACTTTAAAAGGTGTTTCGGGATGTTAGAAAATACATGAAAAATCTGTAACAACCCAAAACTTTCAACATTACTAAAAAATCAGTTTAATATAAATCAACGCCCAACGGCCCAAAATCAACAGTAAAATCTTAAGGTTTGCACAAAGAAAACCTATACACAACTGAGATTCAAAAGAGAAATAAACGACTATAAAGGAGGTCTTCTATTCTTGGACTCGGCTCACACCTTCTCCTTCCCTACCGATACCTCCTACTTGACGACAACCTGAAAAAGGTTTTTTGTTTTGAAAGAGCGAGGGTTAGACCGATAGTCTAGTGAGTCCCCTCTAAATAGTTCATACAACATAGAAAAGATTTAAAGTAAATAAACCAATTCAGCTTTATAAAAATGACCACATTCATAAACTCGCTTTCGGCACACACTATCGTCACTCGAAAGTAACAGCGTGTCTGGCTCATACTGCCTTAATCTGGGACACCCCCCCATTGGCATAAACGGGACCCCCCCCGCGGTACGAGCACAGGCGGGACACCCCCCGACTTAGGCCATACTCGCCAACTACAAGGTATGCATACATTTAACCAACCACAAGAGTGTAAAACCACATTTGAGGTAAAACTCGCATATATAAAAACATTCATAATCAAATAAAATGATTTAAACGAATTCCACATGCTTTTAACCATTTTCTCATAAAACAACATTCATTTTAGAAAACTTTGGTTAGGAAACTCACCTGGTTCTCGCGACGTTCTCTTTACCACTTTATAACTTCTAGAACGAAAACCTAGAATTATAAACGTCTTGTAAGGTACTGGAGAACTTAACGTAAGCTAAAGACACCCTCCAAAATCTTTCCCCCAAACCCCAACTAACCCAAACACCCCGATCCAGGCTCCCCGACCCCCGGGTTCTGACCGATGCCAACTATCGACTCGCAACCTACCCCGGGCGCCCGACTCCCGGGTCCGCCTGGTGGTGCCGACTCCCGATACCCATCCTGCCCCGGGCGCCCGACTCCCGGTACTAGGACTTCCCCGGGCTCCCCCGTCTCCCGGGGTCATGGTCCGGTGTCTCCCAATTCTACCCACCCCGGGACACCCCCGGGATGAAACTCCTCCCCCGGTCACGACGATAGAGGGGCGAACCTCATCCCCATCGCACCCAGATTTCCGAGCCCGGTGACTCGATTCTGACAACCCATATGGGCGACAACCCCCTTCTTATGTGTAACACGACGATTCAAGAACCGCAAGTCCCCAAACATAACCAGAGGTTAGGGTGACTTCAAGAAATCACCCATTTTCTAGAGTAAAATCAACCAATAAGGTTTCCCCCAATCCTTACAATACTAGAAGATGAATTTAGGAATGATCTTACCTTGAATCCGACTAGCACAAGCTTGAAATTCCAAGATTTTGCTTTCTTCACTTTTTCTCTCCCAAGAACGCCCAAGTCCGCTCCTTAGTCGCCGCACACACAATTGTGACTAAAAAACTAGGGCAAACATACTATAACTTTTATTCCCATTTTACAACTTGGCCCCTACTCACTAAAATATAACAAGCCTCCCCCCCCAACTTCCGCTTATTAAAAGAATAGGCCCGGTCATTACAATACTCCCCCTCATTGGGATTCCGTCCCCGGAATCCCATTGTTGAACAAACTGGGGTATTGGGATTTAATATCCGACTCCACTTCCCACGTTGCCTCTTGCCCTTTGTGGAATTTCCACTGTACCTTCACTAAACGGATCTCTTTATTTCTTAATTTCTTCATTTTGTGATCTAAAATGCCCACCGGTTCCTCTATGAAATTTAACTTTTCATCAATGTTAATTTCGTCCAACGGCACTACCACGTCGAGTTTCGCCAAACACTTTTTCAGGTTTGACACGTGAAACGTAGGGTGAATCTCTTGTAGTTCCACGGGTAAATCTACTTTATACGTTACTTCTCCAACTCGTTCCATGATAGCAAAAGGCCTAACAAATCTCGGTCTCAACTTACCATTTTTTCCGAAACGGACCACTCCTTTCCAAGGCGAGACTTTTAACATAACCATGTCCCCCACTTGGAATT
Source organism: Arctium minus (assembly GCA_954870635.1). Taxonomy (NCBI): domain Eukaryota; kingdom Viridiplantae; phylum Streptophyta; class Magnoliopsida; order Asterales; family Asteraceae; genus Arctium; species Arctium minus. Next base: position 48,966,903 of record OX941096.1, read on the forward strand.
CGATCGGTTTCTTTCGCTTATTTGCGTACATTTTCTGTCGGTCTTGCGCCGTTTTCAATCTTTCTCGAATTTGGTTCATTTTATCGGCCGCCGCTTGCACTATCTCCGGACCTGCCAACTGAAGTTCTCCCACCTCGTTCCAACACAAGGGTGTCCTACATCTGCGTCCGTATAACGCTTCGAACGGTGCTGCTTGAATGCTCGCATGGTAACTGTTATTATAGGAGAACTCTATAACCGGTAGATGAACTTCCCACTAACCTTTGAAATCGATAACGCATGCTCGAAGCATGTATTTCAACGTTTGAATGGTCCTCTCACTCTGACCATCCGTTTGTGGGTGATAATTTGTACTCAACTTGAGTTGCGAACCTAACTCTCTTTGTAGGCTCCTCCAAAAAGATGACGTGAACCAACCATCTCAGTCGGACACTATGGATGACGGCACCCCATGCCTGGTCACAATATCGTCTATATACAGCTTAGCCAACTTCTCCAACGGGTACGTCTCCTTAATCGGCAGGAAGTGGACAGATTTTGTGAGTCGACCCACTATCACCCAAATGGTGGCGTGCCCCTTAGGTGATCGTGGAAGTCCAGTGACGAAATCCATCGCGATTCCGTCCCACTTCCATACCGGTATTTCCAATGGCTAAAGTTTCCCATACGGTCGCTGGTGTTCTGCCTTTACCTTCAGACAAGGCAGGCATTACTCAACGAAGTGAGCGAAGTCTTTCTTCAAACCCGACCACCAATAACTCTGTTTCAAGTCTCGATACATTTTATTGGTTCCTGGATGAATGGAATAGCGAGACTTATGTGCTTCTTCCAACACCTTCTTCCGCAGGTTGCCCAATTTCAGAATCCACACTCGATCAAAACGTTTCACCCCACGGTTGTCCACGGTTAACGAATCCACACTCGATCAACGAAACAATTCCGACAATTCTCTCACTCTTCAAATTCTCATCGAATAGTGCTTCCTCTTGGAACTTCTTGATCTCCTCCAAGAAATTGGATGTTGCCTCAACTCGAAAGGCTACTACTTTCGTCGAATATACTCGCTCCTTCCGACTTAAGGCGTCGGCCAACACATTGGCTTTACCTGGATGGTAAAGAATCTCATAGTCATAGTCGCTTAACAGCTACATCCATCTTCGTTGCCTCATATTCAGCTCTTTCTAGTTGAATAGATGTTGGAGACTCTTGTGGTCAGTGAAAATCTGACACCTAACTCCATACAGATAATGCCTCCAAATCTTCAAAGCGAAAACTACACCTGCCAATTCCAGGTCATGCGTCGGGTAGTTCTTCTCATGCTCTTTCAACTGCCGAGAAGCATAAGCAATTACTGTACCTTCCTGCATCAATACGCACCCTAAACCCAACTTAGAGGCATCACTGTAGATCACAAATCCCTCTGTTCCATTGGGCAGGGATAAGATGGGCGCACTACTTAGACTTTCCTTCAGCTTACCAAACACATTCTCTTGTGCTTCAACCCATACAAACTTAACATTTTTCTTTGTTAAGGTAGTTAACGGCGTGGCTATTCTTAAGAAGTCCTGAATGAAGTTCCGGTAATAGCCCGCCAACCCAAGGAAACTTCTTACCTATGGCGGTGATTTAGGCGCTTCCCAATCCTTGATAGCTTCAATCTTCGCTGGATCCACCTTAATACCATCTCTCGACACCACGTGTCCTAGGAATTGCACTTCCCTTAACCAAAATTCACATTTCGAGAATTTAGCATACAACTTCTCGTGCTTAAGAAATTCCAACACCGATCGCAGGTGTGACTCGTGTTCACTCCTGGACCGTGAATAAATCAGTATGTCATCAATAAAGACAATGACACACTTGTCCAAGAGTGGACTACACACCCTATTCATCAGATCCATGAATGCTGCCGGAGCATTAGTCAAACCAAAGGGCATGACGAGGAACTCGTAGTTCCCGTATCTCGTACGAAAAACGGTCTTAGGCACATCCTCCTCTCTTACCTTAAGTTGATGATAGCTCGATCGCAGGTCTATCTTCGAAAAGTAGTTCGCTCCTTACAGCTGATCGAAAAGATCATCAATTCTGGCTAGCGGGTACTTGTTCTTGATTGTTATTTTTTTAAGTTCACGGTAGTCTATGTACATTCGCATAGACCCGTCCTTCTTCTTAACAAACAACACGGGTGCTCCCCACAGAGAAGTGTTGGATCGAATAAACCTCTTATCGAGCAATTTTTGCAGTTGAGTCATCATTTCTTTCATTTCAGCTGGTGCCAAACGATAGGGTGCTCTTGCGATTGGTGTCGCTCCAGGAACCAGGTCTATTCGAAACTCCACTTGCCGATCTGGAGGCAAGGTGGTCAGGTCTTCTGGAAACACCTCCGGGTACTCACTTACTACCGGAACTAACTCGAGCCCCATCTTATCCTTCTTGGCATCTAACACATACGCTAGGTACCCCACACACCCCTTCACTAAGCATCAGCTAGCCTTGACCATCGAGATCATACACGACTTCCTATCTCGAAAATCACCATAAACTACCACCTCTTCCTTATCAGGCAACACTATATGAATCAGCTTCTTATTGCATACTATATTTGCATCGTTAGACGCCAACCAGTCCATTCCCACGATGACGTCGAATTTCCCCCATACCCATCGGGTATAGTCGTAACGGGAATAAATGGTCGTCGATGTCAATAGTACACCCTTCATATACTTCCCCTACTAAGACTCGACTATTATCGGATACTTCTACTTCAAACCCATGGTTTAACTTCTTGGGTTTCATATGCAATTTATGAACAAAGCTTGGTGACACAAACAAACGGTTTGCGCCCGAATCAAACAACACCTTAGAAAAAGTATAGTCTATAGGGAAAGTACATGTCATCACATCCGGTGTTTCCACCGCCTCCTCCGCTGTCATGTTAAACGCCCTTTCTCTGGCTCGAGCGGGTTCCACCTTTCTTTCTCCTCCTTTCCCCCCAAAATTTCCAACAGCTCCTTTCTTCAGTTGCGGACAATCTGTTTTGATGTGGTCTGGGGAACCACATTGGTAACAAGTCCTCGATCCTTGACAGTCACGAGCCATGTGACCCGCCTTCCCGCACTTAAAACAACCATCCTTGTCAAACAAACACTCTCCCTTATGCATACGGTTACATTTGCTGCATGGCTTATTCTCAAACCTTGGCATTGTACGCTGCTCGGGTCTTGCAGACTTTGCTCTCTTAGCATCATGCGTAGATCCTTCCCACTTCCTCTTTTCAGCACTCCTTTCAGACAATTGGCGATTCTTGTCCTTTTCCGTCTATTCCGCTGCATTAACGGCCGCCTGGAAGGTAGCCGGTTCTCTTGTAGCTGCTAGCTCCCGAATGTTGCTCCTTAACCCAAACAGATACCTGTCTATCCGCCGTTCCTCATTTGGCACATATACTTCAGCAAAACGTGCCTTTTCCAGGAACTTAGTCGTATACTCTCTGACCGTCATCTCTTCTTGCTCCAAATCCAGGAATTCCTCTTCCAACTTTTTCACGGCCGCTAATGGGCAAAACTGCTGCTTGAATTTGGCGACGAAAGTTTCCCAAACCATCCCTTTAGCCGCTTTCGAACCCTTTCCTCCGGTCTCACCCTCCCACCAAAACACGACATTGTCTCTCAGCATGGACAGCGCAAACACTACCTTGTCTTATTCAGCACACTTACTAGTGTCGAAGGCTAGCTCCATCTCCCTAATCCACTTGATGACTACAACCGGGTCGCATTCCCTCTTGAAGACAGTGGGATTGCACGCAACAAAGGACTTGTAACTGCATCCCTTTTCTGTCACCGATGCAACGACCACCGCCGGGGTCGATTAGGAGTGACTGCCCACCACAGTCACCAACGGTTCAGAACATTCAGTCCCTTATTTCTCTTCACTCTTCCCTTTACTTGCAGAAGCTTCTCTCGTTTGATAAGACAACAGGGCTTGCAGTGTTTCCTGAAGTTTTCACATCTCGGTGGCGAAGGTCTCTTGAGTTACAAAAGCTTGCTTTCGACCCCCACCTCGACTCTTTGAACAACCTCTCCCCCTCACGGTAGCTGAAATCTCCTGAAGAGAAAGTTCTTGTTCAACTTCAGCTTCCGCACTTCTTGCTCGGCGTCCGACACGCGTCGTCTTATGCCTCACAGCCCCCTCTTCGAGTTCCTTCACTTGGGTAGCCGCCTTTCGGGTCATTTTTCCTTTCCCTTTAGGTCGGCCACGACCCTTTCCTCGAGTGGCAGACTGCTTAGGAGCGGCTGCTGGTCCATCCACAATAACTTCATTCACCGGTGCTGCCTCAGCTACTGGCACAGACCTACTCCTGGTTACTCTCTCAGACGTGCTTACTGAAAAGACGGAAACATGCAACATTCAATACAACAAGTCCAACGTAACAAGGTAAGTTAAGTACATACATGTACCTGTAAATTTTCAATTACATTGGCCATATGTAATCCCAAATTTACCTTACATGCTAGTCCTCACCTACTCATTACTCGACTCCCTACGGTTTTCCTATTTTCTCAGTTGTGCTTTACTCTCCTAGTTTAAGTCTAGGCCCGTCCGGTCACCTAGATACCTTAAACTTGGCTCGAATACCAACTGTAACAACCCAAAACTTTCAACATTACTAAAAAATCAGTTTAATATAAATCAACGCCCAACGGCCCAAAATCAACAGTAAAATCTTAAGGTTTGCACAAAGACAACCTATAGACAACTGAGATTCAAAAGAGAAATAAACGACTATAAAGAAGGTCTTCTATTCTTGGACTCGGCTCACACCTTCTCCTTCCCTTTACCGGTACCTCCTACTTGACGACAACCTGAAAAGGTTTTTAGTTTTGAAAGAGCAAGGGTTAGACCGATGGTCTAGTGAGTCCCCTCTAAACAGTTCATACAACATAGAAAAGATTTAAAGTAAATAAACCAATTCAACTTTATAAAAATGACCACATTCATAAACTCAATTTCGACACACACTACCGTCACTCGAAAGTAACAGCGTGTCTGGCTCATACTGCTTTAATCTGGGACACACCCCTATTGGCATAAACGTGACACCCCTTCCGGTACGAGCACATGCGGGACACACCCCCGACTTAGGTCATACTGTAACACCCTCAAATTTGGTAAGAGCAACTAATTAAAATTTCAACATTACATCAAGTAAAAGATAACTCTCCAAAACAAAACTTTCTATTTAACCTCAACAAATATAAACTCCAGTCTTATACAAGGACTAGACCAAAGTCGGTGTTACTTAATCCCAACTTTAAGTTGTTCTTCCTGAAAACAAGTGCAAAAGACTTCACTAAGATATCCACCTCTTGAGCACACGACTAGCACTCCTCTCAGCACAGTGTCACTAGAGTTATTCCCAACCCGAACCTGTTGCACATGCCGACAAATAAAAATGTTAGGCTAACGCCTAATGAGTTCAAGAGTTTTCCACATGAATAAAGATATCGTTGAAAGGAGGTAATGCATTTTAGATCATAATATTTCAAAATGATATGCTTTGAATATGAAAACGACTCGTTTTCTAGTAATATGCATTTTGGGCAAAGAACACTAATATAAACGTTTTCAAATCCAAACTACTTCGGGGACAAGGTCCCAACATATAACGTTCTTTCGTAAATTAATTTCAACCCAAACTCACTCAAAACGTGAATAGAAATCGAACTCTCCATTTATGAAAATACGGTTAAAACTTTATATCCCGAAACACCCAAAAAGCTGGTGGGGCATAATACTCAACCCATAAATCATGGATAAGATCCATTTATACAAAACGTCACCGAAACTTGGATAATAAAACTCAATACCCAAAAACAACACCTTTCGGTGACGGGGGATACCCGAATTCCATCGAAAGTGGCGGGCACAGAAAGTTAAGCCACTTATCAATGTTCTCGAGCTTCACATAGAGCCATGGATCCCCGTATACGGCTCCCAACCGAGCTACCACCGCAAGATACCCAAATGACCCTAGTGTCTACTCGACCTCTAAATGAGTGTCACCACAAAAGCCACAAGTCTCCGTATATGGCTCTCCAAGAGAACCACCGCAAGACTTAGCTCTGTATACGGCTCTCCAAGAGCACCACTACAAGATTACATAACAACATGACTTGGGGACCACTCACTAGAATTCAAACGTGGACACTAAATTCCACGATGAGTAACCATACTGGATTACAAACGGGCATCGAGTTTAATCACCCACGATATATACCTCGAGTGTCACACCCCGATTTTCGAAAGGTATCATTTCGAGTTAATACCGAAACCGATATATTAGGGAAAAATAAGATAAAATGTTTTGTACTTGAATCCTGGATTTTATAGTCTAGATGGATGAATGATTCAATTACGAGTCCGGCGGTTATTTCCGGAGCAAAATTGGAGCTATAACGAATAAGTTATGGCCAAAACAGTGAACGAGAAGAAAACTAGGGGAAGCGGGCGACTTATGTCGCGACTTAAGGTCGTGGCACAAGTCGCGAAACCCCCTGGACGAGCTTAAAACCGATTTTCAGCCACCAAACTTCATTCCTTCATATCTCCTTCATCCCAACTCCGATTTGAGTGATTCAAATTGCTACGGTTATGTTTTTGAGATATCTTCAAGTGTCTAGCAAGATATTGGAAGTTTATTGGAGTATACAAGAGTATTTTGTGGTGGTAATCTCCTCATCCCTCCCTCTTCATCTTCTTCACCAAAGTTTTCTAGGGTTTCATCCACCCTTTATGCTTCCTTTCATAGATTGGAGGTTTGTAACCATTTTGGTGAACTAGAAGTGTTTTGGTTGGTGGATTCAAGCTTGGGTTAAGGTAATCTTCTATTCTCTTCAGTTATGGAAGTTAGGGTTTCGGTATTAGTTGAGGTATTCATGTATATGGTTTGGGAAACGATTCTTTGTGGTTGATTATGTTTATTTATGGTTGAATATGTATGGATTTAGGTTTTTGGAAGTTTTGTCTTGAGAATCCAAGTGTTCTTCAAAGGAGCTCTAGTTGGAGGAAAATCTAGATTTAGCCTAAATCTAGCAAGGTGAGTTCAAGTTGATTTGTGAAATGGTGTACATGCCAAAATGTTTATTTTAAAGTGTTTGTGTTTACATTAAATTGTTAACTGCTGATAAGTTGGTTATTTGGATATATTTAACTTTATAAACTTATAAAGCACACATTTCGGGATTTATGGACATTTGGATAAATGTGTCACAAAGGAAGGTGTTTTGATGATTTATTGCATAAATGAGTACTTGGTCAAAAATATACTTTTAAGTGTTTGTCGGGTTTTTATGCATCATTCATGAAATGAAATATTTGGAAAAGTACGAATGTGTGAGTTCTTTGGTTTTGGGTCATTTCCGACGTTGGAGAACATTTTAGATATGGAAAACCTTTTGGGTTTGGGCCGAAGGCCAACGGTAATTTGAGAATCAAAGATTTTGGGAAAATGTGTATTTTGGTTTGAGTAACCATTTTGGCTCTTGTGTTGAGCCAAACGTCCATTAAGCCTCTTGGGGCTTGATTTGTACTCGGTGGAGTCTTTGGAACATTTGTTCAGTTTTGGTTGCTCGTTAAGGAGCCTTAGACGTATGATGTACTTAGTTGCATCTTATTTGGGAGTTACATGTTTTGAATGCGTTAGTTCATTCTTTTGAGTCATGTAAAGTTTTAGACTGTAATGCATTGGATCCATAGGCATATGAGTCAGTTGGTTAGTGGGGACTTTATCCCCATTTTGGGACTGGACATTATTTATGGCTAGCAGGAGCTCTAGGTAGAGATCGTGGGTGGTTGAACTCGATAACCGCGTAACCTTTATTGAAGGGCTCGAGGTAGAGATCGTGGGTGGTTGAACTCGATGCCCGATTGTCATCCAGTCTGGTTACTCATCGTGGAATTTAGTGTCCGCGTTTGAATTCTAGTGAGTGGTCCCCAAGTCATGTGGTTGATTATGTAAGCTTGCGGTGGTGCTCTGCAGAGCCGTATACGGAGCTAAGTCTTGCGGTGGAATTTAGTGTCCGCGTTTGAATTCTAGTGAGTGGTCCCCAGGTCATGTGGTTGATTATGTAAGTTTGCGGTGGTGCTCTGCAGAGCCGTATACAGAGCTAAGTCTTGCGGTGGTAGCTCAGATGAGCCGGATACGGGGACTTGTGACTTTGGTTGTGACACTCATTAGAGGTCGAGTAGACACTAGGATCAGTGGTGTCTTGCGGTGGTAGCTCAGAGGAGCCGTATACGGGGAACCATGGTCTCATGTGAAGCTCGAGAACATTGATAAGTGGCTTAACTTTGTGTGCCCGCCACTTTCGATGGAATTCGGGTATCCCCCGTCACCGAAAGGTGTTCTTTTTGGGTGTTGAGTTTTATTATCCCAAGTTTTCGGTGGCGTTGTGTATATTTGGATTTTATCCTTGATTTATGGGTTGAGTATTATGCCCCACCCGTGTTTTGGGTGTTTTGGGATATAAAGTTTTAACCATATTATCATAAATGGAGATTTCAATCTCTATTCACGTTTCGAGTGAGTTTTGTGTTAAACCTGATTTATGAATGGGCGGTTTATGTTGGTTTCTTCATCCTTGAAGTAGTTTGATTTGAAAAACGTAAATTGGTGTTCTTTGTCTAAAATGCATATCATGGGAAAATGAGTCGTTTTCTTATGTAAGACATAACAAATTGAAAGATTATGATTTTAACCGCATTCTTTCTCTTTAAACGATTAATTTATATATGTCGAAAACTCTTGAGCTCACTAGGCGTTAAGCCTAACCTTTTTATTTGTCGGCATGTGCATCAGGTTCTAGATGGGGGTTGGTTCTAGCAATTCTATGAAGAGATGTGCTTAGTCTTTCGCGAGTGTAAGTATTTGGTGAAGTCTTCCGCAGTTTGGAGATAGTGACTTCTATTGGGTTTTAGTAGCACCCGTCCGTATTATAGACTTTATGTATAGAATGAATGTGTGTATTGAGGTTAAATCTTAGATTGTGATTGCAGATGAATCAATTATTGATGTATTTAGAAAATTTTAAATTAGTTGCTATTTCCAGTTTTGAGGGTGTTACATCGAGCCCTTCAATAAAGGTTATGCGGTTATCGAGTTCAACCACCCACGATCTATACCTCAAGCTTCCACTAGCCATAAACAATATCCAGTCCCAAAACGGGGGTAAAGTCCCCAACTAAACCAACTGACTGATTCATATGCCTATGGATCCAATGCATTACAGTCTAAAACGTTACATGACTCAAACGAATGAACTAACACATTCAAAACATGTAACTCTCAAATAAGGTACAACTAAGTACACCATACGTCCAAGGCTTCTTAACGAGCTACCAAAACTGAACAAATGTCTCCAAAGACTCAACCGAGTACAAATCAAGCCCCAAAAGGCTTAATAGACGTTTGGCTAAAACACGAGAGCCAATAGGGTTACATAAACCAAATTACATCTTTTTCCAAAACCTTTGTTTCTCAAATCACCATTGGTCTTCGGCCCAAAACCCAGAAAGATTATTATTTCTGAAATTTTCCCAAGGTCGGGAATGATCCAACCCAAAAGACTCACACACTCTTACTTTTAAAACGTCCCATTACATGAATGATTCATAAAACCCAACAAACACTAAAAATGGATTTTGACCAATATCCTTTTATGAAATAAATCATCAAAACACATTCATCTATGACACATTTAACAAAATGCCTAAAAATCCCGAATGTGGGTGTTTTACAAAGTTTATAAAGTTAAATACTTCAAATAATCAAAGATTACCAAATAACTCAACAGTTGATAATTTCATGTAAAACACATAAACACTTTAAAATGGACATTATGGCATGTACAACGTTTTCACAAATCAACTTGAACTCACCTTGCTAAATTTAGGCTAAATCTAGATTTTACCCCCAAAACTTGAATCACCATTGATGAAGGCTTGAATAACCAATAAACCTCCCTAGATCTTAGATCAAACACATCTAAAAGATCATCTTCACCACACAAGTCATCAAAATCATACCCAAGTTGAAGGATGAAAGGGAAAAGGATGAAATCATCAAACCCTAGCTTAACATTGAGAGAGATGAGGAGCTTACCACCACAAAATACTCTTGTATTCTCCAATAGACTTCAAATATCTTGCTATATCCTTGAATATCTCTCAAAAACGAAACTATGGCAACTTGAATCACCAAAAACGGAGTTGTTATGCAAAAGTTATGAAGAAATGAAGTTCTAGGGCTGAAAATTGGGTTTTATGCTCGAACAGGGCTCCGCGCGGGTTGTCGAGCGACCTAAGTCACCCCACAAGTCTCCCGGATGTCCCTAAGTCGCCCGGATGACCCTAAGTCGCCCCGTGCACTGCTCGTCCTATTTTCTTCATTTTTCATGCTCGATCATTGTTTTGGCCATAACTTCTTCGTTTTAGCTCCGATTTTGCTCCGGAAAGAACTGTTGGACTCGTAATTGAATCCTTCATCCAACAAAACTATAAAATATAGGATTCAAGTCCAAAATCCTATATCTTATTTTTCCTTTAAAATTACCGATTTCTGTATTAACTTGAAATGATACATTTCGAAATCTGGGTGTTACAATCCTCCCAACCTTAAAAGAGATTTCGTCCTCGAAATCTGGCATCAACCAAGCACCCAATATCGCACTTGGAATGGTAGATTGATTTCCTATCCAAAAGAAATGCCTTCACGAAACCTTACCTCATATACGAACCCGATTACATCCCGGTTGAGGTTGTCGTTGCATTTCTCATAACGAGCCAAATCAAACTCAACCCCAACATTCGATATAACTCACCTATGTCAGGATGAACGTTGAGTCTTTGCTTAATCACTTTCTTAACATTAAATCTCGGTTGTCTCCCAACCTTATGTTTCTCATAATGCCTCAAGAGTAGCTTACGACCTTATTCAGTCCTTTCCACCGAGAATACCCCAAAGCAAACCTTTCCTTTAGATACCTCTAAACACGACGCATCAAGGTCTCCTCAATAATTGATTCGTACTTAAAGTATACCTCGAAATTCTCACTAAATGCCTCCAATAATCATTACCACCAAAGAGTTATCGTCCTTCGACGAAATTTTCTAATGACTAGTTTGGTCTGAATCAACACAACCTTTAATCCGATCCTCAAAGTTGACACATACACGATGTCTGCAAGGGCTCGCAAACTTCCATAGATCCCAACATTGGCCTGATGTTTCCCCCAGAAACGTACCAACACACTCTACAGATAGTCGTTTATCCCAAACTCCAAGGTTACACAACTACCGTCATGCACTCAAGCATCGATTGCCAAATCAGCGAAAGTCTTGATAATTATCGAAACACCAATGATTGATTCTTAATTAACAACACCATATCTAACGGAAGTACACTGAAGCACACCAACAATTATTACCTCAAAATAGAGTGTCGACGCCTATCCTCAAAATGATTATACTGCAACGTGGGTATACTACCAAATATTCCATTCCCGATTAGCAATGTCGATTCGAGGTTGACACCTACTCTTGGAAATAATCACCCAAATCAAACATCCTTACTAGCCAACATAACATCATCATTATTCACAGATACCATAGACACACAGACTGCTGTCGTACCATTAACCCACAAATTCAAAACCCAAACACACATAAACAACCACACATGGTTTTAACCCAAAGACTTATCGAAATGGGAAGATCATCACCTAATTAACTAGGAGGAGGCACAAGCCTAACGTCTCCATTACTTCTGCACGAGCCAATCCAAGAAACCAAAATCCCAAAATTCGGACTGACCACAGGTCGTCTCATCCGACGCTTCAAATCCCCAAGGATGCCTCTAGTCCTTATTATCAAGTCTTTTCACAAAGAGGGTTTAAAGCTATGGTTCTAATGAGTTCAAGGGTTTTTTCAAGTTACTATGCCAATCTAACATTTTATAAAACTTCCAAGTTCATAAGCTTTATAAAAATTAACCATGCGAGTAAAAATCCACTACCGTTTATTCGGTAGGTGTACAAAAGGGGGGTCACAACATCCCACAGAGCACCACCGCAAGACTTAGCTCCGTATACGGCTCTCCAAAAGCACCACCGCAAGCTTACATAACAACATGACTTGGGTACCACTCACTAGACTTCAAACGTGGACACTAAATTCCACGATGAGTAACCAGACTGGATTACAAACGGGCATCGAGTTCAACCACCCACGATATATACCTTGAGCCCTTCAATAAAGGTTATGCGGTTATCGAGTTCAACCACCCACGATCTGCAACACCCTAATTCTAGAAAAAGCAAAAATTTAAAATTTCTGCAATATGACGTCTAAAACATCAATAATTCCATTCCTGCAAATCAACAACTAAAACCCAAGAGGTTCGGGGGTAGTTTGTAGCAAATATAGTAGCGAAAGAATAAGATATACATCACAACAACCTAATCAATCTAGATTTAATGACACGACTAGATTAACTTAGGTGTTGCTCTATCTTCAAAACGCTCTTCTCAAATCTATCCCAAAAGCCCGGTCCACCGCCGGTCCTAATCCCGAGCCGGTATTCAAGGTGCCCTTTGCACACCACTAGGGGAGCCTGAAGATAAACACAATATCAAGTGTTAGGCTGCTAAAAGCCTAGCGAGTTTCAAACAAGTAAACATAATGAAATTAGAAAATGAAAAGTGGGGAAAACTCCCGTGTTACTGCTTCACGATGTTTATCCGAGACTAGTCCAACAAAGGGTAATGACATAGCCTGTACACATTATAATATGAAGCATAACAAGACTTCAAACATAGGGAGGTTACACCTCAGACTCCCACTTTAGTGCACACCGTTTCCGGCGTCACCTCAAGTGTTTAAGCCACCTTTAGTGCCCACTCCGTCGAGCTACACCTCAAGGTTCATAGAGCCTTAGTGCCTATCCCAACTATTATAGGGTTTCACCTCAAGGAGTCGGTCCTTTAGTGTCCACCCAAAATTCATATATCATAGTGCCCAAAATCATCCAACAATCACCCCAAATTCCCGTGCACGAGAGTTGGGTTTCAAAACAATAATTATCATCTATGACGCTATTACACAATTAAGCATGTAAGATCATAGTATAATTACTAACATAATTTTATAGCCATTTAGCATCTTTATTAACCCTATCCACAAACAATTTTTATAACACTTTTAATTCTTATCAGCAGTTAGGTCAAAATCACCAAATCAACAATTTATAAGAATTTAAGCATTTCAAAGTAAAGCATTAGCATGTTAGGAGTAGGTAGAAAACTCACCTATAGGGTTTGTGAAGTAAAAACCCTACAATGAAGAAACCCTAGGTGACAAGAGACCTTCTTGAAGCTTTAAGGGTCTTTATATCACCACTTGGATAAGTTAGATGGGGTTCAATAAATGACCTAGGTGAGGTTAGGTTTAGTAATCAATGAGGGGAGAGGAGAAGGAGTTTAAATCGCAGCCTTATAGAGAAAGAATAAGTCTGGAAGTTTAGAATAGGAGAAATGGGGTGTTTTAAGTGAAAGACCGTCTAAATATGCATCAGATGGCCTTCGGCGATAGTGACACCGCGATAGTGCCCTGGCACTCTCGCCAGGCACTATCGCCCAGAATGTACAGCGGGTGGTGACCTTCCCCCGCGAGAGTGACTTCGCGAGAGTGACACCAGCACTATCGTCGGGCACTCTCGCGCCCATTGTACCGAGAGCATCCTGTGGGGTGCGATTTGTGACTCAAGCGATAGTGACCAAATCACTATCGCTGGCACTCTTGCCCAGACCCTTCCAAGCCCAAAAACTTCGATTTCACGAGAAATTTAACCAAAACTCGATATTAGTTGCACGACATAGTAATACTAAGGCATGAAAACATACCACATAGACTAAACCAATTTGTACACATAAGAATTATTAGTCTAGCACAATTTGAGCATACATGGGCAGTTACTAAGGAATTGACATCGAATTTGAAATTTCGGGGCGTTACAATCCTCCCCTACTTAGAAAGATTTCGCCCACGAAATCTCTACTACTAAAAAAGTCTTGGGTAACGTCTCCTCATATCTTCCTCGGCTTCCCAAGTCACGTTTTCCCCGCGGTGGTGTTTCCATTGAACCTTCACCATAGTCACCTCTTTATGTCGCAGTTTCTTCGATTTTCTCTCTAGGATGGCTTCGGGTTCCTCGACGCAACGATTGTTGTCCACTCTAATTTCCGACAACGGAATGGTGCTTTCCTCCTCCGCTAGACATTTATGCAAATAACAAACATGGAAGGTGGGGTGAATCCCATCCATTTCCGGTGGCAACTCTAGTTTGTAGGCTTGCAGTCCTACTCGCTCAATAATGGAAAAAGGGCCGAGAAATCTGGGACTAAGTTTTCCTCGTTTCCCAAACCTGATGATCCCTTTCCACGGTGACACTTTCAACATCACTCTGTCTCCCACTTGAAACTCGATTGGCCTCCTTTTCTTGTTCGCATAACTTTTCTGTTGGTCTTGGTCTGCCTTCAATCGTTCCCTAATACACTTCACCTTATTCGTCGTTGCTTGCACTATTTCCGGTCCGACAAACTGTTTCTCACCCGCCTCGAGCCAACACACGGGTAGGCATGGAAATGGGGCGGCGATGGGGATGGGACCTCAATCCCCGTCCCCAATCCCTCATCTTTATCCCCGTCCCCGTCCCCATCCCCGTCAGGGAATATGATCTCATCCCCATCCCCATCCCCAACGGGGAACAGGAACGGGGATTTTTTCCCATTGATGTAACTTGTAAGTTATTTCAAATCAAATATGTGAGACACCACACATGTTTAAATCTCACATATTTTCAATAAACCTAAAATCGAACGCAATTTAATTTAATAAAAAAAATCACAACCTCATATAATAATTAATGACCTAAAACAAAAACAATCCAATAAAAAAAAAAAAAAACTTAACGTCACACATACCAAAACATATCGAGTAATTTCTAAAACCATATCAAGTAATTGTATTTTGATTTGACATCCAAAGTAAATACTAACATCCAAAAAAATAACAATTTTAGATTCTAAGTCTAGTTAAGAAATAGGAAATTATGAATTACTGATTTAGTTTAAATAAAATTATATATATACTAGTTGTGTACCCGCGCAATGCAGCGTGGGTGAATCACAGTTCTAAAACAATAAATTATCCCTCAATCATGTTTTTTTTGTTTCGTTCAATTTTTCATCCATCTCGATAAAAAGTCATCTAAATATAGCACTATATAACCACCTACCATCAAGAGTTTGAGAGAGCACATACCGATAACAAAATCTAGCGGGTGAGAGGAAGAGTTGTGGAGAGTCTAAGATGGAGTCTTTTTTTTCAAAAAGTAGAAGAGGCAGAGCCATGGCCTTGATGAGAGTGGCAATGTAGTCTTAAAACATGCAAAGTATGTATGATATATTATTAGGTTCAATAGGAAAAAATATCGGATCCCTCGATGAAGACCAATCTGACAATGACAATTCATGGCATCCTGTAAAGGGTCCACGATTATTAGAGAAATCAATGAATTGAGATTCAAATTGCCGATCAATTTGTCAAAAACGTTAATTAATCAGGTAGTAAAATTGCTCACCTTAGCATTCATCTACACTTTTTATGTAGAAGCACATAGCCCTTTAAAGGATTTATAAGTTCAAGCATTTAATAACATATCTTTCTTCGCTCCAATTAGACAATTACCCTTATTAGTAAAGCAGCAACATTTAGAGGCCCTTAGGGGATTAATAACTTCAATACCTTACATGCGATGTAATAGTGTTGAAACAAACATTCAAAGAGATAAGTACTTATGTTAATGAAATCAACTAACCATGAAGTCCTAACTTGCATGATTTATCTCAATAAACTTGTCATATCTAATTACCAACAAACAAAAAACGACAATGCAACAAAGAGCACATACTGTTGAACCATATTTATATCAATGTTTTTTGCATGTATTAATATAAATACAAAGTTTTGAGTTACAACATTGAACCATATTTATATCAAATTTGGAACAAGCTAACAAGAGTTTCCATTCTGTTTCCAAAAACCCCTCAAATCAGCTTCCTTCTAAAAACAAAAAATGATTCTTGTGTTCTTTTTTTACACCTCACACCTCCTACAATAGTAAAACATCATTTCCATATAGAATTAATGGCAATAAAAACTGCATCCAATCACAAAATTCAAAATGCTTTATAGTAAGACTCTTTCAAAACTCTCAACCCAATACTTGAGGTTCATCGAGCATATGCAATTTTATCAAACCAAGAGCCTGAATCGATAATTCGGTTCCAGATGTATTGTGCTTTGGTTCTAAATCTTACATAAAAATAAAGGCACGTAACCCCTAGGAAATTTTGTATTCAAAAACTAAAATGAAAAGTTGATATTACTTATAAAGTGCTTAGGAAGAACAATTAATAAAGGACTAACTCTTAAGAAGACAATACTTCTACCCAAGTTTAACAACTGCAAACAATGGAATGCAACAATTAGAGAGATAAGAGTGATATAAATCATAAAGGCTTAAATATATGCATTCATCTGGCCTAAAGGAAATTCAAAGAAACTGTAAAACTTCAAACCTGAAGTTGTTATCAGCAAGCTACAAATTGACAAAAAGGAGAAAGGTGTGATATACTTGCATGCATATTATGGATCTTCCCACTACTTGGGGGGAGGAGGGGAGGGGAGGGGCTCCTCAACTGTGCAAATTGGAAAATCCATTTTAAAGACCCACAACAAAAATAGTATTGTAAATATTTCAAGGCCAAAATAACCAAACTGAAATTTGGACCACCAAATGTCATAGACTACATCCTACAGCAGCAAGGGGGAAAATACCAGCATCCAAAATTCCATTCAGACCTCCAAACAAAGATAAGAAGTATATAAAACTAATGCTCACTGCAGCCCAAAACATAAGGGAGCAGATTTGAAACTGACAGATTAGGATGGTGACACCAGTTTCAAATTGGGACCAACTTCTGATTTAAAGAACCCAAAGATTAAAATAGAACTTCACAATCCTCCTGTCAAGCAACCGATGTAAAAATAAAGCAGGTTGAAGTAAAACATCTGAACTTACTCTAGTAGGTTGATTTCCACCACCAAGTTCAAGAACATAAAATGAAAAAATATGACAAAGCTTATTGACTGTTTTGTTTCGGCAAGGTTGAGGTGACAAGCCTTTGTACATAGTGGATAACACCAAGATGTAACATATCATCTTTACTACAGTGTACTAAACTACCACTGTTTCTTCCAGCAAAGGCAACATATAAAAAAATATAAACACCCATGTATTACTCTCCAATTTTAGTTAGTGCAGGGGCTGCCATCGCTTCCAAACCAGTTGCAGCACCATTTTCTAATGTTGGTACAAGGCTGCCACAACTTCCCAACCAGTTGCATCTGTAGCACCAGCTACTGGAGCCGAGTAAAAAAGGAAAATAAGTTTCAAACACTTGCCAGAAAATTTTGAAATCTCATATTGCTGAAGAACCCTCGATCTAACAAAAACAAATACATAAACAAAAAGTTCTAAAAAAAAAGGCAATAATTGTTTCTTTGATTCCAACCCCCAAATCGTATGAAGACTTTCTTAAAATAAAGTTGATTAAAAATGAAAAAAAGGTGGTTTTATGTGGTTCATTTGTTCATAGACAATCGAAATGTGATATACTCCACATTCTCATCACAAGCACCCATAGGTAAAGTAATTAAAGTAAATTGAAAACGAGGTATTCACTGGATTGCTTTGCTCTCATTGTTGGTTTCTCTCTATATAACCTTTCTGGTAAAATGTTGACTAAGAAGGTGGTTTGAGAAAACTAAATAAAAGCAAAAGCAAGTAATTTATCTAAACACGTCCAACATGGTTTCTTAATCCTTCGTTTCTCCTACCTACCTAATAGTGATGTTGAGCTCACAAGCAATCAAAGAGAAAATCACACTAAACAACGCTAAGATAACTAATTGATGAAAAACCATTCTTACAATATTTCAAGCATTAAAACACCATATTCCACACTAAAAAACACTAAAATGTACTAAGCTTTATGCTCTCTTTCTTTATCTTAGCATAAGATTGGAGTTGATCATTTAGTAGCTTGAAGTGATGAGTGTACTGTAATTGTAGAACCTTGAAATGAAAGAAGTCGGAATCAACTACTTACTCGGACCATGAAGGATCTCTATCTTTAAATGCATGTGGAAGGAAATTAGGCAAGCCATAAAATCAGCTCCATGAGAAATTAAGTCCTGGGCCTGTTATATTCAACATAAAAACTTAGATTTGTAAAACAAATTATAACATATGTATGTCAACTCTTGAAAACCAGAAAACTACCGGAACGAACTTAATGTAATAAGGCAAAATAAAGAAAAACATATGTAAAGTGATTCAAATATCAGACTTTGGGGATGGATTGTTTGCTACCCACATTTGGCATCAGAAACCAAAAGTCACCAAAGCTAAACTCATTTTGCCGATGTCACAAACAGTTAATGAGCATCACTTTTTCAAACTCACAAACCCTAGAAATTCATGCTCAAAAAATTGTGTTTATGTTTCTGTGTTATACACAAAACATGGAAGGAATGTCACTATGTAACTAAAATCAAAAAAGAAACTCCATAAACTCTTTCTATCATAAGAAAACTAAATAAAACCTTAGGAAAGCTTAAGAAGGTGAACCTGCTTAAGACCATAAACTTCATCCTTTTCATATAAAATGTGAGAAAAAAATCTGAAGCGTTAGAATACAGACTTTGGAGGAAGCAAAACCGATGGATCATCGATCAACAATTTGATACCACCGCTAAACAAAAATAACACGAAGAAGAAAATATAATAACAAACAAAGAAGATTGAAGAATGAAATGAAATGAAATAGAATCTCACAAAAAAAAGACTGTGTGCCCCATTTTGATCATTGAAATGATTTTAAACAAAATAAAAACTTACAAAATTTCCATTCTTAAGCAAATCTATCAGATGAGAGATGTTGATGAGTATCTGATTACCTTAATTTTTCACTCACGAGATGTCGATAAAGATAGGCACATGACCAAAATCGAGAGATGTTGATGAAGAAAGGAAGGGCAGAAACCAAATCGATTTCATTGTTGATGTTCATCAGCAAAATTGTCATCAAAATCAAAATCAAAACAAAAATCAAAATCTCAATGAAGACTTAAGGTTTTCGACGGTACCTGAAGCCTCGAATCAAAATCGAGTGGGAGCAGAGCTTCAATATGGTGCGATTGAGAGATAGAGAGAGGATCGAGTGATGTAGGTTCCTCTATTTCGATCGAACAACCAAATGTAGAGTACTTACAAAAGATCTGGTGGAATCCTGAATGCACCAATACGTATTCTCTTTAGTAAATAAATCTGAAATTATTAGCGAAACTACTTGATCAAAATAACGCCACTTTTCGGTTGCCAGAATGGATATGTTTCCCAGCTAGATTCAAAGGAGTAGTAGTGGTAATGATAACACTGGTTTGAACATAGATCAAGAATTGGAAACTGTACCTGAAGTCCTGCACTTTTGACAAGTTCTCGAACTTCATGATTTCTCCCCTCATGAACCTACACCCAGTTGATTCAAAACAAATAACATCACCCACACCACAAAACAAAGTTGAAAGTCCACAAACCACATCAATTAACACACAATCTAACAAGTGTTCACCACCAACTTAAACATATGGATAAAGTAGAAGCAATTTTACGTAAGCTGATAAGTCCAAGTATTACCAATTTTGAACATGCATTTTATGAAACCAAGTTTCCTACTATGTAGCTATCTAACAAGCACTTGTTAGCATGACAAGACCATTTGACCTATTTTCCATATTCAGATTGTTTCACAACATTTTGAAAACATAGTTTTTTGCTAATACATATTTGCATCAGAATTTGGATCTCGTGAGCTATCAAAGGTATAACAATCACTATAACTGTACTTGGGTAACTATCAAAGGAGATCTTAAAAGTCATGCAGATATATATATATATATATATATATATATATATACTCCTTTAGATTTAAATTATCACATTTATACTCTCTTCGATTTAAAAATCTTCTTTTATTGTTTCACTAAAGTTTCCAATATAAGCATTTAAAAATCTTCTTTTATTGTTTCACTAAAGTCACCAAAGCTAAACTCATTTTGCCTATGTCACAAACATAAACTCATTTCACTAAAGTTTCCAATATAAGCATCAAAGTAAGTAATAATGCAAGTTTTTTTACCTGTATGACTCGACAACCATAAGAATGTGATGAAAGTGAAACAACTTGCCCGAAGAAAGATGAAACTATGAATTGAATCTGAACTTGAGACACACATTCAATACATTTCTGGACAACGTGGTTACCATTCTGGTCACGGACACATTTCATGACTGAACCATTAAGCTCAGCAACCAGTTGGGTTTGCTGATCAACATCAACCACTTCCGATGCCTGAATATAGATACATGATGTTGCTATAAGTTATTTGAAATCCCAAAAAGAACTCAACCTAAAGGAACCGATTCAATCAACCTTTATCATAAACTAATCGCGGGTTAATGACCAAAACCTGAAAAAATGTAATCAGGGACAAAACCTTGGCCTTCTGAATCAATCTGCCAGTGGATTCATCTGTGGTTTTGATAGTAGATAAGGAGATCACTGTTTCAGTACCATAAAAAAGAAATTCAGATCAAATGAATATGTTTGATACTTAATAAACAATAAATTGAAATCATCTTGTTGATGATGATTCTATATGGGATCCTTACATTTCTGAGTTGCCAGTCCGTTTCCTTTCAAAATCTCTGAAATTACTACAACAGTTGGTATGGCTGCATAAATTAATTCAAAGCAAGTTTTGAGGTTGGACTCATCATCTTCTTGATGATTATGGCAAAAAATTGCAGAAAATGTACAGTTAAAAATATCTAACCCATTCCCAAGGCTCTAAGCTCCACGCTGTTGTAACGGCTGATGCTTCTCTGCAACGTTGACGAATTAAATCAATTTATGAAAGAATTTCATCAAACAAATCTCAAGAGAGAATCTACCAAACAGAACAGAACGATTGTGATCATCATAGATTCATATCCATATCCATATCCATATCCATAGACATAGACATATATATATATATGGTTAATTAAAAAGAAATTTCTTCAAGGATATGGCATTAAACCGTAGTTAAAACACACGTTAATCAATTCCTTCAAGGATTGTGACTTTTAAACGCTGATTGAATCTGAGATCACACCATATCCACGAGATAGAGATTTAAACCCTAGTGAAAAAACCATAGAGACTTTAAATTCGATTGCCATATATAGGTTTAATGAATGGAGATAAAACAGTACAGAGATGGAGAGATATAACAAGGATTGAATATCGATTTACCTGTGAATGTCGATGAACAAGGATTGAATGTCGATGAACAAGGATTACCAGAGAGAGTGATTTACCTGTGAATGTCGATGATTATGAACAAGGATTTAATGTCGATGAAGAAGGAAGCAGAGCACAGTCTCCGATTGAAGGAAGCGGCGTCTAAAACAAAACCCTAAAAAGTAAATGCGAATTAGGATTTGTACGAATTATGAATTAGCGATACTGTGTTTCATTAAGTTGTACCAAAGCTTTATGAAGTTGTAAATTAAGTAATTGGCTTTAATTAGTTGTATTTTGCGCTTAAGAAGTTGTAATTAAGAGATTTTTATGTCATTTTTATAATATAATATAGTATAGATATATATATATATATACTTAATTTATTAATGAAAATAATATAACGGGGACGAGGCGGGGCGGGGAGTGTGATACCCGTCCCCGGCCCCATCCCCGATTTGAGACAAACGGGGATCCCCGTCCCCGTCCCCATCCCCGGTTTAGCGGGGAATCCCCATCCCCAATCGGGGCGGGTGGACCGGGTTCCCCGACGGGTCGGGGACAATTTCCATGCCTACACACGGGTGTCCTGCATTTCTGGGCGTAAAGAGCTTCAAAAGGTGCCATGTCGATGCTGGAATGATAATTGTTGTTGTAGGCGAATTCCACTAACGGAAGGTGAGAATTCCAATTTCCCCCAAAGTCAATGACACATGACCTCAACATATCCTCCAAGGTTTGGATGGTTCTTTCGCTCTGCCCATCAGTCTGCGGGTGGTAAGCGGTGCTTAGATTGATCCTTGTGCCCAATTCTTTTTGTAACCCATCCCAAAAGTGTGACGTAAAACGGCTATCGCGATCCGATACAATGGACAATGGCACGCCATGCCTTGAGACAATTTCATTAATATAGAGTCTTGCCAACTTATCCATTGGTAGCGTTTTTCGCATCGCCAAGAAATGCGTGCTCTTGGTCAATCTATCTACAACAATCCAAATGGTGTCGTGCCCTCGCAAGGTCTTGGGTAACTTGGTTACGAAATCCATGGTAATATGTTCCTACTTCCATTCCGGGATCTCAAGCGGTTACAAGCTACCATAAGGACGTTGATGCTCGACCTTGACTTGCAAGCAAGTCACACACTTCTCCACGTATTTTGCCACGTCGAGCTTCATTACCGGCCACCAGTAATTCCACTTCAAATCCCGATACATTTTCGTGCTCCCCGGATGGATGGAGTACCTTGATTTGTGGGCGTCGGTTAGGAGTAATTCCCGACACCCTCCTATCTTGGGTACCCACACCCGTCCTTGGAATAATTTGAGTCCTCGACTATCCTCTTCCAAAAGGAGGCGATGCTTCACCATGGTTTCATCTTTGAGGTTTGCCTCCAACAATGCCTCGGCTTGCGATAACTTGATTTTCTCTAGTAGGCTTGAGACCACATCAATTCGAGAGATCGAAGCTTGTACACATCCATTATACTCCTTTCGGCTTAAGGCATCCGCCACGACATTTGCTTTGCCAGGATGGTAAAGTAGTTCGCAATCGTAGTCCTTCAATAATTCTAGCCACCTCCATTGATGCATATTCAACTCCTTCTGATCGAACACATATTTGAGGCTTTTATGGTCGGTGTAAAGCATACACTTGGTCCCGTACAGGTAATGTCGCCATAACTTCAAGGCAAATACAACCGCCGCTAACTCGAGATCATGCGTCGGATAATTCTTTTCATGCTCCTTGAGTTGCTGCGACGCATAAGCGATGACCTTCCCTCGTTGCATCAGAACACATCCTAAACCCATCTTGGAAGCATCACTGTAGACGACAAAATCTTCCGTTCCTTCAGGTAATGCCAGAATTGGTGCCTCACACAATTTCGTTTGCAAGGTTCGGAAAGCTTGTTCTTGAGTTTTCGTCCATAAGAATTTTACATTCTTTCTCGTCAACGCGGTTAGGGGTGAGGCAACTTTGGAGAAGTCCTTAATAAATCTCCTGTAATAACCGTCTAGGCCCAAGAAACTCCGGATTTCAGTTGGGCTCCTAGGTGGTTCCCAATTCATCATAGCCTCGATCTTTGAGGGGTCCACTTTTACTCCGTCCTTCGACACCACGTGGCCAAGGAATTGTACCTCCGAAAGCCAAAACTCACATTTTGAAAATTTAGCGTAGAGTCTCTCCCTCCTCAGAACTTCCAAAATTCCACGCAAGTGATGCTCATGCTTTTCTTTGCTCTTAGAGTAGATAAGGATATCATCAATGAACACAATGACGAACTTATCCAGATAGGGGTGGCAAACCCGATTCATCAGATCCATGAAGATCGCGGGTGCATTGGTTAATCCGAATGGCATTACGAGGAACTCGTAGTGCCCATACCGAGTTCTTAACGCCGTCTTTGCTACATCCTCCTCGCGCACTCGCACTTGATGATAGCCCGATCGAAGGTCTATCTTTGAGAAACATCCCGCTCCTTGCAATTGGTCGAAGAGGTCGTCGATTCGAGGAAGGGGTACTTATTCTTTACCGTCACCTTGTTCAACTCGCGGTAATCAATAGACATACGCATTGTACCGTCCTTCTTTATGACAAACAAAACTGGGGCTCCCCAAGGCGAGGAACTTGGTCGGACAAAACCTTTCTCCACAAGCTCTTGCAATTACTTCATCATCTCTTGCATTTCTGTCGGCGCTAAATGGTAGGGCGCTCGGGTGATTGGCGTCGCGCCCGGAACGAAGTCGAGTCGGAATTCCACTTGACGGTCGGGAGGTAGTCCCGGTAAGTCCTCAGGAAACACATCGGGAAAGTTGCATACCACTTCTACGTCTTCCACTTTCCTCTTTTCGGCCTTGGAATCCACTACATAAGCTAAGAACGATTGGCACCCCTTCGCTAAGCATTTTCGTGCTTTAAGGGAAGAGATAACCACCGTCTCTCCTTTCCGCTTCTCGCTGTTGATCCAAGCTCTCTCAGTGATTTGATAACGACCCTCTTTTATACTTAGTGAAAATTACGTTTAATATGTATTAGTGTTTCACCATCAGCGATCAGACTGAGTCTGTTCAGTTATCCCTGATAGTCCTTCTTACAAACATTCATATGTATTAGTGTTTCACTATCAGTGATCAGACTGAGTTTGTTCAGTTATCGCTGATAGTTCTGATGTAAACAGTAACGTAATCCTTGAAGACAAGTCTCGCGTCAACATATGTTCATAGCTGAATCGAAGACGAAGCCACTGAACAAAGAGAAGTCTACTAGTGACCTGATGCGGATATCAGTGAAGAAAAGACAACTCTACTTATACGCGAAGGAACATGAGGAAAAGCTTCAGCGATAGCTGAACCTCTTTATATCTCTGAAGAAAAAGATATTCAGCGATCAATCGATCACAAAGCTTATGCCTCAAGTTTCCTTTTGTATTACCTTGCACAACCAGTACGATGTGTCAGAACGGACATATCTCTGCCACAAATCGTACAACAACTCTGTCACCTACAGTGTTCATGATACGACCGAAAGCATGTCTCCCAAAAGTCAGACTACCAAAGCCAATCACTGAATGACACGTGTAAAGTACCCTGCCATGCATTTAATGTATAGGGTATAAATAGAAAGATCACCTCTCCTTCTGAAGATGTGCTCTATTCTTGAACCAATATAGAAACCCTTGTTTTTTATACTTCTAAAAAACCCCTTTCTCTATATTCTTGTGCAACCATCTTAGTGTTTCTTAAGTTTGTTTAGATTGAGTCTGTCTTAATCTTATTCCGCAACAAACTTGTAAATTGTGTTTGATTTATCAATAAACAATTTATTAAACTTTAATTTCTGTGTTTGTATTCAAACCCCCCCCCCCCCCTTCTACAAACTTGTTAAGCACCTCCGGGACCAACACTCGCCATAGATAAGAACAAAATTCCCGCCTTTAGTCGGAATTCGGATGAGTTTCTTGGAACAAAGGATTTTGGCTTGGTTTGCCACTAACCAATCCATCCCGATTACCACGTCAAAACCTCTAATGGACATGGGCAACAAGTCCACCGAAAAGTGCTCACCATCTATTTCTAATTGACAATCCTTCACCATTTCCCTCAATACAATTTGGTCCCCATTTGCTACTTCCACAACTAAGGCGTCGCTAAGAGTGGTGGAAGGTATATTCAAGGATTTACGAAAAGATGTTGCTAGGTAGGGAGTTGAGTAGGAACGTACCCGATACCACATCCGCAACCTCTCTTGCTTCTTCCGTCGTCATTTGAAACGCCCTCCCTTGACGCCTTGGAGCGACCTTCTTCTTGACTATAGGTCCCGAATTAGACCCCTTCTGATTTCCTTTCAAATGGCACTTAACACAAACACTAACTACTATGATAATGGTTCAATTTCTAAACCTCCTCGATTTAGCAGAGATAACTTTTCTCTATGGAAAAATCGAATGATGCTATTTCTTGAAGGTGCAGATCCTACTATACCTGAGTATATAGAAAATGGACCCTATGAACCTGTCAGAATTATAGCTACAGTTCCAGCTACTGCCACCACTCCTGCTGTCCCTGAACACTATGTAGTTAAGGAGATAAGACAGTGGAGTGATGAAGACAAAAAGAAGGTTGGTATAGATGCAAGGGCAAAAACCATTATCTCAATGGCTCTGACTGATGAAGTTTTTCATTCCATCATGCATCTGAAAACTTCTAAAGAAATGTCGGAAACCTTATGTGTTCAATATGAGGGCACCACTGAAATCCAAGAGACTCGAAAGATTAACTTGGTAAGACAGTATGAAAGTTTCATCGCTGGTAAGAATGAATCTCTCTCTAACGTTCATCAGCGGTTTAACTGCTTAATCATTGACCTAAGAACCGTTGGTAGGACCTATTCTAATTCTGAGGTCCTAACAAAATTCTTAGAATGTCTTTCTGAATGCTGGGACAGTTATTCAATATGTCTCAAGCTGACAAAAGACTTAAATTCTCTTTCTCTCAGCACCTTATATGGAATATTGCTTAACTATGAGCAATCAAACCTTCTGAAGAAGAATCTTATAAAAGATTCTAAAGACTCCAAAAGCACTCCTGTTGCTTTAGTCTCTTCAGAAATAATTCCATCTCAGCGATCTACTCTCACTATCACTGAGTTAGATTCTGAATCTGAGGATATATCAAAAGAAATAAGCAAGAAAGAGCAATTTCAAAAGAAATAAGCCTCTCTCTATCACTGACAAGCCAAAATCAACCCCTGTTGATAAGGCTTCTGCTACTTGCTATAACTGTGAAAAGATTGGACACTTTGCAAGTGAGTGCAGGTCAAAGAAAGTCTTCAAACCTTCTACCTCAAGAAGATCCAGCGATGACAAATACCTAAAGCTGAAAGACAAATATCAAAAGCTGAAAAGCTACAAGCGAAAAGGTAAAGGTCTCATTGCTGAAGAACATGACTGGGTTGAATCAGAAGAATCAAGTTCTGATGAAGAAGTCGCTAATCTTTGCCTCATGGCTGAGATTAAAGAAGAAGTGGAAGAACCAGTTGAAACTTCTATGAGCTATATATCATCTCAGGTATCTATCTCTACTAATCCCTCTCTACCTGAAGCTGAGAGAAGTCGTGCTGTTGATGTGCTGACTATTGATCTTTATAATGCTCTAAACGGCAAAACTCTAGCTGAGAACAAAAATGTTAACTTAGCTGAACAGTTAGAGAAATGTCATGAAAAGATCAAAGAACTGAATCTTTTAGAAGAAAAGTTGAAAGATCAAGTCATTATAAATGAAATCATTAGCATTGAACGCGAACAAGCCATCGCTGCTCTAAAAACAGAAAAGGCTCATGTTGAAAAATGGTGCAAATCATCAACAAAGATCTCTGAGATAATAAATGCTCAAACTCCTGAAAGTGATAGAAATGGTCTTGGTTTTTGGACACCACAGGATGAACCTAAAGAAGAAAGTTCCATGCTTAAGTTTGGAACGTTTGTCACTCCTATATTTGACACTTCTTATAATCAGTTTTATCCTTCTTCTTCTAATTCTATCCCTGAGGAAAAATCCAAAGGCTTTAAGTCTACGGATAAAGGAAAATCCATTCTTCGTCCTCAGAAGGCTACCAAGAAAGCAAAGCTGAAAGTTCCCTCTAAACCTTCAGCGAATCAATCCTCTAGCTCTGTGATAGAAATATTCGATCTCTGTCCTCCGAAGCTAAAGATTGATCTCAAGCCTAAGAGATCTGAAGAAATCAAAATTCCTCCCAGATCTCATGCTAAAAGCATTCTTGGACCTGGCCCTGCTCATCTTAAATTCTCAAAACCTTTTACTCCCACTCCTAAAACCACTTTCAAATATAGAAAATGCTACCACTGTGGTTTTACTGACCATATTGCAAGCAAATGTCCAACTGCCACTAAAGCTGATAAAACAGCTAAAGTGAAGATAAATGCCTCTAAAGCTGAGAAGGTCACCAAAGCTGAAAAATCAACCAAGGTGAAAAATACCACTAAGGTTAAGAAATTAACCAAAGTGAAGATTACCACTGAAGCTGAATCTTCATCTGCTGTGAAGATTACTGAACCTTTCATCTCCACTAACCCCAAAGGACCCATTGAAAAGTGGGTACCAAAAAACGCTTAATCTTCCTTATGTGTGCAGGGATCAAAGGGCATCTGGTATCTCGATAGTGGATGTTCTCGTCATATGACTGGACAAAAAGACCTGCTCACTGAATACAAGGAAGAGAAAGGTCCCTCTGTGACTTTTGATGGAAATGGAAAAGGCTATACCCGAGGGTTTGGTGTCCTCGGCAATGGGACAACTATCTTCAGAAGAGTCGCTTATGTAGATGGATTGAAGCATAACCTTCTGAGCATCAGTCAGCTATGTGACAAAGACTACGAAGTTTGCTTTTCTAAGAAAGCATGTTCAGTGGTGAATGAGAAAGGAAAACTTGCTCTCAATGGTTATCGCAGAGAAAATGTCTATGTAATAGATATGGACTCTACTACCACTAAAAACTTATGTTTTCTTTCTAAAGCCTCTTCTGATGTCAACTGGCTATGGCATAAAATGCTTTCTCATCTAAATTTCAAAACCCTGAATTCTCTCTCTTCTAAGGAACTGGTTTATGGTCTTCCTCAACACTCATATGCTAAAGAATCTCTCTGCTCGGCATGTGAAAAAGGAAAATAGCCAAAAGCTAGTTTCAAATCTAAACAAGTTTCCTCGGTGACAAGTCCTCTTCAGCTCTTACATATGGATCTATTTGGCCCTGTCAATATCCAATCAATAGCTGGAAAGAAATACACGCTTGTCATTGTAAATGAATACTCTCGCTACACCTGGGTTATCTTTCTTCGCTGCAAGAGTGATACTCCAGAAGAACTAATATCTTTTGTTAAAAAGATGGAAGTGCTGAATAATCTTACTGTTCGCTCTATAAGAAGTGATCATGGAACTGAATTAAAAAACAGTTCTCTGAACAATTTCTTTGAGAACAAGGGAATTTCTCATAATTTCTCCTCAGTAAGAACACCTCAGCAAAACGGAGTCGCTGAAAGAAGAAACAGAACGATCATTGAAGCTGCTAGATCAATGCTCAACGATTCTCACCTCCCTACTCAATTTTGGGCGGAAGCTGTAAACACTGCATGTTTTACTCAAAACAGATCGCTGATAGTAAAACGATTTGGAAAGATAGATTATGAACTCTTTCATGGAAGAAAACCATCTATCAGTTTTCTTCATATCTTTGGTTGTCAGTGCTTTATCTTAAACAACAAAGATCAGCTTGGAAAGTTCGACCCAAAAGCTGAAGATGGAATATTTCTAGGATATTCCTCCATATCCAAAGCCTATAGAGTTTTCAACAAGAGAAGACAATCTGTGGAAGAAACAATTCATGTCACCTTTGATGAAACTCGCTTAGCGAACTCTAAACCAATCGCTGAAAATGAAGAGTTAAATGCTTGGATGTTCTCTCACTACAGAGAAACATAACCTTTCTTCTCAAACTTTCAGCATTCAGATCCTCCAGTTGCTGAAAATAATCCAAACATCATATCCCCTAACGCTGAATCCAACTCATGGATCTCAGCAGAGCCTCTAAACACACTTCCTCCCTCAGAACCATCTTCGTCTGAACACCTCTCAGAAAACAATGGTATGTCTGACACTCAACACTTGATAGCTGATGAACCTCAAGCTTCATCATCAGTGAAAATTCCAATTGTTGATCCAATCTCTGAAGTAAGCGATCATGCTCACGCTCAGCGATGGACCAGAGATCACCCCATAGATCAAATTCTTGGTGATCCCGATGCAGGTATTCAGACACGACGAAGTTCAGGTAATATCTGTCTCTTTGTCAACTTTATCTTTTTAATAGAACCAAAGAAAGTTGATGATACCCTAAGAGATCCAAACTGGGTCAGCGCTATACAAGAAGAGTTGACTGAGTTTACTCGTAACAAAGTTTGGAATCTTGTTCCTAGACCATCTGAAAAAACTGTAATAGGCACCAAATGGGTGTTTAGAAACAAGTTATATGAATATGGGACTGTAACCCGCAACAAGGCTCGACTTGTTGCTCAGGGATACAGACAAGAGGAAGGCATAGACTATGATGAAACCTTTTCCCCTGTGGCTAGGCTTGAAGCAATTCGACTATTCTTAGCTTATGCAGTTTTCAAAGACTTCATTGTTTATCAAATGGATGTAAAATCAGCATTCCTAAATGGAAAGCTGAATGAAGAAGTCTATGTAGAACAACCTACAGGGTTCTATGACCCTAAGTATCTAAATTATGTTTATAAATTGGATAAGGCTCTCTATGGTCTCAAACAAGCCCCTCGTGCTTGGTATGACACTCTCTCATCTTTTCTTATCTCTGAAAAATTTGAACGTGGCAAAATTGATAATACATTGTTTTTCAGAAAGATAAAAGGTCATATTATTCGTGTACAAATATATGTCGATGACATCATATTTGGTTCTACTAATCCATCTCTGTGTACTCGCTTTGCTGAAAGAATGAAGAAAGAATACAAAATGAGTATGATGGGTGAGCTGACATATTTTCTTGGTCTTCAGATTAAACAATCTGACAAAGGTACTTTTATCAGCCAAGGTAAGTATGTTAATGATATGCTAAAGAAGTTTGATCTTACACAAACTTCAGCGATGAAAACTCCTATGGCACCTCCCCTGACACTTAACAAAGATCCATCTGGAAAACCTGTTAATGTCACTGCCTATAGAGGAATGATAGGCTCCTTGCTGTACCTTACAGCGAGCCGACCTGACATTATATACTCTACTTGTTTATGTGCACGCTATCAATCTGAACCCAAGGAATCCCATCTGATCGTTGTTAAGCGAATTTTCAGATATCTGAAAGGAACTCCTAATCTCGGTCTTTGGTATCCCAAAAACTCAGGGTTCGATCTAACTGGTTATTCTGATAGTGATTTTGCAGGTTGTAAACTAGATAGGAAGAGCACCACTGGTGGATGTCAACTCCTAGGAGGAAAGCTGGTAAGATGGACAAGCAAAAAGCAAAATTCAGTGTCCACTTCCACAGCTGAAGCTGAATATGTAGCCGCTGGAAGTTGTTGTGCTCAGGTCTTATGGATGAGAAATCAACTATTGGACTATGACCTTCAGCTATCAAAGATTCCAATCTATTGCGATAGCACTAGTGCTATCACTATAGCAAATAATCTAGTACTACATTCAAAGACTAAACACATAGAGATCATATATCATTTTATCAGAGATCATGTGATGAATGGTGATATTGAACTTCATTTCATCCCTACTGACTACCAGCTTGCTGATTTATTCACCAAACCTCTTGATAATACAAGGTTTAACTTTCTCATCAGTGAGCTTGGAATGCTGAATCTCGAAGAATAATTCTTCAGCGTTCATGCATTATGTCAGTGATCATAAGATCCCCTTTATCATTTCATCTCTGATAAACATTCTGACTCTCAGGTATGTTCTCTCCATCCCTACAACTGAATCTTCATTCAGTTAAGATGTTTTTCAAAATATAAACTTTAATCACTGAAATTTCTTCAAATGATTAAAAGCTTTTTGAAAAATTTATCACTGATATTTCTAGTCAATAATTCTTCTTCAAAGAAAATCCATCCCTATCTTTACCATCAGGGATACTTTCAAAAAGAAAATCTATCGCTGACTTTTCTTCAGCGATCATTTCAAAACGGACAAATGAAACGTTTTTTTCTCTCTCCTATGACATCATTTGAACCGACAATCCACGACATGCCTTTTTCTGACACGTTCGTCTGTTGCCCTTCTATCCAATCAACTTCGTGGGACGTGTCCATGTCATGATGAACATTTGTATTCCCGCCTCTCTCTCTCTCTCTCTCTCTCCTTCTCTCTACGTATAAAAAGAACGTTTTTCCATTCTTATCGTTTTACGCTTTCTGGAAATACTTTCAAAGCAAGAAAACTCTCTCACAGCATTCTAGCATTCTCAAGCATTTGCATCTTCTTCTTCAAAGATCAATAGGTTATTCTTGATCTTCTTCTTATTCTTGTTCTAAATCATTTTACATAATACTCCATTTATGGACTGCCATTATGGGTTTATAAGATTTTCTCACATAAAATTATTTTTAATTTTATTTTATTCATTCAAAACCATTTTATTTTGATTATCTTTATTCAAAATCTTTGGTTTTTCTTCTTGTTCTTATATCTTTTACTAAGATCAACTTTTAATCTTCAAATATGTTGGTTTTTCTATGTTTCTTTCCTCAAATAGAAACTGGTAAAACCTTCTTTATTTTTAGACTAAAACATTTCTTCTACTCTTCTATCTGTTCATATTCAGAATGGCTCAATCTGCACTTGTCGCCTCCAAGAACGTCAAGTTCGCCGTAACTGACTCTGAGATTCCGAAAAAACAACCATCTCGCACGACTGGATTTTGATGGTGTCAAATACCCACATCTGGTGGATGCGACAAAGTTTCTAAAGCAATCCTGCATTGCCTACGCCATCACTGTGGATCCCACGCCTTCAAAAACTCTTCTCCAGCAATTCTGGTTCACCGCTGAAGAAACCTCCGTGACTGCCTAATCTCGGACCAGGGATGATGAGGTTCCTGCTATTTCTTTCAGCACTAATCTCGGACCAGGGATGATGACTGCCTTGGGATTAAGGAAAGCTCTGCGATTTCCTGACAAACCCAGGAATGGATTTGATGCCTTGCCCACTGATGCTGAACTCATCCAATTACTAGATGCTATGGAATACTGTTGGGAGCCCAAGCCGAGGACGACAATTCCCAACAAGAAGATGACTCTCGTAAAGAAGGCGAACATGCCTTCTCAGCTTAACTACATCTTCTCTCACTTTATTCAGTGTATGAGTGGGAAAAGTGGGTCACTGGACCAGGCCAGCAAGATTCAGGTCCAAATGGCCTACTCCGTGATTGCTGGAAGAAATTTTGACTTCGCCACATCTATCTTTGACTATCTGCGGTCAAAGATAGAGAAGACAGAGAGGGATCCCAAGATCCCCTATGTACGCTTCATTTGTGCCTACCTGAAGTTCCTCTACCCTACTACTTACCCCACTACTTCTGATGGCACTTTTGCCAAAGTGGGTCAGCGCTCCTTGGAGGTCAAGGCACTCCCCAACGAGGTAAGACTATCCACATCCACAATCCAATCCAATCCAATTTTTATTAAAAAATTAATTTCTCTCTCTTCCACCTACCCAATCTCTAATTCAATCCAATCCCATATTTTTTAACCTTTATCAGTGATCCAATCCAATCCAATCTTAAATATTCTTTAAAAAATATTAATTTTTAATATTTTATCATATCTATCATTTTTTCTTTTTGTTTTTGCATATAAAAAATAGATTATTTAAACTATTTGATATTTTAAATCATAATCTTAATTAAAAAAACTTATAATTGAAAATAGTATTGAAATAGAGAGAAAGTTTGGTGTGATGAAAATATGTCAATATTGGTCTCTATTTGTAGGGAATTGAAAATTATGAACTTTGGTATATTTTTTATTTTTTTATTTTTTTTGTTAGACCCATCTTTTTAATAAGATAAGTTTTATCTAAACAAAATATAATATTAACCAATGAAAATTTGACACTTGGCAAAATAAATTAATAAAAAAATAAAAAGAAAACCACAAACCAAGTTCGGATCGTGAACGAGTTTGAGGTTTGTTATTATTATTTTATATTTTTTTAATAAATATGTTTTGTCTTTTAGCAAATAAAATTGGATTGGATTGAGTCAGTTCACCATTGTGGGTAGTCTAAGTATTTCTGAACTCCGCTCCTGACTCTCTCTCCACACTTCTTCGTCTTCAGCGGCCACGCAGGGGGTTCCTTCTTCTGCTATCCCTGCCGCTACTCCTTCCAAACGACCATCAACTGGCTTCTTTGGTCCTTCGAAAAAGGCCAAGGTGACCAAGGAGAAAGGTACCTCTAGCTCAAGACCTAAGGATGTTTCTCAACAAACCTCCTTGGATGCCTTCGTGGGTCTCTCCTCCACATCCTCAGCGATACCCACATCAACCGTGTCGGTGACTACGGTCGCTGTCATATCAACAGTGACACCACCCATCATCTCAGCTCCTCAACATCCTGAGGTAACCACTGAGCCACAGCTTGGACCCATAGGACCTGATAATCAAACGTTTGACGATTCTCTACAATTCTTCAAAATGTTTGAAACCTCAGGTAAACCTATAACCCTAAACACTACTCCCAACTCTCCATATAAGCCTGCTTCTCAACAACTAACATTTCTTTCAGGTCCTAATATGGCCACTGTTGACGCCAATATCAACAGTTTGGGACTCAAGGTGGATTCTCTCACAACAGCCATCAATGGCACCACCAGCGCTGTTAATTCAGCTGGTGAAAAGCTGAAGACATTGACAGCTACGTGTTCAACAAAAGCTGAATCCTCTCAAATCTTCGCTCTTCAAGCCGCGATTGACCAAGTGAAGGAGGATTCCAAACGACAGTTTGATGTCTTGTCTGCCAAGGTTGATTCCTGTGAAGTTCTCCTTCAGCAAATCCTGACTCACCTGAAGGCACCAGCTCCAGTTCCTGCTCCTTCATTTACTATAAAACGATCGCACCTCTCTGAACATAGCTGTGGAGTTTATTCATCAAGCTACGTCAGATATCCCTGTACTTGAAGGCCGTCTCACAGGACTGGAGGCTAAAGTCCAGAAGTGGCCACTGCAAAAACTTCTACTCCTTCCAAAGATCTCTCCCTCAGTGATAATGACAAAGAGGGGGAGAAAGAAGCTGAACAAAATAAGGAGACTGAAGCTGCTGCTGATGAACAACAGAAGGAAACTCCCTCTCATGTTGAGGGGGAGATAGCTGCTGAGAAAGCCCCTCCTACCATCGATGAGTTAATCGATGAAGAAGAAGAGGAGGACGATGAAGATGAATCCCTTGATCTTGAAGATCAAGAGGAAGATTCTCATCAAGATGAGGATGATGACGATGAAAAAGATCAATCTCTATGGTGTTCTTCAGCCGTCACGTCATCAGCGATAGCTTCGAGAGAAGTTATTAAAGCAGGGGGAGTCATGAGACATCTTCAGGAACCCCTTCCCAAAGCAAAGGTGCAACTGCTGAGGGAATCCTGAAGATGACCTCACTATCTGAGGAGAATCCTTCTCAGGTATGTCTTACCCTCGTTCCCTTATCCTTCTATAAAAATCCCACCCCTGTTTTTTCTAACCTTTATCTCTCTTCTTCCTCAAAAATAAACTAACCTTTTCATTTTCTGACCAGATAGTTCTCTCCCCTGCTTAAGGGTAAAGAACTCCAAATAATCCCAGCTGCTGTAGCTGATGATCAAATAATCCCAATCTCTGTAAGAGAGATTGATGAAGAAGATGAGGAAGAAGAGTCCATGCAACATCCACGGAGGCCCTCTACACCACTTCATTGGTCAGAGGAAGAGATGAAGAAAAGAACAGAGATGATCTCTCATCTGGAGAGTCAATGACTGAAGATCCCCTCTCAATCAACAGATCTAGAGTTCCTGACTGAAGCTGAAATTGAAGAATCCATCAAGGCTGAGAAGCTGATTGCTGATTGTCAAAGAGATGCCTCTCTGGCTCTCAAAATTCAGTCTTCTCAAGTCAAAGACAAGAAGCTGATAAAGAAACCAGTTGAAGTCCAGGTTGCTCTTTTGAAAAAGATTGAAGAGGAGCGCTCAAAAGAACAAAGGGTCAGCGATAGCTCAGTCGAATGGTGTAAAAGCAAAATCGACTATCGCTCTGACCCAATGAAGATCATAGCTGTTACTATCTCTGGTAAAAAGAAGAAGGATCGAGTTTCTGTCACTATGGAGATTACCAGAGAGGATGGAAGCCGCAAGGCCATGTTCGTGTCAAAGCTGAAACCTTTGGTTATATGGAATGGCTAGAGTTCAAAGAAGCGCTGAAGAAATCCAAATCAACCAGCAGAGGCTATGTCGAAGGCATCTTAGAAGCCCTCATCAACAGAGTCTCCACTGTGTTGAAAGTACCATCCGCTCTTCCTTCCAAACCAAGACAATTCAAAAGGAAGCCTGTCTCCTCCTCGTCTGAGAATGTCGCAGTGATAAGAAATGAAACTTCGATCAAATTCTCAAGAGAATCTTTGTTCGGTCCTCCTCCTGATCTTTCAGTTCTGGATCTATCTCTGCCTCCTGGTGGACCATATGTTGCGGGACAAGTACTTGAAGAACCTTTTGGAATCTTCTTTAGAGATGACGAGGAACAACTCAGATTTCAAAGAGTCTCTGAAATCCCTATCTGTCCCCTCAGTCTTCTCAAGGATCTCATGTGCTTATGGTGTGATCTCTCTCCCTCAGCTGAATCGATCAAAGCAATCATTTCTCAAGAATCGTCAAATCGAAGACAGAAAGGAGAAGAAATACCTGAGTATATGATCAATCCTCCCAAGTCTTCTTTAGATAGCTGATAGATTAGTTTCTTATTTCTTGTAATCTATTAGTTAAACTTACAGTAGTTAGTTCTGCACTTGTACTTATAATTTTCATATCTTGTAATTCTTTCTCTGAATTAATAAAAATTTCAGTGATGTGCTTAACTCCATCAGTACTATAAAATATCCCTCAAAATAGTAATTGGGATGTGTATTTTATGAGTCCTGATTATTCCTTATTTTGAACTTTAAAGTAATTTTCTTTAGTTACTTTGTCATTATCAAATAGGGGGAGATTGTTGATCCAAGCTCTCTCAGTGATTTGATAACGACCCTCTTTTATACTTAGTGAAAATTACGTTTAATATGTATTAGTGTTTCACCATTAGCGATCAGACTGAGTCTGTTCAGTTATCGCTGATAGTCCTTCCTACAAACATTCATATGTATTAGTGTTTCACTATCAGTGATCAGACTGAGTCTGTTCAGTTATCGTTGATAGTTCTGATGTAAACAGTAACGTAATCCCTGAAGACAAGTCTCGCGTCAACATATAACCATAACTGAATCGAAGACGAAGCCACTGAACAAAGAGAAGTCTACTAGTGACCTGATGCGGATATCAGTGAAGAAAAGACAACTCTACTTATACGCGAAGGAACATGAGGAAAAGCTTCAGTGATAGCTGAACCTCTTTATATCTCTGAAGAAAAAGATATTCAGCGATCAATCGATCACAAAGCTTATGCCTCAAGTTTCCTTTTGTATTACCTTGCACAACCAGTACGATGTGTCAGAACGGACATATCTCTGCCACAAATCGTACAACAACTCTGTCACCTACAGTGTTCATGATACGGCCGAAAACATGTCTCCCAAAAGTCAGACTACCAAAGCCAATCACTGAATGACACGTGTAAAGTACCCTGCCATGCATTTAATGCATAGGGTATAAATAGAAAGATCACCTCTCCTTCTGAAGATGTGCTCAATTCTTGAACCAATATAGAAACCCTTGTTTTTTATACTTCTAAAAACCCCCTTTCTCTATATTCTTGTGTAACCATCTTAGTGTTTCTTAAGTTTGTTTAGATTGAGTCTGTCTTAATCTTATTCCGCAACAAACTTGTAAATTGTGTTTGATTTATCAATAAACAATTTATTAAACTTTAATTTCTGTGTTTGTATTCAAACCCCCCCCCCCTTCTACAAACTTGTTAAGCACCTCCGGGACCAACACTCGCCATAGATAAGAACAAAATTCCCGCCTTTAGTCGGAATTCGGATGAGTTTCTTGGAACAAAGGATTTTGGCTTGGTTTGCCACTAACCAATCCATCCCGATTACCACGTCAAAACCTCTAATGGACATGGGCAACAAGTCCACCGAAAAGTGCTCACCATCTATTTCTAATTGACAATCCTTCACCATTTCCCTCAATACAATTTGGTCCCCATTTGCTACTTCCACAACTAAGGCGTCGCTAAGAGTGGTGGAAGGTATATTCAAGGATTTACGAAAAGATGTTGCTAGGTAGGGAGTTGAGTAGGAACGTACCCGATACCACATCCGCAACCTCTCTTGCTTCTTCCGTCGTCATTTGAAACGCCCTCCCTTGACGCCTTGGAGCGACCTTCTTCTTGACTATAGGTCCCGAATTAGACCCCTTCTGATTTCCTTTCAACTTGGGACAATTTAGCCGCATGTGTCCTACCTCCTTACATTCGTAACACACCGTCCCCCGGATGGGGCACACTTGGCTAGTGTGGCCCAACTTGCCACACTTGTAACATGTAAGAGAAGAAGAGTTGCAAGCCCCGAAGTGCTTATTCTTGCATTTCGGGCACCAACTCGGTTCCCGACGCGGTTCCCCCTTTTAGTTTCCCACGAAAGGTCGTGGGCGTTGAGGTGTCACTGAACGATTTTCCCATTTTCTCTTCTTGCCCGCTCGCGCTTTATCTTTCCGAATTTGAATGATGTCATCCTCCACTAATTGTGACTCTTCAATTGCATCCTGAAGAGTAGACACTTTGGCGTTCCTCATAGAGGTCCTCATCTCTGCCGGTAATCCCTTCTGATATGCCTTGATTTGAGCCCGCTCATCCGGGACCAGATGCCCCATAAAGTTCAACTTTTCTACAAATAGCTTGGAGTATTCTTCCACAGTTCGATCCCCCTTGGTCAAGGTTCTGAACTCATCCTCAATATTGTCCAATGCCCTCTCGTTACAATACTTATCCACTACCTTCTTCTTGAAATCCCTCGAGCCATGATCGCAGGGTCAACAGTGGTTCGGACAACATTCCACCAAGTAAGGGCATCACTTCTGAACATCTGAAAGGAAAAACGGACTTTCTATGCCTCTCCACATTCGCAAGATTCGAAAGACATTTCTAACTCTCGAAGCCAATTTACACAGGCTACCGGGTTTGCAGCACCCGTGAACTCCTTAGGATTGCATCCAAGGAATGCCTTGAATGAACAAGTCTTTTCTCGTGGCCCAGCGTTCTTGGCTACCACTTCGATAGTCTGAACTCCATTCCCGGTTCCCCCGGATCCCGCCACCACTACGTTTTCCGCCACTGCCTCGTTCCTACGGTGACTGGCATCCCTGTCCTCCAAAAGCTTCAAAAAGAATTCCTGCTGCTTAGTCATAGCCTCACTCATGGCCCTCATTACGTTATCCATAATCCTTGTTTCGGGAGTGTTTTCAGTTAGCACGGGGTTTGGGGTTGCCAAATTCGTTCTTGGAATATGTTCCGGTCCTCCGCCCAACAGATTCGTTTGGGGTGGCACTTCTCTCGTAACCACGTTTTCCGGTTGATCGGTCGTCGATGCGGAGGCCTCATTGCCCTCCGGCGGAGTCCTCGCTCTATTCCGAGTGTTAACCATTTAGTCTGTCACACTATGCACACAAGAACATAGTGAGAGACAGACATTAAAGATTTTCTAAGAACGTACTAGTACAAATATTAATCATCATAATCATAGTGAATTAAGCATGCTTACGTAGTGATATACTCAAAATAGCAGTAGCTAATTGAAATTATGAACATACTATACATAAGGATTCTCAATACTATTCTCACAATTTTCAACAGTGTAGATTCCGTCAACTATACAATTTCCCTTTACTTAAGACCTACCCTATCTCACAATTTACAACTTAATGGTCTCTGCTTAAGTCTAGATATCTTCGTGATACCTAGTTCACTTAAACTAATGCTCTGATACCAACTTGTAACACCCTAATTCTAGAAACAAGCAAAAATTTAAAATTTCTGCAATATGACGTCTAAAACATCAATAATTCCATTCCTGCAAATCGACAACTAAAACCCAAGAGGTTCGGGGGTAGTTTGTAGCAAATATAGTAGCGAAAGAATAAGATATACATCACAACAACCTAATCAATCTAGATTTAATGACACGACTAGATTAACTTGGGTGTTGCTCTATCTTCAAAACGCTCTTCTCAAAGCTATCCCAAAAGCCCGGTCCACCGCCGGTCCTAATCCCGAGCCGGTATTCAAGGTGCCCTTTGCACACCACTAGGGGAACCTGAAGATAAACACAATATCAAGTGTTAGGCTAAAAGCCTAGTGAGTTTCAAACAAGTAAACATAATGAAATTAGAAAATGAAAAGTGGGGAAAACTCACGTGTTACTGCTTCACGATGTTTATCCGAGACTAGTCCAACAAAGGGTAATGACATAACATGTACACATTATAATATGAATCATAACAAGACTTCAAACATAGGGAGGTTACTCCTCAGACTCCCACTTTAGTGCACACCGTTTCCGGCGTCACCTCAAGTGCTTAAGCCACCTTTAGTGCCCACTCCGTCGAGCTACACCTCAAGGTTCGTAGAGCCTTAGTGCCTATCCCAACTATTATAGGGTTTCACCTCAAGGAGTCGATCCTTTAGTGTCCACCCAAAATTCATATATCATAGTGCCCAAAATCATCCAACAATCACCCCAAATTCCCGTGCACGAGAATTGGTTTTTAAAACGATAATTATCATCTATGACGCTAATACACAATTAAGCATGTAAGATCATAGTATAATTACTAACATAATTTTATAGCCATTTAGCATCTCTATTAACCCTATCCACAAACAATTTTTATAACACTATTTATTCTTATCAGCAGTTAGGTCAAAATCACCAAATCAACAATTTATAAGAATTTAAGCATTTCAAAGTAAAGCATTAGCATGTTAGGAGTTGGTAGAAAACTCACCTATAGGGTTTGTGAAGTAAAAACCCTACAATGAAGAAACCCTAGGTGACAAGAGACCTTCTTGAAGCTTTAAGGGTCTTTATATCACCACTTGGATGAGTTAGATGGGGTTCAATAAATGACCTAGGTGAGGTTAGGTTTAGTAATCAATGAGGGGAGAGGAGAAGGAGTTTAAATCGCAGCCTTATAGAGAGAGAATAAGTCTGGAAGTTTATAATAGGAGAAATGGGGTGTTTTAAGTGAAAGACCGTCTAAATATACATCAGATGGCCTTCGGCGATAGTGACACCGCGATAGTGCCCTGGCACTCTCGCCAGGCACTATCGCCCAGAATGTACAGCAGGTGGTGACCTTCCCCCGCGAGAGTGACTTCGCGAGAGTGACACCGGCACTATCGTCGGGCACTCTCGCGCCCATTGTACCGAGAGCATCCTGTGGGGTGCGATTTGTGACTCAAGCGATAGTGATCAAATCACTATCGCTGGCACTCTCGCCCAGACCCTTCCAAGCCCAAAAACTTCGATTTCACGAGAAATTTAACGAACACTCGATATTAGTTGCACGACATAGTAATACTAAGGCATGAAAACATACCACATAGACTAAACCAATTTGTACACATAAGAATTATTAGTCTAGCACAACTTGAGCATACATGGGCACTTACTAAGGAATTAACATCGAATTTGAAATTTCGGGGCGTTACACGATCTATACCTCGAGCTCCCGCTAGCCATAAACAATATCCAGTCCCAAAACAGGGGTAAAGTCCCCAATTAAACCAACTGACTGATTTATATGCCTATGGATCCAATGCATTACAGTCTAAAACGTTACATAACTCAAACGAATGAACTAACACATTCAAAACATGTAACTCTCAAATAAGGTGCAACTAAGTACACCATACGTCCAAGGCTCCTTAACGAGCTACCAAAACTGAACAAATGTTTCTAAAGACTCAACCGAGTACAAATCAAACCCAAAAGGCTTAATAGACGTTTGGCTAAAACACGAGATCCAATAGGGTTACATAAACCAAATTACATCTTTTCCCAAAACCTTTGTTTCTCAAATCACCGTTGGCCTTCGGCCCAAAACCCATAAATATTATTATTTCTAAAATGTTCCCAAGGTCGGGAATGATCCAACCAAAAAGACTCACACACTCTTACTTTTAAAACGTCCCATTACATGAATGATGCATAAAACCCAACAAACACTAAAAATGCATTTTGACCAATATCCTTTTATGAAATAAATCATCAAAACACATTCATCTATGACACATTTAACAAAATGCCCAAAAATCCCGAATGTGGGTGTTTTACAAAGTTTATAAAGTTAAATACATCAAATAATCAAAGATTACCAAATAACTCAACAGTTGATAATTTCATGTAAAACACATAAACACTTTAAAATGGACATTTTGGCATGTACAACGTTTTCACAAATCAACTTGAACTCACCTTGCTAGATTTAGGATAAATCTAGATTTTACCTCCAAAACTTGAATCACCATTGATGAAGGCTTGGATCACCAAGAAGCCTCCCTAGATATTAGATCCAACATATATACAAGATCACCTTCACCACACAAGTCATCAAAATCATACCCAAGTTGAAGGATGAAAGGGAAAAGGATGAAATCATCAAACCCTAATTTAACATTGAGAGAGATGAGGAGCTTACCACCACAAAATACTCTAGTATTCTCCAATAGACTTCAAATGTCTTGCTATATCCTTGAAGAGCTCTCAAAAATGAAACTATGGCAACTTGAATCACCAAAAACGGAGTTGTGATGCAAAAGTTATGAAGAAATGAAGTTATAGGGCTGAAAATCGGGTTTTATGCTCGAACAGGGATCCGCGCGGGTTTTCGGGCGGCCTAAGTCGCCCCACAAGTCGCCCAGATGTCCCTAAGTCGCCCGAATGACCCTAAGTCGCCCCGTAAGTCACCTCGTTGATAAGTACTCACTTTTGAGTACATAAGCACATTGTTTTTACCTTTTTAGATTAGACTTTGCACTTTATAATCCCAACCTTGAGTCATTTTGGTTATTATTTTCCACTTTCTTGATTTGGAGCTTAAGATATGGATTTGTGTGCTTACATGGGTTGTATAGGCTAAAGTTGATGTATTTTGCAAAATCTTGATGAAACGGGTCATGCTTGAAGCACTACAACAACATTGAACCTGCAGGAGAATTGGAAGTTGATTAAAATGGAGTGGATGTAGCAATTCCTTGGACCAGTGGATAATGGTTTTTGCCAGCTGATTATCATATCTTAGTTGTGTTATTCCTTTTGTATTGTACCTTTTGTAGTAAAACTCTAATAGTGGTATCTTAAGTTAGCTTGATTAACTCTTTTGGACCTTCTCTATTTCCTATAAATAGAGTGTTCTTGGGGCATTAATTGTATCCCTCATCATCACAAACTCATCACAAGATCATTGATCATCCATTCCCATTGAAGATACTTTTGTTAGCTGATTTTAATCAGCCCCAATTCTCCTTTAATATTCAGTAATCTTTTGGTTAAATCATCTTGTTCTTCATATCTTCTTTAAATTCTTCGTATTTCTCTTGAAATTCTTCATGTTCGTTATGTTGTTTGTAATCATTTACTTAGAGTAATCTCTTCATTTTCGTTTAATTGGAACATAATCGTACATCAGTTATGTTGTCATCTGCACTTTTCCAGAAATCATGCATTTATTTTTATGGTGTTCTTCGTGTTCTTCATTTGTTCATCTTAAACCCAGGCTATGAATGCTTCCAGCATTGGAACATCATTCACCTGCAAATTTTCTTCATGCATTTTCTTTACTTTCATCTTGCATCTCTAGCCTTTCCATTTACTTTTTGTCTTTAATTTCCATCATTTAATTCCAATATCTTGTATTGTTGTACTTACATTCCATTTTACTTTCTTGTCATTTACATTTATTGTCTTTAGATTCCAAGTCTATATATATATATATATATATTTTTTCAAGTCATTTACATTTCAAGAGCAATTTACATTATGTCTACTTAAACAAAGTGGACTTTTGTAATGAGTAGCTAAGCATATTAGCTTGGGTGTGAGGCAAATGGTGATGGTGTTAACTTAAACAAAGTGGACTTTTGTGTCTTTAACAAAGTTTTATTATTCCAACTCAAGTTTTATCAAGATAACAAAACTCTTTGATAAATTGATCATTTTGATAGTGTCATAGTGTCATGGACCTAGAGATAGGCCATTGAATAGCACGTCAATTTGAATAACATGGGAGATAATATCGAAAGAGTTACTTGCAACGAGAGTTGTTACTTGTGTTATTTGAAATGATCCATTCTTGATAAGTTGTCACTTTTTCAAAGGGTTAAAATGGAAGACTTAGAGATAAGCTATTTGGATTA
The DNA here is from genome assembly GCA_954870635.1 of Arctium minus. Taxonomy (NCBI): domain Eukaryota; kingdom Viridiplantae; phylum Streptophyta; class Magnoliopsida; order Asterales; family Asteraceae; genus Arctium; species Arctium minus. The sequence continues at coordinate 49,011,055 of OX941096.1, forward strand.
CACCAACTTGGGAGGTATGGGGGTTATTTCGAAAGAGTAACTTTTAACAAAGAGAATTTGTTTTGCCATATATTTTAAGAACTCCACTCCCATCATTCCCTTATCTTGAACATTGCTCAGAGATGAGATTGTTTATAGCTACTGGAGTAATGGGATGGTGAGAGTCCAAGAGGAACGTGTATAAAAATAGATAATAAAATCAGTTTCTGTCACAACCTTGCTGCAGCATCCCTGCAGCATTGGTCCACTGGAATTTGGGTTAACATTTCACCACAAGTCTTACATCCTTGCTTCTCTTTTAATCTTGTTAAAGTAAATCTGTGTTCACCAACCAATCAAAATATTGCTTCAAATTCGTCATCTGAAATCATATCTTTCATCATACTTTTATCTCACTTTTTAATCCAATCTCTGTGGGACGATATCTGGTATTTTACCACTTTATTACTTGAAAGGCAACATAGTACCAATTTGTATACTTTCTTTTTGGTATTATTTCTCCTACCCTAAGGTACACAAAAGGGCCTGTCAAGTTTTTGGCGTTGTTGCCGGGGATTGGCAAGTCAAAAGTGTTTGTAAATTATTTTAAAAGATTTGGTTTTTCTACCACCTTTGGGAATTTTAAAAGGTTTTTAAAAGTGGTGCATGCCAAGAATACAACGCGGGGAATTTTTCGAGCTAGATCCAGATATTGAGAGAACACTACTCGTCCGATTTTCTTCATTTTTCATGCTCGATCACTGTTTTGGCCATAACTTCTTCGTTTTAGCTCCGATTTTGCTCCGGAAAGAACCGTTGGACTCGTAATTGAATCATTCATCAAACAAAACTAGAAAATCTAGGATTAAAGTCCAAAATCCTATATCTTATTTTCCCCTTAAAATTACCGATTTCTGTATTAACTTGAAATGATACATTTCGAAATCGGGGTGTTACACCTACTCCCAACTACAAGGTATGCATAGATTTAACCAACCACAAGAGTGAAAAACCACATTTAAGGTAAATCTCGCATATATAAAAACATTCATAATCAAATAAAATGCTTTAAACGACTTCCACATGCTTTTAACCATTTTCTCATAAAACAACATTCAGTTTAGAAAACTTTGGTTAGGAAACTCACCTGGTTCTCGCGACGTTCTCTTTACCACTTTATAACTTCTAGAACGAAAACCTAGAATTATAGACGTCTTGTAAGGTACTGGAGAACTTAACGTAAGCTAAAGACACCCTCCAAAATCTTTCCCCCAAACCCGAACTAACCCAAACCCCCCGACACGGGCTCCCCGACCCCCGGGTTCTGCCCGGTGCCGACTATCGACTCGCAACCTACCCCGGGCGCCCGACTCCCGGGTCCACCCGATGGTACCGACTCTCGGTAATAGGACTTCCCTGGGCTCCCCCGTCTCCCGGGGTCATGGCCCGGTGTCTCTCAATTCTACCCACCCCGGGACACCCCCGGGATGAAACTCCTCCCTCGGTCACGACGACAGAGGGGCGAACCTCATCCCCATCGCACCCAAATTTCCGAGTCCGGTGACTCGATTCTGACTACCCAGATAGGCGGCGACCCCCTTCTTATGTGTAACACGACGATTCAAGAACCTCAAGTTCCCAAATCGAGAGGGCTAAACTCGCGGGGTTGCAAAACCCAAACATAACCAGAGGTTAGGGTGACTTCAAGAAATCACCCATTTTCTAGAGTAAAATCAACCAATAAGGTTTCCCCCAATCCTTACAATACTAGAAGATGAATTTAGGAATGATCTTACCTTGAATCCGACTAGCACAAGCTTGAAATTCCAAGATTTTTCTTCCTTCACCTTTGCTCTCCCAAGAACGCCCAAGTCTGCTCCTTAGCCGCCGCACACACAATTGTGACTAAAAAAACTAGGGCAAACATACTATAACTCTTATTCCCATTTTACAACTTGACCCAAACTCACAAAAATATAACAAGCCTCCCCCCCCCCCAACTTCCGCTTATTAAAAGAATAGGCCCAGTCATTACAAAATCAACCAAAAAAATCGAAAAAAATTTCGTTCGAAATCAACCAAACACTAAAAAAAGTCTATCGAAAACAATCAAAAACTAAAAAAGTCTATCAAAAACAACCAAAAAAGTCTCTTGAAAACATCTAAAAAAAGTTCCACGAAATCAACCAAAAAACTTAAATAAAAAACCTTCGAAACAACGGAATTCGGACGACTTTGCGGCACTTAAAAATGCATGTGTTGGACAAAAATCATGAGTCTACCATTGTTTTCAATTACATCTAATCTTAGATATAGCATTTCATTAATTAATGAACAATTTTAATCGTCGAATATTTTTTGTCAATTTACAATTGTACGTACATTATAAAAACTCAATATACTCGTCCTATATATTAATTCCCCTCTAAATACATGTGTTTGACAACCGTTAGGACATGTTCGGTTTGCAAACTACATAGTATGAAGAGGACAAAAAAAATAGTTCCATATTTAGCGTGAAATATGACAAAAATAAGGTGAGAAATGATAGGACGAAAACTCATTTTCATTGGATAAAACTAGAGTTTTTTGTTTTGACCAAAAATATAAAACTAGAGTTTTTTGTTTGGACGAAAACTCATTTTCATTAATTAATATTTTTATGGAGGAGTTATAAATTTCCTATTTAGAGGAGTTATGAATTTTCTATTTATGAAAGGAATAAATTATAAATGTATTTGTGAGCTATATATTTTGTTAACATAATTATTATCTTAAATAAGTAGCTCAACATCTTAGAGCAACAATCCCACTAATTGATTAACTTACAATTTTCCTCGAAACAGAATCGGTCTGTCGAACCGATAGTTCTACTCCAACCAATAATTCTGACCCAAGGTGGTCAACTTAATGCATTCCTCACACTTTACTTATCACTTCTAAGTGACATTGCTATACGCATCAACCTTTCCTTAGATCCCTCGCTTAGAAACTTTCTCACTACCCCAACGGTCATTCCACCAAGGTAGTTCAAGTATACACATGTAGCATGTAGATTCACCATGACACTGGCTAGGTGCCATTATGAACGTACTGTACATGATCATCCTTGCGACCCTCGACAAGTTTTCCCGTTTCTAGCGACTCAAAGAACCTCAAAATATCTTATCTTAAGGTACCTAATGCGCACTTCACTTACAATCACTTATAAGAACTCTAGTTTGAGTCTAGGCATCCAAAAATCAATACCTAATTCTCTCAAACTTAAGCTCTGATACCAACTTGTAACACCCTCAAATCTGTTTATAGCAACTAATTTAAAATTTTCTAAATACATCAATAAATACTTCGAACTACAAACATAAATTGAGAGTTAACCTCAACGGTCACATTCATCCTAACTCCAACATGCGGAAAACTTCGCCGACTACTCACTCTTGTAAGGCTAAGGCTCAACTCTTCAAAGCACTGCTAGAACCGAACCCCCGACAGGAACCTGATACACATGCCGATAAATAAAAAGGTTAGACTTAACGCCTAATGAGCTCAAGAGTTTTAATATGAATGAATATATCTTTAAAAGAAAGGAAATCAGTTCAAAGCAAGATCCTTCGAAATAATATACTTCAAATGGAAACGACACATTTTCTCATAATATGCACTTTTAAAGACAATGCTCCCAAACATGCATTTCTTATAAAACGATGCAGCCCGTAACTCACCCAAAACGGGGTCATAGTTCGATACTCAAATGTGCTAAAATGTAAATAATACTTCGGATCCCAAAACACCCAAAACTCGGATGGGACCTAATACTCGACCCTTAATTAACGAAAAACAATCCAAATAAATATGATACGCCATTAAAACATGGAACTGAAACTTAATACTCACGCGACCATAAAATGGAATGAAATCCAAATATTAAAGCATGGACAATTAAATATCCAAAATACAGCGGGCCGACAACGGGGGATACCCGTATCCGTTGAGAGCGGAGGAACACAAAAGTATGCCACTCAAACAACGTTGATCGTATGACACTTCACGACACGCAAGCCCAAGTGTCCTTACGACCTCTTAACAAGTTTCACCTAAAGAGACAGCTGACCTTAGCGAACAACACCAGAATTACCGCCAAAGGCTCGGCACACGGGGGATACAACGAAGGCATTGCCCCACATGGCGAAGGTCCCAACGCCCATCAGAGGACTACCCATAGTCATAATAGCTCAACCGGAACTCAAACACTCTTAGTGCCTACTCGTAAAGACAAGGTCATAAACCATGAGTCCCGGAGTCCAACCCCGTACCACCCAATTGACCATCAAATAAGACTGACTTATGTGCCTATGGATCCAATGCAACACAGTCTAAAGTTACACGACTACTCATGAATGACTAAAGCACTCGAGCCTGTAATGATTATAATTATGCAATAAAATGCATTAAGATGTGAATCACAAATTAGACTCTACATCGAGCCATTAAAACCGGACAAATGTCCCCAAGACTCTTTTAAGCCAATACCGAGCTAAAATGCTCAAAATCCATTTGACCAACAGTTACCGGTCCCCCAAATGATGAAATGCCTTTAAACAACGTTTACGAAGACACATACTTCAAAGACGAGCTTAACCCAAAACTCAACACGTAATGGGATCAAAGGTTTTCCAAAGGGTTTATGAATGCAATTACACCAACATGCATATAACATGGAATAGACTTCATTTGTACAAAATCCTCAAAGATGCATAAATCATAAGATAGATCTTACTTGTACAGAATCACCAAGAATACGTAAATCATGTTATTTAGTTGTTGAAATGTTCAAACCCAATATAAGCATTTTAAGAGGTTAACACTACCCAAGTTTGTTAAATATGAAAACTTATCAAAATACTCACTCTTTGACATATAACCAAGTAAAACATATTTTTACTTCAAAATACACAAAACTTATCAACAGTTAACCATTTCATGTAAAACACAAAACACTTTAAAATAAACATTTTGGCATGTACACCGTTTTCACAAATCACTTGAACTCACCTTGCTAGATTTAGGCTAAATCTAGATTTCACCCAACGAGCTCTTTTGAAGGCCGCTTGAATCCTCAAGCCGAGAACTTCCAAAACCTAGATCCAAACACTCCAAACCATAAATATCCATAAACAACCACATAGAAACATTCTCCAAACATTATATACCAAAATCCCTAAACGAGATCAAAACCCTAGTTTCTCCAAAACTAACAAATCTGAGATCTGATAAACCACACACTAGGAAAACACCAATGGAGCATTTATAACATTAAATCAAGAAAGCTTACCACTAGAGACGATGAGACCTTCCGAGGACACCCATAACAACTCTTCAACCCGAGCCCCTAAACACAAACTTGATGAGTAAGATGAAGATGAAGATGGAGGTTCTTGACCATAACTTCCAATCTTGGTTGGGTGGTTGAGAAACACTTGGAATCTAATGGATTTGGTGACTAGAAGGCATAGAAACCGATTTTAGGGTTTGGGTTCGGTTTCTAGAGAGAAGAGGGTGAAATGGGGGAAGGTTGAAATGAAAGAGAGCTGGAATTTGCGATTTATGCAGGTCTGCACCCGCCGGCGATAGTGCCACGCGACTATGCCCTTAGCATAGTCGCCGGGCATAGTCGCCCGAAAGGGGGTGCTCGCGGTATGTTTCTCGCGACAGAGCCCCACGACAGTGACACCCTATCACAATCGCGGGCACAATCGCCCAGGACGTACCGAGCGTCAAACTTCCGACTTTTCAACGCCAAAACTCCCGATACTCCGAGGGACTTTAAACAATGCAATTCCCCGACAAAACCCCCACAGATTACAAGTCACAAAAACGTCTGATTGACATTTACTTTCCGAAAATCACAGGTGTTACAATCCTCCCAACCTTAGAATGATTTCATCATCCAAATCCACCTTTCCCATGAAACTTTATCCGCAGAAAGGCTTATCTTAACCCATTTGCTAGCACCACTATCACAACTATTGCACTGATACTCCCATCAACCACCCCTCATGGGCACATTATACTACTAATCGAGCGAACACTTAACTCTCCAAAGTAACCTTTATCCACAAGATTACGGTCGTCTTCCAACTTTGGATGACAATTACCACCTCCCGGTAATTTGTGACTCCAACTTCTCACCGACCAATTTCCTTCGGATCTATACGGTCCCGAACCCAACATCAAAGTTCATAACCAAACTTCCAAAATCTTCAGGTTTCAATTGATCCACTCCTAATTTCGATAAAGATATCTTTCCAAGGCGCACCAATGCGTCCTTCAAACAACCGGTTAACACAGATTCGGGTGTCACTCAACTCCATTCCAACCCCAGCCTCACAACAATCCGCTAATACAACCTTTTTCACCATGGAAAATCTTATACACATCGGTACTCACTTAACAACATCTAACCTTCTTCAAATTTCCATTACCGAAAGGTCAAAATTCCCCATGATTCAACCGGGATACATCCCAAACATTCCTAGATCCATTGACTCCAAGGAAATAAGTCGACGCCTAGGACTAAACGGTGACTTCGATAACGTGGACATCCCGCCCAAGATTTCCTTCCAGATGGATGGTCGCACGAGGGTTGACACCTAACAGAGTGCTAAAAACTCCAATTATTACATTTCTAACAAACGGACCATAAGAATTTCCTTTGATCGCGGAACCCACCAAGACGATACACCATCAACATAAATCATGATGTCACACCGACGAGCAACCCACCAAATCGAACTCTATTTAAGTGCAGATAATCACATAAGACCTTATCCCGCATGGTTACCGAAGTATAAAATCACTCCTTAATTACCTGGGGAGACTCAAATCTACTATTTCCATTATACATGTACGTACCAAATCAAAATTGAGACCCACAATTCAAAACTGACCGCAAGTCGGATCATCCGACGCTTCAAATCCCAAGGATTCCATCAATCCTAATTACAACTCCTTTTTCTACAGGGGTTTAAATCTATAGTCCTAATGAGTTCAATGTTTTTCGACCAATATGCCAATTTGAAATTTATAAAACTTTCAAATACACAAACGATTAAGAGATTAGACGTGCGGTAAAAATACACTACCGTTCAATCGATAGGTTTCAAAATTGATCAACAACACAACACATAATAAACTATTTCCAAAACTCATCAATTCAACACTTACGTTAATAAAGACAATAATAAAATATGCGCAACAATTTACACTGAAGGCGTGAAAATAGGTTCTTGCACCACAACACGTGCAATAAAAGGGTTTGTAGAAATCTAAAAGAGAACTCACAATTTTATCTTTAAAATTCTGCCCCTTTAACCAAAAGACGTTGCGGCGTAAGATTAACAACAACTCTATATGCAACAGTTTAATCCCCAAGACCAGGTAAAATGATGGGAATGTGTAACACCCTAAAAATAGGGATAACAAAAATCCGAAAAAACGGACATGAGGTATACAAAAATTGCCATAGCAAGATCCTCCCAAAAATGGGGAATATATGAATAACATGTTTAATCACAATTGTAATTTAAACGGACCATAAATTAACAACCAACTAATCTAATTTCTACGACTAGAAAATAGATTACAAAAGGGTTGTCATCTATAAACCCAAACGGTTCTTTCCAAAAGTATAACGCGTCCATGTGCAAAATCCCCAAGCTCTCACCCCAAGGCAACTAAGCCTGCTTAGGACCGGCGCCGCTAGAACCTAAGATACACATCGACACCAAACAAGTGTTAGGCCAGAAAGCCTAGTGAGTTGAACAATAATAAGCATGCATGAGCAGTTACAAATCTTATCAACAGTTAACCAGAGTTCAATATATGTGGAGTCAATAAAGGAGACCCAAAGCACTAATCAAGTCCACCCAAGAGTCGATATACCTTGATGCCCTTAACAAGGAACACCCGAAAGGCCCGGCACACCCGGAGACTACCGCTAAGGAAATTCCCTGAATGACGGAGGTCTAGGCACATACCATCACAGTGGCGCCCAAGACTACATCCTCCTAGTGTACTGACTTGGTTCGTCCACATAACGTCTATAGGAGGTCCTTTAGGTGTATTTCAACCCAACATATTTCCATACCAACTACGGGTACAATATTACCATCCTATCCTCATGAAGTCTAACAAAAGACCCAAATGACAATCACGCTCATCATGCATATAAATATGTCATCAAAATGGTGTTCCAACTAGAATCATCATAATACCCATATATGCATACATTTAACATATCAAGGTACCCACATTATGTATCTATGAGAAAAGCCCCAAATAATGATACATATAACATAAATCATGGCATATCACCCATATTCACATTTCTAACTATTTTCATAAAGAAATCCCAAATACTTGAACATATAGAGATAAAGTAACAAATAGAAGATTATGATGTGTATCTAGTTTTAACAAAGGTTTAGTAAACTCACAATCTAGGTTTTGAACCAAAACCTAGAAAATATGGAAACCCTAGAAGTTGGATGGGAGTGATGGAGACTTGGACCCTTGAGATCTTGATGTAGGAGTAGACCCAATAAATGATGTTTTACCTCTCAAAGACATTGCAATAAATGCTCTAAGTAGCAAGAGGAAGAAAATGACTCCAAACCCTAGAAAATAGCCCCTCAAATCAGTGTGTGTGTGTGTGTGTATTTTGTGATTTTGAACCGAGAGAAAAAGGGTTTTGGGGACCTGCAGGTCACCCCGCGACTTGTGCCGCGACTTGCACCCGCGGCATAAGTCGCCCGCTTGCTCGACCAATTGAACCCCAGTGGCTTACACGGCTTGTGTCGCGACTTCCACCTGCGGCATAAGTCACGCGGTTCCTCAAATGTGCACAAACCAGTGTATTACGCGGCTTGTGCCGCGACTTCATCCCGCGTGTAAGTCGCGTAACTCTCTGTTTTACAAGGAGTGGTTCACAACTTCCCAATTAAAGCCCGTAACAACATTTCAATATAACAATGATCATTAAATGCATACAAAGGCTCACGTTTCCAAATAAATACACTTAACGTAATAAGGGAACAAATACTTACCTTCTAAATTTCCGGGTGTTACAATCCTCCCCACCTAATTAGGATTTCGTCCCCAAAATCACATGTATACGAACAAATGAGGATAACGTTTCTTCATATCATCTTCGGACTCCCAAGTAATGTTAGCACCCCGATGATGCTTCCATTGGACTTTAACCATAACCACGTCTTTATGCCTCAACTTCTTCACTTTCGATTCTAAAATCGCCTCCGGTTCTTCCACACAACAATTCCCATTGTCCACCCGAATTTCCGACAAAGGAATTACGCTTTCCTCTTCGGCTAGACACTTCTGTAGGTAACATACGTGAAACGTAGGATGTATTCCATCCATTTCCGGTGGTAAGTCCAACCGATAAGCTTGTAACCCAATTTTCTCCAAAATGACGAAAGGTCCAAGGAAACAAGGACTAAGTTTCCCACTGTTGGGTCTGAATATGCTAAGTATTGTTTATGCTGCTGATTAATGTTGCTAAGTAATTACTACTGTCAGACTATCAAGATTACTACTGCTAGTAGAATTAATACTGCTTGAAGAGTTAGTGCTGCTACTTGAATAGTTAGTACTGCTTGAAGAGTTAGTACTGCTAGTAGTTAGTACTGCTGAAGATTAATACTGCTGAAGATGGTTAATACTTCTGAAGATAATTAGTGTTGCTTCTAAAGATAAAGATGATTTGGAGATAAAGACAAGCTGGAGATAAGACTGAAGATAATTATGGTATTGATACTGAAGATCAATTGTATTTTGATAATTATCGTGTATTCAGTTTTGTATATATAGTATAGAAGTATTTGATAGTAAAAATAACAATTTTCATTCATAAGTTTTTGTTTTAGAGAGAATTAACCTCAAGACTAGTTTAGATCCTTTCTATAGAGAAGTATAGAACGTCTGTTGAGTCTGTTCAACAGATTGAGGTTTTGTGTGTAATCATCAAGTTGAATCAATATAAACTTGTGATTTGAGTTTGATATACTATTTCATTGATTGTTAGTGTTAAAGTGTTTTTCCGCAACTTCTTTAGCATTGTTTCTGAGTGTGTGTGAATTAAATTCTTGTTTGAATTTCGATCCTGACAAGTGGTATCAGAGCATTGTTAAACTCAGAAAAACAACAATCATTATGGACAGTTCAAGTGATAGTGTTCTAGTCTCAAAGGTTCCAATGCTCATATCTAATGAGTTTGACATGTGGAAGATTAGGATCAGGCAATACATCCTTCTCACAGATTACTCTATGTGGGACATCATTGAGAATGCCCCATCTAATGAAGGAAAGATTGGAGCATATGGAAAAAGAATCCCACCAAAGACAGATGGAGAGAGGAAGATAAGGCAGACAGAGATGAAAGCCTTGAGCACACTGCTCTTGGCTATTCCTAATGAGTATCAACACCAATTCTGCAACTGCACAGATGCTTTGGAATGCTCTAGAGAAGAGATTCTCTGGTACCAAAAGTACCAAGAGAAATCAGAAGGCAATACTGAAGCAACAGTATGAAAACTTCATGTCAACTAAGAATGAGTCCATGATTCAAACTTTTGACAGGTTTAACAAGCTGATTGGTGAACTAGCTACTGTTGGAGTGCAGATTGATCAAGATGATGTAAACAGAAAGTTCTTAAGGTCCCTTGGAGATGAATGGACCATGTATACTGTCTCCTTCAGACAGGATGACAAGCTGGAGGACAAAGAACTAGATGATCTTTATAATGACTTAAGGGTGTTTGAGGCTGAAGTTGAAGCCAAGAAAATACCATCTGGATACACTCATAATGCTGCCCTTTTATCATCATCTTCTTCTACTGTTTCTGCTGCTAATACAGAATCAGTTAGTACTGCTTATGTATCTAAGCAGGATGTATCTAATGACTCTGTATTAGAAGCTTTTCTTGCTAGTCATGCTAATTCTAGTTTAATTAATGATGATCTTGAACAAATTAATGCAGATGACCTTGAGGATATGGATATAAAGTGGCAGATGGCCATGCTAACTATGAGGGTAAAGAGATTCATAAAAAGGACAGGAAGGAACAACTTTTCTCAGAAAAGAGAAGATGGTGTTGGGTTTGACAAGTCAAAGGTGGAGTGCTACAAGTGTCACAAGATGGGACACTTTGCAAAAGAATGCAGAGGAGGAACTCCTCAACAATATGGCAGCAACCACCAGCAAGCACATTCCTCAAGCTTCCAAAACAACAGAAACTCCACTCAAACTCTTGTTTCTTAAGAAGGAATGGGATTTGATTGGAGTGATCAAGCAGAAGAAGTTGTTCAGAATCAAGCCCTGATGGCAGAAGTCTCAGAATCATCAAGCACGGATATTCCAACAGAGGTAAAAACTAAACTGTGCACTAAAGAGTGTCTTCAGACTGTTCAAAAGTACAGGGATCATAACCAAAGCATGTGTGATGACCTTAAAAGGTTAGAGAGAGATATAAGAGAGTATAAAGTGATTGTGGAGAAGTTTGAAGATCAAATCAAGGCTTACAAGGCCAATGAACTTCAGCATTACTATGACACAAATTACTGGAAGTGGGAGAAAGATCAATTAGAGATCCAAATAGAAAAATCTAAAGAGGAGTGTGAGAAAATAAAGAGTGAGTATGAGAAAGCTAAGCTTGACATTGAGAAGTTTTCTTATGCTTCCAAAGCAATGGACTCTTTGCTTGAAGCTCAAGTTCATGATAAGATCAAGAGTGGTATAGGATACAATGCAACACCTCCACCTTATAACAATAATTATATCCCTCCCTCTTCAGATCTCTTAGAAAACCAAAATAAAAAGGACTTACCTATAGGAGCAACAGAAGTAGATCCTATAGATAGTGTGGTGGTTGAAGAAGAGAATGAGAAAGAGAATTCTGAGAATAAGAATGCAGAAGAGATTCCTGTAGAAAATCATATTCTTACCAATGAAGGGGGAGGTAAACCATTCATCAAGAGTGAAAAGGTGGATAGCTCAAATAGTGAAAAGGTGGAAAGCGCAAAGAGAGAAAAGGGAAAGGTACAGGGAGTCCACTATATGCAGACCATAGTTATGAATCCCTGTACATGTAAATAGCATCAGCCCCAAAAACATGATAAAACAAGGGGTAATCAAAGAAACTGGAATAATCAGTGGGCACAAAAACAAGGGGTTGATCTGAGTAAAATCAATAGACCAAAACCTTGTTTTATTTGTGGAAAGCTTAACCATATTGCCAAATACTGTTATTTCAATCCTATGAACCAGAGGATAAACTTTCAAAGACATATACAAAATCCTGTTGGTTATAGGAATCAAAGAAGGAACTATATGGCTGAAAATGCAAAAAGAGCACCTTTAAAAGCTCATGCTCAAAATAAGTTTGCAAAATCAAAGAAAAATACTCCAAATAAGCTAAGGAGTAACTTAAAGAAAAATAAAGCAAACAACTTTGTTCAGGTTTGGGTTCCAATAGTAAAGAAATCTGTTAGTACTGCTACTTCAAATAGTACTACTGACAGAAATAATGTTGCTGCAAGCAATACTACTGCTAACAATGTTAGTACTGCTAATCCAATTAGTACTGCTAATGAAGTTAGTACTGCTAACAAAATTAGTACTGCTAATCCAATTAGTACTGCTAATGATGTTAGTATTGCTAACAAATTTAGTACTACCAATCAAGTTAGTACTGCTTCCAGTAACAAACCCATTATTGTGACAAAGTATTCAAGCCATAAGATTCCCCAGTCTGAAAAGCTCATCAAAACTGATTGTGAATATGTTGATGAGAATGGGAAACCCATGACCACTTTGGCTTGGGTTCCTACTAAAAACTAATTGTTCCACTTTATGTGCAGGGCAACCAACAGCAAAAAGGGAAGAGCATTTGGCATATTGATAGTGGTTGCTCTAGGCACATGACAGGCAACAAGTCCTGCCTACAAAACTTCAAAAGAATTGATGGAGGACATGTTGCATTTGGTGATAATCCATCTGGAGGAAAGATTAGTGGAAAAGGTAATGTGTCAAAGGGTAAGATGACCTTTGAGGATGTCTACTATGTTGAACAATTGAGATACAACATGTTAAGTGTATCACAGGTTTGTGACAAGAAACATAGTATATTGTTTACTGATACTGAATGTATTATCCTTGCTAAAGGGTTCAAGGTAGTTGATGAAAGTATGATACTACTGAGAACACCAAGAAAGGACAATGTTTATTGCTTGGATTTAGAGAATGTATCTAATGATTCATCATTTAATTGTCTATTTTCAAAAGCTTCTGTTGATGAATCATCTCTATGTCACAGAAGGATGTGTCACATGAACTTTAAAACAATGAATAATCTTGTGAAAAACAACCTTGTAAGAGGTTTACCACAAAAGGTATTTTCATGTGATGATCATTGTGTTGCATGTCTTAAAGGCAAACAGCACAAAACTTCTCATAAGTCCAAAGAGATAAATACAATCTCTTTACCTCTTATCTTACTGCATATGGATCTGTTTGGCCCTACAAATGTGATGAGTATTGGCAAGAAATCTTACTGCTTAGTTATTGTTGATGATTTCTCTAGATTCACTTGGGTCTATTTTCTAAGGACAAAGGATGAGACAAATGGACTGATCAAATCCTTTATTCTCAGAGTTGAAAACCAAACAAATCAAAGAGTTAAAATCATCAGGTCTGATAATGGAACTGAATTTAAAAACCATGATCTAAACAGCTTCTGTGAGGAAAAAGGTATTGAGAGACAATACAGTGCTCCTAGGACCCCTCAACAGAATGGAGTTGCTGAGAGGAGAAATAGGACACTGATTGAAGCTGCAAGATCCCTGTTGGCAGATTCAAAACTGCCAGTTACATTTTGGGCAGAAGCAGTTAATACTGCTTGTTATATTCAAAACAGGGTTCTAATAGTTAAATCTCAAGGCAAGACACCATATGAACTTTTTAACAAGAAGAAACATTTTATTGGATTTTTCAAACCATTTGGGTGTCCTTGTACAATTCTTAATACCAAAACTCACTTAGCCAAGTTTGATAGCAAAGCAGATGATGGAATTCTGGTTGGTTACTCATCCCATAGTAAGGCTTACAGAGTATTTAATACCTCTTCTAGAATAATTGAGGAAAGTGACAATGTCAAATGCAATGAGAGCACACCAAATAAACTTGGTACAGGCCCTGATTGGCTTTTTGACATTGATTCACTAACTAATTCTTTGGGTTTCAGTTATGACAATAATGCAGGAACAGGGACAAAAGACAAGAGTTTGTGCTATTCCCAATCCCTACAGCAGATTCTACTGAACTCTGTGTTCAAGAGAAGAAAGATGCTTCAGATTCAAAGGATACTGAAACTGCTCAGAATGAAGAGGAGAGAGGTGAAAAGGAGGATCAGCTTTTGACTTCAGAACAGCTAGAACCTGAGATGCCTGCATTGGCAGAAGATGACAGTGATGATGAGAACTCCTCAGTGTTTGGTGGCAGCTCTCCTGAAAAGAATGACTCTAATCTGAATGCAGACATTAATGAAGAGGCTACTCATCAAACAAAAGTGCATAAAGATCATCCTCCTCAGTTGGTGATTGGTGACATAAATTCTCCAATCATCACAAGGAATCAGAGTAAGTCGGGAGGATTAAAAGACATACAATCAGGCTTACTATCTTGCTTTCTATCTCAGGTTGAACCCAAAAAGGCACATGTTGCAATGAAAGATCCAAGCTGGATAGAAGCAATGCAAGAGGAGCTGCTGCAGTTTGTACTGCAAAATGTATGGGATTTGGTAGAACTGCCTAAAGGACACAGAGCTATAGGAACAAAATGGATTTTCAGAAACAAGAAGGATGAGAGAGGGATAGTGATCAAGAACAAGGCTAGATTGGTAGCACAGGGGTACACTCAAGAAGAAGGAATTGATTATGAAGAGGTTTTTGCACCAGTGGCTAGGATTGTGGTAATTAGGCTGTTTTTAGCCTATGCTTCTTTCATGAAGTTCAAAGTCTACCAAATGGATGTGAAAAGTGCTTTTCTATATGGCAAAATTGAAGAAGAAGTATATGTCTGTCAGCCCCCAGGGTTTGAAAATCCCAAGTACCCTGACAGAGTATACAAATTGAAGAAAGCACTGTATGGACTACATCAAGCACCAAGAGCTTGGTATGACACTTTGTCTACCTATCTCTTGGAAAATGGTTTTGAGAGAGGAATCATTGACAAGACTCTGTCCATTCAAAGGAAGAAGAAGGACATCCTGTTAGTGCAAATCTATGTGGATGACATCATCTTTGGATCCACAAAAGATCAATTGTGCAGAGATTTTGAAGAGTTAATGCATAAGAGATTCAAGATGAGTTCTATGGGTGAACTTACTTTCTTCCTTGGGCTACAAGTTAAGCAACAACAAGATGGAATCTTCATAAGCCAAACCAAGTATGTGCAGGACATTTTAACCAAGTTTGGGTTCTCAGATTCCAAGCCTGCAAGCACACCCATGGAGACACACAAACAGATTACTGCAGATCTTGAGGGGGAGGACGTGGATGTTCATTATTACAGATCCATGATTGGCTCTCTCATGTATCTCACAGCTTCTAGACCAGATATCATGTTCCCTGTTTGTGTATGTGCAAGATTTCAAGTTAGGCCAAAGCAATCATATTTTTAAGCAGTCAAGAGGATATTCAGATATCTCAAAGGTCAACCCAGATTAGGACTTTGGTATCCTCATGACTCACCATTTGACCTACTGGCATATTCAGATAGTTATTTGGATGGAGCTAACTTGGACAGAAAGTCTACAACTGGAGGATGTCAGTTTTTGGGTGCAAGACTAGTATCATGGCAGTGTAAGAAGCAAACCACAGTGTCCACTTCAACAACAGAAGCATAATACATAGCTGCTGCAAGCTGCTGCTCACAAGTGCTATGGATTCAGAATCAAATGATGGACTATGGTATGACATTTCTTCACACTCCTATTTTCATAGACAACAGCAGTGCTATTAGCATTGTTAATAATCCTGTCAAGCATTAAAAAACAAAGCATATAGAAATAAGGTACCATTTTATCAGAGACTGTAATGAGAAGAAGCTAATTCAGGTTCAGAAAATACACACAAGTAACCAGTTTGCTGATCTATTCACAAAAGCTTTTGATGTGGGTAGATTCACATTCTTGGTCACAAGTGTGGGCATGATGAACAATGAATAAGTATATTCTCATTCTCTTTATGTACCTATATAGATTCCTCCTTAGTTACTTTCATTAAATTGGTGCTATTAACCCCTGTGTGCTTAAGTGTTTCAGATTGGTTGGATTGGATACTTGGTACTTCTCGTTCAGTTAATACTGCTCACTGCATTTCTCATAATAATAGTTCAAAAATGGTTAAGTATGGTTACTACTGCTAGGTGGTTTATACTGCCAGTGCAAAGTTACTACTGCTTGCCTTATTTATACTGCTAATCGTTGTTACTACTGTTGGTACATGTTAATACTGCTAGTATGTGTTAGTACTGCTAGTCTGTGTTAATACTTCTTGTCTGTGTTAATACTGCTAGTCTGTGTTAGTATGTTGGGAACTGAAGAAAAGCTTAAGTATGGTTAATGCTGCTAGTTCAGAATTACTACTGCTAGAGGTCTTCAAAAGTTAATACTGCTAGGTATTACTACTTCTAGTGGTTAATACTGCTAGTCAAAGTTAGTGCTGCTTGATCAAAGTTAGTACTGCTTAGCTAGTTAGTACTGCTAGAGGTTAGTGCTGCTTAGTGGTTAATGCTGCCAAGACTGAGTTAATACTTCCAAGATGATTAATGCTGCTTATGAGATGGAGATCAGAATTACAAGAGTGACAGTTGGATATTCTAAAGATATTCATGTAAGATATTCTGAATATATTTTATTAATTGTAATTATCTGTTATCTTCAGTATATGTATAGAATTGATAATTATTATTTCATACTAAGTTTTATTCTAGAGAGAAAATCAACCTCAAGGCATAGTTCCTAATTCTAGAGAAGTAGAATTCGTCTTGAAAGAGTCTGTTCTTCAAGATTGAGGTTGAGTGTGTAATCTTGTGATTTTAATCATTCAATACAAGTTTACAAGTTGTTAATCATACTCACTGTTTGTTTACTGTTACATTGAATATCAAAGTGTTATTCCGCAACTTCTTTGATATTGTTTCTGAGTATTCATAATTCTTGTTGAGAATTCGATCCTGACATAGTACTACTAGTATGTGTTACTACTGCTGTTATGAGTTAATACTACGAGTTCGTTAATACTGCTAAGGTAATTAGTACTGCTTCTAACGTACTCCCTCCACCTATAAATACCCTGTGTGACCGCCAAATTACAAACGGCTCTTTGAATTTCCTACTAGTGTACTCTCTCTCTCTCTCTCTTTCTCTCTCTTGTTCTCTTGAATTCTCTCTTACCAGTGCATAACCCTAGCTTCGACCAATCGCTCAAGAAGATGGCTGAACTGATGTTTGTCGATGAACACAATGAATTGGCAATGCTACTCAAACCAAAGCAAGCAGAGGGATTTCATCAGATTGTGGATTTCCTAAGATCCTCACACATAGCCCATGCATTAACTGTCAATCCCACAATCTGTGTGGAACACCAAAGGCAGTTTTGGGCCAATGCTGCTATTCATACTGAAGATGGCAATCAGGTCATCCAAACAAGGGTGTGTGATAAACCCCTGACAATCACAGAAGGAGTTATTCGCATTCATCTACGACTAGATTATGCCTCAGGTATAACCTATTTACCCAAGGAAGATCTCTTCCAAGCTCTTAGTAATATGGGGTATGAAGGTCCCACTGATGTCTTCAAATTTTTCAAAACAGATTCTCACCACAGTGGAGATTCTTTGTTCATACCCTTCAGCACTGTATTTCAAGGAAAACAACTGGCTGGAGTGAGTTCAGCAGCACCATTGCTTATGCTATGGTCTGCTTAGCAACCTCCAGGAAGTTCAATTTTTCACAAATGATCTTCAATGATTTACTGTCAAACCTGGATACCAAAACAAAATCCTTTTATATGTATCCTAGGTTTGTGCAAGCTTTACTGAATAAAGAATTGATGGATTTACCTCATTTTAATGAGGTATATGTACCAAAGGTCCCGAAAGGGAAGGTGTTTTCTAATATGAGGAGGCCTAGTAAGGACTTCTCAGGTATTGACACACCATTGTTCTCTACAATGATGGGTGTGTCTCCTTCCCATGGTGAGGCATCAATGTCAAAGCCCTCATCTGACAACCAAACTGATGACCTACCCATACCACTCATTTCTATTACCATCCCTCAGTCCCTTCTTAAAAAGCCAACATCACCCATCACTCACACTTATATAAGGAAAAAGATAAAGAAGGTTCCTTCCCTACTCGTACCTTCACCCCCACAGCCTTCAAGCCCTCTAATGGAGCATTCTCCATTAGAGAATATCCAAAGGGAAACCACAGGGGTGTCTCCCAACCCCAAGAAGGTGCTCAATAAGGAGAAGGAAGAGCATATGGGTTGTAAGGCTCACACTACTGACTTTGCACAAAGTGCAGGGCTAGACAGTGTGAACATATCTAAGACCTTCCCCATGGAAACTTTGGGTGAGCAATCATCCAAAGGTCCCAGGTGCCAAGAAACCAAGGGGGTAGAGGGTGCTTCTGCTAGGCAGAAGACCTCTACTACTAAAAGATCCAAGGATCCTTCAAGGGTGGTAAACACACCCAAAGGAGGTGAGGACAGATATAACTACCAGGAATTGATTGATACTATGGGAAACATTAATCTTGATGTCATCAATCAAGGCTCAGATATAGAGGAGATGAAATTGGTAATTCTGTCTCAACAAGTGCAGATTACCAAATTGAAGAAGATAGTGATGAAGTTGGTACATAAAAAGAAAAGAAAGCAGTATGTCTTGAAGAAGAGGGGAGATGCTTTCATCAAGGGGGAGAAACAAGATGAAGGGGAGAAACACAGTCCTATTGGTATGGAAGCTCAGTTTGAGGGGGAGCTGAATAAGGAAACAGAAAATAGCAAAGAAGCATAAAGTGAACCAGCAGCAGTAACTGAGAAAGAAGCAGAAACTGAACCAGCAGCAGTAACTGAGAAAGAAGTAGAAACAGAACCAGCAGCAGAAACATCATTGTCCAGAGAGGAAATGGAGATTTCAGAAACCTTGGTCAAAGCTAAGAATGACACTCCCAAAGCCACTCAAAAGGCTAAGGGAGTAATAATCAAAGAAGGAGGTTTAGAAAAGA
The DNA here is from genome assembly GCA_954870635.1 of Arctium minus. Taxonomy (NCBI): domain Eukaryota; kingdom Viridiplantae; phylum Streptophyta; class Magnoliopsida; order Asterales; family Asteraceae; genus Arctium; species Arctium minus. Next base: position 49,030,403 of record OX941096.1, read on the forward strand.
AAGAAAAAGAGGTCAGCATGGAGGATGCAAAGAAGAAGGGAAAGGAGAAGATGGTTGAATCTGATCAACCTTTAAAGAAAAAGAATCAGATAGAGTTAGATGAAGAAGTGGCCAAACAGCTTCAAGCAGAGTTGGCAAAGGAAGAAGAAATACAATCTGCCAAAGACAGAGAGCTTGCACTGGATATAGCTAAAAAGCTCAATGAAGAATATCAAAAGAGTTTGAAGGATGCAGCTGCTACCAAGATAGTTACAAAGAAGGCTTCAAGGCAAAGGCTGGCATTAAAGCAAAGACAAAGACAACCCTCAAAGACCTTCCTGGCTAATCAAGAAAGGAGGAAAATGATAAACTTTCTGAAAGGAGCTCTTGGAGTTCCTGAAGGAATGTTTACTAACATGGCCTACGGTAGGATAGAGGAGTTGTATACAAAGGAGATGTCAAATATGAAAGGGGACTCCACTCAAAAGGAAGAAGCTGAAAGAAGGATGAAAGAGAGGCATGATCTCAACATACAACAACCCTTCCCTGAAAGTGAAGAAGGCACTCCTATCAAGGAAAAGAAAGAAGAAAAGAAAGAAGAGACTTTGGCTCAGCAAATTGGAGTCATCAAAAGAAAGAAATCCATTGCCACCAAGCCAAAGGCAAAAAAGGCAAGAATTGAAGAAGAAAGAGTAGAAACAGAAGCAGAACCTAATGTTACACCTTCAGCAGAACCAGAGCAGACTCCAGAGCAGTCCAATCAGCAACCAAATGAGCAGTTTGACTTGTATATGACTGTGACAGATAAAGATCCTATATAAGCTGATCCAATTTCTGTCCAAGCCCCTGAGATTATCTTTTGGGACATCCTGGAAGATCAAAGGAAGAAATATTTCAGGATTAAAAGGATGGGAGATCAGTATGAGGTTTACTCTACTTGGGGAAAAATCATCAGAAGCTGTTCCAGATTAGATTTAGAAGAAATGTTCAAAGTTGGAATGAGCCTGTATGAAATGGTTTTGACAGGAGAAGAAAGGAGCTTAATCAGATTAGCCTTGGAGTACTTATGCATGATGTTTGATCCCAGCAAAGTTCAACATGTGATCAGAGATTTGCATCTGAAGAATAAATTCCAAAGAATAGAAAATTGGATGTTATTTGAAAGGTGTGGAGTCTATGTCATCACTGTAGACAGATCCTATCATGAGTACTACCTGGTGGATAAGATCTATGATCATAGCAAGGCTAAACTTCAAGCAATGTTGAATGCTAAGTTGACATGTTCAAAGGATTCAGAAATGGCTAGGATAGTAGTCAGAAGAATCATCAATCAAAGTCTGGGACTGGATCCAAATTTAGGCAACTGAACTGAAGTGTTGAAAGCATCATGAAGAACTTAACTTCTCTTTCTGAAAAGTTAAGTTAGGGGGAGATTGTTGGGTCTGAATATGCTAAGTATGGTTTATGCTGCTGATTAATGTTGCTAAGTAATTACTACTGTCAGACTATCAAGATTACTACTGCTAGTAGAATTAATACTGCTTGAAGAGTTAGTGTTGCTACTTGAATAGTTAGTACTGCTTGGAGAGTTAGTACTGCTAGTAGTTAGTACTGCTGAAGATTAATACTGCTGAAGATGGTTAATACTTCTGAAGATAATTAGTGTTGCTTCTAAAGATAAAGATGATTTGGAGATAAAGACAAGTTGGAGATAAGACTGAAGATAATTATGGTATTGATACTGAAGATCAATTGTATTTTGATAATTATCGTGTATTCAGTTTTGTATATATAGTATAGAAGTATTTGATAGTAAAAAATAAAAATTTTCATTCATAAGTTTTTGTTTTAGAGAGAATTAACCTCAAGACTAGTTTATATCCTTTCTATAGAGAAGTATAGAACGTCTGTTGAGTCTGTTCAACAGATTGAGTTTTTGTGTGTAATCATCAAGTTGAATCAATATAAACTTGTGATTTGAGTTTGATATACTGTTTCATTGATTGTTAGTGTTAAAGTGTTTTTTCGCAACTTCTTTAACATTGTTTCTGAGTGTGTGTGAATTAAATTCTTGTTTGCATTTCGATCCTGACACCCACGCTTCCCAAAATGTATGATCCCCTTCCACGGAGATACTTTCAACATGACCCGATTGCCCACTTGAAACTCAACCGGTCTTATCTTCTTGTCTGCATAGCTCTTTTGTCGGTCTTACGCCGCCTTTAGTCTCTCAGGAATCTCTTTCACCTTGTCGGTCGTCTCTTGAACAATTTTCGGCTCGGCGAATTGTTTCTCACCCGCTTCTAACCAACAAACTGGGGTTCTGCACTTCCATCCATACAATGCCTCGAACGGTGCCATTCCAATACTAGAATGGTAATTGTTGTTGTACGCGAACTCTACCAACGGTAGATGTGAATCCCAACTTCCCCCGAAGTCTATTACACACGACCTCAACATATCTTCTAATGTATGGATCGTCCTCTCGCTTTGACCATCCGTTTGAGGATGATACGACGTGCTCAAATTCAATCGAGTACCCAACTCCTTTTGCAAACTAGCCCAAAAGTTCGAAGTAAATCGACTGTCCCGATCCAACACGATAGATTTCGGAACTCCGTGCCTCGACACCACCTCATCAATATAAAGTTTGGCCAACTTCTCCATTGGCAAAGTCTCCCGCATTGCAAGGAAATGCGCACTCTTGGTCAATCGATCGACGATTACCCAAATGGTGTCGTGCCCACGCAAGGTCTTCGGTAGCTTTGTCACAAAATCCATGGTGATATTGTCCCACTTCCACTCGGGAATGGACAACGGTTGCAAACTTCCATACGGTCTTTGATGTTCCGCCTTGACTTGGAGACAAGTGACACACTTCTCCACATACCTAGCCACATCTAGCTTCATCACCGTCCACCAATAAATCAACTTTAAGTCTCTATACATCTTGGTTCTACCGGGATGTATAGAATATTTTGACTTATGCGCTTCCTCGAGAAGTAAGTCACGGTTTCCCCCAATCTTCGGCACCCAAATTCTCCCTTGGAAGAGTTTGAGTCCACGACCATCTTCCATTAAGAGTTCCTTTTGCTTGGTCATAACCTCGGCCTTGAGGTTCTCTTCTTTAAGCGCTTCCACTTGGCTCGTTGTTATGTTCTCCAACAAACTTGATACCACATCGATCCTTGTAAGGGACATCTTGACACCTCCATCATGGCTCCTTCGAATCAACGCATCCGCCACCACGTTGGCCTTACCGGGATGATAGAGTAAATCACAATCGTAATCTTTCAAGAGTTCAAGCCATCTCTTTTGCCGCATGTTGAGTTCCTTTTGATCGAAGATGTACTTGAGACTCTTGTGATCGGTGAAAAGGGTACACTTCGTCCCGTACAGGTAGTATCACCACAACTTTAACGCGAAAACTACTGCCGCCAACTCCAAATCATGAGTCGGATAATTCTTCTCATGATCCTTTAGTTGTCGCGACATGTAGGCGATTACTTTCCCCCTTTGCATTAAGACACACCCAAGTCCCATCTTGGAAGCGTCACTAAACACAACAAAGTCTTCCGATCCTTCGGGTAAGGACAAGATTGGAGCTTCGCACAACTTTCTCTTGAGCGTCTGAAAGGCTTGCTCTTGTGCATCGGTCCAAAGAAACTTAACGTTCTTCCTTGTAAAAGAAGTGAGCGGTGCAGCTGTCTTTGAGAAATCTTGAATGAAGCGCCGGTAGTAACCCGCCAAACCCAAGAAGCTTCGGATCTCTGTCGGACTTGTTGGAGGCTCCCAAACTCATCATTGCCTCGATCTTTGTCGGATCCACTTTTACCCCGTCCTTTGATACCACATGCCCCAAGAATTGCACTTCTTGGAGCCAGAACTCGCACTTAGAGAATTTCGCGAACAACTTCTCCCTTCTTAGAACCTCCAATACTTCCCGTAAGTGCTTCCCATGCTCGGAATCATCCCTTGAATATATTAAAATATCGTTGATGAAGACGACCACGGATTTATCCAAGAATGGGCGGCACACACGGTTCATCAAATCCATGAACACGGACGGAGTGTTGGTTAAGCCGAAAGCCATCACCAAAAACTCATAATGACCGTAGCGCGTTCAGAAAGCCGTCTTCGGAATATCTTCGTCCTTCACTCTCACTTGATGATATCTGGACCGAAGATCAATCTTCGAGAAACATCCCGTGCCTTGAAGTTGATCGAAGAGATCGTCGATACGAGGTAGAGGATACTTATTCTTCACCGTGACTTTGTTTAGCTCTCGGTAGTCGATACACATCCGCATGGATCCATCCTTCTTCTTCACGAACAAAAACCGGTGCTCCCCAAGGTGACGAGCTTGGTCGAATGAAGCCCTTCTCCAACAACTCTTGAAGTTGCATCATCATCTTTTTCATTTCTGTCGGTGCCAAACGATATGGAGCACGAGCTATCGGAGCCGCTCCTGGGGTGAGGTCAATCTGAAACTCCACTTGTCGCTCCGGCTTTAATCCGGGTAAAAGTCTTCCAGAAAGACGTCCGGATAATCTTGTACCACCTCCACATCTTCTACCGAATTATTTTCTTTCTTTGTGTCCACAACGTATGCCAAGTACGAAGGGTAACCCTTCGTTAAGAACTTGCGAGCCTTAAGAGATGAGATAATAGGATTACTCCTCTTTCCTTTCTCCCCATAAATGATAACCACACCATTTCCCGGTGATGGCACTTGGATCATCTTTTTAGAGCAAAAGATGTCCGCCTTATGCCTTACTAACCAATCCATACCTATGACTACATCAAACCCTCCTATAGCCATAGGTAACAAGTCCACTCCAAAAGGATTCCCATCAATCTCTAGAGTGCAATCACAAAAACGGTCACGAATGATCACTTGATCCCCATTAGCTATTTCTACTACTAATGCATCGGGAAGGACACTAATAGGAGTGGTGAATTGCTTACAGAAGGAATCCGACACAAAAGAACATGTAGCACCTGAATTAAACAAAACACGAGCTGGCAAGGAATTTACTAGGAACGTACCCAAAATGACATCAGTTGTCTCCTTTGCCTCCTCAGTAGTCATCCGGAAAGCTCGACTTGGTGCCCTTGATGGTTGCTCGACCCTAGCCGTCGAACCCACAGAATTTCCACCACCTCCTCTAACTAGCCTTGGGCACTCTCGCTTCATATGCCCCGGTTCTCATCATTCATAACATACCGACCCACGGAGGGAACACTCTCGAGTTGTGTGGTTTTTCTTACCACACTTGGTACACCCGGCTGGACCGGAGTGAGTCTTTGTAGCGCACGGCCCCGAGTGCTTTGACTTGCACTTGTGGCACCACCGATCCTCACAGCGTTGATCACCCGCTCTTCCACTTGCAAAGGGTCTTGATTGACGAACGGGCCTAGACGGCCCTTCCCACTTCCGTTTCTCACCAGCCTGACTTCTTTCCTCCTTCCCCGCATTGATGTCATCCTCAACGATCAAAGACTCTTCGATAACCTCTTGTAAAGTCGAACACTTAGCATTTCTTACCGCCGTTCTCATCTCGGCTGTTAACCCTTGATGATAGGCCTTAATCTTTGACTTTTCATCGGGGACCAGATGTCCCACCAAGTTTAGTTTCTCCAAAAAGAGTTTGGAGTAGCCAACAATTGACAGATTCCCCTTCTTCAGATCTCGGAACTCCCGCTCCAACTTGTCCATCGAACGCTCGCTACAATACTTGTCCATAATCTTCTCTTTGAACACCGGCCAAGTTAACTTAGCCAGAACTTCATGAGTGAGGACTGAACGAGTGAGATTCCACCAAATCAAATCCTCTCCCCGAAGTAGTTGAGAAGCAAACTTGACCCGTTGAGAGGGATCACACTCACTTGACTCAAAGGCCATCTCTATCTCTTTGAGCCAATACATACAAGCAACCGGGTTATCGGAACCCGCAAACTCCTTAGGGTGGCTACCCATAAACGCTTTGTAACCCCTTAGTCTTCGTCTTGTTACCATCATCAGATGGGTCTTCAACAGATACCACATTTGGTCCACCCGACCCCACGACAATGTTTTCCGCCATTGTTTCAGGTTGTCGGTTGCTGGCGTCTCGATCCTCTAAGAGTTTCATGAAGAACTCTTGTTGTTGGGCCATGGCGGAGTTCATGGCCAACATCATGTTGTCCCGCAACCGGGTCTCCATAGTAACTTCCTCCATAATGGCATTATCCGCATTGAGGTTCCGACGCGGAATATGCTCAGATCCGCCTCCCAAGATTCTGGGTACGGGAATTCCATCGGAGGTTGCCCCCACAGGAGGTCGTACAGCTGCAGATTCCACTTCTGGTTGACCCTCTGGCATGTCCGGTAATCTACTTCGAGTGTTTACCATCACAATCTGCTATACACGTACGAGAAATAGATTGAGAAAAGACTAAACGAGTTGGACTCATTGTACGTACTAATACCTTCATCAATTATCATAATAATAGTAAACCATGTATGCTTACCTAACAATGCATTCATATTAGCAGTAGCTAAGTGGAATTATGAACGAACCATACACAAGAATTCTTGTCACGGTCATCATGACTTTCAATTTAAAGTAATTCCGTAATCCTAACGCTCTCCCCACCTAGGATTGCTACCCCAGTGGACAGTGAAGTCATAAAGTCTAAAGCTTAAGTCTAGATATGCTAAACAATACCTAGTTCACTTAAACTAAAGCTCTGATACCAACTTGTAACACCCTAAAAATAGGGATAACAAAAATCCGAAAAAACGGACATGAGGTATACAAAAATTGCCATAGCAAGATCCTCCCAAAAATGGGGAATATATGAATAACCTGTTTAATCACAATTGTAATTTAAACGGACCATAAATTAACAACCAACTAATCTAATTTCTACGACTAGAAAAGAGATTACAAAAGGGTTGTCATCTATAAACCCAAACGGTTCTTTCCAAAAGTATAACGCGTCCATGTGCAAAATCCCCAAGCTCTCACCCCAAGGCAACTAAGCCTGCTTAGGACCGGCGCCGCTAGAACCTGAGATACATATCAACACCAAACAAGTGTTAGGCCAGAAAGCCTAGTGAGTTGAACAATAATAAGCATGCATGAACAGTTACAAATCTTATCAGCAGTTAACCAGAGTTCAATATATGTGGAGTAATAAGGGAGACCCAAAGCACCAATCAAGTCCACCCAATAGTCGATATACCTTGATGCCCTTAACAAGGAACACCTGAAAGGCTCGGCACACCCGGAGACTACCGCTAAGGAAATTCCCCGAATGACGGAGGTCTAGGCACATACCATCACAGTGGCGCCCAAGACTACATCCTCCTAGTGTACTGACTTGGTTCGTCCACATAACGTCTATAGGAGGTCCTTTAGGTGTATTTCAACCCAACATATTTCCATACCAACTACGGGTACAATATTACCATCCTATCCTCATGAAGTCTAACAAAAGACCCAAATGACAATCACGCTCATCATGCATATAAATATGTCATCAAAATGGTATTCCAACTAGAATCATCATAATACCCATATATGCATACATTTAACATATCAAGGTACCCACATTATGTATCTATGAGAAAAGCACCAAATAATGATACATATAACATAAATCATGGCATATCACCCATATTCACATTTCTAACTATTTTCATAAAAAATCCCAAATACTTGAACATATAGAGATAAAGTAACAAATAGAAGAATATGATGTGTATCTAGTTTTAACAAAGGTTTAGTAAACTCACAATCTAGGTTTTGAACCAAAACCTAGAAAATATGGAAACCCTAGAAGTTGGATGGGAGTGATGGAGACTTGGACCCTTGAGATCTTGATGTAGGAGGAGACCCAATAAATGATGTTTTACCTCTCAAAGACTTTGCAATAAATGCTCTAAGTAGAAAGAGGAAGAAAATGACTCCAAACCCTAGAAAATCTCCCCTCAAATCAGTGTGTGTGTGTGTGTGTGTTTTGTGATTTTGAACCGAGAGAAAAAGGGTTTTGGGGACCTGCAGGTCGCCCCGCGACTTGCACCCGCGGCATAAGTCGCCCGCTTGCTCGACCAATTGAACCCCAGTGGCTTACGCGGCTTGTGCCGCGACTTCCACCCGCGGCATAAGTCAAGTGGTTCCTCAAATGTGCACAAACCAGTGTATTACGCGGCTTATGCCGCGACTTCAGCCCGCGTGTAAGTCGCGTAACTCTCTGTTTTACAAGGAGTGGTTCACAACTTCCCAATTAAAGCCCGTAACAACATTTCAATATAACAATGATCATTAAATGCATACAAAGGCTCACGTTTCCAAATAAATACACTTAACGTAATAAGGGAACAAATACTTACCTTCTAAATTTCCGGGTGTTACAGAATGCAAATAAAATTTCAAATCGAGTTTAAAGTTTTAGGTCGTAAAGATAAACACATTTGACCATAACATAAATTACAACGGCATGGATGTCGCTAACTCGTTACAAGCATTGCGGAAATTACTTAGCAGTAAAAGTTGATAATTGAAATACGATCAGAACAAAAGTCCTGTTTTTTAAAATAACGTAAATCGTTTATGCAATCACTCACACCAACGTTATACTTAAATCCAATGCACATAGCATGCGACGATTGACGTTTGCATAACGCCAAAGATAATTTACATGATAATGAAACCCCCAAAACAACATGTGGGATGACGTCAATTAACAATATTCACAAAATAACTCACACCATGATGCACAAGTACATTATCCCAAAATTATTTACGCGACGCAAAAGACGTAAGATGAGACATCATAAACTCAACTGAATTTTCGCAAAACTCATAAATGCTAAAGTCAAGTGATGTCAAAATTTCCATTTCTCAACAAAGTGTGCAAGACGACAATATGGCTAGAATATTAAACTTTTAAGAGTTTCCTCTTTTGAATGCAATGAAAGGTAAAGTGACATTTTTTGACAAAATTTACATGGAACACGACGCCGAATAAACTCGCAAGTTTATACGAAACAAAAATTAAAACTCACGTATCGAAATAGACAAGCAAAACAATACTCCATGAAATTTAACAAAACTCACACAAACTAAAATTTTCCAGAAAGTTCCGACTCAAGAACAGTGGGACAACTCTTCCTTTAAAACCTTAACATACATGGAGGAGATCCAATGTCAAGGCTAAAAATTCTACAGTTATTTATCAAATACCACATATGGCATTAAAACACGGACCTTAAGATGTCCAAAGATAACATTAACACAAAACAGGGATGGGGAGATTTTTCCATAAAAAAAATTGCAATAACTTGCAACCAAACAACCCCATGCATGCTTAAGCTCACGGTTTAAAATCTGATGAGTGATAAATGTTTTACCAAGACTTCAAAGTATAACACACTTTATGCTTCGAATACATGAGAAACAATTGATGCAAACTTATTTTAGAAATAAATTTCGTGCATGAATTTAGTCGGCACTCACATCTTAGGACTACACTCCTCCATTTTCCCGACATACTATTGTCATCCGGATGCATCCAACATCTTAGAGCAACAATCCCACTAATTGATTAACTTACAATTTTCCCCGAAACAGAATCGGTTTGTCGAACCGATAGTTCTACTCCAACCAATAATTCTGACCCAAGGTGGTCAACTTAATGCTTTCCTCACACTTTACTTGTCACTTCTAAGTGACATTGCTATACGCATCAACCTTTCCTTAGATCCCTCGCTTAGAAACTTTCTCACTACCCCAACGGTCATTCCACCAAGGTAGTTCAAGTATACACATATAGCATATAGATTCACCATGACACTGGCCAGGTGCCATTATGAACGTACCGTACATGATCATCCTTGCGACCCTCGACAAGTTTTCCCGTTTCTAGTGACTCAAAGAATCTCAAAATATCTTATCTTAAGGTACCTAATGCGCACTTCACTTACAATCACTTATAAGAACTCTAGTTTGAGTCTAGGCATCCAAAAATCAATACCTAATTCTCTCAAACTTAAGCTCTGATACCAACTTGTAACACCTTCAAATCTGTTTATAGCAACTAATTTAAAATTTTCTAAATACATCAATAAATACTTCGAACTACAAACATAAATTGAGAGTTAACCTCAACGGTCACTTTCATCCTATGCATACACTCTATGAAAAGGACGGGTGTTACTAAACCCAATAACAATCACTAACTCCAACCTGCGGAAGACTTCGCTGACTACTCACTCTTGTAAGGCTAAGGCTCAACTCTTCAAAGCACTGCTAGAACCGAACCCCCGACAGGAACCTGATGCAGATGTTGAAAAATAAAAAGGTTAGGCTTAACGCCTAGTGAGCTCAAGAGTTTTAACATGAATGAATATATCTTTAAAAGAAAGGAAATCAGTTCAAAGCAAGATCCTTCGAAATAATATACTTCAAATGGAAACGACACATTTTCTCATAATATGCACTTTTAAAGACAATACTCCCAAACATGCATTTCTTATAAAACGATGCAGCCCGTAACTCACCCAAAACGGGGTCATAGTTCGATACTCAAATGTGCTAAAATGTAAATAATACTTCGGATCCCAAAACACCCAAAACTCGGATGGGACCTAATACTCGACCCTTAATTAACGGAAAACAATCCAAATAAATATGATACGCCATTAAAACATGGAACTGGAACTTAATACTCACGCGACCATAAAATGGAATGAAATCCAAATATTAAAGCATGGACAATTAAATATCCAAAATACAGCGGGCCAACAACGGGGGATACTCGTATCCGTTGAGAGCGGAGGAACACAAAAGTATGCCACTCAAACAACGTTGATCGTATGACACTTCACGACACGCAAGCCCAAGTGTCCCTACGGCCTCTTAACAAGTTTCACCTAAAGAGACAGCTGACCTTAGCGAACAACACCGGAATTACCGCCAAAGGCTCGGCACACGAGGGATACAACGAAGGCATTGCCCCACATGGTGAAGGTCCCAATGCCCATCAGAGGACTACCCATAGTCATAATAGCTCAACCGGAACTCAAACACTCTTAGTGCCTACTCGTAAAGACAAGGTCATAAACCATGAGTCCCGGAGTCCAACCCCGTACCACCCAATTGACCATCAAATAAGACTGACTTATGTGCCTATGGATCCAATGCAACACAGTCTAAAGTTACACGGCTACTCATGAATGACTAAAGCACTCGAGCCTGTAATGATTATAATTATGCAATAAAATGCATTAAGATGTGAATCACAAATTAGACTCTACATCGAGCCATTAAAACCGGACAAATGTCCCCAATACTCTTTTAAGCCAATACCGAGCTAAAATGCTCAAAATCCATTTGACCAACAGTTACCGGTCCCCCAAATGATGAAATGCCTTTAAACAACGTTTACGAAGACACATACTTCAAAGACGAGCTTAACCCAAAACTCAACACGTAATGGGATCAAAGGTTTTCCAAAGGGTTTATGAATGCAATTACACCAACATGCATATAACATGGAATATACTTAATTTGTACAAAATCCTCAAAGATGCATAAATCATAAGATAGATCTTACTTGTACATAATCACCAAGAATACGTAAATCATGCTATTTAGTTGTTGAAATGTTCAAACCCAATATAAGCATTTTAAGAGGTTAACACAACCCAAGTTTGCTAAATATGAAAACTTATCAAAATACTCACTCTTTGACATATAACCAAGTAAAACATATTTTACTTCAAAATACACAAAACTTATCAACAGTTAACCATTTCATGTAAAACACAAAACACTTTAAAATAAACATTTTGGCATGTACACCGTTTTCACAAATCACTTGAACTCACCTTGCTAGATTTAGGCTAAATCTAGATTTCACCCAACGAGCTCTTTTGAAGGCCGCTTGAATCCTCAAGCCGAGAACTTCCAAAACCTAGATCCAAACACTCCAAACCATAAATATCCATAAACAACCACATAGAAACATTCTCCAAACATTATATACCAAAATCCCTAAACGAGATCAAAACCCTAGTTTCTCCAAAACTAACAAATCTGAGATATGATAAACCAAACACTAGGAAAACACCAATGGAGCATTTATAACATTAAATCAAGAAAGCTTACCACTAGAGACGATGAGACCTTCCGAGGACACCCATAACAACTCTTCAACCCGAGCCCCTAAACACAAACTTGATGAGGAAGATGAAGATGGAGGTTCTTGACCATAACTTCCAATCTTGGTTGGGTGGTTGAGAAACACTTGGAATCTAATGGATTTGGTGACTAGAAGGCATAGAAACCGATTTTAGGGTTTGGGTTCGGTTTCTAGAGAGAAGAGGGTGAAATGGGGGAAGGTTGAAATGAAAGAGAGCTGGAATTTGCGATTTATGCAGGTCTGCACCCGCCGACGATAGTGCCACGGGACTATGCCCTTGGCATAGTCTCCGGGCATAGTCGCCCGAAAGGGGGTGCTCGCGGTATGTTTCTCGCGACAGTGACACCCTGTCACAATCGCGGGCACAATCGCTCAGGACGTACCGAGCGTCAAACTTCCGACTTTTCGACGCCAAAACTCCCGATACTCCGAGGGACTTTAAACAATGCAATTCCCCGACAAAACCCCCCACATATTACAAGTCACAGAAACGTCTAATTGACATTTACTTTCCGAAAATCACGGGTGTTACATAACAGATCTCACAAATTCTAAATTTCTCATTTGATTAAACCCCATTATATATATAACTAGTGTTTGACATCGCACGTTGCGCAATGATCAGAACACATGTCAAGTAAGTTATAGAAAAGTTATGAGTTATCTTGAGAATACTAAATTTTCATTCTACATTTGTCAATACTCTTCCAATACTTGAAGACGTCTCTCTTTCATATACTCAACTGTCTATTTCAATATTTTAGTTTATCATTAATGTGGGATAAACAAAACTCAACTACAATTCGTTATTTGAAAAAATATTGAATTCTCATTTTGTCATGTCGATAACTTCTGTCTAACACTTATTTCATATTGATTTTCATTGTATTTATATTCATATTCATGATTGTATTGATTCGATTCTAATGAACATTTTACATTTAATGAAAGTGAAAGGTGTATTTTTTTAATAAAATATTTGTATCACATTGCTTTAAAATTGCAATTTAATCCAAAAATTGGATGGCAAATGTCGCATTTTTAGCTCACAAACTTTTTTAATCTTCAAGGCATTCTCCCTCCTTTCATATATGTCATTACCTCCTTCCAATATTTGTACCATTTGATGATGCCATGTGAAGCGCCGGAAATATATGAAGTGTATGGCTAACCCAATAACGAAAGTTTCGTAAGGTTCCTTTATATATTTATATTGATATCAAATTTCAAGTCATACCCCCTCCTTTTATATATTGAACTATATTTTCCAATATTTTTCCTTCTTATCAATATTGGATAACCAAATTCAACCAAAATTTGAGAATACTAAATTCTCACCGCCATGTTAATACATTATAGCCTTCATTCATAGATTTATATTTTTCTTATCAAAGTGGGATAACCCAAATTCAACGAAAATTCATGATTTGAGATTGCTAAATTCTCATTGTGACATTTTAATATCTCATAGCTTTCCTTTATATATTTATAGTGATATTGATTTTTAAGCTATCGCCCTCCTTTCATATACACAACTATATTTTTTCTAATATTTCTCTTTCTCATCAACGTGGAATAACCTAAACTCAACCACAACTCATGAATTGAGCATACTGAGTTTTCATTATATCATGTTAATACCTTGTAGTTTTTATTTATATGTTATCATTAAACTTGAGTTTAACTATATTTTGTCAAACACCATTTCACATTTTTCAACAACATCAATCAACCCTTTATATACACATCTTCTACCAATGTTCCATCTCTTAACAAAGACAACATTTTAAAGAAAAAAAATCAAAATTATGAGAAATTAGATAATATATATATATATATATAATATATATATATATATATATATATATTATAACTAGTTGTGTACCCGCGCAATGCGGCGGGATGTAAAAAGTTATTCAAGATTTATTCAATTTTGAAATATCAAATTCTTTCGGAATGTCATAAAGGTTACTACATTTGTACCTACATTAGATTCAAATAATCATCAACCAAAATGATAATGTTAGGGGCAATTTACCAAAATGCTTACCAGGTAAGCACTTATTGCCAAGGACATTATCCTCACTTGCCTTATCATATAACATTCCAGACCATCAAAATTGATTGTTGGTAAGTGCCTTAAACCCCTATTAAGAGCTTACCAGGTAAGAATCATTTCTCACACTTACCGAGTAAAACTCTAAGTCCTTGTTATGGCTTTTACCGGGTAAGATTTTAGGTAGTTTCCATGCTCAATAGGTAAGGATCGTAAGGTAAGTGGTACCGATAAGCGCTTACCCAGGTAAATATTTAGTAAACGGTCCATTAGTAGCTTTTGCAATCATCCGGAAAAAAATAAACAAAAATTTAGTGTGGAATGTGTATAAAGACAAACCCCTTCATTATTGTAATTGTGGGTGCAAGGAATAAGATTCAAAGTGATTGTAGTCCCATCTTTCTATAAGGCAACATATACAAAGAAAAATTACATTAAATCTTCTCGTCAATGCTTTCTAAGGCAAGATATATAAAAAGAGTTACAATATATCTGAGAGGCTTGGTGTTTGTCTCGGTCTCGGGTGTGTCCTCATCTTGATCGGGGTTCTCCACTTCTAGACTTGGCCTCTCAATTGAATCAAACTTCGGCCTTAATTTCAATACTTCCGAAAAGTTCTTTGATTCTCGTATTTTCTTTCCTAATTCAAGAGCATACAATTATTTCAATTGCAAGAAAAATATGTTATATTCTAAAAAATCATTATCCAATTTGGTCAAGACAACTACTTTTCACAATATAACTGTATTCAAAGCTAATGGCATTTGCATATCCAAGGGAAGTGAGGACTACATTATTTTTAGGATCACAAACTTCATAATTGGTAGCACATTATATGGTTTAACATCATACTTATCTTACAATTTGACCTTAGGCTAGACCGCTAGAGTGCAACTCTAGTTTTTAGAATAGAGGGTGAGAATATGCAAACTTCATCGTTATACCTGGAAATTTTTCCCTGATGAGCATAGAACTGCTCTTTCATGTTAACCACCACACTGAAGGTTGTGATGATCTACAATCATGAAATAAACACAATCTAACCCACAAACATAGAAAAAGTTGGTTTGATGTGGGCTAAAATTAAAGAAATGGTTGTGAAAACTTGCAGGACAGGGAAAAATCCGGATTACATTTATAAAGTTTTATCATCTCTATATATCTATTGATAACATGATATCTTCAGCAGTCCCATGATAAAATCGGCAAAAGCATGGTCCTGGATGTATTGGTTTTCTTCTGTGAATTTATAAACAATTTGGTGAAGTCTAAGATAATGTTGGAATTTAATGTGTTTTGTTTTTGCTTGTTTTAAACCTTTATATGTGCATCTTTTGATTTAGATATGCCATAGATACTTTGTATTGCCTGATTTATTTAACTGGTTTGTCACTGTATCTGAAAGGGACTGCACACGTTGATTAATGATCCCTGGCAAATCTGGTTGTTAAGGCATATATTATGATATATTGGACCATAGCTTGTATGGTTCATATGTATGTTATCATCTTTTATTACAATAAAGCTAGTTAGCTACACTAACGAAGACAAGGATGACAAAGTTGTATTAGATTGTGGCCCTAAGGCATCCTGTTTACTTGCCATGCTATCCATATATAAGACAAATATGTCTTTTTGCCTAGGCAACACCAACTTCATGGTTATGATGACTCCTTTGAATGTATATGACAACTCCTCTGTATAAAAATTAACCACTTACATGATTTTGCTATAACACGTGCGTGCAACAACATGAACCAATTATCTTAAATTGCAGAATTGACTATTATGTCAATAAAACTTGTTTAATTGTCTAAGAATGCATGTTGCCCTTAACTTTGTTTTATATTGCTTGAAAATGGTTTTAGATGAAAACAAGCAATGGTTTGGTTCGACAGATTTTTTTCTTATTTGTATTTTATTTTGATAGTCAAGGTTTAAGGTTTTAAGGCCCTTTTTATTTCGATAGTGATTATGGTCAACTTTTCAATATATATTGCTTGCCCAAATGTTGGAAATTATTGCCAGAATGAAAAGAGAGGCCATATCTTTATGATAGTTTAAACCCAATCTCGTCAGCCCTTGCAGCTTCAGTAAGTTATGTTATAAGGTACTTCTAGTATGACTTTTGTTGTGAAAAAAGTTTTAGAATTCACTTAATGGTTTTATGAGTTTCTGCATTAGAGTTTTAAGAACAGGTAAATTGATAATAGGGTAAAACCATACTGTAAACTATTTGGAAAAACCAAAACAAATTGATAATAGGGGAAAACTATACTGGTAAAACCAAAACAAATTGGAAAAAACAGTGTAAACTCTTGTGTTCAGACATAAAAAGATATCAAACTTCTAGTACTAAACTCTTGTGTTCAGACAGAAAAAGATATCAAACTTCTAGTGCATAATTCCATTCCAACCAATAAAAAAATCCATCTTACAAACTCATGCAAAATTCCCCAATCATCATTCTATTCCTCCTTTCTCTTTTTTCCACAGCAAGCATCCTAACTCACTCTTTTCCTGCCTTACAAAAAACAAAGTTGGATAAATTCAATAATTTCAAAACCAAATCATTCCAAGGTTTTCCCCAATCCAACCATCTGCATAAAAAATGGCTTGAGAAAAACATGTCAAAATGATGGGTATATATCAAGGTGATCAACAGACCAAAGGAGAGATAAGGAACCAACAGTTGACATTCCATTTTGGTAGTCAACAGGTAGAATAGACCAAAGAAGAAGAAAAGAAACAAAATTTGTAATATCATTAAGGCTAAGAAATTCAGAAAACCAATCCTCCAAAAAGAGATCAATAGCCAAGTGCTCAAGCCATGTTTGGCTACAAGAGGAACAATAGCCACAAGAAGAAACCTACCATTCTGAGGAAGAAAAACATTAATTTGGATGAACCATTTCTTGGGAAAGAAGGAAAGAACAGTACCTAAACGATGCGCAAAAACGAATTGCTCCAGCCATGTTTGGTTGCAAGAGGAACAGTAGCACAAAGAAGAAACCTACCATTCTGATGAAGAAAAACACGAATTTGAATGAACAATTTCAAGGGGAATGAGGCAAGAACATTACCTAAACGATGCCCAAAAACGAGAAGAACAATCGGTACTGCTCTTGGTACCTGCACCCAAAAAAAATCCCAACAAGTTTAAAAAAACCTTACGATAGATTTGGAATTCATATCAGATGAAACATAGATTTTGATCGAGAGAAGCAGGATGTAGGAGATGATATTTCATATTTGTGAATGTTAAACGTGATGGAGCTTGCAGAGAAATAGATAGATGGAGAGAGAAGCGGGAATTTTAAAACAAATTCGTGGGAGAGAAGCGGGAGTTATTTTGAAACAAATTTGAGGGGAGGGTGTAAGCTTTGTTGAATTGTACATTGTGCATTATTATCTGTACTTAAAAAATTTTCAATTCTATGCATAAAATGGTGGTACTCAATGCTTTAGAAGTTGTGATTAAGACTTTGGTCTAAATGCTTATTATAAATAGATATAATATTTCATTATATATACATATAAATTATAAAATAGTATATTATTATATAATATATGTATTATAAATAATAGAGTAAATTACAAATTTGGTTTTATTTTATTTTTGAGTAAACTCTAATTTTGGTCCCTGTGGTTTAGTGAAATCTTTGAAAGTGGGACCTGAACTTTGATAACTCTAGAAACCGTCCTCGTGGTTTTCATTTTGCTCTGAAAATGATCCCTGATCACTAATGCCGTTAAATATTGTCCGTTAAAAAAGGGGTATTTTTGTCTTTTCATTTACTTCCCTATTCTCTTTTAAAAACTTAAATATATAATATGTTTTATATATATTATATATGTATATGTATAAAATCTCAAAGTGCTTCCCAACTTCATCGGCCAAACCCTCTCGCTGGCCAAACCCTTTTTTTTTCTCCTCCATCTCCAATTTTCGGCGACTCAAGACACCATCTCCTTCCCTTTTCTCCAGCGCCGATGGGGTTCATCGGTTGGGGGTGAACCTGAAACAGGGAGGACACGTAAACACAGATCTCAGGCGTTGAACCTTGACCTGCTCCTTTGCTCAACCCAGAAAATCCAGCGAGAGGGAGGAATGCAGATGCAGATACAGTCACAAATATCCATCCCCTGTGAACTCCGTCTCAGCCCCGTGTTCCCGCCGATGCCATAAAACAGAAGCAGGTGACGTTTCAGTGCAGAACTCGATTTGGAGAAGATGACGTTTAAGTGGAGAAGATGCAGATGCAATCACAAATATCCGTCCCCTGTAAACTCGATTTGGAGAAGATGACGTTTCAATCACAACTTATAGTCACTTCTAACAACGCCATCCCTAATCGGTCCCGGTGAGATCTAGAGGGAGAGGAGAAAAGGGAAGGGGATGGAGGTGGCCAGAGAAGGGGAGGGTGTCTTGGGTCGCCGGAAAGTCGAGGTGGAGGAGAAAAACAGAAAAGTTTGGTCGGTGACGATGGAGTTTTAGCCGGTGATGCGTGTTGGGATGCTTTCATTCCTTAGATGTTACACATACATACATGTATATATATATACACGCATATATATGTAAGTATAATATTATTATATATTTATAATTTTTTAAAGAAGAATTAGGGAAGTAAATGAAAAGACAAAAATGCCCCTCTTTTAACAGATAACATTTAACGGAGTTAGTAACCAGGGACCACTTTCAGAGCAAAATGAGAACCACGAGGACGGTTTATAGAGTTATCAAAGTTCAAGTCCCATTTTCAAAGATTTTACTAAACCTCAGGACCAAAATTAGAGTTTACTCTTTATTTTTTGTCGATTTACAGTACGATTTTGGATGGTTTTGAGAAAGTGATAATGTTTTTTTATAAATTTGTTTAATTTAGGCTTAATAATATAATGTTATTTTGTTAGAATTCAATGATTATCTTATATATTTTAATGATATCTAGAAAAAATAACCAATTACATATTTAATAATATAATTAAAACAAAATTATAGTAATATAATATATTAATTAATAGTGATACGTGGAAAGGTCTGCATAAAAGGAAGATCTTATACGGTTACAAAAAAAAAAGGCCTTGCACATACCAAATTGGTGGGTGTTAGAAGTTTGTAGTAGTAATATGTATCTTGTGCTTTGATACTTGTAAATTAAGAGATTTTTAAAATATTGCATAAAATGATGGTACCTTGTGACTAATAATTTGTATTTAAGAGTTTTTTATGTGTGCTTTATAATATAGTATAGATTATAAATTATAGAGTAAATTACAAATTTGGTCCATGTGGTTTCTTGTTTATAACACTTTTGGTCCCTACCGTTTCGAAATTACGGTTTCGCCATTGAGGTATGCAAAAACGACTGGATTTGGTCCCTGACTCTAATTGTTGTTAGAACACCCCGTTAAGTGAGGGGCATTATAGTCTTTTCTTATATTTCTCTCATTTTTCTTTAAGATTGTAATTAATAAAATATATAGTATTCTATAATATTTTATATTTAAGTTAATATATATGTATATATATAAACATATGTCGGAACCAGCGTTGGTCACCTCATCCATCTCCGACGAATCAACGTCGGTCACCTCCTTAACAATTACTGTTGCATCTCTCCGAGAATTATCACTCTAGGATTTGAATATAAAGTTAAGGGGTTGTTATCCAAACACGCATCCGTTAAGCGTTTATCAGTAAAGTTCAACACCCACAACTTATTTTATCGGTTAAGAATATTGTAGTCCATCAAAACGGTATCATATGCAACAATTTACCCAATAAACACAGTAAGAATTGTTACCCTCACTTATTACTTGGTCCTATAAACTTATTATAATACTTTTAGATATGACACCTTATTGTTTGATCATATAAATTGAAGTCCTATATAGCGGTATATTAGGACATTCAAACATTGTTAGCGTCTATAAACCGATTTTGTTGTAGTGGGCCCCTAAGTCTAAGTCTATGGATTTATTGTGTTCAATTGCTTAAGTATTTAGAGTTTTAGGTTATTCTAAATTTCTCATTAATCATTAATTTTTGTTTAAATTTTGTAAATGTTTTTCTTGAATTTAGGTTATTCTCTTAAACATTATTCGACTCAAGTGTTTTCTTTCTATGTTTCATAAAATACTTTGTTTAAAAACCGCACGAAGACATCATGTTAGGTGATATGTTATATTATTCGGGGTTATGGTTTATGTTCTCCATTGGTATTGTTTTTTGTTATATTAAATAGAAATCGACGCAGAGATAAGCCATCCAACTTGGCTGAGACTCAAAACCTCTTCAAAGTGTTTGTTTTGTTTATATATATGGGGCATTTTTTTGGCTTTCCGCCATGAGCATCCGAAACCTCAGGACCGGCCTTGGGGGTGGAGTAGCTTCGTCTTCAATCCTTCCTGAAAATCCCATTCGTTAATATGGAAATCTTCTTCTGCAACCAGTTCATGTTTTCTCTCCTCCCATTAGGGAAGATATCTTCGCTGCTTTCGAACGATTTATCCTTTGGATCTTGCAAGAAATTTTGATGCTACCGCTGCCTTGGCCTTGATCCCTGCTAAGCCAGATTTCATCAACTCTGCCCTACAATCGTCTTCCGTCCTTTTGGTTGCTAGCTTCTTCAATCAGAGAAGTGTGTGTATATATATATATATAGGTGCTAATCAAATGAGAACTAGTTAGTCTGTGGTAACCGTGAGATCCAATATTAGCCACTCATTCCATATAATTAATATTATTCTTAAAATAAAGTAAAAGGATAATTATGTAATTTAACAATTTTTATTTTTTATTATAAATAAAATCATTAATTACAAAATCCATAATTACCTAATTGATTACAATTTACCATACTTATCATTTTAAAACGGATGATAACGCACGTCTCTCCATAATGGTATCACAATGTATCACAGTGGTGTCACAATGTATCACGGTGGGTATCACAGTGCATCTTGTATGTATTTTGAGTATCACGCTCATGATCGTTTGAATGTATATTTTTTTTAACATTATCCATGTTTTTAGGTATCACATTGTGTATTATAGTTGTATCACATTGGTATTATAGTTGTATCAAAATGCGTCTTATATTTACTTTGGGTTTCACATTGATGAATGTTTGGGTATCACATTGATTAATGTTTATATGTGGGTCTCGAAGGTCAGATTTTAGAGAGAGAGAGAGAGAATCATAATACCTAAAATGCCCTTTAGTTTAAAATTAAAGTCAAATTATCAAATATATTAATTTCCTAATTTATTCTTTGATGTGTGGATGAGATTGGATCTCACAGTTATCACAAAATATACAATTCTCCCTTGAATGGCCCCCTATATATATATATATATATATAGGGTGCGTTTCTTTTGCAAACCAAGCAATTTGTACAAACTATGCAAACCAATCTTAGCCGTTCATCAAGTCTAATGAATATATGATTTTATTATGTTTCCTAATTTAAAATCATGATTATAATGAATAAACTTAACATTTCTTAATTTAAAATCATGATTATAATGAATAAACTTAACATTTTCCATATATATCACAATCATTATTAATGAATCATAATCATTATCCATAAATATATCTATTGTTTCCTAATATAGTGGTTTGCATAGTTTGTACAAATTGTTTGGTTTGCAAAAGAAACGCACCCTA
This sequence comes from Arctium minus, assembly GCA_954870635.1. Taxonomy (NCBI): domain Eukaryota; kingdom Viridiplantae; phylum Streptophyta; class Magnoliopsida; order Asterales; family Asteraceae; genus Arctium; species Arctium minus. Next base: position 49,052,309 of record OX941096.1, read on the forward strand.
TATATATATATATATATATATATATATATATATATATATATATATATATATATATATATATATATATATAGGGTCCCCTTCATTTGCTAACCACGGCATTGGTGTTAACCGTGCTAACCAATCTGGACCGTTGGTTATTTAGATCGATGGTTCACAATTAATTAGAATTTTAATTTTAGAAATATTAAACTAAAAGGCTAGGAAATTACGGTGCATAAGAGCATAGGGTTAAAAATGTAAAAATGCAAATAGCCTTCCAAAATCATATTAACACGTTACCAAAAAAAGAGGCGCAAAAGTAGGGATTTTTTAAACTAATAATTCTTGTTTTTAAACCAAAAAGAAAAAAGAAAAAAAAGAGGCACACACAGTTTAAAGTGTTTGCTATTTATGTAAATATGTGCATTTTTTAAACTAATAATTCCTAATGTACATTTTCAAAACAAACATATGTGCATGATTTTTGTGTTGTGCATATGGGCATTGTCTATACTAATAAGTCTTGATGTGCATATGTACAATTTTAAATATGCATATCAAACTGATTAGATTATTTGCTCTTTCAGTGCATATGTGCATTGTTCACGTTAATAAGTTTTGATGTACACTATGAGCCTTTGTATATGAATATGGGCATTGTCTACACTAATAAGTCTTGATGTGGATATGTACAATTTTAAATATGCATATCAAAATGATTAGATTATTTGCTCTTTCAGTGCATATGTGCATTGTTCACGTTAATAAGTTTTGATGTACACTATGAGCCTTTGTATATGAATACGGAAAATGGTTTAAGATATGCATATATGCATATGTGCAAACTTAATAACATAAAATCCGGAAAATGCACATGTGCTCACTTGGACATTTGTTCATTGTCAAGTAAATATGTGCATTTTTTAAACTAATAATTCTTAATGTACATTTTCAAAAATACATATGTGCATAATTTATGTGTTGTACATATGTGCATTGTCTACACTAATAATTCTTGATGTGCATATGTGCAATTTGAATATGCATATCAAAATGATTAAATTATTTGCTCTTTCAGTGCATATGTGCATTGTTCACATTAATAAGTTTTTATGTACACTATGAGTCTTTTGTATATGCATATGAAAAATGGTTTAAGATATGCACATATGCATATGTGCAAGCTTAATAACATAAAATCTGGAACAATATCAAAGTTACGTTTAAAAATATTAGATTTAACTCTTTATAACATAAAATCCATATATATCGCTTATTGTGATATAATGAAAAATATATGTAAAGGATATATTAAGATTTAAGATAATCTTGAATAATTTAAATTTTCAAACTTTTATATTTAATATGGTATATCATTACCATAACAAACATTGTTATAATTATGGTACACATTAAATAGGCGATAATGATTACCTAATTTGAATATTCCGATTTTATATAAATTCCTTTATTACCCTTGTAAGTTTAAAATAAACAAAATCATTATCTAATCTCTAGGAGCATTATGATTGGCCGAAAATGGGTTAGCATGGTTAGCACTAATAGATTGGTTAGCAAATGAATGACCCTCTCTCTCTCTCTCTCTCTCTATATATATATATATATATATATATATAGCTATAGTTATAGGTTCATATGAGAAATGCTAAGTGTGTGAGAAATAGAGAAATAATCCTAGTAATTCATACGGTCAAGATCGGATTTGACTGGTCAAGAATTACGGCTTTGCTGGTCAAAAGTTGCGGCTATTCCAAAAATATAAGGTCGGTTTCGTAATTTTTACAAATACGCGGGACGAATTCATATATGAACCCGTATGATTCACATATGAATTATATGTTCATATGTGAAACAATGTAATTCACATATGAACTCTTTTTACTAATTTATATATAAATTTTTGTGATTCATATATGAACTAATTAAATAATTCACATATGAACTAATTAACTATAGGTTCATATGTGAATCGGTTGAACTAACTAACAAATTCACATATGAACCTTTCTGATTCACATATGAACTAATTAACTAATTCTCATATAAACTAATTAACTTATTCACATATGAACGTATAGTTCATATGTGAATCACATAGGTTTACATATGAACTCGTCCTGCATATTTTACGAAACTATCCCTCTATCTTCTACAGACCACGCAAGGAATTATCAAGTGTTTCACGGTCAAAGCCGCAAATGTTGACCAAATGAAAGGGTAAGATCATTTCTATATTTCTCACACACTTAACATTTCTCATTTGAACTTCTCTCTCTATATATAGTTTACATATAAAAGTAAGTTACATTTTTTAATAAACTACAAATTTGGTCCCTGAGTATAGTTTTTAAAGCAAAAATATGAGAAAATTGGATGAAAGTAACCATGAACTGCAAATGATAAAGACAAAAATCATAATATCAAAATCACATTTTTTTAACAAATCACCTAAAAAACATAATCTACTCTAAATTTTATTAAAAATAGGAATATCATGTGTTTAAAAAGTAGAGTTGGTTTTCCGTGAAAATAATATTTATCGTGAGAAAGGTAATAAGGGATCTCCATCCTTGAATCAATCATAATTGAAGATCAATTATAAAAAAATTCTAAGCTAATTCATTGGTTATTTTGGGAATTAATCTAAACAATTAGATCAATACTAATAAAATGATCAAGGGTCCAAATCCCTTCTTAGAACATCTTGAACAGACTTCTATAATTTTTCTAAAATAGAGAATTAAAAATAAAAATCTCTAAATAAAATCATATTTCACTCTAACAGATTCTCTATTTTAGAGATTTTAGCATTAATTATACTATTAAAATATTATACAGTTTTATCATCCCAATGCATTTTTGAAAAAATAAAACTTTATGTAAAATAATAATAGTTTAATTTTATTGATGAAAATGAATTAAAAAATAATTTCTCTCATCAAATTTTAAAGAATTCTATAAACTTAAAAAAAATTTCTTGATTTTTCTATTTTACAGAACACTTTATCAAATATGTTGAGCAAAATAGAGAACAAATTTTCTATTTTCCTATTTTAAAAAAATATTGTTAAAAATATTCTTATAGTTCCCATCTTTAACTCTTATTCTTAGTTTCTTACATGACACATGATGACTGTTTATCTTATTGGGTTTTGTAAATAGAAAAGGGCCAATTTAGGGCATTGGTATTTGGTATCCGTGTCTAAATTGGGATTGATAATAAAATATGTCTTGGTATTGGGCTCCATAATCTTCACTTGTAAATTGTAATTGTAAATATAAAATTGGTGAAATAGTATATGGTAACTGTTATTATTATTATTATATTAATAATTATTTAATTTTAATTTAGCTTATGTATGGTAATAATAATCATTGATTAATTTAAAAATAAAATATTTAATTTAAGTAAATTATTTAATTTTAATTTAGCTTATATATGATAATAATGAAACAATAATGCTAACACGATGAACCTGATGAATCTATTTTCATTATGAAACAATAATGCTAACACGATGAACCCGATGAATCTATTTTCATATACGGATATGCAACTGAACAGGTAATGAAACAAAAATGGGAAGTTAACAAAAATGACACAAATTCATCATGTTTCATTATGAAACAATAATGCTAACACGATAAACCTGATGAATCTATTTTCATTATAAAATAATAATGCTAACACGATTAACCTGATGAAATCTGTAATCCAATGAAATCTGTAATCCACAAATTCATTCTGTTTCATCACAGTATTAGATTGCGTGGGAAATTTTATAATAAAATGAAATTAAAAAATATATTTTCTTACATTTTAAAAGTAAAATAATTTTTTTGATGAAAAGACAAATGTTCCACGTTTTCATAGTAAAAAAATAACAAAATTTAGATTGCGTGGAAAATTTTATTTTGGTTTCAAGTAATCTAAATAAAATAAACTTTTCTTGCCATATTTGAGACACAAAATCAAAATACATATTTACCCTTTTCATCTATTATTTTTATTTATTATTAATAAATTAATTAATTTACTACCATATATAATTCAAATGAATCTTAACCATTGATTATAAATATCAATGGCTGAAATTTGGTTTCCAAAGTTTCCAATGAAACTTGATTTCCAATTGATACCACCCATATATATATATATATATAGGGAGAAGTTCATTTGAGAAATGGTAAATATATGAAAAATAGAGAAGTAATCTTAGCCATTCATCTGGTCAACATTTGCGGCTTTGACCGCGAAGCACTGGATAATTTATTGTGTGGTCTATAGAAGGTAGAGGGATAATTTCGTAAAATACACGGGGTGAGTTCATATATGAATCTGTATGAATCACAAAGATTCATATATGAATCTGTTAATTAGTTCAACTGATTCATATATGAATCTTTGTGATTCACAAAGGTTCATATATGAATCTTTGTGATTCACAAAGGTTCATATATGAATCACAAATGTTCATATATAAATCTGTTAGTTAGTTCAACTGATTCATATATGAATCACAAAGGTTCATATATGAATCAGTTAAAAGAGTTCAGTTTTGAATTGCATTGGTTCATATATGAACATATAGTTCATATGTGAATTATACATGTTCATATATGAACACAGCCCGTGTGTTTTGTAAAATTTACGAAATTGTCCTTCTATTTTTGGGATAGCCGCAACTTTTGACCAGTCAAAGTCGCAACTTTTGACCGGTCAAAGCCGCAATATTTGACTAGTCAAATCCGATCTTGACCATATGAATGGTTAGGATTATTTCTCTATTTCTCATATATTTACAATTTCTCAAATGAACCAAACACTATATATATATATATATATATATATATATATATCATGAATCTTTAATGAAATTCATGTTTTTGGTATAAATTATTAATTATATTTTACATAATTTAATTTAAAAGAAAATAGGTAATCTAGTTTTAATTTAAAAAAGAAAGTAGGTAAATTTGTAATTAGAAAAAGGGAGTGGATTAGTGATTTAATTAATCAAAAGTTTCAAAATGCCCTCAACTTCCTCAGGTTATTTAAACTAGTCATAATTTTGCCTTAAAATTTTAGTCATTGAAAAATTTCGTCTAATGGTTGAGATCTCTTTCACCTCTAAAAAATTTTGGGATTCTCATTTGAACCCTCCCTTATATACCAAACCATTATAAATACAACTTAACTTACTTATAAGTCGATATCCCAAAGCCCTAAAACTTAATAAACGTCCATTACCATTTTCTCTCGGTTTCTCTCTAATCATCGCCGCTCTCCTTACCGAGCCAGACTATTCTGTCGTCACGTCGATGTATGTGCATTTCTTTTTCTTGTTTTATTTAATTTGATTATTATTTTATAGATAGCAAGGGTAAGTAACGCTTGATCAGTTTTAGATTAGACAGATCTATTAGTTTTATTGTCGGTGTGTTGTTATCAGTTGCACTTATTTATGTATTACCAATTGAGCTTCCGATCATAATTATATGCTTGACTCATATTTACCAAATTAACAAACTTCTATTTGGTACAAAAGAGTTGATCAACTTTCTTTTATTTTTTACAGAAAATCGGATAAAAAGTATTTACCCTTGAATCTATCGTCTGAAGGTGAGATTCCAAAGGTATTTTCTACAATTGATTATACCGATCTATTAGATTATATAGCTAAACTTTGGAGGCTGTAAATGTTGAAATGAATGTCCCAAAGTTTCATTTTTATGTTCGGAATTTAAGGAATTTATGTCTTAATATAGGGTTTGATTTGGGCGATTCGGATTGATTTGGTTTTGTATCACAAATTTTTAAAAACGAATTTGTACTAATTTATTATTTATGTTCATATGTTATATATATATATATATATATATATATATATATATATATATTGTTTGATTTAGCGTTTTGATTTTACTCTTAGATTTAGGGATTCTTGATGTTCATATGTTATTGATGAAGATGAACGAAATTTCATACGTTCTTGATGAAATAATTTTTTTTAGAAATCAGGTCGAGTGTAAAAAGATAGAATTGCCCCCTCATGTGAGAGGCACATGAAGCTCTTAACAAAGCTCAAGTTAACGGTGTGAAGTTTAGGAACCAATTTTTTATGGAAAGTAAAAGTTATGGACCACTCACGTACTTAATGCGTTTGAGGGACTCATTCCACAATTTGGGTATATCAGAGGGACCAAGAATGTAATTCACTTTAGAAAATAATATATGTTTATATACCATGTACAATTTTACATTTTTACTTATAAGTTGATTCCCAAAACCCTAAAACATAATAAACGTGTTTTATCTTTTTTTTTTTCTTTTCTCGTTCCCATTTTTCGTTCGTTTACCGTTCGTGTTCGTTCGTTTGTTCCGTTAAGTTAAACGAACGAACACGAACAAGCCTCCGTTCGTGTTCGTTCGGTTCGTTTACGGCCCTAGTTGTTACATTGATGTATGTATATTATATATTGTATATCTATTTCTTTTTCTGGTTTTATTTACCTTGATTATTAAAGATCGTGAACATTTGATAAATTTTAGTTTAGAAAAATTTGATGGTATTATTGTCGTTGTATTTTTACCAACTATTTCTTATCTGTGTATTACTAGTTAAGCCTCCAATCGTAATTATGTGTTTGGTTCATATTTACCAAACTAACACATTTCTTTAATTTTGGCAGAAAATTTGACAAAAAAATATTTACTCCATTGAATCAATAGCAAGATAGGAGGCTCCAAAGGCATATTTCGTCATTGATTTTACTGATTTATACGGAAGCTATAAATTGTTCCAATGAACGCCCTAAAATTTCTTCTCTGTTTAAAGGGAATGTATATCCTTTTTTGGTTTAGATTTTGATAAGTGAACATGAATGCGACTGATGTCGTTAGAACGACGTCTAACCGAAAAGACCTTTCTCTAACCTTTTTCTTGTAACGTTGGGTTGGGTACATTACTATGTGCGGATTGTGTTTTATAAGATCCCTTTAAATTTATTCTTGTACTCTCATTAATAGTGTTAGAATATGTAAGTCATCCCTTTAAATATTTTTCTAAAAGAACCATTATAGAGATATGAGAGATTTATGCATATATACATATTTTGATGGTCAGGGATTATATATAGGTTTTAAAAACTTAATTTCTCATAAGTACTCTATCAACTCATTGATTTGCATGTTCTTTGTTTCCATTTTTCCTCTTTGTGAATCTTTGAGTGTTTGTACAAAATGGGTATTTCCTTGCTTCACAAAATTCTCAACAAAAACTCATTTGTTTCACAAGATTCTAACTTTTGATGGGTTTATGATTCAATTAGGTTTTCTGTTGAAAGACGGCACCCATAAGACGAAACAAAGGCAAAGAAAAGATGGAGATCAATGACAAGATCGAATGTAGGCCTTTTGGAGAGAGTTCTGGTGATCAGAGGGTTGTGTTCAATAAGCGGCTTTCTGGTATGTTTTCTTGAAACCGTCTGAAACTTTTACATTTTTGATACAATCATACCAGTAATATGATCAAATATGACAAACTTTGTGTTGGTTCTTATATAAAGTAACAGTAATTTTTACTTCAAGGCTCCAATTAGTATAATAAACTTTTAATTCTTGCTATTTTGTAACTATTTTAACATATAAAAAGGGTTTTAGCTTATGTAACATCGGTTTATTTTGATGTGACATTTTATTTGTGTAATAAAGAGTTACACAATAATTTGACAACTTATCATCAACACCCTCAATAGTTGTCAAGTTATATCTAGTTATTAAACTAAATATAAATCAAGAGATTGCTTAATAAACACTTACCGTCTTTTACCTTGTAACTAAACCTTTATTGAATTTTACCGGATATGAGACACTTGTCCTGTGAAAAATAATGATCTAAACGAACAATCTTACTGTCTCATTTTACTCAACGAGAATCTTACCCGGTAAGAGACTTTTATATCATATTATTTGAAGCATGAGAATTTTACCTGATAAGTTTAGTGAGGGTGATGACTCTTACCCGATAAGTATTTATCCAATTTATGTTAGTAAACGGGTAAGTGGTACTAACCTGGTTAGAATAATGTTGTTTACCCACAATGTTGCCGACCGAGATGTTGTTCCGCTAAGGATGAGTGTCTCGCTTACTCGGTTACCTTTTGCTCAATTTGTGTCGGTAAACAACCACTAAAACAAATCTCGTTACATTATTTGACGCAGTTTGTGTTATGCTCTGATTTTCCAATGTTTTGTGTGTGTTTGTGCAGTTCTTGTATCTCCTTCAAAATCTGTGGACCATTTTCAGTCCCTCTTTAAGGTTTCTAGGAAAACCTTCAGTTACATTATATCGATCGTAAGGGAGCCCATGATGTCGCAAGCTACCAACTTTTCGTTCTTGGACGGGAGACAAATGTCCCTAAATGATCAAGTTGCCATCGCCTTAAGGCGACTGAGCTCGGTTGACTCGATGGTCAACATTGCGAGTTTATTCGGTACCGACCGCTTGACCGCCTTCGACGTCACCTGGCGGTTTGTGGAGGCGATGGAAGAAAGCGGTGTCCACCGCCACCACCTCCGGTGGCCGTCGGACACGGCTCGGATCAAATCAAGGTTCGAGAGGATTGGCGGTCTGCCGAACTGCTGTGGAGCGATTGAGACTACCCATCTCACTATGTATCCGCAATCGTCTGAACATGGAAACGGTGTGTGGGTTGACCGTGGGAACAATAACAGCATGATATTGCAGGTGATGGTAGACCCTGGGTTGCGAATCATCGATTTGGTTGCGGGATGGCCTGGATGTTTGACCAACGACGTTGTGCTTCAGAAATCGACGTTTTTTGATTTAGCACAGAAAGGAGAGAAGCTGAATAACAAAATCGAGCTTTCTGATGGAACAAAAGTTAGAGAATATATAGTTGGAGGCTCGGGTTTTCAGCTCCTGCCATGGCTGATAACTCCATACCCTGATGAAGAACTGTCGGAAGACCGATATGAGTTCAACAAGAGGCATTTGACAACTAGATTGGTGGCGAATAGGGCGTTGAAGAGGTTGAAGGAAGTTTGGGCGGTGATTGATGGCGGAATGTGGCGGCCAGGTTGTGATAAGTTACCGAGAATCATTCTCACGTGTTGTATCCTGCATAACATTATGATTGACATGGAAGAAGAAGAGATTCTGGATGAGTCAACCGAACTTTGTGAACCTGACCTCGGGTATCCGCCGGAGAAAAGTGAATTGGCCGATGAAGAGGGTGTGATCGTGAGAGACAAGCTGTGTCTCTACTTGGCTGGAAAACTTCCGGCTTGAGTTTGATTCAAGAAATGACATTAGACCATCCAAATATGTCAGTTTTTGTTTTTCCTGTTTGCCTATGAAGACTAACCTTTGGTTGTGTTTTGCGATACATATAAAATGGTATGGTGTTTGGTTTTTAACCAAAGGTATTTTGCTCTAAATAGGTAGAATTCATATGATCATGCAAAAAGTGGTTTCGAGTTCTTTGCCTTTATCAACTCCTAACTTTCTTGCCCCTAAGATGTATGTCACTAGTCAGCTATTGCCTATATCAACTCTCGACTTTCTTGCCCCGAAGATGCATGTTACTAATCAGCTATTGCAGAATTTCCTTTAGGAAAACATAAATAGTCAATCTGCCAAAGGGGTTTCACTTTTTAGCCATTTTCAGAACTCATTTCACTTTGTAGCCAATCCTTACGCATATGCGTAAGGATTGGTTTTCGGCAAAAAGAAAAAGTGGAATCCTTACCCAGAAACTTTACGCATATGCGTAAGGATTTTTTTTGCTAAAAACCAATCCTTATATATGCCTAAGCCTTCTGCGCAAGGAGTGGCTACAAAGTGAATTTGGGTCAAGAATAGGCTAAAAAGTGAAAACCACCTATCAGCTTTCGCTATTTTTGTAAATTTCTCTTACCTTTATCAACTCTTGACTTTCCTGCCCCTAAGATAAACGTCACTAGTCAGCTATTGCCTTTATCAACTCCAGGCTTTCCTGTCCCTAAGACATATGTCACAAGTCTAACCATTAAACTCGGTGAGTTCATGGTTTCGTGCAACAAAGCACCGGCTGAAAGTATTGCTCCTTAAAAACTAGTTTGGAAGCAAGGGATGCATCAGCTTTCTTGACCTTATTTTCTCTTAAGCCGGCTGAAAAGTAGGCATTTTTGGGTGTTTTGGGCTTTCGTTCATATCATATCTCATGAAAAGTATAAATTTTTTAAAAGATATTGGGTAAGGTAGTTGGGATAGCTAAGACATTGACAGCACCATCATATATATGCACCCTGATGGCGTGTCGAATCCGGTTCAGTTACTAATAGAAAGATTACACACTGCATTAAGTAACACATGGACATCATTAGTTTAATACTGTACAAGATTGTCTTTTGATTACCTCCAAACTTGGTCGCACCATGATCTGAAATCTAAACCATCGGAACTGGTGATTCTAGTGCAGCCTCAGGACTCCTGACCTCTTGGGATCTGTTTAGAAATTCTTCTTGGGATAAAGACGTCACAAAGCCAGCCTCAGATTCATTCCTGGCAATAACCAGAATCGATATTATATGGAGTTCTTCATGATATGATTCCATCCCGATAATTTTACTACGAAACAGCTTCTGAATTCAGTAATTAAGTTCGGCAACAGAAGCAAGCGAAGGAATTTTTACATGTAAAACAAGGATCACCTCAGATGAGTAAGAGCACATTTCCATCTTACACTAAATAAGTTTCTTGTCTCGGGAACAAAACGTGAAATGCAGAAAAATAACCTTTGAAGGTCGTATTTCTAAGGGTTCATTTGGTATGTGGACGGGATTGGAGATGAGGAGCGAGAGTGGGGTAGAGGGGTGAAAGAATTCTGGAAGGTTTTTGGGTTTTAATTTGACACAGGTTGTTTAGTAATCTACCAATCCTCTCTCATCTCCCTGATCTTCGTTCCACCTATTTTGGTGGAACAGAGAGAATGCATTTTTGTCTCATTCAATTCCTGTCCTATCCTGGTCTAATGTTGCTTCAAACGTTGGACAAGTTTTTTTATACTCATGTCCCATCCTGTCCCTGGTACCAAATGCACATGAGGGGACAGGACAAGGCAAAAACTTGTCCTGCCTTCTAAACGACATGACCTAAGTGGGACAAAAATGCATTTTTTTTCTCTTCCACCAAATTAGGTGGAACAAAAATCGGTGAGACAAAATTACTAAACTAGCCATGTGAATTTTAAACCCTAAAACCTTCCAGAATTCCTTCACTCTCTACTTCACACTCGTCTGTCCAGTCCTGTCTAATAGCAAGTTTTTGTAATTAAGAAAATTGAAAAGATGGTATGAATCCGACAGGATGAGGATGGAGTTACTAAAGTTCTCCAAATGTCTCTCGCTCGATCCAAAACTTAGAGCCCAATAACCAATTTTTGCTAGATTGTAGACTGTCACAATCGAGGATCTTGTATCGTTTATAGTAAATGAGCATGCCAAACTCAAAAAATACCTGTGCTACCCTGAAATTGGGGAATTATGTTTGTTGTTATCAATGGCCAACATGAATCTCTTGCCCCATCGTTGCATCAGAGAATCTGGAACCAATTCATCACCAACGAAAGCATTCCAAGTTTCCCCTGCGCTACTAGCAATAACCCAATTGATCTTGCTTGGAGGACTGCTAAATGATGAAGCTTGCTTTTTTCTAGAAATGCTTTTCTTCCATGAATCATATGATCCATGGTTCTGAAAAAAAAAGTAAGCCATTGTAAGCCATGGGTGCAATAGACCAAACCAAACATGCCTAGCATATCCCGTCCAAAGGTGTACGCAAATCTGACTTCCACAGCATTGTGCATAGTGTGGAAAAAAATTGCAGAAAAAGAACTTTGAAAATGAGAAAGACGGTGCTGAAAATTGAAAGATGAATACAAGTCAATTTGTAAATTCAACCTTTATAGAACTGCTTAATTTAAAAGCCTTGGAAAGGGGCAAATGATTTTCTATCAGTTCTTCTAGTACAACCGATAATGGCGAATTTTCTTCCAGTTCTGCTAGGTGCTTTTGGGCAGCTATCAAAGATCGGAACTTCTGACCAGTCCCTGGTTCATAATAATACTGCAACATAAAGGAAAATTTATCTAATTCCGGTACTTGATTCATAAGAAATATAATAAGACAAGAGGAAAAGAACTCCCTAGAGTTAGAGATGACTCCCAACAAATGCAAGGTATAATCTTTAGAATTTCACTAAGGGCCTGTTTGGTTTGTGGGATTTTGCAGTATTTGAAATTGGATTCTATTCCAATCCCGTGTTTGGTTTAAAAGAAAGTCCGGAAATCCCACAAACATTGAATTTAGAAATCCCATGGGGTAGTTGGTATTTCATGGGATTTCATAGGATTTGTTGGTAACAATGTTCTAAAATATGTTAAAAACATTCGTTTTGTTATAATCAATTAATAAAAGGTAATTTAATTATTTTTATAATTATTAATATTTTGTTTTTACAAAATAAAAAAAATGGAACTCAATTCCGTTCCGAATCCTACAAACCGAACACCAAAGTTTCCAATTCCTTCAAATTCCAGATCCTTCCAAATCCAAATCCATCCATGAAATCCAAATCCCTCGAAAACATTCCTCAAACCAAACTCCCATAAATGTTAGACAAGTGTCATATAACTCTCTATAAGTATCTTATGTTACTTTGTTAATTAAAGGCTGGTGACATAAAACATAAAATAAATATTACATGTAACTAAAAAATGGTATATTACCCTGTCGACATGACCTCCTGTCTTTCTGGGCACCTCCTCCACTATCCAACCATCAGGAAGTATAAAGGGGGAGGTGGATGGAAAGCTTGTGGGAGTTACATTTACCAATTGATATTCATTATATTTATCCTCTTCGAAATCTAGCATCTGCAATCACCAATAGAATTCAGCATGAGTATTACCATCAAGGTTAGAAAAATGCAAGTTTTGTTGGATTTTCGACATGCATTGGATCCAACTTTTTAATAATCAGCTAGGAAAAAAGTGAACAAAAGAACATAATATCAGTTATAAATACCAACCAACTCAAAAGTTAACGAGAACACATTTAAGTCCTGAACCAAGGAAAATCACTTTCTCCAAACTTTTACAATCGCAACAAGAACGAGGATATCCACTATTTTGAGTTCTCCCTATTTAGAACTAACTATTCCTTGTTGCACAACTAAAAGCTTACCTTTCCACCAGAGACGATCTTCTTTCGACTGCCACAATTCTCCAAAAGCTAAAAAACACAAATAAATAGATGCATTAGTAGATAAAGTCACATTTATAACTTTAGGAGTATGTAATCATATTTATAATCAAATATTATAAGTGGGTGAAGAAAGAAGCTATGAATCTCACCTTCTTATGGTAGTTTAGCCTCTTGGCACTTGATCTAGTAGGTGTACATCCGTCTGTAAGGTATCTCTCAACACCTTTCAGGGATCGAAACTTTCGTCCAGTTTCCGGATCATGGTAGTACTACAGAATAGTATTACAAATATCTAATTAAATGTGGATGCTAATTGCAATACTTGTATCATTAAAAATGTTCAGTTTTTTAGTACTTATCAAGCATTCTATCATAAACAATCCCTCATCGTCTCAACATGTACATCTCTGTTAAACTCATTTTGTGTAAATGTTTTCCGGGGGGCCAATTTTCCATCCCCGCAATCACCATAAACTTTATTATTCTCAGAAGATGATGGATGGAGTAGTAAAAAGGGAGGAACAGTACTGAATTGAAAAAAGCATTCAGATCATTTGGAAGTTTGTTTTTCTAAAATAGTGTCCTATGTATTAAAACCTTGAAACAATTTTATAAAGTTCACCATCGACCATAAGAAGAGTTTTATGCTGTTCACAGAGCCATTGTTTCCTTGGCCATTTGTATCTCAACGGTAAAACTTCAAAATATATCTATATAATGTTTTTTCACAGTCTAATACTACCTCACAATTTTCAACCTAGAAGATTACACAATCAGAAGAATCTTTAACACTAGATAAGATAGAGTTAGAGAGAAAGCAAACAAGTAACTTTGACTGTTTCACATTTTCTTAAAGGATAATTGCATTTTCCCCAAAAACTAAGCAGTTATCATGAACCAAATATATTGTTTTTATCATCTGTTCAGCATATCACCTTGTCAATAGTCCAACCAGACTTGCGTGGAACCTTTTCCACAAACCAATCTTCAGGTAGAGTAAACTTTGAGGTGCCACATTTACGTATCAGAGTCATCTGCAAAGCATGGGTATCAGCATATAGGGGCCTTCCATATATTGTTGCCAAACAAATTTAGCATAGAGAGCTCATACAAGGCATATTCCCCTTCCAAGTAACTTTGGCATGAAGGAATCAAGCAGCAAAAGAGCACAAGGTGGAATACCCCAAGACTTAAAGTGTTGATACCACATGGTCCCAATTGCAAACTTATTTGACACAAACAAAATAGGTGATATTAAACCAACAACAGAATGTGGAACAAATTGGACCGAATTAAAATGAAAAAACAGAATGTGTGATAAGCAAATAAAGAAAGTACACAAGTTAACATGGTTTTTCCGGTGGAGAATACCTAAAACTCGAAGATAAATTACCAACCGGAAACACAAAATTGTGTTTGAACTATCTATGAAATCTCTCTCACAAACTATTACTACTCTCTAAATTCGTGCATGCTCAGATGGGAACCCATGGGGTCTATTTATCCTAAGCAAATGCATATCCAAAAATCCCAAGTTGATCGGAACACAGAAGAAATCGAATTTTCGGACTCATGTTGGCACACAGCCAAGCTTGATTATAGCGTACCGCCGTGTCAACGGCGTGTGACCGCACTTGATTATAACATGCGGCAGTGCCAGATTTCCCAAACCTTACTGTTTTTACAATTTCAAAGAGCACGGCTGTGCCAAGTGTTTTCCTCATATCGTGTTTCGTTGTTTTGTATCACAATCAACATAAAGTACCCAAAGACGAAGAAACAGATAAAGCTTACATTTTCTCCAGAGGTGCTCATCTTCCAATCCCTCGAATTCTGTAAAAATACCAAAAATAAAAGCTCATTACACCTCTGAGAGCTTAATAGGAGAAACCACTTGTTGAAACTTGATCACCAAAATAAACATCACCTTAATTCTATAGTCAAGTCTCAAAGGTCTAGATCTAGTAGCTTTATATTCTTCAACATTCAAGTATCTCTTAACCTCATTTCTGGATCGAAATTTCCGCCCTGTTTCAGGTTCAATATAGTACTGCACAATATGATAACAATACATAATGACATCAATTTCAACCTACTTTAGACATGCAGAAGACATTAGAAACCAGAAAAATAAGGCTCTCTCCGAGTTTTAAGCTCGTGAAATAAACTACTAGGTGATAAAGCCAAAATCGATTAAGCTAATAGGTTTTATACCTCACTTTTAAAATGAAAATTGATCAAAACTAAATTTCAACCAAAATTTTGCTAAACATCCAACAAAATAGAAAAAAAAGACACACATACGCCTATAGAGGCCTCATGCATGCGACTAATTCTAACCGGAAGATGAAAAAAAGAGGAAAAACTGAACTCTGGATGAAGAACAAACGCAATTAATCATGTATATAGTTATTCAATTAAATTGCATTTTCACATAAGAGTCATGTAAAGTATGTTCGGCGATACCTTGTCGACGCGGAGGCCGTCGGAGCGAGGAACCTGGTGGACGAGCCAGCCGTCAGGGAGGGAAAACGGTGAGGAGAATGGAGTGATCGAAGACGAATCGGAATTGGAAACGGACTGTGAAATAGGAGTTACAACGTCGACAATAGCAAGTTGACGTTGGAAGGCGTAATCGTCGCCGTCGGTCACCGGCTCCGCCATTCGTCGGAAAACACTCGTCGTCGGAACACAGTAGGACTAGGCAATGGCAATAGCAATAGCATTGTTCATTTGTCAGTTATTGGGTTTCTTGCATTTTATAGTTTATAACTTTATATATATATCAGCGGTTTCAGTTTCAACTTTCAACACAGCCTTGTTAAATTTGGGCCAAATAATATCTATTGGGCTCCTATGTTGGGCCTTTAATAAGACATGTTTAGATGTTGGTTTTAAAATTAAGTTTTTGTTTGTTTTTAAATAGGTGTTGAAGTATGAAAGTAGAATTAACAAGACTATTTGTTTTCATAAACTAATAAATGTTTGAATCTGTTTAAGAGCTTTTTCAGGCAACTTGTTGAAACCAATAGGGGTTGTTTACCACACGCTTATCAGGTAAACGCTTGCCAGCAAAATCACATCCTTATTTACTTTATCAGTTAGCAATCTTGGTCATTAGAATGGATTGTTTGTAAGTGTCTCATACCCGGTAAGCGTTAACCGAGTAAGAGTTTTTTTTCTTACTCACTGACCAAGAACTTCAAGTGTTGTCATGCTCTCATGAATTAAGATTTTCGGTTCTTACTATGCTCGTTTGGTTAGGTAAGTGACCCGATAAATGTTTGACTGGTAAGCTTATCATTATTTAATTGAAAAAAAAATCACTTTTGGTGCCTAAGGGTAACGTTGGTCAATTTCAACGGTTTTCGTTCCCCAACTTTGTTTTAACAGATTTGTCTTTCAAGTTTGACACCTTGTAATGATTTTCGTCCCTCATCCTAACGGTCATTAACTTTTTCCATTAAGTCCAATTTAATGAGTGGTATTTTAGTCATTTTACTCACTAGTGTGAATGTGTGATGGACCAAATCCATTAGAATTTGCATACCTAGAGGTTTCTTATGTAATAAATGAAGTTAAGGGACTAAATCCGTAATTTTTGACATACCTTATGGTCTAAATCTATACCTTACTTTTTTAATTATCTACGAAATAAAATAAGTATAATTTTAATTTTTATGTATTTACATTAAAAATATTAAAATATAAATATATTGAATAATAATTAAAAAATAATCGATATAGTTAATAACATTTATAAATATTTAATAATTATTATTAATATCTACTGTATAATTAGAATTAACTAATAAATTTTAAATTGTTTTAATTATTATAAATTAATATTATGAATAATTAGTATTTGTTTGTAATTAATGGTTTAGATTTATTAATAATTAATATTAGGGCATTGCTATTGCACTCTGTAAGAGCATCTCCAATGCAAGGTTCTTATAAGCCAAAAGTGCAATGGCTTATAAGAACTAGCATTGTGGAGAGTTCTTATAAGAATCTAAAACTCTCTAGGTGTTTAAACAAGAACCTTGATTCTTACCATGAAATGTGTGAGATTTGACATCATGTTTATTTTTTTATTTTTTTTTCTTGACTTTATAATAATTATTAATATTATATATATATATTATTTATATAAATATTACAATATATTTATTTATTTATTATATATATACATATATATATATGTATATATAATATCGTATATATAATACCATATATATATATATATTACGTGAATGAATATATATATATATATATATAATATCATATATATATATTACGTTAATGGATATATCTAATTGTTAATATTATATATATATATATATATATATATATATATATAAATGAACCAAATATTTTTAAGGTTAATCTATCACATCAATTTGACATCTATAATACTTTTATTTATTTTATAATTTTGTAACTTTTAATTTTATTATAATTATATAAAATATAGTATTCTTTATGTTAGTCAAATTCTGTTAAATGCAATAAAATCTGATTACAAAAATATAAATAAAAGTGAGCAAGATCAATCAACTCATTCAGTCACAAGCTACATAAATTGGGTACATTAATGACTTAATTGTAACCATTATATGAAATTAGATATGGTAGAAGAATATCCATTTCCTATATTGTAGCACATTTTTTTCCATTACAGTTATATGTGTGCTGTTGGATGGGCTACCCCATATTCAGATCATATACAAAAGTACATGCGGCTTTTACGTGTTAATTGTACTACAGATAATGTATTTTAGAATAACTGAATGTAATATAGTTTATTCTATGTTTTATTTATATGTTAAATAGCAATATTTATGCTTTATTTTTATAATTATATAATTATCAGAAAATAGTAACATTTATATTTTTATATGTAACACCCCCGCCCCGCACAGCCTGAGACGGGAGGTGTACAATCCGATAATCGGATCAAAGATCAAAACACCACAATTCAGAGTTGTACTAAGCTCTCCAAATAAATAACAGTTAACTGAAAACGAAACTTAAACATAACTACAAACCCAAAATGTTTCGTCTAAAATGATCCCAAAAGATTATACAAACTCGATATACAAAAGTTGATCTTAAGTTATTTTTACTCCCACTGATATCTCGATCATTCAACCCGTCCCTGGAGTGGAACCTGAACCTGGCGAGGAAACATAAGACACCTCGGTTGAGCAAAGTTGCTCAGTGGGCGGATAATGTACATAATGGTCTAAACATAATATAAGTTCAAATAAAACTTAACGTAAAACAATCGTAGTGAAACTATTCTAAACATGAATAAAGAATGTAGAAATCATTTTCTTTTAAAAAAAATCAACAAGTCACCCGTATTGCAATAACACGTTGTCTAATCGGATGATCAGTCCAATCAGACTTGGAATGTCAATGTCGGGCACAACACCACCCATTCCCCGGTAACCAGTTTAGTTCTGGTATTCGGCTCTATCCGGTATTCGGCTCTATCCGGTAACCAGACATTTTATGGTATTCGGCTCTATCCGGTAACCAGACATTCTGGTATTCGGCTCTTGGATGCATCCTACGTCCTCTATTTGGCTTGGCCTTAGCCTTTACGAGAACGCCATGGTCATTAATAGCCACCAAGGAAGGCATCTCAACACCCGTGGCCCAAGTGTTGAGTCTAATTCAAAAAAAAAAAAAAAACTCGTGTCGTTAAAAATCAATGTTTCAATATATCATAAAACCACATTTCATAATAATCTAAACAACCAGAAATAGATTCGTTAAAAATATTCAAATCGACCGTAAACGGATCGTTCTTCAAAAATCAATTCGTTCTGCAATCATGCAATTTTTGTAAAACATGAAGTCAATAATCAAAAAGTCAAAATCTTTCAACAATATGTTCGAATTATGAATCGTATTCAAATGATTAACATAAACTCAACTTTGAAGCAAAAGAAATGATTTCTATAAAAGTACTCGAAACCATAAGGTTCAGAGTCACGTTTATCAAAATGAATGGGATTTCCGGCATGTAATCGGTTACCCTCGGGTCAAGGAAATAGAGTATCCGTACCTTAGTTATCCCTTTCCTTACTTCCGATCACCTACAATCATTTAATAAGACATTTAACTAATGCTTAACACAACATTAAGATTCTAGGCAACGTTTCCAAAATCTAATTTTCGACTTGAAAACAGAAATTGGCAGCTCCTATATACCTTAAGTTACGATATATTTCTCCCATTTAGAAGATGAATTGAACAGTATCATCTAAATGAAAGTTGTGCATTGATATCTTAGGATTCTACAGAAACCGGATTCATGCAATTCGGAGCTACGAGCAGACCGGTACAACCTTTACAAAAACAGTGCGCAGGTTCTTGTGTACACTGTGAGCTGATTCAGAAACTCACTGTTTTGACACACTTAAACTCATAATTAGGACTTGCACTCTTCATAACAGTTTTAAAGGACATTCTAAGCTTTCTAACCGTATATGGTACACCTTATTTGGAACAACGATTGATTTTCTACGATTTTTTTAATAACAGGACAGAAACTTTAAAATTGCAAAAGTCTCTCAAGCATTTCATCAAACAATTGTTGAGCAACCTAATATTGAAGCTCAAATCCGTTTTAATGGTTTCATCTCTTAATCCATGACCTTATTAAAGTATTCTAACCACAATTTAATAACACCAAACATGTTCATTACCAATTATACACCATAGAGCTCAAAACCATAACTCCCAACATAATTGAACTCTAACCTCAATTGCATGAAGAATGTTTACCTCAAATAACCAAAATTTCTTCAATTTGATTTCTTCAATCCCTAAATGAACTTAATCATCCCTACACATCATAATACAAAGATTTAACATAAGTTTAATCAACCCAAAACAAGAATTAGAGTCTAAAAATGAAGTTACCTTGAGAATCTAGCTTTAATCTTCTAGAACCAACTAATTTGATGATTTCTTCACTTGATTTAGCCTTGATGAGTGATCTCTTGAGAAATTGAGAGAAAACGTACATGATAAATTAGATATTAGGGTTTAAATAAATTTCATGAATTTTTTGGAGTATTTAAATTTTCCCAATATTCCATTTTGGACCCTCATGTCTAGTTTCTCAACTTTGTGCCCTAATAGAGATTTATTTGACATTTTAAGTTATGTTTAGTTCCACTTTGTACGCGTATGACCCTTTATATGACCATGTGTCATAAAATTAGTCCGAAGTACAAGTCGGTTAAGCATAGGGTACAAATATGGTATGCACAGTTGCACCCAAAATTTATTAAACATAAGTTCTACGATTTATCGGAACCCGGGTGTTATATTATAAGTATTTATTTATTTTTAAATAAAAGTAAAAAGGTAAATTAAATAAAAAAAATTCAACTAAAATATATGGTTGAATATATAAAAGAAAAAATATATTTATTAATAATATAATAGAGAAAAAAAAAAGAAAAATAGAAATAAGGGTCATGTTATTTGCACCCTTTGAATAGGTGTTGAATGCACTTTTTTGTGTCAATTATTTTTAAGAAATCATATGTCATTTCACTTGACATATATATATATATATATGGGCTAAATCATGTGAAACAAAAAAAAAGGTTGAGAACCGTGATAACCGATTTAAGCCGTTATTTGGTTTTGATCCTATTGTTTTAGTTAAAAGGTGTTTCACCACATGAAAATGGGTATAATCGTCATTTTAGTAACAAAGATTCACCAGATGAAACAAATACTATTTCACCTCATGAAATAAAAACAAAATTTTCATAAATATGATATTTCACCTCATGAAATCTAAACGAAAATGTTCGTATATATGTTATTTCATCACATGAAACCAAAAACAATTTTAATCTCTAATCTATTTCACCACATGAAAGCAAATACAACTTTCATCTATAATATATTTCACCACATGAAATCAAACTAAACTTTCATCTATAATATGTTTCACCTCATGAAATAAAAAAAATTGGAAATAAAAATGCCTAATTAAATTTAATCGCAAATAAAGAAGATGTTTTCCTAATATGTTCTTCGCCATAACACACCTTCGAGCGAGACAGTTCCCACCATCGTTGGGTGTTCTTCTTCTCCAACTCTATTTCACCATGATGACACCCTCTAGTGACGATGATTTGTGCTTGATCAATTTCCAGTCATCTAGGGTTTCATTTTCACTCATTGATTAGAAATGGCGGTGAAATCACGAAAGAACATCTAACATCATTGTAAGAGAGTTCCATAATTTTTTCGTCAGGAACATTACTTGGAAGAGTTCCGATCGGCTATTTGTGAAGTTGCGATGAATCCAACGATGAAGATCTCTGTGATTTGATTGCTCATGTTCTGGAGCATTACAAAGAATATTACGAGCAGAAATCTTGAATTGCGAATCATGACATGTCGTTGGTTTCTCTTGCCGCCGTGATTGTCGTCTTTTGAACAGAGTTTTTTGGATTGTTGGATTTAAGCCTGGATTAGTGTTTCGATTGTAGGTGGATCGATGGATGATATGGAGAGGAAGAGTAAGAGAGAATGGAGATGTTGAGGTTGGAGACGAAGGCAGAGTATAGGGAATTAAAGAACGAGTTTTTGGTTTTGTTGTGACTTTTTAGGGTTTGAGATCTCAAATTACAACTTTGCCCTTGATCTTCTAAAACTTTACTAATATTACAAAAGTTGCATCCCTTTTTAATGACCTTTGATTAAAACCCCTTGAATGATTGAGATTAGTCCTCATGGTCCCCAACCTTTTTACGGTTCTAATTTGATTACCGTCCTCTCTCTCTCTCTCTATATATATATATATATATTGTTATTATTATTTTTGTTTATATATATATATGTGTGTGTGTGTGTGTGTTTTGATTTTATAAATTTGTTTATAGATTTATAAAATGTGTAACTTTTGATTTGATTTTATTTGATTTTATAATTTTATAAATTTGTAACTTTTGATTTTATTATAATTTTGTAAAATGTATTTTTCTTTATGTTAGTCAAATGTCCCTTCCATGTTAAATCGCAATATTTATGTTATATTTTTATAATTATATAATTATAAAAAATTAGTAATATTTATATTTATATATATTTATTTATTTTTAAATAAAACCAAAAAGTAAAAGGTAAAAAAACCTTTTTAAACTATATAATACAAATAAATAAAAATATATAAGGGAATTTAATTAAAATACTCAAACATCAAAAATCAGTATCCAAAATGCCCAAAATCTTGAACTTTTTGCCAAAATACCCAACAACTCCGTGTTTTTGAGCCGTTATACCCTTTACTTTTCTATTTTTCATTTTACACTTCCATCATATTAACACATATAATCTTATATTAACTAAAATACATTAAAAATACGTTTTAATTTTAACAAATTACACCATTATAATCCTCTCTTCGATACCTTCGAAATGAGTCAAATGTTGAATATTTTTGGATTTAATTATTTTATTATATATCATATATATTAAAATTTTATGGTGAAAGTGTAAAATGGAAAATAGAAAAGTAAAAGTTATAAAATAAACCAACTAAATAATTATAGGGGTATAAAATTTAAATATATATAAAAATCAAGATTTCAAATTTTTTAATATATATGATATATAATAAAATAATTAAATAAAAAAATATTCAATATTTGGCTCATTTCGAAGGTATCGAAGAGACGGTTATAATGGTGTAACTTGTTAAAATTAAAACGTATTTTTTTAATGTATTTTAGTTAATATACGATTATATATGTTAATATGATGGAAGTGTAAAATAAAAAATAGAAAAGTAAAAGGTATAAAATAAACTAACTAAATAATTATATGGGTATAAAATATAAATATATATTAAAATAAAAAATTCAATGCAAATAACCCGGTGAAAACCATTGGTAAAATCCTTGACAAAAACATGGGGTAACCCCCAACCCCGCGTAAAATCTATAAAACGCGGGGTAACCCCGTGTTTTTGTCACAATACACGGACCAAAATCTTAACCCCGCGTTTTCCCATTTACATGGCCCAAAAACACGAGGTTGTTAGGTATTTTGGCAAAAAGTTCATGATTTTGGGCATTTTAGATACTGATTTTTGATGTTTGGGTATTTTAATTAAATTCTCAATATATAATACAAATAAACAAAATAGAAAAAAAAAGACAACAAAAAGACAAAAAACAAAAAAAACATAATCATGTTTTTTAATCATGAGGGTGCACTTAGCATTATAAGAGCATCCACAGTGTATGACTTTTTTACCAAGGTTTTTCATAGTTTTTTTCTTACACATTATTGTCACCTCAACAACTTAAAAACCTTTATATACCTCCACTATGGGAAAAACCTCAACCAAATTTTTTCATTACTTTTTTAAACTATTCAGGGTCCCACCATTTTAGCTTTATATCATTTTTATTCTTATTTATAAAAGTAAATACATTAAAATTCATACAAATACATAAAAGTATGTACAATAAAATTAATAAAAACTAGGTTATTAAGAAATATATAAAAGTTGTATAAAAAATATGTAAAATAAAAATTAAAAAATGTTAAAATTAAAAGTATGTATAACCAAAAATAAAAGTTGGGTCATTAAGAAATCTGTTAGAATTATATAAATACGTCAAATTTGAGATATTATTTTAAATATATAAAAATATAATTACTTTCATTATGTCTTTATTTATATTATTTATTTAATAATTATATTTAAATAGGATTAATTTAAATATATTAATAAATAAAACTGATTAATAAATAAAACTGATTAAATACGAAACTTTTATAAAATTCTATAAAGTTAAAACTGATTAAATACGAAAAACCTACGAAAAAGCAGGTCGTGCAGTTACGATCTATGACGAAAAACAACAAGTGAAAACATCTCAACTATGTGAAAACCTCAAAAGGAGGTTTTTGCTTTTTGAAAAAACATAATCATATTTATATATAATTATTAAATAAATAATATAAATAAATACATAATGAAAATAGTTATATTTTTATATTTTTAAAATAATATATCAAATTTGACATATTTATACAATTTCTGACATATTTCTTAATGACCCAATTTTTATTTTCGGTTATAAATAATTTTAAGTTTAACATTTTTTAATTTTTATTTTACATACTTTTTATACAACTTTTTATATATTTCTTAATAACCTAATTTTCTTGATATAAATAAATATGTATGTATATGAATTTTAATGTATTTATTTTTATAAATAAGAATAAAAATGATATAAAGTTAAAATGATGGGACCCTGAATAGTTTAAAAAAGTATTGAAAAAGTTTGGGTGATGTTTTTCACATAGTGGAGGTATATAAATGTTTTTAAGTTGTTGAGGTGACAATAATATGTAAGAAAAAAACTATGGTGAAAAAGTCATACACTGTGGATGCTCTAAAGGTTGTAATTACCCCCCCCCCCCCTAGAAATAATAATAAAGCAAAAGACAACAAAATGACAAAAACAAAAGAAAACTAATGATTTTTTTAACCTTAGGGGTGCTATTGTCCTACCCCTTAATATTTCAGGGTTATAATTAGAATACGTGTCAAACAAGCCCTTATAAACTACTTCAAATATCTTATTAAGAGCATCTCCAACAACTTCTCTAAAATTGATGTTTTAGGGATTTTTTGCTGCAACAGATTCTTCAAAACATTCTCTAGAAATAATTACATATTAGAGAGAAATGTTTTTTATTCATCCTACCAATTAAAATTGTTTTTAATGTTTATGAGAGAAAAATAATATTTTATAAGTTGTATTGAATATTTAATAATATAATTAAGTGTGTAATATCCAAAATAGAGAATCTATTGGAGAACCTAGTTATCACATAAGAGCATTTCCAGGCCTGATCCTGACAAATTTTGGGCCCTGGGCGAGATGTAAAACAGGGCCCTCGATAAGTACGAAAAAAATTATTTAATATATCGCTTTGTATCATAAGAAATAACATTGAATTCAAGAAATACGAATAATTTATATAAACCATTTTTCCTAGAATTCCTAGACACAAAATCAATCAATAATTATTTATAAATTAATATGATCTACCATATCATTTTTCCATAGCATCATTACTTTGTTCCAACGTCAAAAACATCCTTATGATATATATTTAATATATAGATTGACATTATTTACGGTGTGACTATTCATAGTACAACTCTATGTAAATCAATATAAATCAGTTGTGTTCCCATCTCACCTCATCCTAATGTTTTTCTATCACCATTTTAAACTTTTAGGATTAAAACAATCCTTTTTGAATCATCAATCTTAGAATCAAAAGGTCATGTTGATTATAGTTTGAGATATTATTATTGTTTTTGAGATATGAGGGTACTTAAGATTCATGCACTCAATATTAGATTATCAGGTAATAAATAGTCAATAATGTTTGAAAAAACAGTGTATAGATATAAGTTGGATCGTCTAATATAATTGATAATTTTTTACACAAAGTAGGAATTCTCCTGGTTAATATCAAGAAATTTACCATATTCTTAAGGAAATATATAATTCATATGAATTGAATAATCAAAAGAGTCGGTGGGAGATGAATGATGGATAATATATCAAAGTTTTCTAGGTAAATAATTTTAGACTTTGGTACTAAATTAAATTTTTTTTAAAGAAACTACAATCAATACTGAAAATGAACGACCAATTAACTTTTCACATATTTTTTTTTCATTTAGAGTGTAATTAGTTAATATATGTTTGGACCCTTATATAATAAGAAATTCTTTTGAGTCCTATTAGATACTAAAAAAATTGTCTCTTTTATTAACTAATTTTTTTACTACTATTATATAATTAAAAAAAATTGGGCCCCTATTTCTCGTTGGACCCTGGGCGTACGCCCGACCCGCCCTCCTCCAGGGACGGCACTGAGCATTTCCAACAGATTTTCTAAAATTTCTCCAAAATAAAAAAATAATAATCAAAATTTTCAAAAAATTGAAAAAGGTAGTCTTGATATAATAATATTTTATTAATAAATTAATTAATTTATTACCATATATAATTATTATCTTTTATTAATAAATTAATTAATTTATTATCATATTTCATCTTTGTTGCCAAATTTGAAACACAAAAGAAAAAGACACATTTACCATTTTGACATATTATTATTATCTTTTATTAATAAATTAATTAATTTATTATCATATATAATTTAAATGAATCTTAACCATTGATTAAAAAGATCAATGGTTGAAATTTGGTTTCCAAAGTTTCCAATGAAATTTGGTTTCCAATTAAAATCACCCATATATATATATATATATATATATACTAGTTAAGTGAACCGGGCTTCGCACGGCGGTTGAAACAGATAGTTACTGAAATTCTCAATGTTATATGACACCCTATTTTTTTTTTTATGTAAATGACCGTTTAACAAATGTTTATAGGGTAATCCTTACCGACAAAAGTTACTATTCTCACATACTTTGTCGGATAACATTTTCGACCATCAAAATAGATTATATACAAGCGCCTCTTACTCACTAAGCTCTAACCGAATAAGAGTCTTCCTCCTCACTTACCGTGCAAGAACCTTGATTGTTGGCATGCATCTTACCGGATAAGATTCTTAGGGGTCATTTAAGGAACGCTTACCCGGTTAAGCGTTAACCTGTAAAAGTCAACATTATCACTTACTGAATAACATTTTAGATCACCAAAACGGTAAACTTTTGTAAACGACCTTGAAATATGTTAAAAACTTGTTTGACTAATTTAATTGTATCTATAAATTGTAAAGGTTAATAGTTTTTAATATTCTAAGAATAAAAATAGTTTTTTATATATAATGGAATTTTTTTACTATAAATCAAAATAATTATAAACTAAGAATGAATATACTCATCCAAAAACATAAAATGCCTTCCTAATAAAGGCCTCGGATCAAATCTTTCGACTTCCGTAGACGCAATTGGATCAAGTCATGAAGTTTGTTCATCATACAATAGAACTTGCACCAAGACGTAACAATTAACATGACACATGACGCAAATTAATACAAATTTTGTCCCAATGTGGACCAAATTAATGTCCCTTGACGTCACCAACAGACGCTGCTGATACCTTCATTAACCCTTCCAAGAACTCGGTTGCTCTAAATTTCTACCAGGTTTTGAACAATCCATTTGTTCCATCAAATTCTTCGAGGCAACCCATTTGGATACCTTTATTTTATGTAAAATGTGACATACATTTTGAGGCAACCCATGATAAATAAACTAAGAATGAATATACTCATCCAAAAACATAAAATGCCTTCCTAATAAAGGTCTCGGATCAAATCTTTCGACTTCCGTAGACGCAATTGGATCAAGTCATGAAGTTTGTTCATCATACAATAGAACTTGCACCAAGACGTAACAATTAACATGACACATGACGCAAATTAATACAAATTTTGTCCCAATGTGGACCAAATTAATGTCCCTTGACGTCACCAACAGACGCTGCTGATACCTTCATTAACCCTTCCAAGAACTCGGTTGCTCTAAATTTCTACCAGGTTTTGAACAATCCATTTGTTCCATCAAATTCTTCGAGGCAACCCATTTGGATACCTTTATTTTATGTAAAATGTGACATACATTTTGAGGCAACCCATGATAAATAAATAAAATGATATTCCTGCCATTACCCATATTTGCACGACTCTTTTTTCCCCAACTATTAAATCCAATAAACCCAACACTCTTCTTCAACTAAGAACAACCTCATGAAAAATATGCCATTGCCACTGAAGTCTGAAGCCAATTCTCTGTAACCACATCAAATGAACCATTAAGTAGAAGGTACAACTCTTCAAAGCACAAACATGAAGAATCATGCTTAATCCAACCCTTGAAATAAAGTTTCAACATCTAAAACATAACCTTCAAATTCAAAACTTTTCAATAGAAAACTTAAAAAAAAAAACAAATTTCCAGATCCATGGCCCATGGAAATGCATAACACTGATATTTGTTGAAGGACCAACATTAAATTCAAACTTGTCACTCTTGAAACCATGAATAGTTCATCAAACCAAAACAATGAAGGGGCCCATAACAACAGCTTCAATCAGATAACCTACAACAATGATAGAAAACAATCTTACCATCAGTTGTTAAGATCATGACCCTCAACAACCTCAAGTTCACTAAGGGGTTCTTCAGGTAGCTTAAATTGAGAAAATATTAAAAATACCAACTTCCATATAACTTTAAAACATTGTAGAAAAAGCTTATCTAGAAGTTGATTAATCTCTCCAATCTATTAACATATACTTGAATTTATCACATGGAAATAAAACTTTATATTCACTTCCCTTTTGTCTTTCAAGTCATATGTGTCTGTGTAGCCTCAGAGTCCAACAATCTTAATGCATCTATTCCCTATAAGTTATAAGTTGAATTCTTCATTTAAGTGACAAATCAGAATCTTGTACTCATTTGCGAAGTTCAGGGAATTTCGAATAGCAAACGCTCTGCATTGACATTAAGTTCATAACACAATTTCAGCACATCATACTTTGCACATCACGGTAAATCCATAAATATACATATCAAGTTAAACCTTAATGAAAAATCCGTATGTAGATTTCAATTTTAATCATTCACAAATAGAATTATCTTAATAGTAGCCCCTCATATAAGTGTATCCTAGCGAAGAAATGTTCTTAAAATATTGCATTGCTACAACATAAACAAATGGCCTAGATGCTAAATCAGATGGTCAAATGGTTACAGTCATACATAAATCTTACAAAACAGAATCCTGTGGTGGAAAATCAGCATTGATGTGATGATGAGTTGCATTTTTAGGAGTAGGAGAAAGATTTTCTATGTTGACTTTTGCACACTTTCTCGGTACTCATCAAATTTTTAGTAATTCTAGAATCTATTACCGATTTAAAAAAAATGCAAACAACAGGACAGTCACACAAACACAAAACAATAAATAAACCTCAACCAAAAATCAGATTTGTAAATTAATAGAACCAACTATCATGTTCAGTTCTTTTACCTCACTATTGCCCGTCCACTCATGTCGAGTCACGCTTGCATACCAAACGAACTCTCACCGGTGTTACCGGAAGTTATATTTTTAGTTGTTTCACTTGTAGTTGATTCATGCATTGCACCATTGTTAGACCACAGTCTCATTGGATTCAAGATCATCCAATCTAAAGATCCAATCTGAAGCTACCGCTGAAAAGTCGCTCTCGATATAAAGTCTAATGTCGTTTGTAAAAAATGTCGAAGTAAATTGTTGTTTATTGTAATTTAGTATTTTAGTTTAAATTAGTTTTTATTATCTAATTAAGTTAGATATTAGTTTGTTAGATTAATATCTAAGTTATATATTATATTAATTGTTAGATAATATTTAGATAATATCTAGATATTAGTTTAGTAAGTTAGATATTAGTTTGTTAGTGTGTTGAGGAAGTTAACAACAAACATATCAGATCACTTTTTCACACACACACAAAAGGTGTAATACAGAGAGAACACACACGAGAGCTTCAAAGATCAAACCTTGTAACCATTGTTATTAATCAATACAGGTTGGTAATTGTTTATGAGTTGTTTTATAAGAACTTGATATAAGTATTGTGGACCGACAATTGGTATCAGAGCTGAAAAAGACCTTACTCCGTGCTGAAAAAGAGATTGTACTCCGATACTCCAATGAGGAATTCAACCATCAAGGGGGAGTACATACATATTTGTCTGAAATTTTATGCATATCTTTTACAACTGATAATGTACTGATGCATAATTTCAGGGGGATTAAAAAGGTGATAACTTCTGATTATTTCTGATCAGAACTCGTACTTTAAAAGTTTTACTGCTTTTTGTCTTTTCAATTTAAGTGAATAAATTTTACTTTGACTTGACATAAGACTTTTGCAGAAGTTTTGAGAGATGCTTAAAAGATCATATGTTTATGACTTTAAGCTTAGCTTCATGAGATGTAAGATCGCACGTTAAGGTATAATCCTTTATCTTAATCTCATATATGGTTGATAAGTGGACAACTTTCAATCATAGAAAACATTGTTCTAAATGTTCAAACCACTTCCAGATTCTCAAATCGAATTCATGATTTGGAAGTGTGACTTTAAATGTTTTCAAAGATCATATTTGTGCTTTAACTAAAATAGTTAAACCATTTTGAGCATCATACGCATCATAGGAAAACAAGGATTTCATTGTGCTAGGACTTAACACAACTTCTATGGAATCACCTTAACCAGTGATTTCTACCCAAGAAGTTAATCCATAGTGATTGAGTGTGAGAAGTCGAAAAGAAATGAGTGTGATTAGAGTGAGCAAAATGTTTAAAAGAAAGAACGTGTGAGAACAGAGTTAAAAGAATATCACAACTCTGCACCAACTTTTTCTGAGCCGGGCAGCCACATTTCTAATGTTTCACAATTCTTTGGTGATCATTATTGAAACAGGCAACTAGCCCATGCCAACTCTTGATCAAACCTCACCAACTACTCATTTTCTTCTTAACAAGAAAATGTTTCACATTTTCAAAGGGGGAAGCAGCACATTTACTATCTGATTTTCATTTGGAAAATCTGGATATTGAAAAGAAGAAAGTCTGCCCCACCTTCGCACTTCACTCATGCACATTGAGTCTGTGTTTAACTTACTGTTGTCTCAGTGGTTTACACAAATTTTGAGCCTATAAGCAATCATCAAGTGCTTAATTCTTTCTATCACAAGCACGAACACACAAGGAATTTGTTTCTTTGTCATAACGTTTATAGAAATTACCTTTGTGGTGTTTTCGATGATTAAATGGAAGCCCTGGGGGAGTCAACATCAAACAGCTCCTTTCCAATGTGTATTCGTTACACACAGTGACTTAGTGTTACTAACAGGCATGTTAACTGATTCATTAGTTGATTCAGGTGTTACATGACTATTTTGTCTGGATTTGCAAAGATCTGGATGAATATCTTTTGAATTGACGGATTAGAGGCTCCAACTGACAGACATTTCTATCTCAAAGTTTTGATGAAGTCGTTGCACTTTCCATCAAAAAGGGGGAGAATCTAAAGCTTGAAGAAATGTTCAGTCCATTACATTACAAGACATTGGAGAAGAGAAAAGCTAATCAAGAAATGCGAGATCAAAGTTTTCTGAAGACATGCTAATTTCAGATAAATTTTCTGTGAAGATACTTTGCTAAAGCATTATGAGCTAGAGAAAGAGATTGCATCTTCTGAGCTGAAAAAGAAGACTGAATTGCTAAAATCTTTTTAGTAATGATCTTGATCCAAAGGGGGAGATTGTTAGACCACAGTCTCATTGGATTCAAGATCATCCAATCTGAAGATCCAATCTGAAGCTACCGCTGAAAAATCGCTCTCGATATAAAGTCTAATGTCGTTTGTAATAAATGTCGAAGTAAATTGTTGTTTATTGTAATTTAGTATTTTAGTTTAAATTAGTTTTTATTATCTAATTAAGTTAGATATTAGTTTGTTAGATTAATATCTAAGTTATATATTATATTAATTGTTAGATAATATCTAGATAATATCTAGATATTAGTTTAGTAAGTTAGATATTAGTTTGTTAGTGTGTTGAGGAAGTTAACAACAAACATATCAGATCACTTTTTCACACACACACAAAAGGTGTAATACAGAGAGAACACACACGAGAGCTTCAAAGATCAAACCTTGTAACCATTGTTATTAATCAATACAGGTTGGTAATCGTTTATGAGTTGTTTTATAAGAACTTGATATAAGTATTGTGGACCGACAACCATTTTCATTTTTGTTCTTCGCATTCCTAATTTTTGATGGTAGGTTCTCTCTTGCTTGGAAGCTAAATGTTTCATTTTTCCATCAAATGTAAAGTTTCCTAATGTTACCTCATCTTTATAACCTGATAATAATTCATTAGACAAGGTGATTGGTCTAATAGTGGTTCAAGTGAAAGCCAAGATTAATAGGTGCTCTTGTTTGATCAAGGTCCTAAAGTGGATAAATTTCATCGATTAATGACCCTTTGAAATCATGTTTATGCTATACATAGTGCATTTCAAATGCTTATGAATTTGTTATCGCATGGGATTTTGATTGAGTTGTTTATGAATAATGCTTGTAAAAGCTTGATGGTACTTAAAATCCATTGTCACTCACTGACTTGTTAAATGTTAATGACAGAGTAGGTTATAAAAGCAATTTATATAGAAATAGTAAATTACATGGTAACTGAAATGAAGAAGTAGAACACTTATCTCCGCTAAATGAAGATCTTGGATATCCTCACTCTCAAATAGCAAATTAAAATAATTTGATGAAATTAAGTTTATATGTACACTAAATAGCTTATAATTCATTGGCACAAACAAAAAACACCAACCCATCATTGATCTAAAATCATAAATCCTAATCATAATCCAACTAAAAACACAAATTCAAAATGAAATTTTTTTACCTAAAATTGAAGGCTAAAAGGGTTTTTTAAAGACTTTTTGCTGCCGCTCCATTCCAAACGTAAATACAAAACCTGAAAATCAAAACGAATTGGGATTACCAAATTTGGAGTGAGAGGAGGAGGAAGTCATACCTGAGCCTGAACAGATAGATAGTTGGAGGCTAAAGAACTTCAATGGAGAAGATGGATGGTCGAAGACTTGGAGGTTAACCTGTAAATGAAGTAGACTTATAGTGATCAGAAGCTTGGAGGCTGAACTAAGGCATAGAAAATGACAAAGAAAATCAGCTCGTAATGAAACTCAAATTTTTGAGGGATATAATACACGTAATTCTGGATCATCTTGTGTTTACATGTTGATTTGTATGATCCATTGATGATCGTCTACACTATTATTTAGCTTTATACACACACACATACACACACACACACACATATCTATATATATGTATATTTATGTAGATTCTCTTTCAGAAGCGCCAACATTAACAGAAGGAAAAAAAGAAAAAAAAATACCAACAGGTCACAAGTACATATAAAATTTAAACAGATTGATGTAGAGAATATCTGGGTGGAGATGCGCTTACATAATTCCTTGAGATTTGTGGGGCATATCCCACTGTTTTTTTCTGGCTTATTGTTGGCTTTCATCCGTTTCTACATGTAAATTGTTTCTAGCTTCTACGAGTCAATACCCAACTTGGTAATCAAACTGTGACAAAACCGAATTAAGAGAAGACATTCACCTTCTTGAGAGAAAGCCCATCACAACTGTGTTAACACCCTTATGTCGGAACCCCTGGATCCGTTGTCCAAATAGCATAAATTAGAGGAAGACAAAAGTTAAAAAAAAAAAAGAATCCAAGTACTGGAACGGAGAAGATGAATAGCATGAAACCCTAAATTGTGGAGAAAGAGATGAAAATTCAAATTACCAATATATATATATATATGTGTGTGTGTGTGTGTGTGTGTGTGTGTGTTGTCAATCCCTTTTTCAGTAGGACAAAGAGAGTAGAAAAAGAAAAAGGCGTACCAGTAGTCATAACTAGTGGATGGAGAGATGGAGATGAAGTTGGAGAAGGAAGAACTTGAAATCTGGAATAAAACCCACGCTGGAGATTGAGGGGCCGTTAGATGAGAAGAAGGAACGACGTAACAGGCGAGACGAAGATGAAGGGAATCTAGAGTTTAATGTAAAACACACTTTTGCAAAATTATATATAAGAAAAAAGCTTAATTCCAGAAAAGAGGAGAAAAAAGGAACATGGGTTTACTGTTACTGCCACGTAAGCAATCTGTGTTTCTGCTTTATATAGATATATAGATTAGAGTAATTAACATACTTGGTCCCTAGAGTTTAATATTTTCATATAACTAAGGAAAGCAAAAAAAAATACAAAAAGGGGACAAAAACATGGTTGGACGAAAATGCCCCTGACTCTAACGGAGCAAATAGACGGTGTTAGTGTCCAGGGACCTCTTTTAAAGCAAAATCCATACCATAAGGACGAAAACTTGAGTTATGAAACCATAGACCCCTCTTTCAAAAACATTACTAAACCTCAGGGACCAAAATTGGAGTTTACGCTTTTCATATTTTAGAAAAGTTGTGGAGGATGCCCTCAAAAAGAGCATCCGTACACCAACACCTTTCCCATACATTTCAGAGCAGAAAACATACATGCCTCACTGCACGAAACAAGCAGCTTTTTAAAGAAACTTGCAACCATTTTCCTCCACAAACCCCACGCGCCTGACGCACGTGAACGTGGCCGTCACTCTTTCTACTTCTAGCACCCACGAACTTTCCCCCAACTTTACACCCATCATCTAATTTTCAACTCATCTAGACTACATCCAACTTTATATTTCTTAAAATATTTATCAAAATCCCTCTCAAAAAAGAAAAAAAAAATTATTTATCAAAACCCATTCACATACAGATTTGGAAAAATGAAATATTATTTTATTCGTCCTAAAATAAATGTCTACAATTAATTTGTCACATAGTTTTAGATATATAATTATTATGCAATTTTGTTACTAAATGACATTTTTATCCTTATTTGATTTTTCTCTTTTTTTCATAAATCTTACATATTTATGCATTAATTAAGCGTAAATGTGGTAATTTTGTTTTCTACTTTTTGAAAATACACTTATTTTGAGACAAACGTAAATAAAAAGATAAAATAAGTGTTTACAATTGACTTGACATATAATTTTAGATATGTATAACTATTACACTTTTTTGTTACCAAATGACATTTTTATTCTTATTTAATTTTTCCCTCTCTCTACAACTCATATATTTATGCATTAATTAAAGATAAATATAAGATCATCTATACAAGGCTTTCAATTGCAATTTCAAAAGCAATTGCAAATCAAATTCATATGCTACATCAATTGCAAACCATGTCACAATCTCCATTCCTACTTTTTCTCTTTCTTTTTTTAATTGTTTAAATAAACTAATTTTTTATATAAAATAATATATTTTATGAATTAATAATGTTAATTTATATTTTTAATTAATTTTTTTAAATACTATATGAATGTATATATAATTTTTTAAGTAAAATACAAGTATACAATATAGTTAAATTAATTTAACCATTAAATTTATAATTACTTAAAATAGTAATTTAAAGTGTAGTTGAATTGGATTTGTATTGATGTTAATTGCAAAAGCTGATGTAACATAATTGAAAGCATAAATAATTACATTGATGTTGATGATGTAATAATTTAGTTATCTACTTTTAGAAAACGATCATTTTGACCGGGCGGGGTAGGCAGAAGTTGATCCGGTAGATCGACTAGCAGTTTCAGCTACTGCTAGAAAACATCCCCTGGGAAAGCCTCACGGCCTGGTGGTCGGCGTAACAATAATGACATTTGTAGATATGCCACTGCCTGGAGAGTGGAGCCTCGAGAAGCACTGTTGAGAGGAAGATCTTTGGCCCCTCTTCATTCTCTACAGGGTTCCAAACCTTTCTTCAACATAGGTGACAAGGAGCGAGGCCGCGATGGAAGAGATCAAACACGGGAATAAAAAGTAATTCCATTACCTTTTTTTTTCATTTTTCTAGAGGGGGATGGAGAAAGTGGACAAAACAGACTTAAAACAAAGATAAATAAATAAATAAATATATATATATATATATATATATTTATTTATTTATTTATATGTATGTATATTCTAGAATAGAAATACAAAACAGAACTCAATCACTCATTTAGTAACACGACATAGTGACGTCATTACATACGCGGTCACACGTTATCTTCCCGACGACTCTTCCTTAACCAACAAGTCACTCGTTTAACATTATCTCCATCACAAACATCATATAAATAAACACACACTCACAACCCAAACCCAAACCCAAACCCAAACAAACCTTCAAACACCAACATTAAAAAACACACACACACACACACTCCAAAATGACGGTGAAGAGACTTCTAGAAGCCGACACAGAGATCGAAAACATGGCCATGGCCAACTGCCTAATGCTTCTTTCTCGCGTCGGTAAATCCGCCGAGCCACGGCGGCTGTTCCACTGCAAGACCTGCAACAAGCCGTTTCAGTCGTTCCAAGCTCTCGGCGGCCACCGTGCAAGTCACAAGCGATCTAAATTGACCGACGACGGTGGCCGGAGTCAATCGCCGCCGAAACCAAAGACACATGAGTGCTCAATTTGTGGTCAGGAGTTTGCCATCGGACAAGCTTTGGGTGGTCATATGCGGCGGCACCGGGATGATGTCACCGGAAAAACGATTCGGATGGCGGCGCCGGTGAAGAAGGGAAGTGGGATGAGAGGGTTATTTTTGGATTTGAATTTGACGCCGTATGAAAATGATTTGAAGATGTGGGCTATTGTTAGTTGATTAGTTTGTGTAATTATTAGGAGGGGGTTTTGTTTTAGTTTTATAATGTTTTGTGTAAATCAGTTAAATTATTTATTTATTTTTGAGAGAGATATAATATTGGGATTATATATTTTTTTAATAATATAATTAGTAAATTATGTTTGATGGTTGAAAGTTTTGTTATCTGTTTGTTGACGTATTGTTTGAATCGAAGATAAGGATGAATTCTACGATCGTAGTAAGATAAGTGCAACTTACGTTACTGGAAAAGAATATTAATCTTAAAATTGGGGACAATTTCAGGTTATCGGTTTTTAGTTTCAATGGATCGGCTATCAGTTTTAATGAATCGGTTAATCGAATAGAGACAATTTATTCGGTTTGGTTTTTGGTTAAATCGAACATGTTGTGCTTCTATTTATGTATTTTACTATTTTGGTTTAGTTGAAAGCAAGTGAACATATTAGTATATTACACATCAATAAAAATTCGATTAATTCATAATAAACTAGATGACCAGAGGACTAAACCAATTTGTAATAACTAGATTTGGACGGTTGCCACTCTTTTACAAATCTAACATCTACGATTTTGTAATAAACATTCACCAGATGAAATACATATTATTTCACCTCATGAAATAAAAAAAGAATTTTCATAAATATGTTATTTCACCTCATGAAATCCAAACATAATATTCATATATATGTTATTTCACCTCATGAAATCAAAAACAATTTTTATCTATAATCTATTTCACCCCATGAAGTTAAACAAAATTTCCCAAATCAACAAAGTTGATTTTGATTATACAAATGTTGGATCATTTATGTCGACTTTCATTGTGGAATGGGAGAATCCCATGGAACACCGAGATCAAAATAGATCAATGTTGGTTAAGAAAATCATAACAATGCTGCAAACAACATGTAAGCATTTCAAAGAACTCACAAACACAATTAGTCTAAATCATAATTAGAAGCTATCATGAATCAAAACCCATGATTACCCAGATCATGACTGTGAATTAGGATCCAACTCAAAAACTAAAGAAAAACTGAAAATTTTATGGATGGAACATTCTAACAAAGAGGTGGTGAACATACATGATTAATGATATAGTTATTGATCACGAGACTCTGAAACAAACTAAAGAAATGATGATGGTTTCTTTATTGATCCCCTTATCAAAATAATCAAAATTAACAACAAAAAACCCCCATCAATGAACCAACTCTTAAATTCCCAAAATGTTCCACAACATGAGACTTCTTTGTTGAAATTACAAAACTCTAATTCCTAATTAAAAAATCTGAAATTCGAAATCATAAATAAGTATATCAAGAGGGATCATATCCGCCTTTATTCAGACATAATCGGCGGCGACAACAACCATGGCTGTGAAATTAGTTGTCGGAGAAATGAATTTTTCGTTCACCGGATTCCATGAGTTCGCCGAATTCACGGCGGAGGACGTACTGACGAGCGAGAGCGGACTCAATTCGGTGGTTTTAGCGTGCAATAGCGAGATAGTTTTGCTTCCTATGAACGAACCTGTGTACGGAACAAAGAGGAAGATCCAAATTCAGACGTATCTAGAACACAACGAAGGCGTCGGAGTTCAGCATTTGGCCCTAACCAATGAGGACATATTTCGGACCTTGAGAGAGATGAGGAAGCACAACGAAGTCGGTGGTTTTGAGTTCATGTCGTCGCCGTCGCCTACCTATTATCGGAATCTGAAGAAGAGAGCCGACGATGTATTGAGCGGTGAAAGATCTACGGAGTGTGAAGAAATTGGGGATATTGGTTTTGAGTTCATGTCGTCGCCGCCATGTTTGATAATTCAAGCTCCCAATGGTAGGGTTATGTGGGTTTGGAATGGGAGTAAAGGGTTTCTAGAAGGTGGATTTTTACAAAAAGCCTAATATGCCCTCCCCTTTTTAATTTAGATGTGAAACTAGACACAAATTCCCTAAATATTATAAAAATGCCATTATATTTAATAACCATTGATTAAAACTTTTTAATGATTGAGATTAGTCCCTACGATTCTTATCCATTTTACGGTTCTCATTTGATTACCATCCTATATGATTTAATCAATGGATCAGAATGACTCGGTGGCATTGTTGTAAATAATTACAACTTAAGGGGCAGACGCTAGAGGCAGAAATCTCAATCAAGGGTAAATCTGGGAGATGAAAATAATGAAACACCCGTTTCCAAAAAAAAGGAAACTGAAACTCTTTCTTCACCGATTCTCACTCAACCAGATCCCATGATTATACCGTGAAATCAGAAGGAAAAAAAGATTATGTTATACCTTACAACTACTTCAATGGAAGAAGAAAACAATCGAGGTGTCGCTAACCAACGAGTCAGAGGTATGAAACTTCTTTTCATTTTCATCTAGGTTTCACCAGTGATGTACGATTGTTAAATGCTTGCATCAGTCCGCAAACCAAGTGAGAGGATAAGGATGAAAACATTATTTTCGAACTTCAAGAACACGGCCGATGATCCCGTGTTGATAGATGTTGAACCCGTAACACCTATGGACACCAACTCGGTTGTTCGAGGTCATGATGGATCGCCTTCAGTTCACATTATAACAAATCCACATAAGTTCACGAAAGGTCAGTTCACAAAATGAGTTAGTTTTCATCAATATTTTTCCCGATTGAAGGTTCTGGTCATCAAATACACTTTTGGTTCTTATCAGTAGGATTGGATATGCAGACTTACTGTATGATTAAATGTTAGGAGTCATTAGCAATGTCTTCTGCAAGTTTCATTGAACATGTAATTAAATTAGATTATGTTGGACTAATGAAAGGTGAAGTAGGTGAACAATGAACCAAATTAGTTTCATTGAAGTTTCATATCTAGATTAGGAATGAAAGAAGATAACTATGGAAAATTTCAATGAATGGACATCATGAGTTATGAACACCGTAACTTTCATTGTAACTACATTGAACAAAATTTATTGATTGCATCATGTTAAATGAACCTGAATGTGTTTCAGTGTAACAGCATTGGACATAATACTAATGAACCAATATACTCTTGTAGTCTTGTTGATTTTTGAATGGGAATATCGATTTAGGTGTGAGGAATGGGTAGACTATCTAATGAAGTGGGTTTCATTGTAATTTCATGCGTATGTGGAATCTTCTACAAAATCATGGCGCTGAATAAAATTAAAAATAATTACCAGAAAATAGGAAATATCAAATGCAATCCCCAAAAAAATCATAAATATGAAAATATATAAAAAAAATATAGAATCCCGAAAATGCCATTTTTGAATTAAAAAAAAGGGAAAAAAACTGGATATTAAATGAATGGTGAGGATGAGGGTTGCATAGGTTGCAAGATCTTAGGAGGGTGCATTTAAACGCCACTATATATATATATATATATATATATATATATATATATATATATATATATATATAGGACGATGACAATGAACCCACCTCACACCATTGCCCGACTATGTTCTCCCTCACCCTCACATCACCGTGAACCCACCTAGCTCACTGTTTCAGTCACAACACACACATATCACACCCTATCGTGTCCATCAAATCGGAGTTTACTTTGATCATCTTCTTCAGAGTAACACACATAAAGACTGCAACCACCACACTGTAACACACGTATACGCACACGCACTTCTTTGAACACACACACATTGTTCACCCACAACAATCAAACCGGAGTTTACTTCGGTCATCTTCTCTAGAGTAACACACTGTCAACCAACCCCACCACCGTGACCCCCCCATATATATACGTGTATATATATATATATATATATATATATATAGAGAGAGAGAGAGAGAGATTTACAGGGACAAAGACCCTCCGTGAAACCACCCAGTTTGGTCCCTATGGAGAAGAAAGAATGAGGAGGGTCGTGGTTACTGTAAAAAAACAGGGGATGGGGGAGTCCCTGTTGGAAAATCTTGCTATGATGAACAAATCACAGGTAATAATATGAATACACTTGTTAATTGATTGATACTTGTAATTTTTGTTCTTACACTTTACAAAACATTGACCCTATTTATAAACACTGAAAAGGTGCCTCCGAACCATCGCGACTGTTCGAATGGTGGCGATTGAACCATTGTGATGGTTGGCGGTGGCGGTTCCACAGCAGCCCCCAAACGACACATCCTTTCAATTTTCTACTAATTACAATCTGATCCCTAATCTATTATAATTTACATATTTAATACTTTAAACTAAGTTTAGTTTAAATATCCAATACTCCCCCTTAAACTAAACTATTGTTTAAGGTAGGTCTTCAACTTGCTTTTATCTTGTTCTTCACAGCAGCGTAGGTCCTTCGTCATCATTAATGAGATAAGACTCTTCTTGCTTGTCTTTATCGTGTTTCCACTTCGAACATTCCCTCGCAAAGTGACCGAAATCACCACATTCATAACACCTGAAAGTACTCTTGTCTTTAGTTCCTTGAATCGTACTTCTTCCACGTGTATTTGGACTATTCTTCCATTTTATGCTTTCCTTGGCTTCGTTGTTGAAATTTTTACCTCGCCCTTTACCACGGCTTTGGTTGTTTGAACTTGCCATCAGAAGTTTGTCTTCATCATTTGCCTCTGGCATGTATTGACTTTTGATTCGTTTTTCAAAGGTTGTTAATCTTCCAACGGCTTCTTCAAACGACATTTTGTCCAAATCTTGATATTGTTCAATAGTTGCCACGATCGGTAAAAACTTCTTTGGAACCGAATTGAGTAGTTTCCTCACAATTATCTTGCTTTCGAGTGTAGTTCCAAGATTTGTAAATATTGCCCTCATGTTGCTCAATTTGCTTGCAAAACTACTTACAGTTTCATTTTCTTTCATCTTTAAAGACTCTAGTTCACTCCTCAAAGTTTGCGAGCGTGCCTTTTGAACTAAGTCTACTCCAATGAAACGAACTTTGATTGAGTCCCAAACTTCCTTTGTAGTCGAGCACTGTGCTACCTGCATTAGGACATCTTCGGGCAAAGTTTGAAAGATCATTGCCTTTGATGTATGTGCTTTCTTCTCATCCACCGCATTTTTAACATCAATTGTTTCCCACAGACCATGGGCCTTCAAT
Source organism: Arctium minus (assembly GCA_954870635.1). Lineage (NCBI taxonomy): Eukaryota > Viridiplantae > Streptophyta > Magnoliopsida > Asterales > Asteraceae > Arctium > Arctium minus. The sequence continues at coordinate 49,094,135 of OX941096.1, forward strand.
ATTGTTTCCATCAACAATGCCCACGTAGTGTAGTTTGTTTCAGTCAATTTTGGACATTGTAGTAAAACGTTTTCTTGCTCTCGAACTGATGTACTGCTTGATGCGTTATCATGTTTATCACCTGTTTTTCCTGTCATGCTTGCTTGCTTGCTTTTAACTTGCTTACTTCTTACAAATCAGAACCGAGATGGTTTCTGGTTTTCTTGCTCTTGTGTTTGAAAAATAAAAAATCTTACTTGCTACTGGCCAACTTGCTAACCAGGTTTTCTTGCTAAACTTGCTTAATATTGACCAACTTACTAATCAATATTGTATTTCCAGACCCACTTGCTAATCTGGCTCTTACTGCACGTATCCGACCTACTTGCTAATCAGTTCGTGCCTCCTGACCCACTTGCTAATCAGGTTCTTACTTGCTTTGATCAAAATAATTGATCCTTTCTTGCTATTTTTCAATTAATTTGGGATTATAACCTTTTAATTTTTCAAAATCCCAGTACTTCTTGTTTCCCTTTATTTTTCCTTCCCCTTCAATCTGCGATTCTAATCGACCGCCCCTTGCACTTGTTCTTCTCTAAATCGATTAACGTGCCCGTATAATTTGTTGCCGAGAAATCGGTTTCACGAAGGTTCAAACGATCCAGTCTCTTTAAAATTTCTTTCCTTCGTAGATGCCACAGTTTCCTTTTGAATTGATCGTTGTCCTTAACATCGCGTTCACGATTCCCTTCAATCCTTGAATCTTCGGACATCTCATACTTATCCCATGCCATTGGAAACACATCAGATCTTCCTACCGCTTCGAAATCATTAGTACTTCCCAAAGATCTGCCCAACCTTGGGCTCTGATACCAATTGTTGGAAAATCTTGCTATGATGAACAAATCACAGGTAATAATATGAATACACTTGTTAATTGATTGATACTTGTAATTTTTGTTCATACACTTTACAAAACATTGACCCTATTTATAAACACTGAAAAGGTGTCTCCGAACCATCACGACTGTTCGAATGGTGGCGATTGAACCATTGTGATGGTTGGCGGTGGCGGTTCCACAACAGCCCCCAAACGACACATCCTTTCAATTTTCTACTAATTACAATCTGATCCCTAATCTATTATAATTTACATATTTAATACTTTAAACTAAGTTTAGTTTAAATATCCAATAGTCCCGACTGCAAATACAGGAGGGATCACCTGAGAAAGACTTGGGGGATGGGGTCTCCGATGGAGCTCTCTCACCGGAGTAGACGAAGGGTGAGAAGAAAGAGGTAAAAGATATGGTAGGTGTATACCAGAGCTCTCTCACTGGAGTAGAGTTATGGCGCCAGGGGTTTTATTAGAATAGGTAGTGATGGGTAGGGCTGCACATGGGTTGGGTTGGTCGAGTTGAAGGCCTTTGAACAACCCAACCAATATTTGCGGCTTGAAAAATCTCAATCCAACCCAATCCAATAAAAATTACAACCTAACCCAAACTGTGCGGGTTGAATTGGGTTGGCAGGGTTGAAACTTTCGTATGTTATTTTACAATCTAGCTAAGCATTTGTGTTTGAATGAAGTAAAAAATAAAAATGAGAACATACCAAAAAGACTAACAAACTCAAAAAAAGTTGAAGTTTCATGTGAATAATAGGGGTGTTCGCGGTCCGGTTTGGGCGGTTTAACCTCTCAGACCACAAACCAAACCGCAAGTGGCGGTTTATTGATTTTTCAAACCGAGCGGTTTGACATCAAGTGCCCAGACCGGTGAAGTCGGACCGCGGTTTAAGCGGTTTGGTCGACCGGTTTAGGCGATTTGGGCCTTTTAGTGGGCTTTAAAGTTTAAACATAAAAACATATAAAACTTTGAACTTTAAAGGCTAATTGGCTTGAGCCCATTTGAAATAAAGAACAAAGTTCACAACAAAATAACAAAGTTCACAAAAGTTAACAAAATATTTCAAGACAAAACACTAAAAAAAAAGTAATATGCAAAGTGCAAATAAAATCCACGGCTTCACTTCTTCATTTTTTTCGTTATTTGTATTCCACAATCCATAAAGATTTCAATCTGTTAAAATACCTTAGGCATTTTTGTATATACTTGGACATTTGGGCTTTATATAATCTATTCTTTATAATAAAGGTATATATAAAAAAATAAAAAATATATATTTATATATTTGGCGGTCGGTTTGGTCCAAACCGCCCAAAAAAACCTCCAGACCGCAGACCGGACCGGACCGCCCGGTTTGGCAATTTTCCAGACCGGATCGGACCGCCAGACCGCTTAAAACGCCAAAAACGGTCTGGTTTGACTTGGTTCGACCGGTTTGAGCGGTCCAACGGTTTTTTTGAACACCCCTAGTGAATAAGAAAATAAAATTACGGATGAAATTGTAATATAATTTTGAATATAACTAACTATGGGTTGGTTTAATGTCTAACGTGTGTGTATATATATATATATATAGAGAGAGTGAATTGTGGATTTGGTCCCTGTGGTTTAGTGATTTCTTTGACCATGATCCTCATTCTATGTTTATTGTGGATTTGGTCCTTGTGGTATTCAATTTATTTTGGTCATGGTCCTTCTGACTAACACTTCCATTAACTTTGTTAAATCAAGGATCATTTTAGTCATTTTGTCTATTTTTTGTCCTTTTTTGATAAGAAAATTATAAACAATATTTTTATACACACAAACACACATGCATACACACACACACACACACACACACATATATATATATATATATATATATATATATATATATATATATAACGATATTAAAATAAATAAAATAAGACATTATTTTATGATTTAATTGTTTAATTTTTTAAAATTAATTATATTAAATACGATTTAATTTTATTATTTTATTGTAATTGTAAAAAAAGATATAGTTTTATTGTTTTAATGTAATTAAAATTTCAATTTAAATAAATCAAATCATAAAACTATATCTTATTTATTTAGATCAAATAAAATAAAATATGGTTTTATGATTTGATCTATTGAATTAAAATTTTAATTAAGTTAGAGACGATTTAATTATATTGTTCTTTTACTATCATTGCAACAAACAAGCTTATTGTTGATATTTTAACACAAAAAATCATTGAAAACCGTTGAGAAATGAACTATAATTTTATCATCTTAAAATTAGAAGCTCCAATTTTCATATTGTTTTTCAGTCAAAAAACTCAAAATCAATTTTCATATTGTTTTTAGTATGATAAAATTAAAGTTCATTTCTCAACGGGTTTTAATAATTTTTTTGTGTTAAAGTATCAACAATAAGTTTGTTTGTTGTAATGATAATAAAAGAACAATATAATTAAATCGTCTTTAACTTAATTAAAATTTTAATTCAATAAATCAAATCATAAAACCATATTTTATTTTATTCGCTCTAAATAAAATAAGATATAGTTTTATGATCTGATTTGTTTAAATTGAAATTTTAATTACATTAAAATAATAAAACTATATATATATTTTTCCACAATTACAATAAAATAATAAAATTAAATCATATTTAATATAATTAATTTAAAAAAAATTAAACAATTAAATCATACAATAATGTCTTATTTTATTTATTTTAATATCGTTATATATATATATATATATATATATATATATATATATATATATATATATATATATATATATATATATATATATAAACTATTTAACAATCATGTAAATCTATAGTATAGAAAGGCATCGAGTTCATCAGATTAGGTTGGGTTGAAAATTACTCTAATCTAATTTCAACCCAATAGATGTGGTTTGACCTAATTTTGTATCGACTATGTGTTGGGTTTACCTTGGTTTGAGTTTTTCCGGGTTGGGTTGGTCGGAATTTTGAACACCCCTTGCGATGGGGACGAAGGTCCCTGCGAGTACTATGTGTATGTGTGTGTGTGTATATATATATATATATATATATATATATATATACTAGAAATGTACCCTCGCAATGCAGCGGGTTTCTGAAATTTAGAACTCGAACCCTCAATCATTATTCATACTTTTTGTTAGTCCTTTTTGATTTTATTTTACGATTTTAAGAAACCTAGATTTAAAACAAAAATATATTTTAGTTTAGTTTATTTATGGTTTTTTATAAAAAATAATAATAAAATATTTTGTTACGGATCAAAAAATGTTTAATTTAAATGATAGTTATATTTAAGATATTTTATATTTAAAATTAAAAAGATAACATACTTCAATAAAAAATAAAAATAAGGTGTTTTATCTCGAATTTTCTTATATTTATCGGTTAGTTATATCAATAGTTAAAAAATTTAGATATTTTAAAAAATAAAAATAAGTGTTTATCTGCAGTTAGTTACACGAATTCAAACATTGAACTTTTATAAGTTGTACTTATGTTTAATCAATTTGTACTTTTGGATTTTAATTAATATGCATTAATAAGTGGTACATAATGCATAAAAATTAGTTTTTAAGAGTTTACCTTAAATGATTTATAATATAGTATAGATATATTAGTTAAAATTCAAAATTACAAGTTAATGAAATATAATTATAACTTATTAAAGTCCCATGTTTTTATTTGTATAACTAACTGCAAATAAACATATTAAATACATGATAAACACTATGAGATAAACTACCTGTTTTATTTTTTATTAAAATATATTTATTAGATCAATGCATATTTTTATAATATAGTATAGATATATTAGTTATGAGATTATAACTAATATAGATATTGATCAAATCGTCCAATAAATATAAAAAATAAATATTGATAATAGTAGATAATATTGATCAAATCGCCAATTAAATATAAAAAACAAATATTTATATTAATAAATGAGTATACATTACACAAATAGATGATGATGTAATATTGATCAAATCGTCCATTAAATATAAAAAAACAAATATTTATATTAATAAATTAGTATCTATTCCACAAATAGATGATGATGTGAGATATTGTGCTTGGGTAAGTTGTACCAAGGCATTATAAAATTGTAAATTAAGTAATTGGCTTTAATTAGTTGTATTTTGTGCTTAAAATATTGTAATTAAGAGTTTTTTATGTCTCTTTTATAATATAGTATAGATAGTTAATATGTATCTTAGTTTTAATATGTACATTTGGCACTTAAAGTTTTAATATCTACATTTTGACCCCTAGTTTAAAAATTATTGTAAATTAAAGGAAATGTTAGAATAGATTAATATAGCAAAAAGACTCTTATGTCCTTGACTTTAATGGACCTGGCCGACGGTCGTTAGGCCGAAGGACCAAATCCAACAAAAAGTGCATGCCACATGCACCAAATCCATAATAAGTAAAGTTGTAACACCCTGAATTTTAGAGAAATAAAAATTCGAAAATTTCACAATATGACGGCTATAAACTGTGTAAACCTGGGTATACAAAACTTGTCATAACAATCCCAATGTATCATTCCGAGAATGGGGAATAAAGTTGTAGCCTTTACAATGAATCAAATGAATAATATTACTTAACAACCTAATAATCTATCTTAAACAAGAAAGATTAATATTGGGTGTTGTTATTCTTCCAAAAATGTGTATCCACTATCGCTATCGTATGGGTCAATATGTCATCCCAAAAAGACCGCTCTCGACCTCTAGGACGACCGCTCATTCCCGACGAATTCCACCGCTAGGGTGACCTGCTATACATGTCAGTTTTAAGAAAAAGTGTTAGGCTAAAGCCTAGTGAGATCAAACAGTTGAATTAAAATATTTAACGATACGCGTAAATAAATAGAGTGGAGTTATGATAGAAATAATGATGCTTTTACCATAAACAGTTACCTCTTGGTTTAACGGGGGAGACCCGCTTACTAACATAAGTGACGAAACACAAAAGTAAGCCACTAGACAGTCAGTAAATCCAAACACATAAAAGTACACGCAAGGGATGTTAGGCTCAGTGGCTTTAAACTTACACCCGCGGAAACTCAACTTCAACCCAAAAGGGCCCTTACGTTGAGATCATCATCCAATATCGTAATACTTAGCACGTAGGACTTATAACCCAATCCGATGCCTAAACGTGCCTCGACGAGAGGAACTAATGTCCCTACGTCGGACTAAATGCAACAACAAATATGGGGTCATGACTCCCAATGCAACCAAAAATGTCACATACAGCTAGAAAGCTAACCGGTGTTTCCACGTTATGATATGATGTCTGAAATATTGATAAAAGAAAGTTTTCGCATAATACTTGCATAATCTTACCAAGAGGTTTCAACTACTCAACCCAATGTTATAGTAAAACAAGTTCCCAATGTACAAACTTATCAGCAGTTAGATGAAAATAACATTAACCCATCATTTATAATTCTTTGAAGCTAGATGATAGAAAAACATAATGACAAGTTTTCTTCATACATACATCCAAGATATCCTCTTTCTTTTCTCAAAACCCTTTCCACACATATGAACCCTAGAATTTCCAAAGTTAGGGTTTTGGGTGAAAATGCACCCCAAGTTACATAAATGAAATGGAGATATCTAGTAGGTTAAAAATATGATTTTAACATGTATAGAGTTTTATGAAAAGGATGAACTCACCTTGGTAGTTTTCAAAAGAAAACCAAACCCTAGAATGGAGAAGAATAAAGGTAGGATGCTAAACCACTTGAGAGCTCTCCAAAATTACTTCCTACAAGTGTCAAGGGTCACCATTAATGGCTAAGAGGTATCATAAATGAAGAAAGAGACTTTTGGTGAAGAAAGCTTACCAACACTTCAGAGAAAAATCGCCCCTCAACCCTAGAAATCAGATAAACTGATTAAAATTTGCAGCCTTTCTAATTTAAACCCCTCTGGACGTCGGCGAGAGTGACACGGTGACAGTAACATTTGTCATTGTCGCGGGCATAGTCGTGCGGGTCCCCCACCCCACGGTACAAATGGGTCGAGAGTGCCACCGCGATTGTGACCAGGGCACTATCGTCTGACACAATCGCGCGAGTTGTACCGAGAGCCTCAAGCCCCCGGCGATTGTGCCTTCGCGATAGTGACACCCTGTCACTATCGCGGGCACTATTGCGAGAAAAGTTATCAGATTCCAAAATTGACATTTTCAGCCCACGATGCTTAAATTAGTAAAACTTGATATTTAATATTAAATCCCAACACACGGTAAGTCTCAAAGTGAAAAGAATACTAACGGGATTCCCAGATTTCGGGGTGTTACAGAAGTCTAGGGACCATTTTCGTAAAAATTAGCAACCACATGGATCAAATCCGTAATTTACTCTATATATTATGTTTTAGATCGACTCGAACTCAAGTTCATTAAATGTTCTATTTGTTAACACTCATTGTCGATCAAACCAACCATATGTGGCCGGACGACCAGTCCATGTTTAATATATACCATTTTAACACTATTGTATATCATAATTGACAATAGACATAATTGTACATATTCATCAATATTCAAATTGATTCATGATATAGATTAATCAAATTTATTTAAATATGAAAGTGAAAACAAAGCTGTTAATTTGTAAAAATAGATCCATCCAAATCAATCAACTCTAGAAGGAAGTTTGGGTCTTTGGAATTGATTTAAATTTAATTGAGTTACAATACAACTGTAGTAAAATATACAAGTATTTACATACCATTTCTTAAAAAAAATGTATCATACAAGTATATATATATATACACACACACATTGACACATATATATAGTTGTATTCTTAGTTATATCGCATATTTTATATTGTAAAAAGAATATTAAAAATAAGAGATAACCTCTATACTATAGGTCGTTTATGTTGGTTGTCAATAAGTCTTTCCTGCGTAGCTTATACTTTAAGCTCAAACTCATAAACATTTATTAATTTATTTGCGGAAATATTGAATGGAGCCGAATATATTAAGGCATTCAAGTTTTCCCAAAAAGCAAACCTAATTTGAAATTTAATTCTGCTTATCTAACCAAATAAGTCCAGCGTAAACCGCATACAACCCAACTGGGCTCACTTGCCCTTTTTTGGGTATGGTTTAACATTAAGTCAACTGAGTCCTAATAGCTTTTATATATCAAAAGTGTTGAGAAACAAGTGAGGTTCAGTTCGATCTAATTTGAATTTTTTTCGACTTTTATTATGAATTATATGATGAAAAAAATTGTATGAGAAATAAAAGCTTGTACGGTCGGAATGTGATGCATTTAGTTAAGCATTGGTAGTTTAGGTTGGTAGATTCTAGTAGTGTTATATATAAAGCAACATTAATTAACTTATGGCAAAAGTCAAAATCATGCTCTAAGCGCAGTTGTTTTGCTTAAGCTTAATGGAAATAAGTTGACTCCAATAAATTAAAAACAAAATTAAATTTAGAGTAAACTATGATTTTCGTCTATGTAGTTTGTCATTTATTTGTGTTTTTGAAATTACAGCTTTTGTTCATATGGTTTACAATTTATTGTTGTATTCGTTCTTAAAACTAACTATGTCAATGATTTATTGTTAACTATGAAAGACAAAAACGACAATGAATTGTAAATCATAGAGATTGCAAATCATAATTTAAAAAACACAGGGATGAAAATAACAATTTTCAACGTACCATAGTTTGCTCTGGAATTAATATAACTAATTCAAATCCAAGAAAAGTAAGTGATGGAGAAAGAAGAAATATCATAAATTATATATTATCTGTAAAAATGTTACAATAAGTTAACAATACTTCTTTATGAAATCACGTGATTTTTAATACTCCTCCTCTATATATACTTATCATTTTCTTTTACTTTTACAATTAAATTAAATGTTACAATCTTCACTGAAATATTCATAAAATATAAAAATATTCTCATTATTCTAGAAAATAAATAATTATCATCTAATTCTGATTCTCTTTATCCTTTTATATATCGATTATCTTTTTTTAAACTTTGTTGACCATCGATCCATTTTAAAAGTGCACCGACTTAGAATAATTAATGGGTCTGTCACTAATTTTTTTATTTATAGGATTGGGTTCCAGCAGGGAGAAGTTGAGTTAATATGAGAAGTGGTTATGAACTGTTGGATACACATTAAGATCAATGTTCTAAAAAACTCGTCACACAGCCGCTATAGCGCGCCATGACACCAAGGCTTGTGTGTCACGTCACGTTAAGCTCATGGCACGCCATGGCCTAATGTGCAGTTATCGTAATGAGATATTTGGTTTTTCTTTACGTTTTTAATGTCTTATTTGCAAGTTTTTAATATATAACCTAATTTAACTTGCTTATTACTATTGACTCATTGAGTAACACTACAAAACATACGTTTTTATATATAATATTATATATGAATTAGAAATTTGACGCCATAAGTCACGCCTTGAAAACGTCATGTCTTCGCCGTGGCTCCTAAGGCTCGAGGCTTGGCCTCGCCGCCACGCCACGCCTCACGCCATTTAGAACCTTGATTAAGATAAGATGCGTTGACATGCACCAGATCAATTCCTTTATGAAACGCGATTCATAGGTGAGTTTGAGATTATATATATATATATATAATGTTTATAATTAATTATATTGAGGTTGATAATTAGGGGGGCGTAGTGGAATTCAACTAAAGAGGCGGCATGGCGAATTGGCGATGGCAAGCAGCTTACAGAATTAGACTGCACTTCCATTCCAACTACTTTGAAAAATATATAAATTAAAGCTTCTAGAGATTAATTAGTTTTTTTAATTTAAATAACACTACAATCTAGAAATATAATAAAAAGTCAATTTGGTTATACATGACCTATTGCCTGCCGTCACCTTTTTTCAATTTATAGTTACGTTAACGTTATTAAAGATTGATGTTTGGATTATAACGATATACAAACTAAATACGTAAAGGGGTTGAAAAATTTACAGTTGATTTTATTGAGATAACGATGATATGGATCTGTAATTTAAGTTGGTATATTTTAACTTTCAATTATTGACGTGGATGTTAATGATATTATATTATGATTTTAAATATATTATGGCTATTGAATTTTTGAAAAAAAAAATAATAATATTGAGTATTTGGAATGTGGTTTAAAATTAATTATTATGTTTTAAAAAATAAATGACAAAGGAGAATATGATTAAAAAAAATAGTTGAATAATTTTTTATTTAAGAATTTTCGATTTTTGGTAGGCATTGTTAACTCCACTCAAATCCAATACAACCATTAATTCGTTGGATGCTGAATCTTGATAACTGGAATCACCTGATTTGAAATTTTCTTATAGGTATAAATTAATCATAAGAAAAAGAACAAGTTGCATACACTAAATACCAAATACAAATATCATTTAAAATAAATCCTTCACTGTTGATACTTGTATAGTAATTTGAATTCATGGTTTTGCTGGACTATGAACTTCCATCCAATAAGAATTGGATACACAGTTTTGATCGATCAATCATAATTTGAATATGTTGGAAAAATTTAGTAAAAATATATTTTTTTTTATTAATTTTGGACACATTTAAATACATATATATGTATTATATATAATTAACTCTTAGGGGTTGTTTGTTTACCTCTTAATGGTTCCATTAAGAGGCAACATTTGAATCGTTAAGAGGAGAATTTTGTTTGACAAAGAAAATGTCTGCCTCTTAATGGTTTCAAAACCCTCTTAATGATTTTGTATCCTGACCCTCCCATAACAATTAAGAGCCCTGATTTCATTTTGAACAATTAAAAAACAATTGTATTTCATTTTGCACTATATCATAAGAGTCTCTTAATCATTCTGACCACTTAATCATTCTGCACTCAACCATTCGGCAATTGTCAAACGGCCCCTTAGTGGGTTTGTGTTCTCCTATATGAGAGTTTCAAAACGATATATCATGTGTCCAAAACGGAGTGTGTGTGAATGAGATATCGATACTCAAAGTTGAGTACTTGGATGAACTTAATAAAAATTAAGTGGGTGTGAGAATGTGTCTCACATAGGAAGAAGAAGTAAACATTTAATGGTTTATAACCATGGAAATGTGAGGAGTTTACAAGCTCCTTGAATGGTTTTACTCCAACACCTACCCACGCGTAGGGGGGGTGCCGATTGAGATTTTCGTAAGCTAAACCGGCGAACTTGTGCGTGGACGCGACCTGCGGACACGATTGCAGCTCTGAAATCTTGCACAACTTGGTTTTTGCTAATTTTATTTTTTGACCCAGTGGCTCACGCGGTTTGTGCCGAGGGTTAACCCACGCTAAGCACTGTTCCCGATTTTATAACCCCAATGAAACCATTGATGATGGATGATTAATTCGTTAAATTACCAGTTAATTATCAGATTAATTATTTCGGTTATAAAGATTAATTCGTTTAATTATTAGTTAATTATCGAATTAATTATTTCGGTTATAAAAATTAATTCGTTAATTATTAGTTAATTATGAATTAATTATTTCGGTTATAATGATTAATTTATTTAATTATCGATTAATTATAAATTAATTATTTCGGTTTCAAATATTCACTATAAGAAGGGAGGTTTGGTTGCATTCCAGAGAAAACACACGATATAAAACCACACAACACACAAATCTCTCTAAATTGATTTCCTCTTGTTGGTTCCATTTTAATTACACTTTTTTGTCTTGTGAAAATTAGTCATATATTTCAAACATTCTATTAAAATTTCAAAAGTTAAGTTTTTCACCAACATACATGAACCGAAAAAAAGTTGATAGAAACCGAGGTCCCAATATCTATATATCGGTTGAACCCCTTGATGTTGTTAAGTTAGGGCACGTTTGGTTTGCGGGATTGGAATGGATTTTGAGGGATTTGGATTTCAAATCCATTCCAATCTTGTGTTTGGTTTGCAGGAATGGAATTTGTTGACCGGATTTGAAATCCTTTGACCTCTTTAAATTCCTTAACTTGATGGATTTGGAATTCCTTTGCAATGGACAAGGATTTCAAATCCCCCCAAATCCAAATCTCTCCAAATCCAAATTCTTGCTTGAAATCCAATTCATTCCCGCAAACCAAACGCCCCCTTACAAGGTTTAAAACTTTAAATAAGAGGAAAAATTAAATGAGAACCCCCCAAAACACTGAAAATTGTGAAAACTAGTCTCAACCGTACCATTCAATATATTTTATTTTAGAATACAATTCAACGTGGTATATTTCATGTGTACGTTTGTGTATGTTCCATAACGTACGAACACATTTTGTTTCACATATACAATAGTTTTATATATGAAACAATACAATATGTTTCGCATGCGAAACAACACAATCCTCATTATTTTTTGTAGGAGTGGTCAAAAAAACCGTCGGACCTTTCAAACCGGTCAAACCAAGTCAAACCGGACCGCTTTTATAGGTTTAAGCGGTCCGGAGGTCCGGTCCAGTCTGAAAAATAGTCAAACCGCTTGGTTCGGTCTGGTATGCGGTTTGAGCATTTTTTAGTGGTTTGGACCGAATTGACCGTCAAAATACACAAGTATTATTATATTTAATTTTCATGTTGTATGTTCAACTTTTATATCCCAATTAAAAAAATGTTGGTCTAAGACATTAAGATTTTTAGTTTACTATTCTTAACTGTCTATGTTTCTTAAATCGGAAACATTCCGAAATCCGTCAAAAATCAAAATCCAAATTTTCAAATTGTTTTTCGACTTGCTTAATGCATGCTTGTCTAAAAATCAAACTATTGGTGGTGAATATATTTAACTTTGTTTCAACTTGATCAATTTTTTTTTTAATTTTGGAGATAGATGCTTTTTTATAGTTCGGTAAAATATTTTTAAATGTTATATTGGTAGAAAATTCAATTTGGAAATAGATGTTATGTTTTATTTAGTTTAAAGCCAACAGTAGGCCTAAACCGGTCAGACTAGACCGACTTTTTGTAGTGTGGTTTGACCGGTATGGTAACTTGTTGCCAAACCGCTCGATTTAGAAACTTACTAAACCGTTGTTGTAGTTTGATTTATGCAGCGACATTCCAATCTTTTTGCAGGCCCTGTTACACCTAAACCTTTCGATTACAATGCAAAATGAGATAACAAATATACATACATACAAATTACCGAGACAATGATACAATATATTATTTTTGTTTTCTGATAGAAATTAGTGAGACACTAAGGTGAACTGTAGTTTTACATTCGTTGATTAAAACTATAAACAACGTAAAATTGGACCCCAAATTTTTGGAGACCCTATTCAAAATCACACATTTAACATGCTAAAGAACGACATTGAATTTATGGTTTATGACGTAAACCGCCTGAACTAGACCGCGAACACCCTTAATTTTTCTGTTATAAACAATCAAATTACTAAGGTGGCGTTTGTTTTTTAAGAGGTGCTGAAGTCTGAAGTCTAATTTCACTTCTGATTTTTAAGATGTGGTATTGAAGTCTGAAATTTGAATCAATTAGACCGTTTGTTTTTGTAAACTGTCAGATGTCTTAATATATATATGTATATATATATATATTTGTTTATTTATTCCTCAGAATGTTATATTGTTGAATTTATAAAAACATCAATTTATTTTAATTAAATTATACTACCAATCGATCCCATCTTTCTCCGATCAAACCCAATCGATTATCATCCCTCCATGATAAACCAATGGTATTGTTAAAGCTTGACATGGAAATGAAGCTGAGATGACCTAATGCAAACACTTTACATGGTGATATGGACATAAATGATACATATATCAGCAAGAAGGTTGACTTGAGAAGAATATGTAGACATAGTAACAATCGAATTTTTGCATCGAACTTAATCTCAATGGAATTGCTGGCAATTTGTAGCATTCAAGAAAGAAGTGCACCAGTCTAATCCATTAAAAGATAGTCCATAAATCAAACAAAATTTCGTTGGTGAATTCATATACTTTTAGCAACAAAATATGGAAATTTTGAACCAAATTAGCTTTCAATAGTTACACATAATCTATACATCCATCCGTATATATATATATATATATATATATATATGTAGCTAATATGAGTCACTAGGATGAACCTCTGCACAATCGTCTTCCCAAAATCATCGCCACCGCCTCTTCTCCTTCTTCCTTAATCGCAAACTCCGCATTTTGCATCATCTTGGTGCATCTCATCTTAATGTGCATCTAATGGTTGATAACCACTTCTCACGCTTCTCATCGTTAACTCAACTTCTCACTGGAACCCAACCAATTGCATCAAACCCTCCATCTCAATCCCCAATTTATCCACCAAAGCTTCCCAATCTGTGTCTGGTTTAAGGGAGAAGATGAATGAAACAACAAAAAATTGGCAAACATCTAAACCAAGAAATTGGCAGACATCTAAACATCAAGGATCAACTTAGAACTTGAAACTAATTAACATGGGTATTAGATTTCATACAAGAACAAGTTAAACAATCTGCATGAAAGTCACAATGGGGTAAAATGTTGTTTTTTCTTCCAAATGTGATTCATACATATCTTAAGCCCAATGTTAGTAAAATGAGCAATTTTTAACATAAAACTTCCAATCTTCAACATCAAACATCCAATTTTTAAAAGCAACTTTTCCAAGTAAAACACATAAACAAGTTATTTGACATACTTGGGGCTGTAAAATTCTTGAGGTTGTAAACAAGTTGAACACATAAACAAGTAAAACACATAACCAAGTAAACCACAACAGCAACAAATTAAAAAAAAATTAAACACATAAACAGGTAAAACACAGTAGCATCGATGGCCAAATTATAACAACAACAAGTTCAAAAACAGCAGCAACAAGTTGTTGTCTTTCTCACATAAACAAGTTCAAAACAGCAGCATCGATGGCCATCAATCAGGTATACAAGAGAATAGAAGTCTATAACAAAAATATAAATGGTTGATCGATCTATAACAAGTTCAAAACAGCAGCATCGGCCTAAGTTTTTTCTTTCTAAGAGGAGGGATTAGAGGAGAGGAATGGATGAAAGGACAGATGAGAGGAGGGGACGGGATGTACCTGATCTGAGATGGAAGGGGATGAGAGGAGGAGGAGTCGCAGTCGATGGCGTCGATGAGATGATGAATTTTGGAATGGATGGAGGCGTCATCTGATGGAGGCGTGGTACCTCTAAGCGAATTAGAGGTTAGGGCAACTCTTTTTCATTTAGATGTAATCTAGAGATAAGAGTCTCTGATTTTTTTTAGAAAAACAAACACTCTTAATTTCCTTACGTCTCACCGATTCAGACAAAAGAGGCAATTAAGAGCTGAAATCTATAAAACAAACAAGGCCTAAGAGTAAACTACGATTTTCGTCCCTATGGTTTAATGTTTATAACGATTTTAGTTCCTGGTCTTTCAAAACTGTTTTTTTCATCCCTGTGGTTTCTATTTGCTTCTATGTTCGTCCCTCCATCCAACTTTATTAAAATTAAGTTTTAATTTATTCAAAAATTGAATAAGCAATTTACATATTTGGTCCTTGTGGTATATAAATTTTTACATTTTTATTCTTAAAATTACATAGTTTACACTTTTACTTTTTCTTTATTTATTGTATTTTATTAAGACATTTGTTTTTCTATTAATTATATTGTATATTTTCATAATTATTATAACTTTAATTATAAAAATAATCAAATAATTTCATTAAAACTACTGATAAATACATGATATTTTTTTTCAAAGCTTTAGGTTTAAATCTCTAAAAATTAATATTTTTTATCTATTGATTTATTAAAGTTTTTTATTTATTTTAAATTACTATTTGAAAAGGTTTAATAAAATTCGAGAAAAAAATAGTCTTATTTTATAACAACCGTTTTTTTTTGTTGCTAAATTCACTTTACTCCACTATTCCATATTTTTATTAATTAATCAAGTTTGTTTAATATTTAAATTAAATACACACACATACACACTATAACAACCCATCTAAAAACATAAACAAGGATCGATTCTTAAAATAAAATCTCAATAAACAATGTTAATCCAATCCAAAACGGTCCCAAACTTGCAATAGAAAATTTAAGGTTTGCTGTAAACAACCTATACACAACTGAGATAAATACTAATATTTAGTTGACGGTCTTCTATCCGCCCCCAGCTAGACTTTCTCCTTGCCTTTAGCTGCACAACCTAAATCACGACGGCCTGAAAAGATTTTTAGTTTTGAAAGAGCGAGGGTTAGACCATAGGTCTAGTGAGTTCCCTCTAACAGTCAAGCAACAAAATATACTTTCCAGAATTAGAAGTAACATTTAATAATGGCACATGAATAAAAACACGTTATGGACCACACGACCGTCAAAGACGATATGTCTAACTCGCGCTGCCTTAATGTTGGGACACGCCCCCAACGACATAAACGGGCCACACTCCCCGACTTAGGTCACGTAACCCACAGGAAATGTATGCATACAATCCAACAACAACAGTTTATAACACACTTGAACAATTTAGTAAAATCATGCCATTATAAATAATTCAAAGTTTAAAACAAATAAACTTCACATGCTTTCATCATCAAAGGTTTAGTTTGGAAAAACTCACATGTCGTCCCTTAGCTCAATTCTTCGATTACCTCTAAGATTCGAATCGGAACCTATAATGATAATATCGATGGATGAATTCTCCCACTTTCTAATTTTACAAAAAAGAAGTTGACCTCGACATAGAACCCCAACGCCCCTTTTAACCTTAAGTAATAACTCACCCAACTCAAACGGGCCTAACTATGCTTACACCCCAGGCCCACAATACGATGCTACTTAGATAACTAGTAGAAACCTGGGCTTCGGCCCACACACTAACGCACGGACCGAAACTAGCAGGTCGACCGGGATAGGAAGGACCGATACTCCCTTGACCGGTATCCAAACATCGACCGGGACCCCTCACACTTCCTTCGACCGGGGTCTTCCCTCTATCGGGCGACCGAGACCGGTGGGGGTTCGACCGGAATCTCCCTTATCGGGCGACCGGCATTGCTGTCGACCTAAGTTCGATAAATCGAACGATAAACCCAGAGATTAATGACCCCTCTGCATTTCTCGCCCGAAATCGAAATCGTTTACTAGTTAATCCCATTTCCACAATGACTATTAAGCTTGATTTTTTTTACTAATATTTCCATTAATCAACCGATAGTTTTGTGTCGGTTCTCAATCAAACCCAAACCCAGAAACCAGAAACTAACATTTCAATCTATCACTGAGAAAGATTAAGCGATGATGATAGATGGTGGGTTAACAGAAGGTTTACCTCAATGAGAGTCCAGAATTCCACCTGGAGTCTGAAACCTTCCTTCTCCTTCGGTCTCTCGTTCCAAACTTGCTCCAATTTTTCTCAAGAGAAAGCAGCCACCCCCTTCGAACCACATCTCCCGGGGTTAAACCCTTTCCCCAGCCTTACCCTATGGGCCCTTCTCTAATGGGCCCCTTCTATCTTTATTACCCAAATATATCTAAAATTTCCCATTTTAGGCCCGGTTATTACACACACACACACACACACACACACACACACATATATATATATATAGAGAGAGAGAGACCCATTCATTTGCTAACCAACCCATTGGTGTTAACCGTGCTAACCAATTTCATCCGTTGATTGTTAACATCTATGGTGCACAATAAATCAGATTTTCAATTTAATTATTAATATTTAGACGGTTTGGAATTTTTTTTTGCATATGAGCATAAGGGTAAAAAAGTAAAAAAAACATTTTTAAGTATAAGGAAACACCACGTGTTACCAAAAAATAAGGAGATAAATTAGGGATTACCTTCAAAATAGATTGAGAGAAAAATCAATTGATTGTTACATCTTTCTCTCTCTTCTCATCGCTCTCTCTCTCTCTCTCTCCACCATCACCTTCCTTCTCTTCCGAACAACCACCACCGCCAGTCGCCGGAAAATCGTATGCCGCCGGTAAACGTGGGGTTACTATTTATCGGAGAGACGCTACAGCTCATATCCGCTTACAAAACCGAGAACCCAGAACTGTTTATCGACACACGGGTGGCAAGATATGGAAGCATGTTCACTACCGAAGTTCGATTTTGGGGTTTCAGATCTCTCTCTCTCTCTCTCTCTCTTCGACCCCCTGGTGAAACTCCGTTCTCTACCGAATCTCGATTTTGGGGTTTCAGATCTGAAGTTCGATTTGGGGTTGAACATATCTAAAGTTCGATTTTGAAACCATTGTTTTTTAAATCTATCAGAGTTCGAACAGAGCAAAATAATGTGCATAAGTGCACATAAGGGTCTAAATGTAATAATTAATATTTGCACTTGTGCACATTCTGCAATTATGCACCGTGTGCACTTCTGCACAATCATAGTTTTGCACATATGCACATTATGCATTTCTGCACATATGCACACTCTGCACGGTATGAACTTCTGCACAGTCAAAAAATGCACTTTTGATTTTCTATACTTATCAACATTTTGAACTTCTGCATTTCTATACTTTGTGCACTTATGCATAGTTTATGTACATTTTGCACTTATGCACTTGTGCACGGTTTATGTGCACTTCTACACATTATGCAATAAGTTATAGACAAAAATCGTGTATCTTCTTCAAAATTTAAAAAAATTGTTGTCAAAAAAAGAATTACAAAAAAAGAATTAAATAACTACCATAATTAAATAAGAGAAAATAAGGAAATAAAATAATGAGGATTCCATTATTAAATATGAGAGAAATAAGGAAAGAAAATAGGAATATGGATATTAATATAAAATACCAATTTTACCCTTTTATTTATTATGAGACATGTACATCTACCAAAAACAATACTCAAATTTGATTGACTAATAATTGGTTAGCATGGTTAACACCAATGGTTTGGTTAGCAAATGAAGGGGACCCTATATATATATATATATATATAGAGAGAGAGAGAGAGAGAGAGAGAGAGAGAGAGAGGGAGGATCATTTGTTAACCGTGTGTTTCTTGCTAACTATGTGAACCGTCATCAACCAATAAGATTGCAAGGTTTGTTTATGTTTTATTTTTTTATTTATTTAATAGAAAAGGGTAGTATTGTCATTTTGATATGTAATCTTATGTCATTAATTGTATAGGAGTTACAAATATCAAGATTCCAAATTTGGGTGTAGGTTACGATTTCAGAATTGTATCCTTTTTCATATTTTTTTTGAATACTTTGAATATTTTTATAGTAGATTTGTTCATTTTTCGTTAAATCCGTATATCGTATAGTTGGTCTTTTCGAGAAATTTGTCCGATATACGAGATGAACATATCTGTCATGAACCAAACAAGGACATGCAATGAACTGTAATGAATGATCATAAATGTTCATTCGTTATATACATGCACATATATGTTCATATACGTTCAACAAATATGTCAAATGAACTCTAATGAATGATCATAGATGTTCGGTCGTGATATATATGTCCATTTATTTTCATATATGTTCACTTTCTCAAATGAACACTAATGGAGTGGTTGTTAACATATACATGTTCATATATGTTCCCTTACAAATTCTTTTACTTTTTTCCCATCCCATTCATACTAATTTTGTTAACATAATTCAACCATTAGTAAGTCATTGTTAGCATTGGTTTAATATATATGTACAATAAAAATATGATGTCATTATTGATTTTTTTTTTGTTAATTGTAACATTTATTTAATGTGGGGGTTACAATACTAAATGTGAAAAAGGTTATGAATTTCCTCAAAAGCCCCTATCATATATGTTCCATATAATTAATTATTATAAGGCTAATAAATAAGAGTTAATGTAAATGAGTTTTAATCTTAGCCCTTCATCTTAATATCAATGGTCAAAATTTGGTTCACAAAGTTAGTACAAAAAATCGGGTTGACAAATGAAGGCTTGTGTTTGACGTCACGTTAATTCTGTGGCACGTCATGACCCAATGCATGATTTTTGTAACACCATATTGAAATCTTCGTATCCTTTTATTGTCATATTTTTTCTTTTTACTAATATATAACCTAATTTAAAATGTGTAATATCATTATCTCATTGAATGATAGTAGAAAACAAATGTTTATATGTACAACGTTATATAAATTTACTCCCACAACTCATGCCTCACTCTATTTAGTACCTTGATATATATATATATATAGAGAGAGAGAGAGAGGGAGGATCATGCGAGAAGTAAACTAATTTGCGAGAAGACGAGAAGGAATGTGGGTCACATAATTTTTTAATTAAAAAAACCATAAGTAAAAAATAAAAAATAGTTTTAAAAATTAGAATAATTATCATTTTAAATTGGATAAATCCTTAAAATTCTCATTATATCTCTTAAATTTATTTATTTTTTAATTTCAATTAGTTATTAATTTTTTTCTAAATATACTTTTAATAAAAAAATCACAATTTTAACCAAATATCACATGTGATATCATTATATGAATATTTATGCATATCACATATCATATTATCACATGTGACAATTGTATATATTTTAGTTAATCATATATGATTATGTATACTTCTATTTATATATATTTTTGTGATGTAAATATTAACACATGTGATAATTGTATATATTTTAGTTAATCATATGTGATTATGTATATTTATATTTATAGATCTTTTTGTGATGTAAATATTATAACATGTGATTATGCGTTATTTATATTCAGACATATATTATCATATTTGATATTTACAAAAATCCACATATTGGGATCATACGTGATACATAATAATATATCACATGTTAAACGGAGTTAATCGCATGTGATTCAAAACGTAAATCTAAAAAATAGAGAAAAAATGGTGAAATAAATAATGAATTAGTTATGGATATCACATGTGATATTTTGATGACAATTATGATTTTATCTAAAAAATAATAATATAAATTTGATAATAAAATTATGAATTTATTAAAATTAAAAAATAAATAAATTTAAAAGATATTATGAGATTTTTAAGGATTTATCCAATTCAAATTGTAATTATCCTAAAAAATTTTAAAAAATTATTTATGCTATTTTTAATTAATAAATTATGTGGCTCATATTTCTTCTCGCCTTCTCGCAAATTGACTACCTTCTCGTTTGAACCTGTCCATATATATATATATATATATATATATATATATATATATATATATATATATATATATATATATATATATATATATATAGGGACAAGTTCATTTGCAAAATCTTTGTTTTCTAATATTACTCAATGAGATAATGATATTACACACCTTATATTAGGTTACATATTAAAAACAAAAAAATAAATAAGAAAATTTTATTATGGTGTTATAAAAATCATGGGCCATGACGTGTCACAGATTTAACGTGGCGTAAGACACAAGTCTTAAATCTAATGCTATTTAGAACTTTGATATATATAAAATAAGACTATTTTTTTCTCGAATTTGATTGAACTTTTTTCAATGATAATTTAAAATAAAAAAAAATTAATATATCAATAGATAAAAAATATTAGTTTTAGGTAATTTAAACTTAAAACTTTGAAAAAAAATATCATTTATTTATCTGTATTTTTAAGGAAATTATTTGATTATTTTATAATTAAAGTTATAATAACTATGAAAATATACAATATAATTAATAGAAAAATAAATGTCTTGATAAAATACAATAAATAAAGAAAAAGTAAATTATGTAAACTATGTAATTTTAAAGATACACAAGGACCAATTATGTAAATTGCTTATTCATCTTTTGAATAAGTTAAAACTTAATTTTAATAAAATTGGATGCAAGGACGAAAATAGAAGCAAATAGAAACTATAAGGATGAAAAAAAACAGTTTTAAAATACCAGGGACTAAAATCGTTATGAACACAAAAATCGTAGTTTACTCAATTACTTACTAATTTACAAGTTATATTTAAAAAGTAAGAGACACGTGAGGTGCACGTGAACGTAATCCACACTCCTTTTTGCCTTTATTCTAGATTTCAAAGAAGTTTCCACTTTCCACATCCCCCATAAAGTCGAAATCGACCACTTCCTTAATCCATCCAATTACCTCATCCGTTACGGCCTACGCGCTTTATTACTTCACATTTTCCACAACACATCACACACATCTACACGTGTACCGCCCACTATAACACTCCATCTATACATACATTTACATATATATATATATATATTGCTTATTTCACACCAACACCTGCATCCATAATTTCCAACATTATCATCGAAAACAACACACACAAAAAATGGCAATCAAAAGAAGCTGGGAAGACGACAGAGAGGTCGAGAATCTAGCCATGGCCAACTGCTTGATGCTCCTATCTCGGGTCGGTCAATCGGATCCACAATCGGATCGTGTGTTTCACTGCAAGACATGTAACAAGCAGTTCAAGTCATTTCAAGCACTCGGCGGCCACCGCGCCAGTCACAAGCGCCCCAAGTCGTCGGCTGAGCAGAGTGAAGCCGATCAGTCTGCGGCGCCGCCGAAGCCCAAGAGTCACGAGTGTTCGGTTTGTGGGTTGGAGTTTGCGATCGGGCAAGCGTTGGGTGGTCATATGAGGAGGCACCGTGACGGTGGAAGTGAGAAAAGTGGGCGGCCGGAGGTGGCGAGGAGGGCGGAGGCGGCGCCGGAGAAGAGAGGGTTGTGTTTGGATTTGAACTTGACGCCTTACGAGAATGATATGAAGGTGTGGAATAGTAGTGTTAAAACGGCTCTCGCTATATGAAAAAACGACGTCGTTTAGGGAACGAATGGAAGTTGATGGTTTCTCATGATTGGATTGTACATATAATATGGAGCATAATATTAGAAGGGAGCAATTTTAAATTTTTATATACAAATGATTTGTCATTTTATTTCATTTTTTTACGTTTATTTTATATGTATATTTATGCTTATTTTGAGAAAAAGAGAGTTTAGTTGATAAAGAGGGAAGGTGATTTTTTCCAAATACAACGTTAGATCCCACTCCCTCGGGGCGCTAGCCTCGTTTGCTAAGTGAAAATGCTTCCTCATATTGGTGTCCTTGAAGGTGTGTGGGGCCGATTATAATTGTTAGTAATCAATTTTTTGCCCAAGTTTTGAGAAAAAAAAAAAGATAATAGAGTCAAGATTTAAATCACCGTTGCGTAATGAGTTTAACAATTCATTTAATAATTGAGATACTTTTCGCCAACTTAACTAGTAAATAAATGTTACATATCGAGGCTTTTCTCTGGAATAACTAATTTTTTGTTGGTTATCTCCATAATTAGTTGAGGCATGCACAAACTAGTCTGTACACTCACAGTTGCTAAAAAAGTAGTCTTCACCAATTTGCAGTGTACATACATGCCGACAAAGCCAATACCAAGTAGTTTGTGGGTTTAACTCAATCAGTAATAAGGTTTAGGTTTTTGGGGATCTTTATTAGAGGTCACCGATTCATGTCCTACAAGACCACTGAAGGTTTTCCTGGTTCTTCTCATGGGCTCATTGGATTAACCGAGGTGAACACAAGTTGATTCGAACATCCTTGGTTAATAGAAAAAAGCCAACACCACTTTTCTGTTGGTAAACCCTTTACTGAATTTTGTAAAAACTTATAGATATATCTATAAAAATTAACTATATAAGAAACATTATTTGTTATGTTGGGTTGGTTCTTGTGAGATTACAAGTTATACGAAGAAGGTAAGAATAAAACATATACTTAATCTAAATTCAACCACCTTTATTTACGTAACTTTATCATCATGTCCGAAACTTTAACAAATTCATGAATGTGAGACTGATTAAATGTATGTAAAAGTTCGTGAAAATGATTTATAAAAAATGAAGATAAATTTGAAAATAAAGGTAGATTAATGTCGTTGAAGGTAAATGAATGTAGTTGAAGATAATGAAAGCAGTGGAAGGAAATTAAGTTAAATTAAAAAGTCAACTTACCCAAAAATAGGGGTGAGCAGAACCCGATCGATCCGAATAAACCGACCCGACCCGAACTTTGGCAAAAAAAAAAAATGAAATCCACGATATCCGATATCCCCCCCGAATAATTTATCAGGTAAAGTGGGATCGGGTTGGGTATCCAAAACCCAAACCGCCCGAAACATCCGAAAGTTTCAGTTTATTTTCATTTAACCTAAATACCTTATTCCCTATTTCCCTTATTCTCAAATTCTCAATCGACATTACTTAGAACTCCAAACCTCTCTCTCTATCTCTCATCCCTTAGAACTCCAGCCACCAGCCCACCGACGGTCCAGCCACCAGCGCCAGTTGTCCAGGCGTACCAGCCACCATCGCCCTGCTCCTAGCCTCCCACCGGCGGCCTCCACTGTAAGTTACTAAGTTTGATTTCTAGTTTGTTTCTACTCTCTGTCTCTCTAGTCTAGTCTCTACGAGGAAAAGTTGAAGGTTTGGTTGGAAAAGTTGGTATGATTGAATCTTGATTTTGGTAATTGAAGAATGAATCCCTAAACTCGACCCGATATCCCCGAAACCCGATGGCCCGATATCCGAACAACCCGAATTTCTTTCGGTCGGGTTTCGGGGCTTTTCCTCGTTACCCGATATCCGATCGGGTTCGGGATTTTGGGCCCCACCCCTACCCAAAAACTTCACCTAAGCCATGCCAGAATTGTGTATTAAAAATTTAAAATAGACTTTCTTCATACTATCAACTCTTATATTAAATTTTTTATAACTCATTTTCCAACATAAAAGTTGAACCAAATTTTTTTTTGGTGTCCTACGTTATGCCTAAACTAATCCCTTGTCAAATTATGACTGTAAGACATCAATCCTGATTAAACTTCGGTGGCCACAATTATTGTGTACGTCTGGATTCGAACCCTGGGCAAATTGGATATTCCACCAAATCCCCTAGGCCTTAACCAGTACGCCACAACTCTTGTAGTCAAAATATGTTTTATTTTTGTGCATTTTTTCCTTCCTTGTACTCTATATTTTTTTATCTTATTTGAAATAATATAATGTTGTTCAAAAAAAGTTTGTAGCCTTCAGCGTGTAGTTAAGTTGACGAAAGGCAAAGTGACTTTGTCCAAATACAAGAAAACTTAGGCATCGTTTGGCAAAAATAAACTAGCTTATTTTCTGAGTATGTTTGGATGGACATAATCTAGCTTATAAGCTAGCTTTTTGATATATGAGAAGTTTTTTGTGATTATTCCAATTATACACTCATTAATATCCATTATTATATATAAACTATTAATTATAAATAAATATTAATTATTAAAATTAATTATTAATTAATTAATAAATATTAATTAATATTATCTGAAAATTATAACATAAATTTTAATTATACGTTGATATAAAGTTTTAATTATTTAGAATTATTGATAATTATATCAATTTTTTTAATATTGATCAATATATTTTAGTTATCAATTATTATTATTTTTGTAATTATTTGATTATTTTTTTTCATATTATATGTAACGGTTTTTTAAAATCATAAGTTAATGTATATATATATTTTTTAAATTTGGTTTAAAATTCAAAATTTATAATATATATAATAATAAATTTCAAAATTTTTAATTAACATATTATATTATTTACTACCTTATTTGTATTAATTAATATATTATATTACTATAAAATTATTTTAATTATATTATTAAATATTGTAATTGATTTTTTTTGTTACATGTCTTTTTTGGTAATTTTAAATCTTATAAGTTAGTTTTTGTCAAACGTGACTTTTTCATCAGCCATCAGCTAACTTATCAGTCACCAGCTAGCTTATCAGCTAGTTTGTCAAACATAACCTTAGACAAGTCATTGGTTCGAATCCCCCCCCCCCCCCTCTCCCCATCCTGCTCACAAAAAAAAAACACCTAACTTTGAGCATCGAGTGAATCAAAAAATGCCCTCTCACATTGATACTGGTGATCTAACTGCTTTACCCAAAAATAAGTTTGTAATCACTGTCAGTGTTATCATCAAGCTTAATTAAGTATCGAAGAAGTTTCTTTTACTTAAAAACGAGTTGAAATAGTGGACGGAAATAAGTGAATAATAATAAGTCTAATTATTAAAGTCAAATTGGTACATAAATACGAGGCTCCTTAATCACTTTGTAAATTATGGCTCTCTCACTATTCAAAATTAGTTTCAAACCAAATAAATGGTCGTAGACAATCCACCTCTTCCTAAAAAGACTATGTATAAGCTCCTAACTAGGGACTAGACTTTATCAAATTATAATTATAAAATGTTTGAAAATTCTGAAAACCAGTTTTTGTGTGTTGTTTCACGTTATAAAATAATGCATGTACAAGAATAGTGTTGTTTTATATTGTGATTAGTTTTAGTGTTGCACTCTTTGTTTTGGATTGTCGAACAATATTGTATTGTGTCATGCAATGTTTCACGACGTGAAACAAAAATTAATCAGGGGTTCTCATGATTTCTTAATCTTTTATGGTTCTCATTTAATCTAAGTTCTAACCATGTTGGCATATTTGTTAGGTAAAATTGTTGATTTTTATAACATTTATAGAATATTAAATACAAATCATTAATGTATTGGTTTAAAGCATATTCTACATATATGAAACAACAAAATGCAAAGTAGGTTTATTGCTTAAACAGTTTATTATTTTCGTTTCAAAACACTTCAATGAAACTCGCTTTAGGTATTTAATTGATTTTTTTTAATCTTTTGTTATAGAGTGTAAAAATTAAAATATAAAAAAAATTAATGAATAATTGTATTAGTTTTTGATTTGTAATTAATTAATACATATACATATACACATAGAATTTAGTTCCAATGAAAATATTATTTATTGTGAGAAATATAACATCTACATGATATATGTGAATGCACCTTTATATTATGTAAAGATGATTGCCATCACAAAAAGTTAAAAACGAGTGAAGCTCTCGTTGCCTTTATCACTTTTACATAATATAATGTGTTAGAACAGGGTATAGGACACAATAAACGAGAACGTGATTAAATCACTATCCCTAAAGAATATTAGCCCCCACTAGGTCGTTGATGGATTTAGGCTAATTCCTCCCAGGACCTCCTCGTGTTTTAAGAATGGTAGACAACGATCCTACAAGTTCTTCTCATGATCATAGGTATGGTGTAGTGAAGATGAAAAAACAAAGAAAAAACTAGATGAAAATGAAAGAAATAAACATATATAGTGGAAAATCCTAATAGTCACAACCTTTCATGAAAAGGTGCAACCTTTCACGAAAAATGTTGTTTGAGAACAAATTATGCCATGTGTGTGGCTGTTTGAGAAGAAAATGATTTGGAGAATAGAAAAAGAAAGAAGAATTTGGAGTATTTTAGAAAAGAAAAACATTACAATATCCAACCAGGAACAAAGTTGGGGGAGATTGATTATAGTGGTTGAGATGGAGAGAAGAAACAAGCAGAGAAAATGGGGCAAATCTAACAGGAGGATAAGAACGACTGAGGTTAATCCTTTTTTTTGTTTGGAATGTGCTTGAATCTATCAATTTTATAAAAACAAGATTGTTGTAAAACTCAAACATTGTCTGTGAAGAAAAAAAGGGGGATGGGTAGAGAAGGAAAAGGGTGCTCTGACTGTGGCCAGGTTTGATCATACCTGTGTCTTCAATAAGAGGTTCGGTCAGCAATAAAAGCAAATTATTGGTTTGGTAAACAACTCACCTCTTACCAAGGTAAGAACCTCTTATTTTGTAAGAGGTGGTAAGAGGTCGATTAAGTTCTAAGTCTTTGATTATATCTATAGTCCCTCAAGTATATAATATTTTCCAAAAACCCCTCTAGTCTTTGCCCCTTTATGTTCCCTCCAAATCTCATTAAATTTGTTAAATTTGCAATTTTCATCCCCGTTGTTTAGAAATTATGATTTTCATCCATATGGTTTTTTAATCATTATTATTTTCGTTCGTATAATTTACAATTTATTGTTATTTCGATGAATGAAAATTTATAATTTCTAAACTAGAGAATCTTATTAATAAACCACAGGGTCAGAAAATCGTATTTTACTCTATATATAATAATAATAATAATGTAAGTAATATAACAATACATTTTCCGGTTGTCACGTTTAGTGTGGGGTTGAGTTGTGGGAAGTTGCAAAGCAGCAATGGTGTAAACCTAAACTTGAAAAGGATAATTAATCAACACGGATAAAGGTGCCCCGTGACCAACACTCTTTGACTATAGATACATATATATATATATATATATATATATGCATATAGTATATAATTTAAATTAAGAATTCCAGGAAGTTTCTACAATATATATGGATATAAACAAATTATATATGGCCATGAATACACATGCACAGAACAAATTCAAAACTCCTATCTCATCCTTACGTACCTTTTCACATCAATAATCCGTTCTAACAACATCTATTTAAAAAAATACGAGAACATTGGAGTACATACAAAATCATATATGATTCATACAACTTTGCGCACGACTTTAGGTCGCGCCCAACGTCGCCGGTGTCCAACTTTTTTGGGTTAATGTAAAATCATATATGACTTTATACATGGTCTACTGTTTTTTGTTGTTTTCTTAAATAGTTACGTTCTAATAATAGTTAACAACTAAATTTTTATATAAATTAATAAATAAAATTTGAATCATTGTGATTAATATTGCCTCCTATAAATTATTAATGAAAAAAAATTATTTAATTAATATCAGATAAAATTAAGGCATTGTTTGGCAAACTATCTTATAAGCTAGTTGGTAGCTGATAAGCTAGCTTTTCAAAACTTGTTTGGCTTGTTTTGTTATGTTACTCTGTTGAAATTGTGTGGATTAATAAGTTGTTGAAGGATTTTGGGGTATATCGACGTCAATCTGCGTTGTTGTTTTGTGATAACAAGTCAGCCTTACAGATTGCTTTGAATCCTTCGTTCCATGAGCGTACCAAACATATAGACATTGACTATCACTTTGTGAGGAAGAAGGTTAACGACAAGACAATTCGTTTAATGTCTGTCCAGTCAGCTTTTCAATTAGTTGATATGCTCACAAAACCATTACCCAGCTCAAAGCTACTACCAATGATGTCCAAGATGGCATTGAAGAATATTTATTCTCTATGCTCATCTTGAGGGGGGAATATTACAGCAAGGGCTTTATTGTAATTTACTTGTTTTGTTTTTAACTGCCAGAGCAATGGACATTGCTCTGTTCCATGAAGCGTAATTATCTCCTGTGAGAACTTGAGAAACCAGAACTAAACCTGAATTATCAGAATGGTGAAGGTAATACGGATGAAGTCTGTCATCATTAACGGAATATGATGTATTAGATGACGAATTTGATGTATTAGAGGAGCTTGAAGGTCCTGCCATGGCTGAAAGAGACGAGTGGAATCAATTTTGCTCTGATACCATAACAGAGAGAAAAACTGAAGAGAGAGAAAATTGTGATGAGAAATCTTACTTTGATTAATTGGAAATCGAAACCTATAACATATTTATGCTTGGAAAATAAGCTACCTACCACCAATCTTGAACTGACTTAACAAAACAAGTAAATTATAATAAAGCCCTTGCTGTAATAGCTACTATGAGTAGTTTTTCAATAAGCTAGCTTATATGGTCATCCAAACATGTACCAGGAAAAAAAACTAGCTTATAAGCTAGTTTTTTTTTCTCAAACATAGCCTAAAGATTAAACATATAATCGAAAAGGTGGGGGGCAAAGCTTTAATTGAAACGCTAGTTTATAAACAAGGCACGCGTTTACGATAAGTTAAAAAATAAGTTAACTTATGCGTAAAAATTAATCAAAAATAATACGATAGTAAAACAGTAAAGAACAAACGAACATATATATATATATATATATATATATATATTGTTAAACTAAATATGGCTATCTAATATATATTTATCTACTGTTTGTGTTGTTCATCGATCGCTAATCAATCATCGATATATAGTTCTAATTAATCTAGTTGTTGATCAAAAGTTTGATGATCGCGATCCATCATAATTATCTCATTCTCATCACGATTCATCGTAATTATCAATTCATCAAGTAGTTGCTGATCAAGAGTTGGATGATATTCATAGCTAGATGTGCAGCTGCTGCTGGTTTCTTCTTTCAAAGATTGGTCTTCTTCAGGGCTACAAATTCCCCAAGTTGCAAACGGCTGAAACATATATATATACACTATATTGATAATTTGTTCAAAGAAGTAAATAAACTAAAAGATGGATGCATGCATTAGGGGTGTTCGTAGTTCAGTTTGGAGGGTTTAATCCCCAAAACCACAAACTAAACCGTAATGGCTGTTTAGAAAATTTTCAAACCGAACGGTTTGGATCAAGTGACCAAACTGGTCAAATTGTCTGGTCTGACAGGTTTAGACGGTTTGGACCTATTATGAGCGTTAAACTTAATAAAAGCATAAAATTTATCTCCAAATTGAAAATTCCCCCAATATAACATTACTAAAAAATATTACACCGAATTAACATCTATCTTCAAAATAAAAAAAATAAAAACATTAAGCAAGTTGAAAAAAACAAGTTAAGCAAATCCTCTAACAATCCTTACAATTTTGAACAAAAATTTAGCAAGTTGAAAGACTATTGGAATTTCAGATTATGATTTTTAGCGAACTTTACCGATGTAACGAACGCGGACAACTGGAAGCTAAAAACTAAAAACTTAATGTATTTGACAGACTTTTTTTATTTGGGTCATAATAGTTAAGCATGAAAAATAAATATAATTAATACATGTTTACTTTGGCGATCGGTTCAGTCCAAACCGCAAACCGGACTAGACCAAGCGGTTTGACTATTTTCAAACCAGACCACTCAAACCATCAAAAAAGGTCCGGTTTGAGTAGTTTGACGGTTTTTTTGAAGACCCCTAACATGCATGGTCGTAAGAAATCGAATGATATATGTGTGTGTGTATATATATATACCTGATGAATGAAGAAGGAGCCACGTTGGAAGGTCATATACTGTGGAACGGTGGATGGCGATAGATGATGATTGCAAGTATTATTCCATGGTGTAAAGAAGGAATTTTGGACTTCTAAGAATGACAACAATCTTCTACTTGGAAACAACTTGTTTTCATCCACATTCTGGTTTTCACTCATTTTTTCATCCTTATTGGGATTCATTGTAGCTACCTGCCGAATTATTAAGTTCTTGATGGAGAAATAATTGAAAGAATCATATATATCATGGGTTTTATATATGTAGATTAATGTATATTTATATATATAGGGATGTGATGAGTGTTAATTAGTGGATTAATGTTTAAGGTAACTATTGTTTAATTTGTTTGTAGAAATCTGATTGTGGTTTGGAAACTACTGAGTTAATTAATTAATTAGGGGAGATAATTATTGCATAATATTTTGTTTAGATTTTATGAAATTTGGTAAGTACATATACAAATCTATGTTGGAGAAGATCGAATGTGATGGATTACCATAATTAAGAGTTAATTTGGAGCAATTTCCATTATTTAAATAACAAAAAATCCTCCATTAATAATATAATATGGTTGAGTTGGGTTGGGTTGCTTTCAAATTAAGGTTAATATTGGGAATATTATTTCCTTAATTACTTTATGGTGGATTTTTGTTGACGTACGTGTAGCAATAGCATACAAAAACTTATCCGTTAATGAAACTATAATCAATCATGTCCAAAATGTAAGAAAAATACATACCAAATTAACCATCATATTTATATTTGTATCTAAGAAAAATGCTTTTCATTGATAATTAAAGAGTAAATTGTTATTTTTGATCTTATACTTTGAAAATTATAATTTTCATCCATATGAATTGTTATTTCGTTCTTGTGGTTTACCATTTGTTACTACTTTTGTCCCTCATACTTAAAGGTAAGAGTTAGTCTCAAAGACAAAAATAATAATGAATTACAAACCATATGGACTAAAAACGTAATTTAGGGACCGTTTACCAAATGCTTACCCGGTAAGCTCTTACCAAGTCACTTACCTTACCAGATGAACATTACAAGTATCGAGAATCTTACCCGGTAAGAGCGATGGCAAGGGCCGAAATTTACCCAGTAAGTGAGGGCGACAACTCTCACCGGGTAAGCACTTACCAGATAATTTGTGGCATATGATGCCGTTTAAATGAACTAGAATCTTATGAGAGAAGGTAAGTGAAAGTGTTAATTTTTACCGGTAAGCACTTATCGGGTAAGTGTTTGGGTAAACGACCCCTTACTGTTGATTAATTTAGTGAGGAGGAGCTTTTTTATTGGAGCAATATCTTGTTTCCATCCGAGTGGTTTAAAATTATATTTTAATTAATAATTAGTAGATTAAAATATATAATAATCTAGCTAGCAGGCCATCCTCTTAAAAGCAAGAAGAAGAAAGAATCCACAAGTAATTGAAACCCCTATTATGTATGTCTCACACAGTACTAACACAAAAAAGAAAAAGAAAAAAAAAGTATTAAAAAGAATAATAATGGCAACAGCAGCAGAAGATGACAAACATTGAAATCACACTAATTAGTTTCTTGTTTTATGAACCACAGCAAGCTGATTTCTGTGCACCTTCACCATGCCCACCTGCTCCATCTGCTTGATTCATCTTAATTGTTGTTGGCTGCAACCAATCATAAACACTTGTTAACTTAACAAGTTGAGCTCCAAAGCACCAATGTTTGACTCAATTTAACTAAATTTTTCGAATATGCTTTTCGAGCCAAATATGTTCATATGTTCAGAAAAAACGTACAATTAAGATATAAAAGTTATCGAGCTCAAACAAATAAACGAGTTAATCGATCTCGAGTTCGAGTTCGAGTTCGAGCCCAAAAACAAGCTTATAAATAAAGCTTGAATTTTAGGTATGATGTATAACTCAAATTTGTTAAACGAGCATTGAGTTGGAGCACTATGAAAAAGTTATTTGAGCTCGAGCCGAACTCAAATATATTGCTAACTCGACTCGGCTTGTTAAAACCCCTAATTATGTGCTCGATTCTTAGAAAACCAATCGAATGTATGGATCCATTTCACAAAAAAACCAAGTGCATTGACGAACTCAACTTGTATTAAAAATCATTCAAACAACTTGTAGTACATTACCTCAGCCTTGGAGTCGGTATCTGAAAGCCGTTGCTTGATATCCTTTGCGATTGAAAAGAAAACTTGCTCCACATTTAGATTTGTTTTTGCACTCTGCACAAAACATAAAATAATTAGCTTCACTTCATCTTAAAGAAGGAAATGGGACCTGAATGATCAATAAAGGCATATTTTGTTTGTTTACTTACAGTTTCAAAGAATTTAATCCCATACTCATCGGCAAGTGCTTGGCCCTTCGCGGTAGGCACAGCCTATCAAGAAAAGATTGTCATTTGTTAAAATTTCTAATTTCTAGAGGTCAGTAAACCATACTCAAAGTAAATCAAAAGCAGAAATTATGCATCAGATATAAAGAATACCCTTTTGCTTTCATCCATATCGGCTTTGTTTCCGACCAGGATCTTGTTAACATTGTCGGAGGCATGCTGCTCGATGTTGCGAATCCAGTTTCTTATGTCTAGCAACACAACAAAGCAAAGAACAAAACGAGATCAGTAAACCACGAGGACATAATGTGATGCATAAGGAAGATAGTGGATCCAGAAAGAGTCTTCTGTGTGACTAATATAAATTAATAGCTTAAAGGTGCGTTTGGTACACAGATAGGACTGGACATGACTGGACAAGCGAATATAAATTAATATCTTATGGGTAATTTAATAATTTACCAATCTTGTCTTATCTCCCTAACTTTTGTTTCGCCTATTTTGACGGGACCCATCCTGCCCTAGTCTAATGCCACGCCAAACGTGGACAAGTTTTTGTTCTATCTTGTCCCATCTTGTCCCGCATACCAAAAATGCCCTTATAGTAAGTCGCATAACCTTCGATGGTGCTGTATATCCCTTATAAGAATAAATATTTGCACAAGAAGATTGTGTCTATAAAATTATATATGTACCCAATAAATGGTATTTAGTTGACACTGGACCACAGACAGTAACTCCAACAGTGACGATTAATCATCAATTAACTAACTAAACGAAGAAGAAAACCGGAGGACCCAAGTGATATGTCAGTGATCAAAGTGGAGGGAAGAAAACCTTACTATTGAAAGATGATTCGTCTGTAACATCGTACACCAACAATATACCCATGGCTCCTCTGTAATAAGCTGGTAGTTTTGGAGGAAAAGTGTGTAAATTAATAGTACTCTAATCTGGAACACAACATAATATATTAAGATGTTTTAACATGAAATAAAGCAATTCTCAGGGGTACACCGATTCTTTCCTATCTTAAATCCGGGATCCAGCCCTCAGAGAGGTTGAAACGATCGACACTATAATCCAGTAATGTATTTTTGACGATGGATTTGTATATGATATGCCAAGCCATGTTAACATGATCAACAAAAAGAAAGATAAAGCATACCAGTTGTAATTGTCCGGAAGCGTTCCTGACCAGCTGTGTCCCAAATTTGGAGTTTGATCCGTTTGCCATCAAGTTCAATGGTTCTTATCTTAAAATCAATACTGTAATTCCAAAATATAGCCTTCATGATGTCAATATTTATCGTCAAATATATAAAATCAACTGCTAATGCAGAAATTATGATATCTACTCACCCGATGGTAGTGATAAAACTAGTAGTAAAAGAACCATCGGAAAAACGCAAAAGAAGGCAACTCTTCCCCACACCTGCAAGGAAAGCAAAAGACAACCTATGATCATTTTGCATGCATAGTTAAGCTTTATTCTTTCAAATTATCACACCAAAGCACATGCACCCATAGCAACACGAAATACATGAATAAATTCTTTGGAGAAGTTGCAACAAAGGTTATATTTCTGTTGACAAAAGGTTCCAGAGCCACATCATAGTTACTCCTTATAATTCGTCTTCTTCCATACACTTCTCACTACTTACAATATCATGTGTTGTGGAATTCGCAAAGCCTTAGGGCCCATTTGGTTTGACGCAATGCTTTTGAAGGATTTGGAATATTTGGTGTGTTTGGTTTGTAGGATTTGGAATGAAATTTATTTTTTTTGTAAATATTTGTTTGTTTTATACATATTTTGTTTGTTTCGGTAAGATGTGGAGGATATGGGGAGATTAGGGTAGATTTGATGAAAGAGGTGGGGGTAGAGATGCGAAGGAAACAATTCAAATCATGGGATTTGGATTTGAATGAAAGCCATCTTCAAGGGATTTCTAAATCCGTCGGTTGTGGGATTTCATTGAAATCCCCGGACATCAAATCCAAACTTACTTCAAACCAAACACAGGATTGTAACGGAATTCATTTCCAAATCCTACCAAATACCGCAAACCAAACGAGCCCTTAAGTTATGAGTCCTTGTTCAACTTCATGACTGTGCGTCGGAAACATGGTTGGTGCTCTCACAATCCCTAAGATTTTGATAAAGAGTACCAAAGCAAGGACAGTCCAAGTTTCCTAAGTCCATCAAGCATCACAAGGGGAGTTAAACAAGCAGTGGGGTGCACAAGAATGAAAAAACAATTAAAAAATGTTTCATATGCACAGGCCACGAATGATTATCCAAAGAAGATTGTGTTCTATGCTATGCTTGCAAAGTCATGTTAAGGAAGTGAGAAATCCACCAAATTGATAGCCATCAAAAGGTAATTGTTCCGGATATGAAAGTGTTATTGTTTAACTCACGGTTGCGTTTATTTCCAGGAAAGCTAAAATCCAAGTGGTCGGGTCCCTTCACGGTCAAGGAGGTGTTTTCGTACGGTACGGTTGAACTACAAGGCAAGGATGGAACAACTTTTAAAGTGAACGGCTAACATGTGAAGCCGTATTTTGGAGGGGAAACGGTGGTAGCGGACACCACGTTCCTACAAGAACCAACTGAGTAATCGCCGCAAAAAGGTCGTGCCACGACCCTAACTAAGGTGCTAGGTGGGAGGCAACCCACTAGGTGTGTTCTTTTTAATTTTTAGTGTTTTTAATTTTTTATTTTTAGTGGGTTTTGTTTTATTTTATTGGTGTTCGTAGGAGTTGGTTTCGTTTCGTTTTAGGTCTCTCGAGATTCGGAGAATTCCCGCGCGACAAGGTAAGTTATTTTGGTTTTAGGTTAAAGTAGGAGAGAAAAAGTGGCAATCGAGTGGAGTAAAAGGTTGGGGTAAAAGCCTTAGGTTCATGTGTTTGAATGTTGAATAATGGGATTGGGAGAAAAGAGTGAGGAGGTTCATGGTGGGATTAAATGTGGATTAAAATGGTGTTTTAATCAAAAGATGGGTGCGATTTTGAAGTGTTTTCTTGGGAAGGAAAGCAAACAAACAGCCCCGAACCTTTTTCGTGAGTTCAACCCTTTCCCAACCCACGGCCAAGGTGCGTAACTCACTGCCTACCCCTCCCTCACTCGATCGATCCAAACCAAACAGCCCCCTACGTACCTTTGCCGTGAGTTGATCTCACCCAACCCACGGCCCAACCTACGCGAGCCCCCCCCCCTACCCCTTTTTCCCCTCGTCGACCAAAAACCAACAGCCCCTAAAGCCACTTTCCCGTGACTTACCACACCCTAACTCACGCCGAACCCTCGTTACCCGCTGCCTATTCCCCCCATCGAGAACCAAAACAGCCTCTACCGTGCCTTTTTCGTGACGTGCTCTTGCCCATCCCACACAAAACCCACGCGATCCCCCTCCTCTCCCCTCCCCCTCTCGATCAACAGCAAACAAACAGCCCCTCACGGCCCTTTGCCGTGAGTTGCTCCTACCCAACCCACGGCCCAACCTACGCGACCCCATCCCCCTATTCTTTCCTCTCGATCGAACTCAACAAAACAGCCCCTAACGCCACTTTGTTACTTTGTTGTAGCTTACACCTACCCAACCCACATCAAAACCTACCCTAATTCTCTTGAGCCTAAAACCATTCACCCGTTTTTTTTTCCCTTATTTTTTTTTTTTACTTCTATTTTCCCAATCGGCCTCCTCCTCTCTAATCACTTTCACGACTCAAACCTAGGGTTTCTCTCAATCTCTTGCTTCACTCTCAATCTCAACTACAATCCTTCAATTAAT
This sequence comes from Arctium minus, assembly GCA_954870635.1. NCBI lineage: Eukaryota > Viridiplantae > Streptophyta > Magnoliopsida > Asterales > Asteraceae > Arctium > Arctium minus. Next base: position 49,131,230 of record OX941096.1, read on the forward strand.
CCAAGGTATGACTCTACACTACTCTTCTTCTAGTTTATGCTTCCAATCATGTTCATGTGGAATTTTCGTTTTTTTTTTCCATCCTAGGGTTTTATTGTAAATCTTTTGGACTACACTAAGATTCAAGTTGGAAAATCTCACTCTATCCACATATCATTCGTTGTGTTGCTTTAATTGTGTGAGCATTGATGAATACATTGTGGGTTTTACTTTAGGGTTTATCTTTGGTTACCCATATGGATTACTTGAATGTGTGATGTAATGCATGACTTCTATCTTTCTAGTATTGGTTGTTTTATCCATGGGTGCTATTATACTTGTTAGTGTTGAGAATTTCTCAAACCTAAGGTTTTTATTTTTAAAACTAATCATGTGGGATTATTCTAGATGAAGAACTTGTGGAAATTATGTGTGTTCGTTCCACCATGGCAATCATGCTTATGCTTGTCTTTTCAATTTGTGTTCATGCCATGTGTAGTTCTATGTGGATTGGGGCAGGTGTTTAACCAAGTCATTATATGCGCATAATTGTGAATTTGATTTTGAGCCTTGTACTTCCGTGATAAATTTGTCCATTCACTAGGCTTGTGTGGTGTTTATGTGCTAATTGTATTAGAACAATCCTACCATCACCTAGTTTTGGTGGGATGTCAATTACACCTCACACTTCATGCCACAATTAAGTCACAATTGGGGTATTATGAGTAATATCATGGTTATTAGTATGCTCGGGAATGATTTAGCTTTATATATGCCATTTTTTTCCCGTTATCTTCATGCTCTTACTTTTACATGTATGCATTTGGTTGTGAGCATGATCTTTCATTTACACAATACCCACCTATGCCTTGGCATAGGTTTGGGGTTCCACGCATCTCGCCCAATCATACACACTTGGTCACCCACACCCGTACACTCTTTCAAGCCCGAGGGTTGTGCACTACTCAAACCTATGTCCCAACATAGGTTTGGGATCATCAACCTTCCACCTATATCACTAAGGGTACACCTAGACTACGGGCTAGGATAGGGTGACCATCTTTGAGTACCATGCGCTAACCTTTCTTTTAACTTGCAGATCATGGCATGCACAAGGACAACCACCACCACTCCCAGTTTCCCGTTCTGGTGATGGCATGATCCACCCTCGCTTCCAACCTGGTGATGTACGGTGGTGTGCTCTGATCCTGATGAATGACGAGCTCGTGTGGTGGGGTGTCGGGGGTCGGTGGTTGGCTCCTCGAGTGGTACTCATCATCATCGTCATCATCCGATTGGGCTTCCTCCTCATCGGCCGCCTCTACATCATAACTGAGGTGCTCGTAGGCGAGCATCCGCTGTCTGTCCAGCTTGGCGGCGTACGTCATTTGTACGTTGTACGTCCGACTGTTGAGATCGTCGACACCGCATCAACCGCCGATAGGGGACTCCTCCCCTTTCCCTCACTTATTACTCACTTTTGCAGGTTCGCAGGTATAGCATCTCGTTACCCGAGTGACGGGGCGCCCGATCTCAACAGTCGGACGTACAGCCTACAAATGACGTACGCCGCCAAGCTGGACAGACAGCGGATGCTCGCCTACGAGCACCTCAGTTATGATGTAGAGGCGGCCGAAGAGGAGGAAGCCCAATCGGATGATGACGATGATGAGGAGGAGTACCACTCGAGGAGCCCACCACCGACCCCCGACACCCCACCACACGAGCTCGTCATTCATCAGGATCAGAGCACACCACCGTACATCACCAGGTTGGAAGTGAGAGTGGGGCATGCCATCACCAGAGTGGAGCATGCCATCACCGAGATAGCAGCATTGCGAGCAGCCGTTGACCACGTTAAGGACCACCTAGCCGACGGACGCTTTGGCCGAGAGTATGTTAAGAGGTGTCGCCGCGGTGGGGCGTGAGCCGCCAGCCATACCACATGATCATCACCTCTTGTTATCGGTCTTTTGTGTTTGTAGACTTATGCTTATTTTGAATTGTTATCGTTTGTTCTTGGATGACTGTAATAGTACAGAGTAAATTTCGCACCGCATAACTTGGATTCAGGTAAGCCTCTTACTATCTCCTATATACTGCATATGAAATTCTGGAAATGTTTTTTTTCTTGCATTTACAGTTTGGTACAAACTCAAACCGCACTTGCACATTGGGGACAATGTGTCGGTAAGGTTTGGGGTTGTAGACCCGGGCATACTATCGGGCAATTCATGGCACGACACGTTAAGTGCAAGGAATCATTACAGGTTTGTCAAGCATTTTTTTTTTAATTCTTTTTCCTTTATGGTTTGTAAACACCGGAATTCATGAAGCACATAGGCAGTTAGATAATTTTATATTGTTCTGAGAATCTAGGAGCGGAGATATAGTCCTAAAAATAATCGGGGAATTGCACGAATAGGGGACATTAGTGGAGACCACCCGGGAGAATTTTGAGCCTAATAATCGCACAATTTTTTGAGAAGGAATTATACACTTTTATCTTATACACCTTTCGGATTCCTTGTTGCGATTATAGTTAGATCTCACTATAATATTGCATTGGGTAACAAAGACGGCCATAAGGATATTAAGTGCCAACGTCTGTTTTATCTTAATTACAGACCTTAAGAGATGACTCCAGGCATTGTGTGTTAATTGAATATGTAATTCTTTTATCTTGCTTACCTTTCTATTTTGTGCACCTAAGCCCTTTTGCAGCCATACAGTGATTCATGTCAGTTGTAACCCATTTATCTAACCCAGCCTGATTGTCAGCCTACCCGCATCCGAACATGTGTCAGGAATGAACAACAGGTAGGGAACAACGGAAAGGGGTAGAAAAAGCAAAAGTGATACTGAAAGCGGAAAGCCAGTTCTAGAAAGAGCAAAAAGACCAAAATGGGTCTAGCAGCTGCACACAAAAAAAAGGCAGGAACAATAAAGGCTGTGAAATAAGAAAAATGAAGAAAAAAAGAGGAGAGACATGAAAGGGAACACCAATGTAAAGGAACATGGTGCGAATTACAGTGAAAAGAAGGAAATTGGCCGGGAAGAATGGGTTGAAACTAGCTGTTCATTCAATGCCACATTGAGGATTTTGATTCTTTTACCTTCGTTTCCTAGCCATAAGCCTAGCCCCATTACAACCTTTACAAAGACCTGGATGATCTTTTGGAAAGTGTAGGAGGATAGACGGAATAACACTAATAGTCCTAGTCTTGTTACTTGATCCCTTCTGAGATCACTTCTTTGGACATTTGTGTGTTTTTCATGTTTAGTTGTTCATGCTAATATCTTGTGAATTTTTGTACATAAACTCCAAAGTCATGAACAACATGTGTGATAACCTAGGGTTCGAGCGTAAAGAGAGTACCCGTGAGGTAGGGTCGAGGCAAAATCATCCCCGAAAGTGTGAGGACTTGGTTGTGATTAGGTATGGTGTCACTGTTCTTAGTTCGATTATCAATATTTATGACTCTAATACCTTTGTTGAATAGTGAGTACCGGGTGTTTCATCCATGAAATTTTTTATTATTATTGCTTGACACCTATAAATGTTTGCCCGATAGACATACCCGTGGTCCGCTTCGCTTATTATTGCATGCTTGGTTTGAGTTTGGGTTTTTATTGACGCTAATTTGCTTGGGGACAAGCAACGCTCGGTTTGGGGTTGTTGATAACACCAATTTTTGGTGTTATTTTCATATCACTAATTGGGAAATTTTGCTTTTTCCAAGTAAATTTAGTGGAATTTTTACGATTTAAATCAAGTATTTCAGGAATTTCGTCATGTCATGAGATAGCCAAGAACGAATGCGAAAAGAATGTTTCCGAATGATAATCGAGCATAATGTCCGTCAAGTTCCAAACCCGAGAATTGGCCGGTGAAAAAGTGAAGTTAAGAAGAAATTTTTAAGTCCAAATGTAAGCCAAAATCAGAGGCTTAAGGGCCTTTTATGTGGGTTGCTGAAGCTGAACCCACTTGCAACCCACCAGAATGGAAATTAGGGGGACTTTCATGTGAGTTGATGAAGCTGAACTCACGGATCATCCCACGAGAATGGGGCTGCACGTTTTTTATGTCTATCTCTTAGGGTTTTGAGATACTTTTCATTCTATTCTCAATTGGGCGACGGGAGGAAGCAAGGAGGCGACTTTTGGACGATTTTTACAATAAGCAAACACCGAATTGAAGCTAGGAAACATCTTGGGGCGCAATTCTTACACAGATTCTTCCAATTCTTCGTCGGTATTACATATTCAAAAGGGAGTTTTTCAATCTTTGATGTTTGAGATAACCTTTCTTAGATCTATGACTTCTTCTAGTATTTTCTTGTTTAATACCCCCAACATGAACTAATCTTTGGATGTTGGGGGTTGGTTTGATTTTGGTTTAAGCTTGTGAACATGTGATTTGGAGTTTTTATCAGTTTTTCTTAACTAATGAAGCATATGATTTGGGTTTTAATGCTTTTGTGAGTTTGACCAACTTTCATCTGATTTGTTCGTTATAAATTCAATTCGAGAGAATTAATTGTTAACAAGAACTGGAATTATATGCCTAGGGTGAGAAATTGGATAGAGATATACCAACTAAACCTTAGTATTATAATAATCTGGAACTTAATGTGTTTTGAACTCATGTGTTAAGATCGAGAGATGAGACTTGTGTTTTCAAAATAAAATCCGTTGTTGCTTGAGAAAGAACAACGGTGATTTTACAGATTTGATAATTATTTTCAAGACTACTGTTCATTAGTGAAGACTTTAGGATTTCCAACCCTCAACTATTAGTCTCCATAAAAGTTTCCAAAGTCGTTATTTTGAATAGTGTGTTAATTTAACTTATTGTTATCAGTACTCGGTTAATCATTCATAAAAATTCAACCTTTTTGACCGTTCAGTTAATAGTGAATATAGTCATTGTGATACTCAGTTCCTAGTTCCCTTGGTTCGATACTCGTACTTCCAAGTACATATTACTTGATTCGACCCGTACACTTGCGGTTAGATTAGGGGGGTGTAAACCCGCCTATCAGCCTCCTCATTTGTAACATCCAACTGTAAGGAACAAGTGTAGGGAGTGATGAAGAATAAAAGAATAAACTGCAAAGTATTGTCTCGTTCCTTTGGATTGTTTCGCATAGCATATGTATCTAGTGTTTCCATTTAGAACGACTTAGCTCAACAAGGAAAAAGCATTGATGCTAAGGTCTCATGAGCTTAGGGGAATAACTTCGTGAAACTTGGAAGTACAAAATGTAAATTTTTGTATGAAGAATACTAATATTAGAAATCCCCTATAACCTACACTTTTAGAGTAGATTCACACCATTGACATTCACAATGTGACAATGTCTAACTGTAATTTCGATAGTGTTTACGTTGTGGTTACGTACAGTAAATAACTAAATATTAGCATCAACTTGAATTTAATGCAAGGCATCTGACATAAGGCAAATATTCTATGCAGTGACGTTTACTATCTACATTATTTAATTTCATGACGATGACAATTTCTACCCTACAACTTTTGTCGCTACACAAAACATATCAAAATGTTAGACAAGCATCATCTTGCTATCCCTGAGCCTCAAGTCCTTAACTACATAGAACATGGAAAAAGTTGTCATTTTCCATTTTTCCTAACAAGGTCAAATTTCTTCAAAGATGTTTCAAGACATTGAAAGGTTAAGCATTAAATGTTTAGTGCACAAATTGTGAGTTTAGAATGTAAGAGGAAATGTGGGGCCTACTCAAGCATTTAGCTAGGTGGTATTTTGCCCCTTTTTTTAAATTGTAATACTTAATTACTTATGGGTTCATGAATCATGGTTCAAATCTCCAAAAATAGTAAAATATACAATGACCTGGTTTCTAGTAAATATTCCCAGTGTAGTATCAGTGTAGTATTGTGCATGCCCAACCATTTGAGGTTTCAATGAAGTAGAAGATTTGCCCTTAACTTTATCTTCATATCAGTTGCATACAAAAGAAGACATTATTTCTTGTACCTCCTATTTTCCTCCATTCCTCATAAAGTGGCTAGTAACGACTAACGATTACGTTCCATATTCATAACAATCAACCAAGAGAAAGCCACAATGTTAACATGACATGCTCTAAACACTCTTGCTCACTCTCTCTCTCTCTCTCTCCCTTAGAGAAAACGACAGCACTCAAACAATATATACGTTGTTAATGCTCTCTCTAAACAAATAACATATTTACTTTTATAAAAATTCATGATCACCATAATTCACTGAAAAATCAGTCACTAGCTTGAGGATTGAGAATAGAATTGTTGACACATAAGAAATCCACTATGATGCACAAATGCTTCATAAAACAGCAAAACCACCATCCCATTGTCTTTGTAAAACAGTAATCAGTAATGACATCCTACCATCAAGCACTCCACATATCACAAACAACTCATAGAAGAAAGTAACCAAATAGGCCCCGGATTCACGACAAAATGCACCATATCCACCTAGATCCGTAACAAAACCACCTTTGAAATCCCTAATACCAAATTTTCTCCACTTCAAGATATTAGCAACTAGTGATAAATGATAATCATCCTCAGACACCTATTAATTAATCAAACTCCAACATCCTACCTAAACACATGATCCAAATAACAACACATACTAATATGTGACAAAAATAAACTTAAAAACAAGGACCAAATACTTACCGCTATCGCCGATCAAAAGGAGCTTAATTAGGTAATCATAATCTGCTCGTGCCCTTGCCGGTGGAGCGGCCATTGAAGAGTCGAAACAAAGTTGAAGAAAAAGCCCTAAAAGTTAGCGTATATATATACACACACACACTTACACCTGTAAATCAATCAAAACCAAAACTCACCAATTAGAATCAAAAGTTTAACAAATGAATTTAAAAACTCATTGATCAAACACACACCAGATCAGAAACAGACAAGAGATCCGCCATGGAAGGTCAATAGATAGAAATTATTACCATATACAAAAGGAATAATACACCTCTGCGATGATGATGATGATGATGTGCTAAGATGCGCCACTTTCCCCCTTTCTTCTCTGTTCTTCAGGTGCTTCAATTTCTTCTTCTAACGTGCGCAGGTCACAACCAGGAGCAATGTAGCAAAAATGGGGAAAAGGGAGGAGTAAACGAATGAATGTTGACGCGCACAAAGATCAAACCTCTGTAGACAGTTGTCGGTTTGTAAACGAAAAGAAGTGGCTGACCATGGTAATAATGGTGTGCCAGCGATGTAGGGCGCTAAACTTCTGTTGCTGACATGGAAATGTTTGATTGGATAATTATTTTATTTGGACACTAACTTATTATAAGACCATCCACATCCCTGCAATTCATTTACACTTTCTATTGTGTCATATCAGCTTTTGCAATTAACTTCTACACACATGCAATCCATCTACACTTTCAAAAGTAGTTCCCACTACAATATTTATTAATTAATTTATATATTAATTATATACATTTATATATTTTTAGTTAATACATGATATATAATTCTTTATTTTAATTTAATGTTAATTAAAATATAAGTTTTAATTTCAAATAAATGATTAATAAACGATTAATTAATTAAAAATAAATTTTAATTTCAAATAAATGATTGACGTAATTAAAATATAAATTAATATTATTAATTTATAAAATATATATTTCATATAAAAAAGGAATTTATCTAAATAAATAAAAAAAAGATAGTGGAAATGGAGATGATGGAAGCCACGTGGCTTGTAAATGTAATTGCAAAATTTGCAATCCATCATCCTATGTGGCAAGAAGATTCCATTTGCAATCCCTTTGTGGATGGTCTAAGAAGTAATAATACCAACACCCAACTTTGTTTTTTTAATTGTTACTAGGCATATGCCCGCGCACGATGTAGCGCGAAGCATTTCGAAATCGAAACCGAGAACTTAAAACGACAATCATTTTCATATTCTATTTCCTTCCATGTTAATTTTATGGATTTATGTGGTTTTATATTGCGGAGCATCTCAATTCTGAAGTTCAAAACCTGAAACGACAATCTAATTTCATGTTTGTTTAATTTTTTGTACCTCTCAATGCTAATTTTATGGTTTTATTAATGGTTTTACATGTTCATGTCAATAAACGTAATATATAAATATATTTCATGTATAAACAAACTTAATCGAGACAATTGTTTATGTTCGTTCATTTAACTAAATGAACAAAAATAATATGTCTATGTTTCTGCATTTATTAAATAAATGAACTTCTTACCGAACGGTTCATTGAATGTTTGGTTCGTTTACCGTAATGTTACCGGCATTGAGAGATGTATACCCTCTTTTTTACAGTTTGCAGTGCTACACTACTTTTCTCATCATCATCTACAAAACTATACTAAAAAAAGATCCTCCATCTATATCTTAAAACAGAGGAGCAACCAAATGAAAACTTACCTTTATTTGTCTGTCTATTGACGTTTACCAAACTCCTTCAACTGCATGGAGAAATACATGAGATTTTGTGTATATAAGTATACAGCTCATACAAGCTACATGAGTATACAAATCACCAACATAAAACATATGAAGTGATAACTTTACAAAATCAAAGACAAATACTCCATTGGTCCTTGCCATATTCATCCATAAGGTAATGTCACTTGGTAAGCGCTTACCCAAGTAAGCGTTCGGTAAACGGCCCCTTACTGAAACATAAGACAATTTGCAAATTTTCAGTTAAACCAAAAGTACCCAAGTGGAGTTGACTAAAAACCAAACCAAACGGAGTGGGTAATCCCACACAAAAGTGGGGTTCAATGGAGTAAGTATGAAGACCTAATGTCTATCTCAACATAGTAAAACAACTATTTCCAAGACCACGTTTCAAAGTTAACATTTTAAACAAATAATCAAAATTTTATTGACAATTAAAAATATAATAGATCAAGAAAAAACTCCGATAAGAATGTAATTGTAAAATGAATATATTTCGTAGTTGGTCTTGAAAAAAAAACAATCATTGTTTAAATTTAAATTTGAGAAACTAATGGTTACTACAAATTACAGGGAGAAAAAAAGGGGTTTGCAATGTATATTTTCTATACATTTTAAAAAATAACATTATAAGAATAACCAAGTTCAGCGAAGAACAGTTTACTCCATTCTTTAGAGCATGAATCACTTGAAATTTATATCCTCATAATAACAAAGAAGCATTAAACCCCCATAAAATTTTGTAAGATTTCAATATGGAATAAATGTGTTTTATAGAAAAAATGTGTAAACTGGGAGTCGGGTGAAAAATGTGAGGCTCAAATTTGTAAACAATGGAACAAAGAGGATAAATCCGCCATGGCTGCAAACTTACCTGTTGCAACGTCAAAGAACAGGAACATTCATGTTTTGTTTCTTTCACATAACCATCTCGGTTTGCCCGGCCAAGATGCGAATAATCTCGAACTTCGATCCAATTGCATTTAAATTAATCATCACGGCCTCTAAGAACCAAGTTGTTGGATATGCTCAATGGGTTTTTATAAATGGACAAAAACCCTGATTTGAAAAGGGGTACATTCTCTCAACAAGAAGATAACTTAATCATCAAACTACATGTGTGATTTTTAAAACATTTAAACCCACTGGCCATCACAACAACTCGCTATTAATACTTTTGATCAGAATGAAAAGCTTGCATCGAAATAAACAAAACGATATTCAAAGTGATACAATCAAATGAGGAACAAACTCTCGTCCCAGAAGAATCCATAAATGCTTGAAGAGTCTCCTTAGTTAGTCCAAACTCTTATGAAAAATCTATGTCCATGGTCCTAAATTTTAACAAATCAAAATAATATATCAAAATTAGAGAATTGCCATCATTTCAGGTCCATGAAAGTTACCAGAAACCGGTTGTCTATACATCTACAGGTTCTTATTTTTTTCAATGATTTTTTTTTCTAAATCAAACTAAAAAACACCATTGTAAACTGATTACATGTCTAGCTATAGAAAACATGGAATATGTCGATTGTTGTTAAACGAAGCTTAAGATTAAAACAACACATTTATAGCAAGGTAACTCCATTAAGAAATCTCAAAAGCACTTGTCATGTAAAAGCAATTTCAATGGGGTGCCTAGAAAGAGTCAATACCGGGCTTCATGGGTGATACATACAAGATAAATTCAGCTATCCACTGACAAAAAGATCGATCATAAAAAACTATGATACACACCTTGGCAACTTCCTTGATAGGAGCAGCTTCTACCGATGTAGCTTGGGCAGCGATACTCACTCCAACAGCTTGACCAAGGAAACTGAATAATTCAATTGTATACTGTAAGTGACATATATAACGTAAGTGTCATAATGAATCAGCAAAACAAACCACATGAAATGAGGCAAATATATCCCACCAGAGGTGGAAGTTAAAGAAAGTCAAAGATGATATCTTTTTATCTTGGCAAGATGAGATAATATACTCACTCTGGTAATAACAATATTTCAGTCCAACAATATTTCTTTTTTTTTGGTAAAAGAGTATCCCATACCACTTTGGACCCGGACTAATCTCCTGGAAAACAGGCCTACAATATTTCAGTCCAACTAGATGTCCATACTCCAAAATAGGCATCATATAGTCAATTGACAATATTAAAATCCTTAAAAAGAATAAGAACAGCAGATGAAAAATATAACGTACCCAACATTAAATATAATTGGTGGAAGGAGATATATAAAGAAAAAAGTCTTACTTGAATTCCAATATGTGCGAGCTTTAACCGCCAGAAGTTAGTAAAATAACACCTCTTGTGCCTAAACCCTGGGCAGAATACAGTTTCAAAACACTTGCCTTGTCAAAAGTTATGTAATACTTACATTCACAAAGTATGAATTGCACAACCAAACAAAAATAAAATATGCACAATAAGATTTCATATGTGAAGTCGGTAACTCACAATTGCAAGAGCAATGATAGATTCATTCATCCATTTACTTTCTTCAAGGACATGACCAATGACTATGCAAGCACAAAGAAGGGCTGCAAATAAGGCTATATGGTGTACAAAATCTGTTTCTGGATCTGATGTCATTAGACTGCAACTTGCTTCTATAGAGCTCATATCGTAGCTCGCTTTGCAGGTTGGCCAAGAAATTGAATAATGAAACGAGTTCCTGCATATGTCAAACAGAAAATCAATGTACCATTTTCTTTAATTGATTTTGTAACCAATTGCTCAGAGAACCCAATCCCTAGGAAATGTTGAATTACCTTGGAGTTTGAAGGACATGAGCTTGATTTCAAAAGGAAAAGAAGCATAAATGGTAAACTGTGGAGAAAACAACCAGGAAAAAATGTGTAAGGAAACAATAAAAAAAAGTTCTAAAAGTTCTAATGTTCAACAAATCCTGACTAAAATATATGTTTAGTTAGTAATAAATACTCCCCCAACCAAAAAAGAATCCATTGTTTTCAGCTCCAGCTACTCTGAACAGTAAACACATACAAGTAGATTATGATAAGTGAATGAAAGACGACACAAAAGCTTGATCATCGACCAATGAAACATGAAATTAGTGAGAAGATGAAAGAGAAAAATGTTGAACCTGTAGCTCGAAACCATATCATCAGTTGTGGTGGGTGATAACTCCTGCCAACATCTCTTTTACAAATTGTAGTCTGTTTCTCATCCAACAATTTTGGCTGCAAAAATTTACAATACTTATAAAGTTGCAACAAAAATGCAGCGAATCAAAGGAAGACTCGTTCTCCTTATTGAGGAAGGTTCATCCTTTTTTAAAACTTTTAAGTAGTTACCTTCCCATTATAAGGATAAAAAGGATTTTAAAGAAATGCATAAACTTCATCCTCCTCGAACTCCACATGTTCAGCTATGGTTTTGCAATATTATAAGGATAAAAAAAATTATGTTCCATACCATACATGATTCATCAATGCAAATAAATATAAATCCATTGTAAACAATAAAGATAATATAAATCTCGTAATTCAACCATATATAAACCATCAGAAACATTGTTATCAACCTTAACAATATCAGGAAAACACAAGCAAACACAAGTAAATCAAAGAAACTCAGACCACCACCAACTCAAAAAGGATGTGGAGATGTCCATTGTAAAAAAAAAAAAAAACATAAGTGGACGCTAGAATCAAAACCGATTCTGTAAATTGATTAGTAACTTCTGTAAAGTGATTGACCAAACAGAATGAAAATCGAATCAAAATTGATTCTGTAAATTAATAATCAATTATGTAATCGATTGAGAGGAGCAACCAAAATCAAAATCGATCGAGAGGAAAAAAACACAAATCAAAATCGATTGAGATGAGAAAAATCGAAAAAACTTAAATCGAGAGTATGAATGGTATACCTGCAACATCGATTTGTGTCTTTGTCGAGAGATCGAGAGGAGAAGAGTAGAAAGGATTCGATAACCAGAGATCTCCCTGAATCATTGATAGAGATGTGTCAGTCTTGGAAATAGAGAAGTCTGAATCGCCGTTTCAGGAAGGAGACGTGGGGAGGAATCGTGAGCAGAGAACCAAGCTTTCAAAAGAAACCGTATGCTTTATCGAACTCAATTGGGTTGAAGATCAACGCAGAAATCAGGGGTTCTGAGGAATCGTGGGGAAGGTGAGGGTCGATTTCTCACTGGTAGCGTGTCGTGGGAGGAAGACGACCGAAAAATCGAATACAAAATTTCTTTCTCACCGGTGTATCTCGCACTTGCCCTCCTCCAATTCTGCCTCGCCACCGGAAAATCTCAAATCTCGGCCCGATCTTTACTCAGGTCACAGTTCAATCATCACAGCCTCTTCTGCGTGAAGATCGTAATATCGAGATGGAGAAGGGAGAGATATATGGGGAGTGATTGCAGGGAAGTGGGGAGGAGACAGGAGACATGAGCGGAGAAGAAGGCTTTCCAAGAACCGCTTTTTCCAAAAACCGTAATAGAACTTTAATATAATAGTATAGATAACATCTCCAACAGCTATGTTAAAATAGAAAAAAGTAAGATTTTAGCAATTTTATTGTTTCAATAGCTATCCTAAACCATATGCTAAAATAGAAAAAAGAAGAGAGAGAAGATAAAAATCTCTAAATTTAAAGAAATCTCTAAAACTCTATTTCTAAGAAATAGAAATAATATTTAGTTATTTCCACTAATAGGAGAAATTGAAGTTATGTGTTTAGCAGAGAGAAATAATATTATGTTAAATGTGTTGAATATTTTAATAATATAATTGATGATAGAATTGCTAAAATAGAGTAGTTGTTGGAGTTGGATGTAATTTCTTTTAGAGATTTTAACTTTTTATACTATATTTTAGAAAAATTATAGCATAATTGTTGTAGATGTTCTTATCACTATCATCTTTTTAACAAGAGTAAATTACGTTTTTCATCATTGTGGTTTGTTAAAAGTTGCGGATTTTGTCCCTGTGGTTTTAAAGTTTCGGTTTTCGTCCTAACCGTTTGTAATTCATTTATATTTTCGTCTCTGATGGCAAAACACTACTTTTAAGCATGAAGGACTAAAATAAAAATGAATTTTAAACCATAAGAATGAAAAAAAAACAATAAAATTTAAATCATAAAGACGAAAAAGGTGATGAATTACAAACCATAAGATTAAAATCGTAATTTCAAAACCATAAGAATAAAAATAAAAAATTTCGATAAACCACATAGACTAAAAACGTAATTTACTCTTTTAATAATAATAGTGTTTTGTTTTTATAATTTTTTTCTAAAAATTGATTTTTTTGTATTTGGTAAAGATCATCCATTTATGAAATCAAAACCATTTATTCATTTTAACCAAAATTTCATTTGAATTCTATTTATAAAAAAAGTTTAAAAAAACAACAACATATTTTTCACAATTTGAATAATTAAGTTTTCAAAAAAAATTAGACAAATAAATTATTAAATTTACTGAAATCAAACAAATGAATCTTAAACAACGAACTTATATATTTTAAATTATTAAGCCGTTTTATTGAAACAATGATTCTCTACACTTATAAAACAAAAGAATATTTAATTTATTAATCTATGTAACAATAGATAATAAGGTACATTAAACCAATAAAACGAAATGATTATATACCACTTTCGTTATTAATTTTTTAGATTTAAATGAGAATCATAAGAGATCTTAATGGTTATTTTATTTTTAAATTCAAATGACAATCACAAAATCATAACAAATGTGTGTGAGTGTCATATGAATCTGAAAACTAAATAATGGTTAATTAAATTGTGTATTTTTTTTTCATTTTATTGGTTCATTGTGTTTTAAATTTTTATATTGATTTATCGATACATGAAAAGAGAAATGATATATTTATTTCGTTCAAAAAAATATTCTGAGATTTAATCGCTCAAAATATGAAAATCCGTTGGGTTTTTTTCATTTAAGTAATTACTTGTTCGATCTTAATAAGTTCAATGATTTATTTGTTAAAAAAATTAATACTTTAATCACTAAAAATATAAAAGTACTTCCGGTTTTGAGAAATTTCCCAAAATAAAATGAAAAAAGAACATGATAACAACTAGTTAAATAGCAACAAACAACCAATAATAAAGGTTACAGAACTCTTCTATATGTTATATTTAAAAATAATTGTTATTTTTAAAAAGGCAAATTACATGAAAATACAATATAATTTATTCTGATTCCTATTTTATGTAATTTATTTTAAAAAAATCTTTGATTTAGTATTTTAAATATGTTATCCAAACATTTAGATACTATATACGTACGAAAATGCATTAAAAACAACGTATATTGATCAAATTTCTATTTTGTATAACATTTGTTATTCTAAATGGTTGAAATGTAACATCTAATATACCGAATTAGATTTTGCTATATAAAATAGAAATCAAACCAAGATCTATCGCATTCATGCAATTGGCTCTTATACGGTTAGGTCTTGTTTGTTTTTTTAATCACCACTTATATTTGATTCGGTCAGACCTCGTTTGTTTTTTTATATTATTTCCAGGATCTATTATCTCTTAATATGGTCTGGACAAAAAAATGGTAACTTTATCTCTTAAACCACCTCGTATTTTGAGGGATAAAATAGACAATTATACATATTTAGATGTTTGTTAATATACAAAAACAAATAGTCTTATTAATTCAGATTTTAGACTTCACCCACCACCTCTTAAAAATCAGAATAAAATCAGACTTCAAACTTCAGTACCTCTTAAAAACAAATGTCATCTTATACTTATTGTTTAGTATGCAAGGTTCTAAATGGCGTGAGACGTGGTGTGGCGGCGAGGTCAAGCCTCAAGCCTTATGAGTTATGGCGAGGTCATGGCGTTTACCAAGGCATGGCTTTAAGGCGACAAATATGTATATAATTTATAAGTAAATGTGTGTGTGTGTGTATGTGTGTTTATATTAGTGTATTGAACAATAATCATCAAGTTATTAACAATTTAAATTCATATAAAAAGATAAACAAAAGAATTTCTAAATTATAATGGATACTAGTGGGTAAATTCCAATGAAATTTCGAAGTATACAAATTCGAAGAATCAAAAGTAAAAAAAAAAATTAACGCCATAACAAAGCTCGACGCCTTATCTCGACACCAAATGATAAAACGTGACGGCAAAGCCACGTCTCAACGTGGCCACTGGGTTTAATCTCAGGGCTGCATGCTTTCGCAGTCGGTTGCTTTGCCAGGGATTAGTCTGGGCCATAGGCCCAGGATACCCTTTCAAAAAAAAACCACGTCTCGACGCCAAGACGCATTATTTAGAACCTTGTTAGTATGTTAGTTAAAAAAGAATTAAAAAAACTAAGGTATAGTGGCCAAATTGTAATTTCTAAAATATTAGTGTTTATACCAATCATTTGATATACAACTGTCAGATAGCAATTCAACATCAATGGGGAATATACTAAAGTCGCTAGACCCGTTACCAGCGAATCAAACCCCCCACCAGGTCGTAATGGTTTTTAATAGGGGTTAAACCAATGGCCTATACTTAATCAATACTGACACGTGGCCTATTCTTCAACGGAATTTATAAAAAATTTATACAATAGAAAATTAAAGTTCAAAATCCATATAAAAGATAAAATTCAAACTGGTTTTTCAGGTCCAGGTCCGGAGCTGGCACACATCGATCCCAATTTTTCTCTTCAAAATTAATTTTAATCATATATAGAAATTCTTTTTTAAACAATATCTTATTAAAATACACTTTAACTTATTTAAATATACTTTGAATTTTTTTTATATATTTTTCACACAAAAATCTATACACGGTTTTGTAATTACAAATTTTGATATTTAGGGATTGTTTGTTTTTTTAAAAAAACCTCTTAATGACTCTTAAGTCTGAATCATTCATGCATTTTTACACACCACCTCTTATTAATCATAACTAAAATAAGACTTCAGACTTTAGACCTCTTAAAAAACAAACGACACCTTAGTATTGGAATCATTAAAAAAAACTTGAAAAACTAATAAAAGAATTTGGAAAATTTATAAAGAACTTGGAAGTTTCTGGTAAAAAAAAAAAGTTGGAAGCTTCCGGTAAAATAAACTTGGAAATCTTATAAAAATCTTGAAAAACTTGATATATATTAAAAACTTAATTTGTTTTTTAAAAAGTAACGCCTATATAAAACCAATCCCAGATCGGGCCTTGAATTTTCATAAAAAACATAACAAGTCACAATCATACCAGACATCAGTCCGGTACGAAATCATTCTCTTTAAAACCGGGCTGGTCGTCCCCAGCTCGATCAAAGATCTTGCGACTCACTGATCCTATCAATAGTCGATAATCTCAGCCTCAGCCCGGTTGTTTATTAATTTACATAAAAATGTTATACAAACTTCTGTAATTATTACCTTTTTCAAGTTGAGCATTGAAAATACATGTTATGTATTACATTTATTTGAAAAAACCATGAAAAACTCGTATAATAATTTGTAAAAACTAAAAAATATCTTGAAAAAATCAGACGTACACATACCCAGCCACAGCCCACAGGCCAGGACTTAAATTTCCATAAAACTTATATAACCGGTCTCAAACCATCAGGCCATAACTCATCCCAATCGGTCTGAGCCAGGCGTAATTTGGCCATATTCTTAACAAATTAGCTTTATTTGTAAGTTATTAATAATCGATTCAACTATTACCACAAATACCTCATACCAGAAACGTTTTCTTATAGCAGAATTAAATAACTGTGAAATAAAATAAGTCACAAGATGACAAACAACACCTTCGATGAAACAAAACCAAAACCACGGTTACCTCGACAAAATTCAATCTCAAAACACAAAAGTCGACCATCAAAATATATCATGCTTTTTATTAGTAAAAGAAACCAAGCACTTTACCACCAACATTCTTCCTCCTAGCTTCTTCATGGTCCATGATTCCAGCTGATGTAGTCAATACAATGTACCCAAACTACATGATGAATTGTGTGCATTCAGCTATTTGTTCTAAATGCAATTCCTTCTATTCATAATGAATATATAAGTTGAAGATTAGAAAATTAACCTGTCTTGAAGGAAGAAGTCTAGCAGTCCATGGTTCAATTTCCTTGACACCAACATCAAATCGAGGACTGATAACCCCACATTTGTTCAATCTCCCATTCAATTCAACCACAATCTTACCGGATCTGTGGTCATCAACGTACTCAAACTCACCGATGTAACCTGCAGGCGAGATTATAGAAAATTAGGAACACACCATCATGTAATACACCAACAAATAACTATTACATTATGGGCAAAATGCATCAAAATGTAAAGAAGTTTCAAAAATATTATATTAAATGTAAAAAAGTTTACATTTTTCCTATTTTTAACACATTTTGACCTGTAACATGAAATTTAGTAACATTATATGGCATGGATGTCAAGTTTATCATCCATTTTCAAAGTAACCCTTTCATAAACCTATTGTAAAAGGGTATCAATATGAGCAGGTTACAGGTCAAAATGGGTACAAAATAGAAAATTTTGAAACTTTGTTACAACATTTAGGGGAAAAATTATTCTTTACATTAAATGGGAACTAAACCAAACTTTGTTTGCATTTTGCGGCGCATACATTATCTATTCATTTTATCTCATGAAGAAAAGAATGTTCCAAGAATTCATAGAGGATTGGTTCAAAGAGGCATACCATGCTTTTGCATGACGATAAGAAACTTGATAATAACTTTTGAAGAAGGCCTAATCATGACCTGTCTCTTGCCTCTCTTCTCAGCATTGTACATGCTCTTAAGAGCATCATTCAGAACACTAACCCTCACCATCCTCACAAATTCAAAATGCTGCAACAAAACAAATCAAAGCAACGATTAATATATAAAATTGCTTGCAAACACTACAAATTACTTGGAACTTGTATGATTTTTAAAATGTTTTGATACTCAGAGCTTGAAAACCAGCCATGTAAACGATTGTAACAACTCAGGTATCATAATAAGGTTTAGTATTCATTAACTTCAAAATAAACTACAGGTAGCTCAATTTCAACAGGCATTATACAATGGCACTTTTTGTACCAATTTAAAAAAGACAGGCAACACAATTGAGCTAATCAGGATAAAATCTTGATGACACATTTTTACCACAAAAAAATGTATCAAATGTCAATTAATTCGTCACAGATTTCTGATTTACTTCATGTCAAGCCACAAACTCCCATTTGAATTAGCCAATTTTGATGCAGAAATAGTCATGCAAAACTAATTATGATGCAAACTCACAAAAGTAACAATTTACATTAGTACCACAGAACTTTAACCAAATTTGAACATAAAGATTTGATTCGTAAAATATAACACTAAACTGCTTGCCTCTTTCAAAAGCTGGAATATACAATTTTAAGAACCTTTGCAGCCCCCAACATACCTTCAAATAATCATCCTTTAGCTTCTTTGAAAAACCATAACTCCACACATACAACCTCACACACACTCATCAACACATATTACACAGATATTAAATGCTAACATAACCTTAATATGCAAGATCATTCATTATGTCCTGAAACTGGTATAAGCTAACAATAAAACGATCTCATCAAATATATCAACTAGCAATAGCATGTTCTTCGTTTGCTAAAGCTAAAACTCACATCTCCAGGCACCAACAGATCAAATCATTCAGGTATCTAAATCATATCTCCGAAAGACAAATTGTAGCAAATAAGAAAGAAAAAAAAAAAAAAAACTGAACCAAATAAATGAGAATTGATCATGAAAACATGAAACATATCAGAAACTTAAAATTCCAACAATAAAACATAAGATTATACTCCTTAATCAATACAATCATAGCTGAACCAATAGAGAGAGTGAGAGTGATAGAGCTAGGGTTTACCTGGAAGCGCAAATGGCAGCGGCGTGCGAGGGATTACAGAGTGAAAGAAATATGAATTAGGGTTTGGGCTCTTAAAGGGCGTGAGAGGGGATTTATTAAATTACAGAAAACCCCTGGCCCATATCGCTTGGGAAATTAGACTTTTTATGTTTAATGGATGGAAAGTTTGAGTTTCTATGCTTCATAGTGGGTCATATATCAGAAATAGAATCCCAGTGTTACTTGATCGGTTAAATCGGTTTATTTAGTTTGGGGTAGTAGGTTTTTAAGTTTTTTAAAATGACCAATAACCAAATCAAATAAGGTTCGGTTTAATCGGTTTCCGGGTTATTCGGTTCGGTAACTGGATAAACCGAATAAGGATTTATATTTTTTTCGTTGAACACTTGCTCAAATAATTTTCTCAAATTAAGTGTCTGTTGCTTCTAACATAAAATTGTATCATACATTCATGTTCAACAATTGACTTATATAAAGTAAAACACACCATCTATCAAAAACCAATATCTACCAAATAACATTATTTTTACATGCGCCGTTATAAATCAAACAAAAAACGTAGTCTAATAAAAAACATGGTTTAATATCAATAAAAATATTATATAGCAATAAAATATGTAAGATAATAATAGTATGGCATGAATTTGTTTTTTTTATAAACATGATATGATTATATAAATATATATAATATTAGTAGAATATATTATTTAGGTTATTTGGTTTAACCGAATTAGAAAAAATTAACCGAACCGATCCTTATTCGGTTAACCAAACCGAATAACCCGAAACCGTTTAACCCAAATTTCGATCGGTTCCGGTGGATTATTCGGTTTCGGTTAATCGTGACTATTTTACCATTTTTGAGTTACGTACTTTTGCCTAATGCCTCCCCGACCTTGTTCCCTGTAAACAACATCAAAACACGAAAACAATAACCATAAATATAGTATGGAAAACACAGTCTTCATTTGAATGTTTTGATTTAAAAAATTAAGAGTATATAATCATAACATAAGCTAAGAAAACAATAACCATAACAATATAACATCAAAACCTGAAATTCGATATATATACATTGCAATACATAGTCTTCTCTTCAAAAAGAAACACAAATTGGAATCGGTGCTTTTCTCTCACAAACTGAAGTCCATTAGATATTAGAACATGATATCATCGTCGGAAACCATTGTTTGCATTGAACATCGTCATAGATTCATTGAGGGCCATTGGTAAATCATCATATCAACATCGTTGGGAACAGGCGGTGCTCGTTTGTTCGTTCGGGGAACCGTGGGTGTACACTCGTAGAAGCATAGGCCCATCTATAACACCCTAAAAATAGGGATAACAAAAATCCGAAAAACGGACATAAGGTATACTAAAATTGCCATAGCAAGAGCCGCCCAAAAATGGGGAAATAAATAAAACCTGTTAATTACAGTTGTAATGAACGGAAATAAACAACAACCAACTAATCTAATTTCTATGCTAGAAAGAAGATTACAAAAGGGGTGTCATCTATAACCCAAAACGTCTTCACAAAAAGTGCACTCTAAAGCACCGTCCCCAAGCTCTCACCCGAGTGCATCTATACCTGCTTTGAAACTGCGCCACTAGAACCTGAGATACACATCGACATCAAACAAGTGTTAGGGTAAAAAGCCTAGTGAGTGTGTACAAGAAATAGCATATAAATCCACATACAATTCTTATCAGCAGTTAACCAGTTGTTCATTAAAGGTGGAGTCAATAGGGGAGACCCATAACACCAATCAAGTTCCACCCAAAGAGTCGATATACCTTGATGCCAACTACTAAAAGTGACATTCGAAAGGCCCGACACACCCGATGACTACAACCATGGCATTACCCCGAATGGCCGAGGTCTAGGCACATACCATCACGGTGGCGCCCAATACTACATCCTCCTAGTGTCTACTGACTTGGTTCGTCCAACATAATTTATAGGAGGTCTTGAGGCATATTATGACCAAGAATATTTCGATACCAACCATGGGTACAATATTACCATCCTAATCAATGTAAAGTCCAACATGAGACTTGTACAACAACCATTTTCATCACGTATATATTATATCACCATAAGGTGTCCTAAGTATAAATCAACATAAAACCAAGATAGGCATACATTATCTCATGGCAAGTTTCATAGAAACATATTTACATAAAGAAACCCAAATACTTGGACATTAAGAATGAGCATTTTCCAAATGAATATACAAGATAATAACAAGTAGTAGATTATGATGTGTATCTAGTTTTGACAAAGGTTTAGAAACTCACAATCTAGGTTTTGGTTAAAACCTAGAAAATAGAAACCCTAGAAGTTGCCCAAAGATGGATTTGATGGATGAGAGTGAGAATCTTGAAGAACACGCCAATAAATGGCCTTGAATGAAGCTTTAATGATCAAAATAAATGGTTTACCAACCAAACCCTAGAAACATAAATGAGGTATGTGAAGAAGCCCCAAAATCACCCCCAGGATGAGTTCTCCCGTTTTTTGCAAAATCAAAAATGTGAAATGAGAAATCAGATTGGTTTTAAAACAGAAGCCAGGTCCACGCGGGCGACTATGTGTAACACTCGTAAATTTCCAACAAGTAAAGGCCTCTCCGAGCCCGTCTTTTGGTTTACGAGCGTAAACCTTGGAAAGGAAATAACCTACTTTGGATCTTCGAAGCAAGGAGAGAGATTCGGTTGAAAAACGGAGATTTTCGGGCGTCGGCAGGTCCTCGGCGACATTGCATGCGATTGTGCCACAGGGCACTCTCGCGTGGCAAGGTCGCGGCCACAGGACCACCCGCGGTACAATCCTGGCGACCTTGTCAGCGATTGTGCCATGAGGCAAGGTCGCGAACGGCCCCAGACTGTTTGAAAATCTGATTTTCACCCCCATTTCACTTATTCTTCACCCTCTCTTCTCCTTTCTCTCCCAAGACGAATTCTTTGGGCTATTTAAAGTTTTCTACCATTGGAGACCACAATCCTTGAAGGTTATGGAGAATCTTCATCACTAAGATAAAGGTTTGATAAGAAAGTTTGGAACCCTTCATCTTCATCTTCATCTCCATCCTCATCCATTATCTAGGGTTTTTCACCAAACTCTTTTCATCATTTTTGAAGATTGGGAGTGTATGGCTCGTCTTGATGGAAGCTAGAAGTGTTTTGTTGGTGGATTGGAGTTTTGGTTAAGGTAACCTTCTATTTTATTCATTTATGGAAATTAGGGTTTTTTGACCTAAGTTGAGATCTTTATGTAAATTGTTTGGGGAATGATTATAAATGGTTATATATGGGTATTTATGGTTGGACCCTTGTGGATCTAGGTTTTTGGAAGTTTTGGCTCGAAGGTTCGGATTTCTTCAAAGGAGCTCAAGTTGGGGAAAAATCTAGATTTAGCCTAAATCTAGCAAGGTGAGTTCAAGTTGATTTGTGAAAACGGTGTACATGCCAAAATGTTCATTTTAAGTGTTTTGTGTTTACATGAAATTGTTAACTGCTGATCACCTGATAAGTTTTGGTTATTTTGAAATATTTAGTTTTATAAACATGGTGAAACATCCATTTTGGGGTCTCTGAGAATTTTGGTAAATAAATGATGTTGAAATGTTTCTTTGATGACATTACATATATATTTGGCATTCATTTGATGTAAGTGTCATTTTGTGTATTTGATCTTATAAACCTTTTCGGAAAATGCATATTATCGTGTTATGAGGCATTTTGGAAATATAAGGGTATGAGTTCATTTAGAAAATGGTTTGCCTCAACCAATGACGAGATTTGAGTTAATCATACTTTTGGTCGTTGTGTTTGCATGATAGTTGGTCGATCGTGTTTCAATGTTTACTACTGGTTTTCATTTGGGGTTTGCGTAAATTGTTGGGCCTTTGGCTCGGTTTGACTGAATGGAGTCTTGAGGACAATTGTCCGGTTTTAATAACTTAAAGTGGAGTCTTGGGTGTGAGTTGCATTTACTGTACTTTATTTTAGAGAATACATGTTTTGAGTGCGTGTGTCATCCAATAGGAGTCATGTGTTTTAGACTGTAATGCATTGGATCCATAGGCATGTAAGTCAGTCGTGTTTAATGGTCAGGACTCTTGGGATTCTCACTTTGGGAAAATAATGTCGTGTTGGCATTGGTGTCGTCCCGGTTGTTTGGCGAAGAGGAACCTTTATGGGTTGTACTTCGGGACCATGGGTCTTGTGTTTGGAAGTCTAATTCTTGTTCACGAGTGTTAGTCATCATGGGTTATCAAGTAAGGAGTTGAGACTCCTACCTTGAATGCTAGTGAGTAGACACTAAAGGTCGAGCACGGACCTTGAGGTTGGAACTCTACTAGAGAGCGAATGGGCACTAAGATCGGGTATCCTTGAGGTGACACCCCCTAAGGGGTGTGCACTAAATGTACCGTGTCCTTGAGGTGACGCCCGCTAAGTGGTGTGCACTAAAGGAAAGTGTTGGGGACTTGAGGTGACACTTAAGTTAGTGTGCACTAAAGTCAATGATTTGAGGTGCAGTTCGATAACATAGATACGTGACATACTTTTGTGTTCCCGCCACGTTCAATGGAAACGGGCATCCCCCGTCACCGAAAGGTGTTGTTTTGGGTAATGTATTTCAAGTATCCGTGTTTTCGGTGACGTTTTATATGTATGGGTTCTATCCATGAGTTATGTGGAGTATTAGTGTTCCACCCGTGTTTTGGTGTTTCGAGAAATAAAGGCTTATACGTGTTTTATAAAATTGGGAGTCCTCTCTTTCTATTTTCCTTTTTAGTAAGTGTTGGGTTGAACTTAAATTCACAAAAGAACGTTTTATATTGGGATCTTCGCCTTTAAAATAGTTTGGTTTGGTTAACGATTAACTCAGTGTCTCTTTTGTTTAAATTACATATTTATTGGTAAATGAGTCGTTTTCATAAGTGAAGTACATCGTCTTGAAAGATTATGATTTTAACTGCATTCTTCTTTTTAAACGAGTAATTTATATATGTTGAAACATCTTGAGTTCACTAGGCGTTAAGGCTAACCTTTTTATTTGTCGGCATGTGCATCAGGTTCCAGGTGGGGGTTTGGTTCTAGCAGTACTGTGAAGAGACGTGCTTAGTTTTTCACAAGTGTAAGTATTTGGTGAAGTCTTCCGCAGTTTGGAGATAGTGACCATTATTGGGTTTTAGTAGCACCCGTCCTTATTATAGACTGTATGTATAGAATGAATATGTGTATTGAGGTTAAATCTTAAATTGTGATTGTAGATGATTCATTTATTGGTGTATTTAGAAAATTTTAAATTAGTTATTATTTCCAGATTTGAGGGTGTTACACTATGCCCCGACGACTTTGCCAATGGCATTGTCGCCGGTCATTGTCGCGGCCTCACCACCCCCTTCGGTACACCAAGTGCGACTTTGCCCAAGGGCATTGTCGCCGAGTCCCTGACCCTTTCGGTACACCATGGGCGATGTAACACCCTAAAAATAGGGATAACAAAAATCCGAAAAACGGACATGCGGTATATAAAATTGCCATAGCAAGAGCCTCCCAAATATGGGGAAATATACAAACCTGTTTAATTACAGTTGTAATTTAACGGACAATAAATTAACAACCGACTAATCTAATTTCTACAACTAGAAAAGAGATTACAAAGGGGTTGTCATCTATAAACCCAAAAGTTCTTCTACCAAAAGTATATCCAATTGCAAGTAGTCCCCAAGCTCTCACCAAGCAATTATGCTAGCTTAGAACCGGCACCGCTAGAACCTGAGATACACATCGACACCAAACAAGTGTTAGGCCAAAAAGCCTAGTGAGTTGAACAATAATAAGTAAAACCATATTTAACATCAAAAAATGGTAAACCGGGCATTATATAAAGTATAGGTTAAGTTCGGATGTTACTAAGACCTAGTATATGTCGTTACCTCCAAAGTACGAAAAGACGTATCCAATTAGCTAATTTTCTTTGTGCCTCTAACTAGCATACAACTCATCACAATGATGCTAGTCATTCACCAAAGAGGACTTGATACACATGCCGACAAATAAAAAGGGTTAGGCTTTAACGTCTAGTGAGTTCAAAAAAATTTCATTATTTTTATAAAACGGTAAAACTGAAAAGTCTACTTATTTAAATAATAAATTATCAAATGAAATATCTTTAACATAAAGGCAACATCCTTCCAAAACCTCTATTTTTGCGATGATAACTCTATATCAAAACATTCATTCAAATATGAACTTAAAACGTGAATAAAGCTCAATAATTAAATACTGAAACTTGGATAAAACTCTAATATCCAAAAGATTGAAATAAGGGTAAGGCTCAATACCTAAAATAAAAAATTATGGATATCGCTCCATACTCAAAATGTCACCGAAAACATGGATAAACTACGTATCAAAAAACAACACCGACAGGGGAGATCCATTTCCATTGAACGTGATGGGAACACAAAAGTATGTCACATATCGATGTTATCGAACTATACCTTAGATCATTGACTTTAGTGCACATTGTATTAAGCATCACCTCAAGTCCATAATACCTTTAGTGCACACCCTCTACCAGGCGTCACCTCAAGGTCATGGTACCTTTAGTGCACCCACCCCACTGTGTTTCGCCTTAAGGATATCCCGATCTTAGTGCCCATTGTTCTCTAGTAGAGTTCCAACCTCAAGGTTCTCATTTGATCTTTAGTGTCTACTCACTAGCATTCAAGATAGGAATCTAAACTCCCTACTTGATAACACAAAATGTTTAACTGTAACACCCTGAATTTTTCCGATGTATTAATTCTATCGTTAGACTCCTAGCATTCCTTGTTTAAGTCATGGTTATCTTGCGTTTACCCTTATTGTGCATATCATGTTTTTTAAGCCAAATTCGTGTGTTAAGTTTGATCTTTGGAATAGAGAAACAGTGTATTACGCGAGTTATATCGCGACTAGCAAGTCGCGACACAAGTTGCGTAACCTGTTGTCTGTCTTCCATTTCAGGAACACGGGCGGCTTATGTCGCAACTTAAGGTCGCGGCGTAACCTGTGAAATTGTCCTGAACACCCAAATACGGGTTTCTTCCCCATTTTCTCATTTATTTCAAGTGTGGAGCTAGTAGGTGTGATCTTGGTGCGATTTTGGGTGCCCTAGGTGAGTATTCTTCATATCTCTTCATTTAATCTCATTAAATGAAACCCTAAGATTGTTGTTGGTGTTGCCTAGGTTGGTATACCTCTCGTTGTGAAGTTTCCTCCTCCTCAAAATTCTAGATTCATTTCCTTAAGCTTTTAAGTTCTAGGGTTTCATATACAACCCTACAAGGTGAGTTCATTCTCTTTTAATAAACTTTATACATGTCAAAATGTGGATTTTTAACCTTCTCAACATCTCCATGTTTGATTTATTTGAGTTGGGTGAGTTTTCACTAAAACCTAATTTTGGGAGATTTTGGGGGTTATGTGGAAGAGCATGGTTTTGGGGACAAGAGTATACATTTTGATTTAGCTATGGATTTTATACATGAGAAATATGTTTTATAACCTTATGATTATTTACATGGAAATCAAGATTTGGGTTTTGAAATATGGGTAAATATTTTGGAATGAGTATTTGGGTAACTGGATGCATTATGTGTGAAAGTATCATTTAGCCCTATGAAATGGAACCTCTTGGAAACTTGGGAGTAATTATTTGGATTTGTAATTTTGTACATCCAGTGGCATTTTAATTGAGGAAATTATTATCTAGTTTGTGGACATCGAATGGAATATTTGGTTGCATTTGGGCGTCATGAACTCACATATATATAATTTTTGACCCAATGTTAGAACACTAGTTTTCCACATTGAGGCACGTTTAGGCATCAGATGAGGTATAAGCCCTATGTGCTAAGTACGCGATATTGGACGAGGATCTCAACGTTAGGGCCCTATGTGGTTGAAGTTGACTTTCCGTGGGTGTACGTTTAAAGCCACTGAGCCTGACATCCATTGCGGGTACTTTTATGTGTTTGGTTTTACTGACACGTCAAGTGGCTTACTTTTGTGTTCCGTCATTGTGTTAGTAAGTGGGTCTCCCCCGTCAACCCAAGAGGTAATGTATTATTGTTGAGACTACTTATATGAATTCCATTGGCATTTTCTTAAATTATTTCAAATGAGAGTATTGATTTTTCAATTACAAATGTTTGAATCTCACTAGGCTTTAGCCTAACACTTTTTCTTAAAATGACATGTATAACAGGTTCTCCTAGCGGTGGTTTTCCTCGTGCTTGAGTGGAGAGGAAATCGAAGGATTATAGCATTTTTGGAAGCATATAGAGGCGTGTTTTGGGTATAGAATTGGTATACTTTTGTAGGTGAAATGTCAACACCCGTTTGTAATCTAGAACTAGATAGACTAGATTAGTAGGTTGTTGTACTCATTTCCCTTTAGTTATTTATTTGTAAACGCCATGCAACTGTTTCCCTTTTGGAATGATCCTTTTTATATTAGACTCGTTTATTCCGCTTTTGTTTTCAGGTTTAAATTGACCCCTATTTTTAGGGTGTTACAAGTTGGTACCAGAGCAGTAATTTAAGTGAACTAGGTATAGTTGTAGAATACCTAGACTTAAGCTTAGATCGAATAAGTTATGATTGGTGAGATTGGGTAGAACTCTTGAGATAAGATAGCCTTAAGATCGACGTAATTACATGAATCGAGAATTGTGACAGTGGTAGTAAGGATTCTTATGTGTGACGTGTTCATAATTTCAATTAGATACTACTATTATGAATGTGTTGTTACGTGATCATGCTTGGATTACTACTGTTATGATGATTGATGAATGTGGTAGTACGCTTTCTTCATGTTTGAATCCTCTAGTCTATTTCTCATGTGATAGCCTTAAGATCGACGGATGGTCATGATGCGATGATATCCACGGCCGACCAACCAAGAGTAACAACAGTTGAATTACCCCCACCCCAGCATAACGTTTTGGGTGGATGGTCTGAACATATACCTCGACACAACATAGCCGCATCGGAGCCGATAATAGAGGAAGTGACTCAGGAGACAAGAATGATGGACCGTATGATGCGATCCATGAATGCGGCTATGGATCAACAACAAGAGATGTTTCTGAAATTGCTCGAGGACAGGGATACTAACAACCGCAGGCATGAGACAGTTGCAGAAAATATGATTGCAGTAGGATCCGGGGGAATTGGAAATGAAATTCCCACGGATGGGGTGGCAACTATAGAAGCACGACAACCAACGAAGTCATGCTCTTTCAATACATTCTTAAGTTGTAGGCCACCCGAATTCAATGGTGATGACGACCCTATAGTTTGCATGAATTGGTTACGGGAGATGGAACAAGACTTCCGGGCAAGTGGTTGTGGAGAGGGCCAAAAAGCAACCTATGGTTCTCAAATGTTGCGAGGGGTGACCCTCATATGGTGGAACATCTACTCTATGTCTTTAGAGGCTTCGGTATTGGACAAGTTGGATTGGGAAACTTTCAAGCAAAAAGTGCTTGAAGAGTATTGCAATGAGAGATCTATGGATTGGATCGTCGACGAGTTCCGGAATTTGAAGAAAGGGAGTTTGACCGTGAAAGAGTACAACAAATTGTTCATGGACAAGTTGGGTTTAGTGGTCCCAACTGAGAAGGAAAAGATCAAAACCTACATTAAAGGCTTACCGACGGAGATGATGAACATGGTACGAGTGTCCAATGCCTCCACTCTTCGAGAGGCGATCGAGGAAGCACAATTGGTGGAAGATTCGTACGGTTCAAACAAGATAGAGAGAAGCGGAGGCGGCGAGAAAAGAAGATGGGAGGGAAGTTATGTACCCTCCAAGATACCAAGTCAGTTCAACAACAATCAGCGAGGGACCGATTTTAGAAAAGAGGTTACATATTGCTCCAAGTGCTGGAGCAAACATCATGGTCTGTGTAAATTGGTGTCTGAACCTTGCTTCTAGTGTGGTAAGGCGGGTCACAGTTTCAGGGACTGTCCGATTAGGGGACATATTTGTTTTGAATGCAGAGCACCAGGCCATATCAGGAGCGAGTGCCCAAAGTTGAAAGCTGGGGGTAACGGAGGAAAGAAGACGGATCCCCCGAGAGCGACGGGAGGAGCCTTTCAGATGACCATCGAAGAGGCAAAGGCTTCAACTGACGTAGTGTCAGGTACGTTTCTTCTAAACTCCGTACCTACGCGTATACTGTTTGATTCTGGTGCAAGCTTTTCGTTTGTGTCGAGTGCTTTCTGTCAGAAGTTGCTTATGCCCGCTAATAGCTTAGAAGATGTCTTAGTAGTAGAATTAGCGGATGGTGACTAAGTAGTGGTCCGTGAGGTCCTTAGGGATTGCAAATTGGAAATTGAAGGAAGGGAATTTCCGGTTTATTTAATGCCAATGGTTATTGGAGGATTTGATGTGGTCATAGGAATGGACTGGTTAGCAAAGAATCGTGCCGAGATCCTTTGTGCGAAGAAGATGGTTTGAATCACAGTTTCGAATGATGAGACGGTGACCGTTTACGGCGAGAGACGGAAGGGCGAGGTGGCAATTATTAGTATGGTGAAAGCACGTAAATGCTTATCGAAAGGATGCACGTCCTTTTTGGCATATGTTGTAGACGCCAAGCTTGAGAAGAAGCGGCTAGAAGATGTGAATGTGGTAAACGAATTCCCCAATGTTTTTTCCGGATGACTTGCCTGGGTTACCACCCGATCGCCAAGTGGAATTCAAGATTGACTTAACACCGGGAGTGGCTCCCATCGCTAGAGATCCTTATCATTTAGCTCCTTCGGAAATGAAGGAGATGATGAGGCAACTATAGGACCTTCTTGAGAAGGTATTCGTGAGACCGAGCTCATTGCCTTAGGGAGCACCGGTTCTATTTGTGAAGAAGAAAGATGGCACTATGCGAATGTGCATAAATTATAGAGAATTGAACAAGGTAACCATGAAGAATAAGTATCCACTCCCTAATATCGACGATTTATTTAACCAACTCCAAGGAGCGGGGTGCTTCTCAAAGATCGATCTACGTTCGGGCTACCACCAAGTAAGAGTCAAGGAAGACGACATACCGAAGACAACTTTTTGAACGCGCTACGGTCATTACGAATTCTTGGTGATGCCTTTCGGTTTAACAAACGCCCCTGCGGTGTTCATGGATTTGATGAACCGCGTGTGTCGACCATTCCTTGATAAGTTGGTAATCGTGTTCATTGTTGATTGGTGTTATGGGTCTCCCCTATTGACTCCACATTGGTTGAACTTTGGTTAACTGTTGATAAAAATTGTAATTGTTCATGCGTGCTTATTATTGTTCAACTCACTAGGCTTTTTGGCCTAACACTTGTTTGGTGTCGATGTGTATCTCAGGTTCTAGCGGTGCCGGTTCTAAGCTAGCATAATTGCTTGGTGAGAGATTGGGGACTACTTGCAATTGGACATACTTTTGGTAGAAGAACTTTTGGGTTTATAGATGACAACCCTTTTGTAATCTCTTTTCTAGTTGTAGAAATTAGATTAGTCGGTTGTTAATTTATTGTCCGTTAAATTACAACTGTAATTAAACAGGTTTGTATATTTCCTCATTTTTGGGAGGCTCTTGCTATGGCAATTTTATATACCGCATGTCCGTTTTTTGGATTTTTGTTATCCCTATTTTTAGGGTGTTACATGCGACTATGCCCTGCGACTTTGCCCAAGGGCATTGTCGCTGGGGCAATGTCGCCCACATCCTGCAGGGGTCTGATTTCTTCGCGAAAGGTAGTCGACTCACGCGCGACCGCAATTCCAAATGACAGTACTTCCTAGGATCACATAAGGCAACATGTATACAGATAGAAACCTCAACTAGGTAAGTAGTATAAAAGATACAATCAACTTCAATTAAACAGGTAAAATGAGAGGTTTAATGGATTTCCAATACTTACCTGAAATCCGGATGTTACACCATCATCGACCCTGATCCCCGTCGGTTCCAGGAGGATTCGCTATCGAACTATATATTTGTTTGATCGAGGTTGAACACGTTTTTCTATTAATTTGTTAGGTTTGTGTAGTGGACTTGAAGAACCAACCTTCATAAGTAAGTTAATGATTTAAATGAATTATAATGAAAATTGATTGTATGATACAAAAATCCAAAAGCTTCTACACAAACAACTCAATTAACCCAACAATAATCGGTTCCAACTTGTCAATATAATCAAATTATATAAACCAATAATATTTGTAAAATTAATATGTGAAATCGATGTTAAGAAATTGATGTCACCATAAGATAACACATAACACGTCAATGGCAACACATTTAACATACAAAAAACATACCACATACATGTTAGGAATGATGTTGGGTTTGAATGTGCTAAGTATGGTTTATGTTGTTCAGTCTTCATGATTCATGCTGTTAAGTGATTACTACTGCTAGTAGAATTAATACTGCTAGTAGTTAGTACTGCTAAATGATTACTACTGCAAGTGAGGAGTTAATACCGTAAGCATGGTTAGTACTGCTCAAAGATTAATACTGCTAAGAATGATTAATGTTGTTGGATAAGGATGAAGATTAATCCTGCTCATGTTGAAGATAATGACTTGGAACGAAAGAATAGGAGTTGGAAATAATGTTGAAGATAATTATGGTATTGATGCTGAAGATCAATCTTATTTTGATAATTATCTTGTAATCAACTCTGTATATAGTGTATAGAAGTCTTTGATAGAATAATCATTCATACGTTTTGTTTAGAGAGAATTAACCTCAAGATTAGTATTGATCCTTTCTATAGAGAAGTATAGAACGTCTGTTGAGTCTGTTCAACAGATTGAGGTTGTGTTTGTAATCATTAAGTTTTATGCAATATAAACTTATGATTTGAGTTCTTATTCTGTATTTTTTTGATTAATTGTTAAAGTGTTATTCCGCGACTTCTTTAACATTGTTTCTGAGTTTGTATTAAAATTCTTGTTTAGAATTTTCGATCTTGACAAGTGGTATCAGAGCTAGAAAACTCAGAAATCTATAATCATGGATGGTTCAAACGATAGTGTTCTGGTCTCAAAGGTTCCCATGCTCAAACCCAATGAATTTGACATGTGGAAGATCAGAATCAAGCAATACATTCTTCTTACAGACTTCTCAATGTGGGACATCATTGAGAATGGTCCCTCAGATGGAGGAAAGATGGATGCAGACGGCAAGAGACCTCCACCAAAGACAGATGGAGAGAGGAAGATGAGGCAGACAGAGATGAAAGCCTTGAGCACTCTGCTCTTGGCAATTCCTAATGAGTATCAACATCAATTCTGTAACTGTTCTGATGCACAAATTTTATGGAATGCATTGGAGAAAAGATTTTTTGGTACCAAAAGTACCAAGAGAAATCAGAAGGCCATCCTGAAGCAGCAATATGAAAACTTCATATCTACAAAGAACGAGTCCATGACTCAAACTTTTGATAGATTTAATAAGCTAATTGGTGAATTGGCTACTGTTGGTGTTCAGATAGATCAAGATGATGTAAACAGAAAATTTTTAAGATCTCTTGGTGATGAATGGACTATGTACACTGTCTCCTTCAGACAGGATGATCAACTGGAGGACAAGGAACTGGATGACCTCTATAATGACCTTAGGGTGTTTGAAGCAGAGGTAGAAGCAAATAAGAGGCCCTCTGGATACTCATACAATGTTGCTCTTTTATCATCCTCTACTGATTCTGCTGCTAATATAGAATCAGTTAGTGTTGCCCATGCCTCAAAGCAAGATGGATCAAATGACTCTGTTTTAGAAGCTTTTCTAGCCAGTCATGCTAATTCCACTCTAATTAATGATGACTTAGAACAGATAAATGCTGATGATCTGGAAGAGATGGATATCAAATGGCAGATGACTATGCTGACTATGAGGGTAAAAAGATTCATCAAAAGGACTGGAAGGAACAACTTTGCTCAGAAAAGAGAAGATGGGGTTGGATTTGATAAATCCAAGGTTGAATGTTACAAGTGTCACAAGCTGGGACACTTTGCAAGAGAATGCAGAAGTGGAATGCCTCAACAGCATACTAGCAACCATCAATCATCACAATCCACTAGCTTCAACAACAAGAACTCTTCACAAGCTCTTGTTTCCCAAGAAGGAATGTGATTTGATTGGAGTGACCAAGCAGAAGAAGCAGTTCAGAATCAAGCTTTAATGGCTAAAGTTTCAGAGTCAGCAAGCACTGCTATTCCCACAGAGGTAACATCTAATCTTTGCTCTAAAACCTGTATTGAAACTGTTAAAAAGTACATGGATCACAATCAGAGTATGTGTGATGACCTTAAAAGGTCAGAGAAAGATAGAAGAGAGTATGTTTTGATTGTTGAGAGGTTTGAAAAACAAATTAAGTCATACCAGGCTAATGAACTTCAACATTCTTATGATACAAACTACTGGAAGTAGGAGAAGAATCAGTTAGAGGTTAAGCTTAAAAAGTCTGAAGAGGAATGTGAGAAGATAAGGAGTGATTTTGAGAAAGCCAAGCTAGATATTGAGAAATATTCCAATGCTTCTAAAGCAATGGACTCACTTCTAAAAACTCAAGTTCATGACAAGCTGAGAAGAGGAATAGGCTATAACACCACCCCTCCACCATACAACAATAACTATATCCCTCCCACATCAGATCTCTTAGAAAGACAGGATAAGAAGGAATTACCTGAAGGAGCCACTGAAGTAGATCCTTTAGACAAAGTAGTGGTTGAGGCAGATTATGAAGAAGAGGACTCTGAGAGTAAGAATGAGGAAGACCATAAAGATATTCCCTTAGAAAACCACATACTGACAAATGAAAGGGGGGTAAACCTTTTGTCAAGAGTGAGAAAGTAAAGTCTGGGGAAGAGAATGTTAAGAATTAAAAAGATGAGACCTCTAAGAAAGGGAAGGGAAAGGCACAGGGAGTTCATTACATGCAAACCACTGTTGTTAATCCATGTACTTGTAAACAGAATCAGCCCCAACAACATGATAAAACAAGTGGAAATCAAAGAAATAGAAATAATCAGTGGGCTTTAAAACAAGGAATTGATCTGAGAAAAATTAATAGACCAAAGCCTTGTTTTATCTGTGGCAAGTTAAATTATCTAGCCAAACACTGTTATTTCAATCCTATTAACCAAAGGATCACTTTTCAAAGAAATATACAAAATCCTGTTGGTTATAGGAAGCAAATAAAGAATCATATGACTGAGGATAGGGCACCTATAAAATCTCATGCTCAGAATAAGTTTGCTAATTCAAATAAAAATACTCCAAATGAGCCTAGGAGTAACTTAAAGACAAAGAAAGCAAACAACTTTGTCCACGTTTGGGTTCCAAAAGTAAAGAAATATGTTAGTACTGCTACTTCAAATAGTACTGCTGACAGAAATAATGTTGTTGCAAGCAATACTACTGCTAACCCAGTTAGTACTGCTAACAAAGTTAGTACTGCTAACCCAATTAGTACTGCTAATGATGTTAGTACTGCTAACAAAGTTAGTACTGCCAATCAAGTTAGTACTGCTTCCAGTGACAGGCCCATTATTGTGACAAAGTATTCAAGCAATAAGATTTCTCAGTTTGATAATCTCATCCAGTCTGAATATGAATATGTTGATGAGAATGGGAAACCCAAGACCACTTTGGATTGGGTTCCTATTAAAAACTAACTGCTTTATTATATGTGCAGGGAAACCAACAGCTCAAGGGAAGGAGCATTTGGCATGTTGATAGTGGTTGTTCCAGGCACATGACAGGTAACATGGCCTGCCTTCAAAACTTCAAAAGAATTGATGGAGGACATGTTACTTTTGGTGATAATCCAGAAGGTGGTAAGATAAGTGGAAAAGGTAATGTGTCAAAAGGTAAGATGACCTTTGAGGATGTATACTATGTTGAGCAATTGAGATACAACCTGTTAAGTGTATCACAGGTCTGTGACAAGAAACATAACATATTATTCAATGATACTGAATGTATTATCCTTTCTCCAGGGTTCAAGGTAGTTGATGAAAGTATGATACTACTTATAACTCCTAGGGAGGACAATGTTTATTGCTTAGACTTGGAGAGTGTACCTTCTGATTCATCTCTAAATTTTTTATTTTCAAAAGCTTAAGTAGATGAATCATCTCTATGGCACAGAAGGATGTGTCACATGAACTTTAAAACAATGAATAAACTTGTGAAAAACAACCTTGTAAGAGGTTTGCCACAAAAGGTATTTTCATGTGATGATCATTGTGTTGCATGTCTTAAAGGCAAACAACACAAATCTTCTCATAAGTCCAAAAAGATAAATACAATCTCTTCACCTCTTAATTTACTGCATATGAATCTGTTTGGCCCTACAAATGTGATGAGTATTGGTAAGAAATCCTACTGCTTGGTTATTGTTGATGATTTCTCTAGATTCACTTGGGTCTATTTTCTGAGGACAAAGGATGAGACAAGTAGACTGATCAAATCCTTTGTTCTTAGAGTTGAAAATCAAACAAATATAAGAGTTAAAGTCATTAGGTCTGATAATGGAACTGAATTTAAAAACAATGACCTAAACAGCTTTTGTGAGGAAAAGGGCATTGAGAGACAATACAGTGCTCCTAGGACTCCTCAACAGAATGGTGTTGCTGAAAGGAGAAATAGGACTCTGATAGAAGCTGCTAGATCTCTGTTGGCAGACTCAAAACTTCCAATTACTTTTTGGGCAGAAGTAGTTAATACTGCCTGCTATGTGCAAAACAGAGTTCTTGTAGTAAAATCCCAAGACAAGACACCTTATGAGCTTTTTAAAAAGAAGAAACCTTTTATTGGATTTTTCAAACCATTTGGGTGTCCTTGCACAATTCTCAATACCAAAACTCACCTAGGCAAGTTTGATAGCAAAGCTGAGGATGGGTTTCTTGTTGGTTATTCATCTCAATGTAAGGCCTACAGAGTTTTTAACACCTCTTCTAGGATTATTGAGGAAAGTGACAATGTCAAATGCAATGAGAACACACCAAATCAACTTGGGTCAGGTCCTGATCGGCTATTTGACATTGATTCACTGTCTAATTCTTTGGGTTTCAGTAATGAGCATAATGAAGGAACAGGGACAGAACAGGTACAAGTACAAAGACAAGAGTTTGTGTTGTTCCCAACACCTTCTGCTGATCTTGTTGAATTCTGTGACTAAGATAAGAAAGATACTTCAGATTCAAAGGACACTAAACCAGCTCAGAATGAAGAGGACAGAGGTGAAAAGGAAGATCAACCCTCAGATTCAGGAATCAAAGGTCCTGAGATGCCATTTTTGGAAGAGGATGACACAGATGATGATTCTTCAGTGTATGGTGGAAGCACTCCAGAAAAGAATGACACCAATCTTGAAGTCAATCTTAATGAAGAGGTTGTCAATGCTACAAGAACACAGAAGAATCATCCTCCTCAATTAGTGATTGGTGACATCAATTCTCCAATGATCACAAGGCAACAAAGCAAGATAGGGGGATTGAAAGATCTACAATCAGGTTTATTATCTTGTTTTCTATCACAGGTTGAACCCAAAAAGGCATACGATGCAATGAAAGATCCAAGCTGGATAGAAGCAATGCAAGAGGAGCTTCTGCAGTTTGTACTGCAAGATGTATGGGATCTGGTGGATCTTCCAAAAGGACACAGAGCAATTGGCACAAGATGGATCTTTAGGAACAAGAAAGATAAAAGAGGAATAGTAATAAAGAACAAGGCCATATTAGTGGCACAAGGGTATACTCAAGAAGAAGTAATTGATTATGAAGAGGTATTTGCACCAGTGGCCAGGATTGAGGCAATAAGGCTATTTTTAGCTTATGCTTCTTTCATGAAGTTCATGGTATACCAAATGGATGTAAAGAGTGTTTTCCTGTATGGGAGAATTGAAGATGAAGTGTATGTCTGTCAGCCTCCAGGGTTTGAGAATCCAAATTATCCTAACAGGGTATACAAATTAAAGAAGACACTCTATGGGTTACATCAAGCACCAAGGGCATGGTATGACACTCTGTCTACCCACCTCTTGGGAAATGGTTTTGAAAGAGGAATAATAGACAAGACTCTGTTCATCAAAAGGAAGAAGAAGGACATTCTACTTGTACAGATCTATGTAGATGACATCATCTTTGGATCCACAAAAGATCAATTGTGCATAGATTTTGAAGAACTGATGCACAAGAGATTCAAGATGAGTTCTATGGGTGAACTTACTTTCTTCCTTGGGCTACAAGTTAAGCAGAAGAAAGATGGGATATTCATAAGCCAATCCAAGTATGTGCAGGACATTCTTAATAAGTTTGGTTTCTCAGACTCAAAGCCTGCAAGCACACCCATGGAGACACACAAACAGATCACTGCAGATCTTGAGGGGGAGGATGTGGATGTTCATCACTATAGATCCATGATTGGCTCCCTCATGTATCTCACTGCTTCAAGACCAGATATCATGTTTTCTGTTTGTGTGTGTGCAAGATTTCAAGTAAGGCCTAAGCAATCACACTTTCAAGCAGTCAAGAGGATATTCAGATATCTCAAAGGCCAACCTATATTAGGTCTTTGGTATCCTCATGACTCACCATTTGACCTACTTGCTTATTCAGACAGTGACTTGGGTGGTGCAAATTTGGATAGAAAGTCAACTTTAGGGGGATGCCAGTTTTTGGGTGCAAGACTAGTGTAATGGCAGTGCAAGAAACAAACCACAGTGTCCACCTCTATAACAGAAGCAGAGTATATAGCTGCTGCAAGCTGCTGCTCTCAAGTACTCTGGATTCAGAATCAAATGTTGGACTATGGTATGACTTTTCTTCACACTCCAATCTTCATAGACAACAACAGTGCTATTAGCATTGTTAATAATCCAATCAAGCACTCCAAAACAAAGCATATAGAAATCAGGTATCATTTTATCAGAGACTGCAATGAAAAGAAGCTAATTCAGGTTGTGAAAGTCCATACAAGTAACCAATTTGCTGATCTATTCACTAAAGCTTTTGATGTGGGTAGGTTCACATTTTTGGTCACAAGTGTTGGCATGATAAACTCTGAATAAGTCTATTATCTTTTGACTCAAGTACCTGTATAGTTTCCTTCCTGTTTACTTTCTCATATTGTATTGTGCATGGTGCTGCTAACCTTGTGTGTTTAAGTGTTTCAGATTGCTTCAAAGGGATACTTGGTACTTCTGATTCAGTTAATATTGCTCGCTATATTACTCATGACAACATTTCAAATATGGTTAAGTATGGTTAATACTGCTAGGTGGTTTATACTGCCAATGCAAAGTTACTACTGCTTGCCTTATTTATACTGCTAATCAGTGTTACTACTGTTGGTCTGTGTTAATATTGCTAGTCCGTGTTAGTACTGCCGGTATGTGTTACTACTGCTAATATGAGTTAATACTGCGAGTTGGTTAATACTGCTAGGATACTTAGTACTGCTTCTAACTGAAACCCTCCACCTATAAATACCCTTTGTGACCGCCAAAATACAAACGGCTCTTTGAACTTCCATTGCTTCTCTTTTTCTCTCTCTCTCGATTCCTTGCTCACCAGTGTAACCACTAGTTGCGATTCGAACCCTAGAATCAATCAGAACGATGGCAGGTCTACAATTCTTTGATGAACACAATGAAGTTGCTATGCTGCAGAAACCCAAACAGGCTGAAGGTTTTCATCAGATTGTGGATTTCATAAAATCTACACACATCGCCCACACATTAACTGTCAATCCCACAATCTATATGGAACATCAAAGACAGTTTTGGGCCAATGCTGCTATTCAAACTGAAGATGGCACTCAGGTCATCAAAACAAGGTTTTGTGATAAACCTCTAACCATCTCAGAGGAGTGTATTCGCATCCATCTACGCTTAGATGATGCCTCAGGTATTACCTCTCTTACTAAGGAAGATATCTTCCAAGTTCTTCATCGTATGGGGTATGAAGGTCCCACTGACGTATATAAATTTTTCAAGAACAGATTTCACCTCAGTGGAGATTCTTTGTTCATACCCTACAACACTGCATTTCACGAAAAACAACTGGATGGAGTGAGTTTAGCAGTACCATAGCCTATGCTTTGGTCTACTTAGCTACCTCTAGAAAGTTTAATTTTGCTCAAATGATTTTCAATGATTTAATGTCAAACCTGGATACCAAATCCAAAAGCTTTTATATGTATCCAAGGTTTGTACAAGAAGTACTAAATCAAGAATTGACGGATTTACCTCATTTCAATGAGGTATATGTACCAAAACCCCCAAAGGGGAAGGTGTTCTCAAATATGAAGAGGCCCGATAAGGACTTCTCAGGTATAGACACTCCATTGTTCCCTACAATAATGGGTGTGTCTCCTTCCCATGGTGAGGCATCAGGGTCACAGCCCACATCTGACCACCCAACTGATGACCTACCCACACCACTCATTTCTAGTAATCCTCCTCAGATTCCTATTGTAAAGCCCACATCCCCCATCACCAAAACTTATATAAGGAAAAAGGTACAGAAGGTTCCTTCCCTTCTTGTACCTTCACCCCCAAAGCCTTCAAGCCCTCTAATGGAACATTCTCCATTAGAGAATCTCCAAAGGGAAACCACAGGGGTGTCTCCCAACCCCAAGAAGGTGCTCAATAAGGAGAAGGAAGAGCATATGGGAAGTGAGGCTCACACTACTGTTTCTGCACAAGGTGTAGGACAGGACAGTGTGAACATACCTAAGACCTTCCCCACAACAACTTTAGATGAGCAATCATCTAAAGGTCCCAGGTTCCAAGAAACCATGGGGGTAGCAGGTGCTTCTGCTAGGCAGAAGACCTCTACTAAAAGTTCCAAGGATCCTACAAGGGTGGTAAAAACACCTAAAGGGGGTGAGGACAGATATACGTATAATGAATTGATGGATACTCTTGGTACATTGAGTCTGGAAGTTCACAATCAAAACTTGGAGATAAAGGATATGCAAAAGGTGATTATGTTCCAGCAAGAGCAAATAGCTCATCTCAAGAAGCTGGTGCTCAAGTTGGTGCACAAAAAGAAGAAAAGGCAGTATGTCTTGAAGAAAAGGGGAGATGTAAAAGATGCTTTCAAAAAGGGGGAGAGTAAAGCT
Source organism: Arctium minus (assembly GCA_954870635.1). Classification (NCBI taxonomy): domain Eukaryota; kingdom Viridiplantae; phylum Streptophyta; class Magnoliopsida; order Asterales; family Asteraceae; genus Arctium; species Arctium minus. The sequence continues at coordinate 49,171,833 of OX941096.1, forward strand.
GAAGCAGAAAAGCAAAGCCCTGTTGACATGGAATCACAGTTTGAGGGGGAGATTGGTGCAGAAGCAGAAACTTTTGTAAAAGCAACAGTAACTACACCAGAAGCAGAAAAAGAACAACCAGCAGCAGAAACTGATCTGACAGTAGAAGAACTAGAAATTGCAAAAACTCTAGTTAAAGCAAAACATGACACTCCTAAAGCCACTCAAAAGGCTAAAGGAGTGGTAATCAAAGAAGGAAGATCAGAACAGAAAAAGAAGAAGATCAGTGAGGCAGAGATCAAGAGGAAAGGGAAAGAAAAAGTGGTTGAATCTGTGAAGCCATCAAAGAAATCATCTCAAATAGCTCTGGATGAAGAGTTAGCTAAGAGGCTGCAAGAAGAAATGGAAAAGGAGGAAGAAATCCAATCTATAAAAGACAGAGAGATTGCTTTGGAGTTGTCTACTAAGCTTAATGAGGAATATCAAAAGAGATTAAAGACTGCTGCTGCTGCTAAAGTTACAAAGAAGGCCTCAAGGCAAAGACTGCCATTCAAGACAAAGCAAAGAAAGCCTTCAAAGACCTTCATGGCTAATCAACAAAGAAGGAAAATGATAAACTTCCTCAAAGGAGCTATTGGAGTTCCTGAAGGAATGTTTTCCAGTATGTCATTTGGAAGAGTAGAAGAGCTATACAAGAAGGAGATGGCCAAGCTGAAAGGGGACTTCACACAAAGGGTTGAGTTTGAAAGAAAAATGAAAGAGAGGCATGACCTCAACATTCAACAACCTTTCCCTGAAAATGAAGAAGGTACTCCTATCAAAGACAAGGCAGAAGTGAAGAAAGAGGAGACCTTAGCTCAACAGATTGGTGCAATGAAAAGAAAGAAGTCCATTGCCACCAAGCCAAAGGCAAAAAGGGAAAGAACTTAAGAAGAGGATAATGAAAATGAAAGAGCAGAAGCAGAATCAGAACCTACTGTTGCATCTTCAGCAGAGCCAGAGCAGAATCCAGAGCAGTCCAATCAACAATCCAATGAGCAATTTCATTTGTACATGACTTTGACAGATGAAGACCCAGTACAAGTTGATCCTATCTCTATGAAAGCACCATAAATTATTGTTTGGGATATTCTGAAAGACCAAGGCAAAGAATACTTCAGGATCAAGAGATTGGGAGATCACTATGAAGTGTATGCTACATGGGGTAAAATTATCAGAAGCTGCTCCAGGTCTGATTTGGAAGAAATGCATAAAGTTGGAATGAGCTTATATGGTAAAGTGTTGGAAGAAGCTGGGATTAGTCTAACCAAGATAGCCATGGAATACTTATGTATGATGTTTGATCCAGAAAGAGTGAAGTACAAGATCAAAGATCTACATCATGAATATGGTTTTAAAAAGATTGATCATTGGATGTTGTATGAAGGATGTGGAGTCTATGTCCTAACATTTGATAAAAGCTACAATGAGTATTATTTGGTGGACAAGGTGTATGATCATAGCAAGGCTAAACTGCAAGCAATGTTGAAAGCAAAGTTGGTATGTCCAAAGAACTCAGAAATGGCAAGGATAGTAGTCAAGAGAACCATCAATCAAAGTCTAGGTCTGAATCCTGATTTGGGAATCTAAGCTGAAGTTTTGAAAGCATCATGAAGACCTCAGGCTGAAGAACTTAACTTCTCATTCTGAAAAAGTTAAGTTAGGGGGAGATTGTTGGGTTTGAATGTGCTAAGTATGGTTTATGCTGCTCAGTCTTCATGATTCATGCTGCTAAGTGATTACTACTGCTAGTAGAATTAATACTGCTAAATGATTACTACTGCAAGTGAGGAGTTAATACTGTAAGCATGGTTAGTACTGCTCAAAGATTAATACTGCTAAGAATGATTAATGTTGCTGGATAAGGATGAAGATTAATGCTGCTCATGTTGAAGATAATGACTTGGAACGAAAGAATAGGAGTTGGAAATAATGTTGAAGATAATTATGGTATTGATGTTGAAGATCAATCTTATTTTGATAATTATCTTGTAATAAACTCTGTATATAGTGTATAGAATCCTTTGATAGAATAATCATTCATACGTTTTGTTTAGACAGAATTAACCTCAAGATTAATATTGATCCTTTCTATAGAGAAGTATAGAACATCTGTTGAGTTTGTTCAACAGATTGAGGTTGTGTTTGTAATCATTAAGTTTTATGCAATATAAACTTATGATTTGAGTTCTTATTCTGTATTTTTTTGATTAATTGTTAAAGTGTTATTCCGCGACTTCTTTAACATTGTTTCTGAGTTTGTATTAAAATTCTTGTTTAGAATTTTCGATCTTGACAAATGACAACTAGAAAAAACTTGTATCACATAGAGAACCCAATACCTGAACCAGGTTTGATTGGGGAATCCCCGAATTGATCATGGACGAAAAATCCCTGAATTTATAAACCGAACATGAGGGTGGGGATAGAGATGCCTTTGAGTATCAATAATAAATGTTTATGTGCATATAAAATGAATATATTGATTAAATGAAACCCCCAATAAATATATATATATATATATATATAAATCGATCAATTTTACAATCACTAAACAAGAAATGTTAATTCTCTCTATTAGATAAAGACATTAACTATAAATTATATAAAATAATTGCACATAAGTGTAACACCTCAAACTAAGAAAGAAGTAAGGCCTAGTGACCAAAAGAGTAAATGCTTGAAAAAAATAAAGTTTAGGGACTAATAGTTGCTTAAAAAAAGTTCATGGATTAAATTGGAAAATGGGTACATGTTAAGGGACTAATAGTTACTTAAAAAAGTCAAGAGTTACATATGAATTATGAAATGGTTATATACATAGGGGTGTTACGGATTAAAGCTTTTAACGAGTTACTTGAGCTTGAATTGCTTAATGATTCTCGAGCTCAAGTATAGCTCAAACACAAAATAAAGCTTGTTTAACTTAACGAGTCAAACTTCATAACACCAATGTTTGACATGGATCGTTCGGAAACTCGATTTACAACTTTTCGAGTTGAACTGATCTAAGTCATTCGATCATACACTTTGTCGGGTCAAACATGTTCATATGTTTATAAATTTTACAATCACAACTGAAAAATTATCAAACTTGAGTCAATAAACGAGTTAATTAAATCTCGAGGTCAAGCTCATAAACGAGTTATAAATATTGAATGTTTGGTTTAATGTATAATTCAATTTTGTTAAATGAGCATTGAGCGTGAACATTAAAAAAATCACTCGAGCTCGAACATATTTTGAAAAGGTTATTCGAGCTCAAACATGATATTGTTTTTTCGAGCCAACCTCAAACAACTTACTTGACTCGGCTCAACTCATTGACATCCCTATGTGTGACATGTACATACATAAACTTGCGTATAACATATACTCAACTGTTATCAATTATCATCTCGTTGATTTAGTCAAATAGTTCTATGTTTTAGATTTGGGTCTTGTTTGTTTTTTAGAAGGAAAAAAAACTTTTATTAGCCTCTTATGTCTGATTTGTTAAGAGATAGGGCCATTCAGACAATTTGTTTTTCGTTTTCCAAATATTCAGAGCCACTTATATCTTAGGTAGCGTTTGGTACGCAGACAAGATTAGACGGGACTGGACATGACAGAACTGGACAGGACTAGACAGGACAGGACAAGACTGGACTGGACAGGACAGGACAGGACAAGAGGCTAGGACAGGACTGGACAAGACAAATGGTTGTCTTGTGTTTGGTACGACTAGGACCGGATAGAACAGAACTGGACAAGTTTCCCTAAAAGTTGTTTGATAATTTTATATGTCATATAATAGTTATAAATAACACAAATAAAGTATATCTTTAAATAATTTAATTAAAAAACATTATTATTTTGTTTACACAATTTTCATACATACAAAAACAATAGTAGGAAATTTGAATGAAGAATCTGAAATAATTGATGATAGTTCAAAAAAATCCGATTCATATAAAAAAAATATAATAGTTGATTCAATTTGAAAGATCTTAATGAATTGACGGATGCATAGTTGCAGCGACGAGTAAAGATAAAAGACGATGAGTGGTCGGTGAAATACGATAGTTGTGAAGAAGGTGAAAGATAGAAGATAGTGGATAGTGGTGGTGCAGGAGATTGTTGTGGTTGATGTGGTTGAGGTATAGGTGGTCGACGATGGTAGTGGTGGCGGCAGTGCACAGTGGCAATAAAGATTATTGTAGTGGAGGAAGAGACGGAGGTTACCAACGATGGTTGACGGCGAGCGACAGTGGTTGGTAGCGAGCGACGGTGGTTGGCGGTGAGCGTCGGTGGTGGCGACGGCAATGGGGGGTGGTGATTGGTAGAGGTGGCGATGGGCGGTGGTGGAGGAGGTGGTGGAGGAGGTTTTTGTAGTAGTGGAGGAAGAGGTGGAAATGGTCGACGATGGTTGGTGGTGGCTACCGGTAGCCGTCGATGGTGGTGGCGACCATAAGTGGTGGTGATCGGTGTTAGTGGAGGTGGTCGACGATGGTAGTGGTGGTGGTGATGACCGATGGTGGTGGTGGTGGAGGTTGCTATGGTGGAGAAATAGGTAGAGGTGGCCGACGGTGGTTGGCGATGGCTACTAGTGGCTGCCGATGGTGGTAGTAGCGACGATGGGTAGTGGTGACCCTTAAGACTAATACCATATTAGAATTATATATCAAATGGCGGCAAATCAATGATTTTTAGTTTCTGTCTCATTTATGTCCCATGTTGTTCCACCTATTTTGGTGGAACAAGAAAATACCCCTTTTTGTCCCATCTTGTCCAGTTTTTGTCCTTGTCCCATGTCGCGCCAAACATGGGACAGTGAACTTTTGTCCCGTCCCGTCTCATCCAGTCTGCAAACCAAACGCACCCTTAATGTCCTCTTATCTAGTAAGAGGTAAATCAACTTCTTATTTACCTCTTATTGTTATCACCAATTTACCTTAATAGATAATTTCTCTTAATCGATTCACTTGGATTATAATAGAAAGTTTTACTATAATTAGATGACTTTCAAATTTAAATTTATATAATTTAAATATATTGTTATTGGTTAACTATATTCGTTCAAATGAATTTTAATTTTATAATTTAGATGCAAATTTTGTAATGATGATGAATAAATATGTGAAACTGTATAAAAATAGTTTTTTTTTCATTCTACCGATGAAATTACTTTAAGTAAAATGTTTAGAAAAAAAAATATTTTATAACTTGTATTAAATTTCAGACTCTAACACCAATTATTATCTATCATAAGTAAAATAAGAATTCAAATTTCAAAACCTCCTAAAGAAACAAACGTAACTATTTATTTTCATCAATTGAGATTGATCGTTAGCTTATTCGATCCATTTAAAATGCAATGGTTCGTGTCAAAAGTGGTGATGAGTTGGTGGTGTTGACCATGTGATATAAATTATTAATATTAAATAATTATATTATTAATTTGATTTATATATTAACTAATAAAAAATTAAATGATATTCACCCAATAATTTCACAGGCAACAAAGAGCCAAAGAGTGATAAAATATCCCCCCTCCTTCATAGTCGTAGTCTCATATTCATCCATTGTTGTTTGTTTTAGACTAGTTAAGGTTATGTTTGGCAAACTAGCTAATAAGCTAGCTAGTAGCTGATAAGCTAACTTTTTAAAACGCTACTATAATAGCTTTTTAATAAGCTAGTTTATGGTCATCCAAACATATACAAAAAAGAAGAAACTAGCTTTGCCAAACAATGCCTAATTAGTTATATAGTTACTATTATTTATAAAAGTTTGTAGAATATGTTCATATATAAGTCGTTTATTCAGTAATAAAACATATAGAATTTTAGTCCATCCTAACTTCTCACTCTTTTTTCTCTGTATTTCATTTCCCTTTCCCGATCACAGTTTGTCTCATTGGGTTTCAAAACACAGCTTCCATCGGTGTTTAATTTTTGGTTTTCATTTTAGCGTTAAGGAGGATTTAGAGTCTGGCTTTTGTTTGTGTTTTTTTAATAATATTGTGCATCATTAATAATTGCATTGGAACAAAGTCTTAACATGATATGACTTATTAAGGTGACGTTTGTTTTTTAAGAGGTCTGAAGTCTGAAATCTTATTTCACTTCTGATTAATAGAAGTGGTGCTGAAGTCTGAAATCTCAATCAATAAGATTGTTTGTTTTTGTAACGTCTGGAGGCATCTTGAAATAAAGGAGAACATTTGAAATGAGGCGGCGATAAAAGGTTAATAAGTTAGGTCACCACTTCTTATTTCAGATGTATTTAAGAGTTAAGCGGTTCGGAAAACTGGAAAAAAAACAATATGAATGTAAAAAGGTTTGACCGATTCAAATTTAAAAGCCATTAAGAGGTTTAAAAAAAAACAACCCCTAAGTTTTAGAAGCTGATTTTTTCTAAAACAAAATTTGTGAAAGTTGATTCTTCAAAATAACAATGAAAATATATTAATCATTTATGCAATTTAGGGGTCGTTTACCAACACAATTTAGGTAAGTACTTACTCGATATGATTCTCGATTATCAAAATAACACAATATAAGCGTCTGTTGTCCAGTAAACACTAACCAAGCAGGAGTCATTATTCTCACAGGTAAAATTTTTAACTAACAAAACAACACTTACCCAATAAAAATAAATAAATTTTAGAGTAAATTACATTTTTGGTTCTTGTGCTTGTCACTCATTATCAACTTTGGTCCATCTTTTAAACTAATTACACTTTTGGTTCCTCTGACTAACTTTAATTAAAATAACTAGTTATCTTGAGGGTATTTTAGTCAATTTATCTTTTTCTTTGTCTTTTTCATTTTTTATTTGAATATAATATATAGTAAATTACAATTTTAGTCATTGTGTCCTTGTGGTTTGTCTTTTTTTTTCCCCTACATTTTTCATTTTGTACTCTTATTGTATTAATTAACCAATGATATATTTTTTTTACTAACAATACATTAAAATTACATCTCATTTTTTAAATTACATTACTAGAAAAGTATTGTCGATATCTTTAAAGTAAGTCAATTATTGAATATTTTAAATTTTTTACGTAATTTATCCGATATATATCTGCAAATTCGTTTACACTAATTTATAAAAAAAGTGTATTGTTTTCATATATTTTATTTAATTAACGGTTTTTTAAATGTATATCAAATAAAAAACTTTATAATATAATTATTATTTATTCTTTTAAAAAATATAAACTAGAATTTATTGTAATAAAAAATAAATAATCAACTAACAACCACACATTTTCATTATTTTATTTATTTTCAAGGACTAATATATCAAAAAATAATGATTTACATGGTAAAATATGCATTGTTCATGAGTCTGCATTTCATATCAAACAAAACATATAATGTGACATTTGGTACGCATACATGAATGAATTGTATTGAACAAAACAAAACTGGATGGAGGACATGATTAGACATGACAAGTGTTTGTCTTGTTAATCGGTTATTTATTTTTAAATAAAAAAATGTACGAAAATAATACATTTTTTTATTAATAAATATAGATAAATTTCGATTATGTTTCTTACATAAATAAGAATAAACGATAATTTATTTTTAAAACACAACTTAAAATAGAGTTTTTTTTTTGGTTTAGTGTAGACCGATTTACACACACACACACATATATTGAATAAATTGCGTAAAATTTTAAAAATATTAATAATCAACCTTTATAAAAATGTCGACAAGATTTTTCTAATTGTGTAATTTATAAAATGAAATATATATTTTTAATGTATTGTTAGTAAAAAATATCATTAATTAATTAATATAATAAGAGTATAAAATAAAAAAAAAACTACAAGGACTAAAATTGTAATTTACTATATAATCTATTGAAATAAAAAAAATGAAAAAGATAAAGAAAAGATAAATTGACTAAAATACCCTTAAGATAACTAACTATTTTAATTAAAGTTAGTCAGAGGGACCAAAACTAAAATAAAATGGCAACCATAGTGACCAAAAGTGTAATTAGTTTAAAAGAGGAACCAAAAATGATAATGAGTAAGAACCACAAAGACCAAAAATGTAATTTACTAAACAACCTTTTTCCACACGTTATTCTTTGATCACTTTTTGCTAATACTATTCAATTCAAAAAGTGGTGGTCCATATTGTGCCAAATGCATGTTCCACCCCTCCCTACCATAAAAGAAACCCACCACCTATTATGATTTGTATTTGTTAGATTATAATGACTTATAATATGAATCATGAGATCAAATATGTAAATATCATACAATGTTATTAAAATTTAAAAAAAATGGAGAAAATACAATTATAGTTAACCAATTCATATAAAAAAACTTATATTCGTTATGAAAGTTCATTTTCATATTGGTTACGGTTGTATCCATCAATACCAGTGGACAAAAAAATACATGTTTGAAAATGTCATGTTGGATGAGACGTTTATTAGGAAAGGTTGTTTAGTTGCTTACTAGACATATGCAACAGGGCGTGTGAAGATTGTTTAGAATATTAGATGCTCTGTTGAAATACCTTAATCATAGTTGTTGATGTTAACTTCATTTGAGTATGTATGTCATCCTTTTCCTTAAAGGTAAAGGCCAGATATGTGTACCTCTCACCATTTACAGATCTTACATTCGAGTGGAATATATTGGCTCATTTTGTTTGGTTAACGAAGCATCTAAAAATATAGTATCAAAGGCAGACTTGACAGTAGAGAACTAGAGATGGGCAGACTTAGGGCCGTTTACCCAAACACTTACTCAGTTAAGCACTTCCCTGTAAGATTCAATAATCTAACTTACTTTACTGGATAAGATTATAGTTCATGAAACTTGTATTGTATGCAACAATTTACTTAGTAAACGCTTACCAGATAAGAGTCGTCGCTCTCACTTACCGGGTAAGACTCTCCAAGTCTCCATTCTTATTATCGCTCTTACCGGGTAAGATTCTTGACACTTGTCATGTTCATCCGGTAAGGTAAATGACTTGGTAAATGCTTATCGTGTTAGCGTTTAGTAAACGGACCCCTTAGACTTTCTAAATGAGGGATTATAGTTTTTATTTATTTATTCATATTAATTAAGTAACTAACCAAATCAAACTACTATCTTATGTGATATAAGTTCGATATATCAACAAGAATACAAACACCAAACATGTATTGGTTGGATGTAGAGGTGTTTGTTATTCCCAATATTCAAGTTCTACTCAATAACAAATAATCAAGATGAATCAAATCGTGAAATCACATGTCATTGATGAATCAAATTACAATCAAACTCACTTTCTCTCTCTACAAACACTCTCTCTCACTAGAATGATATGTTCTATACAATTCTTCTCTGATTCGTATTATGAGTGTCACCACTCTTACAAAGACAACAAAGGCTATTTATACCTCCATACAAATACAAAGAAACAAAATACAATTACATTGACTTTGACTTTTATTAACAAAATGACTTTGACTTTCAGTGAGAGTTGACTTTTCCAGCTTTGACTTCTTGAACTTTTGTCTTCAATCTTTATGATCTTGAATCCAACAATTATGTGCTCTAACAATCTCCCCCTTTGGATCAAGATCATAATTAAAAGATTTAGCAATTCAATCTTCTCTCTTAAGCTCAATTTGAATCTCCCCCTTTGATGTAAAAACAAATCTTCTCAAGAAATCAACATTCTCCCCCTATTCGTATGAACATTGACGTTCTCCCCTTTCTTTGATAAACACTCTTTCAAACATTGAAAGAAATTATTTTCATTTTCAGCTCTGAATGTTTTATCCAACTTTCTTCAAATAAAATTTCTCCAAAATCTGCTTGCTTTCGAAATTCTTTGAACTTTCGCTTATCAACTTTGAACAAACTTCAATTCTGAAATATCTCTCTCCATATCCAATACAAATACTTCTTTCCGGACAATTCTTTCAACTTTAATATTTGTTTGAAATACACATTTCTTGATATCTTCTCCCCCTTTTTGATGATTTGAGTATCTATATCATCAAAACTTTTCACCAAGAAATGTCTTTGACCATTCGGATCTGTCAAACTGAGCCTCTGATTCATTGATCCATAACCAAGTATTCATCTAGATCTTTGCAAATCCAGACAAAATAGGAATGTAACTCCTGAATCAACAAATGAATCAGTTAAAATGCTTGTCAGTAACACAAAGTCACTGTGTGTAACGAATACACAATATAAAGGAGTTTTTTGATGTTCACTCCCCCAGGGCTTCCATCCAATCATCGAAACACCACAAAGGCAATTTCTATGAATGTTATGACAAAGAAACAAAATCTTTGTGTGTTCGTGCAAGTGTAGAAAGAATTAAGCACGAATAATTGCTTTTTAAGGCTCAACATAGTGTAAACCACTGAGACAACAGTAGATAAACACAGACTCAATGTGCATGATTGAAGTGCGAAGGTGGGGCAGACTTCCTTCTTTTTCAATATCCAAATTTTCCAAATGAAAATCAGATAGATTATGTGTTGCATCCCCATAAAATATGAAACATTTTCTTTTTGAGAAGAAAATGAGTAGATGGTGGGGTTTTATCAAGAGTTGGCATGGGCTATTTGCCTGTTTCAATAATGTTCACGAAAGAATTGTGAATCATTAGTAATGTGGCTGCCCAGCTCAGAAAGTAGATGGTGCAGAGTTTGATATTCTTTTACTCTGATCTCACACCCTCTTTCTTTTTAATCAAAAAGCTCACTTCTAACCAAACTCTCTTTTCCATTTTACCTCATCACACCCACACTCATTTCTTTTTTACTCCTCACACTCAATCTCTATGGATTAACTTCTTGGGTAGAAATCACTGGTTAACGTGATTCCATAGAAGTTCATTTAAATTCTAGCACAAAGAACCCATGTAATCCTATGAAAGCATAATGGTGCTCAATATGGTTTAACTTTATCAGTTAAAGCTCAAAATACAAGTCAGATGTATATATGCTCATAATATAATCATGAAGATATGAGCATTTTAAAACATTGAAGTATTTTCAAACAAGTATATTGAATGAATGAATATGAATGCAAAAGACTTGTTTGAAAATCTGACATTGTATGAAAATGATCAGAAATGAATGATATAGCAATCAAGGCTTATGGTTAAAAACAACGGATATTGTCCATACGAAACAAAATATAGACATTCTTGAAATGACGTTTCAAAATGAAATATTGCTCAAAATTCTTTGAAGTACAAGCGGAGTGTCTTACCATCGAAAAATTGGTTCAATTTAGAGACATGGTAAGAACATTTTGAAAAAAAAAATCAAACCGGTGTGTGTGAATACTTGAAAGTATATAGAAAAGACAATACGCAAGTATTTATCTTTGGAAACACACGGTTTGTTTATCAATTAAGCACAAAAAAAAAATGAAAACATTTAAAATCACACTTCCAAATTATAAAATATGTTTAAGAATCGGAAAGTGGTTTGAACATTTCAGAACATGTTTTCTATACCTGAAAGTTGTCCTTCTTTCAGATACATTTGAGATTAAGATTAGAAATTTACCTATTCGCTCAATCTTAATTCTCAGAAAGTCAAAATGTAGTCATTAAGATATGATCGTGTCATCCTCTCTCATCCTGCATAAGTCTTAAAGTCTAGTCAAAATTTATTCACAAAATTTATTCGAAAATAAAAGACGTAAAGCAGTAAAACAATTAAAGTACGAGTTCTGATCAGAAATAATCAGAAATCATCATTCTTACTCCCCCTGAAAATATGCATCTGAAATATGTCAATAAAAGGCACATAATATAGATCTACAACTCCTCCTGAAGTGTAGTTCGTCATATCTTCCGAATACATATTTCCAGAAAAATTTATGTACTCCCCCTTGAAGGTTGATTTCCTCTTCTGAGTATCTGAGTACACTTTCTTATCAGCTCGGGAGTAGCATTTCTTTTTCATCATTGAAGAGCGAGTCCTAAACTGTTGTGTTTAGAAGTCAAACTTCGTTGAAGTACGGGTTCTAAGCTGATTTACTTAGAAGTCTTGGTTCTCTTACTCCCTCTTGACTTATGGTGCCTGCAAATAGAATCAATCTTCGGTTTTGGTACCCACTGGTATTTGGGTCCATATGTGTTAGTTGCAGTTCGTATGGGAGTAACTGAATAAGAACCATACCAGTAATGATCACTTGCTTTATGTACAAAATCATATGTATGACAGTAAGAACAATACCTCTTTTTAGATAACCTGATCATTTTATCTCTTGAGTAAGCAAGATCAGGTTTACCTTTCAGCACTTTGTTCTTCTTGGTTGTTGATGCATGTACAAATGATTTGTTACTTTTCTTCTCTTCCTTCTTCTCATCATTCGTCTCATTTTCAACCACTGGTTTCACTCTCCATACCAGTTTTTCTTCTTTATATCTCCTTCTTCTATGTGTACCTGAACCATCTATTTTGCTATCATAGAAAAGATTAGTAGTACGAATCTGATTGGAAGATTTAAATGACCTTTTTGTAGAAACAGTTTGCTGATGTGAGCTTGATGCTGGCTTATTAGAACCAACTGAACTATTTCTAGGTGAGTGGATTTTTGACTCTGGAGTCGTTTGCTCAGTCACCACCACCTTTGAAACAATCTTTTCAAGCTCTTTTACCTTTGAAAATAGACTGTTCTTTTCTTTGATGTGCAGGTCAATCTCTTTCTTGAATTCAGACTTCGCTTTTTGATCTTTCAATGCAGTTGTAGATAGTTCAGATAGCTTTGCATTCAACTTCTTTATCTCTGCTTCAAATAAGCTTCTTTTTTCCTCAAAGTCCATTTCAGCATTTGTCCTCTGACCAGATATTTCTTTGAATATCCCAACATTCTTTTGCTCTATGGTCTTTATTTCCTTTGCAAACTTTTCTCTTTCCAGAATAATTACTTTCTCAAATTCAGAAATCTGTTGAGAAAGCTTTAAACATTTCAGCTCAACTGTTTTCTTCTCGTCAGCACATTTTCTGGAAAAATTTGAGAACTGCTTAGCAAACTCTTTCTTTTATTTCTCAAAAACTGATCTTTCTTCAACAATTTGCAATTCTAATTCAAATATCTTCTTTTCATTAGCACACCCTGTTTGCTGAAACTTGACAATGTGATATTCTAATTCTGAGATCTTGTTCTTTAACTCAGTATTTTCAGCTTCTAAAAACAAGACCTTTTCTTCATTAAGCCCAGAAGTCCGTTTCAGCAGATCTTCATTTATCTTCTTTAACACACTGACTTCTTCTCTCAGTAACTTTCTTTTATCAGAATATCTTTTTGACCGCTTAGAATAGTAGTCAACTGAAGAAGCAAGATTTTTGTTTTCTAATTTGAGCTTTTCAATCTTCTTTTCATCATCATCAGAAGAATATCCCATCTTGAATTATCTGTTTCAAAAAGAACTTGAACTTGATCGTTAATCCAAATGAAATCTCAAAAATACAGAAAAACTTGAAATAAAAAATCAGAGATTTTGATCACAAAAAGAACTATGTCCCCCTCCGCAAACTTAGCATTGCGGGGTCGAGGGGCAGCGCCCCTAGAGAAATTTTTTTCACTATTGAAGGCCATAATACTATTTTGAAAATTTTGTCTAAGTATAGAAAAGTTTGCGCGATGAGAAGCTGGCGCAAACCAAACTTTGCGTGACGAGAGGGTAACGCAAACCAAGCTTTGCGTGACGAGAGGCTAACGCAAACCAAGCTTTGCGTGACGAGAGGCTAACGCAAACCAAGCTTTGCGTGACTTGTAGCTTGCGCAAAGATAACTTCATGTGACGAGTGGATGGTGCAAACGAAGGTTTTCGCTTCTTGTAGACGACGCAAAGCTCTCTTTGCGTTTCTGATTAAAGACGCAAAGCTCCCTTTTCGTTTCTTGTTGAAGACGCAAAGATCACTTTGCTTTTCCTGTTGATCACGCAAACCTTGGAACAATCACTTGGTAAATTTCTCTCGATGAACTCATGCAAACTATGACGAACTCGCGCAAATCATGATGAACTGGCGCAAACTTTAGATCTCGCGCAAACATCTAAAATCGATCAAATCTTCATCAAAAACTCATCTAGACCTCGAATTCTGATTCGAAACTTTATCAATTCGATCGTCTAACCATCTAGAACCAAAATCTATCACTTAATTTCGATCAAAAACACAAATCGATACAAAATTGACTCGAACACAGTGTCTAGAACTCGTGAACTTGAACTTAACAAAAATCACAAATTCATACTCGATTACAGTGCAATTAACAAATCTTTCCAGACATACTCGATCGATTATACTATACTAACAAAACCTAATCGATTTCAACTCCTAATTCGCACAAAAACTCAGAAATCGATTTGATCTTCGATGAACAGTGTCAACGAACTTTTCTTGAATTCTTGATCTGATTTCGATTTGGATCTGCTCTGATACCAATTGTTATTCCCAATATTCAAGTTCTAATCAATAACAAATAATCAAGATGAATCAAATCGTGAAATCACATGTCATTGATGAATCAAATTACAATCAAACTCACTTTCTCTCTCTACAAACACTCTCTCTCACTAGAATGATATGTTCTATACAATTCTTCTCTGATTCGTATTATGAGTGTCACCACTCTTACAAAGACAACAAAGGCTATTTATACCTCCATACAAATACAAAGAAACAAAATACAATTACATTGACTTTGACTTTTATTAACAAAATGACTTTGACTTTCAGTGAGAGTTGACTTTTCCAGCTTTGACTTCTTGAACTTCTGTCTTCAATCTTTATGATCTTGAATCCAACAATTATGTGCTCTAACAGTGTTCAATAAACCAACTGGGAAAACATGTTGCACCAAACTAACCCAAATTGTCTTGGGGTGGTGTGATTTATTTGGTTTTTCAAATGGTGCTATGAAATAATATTCAGGTCATTTAGGGATATATAACCTTCAATGCACTGTTAATTAAATTAATAACCTTCTGATCTATTAAGGGAAAAATGGCTTTATATACTCATCAAGTGGTCATATATTTAATTAAAACATCATTTAAGATTAGCCAAACTCTGCAATTTGGTTACCAGAACAATTTGGACCTTTATATATGGCGTTTTTACGGACCAACCCATCTATTTACACACATATGTATGTATGTGTGTGTGTGTATATATATATATATTAATGTATAATTCATAGTTATATACTTGTATTTTTAAAGTTTTAAAAAAAAATGTGTACTAGACTATGCCTAGACTAGTCTCCTTGGCAAATTATGATTGTAAGACATCATCTCTGATTAAAGCTCAATGGACACCATTGTTGTGTACGTCTGGATCCGAACCCTGGACAGATGGGATATTCCACCACATTTTCCAGGGTCTTAACTAGTACGCCACAACCCTTTTGGTTTTGTATTTTTAATGTTTTGATTTTATATCATTTCATGACTTTGATTGGAGGCTATGGTTGTGTTTTTCTTGTATTTTTAGCTATATTTAGATTCGATTTTGTTAGTGAACAATTTAATGCATATAATATTTTCCACCAACAAGTCAAATCAGATCGTACTTTTTATAATTCAACTTAACAAGTTTCATGTCATACTAAATCACACGATATATAAATTTTCTTAAATCAGACTTACTATTTGGTTTGTGAAAAAAAGATTGAAACCATCCGGTCCAATCGTAACCATCCCTAATGGGATGATATTATGGTTCACTTTTAAAAGGTTTGATATTTTTCTTCAAATACCCTCTCAATCTTCATCACTACTTAGCGTGATGGTTAGTGGTCACCATCATGACTCATAAGTTCTAATATTCATATTCATGATTTTGTGCAACAATTTTTTTTTCTTTTAAATTTGTAAAATTAACATTTGAATCGTTTTAAATCCATAATGCTCGTATAATCGTCTATTACACATGAACTGAACAAACCTTTTCTCCTTTCTAGAGGTGGACCATCGATATGGCCTATTCACCAGACGAGTTTTGGAAGATTCATAATTCTATACTGATTAACAATTAAAATTATATATATATATATATAGGGTCAGGTTTACGTGAGACCAGGTTGTTTCCGTGAGACCGCGTGAGACCAAACCTTAAAACATGAAACTTCACACCGAAACACTGTGAAGGTAAAAAATATTCGAACATTCATAATGTAATCACACTATGAAGGTAAAAAAACCTAAACCAAGTTAAAAAAAATCAAACCTTCATAGATAAAAGACTGTGAAGGTATATCCGAACCTTCACAGTGAAGACGTTGTGAAGGTAAAAAAAAACGAACATTCACAGCGAAAAACATCGTGAACGTAACATTTATGGTGTTTTCCCTATGAAAAGTTCGATTTTTTTTACATTCACAGTTTTTGGTGTGAAGTTTCATACTTTAAAGTTTGGTCTCACCGGTCTCACGGAAACTGTCTGGTCTCACGCGAACTTAAGTCTATATATATAACTTAGAGTTGGTTTTCGGTAAACTATTAGTTATCATTATAAGGGTAAGAAGATATCTCCACCTTGGATCAATTCTAGTTGAAGATCAATTAAAAAATTTCTTCTAAGCTAATTAATGGTTTTTTTGGACTTAATCTGAACAAGTAGATCAACACTAATTCAAAGTGTTAAATGGTCCAAATCTTTTGTTACACTCTCACGTTAACTCAACTTCTCACACATGAATCATGCTTCATAAGAGAATTAATTTGGTGCATCTCGGTGTATCTTATCCAAGTGCATCTCATTCTAATGTGCATCCAACAGTTGATAACCACTTCTCACTGGAACCCAACCCCCCCAACACACACACACACACACATATATATATATATATATATATATATATATATATATATAAGTGAATGATCGTGTGAGAAGTTGAATTAATGCGAGAAACATGAGAAGTGAATTTGAACCCAAACACCCCTAAAAAAACAATTTATTAGCTTATTACGTTTTGGTACCACCGTAAGCTAATTCAAACGCTGTTTATAAAAACTTTGATTTAATATCACATAAGTTGATAAGCATTTTTTACAAAAAAAAATTTAAGAGTTTTTTTTTTTTAAATAAGCAATCCCAAACACCCCCTAAGTAATATTACTTGGAACCAATTAGGGGTGTTCAAAAAACCGACCAACCCAATCAACCCGGGAAAAAATCAACCCGAGGTAACCTGACATATAATTGATACAAAATTAGGACAACCCGAATCTATTGGGTTAAACACAAAGTAACCCGACAAACCCAATAACCCGATAAACGTTTTAGGTACTTCTCTATAATTATTTTAATATGTATAAGTTACCAAAAGCAACTCGGCAATAATGAACAATGAAACTCATAAGAGGATATTATTGGAAAGTTATATATAATACCTAAATATTTGATGAATTCGTATATATGATTTTAAATGATGAATCGTATTTCAAAGTAAAGTTTTCTTATTTTTATGTTTTCAATATTGTTTTAAATTTGTTTAAACACAACTTTGGATTGGGTTGATTAAAAAATCTCAAACCACCAACTTTGGATTGGGTTGTTGAAATGCGTTCAACCCAATCAACTCACACCGTGAGCACCCTTAGAACCAATCAGTGATTTACAGGGGCTTATATGTAATTAAGTAATAATCCAAGGGATTGAACCGTAATTTACAAAACTTAAAATGATATTTTATGATGAGAGAAGAGGGTAACCACCGATATAGCGAGGAGGCCCCGAATCTCTCTGTTTATTATCTTCGTGCGCACCCCCAAAAGTCTTTTCCCATCAGCAACTTCATCTCTCAAACGTTTCTGTTCTCATATATATTCCTTCAATTTTTCTCTCTCTACAATTCTCTTGATTATCGACCTCGATCTTCTCCGATCAATCGTCTGCCGCCATGGTTAATCTCTTTAAACAACATCTCTCTTACAGTTTTTACTTTGATTGACTTGTTTACATGATATATCTGTATCTTATTAGTTTGCTTACTATGATCGTTAGTATACTGATTGGTTGATTTTTCGATCGATGCATGTGTTTCTATGTGAATGCTTTGGATCGTTTAGTGTTTTGGTGTTTTGATGTTTTGATCTGTTCTTTTTGCTTAGTTTTGGTGTATTTGAAACCCTAGAGGTGGAAATGGATCTAGATTTGTTTTCTACGAGTTGCTTTTGAGATTCGGATCTGATTTGTGATGAGATTTTGAGGTTGAGTTATGGATTTCGTAGCTTTTAATTTTATCGTGGTGAAGTCGCGTGATTCGTGTTTATCTTCAAGTACAATTGAATTTGGATGGTTATTGTTTCGTGAGCTTAGACAGGGACAAGTAGATGATGACTTTCATTTCACTCGTCTCTCATGGGTGTTATTTTAGTTTTTGTATGGAAAAGTGCTATATTTGTATCAAAAAGGTTATTGTTTGGGATTTTTTTAGTGGTAATCAGCAAGAAATTATATGGCTGATTCAGGTAAATGGTTTGGATCCAGATTCGATTTGTCAATTAAATATTCTTATTTACTTAAGTGAGGTTAGATCTGACTGATCCAGGCATAGCTGTAAGTATAGGAGAGTCCTAACTGCGAGCTGTTACAATCTATGTGGCATAAGTTAGGAAGAAATGAAAAAAATATTATCCTTTTTTTTGTCAAAACTGCATATCATATTCTTCTATTATTGTTTACTTTTTAACTTTGTACTTTTAAGTTTTTGCACAAAAATTATGTTCATATTTTCTCAAAAAATTTATTAAATGACAATGGGCTTTGATACAATTAGAAGCATACAAGTTCATGCCATAACCTATTTTTGCCTCAATAGCTCAAATTCATGCTATGTGCTACCGTGTATGCCTTAACAACTTGAAAATAGGGTACAAATGAGGGCCGTATAACACGTTTGCTATTCTCGTTTTGGCTAATAACTTGATAATTGATCAACATATTTTATTTTAGGTTAATCCTTCATTAGCAATTGGCTTTGTATTGGAACCCTAGAGGTTTAATATGACGACAAAGCAAAGCTATATCCTACTTGCATAGCATTCATGAACATCAACATTCACATTTTGTGTCTTTAAGATGATATGTGCAGATCTAAACCTTATAAACCATGCTACACATGTGGAGGGGGAAAGGATGCGACTAATAATCTGACATCGGAATGTACAACTTATTTTATATGTATATATGATTTGAGTTACTCCACTTGTTGCAATTGGTTTTGAGTTGGGAGTCGTCACGTTTGTATGGCCAGGGTCGTGGTTGCAGATATGTTAATAACTACATTGCCTCCGTAGGAGTCGTTTGTTAACTTTAATTGCTTGCTTTTATTATGCGCTGAGAATTTTTGTAGCTTAGCTTTTGCTTGCTTTGGAACATCTGTAATCTAAAGAACCAACACCAAGCATCTTTTTGTTTCATAGGAAGATTTATGACTTTTTATGTTGGCATGTTGCCACAAATCCTTACCATATCCCATCTACGCAATCCCTATCCTTCAATATTTCTTCTTGAAGATAATTGACATCTTATACTAGTCCAATCAAGATAGATAGTGTTTGGTGGCTCCCTAAGAAATTTTATTGAAAGGTGTTCCACTCATAATCTTAAATAAGGACTTTGTAATTTGATGAAGGTTTGTAAGCCTGCAATGAATAACCACAGCTTGATCATTTTGTTAGCAGTGGTAGGACTAGGATCTTTCTGCTTTATGCCATATTTTTTCAATAGATACTAAGCACAAGTTAGATATTGCCAGAAACCCTGATGTCTAGGAGTTCTTTTTTTCGAGTGTTTAGTAATTAGTATTATTCTCTGGTCATCAAGGGCCAAGAGGTACTAAGAACATAACAACGGTGCAGCAAGCCAGCCACATGGTTTTAGTGTTTGGACCAATCTAATATGTAACTTGATGAATTTGTATGTTTCCAATTTCACATTGCTTTTCTTTAACCATGATCATGACTTTTTAGTGACCGCTGCACATGTTGTGGTTTGCACCAAGTATTGTGTGTCGTTACATTTCTTGGTGTTTGCCAATTTCACAGGAGAAACGGAAACCACATATACTTTCATTGCATGTCACTTGTTCAGGATCAAACTTACTGTTTTTAATTGATTTTTTACATTTAAAAAAATGAAAATCTGATGACCCAATCTAGAATTACTCAAGACTTCCTTTCCAGTATTTTTCACTAAATTTACATGGGTTAATATCCGCCCTTTTTACAATCTTTAGTATTTATATAAATGTATTGGTCCTAATCAACTCATGGATGTTCTATGCAGTCAACAATCACAACTTCTTCTAATAATCAGTAAACTTTTATTGTGTATAGGCTAACGCTGCATCTGGGATGGCTGTGCATGATGAATGCAAACTGAAATTTATGGAGTTGAAGGCAAAAAGAACCTTCCGTTATATAATATTTAAGATTGAGGAGAAACAAAAGGAAGTCATTGTGGAAAAGGTTGGTGAGCCGACTCAAAGCCATGACGATTTTGCTGCTTCCCTACCTGCTACCGAGTGTCGATATGCTGTCTTTGACTATGACTTTGTGACGGCAGAGAACTGCCAAAAGAGCAGGATCTTTTTCATTGCCTGGTAGTACAAGACTTTGAAATCAACTTTTTACTCTCTCTCCTTTCTGTTTAAGGATATGTTTGGCTGATAAGCTAGCTAATAAACTAATTAAAATGACCTAAAAGGACATGATAAAAAAATAATTGGAAAAATATCAGGGGCTTAATCGGAAAAGGTGGAATATAGTCTCTGGAGCTTATTGACATGCCTGCTTGAAGTAGCATTTCAAAAAGCTAGGTTATGTTAAATGGGCTTTTTCAACAAGTTATAAAAAGCTAGCTTATGGTTGCCAGACACGGCCTAACTTGGAATCATCATGTACTAAATATTTCATTTTTGTGTATCTGTATGTATCGACTTGCAAAGGTCCCCTGACACTGCAAGGGTGAGAAGCAAAATGATTTACGCGAGTTCCAAGGATCGATTCAAGAGGGAACTTGATGGAATTCAGGTGGAGCTTCAAGCAACCGATCCCACAGAGATGGATCTTGACGTGTTCAAAAGTCGAGCCAATTAAAGCACTGCTGCTGCCACTGCAATTGAAGTCTAAGTCCTATTACGATCATTGCCTTCTTTGCTCAAGAGAGATGTTAATAGCTTGTGGGGTATGTGTTACTTTCTGCTACCTATGATATGTTTCTGGTTTGTCGTTGAAGTGTTATTTTCAGTGATATTGGTACCTTCTTTTTTTTTAAGTTTTTATCGTTTTCATTTACCTAAGTAGCAAATTCAGTGATCTTGGGCAAATATTTTGTTATGTGTTTCTTTCTATGTGAGAAACTTATGATATTACCTTTTGGTTTGTTCTATAACCTTATTATAATCAATGCTTCACCATTGTTGCTTCTTGTGTGTTGTTAGTTGCATAGTAATTTTCCTTTTAGAACTTTGCTTTGGTCAAAGCAATTAGGATGTAAAAGTCACAAATAGTGTTGTCAAATTTCAATCTATATGAATGGCCCTGAGCTCATGAAGGAGAGCACGAAAACCCGATAAAAACTCGTATGAACTAGTTGATGCAAAATAAGACCCACCCACAACTATTGGGTCAGGCCCGATTATAACTGACCCAACCCGATATGTCGACTTGGTCCAACTTTGCCTTTAGTCCTGTATAGTGTTTACTCGTTTGTTTGGGCCTTAACTCTATAGCATATAGACGACGTGTAGTCTCGTCTCAATTGGCTGTGTGATGAGTTCCATCCTCTCGAGCAATGGCATTGGATTTCTATATTCTCGCTGTTATTTTCTTTCATCTCGCTTCAACTCGATTTAATATCGATTATGTTCCAGTTCTGCAAAATTATGATGGTGTTTGTGTTTAATGAAGTTGGGGGGATGTCTAGTATGCTTCAGTTTTTCAACTTCATAATTATGTTTAGGTTATTTTCAATCCAATCTGTTTTGTTCAACATCTAGAATTTGTGCTTAATCGTTATCCTAAAAGATTTGCAACATCAGCTCTCAATCTCTCTCTCTCTCTCTCTTATTCTCAAGGCATTTACATTCTCATTCAGTCTTTGGACACTTGTCTATCAAGGGTAAAATATGGATTAAGCTAAACTATTTGTTTGTTTGTTGTTGTGTGAGAAACTGAGTTAACGGTGAGAAGTGGATTTGAACCGTTGATCTCTTTTAATCTCAAGCTCTCTCATGAATTGCGGCTTAAAGGAATTGATCCGGTGCATCTTATCCTAATGTACGTCTATTTCTCATCCAACGGTTGATAACTAATTCTCACGCTTCTCACCGGAACCCAACTATATATATATATATATATATATATTGTGAATTAGCAGAAAACCATGTTTCTTTAATGAGAAGCCTATTGATACAAATCCAGTAGAGTGGCCAAAAGCCGGTCCCGGAAATTCATGCATAACAGGGTCCGGCTGGTCCTGGTGTCGATCTCCATTAAAAAATTTAGGACTGATCCTAGCTTTCAAGTATGGTCGCATAGAACCGGTGGCCTGATTTTTTCAATATTTCAAAGTTAGTTTGTAACAAAAAATTTATACAGTTTTTATTATTATGATTTTCAAAATTGAGTCATTGAAATACACTTTAAAATTCATTTTATGATGATTTCACTTCATATTATTTTCGCATTTGTATTTCAATTTCTACGTAGTTATACTTGGTAATAAAAATTGGACTTCAATCTTTTATGCTTTTGTCTTGTTTTTTATTGTCTTCCATCAATGTCATCTTCAATCTTCAAGACTCTTGTCAATGTCGTATTCATCATCATCCAATGTTGAATAGGCGGCGTTAGTGTCGTTAGTTGGTGCCTTGGTGGTGGTGGTAGGTTTTCGGCGTATTTAATTTCCTCCAAGTTTTCCTTCACATCTACAATCTCCACCTTTGGTGACGTTTTGTCTTGGGTTCTTTCAAATAATCTCTCAAGCAAATGCATCACTTCACCAACTTTGGGTTTAAGTTTTATCCTCTGCAAATCGCAATGAGATAATCCGGTCACTAAGAGGAAGGGGAAAAAAAGCGAATTCTGAAGCTATATCACTGGCTTGAATTGTTAGTATTCAAATTTTGTACTTTTAAAAGCTATCTACATTGTTTTTTAAAGGTAAGAGACTTCCGGCACGTTATCTCATGGACAAGCCCTGTAAAAATGGGTACAAGCAAGTTATTGAGCCCACCAAAATGGACTTGGGTTTCGCAAATTTACGAAATAACAACTTACTTTCAAAAAATTTCTTATTATATCATTGTATTTTTATTCTTTTATTATAACAATATAATTTCAAATTAGTTTTTATTAATACGTTGTATTTAAAAAGATTTGTCCATTATAGCAATGGTTAATCGTTAATTTAAATTAAGATAACATAGCACAAGTTACCAGATTTTCATGTTATATCATTGTCCAAGTGAGATGTCCATCTAACCTATTGTTGACATGACATTTTTTATTACAACATTGTAAATACATTAAATTAATTCTAAAGTATTCATTAACGACTTTCTGTCTTCATTTTCCAAAAAATAAGTGAATGATATGCCAACATAATAATTAATAAGTAAACTGATATACCTACAAGCAGCAGCTCCAGCCTATCCCTTCTTGGCTTTCCTTTCTTCTTCTTCACACCAATGAAATTTTGTCTCTACATCCTTCCTTTTTTGAACAAAAGTTTCATGTGTTAGATTGAAGTTAAAAACAGATAAAATCGATGACATTCAGACGGAGTCAGATCCTGATTTTTTTTCAAAAACGGTGGCACCATTTGACTATAAGAAACAAATATAAAGATATTTTTCACAAAATCAATATTGGTGTGATGGTTAGTTCCTTGCTTCTCAAATGAGTTCTTGTGTTCGAGTCTTGTTATTGCAAGTTTTATACAAACATAACAAATCTGAAATTAAATTTTAAAAACTAGCAAAATGACTCTATAGGACTCGAACCTAGGTCTGAATTTGGAAGAAACGTCTTGCAAAGCAACTCTATCAAGGAAAACTTGTGTCCTTGTTGTAGGTTCAAAATATATATATTGTGTCACACAACAAATTGATACGGTTACACCTTTCATAAACTTAAATTTTTTACCCTTCGACGGAAGAATAATACGGTGGCACCACTACAGGTCTGTCCATGCATTCAGCAGGTCCAGAGGGTGAACACGCAATAGCCCTAAAGCCTAATCAATGGTCGAAACAATATAGAACAATGAATGGTCAAAACACAAAAAAACCATAAACAAGCAGGAGGGAAATTGTTTGCTTTTTCTTTCAATCAATCAAACAATGGGTTTGTTTTTTTGTTTTTTAAAACCTCTTAATGGCTCTTAAGTCTGAATCGTTCAGACATTTTTACACACCACCTCTTATTAATCATAACTAAAATAAGACTTCAGACTTTAGATCTTCTAGAAAACAAACGGCACCTAAAAGAGTAGCAATCATCATCTTTGGGAAGTAAATCAAGAGCCACACTGAAACTCATTTCAAAAGGCGTTATAGCTTCTCATATTATAATTAAAATATTTTTAAAAAATAATGCACCTTTGCACCTTCCTAATCTTTATTGATTGGGATTACTTATTTAATCTTAGAGCGCGTTTGGTTTGCGGGATTGAAATGGATTTGGAGTGATTTGGATTTCAAATCCATTCCAATCATGCGTTTGGTTTGCAGGAAATGATTTCGTTAACCGGATTTCAAATCCGTTGACCATTTTAAAATCCCTCATATGATGGATTTGGAAATCCTTGGCATTGAGCATGGATTTGAAATCCAAATCCTATGGATTCTAAAGCGCAATGTTTTAAAAACCGGTTTTTTGGTTGACCCGGTGTAGTGACCGGGTCACGGTTCAACCACCGGGTCAACCCGGTTTCAAGAATATTTTTTGTATGCTAATACGTATTGCCTATTGGACTATTGGTTTTTAACTTTTGTTACCGGGTCAACCGGTTCGATACTGGTTCGTTATGACCGGTTCAACCGATTTTAATATAGAACCGGCCGGTTCAAATCCGGGTCATAAAATGGCATCAACCCAATCGCAATTGACCCGATCTCTTCACCGGTTCCCGGTTCAACCGGTCGGATCGACCCAGTTTTTAAAACATTGCTAAAGCAACAATTAATTGATGATTAAATATATAATTTTAGAAAAGTCGATAAAAAAAATTAATTTACCAACAAAATAAAATTCTTTATAAAACAAACAAATAATTAAAAAAAAAAAACTCAATCCAAATCCTAGAAACAAAACAAGACTTGTAAAGCAATGGATTTGAAATCCATTCCAAATCCTACAAACCAAACACATAAAGGGATTTCAAATCCGCCCAAATCAAAATCCCTCCAAATCCAAATCCCCCTTGAAATCCAATTCATTCCATTCCATTCCAATCCCACCGCACCCTTATTATTTTCTTAAGCTTTTCTAACACCTTATTATGTCTTTTTAGCTTTTTTACCACCACCAATTAGAACTTGAAATATCTCCGACAAACTAATTTTATATATTCCAACAAAATTCATTGAAACTTTTTTTCAAACACTTGGTGTTCATATGAATATAACTAAGCATCTTACAAGATCATTTTTACACTTTTTGGTACCACCAACTTTATATCTCATTAATTTAAAATTTTATATAAAAGTTCAAAATGGTATTCTTATAAAACCAATTTAACTTAACTACCAATAAATTGTAATTTCAAAGAATCACTTAACTTTATTCACAATGATACTTACAAGACACTTTACAAAATTGCATTGGAGATGCTCTAAACAATCATACTAAAACTTAACAAATAACTAAATCTAAATTCTACAACAATCTTCATGATTCAAATAATACTAGATATTTATCAAACAAGTTTCACCTGATGCTAAATTTAACCATAATCACCCAACATTTCTTCCCTTGATACATACCCACAAATCCAAATCAAGAACTCCACCAATCACAAATAAACAAATCACAAACATTTAAATAAAAAAATCACTAAACCATGAACCATATATTTCAATTAATAACAGAAATCTTCCATAACAACATAAAACCATACACCCAAGAAAGGTACATCGGCTTAAATTGTAGTAATTCAACAAAAAACGATTAAAAAAACCTTACACAACGTCTAAATCAACTATTTCCAAACTTAACCACCGAACCCATAAAGAGTACGGCCTTGTCTCTTCAAAGCATAAACCACATCCATGGCGGTCACAGTTTTCCGGCGAGCATGCTCGGTGTATGTAACAGCATCTCTAATCACATTTTCTAGAAAGATCTTCAAAACTCCACGTGTCTCCTCGTAGATCAAACCACTGATGCGCTTCACACCGCCTCTCCTCGCCAAACGACGGATCGCCGGCTTCGTGATTCCCTGGATGTTGTCGCGAAGAACTTTCCGGTGACGTTTTGCTCCGCCCTTTCCTAATCCTTTACCGCCCTTTCCACGGCCGGACATTTTTGGGAATTTGGATGTGAGATTTTGAGATTAGGGTTTGAGGGTTTTTGTTTGGTGGTGGTGGTGGTAGAAGACGGTGGGGTTGGGTGGTTTTATAGGTGGTGGTGGGATTTGGGGGTTTTGGGTTGGTGGTGGTGTTTGGAGCGAGGCGATCCGTGTGGAAAGATTGAGAGGTGATGAGAGTCGTTTGATTGATTCTGATCGGACGGTGGATGGGTTATTGTGGATCGTGATCCGTGTGGTGTGTTTTCTCTTGTGGTTCAAAGCGGGAAACGGAAAAAAAAAAAAAAAAAAGACGGCTTTTACCCCTTGATAAACTCTTATTAGGGGATATTTGGTTGGGTAATAATCTATAATTAATGGGAATGGATATAAAATTGGTATCTAAAATTTTATGTCATATCAATTAATTGTATTTGATATCAATTTAACTGGTATCAACTTTTTTCAGTCGGTATATGTTGGTACTAGTTTTGTACCAACTTCATGTTACATGTATAAAAATTGCTATTTTATTCAAATTTTAAGTGAAAATTTGAGTTTTTAGATAACATATGTGATGTTTAAAAAGTTTTAAATATAAGGAAATTAATGAATAAAACCTACAAACATTCAAATAAAACAATTAAAGTTATAATGTCTAATATCTAATACATTGAAAATACAAAAACCTAATAAATAAAAAATCGATACCATGGTACTACCGTGGTACGCAATTTCTAATACTCGTGTACCAACCAAATTACATACTTGGTACGGTACTACCATCCAATTATAATTGGTACCGCTTAAATTTATATCAATTTAATTGGTACGATTGGTACACATGTTGGTTGGTTTTGTTTAATACAAAATTGTCACCCTTATTCTTGTATATGATCTAACGTAATTTGTTTTAGAAAAATTCAAAATTTATGCTTGAATAAATTCAAACATTTTTGCCTTAAAAAAATTAAAACATTCAAATTTTATATTTAAATAAATTAAAAATTCAAATGGTTGAGCCTAAAATATATATAAATTTATGCAACCTATTAGACGACGTCTACGCAGTAGGATCAGAGTAAGCGAGCTCACTCGACTATAATATAAAGTTGAGGCACAAGACTCAGACTCGGTTAGCGCTCTGCCCAATAGTAATAGCATCGAAAGAAAAAGGAAGATTGAGCAATGCAAAGGAGAAAGAAGTTAATTGTTCATTTTTAATACTAAATACTATTATACAATGAACCTACTATGATTGATATGTATATCTAAAACATGTGAATTATGTTTTTTATTTGTCTAATAAGGGTTAGTGTACTTGGTTGAGGTAAGTGTTTATGTACCGAGTTTACGTCTAAAACATGTATGTTCAAGTCTTTTGCACTAAATACATGGAAGTATCACTGTATGTATGCCAATCAGTACAACTTGCAGTGCACCATCTATCACTGCTAGCGTTCTGGTATGCAACCCTACACATGTACTGAAAACATTTTCTTAAACTAAAGTCTTGATGGACAAGGTCAAGTGGTTGAAAGTGTTATTAAGTGAAACCCTTGGACCCAGGTGAAATAAGATGAAACATATTATAAATTACTGTAAGTATGTGAAATTGAGAATCACAATGACAACAAAAGTTTACCTAAGTTAGGGATTAATTAGCCATCAAAATGGTTGGCACTAGTTGTTGAGGCAACCCTTTCACTATGTTCTTGCTTTGGATAGTAGGGGTGTGTAAACCCGAACCGGTCCGAGCAACCCGCCCAACCCGAAATTAGGCTAACCCGAACTACCCGAACCCGACGCATCCGATCCGAACTCTTTTCTCGGATAAAACGGATCGGTGGGTATCCAAATACACATCCGACCCGACCCGAAAACCCGAACTATAAATACTAAATCCTAAAGCTAATTTCATAAATCAGAAACATTATTCAGAAATCTCTCGTCTCTTCTCTCTCGCTCGACTCTCGACCCAAATCATCGACCGGCGACCTCTCTCACTCTTCGCTTCTCTTCTCGTCGTTCTCCTCTCGACCGGCACACAGTCTCGTCTTCACCAACGAGGCAACGACTACACCGGCACACACTTTCGTCTTCACCAACGACTACACCGGCGCACAATCTAGTCTCGTCGTTCTCTTCTCTTCTTGTTCTTCTAGTTGAAACTTGAACCCTTCGAATTTGGACGAATATTTATGGATTTTGGACCAATATTTTAGGTTTTTGATTTTGGTTGAAACTTGAGTTTCTGATTTTGGTTGAAACTTGAGTTTCTGATTTTCGTTGAAACTTGAGTTTCTGATTTAGTAAGTGTTTTAGGTTTTTGATTTTGGTGGAAAAATTGGTTTTGTGAATTATGTTTGTAAGCTCAATACCCGAACTAACCCGAATCCCCGACCCGAACAATCCGATATCCGAAAACCCGAAGTTTATTCGGTCGGATTTCGGGGCTCTTACCCATCACCTGATATCCGATCGGGTTTTGGGTTTCAGGCCCCGACCCGACTCGACCCGTCCATTGCTCAACCCTATTAATGGATAGTCTTTAAGCCTTTGTGACTCAAATGGCCACATCGTTGGTGCCAAATGTGGGAAAGATCAAGGGTTGTGTGCAGGCATTCCCGACTTTTGGTTAAATGATGCGAACATTCAATTTGCACTTATATTCGTATGAGCAGTTAGACCTTTGTATGAATGATAAATGTTGCATACTTCATTCCTGATCAAGATGGACAACCTTTTTTCTGACAACCGGTGTCGTTCCCTCTCAAAGTCTTCGGTAGTTTGGTTACGAAATCCATGGTAATCTTGTCCCATTTCCACTCGGGTATTTCCAGCGATTGGAGGCTCCCATAAGGTCGTTGATGCTCGGCTTTCACTTGCGAACAAGTCACGCACCGCTCTACATAATGTGCCACATCCAATTTCATAACTGGCCACCAATAAAGTAGTTTCAAATCTCTATACATCTTTGTACTTTCCGGGTGGATTGAATACTTGGATTTATGCGCGTCCTCCAAAAGTAGCTCTCGGTTTCCTCCAATCTTCGGCACCCAGATGCGCCCATTGAAACATTTAATCCCCCGGCTATTGATAACCCTCATTTTTAGTGTTATTTGTTACTTTTTCCCTTCATTTTATTCACCTTTCTAACCACTTTTGCTCTCATCTCTTTCCTTTGGTCTTTAAAGTTTGCAAGTATGATGAAAACACCAAAGGATGTGGTTTTGTCAAGAAAATCTCGTTTTTGTGGGACTGTGGGCACTATCTACCCACCGAGGGCACCCGAGGATGCATACGGTATTTATACTACGTATTTATATTCGTATTATGGGGGTATTGCAGTATTCAAGGCTGGAATTTATCTGAAAATAAGAAGGTGGATGCTAGCTGGAGGAATCTTCAATCATTGTACTATTTTACCCAATGATTATTAACCCTTTAACTTTTGGGTATTACCCATTGGGTAAAAGCCTAGATTTTTAGTATAAATAGGTAGTTAGTTCAACATTTAATCACATCTCAACATTCTCCAGTTCTATTTACTCTCTCCTTGGAAGAGTTTTAGAGTTGAGAAGGTTGCTTTTAATTTTAAGCATTTAATTTCTTGTATTTTCGTTTCTGCCCTTGGTTTTCCACCGTGGGCATGTCTGTAGCCTAACTTTAATTTTATGCAAGTAGAGTAACAAGTATTTTCTTTCTTCCTTTACGTCTTTTATTATTTCCAAGTCTTTTATTATTTATATGCTCTTTATTTTTATGCTTTTTATTATGAAATAACCATTTTTTGGGTAAGGGTGTGAGCCAACTTGAGACTAGTAGGCAACACTTGGGTGTGGCCATTGTCGGTCCAACAATACTTATATCAAGTTCTATATAAACAACACAATAACGATTACCAACATGTAATGATTATAACAACGGTTACAGGATTGATCGATTTAAGCTATAAATGTGTTCTCTTTTTTATTTTCTCTGATTTACACCTTTTAGTGTGTGTTTGTGTGTGTCGATATATCTTATCTGATCTGATTGAGAGATTTCAGAGATAATATCTCAAGTGTGTCTAACACACTACCTAAACAACTTGCAACAACAAGTTGCAATATTAAACAATAAACCTACATAATATCTAAACTATAAGATATTATATAACTAACTTAATATTTAACTAACTAAACTAAACTTAGATATTTAGTTATGCTAAATATCTAATTACATCAAATACAAATAAACAATAAACATTAATTACTTTGACATTTATTACAAACAACATAGACTAATATTATCGAGAGTCGACGTTTCGCTTTTAGCTTCAGATTGCGATCTTCAAATTGGATGATCTTGAATCCAATAGATATGTGATCTAACAATCTCCCCCTTTGGATCAAGATCATTACTAAAAAGAATTTAGCAATTCAGTCTTCTTGTTCAGCTCAGAAGATGCAATTTCTTTCTCTAGCTCTGAAATCAGCATGTCTTCAGAATACTTTCTTTTGAAGATTTCAATCTTGGACGTGATTCTTGAAACATGTGATATTTGTCATTTCTTGTGTAGTCATTCTCCCCCTTTTTGATGATAAGTGCAACGACTTCATCAAAACTTTTTGTAAGAAATGTCCTTCAGTTAGAGCCTCTGATTCGTCAATTCATAGGATATTCATCTAGATCTTTGCAAATCCAGACAAATTAGTCGTGTAACACCTGAATCAACTAATGAATCAGTTAACTTGTCTGTCAGTAACACTAAGTTACTGTGTGTAACAAATACACAATGGAAAGGAGCTGTTTGATGTTGACTCCCCCAGGGCTTCCATTTAATCATCGAAACACCACAAAGGTAATTTCTATAAACGTTATGACAAAGAAACTAATTCCTTGTGTGTTCGTGCTTGTGATAGAAAGAACTAAGCACTTGATGATTGCTTATAGGCTCGAAATTGTGTAAACCACTGAGACAACAGTAAGTTAAACACAGACTCAATGTGCATGATTGAAGTGCGAAGGTGGGGCAAACTTCCTTCTTTTCAATATCCAGATTTTCCGAATGAAAATCAGATAGCATATGTGCTGCATTCCCTTTGAAAATGTGAAACACTTTTTTATTAAGAAGAAAATGAGTAGTTGGTGAGGTTTGATCAAGAGTTGGCATGGGCTAGTTGCCTGTTTCAATAATGATCACCAAAGAATTATGAAACACTAGAATTGTGGCTGCCCGACTCAGAAAAAGTTGGTGCAGAGTTGTGATATTCTTTTAAACTCTGTTCTCACACGCTCTTTCTTTTAAACATTTAGCTTACTCTAACCAAACACTATTTTTCTGTTTTAACACACTCATTTCTTTTGACTTTTCACACTCAATCACTAAGGATGAACTTCTTGGGTAGAAATCATTGGTTAAGGTGATTCCATTGAAGTTGTGTTAAGTCCTAACACAAAGAAATCCTTGTTTTCTCATGACGCATATGATGCTCAATTTGGTTTAACTATTTCAGTTAAAGCACAATGTTGATCTTGAAAACATTGAAAGTCACACTTCCAATTCATGAATTCGTTTTGAGAATCGGGAAGTGGTTTGAACATTGAAAACAATGTTTTCTATGATTGAAAGTTGTCCTTCTTTCAACCATATATGAGATGAAGGTATAGAATTATACCTTTACGTACTATCTTCCATCTCATGAAGCTAAGCTTTAAAGTCATAAACATATGAACTTGTAAGCATCTCTCAAAAATTCTGCAAAAGTCTTATATCAAGTCAAAGTAAAATTTATTCACTTAAATTGAAAAGACAAAAAAACAGTAAAACTTTTAAAGTACGAGTTCTTATCAGAAATAATCAGAAGTCATCAACTTTTTACTCCCACTGAAATTATGCATTTGAAAAAAATTTCGTTTGAAAAAATATGCATAACATTTCAGACAAATATGTATGTACTCCCCCTTGATGGTTGATTTCCTCATTTGAGTATTGGAGTACACTCTTTTTCAGCACGGAGCAAGGTCTTTTGATCATTGAAGTGCGAGTCCTAAACTGTTGTGTTTAGAAGTTAAACTTCGTTGAAGTACGGGTTCTAAGCGGATATACTTAGAAGCCTTTGTTCTCCTACTCCCCCTTGACAGTAGGTACCTGCAACACATAATCATTCCTTTTCTTTGGTATCCATTTCCAATTGGATCCAACTGTGTTAGCAAATGATTTTGGCACCCATTGAAATTTGGGTCCGCTTTGCTTTTTAGAATCAAATGAAGAATTTGAATTATAAGAGGGAACATGATATGTTCCAAACCAAATGTCAGAATCTTGACAAGAAGCATAATCATGTCTATCATAATTTGAAAACTTTCTAGCAGACAAAGATAACTGGAATAATTGTTGTTTTGAAAATTTCTTGCGAGAATCAACAAGTTTTGGTTTAGAAAAAGCAACATCCACAATTATATCATCTTTACTAGTAGTAATCTTATTACAGTCAGCACTAGAACATGATATAGCAGTCTCGTCAAACTCCTGTTTCGGTTGCCATTTAGATTTAACTTCAAGTCTTTTCTTGCTCAGATCTGAAACATGTGAAACTTGTGAGTTAGACTTTTGAGTAACAAACGAATGCTTCTTCTTCGGATTACCAGTAGTGTTCGGTTTCTGTGGTTTCTGTGAATGCCTAGATGTATTCTTACCTTTAGCACTCTTAGCTTTCACAGAGACTGAGTTATCAACTTTCGTTGATTTTGCACTGTTAACAGGCATACTGTTTTTTCCTAAAGATTTCTTAACAAATGATGAATGGTTAGGAAGTTTTGCATTAAAGTCAAATTGATTAGAACAATCGTCTAATCCACCGTCAGCGTTCAGAAAATCAAACCCTTTATTTGCTAAACCAAACATATCCTCAAAGTTTGAAGCCTTAGAAATAATAACATTTTTGAACACAGTTGAAAGAATTTTTTGTTCAATATTCATCAAAAGTCTTTCATCTGATAAAGAATTCTCGAGTTCAGAAATTTTACGTTCTAAAATGAGAGGATGGACATATAGTTTACCTTGAATAGGCTTCGCCTCCATTTCTTTTTCAGAATAACTTTGAAAGAAATCACTTGAAAGAGTTTTCTTCTTTTGATATATTGGATTTTCATTATAACTATTATTCATCTTCGCATAATAAAATGGAAGATGAACTTTAGATGATTTCAAACGTTTTTCAGTTTCTTTGGCTTCATCCTCTTCTGATAGTTTATTCCAGAAAGTTTTAAACTCAGGGATTCGTCGAGCTAATTTCATATAAAGATGATCATAAAGTGCAGGCACTTCAGACGTTCCTTTTTGAAGACAGTGAGGATTCTTATAACCGATTCCCCATCTCTCTATTTCCTCTTTGGGTTTGTTCAGATGAATAGTCTGTTCAGTTTGACCCATTTTGTATAACTTCTCTTCCAAACTTTTTAATTTACCAAGTAAAGAAAAGTTTTCTTTGGTACAAGAAGAATGCAATTTTGTAAGCTCATATACATCAATCTCACTTTTTGTCAGTTTAGACTTGAGTTCAGAATTCTCTTTAAGATTTATTGTCTTTTCCTTTGCGTTGGTGTCATTATCTCTATGTAAAACCTCAACCAATACTTTCTTCTCAGCAATTTCATTGCTAAGTTTATGTATTAGTTGGTTTTTGTCAGTTATAACACCATTTTCACGCTTAATAATCGACTCTAAATCTTGTTGTTTTAAAAACATGGCATTCATTTTATTCATGAAGTCTGAATATGATAAATCACATACCTCCTCTTCTTCATTATCTGAATCAACTTCAGCATTCGATTCTTGCTTTCCCATCAAGCACATGTTGACGTCTTCATCCTTTTCTTCATCCTCTTCTTCCTCGTCTGAATGATCAAGCCAGTATTCATCTTCAGCCATCAGTGCCTTACCAGCCCCCTGTTGCTTTGCAAGAAACATCTTGTTCTTGTAATAATCGGAGTTTCTGACTTTTGGTCTTCGGCAGTCTCTGGCATAATGACCTGTTTTGCCACAGTTGTAGCACGTTGGTGGTTCTGTCTGACTGGATCCTTCAACTTTAAACTTTCTCTCTTCTGGTTTCCTCTCCTCTGTTCTTTTCCCTTCAAATCTCTTTCCTTCATATCTACTTCCTTCAACCCTTTCCTTGTGGATGTAGTTGTTCGGACCAGAAGAATATCTCTGACTGTTTGAACTTGGCTTCGTGTAGAACTTTTTCTGAAAAACATTTGACAGCAGAATCATTGTTTGCTTCAGTTGTTCATTTTCATCCATGTCAGAGTTTGCATAACCTTCATCTTCTTCTGATTCATACACAATTGTCTTGTTCTTCTTCTTCCTGACAACAAGAGCAACTGTGTCTTCAACTGTCTTTCCTTTCTGCCTCTTCTCATCTAGAATTTCATCCACCTCTTCTTCATTTTGTCTGAGGGTTTCATACACCTCATGAAGTGGAATCTCATTCAGATCCTTGATCTGCTTCATCTGTCTGGCAAATCTTTTCCATTCTAGTTGTAGAATACTCAGGAATTTGACGTTCAGCTCAATTTGAGATTTGTGGACCTTGTTCTTGCTTAGTTCGTTCAGCAAAGTCACAAACCTATCATAGGTTTCTTCTAAACATTCTCCCACTCTGCCTCTAAATTCTTCATAATTATTTAGGCAGTTGGAGATTTTAAGCTGATTCCCAACCTTTGAATCCAACATCATCTTCTCAAGCTGATCCCACATTTCTTTGCCGGAGGCCTTGTAGTTGTCAATCTTTACATAGATTTCGTTTGGAATTCCTTGTAGAATGTATGACTTAGCTAATCTGTCGCCTTTAGCTCTTCTGAGGTTATCATCTTCTAGCTCATGATTCTTAAGTTCAACCTGAGTCAGCACGGTTCCAACCAAACGAGTCGTCATGACTGGTTTCATAACCCCTTCTTCTATAGATTTTCTGATGAATTCACCCACCTCATGTCTGTCAACAAAGTTCAGAAACCGATCCTTCCACTGTTCGTATTCTCCTTTAAAGAGAACTGGTGGCTTGGTGTCAGTTCCGATTGCAAGGGCTTCTCTGGATGTCATTTTGAAGAAAATTCTAAGTCTGGATTGGAGCAAAGAGAGGATTGCGTATCAAGGTTTGCGTATCAAGGTTTGCGTGCGCAAATGGAGGTTTGCGTGTCAAGTTGGTTGCGTAAATTGAGGTTTGCGTATCAAGCGGGTTGCGCAAACTGAGGTTTGCGTATCACGTTAGATGCGCAAAGTGAACTTGATCTTTTCGTGAAGAGATTATCACTTGAACTGAGGTTTGCATGTTGAGTTGCGAAAACCGAGCTTTGCGTATTAGGAGGTGTTGGGAACTGAAGATTCTACTAAGTATAGTTACTACTGCTAGTACAAGTGTAGTTACTACTGCCAGAACAAGTTGAAGATTAATACTGCTAAGTGTTACTACTGCTAGTAGAATTACTACTGCTAGTTAAAGTTAGTACTGCTTGAACAAAGTTAGTACTGCTTAGCTAGTTAGTACTGCTAGTAGTTAGTACTGCTTGAAGTTAATGCTGCTAGATGAAGTTAATGCTGCTGAGCATTATTAGTGCTGCTAAAGAGATCCGGATGGAAAGTACTACAGCTGGATATACTGAAGATATTTTATTCATTGTAATTATCTTTGTATTCAGTATATATATATAGTATTGTTTAGAATAGGAGAATAACGTTTAACTTTAGTTTTCATTCTTTTAGAGAAAAATAACCTCAAGGCATAGATCATAATTCTAGAGAAGTAGAATTCGTATTGGTGAGCCTGTTCATCAATATTGAGGTTGAGTGTGTAATCTTGTAGTTTTAAGCATTCAATACAAGTTTACTGTTTGATAAATATATACTGTTTTTGATTACTGTTTTATCAAATATCAAAGTGTTTTTCCGCAACTTCTTTGATATTAGTTTCTGAGTATTAATTCTTGTTAAGAATTCGATCCTGACAAGTGGTATCAGAGCCAAATTCTCTCAGAAACAGTTATTCATCATGGAAAATCTTACAGAATCAAGCAGTACTTTGGTCTCAAAAGTTCCAATGCTCAGATCCAATGAATTTGACATGTGGAAAATCAGAATCAAGCAATATATTCTCCTCACAGATTACTCTATGTGGGACATCATTGAGAATGGCCCATCTGATGGAGGAAAGATTGGTGAAGATGGCAAAAGAACTCCTCCAAAGACAGATACAGACAGGAAATCAAGACAGACAGAGATGAAAGCCTTGAGCACACTGCTCTTGGCCATTCCAAATGAGTATCAACACCAATTCTGCAATTGTACTGATGCACAGATGCTCTGGAATGCTCTAGAGAAGAGATTCTCAGGTACTAAAAGTACCAAGAGAAATCAAAAGGCAATCTTAAAACAACAGTATGAAAACTTCATCTCAACTAAGAATGAGTCCATGACTCAAACTTTTGACAGGTTTAATAAACTAATTGGTGAACTAGCTACTATGGGAGTACAGATTGATCAAGATGATGTGAACAGAAAGTTCTTAAGGTCCCTTGGAGATGAATGGACCATGTACACTGTGTCATTTAGACAGAATGATCAGTTGGAAGACAAAGAACTTGATGATCTGTACAATGATCTTAGAGTATTTGAAGCTGAGGTGGAGGCAAAGAAGAAGCCTTCTGGATATGTTCATAATGCTGCACTCCTATCAGCATCAATTGATTCTACTGCTAACCCTGAATCAGTTAATGTTGCTAATGGATCAAATTTAGATAAAGGCACTGATTATGTATTTGAAGCTCTTCTTTCTAATCATGGAAATTCTTCTTTGATCAATGATGACTTAGAACAACTTCATCCTGATGATCTGGAAGAGATGGATATTAAATGGCAGATGGCCATGCTCTCCATGAGGGTTAAAAAGTTTATAAAGAGGACTGGAAGAAACAACTTCTCACAAAGAAGAGAAGATGGAGCAGGGTTTGATAAATCAAAGGTAGAATGCTACAAATGCCATCTGAAGGGACATTTTGCTAGAGAATGCAGAAGTGGAATGTCTCACAACAACAACCATCAACAAGCTCAATCTGGAAGCTTCAATAACAACAGAAACTCTGCTCAAGCCCTTGTTTCTCAACAAGGAATGGGGTTTGATTGGAGTGATCAAGCAGAAGAAGCTATTCAGAATCAAGCTCTTATGGCTAAAGTATCTGATCTCCCATCTGAGGTAAGTTCTAATCTCTGCACTAAAACTTGCATAGACACTGTTAAAAGGTACAGGGATCACAATCAGAAGATGAGTGATGACCTGAAGAGACTAGAAAAGGATATAAAAGACTATGTGAGGATAGTAGAGAGATTTGAAGATCAAATCAAAGGTTTTCAAGCCAATGAACTACAAAACTCATATGACACTAATTACTGGCAGTGGGAGAAAAAGGATTTAGAACTTAAACTGACCAAATCTAAAGAGGAGAGTGAAAAACTGAAAGAGGAGTTAACCAAAGTTAAGCTTGATGTAGAAAAGTTTTCCAATGCTTCTAAAGCAATGGACTCCTTACTGCAAAATCAGATTCATGATAAGTTGAGAAGAGGAATTGGGTATAATGCCACACCTCCACCATATAACAACAATTACATTCCTCCTACTTCAGACCTGTTAGACACCAAAGATAGGAAGGACTTGCCTGAGGGAGCCACTGAAATAGATCCCTTAGATGAGGAAATTGTTGAGGATAAGACTGAGAAAGAGGTTGACAAGAGTAAGGAGAACAAGGTGAGTGGTGAGATTTCTAAAGAAAACAACATTATCACCAATGAGGATTGTGGAAGGGCTTGGATCAAATCCAAGAACATAGAGAAGACAGAGGAAAAGTTTGGTAAGGTCCATTATAAACAGACCACAGTTGTGAATCCAGGTCCTTGCAAACAGTGTGCTTGTAAGAAGAATGAGCCCCAAAAACAGGACAAAAAGAGGGGAAATCAAAGAAACTGGAATAATCAATGGGCACATAAACAAGGGGTTGATCTGAGTAAAATCAATAGACCAAAACCTTGTTTTATCTGTGGCAAATTGAATCATCTTGCAAAATTCTGTTATTTCAATCCTATGAACCAAAGAATGAATTTCCAAAGATCCATGCAAAAACCCTTTGGTTATAAGAAAATTGAAAAGAATCATGTGGCTAAGAAAACTGTTAAAACTAAAAGCCACATGAAGAAAAAGTATTCTGTTAAAGAAAGTGTCAATATGTGGATTCCTAAAAGCACTAAAACTGTTAGTACTGCTATCACAAGTAGTGCTGCTGACAATGATAGTGCTGCTAGAAGTAATACTACTGCTAACAATGTTAATGCTGCTAACAAGGTTAGTACTGCTAAACCTGTTAGTACTGCTACACCTGTTAGTACTGCTAACTCTGTTAGTACTTCTAAGGTTAGTACTGCTTCTAGTGTTGATTCTGCTAAGCCAATCATATTGACAAAGTACTCTAATAAAGAGTGCTCTGAGTTTAAAAACCTCATTAAAAAGGAATGTAAATACTTTGATGAGAAAGGAAGACCCAAGATCACTTTGGCTTGGGTCCCCAATCATACTAATTGATTTATTTAATGTGCAGGGCAACCAACAGCTCAAGGGAAAGAGCATATGGCATGTTGATAGTGGTTGCTCTAGGCACATGACTGGCAACATGTCATGCCTTCAGGATTTCAAGCAAATTAATGGAGGACATGTTGCATTTGGAGACAATCTTACTGGTGGTAAGATAAGTGGAAAAGGTAATGTCACCAAAGGTAAGATGACATTTGAGGATGTCTACTATGTTGATCAATTAAAGTACAACCTGTTAAGTGTATCACAGGTTTGTGACAAACAACATAGTATATTATTTACTAACACTGAGTGTATGATTCTTGCTCCAGGGTTCAAGGTAGTTGATGAAAGCATGATACTACTTAGAACTCCAAGAAAAGACAATGTTTACTGTCTTGATTTGGACAATGTCAATAGTGATTCATCTTTAAATTGTCTTGTTTCAAAAGCTTCTATAGATGAATCCTCCCTTTGGCACAGAAGGATGTGTCACATGAATTTCAAGACTATGAACAATCTTGTTAAAAATAACCTTGTAAGAGGTTTACCTTCAAAAGTCTTTTCATGTGATGATCATTGTGTTGCTTGTCTTAAAGGCAAACAACACAAAACTTCTCATAAGACCAAAGAGTTAAATTCTGTTTCTTCTTGTCTCCAGTTATTGCATATGGATCTGTTTGGTCCTACAAATGTTATGAGTATAGGCAAGAAATCTTACTGCTTGGTTATTGTTGATGATTACTCCAGATTCACTTGGGTATATTTTCTAAGGACTAAGGATGAAACAAGTGGTCTTATCAAATCCTTTATTCTAAGAATTGAAAACCAAACTAATCAAAGAGTAAAAGTCATTAGATCAGATAATGGAACTGAATTTAAAAATCATGATTTAAACACTTTTTGTGAAGGAAAAGGTATTGAGAGACAATATAGTGCTCCTAGGACTCCTCAACAGAATGGTGTTGCTGAAAGGAGAAATAGGACACTAATAGAGGCTGCTAGATCTCTGTTGGCTGATTCAAAATTGCCAATTACATTCTGGGCTGAAGCAGTTAATACTGCTTGTTATGTCCAAAACAGAGTTCTAGTGGTCAAGCAAAAGAACAAGACCCCATATGAGCTTTTAAATCAAAGAAAACCTTTTATTGGTTTCTTCAAACCTTTTGGGTGTCCTTGTACAATTCTAAATACCAAATCTCACTTAGGTAAGTTTGATAGCAAAGCAGATGATGGATTTCTTGTTGGATATTCATCTCAGAGTAGGGCCTACAGAGTTTTTAACTCTTCTTCTAGAATAATTGAAGAAAGTGACAATGTCAAATGCAATGAGAACACACCAAATCCTGTTGGGTCTGGACCTCAATGGCTATTTGACATTGATTCACTAACTAACTCTTTTGGTTTCAGTAATGAGTATACAGGAACAGATGGTGGAGAATCAGAGATCACACAAGTTCAAGAAAGTATATCTAAATCTGTGATTTTTCCCATACCCACAGTAAATGAAGACTGTGAAAAGGAATCATTTACTGAACCAAGTCAGAGTGAAGAAGACACTAGAGATGAGGAGACTCAAGAATCAGAAGTGACATCTGAAGACACTTCAGTTGAGTTGCATGACTCTAATCTAGAGGCTGGACTGAATGAAGAACCTAGTCATAACACAAGAGTTCAAAAGAATCATCCTCCACAGCTGGTAATAGGAGATATCTCTTCTCCTATGATGACTAGACATCAAAGCAGGCTTCAAGAAATGCAAGATCAACAGCATACAGTCCTTTCTTGTTTTCTATCCCAGCTTGAGCCTAAAAAGGCACATGATGCTATGAAAGAATCTAGCTGGATAGAAGCAATGCAAGAAGAACTGTTACAGTTCAAGCTACAAGATGTATGGGATCTAGTAGACCTTCCTAAAGGTCACAGAGCAATTGGCACAAAGTGGATTTTCAGAAACAAGAGAGATGAAAGAGGTATTGTCATAAGGAACAAAGCAAGGCTGGTGGCTCAAGGCTATACTCAAGAAGAGGGTATAGATTATGAAGAAGTTTTTGCACCTGTGGCTAGGATAGAAGCAATCAGACTATTCCTAGCCTATGCTTCTTACATGAACTTCAAAGTCTATCAAATGGATGTAAAAAGTGCTTTTCTCTATGGATCAATTGAAGAAGAAGTATATGTCTGTCAACCACCAGGGTTTGAAAACCCAAGCTATCCAGACAGGGTATACAAGTTAAAGAAAGCACTTTATGGACTACATCAAGCCCCAAGAGCATGGTATGACACTCTGTCATCCTATCTCTTGGAAAATGACTTTGAAAGAGGAGTCATTGATAAGACTCTCTTTATCAAAAGAAAGAAGAAGGATATCTTGCTGGTCCAAATCTATGTTGATGACATTATCTTTGGCTCTACAAGAAACAACATGTGCAAGGAGTTTGAGGATTTAATGCATCAAAGGTTCAAAATGAGTTCCATGGGGGAACTTACTTTCTTCCTTGGACTCCAAGTTCAACAGAAGTCAGATGGCATTTTTATATGTCAATCCAAGTATGTGCAGGATATTCTAACCAAGTTTGGTTTCTCAGAATCAAAACCTGCCAGCACACCTATGGAAACACACAAGCAGATCACAGCAGATCTTGAGGGGGAGGATATGGATGTGCATCTTTATAGATCCATGATTGGCTCTCTCATGTATCTCACAGCATCAAGGCCAGATATTATGTTTCCAGTCTGTGTATGTGCAAGATTTCAAGTTAGGCCAAAGCAATCTCACTTTCAAGCTGTTAAGAGGATATTCAGATATCTCAAAGGGCAACCCAGATTGGGACTTTGGTATCCTCATAACTCCCCTTTTGACCT
Organism: Arctium minus; assembly: GCA_954870635.1. Taxonomy (NCBI): domain Eukaryota; kingdom Viridiplantae; phylum Streptophyta; class Magnoliopsida; order Asterales; family Asteraceae; genus Arctium; species Arctium minus. Next base: position 49,213,826 of record OX941096.1, read on the forward strand.
AATAGCATACTCAGACAGTGATCTAGGTGGGGCAAACTTGGACAGAAAATCTACTTCTGGAGGATGTCAGTTTTTGGGTGTTAGACTAGTCTCATGGCAGTGCAAGAAACAAACCACAATATCCACATCTACAACAGAGGCAGAGTACATAGCAGCTGCAAGTTGCTGTTCTCAAGTCTTATGGATTCAGAATCAAATGTTGGATTATGGGGTAACCTTTCTACACACTCCAATCTTTATTGACAACAGCAGTGCTATTAGCATTATAAATAATCCAGTCAAGCACTCAAAGACAAAGCACATTGAAATCAGGTATCACTTTATAAGAGATTGTAATGAAAAGAAACTCATTCAAGTTGTCAAAGTTCACACTGATAATCAGTTTGCTGATCTATTCACTAAAGCTTTTGATGTGGGTAGATTCACTTTCTTGGTAACAAGTGTGGGAATGATAAACTCTGAATAATCTTCTTCTCAAAAAGTGGTTTTATACCTGTATATTTTTATTCTTGGTGTTACTAATCTTCTTTTTCAGGATATGCATAGCAGTACTCAGTGTTTAGCAAAGTTTAAAAGGAGTAAGTATAGTTAATACTGCTAGTGGTTCATACTGCTTTCAGTTAATACTGCTTTCAGTTAATACTGCTCGTGGTTAATACTGCTTTCAGTTAATACTGCTAGTGGTTAATACTGCTTTCAGTTAATACTGCTAGTGGTTAATACTGCTTTCAGTTAATACTGCTTTCAGTTAATACTGCTAGTGGTTAATACTGCTTTCAGTTAATACTGCTAGTTAGTTAATACTGCTAGCCGTTACTACTGCTAGCAGTTAATACTGCTCTAGGTTAATACTGCTTATATTCCGAATACTATAAATACTCTTTGCCCGCCTAAAAGTTCATAACGACTCTTTGCATACTGTTCCCTTGCGCTCTAAACCCTTTCTCTCTCAAAGTTCAAAGTTTTCAGGCAAAAATCTTCAAGGTCAATGGCATCAATGGCGTTCATTGACGAGCACAATGAAATCGCAATGCTCCAAAAGCCAAAACAAGCAGAAGGCTTTCATCAGATTGTGGATTTCCTCAAGTCAAGCCACATTGCTCATGCTCTTACTGTATCCCCTACAATCTACATTGAGCACCAAAGGCAGTTCTGGGCTAATGCAACCATTGTTGTGGAAAATGGTGTGCAAATGATCAAGACAAGAATCTGTGATCACTCACTTACAGTTACTGAAGAAGTCATTCGCATCAGTCTACGTCTAGACGATGCCTCTGGTATAACGTCTATCTCTAATGATGAACTGTTTCCTAATCTTACTAGAATGGGGTATGGAGGCCCATTGGGGGTTTTCAAATTCTCAAAAGCAAAGTTTTCACCCCAATGGCGTTTTCTTGTTCATACCCTGATGCATTGCATCTCCAAAAAGACAACTGGATGGAGTGAGTTCAGCAGTCCAATTGCATATGCTTTGGTATGCTTGGCTACATCCAGAAGGTACAATTTCTCAAAGATGATTTTCAGTGATCTTGTATCAAATATGGGAAACAAAAAGAGTTTCTTTATGTATCCCAGATTTGTTCAGGAAGTAATTAACCATGAATTGACGGATATACCTCAACCTGTTGGGGTATATGTACCTAAACCCCCCAAAGGCAAGGTTTTCTCAAATATGAGAAGATCTGCTGGGGACTCGGAAGGAGTTGACACCCCATTGTTCTCTACAATGATGGTGGTGTCCCAAACCACTGAAGGTATGGCAGCAGGGTCAAGGCCCTCATTAGACCATCCCACTGCTAGCCAAGCCCAACCTTCTCACTCAAAAACAATTCCCCAGTCCATTCTTACAAAACCAACCTCTCCAATTACCCAAACTTATCAAAGAAAACAGGTAAAGAAGGCTCCTTCCCTTCTTGTACCATCACCCACACAGCCTTTAAGCCCTCTAAGGGAGAATTCTCCCCTAGAGAATATCCAAAGGGAAACCACAAGGGTGTCTCCCAACCCAAAGGAGGTGCTCTCTGAGGAGGAGGTAGAGCATATGGGTGATGAGGCTGCCACTACTCCTGCTAACACAGAGGAGGAAAGTGGTAACATCAATAAGACCTCCCCCATGGCAACTTTGAATGAGCAATCATTTGAAGGTCCCTGGTGCCAAGAAACCACAGGGGTGGATAGTGCTTCTGCTAGGCAGAAGACTTCCACTACTAAAAGATCCAATGATCCTTCAATAGGGGGTAACACTCCTGGAGAAGGTGAGGACAGATATAACTATGATGAATTGATGGAGGCAATGGGCAACATCAACATGGATGTACTCAAACAAGGCAAAGATATTGAAGAGCTAAAACTCATTGTACTGTCACAACAAGAACAAATCATCAAGTTGAAGCAAATGGTAAGGAAACTGATTCTGCAAAAGAAGAAGAAACAATTTGTGCTCAGAAGGAGGGAACCAGTGACTGATGCTCCCAAAAAGGGGGAGTCAGAAGCTGATGCCAAAGCTAAGGGGGAGCAAGAGGAAAAACATAATGTTGAGGGGGAAAATGAGCAAGCAGCAGAAACAGAGCCAGCAGCAGAAACCATTAATACTGCCAGTTCAAGTAAAGCAGCAGAAATGGTTAATACTGCTGAGCTGAAAGAAGCAGCAGAACAAGTAAAAGAGGTTCTTACAGAGCTAGAGGTTGCAGAAACACTCATCAAAGCAAAACATGATACTCCCAAGGTCACCTCAAAGGCCAAAGGAGTTGTCATAAAAGAAAGAGGTGATGCAGCAAAGAACTCTAGCATTGAGAAGGAGATGGGTAAAGATAAAGGTAAGGCAAAGTTAGTGGAATCTGATCAACCAATCAAGAAGCAAAGGTTGGTTGAATCAGATGAAGCTTTAGCAAGGAAAATGCAGAAGGAGATGGAAAAAGAAGAAAGAGCTCAGGTGGAGAAGGACAGGGAAATGGCAAAGGCTTTAGCTGCTGAGCTAAATAAAGCCTATCAAAAGGGGCTTGAAACTGAAAAGGCTAAACAAAGGGCTATAAGTCTGAGAAAAGCTATGATGGCTAATACAAGTGCAAAGAAAAGAAGACCTTCACAAACTTACCAAGCCACTCAGGAAAGAAACAAAATGATAACTTTCTTGAGAAGTGCAATTGGGGTAAAGAAAGAAATGTTTGTGAAGATGAGTTTTGATCAAATCAGAGAGCTCTATGAAAAAGAAATGGGGAATCTGAAGAGCAATGAAAATAAAAGAGTAGAGTTTGAAAGGAAGGCCAAGGAGAGTAATGATATAGATATGAATCAACCATTCCCTGAAAGTGAAGAGGGAACTCCTATCAAAGAAATGGCAAGGGAAAAGGAAGAAAAGAAGAAGGAAGTTACTCTAGTACAGGTTCAAAAGACTTTGAAAAGAACCAAGATGATGGCCAAAAGAAAGAAAGATAAGAAGCCTAGAGTAGAAGAAGAACAAAATGTTGCTGAAGAAGAAGTGGCACCTGAGTCATCAAGTCAGCAAGTGTCATCAATCAAAGATGATGTAAGCTTATATATGGTAGTGATGGACAAAGTGCCTGAACCAATTTCTGCAGAACCTGTTGGAGTTAAGCCACCTGAGATCATTCACTGGGATGTACTGACAATGGATGGGAAAGATTACATCAGACTCAAGAGGAAGGGTGATAAGTATGAAGTATTCAACACTTGGGTCAAGATTGTCAGAACATGCTCTAGATCTGATATAGAAGAGATGTTTGACATAGGAATTAAGCTGTATGCAGATCATCTGAATACTCCAGGAATTTCTCTTACAAAACTGGTGATGGAGTATCTATGCATGATGTTCAAACCTGAAGAAGTGGACCAGGTCATCAAGAGTGTGTTTAAAGAAGTCACAAGTTGGACTCTATATGAAACTAGTGGAGTATATGCAGTGACTTTGGATAGAAATCACACAGAATACTTCCTAGTGGATAGAGTATATAATCACACCAGACTGAAGGTTCATGCCATGCTAAAGAAGAAGTTGGGTTGTGCACCAAATTCAGAAATGGCCAAGTATCTAATTCAGAGGATAATCAATCAGAGTTTGGGACTGAATCCAGACTTAGGAGCATGATCTTGGAAGTTTTGGGAGCATCAAAAGAGCATCTGGAAGAATATCTGAAGAACTTGACTTCTCTTCTAAAAGTCAAGTTAGGGGGAGATTGTTGGGAACTGAAGATTCTACTAAGTATAGTTACTACTGCTAGTACAAGTGTAGTTACTACTGCCAGAACAAGTTGAAGATTAATACTGCTAAGTGTTACTACTGCTAGTAGAATTACTACTGCTAGTTAAAGTTAGTACTGCTTGAACAAAGTTAGTACTGCTTAGCTAGTTAGTACTGCTAGTAGTTAGTACTGCTTGAAGTTAATGCTGCTAGATGAAGTTAATGCTGCTGAGCATTATTAGTGCTGCTAAAGAGATCCGGATGGAAAGTACTACAGCTGGATATACTGAAGATATTTTATTCATTGTAATTATCTTTGTATTCAGTATATATATATAGTATTGTTTAGAATAGGAGAATAACGTTTAACTTTAGTTTTCATTCTTTTAGAGAAAAATAACCTCAAGGCATAGATCCTAATTCTAGAGAAGTAGAATTCGTATTGGTGAGCCTGTTCATCAATATTGAGGTTGAGTGTGTAATCTTGTAGTTTTAAGCATTCAATACAAGTTTACTGTTTGATAAATATATACTGTTTTTGATTACTGTTTTATCAAATATCAAAGTGTTTTTCCGCAACTTCTTTGATATTAGTTTCTGAGTATTAATTCTTGTTAAGAATTCGATCCTGACAGGAGGGTTGCGCAAACTGAGCTTTGCGTATCCTTCTTGTTGCGAGAAGTGAAGTTTGAGGTTTGCGTAAGTCGTTGGATGCATGAAGTATGCTTTGCGTATTGCTTGAGATGCGCAAAGTGGACTTTGCGTTTCACGTTGGTTGCGCAAAGTGGACTTTGCGTATGACGTTGGATGCGCAAAGTTGGGTTTGCGTATCAGGCGTGTTGCGCAAAGTAAGCTTTGCGTGTGTTCGTGAACTGGTTTGGGCAAGTTCCTCTGTACTTCAATAATTTCGACTTTTCAACCTGTTTTTCCAAGATTAACAGACCCAAACTCTACCAATATGTCTAGAAACACTTCTAGAACTGAATGCTATCACTCGATCTCGATAAAACACACTTTTTGAAAATAAATTTGATCGCACAGTGACTTTCTAAACTCGACTGTTTTCTCACTAAAATCACAAAATGGAACTCGATTAAAGCTTTATAGTGAAATCAAACAACAACAACTCGATCTAGCATGTATATTGATCACAACCTGATCGATTTTAACACCTAAAACGCACAAAATCTCAAACTCGATTTTCAAATAAGAACACAGAGTCGTTTTTCAAAAACTTGATTTTGATCTTAATCAGGCTCTGATACCAATTGTCGGTCCAACAATACTTATATCAAGTTCTATAGAAACAACACAATAACGATTACCAACCTGTATTGATTATAACAACGGTTACAGGATTGATCGATTTAAGCTATAGATGTGTTCTCTGTTTTCTTTTCTCTGATTTACACCTTTTAGTGTGTGTTTGTGTGTGTCGATATATCTTATCTGATCTGATTGAGAGATTTTAGAGATATTATCTCAAGTGTGTCTAACACACTACCTAAACAACTTGCAACAACAAGTTGCAATATTAAACAATAAACCTACATAATATCTAAACTATAAGATATTATATAACTAACTTAATATTTAACTAACTAAACTAAACTTAGATATTTAGTTATGCTAAATATCTAATTACATCAAATACAAATAAACAATAAACATTAATTACTTTGACATTTATTACAAACAACATAGACTAATATTATCGAGAGTCGACGTTTCGCTTTTAGCTTCAGATTGCGATCTTCAGATTGGATGATCTTGAATCCAATAGATATGTGATCTAGCAGCCATCGTTACTAGCTCTTGAGCTTGGTCACTTAAGTCGATACTTAAACTCAACGCTGATAAGCCGATCCATTTGAAGTGTTAATATTAAATCTAGACCTCGAGAGGGGCGGATTCGAAATACGGCTTAAGGGATGCACAAAGATTTGAGAGAGTCTTTGATAATCACGTAGAGATACGGGTTTTGCATGATTTATTGCGGTTCAAACGTCGGAGGAGATTTATATCACAAGGAGATTTGGGTGTAAATCTCCGCACCGGTAGAACTTGATTTTTATCAACGTAATTAAATCGGTAAGATTAAGAGTTGGTAACGATGGACACTTTATGGGTATTTTGTAGGACCGGTCTTTAAAAATTCACTTTCGAGAGATCGGGATTTTTATAGACTTTCCATACTACTAAAGACCTAACCATTTGTTACTACACCTATCTCAAGAAAAGCTTACACCCGTACCCATTCTTTAATTATAAAGTTTATTCCGTACTCTTAGCATTAATCAACCACCAAACAAATATTTTTCTCACACTCGAAACTTGTGCAAGAAGTTCATGAAAAACTATGTTTCTCAGTAAGTCAGTCCATGTGGATACGATACTCGGTACTTATACCATTGTATTACTTGTAGCTATCCCAGTGGTGGTATATACTTATGCCCTCACTGGGAAGTTCTGTACTCACGCTATATAGAGCACGATAATTAGCTACCAATTCAAAAAAGTTTTTGGACGTTTTCAAACAACTTCACATTTACATTCATTTGGTAGAGGCTCTCGAGCAAATGCCAAATTATGTTAAATTTTTAAAAGATATTCTCAACAAGAAACAAAGGTTGGGAGAATTTGAAACTGTCACCTTGACCAAAGAATGTAGGGCACTTATTACTTGCAAAATCCCTCCGAAACTAAAAGACCTGGGAAGTTTTACCATCCCGTGTACTATTGGGGGACAAGAAGTAGGACATGCCCTATGTGATTTGGGAGCAAGTATAAACCTCATGCCTTTGTCGGTTTTTAAGAAATTAGGGATTGGTGAAGTCAGACCCACCACAGTCACCTTACAGCTTGAAGATAGGTCTTTGGCCTATCCGAAGGGTAAAATTAAAGATATTTTGGTGAAAGTCGATAAATTCATTTTTCCGGCTGATTTTCTAGTGTTGGACTATGAGGCAGATAAGGATGTCCCCATCATTTTGGGAAGACCATTTTTGGCAACTGGTAGAACCTTAATAGATGTGCAGAAGGGTGAGTTGACTATGAGAGTGAACGACCAACAAATCACTTTCAATGTTTTCAAATCCCTTAAGTTTAATGGTGAGGTTGAAGATTGCTCCTACCTAAATGCATTAGGTGATGATTTTGAGTTAAGTTTGATTGATTGCATAGGGGAAGATATTTCATAAGAGGATTTGATAGAGGTTATAGATGCATTTGAACAGTTGGACTTTAATGATAGACCAACCTAAGTTCCTTCTGTGATTAAGGCTCCCGACCTAGAGTTGAAACCACTTCCTAATGACCTTAAATATGCTTATCTTATAGAAGAGGAAAAATTGCCTGTAATTATTTCTTCCAATTTAAGTTGTAAACAGGAAGTGAAACTGGTTGAGTTATTGAAAACCCACAAGAAGGCCATAGGTTGGACAATAGCTGACATCAAAGGAATCAGTCAGTCCCTGTGCCACATAAGATAATTTTGGAAGAAAATAGAATTGGCAAGGTGCAACCACAAAGGAGACTTAACCCGATCATGAAAGAAGTCGTTAAGAAATAAATTTTAAAATGGTTAGATGCAGGTATTATTTACCCCATTTCAAGTAGTGGTTGGGTGAGTCCGGTGCAATGTGTACCGAAGAAAGGTGGTACCACGGTAAATACCAATGAGAAAAATGAGCTTCTTCCAACAAGGACCGTCACCGGGTGGAGAATTTGTATGGACTATAGACAGTTGAATCTAGCTACGAAAAAGGACCATTTTCCTTTGCCATTTATAGATCAAATGCTAGATAGATTGGCCGGAAAGGAATTTTATTGCTTTCTGGATGGTTATTCGGGGTACAATCAAATTCACATTGCATCCGAAGATCAAGAGAAGACCACCTTCACTTGTCCCTTCGGAACTTTTGTATTTCGCCGAATGCCATTTGGTTTTTGCAATGCACCAACAATGTTTCAACATTGCATGTTGTCTATTTTCTCGGACATGATTGAAGATTCCATGGAAGTGTTTATGGACGATTTCTCAGTTATCGGTACATCATTTGAAAATTGTCTTGAAATTTTGAAAAAGAGTTTGGAAAGATGTGAAACACACGATTTAATTTTAAATTGGGAAAAATGTCATTTTATGGTACAAGAAGGAATTGTGTTGGGTCACATGGTTTCTAAAAAAGGTTTAGAAGTGGATAAAGCAAAGCTTGAGGTAATAATGCAATTACCCGAACCAAGTTCAGTTAAAGGCATTAGAAGCTTCTTGGGGCATGCGGGGTTTTACAAACGTTTTATAAAAGATTTTTCAAAAATTGCAAAACCCCTTTGTAATTTATTGCATGCCGACCAAGCTTTTGACTTTACTCCAGAATGCACCAAAGCTTTTGAAACAATCAAAGCCGCCCTTGTTTCGGCACCCATTGTGATAGCCCCAGATTGGACCATGCCTTTTGAGGTGATGTGTGATGCAAGCGATTGGGTTGTGGGTGCTGTCTTAGGGCATAGAAGAGATAAAATTTTCCACCCCATTTACTACGCAAGCAAAACTCTCATCGAAGCTCAAATAAATTATACAACAACCGAGAAAGAGTTACTTGTTGTAGTATTTGCCTTTGACCGTTTTTGATCCTATTTGATCGGCACAAAAGTCATCGTTCACACCGACCACTCCGCTATTAAATATCTCTTTAACAAAACTGATGCTAAGCCATGACTTATTCGGTGGGTCCTTCTATTACAAGAATTTGACCTTGAGATAGTTGATAGGAAAGGAGTGGATAATCAAGTGGCCGATCATCTTTCCAGGATTGAACATAACGTGTCAAGTGGTGGAAATCATGACATAAAGGAAATATTCCCAGATGAGCACATTTTAGCCATCCATCACCACTTTGAAAAAGATATCCCATGGTATGCAAATATTGCAAACTATCTAGCAAGTGGAATCAGGCCATGCAACATGAGGGGACAACAATTCAAGAAATTCATACATGATTGCAAACAGTATTTTTGGGACGACCCATTTTTGTACAAACTAGGTGCAGATCAAGTTTTAAGAAAATGCGTCCCAAATTTCGAAATGAAAAATGTTTTGAATGATTGTCATGCTTCATCATACGGGGGACATTTCGGTGGTCAACGTACGACAGCAAAAATTCTTCAAAGTGGTCTTTTTTGGCCTACTTTATTTAAAGATGCACTTGAGTTCGTAAAAGGTTGTGACCAATGTCAAAGAGTAGGAAATTTGTCCTAACGGAATGAAATGCCCTTAAATAATATTTTAGAAGTCGAACTTTTTGATGTTTGGGGCATAGATTTCATGAGACCATTTCCTATGTCCTTTAACAATCAATACATTCTGGTAGCGGTTGATTACATATCTAAATGGGTAGAAGCCATTGCGTGTCCTCGAAACGATGCTAAAATTGTGATTAATTTTCTTCATAAAAATATTTTCGTACGATTTGGTACTCCCCGAGCTTTAATTAGTGATGAAGGGACGCACTTTGTAAACAAAATGTTAAGCACAATTTTAGGCAAATATAATATCCAACACCGAGTGGCCACCGCATACCATCCTCAAACAAATGGTCTTGCGGAACTTTCAAATCGGGAAATAAAATCAGTTTTGGAAAAAGTCATAAAACCCGATAGGAAAGATTGGTCACTCAAGTTGGATGACGCACTTTGGGCATACAGAACAACGTTTAAGACCCCATTAGATATGTCACCGTACAGATTGGTCTTTGGAAAAGCATGTCATCTGCCTTTGGAACTCGAATACAAAGCTTTTTGGACCATTAAAGAGTTGAATATGTGTGAGGATTCCGTGGGGAAAAAGCGAAAACTTCAATTAACTGAGTTAGAAGAGATAAGGCACCATGCCTACGAAAATGCCAAAATTTATAAAGAAAAGACAAAACTCTGCATGATCGTAAGATAAACCAAAGGATTTTTGAAAAAGGACAGCAAGTGCTCCTCTTTAACTCAAGATTGAAGTTGTTCCCCGGGAAACTGAAATCGCGTTGGTCAGGTCCTTTTACCATCATGGAAGTAGGAAAGTTTGGCACAATAGACTTGTTGAATCCGCAGGATAACAACACTTTCAAGGTTAATGGACATCGGGTTAAGCACTACCTCCCGGAGGGGGTGCCTAACCCCAATGTACTTAACCCCTGAATCAATAGAACTCTTCTTGTAAATAGTGTATAGGTAGGAGTAAGTTTTTTTTTCTCGTCTGTGTCCACTGAGGGTAGTAGGTGCCCGCTGTAGGCAGTGTAGGGCTGATAAGTTTGGGCGGGAGTTTTGAAAAGAAATTATTGGGGGAAAATATGATGTTATCTTGGGTAATCATTTTCTTAAAATATTAAAAGATTTTAATGAGGACACTTGGCTCTCTAGGGTACTAAGAAAATCTTCCCAGAAGATTTTTGTGTACTTGTCATCATTGTCCAAAGCAATTTTGTGTGGAGGAGAAAAAAGGTTGATTTATTTATTAAGTTTTTTAAAAAAGTGGGGTCTACAACACAATCTCATCTGTGTTTCTTTTGGAGCAACCGGATTTAATAAAGGAATTATATTCCTTGTTTTATCTCCCAAAGCCAAAAGGTCTCTTTCAGAAACTTTTCAGAACCCTTTCAACTTCATGGCCAGAGCAAAGAGATTAACCCCGAACCCCAACATCGTTCCAAGTCGCCGGAGTCGACGACTCCAGATCACCGGCGAGGCTCCCCCCGTCGATTCCACAGCTCCACCGCCCCCTGGTGTACATGCAACCTCTATTTCAGCAAGCTCTTCCACCATCGGAGCCACCACCGCTGTTGGTTCTTCAATCTCCAGTGCCGCCAACGATGAATCGTCTTCTCAAGCGACGTTCATCCACAACTTTGTGGAGTCTCATGAGGTACTTACCCGCATCCTCCCCCTCCCCCTTCTTCGTCCTCTCCGAGCACCACCGTTGCCGGACTAACCACCGGTGAAACCCTAAATTACCCACCTCCCTCTTCGCACCAAATCGACCCTACCCCTAAACCTAAACCAGTGTTCATTTCCCTCTCCACCACCACTAACTCACCCACTACCACCGTCCCACTACCCTACCCAACTGTCGGCGTCTTCAGAAACCAACCCCATCCTTTCGACCTAAACGAAGTCCACCCCCTAGAATCTGACCCCTTCGAAGAAGAACTTCGGTTCGACTTCGAAAATTCTAGCCCCCCTGAGCAGAATGATTTTTTGCCCTCTTCTCCGAAAAAAACCCTCGCCCAAACCTTTGGAAAAAGAAGCCACTACTGATTCCCCTTCGTCTAGTGATGATGAGGATTCTGCCTCATCTCACGACGACGACCCTGTTCCCTCTAATAAGACCAAAAAGAGCCCCGACAAAGATGATACGTATGTTCCTAGCGAGGAGGAAGTCTCTTATTCGAGTCGGCCTATGCAACGACATACTAGAAAAAGGGCGAGGGAGGCTTCTGTTGTGCGGAGGGGGCCAGATCGAAAAGGAAAAGCTAAACTCACAAAAAGCAAGGTGGTGGAGCCAACGCAGACTCGTCGATCCAAGCGCGCGAAGGTCGAAAATTACGACCTTGCAATCTCGAAAAGGTATACTTCAATCGAGCACAATAATATTCTTGTCGAACGTGCCTTCGATCCCGCGTTGATGGAAGATGTAATGCACGTAAAGCATCATTTACTGGCCATGAAGTGGATGAATATGGTCCCTTCCCCATGTGTGGCAAATGTCACCTAGGTCAAAGAGTTTTTGGCAGCAGTTGGAGTGTGCAAACGCAACCCTATCACCATTCGGGGCTGTAGTGTTGACTGGTTCGGTGCAATGATCAATAAGGTCTTGGGTTTGGATGCACCGTTTATTTGTTCTTTCAGTCAGTATTTTCAAAGGCACCAACCGTTATCTGAGGATGAGATTGCTCGTACTCTGACACTTCCCGGCCGAGGTTGGTCTCTGGACAACCGTCGAAAAATTATTTTGGCCGGGAATCCGACACCGGAAGCAGCATTGTGGTTCCAGTTCTTACGTCACAACCTTATCCCTACCGGTCACGATGCTACACTTTCTAGGGATAAGAGTATTTTGTTGTACTGTATTCTTAAAGAAGTACCCGTCGATGTGGGTCCGATTGCTCATGCGGCCATTGGGACTTTGGCCGCTCGTACTACTAGCCGTTTTATTTTCCCGGGGCTCATCACGAAATTGCTCACTCATGACAAAGTCCCCGCCTACAAGAAAGACGAAGTCGTGTCTGTCACCTCACATCTTGATGCAGGAACCATTGAGCGCCGTCAGCGTGTACTTAGGCCAACTGCCGATCCACAAGTTATTCCCCCCGCACCTCCGCAGCAACCATCCAGCTTACCTCAGGACGCCACGAAGGCTGCTGCCCCTGGACCGTCCAACGCAGGCCCAGTCGGCCCATCCTGTCCTCCTCATCCTACGGACACAGGTTATGAGTCAGAAACTTGGTTGACTGTTCTTGCAAGTCAAAATGAGGAGCTCAATCTAAAGCTTGACACAATCCTCGGTTGGCTGGACTGTCTCGATGCCCGTCCCCCGAATGACGATCTCAATCGAAAGCTTGACATGGTCCTCGCTCGTTTGGACCGTCTTGAAGCACGCCAGATTGAACATGAACGCCGAACAACACTGGTGTGGGCCAACCAAAGAGACTGGAATCGCGTGCATCGCAAATTCCTAGTTGATGAAAATATTATGCATGCCGCCAACTTGCCGCGGTTTCCACCACATTTATGCCCTCTGCAAGTCAGGATCCCGCCCCCAAGACGTGTTGCCAAACATGCTGCAGTATCCACTGCCGAACCGACCTCCGAGCCTGCTGCAAGTGAACCGTCGACAGTACCCACTGCTTCCCACAGTGGGCAACCTCCGTTGACAGAATATCTTTTGGTGTGGGAATCATCTTTTGCAAACTTTAACTCCTTTTGTTGTTTATTCTGACCGTAGGTATTGTGTAGAAAATCCGGAACTCGTGCTAACCATTTCCTTTTTGTACCTACTCATTGATGGATTTTCAATATAATTCTTAATGTTTTCTGTCACTTTCGGTATTATGCATCTTAAATTTCAGGTACAACTATCATTGGAAATAATTGGGTTTGGAAATTAAAAGGACGTAGGTCGTTATTGATTTTTTTTTGCTGAAACACTTTCCCTTGTAACCAAACCGTTTGCCAATAAAATCCTTTTTACCTTCACCAATGAGGACATTGATGTGTTCTAAGTTTGGGGGGGTGAACATTAGGAGATTTTGTGAGAGTTATGATCATTTCCAAAATTTTTGATCATAAAAAAAAGCAACAAAAAGAAACGAAAAAAAAAATAATACACATATAAAATAAGTCTTCAAATGAGAAGACATGTGGAGCCCAATAAATAGATATTTACATATGGGGTTTCATGGCCCAATTCATTAAAGGGGGCCCAATTTTGAAAAAAAAAGAAGAAGAAAAAACCAAAGCCCATTTTTAGTAGTTTACCACAAGTTTGGGGGGAAGAGAGGAGTGAGAGATAAATCATAGCCATATACACAAACCCGACTCAAGCCCTACCGATTAATTACAAATACGGTGATTTCCACGATGAAAGTTTGTGCCTCTTCAATATAATGGCGGATGCATCAATACCTTTGTAAGTTTCCTTCGTCTCCTCGTAACATTCTTTGTGATTCTTTTTCTTCCGTCACTTGAGGACAAGTGACATCTCAAGTTTGGGGGTGTGATAACCCTCATTTTTTAGTGTTATTTGTTACTTTTTCCCTTCATTTTATTCACCTTTCTAGCCACTTTTGCTCCCATCTCTTTCCTTTGGTCTTTAAAGTTTGCAAGTATGATGAAAACACCAAAGGATGTGGTTTTGTCAAGAAAATCTCGTTTTTGTGGGACTGTGGGCACTGTCTACCCACCGAGGGCACCCGAGGATGCATACGGTATTTATACTACGTATTTGTATTCGTATTCTGGGGGTATTGCAGTATTCAAGGCTGGAATTTGTCTGAAAATAAGAAGGTGGATGCTAGCTGGAGGAATCTTCAATCATTGTACTATTTTACCCAATGATTATTAACCCTTTAACTTTTGGGTATTACCCATTGGGTAAAAGCCTAACTTTTTAGTATAAATAGGTAGTTAGTTCAACATTTAATCACATCTCAACATTCTCCAGTTCTATTTACTCTCTCCTTGGAAGAGTTTTAGAGTTGAGAAGGTTGCTTTTAATTTTAAGCATTTAATTTCTTGTATTTTCGTTTCTGCCCTTGGTTTTCCACCGTGGGCATGTCTGTAGCCTAACTTTAATTTTATGCAAGTAGAGTAACAAGTATTTCCTTTCTTCCTTTACGTCTTTTATTATTTCCAAGTCTTTTATTATTTATATGCTCTTTATTTTTATGCTTTTTATTACTATGACTTTTATTATTATGTCTTTTATTATTATGTTTTTTTATTATGAACTAACCATCTTTTGGGTAAGGGTGTGAGCCAACTTGAGACTAGTAGGCAACACTTGGGTGTGGCCATCGTTACTAGCTCTTGAGCTTGGTCACTTAAGTCGAGACTTAAACTCAACGCTGATAAGCCGATCGCTTTCAAGTGTTAATATTAAATCTAGACCTCGAGAGGGGCGGATTCGAAATACGGCTTAAGGGATGCACAAAGATTTGAGAGAGTCTTTGATAATCACGTAGAGATACGGGTTTTGCATGATTTATTGCGGTTCAAACGTCGGAGGAGATTTATATCACAAAGAGATTTGGGTGTAAATCTCCTCACCGGTAGAACTTGATTTTTATGAACGTAATTAAATCGGTAAGATTAAGAGTTGGTAACGATGGACACTTTATGGGTATTTTGTAGGACCGGTCTTTAAAAATTCACTTTCGAGAGATCGGGATTTTTATAGACTTTCCATACTACAAAAAACCTAACCATTTGTTACTACGCCCATCTCAAGAAAAGCTTACACCCGTACCCATTCTTTAACTATAAAGTTTATTCCGTACTCTTAGCATTAATCAACCACCAAACAAATATTTTTCTCACACTCGAAACTTGTGCAAGAAGTTCATGAAAATCTATGTTTCTCAGTAAGTCAGTCCCTGTGGATACGATACTCGGTACTTGTACCATTGTATTACTTGTAGCGATCCTAGTGGTGGTATATACTTGTGCCCTCACTGGGAAGTTCTGTACTCACGTTGTATAGAGCACGATAATTAGCTATCAGCTATCCTCGGTCAAAAGTAGTCGTTGCTTGGTCATCACTTCATCTTTAAGATTTTCTTCCAACAAGGCCTCGTCTTGTGACGCTTTGATCTTCTCTATAAGACTTGACACTAACTCGATCCTTGTAAGCTTGGCTCATAGCTTCCCACTATATTCCTTTCGGCTTAACGCATCGGCTACCACGTTTGCTTTACCCGGGTGGTAAAGCAATTCGCAATCGTAATCCTTGAGTAGTTCTAACCACCTCCTTTGCATCATGTTAAGCTCTTTCTGATCAAAAACATATTTCAAGCTCTTGTGGTCCGTGTACAAGGTGCACTTCGTGCCATAGAGGTAATGTCGCCATAACTTTAATGTGAACATTACCGCCTCTAACTCTAAGTCGTGAGTGGGGTAGTTCTTCTCGTGCACCTTCAACTGTCTTGATGCGTAGTGTAACACCCCGAATTTCGAAAAGCATCATTTTAAGTTAATACAAAAATCAGTAGCTTTAAAGGGAAAAATAAGATATATGATTTTGGACTTGAATTCTATATTTTATATAAAGGATTCAATTACGAGTCCAACGGTTCTTTCCGGACCAAAAACGGAGCTATAACGAATAAGTTATGGCCAAAACAGTGAACGAGAAGAAAATCGGGCGAACAGTGCATCTCGCGACTTATGTCGCGACTTAAGACTTATGTCGCGACTTAGAGGAAGCGGGCGACTTATGTCGCGACTTATGGTCGCGTGGTAAGTCGCGAAATCCCCTGGTCGAGCATAAAACCCGATTTTCAGCCCTAGAACTTCATTTCTTCATAACTTTTGCCTCACAACTCCGATTTTGATGATTCAAGTTGCCATGGTTTCGTTTTTGAGATCTCTTCAAGGATTTAGCAAAATATTGGAAGTCTATTGGAGTATACAAGAGTATTTTGTGGTGGTGACCTTGTAGAGGTGTTGGATCTAAGATCTAGGGAGATTGCCTGGAGATTTGAAGCCTTCATCAATGGTGGTTCAAGTTTTGGGGGTAAAACCTAGATTTAGCCTAAATCTATCAAGGTGAGTTCAAGTTGATTTGTGAAAACGTTGTACATGCCAAAATGTTTATTTTAAAACATTTATGTGTTTACATTAAATTATCAACTATTGAGTTATTTGGTAACTTTTGATTATTTGAAGTGTTTAACTTATTAAACTTTGTAAAACACCACATTTGGTATTTTTGGGATATGTTGATAAACGTGTCACAAAGGAACAAGTTTTGGTGATTTATTGCATAAATAGGTATTTGGTCAAAAATGCACTTTTAAGTGGTTGCCGAGTTTTATGCATCATTCATGAAATGAGATATTTTGAAAAGTACGAAGGTGTGAGTCCTTTGGTTTTGGGTCATTCCCGACTTTGGGGAACATTTCAGAAATGGGAAATCTTTTGGGTTTTGGGTCGAAGGCCAATGGTGATTTTGAGAAACAAAGATTTTGGGAAAAGGTGTATTTTGGTCTATGTAACCATATTGGCTCTCGTGTTTTAGTCAAACGACGATTAAGCCTCTTGGGGCTTGATTTGTACTTGGTGGGGTCTTTGGAACATTTGTTCGATCTTGGTAGCTCGTTAAGGAGCCTTGGTCGTATGGTGTACCTAGTTGCACCTTATTTGGGAATTACATGTTTTGAGTGTGTAACACCCCGATTTTTCGAAAGGTATCATTTCAAGTTAATACCGAAACCGGTATATTAGGGAAAAATAAGATAAAATATTTTGGACTTTAATTCTGGATTTTATAGTCTAGATGGATGAATGATTCAATTACGAGTCCAACGGTTCTTTCCGGAGCAAAATCGGAGCTATAACGAAGAAGTTATGGCCAAAACAGTATCGAGAAGAAAACCAGGGGAAGCGGGCGACTTATGCCGTGACTTAAGGTCGCGGCACAAGTCGCGAAACCCCCTGGACGAGCTTAAAACCGATTTTCAGCCACCAAACTTCATTCCTTCATATCTCCTTCATCCCAACTCCGATTTGGGTGATTCAAATTGCTACGGTTTCGTTTTTGAGAGATCTTCAAGGATCTAGCAAGAGATTGGAAGTTTATTGGAGTATACAAGAGTATTTTGTGGTGGTAAGCTCCTCATCCCTCCCTCTTCATCTTCTTCACCAAAGTTTTCTAGGGTTTCATCCACCCTTTGTGCTTCTTTTCATAAATTGGAGGTTTGTAACCATTTTGGTGAACTAGAAGTGTTTTGGTTGGTGGATTCAAGGTTGGGTTAAGGTAATCTTCTATTCTCTTCAGTTATGGAAGTTAGGGTTTCGGTATTAGTTGAGGTATTCATGTATATGGTTTGGGAAACGATTCTTTGTGGTTGATTATGTTTATTTATGGTTGAATATGTATGGATTTAGATTTTTGGAAGTTTTGACTTGAGAATCCAAGTGTTTTTCAAAGGAGCTCTAGTTGGGGGAAAAATCTAGATTTAGCCTAAATATAGCAAGGTGAGTTCAAGTTGATTTGTGAAAACGGTGTACATGCCAAAATGCTTATTTTAAAAGTGTTTATGTTTTACACTAAATTATTAACTGCTGATAAATTTTGGTTATTTGGGTATATTTAACTTTATAAACTTATGTAACGCCCATCTTTGAGGTTTTTGGGCGATTTGATATTACAAGAACTAGAGAGAGAAAGTGTGATATTACAAGAACTAGAGAGAGAAAGTGTGATATTACAATACGAAAGTAACTTTAAATTACTCAAGAACTAGAGAGAGAAAGTAGATCTTGAATTCTCTAATCACAAGTCTGATATTACAATACGAATCTTACACAAAGAATACAAAGCAAACCCTATTTATATCACCTAACAAACAAAGGCTTAATGACTAAGGGGGTGTTTGGTTGGGGGTAATAATCTATAATTAATGGGAATGGATATAAAAACAAGTGTTTGGTTTGTTATAATATAATGGGCTCATTCCTAAATGAGCCCAAATTTTTATTCCGGTTCAGTTTGGGGGGAAAGAAAAATCATTCCCACTTCCACCCTAAAATCATCGCCTCCAGTGCTCTTCATCAGGTACGAACCCTCCACCCAAAAATCGTCGCCTCCAGCTCTTCGTCACGAATCGAAGTCTCATCTCTTCATCAGGTACGTTTTCGATCTCATCTCATCTTCGAACAACAATCTATGTTGCAATCGAACTCGTCTCATCTCATCTCATCTACAATCGAACTCTCCACCCAACTGTGTTTTGTTCTTGTTTATGTAAATTTTCTACATATATCTACATAATGATTATTGTTTAAAAATTCTAGCATCTTTAATCTCTGGTACATCTCGATCTGGAACTTTCATGAATTTATTTTTCATTTTTTTTTTGGATTACTTTGGACCTGTTTGGATGAAATTGGTGTTGAATCTGTGAAGAAATTGACATGAAGGCTATAATGAAAATTACAATGCATGAAGGCTACTGGTTGGTCCACGTTGATAGCAATAATGAAAATTCCTCATAGTTATGGAAGATATGTGAAGAATGTGAGTACTTGATCTATCACCACAATTAATAAAAAGATATTTGTGGCACTTTGACTTGCTAAATTGTAAATGCTTGCCCTTTCATGTGACAGATGATGAACGAAAAAATGGATTCTAGAGAAATGGATACTTATCAAGAAATTGTATTTCTGTATATAATAATTTCTAGAAAACGACGTCTATATTATTTTAATTGCAAGTGCGTTAGGAGTCATTTTTGCAAGTGCGTTAGGAGTCATTTTTGCGTTAGCGTGCAACCCTAAGATTATCCTCAGTGGCCACAAGTGCTGCTAGTGGGGCTCGATTGATGCTTGCTGGCTGCCTTTGGGCATACATGTTATGTTAGATCTGTTGGATCTGTATTTGATCTCAATTTGATCTCAATTTGATAACTCTTTGAACTGATCTAAATATCAAACAACCCCTTAATAACAAGTCTTTTATGTTTTTTTAACAAGCAGTCCTGTACAAATTTGTTTATGTTTATGTCTTATGAATCGATTTGATGATCTTGATATGGATTTGGAGTCTACTTTCTTTTCCAGTTTCATATTTTCTTTTCCACTATAAGTTTTAATTTCATATATATATATATATATATATATATATATATATATATATATATATATATATTCTTTTGTAGATATAAATGGCTCGTTCCCCGATTAACAAAAGGCATTGCAAAGTACGAAAACTTTTGTTATGTCAACAAACAACAAATAGCATGTTGCTCTTCATACTCGCCAACTACTGTGTTGTTATTTGTTCCTACATTCGTTATAAGATCCGTGAAATCAAAACAAAGGACGAGAAAATAATGGATCGGATGAAATGGATATTTAGGTTGACCATGGAAAGTGATGTCGTTTGTATTAGTGAACTTCGTATGGATAGAGCAACCTTTAGGGTACTATGTGATATGGTAAGTGATGTTGGAGGTTTAAAGCCTACTAGAAATACGTCTGTTGAAGAGGTTGTAGCAATGTTTTTATACACATTGGCTCACCACAAAAAGAATAGAACAATTAGTCACTTATTTTTTCGTAGTAAAGAAACAATTAGTCGACAATTCCATCTAGTTCTTTTAGCAATTTTGAGGTTGCACCCCATCTTACTCAAGAAACCAGAGCCTATTACACAAGATTGTCAAGATGGAAGATGGAAATGTTTTCAGGTATGACTAGTTTTTTGGTTACATTTGTAAGTTAACGACGTTATAAATTAAAGACCAAGTTGAGATATGTATATATATCATGTTTGAATTTGTAGGGTTGCTTAGGAGCTTTGGATGGGACTTTAATTAAAGTTACACCTCCTAGTGATGAAAAGCCTCGCTATCGCACAAGAAAGGGTTGCATTTCAACGAATGTTTTAGGTGTTTGTTGCCCAAACATGAAATTCATATATGTTTTGCCTGGTTGGGAAGGTTCTGCGCATGATGGTCGTGTGCTTCGAGATGCAATCTCAAGACCTCAAGGTTTAAGAGTTCCTCAAGGTTCTTATTATTTGGTTGATTCTGGATATTGTAATGCAAATGGTTTTCTTACACCTTATCGGGGACAACGATATCACCTAAAAGAGTTCAGTGGCCATCGACCCAATACTGCTGAGGAGTATTTCAATATGAAACACTCAAAAGCAAGGAATATGATTGAGAGATGTTTTGGATTGTTGAAAGGAAGATGGAAGATTCTTGCATCCCCCTCATTTTTCTCGATTGAAACCCAAGTTCGAATCATAATGGCATGTTGTCTCCTACACAACTTGATTCGAAAGTTTATGAGCCATGATCCCCAAGAGTCTGTCCTTAAAGAAGAAGAAGAAGAAGAAGAAGAAGAAGAAGAAGAAGAAGAAGAAACAAATAGCGAGGATGAAAGTAACGAAGTTGAATACATTACAAACATTAGTCCAACCGATGAGTGGCTAGCATTTAGAAATACTATGGCTACCAATATGTTTAATGCATGGAGAAATAGATAGATTTTGTCATGATTGTACTTGATATCATGTTGTTTTTTGGGTTTTTATGTTGACATTATGTTTTATTTGACATTATTTTTCATCATGTTGTATTTGACATTATGTTTCATTATTTTTTATTATATTGTTTAGAAATGGCTACACCTTTATGTTTAATCATGTTGTATTTGACATTATGTTTCATTATGTTTCATTATATTGTTTAGAAATGGCTACACCTTCATATGAGCGTGAACGTGGAAGGGGAAAAAACAAAATATATTGGAATGACGAGGAAGGTGAAGCGTTGGTTAATGTTTTGCAAGAACTTGCTTGTGATCCGTTATGGAAGGTAGATGGTGGATTCAAAAATGGCTACATGATTGAAGTGCATAAGAGGTTGGTCCAAAGGGTACCAAATTTTGATAAGGAAGTTATCCCTCACATCGACTCTCGGATAAAATATCTTAAAAACAAGTATAATCCACTTTCTGAAATGTTGATGCAAAGTGGGTGTCAATGGGATGATGTTGAGCATAAAATCAATTGTGAGAAGCAATGGTATGACGATTGGTGCAAGGTAAGGGCATGAAAGAACTACTTTTTTTAATTGTATTATTCTTGTTCTCATAATGTCATTTTTATTTTTGTAGACTCGTAAGAATGCAACCGGCTTATGGAACTTCAAGTTTCCATATTTGCGAAAATTGGACTTGGTATGGGGTAGAGATAGAGCGACGGGACTAAAAGCCGAGGATATATCACAAGCGTGTGAGGATATTAGTAACAACAAGAATGTGTTTTTATGTTCATCTGATAGTGAAGGTGAAGAAGAAGGTGATGCACAAGGATCTCCTAACTCATCAACCACTATCACATCAAAGAAGCGCAAAAGACTTTCACCTAGAAGGGAAATTTACAAGAACAAGAAATCACCTTCACTTCAAAATACCATTGACACGAGGTTAGATGAATTTAATTCCAAGTTTGAGTCTATTTGTGGTCAAATGATATCACAATATGCTGCTACTGCCAATCTTTTGACCGAAGCTAACAAATATGATTCTGTGAGTGAAGAGAAGATGCAAGAAGTCATGAATGAACTTCTTAGCCTCGGAATATCTACAAGTGATATTCCAAGAGCTCTTGAAATTTGCTATAATGAACCTACCAAGGTTAAGGTCTTCTTTACGTTGCCACTTCACATGAGAAGAGCATATGTGATTGGGTTCTTGTATCCTGTTAGTCAATGAATTTGGATCTTAAACATAATCTTTTGGTATGTTTTTTGAAGATAGTTGGATATGTAAGCCTCTTTTTGGTATTGTATTTTGAGGTTGGATGAAAACTTTTTGGTATTGTCTTTTGAAGTTAGATGAGACATCCAATAGTATTGTATTTTGAATTTGGATGAAACACGAATTGTATTGTATTTTTGAAGTTTGATGGAACATCGAAATGTAATATATTTTTGAAGTTGGATGAAACATCGAATAATATTGTATTTTTCTTTTTGGATGAAACATATTTTGTATTGTATTTTTTAAAGTTATGTTTAAATGATAAAGTGATTGGGTAATGTTATAAAAATGGTAACAAAACAAATTTTCAGTTATTATATATGATAAACAACCAAACATCTATGATAATGATAATGATTCCCAGGATTAACCAAACAACATCAATGCAATACTCATTCCCATTTTCATTCCTCTGCCTGAACCAAACAGGCCCTAAGTAAACAAAACATACTTTGACTTTCCTAATACATTGATAATGTTGACTTTCTAACTTTGACTTTCCTAATTAAATCTTGGATACAATATTTAGACTTAACAATCTCCCCCTTTGTATTCAAGATTTAATAAAAAAAATTGACACTAGTCTTCAACACTTGATTCTTCAGTTTTTGTCTCTGACAACTTTGAACTTTGAAACACTTTCACAGTCTTTACTCATTCAGACTTTGAAGGATCTTGAAAAGTCTTTTGCATTTTGAAGCTTTTAAAGTCAACATGCCTTGAACGCGAAACTGAATTCTTGAATCTTTTTGAAACATCTTTGAAACTTTGACATTAAACTTTGAAACAACTTTGATTCTGTATCTTCATCTCTTTGATCTCTGGACTGTCTTCAGAAAACATCTTTCACAAATCATCTTGATTTAACTTTGAACAAACTTTCTTCAGAAACTTTTTGACTTTGCAATAGCGGAAGCATTTGAATTTCTTCACAAGACTTTTCACTTTTGACAACTCTTCATGTTATTGAAATTGAATCTTTGTAATTGTCTCCCCCTTTTTGATGATTGTGAGCATCATGATCATCAAAACATCTTCAATTTCAGCACATTCTTTGATTTCCCCCTTTGTGAACAAATAACAATCTCCCCTTTGACAGTCTCCGCCCGTTGATCTGAATAGCCGTCAATTCATGAAAGGTATATATCCGAATCTTTTCAAATTCAGACATAATGAACGAGGTAACCCTGAATCAACAAATGAAACAGTTAGTAATGCCTGTCAGTAACACAAAGTTACTGTGTACAACGAATGTACAATGTAAGGAGCTGGTTTGATGAAGACTCCCCAGGAATTCCATTAAATCATTGAAAAACACAAGGTTTATCTATGAATGTTCTGACAGAAAAACAAATTTTCTGTGTGCTCGTGCTTGTGTATGAAAGAATTTTAGCACAATGATTGTGTTTCATAAGGCTCAAAATGTGTAAACTGTTGAGACAACAACATGTATTACACGGACTCAATGTGCATGAAAGAGGTGCGAAGGTGGGGCAACATTCCTTCTTTTTCAATATCTAAATCTTCCGAGTGAAGATTAGATAGCAGATATGCTGCGTCCCCAAAGAAAATGAAACATTTCTTTTTCGAGAAAGAAATGAGTGGTTGGTGGGGTAATAGAAAGAGTTGGCATGGGCTCACTGCCTATTTCAATGATGGTCACCAAAGAATGTGAACCTATCAGAAGATGTGGCTGCCCGACTCAGAAAGTAGTTAGTGCAGAGTTTTGATATTCTTTTAACTCTGATCTCTCACTCTCTTTTTTTTAACATTTAAAGCTCACTTCTAACCAAACTCTCATTTCCATTTTTCCGCTCCACGCAATGAGAAAAACTCAATCGGACGAGTTATCTCCCCCACTCTTTGATTTTGACCCCTCACCCTTCAATCACTCGAGGATAACTTCCTGGGTAGGAAACACTGGTTGACGTGAATCCATGGAAGTTCTGTTTAAGCTCACACATGAATCCCATGTAAGTCCTAAAAAGCATGGTTGCTCAACAATTTAACTGAACAGTTAAGCACAAGATAAGATAACACTGTCAAAAAGTATGCTCGTGAGATTTGAGCAATTGAACAATGAAGATCTCTCAAAACAAGGATATTGAATGAATGAAAATGAAATCAAGAGAATTGTTTTGAGAATCTGACAATGTATCAATCAGATCAAATATCATGAATTATGAACAAGAAATGGTTAGGGTATCAAAGGACTGGATATTTTGTTTATATGAACGAAAATAAACAATTTATCAATGAAAGCATAAATATGAAAAAGATGAATGATGCTCAACAACTTTGAAAGCAAACGAGGGTATTACCATCAAAAAATATGTTCGTTATGAGACATGGTAATAACAAATCAAATGAAATACTGAACCGATGTGTGTGAATACTTTACAGTATATGGAAAAGACAATACACGAGTATTGATCTTTGGAAACACACGGTCAGTTAAACATTAAAGCTCAAAAATGAAAAACATTTAAATTCACACTTCTTAATTCATGAAATCTTTTGAGAACCAGAAGTGGTTTGAACATTTCAGAAACCGTTTTTCATGCTTGAAAGTTGTTCTTCTTTCAAACAATCAGAGATCTAGATTAGAAGATATTTACCTTTTAAGCTCCCCCTCAAATCATGATAGAATGATTTATATCTTTTAAGCTCCCCCTGGATATTAGCAAAATATCCATACTTCTGAACTTTGAAGAATGGGTCCTGATCTGTTATGTGATCAGAAGCCATCACCTTTACTCCTCCTATAAATTATGCAACAGTAGATTTATCAATGAAAACAAGATAGAGATCCACAATTCCTTTTGGAATGTAGCCCGTCATATCAGTAAGATTTATCAGTGAAAAAGTACAGGATAGAGATCTACAATTCCTTCGGGAATGTAGTCCGTCATATCTCTCTAATGCATTTTTCAGAAAAGAAAGTACTCCCCCTTTATGGTTGATTTCCTCATTTGAGTATTGGAGTACAATCCTCATATCATGACAGGAGTAAAGATCTTTAATCGTTGAGGTACGAGTCCTAAGCTAATGTGCTTAGAAGCCATAGTCTTGACATTGAGGTACGGGTTTTGAACTGTTGTGTTCAAAAGCCATTGTTCTCTTATTCCCCCTTGACTTGAGGTGCCT
Source organism: Arctium minus (assembly GCA_954870635.1). Classification (NCBI taxonomy): domain Eukaryota; kingdom Viridiplantae; phylum Streptophyta; class Magnoliopsida; order Asterales; family Asteraceae; genus Arctium; species Arctium minus. Next base: position 49,239,213 of record OX941096.1, read on the forward strand.
GCAACACATAATCAGTTTTCTTCTTTGGTACCCACTAGTATTTGGGTCCAGAAATGTTAGTTGCAGTTCATGTAGGGGTGATAGAGTAAGAACCATACCAGAAATGATCATTCGTCTTGTGAATATGATCATGTGTACCACAATAAGAACAATAATATTTATTACCTGAAAACCTGAGTAATTGATCTCTTGAGTATATATGATCAGGTTTACCTTTATGCTTTTTGTTCTTCTTGGCTTTGTGAATATGTACACATGATGTCTTTCCTTTCAGCACATCTGACATCTCATCTTCAACTGGTTTCTTCTTCCAGACCAGTTTCTCTGACTTGTAACTTCTTCTTCTTTGAGATGTATCTGAACCATCTAAAAATTTATCATAGAAAATGTTAGTTCGACGAATCTGATCAAAAGATTTAACTGACCTTTGTGAAGAGACAGATTTCTGATTTGAACTTGAAACAGACTTTTCAAGCTCTTTGATTTTTGAAGCAAAGTTGTCTCTTTCTTTCACAAGCAGGTCAATCTTCTTTGATAACTCAGACTTCGTTTTATGCTCTTTTAGTACATTAGCAGTAAGTTCAGATAACTTGGAAGTCAGCTTTTTGATTTCAGTCTCAAAGATGGATCTTTCTTCTTCAAATCCTTTCTCTGAATCATTTATTTGGCCTGATAATTCCTTGAATAATCCCACATTCTTCTGATCAATGGCCTTCTTTTCTTTAGCAAACTTCTCTCTTTCCAAAATAAGTACTTTATCAAAATCGGAAACTTGTTGAGAAAGTTTAATGCATTTAAGATCAACTGACTTTTTCTCTTCAAAACACTTCTTAGAGAAATCTGAGAACTTATTTGAAAAACGTTTCTTTTCATTATTAAACATAGCTTTATTTTCATCAAGCTGTTTTTCCAAATCAGATATATTCTTTCTGAGCTCATCATTCTCATATTCCAATCTCAATATCTTCTCATCATTTATTCCAGAAGTTCTCTTGAGAAGATCTTCATTGATTGACTTTAAAGCACTAATTTCTTCTTTCAGAATGATGTTTTCCTCATAATACTCTTTTGACTTTTTCGAGTGAAAGTCAAAAGCATAACCCAGATTCACTTTCTCTAATTCAAGCTTTCTATTCTTCTCTTCAAGCTCAGCAAAATATCCCATATTGAATGAGTACATCAGCTTGATATGAAAGATCGTTCCCAAACTGTATATCAGAAAATCAAAAATCAGATCAAATTGAATTCTTGCACAAAATTTAAAATTTGAACAACACTTGATATGCGCTAACAGTTGGTGGCGCAAGATTGAGTTTTGCGTGATGTGCAGGTAGCGCAAACCAAACTTCTCGTGAGCAGAGAGTAGTTCAAAGTAAGATTCTCGCTATCAGTGAAAGGCGCAAAGTGAGCTTTGCGTGAGACTTGGATGGCGCAAAGTACACTTCTCGCGAGCAGAGAGTAGCGTAAAGTAAGCTTTTTGATATCAGTGAAAGGCGCAAAGTAGACTTCTCGTGAGCCGTGGAAGACGCAAAGTGAAGTTCTCGTGATCCACGTATGGCGCAAAGTGAAGTTCTCGTTAGACACAAGAGATGCAAACTAGATTTGCGTGAGTAACGAGGTTTGCGTGATCCGAGAAAGATGCAAACTTTGCTTTGCGTGAACAGCTAGATACGCAAACACTACTTTTCGTGATAAGTGCAAGATGCAAAGTAGATTTGCGTGAGCCGAAGGATGCGCAAACTTTGCTTTGCGTGATAAGCTAAAGACGCAAATGAAGCTTTGCGCGATCTGATGAAGAAGCAAACTGTTATTCTCAAAGCCCGGATAAGCTCGCGCAAATCGATATGAACTTGCGCAAATCGTAGATCTAGCGCAAACTTGGCTCTGACTTGCACAAATCGATCCAAATTGATTCCAATCTGCAAATTTGTTCTCAACAACTTATCAGAATCATCGAAAAACAATACGAAACACAAAATTACTAACAATCTCAGATTGAAATCAACAATTCACACACTTTCGATCAAGAACAAAGTTCGAACTCGTTATTTCAAGAAAATTTCAAAAATCAAAAATTGACATCGAATTTGTTCAAATTACGAGATGTAATCAAAACAAGAAACAATCCTAAACACAATTCGAATCCAATGATTCCATTTTCTTGCACCAAAAATGATTTTTCAATAAAATTCGGATGAATAGTACACAAACTCGAGTTCTTGAAAATAAATTCGAAAAAAAAAATCAAAATTTCGATCTAAAACTCCAGATTTCAATTCAAACTTTGATCAAATCATTTCTGAAAAGTTTGGTTCAGCTCTGATACCAATTGTTAATCATAAAATTCCAAATATATCAAGCAATTACTCAAGAACTAGAGAGAGAAAGTAGATCTTGAATTCTCTAATCACAAGTCTGATATTACAATACGTATCTTACACAAAGAATACAAAGCAAACCCTATTTATATCACCTAACAAACAAAGACTTAATGACTAAGTAAACAAAACATACATTGACTTTCCTAATACATTGACAATGTTGACTTTCTAACTTTGACTTTCCTAATTAAATATTGGATACAATATTTAGACTTAACAAAGAGGTAAATGGAGGTCATTTTATATATTTGTCCATTTGGTGCATACGATTTTATAAACCGTTGGAAAATGCATATCATGGTACTATGAGTCATTTTGGGTATCACGAAGAGAATGAGTTCATTTGGAAAACGTTTGTTTCAACCAACGAGGAGCTTTGTGTTATTTACTCTTGAGTCATAGTATTTTCATAAATGTTGGTCAAGCGTGTTTTGATGTTTATATTGGCGCCCATTGGAGATTTACGTAATTGTTGGGTCTTTATGTCGGATTTCGGCTTTGTCAGGACTTTGGGACTTTTGTCCGGTTTAATAACCTAAGTGGAGCTTTGGGGTGTGAGTTGCATTTATTTCATTTTATTTTGGAGAATACATGTTTTGGGTGCGTGAGTCATTCATTTGGAGTCATGTATTTTAGACAGTGTCGCATTAGATCCATAGGCACGTGAGTCAGTTGTATGTATCAGTGAGGACTCTTGGGATTCTCACCGTGGGAAATAATGTCGTGTTGGCATTGGTCTTGTCCCGGTCGTTTTGTGTTGGGAACTGAAGAATTCATCAAGTATGGTTAATGCTGTTGGTTCAAAGTTACTACTGCTAGAAGACTTAAAGGTTAATACTGCTGAGTGTTACTACTGCTAGTAGAATTAATACTGCTAGTCAAAGTTAGTGTTGCTTGAACAAAGTTAGTACTGCTTAGCTAGTTAGTACTGCTAGTAGTTAGTGCTGCTTAGTAGTTAATGCTGCTAGAAGAAATTTAATGCTGCTGAAGATTAATACTGCTTATATGATGAAGATTCGCATGAAAGGATATACATGGAAGCTTAGAGATATACATGGAAGATATACTGAAGATATGTTTATTTTTTTGTAATTATCTTTTTGTTTAGTATATGTATAGAAGATACAGAATAGTTTTGGTAGAAATTCATTCTAAGTGGTAGTTCTAGAGAGAAAAACAACCTCAAGGCATAGATCCTAATTCTAGAGAAGTAGAATTCGTATTGGTGAGCCTGTTCATCAATATTGAGGTTGAGTGTGTAATCTTGTAACTTCAAAGCATTCAATACAAGTTTACAGTTTGTTCTTCATATTTACTGTGTTGATTTATTGTTTCATTGAATATCAAAGTGTTATTCCGCAAACTTCTTTGATATTGTTTCTGAGAATTAATTCTTGTTGAGAATTCGATCCTGACAAGTGGTATCAGAGCCAAACTCTCTCAGAAACATCTATTCATCATGGATAATCTTACAGAATCAAGCAGTACTTTGGTCTCTAAGGTTCCAATGCTCAAACCCAGTGAGTTTGACATGTGGAAGATCAGAATCAGACAATATATTCTTCTCACTGACTACTCAATGTGGGATATCATTGAGAATGGTCCTTCTGAAGCTGGAAGGATATGACCAGATGGGAAAAGACCTCCACCAAAGACAGATGGTGAGAGGAAGATCAGACAGACAGAGATGAAGGCCTTGAGCACTCTGCTCTTGGCCATCCCCAATGAATATCAGCATCAATTTTGCAACTGCACTGATGCTCAGATTCTCTGGAATGCTCTAGAGAAAAGATTTGCTGGAACTAAAAGCATCAAAAGAAATCAAGATGTTCCGAATACTATAAATACTCTTTGCCCGCCTAAAAGCTTATAACGACTCTCTGCATACTATTCACTTGCGCTCTAAACCCTTTCTCTCTCAAGTTCGAAGCTTTCAGGCATATTGTTTACTAAGATCAATGGCATCCATGGCATTCATCGACGAGCACAATGAGATCGCGATGCTACAAAAGCCAAAGCAAGCTGCAGGATTTCATCACATTGTGGATTTCCTCAAGTCAAGCCATATTGCTCATGCTCTTACTGTATCTCCTACAATCTATATTGAGCATCAAAGGCAGTTCTGGGCTAATGCCACCATTGTTGCTGAGAATGGTGTGCAAATGATCAAGACAAGGATCTGTGAAAAGCCACTAACAGTTACTGAAGAGGTTATTCGCATCAGTCTACGTCTAGACAATGCCTCTGGTATAACTTCTATCCCAAACAATGAACTGTTCTCCAATCTTACAAGAATGGGTATGGAGGCCCATTGGGTGTTTTGAAATTCTCTAAAGCCAAATTTTCACCCCAATGGCGTTTCTTTGTCCATACTCTTATGCACTGTATCTCCAAAAAGACTACTGGATGGAGTGAGTTCAGCAGCACTATTGCTTATGCTTTGGTGTGCTTGGCCACTGCCAGAAAGTATAACTTTTCTAAAATGATTTTCAGTGATCTTGTCTCAAACATGGGAAACAAAAAGAGCTTCTTTATGTACCCCAGGTTTGTTCAAGAAGTTATTACTCATGAATTGACGGATATACCTCAACCTGTTGGGGTATATGTACCTAAACCCCCCAAAGGCAAGGTTTTCTCAAATATGAGAAGATCTGCTGGGGACTCGGAAGGAGTTGACACCCCATTGTTCTCTACAATGATGGTGGTGTCCCAAACCAATGAAGGTATGGCAGCAGGGTCAAGGCCCCCATTAGACCATCCTACTGCTAGCCAATCCCAACCTTCCCTCTCAAAATCTATTCCCCAGTCCCTTCTTGAAAAACCAACCTCTCCTATCACCCAAATTTACAAGAGGAAACAGGTAAAGAAAGCTCCTTCCCTTCTTGTACCATCATCCCCCAAGCCTTTAAGCCCTCTAAGGGAGAATTCTCCTTTAGGGAATATCCATAGGGAAACCAAAGGGGTGTCTCCCAACCCCAAGGAGGTGCTCTCTGAGGAGGAGGAAGAGCATATGGGTGATGAGGCTGCCACTACTCCTGCTAGCACAGAGGAGGAAAGTGGTAACATAAATAAGACCTCCCCCATGGCAACTTTGAATGAGCAATCATTCGAAGATCCCTGGTGCCAAGAAACCACGGGGGTGGATAGTGCTTCTGCTAGGCAGAAGACTTCCACTACTAAAAGATCCAATGATCCTTCAAAGGAGGGTAACACTTCTAGAGAAGGTGAGGACATATATGACTACCAGGAATTGATGGAAACCATGGGAAACATCAACCTAGATGTTATGAAACAAGGAAAAGAAATAGAGGAGATGAAGTTGGTTATCCTGTCCCAACAAGTTCAGATTGAAAAATTGAAGAAGATGGTGACCAGGCTGGTTCAAAAGAAAAGAAGGAAACAGTTTGTACTCAAAAAGAGGGACCAAGTTCAAGATTCTTTCAACAAGGGGGAGAAGCATGAAGGGGAAACTGTTGAAAAGAAAGCTGAAGTTGAGGGGGAGATAGAGGAAGAGATGGAAAAAGAAACAGATACTGCTGCTGAAGTAAAAGTAGCAGCAGAAACTAAAGCAGCAGAAATAGGGCTCTCTGTGGAAGAAATGGAGATAGCAGAAACTTTAGTCAAAGCAAAGAATGATACTCCTAAGGCTACTCAAAAGGCCAAGGGAGTAGTTATCAAAGAAGGAGGGATCTCAGAGAAGGAAAAAGAGAAGGAAGTTTTGAAAGAATCAAAGGGAAAAGGAAAAGAGAAGATGGTTGAAGCTGAAATGCCTCCAAGACAGAAGTCTCAGATTGAAATGGATGAGGCAATAGCAAAGCAGTTGCAAGACCAAATGGAGAAAGAGGAGCAGTTGCAAACAGAAAAGGATAGAGAACTGGCAAAGATTATGGCCAAGAAGTTAAATGCAGAATACCAAAAGAGTTTGAAAGAAGCAGCTCAGACAGCAGCTCAGGTCAAGAAACTTCAAATTAAGAAGATGCCTATTCAGAAGCAAAAGCAGAAAAGACAACCCTCCAAGACATTTTTGGCCAATCAGGAAAGAAGAAAAATGATAAACTTCCTGAAAGGTGCAATTGGTGTTAAGGGAGAGATGTTTATCCACATGGCATACTCTCAGGTTGAAGAGTTGTATAACAAGGAAATGGCCAAGCTCCAAGGGAATTTAGCACAAAGGGAGGAGGCTGAGAGAAGGATGAAAGAGAGACATGATCTCAACATCCAACAACCATTCCCTGAGGAAACCACACCCTCCAAAGAAGAAGCAGAAGAGAAGAAGGAAGAACCTGGAAATGTTGGTATAGAAGCCAAGTCTAGAAAAAGAGTGAAATCAATTGCTTCAAAAAGGCAGTTGAAAAGGCCTAGGGTGGAAGAAACTGAAAAGGAAGCAGAACCTTCAGTCACATCTCCAACAGAGCCAGTACAGAGTCCAGAGCAGGTCACTAAGCAAACAGATGAGAGTATGGATCCGTACATGACAATAGTGGAACCTTTGAAAGCTGTTCCAATCTCTATGCAAGCTCCAGAGATCATCTTCTGGGATATTCTGAGAGACAATGGAAAGAATTTCTTCAGAATCAAGAGAGCTGATGGTTCATTTGAAGCTTATTCAACAAGGGGGAAAGTCATCAGAAGTTGTTCAAGAGCTGATATGGAAGAACTATATAAAGTTGGGATGAAACTTTATGAACCTGTGTTGAAAGGTACTGAAGAGAATCTTCTCAAAGTGACATTGGAATACTTGTGCATGATGTTTGAGCCTGAAAGAGTGCACCATAGGATTTAAGATCATATGCATGAGTTCATATTCAAGAAGATTGACAAATGGATACTGTTTGAAAACTGTGGAGTATACATGATTACTATTGACAATTGTTATCATGAATACTACCTGGTGGACAAAATCTATGAGCATAGCAAGGAGAAGTTAGAAGGGATGCTTAAAGCTACACTGGTATGTACAAAGGATTCAGAGATGGCAAAGATTGTGGTGAGAAGAACTGTAAATCAAAGCTTGGGCCTAGATCCAAATTTGGGAAATTGAACCAGAGGTGTTGAAAGCATCTTGAAGATTAATTCTGAAGAACTTGACTTCTTGTCCTAAAAGTCAAGTTAGGGGGAGATTGTTGGGAACTGAAGAATTCATCAAGTATGGTTAATGCTGCTGGTTCAAAGTTACTACTGCTAGAAGACTTAAAGGTTAATACTGCTGAGTGTTACTACTGCTAGTAGAATTAATACTGCTAGTCAAAGTTAGTGCTGCTTGAACAAAGTTAGTACTGCTTAGCTAGTTAGTACTGCTAGTAGTTAGTGCTGCTTAGTAGTTAATGCTGCTAGAAGAAATTTAATGCTGCTGAAGATTAATACTGCTTATATGATGAAGATTCGCATGAAAGGATATACATGGAAGCTTAGAGATATACATGGAAGATATACTGAAGATATGTTTACTTTTTTGTAATTATCTTTTTGTTTAGTATATGTATAGAAGATACAGAATAGTTTTGGTAGAAATTCATTCTAAGTGGTAGTTCTAGAGAGAAAAACAACCTCAAGGCATAGATCCTAATTCTAGAGAAGTAGAATTCGTATTGGTGAGCCTGTTCATCAATATTGAGGTTGAGTGTGTAATCTTGTAACTTCAAAGCATTCAATACAAGTTTACAGTTTGTTCTTCATATTTACTGTGTTGATTTATTGTTTCATTGAATATCAAAGTGTTATTCCGCAAACTTCTTTGATATTGTTTCTGAGAATTAATTCTTGTTGAGAATTCGATCCTGACATTTTGCAGAGAGGAATCTTTATGGGTTGTACTCCGGGACCTTGGGTTTGGAGTTTGATGTTCTAATTCTTGTGCACGAGGGTTAGACATCGAGTGTTATCAAGTAAGGAGTTGAGGCTCCTATCTTGACTGATGGGGAGTAGGCACTAAGGGTTAGTGGGGACCCCGAGGATGAAACTCCCTAGAGACCGAACAGGCAATAAAATCGCGTATCCTTGTGGTGTAGCTCGGCAGAGCAGGTAATAAGGGATACGGTGTCGTGGAGACTTGAAATATAGTCATGACTGGAGGTGTAGTTCGGCAGAGCAGGCAAAATGGTCACGATCTGAGGTGTAGTTCGACAACATAGTTATGTGGTTTAACTTTGTGTTCCGCCACGTACAATGGAATCGGGTATCCCCCGTCACCGGAAGGTGCTATTTGGGTATTTTATTGTGTCATTTTATTATCCATGTTTTCGGTGACGTTTTACTCATAGGGAATTGTTTACTCAAGATTTATGGGTTGCGTTTTATGACATCCACGTTTGAAGGATTTCGAGAAGTAAAGTTTTATTTCATATTTTTATAAATTAAGAGCTTTGCTTATTATTCACGTTTTGGTTGAGTTTGGGATTAAAGTGGTCTTTACAAGAGAAGGTTCATGTTGGGTTCTTTGTTCTAAAGATGTACTTTTGAAAAGTGGTGTCATTTGTTATTTAAAGTAAATTTGTCAGAGAGTATGTGATTTAAACTACTTTATTTCCCTTTTACAAATATATTTATTTCATGTTGTAAACTCTTGAACTCACTAGGCGTTAGCCTAACCTTTTTTTTTGTCGGCATGTGCATCAGGTTCCGGATGGGGGAAGAGGTTTTAGCTTTTTTGGTGAAGCGTTGAGTGCTAAGAGTTTGTGCAAGGGTGAGTAGCTTGATGAAGTCTTCCGCGTTAGTTGTTGATAAGAGCAACTGTTTCTTTGGGGTTTTAGTAACACCCGACTCTGATCAGTCTTTCTGCGAGACTTGACCTTTTAGTTGTTAAAGTTAAATCCAATATTCTTTTGAGGTGTCTCAAGTGATGATTGTAAAATAGATTATATCCTTTTTGTTGTATAATTTTGAAGTTTTAAATTAGTTGCTCTGTTCATTTTCGAGGGTGTTACAGAGTGCGTTGTCATTCCTTTGAGTCGTGTAACGTTTTGACCGTAATGCAATGGATCCATAGGCATAAAAGTTGGTTTTATTATATATGGCTAAAGACTTGTTTGGGTTGATGCCAATGGTTGTTTATCCTGACTAAAGACTCGGTTTGAGTTGATGTCCGATATGACTAAAGACTCGGTTTGAGTTGATGTCCGCTACGACTAAAGACCTGGATAAGGTTGATGTCTACTTTGGCTAAAGACTTGTTTGGGTTGATGCCAATGGTTGTTTATCCTGACTAAATACTCGGTTTGAGTTGATGTCCGATATGACTAAAGAATCGGCTTGAGTTGATGTCTGATATGACTAAAGACTCGGCTTGAGTTGATGTCTGATATGACTAAAGACTCGGCTTGAGTTGATGTCCACTACGACTAGAGACCTGGATAGGGTTGATGTCTACCTTGGCTAAAGACTTGTCTGGGTTGATGTCAATGGTTGTTTATCCTTGAAGTTATGCTTATAACATAGATACGTGGCTTATCTTTATGTGTCGTCACATTCGATGGAATCGGGTCTTCCCCGTCATCGAAAGGTGTTATTTTGGGTATTGTATTTTGGGTATCCATGTTTTCGGTGACATTTTATATGTATGGGTTTTGTCCATGATTTTATGAGTTGGGTAATATGTTCCACCGTGTTTGGTTGTTTTCGGGAGTTAAGTTTTATCTACGTTTTTATGAATTGGGAGTTCAATTTTCTATTCACGTCTTGAGTGAGTTTTGGGGTTAAACATAATTTATGAGTGGACGGTTTATATTGGTGTCTTCGTCCTTAAAGTAGTTTGGATTGGAAAACGTTTAAATCGGGGTTCTTTGCATAAATTGCATATTATTGGAAAATGAGTCATTTTCATATGTAAGACATATCAAATTGAAAGATTATGAATTTAACCACATTCTTTCTTTTAAGCGATTAATTTTTATATGTTGGAAACTCTTGAGCTCACTAGGCGTTAAGCCTAACCTTTTTATTTGTCGGCATGTGCATCAGGTTCCAGTTGGGGGTTTAGTCTTAATAGCTATGAAGAGTTGAGCCTTAGCTTTATGCAAGTGTAAGTAGTTGGTGAAGTCTTCCGCGGCTTGGAGGTAGTAACTATTATTGGGTTTTAGAAACACCCGTCCTTATTGTAGATCGCATGTATAGAATGATACGTGTGTATTGAGGTTAAATCCTAAATTTGTGATTGTAGTTGAAGCAATTCTCGATGTATTTAGAAAATTTTAAATTGGTTGCTATCTCCATATTTGAGGGTGTTACACGTAGGCAGTCACCTTCCCCTTTTGCATGAGTACGCATCCAAATCCCATTTTGGACGCAACACTATAGACTACAAAATCCCCCGATCCCTCCGGCAAAGATAAGATCGTAGTTTCACACAACTTCTTTTGCAGCGTCCGAAAAGCCTTCTATTGGGTGTCGGTCCACACAAATTTCACATTCTTCTTAGCCAGAGTCGTCAATGAAGAAGCAATCTTGGAGAAGTCTTGGATGAATCTCCGATAATAACCCGTTAAGCCTAAGAATCTTCGAATCTCATATGGACTTTTAGGCGGTTCCCAATTCATCATAGCTTCTATCTTGGCGGGGTCGACCTTCACACCGTCCTTCGTCACCACGTTCACTAGGAATTACACTTCTTTCAAGAAAAATTCACACTTGGAAAAATTGGTGTACAATTTCTCTTTCCTCAGAACCACCAATACTTCTCGATGGTGTGATACGTGATCAGACTCATTCTTGGAGTAGATAAGGATATCATCAATGAACACGATTACCGACTTATCAAGGAACGGTCGGCACACGCGGTTCATCAAATCCATGAACACCACAGGGGCGTTTGTTAAACCGAAAGGCATCACCAAGAATTTGTAATGACACTAGCGCGTTCTAAAAGTTGTCTTTGGTATGTCGTCTTCCTTGACTCTTACTTGGTGGTAGCCCGAACGTAGATCGATCTTTGAGAAGCACCCCGCTCCTTGGAGTTGGTCAAATAAATCGTCGATCCTAGGGAGTGGATACTTATTCTTCACGATTACCTTGTTCAATTCTCTATAATCTATGCACATTCGCATAGTGCCATCTTTCTTCTTCACAAATAGAACTGGTGATCCCTAAGGCAATGAGCTCGGTCTCCCGAATCCCTTCTCAAGAAGGCCCTGTAGTTTCCCCATCATCTCTTTCATTTCCGAATGAGCTAAACGATAAGGATCTCTAGCGATGGGAGCCGCTCTCGGTGTTAAGTCAATCTTGAATTTCACTTGGCGATCGGGTGGTAACCCAGGAAATTCATCCGGAAAAACATTGGGGAATTCGTTTACCACATTCACATCTTCTAGCCGCTTCTTCTCAAGCTTGGCGTCTACAACATATGCCAAAAAGGACGTGCATCCTTTCGATAAAAATTTACGTGCTTTCACCATACTAATGATTGCCACCTCGCCCTTCCGTCTCTCGTCGTAAACGGTCACCGTCTCATCATTCGAAACTGGGATTCGAACCATCTTCTTCGAACAAAGGATCTCGGCACAATTCTTTGCTAACCAGTCCATTCCTATGACCACATCAAATCCTCCAATAACCATTGGCATTAAATCAACTGGAAATTCCCTTCCTTCAATTTCCAATTTGCAATCCCTAAGGACCTCACGGACCACTACTTGGTCACCATCTGCTAATTCTATTACTAAGGAATCTTCTAAGCTATTAGTGGGCATAAGAAACTTCTGACAGAAAGCACTCGACACAAACGAAAAGCTTGCACCGGAATCAAACAGTATACGCGTAGGTACGGACTTTAGAAGAAACGTACCCGGTACTACGTCAGTTGAAGCCTTCGCCTTGTAACACCCTGAATTTTGGGATTTGGTGAAAAGTTGACCTTTACCCAAAGTTCAAGGGGGTATTTTGTAACTTGGGCTATATAAATAGAAATCAAATCTGAGATATTTTTAATATCTCATTTGATCTGATCTTTGTTGTTGAGAAGTCAGAGAGAAGAAGGAGCAGGAGAAGAAGCTTTGTAAAGGGTCGATCGTTTCGGGTAAATCGAGGTACAAATCTAGCTTAATGCTTTGATCTGAATGCTTTTAGCCGTGTAGAATCTTGTTGTGAAGGTTTTAAACCGTTCCATTTTGAGATCTGAGTATATCTCATTTTGGATCTGGGTTCTGCGTCGATCTGTTCTTGATGAACAAGACGATCGGATGAGCAAAGGACCGATGGACCTTCGACCTTGCCTGTTCGACCGGAGGTTGTTCGACCGGGGGGTGGTGCCCGACCGGAGGTCGTTCGACCGGTGTTGTAGTTAGACCGGAGTTGTCCTTTGACCGGTTTAGGTTCTGTTAAGTTGTTAGCTTCTGTGTCTTTGAATTCTAGTCAAGTAGCGAGAGGTTTGTCTGTATTTCGACTTACCGATTCTTTCGGTGTTGTCATAGGTAACGCTCGTTAAGAAGAAGGAAACAGAGGTGAGTTCTTACTATCATTTTAAACTGTATACATATCAAAAGTTACCTTTTTGATCTTATCTTATTTAAAGTAAAATGACGTTTTGCTTATGCGTTTATGCGGAAAGAATATTTAAAAGAACTCCTTTTAATTGATTTTCATTCTTACCAGAAGTTGAACTGGGAATAGCATTTTGTTTATAAAATGTATTTATACCATATATTTATTTATGGTTGGTCACATATGTTGTTGTGACGAGTCTGTACCATTACTAGCGGATCCCTAGGTTTTGGAGTAGACTGTTTTTTTGGGAGGTTATATTCCCCAAATTTGTAGCTATGGATCACATGTTCCTCGGGGGCAACTTGGTACGGTTATGTGAGGCCGGATACTAGCCATGGTTCATGGTGATCCTAGTGAAGGAGTATACATTGGTTTCCCTTGGGAGCGCGATCTCACCTCGTAGCACGGACTCTGGGTTCATTGCTGAGGACTCCAAGTGTTTAGCTCATAACTCGGATTTGTGGTCTACTTTGTGTTACACCACTATCCTTGGTAAAATGGTTCTTTTGTCATCGTATGATGAGTTTTGGACCGAAAAGGCCCGGTTGTGGCGAAATGTTATCTTTTATAAATTAAACCTTTATGAAAAGATTTCCTTATGATACTGACGTATATATCTCTGATTTTGAGCTTTATAAACTGTATGTTCTCACCAGGCTTTAAGTCTGACACTTTTTCTCAAATGGTATGTGTAACAGGTTTCCATTAGCGGTGGGTTGCTGGGGTTTTTGGAGAGACGAGTTTTGAGTCTCGAGGTTTTTGGAGATGTTTTAGTATTGTTGTTGGGCATTGTTAAGTCCCATTCTTTTGATGAAATCCTTGTATAGGATTGTATAGTCTTAAGGACTGATCCCATTTATGGGAAGTTAATAGATTTACTTTCGTCATGTTGTCAGGTTTCCAAGTTTTAATTTACTCTAATTTTTGAGGTGTTAAACGCCTCTTCGATGGTCATCTGAAAGGCTCTTCCCGTCGCTCTCGGGGGATCCGTCTTCTTTCCTCCATTACCCCCAGCTTTCAACTTTGGGCACTCGCTCCTGATATGGCCTGGTGCTCTGCATTCAAAACAAATATGTCCCCTAATCGGACAGTCCCTGAAACTGTGACCCGCCTTACCACACTAGAAGCAAGGTTCATACACCAATTTACACAGACTATGATGTTTGCTCCAGCACTTGGAGCAATATGGAACCTCTTTTCTAAAACCGGTCCCTCGCTGATTGTTGTTGAACTGACTTGGTATCTTGGATGGTACATAACTTCCCTCCCATCTTCTTTTCTCGCCGCCTCCACTTCTCTCTATCTTGTTTGAACCGTATGAATCTTCCACCAATTGTGCTTCCTCGATCGCCTCTCGAAGAGTGGAGGCCTTGGACACTCGTACCATGTTCATCATCTCCGTCGGTAAGCCTTTAATGTAGGTTTTGATCTTTTCCTTCTCGATTGAGACCAAATGTCCCACTAAACCCAACTTGTCCATGAACAATTTGTTGTACTCTTTCACGGTCAAACTCCCTTTCTTCAAATTCCGGAACTCGTCGACGATCCGATCCATAGATCTCTCATTGCAATACTCTTTAAGCACTTTTCGCTTGAAAGTTTCCCAGTCCAACTTGTCCAATACCGAAAACCATATGAGGGCCGCCCCTCGCAACATTTGAGAACCATAGGTTGCTTTTTGGCCCTCTCCACAACCACTTGTCCGGAAGGCTTGTTCCATCTCCTGTAACCAATTCATGCAAACTATAGGGTCGTCATCACCATTGAATTCTGGTGGCCTACAACTTAAGAATGTCTTGAAAGAGCATGACTTCGTTGGTTGTCGTGCTTCTATAGTTGCCACCCCATCCGTGGGAATTTCATTTCCAATTCCCCTGGATCCTACTGCAATCATATTTTCTGCAATTGTCTCATGCCTGCGGTTGTTAGTATCCCTGTCCTCGAGCAATTTCAGAAACATCTCTTGTTGTTGAGCCATAGCCGCATTCATGGCTCGCATCATACGGTCCATCATTCTTGTCTCCGAAGTCACTTCCTCTATTATCGGCTCCGACGCGGCTATGTTGTGTCGAGGTATATGCTCAGACCCTCCGCCCAAAACGTTATGCTGGGGTGGGGGTAATTCAACTGCTGTTACTCTTGGTTGGTCGGCCGTGGATGTCGTCGCATCATGACCATCCGGCCTATTACGAGTGTTTACCATAACTTCTGTCACACATAAAAGAATAGAGATGAGAAATAGACTAGATGATTCAAACATGAAGAAAGCGTACTACCACATTCATCAATCATCATAACAGTAGTAATCCAATCATGCTCACGTACAACAAATTCATAATAGCAGTATCTAATTGAAATTATGAACACATCACACATAAGAATCCTTACTACCACTGTCACAATTCTCGATTCATGTAATTCCATCGATCTTAAGGCTATCTTATCTCAAGAGTTCTACCCAATCTCACCAATCATAACTTATTCGATCTAAGCTTAAGTCTAGGTATTCTACAACCATACCTAGTTCACTTAAACTATTGCTCTGATACCAACTTGTAACACCCTAAAAATAGGGGTCAATTTAAACCTGAAAACAAAAGCGGAATAAACGAGTCTAATATAAAAAGGATCATTCCAAAAGGGAAACAGTTGCATGGCGTTTACAAATAAATAACTAAAGGGAAATGAGTACAACAACCTACTAATCTAGTCTATCTAGTTCTAGATTATAAACGGGTGTTGACATTTCACCTACAAAAGTATACCAATTCTATACCCAAAACACGCCTCTATATGCTTCCAAAAATGCTATAATCCTTCGATTTCCTCTCCACTCAAGCACGAGGAAAACCACCGCTAGGAGAACCTGTTATACATGTCATTTTAAGAAAAAGTGTTAGGCTAAAGCCTAGTGAGATTCAAACATTTGTAATTGAAAAATCAATACTCTCATTTGAAATAATTTAAGAAAATGCCAATGGAATTCATATAAGTAGTCTCAACAATAATACATTACCTCTTGGGTTGACGGGGGAGACCCACTTACTAACACAATGACGGAACACAAAAGTAAGCCACTTGACGTGTCAGTAAAACCAAACACATAAAAGTACCCGCAATGGATGTCAGGCTCAGTGGCTTAAACGTACACCCACGGAAAGTCAACTTCAACCACATAGGGCCCTAACGTTGAGATCCTCATCCAATATCGCGTACTTAGCACATAGGGCTTATACCTCATCTGATGCCTAAACTTGCCTCAATGTGGAAAACTAGTGTTCCAACATTGGGTCAAAGATTATATATATGTGGGTTCATGACGCCCAAATGCAACCAAATATTCCATTCGATGTCCACAAACTAGATAATAATTTCCTCAATTAAAATGCCACTGGATGTATAAAATTACAAATCCAAATAATTACTCCCAAGTTTCCAAGAGGTTCCATTTCATAGGGCTAAATGATACTTTCACACATAATGCATCCAGTTACCCAAATACTCATTCCAAAATATTTACCCATATTTCAAAATCCAAATATTGATTTCCATGTAAATAATCATATGGTTATAAAACATATTTCTCATGTATAAAATCCATAGCTAAATCAATATGTATAATCTTGTCCCCAAAACCATGCTCTTCCACATAACCCCCAAAATCTCCCAAAATTAGGTTTTAGTGAAAACTCACCTAACTCAAATAAATCAAACATAGAGATGTTGAGAAGGTTAAAAATCCACATTTTGACATGTATAAAGTTTATTAAAAGAGAATGAACTCACCTTGTAGGGTTGTATATGAAACCCTAGAACTCAAAAGCTTAAGGAGATGAAGCTAGAATTTTGAGGAGGAGGAAACTTCACAACGAGAGTTATACCAACCTAGGCAACACCAACAACAATCTTAGGGTTTCATTTAATGAGATTAAATAAAGAGATATGAAGAATACTCACCTAGGGCACCCAAAATCGCACCAAGATCACACCTACTAGCTCCACACTTGAAATAAATGAGAAAATGGGGAAGAAACCCGTATTTGGGTGTTCAGGACAATTTCACGGGTTACGCCGCAACCTTAAGTTGCGGCATAAGCCGCCCGTGTTCCTGAAATGGAAGACGGACAACAGGTTACGCGACTTGTGTCGCGACTTGCTAGTCACGAGATAACTCGCGTAATACACTGTTTCTCTATTCCAAAGATCAAACTTAACACGCGAATTTGGCTTAAAAATCGTGATATGCACAATAAGGGTAAACACAAGATAACTATGACTTAAACAAGGAATGCTAGGAGTCTAACGATATAATTAATACATCGGAAGAATTCGGGGTGTTACAGTTAAACATTTTGTGTTATCAAGTAGGGAGTTTAGATTCCTATCTTGAATGCTAGTGAGTAGGCACTAAAGATCAAATGAGAACCTTGAGGTTGGAACTCTACTAGAGAACAATGGGCACTAAGATCGGGATATCCTTAAGGTGAAGCCCAGTGGGGTGGGTGCACTAAAGGTACCGTGACCTTGAGGTGACGCCTGGTAGAGGGTGTGCACTAAAGGTATTAGGGACTTGAGGTGATGCTTAATACAATGTGCACTAAAGTCAATGATCTAAGGTATAGTTCGATAACATTGATATGTGACATACTTTTGTATTCCCATCACGTTCAATGGAAACGGATCTCCCCTGTCGGTGTTGTTTTTTGATACCTAGTTTATCCATGTTTTCGGTGACATTTTGAGTATGGAGCGATATCCATAACTTTTTATTTTAGGTATTGAGCCTTACCCTTATTTCAATATTTTGGATATTAGAGTTTTATCCAAGTTTCAGTATTTAATTATTGAGCTCTATTCACGTTTTAAGTTCATATTTGAATGAATGTTTTGATATAGAGTTATCATCGCAAAAATAGAGGTTTTGGAAGGATGTTGCCTTTATGTTAAAGATATTTCATTTGATAATTTATTATTTAAATAAGTAGACTTTTCAGTTTTACCGTTTTATAAAAATAATGAAATTTTTTTGAACTCACTAGACGTTAAAGCCTAACCCTTTTTATTTGTCGGCATGTGTATCAAGTCCTCGTTGGTGAATGACTAGCATCACTGTGATGAGTTGTATGTTAGTTAGAGGCACAAAGAAAATTAGCTAATTGGATACGTCTTTTCGTACTTTGGAGGTAACGACATATACTAGGTTTTAGTAACATCCGACCTTAATCTAGACTTTATATAATGCCCGGTTTACCATTTTTTGATGTTAAATATGGTTTTACTATTTGAGGTAATCAAATATTGATTTATAGAAAGAGATTTATCATTTATTTGATGTATTATTGAAAATTATAAATTAGTTGTTTTATTCTCCAAATTCGAGGGTGTTACATGAACTATCTTGTAGTCCCACATGTTTTCACCATTGCTTCGCATATTGTAAGCCACTGTCGTGACTAGGGGTGTGCATTGGTCGGGTCGGGTACCCAAGCCCTAAACCCGATCGGATATTCGGGTAGGAGGGAATGCCCCGATATCCGACCGATTAATGTTCGGGTTCGGGTTCGGGTGTGGTTGGGTTCAAGTTTGGGGAAGAAAGAAGATAGAGAAAAATGGAGAGCATTATGGCATTAGGAACTTCTTGTCCAAAATCCAAATTACCAAAAAGCAACATAAACACAATAAGTGACATTAATTCACTAGAAATCAAAAATCAGAACTATTGTAATCAAGTAAACTAACAATAGGTAACTATTGTAATCAAGTAAATTACCAAAATTCCAAATGAATGAATGATATAAATCAGTAACCTACTGTAGTAGAAATCAAAAGTTCAAAACTAGAAATCAAATCTTGTTTCAAAACTATAAAACATTAAAACTTAAAGCAACGCCGCGGTGGGCGGTGGTAGCACAACGGTTGCCGGTGGGAGGCTGGGAACACTACACAACGACCGTCGATGGGAGGTATGGGAGGAGGCGAGGAGTAGCCGAGAGTCGCTGGTCTGAGATTATCGAGAGGTCAAGAGTATGAGAACTGAGATTATCGAGCGAGAGGTATGTTTGAGGCTTTGTTGAGCGAATAGATTGCAATTAGGTTTATATTATAAAACTGGAATTTTAAAAAAATTAAAAAAAGTTCGGATATTCGGGTTTGGGTTTTGGGTACCCAACCCGATCCTACTTTACCCGATAAATTAATCGGGTTCAGGTGGTTCGGGGCTCGGTTATTTGGATATCGGATTTAATGCTAAATCTCGGGTTGGGTCGGTCGGGTTATTCGGGTCGGTTGGGTTCTGCTCACCCTTAGCCGTGACCCTTGCAAAGTACTTTGTGATGGTTTTTTCTTCTCTCATTTGAAGGACTTTAAAGTCTCGTCTCAAAGCATTAAGCATTGTTTGTTTCACACGTTCATTGCCCCCAAATTTTGTTTCCAAAGAGTCCCAAACAATATTGGAAGTTTTTCAATCCAATACTTGTTCAAAGATTTCTCTATCTATAGATTTGTACAGTCCTTTTGTCTTTTGCCATCGAGTTGATTTTTCTGTGCCTGAGAGAATGTTGCCAGTGCTCAAGCATCTGGTTCCTTGAAACCATTCTCTACTAAACTCCAGAGGCCCTTTGCTCTCAACAGGTTCTCCATTAGTTCACTCCAGTGATCATAGTGACTTCCATTGAAATGAGGAATCTTGGCTAAGAATCTGTCTTCACTCATCTCTCACGTTTTCTCTTTTTCTCGGTGAAGTAAGCTACTGCTTATTTAAGTGATGAGACCCCTTTTAAGCTGGATCTAATACCAGTTTGTAAAGATGACAATGAAAGCTCAATTATTTGCACACTGGATATTCAACCACACCTTAATTGAAATAACAATACAACTATTTACAACCTACAACTATAACTACAAAACTAAAAAAGCTCACGATATAAGCCACAAACGGCCAAGAGAGAATTATTCAAAATGCGAACTAAAAGCTAACTAAACCCAAAAAATTTAGAACACATTAATATGACTAAGTCAAACACCAAATAACTGGCAGACTTTGACACCTCATCATATATATAGTATACACGATACATATAGAATACGTCTTATAGTGTTTGTGTTGATATTGTCATCCTTTATCTATGACATATAACTGAATTAACACACATCACCAAAAACTTTACGTTTATATTTATTGCTTTTCATTTTATGCATGAAAACAACTGTTATTTAAACCATGTCGATGTTTATTTACAACCCGACTGATAAGAGTTGGTTTCCGGTAATGATAGTAGTTATCATGAGAAGGGTAAGAAGAGATCTCCACCCTTGGATCAATTATAGTTGAAAATCAATTGAAAATTCTCTTATAAGCTAATCCATTGGTTATGTTGAGACTTAATCTGAACTATTAGATCAACACTAATTACAAGTAATAAATGGTTCAAATTTCTTCTTATACTTCTCACCTTAACTCCTATTCATTGGATCTAAAATAAACCCTAATGTAATTTCATGTTCATAATATAGGCTCCAAAAATTAGGCCCAAAAGATCCAAAAAGTTGAGAGCCCAAATCCATCGTATATATCCGAAACTCGCCTATAATCTCACCACTTTGCATCGCAACGCAGCTGCAGAGCGATTACACACATACAGCGATATACAGAATGAGGAAATTCGATCCATGGCCGGTATTCTTCAGGAGGGAGTTCAGTCGGAACTGGCCATTCCTCGTCGGATTTGCCGTCACCGGAACCATCATCACCAAGTTCTCCCTTGGACTTACCGGTTCGTATCCGCTTTTTGTTGATTTTTTTACACGAGTCTCGATTTAAATTCTGATTCGATCGGAATCCTTGTGATTCAGGTTCATTAATTATATCTATTTTTTCTTAAATTTCAGAAGAAGATCGGAAGAACTCCGTCTTTGCTCAAAGGCACAAGAGGTATTGATGATACGTTTCCGATTTGATTATTGATTTTACGATTTTGTAACCCTAGATTTGAATGTGCATATCATATTTGGTGCTTTCTTCTGTATGTATACTGAAATCGCGTTCTTAATCAGCCAAAATGAAGGACATATGTCATTGTGAGGGGTTAACTTGAGGATATCCCGTAGTTTTACAGATTTGAGGATACTGTTTTGCTAATTAGGTTTTGTGGAAATAAACAGTTGATTAGTTTATGTATTATTTGTGCTTCTTGATAAGATTTACGAATTCATTAGGACGGTGTTACGAAGAACTACTAGTTAATCCTCTAGATGTTGTCGGTTGAATGGCGTTTCGAGGATGAAACTTTTGCAGGCGGTGCTACTGCTACCTTTTCCCTGAATCTGTCTGTTATCTACCTGAGCTGAAGTTTGTATATACCTGCAGTATGAGTCTTTTCTTCTTTCTGTTTCTTTCATGGAGATGTACACATGAGGTACCCCTGCTTCTGTCTTATGCATGTACAATATGTGACTGGCAATGTACGAACCCGTGCATAGCTGAATTTCTTCTGTTTAGTTTACATACAAATAGGTGATTGTGATTGCAACTTGCAAGTTGCACCTCCTTTGTCGATTACATCAGGTGCATACTAGTCAAAGCAGAAATGGTTTAGGCTAATGTTTGGCAAACTATAGCGTATAAGCTAGCTGATAGCTCTGATAAGCAGGCTGTTTGCTGATAACCTAGGTGTTGACAAATAAGCTAGCTGTTAGCCGGTAAGAACAACTAGTAAGCTCCTCATGTTTAAGAACAACTTATAAGATCTGCATGTTTGGTAAAAAACCAGCAGAGAAGCTAAATGACAAGGTAAATGGTCTAAAAGGACATGTGAAATATAAGGGGGATAAAAGTTCAAGTTATTTTCTTTCTAAGAAGTGTAATAGAATAATCCGGTTGTAGCGTAATGATTATACGTTGTTCATTGTCCTGGAAAAAGTGTGTGGAGCTTACTGAAACGCTACTTGAAGAGTTTGTCTAATACCTAGTTTATAAGCTAGCTTATGGTTACGGAGTTTTTTTAATAAGCTCAAAAAAGAAGCTAGCTTACGGTTGCTAAACATGACGTTCGTAGGACAAAGGTAGTGCAAGGGGAGTTTAACTAGCATTGTCCATGAGGATTATTTATGTAACCCTAGGATGCAGTCGGCTCTTCCCAGCTATTGATATAATTTAGGCGTAGGCGTGGCGTGGCAGCGAGGTCAAACCTCAAGCCTTACATGCCACGGCAAGGACGCGATGTTTTTCAAGGCCAGAAATAAGGCGGCAAATTTATATGTCATATATAGAATTATACATATACATATATGTTTTCTGTATATTATCTAATCAAATAAAGATATTAAAAAATGTTCATTCATATTAGAAAAGAAAAATCATATAGACTATTATTACAAAAATATTTTTTGATTAAATATTTAAAATAGAACTGTAATTTTACAACTTCGTTTTAACTGTGAGTCCATAACGTTTAATTCGTGAAACTGGGAGTGATGTGATTAGATAAATCTATAAAAGTGTAAAATTGTAAAAACACTTGATAATTTTTTTTTTTGAAAAAGTCATGTCTTACAAAAAACGTGCTCTGCGGCGGTGCGCCATGGCGCGGCCCACGACTTACAAAAATGCTTCGTAACGGCGGAGACACATCTTGCGCCATAGGCCGCGATGGCGTGCCTTTTTGAACACTGAACCTAGAATACAAAGCAAGAAAAATTTCAGAGATGTATATCAGTGGTATTAGGCGAGGATATATATATACCTGTGTAGTAGGGTGGGAATCGGTCGTTTTGCACTAGTATTGGGCTTTGCGGCAAATTCTTATGCAGATCACCCACCCTTGCTTTCAACACTAATTCAAAACCCATAAAGTACTTGTGAATACAAACTCGACTTATATGTGGTACTCAAGTTGAACTTACCTGACATGATCAATTTGATATAAAAATTGAACTTAAGTTGCAAAAACTATGTGGTTGTTTCATCTAAATATCGTTCTTCGGTTTGTTGTTGGCATATTAGGACCTGTCTAATCTTGTTCATATATGTTCTGTTTCTTGCAGTTGAACGACTCATATATTCCAACGATGACTCAAGTACTGGTTCATCGCTTCCTATTGTTTCCAATGGTAATAAAAAGATTTCAGATATGTTGAACATATAATGTTTCTTTAATTGAGATGGTATTTTGATCGATGTTTTTTTTTGTGCTTTTAAACATTTCGATGAATTCATTAAAAATTGTATCGAGGGGTCTTTCTAGTAGTTGTTTCCTTTCTGTGGGACCCGTTAGGCAAGTTCTTTGGTGCATCATATACCTACATGCCATACATAAAACAAGAATGATTTTGGAGCACTTTTCAGCTATACGATGACTAAAACAAACCAAACGAGTCCATAGATCTCATTTGGAAATAGGGTCTTGAGGCCGGGTTGAATGCATACCTGTCTTTTAACCTGAAAGAGTAGAGCAATTGCTTTCATGAGTATTCAACTGGCTGATGACCCTAAAGAAATCTTTATAACAACATATCCTTGTAGTTTCTTGATGCAAGTAATATTTATATACGACATTGGTAAGGTTTAAACCTCTGACCTTTTGGGAGATTGGGCTCTGCCAGTGACCTGGGAACCGCTGGTCTAATGACCATTTGGTAATTTTTTGTATTTTGAAAGAGACACACATGAGACAAGTGAGGCTAAAAAAAAACGATATGTACTCTGTATATATCTAAAACATAGGCGAAATGCTCCGAGTTGCTTCTTGAGTCCTATCATGTTTAGTTATCATTCCAGCATGCCATTTAGGATTTTCGACACCGGAGTGTTTTATCGATTAAAACCTGGAGATGTAATTCGGTAGCCAAAATCATTGTTCGTTGAATCAAGCAACCATTTCAGTTTTTTTGATTAAACGGGCGACGTATATTTGTAGATGTATTTCAGGAAATGCCATTTGATTGGGGTATTGGTGCCAAGCTGCCTTACTTTACTTATCGATTTTATTATCGTTGGTTGATTTTTTGCTCCAACAAATTCTCCGTAATGCCGAAAGTAGAAAGAAGAAAATGAAATTCTCAAAATTTGTAGAACTCCCAAAAGATGATTACTACGAAAGAGAGAACTTTTTGTTATATATCCACCGATAAGAAACTTTGATGTTAAATATTTAGAAGAGCTAACTAATATTTTATTAAATGTTAAAAATATAATTAATGTTGTAATCTCAAAAATATAGAATCTGTAATTTTTTTTGGAATTTTTAAAATTTGATTCTTTATTTTAGAGAAAATTTTGAGATTCTATTGGGCATGCTTTTAGTACTAGTTCATATAAAAATAAGTTATGATAATCTTATGTCTTCAAGAATTTCTCTCAGAAAAGTTACAAGGTTATGTTACCCTGAACGACTCATCCTACGACATATTGTGCATGGTCTTCCTTGTCACCTCTCACTCGTGCTCTTCGCCGTTTTCAACCAAACCATTTCAATTCTAAAAAGGCATTCACGTTAGTTTTCTTTATCTACCATATCAAATTTGTCTTTCTTGTATATTTCTTCATTATTGATTGATTTGATTTAAGGTAGCTTTGGCTTGCTTCCAAGTCCACTCTAAACAGATGTGGGCTTACAGGGCTCATCAAGCCTTTCTTTCATTCATCAATAGGGCCATACGGTTCCTCCG
The DNA here is from genome assembly GCA_954870635.1 of Arctium minus. Taxonomy (NCBI): domain Eukaryota; kingdom Viridiplantae; phylum Streptophyta; class Magnoliopsida; order Asterales; family Asteraceae; genus Arctium; species Arctium minus. Next base: position 49,263,731 of record OX941096.1, read on the forward strand.
AAAGATCAAGTTGATGAGCCGTGTATAAACTTTTCAGCCTCAATCATGGACCTGTTATTGGTTTATATAATAAAAAATTACAATAATAAAAGTTATAATACTTAAAAATTAGTATTTATTATAATCAAAAGATAGTAATTAAAGATTACAATAATAAAAATTATGTATTATAATTAAAAGACAATAACTAAAAATTACAATAATAAAAATCATAATAGTTGAAAATTACTTATTTATAATTTAAAAGATAATAATTAAAAATTCATAATAATCAAAAATTACAAAAATAAAGGCTCTTATCAAAAGTATTTTTTAAAATACAAAAAAATGTTGGAGAACAGATTCCTCTGTATGAACTAAGTCCATGCCACGTGGTAAGAACTAGTTTTGCCCAACGCCTCACCAACACCGAAACAAAAGCTGGTTCTGTGTATTTCTTGTGTTGTAGATGCTCTAATAAAAGGAACCTACGTCTTGTTGACCTCATGTTGTGTAAAATCATGGATACCGATCATATTTCTATACAAAACATGTCGGTTCTTTACAAAACTTAAGCAAATTGCCAGATGCACTTATCTTTTATTTAATTTTGTAATCAACAAAGTTATTAAGAAATAATATATAAAATCGTAGATTAGGTTAATTTCTTCTTAAAAAATTGTTATCTCAGTTGCAAAATTTTGTTTCTCCTTTATAATTATTCAATCAAACTTTATTATCGTATTATTGATAACTTATCACAGTGATAAAAATTAGTGAAGCGTTTGAATGTGTGGTGATCAAAGTAATTATAACTTTAATAATTTGAATCAAATAATAATTAAAATTAAGGAAATGTAATAAAAAAACTAATTTTATGACAACTTTTTACCTACTCTAGATCCAATTGTTTTGGACTAAAAATTTCAATAAATTAGAATTAAAATTATTTTTCTAAATACTACAAAATTCACAAGAACCACTTTTACAAAACATCCAAACACCTCCGTTGAACTAATTGAATTCTATATCTATATCTATACTATATTGAATTATACTGCAAACTTCTAACACCCACCAATTTGGTATGTGCAGGACCTTCCTTTTATACAAACCTTTCTATGTATCACTATTAATTAATATATTATATTACTATAACTTTGTTTTAATTATATTATTAAATATGTAATTGGTAATTTTTTCTAGATGTCATTAAAATATATAAGATAATCATTGAATTCTAACAAAATACTTATTTTTTTATATAAAAAACATTATATTATTAAGCCTAAATTAAACAAATATTAAAAAAATACATTATCACTTTCTTAAAAACATCCAAATTCGTACTGTAAATCAACAAAAAAATAAAATGAAACATTAAAATCGTGATGTATCTCGCTGCATTGTGCGAGTACGTTTCTAGTTATCACAAAAAAAAACCCGACCTTAATCTTAACATTTGATGTAATCTTCTACAATCTTTGTCGGTAATTTAGAGTTTTTTTTTATTTTATAATTCCGCTATTTTTATTGGATTCTTAAAGTTTAATTAATTCAACTGATATTACACATTTACATAATTAAAATTTACAAATACATTTTTTTTAATTATAAAGATAATTAATCAGTTAACCATGTCATGCAAACAAACTGAAAAGAACAATTTACCGGTTAACCTATTTGTTCGGTAAAAAAAATAAATATTAAACCGATATATTCAAATACCACAAAATTACATTTTTAAGACAAATTAAAAGGGTAAAAGTAGCAACATTATTATATCCTTTTTGGGTGTCGACAAAATCATGTCATCAATCAATTCAACTTGGAAATCATGACAACAACAAAAAAATGGTGGATGAAATAATAGAAAAATGGGATGTTTTTGATTCATAATTCTTTTTTATATTTTTTATTTTTTCACGAAAAACAATTATAAAAGGTGGAACTTCAAAGAGTTCGAGTTGTTTTAACCTTTTTTTTTTTAAATCTATTTTAACCATTAAACTGTATTCAAGGGTTGCTTTTTTCCACTTCTATTAAACCATGTTTAGAATAAGATTGCTTCAATTGAAAAATTGTTTAAAAATTAAATAGAAAGTAAATATTGTTTAATAGCTGATTAAATAAAACATGGAACCGAATAAAGTGTAAATAATGTAAGGAACTAGGCGATTTCAAGATAATTGTCCGAGACTGAAGATCGGAGGAAACCAGAGAAAGAAGAACCCTCCAAGGGTTTAAGGTAAAGCTTTTCTTACAATGTCTAGATAGACTCTTCGTTTTTTTAGGAACACCGTCATTTTAGATAGTTTTAAAATGTGGATGCGCGATACAACGAAATGTAAAATTTTATTTGAATCAAGACAAAGAATTAATACAATTCTTCATTAAGAAAATCACAAATCTACGTTCTAACAAATAGAAATTACAATAATTTGTAATCATACACATTTGTACATAAATAACTAAATATGTTAAATTGTTTTGATTCTTTTTAAAAACACAGTTCTCCAAAGAGAAATCCACAATGTGAATATATTACAACTACTTGAATAATCTCTATAAAGCCATCCCAATCACGTCAACACTTTTTAAGATTTAACTCGTATTTTTACACTCTGCAACAAGAGAACTATTTTGTTGCCCTTTGCAACATCATCACATTCGGTTTTCTCATGGTTTCTCCACCAACCCTGAGAATTATAGGTTGACAAATTGTGTTTTCATGAAAATGTACAGTGTCTTTATCGTTTTTAATTTTGGTTGATTGTTACTTTGCACAGAGGGTATTTCTACTTTGTGTTTGGTTGATTCACTTGATTGTTGGTTAGATTTCGCCCTTGGTTTTCTCCCTTGGGGCCGCCTGTCCCTTGTTTTTGCCTTTTCTCCTTTTTTTTTAAAAAATGTTCGCTAGAGGTCTTGTCCTCTTTTCTAACAAGATAACGAGAAAGAAAAAAAATCAAACACTCAGAGGGATTTGATTAAGGTCACTTGAAACAAAATATTATATTCCTTTTCCAGGCATGAATCTCACTCTAATTTTTGTTACTCTGTCTATGTGAGATACATTCTCAACCAAAAATTCATAATAAATCATAACTCATAATGCATTAATAATTTGTACATTTTGCTTTATACATGTTGTATTCTTGAAATTTAAGAGTTTTACCTAAATATTACGATTATTGTATAAGGCAGTAAAGATAATATTGGTTGCTTAGTTAATCTAGGGGAAATGAGATGTGGTTTTTCTTTAAATACCAAATCTACTTTTCACTCTAGGTCTTTGCTACCAACTTACCATGATGATGTTTGTCCATTATTATTCCATCTATTTGTTAGGGTTTATGAGTGGTATGAGCAAAGAACTTGTACATAATCATATATATATTTAAAGGCAACAAACATTTATTCAAGGTTCTAATAACCGAATACAACAAAGCTTGACTACTACGAGGTGTAATGACCAAAACCAGGTTCTAATAACCGAAAAGAGGGTGATACAAAGGCTAAAAAATCATGGTGATTTAAAAGAGATTTAAAACAACACAACCCAAAATTGTGATCCCACAAGGAGATACGAGAAGCTCATCCGGAAATCTGGTTCAGGAATTATATATGACCCGTGAACTTTGCTAAATGTGTATGTGAACTTTACGATTGTACCATTGTAGGCCCTGGCCTTTTGTATACATGTTGTATTAGATGTTTTTGACACTCATTTGAATAACAAAATGTTTTCCCTCTTATTGACTACATAAACCAAGAAATATTCAATTTATTAAAACATTTCTTGTATTTTCTTGAGCTTTGATTCCACACCCTTTTTTTATTTTCTAAATATGCCATGTTACACATCTTAGAAACTTGATCGCGGTAGATGATAAAATAATAATGGTTGACTTTATATAAGAATTTCTAATGAAACTCGTAAACAAATCCTTATTATCTTTGGCATTGATGATCAGATGAGAAAAAATCAAGGATAATGTGTTTTGGTGAAAATTGTTATTGACGTATCTGCAACCTTGGCTATTCTTATCGACTATCTGATGATTTGTCCCGTCTACAAGCCTGTTTGTTTTTATTTTTGAGTGTAGATACACTTTCCTAATTTGATTTGATTGATTCAAAAAAAGGTTGGTAATGTTTTTGAAGGTGCTTTTGATTTAGTCCTTTCAAGTAGTTAAAGAGGTATAGAAAGATAAAGGATAGAGCTTATCTTTCTATGTAATTACAAATGTGCTACAAAAATGATTATTAATTAAAAGATATTTGACCTAGCAGTATTCATGTTATCGGTATAAATCATATTTCAATGAGGTCAATGGTTCAAACCCATTGAAATTTAAGATTTGATTTGTTACCTAACTTGTCCATATTATTATTGATGTACAAAGGAATAAGAGTATCTCCAACAGATCTTTCAAAATATGATTTTGATGTATTTTGTTCAAACAGATTCTCTAAAACTTATATCCAAAATGGAGAAAGGAGGAAAGAGGGAATGGAATTCTTTAAATTTAGAGAATTTTTTAAAAAATGATTGCTTAGGAAAAGAGCATAATTTTTATTCTTCCTAACAAATGAGAATCCTTGAAATTAAATGCCAAGGAGAAAGAGATAATATTTTAATAATATAATTAATATTATAATCTTCAAAATGAAAAAAAAACTATTGAATATGAATGCAATTTTTTTTAACGATTTTGACTTTTGATTCTTCAAAATGAAGAATCTGTTGAAGATGCTCTAAGATTTGTATTTTGTAACAATAAAATGAGGTTCAGGAAAAACCCTAAATAAGCAAAAAATAAAAAAACACTCCAGCACCCGTTATATTTATTGATCTGATGGATGTGATTAAACCTACAATTATAAATTTTTAAATTAAAAAATCTCTTGCCCTCTATTTTTTAAATCGAAAAAATACAAAATATGATCAAAATTCGAACGAAATATATAACACCAAAAAATCAATCATAATGTTCTCATTAATTTGATATTCATATTGATCTACTTTTTCATCCGTTTTTTCATGGTTTGTGTAAGTGGTGATCGTAAAATTACTTGCGAAAAGACAAAGAAAAAAAGGAAAAAGAAAAAGGCAAGCCGTACACGTGACAGGGGAATCATGAGATGGGGCAGCCGACGGCATGGTACCAGCACTCGACACAAATCATACAACACTTGAACTTTGTTCATCATATAAATCATTGCTTACAAAAATAAGTCAACACACAACAAAATGAAACACAATAATACCTACGTTCATCATGCTTACGATTTACCCACACTAAAATAATAGTAGTAACTTTTTATGAAAATAACTTCACTTTATACAATTAAAAAGAAACATAATGTATTAAATTAAAATGAACTTAGTTCCTAATTAGTATAACGAACTTCTTTCATAAACCAATTGATAATATGCTAACTTTTGGTTGATAAACTAAATGTTTACTGAAAAACTAGGTGTTACCTAAACGAAAGTAAAATGACTTAAAAGGAAAATATAAGACATTTGTAAAATATAAGAGGCATATATGGGGAAAAAGGTGAAAAACTCCGACAAGCTATTTGAAAAAGCTTGCTTATTGTTTATCAAACGAAATTTTTTCAATAAGTTCAAAAAAATAATATATCTTATGGATGCCAAATATGGCTTTAAAATTGTATTAATTTTTCATTTTTGATTTACGGAAATTTTTAACATCCAACTGCATCTCCATGAATACACAACTAGTAGTACTAGAAACAATATAGTATCACCATTAAGTAGACACCGGTATCCGACCAAATTGGTGATCACTTGGAAGCGAAGCGTAACATATTAGAAAACAAATAAAGTACGAGATTATTCAAACGGCAACATTGGATGCCTATATATATATAATAAACACCAAAAGTATGAAAGGGGAATATGATAAGCAGACAACTTGTTAAAGGGAAGAAATATTTGTCATAAAATCCAATCATCATTCATACTAGAAGCAAGTCCCCATTTCTATACTCTTAACTTCTGCACATTTAGAAACCTTACATTCTCAAAATGAAGATTATATCCCCTTTTCTAATACTAATGTTTCTCCTACTCCTGCTGCCCTCATTCCAAAATGCAGTTTATGCAACTAAATCAGGTATTATATACTTTGTATAGATATATATTGTGTAAATTTGTAATTCAAATATCCTCCTCTAAACTTGATTGTAATTTTCCTATACAAAGGAGCTTTTCCATGTTCCAACGTGGTATTAGAGTGAAGGTGTATCACACTAGGAACTCAAACAATGGGGCAATTTATGCTCGTCTATCCTCTGTTGGAGGACCTGTTGAAATCCCACATCGGCTAGACTTGGACCATTTATTTTCAATATATGTTGGAACCTCCCTGCTCTTCTCAAATAGCTCTTTCGGAGAGTAATATGAAGAGGTTCCACTAATACCAACATCTTTGAATTTATGGGTACTTTCTGTAGAATGTAGCTATTGATTCTTCTAAAAAATTTCAACAAGTCTTTACATCTTAAAGTTATAAGAGTATGAGTCCGGAAGTAGAACGTACTTAATTATGTTAAAGTTTTCTGACGATGTTTATTCTTTTCTGAATTGCTACACTTATTTATAGATGATTTCAAGGTTCGTGGAGCACGACATAACTCAAAGCCAGACAGCAAATACAACTGCACTCCTCAGGTTAGTATTTACTACAACAAAATCGGTTTTGTACAACATCAAATATGTCTAAATATATTAACATATTGCTTTATAGAACGTAAGTCTATAGAAATAAATAATTGTTTGTCCTATATAAAGGTGTTAGAATATGATGTTAGAACGTATTTAGGTATCCTAACAAGTTTTTTAAGACACTTTTCAAATAAAGTGTCCTATTAGCTTTTTATAGGACACTTTTGAGAAGTGACTTGTAAATACATCTTTATAAGACAATTTTTCCAATAATGTCATATAAAAAGACTAATAAGATGTTTTATTTCAAAACCTTCCTAAAAAACTTGTTAAGACGCCCATAAACGTCCTATCAAACTTATTGTAACACGTTTACATAGGATGTACAATTGTTCGGTTCTATAAACTTAAGTCTTATAGAGTAATCTATTAGGACATTTAGACATATTTGACGTCACCATCAATCTTCTCATGCCATTAATACAACTATGTTATCTTCGACCTCTTGTCTAAGTAAATTGTGTGTGTGTGTGTGTGTGTGTGTGTGTGTGTGTATATATATATATATGTTATCTAGCAGGAAGAGAAGAAGGTTTATAAACGGCCATCTGGACCAAACCCGGTGGGGAACTTTCGCCCACCTTCAAGGAGATGAATAGATGGTGCAGTTCCAGTATGAAACAAGTAGAAATGGAAGATGATTATGGAAGTTTTTAGATCTATGGTGAGGGCATTCTGATTGTATAAAAGTGATAAATTTCTATGGAGGCTTTGTATTTCCTTGAGTCTGTAAAAATCTGGATAAAGTAGCATTGGTTGGGTTGAGTTATTGCCTCTACTGTAATAGCATCTAGGCAGTTTCTCAGGGTTCTAATCAATAACACAAGGTATCTGTCTATAGGAACTTTCTAGAAAGTTCCAGATGAGATGGTTATGGTATTAGTATTTATCTATGGCAATTTCTAAATGTTGCAAGGGGTTTATACTACTTGAGCATAAATGAGGATGATGGATTGGCTATATGAACATTTTGTATTGACATATTTAGGATTCATATGCTACTGACTAGTTATTCTTAATATCTGAAAGGGCAAAATGTATCAAAAGACAATGTTGTTTGCCTTAGTTCCTATTTAGTATAACAAATAATTCTTTTTCTCCATCAACAAAACAAAATTTCAAAATTTCCCATTTTTTATATCATTTTGACTGGTATTTTGTTAACATTTGATAACGTGGATGTCAAATTTATCGTCCACTTCACCATAACCCTTTGATAAATGGGTATTCACGTCATCACATGCTACAAAATCAGCAGGTTACCGGCCAAAATGGGTACAAATAGAAAATTTTGAAACTTCGTTAAATCGATTGAGAAAAAAAATTATTCAGTCCACTAAATAGGAACTAAACCAAACTTTGTTGCATTTTGCTGCATCTCAAAGCACTTTTGTGCCTACGATTCTATTTCTAAGAAACTGGTGATTGATATTTTATGGTTTGAACATCCAAAGCAAGTTCATTGCTAACCAAATCTCAATTCAAACTACTACTGAATTGTTATATATATAGTCTTCATAGTGAGATTTGTCCCACATAGAAAGAATAGTGGAATCTTACTTGTTTTGGTGAGCTATATATATGTATGCATTTTAGGCTTATCACTTGTCCCACATTGGAAGAGTGATAAACTCTTTCTTAGTCGCATGACTAAGGGGAATTTGAACTAAGGGGAATTTGGCCTTGTTGGGTGGATTTTACACATACATTTAACGGTCAAAAGATATCACTAGCATAAAATCAGATTTTTAGTGCTTGAAAACAGTGTAGAATGCAGGTTTCATGCGACCAAACTCGCCCCAAACCCGCATTCGCTTCTTTTTGTGTGAAACACAGTGTCTAATGCGGGTTCCATGCGACCTAACCCGCATTCGCTTCTGTTTGTCGTGAAACATAGTGGCTAATGCGGGTTCCATGCGACCTAACCCGCCCCAAACCCACATTGATCATTGATGGCGATTTTCTGACCGTTTTTGACAGGTTTTCTGTTATAATTTGAATTTGGATAAGGTTTCAATTTGGTTAAACTAATCCAAATTAGTTATATGTCAAAACCTATATATATGTGCCATAATTCCATCATTTCTTATCTTAATCCTCTCTTTGTTCTTCATGAATTTATGCACTCATGTTCTTGGGAATAAGTTTTTGTTGTTAAACTATTCTATTGATTAGATAGTTCCTGGGGGTGTGTTGGCCTAAACCCAAACAACCTTGATAGTGGGGGCTAATAATATCCTAAGGATAGTGATCCTTATCACGTTCTAATCGATTGCTTTCTACATCTTTTCTTTCTATTGCATACCTTTTCTAACATGAATTGCTTAAAGTGGTGTGTAGCTAGTGATGAAACAGAGTTGAGTTCATATGATAGGAAAATGCAAATGCAGACTTTTGTAGTCTAACAGACATATAATTGTTGCTACTTGCTAGTAGATAATGTAAATCAGCCAGTGAAAAATGACAGCTATATATTAACTAAAATATGGATTTTACATAATACAGGGTTCAAAAATAGAGCTACAAACATATTTTATATCATACCGAACGCTTTTTCTTTGATCTCTTACTCCTCCTTGGTCCAGAAAGTTCTGGAACCGGTTTAGTGGTGCTAGAAGCATAAGCCTCTTCCAGGACCTCCTGAATGTGTGAATTTAAAATCATTTCTTGAATACATAAGTGCATAAAAAAGAGCTTCTTTAAGTTCAACATCTGGCATATCATATAGATCATTTATAGAAGTGTACAGAGGATTGCTGAACTTGCTTTCATACTTATAAACTTGTAATGGGTTTCCTTGTGCTTAATGAAATATTAAGATATTGTTAAAAAAATATCATAATTATGCATTATGTTATGATCACCCCCACATGGGCGTTCTAAATTTCACGGAAACAAAAGCAGAATCCAAATTCTCTCTTCTTCATCTGATAATGATCTCATTCCTATATCAGCATCTAACATCAATAGATAACTATGTCCCTAACGGGTGATATTGGAATTTTGAAACGGTATATTCTATTAAATTTATACTTCCCGTTTTATTTTGAAATGTTGCTTCTCACCAGTGACCAATAAAGTCAAATGTAGGACTTGATCATATACAAACTTCACTTGTACCTTAACCAAGGGATGAAGTCTCCTGGGTTCTTATTGGAATGCTAATCTAGGCCTAAGGTATTCTAGGTAAATCGTGCAGCATATATCGATAATTGATTGGGTGGGGTCCATTACATCAAATCATATAAATCTTTTTAACCCTATGTATTTATCTTTCTTCAGAGGGAGACTGTGAGAGAGCTAGATGATGATAATAATAACGACAATGTATGTATGGGTCTGAAATGATGCAAAGTAGTAAATGATAGGTCTCATATGCAGGGTGATCTTGCAGTAAGCATTTATTTGAACCAAGTGGACAAAAAGAAAGTGAAATATCGGAGTTACCGTGGACTTTGTGTCTTCATCTGTCTCATCTTCAGAATCAGATGTAGATGCCAAAACCTGAACATCTGACTGAGGCAGTGCGTTCCTTGATCTTCTCTTCTCTTCTTCCTTTAGCTGCTTAAACCTGTTCATATTTCAATCCCTTTTGTCAGCAAATTAATTTTGACTAGATAGTGTCAAACCATAAAAATTTGTAGAAAGAGACTAACCTAGCACCAGATTCTTGAGAAGATGATCGTTTTGCACGACCGGCACTTATTATTCCACTTGCATTCTCATTCACAACAGGCTTTGCACCTCCCAACTTCCTTAACCATATTTGCTGGGCAGTGCTGAGCACATTGTTTGTAAACCTAATGATACCATGCCATTATGAATTAGTAAAGTTGATGAGAGGTACTTAGATTCAAATTATTTACCTTCGTTTGATAATAACATTATCGTAACTCAACAGCAATAGCAACAAGGATAAGGTATTACCATTATGATATACATTTGTAAAAAAACAATAATGTAGTTCATGTCATAGAACATAGCGAAATATCAATCACAATGAAACTAGCAATCATAGTCTCCTACAGTGACGAGAGTTCTTGAAATAAAGAAGAAAGGTTATTAAACACGTATGAATACATTCAGGAAAACATTTGTGACTTCACTTAATTGAGCAAATGACAGGAAGATTAATTCAGTGGTTCTAACATAATAGCAGGGCATATTCTCTACAGCAAGCGCTTGCTATAGCAATAAATCAGTGTTTGAAGCATGTCAATCAATTTCTCTGCCATAAAAAGAATACTCTAGAGGATGACAAGAGTTCTGGTGACCAGACCCAAGAAAATGCCAGAATGGAGAACAGAAACATGCAATAACACAAGCATGTATTTGCTCTACACAGCATATAATAGTTGGCCTAGCTGTAATACAACAATAAGGTACTACCTGAGTTTCTAAAATAAGCAACTTAAAAAATTGTCTGATATTATATCATTTCACTCTGTTTAGATTATATGAGAGTCTTCTTCAGTCCATTGGCCCACTTTGAACATTATTTATTTTTCCTGTCTTGTTACTGGAAAGATAGTACGCTTTCCAAGTCTGACTTCTCAAAATGAAAGAAGCTCTTATTGATGAACAGTGTCGCCTGTCGGATCATTTTTTTGTAGCATACTTGACTTTACCTCATATATCTTGCTCATGCAGACTTCCTGGCAAAATATATCTTGGCCTCAGATAATACGAATCATTATCTCTTACTACTAAAGTTTATAGTGTGAATGAGCCAAAATAACAAACCCGATTCAGGGCAAATGGCACAATCTTGTCATCGGATAGTATTTCCACTACAAATAAATGAGAGAAACTTTACTTCTTAAGCTGAATCCACCATAAGTTACACCACTGATTTCTATTAGTTATGTTGCGAGGTCATATTAGACTTTCTAACCTGGAGCTCTAAAGGCAGATAATGCTGCATTTGGTATGGGATTTTTTTGCTTATATCATAGTACTAATATAACAAGTAATGCCCAGATTATAAAAAAATAATAATCATCAAGTTTGTTTGTGTGAACAAGTGAAAACTGCATGGTGGTCTAATTTATTAGCTGGCCTAACTGCTCTCTGCTCAAAGTTTTGAATCATGAACAGGAAAAGAGCTCAGATGAAATGAAAGTTGCATCAATAGTATTAATCAATAAAAGATTGACATTTAGGAAATTACCAGTAAATTGATAACCCCGATGGGACAGACAAAGAAAAGTAGCCAATCATGAGCGGCAGGAACTTGAAGACAAGAAGAGTGTTTTTCTGAGTTGGATCATCAGTCTGCCAAAACAAGACAATTTGAGAGCATCAAAGATAATGACAATTCAAGTATATGAACCAAAACGGGACATAGAGACACACATGCATATGAATTATAAAGGTATGTTCTCACTTGGGGTGGCTTCATGATCTCCATTGATACATACTGAGAAAGAACAAGAAGCACAGGTAAAACAAGGTAGGCAGCCGTGTCATGCCAACCTAGTGGCGGATGGCCATCCTGCAATAAAATATAGCATAAATAAGCACTCCTTATGGGCTATGGAAAAGATATATTCCAATTCATGCAACATCAGTAACAGTTACATTTAAATGATGTCCATTAACATCAAAAGTTAATCATAGGTGGAGTGGTGGACTACAACTAGTGTACACATCCTGGCTATGCACAGCACGGTGACCACAGACTGGTTTAAGCAGAGAGGGGTCTGAAGCACCCACTAAACCCTTCACATATTTTATTCATGTATAGGCTATAGTAATTTATAGGAGGATACACTACCCTCGCATTACATTAAGACAGATTTGTGTTATCTAAATTTTAGTCTCTTTTAAGTTTTATGATCAAAAGAACAATTTAAATATAACAACAAATTGTAAATTTAGGGACTGTGTAATATAACTTAATTGTATTCGTTTAGTAAACTTAAACAAACTCTCTTACTTGTGAATCCAAATTGACTTGCTTTTAAAAGAGAAGTATTGATAGTACTCCCACTGTTCTAAAAGAAAGATGCAAATTGACTTCTAGGACAAACCGACCAAGTCTCAACTATTAAACTATAGCATTGATGAAAGTCATTTACCTTCTGAGACAAAATGTGATAACATTAAATCTTGTAATGAATAAAAAAAACAATATTTGGTGCTAAGCTGTAACAAAGTCCATTTCAATTTTCAAATTGAAGTAATATATTTAGCACAGAACTCGAATCTGGATTTGCAGTTATTAGATCTAGGAGGTTGTCGTGAGTCGAGTGCTAATGTTAATGAATTATTGCCTCCACTCACACAAGCTCCAAGCATCACCACCTGCTGTGATGCACATACTTATTTTAACAGCTAGAAGGCTACCAACAATACCCAGCATATATACTGATTTGATCAGTATGCAAGAATCTATGAGTTAGCCTTCTACGATGCCTCTTGCTCAGATACAACCGCCCTGAATTTATGCCAAAGCTAACTATGATAACTACAGTGCAATCATTAAATAAACGGTCCAGATACCCTCTCATTCCAACCCACACCCCCATGCCGAATGGAGAGTTAAAAGAAGAGAAGCCTTGCAAAGTTTCCACAAGCACAGATGCAATCATGATGAACCTATGAAAAAACTGCAATTCCTCAAGTAATAGCGAACTTATATGCTCTGTATATACACACACATGTGCAAGGTGAGCACAGCATATTGCACCCTGCAATTTGGCAGTTATCTTCCCAGTGTGGTTGGATGTCATGCCATTGTGCCAGAAGATGCACTTATGCTTATATCATGCCCATAGTCCTCACAATAAGGCAAATAAGTAATGCTTTATGCAATTATAAATATTTGAGTTGCCATAATATATGAGCCTGCAAACATGATACTCCTTCCAACCCATTAAATTGCGATGTTTGATGGCTCATGGTTTTTAGGATGTGTAAAAATATTGGTCAAATACCTAACATACCTTTTAACAATAACAGCATGATCTTGAAGACCAAAACCAATACCATTGGCAACTTGACAAATGACAAGTACGTTTTTAGCTTGAAATTTTGCAAATAAAAAAACAGAACACGGTGACTACTATATTCATGGATAGAGGTATAGGGTTCTAACTGATAATTAAGGGTAGGATATGAAAGGAGAGCATCGGCAGGGAAGATGGTGAAGTATTAGGAAGAACAAGAACTTTCCATTTTAAGCAACTTTCCAGAGGAAAGGGCTCCATGGTCCATGGAGAAGTTTGGAACCTCCATTTCCAGTCATAGCTCAGCTTCCAAATAAATCGTGTGTGATTAATATATGACTCTGCATTTGCATCTTCCACTTTCTTTTCAATTACTCTTCCTTCCTCCAAAAGCAACAAGGATGTGCTTGTAGAGAAGATAGTAATTTCTTCCTTTAATATGGTTTAACACTTTAACTTTTGATACAGTTTTGACATGTGCAGGAAAAACCAACCAGAAAATAAAGGAGTGAGGTTAGAGGGGGAGGGAGGGAGGGGGAGAGAGAGAGAGAGAAAGATTATATTCAAGTTATAATGCACTAGGAGTATTTATTACCACAAATGGAATGAGCCAAGAAACTCCTGATCCACTTTGCCGAGCAGCAATTGTTGTCGGCCCTCCCAAAGAAGGAATCCAGAAAAATCCCTCCGTCAGCAATCCCTTGAGAATTATTTGCAAAAAAGCAATTATTTCACCTCTTTTAAATTAAATACTCCCTCCATCCTAGTGTACACACAACTTTTGATTTAACACGTTGTTTAAAAATGTGTTTCATTATTTGTTAAGTACACAAATGCCTCTCAACAAGGACAAAAAAAGAGGAACCTTGTGGACCAATATCAAGTATACCAATATTTTGAAATGATTATTGATGTGCAAAATGGTAGATATGGATTGAAAACTTAAAAGGGAAATTGTTGCATTTATTCAAGACGGAGGGAGTATAAGAAAAAAGTTCACTACACAATCCTTTTACACACGGACAATGATGATTCAACTGTCTATACCTCATTTGCAACATTTGAAAGAGCTTGATACAAGCCTATCCATACTGGTATTGTGGCCAAGGTAGGTAAACATCCTGCCATTGCATAAAACTGATAAGATCTTTGTACAAATTTATGTTAATCACAATGGAACTGAATGGGTTTAAAGTAATGCTGAAGATAAGGGACATCCCTCCTCTTGGCACCCTGAGAGGTCAAGTAAACTATGTGACAACACATGTACATAAAGGACTTGCTGCTAACTGATGATTGAATAACAACTTTTTTTTTCTCCTTCCGTCCAATGAAAATTGCAAAAATTCCCTTCTGGGGATGTTCCATAAAACTGCAATGTTTCCTTGGTTACCCATCTATGTGCCCATTATCATCATTGAAGTCCACAAGAGTCCTTTATTTTGTCTTCGGGTATTTTAGATATTTGACAAAAACAAATATTTACTTAAATGATGCCAATTAAATGTTGCAATTTACATGAAACAACGGGAGTAACTTCAAGTAAATTAGAACATTTGTATTTTAGAGTAAAGGAAAAGTAAACTCATAGAAAACTCTGACAAAATGCAATCCTGAACTACGATACAAACCTGCCAAAGGATTGACCCCTGCCTGTTTATATAAGCGTGATGTCTCAAGTTGTATTCTTTCCTGAAAGGATATCAATTTTGTCAAACATAGATAGAAATACATATTTATACACACACACACACATATATATATATACATGCACAGAGAGAGAGAGTTACAGAGAGAATGGAAGGAGAAACAATTCAGATGGTTGTATCTTTGTAACTGACCTAGTCATATCTTTATTAAGATTTGATAGGGCTGAGAGTTTAGACAAAGGTGCATATGCAGATATACTTAATCCTATTGGGCTTTAACATTACTTGGTGCCACATTTAAATGGCTAGGTTGAATTATCATGTTTTTAGTTGATGTTGAACAAAAGGAAATTACATATAAAATAGTGTTACTGTTGCTTATTCTAGTCTTTCCTTAAGGAAGTGTTCACTCTTTCTTTTCTTATAGGCGTAGCTTGATAATCATCTCTTGCGTAGTTGAATCTTAGACCTAAGGAATCCTCTCTGATGTTGGTTTGGTACCACTGACCAAAGGCTAGTACCATTTGCGGTTATATATTTATACATTCAGTTTCTTGGTGCTTTGCATCACTACCCTACATGACCAGTTAACATGTGGTATAAAATATCTGCTGTTATTCATTGATGAGGACTCTTGCACAATCTCCTCAATTCCAATCCACAAAACCGCATTTTTAAGTTAGATATTTATCATCTCAAGTATATATTTCGTAAATGCAAAAGCATCTGGGATTCAAGTAAGCTTCTGGTTGAATCGTGTTTGATGTAACCGTCACGGGCGGCAGCTAAGCATCCTAATTATGATGCTTAAGCCCAGATCAGTGTTCTAAAAAGTGTTAGGTGAAACTACGCAATCAACTGAATGCCTAGCACTTAATTGGTTACGTAGGAACTATGCAGAAGCATTAAGCAGTCCAGTTTTAACATGTAAATTACAATCCTTCTTTCCAGCTATCACAATATGGAAGGCAGGGCTGACTACTAACCCGGCGTTATAAAACCTCGTCATGGTAGGGGATGGGGAGCCCAAATATGATGTGTGTCCTAGTCCTACTCAGCCCAGGTGGGGCAATCCAGACTCTAGATGCCATAGTCGATCTGAAAACCGAGTGACAAATTGGCTAATGACTTGAAAGGGATTATATTAAGTATCAAATATCTAATCCCAGGACCCTTGTGTGTGGTTCTTATGTAAACGAGAAAACTTCACTTGTCTTCCATCAATTTCTTTGCCAAACTGTTTAAGTTTGTCAAACTGATGATCCAAGTAACTTCTATATCCATGTTTTCTGTAATATCATTAGACTGCTTCTAGGGATTAACAATTCCTGTACGACTGCTTGCCTATTTCCAAACACTTGTGACAAATTTCCAGATGATAATTAAGTTGTTCAGTTGAAGGTTTGAGTTTGTGATTGTTGGTTCAATGGTCTTTTTTCCACCTCTTTGCTGGATAAACTAATGTTAAGAATCAGTCCCCCCTATCAAGTCTCTTAATTAAGTTCCACTGAATCCTAACATATCATAACACAAGCAAGCTATGCCCAATAAAGTGAAGAATGCACCTAAGAGTTTTGTTACATGGTATTTTCATTTTTGCATACAACCGTCAGTTATGTAAGCGTAACATACAAGACTGCAATTTATAATGTTGCACCTGATTTCCTGCATATCTTTGTTGAATTGCTTTGATCTTTGGCTGGAGGTTTTGCATTGCCAGAGTTGACTCAACCTTTCAGACAAGTGAAAATGTGAAATCGTCAGATAATAGTAATAAAAGACCATATATACATGAATATAAGAGTGTGAACAAGGGTGATATAATTTAGAACGCGAATAGTAATAACTTATTTATATTTAAATATCATGAAGCAGTGAGAATTGAGTGGACGTGTACAACTGCTAAGACCTTGTGTTTGCTTCCCTGTGGTCACTTGTTCAAGTCCCCATTCCCCACAGGGCCAGGCTGTTAACTTCAGGGGCCAGTGACACCCACGGTTATCCGAAAAAAACAAAGCACATTCGAGAGGAAGGTCACCTGTTGCTTTGTCAACGGTAAGGTTGCAACCTTAACTAGAACAGTAAGCAATATAATTGCAAATCCATAGGAATATGGCACATGGACGGTAGCCAGTCCATCCTTCAGTACCTAATTAAGATAGAGCAAGTTAACATCAACATACGAATTAGATAATCAAGTGAAATTAACTGCTCAACAACAAAACTAAATCAATATTGTATCCTAAGTGATCTTCTACACAAATACACAATCCGATGCCTAATTAACCGAAGCTATACGGAATACAAAGCAAATAGACATGTTTTAACCATGTATCTCAATCGTGTTATTATCGTATATTAAGTATCAACTGACTGCATCGAATAATTAGAAAACTATTTAAGAAACTACCTTTAAAACGACTTCCATGGCATCGGATATAAAACCAAACCATCCGCCGGACTTCTGCACCGTCGAAGTAGCGGAGTCGCCGGAAGCAGAAGCAGCTGAGTCGACAGCAACAGCTGCATCAGCTAAAGTATACATAAGGCTCTCGGCACGGCTAGCGATTGCGGCAAAATCAACTGATACGCCATCGAATGAAGAAATTGGAGGAAGTCCGTTAAAGCTGAATTTGACTCTGGTAGATATAAGCTTAGTCCTTGGAGAAAAGCGTCCATGGCGATTGAGTGAGGGGAAAGGTGTTCCGATGAAGGAGGAAGGAGATGAAATCAGAGATTTCGCCATAGATGAATTGTTCGAAGCTCTCTGCAATTTCACTCACCTTCTCATATGTGTGTGTGTGTGTGTGTGTGTGTGTGTGTGTGTGAGGATGAGGGGAGAGGGAGAGAGCGCGTGTGTGTTATCCGATTTTTGTGGGATGAGTTTAATTTTAGAGAAATAACGTCTGTGAAGTGAAATGTTCCACAATACCCAATAAATTCCTGCCACGTCATCCTTGAGAAACATCCTCCAACTAATTTTTATATTTTTTACAAAATAAATAATAAAAAATAAAAAAATTTTAATTCAAAATTAATTATAGGGAAATTAATTGTTTTAATATTTTTTGTGTCAATGGTTTAACCTCCTAGCCATCTTCTTCCTATTCTTATTGAAATAGCTCACACATTCGTGAAACACTTTCGCATTTACGAACTCATGTAAAAAATAAGAAATATTTTATACTTTCAGTCCCTCTACGTAAAAACTATGTTTGTAATTGTAAACCTGGATGAAAAGTATAATATTTCAAACTCCAATGATTAGGTTCATAATTTCAAAATTTCCCTTTTGTAAAGTTATTTATCTCCGTAAATGGGTTCGCAATTATTTTTCCACACTTTCAATCACTCTTTCTGTTTTCATGAAATGGGTTCGCAATTATTTTAACCATACTTTCAATCACCCTCTCTTATTTTTATGAAATAGGTTCGCAATTATTTTAAAATTTTTAGGTTTGCAGGGATTTTAACTTTTTTAGGTTCGCAATATATAAATGGGATTTCAATTTTTTTTTGTTCGCAATTTTTTTAAGGGATTTTCAAATGTATTCGTAATTACGAACGCGTTTCACGAATAGGGGCCAAATATGTAAACATTTTAGGGGCTCTTTGAATGTCTTCCTAATTGCGATGGGTGGTTATGAAGGTGTGGGTTATTTTCTCAAATTTTTGGGAGAAAATGGTTAGGAGGTTAGGTAATTTTCACAAAATAACTAAAACAATTAATTTCCCTTAATTATATGATTGATATATAATAAGTTTTTCAAATATTAATCTTAAATATTTTGAAAACTTATAAATCCAACTTAATAAATTGTTGATATCCTGGAGGGGTCAATGGATGGTATCCCTGACAAGGTTCGAACCCCGTGGTGAACATCCTGTGACATCCATAATCATGGGTCTGTCACTTAGTGGTACCCTTAATTGGGATGAGTCGTGATCAACGGAGATTAGTCGGGTGACACCCTTAAGTGGGAGCCCGGATACCCCGGGAACGTGTGAGTGTGTTAGTCTGCCGTTCAATTTTTTTTTTTTGATATAAACTAATACTTCGAAAACCAATGACATTCTTGTAAATAAAATGAAGATTAGTGTCGGTCCAACAATACTTTATAACAAGTTCTTAGAAACAACACAATAAGATTACCAACCTGTTTGATATATAAAATAACGATTACAAGGTTGATCGATTAAGCTTTGCTTTGTGTTCTCTATGTTTTCTCTCTTTTACACCTTGATGTGTGTGTTTGTATGTGTGATAAGTGATCTGATCTTGAGAGACTAGAGATACACTTAAAATCTAGCAAGTGTGTTGAACACACTATCAAGATTAATATCTAGATATTAAATCTAGATATTATATCTAATATAAACTAGAAACTAAATAACTAACTAAGTTACCTTTAACTAACTATTACAATACTTTAACTTAGATATATAGATCTAAGTAAACTAAAACATATTACATTAAATTACATTGACATTTATTACAAATAGACATAGACTTTTATATCAAGAGTCGACGTTCCGGCTTTAGCTTCAGATTACGATCTTCAGATTGGATGATCTTGAATCCAATGAGACTGTGGTCTAACAATCTCCCCCTTTGGATCAAGATCATTTAATAAAAAGATTTATCCAATTCAGTCTTCTTGTTCAGCTCAGAAGATGCAATATCTTTCTCTAAATTCAGCATGTCTTCAATCTAACAATCTTCCCTTCTGAAGAGTAGACGTGATTCTTGAAACATGTGATCTTTGTCATTTCTTGTGTAGTCATTCTCCCCCTTTTTGATGTTAAGTGCAACGACTTTATCAAAATTTGTGGTAAGAAATGTCAATCTTGCGGTTAGAGCCCCTGATTCGTCAATTCATAAGAGATTCATCTAGATCTTTGCAAATCCAGACAAATGTGTCGTGTAACACCTGAAATCAACTAATGAATCAGTTAGAGTGTCTGTCAGTAACACTAAGTCACTGTGTGTAACGAATACACTTTGGAAAGGAGCTGTTTGATGTTGACTCCCCCAGGGCTTCCATTTAATCATCGAAACACCACAAAGGTAATTTCTATAAACGTTATGACAAAGAAACTAAATCCTTGTGTGTTCGTGCTTGTGTTGAAAGAATTAAGCACGGATGATTGCTTATTGGCTCAAAATTGTGTAAACCACTGAGACAACAGTAAGTTAAACACAGACTCAATGTGCATGATTGAAGTGCGAAGGTGGGGCAGACCTCCTTCTTTTCAATATCTAGATTTTCCGAATGAAAATCAGATAGCATATGTGTTGCATCCCCTTTGAAAATGAAACATTTTCTTTTTGAGAAGAAAATGAGTAGATAGTGAGGTTTGATCAAGAGTTGGCATGGGTTAGTTGCCTGTTTCAATAATGATCACCAAAGAATTGTGAATCACTAGAATGGTGGCTACCCGGCTCAGAAAAAGTTGGTGCAGAGTTTTGATATTCTTTTAACTCTGTTCTCACACGTTCTTTCTTTTAAACTTTTTGCTTTCTCTAATCACACTCATTCCTTTTCTATTTTCACACTCAATCACTAAGGATTAACTTCTAGGGTAGAAATCACTGGTTAAGGTGATTCCATAGAAGTTGTGTTATTTCCTAGCACAATGATTCCTTGTTTTCCTAGATGCACGTGATGCTCAGATTGGTTTAACTATTTCAGTTAAAGCACAATTTAGATCATGAAAACATTTAAAATACACTCCCAAAATATAAAATGTGATGAAAAATCGGGAAGTGTTTTGAACATTAAAAACATTGTTTTCCAATGATTGAAAGTTGTCCTTCTTTCAACCATATGTGAGATGAAGATATAGAATTATACCTTAACGTGCGATCTTACATCTCATGAAGCT
Organism: Arctium minus; assembly: GCA_954870635.1. NCBI lineage: Eukaryota > Viridiplantae > Streptophyta > Magnoliopsida > Asterales > Asteraceae > Arctium > Arctium minus. The sequence continues at coordinate 49,284,952 of OX941096.1, forward strand.
AAGCTTTAAGTCATAGAAATATGAACTTGTAAGCTTCTCTCAAAAATTCTGCAAAAGTCTAATGTCAAGTCAAAGTAAAAATTTATTCACTTTTAATGAAAAGACAAAAAGCAGTAAAACTTTTTAAAGTATGAGTCCTGATCTGAAATAATCAGAAGTCATGTCCGAACTCCCCTTTTTTTTTATTTGAAGAGCTCCCCCTAAAATCTTGCATAACAAAAAAAATTGGCATTAAAAGGTACATGCAACATTTTATGAGCTCCTCCTCGAAGTAATATTGACCAGATGTCAATTTCTTCTCATTCTCCCCCTTGGATCATGAACATTTTGATAGAATGATAGATATCAATCAGAGTTAAGAATGAAGAAATGATGAAAAAGTATACAATAGAAAACTTTGTTAGGTAATTACCGATTATATCTTAAGATTTAGCATACCAAGCTTAGAGACAAGAAAGTTGAACCTCTTTTCATCTAAGGGTTTGGTGAACAAATCGGCAAGTTGATAATCAATCTTTACAAAGAAAAGTTCAATTGTTCCTTTTTCAACATGATCTTTAATAAAGTGATACCTGACGTCTATGTGCTTTGTCTTTGTGTGCTGAACAGGATTCGTTGTGATTGCGATGGCGCTCTTGGAGTCACAGTAGATCGGGATCTTGTTGAAGTGGAAACCGTAGTCGCGTAATTGAGTTCTCATCCATAAGACCTGAGAACAGCAGCTAGCAGCAGCTACATATTCTGCTTCGGCCGTGGAAGTTGAAACACAAAGTTGCTTCTTCGATGCCCAACTTACTAGTTTGTCACCGAGGAACTGTACGTGTCCTGACGTGCTCTTCCTGTCTAACATACAACCTGCATGATCTGCATCAGGCTCGAGGTGCTTGTTTCAGACCGTAGAGTGCTTTGTCGAGAATGTAAACGTGATTCGGCTTCTCTTGGTTGACAAAACCTTCTGGCTGAGAGACGTAGACTTCCTCCTTCAGAATTCCATTGAGGAATGCTGTCTTCACGTCCATTTGAAAGACCGTGAAGTTCTTGTGGGCTGCGTAGGCTAAAAACATTCTGATTGCCTCTAATCGCGCCACAGGAGCATATGTTTCGTCAAAGTCTATTCCTTCCTCTTGTCTGTATCCTTTGGCTACTAGTCTTGCCTTGTTTCGGATAACGGTACCATCTTCGTCTTTCTTTATCTTGAAAACCCATTTCGTACCTATTATGGTTTTACCTTGAGGTTTCGGTACGAGTCTCCAGACTTTAAGTGCATTGAACTGATTCAGCTCTTCTTGCATTGAGATCACCCATTCTGGATCTGCAAGTGCTTCCGATACGCGTGTTGGCTCGAACTTGCTTAGAAAGGAGTCATGCATGCACAGGTTCATTGATGCTGACCTAGTTTGCACCGGTTTTGATGGATCGCCAATTATCTGGCTTATCGGGTGCTCTTTGGTCCATTTTTGTTCATGAGGCAGTGGATTAGATGACTGTATGTCAGTTGTGTCATCTAAGAATCCACTTGTACCTTCTTCTGTTTGTTCAGAAGGATTGATTGTTTCAGTTGAAGTGGCAGGTTCAGAAGGCTCAGCAGGTACAGCTTGAACTGGCTGTAGATGGATCTGTACAGAATCTCCTACTGTTGCAGCTACTTCTGTCTCTTTATCACATGTCACTTCTTCAACTGTTGGAGTCGGCATTTGAATTGTAATTTCTTGTTGAATCGGGGCTATTGATTCAATAGGAACATCTGAACTGGTTGGATGAATAGTCGTAAATTCTTCCGTCCTGTCAACCACAACAGATTTCTTTACATTAGATCCAAGAAATTCATCATAAAACAATTCAAATAATAAATCTAAATCAGATAAATGGTTAGTTGAAGTTGAAGCTTCGTCTGATTTAGTCTGTTGAGACGCAGGTTCTGGACTGAGTTGCCCAGAAGCTAGTACTCCAGTTATAACGGGTTCTGAACGTTGTTGTTCGGAAGCCATATCTTCATCAAAGGAGACGTTGACGCTTTCAATCACCGTCTTTGACTTCTTGAGGTAAACACGAAATGCAGTCGCTGTTGAGGAATATCCAATGAAGATCCCTTCATCCGCCTTAGCGCTGAACTTGTTAAGATTCTCCCTATCGTTTAGTACGAAACACTTACATCCAAATATATGGAAGTATTTGATTGTCGGTGTTCGGTTGTTGATTAACGCATAAGGAGTCTTCTTGAACCTTCGATGTATCATGGAACGATTCTGTGTGTAGCACGCGGTCGAAACAGCTTCTGCCCACAAAAATAGAGGTAAGTTGGAATGACTTAGCATAGTACGAGCAGCCTCGACTAGCGTTCGATTTCTTCTTTCAACTACTCCATTTTGTTGAGGCGTTCGAGCAGCAGAGTATTGATGTGAAATCCCGACAGATTCGAGATATTCTTCAACTTTGTTGTTCTTGAACTCTGTGCCGTTGTCTGTTCTTAGAATCTTGACCGGTTTCTGCAGATTCACCTGGGTCGTTTTCAGGAATTTAATGAGAACATCAGGTGTCTCATCTTTTGAACGTAGAAACTTGACCCATGTGTATCGTGAGTAATCGTCCACGATCACGAGTATGTACTTCTTTCCACCTAAGCTTTGAGTACGCATTGGACCGCATAGATCCATATGCAATAACTCTAAAGGAGCATTGGTACTTGGTTCTGGCTTCGGTTTATGAGGTGCCCTCTTCAACTTGCCCTTCTCACAAGCTGCACAAAGATGTTCTCTTTCATATCTCAGCTCTGGAAGTCCTTTGACGAGCTTTCCACTGACCAGGTTGTTGATGTACCGAAAGTTGAGGTGAGAAAGACGTCGATGCCATAACCAACTTTGTTGCATCGAAGCTTTCGATAGTAGACAAACTTGTTTGTCAGTCTGGACATCTGATAAGTTTATTGTGTAGAGGTCTGATTCTCGTGTACCGACCAAGAGTTCTTCGCCTTCTTCATTGCGAACAGAACAGCTATTGGCTTTGAAGTTGACCTCTAAGTCTTTGTCACAGAACTGGCCTATACTGAACAAGTTGTGTCCTAAGCCTTCTACATAGCTCACCCTCTTGATAGTTACATTTCCGTGTTGTACATCACCATATCCCATGATTGGAGAAAACTGGTCGTTGCCAAATCTTACTGTTCCACAATATTTGTCTTTGTAATTGGACAGTATCTCTTTTTGACCTGTCATGTGTTTGGAACATCCGCTGTCCAAGAACCACGTATGACTAGTCTGCATAAGAGAAATTAGAAATTTAGATTTGTATATGACAACATTGGAATATACACTTTGGTCATCGAAGTGCGGGTCTTGAACTGATTTGTTCAAAAGCCTATTTTGATCTTCGATGTTCGGGTTTTGAACTGCATTATCCAAAAACCTATTTTTTTTCTTGAAGAACACAGAGACGTTTTTCTGAAAAACTTGTTTGATCTTAATCAGGCTCTGATACCAATTGTCGGTCCAACAATACTTTATAACAAGTTCTTAGAAACAACACAATAAGATTACCAACCTGTTTGATATATAAAATAACGATTACAAGGTTGATCGATTAAGCTTTGCTTTGTGTTCTCTATGTTTTCTCTCTTTTACACCTTGATGTGTGTGTTTGTATGTGTGATAAGTGATCTGATCTTGAGAGACTAGAGATACACTTAAAATCTAGCAAGTGTGTTGAACACACTATCAAGATTAATATCTAGATATTAAATCTAGATATTATATCTAATATAAACTAGAAACTAAATAACTAACTAAGTTACCTTTAACTAACTAACTATGAAAATTCAAAATTCATAGTGACCTGGTTTACCACAGTTGTAGCATGTAGGCGGTTCTGGATGACTTGATCCTTCAGCTTTGAATTTTCTTTCTTCCGGTCTCCTCTCCTCTATCCTCTTTCCTTCCGACTGAAACCTTCTCTCTTCTGGTTTCCTCTCCTCTGATCTTCTCCCATCAAATCTCTTCCCTTCGTATCTGCTACCTTCAATCCTTTCTTTATGAATGTAGTTGTTCGGACCAGATGAATATCTCTGATTATTTGATGTTGGCTTTGTGTAGAACCTTTTCTGAAAGGCACTAGTCAGCATCATCATTGCTTGCTTCAGCTGATCGTTTTCATCTGATTCTGAGTTTGCACAACCTTCATTTTCTTCATCTGATTCATATACAGTCGCCTTGTTCTTCTTCTTTCTGACTACAAGGGCGACTGTGTCTTCAACTACCTTTCCTCTCTGTCTCTTCTCATCCAGAATTTCATCCACCTCTTCTTCATTCTGACGGAGGGTTTCATACACCTCGTGAAGTGGAATCTCATTCAAGTCTTTAATTTGCTTCATCTGACGAGCAAATCTTTTCCATTCAGGTTGAAGAATACTAAGGAATTTGATATTCAGCTCATTTTGAGATTTGTGAACTTTGTTCTTGCTAAGTTCATTCAGCAATGTCACAAACCTGTCATAGGTTTCTTCTAAGGTTTCTCCCACCCTGCCTCTAAATTCTTCATAGTTATTTAGGCAGTTGGAGATCTTCAGCTGATTTCCAATTTTTGAACCCAGCATCATTTTCTCGAGCTGATCCCACATTTCTTTACCTGAAGCCTTGTAACTGTCAATCTTGACATATATTTCATTTGGGATCCCCTGTAAGATGTATGACTTTGATAATTTGTCGCCTTTGGCTTTTCTGAGGTTATCATCTTGTAGCTCGTGATACTTCAGTTCAACCTGAGTAGGCACGTTATCAATTACACGAGTCGTCATTGGTGGTGTCATAATCCCTTCTTCAATAGATGTTCTGATATAATCACCCAGCTCGTGTCTGTCAATGAAGTTTAGAAACCTATCCTTCCACTGTTCGTATTCTCCTTTGAATAGAACTGGTGGCTTGGTGTCAGTTCCTATTGCAAGGGCTTCTCTGGATGTCATCCTGTTTGATTTGATGTGCAAAAAGAACTGTTTGATTTGACCGTTAGTACAGATAAAATTTGATCACACAAGAAATTTTGTCCCCCTAGGCAGACTTAGCACGGGGGTCCCGCTACCCGGTTAGCGGGTGGGGTCAAGGGGCAACGCCCTTGCGGGGGTATGGGGGCAGCGCCCCTAGAGAAAAAATTTATGACAATTAAAGATCCTATTACAGTTTCGAAAAATTCTCAGGAAAAAATATTCTAAGTGAGGTTCGCGTTTCTAATGGGACCCGAGAAGTATGCTTTGCGGGTCACTTGGGAACCGAGAAGTTTGAGCTTTGCGGGTCACTTGAGAACCGAGAAGTTGAGCTTTTCGGGTCACTTGGGAACCGAGAAGTTGAGCTTTTCGGGTCACTTGGGAACCGAGAAGTTGAGCTTTTCGGGTTATTCAACCTCTGGAATGCGGGTGTTCGACATGTTCTTCTGAAAATCGTATGAATCTTGTTCCTGAAACGATTTAGCAATAACAAACACTACCCTTATGTCTAGAAACACTTCTAGAACAGATTGTAGGCACTCGATCTCACTAAAACACTCTTTTTAGAAATTAATCTGATCGCACAGTGACTTACTCTTCTCAACTCTTTTCTCACAAAAACCACAAATTGGAACTCGATTTAAGCTTTAACGTGAAATTAAACACATACAACTCGATCTAGCATGTATTTCGATCACACTCTGATCGATTCTAACACCTAAAACACTCTTACACTCGAAATCAATTTTTTTTCTTGAAGAACACAGAGACGTTTTTCTGAAAAACTTGTTTGATCTTAATCAGGCTCTGATACCAATTGTCGGTCCAACAATACTTTATAACAAGTTCTTAGAAACAACACAATAAGATTACCAACCTGTTTGATATATAAAATAACGATTCCAAGGTTGATCGATTAAGCTTTGCTTTGTGTTCTCTATGTTTTCTCTCTTTTACACCTTGATGTGTGTGTTTGTATGTGTGATAAGTGATCTGATCTTGAGAGACTAGAGATACACTTAAAATCTAGCAAGTGTGTTGAACACACTATCAAGATTAATATCTAGATATTAAATCTAGATATTATATCTAATATAAACTAGAAACTAAATAACTAACTAAGTTACCTTTAACTAACTATTACAATACTTTAACTTAGATATATAGATCTAAGTAAATTAAAACATATTACATTAAATTACATTGACATTTATTACAAATAGACATAGACTTTTATATCAAGAGTCGACGTTCCGGCTTTAGCTTCAGATTACGATCTTCAGATTGGATGATCTTGAATCCAATGAGACTGTGGTCTAACAATTAGAGAAAAGGGTATGATTTTAAGGGTAAAGATGGAAATAAAATTGATATTTGATATCCACCCATCATTTTTCTTAAGTAAATAAACTTCTAAATTATCTTAAAATATTTGATATTTTAATTTAACAAGTTATATATAAATAAATAATTATTCTTAGAGTTGATATCTATATCGATATATTTTTCTCGTTTTTATCAAGATTCTAAATGACGTGAAACGTGACGTGGCGGTGAGGCCAAGCCTTAGGAGCCACGGCGTTTTCAAGGCGTGACTTATAACGTCAAATTTTTTATTCATATATAATATTATATATAAAAACGTATGTTTTGTAGTGTTACTCAATGAGTCAATAGTTTAAGTAAGTTAAATTAGGTTATATATTAAAAACTTGCAAATAAGATATTAAAAACGTAAAGAAAAATTAAATATCTCATTAGGACTGGATAACTGCGCATTAGGCCATGGCGTGCCATGGGTTTAACATGGTGTGACACACAAGCCTTGGTGCCATGGCGCGCATGGCGGCTGTGGGGCGAGTTTTTTTAGAACAATGGATTTTATTGATTTTTTAACGAACTAATGTATCCGTGTAATATCTGTTATGAATACTGATGCATGTTTATGTGTAAACATATTTTCAGGATTCATACATCAATATATATTTATCATTAATTTACATTTTCACTATAATATTTATCATGGACATACATATTATTTATTAGAGTAAACTACACTTTTGGTCCCTGTGGTTTCCCGAAAGTAACACCTTTCGTCCCTACAGTTTCAAAAATACAGTTTCGCCATCGTAGTATGCAAAAACGACCAAATTTCGTCCCTCCCTCTAACGGCCGTTAAATAATCTCGTTAGATGAGGGGTATTTTCATCTTTTTCCACTTTGTTCCACATTTCTCTTTAAAAAATAAATAAATAGGTTAATCAGAGGACCAAAAGTGTAATTATATATATATATATATATATATATATATATATATATATATAATATCTCTACCTAACCTTCCACCCCCTTACCTTCCCGATCCCCTTCTCCGGCACATCGCCAGAAACGGACCCCTTACCCCGCCCCATCAATCCTCATCGTCATCATAAACCCTTTCATAAAAAAACCTAGATTTTGTTCCTTTTAATCTCTTTAACGTTCAACTTTCCTCCATTGATCCAAAGGCACGCCTCGCCGGCGAAACCATCAGATCCTTCCACCACCGACCACAACAACTCCGACGAAGATCAAAATTGACAACAATAGAAGATCAAAATCGTCGGCGAAACCATCAGATCTATCTGATTCCGAGCTCCGTGAAACCGCCTACAAGATCTTCGTCGCGGATTTCTGTAGCCCTACAGGCGAAGGTAAACCGTTGAGTTAGACTTCAACTCACTAACCCAGTCGCTAATTTCTTAGATTGGTTGGGTTTCATGGTGAAACGGGTTACGAGGAGTGAAGACGAATTAAGGAGACGGAGGTGCGGCAATGAAAGCCTCCTTCCACCAAAGGATCAAAAGCTATTTTAGTTTGCAGTGGGTCTGGAGTTGAATCATGTTGATGAAAACTTAAGATTTGCAATAGTTCTTGAGCAACTAGTCAAAAAATAGAAATTTGAGAAAGAAAATGATGAAAAAACAAAGGATTGTGTTTGATTTAAACATTAAAGCTTACCAGAAAAACAGAGGAAGAACGGAGGAACATTGAGGTTTGTGTTTTGGAGTTAAACGGAGACGATGATCGGAAAATTCACCGGAGAAGATGATCGAAAAGTTCACTGGAGACAGAGGGTATGTTGGTGCCAATGAGTTATATACTTGTATTTACAAAAGTATTTTCTATTTTAAATAGAAAATAAGACAATAATAAAAATTGTTAAAAAGACGAAAATACCCCTCATCTAACGAGATTATTTAACGGCCGTTAGAGGGAGAGACGAAATCCGGTCGTTTTTGCATACCACGATGGCGAAACTGTATTTTTGAAACTGTAGGGACAAAAGGTGTTACTTTCGGAAAACCACAGGGACCAAAAGTGTAGTTTACTCTATTCATTATGTATATTCATATATGTTAACGTGCATGGAACAACTATACAATATTCTCACATGCATCACTATGTTATTTAATATTTATCATAAGTATATATGTTTTTATGATATTAATTATGAATATTGTATAGGTTTGTTTTTGAAATCGAGTAGTGGTAGCTAATTATCGCGTACTACACAGCGGGGGTACAATATTACCTAGTGAGAGCACAAATATATACTTTCACTAGAATCGCTACAAGTAATATAATGGTACGAGTACCGAGTATCGTTCTCACATTGACTGAACTACTAAGAATTGTTGATTTTCATGAACTTCTTCCAAAAGTTTCGAGTTTGGGAAAAAATATTTGTTTTTGATGGCGGTTTGACAGAAAATGCGAAATGAATTTTATAATTAAAAGATGGGTACGGATGTAAGTTTTTCTTAGGAAAAACATAGTAACAAGATGGTTGGACTCTTTGTAGTACTGAATGTCTATAAAAAGTCCGATCTCTCGAAAGTGAATTTTTATAGACCGGTCCTACAAAGTGTTCATAAAGTTTCCACCTTTACCAACTTTTGATCTTGCTGATTTCACTAAGTTGATAAAAATAATCAAGTTCTACCAATATGGAGATTTATACCCAAATCTCTTTGTGATATAAATCTCGACCAACGTTTGAACCTTAGTAAATCATACAAAACCGTATCTCTACGTGGTTATCAAAGACTCTCTCAAATCTTTGTGCATCACTTAAGCCGTATTTCGAATCTGCCCCTCTCGAGGTCAAGATATAATATTAACACATAAAAGTGATCGACTTATCTGCGTTGAGTTGAAGTCCCGACTCAAGTGACCACGGTCAAGAGTTGATAACGATGACCACACCCAAGTGTAGCCTACTAGACTCAAGTTGGCTTACATCCGCACCCAAGAAGGTGCTTAGCTCATAACGATAATAAAAGACATAATATAATAAAAGAAATATTTGTTAACTATTTGCATAATAAAAATGAACTACAATTATAAAAGGAAAGTACGGAATTTAATTACTTAAAAGTGAGAAAATTAAATACAATAAAGTAAGTATGGAATTTAAATACTGCAAATTAAAAGTACAATAATTAAATACTGAAAATAAAAGATGGAATAGAAAGCAAGAACTAAAGACTAAAATTAAAGTCTCACTTCAAGTCCAGATACTTTCAATCAAGTAATATAGACTTGAATGAGGAGAATGTTGATGATGGGAGGTAGATGAGATGTTGATGGTGTGAATTAAATGTTCCACAAAGTCTTCTATTTATAGGAGGGTGACTTGAGCATCCAATGGTCATGATTGAGTCTTCAATGAGTGGCCAAGATTAATCCAACAAACTTGTATTTCCAGCTCACTTCCAGCCTTTATAAACTGCTGGATAAAAGCCTCGGGTGCCCACCCCACAAATTGAACTGCAACAAAAATTCTTACAAGATTGAACACATTGGTTAAATTATCATATTTTGCAAACAATGTGGACCAAATGAAGGAGATAGAAACAAGAGTGGGTAAAAAGATGAATAAAAATCTATAAAAATAGTAACAAATAACTCTAAAAAATGAGAGTTATCAAGTAGTTTAGTGAAATTGATCCTTGTTTTTTTGTTGTATGGTTGGATGGTTTATGACATAACTTGGTTCTCGACAAACTCAACAGTCTTGATTGGTTTTGGCGGAAATAACTACAATGATGATTTTGACGAATTATCAATCTCGATTGGTCTCGATGGAAGATGACTCTAATCTCGTCTCAATTTCATGGGTGGGTTTGTTAGCTTTTCGATGTTATAAGACAAGTCGTTGCATCAGATTTTGGTGACAAATGTGAGTTACGAGCTTTACAAACACAAACACACATTAGAAGACACGTATGATGCATTATGGGGTTATACACACAAACATACACCCAAAAAAAAAGTGATGGGTTATGGATTTTACACACAAAAATACATATCAAAGACAATTGTTATGGATTATGGGTTTTACACACACAAATACATACCAATAGACAAATGTGGCGGGTTTTGAGTTTTACTCACAGAAACACACACTAAAAAGATAAATGTGGTGTGTTATTGGTTTTTAATAAAGAAAATGAAGATGAGACATATAATGGTTTTGATTTGTGAGGTTTGCAAGTTGGCATTGGATTTTAAGATTACATTTTTGCGCCTTTTAGTTAAAAAGCTATTGTATTTGACAATAGTCCTTGGATCAAAATGGGCTCCATGATCAAGATTGAAATATTCAATACATTTAATATCCCAACAAACTTTCAAACAATCAAATTAACTTTAAAGCAAATGTTATATAAAATTGTCATTTCCAACAATTTTTTAATAATTAAATAAGTTTCAATAAACTTTATATAAAATAGTAATTTTTATTAAAATATTATTTTATATAAAGTTTGCATAATTTGTTTTTTGTAACAAACCATTTTCCAACGAACTTCTCAAAATAAAGTTAATTTCCAAACAACTAGTATTATATTATTAGAAATAAGAGTAACTTACAACGATTTTTTTAAACTTATCTATGAGAAAAGTTATTTATCGGGTTAAAAGCAGTCGTTTCGATGGAAAACAATTCAAAATTTTTTTTTTCCCATTATTAAATTATAAAAACTTGTCGTGAAATTTTATTGGGCCAAAACTGGCCCATTTGCACAAAAGATTTAAAACCGTTGGATTAGTAAGAAAACCCCATTCTGCTCACTTGCATGATATTTGGGCTGCGAACAAAATTGTCTACTTAAAAAGTAGGAGTGCTTAAAAAACCGGCCAATCCAACTAAACCGATCAACTTATCTGAAAAAATCAGAAAAAATTAATCTGAGGTAACCTAAAATATAATCGATACAAAAAAATCAGGGCAAACCGAATCTATTAAGTTGAAATCGGGTTAGGCCCAAAGTAACCGGACCAAGCCGATGAAAGTTTTAACGGCTTCTAAAAAATTATTTGTATTTCTCTTTAATACGTATAGGTTACCAAAAACGACTCGGCAACAACTGCAATGGAACTCATAAGAGAACATTATTGGAAAGTTATATGTAATACCTAAATATTTGATACATTCGTATATTCTCTTAAATGATTGACCGTATTTCAAAAGAAGATTTCCTTTATTTTTATGTTTCCAATGTTAATTTACTTTGTTTAAATACAACCCAACCAAACCGACCAAACCGTCTGACCCGAACGGGTTGGGTTGAGTTGGGTTGGGTTATTCAAATGTCTTCAATCCGATCTACCCAACCCATGAGCACCCTATTAAAAAAAAAAGAGTCAGATTTGTTTGTTAGTAGTTTAATGAGCTTAATATAACTCATAGTTAGGGGTGTCAATTTTGTATCATGATAAATCATCCATTTTCGTACCAACTGTATCAATTTAATTGGTACCATTCTAATTAGTTGGTACGTGATATTTGAAGTTGTGTACCACGTTAATATTGTACTATACCTACTTATTTTTTTTAATTATCTATTAGTTAAAGTTTAATCAATAATACAACATATTTTGGGTTTTAAATTTTTAATTATCTTATTTTCATTTTTGCCGAATTATAACATGGGTGGATATTTATCTTTACTGAATTTGCTTCTCAATGACTGCTTGTATTAGACTAATAGTGAATGTTTGTATTATATGAAGGTTATTTAAATGTTTGTATAGGTAGGGATAAGTGGTACAACACATATCAACGTGTTATTTGAATGCTCAGTGGTTTTAGTGCATCTAGATCTCGTAAGTAAATTTGTCAATATAACTAAACTTGTAACTTAAACTTTTGCGATGTTGGTACAAAACCATACCAACAAGTATCACTCGAAAAAGTTGGTAACAAGTATAGTTGATTGGTACATGATATAAAATTTTACATACCAATTATAATTGTTTGGTACATGATAAATGAAAAAGAAACATGATATCATATCATGTTCATTCTTACAAAGCTTATTCGATCAATTATACATAACATATTTGGTAGTGGTTTGATGATATAGAAAAATGCTCATTCAATAAGCTTCTAGGTGGGCTTATTCAATAAGCTTCAAGGTGGAGTTTTATGCAGAAAGTTAAGTTTTTTTTTTCCCAAACTTGTCCCTCCCAATTAAAAAACACGTCCTTTCATATATGAAAAAACCTTTCCAAATGAAAATCTTTACAATCTATACAGACAGATTAATTCACACAAATAACTTTATCCAAATATATACTACTTTATAAAGCTTTTTATAACACCCGGGAATTTAAGGTAAGTATTTATAAATTATGAAGTATTCTTATTGCTTTTAAATATTGGAATTTTGCATTTGGATAGAAAATCGTTGGTGGGTTATCTTATATTTTTATACCTTGAGTTCCCATGCATTTATCGTGTCGAAATCGTCAAAATCAGAGGGTTCGGGAGCTGGGGCGATAGTGACCAGCGACTATGACGGTGGTCATAGTCGCTTGGCAATATCTCGGACTGGGGGGGGGGGGGAGTGGTCTCGGTACACCCCCGACGAGAGTGACACGCAAGAGTGTCAAGGGCACAATTGCCCTGTCACAATCGCGGGAGTTGTATCGCCCTGTCACAATCGCGGCACTATCGCCGACAGGGTCTGAGGGTATAAAAACCCAACTTTGACTATTTTGATGTCATTTTCTCATTTCAATCATTTTGGAGCCGATTTAGAGCACATTTGGGTGATTTTCTTCCATCTTAAAACCCTCCAACATTTATTAAAACCCTAGTGTTAGTTGAGAACATTTATTGGTGGTTAAGGGAGCTTGAGGAGCATTCAAGTGAAGCATTCAAGGCATAATCAAGTCATTACTTTCTCTCCATTCCCTGCAAGTTTCTAGGGTTTTCTATAAAAAAATAGATAGTGAGTTTCTTCTCACCATTTTCAACTGAGATACATGTCTTGTATGTTTAAATGTCATTACTTCATATGCATGAATAAATCTGATCACCTGATAAGTTTGACCTAACTGCTACCTTTGTGATTATTGGGGGTTTTGGCTAATGTTCATCATGTGGACTTTGATGAGTATATTGTTAGCATTATTTTGTCATGATTGTGTAATATCATGGGTTTTATGAAGATCATTGTTGAACCTACATGTGTTAGTGTTTTAGGCCTAATATGGGATTGGAATCATGGTAGTCTTATACATGTATCATATTGATATGGAAAATGTATAGAGATGGATATTATATATATATATATATATATATATATATATATATATATATATATAGGGGAGGGATCAATTGGAAACCAATATTACATTGGAAACTTTGGAAACCGAAATCAACCAATCATTGAATTTCTTTTTTTTAATTTTATTTTTAATTGATAAGGTTATTTTAGTCTTTTACATAATTTCATAATATATATGGTAATTGTTATTATTATTATTATATTAATAATTATTTATTTTTAATTTATTTTATATATGGTAATGTTAGTCATTTATTAATGTAAAAATGAGATATTTAATTTAGGAAAACAAATTTTAATCATACGGATCCTCTATTTTTGATTCTGATGAATCATTGATTGATTAAAATATTAATATAAAATTAAAATATTTAATTTTTCAAGTATTCATATGAAATTACCTCCAGGCACAAAATATTAATATAGTGAAACATAATGGATTTGATATAGTGAAACAAAATATTAATATAATGAAACCTGATGAAACATAAAATGTTAATATAGTGAAACCTGATGAAACATAAAATGTTAATATAGTGAAACCTGATGAAACATATTTGATATAGTGAAACATAATGGAAAGGTAATGAAACAAAATATTAATATAGTGAAACCCGATATAGTGAAACAAAATATTAATATAGTGAAACCTGATGAAACAGATTTGATATAGTGAAACATATTTGATATAGTGAAACATAATGAAAAGATAATGAAACAATAATGGTAATGAAACTTAATTGGGTTTTTACATACTGCATATTGATGAATAGGTAATAAAAAGATAGTCTTGATATATTGTTATTATCTTTTATTAATAAATTAATTAATTTATTACCAATTTACCATATATAATTATTATCTTTTATTAATAAATTAATTAATTTATTACCATATTTCATGTTTGTTGCCAAATTTGAAACATAAAAGAAAAAGACACATTTACCCTTTTGACATATTATTATTATCTTCTATTAATAAATTAATTAATTTATTACCATATATAATTCAAATGAATCTTAACCATTGATTAAAAAGATCAATGGTTGAAATTTGGCTTCCAAAGTTTCCAATAAAATTTGGTTTCCAATTGAAACCACCCCTATATATATATATATATATATATATATATATATATATATATATATATATATATATATTGGAGGAACCGTGAGTATGTGCTAGGAGGATGTAGTCTTAGGTGCCACCTTGTCGGTATGCACCTAGACCTCCGCTATTTGGAGTAATGTCTGAGAGGTAGTTTTCAAGTGTGTCGGGCCTTTGGGATGTTGTTCATGCGAGCGAACGTCAAGGTACATTGACTTGAGGTAAAACTCATTGGTGTGATGGGTCTCCCCCATTGATTCCCTTATGGCCTTTGAGGACTGAAATGATATAAATGTTCCTGCTATGTTTATAGATGTTATGTCATGCTTTTGTACAACTCACTAGGCTCGTTTGGCCTAACACTTGATTGGTTTGATGTGTATCTCAGGTTCTAGCGGCGCGTCCGCTAAGAAGACTTAGCAAGCCTTAGATGAGAGCTTGGGAAGCATTTTGGGACGCCATTAGAAGATGTTAATTTTTGGGACTTAGATAACAACTTGTCATAATCTCATTTCTAGATAGGAATTAGATTAAAGGGTTGTTATCCCTTATTTCTTTATTATTACAAACTTGTAATTATAACAGGCGTGTATTGTTCCCTTTTTGGGAAAGCTCGTGCTTTGGCATTATTTTATATACCACATTTCCTTTTTCCGGAAATTTTTGTTAGTCCCAATTTTGGGGTGTTACAAGTTGGTATCAGAGCTCTAGTTTAAGTGAACTAGGTGTCGACTCTAGTATACCTAGACTTAAGCTGGTTGTGCATGTAGTATCACTGCCCATTCGGGTAGAGCAAATCTAGGTGGGGAGAGTATAAGGAATTACAGAATTGCATTGATTGAAATTTATGATGATGATAACGAGGGTTCTTATGTAAAATACGTTCACAATCTCACTTGGCCAGTGTTGTTCTGAATTTATGATTATGTGAGCATGCTTGAAATTATTATTGTGATGATCAATCTTGTAGTAGTACGTATTGAACTGTTTATCTTTTAAGGATTAACCGGTATAATCTTTATCATGTGTGACAATTCACAATGGTAAGCACTCAGAACATGCTCCAAACCCCGCGGGGGGGGGGGGGGGGGGGCTAATTGAAGACGAATCTACCGCCGACCAACCTCCTTTGGTCGTAGCTGCTGAAAGACCACCCGCAACTAATGTCTTGGGTGGAGGACCCGGGCAGATACCAAGGACCAATCTTGGGTCCACTCACCCGATTATAGAGGAAGTAACAATGGAGACGAGGATCCGAAACAGTATGATGCAGGCCATGAATTCGGCTATGGCGCAACAACAAGAGTTTTTCATAAAGCTTTTGGAAGACCGGGATACCATTCACCGGCGGACTGAGGCAATTGCGGAGAATGCTGTGAATGGGTCGGGTGGCGGACCGGCCGTCGTAGGGACAGAGGAACATGCTATCAGGACTGAAAAGAAGAAGGATGGGGGCTGCTTTTTCAAGACTTTTCTTTGCAGTCGGGCTCCTGAATTCTTCGGGACGACCGACCCGCTTGCACGCATGAAGTGGATTCAGGATGTTGAGATGGCGTTTGAGTCGAGCGAGTGTGCGGACTCTCAACGGGTCAAGTTTGCATCCCAATTGCTCAGAGGGGATGCACTGAGTTGGTGGAACGTCACCAGAAGGGTCCTTACACCAGAAGTTCTAGCCCAAATCACTTGGCCAATATTCAAGAAGAAAATTATGGAGAAGTATTGCAACGAGAGAGCGCTTTACAAGATAGAAGAGGAGTTTCGAAATCTGAAGAAGGGCAATCTGTCTATTGCCGACTATGCCAAACAATTCATGGATAAACTTAGTCTAGTTGAGCATTTGGAAAATGATGAGGGGGCAAAGATAAAAGCGTTTGTGAAGGGTTTACCAGTAGACATGAAGACAGACGTGAGGAACACTCACAAGAACACCTTACAGGAGGTGATCGAGGCATCTCAACTGGTAGAGGACGACATGATCCAAGACAAAGAAGAGAAGAAGCAACAAGGAGAAAAGAGAAAGTGGGAAGGGCCGACCGGGCCCGTGCGACCATCCAAACCCTTTAACGGGGGGAGGAACATGAAGCCGAGACGCGAAACGTTGTGGTGCTCAAAGCACAAGAGTAAACATTCCGGGCCTTGCAATCAGAGATCTTCCTCCAATCCTACCGAATGTTTCTAATGTGGTCGGAAGGACCATTGGAGTAAGGATTGCCCCTCCCGGTCGGGAGTTTGTTATGAATGCCAGGAGCCGGGACACATCAAGCGGAGTTGCCCGAAGTTAGCAAGGAACCACCAAGGAGTCCCAGGCATAGTTATGCCGAAAAAGGAGATCCAACCGAAGGCACCAAGTCGAGCCTTCCAAATGACGACAGATGAAGCGATAGAGACGGCGGATGTTGTGTCGGGTACGTTTCTAGTGAATTCTCTACCTACCCGTGTCTTATTTGATTCGGGTGCGAACCGATCTTTTGTGTCTACTTCGTTTTGCAAAAGTTTCACTACTCCTCCTAGTTTGTTGATTGATGCTCTAGTGGTAGAGGTAGCCAAAGGAGAACATTTGTTAGTTCGGGAATGCTACTTTGGGTGCATTTTAGATTTAGATGGGGAGTCATTCGTAATAGACTTGTTACTGGCGGATATCGGGGGGTTTGACGTTATTGTTGAGATGGATTGGCTATCCAAGAAAATGATTAGAGTACCCTTGTCGAAGGGTGGCGAAGTGATAATCTACGAAGAGAAGAACCAAAAAGCCAACATGATTATCTCGTCACTCAAGGCACGCAAGAGCCTAGCCAAGGGGTGTGCTTAGTACTTAGCCTACGTGATCGACGCGAAATTAGAAAAGAAGAAGGTGGAATATGTGGACGTGGTGCGCGAATACCCGGATGTTTTTCCGGAGGATCTACCCGGACTTCCACCGGAACGACAAGTGGAGTTCCACATCGACCTCACTCCGGGAGCCGCTCCAATCGCTCTTGCTCCCTATCGTCTAGCCCCGATGGAAATGCAAGAGATGATGGCGCAACTTCAAGAACTCCTCGAAAAGGGATTTATACGACCGAGCTCGTCGCCTTGGGGAACTCCGGTTTTATTTGTGAAGAAGAAGGACGGGTCTATGCGGATGTGTATCAACTACCGCAAACTCAACAAGGTCACCATGAAGAATAAATATCCACTTCCCAGAATCGACGACCTCTTCGATCAACTTCAAGGAGCGAGATGTTTTTCCAAGATAGATTTGCGGTCCGGTTACCATCAAGTGCGAGTGAAGGAGAGCGATATTCCGAAGACGGCATTCCGAATGAGATACAGTCACTACGAGTTCCTAGTCATGCCATTTGGGCTGACTAATGCTCCAGCCGTCTTTATGGACTTGATGAACCGAGTATGCCGACCTTTCTTAAACAAACCGGTCATAGTCTTCATCGATGACATTCTGATCTACTCGCGGGATGAGGCAGAACATCGACAACATTTACGGGAGGTTTTAGAGATTCTACGAAGAGATAAGTTATTTGCAAAATTTTCGAAGAGTGAATTTTGGCTATAAGAGGTCCAATTCTTGGGCCACGTAGTGTCGAAAGATGGAGTAAAACTGGATCCGGCAAAGATTGAGGCAATGATAAATTGGGAACCACCGATGAGCCCAACGGAGATAATAAGTTTCTTGGGTTTGGCCGACTATTATCGATGGTTTCTTCAAGATTTTTCGAGGATCGCCTCTCCACTCACAGCGTTAACCAGGAAGAATGTTAGATTCTTATGGACCGAGATGCAAGAGAAAGGCTTCCAGACTCTCCAAAAGAAGTTATGTGAAGCACCGATCTTATCCTTACTCGAAGGATCCGAAGACTTCGTGATTTTTAGCGACGCCTCTAAGTTAGGTCTCGGATGCGTTTTGATGCAAAGAGGAAAAGTGATCGCGTATGCATCACGACAACTCAAGGATCCCGAGAAAAACTATCCTACGCACGACTTGGAGTTAGCAGTGGTGGTTTTTGCCTTGAAGTTATGACGACACTACCTCTACGGGACGAAGTGTACTTTATTCACCGATCATAAGAGTTTGAAATACATTTTCGATCAGAAGGAGCTTAACATGCGTTAGAGAAGGTGGTTGGAGCTCTTGAAGGATTACGATTGTGAATTGCTTTACCACCCCGGTAAGGCCAACGTGGTGGTGGATGCTTTGAGCCGAAAGAGTTACGGGAGCGAAGTCAAAGTAACTTTTACTAGAATTGATGTGATGTCAAGTCTAGTGGAGGACATCAAGAGGAGTCAAGCCGAAGCACTTCGTGAAGAGAACCTCAAGGCCGAGGTCATGGTCAAACAACGGGAGACACTGACGGAAGATAGTCGTGGCCTCAAGTTGTTTCAAGGGAGGATTTGGGAACCGAAGATTGGAGGAAACCGAGAGTTACTTTTGGTGGAAGCTCATAAGACCAAGTACTCTATACATCCCGGTAGCACTAAGATGTATAGAGATTTGAAACTACATTATTGGTGGCCGGTTATGAAACTCGATGTGGCCAACTATGTGGAAAGATGCGTCACTTGCCTTCAAGTTAAAGCGGAGCATCAGAGACCTTATGGAAGCTTGCAACCGTTAGCCATTTCGAAATGTAAGTGGGAGCATATCACGATGGACTTCGTCACCAAGCTACCGAAGACCTTGAGGGGTCAAGACACTATTTGGGTGGTAGTGGATAGACTTACCAAGAGTGCGCATTTCTTAGCAATACGGGGAGACATTACCGATGAACAAACTTGCTAAGCTCTACATCGATGAGGTGGTGTCACGCCACGATGTTCCACTATCTATAGTATCGGATCGGGATAGTCGGTTCACTTCCAAGTTTTGGGATGGGTTACGAAAGGAGTTAGGCACAAAAGTCAAGTTGAGCACGACTTACCATCCACAGACCGACGGACAAAGTGAGAGGACCATCCAAACTCTTGAGGACATGCTTCGTTCATGTGTTATAGACTTTGGAGGAAATTGGGATTCATACTTGCCGTTGGTGGAATTTGCGTACAACAACAGTTACCATTCGAGCATCGGAATGACACCATTCGAGGCACTTTACGGACGAAAGTGTAGGACACCAGTTTGTTGGCTTGAGCGGGAGAGAAACAATTTGCGGGACCGGAAATAATTCAAGAAACGGCGGATAAAGTGAAAGGTATCTAAGAGCGGTTGAATGCGGCTCAAGACCGACAAAAGTGTTATGCTGATAAAAAGTGAAGACCTGTCGCGTTCCAAGTGGGGGAGCGTGTCATGTTGAAGGTATCACCGTGGAAGGGAATCGGGAAGCGCGGAAAGCTTAGTACCCGTTTCCTTGGGCCCTTTACTATATTGGAGAAGATTGGACTTCAAGCTTATAGATTGGACTTGCCGCCAGAGATGGACGGAATTCACCCTACATTCCATGTTTGCTATCTTCGCAAATGCCTAGTCGAGGAGGAAAGTGTCATTTCTTTGATGGAAATTCGGGTAGACAGCAGGAACAGATGTGTGGAGGAACTGGAAGCCATTTTAGAATCAAAGATGAAACAATTGCAACATAAAGATGTGACAATGGTGAAAGTTCAATCGAAGCACCACCGAGGTGCCAATGTGACGTGGGAATCAGAGGAAGACATGAAGAAGAGGCATCCTCATTTATTTAGTGAATAAGATTTCGGGGACAAAATCCTCATTAGGCGGGGAGGATTGTAACGCCCGGGAATTTAAGGTAAGTATTTATAAATTATGAAGTATTCTTATTGCTTTTAAATATTGGAATTTTGCATTTGGATAGAAAATTATTGGTGGGTTATCTTATATTTTTATACCTTGAGTTCCCATGCATTTATCATGTCGAAATCGTCGAAATCAGAGGGTTCGGGAGCTGGGGCGATAGTGACCAGCGACTATGACAGTGGTCATAGTCGCGTGGCAATATCGCGGGCCGGGGGGGGGGGTTGGTCTCGGTACACCCCCGACGAGAGTGACACGCGAGAGTGACAAGGGCACAATCGCCCTGTCACAATCGCGGGAGTTGTACTGCGGGTCATCGAAGGGGGCGCGATTATGCCCCGCGATAGTGCCTTGGGCAAAATCTCCGGGCACTATCGCCGGCGGGGTCTGAGGGTATAAAAACCCAACTTTGACTATTTTGACCTCATTTTCTCATTTCAATCGTTTTGGAGCCGATTTAGAGAACATTTGGGCGATTTTTTTCCATCTTAAAACCCTCCAACATTTATTAAAACCCTAGTGTTAGTTGAGAACATTTATTGGTGGTTAAGGGAACTTGAGGAGCATTCAAGTGAAGCATTCAAGGCACAATCAAGTCATTACTTTCTCTCCATTCCTTGCAAGTTTCTAGGGTTTTCTATAAAACCTAGATAGTGAGTTTCTTCTAACCATTTTCAACTGAGATACATGTCTTGTATGTTTAAATGCCATTACTTCATATGCATGAATAAATTTGATCACTTGATAAGTTTGACCTAACTGCTACCTTTGTGATTATTGGGGTTTTTGGCTAATGTTCATCATGTGGACTTTGATGGGTATATTGTTAGCATTATTTTGTCATGATTGTGTAATATCATGGGTTTTATGAAGATCATTGTTGAACCTACATGTGTTAGTGTTTTAGGCCTAATATGGGATTGGAATCATGGTAGTCTTATACATGTATCATATTGATATGGAAAATGTATAGAGATGGATATATATATATATATATATATTGAAGGAACCGTGAGTATGTGCTAGGAGGATGTAGTCTTAGGTGCCACCTTGTCGGTATGCACCTAGACCTCCGCCATTTGGAGTAATGCCTGAGAGGTAGTTTTCAAGTGTGCTGGGCCTTTGGGATGTTGTTCATGCGAGCGAACGTCAAGGTACATTGACTTGAGGTAAAACTCATTTGTGTGATGGGTCTCCCCCATTGATTCCCTTATGGACTTTGAGGACTGAAATGATATAAATGTTCTTGCTATGTTTATAGATGTTATGCCATGCTTTTGTACAACTCACTAGACTCGTTTGGCCTAACACTTGATTGGTTTGATGTGTATCTCAGGTTCTAGCGGCGCGTCCGCTAAGAAGACTTAGCAAGCCTTAGATGAGAGCTTGTGAAGCATTTTGGGATGCCATTAGAAGATGTTAATTTTTAGGACTTAGATAACAACTTGTCTGTTAGGACTGAAAGTCCTGTGCGTTGAAAGTTGATTAAAGCATTTATAAGGGGTTGTTTTGTAATTATTTGAGAGTTATTTATTTGTTGGGCCAAAAGCCCATAAAGCCCATTAGGTTTGTACGCCTAAATATATAAAGGCATTATTAGTTTCATTATTAAGTTTAAGAGTCGCATTCATAATTATTCTAGTCAATAGGTTTACATTTGTTTTTCAGAAATTCTCTCTGTAAACCTAAACCTTTATTGAATATTGTTAGCCCCAAATCTGAACCAATGAAAGTATTGAAAATAACTAAGTCTTCATCTAAAGACTTTCAAGGGACATCAACAAGTCTGTCTCTGAAGTCAGTTCAGAGTCAGTCTGAAGAAAGCAAGTCTGTCTCTGAAGTCAGTTCAGAGTCAGTCTGAAGAAAGTATGTTTGTCTCTGAAGTCAGTTCAGAGACAATCTCACGGAAAGACATCAGAGAGCTCCTCATCATAGATCCTAGTTCAGTGCTCTGAAGATGATCACTTTGAATCTCTTGACAAAAAAGAACAGATGACACGTCACCTTGTGATAAGATTTACTTTCTAGAGTAGGTCACTGTTCAAGCATGTCTTGATCTTACCTCTTAGGTAAGACACTGTTCAATATCTTGATCTTACCTCTTAGGTAAGATACTGTTCAAGCCATGCTTCTATTTGTCAGATAAGTACACTGTTTGCTTTATGGTCCTATAAATAGAACCATCACCTTATTGTTCAAAGTGTGCTTAAGAAGTCTTATAACTGATAATATAAGTTGAATATTTTATTCAAAGAATATATTGTTTATCTATTTGCTTTATGAACTATGATATTTGAATCTCCTTTGATATTAAACTATACTGCTTCCGCTGTTATTACTCTTATTGTTTATATCATTGTTGTGAGATTAAATCTGGGATCCAACAATTGGTATCAGAGCCTTCTTTGTTTTCTAAACAAAGTAAGATCGCATCTGCATACTCGGATAGATTTACATCTCATTGATTCTAACTTTCAATATCTTTGCATGTTCAAATAAACCTGGTTTATTAAAGAACACCATATGCTCAAGATTTGATAGTAAATCACTGTTCAATACAAAAAGCATCTGTTCTTCAAATCTTCATCTTTTTCTTCAAAAATGGCAAACTCAAGCATAAGTGCCATTTATACAGCTGGGTCATTAACAAAACCTCCTGCACTTTTAAGGGATGAATATCCCCAATGGAAGATAAGGATGGTAAATTTCTTAGAAGGTATGGACAAGGATCTTTTTAGATCAGTGAACGTTGGACCTCACATTCCAATGGTGTTGGTACCAAGAGTTCTTGCAACAACAGATACTGCTGAAATCCCTGCATATTATGAAAAGAAAACCACAAACTTCACTGATGAAGAAACTAATATGATGGATAATGATTCAAAAGCTGTTAGATTACTAATAATGGCCATTCCCAATGATATCTTTCAAGAACTTGATTCTTGTAAAACTGCAAAAGAGATATGGGATCAGTTGTTAAATCAACTTGAAGGAGGCCTACAAACCCAGAAAAATAGAAGAAATCTATGCATCAATGAATATCATGATTTTCATGCTCTACCAGAAGAAATATTACACCAAACTTACTCAAGATTCAACATTCTTATCAACAAATGCAGAAAGTTTGGAGTGATAAGAACAAAAGAGGAAAACAACGTTCTTTTCTTGAAAAGTTTAAATGAAGAATGGTCACAACTGTCCATGTCTATACAAGCCAATCAAGATCTTGAGTCATGGTCATTAACTGACATTTATGGCACTCTTGTTGCACATGAAAAGGAAGTTATGAAGCAAAAATCAAAACTGTCTTTAGGTGGACCCCTTGCACTTGTTTCAAAACAAATTTCGAAAGAAAACAACTGTGAAGAGTCACAAAAAAGTTTGGAAACAAAAAGAAGATCCAAAAAGGTCCTAATGGCAGAAGAAAATCATTCAGATTCAGATTCAGACTCAGAAGATGATATCAATGCCTTCGCCAAATCTCTTGCATTAATAACTCATCAATTTAACAAGAAATTTGGCAAGAAAGTATTTGAAGGAAGGAGAGAGAATGAAGAAAGAAGAAATCCTGAAAGAAGATTTCAACAAGATGGTGTCAGATTTCAACAAGAACCCAGATTCACTCCATATAGTGATCAAAAGGGTACAAACTTCAACAACAATGATGCAACTCAACAATCAAGACCTCAACAATCATTTCAACTAAGGTATCCACAGCCACAGAGATATTTCAAACCTCAAGAACAGAAGCCAGAGACAAGTACAACCACTCTTCCAACAAATCAAAATGATGGAAGATGTTTCAGATGTGGAAAAATAGGCCATTTCTCTGCAAACTGCAGAGGAAAACTTGTCAAAGATCAAGATTACTAGAAGAACAAATACAAGTACAACGTAAAAGAAAGAGTTCTTGTAGCAGAAATGGAAGACTGGCTATCAGACTCAACTAGTGACGACGAGGAAGAACCTACCAATCTCTGTGGTATGGCTTTTTCAGATGGAAATCAAACTGATGGAGCATCAGAAGACAACTATGAAAAGGTAAACTCTCTTTACACCTCTGACAGTGATCCTGAAATAGATGCATTTAAACTAATTAATGAACTTCAGGATCTAGAGCAAAAGTTTCTTGAAGAGAAAAAGAAAAGAGAGCAAGTGACAAAAGAGCTCATTTTTTTCAAAAGAGAAAAGAATCTTCTGGAATCAGAAAAGAAATAATTTTTTCTTGAAAAAACCAAACTTGAAGAAACTCACAAGCAAAAAGAAAAATCATTTTCAGAAGAAATAAGGAAAATTGAGAAAGTTTTAAAAGGAAAAGAAGAAGAAGTAAATAAATCTGAGTATGAAAGGCTCAATTCTATTGCCTTAACCAAATTTTTTCAAAAGGAAAGAGAAATCCTACATCAATCTCTAGATAAAAAAAATCTTCGAATCAAAAGCTATGTTAATGAACAAGGTGTTTTCGACAAAATAAAAACTCAAATGGACTCTCAAGGGCTGGGATTCAATGAGTTGAATTCATTCACTGGATTGGAGAAAACTTCACTTTCTTCCACTTTCCGTATGGGAAAGGTCCAAAGCTCTGAAGGTCCATCTCTGAATAAATTCAAAAGAATGAAAACATCAGAGGGATCAAAAGCAAGAGCTCTAAATTTCAAAAATAATACATACTCTGAAGTAAAAAACTTTCAAGAATCTGTGTTACAGATAAAAGAAGAAACTTCAGAGGTACACTTCACAAAACCTCAGAGCTATGATCCCAAAGAAATTTTCAGATTTGATGCTTTCATCTCAAATGAATCAGAGACATCCGAACAAAGTACCTCTGATACAAGTACTTCTGAAAATGAATCTCAGAGTTCACTAAATCCGAATGCCCCTCTGTATTCACCAAAGTCAGATGAAAACATCAGAACTACATTTGAAGATGATGTTAAAAAGATATGGAAAGAAAATGTCATGGAGGACTTAAAAAGAAAAGAAAGCATGAAACGGATCATTAAAGTCTCTAGAACAAAAGAAATTGAAAAACCAATAGAGGTAGCTATCTCTATTAAAACTAAGAGAGACTTTCTTGATTCTGATTCAGAATCTGATCAAGAGATTGATGAACAGATTTTTTGTAAACCAGAGAATGTAATTCACAAAAAGATAGAAACTGTTGGGTCTGGTATTTTGAATGTTCCAATTTCAATTTTGAAAACCAAAACCAGAATTCTAATAAGTCCTGATTTTGCAAATATGTGTTTACAAGCAAAAACGTCTCTGGAACTTGAAAAAGAATTACAAGAAAAGGCAAGGAATAAAACAAACACTTCTAATTCTTACACCTATAAAACAATAAAATTCTCTCCTGAACAAAAAGGCAAATGGACAAAAATTAACCATATTGATCCTGTTTGTGCAGTAAGCAGCAAAGAAAAGAAGATGTTTTTGATCAAGAAAAAACAACTTGAAAAGAAGACTGTCTTTCAAGCAAAAAGGAAAGAAGTAGTTAGGGATACATGTAATATTCCTAATGCTAGTTTCAAAAGAAGTCAAAATGTAACAAATGCTTTTAATAAAAAGAAAAACTTTGCTCCTACTTCTTCTTGTTCTATTAATTGCAACTGCATTCATCTCTTGATCAAACTGAAAAATCATTTCAGAGGATCACATTGTCTTCTGAATCAATCTTTGAAAAATATCTCAGAGACAAAATTTCAACAGAAGACAAGTAAAGGCAAGACATCAAAAGATGAGATGCCAAAAAGTCATATAAATCCACCAAAGTCTAACAAAAAAGGACCCATAATGAGATGGGTACCTAAGAAACAATAATCTGTCTTGCATAATCAGTCAATGCCAATCTGGTACCTAGATTCTGGATGTTCAAGGCATATGACTGGAAATAAGGAACTGCTATCCTCATTCAAAGCAAAATCTGGAGGAGCAGTTACTTTTGGAGACAATGTGCAAGGACAGATTAAAGGATATGGTGAGTTGTCAAGAGGATATGTTTTAGTTTCAAAGGTTGCTTATGTGGATGGATTAAAACACAATCTGATCAGCATAAGTCAACTTTGTGATCATGGTTTTGATGTGAAATTTCAAACAAAATATTGTTCACTTCTCCACTCAGAATCAGGTCAAGAATTACTCAGAGCAGACATAAAAGGTAACCTCTACAGAATGAATTTTACCAAAATCAACGAAACTGATTCAGAGAAACTTTGTCTTGTATCTCTGAATAGTGAGGAAGTCTGGCTCTGGCATAAAAAGTTTTCACATCTAAACTTTTCCTCACTTGATAAATTAGTTAAACTTAATTTGGTTATGGGATTACCATCTCTGAAGTTTAACAAAGATCATCTTTGTTCTGCTTGTGAGATGGGAAAAATGAAAAGATCTTCCCATAAAACCAAAAGTGAAAACAACCGTCCTAGACCTCTGCACATGCTACATGTGGACCTCTGTGGTCCTATCTCTGTATAGAGTCTAGCAGGTAAGAAATACATTCTGGTTCTAATTGATGAATTTTCCAGATTCACATGGATAGAATTCATCAAAGCCAAATCTGATGTACCTGATATTTTGATAAGATTGTTGAAAAGATTACAGGTTCTATTCAGCAGCAAAGTTCAGAAACTAAGAAGTGATAATGGAACAGAGTTCAAAAATGCCAAAATCAATTCATATCTATCAGAAGAAGGCATTACTCCTAACTTTTCTGCAGCAAGAACCCCTCAGCAAAATGGAGTAGTTGAAAGGAAGAACAAAACACTTGTTGAAGCTGCAAGAACAACGCTTGCTGG
Organism: Arctium minus; assembly: GCA_954870635.1. NCBI lineage: Eukaryota > Viridiplantae > Streptophyta > Magnoliopsida > Asterales > Asteraceae > Arctium > Arctium minus. The sequence continues at coordinate 49,312,183 of OX941096.1, forward strand.
ATCTGATCTTTCAACAAATTTTTGGGCAGAAGCAGTGGCAACAACCTGCTTTACTCAGAACAGAGCTACAATTGTCAAAAGATTTCAGAAAACATCCTATGAACTCATTAACAATAGGAAACCTAATGTTAAATATTTTCATGTTTTTGGATGCAGATGTTACATTCTGAACGATAGAGAATCTCTTGAAAAGTTTGACAAGAAAGCTGATGAGGGCAAATTAATTGGATATTCATTAGCCTCAAAAGCTTTCAGAGTGTTCAATCTTAGAACAAGGACCATCCAAGAGAGCATCAATATCACTTTTGATGACAATAAAAGCTCTGAACAACAAGAAAGTCTCTCAACACCTATCTCTGAATCATCAAGAGAATCTGAATTAAACATAATATTTGAAGATTTCTTTGATGAAGATAACCCAGAAGTTATCTTCAGAGATAGACAAAGAGAGAATTCAGAAGGACCCCAAGAAACAGGTACAAACCTTTCTGGACCCTCTGAATTAACACCTTCTGTTTCACCAAATTCAGATCAGCAAAGTGAATCAGAAGAAGCTGAAGAGCAAAAAGAGGATGATCAAGGAGTGTCTGAAGTAACTCCAGAAACAAATAGTGAAGAAATTCAAGAATCTGCTTCACCATCTCGGGAAACAACTTCAGAGCCTCTGAACAGCACAACAGAGATGTCACCAACTGTCATCTCTGAAGCTCAAACTCCACCCCAAATTTTAGCTCCAATCTCAAGATGGACAAAAGATCATCCAATTGATCAAATAAATGGATCCTCATCAGAAGGAGTTAAAACAAGATCTGCAACAATCAATGAATGCTTCTACGTAAATTTTTTGAGCATTATTGAACCAAAGAAGGTAAAAGAAGCTCTTGAAGATCCTCATTGGATTTTTGCAATGCAGGATGAACTTCAAGAGTTTGTAAGAAACAAAGTCTGGACCCTAGTTCCCCTTCCCAAAGGAAAATTTGCAATTGGAACAAAATGGGTTTTCGGAAACAAAAAGGATGAGGATGGAATTATAATCAGGAACAAAGCCAGGTTGGTTGCTAAAGGATATTGACAAGAAGAAGGTATTGATTATGATGAAACCTTTGCACCTGTAGCTAGGCTAGAAGCAATCAGAATCTTCTTAGCCTATGCTGCACACAAAGGATTCAAAGTTTATCAAATGGATGTTAATTCTGCCTTTCTACATGGTAAATTAAATGAAGAAGTTTATGTCCAGCAACCACCTGGATTTGAAAGTACAGAGTTTCCTAATCATGTTTATTATTTGGATAAGGCTCTGTATGGACTTAAACAAGCTCCAAGAGCTTGGTATGCAACTCTGTCCACTTTTCTGATTAAAAATGGATTTGACAAAGGCACAATTGATACAACATTATTCATCAAAAGGTACAAAAATGAGATGCTATTAGTACAAATTTATGTTGATGACATTATATTTGGCTCTACAAATCAAAAGTATTGTGACAAGTTTTTAGAGTTGATGAAGAGTGAATTTGAGATGAGTCTCATGGGAGAATTAACTTTCTTTCCGGGCTTACAAGTAAAACAAACTTCAGAAGGTACTTTCATAAGTCAAACTAAATATGTCTCTGAAATTTTGAAAAAGTACAAACTCAATGATTCAACTTCTATGAAAACGCCTCTTGCCACCGGAGTCAAACTTGACTCTGATCCTTTAGGACAACCTGTGGATATAAAAACCTACAGAGGCATGATAGGTTCACTATTATACTTAACTGCAAGTAGGCCTGACATAATGTTTGCAACATATCTTTGTGCTAGATATCAAGCAAATCCAAAAGAATCTCATTTATCTGCTGTCAAAAGAATTTTCAGATACCTAAGAGGGTCACCATCATTAGGCCTCTGGTATCCAAAACTTTCTAGTTTTGATCTAATAGCTTACACTGATGCAGATCATGCAGGATGTAAGCTTGACAGAAAAAGTACCTCTGGGTGCTGTCAGTTACTGGGCAATAAGCTGGTAAGTTGGTCATCCAAGAAACAAAACTGTGTTTCAACTTCAACTGCAGAGGCAGAATATGTTGCTGCTGCTAGTTGTTGCTCTCAAGTAATATGGATGAAAACTCAGCTAAGAGATTATGGCCAACAATATGAAAGAATACCCATACTGTGTGATTCAAAAAGTGCCATAGCCATCTCTGCCAATCCAGTACAACATTCAAAGACAAAGCACATTGATGTAAGGTATCATTTCTTAAAAGATCATGTTGAAAGGGGAACAATAGAAATGTATTTTGTACCAACTGATCTCCAACTTGCTGATATTTTCACAAAAGCTTTAGATGAACGAAGGTTCAATTTTTTAATTAGCAAGTTAGGAATGTTGAATATGTCTACCTAACAAGGAAGAAATTTAGAGTCTCTTGATCAAATAATCAGAGCCTCTGAACCAAGTAGCATATATCAATATAAGTCTCTGAATGTTCTCCAAACACATGACAAGGGGAGAAAAATAAAAAGTTGTTCTTTTGTCAAGGGGGAGAAAAAGAACTTTTCAGAAGACAACTCAGAGTCTCTGAATTTCATCTCAGAGTCTCTGAAATTGAGAAAAAGAACTTTTCAGAAGACAACTCAGAGTCTCTGAATTTCATCTTAGAGTCTCTGAAATTGAGAAAAAGAATTTTTCAAGTGTCAACTCAGAATCTCTGAATTTTGTCTCTGAATCAAATTAAATTTATCTAAGAGTTTCTGAAAATGGTCTCTGAAGTCTACTCAGAGTCTCTGAAATTAATCTCAGAGTCTCTGAAATTGAGGATTTTTTTTACAAATCATCTGTCAAGGGGGAGTCAACAACTTTATGACCAAGTCATTCCTCAAACAAGAACTTTTTAATTAATAAGCAATTTTTGATATCATTTGAAATTAAAATTTCAGTTTAACTGAACCTTTTTATTACAAGTGATATCTTAAATTACTTCTTAAGGCGAAAGGTTTGTCTAGTCAGCACAAAGAAGTTATTTAATTTTTTATTAAAAAAACGGCGCCCCTTTCCTATTTTCTTGGAACCTACATTCGTAGGTACAACAATTTTCAAGGCCACATGTCATAAAAAGGGATGAGTGAAAGGCCAAACGGCTTTATCCAAAGGGTCAAATCACTGCCATTTCACCTTATGTACTCGAGTGTATCTTTTTCTAAATTTGGAAACAAAACCAATTTAAAATCCGAATATTCATTTTTACAAATTACTCTCGAGCACAATCTCTCTTTCTCTCCAAAAAGAATTTGAACTTCATCTTCTTCACTTGAACTAAAAAATGGCGTCTTCAAATGAATGGTGCAAGCTTTTTCCCAAATCTGGCGAACCTTCAAGACTATATCGTTTTCCAATCAAAGACAACAATCACATGATTCAGCTTGATTCTCCCAAATTTGAAGAACAATACGGAATAATCTGCGAGTTCTTCTCCAACTGTGAACTGACTCAAGCCCTAACTGCTTTTACCAATGAATGTCCACTCTCGTTTGTTCAAGAATGGTATTCTTCCAGTCACTACAGCGATGCACATAACGGAATAATCGGTGAGTTCGACATATCTCAAGTTGTAAAATGTCGAATACTCATCAATTCTACTATTCTAAGAGAAGTTCTCCCACTCCTAACAGCCGAGGAACTTCAAATCACGCGTTTTGAAAAACGCCCAACTTCTGAAACCCTACTACAGTTTATTCGAATGCTAGGTTACAACACTGAAATCACCAGATTGAGCAACTTCCGACGACAACACCTACCACCAATCTGGAACTTCATGTTCTCTGTCCTAAACCGCACTCTCACCTGCAAACTTGGGAGCATGGATCAAGCAACACCAGAAATTCTGTCAATCATGTATGCCCTATTCTTCAATCGCAGCTTGGACATGGCCGACATAATCTATGATATGATTCTGACATCAATAGAGAAGAAGAACAAATGCTTAGCAAAGGACCCTGAACAAACGACCCAATCATCCAAAGTTCCTTCAATAACATTCCCAAGATTTCTGTCTCTAATCATCCATGCTGAGATCGAGAAGCTTCATATTTTGATCGCTACTGAACAACCCAAAACTCCTTTCTACATAATGAACAGCTTCAAACCAACAATTTTATCTGAAGGCTATCCAGAAGCAAGGATGATCCCTCACCACATGCTCAATCAGGTAAATCCTCAATCTGTAGCCTTAGCTTCTTATCTCAGTGTTGCCCAAGGACTAGAACCAGTTCTGGGAACCCCAACACACTTAGGTCCTGAACCTGGAATGGAGAGTAAAAACATCTCGGCTTCAGAAGGATCTGAGGACCCTGAAGTACAGAGCTCTCACAAGAGTGAACCAGAGGGTACTCTTGCTAGAGAAACCGAAGTTGAGAGAGATGACAGAGCACTTGAAAGGGCTGTCAATGAGGAAGTAATGGAAGAAACCTCATCTACTAGTGTAGAAGATAGCTCGACTAGCTTTGAGGAAAGTGAGGATGAATCTTCAGAGACTAGCTCTGAAGATTCTCAGAGAGAAGAGAGCAAGTCTTCTAAGGACTTGGAGAAACCTAAGATTTCTTCCCCTTCCATACAAAAAGATGTCTCAAGGCACATATATTTTAGGACACCAACCCCATCTCCCAGTACAACCACACAATCTAACCTACCTGATCCAGAGGTAATGGTTATTGAATCAGAGGTGCACACCTCGAACCCAAACCAGCCAGCCACTTCAGAGGTACCTTTTCCACCTCTGAAGTTCACATGACTGAGGAAACTCAAATTCTGGATAATCCCTCTTCACAGGAATTAGCCAATACTTTAAGTACTCAGTTGCCTCAGAGTACATCCATAAATCCTACACATAATGATGCCTCTGTGGCTCATCTCTCACCCTTTAGGATATCCAGAAGTAGCTGTCCAACTCAGGGACAATGGCTTGCCCTACAAGAACAAGGATTGACTTGCCTGGATCGCAAGCTCAACTCCCACATTCACTTCCAGTCCTCTGAATCTGAGGAGGAGGACTTGGTTGAGAACAGAACACTCAGAGATGATTCTCCGAAACATCAAGGATTGAATGGAAGTCCTTCCAGAGACAACATCAAAAAAGCTCTGAACGAAGGCTCCTCTGAACTCGAGGAAAAATTGGCTACATGTGTTGTAACCAATGTACCCCTCTCTGAACTTCTTACAAAATCTGAGTTCCAGAGATTCTGTGAGGAAGTCAGAGGCTTCATGAATGAGCATAACTTTCAGAGAATTGACGGTTCAGAGACCTCTGCTCTTCGCTCTGAAAACACAAACCTCAGAGCAGAGGTTTCCACTCTGAAGACCCAACTATTGGACTCCTCTAATAGAATCCAAGAGTTGGAACAAGAACTGTTCAGACAGAAGGCTCAATCATCTCTGGAGATAGCCAATCTTAAAGCTCAGGATGCATCTCTTCAAAGTCAAGCATCTACAACCATCGATGTCCAGAAGGCTCTACAAGAACTAAGGGACGAGGTAGTAGCCACCAGATCATCTTCACTCTCAACAGATCAAATGGCCTCTATCTCTGACCTCATCAAAACTACAATTCAAGCCTCTGTACCAGAAGTCATCGCACCATCAGCAACACCACAGCCGCCACCTCGAACTTCTGAAGACCTCATCACTAAAAGTGATATGGCCTCTTTCAAATCCGCAATAATGAGCAGAATGCTGACTTGTTCTTCCAAGATCTCTACAATTACTCAGAAGCAGGTCAAAGCTACTCTGGAACTTCATAACTATAAATCAGAGGACCAAATTGCTGAAATCAGAACTGCGGCTTCAGAGGCAATCGAATCCATTCAGAAGACACTTCTGGATCCCAAAGGAAAAGGAATCGCTGAACCAAGCTCTCCCAAATACAAACGCAAGTTTTCTGGTGGGACTTGTAGCGATGCAGTGAAGAAAGCCAGATTTGATGATTCTGAGGATTCAGATGATGATGAGAACTCTGAACCACAAGATAGGGAGATCAGAGATACAACCGCTCACACCTTTAAAGCTGCTCCCTCTGCACCAGTTCAAGAGAAGGAACTAGAGAGGAACACCACCTCTTCTGATGAAAACCGAACTTTGCAATCATTCACAGCACCGGTAATACTTTTCGCCTCATCAACACCAGGTGTTCCAATCACTCCAGTTACCGATGCAACTCCAGAGAAAATTGGAGCTCTGGAAGAGGAAGAAGAACAACTTGTATACTTCTCTACATCCTCTGAAGATGCATTCTCATCACCCGAAAGACAACCAATGGTGATGAGAGATGCCTTTGACTCAGAGTCTGAGAAAGAACAGAAAGATTCTGACAGAGAAGAAGAAGCTGCTGCAGATGAGATCGAAGTAATTGATGTCGAAGGGTATGTATTCAAAACGCTCAACCTCATCATATCTCAACAGCTTCAGAATTAAGAGAATCTCCAGAGATAGATGGATATATCTCTGAACAGCCTTCAGAGATAACTCAGTCACAACTCAAGGACAAAGAAACCATGGTTGTTGATGAACAGGCTCCTCAAGAGAATCTTGTTCAGAAAACAAGCATCGGTTTATCAGCCAAGGTCTTCACTCATCCTCCCACATTCTTAGAATCCACTCCTGAAGCATCAATAGAAGATCACTTTCGGCATATCTACTGCGAGTTCAATATGGGAGACACATAAGTAATCCCTCTGAATCCAAGAATCAGAGAGGATATGCCAGACTACGAACGAAGATTCATACAGGCAAAGACATCACCAAGAAAGGCGGTTCTCAACGATGCTCCAATAATAAAAGTTGAGAAAATCACTGAAAAGACATTCGCCTTCAACAAAATCATATATAGGCATTATGTGGTGACTCAATCTGATCAGAAGATATACGAGTTCAATGATAATGATCTCGTAAATCTAAATCCTTATGATCTCACTCATCTCTATGCCTACTGCTCTGCAAGATACGATTCAGGAAGAAGGGAGATAAGAATGGGCATGGTTGAAGTAAGACGGGCAATGGAAGATTACATCAAACACAGAGCCAAACGTGACTTTCAGATTGCTCTGAACTTGGGTGAAGAAAAGCTCGGAGTGACTGAACCAGTGGAAACCATCGAAAACCTGGACAAACAGAAGACTGGATCAATCATTGAAGAACCTCTGGGTTTTATCTACAGAGTGAACCAAGAGAAGAAAATCTTTCTAGCTTCGCAAGTAGCGAAGTATTCTGATGAAACCTTGAAAGGCGTACAAAAGATGATCCATGTAAAGCAAGAACGACACAGAGCAGACCTACTGGCAAAACTAGACTTGGAAATTGGCTCAATGATTAACTTCAGAGATCTAATCATGAAGTTTCATAGGATATGTTCTGAATTTTTTTTTGAATATTATTCTCTTGTAATTCCAAATTCTTATGAGAAGTAATATTTAAAGAGGATGACTTTCTCCTCTTCGCTTTCTAGTTAAATGTTCTATGTGTTCTTTATTTATTTTCAGTACTTAGGGGGAGATTGTTAGCCCCAAATCTGAACCAATGAAAGTATTGAAAATAACTAAGTCTTCATCTAAAGACTTTCAAGGGACATCAACAAGTCTGTCTCTGAAGTCAGTTCAGAGTGTTGAAAAGAAGAATGTTGGATTCTTTAAAGAAATATCCGGCCAAAGAAAGGATGCTGAGGAGGGATTTGAAGAAGAAAAAAGCATATTTGAGGCTGAGATTAAAAAGATTACTGAGAAGCTATCTGAACTATTTGAAGGTGTGCTGAAAGAGAAGAAAACGAAGTCTGAATGCGAGACGAAGATTGACCTTCTTGTCAAAGAGAGAGACATATTTTCTTCAAAGATTAAAGAGCTTGAAAAGACAGCATCAAGTTCACATCAGAAAACTGTTTCTTCCAAGTGGTCAGTTAAATCTTCTGATCAGATTCGTAGTACTAACCTTTTCTATGATAGAAATATAGATGGTTCAGGTACACATCGACGAAGAAGAAGATACAAGGAAGTGGAACTGGTCTGGAAGAAGAAACCAGTTGAAGATGAGAAGAAATATGGGAAGAAAGAGCTGAAACGAAAGACACCATGTGTACATACACACAAAGCCAAAAAGAACAATGCGTGTAAAGGTAAACCTGATCATATCAGGCTGTCAGGTAAGAAATACTATTGTTCTTGTTGTCGTACACATGATCCTATTCACAATACTAGTGATCATTACTGGTATGGTTCTTATTCCATTACTCCCATTCGAACTGCAACTAACATTCATGGACCCAAATACCATTGGGTACCAAAGCCTAAAATTGATTCTGTGTTGTAGGCACCTACTGTCAAGGGGGAGTAGAAGAACTATGGCTTTTAAGTAAATCAACTTAGAACCCGGACTTCAACGAAGTTTGGCTTCTGATCACATGACAGATCAGGACCCGTGCTTCAATGCTTGAAGAAAAGATACTCCCAGGATGAAATGAGAAGATCAACCTTCAAGGGGAAGTACTTATATATTCTGAAATATGCATTAGAGAGATATGACGGACTACATTCCAGAAGGAATTGTGGATCTCTATCCTGTACCTTTACACTGATAGATCTACTGATGCATAATTTCAGGGGAAGTAAATTTATTATGACTTCTGATTAATTCAAATCAGCACTCGGATTTTTAACTATTTTTCTGCAACTGAATTTTTCAAAGTTAAGAAGTATGTATATATTGCAAATATCCAGGGGGAGCTAATCAGAGTATAAATCATTACATCATGATTTGAGGAGGAACTTAAAGGTAAATATCTTCTGATCTAGAAATCTGATTGTTTGAAAGAAGAACAACTTTCAAACATGAAAAACGTTTTCTGAAATGTTCAAACCACTTCTGGTTCTCAAAAGAATTTAGAAGTGTGTCTTTTAAATGTTTTTCAAATTTTTTGAGCATTAATGTTTAACTGACCGTGTGTTTCCAAAGATCAATACTTGCGTATTATCTTGTCCATATACTGTCAAGTATTCACACACACTGGTTCAGTACTTCGTTTGAATTCGTTATTACCATATCTCATAACGAAACAATTTTTCGATGGTAATACCCCCGTTTGAAATTCAATGTTGTTGAGCATCAATCATAATGTCTAATCTTGTGCTTTCATTGCAAACTTGTTTATATTCGTTCATATAAACAAAATATCCAATTCTTTGATACCCTAACCATTTTATTTGATCTGATTGATACATTGTCAGATTCTCAAAACAATTTTCCTGATTTCATTTCATTCATTCAATATCCTTGTTTTGAGAAATCTTCAAAGTTCAATTGCTCAAATATCATGAGCATACATTTTGACAATGTTATCATACATTTTGTGCTTAATTGTACAAGTTAAACTGTTGAGCAACTATTTTTGTTAGGACTTACATGGGATTTGTGTGAGAACTTAAATAGAACTTCCATGGATTCACGTTAACTAGTGTTTCCTACCCCGGAAGTTATCCTTGAGTGATTGAGGGGTGAGGGGTCTTAAATCAAAGAGTGGGGGAGATAACGCATTCGGTTGAGTTTTTCTCATTGTGTGGAGCGGTAAAATGGAAAAGAGAGTTTGGTTAGAAGTGAGCATAATGATAAAAAGAAAGAGGGTGTGAGAACAGAGTTAAAAGAATATCAGAACTCTGCACCAACCACTTTCTGAGCCGGATAGCCACATCTACTGATTGGTTCACATTCTTTGGTGACCATCATTGAAACAGGCAGTGATCCCATGCCAACTCTTGCTATAACCCCACCAGCCACTCATTTCTTTCCCGAAAAAGAAATGTTTCATTTTCATTGAGGACGCAACACATATGCTATCTAGTCTTCATTCGAAAGATTTAGATATTGAAAAAGAAGGAAAGTTTCCCCACCTTCGCACCTCTTTCATGCACATTGAGTCCGTGTAATATCTGTTGCTGTCTCAACAGTTTACACATTTTTGAGCCTGAAAAAGCTAAGTAGCTTCAATCATTCTACACTTGCACGTACACACAAGGAATGAGTTTTCTTGTCATAACATTCATAGAAAATTCCTTTGTGGTTTTTCGATGATTGAATGGAAGCCCTGGGGGGTGAATATCACAAAAGCTCCTTTCCAAAGTACATCCGTTGTACAAAGTGGCTCCGTGCTACTTACAGGCATACTAACTGTTTCATCTGTTGAATCAAGGTTACATTGTTCATTATGTCTGAATTTGAAAAGATTCAGATATATACATTTCATGAATTGACGGATAATCAGATCAACGGGCGGAGCATGTCATATTATTATGAAGGGGAGATTGTTAGTCTTTACAAAGGGGGAACTCAAAGAAAGTGCTGAAATTGAAGAAGTTTTGATGATCATGATGTTCACAATCATCAAAAAGGGGGAGAAATTTTACAAAGTTCAATTTCAAAGTTTTTCAAGAAAGAAAGTTCTGTGAAAGTTCAAGTTTTTCAAGATTGGTAAAAAGAAATCATTCCATAATGATTCAATTTCTGAATGAAGATGATTCGTGAAAGTTTGCTTTTCTGAAGACAGTCTAGAGATCAAAGAGATGAAGATATGAGTTCAATGCTGTTTCGATTTTCAAAGTTGAAGATTTCAAAGATTGTATTTCTTCTATCCCGTATCATGTGGTATCTGCTGTCTGCTACAAGTTTGTTCCTCCTACGAGCTGATTGAAACAAGTTCTTAAGCTGAAAGTTTATTCAACTCGTGGTTCAAAGACAGATTCTTTGTTATTAAACTGAAGATGCACTGTGGAATGTCAAGTAACTCGCACGTTATATTTCTTGTGTGCTGATCCGATGTGTTGAGTTTCTACAGTTGAAAGCTGCTTGATAGTGCATTCAGTCGAGGCTACTATACATTGAATCTGGTTACAAAGTTGAAATTATGAAGACCAAGAGCTTTATTCAATGGGGAGTTTGGAAAGATATGAAGACATGCAACACTAAAGTCTTTCAAAAATTCAAAAGGGAAAGAAGATCTATACCTGAAGTTTTCAAGATGATAAATGCCTTATTCAACTTTAGGGGGAGATTGTTAGGACTGAAAATCTTGTGCGTTGAAAGTTGATTAAAGCATTTATAAGGGGTTGTTTTGTAATTATTTGATAGTTATTTATTTGTTGGGCCAAAAGCCCATAAAGCCCATTAGCTTTGTACGCCTAAATATATAAAGGCATTATTAGTTTCATTATTAAGTTTAAGAGTCGCATTCATAATTATTCTAGTCAATAGGTTTACATTTGCTTATCAGAAATTCTCTCTGTAAACCTAAACCTTTATTGAATATCAATCATATGACTAGAGGTTGTGATTCATTCATTGTTCTTCATTGATTAATATTGTTCGTGATTGCACTGTAACTGGGATCTACATTGTCATAATCTCATTTCTAGATAGGAATTAGATTAAAGGGTTGTTATCCCTCATTTCTTTATTATTACAAAATTGTAATTATAACAGGCGTGTATTGTTCCCTTTTTGGGAAAGCTCGTGCTTTGGCATTATTTTATATACCACATTTCCTTTTTCCGGAAATTTTTGTTAGTCCCAATTTTTGGGGTGTTACACTTTTGGGTTGCTTTTCTTAAATACAATATTTTAAGCCTTATGTACCACCATTTAAAGCCACATTACTTAATTTTCAACTTTACAATATTACAATGCTGAAGTACAACACCTTTAATGCATGAAGTATTTGATTCCTTTTAACACCATTCCTTCTCCCCATGTATTCCGTCTCTCCAGGTTCCATCTCTTGCTTTCTTCTAAAAATAAAAATCAACGTATACTTCAAGGTTCCATCTGTCTCTTTATTCTGAAAATCAAAATACCAGTTCAATTGCTCTTCATCTGTCTTTGTTTGTTTCTGATTTGTGCCAAGACTTTCTTCATCTTCAAGATTTCTACCCGATTGTTTTTCTCTTCGGTTGAGTTTTAATCATTTTTTCTCATGTTTTTTGAACCATTTTCATCGATTGTTTCTCAGGTTTGGTTTTTATTTCTCTTCTTGGTCAATTGAATCTGCATCTGTTTTTCTTGCTAGGTGTTCGCTGAAATGCTTCAATGAGAATATGATGTGAGACCTTTTTTTTATATTTATTATTAGTGTAATATATGTTTTATGTTTTTGCATTCTTCTCAAAAAGGGTTTTACTGTTTGGGTTTGCCTTATTGATTTTTAATCTTTTCCTACAGGTTTGGTTGTAGCAAATATCTTAGGCTGCTGTACAACTCATTATGGGCAGATTTGTTTGAAGATGTGAAATCTTTTTTATTTCTTATTTGGTTGTTACTTGTTGCTTACTCTTGTCTATTTGCATTTTTGCTTCTCCAGGATATGGTTTTGGGTATTGACGGTGAGAAAGACCTCGACTCTCAAATGTGATCTAGGCTACTTCTTTGCTCTTAAGGTATTTGAAAGATTGTTGTTGTTTCATTTAATGTATCTAGTTATGGAAGTTATTTCGATCATATTTGGGTAGATTGGGTTTGTTATGTGTATAAAAAACATTTGGGGTTCTTGCCATTGTCAAATTATATTGTATTTAATCACTATTCATCCCGAGTTGATATCAAACTGCCTGTTGTCATGTATTCCACTGAGCAAAGAGAATAAGTGGTTGATGGTTGATGGTGGTATGTACTACCACTCACTGTTGTTTTCTAAACGGTATTTTCAACTAAAAATGGCATGGTTTGAAACTTCTCTTTAGTGTTATGTGAAAATTGTATTTCAATATAACTATTCATGATATAAGCAAAGAGATGCATGTTATTGTATTAAAGTCGCAATATTTTTTAATATAAATATTCATGACATAACCAAAATTTGTTTTTATTTTTTCTCTAAACTGATTCACCCTTAACGATTTAATGAGCCTTACCATTAACGTTGTTTTAGGATAAAAAATTCATCAAGTTTAAATATTATATGTTTTTGTTCTCTAGGAGATTCATGAATGTAGTTGTCAATATTATGAAGTTAATGGTAATTATTCGTATAGAAGTTTATGGTCTTTCAAGTTTGTGATGTAATTCTCTTTTTACAAGTAATGACATTTCATTTCTACTTTGGTGTGCATGCCTATTTAACATTTGTATTGTCTAGAGGAGTTTGAGATGTCTTTACCAGATGGAATTTAAAGTTTGGAGTTGAACAGTTTCTATGTGGAGAACATCAAAAGTCCCAAAAAAAATGTGTTATCACTTATGGGGAAATTATCATTGGTTCTTGGGTTGGTGATGCTTTTTGCATCTTTTCTTGTAACACCCTCCCTAGACCCCGGAAGGAATTACGGAAAATAAACCACAATAATGCTAAAATGGAATAAACTCAAAATCGCATCCTTCAATACAATAAAAATCTGAACCATTTAAGTCCAACACATCAAATTCATGCTAAGAGCGGAAGCCTAAAACTAAATAACAAGAGTCAATCAACTAGTCTGTCCCATATCGGACATTCTTATTACATCATAAATAATATTAAAAGCAACCTAATGATTGAGCAAGCTAACGAAATGCGCCAACTATTTCCTTTTGCTAGTTCCCGCACGAGTGCCTCCTGAGATACACAATATAGGTTAACTTAACAAGCTAAGTGAGTTCATGAAATACTAAAATGACATAATATTAAGCACAACATTATAACAAAGCTAAATCAACTTATTTACCAAGTATATAACTGATAACCAATCAATTATAAGCTACTACTGTTCAATATACTACTTGTGTCTTACGACACACATACTGAACTAAGCAACTTAACTGTACCCAGTCAGGTAACCAGTTCTGAGTACCACTAAGCTTAATTGGGTCACTAATTCATACTAAAAATTATCACATGTCAATAACATAAAAACAACAATAATGATAATATCTATAACGACAAATACTTTAAATAATTTAAACTACATAACTATAACAAAACTAATTGTGTATCCTCTCCTTGAGGAAACGAATCATGAAAACTCACATGAGCAGTTGAATAGTTGAGCAACGGTAGAATTCCGTAAATTTCCTACCAACCGAACACCTAAACAAATAATTTAGGGTACCGAGGTTACGCTAATTAATTATAAATACATCCGACGTAAAAGGTTTCAACAAACCCACATTCTAACTTCTACCACTTAATAACCCGTAAAACTATTTACAAACAACCCCTAAATTTTGGGGTGTTACAACTCTCCTCCCTTTACAGAAATTTCGTCCTCAAAATTTGTATTAGGTTGGAATGAATAAGGATACTTTATCCTCAACTATACTTTGGGTTATCAAGTCCTCTCCGACCCTTGATGGAACCTCTACTTCGCTAATACTAAGGGTATACTCGTATTTCGTAATTAACTGGTTTATCTTTCAGTCAAACATTGGAATTGACATTTTTCTTGTGTAGCTCGACTTGTCGTTATTCTGAACACACTTGAAGACACTATAGTCATCACGTCGATTACTCACTTTCTTAACTTCGACATGTGATACATGTTAAAACATTCTCGTAGTTATGCTAACAGTCTCTGTTGATCATGTGCTCCATCAACCCTCACAACTATTTCTATGGTCTAACGTGTATTAAGCTTTGCTTACCTTACTCGACAAAATTGTCCATGCCTTTATAAAGCAATTAATGTCGTTAACATCATTTTGTTATCTATTTGACACTTGAGCTGCCTATTCTACTTATTCTCGTGTGAAGGCCCTCAGACCTATATTTTGTCTTACTTACCTGACTTCTTACAAAGGCTCTATGGCATGTATTAGTCGTTACTGAAATTAGGGGCTTGCCCTGTTTACTGATACATGTTTGACGTCTCAACGTCTATGTTCCTAAGCACTTGCTAAAAATAGCTTTTCACACTTTCACATATACTATCACTACTTGTACCTCATATACGTGGATTTTTTTTGTTGTTCGTATATACTATCTATCTTAGGCCTTCCATGTTGGAATCACTATTTCTAGTTCAAAATCTTCAAGATTTTATTTGATTCTACTAATAACGACTAAATATAACTACTCAATCTATATTTTTTTTAACGTTCATTTCCTGAAGAGCATCTCATTAAACTACTTGAACATGGTCGTTCAAAATCATTCTAACGTCTACTCTCGCGGCTTGAACTCTGACTGATTTCGGCCTTTATTTCTACTTAACGCATTGGCAACTACCTTCGCCTATCCTAGATGACCGTGAGTCTCACCATCATAGCTCTTCTGTGATGCTAGTCTACATCTCTATTTCAACTTAGTCTTTTACGGTCGAACAATGATTTCTAAACTTATATGATTTTTATACATAACATTACTTTTTTTTCCCATATTAGTGATGCCTCCATGATCTAAGTGCATTCACTGCTGCTATTAATTTTAAGTCATAAGTTAGGTACTCTTTATCATGTTCTCATAATTGACATGATGCATAGGTGATAAAATTACTTTGCTGCATCAATACTCAATCTAATCTGAATTGTGAAGCATCACAATACACTACGAGTTCTATTGGTACTACTAGCAACGATAAAAAAAATTGGTGCACTACTAAAAATTTAAATTACTTACCAACCTCTATTTAACTGATTGGACTTCCAAATAAATGCTGAGACTGCAATCTGTAACCTGGATAATCCTAAATGAATCTCCAACAATCGTATGCTAAACCATTTAATTTGCTCTTTCATTGCTAATCTTGGTTGCTCTTGATTTGCCACAACAACTAAATTGTTGGCTCTACTTAGATGTTATTCTTCTCAGATACTTGACCACGAAACTAAACATTCAAATCTAAAACTGACGTTGAGTTTACCTTGCAATTTCTCTTTCTTTAAAGGTTGTAAGATCAACTTCTAGCGCAATACATGATTGGCCTTACTTTTTGAATAACTCAATATACTACAACAATTATAACTAACTTATTTGAGTGCGTCCACACCTTATGCTCACTAAGGGCACAATACTATTGACATGTTCTCAACCAAAAAGACATAACTGAAGGCTCATGCTTTCAAACCAAGCAATATCAAATCAAATGTTACTTAAATCATGTAACATTTAAGCTAAACTGAATTTGAAATAATGCAAGTAAACACTGTAAAATCTGCATACTTTGAAAGCTGTAAATACATAGCATGCTCCCCATACATCTAAAATTATGAATCAACATATTTTTCTACTAAACATACTAAAAAACAATTGAAGACACTCAACGTACCGACCATACCAAAAATTTAGAACTTCATATTATTGTATGTTTTCTTTGAACAACTATAGAATAAACAAATGTTGGTTAACTTTACATCAACTAAACGAAACACTAGGGTACTAGTATAGTTATCATGTAACACCCCGAGTTTCGTTTGTCTAGTTTGGAAGAAGAAGCAGAGGCAATGGCCGGCGCGAGTTGCCGCGCGGCTTAGCCCACGCCATAACCCGCGCGGTGCACTGCTTGTTTGGGGATTTCCAGTGAGTGGCGCGAGTTTCGCCGCGAGTGTACCCGCGCCATAACCCGCGCGGTGCACTGATTGGTTGAGAGTTCCAGAGGGTGGCGCGAGTCACGACGCGACTTAGCCCGCGCCATAACCCGTGCGGTGGCCTCAGTAGGTTAAATAGATATTTTCTGGAAAATATCTCATTTGGTTTTCTCTCAAATCTCTTTTTCTCTCTCAAGTCTCTCTCTCTTTCTAGATCTCGTTTGTACCTCGTATGTTGCTAGTATTAAGTGCATCTAGCAAGGGTTCGGTATAGAAAGCTTCGTCTTCTCTCGGTGGTCGATATCTGGTTTTCGGGTTTTCGTCTAAAACCTATTTGGTGAGTTCCTACTACCTTTTTCTAAACTTTATACATGTCAAAGGTTACATTTTGAACTCCTATATATCTCGACGGTTTTGGATCTAAGTTTACTACATTTTTGACATAACTTGAGTTTTTGGGAGATTTTAGGGTTCCCGATCATTTTCGACTAAAATGATGGGTTCCATCTTATTTGAAGTAAAAGGAGGTTTTACTTGCACATTTATGTGGATTATTTGAAAGAATGTATATAAACTCATTTTATGATTTTCATTCTTACCGGTAGTTAAACTTGAAGGAAAGTATTTTGTTTATAAAGTGTTTTTATACCATATGACTATCTATGGTTGGTCACATATGTTATTGTGACAAGTCTGTACCATTACTAGTGGATCCCTAGGTATTGAGTCGACTTATATTTGAGATGTCTTTTCCCCTCTTTGTAAAAATGGATGTATATGATCCTCGGGGGCCATTTGGTACGGTTATGCAAGACCGGTTACTAGCCATGGATCATATTTTCCCTTATTTGTAGCTATGGATGCCTATGATCCTCGGGGGCCATTTGGTACGGTTATGTGAGACCGGTTACTAGCCATGGGTCATAGAGGAGTCCTAGTGAACGAGTTTTGAATTGGTTACCTCGGGGGCCCTCCCTCACATCGTAGTACGGACCTTTGTAGTTCGTGGCCATGGATTCCAAGTGATTCGACTCATAACTCGGATTTGTGGCCTACTTTGTGTTACGCTACAATCCTTGGTAAAATTGGTTATCTTTCGTCATCACATGATGAGTTTACATCGAAAAAGCCCGGTTGGGGCAAAAGCTTCAATTGAAAACTAAACCTTATTGAAAAGATTTCCGTATGATGCATTTGTTTATATCTCTTGTAAGTTATAAACTGTATGTTCTCACTAGGCTTTAAGCCTAACACTTTTTCTCAAATGATATGTATAGCAGGTTCCCATTAGCGGTGGGTTGCCAAGGGCTTGAGTGACGAGCTTGGTCTCGGGGGCTTTTGAGATGACTAGTATTTGATGTTGGGCAATTGTTTAAGTCCCATTCTTTTGGTGATATTGGATTAACAATCGATGTAATCTAGATAGTTTATGTTTAGATTAGTTTGTTGTTGAATTCCATATCCGTATACAGATTTTGTAAAGGTTAAGTACATTCCCCTTTTTGGGAGGTTTATACCAAGTGATGATGTCTAATTGTCCAGTTTCCGCATTTTTAAATTCACTCTGGTTTTTAGGGTGTTACATAGCAATAAATTACAGTTTATACAAACCATGTGATTATCACTCACAATTATTTCTATTAACTATTTTCTAGCTGACGGACATCTTTACTTGCTGAATTATTTCCTGATTGTTTCTACTGTCATGCCAGTTCTAACTGAACTTTTTTTTATTCTAGACTATCACAAACTTCTTGGATCATTTATTAAATCCTTCATGCTTTTCTTTACTATCGCTTCTTTACTCTACAACCTTACCGTTGCTCGTCTCTCTTATCTTGGCTATCTAAACTACTTTCACAAAGGTCATGGTAGCTAGCACCTCAACATACCTCCTATAATCTAATCTCAGACTGTCTAGAGTCGTCTATATTACGTTGTTTGGCTGTCACACAAAGGGAGACAACCCTTTATTTCCAACTAACTTTCTTGCATCATACCTTTCTCTTGTTCCAACAGTAGGAACCTAATATTTAGTTACTTCACTTCTGTCAGAAGACAATACTTTTCTATCATGAGCTATTTCGTCTGGATTTAAACCATGATGACTATCTCATCCTAACTTCTTACTATAACCTTGTTATCCCACTAATGCCAAGTTGTATCTTAAATGGTGGTAACTACAACTTGACTGACTACTCCTGATAGAGCTCAAAAATACTGAAACAACTTTCTATCCTTCTTGATCATCCTATCAATGCAAGTAAAACTTTTCACTTTGAAGTTTTTTTTATAACGAGTGCTATTGAGAGTCTTACAACCGCATCCCTTTACTTGTTGCACTATCAATATTATCACTAGTTCTTCCTTCACGATCTGGGATCCTTGGACTCTCAGTTCTAGCTCTTGTGGCCTTGACTAAAATTTGAGTTGTAACTGGCTGCTCTCTTTATGAGAATTTCACCCATTATGAATGTTACATTTGGGTTTGCATTCTAAGTCCTCCCTTAACTTTGAACTTTGGTTGAACTATCCTTAGCTGATGTGCTAAGCTATGTACCTACTATGAATACTACTACTTTAGCTCTGATCTCAACTAGCCGATACGATTGGCTGGGATGCCGCACTCTCATTTTCTTCGCCAGCTAAAACAATTTTATATTGATATTTTAATCATCATCTTAATCTTATAGTTGCACGATTTACTTTAACAACTCTAAGCTAATTTCAATAGTTCACATGCAACGCACATTAGCTAAAATTTAAACATGTGAAACCTTGGTTCTCGCAACTATACAGAAACACATGGAACCTTAGTTCCTTTTAACTGAATATCAAATGGAACCTCGGTTCCTCAACCAACGACATGCCAATGAAGGCACCATTGCTACTGGCAACTAGAGCCCTTATTCAGACTAGGGGGTATCAACCACCTATACTAAGCTACATCAATCAGGTGTGCCACAACAACCAACTAGAGAAATACACTCACTATCACCAACTGAAACTGAAATTGTCAACTAAAAGATGATTTCTTATACAACTCAAGCACTGACTGAAACCGTTGGTGCTACTATAATCAGGGTTGCCTTGGTAACTTTAAATTTGTGCATTCACATGTCTACCTCTCACGAGTAATCTCCAACTATCTATTCTTTCTCGATTTGTACGGGTTTTAACTTTCAGCATATTACATGCACGCTTAACAATAACCATCTAGAGGGAAGAAAACTATATCACTTTCAACTATAATCAACTTATCGCATTGTAGTGTGCAACTATGTTGTCCTTATAGCAAGTCCCGCCTAAGATATGCTATATTTATACTCTCACATTGACTAGTACTTAGACTGATGGATCATTCTTAAATTTAACAGTTCAAGCTTAGGATATACATTATAACCTATTTCTCTTGAACTATGATTCTGATACCAACTTGTAACACCCTCCCTAGACCCCAGAAGGAATTACGGAAAATAAACCACAATAATGCTAAAATGGAATAAACTCAAAATCGCATCCTTCAATACAATAAAAGTCTGAACCATTTAAGTCCAACACATCAAATTCAAGCTAAGAGCGGAAGCCTAAAACTAAATAACAAGAGTTAACCAACTAGTCCGTCCCATATCGGACATTCTTATTACATCATAAATAATATTAAAATCAACCTAATGATTGAGCAAGCTAACGAAATGCGCCAACTATTTCCTTTTGCTAGTTCCCGCACGAGTGTCTCCTGAGATACACAATATAGGTTAGCTTAACAAGCTAAGTGAGTTCATGAAATACTAAAACGGCATAATATTAAGCACAACATAATAACAAAACTAAATCAACTTATTTACCAAGTATATAACTGATAACCAATCAATTATAAGCTACTACTGTTCAATATACTACTTGTGTCTTACGGCACACATAATAAACTAAGCAACTTAACTGTACCCAGTTAGGTAACTAGTTCTGAGTACCACTGAGCTTAACTAGGTCACTAATTCATACTAAAAAATTATCACATTTCAATAACATAAAAACAACAATAATGATAATATCTATAACGGCAAACGCTTTAAATAATTTAAACTGCATAACTATAACAAAACTAATTGTGTATCTTCCCCTTGGGGAAACGAATCATGAAAACTCACCTGAGCAGTTGAATAGTTGAGCAACGGTAGAATTCCACAAATTTCCTACCAACCGAACACCTAAACAAATAATTTAGGGTACCGAGGTTACGCTAATTAATTATAAATAAATCCGACGTAAAAGGTTTCAACAAACCCACATTCTAACTTCTACCACTTAATAACTCCTAAAACTACTTAGTTTACACTTTCACTTAATAGTAATTGTTAATTACTATTATTAATGACCATTAATTAATAGTAATTAACTAATTATATGACCAATTTAGAGCCTTGGCTCATCACGTGTCAACAACAAATTGAATGCATGCATGGATGGATGGCTAACAAAGCCATTTTCTTTTTTTTGACCATCAGAAGCCGTGACGTCACCTCTCCTCCTAATTCACTTCTGTTTCCTTTTTTTTCCCTTTCTATCAACATCGATCACGCTACTAGTGACTATCGTTGCTATCAATCTCGTCGTATTGAACCAAGGCATAAATCAATGGTTTATGTCCCTCGCTCGTCCGGAGAACTCGAGGCTTCAACCCCTCTCCTATCAGTACTCAATCCTGGTGGTGTGAAGACCACACCGGACAAGGGTCCGACATTTTTACTGGGCAAAAACTGTGATCACGACCATTTTCGCCCCTATCAATCTCATCGATACTAACCCAAAACCCATTAAAACACGAATAATCATATCAATTACACTTAATTTTCGACACTACCCGATTGCTACACGGAATAGGGTCATAATAACAAAATAAACTAAACAAAAACGAGAGAGATTCACTTACCAGAACCAACGATCGAGTCTCATAAACTTTATGTACCAAGCTTGAATCGAGCCTTTCAAATCCTTTTTCTTTTTTCTAAGCTCCCGTAGACTTTCTCTCGATTTTTTTTCTTCTCTTAGACCTCCCATGAACAAAGAGAAATTTAACTCCTTTTATTGTTGTTGGAGATAACTCCATAAATGAGGCATCCTCCACTTCCAGGAGATAGGGATGAGACTAAGGGTTTGTTTGTTTTTTTTTTTAAATCTCTTATTGTCTCTTAAGTCTGAATCATTTAGACCTTTTTACACACCACCTCTTATTAATCATAACTAAAATAAGACTTCAGACTTTAAACCTTTTAAAAAACAAACAGCACCTAAGTCTCTCCACGTCTCAAACTTTGACTTTTCAACCTCTATTTTCATCCCTCAACTTCTACCATTAATCCTTTCTAGACCTTGACGTTTACATATTTTACAAACAACCCCTAAATTTTGGGGTGTTACATATTTAAAGCATGGAATCTAGAAGAACTAAGAAGCATAATGTAAAATTGCATTATAAACACTTTCTTGATGGTAAATTATTGAGTGTTTTGTTTGCTAAAAATTCTTATTTGATTCATCTGTTTTTTATTTATTTATTAAAAAGTACCATTAGATTCATGTTGGTTTTAACTATTATTAGCTTCCATTCGTTTGGTCTTCTTAGCAATGCTATTGTGTGTTGTATGATCAATTAAAGCTTGCATTTGTTAGTGGTAGTTAAGAAGCAAAAGGTTGAATGTCTTGTAACGGTTGTACTTGTTATTCATCAATGGTAGGTTGCTCACAACTACTACAGGCCGGATTTGAAGAAGGCTGCTCTTGCAAGAACTTTATTATCGTAGATGTTAGATTTGTAAAAGAGTGGCAACCGTACAAATGCAGTGATTGTTTATTATTCATGTATTTTTGCATTTTATTATTTGCTTTGTTCTACCTATGCATGGACTTCATCAATTGTTGTGGATGTGATAATTACTAAATGAGTTTGGTAAACTATTTTAGTAGTACCATTTGTGCCTTTTAGATTGTGATGTAGCTTTCTGATCAAGAAGTTGTAGTTATCTTGAACTTGGCTACATTCAAAGACAACATAAATGTAAAAGTACCTCAGGTATAAAACTTAGACTTAGGGGCTGTTTACTAACTCTTATTGGGTAAGTGTTGTCCGGGTAAGAGTGCTGACTCGGGTAAGTGTTGTTCGGGGTAAGGGACTGGTAAGTGTTGTCCGGGTAAGTGCGTTTACCAAGTGTTTTGTGGTAAGCGCTTACCAACAACAAAATGACCATTTTAACCTTTTTATATGATTTGGAAAGAAAGGAATCAAAGACTACATTCCAACAAGCATAGAAATGCTTTCTATTTGGCAAGGCAAATCAAGATGAAATTGATGGGATTAAAGATCAGAAACAGTGCTCAAGTGAAGAAGGTTGTTGTGGTGTTAGACCTTGAGTTTAGAAATGGTGTTTTTTGTGATAAAACCTCTACATTCTCTCATGGTTTATGACACTGGTGTTGAAAAAAGAAAAACCAAATCAAATCTATAAAGAAAACCAAGATACATAAATGAAAACACAAACACAAACCATGATACATAAGGAAATCAAAGTTGGGATAAATAATCGAAGAAATCAAATCTACAAACACAAACATAAAGAAATTCAAGAATTGGGTTTTTTATAATTGATGGATAAACCAATCTGTTTATCTGTTTAAAATCGAGATAACCTCACAGATACAATTGATAGATAACTGCAGTGGAGGAGATTTTATAAAAAACCCAGATACTGCAATGGGTTTTTTTATAACTGATGGAGAATGATACCTGCAGTGGAGGAGAGACGAGCAGAGAAGGGAGGAGCGGCACGACGAGGGAGAAGGTATGACCGGAGGAGCGACCGGAGGAGAAGCGGTGTCCACACAAAAACCCTAATCGTCGCACATTTGAGAAGGGTAGGTTTGGAATCGTCAATCCGTCCAAGAAAATGACCGGGTAAGCACAATTTTAGATCTGGCTCGGTAAGCACTCGGTCAGCACCCGGGTCAGATTTCGGTCAGTTTTGACATTTGGTAAACGCTCTGACTGCGGACCGAGTCAGATGTGCTGACCGAGTCAGCCTGGTCAGCAGTTAGTAAACAGCCCCTTAGAAGAAAGGAGTAGTAGAAAAATTGTTAGGGCCTTACATTTTTTTTGAAAGGCAACTTTTATTAAACACCAAAGGAACAAAAAGACAATCCAACAAAACCGACCCACGGCAAAACCAAGCAACTGAGGTCCATAACGAGCCAGGCTAAATACGGCAACAATGAAAACAAAACAGAGGAATTTCGAAGCTACGGTACTCTAACCGATGCAGCGCTCGGGATCCAGTTTGCGAGAATCAAACTAACCATCCCCATCATCTTCAACCTTGTACCGCTTCCCGTACCCCACTGTTTTCGACGCCGAACCTGTTGCATTAAGGGAGCGACGAAGGGTCTGTGAACCACCTTGTACCGTCTATCGAAGTGTTGTTTTTACGTCTTTTGACCCACTCCATTATGATCGTTTGAAACTCGTACATTTGATCCACGATTTTCCTTTTATCACCTCTAAAAACCACCCTATTTATGTGCTCCCAAATCAAATATAGGACAACCCAAATCACTCCATTCCAAAGCGAGACAGTCGAGTTGTTATTAACCGAACTCGCTCCTTCTTGGAGGATTTCTTGTACCGATGTTATTGCCTCCAGATTTTTATTCCACCATCTACCGATTAAATTCCATAAAATTTTTACCTCCGCGCAAGATACTAGTGTATGGTCCACCGATCCGACCGATTCACCACATCTTGGACACAAAACTGAATGTAAGTCTATTCCCATTCGGTCCAAAACCGGTCGACATGGGATTCATTCTCTTATTACTCTCCAAATGAAAACACATACCTTTTTTTGGAATGATATTCATCCACTTTGTAGGTTCCATCGATCCGTTAGAATTTGGTCTTCCCTCTTCCATAATCTCTCTTAATTTCTTGACGTTGAAGCCTTTTTGACTCGTCTAGTGACCATTCCATTTTATCTTCGCGACCTCTTTCAAGTTGAATTTCTTCTAATCTTTGAGTAAGATTCTCCAACTCTCCAATTTCCCTCCCCGTCGGTGGTCTTCTCCAATTCCATTCCCAATTCCACGACTCTTCCGACCACTTTCCTCTTTCCGCGACCTTTGCGTCTTGGTCCAATTCCAAGCGATACAATCTACCGAATTCTTCTTGTAACGTCCTTGGGCCCGTCCACATTTCTTTCGAAAAGCTTGTGTTCTTCCCGTCTCCAACTTTCTTCCGGAATGATCTTGTGAGCGCAACTCCGTTATTGTCCATTTCCACTCCGATCCGAGCTATTTTGCTCCAAACCGTACATGCACCAACACCAAATGATTGGTTACCAAACATCCCCCCCTCCCCATAGATACTTTTAATTATTTTTATCCAAAACGCATTTTTTTCGTTTCGGAAACGCCACCACCACTTTTCTAAAAGAGCCCAATTGGCCGATTTCATACTACCAATATTTAAACCCCCTTTACTAAGACTCACCAATGAATTCTCCCATCTCACCCATACTAAACCTTTCTTTTCGCTCTCTCCGACACCCCCCCCCCAAAAAAAAATAATCTACATCTCAACCTTTCCAACTCTTTTATCACTCCGCTCGGGGCTCGATACAAGGAAAATAAGTACAAAGGAAGACTTCCCAATACTGATTTAACCAAAGTCAACCGACCACCGTAGGAGATCACCTTTGCTTTCCACGATGCTAACCTTTTCTTTACTTTCTCAATTGTCGGTTCCCAATATTCCAATCGGTTTATTGAGATACCTACCGGGAGTCCTAAATATGTAAAAGGTAGGGAGATCGGGCCGCATCCTAAACTTCTTGCCCAATTTTGAGCTTCTTCCTCCAACACACCCAAACCAAATAATTTACTTTTGCTAACATTAATCTTTAATCACGACATCAATTGGAAACACTTGAGTATTTATAGAAGGTTTTTGAGATTGTTTAAGCTCCACTTACCGAAGAATATGGCGTCGTCCACGTATTGAATGTGCGAGATTGGGATATTATTGGACCCCACTTTGATGCTTTCGAATATACCTTTTTTTCCGCCTCTATCATTATTAAATGTAGGCTTTCGACCACAATGAGGAATAGGAACGACGCCAAGGGGTCTCCTTGTCGCAGACCTTTACCCATCACAAATTCCTTCGTCGGACTTCCATTAACAAGGATGGACATCGATGCCGAATGAAGGCTAGCCTTTATCCACTTTACCCATTTGTCACCAAATCCCATTTTATGCAAACTATCGATCAAGAATTCCCACTCCACACTATCATAAGCTTTTTCGAAATCCATTTTGAAAATCAACCCTTTTTTTTCTTCTTCCGCATAAAATCAATCACCTCATTTGCAATGAGAATCCCATCAAGGATGGACCGACCTTTCACAAACGCGCTTTGTGTATCACTAATTATTTTTGTCATCACCTTTTTTATTCTCTCCGCTAATACCTTTGATATTATCTTGTAGTAGATTCCGATTAGGCTAATTGGCCTAAATTCGCCTAAATTAGCCGGGTTTGCAACTTTGGGAATCAAGGTAAGGAAAGAGTTATTACATCCTCGGCTAATCTCTCCTTTATCGCCGAACCACCTTAACGCCGTCATGAGATCATCTTTAATCGTATCCCAAAATCTTTTTATAAACCCAATAGTAAAGTCATCCGGTCCCGATGCTTTATTTGCTCCACAATTTTGGATTGCTTTCAACACCTCTTCTTCACCAAACGGCCGCTCCAAGTCATCGACTTCCTCTTTTGACAACTTTTTTATACTTATCTTCATGAAGAAACGGCCCCCTCGATCTTCTAGACTCGAATGTAAATTTCTTAATTGAGCTTGGTTCGTCCGTCCACCCCGAGTTCATATTCAATCCTCTAATTGAATTATTTCTCTCTCATACCTCATTTCCACATGAAATAACTTGGAGTTTTCATACCCTTCCAAATTCCACTTTATCTTTGCCTTTTGTCTTGCCATTCCAAGATTCTTTTCTTCCAAATCAAGCCATTTTTTACGAGCATGAACCCAACTTTCTCTATTTCCTTCGGCCCACCCACTTTGTTCCGCCTCTTCTTCCCTTTTGGATGCCTCTTCTTTACATTTCCCCAACTCTTTTTCTAAGTTTCCGAATTTCGCTTTTGCCCAAATTCTAACGGCTTCTTTCACATTTTTGAACTTATCCCTAAATACACAATCCGTCCGAATCGAGTGTACGTTTTTTCCCATGTAGATTTCACCAATTCCTCTAGCCCGTCCTCTTTCATTGACGAGTCGAAGAATTTAAACGATTTCGGTCCAAAATCATTCCTATCTTCGTAAAGCATGATAGGGGCATGATCAGACCACTTTTTGTCCAACACTTTTACCCCCACATTACTTCCCACAAACCCGAAGTCACTCGATACTAGGAAGCGATCAAGTTTGCTAAACTTCATCCCGTCATCACTAATTCTCGTAAAGTTTCTACCCCACATCGGAACTTCTATCAAATTACTTCTATTAATAAAGTCATTGAATTCTTTTACCCCCCCTAGGATTCATATTTGAATTCAATCTCTTGTGATCTCCCCGAACCTCGTTAAAGTCCCCAAATAAGCACCATTTCAGATCATCTTTTTCTACAAATTTTTCTAGCCTACCCCACAATTCCATTCTACCTTTGAGATCGTTCGGACCATACACATTTACTAACCCGATCTTACCTTCTACTCCAACCCAAGATCCTACCACCACCAAGAAAGTTGGGTCCTCAATAAGGTAATCGCATTCAAACACTTTTTTATCCCATATCGTAACTATTCCTCCCGAGTTACCAATAGCATCAACCTTCGCAAAGTCTACATCATCACCTCCCCAAATCGCTCTAATCTGAACTAGGTCCCAATTTTTTTATCTTCGTTTCTTGAATTCCCAACAGGCTAGGTTTTTTCGATCTACAGATTTCTTTTACCCACTCTTTTTTACCCCTCGACCCTAATCCCCTCATATTTACTGAAATGCAAATCATAATGGAATTTCAGGATTTCGACACTTACCCGCGTTGTTATCTCCCTCTGCCATTGGAATCTCTTTCCCGATGTTCGAGCTTTGAGGTTTAACCCAAACCATACCAATCGCATTCCCGAATTGTTCTACTCCTTCCGATTCATCTTTGTTGTTTAGTTCATTTGATACAGATGTGTGAGCAATCGCTGCTACTGACTCCAAGCTAGTTTTCTTCTTCCCCGATTTCTCGCCAGTACCCATTTTCGATCCTTTCCTCATTCCCATATTTTTATTATTCAATCTTGCCATTTGTTTGATCATATGGAAACTAACTTTTCCACGTCCATATCTATAGGAATCCACCCTTTTGCCTCTCAGTTTTTCTCCAATTGTCTTCTGCGTTGAGGATGTTTCTTCCAAACGAATATCTGAGACGTTACCAGCCACTGGAATCGATGTTCTTTCTTCAGGAGAACTTGGGCCAATTTTACTTTGTGTGTTTCTCGCCTTGTTGGGCCTTCTATTACCTGGTGGTCCAAATTGATGATTTTTTTCAGGCCCTTCTTCTCTAGGATCCAAATGGTCTAAGGTAGCTGATCCAACTCGTTCTTTTCCACTTATTTCACCCATAGGTTTTGATGTGGGCCCACTCTGACTATCACTTTGATTTAAGATAACGTCATTATAATTTTTTTCTTTTTGACAATCCCCCTGCAAATCAATTCCATCAGATACACCCACTTTTTTGGGAGACCCACCATCATGATAGTGCATTGGAACTTCCTCCATACTTAAATCATGCACCCTTTCACCTTTCTTCTTTCTACCGTCCTCCTCACCGCCGACGTCATTTTTCTGGCCCGAGTCGCTGGAATCCCTACCCTCTTTTGCATTGTTTTGGTCTTTTGTTGAGGTTTCTCCTTCTCCCGTATCTCCTAACCATGTCTCCTCCACCCCCTAATCCTCATCCAAGAGCCTTCCATCTTCCGACCATTGAGACAATATTGATGATCCGTCTTCCTCCCCTCCGCTACCCGATATCTCATCTTCCTCCCAATCCCAATCAAGAGTGTCCAAAAGACTAGTTTCTTCTCCCTCGACCTTAACCCGGTAGTAGAGTTCCCCAACTTTTATTCCTTTTAAAGTGTTAATGTTAGTGCATAAATATGTTCGATACAAGATCAAGAAGACAAAAGTCAAAGTTCAAGAAGTCAAAGCTGAGAAAAGTCAACTCTCATGTGAAAAGTCAAAGTCTTTGTAATAAAATGTCAAAGTCAATGTCTTTGTATTTTGTTTTTTCCTTTGTAATTGTTTGGTGGTACAAATACCTTCCTGTTTTTGTATTTCATAAGATTGGTAACTAACAGAATTGAATTCAGAGAGAGAGAGAGAATACGTTAGAGAGAGAAAGAGAGTTCTAGAGAGAGAAAGTTGTAATCGTTGGATTTGAAAGTTAATCAAACAGGTAATTGATTGAAATTCTGTTTATGTTCGATTTGTTTGTATTTAGAAACTAGAATCTGGGAACACAATTGGTATCAGAGCAGATCCAAAAGTGAAATCAGATCAAGAAAAGTGTCGACTATGTGTTCTTGAATGAGAGATTTGATTTTGGAGTGTTAGTGCAATTTTGTTGATGAAATTGATTAGGATTTGTTCGAAAAGTGTAATAGATCGAGTCTATGTACTTTAATTTCTGAATTGCACTGTAATTCTCACGAATTTGTGATTTTTGTTGAATTTTTGTTCACGAGTCGATATTCACTGTTTCATCATTCGTTTTGTAGTTTGAATGTTTGTTTGTGAAATTCTTGAGTTGTAATCTGTTCTATTATTGTAATCGAGCATCCATACAAAAATTCAAGATAATTGGACAAGGTTTGGATTGATTTCAGTGAGAAAAATTGATATTTGGTCGATATTCTGAAGAACGCGCTAGATCTCCAGAACGCACAAGTTCATCGTTCAAACGCACAAGTTTCATCCGTTAGAACGCGCAAGTCGAAGGGAAGATTTTGGTCTCAAACGCACAAGTAACAATCTGCGAGTTCTAGAAACTCGCTGATCGAAGTCTGCGAGTTTGGAAAAGTTGGAAATTTTTCTAAGAACCAGAACGCGCACGTAGTGGTTAGCGAGTTCTTCAAACGCGCTAATCGAAGGGTGCGAGTTTGAAGAAGAACAGTGTTCTGCGAGTTCATTCGACGTGCGAGTTTGAAATTTCAAGAAAAAGTTCTAAAGTGTTGGAAACGCGCAAGTAAAACTAGCGAGTTTTATTCAAACGCGCAAGCTTTGACAAGCGAGTTTTGGAAACGCGCACGCCTCTGTTAGCGAGTTTCATTGTGAACAGTATTCTGCGTGTTTAGGCATTTGCGAGTTTCAACGATCTACGAGTTTGATCTGTGAGTTTATCAGAACACGCAACCCTTTGCGTTCGAGTTTCACAAACGCGCAAGCTTAAGTCTGCGAGTTTCACTCTGAATAGTTGTTTGCGAGTTTCTCAAACGTGCAAGTCTCGATCTGCGTGTTTCTCAGTGTCTGCGAGTTTCAGCGCTTGCGAGTTATATAGTGACTTGCGAGTTTTGATACTTAGTCAAAATTTTCATAATTTCTGATTTTTCTAAATTTCAATATTTTTCTTGTGATTTCATATTTTGGACTAACGATCAGTTCTAGTTTCTTATTGGATATATTTTTCAAACAGGTTTAAACAAGATGACTTCAAAAGATGCACTTTCAATTGGTACTGATGTCAAGCCTCCTGTTCTGTTCAAAGGAGAGTATGAGCAGTGGAAGGATAGGTTTCTGGATTTTATTGACAAACATGCAAACGGGGAAAATATTCTGCAGTCAATTACAGATGGTTCTATGAAACCTATCATAGTTCAAGTACCTGATGATGATGATTCTTCTGATAATGGACATGGTGATGAAGAAAGAGAACAAAAGACAAAACCAGTTAAAGTGGATTTATCACAGTATTCTGAAGAACAGAAAAGCCGTTACAAAGCAGACAAGCAAGCAAGATCTTTTCTACTTCAAAGCATTCCTAATGACATTTACATCAAGATTGATAGCTACAAGGATGATGCTAAAAAGATGTGGGATCAATTACAAAAGATGATGATGGGATCCAAGGTAGGGAATCAGATGAAAGTGGCTAACTGCATCAATAGCTACGAGGAATTCAAAGCCAAAGAGAATGAGAGTTTGGAAGATACTTATGAACGGTTTACTTTGCTTCTGAATGAACTGACGAAGAACAAAGTGACAAAGAAGCAGCTGGAAAACAATGTCAAATTTATGAGTATCCTACGACCTGAATGGAAGAAACATACACGTAGGATGAAGCAGATGAAAGACTTGAATGATATACCTCTTCACGAAGTCTATGAGACTTTACGACAGAATGAAGAAAAGGTTGAGGAGAAAAGAGCTGAAAAGAAGAAGGCAGAAAAGGTTCCTGATCCGATTGCTTTGGTAGTTGGAGATAAGAAGAAAGAAAAGAAAGAAAAGGCAGAGAAGAAGAAAAAGAAGAAAGTGCTTACGAGCTCTGAGTCAGAATCTGAGACAGATGGTGATGATGGAGAAAGTCTGAAACAAGCCATGCTGTTGCTAACCCGTGCCTTTCAAAAGAAGTTCTACAAAAAGTCGGGATCAAATTCTCAAAGGTATTCTTCATCAAGTTCTAAGAATCACGAACACCGAGAGAGGGTGGAAGGAAGGAGATATGAAGAGAACATATATGTTGAGAAGAAACCTAATGAAAGGAAGAAGTTCGTGAATGACTACACTGTTGCCGAAAAGCCAGCAAGTGATCCAGTCAAATGCTACAACTGTGGCAAGATTGGTCATTTTGCAAAAGATTGTAGAAAGCCAAAAGTTCGTAATTCTCAGTACTATCAGAACAAACTGCTACTGGCCAAACAGCAAGAAGCGGACATAGCTTTAATGGCTGAGGACGAATTTTGGTTGGATCATTCAGAAGGTGAAGATGAGGAGAAGGAAGAAACAGCTCATCTCTGTCTTATGGGAAAAGAGGTCAAGTATGATGAATCAGATAATGAGACAGTTGATGAGGTATTAAACTTAACTAAAAAAGATTTCATTACCAAAATGGAAGCTATGATGGTTGAGCTTCAAGACTTACAAAATAAATTGAAAAAGGAAAAAGAAAGAGTTGCTAAAAGAAACAATAAGATATTTGAACTCAATAAGTCGGTTATTGGGAACAAAGATCTGATTGATTCTTTACGCAAGTCTGCTTCTGATTCTAAATTTCAAGTAGATTGTTTTGAAAAGAAGATTTCTGATTTTGAAGTTAATATTTCTAAGTATGAATGTGAGAAAAGAGAATCTGCACTAACTGTTCATAAATTGCAGGTTGAGAACAAGTTTTTGAATAAGAAGGTAAATGGTCTGGAAGCCAAACTCTATGCAAGAGGCCAAACAGATCAAACCATTTTTCTTAATGCACCTAACGAAGAGGCTGATGTTAAGGAAAAATGGGGACTTGGTTTTCAAAATCCCCATTACTTAAAGAAAGCCATCAGAAAACAACCAGCATTATATAATTTTGATTTTCTTGCTTGTGCTGGTAAACATACTTATTTAAAACCCAAATTTGTTACCAAATTACCGGAAGAAGTTGAGGCCAAAGAAACTGAAAATAGAAAGAATGTGAAGAAAATGAAACTACCATTTAACTATGCAAAGTTAAATGATAGTTATCTTTCAGAAACACCAAAAGTTCTTTCAAACGATTATTTTGCTAGTTATTCTGTTTCTGAGATGAAGGCGAAACCTGCAATTGCAAAGGTTTATGTTCCTTCACTCATTCTTGAAAGCAAAATAGTTGAATTGGAAAATGTTTTATCTGATGAAAAACTTTTGGTTGATATTCAACAAAGTGTATTTTCTACTGTATTAAAGAACACGATTTTTCAATCTACATCTACAAAGTGTTCTAAAGTTTCTAAGGCACCTCAAATTTCGTCTGATAGTTTTGATGACTTATTTGAGTCTGCAAATGATTTTCTTAATTCTGATGATGGGTGCATAGACGAAATTGATATGTTTGACTTTAATGCTATTCTTCCTGATCATTCTACTTGTCTTATAAATGAAAAAGTGTTACCAAGTGGTGTTAATATTGATGAATCATCAACTAAGGTTGGTGAATCAGTTTCTGTAACTGCTGATTACTATGCTCAAGGTAAGAAACATAAGAAACAGCGATTACAGAAACAGAAATACACTGGTACACAAAAGAAAACTCAGTCTCAGAAATCTGCCTTTCCTAATAAATCTAAATCTTTTGTTTCAGATATAAGAAAGAAAAGGTCGAAAGCTCGAACTGAATGGCGACCAAAACGGAAGGATGATGAGATAGTTGGATCAGTTTATGATAATTCTTGTACTAGATCTGTTAGTAGTGATTCAGATATAGTTGGTCAATATGCTTCTCATCAACAAAACCTTGTAACTTCTTACAAGCGTTATTCAATAAAGCAGTTGATTCAATTATCTCCTATTACTACTACATCTCATTATAATTATCGGAGAACTGATTTTGCTTATTCTCATAATTCTTCTGATTGGTATGGATCTTATCATGTTTATTCTTCGAGATCAAATATTTTTAAAGGTTTTCAAAAGGACAGAGGGTCCATTTTCAAATGGATACCAAAATCTTGTGCTAATCTGTTAGGACCCGTTTTTAAATGGGTACCTAAAGTTATTGTTTCCTGATTTCTCTTGCAGACCCGACATATGTGGTACTTGGACAGTGGATGTTCCAAGCATATGACTGGGAAAAAAGCTTTATTGTCTAATTATACAGAGAAATTCAATGGAAATGTCAGATTTAGAAACGATCAGCTTTCACCAATCTTAGGATATGGTGACATCATTCAAGACAACATAACAATCAGTAAGGTGAGTTATGTCGAAGGCTTAGGGCACAACCTGTTTAGCATTGGTCAATTCTGTGATAAAGGGTTAGAGGTCAACTTCAAATCTAAGAATTGCTCGGTTCGTACTGAAGACGGCACAAAACTCTTAGGTGGACATCGCAAGACAAACCTCTATACCATCAACTTGTCCAAAGTTCAGATTAGGCATGGAAATGGGCCCCGACCCGTCGGGGAACCCGGTTCACCCGCCCCAATCGGGGATGGGGATTCCCCGCTAAACCGGGGATGGGGATGGGGACGGGGATCCCCGTTTGTCTCAAAGCGGGGATGGGGACGGGGACGGGTATCGCACTCCCCGCCCCGCCGCTTCCCCGTTTTATATTTTAATTAATATTTAATATATATTATTTATTTAAATTAAATCGGTAATTCATAATTTTCTATTTCCTAACTAGGTTTATAATATAAAATTTTTATTTTTTTGATGTTATTATGTATTTTGGATGTCAATCAAAATACAATTACTCGATATGGTTTTGAATATTACTCGATATCTTTTGGTACGTGTGAAGTTAAGTTTTTTTTTTCCGAATTCGGTTGAATTTTTGTTGGTTTTAAGTTATTAATTATTATATGATGTTGTGATTTTTTTATACTAAATTAAATTTCTTTCGATTTTAGGTTTATTGGAAATATGTGATATTTAAACATGTGCGGTGTCTCATATATTTGATTTAAATAGCTTACATAAACGGAAAAGAAAATCCCCGTTCCCCGTTGGGGATGGGGATGGGGATGTGATCATATTCCCCGACGGGGACGGGGATGAAGATGAGGGATTGGGGACGGGGATGGGGATTGAGGTCCCCGCCCCATCCCCGCCCCATTTCCATGCCTAGTTCAGATTGACAATCAAGTTTGCTTAATGACAAAAGCTTCAATGCAGCAAAGTTGGCTCTGGCACAGACGTTTATCACACCTGAACTTTCATTATATCAACAAGCTGGTTAGTGGGAATTTGGTAAAATGACTTCCTGAGCTGAAATACGAGAAAGAACACTTATGTGCTGCATGTGAGAAGGGTAAGATGAAGAGAGCTCCGCATAAACCGAAGCCTGAACCAAGCACTAGTTCTCCGTTAGAATTATTACATATGGATTTGTGTGGTCCAATGAGAACTCAGAGTTTGGGTGGAAATAAATACGTGTTGGTCATTGTGGACGATTACTCAAGATACACATGGGTCAAATTTCTTCGATCAAAAGATGAGACGCCCGAAGTTCTCATTACTTTCTTAAAGACGACCCAGGTGAATATGCAGAGACAAGTCAAGTTTCTACGAACTGATAACGGCACAGAGTTCAAAAACAAAACAGTTGAAGAATATCTCGAATCGGTCGGGATATCACATCAGTACTCTGTTGCTCGTACGCCTAAACAAAATGGAGTAGTCGAAAGGCGAAATCGAACGCTAGTCGAGGCCGCTCGTACTATGCTCAGCCAATCCAATCTACCTCTATTTTTGTGGGCAGAAGCTGTGTCAACTGCATGTCATACTCAAAATCGGTCCATAATACACCGCCGTTTTCAAAAGACTCCATATGAGTTGATCAACAACAGAACACCAACAATCAAGTATTTTCACATATTTGGGTGTAAATGTTTTGTGCTTAACGACAGAGAGAGTCTAAATAAATTCAGTGTTAAGGCGGACGAGGGTATCTTTATTGGTTATTCTTCAACATCAACAGCATGTCGTGTTTATCTGAAGAAGTCAAAGACAGTCATTGAGAGCGTCAATGCCACATTTGATGAAGAAATGGCTTCTGAACAACTCAGTTCAGAACCCGTTATCACTGGAGTATTAGCTTCTGGACAGATCAGTCCAGGACCTGTTTCTACAAAGAATAATTCGGATAATGCTTCTACTTCAATTTCACATTTATCTGATTTAGATTTGTTATTTGAATTCTTTTATGATGAGTTTCTAGGATCTAATTTGTCTAAATCTGTTGTGACTGATAGGTCTGAAGACACAAGCTGCAATCATCCAGTCACTTCAGAAGTCATAACTGAACAAGAATCCCCCGTTCAGTCAGAAACTCATGTTCCATTGAATACTCCTACAGTTGAAGATACACAAGTAACTGATGAGCCAGAAGTAACTGTTTCAGTTGGGTGTCATACATTGTCTACACAACAGCCAGATTCTGCTGTTCCAACTGATGCTTCTGCACCTGAAACTTCAACTGAAAACCCCCCTTCTATTATTCAAACTGAAGAGTCTGATAGTGGATTTCTAGATGATGATCATGTTCAATCAGTATCTACTCTACTCCCTCATGAGCATTGCTGGACCAAAGAGCATCCTTTACATCAAGTAATTGGAGATCTTAACAACCCTGTACAAACTAGGTCAACGACTCTTAATCAATGTATGCATGACTCATTCCTCAGTAAGATTGAGCCAACGCGAGTATCAGAGGCTCTTGCTGATTCGGACTAGGTATCTGCCATGCAAGAAGAGATCAATCAGTTTGAAGCCCTAAAGGTTTGGAGATTAATTCCAAAACCTGAAGGAAAATCCATAATTGGCACTAAATGGGTATTCAAAAACAAAAAGGATGAAGATGGTATCGTCATAAGGAACAAAGCTAGACTTGTTGCCAAAGGTTACCGGCAAGAGGAAGGCATAGACTACGATGAGACATATGCTCCAGTAGCGCGCATAGAAGCAATCCGCATGTTTCTAGCCTACGCAGCTCATAAGAATTTCACAGTCTTTCAGATGGATGTGAAAACAGCCTTTCTGAATGGCATTCTTAAAGAGGAAGTGTACGTGTCTCAACCAGAAGGGTTTGTCAATCCAGATAAGCCAGATCATGTCTACATCTTGGACAAAGCCCTGTATGGTTTGAAACAATCCCCTCGAGCATGGTATGATGTTCTATCTAAATTCTTGGTCAAGTCAGGTTTTTCCAAAGGTAAAGTTGATACCACTTTGTTCATCAAAAAGGAAAAGGCTGATATTATTCTTATACAGATATATGTTGATGATATAATATTTGGTTCTACTAATCCTAAATTTTGCAAAAACTTTTCTAACCTCATGGTGTCACGTTTTCAAATGAGTATGATGGGAGAGATGAATTTCTTTCTCGGATTACAAGTTAAACAGTTTTCAACCGGGATTTTCATTAACCAATCTAAGTATATTTTGGATATTCTTCGGAAGTACAAAATGGAAAATTGTAAACCAATTGAAACCCCGATGGCACCAGGTACTAAAATTAGCACTGATCCTTTGGGTAAAAGTGTTGATGTTAGAACTTATAGAGGTATGATAGGATCGTTAATGTATCTTACATCTAGTAGACCAGATATTATGTTTTCAACATGTTTATGTTCTAGATATCAGGCTACTCCTAAAGAATCCCATTTGGCTGCTGTCAAACAGATTTTTAGATATCTGAAGGGCACTGCAGACCTTGGTCTGTGGTATCCTAAGGATACTGGGTTTCAATTGACTGCCTATTCAGATGCAGATCATGCAGGTTTCATGTTGGACAGAAAGAGTACTTCAGGTCACATTCAATTTCTTGGAGACAAGCTCGTTAGCTAGGCGTCAAAGAAACAATTATGTGTTTCCACATCGACTGCTGAAGCAGAGTATGTAGCTGCTTCCAGTTGCTGCTCTCAAGTCCTGTGGATGCGAACACAGCTGCGAGACTATGGATTCAAGTTTGATAAAATTCCAATATATTGTGACTCGAAGAGTGCAATCGCGATATCTGCTAATCCTGTTCAGCATACGAAAACCAAACACATTGACGTCAGATACAATTTTATTAAAGATAATGTAGAAAAAGGAACAATTGAACTTTATTTTGTAAAAACAGATTATCAACTTGCAGATTTATTTACCAAACCCTTAGATGAAAAGAGATTTAATTTTCTTGTCTCTAAGCTTGGTATGTTAAATCTTAAGACGTAATCGGTTGTTACCTAATAAAGTTATGTATTGTTATTTTTCATCATTTTCTTTATCATTATGTTTGAAGGATATCTGCACTTTAATTGTTTGTTCATGATCTCAGGGGAGTAAGAGAAGATTTTATATGATCTACATTATTTTGAGGGGGAGCATAACTAATTTCTGCATTTTACTTAAATGACAAAATTTTTGTAATGCATGATTTTAGGGGGAGCTTATATTTCATACCAAAAGGAGTAAGACTATAATTTCTGATTAATTCAGATCAGAACTCGTACAATCAACGTTTTATTGCTTTATGTTTTTACATTCGAATAAATTTGTGAATAAAATTGTTTTGACATGACTTTGAGACTTATGCAGGATGAGAGAAGCTGACAAGATCATATCTTTATGACTACAGCTGAATTTCTGAGAATTAAGATTGAGCGAAACGGTAAATTTCTTATCTTAATCTCAAATGTATCTGAAAGAAGGACAACTTTCAGATATAGAAAACATGTTCTTAAAATGTTCAAACCACTTTCCGATTCTTAAACAGATTTCATAAATTGGAAGTGTGATTTTTAAATGTTTTCATTTTAATTTGTGTTTCAAAGTTTATAAACCGTGTGTTTCCAAAGATAAATACTTGTGTATTGTCTTTTCTACATATTTTCAAGTATTCACACACATTGGTTTAATTTTTGATCAAATTGTTCTTACCATGTCTCATATTGAAACATATTTTCGATGGTAAGACACCCCGCTTGTACTTTAAAGAATTTTGAGCGATATTTCATTTCGAAACGTCATTTCAAGAATGTCTATATTTTTGTTTCGTATAGACAATATCCATTATTCTTGACCATAAGCCTTAATTGATATATAATTCATTTCTGATCATTTTCATACAATGTCAGATTTTCAAACAAGCCTTTTGCATTCATATTCATTCATTTCATATACTTGTTTGAAAATACTTCAATGTCTAAAAATGCTCAAATCTGCATGATTATATTTTATGAGCATACATTCGTCTGACATTTGTATATGAGCTTTAACTGATAAAGTTAAACCATCTTGAGCAACACATGCTTATTAGGATATTATGGGTTCTTTGTGCTAGGACTTAAATGAACTTCTATGGATTCACGTTATCCAGTGTTTCCTACCCAAGAAGTTAATCCATAGTGATTGAGTGTGAGGAGTCTAAAAGAAATGAGTGTGGGATGTGTGATGAGGTAAAATGGAAAAGAGAGTTTGGTTAGATGTGAGCTTATAATGATTAAAAGAAAGAGGGTGTGAGAACAGAGTAAAATAATATTAAACTCTGCACCAACTACTTTCTGAGTCGGGTAACCACATTACTAGCGTTTCACAACTCTTTGGTGAACGTTATTGAAACAGGCAACTAGCCCATGCCAACTCTTGACTAAACCCCACCAGCTACTCATTTTCTTCTCAAAAAGAAGGTGTTTCATATTTCAAAGGGGACACAACATATAATCTATCTGGTTTTCATTTGGAAAATCTGGATATTGAAAAAGAAGGAAGTCTGCCCCACCTTCGCACTTCAATCATGCACATTGAGTCTGTGTTTATCTACTGTTGTCCCAGTGGTTTACACAATGTTGAGCCTTAAAAGCAATCATCAAGTGCTTAATTCTTTCAACACATGCACGAGCACACAAGAAATATGTTTTCTTGTCATAACATTCATAGAAATTGCCTTTGTGGTATTTCGATGATTGGATGGAAGCCCTGGGGGAGTGAACATCACAAAAGCTCTTTTATATTGTGTATTCGTTACACACAGTGACTTCGTGTTACTGACAGGCATTTTAACTGATTCATTTGTTGATTCAGGAGTTACATGTTCTAATTTTGTCTGGATTTGCAAAGATCTAGATGAATACTTGGTTATGGATCACAGAATCAGAGGCTCAGTTTGACAGATCAGAATGGTCAAAGACATTTCTTCGAAGAAAAGTTTTGATGATATAGATGCTCAAATCATCAAAAAGGGGGAGATGATATTAAGAAATGTTAAAGTTTTGAAGTTTGGGGGAGATGGTATCAAGAAATGGTCAAAGACATTTTATCTGTTAGATGATTTTCAGAAATGTCCAAGTCAGAAAAGTTCAATTTGAAGATTTGGAGAAGATCAAAGAATTTCTGAAGATTTGCTGAAATTTTCTTTGAAGATTATTTGATAAAGCGATTTGAGCTGATTCTGAAGATAATTTCTTTCCAAAGACTGAAAGTATCTTGTGAGAGTTTTAGGAAGATTGTTCATTGTTTGAAGATATTTTTGGAAATAATACAGTCAAAGAAAAAGGGGAGATTGTACTGACAGAGTTTAAAGTGAAGACTAAATTGCTAGATCTTTCAACAAATGATCTTGAATCCAAAGGGGGAGATTGTTAGTGCATAAATATGTTGGATACAAGATCAAGAAGACAAAAGTCAAAGTTCAAGAAGTCAAAGCTGAGAAAAGTCAACTCTCATGTGAAAAGTCAAAGTCTTTGTAATAAAATGTCAAAGTCAAAGTCAATGTCTTTGTATTTTGTTTTTTCCTTTGTAATTGTTTGGTGGTACAAATACCTTCCTGTTTTTGTATTTCATAAGATTGGTAACTAATAGAATTGAATTCAAAGAGAGAGAGAATACGTTAGAGAGAGAAGGTGAGTTCTAGAGAGAGAAAGTTGTAATCGTTGGATTTGAAAGTTAATCAAACAGGTAATTGATTGAAATTCTGTTTATGTTTGATTTGTTTGTATTTAGAAACTAGAATCTGGGAACACAATTAATCGTTGATAAGATATGAGTGCTTATCATAACCTTGCCCCATGTTAGGTTGTTAGTCTCTTCCAAATCGCAACCCATTGTTTTCAAGACGTTTCCCCATTTTCCCGCTATTGCCGTAAAAGTTTCCTTCTTCTAACCATGTAGCGGGACTCCTATTATTTTAATCCAGACTAGTCTTTCGGAATTTCGATATCCTACCGACCACTCGCGGAGATCGTTTATCCAAAAGTGAATACCATGCAACTTATTATTAAGGATTTTTTCTAACGGTTCCTCCCCTTCGAATCTTAATAAAATCTGACTTCCACCTAGGTACTTTATTTCCTTCACTCCAATGGAGTCCTCATGAGTACAAAGGTGTCGAATGGCCGCTACGTTGTCTACGGATCTCATACTTCCTACTAGACACCGTTTCAATAATTCCATTGTTTTACCATCTGTAACACCCTAAAATCCAGAGTGAATTTAAACGCGGAAACTGGACAAATAAACATCAACACTTGGTATAAACCTCCTAAAAAGGGGAAATGTACTTAATCTTTACAAACCTGAATACTGATATTGAACTCAACCACAAACTAATCTAAACATAAACTATCTAGATTACATTAGTTGCTAATCCAATATCACCAAAAGAATGGGACTTAAACAGTTGCCCAACAACAATACTAGTCATCTCAAAAATCCCCGAGACCAAGCTCGTCACTCAAGCCTTTAGCAACCCACCGCTATCGGGAACCTGTTATACACATCATTTGAGAAAAAGTGTTAGGCTTAAAGCCTAGTGAGAACATACAATTTATAAATTTCAAGAGATATAAACAATTGTATCATAAAGAAAACTTTTCAATAAGGTTTAATTTTCAAATGAAACCTTTGCCACAACCGGGCCTTTTAAATGTAAACTCATCATACGATGACAAAGATAATCAGTTTTACCAAGGATTGTAGTGTAACACAAAGTAGGTCACAATCCGAGTTATGAGTCGAAACACTTGGAATCCATGGCCACGAACAACAAAGGTCCGTACTACGATGTGAGGGAGGGACCCCGAGGAAACCAAATCAAAACTCATTCACTAGGACTACATTATGACCCATGGCTAGTAACCGGTCTCACATAATCATACTAAATGGCCCCCGAGGATCATATGCATCCATAGCTACAAATAAGGGAAAATA
This sequence comes from Arctium minus, assembly GCA_954870635.1. Classification (NCBI taxonomy): domain Eukaryota; kingdom Viridiplantae; phylum Streptophyta; class Magnoliopsida; order Asterales; family Asteraceae; genus Arctium; species Arctium minus. The sequence continues at coordinate 49,353,612 of OX941096.1, forward strand.
TGATCCATGGCTAGTAACCGGTCTCACATAACTGTACCAAATGGCCCCCGAGGATCATATACATCCATTTATACAAAGAAGGGAAAAGACATCCCAAATATAAGTCGACTCAATACCTAGGGATCCGCTAGTAATGGTACAGACTTGTCACAACAACATATGTGACCAACCATAGATAGACATATGGTATAAAATAACATTTATAAACAAAATGCATTTTCAAGTTTAACTTCTGGTAAGAATGAAAATCATCAAAATGAACTTTAAACATTCTTTCAAGTAAACCACATAAATGTGCAAGTAAAACCTCCTTTTACTTCTAATAAGATGGAACCCATTATTTTAGTCAAAACTGATCGGGAACCTCGAAATCACCAAAAACTCAAGTTGTGTCAAAATGTAGAGAACTTAAATCCATACCATAGAAATACTTTGGATTTCAAAAATATAAGTTTTGACATGTATAAAGTTTATAAAATGATAGTAGGAACTCACCAAATAGGTTTCAGAAATAAAACCCGAAAACCAGATATCGACCACCGAGGTAAGACGAAGCTTTCTATACCGAACCCTTGCTAGATGCACTTAATACTAGCAATTTATGGACCCTTGAAAATCTAAAGAAAACTAGAGAGAGACAAGAGAGAGAAAAGAAATGAAGAGAGAGAGAGAGAGAGATCTTGAGAGTGAGATATTTTGGGCTGAAAAGCCTTAAGTCGGCCAGGCAACTACGCGGGTTATGCCGCGACCTCCACTCGCGGCATAACTCGCCCGCTAACACAAAACCCACACAAACAGGGTGTTTCGATGGGTTGTGCCGCGACCTGAGGTCGCGGTGCAACTCGCGTGGTTCATTGTGGTTCGTCCAAAACCACCAAAATCCAAACTCAAACTCCCAACCAAACGCGGTGCTAACGACAACGCTTAAACGAAAAAAATAACAAGATTACATAACGGAAATCCAGGGTGTTACAATCCTCCCAACCTTAAAATAGATGTCGTCCTCGAAATCTGGAACCACCAAGCACCTAACATCACACTTGGAAAGATCGATTGATTTCCTATCCCAAAGGGATGCCTTCATGAAACCTCACCTCATAAACGGACCCGATTACATTTCGGTTGAGGTTTTCGCTGAGTTTTCTCATAATGTGCCGTTACAAACTAAATCTCAACGTTCGATATAATTCACCGACATCAGGATAAACTTTGAGTCCTTGATTAATCATTTTCTTAATCATTAAATCTCGGTTGCCTCCCAACCTTAGATTGCTCGTATTACCTCAAGAGTAATTTATGACCTTATTCAGTCATTCCCACCAAGAATACCCCAAAGCAATCATTTCCCTTAGATATCTCTAAATGCAACGCGTCATAGTCTCCTCGATAATCGATTTATACTTAAAGTCCACCTCGACATTCTCACCAAATGTATCCAATAAACATTACCACCAACTCCCACCATGCACTCAAGCATCGAATTTCAAATCAGCGAAAGTCCTGACAGTTATCAAAATACCAATGATCGATTCTTAATTATCAACATCTAATTTCCTTAAGTTTACCGCTCGTCCTGCAGATGCACCAGATCTAACGGAAATACATTGAAGCACACCAACAGTATAATTTATGTAATGAATGAGAAATAGTTTTACGTACTAAAATAGTGTATAACAAGACGTTCGTACAAAACTACAGAAGGGAAATTCACAAAATCGAACCCCAAAATTTCTGCAATTAACCATGAAATGTCATGAAATAAAACTTCCCAACGTGACTCGCATACATCGGTTTATTCCCCAAAATTTAGTAAAGACATATGCATGCGATTTGAGCAATTGTAAGAGTAATTTAGTTTAATTCCAAATTGTATAAATAACATGTTTGCAAAACCCAAGACAACATGCTCATGATATCGAACTCTTAAAGTTTTCTCTCTTTTAGTCACAATGCGACACAAAATAAGATTTTACAACAAAACTTGCATGCAACCGTTTATTTCACAAAGCTAGTAGATTGATATGTGTATGCACCCAGTTAGAACATGAAATACTTTATGTCGGTTTCGAGTTCAAAGCCAAATATAAACACGTGCTCATCGTTCTAAAACATTTGCTAAAACACCATGACTGAAAATTCCAATAAAATATGCATACATGATATGTGCAACTGAACTGCTCCCACAAAACTCAAAGGGGAACAATACCACTGGATGCCAATAAAATTTCCACAACTGTTTTTAAACCGGACAAATGTCCTCAAGACTCCATTTAGTTAAAATGAGCCAACGACCCAACAGTTTACGTAAATACCCAATGAAAGCCAGTAGAGACATCGAAATACGTTTGACCAACAATTATGCAAACACCACGACCCAAAAGGTAATTGACCCAAAGCTTCTCATTGGTTGAAACAAAATGTTTTCCAAATGAACTCTTTCTCTTCATATTTCCAAAACGACTCATAGTTCAAATGACATGCATTTTCCAACGGTTTATAAAACCGTATGCACCAAATGGACAATTATATAAATGACCTCCATTTATGTATTACATCGCCAAAGAAATATATCAAAATGATTTATTTAACAAAATAAGAGAACAACTCATTTACTAATAATATGCATTTTATAAATGGATGCCTCAACGTCAAAATATTCTTTCATGGAATAATGAAATCCCACACTTATTCAAAATGAGAATACTGGTAATGCTCGAATAATGAAATTCGAGTAAGCATTATAAAATAGACACCAAAATATGAGTAAACTCAAGTTTCTAAGATTATAGCATAAGAGAGATAACTCAGACTCAAAACGAATGAACTAACGCATTCCAAAACATGAAATTCCCAAATAAGATGCAATAAATACAAATCATAACCAAGCGCTCTACAATGAGCTATCAAAACAGGACAAGTGTCCCCAAGACCCAACAAAATCCAAAGACCCAACGTTGAAAATCATAAACTTAAATCAAATGTAAATGACCCGAAATAATGCAACCCATGCTTCAACACACACGAATAACTCCAACATGATTTAGATTGGAACAAAACATTTTCCAAGTGAGTTTATACCTTTTATCCTTTCAAATCATCCCATGACACCCAATAAAATGCATTTATACTCAAAATATGCTTCATACAATAAATCGTTAAAATACCCAAATTATATGATTTATTTACCAAAATGCTCAAAATCCTAAGTGTGGGTGTTTCATAAGTTTATAAAGCTGAATACTTCAAATTAACCAAAACTTATCAGATGATTAGCAGTTAACAATTTTCATATAAACATGTAAACACTTTAAAATAGACATTTTGGCATGTACACCGTTTTCACAAATCAGCTTGAACTCATGCTCCTTGATTTCTCTAGTTAAACTATCGTCAACCAGATGCTCAACATCTTAAGGCAAAGATCACGGACTTCATAGGTTCACTTCACAATTTCTCCTCGAATACATCGATTCAAAAAGTCTATGGTTCTAATCCGACTCAAAACTGTCCACTTAATGCAATCACCGTACTTACCGTCACTCCAAGTAACGAATAATAAAATCATTAACTTTTTCTAATAGTTACCCATTCAGAAACTTTATTACCTCCCCAACGGTCGACATACCAAGGCAGTTCACGTAAGCACGAGAAAGAATAAGGAGGAGGTTAACAGAATTGAACACGAAGGATACGTACTACTACGTCTACAACTATCATAACATTAGTAAACCAAGCACAAGAGAACGTACTACTACATTACCAATTGTCACAGTAACGGCACTACAAGCACCATCACGTATAAATATCCTCGTAATAACATTAGCTAGGTGAGATTATGAACATATAATACATAAAGGTTCTCGTTACCATCGCCACAACGCTTGATAACCATAGTTTCCGTCGAGTCTAAGACTAACCCATCTTAGAAATTCTACCCATCTCACAATCATTGCCTAACATACTCAGTCTAAGTCTAGACATCTTACATTCATGCCTAGTTCGCTTAAACTAGAGCTCTGATACCAACTTGTAACACCCTAAAATCCAGAGTGAATTTAAAACACGGAAACTGGACAAATAAACATCAACACTTGGTATAAACCTCCCAAAAAGGGGAAATGTACTTAATCTTTACAAACCTGAATACTGATATTGAACTCAACCACAAACTAATCTAAACATAAACTATCTAGATTACATTAGTTGCTAATCCAATATCACCAAAAGAATGAGACTTAAACAGTTGCCCAACAACAATACTAGTCATCTAAAAAATCCCCGAGACCAAGCTCGTCACTCAAGCCCTTAGCAACCCACCGCTAACGGGAACCTGTTATACACATCATTTGAGAAAAAGTGTTAGGCTTAAAGCCTAGTGAGAACATACAGTTTATAAATTTCAAGAGATATAAACAATTGTATCATAAAGAAATCTTTTCAATAAGGTTTAATTTTCAAATGAAACCTTTGCCACAACCGGGCCTTTTAAATGTAAACTCATCATACGATGACAAAGATAATCAGTTTTACCAAGGATTGTAGTGTAACACAAAGTAGGTCACAATCCGAGTTATGAGTCGAAACACTTGGAATCCATGGCCACAAACAACAAAGGTCCGTACTACGATGTGAGGGAGGGCCCCCGAGGAAACCAAATCAAAACTCATTCACTAGGACTACATTATGACCCATGGCTAGTAACCGGTCTCACATAACCGTACTAAATGGCCCCCGAGGATCATATGCATCCATAGCTACAAATAAGGGAAAATATGATCCATGACTAGTAACCGGTCTCACATAACCGTACCAAATGGCCCCCGAGGATCATATACATCCATTTATACAAAGAGGGGAAAAGACATCCCAAATATAAGTCGACTCAATACCTAGGGATCCGCTAGTAATGGTACAGACTCGTCACAACAACATATGTGACCAACCATAGATAGACATATGGTATAAAATAACATTTATAAACAAAATGCATTTTCAAGTTTAACTTCTGGTAAGAATGAAAATCATCAAAATGAACTTTAAACATTCTTTCAAGTAACCTACATAAATGTGCAAGTAAAACCTCCTTTTACTTCTAATAAGATGGAACCCATCATTTTAGTCAAAACTGATTGGGAACCCCGAAATCACCAAAAACTCAAGTTGTGTCAAAATGAAGAGAACTTAAATCCATACCGTAGAAATACTTTGGATTTCAAAAATATAAATTTTGACATGTATAAAGTTTATAAAATGATAGTAGGAAATCACCAAATAGGTTTCAGAAATAAAACCCGAAAACCAGATATCGACCACCGAGGAAAGACGAAGTTTTCTATACCGAACCCTTGCTAGATGCACTTAATACTAGCAATTTATGGACCCTTGAAGATCCAAAGAAAACTAGAGAGAGAGACAAGAGAGAGAAAAGAAATGAAGAGAGAGAGAGAGAGAGATCTTGAGAGTGAGATATTTTGGGCTGAAAAGCCTTAAGTCGGCCAGACAACTACGCGGGTTATGCCGCGACCTCCACTCGCGACATAACTCGCCCGCTAACACAAACCCACATAAACAGGGGGTTTCGCGGGTTGTGCCGCGACCTCAAGTCGCGGTGCAACTCGCGTGGTTCACTGTGGTTCGTCCAAAACCACCAAAATCCAAACTCAAACTCCCAACCAAACGCGGTGCTAACGACAACTCTTAAACGAAAAAAATAACAAGATTACATAACGGAAATCCGGGGTGTTACACCATCACCCGACCATGATCCGATAAATTCTTCGTTCTCCTCCTTTAGCGATGGTGTAATATTCGAATCCGAAATTTTTATTAATTTTGGAAGTTGGGTGAAAAGTTAAGCGAGACCCAAAGTTCAAGGGGGTTATTTGAAACCTTGGTTATATATAATCATAATCCTTAGATATTTGTTTTCATAACAAATACTGTGAAAAGTTTGAGACTGACTCAAGAAAGAGATCTGAGCGAGAGCAGGGAGAAGAAGAAAGAGGTTTTCAAGAATTGATCAGTTTTTGTCAAATAGAGGTATGATTCTAGCTTAATACTTCTATCTGCATGTTATAGTCGGTAAATAGTCTTGTTATTCAAGCTTTTAACCGTATATTTGATCGATTTAATGAGCTGAGGTTTTCTGGGTTTTGAGTTACCGACTCTGTATGAACGTCGATCGGACCCTTGTAGACCGGTGTGGGTCTACCGGTATGTTGACGACCGGTATCGACCGGACCCTTGTAGAACGGTACGGGTCTACCGGTATAATGAACGACCGGACCCTTGTAGACCGGTGCGGGTCTACCGGTGTGGACCGGTGCGGGTCTACCGGTGTGGAACGACCGGTGTAATCGACCGGTAAGGTGTAATCGACCGGAACCCAGTGTGACCGGTACTGTCGACCGATATGTTGTAGTCGACCGATATTTATGTAGCGACCGGTAAGATGCATCGAGGTAAGTCGATCGGGAGAAGTTTTGACCGGTCGGACAGTGTGTTGATTTATTTAGAGAAGGAAAGAATGTTAGTCACAAGTTAACTTACTTTTGTATTTTGATACCATCGTAGGTGGTGTTAATCGTTAGAAGACAGAGTTAAGTAAGAAGAATCAGAGGTGAGTCTTTCAAACTAAATATTTTATGATTTTGACAGTTATTTGATAAATGTGGGTTTTATAAACTGCACGTTTATAGTATTGAAAGTTATGCAGATTTATTGAAAAAGGTTGGTTTAATCAGTTTGGCATTTTATGCTCAGTTTATATAAACTTGTTTTATATATAGTCAGGACTAAGTGTATGCATACATTTGAGTCAGAAGTCTGACCTAAGTCGGGAAGTGTGACCCGTCTGCTCGTATCGGGGAGTGTAGTCCGTTTATGCCATTAGGGTGTGTCCCTAAAAGAAGGCAGTACGAGACAGACATACCGTCTTTCACGGCAGTGTTGGTCAGTAGCTTAAGGTACGCTTGCGAAGCGTAAAGAGTGGTCAGTGATGGCCAGTAGATTGAGTTATGCTTGTGAAGCGTAAAGTATGTTTTAATGTTTGATTAAAAGAGCAAGTTATGTTTTTGAGATATAAAGCTTTGTTTAAATGTTTTAAATAATATTTGAACTGTTGCAGTAGTGATTGGAGGGGACTCACTAGACCATTGGTCTAACCCTCGCTCTTTCAAAATTATAACCCTGTTTCAGGTTATCGAAAGGTAGCAGGTTCAGATAAGGGTAAGGAGAAGATTGAGCTATTTCCAGGAGCTAGAAGACTTCCTGCAATAGTTTACTTTTTGACTCAGTTGTGTAATAGGTGATAGTGTAAACCTTATACTCTTAAATGTAAGCCTGGGGCAGTTTTTAGACAGAAATGTTATTTTGATATATATATAAAGGTACATGTTGTTACAGATGGTTTGTTACCTATTTTGATAGCGGTATTACTCTTGAGCACTTTAGCGTATGATTTTCTGCCCACTCCGTCTAACCTGCCCCTGTGCGCAACAGTACTCCCGTCTTCTTGGTTTCTCTCCTTTTTTCGAAGGTTTTTTCCATTATCGAACTTCTCATCGTCCCTCCCTCTATTAGCCACGAAAACACGAAGCTTGAACGAGGCTATCCATATGTTGTTTAATTTCTCTCCCAACGACTGGACATCTCCGTTTTTTCTAAACCTCATGAACCCGAATCTTTTTCCATTCATCAGTCGTTTCCTTGCCAAATACACATTCGATAATTCTCCATACCTTCTGAATATTTTCCAAAGCATCCCCGCTTCTAATTTTTCTGGGAAGTTAAAAAACAAAAATGAAATCTCCCTTGGATGCCTGTTGGATTTAGTTTCGTCGGAATCGAACTCTCCGATGTACCTGTTTTTCGTTAATTGAGCCCTCTCACCTCTCCACTCTGCCCCCCACGCATTCCTCTCTCTCTCTCATTCTCTCTTTGAACAAACCCATATCTATCATGATTAAGGTTTTGTTAGGGCCTTACATATTTTCTTGTTTTTTGCGCTGATCAAAATTATATATTTCTAAAAACCAGTTTTCATTTTCATTTGCCTTTTATTTTTATTTTTTAATGTGAGTTGTTGTTCCCATCCTTTTATTTAATTTTATACGAAAACTTTTAAGAAAACTTTTTCATTGTTTCTTACTTTGAACAAACTGTAAAATATTTTGCTTTTTGAAAATTCCTAGAGGTTTTTTTTCAATGTTGGACCATTGATTGTGATATGCTAGCTCATAAAGTGGTAGTCCTTTGGGCACCATGAGGCTTAGTGGTTGTTTGGGCAGTTGTTGAATTGTTTGATGCATAATAATTAAGTGGTCAGAATAATTAAAAGTCTCTTATGATATAGTGCAAAATGAAATATGGTTGTTTGGTAATTGTTCATAATGAAATCAGGGTGCTGAATGGTTAAGGGAGGCGCAAGATACAAAATCATTAATAGGGTTTTAGAACCATTGATCGCGGCTTTTCGTGTTTACACCTTTTTAAAATGCAAGAAAATAGATCTCGACGCAAGTATACATCTTAATCTACTGCCCTCTGTAACAAGTAATAATGGTACAAAGTACCGAATATCGATCCCACAGGGAAGCGTGGAAAAGTTCTCCTCGAAAGTCGGGTTTGTAAAAGCGAGTTTCAGATGGCGAATTCGAAAACAATATTTTTGATTGGGGTTTTGTTTAACACTACTGAACAGTTAATTAAAAATAAGCACACGGTACAATGCTTCGTTGGGATAAGATTAATAATTGGATAATAAGATGAGATCGCATTCCTTCGTTATCTTAAAGTCGATATTTTAATGTAGCTCAAATAAGCCGGCAAACAATAAACCAGTTGTCAATTGATTGATTGCAGTCCACCATAAAAATATAACTTTAATTTAAATAACATCGGACGACCATGCGATACGATACACCATTTTAACTTTTTATCAGTCCCGGTCCCAACTTAACTTTGTACTGAATATAACAGAAAAGGAAATGCAATTTTAATTAAAATAGGTGATTGGCGTTTTCAAACAATCAACGATTAAAAATCGTAGGAATGTTGTGCCCTTAACCTTTCTAAAAGAGATGGTTGGCGTTTTCAAACAATCAACGATAAAAATCGTAGGAGTGTTGTGCCCTTAACCTCTCTTTGGACAATGAAATAAAGTTGCGTGAAATAAAAGACTGAAAGTAAATAACGTAAAGTAAATTGCGGAATTTAAATGACGGAAAGTGAAAGACGGAAAATTAAAGTACATAAATTAAAATTGCGGGAATTAAAGTGCGTTAAAATAAATAACGGTAAAGTGAAACGAGAATTATAAAAGTAGACGTAATGAGAAATGGTAACGGAAAATCTTGTTTCAAATGTGGAATTCGAACGTGATTTGATTGAGGATTTCATGATGCTTTTGACGATGTATAACGTAAAAGAGACTAACCAACGTACGATTGATTTTTATAAAATTGGAAACATAAAACGGATTTAATAAACTACAACAAACCGTGAACCAACAAAATTTGGGAATCCGAAATTATTTTCCGGACTTCCGGTTTGTAATAGAACTAAAGCCATAATGAGACCAAAATAAAAACCAAATTGTATCAAACCAACGAGATTTTTGGATTGTAACGAGAATACGTACAAGTAACACAAAATGATCACGGGATATCTTAACTTGAAACGGAGAATGACATCTATTTATATAATTAGAATCTGATTTGAATCTTGAGCCAACGCTTAAACCGATAGCTAATGGCTCAACTTTTCAAATCTAATACAAATGATGATGGAAGGAAGCTACAAAATGTCTAGGTTCAATGTACCTAGCACATTTTTATCCCAAAAGAGGGCATCTTACGTGAGGAAGTAACAATGGAAGGAGCAAGTATGTGTTGTTTTCTTCCTTACACAACCATGCCATTTATAGCCAAAAGCACCCTTGGGGCCCAAGTTTACAACAATGGGGGCCCAAGGGATTTGTAGGTAAATGAGCCCAAAAAAAATTCCTTTCAAATGGTTCCACACTCTCGGGCCAACATGCAGTCCAAAAGAGATTCGGTCCAACGATGTGTCTTGTAATACGGCCCAAAAAGGAGAAGTCATAGTGTCGGTTTCGCGCCATCTCGATATGTTGACTTCTCAACCGCCCCATCTCCAATCCTGAAATTATTAAAAAATATAAGATCTTTTTGAAACTTTTCTAAAATTAACCACCCAAAAAAAACGACTAACTATGATACATTTATTTTAGAAGAAAAGAACTAAAAATACGCAAAAGGACTCAATGGGGAAATAAAAATTTGCTCAAAATTATAAAAACGAGTTAAAAATAGGGTAAATAAAATTACCCTATCACAACCCCAAACTTGAACTGTTGTTCTTCCCGAACAACTTTATTAAAGAAAAAACAATTTTGAGCAAAAAAATTCAAAAGAGAGACAATGCTTCATTTTCAAACCAACCATCATGCGCACTATCACCTATTCAATTTAACCGGTTCACAACGAAAAAAATAAGGGCCCCAACCGTGGCCTCCCTCGATCATGAAAAAATATTTATCACAAAAATCTAAGTACGCAGTTCTTTGACGAATAAGGATCGATAATGTAACAAGAATGGTGAAAGATATGCATATGGTTTATGAAACGAGTTTCCTTTTTATGCATGACCTTTTTCCGGCTTTGCATCTAATCTTTCTGTTTGGCACGATTTTTCTGCCATCACTCTTTGAGTGATCTTTTGTACCCACATTATTTTTGTGTCTTTGACACTTAGTACTTGCACGGAAGACAAATGTAATGTATGCTTCCATATTTTGTGCAATTTTGTTTTTGGAATAATGCTTGTGTAGGAGTGATATGGCAGAAAATGTGAAGAAATGCCATATCACCCCCTCCCCAAAACTTTGAGGAGTTCAATGTCCCCATTGAACAAATGGTGTCTATTGTATAAGGTGAGAGGAAGGGTGGTATGGGTGTATATGTTGCAATGTCTCAACCAAATCCGTAAAAGCAAAGAATGACAACTCTCGTTTTTGTGATAAATAAAACTCATGAGACTTCGGCCAAACAATTGTGGCCATTATGAAACGAAGTCTAACCAGTAGAAATGAAGTGGTGAATAATTTGCATGATGTGGTAAAATAAAAAAAAATCATATCCTCTCTTTCAAACAACAATCCCAGACACGATACAAAAAAACGCGAAAGAAATCAATTATTGCTAAGGGAAGAGTGACAAAACCTGTCCTACTCGTTGTGAGTAGGAGACGAGCCCGCCGTACGCCATAAGATGTCAATGGGGAAAGGTTCCCACAACTCCGCTGATCCGGGATTTTGTCTCCTCCACCATGCCCTTAATGCATCATCCCGGGCCTTCTCGAAAGCTAGCAGTCGTACCAGTTTGTTGTTAATCTCAGTCTCCCACTCCGCACTCCTATCTGAACGTGTCAACAGTAGATCCAACTTCTCCTCAATGCTCTGTGCGCTACCCGAAATCTGCTTTGATTTTAGACTTCTCTGTATTTTTAGCAAAGATTTTACCCCTCTTTCTAACGACTGTAACCTTGCATCCAAAGAAGCAAGTTGGTCCGTGCCCGGTCGTTTTACGGTGTGCTTGCCTTTCCGAAGTAATCGTGCAACATTCGGACTATCCAAGACCAATTTTTCCAAGGAAATACGGTCTGTAGTCAGCTTCGGCGCGCCCGCTCTTGCGAGAAGCGTGTGAATGATTGACGGGTAGAGTAAGCGCCCGTTCGAACACTCAATACCTCTACGAATAATCGTAGAGATAACTCGTCCAACATCGAAGCGTGCACCTACCAAAACACAATATAACAGGATGACTCTTTCCATACACAAGTTGGAGTTGTGTGTGGATGGATGCAAGCTGTGACGAATAAAGTAGAACCAAACATTCGCGACATGCTTTAAATAAGATGATTTTAAAACTCGAGCGTGTCCTGTGAAGGACCACTTTGCCCCTTCGCATGCTATCGTTTGTAAAATGTGTTCTAAATCACTGCCAGAGGCTGTATCCATTAAGTGATGGAACTCCGAGTGGTCTGGTGGAGAGAGACCCAAAATATTATTGATTGAGGTGGGTGAAAAATTCACCGGCGTCTCTCTAACCATCAAACTAAGACCACTAGTGACAGACAACTCAGTATAGAAATCGGTTACCCAATCGATATTATATTGATCTGGCGGTGCACAAAATAAATTCCATCCCAAGGAATGGATAGTCACATGAAACTGCGGGTGAGCGCGTAAATTGTCTGAAGGAAATCCCCTTGGGGGTTGACACACCTTCCGTCTAAAAGACGGATATTTGCTCACCGTAGCGGGACAACTGAACAACGATAAATGCAAAGGAGTATGGGGAGAAATGATACCGACTTTTGTTTTTCCTTTTATGTCAATCTGATTAACGAGCTGATGAGGGACTGTTGTAGCAGCAGCGATCACTTCAGTATTGGCCTCTGTTGACTGTGCCACGGGTTGTTCAAGAATTACACCCAGATTCCTACGTTTCTTTGGTGGGGCAGTTCTAGATACTCCAGAGATATAACCACGGGGCTGCCTAGTGCGAGGGATGGTTGCTCTAGTTGGTGTTGGGTTAGCAGGAGGTGTAGGAGTGTCATTGGGGATGTTCAGGGACAAGCTCGGTAAGGGTTGCCTTGTTGATGCCGAAGCAGTGGGTCGCCACTGATGGGGGTCATATGGGTGAAAAGCCGATGGGGGTGGGTTGGTAATAGGCTGCCCTAGTGTATTTAGAACTGAGACCGAGGGTGTCAATTCGTGGTGTCGAGGGGGTGTCGATGTGGTGGAGTCGGGGTGAAGGTTGGGAAAGGGAAAAATCCAATTGGGGTTTTGTCGGTGTGGAAGGGGAGTAAAACCAGGGGGTGGTGATGGGTTTCGAAATAGAGAGGACAAGGAAGTAGGGGGGTCATACTTTGGGAATAACTCGATTGTGGTGGTCGTTGGTGGTGTAGGAGTCGCGGTCGCAATCGTTGAGGAGGGATGATGTGCAGCCCACGGCGTGTAGTGGTGGTAGCGTTGTTGCTGCTCTATGATGTTAAAATCGAGGGGTGCGGTTGTATCGACAGCTGGGGATGATGGTACGGAAGTCGATGGTGCCGAGGTGTTATGGTGGTGGCGATGGTGATTTTCAACGGCGATCAGGGCGGGTTTTAGGGTTTCGAAGGATTGAGGATGACGGGGTTGTGATGATGATGCGATGGACGATGAAGTGAAGGGGCGCGTCGATTTTAGGGTTGCGGTAGGGGTTGTCGAATGGTGATGGTGGTGGCGGTTTGGGTTTCCAGAGGGTGCGGCGGCGGTGGTGTAGTTGGGGTCTTGGTGGTTGAGGAACTCGGTGACCTTGGCGAGGGTAAGGAGGGGACTGGTCGCCGATGGGTTTATGGTGGAGAATGATTGAGCAACGGTGGTGGCTTAGATGTTACCTGTATTCTCTCCGGTGGTTGAGTGAGTAGTGGTAGAGGATGAAGCGGTGGAAGTGTCTTGGGTGTGGGTTGAATCAGACTTAGAGGATGATGAGGTTGGTATGCTAACAAAGATAGGAGGTTGTATTTGGGATGTAGGAACAGAAATCGAAGGGTTTTGGGAAGCCATTGGTTGAGATTCTTGGGTAATATCAATCTACAGGATGTTTGATCCATGATGAATTCAAAAAATTTTATAACAAAAAATTGAGATGATGTGTGAAAGATGGGTTGATGTTTGTCAGTCCTAGGATTGTACTGATGCCGGCGGTGAGAAGAGGAAGAAGAAGAAAGGAGAAGAAGAAGAAAGGAGAATGGAGAAGAAGAAGGATGAGAGGAGAAGAGGGATAAAAGTTTGTTAAGGAAATCATGTCACATCTTCTGGAAATAAGTACCTGATTAAATAATTCTTGGGAATATAATACAATCTAAATCAGATTTATATGTATCTGATTTTTTTTTCAAAAGTAAAGAAGATAATGATAATATTTCTAATATATTTATATTTAAAAATGTATGCTATATATTTATATAATAGTTCTAACCTATTTTTGCATAAATATAAATGCACATATATCTATATCTATTTATATATATATATATATATATATATATATATTTCAAAATTTACGTTTTTCTTGAGTTTGGACAAAACTCAAGAATATACAACGTCTTTTCTATTCCTGAAAATGGACAACCTCCACAGGTTGTTGTGTCATCGCTGAAGGTTCAATAAAATGTTTTACCCTCTGTCTGTTTACCTTAAATGTGGTACCCCTTTCTTGATCTATCAACTCAACCACTCCATAGGGATACACTTTTGCGACCTGAAATGGACCTGTCCATCTAGAGCTTAATTTCCCGGGAAATAACCTGAGTCTAGAATTGAACAGTAGGACCTGTTGTCCCTCACTGAGCTCTTTTGGAATAATTTTCCTATCATGTCATCTTTTTGTATTTTCCTTATATAGCTTAGCATTTTCATAGGAAAATTTTCTATGTTCCTCCAGTTCACATAATTGTAAAGCTCTTCTATTTCCAGCTGCATCTAAACTCATGTTAAGTTCCTTTATTGCCCAATAGGCACTGTGCTCTAACTCAACAGGTAGGTGACAAGCTTTTCCAAAAACTAATTTATAAGGAGACATGCCAATAGGGGTTTTGTAAGCAGTTCGGTAGGCCCACAAGGCATCATCCAATTTGGAGGCCCAGTCTTTTGGGTGTGGCTTAACTACCTTAGTTAAAATTCCTTTGATCTCCCTATTGGACAGTTCTCCCAATCCATTAGTCCGAGGGTGATAAGCAGTGGCTACCCTATGCTGTATGTTGTACTTTTCTAAGACTTCCTCTAACACATTGTTTATGAAGTGAGTGCCTTCATTACTGATTAAGGCACGTGGTGTACCAAATCTGGTGAAAATGTGCTTTTGTAAAAATTTGACAACTGTCTTAGCATCATTAGAGTGGCAAGCCATAGCTTCCACCCATTTAGACACATAATCCACAGCCACCAGAATGTATGCACAGTTGCTAGAGAGTGGAAATGGTCCCATAAAGTCAATGCCCAAAACATCAAATAATTCTACTTCCAGAATTCCATTGAGGGGCATTTCATTCCTCCGAGAGATATTTCCACTCCTCTGACATTCATTGAAACTTTTTGCAAAATTGTGGGCATCATTGTTTAGAGTAGGCCAGTACAATCCTGATTGTAAATTTTTTGCGGCTGTCCTATCCCCTCCAAAATGCCTACCACATGGTCCTACATGGCAGTGATGTAAAACAGAAGCCACTTCTTCTTTTGGAATACACCTCCTTATCACCTGGTCTGCACAGATTTTAAAAAGAAATGGATCATCCCACAAAAACTTTTTGGAATCAAAAATGAGTTTCTTTCTTTGATGCTTAGTGAATTCCTTGGGAATAATCTCACAAGCCAGATAATTCACAATATCTGCAAACCAAGGTGTTGCAGTATGTTGTATGGCCAAGATCTTTTCATCAGGAAAGGATTAACAAATATCACCACTGTGTTTATCCTGTTCTTGCTTTTCCAATCTTGACAAATGGTCAGCCACTTGATTATTTACACCCTTTCTGTCAATGATTTCCAAATCAAATTCTTGTAACAACAAGACCCACCTTATTAACCTAGGTTTTGCATCCTTTTTAGAAATGAGATACTTGATGGCAACATGATCAGTATGCACAATCACTTTGGCACCCATCAAGTATGATCTGAATTTTTCAAAAGCAAATACCACAGCTAATAATTCTTTTTAAGTGGTGGTGTAATTGATTTGGGCTTCATTGAGAGTTTTACTAGCATAGTAAATAGAGTGAAATATTTTATTCTTCCTTTGCCCTAGAACTGCTCCTACTGCCCAGTCACTTGCATCACTAATTATTTCAAAAGGTAAGGATCAGTCAGGTGTCACTATTACAGGTGTAGGATCAATGCATCTTTTAAAATTTTAAAAGCCTTCTTACAATCTTCATCAAAATTAAAAGCATGGTCATGCTGTAATAGTGAACACAGAGGTTTGGATATTTTGGAAAAATCTTTTATGAACCTTCTATAAAAACCTGCATGTCCGAGAAAACTTCTGATACCTTTCACAGTAGTTGGTTCAGACAACTTTGCAATTACTTCCAACTTTGCCTTATCAACCTTAATGCCTCTATTGGAAATGAGATGCCCTAACACAATGCCTTCTTTAACCATAAAGTGACATTTTTCCCAATTTAAAACCAAATCTGTTTCTTCACATCTTTTAAGACTTTTTTCAAGGTTTTGTAAACACAGATCATATGATGTCCCGTAAACAGTAAAATCATCCATGAAAATTTCCATGGATTGTTCAAGCATGTCAGAAAAAATGGACATCATACATCTTTGGAAAGTGGCAGGGGCATTACAAAGTCCAAAAGGCATTCTTCTAAATGCAAAGGTCCCATAAGGATAAGTAAAAGTTGTTTTCTCCTGATCCTCTAGTGCACTGGCAATTTGATTGTAACCAGAATAACTATCTAGTAAACAATAAAATTCTTTCCCTGCTAGTCTGTCCAACATCTGGTCAATGAAGGGTAATGGAAAATGGTCTTTTTGGGTAGCTTGGTTAAGCTTTCGGTAGTCCATACATATCCTCCAACCTGATACAATCCTAGTGGTTATTAATTCAATTTTCTCATTATTTATCACAGTAACTCCACCCTTCTTGGGTACACATTGCACTGGACTGACACATGTACTACTGGAAATAGGATAGATTATGCCATCATCAAGCCATTTCAAGATTTCCTTTTTCACAACTTCTTTCATCATAGGATTGAGTCTTCTTTGAGGCTCAACTGAAGTGAAATCTTTGTTTTCTAAAATGATCTTATGTTGACAAATGGTAGGTCTTATGCCCTTTAAATCAGCAATGGTCCATCCTATGGCCTTGGTGTGTAATTTCAACATGGCAATCAACTGTTCCTCTTGATCAGATTCTAAAGATGCTGAAATAATGACTGGCAACTTCCCTGGATCTCCTAAAAAGGCATATTTCAAATGTGAGGGAAGTTGTTTCAGTTCTAAGTCTGGGGCACATTCTATGAAAGGAACAAGAGTTTTCCTATCCTCACTTCCTAAGATTTCAACAGCAGAGGTAACTTGTATGTCTTCTAGTTCCTCAAACTCAGTTGTATCTTCTTCACTATCAGATTCATTAATTCCCAAGACCTCCCCAAAACTTTGGTCTTGACACCAAGATTCAATCAAACTTAAAGTAGAGCATTCCTCTTTATCTTCAGGATATCTAAGGGAATTCAACACATTAAAAGTCACTTGTTGGTCTTGAACTCTCATGGTGAGCTCTCCCTTTTGGACATCTATTAAAGTTCTTCCTGTTTCCAAGAATGGTATCCCTAAGATAATGGGGATGTCTTTGTCAGCCTCAAAATCTAAGATGATAAAGTCTGCAGGGAAAATAAATTTATCAACTTGGGCAAGGACATCCTCAATCTTACCCTTTGGCCAAGCTATGGACTTGTCTGCTAACAAGAGTGAAACAATAGTAGGTCTAGCCTCACCTATCCCTAAAGTGTTAAAAACAAATAAAGGCATAAGGTTTATGCTAGCACCTAAGTCACATAGGGCTTTTCCCACTTCTTTTCCTCCTATGGAACATGGGATTGTGAAAGTCCTAGGATCTTTCAGCTTCGGGGGGATTTTGTTAGACAACATAGCACTGCACTCTTCAGTCAGAGCTACAGTCTCATACTCATTCAACTTTTTCTTTTTGCTCAAAATGTCTTTTAAAAACTTTGCATAATTTGGCATTTGTTTAATGGCTTCCACCAAAGGTATGTTGATATGCAATTGTTTAAAAACATCTAAAAACTTTTTGAATTGCAGTTCGTCCCTTTGATTCCTTAATCTTTGGGGATAAGGAATATAGAGAGGAACCGGAGTAGGAGATATAGTCTTTTGAGAGGTAGGTGCTGGAACTGTCGGTGAGATTTTGTCTAACTTAGTGGATGGTGTAACCTTAATTGGTTCTACAGGTCTGTTATCACAAGGAATTTTGGGACTGTCACCAGATTGTGACACATCCAAAACAGTATGTTCATTTTCTTTTTGATTTTCCTTGGGTTCATTTGGGAATAATGTTGGATAGTCTGACTTCTTTGGAAGGGGTGGAGTTTCAATGGGCCCTACAGTGTTTCCAGGGCCTGTGCTCACACTAGGTTGAGCAGAATCCAAAACTGTGTTTTTCTTTTCAGGTTCTGCTTTGTCTATCTTTTTTAGTTCTTTTTGTATATTTTCTGGTAAATCTTGTCCACTTCTCAATGTCACAGCTTTCACATGTTCTTTTCCAATTCTCTGAGGTGTTTCTGTGTCACTAGGGAGAGAACCTGAAGGACGTTTCCTAATTTCCAAAGCCATTTGACCCACCTGGGTCTCCTGATTTTTAATTGATGCCTGTGTTTGGCTCATGAATGTTTTCATCATTGCTTCCAAATAAGTAGATGAGTCGGCATGTTGGTTTGATTTTTGTTGAAAACCAGGTTGATTGTTCTGAAAATTCCCATGTTGGTTAGGTCTGTGATGAGACTGCTGATGGAAATTTGTTTGTCCTTGAAACTTTGGTGGTGGTGGATTTTGAGCAGGACTGTGCCAAGAAAAATTCAGATGGTTTCTCCACTCAGGATTGTAAGTTTGAGAAAAAGGTCCTCCCTTGTTGTTACTGCTGATATAGTTGACTCTCTCAGGATTTCCAGGACAATGTTCAAAGTGATGACCCTCTCCACAGTAGGTACATTGTATAGATTGTACAGTAGGGGTAGGTGCCACAGTATTAACTTGCACAACATTAAGGTTTTTGATTAAAGATGCCATGTCGGCCAGCTTTAAAGATAATAATGCATAAGCATCTGTGTCTTGTACCCCTGCTGCTTTTCTAGGTAATGCACGTGGATCAGCCCATAGTTGTTTGAAATTCTTTCAAGGATTTCATATCCTTCATTGTAGGTACAAGCTGTGAAAGCCCCGTGTGCAGTAACATCGAGTATTTGTTTAGCAGCAGTATTTAAACCACTGTTAAACGTCTCTAGCTGTATGCAGTACGGAATGCCATGATGAGGGCATTTTCTCAGTAGCTCCTTGTACCTATCCCATGCATCAGGAACTACTTCATCGTCCATTTATCTAAAAGTGCAGATTTCATTTCTGGACTTAGCATTCCTCGTAGGTGGAAAATATTTTTTCAAAAACTTTTTTGCCATTTGGGTCTATGTAATTATAGAATCTGGTTTCAACGAGTTGTACCAAGAACTTGCTCTATCTCTTAAAGAGTATGGAAAAAGTTTCAATTTTAGAGCATCGTCTTGCACACCAGGCAGTTTAAAAGAATCTGTAATTTCCATGAAAGACCGGAGGTGAGAATGAGAATCTTTAGCTGGCAAACCAGCGTACTGGCCGTTAGTTTGCAACATCTGAAACATTATTGGTTTTAATTCAAAATGGTGGGTTTGCAAAGTTGGTTTAAGAATTCCTGAATGTAACTGGGTTAAAACAAGAACAACGTAAGACATAATTCCACCATCTTTGGAATTTGCTATCCGAAAAATGTTTTGTTCCTTATCATCAGTATTTATTGGCGGTTCATTTGGATCATCATGATTATTAAAATCTTCGTGATCATTGGGATTTTCTCTATCTCGATTTCTTCGGTTATTATTATTTTCTTGATCGTTTTGACGTCCATTTAGATTTACCTCGGGCATTGTTTCCTTATCCGTCATATATTCATGTTCAGACATTTCGGAAGAATTTAAGACTAAATTAGACTTTTGGATTCCTCTTCGTTGTCTAAATGTTCGTTCAATATCAGGATCAAATTGGAAAAAATCACCGTGTGACAATCTTGGCATGCACTTTTCGATTTTTTTTTAATATTTTTTTACTTTTTTTTTCTTTTCAAGATAGATGGAGGAAAAACGCACTTTTAAAAACCTTACTTAAAAATTAAAACTTCTAGCGTGCTTCCCCGGCAACGGCGCCAAAAACTTGATCGCGGCTTTTCGTGTTTACACCTTTTTAAAATGCAAGAAAATAGATCTCGACGCAAGTATACATCTTAATCTACTGCCCTCTGTAACAAGTAATAATGGTACAAAGTACCGAATATCGATCCCACAGGGAAGCGTGGAAAAGTTCTCCTCGAAAGTCGGGTTTGTAAAAGCGAGTTTCAGATGGCGAATTCGAAAACAATATTTTTGATTGGGGTTTTGATTAACACTACTGAACAGTTAATTAAAAATAAGCACACGGTACAATGCTTCGTTGGGATAAGATTAATAATTGGATAATAAGATGAGATCGCATTCCTTCGTTATCTTAAAGTCGATATTTTAATGTAGCTCAAATAAGCCGGCAAACAATAAACCAGTTGTCAATTGATTGATTGCAGTCCACCATAAAAATATAACTTTAATTTAAATAACATCGGACGACCATGCGATACGATACACCATTTTAACTTTTTATCAGTCCCGGTCCCAACTTAACTTTGTACTGAATATAACAGAAAAGGAAATGCAATTTTAATTAAAATAGGTGATTGGCGTTTTCAAACAATCAACGATTAAAAATCGTAGGAATGTTGTGCCCTTAACCTTTCTAAAAGAGATGGTTGGCGTTTTCAAACAATCAACGATAAAAATCGTAGGAGTGTTGTGCCCTTAACCTCTCTTTAGACAATGAAATAAAGTTGCGTGAAATAAAAGACTGAAAGTAAATAACGTAAAGTAAATTGCGGAATTTAAATGACGGAAAGTGAAAGACGGAAAATTAAAGTACATAAATTAAAATTGCGGAAATTAAAGTGCGTTAAAATAAATAACGGTAAAGTGAAACGAGAATTATAAAAGTAGACGTAATGAGAAATGGTGACGGAAAATCTTGTTTCAAATGTGGAATTCGAACGTGATTTGATTGAGGATTTCATGATGCTTTTGACGATGTATAACGTAAAAGAGACTAACCAACGTACGATTGATTTTTATAAAATTGGAAACATAAAACGGATTTAATAAACTACAACAAACCGTGAACCAACAAAATTTGGGAATCCGAAATTATTTTTCGGACTTCCGGTTTGTAATAGAACTAAAGTCGTAATGAGACCAAAATAAAAACCAAATTGTATCAAACCAACGAGATTTTTGGATTGTAACGAGAATACGTGCAAGTAACACAAAATGATCACGAGATATCTTAACTTGAAACGGAGAATGACATCTATTTATATAATTAGAATCCGATTTGAATCTTGAGCCAACGCTTAAACCGATAGCTAATGGCTCAACTTTTCAAATCTAATACAAATGATGATGGAAGGAAGCTACAAAATGTCTAGGTTCAATGTACCTAGCACATTTTTATCCCAAAAGAGGGCATCTTACGTGAGGAAGTAACAATGGAAGGAGCAAGTATGTGTTATTTTCTTCCTTACACAACCATGCTATTTATAGCCAAAAAACCCTTGGGGCCCAAGTTTACAACAACGGGGGCCCAAGGGATTTGTAGGTAAATGAGCCCAAAAAAAAATCCTTTCAAATGGTTCCACACTCTCGGGCCAACATGCAGTCCAAAAGAGATTCGGTCCAACGATGTGTCTTGTAATACGGCCCAAAAAGGAGAAGTCATAGTGTCGGTTTCGCGCCATCTCGATATGTTGACTTCTCACCGCCCCATCTCCAATCCTGAAATTATAAAAAAATATAAGATCTTTTTGAAACTTTTCTAAAATTAACCACAAAAAAAAAGACTAACTATGATACATTTATTTTAGAAGAAAAGAACTAAAAATACGCAAAAGGACTCAATGGGGAAATAAAAATTTGCTCAAAATTATAAAAACGAGTTAAAAATAGGGTAAATAAAATTATCCTATCACAACCCCAAACTTGAACTGTTGTTCGTCCCGAACAACTTTATTAAAGAAAAAACAATTTCGGTAAGTAAATGTCACCCGGAAGTTTCTGTGACTGGTAAACAGTGGGGTTTTGTTGGGAATTGTATTATTTCAGGTCCCTCGGAGTATCGGGAGTTTTGGCAGTGAAAAAGTCAGGTTTCGGGGCTCCGGAAAGGTCCCGCGACAATGTCCGGCGACTATGACAGTGTCACAGTCGCACTGTCACAGTCGCAGAAGAGGTACCGTGGCCTGGGGGCACATGGCGACATTGCCAGGCGGGGCAATGTCGCTGGTCATTGTCGCACAAAGGGCCCAGGCTGCTGTTAAGTCGCGAAATTCAGCCTTTTCTCATTCACTTTCATCCAAACTTCTTCTATTCTCTCCCAAAATCGTTTTCCTCCTTTCCCCTTCAAACCCTAACCCATGTTTGGCTCAAAACCTTGTATTTTATGAAGATGAAACTCCATCAAGTGATAAAATAGAAAGCTTTGGTCAAAGATTCACCACCACCATCTTCTTCTTCAACTTCAAACTCATTGTTGGGTTTTCTAGGTTTTCGTCAAACCTAAGTGGTAAGTTTATCCCTTTCATTTATAAACCTTAAAATAAGTTGTAAATACTCCATTTATTATTTCCTAAGTAGTATGTTTCTCTAATTTTGGTTTGGAAGATTTTGAGAAAAGTTAGGTCAAATTAGGGTTTTGGGTATAAGTTGAGGTTTTGATATAAAATGTTTGGGGAATGTTTCTATATGGTTGAATATGGTTATTTACGGTTGAAAATGCTTGGATCTAGGTTTTGGCTTGGAGGATTCAAGTTTCGTCAAGGAAGCTCAAAGTGGGATAAAATCTAGATTTAGCCTAAATCTAGCAAGGTGAGTTCAAGTTGATTTGTGAAAACGGTGTACATGCCAAAATGGTTATTTTAAAGTGTTTTGCGTCTTACATGAAATTGTTAACTGCTGATCAGTTTGTTTATTTTGAAAGTGTTTAACTTTATAAACTTATATAGCACACATTCTTATGATTTTTGGGCATTTTGATAAATAAGTCGTAAATGGGTGTGCTTGGTAACTTATTGCATAAATGAGATTATTTGGTTAAAAAGCATTTTTAGTGTTGTTTGGGTAAAAGGTTTAATTTTGTGTTATGGGACGTTTTGAAAGGATAAAGAACATAAATCTATTTGGGAAACCTTTTGTCCCGACTTAAACTGTGTTGGAGTCCATTCAAGAATTTTGGAGCGTGTGATTTCAGGGTATGGGTCGAGTACGTTTATTATTTGAAAAACGTTAATCATTGGTCAAAAAGAAGTTTTGAGTCTTTTGACTCGATGTCGTTCTAAAGGAGTTTTGAGGACATTTGTCCGGTTTTATATGGCTCAATGTAGAGTCCAGTTATGACGTACGTACTAATGCGTTGTGTTGCGTATTGAGGTTGGTTACAGGCTCGAGCGCTGTGGTCATTCATATGTAGTCCGGTAAGGTTAGACTGTGTTGCATTGGATCCATAGGCACGTAAGTCAGTCTGTTTGGGATGGTCAATTGGGTATTGCGGGGTTGAACTCCGGTACCCATGTTTTATGACCGGAAACTTTATAAGCGATCGCTAGGAGGGTTGAGTCTGTTAGTGCTACCGGGGGAGTAGGAGCTAGGACCTCCGCCGTTTGAAGTAATTCCTGGGAGGTAGTCTTTAAGTATGTCGGGCCTTCGGGATGGAGTTCTTCGGAATGATCCATCAAGGTCAACTGACTTGGGGTGACGCTTGATAAAGAAGTCGTAGGGACACCGGGTTGTGATGTCGGGAGGTGTCATGCGATTAACGTTGCTTGGGTGGCATACTTTTGTGTTTCCTCTACCCTCAATGGATACGGGTTTCCCCCGTTGTCGGCTATCAACATTTTTAATTGTAAGGATGCTTTACTTTATTGTCATTGGGTCTATATGGTTGACAGTGAATGGGGACCTTAATATTGGACCATCCTCCTCGTATATTAAGGTTTGAATGAGTTATGTCAACCCCGTGTTTCGGTAATTAACGTCTGTTCGTTTTCGGTCGCGTGAGTATTGGATCTAGTGTCCACGTTTTCGGACGTATGATATACATGGTTTTGATGATGATTCATGTTTCGAGTTTGTTTAAGTTGCATCAATTTATAAAGCATGTTTGAAATGAGGTGTCCACCTTTGAAAGTGCATGATATTGGAAAAGAGTCGTTTCCACGTTTTAAAGGACATCAATCGACTGGTCATGGTTTCAAGTGAAGTTCATTCTTTTAAAAATATATTTATTCATGTAAAACTCTTAGACTCACTAGGCGTTAGCCTAACCTTTTTACTTGTCGGCATGTGCATCAGGTTCTGTTAGGGTTTGGTTCTAGCAGCTATGAAGAGTTGAGCCTTAGCTTTGTGCAAGTGTAAGTGGTTGGTGAAGTCTTCCGCGGTTTGGAAATAGTGACTATTATTGGGTTTTAGTAGCACCCGTTCTTGTCATAGACTGTATGTAGAGAATAAATTTATGTGTGTTGAGGTTAAATCTTAATTGTGTTTGTAGATGAATCAATTATCGATGTATTTAGAAAATTTTAAATTAGTTGCTAATTCCAGGTTTGAGGGTGTTATATAAGGACACTTGTCCGGGTTTTGATAGCTCAATATAGAGCGTTTGGTCATGATATAGTATAGATTAACCATTTTCATACTAACTGTATCAATTTAATTGATACCAATCTAATTAGTTGAAAGTATCGTACCAACCATCTAAACTTGGTTGGTACATGGTATTAGAAGTTTTGTACCATGGTAATATCGTACCGTACCAAGTGTTTTTTTTAATTATTTATTATTTAAAGTTTAATCAATAATAAAACATATTTTGAGTTTTAAAATTTTAATTATCATATTTTCAGTTTTGCCTAATTATAACATGGATGGATATATATATATATAACATGGATGGGTTGCACCATGTAAAAGGTTGCATAATAACCTACCCCTATATATATATACAACCCATGCAATCCCTCTATCTACCACTCATTTTATTTTCACATTTTTTAATTAAAAAAGTGAAAATAAAATGAGTGGTGGATAGAGGGGTTGCATTGGGTTGCACCATGTAAAGGGGTTGCATTTGAACACCCCTCTCTCTCTCTCTCTATATATATATATATATATATATATATAGACTTAAGTTCGCGTGAGACCAAACAGTTTCCGTGAGACCGGTGAGACCAAACTTTAAAGTATGAAACTTCACACCAAAAAACTGTGAATGTAAAAAAAATCGAACTTTTCATAGGGAAAACACCGTAAATGTTACGTTCACGGTGTTTTTCGCTGTGAATGTTCGTTTTTTTTACCTTCACAGTGTCTTCACTGTACAGTCTTTTAGCTGTGAATGTTTGATTTTTTTTAATTTGGTTTAGGTTTTTTTACCTTCATAGTGTGATTACATTATGAAGGTTCGAATGTTTTTTACCTTGACAGTGTTTCGGTGTGAAGTTTCATGTTTTAAGGCTTGGTCTCACATGGTCTCACGGAAACAGTTTGGTCTCACGTGAACCTGACCCTATATATATATATATATCTTGACTATTTGCTCCTCAATGATCGCCTGTATTAAACTATTAGTGAATGTTTGTATTATATGAAGATTATTTGAATGTTTTTATAGGTAAAAATAATGGTATAACATATATCAACATGTTATTTTAATGCTCGATGATTTTGGTGTATCTAGATCTCTAAGTACATTTGTCAATATAAATAAATTTGTAACTTAAACTTTTGCGATATTGATACCAAAACTGTACCAACATATACACTCGAAAAAGTTAGTACCAAGTATAATTGGTTGGTACATGGTATAAAATTTTGCATACCAATTGGTTGGTACATGATAAATAAAAAAGAAATATGATATCGTATCAAGTTCGCCCATATACAACTTATTCGTTCAGGTATACATGATTGTTTGGTAGTGACTTAATGATATAGAACATGACTTATTCAATAAGCTTCTAGAGGGGGGGGGGGGGGGTATTCAATAACCTTCTAGACAGAGTTTTATGCATAAAGTTAAGTTTTTTTTCCACACATGTCACTCCCAATTAAAAAATACGTTCCTTTCATCTATGAAAAAACCTTCCCAAATGAAAATCTTTACAATCTATATAGACAGATTAATTCACACAGATAACTTTATCCATATAGAACTTAATGGAAAACCAACCAAACAACCTCTTAACCGGGCGACCAGTCCTATTTTTGATATTAAACTAGGACGGTTGGTCCGAGACGGTTCAATTTTAATTTAGGTAAGGATGCTCATTTAAACTAAATTATGATTGACAAACTAACTGATAAGCTATATATGAATTGAAAAAAGACCAATAAAATAGTTATCTTTCATAAAAATTAGCTGATAAATTAGAAATGCTCAATATTTTTTTTTGGTGAACTTCAAGTCATTTTAAATCCATTTTAACCATTTTTCAAGCCAGGTTGGGGATAACACATTAATTAGTTTATTTATAAACGATCCATCCATCGTCTGATCAAGACACCACGTTGAAAGTTGGGGCGTGATTGACAAATATAACTTATGTTTTGAGCTTATTTAAAAAACATATTTGATTAATTAATTATGAGTCAAGTCTTTAAGAAGGTATTTCAAGTAACATTTCGTTTTCTTCAACATATATTCTTATGTGATTTTACTTTATAACATCCGATATATATACGTATTTTTGCCAACCTACAATATATAAAAAAACAAAACCAACACAAATTAATCAAGAACAATTGCATGTTAGTGAAGAATAGGGTTTAATTAACAAGTCATCTTAGATCCATCTTGATATTCTTGATCTCCCAAATGTCAATACTAATTACACCATTAATTAATTAACTAGAAAAAAAGTCAAACAAAAGTTGGTCTTGTGAACAATCGGAGGAGCTCGAAGTACAATCAGTCAAAGCATGATGATTTTCATTTCTTGCCATTGCTTCTTTTTGTTGCAAAATTCCAGTTGGGTGAAGTGGGAAAAGATCCAAAGTTTCTTGATGACTGTAGTTTTTGGCGTTGACCATCTTTGACTTGACCATTGTATTACCTCCGGCGAGGATTCCGGCACTGGAAGTGAGCTTGGGTTTGGCCGTCCGGGATGATCTTCTCTTGAGGGTGGTGGAACCAGGGATTAACACCTTTGGGTACTGAGTGTAGAACCCTAGGTCACTCAGTGGCATGTAACATTGCCCATATACAACTGAAAAAAATATAACAATAAATAAATATAAATAACATAATAAAAAGACAAGAATAGGATCACGTGAGACCAACTTCTTTTTGTGAGACCCAAGAGACCACGTTTTTACACTTGAAACTTCACAGCAAAACAATGTGAAGGTAAAAATCTTCACAGCAAAACACTGTGAAGGTTCGGATTTTTTTTTACCTTCACAGTGTTATGTTGTGAAGTTTCAAGTGTAAAATCGTGGTTTCACATGTCTCACGAAAACAAGTTGGTCTCATGTGAACCCAACCCAAAAGGACAGATTAAATTTATATTAAAATATTTTAAAATCAAGAGAAAAGATTGATGCATGGTTCTTTACTGAAACAGTACTATACATGGTAATTTGTACTTTTGAAAGAGACATTGTTTGATAATTTAATCTAATTGATTTAAAGAAATTAAGTTTTTTAATGAAAATGCAACAAAAGTTTCATTTTGAAAAATAAACATGACCAAAAAAATGACACTCCAGGATTTTGTATTATTTTGTATTTCAATTTCCCATGACTTGAGAAGGGGTTGGGTTGGGTTAGGTTAGGATTTAATACTTGATAGATATTAAGAACTAATTAATTAATTAAACATATTCAGATTGTGATGTGTAAAAGATTACAAAAGATATTGTTGTAAGACTCCATAACTAAAAGGATTTTCTTTTCTACCTAATTTGGTCCATCAATTTGAATAAATATAGAGTATTGTTATATATAAATATATTAATATTAAAATCTGATTAAATCATACATTAAAAATGTTAACATTATACTGAATAATTTCCATTAAATTGCAAATATCAGTTCACAAATGATATCTTGTTTTTGAAAATGTTGTTTTATACTATGTTTTTTTACAAGTAAAGAACTCATATAATTAGATAATACATAGTAATTTTACAAAATCATGTGTATAATAAAAAAACTAACATTTGAATTAATTCTAAACAAATAAAAAATCAAACAGCATTAAAAATAAACAACAAAAATAAATGGAAAGAAAGATAGACCTACCACTTTAATGTATTTTGAACCAACAAATAAGATAAAAATGACTGGTGACAATAAAATGGCAAAGAACTATAATTTCTTTTATTTGTTTTGAGGATTTTTTTCATATAGTATACAGAACAATTGTCTTATAAGAAAGCAACAAAAATAATGATTAAAAACACAACCCTAAATATAAAAAAAAGGATTTTTTACAATAAAATAACACTCAGTTATATGATCATCTCCAACCATAACACCAATTTTAACACAAAAAACACTAATTTTAGTGGGCCCATCAACACCAAATAAAAAATCAACTCCAATCATACTCTAAAAAACACCAAATTTGTGGATCCCACATTAAAATAACATGTTTTATTTATTATTAACTATTTTTAATAACAATAAATAATAAAATTACATTAAACTGGTGGGCCCAATAGATTTAGAGGATGTACAGTGCCCCTCCAAATTTGGAGGCCATGGCTCTTTCTCTCTCCTTCAACACCAAATTTATTTGGTGTTTGAAGGTTGATTGGAGATGAAAATTAGTGTTTTTGGGTTTTTTAGAGGTCCATTGGAGATGCTCAAGAAACACAAAAATTATAAAGTTTGACTTATTTTTTTTCCTGCATATGCTTCACAAACAAAATCATCGTTTTGCACGAAATAACACATGAACACATAATTCCATTTCAGTAAATCAACAATATATAAAAAATATACTAACAACTTGTTTCATTTTGAAAATACATGGGATTTATATATATATATATATATATATATATATATATATTCGTAGTGTGTTGCTAAATAAACTATTTGGGTCAAATCGATATCTAAAATTTAAAAAAAATAAGAGGGGTTCAACAAGTGTGTTCACATGTATACTAAATGAACCATTTAATTGGTTCTATACTCACATACATCAGAATTAAAATCCAAACTTTTATATATACAATGTAGAAATGGAAACAAAGGGGGTATTAGACAGGTAATGGCGTAATGCATCCCCATTTAAGCCCCCAACCCCGACCATGCTTTGACTAATTCTTGATGGGGTTGGGGGGAAGAAATCCCTAACTAGTTAGAGGAACCTATTGAGCACTCATTTAGTAAAAAACAATGTATTTTAAATTAAAATTATAACGAAACACCCCTACATTAATTAGCAATATTGAAAATCAAATATATTTGTCATTTAATAATAAATGTATACATATATATTAGTTAAACACACACAATATACTTATATTAAATAAAAAAATAATTGGGGAGATTAGGAGTCATCCACAATCCCGCTTCAAATATGAAAATTAATCCTCTTCCACCCTGGTTACCCGCCAAAGAGCGGAATCCCCGCCCTTTTAAAGTCATGTATCCATGGGTACCGGTCCGTACAAATAAAAATTTCATCTCTAATCCAATGACTTGCATGATTTAATTCCATTATGACTCATGATTTATATAGATTTATCTTTTTTTTTTGGAGGTAGGTGTGTTGGTAGACCAAAATAATAGTTAAAAGTTGGAAACAATATATATGTTGTCAAGGTGATTGAAAGATGATAGATGATACATAGTACAAAAGAAATCTTGGAAAAACAAGATGATGTGTTGGTATTCAGACAGAGTGGAAAAGATTATGAGTAAAAGCCCATAAACAAACAAAATTCAGAAACCTTTGGATTACATTTACAGTACAAACTAACAGATGGATAGAGACAGACAAACAGACACTTAATGTTTCACAAGTACTATGCTACTTACTTTAAACCTCATGCAGTAACTGGTTCCTCTACCTTTTGACTTCCAATTCCTTTTTAGATATATATATATATATATATTTATTTCTTGAATTTTGTATATATTAAAACATATTTTAGATATAGTATTTTTGTTAAAAATGAAATGAGGTTTTGGCTTTAAAAAGACCATATATATAAGTAGTTCATGTGTATTCTAAAATTATATTTAATATATCTTTGTTGAAATTAGAAAATAAAATAGTTTGATTATAAAGCAATATTCAAATTTAAGAAGTAAACATAAAATAGTTTGATTGAAATTACAATAAGATGTAGTATATGAATTATGGATACCAAAAGGGTAGCTGATACACACATTACATTCAATATTTTACATACAAAAATTACTTTGCTTAGTTTTTTGGAAATAGTAAAAATATGTATATAACTAATTCGTAAATATTAGTTTTAAACTACATGAATGTGTTATATGAAAAAGATATTCTAATACACTTAGGTGTCGTTTGTTTTTTAAGAGGTCTAAAGTCTGAAGTCTTATTTTAGTTATGATTAATAAGAGGTTGTGTGTAAAAATGTCTGAACAATTCAGACTTAAGAGTCATTGAGAGGTTTAAAAAAAAACAAACAACCCCTTAATTTATATATTATTAATACATACATATATATATATATATATATATTTATATAATTAGGGTGCTAGAATATAAGTCTAAACAAATTAAATAAAGTCATAATTCATCTTCTTTCAGATTTAAATACAAAAAATCTAGTGATTTTACAAGAAACTCAAGAAGCATAATACATTTCCTAATAAAGCATTGAAAATGATCATTTAATACAATTCAATATATTTTGAAACACAAATTCTAGATAGATTATGTACTTTGATGGTAGACCATGTACCTACGTACTACTATACTGTTTCTTTGCACCTAGCATATACAATCTTGTTAAAGAAACTACAGTAGCAAAATCAATCATTTATCCAAGTAAATTAAACTAGAAATATAGAAAAACAAATACGATGGTTAAGTTTCGATGAGAAGTCGAGGTTAACGTCAGAAGCATAAAATTGATTATCAACTGTTTGATGAGAAATGGATACACATTAAGATGAGATTCACCAAATCAATTCACTTCTAAGCCGCAATTCATGAGACGACATTTGAATAAAAGTGATCAACGGTTCAGATCCACTTCTTACGCTTATCACGTTAACCTCAACTTCTCACACAATCCTTCGCGTACGAGTTTAATATTTATTAAACATAGAGATCGAAATACGAACCATTCGGATTACGGGTCATCGGAAAGATCACCGGCTGATGTTGTTGTTGTTGGTGGTGGTGGTGGTGGTGGAGGTATTGATGAAAGTAAGAAAGATGATCTTGTTTCTGCTTCTGCCTTTGTCTTGCCTTATGATTTTGAAACCAATAAAAGACATTTTTGCCCTCAATGTGTCCATAAGTTTGTAGCCTTGTTGTGATTTCTTGAATTTGTTCAGCTGTTGGTGTTCTCACTCCTTGCCTATACAAATTCTCCAACATGTTTATTTGTTCTTTCGTCGGATTCCACCTACACGGCGCCGGTGAACCGGCGGTTTCTTTTCCGGCCACCGCCGTTGGTAACTCCGGCGAGCTACTAGTATTGCCTTCCATGACCACTGTTAGAGATGAATATAGAGACTGTTTGATTTCTTTAGCTTTTAGTGTTTGCATGGGCTTTACGAAAAATAGGTTTCTTTTATAAAGGAAAAGGAGAGAGAAAGAGAAGTATTTAGGTTTTAGCATGAAACAGATGTACCCCTTGGAGTTTTGTTTATATCATTTTACCCCCCTGTGTTTTGAGTTGAAGGTAGACTAGTTCTAATGTGTTTCCCACTTGGTTCTTCTAGGGTGCATTTGGTACACTGGAAATGCCAAAAAAAAAAACATGGATCATTGTAATAGAATCTTTATTTGGAACAGCAAGATCGTACAAAGTGGAACAAGTTGTTCCACCCCACCCCATGGAACAAGGTTGGATAGACCTACATTTTACTAATATACCTTCATATAAAACTTAATTATCTTCTAAAACATCAAATATGTTTCTCTATTTATATTTTATTTATTATTTAAATTTTAATTATTTTATTTTATATTTTTTAAAACTTTCACTTTACTGTCCTCAAATATTATTTTTATATGGGTTTTATATTTTGGTTAATTTATGTAATTTATTAAATATTGATAATTAAAAAAAATAATATAGAAAATGTATAAAATAAAAATTGAAAACTACATAAACTTTTTATTTTGGTATCATTTTAATCTTCTTGAAGAAAACTTTGTAATGATATATTTTGTTAGTAAAAATATTTATTTTATTATAATTTAATAAATTACATAATTAATTAATCAAAATATATAAACAACTCATTACGGGTAAATTGGTCATTTTACCTGTTCTGTTATGTCCAGTTTTGTCTTATAAACGTTGAACAGTTGTTCTGTTCTATTTTGTTTTGTCATGTCCTGTTATATTTTATCCTGTTCTATTTGATACCAAACGCACCCCTAGTGTATTTATCGAACAAAAGATTGGTATTATGCTTCTTAAATATGTATTTAAGAATTAAACCCGATAAATCACCCTAATGTACTAAAACTTTCGTTGTACCTTATGTATTAACGTAACATTCAATTAATCTATTGTAATGTACTTGATAATTACTTAAAATATGTAAACATATTAATTGCACTAGAGGATTTTAATTAGTTTTGTAACATATAAGTAAACTAAGTAAAAATTTGTCGATAAAATATTTACCTTACATATATTAGTTTACATTTAAGAGAATAATGTTATAAAATGAACACAATGGCTAAAGTGTTTGCCAATGCCATAAGTTTATTTTATCAAGTCGTCCATAATTCATCGAACACATATTGGAATTATGGTGATTCCGCAACATGCTTCTTTCGATTTTAGGGGGTTGAAGTTGTACAAGATGAAACCCCAAGGGGCTAAACTAAATTTTACTAACCTTTACTCTTTCTTGTTAATTTCAAGACATGATTACATTAAATTGTGAGAATATATAGCCTTCATTTAAATTGTGACACCATCCAACTTACGAACCATTTCACGAAGATTATTAGTAACATTTGATTCCACATGTTACAACAATCATAACCAATAGTTAATACTAACAATAATAAAAAATGGAAAACCTTGTAAAAACTATACAAATTAATATTATCTTCACTATATATATACATATACATATAATCTTGAAAGGTACTAAAAATCTGTTTTATCAAAATAATATTCTTATCGTTTATTTTCGCTGGTTTTCTTTTGATTGGGTCGTTTATAGTTTCCTTGTAGTGTTCTTGATTTTGTTGTTTCTATTCTTTTTTGTTTGTTTTATTTGGTTTGAGAGTTGCTACACCTCATAATGGGCTCCTTTTTTGTTTGTTTTTTTGTTAACCATAGTGTCCGGACTAGTTTATATGTAAGAGATTGGTAGATTGCATTGCATGGTGGAATAGGCGATGTAAAAAACATAAGATGAAAGTATAGGGTAGTAAAATGCAAGTTTTACCCTTCCAATTTTCAAAGCAATCATATAGTCGTTGAGTTGTATATATACGTTCATATATATATATATATATATATATATATATAGAGAGAGAGAGAGAGAGAGAGAGAGAGAGAGAGGGAGGAGATATTGTTTTTTGGTGCAGAACCATCTTTGAAAACATGGAGGGTAGCGGCTAAAAAATGAGAGAGGGGGTAGGAAGAGTTGCAGGAAGGTGAAAAGACAAAAATACCCCTACTAAAGGCAACAAGGTTGGCATCTTGGGAATGAAAGAAGAGAGAAGGGCCAAGGAAAGGGAAGTAGGGGTAAAAATGGAAAATCAGGGGGGGGTTGGGTGGGTATTGGGAATTGAAGGAGATGAGATGACATGATGATGGATGGGGCTGGATCTAGCTTAAATAACACCGAGGACGAGGGGACTCTTTGGAGGTGGGTCTCATGAATCATCACTTTCCATGTGTCATCTCGTTTCACAATTACTCAAATGCCCTTTTAAAAAAAAACCAAATAAAAATGAATCCAAAAATAAATTCACCTAATATTTTTATTTTTACCTTTTTTATATAACATTATTAAAAAAATATTTACATTTAAGGTATTATTTGGCAAAAATAAGCTATCTTGTTTTTTGAGTTCGTATTTGATGGATATAAGATAGCTTATAAGCTAGTTTATTAATAAGCTATTTGAAATAGTCTCTGAGGTTTTTATGACTTTTTTCAATTATACCATTATTAATATTACTTATTATTTATTAACTATTAAATATAAATAAATTTTAATTATTAAAAATTAATTAATAATAATAATTAAAATTTATTAATTAAATTTTAATTATACATAATTTTTATTTAATTTGAATTATTGTTAATAATATAAGTTATTTTTATATTATTATTTTTTAAATATTAATCAATATATTTTACTTATCAACTATTATTAGTATTTTTTAAATATTATTCAGTTATTTATTTCTATTTCTATTATATGTAGTTGTTATTTAAAATCATAAGTTAATATAGATATATATATATATATATATATATTTTAAATTTATTTTAACAAATTCAAGATTTATAGTATATATATAATAAATTTTAAATTCTTTTAATTAACATATTATATTATTTAATTTTTATTCACTATCTTGTTTGTATTAAATAACATAATATATTACTATAAATTTGTTTTAATTATATTGATTACTTTTTCAATATGTCATTTTCATTATTTTACATGTTTATCAGATAGTTTTTGTCAAATGTGACTTATCCGTCAGCTAACTTATCAGCTATTAGTTAGCTTATCAGTTATAAGCTAACTTATCAATAATCAACTAGTTTATCAGCTAGTTTGTCAAACATAGCCTATTGATAACAAATAATTAAATAATTTTATATTATTATAATATTTAATACATTTAATAAAATATTATTTTATCTACTAAATATTTTGTTTCAATGTCTCCTATTGATAACAAATAATTAAATAATTATTTTTCTCTCGTAAATATAAGTTTTTTAGAGCTTCCACAATAAAAGTTCTAGTTAATGTTTTTATAAGAATCTCCATTGTAAGACAAAGGTTCTTATTCAATCACATGTTGTTATATATTTACATTTTATTATTATTTTATTATTGTTTTTAACCATCATATCTTTTGTCTTAATAAAATAAATAAAACATATAAATTAAAATTGACGCACAAAAAAAAAAAATTTAGTTATTACAAAATATATTTATTTATTTTCTTTTTATTTTTTGTAATTTTTATTAAAATGAATATAGACTGTACTATTTTTAATTATATTTATTTTTTAATCGTTTTTCAAATATGTTAACAAATATATAAATTAATGAATTAAAATTAATACAGAGTAAGTTAAGTTAATAAATTATATTTTAATTTTTTTAAATAATTATAATATATATATATATATATATATATATATATATATATATATAGTCTTAGGTTATTTGAGAAATGATAAATATATGAAAAATAGATAAGTAATCCTAGCCATTCATATGGTCAAATATTGCGGCTTTGACTGGTTAAAAGTTGCGGCTATTCCAAAAATAGAAGGACACTTTTGTAATTTTTACAAAATACACGGATTGTGTTCCTATATGAACATGTATAATTCACATATGAACTATATGTTCATATATGAATCAGTGTAATTCACATCTGAACTCTTTTAACTGATTCATATATGAACCTTTGTGATTCATATATGAACTAATTAACTGATTCACATATGAACTAATTAACTGTAAGTTCATATATGAATCAGTTGAATTAATTAACAGATTCATATATGAACTTTTGTGATTCATATATGAACTAATTAACTGATTCATATATGAACGTATAATTCATATGTGAATCATATAGGTTCATATATGAACTCATCCAGCGTATTTTACGAAACTACTCATCTACCTTCTATAGACCATGCAAGGAATTATCCTGTGCTTCGCGGTCAAAGCCGCAAATGTTGACCAGATGAATGACTAAGATTACTTCTCTATTTCTCATACATTTACCATTTCTCAAATGAACCTCTCCCTATATAAATATATATATATATATATATATATATATATATATAACATTTTTGTTACCAAATGACATATTTAGTTCTTTACCTTTATTTAACTTTACTCTCTTTTTATAACTCTTATAATGTACTAGAATCGTACTCGCGCAATGCAGCGAGATACATCACAATTTTAATGTTTCTTTTTTTCCCTCGATTTATATTACGATTTTGGATGATTTTGAGAAAGTGATAATGTTTTGATAAATTTGTTTAATTTAGGCTTAATAATATAATGTTTTTTATATAAAAAAAATTAAGTATTTTGTTAGAATTCAATAATTATTTTATATATTTTAATGATATTTAGAAAAAATAACCAATTACATATTTAATAATATAATTAAAACAATTATAGTAATATAATATATTAATTAATATTGATACATGGAAATGTCTGTATAATAGGAAGGCTCTGCACATACCAAATTGGTGGGTGTTAAAAGTCTGCAGTAGTAATATGTATCTTGTGCTTTGATACTTGTAAATTAAGATATTTTTAAAATCTTGCATAAAATGATTGTATCTTGTGCCTAATAATTCGTATTTAAGAGTTTTTTATCCGGTTTTTATAATATAGTATAGATTAATTAAGGGTAAATGTGATAATTTAGTTATATAAATATATACTTTTTAGAAGTAGACACTTATTTTGGGACAAACATAAAAAGAAATGTGAACACTTATTTTGAGATGGAGGAAGTAATATTTTAATAATATAATAAATGTTGTTTTCTCCAAAATTGAGAAGGTATTGTAATTTATTTTGAAGATTTTAAATTTTGATTATCCATTTTGGATAATTTATTGAAGATTGCTCTCCTTAAGTGGTTTATGAAAATTTTGGTTTTCGTCACTCAACTAGATACATTATAAATTCAAATTTCTTTAACGACTTTGTTTTTGACCGACGTTCTGTTTAGTGCCCCTCAACTCCAAGTCACATGAGGGTATTTATGTTAATTTTCATTCTATTTATAAAATAACTTTTATTGTACAAGTGTGTAAGGGACTCTTTGACAGTTGCTGAATGGTTTGGTACAGAATGATTAAGAGACTCTTATGATATGGTGCAAAATTAAATATGATTGTTTGTTAATTGTCCAGAATGAAATCAGGGCTCTAAATGGTTAAGGCAGAGTCAGGATACAAAATCATTCAGAGGGTTTTGGAACCATTAAGAGACATACATTTTTTTTGTCAAACAAGATTTATATCTTAACGATTCAGAGGTTTCCTCTTAATGGAACCATTAAGAGGTAAACAAACAACCCCTAAGTTGCATGTAAAAGCAATTGAAACAGTGTCATTTCAGCGGGGAAAATGTCTTAATACAAGGGGGAAAATTAAACAAAAAACCGAAATCAACCTCTTGATCTGCATCTATATATTCGACTTTGATTTCTGCTTCAACACCTCCTTGTCTGTTGATGACGGGGGTTATTCGATCCTACTTCCATTCTACTTATGACTCACTCACTATCTCTTCCTCTCTCTTCGACCGGATGGGTGAGTCAATGGCCGAAAGTTTAGTTTAGCTTTTTTTTAAATGTCAAATGTTTGTACATGTTATTTAAACAATTGTGGAATACAAAAGTAATAAGGAAATAAAAAAAAGACCAAAATGTCCTTACATGAGGGGCACATGAATAGAACTTAACGAACAAACTTAACGCCTATAAAAACTGGAAATGAAATCCATAGTGAAAGATAAACTCTACAACATTTAGGGGTTGTTTACCAAACACTTACTTGGGT
The DNA here is from genome assembly GCA_954870635.1 of Arctium minus. NCBI lineage: Eukaryota > Viridiplantae > Streptophyta > Magnoliopsida > Asterales > Asteraceae > Arctium > Arctium minus. Next base: position 49,391,574 of record OX941096.1, read on the forward strand.
AATTGCTTATCAAGTCACATTACTTTATCGGATGAACATGACAAGAACAAAAAATCTTTATTGATAAGAACTAAGGCAAGAACCGAGAGTCTTAGTCCTTGTTTGTTTTTCGAAAATAAGTACTTAATTGATTCTTAAGGTGTTGTTCGGTTCATTTTCTGTTAAGACCTGTATGGATATAGTTGTCTGTATGAATATAGTTGTCTGTGTATTAACAGTTAAGTTGTTGTTCGGTTGTTGTGCTGAATAAACAGTCTGAATGTCCGAAATGACCATTTTACCCTTTTGGTTTACATTAAACATTTGTTGATGAAATTTTACAAAACAACAAAATGATGTAGATTAAACAATAACAGAAAGATAGTAAAACAATTATTTTACAACAAATTTTTATAGATCAATTTTATTACATAGTACAATAATAAAATCAAATAAAACCTAAAATATAAAAAAAAAACCAAATGTATGAACCATAAATAAAAAACCCAAAATACATTAACCCTAAAACAATAAAATAATGATAAAACGGGAGAAGCTGACGAATAAAAAAACAAAAATGGCAAGGCTGAAACCCACTTCAATTGAAACCCACTTCCATGGCAAGGCTGAAACCCACTTCCATGGAGAGCTTGCAAACATCGATTGAGAGGGAAGGAAATTGAGAGGGAAGGAATGAAACCCACTTCAATTGAGAGGGAAAGAAGGAAACCCATCAAAGATGGCAAGGAACAAGCTTCGATGGAGAGAAAAAAAAACACAGAAACACTGTGCTTCGATGGAGGAGCTGTTGGATGGAGAGGGAAGGAAGGTGCACAGAGAACTTCATTCCATACCGGCGATGGCAAGGCAACTACAGGAGATCGAGAGTTTTTTAATGGAGACGGAGAGGATTTTTTAATGGAGATAGAGATGGTTCAAGGTGAAAAAAGGAAGAAGAACTTCTCCAGACTTCCAGACTTCCATGGTTCATGGTTTAATGGAGAAGGAAGAAAGGAAGAAGAAGGTTGGAGAGAAAGGGTAGTTGAGGAAAGTTAATGTAATTTAATGGCTGAGTGTAAATGAGTTGGTTTTTGTAGCTGATTCGCTCAGCCATCGGCTGAACGAATAAGCTACTACCGAACAACCAGGTATGGCTGAGCGAATAAGCTATATCTGTTATACAGCCCATTAAGCCATTACCGAACACTCCCTAAGTCTGATTCGATTAGACCTTTGGTGTTTTAGATCGTGTTTTTTAAAGTTTCAGAGGCTTTTATGTCTAAATAACATTTTAATAAAAAAAAGGGGTGCCCTAACCTCTAAATCGCTTAGACGTCGGCTCTAGTCCTTCATCATGCCTTTCTCTCATTGATTCCAGACCTCCATCAATTGATTTTTTTATATATTCAACAATATAACATTTTAAGGAATAAAATAAACAATATACATATTCAAACATTTAACAGATTACAAAAACAAATAGTCTAATTGATTCAGATTTCAGACTTCAGCACCACAACTTAAAAATCAGAAGTTAAATCAGACTTCATATTTCAGCACCTCTTAAAAAAAACGCCACCTTACCCGGTAAGTGATGACGAAGACTCTTATCACGATTAGCGTTTATTGAAAAAATTGTTGCATACAATACCATTTAGTGACTAAAATCTTATCCAATAAATAAGTAATAGTGTTGAATTTATCAATAAACACTTATCCAAGTAACTTTTTGGTAAACGACCCGTTAATGTAATCTCAAAACTCAGGGTGATGGAACAAAAGTTTTTATAAACAATATGGATGATTTTTACAATTTAGGGGTTAATTTAGTTGGAGAGTGTGAATGTGGTTTTGGCGACCAATTAATTGGTTTGCTTTATTGTTGTTTTTCATCATTGGGTTGGGCATAAATATTCACAAATATTCCATTTTTTCATTGACTTTTATTTTCTTTTATTTCATTGGTTCTTGTAAAATGTGATCACCTAATCACAGGCGTCGCTTTGCATCCTTAAAATTGGTGCACCGTGCACACGTAATCAACTTAAATTATTTTTAAAGAAATAAAAATTGTGTTTTTATTTTTGAAAAGAATATATATTGTGGTTTTTATATACCAATATAAAAAAATTGAAGTTTTAGGTGTCGTTTGATTCGTAAAATGTTTTTAAATGGAATGAAATTTGTTAAAGAAAGTTGATTTTGAAGGAATTAGAATGAAATATTGTCAGGTTTTACCACCTGTTTGGTTGACATAATTGGAATAAAATCTGTTAAAGGAATTGTAATCTGTCTGTTTGGTACTTTGGTTCACATAATGTAGCTTTGGAATTGGAATGAAATGTTGATAAATGACCAAAATATCCTTTTTGATAATTTTATTTTGTCTAAACAAAACATGCTTTAATAAAATAGGCATTAAAAATACTTTATTTGTAACGGTGGTTCAGATTGGTGGTGGTCGGTGGAAGTTTAGAATGATGGTTCGGATCGGATGTGGTCGGCGGTGGTTCGGATCGGTGATGTTTCAGATCGGCGGTGGTCGGCGGTGGTTCAGAACGACGGTGGTCGGCGGTGGTTCAGAACGACGGTGGTCGCGGGTGATCGCCGATGGTTCAAATCGGCAATGGTCGACGATGGCTCAGAACGACTGTGGTTAGGATCGTCGGTGGTCGACGGTGGTCCAGATCGTCGGTGGTCACTGATGGTTCAGATCGGCGGTGATCGGTGGTCGACGGTGGTTCAGAACGGCAGTGGTCGGTAGTCGATGGTCGGCGGTGGTTCAGAAAGGTAGTGGTCGGCAGTGGTTCAGATCTGCAGTGGTCGACAGTGGTTCAGATGGGCGATGGTCGACGGTGGTTCAGATCGGCGGTTGTTTAGATCGGTAGTGGTTGACAGTGGTGGTCGTCGGTGGTTCAGATCGGTAGTGGTCGGTTGTAACACCCGGAAATTTTGGTAAGAAATAAATCCTATGATCTAAATTCCCTCCCTCGAATTACTCCACATAATCGTCGGTTCGCTGTTAGAAAAGGTTCAAATTTTTGGAGTTTGGGGAGTGGAGCGACGTGCCCGACGACTGTGCCAAAGGGCACTATCGTGGGGCATAGTCGCGGGGACTCCACCCCTCGCGGTACAAGTGGGGTGATTGTGCCCTGCGACATTGATCTTGTCAAGGTCGCAAGGCACTATCGTGAGCGGGTGCCAGGGCCTTAAAAGGTCGATTTTCAGCCTCTTTCTCATTATCCACTCTCACCCAACTTTCTCCCATTTGTTTCCTCCCGTTTTTCCTCCCATATGTTGCAAACCCTAGCTTCATCTAAGCATTAATCCATGGATTTAAAGTGCATCTTCCACCCTTCCTCAAGAATGTTCAACCTCAAGCTAATGTCAAGGTTTTGGAAGTTCTAGGTTTTGATCAAAACCTAGTGGTGAGTTATCTTACCCCCTTCTAAAATCTTTATATAAGTGATAAATGCTCCATTTGATGATTTCCTAGTGTTATGTTTCCCCAAATTTTGATTTAGATATTTTGGAGAATTTGGGTCAAAATTAGGGTTTTGGCCAAACTGGAGATTTGGATGTAAAATGTTTTGGGAATGATTCTATATGGTTGAACATGATTATTTATGGTTGAAAAATTGTGAATCTAGGTTTTGGAAGGATTTTGCTTGTGGATTCAGATTTCTTCAAGGAAGCTCAAGTTGGGGTAAAATCTAGATTTAGTCTAAATCTAGCAAGGTGACTTCAAGTTGCTTTGTGAAAACGGTGTACATGCCAAAATGTCTATTTCAAAGTGTTTATATGTTTTACATGAAATGATTCACTGTTGAGTTATTTGGCGAATCCTGATTATTTGAAGTGTTTTATTTTATAAACTTTGTAAAACACCCACGTTTGGGATTTTGAGCATTTTGACAACTAAATTATACACATTGGTATTTTGATGATTTATTTCATGAAGTTAAGTTGGAGTATAAATGCATTTTATTGTGTGTTTTAGGTAAGTGTTTGATTTTGTGTTATGGGACGTTTTTGAAAGAGTAAATGATACAATTCACTTGGAAAATGAGTTGTCCCAATCTAAGCTATGTTGGAGTTAATTATATATTTTGGAGTATGGGTTTACATAAAGTTGGGTTGTTTACATTTGATTTCATTTCATGATTTTCAACGACGGGTCTTTGGAGTTGTTGAGCTTATGGCTCGGTTTGGATTTTGTTGGGTCTTGGGGACACTTGTCCGATTTTAATAGCTCAATGTAGGGCGTTTGGTCATGATTTGGATTTACTGCATCTTATTTGAGAATTACATGTTTTGAATGTGTTAGTTCATTTGTTTTGAGTCATGTAATGTTTTAGTTAGTGCAATGGATCCATAGGCACGATGTTCTTTATGTCCTGTTTTGGACAAGTTCACCACTTTGGCATGGAATAGGCATCAGGTCACCATGGTAAGTAAGGTGTGGACCTATATGGTCGGGCAGCGTCCCATGGGCAGTAAGGTGTAATTCCCTTTGTGCGTAAGTTCCCGTTTTGGAACCGGGTTCCCCGTTTTGGAACTCTCAAGAATAGACTCAGAGGAGTTGACTTGATGTTTTCGAGCAATAGACTTGGAGTAGTTGAGCTCGGTATGTTTTATGAGTATAATCCTTACGTTTTGGTTTTCTACATAGCTATGTGACCCACTTTGGTGTTCCATCGCGTATAATGTAAGCGGGTCTCCCCCGTCACCAAAAGGTGTTGATTTCAGTATGGAGTTTTATAATCCATGTTTTCGGTGACGTTTTTAGTATGGATAGTCACCCATGTTCTAAGGTTTTGATTATTGGACCTTATCCATGTTTTGGGATATTTTGGAAATTGGAGTTTATCTACATTTTCAGTATTTGATTCTTAAAGTGTCAGTTATGTTTTACGTGAGTTTTGGGTTTGGACTTATATTCGGAGAAGCGTTTTGTTTTGTGATTTTTAATCCCCAAGGGGGCGATGTTGAAAGAAGATTGTTTTCAGATGTAATGTATTTCGTCTTGGTTGCTTCAGATTGAACGTATTATCATCTTGGAAATCACGATTTAAATAACATTCATAACGTTAGTGTTTTATATATATATATATATATATATATATATATATATATATATATATATATATATATCCGATGAAAACTCTTGAGCTCACTAGGCGTTAAGCCTAACCTTTTTATTTGTCGGCATGTGCATCAGGTTTCAGTTGGGGATATGGTTCTAGCACTACTTTGAAGAGATGAGCCCTAGTGTTTCTCGAGGGTAAGCAGTTGGTGAAGTCTTTCGCAGTTTGGAGATAGTGACTGTTATTGGGTTTTTAGTAGCACTCGTCCCTATAATAGACTGCGTACATAGAACGAAATGTGTTTATTGAAGTTAAACCTTAAATTGTTGTTGTAGATGAATCAATTATCGGTGTATTTAGAAAATTTTAAATTAGTTGCTATTTCCAGATTCGAGGGTGTTACAAGTTGGTATCAGAGCTTAAGTTTGAGAGAATTAGGTATTGATTTTGGATGCCTAGACTCAAACTAGCGTTATTTTAAGTGAATTGAAAGTGAAGTTGCACCATTACGTACTTTAAGAAATGATGTTTTGAGGTTAATGGAGTCACTAGGAACGGGAATCACGTCGAGGGTAGCCAGGATGATCATGTACCGTACGTTTATAATTGCACCTGGCCAGTGTTATGGTGAACCTATGTTTGAGTAAAATTCCACAAGTCACGACCGATGGAAGAAAACCAAATGTCTCCAGTATATGGACCATTCTTGTATTAAGATAAGGTCCTGACGACATCGTACGACAGTAGACACCGTCATCCTCAACGACGATTGTCGTGAGTTTCCCACGTCCACGACTAACAGGAATTTCTCGACAGGCTTATATCTTACAATCTATGTAACATTACCAACGATCATTGATCATTCATTGCACACAACCGTTTTTCCTTTGTGAATCTTTCATTACAGGTTTAATGCACATAATGACCAACGGATATAACGGACAATCGTCATCAAGATCAATCAATATCAAGACCGTTGGACAATCAATGCTCATTTTTTGGCGACTAAAGCTATATATACAACCTCGAAGAGTTACACACACACACACATCAACATTATCTGATTAAGAAGTACTTACAAAGACACAACTCTCAAGAATTCTCTCAAGAAGAATCTTCCGACAAAAGTGTTATGTTACTTCGCATTTATCTCAATCGCACGATTACATTCTTTTTCAACTGTAATATTGTCAATTGTACTTGTAATCAAGGACGACATCCCTGATTGACGTCTATAGTGCACTTGACGATCCTCACTGTCGTCCACGGTTTTTACCCTCGACGGGGTTTTCCGCGTCACCAAATATCTGTGTTTGATTTATTTCTTATTCTTGTCGCATAATTTGTCGAGTGATTGTCTACTTTAGTTGTTAAAGCTCCACACCGACCTTAGATTTTCCTTTGGATGATTTTTGGCATTAACAGTTTGGCGCCCACCGTGGGGCCCCATCTAGAGTAACATCCTCGGCAGAAAGTGCGACCTACTAACAGTTTAGGTGCAGGATTCTTGTTTGACAGAATTATGGCAGCACAAGGAACTCAAGCTAGTATCATCGCTCAAATGCGCATGGAACTCGACGCTGCTCATAACCAAATTCATACCTTGGACGAGTAAAATCGTAGGGCTAACGAAGAACTCTCTGCCATGAGAAATCCAACAATGAGGAATCCGAACATGAGTAACCAATTTGGACCTCCATTCGATCCAATACCTTCCTTTAACATGTCTTTTGCAGGTGTTCCACCTCCACCTCCTCCATACCCCAGGCCAATGCAAGGTATGGGAACAACTACTGAAGTCGCTACCTTCTCCATCCCAACAATCCCTACAATGCCACCTCTTATGACAACGCTTCCATCAGTACCCATGCCTTACACGCATATACCATTGAATGGGGATAATGGGGGCACGTCGCAGAACAATGGCTTTTTTCCCAATGCAGGTCCTCCGTCTCAAGACTCTAGATTCATGCCCAACAACGATGCTAATGTAACACCCATAATTTTTGGTAAGTTATCGTCAACCGGACGCTTCTGTGACATGTAAAAAGTGGGGTTTTGTTGGGAAATGTATTGTTTAAAATCCTTTGAAGTATCAGGAGTATTGGCAGTGAAAAAGTCGGGTTTCGGAGCCCCGGGAAGGTCCCGCGACAATGCCCGGCGACTATGACAGTGTCATAGTCGCACTGTCATAGTCGCAAGGGATGTACCGTGACCTGGGGACACCTGGCGACATTGCCAGGCGACATTACCCTGGGAAATGTCGCTGGTCAATGTCGCACCAGAGGACCAGTGCGCTGTTAAGTTCGAGTTTTCAGCCTTTTCTTCATTATCTCATATTCAAACTTCCCCATTCACTCCCAAATCGTTCCTCCTTCATTCCCCACAAACCCTAACCCATTTTAAGGTCATTTCCATGGATTCTAAGGTGTCCCATCATCATCAAGCTTGCAACCCCAACCTCATGTGCTAGATCAAGTGTTCCTTCTCATTCCTTGAGATTTATAAGTTTTAGGGTTTTGCTCAAAACCTATGTGGTAAGTTTGCCTTCTCCATTTCTAAACCACATTAAGTGATGTAAATGGTTCATTGATGATTTCCTAGTGTTTTATTACTCCAATGTCGATTTGTAAGATTTTGAAGTTTTGGGTCAAAAATTAGGGTTTTGGGTGTAAGGGGAGATCTTGGTGTAATATGTTTGGGGAATGTTTCTATATGGTTGGATGTGGTTATTTACGGTTGAAAATGTTTTGATCTAGGTTTTTGGAGATTTTGGCTTGGAGGATTCAAGTTTCATCAAGGAAGCTCAAAGCGGGGTAAAATCTAGATTTAGCCCAAATCTAGCAAGGTGAGTTCAAGTTGATTTGTGAAAACGGTGTACATGCCAAAATGAGTGTTTTCACCTTACATGAAATTATTAACTGCTGATTAGTTTGGTTATTTTGAAAGTGTTTAACTTTATAAACTCATATAGCACACATTCCTATGATTGTTGGGCATCTTGATAATGAGTCATAAACGGGTGTGTTTGGTAACTTCTTGCATAAATGAGATTATTTGGTTAAAAGACATTTTTAGTGTGGTTTGGGTAAAAGGTTCAATTTTGTGTTATGGGACGTTTTGAAAGGATAAAGAGCATAAATCTATTTGGAAAACCTTTTGTCCCAACTTAAACTGTGTTGGAGTCCATTCAAGTATTTTGGAGCGTGTGATTTCACGGTATGGGTCGAGTACGTTTATTATTTGACAAGAGTTAATCATTAGTCAAAAGGAGTTTTGAGTCTTTTGGCTCGATGTCGTTTTAAAGGAGTTTTGAGGACACTTGTCCGGTTTTATATGGCTTAATGTAGAGTCCAGTTATGACGTACGTACTAACGCGCTGTGTTGCGTATTGAGGTTGGTTACGGGCTCGAGTGCTTTGGTCACTCGTGTGTAGTCCGATATGGTTAGATTGTGTTGCACTGGATCCATAGGCACGTAAGTCAGTCGGTTTTGGATGGTCAATTGGGTATTGCGGGGTTGAACTCCGGTACCCATGTTTTATGACCGAAAACTTTACAAGCGATCGCTAGGAGGGTTGAGTTTGTTAGTGCTGTCGGGGGAGTAGGCGCTAGGACCTCCGCCGCTTGAAGTAATGCCTGGGAGGTAGTCTTTAAGTGTGCCGGGCCTTCAGGATGGAGTTCTTCGGAATGATCCATCAAGGTCAACTGACTTGGGGTGACTCTTGATAAAGAAGTCGTAGGGACACCGGGCTGGGGTGTCGAGAGGTGTCATACGACTAACGTTGCTTAGGTGGCATACTTTTGTGTTTCCTCCACTCTCAACGGATACGGGTCTCCCCCATTGTCGGCTATCAGTATTTTAAAAATAAGGAAGTCTTATTTTATTATCATTGGTTCTTTTCGGTTGCGTGAGTATTGGACCTAGTGTCCATGTTTTCGGACGTACGGTATATGTGGTTTTGATAATGATTCATGGGTCAAATAATTGCCCCACCTGTGCTAGGGTGTTTTGGGACATAACGTTTTATCCACATATCTTAAATGGAAGTCATTTCATATTCATGTTTCGAGCTAGTCTACATTACTTCAATTTATAAATCATGTTTGAAATGAGGTGTCCATCATTGAAAGTGCATAACATTGGATCTGAGTTATTTTATACGTTTTAAAGTACATCAACTGAACGGTCATGATTCCAAGCGAGATCCATTCTTTTAAATGTTATATTTTCTCATGTAAAACTCTTGAACTCACTAGGTGTTAAGCCTAACCTTTTTATTTGTCAGCATGTGCATCAGGTACCAGTTGGGGGTTTGGTTCTAGCAGCTATGACGAGTTGAGCCTTAGCTTTGTGCAAGTGTAAGTGGTTGGTGAAGTCTTCCGTGGTTTGGAGATAATGACTACTATTGGGTTTTAGTAGCACCCGTCCTTAGTATAGATTGTATGTATGGAATGTTTGTGTGTAATTGAGGTTAAATCTCAGATTCGGTTCGTAGATGACTTATTTATTGGTGTATTTAGAAAATTTTAATTTAGTTGCTATTTCCAGTTTTGAGGGTGTTACAGCTAATCCAGATGATCCTGTCGCACGACGCTTAAAACAGCTTGAAGAGCAAAATGAAAAGATGATATTACTGCTTGCAAAGCTACCTGGGGCTGCTGTGTCAGTAGACGTCGAACCAATAACTAGATTTAAAGTGTCACCTTTCGTCGATGAGATTGCTCTGGTCGACGTAGCGAAGAAGTATAACATCCCGACGTTCACACCAAAATATTCGGGAATCACCGATCCAACAGAGCATATTGCTCAGTATAAGCAATTAATGTGGACCGTGTCGACACCTCACCAGTATCAAGAAGTCTGCATGTGTAAAAGTTTTGGTGCAACCCTCACTGGAGTTGCCTTGCAATGGTTGATTAATTTGCGACCCAAGTCTATCGGCAGTTTTGCAGAATTGGTCAACCAATTCTTCAACAGTTCGTCAGCAGTCGCAAGATGGAAAAACAAACCAGCGACCTTTACTACATCACTCAGAAGACAAATGAATCAGTTCGAAGTTATTTCAATCGCTTTAACTCAGAAATGATCAACGTACGGAACTGTGATGTTCGAACTGCGATCGAGGCATACAAGCGGGGTCTCGACGACAGTTCTGATCTCTACATGGATTTTACAAAATATCCCCTAGAAAACTTTGAAGACGTACGGGCTCGCACATTGGCTTATATGCGAGTCGAGGATGATGCAACTTTCCATCGTAAGCATTCAGGCGATAAGAAAGCGTTGAGTGTCAAGAAGCCATACTTCAAAACAAGGTCAATTGCTCGTGTCGAGACTTCTAAACAAGTCTCGAACGTGAGATTCGACAAAAAGAAAACTGCTCCAGTAAATAAGTTTCCCCCAACATCCTAAGATCTCTTCTTACGGGTTTAAAGGAACATCCAAATACATCGTCGAAGCTCTTAAGAATGTTCAGACTAACGTTAAATGGCCATTAAAAAGCGAAAAGGACAATGACAAGAAAGACAAATCCAAGTGGTGAGACTTCCACAACGATCATGGTCATATGACGGATGATACAAGTTTCCATCCACACAACATAAACGAGTATGGTTTTATAAAAACGGTGGTGGCAAACCAACACTTAGAAAAAATGTGTGTTGTCCCTCAATCCTACAATCTGACGCTCTTAAGAGAATTTCATGCCGAGGTAGATGTCACAAAATCTCCTAATTTGAAGATTAGAGGGGTGGATTTTGTCCTTTCAGCTAAAAAGATAAACAAATTTTTTGGTCTCACACCACCCAAACAGACCTATTTCCAATGGATGAAAGACACGGCTAATATTGAGCTGCTTGAGGAGGTGTCGGTTGTTCTAGGAAATCCAGGAGCTAAATGGATGCCACACCAAAACTTGATGTCTATAAAATTCAAAGCGAGTCAGTTGAAGCCTGATTTCAATGTGTGGAACAACTTTCTCAAACATTCAATCCACCCGACAACCCACGACCAATATATGTCGGTGGAAAGAATGTTTCTTCTATATTGTCTTGTGCAGGGTCATTCCGCGAATTTTGGAAAAGTCATTCTAAAATGTTTGAGAGAAAATTCGGGAAAGGGAAGAGGAAAAATCTACTTTGCACATATGATCACACAGTTATTAAAAGAAGGAGGTGTATGAAGCTACAAGGAGGATGTGATAGTCAAGGAAATGGGAGGAAAGTGGCAGATCGACTTGAAAGCTGTAGCAAGGCTGCGTGATAGGAAGGACAGAGCTGCTCAAAGCGAGGTGCCAGGTATGTTGCAGGATCTGTTGGCACAAAACAGTTCACTGATGGATAGCATGCTGCAGCAACGATTTGAGTTCCTAGAAAAACTTGAGTCTATAAGGGGTGAAGTGAAAGCAAAGGTGAAGGAAGAATGGAAGAAGAAGAAAGCAGGACTGGTGAAGAAGCATAAGAAAGAGGTGAAAAGATTGAAGAAGAAGAAAGCTGAGTTAGAGGAGGAGGTTTTGTTTTGGAAAAACAAAGTGGAAAGCATTGTCCCTGATGCTGCAGCAAGTTCACCATGGCTAAAACACAGCCATGCTGCAGAATTTGGAAAAACAATGAGGGCATTGTTAACTCTTAGTTTGAGGGTGGGAAGTCCACCATGGCTAAAACACAGCCATGTGTGCACTTAAAAAACACAGAAAAGTTCCATAGGAGCTAAGTGCAATTGCTTACAACACACAGAAAAGAAGTACAAAAGTGCCAAAAAAATTATTATTGCATAAGTGTTGAAGCAAAAGAAAGCAAAAGGCAACTGGGAAGAAAAACAATATGCCAAATGAGTGAGCCAGTTACATTAAAGTCCTTTTTGATCTTAGATGTGAGATGTGTGGAGCATAACAAAGAGAAAATGATGCTAGCTTATGGTTCACACTCATGATTAGACAAAGATTGTGTTACTTGGGATTTATGAATGGCTATGTGTTGTATTTTTTCCATCTATCATGATTATGTATGCACTTACTGCTTTCATGATGTGAACTTACCACATTGAGTCATTTTTTTGTGTCTTAGTTGCTCGGGGACAAGCAACAGTTCTAGTTTGAGGGTGTGATATGCATTAACTATTTAATGCATATCAAGTCTTTTTACTTATAATTTAGGTCTTTTTACATTCTATATCCCGAAGTTTGAGTCATTTTATTCACTTATTTTCTCTTTTATTGTTTTATGGAGCTAAGGTATTGAATGACTTGTTTTACGACTTAGAATGACTAATTAATATCTATTTTTGGCAGATTTATAAGTGCAGACCTATGCTGCAGCATCTCTGCAGCATCAGACACTGAACAACCGTTTGAAGAGATGAAAAGGAGATTATGGTGGACAGCTTGCAACAATATTTTGGGCAGATTTGGGAGACTTTTTGGATCTGATTTGTGGCTGAAAAATATATTTTGAATCTCCTTTTCTTTATTTTATTGTTCATGGTGTCATCTTTTGTAGTACAATTATGTCTTTTTTACCCTCCCTTTCCTAGTATATAAAGGAAGCTTGGGAGGTGTATTTGGGACACATGATCTTCTTACTTACTTGCAATCTTAGATAACTTGTAGAACATTTTAGAATATCTTTTTGTGATCTTTAAAAATCAAAGTAAGAGAATTGACACTCTCTCTTGGTTTGATTATTAAAGTCAAGTAACTTAATAATATATTGAAGTTCTTATCTCTTGTAATTTTAATTTACCGCAATTTATTTATCGCACTTTACTTTATTATCATATACTTTATGGTCTTTTACTTTTACGTCATTTACATTCTTGTCATTTACATTATGTCTTTTATTTTATGTCATTTATTTTACGCATTTACTTTCCGTATGAGTAGCTAATTTTATTAGTATGGGTGTTTGACGGAAATGTGGGATTTTAAACCAAAGAAAGGTGGGCATTGTTTCACAATAACAATGATCCACCATTTCATTCAAGTTTTATAAATATCAATAATACTTATTGACGAACCGATCACTTGCTAAAGTGTTAAAGTGCCGTGGACTTAGAAGTAAGCTACGAAAAACACGTCCGTTTGAATGATATAAGAAGTATACTTGAGAGAGTTACTAATAAGGACAGTTATCGTTTATATCCTTCTAAACTGATTTATTCTCGACAAGTTGATCGCTAATCAATAGTGTTAAAGTGTAGAGGACTTAGAGATAAGCCCCTTCGAACACGTCAACTTGGATGATATGGGAATCGGCTCGAGAGAGCGGTTTTTACAAAGAGATTTGTATCTCCATATATTTTGAGGACTCTATTCTACATTATAAATAGTTGGAGACTACACAGAGATGTGGTTAGTCGAATCTAAACAGTAGTGTGAATATTGAAGTCCGAGAGGAATACCCTTAAAATAGATGGTGTATCTTGCTGTGGCAGAACTTCATGCTGTAGCATGGCCCACTGGAATTTGTGTTTAAATCCCACCAGAAAGTCTAACACCCGTACTTGCTTTATTCTCTGTTAACTAATTCAAAGTGATAACTCAACCAAACCAAAGTCTTCAAATTCGCCATCTGAAATCATTTCTTTCTTCTACTTTTTATTAAACTTTTACTCCAGTCTCTGTGGGACGATATCCGGTACTTTACCGTTTTATTACTTGAAAGACGATATTAGATCTCATTGTATACTTGCTTTGAGGTTTAATTAGCACACGTCTATAGGTGTATTCCAAGCACTGTCACGTTTTTGGCTCCGTTGCCGGGGACTGACAAGTTAAAAGTTATAAAAAGTTTTATAAAGATTTGATTTTTCTACCACCGTTCGAATTTCATTGTGAGTAGTGTATGCCAAGAATACCACGAGGGGAATTTTTCGAGTTAGATCCTGACATAGAAAGAACCTTTCGTCATAGAAGGAGGATACAAAGAGCATCAAATACCATGAATCCTCCTAATCTGGATGCACCACCTGGTTTTGAAAATAGACCACAAAGACACCAGGAGTTGAAATAAGACCACCTCCGTTAGAAAATCAAATGAGACCACCACTTTTGGAAAATCAAAGAATACCACAATATTTTCAACCACTAATTTTTCAACAAGTTTCAAATTTTCCGCAACAAAATCAGCAACATGATGATGAAAATAATGATGAAGAATCTAATGAGGATAATGAAAGGAATGAACCAATGAACATAATTGATCTTGCAAATTCTAAAGAAGGAAAAATTATGGACTACGCTATCCCAGATTTTGAGCAATTAAATTATGGAATAGTTAGACCCCATATTAACGCCCTCCATTTTGAGCTTAAACCCATAATGTTCCATATGTTACAGACGAATGGCTAATTTGCCGGAATGCCATCGGAAGATCCCCATTCTCATTTAAAATCTTTTATGGAGATCACCGATGCATTTCTGATCCCTGGAGTATCTAACAATGCTCTAAGACTTACTTTATTTCCATTTTCTTTACGGGATCGAGCTAAATCATGGTTTAATTCTTTGGCCCCTGGTTCTATACCATCATGGAGCAATATGGCTGAGAAATTTTTGAGAAAATATTTTTCACTTACCCGAAATGCTAAGTACAGAAATGAAATATGTATGTTTAAACAAATGGACGATGAAGCAATTCCCGATGCTTGGGAAAGGTTTAAGGAATTATTAAGGAAATGCCCACACCATGACATTCCCTACTGTATTTAACTCGAGACATTTTACAATGGGTTAAACCCCATGGCAAAACAAATGCTTGATGCGACATCAGGAGGAGCCTTTACTTCCAACACCTATAATGCCGGGTATGAAATTCTTGAAAAGATTTCAACAAATAATGGACATTGGGCCGATCCAAGGGCCCAACCTCAAAGAAAAACTGCTGGAATACATGATGTATATGCATATACTGCACTAACGGCTCAACTTGCTTCCATGACTAACATGCTTAAAAACATCACTTCTGGTCAAGGAGCACAGCCAACTATCACTACACCTACTCCAGCCGTCCTTTGAGTACAGTGTGTTTGTTGTAGTGGGGAACACTTTTTTGAACATTGTCCACATAATTCTAAATTTGTAAACTTTGTTCAAAATAGATCTGGTTACCAATCCAACAACTACAATGCCAGTTGGAAGCAGCACCCAAAATTTTCATGGAACGGTCCCTGTTTAAATCCATCTTCATCAAAACAGCAAGGGAACTCAAATTTTCAAAATCAAGCGAGTAGTTCCCAAAATCATCATCAAGGGAATCATCATCAAAACAATCATCATCAAGGAAACCATAACCAGAACCATCAGAATCAAGGTTTTCAAAATAATCAACCACATTTTCAAAGTAAACCACCTCCATTGACTGATTCATCATCTTCCTTGGAAGAAATGATGAAAGGGTTTATGACCCAAACTCAAGCTTCACTGTGAAATCTGGAAACTCAAATCAGTTAGATCGCCCTTAATCAGAACAACAGGACCACCGGGACTTTGCCTAGCAACACTGAAATCCCAAGATCTTTAGGAAAGGAGCATATAAAAGCTGTGACACTCAGAAGTGGAAAAGACTTAGAGGCAGCCGTAGACAAAGAATTTGGACCAATGACCAAAACTGATTTTGAAAAAAATTCAATGTCTAAACCCAAAGCTGCAGCATTACCCACTATTGTTGAGGAACCATCTGAACCTTTGGAGGGATTAGAGCCAACCATGACCTCTAAAGAAAAGACAATAGAAAGTGAAGTCATCATTCCCAAGTCCAGTTCTAAATGTCCCATTAAAGAAGGCACAACAAAAGGCATCAAAGAACCATCTTGCTCAACACAAACAAAAAAGGCTGTAATTGAACCAATTCCTCCTTATTTTCCTTTTCCCCAAAGGTTAAAGAATCAAATGGAAGAATTGCAGTTTAAGAAATTTTTGGATGTGTTCAAAGAGTTGCATATCAACATACCCCTTGTTGAAGCAATTGAGCAAATGCCTAGTTATGCCAAGTTCCTCAAAGATATCCTAAGCAAGAAAATAAGTTGACTGAGTATGAGATTGTTGCCCTTACTGAAGGATGTAGTGCCCTCCTGACCAACAAAATTCCCCCTAAGCTTAAAGATCCAGGGAGTTTTACCATTCCTTGCTCAATAGGAGGGAAAGAGGTTGGAAAAGCCTTATGTGATTTAGGAGCTAGTGTTAACCTTATGCCTTTGTCCATTTTTAATAGTTTAGGCATAGGAGAAGCTAGACCTACCACAGTCACACTCATCCTAGCTGACAAAACAGGTGCATATCCAAAAGGAAAGATTGAAGATGTTTTAGTCCAGGTTGATAAATTCATCTTTCCAGCCGACTTTATCATTTTAGACTTTGAGGCTGACCAAGATATTCCTATCCTTTTAGGAAGACCCTTTTTAGCCACAGGTAGAACTTTGATAGATGTCCAGAAAGGAGAATTGACCATGGGACTCCAAGACCAGAAAGTCACATTTAATGTCTTCAATTCTTTAAAATACCCAACTGATATGGAAGACTGTTCAAGCTTAAGTGTGATAGAATCCTCATGTTATGAAGAAGGATTAAAACAGGCTTGTAGGATGGAAGAAAAGGATGAGGAATATGATGATGATGATGATAGAATCATAGAAGAGACTCTACCTTTGAATGTTGCTAAATTTGAATTGTTGGAAAATAATGAGTTCAAAAGTTTCACACCATCTGTCATCACACCACCTGACCTGGAGTTGAAACAACTCCCATCTCATTTGAAATATGCTTTTCTAAAAGATGAAGACAAATTGCCTGTCATCATCTCAGCCACTCTAGAATTCCATCAAGAAACGAAACTTGTGGACATGTTGAAGTTGCACACAAAGGCTTTAGGATGGACCATTGCTGACCTTAAGGGGATTAGTCCCTCTATTTGTCAACATAAGATCATTCTAGAAGATAAAGATTTCACTTCCATTGAACCACAAAGAAGGTTGAATCCAGTCATGAAAGAGGTAGTGAAAAAGGAAATTTTAAAATGGTTAGATGCAAGAATTATTTACCCAATAGCCAGTAGCTCTTGGGTAAGTCCAGTCCAATGTGTTCCAAAGAAGGGAGGGTTCACGGTTGTCCCAAATGACAAAAATGAACTCATCCCAACTAGAGTAGTATCCGGATGGAGAATTTGCATGGACTACCATAGACTTAACAAGGCTACACAAAAGGACCATTTTCCTCTACCTTTCATAGATCAAATGTTAGATAGGTTAGCCGATAAAGAATATTACTGCTTTTTGGATGGATACTCCGGATACAATCAAATAGCCATATCACCCGAGGACCAAGAAAAGACTACCTTCACTTGTCCCTATGGAACTTTTGCTTTTAGAAGAATGCCATTTGGACTCTGCAATGCACCTGCAACCTTTCAAAGATACATGATGTCAATATTTTCCGATATGCTTGAAAAATCCATAGAAATCTTTATGGATGATGTTTCAGTGTATGGTTCATCTTTTGACCAATGTTTGGAAAATTTACAAAAGATACTTGAGAGGTGTGAAGAAACTGATTTGATTCTCAACTGGGAAAAATGTCATTTCATGGTTAAAGAAGGGATTGTCCTTGGACATGTAATTTCCAAGAGAGGGGTTGAGGTAGACAAGGCTAAAATTGAAATTGTTGAAAAACTACCTGAACCCACCACTGTTAAGGGAATCAGAAGTTTTCTTGGTCATACTGGATTTTATAGAAGATTCATTAAAGACTTTTCAAAAATCTCAAAACCTTTATGTCTTCTATTACAGCATGATCGCAAATTTGATTTTAATGAAGAGTGTAGAAATGCATTCCTCACTTTAAAGAAAGCTTTGATAACTGCACCAGTGGTTATTACTCCAGATTGGGAAAAACCTTTTGAAATCATGTGTGATGCCAGTGATTGGGCTGTTGGAGCTGTCTTAGGTCAAAGAAAAGAAAAAGTCTTCCATTCAATTTGCTATGCAAGCAATAAGTCTAACAGCCGTACTTGCTTTATTCTCTGTTAACTAATTCAAAGTGATAACTCAACCAAACCAAAGTCTTCAAATTCGCCATCTGAAATCATTTCTTTCTTCTACTTTTTATTAAACTTTTACTCCAGTCTCTGTGAGACGATATCCGGTACTTTACCGTTTTATTACTTGAAAGACGATATTGGATCTCATTGTATACTTGCTTTGAGGTTTAATTAGCACACGTCTATAGGTGTATTCCAAGCACTGTCATTAACCTACTTAGTCGCAAAACGCCATGCTAGTCAAATAATCGAAGAATTCCCAGTTCCACGAACATCGAGACCTAAACATGAGCTGGAACTAGAAGCCATGCCTATTACCTATGATCAAGGGGATCTTGGTGATCAATGGCAGAAGCATCATGACGGCTTGATAATCCAGCTCACGATCGGTAATTGCTCGACAAAGAGGATATTGGTCGACGGTGGAAGTTCGGCTAATATTATCTTCCTCGACACGATTAAAGCAATGTGAATTGATAAATCCGAGATCATACGACGTTTGACGGTCCTTGTGGGTTTCAATGGCGACATGACTAATACCATTGGGGAAATCATACTCTCGGTATTCGCCAAATGAGTCAACAAATAGACTAAATTTAACGTCCTCGACTGTTCCTCGGCATACAATGTTATCTTGAGGCGACCCTGGATACATGACATGAAAGCTGTGCCATCGACGTACCATCATACGATCAAGTTTCCTACAACTTGGGATGTCCAAGAGATCAAGAGTGAGCGAAAGATCGCCCGCGAGTGTTACAAAATCTCTATGAAGCCTAGGAAGCAGAACTTCTAGCAATTACAGAGCCAGGCGGACCCTGAAACTGCCGATGACTATCAATTGGAGGAAGTCGTCCTGGATCAGGAGAAACCAAACAGAATGGTTTACATTGGTACGTCGCTTGACCCTACCTTAAAGGGTTCACCGATTTCTTTTATGCAGGAATATGCCGATTGTTTTGCATGGACACATGAAGACATAGTTGGCATCGACCCAGAGGTCATCACACATCGGCTCAATGTTGATCCTTCGTTTAAACCTATTAAACAGAAGCATCGCAAGTTCGCCCCAGAACGCATGATCAACAATTAACAATTTCATGTAAGATGCAAAACACTTTAAAATAACCATTTTGGCATGTACACCGTTTTCACAAATCAACTTGAACTCACCTCGCTAGATTTAGGCTAAATCTAGATTTCACCCAACGAGTTCTTTTGAAGGCCACTTGAATCCTCAAGCCGAAAACTTCCAAAACCTAGATCCATACAATCCAAACCATAAATACTTATATTCAACCATTTAGAATCATTCCCCCAACATTATACTAAAAACTCCAAACGAGATCAAAACCCTAGTTTCTCTAAAAGTTATCAAATTCGAGATTTGAGAAACCAAACACTAGAGAAACATCACTAGAGCATTTATAACACTAAATCAAGAAAGCTTACCATTTAAGATGATGAGACTTTCCGAGAACACCCAATCCAACTCTTCAACTCGAGCTCCCAACCGTTGAACTTGATGAGGAAGATGAAGATGGAGGTTTTGTGATTCAAGATCCCAAGTAGCTAGATGGTGAATAATAATGTCGTTTGAGGAGGAAAAACCCCAAAAATGGGTTAGGGTTCGGTTTGGTGTTTGGGAGAGAAAAGGGAAGAAGATGGAAGTGAGAAATGAGGAGAATGGTGAAAATTCGGACATTTAGAGGGACAGACGTTGTGCGCGACCTTGCCACGCGATAGTGACATTATCACTATCGCGAGGGAACTATCGCAGAGAATGTACCACGAGTGGTACACCCCCGGCGATTGTGCCACGCGATAGTGACACATATCACTATCGTGAGTCACAATGGCGCCACTTGTACTGAGGCCAGAAAAAGGTCAAAACTCGAGATTCTCGCATGGGTCGACTCAAGGTTCGAAAACACAACATTTCCCACCCAAAAAGATAGGCGAAAGGCGGAGAGATTGCCAACGAAGGGCGGAAACTTACTTACGAAAAACAGGGTGTTACAATCCTCCCAACCTTAGAATAATTTCGTCCTCGAAATCTAGATTTCCAATGAAACCTTGCCTGCAGAAGGATTTCCTTTAACCCTTCTTCCAGCACCCCTATGATGCCCCTTGCACTGATACACGCCAACCGCCCCTCATGGGCACATTACACTTATGACCGCGCGAAAGTAACCTTTACCCACAAGATTACGGTCGTCTCCCAACCTTAGAATGACAATCACTACCTCTAGGGTAGTTTGTGACCTCAACATTTCACCAATCAATTCCCTCCGGATCATCACGGTCCCGAACCCAAAGCTAAAGATTGCCACCACACTCCCATGAGTCCTCCGATTCTTATCGATTCATTCCTAATATTGATAGAGATATCCTTCCGAGGCACACCAAAAATGTCCTTCAGGCAACTGGTTAACCCGGATTCGGTTAACACTCAACTTCGTTCCATCCCCAACTTCACAATAATCCTTTAATACAACCTTTTTCACCATGGAAAAGCTTATACTCATCGGTACTTACTTAACAACATCTATCCTTATTCAAATTTCCATTACCGAAAGGTCATTATTTCCCATGATACAACCGGGATATTTCCGAATATCCCAAGATCTTTTGACTTCAATAACCCAAGTCGACACCTAGGACTAAACGGTGACCTCGAAAACGTGGGCATCCCGCCCAAAATTCCATTCCAGACAGATTGTCGCACTAAGGTTGACACTTAACTGAGGGCTAAAATTCCAAATATTACATTTCTAACAGATAGATTACCAAAATTCCCTTTAATTGCGGAACCTACTAAGACGATACACCAACAACATATACCATGATGTCACATCGAGGAGCAACCACCCAAACGGGATCCAAACTAAAACGCAGATTATCACATACGATCTTACCCCGCAGGTTTACCCAATTATAAAATCACCCCTTAACTAACTGAAAAAGCTTAAACATACTATCTCCATTAACCATGCGTACACAGATTCAAAACTGAAACCCAAATTCCAAGACTGACCGCAGGTCAGATCATCCGACGCTTCAATTCTCAAGGACTCCCTCAGTCCCTAATCATAACTGCTCTCACGACCGGGTTTAAGTCTACAGGCCTAATGAGTTCAAGGTTTTCCAATTATTATGCCAATTTGAAATTTGTAAAATTTTCAGATACATAAGCTTTTTAACAATTAAACGTACGGCGAAAATACACTACCGTTCATCCGAAAGGTTTCAAAATTGATCATCAATACAACGCATATGAAACCATTTCCAAACCCCGTTTGTTCAATACTTAAGTTAATAAAGACAATAATAAAACATGCACAACAATTTACACTATACGTCAAAATAGGTTCCTGTATTACAACACGTGCAGTAAATGTTTGTACAACTCCAACAGAGAAATTCACAATTTTAACTTTAAAATTCTTCCTCTTTAACAAAAGGACGTTGTGGCAAAAGAATTTTCAACAACTACATAAGCAACAGTTTAATCCCCAAAGTTCGGTAGAATGACGGGAATGCAAATAAAATTTCAAGTCGAGTTTAAAGCTTTAAGTTGCATAGATAAACACATTTGACCGAAATAGAAATTATAACGACATGAGTACTGCTAATTCGTTAAATGCATTGCGGAAATCTCTAACAGTAAAAATTAATGTCAGAAATAATGCTCATAACAAAAGCTCTGTTTGAAATAACGTAACTCTTTTATGCAATTACTCACACCAACGTCATACCTTAATCCCAATGCAAATAGTATGCAACGAATGATATTTGTATAAGCTCAAGGATAAATTGCAAGATAATGAAGTTCCCAAAACAACATGTGGGATGACGTCAAGTAACATTATTCGTAAAATAACGCACACCATGATTCAAATTTTAAATTTCTCAGAGGTTCCTCTTTTTATTGCAATGAGAGGTTAAACGACACCTAAAATTTTACATAGGACACGACGCTAAATAACTCACAAGTTAATATGAAGCAAAATTAAACTCACGCATAGAAAAGACATCGCAAAACAATACCCCACGAAAATTTACAAAACTCACACAACTAAAATTCTCAAGAAATTCCGACTCAAAATATGGGAATAACTTTTCCTTTAAAAACCATTGACATACGTGGAGGAGATCCAATGTCTAGGTTAAAATCTCATGGCTACTTGCCTAATACCCAAATGACATTAAAACATGGATCTTAAAATATCCAAAATAGCGTTAGACACGGGACGAGAATAAAGAGATTTTGATAACAATTTGCAACCATGTACAACAAAACAATTTTATGCATGCTTAAGCTCACAGTTTAAAATCTGATGAATGCTAAATGCTTTACCAAGACTTCATAGTGGAAATCACTTTATGTTTAGCGAACATGAGAAACAGTTTACGCAAACTCATTTTAGAAATAAATTTAGTGCATGAATTTGGTTGGCACTCACATCTTAGGATTACGCTTCTCAATAACCCGACATACTATTGTCAACCGGATGCATCGAACATCTTAGAGCAACAATCCCATTAGTTTACTTACAATTTCTCCTCAAAATAGAAACGGTATAACAGACTTATAGTTCTAATCCAACCAATATATCTGACTCAAGATGATCAACTTAATGCGTTCATCGCACTTAACTATCACTCCAACGTGACATTGCCATAGACATCAACATTTCCTTAGATTACTCGCTTAGAAACTTTCTAACTACCCCAACGATCATCATACCAAGCTAGTTCAAGTATACACATGTAATACGTAGGTTCACCATGACACTGGCCAGGTGCCATTATGAACGTACCATACATGATCATCCTTGCGACCCTCGACAAGTTTCCCGTTTCTAGCGACTCGATCAACTCTAAGATACCTTATCTTAAGGCGCCTAAGGTGCAACTTCACTCTCAATCGCTTATAAGAACGCTAGCTTGAGTCTAGGCATCCAAAATCAATACCTAAATCTTTCAAACTTAAGCTCTGATACCAACTTGTAACACCCT
This sequence comes from Arctium minus, assembly GCA_954870635.1. Taxonomy (NCBI): domain Eukaryota; kingdom Viridiplantae; phylum Streptophyta; class Magnoliopsida; order Asterales; family Asteraceae; genus Arctium; species Arctium minus. Next base: position 49,414,693 of record OX941096.1, read on the forward strand.
CAAATCTGGAAATAGAAACTTATTTAAAATTTATATAATTACATCCATAAATGAATCCTCTACAACCACAAAATTAGATTCAACTGCCATACACATATACTATCTTATACACGCGGACTATAAAGGACGGGTGCTACTAATACCCATGCATAGTCACTATCTCCATAAAGCGGAAGACTTCGCCGAATACTTACTTTCGGATCTAGCTAAGGCTCTACTCTTCATAGGACTGCTAGAACCAACTCCCAACCTTGAAACCTGATGCACATGGCGATAAATAAAAAGGTTAGGCTTAACGCCTAGTGAGCTCAAGAGTTTTAACATAAAGAATATAGCTTTAAAAGGAAAGAATTCAGTTTAACGCAAGGTCCTTCGAAATATTATACTTAAAAATGGAAACGATACATTTTCCCCTACTATGCACTTTTAAAGACAATGTTCCCAAAACACACGTTCTTATAAAATGTGCAACGCATAACTTACCCAAACGAGATCATAGTTCAACACTTAATTGGTAAAATATGAATGACAATTCATAACCCAAAGTACCCAAAATACGGGCGGGACAAAATGCTCGACCCATGAATCGTTATCAAAACCACATATACTGTATGTCCGAAAACATGGACGCTAGGTCCAATACTCACTCGACCGTAAGGAACCCATGACAATAAAATAAGACGTTCTTAATTCAAAATACTGATAGCCGACAACGGGGGAGACCCGTATCCGTTGAGAGTGGAGGAAACACAGAAGTATACCACCCATGTAACGTTAATCGCATGACACCTCCCGACGTCACAGCCCGGTGTCCCTACGACTCCTTTACAAGTGTCACCCCAAGTCAGTTGACCTTGATGGATCATTCCGAAGAACTCCATCCCAAAGGCCCGACACACTTAAAGACTACCTCCCAGGCATTACTTCAAGCGGCGGAGGTCCTAGCGCCTACTATTCCGGTAGCACTAGCCGACTCAACCCTCCTAGCGATCACTTGTAAAGTTTCCGGTCATAAAACATAGATACCGAAGTTCAACCCCGTAATACCCAATTGACCATCCAAAACAGACTGACTCACGTGCCTATGGATCCATTGCAACACAGTCTAACCTTCCCGGACTAAACATGAATGACCAAAGCACTCAAGTCCGTAACCAACCTCAATACGCATCACATCGCATTAATACGTACGTCATAACTGGACTCTACATTGATCCATATAAAACCAAACAAGTGTCCTCGAGACTCCTTTAAAACGACATCGAGCCAAAATGCTCAAAACCTCTTTTGACCAAAGATTACGTTTTGCAAGTAATAAACTCACTCAACCCATACCATGAAATTACATGCTTCAAAATACTCGAATGGACTCCAACACAGTTTAAGTCAGGTCAAAAGGTTTTCCAAGCAGATTTAGGCTCCTTATCCTTTCAAAACGTTCCATAACACAAAATTGAACCTTTTACCCCCAAACAACACTAAAATGCCTTTTTAACCAAATAATCTCATGTGTGCAATAAGTTACCAAACACACCCATTTATGACTCATTTATCCAAATGCCCAAAGTCACAAGAATGTGTGCTATATAAGTTTATAAAGTTAAACACTTTCAAAATACCCAAACTGATCAGCAGTTAACAATTTCATGTAAGATGCAAAACACTTTAAAATAACCATTTTGGCATGTACACCGTTTTCACAAATCAACTTGAACTCACCTCGCTAGATTTAGGCTAAATCTAGATTTAGGCTAAATCTAGATTTCACCCAACGAGCTCTTTTGAAGGCCACTTGAATCCTCAAGCCGAAAACTTCCAAAACCTAGATCTATAATATCCAAACCATAAATACTCATATTCAACCATTTAGAATCATTCCCCCAACATTATACTAAAAACTCCAAACGAGATCAAAACCCTAGTTTCTCCAAAACTTATCAAATTCGAGATTTGAGAAACCAAACACTAGGGAAACATCACTAGAGCATTTATAACACTAAATCAAGAAATCTTACCATTTAAGATGATGAGACTTTCCGAGAACACCCAATCCAACTCTTCAACCCGAGCTCCCAACCATTGAACTTGATGAGGAAGATGAAGATGGAGGTTTTGTGATTCAAGATCCCAAGTAGCTAGATGGTGAATAATCATGTGGTTTGAGGAGGAAAAACCCCCAAAATGGGTTAGGGTTCGGTTTTGGTGTTTGGGAGAGAAAAGGGAAGAAGATGGAAGTGAGAAATGAGGAGAATGGTGAAAATTCGGATATTTAGAGGGCCAGACGCTGCGCGCGACCTTGCCACGCGATAGTAACATTGTCACTATCGCGAGGGCACTATCGCGGAGAATGTACCACGAGAGGTACACCCCCGGCGATTGTGCCACGCGATAGTGACACATGTCACTATCACGAGTCACAATCGCGCCACTCATACCGAGGCCAGAAAAAGGTCAAAACTCGAGATTCTCGCATGGGTCGACTCAAGGTTCGAAAGCACAACATTTCCCACCCAAAAAGATAGGCGAAAGGCGGAGAGATTGCCAACGAAGGGCGAAAACTTACTTACGAAAAACAAGGTGTTACAACGCAACTAAGTAATCAACAACAAAGTTGATAACTTGCTAAATACAGGAAAAATTCGGGAAGTCAAATATCCCGATTGGATCGCCAATGTCGTGGTCGTTGAGAAGAAGAATGGGAAATGAAGAGTGTGAATTGATTTCACGGATCTCAACAAAGCCTGTCCAAAAGATCCATTCCCATTACCACACATCGACGTCATGGTCGATGCGACTGCAGGTCACGAATTACTCACATTCATGGATACGTACTTGGGATACAACCAAATTCTGATGCATCGAGACGACCAAGAGAAGATGATGTTCATGACGGACAAAGGGATCTACTGTTACAAAGTTATGCCCTTTGGTCTTAAGAATTCAGGATCCACATATCAACGATTAGTCAACAGGATGTTCAAAGAACGTCTTGTAGACACAATGGAAATATATATCGACGACATGCTCGTCAAATCAAAGCATGCGATCGATCATATCGATCACTTAAGACAGTCGTTCGATATCCTTAGACAACATCATATGAGGATTAATCCTACAAAATGCTCCTTCGGAGTAAGTGCAGGAAAATTCTTAGGATATATGGTCACCCAACGAGGGATCGAAGCAAATCCTGATCAAATAAAATCCATCCAACGACTTACGGGCTGTATCGCAACATTGAACAGGTTTATCTCTCGATCTTCGGATAAATGTTATTTATTTTACAATGTTTTGCGAAAAAACAGGGGTTTCGAATGGACGGACGATCACGAAAACGCACTCCAAGAGCAAAAAATTACATGGCGTCCCCACCTTTACTATCGAAACCTCAGGATCACGAGATCCTCTAGCTATATTTAGCAGTCATCCCGAACGCTGTAAGTACCGTCCTCGTCCGAGAAGATGACAAACAACAACGACCAATATATTACGTGAGTAAGTCACTTCTCGATGCGGAAACCCTGTATTCCTCCATGGAAAAACTCGTGTTAGCTTTGATCACTGCAGTGAAAAAGTTACATCATTATTTCGAATCACACCCTATTACTGTTGTGACTAACTTTTCTCTTAAGTTTGTCTTACGAAAACCAAAGTTGACAGGTCGACTGGAAAAATAGAGTATCTACCTTAGTAGTTACGACATTGAATATAAACCAAGAGCTGCGATCAAATTGCAGGCATTAGCTGACTTCATCGTAGATTTCAGTCCAAAACTTGAAACATCGACAGATATTGTGGAAACTCTCGACGACCCAACATGGACTTCACATGTCGACAGATCAACCAATGCCCGAGGGTCAGGACTTGGTGTCGTCCTCAAGTCGCCACAATAGGGAAAGATGGTGCACTCCATACGATGCGACTTCAAAGCTACTAACAATGAGGCTGAATATGAAGCTTTGATCGCAAGATTGAACATGACCCACGACTTGGGGGCAACAAAACTTCACGTTAATAGGGACTCACTCCTAGTCGTGAATCAAATGAATGGAGACTTTGCCGCTAAAGATTCCAGAATGACAACCTATCTCAAGATAGCCAAAGACAAATCCGAAGAATTCGAATAATTTTCTATTTCACAGATCCCAAGAGATCAGAATACTCAAGCTGACGTATTAGCTAACCTTGGGTCGACACTTGGGTATCAACCATTTGATACCATTCCCATAATTCAGCTGGCTTCATCATCCATCGACCAAGAAAAAGACGTGCAGATGATCGATGAGAAAGACAATTGGTCGAGCGATATCAGAAAATTTCTAACACACGACCAACTTCCTGAAGACAAAATGGAGGCCAGAAAAATTCGATTTAAGGCATCCAGATACATCATGATTAGAGATCAACTCTACAGATGATCGTCGAGAGGACTAAACTTACGGTGTGTCACCAATAGAAGTCAGGTCCAAAGCATTTTGAAATAAATGCACGAAAGCGAGTGTGGAAATCATTTGGAAGGTCGTAGCTTGGCAAATCGTATCTCCCGACAAGGGTATTACTGGCCAACTTTACGACAAGACACGATAAGGTATGTCCAAAGTTGTGATGCATTTCAGCGACATTCAGGTATATCTCATAAACCTTCCGAACCCTTGCATTATGCGATGGGGAATGGATATAGTCGGCAAGTTAACTCCAGCTCCCGGGCAAAAGGTATATCTTCTAGTCCTTACATATCATTTCTCAAAATGGATAGAAACGACTACTTACTCCGAGGTCCGGGACAAGGATGTAAATTCCTTTATCCAAACTAACATCATCTGCAGGTGTGGAATTCCATCTGAAATTTTATGCGATAACGGGTCACAATTCATAAGCGACAGAATCCAACAGTTATGTGAAGATCGTAACATCAAACTTACGACTTCAACACCCCGATATCCTCAGTCCAATGGACTCGCTGAATCAAGCAACAATACGATCGTTAACTCAATCAAGAAAAGACTTAGGGATGCCAAAGGCAAATGGGTCGAAGAACTCGCGACAATTCTTTGGGCTAATCGTACGACACCTCGTACATCTATAGGACAAACTCCTTTCTCTCTTGTCTACGGTTGCGAAACGGTCTTGCCTGTCGAGACTCAAACTCCAACCTCACGACACTCGACGGTCGATCACAACTTAGTCGATCTAAGTTACGACCTCGATACACTAGAAGAATTGCGAGAGTCAGCCTTAATCAGGATGGCTTCGCAGAAGCAATTGGTCGAACGACATTTCAATAAGAATGTCAAGGCCAAAATCTTTCAAACAGGTGATTATGTCTCACGACGAGTGTTTCAAAACACACAACAGTCTGGCTCAAGTAAATTATCCACCAAGTGGGAAGGACTGTATCAAATAACCGAGGTTGTCGAAAAGGGAGCCTACCGATTGCAAACCCTCGACGGTCGAGACATTCCTCGAAGTTGGATTGCGGTACATCTAAAGAGATATTTTTTCTGAAAACCCATTTCCTCTTTCATTACAATTATACTTCTACAAGCCTTAATGACTTAAGTATCAGAGCGTCGTTGGTCAAACCAATGACCCCTTTCTTTTAGCGATTTTACTGTAGGATCAGTCGATCATTCGACTGCATTTACACCTTATGGTTATTTCACGACCATGTCATATAATCCAAGGGGTTTAAGGTCCAAACCTTATCTGGGAAAATCATAAGTTCCTTGCGAATTTATCTCGGTTAAACAGGTCATCATTCGATATACTTGTAATTTGTGTCGACGCACAAGTTCCTTATATGCTTTCACAGTTGCGAGCTTAACTAGTGCTTAATTATGTTCGAAGCATTCTAAGCTTATAGCCATCTGTGTTTGTCGTGAGTTGCTTAGATTCTTATTTAATCTTCGTTATCTTACGATCACTTTCTTATACTTATCATGAATTGCTTAGATTTTCATTAAGTATCGATTATCTTTCGATTACTTTCTTTACGTTGGTCGTAAGTTACTTATGCAATTACTCTGTCATCTGTTTTGACGAAGTATAAGATGTTGCGATAGTTCGATCTGTTCAAAAGAATTTCATTAAATACCTAAAAAAGGTATTACACTGCACGACACGACCACCAACGGTCGCCTGATTAAAATATAAAAAAATTGTCTAAACTAAGGAGCCTGCTGCTCCTGCCCTTTTGGAGCCACGACCTCAGTGGCGTCACCCCGAGGAGCTTCATCCAACATATCACGATCATGTCCGTCTTCCGAATCGAGGTCTTCCTCATTTCCCACTGACTCCAGAAAGAAGGTTAGATCTCCTTCCCTCGACGCCAAAAGGGTCCTCTTCTCGTCGGCGACGACTGATCAGAGCTGCCCGAGTCTTTAGACGACTGAACTTCCCGACAGACGTCACTCTCTACTCAAGAGCTCGACTTCTTTTGCAGTCGCAGTCGAGATCATCTTGGTCGCGTCTAGCTCTGATCGATCGATGGAGGCCTCGTCGAGCACCTCCTTCATGCGACCTTGTAGCGTCTCGTTTTCACACTTTGCATCTTCCAACTTGCCGAGAGCCTCCTGAAGGTGAAGAGAGATTTGCTCTCTCTCCTCCTCTGCTGCATCAACCCTGTCATTAGCCTTCGTCTCCTACTCGAGAGATCAGGAGACTAAGGATTTTACGTCATTAAGACGTGAATGAAGTGCCAGCGATGCCTGGAACGCCTGGAAAATCATACAACAAGTTAGTAAAACAAATGACAAAATAATAAAAGAACTCGATAGTTCTTACCTTGAAGGAGAATCCTGAGACGCTTGCGTCCACATCATCGATCGCTAGATCTTTGTAGCGCTCGCGGACAGTCGGCAGGAAGAAGTTGTTCGCATAAGGGAACAACTCCTTCTTATCTAGACCACCGGACGACATGAAGTCAACCGGTAGCCTGATGTACATCGACATGGTTTTTGAATCCTCACCTGCTTGAGGACCCTTCCCCTTGTCTTTCAACAAAGAGACTTCCACCACCAGTGGTGGGACCGAGGAAACCGGTGTGGCTTCCACAACCGGTGGCGACATCGCCTCCTTAGAACTAACGACCTCAGGGTCGTCGTTTGTTGGAGACGGTTCCCTCACGAACGTCTTCGCCTTTTTACCTTCCGACCCAGCAGTCAAAAGGGCCATTCTCTTCAGCACTCGACCTTGTCGAGCCAGTTGGGCTACAGACTCCCTTCTCGAGGGACTCTCCGTTTGTACTAATGGAACTGAGTTTCCTGAAAAGACAAACGAAACATGTTAGTAATTGACGTTATCACCAGAAACTAGACCTTACTAACGACCAAGGGATGACGTCTTATGACAAAAAGTCCCAAACAGTCTCGTCAACCAGTGGGTGATGTCCGCTCGACGAGACCCTGCAAAAGCACCTAATATTGACGTCGAACAACTAGACCCATTATAACCCTATTGGGTGACGCCCGCTCGACTAGACCCTAAAGATCTTACGATCTATAAAAGAAGACTTACCCGAAGTGGCTTCCCCTGTGTTTCCATCCTCCTCTTTTTCTTCTCCGTCTTCTTCCTCTTCTCCCTCCTCTTCAGCATCTGTATCGACTCGACCAGGAGACTCGACGATGATGACATAATCTTCATTGTCTTCGTCCTCCTCTCTCGATGCCATGGAGAAGAACGAACAATCCTTAACACTGAATTCCATGAGACTTTCGACCTTCTTGGCCGAATCAGAATATGGCTTGACCCTTGAAAAGTCGATGGTTGAACACAAAGAAAATGTCAAATCGTTAGATCGATAAAAACACAAAACGATAAAGAAAAAAATGGACTGAAACTTACTCGTTGTGTTCCACCTGGTGGTGATCCATCGAGCATTCTCGTCGCTCGGTGTCACGCGACCAAAAACGAATCGCGTTTTCCACTTGAGATCGTTTACTGCCGCGGCCAGAACCAGAACACAGTCTCCTCTACATATGGAAAAGAGACTATACCTGTGGTTCTGTTCTATGTTGACCGAATAGGCCAATAACAGATTGTTCACAGTAAAAGGTGACGACCACTTGACCGTCAACCGTTCCATGACTTGAACGATTCACCAGAATTGGGGCATCATCTGCCCCGTTGACAACCCAAAGGTCGACAAAAAATCTTTCGACAAAGGAGAGAAAAGACATGTAAAGCCTATCTTAAAGGGATACTCGTACATGACAAAATACCCTTCGGACACTGCTCTGGCTTCCACTGGAGCGGAGCATTCAGATCGGAGCATTCAGTGAAGGTCAACTGGAATTTTGGCTAAACGTCTAAATTCTTTCATCTCGACCATTCCTTTCACGGTGCTAAAAGGGTCGACTGCCATTGAAAAAGTTTTTTTTTATGTACAAACGAGAGTTCACAAACTGAGAGCTCTTAAAGGAAAAAAGAAGGTGTTGGTCCCGAAGGTGCTTAACAAGTTTGTAGAAGGGGGGGGGGGTTGAATACAAACACAGAAATTAAAGTTTAATAAATTGTTTATTGATAAATCAAAATACAATTTACAAGTTTGTTGCGGAATAAGATTAAGACAGACTCAATCTAAACAAACTTAAGAAACACTAAGATGGTTGCACAAGAAATTCAGAGAATGGAGGATTTTAGAGAGATAGAAAACAAGGGTTTCTATTTTGGAGTTCAAGGATTGAGCACACCTTCAGATGAAGGAGTGAGCTTCCTATTTATACCCTATGCATTAAATGCATGGCAGGGTACTTTACACGTGGCATTCATAGATTGGCTTTGGTAGTCTCACTTTTGGAGACATGCTTTTGGCCACTTTATGAACAGTGTAGTTGACAGAGTTGGTGTACGATTTGTGACAGAGACTTGTCCGTTCTGACACATCGTACTGGTTGTCCAAGGTAAGACAAAAGAAAACTTGAGGCATAAGCTTTGTGATCGTTGATCGCTGAGTATCTCTTCTTCCAGAGATAAAGAAGTTCAGCTATCGCTGAAGCTTTTCCTCAGGCTTCTTCGCGTAAGTAGATTTGTCTGGTCTTCGCTGATATCCGCATCAGGTCACTAGTAGACTTATCTATTGTTCAGTGGCTTCGTCTTCGATTCAGCTATGAACTATGTTGACGCGAGACTTGTCTTCAGGGATTACGTTAACTATGTTACATAGGAAACTATCAGTGATAACTGAACAGACTCAGTTTGATCGCTGAAAGTGAAACACATACATTAAATGTTTACAGAATGGTCATCAGCGATAACTGAACAGACTCAGTCTGATCGCTGATGATGAAACACTTAATACATATAATAACGTAATTTTCACTAAGTATAAAAGAGGGTCGTTATCAAATCACTGAGAGAGTTTGGATCAACAATCTCCCCCTATTTGATAATGACAAAGTAACAAAAGAAAATTACTTTTTAATTCAAAATATAGGAATAAAAAGGACTCATAGAATGCATGTCCCAATTACTATTTTGAGGGATCTTTTACAGTACTGATAGGGTTAAGTACATCACTGCAATTTTCATTTAATTCAGGGATAGAATTACAAGATATGAAAATCATAAGTACAAGTGACTAACTAACTACTGTAAGTATAACTAACAGATTACAGATAAGAAAACTAATCTATCAGCTATAAGAAGATTTGGGAGGATTGATCATATACTCAGGTATTTCTTCTCCTTTCTGTCTTCGTTCCAAAGATTCTTGACTGATAATTTCTTTAATTTTTTCAGCAGCAGGGAAGAAGTCACACCATAAGCATAAGAGATCCTTGAGATGATTCAGAGGACAGATAGGAATCTCAGAGATTCTTTGAAATCTGAGTTCCTCATCATCATCTCTGAAGAATATTCCATAAGGCTTGTCGATTACTTGACCAGCTTGGAAGGGACCACCAGGAGGCAGAGATAAGTCCAGAACTGAAAGATCAGGAGGAGGACCAAACAGTGCATCTCTTGAAAATTTAATAGAAGTTTCATTCCTGATGATGGCGACATCTTCAGAGGAGGAGGACCCAATTTTTCTCTTGAGTTTCAAAGATTTGGGAGGAAGAGGAGATGGCAGCTTTAGTACAGAAACGACTCTATTTATGAGGGCTTCAAGGAGTCCTTCAACGTAGCCTCTGTATGTAGATTTGGATTTCTTCAGCGCATCCCAGAACTCTAACCATTCCGTAAATCCGAAGCTTTCAAGTTTTGATACGTACATTGCTTTTTGGGTTCCATCCTCTCTGGTAATCTCCATGGTCACTGAGAGTTGATCTTTCTTCTTGCGACCAGAGATAGTCACGGCTGATATTGGAAGAAGATCAGAACGATAATCCATCTTTTGTTTGCACCATTCGATAGACTTATCGTTGATCTCTTGTTCTTTGGAGCGTTCCTCTTCAATTTCTTTCAGTAGTGCTGCTTGAACTTCCACAGGTTTGCTTTTTAGCTTTTTGTCCCTAACTTGAGAGGATTGAATCTTTAAAGCGAGTTGTGCATCTCGTTTGCATTCAGCGATCAGCTTTTCAGCTTTGGCAGATTCTTCTCTTTCAGCTTCAGTAAGGAAGTCGAGCTCTGTGGATATTTGAAGAGGGATTTTCAGCCGTTGACTTTCTAGTTGAGCGATCATTTCAACTCTTTTCTTCACCACTTCCTCTGACCAATGAGATGGTCGAGAGGGCCTTCCTGGATGGACCAGGGAATCTTCTTCTTCTTCATCAATCTCAGCGATAGAGATTGGGATTATTTCTTCAGCGATAGCCGCTGGTATTATTTGTAGTTCAGAACCCTTAAGCAGGGGTGCGAACTGTCTGGTTAGAAAAAGAAGGAAAGAAGGGATAAGTGTATTTTTAGAACGAGAGAGATAAAGGCTAGAAAGACATAGGGGTTTGGAAAGAGTAGAAAAGTGGTACAATTGAAAGACATACCTGAGAAGGATGCTCCCCCTCAGATTGTGATCCAGTCCTCAAGCATTCTTCAGCGATTGGTTGCTTGTCTTTGCTTTGCGAAGGAACACTTGAAGATGTATCACCTCTCACCCCTGTTTTGACAACCTCTTGCGAAGTTGTCCCTGATACGACGTTCGGCTTAGAGAACCACATAGATTGGTCTTCATCGTCGTCGTCGTCATCGGAGGGCTGATCCTTTTCTTGATCAACAAGATCTAGATCATCTTCCTCTTCATCATCTTCTTCCTCATCCTCTTCAAAGAGAATGGAGTGAATCGATGAGGATTCTTTTGCCTTCTCCCCCTCAGATTGAGAGGGAGGTTCCTTAGCTTCCCTAGCAGCAATAGAGGTTTCTTCAGTTTTCTCCCCCACTTTGTCATTATCAGCGGTAGGGGATTGTTCAGCTGCTGGAGTAGCTGTTGAAGCTTTTAGCACTTGAACGTCAGCCTCCAGACGCTTAACTCGGTCTTCAACCGCAGGTATGTCGCATGTGGCATCATGAATGAATTCCACAGCGATGTTGAGGTTGGTACGATCATCTTCAGTGAAGGAGGGAGGCAGCGCTGGAGCTGGTTTATTCACTTTCTGTAGAACTTGCTGAAGAAGAGACGTGCAGAGGTCAACCTTGGAAGAGAGACCCTGAACTTCAGCTGTAAGAGACTCAAATCGTCCTTGAAAGAGTCGAGAGGACTCTCTGAGTTGGACGACTTGTTCTTCAAGAGCTGAAAGTTGAGAGTTCTCAGCTTTAGATGAGCAAGTGGCGGTCAACTTCTTCAGCTCCTCACCAGCCTGATTTACGGCGTTGGTGGTTTCATTGATGGTGTTGGTGAGAGCATCCACCTTTTCTCCTAGACTGTTGACATGCGTGTCAACAGTCGCCAAGCTAGGACCTAAAAATAATGTTAGTTCAGATATGGGCTTATTTGGAGAGGGGGGGAGAGAAGTGTTTAGGAGTATAGGTGTACCTGACGTATCAAACATTTTGTAGAACTGCATAGATTCCTCAAAAGTTTGATGCTCAGGTCCTATAGGGAAAGAAGAGGTGGCAGGTTCAGAGACCAAATGAGGAGAGAAGGGAAGAGTTTTGGGGATAGAAGTAGGGATGGGGTTAATCTCAGGGAATGAGATAGTAGGTGGGGTTACTGATGATGTGACAACGAGTGAGATCGCTGACACGGCAGTATGAGTGACTGCTGAAGTTGTGGAGGAAAGACCCACAAAAGCATCTAAGGTAGCTTGTTGAGAAGCTCCCTCAGGTATAGTACTAGAAGGTGTACTTTCCTTAGTCTTTTTGGCCTTTTTGGAAGGACCAATCGGACTAGCTGATGGTCTTTTAGAAGTAGTGGTAGCGACAGGGATAGCAGACGAAGGAACCGTCTGCGTGGTCGCTGAAGATGAAGAAGAATGGAGAGAGAGACGAGAGCGAAGGAGAGAGATACTTACCTCGTCGGCGAGTGGCTTGACCTCTAGTGATCGTTGACCAACCCTGGCAAAGGTGCCATCATCTTTGGTGGGATAGGTGTTGGGATAGAGGAACTTGATATACGTACATATGAAACGTACATATGAGATCTTGGGATCTCGTTCAGGCTTCTCTAATCTCGACCTCAGATCTTCAAAGATGGCTGTGGCGTAGTCAAAGTTTTGACCAGCGATAACGGAGTATGCCATCTGCAGTTGTGTTTTGCTGGCTTGATCCAGCGAACCACTCTTCCCACTCATGCACTGAATTATGTGCGAGAAGATAAAGTTCAGTTGTGATGGCATCTGAGCTTTAAGAATCTTGGTGAGCTTCTTGTTAGAAATAGAAGATCTTGGTTTGTTTTCCCAACAATAGCCCATTGCGTCCAGGAAGGATATCAGCTCATCATCAGTGGGGAGTGCGTCGAATCCACTCTTTGGTTTGTCAGGGAATCTTAAAGATTTCCTGAGGCTAAGAGCGGTCATGCTCCCTGGCCCTAATTCCGTGCTGAACGAGATAGCAGGGACTCGTTCGCCTTTCCTGTTGGTAAGTTCAGTTGCATCAGCAGTGAACCAGAACTGCTGAAGTAGAGTCTTGGAGGGCTTAGGATCCACAGTGATCGCGTAAGCTATGCATGACTGCTTGAGGAATTCAGCAGCTTCCACCAGATGTGGGTATTTGTCAGCTTTGAAGTCGAGTCTGGCCAAATGATTACATTTAGTAATCTCAACTTCAGTGATGGCGAATCGTACATGCTTGGAAGCAACGATTGAAGACTGTGTCATTTCTGTTATGGAAAGAGGCATAATAGAAGAAATGATTTAGATTAAAAATAATATGATTACCAGTTTCCATAGAAGAAGGGAAACTGGAAAACTATCAAGTTATTTTTAGTAGAAAAACAGTGTTCTGGGTAGAAAGAATGAAGAACACTGTAAAACCAAAAGGTTTTTATTTAAAAACATAAAATCAGAAGGAATGATCTTTAGTTTTTTTACAAAAAAAACGTTTTATAAAATCCATAGAAAGCGAGTAGGATTTTAAAAAGAATAAAAAGCATATGAACAAAGCATATAAACATGAAATAAACCTGTGTATCTTGAAGAAAAAGAGTTGCAGATTCAATATTCTGGGTTTACTTGCTTGAGTGTTCTTGAGAGAATGTTTCTTGCTCTGAAAGTTTTGAAAGCGTAAACCGTATAAAGGAGAGAAGAATTCCTTTTATACGAAGAGAGAGAAGAGAGATAAGAGAGAGAATGAAGCGTGAAAAGAAATCATCATGACATTGACACGTTCCACGAAGTTGATTGGATAGGAGGGCAACGGACGAACGTGTCAGAAAAGGCATGTCGTGGATTGTCGGTTCAAATGACGTCATAGAGGAGAGAGACTGTTCATTTGTCCGTTGAAATGATCACTGAAGAAAAGTCAGCGATAGATTTTCCTTTTTAAAAGTATCCCTGATTGTAAAGAGGGATAGATTTTCCTTTTAAAAGATCACTGACTGGAAATATCAGTGATTAATGTATTTTTCAAAAAAAAAGCTTTTAATCATTTGAAGAAAGTTCAGTGATTAAAGTTTATATTTTGAAGAAAAACATCTTTGAGGGAGAGAGAACATACCTGAGAGTCAGAATGTTTATCAGAGAGAATGATGAGGGGAACTTTTGATTACTGACACAATACATGAACGCTGAAGAATTATTCTTCGAGGTTCAGCATTCCAAGCTCACTGATGAGAAAGTTGAACCTTGTCTCATCAAGAGGTTTGGTGAATATATCAGCAAGCTGAAAGTCAGTAGGGATAAAGTGAAGTTCAATATCACCATTCATCACATGATCTCTGATAAAGTGATATCTGATCTCTATGTGTTTTGTCTTTGAATGTAGCACTGGATTATTTGCTATAGCGATAGCACTAGTGCTGTCGCAATAGATAGGAATCTTTGACAGCTGAAGGTCATAATCTAATAGTTGATTTCTCATCCATAGGATTTGTGAACAACAGCTTCCAGCGGCTACGTATTCAGCTTCAGCTGTGGAAGTGGACACAGAATTTTGCTTCTTGCTTGTCCAGCTTACCAGCTTTCCTCCCAAGAGTTGACATCCACCAGTGGTACTTTTTCTGTCAAGTTTACAGCCTGCAAAATCACTATCAGAATAACCAGTTAGATCGAACCCTGAGTCTTTGGGATACCAAAGACCGAGGTTAGGAGTTCCTTTCATATGTCTGAAAATTCGCTTTACAGCGATCAGATGGGATTCCTTGGGTTCAGATTGATAGCGTGCACATAAACAAGTAGAGTACATGATGTCAGGTCGGCTTGCTGTAAGATACAGCAATGAGCCTATCATTCCTCTATAGGCAGTGACATTAACAGGTTTTCCAGATGGATCCTTGTTAAGTGTCAGTGGTGGTGCCATAGGAGTTTTCATCGCTGAAGTTTGTGTTAAATCAAACTTCTTCAGCATGTCTTTAACATACTTACCTTGGCAGATAAAAGTACCTTTGTCAGATTGTTTAATCTGAAGACCAAGAAAATATGTCAGCTCACCCATCATACTCATTTTATATTCTTTCTTCATTCTTTCAGCGAAGCGAGTACATAGAGATGGGTTAGTAGAACCAAATATTATGTCATCGACATATATTTGTACAAGAATTATATGACCTTTTATCTTCCTGAAAAATAACGTATTATCAATCTTGCCACGTTCAAAATTTTCAGAGATAAGAAAAGATGAGAGAGTGTCATACCAAGCACGAGGGGCTTGTTTTAGACCATAGAGAGCCTTATCCAATTTATAAACATAATTTGGATGCTTAGGGTCATAGAACCCTGGTGGTTGTTCTACATAAACTTCTTGATTCAGTTTTCCATTCAGAAAAGCTGATTTTACGTCCATTTGATAAACGATGAAGTCTTTATAGACTGCATAAGCTAAGAATAGTCGAATTGCTTCGAGCCTGGCCACAGGGGCAAAGGTTTCATCATAGTCTATGCCTTTCTCTTGTCTGTATCCCTGAGCAACAAGTCGAGCCTTGTTGCGGGTTACAATTCCATGTTCATCTAACTTGTTTCTAAACACCCATTTGGTGCCTATTACAGTTTTATCAGATGGTCTAGGAACGAGATTCCAAACTTTGTTTCGAGAGAATTCAGTCAGCTCTTCTTGCATAGCGCTGACCCAGTTTGGATCTCTGAGGGCATCATCAGTCTTCTTTGGTTCTATTAAGGAGAGAAAGTTTACAAAGAGACAGATATTACCTGAGCTTCGTCGTGTCTGAATACCTGCATCTGGATTACCAAGAATTTGATCTATGGGGTGATCTCTGGTCCATCGCTGAGCAGGAGCAAGATTGCTTATTTCAGCGATAGGATCAACAATAGGAGCAGTCACTGATGAAGATGCTTGAGGTTCATCAGCTAGTAATTGTTGAACATTAGATACACCAATACTTTCAGAAGGGTTTTCAGACGTAGATGGATTTGATGGTAGAAGTGTGTTTAGAGGTTCAGCTGAAATCCATGAGTTGGATTCAGCGGTGGGAGGTATGATACTTGGTTCTTCATCAGCAGCTGGAGTTTCAGTGTGCTGTTGGTTTGAGAAGAAAGGTTCAGTTCCTTTATAGTGAGAGATCATCCAAGTATTCAGTTCTTCATTGTCAGCGATTGGTTTAGAGTTCGCTGAGCGCGTTTCATCAAACGTGACATGAATGGTTTCTTCTACGGTTTGTCTTCTTTTGTTGAAAACTCTGTAGGCTTTTGAGATGGAGGAATATCCTAAAAATATTCCATCATCGGCTTTTGGGTCGAACTTTCCAAGTTGATCTTTGTTGTTTAAGATAAAGCACTGACAACCAAAGATATGAAGAAATCTGATAGAAGGCTTCCTTCCAAGAAAGAGTTCATAAGCTGTCTTCCCAAATCGCTTTATTATCAGCGATCTGTTTTGAGTAAAACATGCAGTGTTTACAGCTTCTGCCCAAAATTGAGTAGGGAGGTGAGAATCGCTGAGCATTGATCTAGCAGCTTCTATGATCGTTCTGTTTCTTCTTTCAGCGACTCCATTTTGCTGAGGTGTTCTTACTGAAGAGAAGTTGTGAGAGATTCCCTTGTTCTCAAAGAAATTGTTCAGGGAACTATTTTTGAATTCAGTTCCATGATCACTCCTTATTGATCGAACAGTAAGATTATTCAGCACTTCCATCTTTTTGACAAAAGATATTAGTTCTTCTGGAGTATCATTCTTACAGCGAAGAAAAATAACCCAGGTGTAGCGAGAATATTCATCTACAATGACAAGCGTATATTTCTTTCCAGCTATTGATTGGATATTGACAGGGCCAAATAGATCCATATGCAAGAGCTGAAGAGGACTTGTTACTGAGGAAACTTGTTTCGACTTGAAACTAGCTCTTGTTTGTTTTCCTTTTTCACATGCTGAGCAGAGAGATTCTTTAGCATATGAGTGCTGAGGAAGACCAGAAACCAGTTCCTTAGATGAGAGAGAATTCAGGGTTTTGAAGTTTAGATGAGAGAGCCTTTTATGCCATAGCCAGTTGACATCAGAAGAGGCCTTAGAGAGAAAACATAAGTTATCAGTGATAGTAGAGTCCATATCTATTACATAGACATTTTCTCTTCTATAACCACTGAGAGCAAGTTTTCCTTTTTCATCTACCACTGAACATGCTTTCTTAGAAAAGCGAACTTCGTAGTCTTTGTCACATAGCTGACTGATGCTTAGAAGATTGTGCTTCAGTCCATCTACATAAGCGACTCTTCGAAAGGTAGTTGTCCCATTGCTGAGGACACCAAACCCACGGGTAAATCCTTTTCCATTTCCACCAAAGGTCACAGAGGGACCTTTCTCTTCCTTGTATTCAGTGAGCAGGTCTCTTTGTCCAGTCATATGACGAGAACATCCGCTATCGAGATACCAGATGCCCTTTGATCCCTGCATACATAAGGAAGATTAAGCTTTGTTTGGTACCCACTTTTCAATGGGTCCTTCAGAGTTAGTGGATAAGGAAGATTCAGCTTCAGTGGTAATCTTCACTTTGGTTAATTTCTTAACCTTAGTGGTATTTTTCACTTTGGTGACTTTATTTGCCTTAGAGGCATTTTTCTTCACTTTGGCTGTTTTATCAGCTTCGGTGGTATTTGGACACTTGCTCGCAATATGGTCAGTGAATCCACAGTGATAACATTTTATATATCTGATGGTGGATTTATAACCAAAAGGTTTTGAAAACTTAAGATGAGCAGGTCCAGCTCCAAGAATGCCTTTAGCACGAGATCTGGGAGGAATTTTTATTTCTTCAGATTTCACGGGCTTTAGATCAACCTTCAGCTTTGGAGGACAGATATCAAAGATTTCTGTCACTGAGCTAAAAGGTTTATCCACTGAAGGTTTGGAGGGAACTTTCAGTTTGGTTTTCTTGGAAGCCTTCTGAGAGAGAATAGACTTTCCTTTATCTGCAGGCTTAGATTTTGAAGATATCTCCTCAGGGATGGGATTAGAAGAAGAACAGGGATAGAATTGATTATAAGAAGTGTCAAAGAAAGATGTGACAAAAGTTCCAAACTTAAGCGAGGAACTTTCTTCTTTAGGATCATCCTGTGGTGTCCAAAAACCAAGACCAGTTTTATCACTTTCAGGAGTTTGAGCATTTATTATCTCAGAGATCTTTGTTGATGATTTGCACCATTTTTCAACATGAGCCTTTTCTGCTTTTAGAGCAGCGATGGCTTGTTCGCGTTCAATGCTGATGATTTCATTTATAATGACTTGATCTTTTAGCTTTTCTTCTAAAAGATTTAGTTCACTGATCTTTTCATGACATTTCTCTAGCTCTTGTGTTAAATAAACATTTTTATTTTCAGCTTGAGTTTTGTTGTTTAGAGCATTATAAAGGTCAATCGTCAGCACATCAACAGCGCGACTTCTCTCAGCTTCAGGCAGAGAGGGATTTGTAGAGATAGATACCTGAGATGATATGTAGCTCATAGAAGGTTCAGATGGTTCTTCTACTTCTTCTTTAATCTCAGCCATGAGGCAAAGATTAGCGACTTCTTCTTCATCAGAAGATGATTCTTCTGATTCAGCCCAGTCATGTTCTTCAGCGATGAGACCTTTACCTTTTTGCTGATAGCTTTTCAGCTTTTGATATTTGTTTTTCAGCTTATGGTATTTGTCATCACTGGATCTTCTTGAGGTAGAAGGTTTGAAGACCTTTTTAGACCTGCACTCACTAGCAAAATGTCCAATTTTTTCGCAGTTATAGCAAGTGGCTGTAGCCTTATCAACCGGAGTTGATTTTGGCTTTTCAGTAAGAGAGAGAGGTTTACTTCTTCGGAAGTTACTCTTTCTTGCAAATCTCTTAAAAGAGTTTGTCAAGAGTGCTAAGGACTCATTAAACTCTGAAAGATCAGGGTCTGATAAATCCTCAGATTCAGAATCTAACTCAGTGATGGTGAGAGTAGATCGCTGGGATGGAATTATCTCTGATGAGACTAAAGCAACAGCAGTGCTTTTGGAGTCTTTAGAATCTTTTACAAGATTCTTCTTCAGGAGATTAGATTGCTCATAGTTGAGCAATATTCCATACAGAGTGCTTAGAGAGAGAGTATGTAAGTCCTTTGTCAGCTTAAGACATATTGAATAACTGTCCCAGCTTTCAGGAAGACTTTCCAAGAATTTTGTTAGGACCTCAGAATTAGAATAGGTCCTTCCAACAGTTCTTAGGTCAATGATCAGGCAGTTAAACCGCTGATGAATGTCAGAAAGAGATTCATTCTTACCAGCGATAAAACTTTCATACTGTCTTACCAAGTTAATCTTTCGGGTCTCTTGGATTTCAGTGGTGCCCTCATATTGAACACATATAGTTTCCCACATTTCTTTAGAAGTTTTTAGATGCATGATGGAATGGAAAACTTCATCAGGCAGAGCCATTGATATAATGGTCTTTGCTCTTGCATCTATGCCTACCTTCTTTTTATCTTCATCACTCCACTGTCTTATTTCCTTAACGACATATCGTTCAGGGACAGCTTCAGTGGTGGCAGTAGCGGGAACCGCAGCTATAATTCTAACAGGTTCATAGGGTCCGTTTTCTATATATTCAGGTATAGTAGGATCCGCACCTTCAAGAAATAGCATCATTCGATTTTTCCATAGAGAAAAGTTATCTCTGCTAAATCGAGGAGGTTTAGAAAGTGAACCATTATCATAGTAGTTTGTGTTTGTGTTTAGTGCCATTTTAGAATAGCAAGGAAGAGTATACAGCAAGATCTTGTTTATTAGATTAAACAAACTGCTCTGATACCACTTGTTGGTCCCGAAGGTGCTTAACAAGTTTGTAGAAGGGGGGGGGGTTGAATACAAACACAGAAATTAAAGTTTAATAAATTGTTTATTGATAAATCAAAATACAATTTACAAGTTTGTTGCGGAATAAGATTAAGACAGACTCAATCTAAACAAACTTAAGAAACACTAAGATGGTTGCACAAGAAATTCAGAGAATGGAGGATTTTAGAGAGATAGAAAACAAGGGTTTCTATTTTGGAGTTCAAGGATTGAGCACACCTTCAGATGAAGGAGTGAGCTTCCTATTTATACCCTATGCATTAAATGCATGGCAGGGTACTTTACACGTGGCATTCATAGATTGGCTTTGGTAGTCTCACTTTTGGAGACATGCTTTTGGCCACTTTATGAACAGTGTAGTTGACAGAGTTGGTGTACGATTTGTGACAGAGACTTGTCCGTTCTGACACATCGTACTGGTTGTGCAAGGTAAGACAAAAGAAAACTTGAGGCATAAGCTTTGTGATCGTTGATCGCTGAGTATCTCTTCTTCCAGAGATAAAGAAGTTCAGCTATCGCTGAAGCTTTTCCTCAGGCTTCTTCGCGTAAGTAGATTTGTCTGGTCTTCGCTGATATCCGCATCAGGTCACTAGTAGACTTATCTATTGTTCAGTGGCTTCGTCTTCGATTCAGCTATGAACTATGTTGACGCGAGACTTGTCTTCAGGGATTACGTTAACTGTGTTACATAGGAAACTATCAGTGATAACTGAACAGACTCAGTTTGATCGCTGAAAGTGAAACACATACATTAAATGTTTACAGAATGGTCATCAGCGATAACTGAACAGACTCAGTCTGATCGCTGATGATGAAACACTTAATACATATAATAACGTAATTTTCACTAAGTATAAAAGAGGGTCGTTATCAAATCACTGAGAGAGTTTGGATCAACAGAAGGCAACTGAAATCCTTTCCTAAAAGCATAGAAAGGAAAAGGACAGGCGAAAATCTCTATTTATATTCAAAAGCGGTGGTGGTACGAACCACCAGATGATCGACACCTGTATCGACCCTTCGCCCTCCTCTACGGATGGACGACACCTGTCCCTACACCTGACACCACGCGCCCCATGTCTCCATGACGTCACAACAGTTAAAACGGTTGCACGCTTCCCCTTAGAATCGCTTCAGTTCTCGAGGAAATGATTCAGTTACAAAAAATCGACACGTGTCCCATTTGGTTACAAAATTCGAAAAAACAGCTTTCCGCTTAATTTACGAATTTTGGGGGAAAACTTTTTGGGTAAAATTCCACAAGTCATGACCGACGGAAGAAAACCAAACGTCTCCACTCTATGAACCATTCTTATAATAAGATAAGGTCCTGACGACATCGTACGACAGTAGACACCGTCGTCATCGACGACGATTGTCGTGAGTTTCCCACGTCCACGACTAACAGGAATTTCTCGACAGGCTTATATCTTACGATCTATGTAACGTTACTAATGATCATTGATCATTCATTGCACACAATCGTTTTTCCTTTATGAATCTTTCATTACAGGTTTAATGCACATAATGACCAACGGATATAAAAGACGATCGTCATCAAGATCAATCAATATCAAGACCGTTGGACAATTAATGCTCATTTATGGTGACTAAAGCTATATATACAACTTCTAAGAGTTGCACACACACATCAACATTATCTGATTAAGAAGTACTTACAAAGACACAACTCTCAAGAATTCTCTTAAGAAGAATCTTCCGACATAAGTGTTCCGTTACTTCGCATTTAAATCAATCACACGATTACATTCTTTTTCCACTGTAATATTATCAGTTGTACTTCTAATCAAGGACGACGTCCTTGATTGACGTCCATAGTGCATTTGACGATCCTCACTGTCGTTCGTGGTTTTTACCCTCGACGGGGTTTTTCGCGTCACCAAATCTCCGTGTTTGATTTATTTCTTATTCTTGTCGCATAATTTGTCGAGTGATTGCCTACTTTAGTTGTTAAAGCTCCACACCGACCTTAGATCTTCCTTTGGACAATTTTTGGCATTAACAACCTACAAGTTACATGTGTATACTTGGACTACTTTGATGTGACGGCTGTTGGGGTAGTGAAGAAGTTTCTAAGTGAGTAACCGTTAGAAGGAGTTGATGATTTTAGCATTCGTCACTTGGAGTGATAGTAAGCATGGTGATTGCATTAAGTGGACCGTTTCGGGTCGGAAGGAGTGGTTGGGTTAGAACCGTAGACTTTTGGAATCGACATTATTCGAGGAGAAATTGTAAGGAGAACCGATGAAATCTTCGATGATTGCCTTAAGATGTTTGATCATCTGGATGACAATAGTATGACTGGGAAATTGAGGAGCGTAATTTTGGGATGTTGAGTGTCGACCAAATTCATACACGAAATTTATTTCTAAAATAAGTTTGCATCAATTTTTCTCATGTTCTCAAATCATAAAGTAAGTTAGACCACGAAATCTTGGAATTTTTTTAGCACACACCAGATTTTAAACCGTGAGTTTAAAGGTGCACGAAATTGTTTTATATATTGCACGTGGCTGCAATTTTTTTATTAAAGATCTCTTCATCCCTGTTTCTTGTCTAACGCTATTTTAAGATATTGTGATATTTACGATTTTAACCTTGTTTAGAGTCTCGGGAAAGTAACTGCGATTTACGACCTTGACATTGGATCTCCTCCACGTATGTTATGGTTTTAGAGGAAGAAGTTATTCCCATGTTTTAGTGTTCGAGTTTTATTAGAAACTCTATTTCGTGTGAGTTTTATTGAGTTTTATGAAGTATTATTTTATGACGCTTTGCTACGTGCGAGTGAACTTTGAAATGCGTAGGCCTTGATTTTGATGCATGTAGATTTATGAGTTTTATTGAGCGTCACATCTCATGCGGGTTTTGTTGAAAAGTGTCACTTTATATCAAAATGCGATATCAGGTAAATTTTTGGAATGGTGACATTTTAGTCATAACTTTGCTTTAGGCTATTTGATTTTTGGAAACGAAGATTTTGGCACCATTTGATTTTTGAGTGTCGTTGGGTTTCATTGAGTTTTATGGAAATTTTATTGGGTCTTATGGAATTCTATTTTACAACATTTTGCATCGTGCAGTTGAACCTTGAGAGATGTATACTTGCATTATTATGTGCGTTAACTTATGAATTTTCGTTTAGTATTTTTGTCTCATGCGAGTTTTGCACTGGTATTTTCGCAACCGTAAGGGACGTCTAGAGAGTTTTGTAAGTAGGTGTTACCCCATATGTTATTTTGGAAAGTTTCAATATCATGTGATTTCTCTTTTGGGTTTTATACAAATATTATTCGTTGTATGCTATTTAGTGTTTGAATTAATTTATATTGTTGGTCTGAGTAAGCATATGAATGATTTATGTCGTCTCGTATTGAACTTTTGTTTTGAACATGTTTCAGTTGTTGATTTTACTGTTATAAATTTTCCGCAATGCATTAAATGAGTTATCGGTATACATGTCACTATAGCTACTATTTTCAGACAAGATCACTTTATTTGTACGGCCTAAAGTTTGAGAATTGATTTAAATTATTTTATGTTTGACCAATCACATGCACATTTTGTCTTGCTAAGTTTTGAGAAACGAACTCAACATGCGAGTCTTGTTGGGAATTTTATTCCATGTCCTTGTATGATTAAATGAGAAAAATTTGGAACTTGATCACATATATTTCTCCTTCTGGAGCTGACACCAACATTTATTGCACATGTTTTAGTGCAGAAAATTTATTTTTACGAACACGGCAAATTTGATCAAATGCTTTTCGAAATTTAGTGCAGAAAATTTGATGCACGTTAGGACCATAGAGGTCCATTTGAAAAGCCGTTGTGTCTATTTTATTATTGTCATTATTTGCATGGTTAATGATCAAATGCTTTTCGAAATTGTTTTATATGTGTAGCGGTTGTGACCACTTTGCACAACTACCGAGTAAGCGGTAGTGAAATTTTACACGTATGATTAATTGTTATAAAGACTTTGCGTTTGAAAGTTTTATAAAAATTTCAAATTGACATATTAGTTTGAAAAACCTTGAACTCATTAGGGCTACAGATTTAAACCCCATCGGGAAATGAGTGGTAATTAAGGACTAGAGGAATCCTTGGAAATTGAAGCGTCGAATGATTCGACTTGTGGTCAGTTTTAAATTTTGGGTTAAAACCTTGTGCGGATGTTTACGTATGCTTGGATTTGAATTGGTGAGTTAATTGCGCGACAACATGTTATGTGTCGGTGGTGTACCATCTTAATGGGTATTCATGAATAATGATGATATTATGGTTTGTTCGTAAAGCGATATGATCCGGGGTTTTAATTCCTTACTAGGTGTCAACTTTAAGTCTTTTGGGGAACGAATCAGTGCAAGCCGACTTGTTCTTTTGAAGTCATCGATCTCTGGATTGTTTGGAAGTATTCCCATTGGATCAGAAGATATGTTAGCCTCCAGGTGGTGGAACTTAAAGGAAGTTGGATGTTGGTAATTAAGTGTCGATGTGTATGATTTTTCTTGATGTGGCAAGGATCTTATTGACCGAATGATTGAGGTTTGGGTACGGCTTGGAATTGCGCAATAGTCTAAGTTGAATAAACCAACTCCCTGGAAAGTGTCTGGGTGCGTTCTCGGAAGGAAGGCCTTACCAATGTCGAGAGCGGATTATTAAGGAATTTTGGGGATTCATTGGGTATGGTGTTGACTTTGGAATACGGATACAGAATCGTGTTGAGTTGGAATGAATCCGTCAATGAGATGTTGAGGCCACCTGATGTCTTTGAGGTAGTACGTGTCTCCTAAGGGTGGGACTTGGGAGACAACTGAGGTTGTATAGTCAGGAATTGCTCCAATAAAGTTCGCCTTTCATTCTAGTATGAGTGTAGCATGCCAAGGTGAGTATTGGATGTGAAAGTCTTAACGGAAGCCGGTATGAAAGTTGCATCAGGAATTCACCTAGTTAGCTCAAGGATGAAATGGGTTAGAGGCGGTCCCTCGGAAAGGGAGACAATCGTTTTGTGAGAATTGCGTCATCGGGGTCGAGGTTTGGTTTGTTACTTATTGGGGGACTGAGGAAAACCAATAAGTGTTGAGGGTGGTAGTGAAAAGCCTTGTGTGAGGAATAGATTTCGAGGATGAAATCATCCTAAAGTTGGGAGGATTGTAAAACCTAGAAATTTTGGTAAGAAATAAATCCTATGATCTAAATTCCCTCTCTCGAATTACTCCACATAATCGTCGGTTCGCTGTTAGAAAAAGTTCGAATTTTCGGAGTTTAGGGGAGTGGGGCGACAGTGCCCGACGACTGTGCGAAAGGGCACTATTGCGGGGCATAGTCGCAGGGACTCCACCCCTCGCGGTACAAGTGGGGCGATTGTGCCCTGCGACAGTGACCTTGTCAAGGTCGCAAGACACTATCGTGAGCGGGTGCCAGGGCCTTAAAAGGTCGATTTTCAGCCTCTTTCTCATTATCCACTCTCACCCAACTTTCTCCCATTTTCCTCCCGTTTTTCCTCCCATATGTTGCAAACCCTAGCTTCATCTAAACATTAATCCATGGATTTAAAGTGCATCTTCCACCCTTCCTCAAGAATGTTCAACCTCAAGCTAGTGTCAAGGGTTCTCCTTCTCATCTTCTCATGCAAGTCTTAGGGGGCGTTTGGTTCACAGAATGTTTTTGGATGGAATGGAATCTGTAAAGGGAAGTTGACTTTGAAGGAATTGGAATGGAAAGTTGTCAGGTTTGACCACTTGTTTGGTTGACAGAATTGGAATGGAATTTGTTAAATGAATTGGAATTTTTCTGTTTGGTTCACAGATTGTAGCTTCAGAATTGGAATGGAATTTTGGTAAATGACCAAAATACCCTTTTTGATTATTTTAAATTTTTTAAACAAAAATTACTTTAATGAAATAGTCATTAAATAGTTTAATTTTTAACTAAAAATTCTTTGATTATTTTAGCACACGAATGATGTTGAGAGAGAGAGAGAGAAAAGAGAGGGAGGAGAGAGAGAGAGAGGAGAGAGATAGAGAGAGGTAGGAGAGAGAGGAGATGAAAGAGAGAGAGAGGAGAGAGAGAGAGGGAGAGAGAGAGAGAGGGAGAGAGGAGAGAGAGAGGGAGAGAGGAGAGAGGAAGAGAGGAAGAGAGAATAGAGAGAGGGGAAAGAAAGGAGAGAGAGAGGAGAGAGAGAGTTGGGATGTCTGCTGATAATCAATATTAGTAGGGTTTAGTTTAGGGTAAGGGGTAATTTTGGAATTATGAAAATAACAAATTCCATTCCATTGAAATACTTGGGTTTGTTGATGGAATGTTAAAATCCTTTAGGTGTGGAATTTAATGGAATTGGAAGATTCCATTCCATTGAAAACTTTGAACCAAACAAGGGAATGGAATATGGTCAAAGGAATTCAACATTCCAATTCCACCATATTCCATCAGATTCTACGAACCAAACGCCCCCTTAGGGTTTTGGAAGTTCTAGGTTTTGATCAAAACCTAGTGGTGAGTTATCTTCCCCCCTTCTAAAATCTTTATATAAGTGATAAATGCTCCATTTGATGATTTCCTAGTGTTATGTTTCCCCAAATTTTGATTTAGATATTTTGGAGAATTTGGGTCAAAATTAGGGGCGACAGTGACCGACGACTGTGCCAAAGGGCACTATTGCGGGGCATAGTCGCGGGGACTCCACCCCTCGTGGTACAAGTGGGGCGATTGTGCCCTGCGACAGTGACCTTTTCAAGGTCGCAAGGCACTATCGCGAGCGGGTGCCAGGGCCTTAAAAGGTCGATTTTCAGCCTCTTTCTCATTATCCACTCTCACCCAACTTTCTCCCATTTGTTTCCTCTCGTTTTTCTTCCCATATGTTGCAAACCCTAGTTTCATCTAAGCATTAATCCATGGATTTAAAGAGCATCTTCCACCCTTCCTCAAGAATGTTCAACCTCAAGCTAATGTCAAGGGTTCTCCTTCTCATCTTCTCATGCAAGTCTTAGGGTTTTGGAAGTTCTAGGTTTTAGTCAAAACCTAGTGGTGAGTTATCTCCCCCCCCCCCTTCTAAAATCTTTATATAAGTGATAAATGCTCCATTTGATGATTTCCTAGTGTTATGTTTCCCCAAATTTTGATTTAGATATTTTGGAGAATTTGGGTCAAAATTAGGGTTTTGGCCAAACTGGAGATTTGGATGTAAAATGTTTTGGGAAGGATTCTATATGGTTGAACATGATTATTTATGGTTGGAAAATTGTGAATCTAGGTTTTGGAAGGATTTTGCTTGTGGATTCAGATTTCTTCAAAGAAGCTCAAGTTGGGGTAAAATCTATATTTAGTCTAATTCTAGCAAGGTGAGTTCAAGTTGCTTTGTTAAAACGGTGTACATGCCAAAATGTCTATTTCAAAGTGTTTATATGTTTTACATGAAATGATTCACTGTTGAGTTATTTGGCGAATCTTGATTATTTGATGTGTTTGATTTTACATAGAACGAATTGTGTTTATTGAAGTTACACCTTAAATTGTTGTTGTAGATGAATCAGTTATCGGTGTATTTAGAAAAATTTAAATTAGTTGCTATTTCCATATTCGAGGGTGTTACATCGGTGGTGGTTTAGATCGGCGATGGTTCAGAATGACGGTGGTTCAGATCGGCAGTGGTTCAGAATGACGGTGGTCGGTGGTCGACGTTGGTTTAGAGAAAGAACCGACGGAGGCATGGTTTAATCAGATAAGTTTTATGTGATTAGGTTATATAGATTGAGGGCATATGTGGTATTATGTAAAAAAAGAATTCCATTCCATCAAAATAACTTGTAGTTGCTAAGGAATGTTAAATTCCCTCATTTGTGGAATTTGATGGAATTTAGAGATTCATTCCGTGAAAAAGAATGAACCAATCAAAGGAATGGAATTTGATCAATGAAATTCACCATTCCAATTTCATCAGATTTCTTCAGAATTTGCGAACCAAACGCCACCATAAAGTATTTTCAACATTTTTTTCATAATTTATTTGAAATGAAAAAATATAAGTTAAAAGTTAAAAAAGTTATATTTAATTTTAATTTTTTTCATTTTGAAAATTGTAATATCAATTGTATTATTAAAAGGAGTTGTAATTAGGGACTAGAGAAGTCATTCGAAATTGAAGCGTCGGCTGATCCAATTGTGGGCAGATTTGAATTTTGGGAATTCGACCTTATGAGTCTGTACACATATGAATAATCGAGATTGTTGATTTATGTTATTATCTTAGTTATGTAAGTGATGATCTTTCCCTTTCGGTTAATCTTCGGGTTAAAACCTTGTCTGGTTGCTTGCGTACGGTTGGATTTGAATTGATGGGTTGTTTGTTTGACAAGATGTTATGTGTTGGTGGTGTACCATCTTAATAAGTTTTCGTGAATAAAGGAGATGTTATGGTTCGTTCGTTAAAGCTGCAAGATTTGGGGTTTTATTCCCATATCAAGTGTCAACTTTAAGTCCTTATTAAGGATCGACCCAGTGCAACCAGGAATGAAATACTTCTTGGCATAACTATGTTCTCGATATGGTCATTTTGATTTTAGGCATCGACTTGATCTTTTGAGGTCAAGGATCTTTGGAATGTTTGGAAGTACTCCCGTTGGATCATAAGAAGTGGTTGCCTTTCAGTGGTAGGACTTTAAGAAGATTAGATGTTGGTAATTAAGTATTGATGATTAAGATTTTCTTGATATGGTAAAGGTTTTATCGATTGAATGATTGATGTTTGAGTATAGTTTGGAGTTATGCAATCGCCTAATTTGAATAAACCGACTCCCTGCTCTGCCAATAACAAGGGTGAATTATTAAGGAATTTTGAGAATTCTTTGGTGTTGATAATTGGAATACAAATTCAGAATCGTGTTGAGCTAGGACAATTTAGTCAATGAGAAGTTGAGATCATAAGTTACCCTTGAGGTAGTACGTGTCGCCTAAGGTTGGGAGGCAATCGAAATCATGTGGTTAGAAATTGCTCTAGTAAGGTTCGATGTCCTCTCTGGTATGAGTGTAATGTATCAATGTGGATATTGGATGTGAGAATCTTTACGAAAATCATCATGGCAGGTTTTGTCAAGTGGTTATCGAACATCATTCATGAATGAATTGAGATAGAGACGCATCCTTGGAGGAAAAGAATTGGTTGTTTTGTGAAAATAATGTATTTGAGGCTTATATCTTTAGGATGTTACCCTTTTTAGGAGGAGTAGATGACAAGACAATTATCGGACTGGTGTTCAGTATTATGTAGTATTAAAATTTTTTATGTGTGAAGTAGATTTCAAGGTCGAAATCTTTTTTAAGGTTAGGATGATTGTAACACCCTGATTTTTATCTCAATTGAGGAAAAATGTTGAACTAGCTGAATCGTTAAAGGAAGAACCAAATATGAAGTATGGATATAGTGTCATGTGGTTATCACACTTGTCACAATAGCACCAATGGTACTAAGAGTATGGCCGTCTCGGCTATAGTGCCATGTGGTTGTGACATTTGTCACAATAGCACAAATGGTACTAAGAGTATGGTCGTCTCGGTTATAGTGCCATGTGGTGGTGACATCTTTCACAATGGCACAATTGGTACTGAAAGTGTGGTAGTACCGGCTATATTGCCATGTAGTTGTTACATTTGTCACAATAACACCGACGTTACCGAGTGTTTGGTCGTCCCAACGAATATGTCATGAAGTTATAACAATGGCATGATAACTGCGTAATAACATCAAATGTACCAAGAAAATGGTCGATGAACGGCCGAGAAAACGGTCGGAGAACAACCGGGTAAATGGTCGAGGAAAGACCGGAAAACGGGCAAGGAACGGTCGAGAAAACGGGTGGAAAGGGCTCTCGGTACCTTTTGGGCGAAAGTACCATGAGAAAGTGCCACTGACACTTTAGCAGAGAAAAAGAGCCCATCGTACATCTTGGGCAAAAGTGACATCAAAAGTGACACTGTCACTTTGTCACTCTCGCGGGCAGGTGCAGTGCATAAAATCCGATTTTGAGCATTTTTCTTCATTTGGTCATATCTCCCTCATTTCAAATCTGATTTTGACGATTCTTTTTGCTATGGTTTCGTTTTTGAGAGATTTTCAAGGATATATTGTTATTTTTGGGAAGATCCACGAGCATTTGGTGGTGGAGCGGAATAAAAGATCAAGAGCTCATCATCATCACCTCAATCTTCATGAAATTTAGGGTTTTCTAGGTTTTCACCAAAACCTAAGTGTTGAGTTCATCCTCCTAGTTTCTAAACTTTATTATGAGTTATAAATTCTCTGTTGATGACTTCCTCGCGTTTATGTTTTTCAAATTTCGGTTTGGAGGATTTTGGGGAAGTTAGGTCAAAATTAGGGTTTTGGTCAAAATGAAGATTTTGATATAAGATGTTTGGGGAATGATTCTAAGTGTTTGGATATGTATATTTATGTTTGGAAAACTTATGAATCTATGCTTGGAGGAATTGCATGTGGATTCAAGTTTCTTCAAGGAGCTCATTTAGGGTAAAATCTAGATTTAGCTTAAATGTAGCAAAGTGAGCTCAAGTTGATTTCTAAAAACGTTGTACATGCCAAAAATGTCAATTTTAAAGTGTTATGTGTTTTTACATGAAATTATCAATTGTCGAGCTATTTGGTGGGTTTTGATTATTTGAAGTTTTTAACTTTATAAACCTTGTAAAACACCCACATTCGGGATTTTTGGGCGATTTGATAAATATATCATAAATGAAAGTGTTTTGATGATTTATTGTATAAATAGAGGTTATTTGGTCAAAATTCACTTTTAATGTTTGTTGGAAATATGCATAGTTTATGTAATGAGACGTTTTAAAAATACGAACGTGTGAGTTATTTGACTTTGGTTATTCCCGACCTTGTGAACATTTTAGAAATTGTGAACCTTTTTGGTTTTGGGCCGAAGGCCAATATGAATTTGAGAGTAAAATATTTTGAGAAAAGATGTAATTACGTATTTTAGCCAAATGTTTATTATGCCTTTTGGGCTTGGGTTATACTTAGATGAGTCTTTAGGATACATGTTCAGTTTTAGTAGCTCGATAAGGAGCCTTGGGTGTATGGTGTACTTAGTTGCATCTTATTTGAGAGTTACACGTTTTGAATGCGTTAGTTCATTCGTTGGAGTCATATAACGTTTTAGACGGTAATGAATTGGATGCATAAGCATAGGAGTCGAACCGTTGGTTTTTAAATGGGATCTTTATCCCTGCCTTGTAGCTATAAATATTAAGGATCAACGGATGACTCAAGGTATAAACCGTAAAACCGTGGGTGGTTGAACTTGGTGACATTGTGATCCATAGCGGAGGACTCAAGGTACATACCGTGGGTGGTTGAACTTGATGATCGCATGAGCCGTAGCGGAGAACTCATACTATAGACCGTGAGTGGTTGAACTTGATGACAGTCAGGCCATATTATTATTTAATATATCTATGATCAGCGGGGGACTCAAGCTATAGATCGTGGTTGGTTGAACTTGATGATCGTGTGATTCATAGTGGAACTCATTAACATAGATATGTAACTTACTTTGTATTTCGTCATATTCTATTGAATTGGGTCTCTCCCGTCACCAAAAATTGTTGTTTTGGGTATTGAGTTTTAGTATCCATGTTTTCAGTGGCGTTTATTATATATGGATTATTGTCCATGATTTATGGGTTGAGTATTATGCCCTACCCGTGTTTTGGGTGTTTCGGGATACAAAGTTTTATCTGCGTTTTCATTAATTGAGAGTTCGATTTCTATTCACGTTTTGAGTGAGTTTTGGGTTGCATCACTTCCTAGAGGGATGTTTTTGCATTATTGGAAAATGGGTCGTTTTCATATTTAAAGTTAATTGTTTGAAAGATTATGATTTAAGTTGCATTCTTTCCTTTTTACGATATATTTATTTATGTTGAAAACTCTTGAACTCACAAGGCGTTAGCCTAACCTTTTTATTTGTCGGCATGTGCATCAGGTTACAGTTGGGGAATGGTACTAGCGACAATGTGAAGAGATGAGTGCTAGTTATATCACAAAAGAGAGTAGCTTGGGTAAAGTCTTCCGCACTTTGGGAATAACAACTTGGATTGAGTTTAGTAACACCCGACTTTATTTAGTCTTGGTAGAAACCTCAAGTCAATGATTGTTGGGATTAAATGTATGATTAAATTTTAGGTATTTCCAAGTATGAATTTGTAGAAAGGGATTTTTACCGTTTACATGATGTAATATCGAAATTTTAATTCGTTGTCTTTTTTTTCCAAACTTGAGGGTGTTACAGAAGAGATATGGACCCTTGATCACTTTTAATCTGGACTCACCCACAAATTACGCGTGATACGGTAATTGATCCGGTGCATCTCGGTGCATCTCATTCTAATGTGCATCCAAGGGTGTAGATCCCTTCTTACATTTCTCACCATAACTTTCATTATCACCGGAATCCAACCCTTTATTTGTATTTGTCCAAAAATAAGTGTCCGGTTTCAAAAATAGATAACCAAATTCTTAAATCTACCATTCATTAATACACACATATTTAAGAATTGTAAATAGAGAGAAATTAATTACAAGTAAAGTTGTCATTTAGTTAACTAAAAGGTGTGATGATTATGCATATACAAAATTATGTGTCATTTTTATTATGAATATTTATCTTGGTACCGATGGAGTAATTTTTTTTTTTTTGGTTGGTTGAGAATTTTTTGTTGGAAAAATAAATAGTAGTTCATTTTTTTTCTCCAACATCTAATTTGGAGGATTCTCTAAATCCGTAGAGTTTTTTCTTCTTTTAAGACATATCTAATTGATTATCCATAATGGAGTAAATGAAGTTTTTTGACAACTTTTGTTTTTGTTGTAATATATCCTCAAAAATATAGGAATTAGGAGATATAGGGGTTGTTTTTTTTTTTTAAAAAACCTCTTAATGAATCTTAAGTCTGAATCATTCAAACATTTTTACACACTACATCTTATTAATCATAACTAAAATAAGACTTCAGACTTTAAACCTCTTAAAAAACAAACGGCACCATAATGTGAAATTATCTAAATTGAAAGAACTTCCCAAAAACGATTATAATGAAAAGTTGTTTTTTTAATTATATTTCGACTAACATAAATTTTAAAATGAATATTTGGGAGAGATAAACAGTATTTTTTTACGTATATATAATCTATACTGTATTATAAAGCACGGATAAAAAACTCTTAAATACAAATTATTAGGCACAAGATGCCATCATTTTATGCAATATTTTAAAAATCTTAATTTATAAGTATCAAAGTATAATATACATATTACTATTGCAGGCTTCTAACATCCAACAATTTGGTATGTGCAGGGCCTTCCTTTTATGCAGACCTTACCATTGATCACTATTAATTAATATATTATATTACTATAATTTTGTTTTAATTATATTATTAAATATGTAATTGGTTACTTTTTTCTAGATGTCATTAAAATATATAAGATAATAATTGAATTATAACAAAATACTTAATTTTTTTATATAAAAAACATTATATTATTAAGCCTAAATTAAACAAATTTATAAAAAAAACATTATCACTTTCTCAAAACCATCTAAAATCGTACTGTAAATCGACACAAAAATAAAATGAAACATTAAAATCGTGATGTATCTCGCTGCATTGCGCGAGTACGCTTCTAGTATACAAAAATATCTCAAATGAATAAATATATAAGATGATAGTATAATCAATGTTGGAATATTTAAAATGAAGTAATTGTTATTGTTGAATGTAAGTTTTTTAGAATTTTTGATTCTTCATTTTAGAGAAATATAGAATAATCTATTGGAGATCAGATGTTCTTCCCTACTTTCTCCATTCTTTATTTGATTTTGAATAAAAGAATCTAAAAACTAGAAAACTAATTTTTCTCTATTTTAAAGAGCTCTTGAAAATATACTCTTATGATACGATACAAAAAAGTAGTTTGAATTTTTGCCTTTGATGTTAAACTTTATGTATTTGATTTGTTTCATAATTATTTGATAGCGGCTAGTATTTTATTGAGTTATTCAACTAGTTAGAATTTATTCGTAATAATAAAAAAATAAAATACCATTAAAACGTTCATCTATTGGATACAACGGATGCGAGCGATGATTAGATTTTTTTTACAACGATGAAATTGCATTCATTCAATTCGCTCTTAAGTCTTAACAGCATTTTCAACAGTTTCTTCAAAATTGAAAACTAAAATGTCAAAATCTCCAAAAAATATTAATTTCATTTCCAACATATTATTCATTTTAAAATTTTCACAATTAATTACATTATTAAAATATCCAATACAACTCATAAAATATTATTTCTCTCTTTTAAATATTTAATTTAAAGCAATTTCATTGGGATAATGAATAAAAAATCAATTCTCTCTCTCATATGTAATCATTTTTGGAGATATCTACAAATTTGAAGATTTTCATCATCTCTTTCATACTTTCTCCATTTTAGAGAATTTTTTGGAGAATCTGTTGGAACAAAAAATCCTCAAAATCTCTATTTTGAAAAAGCTGTTGGAGATGCTCTAAACCGTATTTTATGTTACTAGACGTTAACTGGTGTAAGTAAAATAAACTTAAAAAAATTACAAATAACAAACAAAATTCATAAGAAGTTCACAAATTTTTGGGTTGGGCCGGATTGAGTATTGGGCCTTTCTAATTGGGTCTTCTCATGTCCAAAACTTATGTTTAAAAGTCTATAGCTAATTAGCTATCGTATATTTGGGCTTGTTTTGTTTTTTAGTGAACATCTAACATTTTTTATATTAAAGTCTAGATTTGTATATTTTATAGCTATGAATTACTTGAATTTTGTACTAATATGTAATGTGTCTACTTGCTTTCAGTTTAACTAAAATAATATATAAATAATAGTATAATGTGCTCAGTTTAACCGAAATAGTAAAAAATAACCGAATATACGAACCAAATAAGCTATTTTTATTCGACTAACTAAATCGTTTAAGCTGACAATAATCCGAAACCGTTTGGTTCGGATGAGTTATTCGCTTTTGGAATTTTTTCGACACCCCTAAACGTGCCCCAAATCATAAAAGTTTATGGACCCGCCACTAGGTTGTTCGAACTGGACTCGAGAAAATTATATCTGGCTTGAGCTTTACTCAAGGTCGAATAACTTTTTCAAAATAGTGTTTAAGCTCGAATATATTTTTCAAAATAGTGTTTGAGCTCGAATATCTTTTTTATGTTTGGGTTCATTGCTAATTTAACAATTTAGAATTATACATTCTACAGAAAAAAAGACTATGTACACTTGTTTATATAAGGGCTCGAAAACAAGATTTATTAACTCGTTTATTGGCTCGAGCTCGCTAATGTTAGTCCCAAACAAGAAATGACAAAAGTAAACAAATATTGTAGAAGGGGGGTTGAATACAATACTAATAAATGTTATTTAATTTAATTCTTTATTGATAATGAAATCAAGAATTACACACAGAAACCTTTAAGACTGTTGTGAAATAGAACAAATAAATCTATCATAACAATCTTAGGGGTTGTTTACCAAATTTTCCATTAAGTCCTGTATGGATAAATGTGTCTGTCTGGATAAATTGATGATGTTGTTTACTTTTTTTATCTGAATTAACAGTCTATATAACAGAAATGACCAATTTACCTCTAAATATGAATTTTAAGCTGTTTTATAAATTGTTGTTTATTTTTTAAGCCATATATTCATAAATTCATTTATATAATCCAAAAATCAAACAAAAATTCATTAAATACTTAAACTTCCAAGTTCAAACATAATGTAGCCAAGTTCAAACAAAAAGTAGCAAGTATGAAACAAGTATGAAATCGACATTGTAGAAATCATGGTTACAAAAATCTACATTGCAGAAATGTCGAGCAGCTATAGAGAAGAAACAAGTATGGAAAAAAATCGACTGAAAAAACAACTAAGGAACAACAATCGACTTAAGAAATAAGTATGAAACAACAATCGACTTAAAAAATAAGTATGAAACAACAATCGACTTAAGAAATAAGTATGGAACAACAATCGACAGAAGAAATAAGTATGGAACAACAATCGACAGAAGAAACAAGTATGTAACAACAATCGAGTATGGAGAAGAAACAAGTATCGAACAATTAGTAAAATCATACCTTTGGAGAAATCGACCAAAGGAAATTATAGTCTAGGGTTGAAATCGAACCAGCAGTGAATTGAAATAGTGTAATCGAACCAGCAATGAACTCGAAGCAGTAAAATCGAACGAGCGGTGAAGGTGAAATCAAAATCGAACAAGCAGTGAAGGTGAAATCGAGCAGCTAGGTTTTTATTGCGTGGTTATTGAGTAGGAGGGTAGGCATGTCTTTATTTTTAAAGGGTAGAAATGTCAAAAATGTGTCTTAATGGGGATAACACATCTTTACCCTACTTAGTGAATAAGCCGTAAATGTCTGCACGAATAAGCCGATTTTGTCATTAAGCCCCAAGTACACACTCCAAACGTCTGCGCGAATAAGCCAGTTTTGTCATTAAGCTCATTAAGCCCCAAGTAAACACCCCCTTAGGGGCTGTTTGACAGTTGCTGAATGATTTAGTGCAAAATGATTAAGTGGTCTGAATGATTAAGAGGTTTGTATGATATAGTGTAAAAAGAAATATGGTTGTTTGCTAATTGTTCATAATGAAATAAGGGCTCTTAATGGTTAAGGGAGGGTTAAGATACAAAATCATTAAGAGGATTTTGGAACCATTAAGAGGCAACCCATTTTTTTGCCAAACAAGATTTACCTCTTAGCGATTCAGAGGTTGCCTCTTAATGGAACCATTAAGAGGTAAACAAACAGCTCCTTAGGCCCTGTTTGGTTGGTTTTCCATTAAGTAATGTGTGGATAAAGATGTCTGTCTGTATAGATTGGGATACCTTGTTGTTTGTTTATGGTGCTGAATGAACGGTCTAAATGTCAGAAATTACTATTTTAGTCCTCATTGTGTATTAAGCACTGATTAACATAATTGTTTCGTAAATGTGCTGAATGGTTGATTCTTAACAATAAATATTATCAATTTAAACACTTTTTAAATAAAAAAAACTACATATAACATAATTATATGAATTTTCAATGACATAATCACAACAAAATTTAATAAGTACTTATAATTAAAATAGAAGAAACCATAGTTTGGATACAAGTCCATTTGCAACAAAATTAATTAAGTTGTTGGTCTCAAATAGCAGTAAGTAAATAAGAAAAGTATTGTAGAGGGGGGTTGAATACAATACACACAGTTTTTTACTTAATTTAATTCTTATTTATTTGAAATCAAGAATTACACATAGAAAACTTTTGATTGTTGCGGAAAAGAACAGATGAATCTGCTCAAACCATCTAACACTAAGAGAAATGAAGAACAATTGTAAAACACTTAGAAAACAATAAGAACTACGTAGAGAGGAGAAAGCCAGGCACTTAGAGAACTTGAAGGTTGTAGAACTGGTTCTACTGGGTATCTTGCATGTTGAAGCATCCTCCATATATATAGTGCCTCATGCATTAAATGCATGGGATACCTGTTGAGCAAAGGTTGGACACAGGTCTTCAGCAAGGTACAGGATGTACCTTTTGTCTTGAGGTGTTTTGGCTTGAAGTGTTGACCTGCATGATGGTGTAGACTTTTCCTTAAAATGGTGTAGGAGACAAAGCTTATTTTATCTGATCTTCAGATGAGATCCACGCCAATGTAAGATATCACAAATATACTTTGTCAGAAAAGTACAATGTGAAGAGAGAAATCTTTAGGCCTTGAAGATTAAGAAGTCTTCGGCTCCTGAAGATTGAAAGTCTTTGGCTTCCGAAGATTGAGAAATCTTCAGCTTCCAAAGAAGTCTTCGGCTCCTGAAAGACTTAGAGGTCTTCGGCTCCTGAAGACTGAGAGGTCTTCGGCTCCTGAAGACTTGAGATCGGTACCATCCTGGACAATGGTGTTGATCAAGTAGGCATACTTGGCTTTAGGCTGAGAAGTCTCTCTTCAATCCGCTTTGAGAGATATTCTCCTTCTTTGTCTTCTTCGGCTGAACTTCGACTTCACCGAACATTTGTATAGAAACCAAGCTGCTAAAAGAACCTCAAAATATTCTAAGTATGATGATATAAAATGGAAGATCGGGAGGTCATCTTCAAATCTTCAGATAACCCAACAATCTCCCCCTATTTGAGGATAACATCCATACTAACGAATAAAATTAAGAGTATACTGAATAATTCAATTTGACCCATTTTTACTCTTTTTGGGTTCTTTTCACATAGACCATTTTTTTGTATATCTGACATTTACAAATGAATGAAAAAGTATAGCTATACAAACGAATAAAGAATGACAAAGCAAATAAATATATACAAAGATATAGAAGACAGTAGCCGGAATTGTTTGAACTTGAGTGGTTGGATGCTCCCCTTAATTCATACTCCCCCTCAACTAATGTAAGGTGGTTTTGATCACACAGTCCATCGCAAAATTAGTTTCAACAGAGTTTAAGCTTGAGTGGTAAGTTGCTCCCCCTCAACTCATACTCCTCCTCAACTAATTCACGGTGTCGGAAAGTAAGAAGTCAGAAAGTTTTCAAGATCCTCCGAACCTGCTCCTGGAAAGGCAGATTCATCCTTGGATCGTGCAGAAGCATCAGGACTGAGAATCCCGGGTGATAGGCTGTGAGGTGGAGAAGAAGCCCCTTGGATTGGGGAGGTGTCCAAGTCATCCTTATCAACCAAGGAAAAGATTGATGAGGGAACAATAGGGGTCCCCGATTTTACAATTGTATCCTTTTATGAGGATACAAAGGAGGTGGCTTTAGGTTTAGCAGAGTCCCCGGGCCCGGATGGGAAAATTTCAACACCTGCCGATTGTGGAGAATCGGTGGGTGGAGTTTGTGGCTTGGCCCTTGAAACCTTCCTTAGCCTCTTGAGAGGAGAGGGAGGGGAAGAAGGTGAGTGCCTCCGCTTTGAAGAGGGATGAGTGACCGGGGCAACAACTGAAGGTTCTTTCAGTCGTATGGTCATCTTAGCTAGTGCGAAGGTGCCGAAAGCCTTTGAAGATTATTTCTTGCTAGTCGGCTTCACTTGGGACAGGGAAGATGGGGCCACTACAAATGAGGGGGCCTTAGACACCAGAGTGTCTCTAGCATCACCCCATTGTAGATTGAGAGAGTTTATGAAGGAGATCATACCTGGGCTGAGAGCTCGATTGGTGGATAGAGAGCCTTTGTTGAGAGAGGTCTTCTGGACTTTCTAAGTGTTGGTAGGAGAGTCATCACCAAATCAATTTGTGACACAACAATTTTTCTCCCCCTATTTGATGATGACACCAATACATAGAAAAAAAATGGTACTGACACTTAGAAAAATTACAAGACACGAAGAACTCATAAATTCAGTGGCCCATTTGTTTTTGTTTTTTTTTGTTTGGGCTCTTTTCTGTTTTTTTTAACAGGAAAGAAAATGAAAAGAAACAGAGAAGGGGTTTAGAAAATGGTAGGTAATGATGGTGAGAGATGGTAGGAGGTGTAAAAAAAGGGATGGGATGGGGAGTAGGGGGAAGTCTTGGGAAGAGAGTAAAAGGAGGGGGGGAAGGACAAAACAACAAAAAAAGTTAGGGGGGGGGGTTGGCCGAATTGGGGGTGGGGGGGGGGGTGAGGAAGCCGAAGAAAAAAAAGGGGGGTTGAGTTTTGGTGTTTTCGGTGGATAGGAGTTATAAGGGGGATTTCGGTGGGAAGGTATAAGGGGTGGTGTTTGGTTTCGGCGGGTGTGGTGGTGGTTGGGATTTTTCGGTGGCTAGGAGGAGGGATAAGGGGGTTGTTAGGTGGGTGTGAGGGGAGAGAGAGAGAGAGAGAGAGCCGAAGGAAGAAGGGGTAAGGGGTGTGTTGAGGTTTTCGATGGCAAGGGGATGGGATGAGGGGGGTGTAAGGGGTTGTTTGATGTGTAAGGAGAGAGGCCGAAGGGTATGGTTCGGTGTAGTTTCGGTGAGTAGTGAAGGTGAGTTCGGTGGCTTAGAAGCCGAAGGAGAGAAGGAGTGAGGGGGGTGTTTGGTTCGGTTTAGGGAGGTTTTCGGTGGCAAGGGTGGGAGTTATAAGGGGGGGGAGCGAAAAAGGGAAATAAAGAAGGGGGTGTTTCGGTTTGTTGAGGGCCGAAGAAGGAGAGGGTGAGGGAGAGGGGGGGCTTCGGTGGGGGTGGTTGAGAAAAAAGAGATAGAGCCGAAGGTGAGAGAGAGGGGGGAGTTTCGGTGGATGGTTGAGAGAGAGAGATAGATTCGGTGGGTCATGGGGGAAGGGGGGGCTTCGGTGGGGTAGGGAGAGGGAGAGAGACAGAGCCGAAAGTAGAGAGGGAGAGAAGAGAGAGAGAGAGGCGAAGGGGGGGAAGAGAGAGAGACGAAGGGGAGAGGGGAGGGAAGAGAGAGAGAAAAACCAAAAGAGAGAGGGATTCGGTGGGGAGGGAAGCCGAAAGACAGGAGAGACCGAAGGAGGGAGAGGGGAGAGAGTGAGCCGAAGAGGGGAGGTCTAGAGAGAGACACCGAAAAGGAGGGAGAGGGGAAGAAAGAGAGAAAAACCGAATTTTTTTTTAAAGTTCAAAACTTCGGTGGCCAATTTTTTTTTAATGAACAGTACTTCGGCCGATTTTTTTTATAATGAACAGTACTTCGGCCGATGAACAGTACTTCGCCCGATTTTTTTTTATTATAATGAAACAACATTTAAAGATCGATATTTAACATACCGAGTTGTCCAATTAGAAACTTGAACCGAGCTTCATCAAGAGGTTTGGTGAAGAGATCTGCCAGTTGAAGGTCGGTAGGGATGAAGTGAAGTTCGACATCACCTTTGGGATGAAATGATACCGGATGTCGATGTTCTTGGAACGAGAATGCAACACCGGATTGCTGGCGATGGTGATGGCACTTGAGTTGTCACACAAAATCGGGATGTGGGAGAACAGTTGATTGTAGTCTCTCAGTTGGTTCTTCATCCAAAGGATTTGAGCACAACAACTTCTAGCAGCTACATACTCAGCCTCAACAGTAGAAGTGGAGACCGAGTTCTGCTTCTTGCTGGACCAGCTAACAAGCTTGCCACCAAGGAGTTGACAGCTGCCAGTGGTGCTCTTCCTATCAATCTTAGATCCTGCAAAGTCAGAATCTGAATACCCCATTAGATCAAAACCTGAGTCTTTGGGATACCAAAGACCCAGATTCATGGTACCTTTCAGATACCGAAAAATGCGTTTAACCGCAGCCAAATGAGATTCTTTCAGATTGGCTTGGTAACGCGCACACAGGCAAGTAGAAAACATAATGTCTGGTCTACTGGCAGTAAGATAGAGAAGGGAGCCGATCATGCCTCGGTAGCTGGTGATATCCACAGCTACACCATCCGAATCACATGGAGTTTCAAAGGTGGTTCCATGGGAGTTTTCATGGGGGAGGAGTTTTCAAAATTGAACTTTTTCAGAAGATCATGAATGTATTTACTTTGATTTATAAAGATTCCTTCCGAAGATTGTTTAACTTGAAGTCCTAAGAAAAAGGTAAGCTCCCCCATCATATTCATCTCATATTGGCTTTTCATGAGAGAGGCAAACTCATCACACAGTGACTCATCGGTGGCACCAAAAGTGATATCATCCACATAAATTTGAACAAGGGTAAGATTACCTGAGGTTTGCTTGATGAACAGAGTGTTGTCAATTTTACCTCTTGAATACTTGTTCTTCAGGAGAAAGTCAGCAAGAGTGTCTTACCAGGCACGAGGAGCCTGCTTTAGACCATATAGAGCTTTGTCTAACCTGTACACATAGTCAGGATGTGAAGGATCTTCAAACCCATGTGGTTGTTTGACATAGACTTTCACATAGAATTCTTTAGGAAAGAGAGATGGAAGATCGGCAGGAATAGGTGAAGAAAGAATGTATGGTTGAGAAAGTGGGATGATTTGTGGTGAAGTTTGTGGTTGAGACGAGAATGAGAGATCAGTAGGAATGATGGAGGAAGGAGAGGTGATATGATGATAAATGGGAAAGAATAGGATAGGGGGATCTTGATCTTCAGAGATGACTATCTGAAGATTGGGGATCGAAGATGAGAGGGTAGGCAGGTCACCGATTTTATGAGGTGTGTATGAGGAGAATGTAACATACGGACTTGAGATAGAGGAAGGACTTTGAGAATCTTCATCAACACATGATGAAATCCACCACCATCATCACATGAAGAGATGATGACTTAAGATCATCAAACTTCATATAAGTAGATACATTTTCTCCGAAGATGGTAGACCAAGTAGGACTTTGAAGAGAAAGAATATCCTACAAAGATTCCTTCATAAGATTTGTTAATGCTCAAACACCTGCAATCACAGAGAAATCATTTCTTTGGTACCCATTTGGAAATGGGTCCTTTTGAGTTAGAAGAAGAGGAAGAATCCTTGGAAGCATTTTTATCAAATCTTTCCATAGGACAATCCTTAGCAAGGTGAAATGTATTACCACAGTTATAACACTTTCTATAGATAAAAACCTTTTTGGAGCTTTGATCACCTTCATGTGATGACTGGTCACATTGACTTTCATGGCCTTTGAGGATAGAGAACTGTCAAGAGGCTTAGGACCCAAGATACCTTTACCAGAGTTAGCTGAAGGAATAGAAGAGGGTGTCTTGGAATTCAGCTTTTTCAACATCACTGGTCTTGGGATAGGAAGAGAAGAAGATTTCTTTGAGTTTTTCTTGGGAAATTTCTTTTTGGGAGGAAGATCGGAAACCGATTTTCCTTTTTCAGAGGAAGAGAATTTATTTGAAGAAGGTTGAGGAACTTTGGTTGGAATTTTGGAAGGTTTGGGTTTAGAAGAGGAAGGCTCATTTATCTTTAAGGAGGACATAGACTCAAGAATTGGTTTAGGAGAGTCTTTTGAGTCTTGGGCTTCCTCATTTTCATGAGGAGAATCAGTGCTCTTGGCTTTGATGAAAGTCCCAAACTTGAGATTTTTAGAGAGGTCAGAAGAGTCCAAAGGTTCAAAGTTGTTAGAGTTCTCTTCAGAAGATTTATAGAATGAGGGAAGAGAGAAGGGAGCATGGGTGTCAGATGGAGGTTCAAGGTCAGATTTTCCAAAGCCTAGTCCAGACTTGTCATCACAAGGTATTTGATCTTGAAAAATCCTTTCTAAATTTTTGGAGGAACTAGTCCACCTTTTCACAATTTCTTGCTCCTTTTTGAATCTTTTGAGAAGTTTATTTTTCTCTTTGGCAAAAGTGAAATTTATGGTTTTCAAATCTTCAAGCTCAGCCTTGATTTTGTCAAAGTGTTTTAGCTGAGAAAGACAAATTTGCAGTTGAGAAGAAAGAGATTTTATCTGAGCATTTACCTTTTTCTTTGCGTCTTTGGCTTCATAGAAGTCAATGGTCAAAGAGTCAAAAGCTTCAATTTTCTCAGCATCAGATAGAGAAAAGAATGGATGTACCTGAGTAGAAGAGGTGGAGCTCTCAGTAGTAACAAGGGCCATAGAGGTGGAAGAAATTTCACAGTCATCAACATCATTTAGTTTGGAGATGAAACAAAGGTTGGCCATTTCCTTGTCACTTTCGGAAGTTGGTTCATCTGCCCAATCATGAGATTCAACAAGAAGACCTTTTCCTTTGTTGGCTAGAAAAGCATTTCTTTCCTTCTCTCTTTTGTATTTGGCCTTGTTCTTTTCAGCACGGTCAGAGTTTGAAGGAATAGACGAGTTTGACTTTTGAGAAGAAGGTTGGTAGGAATCAAATTTGGTTCTGACAGACTTAGAGGATGTACGGTTATAGGAGGGT
Organism: Arctium minus; assembly: GCA_954870635.1. Classification (NCBI taxonomy): domain Eukaryota; kingdom Viridiplantae; phylum Streptophyta; class Magnoliopsida; order Asterales; family Asteraceae; genus Arctium; species Arctium minus. The sequence continues at coordinate 49,458,389 of OX941096.1, forward strand.
AGTCTAGATTTATCAGAGGACCTGCTTCTGCACTCAGAAGCAAAGTGTCCCTTCCTCCCACACCTATAACATTCCTCATTAACAACAAATATTATCGATTTAAACAATTTTTAAATAAAAAAAACTTCATATAACATAATTATATGAATTTTCAATGACATAATCACAACAAAATTTAATAAGTACTTATAATTAAAATAGAAGAAATCATAGTTTGGATACAAGTCCATTTGCAACAAAATTAATTAAGTTGTTGGTCCCAAATAGCAGTAAGTAAATAAGAAAAGTATTGTAGAGGGGGGGGGGGGTTGAATACAATACACACAGTTTTTCACTTAATTTAATTCTTATTGATTTGAAATCAAGAATTACACATAGAAAACTTTTGATTGTTGCGGAAAAGAACAGATGAATCTGCTCAAACAATCTAACACTAAGAGAAATGAAGAACAATTGTAAAACACTTAGAAAACAATAAGAACTTCGTAGAGAGGAGAAAGCCAGGCACTTAGAGAACTTGAAGGTTGTAGAACTGGTTCTATTGGGTATCTTGCATGTTGAAGCATCCTCCATATATATAGTGCCTCATGCATTAAATGCATGGGACATCTGTTGAGCAAAGGATGGACACATGTCTTCAGCAAGGTACAGGATGTACCTTTTGTCTTGAGGTGTTTTGGCTTGAAGTGTTGACCTGCAGGATGGTGTAGACTTTTCCTTAAAATGGTGTAGGAGACAAAGCTTACTTTATCTGATCTTCAGATGAGGTCCACGTCAATGCAAGATATCACAAATATACTTTGTTAGAAAAGTACAATGTGAAGAGAGAAATCTTCAGGCCTTGAAGATTAAGAAGTCTTCGGCTTTTGAAGATTGAGAAGTCTTCGGCTTCCGAAGATTGAGAAATCTTCGGCTTCCGAAGAAGTCTTCGGCTCCTGAAAGACTTAGAGGTCTTCGGCTCCTGAAGACTGAGAGGTCTTCGGCTCCTGAAGACTTGAGATCGGTACCATCCTGGCCAATGGTGTTGATCAAGTAGGCATACTTGGCTTTAGGCTGAGAAGTCTATCTTTAATCCGCTTTGAGAGATATTCTCCTCCTTTGTCTTCTTCGGCTGATCTTCGACTTCACCGAACATTTGTATAGAAACCAAGCTACTAAAAGAACCTCAAAATATTCTAAGTATGATGATATAAAATGGAAGATCGGGAGGTCATCTTCAAATCTTCAGATGACCCAACATAAGTACTTATCAAATGAAATGATACGAATTCAATGCAAATTCCATAAGTTTAAGCATTAGATACTAGTCGATTTGCAATTTCATCACGCAAAGTAGCCATATATTGCGTGCTAGTAGCACCCCATTGTGTCCCATCTAATACCGCTTCTCCACTTCCAACTCCTTCTTCTTCATGGGTAAACATTGTGTCTTTGTTGGACTCCATAAATAGTTGATCTTGAATATTGTATTTCCTTTGTTTTGTAAACGGAAAAGGGCCATTTGCTTTAAGATTGGAAATCTTGCTTTCAATACACCGTAAGCACGTTCAATAACGTTCCTTAGTTGCGCATGTGCATGATTGAACCGTTCCTCCTTAGATAAAGCACGTCGACGTCGAAAATCTGCTAACCAATACCTTGTGTTACGGTATGGAGCCAAAAATCCATGAGTATTAGAATATGCAACATCACAAAGATAATATTTTCCTGCAACACCCGTATGCAAACATGAAAATATTATTTCAAAATAAATAACTTTTTGAAATAATTAAAAATGATGCATACCTTCCGGTGGAAAAGGAAAATCAGATCGTGGGTTAAATGTAACTTCGTTTAGTACCCTAGAATCATGCGCTATGCCTTCCCATCCGGCACAAACAAACGTGAACATCATATTGAAATCACATATTCGTAAAACATTCTGATAACATCGTCCGCCTCCTCTTCCTCTGTAAGCAGTTTGATGATTAGCAGACACAACTACATGTATAAGAGCCCCGTCTAGTGCACTTATTGCACCCTTCATTGAAAAATAAAGTATAGATATTTAAAACAATTTGAAAAATAAAAATAACAATATTTACCGAAAATTTTTCTCTCAAACGTCTTTGTTGATTTGACATGTTCGTGGTGGTTGTATCCGAGGGTGCAGGACATATAATTTCCCTTGCAAATTTCATCATACCTCTTAGAACTTCGTGGAAACAATTGTGAATAGTTTCCGTCGATCGTTGAAATCTACGTTTGATTACTCTATATCGTTCATTATGTCCAAGCATTGTCAAAAACATTGCCATCTTTTCCTCAACACATACATATCTACCATCTTTCACCCATTCTTTTTGTTTGAAGTGATTGCATAGTAGCACATATGCTTCACAAGACATACACATCAACTCTTGACATTGTATACTAGGTCCATTCAACAACTCTTGTGTGTATGCATGTCCACTCATTGCCGAAGAGTTGTCGCGTACTCTTTCAATTCTTGTTGACGCATTCCTTCGTCTTCGTATATACCAATACAATAGAATTATGAACACAAGTTGTTCCCGACGAGTCAACATATCTATTTCAAACGATAACATTATAAATATCATTAATAAATTTCCAAGTTGTTCCTGATGAGCCAACATATCTATTTCAAACGATAACATAATAAATATCATTAATAAATTTCCAAGTACCATAAATAAACTTGCAAAATATCACCACAAATTAACTTGCAAATACCAAGCTAGCACCATAATATTAGCAAAATATCATACGTACATCATCTAATAAAATGTCACCATGGGCATATACATCAAGTTGTTAATAATCAACACCAAAAGATCACCAAAATAATGTCACATGGGCATATACAAAAGATCACCAAAAGATCATCAAAAGATCAAACAAACTACTTGTAACCTTGTTTGTCCCCAACTGTCCTAACCCATTCCCTTGCAAACTCAGTTGGTATAGCCATCCACGCCTCCCTATTGTCTTTGTCTCCAAGAAGGGCCATTGCAATGCGAAATAATGGGTCTTATTTGGCCCATCCAAGCTCATTAAGCTTTTGGAGACATGCATTGTATGATGGGATCTCTAACATTTCAGGATTCTCATGCTTGCCCACCAAACTCTTCAAAACAATCATGATATAATCATCTACTTGGGAGGATGGTTGATTGGCTCTTCGGTTGTTTCTTACATTAGTACGAGAGGAAGATGCAGGAGTTGAAGATATAGGGTATGAACTCACGATCTCCACTTCCTCAATGTTGTGAACATGAAAGGGCTCGGTAGTTGGCTCAGGATCATTGGATGATGGTCTGAAGCTTCCAACACCCGTGGAAAGTCCGCACTCAAACAATTGGGCACACAGCTCAAGAAATGGGAGACTCGTAGTCCTTAACGACTCCACATATCTATTAGACTGTGTTCAAAAAGTTGCAATATAACTATAAGTAATTAAACAAAATCAAGTTTAAGTGGAAAGAAAATTAAAGCAAGAAAATGACCTGAATCTCCAAATCCCACTTCTCAAGTGTCAAGTTAAAAGAGTTTGTTGAAGACAAAGTGTCCTTTTTTGTCTTATCATGAGACATAGTTGACCTGCAGACTATGGTGTGGACAATACCTGAAAAAGATGTAAAAGACAGACATCATTTTCCTGGTTCTTTAATTAGAGAATGTCCAATCATTTCATGATTTGGTGAAGATCTTTTTTGCAAGAGGACAAATGAGGATCCTTCGAAAAAGAGGATACAACCGATTTGTCATGAGGAAATTGGCAGGAATAGCTTAGTTGTTGTTGAGAAGCTCATCTTCAATCCACATTGACATATTCTATTCTTCTGGATTTCGGCTGATCTTCGAATTCACTGATCTTTAAAATCATGACTAAGTTAACCTCTTTTACAACAATTTAACGTAGCATGTATAGACATATAAAAAATGATGGAAAATCAGAAAAAAACAGAACAAAAAGAGGAGATCGATGGCAAGCCCAAAAGGGGTGATGGATGGTGATAGAGAGCGGACGACAATGAGGCGAGAAGAGGTGGCAACGGATTTAAATGACGTAGGGTTTGGGAAAGGTAAACTGTTTTTTTTTACTTTAAACCTTCCTAGCCATGTTTCAGATAGTTTTTTTTTAGGTTAAAAGTATGTAAGTAACCGATTTTTAAAAGTTCGATAGTTTATTTATTTAAAAAAAGTTTAAGTATTTAACCATTCAAAATGAGACACTTCAATGATTTTTCATTCAAAATATATTCAAGAACTTAGGCATTGTTTGGCAAATTAGCTTATAAGTTAGCTGGTAGCTGATAAACTAGCTTTTCAAAACGCTACTATAAGTAGCTTTTCAATAAGCTAGCTTAAGGTCATCTAAACATGTACCAGAAAAAAAAACTAGCTTATCAGCTAGCTTTTTTGCCAAACATAACCTTAATCATTCAAAATGAAAAACTTCGTTGGTTCTTTTTTTAATACTTTTCCCTAACATTTTAAAAATGTTGTGTTGTTTTAAACTCAAAGGCTACTTGTTTGATTTATATATCAACATATTTACCATTTAACTCTAATTAAATTATATATACCTGTTAAACCCATCTATTGACGTCTATAAAACAAACAAACAATTTTTATAATTAAAATTAATAAATTTTTATTTTTTCTAGAAGCATAGTATCTTGGCACAACAAAATCTTTTCACAGTTTTCAACAGAACATCTTTAAACATTAAAAACAACAAAAATAAAAAGCAAATGAATTGATTTTTTCCCCCAAAGGTGTTATCTCTTTTTGGGTCCTTTTGCAATTTGCTCTCATTATTATATTTTTAAACATCTTGGCTGTTTATTGAATTATAAAGTTAGGAAAATTGATCAAAATAGTATAATTTTCTCAACCAAATTCAATTTTTTAATCAATTTTGAAACCATATTTTCATTTTAGTCGGAGTTTACGTAAATGTCTTATACTTTTGCGTAAAACCTATTTTCAGATTAAAAAAAAGAAAAAAAATCTTTACGCAAATGGTTTACACGCATGTGGATCCTTATGCAAATTTGAATAAGTTTTTTTCTTCTTCTAATATAAAATTTGAGTTTATACAAATGCGTAAGGCATTTGTAAACTTTGATTAAAATGAGAATTTTATTGAAAAAGTGCTAAAAATGATTTTGGATGGGGAAATTGACTATTTTGGTCAATTTCCCGGGTTACAGTTTTTTGTTTCTAAATTTCTAACATAATATGTTTCCCGGTCAAATGGATTTTAAGTCTTTCAACTAACAAATAGATTATTGATAAAAGAGTGAATTACATTGGTGGTCCCTGTGGTTTGCTCAAATTTTGGATTTGATCCATAAAACAAACTATCTACATTGTTGGTCCCTAACTTTTCATTTTGATAACACCCATGATCCCTCCACTTAACACCATTAAGTAGTTACCGTTAAGCTTGTTCATGTGCACCTCACGTGAGGGGCATATCAGTCAATTTACCCGTTATTATTTATACCAAACTTTTTTTTGAAAACTTATGAACATCGAGTCATAAACCAGGAAACGAATGATACAAAATCTATAATCAAACCCAGAAAATGATTGAAAAAACATAAGCTATATATATAAAATTTGATAAATCGATACATACATACATCTAAAATATGATAATTTGATACATACAAAAACGTGAGATCTGAGAAATCTTTAAAATCAAATGTTATTCAAATCCATCACCAAACCCCAAAATCAAATCTTTAAATTGAAAACTTAAATCATAAAAACCCTAAAAATATATAACCTAAATGTAGTTGGTGATGATGTTCAAGCCAGATTTGGGTTTTAGCCAATATAGAACAAAGATGCATCTAGAAACCCCTAACCCTAAATCAAAATCAAATCCACTGTTTTACCTCTCGAGTTGCAAACCACTGTCTTACCTAGCCAAGAAAAGAAAGAACACGAAGTTCGCCGTGGTTGTCTTCAAACCACGGGATGGGACAGAGTTCGTCCGAGAACAATCGTTGTACCTCTCGATTTGCAGGTGTCGATTCCAGTCCATCCATTTGCATGTGGTTTCAAGAGGAAAATGGAAACAAGAACGAGGGCAGCGTTCGCCTAAAGAAGAAGTGACGGTCGCCGGAAGAAGAAGTGAAGGTCGATGGAAGATTAGGCGACGGACTCGGGGACGATGGCTTTTTTATTTTCAGCGACGCAGGGATAGGTTTATGGTTCTGATTTTTATTTGATGATTGAACTACAATGATGGTCCCTGTGTTTTGTTCAAAATTTTGTTTTGGTCCCTAAGATGGGAAGGTGGAGAAAAAGACATTTTTACCCTCATGTGCAATGCACATGATGTTACTTAACGGTAGTCAAACTAACGGTGTTAAGTGGAGGGGGACCATGGGTGTTATAAAAACGAAAAGTTAGGGACCACCAATGTAGATTGTTTGTTTTAGGGACCAAATCCAAAATTTGAATAAACCACAGGGACCATCGGTGTAATTCACTCTTGATAAAATATTGTTAGTTGTTAATGAAAGGAAACAAGATAAATTTGTGTTACTTTTTAACCAAAAAATAAGACAAATGAGCAAAAAAAATTAATGATAAATGAGGCAAATTGAACTACTAATATATAAATAAACCTTGATTTTTTTAACCGTTTTTAGAAAGTTCAATAATTTTATAACAACTTTTAAAATTTTGATGATTTCAGTAATTGCTTTTAAAATTTATTGACCAAATTAAAAATAAACTAAAAATATGATGCTATTTATTACAATTTATCATCAGAATAGTACAACGTTTTATTTTGCTTTACTTTTAACCACTTCAACTTCACCACCACTCCTAATGTCATCAATATTGACAACTCCTCCGGAAACTAGAATTTAACCGAAAAACAAGAGATGGAAAAAATTCGACACATAAAATCTATAGAGATTTTCTTATACGTCGAAGCGTCGACATCTAAGGTCATTTTTTCATTCAGTTTTTAGGTCAAATGTGACCGGTTCACACGAAATGCCACATGGTGGAATTGGACCTAAATCTCCTAATGTGTGAGGTCCCAAGTTTGAAAGTTATGGTAACTTCCTTGACGGGTTATCAATGTATACAAAAGATATTAATGCATTTTAAAAAACCTAGAGTAAACTATAAATTTGGTCCATTTGGTATATTGAATAAAACACTTTTCATCCTTGCAGTTTCAAAAATACAAGATGGTCATCATGGTTTGCAAAAACATTATCCCTCCAATGACCGCTAAAAAAACATGTTAAGTGAAAGGCATTTTGGTCTTTTTCTTATTTTATCTTATTACACTTTAAAAAACTTGAAAAAAACTTTTATTGCAACAAAGTACAACAAACACCTATGACCCTACCCTTTCCCTCACTCAAGTCATCTTCTTAGTTCTCCCGCAGTCATTCCAATCACCTACACCGGCAACCACAAATATTCAACCACCACTAAAAACAGAATCACCCACCACCGCCACCATCTACAACCAACCATAGGAACAAAACTATATCATTCCAAAGAGTAGAAGTATTGAACAAAATACAAACTCAAGATATAAAATCAAAATATAATAACTTCAAATACAAGCACACAACCCAAACATTCTCCAGATTAAGATGCAAACTCAAACCCTAAAATTAAACACTATAAAAATCTAAAAAATCAAATACTTAAAAACTCTAAAAAAACTAAATAAAACCCTTACAAAATTGAAATCAAACCCTCGATTTGCAGAGAGAGGGGGGGAGGAGTACATTGCTGGTTTAAGAGAGATCGAGTTATTGGCATGGAATGTGATTACATTGAATTGAAGTGAAGAGAAATAGAGGGAATGGATGTACATCGCTGCAAAGAAAAATCGAGAGGGATTAAGTTCCAACTATTTATCGAAGGATGCTCATCGATGCGTTGAGAGAGAGAGAGAGAGAGAGAGAGAGACGGGAGAGGTGTTGGCCATAGGAGATGTATTGGGTGGTTGAGAGGTGTGTGTTTTTTCTTTGGAAGTGTGTCCTAGGCTATGCCTAGACTAATCCATTGGCAAATTATGACTGTTAGACACCAGTTCTGATTAAACCTCAGTGACCACAATTGTTGTGTACGTATGGATTCGAACCCTGGGCAGATGAGATATTCCATTACATCCTCCAAGGCCTTAACCAGTATGCCACAACCTTTGTGGTTTTTAGAGGTGTGTGTTGATGGAGTTGTTCATAGAGGTAGTCAAAGATGTAGAGAGGTGTGGGTAGATGTGTAGAAGATAAGCTCTCTTTATATACATTATATATATATATATATATAAACATATATACAAAAATTAATATATTGAAAGAAAAAGTGAAAAATCTAAAATACCCCTCACTTAATAGGTTTTTTAACAACCGTTAGCGGAAAGGACCAACTCCGCAAGCTTTTGCGAACAACGATTACCATCTTGTATTTTTAAAACCATAGGGACGAACAATGTTATGTCCGACAAACCACAAGAACCAAACTTGTAGTTTACTCAAAAAAGTATTATAAATTTTACATTAAGAATTAAAGATACGTAAATAAATTTATATTATCTTTATGCCTTTATACACCCCTTTCTTTAAAATGGGAAATAAACTATACCATTGATTTGTTTCATCAATCATGCATTGATTTTAGATCGACATCTTTCGTTTTTGTTTCGAATTTGTCCAAAAATATTTCTTTATTTATTGTAAATTTAACAACTTTTTCTCCAAAGCTAAAATCCTCAACCCCAGAACAACATACAACTTCTTATGCATGATTCACAAGCCAATAATGCATCACGTCTCTGGAGTTAGTAATTTGAGCTCTGGAAACCTGGCCAGACCATGGTTTTAAGCGTTCTCTCCGCATGTGAGAGAACCCATCATTTTCTTTGGCTCTTGTAAAGTTTTGTACTTAAAAAATTGCACCAATTTGATTTAATTTAAAGGGTTATTCTCAATTATTCACAAGTAGAATCTTCCATTCCAATTCCAATTCAAGAAAATCTTGAATCTTTGAGTGTAATTTCAAGAACTTTTTCTAGTTCCAATTTCAATCCCATGGAGTTTGATTACTCAATTTAGAGTTACAAACTTCAAAAAGTTTGAATCTTTTTTCTTTTTGGAGGTTTTGATGTTGAGTTTCTCAAAAAGTAAAAAATGGCAATTTTTAGTGGTTTAGAAATTGGTTTGAGTTTTGTATGTGGATGTGTTCTCTTGGGTTTTGTTGCTGAGCTCTACTATCTTCTATGGTGGAAGAAAAGAAGAGTGAACATTGAAAACCAAAGCTTATCTCTATCTTCTCCTTCTTGTTCTTCCAATTATACCCCTACTCACCTTTCCTGTTGGAAAAACCCTAATTCTTCAAAACCCACCAAAACCCATGAAAATAAAGAAGATCCAGAAATGGGTTTGGAAGAAGATGTGATTTTGAATGATCAAGATGAAGAAAGTATGGATCTTGAACTCATGAGGCTGCATAATCTTCAAGGCCCACCAAGGTTTTTGACCACCATTAATGAAGAAACCAAAGAGGAGTTGGAATCACAAAGGAGTAGAAAGGGTTCAAGAACAAGAAGCTTGAGTGATCTTATTCTTCATTTGGATCATAGTACCCCTCAAGGTTCACCACCATTAAAGGGGTTACATGAGTTGCAGAATCTTGAAGGGTTTCATCACCATGGATTGAATCCTTTGTTTGAGAATGAGAACGAGATTAAAAAGATGAGATCTTCACCACCTCCTACATTTAAGTTTTTGAGAGATGCAGAAGAGAAGCTTTTGAGGAGATTGATGCAATTAGATGTAGAAAAAGGGGTTAATAATTCTTCTGCAAAAATGGATGATGAAAAAGATGGTTTTTGTGTAAAATTGGTTGATTTCAAGGCCAAAAATGGAGTGATTCAATATCATCATCAAATTTCAGCTCCTTCAAAGGTGATTCCATTGGCTTCTTCACCATCAAACAATCAATCAAATTGACAAGAAACAGTGGGCATGCAGCTACCAATTCCTGAAATGGGTAATGCTTTTTTTCTTTTTTGAAATTTTGTTTTTAAATTTATTTGTTCTTAGTTTTTTTTTTAAATTTAATATCAATGATAATTGATATGGATGTACAATCGTGTTTAATATCAGATTAAAGTGAATATTGTCATTTTGAGAATCAAACAAAAAAAGTTAATTAAATATTAAATAGTTTTGTACTTATTCTTATAAATTCATTTTCTATTTTATGGTTAATTTGATATTAAAATATCAAATAATCAGAATAATTCTTGCCCTAGTAAGTTATAAGTAACAATTTAATTTTAAACGTTTCATGAAAAACAACTATTTTCACCCTAAATATTGTAGAAATTACTGAAATGAGTAAACCATTTCTGAATGTATTGGTAATTTGGTACAATTAAAAATTAAAGTTTCGTTGTTGATCGGGAAATAAAGAAGAATGTGTTACATATTCACAGTATATTCCTTATTTATTTATAATGTAACATTCATTAGAAATGCCATAAAAAATTATGTTTATTATTTATAATGAATATGGTTCATTATATTATTTTGTGAGGAATATTAATTAAAAATTGTATGATATGTTTGTGGTTGGCATGGATGGTAATGATGTTGATAAGCACGACGCATGTTCTTATGCTTCTCGAAATAGAAAACTTGTGGGGTAACTTGTCTATTTATAAATATACAATTTATTATTCAACTATTTATTAATAATCAAAATATTAAGTTATTTTTTAACCAAAATAAAAATATTTGATTTTACAATCAAAATAGTAATTATTATTAATATACAAAATAACAATTGTTGATTAAAATTTTTATTAAAAAATGTGATGTTTTTAAATAAATTCAAAATGCACGAATTTGTTAAGATTGAAAATTGCATCTTGTATAAGTCGATTTTTTGGGTTAATTCAACTATCAATAAGATTTGGACATTGGAGTTTTTTCTCAGAGGTTGTTGATTTGAGTATTGCAAAGCCACTATAGATTTTCTTGACTGTTCTTCAGAGCCCTTAGGATATGCATGTAAGCTAGCTGGAAGGCGCGCCATGGTTAAAAAAATTAAGTCGATCTTGTTTGAGGTTAGTTTTCGGGTTCAATTACTAGAAAAAACTTTCCTAATCATTTGCAAACCTCGTAATTCATAAAAAAACATACAAATCATTGTCAACTATATATCCATCTAGGGCCTAACTAATATTTGGTTCATAATGGATGAATTCTAATCATTTACATAAATATCCCAATTATAAAATGAACTCTCATCATTTTTTATAAATATCTCAATTCTTTGGTTTATATGTTCATATGAATTAAGAGTTTTGTAGATGCTTAGAAACTATATATAGATATATAAAAATAGAAGAGTTCGATTACAAATTGATTTTAAGTTGTGAACTGGGGGACAAATAAAGGGCGACCGGTGTCCCCAGGAGTCCACATTCATCGTAAATAATAAATGTGAACATTCGTAAACTATTCATGATAAATAACCTGTGAATGTATGCGACATGTGACGCACTATCCTTTCTCCCACACTTCACAACAAAAAATTGGTTTGCAACCGAACTTACCCAATTACCCATATATATATGGTAGCAATTAATTAAAGAGAACAAAATACCCATTTTTTGATATATTTTATTTGATTAAAAAACAAATATTTAAGGTCACTTAGGGGATGTTTGGTTGATTTTTTATTAAGTTCTGTATGGATAAAGTTGTCTGTGTGAATTAATCTGTCTGTATATATTTAGAAGGTTCTTATTTGAGAGAGTTTTTTCATAGATGAAATGAACGTGTTTTTTAATGGGAGGGACTGGTTTGGAAAATTTTTGGCTTTCTGCATAAAACTCTCCCTTGAAATCTTACTGAATAAGCCATTTTCTATATCATTAAAACACTACCAAACAGTCATATATAGCTGACTGAATAAGTTGTGAGTCTCATTAAACTCATTAAGCTGCTAACAAACAGACCCTTAGATTTTTTTAAAATCAAGGTACATATATGGGTTTCTTAAACTAGACCTTTTGGAAAGGGTAATATTAATTAGTTTTAAAAACTCTTCAAATTTCCATTTACTACCATAAATTTGGCTTCGTAGGATGCTTGAAATATCTGAGCATCATAATAAAAGATTTTATAAGACCAATTTATAAACGCCTTACTTAATAATGTTACAACTGGTTTATAGGACGTTTTTTAACCTTTAACAAGTTTTTTAAGACACTTTTAAAAAAATGTGGTATTAACTATTTTATAGGACACTTCAAAAGTGTCCTATAACCCATCATTTTAAAGGACACTTGTATTTACAAAGCAATTTTCTAAATAGTGTTATATAAAATAGTAATACGACACTTTATTTTAAAATCGTCCTAAAAAACTTGTTGAAATGCATAAAAACGCTCTATATATTAAACCTATTGTAACACTCTTAGATAGAATACTTTTTGGTTTGATCCTGTAAACATAAGTCATATAAATCATTTTATTAGGATATTTAGACATTTTAGGTGTCCTACATGTTGGGGAGCGGTGCAGAATATGGAGGGAGAAGAAGAGAGTGATTAGAACTTGGATAAAGAATGTGAGATCGTGTGAGAGCTCGCTTTTCTTAAATGATATTTCAACCCTATTCTGCCCGGGTATCACGAAATTCACTCGAGGATAATTTCAATTCTCGGTATCGATTTAGGCAGAAATCGATCCTATTTAAACACATTGAGAATCGTAACCGACCCCATATTAATAATGATAATTATTTCTCATTAAATGAGATTGATTGCTGGACATTAATGTTGGCGGTTACAAGAATTTCTATCAGTTACAAAATTGGTGAAAACGCACGGCCTGTGCCAATTTCAAGAGGAAAAACGCACGGGTCGTGCAAAACCTTCTGACGACCACGTACGGCCCGTGCCAATTTTAAGAGGAAAAACGCACGGGTCGTGCTCAACATTTTTTCACTTAGTAACTCGCCAAACATAACCATCCAACGATCCCGGGTTCTAGTTAGCTTACACGATTGTGCACTCCACACATCCTAGCTCATGTTATTGCTTAGCTACCAACCCCATTATTATCTTGTGAATCCAATTACATAAAATGAACCGATGATTTCACTAAAATCACCAACATTCCTCCCCCATTTTAGTGCAATCCTTGATTCATAAACAAAAGTTAACATAGGGAAACAAACTCATGCATAAATGAAAATATCTAGAAGATTGAATTTTCATCTTAGTACATTACACATTTCAAATACTTGAGAATCCGGGTGTCCTATAGATTGAACCCTTCAACCCATTTGAGTACCAGAAAATAACATACACATGAATTTAAATAATTCTCTAAAGTTTAAACTTGAAACTATATAGGCCATGTGTCCTTATTCATTCATGAGTGCATCAATGCCAAGTCCAAGCTTCTTGAAGCGGCCACACTTCACACTAATATAGGTAGTTCCTTTCATCATGCACCTGCACATGCACTTTTACAAAAGAACTATTACCTTCTTCACTTGCAGTACCGAGTACATGCCTTGGGATGATTATCTTGTGCTCCAATCCCTTAGAGTGAGCTTTCCCATTGAATTCAACTTCTAACGTTGTATTATAAGGGAATTAGGTATCTCACCGTTAAAGATTTAGATGGACTTTAATCCCATCCCTATCACCGACTTGTGAACCAAGTCCCTAGCTAACCCCTTCGTCAAGTGGTCCGCTAGATTTTGTTACGACCGAACAAATTCAACCGAAATCACCCCATTCGTGATTAGCTCACGAATCATGCTATGTCTAACACCTAAGTGTCTACACTTGCCATTATATACTTGACTATAAGCTTTAGCCAAAGTAGCCGCACTATCACAACAGATAGAAATGAATGATATTGGTTTCGGCCATAACGGAATTTCATGGACTAAATTCCTTAGCCACTCCGCCTCTTTATCGGCAACGGCTAATGCCACAAATTCCGACTCCATAGTCGAACTCGTGATGCAATTTTGCTTCTTGGAAGCTCATGAGATGACACTTCCCCCAAGCAAGTACACCCAATCACTTGTAGAAGAGTGATCTTCTAAGTTGGTAATCTAACTTGCATCTGAATATCCCTCTAATATCGAAGGAAACCCGACATATGACAAACCATAATCAATGGTTTTCTTCAATTATTTAAATACTCGTCTTATCGCTTGCCAATGATGAATAATAGGATTACTAGTAAACCTACTCAACTTTCCTATGGCAAAAGCGATATCCGGCCTAGTGCTTGTCATGGCATACATCAAGAATCCAATAGCCTTTGAGTACTCGAGTTGTGACACCGCTTCGCCCGAGTTGGGCATAAACTTTCACACTCGGATCAAATGGAGTACTCACCGGAGAACAATCAAAACAATTAAATTTCTTTAATACTTTCTTAATGTAATGAGATTGCGTAATTGCAATCCTTTTGTTCTCACGCTTGATCCTTATTGCCTCTCCCATATCTTTCATGGAGAAACTCGACGACAAAAACTCTTTGGTTTTTCCAACTTGATTTTGGTCAGTGCCACAGATCAACATGTCGTCAACGTATAAGCAAATGATTACTCCGTTACTGGATGTGTCAAATTTTCTATATACACGCACTTGTCTGCTTGGTTTAACATAAAACCATTGGACAAGATAACATCATCAAACTTTTGATGCCATTGTTTGGGTGCTTCTTTCAGCCCATACAATGATTTTACAAGTTTACACACCTTATGCTCCATCCCGGGAATAACAAAACCTTCCAGTTGTTTCACGTAAACTTCCTCCTCCAAGTCACCATTCAAAAATGTCGTTTTGACATCCATTTGGCGAATCACTAAATTGTGGATAGCTTATAAGGCTATCAACAATCTAATCGGGAGATCCTTGCAACCGGGGCATAGGTATCAAAATAATCGATGCCTTCCCGTTGCCTAAAGCCTTGGATTATTAATCGAGCTTTGAACTTGTCGATTTATCCATCAACTTTCATCTTCCTTTTGAAGATCCACTTCCATTCCAAAGATTTACAACCCGATGGCAAGTCCGATAATACCCAAGTATTATTCCCCAGTATGGAGTCCATCTCATCATTTATTGCTTCTTTCCAGAAAGCAACATCTTGAGACTTCATAGCCTCATTAAAATGATTTTAGATCCTCCTCAATACTATAACAGTAAGAGAATTGTGACCCAATCTCATCTCTTTTTCCCTCTACCAAGTATACTTGGAAATCGGGACCAAAGGATTTTTCAATCCTTCCTCTTTTGCTCCTTCGAAGCATCGGAGATTCGGTTGGAACAATTGCTTGTTCTTCAACCTCACTAGTTCCACTAGTACTTGGAACTATGTCTTTCGGCCTAGGTATTGAAGAGAATCTAGTCTAATCAAATAATGCATCTCTTGATTTTATAACGGTGTGAATCGCTATAGAATCATTAG
This sequence comes from Arctium minus, assembly GCA_954870635.1. Classification (NCBI taxonomy): domain Eukaryota; kingdom Viridiplantae; phylum Streptophyta; class Magnoliopsida; order Asterales; family Asteraceae; genus Arctium; species Arctium minus. The sequence goes on from OX941096.1 coordinate 49,473,904, forward strand.
GTTCAATAACATAGAACCTATAGGCCTTGGAATGCTCGGCATATCCAACAAAGATGCAATCAATACCTTTCTCACCCAAGGTTTTCCTTTTGAGTTCGGGTAGTCGAACAACCTCCCGACAACCCAAAACTCGAATATAACTCAAGTTAGGCCTTTTCTTGAACCAAAGTTCATACGAGGTAATCTTGTTCCTTTTATTGGGAACTCGATTCAATAAGTAACAAGTCGTTAGCATGGATTCACCCCAAAATCCATCACTCAATCCCGAGTAGGATAACATAGAGTTCACCATTTCTTTGAGAACTCTATTTTTCCGTTCTGCCACACCATTTTGTTGTGGTGTACAAGACGCCGTAGTCTCGTGAATGATTCCTACGGAGTGGAAAAACATGGGGTCTTAATACTCCCCACCACGATCGGTGCGTAAACATTTGATAAAACAATTCATTTGCAATTCAACCTCCGTTTTATAAATTTTAAATTTGTCCAACGCTTCATCTTTTGAGTTTAACAAAAATACATAGCAAAACCGTGAAGCATCGTCAATAAAAGTAACAACATAAATTTTATTACCCAAAGACGGAGTTGAATGCAAATCACAAAGATCACTATGAATTAACTCGAGCACCGATGAGTCCCTTCTCACGTTAGGAAAAAGGTTGCCTAGTGATCTTTATTAACATGCAAGTTTTACATTTTTTGATTTTATTGTCAAAGGCCGGAATAAGACCGTCTTTTGACATTTCAACCATTCTTTTAAAATTCATATGACCAAGCCTTGTATGCCATAAACAAGAATCAACAAAATTTTCATTTGCAATATAAATAGAATTTGAAACAAAACTCTTTTTATTTAAATTCAACATAAACATACCATTCATCAAATAATCGAATCCTACAAAAGAGCCACCTTTTGACAAGACAAATTTGTCGGACTCATATACTTGCCTATATCCTAACTTATTCAAGAAACTACCGGAAACCAAATTCTTTCGAATTTGTGGTACAAACAAAACGTCTAAAAGTTCAATTATTTTGCCAGAACTAAACTCTAGCCTAACTAAGCCGCGTCCAAGAATGGGAGCACTCGACTCGTTCCCCATGTGTAACACGAATCCGTCTTCAACCGGTTCCAAAGAGGTGAACCAACGTCGATCCTTGCACACATGACTCGTAGCACCCAAGTCGATCCACCAAACAACATCATCATCCTGCATGTAAAATGATTCTGATATTAGTGGTACATAATTCAAATTCGAATTAAAACCAAAGTCAAGAAACTGACCTTGTCGTGGGTTTTGATCCTTGGATCCTTTCCCACCACCACTTGTGCTTGCTCCACTCTTGTTCTTGACAACCCGACAATCCCACTTGAGATGGCCGGTCATACCATAGGTCCAACAGGTTAATTTAACCTTTTTGTTGGGCCCTTTATTGGCTTCATTGAACTAGCATTTTCCTTGAATTTGTTGGATTTCCATCTTCCACCACGTCCACCAAAGGGGCATAAACCTCTTTTATCTCAGGTTTCTCAGCCTCTTGCGCCCGAAGAGATTCCTCAATGCGTAAGTGACTACCTAGTTGTATAAGGGATAACTCTTCCTTCTTGTGTTTCAACATATGTTTGAAATCTTTCCAAGAGGGGGACAATTTATCAATTATGCTCAATACGGAGATGGATTCGTCCATCTTCATATTATGTTGAGCATATTGGCCTAGAATGCGTAGGAGCTCATTATATTGCTCCATCACAGGCCTTGAGTCCACCATCTTGTAATTGTTAAAATTACTTACAAGGAACTTCTTACTAGAATCATCCTCCGCCATGTATTTGAACTCAAGAGAGTCCCATAGCTCTTTGGCAGAATCGACCTTTTGATAAATGTCGAAAGATGTAGTCGTCGTTCTCCCATTTGCCGTGACGCCGAGTCATCTCCAACATCTCGTCTTCCATCACCTCCAGCATCGGAGTGCTCAACACGTACACGACTTTCAACGTGGTCAATAAGAAGTGCATCTTCTTCTGCCATCTTTGAAAATCAACTCCTTCAAACTTCTCAAGTTTCGTGAACTTGGTCTTCATATCTCTCACAGATTGATCACTCGCCATCTCTCTCACAATGGATAAATATCACTTAAGATTGTTGGGGAGTGGTGCAGAATATCGAGGGAGAAGAAGAGAGTGATCAGAACTTGGATAAAGAATGCGAGATCATGTGAGAGCTCACTTTCCTTAAGTGATATTTCGACCCTATTCTGCTCGGGTATCACGAAATTCACTCGTGGATAATCTCAATTCTCGGTATCGATTTAGGTAGAAATCGATCATATTTAAACACCTTGAGAATCGTAACCGACCCCATATTAATAATGATAATAATTTCTCATTAAATGAGATTGATTGCTGGATATTAATGTTGGCGGTTACAAGAATTTCTATCAGTTACAAAACTGATGAAAACGCACGACCCGTGCCAATTTCAAGAGGAAAAACGCACGGGTCGTGCAAAACCTTCTGTCGACAAACGCACAGCCCGTGATCATTTTATGAACAAAAACGCACGGGTCATGCCTTTTATAACAGGAAAAACACACGGGTCATGCTCAACATATTTCCACTTAGTAACTCGCCAAACATAACCTTCCAACGATCCCGGGTTCTAGTTAGCTTACACGAGTGTGTACTCCACACCTCCTAGCTCATGTTATAGATTCGCTACCAACCCCATTATTATCTTGTGAATCCAATTACATAAAATGAACCAATGATTTCACTAAAATCACCAACACTACAAAACCAATTTTATTGTATTGATTCTTATTGTTTATAAAAATGATAAAATAAGAATATTATAAGAATTGATTTTTTTAATATTAATATTGAATTATATATAAATTCTTCACACTTACATTTGAAAAAAAATTAAAAGTTTAAAAAATAAAATAAAACCTAAAACTGTATAAAAATGTCATTAGAGGAAAAGCCTAGCAGGATTCCAACAGAATCTGAAGGAATTGGAATGATCAATTATGTTGACCAAATTGCATTCAGAAGTTTAGTTTACATATGACATGGAATTGAATTCCACACATTCCACTAGTCATGAATTTGGTCATTATATTATAATTGTGAAAGAATTTAATTCCATTCCATCCCATTTCCCCAAAAAGACAAAAATATCACACCCCGACCACCACCGTTCTAAACCACCGTTGATCCCAACCATCGCCATTCTGAATCACCCGACCACCACCGATATGAACAACCGCTGATCACCGCCGATATGAACCACCACCGACCACAATTCTGAACCACCACCTACCACCACTGATCTGAACCACCGTCGACCACCACCGATCTATACCACCGCTGACCACCTTCGATATGAATCGTCGTTTTGAACCACCACCGATGTGAACCATTGTTCTTGTAACACCCCAATTTTTGGGTGAAGGTTTCCTTTCATTTAATCCTTTTAAGAATGTGTGACCTTATGTTTATGCATTTGATCATTTTCAAGAAATCTTGTGATATCGTCGGGTTTCATGGTTTAGTCTAAACGAGTCAAATTTAGGGATTTCGGGGCTCCGGTACCAAGCTCGCGACTATACCAGGTGAGAATACCAAGGGTATAGTCGCCCCGTCACAACTGCGGTGGGAAACCTCGCATCGGTAAGCTCCCCGCGACTATGCCCGACAAGATTGCTAGGGACATAGTCTCCCTGTCAATGTCGCGGCCAGGGGACAAGCCTCGGTATAATCCGGGTGAGAATACCCCGTGATTGTGCCTTGGCACTGTCACCCTAGCATTGTCGCTGCGGGCATTTTGGGTTAAATGAGTTTGGTCGATGGTTTTGTTGGCAGACTTAATTTTGGAACCTTCAATCGATTTCCTCTCATCTTTTGGGTGATTTCTCCTTCCCTTCACCCTCTCACTTCATTTATTCCACCCACCAAGAAGATCAAGTAAAGTTAATGTTTCCCTAGGATTATTCTACCATTTATTGCAAGACTCAAGTAGAATGTTAACTCCCAACTACCATATACACTTTCTAGGGTTCACATTATATTAGGGTTTTCTCTTATAGACCCTTTTGATGAGTTTTATTGCTAGATTATACTTATTTACTTGGGTTCTTACATCTCACTTGTTATTTGATTCATTTACAAGAAACCTTACCCTAGAAATAATATGGGTAAGAATTTGGTTCCATTCCAACCTTTCTTTGCTTAGAACTTATGAAGGCTAAAATGTTACTTGATCCTTTGAGTTGGGGATAGATGGAAATTACTTTGGAATGGTTGAGCTCTCAACCTTATTTGATCTAGAATCATGTATTATGTGAAATTATGATAAGTGCCTTGACTTATGTTAATATGTGGAATTCTATATGCTAAAATGAGGGTAGTAAATTATGTATGATTACTTGGTTTTCTTGAGATGTGAAATTATGCTTTGATGATGTAACAGTCATGTAATTCATGGGATTATGGAATTAACTTGCATTTATTGGGTAAATGAATTATTGGACCCAACCCTTGTGCATGAGGGTGTGGTGTGTCATTGTGGTAAATTGTAAACTTCTCTATGGAGATCTAGAGAGTAGGCACTAAATGGTGAAAAGCCCTTGAGGTGAAACTCATTTAGAACCGAATAGGCACTAAGGTTCAAAAGCCCTTGAGGTGGAGCTCGGTGGAGTACACACTAAAGGAAATAGAGAAGCTTGAGGTGAGACCGGGATGGTGTACACTAAAGTTTAGAACCTGAGGTGTAATCTCAAATTATAACACCCCGATTTCTCGTATAAGCCGTAGTTTCCCCAAGTAACTTCTGTTAAGAAAATTCGCTAAGTTCTTATCTTTAGAAGGATCGTTCCTTTGAGTCGCAACACCTTTGTTTTCACATGCATGATTTAAACACCCACATCATTATATGATTATGTGCATAAGAAAGTGTCCTATTTGTATGTATGCATGAGTATATCGTGTGTATATGTGCATTTTTATATTTAATCTAGAACTCATTAGTTTTGTGCCATTGAGACCCCACTTTTACTTGCGAAGATGCCATCGCTAGACTTTAGTTAACTAAGGGAGGTTCGAGAGGGACCGGAGGGAGCCATGCGGCCTGGCGACCATGCCACGACATAACCGCTGATGTCACAATTGCCAAGAACCTTCCAGTAGCTAGGGATCGAAGGGCGACTATGCCAGGTGGCATTCTCGCCGAAGATGTCCAGAAGCCGGGGTGGAGAGGGTGACTATGCCCGTCCATAATGCCGCGACATAGTCGCGAGGGAAAAGTCGCGAACGGGAGTACGGGGTTAGTGGTTTAGATCGATTTTAAGGCCAAAACTTCTCATTTTTACACACTCAAAAACCTGTAGATCAATACTCTCTCTCTCTCTCTCTCTAGGCGATTTTCTCTATCTCTTATCCTCACCTTCCTCATTTAATGATCCAAGTAGAAATATAGCATTTAGTGATCATAAGAAGGGTTGTTGAAGTCAAGTAATTGAACCTTGGTGCCTTTAAAGCTTTAAGAAAAGCAAGATCCTTCCAAGTCCTTTCATTTTAGGCTTTTTACTTTACAAACCCTAGTGGTGAATTTTCTCCTATAACCCTTATTCCTCTCACTTGTATAAATATTAAACACCTCTATGACCTAACTTACATGTTTATATGTTAAATAAATATGTGGACATACATTTGAATGAGTTTGACCTAATTATCTAGGTTTTTATGGAAATTGTTGGTAGGTTCATTATAACCATGGATTACTACACTTAACAGAAATATGAGAAAGATATATACATATATATCATTTGAGATGTATGATTGGGTTTGTCACCATAATGAAATATAATTTCTCTAAAATAAGGAAATCCTATACGTTGTACAAGTACCTATATGTGCAAGTTGAATCATGCCTAATTGCGTATAACTGATCAGTTTATGATTATATGATAAAATGTTGGGTTCTATTTTCTTGTGCACGAGGATTTATATGACATAATTACTTGTTTATAATTATTGACCGTTGGGTCACTAGCGAGTAGGCAATAGGGGACGTAAGTTCCCGAGATGTAACTCGTCTAGATTGGATAGGCACACATGTCTGTAAGTCATTGAAGTGTAACTCGACAGAGTAAGCACTAGAGGCATAAACGATTTGAGAATTGTGATGTCTAGTATGGCATGGGAACTAGAACCGGGATATGTGGTGAAATCCAATAACATCACGAGTGACCCCATTCACGTGTTCTCGTCACCCAAGATGGTAACGGGTCTCTCCCGCCTTGCGAGAGTTATCTCGTGTGTATTTGTACTGGAAATGGAACATCAGTTCCAAATGGAATGCTGGCGTTGGTTCAACCTATAAGTATTCCGATAACTTTTATTTTCATTGAAGATGCTTGCATTATACACTGTAAAGTCGTTATTATATCTCTAGACTTTGGCCTAACACTTGCTTTGGTGTTTAATGGCTTACAGGTTCTTCTAGCGGTGTGTATAGGGCACCTTGATTTGCCGGACGCGCACCTAGGATCATTCAAGGACCGGACATTTTGGGATTTTTGAGAAAAGAGCATTTTGAAGTCATAGCGACACCCACCTTAATCTGGTTGATAAATGTTCTAGATTAAATAGGTTGTTGTGTGTTATGTCTTATTTATTCCGCTACTTTATTGTTGCAATTACCCCAACTTTATTGGGTTATAGTGAATCATGTTTACAGGTTTATATTCCTCTTATTTTAGACGTTATATTGTCGAAATTTTAACTTTTAAATTTACCTAATTTTTAGGTTTTACAAGTTGGTATAAGAGATCTAGTTTAAGTGAACTAGGTATGTAAACTCGATGCCTAGACTTAAGCTGAGACCATTAGGTTACGAATTGTGAGAATGGGGTAGAACTTTAAGATGGGACGACCTTAGAGTCAACAGAAACTACGTCGTTGAGAATTATAAAAGTGGTGGCGAGAATCTTTATGTAATGTATGTTCATTACTTCAGTTAGCTACTGCTTTTATGAATGCATAATTACGTGACTATGCTTGAATTACTATGATTATGATGATTGATGGACTGTATTAGTATGTTTCTTGTGTAAAATCTTGTGTTTCTATCTCTCACTCTCTCTCGATCGTGTGACAGACAGAAATGGTGAATACTCGGAGTCGACCGTTGGTCGAAGGAGACATTCATGAGGATAACACGTCCAACCCAAATCCAATAGTCAGGGCGGTGAACGTTGTCCCTCCTAATATGTCGTCGATATTCATCAGAGAGGTTGAGTATGTACCCAGAGTGGAGTTGGCATCCACGAAGTCGGTTATTCAAGAGACAAACCCTCAAGCCGATATGATGTCCAGCGTCATGCAGATGGTGACGTCGGCTATGGACAAGCAGCAAGAGGCATTCTTGAAGATATTGGAGGAAAGGGATGCTAGTATCCGGAGACCGGAGGTTGTTGCTGAGAATGAAGTGGTCGGTTAGGGCGGTACTAAAGGCGAGAATCGTACTGATGGGTTGGTGACCTTAGAGACGAGGCAACCCGGGAAGTGTTGTTCCTACAAGACCTTCATAGGTTGCAAACCATCAGAGTTTGTCGGGTTCGATGATCCCGTGGCTTGCATGAATTGGCTCAGGGAAATAGAGCATGCCTTTAGAGCCTGCGGCTGTGAAGAGAGCCAGAAGGTAAGATTTGGTTCTCATATGCTTCGGGGCGCGACTCTAACCGGGTGGGATGTTTTCACCACAACTATAGAGGAATTCGTTTTGAAAAAAGATGACTTGGGCATTATTCAAGAAGAAGGTTTTGGAGGAATATTGCAACGAACAATAGATGGATTTGATTGAGGATGAATTACGTGCGTTGAAGAAAAGAGATTTTTCGATGAGAGAATACACTCGACTCTTCATGGAAATGTTAAATATTGTGGGGCATGTGGCCCCCAACTGAGAAGGAGAAAGTGAAGGCCTATCTGAAGGGTTTTCCCGCAGACATGATGTCGAGGGTCCGTAACTCAAAAGATGCAAACCTTCGGGAAACTATCGAGGAAGCCAATCTCATGGAAAGAGTCTACCCGCAAGACAAGGTAGAGAAGTCGAAGGTCGTAGAGAAGATAAAGTGGGAGAGTCTGTTAGGGTGTTTTATATGTTAAATAGAAGTTCAGGGTGAATTATTGTAATTATTCTAAAGTTTATTTAGTTAATTGGGCCTAAAGCCCATTAGCCCATTTAGCTTGTAAGCCTGAGTATATAAAGGCATTATTAGTTCTTTTATCAGTTTAGTCTCATTATTTACAATTCTCTAGTCAATAGATTTACATTTACTGATCAGAAATTCTCTCTGTAAACCTAAACCCTTTCCTGAATATCAATCATATGACTAGAGGTTGTGATTCATTCATTGTTCTTCATTGATTAATTATTGTTCGTGATTGCACTGTATCTGGGATCTACAATTGGTATCAGAGCAAAGAGACTGAAGGTTTGATCTAAAAAAAGGTTTGGCTAAAACCCTTTAATCGATTATTTGTTTTAATCGTTTTTATCTGATTATCTGCTATAGTTTGTGTTCTGGATTGATTGATCTGCTAAGATTTGGTTGATCTGATTATATGCGGTCGATTTCTTTCTGGACTGATTTTTGTTTTTCTGGAAAACCAAGTGATAGTTCTGCATTATCGATTTTCAAAATCATTTTTTTAAGATCGGTCGATTTAAGTGTGCTTAAGTTCTATGAAATCGTTTATAGTGTTAAATCGATTTTTTCTATGAAAAAAAACAGTAGTCGATCGGTCTGTGTTCTTGAAAATCAATTTGTTTATCGGTCTGAGCTTTCTGTGTTCTTGAAAATCGGTTGCTTATCGATCTGCATAATTTTTTTTGAGATTAACTATGCATATCGATTGAGTTTCTGCGTTACTTCGATTAATCTAGGTTCGATTAATTTTTCTGGGATTCCAGATTCATCGATTTTATCGGTCAATTAGCTGTCAATCGTTTTTTCATGCTTATCTTGATTTTGACCGGAACCTATCGACCGATACCTGTTTTGACCGGTACCTTGATTCGACCGTATTGCTTTGGCGACCGGTGGTTTGTTGTCCGGGCTTGTGACACAACCGGTACTCTAGTGACCGGTACTAAGCGACCCCTATTGACCGATACCTTGTTCGACCGATACTTTGTTCAACCGGTACCCAGTTGAACGGTACTCTGCGGTCGACCGGTACTCTGCGACCGATACCCAGTTGACCGGTGCTTTGGCGACCGGTGATTTGTTGACCGGACTTGTGACTCAACTGGTACCCCGTTTCGATCGGAACTTTTTTTCTTGCGCCCGGCACCTTGAGCGACCGGAACTCAGCGACCGGTACTCTGCGGTGGACCGGTGCTCAGCGACCGATACTTGACCGGTGCCCTTGTTGACCAAACCTCTGCTTCGACCGGGATCCTGCTCGACCGGATACCTGCTCGACCGGGTTCTTGTTATGTCCTATTTATTTATTGTTTTTGGATCATCTTGTTTGTCTCACGATCGCTATAGTGCAGTTAAGATTAAAAGTTTAAACCCGTTCAAGTTGCATCTCTTGTCAAAGCCGGATCGAATTAATTCTATTCGGTATGATCAAAAATGATGAACCCACCAAGGCTGCGGTCCAAAGAAGAATATGAAGAGTGGAAAGTTTATTTTTTGAATTTTGTAGATGAACATGAGGTGGGTTACTTAATCAGATTATCATTGACTGAAGGAGAGATGCAATCCTAAATTCCGACAGAAGCTTCGTCTGTGGAACAGGAGAAAAGACGAAGGGCTAATAATTTAGCTCGAAATTATATGACAAGTAGTATTTCTTGTGACCTTTTTCTTGACATTTTGTGTGAAATTTCTGGTCAAATATTTTCTTACAAAACGACAGGAAAAGAGTTGTGGGATTGCACTGAATGGTTGATGTTAGGACCAAGGGAATTGTTAAAAGGAAGAGAATTGGCATCTGAGAATTCTGAGCTGAAAAGAAAGATCTCTGATTTTGAATATCAGATTGTTCAAATCCAGAAAGCATCCGTTGAAAAGTATGATGAAAAGACTAAGAGTCTGGAGAATGCTAATGCTAAGCTTCAAAAGAAAATATGTGTTTTGGAGCAAAAGCTTGCTAAAGATAAATTCGAATTTGAGAAATCATTCGCAAAGAAGTTCTCAGATTTTTCAAGAAAATGTGTTGATGAGAAGAAAGAAGTTGAGCTGAAATGTATAAAGCTTTCTCAACAAGTTTCTGATTTTGAGAAAGTAATCATTCTGGAAAGGGAAAAGTTTGCCAAAGAGAAGAAGGCCATTGGACAAAAGAATGTGGGATTCTTTAAAGAAATATCCAGCCTGAGAAACAATGTTGAGAAGGGATTTGAAGAAGAAAGAAGCATGTTTGAGACTGAGATTAAAAAGCTGACTGTCAAGTTATCTGAACTATCTGAGAATGCACGGAAAGAGCAAAAAGTGAAGTCTAAATTAAGGAAGAAGATTGACCTGCTTGTTAAAGAAAGAGACAACTTTGCTTTAAAGATTAAAGAGTTTGAAAATATTGTTTCCAAGGTAGTGGTGACTGAGCAAACGACTCCAAAGTCACAAATCCACACACCTAGAAATAATTCAGCTGACTTCAAAAAGACAGCCTCAAGCTCACATCTGAAAATTGTTTCATCAAAAAGGTCAGTTAAATCACATGATCAGATTCGTAGTACTAACATTTTCTTTGATGAAAATGTAGATGGTTCAGGTACACAAAGAAGGAGAAGAAGAAGATATAAAGAAGAGGAACTGGTTTGGAAGAAGAAACCAGTTGAAGATGAGAAGAAAGATGAGCTAAAAGGAAAGAAATCATGTGTACATACACACAAAGCCAAGAAGAACAATGTGCGTAAAGGTAAACCTGATCATATCTACTCGAGAGATCAATTAACCAGGTTGTCAGGTAAGAAATACTATTGTTCTTATTGCCGTACACATGACCCTATTCACAATACTAGTGATCATTACTGGTATGGTTCTTATTCCATTACTCCCATTCGCACTGCAACTAACACTCATGGACCCAAATACCAGTGGGTACCAAAGCCTAAAATTGATTCTGTGTTGCAGGCACCTACTGTCAAGGGGGAGTAGAAGAACCAAGGCTTCTAAGTAAATCAGCTTAGAACCCGTACTTTAACGAAGTTTGACTTCTAGACAAAACAGTCTAGGACTCGTTCCTCAAAGAACTATGACATGTTCTTCAATGTTCAGATAAGGATCGTTTGTGGTGATTTTTTCGAAGTTGTTCATGTGTTCAGGGGGAGCACTATCGTCAGATGTTTGGTAAGGTTCTCTAGTCCTCTGTTCAAGGGGGAGCAGGTAAGTTCTTCTCTCCGCAATAGTCAAGGGGGGGGCGAGAATTTCACGTAAGTATTCCTAGTTTGAGAGGGAGCCAGATCGAGTTTTCTATTTTTTTTCGAGGGGGAGCAGGTAAGTTTTCCGTGAATCTCGTTTTCTGCCTGCTTCCGTCAAGGGGGAGCGAATTTTTCGCAAGCGATTCTTAATTTGAGGCGGAGCCGGATTAAGTTTATTTCTTTTACCTCCCGGTCTTTAGTTATCTTTTTTTTTAGTTTAGATATTCTAATTTCTTTTTAAAGTTCTTTTATTTTCTTTATCAAAAAAAAAACCTTAATTTTGGACCGAACCATACCCAAATCTCGGCCCGACCCTGCATCCGGCCCGCAACCCGACCCAAATGGGTTTCGAAAGACATATGTTCCAAACTGGCGTGATTTCGAACTTCTATTTAAAGGGGGAGATTGTTAGGGTGTTTTATATGTTAAATAGAAGTTCAGGGTGAATTATTGTAATTATTCTAAAGTTTATTTAGTTAATTTGGCCTAAAGCCCATTAGCCCATTTAGCTTGTAAGCCTGAGTATATAAAGGCATTATTAGTTCTTTTATCAGTTTAGTCTTATTATTCATAATTCTCTAGTCAATAGGTTTACATTTACTGATCAGAAATTCTCTCTGTAAACCTAAACCCTTTCTTGAATATCAATCATATGACTAGAGGTTGTGATTCATTCATTGTTCTTCATTGATTAATTATTGTTCGTGATTGCACTATATCTGGGATCTACAGAGTTCGTCGAACTCATTCAAGAAACCAAAATTCCAACCAAGTGGTAGAAGCTTTGATAATCGTCGGGAGGCGAAATGGTGTTCCAAGTGCAAAAGCAAGCACTTTGGTTTTTGCAACCCTAACCCCAACCCAATCTCATGCTTTAAGTGTGGCAAGTCGGGTCACACTAGTCCGAATTTGTCCTATTCAAGGGGCAACATGTTACGAGTGCAAGGAAGTGGGGCACGTGAAGAGGGATTGCCCAATGCTACGGGGAGGAGCAAGAGGAGGAAACCCGACGATCCAACTAAAGAAGGAATTCATCCCTAAAGCTCAAGGGAGGGCCTTCCAAATTACGAGAGAAGAAACAAAGGAAACCAACGACGTGGTGTCGGGTACGTTCTTACTCAACTCCCTTGCCGCTAAAGTATTATTCGATTCTGGTGCCAATTTTTCTTTTGTATCCTCTGAATTTTGCAAAGCCTTGAATGTACCTTCTAGTACTCTTAGTGATGCTTTGGTAGTGGAAGTTGCAAACGGAGAGCAAATAATCTTATGGGAAGTTTTAGAAAAGTGCCACCTAGAAATTAGTGGTGAGCTCTTTGAAGTGAATTTACTTCCCATGATTATTGGGAGTTTCGATGTGGTGATCGAGATGGACTGGTTGTCTCGACACCAAGCGGAAATCTTATGTTCAAAGAAGTTGATCAGATTACCGACCTTAAGCGGGGACTTTGTCTTTGTGTACGGGGAGAAGCGTAAGGGTGAAGTGGCTCTCATTTCATCCATTAAAGCCAGGAAATATCTAGTGAAGAAATGCACGTCGTTCCTCGCCTACGTCTTGGACGGCAAGGCGGAGAAGAGGAAGATCGAGGACGTGCGGATTGTTAGCGAATATCCGGATGTATTTCCCGACGACCTTCCGAGATTGCCGCCCGATCGTCAAGTAGAGTTCCTCATCGACCTAATTTTGGGAGCGACACCGATTGCCCGTGCACCTTACCGCCTTGCTCCGACCGAAATGCAAGAGATGATGTCGCAACTTCAAGAACATTTGGAGAAGGGATTCGTGAGGCCGAGCTCTTCGCCTTAGGGAGCTCCGATACTCTGTAATAACCTCAATTTTTAATAATATAAGTTCAAAGATTGTTTAGTAAAAAGGTTGATTCTTGAGGGACCACTTATGTAATTATAGTGGTATAAAAATATCTTTCTCCCCCTTATCTTCATGGATATACCGACTTAACTTTCTCCATTTTCACTTTTTTTGATGGTGTCTATAAAATTTAGAGAGACTATGGAGGCGGCAATGGTATGTGAAATTTAGAGAGAATTTTGGTGGTGGCGATGGTGTGAAAATAGTGAAAGACATGTGTTCTTCACCATTTCTTTTCAATCGTAATTTTAGGAGTTCGGTTTGGGATTGTTTAACCGTTAAGACTTGGGGTGGACTATTTGGACCCGAGGTGAGTTTTCGTTTAACCATTTTTGAACTGAAATGCATATGTTATCAAATGGTTATTATTTCGATGTTATACCAGATTGGTATATTTGAATTATTACCGTTAACTTTATTACATGTTGTAACATCCGTAATTTTCGGCAAGTAAAGGTCACCCGGACGTTTTCGGAACTCGTAGATGGTGGGGTTTTGTTGGGAAAACTTTGTTTAAAGTCTCTTAGAGTATCGAGGATTCTGGCATCGAAAAAGTTTGAATTTTCGGAGTTCGGGGGAGTGGGGCGACAGTGCCCGACGACTGTGCCAAAGGGCACTATCGCGGGGCATAGTCGCGGGGACTCCACCCCTTGCGGTACAAGTGGGGCGATTGGGCCCCTGCGACAGTGACCATGTCAAGGTCGCGGAGCACTATCGCGAGCGGGTGCCAGAGCCTTAAAAAGTCCATTTTCAGCTTTTTTCTCATTATCCACTCTCACCCAACTTTCTCTCATTTGTTTCCTCTCATTTTTCTTCCCATATGTTACGAACCCTAACTCATTTTGAATGTTTTTGTCATAAAGCCAAGTGTTGCTTCATCTTCTAGCAAGGTTTGGAAACTAGAACTAAGATCCCTCCATCTTCACCTTCTTCACCCAAGTTTTCTAGGGTTTCATCCAACTTTCCACCATTTTGAAGATTTGGAGTTTGTGGCTTGTGTTGGTGTCCTAGAAGTGTTTGATTGATGGATTTAAGTGGTGGTTCAGGTAATAACCTATTTTCTTCATTTATAAAAATTAGGGTTTTGGCCTCATTTGGGGATTTTGGTATAATATGTTTGGGGAATGATTCTAAGTGTTTGGTTATGTGTTTTGACGGTTGGAAATGTATGGATCTAGGTTTTTGGAGGTTTTGGCTTGGAGGATTCAAGTTTTTTCAAGAAAGACTCAAGATGTGGTAAAATCTAGATTTAGCCTAAATCTAGCAAGGTGAGTTCAAGATGATTTATGAAAACGGTGTACATATCAAAATGTTTATTTTAAAGTGTTTGTGTTTTACATCAAATTGTTAACTGTTGATAAGTTTTGGGTTATTTGGTTATATCTCACTTTATAAACTTATGTGACACACATCTTTGTGATTTTGGGCATTTTATCAAATAAATCATTTTGATATGTTTCTTTGATGCATAATATATATGGAATCCATTTTGATGTAAAAGTCATTTATATGAATTTGTACTTACAACTAATTGCAAAATGGGTATAAATGTGTCATGGGGCATTTTGGAAATATAAGGGTAAAGAGTCCATTTGGAAAATGGTTTGCCTCAACCAATGTTGAATTTGAGTAAATTATACATTTGGTCGTTGTGTCTACATCACCGTCGGTTAAACGTGTTTTTAATGTTTACAAAGGCTTTCGTCGGAGATTTACGTAAAGTGTTTGGCCTTTGGCTCGGTTTTGACTAAATGGAGTCTTGAGGACATTTGTCCGGATTTATAACCGTCGTGGGGTTTTTGAGTATGATAACGAATAATTCGTGTCATTGGTGAGCTACATGCTTTGGGTGTCTTGGTCATTCAATTAGAGTCATGTAATGTTAGACAATGTTGTAATGGATCCATAGGCACGTAAGTCTGTCTATTTTGGAAAGCCTGAGTTTTTGGTTACTGTGGTGACCGCTTGGGTTTGCTAGCGAGTAGGCAATAGGTGGCTCGAGCCTCCGAGTTATAACTCGTCTAGATTGGATAGGCACCCATGTCTGTAAGTCCTTGAGGTGGAACTCGACGGAGTATGGCCAGAGGCATAATCGGTCTAAGGTTGTGATGTCGGTGGTGGCATGGGAACTAGGATGTCGGGATGTGTGGTGAAATTCAATAACATCACGGGTGGACCCATTCACGTGCTCTCGCCACCCAAGATGGAAACGTTTAGATGAGATGCAAGGAAGTTGTATGGGTGGCCTACTTGCGTGCTCCTCTATTCTCAATGTATACGGGTCTCTCCGTCGTAGATCCGTGATGTTTTAAATGTTAATGTAGTATTTTACCAATTGTGGTTTGTGTGGTCGACGATAAATGATGACCTTAATATTGGGGTTTTCCCACGTATATTAAGGTTTGAATGAAATGCGTCTTTTCCACGTTTCGGTATTTAATTTCGTCCATTTTATGGTTGTGTGAGTTTTGGGTCTAATGTCCGTGTTCATGGCAATATTTATTTATATAGATTTTGATCTATGGTCTATGAGTTGTGTATCATGTTCCACCCGTATTGGGTATTTCGAGATATAACATTTTCTACCCTTGTTTTATAAAATAGGGAGTTCTCTCTCTATTCTCATTTCGAGCAAGTTTTTGGGTTAAGTCTAAATTTACGAAAGAACGTTTTATATTGGAATCTTTGCCTTTAAACAGTTTGATTTGGTTAACGCTTGACTCGGTGTCCCTTTCGTTTAAAAATGCATAATTTGGGTAAACGAGTCGTTTTCATAGGTGAAACACATTATTTTGAAAGATTATGATTTTAACCGCATTCTTCCTTTCTAAACGATTAATTTATATATGTTGAAAACTCTTGAGCTCACTAGGCGTTAAGCCTAACCCTTTTTATTTGTCGGCATGTGCATCAGGTTCCAGTTGGGGGTTTTGGTTCTAGCTGTACTATGAAGAGTTGAGCCTTAGCTTTATACAAGGGTAAGCTGTTGGTGTAGTCTTCCGCAGGTTGGAGATAGTAACTGTTATTGGGGTTTTAGTAGCACCCGTCTTTATCGCAGATTGTGTGTTTCGAATGATTGTGTGTATTGAGGTTAAATCTTGAAATTGAGTTTGTAGATGAAACCCAAATCGATGAATTTAGAAAATTTTAAATTAGTTGCTATTACCAGAATTGAGGGTGTTACACATACTTATTTTTAAAATATGTGGTGTGATTATATAATCTTGGGAATAAGGGACTTTCACAACAGAAGCTCGTGTGCGTGTGAGATTGTAATGGTCCGCGCAGGGGGGTTATATATATCTTTTTGGCCCACGAATATGTTTCGTGTGGTGAGCCACTTCCGATATTGATTGTGGTTTTATCGGAGTGTGCGTGTTTATACTCGTGGATATGTTTCATGTAGTAAGCCACTGCCGATATTGACTTCGGTCTTATTGGGGTGTGCGTTATTTTGAAAAGCGACTGTTGTGGTTAGTTACTTGGGAGGGATGTTGTGCTTGAATGCCAATTTATGACTAAATGATTTATGATATTATGTCAAAATGATATTATTGGATTATTTATCTGACATGAATTTACTCATTAGACCGTATGGTCTAACCCTCAATTTTGTTTTCAAAAATATGCATTTCAGGTGAATTTTATATTGAGATTGCTAGCTTGGGAAAAATGTAGTTGAGAATGGATTCAATTACCGTTCGTTAGTATTGATCGGGTTATTTATATTCTGTTATCAATTAGGTGATCATAGATTGGTAACAATCTAAATCTCCGGTTAGAATTTATTATTGTGGTTAGAATTATTCTTACCGTCATTGTATTTGAGGTGATTCTGGGAACATTGTATTATCCGATTCTATTTGGATATTTATTGGTTGGTTTATGTATTTGTGGTTTTAAGTTAAATATTTGGAAACCGGGTTGTTACATACTCTTCGTCAAGAAGAAGTATGGGTCGATGCGGATGTGCATCGGCTACCTGGAGTTGAACAAGGTGATCGTAAAGAATAAATATCCGTTACCCCGGATTGATGACCTTTTCGATCAGTTGCAAGGGGCCGGATGTTTTTCTAAGATCGATCTTCGTTCGGGCTATCATCAAGTGAAAGTTAGAGAAGAAGATGTTTCCAAGACGACCTTTAGAACCCGTTATGTTCACTACGAGTTCTTAGTCATACCTTTTGGGCTAACTAACGCACCGGCCATGTTTATGGATTTGATGAACCGAGTTTGCCGACCATTTCTAGACGAGTCAGTTATTGTGTTCATCGATGACATCTTAGTGTACTCGAAGAATGAAGAGGAGCACGAGCGACACCTCAGAGAAGTGTTGGAAGTGTTGAGGGATGAGAAGCTCTATGCCAAGTTTTCCAAGTGCGAGTTTTGGTTACAAGAGGTTCAGTTTCTAGGCCACGTGGTGACAAGTGAAGGGGTGAAAGTTGATCCGTCAAAGATTTAGGCCATGACGAATTGGGAACCACCTAAGAGTTCCACGGAAATTCGGAGCTTCTTGGGTCTAGCCGGCTACTAACAGAGATTTATTCAGGACTTCTCCAAAATCGCCTCTCCATTGACGACCCTAACAAGGAAGAACGTAAATTTCATTTGGACCGAAAGCCAAGAGCGGGGCTTTCGGACTCTACAAAGGAAATTATGCGAGGCACCAATTTTATCCCTACCGGAGGGAACGGAGGATTTCGTAGTCTACAACGACGCGTCAAAGATGGGTCTAGGGTGTGTCTTGATGCAAAGGGTCAAGGTAATAACTTATGCATCAAGGAAATTGAAGAAACACGAGAAGAACTACCCAACCCACGATCTCGAGCTAGCGGCGGTGGTGTTCACTTTAAAGTTATGGCGACATTACCTTTATGGCACGAAGTGCACACTCTTTATCGACCATAAGGGGGCGTTTAGTTCGCAGAATGTTTTTGGATGGAATGGAATCTGTCAAAGGAATTTGACTTTGAAGGAATTGAAATGAAATGTTGTCAGGTTTAACCATCTGTTTGCTTCATAGATTGTAGCTTCGAAATTGGAATGGAATTTTGGTAAATGACCAAAATACCCTTTTTGATTATTTTAAACAAAAATTACTTTAATGAAATAGTCATTAAATAGTTTAATTTTTAACTAAAATTGCTTTGATTATTTTAGCACCCGAATGATGCACACAGAGAGAGAGAGAGAGAGGAGAGAGAGAGTGAGGGGAGAGAAGGGAGAGAGATAAAGAGAGAGGAGAGAGAGAGGAGAGAAAGAGAAAGGAAAGAGAGAGAGAGGAGAGACGGAGAGGGAGAGAGGAGATATAGAGGAGAGAGAGAGGAGAGAGAGAGGGGAGACGGAGAGCGAGAGGGAGAGAGGAGATAGAGAGGGGAGAGAGAGGAGAGAGAGAGGAGAGATAGAGAGAGGAGAGAAAGAGAAAGGAGAGAGAGGAGAGAGAGAGAGGATAGAGAGAAAGAAAGAGAGAGGATAGAAAGTGAGAGTTGGTGTCTGCTGATAATCAATATCAATAGTTTGGGGTAAAGGGTAACTTTGGAATTATCAAAATATGAGATTCCATTCCATTGAAATCCTTGGGTTTTATGATGGAATGTTCAAATCCTATATCTATGGAATTTATTGGAACTCAAAGATTCCATCCATTGAAAAACTTGAACCAAACAAGGGAATGGAATCTGATTCTGCGAACCAAACGCCCCCTAAGAGTCTGAAGTATGTCTTCGCCCAAAAGGAGTTGAATATGCGGCAACGAAGATGGCTCGAGCTACTCAAAGACTACGATTGTGAACTTATATATCATCCCGGAAAGGCCAATGTCGTAGCAGACGCTTTGAGCCGAAAAGAGCATGGTAGTGGTGTTCAAGCCACCTTTGCGAGAGTGGAAGTCGTCTCAAGCCTAATTGACAGAATCAAGATGTCTCAGTCGGAAGCGTTATTTGAAGTGAACCTCAAGGAAGAAGCTATGACAAAACAACATCTTCACTTGACCGAAGACGGAAGGGGCTTGAAACTTTTCCAAGGTCGAATTTGGGTACCAAAGATCGGAGGATGTCGGGACTTACTATTGGAAGACGCACATAAATCCAAGTACTTCATTCATCCAGGAAGCACGAAAATGTACCGAGACTTGAAGCTTAATTATTGGTGACCAGTAATGAAGTTGGATGTAGCTAGTTATGTTGAACGATGCATAACTTGCCTACAAGTGAAGGCGGAGCATCAACGACCGTACGGTAGTCTGCAATCCTTAGAGAGTCACGACACCATGGACTTTGTGACCAAACTACCAAAGACCTTGAGGAGTCACGACACCATTTGGGTGGTAGTGGATTGTTTGACTAAGAGCGTGCACTTCTTGCCTATGCGAGAGACTCTACCGATGGATAGGTTGGATAAACTCTATATAGACGAGGTAATCTTGAGGCACGGAGTGCCACTTTCTATTGTGCCCGACCGGAATAGCCGTTTCACTTCCCATTTTTGGGATAACTTGCAAAAGGAGTTGGGTACTAGGATCAAGTTGAGCACCGCATATCACCCTCAGACAGACGGACAGAGCGAGAGAACCATCCAAACTCTCGAGGACATGTTGAGGTCGTGTGTCATCGACTTTGGGGGGAAGTTAGGATTCACATCTACCATTAGTGCAATTTGCCTACAACAACCGTTATCACTCGAGTATTGGTATGGCGCCGTTCAAGGCGTTGTACGGAAGGAAGTGTAGGACGCCCGTGTGTTGGCTAGAAGCAGGAGAAAAACAGTTTGCCAGACCGGAGATCATGCAAGAAACGTCCGACAAGATGAAAAGCATTAGAGAACGATTGAAGGCGGCTCAAGACCGTCAAAAGAGCTACGCGGACAAGAAGAGAAGACCGGTCGAGTTCCAAGTGAGGGAAAGGGTAATGTTGAAAGTTTCACCGTGGAAGGGGATAATTAGGTTCGAAAAGCGTGGGAAGCTTAGCCCTAATTTCCTTGGACCTTTCACCATCCTTGAGCGAATTGGGCTTCAAGCCTACAACTTGGATCTCCCTCCCGAAATGGACGGGATCCACCCTACCTTCCACGTATGTTATTTGCGAAAATGTCTAACCGAAGAAGAGAGTGTCATTCCTTTGTCAGAGATTAGAGTGGACAACAACAAATGCGTAGAGGAACCTGAAGCCATTCTAGAAAGAAAGACAAAAAGATTGTGACACAAAGAAGTGATTATGGTAAAGATTCAATGGAAGCACCACCGAGGAGCCAACGTGACTTGGGAATCGGAAGAGGACATGAGGAGGCCATATCCCCACTTGTTTGTTTAGTTTGAGATTTCGAGGACGAAATCTTTTCTAAGGGGTGGAGGATTGTAACACCCCGATTTCCCGTATAAGTCGTAGTTTCCCCAAGTAATTTCCGTTAAGAAAATTCGCTAAGTTCTTATATTTAGAAGGATCGTTCCTTTGAGTCGTTACACCTTTGTTTTCATATGCATGATTTAAACACCCACATCATTATATGTTTATGTGCATAAGGAAGTGTCCTATTTGTGTGTGTGTGTGTGTGCATGAGTATATCGTGTGTATATGTGCATGTTTATGTGTAATCTAGAACTCATTAGTTTTGTGCCGTTGAGACCCCACTTTTACTTGTGAAGATGCCATCGCTAGACTTTAGTTAACTAAGACAGGTTCGAGAGGGATCGAAGGGAGCCATGCGACTATGCCCGACGACCATGACGCGGCATAGTCGCTGAAGTCACAATCGTCGAGAACTTTCCAGTAACTAGGGGTCGAAGGGTGACTATGTCCGACAACTATGTCCGGCGACTATGTCCGGCGACTATGTCCGGCGACTATGCCATGGCATAGTCGCAGGTGGCATTCTCGCCGAAGATGTTCAGAAGTCGGGGTGGAGAGGGCGACTATGCCCGACGACAATGCCGCGACATAGTCGCGAGGGCAAAGTCGAAAGCGGGAGTATGGGGCTAGAGGTTTACATCGATTTTACGGCCAAAACTTCTCATTTTTACACACTCAAAAACCTGCAGATCAATAATCTCTCTCTTCTCCTCACCTTCCTCATTTAATGATCCAAGTAGAAATCTAGCATTTAGTGATCATAAGAAGGGTTGTTGAAGTCAAATAATTGAACCTTGGTGCTTTTAAAGCTTCAAGAAAAGCAAGATCCTTCCAAGTCCTTTCATTTTAGGGTTTTTACTTTACAAACCCTAGTGGTGAGTTTTCTCCTATAACCCTTATTCCTCTCACTTGTATAAATATTAAACACCTCTATGACATAACTTACATGTTTATATGTTAAATAAATATGTGGATCTACATTTGAATGAGTTTGACCTAATTATCTAGGTTTTTATGGAAATTGTTGGTAGGTTCATTATAACCATGGATTACTACACTTATAGGAAATATGAGAAAGATATATACATATATATCATTTGAGATGTATGATTGGGTTTGTCACCATAATGAAATATAATTTCTCTAAAATAAGGAAATCCTATATGTGCAAGTTGAATCATGCCTAATTGCGTATAACTGATCAGTTTATGATTATATGATAAAATGTTGGGTTCTATTTCCTTGAGCACGAGGATTTAGATGGCATAATTACTTGTTTATAATTGTTGACCGTTGGGTCACAAGCGAGTAGGCAATAGGGGACGTAAGTTCACGAGGTGTAACTCATCTTGATTGGATAGGCACCCATGTTTGTAAGTCCTAGAAGTGTAACTCGACGGAGTAAGTATTAGAGGCATAAACGATTTGAGGATTGTGATGTCTAGTATGGCATAGGAACTAGAACTGGGATATGTGGTGAAATCCAATAACATCACGGGTGACCCCATTCACGTGTTCTCGTCACCCAAGATGGTAACGGGTCTCCCCCACCTTACGAGAGTTATCTCGTGTGTATTTGTACAGGAAATGGAACATCAATTCCGAATGGAATGTTGGCGTTGGTTCTACCTATAAGTATTTCGGTAACTTTTATTTGCATTGAAGATGCTTGCATTATACACTGTAAAGTCGTTATTATATCTCTAGACTTTGGCCTAACACTTGCTTTGGTGTTTAATGGCTCACAGGTTCTTCTAGCGGTGTGCATAGGGCACCTTGATTTGCTAGACGCGCACCTAGGATCATTCAAGGACCGGTCATTTTGGGATTTTTGGGAAAAGAGCGTTTTGAAGTCATAGCGACACCCACCTTAATCTAGTTGTTAAATGTTCTAGATTAAATAGGTTGTCGTGTGTTATGTCTTATTTATTCCGCTACTTTATTGTTGCAATTACCCCAACTTTATTGGGTTATGGTGAATCATGTTTACAGGTTTATATTCCTCTTATTTTAGACGTTATATTGTCGAAATTTTAAGTTTTAAATTTACCTAATTTTTTGGGTTTTACAAGTTGGTATAAGAGCTCTAGTTTAAGTGAACTAGGTATGTAAACTCGATTCCTAGACTTAAGTTGAGACCATTAGGTTACGGATTGTGAGAATGGGGTAGAACTTTAAGATGGGACGACCTTATAGTCAACAGAAACTACGTCGTTGAGAATTATAAAAGTAGCAGCGAGAATCTTTATGTAATGTATGTTCATAACTTCAATTAGCTACTACTATTATGAATGTATAATTACGTGAATATGCTTGAATTACTATGATTATGATGATTGATGGACCGTATTAGTATGTTTCTTGTGTAAAATCTTGTGTTTCTATCTCTCACTCTCTCTCGATCGTGTGACAGACAGAAATGGTGAATACTCGGAGTCGACCGTTGGTCGAAGGAGACATTCATGAGGATAGCACGCCCAACCCAAATCCAGTAGTCAGGGCGGTGAACATTGTCCCTCCTAATATGCCGCCGATATTCACCGGAGAGGTTGAGTATATACCTAGAGTGGAGTTGGCATCCACGAACCCTTTTATTCAAGAGGCAAACCCTCAAGCCGATATGATGGCCAACGTCATGCAGATGGTGACGTCGGTTATTCAATTACTTTAACATATTACATTCCAATGTATGTCAACCAAACTGGTGGTCAAACCTAATAACATTTCATTCCAATTCAAATTCTTTTGACAGATTTTATTCAATCCAAAAATATTCTGCAAACCAAACGCCCCCTAACACCCAAATGCCTCTCCCCTCCCCTTTTCATGTAACACCCTAAAAATAGGGATAACAAAAATCCGAAAAAACGGACATGTGGTATATAAAATTGCCAAAGCAAGAGCCTCCAAAAAATGGGGAAATAATACAACCCTGTTTAATCACAATTGTAATTTAACGGACAATAAATTAACAACCAACTAATCTAATTTCTACAACTAGAAAAGAGATTACAAAAGGGTTGTCATCTATAATTCCAAAGTTCTTCTATCCAATAAATGTCCATTTGCATGTATTCCCCAAGCACTATGCCAGCTTAGAACCGGCGCCGCTAGGACCTGAGATACACATCGACACCAAACAAGTGTTAGGCCAAAAAGCCTAGTGAGTTGAACAATAATAAGCATGCAGGAACAGTTACAATTCTTATCAGCAGTTAACCATAATTCAACAAATGTGGAGTCAATAGGGGAGACCCATAGCACCAATCAAGTTCCACCCAAAGAGTCGATATACCTTGATGCCATCTACCAAGAGACACCGGAAAGGCCCGGCACACCCGAGGACTACAACAAAGGAAATTCCTCGAATGGCGGAGGTCTAGGCACATACCATCACGGTGGCGCCCAAGACTACATCCTCCTAGTGTCTACTGACTTGGTTCGTCCAACATAATTTATAGGAGGTCTTGAGGTATATTTCAACCAATACATTTCGATACCAACCATGGGTACAATGTTACCATCCTAACACACAAGTCCATCATGAGACCCAAATGACAATCATGCTCATCATTGCATGTACATATATCACCAAAAAGGGATTCCAACTAGTAACCATCTCAATACCGAGACATGTATACATTTATCATATCAAAGTACACATAATATATATATTCAAGAGAAAAGCCCCAAATACTTGTACATTTAGAGTAAAACATGGCATTTCACACATAACCACATTTCCAACATTTCTTCATAAGAAAATCCCAAGTACTTGAACATATAGAGATAAATAACAACAAATAGAAGAATATGATGTGTATCTAGTTTTAACAAAGGGTTAGTAAACTCACAATCTAGGTTTTGAACCAAAACCTAGAAAAGATGGAAACCCTAGCTTTGAGAAGATGAGACTTGGAGATGAGAAAGGTTGTAGACTTGAGAAACCCTAGCCAATGATCCTTTGAAAACAATCAATGCAAAATCAATAACCCCAACTACCAAGATGACTGGTATTAAAGAGGGTTAAGGTTTAGAGGAAATGGGGCTGACTTGAGAGCTCCAAAAATCGCCAATCAAAGAGAGAGATATAACAACCCAACCAAAGAAATAAATAAGCGGATCAACTCTTAAAATAAAATTCTCAATGTTCAATTAATAATCCATGCCAAACGGTCCCGAGCTTACAATAGATAAATCAAGGTTTGTTAAAAACAACCTATACACAACTGAGATAAAAAAGAATAACTAAGTATTGGTCTTCTATCCGCCCCGCTAAGCCTTCACCTTGCCCTTAACTACCCTGTCTAACTCACGACGGCCTGAAAAGATTTTTAGTTTTGAAAGAGCGAGGGTTAGACCATAGGTCTAGTGAGATCCCTCTAAACAGATAAGCAACAAATTACTTTCCAGAATTTAAAACCACGTGTAATAATTTTCACATAAGTAACATGCTACTAACCACACGACCGTCAAAGACGATGTGTCTAACTCGCGCTGCCTTAATATTGGGACACACCCCCAACGACATAAACGGGCCACACAGCCCAACACGAGTAGGTGGGACACACTCCCCGACTTAGGTCACATGTTCCACAAATAATGTATGCATACATAATAACATCAACAAATACTCAAATCATTTCGTATAAACTTGGCATCATAAATAAATCAACATTTCAAATTAAATAAATTGCGCATGCTTTCGTTCATAAAGATTTAGTTCAGAAAACTCACCTGGCGTCCTTAGCTCAAATCCCGCAACTACCCTTAAAGTTCGGTCCGAAACCTATAAAGAAAACATTGACCGATGAACTCCCAAGTCGATCTAATTTATAACGAACTTAATTCATTATCCAACGGTACCTACTTTCTATAAACACCTGGTCCACCGAAACTTCACTATATAAATAGATATAGATCACTTCAGACTCTACACTACAATTGAAGTTGGCCTGCCGAGGAAAATATTACAGCCCAACACTACCCAACTTACTAAACAAAAGACTTGGGCTTCGGTCCAAGAACCAGCGCCTACAACCGGGCTTAAGAGCCGACCGGTGTGGCACCATGACCGGGACCTTATGGTCGACCGGTATTCCCACGCAATGACCGGGATCTCTCCCCCTACTAAGCGACCGGGTCTAAAAAAAATACTTCGACCGGTAAAACTTTGGCCGACCGGTATGCCTAGGTTGACCGGGACTACTTCCCAAACACGACCGGGGCGGAGAAATGGGGATTGACCGGACCCTACGTCGACCGGTACCTTCCCCGACCGATGCCAACTTATCATCACAAAATCGACCGGTGCCAATGTTTGAACATCGACCGGAACATCAACTGCTCGACAAAAACCTTAGAATACCATATGCAGAAATCCCAGAACAACGCACCAAACTCAATTAAAACCAACTCTCTAACGTGTTTTTAATTAAAACTCTAATCACACTCACTTCATTTAACCATACAACAAGAACCAACCATTTATTTTCCTTCTCCCCAACTCAGATTCAATAAATCTTCTCCAAGAATTTAAACTGATAAGGAAACATTAATCAAAGGCATTAACGAGATTTCTAACCAAAAGAAAAGTTACCTTACAAAGAAGATTAATGCTCAACCTGGAATGCTTGAAGGATCACCTCTCCACCCGTTTTCTCCAAGAATCGCCTCAAGAGTTTCCTTCACCAAAACATTAGTCGCATCCCTTCTACAATACTAATTCTAGGGTTTTTATCCCTAAATTCTCAAAATTCCACTATTGATCCCCCAAAAAACCCTTTTTAAAAATCACACCCCAAAACTTTAAGATTTCTACTTTTTAACCCGGTTGTTACAAGAGATGTGTAGCAAATGAAGTAAAATCGGCTGGAAACTCATTTAAATCTTATTGCCCGCTCGCGACCTTGCCCGGCGATAGTGCCATTGGCACTATCGCGAGTCACAATCACGCCCACCAAGGCACCCGCGGTACAAACCACGCGAGAGTGCCCGGCGATAGTGACAGTGTCACTATCGCGAGTCACAATCGCGAGCCCCTCCCCACTTACGGTACATTCCCCACGAGAGTGAGCATGTCACAATCGCGTGTTACTGTCGCGCCAAACCCCCAACATCCCGAAACTTGACCAATTTCGATAACGAGGGCGAGGTTTGACCGATTAAAGATGGTAAATCAATTTATATGACATTTCAATGTAATAACAATCATTAAACGCATACAAAGGCTCATACTTTCAAATAAACACAATTAACGTATTTAAGGGAACAAATACTTACCTTGAGAATTTTCCGGGTGTTACAATCCTCCCCACCTAATTGGGATTTCGTCCCCGAAATCTCATCCTAAATTAAACAAGTGAGGGTAACGCTTCTTCATATGATCTTCAGACTCCCAAGTAATGTTAGCACCCCAATGATGCTTCCATTGGACTTTAACCATAACCACGTCCTTATGTCTCAACTTCTTCACTTTCGATTCTGGAATCGTCTCTAGTTCTTCCACACAACGATTCCCGTTGTCTACCCGAATTTCCGACAAAGGAATCACGCTTTCCTCCTCGGCTAGACACTTCCGAAGGTAACATACATGAAACGTAGGATTTATTCCATCCATTTCCGGTGGTAAATCCAACCGGTAGGCTTGTAAACCAATTTTCTCCAAGATGACGAAAGGTCCAAGGAAACGAGGACTAAGCTTCCCACGCTTCCCAAACCGGATAATCCCCTTTCATGGAGATACTTTCAACATGACACGGTCGCCCACTTGAAACTCGACCGGTCTTCTTTTCTTGTCCGCATAAATTTTATGTCGGTCTTGCGCCGCCTTTAGCCTCTCTCGGATTTCTTTCACCTTGTCCACCGTCTCTTGAACTATTTCTGGCCCGGCGAATTGTTTCTCGCCTGCTTCTAGCCAACAAACCGGGGTTATGCACTTCCGTTCGTACAATGCCTCGAACGGTGCCATTCCGATACTAGAATGGTAACGGTTGTTGTACGCGAACTCTACCAACGGTAGATATGAATCCCAGCTTCCCCCGAAATCTATTACACACAACCTCAACATATCCTCTAGCGTCAGGATCGTCCTCTCGCTTTGACCATCCGTTTGAGGATGATACGCCGTGCTCAATTTCAGTCTAGTACCCAACTCCTTTTGAAAGCTAGCCCAAAAGTTCGAAGTGAAGCGACTATCTCGATCCGATACGATAGATTGCAGAACTCCATGCCTCGATACCACCTCATCAATATAAAGTTTGGCCAATTTCTCCATTGGCAAAGTCTCCCGTATTGCAAGGAAATGCGCACTCTTGGTCAGTCGGTCAACGATTACCCAAATGGTGTCGTGCCCACGCAAGGTCTTCGGTAGCTTCGTCACGAAATCCATAGTGATGTTGTCCCATTTCCACTCGGGAATGGACAATGGTTGTAAACTTCCATACGGCCTTTGATGTTCCGCCTTGACTTGGAAGCATGTGACACACTTCTCCACATAGCTAGCCACATCTAGCTTCATCACCGACCACCAATAATTTAACTTTAAGTCTCTATCCATCTTGGTGCTACCGGGATGTATAGAATATTTCGACTTATGCGTTTCTTCAATAAGTAACTCCCGATTTCTTCCCAACTTCGGCACCCAGATCCGTCCTTGAAAGAGTTTGAGTCCACGACTGTCTTCCGTTAAGAGTTCCTTTTGCTTCACCATGACTTCGGCTTTGAGGTTTTCTTCTTTGAGTGCTTCCATTTGACTCGCTTTTATACTTTCCAACAAACTCGACACCACATCGATCCTTGTAAGGGACATTTTGACACAGCCATCATAGCTCCTTCGGCTCAATGCATCCGCCACCACATTGGCCTTACCGGGATGATAGAGTAGATCACAATCGTAATCCTTCAAAAGCTCAAGCCATCTCCTTTGTCGCATGTTGAGTTCCTTTTGATCGAAGATGTACTTGAGACTCTTGTGATCCGTGAAAAGAGTACACTTTGTCCCATACAAGTAGTGTCACCACAATTTTAACGCGAAGACTACCGTCGCCAACTCCAAGTCATGAGTCGGATAATTCTTGTCATGATCCTTTAATTGTCGCGACGCGTAGGCTATTACTTTCCCCCTTTGCATTAGGACACACCCAAGTCCCATCTTGGAAGCGTCACTAAACACAACAAAGTCTTCCGATCCCTCGGGTAAGGAAAAAATCGGAGCTTCGCACAACTTCTTCTTGAGCGTCTGAAAAGCTTGCTCTTGTGCATCGGTCTAAAGAAACTTGATGTTCTTCCTTGTAAGAGAAGTGAGAGGTGTAGCTATCTTGGAAAAGTCTTGAATGAAACGTCGGTAGTAACCCGCCAAACCCAAGAAGCTTCGGATCTCTGTCGGACTTGTTAGAGGCTCCCAACTCATCATTGCCTCGATCTTTGCTGGGTCCACTTTTACTCCGTCCTTTGATACCACATGCCCCAAGAATTGCACCTCTTGGAGCCAGAACTCGCACTTTGAGAATTTCGCAAATAGTTTCTCCCTTCTTAAAACCTCTAAAACTTCCCGTAAGTGTTTCCCATGCTTGGACTCATCCTTTGAATATATTAAAATATCATCGATGAAAACGATCACGGATTTATCCAAGAATGGACGACACACACGGTTCATCAAATCCATGAATACGGCCGGAGCGTTGGTTAAGCCGAAAGGCATCACCAATAACTCATAATGACCGTATCTCATTCGGAAAGTCGTCTTTGGAATATCTTCTTTCTTCACTCTCACTTGATGGTACCCGAACCGAAGATCAATCTTCGAGAAACATCCCTCGCCTTGAAGTTGATCAAAAAGATCGTCGATGCAAGGTAAAGGATACTTATTCTTCACTGTGACTTTGTTTAGCTCTCGGTAGTCGATACACATCCGCATGGATCCATCCTTCTTCTTCACGAACAAAATCGGTGCTCCCCAAGGTGACGAACTTGGGCGGATGAAGCCCTTCTCCAACAACGCTTGTAGTTGCGTCATCATCTCTTTCATTTCCGTCGGTGCCAAACGATATGGAGCACGGGCTATCGGAGTTGCTCCCGGGGTGAGGTCGATCTGAAACTCTACCTGCCGCTCCGTCGGTAATCCGGGTAAGTCTTCCGGAAAGACGTCCGGATAATCTTGCACCACCTCCACATCTTCTACCGACTTCTTTTCTTTCTTCGCGTCCACCACATAGGCCATGTACGAAGGGTAACCCTTCGCTAGAAACTTGCGAGCCTTAAGAGATGAAATAATGGGATTATTCCTCTTTCCTTTCTCCCCATAAATGGTAGCCACACCATTTTCTGGCAATGGCACTTGGATCATCTTTTTGGAGCAAAAGATGTCGGCCTTATGCATCACTAACCAATCCATACCTATGACCACATCGAACCCTCCTATAGCCATAGGCAATAAATCTACTCCGAAGGAATTCCCATCAATCTCTAGAGTGCAATCACAAAAACGGTCTCGAATGATCACCTGATCCCCATTAGCTATTTCTACTACTAACACATCGGGAAGGACACTAATAGGAGTGACAAACTGTTTACAGAAAATTTCCGATACAAAGGAACACGTAGCACCCGAATCAAACAAAACACGAGCTGGCAAGGAGTTTACTAGGAACGTACCTGAAACAACATCAGCGGTCTCCTTTGCCTCCTCGGTAGTCATTCGGAAAGCTCGACTCGGCGCCCTTGGTGGTTGCTCGGCTCTCGCCGTCGATCCCACAGAATTTCCACCGTTTCCTCCTACTAGATTTGGGCAATCCCTCTTCATATTCTCCGGTTCTCTGCACTCATAGCATACCGGACCCCGGATGGGACACTCCCTCGTCGTGTGACCCTTCTTGCCACACTTATCACATCCTACCGGACCCGAGTAGGTTCTTGTAGCACATGGGCCCGAGTGCTTGGACTTGCACTTGTGGCACCAACGTTCCTCCCGACGATGATCCCCCGCTCTCCCGCTTACAAACGGTCTTGATTGACGAACTGGCCCAGATGGCCCTTCCCACTTTCATTTCTTCCTTCTCCGCATTGATGTCGTCCTCAATCAGCAAAGATTCTTCGATGACTTCTTGCAAAGTCAATCCCCTATCATTTCTCACCGCCGTTCGCATCTCGGCCGGTAAACCTTGATGATAAGCCTTAATCTTCGACTTCTCATCGGGGACCAGATGTCCCACCAAATTCAGTTTCTCCAAAAAGAGTTTGGAGTATCCGACAACGGACAGAGTCCCCTTCTTCAGATCTCGGAACTCCCGCTCCAACTTGTCCAACGAATGTTCACTACAATATTTATCCATGATCTTCTCTTTGAACACCGGCCAAGTTAACTTAGCCAGAACTTCAGGAGTGAGGGCGGATCGAGTGAGATTCCACCAAATCAGAGCCTCTCCCCAAAGTAGTTGAGAAGCAAACTTGACCCGTTGAGAGGGATCACACTCACTGGACTCGAAGGCCATCTCCACTTCCTTGAGCCAATACATACAAGCCACCGGGTTATCTGAACCCGCAAACTCTTTAGGGTGGCACCCCAGAAACGCCTTGTAAGTGCACCCCTTGGTCTTCGTCTTGTTCCTATTATCCGCTGGTTCTTCAACAGATACTACAACTGGTCCACTCGACCCCATAACAATGTTTTCCGCCATTGTCTCCGGTTGTCGGTTACTGGCGTCTCGATCTTCTAAAAGCTTCATGAAAAACTCTTGTTGTTGGGCCATGGCAGAGTTCATGGCCAACATCATGCTATCCCGAATCCGGGTCTCCATGGTTACTTCCTCCATGATGGCATTATTCGCATTAAGGTTCCGACGTGGAATATGTTCAGGTCCTCCTCCCAAGATTATGGGTATGGGAGGTCCCTCGGCAGTTACGCCCACAGGAGGCCGATCAGCTATAGACTCCACTTCCAAGTGACCCTCCGGTGTATTTGGTAACCTACTTCGAGTGTTTACCATTTCAATCTGCTATACATATACGAGAAATAGATTGAGAAAAGACTAAACGAGTTGAACTCATTGTACGTACTAATACCTTCATCAATTATCATAATAATAGTAAACCAAGTATGCTCACGTAACAATGCATTTATAATAACATTAGCTAAGTTAAATTATGAACGAACCATACACAAGAATTCTTGTCAAAATCATCATAACTTTCAATTAAAGTAATTCTGTAATCCTAACGCTCTCCCCACCTAGGATTCCTACCCCAAGTGGACAGTGAAACCATAAAGTCTAAAGCTTAAGTCTAGATATGCTAAAACAATACCTAGTTCACTTAAACTAAAGCTCTGATACCAACTTGTAACACCCTCAAAATAGGGATAACAAAAATCCGAAAAAACGGACATGTGGTATATAAAATTGCCAAAGCAAGAGCCTCCCAAAAATGGGGAAATAATACAACCCTGTTTAATCACAATTGTAATTTAACGGACAATAAATTAACAACCAACTAATCTAATTTCTACAACTAGAAAATAGATTACAAAAGGGTTGTCATCTATAATTCCAAAGTTATTCTATCCAATAAATGTCCATTTGCATGTATTCCCCAAGCTCTCACCCAAGCACTATGCCATCTTAGAACCGGCGCCGCTAGGACCTGAGATACACATCGACACCAAACAAGTGTTAGGCCAAAAAGCCTAGTGAGTTGAACAATAATAAGCATGCAGGAACAGTTACAATTCTTATCAGTAGTTAACCATAATTCAACAAATGTGGAGTCAATAGGGGAGACCCATAGCACCAATCAAGTTCCACCCAAAGAGTTGATATACCTTGATGCCATCTACGAAGAGACACCTGAAAGGCCCGGCACACCCGAGGACTACAACAAAGGAAATTCCTCGAATGGCAGAGGTCTAGGCACATACCATCACGGTGGCACCCAAGACTACTTCCTCCTAGTGTCTACTGACTTGGTTCGTCCAACATAGTTTATAGGAGGTCTTGAGGTATATTTCAACCAATACATTTCGATACCAACCATGGGTACAATGTTACCATCCTAACACATAAGTCCATCATGAGACCCAAATGACAATCATGCTCATCATTGCATGTACATATATCACCAAAAAGGGATTCCAACTAGTAACCATCTCAATACCGAGACATGTATACATTTATCATATCAAAGTACACATAATATATATTCAAGAGAAAATCCCCAAATACTTGTACATTTAGAGTAAAACATGGCATTTCACACATAACCACATTTCCAACATTTCTTCATAAGAAAATCCCAAGTACTTAAACATATAGAGATAAATAACAACAAATAGAAGAATATGATGTGTATCTAGTTTTAACAAAGGGTTAGTAAACTCACAATCTAGGTTTTGAACCAAAACCTAGAAAAGATGGAAACCCTAGCTTTGAGAAGATGAGACTTGGAGATGAGAAAGGTTGTAGCCTTGAGAAACCCTAGCCAATGATCCTTTGAAGACAATCAATGCAAAATCAATAACCCCAACTACCAAGATGATTGGTATTAAAGAGGGTTAGGTTTTAGAGGAAATGGGGTTGACTTGAGAGCTCCAAAAATCGCCAATCAAAGAGAGAGATGTGTAGCAAATGAAGTAAAATCGGCTGGAAACTAATTTAAATCTCATTGCCCGCTCGCGACCTTGCCTGGCGATAGTGCCATTGGCACTATCGCGAGTCACAATCGCGCCCACCAAGGCACCCGCAGTACAAACCGCACGAGAGTGCCCGGCGATAGTGACAGTGTCACTATCGCGAGTCCCTCCCCACTTACGGTACATTCCCTGCGAGAGTGACACCGCGAGAGTGACCATGTCACAATCGTGTGTTACTGTCGCGCCAAACCCCCAACATCCCGAAACTTGACCAATTTCGATAACGAGCGCGAGGTTTGAACGATTAAAGATGGTAAATCAATTTATATGACATTTCAATGTAATAACGATCATTAAATGCATACAAAGGCTCATACTTTCAAATATACACAATTAACGTATTTAAGGGAACAAATACTTACCTTGAGAATTTTCCGGGTGTTACATTTTACATAAAAATCCAATATATTATTGTTTAACAAAGAATGTGAAACAGAAAACCATCGTTATAAAACAAGAAAAAAAAATGAAAAAGAGGAGCCATGTATTTAAGCAAGCAAAGAAAGGTCCCTTAGGGTACGTTTGGTACGTAGACAGGATAAAACAGGACACGACGGGACATAACAGAACAGGACAGAACAATTGTCCAGCGTTTGGTATAACAGAACTGGACATAATAGAACAGATAACATGGTCAATTTACCCCTAATAAGTTGTTTATATATTATATATTTTTTGATTAATTGTGTAATTTATTAAATTATAACGAAATTAATATTTTTTGTAATAAAATATAGTATTAGAAAGTTTTCTTCAAGATAGATATTAAAGTGATACCAAAATAAAAAGTTTATATAGTTTTCAATCTTTATTTTTTAACATTTTCTATATTTTTTACTATTAATATTTAATAATCTAAATAAATTAATCAAAATATAGTAACTATATAAAAGTAATATTTGAGGACAATAAAGTGAAAATTTAAAGAACATAAAATAAAATAAATAAAATTTAAAAAATGAATAAAATATTAAAAAAAATGCATATTTAATGTTTTAGAAGAGAATTAGATTTTATTTTGAGATTATATTAGTAAAACATAAGTCTGTTCTACCTTGTTCCATGTGGTGGGGGTGGAACACGCTTGTTCTACTTTTGTTCCATTATGTTTCTGTCTGTTCCACCTAACAATCATGCCAAAGATGAGACAATGATCCCTGTTCTGTTCTGTCATGTCCTGTTCAGTGTACCAAACGCACCCTTAAAAATAAAATACAGCTAACCGACTATGCAATATTATTGTGTTGATCCAAACTCTCTCAGTGATTTGATAACGACCCTTTTCTGTACTTAGTGAAAATTACGTTTGATATGTATTAGTGTTTCACCATCAGTGATCAGACTGAGTCTGTTCAGTTATCGCTGATAGTCTTTCTTACAAACATTTAATATGTATTAGTGTTTTACTATCAGTGATCAAACTGAGTCTGTTCAGTTATCGCTGATAGTTCTGATGTAAACAGTAACGTAATCCCTGAAGACAAGTCTCGCGTCAACTGATGTTCATAGCTGAATCGAAGACGAAGCTGCTGAACAAAGAGAAGTCTACTAATGACCTGATGCGGATATCAGTGAAGCAAAGACAACTCTACTTATACGCGAAGGAACATAAGGAAAGCTTCAGCGATCGCTGAACTCTTGATATCTCTGAAGAAAGAGATATTCAGCGATTGAATGATCACAAAGCTTATACCTCAAGTTTCCATTTGTCTTATCTTGCACAACTCAGTACGATGTGTCAGACAGGACATGCCTCTGCCATAATTCGTACAACAACTCTGTCAACTACACTGTTCATGATCCGGCCGAAAGCATGTCTCCCAAAGTCAGACTTACAAAGCCAATCAGCGGATGCCATGTGTAAAGTGCCATGCATTTAATGCATAGGGTATAAATAGGAAGTTCACCCCTCCATCTGAGGGTGTGCTCAACCCTTGAACTCCAAATAGAAACCTTTGTTTTCTATAATCCCCCATTCTCTGAAATTCTTGTGCAACCATCTTAGTGTTTCTTAAGTTTGTTTAGATTGAGTCTGTCTTAATCTATTCCGCAACAAACTTGTAATTGTGTTTGATTTATCAATAAACAATTTATTAAACTTTAAATTTTTGTGTTTGTATTCAACCCCCCCTTCTACAAACTTGTTAAGCACCTCCGGGACCAACAAGTGGTATCAGAGCAGACTGTTTAATCTGATAAACAAGATCTTGCTTTATTCTCGTCTTTGCTATTCTCAAATGGCACTTAACACAAACACTAACTACTATGATAATGGTTCACTCTCTAAACCTCCTCGATTTAGCAGAGATAACTTTTCTCTATGGAAAAATCGAATGATGCTATTTCTTGAAGGTGCTGATCCTACTATAACTGAGTATATAGAAAATGGACCCTATGAACCTGTTAGAATTATAGTTGCAGTTCCCGCTACTGCCACCACTGAAGCTGTCCCTGAACGCTATGTCGTTAAGGAAATAAGATAGTGGAGTGATGAAGACAAAAAGAAGGTAGGTATAGATGCAAGAGCAAAGACCATTATCTCATTGGCTCTGCCTAATGAAGTTTTCCATTCCATCATGCATCTGAAAACTTCTAAAGAAATGTGGGAAACCATATGTGTTCAATATGAGGGCACCACTGAAATCCAAGAGACTCGAAAGATTAACTTGGTAAGACAGTATGAAAGTTTCATCGCTGGTAAGAATGAATCTCTCTCTAACGTTCATCAGCGGTTTAACTGCTTAATCATTGATCTAAGAACAGTTGGTAGGACCTATTCTAATTCTGAGGTCCTAACAAAATTCTTAGAATGTCTTCCTGAAAGCTGGGACAGTTATTCAATATGTCTTAAGCTGACAAAAGACTTAAATTCTCTTTCTCTCAGCACTCTGTATGGAATATTGCTCAACTATGAGCAATCGAATCTCTTAAAGAAGAATCTTGTAAAAGATTCTAAAGACTCCAAAAGCACTCCTGTTGCTTTAGTCTCTTCAGAGATAATTCCATCTCAGCGATCTACTCTCACTATCACTGAGTTAGATTCTGAATCTGAGGATCTATCAGACCCTGATCTTTCAGAGTTCGATGAGTCCTTAGCACTCTTGACAAACTCTTTTAAGAAATTTGCAAGAAAGATCAATTTCCGAAGAAATAAGCCTATCTCTCTTACTGAAAAGCCAAAATCAACTCCTGTTGATAAGGCTACTGCCACTTGCTATAACTGTGAAAAGACTGGACACTTTGCTAGTGAGTGCAGGTCTAAAAAGGTCTTCAAGCCTTCTACCTCAAGAAGATCCAGTGATGACAAATACCTAAAGCTGAAGAACAAATATCAAAAGCTGAAAAGCTACAAGCGAAAAGGTAAAGGTCTCATCGCTGAAGAACACGATTGGGCTGAATCAGAAGAATCAAGTTCTGATGAAGAAGAAGTCGCTAATTTTTGCCTCATGGCCGAGATTAAAGAAGAAGTGGAAGAACCATCTGAACCTTCTATGAGCTACATATCATCTCAGGTATCTATCTCTACTAATCCCTCTCTGCCTAAAGCTGAGAGAAGTCGCGCTGTTGATGTGCTGACGATTGATCTTTATAATGCTCTAAACGACAAAACTCAAGCTGAAAATAAAAATGTTCATTTAACTCAAGAGCTAGAGAAATGTCATGAAAAGATCATAGAACTAAATCTTTTAGAAGAAAAGTTGAAAGATCAAGTCATTATAAATGAAATCATCAGCATTGAACGCGAACAAGCCATCGCTGCTCTAAAAGCAGAAAAAGATCATGTTGAAAAATGGTGCAAATCATCAACAAAGATCTCTGAGATAATAAATGCTCAAACTCCTGAAAGTGATAAAACTGGTCTTGGCTTTTGGACACCACAGGATGAGCCTAAAGAAGAAAATTCCATGCTTAAGTTTGGAACGTTTGTCACTCCTATCTCTGACACTTCTTATGATCAATTTTATCCTTCTTCTTCTAATTCTATCCCTGAGGAAAAATCCAAAGACACTAAGTCTGCGGATAAAGGAAAATCCATTCTTCGTCCTCAAAAGGCTACCAAGAAAGCAAAACTGAAAGTTCCTTATAAACCTTCAGTGAATCAATCCTCTAGCTCTATGATAGAAATCTTCGATCTCTGTCCTCCAAAGCTAAAGATTGATCTTAGACCCATGAAATCTGAAGAAATGAAAATTCCTCCCAGATCTCATGAGAAAAGTCTTCTTGGACCTGGACCCGCTCATCTTAAACTTGCAAAACCTTCTACTTCTGGTCCTAAAACCACTTTCAAATACAGAAAATGTTATCATTGTGGTTTTACTGACCATATTGCAAGCAAATGTCCGACTGCCACCAAAGCTGATAAAACAGCTAAAGTAAAGATAAATGCCTCTAAGGCTGAGAAGGTCACCAAAGTTGAAAAATCAACCAAGGTGAAGAATACCACTAAGGTTAAGAAATTAACCAAAGTGAAGATCACCACTGAAGCTGAATCTTCATCTGCTGTGAAGACTGCTGAATCTTCCACATCCACTAACTCTAAAGGACCCATTGAAAAGTGGGTACCAAACAACGCTTAATCTTCCTTATGTGTGCAGGGATCAAAGGGCATCTGGTATCTCGATAGTGGATGTTCTCGTCATATGACTGGACAAAAAGACCTGCTCACTGAATACAAGGAAGAGAAAGGTCCCTCTGTGACCTTCGGTGGAAATGGAAAAGGATATACCCGAGGATTTGGTGTCCTCAGCAATGGGACAACTACCTTTCGAAGAGTCGCTTATGTAGATGGACTGAAGCACAACCTTCTAAGCATCAGTCAGCTATGTGACAAAAACTACGAAGTTCGCTTTTCTAAGAAAGCATGTTCAGTGGTGAATGAGAAAGGAAAACTTGCTCTCAGTGGTTATTGCAGAGAAAATGTCTATGTAATAGATATGGACTCTACTACCACTGAGAATGTGTGTTTTCTCTCTAAAGCCTCTTCTGATGTCAACTGGCTATGGCACAAAAGGCTCTCTCATCTAAACTTCAAAACCCTGAATTCTCTCTCTTCTAAGGAACTGGTTTCTGGTTTTCCTCAGCACTCATATGCTAAAGAATCTCTCTGCTCATCATGTGAAAAAGGAAAACAAACAAAAGCTACTTTCAAATCTAAACAAGTCTCCTCAGTGACAAGTCCTCTTCAGCTCTTGCATATGGATCTGTTTGGCCTTGTCTATATCCAATCAATAGCTGGAAAGAAATATACACTTGTCATTGTGGATGAATTCTCTCGCTATACCTGGGTTATCTTTCTTCGCTGCAAGAGTGATACTCCAGAAGAACTAATATCTTTTGTTAAAAAGATGGAAGTGTTGAATAATCTTACTGTTCGTTCAATAAGAAGTGATCATGGAACTAAATTCAAAAACAGTTCTCTGAACAATTTCTTTGAGAACAAGGGAATTTCTCATAATTTCTCCTCAGTAAGAACACCTCAGCAAAACGGAGTCGCTGAAAGAAGAAACAGAACGATCATTGAAGCTGCTAGATCAATGCTCAGCGATTCTCACCTCCCTACTCAATTTTGGACTGAAGCTGTAAATACTGCTTGTTTTACTCAAAACAGATCGCTGATAGTAAAGCGATTTAGAAAGACAGCTTACGAACTTTTTCATGGAAGAAAGCCCTCTATCAGCTTTCTTCATATCTTTGGTTGTCAGTGCTTTATCTTAAACAACAAAGATCAGCTTGGAAAGTTCGACCCAAAAGCTGATGATGGAATATTTCTAGGATATTCCTCCATCTCCAAAGCCTACAGAGTTTTCAACAAGCGAAGACAATCTGTGGAAGAAACAATTCATGTCACTTTTGATGAAACTCGCTCAGCGAACTCCAAACCAATCGCTGACAATGAAGAGTTAAATGCTTGGATGTTTTCTCATTACAGAGAAACAGAACCTTTCTTTTCAAACCATCAGCACACAGATCCACCTACTGCTGATGATGATCCAAACATCATACATCCTAACGCTGAATCCAACTCATGGGTTTTAGCTGAACCTCTAAACACACTGCTACCATCAGATCTACCTTCGTCTGAAAACCTCTCTGATAACAATAGTTTGTCCACTACTCAACAGTTAATTGCTGATGAACCTCAAACGTCCTCATCAGTAAACATCCCAATTGTTGATCCAACATCTGAATTAAGCGATCATGCTCCTGCTCAGCGATGGACCAGAGATCACCCAATAGATCAAATTCTTGGTGATCTAGATGCATGTATCTAGACACGACGAAGCTCAGGTAATATCTGTCTCTTTGTTAAATTTCTCTCTTTCATAGAACCAAAGAAGAATGATGATGCCCTCAGAGATCCAAACTGGGTCAGCGCTATGCAAGAAGAGCTGACTGAGTTTACTCGTAACAAAGTTTGGAATCTCGTTCCTAGACCATCTGATAAGACTGTTATAGGCACCAAATGGATGTTTAGAAACAAGTTAGATGAACATGGAACTGTAACCCGCAACAAGTCTCGACTTGTTGTTCAGGGATACAGACAAGAGGAAGGCATAGACTATGATGAAACCTTTGCCCCTGTGGCTAGGCTCGAAGCAATTCGACTATTCTTAGCTTATGCAGTTTACAAAGACTTCATTGTGTATCAAATGGATGTAAAATCAGCGTTCCTCAATGGAAAGCTGAATGAAGAAGTCTATGTAGAACAACCTCCAGGGTTCTATGACCCTAAGTATCCAAATTATGTTTATAAATTGGATAAGGATCTCTATGGTCTAAAACAAGCCCCTCGTGCTTGGTATGACACTCTCTCATCTTTTCTTATCTCTAAAAATTTTGAACGTGGCAAGATTGATAATACGTTATTTTTCAGAAAAATAAAAGGTCATATTATTCTTGTACAAATATATGTCGATGACATAATATTTGGTTCTACTAACCCATCTCTGTGTACTCGCTTCGCTGAAAGAATGAAGAAAGAATATAAAATGAGTATGATGGGTGAGCTGACATATTTTCTTGGTCTTCAGATTAAACAATCTGACAAAGGTACTTTTATCAGCCAAGGTAAGTATGTTAAAGATATGCTGAAGAAGTTTGATCTAACACAAACTTCAGCAATGAAAACTCCATGGCACCTCCTCTGACACTTAACAAAGATCAATCTGGAAAACCTGTTAATGTCACTGCCTATAGAGGAATGATAGGCTCCCTGTTGTATCTTACAGCGAGCCGACCTGACATCATGTATTCTACTTGTTTATGTGCACGCTATCAATCTGAACCCAAGGAATCCCATCTGATCGCTGTTAAGCGAATTTTCAGATATCTGAAAGGAACTCCTAACCTCGGTCTTTGGTATCCCAAAGACTCAGGGTTCGATCTCACTGGTTATTCTGATAGTGATTTTGCAGGTTGTAAACTTGACAAAAAGAGTACCACTGGTGGATGTCAACTCCTAGGAGGAAAACTGGTAAGCTGGACAAGCAAAAAGCAAAATTCAGTGTCCACTTCCACAGCTGAAGCTGAATACGTAGCCGCTGGAAGCTGTTGTTCTCAGATCTTATGGATGAGAAATCAACTATTAGACTATGACCTTCAGCTATCAAAGATTCCAATCTATTGCGACAGCACTAGTGCTATCGCAATAGCAAATAATCCAGTGCTACATTCAAAGACAAAACACATAGAGATCAGATATCATTTTATCAGAGATCATGTGATGAACGGTGATATTGAACTTCATTTCATCCATACTGACTATCAG
Organism: Arctium minus; assembly: GCA_954870635.1. Classification (NCBI taxonomy): domain Eukaryota; kingdom Viridiplantae; phylum Streptophyta; class Magnoliopsida; order Asterales; family Asteraceae; genus Arctium; species Arctium minus. The sequence goes on from OX941096.1 coordinate 49,514,999, forward strand.
CTTGCTGATCTATTCACCAAACCTCTTGATGAGACAAGGTTCAACTTTCTCATCAGTGAGCTTGGAATGTTGAATCTCGAAGAATAATTCTTCAGTGTTCGTGCATTGTGTCAGTAATCATAAGTTCCCCTTCTATCACTCTGATAAACATTCTGACTCTCAGGTATGTTCTCTCCATCCCTACAACTGAATTTTCATTCAGTTAAGATGTTTTTAAAATATAGACTTTAATCACTGAACTTTCTTCAAATGATTAAAAGCTTTTTGACAAATAAATTTATCACTGATATTTCTAGTCAGTGATCCTTCTTAAAAGAAAATTCATCCCTATCTTTACCATCAGGGATACTTTCAAAAAGAAAAATCTTTCGCTGACTTTTCTTCAGCGATAATTTTAAAACGGGCAAATGAATAGTCTCTCTCTTCAATGACGTCATTTGAACCGACAATCCACGACATGCCTTTTTCTGACACGTTCGTCCGTTGCCCTACCATCCAATCTACTTCATGGGACGTGTCCATGTCATGATGAACATTTGTTTTCCCGCCTCTCACACTCTCTCTCCTTCTCTCACACGTATAAAAAGAATGTTTTTCCATTCTTATCATTTTACGCTTTCTGGAAATACTTTCAAGGCAAGAAAACTCTCTCAAAAGAATTCTAGCATTTTCAAGCATTTGCATCATCTCCTTCAAGATCAACAGGTTATTCTTGATCTTCTTATTCTACTTCTAAATCTTTTTACATAATACTCCATTTATGGACTTCCATTATGGGTTTATAAGATCCTTTTTCATAAAATCATCTTTCTTTTTGATTTTATTCATTCACAACCTTTTTCTTTTGATTATCTTCATTCAAAATCTTTGGTTTTTCTTCTTGTTCCTATATCTTATATTAAGAACACTTTTTAATCTTCAAATATGTTGATTTTTCTATGTTTCTTTCCTAAAATAGAAACTGGGAAAACCTTCTTTATTTTTAGACTAAAACTTTTCTTCTATCCTTCTATCTATTCATATTCAGAATGTCTCAATCTGCACTTGTCGCCTCTAAGAACGTCAAGTTCGCCATCGCTGATTCTGAGCTTCCCAAAAACAATCATCTTGCTCGCCTTGACTTCGATGGTGTCAAATACCCACATCTGGTGGAAGCCGCAAAATTTCTGAAGCAATCCTGCATTGCTTATGCTATCATTGTGGATCCCACACCTTCCAAAGCTCTTCTCCAACAATTCTGGTTTACCGCTGAAGAGACCTCTCTCACCAACAAAAAGGGTGAAGTAGTTCCTGCTATCTCCTTCAGCATTGAACTTGGAACAGGGATGATGACAGCCTTAGGGCTAAGGAAAGCTTTGCGATTTCCCGACAAACCCAGGAATGGATTCGACGCCTTACCCACTGATGTTGAACTCATCCAATTCCTGGATGCTATGGAATACTCTTGGGAACCCAAGCCAAGAACGACAATACCAAACAAGAAGTTGACTCTGGTGAAGAAGGCGCTCATGCCTTCTCAGCTAAACTACATCTTCTCTCACTTTATTCAGTGTATGAGTGGGAAGAGTGGGTCACTGGACCAGGCCAGCAAGATTCAGGTCCAAATGACTTACTCAGTGATCGCCAGAAGAAATTTTGACTATGCAACAGCTATCTTTGACGATCTAAGGTCAAAGATAGAGAAGACCGAGAGGGATCCTAAGATTCCCTATGTACGCTTCATCTGTGCGTACCTAAAGTTTCAATACCCTGCTACTTACCCCACCAACGCTGATGCTTCTTTTCCCAAAGTGGGTCAGCGCTCCCTGGAGGTCAAGCCGCTCCCTAACGAGGTAAGTATCTCTGAACTTCGCTCCTGACTCTCTCTCCTTACTTCTTCATCTTCAGCGGCCACGCAGGAGGTTCCTTCTTCTGCTATCCCTGCCGCTACCCCTTCCAAACGACCATCAACTAGCTCCCTTGGTCCTTCGAAGAAGGCCAAGGTGACCAAGGATAAAGCTACCTCTAGCTCTATACCTAAGGATGTTTATCAACAAACTTCCTTGGATGCATTCATGGGTCTCTCCTCCACATCCTCAGCAATACCCACATCAACCGTGCCAGTGACTACGGTCGCTGTCACATCAATAGTGACACCACCCATCATCTCAGCTCCTCCACAGCCTGAGGTGATCACAACGGTAACTACCTCTATCCCTACTTCTATCCCCATCTCTCATCCTTCTATTTCTTTGGTCTCTGAACCATCTTCTACTTTTTCACAACCACAGCTTGGACCCATAGGACCTGAACATCATTCTTTTGAGGAATCTATGCAATTCTACAAAATGTTTGATAATTCAGGTACACCTATAACCTTAAACACTTCTCCCAACTCACCATATAAGCCTGTTTCTCAAAAACTAACTTATATTTCAGGTCCTAGTTTGGTGGCTGTTGACACCAATGTCAACAGTTTGAGTGCAAAGATGGAATCTCTGATTGCCTCTCTCAACAACACCACCAATGCTGTTCAATCAACTGGTGAAGCACTGAAGACGCTGACAGCCAACTGCGCCTCCAAAGCTGATGTTTCTCAAATCGCTACTCTCCAAGAAGCGATTGTCAAAGTCAGGGAAGACTCACAGCAACAGTTTGCAGCTCTGGCTACAAAGGTTGATTCCTGTGAAGTTCTTCTTCAGCAAATCCTGACTCACCTGAAGGCACCAGCTCCGACTCCTACTCCCTCATTCACAGAGAACGATCGCACATCGCTGAACATTGTCGTGGAGTTCATTCATCAGGCTACGTTAGATCTTCCTGCGTTTGAAGGCCGTCTGGACTGTTTGGAGGCTGAAGTTCAGGTGTTGGCCGCTGCAAAAGCTTCATCTCCTTCCAAAGATCTCTCCCTCAATGATAATGACAAAGAGGGGGAGAAGGCAGCTGAAGAAAATACGGAGTTTGAAGTCGCTGCTGAGGTCCAACAGAAGGAAACTCCCTCTCAGGTTGAGGGGGAGATAGCTGCTGAAAAAGCCCCTCCTTCTCTCGAAGATTTAATCGATGATGAAGAAGAAGAGGACGATGAAGATGAAGCCCTTGATCCTGAAGATCAAGAGGAAGAACCTCATCAAGATGATGATGATGACGATGAAGAAGATCCATCGCTATGGTGTTCTTCAGCCGTCACTTCATCAGTGATAGCTTCGAAAGAAGTTATCAAAGCACGGGGGAGCCATGGAACTTCTTCAGGAACCCCTTCCCAAAGCAAAGGTGCTACTGCTGAGGGAAACCTGAAGATGACTTCACTATCTGAGGAGAATACTTCTCAGGTATGTCTTTCCCTCGTTCCCTTATCCTTCTATAAAAATCCCACCCCTGTTTCTTTCTAAGCCTTTATCTCTCCTCTCTAAAAATAATCTAACCTTTTTCATTTTCTGACCAGACAGTTCTCTCCCCTGCTTAAGGGAAAAGAGCTCCAAATAATCCCAGCTGCTGAAGTTGATGACCAACCTATCCCAATCTCTGTAAGAGAGATTGATGAAGAGGAAGAAGAAGAAGAAGAGTCCCTGCAACATCATGGAAGGCCCTCTAGACCATCTCACTGGTCAGAGGAAGAGATGAAGAAAAGAACAGAGATGATCTCTCATCTGGAGAATCAACGTCGAAAGATCCCCTCTCAATCAACGGATCTAGAGTTCCTGACTGAAGCTGAAATCGAAGAATCCGTCAGGGCTGAGAAGCTGATTGCTGACTGTCAAAGAAATGCCTCTCTGGCTCTCAAAATTCAGTCCTCTCAAGTCAAAGACAAGAAGCTGAAAAACAAACCAGTGGAAGTCCAGGCAGCTCTTTTGAAAGAGATTGAAGAGGAACTCTCCAAAGAAAAAGCGGTCAGCGATAATACAGTCGATTGGTGCAAGCACAAAATTGACTATCGCTCTGACCCAATGAAGATCGTAGCTGTTGCTATCTCTGGGAGAAAGAAGAAGGATAAACTTTCTGTCACCATGGAGATAACCAGAGAGGATGGAAGCTGCAAGGCAATGTTTGTTTCAAAGTTGGAAAGCCTCGGCTATATGGAATGGCTTGAGTTTAAAGACGCACTGAAGAAATCAAAGTCAATCTACAGAGGCTATGTTGAAGGGATAAATGATGCTCTCATCAACAGATTCGCTGCTATACTAAAGGTGCCATCTACTCTTCCTCCAAAGTCCAAGCAAATCAAGAGAAAGCCTATCTCCTCCTCATCTGATAATGTCGCAGTGATCAGAAATGAAACCTCCATCAAATTCTCAAGAGAAGCTCTGTTCGGTCCTCCTCCTGATCTTTCAGTTCTGGATCTATCTCTGCCTCCTGGTGGACCATATGTTGCGGGACAAGTACTTGAAGAACCTTTTGGAATCTTCTTCAGAGATGACGAGGAACAGCTCAGATTTCAAAGAATCTCTGAAATCCCTATCTGTCCCCTCGGCCTTCTCAATGATCTCATGTGCTTATGGTGTGATCTCTCTTCTGCTGCTGAGCAAATCAAAGTGATAATTAGCAAAGAATCTTTAGAGCGAAAGCAAAAAGGAGAAGATATACCTGAGTATTTGATCAATCCTCCTAAATCCTCTTTAGATAGCTGATTGATTAGTTTTCTTCTTGTAATCAATTAGCTTAAACTTAGAGTAGTTAGTACATCACTTGTACTTGTAATTTTCATACCTTGTAATTCTTTTCCTGGATTAATGAAAATTTCAGTGAAGTACTTAACTCTATCAGTACTGTAAAAGATCCCTCAAAATAGTAATTGGGACATGTATGTTATGAATCCTGATTATTCCATCATTTTGAATTATAAAGTAATTTTCTTCAGTTACTTTGTCATTATCAAATAGGGGGAGATTGTTGATCCAAACTCTCTCAGTGATTTGATAACGACCCTTTTCTGTACTTAGTGAAAATTACGTTTGATATGTATTAGTGTTTCACCATCAGCGATCAGACTGAGTCTGTTCAGTTATCGCTGATAGTCTTTCTTATAAACATTTAATATGTATTAGTGTTTCACTATCAGTGATCAAACTGAGTCTGTTCAGTTATCGATGATAGTTCTGATGTAAACAGTAACGTAATCCCTGAAGACAGGTCTCGCGTCAACTGATGTTCATATCTGAATCGAAGACAAAGCTGTTGAACAAAGAGAAGTCTACTAATGACCTGATGCAGATATCAGTGAAGCAAAGACAACTCTACTTATACGCGAAGGAACATAAGGAAAGCTTCAGCGATCGCAAACTCTTGATATCTCTGAAGAAAGAGATATTCAGCGATTGAATGATCACAAAGCTTATACCTCAAGTTTTCATTTGTCTTATCTTGCACAACTCAGTACGATGTGTCAGACAGGACATGCCTCTGCCATAATTCGTACAACAACTCTGTCAACTACATTGTTCATGATCCGGCCGAAAGCATGTCTCCCAAAGTCAGACTTACAAAGCCAATCAGTGAATGTCACGTGTAAAGTGCTCTGCCATGCATTTAATGCATAGGGTATAAATAGGAAGTTCACCCCTCCATCTGAGGGTGTGCTCAACCCTTGAACTCCAAATAGAAACCTTTGTTTTCTATAATCCCCCATTCTCTGAAATTCTTGTGCAACCATCTTAGTGTTTCTTAAGTTTGTTTAGATTGAGTCTGTCTTAATCTATTCCGCAACAAACTTGTAAATTGTGTTTGATTTATCAATAAACAATTTATTAAACTTTAAATTTCTGTGTTTGTATTCAACCCCCTTCTACAAACTTGTTAAGCACCTCCGGGACCAACATATTGTTCTTAGCATTTATTAAAATTCTACTATATATATATAGAGAGAGAGAGTCATTCTTTTGTAATCCTTCTAAATCAATCTAAACCATTGATTTAGGCGATAAGGGTATTTTTTTTTCCAGTTTCTTTAAGCGACTGAGGTTATAGATACAACCGTTTTAACAAAAGATTCGTCTATGGCTATGGATCGGTTTCATTTGTAATCTTTTTTTGGTTTATAAATGAATTAGCCCCTCTCTCTATATATATATATATATATTTTTTCTTTCTACTGAAATGACCAATTTCTAATGATAGTCATTAATCCAATCGAATTATTCAACTTCAAAAGTTTTAAAAATCAAACTATAAATTTTGAAATCAATCAAATTAGTTTATAGGCCAACCGGTTTACATGGTTTTAACTAATGATTTAGAGTTTAGGGTTTAGACCATACACAAAACTATCACTATAATAAAATTGACGCTTAAAATGCCTAATCATTCTAATATAATATTTTTTAGAACTTACGTTTATAAGAACAAACTATAAAACATTTTTATCTAGAAGTGTTACAATAGGTTTATAGGACGCTTGTAAAAAAGCGTCGTATTAGCTATTTTTTTGGGGGGAAGGGTGTCATAGGCTATGCCTAGACTAATCCGTTGGCAAATTATGACTGTAAGGGGTTGTTCGGTTGGTTTACGATTAAGTCATGTATAGATAAAGTTGTCTGTATCGTAAAGTTGTCTGTATAGATCTAGCTAAATTGTTGTTCTGTTGTTGTACTGAATAAACAATCTAAATGTAAAAGATGACTATTTTACTCTTTAATTTACATCGAACATTTGCAGATCAAATTTTGCAAAACAACATTTACAACAATTTTTAGTTTTTTTATAACAAAGTGTAGATCAAACAAGAACAAACAAATTATTTTATAAAAAAATCATCAAATAACAACTTTGTAAATCAATTTTGTTACATCAAACACTCACATAAAAAAACAATAAGCAAATCAAATGAAACCTCAAACAAACAACAAACCAAAGTCTATAAACCCTAAATAAAGAACCCAATTTTATAAACCTTGAACAAAAGAACCAATTAAAAAAAGAACCAATTAAAAAAAAGGACGAGAACCAAATTTAAAAAAATGTGTTGAATGAAAGGTTGAGTGTATAGGAGATAAGTTTTCTAGCTGAGCGAATCAGCTCCTACCGAATAGCTAGGTATAGCTGAGCGAATAAGCCACATATGTTATATAGACCAATAAGCCGTTACCGAACAACCCTTAAGACATCAGCCCCGATTAAACCTTAGTGACCACAATTGTTGTGTACGCCTGTATTCAAATCCTGGGTAGATGGGATATTCCACCACATCCCCCAGGGCCTTAACCAGTACGTCACAGCCCTTATGGTTTCGTATTAGCTATTTTATAGGACACTTTTGAGAAGTGTTCTATAAACCCTTCTTTTTATATGATACTTGTGTTTATAGGGCACTTTTTTAAATAATATCATATAAAATAGGTCATACGATACTTATTATAAAAGTGTCCTAAAAACTTGTTGAAATGCTTGAAATCGTCCTATAAACCTACTATAACACTTTTGGATAGAACGTTTTTTGGTTTAGTACTGTAAACTTAGGTCTTATAAAGTTTTTGTTAGGACGCTTAGATATTTTAGGCGTCCCATAAAGCCATCTTGTTGTAGTTGTAATCATGTTGGCAAAGCCCATCCTAATAAATTCACCTAACAGATATTTATAAAACAACTCATACAACATTATAAATATATATATATATATATATATATATATATATATATATATATATATATAAAACGATATCCCATTGTATAATTCATTACAACCAAATATGAGAGGGAGGTGTGTATACGTGTGTGTGTGTGTATGTGTGTATATATGTATGTTTGTGTAAAAAAAGGACGAGAAGGTATAGTGGTCCATGATGATTGATGTTTAGTGTCGGAGATCGATGATAGATGTAACATCCTAGTTACTTTATGTTATTTAATGTTGTTTGTTCTTACTTTTGGAAGTTTCTGAAAGTTTTACAAGGCTCCAAAACTCTTCTCATCGTTTTCAATCTAGTGGTTTTGTTTAAACATCAATGGTTCGTAACAATGGTGAGAGATAGTAGCATATTTAGAATTTTGAAACAGTGTATATATTGCTCGATGATTGTAACAAAATAAGACCCAACATATATCAAAAAAACCAAATCTGCAATTGTTCTTGTTGATTTTTCATACTTTGAAAGTGATTTAAAATATCATCATCACGAATTTTAAAAATAGATATTTCTCCGTACAACTATACTATTCATTAAGTGTGCTTTGAACACAATCAAAAAATTGAAGTGCATAACCAACAATATCCGTTTTTAATCAATCTGAATAGAAAAAAAAATATCAACAACAATTCTACCAGCTCAAGAATTGCATAATATAAACTATAAAGTAATAACATTTAAAACCAATTTATCACAAGATCACCAAAGAGAATCATCCAATGACCGTTGAGGAGCATAGCCAAGGTTTCACCGATCAGTGGCAGACCCGAAATAATTTTGAAGCAGATGCACAAATTAGTTAGAATTATATAAAATACGAAAAAATGATAATGGTTTTTTTTTGCAACACCTAAGTAGATTTTTTTTAATCTTTCCTACTACCGTTTCCAAAAGAATTAAAGAAAGGACAAAATGATTTGAACTAGCAATTTATAATATCACATACAAAGACATTAATTACCAGTAAGATGCAACAACTCTTTATTAACCTAGAGAAGCACATATCAATTTTCAAGCAAGTGCACTTTTAAGAACCCTAATTTTCTCCTATTACATCGGGACGGTAGAGTGAATGCATGTGCACCTGAAGCCTTTTTTGTAAATCCGCCCCTGTTATCAGTTGAATTCCCCTTTTGATTTGATGGAATTGGTTTGAGGGATTTGGATTTTGTGGAAGAATTTAGAATTGAAGGGATTGGATTCGAAAGGATTTGGAATAAACTTGAATTACATTCTTTATAAATATTTTATAAAAACAAAAGTAAATTACGGATTTGGTCCCTGTGGTTTTCAAATTTTCTTGGATTTAGTCCCCAGAATTTGTTTATTTAATAGACCCTAAAGTTTGTATTTTCGTAACACATTGGTCCCTATCACTAACGACTGTTAACTCTTTTAAGTGAGGGGCATTTTGGACTTTTCCCATATTTTAGTCCTTTAAACAACTAAATAAATAAAAAATAATTTAAATATAAATTTTATATTATATAAAAATATAATTAGTTACCTTCTCTCTTCAATTTCCCTGACCAAACCATTTTTTCCGGTCATCTTTTTCAACCAAACTTTTTTTACAGTCAATCTATTCTGATTGAACCATTTCTCCAGTCCAATACATTCTCCAGCCATCACACGCCACCACACACATACACCAAAAATCAAAAGCAAATCTAAACTTTAAAATCAAAATCAAACCTAAATCAGAATCTCAAGAATCAAAATAAAAATCAAACCCATATCTTTGTATATGGATGTTGATGATGAACATATTGCTTTGTTACTGCTTTCGATTAATATCTTTGGCTTTATTTTTTGATCCAGAGATAATCGGAGGTCGTCAGAAAGTATTAAGGGTGTGATGGAATTCCTTTGTCTGATTCCAAATCCCAAACCTCAGCCCCTTACCTCTTTGTTTTCTGATTGTCCCTCTAAAAACTATTCATCGGACCACCCACCTAAATTTGGTATTTTTTGCATCTCGTTTTAGTCTCGATTTCAAGTAAATTTGGTCCTTGTTTTTCATCTCAATTTGGGAAAGGGAAGGGGAGGGTGGCTGGAGTTGCAGGGCCAGGGAGGACTTGGTGTCTGGATCGTCGGAGTAAGGAGGTGGGTTGGTGGTTTGATCACGGAGCAGGGAGGTGGGTTGGTGGTTCGATCGACGGAGCAGGGAGGTGGATTGGTGGTTCATCGATTGAGCAGGAAGGTGGATTTCAAAGGTTGGGCAAAGACGGTAGTTTGCAAGAGAAGAGGGAGACTAGGGGGGTACGATGGGGTAATTTAGAAATGTTTTTTTAATAATATAAAAAAATTACTTAAAAAATAAAAAGAAAGTTAATATAACATACTTTATATTTATTTAAATGGGAAAATGGTAGGAATTAGAAAAAGACCAAAATTCCCCTCACTTAACGGATGAGAGTTAACAGCCGTTAGTGACAGGGACCAATGTGTTACGAATATATAAACTCTAGGGTCTATCTTGTAATAAACAAATTTTGGGGACTAAATCCAAGGAATTTTGGAAACCACATGGACCAAATCCGTAATTTACTCTAAAAACAAATTATAAAAATAATTAAATTATCTTTTTATTAATTGATTATTACAAAACAAGTGTTTTAAACATTTTTAAAAAACATTATTACATTAAAAATCCTACGAAATTCTCTGAAATACCACCCATTCCTTTGGGATTTCAAAATCCTATGTTTGTGTGATTTCAAATCCTGAAAACCTTCAAATCAAACACGAGCTTGGAATGAAATTCAATTTCAGTTCAATTCAATCATACAAACCAAACAAGAGCTTTAAGAGTTTCTTGGTTCAACCCTTCATTAAAATTTTGATCATTATGATTATGTGGAGGACCCAAAAAATAAAAAATAAAATTATAACATATAAAAAACCATGATGCCTAAATGCCTTTTCCTGATCATTTCAAGTGCATGGCAAAATATTTATATAAGGAAAGGTATATATTCAATGATTTAAATGTTAAATGTAATATCAATTCATTATTTATTAATTATGAATCTATGACTGTGAAGTGTGAATGTTATAAAATACTATAAGTTGGGCCATATAAACTATCAGGCCTTTTGAGGCCCACTTTTAGATTTCAGGCCTGTAATTAAAAACACTAGGCTTCATTTTTATTTATTTATGAAAAATTAAATCATATTTAATTTCATTCTAAATCCCTTAAATCGTATTCTTTTGCTAAATTCCATTTATTTAAAACATATTATGTCAATCAAAAGTTCAATGTTTTCGCTTACATTGTGTTCTCGAATTTTGAAAGGAAAGAAAAAAAAAAGCGAAGGAAAAAAGAAAGAAAAGAAAGAAATATTTTTAATTGTGTTTTTAAAATTAAAAGAAAATAAAATAGTTTTTATGTTCTTGAGTAGGAGAGAAAGAAAAGGAAATATGTATTTTTTACAAATTTGTCCTTACTTATTTTAGAGTAAATTACCTTTTTCGTCCATGTGGTTTGTTAAAAACTGCGGATTTCGTCCCTATGGTTTTGAAATTTCGGTTTTAGTCCCTATGGTTTGCAATTCATTTCTATTTTCATCTCTAAGGCTAAAACCTACGTTTAAGAATGAAGGAATAAAAATGAATTGTAAATCATAGGGATGGAAAAAGTAATACAACTTAAATCATAAGAACGAAAAAGGTAATGAATTATAAACCTTAGGGATGAAAATCATAATTTCAAAATCATAAGGGCAAAAATAGAAATTTCAACAGACCATAGGGGCTAAAAACATAATTTACTCTTTATTTTATATTGGAATGTAATTGTTGGGTATACCTGGAATTTTATAAATATTTTTAATTTTTTAAAATTATTTTCTTTCATTTCCTTCTTTTTCCTCCCAAATTTGGGAGGAAAGTTTTGCAACCTTCCTTTTCCTTTCTCTCCTTAAAAAAAACTCAAGAACACAACATTTTTTTCTTTCCCTCCTACTTTCCTTCTATTTCCATTCATTTCATTCGTAAAAATAACTCGAGAATACAACGTTGGTGTTTTCTTGAATTGATATATTACTTTTCATATTTTTAAATCCAATTTATTATAGGTGGCAAAATTGATGAATAAGACATGTAGGTTTAGGTCAAAACAGATAAAGTTTTAGGTCGTGTCAAAACAAACCAGTCAATTCTACACTGATAGGCACGAAACGGTCCGTGAACTATATATCTTGATGGTCCAATGTCTTAATAATGAAAGTCTCGGCCTTCTGGTTGGTGGATGTTAACATTCACAAGTCACATTGTTGTTGAGTAGTGTGTTTGGTAGATTTTACTAGTTTTTTATTTTCGAACTGGCATCTAGTATCTGAATTCAGGGGCGGACCTAAGAAGAGCCAAGCAGGGTCTCATGCATTCGCTCAATCGGTTTTCGCAAATAGAATTTTTTTGGGGATATGAAATGTGAACAAGTTAAACTTTGAGGGGTGCTTCGGGACATTAGAAAATACAAGAAAATCAACCAAAAACCCTTAAAGTCCCTCCCAATAATCAGCCAAAAACCCGTAAAAGTCTATCGAGATCAACCAAAAAACTTGCAAACCCCTTCGAATCAACCAAAAAAAACTTTAAAAATCCCTAGAAAATGAAGGAATTCAGCTAAAAAGACATCGGACGACTTACGGATATTTAATCCACCTTAAAAATACACCCTCTCGACAAAAACCCTGGGTAAACACCGCTGTTTGAATGGTATACGTTCCTTTATTTGTTTGAGGTCTAAACAAATAACAAAAAAGAACAAAAAAGAAAACATAAAAAGGCAATTGCACATGTATACATGCATTTTCATGTAGCTGCCTGCTGCCATAATGATTTCATTATGAATTATTTTTTTAATTAACTATTTATTTTAAAATCGAGTTGTTAGGATTTTAAAAAAAATTTAAGTGTCTTAATAGATTATTTTATAAAACCAAACATTTATATGTCATATTTAAAAATGTTGTAATAAGTTTATAGGGCACTTTTGAGCATCTTAACAAACTTTTATGACACTTTTGAAACAAAACGTTCTATTAGTTATTTTATAAGACAATTTTAAGAAGTGTTATAGAACATATCTTTTTATTGTACTTGTTTTTATAAGAAAGTTTTTTCTAATAGCATCCTAATTTTTTTAAGACGTCCAGAAACGCCATATAAACTTATTACAACATCTTTAGATATGATATACAAATGTTTGGTCCTATAAACTTAAGTCAAATGAAGTAGTCTATTAGGATACTCAGACATTTTTTTTGGGAAAGGTGTTCTAGGCTATGTCTAGACTAATCCTTTGGCAAATTATGACTGTAAGACATCAGCTCTGATTAAACCTCAGTAGCCACAATTGTTGTGTATGTCTGGATTTGAACCCTGGGTAGATGGGATATTCCACCACATCCCCGAGGGCCTTAACCAGTACGCCACACTCGAACATTTTTGGTGTCCTATAAACCCGATTTTGTTGTAACGACGCCATCAAATTAACAACAATAATGACTTGGATTACGATTTTATGAATCAATACATTTATAGATTCTTTGTGTGTATTTAGAATTGAAAACAAGTAGATTGTACATGACCATATATACCCAATACAGTCCCATGATTGTATCTAAAGATGAACAAGGAATAAGGACCGGTAATTGTACCTAATTCACATAATGGAAATAAAAAACCGCCATGTTCTTAAGGTAGCGTTTGGTACGCGGACAAGATTGGACGGGACTGGACAGGACAGAACTGGACATGACATGACTGGACAGGACAAGACAAGAGGCTAGGACAGGACTGGACAAGACAAATGGTTGTCTTGTGTTTGGTACGACTAGGACTGGATAGGACATGACTGGACTGGACAAGTTTACCTAAAAGTTGTTTGATAATTTTATATGTCATATAATAGTTATAAATAACACAAATAAAGTATATCTCTAAATAACTTAATTAAAAAACATTATTTTTTTACACAATTTTCATACATATAAATACATACAAAAAACAATAGTAGGAAATTTGAATGAAGAATCTGAAATAATTGATGGTAGTTCAAAAAAATTCGATTCATATAAAAAAATATAATAGTTGATTCAATTTGGAAGATCTTAATGAATTGGCGGATGCATAGTTGCTGCGACGAGTAAAGATAAAAGACGATGGGTGGCCGGTGAAAGACGATAGTTGTGAAGAAGGTGAAAGATAGTAGATAGTGGATAGTGGTGGTGCAGGAGGTTGTTGTGGTTGATGTGGTGGAGGTATAGGTGGTCGGCGATGGTAGTGGTGGTGGCGATGCACAGTAGTAATAAAGATTATTGTAGTGGAGGAAGAGACGGAGGTTACCAACGATGGTTGGCGGCAAGCGACAATGGTTGGTAGCGAGCGACGGTGGTTGGCGGTGAGCGTCGGTGGTGGCGACAATGGGTGGTGGTGATTGGTGGAGGTGGAGATGGGCGGTGGAGGAAGTTGTTGTAGTAGTGGAGGAAGAGGTGGAAGTGGTCGACGATGGTTGGTGGTGGCTATCGCTGGCCGTCGATGGTGGTGGCGACCTAGGTGGTGGTGATCGGTGTTAATGGAGGTGGTCGATGATGGTAATGGTGGTGGCGATGACCGATGATTGTGGAGGTGGTGGAGGAGGCTGTTATGGTGGGAAAATAGGTAGAAGTAGCCGACGATGGTTAGCGGTGGCTACTAGTGGTCGCCGATGGTGGTAGTAGCGACGATCGGTAGTGGTGACCCTTAAGACTAATACCATATTAGGAATATATATCAAATGGTGATAAATCAGTGATTTTTAGTTTCTGTCTCATTTATGTCCCATGTTGTTCCACCTATTTTAGTGGAACAAGAAAATACCCCTTTTTGTCTCACCTTGTCCAGTCTTTGTCCCTGTCCCTGTACCTGTCCCTGTCCCATGTCGCGCCAAACATAGGATAGTGAATTTTTTTCCTGTCCTATGTTACGTCAAACATGGGACAGTGAATTTTTGTCCCGTCCCGTCCCACCCAGTCTGCAAACCAAACGCACCTAAGGGTCATTTAGGGATATGACCTTAAATGAGTTTCAAATTAAATTCAGGAACTTCTGGCCTATTAAAAATGGCTTTATACAATTACACTTATGAGAAGATCATGAATTTAATTAAAATCTCATTTAATATTATATACCTAAATATCCCCATTTTTAACCTACGGTGGCTTGAAATATTGGATTGGCCGTTTGTATTTTTTTTAATTGTATAACAATTTTTTATTAATGGTATAACTTTGTTTAAATAAATACCTCCATAAATTATATTAATTCTAATTGATTGTCTATTTTCGAGTAAGAGACGCATATACTATAGGAGATTATGATATTTACCAATAATGTTACCGTGTTATTTTGCTAACTGAAAACCTTATTCAACAAGTGAAGATGATGACTCTTACCTGGTTAGCATTTATCGGGTAAGAGATGCCTATACTATGTTATTCTCATGACGAGGAATCTTACCTGATAAAATAAATAAAGATAGTGACTCTTACCTAGTAAACTCATATCCTTCTTTCTAATAATCCTCAATTTATTGTTTTTCAAATATTCGCTATTTAGTTTTCGTTTTTTCAAATTTTCAATTCCTTGTTTCTTGAATCCTCTTGGTTTCCTTTTCGTACTTTTCCGGACTATCGTTGATTCCTCATCAATAGTGTTCAAAGTTGTGTGTTGACTTCATTCTTCTTATAAGATATATCATCATTAATTTCAACGAGGCATTTGTACACAGACTTTTGTGTTAAAATTCACTTGTTGTTATCATAGTAGTCTTTCGATACCCTGAAAACTCCCTCAATTCTTATTGAAAACTCTTTCAATTATTTTGAAAGACAAGATCGCCTGTTATTGAGAATATATTGTACTAGCTTGGATAATACATAGATCATGGACCATGACAACCAAAATTGAGAATTGCAATAATTGATTTTTCTTACATCATTGCAAAATATCAAATTGACGAAACTATTCTTCACTCATATACATAAAATGTTAGATCGTGTATACACATCTAATTTATCTAAATTAAAACTTGCCCATTAACTTTTATTTGTTTGTTTGTTATAAAATCAATATATATATATATATATATATATATATATATATATATATATATATATATATATATATATATATATATATAGTGTTTGGTTCATTTGAGAAATGGTAAATATATGAGAAATAGAAAAGTAATCATAGTCATTCATATGGTCAAGATCGGATTTGACTAGTCAAATATTGTGGCTTTGACCGGTCAAAAATTGCGGCTATCCCAAAAATAGAAGGACAATTTTGTAAATTTTACAAAACACACGGGCTGTGTTCATATATGAACATGTATAATTCACATATGAACTATATGTTCATATATGAACCAGTGCAATTCACAACTGAACTCTTTTAACTGATTCATATATGAATCAGTTGAACTAACTAACAGATTCATATATGAATCTTTGTGATTCATATATGAACCTTTGTGAATCACAAAGATTCATATAAGAACCTTTGTGAATCACAAAGATTCATATATGAATCTGTATGAATCACAAAGATTAATATATGAATCAGTTGAACTAATTAACAGATTCATATATGAATCTTTGTGATTCATACAGATTCATATATGAACTCATCCCGTGTATTTTACGAAATTACCCCTCTACCTTCTATAGACCACACAAGAAATTATCCGATGCTTCACGGTCAAAGCCGCAAATGTTGACCAGATGAATGACTAAGATTACTTCTCTATTTATCATATATTTATCATTTCTCAAATGAACCTCTCCCTCTCTCTCTCTATATATATATATATAATGGAAGCTATCATCATCACTTTGAGGCTACTGAAACCCCACGTCCATCCAATTCTCTTGCTCCATAAACTACTTGATATAATAACACTTATATACATACACATGCATATAATCAAGACCACCCCTTTTTTTCTTGAACCAAGAGTGGCCATGGCGCCCTTATTAAATCCATCTACACCTCCAATACTATTATATATATATATATACACTACACCAAATGTTGTCTTAGGCAACAAATGCTAACTGACTATGTTGCTTAAGATAAGCTTAGACAACAAAGGCTAATATATGTTGCCTAAGTTTCCTCTTAGGCAACATGTAGTTCTATGTTGCCTAAGTGAGACCTTATGCAACATATGAATAATTATATGTTGCCTCAACTATCTTAAGCAACATCTTTCCTTATGTTGCCTTAGTTTTATAATGTTTTTTTTTTAATAAATGAAAGTTATCTTAGGCAACATATTTTCTTATTTCTATGTTGCCTAAGGTCAAATATATAAATAAATATATGTAGTGGAAAGTGTAATAATTATGTTGACGCATGATTTGAATATCACACCTACTTTTACTTAGGCAACATATAATCTATTATGTTTGTTGCCTAAGATCTTAGCTTAGGCAACATATTTTCTTGTTTCTATGTTGACGTGATTTAGAGCGATTTTGGCTTCCAACAAACGTTTCGTCATCAAAAGACATTTAAATTTTCTTAGGTAATTATAATTTTGTTGTTATTTCATGTTTATCTCGTCTAAATTTGGATTATTACGTGTCTAAAATACGTTTAGCTCTTACTTTATTTTATTTTGTATGATTTTGTAGTTATTTCATGGTTTATATCATGTAAAATTGGAACGTTTTATAATGTTTTTTTTAATAAATGGAAGTTATCTTAGGCAACATATTTTCTTGTTTATATGTTGCCTAAGGTCAAAATTATAAATAAATATAGGTAGTTGAAAGTATAATAACTTGTTGACGGATGATTTAAATTTCACACCCACTTTTACTTAGGCAACATATAAACTATTGTGTTTGTTGCGTAAGAACTAGCTTAGGCAACATATGTTCTTATTTCTATGTTGCCTAAGGTCAAATATATAAATAAATATAGGTAGTGGAAAGTGTAATAATTATGTTGACGCATGATTTGAATATCACACCTACTTTTACTTAAGCAACATATAATCTATTATGTTTGTTGCCTAAAATCTTAGCTTAGGCAACATATTTTCTTGTTTCTATGTTGCCTAAGATCACATTCATTGTTATAAAATGATAATTCCCCATTTCCAACATTTCATCTTCATTCCAACATTTCTTCACTATTTCAAAAAAATTCGTTTCTAAGGAATTGGGACGCGATTTTGATGACTTTTGGCTTCCAACAAACGTCGTTTTTATCATCAAAGGACGTTTAAAAATTTTTAGGTAATTATTATTTTATTTTGCCTAATTATGTAGTTATTTCATGTTTATATCATTTAAATTTGGAACGTGATTTGGAACGATTTTGGCTTCCAACAAACGTTTTCGTCATCAAAAGACATTTAGATTTTCTTAGGTAATTATAATTTTGTTGTTATTTCATGTTTATCTCGTCTAAATTTGGATTATTACGTGTCTAAAATACGTTTAGCTCTTACTTTATTTTATTTTGTATGATTTTGTAGTTATTTTATGTTTTATAACGTTTAGCTCTAAATTTGGAACGTTTTATAATGTTTTTTTAATAAATGAATAAATATAAATAAATATAGGTAGTTGAAAATGTAATAACTTTTATAATGTTTTTTTAAATAAATGAAATGTATCTTAGACAACATATTTTCTTGTTTCTATGTTGTCTAAGGTCAAAAATATAACTAAATATAACAAATGTGTGTGTTGTTTGGTAATCGCATATGATGTATATATGTGTTGTATGCATGTGTACATGTTAATGTATAGATAGTATATATTTGTGTTGTTATTGTACGTTAATAAGTCATAAAGTGTCTTATTGGATTATAATGGATCTTATTGGTTTTATCGGGCTTTAAAGGGTTCTATTGTGCTTTAAATGATTTCATTGGATATTAATGGATCTATCGGGCTTTAAAAGGTTCTATTGGGTTTTAATAGATCCATTTGGACTTTAATGGAACGATTGGGATTTAATAGATCCAATTGGGCTTTATATAGATCGGTTGGGCTTTAGAGTATCCACATGGGCGTTTATGGATCGGTTGATCTTTAATGGATCAACCTGGGCATTAATGGATCGAATTGGGCATTAATGGATCAGATTGGGCACTAATGGACCCGTTTGGGCTTTAATGAATTAAATTGGGCTTTAGTGGATCGATTGGGTTTTAATGGATTTATTTGGACTTTAATGGATCTATTTGGACTTTAATGGAACAGTTAGGCTTTAATGGATCCAACTGGGCTTTAATTGAACAATTGGGCTTTAATGGATCCATTTGACTTTAATGGAACGGTTGGGATTCAATAGAACCAATCGGGCTTTAATGGATGAATTGGATTTTAATGGATGGATTGGGCTTTAATGGATGGATTGGGTTTTAATGGATCCATGGCTTTAATGGATCAGTTGGGCTTTAATGGACCCACAATGGGCGTTTAATGGACTCGCATGGCGTGTTTTTGGGTCGGTTGGGCTTTAATGGAACCAATCGGACTTTGATAGATGGATTGGGTTTTAATGGAACGATGGGCTTAATGGATCCATTTGGGCTTAATCGGACTTTGATAGATGGATTGGGTTTTAATCGGTTCTATTGGCCTTTAAAGGTTTTCATTGGGCCTTAACGGGTCTATCGGGTTTTAAATGGTTTTATTGGGCCTTAATGGATCTATTAGAGTTTAATTAATTTTATCGGAATTTAATCGGTTATATTGGCCTTTAAAGGTTTTCATTGGGCCTTGACTGATCTTTCGGGCTTTAAAGGGTTTCATTGGGCCTTAATGGATCTATCGGACTTTAAAGGGTTCTATTGGGTTTTAAAGGGTTTCATTGGGCCTTAATGGATCTATCGTGATTTAAAGGGTTTCATTGGGTCTTAATGGATCTATTGGGGTTTAATTGATTCTACCGAACTTTAACCGGTTCTATTAGCATTTAAAGGTTTTCATTGGGCCTTACACAGATCTATCGGGCTTTAAAGGGTTCCATTGGGCCTTAATGGATCTATCAGATTTTAAAGGGTTCTATTGGGTTTTAAAGGGTTTCATTGGACATTAATGGATTTATCGAGATTTAAAAGGTTTTATTGAGTTTTAATGAATCAATCGGACTTTAAAGGGTACTACTGAGCTTTAAAGGGTTTCATTGGGTCTTAATGGATCTACTAACCTTTATTCGGTTCTATTGGATGGTTTTGAGAAAGTGATAATTTTTTTTATATAAATTTGTTTAATTTAGGCTTAATAAAATAATGTTTTTTATATGAAAAAAATTAAGTATTTTGTTATAATTCAATGATTATCTTATATATTTTAATGACATCTAGAAAAAATAACCAATTACATATTTAATAATATAATTAAAACAAATTTATAGTAATATAATATATTAATTAATATTGATACATGGAAAGTTCTGCATAAAAGAAAGATTCTGCACATACCAAATTGGTGAGTGTTAGAAGCCTGCAGTAGTAACATGTATCTTACGCTTTGATATTTGTAAATTAAGAGATTTTTAAATTCTTGAATAAAATGATGGTATCTTGTGCCTAATAAGTTGTATTTAAGAGTTTTTTTATCCTTGTTTTATAATATAGTAGATATATATATATATATATATATTAAATATAAACATTTATTATCTTTTTTTTAAACAATAATATTTATTATTTAAAAAGTTATTTATTTTAAATTAAAAAAACAAATCAAATTTAACAAAAACTCAAAATTTCCCACCCCAAATGAAAAGTTTCCTTCTTCCCCCCACCCCAAAAATCAGGTTAAAATAAAAGGCAAAGAGACGCACCATCAGCAGCCACCGCTACCACCAGCCACCAACAGCAAATCGTCCTTGTTCTCCACCACGTCGCCGTCGAGATCCCTCCCCACCACGTCGCCCTCAACAGCAAATCATCCTCGTTCACACCCCTGTATGTTAAATCTCTCTCTCTCTCTCTCTCTTTCTCTCTCTAACTTAAATCTGTTTGAAGTTTGCTTTTGTTTTGCCGTTTCTGATGAGTTTCTGTTTTGTTTTTAGATCCATCTGTAGGTGAAGATGAAACAGTTTATGATGCCCTTTGTTCTTCTGTCTCAAATGGGTAATTATTTTTAATTTTCTGATATTTGCATCTTTCTGGTTTCTTTATGTGTTTTGATTTTGTGGGTATTTGTGTTTATATCGGATTTTGATGTCTGATTTTGTAGTTTTTTGTCGACTAATTTTGAGCTGAAATTTTGATAAAATAGCGGAAAAAAAATTGAAGGTTTGGATTTTTGACGATATGATTCTTTTTGGTTTTGATTTACAGGAACAATATGTTGTGATCAAAGCAGTTTTGGTCATCTCGACACCTCAAAACCATGAAGGTCATCTCCTTTGGCAAAACGATGGCCTCCCTCCTCGCCTTTATCCCCGACGAACAATAGCTCCTCATCGAATGATATATTGAGCCAATCTCACATTAGATTTTTTGTTTTTAGAAAGAACGGAGAGATGAAGGGACAAGCTCAAAAAGAAAGTTGGTCGATTTTGTATTCAAACCAACGAGCTTTGTTACGAAGGAAGACATTTGAAGAGCTTGGATTTGGTCATTTTAATTTGTATATTGTTTTTTAAACATATGTAATTCGTAATATTATTTGTTATTGGATAAAATTCTAATTAATAAAAAAATCATTATAATTTTTTTTGTAAATTTGTATATTGTTTTTTAAACATTTAATGTTTTCGAACTTGTTGCTTATTTTTTTACGTATTAGGAAAAACGTTAAATTTCAATTATTGAATTTATTAGTTTTGTTTGGTAATTGGAGTTGTTTGCCGATTCACACGAGTTTGTTTGTTTATGAGTGGTGCACAAAATAAACAATAATATTTTTTTATATATATAAAACATCCTAGGCAACTTATCTATAAATGTTGCCTAAGTGAAAATATTATGTTATTTTAAATTTTTAATCAAAGTTCAAAGGCAACATACGCATAAATCTAATGTTGTCTTAGTGTTTGGTGGGTGCAACATATGTTTTTTTCATAGGCAACATAACCTGTTGTGTGTTGCTTAAGGAGTCCGCTTAGGCAACATACGTTGTTTGCCTATGTTGCCTAAGTTCTTATGCAACATTGATAAGGCAACATTGCTTGCTTAGGCAACATAGGCATGTTGCCTAAGCCTTAGACAACATATAAACCCCTCTTAAGCAACATTTTTCATTTGTTGCCCAAGTGATATTTGGTGTAGTGATATATATATATATATATATATATATATATATATATATATATATGCATACATATAATCTAATATGTCCCTCCCAACACATCATCCATAAGCAACGTACACAGGTGTATATATTTATATATATATATATATACGCACACACATATATATATGTATATATATATATAATCACCATGCATCCTAGACTTTTAGTTTCGTGATTTAAACCTTTAGGGATGACGATTACGGATTTCTTTATTGCATCGAATTATCCATTTATAAAACACATGCCAACATTCGATCGACTCAAGAGATACATGAACACCGTAACCATTGTCGGAGAACATAATTTCAATATGTTTTACGGAGGTTTCTTACCTTGAATCGTAGAATTCTCGCGCCGAACTAGATAGCCGTTAACACTTGCTCTCTCTTCCTTCTTTCTCGATCGGTAGTGATGTCTCTGATGAAGACGATCGACTGACCCCTCCCTAGAAAATGGAAAGCTCCATCCTCTTTTCTTTGTATACGTAATCCTAACTGTTGCCGCCCCCAAAAGTTCAAAATCCCTACTCCCACGTCTCAGTTTAATGCGGCGAGCTTTAAAATGGAATTTCAAATTCCATTTTGATTACATCTGACAATTGCATCTATATGCCCAAATGTTTGGAACTTAACACTTTAGGCCCTTAAGCTTTCTTGAATTAATTATAATGAGACTTTGAAACTTGGGGTGACACAAAACGCCCCATAAAAGTATAAAGTGTAAGTATTAAAAATAATTCATATATATTTAGGATATTGAATAGTATAAGATTAAATTCAAAAACATTATTGAGTTCAATTTGAACGTATTAACGAAACGATTATTGTAATTTGTAAGAAAAAAACTAATTTTTTTGATATATTTTAGTTAATATATGATTATGTGTTAATATAATAAAATATAAAATTAAAAAATATTGGATATAAAATAAATTAAATAACTAATTATAATTTTATAAGGATGTAAAGTGTAAATTTGTAGGTGACATTTTTTTAATTTGTAGTTTTATCTGATATGTAGGTTGCAAGTTACATTTTTAAGTAATAAGGATTTATTCAACAGGTTACCAAAAGTCCAAGGATTTATTTAACAGGTTTTGAATTGTCCAATGACTCATTTATTCGAAAAAAATGTCCAGGGACTTAATCAATCCAAACACTAAAGTCCATTGGGTTTTTTTGAAATTTTCCCAAATTATAATGAAAATATATATTAAAGGAAAACCAAGAGTGATGAGGTGACATCTTCTAACATCAAGTTATTATTTTTCTTTTTTTCCTAGATTTTTGATTTATTAAAAATGATTTATATTGTAAAGATTTTTCTACCCTCATATATATGATGTATATTTCATTATCCATAACGGTTTTTTGATAATTTTACATATTTGCAATTTGAATAACCTCCAACTAGGCAGACTTCTCACTTACTCTTCCCTGCCTCTTCATTGCCATCACAATTAATTGTTAATAATTCTTCATTAAATCATTGGTTAGAGGCAATCTCCATAATAAATCAATATTATTCTACATGACTAGAATGGAAGAGCCATCACAATAGGGAAATTTGTTCTACATCAAATTCAACATCGTAAATCGATATTCAACATCATCTCCGTCAAATTCTTCGTCTAATTTGATATGTTTACTTATCCTTACTCCATCTGAGAATTTTTTCAATCTCACAAAGTATTTCGTCATGTTCTTGGTTTTTGGTTTAGTTTTCAGTTTTGCCAAATGCCCTTAATTTCCATTGAAGATAAGGACTCACTTTGTCTTTTGATTTTGTACTTGTGTTTTCAATTTTTTTGTTGTAGGGGGAACTGGACGTTAATTTTGTAAGACTCCGTTTTTAAAACGTGTAATTATTCTTACCCGAATTGAACCGTAATTAAAAGTGGCAACCAAAGATACTTAAGGGTTAAAACCGTTATTTAACCAAACTCTTTATATATATATATATATATATATATATATATATATATATATATATATATATATATATATATATATATATATATATATATATATATATATATATATATAGGGCCTTTCATTGGAGACCCTTGTATTTTGTGGTAACTATGAGATCCAATCTCATCCATCCATTTAATTAATCAACGGTCTAAAATAAATAAAATATAAAATATTTAAAAAACTGATTTTATACCACTAAATAAGGAAAAAAGGGTAAATTTGTCAAATAACATTATAATTTATCCTTATCTAATTTAGGCGGCAACCAATATTTTAGGAATTGATTCCGTTGTGATACACTTCAAAACTATCAAAAAAAACAACCAACTATTCAAACCTATTTAAATGTGATTCATCCATGTTGTTATTGGGTATTTCTTGGTAATGATTTTAATTATAGAGTTTGAAATCTGAGTTGGACGATACTGATTATGAATCATTGAACCCTTTACTTATTTATTTGCTATGTGTTACATTATGATGTTCTTGAAAAAATGTGTGTTACATTATGATCACACACACAATGTTCTGATGTACTCCCCAAGTAATTACATATCCATAACATTAAAACCTGGGAAGCAGATTGCGATGGGTAATTTATATAACACATACAACACAATGAATGTAACACAAAGTCACATGATACATATGGAACTGAAACAAAAGGCACACAGTGTAACACATACATCAGAATGACATCTAAAACCAGACGATACATTTATCAGTATAACACCATGTAAAACCAGATGTACCACATAATACCACAACTCATATTTGCAACACAACTCATGTACCATAAGTTTCACAATGTATCACAATGAAACGAGATGAATAAAGAAGACATAGTGTTGTAGGCTAATATAAAAAAAACACACTGTCAACGACGAAATGGATGAAACGAGAAGAATAAAGAAGAAATCGAATAACAAGATACTGTAAAAAAAACAATGTCACGGTGGAAGGGATGATGCAGTCGATACCATGTTTAAAACCAAATCAAATTATCAAAATCAGAATATCTCCTAATTAGTTGGTTGAGATAATGAAGGAAACAAAATATTTAATTTAACATTGATTGATATCTTTCTGTTACAATTTTGATTTTAATATTAAGTAATTTAGTAAATGACTAAAATATCCTTCATTATTAATTTCAAAAAAAACATATAAATGGATGGTTGAGATTGGATCTCCCAGTTACCACAATCTAATAGGGTCTCATTTGATTAGGCCCCTATATATATATATATATATATATATATATATATATATATATATATATATATTATATAGAGTGAATTACATAAATGGTCCCTCGTGAATGCCTGGATTTCACTAATCGTCCCTCCAGTTCTGAAAGTACATTGATGGTCCCTAAAAGCGAGTTTTGGAGCCCAAATTCGTCCCTGACGCTAACGCCGTTTGATGAACTCCGTTAAGTCTATCATGTGCCCCTCATGTGAGGGGCATTTTTGTCTTTTTACCTACCTTCTTCTCCAACCTCCGTCCTCATCAAGAACTTCATCCATAGTCGCCTTCAACCACACCACCGCATTCAAACAAAAAAGTAATAACAAAATCAAATACTTAAAATTAAAGCTCAAAATCAATTACTTAAGATTAGAACCCCAATCTTTGATTTTAAATACATTTACAAATCAATTCCTTAAATACATTTCCTTAAATTCAAAATCAATTCCTTTCACATCATTATTAAAAATCCCAATCTTTGAATTAAACACATCCACCTACACCCTCACCTTCCTCTCCATTGATGCAAATCCAGATTTATCAAGATATTCAGATTATCATCACCACCACCGCCATACCTCACAGTATCATCATAGCAACTCAAAACCACCATCATTCGATCTGGATTTCGGTTTGGATTCCGTTTTTTCTCACCTTCCTCTCCATTCGATCTGGATTTCGATTTGGGTTTCGGTTTGGATTTCGGTTTTTCTCACCTTCTTGTCCATTCGATCTGGGTTTCGGTTTGGATTTCGGTTTTTGCTCACCTTCCTCTCCATTCGATCTGGGTTTCCGTTTGGATTTTGGTTTTTGCTCACCTTCCTCTCCATTCGATCTGGATTTCGGTTTGGATTTCGGTTTTTGCTTACCTTCTTCTCCATTCGATCTGGGTTTCGGTTTGGATTTGGGTTTCACTGTTCATGACGTTAACAGGTTTGGATTTGGGTTTTGAAACAAGATTGGATTTGAGATATGTTAAATGTTATTAATGTTCTTCGGTGTGGATTTGGATATGGGATTTGTTAAATGTTCTTGGTGTTCATGGGATTGGATTTGGATTTAGGGTTTTTGATTTAGAGTTTGATTTATGTTGGGTTGTTATTAGATTTGTATACTTTTGCTGTCAAATGGGTTTGGTTTGTATGAATGTCCCTTTTATTTGGATATGAGTTTGGTGGTGGTTTGGGAGGTGGTGGTGGTAGTGGTGGTGGTGGTTTGGGAGGCGGTGCAGGTAACAGGTGGTGCTGGTGGTTGCACTCTTAGACATGAAGGTGGGGATGAAGAAGAAACAGCTAAAAAGACCAAAATGCCCCTCACATGAGGGGCACATGGCTGCCCTAACGACAACTCAGTGGACGGCGTTAGCGTCAGGGACGAATTTAGGCTCCAAAACTCGCTTTTAGGGACCACCAATGTACTTTCAGAACTGGAGGGACGATTAGTGAAATCTAGACATTCACGAGGGACCATTTATGTAATTCACTCTTATATATATTATATATATGTATGAGATGATATATATTACATATATCATAATATTAAAAAAAACCTATAACTAAAACAATCCATCGTCTCCTTCTCATCATATCACCGCCATCATCCATTTTTTTTCTCTTAGAAACCCCATTTCTCTCTCTCTCTCTAGAACTCTTCCTTCTCTCTAAATTTCTATCAATTTAATGAAGCAAATCAACGAAACAATTACATATTCGAAATCTACGCGACGAACCCTTCCTAGAGGTATAAATTTCTTCTTAAGTTATTTAAGTTAGTAAGTTAGGGTAGTTGAAGTTGGTTGGTAAATTATGATTAAATATATGTTTAGAAATGCTTAGGTTTGTTAAAATTACAAACGGGTAAATTTTAGAATCAAAACGGTGATAATTGTATTGTAACACCCATAATTTTCGGTAAGTAAAGGTCACCCGGACGTTTTCGGAACTCGTAGATGGTGGGGTTTTGTTGGGAAAACTTTGTTTAAAGTCCCTTAGAGTATCGAGAATTCTAGAATAGAAAAAAGTCGGATTTTCGGAGTTCGGGGGGAGTGGGGCGACAGTGCCCGGCGACTATGCCAAAGGGCACAATCACGGGGCATAGTCGCGGGGACTCCACCCCTTGCGGTACAAGTGGGGCGATTGTGCCTCTGCGACAGTGACCATGTCAAGGGCTCGGGGCACTATTGCGAGCGGGTGCTAGAGCCATAAAATGTCCATTTTCAGCCTTTTTCTCATTGTCCACTCTCACCCAACTTTCTCCCATTTGTTTCCTCTCGTTTTTCCTCCCATATGTTACGAACCCTAACTCATTTTTGAGTGTTTTTGTCACAAGCCAAGTGTTCCTTCATCTTCTAGCAAGGTTTGGAAGCTATAACTAAAATCCCTTCATCTTCACCTTCTTTACCCAAGTTTTCTAGGGTTTCATCCAACTTTCCACCATTTTAAGGATTTGGAGTTTGTGGCTTGTGTTGGTGTCCTAGAAGTGTTTGATTGACGGATTTAAGTGGTGGTTGAGGTAATCACCTATTCTCTTCCTTTATGAAAGTTAGGGTTTTGGCCTCATTTGGGGATTTTGGTATGTTATGTTTGGGGAATGATTCTAAGTGTTTGGTTATGTGTTTTGACGGTTGGAAATGTATGGATCTAGGTTTTTGGAGGTTTTGACTTGGACGATTCAAGTTTCTTCAAGAAAGGCTCAAGATGTGGTAAAATCTAGATTTAGCCTAAATCTAGCAAGGTGAGTTCAAGTTGATTTGTGAAAACGGTGTACATGCTAAAATGTTTATTTTAAAATGTTTGCGTTTTACCTCAAATTGTTAACTGCTGATAAGTTTTGGTTATTTTGAAATGTTTAGTTTTTGAACATGTTGAGACACCCATTTTGGGATCTTTGGGTATTTTGGTAAATAAATCATGTTGAAATGTCTTTTTGATGATTTTACATATATATAATCGGATTTCAATTGACGTAAGTGTCATTTTGTGTATTTGAACTTATAAACCTTTTCAGAAAATGCATATTATTGTGTTATGAAACATTTTGAAAACATAAGGGTATGAGCTCGTTTGGAAAATGGTTTGTCTCGGCCAACGATGAGATTTTAGTTAATTATAATTTTGGTCGTGTTTGCATAATAGTTGGTCAAACGTGTTTCAATATTTATATCGGCTTTCATTTGGGTATTTACGTAAACTGTTGGGTCGTTGGCTCGGTTTTGACTAAATGGAGTCTTGAGGACATTTGTCCGGTTTAAAAACAGTTGTGGAATTTTTGGAGTATGATGGCGATTATTTCATGCCATTGAGAGTTACATGTTTTGGGAGCTTTGGTCTTTCATTTGGAGTCATGTAATTTTAGACAGTGTTGTATTGGATCCATAGGCACGTAAGTCTGTCTGTTTTGGAAAGCCTATGTTTTTGGTTACTGTGGTGACCGCTTGGGTTTGCTAGCGAGTAGGCAATAGGTGGCTCGAGCCGCTGAGTTGAAACTCGTTTAGATTAGATAGGCACCCATGTTCGTAAGACCCTGGAGTGGAACTCGACGGAGTATGGCAAGGGGCAATAATAGGTCTGAGGATTGTGATGTCTTGTATGGCATGGGAACTAGGACTGGTATGTATGGTGAAATCCAATAACATCACGGGTGGCCCCATTCACGTGTTCTCGCCACCCGAGATGGAAACGTTTAGATGACACGTGAGGAAGTTGTATGGGCGGCCTACTTGCGTGTTTCTCTATTCTCATTGTATACGGGTCTCTCCGTCGTAGACCCGTAGTATTTTAAATGTTAAGGTCATATTTTACCAACTTTGGTTTTTATGTGGTCGACGGTAAATGATGGCTTTAATATTGGGTTTTCCTCACGTATATTAAGGTTTGAATGGAATGCGTCATTTGTACGTTTTAAGTATTTGGTTTCTTTCCATTTTGTGGTTGCGTGAGTTTTGGGTCTATTGTCCGTATTCACGGCAATACTTATTTATATAGATTCTCATCTATGGTTTATGAGTTGGGCAACATGTTCCACCCGTGTTGGGTATTTCGAGATATAACATTTTACCCGCGTTTTATAAAAATTGGGAGTTCTCTCTCTATTATCATTTTGAGCAAGTTCTGGGTTAAATCTAAGTTTATGAAAGAACGTTTTGTATTGGAATCTTCTTCTGTAAAACAACTTGGTTTGGTTAGCGATCAACTTGGTGTCTCTTTCGTTTAAAATGCATGTTTATTGGTAAACGAGTCGTTTTCATAAGCAAAGCATATCATTTTGAAAGATTATGATTTTAATTACATTCTTCCATTTTAAATGATTTATTTATTTATGTTGAAAACTCTTGAGCTCACTAGGCGTTAAGCCTAACCTTTTGATTCGTCGGCATGTGCATCAGGTTCCAGTTGGGGGTTGGTTCTAGCATTTCTATGAAGAGTCGAGCCTTAGCTTGGCACAAGGGTGAATAGTTGGTGAAGTCTTCCGCAAATTGGAGATAGTGACCGTTATTGGGTTTTTGTAGCACTCGTCCTTATTATAGACTGTATGTATAGATTGAACGTGTGTATTGAGGTTAATTCTTAAATTGTGATTGTGGATGATGCAATTATCGATGTATTTAGAAAATTTGAATTAGCTGCTATTTCCAGAATTCAGGGTGTTACATGTATCTAGATGTTTAACCGCACACCAAGTGTTCGGTTTAATGTCTAAGAGAATATAATTTCGTGATTAAGCTTAGGATAATAACCATTAAGTTTATGTTATGCGAGTAATAATAATTTGTGGTTTAAATAGGCAATCGAACGAGTTAAACTTCATACTGAGTCTCGGTTAATCGCGTGTTACATCTCAATTTGGTTAAGGTATGGATTTCATTTATTTTGAATCGTGGGCAACTATTTGTTGTAGTTGACCCTTCCTAAAGGTGGTTCACCGCCTTGTGATTGATCAACTGAATGTGATCAACAAATGTGAAATTATACACACACATACACATTGATTTTGGTTTATTGAATCAATTGTTTGAACATTTTGATGTTTTATTAAAATGTGTCTCGTATGAGATTGTTTATGAAAAATGTGAAGTATATTGACTATAATTTCTATGATCGCCATTTGGGTAAGTGGCATATGTTTAGTTTTCGTTGATTTTAGAATAACCCAATAAATAGGCACATTATTTGGGATGCCATCTATGGCGGCTTTGTTGTCATGGCGTCCTGCAGATGACGGTCCATAGAGTTAAGCCTATGTGGCTTACGTGAACCCACTCTGGGGGACTTGGCTGACTTTGTTGGCTCCAGGGCGGATGATCGATTCTAGAACTTTTACCCACATAATATGTGACCATGATTACATTCACGGGGGATTCGTGTGTGTGTGTGCCCGCACGCCGACCCAGTTCGTGTGGCTGATCACCCCACGAACACGACAGGAATTGACGGACTTTATTTATATTACGTTTTGAAATTAAAGTGTGAACCGTTCTTGAAATTATTGTCTTTGAAAATTACTGAACATTTCTTTTGCTATGAACTTGAGTTTCAAGAACATTCTTCAAAATGAATTTTATAAGTCTTCCGCTTCGTTATCGTAGTTTCATTGTTATTTACGAATTAATATTATAATTCATTCACTGAGCCCTGTGCTCAATCGTGTTTTTGTTTTCTGACACGGCAGGTTCGAAGTGACGTTTACGGGGACGAAACTTGAGATCGAACATAAAATTTTGGAGTTCTTAGACTCGCATTATCATATAAAAGTTACAAGTTTATAAACACTTTTTGAAGTGTAATATTTTGGATTGTAATATATCTTTAGAGTTTATTAATAGCTTTGAATTAGTGGTGTATATATGTTAAGTACCGTTCGTGACATCACCCGTTCTGGACCACGGGGACGAGAGATGTTACAAATTTGGCGGCAATTGAAGTGCCTATGAAGAGGAGCTCAGTCTGTTCGTCATTCCTTAAATCTTGCAGTTTTTTGGTATTTTTGTTTTGATTTTTAAGGATTTTTAATTATGATTTCTATGGTTTTATAGGTTTAGGGATTTTTTTGCAAGCTTCTTCTTCACTCATCCCTAACTCTTGATATGTTCTTATTAGGTTTTATAGGTCTTATGTTTGTTTTATGCTCGATCTTGAATCCATAATATTACAATTTTCTAAGGTAGATTTTAGGTCAAATTATAGTCTTCACAACTTTCTGATATAATTTTATTCCACATGTTGGATCAAATAATTGTATTCAAGATTAAAGGGTCTAAACTGTATTTAATTGATAGTTAAAGTTAGAGGGTTTATTATGTAATAAGTTGATAGTTATTTATAAATGGGCCTTAAGTCTATTAAGCCCATAAGTCCATAAGGCTTAGGTATTTAAAGTATTAATTAGTTTAGTTTTAGGGTTAGAACATTTGATAATTATTGTTTAGAAATTAAAGTAGCCATACGTATTCTCTGTATTCAAGGGTATCAAGAACACACAAGGTTTAAATGTTTATTCAAGGGATTGGTATGTTATTCTGAATATTTATATCTCTTGATATTATTGTGTTTGTGTGTTAATTATCAACTAGATTAAACTGGGATAACAAGTGGTATCAGAGCCTACAGAATCAAGTTAATCTGTGTTTTGCGATTTTACTATTCATCGATTACTATTCATCGAGTTACTGTTCATCGACTGTTCATCAAGTGAAAATTGATTTCATGATTTAAGGTGTTTTTATGCTTGAAATTGATATCATTAGATGAGTTTTATGCTATTGAAAGTTATATGATTGGTAAATTACATTGAAAAGCATCAAGTGATTGAATTTGTGAATTTTTGGTTGTCTGGGTTCGACCTCATCAAGAACAAGCGACCACTGTGTTGTCAAAATTGATTGCATGAAAGTTGATTTTAATCTTTGTTGTTGCTTGAGTTGTGATCGATATATATATATATATCTAAGCACAAAGATATAATTTTTGCATTCAATTTCTGTGTTGTGTGTTTCTGGGTCGATTATTGTTATCTGGGTCGAACACTGTCAAGAACATATCGGTCGAACAACATATCGGTCGACCACAGATTATCGGTCGAAAGAAGTTTACCGGTCAAAGCATTTTATCGGTCAATATCCTTTATCGGTACATTTGAATACTGGTCTAATAATCATTATCGGTCATACTTTGTATCGGTCCACATAGATTATCGGTCTAGTCACATTACCGATCGAATTCACTTTATCGGTCCTCATCACTATCGGTCGATTCTTTTCCGGTCAAGACCAATACCGGTCGAACTTTACATACCGGTCATAGCACTTACCGGTCGTGCAACTCACCGGTCTTGACAAGTTACCCGTCGAACACTACTTTGCGCCAGTGCCTTATCGCGAAAATCAAACTTTGCGCCATGGCCTTGTCGCGCAAACCGCACTTTGCGCGACCCAAGGCTCACGCAAATCGCACTTTGCGCGACCCAAGGCCCATGCAAACCTCACTTTGCGCCACTGCCTTGTAACGCAAACCTCATTTTGCGCCAGTACTGTTCACTATTCACTGTTCATTTTTTGCGAAATTTTTTTTCGTCAGATTCTCACAGTTTGTTCAGTATTATTTGAAGCTTTATACTGATTGAGAGGACTGCATTTAATTATTTTTGGAAATTTATTTTTCTGAAAAATTTTTAGTGTAGTTTTTATTTTGATTCTAACGATCTCATTTAGTTGATTGTCTTGATACAGATTAGTTTGATTTCTAACCATACAGCTAAAGATGTCTGAAGGTTACAACCTTGATTTCAACAACATGACTCTTTCTGAAGTAAAAGCAAAGGTTAAATGTCTTGCTGGACAGTTAGCAATATCTTCTAACATGATTTCTGAGTATGACAAAGAGGCAAAAATTCTCAAATCCGAGATATCACCTCTTAAAGCTGAGAACAAGGCTTTACATATTCAGAACTCATCTCTTCTTATTCAGATCAATGCTTTAAAAGAAAATTCAAAAGATTCTGATTCTATAATTGACTTTGCAGGAATAATTGAGTTTAAAGAAAAAGAGATATTGGATCTACAAGCAAAGTTGAAAAGATCTGAATCTAGCTCTATATGGTCAAAGAAGGAGGCAATGCAAAAACAACTTGATGAGCTGAGAAGAAAAACAAACATTGCTATTCAGACATCTCAAGAGTTTAAAAAGACAAATTCTCAAGTCTTTGCGGAAAGAGATAAACTGAAAGATAAAGTTCTCAATCTTGAGGTTGAGATTAATAAGCTGAAAGAAAAGGCAACCCAAGACAGAGACAATACAATAGCTCAAGATGAAATGTTGAAGATTGAGAAAGAAAGAAAAGAATTTGCCAAGAAATTCTCTGATTTCTCCAGAAAAGCCTTTGAAGAGAAGAAATCATTAGAGCTTAGATGTGTTAAGCTTTCTCAACAAGTTTCAGACTTTGAGAAGGTTATCATTCTAGAGAGAGAAAAGGTTGAGAATGAGAAGAAGAAAGCTGAGCTGAAGAAAGCAAATATAGACTTTTCTGAAGAAAAGAAAATATTTGAGACCGAGATAGCCAAGATGACAGGAAAGCTATCTGAATTGTCAACAAACATCATGAAGGAGAAGAATGCAAAATCTGAGTTGCATAAGAAGTTTGATCTGATTGAAAAGGAAAGAAACAGTTTGTCTTCAAAGATAAAGGAACTTGAAGAGATCGTATTCAAGGTGAAGCTGACTGAGCACAAGACGCCAGAGTCAATAGCTCAATCACCGAGAGATGATCTAGCTGATTCAAATAGTTCATTAAAAACAGCTTCAAGTTCACATTTTTCAAATGTTTTCTATAATCCTTTCTATGATTTAGATGATTGTCTTACTTCTAAATCTACTGATCAGATTCGTCCTTCTAACCTTTTCTATGACAAAAATGTTGATGGTTCAGGTAACTTCAAGAAGACTAAGTCTCAGAAGAAAAGCTTATGGAGAAGAGAAGATGAGAAAGACAGAGGAAATTGGATCTGGAGAATTAAAGGATATTCGGAGGAAAAGAAGAAAGAAAAATCATTTGTGCATACATCAAATGCAAAATGGAACTATGCCTCAAAAGGTAAAACTTTTGGCAAACCTGATCTGGTTTACACAATCAATCAATTGATCAGGTTAGCACAAAAGAAGATTAGTTGTTCCTATTGTGGCTCAAATGATTTTGTAAGAAAAAATTATGTAAATAACTGGTATGGTTCTTATTTTATCTCTCCTACTAGAACTGCAACTAACCCATTAGGACCCAAATACCAGTGGGTACCAAAAGCTAAATCTGTGTTGCAGGCACCCAAGGTTTAAGGGGGAGAAAGAACAAAGGCTTCTAAGTAAATCAGCTTAGAACCCATACTTCAACAGAGAATGGCTTCTAATCACATCATATTAGAACCCGCACTTCAGTGCTCTATTTATTTTTCTGCTTTAAAAAAAAATCTTCAGTTTAGGGGGGAGCTTAAATAGAAAAAGAGCTTAATTGAAAAACTCCTTAGAACTTAATTGTCAAACTCTTTTAGTTTGAGGGGGAGAATTGCATCGTCAAACACAACTGTTTTGACTTCTCCAATTTTTATTCTTCATGTAACTATGTGCTTATTTGTGGTTTCATGTACAATAGCCTGTTGAACAACATGTTCTTTTAGGAAAATACATGGGATTCAGTGTGAGAACTAAACAGAACTTCCATGGATTCACAATAACCAGTGTTTCCTACCCAGGAAGTATTCCCTGAGTGATTGAGGGGAGAGGGGTCAAAAGAATTGAGTGATGGTGTGTGAAGAGGTAAAATGAAAAAGAGAGATTGGTTAGAAGTGATCATTAAAAGAAAGAGGGTGAGAGATTAGAGTAAAAGAATATTAGACTCTGCACCAAATGTAATACCCTAAAAATAGGGATAACAAAAACTTTCCATAAAAGTTTGCACTCTAAAAAAATCATTACATGTCTTGTATACTTGTACAAATAGCATCAAAGTTTGCACTCTAAAAAATCATTACATGTCATCATTTCAAAGTTTTTTTTAATTTTAAATATGACATGGAGTTTTATTGGTTTTTACTTGGCCATGTCATCACTAGCAGGTAATCAGGTAACCTAAGCACTTAAATAAATTGAAAGTTTGTTTTAGACCCTTAAATGATAGTTTTGAAAGTTTGTTTCCTAAAATAGGAATCAACTCAAAGTTGGTTCCATTTTGATGCAATTTACCCTTCTAATTATTCACATAACATTTAATGAATATACATAATCAACATACTTAAGAACTCATTATAGAAATTGCACACTAGGTACCTTAAGATAAGATATTTTGGGGTTGATCGAGTCGCTAGAAACGGGAAAACTTGTTGAGGGTCACAAGGATGATTATGTACTGTACGTTCATAATGGCACCTGGACAGTGTTATGGTGAACCTACATGCTACATATGTATGCTTGAACTACCTTGGTATGATGACCGTTGGGGTAGTGAGAAAGTTTCTAAGCGAGTGATCTAAGGAAGGGTTGATGTTTATAACAAGGTCACTTCGGAGTGATATTTAAGTGCGATGAATGCATTAAGTTGATCATCTTGAGTCAGGTTTATTGGTTGGATTGGAGCTATATGTTCGTTAGACCAATATTATTTCGAGGAGAAATTGTAAGTTAACCAAATTAGTGGGTTCGTGGCTCTAAGATGTTTGATGTATCCGGATGGCAATAGTATGTCGGGAAAATGGAGGAGTGTAGTCCTATGATGCTGAGTGCCGACCAAATTCATGCATTAAGTTATTTCTAAAATAAGTTTGCATAAATTGTTTCTCATGTTCTCAAAGCATAAAGTGAGTTACGTTATAAGGTCTTGGTAAAACATTTAACACTTATTAGATTTTCATCCGTGAGCTTAAGCAAGCATGAAATTATTTTTGTTGCACGTGATTGTAAATTATTATCGAACACTTCTTTATTCTCGTTTCGTGCCTAACGCTATTTTTGGATATTTTAAGATCCGTGTTTTTAATGTTATTTGAGGTATTGGGCAAGTAACTGTGAAATTTTGACCTTGACATTGGATACCCTCCACGTATGTTAAGGTTCTAAAGGAAGAGTTGTTCCCATGTTTTGAGTCGGAGTTTTCTTGGAATTTTTAGTCTGTACGAGTCGCGTTGAGTTTTATGAGATATTGTTTTGTGACGTTTCAGACGTGTGAGTGTACCTTGTGTTGCGTGGGTTTCAATTTTATTGCGTGTAAATTTACGAACGTTTTGGGCGGCGTGTCTCATGAAGGTTTTGTTGAAAAGAATCCCTTTATCTTACGTTGCGATTTAGAATTTGACATTTTGGATTTATTGTCGTATTACGTTTTTATTATTATGTTGGGAAATGAAATTTTGACACCGTTTGATTTTAGTGTTATTGAGTCTTATGAAAGTTCAGTTGGGTTGTATGGTGTCTTATCTTACGACATTTTGCGTCGCGTAGGCGAATTTTGGGACGTGTATACGTACGTTATTGTGTACGTTGATTTATAAGTTTTGGTAATAGACGTCATCCCACGCGTTGTTTTGGGAAAGTTTCATTTTCACATGATTTATTCTTGGGCTATATTCAAGTGTCATTCGTTGTATACTAATTGTATTTGGATTAAATTATACTCTTGGTTTGAGTAAGCATATAAAGGATTTATGTCATTTCAGTTATTGATTTTACTGTTAGAAATTTTCCGCAATGCATTAAACGGGTATCAGTTTTCAAGTCGTTGTAATTATTATTTTGGTCAAGTATGCCTTATTTGTGCAACTCAAAGTTTAAATTTGATTTGATATTTATGTACGTCTGTAACACCCTAAAAATAGGGATAACAAAAATCCGAAAAATGGAAATGAGGTGTACTAGAATTGCCATAGCAAGAGCCTCCAAAAAATGAGGAATATATAAATAACCTGTTTAATCACGATTTTTAATTTAAACGGACAATAAAATAACAACCAACTAATCTAATTTCTACATCTAGAAAAGAGATTACAAAAAGGGTTGTCATCTATAAGCCCAACGGTTCAAACCCAAAAGAAGTAGCGTCCAAGTGCAAAATCCCCAAGCTCTCACCAAAAGCATCTAAACCTGCTTAGGAGCGGCGCCGCTAGAACCTGAGATACACATCGACACCAAACAAGTGTTAGGCCAAAAAGCCTAGTGAGTTGAACAATAATAAGCATGCATGATCAGTTACAATTCTTATCAGCAGTTAACCAGAGTTCAATATATGTGGAGTCAATAGGGGAGACCCATAGCACCAATCAAGTTCCACCCAAAGAGTCGATATACCTTGATACCATCGAACAAGAGACACCCGAAAGGCCCAGCACACCCGAGGACTATACCAAAGAAAATTCCTCGAATAACGGAGGTCTAGGCACATACCATCATAGTGGCGCCCAAGACTACATCCTCCTAGTGTCTACTGACTTGGTTCGTCCAACATAATTCATAGGAGGTCTTGAGGTATATTTCAACCAACACATTTCGATACCAACCAAGGGTACAATGTTACCATCCTAACACATAAGTCCATTATGAGACCCAAATACCAACATAATCAACGTTTAGACATTTAATCACCAAAAGGCATTCCAGGTAGAATTTATCATCTACTATAATCCATACATCCCAATTCATCCCAAGATATCCAACATATACCTTCATGGAGTCACACCCAATACCCGATCCATAAAGTAAAACATGGCATTTCACACAAAATCACATTCTCAACTTTTCTTCACAATTAAATCCCACATACTTGAACATATAGAGATAAATAACAACAACTAGAAGAATATGATGTGTATCTAGCTTTAACAAAGGTTAGTAAACTCACAATCTAGGTTTTTGGACCAAAACCTAGAAAAGTGTCAAACCCTAGAAGTTGGAGAAGATGAGACTTGAAGTGGAGAAGGTGAACTAGAGGAAACCCTAGAAATCTTCTTGGTAGGTAGTAAATGCAAGGTCCACAACCCCAACCACCAAAATGGTTTGCAATAAATGAGAGTTAGGATTTGGAGAGGTATGGGTGTGGTTTTGAGCTCTCAAAATCGCCAAAGAGAAAAGATGAGATGTGAGGAATGAAATGAAAATCGGCTGGAACTCATTTAAATGGAATTCCCCCGTTGGCGATAGTGCCCGGCGATAGTGCCATGGGCACTATCACATGTCACAATCGCGAAGGTTCCCACCCCCACAGTACAAGCTCGGCGATAGTGCCTTTGGCGATAGTGCCAAGGCACAATCGCGGGGCACAATCGCTGGCATCCCTCAGCCCACGGTACGTCCCTGGCGATAGTGCCTCCGGCGATAGTGCCAATGGCACAATCGCGCCAACCCAAAACAGGCCTAAACTTAACCAAATTCGATAGCGAGTGAGAGGTTTGAACGATTAACAAAGGTAATTCAATTATATGACACTTCGACATAATAATGATCATAAAGGTGCGCACAAAGACACCTATTCACACATAAACACAATTAATGTATTAAGAGAGACAGGATACTTACCTTAAGAATTTACGGGTGTTACAATCCTCCCCACCTAAATGGGATTTCGTCCCCGAAATCTTACTCTAAGCAAACAAGTGAGGATATCGCTTCTTCATATCGTCCTCGGACTCCCACGTGATATTAGCACCCCGATGGTGCTTCCATTGAACCTTTACCATCACCACATCTTTATGCTGTAATTTCTTTACTTTCGATTCCAAAATCGACTCCGGTTCTTCCACACAACGATTTCCATTGTCCACCTGAATCTCTGACAAGGGAATCACGCTTTCCTCCTCGGCTAGGCACTTCCGAAGATAGAACACGTGAAAAGTAGGATGTATCCCATCCATTTCTGGTGGTAAATCCAACAGGTAGGCTTGTAACCCAATTTTTTCCAAGATGACGAATGGCCCAAGGAAACGAGGACTAAGATTCCCACGTTTTCCGAACCGTATGATCCACTTCCACTGAGACACCTTCAACATGACCCGGTCGCCCACTTGAAACTCAACCGGTCTTCTCTTCTTGTTCACATAACTCTTTTGTCGGTCTTGTGCCGCCTTTAGCCTCTCCCGAATCTCTTTCACCTTGTCCGCCGTCTTTTGCACTATTTCCGGCCCGACGAATTGCTTTTCGCCCGCTTCTAGCCAACAAACTGGGGTTCTATACTTCCGCCCATACAAGGCCTCGAACGGTGCCATTCCAATACTAGAATGGTAACTGTTGTTGTACGCGAACTATACCAAAGGTAGATGTGAATCCCAACTTCCCCCGAAGTCTATTACACACGATCTCAACATATCTTCTAGCGTCTGGATCGTCCACTCTCTTTGACCATCCGTTTGAGGATGATACGTCGTGCTCAAATTTAGTCGAGTACCCAACTCCTTTTGCAAACTAGCCCAAAAGTTCGAAGTGAATTGGTTGTCCCGATCCGATACAATAGATTGCGGAACTCCGTGCCTCGACATCACCTCATCAATATAAAGCTTGGCCAACTTCTCCATTGGCAAGGTCTCCCCCATTGCAAGGAAATGCGCACTTTTTGTCAACCGGTCAACAATTACCCAAATGGTGTCGTGCCCACGCAAGGTCTTTGGTAACTTCGTCACGAAATCCATAGTAATGTTGTCCCATTTCCACTCGGGAATGGACAACGGTTGCAAACTCCCATACGGTCTTTGATGCTCCGCTTTGACTTGAAGGCATGTGACACACCTTTCCACATAGTTAGCCACATCCAGCTTCATCACCGGCCACCAATAATTCAAATTTAGGTCTCTATACATCTTGGTGCTACCGGGATGTATAGAATATTTTGACTTATGTGCTTCCTCGAGAAGTAAGTCACGATTTCCCCCAATCTTTGGCACCCAGATTCGCCCTTGAAAGAGTTTGAGTCCACGTCCATCTTCTGTTAAGAGTTCCTTTTACTTGGACATAACCTCGGCTTTGAGGTTCTCTTCTTTAAGTGCTTCCGCTTGGCTCGTTCTTATACTTTCCAACAAACTCGATACCACATCGATTCTGGTAAGGGACATTTTGACACCTCCATCATGACTCCTTCGACTCAACGCATCCGCCACCACGTTGGCCTTACCGGGATGGTAGAGTAAATCGCAATCGTAATCCTTCAAAAGTTCTAGCCATCTCCTTTGTCGCATGTTGAGTTCCTTTTGATCGAAGATGTACTTGAGACTCTTGTGATCCGTGAAAAGAGTACACTTGGTCCCATACAAGTAGTGTCGCCACAACTTTAACGCGAAAACTACCGCCGTCAACTCCAAATCATGAGTCGGATAGTTCTTCTCATGGTCCTTTAACTGACGCGACGTGTAGGCTATTACTTTTCCCCTTTGCATTAGGACACACCCAAGCCCCATCTTGGAAGCGTCACTAAACACCACAAAGTCTTCCGATCCTTCGGGTAGGGATAAGATCGGAGCTTCGCACAACTTCCTCTTGAGCGTCTGAAAGGCTTGCTCTTGTGCATCGGTCCAAAGAAACTTGGCGTTCTTCCTTGTAAGAGAGGTGAGCGGTGTAGCTATCTTGGAAAAGTCTTGAATGAAACGTCGGTAGTAGCCCGCCAAACCCAAGAAGCTTCGAATCTCGGTCGGACTTGTTGGAGGCTCCCAACTCATCATTGCATCGATCTTTGCCGGATCCACTTTTACCTTGTCCTTTGATACCACATGCCCCAAGAATTGCACCTCTTGGATCCAGAATTCGCACTTCGAGAATTTCACGAACAACTTCTCCCTCCTTAAAACTTCTAATACTTCCCGTAAGTGTTTTCCATGCTCGGACTCATCCCTTGAATATATTAAAATATCGTCGATGAAGACGATCACGGATTTATCCAAGAATGGGCGACACACACGGTTC
The DNA here is from genome assembly GCA_954870635.1 of Arctium minus. NCBI lineage: Eukaryota > Viridiplantae > Streptophyta > Magnoliopsida > Asterales > Asteraceae > Arctium > Arctium minus. Next base: position 49,556,059 of record OX941096.1, read on the forward strand.
ATCAGATCCATGAATACGGCTGGAGCGTTGGTTAGACCGAAAGGCATCACCAAAAACTCGTAAGGGTCGTATCGTGTTCGGAAAGCCGTCTTCAGAATGTCTTCTTTCTTCACTCTCACTTGATGATATCCGGACCGAAGGTCAATCTTCGAGAAACATCCTGCGCCTTGAAGTTGATCAAAAAGGTCGTCGATGCGAGGTAAGGGATACTTGTTCTTCACTGTGACTTTGTTTAACTCCCGATAATCTATGCACATCCACATAGACCCATCCTTCTTCTTCACGAATAGTACCGGTGCTCCCCAAGGAGATGAACTTGGTCGAATGAAGCCCTTCTCCAACAACTCTTGAATTTGCGTCATCATCTCTTTAATTTCTGTCGGTGCCAAACGATATGGAGCACGAGCTATCGGAGCCGCTCCCGGTGTGAGGTCAATCTGAAACTCCACTTGTCGCTCCGGCGGTAATCCGGATAAGTCTTCCGGAAAGACGTCCGGATAATCTTGTACCACCTCCACATCTTCTACCGACTTCTTTTCTTTCTTTGCGTCCACGGCGTAGGCCAAGTACGAAGGGTAACCCTTCGCTAAGAACTTGCGAGCCTTTAGAGATGAGATAATAGGATTACTCCTCTTTCCTTTTTCCTCATAAATGGTTGCCACACCATTTTCCGGTAAAGGTACTTGGATCATCTTTTTGGAACAGAGGATGTCCGTCTTATGCTTTACTAACCAATCCATACCTATAACCACGTCAAACCCACCTATAGCCATAGGTAGCAAGTCCACTCCAAAAGAATTCCCATCAATTTCTAAAGTGCAATAAAAAAAATGGTCTCGAATGATTACTTGATCTCCATTCGCTATTTCTACTACTAACGCATCGGGAATGACACTAATAGGAGTGGTGAATTGTTTACAGAAAGCATCCGACACAAAGGAACATGTAGCACCCGAATCAAACAAGACACAAGCAGGCAAGGAGTTTACTAGGAACGTACCCGAAACAACATCCGCGGTCTCCTTTGCCTCCTTGGTGGTCATCCGGAAAGCTCGACTGGGCATCCTTGGTGGTTGCTCGACTCTAGCCGTCGAACCCACGGAATTTCCACCATTACCTCCCACTAGCTTTGGGCAATCCCTCTTCATATACCCTGGTTCTCTGCACTCATAGCATACCGGCCCCCGGATGGGACACTCTCGAGTCACGTGGTCCTTCCTACCACACTTGGCACACTCCGTTGGACCGGAATAAGTTCTTGCAACACACGGCCCCGAGTGCTTTGACTTGCACTTGTAGCACCACCGGTCTTCACGACGATGATCACCCGCTCTCCCGCTTACAAAGGGTTTTGATTGCCGAACGGGCCCAGATGGCCCTTCCCACTTCCGTTTCTCACCGACAAGCCTCTTCTCTTCCCTTTTGGCATTGATGTCGTCCTCCACGAGCAAGGAGTCTTCGATAACCTCTTGTAATGTCGAACACTTAGCATTCCTTATCGCCGATCGCATCCCGGCCGGTAACCCTTGATGATAGGCTTTAATCTTTGACCTTTCATCGGGGACTAGATGTCCCACCAAGTTTAGTTTCTCCAAAAAGAGTTTGGAGTAGCCAACCACAGAAAGGTTCCCTTTCTTCAGATCTCGGAACTCCCGCTCCAACTTGTTCATCGAACGCTCACTACAATACTTGTCCATAATCTTCTCCTTGAACACCGACCAAGTTAACTTAGCCAGAACTTCAGTAGTGAGGACTGATCGAGTGAGATTCCACCAAATCAAAGCCTCTCCCCGAAGTAGTTGGGAAGAAAACTTGACCCGTTGGGAGGGATCACACTCGCTTGACTCAAAGGCCATCTCTACCTCTTTGAGCCAGTACATGCAATCAACTGGGTTATCTGAACTTGCAAACTCCTTAGGGTGGCACCCCAGAAACGCCTTGTAAGTGCACCCCTTAGTCTTCGTCCGGATCCCTTCAGCGGATGGTTCCTCAACCGTTACCACATTTGGTCCACCCGACCCCACAATAATGTTTTTAGCCATCGTCTTAGGTTGTCGGTGGCTAGCGTCTCGATCCTCTAGGAGTTTCATGAAAAACTCTTGTTGTTGGGTCATGGCCGAAGTCATGGCCAACTGTTGTTGAGCCAAGGCTGCATTCATGGCCAACATCATGTTATCCCGAAGTCGGGTCTCTATGGTAACTTCCTCCATGATGGCGTTACCTGTATTGAGGTTCCGGCGCGGAATATGCTCAGGCCCTCCTCCCAATATTCTGGGTATAGGAATGTCATCGGAGGTTGCCCCCACCGGGGGTCGTACTGCGGCAGATTCCACTTTTGGTTTCCCCTCTGGCATGTCCGGTGCTCTACTTCGAGTGTTTACCATCCCAATCTGCCACATACGTACGAGAAATAGATTGAGAAAAGACTAAACGGGTTGAACTCATTGTACGTACTACTACCTTCATTAATTATCATAATAATAGTAAACCATGTATGCTCACGTAACAATGCATTCATAATAGCAGTAGCTAAGTGAAATTATGAACGAACCATACACAAGAATTCTTGTCACCATCATCACAAATTTTAATTAAAGTAATTCCGTAATCCTAACGCTCTCCCCACCTAGGATTTCTACCCCAAGTGGACAGTGAAGTCACAACGTCTAAAGCTTAAGTCTAGATATGCTAAACAATACCTAGTTCACTTAAACTAAAGCTCTGATACCAACTTGTAACACCCTAAAAATAGGGATAACAAAAATCCGAAAAACGGACATGAGGTATACTAGAATTGTCATAGCAAGAGCCTCCCAAAAATGGGGAATATATAAATAACCTGTTTAATCACGATTTGTAATTTAAACGAACAATAAAATAACAACCAACTAATCTAATTTCTACATCTAGAAAAAAAATTACAAAAAGGGTTGTCATCTATAAGCCCAACGGTTCAAACCCAAAAGAAGTAGCGTCCAAGTGCAAAATCCCCAAGCTCTCACCAAAAGCATCTAAACCTGCTTAGGAACGGCGCCGCTAGAACCTGAGATACACATCGACACCAAACAAGTGTTAGGCCAAAAAGCCTAGTGAGTTGAACAATAATAAGCATGCATGATCAGTTACAATTCTTATCAGCAGTTAACCAGAGTTCAATATATGTGGAGTCAATAGGGGAGACCCATAGCACCAATCAAGTTCCACCCAAAGAGTCGATATACCTTGATGCCATCTATCAAGAGACACCCGAAAGGCCCATCACACCTGAGGACTATACTAAAGAAAATTTCTCGAATGGCGGAGGTCTAGGCACATACCATCACAGTGGCGCCCAAGACTACATCCTCCTAGTGTCTACTGACTTGGTTCATCCAACATAATTCATAGGAGGTCTTGAGGTATATTTCAACCAACACATTTCGATACCAACCAAGGGTACAATGTTACCATCCTAACACATAAGTCTATTATGAGATCCAAATACCAACATAATCAACGTTTAGACATTTAATCACCAAAAGGCATTCCAGGTAGAATTTATCATCTACTATAATCCATACATCCCAATTCATCCCAAGATATCCAACATATACCTTCATGGAGTCACACCCAATACCCGATCCATAAAGTAAAACATGGCATTTCACACAAAATCACATTCTCAACTTTTCTTCACAATTAAATCCCACATACTTGAACATATAGAGATAAATAACAACAACTAGAAGAATATGATGTGTATCTAGTTTTAACAAAGGTTAGTAAACTCACAATCTAGGTTTTTGGACCAAAACCTAGAAAAGTGTCAAACCCTAGAAGTTGGAGAAGATGAGACTTGAAGTGGAGAAGGTGAACTTGAAGAAACCCTAGAAATCTTTTTGGTAGGTAGTAAATGCGAGGTCCACAACCCCAACCACCAAAATGGTTTGCAATAAATGAGAGTTAGGGTTTGGAGAGGTATGGGTGTGGTTTTGAGCTCTCAAAATCGCCAAAGAGAAAAGATGAAATGTGAGGGATGAAATGAAAATCGGATGGAACTCAATTAAATGGAGTTCCCCCGTCGGCGATAGTGCCATGTGCACTATCGCATGTCACAATCGTGAAGGTTCCCACCCCCACGGTACAAGCTCGGCGATAGTGCCTTTGGCGATAGTGCCAAGGCACAATCGCGGGGCACAATCGCTGGCATCCCTCAGCCCATGGTACGTCCCTGGCGATAGTGCCTCCGGCGATAGTGCCAATGGCACAATCGCCAGGCACAATCGCGCCAACCCAAAACAGCCCAAAACTTAACCAAATTCGATAGCGAGTGAGAGGTTTGAACGATTAACAAAGGTAATTCAATTATATGACATTTCGACATAATAATGATCATAAAGGTGCGCACAAAGACACGTATTCACACATAAGCACAATTAATGTATTAAGAGAGACATGATACTTAGCTTAAGAATTTACGGGTGTTACAACGTCCCTATCACTTTACTGAGTTTTGGGGAATAAACTGATGCATGTGGGACTTGTTGAAAATTTTATGCCACAATATTTTTCGTTAAAGAGGAAAATTTTTAAAGTTAAAATTGTGAAGTTCTCTTTTGGGGTTGTACAAACATTTATCGCACGTGTTGGGGTGCAGGAATTTATTTCCATGTTAATAGTGTAAATTTTGTTACACACCTTTTATTACCGTTTTATTTACGTAAATATTGATCAAATGAGTTTGGAAATGATTTTATATACGTAGTGTTGGTAACCAGTTTTGAAACCTATCGGATGAACGATAGTGTATTTTCACTGTACGGTTAATTGTTATAAAGCTTATGTATTTGAAAGTTTTCTAAAATTTTAAATTGGCATATCAGTTGAAAACCTTGAACTCATTAGGCCTATAGATTTAAACCCCTGTCGTGGAAGGAGTTGTAATTAAAGGACTAGAGAAGTCCTTGGGAGTTGAAGCGTCGGATAATCCAACTTGTAGTTAATCTTGAATTTGGGTTTCAATTTTTGAATCGGGTCACGCTTGAATAGTGGAGGTATTAGATTTTGTTCCCCAGTTAATTAAGAGATGGTCTCTATGTTTCGGTAAACCTGCAGGATAAAGTCTTGTATGATTATCTACGCCTGGTTGGGTTCGAATTAATAGGTTGTTTGTCTGTCCGACATCGTGGCATATGTTGATGGCGTACCGTCTTAATGGGTACCGTGATCGAGGAATTTTGTGGTCCGTCCTCTAGGGATGTAAGATTTGGGAATATTAGTCCTCTGTTAAGTGTCAACCTTAATGCGACAATACTTCTGGAATGAAGTGTTGGGTGGGATATCCACATTTTGATGTAACCGTTTGGTTTTAGGCATCGACTTGTCTTCTTTAGGTCTATGAATCGGAGAAATGCTTGGAAGTACCCCGTTGGGTCTTGGGAATGTTGACCTCTTTGAGGTGGAACTTAGCAGAAGATTAGAGGTTGTTGATTAAGCATCGATATGTATAAGTTTTCCGTGGTGATAAAGGTCTTACTAAGGGAATATTTTGAGGTTGGGGTTGGAACGGAGTTGAGAGATAGCTGGATCTGTGTTAGCCGGGTAGCCGAAGGACGCATTGGTGTGCCTTGGAAGGATATCTTTATTAATATTGAGGATGTACCAGTAGGAATCTGAGGATTCATGGGAGCTTAGTGTCGATCTTTGGCTTTGAGTTCAGAATCATGTGGATTTGAGGTGAATTGGCCGGTGAGATGTAGATATCAGAAACTACTCTTGAGGTAGTAAGTGTCATCCAAGGTTGGGAGACGACCGTAAGCTTGTGGGTAAAGGCTACTTTAGTGAATTAAGTGTTCGCTCGATTATGGGTGTAATGTGCCCAAGAAGGGGTAACTGACGTGAGTATCAGCATAAGGGGTTATGTTAGTAGTTCTGGAAATCGGATCAAGAACAGTCTATCCTGCGGGCAGCGTTCCATTGAGAAGAGTAGATTTCGAGGATGAAATCATTCTAAGGTTGGGAGGATTGTAACACCCGTAATTTTCGGTAAGTAAAGGTCATCCGGACGTTTTCGGAACTCGTAGATGGTGGGGTTTTGTTGGGAAAACTTTGTTTAAAGTCTCTTAGAGTATCGAGAATTCTAGCATCGAAAAAAGTCGGATTTTCGGAGTTCGGGGGGAGTGGGGCGACAGTGCCCAACGATTGTGCCAAAGGACACAATCGCGGGGCATAGTCGCGGGGACTCCACCCCTTGCGGTACAAGTAGGGCGATTGTGCCCCTGCGACAGTGACCATGTCAAGGTCGCGGGGCACTATCGCGAACGGGTTCCAGAGCCTTAAAATTTCCATTTTCAGCCTTTTTCTCATTATCCACTCTCACCCAACTTTCTCCCATTTGTTTCCTCTCGTTTTTCCTCCCATATGTTATGAACCCTAACTCATTTTTGAGTGTTTTTGTCACAAGCCAAGTGTTCCTTCATCTTCTAGCAAGGTTTGGAAGCTATAACTAAAATCGCTTCATCTTCACCTTCTTCACCCAAGTTTTCTAGGGTTTCATCCAACTTTCCACCATTTTGAGAATTTGGAGTTTGTGGCTTGTGTTGGTGTCCTAGAAGTGTTTGATTGACGGATTTAAGTGGTGGTTGAGGTAATCACCTATTCTCTTCCTTTATGAAAGTTAGGGTTTTGGCCTCATTTGGGGATTTTGGTATGTTATGTTTGGGGAATGATTCTAAGTGTTTGGTTATGTGTTTTGACGGTTGAAAATGTATGGATCTAGGTTTTTGGAGGTTTTGACTTGGACGATTCAAGTTTCTTCAAGAAAGGCTCAAGATGTGGTAAAATCTAGATTTAGCCTAAATCTAGCAAGGTGAGTTCAAGTTGATTTGTGAAAACGGTGTACATGCTAAAATGTTTATTTTAAAATGTTTGCGTTTTACCTCAAATTGTTAACTGCTGATAAGTTTTGGTTATTTTGAAATGTTTAGTCTTTGAACATGTTGAGACACCCATTTTGGGATCTTTGGATATTTTGGTAAATAAATCATGTTGAAATGTCTTTTTCATGATTTTACATATATATAATCGGAGTTCAATTGACGTAAGTGTCATTTTGTGTATTTGATCTTATAAACCTTTTCAGAAAATGCATATTATTGTGTTATGAGACATTTTGAAAACATAAGGGTATGAGCTCGTTTGGAAAATGGTTTGTCTCGGCCAACGATGAGATTTTAGTTAATTATACTTTTGGTCGTGTTTGCATAATAGTTGGTCAAACGTGTTTTAATATTTATATCGGCTTTCATTTGGGTATTTACGTAAACTGTTGGGTCGTTGGCTCGGTTTTGACTAAATGGAGTCTTGAGGACATTTGTCCGGTTTAAAAACAGTTGTGGAATTTTTGAAGTATGATGGCGATTATTTCATGCCATTGAGAGTTACATGTTTTGGGAGCTTTGGTCTTTCATTTGGAGTCATGTAATTTTAGACAGTGTTGTATTGGATCCATAGGCACGTAAGTTTGTCTGTTTTGGAAAGCCTAAGTTTTTGGTTACTGTGGTGACCGCTTGGGTTTGCTAGCGAGTAGGCAATAGGTGGCTCGAGCCGCTGAGTTGTAACTCGTTTAAATTGGATAGGCACCCATGTTCGTAAGACCCTGGAGTGGAACTCGACGGAGTATGGCAAGGGGCAATAATAGGTCTGAGGATTGTGATGTCTTGTATGGCATGGGAACTAGGACCGGTATGTGTGGTGAAATCCAATAACATCACGGGTGGCCCCATTCACGTGTTCTCGCCACCCGAGATGGAAACGTTTAGATGACACGTGAGGAAGTTGTATGGGCGGCCTACTTGCGTGTTTCTCTATTCTCATTGTATACGGGTCTCTCCGTCGTAGACCCGTGGTATTTTAAATGTTAAGGTCGTATTTTACCAACTTTGGTTTTTATGTGGTCGACGGTAAATGATAGCTTTAATATTGGGTTTCCCCACGTATATTAAGGTTTGAATGGAATGCGCCATTTCTACGTTTTCAGTATTTGGTTTCTTTCCATTTTGTGGTTGTGTGAGTTTTGGGTCTATTGTCCGTATTCACGGCAATAATTATTTATATAGATTCTCATCTATGGTTTATGAGTTAGGCAACATGTTCCACCCGTGTTGGGTATTTCGAGATATAACATTTTACCCGCGTTTTATAAAAATTGGGAGTTCTCTCTCTATTCTCATTTTGAGCAAGTTTTGGGTTAAATCTAAGTTTATGAAAGAACGTTTTGTATTGCAATCTTATTCTGTAAAACAACTTGGTTTGGTTAGCGATCAACTTGGTGTCTCTTTCGTTTAAAATGCATGTTTATTGGTAAACGAGTCGTTTTCATAAGCAAAGCATATCATTTTGAAAGATTATGATTTTAATTACATTCTTCCATTTTAAACGATTTATTTATTTATGTTGAAAACTCTTGAGCTCACTAGGTGTTAAGTCTAACATTTTGATTCGTTGGCATGTGCATCAGGTTCCAGTTGGAGGTTGGTTCTAGCAGTTCTATGAAGAGTCGAGCCTTAGCTTGGCACAAGGGTGAATAGTTGGTGAAGTCTTCCGCAAATTGGAGATAGTGACCGTTATTGGGTTTTTGTAGCACTCGTCCTTATTATAGACTGTATGTATAGATTGAACGTGTGTATTGAGGTTAATTCTTAAATTGTGATTGTGGATGATGCAATTATCGATGTATTTAGAAAATTTGAATTAGCTGCTATTTCCAGAATTCAGGGTGTTACATGTATCTAGATTATTAACCGCACACCAAGTGTTCGGTTTAATGTCTAAGAGAATATAATTTCGTGATTAAGCTTAGGATAATAACCATTAAGTTTATGTTATGCGAGTAATAATAATTCGTGGTTTAAATAGGCAATCAAACGAGTTAAACTTCATACTGAGTCTCGGTTAATCGCGTGTTACATCTCAATTTGGTTAAGGTATGGATTTCATTTATTTTGAATCGTGGGCAACTATTTGTTGTAGTTGACCCTTCCTAAAGGTGGTTCACCGCCTTGTGATTGATCAACTGAATGTAATCAACAAATGTGAAATTATACACACACATACACATTGATTTTGGTTTATTGAATCAATTGTTTGAACATTTTGATGTTTTATTAAAATGTGTCTCGTATGAGATTGTTTATGAAAAATGTGAAGTATATTGACTATAATTTCTATGATCGCCATTTGGGTAAGTGGCATATGTTTAGTTTTCGTTGATTTTAGAATAACCCAATAAATGGGCACATTATTTGGGATGCCTTCTATGGCGGCTTTGTTGTCATGGCATCCTGCAGATGACGGTCCATAGAGTTAAGTCTATGTGGCTTACGTGAACCCACTCTGGGGGACTTGGCTGACTTTGTTGGCTCCAGGGCGGATGATCGATTCTAGAACTTTTATCCACAGAATATGTGACCGTGATTAAATTCACGGGGGATTCGTGTGTGTGTGCCCGCACGCCGACCCAGTTCGTGTGGCTGATCACCCCACGAACACGACAGGAATTGACAGACTTTATTTATATTACGTTTTGAAATTAAAGTGTGAACCGTTCTTGAAATTATTGTCTTTGAAAATTACTGAACATTTCTTTTGCTATGAACTTGAGTTTCAAGAACATTCTTCAAAATGAATTTTATAAGTCTTCCGCTTCGTTATCGTAGTTTCATTGTTATTTACGAATTAATATTATAATTCATTCACTGAGCCCTGTGCTCAACCGTGTTTTTGTTTTCTGACACGGCAGGTTCGAAGTGACGTTTACGGGGACGAAACTTGAGATCGAGCATAAAATTTTGGAGTTCTTAGACTCGCATTATCATATAAAAGTTATAAGTTTATAAATACTTTTTGAAGTGTAATATTTTGGATTGTAATATATCTTTAGAGTTTATTAATAGCTCTGAATTAGTGGTGTATTTATGGTAAGTCCCGTTCGTGACATCACCCGTTCCAGACCACGAGGGCGAGGGATGTTACAAATTTGGCGGCAATTGAAGTGCCCATGAAGAGGAGCTCAGTCTGTTCGTCATTCCTTAAATCTTGCAGTTTTTTGGTATTTTTGTTTTGATTTTTAGGGATTTTTAATTATGATTTCTATGGTTTTATAGGTTTAGGGATTTTTTTGCAAGCTTCTTCTTCACTTATCCCTAACTCTTGATATGTTCTTATTAGGTTTTGTAGGTCTTATGTTTGTTTTATGCTCGATCTTGAATCCATAATATTACAATTTTTTAAAGTAGATTTTAGGTTAAATTATAGTCTTCACAACTTTCTGATATATTTTTATTCCATAAATTGTTAGTACTATCTCAACAGGTAGACTTGGCTGGATTTTTTTAAAAAGCTTTTATGTAGCAATTCATAGATGGAAGTATATATATTTCATTTGGGATCTTTACATCTCATTGCCCTCTTCTGTAAAATATAAGATAATTGTAGCAATAAGGTTTCTTGATCTTCAAAAGTAATGGTTGATGCTCTAAATCTTTTTTTCTTTCTTTATATTTTTCTTAATTTGGTAGCTTAATGCATGAATGATAATTAATTAAACTATTCGTTTTCTTTGTTTACACCTAAGTTTCTTTATTTCTTTTATTTCACAAGGATTCTACTTTTTTAATTAGGGTAAATTGCATTAAAATGGAACCTAAACTTTGAGTTGATTCCTATTTTAAGGAACAAACTTTAAAAACTATCATTTTAGGGTCTTAAACAAACTTTTCATTTATTTAAGGTTTTCATTACCTGTTCAACAGGTAGCAAGTTACCTCTTGATGATGTGAAATAAAATTAAAAAAAACAAATACAGATTGGAAAATAGAGAAGCCACGTTAATTTTTTTTTAATGAATTCCAAATAACCAAACTTTCCCCCCACCCAGCTCTTCATCCCCTCCATTCTAAATCTCTTCTTCGCTCGCCCCCATTATTTCTGCATATCTCTAAAGCTCTCATATCTAAATATGCAACAAGAATCTCCATCTTCTGATACCGTTGTATTCCTTATGAATAGATAAAATCAAAGTTCAGATCTAAAGTTTTGAAGTAAATTTTTCATCCCAAAAAATTCCAGATCTGGAATTGAGCTTTCATCTAACGGTGAAATAAAATGAATAACAATTTGTTGTTGTTTCGTCTTCCTTTCTACTCCATGAGATCTCGATTTGGGAGTTATAGTAGGGTTTTGTATTCAACCCGTCAATCGATTATACAGTGACGAAAAAACCTAATGAACAAAACGAAATCTAGATGCACTTTGGATTTGGATCTAGTTTGTCGATGAATACAAAGGGTGTAAACCCATTTTCCGATCTGAGTTGCTGCTGTACTAATTTCAGTTCTTGCTCCCGTACCATTTTTCCCATTTGATTTTGCTCTTCAAGAAAATTGGTTTTGTTATATAAATCAATCTGGGCTTCGTTTTTTTAATATGGATGTCGATTTTGTTGAATAAACCAATATGAGTTTGCCTATGTTGTGTGTGAGAGAGAGAAAGAAAGAGATGTCTTCTGGCCGGAGAAGATGACCCGGTGACCGGAGAGAGGAAGTGTGGCCGGAGATGAAGTAACAGATTGGGTTTATATTTTTATTTTTTTTCTCTTAAAATGTTTTGTATACTTGTACAAATAGCATCAAAGTTTGCACTCTAAAAAATCATTACATGTCATCATTTCAAAGTTTTTTTTTTAATTTTAAATATGACATGGAATTTTATTGGTTTTTACTTGGCCATGTCATCACTAGCAGATAATCACAGGTAACCTAAGCACTTAAATAAATTGAAAGTTTGTTTTAGACCCTTAAATGGTAGTTTTGAAAGTTTGTTCCCTAAAATAGGAATCAACTCAAAGTTGGTTCCATTTTGATGCAATTTACCCTTTTAATTATTCACATAACATTTAATGAATATACATAATCAACATACTTAAGAACTCATTATAGAAATGAATTTACGATCAATATGTATTTTCTATTTTGATGACACTTGAATATAATAATATGTGTATTTTTATTTACATAATAATAAAATGATTATAAGTAATATAAATAAATAAATGAAGATGACGATTAATTACGTCAATATATATAATGTCTTATGATCATTATCAATTATATATTATGTAAATAATACATATTCATATGTATTATTTCAAATAAAGAATACATATTCATATGTATTATTTCAAATAAAGGTAAATATCTAAAATTTGAATTAATATATAAAGTGTGAATCAATATATAAAGCTAAAAAAATTTATTATTATCATTTAAAATATTACTAAAATTTACAACCAATATATATTAATAAAATTAGAATAAATATATAATTAAACTCTTATTACATTTAACATCACTAACTTCTTTAATAAATGAAATATTTATTACATTCAATATCACTAAATAAAATTAATATATAATTAAATATGTATTGCTAACTCTCTCATTTAATAAATAACATACTTATTACATTTAACATCACTAATTAGAATCAATACATAAAATAAAAAATTATTTGAATCAATATATATAGTTAACATTATATTCAAAACTAATTAAAACTTACTAGAAACAATATAACAGTATGTATAAAAAATGATAGAAACATATATATAAAAATTAAATTAGAATAACAAAATATATAAGATTGTAAAGAATAACTTACTACAATCATCAATTAATGATTATTTCAATATAATTTAAATTGAAATCAAACTATGTATAAATGAAATTAGAATCGATATAATACCTTTCATTTTACAAAATATGACTAAAACCTCCTTTTTAAGATTCTTTACAATAAACTAAACTATGAAAAACAATCTCGAGCAGATCGAAAAAACTCAAACAGGAAAAAATTAACAATTTAATCAGAGCCTATAGTCGAAGTGGTCAAAAACTCAAAATACTTGCGACTATTGTTACTCTTCATCCAACCGTAGGTTGGGAAAGGGCTTCGAGGAGGGTTTTTAGCCAAAATTACAAACGAGTACATTACAACAAATTTAAGCAAATTACCAAAATGTCCCGCAATTATATAGAACTAGGTAGCAATACTGCTGTTGCATGGTGAATATAAATATTTTATGCGAATATATGTTGGGGATAAATCGATATATTATGAGTTATGACAAAATAATACTAATTATACACCTCATTATTATAATCAATAGTCTCACACGTTTCCTTAAATCATTTTGAGTCCTTACAAAGTTTGATGACATAAAACTTATTAGTTACTTAGTTATATATATCAAAAGAAACAACTAAGGATGATGAAACAACTTCATATCAAGTGCAATATCAGTTATTATTAGTTTAATAAATGATATGTGATCATCCGCCCATTTAATTTCAATATTTTCTAAATAAATTCATCGTCACCGCGCAACGCACGGTGCCAAACACTAGTATATATATATATAGAGAGAGAGAGAAACCAAGCATAATGACTTGGCAACATGGGGTTTGAGTATTCCTCAAATCTTGAAATATGGTTGAGTTTCATCATCCTACATTGGTGAGAAGATGATAATTTGGAAGAAGATGATGGGTATATATAAGAGTGATGGATGCCTTTGAAATCTAAAACCATGGTTGGATTCAAAACCAACCAAAAGGTAAAATTTATACTGCAAAACACATATTTTAATGAGGTTTAAGTATTCTTCAAATCTTGAAATAAGATTGAGTTTCATCATCTGACATTGGTGGGAAGATGATGTCAATGACTTGGCAACATGAGGTTTAAGTATTACTCAAATCTTGAAATAAGGTTGAGTTTGATCATCCCACATTGGTGGAAAGATAATAGTTTGGAAGAAGATAATAGGTATATAAAAGAGTGACATATGCTTTTGAAATCTAAAACCATGGTTGGAATCAAAACCAACCAAATCGTAAAATTTATAGTGCTAAACACACATTTAAACGATGTTTGAATATTTCTCAAATCTTGAAATAAGGTTGAGTTTCATCATCACATTGATGAAAAATGATAGTTGGAAAGAAGATGATGGGTTTATAAAAGAGTGATGGATGTTTTTGAAATTTAAAACCATGGTTGGAATCAAATGCATTTGAAATCTAAAACTATCGGTGGAATCAAAACCAACCAAAAGGTAAAAATTATAGTGCGAAACACATATTTTAAGGAGGGTTAAGTATTCCTCAAATCTTGAAATTTCATCATCCTACATTGGTGTGAAGATGATAGTTTGGAAGAAGATGATGTCAATGACTTGGCAACGTAAGGTTTGAGTATTCCTCAAATCTTGAAATAAGGTTGAGTTTCATCATCTCAGATTGGTGGGAAGATGATAGTTTGGAAGAAGATAATGGGTATATAAAAAAGCGATGGATGCTTTTGAAATCTAAAATCTTGGTTTGAATCAAAACCAACCAAATGGTAAAATTTATAGTGTAAAACACACATTTGAACGAGGTTTGAGTATTTCTAAAATCTTGAAATAAGGTTGAGTTTCATCATCTCATTTGATGGAAAAATGATAGTTTGGAAGAAGATGATAGGTATATAAAAGAGTGATGGATGCTTTTGAAATTTAAACCATAGTTGGAACCAAAACCAATCAAATGGTAAAGATTATAGTACAAAAAACACACTTAAATGAGGTTTGAGTATTCCTCAAATCTTGAAATAAGGTTGAGTTTCAACATCTCACATTGGTGAAAATATGATAATTTGGAAGAAGATGATAGGTATATAAAAGAGTGATGGGTGTTTTGAAAATATATAATCATGTTGGAATTAAAACCAGACAAATGGTAAAGATTATGGTGAAAACACACACAATTAAAATCAACCTTAAAATAACAACCATGAGGAGATAATGTGGCACAATGTCATTTGAATATTCATAAGTCTTGAATTATAGGGTTGGTTATCCCACATTGGTGGGAAGATGATAGTTTGTAAGAAGATAAATGTGTATATAAAAAAATGGTATATGCTTTTGAAATCTATAACCAAATGATAAATAAAAAAATAGTGCAAAATACAAAGTTATATCATGTAAAACACAAACTTAAAAACAAATTATTCATTTTACAAAATAAGCAGTAGAAAAATAGTATGTGCAACATTTATGTTTTATAGGTCAATGGTAACTATTGATCCATTATCTTTGATCATTTGCCACAACTCACATGACCAGACCGTAGCCTCATAATGTCTTTCAAAATATTGAGTTTGAAAAACTGAATCAAAACGAACTAGGGATTGGTTCAATGGGTTGAAATGAGTTCCTAAATAATTAGAATATTTTTAATGCAAAAAATGTAGCACACACATATATGTGTAACTGTATGTATATGTATATATATATATATATATATATATATATATATATGTATGTAGGCTAAGGATACTTTACAACCCATATAAATCTTACAATCCATGCAACCCACATCTTAACCGTTGGATTCATGATAAACAGTTATTTTTGTTTTATTTTTTTGATTTTTTAATTGAAAATATTGGACCCACATGTATTGTAACCGTCGTTCATTAATCCAACGGTTAAGAAGCGAGTTGCATGGGTTGTAAGATTTTCATGGGTTGCAAATTAAACTACCTCTATGTATGTAGGCCAAGGATAGTATATATATATATATATATAGTACATGTTATATATAATTAAAAAATGCAATGCGGTGTAGTTTGAACCGCGGTTTGATAACTCAAAACCGCAAACCACAGTGCATAGTGCGGTTTGGTAAAAATGCAAACCACAAACCGTACCGCGAAAGTTCTAAACTACGTTTTGAGGTGCGGTGTAGGCTATTTGTGCAGTTTGACAGTTTAGATAAACACCCTACTAGAAATGACCGGTTATACCGTTACACTAAGGATCAGGACCACGTGTAGAACTAGATCAAGCTCAAAAGAATGATAACTCAACTTGGGCCACTCAAAGTAGCCCATTGTAGAAGATTAATTTTAGAGTAAATTATGTTTTTAGTTCTTATGGTTTGTTGAAAATTTCTATTTTTGTCCTTATGATTTTGAAATTATGATTTTCATCTTAGGGTTTATATTTCATTACCTTTTTCATCCTTATGATATAAATTTTATTACTTTTTTCATCCTTATGGTTTACAATTTATTTCTATTTTAGTCTTTCATACTTAAAAGTAGTGTTTTGGCTTCAGGGACGAAAATAGAAATAAATTGCAAACAATAGGGACGAAAGCCGAAATTTCAAAACCATAAGGATGAAATCTGCAATTTTTAACAAACCACAGGGACCAAAATGTAATTTACTTGAAAGAGAAAATGGCTATCATTTTATCTTATTGAATTTTGTTTTCGGTTTTTAAATGTTTTTACTCCTCATAGTGGCTAGTTTGAGGGGCATTATTGAGAAAGTGGTTTGTTGTGATTTATTATAAACAGGAAGTGAACGTGTGTTTTCTTTTACACATCTCTACCAAATTTTGGTATTTTTGCGATCTAATTTTTGTATACTTGAAAATTTCATATTATCGTAAGCTTATATTCTTGTACTTTCTGTATCCCTGCAATTTTTCCTATTCTCGAAATTTTCAATCTTTTCGTATTTTCAAAAACAACACACCAAAGTGCTAGCAAAATTTTCCTATTCTTGGAATTAGTAAGGGGTTGTTTACTTACATCCTAATTAGCTTAATAGTTTGCGCAACTTATAAGACAGGACTCTTCACTTGTCCCCACTAAGTCGCCCCAAACAAACTAATACCACAAATGCTAATAAATAATCCAACCCCCTTTTTACCTCCCTCAAACTCATTGGTTTCACGTCCCTCAAACAAACAGGTTTAACCAAACAAACAACTTGACTCATACATGACTTAATGTAAAAAAAAAAAAAAAGTAAACAACTCCTAAGTTATTGTCATCCACAACCATAAAGAGGTTGTTAAGGAAAATTATAATATCGTTGTATAGTTGAGGGAAACAAAAGACATGATCCAAAAGATGTGAGCATCTACTACCTCCTCAAGTAAAAAAATTATGTTGAAACATGTGGAAAAATCTTGCTCCAACGTGTCGAGGCATGCATGGTACGGGATCCAATCGAATGCAAATTGGTCCGGATTGTTAAAATTGTGATATTTCGGCTTGGGACGCATTTTCCATTTTAGGGGGTGGGGGATTTGAATTACTATTATCAATTAGAAGAATTTATGGTTGGCTTAGGGGCCGTTTACTAAATACTTACCCGGATAAGTGCTTACCGGTATAACTTACCCTACGACCCTTACCTATTGAGCATGGAAACTAACTAGAATCTTACCCGGTAAGACTCATAACAAGGATCGAGAGTCTTACCTGGTAAATGAGGGAAATGACTCTTACCCGGTAAGCATTTACCGGGTTTAAGACGCTTATCAACAATCAATTTTGATGGTTGAGAATGTTATACGATAAGGTACGTGAGGGTAATATCCTTGTCGGTAAGCGCTTACCCGGGGTAAGCATGTTGGTAAATGGCGGTTGCACTCTGTTATTTCTTTCATCGCCCCCAATATGCCAATATTGACCAAGATTTCGTGATCCTGTCGAACTTATTCCATGAGAGCTCAGATTACATTCAGTTAAAAAAATTAACCAAATTTGCCTGATGTAGAGGCCTACTCAAGACATTAAATCGTTGTTTGACCCTAAAACTGTTGTTCAACACCAACACAAGGGCATTAATGTCGGGCCATTCGTTGAAGATAAAAGTATATCGAACCCATATGAAGTTTCAGGATCCTGATGCATATAGATACAAATGGTCCAGGAGAAGGAGCCCTCGACCCACAACAACCACGTGCATCTAACGCACCTTTTACTAAGATCAACGTAGTTGTATAAGTCTGGTCCTTTATAGGAACCACCCATAATAACGAACTTGCAAAATGGATCTAATACACTAGAATACCGATGTATACCATGCATCTGAATTTACATATGGTAATATCCATCTCTTACCAAAAACAAGTCATTTGTGGATATTATTAGGGGAGGTTTAAAATGAAGATACTTTTCGGTGTTGGGCCAAAAACTAAGATAGTGATAGAAGGATTAACTTTTTAATATTTGAAATTTTGAATAGCAAACAACCTTCACTAGAATTACAAACCAGAGTAAGTCGTAGTACCTTAAAACGTGAAGCTCCAAATCATCATGTGGCTTCAACATGCAAATTTTTAAGTGCCAATCATCAATCACATAGATTTTAATGTGTGACATGTAATTGGGTTGATCCAATAACATGTCACGTTTTTACATGTGTAACAACTTAAAATATAAATGTGATTGGATTTGAATGTTTATTGATGGAAATTTTGACAAATTAGGTTTAAATGATAATAGAAATAAATAGTAGAAGGTATTTTAACGATACGTTTAACGAAATATTTATACATTATGACAAGACTTATAGAAATAGAAGAAACACAAATGAACAAGGAGTTGGTGTTTCAGGATAACAAATGATTCTTCCCAATTTATTTATAACTAGTAGTGTGCACCGCACATTGCGCGATGATGATAACTTTTTTTGTTAGGAAAAAAACTTATAAAGATAAATACTACACTTGATCTTGGTAAAATACCGATAAAGATGTGTAAGTTTTATTTTTTCCCTCCTTTTTGTACTTTCTCTGTCTTTTTCATTCCCCCATTCATTGTGGAATGCAAACCATAAAAAGAGGGGGAAAAAGATTTCTAATGCTTAGAAGTTATCACATCATGCTCTTTGATTGGTTATAATATAGAGATGAAGATATTGATATTAATATCTTGATATAGATATATAGATATAGATTTTTGTAAAGTTAAATTTTTTATAAAGATATAATTTTTGCAAAATGAGAATCTGCTAAATGGTATATTTAGTATTCTGACCCTCGACATCTTCTTTTGATTGTTACTTTGCACCATTTTGCGTAATTTCTTTTTGTAACGAAACAAGGACTAAAAAGAAATAGATAATATACGTGATCTTAGGCAAAAGACCGATAAAGATATTTTGTTTTATTGTTGGCATTTTCTTTATAACCTATCTCCCTCTTTTTCATTCACTCATCCGATGTGGGATCTTAATCATAAATAGGGAAAATTGGGTTTTTACCTTTTGTACCTAATTCCATGTTACCTCTTTAATTATTTATATATCTGGTGTGGGATACAAACCATAAAATGAGAAGAAAAAAGAAAAAAAAAATCTAATTCTTAAAAGTTGTCACCTCATGCTCATTAGTTATTTTTTGTTTATTATATTGATATATTTGTTCGTCTTTTTTGCAAAATGATGATCGGCTAAAATGAGTTACCATAAAGTCATCAAATCTTCAATCCCTTTTTGAAATCTCATTGTCTCTTTATTGCAAGGGTCTTCAACCAATCAACCACCTATAAATCAACTTTCAAGGATTTTTAAATACTCCCTTTTAAGTTAATAACAATGAATCATCTTAGATGCATAACTATATGCGTTTTACACTAGGTCTTTGGCCTAGTGGCCACCTCTCTTCCGTAAACGCTTCTACCTGGGGTTCCCGTACTAGGGTTCGAATCCGGGGGGAGACAGAATGTCTTTTCCGGTGCAAGTTTGTAGAGGGATGACTTGTAGGGTCCACAAAAGTGGGCCACGGGGCCTTGGGTCCCCGCCAATAAACCCTATATGCGTTTTACATTTTTTGGCTAAAAAAATTAATATAATTTTTCAGGAAATCATTTCAATCCATTAAACCAATTCTTAATTTTAAAAAAATGTATTGATTTAATTTTCTAAACCTACTACTTTGAAAGATCTTATGATGCAACAATTTGGCAATGTGAGTTATGACAATGGATCAATAGTTATCGTTATAAATCATTGCAAATGTGTAAATACATACATACATAGGGGTAGTTTAATTTGCAACCCATGAAAATCTTACAACTCATGCAACCCGCTTCTTAACCGTTGGATTAATGATCGACGGTTACAATACATGTTGGTACAATATTTTCAATTAAAATAATCAAAAAAATAAAAACAAAATAACCGTTTATCATGAATCCAACAGTTAAGATGTGGTTGCATGGATTGTAAGATTTACATGGGTTGTAAATTATCTTTGGCGAGAGAGAGAATAATTTAGTAGTTATATAGTATTTTATTTTTGGATTTTGATAAATTTAACTTTAGTTTGAAGTTTATTTTTTTATTTCTTAGACTATTTTTAATTATGCAATTTGTAATATGTATTTGAGAACTGGATGTATTTTAACTCCTTATTTTTTTGGGCTACGGTCAATTTATCGTTAATTTTAAATGTATTTTTAAACTTATAATTTTTTGGTACAGTTTGAGATTTATGTGGGGCGATTTGCGGGTTTGTCCCCAAACCACACTGTAAACAACTCTACTTTCCAGGCTTGTCTCAATCCTCTTGGCCATTTTTGCATCTCAAATCATATAGAATATGGTTTCATAATCATATCCATATAGTTTCTTGCAGTATTGTGTAAATCAATATCTTTATCTACCTAGTGAGATGTTTTGTACAGTAAATCCAATTTCAGCAATAGTTCTTTTTAAACATGTTTAACCGTAAAAATTCTATAACAACATACTTGTAGGATTATTCTAAACATCCAAAGGTGATGGTAAAATACCACAACAAGATGACCGTCATATTCAATTTTCAGATAACTAAGATATACAAGTGCGCTACATGCTCAATGTGTTAATGTGAACATATTATACTACAATGAACTATTTTATATGCACGATTATGTGACAAGAGTCATCATGCAACTAAAATAATGAATTCCAATGTTGATATGTTGTATACTTGCCCAGTTGAGACTAGTACGTTGTATTGGAAGGCACCATGATATATCATAAGATACGTCTTGTGGGTGTTATATATATAATGTACATGTAAATAACTTGTTGATGCCGGTTATTTTGGTATTCAATCTCATTTGAAATTATATGCTAAATTTTGTCATGACCAATTTATCGTTTACGGTGCATCTTGGCGTATATGATATATTTTGTGCACTAAAACACACAATTTCACTAAGCCATATGATTTATGAAATTAGTTGTGTGTGTATCTCAAATATAGTGATAAGTGAATGCCTCTATACATGTCGTGGATAAACAAAGCAAAAACTACTGAATTTTAGGATAATCTTGGTGATAGGCAGTGAATGCCTCTATAGACAAAACAAATTATTTATCATTTTGCAACATACAAAAACAATGTGATTTTAAAAAGTATTTGAATTTTACATATCTTTCTATTAATAAAAAAAATTAAACCCTCAAAATACAAATATATTGTATATTTGCCTCAAAAATTATATTTTAGAAATTAAGAACCCAAAATAACCGAGTTTTACTATACATACATTCAAGATTTTATATATTTATTCATTGGGTTTGAACTCGTGTATTACATGGGATAATTTAAAAATAAGAATCACGTATCATAAGAACCACATATCATAAATTACCAAATATATTTTTAGAAAGTTTAAATTATAGTCTAATTATAAAAATAAATAAATATTGTATATTTTACCGTAAAACATCTATTTCTCTTTAATAGCGGTTTTTGTAAAAGAACATAATTTTGTTGAATTTCATTGACTTTTCAATATCAACAATAATAATCTATACATATATATAAGTAATATATATATCTATACTATATTATAAAGATGACATAAAAAACTCTTAAAAACAAGTCTTAAAGCTTAATGTACCGCTATTTAATGCTAATTACTTAAAAAACAGGCATAAAAGTTGTATGTACTACATTTAATGCTATTCATTAATTTTCAATCATTATCTCTAACCATTTTAACTCCCCTAAAATCATTTCCCACTTTAACTCCCCTAAAATAACTCTCAGCATATTTTAGATATATAAAAAATCTAAAATATAATTAAAAAATCTTACAGAATATTTTATAAAAAAATTATATTATTAAACCAAAATAAATTACATTATATTATTAAGTTTAAATTAAACAAATTTATATAAAAAATCATTATCACTCTCTCACAACCATCCAAAATTGTAATGTAAATTGACAAAAAACAAAAAATAAAATGAAACATTAAAATCGTGATGTATCTAGTTGCATTATGCGAGTACACTTCTAGTATACACTAAATATCATAATGTCAAGAAAATAAAATTAAAAATTAAAAATATTATTTTATAAAACTTCATGATAGAAAAAAATATATATATATATATACTAAATATCATCACGACATATTAATTCGTATATATTTATGATATTTAATTATATAATTAAATCCAAAAATATTCAATATTGGACTCATTTCGAAGGTATTGACGAAACGATTACAATGGTATAATTTATGAATGGTCATCGAAAGTACAAATTGCTTGGGTTGCTGATAACTCTCATTTTTTAGAGTTATTTGTTGCTATTTTTATAGGTTTTTATTCGTCTTTTTACCCACTTTTGCTCCTATCCCTTTATTTGGTCCACATCGTTTGCAAAATATGATAACTTAACCAATATGTTCATTCTTGCAAAAATTAATACTGCAGGTCAGTTTGTGGGCACTGGTGTGCCCACTGTGGGCACCCGAGGATATTACCCAACAGATTTTAGGGCTGGATATGAGCTGGAAACACAACATTTCTGAAGTGATCTTGGCCATACATTGAATATGAAATCTTGGCCCTTGGATGCTCAAGCCTCCTCCTATAAATAGAAGACTTTTGGAGAACATTTAAGACACATTCACCAATCAACCTCCCATCTTCCATTCTCCATCAACATCCATCATCCATCTCTCTCCTCATTCAAGTCAAAAATACTTTCAAGTATTTAGACTTGAAGTGTAGGATTTAATTCTTGTATTTTTATTCTCGTCTTTACTTTACGTCTTTTATTTTCCGCACTTTTATTTCTTGTTTTAAATTTCCGTACTTACTTTATTGTATTTAATTTCCGCACTTTTAATTAAATTCCGTACTTTACTTTCCTTTTATAATTGTAGTTAATTTTTATTATGCAAGTAGTTAACAAGTCTTTCTTTTATTATATTATGTCTTTTATTATCGTTATGAGCTAAGCACCTTATTGGGTGCGGATGTAAGCCAACTTGGATCTAGTAGGTTACACTTGGGTGTGACTATCGTTATCAACTCTTGACTTTGGTCACTTGAGTCGGGACTTCAACTCAACGCAGATAAGTCGATCACTTTTATGTGTTAATATTAGATCTTGACCTCGAGAGGGGCGGATTCGAAATACGGCTTAAGTGATGCACAAAGATTTGAGAGAGTCTTTGATAACCACGTAGAGATACGGGTAATGTATGATTTACTAAGGTTCAAACGCCGGTCGAGATTTATATCACAAAGAGATTTGGGTATAAATCTCCATATTGGTAGAACTTGATTATTTGTATCAACTTAGTTAAATCGGCATGATCAAGAGTCGGTAAAGGTGGAAACTTTATGAACACTTTGTAGGACCGGTCTATAAAAATTCACTTTCGAGAGATCGAACTTTTTATAGACTTTCCGTACTACAAAGAGTCCAACCATCTTGTTACTACGTTTTTCCCAAGAAAAGCTTACATCCGTACCCAACTTTTAATTATAAAGTTCATTCCGAATTTTCTGTCAAATCACCGTCAAACAAATATTTTTCCCAAACTCGGAACTTGTGCAAGAAGTTCATAAAAATCAGCAATTCTCAGTAGTTCAGTCCCTGTGAGAACGATACTCGGTACTTGTACCATTATATTACTTGTAGCAATTCTAGTGAAAGTATATACTTGTGCTCTCACTATGTATTACTGTGCCCCCGTTGTGCAGTACACGATAATTTGCTACCATGTTTTTGGCGCCGTTGCCGGGGACTGGCACGATTTTACATCATGAGATACTGATTTTTGTTCGAGCATGTGTCACTTGTTTCACTTTCAAAACATTTATCGTGTTGTATGACACGACTACAACACGGTGAACTTTTACCTCTCGATCTTGAAATTGAAAAAACTTTAAAAAGAAGAAGAAGAGGTAGAGGAAATCAGCAAAATCCAGTTTTAAACCGAACCATGGCGGAAGCTAACCCTCCACCACCTCCGCTTGTGGAAACAACAATTAAAATTGCTGATGATAAAGAAAGGGGAATACGGGACTATGCTACACCCGAATTTGATCAACTCAAGTCGGGTATTCTTAGGCCCCAAATTACTGCGCAAAATTTTGAACCGAAGCCGGTAATGTTTCAAATGATCCAAGCAATGGGTCAATTTGGAGGATTACCTTCGGAAGATCCGCACTCTCATTTAAAATCATTTTTAGAAATGACGGATCATTTTCTCATTCCCGGAGTTTCAGCGGAAGCCTTACGGTTGACACTCTTCTCTTATACATTGAGAGACAGAGCCAAAGCCTGGCTAAATTCTCAGCCACCTCATTCAATTGATACTTGGACGAGTTTAGCTGAAAATTTTTTGAAAAAATATTTTCCTCCCACCAGAAACGTGAAATTCAGAAATGAAATTTTAATGTTTAGACAAGAGGAAGATGAAGCAGTATCGGATGCTTGGGAGAGATTCAAAAATTTAATTCGAAAATGTCCTTATCATGGAATCCCTCACTACATCCAATTAGAAACGTTTTATAACGGTCTTTCTAATGCTGCTAAAATCATCCTCGATGCCACGGCTGGTGGAACTTTTACTGCAAAAACATACAATGAGGGGTACGATATTTTGGAAAAAGTTGCCAAAAATAACACTGATTGGTCAAACCCTCGTGTTGTAATTCCTAAAACTGCATCAGGAGTTCGTGAGGTTGATGCCATCACCGCTTTAAATGCACAAATTGTAGCTTTGACTAATTTGGTTAAAAACAATTTGAACATTAATGGAGAAAAAAGTCATGTGCAGGCAATAAATCAATCTTCAATTGAAACGTGTACTTTTTTACGGTGAAAATCATCCTTTCGAGTATTGTCCTGGTAACCCTGTTTCGGTAAACTATGTCGGGAATCATTCTAGAAATAGTCCGTTTTCCCAAACATACAATCCGAACTGGAGAAACCATCCGAACTTCTCTCGGTCTGGAAATCAAGGACTTCAACCCCCCGGGGCAAGTCAAGTCCAAAATCGACCACCAAATCCCCCGGGATTTCATCAAGGCCCACCTCAGAATTATCAACATGGCCAGTCGTCACAATCCCATAATTACCAACATGGACAATCTTCACAGTCACATGCACCTAGACAACAGAATGCTTTGGACGGTAATGGTTCAATCAAATCGTTGCTTAAAGGTTTTATAAACCAAACCAATGCAACTCTGAGGGGTTTTGAAACCCAACTTGGACAGTTTGCTGTCGAGCTTAAGAACAGACCACAAGGGACTTTGCCTAGTGACACGGAAAATCCCAAGGGCATTCACAAGGAACACATCAAGGCCATAAGCATTAGAGAGATTGAAAACATAAGTGAGTCTAGCAAAATCGAGAAAACCTCTCCCATACCAGTTATGTAAGAAGACTCACATTTGTTTGATCCCTCGAACTTCCCAGACCTGTTCTCATCTTCTGGTGAAGCACCAAAACCAGAATCCGTGGCCCAAACCACAGGCCCAATCGTCCCAAGTTGTCCAGCACAGACTACACCCACTCCAGAACCACTGATCTCACGCACTCCCGACAAGGGCAAATCTGTCCCGGATTTGAGAGATTTATCTTTCCCTGAAAGATTAAAAACCAAAAATGTTGATGAACAATTCAAAAAGTTTTTGGACGTTTTCAAGCAACTTCACATTAACATTCCTTTGGTAGAGGCTCTCGAGCAAATGCCAAATTATGTTAAATTTTTAAAAGATATTCTCAACAAGAAACGAAGGCTGGGAGAATTTGAAATTGTCGCCTTGACCAAAGAATGTAGTGCACTTCTTACTTGCAAAATCCCTCCGAAACTAAAAGACCCGGGGAGTTTAACCATCCCGTGTACTATTGGGGGACAAGAAGTAGGACATGCTCTATGTGATTTGGGAGCAAGCATAAACCTCATGCCTTTGTCGGTTTTTAAGAAGTTAGGGATTGGTGAAGTCAGACCCACCACAGTCACCTTACAACTTGCTGATAGGTCTCTGGTCTATCCGAAGGACAAAATTGAAGATATTTTGGTGAAAGTCGATAAATTCATTTTTTCGGCTGATTTTCTAGTGTTGGATTATGAGGCAGATAAGAATGTCCCCATAATTTTGGGAAGGCCATTTTTGGCAACCGGTAGAACCTTGATAGATGTGCAGAAGGGTGAGTTGACCATGAGAGTAAATGACCAACAAATCACTTTCAATGTTTTCAAGTCCTTTAAGTTCAACAGTGAAATTGAAGATTGCTCCTACCTAAATGCCTTAGGTGATGATTTTGAGTTGAGTTTGATTGATTGCATAGGAGAAGATATTTCGGAAGAGGATTTGATAGAGGTTATAGATGCATTTGAGCATTTGGACTTTAATGAGAGACCAACCCAGGTTCCTTCTATAATCAAAACTCCCGATCTAGAGTTAAAACCACTTCCTAATCACTTTAAATATGCATATCTTATGGAAGAGGAAAAATTGCCTGTAATTATTTCTTCCAATTTAAGTTGTGAACAGGAAGTGAAATTGATTGAGTTGTTGAAAAACTACAAGAAGGCCATAGGTTGGACAATAGCTGACATCAAAGGAATCAGTCCATCCCTTTGCCAACATAAGATAATTTTGGAAGAAAATAGAGTTGGCAAGGTACAACCACAAAGAAGACTTAACCCGATCATGAAAGAAGTCGTTAAGAAAGAAATTTTAAAATGGCTTGATGCGGGTATTATTTACCCCATTTCAAGTAGTGGTTGGGTGAGTCCGGTACAATGTGTACCAAAGAAAGGTGGTACCACGGTAATCACCAATGAGAAAAATGAGCTTCTCCCGACAAGGACCATCACCGGGTGGAGAATTTGCATGGATTATAGACAATTGAATCTAGCTACTAAAAAGGACCATTTTCCTTTGCCATTTATAGACCAAATGCTAGATAGATTGGCCGGAAAGGAATTTTTTTGCTTTCTGGATGGTTATTCGGGGTATAATCAAATTCACATTGCACCCGAGGATCAAGAGAAGACCACCTTCACTTGTCCCTTCGGAACTTTTGCGTTTCGCCGAATGCCATTTGGTCTTTGCAATGCGCCTGCAACGTTTCAATGTTGTATGATGTCTATTTTCTCAGACATGATTGAAGATTCCATGGAAGTATTTATGGATGATTTTTCAGTTATTGGCACCTCATTTGATAACTGTCTTGAAAATCTGAAAAAGAGTTTGGAAAGATGTGATACACACGATTTAATTTTAAATTGGGAAAAGTGCCATTTTATGGTACAAGAAGGAATCGTGTTGGGTCACATGGTTTCTAAAAAAGGTTTAGAAGTGGATAAAGCGAAGCTTGAAGTGATAATGGAATTACCCGAACCTAGTTCGGTTAAAGGCATTAGAAGCTTTTTGGGGCATGCGGGGTTTTACAGACGTTTCATAAAAGATTTTTCAAAAATTGCAAAACCCTTTGTAATTTATTGCATGCCGACCAAGCTTTTGACTTTACTCCAGAGTGCACCAAAGCTTTTAAAACAATCAAGGACGCCCTTGTTTCGGCACCCATTGTGATAGCCCCGGATTGGACCATGCCTTTTGAGGTAATGTGTGACGCTAGCGATTGGGCTGTGGGTGCTGTCTTGGGACAAAGGCGGAATAAAATTTTCCACCCCATTTACTATGCAAGTAAGACTCTTATCGAAGCTCAAATAAATTATACAACAATTGAGAAAGAGTTACTTGCTGTAGTATTTGCGTTTGACCGTTTTCAATCTTATTTGATTGGCACAAAGGTCATTATCCACACAGATCACTCCGCTATCAAATATCTCTTTAATAAAACCGACGCAAGGCCACAGATTATTCAGTGGGTCCTTCTTTTGCAAGAATTTGACCTAGAGATAGTTGATAGAAAAGGTATAGACAATCAGGTTGCCGATCATCTTTCTAGGATTGAGAATTGAGTGTCAAGTGGTGGAGATCATGAGATAAAGGAAGTTTTCCCGGATGAACAAATCCTTGCCATCCAACATCATTTTGAGAATAGTGTTCCATGGTATGCGGATATCGCGAACTATCTTGCGAGCGGAATCAAGCCATACCATATGAGGGGACAACAATTTAAAAAATTCCTTCACGATTGTAAACATTATTTTTGGGACGATCCATTTTTGTATAAATTAGGTGCAGACCAAATTTTAAGAAAATGCGTCCCAAATTTTGAGATGAAAGGAATTTTGAGTAATTGTCATGCTTCGCCCTACGGAGGCCATTTTGGTGGTCAACGTACGGCGACAAAAATTCTTCAAAGTGGTTTTTTTTGGCCCACGTTATTTAAAGATGCATTTGAGTTCGTCAAAGGTTGTGACCAATGCCAAAGGACGGGGAATTTGTCCCAACGTAATGAGATGCCCTTAAATAATATTTTAGAAGTTGAACTTTTTGACGTTTGGGGCATCGATTTTATGGGACCATTTCCCATGTCCTTCAATAATCAATATATCTTGGTTGCAGTTGATTACGTATCAAAATGGGTAGAAGCCATTGCGTGTCCTAGAAACGATGCTAAAACTGTGATTAACTTTCTTCATCAAAATATTTTTGTACGATTTGGCACTCCCCGAGCTTTAATTAGTGATGAAGGGACACATTTCGTAAACAAAATGTTAAGCACAGTCCTTAGCAAATATAATATTCAACACCGAGTGTCTACGGCATACCATCCGCAAACAAATGGTCTTGCCGAACTTTCAAATTGGGAAATAAAATCAGTTTTGGAAAAGGTTGTCAAACCCGATAGAAAGGATTGGTCACTCAAGTTGGATGACGCATTATGGGCTTACAGAACATCTTACAAAACCCCATTGGATATGTCACCGTACAGATTGGTTTTCGGGAAGGCATGTCATTTACCTTTGGAACTGGAATACAAAGCTTTTTAGGCAATAAAAGAGTTGAATTTGTGTGAGGATGCCGCAGGGAAAAAGAGGAAGCTTCAGTTAAGTGAATTAGAGGAGTTGAGACACCACGCCTACGAAAATGCCAAGATTTATAAAGAAAAAACAAAAATGTGGCATGATCGTAGGATAAACAGCAGAACTTTTGAAAAAGGTCAACAAGTACTCCTCTTTAATTCACGACTAAAATTATTCCCGGGAAAACTTAAGTCGCGTTGGTTAGGACCTTTTACCATCGCAGATGTTGGTAATTTTGGCACAGTTGATTTACTGAACCCGCAGGATAACAACGTTTTCAGGGTAAATGGGCACCGGGTTAAGCACTACATTCCTGATGGAGTGCCCAACCCAACCACCAAGGAACCTTAAGCATGTAATGTGAGCGTTTTCTGTAAATATTGTACAGTTAGGATTTTTATTTTTAGCTGTGATTTTTGCCCACTGTGGGCAAGCTGTGCCCACTGTGGGCACGTCGGTTAGGTGTTTTTGTAAAAATTCCAGTTTCTTTTTCAAAAAAGGAACTCTTTAAGGTTTATCTGAGTTAATTAACAGGTAAGATCCAGCTGGTTTCTAGAAGCAATTCATCATTGCCAAGGACAACACTTGGCTTGTTTTGAGTGGATGAAAGGACAAGGGTACAAGTATGGGAACTCTAAATAGTGTTGGCTTCTCCCCATCCACATAATCTCTGCCAAAAGGACACAACCCATCTTTTTGATTTGATTAATTTTCTATTTGTCAAAGGTTAAGATTTTAAAGTAAATTAATTAAAAATGGGTTTGTTTTATTTTTTTTTTAGAAAAAAGGGGGAGGGGCCGGGTTCTTTTTGGGAGGGAGTAGCTTAGGAAGTTTAAAAGTCATTTTTTTTCAAAAAGAATCCAAGCTGTTCATCTTCTTCCCTCTCAAATGGCTAGACCCAAAAAGCTCAACCGCAACCCTTACATCATACCATCTCGCCGGAGCCAGCGACTGCAGAGGGAGGCCGAAGCCCTCGACGCTGCTAATACCCTCACCTCCATTGCCGCCAGCGAACCCTTCGTCATCCCCCAAAGCATACCGCCCCTGCGAGCGACTGAATCCTCCACAACCACCGGAGGAGTTGCCGCTGGTTCGCCGACAATAAGTACGGACGGACACTCTTCGTCTTAGGGGAACTTCATCCTCTCCTTAGCCGAGTCTCATCAGGTTCTAACTCGAGTTATTCGATCATCCTCTGCACCCACCTCAATCGCCCAAGCCCTAGAACAAAATCCCCCCACCATACCCCACCCCTCGCCGGAAAATCCTAACCCAACACTCACCACTCTACCCTTTGCCACTAAACTGAGCATCAATCGTCCCCTTTCCATCACCTTAAACTTCCCCAACCCCTCACCTACTCCGACGCCAACACCACCGACCCCTACCCCCCTAAACGGCGCCGACGACTACCCTAACCCTTCTGTCGTCGAACCAACAAACCCTAACCCTAATACTCCATCTATGGACCGAAACCCACCAACCAAGCACCCTTTCGATTTAAACAAGCAAGGGAGCATCAAAGAAACTCTCATCTTCAACTTTGAATCAGAGGCTAGTCAGGGCAATGCTGATTTGTTGCCTCACATTTCGCCTCACCACTCATCTTCTTCCTCATCTGAAGAATCGAGTACTTAGGCAGAGGACCCTGATTCTTGCTCTGATCAGTTCGAGATTTCACAGACGGAGGAGAATGTGGCCCCCATGGACACTAGGCCGACGGAGGTACGGGATGAAGATTATGTGCCTAGCGATGAACAGTCAGACCATGAGGAAAGATTACCCTCACGGCGAGTCACACGGCAGTCAACCAAGGCTAAGGCAGAGGCTGAGGCCGAAAGAAAGGGGAAACGCAAGATGGTTACTCGAGCCACTCGCCAAGATAAGCCAAAGAAAACCATGGCGGACAGCAAAGCCATTTCGGCTAGGTATGAACTTTTGGGTTTTAACAAAATCCTGTTTGAACGCGCCCTCGACCCCGCGTTGGTCGAGGCGTTGGTCCCGATCAAGCATCATCACGTCTCACTCAAATGGGATACTTTGGTTCCCTTAAAATGTATAGCCAATACGTCATGGGTACGAGAATTCTATGCGGCTGTCGGTATCCAGCGTAAAACCCAGTTACTATTCGGGGTAAGTCTGTTGATTGGTCCGGAGAAATTATCAACCGGACATTGGGATTGGAAACTCCGTTGATCTGTGAGTTTAGCCAAATGGTGTTGGGATCAAAATCTGTGTCACAAGATGAGGTTGCTACTGTCATCTGCAACCCGGGATGTGGTTGGACGCGAGAGGGACGCAAGCCTGTAATGCTCACCGGTAGCCTCAACCCAGAGGCTGCTTTGTGGTTTCAGTTTATGCGTCACAACTTAATACCATCCTTACATGATGGCACGATCCCGCAGGAATGGTGTTGGTTGTTGTTTTGTATTATGCAGGAACTCCCAATAGATGTTGGACCTATTATCCACACCGCGATTAAGGCATCATCGGCCCGTACCAAGAGCGCGCTCGCCTTTTCGGGCCTTGTTACAAAAATATTGCAGGAAGTCGAGGTCCCGAAAAATGATTCTAACGTCGTTGTTGAGGTCCAACAGTTGTTGGGAGCTGATACTACGGAACGTCGCATAAGGGCCATTTCGGCCAAATCTAACAATGTGTAGGTACCATCTCCGCCGAAAACCGACAAACCGTCAACACCACCTGCCACCACTACGGCCGAAGGCTCATCCCGTGATGTTCCTCACCACCAGACCGGTGCCACATGGCCAAACTCCGGCTACGGCAGTGAGACTTGGCTCACACTCTTGGCGGGACAGAACGAGGAGGTAATCGGAAAGTTGGATACCCTTCTGACTAAGCTAGCAGCCGTGGACAGTCGAGTAAATATTGTGCATACAGATTTGGCGGAGTTGAAGCAACAATCAACACACGCTTGGACCTATCAACGAGACGGGAACCGTGGCATGCACGACTTTCTACGCCCAGAAAATGTCATGCTTGCTGCGCGTATGCCACACTTCCCGCGAGGGATTTTTCCACCGCAGGTTCGCGTTCCAGCCGCTGCTGCTGCTCCACCACCCTTGCCTGATGATGTTGTTCGAATGCCCACTGCAACCACTGGCTTGCCCACTGTTATCACTGACGGTTCTAGTTCCTTGACTGCTGGCCCGAGTGGTCAGTCGTCATAGCAGGATTGATTGCGTTGGTTTATTATCATATTTTGCAAGTTGTGTCTTTCGTGAACACTTCTTTTGGGTAGCCTTGTATTTAGTAAACTAATCCCGTTTTATTTTTGGTAATTATTACACGGGTGGTTTTATTTTAATCTAGTGATGTTGATATTTCGTGTGTTTCCTCTAGTGATTCTGTCTTTTTCAGGTGCTATTCTTCTATGTTGATGTGGATGGTTTTAGACTAAAAGGATGTAGGCCATTTTTGTTGCGACCTATACACATACCCTTCATAGCCTTTCCCTTTACCGTACCCCTCCCATTTTTGCCAATGAGGACATTGTCCGATTCTCAGTTTGGGGGGGTCGCCTTGCGGTTTGTACGGTTATTATTTTATAAAATGATCGTATATAAAAAAAAAGAAAAGAAAAAAAAAAAATATATATATATATATATATATATATATATATAAAATAAGTCTTCGTAAAATTGGAAGACAATCGTTGAATAAAAACACTTTTGAAACCCATCGTGCCGTAAACCATACACAAATCCAAAATATGGGGTTTCAAGAGTTCGAGAACTACACAAATTGGATTCAACATCGAGAAATTCAAAAATCCTTTTTGTAGAATAGTTCAAGTTTGGGGGAAGAAAGTGTCATTTTTTAGCCACAAACACCAACCCGAATCAAAGCCCTATTGATTAGTTCGAAACCAACCATTTCAACATGGGAGAAACGCATCAATATTCAAGATAGAGGAATTATCAACATCGTCCGGGTGGTATATTTTTCTTATTCAAGTTCTCCCCTCTTCGTATCATTCTTTTTCGTTTTAATTTTGTCACTTGAGGACAAGTAACACCTCAAGTTTGGGGGGATGATAACTCTAATTTTTTAATTAGAGTTATTTGTTGCTATTTTTATAGGTTTTATTCGTCTTTTTACCCACTTTTGCTCCTATCCCTTCATTTGGTCCACATTGTTTGCAAAATATGATAACTTAACCAATATGTTCATTCTTGCAAAAATTAATATTGCAGGTCAGTTTGTGGGCACTGGTGTGCCCACTGTGGGCACCCGAGGATATTACCCAACAGATTTTAGGGCTGGATATGAGCTGGAAACACAACATTTCTGAAGTGATCTTGGCCATACATTGAAGATGAAATCTTGGCCCTTGGATGCTCAAGCCTCCTCCTATAAATAGAAGACTTTTGGAGAACATTTAAGACACATTCACCAATCAACCTCCCATCTTCCATTCTCCATCAACATCCATCATCCATCTCTCTCCTCATTCAAGTCAAAAATACTTTCAAGTATTTAGACTTGAAGTGTAGGATTTAATTCTTGTATTTTTATTCTCGTCTTTACTTTACGTCTTTTATTTTCCGCACTTTTATTTCTTGTATTTAAATTTCCGTACTTACTTTATTGTATTTAATTTCCGCACTTTTAATTAAATTCCGTACTTTACTTTCCTTTTATAATTGTAGTTAATTTTTATTATGCAAGTAGTTAACAAGTCTTTCTTTTATTATATTATGTCTTTTATTATTGTTATGAGCTAAGCACCTTATTGGGTGCGGATGTAAGCCAACTTGGATCTAGTAGGTTACACTTGGGTGTGACTATCGTTATCAACTCTTGACTTTGGTCACTTGAGTCGGGACTTCAACTCAACGCAGATAAGCCAATCACTTTTATGTGTTAATATTAGATTTTGACCTCGAGAGGGGCGGATTCGAAATACGGCTTAAGTGATGCACAAAGATTTGAGAGAGTCTTGGATAACCACGTAGAGATACGGGTTCTGTATGATTTACTAAGGTTCAAACGCCGGTCGAGATTTATATCACAAAGAGATTTGGGTATAAATCTCCATATTGGTAGAACTTGATTATTTGTATCAACTTAGTTAAATCGGCAAGATCAAGAGTCGGTAAAGGTGGAAACTTATGAACATTTTGTAGGACCGGTCTATAAAAATTCACTTTCGAGATATCGGACTTTTTATAGACTTTCCGTACTACAAAGAGTCCAACCATCTTGTTACTACGTTTTTCCCAAGAAAAGCTTACATCCGTACCCAACTTTTAATTATAAAGTTCATTCCGAATTTTCTGTCAAATCACCATCAAACAAATATTTTTTCCAAACTCGGAACTTGTGCATGAAGTTCATAAAAATCAGCAATTCTCAGTAGTTCAGTCCCTGTGAGAACGATACTCGGTACTTGTACCATTATATTACTTGTAGCGATTCTAGTGAAAGTATATACTTGTGCTCTCACTAGGTATTACTGTGCCCCCGTTGTCCAGTACACGATAATTTGCTACCAGTTGCATAGTTTGTACAAAGTGTTTGGGTTGCAAAAGAAACACACCCTATATATATATATATACTAGGTTTGAACCCGTGTATTACACGGGATAATTTAAAAATAAGAATCACGTATCATAAGAACCACATATAATAAATTACCAAATATATTTTTAGAAAGTTTAAATTATAGTCTAATTATAAAAATAAATAAATATTTTATATTTTACCGTAAAACATCTATTGCTCTTTAATAGTGGTTTTTGTAAAAGAACATAATTTTGTTGAATTTCATTGACTTTTCAATATCAACAATAATAATCTATACATATATATAAGTAATATATATATATACACTAAATATCATAATGTCAAGAAAATAAAATTAAAAATTAAAAATATTATTTTATAAAACTTCATGATAGAAAAAAAAATATATATATATATATATATATATACTAAATATCATCACGACATATTAATTCGTATATATTTATGATATTTAATTATATAATTAAATCCAAAAATATTCAATATTGGACTAATTTCGAAGGTATTGACGAAACGATTACAATTGTATAATTTATGAATGGTCATCGAAAGTACGATTCAAAGTTGGTATAATTTACAGATATGAATGGTCATCGAAAGTACGATGCTATTTTTCCAAACTTTTTTCCATTCAAAGTTGTTTTTTTTGCAGCTGGTTAAATCATGCCAAAAAACTTTTTTTTGTATTAATAATTGATTTTGAAAATCAATTATTAAAATTTGTGAGATAAAAGTTGAAATGAATTTTGTAAAAGGATTTGCATATGTTCGATAATACTTGATTTTCAATTTGTATCACAAAAATAATAATACGAAATAATATTTGATTTTCAATTTGTTTTAGAATAAAATATATTCTATTTTATTTTTAGAAAATATAATATATTTTAATTCAATAAAAGATATTTATATTACAATTTTGATTTCTAAATTGGATTTCCGAACATATGCAATCTCATTTTCAACTTTTATCTCATACTAATGTCGACAAATTCCATAGCAATCACGACATATTAATTCGTATATATTTATGATATTTAATTATATAATTAAATCCAAAAATATTCAATGTTTGACTCATTTCGAAGGTATTGACGAAACGATTACAATGCTACAGTTTGTAAAAAATAAAAATGTTTTTTTCAATGCAATTTAGTTCATATACATTATTTATATTTATATGATAAGAGTCTAAAATAAAAAATAAAAAAGTAAGGGATTAAAAGTAAACTACATATCTAATTATAAAGGTAGTACATGTAAAGTATAAATTAAAAAAATTGAATTAAGGAAAAATTAAATAAAGAATGAATGTGCATTTGCTAAATGAACTTATAGTGTAAAATGCGTCCAGGTTCATATTTAGGCGGAAAAATGAAAAAATGGAGTCACCAGAAGATGACACGTGTCACTTCCGTTACTTATTTATTATATGTATAGATTTGAGATATTTTTGTATATTAATCTTGTGAAAGTTATTTTTTTACACAAAAAATATTTAATAAAAATATAGTTGTTTAAATAACTTTTGCCTGAAAACAATTTCATAAATTAAATAATTTTCGTTTTCAAATACGTGGAATCTCGTTGACAAAAATTTAGTTATAAATTATAATTGACGTAACGTAGGTTTGCGAAAGGATCGACAAACATCTAAACCCTTTAACGGTTGAGAATTACGGAACGTAAAACTCAGATTCAAGAGAAAACTCTGAAAAACAAATGCTTTTATTAATTGATACTTGATTGAATTGAAAACAATAAAGGGATTAATCCTATTTATAACTAGGCTTAACTAAAAAAATTAAAATTATCCTAATTATAAACCAACTAGGAAACTATTTAAATAAGAATAAAAGGAAACTAAATAATAATCCTAATAATAAATAAAGCTAACAATAATTATCCTAATAATAAAAATAAGGAAATAAGTTGTCGAGAATTGTCCCGAGACTTAAGTCTCGGTGAAACTCTCGGTAGTTTCTGGTCCAGCGGTCACCGAGACTTGTACCGATACTTAAGTCTCGGTGAAAGTACCGGTAGGGGCTGTTTGCTCCTTCTTCGATGCCAAATTCCGAGCCTTCTTCGATCTCGTTTTCTTCTTTTCCAATGATAGGAGAAACACCTTGATAGTTCCCTAATTCTGCCTACATCAGACACCCTCACTTGAAAAGAACTCGACCTCGAGTTCACTTGAAAAACTTCGTCATCCGATCCCTAGAACATTCGTTTCTTCAAAACGTTTAGATTCACAACTTGACATTCAAAATTCAAAACATTTGGCGAGTCTTCAAATCCCAACGGAGGTTGTCGTGATCGTCTCTATACGAGCGATATTTTATCAAACTCGAAAGGATAGACGACTACAAGAAATTTATTTGGAATTGTTTGAATCTGATCTAGAGGCTTGGATGTGGGAATAGTAGAAACATCACCTTTAGGATCATCCTTCTTGACTTCGTGCGACAATGGTTCTGTTGGCTCGGGAATGTCCGCAACTGGTTCACTTTTGATTTCTTCGGTGGTTGGTTCGAGATCTAGTTCCGACACTTTGGCCTCGATAACAATTTCTTGTTGTGACTCGGTCACGACTTCATCTTCAACTTTGTCCAACAATACTTCGTCGTCTTGTTTCGATGGCTCCTCCAGAATGGGTGGTTGTCTGACCAGAGAAGTAACCGAACCGATAGTACGGTTGTTGATGTTGCTCTTCTTGTTGGTGCCTAATTTATAAAATATCGATTTCATCAATCTTTAGTCGGTCGAAATGTTTTCTAATTTATAAATTTACTATCGATTTCATCAATCTCTCAATCGATTGAATTCATTCTCAAAATCGATTGAATTTACATATATTTTTTGCAATATAATAATACTCGAACCCGACCGACATCAACCCGAAACTCGACCAACCCGAACCCTAAGCAATCTAAAATCCGAAACCTAAAATTCGGGTCTTGATTTCCATATCCGAAATCCGATCGGGTTTTTGATTTTTCCACCCGAACCCACCCGACCCGCCCGATGCACACTCCTAGCCCAAATTAAAACTTAGAAACCATGGTCCATGTCTAACTATTAATTATCTAATTCCTAAGCCCACATTAATCATTTAATCTAACTAAATCAAGGCCCAAGTCAACTTAGTCCAACTTCTAAGGGCCCAAATTATTTCAAGCCTTTGACCCTTTGAACTAGGTCGTTTGACGTTTGAGTCTGGACGTCGATTCCACTCTACATTCTACAATACATCGATTGGAGAATGCGGATTCAATACCGACTGGAGAACGATTGAAGGTCGTTTGACGTTTGAGTTGGAGAACAATGTTGATTTTCAGGACCCCAACTAGAGAACGTTGGAGAATGACGTCGGTCGGAGAACGTTGGAGAACGTCGATTCAATACCTGTTGCAGAACGTTGTTGGAAGACGTTGTTGAGTTTCACAGATATGGTCGTATGGATCCTAAACTTTGATTTTCTTTTTTGTAGTATACTGTTTGGTGTTTACCACTGCTAGAAAATCTACAATTGTTTTTATTATCAATAAATTAATGCTTTAATCTACCTCTTTTCATTACTTTTCTCCCCTTATCTATACTATATTATAAAGCATATATAAAAAACTCTTACATACAAATTATTAGGCACAATGTACCATCATTTTATGCAAGATTTTAAAAATCTTTTAATTTACAAATATCAAAGCACAAGATACATATTAGTACTGCAGACTTCTAACACCCACCAATTTGGTATGTGCAGGGTCTTCCTTTTATGCAGACCTTTCCATATATCACTATTAATTAATATATTATATTACTATAATTTTTTTTTAATTATATTATTAAATATGTAATTGGTTATTTTTTCTAGATGCCATTAAAATATATAAGATAATCATTGAATTCTAACACAATACTTAATTTTTTTTATATAAAAAACTTTATATTATTAAGCCTAAATTAAAAAAATTTATAAAAAAAACATTATCACTTTCTTAAAACCAACCAAAATCGACAAAAAAACAAAAAATAAAATGAAACATTAAAATTGTGATGTATCTCGTTGCATTGTACGCTTCTAGTTAACAAAAAAAGGACAAAATACCCACCTTAAGTATAGAGAGGTGACTCGTAGAATACCCCATCTTTTACAAGGTCCTTAAAGCTTGACACATGTCCCACTCGAAAGTGCATTTTTATCTTTTGAGATCTGATAGGTGGGTTTACACCCCTTAATCTAATCGTAAGTGTACGATGCCAAATCAAGTAATAATACAAAAGTATGAGTATCGAACCTAAGGAATTAGA
Source organism: Arctium minus (assembly GCA_954870635.1). NCBI lineage: Eukaryota > Viridiplantae > Streptophyta > Magnoliopsida > Asterales > Asteraceae > Arctium > Arctium minus. Next base: position 49,595,063 of record OX941096.1, read on the forward strand.
GATTGAGTATCACAAAGACTGCAATTACTATTAACTAGATGGTCAAATTGGGATGATTGATATTAATTAAACTATTAAACTTCTATTTAAATTTAGCAAAGTAGGGGAACAAATTTTGGAAACTTTATAGAGGAGAAGGTAGTTAGGAGTTGGAATCTTAATAACTTTCACATAGAACACTTTGAATTGGATAATTATCAAGGTAATCAATTAAATGAATACACAACAACAATTGCACATGTTACTCTCTCTCGAGTTCAAATATATTTATCTCTGAAATTGGACGTTTCATCTCTCGATCTCAATCTGCGAATTCAGAGATTTCTTTACACCATGATTGTTAAAATAGTAATAGGGTTTAATTGGTATATCTTTATCCAGTTTCTCACTTAGGCATACAAATTACAATTCTAATCTCAAATTACTTTTCTCAAAGATAAATCAAGATCAATAAAACAATCGGTAGTTGATCAGGATAACAACAACATTCGAAACAACTCATATGCTTCATTAATTGAAAACCCTAAGTACAAACCCACATTCTACGTGTTCATATGCTTAACAGCTAAATTGTAACACCCCTAAAATTTGAAAATAATAGACAAATTAAAACTTCCAAAACGCCCTTAAATACATAACTCGAAATGACAAATATCTAAAGTTTACAAGAGAAGAAACACTACAACATGTATCAGAGTTCTAACGGAACTAACTAGTCCCACAAATGAGGACAGAGTCAGTCGGATGCTACTAAAATCACCAAATTTTCTATCTTCCCAAAACCGGATGACGTCTCTAAATCCATCCTACATGAACTTCTACCAAGATCCACTCACCACTCAGATCCATCTAAGACCTGATACACATGTCGAAAGAAAAAGTGTTAGGCTTAACGCCTAGTGAGTTAAAGCAATTTTCATCATATAAATCACAAAACGTACTAAACAATTATTTATTCTAAAAACGACCATTCCTGAAATATAAGGTATGAAAAGGCTTAGTTTACAAATCATGTTATTTCCAATACCAAACACCCTTTTTAAATACTCAATTAACACCCAAGGCTCCCAAAACGCACGTACGAGGTATTCCACCCAAAATATTAATTGTATAAATAAAGTGGTACGTTTCAACATCGAAAGTACGGGTAAGGGAATACCCGAAGATAACACCTTTCGGTGACGGGGGAGACCCGATTCCATCGAACGTGGCAGGACACAAAGTTAAGCTACTTATCGACGTTTACGAGATTCACTTCGGGTCATGGATCCTTGTATACGGATCCTCTGAGCAACCACCACAAGATTCCCAAATGACCCTATTGTCTACTCGACCTCTAGATGAGTGTAACCACAAAAGTCACAAGTCCCCGTATCCGGCTCACTATGGGCACCACCGCAAGATTTAGCTCCGTATACGGCTCTCCAAGAGTACCACTGCATGCTTATATAAAACCATGACTTGGGGACCACTCATTAGAATCAAACATGGACATCAAAACTCCATGATGAACATAACAACTCCTATGCATATGGATCCATTGCATTACAGTCTAAATATTACACGACTCCAAATAAACGAACTAGTGCATTTAAAACATGTAATAATCAACATTGTGCAATAATTGCATTCCCATAAAATACTCCATGTTGAGCCATTTAAAGCGGACAACGTCCCAAAACTCATTAATGCATAAGTCAAGCCATAAGGCATCATAAAACATTTGGCAAATAAATAAAGCCAATATGGCTACATAAGCCGGTGTACAATTTTCCCAAATTTGGTATCTTTCCAACGTATTGGCCAAAGGCCTAAACCGTAAGGTTCACATTTTCCAAAATACTCCTAAGGTCAAAATGACCGTTTCTATTAACTCACACTTTTTAAATCCAAAAGAGCTTAAGGCTCCAATATCCAAAACTCATAAATTTGGGTAAAATTTCAAATAAACCGTAACCAATTAATTGTACACAAATTTCCAGTTCATAAGGTCAATCCATTAAAACCTTTTGTAACCCGATTAGTAAATATAGAAACCAACGAAATACATTACCCAATATTCTTCAAATATCCAAGAAATCCTTATTAGTGGTTCAACATCCTTTTTGGTGGCCAAAACGCCAAATAACTTATCGTAAATCATTTATAGACATTTTACAACTCCATATGCTCAAGTAAGCCAAAATCACAAAACTCATTAACTATAAAGTGAGCACATATATGTTTGTCCAAAACCCAAAATATTTATATTTTAACATGTACATAGTTTTGTAAAGCAACTAGAACTCACCGACCTTGCTAGATTTAGACTAAATCTAGGTTTTACCACCAAAGCTTGAGCTCCTTAGATGAAGACTTGAAACCTTCTAAATCCTAGCTTCAATCTTTCAACAAAGATCCTTACCCACGAGACTTGAACCCACCAATAATACACCTCTAAAGCAACAAGTTGAACCTCAAACCCCAAATCACCAAAACCCTAAAATTACAAAAATTGAGTTTTAGGCCAAATTCCTAAAATTCAAGATACAATGGTGGGGGGATGTTTTAGAAGGTTAAAACAAGTATTTTGACATGTATACAACTTTAGAAGTGAAGGTGAACTCAAAAATTAGGTTTTATTAGAAAAACCTAGAAAACTCTAAGTGAAGCTTAAGGTTGAAGATGAAGATGGAGATACTTCCTATCTAGCTTCCATCCTTGCACTTGGTAGAGTAATGATACTTCAAAACTTGAGGATTTAAGAATTTAGTGCTCCAAAATCACCATAAAGGAAGTGGGTTGGTCTTGGGAGAGTTTTGAGAGAGTTGAGAGGAAAATGGGAAATGGGAAATGAAGAAAGGTGCTAAATCCTGTATTTAACAGCAGACTGCCCCCTGGGTGTGACATTTCCAGGCGACTATGCCATGACAATGTCGCCTGGAATTGTCGCCAAGATGCCCCAGGTCACTGCCTCCCTTATGCTACTTTGCCAGGCGCGACTATGACCTGTCATAGTCGTCGGACATTGTAGTCGGGCCCGTACCAATCCCTGAAACTCCACTTTTTCGACACCAATACTCCCGATACTATTAAGGACCACCTAAAATGTTTATTTAACATAAAACCCAATATTTAAAAGATGTCACGAAGTATGGGTTAACTTTCTCTTACCGAAAATTCCGGGTGTTACAATCCTCCCCACCTTAAAAATGATTTCGTTCTCGAAATCTTGACCCGGGAATACCGCTCGGGAGTGATCTACGAAACTTCCCAAGGCATGGAGAACTTATGATGAAGTTCAAATCCACAATGGACTTACCATAACATAAATTAGACATCTTAGCCAACTAACATGAGTCTCTTCATCATCAATATTCCTTACCAAACAAGCAATCATCGGTTTAGGGCATCACACCCTTTTTCTTTTTGTATGGTACCCCCTTATAATCATCGGGTTAAGGACCACAAGAAGAAATCTACCTCAGTCACATACATTACCCATAATTTTGCAAGGTCTTTCTCCTTAAAGGTTTGGATGAATTACTTACCCACCAACTCATGACTATTCTTTGTCCCTCAAGGTTCCATGAAGGGTCGTTATCCTGCTAACATCAGAATTATTCATAGGGTATTCCATTGGTCTCAACGACCTTAAGTAGACCCCTCGAGATCACCGGTACAAAACTCCACGATCAATGACAACATTACAAGAGACTATTCCGACTCAAACATGGCTTCTCCTCACAAGATTTCCAAGCAAAGCAAAAACATTGGGATATCTCCCAATTCTCTAGATTCATTCTTAGAACAACCCTTGATGTCGGCTTAGCTTTCACGTTGACAAGATGCATGAAGGTCTACCACACTTAACATAAAAATTTCAATCTCAACTTAAGGCAAAATCCTTAACGCGAATTGTTAACAAAATCACTAAGATCTTCTGACCCTTCTTAGAGTCAACAGGCCTCTATTTCTTCACCACAATCCATACGACATCTACAATCTTAGTCCCAAACTCTTGTCTAGAAGGTCTTATTGGTCTCCTAGTCGACTGCACACCAACCCATTTACTTGGTCATACCCGAACGAGCATTGATTCTGCTTAAGAAATGATTCAAAGTCATCACGCTTGAGGGTGTCTTTTCTTCTATTACGCCAAAAGCTTAAGCCTAGGATTTGGCCGGGTCTTCAAAATCACAATAGCTTCGAGTTGTCCGATTCGTAGACATTATCAATTTCTTAAGGGTCTCGCTCAGAATCTTCCAAAACATCACACATATCCTTTTCGCACGATACAACTAACTATCATCTACCACTTTCTTTACCATCTCCTTTGGAAAGTACTACAATTCCCTTAGCGTTCGATTGCAAAAGTCAGGGTATGCTAACAATACCTGTTACCATACTGTTTACAATTCTTCCTACGGTTATGGGTGATCCCTTGGTTCCTCTAAGCAAACCCGAAACTTGACTCGTCTCATGAAAATGTCCTTTAAGACACACCAATACTCTATATCTCCGATTACTAATTCTTCAATTTACAATTCTCACATTGAACTCCTAAGCTAAATGAACAACATCGACCGGTCACTAGTCTCCGGTACTTATCTCTTAAAGCCCTCCACTGCCTAATATCAATTCTAGCTCTGACCTCACGACTTAACTCCCAAAGTTTCTTACCGAAATCTCTAAGATTTCTCGGGACGCTAACAACATCAATCCCTATAAGATAGCAGTACTTCTATCATCAATCGAGGTAGCCGCAAAAAATACCAACAATGATTCGTACATAAACAACAGCACTACAATTAGAATGCAACTAATGGGGAACGTACCTGTTGTTACCGACATGCCACCCTAGCCTTGGCATACTATGTCTATTGCCCGACCCTTTTGCCGATTCGTGCGTGTGGATAATCCTTCTTAACGTGACATGGTTTCTTACACACAAAGCAGATTGTGCCCTTGATGGAACAATCTCGGTGGGAGTGACCCAACACCCCCACACTTGAGACATGCCGTAGGGTTGGGGTTACACCTACCCGCATGTTTGACTCGACCCTCCTGGAACCATTTTGACTTCCTATGATGGCCAACTCCTTTTCCATCACCATGATCATTGTGTTCTTGGGCTGGACTCCACCGGTCTTCTAGTTTCCTCATTTCTTTAATCTCCGCGTCTTCTTCCTCACCCCGGATATAAACGTCTTCCATGAATTACGACTCTTGTATTGATTCTCGGAGGGTGGAGGCTTTAGAACTTCGGACCATCGCCTTCATATCGGCCGACAACCCTTTTAGATACGCCTTAACTCTGTCATTCTCGCTTGGGACCACATGACCCACTAGATCCAGTTTCTCCATGAAGAGGTTGGAGTATTCTCTTACTAACATGTTTCCCTTCTTGAGGGCTAGAAATTCCTCCTCTATTCGGTCAATTGCCATTTCATTGCAATATTCATCCGACACTTTCTTTTTGAACGCATCCCATGTTAGTGATGAGGTGATAACAGTTCCATGGGTGGACTTGGTAACACTCCACCAAGTAAGAGCTCGACCCCTCATCATGTGGGAGGAGAATTTCACCTTCTATCTCTCCTCACATTCGCTAGAGTCAAATGCTTGTTCCATCTCTTGGATCTAATTCATGCACACCACCGGGTTGTCAGTTACTGAAAACTCTGGCGGTTTGCTGCACGGGAAATTCTTGTATGAGCAGGTCCTTCCACCATGTCTCAAATTAGCAACAACCATGTCTTCCGTCCGGATTACATTTCTGGTGTCACCGGGACCCCTTACATCAAGCCCGATGACTACTTCATGCCTCCATTTATTGGGATTTCTGTCTTCTAACAATTTCATTATCCTTTCTTCTTCTTGCTCCATAGCTGAATTCATCAGTTGAACTATGCTAGTCAACAATCCGGAATGAGGGTTACCTTACTGAACATTTGGGTTTGTAAGTTTCAAACTCACTATTTGTGTGTGTTCCGGTCCATCATTAGACATTAGAGGCAATAGAGGAGGTAACTCATGGTTGACTCCCGCAGCTTGACTTAGAGTCGCCATACTCATATCATACCCATCCTCTTGTGCTTGTGCCTCTCTCCGCGCATCTGCCATTCTTGTCTGACACACATGAAAATGAGGTTAAGAGTTTACACCGACACTAGATTAACAACGATGACATACTACTACACCCATCAAGTATCGTACCAATGGTAAATTCAAGCACGCTCACGTAACATTATATTCATAATAGCAGTAGCTAAATGAAATTATGAACATAATACACATAAGAATCCTCGTCACCATAGTCGCGACTTTTAACTAGTGCATTTCTGTCGACCACCACAACCTACTCTCATCATAAAAGTTCTACTTATAATGAACTAGTCATAACTTAAAGTCTCAGCTTAAGTCCAGACATCTATAACTCATACCTAGTTCATTTAAAATAGAGCTCTGATACCAACTTGTAACACCCCTAAAATTTGAAAATAGCAGACAAATTAAAACTTCCAAAACTCCCTTAAATACTTAAATCGAAATGAAAAATATCTAAAATTTACAAGGGAATAAACACTACATGTATCAGGGTTCTAACGGAACTAACTTGTCCCACAAACGAGGACAAAGTCAGTCAGATGTTACTAAAACCACCAAATCTGCTATCTTCCTAAGACCGGGTGACGTCTTTAAAGCCATCCTACCGGAACTTCTACCAAGCTCCACTCACCACTCAGATCCATCTAAGACCTGATATACATGTAGAAATAAAAAGTGTTAGGCTTAACGCCTTGTGAGTTAAAGCAATTTTCATCATATAAATCATATAACGTTTAGAACGAATATTTATTCTAAAAACGACCATTCCTGAAATATAAGGTATGAAAAGTATTAGTTTACAAATCATGTTATTTCCGATACCAAACACCCTTTTTAAATACTCAATTAACACCCAAGGCTCCCAAAACGCACGTACGAGGTATTCCACCCAAAATATTAATTGTATAAATAAAGTGGTACGTTTCAACACCAAAAGTACGGGTATGAGAATACCCGAAGATAACACCTTTTAGGTGACGGGGGAGACCCGATTCCATCGAACGTGACATGACACAAAGTTAAGCCACTTATCAACGTTTATGAAATTCACTTCGGGTCATGGATCCCCGTATACGGCTCCTTTGAGCAACTACCACAAGATTCCCAAATGACCCTAATGTCTACTCGACCTCTAGATGAGTGTCACCACAAAAGTCACAAGTCCCCGTATCCGGATCACCATAAGCACCACTGCAACACTTAGCTCTGTATACGACTCTCCAAGAGCACCACCACAAGCTTACATAAAAACATGACTTGGGGACCACTCACTAGACTCAAACATGGACATCAAAACTCCATGATTAACATAACGACTCCTATGCCTATGTATCCATTGCATTACAGTCTAAATATTACACGACTCCAAATGAACGAACTAATGCATTCAAAACATGTAATAATCAACATTTGTGCAATAATTGCATTCCCATAAAATACTCCATGTTGAGCCATTTAAACCGGACAATGTCCCAAAACTCATTAATGCATAAGTCAATCCATAAGGCATCATAAAACATTTGGCAAATAAATAAAGCCAATATGGCTACATAAGCCGGTGTACAATTTTCCCAAATTTGGTATCTTTCCAACGTATAATTGGCTAAAGGCCTAAACCGTAAGGTTCATATTTTCCATAATACTCCTAAGGTCAAAATGATCGTTTCTATTAACTCGCACTTTTTAAAGCCAAAAGAGCTTAAGGCTCCAATATCCAAAACTCATAAATTTGGGTAAAATTCTAAATAAGCCGTAACCAATTAATTGTCCACAAAATTCCAATTCATAAGGTCAATCCACTAAAACCTTGTGTAACCCGATTTGTAAATATAGAAACCAACGAAATACATTACCCAATATTCTTCAAATATCCAAGAAATTCTTATTAGTGGTTCAACATCCTTTTTGGTGGCCAAAATGCCAAATAACTTATCGTAAATCATTTATAGACATTTTACAACTCCATATGCTCAAGAAAGCTAAAATCACAAAACTTATTAATTATAAAGTGAGCACATATGTGTTTGTCCAAAACCCAAAATATTTATATTTTGACATGTATATAGTTTTGTAAAGCAATTAGAACTCACCTTGTTGAGAATTTAAGATTTGTTCAAGTATGGTTAATGCTGCTAGTATATCATGATTACTACTGCTAGTAGATTTAATACTGCTTGAAAAGTTAGTACTGCTACTTCAATAGTTAGTACTGCTTGGAGAGTTAGTACTGCTAGTAGTTAGTACTGCTAAGGGATTACTACTGCCAACATGATTAATACTGCTGAGGAGTTTAATGCTGCTGAAAATGGTTAATACTTCTGAAGAAGGTTAGTGCTGCTTATGAGATGAAGACTCAGTATGGAATGAAGACAACTGTATAGAAGACTTACTAAAGTAAAGGAGATAGTTATGGACTGAAGATCAATTGTATTTTGATAATTATCTTGTTATATGTCTTGTATAAATAGTATAGAAGTCTTTGATAGAATTAACTTTTGATTAATAAGTTTTTAGAGAGAGAATTAACCTCAAGGTTTACAATCCTAGTTCTAGAGAAGTAGAATTCGTCTTGGTGAGCCTGTTCATCAAGATTGAGGTTTTGTTTGAAAACTTGTAACTTTAATCATTCAATAAAGTTTATAAGTTGTGATTTTCTGATTCACTGTTACTTTGATAGTTGAACATTAAAGTGTTATTCCGCAACTCCTTTAATATTGTTTCTGAGTTCATTATTCTTGTTAAGAATTAGATCCTGACAAGTGGTATCAGAGCCAAGTATTCTTAGAAACCTTCATTCATCATGGACAACACTGGTGAATCAAACAGTACTTTTGTCTCAAAGGTTCCCATGTTCAAACCTAATGAGTTTGACATGTGGAAAATTCGGATCAAGCAGTACATCCTCCTTACAGACTGTTATATGTGGGACATTGTTGAGAATGGTCCCTCTGCTGAAGGTAGAATTGGACAAGATGGCAGAAGACCACCTCCAAAAACTAATGGTGAGAAGAAAGTCAGACAGTTGGAGATGAAAGCCTTAAGCACCCTGCTTTTGGCCATTCCTAATGAGTATCAACATCAGTTTCAACACTGCACAGATGCTCAGATTCTATGGAATGCTTTAGAGAAGAGATTTGCTGGCACAAAGAGCACTAAGAGGAATCAAAGGGATATTCTCAATCAGCAATATGAAAATTTTACATCTTCAAAGAATGAGTCTATGACTCAAACTTTTGATAGATTCAATAAGTTGATTGGTGAGTTGGCTACAGTTGGAGTCCAGATGGAACAAGATGATGTCAATCGAAAGTTCCTCAGATCTCTTGGAGATGAATGGACCATGTACACTGTTTCATTCAGACAGAATGATGAATTAGAAGAAAAGGAACTAGATGATCTGTACAATGATCTAAGAGTGTTTGAATCTGAGGTGGAAGCAAAGAAGAAGCCTACTGGATATGTTCACAATGTTGCACTCCTATCAGCATCAATTGATTCTACTGCTAACCCTGAATCAGTTAATGCTGCCTGTGGAGTAAATCAAGAAAAAGGCAATGGATCTGTTTTTGAAGCCTTTCTTTCCAGCCATGGTAATTCTTCTTTAATCAATGATGACTTAGAGCAGCTTCATCCTGATGATCTTGAAGAGATGGATATCAAATGGCAGATGGCCATGCTTTCTATGAGGGTGAAGAACTTCATCAAGAGGACTGAGAGGAACAACTTCTCCCAAAGAAGAGAAGATGGAGCAGGCTTTGATAAGTCAAAGGTGGAATGCTACAAGTGTCATATGAAGGGACACTTTGCTAGGGAATGCAGAAGTGGAGTGTCTCACAACAACCACCAACAAGCACAGACTGGAAGCTTCAACCAGAACAGAAACTTAGCTCAAGCTCTTGTTTCTCAACAAGGAATGGGGACTGGAGTGATCAAGCAGAAGAGGCCATTCAAAATCAAGCTCTCATGGCAGATGTATCTGATCTCCCAACTGAGGTACTTTCTAATCTCTGTTCTCAAACTTGCATAGACACTGTTAAAAGGTACAGGGATCACAACCAGAATATGAGTGATGACCTTAAGAGGTTAGAAAAGGATAGAAAAGAATATGTGAGAATTGTTGAGAGGTTTGAGGAACAAATCAAAGGTTTCCAAGCCAATGAACTTCAACACACATATGATACAAATTACTGGAAGTGGGAGAAGAATGATCTAGAAATCCAACTGACAAAGTCCAAGGAGGAGAATGAAAAGTTGAGAGGAGAACTAGACAAGGTTAAGCTAGACGTGGAAAAGTTTTCATATGCTTCTAAAGCCATGGATTCAATTCTAAAGGTCCAAATACATGGTAATCTTAGACCAGGAATTGGATACAATACCACACCTCTACCATACAACAACAACTACATCCCTCCTACATCAGACTTGCTAGAGATTAAGGATAGGAAGGACTTACATGAGGGAGTCACTAAGATAGATCCTTTAGATGAAGTAGTTGTTAAGGACAAGACTGAGAAAGAAGCTGGAAAGGGTAAGGATAATAATGTGAATGTTGAGATTCCCTTAGAAAATAACATTCTTATCAATGAGGGTGGTGGAAGGGATTAGGTAAAATCTAATGGTGTTGAGAAGACTGAGGGAAAGTCCAAAAAGGTTCATTACAAGCAGACTACAATTGTGAATCTTGTTCCTTGCAAACATTGTGCATGTAATAAATCTGAGCCCCTAAAACATGATAAAAGGAGGGGAAATCAAAGAAATTGAAATAATCAGTGGGCTCAGAAACAAGGAGTTGATCTGAGTAGAATCATCAGAGCAAAACCTTGTTTCATATGTGGCAAATTAAATCATCTTGCTAAGCACTATTACTTTAATCCTATGAACCAAAGGATAAATTTTCAAAGATCTGTGCAAAAACCCTTTGGTTATAGGAAGAATGAAAGGAACCATGTGGCTAAGAAAACTGTTAAATCTAAAAGCCACATGAAGAAAAAGACTGTAAGAGAGAATGTCAAGATGTGGGTTCCCAAAACAGTAAAACTGTTAGTATTGCTACCATAAATAGTGCTGCTAACAAAGATAGTGCTGCTAGAAGCAATACTGCTGCTACCAATGTTAGTACTACTGAAAGTATTAGTACTTCTAAAACAAACATTGTTAGTACCTGTTAAACATAAATCCCAATCAATCAAGCTAATTACTCAAGATATGAACATTATGTACAAGAACTAGAGAGAGAATCTAGAGAGAGAAAGTAGATCTTGAGTTAGTGACAAATCTGATCTTACAATACAATGCACTCTAGTTCGTTATTCCATGATTACAAACACAAACCCTATACATACCTACATATCTAACAAAGACTTAACTATTAAGGAAAGTAAAACATACCTTGACTACCTATTACAAGGTCAATGTTGACTTTTACACATTTGACTTTCCTATTAAATCTTGTATACAATATTTAGACTTAACAATCTCCCCCTTTGTATTCAAGATTTAATAAAAATATGATGCAGATCTTCAACTCTTGATTCTTCATCTTTTGTCTCTTGAAGCTTTCAAAAACTTTGCTCTTTTGCAGCTTTTGAAAAATCTTGGAAAGTCTTTTTAATCTTTGAGACTTTGGAAAGTCAACATGCCTTGAACAAAACAGGAAATTCTTGAAACTTCTTTGAAACTTGAAACTTCATTTTTGAAAAATCTTTCGTCTTCAAACAAAATTATATCTTCATCACTTTTGATCACTGAATCGTCTTTGGAAGAAACAAAATTTCTTGAATCATCAAATTTTCTTTGAACATTCTTCCTTTAGAATCTTTTGGCTTTGAATTTCTTTATCAGACTTGAACTTTAAATCAGCGGAAGCAATTTGAAAATCTGACTTGAACTTTGACAAACTTTGACAACTTTTCATCTTTGAAATTGATCTTTGTAACATTCTCCCCCTTTTTGATGATGTGAGCATCATTATCATCAAAACTTCATCAATTTCAGCTCAGACTTTGATTTTCCCCTTTGAGATCAACTAACAATCTCCCCTTTTGACAAATTTCACACTTTGATCTGAAGAGCCGAATCATGAACTGTATATATCCGAATCTTTGCAAATTCAGACATAATCAGCGTGTAACCCTGATTCAACAAATGAAACAGTTAGAAATGCCTGTCAGTAACACGAAGTTACTGTGTACAACGGATGTACAATGTAAGGAGCTGGTTTGATGTTGACTCCCCAGGACTTCCATTCAATCATTGAAAGACACAAGGTAATTCTATGAATGTTCTGACAGAAAAACATATTCTCTGTGTGCTCGTGCTTGTGTTTTGAAAGAATTAGCACAATGATTGTGTTTCATAAGGCTCAAAGTATGTAAATCACTGAGACAACAATGATTATACATGGACTCAATGTGCATGAGAAAGGGTCGAAGGTGGGGCAACTTTCCTTCTTTTTCAATATCAGTATCTTCCAAGTGAAGATCCGATAGATTATGTGCTACTTCCCCAGAAAATGTGAAACATTCTCTTTTTAAGAAAAGAATGAGTAGCTAGTGGGGTTGTATACAAGAGATGGCATGGGCTATTTGCCTATTTCAATGATGGTCACCAAAGAAATGTGAACCAATCAGTAATGTGGCTGTCCGACTCAGAAAGTGGTAGGTGCAGAGTTCTGATATTCTTTTAACTCTGATCTAATACCCTCTTTCTTGTTATCATTATACTCACATCTAACCAATCTCTCATTTCCATTTTACCTCTGCCCACTCCCACACTCTATTCTTTTAGACCTCTCTCCCCTTAATCACTCAAAGGATTTCTTCCGGGGTAGGAAACACTGGTTATCGTGAATCCATGGAAGATCTATTAAGCACTCATACTGAATCCCATGTTCCTAAAAGTACATGCTGGTCAATGATTTTTCTTGACATGTAAAGCACAAGAAATCATATGTCAGAGTATGTATGCTCATTGAAAAATATGAATGAAATTTGAGCATTTGTTCTTTGAAGATTTCTCAAAACAAGGATATTGAATGAATGAATATGAAGTCAAGAGAATTGTTTTGAGAATCTGACAATGAATCAATCAGATCAAATCAAATGGTTAGGGTATCAAAGAATTTGTAATTTTGTTTATATGAACGAATATAAACAATTTATCAAAGAAAGCACAAATATGAAAAAGATGAAAGATGCTCAACAACTGTGAAATTGCAAACGGGAGTATTACCATCGAAAAATTGGTTCGAGTTTGAGACATGGTAATAACAATTTCAAAGAAAATACTGAACCGGTGTGTGTGAATACTTAACAATATATGGACAAGATAATACACAAGTATTGATCTTTGGAAACACACGGTCAGTTAAACATTAAAGCATAAAAATTGAAAAACATTTAAAAAACACACTTCTAAATTCATGAAATCGTTTGAGAATAAGAAGTGGTTTGAACATTTAAGAAAAGGTTTTTCATGTTCGAAAGTTGTTCTTCTTTCAAACAATCTTGAAATTTAGGATCAGAAGATTTTACCTTTTCAGCTCCCCCTCAAAACATGATATAAAGATTTAATCTTTTAAGCTCCCCCTGGATATTAGCACAATATCCGTCTTTGATCATTGATGAACGGGTCCTGATCTGTCATGTGATCAGAAGCCATCACCTTTACTCCCCCTTAAATTAAGCATCTGAAATATTACAAGTAAAACAGGATAGAGATCAAACACTCCCTTTTGAATTGTTAGACCATCAATATCAGAAAAATCTATCAAAGAAAAAGTATAGGATAGAGATCAGATCAATTCTCTTGGGATGAAGACCATCAATATCCATCGGATGCAAGCATACAGGAGTAAGGTCTTTTTGATCACTGAGGTACGGGTCCTAAGCTGTTGTGCTTAGAAGCCAAACTCCGTTGAAGACCGGGTCCTAAGCTGATGTGCTTAGAAACCATAATCTTTTATCCTTGAAGTCCGGGTTTTGAACTGTTCTGTTCAAAAGCCATTGTTCTCTTACTTCCCCTTGGATTGAGGTGCCTGCAACACAGTATCAATTTTCTTCTTTGGTACCCACTGGTATTTAGGTCCATAAATGTTAGTTGCAGTGTGTGTGGGGGATATGGAGTAAGAACCATACCAGTAATGATCATTTGTTTTGTGAAAATGATCATGTGTACAACAAATAGAACAATAAAATTTCTTACCGTTAGAAGCTTTGTTCTTCTTTGCTTTGTGTACAGGTACACATGATTTCTTCTTTTTCAGCTCATTTTCCTTATCATCTTGAACTGGTTTCTTTTGCCAAACCAGTTTCTCTTTCTTGAAACTTTTTCTTGGATAAGTATCTGAACCATCTAAAAATTCATCATAGAAAAGGTTAGTGCGACGAATCTGATTAAAGGATTTGACTGACCTGTTTGAAGAGATGAATTTCTGATTTGAACTTGAAACAGATTTTTTAAGTTCTTTGATCTTTGATGCAAAATTGTCTCTTTCTTTCACAAGCTGGTCAATCGTTGTTGTGAATTCAGATTTCGTCCTTTGCTCTTTCAGCGCAGCTGCAGACAGTTCAGAAAATTTCGAAGTCAGTTTCTTGATTTCATTCTCAAAAATTAACCTTTCTTCTTCAAACCCTTTTTCTGACTCATTTCGCTGGCCAAATAATTCTTTAAAGAATCCCACATTTTTCTATTCTATGGCCTTCTTTTCTTTATCAAACTTCTCTCTTTCCAAAATCAGTACTTTCTCAAAATCTGAGATTTGTTGAGAAAGTTTTATGCATTTCAGCTCCACTGACTTCTTTTCCTCAAAACACTTCTTTGAAAAATCTGAAAACTTCTTTGAAAATTTTTTCTTTTCATTTTCAAAATCAGCTTTATTATCAGAAAGCTGTTTTTCCAAAACAGATAAATTCTTTTTAAGCTCAGTGTTTTCAGATTCCAAAACAGATATATTCTCTTCGAAAGCCTTCAACTTGTTTTGAAGCTCAACTGATTCTGCTTGTAGCTCAGGTGATTTCTGTTCAGTTGTCTTCAGTTGACTTTGAAGATTCATAATCTCTCTCTCTTTCTCCTTTATCTCTTTATCCCTCTCATAAAGGATACCTGAAAAATTAGAACTATTTTTAGTACAATTTATACATTCAGGAGTTTTAATACAGTTGTACAATTTCAGATCCAACTCCTGAATCCTTCTGAGATACTCTGAATTTTTAAATTTCAGATCATTTCGCTCAGCTTCAATACCAGATATATCAGATCTGTAGTAAATTGACATTTTGAAAAAGCTTGATAGGAAAGATCGTTCCCAAACTATATATCAGAAAAACAACAATCAGATCAAATTGAAATCTTAAAAAAAATATTTCGTGAAAATTGAAATTTGAATAATACTTGTTATTTCGCAGTGTAGAAAAAAATATTTCCAAAGATGACCAAAAAAATTTTCCAGACTTGACTGTGCGTTTGTAATGGGTCACTTTTTTTTTTCTTCGTGTCAAGTGAGGAACGCAAACCACACTGTGCGGTTGTAATGTGAAACGCACACCTTGACTGTGCGTTTGTAGTG
Organism: Arctium minus; assembly: GCA_954870635.1. Taxonomy (NCBI): domain Eukaryota; kingdom Viridiplantae; phylum Streptophyta; class Magnoliopsida; order Asterales; family Asteraceae; genus Arctium; species Arctium minus. The sequence continues at coordinate 49,610,718 of OX941096.1, forward strand.
TGGAACACAAACTATTTTCTAGTGACCCTTAGTATGCGTTTGTTGAGTGACCCGCATTCCTTAGTATGCGTTTATCGAGTGACCCGCATTCCTTAGTATGCGTTTGTCGAGTGACCCGCATTCCTTAGTAAGCGTTTGTCAAGTGACCCGCATTCCTTAACAATGCGTTTGTGCCGTGAATCACAAGACCCATTGTGCGTTTGTGTCGTGAAACGCAAGACTCAGAATGCGTTTGTGTCGTGATACGCACAATACAAATCAAGAACCAAGATGAACACCCGCACACTCTGATGATAACACACAAACCTGGATGAATGAAACGCACACCTCAGATGAATGAAACGCACACCTCAGATGAAAGAAACGCATATCTGATGAAGAACACGCATATCTGATGAATGAAACGCATATCTATAAAATCAACAAATTTGCACCAAAAACACATATAGACTTCGAATTTCAATCTGAAAATTTGACAATTCACTCACCTACACAAATCGAACACAATTCTAGCAAGCAAATTCGATTAAAAACACAGAAATCAACAAATTTGATTCAAGAACAGTGACAAAACACGTTTTCACGAAAAACTAAAAAATTAAAAATTGAAACCGATTTTGTTCGAATTTCAAGATGGAATCAAACCAACAATCAATCACCAACATAAATTGATCACAATGAAACCATTTTCTTGCATTAAAACCAATTTTTCACAAAAAATTCGATGAAACAGTAAAGAACTTGTTTCTTGAAAAAATTTCAAAATTCACGATTTTTCAAATCAAATCACACAATTTTCAATTTAAATCATGATTAAATCTCTTCTGAAAAGTTTGGTATTGCTCTGATACCAATTGTTAAACCTAAAATCCCAATCACAACAAGCAAATTACTCAAGATATGAACATTATGTACAAGAACTAGAGAGAGAATCTAGAGAGAGAAAGTAGATCTTGAATTAGTCACAAATCTGATCTTACAATACAATGCACTCTAGTTCGTTATTCCATGATTACAAACACAAACCCTATATATACCCACATATCTAACAAAGACTTAACTATTAAGAAAAGTAAAACATACCTTGACTACCTATTACAAGGTTAATGTTGACTTTTACACATTTGACTTTCCTATTAAATCTTGTATACAATATTTAGACTTAACAGTACCTCTTCAAATGTTAATACTGCTAACTCTGTTAGTGCTTCTAACAAGGTTAGTACTGCTAAACCTGTTAGTGCTGCTAACTCTGTTAGTACTTCTAAAATTAGTACTGCTTCTAGTGTTTGTGTTGCTAGACCTATCATCTTAACAAAGTAGTCCAGTAAAGAGTACTCTGATTTTAAAAATCTCATCAAGAAGGAATGTAAATACTTTGATGAGAAAGGGAGGCCCAAGACCACTTTGGTTTGGGTTCCCAGTCAATACTAATTGGTTTATCTAATGTGCAGGGCAACCAACAGCTCAAGGGAAAGAGCATTTGGCATGTTGATAGTGGTTGCTATAAGCACATGACAGGGATCATGGATTGCCTCAAGAATTTCAAGAAAATTGATGGAGGGCATGTTGCCTTTGGTAATACTCCAGATGGAGGTAAGATTAGTGGTAAGGGTGATGTAACAAAAGGTAAGATGACCTTTGAGGATGTTTTCTATGTTGAGCAGTTAAGATACAACCTGTTAAGTGTATCACAGGTTTGTGACAAAAAGCATAGTATATTATTCACTGATTCAGAATGCATTATCCTTGCTCCTGGATTCAAGGTAGTTGATGAAAAGATGATCCTACTAAGAACTCCCAGAAAGGATAATGTCTATTGTTTGGATATGGAAAATGTTTCAACTGATTCATCCCTAAACTGTCTTGTTTCAAAAGCATCTTTGGATGAATCATCACTTTGGCACAGAAGGATGTGTCACATGAACTTTAAAACAATGAATAAACTTGTTAAAAACAACCTTGTAAGAGGTTTGCCTTCAAAAGTCTTTTCATGTGATGATCATTGTATTGCTTGTCTCAAAGGCAAACAACACAAAACTTCTCATAAGTCCAAAGAAGTGAACACAATTTCTTCTTCTCTTCAGTTGTTGCATATGGATCTGTTTGGTCCTACAAATGTTATGAGCATAGGTAAGAAATCATACTGCTTAGTTATTGTTGATGATTACTCTAGATTTACGTGGGTATATTTTCTAAGGACTAAAGATGAGACAAGTGGACTGATCAAATCCTTTATTCTAAGAATTGAAAACCAAACAAATCAAAAGGTAAAATTCATTAGGTCAGACAATGGTACTGAATTTAAAAATCTTGACCTAAACCCCTTTTGTGAGGAAAAAGGAATTGAGAGGCAATACAGTGCTCCTAGGACTCCACAACAAAATGGTGTTGTTGAGAGAAGGAATAGGACACTGATTGAAGCTTCTAGATCTCTGTTAGCTGATTCAAATCTTCCAATTACTTTCTGGGCTGAAGCAGTTAATACTGCTTGCTATGTCCAAAACAGAGTTCTAGTAGTCAAGCCTAAAAACAAGACACCATATGAGCTTTTAAATAAAAGAAAACCATTTATTGGATTTTTCAAACCTTTTGGGTGTCCTTGTACCATTCTCAATACCAAAACTCACTTAGGAATGTTTGATAGCAAAGCAGATAATGGATTTCTTGTTAGTTACTCATCTCAGAGTAAGGCCTACAGAGTATTTAATTCTTCTTCTAGAATAATTGAGGAAAGTGAAAATGTCAAATGCAATGAGAACACACCAAATCCTATTGGTTTTGGTCCTCAGTTGTTATTTGACATTGATTCACTAACTAACTCTTTGGGTTTCAGTAGTGATGATCATGCAGGATCAGGAAGTAGAGGATCAGAGGAAGAACAAGTACAACATATTATTCCTCAGTCTGTGATCTTTCCATTACCTACAATGGACCCTGTTGAAATCTGTGAACATGAGACTGTTGCTGAACCAATTCAGAGTGAAGAAGAAAGAAGAGATGAGAATTCAGAGCTTGAAGAGCCAGAAGCAGCTGATGTGATTCCCTCAGCTGACTTAAATGATTCAAATTTAGATGTGGGAATTAATGAATAACCTAGTCTTCAGACAAGAACTCAGAAGAATCATCCTCCTGAGCTGGTAATAGAAGACATCTCCTCTCCTATGATGACTAGGAATCAAAGCAGACTTCAAGATTTGCAGGATCAGCAGCATACAGTACTCTCTTGCTTTCTATCCCAGATTGAGCCTAAGAAGGCTTATGAAGCAATGAAAGATTCAAGTTGGATAGAAGCCATGCAAGAAGAGTTGCTAAAATTCAAATTGCAAGATGTTTGGGACTTGGTGGACCTTCCTAAAGGTCATAGAGCAATTGGCACCAAGTGGATTTTCAGAAATAAAAAGGATGAGAGAGGAATAGTAATCTGGAACAAAGCAAGGCTAGTGGCACAAGGGTACACTCAATAAAAAGGTATAGACTATGAGGAAGTCTTTGCTCCAGTTGCAAGGGTAGAGGCCATTAGGCTGTTTCTAGCCTATGCCTCATTTATGCAGTTCAAGGTATACCAGATGGATGTGAATAGTGCCTTTCTATATGGAACAATTGATGAAGAAGTATATGTCTGTCAGCCCCCTGGTTTTGAAAATCCATCATATCCTGATAGAGTATACAAACTTAAGAAAGCACTTTTTGGTCTTCATCAAGCCCCAAGAGCATGGTATGATACACTGTCTACCTATCTCTTGGAAAATGGATTTGAAAGGGGAAACATTGACAAGACTCTCTTCATTAAAAGAAGTAAGAAGGACACCCTACTTGTTCAGATCTATGTGGATGACATCATATTTGGCTCCACAAAAGAACTGATGTGTATTGACTTTGAAGAGTTGATGCACAAGAGCTTCAAAATGAGTGCAATGGGTGAACTCAATTTCTTTCTTGGACTTCAAGTGAAACAGCAGAAAGATGGGATTTTCATAAGTCAATCAAAGTATGTGAAAGACATCCTAGATAAGTATGGTTTATCAGACTAAAAACCAGCAAACACACCAATGGAAACACACAAACAGATCACTGCTGATCTTGAGGGGGAGGATGTAGATGTCCATCTTTATAGATCAATGATTGGATCTCTCATGTATCTCACAGCCTCAAGACCAGATATCATGTTTCCAGTGTGTGTTTGTGCCAGATTTCAAGTCAAGCCAAGAAGTCTCATCTTTAAGCAGTTAAAAGGATTTTCAGATACTTAAGAGGGCAACCTAGATTAGGTCTTTGGTATCCCTATGAATCCAACTTTTACTTGATTGCATATTCAGACAGTGACCTGGGTGGTGCTAATATGGATAGAAAGTCTACTTCAGGAGGATGTCAGCTTTTGGGTGCAAGACTAGTATCTTGGCAGTGTAAGAAGCAAACCACAGTGTCCTTATCCACAACAGAAGCTGAGTACATTGCTGCTGCAAGTTGCTGCTCTCAGGTTCTATGGATTCAGAATCAAATGCTGGACTATGGGGTAACCTTTCTTCACACTCCAATCTTCATTGACAATAGTAGTGCTATTAGCATTGTTAACAATCCAGTCAAGCACTCCAAAACAAATTACATTGAAATCAGGTATCACTTTATTAGAGACTGCAATGAAAAGAAGCTTATTCAAGTTGCTAAAGTTCATACTGACAACCAATTTGCTGATCTATTCACTAAAGCTTTTGATGTGGGAAGATTCACTTTCTTGGTCACAAGTGTGGGCATAATCAACTCTGAATGAGCTCATGTTTAAAAAGCTATTGTATACCTGTTATTTGTTTATTTTTGGTGCTACTAATCATCTTTCTCAGGAAGTGTATTGCCTTGCTCAGACTAACACAAGCTTCAATAGTGTAAGTATAGTTAATGCTGCCAGTGCAAAGTTACTACTTCAGGTATTAGTTAATACTGCTAGTTAGTTAATACTGCTAGTGGTTAATACTGCTCTCAGTTAATACTGCTAGTTAGTTAATACTGCTAGATGGTTAATACTGCTTCTTTCCCGAATCATATAAATACCCTCTTTGCCCGCCTAAAAGCTCATAACGACTCTTTGAATACTGTTCATCTTCTCTCTAACCTTTTTCTCTCAAGCAACCAATGTGTTTTAGTCAAGACTCCTCAAGCTCGATGGCCTCAATGGCGTTTATTGATGAAAACAACGAGATTGCAATGCTTCAAAAGCCTAAGCAGGCTGCTGGATTTCATCAAATAGTCGATTTTCTCAAGTCCAGCCATATAGCTCATGCTCTTACAGTGTCACCATCAATCTATATCGAGCACCAGAAGCAATTTTGGGCCAATGCCACCGCTATTACTGAAAATGGTGTGCAGGTTATCAAGACAAGGGTGTGTGACAAACCCTTGACAGTTTCTGAAGAGGTAATTCGCATCAGTCTACGACTAGACGATGCCTCAGGTATCACATCCATCTCTAATAATGATCTGTTTTCCACTCTCACTAGAATGGGGTATGGAGGCCCAATGGGTGTTTTCAAGTTCTCCAAAGCTAAATTTTCTCCCCAATGGCGTTTCTTTGTCCATACCCTCATGCATTGTATTTCTAGAAAGACTACTGGATGGAGTGAGTTAGTACCATTGCTTATGCTTTGGTCTGCTTGGCCACTGCTAGAAAGTATAATTTCTCAAAAATGATTTTCAATGACCTTGTGTCAAACTTGGAGAATAAAAAGAGTTTCTTTATGTATCCAAGATTTGTCCAGGCAGTTATTACCACTGAATTGACGGATATGCCTCAATTTGATGAGGTATATGTACCTAAAATCCCCAAGGGCAAGGTCTTTTCAAATATGAAGAGATCTGCCATGGACTCGGAAGGAGTTGACACCCCATTGTTCTCTACAATGATGGTGGTGTCCCACAACCAAGAAGGTATTGCATCAGGGTCAAGGCCCTCACTAGACCATCCCACTGAGAGCCAATCCCAACCTTCAATCACTATATCAATTCCTCAGACCCTTCTTCAAAAACCAACTTCACCCATCACCCATACTTACATAAGGAAAAAGGTAAAGAAGGCTCCTTCTCTTCTTGTACCTTCACCCACAAAGCCTTTAATCCCTCTAATGGAGAATTCTCCATTAGAGAATATCTATAGGGAAACCACAGGGGTGTCTCCCAACCCCAAGGAGGTGCTCACCGAGGAGATGCATGAGCATATGGGTGAGAAGGTTGCCACTACTCCTGCTAGCACAGAGGAGGTCAGTGGTAACATCAATAAGACCTTCCCCATGGCAACTTTGAATGAGCAATCATTCAAAGGTCCCAGGTGCCAAGAACCCAAGGGGGTAGCAGGTGCTTCTGCTAGGCAGAAGACCTCTACTACTAAATGTTCCAAGGATCCTTCAAAAGGGGGTAACATTCCTGGAGAAGGTGAGGATAGATATAACTACCATGAATTGATGGATACCATGGGCAACATTAATCTAGATGTCATCAAACAGGGAGCAGATATAGAGGAGATGAAATTGGTTATTCTGTCTCAACAAGTGCAGATTACCAAACTGAAGAAAATGGTGAAGAGGTTGGTGCAGAAAAAGAAAAGAAAACAGTATGTGTTAAAGAAGAGGGGAGATGCTTTCAAAAAGGGGGAGAAACAAGATGATGGGGAGAAACTCAGTCCTAGTGGTATGGAAGCACAATTTGAGGGGGAGCAGAATAGGGAAACAGAAAACAAAGAAGCAGAAGCTAGTAAAGCAGCAGTAACAGAAAAGCAAGCAGCAGTAACAGGGTTATCCGTTGAAGCATTGGAGATTGCAGAAACTTTGGTAAAAGCTAAGAATGACACTCCCAAGGCTACTCAAAAGGCCAAGGGAGTGGTCATTAAAGAAGGAGGTCTTGAGCAGAAAAGCAAAGAAATAAGTGAGGCAGAATTAAAGAAGAAAGGAAAGGCTAAGATGGTTGAACCTGAACAACCTTTAAAGCAGCAGAAACAGATAGAGCTAGATGAAGAAGTGGCAAAACAACTTCAAGCAGAGATGGAAAAGGAGGAACAACTTCAATCAGAAAAAGACAGAGAGCTTGCACTGAATATGGCTAAAAAGCTCAATGAAGAATATCAAAAGAGTTTGAAAACTGCAGCTGAGGCCAAGAAAAGTTCAGTGAAAGTACCCAAGCACAGAATGCCTATAAAGACTCAGAAAAGACAACCCTCTAAGACCTATTTGGCCAATCAAGAAAAGAGAAAAATGATAAACTTTCTAAGAGGCTCAATTGCTGTAAAAGGAGAGATGTTTGCTAACATGGCATGCAGCAAAGTTGAGGAACTATATAAAAAGGAAATGGCAAAGCTTCAAGGGGACTCCTCTCAAAGGGAAGAAGCTGAAAAAAGGATGAAAGAGAGACATGATCTCAACATCCAACAACCCTTCCCTGAGGAAACCACTCCTTCAAAAGAAAAGGCTGAAAAGAAGGAAGAGAATGTTGTTGTGGAAGTCAAATCTGCAAAGAGAGTAAAGACCATAGCTTCCAAGAAACAGTCCAAAAATCCAAGGATTGAAGAAGCAAAAAAAGAGGCAAAATCATCTGTTGCAGATCATACAGAGCAAACAAGTCAAAGTACTCAACAACCAAATCAATCTGATGAGCATGTTGGTCTTTACATGACTTTAATAGAATCAGTACAGGCTGTTCCCATTTCTGTAAAGGCACCAGAAATAATCTTTTGGGATATTCCAAGGGACAACAGAAAGGATTACTTCAGACTCAAAAGAGTTGGTGACTTGTTTGAAGTATATACAACTTGGGGCAAAGTGATCAGAAGTTGTTCCAGAGCTGACTTAGAATAAATGCATAAGGTGGGAATAAAGCTATATGAGCCTGTTTTGAAAGGAACTGAAGAAAGTCTACTAAAAGTTGCTATGAAATACTTGTGTATGATGTTTGAACCAGAAAAAGTGGTGTTCAGGATCAAGGATTTGCATCATGAGTATGGGTTCAAAATGATTGATCAGTGGATACTCTTTGAAAACTGTGGTGTCTACATGATCACAATAGATAGCTGTTATCATGAGTATTTTCTAGTGGACAAAGTGTATGATCATAGCAAGGAGAAGCTGAAAGGAATGCTGAAAGCCAAGCTAGTGTGTGCAAAAGGATCTGAAATGGCCAGAGTTGTGATAAGAAGGACAATCAATCAAAGTCTTGGACTGGATCCAAATTTGGGCAACTAAGATGAAGTTTTGAAAGCATCTTGAAGACCATATCTGAAGAACTTGACTTCTCTTTCTAAAATTCAAGTTAGGGGGAGATTGTTGGGAATTTAAGATTTGTTCAAGTATGGTTAATGCTGCTAGTATATCATGATTACTACTGCTAGTAGATTTAATACTGCTTGAAAAGTTAGTCCTGCTACTTCAATAGTTAGTACTGCTTGAAGAGTTAGTACTGCTAGTAGTTAGTACTGCTAGTAGTTAGTACTGCCAACATGATTAATACTGCTGAGGAGTTTAATGATACTGAAAATGGTTAATACTTTTAAAGAAGGTTAGTGCTGCTTATGAGATGAAGACTCGGTATGGAATGAAGACAACTGTATAGAAGACTTACTAAAGTAAAGGAGATAATTATGGACTGAAGATCAATTGTATTTTGATAATTATCTTGTTATATGTCTTGTATAAATAGTATAGAAGTCTTTGATAGAATTAACTTTTGATTAATAAGTTTTTAGAGAGAGAATTAACCTCAAGGTTTACAATCCTAGTTCTAGAGAAGTAGAATTCGTCTTGGTGAGCCTGTTCATCAAGATTGAGGTTTTGTTTGAAAACTTGTAACTTTAATCATTCAATAAAGTTTACAAGTTGTGATTTTCTGATTCACTGTTACTTTGATAGTTGAACATTAAAGTGTTATTCTGCAACTCCTTTAATATTGTTTCTGAGTTCATCATTCGTGTTAAGAATTAGATTCTGACACACCTTGCTAAATTTAGACTAAATCTAGGTTTTACCCCCAAAGCTTGAGCTCCTTGGATGAAGACTTGAAACCTTCTAAATCCTAGCTTCATGCTCTCAACAAAGATCCTTAACCACGAGACTTAAACCCACCAATAATACACCTCTAAAGCAACAAGTTGAACCTTAAACCCCAAATCACCAAAACCCTAAAACTACCAAAATTGGGTTTTAGTTCAAATTCCTAAAATTCAAGATACAATGGTGGGGGATGTTTTAGAAGGTTAAAACACGTATTTGGACATGTATACAGCTTTAGAAGTGAAGGTGAACTCACAAATTAGGTTTTATTAGAAAAACATAGTAAATCCTAAGTGAAGCTTAAGATTGAAGATGAAGATGGAGATCCTTGCTATCTAGATTCGATCCTTGTACTTGGTAGAGTAATGATACTTCAAAACTTGAGGATTTGAGAATTTAGGGGCCGTTTGTTTCACAAATTCTGATGGAATCTGATGGAATTGGAATGTCAATTCCTTTGACCAAATTCAATTCCCTTGTTTGGTTCATTCTTTTCTATGGAAGGAATGTGTGAATTCCACCAAATTCCACAAATGAAGGATTTGAGCATTCCATCCTAAAACCCAAGGATTTCAATGGAATGGAATCTTATATTTTGATAATTCCAAATTTACCCTTTACTCCAAACTAAACCCTACTAATATAGATTATCAACAAACACCAACTATCTCTCTCATCTCTATCTCCCTCTCTCTCCTCTCTCTGCTCTCGCTATCTCTCTCTCCTCTCTCTCTTCCCTCTTTCTCCTCTCTATTTCTCTCCTCTCTTTATCTCTCTCCTCTCCACTCTATCCTCTCTCTCTCTCCCTCTCTCTCCTCCACTCTATCCTCTCTCTCTCCCTCTCTCCTCCACTCTCTCCTCTCTCTCAATCCTCTCTCTCTCTTCCCTCTCTCTCCTCTCTATCTCTCGCTCCTTTCTCTCCCTATATCCTCTATCTCTCCTCCACTCTCTCCTATCTTTATCTCTCATCTCTCTCTCACCTCCACTCTCTCCTCTCTCTCTCTTCCCTCTCTCTTTCTCTTCCCTCTTTCTTTATCTGTCCTCTCTCTCTTCCCTCTCTCTTTATCTCTCCTCTCTCTCTCCTCCACTCTATCCTCTCTCTCCTCCACTCTCTCCTCCACTCTCTCCTCTGTATCCTCTATCTCTCCTCTCTCTCCCTCTATCCTCTATCTCTCCTCTCTCTCCTCCACTCTCTCCTTTCTCTCTCCTCTCTCTCCTCTCCTCTCTCTCCTCTCTCTCTCTCTCCCTCCCTCTCTCTCCTCACTCTCTCGGCATCATTCATGTGCTAAAATAATAAAAACAATTTTTGTTAAAAATTAAACTATTTAATGACTATTTTATTAAAGTAATTTTTGTTTAAAAAATTAAAATAATCAAAAAGGGTATTTTGGTCATTTACCAAAATTCAATTCCAATTCCGAAGCTACAATCTGTGAACCAAACAGAAAAATTCCAATTCTGTCAACCAAACAGGTGATCAAACCTGACAACATTCCATTCCAATTCCATCAAAGTCAAATTTCTTCGACAGATTCCATTCCATCCAAAAACATTCTGCGAACCAAACGCCCCCTTAGTGTTTCAAAATCACCATAAAGGAAGTGGGGTGGTCTTGGGAGAGTTGGGAGGAAAATAGGAAATGAAGAAAGGTGCTAAATCCTGTATTTGACAGCAGACTGCCCCCTGGGTGCGACATTGCCAGGTGACTATGCCATGGCAATGTCGCCAAGATGCCCCAGGTCACTGCCTCCCTTATGCTACTTTACCAGGTCATTGGACATTGTAGTCGGGCCCGTATCAATTCTCGAAACTCGACTTTTTCAACACCAATTCTCCCGATACTCTTAGGGACCACATAAAATGATTATTTAACATAAAAATCACTATTTATAAGATGTCACGAAGTGCGGGTTGACTTTCACTTACCGAAAATTCCGGGTGTTACATAAAATTCATCCAACCCCCAACATTTAAGGATTAGTTCATGTTGGGGGTACTTGAGAACAAAACAAGTAAAGTAAAAGTCATAATCTAAACATTGGTTTCTCAATCAAATACCACGAACATGGTTGAACCCTTGTTAATCTTCGCTTCTAAAATATTTCTTTATCTTCAATCTCTGCCAAACTTCACCATGAAAAGCGTGTAAAAATCACCCCTAACCGTTAGTCTGTGGATAGGATGGTTAATGCCCTCAACCCTAGCTAGAAAAGGGAATAAAACACGACTTAGAGGTTGTCGTGACTTGCCATGCGACTTAAGTCGCATGAAAAGTCGCCAGAGTTTTGAAACCTCTAAGATGGCCCCAACTCTCAAGGGAACTCGCCGGGGCCACTGTTTTGGCTTAAATTTCTCTGTAAGACACCGTTGAGTTCCTCTTCGCATCCAATACTCACAAGGAATGTAAAATTCTTCTTTTGGTTAGAATCCCATAGTTCTTTTATTTCCTAAGAAATTGTACTTCGTGAATTAACTTGCAATAAACAGTTAGAAAAACAATTCGTTTGCTTGGAAAATAGGCAATTCTACCTTGTAAAAGGTGTCTGAATAACGCCAAAAATGGCGTTATCAAGAGCTAGAATGTTTTTGTTAGTTTTATTGGTTTTGCGATCTACAGTAAAAAAATCTTGCTTAATATCCATGATTTGCCTCGAAGCCTATAAGAAATTTAACAACAAACATCAATTTGAAATTCAATCTCTTTGTTTTTAAATGTTGTTAAACTTCTTGAATCAGAAATGAAGCCGATTATAAAAAGTTAGGGCACTTTTATGTGGTGTACGGGCGTGGAAACTAGTTAATGGTGTTAAGGTATTTCATCTTGTAGACGTCGTTAAGAAGGCATCAACTTTACTATGTAATATTACATATGATGGCTTGGTAAATCTTGTTGCTAGGAAGTTACGGTTTGGGTAGAATGTAATGGTTGTCGTTTATGTACATTTAAACAACTCCTAAGCATGGGGGCCGAAATGCTATTCGCTAAAACTACTAATTAGGGTCCCTGGAAAGCTCGTTTAAATAACTCATGTATGTAACACCCTAAAAATAATTTAAATCTTAAATCTTATGAAATATGAAACTCAAATAAATGGAGATCATCCAAAAAGGAAAATAGTTAAAGCGTATACAATTTCTATGAATGGAAATTATAAATGACAACTCACTAATCTAGGCTATTTCCATCTAGATTAAAACAATTGTCATCAAAATCTACGAAAAAGGTATCTATTCAAATCTGTGCACCAAGCTCCCAAAAGTCTAACTTTAAAAGTCTCCGCTATCGGCTCAACTCTCATAGATTAATCCTTGCGAGTCCCGCCACTAAGGGAACCTGATATACATGTCATTTAAGAAAACAAGTGTTAGGCTTTCGCCTAGTGAGTTCAAACAATTATAAAACAACGTTAAGAAAATATTTAATACCAATGCAAGAGTTCATTATTAGTTCAAGCCTCATTTACCCTTGGAAGGAAAATAAGGTTTCACCAAATAACGGGGAGACCCGGTTTACCATTAACAGTGACAAACACAAAAGTAAGTCACATTACAACGTTATAGAGATTCTGTTATCGCACCATTGGTTATCAAGTTCAACCACCCATGGCTTCTAGTTCGAGTTCCCAAAGGTCTAAGAAGGCTCATCAGCTAGAAGTTTAGTGTCATGGGTCACATGGTTATCGAATTCAACCACCTACGGTCTATAGCTCGAGTTTCCAATGATCAAAACCCTATGTCTAGCCATAATGGAAACAACATCTCATTTCACGTAAATTGACTAGTGCCTATGGATCCATTACACTATTTTCTAACACATTAATGCCTTCAAGACATACCATAAATACCCGACATGTAAACATTTGCATAAAGTTAACCTTTCATGAGGGAAAATACCTACTTTGTCAACAAACCATAAATATAACCATTTACTTAGGTTTACAAAAATTCATCAAAATAAGTGAGAAACTATCATTTACATATTCAAAACCATTTTACACAATCATTTCTTCAAAATACCAAGTTTAGTCAAAACCCTAGTTTTTGGCCTAACTTTTCCAAAGAGAATAGTGTTGGTCCCGAATGTGCTTAACAAGTTTGTAGAAGGGGGGGGGGGGGTTGAATACAAACACAAAATTTAATGGTTTAATAAATTGTTTATTGATAAATCAAATCACAATTTACAGTTTGTTGCGAAATAAGATTAAGTAAAACCTAATCTAAACAAACTTAAGAATCACACACATTGTTGCACAAGAATTAGAGAATAGATATTGAGAGAATATAGAAAGCAAGGGTTTCTATATGATAAGAAAGATAGAAGGTGACTCTCAGATAGAGTCTTGATCTTTCTATTTATACCCTATGCATTAAATGCATAGCAGGGTACTTTACACGTGTCCTTCGATGGTTGGTTGCATGCTTCTGACTTTTGGAGACATGCTTTTGGTTGTATGGTGAACAATGTAGATTTTAGAGTTGTTGTACGATCTGTCACAGAGGTATGTCTCTTTTGACATTTGTACTATGTGTGCAAGGGTAAGACAAAAAAAACTTGGAGCATAAGTTATGTGATCTTCAATCACTGAATATCTCTTCCTTCATAGAGATAGAAAGACGTTCAGTAATCGTTGAAGCTTTTCTTCAGGTTTCGTCGCGTATAGGTAGACTAGTCTTGGTTTCACTGATACCCGCATCAGATCATGAGTAGACTTGTCTGTTGTTCAGCAGCTTTGTCTTCAATTCAGTGATGAACATTTTTGTCGCGAAACTTCTCTTCAGATATTACGTCTAACTGTTACAAGAGAAATTATCAGCGATACTGAACACACTCAGTATTTAATCGCTGATGGTGAAACACTTATACATACAAATGTTAAACGTAATTTTCACTAAGTATTACAACGGGTTATTATCAAATCACTAAGAGAGTTTGGATCAACAATCTCCCCCTATTTGATGATGACAAAGTAACTATGAAGAAAATTACTTTAAGTCAAAATATAAGGATAGTCAGGACTCGTAACATACATGTCCCAATTACTATTTTGAGGGATCTTTTTACAGTACTGATGGATTTAAGTACTTCACTGAAATTTTCATTAAATTGTAAAAATAAGTTACAAGGTAGAACATGAAAATTGTAAGTACAAGAGAAGTCCTATACTACTGTAAGACCAACTAATAGATTACAAGAGACAAAAGGGATTATATCAGCTATGTTTTCAGGAAGTCTTTGGAGAGATCATAAAATTTGGTATCTTTTCTCCTTTCCTTCTTCGATCAGCGGCTTCTTGTAGAATAAAAGTTTTGATTGGATCCGCCAATGAAGAGTATCCATACCACAAGCATAGAAGATCTTGTAGATGGCTTAGAGGGTAGAGAGGAATCTCATAGACTCTTTGAAGCCTAAGATTTTCCTCATCATCTCTAAAGAAGATTCCATAAGGCTTCTTTATCACTTGTCTTGGTATATACGGTCCACCAGGAGTAGTGATAGATCTAGAGCTGAGAGATCAGGAGGAGGCCCGAATAGTGCATCCCTGGAGAATTTGATGGAGGTTTCATTTCTGATAACCGCATCATTTTCAGAGGAGGCATGATTTCGTTTAACTGGTCTTGGCTGAGATGGAGTAGCTGAAGGCACATTTGTTTTGACAGCGACCCTGTTGATGAGAGCCTCAAGAAGGTTTTCAACATGGCCTCTGTACGTTGATCTCGATTTCTTCAGTGCTTCTCTGAACTCCAACCATTCATAGTAGACGAAATGTTCCAGTTTTGATAAGAACATAGCTTTTGAACTTCCATCCTCTCTGAATATCTCCATGGTGACTGAGGCTCGATCCTTCTTTTTCCTTCCTAAGATTGTCACGGAAGTGATCTTCATTGTATCAGATCGATGATCAAGCTTATTTTTGCACCAAGCTAGACTAACATTGCTTATCTCTTTTTTTTAGCGTGCTCCTCCTCTATCTCTTTCAAAAGAGCAGCTTGAACTTTCACCGGGTTCTATTTTATCTTGTCATCTTTGAATAGGGATGAATGTACCTCAAGAGCTATATCAACATCTTTTTGGCATTCAACGATTAACTTTTCAACTCTGACAGATTCTTCAATTTCTGCTGATGAAAGAAAGTTAAGCTCTTCATTTGAGGTTTGAGAAGGGATCTTCAGCCGTAGACTCTCCAGGTTGGAGATCATCTCTTCTCGTCTCTGAAATTTATCCTCTGACCTTTGAAGAGGTCGAGAGGGCCTTCTTGGATGACTTAGGGATTCATCCTCCTTTTTTTCTTCATCAATCTCGTTGACAGAGATTGGGATTATTGTTTCTTCAGCTATTGGAGCTGGGATTATTTGCTGAGACGCTCCCTTAAGCAGGGGAGAGAACTGTCTGAGCAATAACAAAAGGAGTTAGTGTATGATTTTGAGGAAGAGAGAGATAAAATCTAGAAAGACAGGGGTGATTGGTAGGAAAAGAAAGATAGAGGTACAATAGAGAGACATACCTGAGAAGGTAGCTCCCCCTCAGAAGGTGACAAAAGTTTCAGATTTCCCTAAGCAGTGATTCCCTTTTTCTTGCCTTGGGATGAGGTATCTGGTGCTTTATCACTTTGTCTCCCCCTGCTTCATTTATTACAACCCCCTTCATCGCTGGAGCCGATGAGACGTTTATTGTTGAGAACCATTGAGATGGATCTTTGTCTTCATCATCATCAGTGATGATATCTTCAACCTCTTGATCCTCAAGATCAAGATCTTCCTCGTCTTCTTCCTCCTCCTCTTCCTCTTCTTCTTCTTCCACAAGCACTGAAGAAGAGGAAGGAGTGGTTTTTTCTCCAACAGCAGGTGATTCTTCAGCTGTCTTCTTCCCCTCAGTATTAGAGGGAGGTTCTTCCACGATCTCCTGAGCGGTTGCTGCATTTTCTTCATTTAGATCCTTCTCCCCCTCTTTGTCATCATCATGGGGGAGGGATGTGGCAGCAACTTCAGCTTCAGCAGCAGTCGATATGTGGGCATCAGCCTCTAACGCGTCCAGACGACCTTCTATCTTTAGAAAGGCAGACGTACCATGCTGAATAAACTCTATAGCTAAGTTCAGTGACATTCTGTCACCGTCATTGAAGGAAGGAGTAGGAGCGGGAGTTGATTCATCCAGCTTTGACAGGATTTAAGAGAGTAGCTGATTGGTACTGTCAGCCTTCTCACTGAGAGTTCTTAATTCTCTAGTGAGGGTCTTTACTTTGGTGTTGAGTTTGTGGACATGACCATTGAGAAATTGTAGCTGAGTTGAGTTGGTGGTCACTTCTTCTTTCAGCGATTGGACCTCAGTTTGGAGAGTGTTGGGGTGAGATGCGTCAGCTTTAGTGGAGATGGTGGTAGAGAGACCTTTCAATTCTTCACCAGGACTGTTGATGGCTGTAGTGGTGGTGTTGATGGAAGTATCTAGAGCTTCCACTTTCTCGACAAGCTTTGTTAGCGATTCGTCAACAATTCCCAAAGTAGGACCTGAAAAACAAGTTAGCGTTTTAGAGTTACCTGATGTGTCAAACATATTGTAGAATGGCAGGTTTCCCTCAAAAGAAGGAAATAGCAGTGATGTTTGAGGCAAACCTCCGAAAGGGAGGCCACCAGGTCCTACATGTGCAACTTGAAGAATATGCTGCTGTAACGGAGGGAGGTTAGAGACCAAAGAAATAGGAGAAATAGGAGGGATAAAATAAGAAACACTGGTGATGATAGTAATTACCTCAGATGGAGGTTGAGTCAGTGAAGGAATTTGGGAGGTCACCAGTGGTGTGTCAGTGGTGGAGGTCACTGATACGGTTGTGGCAGGAGCAGGTGTGGAAAAGCGAGCCACGAAGTCATCCAAAGTGGCCTTTTTAGAGGTACCAGAAATAGATGATGACTTTCGTTTGAGAGGAGTTGTAGTGGCGGGGATAGATGATGAAGGAACCATCTGCGTAGCCACTGAAGGAGAAGAATGTTGGGAGAGACAGAGGCGGAGAGTTTGAAGACTTACCTCATTTGCAGCGAAAGTGACTTCAAGGATGCGAGGGCCAACCTTAGAGAAGCTACAATCACTCTCTTTAGGGTACTTGTCTCCCAAGAAGTAATGAAGGATGGCAGAGATTAATCTAACATAGGGAATCTTGATGTCCCTTTCAGCTTTATCGATCTTGGAGAGAAGATCTTCAAAGACAGCTCCAACATAGTCAAAGTGACTACCAGCGATCACTGAGTAACCCATTTTGACCTGAACCTTGCTTGCCTGATCTAGTGACCCAACTTTGCCACTCATGCTCTGAATTATGTGTGTGAAGATATAATTCATCTTAGAGGGCATCTTCGCATTTTGAATCTTTGTCAACTTTTTATCAGGGATGGTGGTGCGGGATTTGAAGTCCTATTGATATCCCATGTGGTCAAGGAACTGAATGAGTTCAGCGTTAGTGGGTAAGGCGTCGAAGCCTGCTTTTGTCTTGGAGGGGAATCGAAGATCTATGCGAATAGCAAGAGTAGTGATATTGCCAGGTCCATGGTGGGTCTAGAAGGTGATAGCAGGGATCGCCTTGCCTTGCTTGTTTAGTACTTCACATTTGTCAGCGGTGAACCATAATTTCTGAAGAAGAGCCCTTGAAGTAGTGGGATCAACTTTCAGCGCATAGCCCAAACATGATTCTTTGAGGAAGTTAGCATCTTGCAGTAGATGAGGACATTTGTTTTTGGGAAGGTCCAAACGTCCCAAGTGGTTATTTTTTGCGACTTCGGAATCAACAAGTGCAAATTTCAGAGTCTTTGAGGGAATGAGAGTAGTTTGGGAGGACATTTCTGGAATAGGTAAAAAAAGAATAGAATAAAAGGTTATAGAGTCCAAAAATAGTGCAAACAAAATTACCAGTTTCTTATTAAAGAAAGAAACTTGTAAAAGAAGTTTATTGTTAGAGGAAAACTAGTTTCCTTTAAAAGAAGGGAATAAGAATAGTCTTAAAAACCATAAGGTTTTTGAAAAAAAAGAAACCATTCAAAAATGATTTTAAGAAAAACAATTTTAATCTAAGATAAGAAAAAAATAGAGGATTAAATGCAAGTTTTTGGAAGAAGAAGATGTAAAGAATAAGAACCTAGATTGCTTGAAGATTTGAAGATTCAAGTGTTCATAAGTTCTTTGCTTGAATGCCGATAGTATTTTCTTGCATTTTAAGTTTTTAGAGAAGGTAAAAGTTAAAAAAAAATGAATGTCATTCCTTTTATATGAGGAGAGAGAAAGATTTTAGAGTGGGAAAAGGTGGTCATCATGACACGGACACGTCCCACAAAGTTGATTGGACAATAAGTGCAACGGACGAACGTGTCAGAAAAAGGCGTGCCATGGATTATCGGTTCGAATGACATCACAAGAGAGAGAAAAACGTTTCAGTTTTTTTAGAAAGTATCGCTGACAGAAAGTCAGGAATATTTTTTCTTTGTAAAGGATCGCTGATGAGAAATATCAGTGATAACGTTTGTTTTTCAAAAAGCTTTTAACTACTTAAAGAAAATCAATGATTAAAGTTTTGATTTTTGAGAATGTCTTACTGAAAATATTCAGTGAGAAAGGATAAGATAACATACCTGAGTGTCAGAGATATTTAGAGAGATTGTGAGATGAGGTAGAACTTTTTATAACAGACATAATGCATGAAAGCTGAAGAATTAATCTTCAAGATTCAACATTCCAAGCTCACTGATGAGAAAGTTGAATCTTGTCTCATCAAGAGGTTTGGTGAAAAGATCAGCGAGCTGATAGTCAGTAGGAATAAAGTGGAGTTCTATATCACCATTCATCACATGATCTCTGATAAAATGATATCTGATCTCTATGTGCTTTGTCTTTGAGTGTAACACTAGATTGTTTGTTATAGCGATGGCACTAGTGTTGTCGCAATAGATTGGGATTTTGGATAGTTGAAGGTCATAGTCTAATAGTTGATTTCACATCCATAAGACTTGAGCACAACAACTTCCAGTGGCTATGTACTTAGCTTCAGCTGTGGAAGTGGATACTGAGTTTTGCTCTTTGCTCATCCAACTTACCAGCTTTCCACCTAAGAGTTGACATACGCCAGTGGTGTTTTTTCTATCAAGTTTGCAACCTGCAAAATCACTATCTGAATAGTCAGTTAGATCGAACCCTGAATCTTTGGGGTACCAAAGACCGATGTTAGGAGTTCCCTTAAGATATCTAAAAATTCGCTTGACAGTGATCGTATGGGATTCCTTGGGTTCTGATTGATAGCGTTCACAAAGACATGTAGAATACATGATATCAGGTCGGCTCGCTGTTAGATACAGCAGGGAGCCTATCATTCCTCTGTAGGCAGTGACATTAACAGGTTTTCTAGCTGGATCCTTGTTTAATGTCAGGGAGGTGCCATAGGAGTTTTCATCGCTGAGGTTTGAGTGAGATCAAACTTTTTCAGCATATCCTTAACTACTTACACTTATGAATAAATGTACCTTTATTTGTTTGCTTGATTTGAAGTCCAAGGAAGTAAGTTACTTCACCCATCATACTCATTTTATATTCTTTCTTCATTCTTTCAGCGAAACGAGTACACAGAGATGAGTTAGTAGAACCAAATATAATGTCATCAACATATATTTATACAAGAATAATATGACCTTTTATCTTTCTGAAAAATAACGTGTTGTCAATTTTTCCACGCTCAAATTTTTCAGAGATAAGAAAAGAAGAGAGAGTGGCATACCAAGCACGAGGACCTTATTTTAACCCATAGAGAGCCTTATCCAACTTATATACATAATGTGGATGCTTAGGGTTAGAGAACCCTGGGGGTTGTTCAACATAAACTTCTTCATTTAGCTTTCCATTTAGGAATGCTGACTTGACATCCATTTGATAGACTTTGAAATCTTTGTGAACTGCATATGCTAAGAATAATCGAATTGCTTCGAGTCTAGCCACAGGGGCAAAGGTTTCATCATAGTCTATGCCTTCCTCTTGTATGTATCCCTAAGCAACTAGCCTAGCTTTGTTGCGGTTACAGTCCCATTTTCATCTAATTTTTTTTCTAAACAGCCATTTAGTGCCTATAACATATTTATCATATGGTCGGGGAACGAGATTCCAAACTTTGTTTCTAGCAAACTCAATCAACTCTTCTTGCATAGCACCGACCCAGTTTGGATCTCTGAGGGCATCATCAGTCTTCTTTGGCTCGATGATAGAAAGAAAATTTACAAAGGGCCAGATATTACATGAACTTCGTCGTGTCTGAATACCTGCATCAGGATCACCAAGAATTTGGTCTATGGGGTGATCTCTGGTCCATCGTTGAGCTGGAGCATAATTGCTTACCTCAGGAGTTGGATCATCAATAGGAATGTTCATTGATGAAGAAGATTGAGGTTCTTCAGCTATCAAATGTTGTGGTTCAGATAAAACATTATTCACTGAGAGGTTTTTAGAAGAGGGAAGATTTGATGGAGGAAGTGTGTTTAGGGGAACTTCTGAAATCCAAGAGGTGGATTCAGCGTTAGGAGGTATGATGTTTGGATCATCATCAGTATTAGGAGGATCTGTATGCTGATTTGAGTTGAAGAGAGGCTATATTTCCCTGTAGTTAGAGAACATACAAGAATTTAGTTCATCATTTTCAGCGATTAGTTTAGAGTTCGCTGACCTGGATTCGTCAAAGGTGACGTGGATTGTTTCTTATACTGTTTGTATTCTCTTTTTGAAGACTCTGTAGGCTTTTGATATTGAGGAATATCCAAAAAAGATTCCGTCATTAGCTTTTGGGTCGAACTTTCCAAGTGCATCTTTGTTGTTTAAGCTGAAACACTGACAACCAAAGATGTGAAGAAAACTAATAGAAGGTTTTCTTCCATGAAAGAGTTCATAGGCTGTTTTGATGAAACATTTTACTATCAGAGACATGTTTTGAGTAAAACAAGCAGTGTTGACAGCTTATGTCCAAAACTGAGTTGGAAGATGGGAATCGGTGAGCATTGATCTTGCAGCTTCAATGATCGTTCTGTTTCTTCTTTCAGCGACACCGTTTTGCTGAGGAGTTCTTACGGAATAGAAATTGTGTGAAATTCCTTTACTCTCAGAGAAGTTGTTCAGAGAACTATTTTTTAATTCAGTTCCATGATCACTTCTTATTAAGAGAACAGTTAGATTATTCAGCACTTCCATCTTTCTAACAAAAGATATAAGTTCTTCTGGAGTATTGCTTTTAGAGCGAAGAAAGATTACCCAGGTGTAGCGAGAATATTCATCTATTATAACAAGAATGTATTTCTTTCCAGCTATGGATTGAATATTGACAGGACCAAATAAATCCATATGCAAGAGCTGAAGAGGACTTGTCACTGAGGAAACTTGTTTTAATTTGAAACTAGTTTGAGTCTGCTTTCCTTTCTCATATGCTGAATGTAACACCCCGGATTTCCGTTGTGTAATCTTGTTATTCTTGTGTTAAGCTTTTGTCGTTAGCTCCGTGTTTGGTTTGATGTTGTTTGGAGTTTTGAGAATTTTGGGGGAGAAACAATGAATTACGCGAGTTACACCGCGACTAGAGGTCGCGGCACAACCTGCGTAACCCTCTGTTGGATATGGGATTTTGAGAACTACGCGAGTTATACCGCGACTAGAGGTCGCGGCATAACCCGCGAAACCCACTGGATGATTAGGGTTTTTGGGACACGGGCGAGTTATGCCGCGGGTTGAAGTCGCGGCATAACCCGCGAGGTTGCATAGACCGTCTTAAAGAGGTTCAGTTTCTCAAATTCACTTTATCACAAAATCTAAATATCCTTCTCTCTCTATTTTCTCTCTCTTTTCATCTTTCGATCTTCGAAGTCTCGTTTGGTTGCTAGTTTTCGGTGTTTCTAGCAAAGGGTCGGTGTTTTGAGCTTCACCTCTTCGTCGTGATCGCTATCTGGTTTTCTGGGTTTTATTCCAAAAACCTATCGGTGAGTTCCTACAACCATTTTACAAACTTTATACATGTCAAAACTCTTATTTGCGAAATCCGTAGTATTTCTACGGTATGATTCCATGTTCTCTACATTTTGATATAAATGAAGTTTTTAGTGATTTTCGGGGTTCCCGACCAGTTTCGACTAAAATGACTAGTTCCGCCTTATTAAAGTAAAATGATGTTTTACTTACACATTATGTGGATATGTGAAAAGAATGTTTATGAACTCGTTTTAATGATTTTCATTCTTACCAGAAGTTGAACTGGGAATAGCATTTTGTTTATAAAATGTACTTATACCATATTTTTATTTGTGGTTGGTCACATATGTTGTTGTGACGAGTCCTTACCATTACTAGTGGATCCCTAGGTTTTGGAGTAGACTGTTTTGTTGGGAGGTTATATTCCCCAAATTGTAGCTATGGATCACATGTTCCTCGGGGGCAACTTGGTACGGTTATGTGAGGTCGGATACTAGCCATGGTTCATGGTGATCCTAGTGAAGGAGTATACATTGGTTTCCCTTGGGAGCGCGATCTCACCTCGTATCACGGACTCTGGGTTCATTGCTGAGGACTCCAAGTGTTTAGCTCATAACTCGGAATTGTGGTCTACTTTGTGTTACACAACTATCCTTGGTAAAATGGTTCTTTTGTCATCATATGATGAGTTTTGGACCGAAAAGGCCCGGTTGTGGCGAAATGTTATCTTTATGAATTAAACCTTATGAAAAGATTTCCTTATTATATTGATGTTTATATCTTTTGAGCTTTATAACTGTATGTTCTCACCAGGCTTTAAGTCTGACACTTTTTCTCAAATGATATATATAACAGGTTTCCCTTAGCGGTGGGATGCACTGGGTTTTGAGAGACGAGTTAGGTCTCGGGGCTTTTGAGTTGATTAAAGTGTTGATAGTTGGGCATTGTTAAGTCCCATTCTTTTGATGATTAATGGATGTCAACTGATGTAATCTAGATAGTTATGTTTAGATCAGTCTGTTGATGAATTCTAAATCCGTACAGGTTTTTGTAAAGTCTTAAGGACTGGCACACCTTTTCGAGAGGTTTATATCAATGCAGATGTCTTATTGCCTTATTTATGAAGTTTAAATTTACTCTGATTTTTAGGGTGTTACACTGAACAAAGAGATTCCTTGGCATATGAGTGTTGAGGAAGACCGGAGACTAGTTCTTTTGAGGAGAGAGAATTCAATGTTTTGAAGTTGAGATGAGAGAGCCTTTTGTGCCATAACCAGTTGACATCTGAAGAAGCTTTAGAAAGAAAACAAATGTTTTCAGTAGAAGTAGAGTCCATGTCTATTACATAAACATTTTCTATACGATAACCACTGAGAGCGATCTTTCCTTTTTCATTCACCACATACCATGTTTTCTTACAAAAGTGAACCTCATAGTCTTTGTCACATAGTTGACTGATGCTAAGAAGATTGTGCTTCAGTCCATCTACGTAAGTGACTCTTCAGAAGGTAGTTTTCCCATTACTGAGTACACCAAACCCTTTGGTATAACCTTTTCCATTTCCACCAAAAGTCATTGAGGGACATTTTTCTTCGTTGTATTCAGTAAGTAGGTCTTTTTGTCCAGTCATGTGTCGAGAGCATCCACTATCTAAATACCAGATACCCTTCGATCCCTACAAACATAAGGAAGATTAAGTTTTGATTGGTACCCATTTTTTGATGGGTTAAGTAGGGTTAGTGGAGATGGAAGGTTCAACAATCTTCACGGCATCTAAAGATTCAGCGCCAGTGGTAACCTTCACCTTGGTTAATTTTTTTAACCTTAGTGGCATTTTTCATCTTGGCATATTTCTCAGCTTTGGTGACCTTCCCAGCCTTGGAGGCATTCATCTCCATTTTAGCTATCTTATCAGCTTTTGTAGCAGTAGGAC
Organism: Arctium minus; assembly: GCA_954870635.1. Taxonomy (NCBI): domain Eukaryota; kingdom Viridiplantae; phylum Streptophyta; class Magnoliopsida; order Asterales; family Asteraceae; genus Arctium; species Arctium minus. Next base: position 49,634,644 of record OX941096.1, read on the forward strand.
ATTTACTGGCAATATTGTCAGTAAGTCCACAATGATAGCACATTCTATAGACAAAAGTAGCTTTAAGACCAGGAGCAGTTGAGTTAGAAAACTTAAGATGGGCAGGGCTTGCTCCAAGAATGCCCTTAGCATTAGATCGTGGAGGAACTTTCAGTTCTTCTGATTTCTTATGCTTGATATCAATTTTCAGCTTTGGAGTAGATCTTTCAGTAATGTCAGTAAGTTTTGATCCAGAGCTAAAGGATTGATTTACTGAAGGTTTGGAATGGACCTTCGGTTTTGCTATCTTAGTAGCCTTCTGAGGATGATGAGAAATGGAGTTCCCTTTATCGGCGAGCTTGGAGCTCTTTGATAAGTCCTCAGGGATAGGATTGGAAGATGAAAAACACTGAGGAGAAGAAATGTCAGGGATAGAAGATACAAACATTCCAAACTTAAGCATGGAACAGTCTCTTTGATAAGTCCTCAGGGATGTTGATAATTTCATTGACCATGACTTGATCTTTTAAACATTCCTCTAAAAGAGTTAGTTCTTTGATTCTTTCATTACATTTCTCTAGTTTTTCAGTTAAATCAATATTTTTTGCTTTCAGCTAAAGTTTTGCCATTTAGTGCATAGTACAGGTCTATTGTCAGCACATCTACAGCGCAACTTCTCTCAGCTTCAGAAAGAGAGGGATTAGTAGATATTGATACCTGAGAGGAGATGTAAATCATGGAAGTTCCTGTTGGTTCTTCTACTTCTTCTTTAATCGTAGCCATAAGACAGAGATTAGCTACTTCTTCTTCATTAGAACTTGATTCTTCTGATTCAGCCCAATCATGCTCTTCAGCGATAAGACCTTTACCTCTTCGCTTAAAATCTTTCAGCTTTTGATATTTTTCTTTCAGCTTGAGGTATTTGTTATCGCTGGTTTTCCTGGAAGTGGAAGGTTTGAAGACTTTCTTTGACCTGCATTCGCTGGAAAAATGCCCAACTTTCTCACAGTTATAGCAAGTAGCAGTAGCCTTATCAACAGGGGTTGATTTTGGCTTGTTAGATATGGAGAAAGGCTTATTTCTTCTGAAATTGCTCTTTCTTGCAAATCTTTTGAAGGAGTTTGTCAAGAGTGCTAAGGATTCATCAAACTCTGAAAGATCAGCGTCTGATAATTCCTCAGAGTCAGAATCTAACTTAGTGATAGTAAGAGTAGATCGTTGAGATGGAATAATCTCTGAAGAGACTAAAGCAACATGAGTGCTCTTGGAATCTTTAGAATCTTTCACAAGATTCTTCTTCAGGAGATTTGATTGCTCAATAGTTGAGCAATATTCCATATAGAGTGCTAAGATTTAGATGATTTAAGTCTTTTGTCAGCTTAAGACACATTGAATAGTTGTCCCAGCTTTCAGGAAGACTTTCCAAGAATTTAGTTAAGACCTCAAAATTAGAATAGGTCCTACCAATAGTTCTCAGATCAATGATTAAACAGTTAAATCTTTGTTGAACATCAGATAGAGACTCATTCTTACCACAGATAAAACTTTCGTATTGTCTAACCAAATTGATCTTTCTAGTTTCTTGGATTTCAGTGGTACCTTCATACTGAACACATATAGTGTCCCACATCTCTTTAGCAGTTTTCAGATGCATGATGGAATGGAAGGCTTCATCAGTCAAGGCCATAGAAATAATGGTTTTTGCCTTAACATCTACACCTACTTACTTTTTATCTTCATCACTCCATTGTCTAATTTCCTTAGAATCATATCTTTCAGGAATGGCAGGAGTGGTGGCAGTGGCAGGAACTGCAACTATGATCATAAAAGGTTCATATGGACCATTTGCTACGTATTTAGGTATAGTAAGGTCTACACCTTCTAGAAATAGAATCATTCGATTTTTCCAGAGAGCAAAGTTTCCTCTGCTAAATCGAGGAGGTTTTGAGAGAGAACCATTATCATAGTAGTTAGTGTTTGTATTGAGTGCCATTTTGAGAATAGCAAGGAAGAGAATAAAGCAAGATCTTCTTTATGAGTGTTGGTCCCGGAGGTGCTTAACAAGTTTGTAGAAGGGGGGGTTGAATACAAACACAGAAATTTAAAGTTTAATAAATTGTTTATTGATAAATCAAACACAATTTACAAGTTTGTTGCGGAATAAGATTAAGACAGACTCAATTTAAACAAACTTAAGAAACACTAAGATGGTTGCACAATAATTTCAGAGAATGGGGGATTAAGGAATATAGAAAACAAAGGTTTCTATTTGGAGTTCAAGGATTGAGCACACCCTCAGATGGAGGGGTGAACTTCCTATTTATACCCTATGCATTAAATGCATGGCAAGGCACTTTACATGTGGCGTTCACTGATTGGCTTTGGAAGTCTGACTTTGGGAGACATGCTTTCGGCCGGATCATGAACAGTGTAGTTGACAGAGTTGTTGTACGAATTGTGGCAGAGGCATGTCCTTTCTGACACATCGTACTGAGTTGTGCAAGGTAAGACAAAAGGAAACTTGAGGTATAAACTTTGTGATCATTTGATCGTTGAATATTTCTTTCTTCAGTGACATCAAGAGTTCAGCGATCGCTGAAGCTTTCCTCATGTTCCTTCGCGTATAAGTAGAGTTGTCTTTGCTTCACTGATATCCGCATCAGATCACTAGTAGACTTCTCTTTGTTCAGCAGCTTCATCTTCGATTCAGCTATGAACATCTGTTGACGCGAGACTTGTCTTCAGGGATTACGTTACTGTTTACATCAGAACTATTAGCGATAACTGAACAGACTCAGTTTGATCACTGATAGTGAAACACTAATACATATTAAATGTTTATAAGAAAGACTATCAGCGATAACTGAACAGACTCATATTGATCGCTGATGGTGAAACACTAATACATATTAAACGTAATTTTCACTAAGTACAGAAAAGGGTCGTTATCAAATCACTGAGAGAGTTTGGATCAACAATCTCCCCCTATTTGATAATGACAAAGTAACTGAAGAAAATTACTTTATAATTCAAAATGATGGAATAATCAGGACTCATAACATACATGTCCCAATTACTATTTTGAGGGATCTTTTACAGTACTGATAGAGTTAAGTACTTCACTGAAATTTTTATTAATCCAAGAAAAGAATTACAAGGTATGAAAATTACAAGTACAAGTGATGTACTAACTACTGTAAGTTTAAACTAATAGATTACAAGAAGAAAACTAATCTATCAGCTATCTAAAGAGGGTTTAGGAGGATTGATCAAATACTCAGGTATATCTTCTCCTTTTTTCTTTCGCTCTAAAGATTCTTTGCTAATGATCACTTTGATTTTCTCAGCAGCAGGAGAGAGATCACACCATAAGCACATGAGATCCTTGAGAAGACCGAGGGGACAGATAGGGATTTCAGAGATTCTTTGAAATCTGAGATGTTCCTCGTTATCTTCGAAGAAGATTCCAAAAGGTTCTTCAAGTACTTGTCCCGCAACATATGGTCCACCAGGAGGCAGAGATAGATCCAGAACTGAAAGATCAGGAGGAGGACCGAACAGAGCTTCTCTTGAAAATTTGATGGAGGTTTCATTCCTTATCACTGCGACATTTTCAGAGGAGGAGGAGATAGGCTTTCTTCTGATCTGCTTTGACTTAGAAGGAAGAGCAGACGGCACCTTTAATATTGCAGCGACTCTGTTGATGAGAGCATCATTTATCCCTTCAACATAGCCTCTGTAGATTGACTTTGATTTCTTCAGTGCATCTTTAAACTCAATCCATTCCATATAGCCGAAGCTTTCCAGCTTTGAAACGACCATAGCCTTGCAGCTTCCATCCTCTCTGGTAATTTCCATAGTGACAGAAGCATTATCCTTCTTCTTTCTTCCAGAGATAGCGACTGAAACAATCTTCATTGGGTCAGAGCGATAGTCGAGTTTATGTTAGCACCAATTGACTGAGCTAGCGCTGACCACTAGAGCTTTTGAGCGTTCCTCTTCAATCTCTTTCAAAAGAGCAGCCTGGACTTCAACTGGTTTCTTCTTTAGTTTCTTGTCTTTGACTTGAGAAGACTGAATTTTGAGAGCTAGAGTGGCATCTCTTTAACAGTCAGCGATCAGCTTCTCAGCCCTGACGGATTCTTCAATTTCAGCTTCAGTCAGGAACTCTAAATCTGTTGATTGAGAGGGGATCTTCAGTCGTTGACTCTCCAGATTAGAAATCATCTCTGTTCTTTTCTTCATTTCTTCCTCTGACCAATGAAGTGGTCTAGAGGGCCTCCGTGGGTGTCGCAGGGACTCATCTTCTTCATCCTCTTCATCAATCTCTCTTACAGAGATTGGGATTATCTTGTCATCAGCTTCAGCAGCTGGGATTATTTGGAGCTCTTTACCCTTAAGCAGGGGAGAGAACTGTCTGGTCAGAAAATGAAAAAGGTTAGTTTATTTTTATGGAAGAAGAGAGATAAAGGCTAGAAAGAAACAGGGGTAGGATTTTTATAGAAGGATAAGGGAACGAGGGAAAGGCATACCTGAGAAGGATTCTCCTAAGATAGTGGAGTCATCTTCAGGCTTCCCTCAACAGTAGCACCTTTGCTTTGGGAAGGGGTTCCTGAAGATGTTCCATGGCTCCCCCTGCTTTGATAACTTCTTTCGAAGCTATCGCTGATGAAGTGACGGCTGAAGAACACCATAGAGATTGATCTTCTTCATCGTCATCATCATCATCTTGATGAGGTTCTTCCTCTTGATCTTCAAAATCAAGGGATTCATCTTCATCGTCCTCCTCTTCATCTTCATCGATGAACTCATCGATGGTAGGAGGGGCTTTTTCAACAGCTATCTCCCCCTCAACATGAGAGGGAGTTTCCTTCTGTTGGACCTCAACAGCAACTTCTAACTCCGTATTTTCTTCAGCAGCTTTCTCCCCCTCTTTGTCATTATCATTGAGGGAGAGATCTCTGGAAGGAGATGAAGCTTTTGCAGTGGCCAACTGCTGAACTTCAGCCTCTAAACTGTCCAGACGGCCTTCAATCGCAGGAAGATCTGACGTAGCCTGATGAATGAACTCCACGGCAATGTTCAGAGAGGTACGATCGTTCTCTGTGAATGAAGGAGTAGGAGTCGGAGCTGGTGCCTTCAGGTGAGTCAGGATTTGCTGAAGAAGAACTTCACAGGAATCAACCTTTGTAGCCAGGGCTGCAAACTGTTGCTGTGAGTCTTCCCTGACTTTGGCAATCGCTTCTTGGAGAGTAGCGATTTGAGATACGTCAGCTTTGTAGGCACATTGATCTGTCAGCGTCTTCAGTGCTTCACTAGCTGTATGAACAGTGTTGGTGGTGTTGTTGAGAGAGGCAGTCAGAGACTCCACCTTTGCACTCAAACTGTTGACATTGGTGTCAACAGTCGCCAAACTAGGACCTGAAATATAAGTTAGTTTTTGAGAAACAGGCTTATATGGTGAGTTGGGAGAAGTGTTTAAGGTTATAGGTGTACCTGAATTATCAAACATTTTGTAGAATTGCATAGATTCCTCAAAAGATTGATGTTCACGTCCTATGGGTCCAAACTGTGGTTGTGAGAAAGTAGATGGAGGGTTAGAGATCAAAGAAATAGAAGGACTAGAGATGGGGATAGAAGATGTAGGGATAAGGGTAGTTACCTCAGTTTGTTGCTGAACTGAGATCGTAGGTTGCGTCACTGTTGTTATGACAGCGACCGAGATCACTGGCATGGTTGAAGTGGGTATCGCTGAGGATGTGGAGGAGAGACCCACGAATGCATCCAAGGAAGTTTGTTGATAAACATCCTTAGGTATTGAGCTAGAGGTAGCTTTCTCCTTGGTCACCTTGGCCTTCTTCGAAGGACCAAGGGAGCCAGTTGATGGTCGTTTGGAAGGGGTAGCGGCAGGGATAGCAGAAGAAGGAACCTCTTGCGTGGACGTTGAAGACTAAGAAGTGAGGAGAGATAGTCGGGAGCGAAGTTCAAAGATACTTACCTCGTTGGGGAGCGGCTTGACCTCCAGGGAGTGCTGACCCACTTTGGGAAAAGATGCATCAGCATTAGTGGGGTAAGTAGCAGGGTAGAGGAACTTCAGGTACGCACAGATGAAGCGTACATAGGGAATCTTGGGATCCCTCTCGGTCTTTTCTATCTTTGACCTTAGATCGTCAAAGATAGCTGTTGCGTAGTCGAAATTTGTTCCGGCGATCACTGAGTAAGCCATTTGGACCTGAATCTTGTTGTTATGGTCCAGTGACCCACTCTTCCCACTCATACACTGAATGGAGTGAGAGAAGATGTAGTTAAGCTGAGAAGGCATGAGTGCCTTCTTCACCAGAGTCAGCTTCTTGTTTGGAATCGTCGTCCTTGGCTTGGGTTCCCAAGAGTATTCCATAGCATCCAGGAATTGGATGAGCTCAGCATCAGTGGGTAAGGCATCAAATCCATTCCTGGGTTTGTCTAGAAATCGCAGAGCTTTCCTCAGCCCTAAGGCTGTCATCATCCCTGTTCCAAGTTCAGTGCTGAAAGAAATAGCAGGAACTAGTTCACCCTTTTTGTTGGTGAGAGAGGTCTCTTCAGCGGTAAACCAGAATTATTGGAGAAGAGCTTTTGAAGGTGTGGGATCCACAGTGATAGCATAGGCAATGCAGGATTGCTTTAGAAACTTTGCGGCTTCCACCAGATGTGGGTATTTGACACCATCAAAGTCAAGGCGAGCAAGATGATTGTTTTTAGGAAGCTCAGAGTCAGCGATGGCGAACTTGACGTTCTTAGAGGCGACAAGTGCAGATTGAGCCATTCTGAATATGAACAGATAGAAGAATAGAAAAAAGGTTTTAGTCTAAAAATAAAGAAGGTTTTCCCAGTTTCTATTTTAGGAAAGAAACATAGAAAAAACAACATATTTGAAGATTAAAAAAGGTGTTCTTAATATAAGATATAAGAACAAGAAGAAAAACCAAAGATTTTGAATGAAGATAATCAAAAGAAAATGGTTTTGAATGAATAAAATCAAAAAGAAAAATGATTTTATGAAAGAAAGTCTTATAAACCCATAATGGAAGTCCATAAATGGAGTATTATGTAAAAAGATTTAGAACAAGAATAAGAAGAAGATCAAGAATAACCTGTTGATCTTGAAGGAGATGATGCAAATGCTTGAGAATGCTAGAATTCTTTTGAGAGAGTTTTCTTGCCTTGAAAGTATTTCCAGAAAGCGTAAAATGATAAGAATGGAGAAACATTCTTTTTATACGTGAGAGAGAAGGAGAGAGAGAGTGTGAGAGGCGGGAAAACAAATGTTCATCATGACATGGACACGTCCGACGAAGTTGATTGGATGGAAGGGCAACGGACGAACGTGTCAGAAAAAGGCATGTCGTGGATTGTCGGTTCAAATGACGTCATAGAAGAGAGAGGCTGTTCATTTGTCCGTTTTGAAATTATCGCTGAAGAAAAGTCAGCGATAGATTTTCTTTGAAAGTATCTCTGATGGTAAAGTTAGGGATGAACTTTCTTTTAAAAAGGATCACTGACTAGAAGTATCAGTGGTAAATTTATTTTTCAAAAAGTTTTTAATCATTTGAAGAAAGTTTAGTGATTAAAGTTTATATTTTGAAAAACATCTTAACTGAATTAAGATTCAGGTGTAGGGATGAAGAGAACATACCTGAGAGTCAGAATGTTTATCAAAGAATGATTGAAAGGGGAACTTATGATTACTAACATAATGCATGATCACTGAAGAATTATTCTTCGAGATTCAACATTCCAAGCTCACTGATGAGAAAGTTGAACCTTGTCTCATCAAGAGGTTTGGTGAATAAATCAGCAAGCTGAAAGTCAGTAGGGATGAAATGAAGTTCAATATCACCATTCATCACATGATCTCTGATAAAATGATATCTGATCTCTATGTGTTTCGTCTTTGAATGTAGCACTGGATTATTTGCTATAGCGATAGCACTAGTGCTGTCGCAATAGATTGGAATCTTTGATAGCTGAAGGTCATAGTCTAATAGTTTATTTTCATCCATAAGATCTGAGAACAACAGCTTCCAGCGGCTACGTATTCAGCTTCAGCTGTTGAAGTGGACACTGAATTTTGCTTTTTGCTTGTCCAGCTTACCAACTTTCTTCCTAGGAGTTGACATCCACCAGTGGTACTTTTTCTGTCAAGTTTACAACCTGCAAAATCACTATCAGGATAACTAGTTAGATCGAACCCTGAGTCTTTGGGATACCAAAGATCGAGGTTAGGAGTTCCTTTCAGATACCTGAAAATTCGCTTAACAGCGATCAGATGGGATTCCTTGGGTTCAGATTGATAGTGTGCACATAAACAAGTAGAGTACATGATGTTAGGTCGGCTCGCTGTAAGATACAGCAGGGAGCCTATCATTCCTCTATAGGCAGTGACATTAACAGGTTTTCCATATGGATCTTTGTTAAGTGTCAGGGGAGGTGCCATAGGAGTTTTCATCGCTGAAGTTTGTGTAAGATCAAACTTCTTTAGCATATCTTTAACATACCTACCTTGGATGATAAAAGTACCTTTGTCAGATTGTTTAATCTGAAGACCAAGAAAATATGTCAGCTCACCCATCATACTCATTTTGTATTCTTTCTTCATTCTTTCAGCGAAGCGAGTACACAGTGATGGGTTAGTAGAACCAAATATGATGTCTTCGACATATATTTGTACAAGAATAATATGACCTTTTATCTTTCTGAAAAACAATGTATTATCAATTTTGCCACGTTCAAAATTTTCAGAGATAAGAAATGATGAGAGAGTGTCATACCAAGCACGAGGGGCTTGTTTTAGACCATAGAGAGCCTTATCTAGTTTATAAACATAATTTGGATACTTAGGGTCATAGAACCCTGGTGGTTGTTCTACATAGACTTCTTCATTCAGCTTTCCATTTAGAAACGCTGATTTTACATCCATTTGATAAACGATGAAGTCTTTATAGACTGTATAGGCTAAGAATAGTCGAATTGCTTCGAGCCTAGCCACAGGGGCAAATGTTTCATCATAGTCTATGCCTTCCTCTTGTCTGTATCCCTGAGCAACAAGTCGAGCTTTGTTGCGGGTTACAGTTCCATGTTCATCTAACTTGTTTCTAAACACCCATTTGGTGCTTATAACAGTTTTATCAGATGGTCTAGGAACGAGATTCCAAACTTTGTTACGAGTAAACTCAGTCAGCTCTTCTTGCATAACGCTGACCCAGTTTGGATCTCTGAGGGCATCATCAGTCTTCTTTGGTTCTAATAAAGAGAGAAAGTTAACAAAGAGACAGATATTACCTGAGCTTCGTCGTGTATGAATACCTGCATCTGGATCACCAAGAATTTGATCTATTGGGTGATCTCTGGTCCATAGCTGAGCAGGAGCATGATCGCTTAACTCAGAGGTTGGATCAACATTTGGTATGTTTACTGATGAGGACGTTTGAGGTTCATCAGCAATTAACTGTTGAGTAGTGGACAGAATATTGTTATCAGAGAGGTTTTCAGACGAAGGTAGATCTGATGGTAGCAGTGTGTTAAGAGGTTCAGCTGAAACCCATGAGTTGGATTCAGCGTTAGGATGTATGATGTTTGGATCGTCATCAGCAGTAGGTGGTTCTTTGTGCTGATGGTTTGAAAAGAAGGGTTCAGTTTATTTGTAGTGAGAGAACATCCAAGCATTTAACTCTTCATTGTCAGCGATTGGTTTGTAGTTCGCTGAGCGAGTTTCATCAAAAGTGACATGAATTGTTTCTTCCACAGATTGTCTTCGCTTGTTGAAAACTCTTTAGGCTTTAAGATAAAGCACTGACAACCAAAGATATGAAGAAAGCTGATAGAGGGCTTTCTTCCATGAAAAAGTTCATAAGTTGTCTTTCCAAATCGCTTTACTATCAGCGATCTGTTTTGAGTAAAACATGCAGTATTTACAACTTCAGCCCAAAAATGTGTAGGGAGATGAGAATCGCTGAGCATTGATCTAGCAGCTTCAATGATCGTTCTGTTTCTTCTTTCAGCGACTCCGTTTTGCTGAGGTGTTCTTACTGAAGAGAAGTTATGAGAAATTCCCTTGTTTTCAAAGAAATTGTTCAGAGAGCTGTTTTTGAATTCAGTTCCATGATCACTTCTTATTGAACGAACAGTAAGATTATTCAGCACTTCCATCTTTTTAACAAAAGATATTAGTTCTTCTAGAGTATCACTCTTGCAGCGAAGAAAGATAACCCAGGTATAGCGAGAGAATTCATCTACAATGACAAGCGTATATTTCTTTCCAGCTATTGATTGGATATTGACAGGGCCAAACAGATCCATATGCAAAAGCTGAAGAGGACTTGTCACTAAGGAGACTTGTTTTGTCTTGAAACTAGCTTTTGTTTGTTTTCCTTTTTCACATGCTGAGCAGAGAGATTCTTTAGCATATGAGTGCTGAGGAAGACCAAAAACCAGTTCCTTAGATGAGAGAGAATTCAGGGTTTTGAAATTTATATGAGACAGCCTTTTGTGCCATAGCCAGTTGACATCAGAAGAGGCTTTAGAGAGAAAACATAAGTTTTCAGTGGTAGTAGAGTCCATATCTATTACATAGACATTTTCTCTGCGATAACCACTGAGAGCAAGTTTTCCTTTCTCATTCATCACTGAACATGCTTTCTTAGAAAAGTGAACTTCGTAGTCTTTGTCACATAGCTTACTGATACTCAGAAGATTGTTCTTCAGTCCATCTACATAAGCGACTCTTCGAAAGGTAGTTGTTCCATTGCTGAGAACACCAAACCCTCGGGTATATCCTTTTCCATTTCCACCAAAGGTCACAGAGGGACCTTTCTCTTCCTTGTATTCAGTGATTAGGTCTTTTGTCCAGTCATATGACGAGAACATCCACTATCGAGATACCAGATGCCCTTTGATCCTTGCACACATAAGGAAGATTAATCGTTGTTTGGTACCCACTTTTCAATGGGTCCTTTTGGGTTAGTGGAGATGGAAGGTTAAATAATCTTCACAACAGATGAAGATTTAGCTTCAGTGGTAATCTTCACTTTGATTAATTTCTTAACCTTAGTGGTATTCTTTACCTTGGTCGATTTTTCAGCTTTAGTGACCTTTTCAGCCTTGGAGGCATTCATATTCACTTTAGCTGATTTATCATCTTTAGTGGCAGTTGGACATTTGCTTGAAATATGGTCAGTAAAACCACAGTGATAGCATTTTCTATAATTGAAAATGGTTTTAGGACCAGAAGTAGAAGGTTTTGCACGTTTAAGATGAGCGGGGACAGGTCCAAGAATGCTTTTCTCATGAGATCTAGGAGGAATTTTCATTTCTTCAGATCTCATGGGTTTAAGGTCAATCTTTAGCTTTGAAGGACAGAGATCGAAGATTTCTATCATAGAGCTAGAAGATTGATTCACTGAAGATTTAGAAGGAACTTTCAGCTTTGCTTTCTTGGTAGCCTTCTGAGGACGAAGAATGGATTTTCCTTTATCCGTAGATTTAGAGCCTTTGGATTTTTCCTCAGGGATAGAATTAGAGGAAGAACAGGGATAGAATTGATTATAAGAAGTGTCAAAGAAAGAAGTGACAAACGTTCCAAACTTAAGCGTGGAACTTTCTTCTTTAGTTTCATCCTGTGGTTTCCAAAAACCAAGACCAGTTCTATCACTTTCAGGAATTTGAGCATTTATTATCTCAGAGATCTTTGTTGATGATTTGCACCATTTTTCAACATGAGCCTTTTCTGCTTTTAGAGCAGCGATGGCTTGTTCGCGTTCAATGCTGATGATTTCATTTATAATGACTTGATCTTTCAACTTTTCTTCTAAAAGAGTTAGTTCACTGATCTTTTCATGAAATTTTTCTAGCTCTTGAGTTAAATGAACATTTTTGTTCTCAGCTTGAGTTTTGTCATTTAGAGCATCATAAAGATCAATCGTCAGCACATCAACAACGCGACTTCTCTCAGCTTCAGGCAGAGAGGGATTAGTAGAGATAGATACCTGAGATGATATGTAACTCATGGAAGGTTCAGATGCTTCTTCCACTTCTTCTTTAATCTCAGCCATGAGGCAAAGATTAGCGACTTCTTCTTCATTAGAACTTGATTCTTCTGATTCAGCCCAGTCATGTTCTTCAGCGATGAGACCTTTACCTTTTCGCTTGTAGCTTTTCAGCTTTTGATATTTGTTCTTCAGCTTTAGGTATTTGTCATCACTGGATCTTCTTGAGGTAGAAGGCTTGAAGACCTTTTTAGACCTGCACTCACTAGCAAAGTGTCCAATCTTTTCACAATTATAGCAAGTGGCAGTAGCCTTATCAACAGGAGTTGATTTTGGCTTTTCAGTAAGAGAGAGAGGCTTATTTCTTCGGAAATTGCTCTTTCTTGCAAATCTCTTAAAAGAGTTTGTCAAGAGTGCTAAGGACTCATCGAACTCTGAAAGATCAGGGTCTGATAGATCCTCAGATTAAGAATCTAACTCAGTGATGTTGAGAGTAGATCGCTGAGATGGAATCATCTCTGAAGAGACTAAAGCAATAGGAGTGCTTTTGGAGTCTTTAGAATCTTTCACAAGATTCTTCTTTAAGAGATTCGATTGCTCATAGTTGAGCAATATTCCATACAGAGTGCTGAGAGAAAGAGAATTTAAGTCTTTTGTCAGCTTAAGACATATTGAATAACTGTCCCAGCTTTCAGGAAGACATTCTAAGAATTTTGTTAGGACCTCAGAATTAGAATAGGTCCTACCAACGGTTCTTAGATCAATGATTAAGCAGTTAAACCGCTGATGAACGTCAGAGAGAGATTCATTCTTACCAGCGATGAAACTTTCATACTGTCTTACCTTGTTACAATCTGTTTTAGTACGTAGAGGTAGAATTATTTCCCCATTTATGGTGTATATTGATGTAAGTTAAGACCATAGTGGTTCATTTGAAAAGGTTGTTACATATCACTATTTATTGTTATTATTAGCGTAAATAATGATTAAAGGCTTTTTGAAATGGTTTTAAAATGTGTGGTGGTTGTTGCCACTTTGCACACCTACCGAGTAAATGGTAGCGGACTTTTATACGTAAGATTGTTTGTTATAAAACCATTGCATTTGAAAGTTTTATAAAATTTCAAACTGGCATAGTAGTTGAAAAACCTTGAACTCATTAGGACTATAGATTTAAAAACCCTATCGTGAAAGGAGTTGTAATTAAGGGTTAGAGAAATCCTTGGGAATTGAAGCGTCGGATGATTCGATTTATGGTCGGTTCTAAATTTTGGGTCCAACTTATGAACCGATGCGTGTATGAATGATTGAGGTATTAGATTTAAGTACCCTCCCAGTTATTAAGTGGTGATCTTTGGGCTCGGTGAATTCAATGTGTTAAGTTTTGGGTGGCTGCTTGCTTTTGGTTGGTTTTGAAGTTGAGGGTTGATGGTGCGGCAGCATGCTTTGTACCTGTGGTGTACCACCTTAACCATATTTGTGAATAATGATGATGTTTTGTTTGGTTAATAGGGATGTATGATTTGGGTGATTATCTTAGGAAGTAGGTGTCAACTTGAAATCGACGTGGCTATTTGGGATAAAATGGTTGGTAGTATATCCACTTTGCAGATAGTCGTTTTAGGGATAGGAGTCGACATTCGATTTGAAGGACGGCGACTATTTGGGTGCTTCAGTGCACTTTCATTGATTTTGGTGTGCTTGCAAGTTAAGTGGTAACATAAAGGATATTAAATCTGGCAAATTAGGGATCGATCATTGGCAATCCTGTAATCATTGGGGTTTTCGTTGAAGCAACAATCGTTGCTTGTATGCATTACGGGAGGAGTATAACTGTGGGATTTGGGGTAATACTCTGTCTATAGGTGTTAATTATCGCAGGTCGGATCGGACCTACTAGTGATAAGAATTTCGTTGAGAGAAGGACGATGAACCTTTAGAGGTATTGACTATTGGAGGACTTGGAGAGAATGTCGGGGCAGACCCTAAGTGGAAATCGATTATTGAGGAGACCTTGACTTGTCACAACTAGAAATATCGAATTTATAACAGCGCGCGAGTGATCGACTCAGTAATTCTATGTACAGATACCTTATCGCTCGGGTAAAGTCAACTTGGTTGTGAATATTCGGAATCGAAAGGAGTTTAGTCAAATGTAATTAGTTTGTCGATACAAAGGTTATTATGTTTTTGGAGGCAAGCGAGGGTATAGCGTTGTTCGCTGGGAGTTGATTGGAAGCAGTTAAAAGTAAAGTTCGTTTTGGTCACCGTGGTGGAAATGGTTGGTTATCATCGCAAGTTACTCTTGAAGTAGTAAGTGCAACCTAAGGTTGGGAGGCAACCGGGATCTTAATGTTAGGAAGATGATTTAATAAGGGCTCGATATTCATTCCGTCATCGGTAAAGTAAATCGAACGTTGAGATCAGGGACGTGGCGGCTTGTTATGAATAATAAAGTGACAACCTTAACCGGGACGTAAACGATTTCGTATATAAGGTGAGGTATCGTGAAGGTATTCCTTTTGGAGGAATAAATTGATCTCGCTAAATGCGATAATGGGTGTTTAGTTGGTGCCAGATTTCGAGGACGAAATCTCTTTTAAGGTTGGGAGGATTGTAACACCCGTAAATTATAATAGGTCGGTCAAGGATCGGTCAAGGGGCGGTCAGCGGGCTCCCGAGAGAAACAGTCGAGGAATGGCTCAGCACGAGACATGAGAGGCACGGTCAGTAACACGCGCGGCTTGGCGCGCGGCCTTAAGTCACGACCAAGGTCACGTAAGGTACTGTATGTGTGCAGACAAGTGGTACGCACGGCTTGGCCTGCGACTTGGGGGTCGCGTCCAAGGCCGCGGGAAGGGCCTGACGATTTAAAACCCATTTCTAGGGTTTTCACTCATTATTGTTTCCACCTCCATTCTTCTCCTCTCATTGGTGCGATTTTGGGGAACTCATATATGAGATTTGGAACATCCATGGTGGATTTATCCTAAGGAGGTGTGAAGGGTTGGTATTTGGAAGCTTGGATTTGAAGAGATAATGGGTTCCTTTGGCTTGTTTTGGGTGGAGAGTCTAAATATCCTAAAGTGGTAAGTTTCTTTGAATATTTCATGCTTTGTTATGAAGACCTTTGTAGATCTAAAGAGTTATTCTTGTTGGTGGTTTATTTCTCTTAGATTTGGAGAAAAGGGTTATTTGGGAACCCTAACCCATTCTTGGGGGCTAAGGATTTGGGTTTGAAACCTAGGTTTAACCTAACCTAGTAAGGTGAGTTCAAGTTGATTTGTGAAAACGTTGTACATGCCAAAATGTCTATCTTAAAGCATTTATATGTTTTACATGAAATTATCAACTGCTGAGTTATTTAGTAACTCTTGATTATTTGAAGTGTTTAGCTTATTAAACTTGTAAAACACCCATATTTGGGATTTTTGGGCATTTTCATAAATGTATCACAAATGAAAGTGTTTTAATGATTTATTGCATAAATGGATATTTGGTCACAAATGCATTCTTAGTGTTGGTCGGGTTATATGCATCATTCATGAAATGGGATGTTTTTAAACCAAGAGTGTGCAACTCCTTTGGGTTGGGGTCATTCCCGACCTGGAGGATCATTTTAGAAATATTAATCTTTTGGGTGTTGGGCCGAAGGCCAATGGTGATTTGATAAACAAAGATTTTGGGGAAAGTTGCAACTCAAGTATTTTATTGAGTAAACTTTTAATATTGATATTTTAATGACTTATTATATGGGTGTAAATCCCTTGAATAATTACAATTTAAATGTGTGTCATGGGACGTTTTGGGAAGAGTCAATGGGAATATAAACTTTTTTGGGAAATGATTTACCTCAATCTAAAGTATGTTGGAGTTTATTCATGTAGTTGAAGCCTGTGTTTGCTTAAAACGTCGGTCGTTGCATTTTATGGCATTTTGTGGACGTTAACATGGGGTCAGTTGATTTTGGGCTTAAAGCTCGGTTCTCGTCGGTGTTGGGCCTTGGGGACTTTTGTCCAGTTTTAACAACTTAAAGTGGAGCTTTGGGTGTGAGTTGCATTCATTGCACTTTATTTTGGAAAATACATGTTTTGAGTGTGTGTGTCATTCATCTGGAGTCATGTATTTTAGACTGTAATGCATTGGATCCATAGGCATATAAGTCAGTCGTGTTTAATGGTGAGGACTCTTGGGATTCTCACCTTGGGAAATAATGTCGTGTTGGCATTGGTGTCGTCCCGGCTGTTTGGCGAAGAGGAACCTTTATGGGTTGTACTTCGGGACCTTGGGTCTTGTGTTTGGATGTCTAATTCTTGTGCACGAGGTTAGAGATCGAGAGTTATCAAGTAAGGAGCTGAGGCTCCTATCTTGTAGGGGTCGAGTGGGTACCCCGAGGATGAAACTCCGCTAGAGACCGAACAGGCAATAAGATCGTGTATCCTTGAGGTATAGCTCAGCAGAGCAGGCAATAAGGGATACAGTATTTGGGACTTGAAATAAAGTCCGACTGGAGGTGTAGCTCGACGGAGAAGGCAATACAGTCACGACTGGAGGTGTAGCTCAGTAGAGCAGGCAATACAATCACGATCTGAGGTGTAGTTCGACAACATGGTTATATGGCTTAACTTTGTGTTCCGCCACGTACCATGGAATCGGGTCTCCCCCGTCACCGAAAGGTGTTGTTTTGGGTATTGAGTTTTATTATCCAAATTTTTCGGGGACGTTTTGTATATATGGATCTTATCCATGATTTATGGGTTGAGTATTATGTCGCACCCGTGTTTTGGGTGTTTCGGGATATAAAGTTTTATCCGCATTTCATAAAATGGAGGGTTAAATTTCTAGTCCTACTTTGGGTGAGTTTGGGTTAAATTTAATTTACGAATGAACGTTTTATATTGGGATTTTCGTCCTTAAAGTAGTTTGGATTGGAAAACGTATATATTGGTGTTTCTTTGTCTGCATATTATTGGAAAATGAGTCGTTTTCATATTTGAGACATATCAAATTGAAAGATTATGTTTTAAATTGCATTACTTCCTTTCAACGATATCTTTATTATGGTGAAAACTCTTGAACTCACTAGGCGTTAGCCTAACCTTTTTATTTGTCGGCATGTGCAACAGGTTCCGGTTGGGGAATAGTTCTAGTGACACTGTGCAGAGAGGAGTGCTAGTTCTATGCTCGAGAAGCGGTTACCTTAGTGAAGTCTTCCGCATTTGTTTCGGGAAGAGCAGCTTATAGTTGGGATTAAGTAACACCCGATTTGGTATGGTCCTTGTATAAGACTGGAGTTTATATTTGTTGAAGTCAAATAGAGAATTTTATTTTGAAGATTTATCTTTTACTTGATGTAATATCGAAATTTTAATTAGTCGCTATTTCCAAATTTAAGGGTGTTACAATACATTTTTGAATAATTTACGAATGCTTTTCGTAATTGAGGATGCCCATTTGAAAGATCCATATTTGTGTACCATATTCTTAGCAGTTGCAATGGACGACAACAACCAAATAATTCCCCTTGCGTATGGAGTTGGAAAACTGAGACGAAGACTCTTTGATTTATTTATTTTTTGTTGTTGAAGGAATGCATCGGTGATATTGAAAACCTAACCATCATATCCGATTGTGCTACTTCAGATGCTGCAACCATTAGCATGGTCTACCCACGAGCCAATATTTTGTTCTTCTCTCAAAATCTTAGCATGAATTTGAAATTTTCCTCCGGAAGAAGTATCAACAACTCTCATTTGTTATGGGAAGTATGAAAAAGATATATGTAAGTGGAATTGGAACAAAATATATATGGATTTAATAAAAACAACTCTACTCGAGATATTTTCCACAGTGAACCTTGAACAACCACTAACACCTTGGGGCAATAGAAAAAGTACAAAAGAAGAAGAAAAAAAGTCCGCATATTGGACGGTATACCCCATTGACCAAAGCTACATGTTCGAAGCATGTGTTGCCAATTATCTAGACGCTATAGTTGATCTATGTCAAATGACTTACTCTTGCTGGAGATGACAATTGTCAAGGTTACCATGTGGTCATGTGATCACTCATAACAATCATGCCACACCATTAACTAGTTATCACTTCCCTTCCCTACACCACATGCATGTGCCCTAACTTTTTGATTATTCGACTTCATTTATGATCTAGATTAAGTTTAACAACATTTGAAGAAAATATCGAATTTCAGAGTGATGTTTGTTGCTAAATTTTCTTAGGGGCTTCATGGCAAACCATGGATATTAAGTAGAAATTTTTATAATTTTTAAAATTGTGGCTTACAAAAACACTATAGCTCAATAAACCCTAGGTTTTTTCTAGTTGTCAGATGCTAAAAAGACAAATATACAGTTTTGGGCAGGAGAAGTGTCATGCTCTAAGAGCACCCACAATGGTGGGTTTTTGAATAGTCCACTGCCTACGTAGCAGTCCATCAAAAAATTAATACCATTGGGTAGGACCGGTTTATGCCATGTGGCATGGACCAGGTCCATACAGATGAACCGGTTTATCTTTTTTTTTTTTAGTTTTAATTATAAAACTATATTTGATCATTTATAATAATGTAACTTTAATTATTACAACTATTATTATTATACCTTTATAATAATGTAACTTTAATTATTACAACTATTATTATTATAATAATCTTTAATTTTTATCTTTAATTATAATAAATAATTTTTTGTTGTAACTTTAATTATTGTATTTTAATTATAATAAGTCATTCTTAAATATTATATATTTAGATTATATTCTTTTTATGAATATAGCTTTTATTTTTATAATTAATTATTATTGTCTTTTAATTATAATAAGTAATTTTTATTATTATTTTTTAGTATATAAACTATGAATCGGTCCATGATTGGGAGTGAAAGATTTATAAGATGAGTATGAAAGAGAAAACTGATGTGGCAGAAAGAGAAAACTGATTTGGCAAAATCATGAACCTCTAAAGAGGTTCATGACTGCAGATGCTCTAAGGAACATGCAAAAAAAGGGTATTTTACGAGGCATCTCTCTAAAAAGGTAGGTATTTTGGCTTTATTTATTAATTAGGGGCAAAAAAAAGATTAGTGGAAAGGGTAGATTAGTGATTAACCTTTCTATTAATCATATATTCTTTTATCATATTTTAATTGAATTAATTAACAAAAATCGTCAATATGAAATGGATGCAATTGTTTAAATAACATCCGTTAAATTGTTTTTATTTATGGTATGTCAGTTATGTTCAAGTCAAATTTGCATATCTCTCTAATACGCAAAGCCCAGTTTGCGTACCCTTCATCATACGCAAAGTCTACTTTGCGGATCTCACTGAATACGCAAAGCCCAGTTTGCGTACCCTTCATCATACGCAAAATCTACTTTGTGGATCTCACTGCTTACGCAAACCTTCTGTTTGCGTGTGTTCCAGACTTGGAATATTTTTGATTCTTAAAAAAAAAAAAAAAGAAGTCTGGAATTTTTTTTTGTTATATATGGATTCTTCAAAATTTGCTTATCAAGCTCAGGTCTACAAGAATGACATCATGATGTCATTGGGTACTGAAAATCGTCCTCCGGTGCTGATTGACGAAAATGAATTTACACAGTGGCAAGATCGGTTCTTGAACTTCATTGAACGTCAAAAAAATGGAAATGACATGATGACCATTTTATCTGAAGGACCGTTCGAAAGACCTAAATTGGCTTCTGGATTTTATAAGTCTACTAAAGAGTACACACATGAAGAGTTGTCTGCTTATCAAACTGATCGGGATATTAAAGCAAATCTAATGTTGGCTTTGCCAAACTCTGTATACAACAGGTTTGACTGTTTCAAAACTCATCCTAATCTGATGTGGCAACAGCTTGAGAAGATTATGCTTGGTTCTTCAGTAGCTACTCAACTCAGGCATACGTGCTACATGAATAATTTTGAAGAATTCAAAGCCAAGGATGGGGAGCCACTGAAAGCTGTGTTTGACCGTTTATGTGTTGTGATCAATGATCTTAGGAAGATAAAGGTTGAAAAGACCGAGCTTGAATTAAATCTGAAGTTCCTCAACACTTTGCAACCAGAATGGAATAAAACATGCCACAGATTGAGGAACGATGTCAGAATCTCCACTATGCAAATCCAAGAACTATACGAGATTCTGATGACTGATGAGAGCTTGGTGATAGTGAAGAAGGCAAAACTTGAGAAAAAGAAGAAATCAGTAGACCCGGTTGCTCTCCTCACAAAGCAATTAACTGAACAAGCGTTGTCTGATAACGCTTACAACGGGTCAACTAATGATGATAGTGAGGCATTGCAGAAAGCTATGATCCTTCTCTCTCAGCATTACCAGAAAAAGTTCCAACCAAGAACAGGTTCCAACTCCTCTCGCTTCACTACTGGTTCAACAGTCAAAGTGCCCGAGCCAAAATCTATTGTCTGTTATAACTGTGGAAAGTCGGGCCACTACTCAAAGGAGTGTCGAGCGAAGAAGGTTAGAGACTCAGCTTATTATAGAAAGAAAATGGAGCTAGCTGAAAAGAGAGAGAACGGAACTGTTCTGCTGGCCGAAGAAGAATTCTGGCTGGATCATTCTAATGATGAAGCTTCAAACGTCGAGATCGCTCATATGTGCTTAGTTGGAATTGATCAGTCAGATGATTCTGACACTGATCCTGATGAGGTATATTCTGAGTTTGACTACAATTTTATTACCTCTCAGATGAATATTATTATTTTTGCTTTATCTAATCTTCGTGCAAAACTCTTATCTAAAAAGAATTTAAATTCAGAAAAGTCAGATTTGAATGCCAAACTGAAAATTTCTTTGAAAGATGAAAAATCAATTTTAGAAAATATTAAAGACATCTTTCAAAAGAAATTGGATGATTTGGAAAATTCAAATAAGACTTATCTTGAGTCTTTGACTAAAATGACTTCTTTAAAAGATGGATTTTAAGATAAAATAAATAAGTTAGAAGAAAAGCTTTATCGAAGAAACCAATCTGAACAAACAATTTTTATGAATAAACCGAGGAGTGAAGAAGCTTTAAAACAAAAGTGGGGACTTGGTTTTGAAAATCCTCATTGTTTAAACAATGCGATTGAAAAATCCCCAACTTTATACAAATACGATTATCTGACTCTTGCTCATTATGCTCCTCAATTTATAATTGATTGGATGAATGAGAAACAAGTGTTAGAAATCGAAAATGAGAAAAGGATGAATAACAAGAAAAATGAAATTCCTTTTGTTTATACGTATGAAAATGCAAAATATTTTCCTGAAAAATCAAGGAGAGGCAGAAGATTTTTAAATGATATATCTTCTGTTAAATCTTCAGTGTCTGATGATTTTGTTCCTTCTTATGCCACTGATTCTGATAAGGAAAATATTTCTCCAATCATTTATGATTCGAAGAAATATACTCCTCCGTTAGTTTTAGAAGGCAAAATCATCGATCTTGAAAATAAGATAGAAGATCAAAATATTTTAAAGGAAATTGAATCTGATATTATTCTTTCGTTTATGACTTCTTGTCTTGAAGAAAATTTATTTTCTCAAAAATCAGATTCTATTTCTAGCCTTTCTTCTGATTCTAAGGAAAACAAAAAGGAAATTTCAAATTTTCAAATCTTTTCTCAAAATAATTCAGACTCCGAGGCTCATTCAGATTTATTAGTTAATCAGATTGGTTGCTTAGATAAATTTATTTCTTCTGATTTAAATATTAAGTCTAAAATTCTTGATGATTCTTTTACGCTAAATGATCAATATTATAAACCTAAGCGTAAAAGAAGACGGTCAAAGAAGTCGAAGAAACGAGATACAGTTATTTCTGACTGTTCTAATTCTTCCGATTCGATTCTTACAGATAGGACTTTGAGCAAGTCAAAGAGGCAGATCTGGAGAATGAAGCAGACATCTACTGATTCTATGATTGATGAGGATTTATATGTAGACAAATATTATAAAAGTGATTCATTTGTTGTGTGTAATAAAATTTCCAAATATTCTAGAAAGCAAATGATTCAAATTTCCAAAAATATCTCATATTCGTCTTCTGATTATAGTTCAGATGATTATGTTTTTTCTTCTGATGATTGTGCTTATTATTCTGATCATCTTTCTCGTGCTTCTAGTTTCAATTCTTTCAATTATTTCCCCATAAGAACTGCAACTAACAAACATGGGCCCAAATTTAAGTGGGTACCCAAATCTTTATCTGATTTAAAGTTGCAGGCATCACATGTTAAGGGGGAGTAAGGGAAATTGGCTTCTGAGTACTTCAGCTCAGGACCCGTACTTCATAGACTACGACTTCTAAACAAATCAGTTTATAACTCGTTCTTCAATGATTTAAGCTTCTGACTAAATGAGATACTGTGAGTACATCAATTTTTTTTCCGCTGCATTTTATCTCTGATTATGATGTGTTCCAGTTTTTCTCATTATTTTTCAAGAATCTGAGCTTGTTCAACTATTTCTTAATTTTGTATAACCCAATTTTTTAATTGGAGACACAAATTATTTTTATAATGTGAAAGATGAAATAACTGAATTTCATTTTGTTCCAACTAAATATCAATTTGCCAAATTCTTTACATTTTGTCTTTAAGGAAAATTTTTAACATCGGCATATTGAGTTTAAAAGTTTAAATCTTTACAAATTTTATTCTATAAAGTAAAATTTTACATTTTTTCTTTCTTTTGAATAAAATACACTACTAGAAAAGTGAGTTTCAGCGACGGGCTTTTAGCGACGAGATGCTTCACCAAGAGGCTATTGCGACGACATGTCGTCTTCATAAACTGTTTTTCACGATAAATTGACTTTTAGCGACGACAAAAGTCGTTGCTAAAACCCTTGTTTCTTGTGGTGATATGTGTCTAGGATAAATTTTCAAGTTCTTTTGTTTATATTAAAGTTTTTATATGATCAAATTTCAAGTCTTACAAAAGTCGAAAAGTCAGCAACATGTTTGAAACTTTTATTACTGCTTTAAAGTTGTGTGATTCAGAATATTTATAGTTTACAATGCTTAGAAAATCTAAAAAGTCGAAATTTTGGATCGTAATGAAAATATGAGCTAAGCACTTAGACGTAAAACCTTGTGTTTGAGATGATTATTAAATTCTTATAAATCAGAAATCTCTAAGTTTAAAAGTTTGTACCTGTGGCCTTTCTGGTTTAGGAAAGTAAGTTCTTCAGGATGCTTGTCATCTGGTCCCCTAAGGTCATTTGATCTGGGAGTGATCGAACCCAAATCCTTCAATAGAATCAGATCGAAAGTCATGTTCTACTGGTATGAATGGGTTTAGGATATGTCGATGTAGCCTTTCTGATCTGGGAGAGTAAGTTCCAAGGGGTGCTTGACACCTAGTCCCCTAAGGCCAACTGGTCTGGGAGCGGCTGACCCAAATCCTGCAATAGGGTCAGATAGAAAGTTACGTTTACGGCATGTTCGTTACTTAATAAACTTTTTGATCAAAATATGCCAAAGTGCACAAGCTTAAAAGATGCCAAAGAGCACACTCATGTTAAGATGCCAATGTGCACACTGCTAAAAAGATGCCAATGAGCACACATCTCATAATACTTGGTAATATGTTTAAGTTGCGATAAACCTATAAATTTATGATAATCTTAATTTTTGATGGATTAGTGTGAGTACATGCAAAGTTCTCTATTATATTTTTAGAATTGCATTTTCTTGAAGCTAATCGAAGATTCGCATGTGAGCACACTGAATAGATTGTTGGAAGTTTTTGAAACTGACATGTTTTAACTTGATATGCAATAAAACTTGTTCTTGTATCCAACAACACACGCTTGATTTCAACTGATTGATAAATCTGTGATATTTTACTGAGTAGACTTTAATTTGTTTAGTGTTTAAAATTTTATATGTTTAGTCGTTTCAAAATTTACATTAAGTATATTTTTCTTTCTACATTAATATTTGATCATTGTGTTCTCATAAATATATTTTAATGGGTTTATGCATTATTCAAGGGGGAATGAACAAAGAGAATATTTTTCAAAGATTATATCTGGTTTTGAGGGGGAGTATATGATTTTCCCTTATGAATGCTAACTTGAATTGTCATATCTAGTGCATTTGTATAGGGGGAGTCAAAGAACTTCAAGGTAAAAAAATTTTCCTGAGTTTAAATCTTGCTTTGCGCATCAAGCATGACACGCAAACCTTGTTTTGCGCATCAATCATGACACGCAAATCTTGTTTTGCGCATCCAGCTTGACACACAAACCTTGCTTTGCGCATCCTGTGTGGTACGCAAACCCCAGTTTGCGCATCCTTCGTGACGCGCCAACCTTCCTTGTTTTCTCTGTTTCTTTGATTTTGCAGATCTTAAGCTGTCTCGTCTCCAACATTTACATGACCAAGTTGATCCTAATCATCAAGGTCATGAGGGGGAGAATTAAAAGATGTTAAGGAGATGATAAAGAGACAAAGAGCACAAAAGTTTATCTGCTGATCAAGATTCGCTCAAAGATTCTATTTTCTCAGCTACAACTTCTTCTTTTGCTGTTTCTGCTCCGATCACCACAGTTCTTTCAAGATCATTCAAAAAGGTGTATCGTCTAGAGCTCAAGGCAGCAAAGACAACTTAATCTGAAAGATGCTGAGAAGAAATTTTTTCTTAAAAGTCAGAAAGCTTCACAAAGTCGCTTTGTTGGTCCGTGCTGATTTAGAAGATGAATTTTGAAGACCAAAGCGCCAATGATTACTAAGGGGGAGATTGTTAGGTCTGATTTTATAGTAATCATTGTATTTATAGGGCTTGGTCATATACTGTGTTTAGAGTCTATTTGTGTTGTATCTGACCAAGGGTATTTAAGTCCCTTTGGTCTTGGTTTGGTGTAAGAACCTTCACGCACATTATTGAGATTTTACACTTTGCGCATTCAAGCTCTCTCTCTCTCTACTTTC
This sequence comes from Arctium minus, assembly GCA_954870635.1. Lineage (NCBI taxonomy): Eukaryota > Viridiplantae > Streptophyta > Magnoliopsida > Asterales > Asteraceae > Arctium > Arctium minus. Next base: position 49,659,610 of record OX941096.1, read on the forward strand.
TCTCTCTAAAGATTCATTGATCTTGGACTATCAGTATGTTTGTATTAAACAGTGTCGAACCAATGAATTATTTTGAGCGGGTGCACATTTAGGGTCGATCAAATAATCGTAAAATCATCGTTGATGCAGGGGAGGAAGTCATCGTGATTTGTCCTAATAAAAAGTTAATTATATAAATTTTGGGGAATAAAATACATTTTCCAATTGAAATCGACTTTGACCTTTGAGCAAGATGCAAGAATGTGTTATGGTCGATGCGTTTTTAGCCGAATTTCATCGTTACAAGGAACCTTTTTGGTTGATTTTCTAAAATTTTATAATTTTATAATTTTTTGAATTTGATTTTGATTGTTCTTTTACCATTTTTTTTCTAGGTTTCCAATTTTGTTTTCTTATGCATCTAAGACTTCTAATATTAAATATGATATTTTACAATTTAAAATTAACTAACCAAATTAAAATAACATTAGGGTTTGAGCAAATGAAAAATGACCACAAATTTAGTGTAAATCAGATTTAGAACAAATATATAAAGAAATAAAATCAGTTTAGAGGAAACATAAAATTTAGGGTAAATAAGGCATCAATAATGAAATTAAATCAATTTAGGGCAAATAAATAAACTGTAACAGATAATATGCTCGGAAAATACAGACCAGATGAGAGGATGGACGATTCCTCATGGATGGTGATTGAAGAACAAAAGCTAGAACAAAAACTCATTGTTTAGATAAGTTCTATTAAAGTTTTTGGTTTAGTCCCCTCAGTTTCAAGATATTTCAAAATTACCTTTCTATTTTTAAAATTTTCATAACAAAACCATTTAAAAGAAAAAAAAATAGTAACAATGATCACATGTAAGCCTCAAACCCGAGACTTCTTAGAGAGGAGGCACCTTTACAAGATTATAGCAACCATCTCACCAACTACTAGTTTGTTTATGTAATTTGGTTTTTAAATATATAAGGTACACTTATAATTAAGCGGGTACAACACTTTAACATCCCATTTCTTTTTGTCTTGCGATAATCAATTGAACGGATGCATGGGACCCTGAACAACTCTTAATAGGTCCACCCCTGGTTTTAAATTGACCATTACAATATAAACAAAAATACATAAACTCTTGTCCTGATGCAATGAATTATAACAACACTTGATAAAAAAGGTGCTATAATCACCGAGCTTAACCGTTTGTATATTTTTCCTGTAGTTTTAGGGATGTTCAAAAAACCGTTGGACCGCTTAAACCGGTCGAACCAAGTCAAACCAGACTGTTTTTGGCGGTTTAAGCGGTCTGGCGGTCCGATCTGAAAAATAATCAAACTGTTCGTTCCGGTCTGGTTTGCGGTTTAAACATTTATTTGAGTGGTATGGACCGAACCGACCGCCAACAATACACATGTATGAATTGTATTTATTTTTCATGTCGTAAGTTTTACTTTTATGGCACCTGTTTGGGTAAAAATTTCAATAGTACATTGTCGTACGATTAACACTGGACAACAGGTAAGGAATTCCAACAGTCAGAACCTACTATGTCGCACGACCAAATAGATAACAGACGCCCTTTCTTCAAGTGACCTCAATCAAATTATCAGAACCTATCCGCAGTCTCGGTCGTACGACATAATTTCAGTTACTAATCTACAATATACATTATACCATGTTTTAATGCAGGATTCAAGGATATTAATGATCAAAGATCATAACGGAAGCCTTCATCAATAGCAACGGACATAACGGACGCTATCATCAATGTCAAAACGGTCATCCCATTAATGTACACATTAAAGGCGTCCTAATGGAAAAATGCACTATAAATACGAAGATGAAATCTCACTCGGGAACATCTGATTTGGGGACCTTACAATCTCACTCATTCTCTCTCGAAGTTCATAAAGCCTACTACTGTTGGTTGCACGACGCACGACCGAAGTCTAATTACACACGACGCACAACCGACTTTACTTTATCGTATTATTTTATATTGTTCTACACTTGTAACACTTGTTATAAAGGACGACGTCCCTGATTGACGTCCATAGTGCACGACGACTCATACTCGTCCGCGGTTTTTACCCATTTTAGGGGTTTTCCGCGTCATCAATTTCCTTGTCTTGTTTATTTCATTTTTATTATTGTCGTACAATTATTAAAGCTACTTTCTTTGGTTGGATCAAGCTCCACATTTACCTTAAATTTTCCTTGGGAGATTTTTGGCATAAACAGTTTGGCGCCCACCGTGGGGCCCCATCCAAAGAAAATCTTTGATAATCTTACGACGTGCTAACATTTTCCTTCGAGTATTCTCTTTTTTCAGTTATTCAGGATAATGTCGTTCCAAGGAACTCAAGATCATGCTGTAGCTCAAATGAATATGGAGTTGACTGTTGCTCGTGCCCGTATTGACGCTCTAACAGCTCAGGCTCGTCAGGCGGCAGAAACCATTGAGCATCTCAAAAGTCAAAGTGGAAACAATATGACTGGGACTACGAATGCTTATACTGGTGCTTGGAACGTACCTCTGCCATTGCCTAATTATCCTCGTCCACCACTAGTTAATCCTGCGACTTTCGTAATCCCAACCATCCCTATGCCTTCTATGTCATTCAATGGATATGCCTCTGATTCTTCGCAGCAGACTAACTTCAACGGATCAGGTTATGTTCCATTGGGTGTTCCCGGGGGTGTACCAATGGATCCTGTTGCACAACGATTGAAGTTTCTAGAGGAGCAGAATGAACGTGTCTTGTCTATCTTGGCCAAATTGTCGGGGGCAGCAGTCCCAGTTGATGTCGAACCACGAACAGGATTTCAAGCGTCGCCGTTCGTCGATGAAATTGCTTTGGTGGACATCCCAAAGAAATATAGCATCCCGACCTTCTCCCCAAAATATTCAGGTGTCACTGATCCGACAGAACACGTCGCCCAATACAAACAGCTCATGTGGACTATTTCAATACCGCATCAATTCTAGGAAGTCTGCATGTGCAAGAGTTTTGGAGCAACTTTGACTGGAGCAGCGTTACAATGGTTGATCAATCTCAAACCTAAAACTATCGGGTCTTTTGCAGAATTAGTGAATCAATTTTCTCAACAATTCACTAGTAGTCGAAAAATGGAAAAACAAACGAGCGACCTTTACTATGTCGTACAGAAGAATAGAGAGTCCATCCGGGATTATTTTAACCGGTTCAACGCAGAAATGATTAGTATCCGAAATTGCGACGTGAAAACAACAATTGAAGCGTACAAACGGGGTCTGGATGATAGTTCAGGGTTATATCTCGACCTTACGAAGTATCCTCCGGAAACCTTTGAAGACGTACGAGCATGGAAGCTTGCTCATATGAGGGTCGAGGATGACCTCGTTTTCAGAAATAAACATTCAAATGACAGGAAAGGTCTAGGTGTTAAAAAGCCAGACTTCAAACCGAAACCAACTGTTCGATCAGAGCCTGCCCGACAGATTTCAAACGTTAGATTCGAAAAGAAAGGGCCGACGACTTCTAAATCAGTCCAGTATCCTAAGGTGTCATCTTATGGTTTCCCTGGGTCTGCCAAAGACGTCGTCGTGTCCCTGAAACAGCTCCAACAGAACGTTCGATGGCCAAAGAAAAGCGATAAGGATAGTGATAAGAAAGACAAAACAAAATGATGCGATTTCCATAATGACTTCGGTCATCTAACGGATGATTGTATCGCCCTAAAGAAAGAACTGTCCTGGCTTAATTCGAAACGTTATTTACAAGAATTGACGGAAAAGAAGGACGTGCGTCCCACATCCCCAGAGCATGCCAAGGTGATTAATTGTATCACCGGAGGCTCTGATGTCTGTGGGACCACATATTCAGCTGCTAAAAGACATGCTAGTCGCGGTCCCGATGACCGACCAATTCCAAAGGAGGCAAGACCCAAAGAGGACGCAGAATTAGAAGTTATGCCCTTGACGTTCGATCAAGCAGACCTCGACGACGTACATCAGAAACATCATGACGGACTAATTATCCAATTGAGCATTGGAAATTGTTTGACAAAGAGGATACTCGTCGACGGAGGTAGTTCAGCTAACATTATCTTTTTTGATGCAGTGAAAGCAATGGGAATTGATAAATCCGAGATTACACGACGTTCGACTACACTAGTTGGATTTAATGGAGGAGCGACAAGCACCATGGGGGAAATCACACTACCTGTATATGCTAAAGGAATCAACAAACAGACGAAGTTCAACGTCGTCGACTGTTCATCAGCTTATAACGTCATCCTTGGGCGACCATGGATCCACGATATGAAAGTTGTACCTTCGACGTACCATCAAATCTTGAAATTCCCCACGCAATGGGGGGTACAGGAGATCAAAGGCGAAAGAAAAGTTGCTAGGGAATGTTACAAAGTCTCTTTGAAGCCCCCGAAGTAGACAGTATAGCAATTACAGAACCAGGACGTTCCTGGGACTGACGACGACTATCGCTTGGAAGTTTTCGTCCTAAACCAGGATAAGCCTGATCAGATGGTTTACATAGGTTCGACGCTCGACCCTTCTTTTAAAAAGAAACTAATATCTTTTTTGCAGGATCACAATGATTGTTTCGCATGGACGCACGAAGATATGGTGGGCATCGATCCAAGTATTATTTCTCATAAACTCAACGTTGATCCCTCGTTCAAGCCTGTTCGCAGAAAAGACGAAAATTCGCTCCTGAAAGAAATAAAGTTATCAACGACGAAGTTGATAACTTACTCAAAACAGGAAAAATACGAGAAGTCAAGTATCCAGACTGGCTCGCCAACGTTGTTGTCGTCCAAAAGAAAAATGGCAAATGGAGAGTCTGCATTGATTTCACAGACCTTAACAAGGCTTGTCCAAAAGATCCATTTCCATTTCCACACATCGATTCTATGGTCGACGCTACAGCTGGACATGAATTACTCACTTTCATGGACGCATATTCCGGATATAACCAGATATTGATGCATTCTGACGACCAGGAAAAAACAACCTTCATGACAGATAAAGGTATTTATTGTTATAAAGTAATGCCTTTTGGTCTTAAGAATGCAGGTTCGACGTATCAACGATTGGTGAATATGATGTTCAAAGAACATTTGGGCGACACTATGGAGGTATACATCGACGATATGCTCGTCAAATCAAAGCATACGAACGATCATATAAGACATTTGAAGCAATCGTTCGACATTTTGCGTGAATACAAAATGAAGTTGAATCCAACAAAATGTTCTTTTGGAGTTCGAGCTGGCAAATTTCTCGGGTATATGGTCACACGACGAGGAATCGAAGCTAACCCAGACCAAATTAAAGCAATTATCGAGCTCAAATCACCCAGAAATTTTAAAGAAGTCCAACGTCTAACAGGACGTGTAGCACCGTTGAACAGGTTCATCTCTCGGTCGTCCGACAGATGTCACCTATTCTACAACGTCCTGAGAAAGAACAAAGGATTCGAATGGACTGATAAGCATGAAGAGGCACTGCAACAACTCAATAAATACATGATATCACCTCCCTTCCTCTCTAAACCTGAGAAAGGTGAAGCTCTTCAACTTTACCTGGCCGTCAGCATTAATTCGGTAAGTGCAGTCCTTATACGAGAAACTGACGGACGACAATTGCCAATCTACTATGTAAGTAAAACTCTACTAGACGCTGAAACCAGGTACTCATCTATAGAAAAACTTTTGCTTTCATTAGTCATGGCCGCTAAGAAACTACGACATTATTTTGAATCGCATCCTATAACTGTGGTAACTAACTTTCCATTAAAGTCTGTGTTAAGAAAACCTGAATTAACAGGACGACTAGCTAAATGGAGCATTTACCTCAGCAATTATGATATGGATTTCAAACCTAAGACGGAAATCAAATCATAGGTCTTGGCAGATTTTGTTACAGATTTCAGTCCGGAGCTAGAAGAAGCAACGACGTCCAACGAGTTAATTGTGGCGACTTTGCACGACACTACTTGGATGCTCGACGTCGATGGTTCGTCGAACATACGAGGAACAGACCTGGGTGTCGTCCTACAGTCTCCACAAGGGGGCAAAATAGTGTACTCCATACGGTGCGACTTCAAGGCAACAAATAATGAGGCAGAATATGAAGCACTAATTGCAGGAATGAAAATTGCTCATGATTTGGGGGCAACATGTCTACATGTCCGGAGCGACTCGTCTCTAGTTGTTAACCAAGTTAATGGAGAATTTGCAGCAAAAGATTCAAGGATGATTGCTTATTACAAAATAGTAAAGGAAGAAGCAAAGAAGTTCAGTCGCTTCACAGTCGAACAGGTACCAAGAGATCAGAACATTCAAGCTGTCGCATTAGCCAACTTGGGATCAGCACTTAGTTGAACAACATTCGACAATATCCCAATAGTTCATCTCGCAACACCAACAATCAAAGACGACGGTAATACTATGGTCGCACCAATTGAGGAAGAAAGCTCCTGGTCGGATGATATTAAAAATTATTTGGAAAACGATCAACTGCCTGATGACAAAATGGAAGCCAGAACTGTTAGATTTAAAGCATCAAGGTATGTTATGATCAAAGGACAATTATATAGAAGATCATCGACTGGTCTGAATTTGCGATGTATCACCAACAAGACGCAAGTCCAGAAAATCCTACAAGATATGCATGACGGTGAATGTGGAAATCACTCAGGAAGTCGCAGTCTAGCCAACAGGATATCACGACAAGGTTACTATTGGCCGACATTAAGGCAAGATGCGATCAGGTATGTACAGTCGTGCGACACATGTCAAAAACACGCAGGTATGTCTCATAAACCCTCTGAACCCTTACACTCGACTTTGATCCCATGGCCCTTTATGAAATGGGGAATGGACATTGTTGGAAAACTACCACCTGCCCCTGGTCAAAAAGTATTTCTTTTAGTTTTAACAGATTATTTCTCTAAGTGGGTCGAAGCAGCGGTTTTCTCCCAAGTTCGGGACAAAGAAGTCGTTTCTTTTATCCAAACTAACATTATTTGTAGGTTTGGAATTCCATCTGAAATAACGTGCGACAATGGGACACAATTCATCAGTGATCGAACGCCTAGATTTTGTGAAGAAAGGAACATCAATGCGACAATGGTCTAGCTGAGTCAAGTAATAAAACTATCATCAATTCAATCAAGAAAAGACTCAAAGCTGCCAAAGGGAAATGGGTGGAAGAATTGCCTTCTGTTTTATGGGCTAATCGTACGACACCTCGTACATCCACAGGACAACCCCCCTTTTCCCTAGTATATGGATGTGAAGCTGTGTTACCTATTGAGGTACGACTACCGACTTCAAGGCATACTTCCGTCGAGCACAACTTGGTCGACCTAAGTTATGACCTTGACGCTCTAGAAGAACTTAGAGAAGCTGCACACATTCGCATGGCGTCACAGAAACAAGTGGTCGAGCGACATTTCAACAAAAATGTCCAAATCAAAGTCTTTCAAGAAGGTGATTACGTTCTACGTCGAGTATTTCAAAATACTCAAGAGGTCAATGCAGGTAAGATTTCCACTAAGTGGGAAGGTCCTTATCAAATCTCTAGCATCGTGGGTAAGGGAGCTTATAAAATCCAAACCCTCGACGGTCGAGATATCCCACGAAGCTGGAATGCAGTTCATTTAAAGAGGTATTTCTTTTAAATTTTATATTTATTTTCTTCAATTATTGCTTAAGAAAGATTACTGACTTAAGCATCGGAGGGTCGTTGGTCAAACCAACGACCACCCTACTAATGTTGTTTCTCGCAGGGATGCACGACTTATTTAAAATCTTTGTGTCGAAGTAAAATTCACATGATCATACATATATGGACGGTCGTAACCATTGACAGAAGTCAATCTTTTGCATTTGACGTTCGATATTTAGATTGCCTTTGGTTGATCATAAACCTCAATCAATTTCATTACAATGGATGATGGTATGGCTAAACATATGATATGCTATGACTATGACTATTTGTCTTCTTCGATTACTCGACGTACAATAAAGTGTAAACTTAAAGCAAAACAATAAGCGTCAGTGGGCAAAATGAATTCTTTCATTAGTCGTTCAAAAGGTAATTATAAAAGAAAAGAAACGACCATAGACGGCCGACCCTTAATAAAAGATTCAAAAGACAAAACTATTTCGGAGATCGAGAACAGCGACACCATCGACAATGTCAAGGCCAAGATTCAAAACAAGGAAGGAGGAACGTCAGAAAGAACTCTCGCTGATTATAACATCCAGAAAGAGTCGATTCTTCATTTGGCCTTGAGGCTAAGAAGAAGGAACGTCAGATCGTTCCTGCCCGACCACCGTCCCTGCTGCCTCCGCCTCTCCTCCGCCGTTGCTCCCCTCCAGATCGTCATCCTCGTCGAGGTCCCTTTCAGTCCCCACAGTGTCAAGATAGGTCTTGAGCTCCTCGGTGGCCGACGCCATGGGATTCTTCCCACTCAGATGACGTCTCATCAAAGAAGCTCGGGCTGTGAGACAAGATAAAGCTTCAATCTGCCTATTCTCCTCCTCCAAATCCCTGACGTCGCCCTCCAGCTCCTCGACTTTCTTCTTGAGGGACGTAACCTCATCAGCAGAAACAGCAGCAGCAGTGGTGGCTTTTATTCTCGCGATCTCCAGATCGGTCGTCGACGTCTCAAGTTCTAGGACACGATCCTTATACTTGATCTTCTCACAATCTGAAACCTCAAGTCGACCGCGGACGTCAGAAAGTTCAGCCTTGAGGCTCTCGACCTTCGCCTTCTCAGCCCCGACCATTTCCAGGGCGACCTTCTCCTTTTCAAGAGCCTCGTCAGCCCTTTTCTGTACGTCAGGGAAGGCCGCCCTAAGACCTTCTGTCTGAGCGTAAAAGTTCAGACAGGCTTGAAAAGCCTGCACGACAGCAAAGAAAAGGTTAAAAAACCATAACAAAAAAGTAACAAAAGAAACAAAAAGTAATACAGGCTCCCGTATCTTCGACCCGAGAATCCTTATAGCGGTCGCGGAAGGTCGGGAGAAGAAACTTCTTCAAGTGTGGGAACATGACGTCCCTCTCGAGGACGTCATTAACCATGAAGTCAGATGGGAGAGTGGCTTTGAATATCGTCTCTCCCACCTTCTCCTTGTTCTTTTCCTCCCTTGAAGAGGAAGAAGCTCGTTTGAGAGCAGCAGACTTCGTAGGTGCATCCCCTGGATAAGATAAGTAAGTTAGAAGAAGAAGGGACATACAATATAAAAAATATTGTCGAAAGACATACCAGTCATCTTTTCTTCTCTTTCTTCTTCCCTTTCTTCTTCTCTTTTCTCTTATTCCTTCTCTTCTCCTCGACAAGAACCCTCGGCAGGCGTAATTTCAGCTACGAAAATGGCCTCGTCTTCCTCGTCGTTCGACCGAACGGAAAACGAACGATCAACGATACTTCTCTCCAAAATCCTCTAAATTTTGTCGAGAGAATCTTTCCTTGGCTTCATTTTAGTAAAGTCAATTATTGTTAAAACAAACAAAGAAGAACATCAGAAAATGTTATAAAAAAAACGCACGACAAAGAAAGAACGCACGACAAAGTAAGAAAACCTACCCGACTCATTCCATCCGGACGACAACCATTGGCTGTCCTCGTCGCTCACAGATGCTACCTGGATGAAAACGTACTGGCGTTTCCAACCACGGTCGTTCACTGCAGTATTGTGCACCAGTACGGAATCCCCCTTCGTTCGAGGGAATAAACTATATATGTGATAGTTATCCGCTCGAACGCTATAAGCAGTTAGGAGTTCGTTCAAGTTGAACGGAGCCCCCCAGTCGGCCGTAAGACGATCGACCACCTGGACAATCCGCCAGAATTGAGGCATCAACTATCCAGGCGTCAAGTCAAACGCATCCAAAAACTCCCTGGCCAAAGGGCTAAAAGGCCAATAAAAACCTATCTTAAAGGGATATTCGTACAGAACACAATATCCCTTCGGAACTTCATCCGGCCTTAAATCTTCAGGCGACATCAGATTTATTTCATCTGGAAGCTTAGCCAAACTCTGAAAGTAATCTAAATGTTCTTCCTCCCTAAACATGCTCACAGGTTCACTCGACATTTGGAAATCAGGGATGTTAAGGGTCGCACACCAATAGCTAAGAATATCCCAAGCTTTCCTAGGCTTCTTGGCTATAGACTTCTTAAGCATAAATCGACACAGAGGGAAAAACAGGATAATCGTACCTTAAATAGTGTTCTAAACCTCGAATTTAGAATGGAAATGATTCTCGTCGCTCGGAAATCTCGCCGGAGATATGTATTCTTTAGTAGGACAAAACGTAAAAAAGGAATGGATTGTGGGCAATTCATATTTATACTGAAAAATCAGAAATCAAATCGTCAGGAAATCGAATCGCTAGAAAATCGACGGTCAATGATATTGACATGTGTCGTTCGTATCTGGCAGCCACTCAAGTACATTCAACGAGGGCATGACACCTGTCCTTTATTAGCTGTCAAATTGCTAACTTTGCAGGAGGTGACGTCATTATCTGGTCGAAAATGAACCGATTCAGTTCTATGCAAATTTCCCGCTTTCTCTTTTGTGACACGTGTCTTAATTTAAAATTTAAAATTCAAAATTCAAAAAGTTGCCGCTTGAACTTTAAATTTGGGGGCAAACTGTTTGGGTAAACATTTCAATAGTACATTGTCGTACGATTAACACTGGACAACAGGTAAGGAATTCCAACAGTCAGAACCTACTATGTCACACGACAAAATAGATAACAGACGCCCTTTCTTCAAGTGACCTCAATCAAATTATCAGAACTTATCCGCAGTCTCGGTCGTACGACATAATTTCAGTTACTAATCTACAATATACATTATACCATGTTTTAATGCAGGATTCAAGGATATTTATGACCAAAGATCATAACGGAAGCCTTCATCAATAGCAACGGACATAATGTACGCTATCATCAATGTCAAAACGGTCATCCCATTAATGTACACATTAAAGGCGTCCTAATAGAAAAATGCACTATAAATACGAAGAGGAAATCTCACTCGGGGACATCTGATTTGGGGACCTTACAAGCTCACTCATTCTCTCTCGAAGTACATAAAGCCTACTACTGTTGGTTGCACGACGCACGACCGAAGTCTAATTACACACGACGCACGACCGACTTTACTTTATCGTATTATTTTATATTGTTCTACACTTGTAACACTTGTTATAAAGGACGACGTCCCTGATTGACGTCCATAGTGCACGACGACTCATACTCGTCCGCGGTTTTTACCCATTTTAGGGGTTTTCCGCGTCATCAATTTCCTTGTCTTGTTTATTTCATTTTTATTATTGTCGTACAATTATTAAAGCTACTTTCTTTGGTTGGATCAAGCTCCACATTTACCTTAAATTTTCCTTGAGAGATTTTTGGCATAAACAACACCAGATAAATTTTTTTGTCAAAGACATTGTGTTTTTTAGTTTTCATTTATAAATTGGCAAAATTCTGAAATCCGTCAAAAATCAATTTCAAAATTCCAAGTCGTCATTCGCTTTGCTCAATGTTTGTCCACAATTCCAACTATTGTTGGTAGATTTGTTTAACATTATATCATTTGCTCAAGCAAATCATGTCTTGCCTGAGTGGTAACCTGAAACTCGGTAACACCCCCGGGGGGGGGGGGGGGGGACTGTGGATGGTATCCCAGTCTACCCGGGTTCGAGCCTAGGGGGAAGCTTTGGGCACATGAGGAGCATCCCAGACTCTGGGTCGGCTCGGGTCCAGGTTTCCAAGCAACCAGTCTATGGGTTGCGGGTTCGGTCCTTGGGTCGGGCTTAGTCGACACTTAGACGGGTCTAGTCAAAAGGGCTGGGCTGGGTCGCCGCGGATTAGTCGGTGCTGCCCTTGGATGCCCGGATACCGCGGGAAGGTGTGTGTGTTATCTGTCGTTCAAAAAAAATTATATCATTTGTTCATTGTCTTTTTTTAATTAGAGATAAACATTTTTATAATTCGGTATACAATTTTTTTTAATAGTGCTATATTGATGGAAATTTCATTTTAGATATAGATGTCATGTTTTGTTTTGTTAGTTTAAAGTCAATAATAGGCCCGAACCGCCTAAGCCGGTCAGACCAGATCGTTTTTTTATGGTTCGGTTTGACCAGTTTGGTCACTTGTTGCCAAACCGTCCGGTTTGGAAATTTTCTAAACCGTCATAACGGTATGGTTTGTGGTTTGAGGGGTTAAACCACCCAAACCGGACCGCGAACACCCCTAGTTTTTTCCGATAGCTTATTTCCTATTTTGGATTTCCACATTGGCTGTGGGATTGAGGTTGTTTCTGTAGTTTTGTAAAACTGTTTTGGAATTTCTATTTTATGTTATTAATAAAATTTTCCCTTTATATATATATATATATATATGTATATATATAAACCACTATATTAGGAAACAATAGATATATTTATAGATAATGATTATGATTCATTAATAATGATTGCGATATATATGGAAAATGTTAAGTTTATTCATTATAATTATGATTTTAAATTAGGAAATGTTAAGTTTATTCATTATAATCATGATTTTAAATTAAGAAACATAATAAAATCATATATTCATTAGACTTGATGAACGGCTAAGATTGGTTTGCATAGTCTGTACAAATTGCCTGGGTTGCAAAAGAAACGCACCATATATATATATATATATATATATAACCATCAATAGTTGAGTTCATACGAGAACAACATCTATTTAATAAAACCCGAGAACAACCAAGTACATACAAAATAGATATGATTCACGTGACTTAAGTCATGGTCAAAGTCGTCTGCATCCAGTTTTTGCTGGTTAATATAAAATCACATATGATTTTGTACATAATTTTTTTTTTCTTAAATAGTTGGCGTTTTTATTTGAACCCTCCTCTAACCACCAAAGGTTATTGGTTCCACGAGACCCGAATTAGTGATAAGGTCCAGGCCTTACGAAAAATAGAAAGATATGGGATTTGTTGTATAAATTATTATATATTTAAAGAAGTTAATTTTTTTAGGGTGTTGCTATCCTACCTCCTCCTCATTTACAAAACTCCCCATATCCTCGCCAACCTCACTCACATACCACCTATAGGGGGGGGGGGGGTTATGAATAGAATTCACTTTTTTATTATAATTTTTCTATCTATACTATATTATAAAATACCGATAAAAAACTCTTAAATACAAATTATTAGGCACAAGGTACTATCATTTTATGCAATATTTTAAAATTTTCTTAATTTACAAGTATCAAAACACAAAAGATACATATTACTACTGCAGGCTTCTAACACCCACCAATTTGGTATGTGCAGGGCCTTCTTTTTATGCAGACATTTCCATGTATCACTATTAATTAATATATTATATTACTATAATTTTGTTTTAATTATATTATTAAATATGTAATTGGTTATTTTTGCTAGATGTCATTAAAATATATAAGATAATTATTGAATTATAACAAAATACTTAATTTTTTTATATAAAAAACATTAAGCCTAAATTAAATAAATTTATAAAAAAACATTATCACTTTCTCAAAACCATCCAAATCGTACTATAAATCGACAAAAAAATAAAAAAACATTAAAATCATATTATATCTCGTTCCATTATGCGAATACGCTTCTAGTTAACAAAAAAAAAAAAAAGGTAAAATGGGGTATATAATCTATGAATAAAAACGGATATTGTCGAAGGTAGAGTCACCGACCAAGAGAATCTTGATAAAATGGGGGAAAGCTACACTCACTGTCTGTCACTTTATCTAAAACAAATGCGTCTCGATACCCCCACAAAAAAACCTTTCCATGGCCCACATTCCCAAAGTGATTCTTCCGTCCCCACTACGTAACTCTGATTGGTCACTCGACGAGCCATGTTGGACCAGTGGGTCCCACCAGTCACTAATGTTGTCAATTCTATATTAAAATAGGGCACGTGCTTTACACGTCGTCGTTTTTATGATACATATAAACAATGTTCATTCTTTTTCTTTTTTTTTTCCTCTCGATTGTAATTTGTAAAGGAATCTTTAAAAATTATTCAAAATAAAAATGAAACTTTATAAAAATATTTTTAATTTTAAGATTACAATATTAATTATATTATTAAAATATTTTACAGTCTAATAAGATATTATTTATCTTTTTAAAGATTTAATTTCAAAGTTTTTTATTGGTAGAAATATATTAAAACATATTAATATCTTTGAAATCATTTTTGGGGAATTCTTTCAATTTAGAGAATTTCATATAATCTCTCTCTTCTATTTTCTTCATTTTGGAGAAATGTTTTGAAAAATTTATTCAAGCAAAAAAACGTTGAAAATTCCAAAGTCTCCATTTTTTCTATTTATGAGAATATATTGGAGATGTTCTAACTATATTTGACAATTTGCGTTTAAAAATGTATATTTTATTTTATTAATTGATTTTTGTAAACTTAATTAATTAATTAATTAACAAGTTTTTTATATGACACTTATGTTTATAGGATATGTTTTTAAATAATGTCATATAAAATAGCTAATGCGACATTTTATTTTAAAATCGTCTTAAAACATGTGAAAATGCCTAAAAAATGTCTTATAAACTTATTGTAATATTTTTAGATATGACACTTTATAATTTGGTCCTATAAACTTAAGTCTTATAAAATTTGATATTAGGACATTTAAACAATTTAAGCATCTTTTAAACTCAATTTGATGTAGTGACATGATTACATGCATAAAAGTATATTGTCTGTTTTGCTCCTTCAATAGAGTATAGCGAATAGCCAACTCATTTGACTTCATACAATTTGGATTCGACTTGCAATTATATTCCATACAAGGTATATAATTTTGCCATATTGTTCGATGGTGATCGTTAATCTTTCCATTTTAGGACATTTTCATGTTGAGAAGAATATGTTTCACTATTTCCTTAATTAATGGATTCAAAGTCATTCTATTCCCACAATCTCACTCTATAACAAGCACTATAATAAAATTATGTTAAGCGTCCAATCTTCCATGGTTATCCTTATAAAATATTTAACAAGGCTTTAAGTTTATCGGACTAAGAATTGTTAGGGGGGGGAGGGTTGCAGAAAGTCATCCGATCCATTTAAACCGACTAATTGTAATTGGATCGAATATGACCCAAAATTTCAACATCAAAATTGGACCGGTCTGGTCTTGGATGGTAGTACCACAACCAATTAAACCGAACCGATCTAATCCAATGACCATCCAATTACTCATCTAATTATCATCCAACAACCATCAAATTAATAACTATACATAATTATTAATATTAACGATGTTTTTTAGTCGATATTTATATGAAATATTCTTTAATAACTTAAGAAAATATATGAATAATTAGTTGAAATTGTGTATTAATTGGATCAAAGTATTCACTACAAAACAAATGACTTTTACCCATAAAAATCACCCAGGGAAATTTTCGTCGGTGATTACCAAAGAATCACCAACAAAATACCAATGGTTCCGATGATCACCCACGGATCACCAACAAAATTCGTAGGTAATCTGTCACTGAGTTGAACAATTTACCCACCAATTTTTGTGATAGTTTTGTGACGAATCACCCCTCCATCGAAAGATTTCCCAAGGAAATTTTGCAGGTAAAAGTCTTCCATTTAGTAGTGATATATTGGATGAATCCAATCCATACAATGGATAACCAATAGTAATATCCAATGGATGAAACCGATCTAATCCAATCATTTATTGGATTGGACTAGATCGGATGATAAAATTCAACATACAATAATTGGATTGGATTGTGCATTGGATTTCAACCGATGAACACCCCTAAGAATCCATTGGAATTCAACCGATGAGTATCGCTAGGAACCGTGCATCTTATCTAAAGGCGTTATCATAAGTTGTTATGAAGAATTTTAATGACCTAATAAGTTATATGAACGAAGCTGGACAATGTAATAACACACAAAAATTTAATTGTCGTGATTGACCTTATCGCTACAAGATAAATGACTTTTGCCCACAAAATTCCAGAGAATTTTTTTCCCACAATATACCAATGGTTCGAGTAGAATCCGATGTTTTTCAAGAAAATAAATAAATCAGGCTCTGGGTAATCTGTCACTGATTTGAGTTTTCCACCAATAATTTACCCACTAACTTTAATATGTGACGATTTTGTGACGATCACCGCTTTAGCGACAGATTTCCCAGTGAAAATTCCATAAAGTCTTCCATTTAGTAGTGTATATGACACTTTTGAAGAGTCTAATCAACATCATTTTAAGTGTCATATAAAAAGATTAATATGGCGATTTACTTTTTGTGTCGTATTAGATTATATAAACTTCGTCGATATAACTTGTTAGGTTGCCTAACTTTGTACTAACAACCTATTGTAACGTTCTTATATAAAACACAAATAGTATTTGGTCTTATACACTTAAAATTGCATTAAATACTCTATTAGCTTCTAAAAGGTCTATTTTGTTTTAGTGTTCACACAATGGAATAAAGGGCCTTCGACTTAGCGATATTCAAGTTTTTGGTCTCTTAAGAAATCAGGCCTTCAAACATTTCCAAAGTTGATGAGTGTCTATGAACGTATTTGTTGCATTTGTCGTTTATAAATATTATATTTTTACAAAAAAGCCTTTCATAAGTTGTGCTACGTAACCTCATGTTACCAAATCATACATCGTTCAGATAACTTGAAGTTTACTCAGATTAAGGTCATGTTTGGCAAACATAAGCTACCTTATTTTTTTAGCTTATCGCAGAAGTCCTGTTTGGACGGACGAAAAGTAGCTAAGAAGCTAGCTTATTGAAATACTATTTGGAGTAACGTTTCAATAAGTTGCACACTTTCTTCCAAGTATACCCTGCATAATATTAATTTTTATTTATTATTATTAATTATTAATAAATATAATTAATTATTAAAAATATTACTTATTAATTTTAATTGTAAATTATTCATTAATATTAATTATTACTTATTTATTAATATTATCAATAATTTTTATATTGTTGTATAAATTAATTTTTACATTATTATTATTAATATTTTAATAAATTTATTATAAATATTGTATTTGGTTATACAAATCCATATTATATATATATATATATATAGGGTGCGTTTCTTTTGCAACCCAAGCAATTTGTACAAACTATGCAAACCACTATATTAGGAAATAATAGATATATATTTATGGATAATGATTATGATTCATTAATAATGATTGTGATATATATGGAAAATGTTAAGTTTATTCATTATAATTATGATTTTAAATTAGGAAATGTTAAGTTTATTCATTATAATCATGATTTTAAATTAAGAAACATAATAAAGTCATATATTCATTAGACTTGATGAACGACTAAGATTGGTTTGCATAGTTTGTACAAATTGCTTGGGTTGCAAAAGAAACGCACTATATATATATATATATATATATATATATATATATATATATATATATATATATAAAATAGGCGCTTAATCATTCGAGAACCTCGTATATTGTGAAAACTATGAGAACTATTATCACAAAGTATTGTTTCACATGATTTTTTTCATCTAAAGCTACACTTTAATATACTATTTAACATTTAATTGTTTTCAAAATATGTTTGATTTATATGTATTCAGTTCACAATATGAAGTTTTAGTTGCAATTTTTGTTTCACAAACACATAAAAAATGTTCACATTGTAAAAGAAATATATGTAAAACAAACACATTATGAAATAAATATATGTTAAGATCAATACACTAAATTCAAATCGTAGATGGAAAAAAAATCATGTGAAATAGCACATGAAGCATCGTTTATAAGGGTTATCACAATTTTATGGGTTCTCAAATCACTACAAAAAAGACCACTATTAGCGAGGGAAAAATCCGTCTCTAATCCCTAGCTAAAGCTCGGATCTGTCGCTAATCTGTCGCTGATAGTCGGTGGCTCCAATAGGCGTAGGTGATGCTATCAGCGACGGACATCAGCAACAGATTAACGAGGGACAAGTATCAGCGAGGGATTAGCGAGGGACTAGTACCAGCGACATAATAGCGAGGGATTAATATAAGCGACGGATTAGCGAATGCATCTATTAGCTAAGGATAAGCGAGGGCCCTTATTAGCGACCGATTAGCGAGGGCCCTTATTAGCGAGGGATTAGCGAGAGTACCTATTGCGACGGATTAGCGACGAATCTGCTAACTATTAGCGACGGAAGGTCCTCCATATATATATATATATATATATATATATATATATATAATAATAATAATAATAATAATAATAATAATAATAATAAAAAATCAAATTGAAATTCTATTAAATGAACATATTATATTATTTAGTTTTTGTTACCATCTAGTTTGTATTAATTAACATATTATATAATTCATGATTTGTTTGTTTTAAATATATTATAAAATGTTAAAATTGACTAGTTTTTTAACATGTCAATTTTGGTCATTTTGCATTTTTCTTATCAACGAGTTTTTATCAAACGTAATTTGTTTATTAGCTAACTTATCAGCTATCATTTAGCTTATCAATAATCAGTTAGCTTATTAGCTAGTTTGACAAACGAAACCTAAGATGACATTTGGCTCGCATAATGTTTTTTGGATGAAATGAAATATGTTAAAGGAATTTGACTTTGAAGGAATTTAATGAAATGTTGTCAGGTTTGACCACCTGTTTGGTTGACAAGATTTGGAATGGAATCTGTTAAAGGAATTGGAATCTGTCTGTTTGGTTCACAAAATGTAGCTTTGGAATTTGAATGAAATGTTGATAAATGACCAAAATACCCTTTTTGATAATTATAATCTTTTTAAACAAAAAATGATTTAATAAAATAGACATTAAAAATAGTTTATTTGTAATGGTGGTTCAGATTCATGGTGGTCGGCGGTGGTTTAGATCGGAGATGATGGCGATGGTTCAGATCGGTGGTGGTGGGCGGTGGTTCAGATCGACGGTGGTCGGCTGTGGTTCTGATCGACGGTGGACGAGGTTGGGTCAGATCGGCGGTGGTTCACATCCGCGATGGTCGGTGGTGGTTGGCGGTGGGTCAGATCGGCAATGGTTCAGAACAGCGGTGGTCGGTGGTGGTTCAGAACAGCGGTGGTCGCGGTGGGTCACATCGGCGGTGTTCGGAGGTGGTCGAGGGTGGGTCAGATCGACGGTGGTCGGGGTGGTTCAGATCGGCGGTGGTCGGTGGTGGTTCAGATCGGCCATGGTCGACCGTGGTCGGTGGTAGTTTAGAGAAGGAACTGATGGAGGCATGGTTTAATCAGATAGGTTTTATGTGATTAGGTTATATTGGATTAAGGGCATACCGCATATGTGGTATTATGAAAAAAAAAGAATTTCATTACATCAAAATACTTTGTAGTTGCTAAGGAATGTTGTGGTCGGCGGTGGTTCAGATTGACGGTGGTCGGTGGTGGTTTGGAGAAGGAACCGATGGATACGTGGTTTAATTAGATATGTTTTATGTGATTGAGTTATATTGGATTAAGAACATATGTGGTATTATGAAAAAAAAAAAGAATTCAATTCCATCAAAATACCATGTAGTTTCTAAGGAATGTTAAATTTCTTCATTTGTAGAATTTGTTGGAATTTAGAGATTCCTTCCGAGAAAAAAAAACGAACTAAACAAATGAATGGAATTTGGTCAATGGAATTCAACATTCCAATTCCATCAGATTTGTAACACCCTCAGATTCGGAAAGAGCAACTAATTAAAAATTTCGATAATACATCAAGTAAAAGATAAATATTCTTCCTACAAATCAAAACTTGAAAAACCTCCAAAATAAAAGTTCTTATTTAACCTCATCAATTATAAAATCCAATCTTATACAAGGACTAAACCAAAGACGAGTGTTATTTAACCCAAAAACAAGTTGCTAATCCCATAATAAGTGCGGAAGACTTTACCAAGCTATTCACTTCTCGAGCACACAACTAGAACTCTTCTCTTCATAATGTCACTAGAACTATTACCAATCGGAACCTGTTGCACATGCCGACAAATAAAAAGGTTAGGCTAACGCCTAGTGAGTTCAAGAGTTTTCAACATGAATAAATATGTCGCAAAAGGAAAGAATGCAACTTAAATCATAATCTTTCAAGACGTTTTACTTTAAATATGAAAACGACTCATTTCCAATAATACGCATGATTTAAAGATGGACATCCAATACAAAACATACTTAGATGAAGTGATGCAACCCAAAACTCACTTAAAACGTGAATAGAAATCAAACTCTCAATTTATGAAAACACGGATAAAACTTTATATCCCAAAACACCAAAACACGGGTGGAGCATAATACTTGTAACACCCCGAACATTGGATTATTGACTAATTCGTATTTACAAATGTATTTAGTTTTGCTCATCTAATGTTGTCAAAGTTTGGCCGTGTTTGCGTATTTGGAAAACAGTTTCGGCGAGAGTGCCCGGAGAGAATGCCAAGATCACTCTCGTGGTGTCATAATCGCGCCAAGCCGAATGAATTCTCGATACACTTTTGGCGAGAGTGCCTGGCGAGAGTGCCAGTGTTACTCTCGTGGAGTCACAATCGCGAGGGACCAAATAGGCCGTGGGCTGAGAGCCACGGTACAAACTCGGCGAGAGTCACAATCGCCAACGGGCATTTAAGCATTAAATGTCTGATTTCATTTAAAGACTTCATTTATTTCACTTGGGTTCTTTTTGGCAGCCGATTTTGCTCTCATCTAGGTAATAATTCTTCATCCCAATCTTCATCATCTCTCCTACCATTAATTACCTCTAGAATCTTGGTGGGTTGTAATTGTTACTTACTAGGGTTTCCCTCTTTTGGTAATCTAGCTCCATCTTTTTGAAGTTCAAGGCTCTTAAAATCTAATGTTCCTCCATTTCTAGGGTTTGTCATTACAACCCTATAGGTGAGTCTCCTAAACCCTAACTACCCATACTTGTGTTATTATGTGATAAATGATTATTGTAAGATGTTCAAATAAACTAAAATTAGGGTTCATGTATTTATTATATTTGGGAATTTGTGGTTGGTGCAATCATTTAATGTGAGAAGGAATGTTATGTGTACAATGTGATATAACAATAAATGTTATGAAGATTATCCACATTGGGTTTGAGAAAATGTGTAGAACTATTCTTATCAGCAGTTGGATTAATGTATACCAAATGGGGTCCTTACCATATTACTCCAGTAGTCAAGTAACTTTTAATCGTGAGTGTGCTTTATTATGTTTGTAAATGGTATATGTGCATTGCATGAAAGGTGTTATTCATATGTATATGTGAAAGAGTTAATTACTGAGGTTATGCCTAATTCCTTGTGCACGAGGAATTAGACAGTTCTTTATAACATGCAATAATTTGACCTTTGGGGTCTTTAGCGAGGAGGAAATAGGTGACGCAAGTCTCCGGGTTGTAACTCGTTTCTTTGGATAGGCACCCGTGTCCATAAATCCTTGGAGCGTAACTCGACGGGGTAAGCGTTAGAGGCATAAACGGTCCGAGGACTGTGATGTCCGGCGTGGCATGGGAACTAGGTCCGGGATACGTGGTGAAATCCAATTTAACACCGCGGGTGGCTCCACTCATGTGTTCTCGTCACCCAAGGTGGAACGGGAATGCCCGTTAAATGGAGTTATCTCTAGTGATTTTCTTACAGGTTGAACTTGATTATCCCAAAACGGGATAATGGCATGATTTTAAATCTAAAGGCGGTTCGGTAACCTTTACTTGTTTTATTCTTAATTATTGATAAATATGAACTTTGTAGATATCTTTCTGGAATTCAACCTAACACTTGTACGTGTGTACCTTGACTCACAGGTTCAATTAGCGGTGCGTCTAGGGCACCTTGATCCGCCCAAAAGCACACCTAGGAGCGCCATGGTTCGGGAATCATTTTTGGGGTATTGAGAGAAGAGCGATTTTTGGAGACATAGCTACACCCGTGTTTAATCTAGTTTATTGAAATATTCTAGATTAATTAGGTTGTTGTGTATGATGTTTCATTTATACCGCTACAAATTCTTGTACAAACTAACCCTCTCCTTGGGGTTTTAGTTGTCCGTAATTACAGGTTTAAATCCTTACATTTTAGCTGTCATGTTGTCGAAATTTTTAAGTTTTATTTTACCCCAACTTTTAGAGTGTTACAAGTTGGTATCAGATCTTTAGTTTAAGTGAACTAGGTACTTTAACTCAATGCCTAGACTTAAGCTGAGACTATTAAGTTACGAACTGCGAGCTTTGGGTAGAACTTCTAGGATGGAACGACCTTAGAGTCAACAGAAATTACGTTGTTGAGAATTTTAAAAGTGGTAACGAGGATTCTTATGTAGTGTATGTTCATAATTTCAATTAGCTACTGTTATTATGAATATATGATTACGTGAATGTACTTGAATTACTATGATTATGATAATCAACGAGCCGTATGAGTATGTTTCATGTGTACTTCTTGTGTTGCTTATCTCCTCCTTCGTTCCATTTGTGTGACAGATCCGAAATGCTAAATACTCGGAGTCGACCACTGATCGAAGGAGAAATGCATGAGGATAGTTCATCTAACCCGAACCCCGTAGTTTGTGTGACAGCTGTGATTCCTCCCGGCATGCCGCCGATATTTACCGGACCAGTGGAACACATACCTAGAGTGGAGTTGGCATCCACAAATCCGGTCATTCAGGATGCAAACCCGCAAGCCGATATGATGACCAGTGTTATGCAGATGGTAATATCGGCCATGGAAAAGCAACAAGAAGCATTCCTGAAAATGTTAGAAGACAGAGATGCCAGTCTTCGGAGGCCGGAAGTGGTGGTAGAGAACGCGGTAGCCGGCTCAGGTGGTACCGGGGGTGAGAACCGTACCGATGGGGTGGTAGTCTTAGAGACGAGACAAGCAGGGAAGGGTTATTCATATAAATCCTTCATGGGCTGCAAGCCGCCAGAGTTTGCTGGAGCCGACGATCCCGTGGCGTGCATGAGATGGTTGAGAGAAATGGAGCAAGCCTTCCGGGCTTGTGGCTGCGATGAGAGCCAGAAAGTGAATTTTGGTTCTCAAATGCTTCGGGGTACGACCCTAATCTGGTGGGATGTCCACACCGAAACCATAGGGGAAACCGTTTTGGCGAAGATGTCGTGGGCTACTTTCAAAGAGAAAGTTATGGAGGAGTATTGCAACGAGCAGGGGATGGATTTGATTGAAGATGAGTTTCGAGCTTTAACGAAGGGGGAATTGACGGTGAAAGAGTATACCCATCTCTTCATGGAGAAGCTAAACCTCGTAGGGCACGTGGCCCCAACCGAAAAGGAGAAGACGAAGGCCTACTTGAAGGGTCTACCCGCGGACATGGGAAACAGGGTCCGCAACTCTAAAGCTACAAACCTCCGAGAGATCATCGAGGAGGCTAAGATAATGGAAAGAGTCTACGCAAAAGATAAGGAAGAAAAATCTAAGGCCGCGGAGAAGAGGAAGGTAGAGAGTTCAACCACCCCGTTCAAGAAAGCGAAATACCAACCCAATCCAAGGAGCGTTGAAAATCGTCGGGAGGCGAATTGGTGTTCCAAGTGTAAGCGCAAGCACTTTGGTTCTTGCAACTCACACTCCAACTCTCTTACGTGTTTCAAGTGCGGTAAGTTGGGTCACACTAGTCAAAGTTGCACCTTCCAAGGGTCTGTATGCTTCGAGTGCCGGGAACCGGGTTACGTGAAGAGGAATTGCCCCAAGCTAAGGGGTGAAGCGAAGGGAGGAAACCCACCTATTCAACCGAAGAATGAAACCGTCCCTAAGACTCAAGGGAGGGACTTTCAAATGACAAGAGAAGAAGCAAAGGAGACCACCGACGTGGTGTCGGGTACGTTCCTACTCAATTCCCTTGCTGATAAGGTGTTATTTGATTCCGGTGCAAATTTCTCTTTTGTGTCGCTTGATTTTTGCAAAGACCTTAATGTGCCCACTAGTACTCTTAGTGATGCCATAGTGGTAGAAATAGCGATGGGGAGCAAGTGGTTATGCGTGAGGTGTTGAAAGGGTGCCATCTAGATATTAGTGGGGAGCTCTTTGAAATAGACCTACTTCCCATGGCGATTGGGAGCTTCGATGTGGTAATTGGAATGGACTGGTTGTCACGACACAAAGCAGAAATCTTTTGCTCTAAGAAGTTGATCCAATTACCGACCGCGAGCGGGGGTTTTGTCTTTGTCTACGGGGAGAAGCGTAAGGGTGAAGTGGCTCTTATTTCTTCCATCAAGGCAAGTAAGTGTCTTGCGAAGAATTGCCCTTCGTTCCTTGCCTACATATTGGATGCCAAGGCAGAGAAGAAAAAGATTGACGACGTTCGAGTCGTTAGTGAGTACCCAGATGTTTTTCCTGACGATCTACCGGGCTTTCCGTCCGATCGCCAAGTGGAGTTCAGAATTGATTTAGTCCCGGGAGCAGCGCCGATTGCCCGTGTGCCTTACCGACTCGCCCCGACCGAAATGCAAGAAATGATGTCCCAACTTCAAGAGTTGTTGGAGAAGGGATTCGTGAGGCCGAGTTCCTCGCCTTGGGGAGCTTCGGTACTCTTCATCAAGAAGAAGGATGGGTCGATGCGGATGTGCGCATCGACTATCGGGAGTTGAACAAGGTAATTGTGAAGAACAAATATCCGCTACCCCGGATTGATGACCTCTTCGAACAACTACAAGGAGCCGGATGTTTCTCCAAGATTGACCTTCGATCAGGCTATCATCAAGTGAAGGTTAGAGAAGAAGACATTTCCAAGACTGCCTTTAGAACCCGTTATGGTCATTACGAGTTCTTGGTTATGCCTTTTGGGCTAATTAACGTGCCGGCGGTATTCATGGATTTGATGAACCGAGTTTGCCGACCTTTCTTGGACAAGTCGGTCATAGTGTTCATCGATGATATTTTGGTATACTCAAAGGACGAAGAAGAGCACGAACATCACCTAAGGGAAGTGTTGGAGGTGTTGAGAGGTGAGAAGCTCTACGCCAAATTTTCCAAGTGTGAGTTCTGGCTGAAAGAGGTCCAGTTCTTGGGTCACGTGGTGACAAGTGAAGGGGTAAAGGTGGATCCGTCGAAAATTGAGGCCATGATGAAATGGGAATCGCCAAAGAGTCCCACGGAAATTCGGAGTTTCTTGGGCCTAGCCGGTTACTATAGAAGGTTCATCCAGGATTTCTCCAAGGTTGCCTCTCCTTTAACGTCTCTAACGAAGAAGAATGTGAAGTTCCTTTGGACCGAGAAGCAGGAACAAGATTTTCGGATGTTACAACGGAAGTTGTGCAAGGCACCAATATTATCCCTACCCGAGGGGACAGAAGACTTTGTGGTCTATAGCGACGCATCTAAAATGGGCTTGGGATGTGTCTTGATGTAGAGAGGCAAGGTCATCGCTTATGCATCAAGGCAATTGAAGGAGCATGAAAAGAATTACCCAACTCACGACCTTGAGTTAGCGGCGGTGGTGTTCGCGTTGAAGCTGTGGCGACACTACCTATATGGAACGAAGTGTACCCTCTTTACCGACCATAAGAGCCTAAAGTATGTCTTCGATCAGAAAGAGTAGAATATGCGGCAAATGAGATGGCTTGAACTACTAAAAGATTATGACTGTGAGCTTCTATACCATCCCGGAAAAGCAAATGTAGTCGCGGACGCTTTGAGTCGGAAGGAGTATGGTGGTGGGGTTCAAGTCACCTTTGCAAGGGTGGATGTGGTCTCAAGCTTAATCGACAAAATCAAAGTGTCACAGTCGGAAGCGATTCTTGAAGCAAACCTCAAAAGTGAAATCATGGTGAAGCAACATCTCCAATTGACCGAAGATGGAAGGGGTTTGAAGTTATACCAAGTTCGAATCTGGGTGCCAAAGATTGGGGGATGTCGGGACTTGTTATTGGAGGACGTGCACAAGTCCAAGTACTCAATTCATTCGGGAAGCACTAAGATGTATCGGGACTTAAAGCTCAACTATTGGTGGCCGATGATGAAACTAGATGTGGCTAATTATGTGGAGCAATGCATAACTTGCCTACAAGTGAAGGCGGAACACCAACGACCATACGGTAGTCTTCAATATTTGGAAATATCGGAGTGGAAGTGGGAACACATCACCATGGACTTTGTAACCAAGATACCGAAGACTTCGAGAAATCACGATACCATTTGGGTAATAGTGGACCGCTTGACCAAAAGCGCACACTTCTTGGCCATGCGAGAGACCTTATCGATGGACAAATTGGCCAAGTTATACATAGATGAAGTGGTCTCGAGGCATGGAGTGCCACTTTCTATCGTATCCGACCGGGATAGTCGCTTCACGTCTCACTTTTGGGATAGTTTACAAAAAGAGTTGGGCACAAGAGTTAAGTTGAGTACTGTCTATCACCCACAGACAGATAGGCAGAGCAAGAGGACCATCCATACCCTCGAGGACATGTTGAGGTCGTGCGTCATTGACTTTGGGGGAAGTTGGGATGCACACCTTCCACTAGTGGAATTCGCCTACAACAACAGTTATCACTCAAGTATTAGCATGGTGCCATTCGAGGCATTGTACGGAAGAAAGTGTAGGACACCCGTATGTTGGTTAGAAGCGGAAGAGAAACAGTTTTCCGGACCAGAGATCGTGCAAGAGATGGCCGACAAAGTGAAAGTCATCAGAGAGCGTTTGAAAGCGGCACAAGATCAGCAAAAGAGCTACACGGACAAAAAGAGAAGACCGGTCGAGTTCCAAGTGGGGGAGCGGGTGATGCTGAAAGTATCACCATGGAAGGGATTGATAAGTTTCGGAAAGCGTGGGAAGCTCAGTCCCCGTTTCCTTAGGCCTTTCACGATCTTAGAGCGTATTGGGCTTCAAGCCTACAAGTTGGATCTTCCTCCGGAAATGGACGGGATCCACCCCACGTTCCATGTAAATGTCTAGCCGAAGAAGAGAGTGTCATCCCTCTATCAGAGATTAGAGTAGACAACAATCGATGCGTAGAGGAACCCGAATCCATCCTCGAAAGGAAGACGAAGAGGCTACGACACAAAGAAGTGGTCATGGTGAAGGTTCAATGGAAGCACCATCGCGGAACCAACGTGACTTGGGAATCCGAAGAAGACATGAGGAGGCGGTACCCTCACTTGTTTGTTTAGCATGGGATTCCGAGGACGAAATCCATTCTAAGGGGTGGAGGATTGTAACACCCCAAACTTTAGATTATTGACTAATTCGTATTTACAAATGTATTTAGTTTTGCTCAGTTAATGTCGTCAAAGTTTGGCCGTGTTTGCGTATTTGGAAAACGTCGAATTTTTGTTGGAGAACAGTTTCAGCGAGGCGAGAGTGCCAGGGTCACTCTCGCGGTGTCATAATCGCGCCAAGCCAAAGGATTTCTCGGTACACTTTTGGCGAGAGTGCCTGGCGAGAGTGCCAGTATCACTCTCGCGGAGTCACAATTGTGAGGGACCAAATAGGCCGTGGGCTAAGAGCCACGGTACAAACTCGGCGAGAGTGACTGGCGAGAGTGCCCTGTCACTCTCGCGATGTCACAATTGCCGACGGACATTTAAGCATTAAATGTCTGATTTCATTTAAAGACTTCATTTATTTCACTTGGGTTCTTTTTGGCAGCCAATTTTGCTCTCATCTAGGTAAGAATTCTTCATCCCAATCTTCATCTCTCCTACCATTAATCACCTCTAGAATCTTGGTGGGTTGTAATTGTTACTTACTAGGGTTTCCTTCTTTTGGTAATCTAGCTCCATCTTCTTGAAGTTCAAGGCTCTTAAAATCTAGGGTTCCTCCATTTCTAGGGTTTGTCATTACAACCTTATAGGTGAGTCTCCTAAACCCTAACTACCCATACTTGTGTTATTATGTGATAAATGATTATTGTAAGATGTTCAAATAAACTAAAATTAGGGTTCATGTATTTATTATATTTGGGAATTTGTGGTTGGTGCAATCATTTAATGTGAGAAGGAATGTTATGTGTACAATATGATATAACAATAAATGCTATGAAGATTATCCACATTGGGTTTGAGAAAATGTGTAGAACTATTCTTATCAGCAGTTGGATTAATGTATACCAAATGGGGTCCTTACCATATTACTCCAGTAGTCAAGTAACTTTTAATCGTGAGTGTGCTTTATTATGTTTGTAAATGGTATATGTGCATTGCATGAAAGGTGTTATTCATATTTATATGTGCAAGAGTTAATTACTGAGGTTATGCCCAATTCCTTGTGCACGAGGAATTAGACGGTTCTTTATAACATGCAATAATTTGACCTTTGGGGTCTTTAGCGAGGAGGCAATAGGTGACGCAAGTCTCCGGGTTGTAACTCGTCTACTTTGGATAGGCACCCGTGTCCATAAGCCCTTGGAGCGTAACTCGACGAGGTAAGCGTTAGAGGCATAAACGGTCCGAGGATTGTGATGTCCGACGTGGCATGGGAACTAGGTCCGTGATACGTGGTGAAATCCAATTTAACACCGCGGGTGGCTCCACTCATGTGTTCTCGTTACCCAAGGTGGAACAGGAACGCCCGTTAAATGGAGTTATCTCTGGTGATTTTCTTACAGGTTGAACTTGATTATCCCAAAACGAGATAATGGCATGATTTTAAATCTAAAGGCGGTTCGGTAACCTTTACTTGTTTTATTCGTAATTATTGATAAATGTGAACTTTGTAGATATCTTTCTCGAATTCAACCTAACACTTGTACGTGTGTACCTTGACTCACAGGTTCAATTAGCGGTGCGTCTAGGGAACCTTGATCCGCCCAAAAGCACACCTAGGAGCGCCATGGTTCGGGAATCATTTTTGGGGTATTGAGAGAAGAGCCATTTTTGGAGACATAGCAACACCCGTGTTTAATCTAGTTTATTGAAATATTCTAGATTAATTAGGTTGTTGTGTATGATGTTTCATTTATACCGCTACAATTGCTTGTACAAAGTAACCCTCGCCTTGGGGTTTTAGTTGTCCGTAATTACAGGTTTAAATCCTTACTTTTTAGCCGTCATATTGTCAAAAATTTTAAGTTTTATTTTACCCCAACTTTTAGAGTGTTACAATACTTAACCCATAAATCATGGATAAAGATCCATACATACAAAACGTCATCGAAAACATGGATACTAAAACTCAATACCCCAAAACAACACCTTTCGGTGACGGGGGTGACCCGAATTCCGTCGAATGTGGTGGGCACACAAAGTTAAGCCACTTATCAATGTTCTCGAGCTTCACATAGAGTCATGGATCCCCGTATACGGCTCCCTACCGAGCTACCACCACAAGATGCCCAAATGACCCTAGTGTCTACTCGACCTCTAGATGAGTGTCACCACAAAAGTCACAAGTCCCCGTATCCAGCTTACGATGGGCACCACTGTAAGACTTAGCTCCGTATACGGTTCTGTGGAGCACCAACGCAAGCTTACATAAAAACATGACTTGGGTACCACTCACTAGACTTCAAACACTGACACTAAATTTCCACGATGAATAAACAGATTGTATTACACGGGCATCGAGTTCAACCACCCACGATCTATACCTCGATCCCTTCGCTAACCATAAATATTTCCAGTCCCAAAACAGGGATTATTTCTTTAAAAATAGGAATCCTTTATGATATAAAATAGATATATTACCACTTGGTTTGCCTTAGGATTAGTTAGTTCTATTTCTCGATGGGGGCAGGTAGGGGATCCTAATTAAACCAACTGACTGACTCATATGCCTATGGATCCAATTGTTAAGTTTGATTTTATAGTAATCATTGTATTTATAGGCTTGGTCAAATACTGTGTTTAGAGTCTAATTCTGTGTAGTATTGACCAAGGGTATTTAAGTCCCTTTGGTCTTGGTTGTTTGTAAGAACTTCACGCATACATCAATATAAACTTACTTTGCGCTTACATTGCTCTCTCTCTCTACTTTCTCTCTCTAGGATTTAGTGATCTTGGACTATCAATTGGTATCAGAGCTGTTCTAGATCTTGAGAGAATCGATTTTAGTATCTGAATTTGTGAAATAATCTGAAAATTTGATCGATTTTCTTGAATTTTTCAAGAAAATCTCGTTTTTAGATTTTTCATCAAATTCGGCCCTGTTTGTGTTTGATTTTCGTTGAATTTTGGTTTGTTGGATTCGATTTTACAAGTAGAACTTTTTTAATTCACATCAAATTTCAAGAAATTCAAGTTTTGATCATCGATTTTGAGTTTTTGTGTTTTTCTGGAAAACCCGTTCTTGAGTACTGTTACATTCTCAAAATATCGATTTTGTGGTTTTTAATCGTTTTTGGTGATTGAAAAGTATTAGAAACTTGTTTTCGAACATTTTTGTATAAGAAAAATTCATAAAATCTAGTTTTGAAATCGATTTTTTGGCAGATTTATGGATTTTCATTAAGTTTGCGCTAGATTTAAAGTTTGCGCAAGTTCATAGTGGTTTGCGCGAGTTCATACTAGTTTGCGCAAGTTCATATTGTTCTAATCTTTGTGTATTTCAGGTTTTCGCCTCAAGAAGTAACTTTTCGCATTGGGTTATTAACGCAAAGCGAACTTTGCGTATCCCGTGTATCACGAGAAGCTACTTTGCGTCTCCTTCTATTCACGATAAGCTACTTTACGTCTCCTTCATCTCACGCAAAGCAAGTCTTGCGTATCCAGTTCATCACGCAAAGGTTAAGTTCTCGCCATCAGCAACTCACGCAAATTTAGTTTGCGTCTTCAACGACACACGCAAAGCTCAGTTTGCGTCTTACTCGTCTCACGCAAAGTTCTGTTTGCGTAACCTTCTGCTAACGCAAAGTTTTGTTTGCGTATCACTTGGCTTACGCAAATCTCGTTTGCGTCTTCTCCTGCTCGCGACAAGCTCAGTTTGCGTCTTCTACTTCTCACGCAAAGCTCAACTTTGCGCCATCTCAAGACTTAGCATTTTTTTCTGGATTTCTGAAATATGGATTCTGACAAGTTCGCTTATCAAGCTCAGTTCAACAAAAGTGATCTTATGATGTCTTTGGGTACTGAAAATCGTCCACCGGTGCTGATTGATGAAAATGAGTTTACACAGTGGCAAGATCGGTTCCTGAACTTTATTGAGCGTCAAAAGAATGGAAATGACATGATGATCATTTTATCAGAAGGACCGTTTGAAAAACCCAAGTTGGCTTCTGGATTATATAAGCCTACTAAAGAATATTCACTTGAAGAGTTGTCGGCATATCAAGCTTATCGTGATATCAAGGCGAATCTAATGCTAGCCTTGCCAAACTCTATCTACAATAGGATTGATTGTTTCAAAACTCATCCTAACCTTATGTGGCAACAACTTGAGAAGATTATGCTTGGCTCGTCAGTTGCTACTCAACTCCGACATACTCGTTATATGAATAACTTTGAAGAATTCAAAGCCAAGGACGGGGAGCCACTGAAAACTGTGTATGACAGATTTTGTGCCATCATCAATGATCTGAGGAAGATTAAAGTAGAAAAGATTGAACTTGAAAAAAATCTGAAATTCCTCAATGCACTTCAACCAGAGTGGAATAAATCCTGCCACAGACTGAGGAATGATGTCAGAATATCTACAATGCAGATCCAAGAGATGTTTGAGATCTTACTTACTGATGAGTGCATAGTATCTGAGAAGAAAGTCAAACTGGATAAAAAGAACAAGAAATCAGTGGACCCGGTTGCTCTTCTCACGAAACATCTGTCAGAACAAGCATTGTCTGATAATGCTTACAACGGGTCAACTGAAGATGATGGCGAGGCATTAGAAAAAGCTATGATCCTTCTCTCTCAGCATTACCAGAAAAGTTCCAACCAAAGTTGGGTTCCAACTCTTCTCGCTTCACTTCTGGGTCTAAAGTCAAAGTACCCGAGCCAAAGACTGTTGCTTGCTACAACTGTGGAAAGTCGGGGCACATTTCAAAGGAGTGTCGAGCAAAGAAGGTTAGGAACTCAGCCTACAATCGAAAGAAATTGGAGCTGGCCGAGAAAAGAGAGAACGAAACTTCTTTACTTGCCGAAGAGGAATTCTGGCTAGATCATTCCGATGATGAAGCTACAAATGTCGAGATCGCTCAGATGTGCTTGGTTGGAAATGATCAGTCAGATGATTCTGATACTAATGAAGACGAGGTATATTCTGAGTTTGATTTTAATTTCATATCTTCTCAGATGGATATTATAATTACTGCTTTACATGATTTACGCTTAAAGTTATTATCTGAAAAGAATTTAAATGCTGAAAAGTCAGATTTGATTGACAAATTGAAGATTTCTTTGAAAGATGAAAAATCTATTTTGGAAAATACAAAAGACATCTTTCAAAAGAAATTGGATGATTTGGAAAATTCAAATAAGACTTATCTTGAATCTTTGACTGAGATGCTACTTTAAAAGATGAATTTTCAGATAAAATCAATAAGTTAGAAGAAAAGCTTTATCGGAGGAACCAATCTGAACAAACAATTTTTATGAACAAACCAAGAAGCGAGGAAGCGTTAAAAGAAAAATGGGGACTCGGTTTTAAAAATCCATATTGTTTAAATAATGCGATTGAAAAATCCCCTACTTTATATAAATACGATTATCTAACACTTGCTAAATATGCTCCTCAATTTAAAATTGATTGGATGAATGAAAAACAAGTGTTAGAAATCGAAAATGAGAAAAAAACAAATAACAAGAAAAAGGAAATACCTTTTGTTTACACGTTTGAAAATGCCAAATATTTTCCTGACAAATCGAGAAGAGGCAGAAAAGTTTTAAATAATATATCTCCTGTTAAATCTTCAATGTTTGATGATTTTGTTGATCCTTATGCTTCTAATTCTGATAAGGAAAATATTTCTCCAATCATCTATGATTCGAAGAAATATACTCCTCCGTTAGTATTAGAAAACAAAATCATCGATCTTGAAGATAAGATAGAAGATCAAAATATTTTAAAGGAAATTGAATCTGATATTATTTTTTCTTTCATGACTTCTAGTCTTGAAGAAAATCTATTTTCTCAAAAACAAGATTCCATTTCTGGCCTTTCTTCTGATTCTAAGGTAAATAAAAAGGAAGTTTCCAATTTTAAAATATTTTCTCAAAATAATTCTAACTCCGAGGTAAATTCAGATTTATTAGTTGATCAGATTGGTTACTTAGGTAAAATTAGTTCTTCTGATTTAAATATTAATTCGGAAATTCTTGATGATTCTTTTACGCTAAATGATCAATATTATAAACCAAAGCGTAAAAGAAGAATGTCAAAGAAGTCGAAGAAACAAGATACAGTTCTTTCTGACAGTTCTAATTCTTCCAATTTAATTCTTTCAGATAGGACTTTGAGCAAGTCAAAGAAGCAGACCTGGAAAGCGAAACGGACATCTACTGATTCTATGACTGATGAGGATAAATGTGTAGACATACTTTATAAAAGTGATTCATTTGCTACATGTAATAAAATTTCAAAATACTCAATAAAGCAAATGATTCGAATTTCAAAACATGTCTCATGTTCTTCCTCTGATTCTAGTTCAGATGATTATGCTTTGTATTCATCTGATGATTGTGCTTATTATTCTGATGATATTTCTCGTGCTTTAATTGTTAAATCTAACAAATATTTCCCCATAAGAACTACAACTAACAAACACGGGCCCAAATACAAGAGGGTACCCAAGTCTCAATCTGATTTAAAGTTGCAGGCATCTCATGTCAAGGGGGAGTAAGAAAAAATATGGCTTTTGAACACAACAGTTCAAAACCCGGATTTCAATGTCAAGACTATGGCTCTTGAGTAAATCAGCTCAAGACCCGGACTTCATTGTCAACATTATGGCTTTTGAGTAATTCAGCTCAGAACCCGTACTTCACAGACTATGACTTCTAGACATGTCAGTCTAGGACTCATTCTTCAATGCTTTAAGTTTCTGACTAATGAGAAACTGTGAGTACATCTACTTAATTTATGTTGCATTTATATCTGATAATGATGTTGTTCCAGTTTTCTTAAATTGTTTTAAAAGATTCTGAGCATTTCAATTCAACTCCTGAATTTGTTCAACCCAATTTTTTTTTTACAAATGAGACACGAATTTTCATTTTGCATTATGAAGAAGATGATATTATTGAACTATATTTTGTTTCAACTGAATATAAACTTGCTGATCAAATATTTCTATTTTTAAAATCTCGGCATGTTGTTTTAAAAGTTTAAACTTTTACAAATTTTATTCTATAAAGTAAAAGTTTTACAATTTTTCTTTCTTTTAAATAAAATGTGTGTCTAGGATAAATTTTCAAGTTGCTTTGTTTATATTAAAGTTCTTATATGTTCAAATTTCAGTTCTAACAAAAGTCGAAAAGTGAGCAACATGTTTGTAGCTTTTGATTTTGCTTTAAAGTTGTGTGATTCAGAATATTTATAGTTTACAATACTTAGAAAACCTAAAAAGTCGAAATTTTGGATCATAATGAAAATATGGGCTAAGCACTTAGACGTAAAACCTTGTGTTTGAGATGATTATTAAATTCTTATAAATCAGAAATCTCTAAGTTTAAAAGTTTGTACCTGTGACCTTTCTGGTTTGGGAAAGTAAGTTCTGTGGGATGCTTGTCATCTGGTCCCCTAAGGTCATTTGATCTGGGAGTGATCGAAACCAAATCCTTCAATAGAATCAGATCGAAAGTCATGTTCTACTGGTATGAATGGGTTTAGGATGTGTTGATGTAGCCTTTCTGATCTGGGAAAGTAAGTTCCAAGGGGTGCTTGACACCTAGTCCCCTAAGGCCAACTGGTCTGGGAGTGGCTGACCCAAATCCTGCAATAGGGTCAGATAGAAAGTTACGTTTACGGCATGTTCTTTACTTAATAAACTTGTTGATTCAAAAGATGCCAAAGTGCACAAGCTTAAAAGATGCCAAAGAGCACACTCATGTAAAGATGCCATAGTGCACAATGCTAAAAGATGCCAATGAGCACACATCTCATCATACTTGGTGACATTTCTGAGTTGCAATAAACCTGTAAATTTGTGAAACTCTGAATTTCTGATGGATTAGTGTGATTACATTCAAAGTTCTCTATTATATTTTTAGAATTGTATTTTCTTGAAGCTAATCGAAGTTCATATGCGAGCACACTGAATAGATTGATGAAAGTTTTTGAAACTGAACATGTCATAACTTGATATGCAATGAAACTTTTTTCTGTATCCAATCTCATACATTTGATTCCATCTGATGGATTTTATTATGATATTTTACTAAGTAGAATTTTATTTGTTTCTGTTTAAATTTTTATATATTTAGTAGTTTCAAAATACATATTCAGTATATTTTTCTTTCTACATTGATGTTTCATTTCTTGTGTTCTCATATCCTTTTAAATGGGTTTGTGCATTATTCAAGGGGGAGGGAAAAAGGAGAATTTTTTCTTAATAATCATATCTTTTTTTAAGGGGGAGTATATGATTTTCTATATAAATGCTAACTTGAATTGTCAAATTTAGTGCATTTGTGTAGGGGGAGTCAAAGAGCTAATCAGGTAAAATTTTTTCAGACTACAAGTCAGATTTGCGTCACCAGTTGGTAGAGCAAAGCTTAATTTGCGCCAACAGCTTCTAGCGCAAAGCATGTTTTGCGTTTCCTGCTTATCGCGTAAATCTCACTTTGCACTTCCTTCTGTTAGCGCAAACCTAACTTTGCGCGACTAACTTGTAGCGCAAACCTTCTTGTTTTCTCCGTTTCTTTGATTTTGCAGATCTTAAGCTGTTTCGTCTCCAACATATGCATGGCCAAGTTGATCCAAATCATCAAGGTCACGAGGGGGAGAATTTAAGAGAAGTTAAGGAGATGATAAAGAGACAAAGAGCTCAAAAGTTTATCTTCTGATCAAGATTCGCTCAAAGATTCAAAATTTCTTCAACTTTACTTGTCTTTTGCTGTTCAAGCTCCGATCACCACAACTTCTTCATGATTATTTAAAAGAGGTGTATCGTCTAGAGCACAAGCTGATGAACCGACTGTTCTTTCAAGTTTATTTCAAACTGGTCCAGTCTTGTTAAGGCAGTAAAGACAACAGAGCTTAAAAGATGATGAGAAGAAATTTCTTCAAAAAGTCAGAATGCTTCGCAAAGTCGCTTAGATGGTCCATGCTGATTTAGAAGATGGATTTTGAAGACCACATCGCCAATGATTACTAAGGGGGAGATTGTTAAGTCTGATTTTATAGTAATCATTGTATTTATAGGCTTGGTCAAATACTGTGTTTAGAGTCTAATTCTGTGTAGTATTGACCAAGGGTATTTAAGTCCCTTTGGTCTTGGTTGTTTGTAAGAACTTCACGCATACATCAATACAAACTTACTTTGTGCTTACATTGCTCTCTCTCTCTCTACTTTCTCTCTCTAGGATTTAGTGATCTTGGACTATCACCAATGCATTACAGTATAAAACGTTACATGACTCCGACGAATGGACTAACGCATTCAAAACATATAACTCTAAAATAAGATGCAACTAAGTACACCATACACCAAAGGCTCCTTAACGAGCTACTAAAACTGAACGAATACCCCAAAGACTCATCTGGGTATAAATCAAGCCCAAAGACATAATAAACGTTTGGCTAAAACACCTGAGCCAATATGGTTACACAAACCAAATTACATCTTTTCCCAAAATCTTTGTTTCTCAAATAACAATTGACTTTCGGCCCAAAACCAAAAAGCTTTACAATTTCAAAAATGTTCACAAGGTTGGGAATGACTAAAATCAAATGACTCACACGCTCGTATTTTCAAAACCACCCATTACATAAACGATGCATAAATCCGACAAACACTAAAAGTGCATTTTGACCAAATATCCATTTATGTAATAAATCATCAAAACATTTTCATTTATGACTTATTTATCAAAATGCCCAAAATCCTAAATGTTGGTGTTTTACAAATGAACAAAATGAACTTGGTATTGAGTACCACAATTACTATATAAATTATTAATTAGACTAACAAAAATTGAATTGAGTTGAAATTGACAAAAGATTAAAATGAACACACTAGAAAAACAACTTGAAAAGTCAAAGAGATAAACTCAGCCGATAAAAAGCAGTTGGGGATTAGATTCATATTGGGTTAATTTTATTTAAAATAATGGATGGATTAAATACTTTTTCTTAAAAGTTCAATGAAATCAATCACAAAAATAGTCACTACACTTTCTCAAGCTATAGCAACCTTAGCAGTTGGAAAAATGATGTTTTATCTCTCGATCTCAACAATCAAATCAAACTTGCTTAGAAGAATAGGATTAAACAACCTCTATGATTGAACTGGTATATCTCTATCCAGTTCTTACCATAGGTATATGACAAACACATCTAATCTTAATACACTTTTCTCAAAGAGTAAAAAGATCAAGAGAAATTTTCAATTAGTTGATCAGGCTAAAAGAATCAATTAAAATTATGCCATATGCTTCATTGAATCAGAAATTCAAAGTACAAACCCAATCACAAGTTTAAACGAAATTACACCCAACAATCATCCAACCCCCAACATGAAAAGATTAGTCCATGCTGGGGGTTTTGAAAATGAAAACATAAAATGAAATGATTGCAGATCTAAACATTGTTCTTGAAATGAAGAATGCTCAAAAATACAAAACTCCCTGAGATCTCAATTCTTTAAGCACAAGAATTGTAAATCGATCGAGGATCCATTTCCACCAAGGTCTCCCCATCTTTTCTCTGCGTTTTTCCTACTTCTTGCTCTCAAAAATTGCCTCTATCCGTCACCCATTTCTTTTCAAATTGTGTAACCCCCAACCCTAGCTGAAATAGTCGATTAAGACTGTTTCAGTGTGTGGTACGGATTGTGTCGCAGGTTAGGTCGCGCGGCAAGTCGCTCGCTTCACCCAAACCCGCGAGGCTTCAGAAGATCGCGCCTTAAGTCGTGCGGTGCACTGATTTCCTTCATTTTCACATCAAGTTCTCACCCTTATTCACGAACTTGAGAATGACTTCCCAAATCAGCAT
This sequence comes from Arctium minus, assembly GCA_954870635.1. Taxonomy (NCBI): domain Eukaryota; kingdom Viridiplantae; phylum Streptophyta; class Magnoliopsida; order Asterales; family Asteraceae; genus Arctium; species Arctium minus. The sequence continues at coordinate 49,697,775 of OX941096.1, forward strand.
TTTAGACAGTTTTTACCCTGAATTTTTCTTCTTCTTCTTCTCATCCCGTCTTGACCTGTACTTTTCTTCCATAAACCAATTGTTTTATCACTATTTTCCTTGGGATCGTGCAATTTCCACTGGATTGACATTATCAACAACCTCAAATCGAGCGTTGTTTGTCCCCAAGCAAAATAGCGACAAAAAGATAAAAACAACCGCTCTGAAAGAAAGAAAATTCACTAGCACAATCAGAAATCAAATAGAAATAATGAAAAAAGATAAAAAAAAGGAATAAGTGACATTGTCGGTGATAACAGTGTTGAGACATGAAGTCCCACTTCTAACAAAAGACCGACAAAACTTGAGAACCTTAATTGTACGATTCAAAGTATTAACCTTCACTGAGGACTGAACTATAATGGACCACACCACATTGATTCCAAACTAGGTTCAACATGCTCAGAGAGGATTTCGCCTCGATCCTACCTCTCCGGATGCTCTCAGTACACTCAAACTTAGGTTCTAACACAATTGTTCATGCTATGGGAGTTTTTGTGCACATAATTATCAAAATGAGCATGAAAAACAAAATATGAAAGACGCACAATTGTAAGCAAAGTGATATCAGAAGGACTCAACTTAGCAAGACTGGTATAACTGTATACTCTATCTATCTTTCTTTAATCCCTACCAGCTTATCAATGACCCTATACGACTGTTATGGGTTGGTAATGACTTTGAATATGTTTTGACTAGATTTCTTCTCATTCTATTGAATTTCCCAACATCTCGAATTGTTACCACTTTCCCCATCACTATTTCTACCAATTTTATTGAAACTTTTATCCTTTTTTTTTCATAAAACCCATTGCCCTTAATCTTGACAACGATAGATTATTTGTTCAACTAGGGTTTCTAGGATGAGTTTGGAAGTTAGGTAGTATCAAACAGTTAAGGGTACTTTTGAACTAGTAGTTCACGAATCAGATTAACAGAGTTGGTACCCAATTTCCAATAGAAGTCTTTGCTAGTCAAGGCAAGATTATAGCGAGATCATGCTATAATTACGACAAGGATTAAGAAAAGTGTATAGGAATTATGCATTCATCCACTCGCAATTGACGTGCAATTTAGGCTCAAAGTTCTCTCTAAGGTTGGTCTCCACTAACGTCTCTAAGTCATGCAGTCTCCTAAGTTGTCCTCTCGGCTATGTTATCTCTTACCAGTTCATCCCTCAATGACCGAATTTTAACACTTCAAAGCACAAATAGGTTCAAAAAATATGTCAGAAATAATAAAGCAAACAAAGCAGACATGTTAATCACCGATAAACCAACCCCAAACCTAAATATCACATTGCCCCAATGTGAATCAATTAAGCATAATATCCAAAATAAACAACCGTAGTTATGCGAATTAAAGGTACAGTTATCCAACGAGTGAAAATAAAAGTTCAAATAATAAGATTGTCTTAAACTGAAATGGCCAAAAACAAGTAAAACAACCCTCAATCATCGTAATGGCCGGATGGTGGTGTACGTCTCGGGCGCTCGCGCACATGGCGGGCAGGGGGTGATTGGCTGGCCTCGCTAGATCAGCTGGCGGTGTTGCTCCACCTATCAGGCGCAGGGTCTCGCATAACTCATCAGTCATCGTCTGGAATCCATTTCGCATCTCTGTCTGAACACCGGTGATCCGGTCATTCAGGTGAGTGGACCAAGCTGGAGAGTTAGTCAGGAGGCTACCATCATCATTTGGGTCATAATCTTCATCGTTAGAATCCACATCATCGACATTTGGTGGCACTTGAACCTGCTCAGCTGCTAGTGCTTCCTGCCTCTCCAGATTCCTTTGCGCCATAAGCTGGTAATGATAGGTGCGGCGATCAATAGGTGGTTGAGGTGGAAACATTTGACCTATCTCAATCCCTTCATCATGACATATCTTTGTTATTAAACAAGGAAAGGGTAAGATACCATTGCATTTTTGTTCACCAACATCAAGCATTTCAAGTTGCACAATATGTCCAACATCAGAGGAAGGTTGTGTTGTAGGCAGTAGAGAACCCGAACCACCAACGGATCAACATAAGTATTGTGGGTTGATGGAAAGAGGTTGCCTTTCACAAATAACATCCAGATAGCCAGCTCCGGAGGTAGTTCGATTTTTCTAATTTCTGCTTCCTGGTTCCTCCAGTCGCCATTGCCATTTACACAGAAAGATGATGCGATTATCCTGTTGTGCTCGTCATTATCGGGCACTCCCGGAATTGGAGATACTCTATAGTGGAGGCCCAAGTGCCTCGGCCTATCAATTCCGAAATAATCACAGATATCTTCCATTGAGAGTCAAACCTCTACCCCTCGAACCATCACCGTATAGAATTCGTTGAAAATCGGGGGTAGCATGGAGGCGTAGAATTCAAAGACGAGCTGAGGATCATATGGCTCTGGATTCTTGCAGTATGGAATCCAAACTCTCTGACATGCAATAGCAAGCACACCGTCGTTTGGAATATCTTCTAATTTAATTCCCCGTTTTGGACAAATGTTGCGCTTCCGAAAGAGCGTGAGTCTTTCTCTGTAGAGTGGGTTTATTGTGCGACGCATTCGGTTTCTCTGAGTGCGGGAAAATTGCAATAGTTTCCCTATCGTCCGGTTTTCTCGGGGTTGGTCCTCATCCTGAAAATTAAAAATAGTTAAGTAAGTATATGAATATCCCAACCACCCCAAACCTAGTCCAAAGACTAGGGTTGTATGCACAAAGGGGTGGTTAAACCAAAGCCATTGATTGAACCCCAAACCTATGGTTTGGTTATTTTTCAAGAAATAGAAAAAAGGGACTAACAAGCCAACTACAATACATCACATAAGCCTTTAATAGATCAGATTAACAAACCCATACAAAGAATTTTGCAAATAAGTTCAACAATCCATCCCAAAACAAATTTATTGTGCACATGCAATCTACCATGGTGATTACTCATCTACCTAATAGAACTAAAATATATCATCTACTTCACATTGTCAAGAATTTCAAGAAAAAACCCCAAAAATCAATCTTATAACAAACATGCAATAACCTAAAATCTTAAAGTAGTAGAGCAAGTATTGTACATGTAAAAAGAAAAATTCAAACCTTTTCTTGAATGGGTTAGAAACCCTAACATTGATGAAATCCCAAAGAGATGATGTGTAGAAAGTTACCTTCTTCGTTTAGAAATTGGGAGATGCACAGATGATTAATCTCAGATGGTGCCAAAGTGGGTGCCAAAATGCCGCCGGAAAATAGCAATTTTGGTGGTGGATTCGGTGGTGGCAGATGGTAAAGAGAGAGAGGTTTTCGAATTTTGGGGAGAAAATATGGTCTAGGGTTGGAAACCTACGGCGCCTCTCAATTTAACTCTGTAGACCCGCGCGGGTTAAGCCGCGGGTTCACCCGCGTGGAACCCCGCACGAAGCTCTGAAAATCACAGATCAAACAGTGTACCGTGCGGTTAACATCGCGGTTTTACCCGCGTGAGAACCCGCACGGTGTTATGGAATTATGGCATCAAACAGAGACCCCCGCGACTTATGCCGCGGTTTTACCCGCAAGGAAACTCGCGCCCTGTACTGTTTTCACTTTCTACCTCTCAATCCTTTTTTTCTCAAAAACTCATCCCAGGGATTTAAACCAAACAAAATCAAATAAAAAATAACGAAATTAAAAGAAATGAAAAAATAAAACACACCTCCGGTGGGTTGCCTCCTACCTAGCGCCTTATTTAGGGTCATGGCTCGACCTTGTTGGTGATTACTCGGTAGGCTCTTGTAGGAACGTGGTGTCCGTTACCACTGTTTCTCCTCCATAATATAGTTTTATGCGCTGACCGTTCACCTTGAAGGTTGTCCCATCTTGCTCTTGTAGTTCTACAGTGCCATAAGGGGATACTTTCTTTACCATGAAAGGGCCTGACCATTTGGTTTTCAATTTACCTAAAAATAAACGTAATTGTGAGTTAAATAGTAAGACTTTCATACATGGAATGATTACCTTGTGGTTGAGGTGCTTATCGTGAAATGTAACACCCCGAATTTTAGACCTCTTGTATGTAGTTAAAGTCTTGTGGATTATGCTTATGGTTATCCCAATATGATCTTACGTTTCGAAAGGTTCGATTTTGGTTAAGTTTTGCATTTCTGAGAAGTCGGGCAGCGGCCTAGGGGCAAGCGGCGACTTTGCCCGCGACTGTGCCAGTGGCACTGTCGCCGTGGCATTGTCGCGAGCCATCCACCACTCTCGGTACGAGTGGCGCGATAGTGACCGGTGATAGTGCCGAGTCACAATCGCGGTGGAAAGGTTGTGGGCCAGGGGACACCCATGGTACAGTCCGCACGATTGTGCCCCGGGCACTGTCGCCTTGGCAAGGTCGCACGAAAGGGCAAACAAGAAATTTCATAAAATGCAATTTTTAGAGTTAGAATGCTGATTTTTGGAAGTTCCAGCTTTGAGGTCGATTTCACATACTTAAGGTGCGGTTTTCACACACTCTTCCCCTCTTCTCTCCTCATTTAATGGTTGGTAGATGAACCATTAATGTTTTGTGTTTATTAGGGTTCTAAGGTCTTAAAATCTCTCACTCCTCCAAGATTCTAAGGATCCAAGTCTCATTCCATCCATTCAACTTTTCAAGGGTTTTCATCATTCTAGGGTTTTGTATTACAACCCTATTTGGTGAGTCTTCTAAACCTTATCTATTGTTACTTGTATTATTATTTGCTCATATGAATGTTACAAAGTGTTCAAGTAAACTAAAGCCAGGGTTTGTGTAATTACCATGTATAGGGGATATGACATTGTGAGAACCACTTAATATGTTAAGGGCTTTTCTATATATAGGAAATAATGTAACAAGTAAATATTAGGGTAAATGATCATTCACATATGTGGAAAATGTATACAAATATTCTTATCAGCAGTTGGAATTATATCACCGGGCATGGTTATTATGTTGTCACATAAGTAGTGGGATAGAGATATATACATGAAATAAGCTTTAATAAGTTTCTTGAATGAAATGTGTGCATGGCATGGAAGATGTCACTTATTCTTGATCATGCTATAAATGTGGAGGTTATGTCTAATCCCTTGTGCACGAGGAATTAGATGATTTCTATATAAAATTCAATTGTTGACCTTTGGGTCTTTAGCGAGTAGGCAATAGGTGATGCAAGTCTCCAAGTTGTAACTCGTCTACTTTGGGTAGCCATCCATTTCCGTAAGTCCTTAAGGTGTAACTCGACGGAGTAAGCGCTAGAGGCATAAACGGTCCGAGGATTGTGATGTCTGGTATGGCATGGGAACTAGGATCGGGATGTGTGGTGAAATCCAATAAACATCACGGGTGACCCCATTCACGTGTTCTCGTCACCCAAGATGGCACGGTTCTCCCCCGTCATTCGGGAGTTATCTCTTGTGGTTTTGTACAGGAAATGATTGTTCATCCCAAATGGGGTGTTGACATGAGTTCGATCTAAGAGCGCACCGGCAACACTTAATTATGTTGCTAGCACTTCCTTTATAAAAAGAAATGTGAACTTATTATATCTCTAAGATTTTATTCTAACACTTGTGTATGTGTAATGACTCACATGTTTAGTTAGCAATGTGCATAGGGAACCTTGATCCGTCAGAAGCACATCTAGGAGCACCTATGGACTGGGCATTTTTGGGAGTTCATGAGAAGAGCGTTTTGGAGGCATAACAACACCCACATTTAATCTAGTTGGATATGTTGTTCTATATTAATTAGGTTGTTGTGTATTATGTTTCATTTGTCGCTACTATATTCTTTACAAACTAAACCAGGTCGTTGGGTTTTAGTTGTTTTATAATTACAGGTTCTAAACCCTTATTTTTATGTTATCATATTGCCGAAATTTTAAGTTTTAATTTACCCAATTTTTAGGGTGTTACATGAAATCTCTTGGTGTGTTCTTTGTAGATAGTCGTATTCTTGAATGCATCTTGGCGGATCTCTTCTAACTCGTTCAACTGTAAGAAACGACGATTTCCAGCCGCATTCAAATCCATGTTGAGCTGTTTAATTGCCCAAAATTCCCAATGTTCAAGCTCAACTAGTAGGTGACATGATTTCCCAAAGACCAGTCTGTATGGAGTAGTCCCACGTAGTGTTTTGAACGCTGTCCAGTATGCCCATAGTGCATCATCTAGCTTTGACGACCAATCCTTACGGGATGCACTTACGGTCTTCTCAAGAATTTATTTGAGTTCTTGACTGGACACCTCTGCGAGACCGTTAACTTGTGGATGATATGGTGTGGTCACTTTATGCTTGAAAAAATATTTTCTCAATACCGCATCCAAATAGCGGTTGCAGAAGTGACTGCCACCATCACTAATCTGCGCCCTTGGTACCCCAAACCGAGTAAAGATGTTCTTTTGTAGGAATTTGATTACTACCCTGGAGTCATTAGTTGGGGTTGCAATCGCCTCAACCCACTTGGATACGTATTCTAAGACCACCAAGATATATTCATTCCTGCCCAAATTCGGAAAAAGGGCCCATGAAATCGATTCCCAAAACATCGAACAATTCCACTTCCATGAACACCTTCATAGGCATCTCATCTTTCTTGGAAATGTTTCCAACACTCTAACGACGGTCACACCGGAAAATGAATTCTCGAACTTCTTTAAACATTGATGGCCAAAAGAATCCATATTGTAGTATCTTTGTTACCGTTCTGTCAGTGCTGAAATGGCCTCCACATTCTAATGTATGACAATGGTTTAGAATGTCGGCCTTTTATTTGTATGGAACACATCGCCGGATCATCCCATCGTCACACAATTTGTAAAGGTACGACTCATCCCAATAGTATTGCTTCACATATGAGAAAAACTTCTTCCTTTGATGTGAATTCAACTTGTATGGCATGATTGATCCCACCAAATAGTTACCTGTATCGGCATACCATGGCTCTGAATGACTCACCTTTAGCAATTGCTCATCCGGGAAGGAGTCGTTGATTTTAGAAGTGTTTTTTTCTCCATTCTCCTCGAGTCTCGATAAGTGATCCGCTACTGTATTTTCTGAACCCTTCTTGTACATAATCTCTACATCAAACTCTTGGAGTAGAAGTACCCACCTGATGAGTCTTGGATTCGTGTCTTTCTTTGCCATCAAATACTTTAGGGCTGAATGGTCGATATACACTATTACCTTGGCACCAAGTAAGTACGATCGGAATTTCTCGCAGGCGTAAACAATAGCGAGTAGTTCCTTTTCAGTTGTGGCATAGTTTACCTGAGCTTCATCTAGCGTCTTGCTAGCATAATAGATGACGTGCATTTTCTAATCTTTTTCCTGACCCAATACCGCTCCAACTGCAAGGTCACTCACATCACAAATTAGGATGAACGGAAGACTCCAATCAGGTGCCGTAAGGATTGGTGCTGAAATCAATTCTTTCTTCAATCTGTCAAAAGCATACATGCATTCATTAGTGAATTCGGATTTAGCATATTTAATAAGTAGAGAACACAAAGGTTTAGTAATTTTTGAGAAGTCCTTTATGAATCGCCGGTAGAAACTGGCGTTTCCCAAGAAGCTTCTGACTCCCTTGACCAAATTTGGATATGGAAGATTCTCAATCACAACCACCTTTTCCTTGTCCACTTCAATTCCGACTTTCGATATCTTATGGCCAAGTACTATTCCTTCCGTCACCATGAAGTGACATTTGTCCCAGTTCAAAACCAAGCTCGTCTATTTGCATCTTCGTAGGACACCTTCCAAAATTGCTAAACACGTATCGAATGAGGGCCCAAATACAGAAAAATCGTCCATGAAGATCTCTATAGTTTGCTCCACCATATCTGAGAAGATGGCCATCATAAACCTCTGAAAGGTGGCTGGGGAATTACATAAGCCGAATGGAAAATGTACCATAAGGGCATGCAAACGTCGTCTTATCTTGGTCTTCTGGCGCTATTGGTATTTGATTATACCCTGAGTACCCGTCTAGAAAACAATAATACTTATTCCCCGCCAATCGCTCGAGCATCTGATCAATGAATGGAAGTGAAAAATGGTCCTTCCGGGTAGCGTCATTCAACTTCCGATAATCAATACACACTCTCCACCCCGTGAATGTTCGAGAAGTAATCAGTTCATTGTTGTTGTTTTTTTACCACAATAGTACCTCCCTTCTTCGGTACTACTTGTACTGGACTTACCCATGGACTATCTGGAATCGGGTAAATGATCCCGGCATCAAGAAGTTTCAATATCTCTTTTCGAACAACCTCCTTCATGTTCGGGTTGAGTCGTCATTGTTGCTGAACAACCGGCCGATGTCCCTCTTCCAAATTGATACGATGTGTGCAAAAAGTTGGACTTAATCCTTTTTGATCAACTATCGTCCATCCAATTGCAGTTCGATGCTCGCGAAGAACTCGGAGTAGTTCGTCTTTATTGTCTGCATCTAGATGGGCTGATATGCTTACCGGTAATGTCTCTCCATCCCCCAAATATGCGTACTCCAAGTGTGATGGCAATTGCTTGAGTTCCAATTATGGTGGTACTTTTGACTATGGTTGAGATTTTGGGATTAGTGTTCCCAAGTCTTCAACTGCTAGTCTGTGATGTCCCTTATAGTTGGGTAATGCATTTAGCTACATTACACTTTCACTCTTCGAATCCGAATCAGTGTCCGTCAAGGCACTTTGCAATGGATCTTGTGACAGTAGCACATCGCCACTTTCTCGCTAGTACAAAAAGTCACTTTGGCCACGGTTAAAAACCGTGGCCGTAGGCCTTTCGCCACGGTTTTTTTTCCAGCCAAAACGTAGCCTATTCTTGCGTGATTTTTGGTACCCTTATGGCCACGTTTAAATTGTGTCACTATATCACATGAAAAAACGTAGCCATAACATAAAAACCGTAGCCATAACGTTATCAAACAAATTGGTAGTTTAGTATTTTTCATATAACCATGGCCATAAACTATGTATAGTCACGTTAATTCATCTTAACTGTAGCCATTTCATGACATATAGTTGTAGAACCATGTCCATTGGTTATCTTTTTGCTACATAAAATAGTTGAAACCGTGGCTATTGGTTATCCTTTTCCTACAAAAAAATAGTTAAAACCGTGGCCATACGCTACTTATGGCAACACAAAATTTGTTTTTGTGATGGTCATTAATTATTTTATCGCCACATGTATTTATTTTAACCATGACTATAGACTACGAAGAATTTAACAACATTGAAAATATCCCCACCGATGATGTCCCAAAATTTCTTAAAGAACGCGAACGTAAACTCATCTGGCCCAGGAGCTTTCTCATTGCGTGTGCAACTCCCAAAATTGATTATGATTAATTATTATTTTCTTCTTTGTTAAATTAGAAACGACCGACAATACTTAATTTACATTAAAAAAAATAAAAGTGATGGAATCAAGTTGATCATTTGACCATTTAAAACTTAATTTGTTTTAAAATGAATGAAAACGATATTTATCTAAATAAGTATATATTTTTGTATAAACAAATTAAAGCAGTATTTCCAGTTCCCCACTAACTCAATCGAACGTAGTCTATTCATGTAATCAATCAATATATATAAAATAACATGCATGCACGATTGAACAATCTTTTTATAAAAGAAAAAAATCAAATAAATAAAAAACCAATCTATTTGTCGTCTTCCCAGAATACAAATTGATTGCATGCACTAAGGTCGAGAGATGAAAAGGAAGTATGATGGTTAATGGAAGGTTACGTGAGTGAGGATTTAGAAAGCTGTCTACTTGATTTTGTGGTTGTAGCTTTCTCAGGACCATACCCTTTTATCTGCAATGCCCTAATTAAAGAATCACCACTTTACAATTCCATATCTAAATAACCCATTGATGCACATCTTCAACTTGCATGCCACTTCATACTATACCTTTTAGAAACCAGAAAACTTTCATCTTAATTGGATTCTAATAATTTCTTGCATCCATCGGGGCTGCTTTTATGTTTTGATTATAGGGTTGTTCCAATTTTTTTGGAGGCCCAGTTATACTTAAAGCTTTTGATTACAATGATAAAAAAAATATACTAATTACATAGACGATGTTGTGACGTATTATTTTTATCTTCTGGTAGAAATTAGTGAGACACTAAAGTGGGTTATAGTTTTACATTCATTGAACAACGTAAGATTGAGCCCCAAAATTTTGGAGACCCTGTTCAAAGTCACACATTTAACATACTAAAGAACGACCCTGGTTTTCAAATCAGGTGATAAATAGGCAAGATTATTTGGACTAATTAATGGGACACATATGAGATATGGTGGGGTAAATTGATGGGGGTGTGACCATTTTTGACACCTTCTTTAAACATGTTACATATATAAACAAAACCGAGTTAAACAAAACTAGTAAATTTCATAAGGAGTAGGGTCTAGTGAGTATAAGATGTTAAACGATATATATTTTGTTTTCTTTATTTGGTAGCGATAAAAGTATAGTTAAAGATAAAAAGACTAAGGGGGTGGCTGTTTGTTTTTAGTTTAACATGCTTCATGACATGTATGGCTTATTCGGTAAGTCACACGTTTGTTACTTTGTTTGTGGCTTATTCGTTAAAATTACAAGATTCGCTCAACCAATTAGAGTGAGCTTAATCTAGCTAGACAGCCATATTTTTCCATCCCTTTCATTCTGAAAACACGTTCTCCCCGCAACGATGACCTACACTTAAGGCCCTCCTTCTACTGACGCCTCTCCTCTGGTGCTCCTCCCTGTGCAGCCTCACCTCCATCGCTCCTGCTGCTCGGAAAATGGAGAGAAGAAAAGTGTAATAACCAGAAAGATCATATCGAAGGTAAGGATTTACAGAAGATTTTAGGAATAAAAGGGTAAAAAGCGAAGAGAAGAAAGAGTTGGTGAAGAAACTTGTAGAAGATTTTAGGGAGAAATGTAAAGAAGCAGAGCTTTATTGCAAATCAGGAGGGTTAATTTATAGTGGGTGATGGAGCTTGGCATCTTTAGGGAGGTTTATGCAAAATCTGTTTGTAATTCTTTTTATCTTCATTGAATCTTACTTTATGCAAGATTTTAGTGATGGATTAATTATATATTTATATTTGACTAGTTATATTAATTATTAAAAGATTATTTAAAAATATATAAAGTTTGCTTCATAATCCATCGGTACCTATATATATATACGGACCTAATTAAATGATAAATAATATTCATTTAAATATTAGGTTATACTAGGGATTATATATTTCGTTGCAAGGTTTTCGCTAATCTGTTGGTAATTAAGTAGCAACAAATTAATGACATATTTACTTTTCTCGACAATCCCTTTGTAATCTATCAATAAACCGGTTTACAGTATGTCAAAATTGTCTAAGTATTATATATAATACACTACTAAATATACTTAAGTTTATAGCACTAATCAAAAGTACGTCATATGAGTAAATGTTACAATAAGTTTATTCGACGATTTTGAACTTATAACAAGTTTTTACGACATTTTTTTTGAAAATGTCATATTAGTTCTCTTAGAGCATCTTGAATTCACTCCTAAATTTACTCTTTAACTATTGTAGATAGTCAAATATGATAAACTTCACTTAATGCACTCCCTACATTGATTGTATAAACTTAAGTAATATAAAACAATTTATTATGATACTTAAATATTTTTCCTTTTAAAAACTCATGTTGTACGTATTATTCGTTGTGGTTGTTATATCGTGCTTCATTTGTCATCTACTTTATTTCGAGACCCAAAATATTCTGCCTTTTTTGTCTGTGGTTTACGTGCACTTGGTTTCCGGCATTTTGGGACCTACGAGATTATTTGTGGTTCATATAACACTACAACAAAATTGGCTTTATAGGACGCCTAAAATGTTTAAGTGGCCTTATAGAATATTGTGTAAGACTTTAAGTTTATAGAACCAAACTATAAATTAAGCGTTCTATCTAAAAGTGTTACAATATGTTTATAGGATGTTTTAAGCAATTTAACAAAACTTTTAGAACGTTTTTTAAATAAAGTGTCTCATTGACTATTTTATAGGACATTTTTAAAAGAATAAACTCCAATTTTGGTCCCTAAGGTTTGTTGATTTCTTTGAAAACGGGACTTGTGGTTTCATAATTCAAATTTTGGTCCTCATAGTTTGAATTTTGCTTTGAAAGTGGGACCTGGTCACTAATTCCGTTAAAAAGCTCCTTTAGAGCTAGGGGTAAAATCGTCCAACCATGTTTTTGTCCCGATTTTTGCAATTCTTTTTTGTTTCTTCTTGTTTTTGTAAAAAACATCAAATTTTAGGGTTCAACTTCTAAATTACAAAGACTTTCTTCTTCTTCCTTCTTCTTCGTGCAACCGGTAAATATCATCTAAAAGAAGAAAAAAAAAACCTAAATATCATCTTCATCTTCATCAGAGTGATTTTCTCATCACACTCTCAACCTGCTGATTTTCTCATGACTACCAATTTCAACCAAGAACCCTAGAAAATCCCTCAATACATTTTACACTAAGACACCATCATCAACAACAGCGACTGACATCGCTACCACCGCTGAAATCCGCCACGCAATCCATCCATGGTTCGACGAATTCCTCTCCTCTTTCACTCTCCCACTCTCCTTCCGTGAACTCTCCCTCCATCTCTAGAAAAAACTCTACACCTTCCGTGGCAACTACACTATCATATCACTCATCATCTTCATCTTAACCCTAATTTTCCGCCCAATCACCGCAATCGTCTTCCTAATCATCATTGTGGCTTGGATCTACATTTTCTTAACGAGAGACGAGTCGTTGGTCGTTTTTGATTTTGAAATCGGTGATGGCCTGGTTCTTATATCGTTAACCTTGATTACTATGGTTTCGGTAGCTCTGACTGGGGTTTGGTGGAACCTGCTTCTCACGATTTTGATGGCGGCTCTGTAGATTCAAGCTACGGTGAGGATATTGGAAAGGGAAACAGGAACAAAAACGGTGGGCTTGACTTCTCCTTGGTTGGCAGTGGTGTCTTCTGCTGTTACAGTTTCTTCTTCAGCTACAGACCTTATCTTGTTGAAATTGGACAACTTTTTTTTGCATAGTAATGAATTGGAGTAATAATTGGGAATGCTATGGGTGAATCAAAGTCGAATGGGCATAGAAGAGGAGAAAGTGGTAGTGGAAACAGAAGCTGGCAAAAGGGTTGTAGGGTTTTATGGGGGTTGAAAAGTTTGCAACAAGAGATAGAGGGAGATGCAAAAACAATGGTTATTTTTGCTTCTTTAAGAGAGAGAGAATGAGAGAGATAATTGGTAGACAAGAGGTGGGTTTATATCTTGTCCTTGTGTTTGATAAAAAGTTTTTTGATATCTTGTGTTTTATGATTATTCAATTTCAGGAACAACTATGGAATCATCAGAGTTATGTTTCTCATGGATCTGGGCAGTTTGATTCGGTAGCGATGCCGGAAAATCCTTCGATTTCCGTCGGAGATGATGAATTTGATTGGAGTAGTTGTTAGAGGAGTATGTCCGGTGGGGATGAGTTATTAACATATTTGATCCCTAAATTTTTATGATTTTATACAATAATAAGAAGAAACAAAAAAAAGTGCAAAAACAAAACAAAAACATGGTTGGACGATTTTGCCCCTGGCTCTAACGGAGTTAGTGACCAGATCCCACTTTCAAAGCAAAATTCAAACTATGAGGACCAAAACTTGAATTATAAAACCACAGGTCCCGCTTTCAAAGAAATCAACAAACATCAAGGACCAAAATTGGAGTTTACTCTTTTTAAAGTAAAGTATCATATTACTTATTTTATAGAAATTTTTAAAAAGTTTCATATAAACCCATCTTTTTATAGGACAATTGTGTCTATAAGACATTTTTTCAAATAGTGTCGTATAAAATAGCTAATATGACACATTTTGGTTTGGTATTATAAACTTAAATCATTTAAGTATTTAATTATGACACTTAGACATTTTAGGGATCGTCCTATAAAATCAATTTTGTCGTAGTGTAATTTATTTTACAAGATTGAACCCTTACAAGACTTTCTGAGGCGTGTAATCTTAGGGACTGTGTATAAGAGATGATTAAGAACTGGATAAACTCAAGAAACGTGTATAAAAACACTTTTTGAATATAATAATTTGACCCTATTAGTCTTAGGTTCACGAATTTCGTATTGAGATAATTCTAAAGTTTTTCTCTCTTTTCAAAGGCTGTGAAAATCGAAATATCTATACCCATATTCTCATTTTACATATTTAAAGGAGAGATCGATGGTTATTGGCGGTTAACGGTTATAACGTTAAGAGAGAATTACAGTTTTGGTCCTTAAGGTTTCGTATTTTCTTTGAAAGGAGGACATATACTTCCGTATCTCAAATAGTGGTCCCTGAGGTTTGGTATTTGCTCTGAAAGGAGGACCTCCTCACTAACTTCGTTAAAAAACTTGGTTAAAGTCAGGGGTATTTTCGTCAAACCATGTATTCTTCCTTTTTTGTAATTTTTTTGTTTTTCTATATTTTTGTCAAAGCCAAAAAAATTATAGGGACCTGTTTTGTAATTAACCATATAATACATATCATATCAACATCCAAAAACCCACATACATATTCTCATATATATACATATACATATATACACACATCTCTGTGAAAAACCCACATACATATATGTATGTATATATACATACATATATATATATATATATACACACATCCCTCTGAAAAACCCACATACATATATATATATATATATATATATATATAGAGAGAGAGGTTCATTTGAGAAATGGTAAATATATGAGAAATAGAGAAGTAATCTTAGCCATTCATCTGGTCAACATTTGCGGCTTTGACCGCGAAGCACCGGATAATTCCTTGTGTGGTCTATAGAAGGTAGAGGGGTAATTTCGTAAAATACACGGGATGAGTTCATATATGAATATGTATGAATCACAAAGATTCATATATGAATCTGTTAATTAGTTCAACTGATTCATATATGAATCTTTGTGATTCATACAGATTCATATATGAATCTTTGTGATTCACAAAGGTTCATATATGAATCTTTGTGATTCATACAGATTCATATATGAATCACAAAGGTTCATATATGAATCTGTTAGTTAGTTCAACTGATTCATATATGAATCACAAAGGTTCATATATGAATCAGTTAAAAGAGTTCAGTTGTGAATTGCACTGGTTCATATATGAACATATAGTTCATATGTGAATTATACACGTTCATATATGAACACAACCCGTGTGTTTTATAAAATTTACGAAATTGTCCTTCTATTTTTGGGATAGCCGCAACTTTTGACCGGTCAAAGTCGCATTATTTGACTAGTCAAATCCGATCTTGACCATATGAATGACTAGGATTACTTCTCTATTTCTCATATATTTACCATTTCTCAAATGAACCAAACACTATATATATATACATATATATATATATATACCATAGGGTTGGTTTCAATTACAAACCCAACAATTCTAACAAACTCTACAAACTCAATCTCTACCACAAATTTATTTGATCTACGACCATGAAATAACCTGTGGCGTAAATGTAAATTAGTTGACATCCTGATTCTATTTTTCAGATTTAAGAGGCACGTGAGGGTAAATTTGGTATACCAAAATAGTTTACATGGTTGAATTAAAAGATGCAAGATTCACGGAAAGAAAGAATTCCGTGTAATTCGCTTCCTTATTGAAATCCTATAAACTTTTATGCATGTATTACACTGTTCTTTGTTAGGACTGAAAGTCCTATGTGTTGAAAGTGGAATAAAGTATTTATAAGGGTTCGAAATGTAATTCTTTAATAGTTAATTAGTTAGATGGGCCCAAGCCCATAAGCCCATTAGGCCTGCGCTCCTAAGTATTTAAAGTTATTATTTAGTTCATTTGTTAGGTTAGAAAGTTTCAGAAGAGTCTCATTATTTTCAAAACAACTAGTCTATAGGTTTACTCTCTCTGATCAGAAATTTTTTCTGTAAACCTGTAACCCTTTGATTTCATATCAATCATATGACTAGTTGCTGTGACTCCTATATTGTTCTTCATTGATTATATCTGTTGATTGCACTGTATCTGGGATCTTCATTCTTAAACCATCAAAACAATATTTTGATGGTGTATCTCCATTTATGAATCTGGGATCATGCATCTCGGTGAACTTTCCAGCATCTGGGATCATGGTTCTGATGGTGTATCTCCATTTATGTAGTTGGATCATGCATCACGGTGAAGGTTCCTGAATCCGAGATCATAGTTTTGATGATGTATTTCCTCCATTCATGAAGTTGGGATCATGCATCTCGGTGAAGGTTCACGCATCCGAGATCTTGTTTTGATGATGTATCTCCATTCATGAATCTGGGATCATGCATCTGGGTCACATGATAGGTTTCTGGATTAATTGAATACCTCGATCAACATGGTCTGCAACCATAATCGAACCCACAGTTTTCGATGAACCAACGTTATCGACGACATTAGATGCATCACTAACATAAATATATATATATAGAGAGAGGGATGTTCAAATGCAAACTTTTTAATGGTGCAAACCCATGCAACCCACTTATCTACCACATATTTTATTTTCCCATTTTTTTATTAAAAAGGTAAAAACAAAATATGTGGTAGAAGGGTTGCATGGTTTGCACCATTAAAAAGTTTGTATTTGAAGGTGCCTCTATATATATATCACTCATACTCATACATTTACATATATATATATATATACATACATACACTCATACATACATACATATATATATATATATATATACGGAAGTGTATATATATATGTATGAGTGTATGTATGTGTATATATATATATATGTAAATGTATGAGTATGAGTGATATATATATATATATATATATGAGTTAATTAAAACATTGGTCCCTAAACTTTAATGTTTTACACAATAATAAGGAAAAACAAAAAGAAACACAAAAGAAGGAAAAAAAGTGATATGACCAAAATACCCCTGACTTTAACCAAGTTTTTTAAACGGGGTTAGTGAGGAGGTCCTCCTTTCAGAGCAAAAATCCAAACCTCAGGGACCACTATTTGAGATATTGAAGTATAGGTCCTCCTTTCAAAGAAAATATGAAACCTTAAGGACCAAAACTATAATTCTCTCTAACGTTAATGGATAAGATCAAGGGGTAGTTATAACGAAATCTCAGTCCTGAACTAACTTGGTCTAGAGGTTCAGAATACACATGACCAGAGCTACGACTGAAGACCAACAAAAGATGGCATGCACGACCAGGGCTATATCTTGATACATCATCCCTTGGTTGATTTTCCAAATTTGGGAAACGCAAGTCTGAATACTCACGTCCAGAGCTCTGTATGCTCTAATTCTGAGTTATGACTTAGTAAAATTTCCAAGTCTTATAGAACTTAAGTCTAGACCACTGCCAAGAGGTTCAACTCCTTCGAACCTCGCTAGGGGCGCTGCCCCTAGGACCCCGCAACCCCCTTGACCTCCGCTTTATGGCGATCAAAGGTGATAGGGGTAACATTTATAAGTGTACACTCTACACCTCCTAACTCACGTATGTTTGTCTCATCACCTTAATCGATCTCAAGTACATCACAATTACACTAAAATGCTTGATGACACTAAAATTACCAACATGTACGTAAGTAGGTGCCTTCTTAAACATAACATTGTTAAGATTATTAGAACTTGAAACACAAGAGGATAACGTGTTGATTAAAGGAAAAATTGTAAGGTTACAACCACCCAAGAATTGATCAGGGAAACTAAACTTACATCTCTAAGGCTAGGCTTTAGTTACTTCAATAGATGTCTATGTTTGCATTCTTGTGATATCATTGTGTAGGGGTTTACAAGGACAACCTATAATTACCTGGTGGAATGATTCTATATAAGAAGATAAGATAGAATAGAAAATGGGAATATTGAAAAATCTAACTGATGACGTAAGTAACTAATAGTCTCTCATGGTAGATGTGTTGTATGCGATAAAACGTTATAATGTGCAAGATCAAATCAAATTTTTGGAATTCATGTTGTTAGAAGGAAAACATTGCAAATCAAGTGTACATCACACTTGCTTTTATTAGTAACAAAATGTAATGAAATGGAGCGATATAACTTAGTCCTTGGTGTCACAACTCTTGCTCAATGGTCTAGTAGACGTCAAGAGGATATGATGATTATGAATGTACTTGTTGATAGCCAATGAAGAAATCACTACCGGATGAATGAGTAAGGCACCATATATACTTTTCTCTATAGTTCATGAAATGCACAAGAGGAAGCTAAAGACGATTTAAATGAAGTAATTGATGCACGCGTCGTTAAATGCACAACAACGTTTAAATTTATAAAACGAACTCAAAACTAGTGATAGGGTAAGTAGGGTATCGTTCTTCTCAGGGAGTCAGTGATTAAATTAATGATTTGTATTAAAACCGAATGCACGTGTGTCATAAAGATTGGCTACCCAATTTATCGATTAAGCTAAAAAGTAATCTAACAAAAAAAAGAAATCTAATTATTACAAATAACACTATTTCAAAAGGTTTGGATTGAGAATTGAATAAAACCATTAAACGAAAAAAAAATTAAACGCGAAGACGAAATCATTCAAAGCTAACAATATCTGTCACATATCGTTCGCAATGAAAAATTCGTAGAAGCTTTATTAAAAAGTAGAACATCAATATCATCACAATCACTAACCATTTAACATTCTCAATTATAATAAAAGGCCATAAACTTTATCCAAGAAATCTACTCCACTACTTCAAATTACCAACAATATAAAAGACCGAATTTTAAAACCGAACTAGAATTAATAAAAACGATTTACTAAAAAAGATTACTACTTGAAAGAAACCTCAAACCTCTATTGCATCTCCAATGAAATCATCAACTTCAGATCTTTAATCGTCAACAATAAAACTCTACCATCTTGATTCTCGATCACCATCAAATCACAAAATTCAAGAAAAATTGATTTTAGGAAAAAATGTGACAGCAGCCTATGGCTGCTGCTGCCTCCATGCGTCCCTCCAAAAAGATGTCTCCTCCTCTTTATAAAGATATGCCCAAAACTCCACAGTTGGGAAAATCTATCAAAAGTCATCATTTTACTCTTTTTCTCCCCAAAGTGATCCTAACCAATAAAAATATAAAAATGCATTAATGTAGTTCCGTTTTACCATTTTAGTGCATTAAAAAGATATGATTGACAAGAAAATAAAGTGGAACTTAACGACCGATCAAAAACACCCCACACTTAAATATTGACCGTCCTCGGGCAATAAAACAGTTTATTTCAGATAATTCAAAAATGGTCAAATCAAACTCATTAGAACTCATAGCATGTCATGAATATGGGATAAGTCAACCATCAAACCCTTAGCACGTGCATACTATTTCGAGAACTAACATGAAATGATCCGGTAAGCTCTTACTAGGATAAGATTCACTCAATCACTCACGTGTTTTGGGTTATATGTTTTGCTCGAGACATCCTCACGTGACTGGTACTCTACCATAGGCTTGCAAAAATTCCCATTCTCAACCGTTGGAAGTGCATGCAAGATACAAATCAAAAGGTCTTTTTCAAGGGTTATGATGGTGGCAACGGGTAAGGTGGGATAATATATGGTGAAGTAACTTTAAAACCGTTAAGACTAAGGGACATTGTTAGCAATAAACCAAGAGCATGTCACATTGTGGTTCTCTTTGAAACTTATAAGCACTTCTCACTTCAATGACTGTAAGCCTTTATTCTTTTTATTTTTTCTTTCTTTTTTTTTCCACGGGGCATATACCGGCTTTTAAACCCCTTCTTCGTGCCACTTTCTTTCTTTCTTTCTTCTTCCTTTTTTTTTTGAGGCTTTGCTTTCTACTCTTTTCTTCTTTTGAGAGCACAACTTCAAGATATTAACAATTTAGCTCATTGGTCTAATGTCATACTCCCACAGTCTTAAGGTTGGGTAGGAAGTGTTTAGACTTTTGTGGTTTGTAGCTTATGTGTGTCAAAGGAACGGGTTTGTAGGCTCAAAATGGTTAATCAAGTGGATTGCATTTTTAGGATAGGCTTTTTGGCTAAAAGTAGTTAACATTCACATCAAAGATGGCCTTTATCACTTTTGTATGCAAGCATGACTTAAATGCAATCTTGAAGAGAATAGATGCAAGTTATAGAGAGACCAATGCACATGAGGTGTAATACACACATGAAATGAAATAAGACTAATTTGGATATTTTAGTCATAAGGCTCAAATGTCTCACGGTTTAGATGTACTCACCCAATCAATCAATGCTAGTTTCAAATAGCACGACACATCAAGCAGTCTTAGGTGACTAATCGACCAATTCATTAGTGCTATATGCTCCTTAGAGTCTAACAAGAACTTTTTTATTATGCTCATATATGTAAAAGAATTATTGCCCTAGAACAAATCAAGTACTTAAGTTTTTTTAACACCCCACACTTTATCATGCATTGTCCCCAATGTATGCACTTATGCTAAAACACATATAAAGATGCGAGGAACAAAAAAAAACTCCCCTGGTTGTCCTTCCAATGCATGACTGGTGCAATGTTGATCAATCCATGTAAGCTCCGACCTATATGGGAATGTCAGCCTTCGGCGTTTTCTCAGCACTTTCTTGTTAAAACACAAAAGCTCGAACCAACTTCGTTAAAGCACAATAAAGATTCAACATCAATCAATCTAAAAATTTCCAAAATTTTTCCCTCACCCCAACTTAGAAATATGCATTATCCTCAATGCTGGGAAGCGGGACTCAACCAAAAGAGGCTCCAAGCTTAGAGGTAGAGGTTAACAAAGATAAACAAGAAAAATAAGAACACCTAACAAAAAGAACTAAACAAAAATCCTCGTTTTCGTAGGGAAACACGATTGCACTTAGCACGTGCAACAATCCTTTTAAACCCCTAGTTCCCCCTAGTGGACGAGTGAAGTCTCGTGAGGGTTTGCAGTGAACACACCCACAAAGTTCATTTAACTATAATATGACTAACTAATGCGATAAAAATAAAATACAAAAAGAAACGAAATGTACAAAACACAAGCAGGTGTTAATCTTGTTACTAACCTGTGAGTTATGTACCTGCATTGTGATGCTTTCGAGGATCTTTCATGCACAATGAGTGAAGGAAAATAATCTCTAAAACTGAATGCATTCGACTTTCTATAGTCGATGCAGACTCGCTATCCAAGGTTGGGGCGTGCAAGAATGTCTTCCCTCACCCAAGGTCTTTCAATGCTTTGATGCGTGATCTTGCCATCTAACCATTTGATCATTTCTTGTACGCTTACCTCTCTCCAATTCAGATTCATCTTATGTGGTGGCTTTCTAATTGAATGCAAATAGGATATAGCCAACCATTTGATAACTTCATGAATGTTCACTTGTCGGTCCACACAATACTATATCAAGTTTTATAGAAACAACACAATAACGATTACCAACCTGTATTGATTATAACAAATGGTTACAAGGTTGATCGATTTAAGCTATAGATGTGTTCTCTGTTTTCTCTTTGGTTTACACCTTTTAGTGTGTGTTTTTGTGTTCTTGATAATATCTGATATGATTAGAGTTGTTGAGAGATACACACTATCTAAATATCTAGATTTAATATCTAGATATTATTTCTAACTAAATAATATAACTAACTAAACTAAATCTAACAACTAACTAAGTTAACTAATATCTAATAAACTAGATATTAACTTAACTAATACAATAACAAACAATTACATTGACATTTATTACAAACGACATAGACTTTAATATCGAGAGTCGACGTTTCGGCTTTAGCTTCAGATTGCGATCTTCAGTTTGGATGATCTTGAATCCAATGAGACTGTGTCTTAACAATCTCCCCCTTTGGATCAAGATCATTACGAAAGTGATTTTAGCAATTCAGTCTTCTTGTTCAGCTCAGAAGATGCAATCTATTTCTCTAGCTCTTAAATCAGCATGTCTTCAGAATACTTGCTTTTGAAGAGTTCAATCTTTGACGTGATTCTTGAAACATGTGATATTTGCCATTTCTTGTGTAGTCATTCTCCCCCTTTTTGATGTTAAGTGCAACGACTTCATCAAAACCCTGAGTAAGAAATGTCAACCACTTGGAGCCACTGATCCGTCAATTCAATAGTTATTCATCCAGATCATTGCAAATCCAGACAAAGTAATCATGTAACACCTGAATCAACTAATGAATCAGTTAACATGCCTGTCAGTAACACTAAGTTACTGTGTGTAACTAATACACATTTGGAAAGGAGCTGTTTGATGTTGACTCCCCCAGGGCTTCCATTTAATCATCAAAACACCACAAAGGTTATTTCTATAAATGTTATGACAAAGAAACTAATTCCTTGTGTGTTCGTGCTTGTGATAGAAAGAATTAAGCACGGATGATTGCTTATTTGGCTCAAATTTTGTGTAAACCACTGAGACAACAGTAAGTTAAACACAGACTCAATTGTGCATGATTGAAGTGTGAAGGTGGGGCAGGCTTCCTTCTTTTCAATATCTAGATTTTCCAAATGAAAATTAGATAGCAAATGTGCTGCATCCCCTTTGAAAATGTGAAACACTTTCTATTTGAGAAGAAAATGAGTAGATGGTGAGGTTTGATCAAGAGTTGGCATGGGCTAGTTGCCTATTTCAATAATTTTCATCAAAGAATTGTGAAACACTAGTAATGTGGTTGCCCGACTCAGAAAAAGTTGTTGCAGAGTTGTGATATTCTTTTAACTCTGTTCTCACACGCTCTTTCTTTTAAACGTTTTGCTTACTCTAATCACACTCATTTCTTTTCGCTTTCTCACACTCAATCACTATGGATTAACTTCTTGGGTAGAAATCACTGGTTAAGGTGATTCCATTGAAGTTGTGTTAAGTCCTAGCACAAAGAAATCCTTGTTTTCTTTTGATGCATATGATGCTCAATTTGGTTTAACTATTTCAGTTAAAGCACAATGTTGATCTTGAAAACATTTAAAGTCACACTTCTAAAATATAAAATCTGTTGAAAAATCGGGAAGTGGTTTGAACATGTAAGAACAATGTTTTCTATGATTGAAAGTTGTCTTTCTTTCAATCACATATGAGATTAAGATAAAGGATTATACCTTGACGTGCGATCTTACATCTCATGAAGCTAAGCTTTAAAGTCATAAACATATGAACTTGTAAGCATCTCTCAAAAATTCTGCAAAAGTCTTATGTCAAGTCAAAGTAAAATTTATTCACTTAAATTGAAAAGACAAAAAGCAGTAAAACTTTTAAAGTACGAGTTCTGATCAGAAATAATCAGAAGTCATCACCTTTTTATTTACTCCCCCTGAAATTATGCATCAGTACATTATCAGTTGTAAAAGATATGCATAAAATTTCAGACAAATATGTATGTACTCCCCCTTGATGGTTGATTTCCTCATTCGAGTATCAGAGTACAATCTCTTTTTCAGCACTGGAGTAAGGTCTTTTGATCATTGAAGTACGAGTCCTAAACAGTTGTTTTTAGAAGTCAACTTCGTTGAAGTACGGGTTCTAAGCTGATTTACTTAGAAGCCTTTGGTTCTCTTACTCACCCTTGACAGTAGGTGCCTGCAACACAGGTTTAGTTTTCTTTGGTACCCACTGGTATTTGGGTCCATGAAAGTTAGTTGCAGTTCGTATGGGGGTAACTGAGTAAGAACCATACCAGTAATGGTCACTTGTCTTATGAACAGGATCATGTGTACGAAAATAAGAACAATAGAATTTCTTACCTGACAAACTGATTAATTTATCTCTTGAGTAAACAAAATCAGGTTTACCTTTCAGCGCATTGTTCTTCTTGGCAATCGGCGTATGTACACATGAGTTTTTACATTTCAGCTCTTCTTTAACTGGTTTCCTGTTCCAGACTAGTTCAACTTCTTCCTGGAAGCTTCTTCTCCTTCTTTGATGTGTACCTGAAAAATCTTTATTCCTGTCATAGAAAAGATTAGTAGAATGAATATGATTAGAAGATTTAACTGACCTTTTGAAAAGAGCAGTTTTCTGATGTGAGCTTGCAGCTGGTTTGTTAGAACCAACTGAAATATTTCTAGGTGAGTGGATTTTTGACTCTGGAGTCGTTCGCTCAGTCACCACCACCGTCTTTGAAATAATATCTTGAAGCTCTTTTACCTTTGAAGAATAACTGTCTCGTTCTTTCATAAGGAGCTCAATCTTCTTCTCAAATGCAGACTTCTTTTTCTTCTCTGTCAGTACACTCTTAGATAATTCAGATAACTTCTCGATAAGCTTCTTTAGCTTTGCTTCAAGAATGCTTCTTTCTTCTTCGAATCCCTTCTTAGCACCCTTCTGATCATTTGCCTTCCTCTCCTTGGCAAACTGATCTCTTTCCAATATGATTACTTTCTCAAAGTCTTCACCTTTTTGAGAAAGCATTAAACATTTAAGCTCGAGTATCTTCTTCTCTTCAATACTCTTCTTGGAAAGATCTGCAATCTTCTTTTTAAACTCTGATAGTTTCTTTTGTAGCTCAGCATTTGCACTCTCCAAATCTTTTGACTTATTCTCATTGCTCTCAACAAGATCTAACTTCTGTATTTGAGCTTCCATATCAGAAATCTTTCTTTTTAGCTCATTATTCTCAGCTTCCAAAACTTTTCCTTTTAAGAAAACGTTTCGGTCTGAGACAATCCATTCAGAGTTTAATGCAAGATAGTCCCATATCTCTTTCCCTGAAGCTTCGGGAATATCCATTAAATCAAATATTTCTTTAGAAATACTCTTTCTCAGATAAACTCTAGCTCTATAATCAACAAGATTTCTTTGCACCTGTGCTCCCTCAAACAATGATAATCTCATGTTTTGACCTAGTTCATCACCATCTACGAAGCTGAAAAAATTCCTTTTCCACTTTTCGTATTCTCCTTTATTCAACATTGGAAAATAGGAAGAGATTCTATTAAGATTAGAAAAACTTGAATATGATCGTTAGCCCAAAATAAAAACAGATAAAATTTGATCACACAAGAAATTTTGTCCCCCTAGGCAGACTTAGCACGGGGGTCCCGCTATTAAAGACCCTATTACAGTTTCGAAAAATTCTCAGAAAAATATTCTAAGTATGGAACAGTGATTAGAGCAGAGAGGTTTGCGTATCAAGGTTTGCGTGTCAAGGTTTGTGTATCAAGTAGGTTGCGCAAATTGAGGTTTGCGTATCAAGCGGGATGCTGTCAGGATCTGATTCTTAACAAGAATAATGAAACTCAGAAACAATATTAAAGAAGTTGCGGAAAAACACTTTAATATTCAAATATCAATGTAACAGTAAAGTAGAAATCACAACTTGTAAACTTTATTGAATGATTAAAGTTACAAGCTTTCACACAAAACCTCAATCTTGATGAACAGGCTCACCAAGACGAATTCTACTTCTCTAGAACTAGGGTTGTAAACCTTGAGGTTAATTCTCTCTCAAAAACAAAAAAAAACTTAGAATACTCGTATATCAAACTATTCTGAATAATCCTATACATATACTGGAACTAAAAGATAATTACAAAACTTAAAAGATCTTCAGTATATTCTTCCATAATTATCTTCAACCTTCCATGATTATCTTCAAACCTTGATCTGCACGACTTACCAAGATTATCACATAAGTAGTATTAAATCATAGCAGCATTAACACTCTAAGCAGTATTAATCTTCAGCAGTACTAACTATGCTTAGAAGTATTAATTTCTTCAAGCAGTATTAATTTGGCTTAGCAGTAATATCTTGTCTCAGCAGTAGTAACCATGTTGTACTGGCAGCAGTAATCATACTTGAGCAAATCTTCAGTTCCCAACAATCTCCCCCTAATTTGACTTTTAGAGAAGAGAAGTCAATTTCTTTAGATGCTCCCAAAACTCCATTGTTCATAAACCTATATCAGGATTCAGCCCCAAACTTTGATTAAAAGTTCTCTGAATCAAGTATCTTGCCATTGCAGAATCTGGTGCACAACCAAGCTTTTTCTTCAACATAGCATGCAGCTTTAGCCTGCTATGGTTGTAAACTCTATCCACGAAGAAGTATTCAAAGTGACTTGTATCCATAGCCAGTGCATATACTCCACTTTTTTCATACAGAGTCCAGTTGTTAATGGTTTTGAAAACATTTATGATAACATGCTGAACTTCCTCTGGCTTGAACAACATGCATAGATATTCCATCACAAGTTTTGTAACAGGTATCCCTAGTGTTACAATCTTAGCCCAAGTAGGATACACTTCAAACTTTTCATCTTTCCTCTTTATCCTGATATACTCCTTCCCATCTACTTCCAGAGTATCCCAATGAATAATCTCAGGAGGCTTGACACCAACTGGTTCAGCAGTTATAGGCTCAGGCACTTTTTCCATCACTACCATGTACATACTCACATCAGAAGTACTGGATGGTTCCTCCTGAGATTGAGCTTTCTGTTCATCAGACTTAGGTGCCTCTTCTTCTTCAGCTACCTTATGTTCTTTATCAGCTTCTTCCTCATCCACTCTAGGTTTCTTAGCTGGTTTTCTTCTTGCCATCATTTTTGTTCTTTTCAAAGTCCTCAAACTTTCACCTAGAGTAGCTTCCTTCCTTGGTGTTTCTTGATCATCAGGAAAGGGTTTTTGTATTTGAAGGTCATGCCTTTCTTTCATCCTCTTTTCCACTTCAACTCTTGCTTGGTCATTCCCTTGTAACTTAGTCATTTTTGCATCATACAAACCTTTGATTTGTTCAAATGACATTTTAGTGAACATTTCCCTTTTGACTCCCACAACACCTTTGAGGAAAGTAATCATCTTCTTTCTCTCTTGAGTGCCAAGGTAGGTCTTTGAAGGTTGCCTCTTCTTTGCAGCCAATTTGATCATTACAGGCTTCTTTGGAATTTCATATCTCTTCTGTGCCATCTCTGTTGCCAAACTCTTTTGATAAACTTCATTAAGCTCTGCAGCTAGAGCTCTTGCCATCTCCCTATCTTTCTTCACTTGAACTGATTTTGCTTGCTCAAGTTCTGCCTGAATTTTCTTAGCCAAAGCTTCATCTGACTCAATCAACTTTTTCTTTTTAAGAGGTTGGTCAGATTCCACTATCTTGGTTTTGCCTTTGTCCTTGCTTGCTACCTTATCAATACTAGCTTTCTTGATAACCTCAGCATTTTCTTTGATAACAATTCCTTTGGTCTTTGAAGTGACCTTAGGAGTGTCATGTTTAGCCTTGATTAATACTTCAGCTACCTCAATTTCTTCCAAATTGCTGCTAAGGAGGTTTGTTAATATCTCTTGAACAATTTCTGCTGCTTCATTTATTTCAGCAGCATTAACTGTTTCTGCTGATTTGCTTGCTTAAGCAGCATTAACTGTTTCTGCTGCTTTCTCTGTAATTGCTGCTTTTTCAAACCCTTTTTCTGTTTCTACTGCTTGTGCCTTATCCCCATTACCACCAGCAAACTCCCCCTCATCTCCATGTTTATCCCCCTTTTCTTAGCATTCTCCATGTTGACCTCAACTTCTGACTCCCCCTTTTTGGGAGCATCATCCACTGGGTTCCTTCTTCTGAGCACAAATCTTTGCTTCTTCTTCTTTTGAACCACCTTCTGAACCACCTTCTGAACCAACTTCTTTAAGGTGCTGATCTCTTCTTGCTGGTTGATGATGACTTTCTTGAGTTCATTTACAACCATCTTTTGAGAATACAGTTCAGTTGCCATTTTGGACATGGCAGAAATCAATTCCTGGTAGTCATATCTATCCTCACCTTCTCTAGGAGTGTTACCCCCTTTTGAGGGATCATTGGAATGTTTAATAGGGATCTCCAGCCAGGCTGAAGCACCACCAATTCTCTTGGTTTCTGGGCACCCGGGACCTTTGGATGATTGTTCACCCAAAGTTGCCATGGGGAAGGTCTTAGTGATGTTACCACTGGCCTCCTCTGTGCTAGCAGGAGTAGTGGCAGCCTTCTCATCCACATGCTCATGCATCTCCTTAGTGAGCACCTCCTTGGGGTTCGGAGACACCCCAGTGGTTTCCCTATGGATATTCTCTAATGGAGAATGCTCCATTAGAGGGCTTTGAGGTTCTGGGTTTGTATGAGGTACAACAAGGGAAGGAGCCTTGTGTACCTTTCTCTTAATATAAGTTTTGGCTATAACTGGTGTTGGCTTAAGAACAAGAGACTGAGGTAGTGATATAGTGGTTGAAGGTTGGGTTTGGCTATCAGTGGGATGGTCTAGAGAGGGCCTTGACCCTGATGCCATACCTTCTTGGTTGTGGGACACCACCATCATTGTAGAGAACAATGGGGTGTCAACTCCTTCCGAGTCATTGGCAGATCTTTTCATATTTGAAAAGACCTTGCCCTTAGGGATTTTAGGTACATATACCTCATTAAACTGAGGTATATCCGTCAATTCATAGGTGATAACTGCCTGGACAAATCTTGGATACATATAGAAACTCTTTTTATTATCCAAGTTTGACACAAGGTCATTGAAAATCATTTTTGAGAAATTATACTTTCTGGCAGTGGACAAGTAGACCAAAGCAAAAGCAATGGTACTACTGAATTGACTCCATCCAGTAGTTTTTCTAGAAATACAATGCATGAGGGTATGAACAAAGAACCGCCATTGGAGAGAAAAGTTAGCTTTGTAAAATTTGAAAACACCCATTTGGCCTTCATACCCCATTCTTGTGAGATTGGAAAACAAATCCTCATTAGAGATAGAGGTAATACCTGAGGCATCGTCTAGTCGTAGACTGATGCGAATGACCTCTTCAGAGACTGTCAAGGGTTTGTCACACACCCTTGTCTTGATACACTGCACACCGTTTTCAGTAATCGCGGTGGCATTGGCCCAAAATTGCTTCTGGTGCTCGATGAAAATTGGTGGTGACACTGTAAGAGCATAAGCTATATGACTGGTCTTGAGAAAATCAACTATTTGATGGAATCCATCAGCCTACTTAGGCTTTTGAAGCATTGCGATCTCATTGTGTTCATCAATAAACGCCATGGATGCCATCGGTCTTGAGGATTCTTGACTGAAACACACTGGTTGCTTGAGAGAAAAGAGTTAGAGAGAAGACGAACAGTATTCAAAGAGTCGTTGTGAGCTTTTAGGCGGGCAAAGAGGATATTTATATGATTCAGGAAAAAAGCAGTATTAACCCTAATTTCAGTTAAAGCAGTAATAACCCACTCGCAGTATTAACTGAGAGCAGTAGTAACCAACTAGTAGTATTAACTAACTGGCAGTATTAACTAACTAGCAGTATTAACACATACCTGAAGTAGTAACTCAGACTAGCAGTAGTAATAATGAACCTGCAGTAGTAATTTTGCACTGGCAGCATTAAAACTGCACTGGCAGCATTAACTATACTTACACTGTTGAAGCTTGTGTTAGTCTGAGTAGGGCAATACACTTCCTGAGAAAGATGATTAGTAGCACCAAAAAAAAAAAAACAAATAACAGGTATACAAACACTTTTTAAACATGAGCTCATTTAGAGTTGATCATGCCCACACTTGTGACCAAGAAAGTGAATCTACCCACATCAAAAGCTTTAGTGAACAGATCAGCAAACTTGTTATCAGTATGAACTTTAGCAACTTGAATAAGCTTCTTTTCATTGCAGTCTCTAATAAAGTGAAACCTGATTTCAATGTGCTTTGTTTTGGAGTGCTTGACTGGATTGTTAACAATGCAAATAGCACTGCTATTGTCAATGAAGATTTAAGTGTGAAGAAAGGTTACCCATAGTCCAACATTTGATTCTGAATCCATAGAACCTGAGAGCAGCAACTTGCAGCAGCAATGTACTCAGCTTCTGCTGTTGATAAGGACACTGTGGTTTGCTTCTTACACTGCCAAGATACTAGTCTTGCACCCAAAAGCTGACATCCCCCTGAAGTAGACTTTCTATCCATATTTGCACCACCCAAGTCACTGTCTGAATATGCAATCAAGTCAAAAGTAGATTCATAAGGATACCAAAGACCTAATCTAGGTTGCCCTCTTAAGTATCTGAAAATCCTCTTGACTGCTTGAAGATGAGACTATTTTGGCTTGACTTGGAATCTGGCACACACACATACTGGAAACATGATATCTGGTCTTGAGGCTGTGAGATACATGAGAGATCCAATCATTGATCTATAAAGATGGACATCAACATCCTCCCCCTCAAGATCAGCAGTGATCTGTTTGTGTGTTTCCATTGGTGTGCTTGCTGGTTTTGAGTTTGATAAACCATACTTATCTAGGATGTCTTTCACATACTTTGATTGACTTATGAAAATCCCATCTTTCTGCTGTTTCACTTGAAGCCCAAGGAAGAAGGTGAGTTCACCCATTGAACTCATTTTGAAGCTCTTGTGCATCAACTCTTCAAAGTCTCTACACATCTTATCTTTTGTGGATCCAAATATGAGGTCATCCACATAGATCTGAACAAGTAGGGTGTCCTTCTTACTTATTTTAATGAAAAGGGTCTTATCAATGATTCCCCTTTCAAACCCATTTTCCAATAGATAGGTAGACAGAGTATCATACCATGCTCTTGGAGCTTGATGTAGACCATAGAGTGCTTTCTTAAGTTTGTATACTCTGTCAGGATATGATGGATTTTCAAATCCAGGGGGCTGACAAACGTATACTTCTTCATCAATTGTTCCATATAGAAAGGCACTCTTCACATCCATCTGATATACCTTGAACTGCATATATGAGGCATAGGCTAGAAACAGCCTAATTGCCTCTACCCGTGCAACTGGAGCAAAGACTTCCTCATAGTCTATTCCTTCTTCCTAAGTGTACCCTTGTGCCACTAGCCTTGCTTTGTTTCTTATTACTATTCCTCTCTCATCCTTTTTATTTCTGAAAATCCACTTGGTGCCAATTGCTCTATGACCTTTTGGAAGGTCCACCAAGTCCCAAACATCTTGCAATTTAAACTGTAGCAACTCTTCTTGCATGGCTTCTATCCAACTTGAATCTTTCATTGCATCATAAGCCTTCTTAGGCTCAATCTGAGATAGAAAGCAAGAGAGTACTGTATGCTGCTGATCTTGCAAATCTTGAAGTCTGCTTTGATTCCTAGTTATCATAGAAGAAGTGATGTCTCCTATTACCAGCTCAGGAGGATGATTCTTCTGAGTTCTTGTCTGATGACTCGGTTCTTCATTAATTCCCACATCTAGATTGGAACCATTTAAGTCAGCTGAGGGGATCTCATCAGCTACTTCTGGCTCTTCATGCTCTGAATTCTCCTCATCCCTTCTTTCTTCTTCACTCTGAATTGGTTCAGTAACAGTTTCCTTTTCACAGAATTTAACAGGGTTCATTGTTGGTATGGGAAAGATCACAGACTGAGGAATAATATCTTGTACTTGTTCATCCCCTGATCCTCTACTTCCTGATCCTGCATGATCATCACTATTGAAACCCAAAGAGTTAGTTAGTGAATCAATGTCAAATAACCACTGAGGATCTGAACCAATAGGATTTGGTGAGTTCTCATTGCATTTGACATTGTCACTTTCCTCAATTATTCTAGAAGAAGAATTAAACACTCTGTAGGCCTTACTCTGAGATGAGTAACCAACAAGAAAACCATCATCTGCTTTGCTATCAAACTTTCCTAAGTGAGTTTTGGTATTGAGAATGGTACAAGGACACCCAAAAGGTTTGAAAAAACCAATAAATGGTTTTCTTTTATTTAAAAGCTCATATGGTGTCTTGTTCTTAGGCTTGACTACTAGAACTCTGTTTTGGACATAGCAAGCAGTATTTACTGCTTCAGCCCAGAAAGTAATTGGAAGTTTTGAATCAGCTAACAGAGATCTAGCAGCCTCAATCAGTGTCCTATTCCTTCTGTCAGCAACACCATTTTGTTGTGGAGTCCTACGAGCACTGTATTGCCTCTCAATTCCTTTTTCCTCACAAAAGGTGTTTAGGTCAATATTTTTAAATTCAGTACCATTATCTGACCTAATGACTTTTACCTTTTGATTTGTTTGGTTTTCAATTCTTAGAATGAAGGATTTGATCAGTCCACTTGTCTCATCCTTAGTCCTTAGAAAATATACCCAAGTAAATCTAGAGTAATCATCAACAATAACTAAGTAGTATGATTTCTTACCTATACTCATGACATTTGTAGGACCAAACAGATCCATATGCACCAACTAAAGAGAAGAAGAAATTGTGTTCAACTCTTTGGACTTATGAGAAGTTTTGTGTTGTTTGCCTTTGAGACAAGAAACACAATGATAATCACATGAAAAGACTTTTGAAGGCAGACCTCTTACAAGGTTGTTTTTAACAAGTTTATTCATTGTTTTAAAGTTCATGTGACACATCCTTCTATGCCAAAGTGATGATTCATCCAAAGAGGCTTTTGAAACAAGACAGTTTAGGGATGAATCATTTGAAACATTTTCCATATCCAAACAATAGACATTATCCTTTCTAGGAGTTCTTAGTAGTATCATCTTTTCATCAACTACCTTGAATCCAGGAGCAAGGATAATGGATTCTGAATCAGTGAATAATATACTATGCTTTTTGTCACAAACCTGTGATACACTTAACAGGTTGTATCTTAACTGCTCAACATAGTAAACATCTTCAAAGGTCATCTTACCTTTTGTTACATCACCCTTACCACTAATCTTACCTCCATCTGGAGTATTACCAAAGGCAACATGCCCTCCATCAATTTTCTTGAAATTCTTGAGGCAATCCATGTTCCCTGTCATGTGCCTAGAGCAACCACTATCAACATGCCAAATGATCTTTCCCTTTAGCTGCTAGTTGCCCTACACATAAGATAAATCAATTAGTATTGACTGGGAACCCAATCCAAAGTGGTCTTGGGCCTCCCTTTTTCATCAAAGTACTTACACTCCTTTTTGATGAGATTTTTAAAATTAGAATACTCTTTACTGGAGTACTTTGTCAAGATGATTGGTCTAGAAGCACAAACACTAGAAGCAGTACTAATTTTAGAAGTACTAACAGAGTTAGCAGCACTAACAGGTTTAGCAGTACTAATCTTGTTAGAAGCCTAACAGAGTTAGCAGTATTAACATCTGATGAAGTATTAACAATGTTAGTTTTAGAAGTACTAATACTCTCAGCAGTATTGCTTCTGGCAGCACTATCTTTGTCAGCAGCACTATTTGTGGCAGCAGTACTAACAGTTTTAGTGCTTTTGGGAACCCACATCTTGACACTCTCTTTTACAGTCTTTTTCTTCATGTGGCTTTTAGATTTAACAGGTTTCTTAGCCACATGGTTCCTTTCATCCTTCCTACAACCAAAGGGTTTTTGCACAGATCTTTGAAAATTTATCCTTTGGTTAATAGGATTAAAATAACAGTGCTTGGCAAGATGGTTCATTTTGCCACATATGAAACAAGGTTTTGGTCTGATGATTCTACTCAGATCAACTCCTTGTTTCTGAGCCCACTGATTATTCCAATTTCTTTGATTTCCCCTCCTTTTATTATGTTTTAGGGGCTCAGATTTATTACCTGCACACTGTTTGCAAGGAACAGGATTCATAACTGTAGTCTGCTTGTAATAGACCTTTTTAGACTTTCCCTCAGTCTTCTCTACACCATTAGATTTGACCCAATCCCTTCCACCACCCTCATTGGTAAGAATGTTATTTTCTAAGGGAATCTCACCACTCACAGTATTATCCTTACTCTTACCAGCTTCTTTCTCAGTCTTGTCCTCAACAACTACTTCATCTAAAGGATCTATCTTAGTGGCTCCCTCATGCAAGTCCTTCCTATCATTGGTCTCTAGCAAGTCTGATTTAGGAGGGATGTAGTTGTTGTTTTATGGTGGTGGTGTGGTATTGTACCCAATTCCTGGTTTAAGCTTATCATGGATTTGGACCTTTAGAATTGTATCCATGGCTTTAGAAGCATATGAAAACTTTTCCACATCCAGCTTAACCTTGGCTAGCTCTCCTCTCAACTTTTCATTCTTTTCTCTAGACTTTGTCAGTTGAAGTTCATTGGCTTGGAAACCTTTAATTTGTTCCTCAAACCTCTCAACAATTTTCACATAGTCTTTTCTATCCTTTTCTAACCTCTTAAGGTTATCACTCATACTCTGGTTGTGATCCCTGTACCTTTTAACAGTGTCTATGCAAGTTTGAGAACAGAGATTAGAAAGTACCTCAGTTGGGAGATCTGATACTTCTGCCATGAGAGCTTGATTTTGAATGGCCTCTTCTGCTTGATCACTCCAGTCAAACCCCATTCCTTGTTGAGAAACAAGAGCTTGAGCAGAGTTTCTGTTCTGGTTGAAGCTTCCAGTCTGAGCTTGTTGGTGGTTGTTATGAGACACTCCACTTCTGCATTCCCTGGCAAAGTGTCCCTTCATATGACACTTGTAGCACTCCACCTTTGACTTATCAAAGCCTGCTCCATCTGCTCTTCTTTGGGAGAAGTTGTTCCTCCCAGTCCTCTTGATGAACTTCTTCACTCTCATAGAAAGCATGGCCATCTGCCATTTAATATCCATCTCTTCAAGATCATCAGGATGAAGCTGTTGCAAGTCATCATTGATTAAAGAAGAGTTACCATGGCTGGAAAGAAAGGCTTCAAAAACGGATTCATTGCCTTTTTCTTGATTTACTCCACTGGCAGCATTAACTGATTCAGGGTTAGCAGTAGAATCAGTTGATGCTGATAGGAGTACAGCATTATGAACATATCCAGTAGGCTTCTTCTTTGCTTCCACTTCAGATTCAAACACTCTCAGATCATTGTACAGATCATCCAGTTCCTTTTCTTCCAATTGGTCATTCTGTCTGAATGAAACAGTATACATGGTCCATTCATCTCCAAGAGATCTGTTCGGTTGACATCATCTTGTTCCATCTAGACTCCAACAGTAGCCAACTCACCAATTAATTTATTGAATCTATCAAAAGTTTGAGTCATAGACTCATTCTTTGAAGATGTAAAATTCTCATATTGCTGCTTGAGAATATCTCTTTGATTCCTCTTAGTGCTCTTGGTGCCAGGAAATCTCTTTTCTAAAGCATTCCATAGAATCTGAGCATCAGTGCAGTGATGAAACTGATGTTGATACTCATTAGGAATGGCCAAAAGCAGGGTGCTTAAAGATTTCATCTCCAATTGTCTCACTTTCTTCTCAGCATCAGTTTTTGGAGGTGGTCTTCTTCCATCTTGTCCAGTTTTACCTTCAGCAGAGGGACCATTCTCAACAATGTCCCACATAGAAAAGTCTGTAAGGAGGATGTAATGCTTGATCCTAATTTTCCACCTGTCAAACTCATTAGGTTTGAGCATGGGGACCTTTGAAACAAGAGTACTAGTTGATTCAACTGTGTTGTCCATGATGAATGAAGGTTTCTGAGAATACTAAGCTTTGATACCACTTGTCAGGATCTGATTCTTAACAAGAATAATGAAATTCAGAAACAATATTAAAGAAGTTGCGGAAAAACACTTTAATATTCAAATATCAATGTAACAGTAAAGTAGAAATCACAACTTGTAAACTTTATTGAATGATTAAAGTTACAAGCTTTCACACAAAACCTCAATCTTGATGAGCAGGCTCACCAAGACGAATTCTACTTCTCTAGAACTAGGGTTGTAAACCTTGTGGTTAATTCTCTCTCAAAAACAAAAAAAAACTTAGAATACTCGTATATCAAACTATTCTGAATAATCCTATACATATACTGGAACTAAAAGATAATTACAAAACTTAAAAGATCTTCAATATATTCTTCCATAATTATCTTCAACCTTCCATGATTATCTTCAAACCTTGATCTGCACGACTTACCAAGATTATCACATAAGCAGTATTAAATCATAGCAGCATTAACACTTTGAGCAGTATTAATCTTCAGCAGTACTAACTATGATTAGAAGTATTAATTTCTTCAAGCAGTATTAATTTGGCTCAGCAGTAGTGTCTTGTCTCAGCAGTATTAACCATGTTGTACTGGCAGCAGTAATCATACTTGAGCAAATCTTCAGTTCCCAACAGATGCGCAAAGTGAGGTTTGCGTATCACGTTAGATGCGCAAAGTAGACTTGATCTTTTCGTGAAGAGATGAACACGTGAACTGAGAGAACTGAGCTTTGCGTATCCTTGGGTTGCACGAAGTGAGCTTTGCGGATCAAGAGTGTTGCAAAAACTGAGCTTTGCGTATGCTCTTGGATGCGAGAAGTGGAGTTCGAGCTTTGCGTAAACAGTGTGATGCGAAAAGTAGTGTTAGCGTATGCTGTTGGATCCGAGAAGTGAGGTTTGTGGATTGCTTGAGATGCGCAAAGTAGGGTTTGCGTATCAGGCGTGATGCGCAAAGTGAAGTTTGCGTATCACGTTAGATGCGCAAAGTAAGGTACGCAAAGTTGGCTTTGCGTGTGTTCTTCTTCTGGTTTGCGCAAGTTCGTCCTGTACTTCGAAAATCAACTAAAAACTTGTTTCTTCATCGATTAGCAGTACCAAACTTTACCAATAAGTCTAAAAACACTTCTATAACAGTTTGCTATCACTCGATCGCAATAAAAACCACTTTTTGAAAATAAATTTGATGGCACAGTAACTTTCTGTTCTCGACTTTAGACCACTAAATCACCACAATGGAACTCGATTAAAGCTTAATAGTTAAATCAAACAACAACAACTCGATCTAGCATGCTAATCGATCACAACCTGATCGATTTTAACACCTAAAACACTCAAAAACTCGAAATCGATTTTCAATACAGAACACAGAGTCGTTTTTCTTAAAAACTTGATTTTGATCTTAATCAAACTCTGATACCAATTGTCGGTCCAAAAATGTTTATATCAAGTTCTATAGAAACAACAACACAATATGATTACCAACCTGTTTTATATAACATTCAACGATTACAGGTTGATCGATTTAAGCTATAGATGTGTTCTCTGTTTTCTCTCTGGTTTACACCTTTTAGTGTGTGTTTTTGTGTTCTTGATAATATCTGATCTGATTGTGTGTTAAGAGAGTTGTTGAGAGATAAGATCATATCTGATCTCAAATCTCTCTCTACCTTCTAACACACTCTAACTTACAACCACTTTCAACATCAAGTTGCAATATTAAACTAATAAAACTAATATATAATATCTAAATATCTATTTATAAGATATTTAGATTAAACATAAAATACAAAATAAACAGTTACATTGACATTTATTACAAACGACATAGACTTTAATATCGAGAGTCGGCGTTTCGGCTTTAGCTTCATATTGCGATCTTCAGTTTGGATGATCTTGAATCCAATGAGACTGTTGTTTTCAAAATAAACTGTTGTTTTCTCTCCAACTTGGGTTCAACTCTCTCAAAGGTTTTGCATTGGATTCAACAAGAGCTTGGTGTGTGCATTTGGATGAATCGATTCCCACATAATCCTCAGTCAACCCTCTCTCTACCACTGTAAGATCTTTCAAGATAGGCCTAATAATGCAATCAAGTGATGTGTTTAGCTCAAGGGATGGAGGTTGGTCGAGTGGAGTTTTTTAAGGATCTTGTGCCAAACTCGGTGAAACTTCCTCTTCATAAGCACATGGAAGTTGATCGGAGGTGATCGGTTCAACTAACAAAATATGAGTCTCATCTAAATCCACCGATTCTAGTTCATGCTCTAATGAGACCTCTACTATCCTCTATTTTTCCTCACTATTCTTGAGAGTCCGTGTGATTGAACACGATCGTTACCAGATAATCAAACAACACAAAGATATAGATTACCAACCTGTTTCATTAACAACAATCGATTACAATGGTTGATACTTTGAAGCTCATTGTTGTTTTCTCTCTGATGAATAGTAATTGGGTCGATGATGATCTTAGTTGAGAGATATGAGAAGTTGTGAGATAATAATATCTCATAATCTTTTATATCTCACAAACTAATATCTAGAAATAATATCTAAACTAATATCTAAAACATAATATCCTAAAATATCTATTAGTTAGATATTTAGGAATAATACCAAATACAATAATTAAGACAATAATTAACTTTGACAATTATTACAAACTTAACATTAGACTAATCTTGAGAGTGGATTTTCAGCTTTAGCTTCAGATTCCAAACTTCAATTGGATGATCTTGAATCCAATAAATCTGAGATCTAACAATCTCCCCCTTTGGATCAAGATCATTACTAAATGGATTTAGCAATTCAGTCTTCTCTTTCAGCTCAGAAGTTGGAATCTCCTTCTTCAGTTTTAGCTTCAGAATGCTTTAGAAAAGTATCTTCAAATAAAATTTATCTGAAATCAGCATGTCTTCAGAATACTTTGATCTCTCGCATTACTTGGTTAGCTTTTCTCTTCTTCAATGTCTCTTGAGACATAACTTGTAATGTAATGGACATTTCTTCAAGCTTTAGGTTCTCCCTCTTTTTGATGAATAGAGAAACGATTTCATCAAAACTCTGAGGAAGAAATGTCTTTCATTTGGAGCCTCTGATCCGTTAATTCAAAAGATATTCATCCAGATCTTTGCAAATCTAGACAAAATAGTCGTGTAACATCTGAATCAACAAATGAATCAGTTAAAATGTCTGTCAGTAACACTAAGTCACTGTGTGTAACGAATACACATTGTAAAGGAGCTTTTTGATGTTGACTCCCCCAGGGCTTCCATTCAATCATCGAAACACCACAAAGGCAATTTCTATGAACTTTATGACAAAGAAACAAATTCCTTGTGTGTTTGTGCTTGTGATAGAAAGAATTAAGCACGGATGATTGCTTATAGGCTCAAAATTTGTGTAAACCACTGAGACAATAGTAAGTTAAACACAGACTCAATGTGCAAGATTGAAGTGCGAAGGTGGGGCAGACTTCCTTCTTTTCAATATCCAGATTTTCCAAATGAAAATCAGATAGCAAATGTGCTGCTTCCCCTTTGAAAATGTGAAACACTTTCCTTTTGAGAAGAAAATGAGTAGATGGTGAGGTTTGATCAAGAGTTGGCATTGGCTAGTTGCCTGTTTCAATAATGTTCACCAAAGAAATGTGAATCACTAGAAATGTGGCTGCCCGACTCAGAAAAAGTTGGCGCAAAGTTCTGATATTCTTTTAACTCTGTTCTCACACCCTCTTTCTTTTAAACATTTAGCTTACTCTCTTTTTCTGTATACCTCATCACACAATCCAAACTCATTTCTTTTGACTTCTCACACTCAATCACTTTGGATTAACTTCTTGGGTAGAAATCACTGGTTAACGTGATTCCATAGAAGTTCAAGTAAGTCCTAGCACAAAGAAATCATGTTTTCCAATGATGCATAGGATGCTCAAAATGGTTTAACTATTTCAGTTAAAGCACAAATAGATCTTGAAAACATTTAAAGTCACACTTCTAAATCATGAAATCGGTTTAAGATTCGGGAAGTGGTTTGAACATGTAAGAACAATGTTTTCTATGATTGAAAGTTGTCCACTTTTCAACCATATTTGAGATGAAGATAAGGAATGATACCTTTTGAGTGCAATCTTACATCTCATGAAGTTAAGCTTAAAGTCATAAA
The DNA here is from genome assembly GCA_954870635.1 of Arctium minus. Taxonomy (NCBI): domain Eukaryota; kingdom Viridiplantae; phylum Streptophyta; class Magnoliopsida; order Asterales; family Asteraceae; genus Arctium; species Arctium minus. The sequence goes on from OX941096.1 coordinate 49,737,491, forward strand.
GATATGATCTTGTAAGCATCTCTCAAAAACTGTAAAAGTCTTATGTCATAGTCAAAGCAAAATTTATTCACTGAAAATGAAAATGACAAAAAATAGTAAAACTATTAATGTATGAGTCCTGATCAGAAATAATCAGAAGTCATATCCATACTCCTTTGACTTGAAGAGCTCCCCCTAAAATCATGCATTACAAAAAAAAAAATTGACATAAAAGGTAAATGCAGAAATTTTATGAGCTCCCCCTCAAAATAACAATGATCATCTTTGGAGTTTCTTCTCACACTCCTTCTTTGATCATGAACAGAATAGAAATGTGCAGATATCTTGCGGAAATGAAGAAAATGATGAAAAATTTACAATAAGAAACTTTAATAGGTAACCCCCGATTAGGTCTTAAGATTTAGCATACCAAGCTTAGAGACAAGAAAATTGAATCTCTTTTCGTCTAAGGGTTTGGTAAACAAATCTGCAAGCTGATAATCAGTTTTTACAAATTAAAGTTCAATTGTTCCTTTTTCGACATGATCTTTTATAAAGTGATACCTGACATCGATGTGTTTGGTCTTTGTATGTTGAACAGGATTAGTTGTTATCGCGATTGCGCTCTTCGAGTCACAGTATATCGGGATATGGTTGAAGTGAAAACCATAGTCTCGCAATTGAGTTCTCATCCACAAGACCTGAGAACAGTATCTAGCAGCAGCTAAATATTCTGCTTCGGTCGTTGAAGTTGAGACACATAATTGTTTCTTCGATGCCCAACCGACGAGTTTATCACCGATGAACTGTATATGACCTGATGTGCTCTTCCTATCTAACATACAACCAGCATGATCTGCATCTGTATATGTTGTTAGTTCAAAGCTAGTATCTTTAGGATACCACAGACCAAGATCTGCAGTGCCCTTCAGATACCTAAAAATGCGCTTAACGGCAGACAGATGGGATTCTTTAGGATTGGCCTGATATCTTGCACATAAACATGTTGAAAACATTATATCTGGCCTACTAGAAGTAAGATACATCAAAGAACCTATCATTCCTCTGTAAGTCCTAACATCAACAGCCTTTCCAGAAGGATCAGTGCCAATCTTAGTACCTGGTGCCATTTGGGTACCAACCGGTTTAGAATTTTCCATTTTGAACTTCCGAAGAATATCAAGAATGTATTTTGATTGATTGATAAAAATCCCCGATGAAAATTGTTTGACTTGTAATCCGAGAAAAAAATTCATCTCTCCTATCATATTCATCTGAAATCCTTTTTAATAAATTCTTAGATTTGAATAAGAATGATATCGGTTTTCTCCTTTTTAATAAACAAAGTGGTATCTACCGTACCTTTTGTAAAACCAGACTTGACTAAAAATTGAGATAGGACATCATACCAGGCGCGAGGAGCTTGTTTCAGTCCATAGAGTTCTTTGTCGAGAATGTAGACATGATTCGGTTTCTCTTGATTGACAAAGTCTTCTGGCTGCGAGACGTAGACTTCTTCCTTTAGAATGCCATTCAGAAAGGCGGTCTTCACGTTCATTTGAATGATAGTGAAGTTCTTGTGAGCAGCGTAGGCTAGAAACATTCGAATTGCCTCTAAACGCGCCATAGGAGCATATGTCTCGTCATAATCTATTCCTTCCTCTTGCCTATATCCCTTGGCTACAAGTCTTGCTTTGTTTATGATAACGGTACCATCTTCATCTTTCTTGATCTTGAAAACCCATTTCGTACCTATAATGGTTTTACCTTGAGCTTTGGGTATGAGTCTCCATATTTCAAGTGCTTCGAACTGATTCAGCTCTTCTTGCATTGCAGTCACCCAATCTGAATCAGCAAGGGCCTCAGATACGCGAGTAGGATCGATCTTGCTCAGAAAGGATTCATGCATACACATATTCATTGAAGCAGACATAGTTTGCACCAGTTTTAATGGATCACCAATGACTTGGCTTAACGGGTGCTCTTTGGTCCATTTGTGTTCATGAGGGAGTGGATTATATGTAGATAGATCAATATAAAAAGGAATGGGGGTTCAGTTGAAGTAGTAGGTGCAGAAGTCTCAGTAGGTACAGCTTGGAGAGGCTGTAGATCAGTCCGAATAGAACAATCTACTGATTCAGCAACTTCTGTAGCTTCGTTATTGATCACAGCTTCAACTGTCGGAGTTGGCATTTGAACTTGAACTTCTTGTTGGATCGTGGAGTCTGATTCAGTAGAAATATCTGAAATGGTTGGATGAGTAGTCGCTGAGTCTTCCATCCTGTCAACCACAACAGATTTCCTCACATTAGATCCAAGAAATTAATCATAAAACAGTTCAAATAATAAATCTAAATCAGATAAATGATTAGTAGACGTTGATGCCCCATCTGATTTGTTCACTTGAGACTCCAGTTCTAGACTGATTTGCCCAGAAGCTAGTACTCCTGTTATCACGTGTTCTGAACAGACGTGTTCAGAAGCCATTTCTTCATCAAAGGTGACGTTGACGCTTTCGACAACATTCTTTGACTTCTTCAGATATACACGGAATGCAGTAGATGTAGAGGAATAACCAATGAAGATGCCTTCGTCAGCCTTGGCACTGAACTTGTTCAGACTCTCTCTGTCGTTTAGCACAAAACACTTACACCCAAATATATGGAAATATTTGATTGTCGGTGTTCGGTTGTTGATTAACGCATAAGGAGTCTTCTTGAATCTGCGGTGTATCATGGATCGATTCTGAGTGTAGCACGCAGTCGATACAACTTCAGCCCACATAAATAGAGGTAAGTCAGATTGACTTAGCATAGTATGAGCAGCCTCGACAAGCGTTCGATTTCTTCTTTCGACAACTCCATTCTGTTGAGGCATTCGTGTAGCAGAGTATTGATGTGAAATCCCGACATATTCGAGATATTCTTCAACCTTTTTGTTCTTGAACTCTGTGCCGTTGTCAGTTCGTAGAAGCTTGACTGGTTTCTGCAGATTCACCTGGGTCGTCTTCAGGAATGTAATGAGAACATCTGGTGTCTCATCTTTTGAACGTAGAAATTTGACCTAAGTGTATCGCGAGTAATCGTCCACGATAACTAGAATGTATTTCTTTCCGCCTAAGCTTTGCGTTCGAATCAGACCACAGAGATCCATATGCAACAACTCTAACGGAGCGTTGGTACTCAGTTCAGGCTTTGGTTTATGTGGAGCTCTCTTCATCTTTCCTTTTTCACACGTTGTACATAAGTGTTCTTTTTCATACTTGAGCTCTGGAAGTCCTTTCACTAACTTCCCACTGACCAGTTTGTTGATGTACCGAAAGTTGAGGTGAGAGAGTCGTCGATGCCAAAACCAGCTTTGTTGCATCGAGGCTTTTAAGAGTAGACAAACCTGCTTGTCAGTCTGGACGTTTGACAAATTGATTGTATAGAGGTCAGACTTTCGAGTGCCGACCAAGAGTTCCTTGCCTTCTTCAGTGCGAACAAAACACCTCTTGGCTTTGAAATTGACCTCTAAGCCTTTGTCACAGAACTGGACTATACTGAATAGGTTGTGTCTTAAGCCTTCAACATAGCTCACCTTCTTGATCGTGACATTGTCATGTACCATATAACCATATCCCAGTATTGGTGAAAACTGGTCGTTCCCAAATCTAACCGTTCCGCAATACTTCTCTGTAAAGTTGGTCATCATCTCTTTCTGCCCTGTCATATTCTTGGAACACCCGCTATCCAAGTACCACATATGATGGGTCTGCACAAGAGAAATTACGAAACAAGAGTTTTAGGTACCCACTTAAAGATGGGTCCTACAGTGTTAGCACATGTTTTAGGCACCCATTGAAATTTGGGTCCTTTCTGCTTTTTAGATCAAATGAAGAATTTGAATTATATGAGTGAACATGATATGTGACATACCAAACATTAGAATCTTGACAAGAAGCATAAACATGTTTATCATAATATGAAGACTTTCTAGCAGATAAAGATAACTGGAATAATTGCTTCATAGAGTATTGCTTGCGAGAAACAACAAGTTTTGGTTTCAAAATAGCAACATCAGCAATCAAAACTTCGTTACTAGGAGTAGTCTTATTACAATCAACACTACAAAAAGATTTATCAGTCTTGTCAATCTCCTGTTTTGGTTTCCATTGAGATTTAACTCCTGGCGATTTCTTGCTTAGATCTAAAACATTTTTGAGTTAGAATTTTGAGCAATAACATAATGCATCTTCTTTAGGTTACAGTAGAGATCGGTTTCTGTGAATGCTGAGATTTCTTCTAACCTTTCGCATTCTTAGTTTTCACATAAACTGATCTATCAACTTTCGTTGATGATTTGTCTTTTTCAGCAAAATATGAATGGTTAGGAAGTTTCGCATTAAAGTCAAATTGATCAAAACAATCATTCAAACCATCGTCAGAGTTTAGAAAATCATACCCTCCATCAGCTAGACCAAAACTATCTTTAGATTTTGAAGCCTTTGAAAGAACAACATTTTTAATCACAGTTGAAAAAACTTTTTGTTCAATATCAATCAAAAATCTTTCATCTGCTAAAGATGTCTCAAGTTCAGAAATTTTACTTTCCAAAATGAGAGGAGGGACATAAATTATACCTTTAATAGGTTTCGCCTCCATTTCTTTTACAGAATAACTCTGAAAGAAGTCATTTGAATGAGATTTCTTTTGATATTTTGGATCATCATTATAACTATTATTCAGCTTCGCATAATAAAATGGAAGGTGAACTTTAGATGATTTCTTTCGCTTTTCAGTTTCCTTGGCTTCATCCTCTTTAGACAGTCCAGTATTGAAAACTTTAAGATTAGGGAATCGGTGAGAAAGTCTTAAGAAAGTAAAATCATAAAGTGCATGCACTTCAGATATACCCTTTTTAAGGTAATGAGGGTTCTCATAACCAAGTCCCCAACTCTGTATTTCCTCTTTGGGTTTGTTTAGATGAATGGTTTGTTCAGTTTGACATATTGTGTATAACTTCTCTTCCAAAGCTTTTAATTTTCCAAGTAAAGATAGGTTTTCTTTGGAAGTTGAAGAATGCAATTTCGTTAGCTCTTTGAAATCAAACTCACTCTTTCGTAATTTAGTCTTCGTTTTAGTAACCTCTTTAAGAATTATGGTCTGTTCTTTTGCGCTGGTGTCATTGTTTTTGTGTAATGTCTCAATCAATACTTTCTTCTCATTGCTAAGTTTATGTATTGACTGGTTTTGTTCAATAATGACACCCTTTTCACGCTTAAGTTTCAACTCTAATTCTTGGAGTTTTAACATCATGGCATGCATTTGATTTAAGAAATCTGATTTATCTAAATCACATACCTTTTCGTTTTCATCTTCATCGGAATTTGATTCAGCATCTATTTCCATCTTGCCCATGAAGCAAAGATGCGCTTTCTCATCCTTCTCTTCATTATCATCTTCTTCGTTAGATTGATCAAGCCAGAACTCATCTTCTGCCATCAATGCCTTTCTGGCTTCCTGTTGCTTGGCAAGCAACATTTTGTTCTTGTAGTAGTCTGAGTTCCTGACTTTCGATCTTCGACAGTCTTTTGCAAAATGTCCAAGTCTACCACAGTTGTAGAACGTGGGAGGTTCTGGATGTTTGATCTCTTCTGCTTTATACCTTCTCTCTTCTGGCTTCCTCTCCTCTATTCTCTTTCCTTCAAATCTCTTTCCTTCAACCCTCTCCTTGTGAACATAGTTGCTGGGACTAGATGTATACCTGTTAGGGCTAATTGTATGTTAAATAGAAGTTCAGGGTATAAACTGTCAATTATTAAAAGTTGTAAGCTTGTTGGGCCTAAAAGCCCATAAGTCCGTCAGGCCTGCGTGCCTAAGTATTTAAAGTTGTTTTCTATTTCATTTGTAAGGTTAGAAGTTCATAATTTCATTATTCAGTTTTCTAGTCATTAGGTTTACAAACCCTGATCAGAAATTCTCACTGTAAACCTAAACCTTTGAAGTATTATCAATCATATGACTAGTTGCTGTGGCCTATAAACTGTTCATCTTTGAACATATTTACTTGTGATTGCACTGCACTGATATCAACAATTGGTATCAGAGCAGAAAGGCAAAAAGGTTTGATCCTCAAAAAGGTTTGTCTGAAACCCTATAATCGATTATTGATATTAATTGCTTTATATGCTTATTGTGATTATCTGATTATTTGTTTAATCTACTTCTGCAAAGTTAAAGTTTTTTCTGTGTTCGATCGATTATTTTTTTCTGGAAAATTAAAGTTCTTATCGATCGAATCTGGAAAAAAAAAATTCTTTGTTTGCTATCGGTCTAAGGGTTCGCTTACTGTGTTTATCGATCTGTATGATCTTATCGCTTTTGATTATATGTGTTACCTTCGATCGAAGGATCGAAGTCTATGTGTGGTTTTTGATCGCATCGATCGAATTGCTTTCTGTTGAATTTATCGTGTTCTTCGGTCGATTGAAGTTTCTGGGTTTGATCTTGTTCGAATCCCATAAATTCATCGTGTTCTTCGGTCAATTCTTAGTGTTTATCGGCCCTATTAGTTATTCGATCTTATCAGTGTATCGTATTTGATAGTCATTCGACCTGAGCCTTCGACCGGATAGTTGTATTCCCCGGTCTTGCACCTTCGACCGGGTACTTGCTCAATCCGGTCTTACCATTCGGGTACTTGTTACTCCGGTCTTACCATTCGACCGGGTACTTGCTACTCCGACCTTACCCTTCGACCGGGTACTTGCTTACTCCGGTCTTTCCTTCGACCGGTATCTTGCATATTCCGGTCTTTGCTTCGACCGGTACGGTTCATTCTCCGGTCTTACGTTTGACCGATATCCTGTTAGACCGTGTCCGTGTGTTTCTGTGTTTCTTCAATTTATTAGTATATTTGGATCATCCTGCTTGCCTAACGATCATTACAGTGCTCTTAAGTTAAGAAGTAAAGATGAACTCAAGGGAAGCTTTAGCCATCAGTTCTGACCAAAAGCCCCCGGTGCTCTTTCGGGGAGAGTACCCTCAGTGGCATGACCGATTTATGAACTTCATAGAAGCAAAATCCACCTATGAAGCAATATACAAATGCCTGACTGAGGGTCCACCAGATTGGCCAATGAAAGTGGTACCAGGAAACCCAGCTGAAGGAAGGCAAGAGCGACAGATTCGGAAATCTCTTGGTGATTTTACTAAGGAAGAAAAGGATATGTACGATGCAGAAAAGCTAGCAAAATCGTACCTTCTTCAAAGTCTACCAAATGACATCTATGCTTGTATAGATAGCTTCAAGGATTCATCGAAAAAGATGTGGGACCAAATAGAGAAGATGATGATGGGAAGCCACATCAACAACCAGCTAAAGGTGACCAACTGTATCACCAGATATGATGGGTTTAAAGCAAGAAAAGGTGAAACGCTGACGGAAACCTACGAGAGGTTTAATATGCTTCTGAATGATCTTCAGAAGAATAAGATCACAAAGACGAACACGGAAAACAATATAAAGTTTATGAACAACTTACAGCCTGAGTGGAAACCGTTCGTCTCCCATATACGCCACACTCAGACCCTGGAGAAGCTGTACCTTCACGAACTCTATGAAATGCTGCTCCAGGACGAAGAGGAAGTGATGGAGCTTATTGGGAATCAGAAAGAAGAGGAAAAGCCAGCAGCTGATCCATTAGCACTCGTATCTGAGAGAAGAGGCAAGTCCGTCAGCCGATCATCTGGAAAAGAGCCCGTGCTGAGTGATTCTGAACCTGAAGATCCCGATAGTGACTCGGATCCAGAACTTACCAAGATGAAAGAAGCGATGTTGTTTCTCACTCAAGCACTTCAGAAGAGGAAGTTTTTTAACAAGTCCTCAAACAAGCAAAGATTCTCTACTCGCCGTGATCATCGAGAAAAGTCTGAAGGTAAGAGACGCTTTGAAGATGGTAAGAAGTCTGACAAGAGAAATGAAGAAAAGCCGAAAGACGAGCCGATCAAATGCTACAACTGTGGTCGGTTAGGTCATTTCGCCAAGGATTGTCGCAAACCAGTTGTGCGCAACGCCGACTACTACCGAGCCAAGCTGCTTCTTGCCAAAGAAAAGGAAGCCGGTAAAGCTCTAATGGATGAAGACGATTACTGGTTGCAAGTGTCGGATGAAGAACCTAAAGATGCTGAAGCTCATTTGTGTTTCATGGGCAAACATTCATCACCGTCTGACACTGATGATGAAGATCGAAATGCTCCATGCCAGGTATGTACCCCTTATCAAGAAGCTTTACTTGATCAGATGCAACTTTCAATGCACAAACTTGACTCTTACAAGCTACTCTTAAAAGAAAAAGAACAACTTCTCTCATCTCTAGAAAACCGTGTCACTAAACAGTCTGAATTTATGGAAAAACAAAGCTTAGAAATTTCTAGCTACCTGTGCACGATTTCTAATTTAAGAGAAGAGAATGAGAGTTGTTCAACAGAGTCACAAAAGCTAAAGACCAAAGTAGATGACCTGACCGATGAGCTACGTACGTCTGAGACCGAGAAAACTGATTTGATAACTCAAAACGTGGTTTACAAAAATGAGAACATAAGGTTATCTAATTAGTTAGAAGAGCTTGAAAAGAAACTCTATAAATTTGGTCAATCTGATCAAACGCTAAAGCTAATCGCACCGAAAGAACCCAAGTATGGAAATGCGGGTATCGGTTACGATAACCCTAATTATTTGAACAAGGCTTTAATCAAAGTTCCTACTTTATATGCATCTGAATTCTTTGGATTAGACAAAATCTTTCCAGAATATAAAATACAATGGGTCATACCCACTGAGGAGGAAGACTTGGAAGATAAGTTGAGAAGGGAAAACTCCGTTCTTACCAAAAGGACAGTTCCTTTTGTCTATGATTCTTTGAATGCTACTTATTATGATGACAAACCCCGTTCTCTGTCATCCGATTATTTTCACAGTTACTCTCAAGCTGAACTAGATGCTAAAACTGTTAAAACTGAGGAGGAACCTCTAGCTCACAAAGTTTATGTTCCAACTCTGATTTTAGAAAAGAAACTTGTTCAGCTAGAAGAATCGTTTGCACTAGAGAGGGAAATTTTTCAAAAGGAAAAACAAGTTCTTTTATCCCAAATTGAGTGTCTCAGTTCCAACAAAAAGGAAACTATGTCTGATGAGGAAAAAGAATATTTCCAGACAGAAATAAAGAAGTTAAACTCACAACTGGCTGCTATGGCAGCAGATCATCTGAAAGAGCAACTTCACAAGGTTGACCCTCAAGCTCAGCCTTCCATTCTCCAAAGTCAGAAATCTCATCTGTCTGAAAACTCTTATCCTTCCTCTGACACATCTTCCTGCAAAGCTTTTATGGGTGACTCGTCACCAATCATTTCAAATAAAGAAAAAGAGCCTCAAGTTTTTTAATCGGATCAGTGTTCTGATTGTAAAAATGCTTCCGCATATGATCTGCTCTCAACAAACTCTTCCGCTGTCCTGAAATCCTCAAGTGATGAGGTCCTTTCAGATGAGGAACTAGAATTTTCCGCATTCTTGAATTCCGAGGTGTGTTTAGATAGTGATTTGAGCCAATTTGATTTTAATCCTTCTCTACCTAGCCATGTTGATTTTATAAATGAGTCCTGTGAGCCTCCGGTTAAATTTTATAAGGGTGAATGTTCCACATCTGCCCCACAAAAACCTTCTGTGAACAATTCTTCAAAATCTTCAAAGTCTAAATCTAAAAAGCGTTCACAGAAGAAGAAAAAGACCGGTCGCTCTCAAAGGTCACAATCTTCAATTTTCAAATCCTCTGACTATGGGTTTAACGGCATTTCAGATACGTGTGGTCGGCGGAAAGAAGTGAAATATGCTTGGGTAGCTAAGAAGTCAAAAGAGAGCACGACAACATCAGAATTAGTCGATCCTGTCTTAAAGTCTAGAAAGAACAATAACAATCATGATGTTTTTATTTCTAAACCTTTAGTTGAATGTAATGGAACTCTTCCTTTAAAAGTTTATTCAATTCCGCAATTACTTCAACTGTCTCATGATTGTCTGTGTTGCTCTTATTGTGGATCAAATGATTTTGTTGATAGTCGTTATGCATCTGATTGGTTTGGCTCATATCATATTGCTCATAATCATTCTCATTGTGATGTTTCCCGTGATAGACAAAGACCCAAATCTAAACGGGTCTCTAAGTCGGGTGTTAAATCTAACCCAAAAGGACCCATTTACGAATGGGTACCTAAAAAGAAATAACCTGTTTTGCAGGACGGTCATGTGTGGTATCTAGATTCAGGCTGCTCCAAGCACATGACCGGAAGAAGGGAGCTTCTCACAAACTTCACCGAGAGGTTTTGTGGGAATGTACGGTTCGGGAATGATCACTACTCTCCCATCAGGGGTTACGGGGATATTGTCAAAGATAACATCACGATCAAGAAAGTCTCCTATGTCGAAGGTCTTGGTCACAATCTCTTCAGTATCGGTCAATTATGCGACAAGGATCTCGAGGTTACTTTCAAGGCTAAAAGGTGCAGCGTTCGGACTGAAGATGGAAAAGAAATCCTTGCTGGAACGCGATGCACTAACCTCTATACAATTGACCTCTCGTCCTTGAAACCCGACAAAGATGTCTGTTTGTTGTCCAAAGCATCTGCTGAACAAAGCTGGCTATGGCATCGTCGTCTCTCGCACTTGAACTTCAAGAATATCAACAAGTTGGTGCTTGGTGGACATGTCAAGGGTATGCCAGATCTAAAGTTTGCAAAAGATCATCTGTGCGCTGCCTGCGAAAAGGGCAAGATGAAGAAGGCGTCCCACAAGCCTAAAGCCATTCCTAGTCCTGGTGATTAATCACCCGATGCGCGTTCAAAGCATTAATCACAAGAAGTATGTCCTGGTGATGGTTGACGATTTTTCTCGTTACACTTGGGTCCGATTTCTCCGTTCAAAGGACGAAACTCCCGATTTGATAATCTCACTTCTGAAAAGCATTCAAGTCAGTCTCAACCAAGTAGTTCAGACCATCAGGACGGACAATGGCACTGAGTTCAAGAATCAAATGCTCACCGGTTATATCACTTCAGTGGGTATCTCACATACTTTCTCAGCTGCTCGTACTCCCCAGCAAAACGGGGTGGTAGAGCATCGGAACAGAACTCTTGTTGAAGCAGCACGCACGATGTTATCTCACTCCAAGCTACCACTATTTCTTTGGGCAGAAGTCGTTGCTACCACTTGCTACACTCAAAATCGGTCTATCATCAACAAGCGGTTCAACAAGACACCGTACGAGATCATCAACAAGCGCGTCCCGAACATCAACTACTTTCATGCTTTCGGATGCACCTGCTTTGTCTTAAATGATAAGGATGATCTTGGAAAATTCAGCCCCAAAGCAGATGAAGGAGTGTTTATCGGCTACTCCCAGCAAGCCAAAGCCTACCGTGTCTACAACAAACGGACGAAGACCGTCGTTGAGAGCGTAAACGTGACTTTTGACGAGGCCGCTGATATGGCTTCTGAACATCTCAGTTCAGAACCCGCGCTTACTGGTGTGTTAGCTTCTGGACAATTCCGTTCAGAAGCTACACAATCTCCATTCGATCCAAATCAAGCGTCCACGTCAAGAGCACATCTTTCTGATTTGGATTTGTTGTTTGAATTCTTTTATGATGATTTGTTCAACTCTAAGCCTAATGCTTCACTTTGCAACAGGGATGTTGTTCAAGCACCAGAAGTGACACAGGTCACTGGTCCTTCCGTCGATGGTGGACCATCTTCTTCTGAAGTTCCCCCTTCAACTGCAAATGAACCAGAATTACAAAGTTCGAGTGATCCTTCTCCGATCGAGAATGTACCTGCTTCTTCACCGGAACAAGTAGGATCTTCTAAAGTGACCCCTGCTGACGGTGCCCCTGAAGTTCCCGATCCGACAGTCCCGGATCCTGCTACGCCTGCTTCATCTAATGAGTCGACCTCTGCTTCTATCTCGACTCCAACGAAGGAACTCACACCTCATAGGCCATCATCACTCGAAGCAGTTCAAGACCTACCCCCCGGTGGTTATGAGGATGCTGACACTTCTCACCAGACATATCAACCTCATCCACACACCACCAAGTGGACTCGAGCTCACCCCCTTCATCAGATCATCGGTGATCCCTCCACACCAGTTCAGACTCGATCCGCCACCGCGAACGACTGCTTATTTTCCTCGTTCCTCAGCCGTATCGAACCTTCCACCGTCTCTGAAGCGCTGAATGATCCGGACTGGGTAATCGCTATGCAAGAGGAACTCAACCAACTTAAGAGCCTCAAAGTATGGCGCCTAGTTCTCCGACCTAAGAACAAGACGGTGATAGGGACAAAATGGATTTTTAAGAACAAGAAGGACGAAAACGGCATCATTGTTAGGAACAAAGCGCGTCTAGTGGCTAAAGGATATCGCCAGCAAGAAGGAATTGATTACGATGAGACGTTCGCACCGAATGCCCGCATTGAAGCGATCCGCATGTTCCTCGCCTACGCCGCTCACAAGAATTTCATCGTCTTCCAAATGGACGTGACATCCGCGTTCCTCAACGGCGTTCTCAAGGAGGAAGTGTATGTCTCGTAACCCGAAGGCTTCGTGAGTTCTGAAAATCCAAATTACGTCTATTTTCTTGACAAGGCCCTATACGGTCTTAAGCAAGCGCCACGAGCCTGGTATGATGCACTCTCATCCTTCTTAGTTAAGTCTGGCTTCTCTAAAGGTAAAATTGACACTACTTTATTCATTAAAAGAGAGAAGAAAGATATCATTCTTGTACAAATTTATGTTGATGATATAATCTTTGGCTCCACAAACCCCAAGTATTGTCAGAACTTTTCTGCCTTAATGAGTAAACATTTTCAAATGAGCATGATGGGGCAAATGAATTTTTTTCTGGGTCTTCAAGTACACCTCGGATATTCTTCGGAAATACCAGATGGAAAAATCTTCACCTATGACAACCCCCATGTCCACTACTCTCAAGCTTCACTCCGATCCTGACGGTAAGGAAGTGAATGCTACTATTTATAGAGGCATGATTGGCTCTCTGATGTACTTGACGGCTAGTCGGCCTGACATTATGTTCTCAACATTCTTGTGTGCAAGATTTCAGTCAAAACCTAAAGAGTCTCACTTAGCTGCGGTTAAGCGAATTTTTCGATATTTAAAAGGTACTGCTGATCTTGGTTTGTGGTACCCAAAAGAGACAGGTTTTGAATTGACAGCCTACTCGGACGCTGACCATGCTGGAAACATGCTGGACCGGAAGAGCACGTCCGGTCTTGTTCAGTTTTTGGGCGATCGTCTTGTAAGCTGGGCTTCTGTTGGGAACTGAGAAATAACTCAAGTCTTTAATGCTGCTAGTTCAGAATTAATACTGCTAGTCAAAGTTAGTGTTGCTTAAACAAAGTTAGTACTGCTTAGCTAGTTAGTACTGCTAGTAGTTAATACTGCTTAGTAGTTAATACTGCCAAGACTTAATGCTGCTTATAAGGTAATGTGAAGATAATGATGAAGAGATCGTGATAAACAAGGAAATTCTGAAGATATTCATGGAAGATATACTGAAGATATTTTATTTATTTGTAATTATCTTTTTGTTTAGTATATGTATAGATTTGACAGAATTGTTTAGATAGTTTTACAGATTTAATTCTAAAGTTTTTTGTTTTAGAGAGAATCAACCTCAAGGCATAATTCCTAATTCTAGAGAAGTAGAATTCGTCTTGAAAGAGCTTGTTCTTCAAGATTGATGTTGTGTGTGTAATCTTGTGATTTTAATACAAGTTTACAAATTGTTTATTATATACTGTTTATTTACTGTTCCATTGAATATCAAAGTGTTATTCCGCAACTTCTTTGATATTGTTTCTGAGAATTTATTCTTGTTAAGAATTTGATCCTGACAAGTGGTATCAGAGCCTGTTCTCTCAGAAACATCTATTCTTTCATCATGGAAAACTTTGCAGAATCAAACAGTACTCTGGTTTCAAAGGTACCAATGCTCAGACCCAATGAATTCGATATGTGGAAGATCAGAATCAAGCAGTACATACTCCTCACTGACTATTCTATGTGGGATATCATAGAGAATGGTCCTTCTGAAGCAGGTAAGATTGGTGCAGATGGAAAGAGAACTCCACCAAAAACTGATGCAGAAAGAAAGGCTAGACAGACAGAGATGAAAGCCTTGAGCACTTTGCTCTTGGCCATCCCCAATGAATATCAACATCAGTTCTGCAACTGCACTGATGCAGAGATGCTCTGGAATGCTCTAGAGAAGAGATTCTCAGGTACCAAAAGTACCAAGAGAAATCAGAAAGCCATTCTGAAGCAACAATATGAGAACTTTATGTCAACCAAGAATGAGTCCATGACTCAAACTTTTGACAGGTTCAACAAGCTCATTGGTGAACTTGCTACAGTGGGAGTACAAATTGATCAAGATGATCTGAACAGAAAGTTTCTAAGGTCCCTGAGTGATGAATGGACCATGTATACTGTGGCTTTCAGACAGAATGATCAACTGGAAGAAAAGGAACTTGATGATCTATATAATGATCTAAGAGTTTTTGAATCTGAGGTAGAGGCTAAGAAGAGGCCTTCTGGGTATGTTTACAATGCTGCACTCCTTTCAACATCAACTGATTCTACTTCTAACTCTGAATAAGTTAGTGCTGCTAATGGAGCAAATCTAGAGAAAGGCAATGAAACTGTATTTGAAGCCTTTCTAGCAAGTCATGGAAACTCTTCTCTCATTAATGATGACTTGGAACAACTCCATCCAGATGATCTTGAGAAGATGGACATTAAATGGCAGATGGATATGCTCTCTATGAGAGTTAAGAAGTTCATCAAAAGAACTGGAAGGAACAACTTCTCACAAAGAAGAGAAGATGGAGCAGGTTTTGACAAGTCAAAGGTGGAATGCTATAAATGTCATCAGAAGGGACACTTTGCTAGAGAATGCAGAAGTGGAATGCCTCAAAACAATAACCACCAACAAGCTCAATCTGGAAGCTTCAATAGTAACAGAAACTCTGCTCAAGCCCTTGTCTCTCAACAAGGCATGGGGTTTGATTGGAGTGATCAAGCTGAAGAGGCCATCCATAACCAAGCCCTAATGGCAGAGGTGTCTGATCTCCCAACAGAGGTAACTTCCAATCTTTGTTCTCAAAATTGCATTAACACTGTTAAGAGGTATAGGGATCACAATCAGAACATGAGTGATAACCTTAAGAGATTGGAAAAGGACATAAAAGATTATGTCAAGATAGTTGAGAGATTTGAAGAGCAGATTAAGGGTTTTCAAGCCAATGAGCTTCAACACTCTTATGACACAAACTACTGGAAGTGGGAGAAGAATGACTTAGAACTTCAACTGACCAGATCCAAAGAAGAGAATGAGAAGATAAAGAGAGAGTTTGAAAAAGCCAAGCTGGATATTGAGAAATTTTCCAATGCTTCTAAAGCAATGGACTCTTTGCTCCAAACTCAAATCCATGACAAACTTAGAAGAGGAATAGGGTACAATACCACACCACCACCCTATAACAACAACTACATCCCTCCTAGTTCAGATTTGTTAGAAACAAAGGATAGGAAGGACCTACCTAAGGGAGCCACTGAGATAGATCCCTTAGATGAAGTAGTTGTTAAGGATAAAACTGAGAAAGAATGTGTCAAGGATAAAGACAACACTGTGAGTGGTGAGATTCCTATAGAAAATCACATAATCACAAATGAGGGATGTGGAAAGCAATGGATCAAGTCCAATGAGATAGAGAAGACTGAGGGAAAGAATAAGAAGGTTTATTATAAGCAGACTACTGCTGTGAACCCTATCCCTTGCAAGCAGTGTGCATGTAATACTTCTAAGCCCCAAAAGCATGATAAACCAAGGGGAAATCAAAGAAACTGGAACAACCAATGGGCACAAAAACAAGGCATTGATCTAAGTAAAATCAATAGACCAAAGCCTTGTTTCATATGTGGAAAGTTAAACCATTTGGCTAAGTACTGTTACTTTAACCCTATTAACCAACAAATGAACTTTCAAAGATTTGTGCAAAAACCTGTTGGTTATAGGAAGGCTGGAAAGAAACATGTGGTGAAGAAACCTGTTGAAAACAAAGGCCCCATGAAGAAAAAGGTTTTGATTGAAAGTAATAAAATGTGGGTGCCTAAAAGCACTAAAACTGTTAGTGCTGCTGACAGAGATAGTGCTGCTAGAAGCATTACTGTTGCTACCAGTGTTAGTACTGCTGAAAATTTTAATGCTGCTAATACTGTTAGTACTTTCTCAAAGATGAATACTGCTAACACAGTTATTGCTGCTAAAACAGTTACTACTTCTAATAAGGTTAGTACTGCTAAGCATGCAAGTGCTACTAATGCAGTTAGTACTTCTAAAACCAGTACTACTTCTAGCAAATGTGTTTCCAAGCCTATCATTGTGACAAAGTACTCCAAAAGTGAGGAATCAAAGTTTAAAAATCTTGTCAAGAAAGAATGCAAATATTTTGATGAGAAAGGGGTACCCAAGACCACTTTGGCTTGGGTTCCTAATTCAAACTAACTGATTTATCTAATGTGCAGGGCAACCAACAGCTCAAGGGAAAGAGCATTTGGCATGTTGATAGTGGTTGCTCTAGGCACATGACAGGCAACATGTCATGCCTTCAGGATTTCAAGCATATCAATGGAGGACATGTTGCTTTTGGAAATGATCTTACTGATGGTAAAATAAGTGGCAAAGGTAATGTCACAAAAGGTAAGATGACATTTGAGGATGTCTACTATGTTGATCAATTGAAGTACAACCTGTTAAGTGTATCACAGGTTTGTGACAAACAACATAGCATATTATTTACAAACACAGAGTGTATGATCCTTGCTCCAGGGTTCAAAGTAGTTGATGAAAGCATGATACTACTTAGAACTCCAAGAAAGGACAATGTTTATTGTCTAGATATGGACAATGTTGATAGTGATTCATCCCTGAACTGTCTTGTTTCAAAAGCTTCTGTGGATGAATCCTCTCTATGGCACAGAAGGATGTGTCACATGAATTTCAAGACTATGAACAAACTTGTTAAAAACAACCTTGTAAGAGGTTTACCTTCAAAAGTCTTTTCATGTGATGATCATTGTGTTGCTTGTCTTAAAGGCAAACAGCACAAAACTTCTCATAAGACCAAAGAGTTAAATTCTATTTCTTCTTGTCTCCAATTACTGCATATGGATCTGTTTGGTCCTACAAATGTTATGAGTATAGGCAAGAAATCTCACTGCTTGGTTATTGTTGATGATTACTCCAGATTTACTTGGGTATATTTTCTAAGGACTAAGGATGAGACAAGTGGACTGATCAAATCCTTTATCCTAAGAATTGAAAACCAAACTAATCAAAGAGTAAAAGTCATTAGATCAGATAATCGGACTGAATTTAAAAATCTTGATCTAAACACCTTTTGTGAAGAGAAAGGCATTGAGAGACAATATAGTGCCCCTAGGACTCCTCAACAGAATGGAGTTGCTGAGAGGAGAAATAGGACACTAATAGAGGCTGCTAGATCTCTGTTGGCTGATTCAAAATTGCCAATTACCTTCTGGGCTGAAGCAGTTAATACTGCTTGTTATGTCCAAAACAGAGTTCTAGTAGTCAAGCCAAAGAACAAGACTCCTTATGAGCTTTTAAATAAAAGAAAACCATTTATTGGATTTTTCAAACCTTTTGGGTGTCCTTGTACTATTCTCAATACCAAATATCACTTAGGTAAGTTTGATAGCAAAGCAGATGATGGATTTCTTGTTGGTTACTCATCTCAGAGTAAAGCTTACAGAGTCTTTAACTCTTCTTCTAGAATAATTGAAGAAAGTGACAATGTCAAATGCAATGAGAACACACCAAATCCAATTGGGTCTGGTCCTTAGTGGCTATTTGACATTATTCACTAACTAACTCTTTTGGTGTCAGTAGTGATGATTATGCAGGTTCAGGAAGTGGAGGATCAGGAACTACACAAGTTCAAGACAGCTTATCTCAATCTGTGATCTTTCCTATACCCATAGTGGATCCTGTTGAAGACTGTGAAAAGGAACCATCTACTGAATCCAGTCAGAGTGAAGAAGAAAGTAGAGATGAGGAGATTCAAGTCAATAAGGAATCAGAAATAGCTGCTGAAAACACCTCAGTTGAATTGAATGACTCAAATCTAGAGGTGGTACTTAATGAAGAACCTAATCATCACACCAGAATTCAAAAGAATCATCCTCCACAACTGGTGATAAGAGATATATCCTCTCCTATGATGACTAGAAATCAAAGCAAGCTGCAAGAATTGCAAGATCTACAGCATACAGTGCTTTCTTGCTTTTTATCCCAGCTTGAGCCTAAGAAGGCACATGATGTTATGAAAGAATCCAGCTGGATAGAAGCAATGCAAGAAGAACTACTGCAATTCAAGCTGCAAGATGTTTGGGATCTGGTAGACCTTCCTAAAGGCCAAAGAGCAATAGGAACAAAATGGGTCTTCAGGAATAAGAGAGATGAAAGAGGAATTGTGATAAGGAATAAAGCAAGGCTGGTGGCTCAAGGGTATACACAAGAAGAGGGAATAGACTATGATGAAGTATTTGCACCTGTGGCCAGGATAGAAGCAATTAGATTATTCCTGGCTTATGCATCTTATATGAAATTCAAAGTCTATCAGATGGATGTGAAAAGTGCATTTCTTTATGGCTCAATTGAAGAAGAAGTATATGTTTGTCAACCTCCAGGGTTTGTAAACCCAAGCTATCCAGACAGGGTATACAAATTGAAGAAAGCACTTTATGGATTGCATCAAGCTCCAAGAGCATGGTATGACACTCTGTCATCTTACCTCTTGGGAAATGGTTTTGAAAGAGGAGTCATTGATAAGACTCTATTTATCAAAAGAAAGAATAAGGATATCTTGCTGGTCCAAATCTATGTTGATGATATCATTTTTGGATCCACAACAGACAACATGTGCAAGGAGTTTGAGGAACTAATGCATCAAAGGTTCAAAATGAGTTCCATGGGGGAACTTACCTTTTTCCTTGGACTCCAAGTTCAACAGAAGTCAGATGGAATCTTTATCTGTCAGTCCAAGTATGTGCAGGACATTCTAACCAAGTTTGGTTTCTCAGACTCAAAACCTGCCAGCACACCTATGGAGACACACAAGCAGATAACAGCAGATCTTGAGGGGGAGGATATGGATGTTCATCACTATAGATCCATGATTGGCTCTCTCATGTATCTTACAGCATCTAGACCAGATATAATGTTTCCAGTTTGTGTATGTGCAAGATTCCAAGTTAGGCCAAAGCAATCTCACTATCAAGCTGTTAAGAGGATATTCAGATATCTCAAAGGGCAACCCAGATTGGGACTTTGGTATCCTCATGACTCATCCTTTGACCTACTTGCATACTCAGATAGTGATCTAGGTGGAGCAAACTTGGACAGAAAATCTACTTCTGGAGGATGTCAGTTTTTGGGTGCAAGACTAGTGTCTTGGCAGTGCAAGAAATAAACCATAGTGTCCACATCTACAACAGAGGCATAGTACATAGCAGCTGCAAGTTTCTGTTCTCAAGTCTTATGGATTCAAAATCAAATGCTGGACTGTGGGGTAACCTTTCTACACACTCCAATTTTTATAGATAACAGCAGTGCTATTAGCATTGTGAATAATCCTGTCAAGCACTCAAAGACAAAGCACATTGAAATCAGGTATCACTTCATAAGAGACTGTAATGAAAAGAAACTTATTCAAGTTGTAAAGGTTCATACTGACAACCAGTTTGCTGATCTATTCACCAAAGCCTTTGATGTGGGTAGATTCACTTTCTTGGTAACAAGTGTGGGAATGATCAACTCTGAATAAACTCCTTCTCAAAAAGTGATTAAATACCTGTATATTTTGTATTTTTGGTGGTCCTAATCTTTCTTTTCAGGGACTTCATAGCAGTCCTCAGTTCATCATAAGTTGAAAAGAGTAAGTATTATTAATACTGCCAGTGCATTATTAATACTGCCAGTGTATTATTAATACTGCCAGTGCATTATTAATACTGCCAGTGTATTATTAATACCGCCAGTGTATTATTAGTACTGCCAGTGCATTATTAATACTGCCAGTGTATTATTAATACTGCCAGTGTATTCTTAATACTACCAGTGAGTAGTTAATACTGCTTTCAGTTAATACTGCTAGTGGTTAATACTACTTTCAGTTAATACTGCTTTCAGTTAATACTGCTAGTGGTTAATACTACTTTCAGTTAATACTGCTTTCAGTTAATACTGCTAGTAGTTAATACTGCTGTCAGTTAATACTGCTAGTAGTTAATACTGCTCCAGGTTAATACTGCTAGTGGTTAATACTGCTTTCAGTTAATACTGCTAGTAGTTAATACTGCTCTAGGTTAATACTGCTTATGTCCCGAATACTATAAATACTCTTTGCCCGCCTAAAAGCTCATAACGACTCTTTGCATACTGTTCACTTGCACTCTAAACCCTTTCTCTCTCAAGTTCAAAGTTTTCAGGCAAGAATCTTCAAGGTCAATGGCATCCATGGCGTTCATAGACGAACACAATGAAATAGCGATGCTCCAAAAGCCAAAACAAGCTGAAGGTTTTCACCAGATAGTCGACTTTCTGAAGTCAAGCCATATTGCCCATGCTCTCACTCTATCTCCTACCATCTTCACAGAGCATCAGAGGCAATTCTGGGCAAATGCCACCATTGTTACTGAGAATGGTGCGCAAATAATCAAAACAAGGGTGTGTGACAAACCCTTGACAGTTACTGAAGAGGTACTTCGCATTAGTCTACGTCTAGACGATGCCTCCGGTATAACTTCTATCTCTAATGATGAACTGTTTTCTACTCTTACAAGAATGGGGTATGGAGGCCCATTGGGGGTGTTCAAGATCTCAAAAGCCAAATTTTCACCCCAATGGCGTTTCTTTGTCCATATCCTCATGCACTGTATATCCAAAAAGACTACTGGATGGAGTGAGTTCAGTAGCACAATTGCTTATGCTTTGGTATGCTTAGCCACTGCCAGAAAGTATAATTTTTCACAAACGATTTTTAATGATCTTGTCTCAAACCTGGGAAGTAAAAAGAGATTTTATATGTACCCCAGGTTTTTCTAAGAAGTTATTAACCATGAATTGACGGATATACCTCATTTTGATGGGGTATATGTACCCAAAATTCCCAAAGGTAAGGTCTTTTCAAACATGAAAAGATCCCCTCTGGACTCGGAAAAAGTTGACACCCCATTGTTCTCTACAATGATGGTGGTGTCCCAAACTGATGAAGGTATGGCAGCAGGGTCAAGGCCCCCATTAGACCAACCCACTGCTGGCCAATCCCAACCTTCCCACTCTAAATCAATTCCCCAGTCTCTTCTTGAAAAACCAACTTCACCAATCACCCATACTTACAAAAGGAAACAGGTAAAGAAGGCTCCTTCTCTTCTTGTACCAACAACCACTAAGCCTACTAGCCCTCTAAGGGAGAATTCTCCCTTAGAGAATATCCATAGGGAAACCACAGGGGTGTCTTCCAACCCCAAGGAGGTGCTCTCTGAGGAGGAGGTTGAGCATATGGGTACTGAGGCTGCCACTACATCTGCTAGCACAGAGAAGGACAGTGGTAACATAAATAAGACCTCCCCCATGGCAACTTTGAATGAGCAATCATTCAAAGGTCCCTGGTGCCAAGAAACCAAGGGGGTGGATAGTGCTTCTGCTAGACAGAAGACTTCCACTACAAAAAGATCCAATGATCCTTCAAAAGAGGGTAACACTTCTGGAGAGGGTGAGGACAGATATACTTACTATGAATTGATGGAAACAATGGGCAACATCAACCAAGATGTTCTCAAACAAGGCAAAGAGACAGAGGAAATGAAATTGGTAATCTTGTCCCAACAAGTGCAGATTACCAAACTCAAGAAATTGGTGATGAAGCTTGTACAGAAAAAGAAGAAGAGACAATTTGTGCTAAGAAGAAGGAAATCTGGGAATAATGCTCCCAAAAAGGGGGAGATCAACATGGAAGAAGCTACAGAAAAGGGGGATCTTGATGGGATGAAATATGATGGTGAGGGGGAGATATTTGATGTTCAGGGGGAGCAAGCAGCAGATACAGAAAGAGAATCAGTGCAAGCAGAGATAAAAGAACAAGTAACAGAAACCATTAATGCTGCTAGTTCTTTAAAAGCAGCAGAAATGGTTAGTACTGCTGAAATTAAACAAGCAGCAGAAACAGTGAAAGAAGTATTAACAGATCTTGAGATTGCAGAAACCTTACTTAAAGCCAAGAATGATACTCACAAGGTCACTTCAAAGACCAAAGGAGTAATCATCAAAGAACAAGGTGAAGTGATCAAGAAAGATAATAGTAAGAAGGCAATGAACAAAGACAAAGGAAAAGCAAAGATGGTGGAATCTGATCAACCAGTCAAAAAGCAAAGGTTGGTTGAATCAGATGAAGCCTTGGCCAGGAAGATGCAGGCTGATATTGAAAAGGAAGAAAGAGTTCAGGTTGAAAAGGACAGGGAGATGGCAAAGGCTCTAGCTGCTGAACTGAATGAAGCCTATCAACAAAGCCTGGCAACTGAACTTGCACAGAAGAAAGCAGAATCTTTGAAGAAATCTATGGTGATAAAAACAGCTGCAAAGAAGAGACAACCCTCAAAGACATTCCTAGGTACCCAAGAGAGAAACAAGATGATTATATTTCTCAAAGGTGCTGTAGGAGTTAGAAAGGAGATGTTCTCCAAGATGTATTTTGAGAAGATTAAAGAGCTGTATGATTCAGAGATGTTAAAACTTCAGGGGAATGAAACTGCAAGGGTGGAGATGGAGAAGAGGATGAAAGAAAGCAATGACTTTCTGATACAAAAGCCCTTTCCAGATGAACAGTAAACACCATCAAAGAAAGAAGCCACTCTGGGTGAAAGTCTAAGGACTTTAAAGAGAACCAAGATGATGGCAAGGAGAAAGTCAATCAAGAAGCCTAGAATAGCTGAAGGAGAGGCTGATAAGGTTGCTGAAGAAGAAGGGGTGCCTGAGTCATCTGAAAAGAAAGAATCTTCAAGTATTGATGATTTAAAGATGTACATGGTAGTGATGGACAAAGTTCCTGAACCAATTTCAGCAGAACCTGTTGGTATAAAGCCTCCTGAAGTTATTCACTGGGATACATTGACATTGGATGGAAAGGAGTACATTAGACTCAAGAGGAAGGATGATAAGTATGAGGTATTCAACACTTGGGTCAAGATTGTCAGAACATGCTCTAGGTCAGATCTTGAAGAAATGTTTGAGATAGGAATGAAGTTGTATGCAGATATACTGAAGGCTTCAGGGATTTCAATTACAAAACTGGTGATGGAGTATCTGTATATGATGTTCAAGCCTGATGAAGTAAAGCATGTGATCAAGAATGTCTTCAAATCAGTCAACAAGTGGACTCTATATGAAACTAGTGGAGTATATGCAGTGACTTTGGATTTAAATCACACTGAATACTTTCTAGTGGATAGAGTATATAACCATAGCAGATTAAAGCTTCATGCCATGCTGAAGAAGAAGCTAGGATGTGTTCCAGATTCAGAAATGGCTAAATATTTGATCTAAAGAACAATTAATCAGAGTTTGGGGTTGGATGCAAACACTGGAATTTAGGCCATGATAGAGTTTTGGGAGCATCTTGAAGAAAATCTGAAGAACTTGACTTCTCTTCCTAAAAGTCAAGTTAGGAGGAGATTGTTGGGAACTGAGAAATAACTCAAGTCTTTAATGCTGCTAGTTCAGAATTAATACTGCTAGTCAAAGTTAGTGCTGCTTGAACAAAGTTAGTGCTGCTTAGCTAGTTAGTACTGCTAGTAGTTAATACTGCTTAGTAGTTAATACTGCCAAGACTTAATGCTGCTTATAAGGTAATGTGAAGATAATGATGAAGAGATCGTGATAAAAAAGGATATTCTGAAGATATTCATGGAAGATATACTGAAGATATTTTATTTATTTGTAATTATCTTTTTGTTTAGTATATGTATAGATTTGACAGAATTGTTTAGATAGTTTTACAGATTTAATTCTAAAGTTTTTTGTTTTAGAGAGAATCAACCTCAAGGCATAATTCCTAATTCTAGAGAAGTAGAATTCGTCTTGAAAGAGCTTGTTCTTCAAGATTGAGGTTGTGTGTGTAATCTTGTGATTTTAATACAAGTTTACAAATTGTTTATTATATACTGTTTATTTACTGTTCCATTAAATATCAAAGTGTTATTCCGCAACTTTTTTGATATTGTTTCTGAGAATTTATTCTTGTTAAGAATTTGATCCTGACAGCTTCCAAGAAGCAAAACTGTGTGTCCACCTCCACCACCGAGGCGGAGTATGTAGCAGCCGCCAGTTGCTGCTCACAAGTCATCTGGATGCGCACCCAACTCAAAGACTATGGTTTTAACTACTCAAGGATCCCCATCTACTGCGACTCGAAGAGCGCGATAACCATATCAAGCAATCCCGTCCAGCACACGAAGACGAAGCACATTGATGTGCGTTACCATTTTATAAAAGATCACGTCGAAAAAGGTACTATCGAACTCTATTTTGTTAATTCAGAGCATCAGTTAGCAGACCTGTTTACCAAAGCCTTGGACGAAAAACAATTTAATTACCTTGTGTCCAAGCTAGGTATGCTAAATCTGAAAGTTTGATCCGTTCGCAGCTCTCTACGAGTTTTTTTTCAATAACGAATGACTGTGACAACTGCACCAGTGACTTGTCTCTGGTTGCTATTATCCACACTCCTTGGTTATTGCATTTTACTCGTTCAGTTCTGGGTCAGTTACGAACTTCTGTATCAACAAAGTAGATTTCGTGTGTTTCTCGTTTCTCTTGTGTTCTGGTTTTTTGTTTTCGTGGTGTTTTTTTTCGTGAGTTTTGTGCAGTTCATACGGATGTTCCCTGAAAGGAGTCCGTGGTTTGTGATGGATCTTCACACCGATAATGTGTTCAGGGGGAGCACTATCGTCAGATGGTTGGTAAGTCTCACGAGTCCTCCATTCGAGGGGGAGCAGGTAAGTGGATTCTGTGTTTGAACCTCCTCATGGTAATCATTCGAGGGGGAGTTAAGTCTCGTGCGTATTTCAAATTTTTGAGGGGGGGCTTTTATTTTATTTTTTTTTCCCTTCGTTTTTTTTTATTCCATAGGTTTCTTAATTTTTTTTCCCTTAGGAGTTATCGTGTTTTTTTTTAATAATAAGAAAAATACAAAAATATTTTCAGTTATGGTTTTATGTGTTTGAAAAAGCCAAAAATATTTTTTTTCTAAAATGTTTGGGTTGGACCGGCCCATGTTTGTTCTCGGCCCAAATCCCTGTGCCCAAATCGCTTCGACCGAGGTATTTAAAACCCCGGTCTTCGTCTTCTTCACCCACCATACTCTATCGATCTTCTCTCGTTTTTCTCTCATCTCTATCTAATCCTTCGACCGGAACTCTGCAGTTCTTACTCGATCTCATCGATTTCTCTCACGGTCGTTTCTCGATCACAGGTTCGATCATAATACTTTTATATCTCTATGTTTTAAAGTGCTTTAGTCGATTGATAGGTGTTAGGTTTCATCGATTTAGGAGTTTGATTTCAATCTGTGTCTGTCGATTCGTGTTCTCCGGTCATTTCTTCGACCTAGATTTTACCGGTCGAATATGTTCACCGGTCGAATGAGTTAACCGGTCGAATGAGTTCACCGGTCGAATGTGTATCGGTCAAATGTCTTTCTCCGGTCGAATGGTCTCACCGGTCGAATGGTAACCCCGGTCGAAGACCACAACCGGTCTTAGGAGACCCCCGGTGGAAACCATATCCGGTCTAAGATCTTATCCGGTCGAATCCTGGTGTATGGTTCTAATGAGCTTATAGTTATACATATTCATATGTGTGTCTATGATGTGAATTTGGTGGTTCTCTGTGCTGGTTTTTTCACTATCTTAAATGGGTGTAGTTCTATGCGCCTTGGTGACTGACCCTAATTCACGAATGAGGGTTTGTTCTTCCACTATTTTGGAGTTAGTATCCGTTGTGGTTTAAATCATGACTGTATAACTCCACGGCTATCATATTTTCCCAAACCTGTGTACTAATCGACTATTTCTTCATAGGTACAATGGCACAAAACCAACCACCAGCGATTGATCCAATCGCCGATGCGGAACTGATTCCCGAGGATCAGTTCCTCCCTCTTACAGCCAATAACTACCATCTCGATGTAACCCAATATGCTATTCAATATAAGGTCATCATCGAGATACTTATGGGGCATCCAATCTCTTATGCTTTTACGGAGACTGCAACCGTTCCAGTCCTATACTTACAGCAGTTTTGGCACTCTCTCCGTGCTTTAGAGGCCGATGGCGAATTCCACCTTGAAGGTCGGATAGATCATACACCAGTGCTTCTTACGTGTGATCTCTTCCGACAATTCCTTCGTTTACCGACCGCCGGATCCGTTCCAGGCAGGAATAGCTTCGACCCGATGGTTTCTGATGCTACACTGTGCACCGACCTTCAACCGCAAGTACCTCTCGACTATATGGTACATGATGTTCACTTACATAAATCGGTGCCTTTCGGCAATAACGAAAGGTATTGATCAGACGAGTGCCCCTATTCTTCGCATATTTCACGCGGTGGCCTTCAATCGCCACATGGATTTTGTCGATTTCCTTTGGTTTGAACTCGTTCAGAGAGTTCGGTCTACAGCATCTCGACGACAGAATTTCATTTCATTCCTGAGGTTCTTACAGATTGTCATCCGGAACTTCATGAACCTGTATCCCGAGATACAGCGCCGTTCTACGCACCCGACATGCCCACATCATCCGACACGCAAGATACCTTCCCACGCCGATCCAGAAGGTGTTGTCGCCCGACAAATCCCAGTCGGGTTACTAGACTATGCTCGTCCTACGGCACTGAGTGTGATAGCTTATAAGCACACACACAACATTCCAGCTCCTATGGTCCGGCCAGGACCGGCAGGACCTGCCCAGGGAGCACGACCTGAGCGACGTGAGGGTCCGCGTCCACGATCGAGAGGCGGGAGCGTCCGGATAGCTGGGGCTTCCGGACAAGGTGTGTCGGGAGAAATAATCGTGAGGGTAACAGGCGTGGGCAGTGCCGTTAGAACGAGCCAGGCTAGTTCTTCTAGACAACCATCTTCGCCGACGCAAATAGAGACTCAAACGGCAGAAGAGACAACCGATTCTGAATCCCTTCATGTTCAGTCCTCTTCTGTCGCTGTTACTGAGGACACAACAGAGCATTCCGCCTCGGAGGAAACTTCGGGCCAACCCGAATATGAGGCTACCGCCTCTGACGCATCGGCATCAGAAGGGTCATCTGACTCTGATGGTGACGGTGATCAACCCCCCAATGAGCCACCTATTGGAGAGACAAGGAGAGCGGAGGTAGAAACAGTCGAAAAAGTTGTAGTGAGCAGAGTGTGGGAAGGACGAATGAAGACTCGTCATGAGCGTACACGAGTGACGGGACAATCATCAACGGTTGTATCCCCCCTAGCCACATCTAGCCAGGTAGCCACATCTACTATCCAGTCTCATGTGTTGGGACAGGGTATTGAAGGATCCGCCGTGGACCTAGCGGCGCATTTGCACACCCCACCAAGCCACTCCACCATCTCTCAACAGTTGGTGGTTTCACATTCTCACGGGGATTTAGCACATCCGCTATCGGGCTCTCACTTGGAGGGTGCCGATATTGAAACAAGAGAACAACTGCCCCCGTTCTCGACATCTTTGCATGCACGGAGTCTAGAGCCTTTTGCTATACCTGCCATTCCTAGGACATAGATTCCATTTTCGGCTATCGCCGATCGCCTAAGTGGCCCAACCGAAACATCTATAGTAATACCGTCTTCGGAAGGTTTACGAGGATTGGGTGGAAGTCCTACCACAGCTATCATCACACCAGCTGTGAACGTAGGCGGCTCGACTTCTACAGTCGTAGCTACAACGGGAAGTCTAAGTGACCCCGGAGTTACCCTAACTGAGTTCGTCTCAAGGGAATATATGGACGGCGCCCTAAAGGCTGTCCAAACCATGTTGAGAGAGGAGGTAGACTCACTGAAGCGAATGATCAAAGGCAAAGGTCCAGCGACTGAGCCTGAACTTCTACCTCCTACACCAACACCTATCATTCCTGCTACCGAAATGTCTATCGAAGACCTAAAATCCATTCTCCTTGCAAAGCTTCTTGCCCAATCTCAAACAGAACCCTCCCGGGATGCCGATCTTCTGTCACTACTTCGTACTCAAGCATCCACCACTACTCCACCACCCCCAACCCATTATATCTCCAGAGTCCTTCCAGCTTCAACAAGCCATGCTTCAGTCTCTGCAGCAAACCGTCGCTGTATTGACTGAACGCCTATCAGCCGTGGAGGACACCTGCCGAAGCCAGGCAGAACGGCTCAAGCGCCGACATGATGATTAGGATGATCCTGATCACCATGAGGGGGAGAAGCGCCAACGCCTAACTGAGCCGGAGACGCATATGGTGGAATTAGGTCAGGTTGAACAGGGTTCGGGTTCCGGTACAAGAACAGAGGGACGGAGACAGGAACAGGAACGGGAACAGGTGACAGACTTGGTACTATACGACTATCCGACGGTTGAAAAGCCTGAGGAATTTGAAGATGGTTCTCCGATAGTTCCTGAAGAGTGGGCAATAATCTTAGATCCGTATGAAGTGGCGGACACGACAGAAAAATGTGCTAATACTGAAAGAGCTCTGGTGGTTATGCAAGAAGAAATTGATGAAATCCTGCATCCAGATGATCAGTCTTCTGCCGTAGTTCCATTGTTGACTTATCCGGCTAATCACCCTGACTTCTCTTCTACAGTTTTTCCCGAGAGATCTCCTCCAGCTTCACCAGTTAGAGAACCAGTACGTACTCCTCCAGTTCGTCCATCCAAGTGGGAAAGAGTCAGAATAAAAGTTCCTTTCCTCGAAGAAATCCAGAAGAAGATCTTTGCCCACTGGATCAGAAAGTATGATGAAGTTGTTCTCCATGGTCTACAGTCAGTGAAAAACATAGAAAAACAGCGTGAGCTTGTGTTAGTGTACAGAAAGTTCCAGCGCAAGTACTCCAAGACGAAGCTCAGGATTGTATCAGTTGATAGGATTATACCTGCCTACTTCATGAAGGTTAAGTATATGGACTTCATGGTTACAAGAGAAGATGGTCAACAATACTGTTTTTCTGATGCTGATTTTCCATGTCTGGAGCCACAAGATCTGCTTTTCATACTACGTGACTTAAAGACCAGAACCGTCAGACCCGGGGAAGTCATTGATGTACTTGAAACCGTGAAGAGATACATGAAGTGCGCAATGAAACTTGCTTCGGTGGAAGATTTTCAGATTGGGTTAGAAAGCGATCAGCCGAAGATTAATCTGCTCAAGCCTGATCTTAGTGTTCCGTCTGATGCTCTAAGCGTACCTGCATTCACAGTTATAAAGATTCCAGAGTTTGGTATGTCATACGTGAACAACAAAGGTATTCTACGATTTATCCGATTCGATCAGATTGCCAGATTCTGTGATGGTACATTGATGCTGCTGAAAGACAAGTTGAAGCGTGCGTTGAGTCAAGATGAAAAAGGAGTTCAGGTACTGGATTCTACATACAAATCGCTTGTTCTTAAAGCACTGAGAGTTATCGAAGAACGACTGGAGTACAGAACGCAAATCAGATATTTCGAGATCAGTTTTGGGTTTCGGAAGATATATGTTCCTAACTGGCGCGAGTTTCAACTTCTATTTAAAGGGGGATATTGTTAGGGCTAATTGTATGTTAAATAGAAGTTCAGGGTATAAACTGTCAATTATTCAAAGTTGTAAGCTTGTTGGGCCTAAAAGCCCATAAGCCCGTTAGGCCTGCGTGCCTAAGTATTTAAAGTTGTTTTCTATTTCATTTCTAAGGTTAGAAGTTCATAATTTCATTATTCAGTTTTCTAGTCATTAGGTTTACAAACCCTGATCAGAAATTCTCTCTGTAAACCTAAACCTTTGAAGTATTATCAATCATATGACTAGTTGCTGTGGCCTATAAACTGTTCATCTTTGATCATATTTACTTGTGATTGCACTGCACTGGGATCAACAATACCTCTGACTGTTTGAGCTCGGCTTTGTGTAAAACTTCTTTTGAAAAGCCTTAGTCAACATAAGCATAGCCTGCTTTAGTTGTTCACAATCGTCAGAGTCAGAGTTCGATTCAAGATCATCTGATTCAGACACAACCATCTTCTTCTTCTTCTGTTTCACAACAAGCACAACTGAGTCAGCAACTGTCTTCTCACCCTGTCTCTTTTCATCCATGATTTCATCCACCTCTTCTTCATTTTGTTTGAGGGTTTCATACACCTCATGAAGTGGAATCTCGTTTAGATCCTTGATTTGCTTCATTTGTCTGGCAAACCTCTTCCATTCAGGTTGGAGAATGCTGAGGAATTTGACATTCAGCTCTATCTGTGATTTAGTGACCTTGTTCTTGCTTAACTCTTTCAGCAAGGTCACAAATCTGTCGTAAGTTTCTTCTAGAGATTCTCCAACTCTGCCTTTGAATTCTTCATAGTTGTTTAGGCAGTTGGATATCTTGAGTTGGTTCCCAACCTTTGAACCTAGCATCATTTTCTCTAGCTGATCCCACATCTGTTTGCCAGAGGATTTATAGTTGTCTATTTTCACATATATTTCATTTGGAATTCCTTGAATAATATAAGACTTTGCTAATCTATCACCTTTTGCTCTGTTTAGGTTTTCACCATCTAGATCTTCATACTTAAGTTGATATGGTTGCTCATCAGTTCCCTCTGGAGGAGTCCTCCAAACAGGTGCCATAACTCCTTCTTCTAAGGATTTCCTGATAAAAACACCATAATCATGTCTTTCAATGAATTCCATGAACCGATCTTTCCACTGCTCATACTCTCCCCTAAATAGTACTGGTGGCTTTGAGTCAGTTCCGATAGCTAGTGCTTCTCTTGAAGTCATCCTGTTCGAATAATGTGCAAAGAGAACTTGTATTGATCGTTAGTCCAGAAAAAATCAGATAAATACTAAACAATTTGACTAAGTCTGGAACTGGCGCAAAAAGGTAAATTTGCGCTACTTGAAGGTGGCGCAAAAGTAAACTTTGCGTGAGAGGCGGGTCGCGCGAGTTGGAACTTTGTGCGAGTGAAGGTTAGCGAGAAATAGAGATTTGCGTTACAAGTGGGTCGCGCAAAATGAGATTTGCGCGAGTAGATGGTCGCGCGATTTGGAGTTTTGTGCGAGTAGTTGGTCGCGCAAAGTAAGGTTTGCGTGACTCGTTTATGGCGCAAAAGTAAAGGCTCGACCGGATAGATGTTCGACCGGACCTGTGATCGACCGGTGTCCTGACCGGATAGATGTCGACCGTAGTAGTGTAGCGACCGGATGAGTGTACTTCGACCGCGGTTATCTTTTTCGACCGAGGATGGTGTTTGACCGGATCGATGCGACCGGATAGATGCGGACCGGAGTATTACCTTCGACCGGTATGGATGTCTTCGACCGGGACCGGGACCTGAATGGAACAGTGTCTCGACCGGACTTACCTTTTGACCGGACCTTCGAAGTGACTGGGGTTTTGTCTTTGACCGGTGTAGAGATGTGTCTACGACCGGGGTTGATTTTGTCGACCGGTATTATGTTTTCGACCGGTGTAGAGTATTCGACCGATATTGACCGATGGATTTCGACCGATGGATTTCAACCGGGGTACGTTTCTTCTTCGTTAATCTGCTCTGTAAATCCCAAATACACCCAACTAGAAAACGAATTTCAGCACCAAATTTTGACACTTTGATCGCTTTGCCTTTTGCAACAACATACAACCTTTTGATTTCGAAAACAACCACAGATTGAAGATTTGATCGATTGTACAGTGTTCTTGAAGAAATGAAGAACACAGTGAGTTTAAGAGTTTGATTTTGATCTGGTTCAAGCTCTGATACCAATTGAGAGTCCGTGTGATTGAACACGATCGTTACCAGATAATCAAACAACACAAAGATATAGATTACCAACCTGTTTCATTAACAACAATCGATTACAATGGTTGATACTTTGAAGCTCACTGTTGTTTTCTCTCTGATGAATAGTAATTGGGTCGATGATGATCTTAGTTGAGAGATATGAGAAGTTGTGAGATAATAATATCTCATAACCTTTTATATCTCACAAACTAATATCTAGAAATAATATCTAAACTAATATCTAAAACATAATATCCTAAAAATATATCTATTAGTTAGATATTTAGGAATAATACCAAATACAATAATTAAGACAATAATTAACTTTGACAATTATTACAAACTTAACATTAGACTAATCGTGAGAGTGGCTTTTCAGCTTTAGCTTCAGATTCCAAACATCAATTGGATGATCTTGAATCCAATAAATCTGAGATCTAACAATTCTTTTGATTGTGTTCAACATGTTCAATGTCTAAGTGAGGTTCATTCTGCCAAGGTATTTCATCAACAAAATCGTCACTCAGATTTTTCCTAGACAGGCTCAGTTGAATACCCTCATCTATTTCACTTATTTGTTCCGCCAATTGACTAACTTTTGCTTCAAGGGCAACAACTCATTGTGTCACATTATTCAAATCAAGGGCAACACTATCCGTGTACTTCATTTGTTCTTTCAATATCTCCATCATGTCTTCCATTTGTTCTTCGAGCGATGATGAACTTTGATAATTGTTGTCATAATTACCACAAAAATTGTCGTTTTGAAACTGATTGTTTTGGTGGTAATTGACAGAATAATCTTGACTTGGAAAACTAGGCTGACTTGAGTAACTTTCATATTGACAATCCCAAGAGAAGTCTGGTCGTTCTTGCCATCCTGGGTTATAAGAATCAAAAGACATTTCTTCATTATAATTTGTGAACCCTTGGGCTTTATTGACACAACCATCATGAAAGCTTGCACACTCATTTATAGAATGCCATGGATCACCACAATAAATGCATAAATTTTGACTATTAACCCTCTCATAATAAAATTCAGAACAACTATCTATAGAGTGTAAGGATCCCCACAATAATTGCATGAATTTTGGATCTGATACATCTCACTATCTCCCCCAGTCAACCCACCTAAAAGCATGTCTAATTTCTTTGAAAGCTCACCGATATCACCATAAAACTCTCGCCTCAACTCATTTATCTCCGCATTAAACATACTATTAAACGACATATTTTTAAAATCAAAGCTCGGATCAATTGTGATGGCAACACATGCAATAACAATACTAAAAAAATGACGCTTAAAACAAAGACTAAACTAAAAAAACTTAAACACGCCAAAGAAAAAATCTTTTTTTTTTGCCTTTTTTTAATAACGAAAAAAAACTAACACTAAGCGAATAAAAGAAAGCACTAAAAATAAAGACGAGAAGATTTACCTGGCCCACAGGAGATCAAGCAACCAAACTGCAAAACACTATTAGAATGCATCGAGTAACAATTTATTCAAAAGATAATGCAAACAGATAAAATTAACACAAACCAATTAACCTAAGTGCACAACTTCCCGGCAACGGCGCCAAAAGGTTGATGCACGCGTCGTTAAACGCACAACAAGGTTTAAATTTATAAACCGAACTCAAACGTAATGATAGGGTAAGTAGGGTATCGTTCTTCTCAGGGAGTCAGTGGTTAAATTAATTATTTGTATTAAAACTGAATGCACGTATGTCATAAAGATTGCTACCCAATTTATCGATTAAGCTAAAAAATAATCTAACAAAAAAAAAAACGAAATCTAATTATTACAAATAACACTATTTCAAAAGGTTTGGATTGAAAATTGAATAAAACCATTGAACGAAAAAAAATTAAACGCGAAGACGAAATCATTCAAAGCTAACAATACCTGTCACATATCGTTCGCAATGAAAAATTCGTAGAAACTTTATTAAAAAGTAGAACATCAATATCATCACAATCACTAACCATTTAACATTCTCAATTATAATAAAAGGCCACAAACTTTATCCAAGAAATCTACTCCGCTACTTCAAATTACCAACAATATCAAAAACCAAATTTTAAAACCGAACTAGAATTAATAAAAACGATTTACTAAAAAAGATTACTACTTGAAAGAAACCTCAAACCTCTATTGCATCTCCAATGAAATCATCAACTTCAGATCTTTAATCGTCAACAATAAAACTCTACCATCTTGATTATCGGTCACCATCAAATCACAAAATTCAAGAAAAATTGAGTTTAGGAAAAAATGTGACAGCCATAGGCTGCTGCTGCCTCCATGCGTCTCTCCAAAAAGATGCCTCCTCCTCTTTATAAAGATATGCCCAAAACTCCAGAGTTGCGCAAATATGTCAAAAGTCATCATTTTACTCTTTTTCTCCCCAAAGTGATCTGAACCTATAAAAATGCATTAATGTAGTTCCGTTTTACCATTTTAGTGCATTAAAAAGATATGATTGACCAGAAAATAAAGTGGAACTTAATGACCGATCAAAAACGGAAATCTCGTTCATTACAAGTAATTGGAGTGAAAGCTAGGGATCCAGAGAACATGTTTAGGATGCCATAGCAATATTTAATAATCACGAAACCAATTTTATAAACAACTACATATACTATGATCATTAGGTAGAGAAACCACATGAGGTTTGTGCAAATTGACAACTTCATTTATCCATTGAATGAAATTAACACAATATTGTAAACTAGCACCTAAATCAACTACACATGCTCTATTTCATTTAGTGGAAGCAATGTAACTAGAAATATAAGAAAGAAACTTCATGTAAGGACATACATATTCTTGCAACTATGAATACTTTGTCTACATGGTCAATTATAAGTGTTGTTACGATTCAATGTGCACACTAAATGAACCTTAGTTTTTCATGCTTTGTAAAGCCTAGAAGATGAAATAAGAATGGAAAGGATAGAAGTCCAAAAAAAAGCACAGAAGAAAAAATCAGAACTGCATAAGAATTGAACCCAATTTCAAAGATTTTAGCAGAACACCTAGTTTCAAAAGTAAAATAACATAATTTCAAAAGTAAAGATTTTATAACAATCCCCTTGACTTATGACAGTTATAAGCTACGTACACTTTCCTAATTAATACATATGTAACACCAATTTCGTTTTGAATGATGCCATTGCGCAATCTTTATGGAAGTCTTTCAATTTTACGAGTCACGTTGAGATTCCATAATCTTCACGAAACAGCCTAGTGCTTTGGTAAAGCAGAATTACTTTCTATTGAATCCTCTTATCACGAAAAGCGAAGACAACATATTCCAGATGAAGGTAGCATGCCCCAAGTTGGTGCCTCGAAAGAATCTTGTTGAAAGTTATTTAATTTAGCGCATATTCGTTGGTTTCTAGATTTCTATTGTACAAAGTAAGTTTGTCCTTGTGAATTTTTCAACAAAAGCATATCTTATGATTCCGAGTGAAAATCTAAAATAGATGGCAAACAAATAAATTAACCTATAGCTTTTTGATATTCATGTGGTTGAATTCATGGATAGTGAACAATTGAGGACTTTATGACTTCAAAGCCCTCACCTCCATTTTCACAAAGGAATTATTCCCAGGAATCCAATTTATATATGGACCGATTCTTCTGCTAAAGTAAATGATTATACGCTGATTTTTGAATTGTCACATTTGGTAGATAACGAGATCTGAACCACTTCTTGGATAAAAATTCTTTCCAAGATTTCACTTGAAAAAGTAGGGTTTCAAGTCAACCCCGAATATTTCTCTATGCCATTGATTACATGGTGAGAATCTCACTAACTTAAAGATTATTATCTTTGTAAGCTAATTAAGCCTCTGCTTTCATCAGCAAATCATAATATTTGGGATTTAGCTGAAAAATTAATCTAGTTGAAGGATTTAATTTGTGCTCGACATAACTTGGTTGAATTAGTCTATTTCGTGATTACTCATCAGTCACCTAGCTAGTTGACTCAAGCTTGGTGGAAATTGTACCTATTAACATATTCTTTAAAAGTCCATCAGTCAGCTTGCTTGTATGTGTTTTATTAAATGAAATGAATACAAACAAAGATTTGATATAACTAATTTATATGTTTGTCTTTGACCCTGCAATCAAAGAGAGAAAAAGGGGTCGTGTTTGTAGTCAAGAAAAGAAAGGAAAAAAGAAAAAGGAAAAGAGAGAATGTTGCTGAAAATTGTAGAAGTTTGTTAAAGGGTAGAAATTAAGGAGTTAAGTTAAAGGGTTCTTGCTATAATTAAATATTCATATGCTACAATTCCTACTTTATTTTTTAATTTTAATTAAATTGTCCAGTGCCTTTTTAAAACAATAAAAGAATTCCCTCCAGATATTTATCTGTATTTTATGTGTTTAATTATAATTCTATATGTTAAAGTAATGTATTTGTAAATGGAGTATGTTTTGGACTTCAATGTCCTTTACTATAATTTTGATAATCCTAAGTTATACATCTTCAACAGAGATTGAAAAAAGAATTATCCTGTATATTTTTATTTATAATTATGCTAAATTGTCTTAAAATTTTAAGCTTCTATAGAAGAATTTTTACAAGGAGAGGATTTACTTAGCCTTGATGAAAATGTGCAGTAACCCTCCCCCATTTGCCAGCCATCATATATATATATATATATATATATATATATATTTCTCTTCCATG
Source organism: Arctium minus (assembly GCA_954870635.1). Lineage (NCBI taxonomy): Eukaryota > Viridiplantae > Streptophyta > Magnoliopsida > Asterales > Asteraceae > Arctium > Arctium minus. The sequence continues at coordinate 49,774,367 of OX941096.1, forward strand.
CATGCACATATAGATATGGAGGGGGTCAGTGTTCTCTTTTTTACCCAAGCACTAAAATGAAGAATTGTATCACTATAAGAAAGCTTAAAGGCTAAGAAACTTCATCCACTCACTTCAAGAACCCTAATTATTATAATGAATACAAAAAGAGAGATGCAAATTACAAAATAAAAATAAGAATAGAAATAAGCAAAACAAAAGCCTCCTCTCCCTTATCTTTGCCTTCCCATCATCATCTTCTTTTTCTTTTTTATCCTCCTCTTTCTCTCTCTCTTTTCTGTTATATTATTCTCTTGTTTTTGATTCCCCACCCTCATATATTATCAAAATTAAAACCCTTATTGAAAACTTTCTAAAAGAGAAAAAGAGAGATCAAATTAATTTAAACCATGGTTTTCTCATCTGTTCCACCCTATCTTGATCACCACAATTGGCATATCCAGGTATGATCTTTAATTAGTTCTCCCTTTGATACATGATCCTCTTTTTTTTCGAATTTTTGTTTTAATTCATCAGCCAAATGAAAAAGGAAAAGCATATATGTAAAAGAAAGATGATATATACTCATTCATACATATTCTCTTCAAATCTCTTCTTGAATATACCATGTAGATATAGTACCTCTTATGAGCTCTTTTTTTGTTTGCTTACTTGTGTTTTTTGCTTTTTTCACAGCTGCAACAATCGAACCATCAAGAAGCGAGAGTTGGTGGGGGCGAAAACCCTAATCTCCCACCACCACCTCCTCCTCCACAACCTGGTGACGGAGGTGGTGGTGGGGGTGGAGAAGGTTCTATCCGACCAGGATCTATGGTAGATCGAGCACGGATGGCCAAGCTACCCATGCCCGAGCCAGGATTAAACTGCCCACGATGCGATTCCACCAACACCAAGTTTTGCTACTTCAACAACTATAGCCTCACTCAGCCTCGACACTTTTGCAAGACTTGTAGGCGTTATTGGACCCGAGGTGGTGCTCTAAGAAATGTTCCGGTTGGGGGAGGTTGTCGGAGAAATAAAAGGAACAACAAAAACAGAAGCTCGAAATCTCCAAGCCAAACCGGACCTAAATCTGTAAGTGCAAGTCCATCTAGGTGTAGCACGGAGAGTACTATCGCGAGTACTCATCTCTCTCATCCTCCCTCTCTTCAGTTGCCATTCATGAGCTCTCTAGGTCAATATGGAGGTGTTGGTGGCAATATTAGCTCAAATCTTGGTGGATTTCAGCCTCAAAATGAAATGGGTAACTTTCAATTTGGAAGTGGGAGCTCAACTGGGAACAATTTCAACAATATTTTGTCAATTGGAGGGGTTGAAAATTGGAGATTGCCTTTCTTGGCTGGATTTGAGGTACCCAATAACACTAATAATCTATTTCACTATCAAAGCGAAGGTGCAGCTGAAGCACCATCATCATCAATGGTAGGAGGAGACATGCGATTACCAAACCCCGGGTTCGATAATACTCCGGTAGATCCTCCGGTGAAGATGGAAGACAACCGAAGCTTAAATTTATCGAGGCAGTTTCTTGGTGCTTCAGAAACTACTAATCAACAACCATGGGGGGGAAATACATGGGCTGAATTTTCTGGTGTCAACAGTACTTCTAGTACTCCTACTACACATTTCATATAATCTGGTTGAGATTTTCATGGAGGATTGGGGAGGGGATTTCTTCTTTCATCAAACTATGTGTTTCTAGTATGATTCACCTCAAAGTTGCATGTAGCAGTCTTGAAAGGGAAGTACTGAACTCAAACTTGGATCATTCAAACCCTAGGTAGCTAGAAAGAATGTAATGTGTCTCCAGGTTAACTAATTACGGGTGGTTCGACATCTCAACGGTTGATCCTTTGCCAAAGAAGGAGAACTAAATGGTAGGTTAATTTACTTTGTATGTTAAGTTTTATTTTACAGCATTATATGATGTTTGTTGATCTTATTAATATGTTTGAGAGTTTACTTGTACTTTTATCTGGAATGTACCTATAATTTCTTTGTAAGTGTGTGCTACTTTGCTAATTATGTATTAATTGTTTACTAAGAATAGTCTCTTTATTTAAGATTATATATATATATATATATATACCAAATCATTGTTTTTAAGCTTCAAGAATGAAGACATCTTCATCCCGAATTCGGGCGCCTAATGATAACAAATGAATCACATTTGTAAATTTGACACCTTCTGTGAGTTTCTGTAACAATCACTTATATACCAAAACATGTGATGTTACTAAAATGCTTTGGGGTAAGATTCGATCTTTGAGACAAGTCACGATATGTATTTTGATCAATGATGTCGATATATCAAGAACAATAAATGATATAAGCATGTATATCAATATTTAATGTTGGCTAGGAATTTTTGTAGACAACTACTTAATTTTCCTTTGTACTTATTTTGGGTGTCAGTCAGTACTCATGATTCCTCTGGGAACTCCACACATATGCAACAAATGAATGCGAGATGTTTTTACCCTTGTTGATTCGCATCTCGTGGAAGAGTATTTCATCTTCGATTCTGGTGCATAAAACAAAAGATCGAGATGATTTCAATGTTTTAAGTACCATCAAAGGTTTTATCGAAAAAACTTACCATCAGAGGTGAAGGGTGTGTTACTAAGGGGATGTTTGTTTTTTTTTAAATACCTCTTAATGGCTCTTAAGTCTGAATCGTTCAGACCTTTTGAAATTCTGTTTGTTTTTTTTTTTCCAATTTTCAGAACTTCTTAATGGCTTTTAAATACATCTAAAATAAAAAGTGGCGACTTAACTTATTAAAATCTCTTACCGCCGCCTCATTTCATATGCTCTCCTTTCTCTCAAGACGCATCCAGACATTACAAAAATAAACAGTCTTATTGATTCATATTTCAAACTTCAACACCACCTCTCTTATTAATGAGAAGTGAAATAAGACTTCAGACTTCAGACCTCTTAAAAAACAAATGCCACCTAACTTGATATTCAGATACCCAACCCTTGCTTTTGGTACCGTAGACATTGTATGTTTTCGGTTCTGAACCCAACCTTATATGTACATGCCTCTTGGTAGGGATGGCAATGGGTATGGGTAGGGTAAGAGTTAATCCGTTATCCAATCCATTTAAAATAGAGGGTAACGAAATGGGTAGTTATCCATCTCATAAAACCCTTATCCGTATCCTACTCTACCCATTAAAAGTTGTGGATAACGAAATGGGTAATTGATAAATGGTAAAACAAAATTTCATTTTGGACTACAATTGATATTGTTAAACCTAAAACATATAAGTAAAACGTAAGTTCATAAATATAGTTATTATTTTATATCTAATTTGTTATAGTAAACATTTTATTACTCTAAATATAATCATAGTATAATATTTTTAAAAACAATATGAAAATTGTAAGACTGACACTTTTCGTTTTATTTATTTTTCTAAATCCGTCTTGTTATTCAGCATGAAATCTTTTACTCGATAAGTATAAAAAATAAATTAAACTACACGTTAATATACGACATTATAAAAATATATTAATAATTAACTTAATACAATTATGTGTATATACACTAATATTTAGTTATATATAATTATACATACATATATATTGTATCGTAACGGGTAACGAAAAAACGTTTATCCATACCCTACCCACTAAAATTTCGGGTAAACAAGTAGTGGATAAATGGATAAATTTTTTTTTATTCATACATTTATCCAACGGGTCGAAACATAACGGGTTTACTCTTACCCATTGCCAGCCCTAACCATTTTTGGTCTTACAATTACCACAATTAATTTGTTTTAATTGCTAGAGAAAAAAACATAGAATCCATCTCTTCCTTAACTCAATTTTCAAAATTCGTAACTCATTTTCATTACTACAATTAATAAAATCAGAAAGAAAAATAAAAGGAAAACAATTTTTATTTTGGAAAACGGCAATTCATTAAGACGAGAAAGCTAGCCAAAGATTAGCAACAAGAAGAGATTACATCGACCCGAGACAAGAATAAGGAGACGAACTCCACTCGACAAATTTATTTGACTCCCTTTACACCTGAAAATCACACATCTAAACGAATTAACGACTATAAAATCCAATAGGAAAACAATTAAGAAGGGAAAATGAAACTTGCAAGTAAATATAACTTCTGAATGGTCATCATGGAGCGTATAATATATATATAGAGAGAGAGGGGAAGATCAAACGAGAATTCTAACTATTTAAAAGAATACAAAAACTGTCAAATCACGTACAAAATCACATATGATTTTACATTAATCGTCAAAAAAAGGTGTGCGGACGACTTTTGGCCACGTCTTCAGGTCGCGGGGCAAAGTTGTGTAAATCACATGTGATTTTGCACGTGATGTTGGTATAAAATCACATGTGGTTCGACTATTTCCTTATTCTTTTAAATAAGTATTGTACTCGTTTAAACCCTAATATATATATATATATATATATATATAAATGTATGTAAGTTGGTAATGATATTGCAATAATAGGAAAGAGACTGAAGTGCAGCAATAAGACAATGTTAAGGGCAGCTCTTTAGAGAAAACGTCAAGAATCCACTCAAAACCATGCAACAGTTCAACCCTTGACCTCTAGCTCAGAAAGAAGATAGATTTTGATTTTTGAAGATGACGGAGTACAAGAGCATTGATAATTATGAGGTCAAAAAGAATATATTTGGTCTCCTTCACATTTTGAGGAGAAAGAAAGCATTCTGTGAAAATTAAAAGGTAATAAAGGAGTACGTAGTTTGAGAGCAAATCCTGGACTGATAAACGAGGAAAAACAAAAGTGAAATGAAGGGTGATTGCTTGAAAATAAATGGAAGAAAGAAGAAAATTAACGAGTGTGTGATGAGAGATTGATTGTTTCTAGTCTAAAAAGAAAGGAAAGGAATCTGGCAAGGATAGATAGATTTTGCTTTATTGAAAGTACCAACGCCTCCATTAAAGCTTATATATATATATATATATATATATATATATATATATATGGAACCCTAAGCACTTTCTACCCCTTAAACCACCCCAAACAGAAATAAAGCAATTATATATACAGAAAAGGTGGCTCAAAACACCATGGGATTGTTTTGTTCAGTTGGAAGTCATCAGTACAAAGTTTTATAATGTACAAGTATTGCTGTCTCTTTGTTTTGTATTGTTTTAAAATAAGTGCAAATTTGTTTTGATTTATGATTTAATCAACAAAAAGTGTAAAAGAAAATGAAATTATTATCAGCTTTTATTTTTCCAAACAATTTGAAGGAAGACAAAAATGTTATTAGCAAAAAAATAGCTTAAAAAATACTATAATTAATCTACTAGAGGGCTTTTTCTTTTTACTAATTTGTGCCATGCAAGAATCGTCGTCAATAGTTTAGAGGTTATTTATCAAACGTTTATCGATAAGAGTCAACACTCTTACTTACTAAGTTCAAAAAGCAAAGGCATTATGATGTTCAAAAGGCTAGCCTCTGATGGCTAACTTCGGAAAGCTAGCTAGCTTATGAAGGCTATACTTCAAAAGGCAAACCTTCAAAGGACTAACTTATCTAATAATGTGGATTAACTTCTCATATAGATCTCAGTTTAGAATATACGAAAAAACACAATAGAGTCTCATGTGTTTATTACTCTTGATTTTGCCTATAATCTAGAGTGCAAATTTGGATTATCTTAAAGTGAAGAGCTTTATAAAATAAGTCAAAATATTTACATCCGAAAAATGTTGTATACACGGTGTATATTTCTATCCAAATTTTATGGAATGCTATATCATCCAAACCAAAATTATAACATGATATGATTTGTGGTAACGTAGACGAGGAGATTTAGGATTTGGCTGTAAATTACAGAATTAAGAATTAGTTAAAGAATTCATCCATCTCACCAAAAATACATTTCTTGTCATAATCAATGTCTAGGATAAATGTTTGATTAGATGTCAAGTTTTCGAGATACATTTGTAACTTCTGTTTAACAGGATGGAATTTAAACCGCAAAATAAAATGGGATAAATATAGAAGTACTAATTTCACCTAAAAAGGGGAATATGTAAAGAGTTAATATCAAAATGGATGAATGATAGCTAATAACCTACTAATCTAAACCAAATCTAAAGCTTAAATTACAATCGGGTGTTGCTACAATCAACAAAAGAATTCTATCAACTCCCTTTGCCAAATATCACCAAAAGTCGATATCCCAAAATATGCCTCTACCGGCACCCAACACTTCGCTCAAGCATCCGTGGCTTAGCCACCTAGAGATCCTGATATACCTGTCATTTAAGAAAAATGTTAGGTTTACATCTAATTTGAGCTCAACAGTTAATGAATAAAATCATAAATTAAAACATTTAAATCGGAAATATAACTTTAACCAAGTTAACCATTTCAAATAGGTGAGTTTCAAAACCATGAAGTTAAAATACATCTTGCTATGACGGAGGAGACCCAATTTTCCATTGATAGTGATGTAACACAAAGTTAAGCCGCATATACATGATATATGAGCATCACCACAGATCAATGGTCATTAAGTTCAACTACCCACGATCTATAGCTTAATGAGTCATCAAATTTAACCACTCATGATTTATAGATTGAGATCTCCAAGGATCATAGTTAAGCTCGTTCACTAGAAATTACATTATCTAGGTCATTATCGATGCCCGACTCTAAGAGCCCACAACATATTTCCGATGAAGACCCAATGTCTATTCAAGCTACAATACGAGTGTTCATTCCATTTAAACCAATAAAATGGATTGTTATGCCTATGGATTCATTGCATTTTACAGTCTAATATACAATAGTTTCTAGATACGTCAAACCATTTCAAACACATAAATATTTATGTACAACAAGTTGTCAAGTGGGTACAATTCCCATTTTATCAACAAACCCAAAGTAATGTTGAAACTCTTGATTTTAGGTTCCAAAACCCTTTATAACTTTGAAATAATCATCTAACATGTAAAATTATTCCCCATACTTAATTTATCAAAAGGTACGAAGTCCCCTAATCTCCCAAAATTTTACCTAAATGATCCAAAATCAACAAATACATGAAATATATAAAATGGGAGTTCGAGAAAACTAGAATATAGCATTTTGACATGTATATGGCTTTAGAATAGTATAGCATGAACTCATAATGTTAGGTTTGAGCTAAACCAAGCAAACCCCTAGAAAATGGAGAGAAATCTTTGAAGCTTTGACCCCTCCTGGAGCTTCATTCAAGATCTTCTTAAATGGAGGAATCAAGTTCTCCGCCTTCAATGGTTCTAAACTAAAAATCGGAAATCAATTAAGAGAGAGGAAAGAGGAAATAGGGAGTAAATGAAAAGAGAGGAAAGAGGAAATAGGGAGTAAATGAAGAGAAAAGGTGATAAATAAGGAGGAACTCAAGAACAAGGCCGAAATATATAGTCACACCGTGAGGCGCGGCTTATGGTGCGACCTAAGTCGCCCGCTCAAAGTCGTCGGCACTAGCGCGCATGCGTCCTCAACGCCGCAGCCTAAGCAACTTTTCCAACGGCCAAAGCTGTCTGTGCCGACCATTGTTTCTTCGACATTATGATCTGCACTACACTGGGCCAACCCAAACAGAGGCGTGGACGACTTTTCAAGCGGCCTAAGCCACCCGGGAAGTCGCCCGGATCCCCGGAGCCCCTATTTTTTTACCAAAGTTTGATTCTTAACAACCCAAGACACCTCAAAGGTGATAAAAATTAATGCAACCGAAACACCAATTTCCAATAAACCTTCATAATTTTCCCAAATTGTAAAATCACAAATTATTTATAGTAAAAAGGGCAATTACAATTTCTATTTAAAAAAAACCTCATTAACTAATTAAATAGGTAGTTCAAATGTATTTGTAGTGGTTATATTAACAAAAATTTAATGTATTAATACGAGGTCATGTTTATCGCATTATCTCGTTGCTTAAAATCACGTACACAATCATGTGCAATTAAAGATGATGTGAATGCTTGAAAAACAACTTGGTTATTAAGTATCATTATTTTCATCAAAATTCGTTGTTTGTTTGGTTATACGCATATGTAGGATGTGGATATGCATGCTTTTTGTATCGATATAGCTAAAATTGGACCGTACAATAATTTCTTGATGCACGCTATGTTCTATTTTCGTACATGAGCGTCGATACGTTCGGATCATGGAAGAATTTCTCGAAATCGTGAAAAATGATCCTCTCATTTTTTATATCTTGTTTTCTGTGTAGTGATTCAAATAGTACGTATGGAACCCATATAGACTACTTTTGTTTATTAGGGACAAAGATTCGAATCAGCTTTTTACACTTTTTCCTTCTTTTAACTACATTCATTCTACTTGACAACTTTAATGTTTTTAGCTCTCTAAAAGCACATTCTATTAAGTTTAATATCTTTGCACCACTAAAAGCCTTTAACTTCGGATCCTTGTGGGTGACTCAATTTAACTCGTATATAGGTGTCACATGATAACATTCGTTTCTAATTCCTGCATATTCCAATTTTATTTTTTTGATAGATTTTCTTTTTAAAAATATTTTGCAACCCAAATGTCCCATGAGTATTTTTAAATATGTCAAAAATTGTTTTCAAGAAAAATAAACTGAAATTTAATACTCTTGTGTACCCGAATTATAATAGCGCTACTTACCGGACAAAAATTTACATACAACACTCAGGCTTGATCCTGACATTTTTTAGGCCCTGGACGAGATGTAAAAATGGGCCCTTGATAACTACGAAATTATTTTCAATATATTGTTTATATCATCAAAATAACATTGAATTCAAAAAATACTAATAATTCATATAAAACCGATTTTCCCGGTATTCCTAGCGCAAGATCAATCAATAATTATTTCTAAATTAATATTATCTATCATATCATTTTTACATAACGTCGTCAATTAGTTCCATCATCAAAGTCATCTTATGATATATCTTTAATATATAGATTGAAATCATTTGACGTCACTATGTTAACCATTCGGAGTAACAGTTTAAGTAAATCAATATAAATCAGTAGATATTCCACATATTACCTGATGTTATGTTTTCCATCATCATTTTAAACTTTTAGGGGATGAAACAAACTTTTTAAAAACCATCAATCTTAGAATCAAAAGTCCATGTTGGTTATAGTTTGAAATCTTATTCTTGTTTTAAAGATAAGAGAGTACTTAAGATTCATGCACCCAATATTAGATAATAAAGAGTCAATAATGTATGAAAAAAGAAGTATCTTTGAAATCCTAAATATATATATATATGTTGGGTCGTCTCATATAGTTTGGTAATTGTTTTAAAAAATGTAGGAGTTTTCTTAGTTAATAACAAAAATCTACTATATTCTAACACAATAATGAAATTCATGCGGATAGATAAAAAGAGTATGTAGAAGATGAGTAATGAAGTTTATATTAAGGATTATACGCAAAAATAGTTTTTAGATATTAGTAGTAGATAAAAAAAACTTAGAGAAACAATAAGCAATACTATAAAATGAAAGACTAAATAACATTTTACAGTTTTTCTTCTCCAATGTTATTAACTAATACATATTGGGCCCTTAATATAATGTTAAATTCTTTTTAAGTCTTATTATATATTATTTTTTTTGTCTTTTTTATTTACAGTTTTTTTAACTACTAATATATATAGTATATACTAAAAAAAATTGGGCCCCTATTTTGTTTGGGCCCTAGGCGTACGCCCGGCCCGCCCTCCCCCAGGGACGGCCAACACTAATAGAAATTTGAGTATCACCGACGAAAATCAACGACAACCAGATTTCGGTGATTTTCGTCAAACGGATCAGTGACGATTATCTGACTACCAAAACATATTCCGACTAACTTTAAAACCGTATGTAATCCGTCGGTGAATTTTATAATTACCGACCGATAATAAATTAATTTCTTTTTTGATTTAATTATATATTATATTGATCCAGGTGAGTCAACCGCTTCCAGATTTAATCTCAACTGTTTAAATTAATCTGAGATTTAATCCTGACTGTTTAAACTCATCATTATATATATATATATATATATATATATATATATATATATATATATATATATATATATATATAAAAGAAGAAACCAAGATGAATGATTTGGCATCTCCTATAATCAAGAAATTCAATTATCTTTTTTCTCCTTCACCCTCTTTTTAACCTTTTCTTTTTATTTTCCAATGCTATAGACATTGATTATTTATTTCTGTTTGCATCTAACACCGTCTTTTTGTTTTCCGTAACTCCTCTCCATCACCCAATTTTTTCGTTTTTCCAAGCTTTTGGTTTTCTCCATCTAGTAAACGATATCTCAAAAATCAACCTATCAATTTATCTTTCATATTTTACTTTATTTAGTTGTGCTTTGAATTCAAGACTTCCCTTCACCATCCCCCATCTCGACCCCAATGGATCGTATACACAATGTCTTCCGATTCTCTCAAATCAACCTATTATTTCAGGTTTTGTAGTTTATTTGATTTGATCGTATCTTCTCTTGAAGGTTTAATTTCAAGAAATAAAACACAATTATTTTGATTTCAAGCAATCTCAAGTAAGATTTCTATATGCTAAGTATATTGTTACTACAAGCTTTTTATCACCTACAAACTTTGTTTGACTACTAATACGTAGCTTCTACTATGTTTCCTTCTCAACAAATGTATGCTATATACATATGATATGCATTGATTGTATATCGTGTAATGTGTTGGGATAAATGTTGATGCTTATACCTTATTTTATGAAAATTTCTTTAACAAATTACTACCTTAAATATATTGATTTTAATGACAATGGAACTCTTGCTTTTTCATTCATCTTTTATTTTAGTCTTGATATTTGCATGCTTTTATGTTTTGTTACTAAAAGTTTGTTTTCTGTTTCATGACTCCTTGGTGATGCCATTTAAAGTTTCATGAAGATGAGAGGTATTTTTATCCTTTATTTCTTTGAGTTTCAACAAATCATTCTTTTTGTTTTCCCTAACTCCTCTCCATCACCCAATATTTTCGTTTTTCCAAGTTTTTGGTTTTCTCCATCTAATAAACAATATCTCAAAAATCAACTTATCAATTTAATATTTTCATATTTTATTTTATTTGGTTGTGCTTTGAATTCAAGACTTCCCTTTACCATCCCCCATCTCGACCCTGATGGATCGTATACACAATGCCTTCCTATTCTCTCAAATCAACCATTATTTCAGATTTTGTAGTTTATATGATTTGATCGTGTCTTCTCCACAATTATTTGGATTTCAAGCAATCTCAAGTAAGATTTCCATATGCTAAGTATATTGTTACTACAAGCTTTTTATCACCTAAAAACTTCGTTTGACTACTAATACGTAGTTTCTACTATGTTTCATTTTCAACGAATGTATGTTATATACATATGATATGCATTGATTGTATATCGTGTAATGTGTTGGGATAAATGTTGATGCTTATACCTTATTTTATGAAAATTTCTTTAACAAATTACTACCTTAAATATATTGATTTTAATGACAATGGAACTCTTGCTTTTTCATTCATCTTTTATTTTAGTCTTGATATTTGCATGCTTTTATGTTTTGTTACTAAAAATTTGTTTTCTGTTTCATGACTCCTTGGTGATGCCATTTAAAGTTTCATGAAGATGAGAGGTATTTTTATCCTTTATTTCTTTGAGTTTCAACAAATCATTCTTTTTGTTTTCCCTAACTCCTCTCCATCACCCAATATTTTCGTTTTTCCAAGTTTTTGGTTTTCTCCATCTAATAAACAATATCTCAAAAATCAACTTATCAATTTAATATTTTCATATTTTATTTTATTTGGTTGTGCTTTGAATTCAAGACTTCCCTTTACCATCCCCCATCTCGACCCTGATGGATCGTATACACAATGCCTTCCTATTCTCTCAAATCAACCATTATTTCAGATTTTGTAGTTTATATGATTTGATCGTGTCTTCTCCACAATTATTTGGATTTCAAGCAATCTCAAGTAAGATTTCCATATGCTAAGTATATTGTTACTACAAGCTTTTTATCACCTAAAAACTTCGTTTGACTACTAATACGTAGTTTCTACTATGTTTCATTTTCAACGAATGTATGTTATATACATATGATATGCATTGATTGTATATCGTGTAATGTGTTGGGATAAATGTTGATGCTTATACCTTATTTTATGAAAATTTCTTTAACAAATTACTACCTTAAATATATTGATTTTAATGACAATGGAACTCTTGCTTTTTCATTCATCTTTTATTTTAGTCTTGATATTTGCATGCTTTTATGTTTTGTTACTAAAAGTTTGTTTTCTGTTTCATGACTCCTTGGTGATGCCATTTAAAGTTTCATGAAGATGAGAGGTATTTTTATCCTTTATTTCTTTGAGTTTCAACAAATCATTCTTTTTGTTTTCCCTAACTCCTCTCCATCACCCAATATTTTCGTTTTTCCAAGTTTTTGGTTTTCTCCATCTAATAAACAATATCTTAAAAATCAACTTATCAACTTATCAATTTAATATTTTCATATTTTATTTTATTTGGTTGTGCTTTGAATTCAAGACTTCCCTTTTACCATCCCCCATCTCGACCCTGATGGATCGTATACACAATGCCTTCCTATTCTCTCAAATCAACCATTATTTCAGATTTTGTAGTTTATATGATTTGATCGTGTCTTCTCTTGAAGGTTTAATTTCAAGAAATAAAACACAATTATTTGGATTTCAAGCAATCTCAAGTAAGATTTCCATATGCTAAGTATATTGTTACTACAAGCTTTTTATCACCTAAAAACTTCGTTTGACTACTAATACGTAGTTTCTACTATGTTTCCTTTTCAACGAATGTATGTTATATACATATGATATGCATTGATTGTATATCGTGTAATGTATTTGGGATAAATGTTGATGCTTATACTTTATTTTATGAAAAATTCTTTAACAAATTGTTACCTTAAATATATTGATTGTAATGACAATGGAACTCTTGCTTTTTCATTCATCTTTTATTTTAGTCTTGATATTTGCATGCCTTTAATGTTTTGTTTCTAAAATTTTGTTTTTTGTTTCATGACTCCTTGGTGATGCCATTTAAAGTTTCGCAAAGATGAGAGGTATTCTTTCATGTTGGGACTGAAAATGTGTCAAGTATGAATAATGCTGCTGGGCTTAAAGATTAATATTGCTGAAGATATTAATACTGCTACTTGAAAAATACTACTGCTTGTAGGATTACTACTGCTAGAGGTATTAATACTGCTTGAAAGTTAATACTGCTAGTAGTTAGTACTGCTTGAAGAATTACTACTGCAAACATGGTTAGTACTACTGATGAAGTTAATACTGCTATGGAGATTAATGTTGATCGTAAAGATAAAGATGACTTGGAACGAAAGACTAGGAGCTGAAGATAATGATGAAGATAATTATGGAATGGATGCTGAAGATCAATATTTCTTTAGTAATTATCTTGTAATCAGTTCTGTATATATAGTCTAGTAGTTTTTGATAGATTAACAAATTTTACAAGTTTTGCATATACGTTTAGAGAGAATTAACCTCAAGATTAGTTTTAATCCTTTCTTTAGAGAAGTATAGAACGTCTGTTGAGTCTGTTCAACAGATTGAGGTTTTGTTTGTAATCATTAAATTAATTCAATATATAACTTGTGATTTGAGTTCATACATTGTTTGATTTATTTATTGTTAAAGTGTTATTCCGCGACTTCTTTAACATAGTTTCTGAGTGTTTAGTTTAAATTCTTGTTTAGAATTTCGATCCTGACAAGTGGTATCAGAGCATAAGGAACTCAGAAATCAACGATCATCACAAACAGAATCCAGAATCAATCATTGATAGCTGAGGTTTCAGAATCTTCAAACACTGCAATCCCCACAGAGGTAAAATCTAACCTTTGCTCTAAAGCATGTCTTGAAACTGTTAAAAAGTACAGGGATCACAATCAGAGCATGTGTGATGACCTTAAAAGGTGGGAGAAAGATAGAAGATAGTATATTTTGATCGTTGAGAATTTTGAAGAACAAATTAAGGCATATCAAGTCAATGAACTTCAACATTCATATGATCTCAACTATTGGCAATGGGAGAAGAAAGAGTTAGTAATTAAGCTAGAAAAGTCTAGAGAGGAATGTGAGAAAATTAAGAGTGAATTTGAGAAGGCCAAACTAGACATTGAGAAATATTCCAATGCTTCTAAAGCAATGGACTCTTTACTCAAAACTCAAGTTCATGACAAACTGAGAAGAGGTATAGGCTACAACAACACCCCTCCACCTTACAATAATAACTACATTCCACCCACCTCAGACCTCTTAGAAAGACAAGATAAGAAGGAATTACCTGAAGGAGCCACTGAAGTAGATCCACTAGATAAAGTAGTGGTTGAGACAGAGTCTGAAGAAGAGAATACTGAGGGTAAGAATAAGGAAGACCATAAAGAAACTCCCTTAGAAAACCACATTCTTACAAATGAGAGGGAGGGCAAACCATTTGTCAAGAGTGATAAAGTGGAGATGTCCAAGACAGAGAAAGAGAATGGTAAGAGTGAGAAAGCTGAAACCTCTAGGAAAGGAAAGGAAAAGGTACAGGGAACTCATTATATGCAAACTACTGTTGTAAATCCCTGTACTTGTCAACAGAACAAGCCCCATAAACATGATAAAATAAGGGGAAATCAGAGAAACAGAAATAATCAGTGGGCTCAAAAACAGGGAATTGATCTAAGAAAAATCAATAGACCAAAGTCTTGTTTTATTTGTGGCAAATTGAATCATTTAGCCAAACACTGTTATTTCAATCCTATTAACCAAAGATTTACTTTTCAAAGACAATCACAAAATTCTTTTGGTTATAGGAAGAAATCAAAAAGGAACCACATGGCTGAGAATGTGAAAACAACACCTTTGAAATCTCATATTCAGAATAAGTTTGCCAAATCAAAAGAAAATACTCCAAGCAAATCAAGGAGTAACTCACAGAATAAGAAAGCAAACAACTTTGTCAAGATTTGGGTTCCAAAAGTCAAGAAACCTGTTAGTACTGCTATTTCAAATAGTACTGCTAACAGAAATAGTGTTGCTGATAGCAATACTACTGCTAATCAAGTTAGTACTGCTAACCAAGTTAGTACTGCAAACAAGGATAGTGTCGCTACCAGTGTTAATACTGCCAAGCCTATAATTTTGACAAAGTAATCCATGAGATTCCTAAATCTGATCATCTCATCCAGACTAAGATTACTAATTATAAATATGTTGATGAGAAAGGGAAACCCAAGACCACTTTGGTTTGGGTTCCCTCTAGAAACTAACTGTTTTATCTAGTGTGAAGGGCAACCAACAGCTCAAGAAGAAGAGCATTTGGCATGTAGATAGTAGTTGCTTTAGGCACATGACAGGTAACATGGACTACCTTCAAAATTTCAAAAGATGTGATGGAGGACATGTTGCTTTTAATGACAATCCAGCAGGAGGTAAGATAAGTGGCAAAGGTATGGTTTCAGATTACTTTGCTGAATTGGATACTTAGTACTTCTAGTTAAGTTAATACTGCTCTCACTATTACTCCTTCTAACAGTTCAAATATGGTTAAGTATGGTTACTACTGCTAGGTGGTTTATACTGCCAGTGCAAAGTTACTATTGCTTACCTTATTTCTACTGCCAGACAGTGTTAATATTGCTAGTTTGTGTTAATGATGCTGGTATGTGTTACTACTGCTTATATGAATTAGTACTGCGAGCTTGTTAATGCTTCTAGGATACTTAGTATTGCTCTTAACTGAATCCATTATCATATAAATACCCTCTTTGACCGCCAAAATCCGAACGGCTCTTTGAATTTCCTACGAGTGTTCTTTCTCTCTCTTTCTCTCGAATTCTTACTTATTAGTGAGTAACCCTAGTTTCAATCAAGAAGATGGCAGGACTCGACTTCTTTGATTAACACAACGAGCTCGCCATGTTACAGAAACCCAAGCAAGCTGAGGGTTTCCATGCTATAGTGGATTTCCTCAAATCGTCGCACATTGCCTACGCACTCACTGTCAATCCCACAATCTATGTGGAACACTTGCGACAGTTCTGGGCAAATGCCTCAATACAGACTGTGGAAGGAAACCAGGGTATTCACTCAAGGGTTTGTGACAAACCCATCACCATCACAGAGGATTGCATATGCACTCATCTATGCTTAGATGATGCCTCAGGTATTACCTCTCTGTCCAAGGAAGATCTCTTCCAATCAATTAGTCGTATGGGGTATGAAGGTCCCACTGAGGTTTACAAGTTCTTCAAGAGCAAATTTTCACCTCAATGGAGATTCTTTGTTCATACCCTTCAGCATTGTATTTCTAGAAAAACAACTGGATGGAGTGAGTTCAAATGTACCTTAGCTTATGCTCTAGTCTGCTTAGCTACCTCTAGAAAGTTTATTTTTTCTCAAATGATTTTCAATGATTTAATGTCAAACCTGGATACCAAAACCAAAAGCTTTTATATGTATCCAAGGTTTGTGCAAGAAGTACTAAATAATGAATTGACGGATTTACCCTCTTTTCAAGAGGTGTATGTACCAAAACCTCCCAAAGGGAAGGTATTCTCCAACATGAAAAGACCAAGTAAGGACTTTTCTGGACAAGAGACACCATTATTCTCTACAATGATGGTTATGTCTCATTCCCATGGTGAGGCATCAGTGTCAAAGCCCACATCTGACCACCCAATTGATGACCTACCTCCACCATTCATTTCAATTGATTCTCCTCAGATCCCTATTGTCAAGCCAAAATCCCCCATCACCAAAACATATAAAAGGAAAAAGGTACAGAAGGTTCCTTCCCTTTTTGTATCTTCACCCCAACAGCCTGCAAGCCCTCTAATGGAGCATTCTCCATTAGAGAATATCCAAAGGAAAACCACAGGGGTGTCTCCCAACCCCAAGAAGGTGCTCTCTAAGGAGAAAGAAGAGCATGTGGGCAGTAAGGCTCACACTACTGATTCTGCACAAGGTGTGGATCAGGATAGTGTGAACATCTCTAAGACCTTCCCCACGGAAACTTTAGATGAGCAATCATCTAAGGGTCCCAGGTGCCAAGAAACCACGGGGGTAGCAGGTGCTTCTGCTAGGCAGAAGGCCTCTACTAAAAGATCCAACGATCCTTCAAGGGTAGTAAAAACACCTAAAGGAGGTGAGGACAGATATACTTATGATGAATTGATGGATACTCTTAGTACAATAAGTCTAGAAGTTCACAATCAAGATCTAGAAATAAAAGAGATGAAGAAGGTGATTATCTCTCAACAAGAACAGATAGTCAAATTGAAGAAAATGGTGCTCAATCTGGTACACAAAAAGAGGAGAAAACAATTCATCCTGAAGAAGAGGGGAAGTGCACATGATGCTTCCAAAAAGGGGGAGTATCAAGAAGCAGAGGGTGAGAAGGGCATGGAATTTCAGTTTGAGGGGGAGACTGGTGCTGAAAAAGAAAAGAAGGTTGGTGCAGAAGCAGAAACAAGTGTAAAGGCAGCAGTATCTGAACAAGCAGCAAAAACCTTTGCAAAAGCAGCAGAAATAGGTAAAGCAGCAGTAACTAAGTCTGCAGCAGAAACTGAACAAGAAGTAGTAACTGCAACAGTAGAAACAGAATTATCCAGGGAAGAGATTGAAATTGCTGAAACTCTAGTAAAGGCAAAGAATGACACTCCCAAAGCTACTCCAAAGGCTAAGGGAGTGGTAATCAAAGAAGGAGGCCCATAAAAGAAAAGAAAAGAGACTAGTGTGGCATAGGACAAAAGGAAAGGGAAAGAAAAAGTGGAAGAGCCTGTGAAAGCTTTGAAGAAACAAAGGCAGATAGAATTGGAATAAGAAATAGATAAGAAGCTGCAAGAAGAGATTGAAACTGAGGAAGAGATCCAAACAGCTAAAGACAGACAGATTGCCTTAGATTTGTCTACAAAGCTAAATGAAGAATATCAGAAGAGTTTAAAGCTTGCTGCTAAGAAAGTTACCATGAAAACAGCTAGTCAAAGGCAGCCATCAAAGACAAGACAAAGACAGCCTTCAAAGACCTTCCTGGCCAATCAAGAAAGAAGAAAGATGATCAACTTCCTGAAAGGGTCTGTTGGAGTCAAAGAAGGGATGTTTACCAACATGTCTTATGGTAGAATAGAAGAACTGTATAAGAAGGAGATGGCCAAGCTACAAGGGGATTTCTCTCAAAGGGTGGATGTTGAAAAGAAGATGAAAGAGAGGCATGACCTCAACATACAACAGCCCTTCCCTGACAGTGAAGAAGGCACTCCTATCAAAGAAAAGGCAGAAGTGAAGCAAGAAGAGACTTTAGCTCAAAAGATTGGAGCTATTAAAAGAAAGAAGTCCATAGCTTCCAAGCCAAAGGCAAAAAGGCATAGAACTGAAGAAGGAAATAAAGAACAGGAAAGTGAGAAAATGGAAACAAAACCATCAGAGTAGTAGAAACAGGGTGAACAGGTTGAAACTCAAAAGAAGAGTCAAGAGCAGTCTGATCAACAAATTGATGAGCAGGTGAATTTGTACATGACTGTGACTAATGAAGAATAATAGAAGGATAATATTTCAGAATCATTTCAGAATCAAGAGAATGGGATACTCTGAAGGATAATAGAAGAGAATATTTTAGAATCAAGAGAATGGGTGATCAGTTTGAGGTTTATTCAACTTGGGGCAAAGTAATCAGAAGCTGTTCCAGAACTGACTTGGAAGAAATGTACAAAGTTGGGATAAAATTGTATGAGAATGTGTTGAAAGGGACAGAAATGAGTCTAATCAAGATAGCCATGGAGTATATGTGCATGATGTTTGATCCAGATAGAGTGAAGTATATTATCAAAGATCTGCATCATTAATATGGATTTAAAAAGATTGATCATTGGATGCTTATTGAAAGATGTGGAGTATATGTCCTAACCATAGACAAAAGCTATCATGAGTACTTCCTGGTGGACTAGGTGTATGACCATAGCAAAGCAAAGCTGCAAGGAATGTTGAGAGCAAAGTTGGTCTGCCCTACAGGTTTTGAAATGGCAAGGATTGTGGTCAGAAGAACCATTAATCAAAGTCTGGGACTGGATCCAAATCTGGGCAATTGAGTTGGAGTTTTGGAATCATCATGAAGATCCTAATCTGAAGAACTTAACTTTTGGATGTCAAAAGTTAAGTTAGGGGGAGATTGTTGGGACTGAAAATGTGTCAAGTATGGATAATGCTGTTGGGCTTAAAGATTAATACTGCTGAAGATATTAATACTGCTACTTGAAGAATACTACTGATTGTAGGATTACTACTACTGGAGGTATTAATAATGCTTGAAAGTTAATACTGCTAGTAGTTAGTACTGCTTGAAGAATTACTACTGCAAGCATGGTTAGTACTGCTGAGGAAGTTAATACTGCTATGGAGATTAATGTTGATCGTGAAGATAAAGATGACTTGGAACGAAAGACTAGGAGCTGAAGATAATGATGAAGATAATTATGGAATGGATGCTGAAGATCAATATTTCTTTAGTAATTATCTTGTAATCAGTTCTGTATATATAGTCTAGTAGTTTTTGATAGATTAACAAGTTTTACAAGTTTTGCATATACGTTTAGAGAGAATTAACCTCAAGATTAGTTTTAATCTTTTCTTTAGAGAAGTATAGAACGTCTTTTGAGTCTGTTCAACAGATTGAGGTTTTGTTTGTAATCATTAAGTTAATTCAATAAAACTTTTGATTTGAGTTCATACACTGTTTGATTGATTTATTGTTAAAGTGTTATTCCACTTGTCAGGATCGAAATTCTAAACAAGAATTTAAACTAAACACTCAGAAACTATGTTAAAGAAGTCGCGGAATAACACTTTAACAATAAATCAATCAAACAGTGTATGAACTCAAATCACAAGTTATATTGAATTAACTTAAAGATTACAAACAAAACCTCAATCTGTTGAACAGACTCAACAGACGTTCTATACTTTTCTAAAGATAGGATTAAAACTAATCTTGAGGTTAATTCTCTCTAAACGTATATGCAAAACTTGTAAAACTTGTTAATCTATCAAAGACTACTAAACTATATATACAGAACTGATTACAAGATAATTACTAAAGAAATATTGATCTTCAGCATCCATTCCATAATTATCTTCATCATTATCTTCAGCTCCTAGTCTTTCGTTCCAAGTCATCTTTATCTTCACGATCAACATTAATCTCCATAGCAGTATTAACTTCCTCAACAGTACTAACCATGCTTGCAGTAGTAATTCTTCAAGCAGTACTAACTACTAGCAGTATTAACTTTCAAGCAGTATTAATACCTCTAGCAGTAGTAATCCTACAAGCAGTAGTATTCTTCAAGTAGCAGTATTAATATCTTCAGCAGTATTAATCTTTAAGCCCAGCAGCATTATCCATACTTGACACATTTTCAGTCCCAACATTTCATCCTTTATTTTTTTGAGTTTCAACAAATCATTCGTGCATACTATTTCAATCTATTAATTTTAGTTTCCTATTTTATTTTATTTCATCGTACAAATAATCAATGTTAGTGTTGGATTTCAGGAAACAGTTTGAAAACTTACTGATCAAGATCTATGAAATTCTTGACACTGTTTATTTCCTATGCTAGGTCAATGTGCAATTTCATTTTACTCTTAGCAACAACTGCACTAAAAAGGTTTTGGTCATGTAAATGGTGAAGTTTTATTTAAAAAACAACTGTTATTTTCACATTATCTACTTTCCAACCCGGGCTTAGGTGATTAGTTCAATATGCATATCATACATGTTGAAATAAATAATGTTCATGAATCTTATAAATAGCTACCCATCACCCAATCAAATATCTTTGTACCACTACCTTTTATGGTTTTATTTTTTTCTTTATAGTTATTAATTTCCGCATTTTATAATAACTTTAGAATCTCGCCTTTTTGTATATTTTCTTTCCTCATTCCCTTAACTTTGCATACTTCATGTTCTATATTCTGAAAATGCCACGCAGTTGCTAATTCTACCAATACTATTTTTATGCTTATGTGAATTCAAACCACACGGAGAATTCTATATTATATTTTAAGCACGTTTGACTGTATTAGTTATTATGAATATCATCAGATCAAGAAACTTGAGATTTATACAAGCTAAACAAAACTGCTAATGATTTCTATGAGTTTTCCTTTGAATTAGTAGGAGACTTATCTTTTACATCATCTTTCTTAACTTGAATTTTTGTCTTCCTATTATGCGAGGAGTGTGTATGAGTATTTGCAATACATAAAATTGTATACTTAAAAAAATGTAACACCCGTGATTTCGGTACGTCCCTAATCTGATTTTAAATCTTGCTTTTGAATCTAGCGTTGGGATCGAGAGTTTTTCGGGTCGAAATCGTGTGAAAACGGGCTTCGGTACGCCCGGGACGACTGTGCCCGTGATTGTGACAGGGGTCACTCTCGCGGGGCACAATCGCGAGTTGTGTACCGAGAGGTTGTAACACCCTAAAAATAGGGATAACAAAAATCCGAAAAACGGACATGAGGTATACTAAAATTGTCAAAGCAAGATCCTCCCAAAGATGGGGAAATGTATAAACAACCTGTTTAATTACAATTGTAATTTAACGGACAGCAAACAACAACCAACTAATCTAAATTCTACGACTAGAAAATAGATTACAAAAGGGTTGTCATCTATAAACCCAAATGGTTCGTTTTCAAAAGTATAATGCGTCCATGTGCAAAATCCCCAAGCTCTCACCCCAAAGCAACTAAGCCTGCTTAGGACCGGCGCCACTAGAACCTGAGATACACATCGACACCAAACAAGTGTTAGGCCAAAAAGCCTAGTGAGTTGAACAATAATAAGCATGCATGAACAGTTACAAAACTTATCAGCAGTTAACCAGAGTTCAATATATGTGGAGTCAATAGGGGAGACCCATAGCACCAATCAATTCCCACCCAAGAGTCGATATACCTTGATGCCCTTAACAAGGAACACCCGAAAGGCCCGGCACACCCGAAGACTATCGCTAAGAAAATTCCTCGAATGGCGGAGGTCTAGGCACATACCATCACAGTGGCGCCCAAGACTACATCCTCCTAGTGTACTGACTTGGTTCGTCCAACATAACGCATATAGGAGGTCCTTTAGGTGTATTTCAACCCAACATATTTCCATACCGACTACGGGTACAATATTACCATCCTATCCTCACGAAGTCTAACAAAAGACCCAAATGACAATTATACTCATCATGCATATAAATATGTCACCAAAATGGTGTTCCAACTAGAATCATCATAATACCCATACATGCATACATTTAACATAACAAGGTACCTACATTATGTACCCATGAGAAATGCCCCAAATAATGGTACATATAACATAAAACATGGCACATCACCAATATCTACATTTCCAACTATTTTCACCAATAAATCCCAAATACTTGAACACATAGAGATAAAATAACAAATAGAAGATTATGATGTGTATCTAGTTTTAACAAAGGTTTAGTAAACTCACAACCTAGGTTTTGAACCAAAACCTATAAAAGATGAAAACCCTAGATATTTGAAGGAGATGAGACTTGAAGGTGAAAGATGATTGATCTTGAAGAAACCCTAGGAGTTCTCCTTGGATGATAATAAATGCACACCCCACAACCTCAACTACCAAGAGGATTAATATTAATGAGAACTAGGGTTTTGGGGATGCAAGGAACTGTTTTGGGAGCTCTCAAATCGCCAAAGAAAATAGATGGAAAGAGGGAAATGAAAGGAAAATCGGCCAAGACACTCAATTAAGTCACTGCACCCGCTCGCGACATTGCCCGGCGACAGTGACATTGTCACTGTCGCGTGTCACAGTCGCGCGAAACCCCCCACTCTCGGTACACCTTCCGCGACCTTGACACCACGACATTGACATTGTCACAATCGCGCGTCATTGTCGCGCGGACTCCCCGAGCTACGGAATAACACTCGCAATAGTGACACCGCGAGAGTGACCATTTCACAGTCGCGAGTCACTGTCGCGCCAGACTCCCAATACCCCGAAATTTTACAGTTTCGATAACGAGCGCGAGGTTCGAACAACTAAAGATGGTAAATCAATTTATATGACATTTCAATATACCAACTATCACAAAATGCATACAAAGGCTCATATACTCACATAGGCACATTTAATGCATTAAGGGAAACAAATACTTACCTTGAGAATTTTCGGATGTTACAATCCTCCCCACCTAATTGGGATTTCGTCCCTGAAATCTTACACTAGATTAAACAAGTGAGGGTAACGCTTCCTCATATAGTCTTTGGACTCCCAAGTAATGTTAGCACCCCGATGGTGCTTCCATTGAACTTTAACCATGACTACTTCTTTGTGCCGCAACTTCTTCACCTTTGACTCCAAGATCGCCTCCGGTTCCTCAACGCAACGATTTCCATTATCTACTCGAATTTCCGTCAAAGGAATAACGCTTTCCTCCTCGGCTAAACACTTCCGAAGGTAGCATACATGGAATGTAGGATGTATCACATCCATTTCCGGTGGTAAATCCAACCGGTAGGCTTGTAAACCAACCTTCTCCAAAATGACGAAAGGTCCAAGGAAACGAGGACTAAGTTTCCCACGCTTCCCAAAACGTATTATTCCCTTCCATAGAGATACCTTCAACATGACCCGGTCGCCCACCTGAAATTCAACCGGTCTTCTCTTCTTGTCCACATAGCTCTTTTGTCGGTCTTGCGCCGCCTTTAGTCGTTCTCGAATCTCTTTCACCTTATCGGTCGTCTCTTGAACAATTTCCAGCCCGGCAAATTGCTTCTCGCCCGCCTCTAGCCAAAAAACTAGGGTTCTACACTTCCGTCTAAACAAAGCCTCGAACGGTGCCATTCCGATACTAGAATGGTAACTGTTGTTGTACACGAACTCTACCAAAGGTAGATGTGAGTCCCAACTTCCCCCGAAGTCTATTACGCATGATCTCAACATATGTTCTAGTGTCTGGATCATCCTCTCGCTTTGACCATCCGTTTAAGGATGATATGCGGTGCTCAGATTCAGTCTTGTGCCCAACTCTTTTTGCAAGCTAGCCCAAAAGTTCGAAGTGAAACGACTATCCTGATCCGATACTATAGATTGCGGGACTCGGTGCCTCGACACCACCTCGTCGATGTACAGCTTAGCCAACTTCTCCATTTGCAAGGTCTCCCACATTGCAAGATAATGTGCGCTCTTGGTCAACCGATCCACGATCACCCAAATGGTATCGTGACCACACAAGGTCTTCGGTAGCTTCGTCACAAAATCCATGGTGATGTTGTCCCACTTCCACTCGGTAATGGACAACGGTTGCAAACTTCCATACGGTCTTTGATGCTCCGCTTTGACTTGAAGGCACGTGACACACTTCTCCACATAGCTATCCACGTCTAGCTTCATCACCGGCCACCAAAAATTCAACTTTAAGTCTCTATACATCTTTGTGCTACCGGGATGTATAGAATATTTCGACTTATGCGCTTCCTCGAGAAGTAAGTTACGATTTCCTCCAATCTTAGGCACCCAAATTCATCCTTGGAAGAGTTTGAGTCCACGACCATCTTCCGTTAAGAGTTCCTTTTGCTTAGACATAACCTCGGCCTTGAGGTTCTCCTCTTTAAGTGCCTCCACTTGGCTCGTTCTTATACTCTCCAACAAACTTGACACCACATCGATTCTTGTAAGGGACATTTTGACACCTCCTTCATGACTCATTCGACTCAACGTATCCGCCACCACGTTGGCCTTACCGGGATGATAGAGTAAGTCACAATCATAATCCTTCAAGAGCTCAAGCCATCTCCTTTGACGCATGTTGAGATCCTTTTGATCGAAGATATATTTGAGACTCTTGTGATCGGTGAAAAGAGTACACTTCATCCCATATAAGTAATGTCGCCACAACTTTAACGTGAAAACTACCGCCGCCAACTCCAAATCATGAGTCAGATAGTTTTTCTCATGATTCTTTAACTGTCGTGACGCGTAGGCTATTACTTTCCCCCTTTGCATTAGGACACACCCAAGCCCCATCTTGGAAGCGTCACTAAACACAACAAAGTCTTCCAATCCCTCGGGTAGGGATAAGATCGGAGCTTCGCACAACTTTCTCTTGAGCGTCTGAAAGGCTTGCTCTTGTGCATCTCCAAAGAAACTTGACGTTCTTCCTTGTAAGATAAGTGAGCGGTGTAGCTATCTTAGAAAAGTCTTGAATAAAGCGCCGATAGTAGCCCGCTAAACCCAAGAAGCTTCGAATCTCCGTCGGACTTTTTGGAGGCTCCCAACCCATCATTGCATCGATCTTCGCCGGGTCCACTTTTACGCCGTCCTTTGATACCACATGCCCCAAGAATTGCACCTCCTGAAGCCAGAATTCGCACTTAGAGAATTTTGCGAACAATTTCTCCCGTCGCAGAACTTCTAGTACTTCCCGCAAGTGTTTCCCATGCTCGAACTCATCCTTTGAATATATTAAAATATCGTCGATGAAGACGATCACGGATTTATCCAAGAATGGGCGACACACACAGTTCATCAGATCCATGAATACGGCCGGAGTGTTGGTTAAGCTGAAAGGCATCACCAAAAACTCATAATGACCGTATCTCGTTCGGAAAGCCGTCTTCGGAATATCTTCGTTCTTCACTCTCACTTGATGATATCCGAACCGAAGATCAATCTTCGAGAAACATCCCACTCTTTGGAGTTGATCGAAAAGGTCGTCGATACGCGGTAGGGGATACTTGTTCTTTACCGTGACTTTATTCAACTCTCGGTAATCTATGCACATCCTCATGGACCCGTCCTTCTTCTTCACGAACAACACTGGTGCTCCCCATGGTGACGAACTCGACCGAATGAAGCCCTTCTCCAACAACTCATTCAATATCAATGGGAGAAATCACATGGTGATTATTATGTTGGTTGGTGTAGGATTAATTGCATTTATTAAGGGTTCTAGATATTCAAGCTCCAAGCTCACCTCCTACTCTTCTCTCTTCTACATCCATTATCTAGGGTTTATCATAACCCTTCCAAGGTGAGTTTTTTCTCATGTTTTATATATATTCACTAGAATTTATATATTATAACACTCATTCATGACCCTAAACTACATATTGGGTTTTGTGAAATTTGACCTAATCATGGGATTTGGGGATATTGGGGTTTTTATAACCTAAATAAGAATATGGAAAAATGTATTTTAAACTAAGACTAAGGGGGCGTTTGGTTCGCAGAATGTTTTTGGATGAAATGGAATCTGTCAAAGGAATTTGACTTTGAAGTAATTGGAATGGAATGTTGTCAGGTTTGACCACTTGTTTGGTTGACAGAATTGGAATGGAATATGTTAAATGAATTGGAATTTTTCTGTTTGGTTCACAGATTGTAGCTTTAGAATTGGAATGAAATTTTGGTAAATAACCAAAATACCCTTTTTGTTTATTTTAATTTTTTTCAACAAAAAATACTTTAATGAAATAGTCATTAAATAGTTTAATTTTTAACTAAAATTGAATTGATTATTTTAGCACATGAATGATGATGAGAGAAAGAGAGGGAAAGAGAGAGAGATAGAGAGGAGAGAGAGAGGAGAGGAGAGAGATGAAAGGAGAGATAGAGGATAGATTGAGAGAGAGAGAGAGAAAAGAGAAAGTAGGGAGAGAGAGAAAGGAGAGAGAGAGGGAGAGAGGAAAGAGAAAGAGGAGAGAGAGAGAGAGGAAAGAGGAGAGAGAGGAGAGAGGAGAGGAGAGAGAGAGGATAGATTGAGAGAGAGAGTAGAGAGAGAGAAGAGGGAGAGAGGAGAGAGAGAGGGAGAGAGAGGAGAGAGAAAGAGAGAGAGTTAGTGTCTGCTAATAATGTTGAACGGTAGTGGTGGCCGGTGGTGGTGGTTGCCGGTGGTGGTGGCCGGAGGTGGTGGTGGCCGGTGTTAGTAGCCAGAGGTGGTGGTGGCTGGTGGTGGTCGGTGGTGGTCAATGGTGGCCGGAGGTGGTGGTGGTGGTGGTGGCGGGTGGCGGTGGCCGGAGGTGGTGGCCGGAGGTGGTGGTGCATATTAGGATGAGGGGAACTTTTGTCAAAAAAAATATATGACATTCCATTCCAATGAAATACCACCTCCCCCCAAGGAATGTTGAATTCCTTCATTTGTGGAATTCATTGGAATTCAACATTCCAATCTCTTAAAAAGAATGAACCAAACGATGTAATGGAATCTGGTCAACGGAATTCAACATTCCAATTCCATCAGATTCCATCAGAATTTGCAAACCAAACGCCCTCTAATACTTTTCTAAGCTTTCTATTTATTTGATAGCCAACCCTTATTCTATTGGATTTTGGTGAACCCAAAGTAAAATTTGGGTTTGGTGGGATTTATGTATTGGGTTGATTAATAGTAATATTGACCTTTGAAATGGAATGTATGGTATTATTGTTGATGAGGTTGTGTTCTTAAAGTTTCCTAAATGATGGGAGTTAAGACCCATGTTGATAACCTTATATATGTGATTTGGTTTTAAGACTTACATACATGATATATAATATTTGTGTTAGCATGTTTTGGTATTTGGTCTTAGTGCAATGGATCCATAGGCACGGTGTTCCTATGTCCCGTTTTGGACATTAGGTTCGCCAATTTGGCACGGAATAGGCATCGGGTTCCATGGTAAGTAAGGTATGGGCCTATACGGTCGGGCAGCGTCCCATTGACAGTAAGGTGTAATTCCATTGTGCATAAGTTCTCGTTTTGGAACTCTCAAGAATAGACCTAGAGGGATTGAATTGATGTTTTCGAGCAATAGACTTGGAGTAGTCGAGCTCATTATGTGATTAGAGTTATTTGTAACATAATAATGTTCACTAATGGTTTATTTGGTTTGATTTGATTTAGCTCACAACTAGATCGGTTGTACGACTCCAAATGGGTTTATTATTTATTATTCCATTTAATTGTTCTCTCTAGGATTTAGCCTAACGCTTGTTCTTTGGTTGTATTGTACGCCAGGTCATTCTAGCGGTGGGGCTCATCGGGATTGAGTGGACGGCCTTGGGGTCGAGAGCGGTCTTTTTGAAGATACATTGACCATTACATTGATTTAGAAGATACACATTTTGGGAGAATAGCAACACCCGATTATAATCTATCTTGACCAAGTTAGATTATTAGGTTGTTGAAATTTATTCTTCATTTGATTGGGTTGTATATGTCTTACCTTATTTCCCCGTTTTGGGATGACACTTTGGTTTAGGATGTTTCTAGCATATGAGAATTGGTTGTCCCCATTTTGAGGGTGAACACTGAACAGGTTTATCCCATTTATAGACGTTATATTGCCGAATTTTCAATTTTTAATTTCACTCAAAATTTTGTGACTTCACTTTGGTTTATTGAAGAATTCTTATTTCTTTATATTCTGTAGACTATGTCGATGTGATAAGACGGTAGATTTTCTTAAGTGGTTTTTAATTAGTAAATGCAGTACACAATTTAGTAACTCCTCGTTTATGAGGTGTAATCTTTTTTTGAAATGAGGATTTGATTAGTTTTGAAGTGGTTTTCATTGACGAAAATGTGAGTTCTTGTTGGGAACTGAAGATTTGCTCAAGTATGATTACTGCTGCCAGTACAACATGGTTACTACTGCTGAGACAAGATACTACTGTTGAGCCAATATAATACTGCTTGAAGAAATTAATACTGCTAAGCATAGTTAGTACTGCTGAAGATTAATACTGCTCAGAGTGTTAATGCTGCTATGATTTAATACTGCTTATGTGATAATCAAGATATGCGCAGATCAAGGATTGAAGATAATCATGGAAGGTTTGAAGATAATTATAGAAGAATATACTGAAGATCTTTTCAGTTTTGTAATTATGTTTTATTTTCTGTATATGTATAGATGTATTCAGAATAATTTGATACGAGATTTCTGAGTTTTTGTTTAGAGAAAGAATTAACCTCAAGGTTTACAACCCTAGTTCTAGAGAAGTAGAATTCGTCTTGGTGAGCCTGTTCATCAAGATTGAGGTTTTGTGTGAAAGTTTGTAACTTTAATCATTCAATAAAGTTTACAAGTTGTGATTTATATTTTACTGTTACATTGATAGTTTGAATATTAAAGTGTTTTTCCGCAACTTCTTTAATATTGTTTCTGAGTTTCATTATTCTTGTTAAGAATCAGATCCTGACAGTTCTTATATCACTGTATTCTTATGCTCATACCAATTATTAACAAATTGTGTTATGCTTATCATTTGGTTAAATATTTTTGTTGTATAGGTGTCTTTGATTACGACATTGGTTTGGAAAACTTGGTCACTCAGTTTAAGTATTTGTTACAAGAAGGAAATGTATATGTTTTGCAACATTTCAAGGTTGTTGAGAATTCTAGACATTTGTTGTTTCAACAACTTATGTTTAGCCGGTTGGATTAGTGCAACCCATGACAACTTTTGGGGTATCTCACATTTGGAGAGTGAACATACGTTTGGGCGGTAGTTATCGTGCCATGTAAGTGTATATTTGTTTCTTTTTTTAAAAAATTGTCAGAGATATCGCTCTCCAAAAAGAAAAATTTCCGTGCAATGTTATGAATTATACAAACAATGCAAAAATTATCCAGAGACTAATCGTAATGTTACTCATTTTATTTATATTAAAAATCCACTAATTAAATTCTACTGATTGTTACAAATTATATTAATAGGATTTGTAGATAATTATATTTACCGACTAACATTTATTTATATGGATAATCTACATGTTATCGAACCCAAATTACCCACGCTACCATGCAACGCGCCGTTTCCACACTAGTATATATATTAAAGGAAAACCCAATAGTGTTTACATGGCATATCCTAACATTAAAATCCTTATTTTTCTTTTTTCTAAACTTTTTGATATTTTTTAAACTGTCTAATATAAGAAAAAGATCATGTCGTCACTATATAATAAATATGGTTTCATTATGCATAAGCCTTTTCTGGTAAATTTGCATACATCTTCAACCCCCAACTCTCCATTTGCTCCATAAATGTGGTTTCATTATGCATAAGTATTTTTTAGTAAATTTACATACATCTTCAACCCCCAACTCTCCATATGCTCTTGGTAACATTTCTAGCTTTCCTTCTCTTAAATGTATCTTGCACTTTAGGTTAACCACCAACTTTTCCCATATGCTAATAACCTTTGGAGCTTCCTCTTCTATTAAATTGTGTCTTTCTCTTCTCTTATATGTAAAAATTTTACATACATCTTGCAATATAAGTTAAGCCAGTACTCCCCGATGTAAGTCTTATCATTATCCTTACGTGAGGCCAAACAATCTCCGATGGAACCCCTGCCCCTCTAAAGGTCTATCGTTTTTTTATCGTGTGCTAAAGACACCAAGTGGATCTACTCCAACACCAACTTTCTATTGGATCATGTTTCAAATATGCAAGAAGAACTATTTTAGTTTGCTTATGCATACCAATAGTTTCAATATTTGGTAAGCAAATAATTTTTGGGTGAATGTCATTCACTCATTTGTTGGATTAGTTGAGAGTGTCAATTTTATATTCTTACAAACCTTTAGCATTTGAATCCCTTCTTCAAATTAATGTAAGCAGCATGTATTCCGCAAGTACTACACATTTAATGACATCAACATTGAATCATTAAGATATGTGATGGAAAAACTACTCCAAATCTTTTATAACAAATATGGAAGAATAAATGTTTAAACTTCTTCAAAGGCTTGAAGGGATACTAATTTGATAAGAGTTTTGTTAGGGTGTTTATGTGTTAAATAGAAGTTCAGGGTGCATAATGTAATTCGTTAATAGTTTCTTTGTTAGTTGGGCCCAAAGCCCTTTAGGCCCATTAGCTTTGTACGCCTAATATATAAAGGTTTTTCTAGTTTCATTATTCAGTTTAGAAGTTTAGATCTCATTCATAATTCTCTAGTCAATAGGTTTACTTTGCTTATCAGATATTCTCTCTGTAAACCTAAACCTTTCTTGAATATTAATCATATGACTAGAGATTGTGGCATATTAATTGTTCTTCATTGATATTATTGTTCGTGATTGCACTGTACTGGGATCTACAATTGGTATCAGAGCAAAGAGACAGAAGTTTTGATCCAAAAAGGTTTGTCTAAAACTCTTAATCATCATTCTGATCTATCTGAGTGTTTGGTTCTGTCGATTAATTGGTTTATGGATTGGTATATGTTTTTCGATTTGATCTAAGAAGTAGATTAACTGAGTTTTCTGCCATATCGATTATCTGGGTAATTAAGTTTCTGCAAATCGATTTGTTTTTCTAAAAAATCATATCTGGAAATCGATTGTTTTCTCTGTGGTGATAATCTGCATATTCTTAATCGATTTCTGGGTTAAGTTAAAGTCGATTGAGTTCTGAGTTAAATCGATTTTTTTCTGGAAAAACAATAGTTCGGTCGATTCTGTGTTATTGAAAATCAAATTTTTTCGTTTGAGTTTTCTGGGTTTATTAATCGTTCTGCAAAATTGTTGCTTGGTTGATTGATTTTCTGGGTTGATTGTTTGATTTCGATCGATTCAGATTCATCGATTTTATCGGTCTTTAATTTTATTTGTTATCGTCTTGTGTTTATCGGTTATCGATATCGACCGACCCTATTGACCGGACCCTGCGACCGGTACATTGTAGACCGGTACATCGTTCGACCGATACCCTGTTCGACCGGTACCCTGTTTGACCGGTACATTGTTCGACCGATACTCTACCGGTACCCTGTTTGACCGGTACATTGTTCGACCGGTACTCTGCGGTCGACCGGTACTCAGTGATCGGTACTTTGTTGACCGGTGCCTATGCTTCGACCGGACCTCTGCTTCGACCGGACCTCTGTTCGACTAGGACCCTGCTCGACCGGATCCCTGCTCGACCGGGTTCTTTTGACCTGTCCTGCTTATTATATATTTTATTTTTGGATCATATTGTTTTGTCTCACGATCGCTACAGTGCTTTTAAGATTTAAAGAGTTAAGATGAATTCGAGAGACGCCCTAGCCATTGGCTCAGATCAAAAACCTCCGGTGCTCTTTTGGGGAGAATACCCACAATGGCATGATCACTTCATGAACTTTATCGAAGCGAAACCAGACTACGAGGAAATACTTAAGTGTCTGAAGGAGGGGCCGCAACCTTGGCCGATGAAAGTTCTGCCTTAAATCCAAGATGAAGGTCGACCAGACCGTCGTGTTCGGAAAACTCTCGGTGAGTTTACCTCTCCAGAAAAGAGCATGTATGACACTGAAAAGCATGCCAGGTCCTATATTCTCCAAAGTCTACCCAACGACATATATGCCTGCATCGACAGTTACAAGGAGACAGCAAAAGGAATGTGGGATCAGATTGAAAAGATGATGATGGGTAGCAGAATAAACACTCAGCTGAAGGTGACAAATTGCATCACCCGATATGATGGCTTCAAAGCTAGAAAAGGCGAGACGCTCACGGAAACCTATGAACGGTTCAACCTGCTTCTGAACGATCTACATAAAAACTAAATCACGAAGACGAACACTAAGAACAACATCAAGTTCATGAATAATCTTCAACCAGAGTTGAAGACGTTCCTCTCTCATATCCGTCATACTCAAGCCCTGGAGAAGATTGCACTACCTGAACTATATGAAATGCTTCTCCAAGATGAAGAGGAAGTTCTTGAGTTGATGGGAAATCAAAAAGCAGGTGAAAAGCCAGTGGTTGATCCGTTAGCACTTATCTCAGATAAAAGAGGTAAATCTATCAGTCGCTCGTCTGAAAAGGAGCCAGTGAAAAGTGATTCTGAACCCGAAGACCTTGACAGTGACTTGGATCCAGAATACACTCAGATTAAAGAGGCAGTATTGTTCTTAACCCAAGCGTTCCAGAAAAGGAAGTTCTTCAACAAGTCTTCCTCAAATAAGCAAAGATACTCCACTACTCCTCTCAATCGACGTGATCATAAAGAGAAGTATGAAGGGAAGAGACGCACTGATGAAGGTAAGAAGCCTGAGAAAAGACATGAAGAGAAAGCAAAAGAGGAACCGATCAAATGCTATAACTGTGGTCGGTTGGGTCACTTTGCCATAGACTGTCGAAAGCCTGTCATGTGCAACTCAGATTACTACAAAGCCAAGATGTTGCTGGCCAAAGAAAATGAAGCAGGTAAAGCTCTCATGGCAGAAGATGACTACTGGCTAAATGTATCTGATGAAGAAGAAGCTGATGAAGAAGCACACTTGTGTTTCATGGGCAAGCATTCAACATAGTTCGATACTGATGATGATGATCGTAACTCCCCATGCCAGGTATGTGCTCCTTACCAAGAAGCCTTAATTGATCAGATGAAAATCACTATGCAAAAATTAGACTCCTGCAAGCGAACCATAAAAGAAAATGAACTCATCTCATCTTTGAAAAAACGTGTGTCATCACACTCTGAATGTATTGAAAAACAAAGCATAGAAATTGCTGGCAACATGTGCATAATTTCAAATCTCAAAGAAGAGTGTGAGAGTTGTTCAAAAGAATCAAAAGAGTTAAAGACCAAAGTAGATGATCTTACCTATAAGCTTCGCATGTCAGAAAATGAGAAAATTGATATTGTAACTCAAAGCGTGACTTATAAAAATAAGAATCAAAGGTTATCTACTCAGTTAAAGGATCTTGAACAGAAACTTTATAAAATTGGTCAATCTCATCAAACGTTAAATCTAACTACACCAAAAGAATTCAAATATTCAGACACGGGTATCGGTTACGATAACCCACTTTATCTGAAAAAGGCCTTATCCAAAGTTCCTACGTTATATGCGTTCGAATTTTTTGGAATAGATAAAACCTACCCAGAGTACAAAATCAATTGGACCAAGCCACTTGATGATGAGGACATGGAACAGGACAATTTGCGAAGGAAAAACTCTACCAAAATGCAACTTCCTTTTGTTTATGATTCATTGAATGCATCTTACAACACTGAAAAATCATGTTTCCTGTCAAATGACTATTTTCGAAGCTACACTCAAGCTGAACTAAATGCTAAAACCATTGAAACTGAGGAGGAACTAATAGACCATAAAGTTTATGTTCGACCTCTGATTTTAGAAAAAAAATTGTTCAGCTAGAAGAGTCATTTGAACAGGAGAGGAACATTTTTCAAAAGGAAAAACAAGAGCTTTTATCCCAAATTGAGTGTCTCAATTCCGATAAAAAGGAAACTGTGTCAGAGGAGGTAAAGGAATTCTTTCAGACAGAAATAAAGAAGCTTAATTCACAACTGGCTGCTGTGGCAGCATATCTGATGAAAGAGCGACTTCACAAAGCTCAGCCTCAAGCTAAGCCTGAAATTCTCCAAGTTGAGAAAATTCATCTGTCTGAAAATTCCTATCCATCCTCGGATACATCCTCTTGTAAAGCCTTTTTGGGTGACTCGGCACCAAATCTTTCAAACAAAGGAAAAGAGCCTCAATCTTTAGACACGGATCATTGTTCTGATTTTCAAAATGCTTCCGCCTATGATCCGCTCAAAGAAACAAATCCTTCTGATATCCTGAATTCGTCAAGTGATAAGGCTCCTTCTGATGAGGAAATGGAATTTTCAGCCTTTCTGAATTCTGAGGTGTGTCTAGACAGCCAAATAGGACAATTTGATTTTAATCCTTCTCTACTAAGTCACGTTGATTTTCTAACTTCTACTTGTGTCCGGTAAAATTTTACAAGGGTGAATGTTCCACATCTGCCCCACAAAACTCTTCTGTGAATAATTCTTCAAATTCTAAATCCAAAAGACGTTCACAGAAGAAGAAAAAGACCGGTCGCTCTAAAAATCAACAATCATCAAAATTCAAATCTTCTGACTATGGGTTTAACGGTATTTCAGATACTTTTGGTCGACGCAAAGAAGTCAAATACGCGTGGGTAGCTAAGAAGTCTAAGGACAACACGACGATGACAGAATCACTTAATCCCGTTTTAAATTCTAGGAAAAACAATAACAATCATGATGTTTTTAATACTAAACCTTTGGTTGAATGTAATGGATTTTTTCCTTTAAAAGTTTATTCCATTAAGCAATTACTTCAACTGTCTCATGATTGTATTTGTTGCTCCTACTGTGGATTGAATGATTTTGTTGATCGTAGATTTGCATCTGATTGGTTTGGGTCATATCATGTTTCTAATTATCATTCAAAGTTTGATGCTCCCCGCCATAGGAACAGACCCAAGTCCAAACGGGTCTCCCAGTCGGGGGTTAAGTCTAATCCAAAAGGACCCATTTACGAATGGGTACCTAAAAAGCCTTAACTTGTTTTACAGGACGGTCATGTGTGGTATTTAGATTCAGGCTGCTTCAAGCACATGACCGGAAGAAAGGAGCTTCTCACAAACTTCACCGAGAAGTTTTGTGGAAATGTGCGATTTAGGAATGATCATTATTCTCCCATTATGGGTTATGGCGATATCGTTAAGGACAATCTCACAATCAAGAAAGTGTCCTACGTCGAAGGTCTTGGTCACAACTTGTTAAACATCGGTCAATTCTGCGATAAGAATCTAGAGGTCACCTTCAAAGCCAAAAGGTGCAGCGTTCGGACTGAAGATGGAAAAGAAATTCTTGTTGGAACGCGTCGCACAAATCTCTACACGATTGACCTCTCGTCTCTGAAAGCAGATAAGGAAGTTTGTTTGATGTCCAAAGCCTCAGCTGAACAAAACTGGTTATGGCATCGTAGACTCTCGCACCTGAACTTCAAGACTATCAATAAGTTGGTGCTCGGTGGACACGTGAGGGGAATGCCAGATCTTAAGTTTGAAAAAGATCACCTGTGTGCCGCCTGTGAAATGGGCAAGATGAAGAAGGCTTCTCACAAGCCTAAAGCCTTCCAAGTGGGAAAGAGTAAGAATTAAAGTTCCATTTCTTGAAGAAATCCAGAAGAAAATCTTTGCCCATTGGATATGTCAGTATGATGAAATTGTAGCAAATGGTCTTCAGTCGATGAAAAGCAGGGAGAAGCAACGAGAACTTATGTTCGTGTATAATTACTTCAAAGACAGGTTCGACAAGACGAAGCTCAGAATTAAATCTGTCGATCAGATTCACGCTTGCCACTTCAAGGGCGTAAAGTACTCTTTCTTCGTTGTGACAAGAGAAGATGGTAAGCAGTGGAGTTTTTCTGAAGCTAATTTTCCACGTCTTGAACCACAAGATCTGTTATTTCTGCTTAGAGACTTAAAGACCAGAATCATCAGACCAGGGGAACTTACAGATGCACTTGAAGCCATAAAGAGATACATGAAGTGTGCAATGAAGCTTGCCTCTGTAGAAGACTTTCAGATCGGGTTAGGAAGCAACCAACCGAAGATCAATCTGCTTAAACCTAATCTGAGCATTCCGTCAGATGCCCAGAATGTACTAGCCTTCACAGTTCTTAAGTTTCCAGAATTCGCATGACATACGTAAACGACAAAGGTGATATACGTTTTATCCGATTCAGTCAGATTGCCAGATTCTGCAATGGTACTTTGATGTTGCTTAGAGACAAGTTGAAGAAATTTGTTGATCATATGAAAAAGGGGTTCAGCCTATGGATCCGAAATACAAGAGTCTTGTTCTCGAAGCACTGGGTGTTATCATAGAGCAGCTGGAGTACAGGACGTTAATGCGCTATTTCAAGATCAGTTTCGGGTTTCGAAAAATATATGTTTCTAACTGGCGTGATTTTGAACTTCTATTTAAAGGGGAAGATTGTTAGGGTGTTTATGTGTTAAATAGAAGTTCAGGATGCATAATGTAATTTGTTAATAGTTTCTTTGTTAGTTGGGCCCAAAGCCCTTTAGGCCCATTAGCTTTGTACGCCTAATATATAAAGGCTTTTCTAGTTTCATTATTCAGTTTAGAAGTTTAGATATCATTCATAATTCTCTAGTCAATAGGTTTACTTTGCTTATCAGATATTCTCTCTGTAAACCTAAACCTTTCTTGAATATTAATCATATGACTAGAGATTGTGGCATATTAACTGTTCTTCATTGATATTATTGTTCGTGATTGCACTGTACTAGGATCTGAAAGTTTAAACTGCATCTGATGATCTTCATAGTTATTACACACATCGCGACCTCTTTCTCTTTCTTCAACAATCAATATCACCTTAGATTCTTCAATGGCAGAAGTAAATGAATTTGCCATCAAGAAGAAAACCAAAATTTTCTTTTTCTCTTTTTAATGTTTTTTGTTTAGATTGAAGGTTTTCTTTATGGATTTAAAGTTTTGATTTTATATAAGTGTTCTATTATAATTTTTTGATTAAATTTGTTATTTATATTCTTGATATTCATTCAAATGTTCTTGATGGTTGTCAGGATCGAATTCTTAACAAGAATAAAGTCTCAGAAACAATATCAAAGAAGTTGCGGAATAACACTTTGATATTCAATATAACAGTAAACAAACAGTATATGATTAACAACTTGTAAACTTGTATTCAATGATCAAATCACAAGATTACACACTCAACCTCAATCTTGAAGAACAGACTCTTTCAAGACGAATTCTACTTCTCTAGAATTAGGAACTATGCCTTGAGGTTGATTTTCTCTCTAGAATTAAAACTTAGAATGAATTCAATTAAAAAATTATATCACTATTCTAAACTATACAATATATATACTGAAGATAAAAGATAATTACAGTTTATACAATATCTCCAGAATATCTTCCATCATTATCTCTAAGCTTCCATGAATATCTTCAGCTTTCCATGTTTATCTTTAACCACGATCTCTTCATCATTATCTTCACTTTATCTTAGAAGCAGCATTAACTGAGTCTTGGCAGTATTAACTACTAAGCAGCACTAACTTCTAGCAGTACTAACTAGCTAAGCAGTACTAACTTTATTCAAGCAGCACTAACTTTGACTAGCAGTATTAATTCTACTAGCAGTAGTAATACTCAGCAGTATTAACTTTGAAGTCCTCTGGCAGTAGTAATTCTGAACTAGCAGCATTAAAGACTTGTTCACATCTTCAGTTCCCAACAATCTCCCCCTAACTTGACTTTTAGAAAGAGAAGTCAAGTTCTTCAAATGCTTCCAAAATCTTTATTAATCTACACCAATGTTAGGATCCAGTCCCATACTCTGATTTATAGTTCTCTGAATTTAGTACTTTGCCATTTCTGAATTTGGTGCACAACCCAACTTCTTATTTAACATAGCATGAAGCTTTAGATTTGTATGGTTGTATACCCTATCTACCAAGTAATACTCCATGTGAAAAGTATCCAATGCCAGTTCGTAGACTCTACTCCTTTCATATAGAGTCCATCCTCTAACAGCTTCAAATACATCTCTTATCAAATGCTTTACTGCTTCTGGTTTGAACAACATGCACAAATATTCCATAACTAACTTCACAATTGGTAACCCTGGAGCTGTCAACTGATCTGCATGAACTTTCATCCCCACTTCAAACATTTCTTCCAAATCAGATCTTGAACACTCTCTGACAATTTTGTTCCAGGTGCTGTAGACTTCATACTTCTCATCCTTTCTTTTCAATCTAATGTACTCTTTGCCATCCACCTCCATAGTATCCCAGTGGATAACTTCAGGAGGTTTGAATCCAACAGGTTCAGCTGAAATAGGCTTTGGAATTTTATCCATTACCACCATGTACATGTTTACATCTGAACTTTGTGGTACTTTCTGAGTTTCAGCCTCATTCTTAGGTGCCTCTTCTTCTTCAGCAACCTTTTGCTCTTCTTCTACTCTAGGCTTCTTTACAATCTTCTTTCTTTTAGCCATCATTTTAGTTCTCTTCAGAGTCTTTTGAACTTGCCCTAAAGTAGCTTCCTTCTTCTTTTCTTCCTTTTTCTCTGTCTTTTCTTTGATAGGAGTTCCCTCTTCACTTTCAGGGAATGGTTGATTAATATTCACATCATGTCTCTCCTTGGCCTTCTTTTCAAACTCCACTCTATCCTTTTCATTACTCTTCAGCTTCCCCATTTCTTTCTCATAGAGATCCTTGATTTGATCAAAAGTCATCTTCACAAACATTTCTTTCTTTACACCAATTGCACTCCTCAAGAAAGTTATCATTTTGTTTCTTTCCTGAGTGGCAAGGTAAGTTTGTGAAGGTCTTCTCTTCTTAGCACTTGTTCTGGCCATCATAGCCTTTCTCAAGCTCATTGTTCTTTGCTTTGCCTTCTCTGTTTCCAGCCCTTTCTGGAATGCTTCATTTAACTCATTTGCAAGTGCTCTGGCCATTTCTCTGTCTTTTTCAACCTGCTCCTTTTCTACTTGATCTAACTCTTCTTGTACTTTCTTTGCTAATGTTTCATCTGACTCAATCATCTTTTGCTTTTTAGATGGTTGATCAGATTCTATCATCTTTTCTTTTCCCTTTTTCCTTGCATCTGCAGCCATTTCTTTCTTCTCTATTTTCTTTGCTCCCCCTTCATTTATGACCACTCCCTTTGCTTTGGGAGTGTCATTCTTTGCTTTGATGAGCATTTCAGCTACTTCAATCTCTGTTGGTGTTAACTCTGTTACTGCTGCTTGTGAGGTTTTAGCAGCACTAACAGTTTCTGCTGCTTGTTTTGGCTCAGCAGTAGTAACCATTTCTGCTTCTTTAGTTGTAACTGTTGTTGGTGTTGTGTCTGCAGATTTCTTTTCTTCAACAGACTCCCCCTCAAACTGTTGATCAATCTGTTCTGAGCTAGAATTCTCCCCCTTTTTGGAAGCATGGACATTTTCTATGTTGGTTGCCTCCTTTCTCCTTCTGAGAACAAACTGACCTCTTCTTTTCTTGGCCATGAGCTTTCCCACCATTTGTTTGAGTTTGGAAATCTGCTTTTGTTGGGAGAGAACCACTTGTTGCAATTCTTTGATATCCTTTCCTTGATTAACCACATCAACATTAATGTTGGCTAATGCTTCAATCAATTCCCAGTAAGTATATATATCCTCACCTTCTTTAGGTGTTTTACCCACCCTTGAAGGATCCTTGGAAAGTTTTGCCATCAATTCATCAGTGTCAGTTCTGTCCTCACCCTTTTTGGATGTTTTGCCCATCCTTGAGGGATCCTTGGATCTTTTGATAGTGGAAGTCTTCTGCCTAGTAGAAGCACTATCCACCCCCTGGGACCTTTGGATGATTGCTCACCCAAAGTTGCCATGGGGAAGGTCTAATGTATGTTACCACTGACCTCCTCTGAGCTAGCAGGAGTAGTGGCAGCCTTCTCACCCATATGCTCTTCCTCCTCCTTAGAGAGCACCTCCTTGGGATTGGGAGACACCCCTGTGGTTTCCCTGAAGATATTCTCTAAGGGAGAATCCTCCCTTAGAGGGCTTAAAGGCTTAGAGGGTGAAGGTACAAGAAGGGAAGGAGCCTTCTTTGCCTGTTTCCTTTTGTATGTTTGGGTGATTGGTGAAGTTGGTTTATCAAGAAGAGACTGGGGAATGGATTTAGAGTGGGAAGGTTGGGATTGGCTAGCAGTGGGATGGTCTAATGGGGGCCTTGACCCTGCTGCCATACCTTCATCAGTGTGGGACACCACCATTATTGTAGAGAACAATGGGGTGTCAACTCCTTCCGAGTCCAGAGGGGATCTTTTCATGTTTGAAAAGACCTTACCTTTGGGAATTTTTGGTACATATACCCCATCAAAATGAGGTATATCCGTCAATTCATGGGTTATTACTTCTTGTACAAACCTGGGGTACTTATAAAAACTCTTTTTACTTCCCAGGTTTGAGACAAGATCATTAAAAATCATTTGGGAAAAATTATACTTTTTGGCAGTGGCTAAGCATACCAAAGCATAAGCAATGGTGCTACTGAACTCACTCCAGCTAGTAGTCTTTTTAGAGATACAGTGCATAAGGGTATGGACGAAGAAACGCCATTGAGGTGAAAATTTTGCTTTTGAGAACTTGAACACACCCAATGGGCCTCCATACCCCATTCTTGTAAGAGTAGAAAACAGTTCATCATTAGAGATAGAAGTTATACCAGAGGCATCGTCTAGACGTAGACTGAAGCGAATTACCTCTTCAGTAACTGTCAAGGGTTTGTCACACACCCTTGTCTTGATCATTTGCACACCATTCTCAGTAACAACGGTGGCATTTGCCCAGAATTGCCTTTGATGCTCGATATAGATGGATGGCGACACAGTGAGAGCATGAGCAATATGGCTTGTCTTGAGGAAATCCACAATCTGGTGGAAACCAGCGGCCTGTTTGGGCTTCTGTAGCATCGCAATTTCATTGTGCTCGTCTATGAATGCCATTGATGCCATTGATCTTGAAGTTTCTTGCCTGAAAACTTTGAACTTGAGAGAGAAAGGGTTTAGAGCGCAAGTGAAAAGTATGCAGAGAGTCGTTATGAACTTTTAGGCGGGGAAAGGGTATTTATAGTATTCGGGACATAAGCAGTATTAACCTAGAGCAGTATTAACGGAAGGCAGTATTAACTGAAAGCAGTATTAACCACTAGCAGTATTAACTAACTAGCAGTATTAACCACTAGCAGTATTAACTAACTAGCAGTATTAACTACTTAGAAGTATTAACTATGCACTGGCAGTATTAAAAATGCACTGGCAGTATTAACAATGCACTGGCAGTATTAACAATGCACTGGCAGTATTAAAAATGCACTGGCAGTATTAACAATGCACTGGCAGTATTAACAATGCACTGGCAGTATTAAAAATGCACTGGCAGTATTAACAATGCACTGGCAGTATTAACAATGCACTGGCAGTATTAAAACTGCACTGGCAACATTTATTATACTTACACTTTTTGACACCATCCTTTTACTCATACTTTTTATTGCTTTGTTCATCCCCTGATCCTTTTCTTCTTGATCCTTCATGATCATTACTTCCTCTGGAGTATTACTAACTTCAACCTGAAACACTTAAACACACAGGTTAGTAGTATCATGCTCAATGAAATCTTCCAAGGGCAACTTATCTTTTAACTCATGCCCTGAGCATTTATTATTACTTCCCTCTGAATCAAATGCAACATGTCCTCCATCAAATCTTTTGAAGAATTTGAAGGCATTCCATGTTACCTGTTGTATGCCAAGAGCAACCACTATCGGCATTCCAAATGCTCTTCCTCTTGAGCTTTTGGTTGCCCTGCACACTTGATAAATCAGTTAGTCTTGGATGGAACCCAAGCCAAAGTGGTCTTGGGTTGTCCTTTCTCATTTATATAATCTGTCAGTTTGGTTTGGATGAGTTGTTTAGGAATCTCATGGCTGGAATACTTTGTCAAGATTATAGGCTTTGCAACATTAATACTAGTAGAAGCACTATCCTTGTTAGCAGTAGTATTGGTTGCAGCAGCACTATTTCTGTTAGCAGTACTATCTGGGATAGCAGTACTAACAGGTTTCTTTACAATTGGAACCCAAACTTGAACAAAGTTGTTTGCTTTCTTTGTCTTTAAATTACTCCTTGGCTTATTTGGAGTATTTTTCTTTGGTTTAGCAAACTTGTTCTGAGCATGTGATCTTATAGGTGCTATGTTCTCAGCCATATGATTTCTTCTCTGATTCCTATAACCAAAAGAGTTTTGTGGTTGTCTTTGAAAAGTGACTCTTTGGTTAATGGGATTGAAATAACAGTATTTGGCAAGGTGATTCAGCTTTCCACAAATAAAACAAGGTTTTGGTCTATTGATTTTACTCAGATCAACCCCTTGTTTTTGTGCCCACTGGTTATTCCAATTTCTCTTATTTCCCCTTGGTTTATCATGTTTTTGGGACTCAGATTTATTGCAAGCACACTGTTTGCAAGGGACAGGATTCACAACTGTGGTTTGCTTATAATGGACCTTCTCAGACTTTCCCTCAGTCTTCTCTATGTCCTTAGATTTGACCCAAGTCTTTCCACATCCCTCATTGGTGATAATATGATTTTCTAGAGGAATCTCACCACTCACAGTGTTCTCCTTATTTTTTTCAATAGAGTTCTCTTCTTCAGAGTCTGTTTCAACCACCACTTTTTCTAATGGATCTACCTTAGTGGCTCCATCAGATAATTCCTTCCTATCCTTGCTCTCTAGCAAGTCTGATATAGGAGGGATGTAATTGTTGTTGTATGGTGGTGGTGTGGTGTTATAGCCTATTCCTCTTCTAAGTTTGTCATGGATTTGAGTTTGGAGCAAAGAGTCCATTGCTTTAGAAGCATTGAAAAATTTCTCAATATCCAGCTTGGCTTTCTCAAACTCCCTCTTTATCTTCTCATTCTCCTCTTCTTTCTGTTTAAGCTTAAATTCATACTGATCTTTCTCCCACTTCCAGTAGTTTGTGTCATAAGAGTGTTGAAGCTCATTGGCTTGGAAACTCTTAATCTGTTCCTCAAAACTCTCAACAATTCTTACATAGTCTTTTATATCTCTCTCTAATCTTTTAAGGTCATCACTCATTGTCTGGTTGTGATCCCTGTACCTTGTAACAATTTCAATACAGGATTTAGAACAAAGATTAGATGTTACCTCTGTAGGAATTTCTGAGCTTGAAGACTCTGAACCTTTAGCCATGATGATGTGATTTTGAATGTAGGTTTCTGAGAATACTAG
This sequence comes from Arctium minus, assembly GCA_954870635.1. NCBI lineage: Eukaryota > Viridiplantae > Streptophyta > Magnoliopsida > Asterales > Asteraceae > Arctium > Arctium minus. The sequence continues at coordinate 49,818,164 of OX941096.1, forward strand.
CTCTGATACCACTTGTCAGGATCGAATTCTTAACAAGAATAAAGTCTCAGAAACAATATCAAAGAAGTTGCGGAATAACACTTTGATATTCAATATAACAGTAAACAAACAGTATATGATTAACAACTTGTAAACTTGTATTCAATGATCAAATCACAAGATTACACACTCAACCTCAATCTTGAAGAACAGACTCTTTCAAGACGAATTCTACTTCTCTAGAATTAGGAACTATGCCTTGAGGTTGATTTTCTCTCTAGAATTAAAACTTAGAATGAATTCAATTAAAAAATTATATCACTATTCTAAACTATACAATATATATACTGAAGATAAAAGATAATTACAGTTTATACAATATCTCCAGAATATCTTCCATCATTATCTCTAAGCTTCCATGAATATCTTCAGCTTTCCATGTTTATCTTTAACCACGATCTCTTCATCATTATCTTCACTTTATCTTAGAAGCAGCATTAACTGAGTCTTGGCAGTATTAACTACTAAGCAGCACTAACTTCTAGCAGTACTAACTAGCTAAGCAGTACTAACTTTATTCAAGCAGCACTAACTTTGACTAGCAGTATTAATTCTACTAGCAGTAGTAATACTCAGCAGTATTAACTTTGAAGTCCTCTGGCAGTAGTAATTCTGAACTAGCAGCATTAAAGACTTGTTCACATCTTTAGTTCCCAACAATGGTTTTAGTTTTAGAAGATGAAGATTTGACAAAAAGTACCTACAAAACGGTATTAATGATAAAATATTTTAAATGTCCTCTATTTAATTGGAGTTGATGAAAATATGGGACGGTTGTTAGTTGGTGGGACAAATGTAAAGAAATTTTGAAAAGTGAAGAACAAACTTGAAATAAAGGAAGTTTATTAATGGGCAAAACTGAAAAATTACTCTTATATTTATTCCTTACAGTTATATTTGTAACAGTTATAGCATAATCAATACTGATCATGAATGTAATTTTACTAATATCTTTTAGAATATGTTTATAAAACACCTCTAATGTTAACTTTATTATTTGTAAACAAATAAATGTTTACGAACAACAGTGTGGAAGCTTAAAAACATCAAGTGGTCTGCTTTGGATAATGATATTGAAATTCATACCCGAATTGGTGGTAACACCAAAATAAAGGAAGTTGTTGATACTCAGGGACCATTTACCAAACGCTTACCCGGGTAAGCGCTTACCAAGTCATTTACCTTATGGATGAAGATGGCAATGTCCAAGAATCTTACCCGGTAAGAGCTAAGGTAAGGACCCAGAGTCTTACCCTGGTAAGTGATGGCGAAAAGTCTTACCACGGTTAGCGCTTACCGGAAAAATTGTTGCATACAATACCGTTTTGGTGGACTAAAATCTTACCCGGTAAGTAAGTGATAGTGTTAAATTTTACCCGTAAGCGCTTATCGGGAAAATTGTTGAATACGATACCGTTTTGGTGGACTAAAATCTTACCCGCTAAGTAAGTGATTGTGTTAAATTTTATTGTTAAGCACTTATCCGGGTAAGCGTTTGGTAAACGACCCCTTAGTTAACCGATGTTTTTATGGTTCCCAAAAATAAAGGGTTACCATGGGTAATTTCCTAGAAAAAAGTTATACAAAATAGTTCAGAAAAATTGAAATCGTATGTTTTAAAAATTAGTTTTGGATACTCAAATATGTTGTTTGACTTCTCCGGTTCAAGATAAATGTATTTTGAGAAATTAAAATGTTCACAAAAACTGAAAATTGCATTTGTCTGCATAGTTGAACCTTATTAAAAAAAACGATATAAATGATACTTGAATCAAAGGAGGTCTCCGTTTTTTGCTCGAAAACATGTCAACCAAGAGAAATCAGTTTTTACATTGTATTTCATTAGTTGTCAATGAATTAACAAATTACGATTCCTCTTAATTTAATTACATATTTTCTAACAATAAATTTATGTCATCGCACAATGCAGGATGCCACATACTAGTTTCATATTAACCTAACTACCCAGCCCACCCCTTAGCCCATTCACTCTCCCCCACCCTGATTTCTCTCCCACGACTCTCATCGCCTTCAACCTCCATGTTCATGGAGTTCGAACTCCCACACTCCTGAAAATCTCTCCATAACTTCCCACGATGGCTAAAATGACAGGATCTGATTCTTAACAAGAATAATAAAACTCAGAAACCATATTAAAGAAGTTGCGGAAAAACACTTTAATATTCTAACTATCAATGTAACAGTAAAATATGAATCACAACTTGTAAACTTTATTGAATGATTAAAGTTACAAGCTTTCAAACAAAACCTCAATCTTAATGAACAGGCTCACCAAGACGAATTCTACTTCTCTAGAATTAGGATTGTAAACCTTGAGGTTAATTCTCTCTCTAAAACAAAAAACTTAGAAATCTCGTATCTTAAAAACTATTCTGACTACATCTATACATATACTGAAAATAAAAGATAATTACAAAACTTAAAAGATCGTCAGTATATTCTTCCATGATTATCTTTAAGCCTTGATCTGCGCATATCTTTACTATCAAATAAGCAGTATTAAGTCACAGCAGCATTAACACTCTGAGCAGTATTAATCTTCACCAGCAGCACTAACTATGCTCAGCAGTATTAATTTCTTCAAGCAGTATTAATCAAGCTCAGCAGTAGTAACTTATCTCAGCAGTAGTAATCATGAAAGCCTGGCAGTATTAATCACTTAGACACATCTTCAGTTCCCAACAATCTCCCCCTAACTTGACTTTTAGAGAAGAGAAGTCAAGTTCTTCAGATGCTCCCAAAACTCCATTTTAAGTGACCTTAGAAAAGGTTTTTCTATTAGAAAGTCATTACTCTCTTTCATCCTCTTTTCCATTTCAACTCTGGCTTTGTCATTCCCTTGAAGCTTAGTCATCTCTGCATCATACAACCCTTTGATCTGTTCAAATGACATCTTTGAGAACATCTCCTTTTTGACTCCCACAGCACCTTTGAGGAAAGTGATTATCTTCTTTCTCTCTTGAGTGCCAAGGTAGGTCTTTGAAGGTTGCCTCTTCTTAGCAGCCATTTTGATCATCACAGGCTTCTTTAGAGTTGCAGCTTTCTTCTGTGCTATCTCTGTTGCCAAGCTCTGTTGATATACTTCATTAAGCTCTGCAGCTAGAGCTCTTGCCATCTCTCTATCTTTCTCCACTTGAACTGATTCTGCTTGCTCAAGTTCTGCTTGAATCTTCTTAGCCAAAGCTTCATCTCACTCAATCAACTTTTGCTTTTTAAGTGGTTGGTCAGATTCCACTATCTTGGCTTTGCCTTTATCCTTGCTTACTGCCTTCTCAACACTTGCTTTCTTGATAACCTCACCCTTTTCTTTGATGACAACTCCTTTGGCCTTTGAAGTGACATTGGGAGTATCATGTTTAGCCTTGATTAGAGCTTCAGCTATCTCAAATTCTTCCAGATTTCTGCTAATGAGGTCAGATAATACCTCTTTAACAATTTCTGCTGCTTCATTTATTTCAGCAGCATTAACTGTTTCTGCTGCTTTGCTTGCTTCAGCAGCATTAACTGTTTCTGCTGCTCTATCTGTTACTGCTGCTTCTTCAAACACAAGCCCTATTTCTGTTTGTACATCAAACTCCCCCTCAACTCCATGTATCTCCCTCTCCAAGTTGACCTCAGCTTCTGACTCCCCCTTTTTGGGAGCATCAGTCACTGGATTCCTTCTTCTAAGCACAAACTTTTGTTTCTTCTTCTTTTGGACCATTTTCTGAACCAACTTCTTTAAGCTGCTGATCTCTGCTTGTTGGTTGATGATGACTTTCTTGAGCTCATTTACAACCTGCTTCTGAGAATCCAGTTCAGTTGCCATTTTGGACATGGCAGAAATCAATTCATGATAGTCATATCTATCCTCACCTTCTCCAGGAGTGTTAACCCCTTTTCATGGATCATTGGAACATTTAGTAGTGGAGGTCTTCTGCCTAGCAGAAGAACCATCCACCCCCTTGGTTTCTTGGCACCTGGGACCGTTGGATGATTGTTCACCCAAAGTTGCCATGGGGAAGGTCTTAGTGATGTTACCACTGACCTCCTCTGTGCTAGCAGGAGTAGTGGCAGCCTTCTCACCCATATGCTCATACATCTCCTCAGTGAGCACCTCCTTGGGGTTGGGAGACACCCCAGTGGTTTCCCTATTGATATTCTCTAATGGAGAATGCTCCATTAGAGGGCTTTGAGGTTCTGGGTTTGTAGGAGGGACAACAAGGGAAGGAGCCTTGTGTACCTTTCTCTTAGTATAAGTTTTGGTTAAAACAGGAGTTGGCTTATGAACAAGGGACTGAGGAAGTGATATAGTGGTTGAAGGTTCGGTTTGGCTCTTAGTGGGATGGTCTAGTGAGGGCCTTGACCCTGATGCCATACCTTCTTGGTTGTGGGACACCACCATCATTGTAGAGAACAATGGGGTGTCAACTCCTTCCGAGTCCTTGGCAGATCTTTTCATATTTGAAAAGACCTTGCCCTTAGGGATTTTAGGTACATATACCTCATTAAACTGAGGTATATCCGTCAATTCAGAGGTTATAACTGCCTGGAAAAATCTTGGGTACATATAGAAACTCTTTTTATTTTCCCAAGTTTGACACAAGGTCATTGAAAATCATTTTTGAGAAATTATACTTTCTGGCAGTAGACAAGCAGACCAAAGCATAAGCAATGGTACTGTTGAACTGACTCCATCCAGTAGTTTTTCTAGAGATACAGTGTATAAGGGTATGAACAAAGAACCGCCATTGGGAAGAAAAGTTTGCTTTGTAAAATTTGAAAACACCCTGTTGGCCTTCATACCCCATTCTTGTTAGATTGGAAAATAAGTCCTCATTAGGGATAGAAGTAATACCTGAGGCATCGTCTAGTCGTAGACTGATGCGAATGACCTCTTCGGTGACTATCAAGGGTTTGTCACACACCCTTGTCTTGATGATCTGCACACCATTTTCAGTAACAACGGTGGGATTGGCCCAAAATTGCTTCTGGTGCTCGATGAAAATTGGTGGTGACACAGTGAGAGCATATGTTATGTGACTGGTCTTGAGAAAATCGACTATTTGATGGAATCCATCAGCCTGCTTCGGCTTTTGAAGCATTGCGATCTCATTGTGTTCATCAATAAACGCCATGGATACCATCGTTCTTGAGGATACTGAACTGAAACACACTTGTTGCTTGAGAGAAAAGAGTGAGAGAGAAGATGAACAGTATGCAAAGAGTCGTTGTGAGCTTTTAGGCGGGTAAAGAGGGTATTTATATGATTCGGGAAAGAAGCAGTATTAACCCTATTTTCCGTTAAAGCAGTACAAACCACTCGCAATATTAATTGAGAGCAGTAGTAACTAACTAGCAGTATTAACGAACTAGCAGTATTAACGAACTAGCAGTATTAACTACTAGCAGTATTAACGAACTAGCAGTATTAACGAACTAGCAGTATTAACTACTAGCAGTATTAACTAAATAGCAGTATTAACACATACCTGAAGTAGTAACTCAGACTAGCAGTAGTAATAATGAACCTGCAGTAGTAACTTTGCATTGGCAGCATTAAAACTGCACTAGCAGCATTAACTATACTTACACTGTTGAAGCTTGTGTTAGTCTGAGCAGGGCAATAAATTTCCTGAGAAAGATGATTAGTAGCACCAAATAAAAGAAACAAATAACACGTATACAAACACTTTTTAAACATGAGCTTATTCAGAGTTGATCATGCCCACACTTGTGACCAAGAAAGTGAATCTTCCCACATCAAAAGCTTTAGTGAATAGATCAGCAAACTGATTATCAGTATGAACTTTAGCAACTTGAATAAGCTTCTTTTCATTGCAATCTCTAATAAAGTGATACCTGATTTCAATGTGCTTTGTTTTGGAGTGCTTGACTGGATTGTTAACAATGCTAATAGCACTGCTATTGTCAATGAAGATTGGAGTGTGAAGAAAGGTTACTCCATAGTCTAGCATTTGATTCTGAATCCATAAAACCTGAGAACAACAACTTGCAGCAGCTATGTACTCAGCTTCTGTTGTGGATAAGGACACTGTGGTTTGCTTCTTACACTGCCAAGATACTAGTCTTGCACCCAAAAGTTGAGATCCTCCTGAAGTAGACTTTCTATCCATATTAGCACCACCCAAGTCACTGTCTGAATATGCAATCAAGTCAAAAGAAGATTCATAAGGATACCAAAGACCTAATCTAGGTTGCCCTCTTAAGTATCTGAAAATCCTCTTAACAGCTTGAAGATGTGACTGCGTTGGCTTGACTTGGAATCTGGCACACACACACACTGGAAACATGATATCTGGTCTTGAGGCTGTGAGATACATGAGAGATCCAATCATTGATCTATAAATATGGACATCAACATCCTCCCCCTCAAGATCAGCAGTGATCTGTTTGTGTGTTTCCATTGGTGTGCTTGCTGGCTTTGAGTCTGATAGACCATACTTATCTAGGATGTCTTTCACATACTTTGATTGACTTATGAAAATCCCATCTTTCTCCTGTTTCACTTGAAGCCCAAGAAAGAAAGTAAGTTCACCCATTGAACTCATTTTGAAGCTCTTGTGCATCAACTCTTCAAAGTCTCTACACATCTGATCTTTTGTGGATCCAAAGATGATGTCATCCACATAGATCTGAACAAGTAGGATGTCCTTCTTACTTCTTCTAATGAAAAGGGTCTTGTCAATTGTTCCTCTTTCAAACCCATTTTCCAAGAGATAGGTAGACAGAGTATCATACCATGCTCTTGGGGCTTGATGTAGACCATAGAGAGCTTTCTTCAATTTGAACTGTAGCAACTCTTCTTGCATGGCTTCTATCCAACTTGAATCTTTCATTGCTTCATAAGCCTTTCTAGGCTCAATTTGGGATAGAAAGCAAGAGAGTACTGTATGCTGCTGATCCTGCAAATCTTGAACTCTGCTTTGATTCCTAGTCATCATAGGAGAAGTGATGTCTCCTATTACCAGCTCAGGAGGATGATTTTTCTGAGTTCTTGTCTGAAGAATAGGTTATTCATTTATTCCCACATCTAAATTGGAATCATTTAATTCAGCTGAGGGAATCTCATCAGCTGCTTCTGACTCTTCATGCTCTAAATTCTCATCATCTCTTCTTTCTTTTTCACTCTAACTTGATTCGGTAACAGTCTCCCTTTTACAGATTTCAACAGGGGTCATTGTAGGTATAGGAAAGATCACAGACTAAGGAATAATATATTGTACTTGTTCATCCCCTGATTCTCTACTTCCTGATCCTGTGTAACACCCGTGATTTTTGGTTAGTCCTTAATTCACCCTTATCCGGTTAAGCCATGATTGTAGATCTTATCCAGTTGGTGTTTGTGGGTTTTGAATCTCGGACCGAGAGCACGTCGGGTCGAAAAGTCAGAATTTTGACCTTCGGGGTGGCCTGGGCGACTATGCCCACGATTGTGACAGAATGTCACTCTCGCGGGGCATTATCGCAGGAGGTGTACCGCGGGTCTCCCTCTTCGGGCGACTATGCCCGGAGACTATGCCAAGGGCATAGTCGCGTGGCACTATCGCCGACGGCCCCTGGTCGTTTTTTTAAGCAACTTTGAGCAGCCCCTCTTCATTTATCTCAACCCTTTCACCCTTTTTCTCTCTAGAAACCGAACCCCAAACCCTAAAATCGGTTTTATGCATCAAAGACACCAAATCTATTATGTCCCAAGTGTTCCTCCTTCCACCCATCAAAGATTGGAAGCTATGGTCAAGAAGCTTCATCTTCACCTTCAACCTCAAGTTCATTTTGGGTTTTCTAGGTTTTCGTCAAAACCTAAGTGGTAACTATGTTCTTTCCATTTCCAAACCTTGTAATAAGTTATAAATGCTCCATTGATGTTTCCCCTAGTATTTGGCTTATCAATCTCGAACTTGACAGTTTTTGGGAGAAACTAGGGTTTTGATCTCGTTGGGGATTTTGGTGTATTATGTTTGGGGAATGTTTCTATATGGTTGGATGTGGTTATTTACGGTTGAAAATGTGTGGATCTAGGTTTTGGGAGTTCGAGTTGAAGAGTTGGATTGGGTGTCTTCGGAAAGTCTCATAAAAAAAAGGGTTTTAGAAGCTCTCGGCTTGAGGATTCAAGTGGCCTTCAAAAGAACTCGTTGGGTAAAATCTAGATTTAGCATAAATCTAGCAAGGTGAGTTCAAGTTGATTTGTGAAAACGTTGTACATGCCAAAATGTTTATTTTAAAGCATCTATGTGTTTTACATGAAATTATCAATTGTTGAGTTGTTTGGTAACTTTCGATTATTTGAAGTGTTTAGCTTATTAAACCTTGTAAAACACCACATTTGGATTTTGGGATATTTTGATAAATGTGTCACAAAGGAATGTGACTTGGTGATTTATTGCATAAATGGGTATTTGGTCAAAAATGCACTTTTAAGTGTTTGTCGGGTTTTATGCATCATTCATGAAATGAGATACATTGAAAAGTACGAAGGTGTGAGCCCTTTGGTTTTGGGTCGATCCCGACTTTGGGAACGCTTTAGAAAATGATAATCCTTCTTAGGTTTTGGGCCGAAGGCCAATTGTGACTTAAGAAACAAAGTTTTGGGAAAGATGTATTTTGGTTTATGTAACCATTTTGGCTCTCGTATTTTAGCCGAACGTACATTGTGCCTTTTGGGGCTTGGTTTGCACTCAAATAAGTATTTGGAACATTTTTTCAGTTTTGGTAGCCTGTTAAGAAGCCTTGTCGCGTGGTGTACCTAGTTGCATCTCATTTGTGAGTTACGTGTATTGGATGAGTTAGTTCATCCGTTGGAGTCATGTGACGTGTTAGGTTGTAACGCAATGGATCCATGGGTATAGAGGTTTGTTTTTATCGTGTAAATGGGATAAGATTCCTGTGTTTTAATCTGGAAATAGGCGTTGATGATACGATGTAAGTCCTACATAATCAAGTGTGTCAAGGATGGAGAGATCCCAAGGTAAAGATCTGGATGGGATTGAACTTGGTGATTCTTTGGAACTAAAGACTTGGATAGAGTTGATGTTCAAATGACTAAAGACCCAGAGAGGGTTGATGTCTATTATGACTAAAGACCCAGAGAGGGTTGATGTCTATTATGACTAAAGACCCAGAGAGGGTTGATGTCTATCATGACTAAAGACCTGGATAGGGTTGATGTCTACCGTGACTAAAGACCTGGATAGGGTTGATGTCTACCGTGACTAAAGACCTAGATAAGGTTGATGTCAATTGTTGTTTATCCTTGAAGATACACTTATAACATACATCTGTGGCTTAACTTTGTGTACCCGCCACATTTAATAGAATCGGGTCTTCCCCGTCACCGAAAGGTGTTGTTTTGGGTACTGAGTCTTGTGTCCATGTTTTCGGTGACATATTGCATATGAGATTTATTAACCATGATTTATGGGTTGAGTGTTATGCCCCACCCGTGCTTTGGGTGTTTTGGGATGTGAAGTATTATTCACGGTATCACAATTGGGAGTCGATTTATATTCACGTTTTAAGTGAGTTTTGGATTACATCGTTTTATAAAGAATGGTCGTTTTGGAACGTTGTCTTTAATGGTGTAAACTGTAGAAAATGAGTCATCTCTATTTCTAAAGTAAATTAGTTTGAAAGATCTTGATTTGAACTGATTTCCTTTCTTTTAAAGATATACCTATTCATGTTAAAACTCTTGAACTCACTAGGCGTTAGCCTAACCTTTTATTTCTCGGCATGTGCATCAGGTTTCAGTTGGGGTTGGTCCTAGCGGTGCTATGAAGAGGTGAGCACTAGCTTGCGTGAGAGTGAGTAGCTTGGCGAAGTCTTCCGCAGTTTGGAGATAGCGACACTTATTGGGTTTTAGTAACACCTGTCCTTATTATAGAATGTAGGTATAGAATGAATGTATGTATGGAGGTTAAATCTTAAATTATGGTTGTAGATGAATCATTTATTGATGTATTTAGAAAATTTTTAATTAGTTGCTATTTCCAGAATTTAGGGTGTTACATCCTGCATGATCATCACTACTGAAACCCAAAGAGTTAGTTAGTGAATCAATGTCAAATAACCACTGAGGACCTGAACCAATAGGATTTGGTGTGTTCTCATTGCATTTGACATTGTCACTTTCCTCAATTATTCTAGAAAAAGAATTAAATACTCTGTAGGCCTTACTCTGAGATGAGCAACCAACAAGAAAACCATCATCTGCTTTGCTATCAAACTTTCCCAAGTGAGTTTTGGTATTAAGAATGGTACAAGGACACCCAAAAGGTTTGAAAAATCCAATAAATGGTTTTCTTTTATTTAAAAGCTCATATGGTGTCTTGTTCTTAGGCTTGACTACTAGAACTCTGTTTTGGACATAGCAAGCAGTATTAACTGCTTCAACCCAGAAAGTAATTGGAAGTTTTGAATCAGCTAATAGCGATCTAGCAGCCTCAATTAGTGTCCTATTCCTTCTCTCAGCAACACCATTTTGTTGTGGAGTCCTAGGAGCACTGTATTGCCTTTCAATTCCTTTTTCCTCACAAAAGGTGTTTAGGTCAAGATTTTTAAATTTAGTACCATTATCTGACCTAATGACTTTTACTTTTTGATTTGTTTGGTTTTCAATTCTTAGAATAAAGGATTTGATCAGTCCACTTGTCTCATCCTTAGTTCTTAGAAAATACACCCAAGTAAATCTAGAGTAATCATCAACAATAACTAAGCAGTATGATTTCTTACCTATACTCATAACATTTGTAGGACCAAACAGATCCATATGCAACAACTGAAGAGAAGAAGAAATTGTGTTTAACTCTTTGGACTTATGAGAAGTTTTGTGTTGTTTGCCTTTGAGACAAGCAACACAATGATCATCATATGAGAATACTTTTGAAGGCAAACCTCTTACAAGGTTGTTTTTAACAAGTTTATTCATTGTTTTAAAGTTTATGTGACACATCCTTCTGTGCCAAAGTGATGATTCATCCAAAGAGGCTTTTGAAACAAGACAGTTTAGGGATGAATCATTTGAAACATTTTACATGTCCAAACAATAGACATTATCCTTTCTAGGAGTTCTTAGTAGTATCATCTTTTCATCAACTACCTTGAATCCAGGAGCAAGGATAATGCATTCTGAATCAGTGAATAATATACTATGCTTTTTGTCACAAACCTGTGATATACTTAACAGGTTGTATCTTAACTGTTCAACATAGAAAACATCTTCAAAGGTCATCTTACCTTTTGTTACATCTCCCTTACCACTAATCTTACCTCCATCTGGAGTATTACCAAAGGCAACATGCCCTCCATCAATTTTCTTGAAATTCTTGAGGCAAGCCATGTTCCCTGTCATGTGCCTAGAGCAACCACTATCAACATGCCAAATGCTCTTTCCCTTGAGCTGCTGGTTGCCCTGCACATAAGATAAATCAATTAGTATTGACTGGGAACCCAAGCCAAAGTGGTATTGGGCCTCCCTTTCTCATCAAAGTACTTGCACTCCTTTTTGATGAGATTTTTACATTCAGGAAACTCTTTACTGGAGTACTTTGTCAAGATTATTGGTCTAGAAGCACAAACACTAGAAGCAGTACTAATTTTAGAAGTACTAACAGAGTTAGCAACACTAACAGGTTTAGTAGTACTAACCTTGTTAAAAGCACTAACAGAGTTAGCAGTATTAACATTTGAAGAAGTACTATCAATGTTAGTTTTAGAAGTATTAATACTCTCAGCAGCACTAACATTGATAGCAGTAGTATTGCTTCTAGCAGCACTATCTCCGTCGGCAGTACTATTTGTGGTAGCAGTACTAACAGTTTTAGTGCTTTTGGGAACCCACATATTGACGCTCTCTTTTACAGTCTTTTTCTTCATGTGGTCTTTAGATTTAACATGTTTCTTAGGAACATGGTTCCTTTCATTCTTCCTATAACCAAAGGGTTTTTGCACAGATCTTTGAAAATTTATCCTTTGGTTCATAGGATTAAAATAACAGTGCTTGGCAAGATGGCTCAATTTGCCACATATGAAACAAGGTTTTGGTCTGATGATTCTACTCAGATCAACTCCTTGTTTCTGAGCCCATTGATTATTCCAATTTCTTTGATTTCCCCTCCTTTTATCATGTTTTAGGGGCTCATATTTATTACCTGCACACTATTTGCAAGGAACAGGATTCACAACTGTGGTCTGCTTGTAATGGACCTTTTTAGATTTTCCCTCAGTCTTCTCAACACCCTCAAATTTGACCCAATCCCTTCCACCACCCTCATTGGTAAGAATGTTATTTTCTAAGGGAATCTCACCACTCACAGTGTTATCCTTACTCTTACCAGCTTCTTTCTCAGTCTTGTCCTTAACAACTACTTCATCTAAAGGATCTACCTTAGTGGCTCCCTCATGCAAGTCCTTCCTATCCTTAGTCTCCAGCAAGTCTGATTTAGGAGGGATGTAGTTGTTATTGTATGGTGGTGGTGTGGTATTGTACCCAATTCCTAGTTTAAGATTATCATGGATTTGGACCTTTACCATAGAATCCATGGCTTTAGAAGCATATGAAAACTTTTCCACATCCAGCTTAACCTTGGCTAGCTCTCCTCTCAACTTTTCACTCTCCTCTTTAGACTTTGTCAGTTGGATTTCTAGATCATTTTTCTCCCACTTCCAGTAATTTGTATCATATGTGTGTTGAAGTTCATTGGCTTGGAAACCTTTAATTTGTTCCTCAAACCTTTCAACAATTTTCACATAGTCTTTTCTATCCTTTTCTAATCTCTTAAGGTCATCACTCATACTCTGGTTGTAATCCATGTACCTTTTCACAATGTCTATGCAAGTTTGAGAACAGAGATTAGAAAGTACCTCGGTTGGGAGATCAGATACTGTTAAGTCTAAATATTGTATCCAAGATTTAATAGGAAAGTCAAATGTGTAAAAGTCAACATTGACCTTGTAATAGTTAGTCAATGTATGTTTTACTTTCCTTTGTAGTTAAGTCTTGTATTAGTTAGTGTGTATAAATAGGTTTTGTCTTCTAATCATGTAGTAACGAACTAGTCTAAGCATTAATTGTAATTCTAGAGGGTGTAATTCAAGATCTACTTTCTCTCTCTAGATTCTCTCTCTAGATTCTCTCTCTAGTTCTTGAGCATACTAGATAAATCTTGTGTAATTAGCTTGATAGATTGGGATTTAATAATTAACAATTGGTATCAGAGCCGAACCAAACTTTTCAGAAAAGATTTTTTCATGATTTGAATTGAAATTTGGTGTTTTTGGATCGAAAATTTGAAATTTTTCAAAAGTTTTTCAAGAAACAAGTTCTTTACTGTTTCATCGAATTTTTTGTGAAAAATTGGTTTTATTGCAAGAAAATGGTTTCATTGTGATCGATTTATGTTGGTGATTGATTGTTGTTTTGATTCCATCTTGAAATTCGAACAAAATCGGTTTCAATTTTTCATTTTTGAGATTTTCGTGAAAACGTGTTTTGTCACTGTTCTTGAATCAAAATTGTTGATTTCTGTGTTTTCAATCGAAATAGTGTATTAGAATTGTGTTCGAAATGTGTTTGTGAATGAATTGTCAAATTTTCAGATCGAAATTCGAGGTCTAGATAAGTTTTTGGTGCAAATTTGTTGGTTTTATAGACATGCGTGTCATTCTTATGAAGTGCGGGTCATTCATCCTGAAATGCGGGTCATTCATCCTATTATGCGTTGTTGATTTTCTTTTGGAAACGCATTTCTACAAGTGCGGGTCACTCTGAACACGCATTTCTTCAAGTGCGGGTCACTCTAGACACGCATTTCTCTGAACACGCATTCCTCATAATGCGTTTCCTTCTTCACCCGCATTCCTCATAATGCGTTTCCTTCTTAACACGCATTTCTTCCAATGCGTTTCTTTCAGGACACGCATTTCTCTTATGCCAGGACCCGCATTTCTTGAAACTCTGTGACCCGAATTCCTCTGTGATCCGAATTCTTCTGTGACCCGAATACCTTGAGTTGTGCGGGTCTTCAAGACTTAGTTAAAAAAAAAAATTCACGAAATAACAAGTATTGTTCAAATTTCAATTTTTTGGTCATCTTTGGAAATATTTTTTTTCTACATCGCGAAATAACAAGTATTGTTCAAATTTCAATTTTCACGAAATATTTTTTTAAGATTTCAATTCAATCTGATTTCTGATTTTCTGATATACAGTTTGGAACGATCATTCATATCAAGCTGATGTACTCATTCAAGATGGGATATTTTGCTGAACTTGAAGAGAAGATTAGAAAGGTGGAATTAGAGAAGATTAATCTGAATTATGCTGTTGACTTTCACTCACAAAAGTCAAAAGAGCATTATGAAGAAAGCATCAGACTGAAAGAAGAACTCAGTACCTTAAAGAATATCAGTGTTGGGCAGAATGAAGAGAAGATAAAGAGATTGGAATCTGAGAACATTGAGCTGAGAAAGAATTTATCTGATTTGGAAAAACAACTTGATGCAAATAAAGCTGATCTTGAAAATGAAAAGAAAAATTTTTCAAAGAAGTTCTCAGATTTCTCAAAGAAGAGTTATGAAGAAAAGAAGTCAGTGGAGATTAAATGCCTTAAGCTTTCTCAACAAATCTCAGATTTTGAGAAAGTACTGATATTGGAAAGAGAGAAATTTGCTCAGGAGAAGAAGGCCATAGAACAAAAGAATGTAGGGTTCTTTAAAGAATTATCTGGCCAGCGAAATGAGTCAGAAAAAGGGTTTGAAGAAGAAAGGTTAATTTTTGATAATGAAATCAAGAAACTGACTTCAAAATTGTCTGAATTGTCTGCAGCTGCGCTGAAAGAGCAAAGGACGAAGTCTGAATTCACAACAAAGATTGACCAGCTTGTGAAAGAAAGAGACACATTTGCTTCAAAAATCAAAGAGCTTGAAAAGTCTGTTTCAAGTTCAAATCAGAAATTCGTCCCTTCACAAAGGTCAGTCAAATCCTTTAATCAGATTCGTCGCACTAACCTTTTCTACGATGAATTTTTAGATGGTTCAGATACTTATCAGAGAACAAGTTTCAAGAAAGAGAAACTGGTGTGGAAAAAGAAACTAGTCAAAGATGATAAGGAAAATGAGCTGAAAGAGAAGAATTCATGTGTACATGTACACAAAGCAAAGAAGAACAAAGCACCTAACGGTAAGAAATTTTATTGTTCTATTTGTTGTACACATGATCATTTTCATAAAACAAATGATCATTACTGGTATGGATCTTACTCTGTAACCCCCATACGCACTGCAACTAACATTTCTGGACCCAAATACCAGTGGGTACCAAAACCGAAACCTGAATCTGTGTTGCAGGCACCTCAATCCAAGGGGGAGTAAAAAAGACTATGGCTCTTGAGTAAATCAGCTCAAGACCCGGACTTCAATGTCAAAATGGCTCTTGAATAACACAGTTCAAGACCCGCATCTCAATGTCAAGATTATGGCTTCTAAGCACATCAGCTTAGGACCCGTTCTTCAAAGGAGTTTGACTTCTAAACACAACAGTTTAGGACTCGTACCTCAGAGATCAAAAAGACCTTACTCCTGTATGATTGCATCCGATGGATATTGATGGTCTTCATCCCAAGAGAATTGATCTGATCTCTATCCTATACTTTTTCTTTGCTAAATTTTTCTGATATTGATGGTCTAACAATTCAAAGGGAGTGTTTGATCTCTATCCTGTTTTAACTGACATATTTCAGATGCTTAATTTAAGGGGGAGTAAAGGTGATGACTTCTGATTATTTCATATCAGAACTCATTCTATAAACCGTTTTACTGCTTTCTGTCTTTTATTTTTGAATAAATAATATGAATAAAGTGGCTTCTGATCACATGACAGATCAGGACCCGTTCATCAATGATCAAAGATGGATATTGTGCTAATATCCAGGGAGAGCTTAAAAGATATAAATCATTTAATCATGATTTGAGGGGGAGCTGAAAAGGTAAATATCTTCTGATCCTAGATCTCGGATTGTTTGAAAGAAGAACAACTTTCGAACATGAAAAACAGTTTCTTAAATGTTCAAACCACTTCTTATTCTCAAAAGATTTTATGAATTTAGAAGTGTGATTTTAAATGTTTTTCAAATTTTTGAGCTTATTGTTTAACTGACCGTGTGTTTCCAAAGATCAATACTTGTATATTATCTTGTCCATATACTGTCAAGTATTCATACACACCGGTTCAGTATTTTATTTGAATTTGTTATTACCATGTCTCAAAATGAACAAATTTTTCGATGGTAATACCCTCGTTTGAAATTCAAAATTGTTGTGCATCATTCATCTTGTTCATATTTGTGCTTTCATTGACAAATTGTTTATATTTGTTCATATAAACAAATTTCCAATTCTTTGATACCCTAACTATTTGATTTGATCTGATTCATTCATTGTCAGATTCTCAAAACAATTCTCTTGACTTTATTTTATTCATTCAATATTCTTGTTTTGAGAAATCTTCAAAGTTCAAAATGCTCAAATTTCATTTCTGATTTTTTTGATGAGCATACATACACTAACATATGATTTCTTGTTGGGTCTGGACCTCAATGGCTATTTGACATTGATTCACTAACTAACTCTTTTGGTTTCAGTAATGAGTATACAGGAACAGATGGTGGAGAATCAGAGATCACACAAGTTCAAGAAAGTGTTGTGCTTAATTTCAAGAAAATCATTGACCAACATGTACTTTTAGGAACATGGGATTCAGTATAAGTGCTTAATAGATCTTCCATGGATTCATGATAACCAGTGTTTCCTACCCCGGAAGAAATCCTTTGAGTGATTAAGGGGAGAGGGGTCTAAAAGAATTGAGTGTGGGAGTGAGCAGAGGTAAAATGAAAATGAGAGATTGGTTAGATGTGAGCTTATATGATTAAAAGAAAGAGGGTGTGAGATCAGAGTTAAAAGAATATCAAAACTCTGCACCTATCACTTTCTGAGCCGGGCAGCCACATTACTGATTGGTTCACATTTCTTTGGTGACCATCATTGAAATAGGCAAATAGCCCATGCCATCTCTTGTATACAACCCCACTAGCTACTCATTCTTTTCTTAAAAAGAGAATGTTTCACATTTTCTGGGGAAGCAACACATAATCTATCAGATCTTCACTTGGAAGATACTGATATTGAAAAAGAAGGAAAGTTGCCCCACCTTCGACCCTTTCTCATGCACATTGAGTCCATGTATAATCATTGTTGTCTCAGTGATTTACATACTTTGAGCCTTATGAAACACAATCATTGTGCTAATTCTTTCAAAACACAAGCACGAGCACACAGAGAATATGTTTTTCTGTCAGAACATTCATAGAATTACCTTGTGTCTTTCAATGATTGAATGGAAGTCCTGGGGAGTCAACATCAAACCAGCTCCTTACATTGTACATCCGTTGTACACAGTAACTTCGTGTTACTGACAGGCATTTCTAACTGTTTCATTTGTTGAATCAGGGTTACACGCTCATTATGTTTGAATTTGAAAAGATTCGGATATATACTGTTCATGATTCGGCTCTTCAGATCAAAAGTACAGCAATATCAAGGAGAGATTGTTTGTTGTTCACAAAGGGGGAAATCAAAGCCTATGCTGAAATTGATGATATTTTGCTGATAATGATGCTCACATCATCAAAAAGGGGGAGAATTATAAAGATTCAATTTCAGAGTTCAAGTTCAAAGTTCAAGCCTAAAGTTCAAATTGCTTCCGCTGATTTAAAGTTCAAGTCTGATAAAGAAATTCAAAGCCAAAAGATTCGGAAGGAAGAATGTTCAAAGAAAATTTGATGATTCAAGAAAGTTTGTTTCTTCCAAAGATGATTCAGAGATCAAAGTGATGAAGATACAATTTTGTTTTAAGACGAAAGATTTTTCAGAGTTAAAGTTTTCAAAGCTGTTTTCAAAGTTTCAAGTTTCCAGATTTGTTCAAGGCATGTTGACTTTCAGAGCTTCATTGTTTAAAAAGACTTTCTAAGATTCTTCAAAGAGCTGAAAGTTTAAAGATTGTGAAAGCTTCAAAGGGACAAAAGCTGAAGAATCAAGAGTTGAAGATCTGCATCAAATTTTTATTAAATCTTGAATACAAAGGGGGAGATTGTTAAGTCTAAATATTGTATCCAAGATTTAATAGGAAAGTCAAATGTGTAAAAGTCAACATTGACCTTGTAATAGTTAATCAATGTATGTTTTACTTTCCTTTGTAGTTAAGTCTTGTATTAGTTAGTGTGTATAAATAGGTTTTGTCTTCTAATCATGTAGTAACGAACTAGTCTAAGCATTAATTGTAATTCTAGAGGGTGTAATTCAAGATCTACTTTCTCTCTCTAGATTCTCTCTCTAGTTCTTGAGCATATTAGATAAATCTTGTGTAATTAGCTTGATAGATTGGGATTTAATGATTAACAGATACCTCTGCCATGAGAGCTTGATTTTGAATGGCATCTTCTGCTTGATCACTCCAGTCAAACCCCATTCCTTGTTGAGAAACAAGAGCTTGAGCAGAGTTTCTGTTCTGGTTGAAGCTTCCAGTCTGAGCTTGTTGGTGATTGTTTTGAGACATTCTACTTCTGCATTCCCTGGCAAAGTGTCCCTTCATGTGACACTTGTAGCACTCCACCTTTGACTTATCAAAGCCTGCTCCATCTTCTCTTCTTTGAGAGAAGTTGTTCCTCCCAGTCCTCTTGATGAACTTCTTCACCCTCATAGAAAGCATGGCCATCTGCCATTTAATATCCATCTCTTAAAGATCATCAGGATGAAGCTGTTCCAAGTCATCATTGATTAAAGAAGAGTTACCATGACTGGAAAGAAAGGCTTCAAAGACAGATACATTGCCTTTTTCTTGATTTACTCCACTGGCAGCATTAACTGATTCAGGGTTAGTAGTAGAATTAGTTGATACTGATAGGAGTGCAGCATTATGAACATATCCAGTAGGCCTCTTCTTTGCTTCCACCTCAGATTCAAACACTCTCATATCATTATACAGATCATCCAGTTCCTTTCCTTCCAACATGTCATTTTGTCTGAATGAGACAGTGTACATGGTCCATTCATCTCCAAGAGATATGAGAAACTTTCGGTTGACATCATCTTGTTCCATATGAACTCCAACAGTAGCCAACTCACCAATTAACTTATTGAATCTGTCAAAAGTTTGAGTCATAGACTCATTCTTTGAAGATGTAAAATTCTCATATTGCTGCTTGAGAATATCCCTTTGATTCCTTTTAGTGCTCTTGGTGCCAGCAAATCTCTTCTCTAAAGCATTCCATAGAATCTGGGCATCAGTGCAGTGGTGAAACTGATGTTGATATTCATTGGGGATGGCCAAAAGCAGAGTGCTTAAGGCTTTCATCTCCAATTGTCTCACTTTCTTCTCAGCATCAGTTTTTGGAGGTGGTCTTCTTCCATCTTGTCCAATTTTACCTTCAGCAGAGGGACCATTCTCAACAATGTCCCACAAAGAAAAGTCTGTAAGGAGGATGTACTGCTTGATCCTAATTTTCCACATGTCAAACTCATTGGGTTTGAGCATGGGAACCTTTGAAACAAGAGTACTGGTTGATTCAACGGTGTTGTCCATGATGAATGAAGGTTTCTGAGAATACTAGGATCTGATACCAATTGACAGGATCTGATTCCTAACAAGAATAATAAAACTCAGAAACCATATTAAAGAAGTTGCGGAAAAACACTTTAATATTCTAACTATCAATGTAACAGTAAAATATGAATCACAACTTGTAAACTTTATTGAATGATTAAAGTTACAAGCTTTCAAACAAAACCTCAATCTTGATGAACAGGCTCACCAAGACGAATTATACTTCTCTAGAATTAGGATTGTAAACCTTGAGGTTAATTCTCTCTCTAAAACAAAAAACTTAGAAATCTCGTATCTTAAAAACTATTCTGACTACATCTATACATATACTGAAAATAAAAGATAATTACAAAACTTAAAAGATCTTCAGTATATTCTTCCATAGTTATCTTCAACCTTCCATGATTATCTTTAAGCCTTGATATGCGCATATCTTTACTATCAAATAAGCAGTATTAAGTCACAACAGCATTAACACTCTGAGCAGTATTAATCTTCACCAGCAGCACTAACTATGCTCAGCAGTATTAATTTCTTCAAGCAGTATTAATCAGGCTCAGCAGTAGTAACTTATCTCAGCAGTAGTAATCATGAAAGCCTGGCAGTATTAATCACTTAGACACATCTTCAGTTCCCAACATAAAACATCAAGACCAACTTCAAAAACCCCAAATTATATTTCAATTTCAAAACCCATCACTTGAATTTCCATCCACTTCTTTGATCCTCTCTCCCATCCCTTAATTCCTCCTTACCCTATCAATCCTTTCAAATCGATGAAAACCTAGAATCAAAACCATCCGCAATCGAAGAAGAATTACAATAAGACGACGACGACGATGATGATGATGAAGAATATGAATATGAAGATGAAGATGAAATTGAACCCGAATCGCCGGAAGCTGGGAGGCTTTACATCGGACACTTGCCATACACAATTACTTCTTCAGAAAACAATGGTCGTTTTCTGGTTCACTGTATCCGAACGCATCTAATATCACCACCCGATTCTATAATTCTCTTGCACAAAACTCATTCAATTCCTTTCTCAACGCACACCAATTTATTGCCTTCAAAATTCTTCTATTTCTCTTTATACGATATTCTGCATCTCGGTTTTTCGCTTTTGTATTCTCCTCCATGTCCACATCTAGAAATCAGTTGGCGATTTATACTTAGCGTAAAACCTAACCCCCCCTCCTTCTTCACATCTATAAATTAGTTGGCGAGTGAGAGCTAAAGTCTGTGTAAAAATGGGGTATTTTGGAAAGAGATACTAGGTATTGAGACATGGTAAAAGCATTCCAAATGAAAAGGGTTTGATTGTTTCATCCATGGTTAGTTTTCCCTTTCTTTACTTGCTTTAATTTGCCTGCTTTATATTGATTTGGCATGTTTTCTCTGATCAGTTTATCATTTACATCATAATTGATTTTGAAATAGAAACGATACATTTGCATCATCATGTTAATTTCGTGTTATTCAAATCAACTGCTATTCGATTTCATAGTTGTTGCCCATGTTTTTAACTTCTTGGAACAATTTTTGTTTTCTGTGAATCCTAAATTTTGCACGATCTGGAAGTTAAGAATTAATCCATTTGATGACTAAAGGTAAAAATTGGGTAATCTTGGTAATAATATGTTAAGCACATTTGGAATTCTTATCAGCATAAAGCTACTGAAGAATTTGTGTTTTCAATTGCAATGCATATTTTGGAGCATGTTAACAGGAGAATGAGCATGCACTACAAGAAAAAGCTTGGTTAGTGACCAAAATATTAGTGATAACTTAAATTTTAGTCACTAACTATGACTTTAGTGACAATGACAGAGGTCGTCATTAATTTTTGGTCACTAATATGAATTTTAGTGACAAAAAATAAATTTGGTCACTAAGTGGTCACTAAAAGTTGTGTTTTCTCATGGAATTCCTTTTGTGATATTGTGTTTCTTCACTAATGTGACCAAAAAATGGTGGTTACTATATTGAAATGATTAGTAACCAAGAAATGATGGTCACTAAATTGAATATGTTTGTCACTAAAAAAAGTGGTCACTAAATGGGATTAATTAGTTGAAGATTGTATTAAGTTGGACGAGTTAGTGACAAAAAAAATTGGTCACTAAATTAAAAATGTTGATGACAAAAAAAATGGTCACTAAGTGTGATTCAATAGTTGTAATTGAAATGATTAGTGACCAAAAAATAGTGGTCACTACATTGAAATGAGTAGTGACCAAAAATGGTGGTTACTAAATTGAATATGTTTGTGACAAAAAAAAAGTGGTCACTAAATGGGATTCATTAGTTGAAGATTGTATTAAGTTAGATGAGTTAGTGACAAAAAAATTGGTCACTATATTAAAAGTGTTAGTGACAAAAAACAATGGTCACTAAGTGTAATTCAATATTTGTAATTGAAATGATTAGTGACCAAAAATGGTGGTCACTAAATTGAATATGTTTGTGACCAAAAAAAGTGGTCACTAAATGGAATTCATTAGTTAAATATTGTATTAAGTTGGATGAGTTAGTGACAAAAAAAAGTTGTCACTAAGTGTGATTCAGTAGTTGTAATTGAAATGATTAGTGACCAAAAAATGGTGGTCACTACATTGAATTGATTTTAGTAACCAAGAAATAGTGGTCACTAAATTCAATATGTTTATGACCAAAAAATAGTGGTCACTAAATGGTAATCATTAATCATAACATGAAGGGTTAGTGACCAAAAATAATGGTGACTAAATTGTAAGGGTTAGTGACAAAAAAATGGTTGTCACTAAGCTGAGTGCTTGAAATGAATTTACTATTAGGGGTCAAAATATAAAACAAATTAAAAGTGTAAGGTCTAAGATTGCTAACACAAACAAAACACACACGGATCCCATATGACCCGACTTTATAAAATGTTAGGACACAGTCTCATTGGATTCAAGATCATCCAATACGAAGATCGCAATCTGAAGTTAGTGCTGAAAGTCACTCTCAACCATAGTCTAGGGTCAAATTTGTAATAAGTGTCAAAGTTATAATATCTAGATATTATTTAGATATTATGTTTTAAGTTTAATATTAGTTTATGTTTTGATAATATCTTTATAAAGATATTATCTCTCTCTCTCTCTCTAATATATCGATCAGATCATTAATACACACACAACACACATTCTAAAGGTGTAAAAGAGAGAAAACAGAGAGAAAGCTTATCAAAGAACTCAACCGTGTAATCATCGTTTTATATGTCGAAACAGGTTGGTAATCGTATATTGTTTGTTGTTTGATTTATCTGGTAAACGATCACGGACTCACAATTGGTATCAGAGCTGAAACCAGATTCAAAATCAAATTTTCAACTCTCTGTGTTCTTCATTTTTGAAGAACACTGTACAATCGACAAAAATTCAAATCTGTGGTTATTTTCGAAATCAAAGTATCGTAAACTGTTATAGTTGATAAATCGATCGTTGTGTCAAATTTTGGTGTGGTAAATCGACTCCTAGATAGGTCGATTTGAGACTTACAGGGTTGTTTTATCGAAGAAGAAAGTGTAACCGGTCGAAATCTGTCGGTCCTTTGTTAAAACAACATTCCGGTCGAAGAACTTTTACATTGTACCGGTCCATCCTAATATCGGTTGAAGTTTTGCATTGTATCGGTCGAACTCTTCATCTTTGTACCGGTCGAACTCCATTGTTTGCATACTATCGGTCGAAGGATTCAAAAAGCATTTCGGTCCACAAGTTTTATATCGGTCTTTCGAAAAACAGGTACCGGTCGAAGGTCACATTACTTTATCGGTCAAGCTCGTCCAAGAAAAGCAATTCACGTGGCAAGTGGTTTATCATTTATATGTTTATAATTTCACGTGGCAGCCTTTCAAATATGGTTTGCATGCATCTCTACGTTTCCATTGTCCACCAATCACAACCCAACACTACCATAATTCCACATGCACAATAAATTCCTCCATTTCATTATACCGATCAAACCCATTTGAACAACATATCGGTCTTTCTCATCTCAAGTTACCGGTCGAGAGCATAACTTCTTATCGGTCGAACTATCCTCTCAAGTTACCGGTTGAGATATCCTCTCTTTACCGGTCAAATCTATAATATATCGGTCAACCTCTACTACCTATCGGTCGAACTCTCAAACACCACAGATATCGGTCGAACTCTCTAAGCACTCTACCGGTCGAACCAATCGGTCTCTCTCAATTCAGTACCGGTCATGCACCATCTGTTTACCTTAATACCGGTCGAAATTCATTTAATACCGATCGAGCATCATTTTTACATCTTACCGGTCGAAAGAAAATTTTACCGGTCGAGAATCTTACCGGTCCTTACATCTTTCGGTCGAACATCGTACCGGTCGAATCTCACTTTGCACCACTCAAGGCTCACGCAAAACAAGCTTTGCGCCACTCAAGTGAAAAGCAAAACTCAACTTTGCTTCACCCACTTCTCGAGCAAACCTCAACTTTACTCCACCAACTGCTCTCGTGCAAAGTCCAAATTCGCGCCAGTTCCTGACTTGGTCATTTCTGAATTGTTTTAATCTGTATTTGTTTTATCTTAACTAACAATTCGAAACAGGTTTTTATTCACATTATCAGAAACAGAATGACTTCAAGAGAAGCCCTTGCAATCGGAACTGACACCAAGCCACCAGTTCTCTTTAGAGGAGAATACGAAGAGTGGAAGGATCGGTTCCTGAACTTTATTGAAAGACAAGATTTGGGTAATTACATCAGGCAATCCTTAGCAGAAGGACTTATGGAAACAAAATATAGGGAACCTACAGCGGGAAAAAATGAGCAAAGAGTTGAAATTTTGTATGAAGATCTCATAGGTAAAGACAAAGATAGAGCAAACGGTGATAGGTTAGCTAAGTCATACATTCTACAAGGAATTCCAAACGAAATATATGTAAAGATTGACAGCTACAAGGCCTCGGGCAAAGAAATGTGGGATCAGCTAGAGAAGATGATGTTGGGTTCAAAGGTTGGGAATCAGCTCAAACTTTCCAACTGCCTAAACAATTATGAAGAATTTAAAGGCAGAAATGGAGAGTCTCTAGAAGGAACTTATGACAGATTCGTGACCTTGCTAAACGAACTAAGCAAGAACAAGGTCACCAAATCTCAAATCGAGCTGAATGTCAAATTCCTAAGTATTCTACAACCGGAATGGAAGAGATTTGCCAGGCAGATGAAGCAGATCAAGGATCTGAATGAGATTCCACTTCATGAGGTGTATGAAACCCTCAAACAAAATGAAGAAGAGGTGGATGAAATTCTAGAAGAGAAGAGGCAGGGAGTGAAGACAATTGAAGACACAGTTGCTCTTGTTGTCAAAAAGAAGAAGAACAAGACAATTGTGTATGAATCAGAAGAAATTGAAGCTGATGCAAACTCTGACTCGGATGAAAATGAACAACTGAAGCAAGCAATGCTTCTGCTAACAAATGCTTTTCAGAAAAAGTTCTACAATAAGCCAACATCAAACAGTTAGAGGTATTCTCCTGGTCTGAACAACTACATCCATAAAGAAAGGGTTGAAGGAAATATATATGAAGGAAAGAGGTACGAAGGGAAGAGAATAGAAGAGAAGAAGCCGGAAGAGAGAAGGTATCATGCTGAAGGGAAGAGAATATAGGAGAAGAAACCGGAAGAGAAAAAGTTCAAAGCTGAAGGATCCAGTCAATCAGAACCACCTACGTGCTACAACTGTGGAAAAACAGGTCACTTTGCCAAGGATTGTCGCAGACCCAAAGTCAGAAACTCCGATTATTAAAAGAACAAGATGCTTCTTGCAAAGCAACAGGAGGCAGGTAAGGCACTGATGGCAGAGGATGAATATTGGCTTGATTATTCAGACAAGGAAGAATAAGATGAAGAGAAGGATGAAACAGTCAACATGTGCTTGATGGGAAAGCAGGAATCAGACGCTGAAGCTGATTCAGATGATGAAAAAGAAGAGGTATGTGTTTTATCGTATTCAGATCTCTTAACTCAAATGCATATCATGAAGTTAAAACTCCAAGAGTTAGAGTCGAATATTAAGCGGGAAGAGGGTGTCATTACAAACAAAAACCAATCAATACAGAAACTTAGCGATGAAATTGCTGAGAAGAAAGTATTGGTTGAGGTTTTACATAGAAACAATAACACCAACGCGAAAGAACAAACTATAATTCTTAAAGAGAATTATGAAGTTAAGACTAAACTAAGAAATATTGAGCTTGATTTATATGAGCTTACGAAATTGCATTCTTCATGTACCAAATAAAACTTTTCTTTACTTGGTAAATTAAAAAGATTGGAAGAAAAGTTATACAAAATGGGTCAAACTGAACAAACTATTCATCTGAACAAACCCAAAGAGGAAATAGAGAAATGGGGAATTGGTTATAAGAATCCTCACTGTCTTCAAAAAGGTATAGCTGAAGTGCCTGCACTTTATGATCTTACTACTTTGAAAATAGCTCGAAGAATCCCTAAGTTTAAAGTTTTCTGGACTGGACTATCTGAAGAGGATGAAGCCAAGGAAACTGAAAAACGTTTGAAATCATCTAAATTTCACCTTCCATTTTATTATGCGAAAGTGAATAATAGTTATGATCGAAAAGATCAAAAGAAATCTCTTTCAAATGACTTCTTTCAAAGTTATTCTGAAAAAGAGATGGAGGTGAAGCCTATTAAAGGTAAAATTTACGTCCCTCCTCTTGTTTTGGAAAGTCAAATTTCTGAACTCAAGAACTCTTTATCAAATGAAAGACTTTTGATTGAGATTCAACAAAAAGTTTTTTCAACCGTGCTGAAAAATGTTATTATTTCAAAGGCTTCTAAATCTGATGACATGTTTGGTTTAACAAACAGTGGATTTGATTTTCTTAACTCTGACGGTGGTTCGGATGGTTGTTTTGAACAATTTGATTTTAATGCGAAACTTCCTAACCATTCATTCTTTGTTGTGAAATCTTTGGGAAAAACCAGTATGCCTGTTAACAGTGCAAAATCAACGAAAGTTGATAAATCAGTCTCTGTGAAAGCTAAAAATGCTAAAGGTAAGATTATATCTCAGCATTCACAGAAACCGAACACTACTGGTAATTCTAAAAAGAAGCATTCGTTTGTTGCTCAGAAGTCTAACTCACGAGTTTCACGTGTTTCAGATCTGAGCAAGCAAAGGCCAGAAGTTAAATCTCAGTGGCAACCGAAACAGAAGCTTGACAAGGCCGTTAAATCGTTTTGTACTGTTAATTGTAATAAGACTTCGCTTAGTAAAGATGTCTTAATTACTGATGTTGCTATTTTGAACTCAAAACTTGTTGTTTCTCGTAAACAATATTCAATGAAGCAATTATTTCAGTTATCTTTATCTGCCAGAAAGTCTTCTATTTATGATAAACATGTTTCTACTTCTTGTCAAGATTCTGAAGATTGGTTTGGCAATTATCATGTGCATTCATCTCATTATAATGCTTCAAATGTTTCTCAAAAGAAAACAGGACCCAATTTCAAATGGGTACCAAAATCTTGTGCTAACACAGTAGGACCCAAATTCCAGTGGGTACCTAAGGCTAAATCTGTGTTGCAGGCACCCAAAGTTTAAAAGGGAGCATAAAACATAGGTTCTTGAATACAACAGTTCAAGACCCGCACTTCAAAGATAAAACGATGGTTTCTAAACACGTTTGTTCAGAACCCGTGCTTAAGAAGAGAAAATGGCTTTTGAACACATCAGTTCTAGACCCGCTCTTCAATGCTCAAAAAGTCTTAATTCCATCTTTATTTTAAGACTATCTAAAATCTCTTGTTTCGTTATTTATCCTGTGCAGATCCGTCATATGTGGTACTTGGATAGTGGATGCTCCAAGCATATGACTGGACAAAAAGAGATGTTGTCCAACTTTACAGAGAAATATTGCGGAACAGTTAGATTCGGCAACGACCAGTTTTCACCAATAATGGGATTTGGTGATGTACAACATGACAATGTCACAATCAAGAAGGTGAGCTATGTTGAAGGCTTACGACACAACCTGTTCAGTATCGTCCAGTTCTGTGACAAAGGCTTAGAGGTCAATTTCAAAACCAAGACGTGTTCAGTTCGCACTGAAGAAGGCGAAGAACTCTTGGTCGGCACAAGAAAGTCAGACCTCTACACAATTAATTTGTCAAGCGTCCAGATTGACAAGCAGGTTTGTCTACTGACGAAAGCCTCGATGCAACAAAGCTGGCTATGGCATCGACGGCTCTCTCACCTCAACTTCAGGTACATCAACAATCTGGTCAGTTGAAAGCTCGTCAAAGGATTTCCAGAGCTCAAATATGAAAGAGAACATCTTTGTACAACATGTGAAAAGGGAAAGATGAAGAGGGCTCCACATAAACCAAAGCCTGAACCGAGTACAAGTGCTCCGTTAGAGTTATTGCATATGGACTTATGCGGTCCAATGCGAACTCAGAGTCTAGGCGGAAAAAATTACATACTCGTGATCGTGGACGATTACTCGCGATACACATGGGTCAAGTTTCTACGTTCAAAGGATGAGACACCAAATGTTCTCATCACATTCCTGAAGACAACCCAAGTGAATCTGCAGAAACCGGTCAAGCTTCTAAGAACAGACAATGGCACAGAGTTCAAGAATAAGAAGGTTGAAGAATATCTCGAATCTGTCAGGATTTCACATCAATACTCTGCTGATCGAACGCCTCAACAAAATGGAGTGGTCTAAAGAAGGAATCGTACGCTATTCGAGGCTGCTCGTACTATGCTAAGTCAATCAGACTTACCTCTATTTCTGTGGGCTGAAGCTGTATCGACTGCGTGCTACACACAGAATCGATCCATGATACACCGAAGATTCAAGAAGACTCCTTATGCGTAGATCAACAACCGAACACCGACAATCAAATATTTCCATATATTTGGGTGTAAGTGTTTCGTTCTAAACGATAGGGAGAGTCTAAACAAGTTCAACGCCAAGACGAACGAAGGCATCTTCATTGGTTATTCCTCAACATCAAGTGCATACCGTATCTATCTGAAGAAGTCAAAGACGGTTATTGAAAGCGTCAATGTCTCGTTTGATGAAGAGATGGCTTCCGAACAACACAGTTCAGAACCCGTGATAACTGGCGTACTAGCTTCTGGGCAACTTAGTCCAGAACCTGCGTCTCAACAGAATAAATCAGATGAAGCATCAACGTCAACTAATCATATATCTGATTTAGACTTATTATTTGAATTGTTTTATGATGAATTTCTTGGATCTAATGTAAAGAAATTTGTTATGGTTGACAGGATGGAAGACTTAACGACTACTCATCCAACCAGTTCAGATATTCCTATTGAATCCAACACCCCGATTCAACTAGAAATTCCAGTTCAAATGCCAACTCCAACAGTTAAAGATGTGACAAATCAAGAAGAAACAGAAGTAGCTGAAACAGTCTATACAGTCTAATCTACAGCCGGACCAAGCTGTACCTACTGAGACTTCTGTACCATCTACTTCAACTGAATCCCCCATTCCTTTTTATATTTATCTATCTACATATAATCTACTCCCATCAATTACTTCAACTGCAATCATCATTCCTCTTGAACAAGCTGAAGAAGGTACAAGTGGATTTATAGATGATACAATTGACATACATTCATAGAATCCACTACCTCATGAACATAAATGGACCAAAGAGCACCCAATAAGCCAGATCATTGGCGATCCATCAAACCGGTGCAAACTAGGTCAGCATTAATGAACATGTGTTTGCATGACTCCTTTCTGAGCAAGTTCGAGCCAACTCGCGTATCAGAGGCACTTGCGGATCCAGAATGGGTGATCTCAATGCAAGAATATATGAATCAGTTTGATGTACTTCAAGTCTGGAGACTCGTACCAAAACCTCAAGGTAAAACCATTATAGGTACGAAGTGGGTTTTCAAGATCAAAAAGGACGAAGATGGTACCGTTATCCGAAACAAGGCAAGACTAGTAGCCAAAGGATACAGACAAGAGGAAGGAATCGACTATGACGAGACATATGCTCCTGTGGCGCGTTTAGAGGCAATTAGAATGTTTCTAGCCTACGCAGCCCACAAGAACTTCACGGTCTTTCAAATGGACGTGAAGACTGCCTTTTTGAATGGCATTCTGAAGGAGGAAGTCTACGTCTCTCAGCCAGAAGGTTTTGTCATTCAAGAGAAGCTGAATCACGTCTACATTCTCGACAAAGCACTCTACGGTCTGAAACAAGCTCCTCGCGCCTGGTATGATGTCCTTTCACAATTTTTAGTCAAGTCTGGTTTTTTAAAAGGTACGGTGGATACCACTTTGTTTATCAAAAAGGAAAAAGCCGATATCATTCTAATACAAATCTATGTAGATGATATTATTTTTGGCTCTACAAATCCAAAGTACTGTAAGAATTTTTCAAACCTTATGGTGTCCAGATTTCAGATGAATATGATGGGAGAGATGAATTTCTTTCTCGGATTACAAGTCAAACAGTTTTCAACGGGGATTTTTATCAATCAATCAAAATACATTATGGATATTCTTCGGAAGTTCAAAATGGAAAATTCAAAACCGATTGGTACCCCAATGGCACCAGGTACTAAGATTGGCACCGATCCTTCGGGTAAGGCTGTTGATGTTAGGACTTACAGAGGAATGATAGGTTCTTTAATGTATCTTACTTCTAGTAGGCCAGATATAATGTTTTCAACATGCTTATGTGCACGATATCAGGCCAATCCTAAAGAAATCCATATGTATGCAGTAAAGCGCATATTTAGGTATCTGAAGGGGACTGCAGATCTTGGTCTGTGGTATCCTAAAGATACTAGTTTCGAACTAACAACTTACACAGATGCAGATCATGCTGGTTGTATGTTAGACAAGAAGAACACGTCAGGACATGTACAGTTCCTCGGTGATAAGCTCGTAAGTTGGGCATCGAAGAAGCAACTTTATGTTTCAACTTCAACGGCCGAAGCAGAATATGTAGTTGCTGTTAGCTGTTGTTCTCAGGTCTTATGGATGTGAACACAATTGCGCGACTACGGTTTCCAATTCAACAAAATCCCGTTATACTGTGACTCCAAGAGCGCCATCTCAATAACAGCGAATCCTGTTCAGCACACCAAAACCAAACACATAGACGTCAGGTATCATTTTATTAAAGATCGTGTTGAAAAAGGAACAATTGAACTTTTCTTTGTAAAAACTTATTATCAGCTTGCCGATTTGTTTACCAAACCTTTAGACGAAAAGAGGTTTACCTTTCTTGTCTCTAAGCTTGGTATGCTAAATCTTAATATTTAATCAATAGTTACCTATCAAAGTTTTCTAATTGCATACTTTTTCATCATTTTCTTCATTCTTATTTCTGATTGATATCTACACTTCTATATATTGTTCATGATCCAAGGGGAGTATGAGAAGAAATTGACAAGTGGTAAATCTTATTTTGAGGGGGAGCTCATAAGATTTCTGCATTTACCTTTTATGTCAAATTTTTGTAATGCAAGATTTTAGGGGGAGCTCTTCAAGTCAAAGGAGTTTGGATATGACTTCTGATTATTTCTGATCAGAACTCGTACTTTAACAGTTTTACTGCTTTTTTGTCTTTTCAATTTAAGTGAATAAATTTGTTTTGACTTGACATAAGACTTTTGCAGAATTTTTGAGAGATGCTTACAAGTTCATATGTTTATGAGTTTAAGCTTAGCTTCATGAGATATAAGATCGCACGTTAAGGTACAATCCTTTATCTTAATCTCATATATGTTTGATAAGTGGACAACTTTCAATCATAGAAAACATTGTTCTAAATGTTCAAACCACTTCCCGATTCTCAAAACGAATTCATGAATTGGAAGTGTGACTTTAAATGTTTTCAAGATCTATTTGTGCTTTAACTGAAATAGTTAAACCACATTGAGCATCATATGCATCATAGGAAAACAAGGATTTCATTGTGCTAGGAATTAACACAACTTCTATGGAATCACCTTAATCAGTGATTTCTACCCAAGAAGTTAATCCATAGTGATTGAGTGTGAGAAGTCAAAAGAAATGAGTGTGTCAAACAAGCAAAGAAAGTTTGATTAGAGTGAGCTTAATGTTTAAAAGAAAGAGCATGTGAGAACAGAGTTAAAAGAATATCAGAACTCTGCCCCAACTTTTTCTGAGTCGGGCAGCCATAATTCTAATGTTTCACAATTCTTTCGTGATCATTATTGAAACAGGCAACTAGCCCATGCCAACTATTGATCAAACCTCACCATCTACTCATTTTCTTCTCAAAAGGAAAGTGTTTCACATTTTCAAAGGGGAAGCAGCACATTTGCTATCTAATTTTCATTTGAAAAATCTGGATATTGAAAAGAAGGAAGTCTATCTCACCTTCGCACTTCAATCATGCACATTGAATCTGTGTTTAACTTACTGTTGTCTCAGTGGTTTACACAATTTTGAGCCTATAAGCGATCATCAAGTGCTTAATTCTTTCTATCACAAGCACGAACACACAAGGAATTTGTTTCTTTGTCATAACGTTTATAGAAATAACCTTTGTGGTGTTTCGATGATTAAATGGAAGCCCTGGGGGAGTCAACATCAAACAACTCCTTCTTCAATGTGTATTTGTTACACACAGTGACTTAGTGTTACTGGCAGGCATGTTAACTGATTCATTAGTTGATTCATGTGTTACACGACTACTTTGTCTAGATTTGCAAAGATCTGGATGAATATCTTATGAATTGACGAATCGGGGGCTCTATAAGCAAGACATTTCTTGTCAACAAAAAGTTTTGATGAAGTCGTTGCACTTATCATCAAAAAGGGGGAGAATGACTACACAAGAAATGGCAAAGATCACATGTTTCAAGAATCACGTCCAAGATTGAATTCTTCAAAGAGCAAGTATTATGAAGATATGCTGATTAGAGAGAAATTTTCTTTGAAGATACTTTGATGAAGAATTTCGAGCTGAAACTAGAGATAATTTCTTCTCTTGAACTGAAAGAGAAAAACTACATCTTTTGGGGAGTTTACTATATCTTGAAGACTAAGAAAGAGATTGCATCTTCTGTGTTGAAAGAGAAGATCGTATTGCTAAATCATTTTCGTAATGATCTTGATCCAAAGGGGGAGATTGTTAGGACACAGTATCATTGGATTCAAGATCATCCAATACGAAGATCGCAATCTGAAGTTAGTGCTGAAAGTCACTCTCAACCATAGTCTAGGGTCTAATTTATAATAAGTGTCAAAGTTATAATATCTAGATATTATTTAGATATTATGCTTTAAGTTTAATATTAGTTTATGTTTTGATAATATCTTTATAAAGATATTATCTCTCTCGCTAATATATCGATCAGATCATTAATACACACACAACACACATTCTAAAGGTGTAAAAGAGAGAAAACAGAGAGAAAACTTATCAAAGAACTCAACCGTGTAATCATCGTTTTATATATCGAAACAGGTTGGTAATCGTATATTGTTTGTTGTTTGATTTATCTGGTAAACGATCACGGACTCACATAAACCATGACCCGCCATGTTTTCTCATTCAGATCACATCCCTCGTCCCGTCCGAGCCCTAGAGTCATCTCCCCATCGTTCAAACCATGTAAAATCAGAGTCAATATCTTGTAAAATCAGAGATCACAGGGAGCCCTATAATCATCTTCTGCGTCAAAATAGAGTCGGAGCTCTAGAATCATCGTGCAAATCGTCTCCTCTCACTATCGTTCTGCAAATATTCGTCTCTCAGATCGTCGTGGCCTCTATTCGCTGTTCCAGTTCTCAACTCGAATCGGTAAGCATTGTAACACGAAATTGATCGATTTTCGCTAACGTCAGAATTTGAAATCCAACAAGATTGAGATGATTGCTCTTCAGGATTATTGGACCCAAACTGGTAATTGTTTCTGTCTTTGCCCTTTTTATATCTTAATCATTTATGTAAATGTATTTCAATTCCCATTAGCTGTTTTATGCAATCTGCTAATAGCTTTGGTTGATCATGGTATGTTATTTACTCCTTTATTTTCCTCATTGGGACTCACACATGATATTAGTTCTAATATCTGAATATTTTTCTTTCTTATATTTGTTTGTTTGCTTTGGCTTTTTAGCTTATAGCAATGATTCAGATGCTAAGGGTACTTTCGCAAGGTCCAAAAGCTATAGGTATGTGATGCAGTTATTTAATATAATAAATGACATTTTGGAACTCATTTTCATATCTAAGTCGAAAATATCTGGTTGTTACGAAGACAAAAAATCTTCTTCTTGTAACTGCTATATTTGGTACAAGCAGGGATGATTTTTTCTTGTAACTGCTATATTTGGTACAAGCAGGGAATTTGGCTGGATGGGATTTGAAGAACACTGCTGATGGGTAATTTCTTCATCATACCTATGTAAAAAGGTCAACCATGGCATCTCATTGTCAAATTCTAACTCAAACTTGGTCCAGTATTGTCAAAAGATGGAACATGAGAAATGATTATATTATATCACTATGTTATTGCTTTCTACTTGTTTATATCTGTGAAGCTATATCACTATGTTTATATCCAATCTTCTTTAATCTACAGGTATGAAGCTAAGCTCATAGAAAAAATTGTTGAAAAAATCCTTTCAGATGTGTCAGGTTACCACAACATTGCTATAAGTAGTGTTTTCGACAGGTATATCATAATCAAAGACAGGTTGCGTTATAAAAGGGTTCTTATTGTTCTAGACGATGTGGATCACATAGACCAGCTTGAGGCATTAGTTGGTGAGCCTAATTGGTTCTCATCAGGAAGTATAATTATCGTGACAACAAGAGATAAAACACTTTGACACCACCCCCTTTCACTTCTTTAGACTTCTATTGCTTTTCTTCCATATCTTGAACCCCTTTCTTACCATCACTAGACTTACCTTTCTGACCAATCCCTTTAGTATCACCCTTAAACTGAAAATTCTGCTCAAAAATATTCTGGACAGCCCCCAAAATTTTACTGTTGCTGCTAGGAACATTCATTTTACTACCACTTGTCTGCCCAATTTCAATCTTGCTAGTATTCTGCCCAATACCCCCTTTTCCAAGACTTGTTCCACCTTTACTTTGATCCTCTTTTTTACCTTCTACCTCTTTCACTTGCCAAGCCATACCCCCAAATTGTTGTTGCCCCAGTTTACTGTTTCCACTGTCTAATTTCTGCCCACCTTAATCTGTTTTCCACCTAGGCTTGATGTAATACGAACAACACAAAACTCTTGAACTAATAGAGGACATGAAGAGGCACTGAAAGTCTGCCTTTTTTGGTCAAAGTGTCAAAAGTTAAATCTCTCTTTGTGCCAAATCTAACGTTTATGGGAAAGATAATAAGCTTTTTATTTATTTTAATTTCTCTGTTTGAACTTTGAATTGTATAACCAAAAGATATGACATTATCAGAAAAAGATAATAATTATGTGTGGAACTAACATATTAATCTTCATCCCCCAAAAAGATTAATGATCTTCCATATGTTGTATTTACGTTTTATTATGGGGATGAGCTTACGTACCGCTTCTCAAGTTATTGGGCTCACCTTCCAGAGTGAGTTAGGAGCCACTTGGAGCATGTCTATTTGTTACTAAAGAAGCTGTTATGCCCACAAAGGTCAATAGCTGTACTATTGGCCTGTTTTTTGTGGTTTTGGGTCTAAAATATTCGATCAATCTCTAGTTGGATCTCCTACCCTAGTAGTATGCATATATCGAATTAAAGAAAAAACACGGTGTAGAAATATGGGAGGATTTGCCAAATCTCAGTTTGTCTCTGGTCTAGCACAATGGTTTTGAGCAGTTCCTTCACCTCATTATTGCAGGTAAATAATACATCATGGATATTAGCAAGTTCAATCGTGACGAGCTAACACTACTGGATCTGGTGCTTGCACTATGTTTGCACTGCACTTCGCATCTCAACTCATTTCACATCATCTTTATTACTGGAAAAACCCAAAGGAACAGAGGGCCATAATAATAATTGCCCTTATGGCTCCTGTTTATGCTATGAACTCTTTTGTGGGTGTGCTGGATATCAAGGGGAGCAAACCAATTTTCATGTTGTTGGATTTGATTAAAGATTGCTATGAGGATTTGTTTTATCTGAGGATGAAGATCTTGACGGGTTCTACAAGAATTTCGTTCAATCAAGAATTAACGGTGTGAAATTGGGGGATAAATGTACCATCATGATGTATGGGCCAACTGGTTCAGGAAAGAGTCATACCATGTTTGGGTGTGCTAAGCAGCAGGGGATTGTGTACAAGTCTTTGAGGGATATTTTGGGAAATAGAGTACAGAAGGAGGTGGGAGTTGGTACATTCGTGCAAGTCACTGTTCTCGAGATCTACAACGAGGAAATTTATGATCTGTTATCCACCAACACTGCTACTAGTAATGATGTTGGATTCACTATTGGCTGGTCCAGATCCAATGCTTCCAAGGTATAAAATTCCTTCCTTCCTTCTTGAGAGTTAATGGTAAATTTCATTTCTAGTTACTATTAACTTGATTCATTTTTCAAGAATGTAATGTTCCTTACCTAGTTCTGGCCTACAAAATACCATTTTTAGTTAGTTATACATACAATTAGTTTGAGAATTGATTTTGTTTCACAATTCTCTTATGCAATGTAGGGAATTAATTCAAGCCAACACTTTTACCATATTATTTGAAAACATTGTAGGTGAAATTAGAAGTTATGGGGAAGAAGGCAAAGAATGCCACTTTCATCTCTGGAACTGAAGCAGGGAAGATATCAAAAGAGATCCAAAAGGTTGAGAAGCGTAAAATTGTTAAAAGCACATTTTGCAATGAAAGAAGCTCCAGGAGTCACTGCATGGTTCCACTCTCTCATAACACTTTTCCTTTTCCTTTTCCTTATCAAATCCCACAAATTTAGTTCACTATGTTGATTAATGACGATCAAAAAGAACAAGAAGCATGAATGACCTTTTTAACCTTTTTACCAGGCAGTTGTCTAGCGAATATGAGCTACTCGAATTGAATCATTGCACTGGATATCAGCCATTTTGAATAGACAATAGACATCGTTCAGAGGTAACCTTAAATCATCAGAATTTGTGCCCTCTTTTTCCTAGAATAGTTTCTATTTTTTTTTACTTCTGTCATCAACATTCTGGTGTGCATAAGAGCCATGATCCAAGCATTTTGTACTTCTGCTCTTCCTGCGCTTATGCTACGGAGTAATTGTTTTTGGATAAGAGCCATGATCCAAGTGTTTTCTTCAACTTTCATGGCATTGTGTTAAAAGAATCTTCCATTCATGTATTTATGTTAGTCTCCCTTGATCATGTACACACTTATCATGTTATATTTAAGTATGGTTATGGGATTGGACATGATCTCTTGTTTATAGACCTTTGTTGACTTTACTCTGTAAACAGTCTGTTCCATATTTACTGAGCATATTTTTCATTGCTTGTTGATGTGAGAAGTAGTGATCTGAACCTGATTTATTAGTGATTGATGTCCTCCATGACGAACATTAAGCAAAATTACTTTTTACAATTCCTTCCTTTTGGATAATGTCTTCATAATATTTGGGCACCAACCAGAATTTTGGTTTCTCAACTGATATTTAGGTGAAGCAATGGTTGTAGCCATTCAACCTTCAATGGAGACCGTGACGAAAAAGAAACCTCCAACAAAACAAAGGCGAGTGGTTGTGAGTTGTGGCAGGGATGGGTGTGGAGACCCCAATTGGTGACAATCCAAATGAATTCTATAATAATTTGCTTGAAGGTGTCAATGGCATTAGTGAAATTGAGGCGTTTGATTGCTCCAACTATCCAAGTGTATGTATTTATTCTCCGCCCTTTTTGTTTTGTAAAGTTTTTGATTAAAATTGGCATAATGGAGTTTCAATTACATAGAATTGCTGGAGAGATAAAAAAAATTCTCAACAAGTGGATGGGTGGCACCAAAACTCTCCAAGACGATGGACAGGCTTATGCTCTACATGCTAACTGCTGGCAAGAAAGCTTTGGCAGATGGCCAGATAACCGAAGATCAAATGGATGAGCTAGATCTAGATGTGGAGTTCTAATTGGCTCCGCTATGGCCTATGGGTGGTATCGAAGAATTTTATGTCACGCGAATGGAATTTATATTTTATTATTACAAATTAGTAGGTTTTAATTTTATTGCAATACAATTGTAGTAGAAATTAGTGACAATTTTTTTTGTTCACATCTTATAATTAGTGACCACTTTTTTTTGTCACTAATACCAATTAATGCCAGTGACCACATATTTGGTCACTAATGGTATCAACGGACGTTAACGGAATCGTTATCTTGAACCCACTAGTGACGTATTTTGTGGTGGTCACTAACTTGGTCACTAATTTAGTCAAGTTAGTGACGACTGTCATCGTTTAGTGACGATATTTAGTGACCAAATTAGTTGTCACAAACATAGTGACCACTCTATTTTTGTCACTAATTAGTGACCATTTTCGTTTTTGGTCACTAACACAAATTAGTGACGGACCTTTAGTGACGAAAAGTGACCACCCAAATTTTAGTCACTAAAGTGCCTTAGTGACCAATTTTGTGTAGTTAGTGACCAAAAATTTTTCGTCACTGATTAACAATTTTCTTGTAGTGATGTTAACAGGAGAATGGCAAGCTTGAGGAATACAAGTTAGTTTAGAAGGTATCAATGAAGCTCAATTGGCTGGAGAATCATTCCTAGAGGTGAAATGATGTTTATACTCCTCCATTCTATTGATAGTATACTAATTAATAGATACATATTTTTGATGGTATTGTATTAATATATATACACCACACATATATTGAGAGTGTGTGTGTGCACTACAAAAATTACTACTTTTGGTGGAGGAAAATTTCGCCGGCAACGGTCACAAAAGTCGCCAGCAAAAGCTCAAAAACCTTTGTCGGCGGATTTTTTCATCGACAAAAGTTTTCATGGAAAGTTGGCCATTATAACTCTTTTTGCCGACGAATAACAAGGGTCGTCGATAAAGATGCTTTTGGCGGCGAAAAATAGTCGCCGGTAAAAACTAAAGTCTTCGGCAAAAGCTTCCCTCAAAAAATCATAAAAAAGTCTTTTCTAGCGACTAAAAACTTTTGTCGTTCTAATTTTTCCAGGTAAAAGTAATCGCACATGATCGTTAAAGCACTTTTTACCGGTAAACTTTATTTCTTTTGCCAACGTAAAAAGTCACTTGCAAAAGTTCCTTGACTTTTTTGGTCAAACTCTTGTTAGAGCAAAAAGTTTGCCGATAAAAGTTGGCTTTTATTGTATTCTAGATTTTTTAATATTTAGTAATTTTAATTTAAAATATAAACTAATTAAGTAATCTAATTAACAAATAAAACGGTATTACTCTCTATTTAATTGCATTCATTGTACCAAATAGCAATGAAACTCAAAACTCAAGATTTATTACAATAAATTACCACTTACAATCACCTAACACTAAAATCACAAAGAACAAATTAACTCTTCCTAAATCTTTATTTTACATTAAAATACTCTTCCTAAGACAAGCTGAACAGTAGATGTTTCACCCTTCATTTCTTGATGTACAGAAACTAGGAAACTTTTGATTTTAACATATATATATACATTGTGAAATTCGATCGTGTCGCCACCGGTTTCCTAAGCTCCAGCATGTCCAGAAAGAGATCCGGTTCAAAAAACTTTAACAATCTACATAATTAGTTCAACACATGGGTTGAGGACACTATTGCAATACCAAAACACGCTCCAGTAATTGACATATCTACGCTCTTCGGCTTCTCTATTACATAAGCATTAAAGTCAATGGTGAAAAACAATGTGATGAAGAAATTCTAAACAACACACCATTGTACTTGAAATCTACAAATCAATATCCGAAATTCTAAACAAAAACAAAAACCCAAATCGATAAGTGAAGAAATTAAACGGGGTAAATTCATACGAAGAGCATCAATGACGTTAAACATCAATCTGTCGGACCATTGAATGCAATTTTCACAGGGGTGTAAGGTCCAACCATATCTGTTGTCGACGTTGAAGGTGTAAATACAGGAAGAAGATAAAGGTGTGAATGAGATATGGGGAAGAAAACCAGAAAAAAGACATAGTGGGAACAAGAAGCGGGAATGAAATATTTAGGAAAAAGGGGTGGAAACAAATTTTTGAGGAACAAGAGCGGGAAAGTTCCATCCACTCATTTTGCACAAATAAAAATTACCACTTCGACCGATGGTAATTTTGTTTTTATTTGATAGAGAATTTTCTTTTAATGAAAGAAGACTTAAAATGAAGAAAAGATACATTATGTAATTTATTTTAATTTTATGAAGAAGTATTTTTCTAATAAAGAAGTATCTAATAAAAATAATGATGAATTTTTACGTTGTATAACTAAAATTAAATGATTATCATGTATTAACGTGTTAATGGGTTTAATTTTCTAAATTAATATAATGTACTGATATTTATTTTTTAGCTTATTTTTATTCACCAACAAAGTACCACTAATTTTTTGAATTCCCAAATATTTTCTAAAGTATATCAGTAATCAATCGGAAATATTGTAAATTACCAACATATTATCGACAGTTTATTGATTGCAATGGGTTGTATTTGGCAGTAATGGATCATATAGGGGTTGTAGGGTTGTCATGTGTCGTATTGGGTCCTACTGGACTATAATTTATTATATGGGAGTTGTAGGGTTATAATGGATTTTATGGGGCTTGTAGGTTGTAATGGATCATTTTGGATGGTAATTGATTGTATTGGACTTTATTGGGCCCCAATGGTTGTAAAGTCTAGCAATAGGTTTTTTAGTTTTACAATAGGTTTTGAAATATGTTAAGAAGTAATAGGTCGTATTGGGTGGTCATGATTGTAATGGGTTGTAGAGGAAGGATCATGTGAGAAAAAGAAAGTGTAATGAGAGATTTGGATCACTTTTAGTCTCACCCACCACATGGATTGCACTTCTCGTTGAAACTTATCCGGTGAATCTCAGTGCATTTCATTGGTGCTGATCTTCAATTAGGATTGATCAAAGGTTGGAGATCTTTCCTTACTCTTCTCACAATAACTCCCTTTTTAACCATAACCTAACCCATGGTTTGTATTGTTGATCATATCTGGTTGTATAGAGTTTTGTTGGGTTATAATAGGTCGTATTGGGTGGAAATGAGTTGTAATGTGTTATTGTCAGAGTATAACGACATATATTGGGTTTTGAGTTGTAGTGGACAGTACTGTGTCATAATTGGTTATGTTGGATTGTAATGGGTGGTAATGTTTGCAACAGGGCGGTATATGGTTTTGTTGGGTTACAACGAGTCACAATTAGTTACGTTGGGTTATATATCAGTCTCCTCCACTTCCGAAGAACTCGACCCCGAGTTTTCATTAAAAAATCGAGTCTTGTTTGTATTCTTTCGGTATTCACACGTAACCTTGAACGGTCCATGCTTAAGAGGCATTGGTTTGCTGCGAGTGATAAATTTTCTTGTACTTGTAGGACTTGATGTGACTTTTTGTTCTGGAGGATTGTTCATGGCTACGACCAAGAAGCTCCCCTTTTTCTTCTTTATGTCTCTCTCAAAGTGAAAAACAGGTTTCATGGCAATCTTATGCTCACCCCAACGAAATAACATCACATTATCTCATCCTTTATACATGACATCATTGTCATATTGCCAAGGTCGGCCAAGTAAAATGTGACAAGTATTCATGTCAAGTACGTCACATACTACATCTTCCTTATAGTGTTTTCCAATAGAGATAAGCACCTTGCACATTTGTGTTACTTGAACTTGTGGACCTTTTTTCACCCAAGCAAGAGAATAAGGCGTATCAAGAGGTTGTGTTGGTAGGTTTAAGTATTCCACCAATTTTTGTGACACCAAGTTCTCACAACTACCATTATCCACAATTAAGTCACATACCTTGTTGTTGATAAAACAGTGGGATCTAAAAAGATTTTTACGTTGTCTGTCCTCTTTTGATGATAGCAAGACCCGTTGGAGTACAATGTTGATCTTCTATGAGAGGTCCTCTTCAGTGAATTATGCTCATTCGTAATCATCATCTTCATTTTCTCTTCCTTCCACTAGTCCGACAGTCTTTCGAGTTGTACATTCATTGGACCTATGTGTAACACCCTAAAAATAGGGGTAAATTTAAACCTGGATAAGGCTACAAATAACATCTTAAATAGAAATTAATCACCCAAAAAGGGGAAACTGTAATAGCACATACAACTGTTATGAATGGACAACAAGTTAATAACAAACTAATCTAAATCATTAAATCTAGATTGTGGTGGTTGTCAACTCAGTTCTCCCAAAAATCTCTATCCTTTTTTGTACACCAATGTCCAAAAGGTATGACTCCAAAATATGCCATAATGGCCAACACTCGTCCCTCAATTCTTGGAAACCCCACCGCTAACATAACATCATTTGAGAAAAAATGTTAGGCTTAACGCCTAGTGAGAACAAACAGTTTATATCAGTAATTTGTAAATGCTTTGGATTACAGTTAAATAAGCTTTCAATGATTTGGATAAATAAAGTATAACAACAACCACATAGGGGCCCTTTCGGTCCAAAAACATCTTGTGATGACGAGGGAGACCCGGTTTTCCAAGGATCATGGCGGAACACAAAAGTAAGCCACTTTCCAAGTTATTGAGCTCACCATACTAGGATCAAGGACACGAACTCGTCGGCTCGTACTCAGATGTTAAGGAGGGCACCCAATGATCCTAATCATGCTCATTTGCTAGAATTTACATTTACGA
Source organism: Arctium minus (assembly GCA_954870635.1). Taxonomy (NCBI): domain Eukaryota; kingdom Viridiplantae; phylum Streptophyta; class Magnoliopsida; order Asterales; family Asteraceae; genus Arctium; species Arctium minus. The sequence goes on from OX941096.1 coordinate 49,860,781, forward strand.
CCCTTGGCTAGTATCTGGTCCCACATAAGCGTACCAAATTGCCTTCCGGTCCAATGTCTCAACTAGTTACAAACAGGAATTATCCCAAAATTAAGCCAACTCTATACCTATGGATCCACTAGTAATAGTCTAAAGCTTGTCACTATTGCATTTGTGACAAAACTATAATCAAACATATAGTCCTCATAATACATTTCCAAATATAAAATCATTTCCCAAATGGATAATTTTCCAAAGTTATCGATACTCTACAATGCTCATTAGTAGAACATAAAGTGAAATCCACTTTTAACAAGTAAACCCCCAAAATATTGTGAAATCCACATATAACCAAGATGGCACTATTTTCAAGAGTTTTTCACCATCAATACACGAGTTTTATTACATAATGTATCACGAATTATAAAACTCTTTGATATGTCTCAAAATGGTAAAAACCCTAAAATCTCCAAAAAATACCCAAGTTAGGTCAAAATGGTTCAAATCAAGAATATGTAGTAGAGGGGAGATCAAGAGTTCAAAATATATAAGTTTTGACATGTATAAAGTTTAGAAAATATAGATTGAACTCACATATTAGGTTTTGTTAGAAAACCTAGAAAACCCAAGTTAAAGCTTGAGGTGAAGATGGAGATGGTGAGATGGTAGATCCTTGAACCCTAGTCTTCCAAACCTTAAATGATGATTCAAAACTTGAAGAAAATGAAGGAAATCGGGTAGTAAATGGTTTAGGTCGGATTTAATGAAGAAGGAGAAGAAGAGAGAGTTTTTGAGAAGTGGTTGAGGTGATTATGAGGTTGGGGGGCCGATTTCCTCTTTTAAAACGCACAGTGGTCGCGCACGATTGCTGGCGCGGCTGGACTCGCGCGAAGGGGCGTGCCGAAGCCTGGAGTCACACAAGGGCAGATCCCCGTACGGATGTTGGCGGGGCCGAAGTCGCGCGGAGCACTGTTGACACATTTTTCCTCTTACTCGGCTACCTCACTCAACCTCCAATTAAGACAGAACTCAAGGTAAAACCAAGAACTAAACTACACTACAAAAATATTCAGACTTAAGGGAATATTTGCTTACCCAAAAATCGGGGTGTTACACTATGGCCAGGTTGTCCACAACGGTAGCACTTGAGTCTCGTTGGTCTCGCATACGGGTTGGGTGTCTTCTGTGTGAGTGTATTGTCGTTGGAGTTGCCCACGCTCTTTGGTAACGGGTTGTGATCACGACTACCATTGTTTCCTGTGGTTTGGGGAGGAACTTTGCCTTTATTGCTTGTCACTCCTTCATTCTCGACCTTATTCTGGGAAGAAGATGAAGCGCGTGTTGATCTCTCCATTATCTCGGCTTTCATGGCTAGACTTAAAGTTTCAGTTACGGTCCATATGATTTGATGTTCAATCTTGTCTTGAATCGAGCCTTTTAAACCACTAATGTAACGTGTTACTTGTTATCCCTCGGTATCTCCAATCTCATTGTGCTCGGAAAGGCGTAGAAAGTCGGTTGTATATTCAGTGACGGTTCTCGTACCTTGTCTACATTCAAGGTACATCTTGTAGTGGATCTGCCCATAATCTTTCGGTAGGAAACGTTCTAACATGAGTTGTTTCATTCTTCTCCATGATCTCACTGGTCCTTTTTGTTGTCGTTGTCTTTGTACTACGAGTTTATCCCACCAAATGGAGGTGGTGCTTTTGAGACGGAAAGTAACCATCTTTATTTGCTTGCTTTCGGGAATCTCCATGATATCGAAAAATCGATCAACTTCAATTTGCCAATCGAGGAATTCTTCTACTCCCATGGTTCCATAGAAAAACGGGATGTCCGCTTTCATCCGGTACTCGTAGTCATTTCTTCTTGGGTAATTTGGTTCTACTTCCTCCTCCTCTTCGGAATCAGAACTGGATAGGTTTATCCGGTTACCGTTGCCGCCTGACGGAGCCATAATCGGATCTATACGTCTCTCCGTTCTCGAGCGGTGCCGTTGTTGAGTTGGGTGAGGACTTGGGTGACAGCCGTTGTCAGATTGCTGAGAGATGCGGTAATGGCCGCAGTCATCTCGGCTAAATCTGCTTTGGTAGTCGGTTGTTGATCTGCCATGGTTAGTGAAAAGGACAGGCGAATCTTGCTCTGATACCAACCGACACAGTGTAGGTTTGCGAAAGGATCGACAAGTGTCTAAACCCTTTTTTTGATAACGAGATTACAAAACGTAAAACTCGAGAACTCAATAGAATACTCTCTAAAAGATTAACTTTATTGAATAAATGAACTGATTAACAATGAAACTTAACAACCTTATTTAAAATCTAAAACTAAAAATAACTATAAAAAGTTAAACTCAAATCTAATCCTAAACTAGAAAAAATAATGATGGAAAATAGGACTAATCCTAATTTTATTAGGAAAAGGAAAAGATAAATAAAAGAAAATTAATAATAAACTAATGGCATAAACCAAAGGAAAGGAATTGAAAAGGGTGGTCAAATATCACGGATGCTTTGACGCTCAAACAGTGCCCGACGTGAGTTTCATGTGGGTTAGGCCACATGCAACTCACTTGCAAGTCGCTTCGGATTTTGTGGTGAGTTTCATGTGGGTTTGGCCATATGCAACTAGCACCAAACTCGCTTCGACCGCTGTTTGCAATTCTCAGTTTGTTTCTCAATCTCTCTCGCAACACTCTCTATATCATCTGCAGTGGGCTTACATTCCTGTTATTAAATGTTTTATTTGTGTTAGTGAAAGATTGATCACTCAAATAACTTAATTAATGTCTTATACCGACCAAGTGAGGAGAAAATCACATTCTTCATCTCTAATATGAAATAAATTTTCATCTGTTCTGATTATTTGCTACCGAAGTTGTAATTTCTGAATGGGGAGTGCCCTTAGTCGGTTTTATGAATGTTCTTGACATGTTTAGTTGTTTGAAAGTTGTATGAAAATTGTGTTCATCGTTACTCCTTCCTAGACTTTTCCATTTTATGCTAGGGATTGATAATGAGGACCTGATGACAAAGGATAATTTATTAGTAGTCGTGCTTAAAGGTTTCGTAGCTGCTACATTGTTGGTTATAGTTGAACATATCTAATGTATATGGTTTTTATTTCTCAAATCACAATGATATATCACAATAGCAATCGTCAAAACATTTGTAACGATGCTTGAGTTTTTAACTTTTAATGGCTTGATCAATATATAAGGCAAAGATAGCCATTTAAGGTATACTATGATTTTTTTATCCTTTGGTTTGGTAAATATACTATTTTTTTTTTTTTGTGATCTTTTTCATGTCTACTTTGATGTTTTCTATTTTCCATTTTATGTTTTTTTTTGGAAAATGTCAACTTATTTTTTTGTTGAACAGATATTTGTTCAGAAAGAAGACAAAGCAAATTGTATCACAGATCAGACTAAACGCAATTGATAGTAGAGCAACCGGAGAGAAATAGGGATGATGACTAGGTTGTTGGCGTTGAGGCTGTCAAAAGGAAGATGAAGAATGTTTTGAAGCTTGGATCGTTTGTACTTTTCGTTTTTCTTATATTTATTCAAATTTTACATCCCGCTACTTTGAAATGGTAATATCAAATAACTGAATCTAGATTAAAGTCATGTCATATACCCGACCAACGAACGGGTATAATACTAATTTTTATTAACGATGACCGGCCACACGAAAAAAAATTAAAAATAGATTAAAAAGGAAATTAACTTATAATCCGTCAGTAATTATAAATTTCATCGATGGATTGCGGATGTCCACATGAATAAAAACTAATAAAATCAAAAACAGAAATTAATTTATTATTTGTCATTATGATGTCGAACTCTCTACAACTTAATTAACAATTTTGTTTTGGTAGACCGTATGAAACGTATGCATGGCTTAGGGATGAGACATACGCCAACAACGAGTTTTCAAAAAACTGCTCGAGTTTTAGCAGATTAGCTTAGATCCCAACACTATTCCCCCTAATGGCCCAGACTTGTGGGAGCGTAGTGTCAGATGACGACACAAAGGCCGCGTGTTTGGATTCAGGACCGGTCAGGATCCCAATATGCTATGACTGGTGATCCTGGCGCCAATGGGAGCTCGTACGGTAATCGCTAAGCGGATGAATGTTTCATATAGTATATATAATATTTTTTTTAATTTATCATCAACACGTTGCTGATTTTTTGTCAAATGTTGAATAATCACATGTAGATGCGTTAAAAGAGAAGAATCAACATGTTTTCTCCTTTTTTCATACTCAAGGTAATCGGTTGCTATAGTAACCAATCCATATCCACTACACCTGAGCCGCCTCCCCGTGACACTTGCTATATCCTCTAAGGCTTCATCCTACTTCATCCTACCAACTATATGTGATATAGAGCCGCTCTAGGGGTCCAAACAACATTATCCATTTATAATTCCGAATTCCCATCTATATTGGCGAAATATGAGGAAGATCGCGAGGTGTTTCAAAGTGAGTTGGAGTCCGAATGAAAATAGAGGGTTGAGTTTGAGATGCAACAAAAGAGACCGTTAACTCAATAAATTGTGTTATCCGAGCAGTTTTATGCTTTCATGAAGCAATTACAATCTGTACATCCTCCCATTCCCATCCCCCGTACTAGATATGATTATGAACCTTTTGTAACAGATACTACTTTTGAATTGTAAGAACATATTCTATATTTTTATCGTAGTTTGGCAGGTTTACTTTTACAGGAAATATTGTATTTTTTAAAATAAAAATCAGAATTAGCGATGGATCAGGGACGGAAATATGTCGTTAAAATAAAGATGTTTGGCATTGATCTGTCGAATACTGTTGTCGCTGATTCGTTGCTAATAATTGTCGTTGTCGATCCATCACTAATATTGTCGCCGGTGATCCGTGATAACTTGGGTTGTCAGTGATCCGTTGGTGACCAGGACCCTCACCCTCAGTGATCCGTCGGTGAAGTGGACCCGTCGTCGATTTGTCAGTGATGGCTTTATCCATCATTAACTGTCCGACCGACTTTCACCAACGGATATGACTAATTTCATCGATGGATTTTTCCAACCGTTGTAGAACAAGTAATATAACGAAACGATGTGAATGCAAAAATAACTTTTAAAAGAGGAATGTGTTATAGTTCTGAAGTAGAACAATAAAAGTATGTGAATTTGATATTCTACGTTTTAAATCATCTCTAATAATAATAAAATTGGTTAAATCTTGTAGAGCAGAATCATTCCATTAACATTCTATAACGATTACTTTGGATTTAAATTAAATAAGTTATTACAATTTGAAATAATTAGTAATCTTGAATTTGTAATTTATTTGTTATACGGGCATCTGTACGTTCTTTTTGAAACTTCATTTTTTTATATCAATTTTGTACCTTTGTTAATGTTTATGTTACTAAACCTTTTTTTTAAAGGGTGTCCTAGGCTATGCCTAGACTAATCCCTTGGTAAATTATGATTGTAAGACATCAATCATGATTAAAGCTAGTGGCCACAATTGTTGTTTCAAACATTTACTTGTATTTCACAAATAATTGGCTGCCACAAACTTGTATCATAAAACGCCAAAATTAACTGGATTTCTTGACTTTGAATGAATTGTGGAGATACATCTTTGTAAAATAAGACTTCAGACCTCTCAAAAAACAAACGGCACCTTAATGTTTCCCTCGATGATACAATTACTAGTTTGACGATCATACAAAATTTCCGAAATCACATCCACCGAACTTTAGGAAGAATTCCCGTTAATGAATAATGTTGCCTCTTAAAAAAAACTTCTACTTGCCAACATTATTATAAATTATGTTACTACATATTTGCCTCAACAAAAGCAATGTATGAAAATACTTGATGCACAAATACTTGCACAAAGGGAAAAGTCAGTTTCCCATTAAGCGAAACGGTAGAAGAAACGTGTGTGTATAGAGTGAAGTTCGGGGAAATACCAAAAATAAAAAATAAAAAACTGAGTAACACCTTAATAATCGTTCATTCATTTGTACGTGCATAACGGAAAAATTACTTACCAATTACTTGTATGCACATGTACGTACCATCATATTAACGGTTACTAGGTGTTTCTCAATTTTTCATTTTTTTACGGTTTTCCCCTTAACCTGACCCTATGGATATACACCCAATTTTAAATGTTAATTATGTAAAACTATTTAAAGTGCATTAGAAATTGGAAAAGCAATGCCGAGAGACGTTACGAAAATTCAAATCAATTTTGAATATGAAAAACACTATATTTGATTCCTAAAAATAGAAACTAAGAGTTTATTATGGGATGGATTGAATACTAATAAGTTTTAGTGAAACTATTGAAGGAATCTATGGTTAAAGCTAGTATATCACAGGCATTGTCAATTAAAACATGACTTACTAGTTACTACTTAATTAAACTAGGACATCTCTTAACATCTGTAGTTATGTCAAGAGACGATTACCTTAAAAGTGGAATTTCTGGCTAACGGAAGATGAGGCCTATCTATTGAAAATGTTTTTCTATCGGTTTTTAAATAAGCGATGCTAGCTAGGGAGCAAGATAGGGCACACCCTACATTCGTGTGCTAATCGTATATATGGTGCGACCATGTCAAAAGTAGATACTAATATCTAGAAAGGTAAAATAGAACACCAGGAAATGTAAATATAGTTTCTTTACTTTCTAAAATTTGAAGTTTCAACATAAAAAACAAAAAGCAAAGTCATTGGTAAGTATAGAATTAAGCATACCCTTCTTTCACTTGAAAGGAAAAGAGACATTGTACAAAGAAAGTAACCAACCACTTAAAAAGGATAAAAGAGTTTCTTTTAGGAAAATAGAAATTAAAACGGTTAATCGCGCCTGGCCCTGCGCCTGGGCTCGGATCTTGACGTGGACGCCTCGCAGCCCGGATCGATCCTAGCCCTCTTTCTTTCCGTAGTTTGCATGTATGTAGCTATTTTCTGAAGCAACTGGTCAGCCTTTCTCTTTCCTTCATCGGAACCATAACGTTGCGTCTCCATCAAATAATGTACGATCCCGAGTTGTTGTGCCTCCTCGAGATACTTCGGATCATCAGAACCAAGTTGCAGCAAAATCGAAGCTGCGTTCTCTTGGTTCTTCTGGGACCCTTCACAGATAAATAGAATTAGGCGGTGCGTAACGCTTTGTTTTAGTAAAGCCAGCTTGACATCGCGGTGGCTTACTATCATATCTAGAAGAGCCAGAATGTCACCCTTTAGTGGACTATGTTGTTTTTCCAGATGCAAAATCAGTTGAGTAACCACACCAGTTTTCACAGCCCTCGCGATATTACACGGTAATAAGCACAAGTTAAACAACATAGTTGCGGCTTCTTTCTGCCCCCTTTCTGTCCCTTCACTCAACAGGTATACAAGCGCTTGTAGTCCCTCGTGAGAGCCGATAAGAAACCTGATCTCATCCGTCATAGAAAGGCCGAGAAGGATAGTGGCTCCATCTTCGCATACTTTTAAGGAACCCGAATTCATCACATCTATTATCTCGGGGATCGCCCCAGCTTCTAGTATCCGCTTTCTGTTTCGGGGGCAAATAGAAAGGTTAAGAAGAGCTTTCATTGCATACTCTTGTGTCCCTTCATCATTTGCTTGCAGTGCTTTACTGAGTAAAGGGATCACGCCAGCCTCGCCAATGGCTTCGCGGATCTGAGCGTTTCTTGTTGTAAGTTGATAAATTTCACCAGCACCAGTTCGCTGGTAATAATAACGTTCGGTTTCTAGCTCCCGGATGCATATTCTTATCAACTTACGCTCGGCTGGAGTGCAAGAATAAGCAATGGTACTCGCTCCTTTGGGTTCGTCGATCCTGTTTGTCTCACGCCATTGGACTATAAGGTAACGTAACGCGTAGTTGGGTGTAAGAGTTGTGTTGGTTAGGAACTGCCCGGTCTTTGGACAAGTGCCATTCCCTGCTTGGATCCATGTTTGAATCGCCAAGCGCTCGTAGGTCTACAAGAATTAAAACGATACTTTGTATAAAAAATCTTAACAAACATGCTATATATATACAGAGGGTGGTTCAAGGAAAAACCTCAAAAAAATGAAAACCTGAGGAACACCCCTTGTAGCCTTTGATATGGAGGGTATGCACTTATGCGTACAAGTAAATTAAGTTGTTTTTTGGTTTTTATGCACGTGTGCATGTTACAAATTACTTGTATGCACAAGTGCATACCGTCGAGATGAAGGGTTACGTGTGTTCCTCAGTTTTCCGTGTTTTTAAACTTTCCCTGAACCTGACCCTATATATATATATATATATATATATATATATATATATAAAGGGGTTCGTTCAAACGAGAAACTAAACATTTTGCATGAATGCGAGAAGTCTCAATATCATATATGATTATACCATGATCCACAAGCTTAATCATATATGATTAAACAAACCCACATAAGTGTAATCATATATGATACTGAGACTTCTCGCTTTCTCACAAAATGTTTAACTTTTCACATGATCCTTCCCCTCCCTCTCTATATATATGATCCAATTAAGATGCGAATGAACTTCAACTATGCAAAACAATCATAAGAACTTCTATATTCTTTTAGAAAAAGAATGTTGCTTTACCTGCCCCGTTGAGACGAAGACAGGATCCTCCATCACCTGAAGCGTTATAGGGCACAGGAATTCATTGGGTATAACTTTGTTATCGTAGTTAATTATATCGGCGATCCCTTGTCTTGCACAAATATGTAAGCTTTCACCTTGAGATGAATCTACACTTCCATCATCTTTGTGCAAAAAATCTTTGATAAGCTTCAATACCATAAACATCTTTTCAATACTTCCATCTGCATCTCCACATCTGGCAACAATGATTTCGCTCAGCGCTACTGATTCTTGTTCGAGTGCAGTGGGTTTATTTAGTTCCAACGCTTGAATTACTCCGTTTAACACCTCAGGATCTAACACCCCATTAATGCCCTTGTCATACATAAAGTAGAGATCTTCGTACAGATCGTTATCGGTTGGTGCATCAAATTGTTTTCCTCTAGCTCGGTCGAATTGACCAAGAACAAGAACAGCCTGGATATATATACTCGAGTGTCAAAGCCGTAACTAAGAAAACTTATGTAGGAAGTTAGAAATCAACCTGTGACTTCCTCTAAGGTTTATGATAACTGTTTTACCTAAATTGTCTCGTCTCATTCATGTCCACCAATCATATGAATACACAAGACAAGAGAGAATATGAACTTGAATTAAATAAAATCAAAAACATAGAAAATCTCATTGGTGGGACAAGAATGAAACATGAAAATATGGGACAACAGATTTTTATTCCTAAAAGATGTTGCAAGTTACATCTGTCTGATATTTTTGTAACGGTGTAATATATGTATGTTTTGATCAAGGATATATATATATAGATAGATGAATTTATCTTACCTGTTCTTTGACCTCATGTGATATATGATCAAGTTTCTCGAAATAAATTCGTTTCAAATCTTTCTCTAGCTCAGCTACAACTGCGTTGTATTTCCTCATGATTTCTTTCCTCTCCAGTACCTTATAACAACGACAACGTAAATGGCTGAAGGAATTAAATTAAAAGAACAAGAAATTAAGAAGTTTGTTTTCTTCCATGGAAAGGATAATAATGAGCAGACTGGCCATTTTTAAAAGACTAATGAAACTAATTAAGTTGTAGTGTATTTGGCAATTAATCAAATTAATATCAAAATCCTTTTCATAGAATCAACGGTGAAACTTCTAAAGATAGATAAAAGTGATCATAGGTAGTTTACACAATGATCATGGTGATAGTTCATAAAGATAAACAAATACACAAGGCGAAGGATCACGTGAGAAGATGAGTTAACGGTGAGAAACGTGAGAAATGGATCTGAACCGTTGATCTCTTTTAATCTCAAGCCCTCCCATGAATTGCGGTTAATTTAGAAGGGAATTCATCTGGTGCATCTCATCATAATGTGTGTCAATTTCTCATCCAACGGTCGATAACCACTTCTCACGTTTCTCACCATTAACTCAACTTCTCACCGGAACCCAACTCTTACACAAGATCGATCAAATTACAAAAAACATAATATATGTTACAATGATACATGCATCATTTCATATAAGGATGAACACTAAGATCAATCAAAGCTTAAGATCATATATAGCTCAAGCCTAAAATATCAAGAATTTAATGCTCCAACCCACAAATATAAACTATCAAATCCGACGAGTTTCTTTATTGCGATCACATAATTATGGAATGTTCGGAGAACATGCTGTCGTCGTCACATAATGGAATTGGTTCAAATTATTTTTCTGAATTAAAACCTTCCAATTGTAAACCAAATTAGCAAAAGGTAGGGTTTAGTGGTTCCCTTTAACTCCAAATGAATTCATTCTCATTTCACACGTACGCTAATTAACAAAATGTTAAGAACCTAAAGGTCAAGACACACGAATTTTACCCCTTACCCTCATGTTCTATACTAATTAATCACCCTAGTCAAAAAAAATTGTTGAACTTTGCACTAAAGCAAGTGATAGCACTTATATATATATCATGCACTTCTTTTATTTATAATACTCATATCTTTTAACAACAAAAAGAAACTGCATTACTCTAACCAAATTACCAAGCCTTAATCTTGTTAACATAAACTATAAATAGTAGTACTGCAATTCAAAGACTTAGGAAACACAGTTGTGTTCAATCAAACAATTAGTAGCCAATTAAGTAAAGGGAATCGTCGATAGCAAATTATCATATATCATATATATATAAAGAAACCGAGAAATACCAAGTAGTGATCAATTATGTCACACATGCTTATTTATAGCAACTTACAGATCCTTATCTCATGCTTACAAATCTGAAAATATTGATGATATGAATTACATAAGGTATAGAAGACTAACCCCTAAATTACCTTTCTGAAAATAGAGGAAGCAAAGCAAATGTCAAAAGACAAGTCGTAAGGATACTTATATCGTATAAACAATTAAGATATATCAAATATTCAAGTATAACACACTTGCTAATTTATAGGAAACTTGGAGATCCGTCCATGATCGGTATGACATACTTATAAATCTGAAAAGATTCAATAGAAATCTTTATCTCTTTGCATTATATAAAGATAAGGCAAATTCTGTTGATAGTTAACCTAAACTTGTGGGTTAAATATAATCAAATCAGTATATATATATATATATATATATATATTTATAGGTAGTTATTTTAGTGAAAGGGTGTGACCATTCATAAAGACGTATGATGCTTAGTGAAAGGGTGGGACAATTCATGAAGAGGTATGATCCTTAGTGAAAGGGTGTGACCATTCATGAAGAGGTATGATGCTTCATGAAACAACACAACCTTTACCGAACCATTGCGATGGTTCGATGGCACCTTTTCAGTGTTTATAAATAGGGTCAATGTTTTGTAAAGTGTATGAACAAAAATTGCAAGTATCAATCAATTAGCAAGTATATTCATACTATTACCTGTGATTTGTTCATCATAGCAAGATTTTTCCAACAATTGGTATCAGAGCACGTTAATCGATCCAGGGAAGAACAAGTGCAAGGGGCGATCAATTGGAAAGCAGATACCAAACCACCACCGCCATACTTGGAAAAGAACCAGACAACCACACCATCGGCAAAGTTAAAAAAAATAAAAATAAAATAAAACGAATCCTTAGGTTCATAGCAAAGTTCCGAACCTTAAGATTCAAATAGCAAGTTTCGAGCCTTTTCTTAGGTTCAAATAGCAAGTAGAACCCTTGATTCAAACCAGCAAGAAATTAGAATCATTAGGTTTAATATCAGCAAGAAATGATCAATTATTTTGATCAAAGCAAGTAAGAACCTGATTAGCAAGTGGGTCAGGAGGCACGAACTGATTAGCAAGTAGGTCAGATACGTGCAGCAAGAGCCAGATTAGCAAGTGGGTCTGGAAACACAATATTGATTAGCAAGTTGATCAATATTGAGCAAGTTTAGCAAGAAAAACTGGTTAGCAAGTTGGCCAGTAGTAAGTAAGGGTTTTTTTTGATCTTTCGATCAAACACAAGAGCAAGAAAACCAGAAACCATCTCGGTTCTGATTTGTAAGAAGTAAGCAAGTTAAAAGCAAGCAAGCAAGCATGACAGGAAAAGGTGATAAACATGATAACGCATCAAGCAGTATATCATTCGAGAGCAAGGAAACGTTTTACTACAATGTCCAAAATTGACTGAAACAAACTACACTACGTGGGCATTGTTGATGGAAACAATATTGAAGGCCCATGGTCTGTGGGAAACAATTGATGTTAAAAATGCGATGGATGAGAAGAAAGTACATACATCAAAGGCAATGATCTTTCAAAATTTGCCCGAAGATGTCCTAATGCAGGTAGCACAGTGCTCGACTACAAAGGAAGTTTGGGACTCAATCAAAGTTCGTTTCATTGGAGTAGACTTAGTCCAAAAGGCATGCTCGCAAACTTTGAGAAGTGAACTAGAGTCTTTAAGTATATAAGAAAATGAAACTGTAAGTAGTTTTTCAAGCAAATTGAGCAACATGAGGGCAATATTTAGAAATCTTGGAACTACACTCGAAAGCAAGATAATTGTGAGGAAACTACTCAATTCGGTTCCAAAGAAATTTTTACCGATCGTGGCAACTATTGAACAATATCAAGATTTGGACAAAATGTCGTTTGAAGAAGCCGTTGCAAGATTAACAGCCTTTGAAGAACGAATCAAAAGTCAAGACACACCAGAGGTAAATGATCAAGACAAACTTCTGATGGCAAGTTCAAACAACCAAAGTCGTGGTAAAGGGCAAGGTAAAAATTTCAACAACGAAGCCAAGGAAAGCATGAAATGGAAGAATAGTCCAAATGCACGTGGAAGAAGTACGAATCAAGGAACTAAAAACAAGAGCACTTTCAGATGTTAGGAATGTGGTGACTTCGGCCACTTTGCGAGGGAATGTTCGAAGTGGAAACACAATAAAGACAAGCAAGAAGAGTCTTATCTCATTAATGATGACGAAGGACCAACGCTGCTGTGAAGAGCAAGATAAAAGCAAGTTAAAGACCTACCTTAAACCAAAGTTTAGTTTAAGGGGGAGTGTTGATAGTTAACCTAAACTTGTGGGTTAAATATAATCAAATCAGTATATATATATATATATATTTATAGGTAGTTATTTTAGTGAAAGGGTGTGACCATTCATAAAGAGGTATGATGCTTAGTGAAAGGGTGGGACAATTCATGAAGAGGTATGATCCTTAGTGAAAGGGTGTGACCATTCATGAAGAAGTATGATGCTTCATGAAACAATACAACCTTTACCGAACCATTGCGATGGTTCGATGGCACCTTTTCAGTGTTTATAAATAGGGTCAATGTTTTGTAAAGTGTATGAACAAAAATTGTAAGTATCAATCAATTAGCAAGTGTATTCATACTATTACCTGTGATTTGTTCATCATAGCAAGATTTTTCCAACAAATTCATAGTACTTAATTCTCTAATCGTTTAAGTGAGCATTCATGCTATTTTCGGTTGTAAAGGATAAGTTTCTAACAATTATTGTATATAAATGTAATTACAGCTAAATTATTAGGTTTAAGTATGATCAAACTAGTGCAAGAAACAAAAAAAAACGGTAAGATATATAATTCTATGTACAAAAAACCGATAACAAAAAGATTTGAATTCATTAAAATTAATTAATTAAAGGCCTAGATCACATTGCAATGTGGTTGTTAAGATTCTCTCTTTTTCTAAGATCAACAATTGAAGTGTCATAAACTTGTAGAATTTCTGCAGAACACGATATACTTCAGACATCAAAGTTCCAAATTTATCAAACTTAAACATATGAAAACACTAAAATCAATTGCTTGTACTAGAAAACAAGCCTGAATTTTGTTAGCATCCATTGCAATGTGTAGTGCAATTCAAAGATTTAGTGGACACGCAAATTGTTTTCAATTTATCAATCAGTATAGCCAACTCCTTGAGTTCCATAAGATATAGAAGACTAAACTCTAATCTGAACTTCTAACGGTAAATGAAGAAAAGCAAAGCTCGAAAGGCAAAAGTCATTGGCATAATTATCGTACAAAGAAATTAAGACATGCCAAGGATTCAAAGTATATCACACTTGATTATCTATAGCAAACTTAGAGATCTTTCAATCAATTAACGATACCTCATGCTTATAATTATGAAAAGATTCAATAGCAGATAATCTCTCTCTGCCTTATAATATAAAAGATAACGCAAATCCACATTACTTGATTCTTTGATCTTTTAAGTTAGCATTCATGCTACTTGTAGAATTGTACAAAAAAAGTTTCAAGCAGTTATTGCACACAAATGTAATTACATTTAAGTTATCAAGTTAAGTATGATCAAAATAACACAAATCCCAATCTTAAGTAAAGCCTAGTGAAAGAAACAAAAAAGAAATTTTATAGTAAGGTTATTTTATGTACAAAAAACCGACAACAACAAGACTTGAACTCGTTAAAAATTAAAACCCTATATCTCATTGCAAGGATTCTTAAAAGTCTCTACTTTGTAAGTTAATTAGAAACAAGATCAACAATTGAAGTTTCATAAATTTATAGAAGTACCTGCAAAACATGATACGATTCAGACATCAAAGTTCCAAATTGTGAAGATCAATTAAACATGATGAAAACAAGAAAATATTTGCTTGCTTCTACTTGAAACCAAGACTAAATCTTGTTAGCATACATTAATTGTAAGTTGTAGTGCAATTCAAAGACACACAAATTGTTTTAAATCAGTCAATCAGTAATCAACTCTTTGAGTTACATAAGATATAGAAGACTAAACTCTAACACGACTTACGAAAAGTAAATGAAGTGAAGTATATCACACTTGCTTATCCACAACAAACTTAGAGATCTATCTATCGATCAACGGTAATACTTATAAATATGAAAAGTGTCGACAATGTAATAATGTCTATTTGCCTTCTCAAATATTACTATAAGACAATTTCACAATACTAATCTTACAAGTTATTAATTAGTATTGATGCTACTTGTGATTATGATCAATAAATTTCAAATAGTTGCGGCTATATTATCAAAGCTTAGGTATGATCAAAATAAGAAACACACATCCTAATCATTACTAAAGTTTGGGAAGGAGTTTGTCGATGGTGGAAGATAGATAAGGATCGAATTGAAACGATCGAGGACTTAATTGGGGGAGACCGACATCCGGCACTTTGGGAAGAAATGGTGTGGAGCTTCATGTATTTAATCTGGAATCACCGCAATCGGGTGGTGTTCAAGGACGACTAGAGGAAAATAATTGATCTTCTACTCGAATTCCAAAGGTGTAGTTTTGAGTGGATTAATTGGGAGGAGGCTACACGGCAAGATGTTAGAGTGTAATAGGTGGCTAATGGATCCCGCGGGGGATTCGTAACTGCGGGTCAGATTCGGGGTGGAATAAACTGGATTCGGGAACAGAAAGTCATCGGCGGCGTGACACGGGACAGAATTAGGCCCGGTTCTCAAGTCTGAGTTCGCGGTTTGATCGCCGGGTAATCTGGAACAATCTTAGAGGTGGCTTGGAGAGGATTCGGTGAGCAGCGGGATCGGTTTTAGCTGCTTATGCAGCTGTCTGTTTGTAATTTGGTTTGTTTCTGTGGAGTTTAGGACTGTGCTGCACCTTTGTTGTGTTTGAAAATGTGGTAGGCGACTTTGTGGATCCTGTCAATGGGATGGTTTGCTTCTTGCAAACTTTTCCATTGGTCCATTGTATATGTTGGGTTGTTTTAATATATGCTTGCTTTTCTAAAAAAATTACTAAAGCCCAGTGAAAGGATATCAAAAACTTGCAGGAACATTATTTCATGTGCAAAAAATCCCGATTCAAAGATCTAAATCCATCAAAAATTAAATCCCTTAAATTACATTGCAAGGGTTCTTAAGATCCTAAATTATTCTTGTTTAGAAAGAAGACCAAGTTCATCAATTTACAAAAAATCATGTAGAACATCATAAACTTTAAGCATCAAAGTTCCAAATTAAATGATCAATTTTAAGCACCATAAATGAAAAAATTAGAAACACAAATCCCAATATTTATTAAACGATTGTTCATATTTTCCAACTTTCAGAAAGAAAACACAGAAATGGTAGTAATTAATATTAGCTTATGTACAAAACTCACAGCCAAAACAAAATTAGAATTCATTACAAATTAAAAACTTAGATCAGATTAAAAGGGTTTTTAATTTTAGTTTTGTTTTGAAACAATCAACAAGAAAACTAGAAAACAAATTTCAAACTTTGCAAAACCCTAGTTCAGATTTTCACAAAATTAACCCGGCCACGACCCACAGCAGCAAAAATTGGGAGTAACATCATCTTATGCACAAAACCCACAACAAATTAAAACCAAAGATCTGAATCCAAAAAAAGAACAAAAAAACAAAACCCTATATCACATTGTAAAGGTTCTTAATATCCTTTTTCTTAAATCAGCTTTATAGTTCCATAAATTAATTTATAGAGTTCCATTTTTCTTCCAATTCTAACATAATCTTTAAAAAGACAATCAAAACTTGAAAACAGTATACATACTAAAATCGATGCTTAGATTCGATCGAAAGAAATATACCAAATAAATCTTGCTCCCTTTACTTCCCTGTTGAAGCAACTTTCTTGTGGTTTCCAAGTGATCCAACAGTGAACTCAATGCCTCGTACAAGTTACGAGAAGCATGTTCGGTAACATCACGTATCTCTTGAAAAAATGGGATCATAATCGTTAACCTTCCCGCAAGGCTAAAAAATGGCTTCCTAACAACAGACACATAACCGGAGATTTCCGATATCTCCTTCACCTCATTAATTACATCCTGCATCAACATAGTAATCCTTCCTCCCGCCATTTCTACAAAATCTTTATAAAAACAAACAAGCTTTAACTTTTTTAAAACTTTTGTGTGCAAGAAAAGATCAAAACCAAAAGCTTAATTTCTTCGAAAATTGATCAAGAAAATGACGAGAAATTGAGGGTCAAAACCACCGGAAAAACAAGAGAATAATTAATATGTGAAAAATTAAGAGAGCAATGAAGATGATTTGGATATGTGAATGGGAGAATTGGTGTTAGTTTTATAAGGGGTTTGTGGGTTGCGTTTGGAGATGATATTGGCTTTTTGATTAAGTATTAGTTGGCACTGAGGCAGTCATGAGTTAAGACAAGAGTCTTCGGCTAAACGGCTAGGCTTGGCTAAACGGCTAGAGTTTGTAGAGATTCTTTATTTATTTATTACTAATTTAAGAGGTTTATTATGACACGTGTTAAAAAGTACACCCAGCGATCTGACGTGGCTTTTATTCTGAGGTTCACTTGTCCATTTTATCGGTTACAAATTGACAAAGCGACTTTATTTTTAGGGTTTTGACTGGCGTAGGTTTTTTATTTTTTATTTTTTATTTTTTATTTTTGGTGATAGTTATATACTCTTTTAATCCATTAAATACAAAAATAAAAGTTTGAAAGGTAAAAAAATTCATTAAATACAAATATCTAAAAAGATATATACCTTTCATTTTCTATATCTTTAAATTAAATGTTTATATATATATATATATATAAAACAAAATAGAGATGGGTTCATGCAAGAACAACATCTATTTAAGAAAACACGAAAACAATCGAGTACATACAAAATCATATATGATTCACGCGTCTATGTACACGACCTAAACATCGCCTGCATCCGATTTTTTCGGGTTAGTGTAAAATTACATATGATTTTGTACATAATCTGTTGTTATATTTTTTCTTACATAGTTAGCGTTCTCGTTTGAACCTTCCTCTAACAAAATAATCATAAACATTTAAATACTGTAAATTTACACATGTTATTTCATATATTAAACAACACATGAAAACTAATTTGTCAATTTGTACAAATTATTTGGTTTGTAAATGAAATCTATATAGAGGCTCTAGCTCCTTTTTTTTTGCAAACCGCCTAAATAGTACAAACAATGTAAACCAGGGTATTTTCGTCCTTTTCACCTATTGATATCTCATTCCTTAATTATGTTGTTTATTTTATCATTTTGGAACGGAGTGTCATACAAACCATAATTAAAATCCACATATGAAACCCTGTAAAAAGTTGTCACTTTTTGGTTTTTTATTGTGTTTCACATGTGGAAACATTTATAAAAAATTCACATATTAATCATCAAATATTGTCACTTTTTGGTTTCTTGTTTATAAATCATCTACTAATGTTGTTACTTTTTTTGTTTCGCCTATGAATTTTTGGTATATTTTTTGGAACAACTAAAGTTTATAAATAAAAAAACACTATAAACTCTAAATAATAATCATTGTTTCTTCTATGAACTTTAAACAAATTTTTTGTTTAAATGGCTATATTATTTTGGGATTGTATATAAATGGGGTGATTATTATCTTCAAATCATAAATGACAATTTCTGCCAATATCATCCTCCATTTATTTCCTCTTCTTTTTCATTAATTTGTAATCCTCATTCAAATATAATCGTCCATTGAAAAATGATGGCTCAAATGGGTTTGTAAGGCTTATATTATTTAGGTGGTTTGTAAAACAAAAGCAATATATATATATATATTCACTAATTTATATTTTTAAGATTGATATAAACTTATGTATATTTTTTTGGGTGAAAATTAACTATATTTAATTAAATATGTAATAAGTATCACAAATACCAAAAAAAATTTAAAAAAAAACTCATATTAAAATGGTGAAAAGAAGAACTATAAATACCAAAAAAGTTGATATTAAAATGTAGAAGTAATTATGATTTAAAATATATACTAATGTTTAAAGATAAAATAAAAAGAAACAAGTATTTTTATTTGAAAAAAGTAGATTTTAAAATATGAAATTAAAGCGGTTCACTTAGGTGGCGTTTGTTTTTTAAGTGGTGCTGAAGTTTGAAGTCTGAAGTCTGATTTCACTTCTGATTTTTTAAGTGGTGGTGCTGAAGTCTGAAATCTGAATAAAAAAGATTGTTTTTTTTTTTAAGTGGTGGTGCTGAAGTCTGAAGTCTGATTTCACTTCTGTTTTTCAAGTGAGCATTCGATCTCTCAAAAACAAACAAATCTTACCTACAAAAACAATAATTAAATAAATGATGTTGCTAAATTAAACATTTTGAATCAAACCAAGAACAAGTGAAGCAATCTGCATGAAAGTCACAATGAGGGTAAATGTTTTTTTTCTTCCAAATGATTCAAGAATTCATGTGATTCATACATATCTTAAGTCCAACGTTAGTAAAATGAGCAATCTTTAACATCAAACTTTCAATCTTCAACATCAAACATCCAATTTTTAACATCACACTTCAAATCTTCAACATCATACATCCAATTTTTTAAAGGGTGAGTCTCTTGTGCTTAATAGCAGCAGTAAGAAACACATAAATCAAGCCACATATATCGAACAAAGAAGCAACATCCGGAGAAACCATCCATATAAATCGAACAACAACAGCAAGAAAAAAAAACAAACAGCAGCAGCAATAAACACAAAAATCGATGGAGAAACAAAAAACTCGAACAACATCAACAATAAATCATAGCAACAAACATGAAACATACACATACTTCTTCAATGAAACATACACAGGGACGGAAGAAATCATAGCAACAAACATACACAAGTACGGAACAACAGCAACAAGAAATCATAGCAACAAACATGAAACATACACAAACTCGAATAGCAGCAACAAGAAATCGATGTGTTTAACAGCAGCAGAAAGAAGCTGTTGTCGACATCTCATAACAACAATCGATTTATGAGATGGACGAGAAAAAATGAAACAGGGACAGAAGGTCGTACCTGATCGATCGGAAAGGAGAAGGAGATAGAATCGTTGATCGAGAGAGGTTGTAATCGATTTCTGAGATGGAGGCGTACGTGATTTTCAGATGGAGGTATAGGGTTGGAGATCGTTTTGAGAAACAAGAGGCGAGAGAAGGGGAGGCGGTGAGGAATAAGAGGAAATAAGTGGTTAGTTTACCACTATTTTGTCCAGATAAGTTTAAGTGATAAGTGGGTCTGAAAAAACAAAGAAAAAAACAAATGGTCTGAATTTAAAAATGTCTGGTCGAATAAGTGATAAGTGGTCATTAAGAGCTGAAGTAGAAAAAACAAACAAGGCCTTAATGTTTCAAAATATATACTTATATTCTTAGGGTCAGGTTCAGGGGAAAACCTCAAAAAAACGGAAAACTGAGGAACACCCTGATAGCATTCCATCTGGACGGTATGCACTTGTGCATATAAGTAATTAATTAGTTTTTTTTGTTTTTATGCACTTGTGCATGTTATAAATTATTTGTATGCACAAGTGCATATTGTCCAGATAAATGGCTACTAGAGTGTTTTTCAGTTTTCCATTTTTTTGAGGTTTTCCCTTGAACCTCCCTCTATATTCTTATATGTACAATAAATAAAATTAAATCGTCTTAAATGTATTTTAATGTTTTCATTGTTTTTTTAATAGATCAATCGACAATCATGTGATAATGTTTTTAAAATATTAAATATTATATTGTTCATTAGTTAATTGATTCTATATTTAGAAAGGGTAGTAAACTTTGGTGGCGTTTGGTTCACATAATATTTTTGGATGGAATGGAATATATATCAAAAAAAATTGACTTTGAAGGAATTGGAATGGAATATTGTCAGGTTCGACTACTTGTTTGGTTGAAAGAATTGAAATAGAATCTGTTAAAAGAATTTGAATCTGTCTGTTTGGTTCATAGTAATGTAGCTTTGGAATTGGAATGAAATGTTGAGAAATAACCAAAATATCCATTTTGATAATTTTAATTTTTATAAACAAAACATGCTTTAATAAAATAGCCAATAAAGATACCTTATTTGTAACGGTGGTTCAGATTGGCGGTGGTCTGTGGTGGTTTATAACGGTGGTTCAGATCGGATGTGGTTGGTGGTGGTTTAGATCGGCGGTGGTTCAGATTGACGCTGGCAGTAGTTCAGATTGGCGGTGGTCGACGGTGGTTCAGATCGGCGGTGATCGGTGGTCGGCGATGGTTTAGAACAACGTTGGACGGTTGTGGCAGTGGTCGGCGGTGGTTCAAAACGGCGGTGGTCGATGGTGGTTCTATAACACCCTTAATTCTGAAGATAGCAACTTATTAAAAATTTTCTAAATACACCAATAAATGAATCATCTACAACCACAAATTTAGATTCAACTACAATACACATATTCTATCTTATATATATGGACTATAAAGGACGGGTGCTACCAATACCCATGCATAGTCACTATCTCCATACTGCGGAAGACTTCACCGAATACTTACTTTCGGATCTAGCTAAGGCTCTACTCTTCACAGAATTGCTAGAACCAACTCCCAACCTTGAAACCTAATGCACATGCCGATAAATAAAAAGGGTTAGGCTTAACGCCTAGTGAGCTCAAGAGTTTTAACATGAATGAATATATCTTTAAAGGAAAGAGTGCAGTTTAAAGCAAGGTCTTTCGAAATATTATACATCAAAATAGAAACGACACAATTTCCCATAATATGCACTTTTAAAGACAAAGCTCCCCAAACACACGTTTCCTGTAAGATGATGCAACCCGGAAAGCGGGGTCATAGTTCGATACTTAAATGTGCTAAAATGTAAGTAATACTTCATATCCCAAAACACCCAAAACTCGGGTGGGGCATAAACTCGACCCTTAAATAACGGAAAACAAGCCCTAAAATATAACACGCCATTAAAACATGAAACTGAAGCTTAATACTCACGCGACCATAAAATGGGATGAAATCCAAGTATTAAAGTATGGACAATTAAATATCCAAAATACAGCGGGCCGACAACGGGGGATACCCGTATCCGTTGAGAGCGGAGGAACACAAAAGTATGTCACTCAACAATGTTGATCGTATGACACTTCACGACATGCTAGCCCAAGTGCCCCTACGACTCCTTGACAAGTTTCACCCAAGAGAGAGTTGACCTTAGCGAATACCACCGAAATTATCGCCAAAGGCTCGGCCCACGGGGGATACAATAAAGGCATTGCCCCACGTGGCGAAGGCCCCAAACGCTCAATAGAGGACTCCCCACAGTCATAATAGCTCAACCAGGCTCAACCCTCCTAGTGCCTCCTTGCAAAGACAAGGTCGTAAACCATGAGTCCCGGAGTCCAACCCCGTACCACCCAATTGACCATCAAATAAGACTGACTTATGTGTCTATGGATCCAATGCAACACAGTCTAAAGTTACACGACTACTCATGAATGACTACAACACTCGAATATGTAACTATCGATAATATGCAATAAAATGCATTAAGATGTACATCACAAATTGGACTCTACATCGAGCCATTAAAACCGGACAAATGCCCTCAAGACTCTTTTAAGCCAATACCGAGCTAAAATGCTCAAAATCCATTTGACCAATAATTACCGATCCCCCAAATAATGAAATGTCTTTAAACAACGTTTACGAAGACACATACCCCAAATACGAGATTAACCCAAAACTCGACGCATAATGTGACCAAAGGTTTTCCAAAGGGTTTATAAATGCCAATACACCTAAATGCATATAACACGGAATAGACTTCTTTTGTACAAATTCGTCAAAGATGCATAACTCATAAAATAGACCTTTTTTATACAAAGTCACCAAGAATACGTAATTCATGTTATTTAGTTGTTGAAATGTTCAAAACCCAATATAAGCATTATAAGAGGTTAACACAACCCAAGTTTACTAATTATGAAAACTTATCAAAATACTCACTCTTTGACATATAACCAAGTAACACATATTTTTACTTCAAAATACACAAAACTTATCAGCAGTTAACCAATTTATGTAAAACACTTTAAAATGAACATTTTGGCATGTACACCGTTTTCACAAATCAACTTGAACTCACCTTGCTAGATTTAGGCTAAATCTAGATTTCACCCAACGAGCTCTTTTGAAGGTCGCTTGAATCCTCAAGCCGAAACCTTCCAAAACCTAGATCCAAATATTTCAAATCGTAAATACCCATATTTAACCATTTAGAAACATTCTCCAAACATTATATACCAAAATTCCAAACAAGGTCAAAACCCTAATTTCTCCAAGACCATCAAATCCGAGATTTGAGATACCCAACACTAAGAAACCACCAATGGAGCATCTATAACATTATTTCAAGAAAGCTTACCACTTAAGATGATGAGACTTTCCGAGAGCACCCAATCCAACACTTCAACCCGAGCTTCCAACAGTTGAACTTGATGAGGAAGATGAAGATGGAGGTTTTGTGATTCAAGATCCCATGTAGCTAGATGGTGAGTAATCATGTGGTTTGAGGAGGAAAAACCCCCAAAATGGGTTAGGGTTCAGTTTTGAGGTTTGAGAGAGAAAAGGGGAGAAGATAGAAGTGAGAAATGAGGAGAATGGTGAAAATTCGGACATTTAGAGGACCAGATGCCGCACGCGACCTTGCCACGCGATAGTGACATTGTCACTATCGCGGAGAATGTACCGCCGGTGGTACACCCCCGGCGATTGTGCCACGCGATAGTGACACATATCACTATCGCGAGTCACAATCGCACCACTCGTACCGAAGCCAGAAAAAGGTCAAAACTCGAGATTCTCGCATGGGTCGACTCAAGGTTCGAAAGCACAACATTTTCCACTCAAAAAGATAGGCGGAAAACGGAGAGACTACCAACGGAGGACGAAAACTTGCTCACGAGAAACCGGGTGTTACAGGTTCAGATCGTCGGTGATCGGCGATGGTTCAAATCGGCGATGATCGGCGGTGGTTCAGATCGGCGGTGATCGGTAGTTGGCGGTGGTTCAGAACGGCGGTCCTCGATGGTCGACGATTATCGGTGGTTCAAAACGGCGGTGGTCGGCTGTTGTTCAGACCGGTAGTGGTAGCGGTGGTTCAGAACGGCGGTGCTCGACGACGGTCGGTGGTGGTTCAGATCGGCAGTGGTCGGTGGTGGTTCAGAACGGCGATGGTCAGTGGTTAACGGTGGTTAGTGGTGGTCGACGGTGGTTCAGATCGGCGATGGTTCAGATCGACGATGGTTCAGATCGGCGATGGTTTAGGACGTCGTTGTTCGGTGGTGGTTCATATTGACGGTGGTCGATGGTGGTTCAGATTGGCGGTGATTAGGTTATATTGGATTGAGGGCATATGTGGTATTATGAAAAATAAGAATTTCATTCAATCAAAATATCTTTTAGTTGCAAAGAAATGTTAAATTCTCTCATTTGTGGAATTTGATGGAATTTAGAGATTCCTTTCATGAAGAAAAATGAACCAAACAAAGTAATGGAATTTGGTCAATAAAATTCAACATTCCAATTTTATCTGCGAACCAAACGCGACCTCTGTTTCTTAAGATTTAAAAAAATGTAAAATAAAATTATTTTAAAAATTGAAATTTTCAAAATGAATTTATAATTTATATTTAATGTTTTATAAACCTTATCATTAAAAAATAAAAGTTTTTAAAAATAAAAATCTAAATATTTTATAATATAGCAGTCATATTAGATGTATCAGATTAAGATTTGACACACTAATTCCCCTTTCCACAACATTCAAATTAATTTATACAATTATGGAAATTAGTAACTTTTACTTTTTATAATATTTAATTTATTTAGATGTGATACTTTCTTTCACATTTTAACTAATTGATTCTATTAAATCAGTGGTGTTATTATATACATGTCTGCGCCAAAATATTTTTTTAATTCTAATTAAGATTTGACACACTAATACCCATTTCAACAAAATTCGAATTAATTTATATAATTACAGAAATGTTGAAGGATTATGTGACATCATCAAAAGGAAGTGATTGACAAAATATTTTCTTACTATTATAATTTACCATGTATAATAAATGTTTCTTTTTCTTTGTAAACTTCTCCCTATTTAAAGTGTTTATGATTAATGAGAATTACAGACTTCTTTTCTCTGTCATATTGTTATTCTCTCTATATTGATTGTTCTACAACACGTTGCACGTTGCTCGACTAAGATAATTTTACAAAGTAAAGTTAGGGTTTCTACGGTATTGCTACCGATTTGAGGTACGTTTTTTTTATTTTAAGCTTTCAATTGATAGTTCATTAATAGTTATATCAAACAATAAAATTGTTTAGTAATAATCTTAGAATTTGAAATCCCAAGATGAAAAAGTTTGATATTGATTGAATCTTATATTTTCGTTATATAATTTTGTGTGTTATATTTTCGTTAATCATCAAAAGTAAAGTTTTGAATATGAAATCCCAAGATGAAAAGGTTTTCTCACAATCAAGACAAATATCTTTAATTAATTAACTAATCAATTCTTAAAAGGAATAAAATTTATGTTCACATGTTCAGTTATCTTTAAGTTAGTTTTACAAAAGTAAAACAAATAATTTGATTTTTGAAAAAAGAAAATAATAAAAAAAAGATAAAGGCAAAAGAAGAGAAGAGATGTTGGGAAAAAAGTGATTATTTAAATTCATATGTATTTTCCTTGTGATTTCAATATAATTATAAATTACATTGAATCATATGTTGTCAACAATAATGAACTTTGGGATATGACATAATGATCCTGTGTTGAAAAATACACATAGACACATTTTCTCGAGTGAAAGAAATGATCCAAAATTGCAATTGTTGACTTATGCAGCATAAGAAGCAACACCTCCATCGCAATATGTACTCTTGAACACCTAGAACTTTTGCAAACCTTACTCCTTAAACCACAATAGGAACAAGGTCATCCTAAGCTAAGAACATAATACAAAATATTCCATTCTTACAATGAATACAAAGTAATATTTGTGGACCTATACATCCAGAATGCGGGTCATTCAAGTACTTTATAGTTCTGGTTGAAGTTTCGACATGATGAACACACGTCGTATTATGTCCACACAAAATGTTGCACTCCTAGGACCAACTATACAACTAAGGGCTCACCACCCTAATCATCTCATAAAGTCTATATGGCTTGGTAATACTAGAGAATTTACAACATAAGGATTTGATGATCTTTGCATTTGTATTGGGATCAATGTAGAGCATCCTATACTCCCATGTGTATACATAAAAGTGGTCTCACAAAAGATGTCATCAAAAGGACATAGATGGTAACTAGGGAATTGGTTATGCATACCAATTTACCCATATCTACTTGGGGTTATGCAAATTTTCATGCAACTTTACTTATTTGTTTTTAGACCCACTACTAGTCAACCAATATCATGCATACCAATTGGTAACTGGATATAAGCCTGATCTTTTAAATTTATGCATGTTTGTTTGTATAGTATATGTGCCAATTGTGCCCCCACAACGCACTAAAATGGGTCATTAAAAACTATTAAGTATATATGTTGGATATGAATCTCCAACAATTATCCACTATTTAGAACCTTTTACGGGTGATCCTTATATTGCATGATTTGCGAATTGTCACTTTGATGACAGTCTTCCCGTCGTTAGGGGGAGATAGGAAAAAGTATTTTCCAAGGGAACGACAGGAACTGTTATGTAATGTTCCAACTCTGTCTCATTTTGATCCCCAAACTTCACAACATAAAGTTGAAGTCAAACGAATCAGACTCGATACCTGATACGTTAAAATTATTCTAACAGTGACAAGATCACACATACGAGCTGCTAATATACCCATAAGGTTAAAAGTCCCCAACAGGGGCACAACGCCATTGGAAAGTGCGTTGCAGTCACACATAGTGGAGGTGTGGTTGAGTTCGTAGCTACCAACTAGAAGCGGTGGAAGCTACTTGGTTCGATGGATACTATTCTAAAGGAAGAGAATAGTTAGGCACATCCATTTATCATCAATACATAAAACTCTCATGAGATTATCTCTAATTATAATTATGTCCATGAATCATCACTGGAGGACGCTCCGAAGTTAATATGATTCTAGAGATGAAAGAAATCTCAAATGAACTATGAGAGTACATATGAGTCGATGGACAGTTCATATATACTCATTGATGACTTATTCGCATATACTATTGCTCATAAGATGATAGAGCACAACGACATCGAACCACGCTTAGTTGAATAATATCAACAAAGAGCATATTGACCTAAATAAACAATCCAGAAAGAATTCTATTCTTTGACAAAGGATCGGGTATTTGGTTTGATAGTGCTAACCAAGGTTCAAAATAGCGTGAGGCGTGACGTGGCGGCAAGGTCAAGCCTTAAGCCTTACACGCCACGGTGAGGACGCGACGTTTTTCAAGGCGTGACATAAGGCGGCAAATTTGTATGTCATATTCAAAATTATATATATATATATATATATATATATATATATACATATATGTTTTATATATATTATTCTAATCAAATAATGATATTAAAGTATGTACATTCATATTGGAAGAAAAAAATCATATAAATTAATAGTATAAAAATAGTTTTTGATTTAATATTTAAAATAGAACATAGAAAGATAATTTTACAACATCATTTTAATCGTGAGTCACGCCTTACAGAAACGTTATAGGCTATTTCGTAATGGCGGAGACGCGTCTTGCGCCATATCGCGCCATGGCGCGCCTTTTTGAACACTGGTGCTAACCCACCAAGTGTAAAGCCCGTAGGACATAACTAAGTCTTTGTCATAAAGCGTAATGAGAATAATGAAGTTCTAATGTTTAAGGCTCTCCTTTAATGCAAGGTTTCTCATAACGCCCTGGATTGACCATGATGACACTTACTCTCTCATGATGGATGTTATGACGTCCGAATAATTTATTAGTCTAGTAGTTTTCGAAGGACTGGAAATGCCCTCAAGACTCTTTTAAGCCAATACCGAGCTAAAATGCTCAAAATCCATTTGACCAATAATTACCGATCCCCCAAATAATGAAATGTCTTTAAACAACGTTTACGAAGACACATACCCCAAATACGAGATTAACCCAAAACTCGACGCATAATGTGACCAAAGGTTTTCCAAAGGGTTTATAAATGCCAATACACCTAAATGCATATAACACGGAATAGACTTCTTTTGTACAAATTCGTCAAAGATGCATAACTCATAAAATAGACCTTTTTTATACAAAGTCACCAAGAATACGTAATTCATGTTATTTAGTTGTTGAAATGTTCAAAACCCAATATAAGCATTATAAGAGGTTAACACAACCCAAGTTTACTAATTATGAAAACTTATCAAAATACTCACTCTTTGACATATAACCAAGTAACACATATTTTTACTTCAAAATACACAAAACTTATCAGCAGTTAACCAATTTATGTAAAACACTTTAAAATGAACATTTTGGCATGTACACCGTTTTCACAAATCAACTTGAACTCACCTTGCTAGATTTAGGCTAAATCTAGATTTCACCCAACGAGCTCTTTTGAAGGTCGCTTGAATCCTCAAGCCGAAACCTTCCAAAACCTAGATCCAAATATTTCAAATCGTAAATACCCATATTTAACCATTTAGAAACATTCTCCAAACATTATATACCAAAATTCCAAACAAGGTCAAAACCCTAATTTCTCCAAGACCATCAAATCCGAGATTTGAGATACCCAACACTAAGAAACCACCAATGGAGCATCTATAACATTATTTCAAGAAAGCTTACCACTTAAGATGATGAGACTTTCCGAGAGCACCCAATCCAACACTTCAACCCGAGCTTCCAACAGTTGAACTTGATGAGGAAGATGAAGATGGAGGTTTTGTGATTCAAGATCCCATGTAGCTAGATGGTGAGTAATCATGTGGTTTGAGGAGGAAAAACCCCCAAAATGGGTTAGGGTTCAGTTTTGAGGTTTGAGAGAGAAAAGGGGAGAAGATAGAAGTGAGAAATGAGGAGAATGGTGAAAATTCGGACATTTAGAGGACCAGATGCCGCACGCGACCTTGCCACGCGATAGTGACATTGTCACTATCGCGGAGAATGTACCGCCGGTGGTACACCCCCGGCGATTGTGCCACGCGATAGTGACACATATCACTATCGCGAGTCACAATCGCACCACTCGTACCGAAGCCAGAAAAAGGTCAAAACTCGAGATTCTCGCATGGGTCGACTCAAGGTTCGAAAGCACAACATTTTCCACTCAAAAAGATAGGCGGAAAACGGAGAGACTACCAACGGAGGACGAAAACTTGCTCACGAGAAACCGGGTGTTACAGGTTCAGATCGTCGGTGATCGGCGATGGTTCAAATCGGCGATGATCGGCGGTGGTTCAGATCGGCGGTGATCGGTAGTTGGCGGTGGTTCAGAACGGCGGTCCTCGATGGTCGACGATTATCGGTGGTTCAAAACGGCGGTGGTCGGCTGTTGTTCAGACCGGTAGTGGTAGCGGTGGTTCAGAACGGCGGTGCTCGACGACGGTCGGTGGTGGTTCAGATCGGCAGTGGTCGGTGGTGGTTCAGAACGGCGATGGTCAGTGGTTAACGGTGGTTAGTGGTGGTCGACGGTGGTTCAGATCGGCGATGGTTCAGATCGACGATGGTTCAGATCGGCGATGGTTTAGGACGTCGTTGTTCGGTGGTGGTTCATATTGACGGTGGTCGATGGTGGTTCAGATTGGCGGTGATTAGGTTATATTGGATTGAGGGCATATGTGGTATTATGAAAAATAAGAATTTCATTCAATCAAAATATCTTTTAGTTGCAAAGAAATGTTAAATTCTCTCATTTGTGGAATTTGATGGAATTTAGAGATTCCTTTCATGAAGAAAAATGAACCAAACAAAGTAATGGAATTTGGTCAATAAAATTCAACATTCCAATTTTATCTGCGAACCAAACGCGACCTCTGTTTCTTAAGATTTAAAAAAATGTAAAATAAAATTATTTTAAAAATTGAAATTTTCAAAATGAATTTATAATTTATATTTAATGTTTTATAAACCTTATCATTAAAAAATAAAAGTTTTTAAAAATAAAAATCTAAATATTTTATAATATAGCAGTCATATTAGATGTATCAGATTAAGATTTGACACACTAATTCCCCTTTCCACAACATTCAAATTAATTTATACAATTATGGAAATTAGTAACTTTTACTTTTTATAATATTTAATTTATTTAGATGTGATACTTTCTTTCACATTTTAACTAATTGATTCTATTAAATCAGTGGTGTTATTATATACATGTCTGCGCCAAAATATTTTTTTAATTCTAATTAAGATTTGACACACTAATACCCATTTCAACAAAATTCGAATTAATTTATATAATTACAGAAATGTTGAAGGATTATGTGACATCATCAAAAGGAAGTGATTGACAAAATATTTTCTTACTATTATAATTTACCATGTATAATAAATGTTTCTTTTTCTTTGTAAACTTCTCCCTATTTAAAGTGTTTATGATTAATGAGAATTACAGACTTCTTTTCTCTGTCATATTGTTATTCTCTCTATATTGATTGTTCTACAACACGTTGCACGTTGCTCGACTAAGATAATTTTACAAAGTAAAGTTAGGGTTTCTACGGTATTGCTACCGATTTGAGGTACGTTTTTTTTATTTTAAGCTTTCAATTGATAGTTCATTAATAGTTATATCAAACAATAAAATTGTTTAGTAATAATCTTAGAATTTGAAATCCCAAGATGAAAAAGTTTGATATTGATTGAATCTTATATTTTCGTTATATAATTTTGTGTGTTATATTTTCGTTAATCATCAAAAGTAAAGTTTTGAATATGAAATCCCAAGATGAAAAGGTTTTCTCACAATCAAGACAAATATCTTTAATTAATTAACTAATCAATTCTTAAAAGGAATAAAATTTATGTTCACATGTTCAGTTATCTTTAAGTTAGTTTTACAAAAGTAAAACAAATAATTTGATTTTTGAAAAAAGAAAATAATAAAAAAAAGATAAAGGCAAAAGAAGAGAAGAGATGTTGGGAAAAAAGTGATTATTTAAATTCATATGTATTTTCCTTGTGATTTCAATATAATTATAAATTACATTGAATCATATGTTGTCAACAATAATGAACTTTGGGATATGACATAATGATCCTGTGTTGAAAAATACACATAGACACATTTTCTCGAGTGAAAGAAATGATCCAAAATTGCAATTGTTGACTTATGCAGCATAAGAAGCAACACCTCCATCGCAATATGTACTCTTGAACACCTAGAACTTTTGCAAACCTTACTCCTTAAACCACAATAGGAACAAGGTCATCCTAAGCTAAGAACATAATACAAAATATTCCATTCTTACAATGAATACAAAGTAATATTTGTGGACCTATACATCCAGAATGCGGGTCATTCAAGTACTTTATAGTTCTGGTTGAAGTTTCGACATGATGAACACACGTCGTATTATGTCCACACAAAATGTTGCACTCCTAGGACCAACTATACAACTAAGGGCTCACCACCCTAATCATCTCATAAAGTCTATATGGCTTGGTAATACTAGAGAATTTACAACATAAGGATTTGATGATCTTTGCATTTGTATTGGGATCAATGTAGAGCATCCTATACTCCCATGTGTATACATAAAAGTGGTCTCACAAAAGATGTCATCAAAAGGACATAGATGGTAACTAGGGAATTGGTTATGCATACCAATTTACCCATATCTACTTGGGGTTATGCAAATTTTCATGCAACTTTACTTATTTGTTTTTAGACCCACTACTAGTCAACCAATATCATGCATACCAATTGGTAACTGGATATAAGCCTGATCTTTTAAATTTATGCATGTTTGTTTGTATAGTATATGTGCCAATTGTGCCCCCACAACGCACTAAAATGGGTCATTAAAAACTATTAAGTATATATGTTGGATATGAATCTCCAACAATTATCCACTATTTAGAACCTTTTACGGGTGATCCTTATATTGCATGATTTGCGAATTGTCACTTTGATGACAGTCTTCCCGTCGTTAGGGGGAGATAGGAAAAAGTATTTTCCAAGGGAACGACAGGAACTGTTATGTAATGTTCCAACTCTGTCTCATTTTGATCCCCAAACTTCACAACATAAAGTTGAAGTCAAACGAATCAGACTCGATACCTGATACGTTAAAATTATTCTAACAGTGACAAGATCACACATACGAGCTGCTAATATACCCATAAGGTTAAAAGTCCCCAACAGGGGCACAACGCCATTGGAAAGTGCGTTGCAGTCACACATAGTGGAGGTGTGGTTGAGTTCGTAGCTACCAACTAGAAGCGGTGGAAGCTACTTGGTTCGATGGATACTATTCTAAAGGAAGAGAATAGTTAGGCACATCCATTTATCATCAATACATAAAACTCTCATGAGATTATCTCTAATTATAATTATGTCCATGAATCATCACTGGAGGACGCTCCGAAGTTAATATGATTCTAGAGATGAAAGAAATCTCAAATGAACTATGAGAGTACATATGAGTCGATGGACAGTTCATATATACTCATTGATGACTTATTCGCATATACTATTGCTCATAAGATGATAGAGCACAACGACATCGAACCACGCTTAGTTGAATAATATCAACAAAGAGCATATTGACCTAAATAAACAATCCAGAAAGAATTCTATTCTTTGACAAAGGATCGGGTATTTGGTTTGATAGTGCTAACCAAGGTTCAAAATAGCGTGAGGCGTGACGTGGCGGCAAGGTCAAGCCTTAAGCCTTACACGCCACGGTGAGGACGCGACGTTTTTCAAGGCGTGACATAAGGCGGCAAATTTGTATGTCATATTCAAAATTATATATATATATATATATATATATATATATATACATATATGTTTTATATATATTATTCTAATCAAATAATGATATTAAAGTATGTACATTCATATTGGAAGAAAAAAATCATATAAATTAATAGTATAAAAATAGTTTTTGATTTAATATTTAAAATAGAACATAGAAAGATAATTTTACAACATCATTTTAATCGTGAGTCACGCCTTACAGAAACGTTATAGGCTATTTCGTAATGGCGGAGACGCGTCTTGCGCCATATCGCGCCATGGCGCGCCTTTTTGAACACTGGTGCTAACCCACCAAGTGTAAAGCCCGTAGGACATAACTAAGTCTTTGTCATAAAGCGTAATGAGAATAATGAAGTTCTAATGTTTAAGGCTCTCCTTTAATGCAAGGTTTCTCATAACGCCCTGGATTGACCATGATGACACTTACTCTCTCATGATGGATGTTATGACGTCCGAATAATTTATTAGTCTAGTAGTTTTCGAAGGACTGGAAATGCCCTCAAGACTCTTTTAAGCCAATACCGAGCTAAAATGCTCAAAATCCATTTGACCAATAATTACCGATCCCCCAAATAATGAAATGTCTTTAAACAACGTTTACGAAGACACATACCCCAAATACGAGATTAACCCAAAACTCGACGCATAATGTGACCAAAGGTTTTCCAAAGGGTTTATAAATGCCAATACACCTAAATGCATATAACACGGAATAGACTTCTTTTGTACAAATTCGTCAAAGATGCATAACTCATAAAATAGACCTTTTTTATACAAAGTCACCAAGAATACGTAATTCATGTTATTTAGTTGTTGAAATGTTCAAAACCCAATATAAGCATTATAAGAGGTTAACACAACCCAAGTTTACTAATTATGAAAACTTATCAAAATACTCACTCTTTGACATATAACCAAGTAACACATATTTTTACTTCAAAATACACAAAACTTATCAGCAGTTAACCAATTTATGTAAAACACTTTAAAATGAACATTTTGGCATGTACACCGTTTTCACAAATCAACTTGAACTCACCTTGCTAGATTTAGGCTAAATCTAGATTTCACCCAACGAGCTCTTTTGAAGGTCGCTTGAATCCTCAAGCCGAAACCTTCCAAAACCTAGATCCAAATATTTCAAATCGTAAATACCCATATTTAACCATTTAGAAACATTCTCCAAACATTATATACCAAAATTCCAAACAAGGTCAAAACCCTAATTTCTCCAAGACCATCAAATCCGAGATTTGAGATACCCAACACTAAGAAACCACCAATGGAGCATCTATAACATTATTTCAAGAAAGCTTACCACTTAAGATGATGAGACTTTCCGAGAGCACCCAATCCAACACTTCAACCCGAGCTTCCAACAGTTGAACTTGATGAGGAAGATGAAGATGGAGGTTTTGTGATTCAAGATCCCATGTAGCTAGATGGTGAGTAATCATGTGGTTTGAGGAGGAAAAACCCCCAAAATGGGTTAGGGTTCAGTTTTGAGGTTTGAGAGAGAAAAGGGGAGAAGATAGAAGTGAGAAATGAGGAGAATGGTGAAAATTCGGACATTTAGAGGACCAGATGCCGCACGCGACCTTGCCACGCGATAGTGACATTGTCACTATCGCGGAGAATGTACCGCCGGTGGTACACCCCCGGCGATTGTGCCACGCGATAGTGACACATATCACTATCGCGAGTCACAATCGCACCACTCGTACCGAAGCCAGAAAAAGGTCAAAACTCGAGATTCTCGCATGGGTCGACTCAAGGTTCGAAAGCACAACATTTTCCACTCAAAAAGATAGGCGGAAAACGGAGAGACTACCAACGGAGGACGAAAACTTGCTCACGAGAAACCGGGTGTTACAGGTTCAGATCGTCGGTGATCGGCGATGGTTCAAATCGGCGATGATCGGCGGTGGTTCAGATCGGCGGTGATCGGTAGTTGGCGGTGGTTCAGAACGGCGGTCCTCGATGGTCGACGATTATCGGTGGTTCAAAACGGCGGTGGTCGGCTGTTGTTCAGACCGGTAGTGGTAGCGGTGGTTCAGAACGGCGGTGCTCGACGACGGTCGGTGGTGGTTCAGATCGGCAGTGGTCGGTGGTGGTTCAGAACGGCGATGGTCAGTGGTTAACGGTGGTTAGTGGTGGTCGACGGTGGTTCAGATCGGCGATGGTTCAGATCGACGATGGTTCAGATCGGCGATGGTTTAGGACGTCGTTGTTCGGTGGTGGTTCATATTGACGGTGGTCGATGGTGGTTCAGATTGGCGGTGATTAGGTTATATTGGATTGAGGGCATATGTGGTATTATGAAAAATAAGAATTTCATTCAATCAAAATATCTTTTAGTTGCAAAGAAATGTTAAATTCTCTCATTTGTGGAATTTGATGGAATTTAGAGATTCCTTTCATGAAGAAAAATGAACCAAACAAAGTAATGGAATTTGGTCAATAAAATTCAACATTCCAATTTTATCTGCGAACCAAACGCGACCTCTGTTTCTTAAGATTTAAAAAAATGTAAAATAAAATTATTTTAAAAATTGAAATTTTCAAAATGAATTTATAATTTATATTTAATGTTTTATAAACCTTATCATTAAAAAATAAAAGTTTTTAAAAATAAAAATCTAAATATTTTATAATATAGCAGTCATATTAGATGTATCAGATTAAGATTTGACACACTAATTCCCCTTTCCACAACAT
The DNA here is from genome assembly GCA_954870635.1 of Arctium minus. Classification (NCBI taxonomy): domain Eukaryota; kingdom Viridiplantae; phylum Streptophyta; class Magnoliopsida; order Asterales; family Asteraceae; genus Arctium; species Arctium minus. Next base: position 49,896,399 of record OX941096.1, read on the forward strand.
TCAAATTAATTTATACAATTATGGAAATTAGTAACTTTTACTTTTTATAATATTTAATTTATTTAGATGTGATACTTTCTTTCACATTTTAACTAATTGATTCTATTAAATCAGTGGTGTTATTATATACATGTCTGCGCCAAAATATTTTTTTAATTCTAATTAAGATTTGACACACTAATACCCATTTCAACAAAATTCGAATTAATTTATATAATTACAGAAATGTTGAAGGATTATGTGACATCATCAAAAGGAAGTGATTGACAAAATATTTTCTTACTATTATAATTTACCATGTATAATAAATGTTTCTTTTTCTTTGTAAACTTCTCCCTATTTAAAGTGTTTATGATTAATGAGAATTACAGACTTCTTTTCTCTGTCATATTGTTATTCTCTCTATATTGATTGTTCTACAACACGTTGCACGTTGCTCGACTAAGATAATTTTACAAAGTAAAGTTAGGGTTTCTACGGTATTGCTACCGATTTGAGGTACGTTTTTTTTATTTTAAGCTTTCAATTGATAGTTCATTAATAGTTATATCAAACAATAAAATTGTTTAGTAATAATCTTAGAATTTGAAATCCCAAGATGAAAAAGTTTGATATTGATTGAATCTTATATTTTCGTTATATAATTTTGTGTGTTATATTTTCGTTAATCATCAAAAGTAAAGTTTTGAATATGAAATCCCAAGATGAAAAGGTTTTCTCACAATCAAGACAAATATCTTTAATTAATTAACTAATCAATTCTTAAAAGGAATAAAATTTATGTTCACATGTTCAGTTATCTTTAAGTTAGTTTTACAAAAGTAAAACAAATAATTTGATTTTTGAAAAAAGAAAATAATAAAAAAAAGATAAAGGCAAAAGAAGAGAAGAGATGTTGGGAAAAAAGTGATTATTTAAATTCATATGTATTTTCCTTGTGATTTCAATATAATTATAAATTACATTGAATCATATGTTGTCAACAATAATGAACTTTGGGATATGACATAATGATCCTGTGTTGAAAAATACACATAGACACATTTTCTCGAGTGAAAGAAATGATCCAAAATTGCAATTGTTGACTTATGCAGCATAAGAAGCAACACCTCCATCGCAATATGTACTCTTGAACACCTAGAACTTTTGCAAACCTTACTCCTTAAACCACAATAGGAACAAGGTCATCCTAAGCTAAGAACATAATACAAAATATTCCATTCTTACAATGAATACAAAGTAATATTTGTGGACCTATACATCCAGAATGCGGGTCATTCAAGTACTTTATAGTTCTGGTTGAAGTTTCGACATGATGAACACACGTCGTATTATGTCCACACAAAATGTTGCACTCCTAGGACCAACTATACAACTAAGGGCTCACCACCCTAATCATCTCATAAAGTCTATATGGCTTGGTAATACTAGAGAATTTACAACATAAGGATTTGATGATCTTTGCATTTGTATTGGGATCAATGTAGAGCATCCTATACTCCCATGTGTATACATAAAAGTGGTCTCACAAAAGATGTCATCAAAAGGACATAGATGGTAACTAGGGAATTGGTTATGCATACCAATTTACCCATATCTACTTGGGGTTATGCAAATTTTCATGCAACTTTACTTATTTGTTTTTAGACCCACTACTAGTCAACCAATATCATGCATACCAATTGGTAACTGGATATAAGCCTGATCTTTTAAATTTATGCATGTTTGTTTGTATAGTATATGTGCCAATTGTGCCCCCACAACGCACTAAAATGGGTCATTAAAAACTATTAAGTATATATGTTGGATATGAATCTCCAACAATTATCCACTATTTAGAACCTTTTACGGGTGATCCTTATATTGCATGATTTGCGAATTGTCACTTTGATGACAGTCTTCCCGTCGTTAGGGGGAGATAGGAAAAAGTATTTTCCAAGGGAACGACAGGAACTGTTATGTAATGTTCCAACTCTGTCTCATTTTGATCCCCAAACTTCACAACATAAAGTTGAAGTCAAACGAATCAGACTCGATACCTGATACGTTAAAATTATTCTAACAGTGACAAGATCACACATACGAGCTGCTAATATACCCATAAGGTTAAAAGTCCCCAACAGGGGCACAACGCCATTGGAAAGTGCGTTGCAGTCACACATAGTGGAGGTGTGGTTGAGTTCGTAGCTACCAACTAGAAGCGGTGGAAGCTACTTGGTTCGATGGATACTATTCTAAAGGAAGAGAATAGTTAGGCACATCCATTTATCATCAATACATAAAACTCTCATGAGATTATCTCTAATTATAATTATGTCCATGAATCATCACTGGAGGACGCTCCGAAGTTAATATGATTCTAGAGATGAAAGAAATCTCAAATGAACTATGAGAGTACATATGAGTCGATGGACAGTTCATATATACTCATTGATGACTTATTCGCATATACTATTGCTCATAAGATGATAGAGCACAACGACATCGAACCACGCTTAGTTGAATAATATCAACAAAGAGCATATTGACCTAAATAAACAATCCAGAAAGAATTCTATTCTTTGACAAAGGATCGGGTATTTGGTTTGATAGTGCTAACCAAGGTTCAAAATAGCGTGAGGCGTGACGTGGCGGCAAGGTCAAGCCTTAAGCCTTACACGCCACGGTGAGGACGCGACGTTTTTCAAGGCGTGACATAAGGCGGCAAATTTGTATGTCATATTCAAAATTATATATATATATATATATATATATATATATATACATATATGTTTTATATATATTATTCTAATCAAATAATGATATTAAAGTATGTACATTCATATTGGAAGAAAAAAATCATATAAATTAATAGTATAAAAATAGTTTTTGATTTAATATTTAAAATAGAACATAGAAAGATAATTTTACAACATCATTTTAATCGTGAGTCACGCCTTACAGAAACGTTATAGGCTATTTCGTAATGGCGGAGACGCGTCTTGCGCCATATCGCGCCATGGCGCGCCTTTTTGAACACTGGTGCTAACCCACCAAGTGTAAAGCCCGTAGGACATAACTAAGTCTTTGTCATAAAGCGTAATGAGAATAATGAAGTTCTAATGTTTAAGGCTCTCCTTTAATGCAAGGTTTCTCATAACGCCCTGGATTGACCATGATGACACTTACTCTCTCATGATGGATGTTATGACGTCCGAATAATTTATTAGTCTAGTAGTTTTCGAAGGACTGGAAATGCAGCTCATGGATGTGGTTACTGCATATTTCTATGGGGATCTAGATTCAGAGATATATAAAAGTATTCGATGATATTACATTATCAAAATCAAGTAACTCTAAACCATAAAATGCTCTTGCAATAAAAGTGAAACGCTCATTTTATATAGTGAAGCAATCTATACGGATGTTGTATAACCACCTAAGTGGATACTTGATTAGGAAAGTATAAAATAATGATGAATTGTGCCCTTACGTATTTATTTAGGAAAATAAGTTCTAAATTTTCATTGTAGCTCTATATGTCGATGTTATGAACATAATAGGCACTCTTGATGAAATAAGAGAAACAACAAGTTACTTGAAATCTGAATTTGAGATGAAAGATCTTGGGAAAACTTGGTTTTGTCTAGCTATTTGAGCTAGAACATCAAGTTTGTGGAATATTAATCCACCGATCCGCATGTGTCTAGAAAATGATCAGGCGACTTAATATGGACAAAGCGCATCTGGTTAGCACTCTCATGATCGGTCGAAGTGTTGGATATAAAAAGATCTATTTCGTCTAAAGGATGATGACGAAGAGGTTTTGGGAGCTGGAATTCCCTGTTTAAGTTCAATAGGCGCATTATTGTTCTTAACACAATACCCTTGACCATATATTGTATTTCTCAGTGAACTTATTAGCTAGATTTAGCTCAGCGCCAACGCAACGTCATTGGAATGATATCAAATTAATCTTTTGGAACCATTGACACATGCTTATACTTTCCCTATAGAAAGAAAAATGAGATTGATGATTAAACCTCAATACCTACTTAGAATATAAGCAGCAAAAGTACTAGCTCTTATAGAAAAACACCAAACAATGTCTTGATATGTCTTTGCTAATATTAGGTATGTGTCTGATCCATACGAGGGTTGTTCCTAAACTGGATAATGAATTACCACAGGGAACACTCCGATTGCTTGGAAGAAAGCTAATCTAACCATTGTAACTACCTCCTTGAACGATTCCAATAATATTACTCTCCATAAGACTGTTTAAGAGATGTATATGATTAAGAACTGTCATTACACATATTTGAGAAGCTAGCGATTTTGAGTTCAACCACTATCCTACTTGCATATATGAAATAATGCATCATGTCTCGAATTAATGAAAGTAAGATACATCAAAGGTGATAACACAAAGCATATTCTGCTTAAGTTTCTATGTAATCAACAATAACAAACTTTTCTCTAGATTCAAGTGAATCAAGTAAGATGTTAAGAGAAAATGACACATTTACCAAATCATATATAGGGAAGCATGTAGAAAGTAATGTAAATGTTTTCTAAATCCCTTGATTAATGCACGAATAGGGGGAGTAGTAGACAAAAGGGGGAGCTTACTATACATGTGATGTTGGTATGTTGTGTTCATTCCTTCAACCAATGTTTTATTTTTCCCATTAGGTTTTGTTCCTTGATGTAAGGTTTTAGTGAGGCAACAATCTATATACCATCATGCTTTCCTAACTCTCATGATTGATATACGAATCTAAGAGAAAACTAGACTAAAGGAAAAATTTATGTATTGCAAAGAAGCTGATGCGTTGTACTCTTTCCTTCGTCAAACTTTTATTTTTTTCCCATTGGGTTTTTATTTTGGCGTAAGGTTTTAACGAGGCAACAATTGTGCACCATCACTTCACTTATTTGACTCGGCACAAGGAGGAGTGTTGAAGGATTATGTGTCATTATCAAAAAGAAGTGATTGACATAATATTTTCCTACTATTATAATTTACATAATAAATGTTTCATTTTCTTTGTAAACTTATCCCTACTTAAAGGGTTTATGATTAATGAGAATTACAGACTTCTTCTCTCTGTCATATTGTTATTCTCTCTATATTGATTGTTCTACAACAGGAAATTAGTAATTTTTACTTTTTATAAAATTTAATTTATTCGGAAGAGATACTTTCTTCACATTTTAATTAATCGAGTCTATTAAATAAGGGGTTTTAATATATACATGTCTACGCCAAAATATTTTTTTTAATTCTAATTATGTTTCTATAATTTATGAATAGTAACATAATTAATAATTAATATAAGATCAACAAAATCACGATTTTTCTTCAAAGAAAAAACAAAAAAAAAATCACGATTTTCTTTAGTTAACTTTCACTTCTTGTAAAGTGAAAATTTTAAGGCCATCCTATATATTAACACTCCCCATATTCTACATATTATCCATATTTTAGGGACTTTTTTTATTTAAAAATGTCTAGTTTGACTAGCATTTCTAACAAATTTGGAGATTTAATTTTCTATTTTATTCCAATAAATTTTCATTAATGTCCTCATATATAAAGAAAACAATTGAAAACTTAATGTTGTGTTCTCGAGTTTTTTTATGAAAGAAAGGAAGAGAAATGGAAGAAAAGTAGAGGAAAAGAAAAAAATGTTGTGTTCTCGAGTTTTTTTAAGAAAAAAGGAAAGTAATGGTAAGGAAAATATTGTTGATTTTTCTTTCAAAACTTTCCTCCCAAATGTGGGAGGAAACCGGAGGAAAAGAAAGAAATGAATTTAAAAAAAATTAAAAATATTTATAAAATTACATATATACTCATTAATTACATTCCGGTATGAAATAAATAAGGATATATTAGTAAAAGTAACATATTTCATTTCCTTTCTCTCATACTTGAGAACATTAAAATTTATTTTCTTTTCTTCCATTTCCTTTATTTTCCTTCAATTTCAAGAACACAAATATAAATATTATATTTCTTTCTTTTCCTTTTCCTTTTCCTTCTCTTTCCTTTCTTTTCTTTTTTTTCCTTCCAAAACTTGAGAACACAACATAAAGCTTGGACAATTCTTTAAATTTTAATACGAGGGAAATTAAATGATTTTTTTATTCATACTTACTAATAAGATTAAAATATTATTATTTTAAATAATGTTTTTTAGAAGTCATGTGTTGATAAAGTTATGGAATATTGTAATGATATAATTAATGTTAAAATCTCTAAAATAAATAATATGTTAGAATTGAATGTAAATTTTTAAAAAAAAAACTTATTTTTTATTCTCTATTTTAAGAAAAAATTTAGAAAATTTGTTAAAAATGTTTTAAAGTGCTTACGTTTTAGGCTATGATTTCTCATTTCTTTACTTCTCTGTTTTTTCATTTTTTTTATTTTTTCATTTTTCTAACTCCATTTTGTTTTTGTTTTTTTTTCATTTTAACATAATTTTTTTCATTCTGACCTTCTTTTACGAAGGTTAGTCTAAAGCAATATATCATTTGGTTTTACATTATTTAATTTTACACATATGTCTATGATCATACTTTATATTTTAAGTATCTATAAAATCTTAAGCATCCATATATGATAAATATTTTGATATGTGAATATAAGTGGAGATCAAAACATTATTTTATAGAATAAATGGTTTTTTATAAATTTCTTTTGAGTATTTTTATATATAATTATATCAAATATTTTTGATGCTATATTAAGGGGTCATTTAGACGTTTACCAACCGCTTACCGAGTAAGTGTTTATCATCAAGAGTCACCACTCTCCTCTCATTTACCTTATGTGGTAACATTCATTGTCATCCAAATGAATTGATGGTAAGCGTTTATAACCCGGTAAGCGCTTGCCGAATAAGAGTCATCATCCTCACTTACTGGGTAAAATTCTCGATATTTGTCTTCCTTCTTACCGGATAAAATTTTCGATCTTTGTTATGTTCACCCAGTAATGTAATTAAAGCGGTAAGCAATTACCTTGAAGGTAAGTGTTTAATAAACGGCCCCAAAGATATTTTAAACAAAAATATAGCACCACTTTGAATATACTTTACCGGAACAAAATCTGGTGCATGCAACTGCACGGTGGTATTACTGCACACCTAACGACACGTTCTAGGTGAGAGGTAAACAACATCTCCAAAAGATTCTTCTAAATTGAAACTAGAGATTTTTTAACAAATTCTCTAAAATGGAGAAAATATGAAAGAGAGTATAAAATTCTTCAATTTGGAGAACTATCCAAAAATGATTACAATTAGAGAGAAATATTTTCTAATACATTTTGATATTAAACTTTTACAGAGAGAGAATATTTTATTAAAAATATAATCAATGATGTAATCTCCAAAATGAAGAATCTGTTGGAGTTTAATGTATTTTTTTAAATATTTTGAAGTTTCATTCTCCATGTTGGAGAAATTTTGGATAATCTGTTGGAGATGCTTTAAGATGTTGTTTGACAGATGTTGGATGGTTTGATCAATTCTATCATCGATTTTTTCTCGATCATATATCGCAACTATATCATCGATCATATATCGCAAATCAAATTCGGTTTTATAGCAATTATATTATCGATTTTTCGCAATTCTAGGTTATCAAAATTAACAAATTTCTTAATTCTTTCTCTATCAAATCTAATATTCTTTCAATATAAATCTGAATCTAGAAAGCGATCATGATGTTGATTTTGATCCTAAAACTATAATGCTATATTTGAATCTAAGATTAATCTATAAATCAATTAAATGGTTCATATATGAATTACTAATTAAAATAGTTCATATGTCAATCATTCTAGTTCACATAGGCACATAACAATGAAAATATGAGCTAAATTAGTTTCATATATGCATTACTCTTCCATTTTGTGGTTGTCTAGTAAATTCACATGTGAATAAGACCCAAAACAATTGATATCATACGAGAATCTATGATTTCATATGTGAATTGTAACACCCTAAAATTGTGTAAAATAAAAACAAAAAAATTTCGGCAATAAAACGTCTATAGTATAGAATTATAAATCTGTAAACAATATTGACTATGACCCCATATGATTGAGGTAGTTGCATCAATTAAAGTAGCGGAACTAATAAGACATATACACGACAACCTATTTAATCTATAACATTTAACAACTAGATTAATATGGGTGTCGCTATGACTTCAAAACGCTCTTCTCTCAAGAACCCAAAAATGTCAGCCCGTGAAGGATCCTATGTGCGCGTCCGGCGAATCATGGTGCCCTATGCACACCACTAACGGATCTTGTGAGCCATTAAACACCAAAGCAAGTATTAGGCCCAAGTCTAGAATGTAACAAATATTTAACAGTTTATAAAGTGAGCATGTACAGTGTAATTAATTGTTACCAGAATACCCATAGACTGAATCAATGCCAACATTCCCATTTGGAACAAATGTTTCCTTTCCTGTACAAATACACAAGAGATAACTCTTGAAAGGCGGAGGAGACCCGCTACCATCTTGGGTGACGAGAACACGTGAATGGGGTCACCCGTGATGTTATTGGATTTCACCACATATCTCGGTTCTAGTTCCTGTGTCATAACACACATCTCAATCCTCAAACCGTTTATGCCTCTAGTGCTTACTCCGTCGAGTTACACCTCAAGGGCTTACAGACATGGGTGCCTATCCAATCTAGACGAGTTCCAACTCAAGGACTTACGTCCCCTATTGTCTACTCGCTAGTGCCCAAACGGCCAACAATTAACAATACATATTGATATGCCATCTAAGTCCTCGTGCACAAGGAGATAGATATAAACTCCATATTTAGATCATGATCAAGTATAGATAGCAATTTTCATACAATGCACATTTCTTTCAAATAACATAATAAAGCACCATACATGTTTAACTTTATATTCCAATGTTTGTTTGACAACATGGCAACCATCAGACGAAGTAGAAACTCTAACTACTGATAAGAATATTTGTATCCTACTTCTCATATTTATGAAGATGGTCCTCTACCATAAATTAACTTGTTTACCACTTAGCGTGCATAAAGAAACCCCCATGATAATTAATAACTCCCATAAGAAACAATAATGCCTATACATGTTAGACTTACAAAACCTAATATTAGGTTAACTTCATGTATCTCATAATGTTCACATAAGCAAATAATGGTGCAAGTATAGATGAATAGTGGTTAGGAGACTCACCAAATGAGTTTATGATGTAAAAACCATAAAATGGCAAAACCCTAGAAATGGAGATGGAGTCTTGAGGTTGAAGATGAAGATGATGAGATGATAGATCCTTGAACTCTAGCCTTCCTAGCCTTTAGATGATGATTAATACATGAAGATTTGAGGGAATGGTAGCAATGAATGCTTGTGGGTCAGATTTAATGAAGAGGGAGAAGAAGATAGGGTTTTAGAGGAGTATTTTTGGTGATAAAATGAGTTTTGGGGCTGAATTCCCCCAATTTAATTGACCAGAGGTCGTGCACGGATGACGGCGCGGTTCCAGCCGCGCAGACAACCGTGTGGAGCACTGAAGTTCCCTTGCTTTCCTCTTCGAACAATTCGATAAACCCTCTAAAAACAAGTTTTCAAGGTGAGATTAAGAACCAACACTGAACTACAAGCGAAACATTAATTTACGATAACATTTGCATTAGTCAGAAATCGGGGTGTTACAATCCTCCACCCCTTAGAAAAAATTTCGTCCTCGAAATCTCAAACTAAACAAATAGGTGAGGATAACGCATTTTCATATCTTCTTCCGATTCCCACGTCACGTTAGCCCCCCGGTGGTGTTTCCATTGAATCTTCACCATAACCACTTCCTTGTGTCGCAATCTCTTCGTCTTCCTTTCCAACATAGTCTCGGGCTCCTCCACGCATCGGTCGTTATCCACTCTGATCTCTGATAAAGGAATGACGCCCTCCTCCTCGGCCAAACACCTTCGAAAGTAACATAAGTGAAAGGTAGGGTGGATCCCTTCCATTTCGGGCGGTAAATCCAACTTGTAGGCTTGAAGCCCAATACGCTCAATGATGGTGAAAGGTCCAAGGAAACGGGGACTAAGTTTCCCACGTTTTCCGAATCTAATTATTCCCTTCCACGGTGAAACTTTCAACATCACCCGCTCACCCACTTGAAACTCGATCGGTCTTCTCTTTTTGTTCGCGTAGCTCTTTTGACGGTCTTGAGCCGCCTTCAGTCGCTCTCTAATGCTCTTTATCTTGTCGGTCGTCTCTTGCACGATTTCCAGTCCGGTAAAATGTTTCTCTCCCGCTTCTAGCCAACATACGGGCGTCCTACACTTTCTTCCGTACAACGCCTCAAATGGCGCCATACCAATACTCGAGTAATAACTGTTGTTGTAGGTGAATTCCACTAGCGGAAGATGTGAATCCCAACTTCCCCCGAAGTCGATGACGCACGACCTTAACATGTCCTCGAGAGTTTGGATGGTCCTCTCGCTCTGTCCGTCTGTCTGGGGATGATATGTGGTACTCAACTTGATCCTAGTGCCCAATTCCTTTTGCAAGCTATCCCATAAATGGGAAGTAAAACGGCTATCCCGGTCAGATACAATAGAGAGTGGCACTCTGTGCCTCGATATCACCTCGTCTATATAGAGTTTCGCCAACTTCTCCATCGATAAGGTCTCTCGCATGGGCAAGAAGTGTGTGCTCTTGGTCAAACGGTCCACTATTACCCAAATGGTGTCGTGGTTTCTCAGCGTCTTTGGTAGCTTGGTTACAAAGTCCATATTGATGTGCTCCCACTTCTATTCCGGTATCTCTAAGGATTGCAGGCTACCGTAAGGTCGTTGGTGTTCCGCCTTCACCTGTAGGCAAGTTATGCATCGCTCCACATAACCGGCCACATCTAACTTCATCACCGGCCACCAATAGTTAAGCTTTAAATCTCGGTACATTTTTGTGCTTCCCGGATGAATAGAGTACTTGGATTTTTGCGCGTCCTCCAACAATAGTTCTCGACATCCTCCGATTTTCGGCACCCAGATTCGTCCTTAGAATAACTTCAAACCTCTTCCGTCTTCGGTTAGTTGGAGATGTTGCTTCATTATGACTTCTCCCTCGAGGTTTGATTCAAGTAATGCCTCCGACTGAGACATCTTAATTCGGTCTATTAAGCTTGAGACGACTTCCACCCTTGCAAAAGTAGCCTGAACGCCACTACCATACTCTTTCCGGCTCAATGCGTCCGCCACGACATTGGCCTTTCCGAGATGATATAAAAGCTCACAATCATAGTCCTTGAGTAGCTCGAGCCATCTTCGTTGTCGCATATTCAATTCCTTTTGGTCGAAGACATACTTTAGACTTTTATGGTCAGTAAAGAGGGTGCACTTCGTGCCATAAAGGTAATGTCGCTATAACTTCAAAGCAAACACTACTGCCGCTAACTTGAGATCGTGGGCTGGGTAGTTCTTCTCATGTTCCTTCAATTGTCTTTATGCATAAGCCATTACTTTGCCCCTTTGCATCGGGACACACCCCAAGCCCATCTTAGACGCATCGCTGTAAACCACAAAATCCTCCGTTCCCTCTGGTAGAGATAAGATTGGCGCCTCACACAATTTCTTTTGTAGATATTGAAAGACCCGCTCTTGACTTTCGATCCAAAGTAACTTTACATTTTTCCTTGTCGGAGATGTCAATGGTGAGGCGATTTTGGAGAAGTCTTGGATGAATTTTCGATAGTAGCCGGCTAGACCTAAAAAGCTCTGAATTTCCGTAGGAATCTTAGGTGGTTCCCAATTCATCATGACTTCAATCTTTGACGGGTCAACTTTTACTCCTTCGCTAGACACTATGTGTCCTAAAAATTGAACCTCATGCAACCAAAATTCGCACTTAGAGAACTTGGCGTAAAGCCTCTCGCTTCTCAATACTTCCAATACCTCTCTGAGATGTCGTTCATGCTCTTCTTCATTCTTTGAGTACACCAACATGTCGTCGATGAACACGATGATTGACTTGTCTAAAAAGGGTCGGCAAACTCGGTTCATCAAGTCCATAAACACGGCTGTCGTGTTAGTTAGCCCAAATGGCATAACCAAGAATTCGTAGTGACCAAAACGGGTTTTAAAGGCGATCTTGGATGCGTCTTCTTCTCTAACCTTCACTTGATGGTAGCCCTCTCGGAGATCGATCTTAGAGAAACATCCAGCTCCTTGCAATTGATCGAAGAGGTCATCAATTCGGGGTAACATATATTTATTCTTCACGGTCACTTTGTTCAACTCCCGATAGTCGATACACATACGCATCGACCCATCTTTCTTCTTGATGAAGAGTACTGGAGCTCCCCAAGGCGAAAATCTTGGCCTCATGAATCCCTTTTCCAACAATTCTTGAATTTAAAACATCATCTCTTGAATTTCGGTCGGAGCAAGACGGTAAGGTGCACGGGCAATCAGTGCCGCTCCTAGAACTAGATCGATCCGGAACTCCACTTGGCGGTTGGGCAGCAAACCCGGAAGTTCATTGGGAAATACATCTGGATAATTGCTAACGATCCGCACGTCTTCGATCTTCTTCTTTCTCGCTTTGGGTGTCCAATACGTAGGCGAGGAATGACGAGCACTTTTTCATTAGGCACTTCCTTGCTTTGATGGATGAAATGAGAGCCACTTCTCCCTTACGCTTCTCCCCGTATACAAAGACAAAATCCCCGCTCGCAATTGGTAATCTGATCAACTTCTTTGAACATAAAATCTCTGCCATGTGTCAGGATAACTAGTCCATCCCGATCACCACATCGAAGCTCCCAATTGCCATGGAAATGAGATTCACTTCGAAGAGCTCACCACTAACTTCTAAATGACATGTTTCCAAAACTTCTCGCAAAATTACTTGCTCCCTATTTGCTATTTCCACTATCAAGGCATCACTAAGGGTACGAGTAGGCACATTCAAGGCTTTGCAAAACGTAAGGGATACGAAAGAGAAATTAGCACCGGAATCAAATAACACTTTAGCGGCAAGGGAGCTGAGTAAGAACGTACCCGACACCACATTGGTGGTCTCCTTCGCCTTTTCTCTCGTCATTTGTAAGGCCCTCCCTTGAGCTTTAGAGATGACTTCCTTCTTCGGTTGAACCGTCGGGTTTCCTCCTCTTGTTCCTCCCCTTAGTTTGGGGTAATCCCTCTTCACGTGCCCCGCCTCCTTGCATTCGTAACAGATTGTCCCTTGCATAGGACAGTCCGACCTAGTGTGACCCGACTTGCCACACTTGAAGCATGAAACTGGATTGGGATTAGGGTTGCAAAAACCAAAGTACTTGCTTTTGCACTTGGAACACCATTTCGCCTCCTGGCGATTAACAAAGTTTCTAACATTTGGTCGAAATTTCGGTTTATTGAACGAACTTAGTGGGCTCTCATTTCCTCTTTTCTACGACCCTTGACTTCTCTTCCTTATCTTTCGCATAGACTCTTTCCATGATTTTGGCTTCTTCTATGGTCTCCCAAAGATTTGTAGCTTTTGAGTTGCGGACCCTTGACCCCATGTCCGCGGGTAGCCCCTTCAAATAGGCCTTCATTTTCTCCTTCTCAGTTGGGGCCACATGCCCCACAAGGTTCAACTTCTCCATGAAGAGTCGGGTATACTCTTTCACCGATAAGTCTTCTTTATTTAAAACTCGGAATTCCTCTTCTATCAAGTCCATCTCTTGTTCGTTACAATATTCTTCCAAAACCTTCTTCTTGAATACTGCCTAAGACATCTTTGCCAAAACAGATTCCTCTATAGTCGCGGTGTAGACATCCCACCAGATTAGAGTCGTACCCTTAGCATTTGAGAGCCGAAATTCACCTTTTGGCTCTCTTCACAGCCACATGCCCTAAAGGTGTGCTCGATTTCTCTTAACCATTTCATGCAAGCCACGGGATCTTTGACCCCGATAAATTCGGGCGGCTTGCAACCCATGAAGGACTTATAGGAACAACCCTTCCCGGGCTGCCTTGTCTCCAGGGTCACCAACCCATCAGTGCGATTCTCTCCTCCGGTACCACCCGAACTGGCTACCGCATTCTCCTCAACCCCTTATGGTCTTCGGAGACTAGCATCTCTCTCCTCTAACATCTTCAAAAATACTTCTTGTTGTTTTTTCTTAGCCGATGTCACCATTTGTATAACACTGGCCATCATATCAGCTTGAGGGTTGGCCTCTTGAAGGATCGGGTTTGAGGATGCCAAATCCACCCTCGGTACGTGCTCCACCACTCCGGTGAATATCGGTGGCATATTGGGAGGGACGACAGTCGCCGCCCTGACCACTGGATTCGGGTTGGACGAACTATCCTCATGCATTTCCCTTTCGATTAGCGGTTGGCTTCGAGTATTTACCATTTCGGTCTGCCACACAATCGAGAGAGAGTGTGAGAGCTATGCAACACAATATTTACACAAGAAACATACTAATAAGGCTCATTGATCACCATAATCATAGTAATTCAAATATATTCACGTAACCATACATTCATAATAACAGTAGCTATTTGAAATTATGAACATACACTACATAAAGATTCTCGCTACCATTTTTATAATTTTCAACGACGTAGTTTATGTTGACTCTAAAGCCGTCCCATCTTAGAAGTTCTACCCAAATCTCACAATCCATAACCTAATGGTCTCAACTTAAGTCTAGACATCGAGTTTACATACCTAGTTCACTTAAACTAGAGCTCTGATACCAACTTGTAACACCCTAAAATTGGGTAAAATAAAAACAAAAAAATTTCGGCAATAAAACGTCTATAATATAGAATTATAAACCTGTAAACAATATTGACTATGACCCCATATGATTGAGGTATTTGCATCAATTAAAGTAGTGGAACTAATAAGACATATACACGACAACCTATTTAATCTAGAACATTTAACAACTAGATTAATATGGGTGTCGCTATGACTTCAAAACGCTCTTCTCTCAAGAACCCAAAAATGCCAGCCCGTGAAGGATCCTATATGCGCGTCCGGCGAATCATGGTACCCTATTCACACCACTAACAGATCCTGTGAGCCATTAAACACCAAAGCAAGTATTAGGCCCAAGTCTAGAATGTAACAAATATTTAACAATTTATAAAGTGAGCATATACAGTGTAATTAATTGTTACCAGAATACCCATAGACTGAATCAATGCCAACATTCCCATTTGGGACAAATGTTTCCTTTCCTGTACAAATACACAAAATATAACTCTTGAAAGGCGGGGGAGACCCGCTACCATCTTGGGTGACGAGAACACGTGAATGGGGTCACCCGTGATGTTATTGGATTTCACCACATATCTCGGTTCTAGTTCCCATGCCATAACAGACATCTCAATCCTCAAACCGTTTATGCCTCTAGTGCTTACTCCGTCGAGTTACACCTCAAGGGCTTACAAACATGGGTGTCTATCCAATCTAGACGAGTTCCAACTCAAGGACTTACGTCCCCTATTGTCTACTCGCTAGTGCCCAAATGGCCAACAATTAACAACACATATTGATATGCCATATAATTCCTCGTGCACAAGGAGATAGATATAAACTCCACATTTAGATCATGATCAAGTATAGATAGCAATTTTCATACAATGCACATTTCTTTCAAATAACATAAAAAGCACCATACATGTTTGACTTTATACTCCAACGTTTGTTTGAAAACATGGCAACCATCAGACGAAGTAGAAACTCTAACTGCTGATAAGAATATTTGTATCCTACTTCTCATATTTATGAATATGGTTATCTACCATAAATTAACTTGTTTACCACTTAGCGTGCATAAAGAAACCCCTATGATAATTAATAACTCCCATAAGAAACAATAATGCCTATACGTGTTAGACATACAAAACCTAATATTAGGTTAACTTCATATATCTCATAATGTTCACATAAGCAAATAATGGTGCAAGTATAGATGGATAGTGGTTAGGAGACTCACCAAATGAGTTTATGATGTAAAAACCATAAAATGGCAAAACCCTAGAAATGGAGATGGAGTCTTAAGGTTGAAGATGAAGATGATGAGATGATAGATCCTTGAACTCTAGCCTTCCTAGCCTTTAGATGATGATTAACACATGAAAGTTTGAGGGAATGGTAGCAATGAATGCTTGTGGGTCGGATTTAATGAAGAGGGAGAAGAAGAGAGGGTTTTAGAGGAGTATTTTTGGTGATAAAATGAGTTTTGGGGTTGAATTCCCCCAATTTAATCGGCCAGAGGTCGCGCGCGGATGACAGCGTGGTTCCAGCCGCACGGAGAGCCGTACTGAACACTGGAGTTGCGTGCAAGCAGACCCCTGCACGTAGGGGTGTAAATAGGTCAGGTTGGGTTGGGTTCGGGTTCAACCCATTTATTAATTGGGTTGAAAATCTCAACCCAACCCAACCTGTTTAATTAAATGGGTTGAGATTTTCAACCCAACCCAAACTGTTGGGTTGATGGGTTGGTAGCGGGTTGACCTGTTTATGACTATCTCAACCCAACCTGCTAAATAAATGGGTTGAACCTGGGTTGACCCATTTAAATTTAAAATTGTAAATGAAATAAAAATGCTTAAACTACTTTATCCACGACAAATACACGACAAATTCAAACAAATTGTTCGAAGTTTAATAAAACACAACCACAAAGTTAAATAAATCATAGTTTCAAAAAGGTTTCTAAGTAACTCGACTTGCAATTTCATCGGCTCCAATTTCATTCGCGGTATTACTTTCCTCTCGATCTTCCATCATGATTGCTCCACATAACGTCGTGGTCGGGAGTCGTCGTGGTCTCGTGGAACAATGGAAGTCTGGATTCTGGAACTCGTTGTGGTCCTCGTGGAAGTGTGGAACAATCGAACATATTACAGAGGGAGAGGACTCCGACGTATGAGGAGTCGCCGTTAACAAAGGGAGAGGAGAGGCCGGCCGCCCGCCGTGAAGCTTGAACAGTACAGAGCCGAGAGGGAGGAGACTCGAGAGGATGGAAAATCGAAATGAGGAAGAAAGCGACACCTATTTCCTTTTAGGGTTACTTTCAATTTTAACTTTCAAATTTTAATATTGAATTATATTATATTTATTAATAACTAAAAAATTATTAGGTAATATTATAAATGGGTTAGAAACAGGTTGTAAATGGGTTAGAAACAGGTTGTAAATGGGTCAAAATCAGGTTGTAAATGGGTCGAAATCAGGTTGATAACAGGTTGAAAATTTCAACCCAACCCAGACCCAATTAATAAATGGGTTAGGCGGGTTGACCCATTTAACTTAAATGGGTTGAAATTCTCAACCCAACCTGCTACTATTGGGTTGGGTTCGGGTTGGGTTGGCGGGTTGGGTCTCTTTTTGCCACCCCTACCTGCGCGGATGGAGGCACGGTTCAAGCCGCGCGGAGCACTGGAGTTCCTTTGCTTTCCTCTTCGGCCAATTCGATAAACCCTCTAAAAACAAGTTTTCATGGTGAGATCAAGAACCAACACTGAACTACAAGCGAAACATAAATTTACGGTAACATTTGCATTAGTCAGAAATCAGGGTGTTACATGAATCAATTAAATAGTTCAAATGTGGGTTCAAATATGACATATAGTTCATATGTGAATCAGTTAAATAGTTTATATGTGAATCACACAGGTTCACATATGCACATAAGTTCATGTGTGAATCACATGGTTTCACATATGCATATATTATAATATGTTTGTCGTCTATTTTTAAAAGTTATGAAACTGCCTCTTTATCTTCCACATAGTTGTTACCATGGGACCGAATTATCTGGTGCTGCAAATTAGCCCCTCAAACATAGATCATTACTTTTTTAGTACAATGGCTAGCATCACTTCTCTACTTCTCATATATTTGATACTTCTCAAATGAACATATGGCTATATATATATATATATATATATATATATATATATATATATATATATATATATATATATATATATATATATTATACAGAGATATAGAGGCTTATTCATTTGAGAACTCCTAAATTTATGAGATTCGTGAGATCCATTTTAGGCAACAAATTTAAGTGTAATAACTTGTATAATGTTTTTTTTTAAATCAAATCGCATCTATTGGGATGGAAACGAGTTGCGCCCAAAGTAACCCGACCAACCCGTCAACCCGACTAAAACTTGTACGTTTTTACTTTTTTTTATGATTTTAAACTTTTAGCGACTCGTCTGTTCTATCAATTCTCAAGTCCTTCTATCTTAGTCATAGTTCAGATCTGTCTACGAGACCACGCCGAATAAAATCGTACAAATCTAACCTTCAAGTCTTCAAAAATATTCAACATCAACTTGGGCTTTAATATATCAGTTGGGATTTAATGGATCCATTTAGGCTTTAATGGATCCACTTGGGCTTTAATGGACTCAATTAGGATTTAATAGATATAGTTGGACTTTAATGGATCAGTTGGATTTCAATGCATCCACTTAGGCTTTAACGGATCGATTGGGCTTTAATGTATCGGTTGGGCTTTAATGGATCCATTTATGCTTTAATGGATCCACTTAGGCTTTAATGGTTCCACTTTGGTTTTACTGGATTCATTTGGGCTTTAACGGATCGGTTGGACTTTTAACGGATCCACATGGATCGATTGGGCTTTAAAGGATCCATTCGATCCCAATACACATCACATGCATATATGTAGTACATATTTGCAGACAAACACGTATTAAGTCACCATTAGTGTTATTGGGCCTCAATAAGTCATGAAAGGTTTTGTTGGTATATATTGGTTCTTACTAAGCTTTGATGGTTCTTAGTTGGCTATAGTGGGCCTTAGTGGCCTTATTGATCCCAATACACATCACATGCATATATGCAGTACATATCTACATAAAAAGACATATTAAGTCACCATTGTTGTTATTGGGCCTTAATATGTCATGAAAGGTTTTGTTGGTCTATATTGGTTCTTACTAGGCTTTAATGGTTCTTAGTAGGCTATCGTGGGCCTTAGTGGCCCTATTGATCCCAGTACACATCACATGCATATATGCAGTACATATCTGCATACAAACACATATTAAGTCACCATTGGTGTTATTGGGCCTTAATAAGTCATTAAAGGTTTTGTTGGTCTGTATTGGTTCTTACTAGGCTTTAATGGTTCTTAGTAGGCTATAGTGAGCCTTAGTGGCCTTATTGATCCTAACACATATCACATGCATATATGTAGTACATATCTGCATACAAACACATATTAAGTCACTATTGGTGTTATTGGGCCTTAATAAGTCATGAAAGGTTTTGTTGGTCTGCATTGGTTCTTACTAGGCTTTAATGGTTCTTAGTAGGCTATAGTGGGCCTTAGTAGCCTTATTGATCCCAGTACACATCACATGCATATATGCAGTACATATCTACATACAAACATATATTAAGTCACCATTGGTGTTATTGGGCCTTAATAAGTCATGAAAAGATTTTGTTGGTCTATATTGGTTTTTACTAGGCTTTAATGGTTCTTAGTAGGCTATAGTGGGCCTTAGTGGCCTTATTGATCCCAGTACACATCACATGCATAGATGCAGTACATATCTACATATAAACACATATTAAGTAACCATTGGTGTTATTGGGCCTTAATAAGTCATGAAAGGTTTTGTTGGTCTATATTGGTTCTTACTAGGCTTTAATGGTTCTTAGTAGGCTATAGTGGGCCTTAGTGGCCTTATTGATCCTAATACACATCACATGCATATATGCAATACATATCTGCATACAAACACAAAAGTAAGCCACTATCCGAGTTGTGAGCTCAATACTTGGAACCATGGCCATGAACAACGCCGGTTCGTACTCAGATGTGGGGGAGGGCACCCGAGGAACCAAGTCATACTCATTCACTAGGATTACATTTATGACCCATGGCTAGTAACCGGTCCCACATAACCGTACCAAAATGCATCCGAGGACCCAATGTCTCAACTAGCTACAAACGGGAAAAATATCCCAAACAAAAGCCGACTCAATACCTAAGGGGCAGCACTAGCCTAAGTACAAAATACCTATAGTAGGCTCATTTCTAAAAAGAAAATTCTATTTTTTTAGCGAACTCTCTCTCCCTCTATCTCTCTCAAATCAGTCGGCGTTCTCAAATCAGGGCTCGACTCAAACCCTTGTCGCTCGCCTTCAAATCAATCCACTATCCAAGATTACGAACGACACGAAGTCACGAACGAGAACCACGAGTCACACTCTATGTCACACTGATAGAACGAAAAAGGAAAGGCTATATAGCGTCACCATACGACATATGTGTCAACATTTGTGTAGAGCGAAAGCAAAATATCTTTGCTTGTTGGGTCGAGAGACAGTGATACAAGATTTAGTTAGTTTCATCAGGTAGATGGCTAGATATGAATCATGAATTTCGAACTCAAGGGAGAGATTTTAACGGAAATGACGAGTTTCAACTAGCTCCACAAACTGGAACTGCGATGAGATTCATAACATGAACATCGAATATCGCGCCATGACCCAGATTATTTATTAAATATTTGTATGTGTGATGGAATGAATTAATTATGTTAAGAAAAATTTCGTAACCTTTACATTGCACACCTTTACGTTGACCGTTTTCGTATATTTTTATTTAATTAAAAGTTTAATAATTTTTTTGAAATAAGATTAGATATTTGCAAAATTTCACATATAAATTTTATTTTTTATAAATCCTTAAAATATATATATATATATATATATATATATAATAAAGTAAAGTAAAAATTGTATTAATTTAAAACAAGATAAATTGTATTTAATATATTATTTTATGAAATTCTAAATTAAAAAATTAATTTTAGTTAAAACTAAAAACCAAAAAAACTCATTTTCCCGCCCTCCAAAAAAATGGTTTCCCACCCTTACTCCCCAAATTTTTTGATCACTCCTCAAATTTATTTCCCACTTTTGACTAGGTCAAAATTATAAGAAAAAAAACTATCAAAAAGAACCGGCCGTCCCAAATCATCTGCACAGTGCACACCACGACTATCGAGCACACCATCAAAAAGAACCATCACCAGTGTCGCCACCACCACCACCACCACCGGCCGACGTCGCCATGAAGAAGAACTACCGTCGCCACCACCCCAAAAACCCCTGTTTACTGTATTTTCATACGACCGAAACCACCACTCCAAAACTAGCAAAAACGTGGCCAGATCTGGTCGCCATCGAGAAACACTACCGTCACCATCGAGAAGAAGTACCGTCTTCGTCTCACGACTGAAAGAGGTAAAACCAAAACCCCCTGTTTACTGTTTTCTTACAATTTGTAATCATATATAGTACTTGTTTGGTTGATTTCATATATATATATATATATATATACAAGATTTAGGTGTGGAGGTTAGGGATAGATTTGGCCAAGGAATCGAGGAAGGAAACGGCGGAGTAGTAGTCTGGATGTGGGTGAGCTGTGTTTATTCTGAGGTAAAAGTTATCTCTTAACTATTGTCTCATAATTACTTAATCCAAATTTAAACAAAGAGATCTTCAAAATTAATGCGATATCTAAATTTTCTAATGGTCTCTGATGGTTTATAAGCACCGTTAGTTACACAGATTAATCATGGCACTCAACTTTTTACAGGAATCACCGAATTCTACAGGATTAGAGATTATTCCCCACCCAATATTCTATCAGGTAAGAGCAACTCCAACCTTCACACAAAAAAAAACACCAAATTTGGTGGAACCATCAACACCAAAAACAAACTCATCTCCAACCATCCTTTAAAAAAACACCAAATTTGTAAACCCTACATTAAAATAACATTATTTAATATAAATATGTTAATTTAAAAAACAAATTATTATATATTTAATGAATTTTGATATTAAAAATAAAAAAAATAAAAAAAAAGTGGTGGGGTCCCTGCTTTTGGGTTTTGCCGTGTGAAATTTGGGCCGGCATATTTGCCATTCAAAAATATTGGCCGGCAAAAAGTTTTAATATATAGCGGGTGGTTGGAGGTCTCTGACCGGCAAAAAAAGTGGATATACCGGCCGGTTGGAGATGCTCTAAAGAAGTTATAAATTTATGTTATTTTTTTACAAATATAATGTAATTCTACATTTTTATATATGATATTATTGAACAATCAATTAGAGTGTAAGATGGGACAGGAGGAACACTTGATCGAAATTGAAGAAATATCAACTCTAAGGTTTGAGTTAATGAAAGATGTTAAAAGATCTTGTAATGTTGATTCATGATAGAAGAAATATTTTTTCCGACACCTGAACATAAAAAATTTGTGTAGAAAACCTAAATAAGATTTTTAGCGTTTGGTGATCCATATAATATTTGATGTGCCCTATGAGTTTTGGTTTTCCTACTCATATGGTTTAACATCACTTTCTCTTTAAGGCTTCCATTGGATTTTAGTATTCCTTTTGGTTGGTAAGCTCGAACTTTGTACTTAATCCTACATTTAAGTCATTGTGTATACCTTTGATCATCTCAATTACGGATTTCATATTCCATGCTTTCTAGGTTTTTTGGTAGGATGATCTCATTGCCATTCTTCACATGATCTCTTTGTTTAATATTGTTTATAGTTTATATGTCATTTAATTATGGAACATTCATGTGTATGTTGATATCCAGTGGATTAATTTATTACTATTTGCAGATCCATATGCCTAAAAAAGAAGTCAAGCGTTTCAATTTAGTGAAGGTATCGGTCTTGGGGAGGACTACCACGCGCTTTAAGGGTGATTTAGTAGAGGTCTCATCGGAGGTGACACCTTTCGTTTCCGTCCAACGCCGGTTGTACTCTTCGACTTCGGGGTCACCAACTACACCGGCGACAACTTGCCGAGCGCAACTAGGAGATTCGCTTAATAAAACACGGATAAGATGAGGCAAAAAAGGAAGTCGCCGAACAAAGAAAGATGATATAATCTTTGATGCGTTTGTATGGCTAGTGATGCAAACTCCAACTCAACAACCCCGACGAACAATGTTGTAGGTTATTTTTTTATTTTTATGTTTTTGAACTTGTTGCCAATTTTTGTACTTATTTTGAAAAAACGTTAATTTATTAGTTTTGTTCGGTTATTGAAGTTGTTTGTTGATTTACACGAGTTTGTTTGTTTGAGAGTTTGTAGAAAACATGCAAGTATAAAACTGTATCATGGCACACAAAATGAACAGTAATATTTTTTATATAAAACATCTTAGGCAACTTATCTATAAGTGTTGCCTAAGAGAAATATTATATTATTTTAATTACAGTTCAAAGGCAACATATGTAAATAGAGTATGTTGTATAAGTTGATATCTTAGGCAACACATAGGGATGGTGATTTGGCCCAACCCGGTGGGGAACCCGGTTCACCCGACCCGACCGGGGATTCCCCGCTTAACTGGGTCCGGGGGTAGGGATCCCCGTTTAGAGAAAACCGGGGTCGGGGCCGGGTATCACCCCCCCCCCCCGACCCGCCCCGTACCCGGTAAATGTAAATAAGTTAATTTATTTTATATATATATATATTATATATGTATATGTAAAATTTGTAAATAACTAAATAAGTTAATTACTTTTCCTTTTTGGGTTTCAGTTCACACTTCAGTTTCACAAATCACAAAATACAAAATCGGTCGCATCCTCATCCCCTCACGACCCTCGTGTCAGTTCACCCCCACCCCTCGGCCCTCGCGTCCACGCTCTACCATCGCCGGCGACTGCAATCTTCAGATTATTCAGCTCGATGACTCGACCTTCAGTGACTCAGTGAAAGATTTCAGTCCACAATCCATGACTCAGTGACTCAGTCCTCACATCGACGGCTCGACAAATTTCGCCTCTGATTATTCAGCCGACGACTCGACCTTCAGTCCTCAATCTTCAGAGTTCAGCCGACGACTCAACCTCAGTGCCTCTAAAATCTGGTGTGTTTGATTTCTTCAATTTGAAACTTGGTGTGTTTGAAATCTGTTGTAGACTTTAGATTTGGCTACTGGTGTGTTTGATTTCTTCAATTTCACTACTGTGTATGTTCCATTCTTCAACATCTTGGCTTAAATTTATTTGATTCCACTACTATTCTGTTCGATAATCGATATATTGTGCCAATTGACTTTGTTATTTGATGAACACCAAATGTTCGATAAAAGTTGTCAATGAGAAAAGTCAAGTTAGAAATTGTTGTTAATTGCTCCATAGGTTACTGAATCTGACTTGATGAGCTTGGTTAGGGATATTTCTTGCCGAAATCATTGTCAAAATGTGTGTTCTTGCATGACTGAATCTGACTTGATGAGCTTGGTTAGACATTCTCAAATTCCCAAGTTGTTGAACTATTTTACTATGCCTTTTCTTGGTCTTCTGCATTTTTGAATTGAATTATTAAATCATAATATATGTGGAATTTGACATTGTGGTTTTGTATGTGGAATTTTATCTAGTGTGTGGAATGGTAATTATTAATTACCATATATGTATGTTAATATAATATGTTATCTAAGTTTGTTGTCCAACTTTGTTTAATTGTTTTAGGATGGCGACTTCAGAAAACGAGAATGTTGTAGAACTAGGAGACGATGCTACGGAAGGAAAAGAAAAACTCAAACAACTTGTGACGACACTAACGAATTGGTAAGCATGCCTATTGGGTCAAATATGAGCACCGAACCGACAAACAAAAGATTAAGATCTATAGTTTGGAACCATTTTGAAGCAGTATATGTTGATGGTGTTCGTAGATTTGCAAATTGTAAGTATTGCACCAAACAAATGACCGGTAGACCCAATGACGGGACGACACATTTGAAAGACCATTTCAAAAAATGCCCTAAGAGAGTTACGAAGGATTTAAGGCAACAGTTCCTAGTTCAAGAACAAACTGCTAAGGATGGGAAAGCATCTTTGTTGAGTAATTATGCATTTAATGCCGAAGTTTCAAGGGATGATTTAGCTAAGATGATCATCATCCATGATTATCCACTTTCTATTGTTGAGCATTTCGGCTTTCGAAAGTTGCTAAATGGACTTCAACCTCTATTTAAGGTGCCTTGTAGAGAGACAATCAAGTCCGATATCATGAAGACATATGAAACAAAAAGAGGTTCTATTTTGTGGTGTTTGGAAGAGAACGAAAGTAGGATTGCTCTTACTTCTGATTTGTGGACAACGTGTAACCAAAACAAAGGTTACATAGCATTAACTTCACACTACATAGATAGCAATTGGAGGTTACAAAATCGGATTATCAGGTTATTTCTCGTTTTCTATTCTTTATAATTCAATGTTAGTAGTATAATGTTAATTTTTAGTATATTTTTTTAAAGAATCTTTATACATGTGCCATCTCCACATACTGCTGATGCATTGTCCCAAGTGATGATTGAATGCTTCATGGATTGGAACATCGACAACAAGTTGTCAACATTGACACTTGACAATTGTTCAACCAATGATACTTTGGTCGACAGGATCTTAGGTACTCTTTCTCCTTCCTCCCTAATTTTAAAGGGTAGGTTTTTCCACATGAGATGTTCTGCACATATTATAAATCTCATTTTCCAAGATAGGTTTTCTATGATTGATAGCTCAATCAAGAAGGTTAGAGATAGTGTATCTTTTTGGACATGTTCTCCTAAAAGGGCCCAAGACTTTAGACTCGTTGCCCGACAAGTAGGTGTAGATTGTAAAAGAGAATTAGTTCTTATTGTAAGACTAGATGGAATTTTGTTTACATAATGTTGAATGGTGCCTTAGAATATAAAGATGTTTTTATTCGTTTAAGCAAGAAAGAGAAACATTATGTTAGTTTACCTAGTGAAGAGGAATGGAGAATGGCGCATAATGTTTGTGATAAGTTGAAGCTGTTTTATCGCGTGACCGAGACATTTTCTGGGACCAAGTATCCTACTTCAAACTTGTTCTTCCCTTTGATTTGTGACATGAAATTATCCATTAAGAGTTGGCAAGACGATGAAGATGTTGTTATTAGGAACATGGCATCACGTATGTTGCATAAGTTTGATAAATATTGGGGAGTTATACATGATGTAATGAGTGTGGCCATTGTTTTAGATCCTAGGTATAAGCTGAACTTGATAAATTTTTTCTTTCCAACGATTTATGGTGTTGACTCAAAAGTTGAGGTTACGAGGATACGTAACCTATGTAATGATTTATATGAGGAGTACAAGAGGAAACATGATCGTAACAAAGGGAAAGGAAAATCTAGCACTAATCACTCGGATGGGGGGAGTTCTTCTTTGAACAAGGCTTCATGGAAATTAGCTTTTGAGAATATGATGTCCCAGGATGATATGTTTGAAACGACGGAGATGGATGACTATTTGGCGGAGAAATTTTTACCAGATGATGACGGGTTTGATATTTTGATGTGGTGGAAGTGCAACGGTACTAAGTTTCCTGTGTTGCAGAGTATTGCAAGGGATGTGTTAGCCATTCCCATTTCTACAGTATCATCAGAATCGACATTTAGCATGAGTGGAAACAAGATAACAAAACAACGTAGCCGGCTAAAATCGCAAACCGTTGCAGCATTGATGTGTACCCAAAGTTGGTTGAGAAAAGAACTTGAAGGTAATAATTATATAAATTGTTATATGGTACATGTATTTATAATTCCTCTAACTTGTACTATTTTTAATTTCAGATAAAAAACAAGGAGAACCGCAAGGATTTGATCAAACGATTGCATTTGATGAAGATGTTGAAATTGATGGGGGATCTAATTGAATGCGTTGAAAAAAATGGTTTAATGGAATTTGTTTGATGGAATTTGTTTGTTTTTGGAATTTGTTTTAATGGACTTTGTTTAATGGAACATGGAATATGTTTGTTTTTATGGACTTTGTTTTATGGAATTTGTTGTAATGGAATGGTTTGATGGAATATGTGTTTTTAGTTTAAAAAAATGGCAGAATGTAGCTCTAAACCGCAGGGAATGAAGCTTCCAAAAAAACGGGTCCGGGTCCGGGGACCGGGGTCGGGTCTCTGACCGGGTCTTGACCGGGGACGAGACCACCGTTGACCGGGGATGGGGATTCAATCCCAGCACCCGCCCGGGTCGGGGTCGGGGCCGGGGATGGGGCTCCCTACTATGAACCAGGGTCGGGGAATGGGAACCCCGCCCCATCCCCATGCCTAGCAACACATGCATAAATCCAATGTTGCCTTAGTGTTTGTATGGTGCAACATATGTTTTTTTCAAAGGCAACATAACCTATTGTGTGTTACTTAAGAAGTCTGCTTAGGCAACATACGATGTTTGCCTATGTTGCCTAAGTTCTTATGCAACATTGAGAAGGCAACATTGCTTAGGCAATATAGGCATATTGCTTAAGCCTTATGCAACATATAAACCCCTCTTAGGCAACGTTTTTCATTTGTTGCCTAAGTGACATTTGGTGTAGTGTTTCTTTCTCTCTCTCCTCTCTATGTAACATACACAGACGTACAATTGAATGTGAACATATAGTGAACACAATATAAACAAGATTAAGAAAATTTTTACTAGTGTGTTCAAGGTTCTAAATGGCGTGAGGCGTGGCGTGGCGGCGAGGCCAAGCCTCAAGCCCTGGGAGCCACGGTGAAGCCATGAAGTTTTTCAAGGCGTGACTTATGGCGTCAAATTTCTAATTCATATATAATATTGTATATAAAAACGTATTTTGTAGTGTTAGTCAATGAATTAATAGTAATAAGCAAGTTAAAATTAGGTTATATATTAAAAACTTTCAAATAAGACATTAAAAACGTAATAAAAATCAAATATCTCATTACGATAACTGCGCATTAGGCCATGGCATGCCATGAGCTTAACGTGACGTGACACACAAACCTTGGTGCCATGGCGCGTCATGGCAGCTGTACGACGAGTTTTTTTAGAACAGTGAGTGTGTTTATAATGTATTTACAATGTTCACATGGTGTTCATAAATGATATATTAGTTTTATTGATGTAGTTGATGTTTACAATATTGTTAGGTCCAAATATTGTATCCAAGATTTATTGAGAAAAGTCAACTTGTAAAGTCAACAATGTCAAAGTCTTTGTCAAAGTCAAAGTTGTGTTTAGTTTTACTTAGTGGTTAAGTCTTTGTAATAGATTGGTAGTATAAATAGGTTTTGTCTTTATTAATTTTGTAAGCACGTCATTTGTAAAATCAGTTTTGTGAGATATATGAAATGTTCAAGATATACTTTCTCTCTCTACTCTCTCTCTACTCTCTCTCTAGTTTCTCTCTCTTGTTCTTGATAATTGTTACATTATTTTATGAGAAAAGCTTGATTGATTGGGATTTTGTCATTCACAATTGGTATCAAAGTCGTACCAAACCTATTCAGAAAGATCACTATATCAGATTTGGATTAATTTCAAAGAATTTTGAATTCTTGATTTCAAAAACTCGTTTTCTGGATTTTCAATGTCTGATAACATTTTTCATCATTTTGTTGAAATTTCTGTGTTCAAATGAATCAATGATAATCGATTTGTGATTCTTTACACTTTGTTGTCACACAATTTCACATCTTAATCACTGGATCATTTGAATTTTGAATTTTTGCGATTTATTGAATTCTCGAACACAGAGGCTATATATCGATCATGAACTGCACTGTTTGATTTGTTTTAAAAGAATTCAGGTCAATTTTCTAAAAACGATTTGAAACTGACACAAATCGAGGTTTTAAATCAAATGGTGATCGGTGGAATCATTTTATCAATTCGGTGATTAATCAAATTCATTCGGTGATGGAGGCTGTGAAATCTAAGGAAGAACACCAGGTTAACAGGTTATCAATTTCAAGGTGATTGGTTCCAAATTCATCGTGGGTCGGTGCTTGGATGCAGATTTGATTTTCAATTGAAATTGGAATCTGATTGGATGCAATTTCAATAATGGGGCGGTGGTATTTTTTTTAATTGCAATCGGTGGAAGTATTAAACATTCATCTAGCCGCCATCTTCATAAATCTTGCACTAAATTCTTGAAAGGTTTGCGCCATTGCCATAAACAGGTTTGCGCTTTTCACTTATAACACAAATCTCAGGTTTGCGCTTCTGTCTGCCCACGCAAATCCTATGCTTTGTGTCACTAATCTCTCACCCAAACCCAAGAATTGTTAGCATAAAATAATAGAACACGCAAGCTTATGCAATTTTAATTTTACAATTGACCTGCGAGTTTCTTGTTGATTCATCTTGAGAGTTTGATGCCATTTGATTTGCATAAGATTAGGATGATTTTTGAAACAATCAATCCTGTTGTAGACTGAATTTGACAAGGCTAGCATCAGATTTGCCTTTATATCATGATCAGCTTGATACTGCGATAACTCATCGGTAGTATATTCTTTGGTAGGCTTATATAATCTAGAAGCCAACTTGGGTTTTTCAAAAGGTCCTTCAGATACAATGTTCATCATGTCATTTCCATTCTTTTGATGCTCTATAAAATTCAGAAACCTATCTTGCCACTAAGTAAACTCGTTTTCATCAATCAGAACCGGATGACGATTTTCTGTACCCAATGACATCATAAGATCATTTTTGTAAAACTGAGCTTGATACGCAAACTTTGCAGAATCCATATCGTCAGAAAAATTCTAAGTCTGGAACACGGAAGAGATGGCGCAAACTGGAAGTTTGCGTGAGAAGCAGAAAGTGCAAACGAAGATAGTCGCGAGCAGTTGGAGACGCAAACTTAGATTTGCGTGAGCTGAAGCTGGCGAGAACTTGACTTTGCGTGATACACTAAAGACGCAAAGTAAGATTTGCGTGAGCCGAGTAAGACGCAAAATGAACTTCTCTTGAACTATTGAACTTGAGAACTGAGGATATACGCGAATCGTTGATGAAAAGAACTGCACTTTTCGTGATACTTGGATGGCGCAAAGATAGCTTTGCGTGAACAGCTTGTGATGCAAATGTTACTTTGCGTGAGCAGAAGGTAACGCAAACTGATCTTTTAAGAGACAAGAAGAGGGCGAGAATCTAGATTTGCGTGAGATGTGAATTACGAGAACCACTCTTTTGCGTGAGAGGTTGATGAAGAGAACTTGATGAACACCTTGATATGAACTAGCGCAAAGTCCCTGATGAACTCGCGCAAACCATGAAGAACTCGCGCAAAGTTCAGATCTCGCGCAAACCGCTGAAAATCATGAAAAATCAACAAAATCAATTACAGATTAGAAAATAATGACAATTCCTTTCACAGATATGATCGAAAACACATTTTTAATCATTTTGAAACAAACAATTTCGATTAAAAACCACAATTTCGAAAATTTGTTATATGAGCAATGCGTAAAAACGGTTTTCCAGAAAATCAAAAATTTTCAAAATCGAACATCAAAACATGAAATTCTTACAAATCGATGTGAATTAAAGATGTTTTATATTCAAAACCAAATCCAACAAACCAATTTACAATGAAATTCGATCAAAAACACGGCCGAATTTGATGAAAAATCCAAAAACGAGATTTTCTTGAAAAATTCAAGAAAATCAATCAAATTTTCAGTTTAAATCACAAATTCAGATACTGAAAATCAAATCTCTCAGATTTAGATGAGCACTGATATCAATTGATAATCCAAGAATCCTCTAAATCTTAGAGAGAGAAAGTAGAGAGAGAGTTTGTAAAGCGCAAAGAGTAATTCTATTAGATGTGCGTGTGATTCTTACAAAGACCAAAGCCCAAAGGGACTTAAATACCCAAGGCTTATACACAACATATATGCACTAAAAGCACAGTATAAGACCAAACCTATAAATACAATGATTACTATAAAATCAGACTTAACAAATATTTTCCCAAATTATACCAAATTTAGATTTATAGTGGGTTCACAATGTATTCACAAACTATAGTAATAATTTTATGCAAGTGCAATGTTCACAATGTGTTCACAAACTATGATAATAATTTTAAGAAAAGATTCACAATGTGTTCACAAACTATAATTATAAAAATAATTTTAAAAGTGTTCACAATATATTCACAAACTATAATAGTTTTAAGAAAGTGTTCACAATGTAATCATTTATTTTTTTCTTGAAGGTGTTCACTTATTATATATATATATGCAATAATGTGTGTATGTATTTTTTTATAGAGAGGTGAGAGAAAGAATAGGAGAGAGAAGAAAAGTGGAGATATGAGAGAGAGAGAGAGAGAGATTTTTATTTTGTATTAAATTTTTAATTAAATTTTCATGGTCTAATTTAATCTCACAATCTCATAAACTGTACGTGTCTTAAAAGAACCCCCCTAGACATATAAACAATATATATAGTGAAAACATTCATAAAGAGCACTTAAAAAATCCTGAAGATTCAGTCTAAACCGTTAGATTGAGATAATCTAATAGATGTGGTTAAAAAAATGGTTGTAGCCAACTTTTTGAAAAAGCAAAAATATTACTTGATACTTTTTAAATTGAAAATCGGTGAAATATAACAAAAATTGGAAAGAAATAAATTACATCAAAAGGACGGCCACTTTTGTTATTTGTAACACCCCTAAAATTCAAAAATAGCAGACAATTTAAAACTTCTAAAATCACTTAAATACATAGCATTGAAATATCTAATATCTAAAGTTACAAGGAAGAATCACAACAATGTGTATCAGAGTTCTAACGGAACTGTCTAGTCCCATAAACGGGGACAAAATTAGTCGAGTGTTACTAAAACCATCAAAGCTGCTATCTTCACCAAATCGAATGACGTCACTAAAGTCGTCCTATCAGAACTTCTACTAAGCTCCACTCGCTACTTAGATTCATCTAAGACCTGATATACATGTCGAAAAGAAAAAGTGTTAGGCTTAACGCCTAGTGAGTTAAAGCAGTTTTCATTATATAAATCATAAAACGTTTTAAAAAGAATGTTTTACTAGCAACACGACCGTCCATAGTAGCACTTGTGGCCACTAGCAGCACTTGGGGAGTTCATAGCGTTCAACCCGGGTTCGAGCCCCACTAGCAGCACTTGTGGCCACTGAGGATAAACTCAGGGCTGTACGCTTTAGCAGCTGGGCCAAAGTCCCTAATTGCCAGGGATTAGTCTGGACCATAGGCCCAGGATACCCTTTCCAAAAAAAAACACGACCGTCCCTAAAATAATAGACATAAAAAGGCTTTGATCCCAAACCATATTATTCTCAATACAAAATATCCTTTTTTAAATAATGGTCACCAAACAATTTCCCCAAAACGCACCCACGAGGTATTTCATCAAAATACTATGTATATAAGTAAAATGGTAGGTTTTTAACCCCGAATGTACGGGTAAGGGAATACCCAAGGATAACACCTTCATGTGACGGGGGAGACTCGATTCCATCGAATGTAGCGGAACACATAGTTAAGCCACGTATCAACGTTCTTGAGGTTCACATAAGGCCATGGATCCCCGTATTGCTTTGAGATGTTTAAGCATCTAGATGACGATAGGGTGACTAATAAATTAAGGAGCGTGGTTTCGAGATGTTGAGTGCCGATCAATTGCACGCACATAACTTATTTCTAAATTAAATTGCATCAATTATTTATCATGTTTCCAAATCGCCATGTGGGTTAAATTGCAAATCTTGAAGCAATGTTTTAGCACACACAAGGTTTTGAAACATGATTTCGAGCATACACAAAATTGTTTTATGGCATGAGATTACAAGCTTTGTTGAAGGTTTTCTTTATTCACATTGTCGTCCAATGTCATTTCGGATTTTGTGGTGTGCGTATTTTGATGTTGTTTAGGGACTTGAATAAGTACGTAACTGCGGTTTATGACTTTAACATTGGATCTCCTCCACGTATGTTAAAGTTTTGGACGAAAAGTTAGCTCCCATTATCTTGGTGTTTCAGTTTTATTGAGGATTTTAATTCATGCGATTTTGTGAATTTAATGGGGTGACTTTAATGGCCTCAAGTGGTATCGTTTTCCTTGAGCTATGTGTGAGTTGTTTGGTTGCATATAGTATGCATACATGTCTATTTGGAACTTCCGTCATAGTGTTTTAACTAACATTTTAAAACGATGAGAGCATATTATTATTTGGCTTTGAACTTGTTAGGTCTGTTTTTATAGTAATCATTGTATTTATAGGGCTTGGTCAAATACTGTGTTTAGAGTATTATCTGTGTAGTATTGACCAAGGGTATTTAAGTCCCTTTGGTCTTTGTGTCTTGTAAGTTTGACACGTACATTTGAATAGAATTACACTTTGCGCTCCAAAGTTCTCTCTCTACTTTCTCTCTCTAAGGATTTAGAGATCTTGATTCTTCAATTGGTATCAGAGCTTGCTAGATCTTGAGAGAACTGAGAGATTGCATTCTTCGAATCTGAATTAGTGATCGAAATCGAAAATTTGATCGATTTTCTTGAATTTTTCAAGAAAATCTCGTTTTCTTGATTTCTCACAAAATTTGGATCTGTTTGTGCTTGATTTTGTGCGAATTTGATCCTCTTATATTCGTTTTCATTAATTGATCATATTTGCTTCTGTGTGTTTCTTATAAAATTCTTGTTTGGATCATCAATTTTGTAAAATTGTGATTTTCTGGAAAAACGGGTTTCGTTACTGTTCTATTCAAGAATTTGAGTATTAGTGTGTTTTAATCGAAATTGTTTGTTAAAAGTTGTTTTAAAGATGTTTTCGAAACTCAGAGTGTGATTTTATTGGTTAAATTTCTTGGTTTGATCTGATTTTGCGAAAATTTTCGAGTTTTTGAACTTTGCGTTTCATTCATATAGTTTGCGGGTCATTCATATTGCTTTGCGTCTCATTCATCATCTTGTTTTTCAGGTTTTCGCTTGAAGCCTCAAACGCAAAGTCTCAGTTTGCGTTTCCCACTACTCCCGCAAACCCCATTTTTGGGACGGTCATTCACTTCAAGTTGATCATTTTCTCAAGATGTCTTTGCAAGCACAGATCTACAAGAATGACCTCATGATGTCCTTGGGGTCTGATACTCGTCCACCAGTACTAATCAATGAGAACGAATTCGAACAGTGGCAGGATCGGTTTATCAACTTTATTGAAAGGCAACCTAATGGGGATAACATGATGAAATCTCTGTATGAGGGTCCTATGGTAAGGAAAATGAAAGTGATCCCAGCTATTGCTACTACTCCAGCTACAGCAGTTGAAACACCTTTAAGTGAATATGACGAAAAAGAGCTATCAAGATATAAAGCAGACAGTCAGGCTAAATCTAATCTAATCCTTGCTCTTCCCAACTCCATCTATAACAGAATCGATTGCTTCAAATATAACCCAATGCTGATGTGGACTCAACTTGAGAAGATCATGCTTGGTTCTGCAATGTCTACTCAGTTACGACAGACCAGATACATGAACAACTTTGAAAAGTTTCAGGCAAAGGATGGGGAAAGTTTGAAGAGTGTGTTTGATCGATTCTGGGTTGTTATCAATGATCTCTACAAGATTAAAGTTACCAAGACTGAGTTGGAGGCTAACTTGAAGTTTCTGAATGCTTTACAACCTGAGTGGAACAAGTCATGCCACAGAATGAGAAACGATGTCAGAATCTCAACCATGCCAATTCAGGAGTTATATGAAATCTTGATGACAGATGAATCTTTGGTATTGGAGAAGAAGGCAAAAATGGATAAGAAGAACAAGCCTCTGTTAGTAGATCCCATTGCTCTTATAGCTAGCCAACTGGCTGAGAAAGCATTGACCGAATCAGCTTATGATGGGTCTACAGATGATGATGGGGAAGCTCTCGAAAAGGCCATGCTTCTTTTGACTCAACTTTACCAAAAACGGTTCAAGCACAGATCTGGGTCAACTAACCTGCCGTTTACTTCTAGTTCTAAGAAGATAGAACATGGTGCTTCTTCAAAGATATACATTCCAAAGTATGAACAGGCTAAGGTTGTTGATCAAAAGAAAGATGACAAAAAGGTGATGAACTGTTTTAACTGTGGGAAGCCTGGACATATGGTGAAAGATTGCAGAGTCAAAGTGGTAAAGAATGCTGATTTTTACAGAAAGAAGTTAGCTCTAGCAGAAAAGAAGGAAAGTGGAACTGTCTTGTTAGCGGAAGAAGAGTACTGGTTTGACCATTCGGATAATGAGGCTGATAATGAGGAGGTTGCAGCTATGTGATTCATTGGTGATGATGACTGTGATAATGAGGAAGATGATACCTCATCTGATGGTTCTGAGGTAATATCTGATTTTAACTACAATTTCTTCTTATCTCAAATGAATGTCTTTATCACTGCTTTGCATGATTTACGCTCAAAGTTCGTTTTTGAGAAATTTAAAAATCAAGAAAAGTCTGATTTAATTGAAAAACTGCAAATTTCTTTAAAAGATGAAAAGTCAATTTTAATTGACACAAAAGAGAAATTTAATAAGCAGTTGGTCGAGTTAGAAAATTCAAATCAGACTTATCATGATTCGTTGACTGAACTGACTTCTTCGAATAAAATCCTTTCTGATAAAATAATTGTTTTAGAAAGGAAATTGTATACAAGAGAACAGTCTGAGCAAACTATTTTTTTGAACAAACCAAGGAGTGAAGAAGCTATAAAGGAAAGATGGGGACTTGGTTTTGACAATCCTCATTTTTTAAATAAAGTAATAGACGAAGTTCCCACCTTATATAAATACGACTATCTAAATCTTGCACACTACGGTCCTCAATTTAAATTCTTTTGGACTAGTGAAAAGCAAATTTTAGACGTCGAAAATGAGAAAAGGATTTATAATAAGAAAAATGAAATTCCTTTTGTTTACACTTCTGAAAATGCAAAATATTTTCCTGAAAAATCAAGAAGAGGAAAAAGAGTTCTAAATGATATATCTTCTGTTAAATCTTCAGCATCTAATGATTTTATTCCTTCGTATGCTCCTGAATCTGATAAGGAAAATATTTCTCCAATCATTTATGATTCGAAGAAATATACTCCTCCATTAGTGTTGGAAGGGAAAATCATAGTTCTTGAAGATCAGATAGAAGATCACAATATTTTGAAGAAAATTGAATCTGATATTTTTATTTCTTTCATGACATCTAGTTTTGAAGAAAAATTATTTTCTCAAAAATCAGATTCTATTTTTCGCCAATCTTCTGATTCTAAGGAAAATAAAATTAAAAAGGAAGTTTCAAATTTTAAAATTCTTTCTCAAAATTCTTCAGATTCCGAGGCTAATTCTTCAATATCAAATGCTAAGATTGATTTCTTTGATAAAGTTTCTTCTTCTGATTCAATTATTGATAATTCTTTACTTCTAAATGATCAATTTTATAAAAAGAAGCGTAAAAGAAGAAGATCAAAGAACTCAAAGAAACATGATACTGTATTATCTGAAAATTCTAATATTTCTGATTTTTATTCTTCAGATCGGAATGTGAGGAAGTCATCAAGACAAATCTGGAGAAAGAAGCGGATATCTGAGGAATATATTGTTGATGAGGATAAATGTGTAGACAAACTTTATAACAGTGATTCATTTGCTTTATGTAATAAAATTTCAAAATATTCTAGAAAGCAAATGTTTCGAATTTCAAAATATGTCTCATGTTCTTCCTCAGATTCGAATTCTGATGATTATGCTTTCTCTTCTGATTGTGATTATTTTTCTGATCCTATTCCTCGTGTTTTACCTGTTAAATCTGATTATTGTTTCCCCATAAGAACTGCAACTAACAAACACGGGCCCAAATTCAAGTGGGTACCCAAATCTTTATCTGATTCAAAGTTGCAGGCATCACATGTTAAGGGGGAGTAAGAGGATTTTGGCTTCTGAGTACTTCAGCTCAGGACCCGCACTTCATAAACATCGACTTCTAAACATAACAGTTTAGAACTCGTTCTTCAATGATTAAGCTTCTGACTTAATGAGATACTGTGAGTACATCAATTTTATTTCCGCTGCATATATCTCTGATTATGATGTGTTCCAGTTTTTCTCAATGTTTCAAGAATCTGAGCTTGTTTATCTATCTCATGAATTTGTATTACCCAAAATTTTCTTTTAATATGAGACACAAATTTATTTTCTTCAATGTAAAAGATGAAATAGTTGAATTTTATTTTGTTCGAACTAAATATTAATTAAAAGTTTAAATCTTTACAAATTTTATTCTATAAAGTAAAGTTTTACATTTTTTCTTTCCTTTGAATAAAATATGTGTCTAGAATAAATTTTCAACTTCTTTTGTTTATATTAAAGTTTTTATATGGTCAAATTTCAAGTCTTACAAAAGTCGAAAAGTCAGCAACATGTTTGAAACTTTTATTTCTGCTTTAAAGATATGTGAGTCGGAATTTTTATAGTTTACTTTGCTTAGACTACCTAAACGATCAAAATTTTAGATTGAAATGAAAATATGGGCTAAGCATTTAGACGTTGATCTAAGTGATTGAGATGATTATTAAATTCTTAAAATACAGAAATCCTTGAGTTTAAAAGTTTGTACATGTGACCTTTCTGGTTTGGGAAAGTAAGTTCCGAGGGATGCTCGACATCTGGTCCCCTAAGGTCAATTGATCTGGGAGTGATCGAACAGAAATCCTTCTATAGAATCAGATCGAAAGTCATGTTCTACTGGTATGAATGGGTTTAGGATATGTCGATGTAGCCTTTCTGATTTGGGAGAGTAAGTTCCAAGGGGTGCTTGACACCTAGTCCCCTAAGGCCAACTGGTCTGGGAGCGGCTGACCCAAATCCTGCAATAGGGTCAGATAGAAAGTTACGTTTACGGCATGTTCTTTACTTAATAAACTTTTTGATCAAAAGATGCCAAAGTTCACGCGCTTAAAAGATGCCAAAGAGCACACTCATGTTAAGATGCCAATGTGCACACTGCTTAAAAAGATGCCAATGAGCACACATCTCATGATACTTGGTGATATGTTTGAGTTGCGATAAATCTGTAAATTTGTGAATATCTAAATTCTTGATGGCTTAGTGTTAGTACATGCAAAGTTCTCTATAATATTTTTTAGAATTGCATTTTCTTGTAAGCTAATCGAAGATTCGCATGTGAGCACACTGAATAGATTGCTGGAAGTTTTTGAAATTGAACATATCTTAACTTGATATGCAATGAAACTTGTTCTTGTATCCTACAACATATGTTTGATTTCAAATGATTGATAAAATTGTAATATTTTACTCTGTAAGAATTTAATTTGTTTAGTATTTAAAATTTTATATGTTTAGTTGTTTCAAAATTTACATTCAGTATATTTTTCTTTCTACATTAATTTCTGATCATTGTGTTCTCATAAATATATTTTAATGGGTTTATGCATTATTCAAGGGGGAGTGAACAAAGAGTTGTATTTCAAAGATTAAATCTGTTTTTGAGGGGGAGTGTCTGATTTTCTTTACATGAATGCTATCTCGAATTGTCTTATCTAATGCATTTGTGTAGGGGGGGTCAAAGAGCTTAACAAGGTAAATTTTTTTTTCTCTAAGCCTACTTTGCGCTTCAGGCATGACACGCAAAGCTTGTTTTGTGTTTCCTTCATGAACCGCAAACCTTGCTTTGCGCGTCACATGTGAACCGCAAACCTTGCTTTGCGCGTCTCACATAGAACGCAAACCTTGCTTTGCGCTTCTTGCATGGAACGCAAACCTTCTTTGTTTTCTCTGGTTCTTTGATTTTGCAGATCTTTCGTTGTCTCGTCTCCAACATTTGCATGACCAAGTTGATCAAGATCATCAAGGTCATGAGGGAGAGAAGTCAAGGAGAAGTTTAAGAGACAAAGAGCTCAAAAGATTATCTGTTGATCAAGATTCGCTCAAAGATTCTATTCTCTCAGCTACATCACATTCTTTTACTGTTCCTGCTCCGAACATCACAGTTCATTCAAGATCATTCAAAAGAGGTGTATTGTCTTGAGCTTAAGCAGCAAAGAAAATTTCAATCTGCAAGATGCTGAGAAGAAAATTTTTCTTTAAAAGTCAGAAAGCTTCTCAAAGTCGCTTTGTTGGTCAGTGCTGATTTAGAAGATAATTTTTGAAGACCAAAGCGCCAATGATTACTAAGGGGGAGATTGTTAGGTCTGTTTTTATAGTAATCATTGTATTTATAGGGTTTGGTCAAATACTGTGTTTAGAGTATTATCTGTGTATGTGACAACCGTCAAGATTAGTGCTCAGGTTAATTTCTAAGTTAATGAAAATTAAGATTTAAGTATTTGCCACTCCTTAAATTGGATAAAATTTTTAAGATAAAAGTTTCCTAAAAATTTAGGAGGTTGCGTAGAATGCCCGGAACAGTCCAGTAACTGACCGTCACAATTCAGAAATGCCAAAAATATTGATTAAGGTCCAAAATATATAAAATTATAAAGTTATATTATTTTAGTTGAAATACTTTCATTTTTTTTTATAAAAGTTGTTCTAAGCAAAAATTGAGAATCGGGTATTTCGGTTCTCGAATATATCTGATATTTTAAGGAAATAGACTAAGTATTTTAATTAATATTTTTTTTTATTTAACCTTGACTAGTCATGGACACTTGTCATGACTACACCATCCTTATTATTATTTTTATTTATTTAATGAATAAATCTCAATTAAAATCAAATGAGAAAGGGTTAAACCCTCATTTTAAACTCTTTATCTCCCTCTCTCTCTCCCTACAATCGGCCGAACCCCACCCCATCTCCATATCAATTTCAAAAATCAAGCTAATTCAAGAGTAGAATCAAGAAATTGAACATCAAATTGAAGATTAGAACAAAGTTTGCACATCAATTTCACAAGGTATCATCCAAAAACCTACTTTTATTGTCTACATTTAGGTATTTTTGGTTTTAACTTGAAATATTGAAATTATGCATGATGTGGTTATGAAAATTTGGTTTTTGTTCATGAAATGGATTACTTTTGGTAGATACAATGTTATGTTGCAAGTTTTGATTTCAATATCAAAGAAAGAAATTGGTTTTCATCAAGAATCTTGGTTTGATGTTCATGCATAAAGAATTTTGATACATTAGTGGCTTATTCTTTCACTTAAAGAGTGCATGCATATAAAGCTTGAAGTATTGATGATAATGGTATAGTGATTATGTTTGCATGAAGAATAGTTTAACTTACACATGTTCTTAAGATGGAAATTCTCAAATCCAAATGATTAAGAACATAAAAGTGATGTTTATATCACTTTAGTTAGTAGATTGTTCATATGGGTGTTGGATGAGCATCTAAAGATTGTTATGAGTCCATAAATCAAAAGGTTTTCATCTCAAGACTATGTTATGATTGATTATGGTGTGATAACATATGGTTATTTCATTAAACCAATTGTAAAATGATCACCATTTCAAAATTTCATAATCTTAACTTTCTGCATATTTGCTGTCCAGAAAATAGACCTACTTCCAACATGCATAAATCATGTTCTACATGTCAAAATTTGGGCTTTTTGCTTATAGACTTCAATTTAGGTTGTTAGCTTTCTAAAAAGTCCGAAAACACTAATTTTGGAGATGATTTGAGCACTTAAATGGATTTTACAAGAAAATGGTGCAATCTGTCCAGTAATGACAGATTCATACACCTATCTTGTGGAGGCCATAACTTCCTCATTTCTTATCCCAAATCAAGTGAATCTTTTTCCAAATGATAGGATTTTGAGTTAGGTTTACACCCATATAAGGATTATTGGCTAATTCAAAGAATTGATACCCCAAAAGCATGCTACAAGTGAGGTATGTCACTGATCCGGAAATCAGTGACACACTGCTTTGTGGAAATTATTTCAGGTATCAAAACTCATCCAAAAATTATGAAAAAGTGCAGATTTACTCTTTACACACTATAGTATTACCACAAAAAATTTGGTGAATTCATTCCTTTGGGAAGATATGTTTCTATAGTGGTTGTGTTGACTAAAATATTGGACAGCTTCTGCTGAATTTTCAGAAAAGTGATTATAATGAGTTCTAGAATAGTGTTAAGGCATAATAAGAATATAATTGATCTAAATATGGTTTTGGTTATTGAAACCTACTTAATGGCATTTCATAAGTTATTGGGACGGGTCATTTGGACATAGGAACGGGTATTAATGTATTTTCTCTATGGCAACCTTCACTATAGGAAACCAAGGAAGCGGCACCTATTTTGAGCACTATCATTAAGTTTCCAAGTTCACTCTCAAGGTGAGTATTCACAGCCCCTCTTTTATCGTTTTACGTATTTTTGGGTGAAAAGCATGCTTAAGTACGATTATAATGATTCATGAGTTAATTGAAATGTTTTGCGCTGTTAAGTCGCCAAGGCTTGTTTTCAAGCATTTTAAAAATTAAGATGTATGACGCTAAATAGTTGGTATGTTGAGTATTTAAGAGTTAGTCCCCAGACGACACTACTATTAACCCATAAAATTGGGCCTATAGTATTAGTGGATAGCGCTATTTGAGCTTGACCAACCCCACTTCTTACAGCTGACGAGCTAGGAGTGCACTATACTAGAGAAGTGATTGAACATGTGGCGCTTGAGACCACCTCTGAGTCAAGGCACACGGGGCAAAAACAAGGGTCCGGGACGGTTTAGTAGTGGCTCAACCAAGTTTAAGTTATACCGACTCATGTCATACGTAAAGCAATACTCATGAAATTTTCAAGTTAAGCTAATGAGCACGAATATGCTCCAAGTATTTGAGCACGTATATGCTCCAAGTATTCAAGTTAAGCTTTTGAGCATGAACATGCTCCAACTATCAAATCTTGCATATAAAATGTTTTGTGCATATTTAAAACCTGTGAACTCACCAACTCTCGTAGTTGACCATATTTTTGTACATGCTTTTCAGGTAATCAAGAAGGTAAATTTTAAGGGTCGTTCTGCGTATAACATGAATATGCTTGGGGGATGTACAAACTTTTGGATAATGCTATCTTGAATTATCTCGGGATTGTAATTTCACGAAAAACTTTCTACTATTAAATTTTGTAATGTATTTTTATTAAATGTATGGTGGTTGAACTTTATGCTTGTGGATTGTTTATCGGAAACTGTTATACCCCGTGTTTCCGCTTTAGCGGGGTGTGACAGTGTATTATTGACCAAGGGTATTTAAGTCCCTTTGGTCTTTGTGTCTTGTAAGTTTGACACGTACATTTGAATAGAATTACACTTTGCGCTCCAAAGTTCTCTCTCTCTACTTTCTCTCTCTAAGGATTTAGAGATCTTGATTCTTCAGAACTTGAAACCGACATAGATTATTTTGTGTTTCAACCAAAGTGTATGCACATATCACCCTACTAGTTTTGTGAAATAAACTGTCGCATGCAAGTTTTGTTGTGGAATCTTATTCCGTGTCGCTTTGTGGCTAAAAGAGAGAAAACAGTCCGATATCGTGAAAATGTTGTTTCGAGTATAGCAAGCATTTTATTTGTACGGCCTGAAGTTTGGAATCAAACTAAATTACTCTTACGTTTGCTCAAATCGCATGCATATGTCTTACTAAATTTTGGGGAATAAACTGATGTATGCGAGTCACGTTGGGAAATTTTATTTCATGACATTTTATGGTTAAATGCGAAATTTTGAGATTTGATTTCGTGAATATCCCCTACCGTAGTTTTGTACAAACACTTTGTTATACACTGTTTTAGTACGTAAAACTATTCGTCATTAGTGACACAAATTTATACGTGTTGGAAACATAGCGGTTCCTTTGAAAAAGGTTGTTGAAATAACTTTTGTTATGTCAGTGTTATCTCGATTATTGATCTAATATTTTCTGAAATGGTTTTATATGTGTGGCGATGTGACCACTTTGTACACCTATCGAGTAAACGGTAGTGGAATTTTTATTCGTATGATTACTTGTTATAAAACTTTTGAATTTAGAAGTTTTATGAAAATCCAAATTGGCATTGTAATTTGAAAAACCTCGAACTCATTAGAGTTATAGGTGCAAACCCTCTTGTGATTGAGGTCGTGTTTAAGGACTAAAGGAGTCCTCAGAGGTTGAAGTGTCGGAAGACTTGAACTATGACGAGTTTTGAATTTGGGATTCCGGTTTTATGGACTAGTTCATGCAAAAGTAATTGATGTATTAGATTTATGTATTCTTCCATTATTTGAGTGGTGATCGTCCTGTTCGGTAAGACTTCGGGTTAGAGCTTTGGATGGTTAATTTCTTATGGTTATAGAACAATTAATGGGTTGAATTTCGACATCATGTATGAGTTAGATGTGTGCCATCCGGTAAGTCTTCGGAGGTAAAGAAATTATGGTGATTCGTTTGTTGGTTATATAAGATTTAAATTTTAGTGTCTTGGTAGGTGTCAACTTTAATTCATCGATGCAAGTCTGGAATGATTTATAATTGGTAGGATACCCACGTTTGCAGTATGGACGTTTCGAGGTTAGGTGTCGACACTCAGTTTTGAGGACAATGACTTTAGGTGTGCTGCAGTGCACTTCCGTTAGACCTGGTGCATCTGCGGGTCAAGTGGTAACCTTGAAGATGTTAGATGTTGATAAGTAAGAATTAATCATTGGTGTTTCGTTAATCGTCAAGGCTTTCGTTGATTCTTCGACCGATGATCTAATACATTATAGGAGTTGCGTAACCATGGGGTTGAAGTGATCCGCTATCTGTAGATGTTGCGCTTGTGTCAGCTTGAGGAGCGGATCTGATGATGTGT
The DNA here is from genome assembly GCA_954870635.1 of Arctium minus. Lineage (NCBI taxonomy): Eukaryota > Viridiplantae > Streptophyta > Magnoliopsida > Asterales > Asteraceae > Arctium > Arctium minus. The sequence goes on from OX941096.1 coordinate 49,940,143, forward strand.
TGGATCGGATCAAGCTAGGGCTAGGAATCTCGCCCAGGAAAGGACGATAATCCTTTATAGGGTTGATTATTGGAGAAAGTAGTGAGATCGTCGAGGAAGACCTTAAGTGGAATCCGTTATTAAGGAGATCGTGGCATGTCAGAATTAGAAGTATTTAAGGGTAATGTTCGTCTTGGGGTGACCTTGATGGAAGTGGTCAGACAGGGTCGTAAACTACGCTTGAGGTGGTAAGTGCGATTTAAGGTTGGGAGGCAATCGAGGCCTGAATGATGGGAAGATGGATTGATAAGTACTTGAGGTTCATTCCGTCATCGGGAAGGTATGTCGAACGTTGAGAGCGGGTACGCGGCGGCTTGTTATGAGGAATTTAATGAAAACATTAAAACGGGATGCGATCGGTGCGTATAGGAGGCAAGGTTTCGTGAAAGTATTCCCTCGTGGATAGGGAACCCATTTGTTTTCGCTAAATGCAGTAATGAGCATTTGGTTGGTTCCATATTTCGAGGACGGAATCTCTTTTAAGGTTGGGAGGATTGTAACACCCCGAAATCTACGGCCGAGAGAAAGATAAATTGTTGGCAGTGCTTCGCGCGAGTGTCCGCGTGGGTCGAACCACGCCGTGATCCGCATGGGGTTCTGCCCAGAGGACGGCGCGCCTCTCCGCTCGGGTTGGGCCACGCCACCAACCGCGCGCGCACACTGTGGGCTGATAAAAAGGAACTAATTGGCCTCCACCTCATTTTCAAACCTAAATCTCAAAACCCTCCTCTTTCTCTCCCAAGAACCGGCCTCCACTCTCCCCAATGAACCCCAAACTCGTTTTGGGGGTTTTTCTCCCAAAACCAAGTGTCCTCCATAATCTAGCAAGATTTTGAGAAGCTAGGGCTAAGGTACCTTCATCCTTTTCACCTCCTTCACCAATGTTTTCTAGGATTTCAACCATCCTTGTTCTCCCATCCGTGGATTGGAGGTTTATGCCCATTTTGCTGAACTAGAGGTGTTTGGTTGATGGATTCAAGCTTGGATTAAGGTAATCTTCTTCTTCATCATATATGGAAAATTAGGGTTTTGGTATAAGTTGATATTTCAGGTGTAATGTTTGGGGAAAACGATTCTTTATGGTTGAATATGTTTACTTATGGTTGGAAATGTATGGATTTAGGTTTTTGGAAGTTTTGGCTTGAGGATCCAAGTGTTCTCCAAAGGAGCTCGAGTTGGGGCAAAATCTACATTTAGCCTAAATCTAGCAAGTTGAGTTCGAGTTGATTTGTGAAAACGTTGTACATGCCAAAATGTTTATTTTAAAGTATTTATGTGTTTTACATGAAATTATCAACTGTTGAGTTATTTGGTAACTTCTGAATGTTTGAAGTGTTTAGCTTATTAAACTTTGTAAAACACCACATCTGGGATTCTTGGGCATTTTGTTAAATGTGTCATAAATAAATGTGTTTCGACAATTTATTGCATAAATAGATATTTGGTCAAAAACGCACTTTTAAGTGTTGTCGGGTTTTATGCATCGTTCATGAAATGGGATGTTTTGAAAAGTACTAATATGCGAGTCCTTTGGTTTTGGGTCGATCCGGACTTTGATAACACTTTAGAAAATGATAATCCTTTTGGGTTTTGGGCCAAAGGCCAATTGTGATTTGAGAAACGGAGTTTTAAGGAAAGATGTATTTTGGTTTATGTAACCACATTGGCTCTCGTATTTTAGCCAAACGTTCATTATGCCTTTTGGGGCATGGTTTACACTCAAATGAGTCTTTGGAACATTTGTTCAGTTTTGGTAGCTCGTTAAGGAGCCTTGGACGTACGGTGTACTTAGTTGCATCTTAATTGAGAGTTACATGTTTTGAATGCGTTAGTTCATTCTTTTGAGTCATGTAACGTTTTAGACTGTAATGCATTGGATCCATAGGTATATGAGTCAGTCAGTTGGTTAGTTGGGGACCTTATCCCCGTTTTGGGACTGGATATTGTTTATGGCTAGCGGGAGCTCGAGGTACATATCGTGGGTGGTTGAACTCGATAACCGCGTAACCTTTGTTGGAGGGCTCGAGGTAGATATCGTGGGTGGTTGAACTCGATGCCCGTTCGTAATCCAGTCTGGTTACTCATCGTGGAATTTAGTGTCCGCGTTTGAAGTCTAGTGAGTGGTCCCCAAGTCATGTTTTTATGTAAGCTTGCGGTGGTAGCTCGGTTTGGGAGCCGTATACGGAGCTAAGTCTTGCGGTGGTGCTCTTGGAGAACCGTATACAGAGACTTGTGACTTTGTGGTGAGACTCATTTAGAGGTCGAGTAGACACTAGGGTCATTTGGGTATCTTGCGGTGGTAGCTCGGTTGGGAGCCGTATACGGGGATCCATGGCTCTATGTGAAGCTCGAGAACATTGATAAGTGGCTTAACTTTGTGTGCCCGCCACTTTCGATGGAATTCGGGTATCCCCCGTCACCGAAAGGTGTTGTTTTTGGGTATTGAGTTTATTATCCAAGTTTTCGGGGACGTTTCGTATAAATGGATTTTATCCTTGATTTATGGGTTGAGTATTATGTCCCACCCGTGTTTTGGGTGTTTCGGGATATTAAGTATTACTCGCATTTTCATAAATGGAGAGTTCGATTTCTATTTACATTTTGAGGGAGTTTTGGGGTTGAAATTAATTTACGAAAGCACGTTTTACATTGGAATGTTATTCTTGAAGTAGTTTGGATTTGAAAACGTTTATATTGGTGTTTCTTTGCCCAAAATGCATATCATTGGAAAACGAGTCGTTTTCATATTCAAAGCATATCGTTTGAAAGTTTATAATTTAAACTGCATTACCTCTTTTCAACGGAACCTTTATTCATGTGGAAAACTCTTGAACTCACTAGGTGTTAGCCTAACTTTTTTATTTGTCGGCATGTGCAACAGGTTCCGGTTGGGTGTAGCTCTAGTGTCACTGTGCAGAGAGGAGTGATAGATGTGTGCTCAAGAGGTGGTTATCTTAGTGAAGTCTTCCGCACTTGTTTCGGGAAGAGCATCTTATAGTTGGGATTAAGTAACACCGACTTTGGTCTAGTCCTTGTATAAGACGGGAGTTTATATTTGTTGAAGTTAAATAGAAAGTTTTTATTTTGAAGATTTATCTTTTACTTGATGTAATATCAAAATTTTAATTAGTTGCTCTTACCAAGTTTGAGGGTTGTCAGGATCGAATTCTCAACAAGAATTAATTCTCAGAAACAATATCAAAGAAGTTTGCGGAATAACACTTTGATATTCAATGAAATAGTAAATCAATACAGAAAATATGAGGAACAAACTGTAAACTTGTATTGAATGCTTTGAAGTTACAGGATTACACACTCAACCTCAATATTGATGAACAGGCTCACCAATACGAATTCTACTTCTCTAGAATTAGGATCTATGCCTTGAGGTTGATTTCTCACTTGAAAAACAATTATCAAAAGTTATATCTATCTATTCTAAACATTCTATACATATACTGATAAAAAGATAATTACAAAGAATAAACAAATCTTCAGTATATCTTCCATGTATATCTTCTAAGTATATCTTCAGTATATCCAGCTGTAGTACATTCCATCCGGATCTCTTTAGCAGCACTAATAATGCTCAGCAGCATTAACTTCATCTAGCAGCATTAACTTCATCTAGCAGCATTAACTTCATCTAGCAGCATTAACTGCAAGCAGTACTAACTACTAGCAGTACTAACTAGCTAAGCAGTACTAACTTTGTTCAAGCAGTACTAACTTTAACTAGCAGTAGTAACACTTAGCAGTATTAATATTCAACTTGTTCTGGCAGTAGTAACTACACTTGTACTAGCAGTAGTAACTACACTTAGTAGAATCTTCAGTTCCCAACAATCTCCCCCTAACTTGACTTTTAGAAGAGAAGTCAAGTTCTTGAGATATTCTTCCAGATGCTCTTTTTGATGCTCCCAAAACTTCCAAGATCATGCTCCTAAGTCTGGATTCAGTCCCAAACTCTGATTGATTATCCTCTGAATTAGATACTTGGCCATTTCTGAATTTGGTGCACAACCCAACTTCTTCTTTAGCATGGCATGAACCTTCAGTCTGGTGTGATTATATACTCTATCCACTAGGAATTATTCTGTGTGATTTCTATCCAAAGTCACTGCATATACTCCACTAGTTTCATATAGAGTCCAACTTGTGACTTCTTTAAACACACTCTTGATGACCTGGTCCACTTCTTCAGGTTTGAACATCATGCATAGATACTCCATCACCAGTTTTGTAAGAGAAATTCCTGGAGTATTCAGATGATCTGCATACAGCTTAATTCCTATGTCAAACATCTCTTCTATATCAGATCTAGAGCATGTTCTGACAATCTTGACCCAAGTGTTAAATACTTCATACTTATCACCCTTCCTCTTGAGTCTGATGTAATCTTTCCCATCCATTGTCAGTACATCCCAGTGAATGATCTCAGGTGGCTTAACTCCAACAGGTTCTGCAGAAATTGGTTCAGGCACTTTGTCCATCACTACCATATATAAGCTTACATCATCTTTGATTGATGACCCTTGCTGGCTTGATGACTCAGGTGCCACTTCTTCTTCAGCAACATTTTGTTCTTCTTCTACTCTAGGCTTCTTATCTTTCTTTCTTTTGGCCATCATCTTGGTTCTTTTCAAAGTCTTTTGAGCCTGTACTAGAGTAGCTTCCTTCTTCTTTTCTTCCTTTTCCCTTGCCATTTCTTTGATAGGAGTTCCCTCTTCACTTTCAGGGAATGGTTGATTCATATCTATATCATTACTCTCCTTGGCCTTCTTTTCAAACTCTACTCTTTTCTTTTCATTGCTCTTCAGATTCCCCATTTCTTTTTCATAGAGCTCTCTGATTTGATCAAAACTCATCTTCACAAACATTTCTTTCTTTACCCCAATTGCACTCCTCAAGAAAGTTATCATTTTGTTTCTTTCCTGAGTGGCAAGGTAAGTTTGTGAAGGTCTTCTTTTCTTTGCACTTGTATTAGCCATCATAGCCTTTCTCAGACTTATAGCCCTTTGTTTAGCCTTTTCAGTTTCAAGCCCCTTTTGATAAGCTTTATTTAGCTCAGCAGCTAAAGCCTTTGCCATTTCCCTGTCCTTCTCCACCTGAGCTCTTTCTTCTTTTTCCATCTCCTTCTGCATTTTCCTTGCTAAAGCTTCATCTGATTCAACCAACCTTTGCTTCTTGATTGGTTGATCAGATTCAACTAACTTTGCCTTACCTTTATCTTTACCCATCTCCTTCTCAATGCTAGAGTTCTTTGCTGCATCACCTCTTTCTTTTATGACAACTCCTTTGGCCTTTGAGGTGACCTTGGGAGTATCATGTTTTGCTTTGATGAGTGTTTCTGCAACCTCAAGCTCTGTAAGGACCTCTTTTACTTGTTCTGTTGCTTCTTTCAGCTCAGCAGTATTAACCATTTCTGCTGCTTTACTTGAACTGGCAGTATTAATGGTTTCTGCTGCTGGCTCATTCTCCCCCTCAACATTATGTTTTTCCTCTTGCTCCCCCTTAGCTTTGGCATCAGCTTCTGACTCCCCCTTTTTGGGAGCATCAGTCACTGGTTTCCTCCTTCTGAGCACAAATTGTTTCTTCTTCTTTTGCAGAATCAGTTTCCTTACCATTTGCTTCAACTTGATGATTTGTTCTTGTTGTGACAGTACTATGAGTTTTAGCTCTTCTATATCTTTGCCCTGTTTGAGTACATCCATGTTGATGTTGCCCATTGCCTCCATCAATTCATCATAGTTATATCTGTCCTCACCTTCTCCAGGAGTGTTACCCCCTATTGAAGGATCATTGGATCTTTTTGAAGTGGAAGTCTTCTGCCTAGCAGAAGCACTATCCACCCCCTTGGTTTCTTGGCACCAGGGACCTTCAAATGATTGCTCATTTAAAGTTGCCATGGGGGAGGTCTTATTGATGTTGCCACTTTCCTCCTCTGTGCTAGCAGGAGTAGTGGCAGCCTCAGCACCCATATGCTCTACCTCCTCCTCAGAGAGCACCTCCTTGGGGTTGGGAGACACCCCTGTGGTTTCCCTTTGGATATTCTCTAAAGGAGTATTCTCCCTTAGAGGGCTTAAAGACTTAGGGGTTTCTGGTACAAGAAGGGAAGGAGCCTTCTTTACCTGTTTTCTCTTATACGTATGGGAAATTGGAGAGGTTGGTTTTGTAAGAATGGACTGGGGAATTGTTTTTGAGTGAGAAGGTTGGGCTTGGCTAGCAGTGGGATGGTCTAATGAGGGCCTTGACCCTGCTGCCATACCTTCAGTGTTTTGGGACACCACCATCATTGTAGAGAACAATGGGGTGTCAACTCCTTCCGAGTCCCCAGCAGATCTTCTCATATTTGAGAAAACCTTGCCTTTTGGGGGTTTAGGTACATATACCCCAACAGGTTGAGGTATATCCGTCAATTCATGGTTAATTACTTCCTGAACAAATCTGGGATACATAAAGAAACTCTTTTTGTTTCCCATATTTGATACAAGATCACTGAAAATCATCTTTGAGAAATTGTACCTTCTGGATGTAGCCAAGCATACCAAAGCATATGCAATAGTGCTGCTGAACTCACTCCATCCAGTAGTCTTTTTGGATATGCAATGCATAAGAGTATGGACAAAGAAACGCCATTGGGGTGAGAATTTAGCTTTAGAAAATTTGAAAACACCCAATGGGCCTCCATACCCCATTCTTGTAAGATTTGAAAACAGTTCATCATTTGGGATAGAAGTTATACCAGATGCATCGTCTAGACGTAGACTGATGCGAATAACTTCTTCAGTAACTGTAAGTGAGTGATCACAGATTCTTGTCTTGATCATTTGCACACCATTTTCCACAACAATGGTTGCATTAGCCCAGAACTGCCTTTGGTGCTCAATGTAGATTGTAGGGGATACAGTAAGAGCATGAGCAATGTGGCTTGACTTGAGGAAATCCACAATCTGATGAAATCCTGAAGCTTGCTTTGGCTTTTGTAGCATCGCAATCTCGTTGTGCTCGTCGATGAACGTCATGGATGCCATTGATCTTAGTGAAAACTTGCCTGAAAACTTCGAACTTGAGAGAGAAAAGGTTTTGAGCGCAAGAGAACAGTATGCAAGGAGTCGTTATGAACTTTTAGGCGGGCAAAAAGTATTTATAGTATTCGGAATATAAGCAGTATTAACCTAGAGCAGTATTAACTACTAGCAGTAGTAACGGCTAGCAGTATTAACTAACTAGCAGTATTAACTACTAAGCAGTATTAACCACTAGCAGTATTAACTGAAAGCAGTATTAACCACTAGCAGTATTAACTGAAAGCAGTATTAACCATGAGCAGTATTAACTGAAAGCAGTATTAACTGAAAGCAGTATTAACCACAAGCAGTATTAACCACAAGCAGTATTAACTGAAAGCAGTATTAACCACAAGCAGTATTAACTAGACTTACTCCTTTTAAACTTGCTAAATACTGAGTACTGCTATGCATATCCTGAAAAAGAAGATTAGTAACACCAAGAATAAAAATATACAGGTATAAAACCACTTTTTGAGAAGAAGATTATTCAAAGTTTATCATTCTCACACTTGTTACCAAGAAAGTGAATCTACCCACATCAAAAGCTTTAGTGAATAGATCAGCAAACTGATTATCAGTGTGAACTTTGACAACTTGAATAAGTTTCTTTTCCTTACAATCTCTTATAAAGTGATACCTGATTTCAATGTGCTTTGTCTTTGAGTGCTTGACTGGATTATTTACAATGCTAATAGCACTGCTGTTGTCAATAAAGATTGGAGTGTGTAGAAAGGTTACCCCATAATCCAGCATTTGATTCTGAATCCATAAGACTTGAGAACAGCAACTTGCAGCTGCTATGTACTCTGCCTCTGTTGTAGATGTGGATACTGTGGTTTGTTTCTTGCACTGCCATGAGACTAGTCTAGCACCCAAAAACTGACATCCTCCAGAAGTAGATTTTCTGTCCAAGTTTGCCCCACCTAGATCACTGTCTGAGTATGCTATTAGGTCAAAAGGTGAGTTATGAAGATACCAAAGTCCCAATCTAGGTTGCCCTTTGAGATATCTGAATATCCTCTTAACAGCTTGAAAGTGAGATTGCTTTGGCCTAACTTGAAATCTTGCACATACACAGACTGGAAACATAATATCTGGCCTTGATGCTGTGAGATACATGAGAGAGCCAATCATGGATCTATAAAGATGCACATCCATATCCTCCCCCTCAAGATCTGCTGTGATCAGCTTGTGTGTTTCCATAGGTGTGCTGGCAGGTTTTGATTCTGAGAAACCAAACTTGGTTAGAATATCCTGCACATACTTGGATTGACATATAAAAATGCCATCTGACTTCTGTTGAACTTGGAGTCCAAGGAAGAAAGTAAGTTCCCCCATGGAACTCATTTTGAACCTTTGATGCATTAAATCCTCAAACTCCTTGCACATGTTGTTTCTTGTAGAACCAAAAATAATGTCATCAACATATATTTGGACCAGCAAGATATCCTTCTTCTTTCTTTTGATAAATAGAGTCTTATCAATGACTCCTCTTTCAAAGTCATTTTCCAAGAGATAGGATGACAGGGTGTCATACCATGCTCTTGGGGCTTGATGTAGTCCATAAAGTGCTTTCTTTAATTTGTATACTCTGTCTGGATAGCTTGGGTTTTCAAACCCTGGTGGTTGACAGACATATACTTCTTCTTCAATTGACCCATAGAGAAAAGCACTTTTTACATCCATTTGGTAGACTTTGAAGTTCATGTAAGAAGCATAGGCTAGGAATAGTCTGATTGCTTCTATCCTAGCTACAGGTGCAAAAACTTCTTCATAATCTATGCCCTCTTCTTGAGTGTAGCCTTGAGCTACCAGCCTTGCTTTGTTTCTTATAACAATACCTCTTTCATCTCTCTTGTTTCTGAAGATCCATTTTGTGCCAATTGCTCTGTGACCTTTAGGAAGGTCTACTAGATCCCACACATCTTGTAGCTTGAACTGTAACAATTCTTCTTGCATTGCTTCTATCCAGCTAGATTCTTTCATAGCATCATGTGCCTTTTTAGGCTCAAGCTGGGATAGAAAACATGAGAGCACTGTATGCTGTTGATCTTGCATTTCCTGAAGCCTGCTTTGATGTCTAGTCATCATGGGAGAAGAGACATCACCTATTATCAACTGTGGAGGATGATTCTTTTGAACTCTTGTGTTATGACTAGGTTCTACATTCAGTCCAGCCTCTAGATTAGAGTCATGCAATTCAACTGAAGTGTCTTCAGATGTCACTTCTGATTCTTGAGTCTCCTCATCTCTAGTGTCTTCTTCACTCTGACTTGGTTCAGTAAATGATTCCTTTTCACAGTCTTCATTTACTGTGGGTATGGGAAAAATCACAGATTTAGATATACTTTCTTGAACTTGTGTGATCTCTGATTCTCCACCATCTGTTCCTGTATACTCATTACTTTTCCACTTATCTTACCACCAGTAAGATTGTCTCCAAATGCAACATGTCCTCCATTAATTTGCTTGAAATCCTGAAGGCATGACATGTTGCCAGTCATGTGCCTAGAGCAACCACTATCAACATGCCATATGCTCTTTCCCTTGAGCTGTTGGTTGCCCTGCACATTAAATAAATCAATTAGTATGATTGGGGACCCAAGCCAAAGTGATCTTGGGTCTTCCTTTCTCATCAAAGTATTTACATTCCTTTTTAATGAGGTTTCTAAACTCAGAGTACTCTTTATTAGAGTACTTTGTCAATATGATTGGCTTAGCAGAATCAACACTAGAAGCAGTACTAACCTTAGAAGTACTAACAGAGTTAGCAGTACTAACAGGTTTAGCAGTACTAACCTTGTTAGCAGCATTAACATTGTTAGCAGTAGTATTACTTCTAGCAGCACTATCATTGTCAGCAGCACTATTTGTGGTAGCAGTACTAACAGTTTTAGTGCTTTTAGGAATCCACATATTGACACTTTCTTTAACAGAATACTTTTTCTTCATGTGGCTTTTAGTTTTAACAGTTTTCTTAGCCACATGGTTCTTTTCAATTTTCTTATAACCAAAGGGTTTTTGCATGGATCTTTGGAAATTCATTCTTTGGTTCATAGGATTGAAATAACAGAATTTTGCAAGATGATTCAATTTGCCACAGATAAAACAAGGTTTTGGTCTATTGATTTTACTCAGATCAACCCCTTGTTTATGTGCCCATTGATTATTCCAGTTTCTTTGATTTCCCCTCTTTTTGTCCTGTTTTTGGGGCTCATTCTTCTTACAAGCACACTGTTTGCAAGGACCTGGATTCACAACTGTGGTCTGTTTATAATGGACCTTACCAGACTTTTCCTCTGTCTTCTCTATGTTCTTGGATTTGATCCAAGCCCTTCCACAATCCTCATTGGTGATAATGTTGTTTTCTATAGAAATCTCACCACTCACCTTGTTCTCCTTACTCTTGCCAACCTCTTTCTCAGTCTTATCCTCAACAATTTCCTCATCTAAGGGATCTATTTCAGTGGCTCCCTCAGGCAAGTCCTTCCTATCTTTGGTGTCTAACAGGTCTGAAGTAGGAGGAATGTAATTGTTGTTATATGGTGGAGGTGTGGCATTATACCCAATTCCTCTTCTTAATTTATCATGAATCTGATTTTGCAGTAAGGAGTCCATTGCTTTAGAAGCATTGGAAAACTTTTCTACATCAAGCTTAACCTTGGTTAACTCCTCTTTCAGTTTTTCACTCTCCTCTTTAGATTTGGTCAGTTTAAGTTCTAAATCCTTTTTCTCCCACTGCCAGTAATTAGTGTCATATGAGTGTTGTAGTTCATTGGCTTGAAAACCTTTGATTTGATCTTCAAATTTCTCTACTATCCTCACATAGTCTTTTATATCCTTTTCTAGTCTCTTCAGGTCATCACTCATCTTCTGATTGTGATCCCTGTACCTTTTAACAGTGTCTATGCAAGTTTTAGAGCAGAGATTAGAACTTACCTCAGATGGGAGATCAGATACTTTAGCCATAAGAGCTTGATTCTGAATAGCTTCTTCTGCTTGATCACTCCAATCAAACCCCATTCCTTGTTGAGAAACAAGGGCTTGAGCAGAGTTTCTGTTGTTATTGAAGCTTCCAGATTGAGCTTGTTGATGGTTGTTGTTGTGAGACATTCCACTTCTGCATTCTCTAGCAAAATGTCCCTTCAGATGGCATTTGTAGCATTCTACCTTTGATTTATCAAACCCTGCTCCATCTTCTCTTCTTTGTGAGAAGTTGTTTCTTCCAGTCCTCTTTATAAACTTCTTAACCCTCATAGAGAGCATGGCCATCTGCCATTTAATATCCATCTCTTCCAGATCATCAGGATGAAGTTGTTCTAAGTCATCATTGATCAGAGAAGAATTTCCATGATTAGAAAGAAGAGCTTCAAATACATAATCAGTGCCTTTATCTAAATTTGATCCATTAGCAGCATTAACTGATTCAGGGTTAGCAGTAGAATCAATTGATGCTGATAGGAGTGCAGCATTATGAACATATCCAGAAGGCTTCTTCTTTGCCTCCACCTCAGCTTCAAATACTCTAAGATCATTGTACAGATCATCAAGTTCTTTGTCTTCCAACTGATCATTCTGTCTGAATGACACAGTGTACATGGTCCATTCATCTCCAAGGGACCTTAAGAACTTTCTGTTCACATCATCTTGATCAATCTGTACTCCCATAGTAGCTAGTTCACCAATTAGTTTATTAAACCTGTCAAAAGTTTGAGTCATGGACTCATTCTTAGTTGAGATGAAGTTTTCATACTGTTGTTTTAAGATTGCCTTTTGATTTCTCTTGGTACTTTTAGTACCTGAGAATCTCTTCTCTAGAGCATTCCAGAGCATCTGTGCATCAGTACAATTGCAGAATTGGTGTTGATACTCATTTGGAATGGCCAAGAGCAGTGTGCTCAAGGCTTTCATCTCTGTCTGTCTTGATTTCCTGTCTGTATCTGTCTTTGGAGGAGTTCTTTTGCCATCTTCACCAATCTTTCCTCCATCAGATGGGTCATTCTCAATGATGTCCCACATAGAGTAATCTGTGAGGAGAATATATTGCTTGATTCTGATTTTCCACATGTCAAATTCATTGGATCTGAGCATTGGAACTTTTGAGACCAAAGTACTGCTTGATTCTGTAAGATTTTCCATGATGAATAACTGTTTCTGAGAGAATTTAGCTCTGATACCACTTGTCAGGATCGAATTCTCAACAAGAATTAATTCTCAGAAACAATATCAAAGAAGTTTGCGGAATAACACTTTGATATTCAATGAAATAGTAAATCAATACAGAAAATATGAGGAACAAACTGTAAACTTGTATTGAATGCTTTGAAGTTACAGGATTACACACTCAACCTCAATATTGATGAACAGGCTCACCAATACGAATTCTACTTCTCTAGAATTAGGATCTATGCCTTGAGGTTGATTTCTCACTTGAAAAACAATTATCAAAAGTTATATCTATCTATTCTAAACATTCTATACATATACTGATAAAAAGATAATTACAAAGAATAAACAAATCTTCAGTATATCTTCCATGTATATCTTCTAAGTATATCTTCAGTATATCCAGCTGTAGTACATTCCATCCGGATCTCTTTAGCAGCACTAATAATGCTCAGCAGCATTAACTTCATCTAGCAGCATTAACTTCATCTAGCAGCATTAACTTCATCTAGCAGCATTAACTGCAAGCAGTACTAACTACTAGCAGTACTAACTAGCTAAGCAGTACTAACTTTGTTCAAGCAGTACTAACTTTAACTAGCAGTAGTAACACTTAGCAGTATTAATATTCAACTTGTTCTGGCAGTAGTAACTACACTTGTACTAGCAGTAGTAACTACACTTAGTAGAATCTTCAGTTCCCAACAAGGGTGTTACATAATTCAAGCCATAAGGCATCATAAAACGTTGACAAAATAATAAATCCAGTATGGCTACATATGCTGAAGTATAGCTTTCCCAAAATCGGTATTTCTCCAACGTATAATTGGTCGAAGGCCTAAACCGTAGGATTCACAATTTCCCAAAATACTCATAGTGTCAAGAATGACAGTTTCCATTTACTCATACTGTTAAAGCCGAAATAGTTTAAAGCATTAATATCCCCAAAACTCATAAGTAGAGTAAAATGCCAAAACCACCATTTGTACCCAACTTTTCACCAAAATAAAACCCAACACCTTATGTTGCCTAAATTCTTTAAGGGCGCGTTTGGTTTGCGGAATTGGAATGGATTTGGAGGGATTTGGATTTCAAATCCATTCCAATCCTGCGTTTGGTTTGCAGGAAAGGATTTCGTTGACCGGATTTCAAATCCGTTGACCATTTTAAAATCCCTCATATGATGGATTTGGAAATCCTTGGCATTGAGCCTGGATTTGAAATCCAAATCCGGTGGATTCTAAAGTGTGATCCATACTTTAAATTGTATCGATCCAAATTCGACGTTTACCAATAAAAATAAATTCTTTATAAAAAAAAACACAATCCAAATCCAAATCCTACAAACCAAGCAAGACTTGTAAAGGAATGGATTTGAAATCCATTCCAAATCCTACAAACCAAACACATGAAGGGATTTCAAATCCCCCCAAATCCAAATCCAAATCCCTCCTTGAAATCCAATCCATTCCATTCCATTCCAATCCGCAAACCAAACGTGCCCTAATAGTTCCAATAAATCTCCAGTAGTTGGTCTAAATATCATTTTTTGATGTTAAAACACCCAAACACACTTAGCAACCCATCATAAAGCTTTGACATCCCAAGTATGTACAAATACCCATTTAACCATAGAACTCACCAATTGTAAAGTGTACAAGTAACATATGTTCAAAATCCCCTTTTTGGTGACTCAAATACTTCATAAAATACTGTAAACCATTTTAAAGGATTTTATAACACAACTATGTGTAAGTGTACAAATATTCACAAAACCTATCAAAATAAAGTAAATTCGTGGATATATTTTCAAATCCCCAAAATATGTGCATTTTGACATGTATATAGTTTTTTAAAGCAACTAGAACTCACCTTGCTAGATTTAGACTAAATCTAGGTTTTTACCCAAAACTTGAGCTTTCTTGATGAAGGTTTCAGATCCACAAACATCCACCACTAGAAACCTTATCTAGGTCACAAACAAACCAAAACACACTGAGAGTAACTCCCAAAATCATATTCACACTAATCTTGGCAAAGTTTCAAATCTCTAAAATACTCAAAAGTAGATTGAAACTCAAAATACGAGAGATACATCAAGGGAGATGTTCTAGGAGGTTAAGATAAAAGGTTTTACAGTAACAAAGGTCTAGAAATGGTTAGAGTAACTTACAAATGGGTTTCTTGGAAAACCCCAAGATATGATCAACAATGGTGAGGTGATAATGAAGAAGGTGAAGGTGTTGATCTTGGATTGAAGGTGGAGATCTTGAAGAAATGGTGGTTGATGTAACACCCGAAATTTTCGAAGCAAGTTTCTGTACATCTTTAATCTTCTAATCAGTTTTCGTTTATCTTTTTGGTTAGGATACGTTATACCTTCGAGCCTCGAATCAAACCATGTGAGAAATCAGAGTTGTGAGCAAAATCTGGTCTCGGTACCTGTTTGACGAGAGTGACTCGCGATAGTGACAAGTGTCACTATCACTTGGCATAATCGCCGAAAAGACCACGAACTCGCGGTACATTTTCAGCGAAAGTGCCTCGCGATAGTGACACTGTCACTATCGCTTGGCAAACTCGCCGACGGGGTCTGATGGGTTAAAAATCAGGATTTTGACCTATTTTCTTATCACTCCTCATTTATTCCACCAAAAACTCTCTCAACTCTCTTCTCCTTTGCTTAAACCGATTCTAAGGTTTATAAAGGGCATTAATTCCACATTTATTACAAGGATTTAGCTCCACCAACCAAATATTCAAGATTAAAGACTTAACTCCTACCTCTCCTACTTGTCATCCTTTTCAAGAGAAATCAAACTAGGGTTTTGGGTTTTCATCAAAAACCCACTTTATGAGTTCATCTTTCATATCAATTTCTTATGTGCTTACATGAAAACCACTTCTTTACATTTCTTTAAAAACCTACATTATTATCCATTTTGTGCTTTTGAACTTTATAGGTAAAAAATTAGGGTTTTAACACTATGGTGATTCTATGTGATATGATGACCAAAAAGGGTTGGTGGAATGACAAACATGTATTATTTGTGTACTATGGAACTTGTGAAATCAAATGGGTGAAATGTTTTATTTGGAGTCACATTGGAAAGCTAGATTTTGTGAAGTCTATGGTATAAATGTGTTAATGAAACTTATGTGTAGGGAACATTATGTTAATATGTTTCATATGTTGGATAGAAGGAGATTACATGAAAAGAAATGTCATGCATGTATGTTGGGTTTACCTTATTATGACATGGTGCTATATGAGATTCATGTGTTTGGAATTTATAGCCAAATATAAATTGTTGTAATGGTGAATCATGTTAGTTTTGGAATGGTGAGATCCCAAGGTAAAGATCCATGAATAGGGTTGAACTTTATGACTCTTTAGGGTAAAGGCTCGGAAAGAGTTGAACCCATATTTACATTGAACTAACGATTCATGAATAGAATTGATGTTCTAACGGCTAAATATTCATGAATAGAGTTGATGTCGGTAAATAACCATTCCGACTAAATGTTCCACATGGGTTGTGGCCTACTTTTGTATTCCGCTGCAATCTATGGTGGAACGGGTCTCCCCCGTCTCGCATAAGGTTTAAACGTTGGAGGATTCGTTTATTATTGTCACTCTGTTTATTGTTAATTGTTCATCAATGTATTACACCTTATCGCACATATAAATTGGATGTACTCACTAGGCTCCAAGCCTAACACTTGTTTGTTTTGGTGTTCATAGCAGATTCCTTTAGTGGTGGGGTGACGAAACCTTGAGCGGAGTGTTGGGTCGACTTTTTGGGAAATTAGTATTGACAAGATATAGAGCATGAATTATACTTACCGATATTTTGGGAATGATGATGACACTCAATTGTAATCTAAACTAGAATTATTTTAGATTAAGTAGGTTGTCGGTCCTCGTTTCATTATTTGTCCAGATTTGTAAACGTTTATACTCTCCCCTTATTGGGATGATGTCTTTGTGAAGTTTTCTTTTATATAAAATGTTCCAGGTTTAAATTCTCTTCGTTTTCTAAACGTTATATTGTGAAAATTTCAAGTTTAAATTTACCCGATTTTCAGGGTGTTACAGTTGAACCACTTAATACCAGCCCAAAATCGTCTCATGCCCTAAATTGTGGTTGGGAGTGTTTTAAGAAGAAGTGAAATGAGAGAAAATAGGGTTTGGGGCTGAAACATCATTTTATCAGCGCACAGTGCTCGTGTGCGAGCCGTCGCGCGATTCCACTCGCGCGGAGAGCCCTGCCGAGCACTGGAGTCGCGGCAGAGCAGTGTCTCGTGGGGATGCTCGCACGGCTCCACTCGCGCGGAACACTGTTGGCAATTTCTCCCATCTTTTTTTCGGCTACCTTGCTCAACATAAATTTAGAACAGAAATTCCCAAAATTCAGAGTGTTACATTATTTTTTAATTGACATCGATTTGATATATTTTATGATCCGTTTTTTGTGTTCTTCAGTATATTTTTTCAAGTTATCTCTCAATCTCACTCCTATATATAGCATATTAAATGCAAAAACAATAAATATTATAAACTTACAAATCCATCTAAACCATCTAATAACTTCATCAATGACTATGAATGTGATTTTACAATAAATGAGGAAATATTTATTTACCAATTTTAATTTTAGAAAAGAGTTTAATTAAAGGGTAAATGAGACATTAAACTTAATAATTCTAATAAGGAAAGTTTGTTAGAGTATCTTCAATAGATTTTCTAAAAAAGAAGAAAATGAAGATTTTGGAACATATATTTTGTTTCAAGAGATTTTTCAAAATGGAGAATATAGGAGATAGAGTGTAAAATCTTTTAAATTTGTAGAACTCTAAAAAATGATTACACTGAGAGATAACTAATATTGTTATATATTCCCACCAATAGAAAACTTTGAAATTAAATTTTTAGTGAGAGAAATAATATTTTATTAAATAAATAAAATACTTTAATAATATAATTAATGTTGTAACATCTAAAATAATATTTTATTAAATGGATGAATTAGATATATTTTTGTTTTAGAAATTTTGAAATTTTAGTTTACATTTTGAAGAAATTTTATAGGATCTGTTGAAGATGCTCTCACAACTCTGAAATCTCTCTCTTTAATATTAACAACAGCTATAATAAATTCTTATTCTTTTAAAAATAAAAGAGAAAACTATTTTTTTAATTTATAATACTCTAATTACAATTATGAAAGTTAAATAAAAGAAATTACATAGAAAAATAAAATTTTCTTTCTCTTTAATTTGACATTGAGGCTTTTTAATATAAGTATGGCTATATATTTTTGAAGTATATTTTTATAGAATAATTTAAAATAAGAAGTATTATAATTTTTTATCATAAAAATATAACATTTCAAAACATTAGTTTATTACCATAATAATGCCTTATGTGAGTTAGCATAGTGATATCAGTTTTATGAACGAACTAAATCAACTTTTTTTGAATATCCATTAAATTTATTTATATTTATACAACATCATAACGTTTATAAGTTTGGAAAAAAATTAAGTTTTAATTTTGAATGGGACCAAATTATGTACCCATTTTTGGAAGAAATTTTTTTGAACCGAGACCTAAATCAAATAAACAGTTTTTAAAATTTTTGAACTAGAGATAGTTTATTATAACGTAATCCTGGTAGATTCTTTGGTTTCGTCAATCCGAATCAAAATTTCCCAATCTAACGCAACAATTATAAACTCCTTTCTAGATATATTGAGGAAAAAAAAACTTCACATAGTTTAGCGATGATTTGCTCTTCATATATATACTATCTTGTAAAATATTTAGGTGAACTCTTAAGAACATTTAATTTCAAGAACATAACATTTATGAAGCATTAAGTACAAATAACTAATAAATTAAGGCGTTGTTTTTTTTTTTAAACATCTTAGTGGCTCTTAAGTCTGAATCAAACCTTTTTTTACATTCAGACTATTTGTTTTTTCTCTAGTTGTCAGAACCTCTTAACCCTTAAATACATTTGAAATAATTAAGAAGTGGTGACCTGATTTCTTAAAACTTCTTATCGTCGTCTTATTTCATATATATGTTCTCTTTTCTCTTAAGATGTCTCCAGACGTTACAAAAACAAACAGTCTTATTGATTCAGACTTCAGCACCACCTCTTATTAATCAAAAATGAAATAAGACTTTAGACTTCAAGCCTCTTAAAAACAAATGCCACCTAAAAGTTATGTTTTATTAAGAATATTTTATTGAAAGTATCTTCTACATAGAGAGGACTAACAAAAAATAAATGAGTTTTATGCCTCTAAAAAAGATTTAAGGCTTTAATTTCAAAGAACTCCAATCAATTACATTTTAAATATTTAATTATTTTTTTTTGTTCTATTATATATTCAGGAGTCTAGTGTCATTTTGGGCCTGTGGAGTTGCCGAAGAGATTAGTATATAATGGATTTCTCTATGAGATTCAAAAAAAAAATCAAATCAAAAAAATTTGATATGTTTAATCATTTATGTTAAAAATAAATTATAGGATTTTTTAATATAAAGTTGCAGATATACAAGTATACAACCAAAATATATACAAAAACTAATGTTGGGCCGACAAATGCTATAATTTTTATTAGGCCCAACTTTATTTTAAAGGAATCTAGAATTTGGGCCTAACAATAGAATAAAGTTGGCTTTTTTAAGTTCGTTGTTCCTCGGTAGTAAGGGTGCGTTTGGTTTGCAGACTGGGTAGGACAGGACGGGACAAAAATTCACTATCCCATGTTTGGCGTGACATGGGACAGAACAAAAGTTCACTGTCCCATGTTTGGCGCGACATGGGACAGGGACAAAGACTGGACAGGGTAAGACAAGATGGGACAAAAAGGGGTATTTTCTTGTTCCACCAAAATAGGTGGAACAACATGGGACAGAAATGAGATAGAAACTAAAAATCACTGATTTACCACCATTTGATATATAATCCTAATATGGTATTAGTCTTAAGGGTCACCACTACCCATCGTCGCTACTACCACCATCGGCGGCCACTAGTAGCCACCGCTAACCACTGTCGACCACCTCTACCTATTT
This sequence comes from Arctium minus, assembly GCA_954870635.1. Taxonomy (NCBI): domain Eukaryota; kingdom Viridiplantae; phylum Streptophyta; class Magnoliopsida; order Asterales; family Asteraceae; genus Arctium; species Arctium minus. The sequence continues at coordinate 49,959,514 of OX941096.1, forward strand.
CTCCACCATAACAACCTCCTCCAACACCTCCACAACCATCGGTCATCGCCACCACCACTACCATCGTCGACCACCACCACTAACACCGATCACCACCACCTATTGTCGCCACCACCATCGACGACCACCGGTAGCTACCACCAACCATCGTCGACCACTTCCACCTCTTCCTTTAATACTACAACAACTTCCTCCACTACCTCCACAACCACCACCCATCGCCACCTCCACCAATCACCACCACCCATTGCCGCCGCCGTCACCGACGCTCACCGCCAACCACCGTGGCTGGCTGCCACCACTGTCGCTCGCCGTCAACCATCGTTGGTAACCTCCGTCTCTTCCTCCACTACAATAACCTCAATTACCACTGTGCACCGCCACCACCACTACCTCTATTACTATCTTTCACCTTCTTCACAACTATCGTCTTTCACCGGCCACCCATCGTCTTTTATCTTTACTCGTTGCTGCAACTATGCATCCGTCAATTCATTAAGATCTTCCAAATTGAATCAACTATTATATTTTTTTATATGAATCCGATTTTTTCGAACTACCATCAATTATTTCAGATTCTTCATTCAAATTTCCTACTATTGTTTTTGTATGTATTTATATGTATGAAAATTGTGTAAAAAAATTAATAATGTTTTTTAATTAAATTATTTAAGAATATTCTTTATTTGTGTTATTTATAACTATTATATGACATATAAAATTATCAAACAACTTTTAGGGAAACTTGTCCAGTCCTAGTCGTACCAAACACAAGACATTCATTTGTCTTGTCCAGTTCTGGCCAGTCCTGTCCTAGCCTTTTGTCCTGTCCAGTTCTGTCCAGTTTTGTCATGTCCAATCCCGTCCAATTTTGTCTGCGTACCAAACGCTACCTAAAGGCTATAAAGCGGTCGGCTGTTAACTGACTGTTGTTTCTCCCAATCAGTCGCGAGGGTTCTGGGCATGAGAAAATTTTTACAATATACTCATGCGAAATCTTGTTTCTGCTTAATAATTTATCACATATATATCAATTTATGAACAACGAAAAAAAAACATATCTTTTTTGAGATCTTCTTAGAAAACATTTAATCTCGAGATGTGTTTGTTTTTTATGTTTGTCAAATTTGTAAAAATATGTAATTATACACATATAATCATTATTCAATATCTTATTCTTTTCATTTATTTATTGTATATTTTTTGTAAAATAATATGTATTATATATATAGGGTTGGAATTTATGGTGAGAAAGATAAGAAGAGATCTCCACCTTTGGATCAATCCTAATTGAAGAACAACACTAATACGGTGCACCGAGATGCACCGGATTAATTCCCGTGATAAGTGCAATTCATGAGGTAAAGGTGAGATTAAAAGTGATCAAGGATCCAGATCTCTTCTTACGCTTTTCACCTTAACTCATATTCTCACACGATTCTTTGTCTAGTGATACATTATAAGACGAATGATCATGTGAGAAGTTGAGATTAACGTGAGATGCGTAAGAAGTGTATCTGAACCGTTGATCACTTTAATCAAACGCCCTCCAATGAATTGCAGTTTAGAAGGGAATTGATCTGGTGCATCTCGGTGCATCGTATCCATTTCTCATCCAACGATTGATAATCACTCATCACGTTTCTCACGTTCATCTCAACTTCTCACTAGAACCCAACTCTACATTATAAATGTAATGTTTAATAAGGCTCTTAATTTTTAGATTATTGAAAACATTATAAAAATACATAATTATTTTTGTCCATTACTTCACTAATAGATACATATTTCACCTAACAAATATCGAAATCAATCAATTACGTAAAGACATATACATCCATCAAATATGCAAACACTAACGCAAACTTGTTTTTATTATTTCATCATTGTGGATATCCCACCTCTTAAGTTCTACGCCACCATCTCCACCACAACTACCGCCTCGTTCCACCACTGTGGATCCCAACCTCCGTCAATGCTCCGATTGTTTTATGTGTGTTTTATAGGGATGATTTATTTTACAACCCAGTAAAAAGTTACAACTTCGTGCAATCCTCATCTAAACCATTCATTTAGCTCATTCACTATATAGACATTGGATTGATTACTGGGTTGTATCAATGATTACTGGTTTCATGCAATACCTGCAATGCATAATATTTCATTAAATGCATACACTAACATGAAATGCATATTGTTTTAATGAAAGTACCAGTTGATTCGATACATCACATGAACCGTTATGTGCATCGAAATCTACTGCATAAATTCGATAAAATCAGGTAAATTCATTTAGAGAATCCATAGACGTCCAAATGCAATGGACGTTTATGATAAATGTTGCACGGATTGTAACATTTTTCAGATGAAAGGCTACCAGAATGTTCCTCAGTTTTTTTTTTTGGATTTTTCCCTGAACCTGACCCTATATATATTATGTGTACAAATAAATAATGTTATTTATGTAAAACAATATGTTAAATTAACCTATTTTATAATACAAAATTCTAATTTAGAGATTATTTTAGATAGATTTAAAGTAAAAGACACAAATGAAAATTAATATATATGAGTATCAGACTATAAAACTTCTAAAAATTATATTTTAAGAGCATCTCCAACAGCTTTGCTAAAATAGAAAAAAAAAATGTGTTTTTTTTCTCTAAACCTCTCCACCAGCTTTGCTATCTTATTTGCTATAATAGAAAAAACTTGAAAATTTTCTAAGTTTAGATAATTCTCTAAAACTTGATGGTATGAGAGAAAAATGATTATTTTATTCAATCCCACCAATGAGATTCAATTTTTATCATTTTATTTTAAGTTTTTCTTAAAAAGTGTATTGGGATGATAAATTAGATAATATTATAATATAAGTTGTTTTAAAATCTCTAAAATAGCAAATCTGTTAGAGTTAAATGTAATATATTTTAGAAATTTTCACTTTTAGTTTTCTATTTTAGAAAAATTATAAGAAAGTTGTTGGAGATGCTCTAAATAAGCAAAGGTTCCACAATTATGATTGGAAAAAGAATTGATGAAGATAACCAAGTGGCAAATAATTATAAATTTGGTCCTTCCGGTTTATCAAAAATAACACTTTTTGCATATGTAGTTTTGAAATTACAAGTCTTGATTTGCAAAAAAGTTTGGATTTGGTCTCATCTTTTTTACAACTGTTAAACGATTTTGTTAAATGAGAGACGTTTTTATTATTATCGAATTCGTCTTTTACCCAATCAAAATTGATTTATAATTTTGGTCTATGTGGTTTTTGATTGGATAAAAGATAAAATATCTATAAAATGATGAAAATGTCCCTCACTGATAAAAAAATTTAACAACCATTAGAGAAATGGACCAAATCCAAACGTTTTTACAAACCGCAATGACAATCTTGTAATTTCAGAACTTTAAGGACAAAATGTTATTTTCAACAACCTACAGAGACCAAATTTGTAGTTTACTCTAATTACAAAAATAATAGGCCAATAGCTGCTACCATAAATGAACAAATATGATAGGTTGAATAAGAGATTAAAATGAATTTGGATCAAATCAGATGATTATATGTCGACTTAAAATGGGTTAGATTGTTTCGTCATTACTTTTTTGGTTTTTTTAATTATTATAAAAAGTTAGTATATTAAATATAGTTAAATAAATTATTTTTAATAAAACAATTTAACATGTCGATAATTTTAGGCAGAATTGGCATAATTATTATTGAGCTGCCAAAAGATATTATCCTCTCTATAAAAAAAAGAAAAAAAAAGTATTTTGTAAACACTTGAATATGACTTGGGTAGCTTTTAAACTATTGAGCTTGTTTGAGTTGTTTATTTTTGAGTTAAGTTCTTTAATTCTTCAACCTATAATAATAAACTTCAAAACTCACATCGGGCTCTCCTTGTATAGTTCTTGTAAGAACTTTATTACTAAAATAAATATAAAATTAGTTAATTACATTTAGGGGATGTTCGGTAAACGGCTTAATCGGTTGTATGGCATGCATGACTTAGGGGTTGTTTACCAAATTTTCTATTAAGTTCTGTATGGATAAATTTGACTTTCTAGATAAATTTGTCTGTCTAGATAAAAATCTATTGTTGTTTACTCTTTTTACTGAATCAACCGTCTGAATGATGTAAATGAACGTTTTACCCATAATTCATCAGATGAACATCAACAAAAAATATGAACTTGTAGAAATTCTTAAACAATCTGAACTTGAACAACAACAAACAATATGAACTTAGAACAATCTCGAACAAACAATGTCCATAAACTTCAAACGAAATCTGGAACGAAATTGAAAACAAACTTCAAATATGGAACTAACTTCAGAAACTTGGAACGAAATCGATCGAAAACGAACTTCAGAAACTTGGAAGGAAATCTGGAATGAAATCGATAAAAAAGACGAATGTCAAATCTGGAACAAAATATGAATCAAAAATCGAACTTCAAAAATGGAAAGATGTTCAGAAACATCAAACGAAAGCTGGAAAGAAAATAAAACTCCAAATCTGGAACGATGTTCAGAACAAGATCAATCGAAAACAGACTCCAAAACCTTCAAACAGAATCAAAATTTCACAAACCTTCAAACTTTGGAACGAAATCTGGAATGATCTTCAGGACGAGATCGATAGATGGCCTCACATGGAACGAAATATGGAATCAAAATCGATATCTGGAATCAAAATCCAACTTTAAAAACCTTCAAACTTGGGACGAATCTGGACGAGACCGATGAGGGAAGCGCCGGAAATCAGAAACTTCAAACTTCAAAAGCAGGGTCGCCGGAAAAGAGGGAGGCGTCGATGAAGAAAAAGATGTCTCCGGCAGTTGGAGAAAATGGTCTCATAGTGGAAGATGAGACGTGGAAGGAAGGTGCTAGGGTTTTGAGTTTTGATTAGAGCCTGGGAAGGAGGCGTGTATGCAAGGGTATGAGTGTCATTTTTTTGGCTTAATGGGGACAACACCCCCCCCTTCCCTACTTAGCTAATAAGCCCAATTTGTCTGCACGAATAAGCCATTAAGCCACAAGTAAACATCCCAAACGTCTGTGCGAATAAGCCATTTTTGTCATTAAACTCATTAAGCCACAAGTAAACACCCCCTTATTCGGTAATAGATACATGCATATTTGCAAGTGGCTTAATGGACCAGAAAGTGGATTATTTGCTCAACTCATATGGGGGAGTCATATCCATTCAGCCAAACACTTTTCCATCATTGCCCTTTAAAGAAAAAGCCTACCATCAAGCATTACAGAACCAAATTCCTCCCATTCTTCCCATCATGCACCTGCAACCTGTCCATTTCCACATACACTTCCGTTCCCCTCTATCTTCCTGCATCGAACCACCATCACCCTAAAAAATCGAACCTAAATGTAACGACCCCAAAACCAACAATTGCTTATACAAAGCATTATAATCAATTGCATAAACAAAGCATTCTAACCAAAACCAACAATTGCATAAACAAAGCATTATAACCACAGTTGAGATTTACAAAAATCTAATGGTGAATGTCTCTTTTACGACATCACCTTTTCTCTTTCCCTTTGCATGAACTCCCAACTATACTCTTTACCTGAAAATGGTTTTAAGTCTGAAAAGCGAGGGTTAAACCATAAGGTCTAGTGAATTCCCTCTCAAAAGACAGTACACAACTCTCAAAAGGACATAGTATCTGCCATGAAGGCCCAACAATAACACATAGACATTTAACACAAAACACGGGTCTTTGCATGGTGTTCATAGCCAACCATCACCTCACCGTGATGTCCACAATCGGAGCCCAATAGATCCCTATGGCCTCCAGTAAATGCCAATCCAATGTGTACAGAGAGGTTTAAGGGAACTCACCTGAGGTTCGATACACCACCACACGTCTTATAAGTCACTTAGGATCAAACCAAACACCTGAATTTGACGACATAGGAATGGTGTTAAACCTTCTAAATCACCTTAAAACCATCCATTTCAATCCCTAAGACAATCCCCCAAACGATACCTCGAACCTAGCCCAAAACGAGAAACGAAGAAAAATCAAAAAGGCAGTGGCCAGTGCCCAATGCGACTTTCATGTGATCATAGTTGCTTGAAACCCGCTTTCATTCTAAAAATGCAATTCACGAGAGTTTCAGCAAAATCCCCATAGTCATACTTGTCCAATATTTCCCAAATCAATTTTATCCCCCAAAAACGAGAGAATCGATGTTCTAAACCATTTTAGCCATTATCGTAACATCAAAACACCATTTAAACCAATCAAATCCTTCCACAAAATGAAGGGTTTTACCCCAAAAACTTAAAACTTGAAAACCCTTGAAGGCACCATTAACAATGGTGATTATTCTCAAAGCACAACAAAAGAATCATCAAGAATCGATAGCCAAACACTTCCCATTGTGTTTTGAATCAAAATTCCCCAAAAGAATTGGATATCCTCATCTAAAATCATAAACCAAAATAAGAATACAAAGGTTAGAAGGTGAAGCTTACCTTTGAGATGAAGTTCTTCAAACCACTGAAAATTAGCTCTTCCACCAAGTCTCTGAAGAAAATCCCTAATCTTCTCAAACCTCCACTCTCTCTATTCTCTCAAGAAATGTTCAACACCAAAAATGAGGGTGAGTGGAAGGGTTTACCCCTTTTTAGAAATATATTTAGCCTATAGGAAGGAGAATTTACACTTACACCCTGAATTTTATTTTTTTCATAAAATCTCAAGGTAAGGTTTATGGTTATTACACTAAACCACTAGTTACTCTCGGTTAATCTTGAAACTTGTTCACAAGTTTTCTATTTTTCCTTTGATTTGATGACTAGAGTTTTGAATTTTATTTCTTCGTGCAATCGGTGTATACATGTAAATTGACGTGTTTATGGTGAATAAAGGGTTAGGGTTCTAACGAAGTTATTCTTAAGTTGCATATTTCCATATCATATTCCTAAATATTTGATTCTCTACTGAAAAGGATAAATAATTACTTATTAGGCCAAAGTCAATCTCTCTCTGATCTTTCATCCATGGATTCATTTTGCCATTTACCATTTGCAGTGTTTTCTTAGCTCTTCACATATGAATTTGATACACCGTGTGTTCCACACCATTGTTTGTTATGTGTGGGAATATTCACACTTAAATATAACCAACATTGTGATGTTAAAACATAAAGCATTTGTTATCGAATACAACATAATCTTAAGTTGAAAATGTTGGAATAGACTACAATACCATTGGACATTTTGATTTTCAATCTAAAACAAAGTTCAAAGATCTTCATTGGAGGTTTTGTCATTAAATTTGTATCATTATTTTATATCTAAGGTTGTTTTTATTTAAAAAAAAAATACTTTAGTCGTTCTTTTTATTATTTAAAATCAACCATCAAATATATTTATCAAACAATTACTTTTAATCAATGTTGAATATAAATTAGAGCTAAAATAGTCATTTCTGTCATTCACGTTGTTTATTTAGCACAAAAATCTAAACAACAATTTACCCTAATAACGGTGACAAAATCTATATAAACTACTAAATCCATTCATATAGTTTAATCCATAAATGACATAATGAAAAAAAAACAATTAAACAATGCCTTAACTTTAAACGACAATCATGATAATTATTTTGAAAACAAACAGTCAAATGGTCCTTCGAAATCAAAATAATCACACAAATGATGCAGCCTTTACGTGTAATAAACGTAATCATGGGGCCCTTTTCTAATAAATTTAAAACTTAAAAGATTTTTTAATCGTCGTTAGGCCACTAAACCAAGATATTTTCTTCTTTCAAATGATGTTGAACCAAAAAAAAAAAAAAAGACCCGATCCCTTTTCACATATACTATAAAATTATCTGTTTTAATCAAGATACTAGGGGTTGTTTGTTTTTTAAAAAAAAAAACTCTTAATGACTTTTAAGTCTCAATCGACCTTTTTACACATCACATTTTACTAGAAGCGTACTCGCGCAATGCAGCGAGATACATCACGATTTTAATGTTTATTTTTATTTTTTGTTTTTTATTGATTTACAGTACGATTTTGGATGATTTTTATTGAGTGATAATGGTTTTTTTATATATAAATTTGTTTAATTTAGGCTTAACAATATAATGTTTTTTATATATAAAAAATTAAGTTGTTTGTTAAAATTCATTAATTATCTTATATATTTTAAATTTTTTATATTTAAATTGAGATGTTTATCCTGTTTTGATTATGTTTATCAGAATTCAAATTTCATAATTTTAGAGTTTGGGGATTAGAGATAAGGATTTTGGGGGATAAGGATGAAATATATTAATTAGGGTTAAAAGCTTTACAGGTAGTACATTAGACTTTAGTAGTTATTTTTAAGAGATTTTAAGTAGATAGCTTTAAATGATAGTACATAAAGCTTAGTGAGTTGTAATTAAGAGTTTTTTATGTCATCTTTATAATATAGTATAGATTAATCATAACTAAAATAAGACTTCAGACTTTAGACCTCTTGAAAAACAAACGGCATCTAAATGACCTGAAACGTGATGTTAGCGGTAAGGTCAAACTTCAAGCTTTGACGAGACCGTGATGTTATATATGTATTTATGTATGGGGTTGGGTTTCGGCGAGAATGAAAGTTATGGTGAGAAGGGTAAGAAGGGATATTCACCCTTTGATGCACATTAGGATGAGATGCACCGAGATGCATCGGATCATGATCAATTCTCGTATTCATGGGATGGGGGTGAGATTAAAAGTGATCAAGGATCCAGATCCCTTCTTACCTTCCCACTTTAACTCTTCTTCTCACACGATTATTCGTCTATATGTATGTCTCCCTTTCTATATATACTTGTATGAGTTAGTGTTTGAATAATCTCGTAGAACAATGTAAATTCGTATAAAGTTATAAAACTAAAAAGGAAATAAGAACTATTTATATAAAATATATTGAGATTATAAGAAAATGATATCAAGAGTGTAAAATTGAGATTAAATCTCTTGAGTCTCTACTCAATACTTTGTTCAATCTTCAAAGAGTTCATGTTCGACCACTACATACGGGAATAAGAATAAGGATTTACCTATTTAGGGTTTTAGTTTTTATATTTTCTTTTAGGAGGTGTTTGGTTCATGGATTTTGAAGGAATTGAAAAGAATTGGGGAATGGATAATTCCTTTGATCAAATTCTAATTCCTTTGTTTGTTTCACATATTGATCATGATGAAATCATTTGAATTCCATTAAATTCCACAAATCAAGGAATTCATCATTCCTTAGCTAAAGTAAAAGAATTGAATTCTATCCAATTCCTACTAACCAAACACGTGGTCAAATTCCATTAAATTCCATTCCAATTCCTTCGAAGTCATATTCTTTTAATAGATTCTAATTTTATCAAATTCCATTCTGCGAACCAAACGCCCCCTTCTTATTTAAGTTTTAGGTGTCATACATAATTATTATTTATTCCCCAAGTTATAAGTTTAAAAAGTAAAAAAAAAACATGCCTTAAATAAACAATGCATAGTAAAGCGCCATAATGTGTCATGACACGTCATAACGTGTTACAACGGAAGGCAAGCCTTAGCGTAGAATCACACGGGTTAACATGGTAGCAAAGCCAAGTATTGGTGCCATAACCGTAACAAGTTATTTAGAACCATGGTTTTAGTTAAGCTACCCGACTTGTCTGACTCATTCAATTTGTCACATCTAGTTAAAGACAATATTATTCTTATGATGTAAGAAAAATGAAAATGTGAATAAAGATTTTATTTATATAATATAAGATGATTGGGAAAGAACTTGTAAAAAGGTAAAGACGGAAGGTAAATAAATACAAAAACGACAATCAAACAGTTCATTGATGTGTTGCCTGCTCGTTTGGTTGATACTATTAATGAATATTTGTTTATATTTAAGGGGTGACAAAAACGTTAATATTAACTGATGTCGCAACTTGCAAGTGGTCCACAACGTGAAAAGTACGTAAATTATTAATTGTTTGGGAATCGGGATCATCAGGGCAATAACAGTCAAAAAAATTAATGATCCATAATGCTAAAAACGTGTAGGTCAAAAAGTTAATCAAATTCATCTATAACATTATAATTTGAAAGATCAAATGTTTAGAAGATGAAGAACAAATTTACAATACTAAATTTTTATTAAAGGAAAAAAAAAACAACATTTTTTTACAGCAGGGATAGAAAAAACATTAATAACTTTTACACGTTATGAGGTAAAATGTTCAAACATTTTTTTGTGATCAATGAGCTTCAATTAATGATCAAACCGTTGGATACTGAATTTGGGAATTTTAACCTTAAGCTTTAAAATTGTATTTTCGTATAAGCTCAAATTAATTTTCCGTACAGATAAAGGTTGTAGTAACAAGTTTAATTGTTCATATACATGCTTCTTAAATCTCAAACTTTTCTGTAAAAAGTATAGACAAATAAAACTGTTACAAAATACAAAAAAGAAATAAATATGTGATTACGGATCCAATTAACCTGAAATAAAACCAGTAAATTTAAAAATGGCAAATGGCATACACGGATCATTTAGTAAGCATGTTAAAAGGTGATTTCACAATTTTTGTCCGTACATAGTATTATTAATAATAGATATTTTTTTATATATTAAGTGATAAAATATTAATTTTAAAACGATGTTGCAACTTGCAAGCCAACTATATATCCAACTATAAATATAATATTTTGACGTCCAAAAATGAATGCGAACCATAAGTTATCACTATATATTAATCAGTAATTTAAACATCATTTTCTTGGTATATACTCTCATGTCACATGCTCTTGATTCACAAATAATTTAATATTCCTTCATAGGTCCTTATAATAATTAATATAAGACAAGTGGTGTTGCTTGGATTTTGTACCTTCAAAGTGGTTTTTCAGTCATGAATCTAAAGGGATTTTCACTAGAGTTGGGGATGAAAATTGGTGTTTTTGGGTTTTTTAGAGGTCTATTGGAGATGCTCTAATTAATAGGCGGACTCGGACAATGAAAAAAGAAAATTGGGCAGGCCCGTCCGACTCGTTATCTAATTATAGTCGATTAATTTTTTATAAAACTAATATTGTATTAAAAAAAAGTTTAGAAGTGGTTTTGAGTTGCACTCTCACTACTAAGTACCAACAATTTCCAAATATATATTATATGTGATATGTTATATAGTATGTCTAGGATCTCAATCTTGAAATATTAGGTAGTTAAATATTTTGTTGTTGAGGAATGCGAACTTCGAAGGGTAATAATTTTGGAGAGAAAAAGTTCATACTTTATATTTTGTGAAAAAAATACTTTTTTCTTACGTTGTGTACATTAATATATTTTACGTTTTTTTAGTTGGAAAATGATTATGTATCGAGTTCTCAATCCCGTAAATGATCACCTCTAATTTTGACCTTTTGATTTACTTTTGACGAGCGAATGATATATCAAATAATAATAGGGAGTATATGTTGCCTTCTCGAACGTCCACTGCATTCGACTTACAACTATCATGAAGAGGAAAACTGTGTTGTCTAGAGACAGGTATATGGTCCCCAGGTTGGATATTGATGCCTTATTTATGAATTTCCACCTCCTCACAAGTTACCGATAGGAAAATTCAGCTAGTACTAAATATCAAATGATAAATATAAGGCATGGTCACCATACGAAGTGAATAACTGTTTCAAGAATAGGTCAAATAGATGGATTGTTGACCCATTCGTCAACATTTTTTTCCTCTCACTTGTCATTTATTGTAAAAGAAAATTACAAATAGAAAAAAAAACAAGGTCAATGTATTTTTATAATTTTTTATATATCAGAATAAAAAAATTTACGAATGATCAATTATATCATTTGATCCATTTTTACTCCATCTGTCAAGTATGAGTGTCAATAACATCTGAGATGGTCAAAATTATCTTTGTCAAGAAATCGTTCTTTTATGTATTCTCGTGCCGACTTGATTATTATGTCATTAATGATATGATTACGAGATTACAAACAAATATCTAATGGATGCACAAATAAATATAATTAAATTATATGTATAAATAATTAGTTAGCTTGTATATGTATGTTCTTATGTCTTTATCAAGTTCATTCAATTAAATGGTAGGTAAGGTGTCACTATTTTTTTGGAACGTAGGTGGATTTTGTAACGAAACTATAAATACAATGTATGCATACACATGATACAAGTCTAGTCTTCTAGCCATCAACAATGGGGCCTTTTAAAGAAATCATAATGTTGTGTCGCTTTTTAGCATCCAAATTCTTTATCTGTCTTTTAAACCATATAAATATAAGTATATACATGATACAAGTCAAACTATGCTTTAAATTTGTGTCACACGGAACATAAGGAAGCATACAAACAGTCGAATATTCCCTGATTCGATAAAGATATTTATGGCTCAAATCGTCCATCACAAGATCTTTTAATCCCTTTTAACTGTCCAATACGTAAAAGTCAAGCACACATTTTCATCTTTCGACTTTACAGTTCTAAAAACAAAATGGTGCTATCAAACACGTTATGCCTTTCATATTACACATAATTTACAATATAGTATACGTCATACAAAAACGTGAACCAAAAATGACATATAATGATCGTCAAACGGGACTACTTTTTTCGTATTTAGTATTATTATAATATTTTAAATTAAAATCTAAATTTAGAAATATAATAAATTTTGGAAAAGAAAAGTCTTTGGTGGGTGTAGTTCATGTGAATTTCATGTATATAAAGTCAATTGCTTTGTTTGATTTTTAATACATCAAATGGTAGATGAGTACAAGAGTTCACAGGATAAGGTGGTTATAATGGTAGATGACAAAGGCCTTTTTTTCTATTTATAATGCTTAATATATATTGCTTTAAATTTAAATTATTTCTCTTTAATATATATTGAAATACTTTTTTTTTCCTTAAAAATCTTTTTTTGAGACTGATCTAATAGAATTCCACATATTTTTACATGGTATCATAGCCAAATTCTACCACTCTAGAAACTTGACAATATGGACAATTTATACCCGTTTAGCCCCCTCTGGATAGTCATTCTGTTAAAATATCAAACTCGAACAGATTTTGACCATTTCTTTTCGATATATTTTAAAGGGAATTTAATTAAAATGCCCTAAGTTGAAAAATCAGTACCCAATATGCCCCAAATCTTGTTATTTTTGCCAAAATACCCCTTATGTCCGCGTTTTTTTTGCTTGAAACGAGGACTTGGTCCGCGTTTTGTCCTCGTTTCACTGTTACACGCGGACTTAGTCCGCGTTTTGTCCTCATTTCACTGTTACACGCGGACTTAGTCCGCGTTTTGTCCTCGTTTTGTCCTCGTATTGTCCTCGTTTTACTGTTACACGCGGACTTAGTCCGCGTTTTGTCCTCGTTTCACTGTTACACGCGGACTTAGTCCGCGTTTTGTCCTCGTTTTGTCCTCGTTTCACTGTTTCACGCGGGTTGGGTCTGCGTTTCCTCACTATGTGGGTGCAATTCAATTCAATTGAATTGGAAATTTATTATATATTTACAGTTTATACCCCTATAATTATTTAGTTAGTTTACTTTATATCTTTTACTTTTCTATTATTCATTTTATACTTTTATCATATTAACACATAAAATCGTATATTAACTAAAATACGTTAAAATAATACGTTTTAATTTTAACAAGTTACACCATTATAATCGTCTCTTCGAAACCTTCGAAATGAGCCCAATATTGAATATTTTTGGATTTAATTATTTAATTATATATTCGAAATGAGCCCAATATAACGATATTTTACTAATAACGATATTTTAGTAAAAATAACGATATTCTACCATTGGATTAAAAATATCGTTATTCTAATAAAAATATCGCTATTCTACCATTTTTGTAAAAATAACGATATTATACCATTGGACTCAAAATAACGATATTTGAGTAAAAATAACGATATTTGAGTAAAAATAACGATATTATACCATTGGACTAAAAATAACGATATTTGAGTAAAAATAACGATATTATATCATTGGACTAAAAATAACGATATTTGAGTAAAAATAACGATATTATACCATTGGACTAAAAATAACGATATTTGAGTAAAAATAACGATATTATACCATCGTTATTTTTAGTCCAATGGTATAATATCGTTATTTTTACAAAAATGGTAGAATAGCAATATTTTTAGTAGAATAACGATATTTTTAATCCAATGGTAGAATATCGTTATTTTTACTAAAATATCGTTATTAGTAAAATATCGTTATTTTTACTAAAATATCGTTATATCGTTATAAATTATGAATAATTTGTCCAAAAATATGTAATATATATGATATATAATATGTTTTATGTTTTAGGGTAAAAAGAAAAATAGCATATGCATACGTTTCATACGTTTTATGTAATACATATGATATATAATTAAATAATTAAATCCAAAAATATTCAATATTGGGCTTATTTCGAAGGTTTCGAAGAGACGATTATAATGGTGTAACTTGTTAAAATTAAAACGTATTATTTTAACGTATTTTAGTTAATATACGATTTTATGTGTTAATATGATAAAAGTATAAAATGAATAATAGAAAAGTAAAAGGTATAAAGTAAACTAACTAAATAATTATAGGGGTATAAACTGTAAATATATAATAAATTTCCAATTCAATTGAATTGAATTGCACCCACATAGTGAGGAAACGCGGACTCAACCCGCGTGAAACAGTGAAACGAGGACAAAACGCGGACTAAGTCCGCGTGTAACAGTGAAACGAGGACAAAACGCGGACTAAGTCCGCGTGTAACAGTAAAACGAGGACAATACGAGGACAAAACGAGGACAAAACGCGGACTAAGTCCGCGTGTAACAGTGAAACGAGGACAAAACGCGGACCAAGTCCTCGTTTCAAGCAAAAAAACGCGGACATAAGGGGTATTTTGGCAAAAATAACAAGATTTGGGGCATATTGGGTACTGATTTTTCAACTTAGGGCATTTTAATTAAATTCCCTATTTTAAAACGTTTCCTTTTTTTTTAAGACAATAATCTAATAAGATTTCACATGTTACAATAAAAATCTATTTGAACTTTTATCCAACTTGTTTGTATCAGTAATTTAGTATGTATAAGGGGTGGGGTGGGGAGGGGATGGGAGGGTATATGAGTAAATAGAAAGGTCCAACGGGTTATCATCTTAAATAACCGTATTGGGAAAAATGTTTTACTTTTTAGTCATCTCCAAAAAAAATCCATAAAATAGCCAAGGAACCCCAAGTCAACACTACAAGACACTTTTCCTTGCGGTTTCTGACATTTTATGATGCATTCAGATGAAAAGTGGATCTATCGTAAAAATAAATTAACACCGCAGTTTGTGACACCATAAGGACATGCCTCGACGCACAAAAAAAAACAAGTCAAAGTCACAGCTTGCAACACCGCAAGAACATACTGCAACTTGCGGCACCATAAAGACATGTCACAGCTTGCAACACAGCAAGAAAAAGTGTCTTGCGATGTTGACTTTACGTTTCTTGGTTGTTTTGTGGAGAAAAAAGTTTAGAGATGACTAAAACGTAAAAGTTTTTAGCCCATGTGGTATTGATGATAATAACCCCAAGCATGGACGGATCTAATGTATGGAATACGGTGGCACATGCCACCGTATTATTTCTCCGACGAAGGGTAAAAAATTTTAGATTCGTGAAAGGTGCAACCGTATCGTCTTGGAAGGTGCTAGTGTATTATTTTGGAAACTTCAAGAAGGTGCAACCGTACCTCGTAATCAACCAAAAAACCAAAAGAAACTATCAAAATCAACCAAAAAAACCGAAAAAAACTCTTGAAATCGATAAAAAAAACTTAAAAATCCTTCGAAATCAAGCAAACAACTTTAAAAATCCCTCTAAATTGTAGAATTAGGCTAAAAACACATCGGGTAATATTGAACGTCAGTGAAAAGATGAAAACACGTCGATAGAAACCGTGTTTTTTATAATTATTTTTTATATATATTATATGGTGCTATCGTATGAAAAAATTTATGTATCCGTTAGGTCCCCGCATATAACCGGATAAGTTAGGCCAAGAGACCTACTACCTCCACAAGTACATATATTTATTTCTTTTTTTGTCGGCTATTGTCACTCCATCCCTCTATCAATCATTTTATTTATTTAAAAATCTTATATAAAATTTATAAAACCAAAATTATTATTATTTATATCTTTACAATAACATATATATAGGTTGAGTTATGGTAGAAATTTAAAGTTGGATGAGGATTGTAGGGATTATTTTATTAGTGGAGGTTCATATAAAATTTCCCACGCGTGATAATCTGATCAAAAGAGGGATTGAAATTGCCTCGGGGTTGTGTTCGATGTGTAATTCTAAAGATGAATCTGTTCAACACATTTTTGTTGAATGCTCTTCCGCTCGGGAGGTGGCTGCGAGTTTACATATATTGTGGGACAAATTTCCTGCTCGTGTCGACACGGTTGGGGAGCTGGTTGACTCGACGAATTCCTCGGGGCTCCAGAAAAATTTGAGATTGGTTCTGGAGGTTGTGATTATTGCGTTTTTCTGGGTTATATGGAAGAATCGATACTGGTTAATTTTTAACAGCAAGGTGTTGAAAGGGGTTGAGGTGGTTAACCTGGTGCAATTTTCCGCGTTTAGTTGGATCAAGCATAGATTCAAGTCTGGGAGGGCTATTTGTTGGGATTTTTGGGTTAACAATCTTGTGGACTCTTCTTCTTTGTTTTTGTAATTTATAGCCTCTCGCTAGCCTCTTTTGTGTGGTAATAAATCTGGTTTTTTGCTGTAAAAAAATAATAATAATAAGTTAACATCTATATTAATTTATGTGAACATCCAATAATATAAAATGGTACCTACAGCTCCTACAGGAGAAAGAAAAAATGTTACACGATCTTGATTCATGTGTAGATTAGTTGTGTATAGATGCTATACAATGTAACGTAGAATTGAGTATTAAAAATCAATATAAATTCTTGTTAAGATAAATTCTGAAATTTATGTTTGAATAAAGTTAATTCTAATCATTAGTTGGGTTGAGTTTCGATGAGAAATTGAGGTTAACATGAGAAACGTGGGAAGTGGTTATCAACCGTTGGATGAGAAATAGATGTACATTAGGATGAGATGCATCGAGATAAGATGCACCAGATCAATTCCCTTTTAAGGCGCAATTCATGGAAGGACATGAGATTAAAAGTGATCAACGGTTCAGATCCACTTCTCACGCTGTTCACGTTAACCTTAACTTATCACATGATCTTTCACCATCATTAGTAATTATACAATCTATACATGAAGGGTTAAATATGCAACTGGTTTGATTTCTTTTTTTTTTTTTTTTACATTGACTCTTTAACTATTATAGAGAGCTAAATATGAAAAAAGGAAAAAAGATCACACCAATACATTCCCTACATTGGCTCCTAGGTGAATTTTTATCATCTCACTTCATATATGTAAAGGCCTTCCTACTAATAATCTATATTATTTTATTTGTTGGATTCCGGTGACACTACTACATAAACAGACTTTTTACACGGTTGTAAAAGGTTTTTTACACGGTTTTGGAACCGTATAAAAGCCCACCGTGTAAAAAAGTACGAACCCTTTTTACACGGTTTTGGAACCGTGTAAAAATGTGAACATTTTTACACGGTTCCAAAACCGTATAAAAATGTGACAAAAACCGTGTAAAAAGAACTCAAGTTTACACACTTATTACATTTTTACACGGTTCCAAAACCGTATAAAAATGTGACAAAAACCGTGTAAAAAGAACTCAAGTTTACACACTTATTAGTCACAACAGTGTAAAAAGATAGGACATTTTACACGGTTGCTTGGCAAACAACTGTGTAAAAAGGTGCATTCTTTTTACACGGTTCTACCTAACAACCGTGTAAAAAAGTGGGTTTTTTTATCAACCAAAATCTAGAAAACATTATACGAATCCATATTAATTAAAATAAAAAGAATAGCTAACTAACTTTGTAGAAACAAGAACAAATAAAAGAAATGCAAATATAGTTGGCTAGGATCGGCCCTCCTCCTTTATCCGGGCTTGGGACCGGCAATGTCATGTGTTGACATGGGCGGAGTTACCTACCCCACCCCCCATCTAAGAATAAGAAAGAAAACCTAAAAACAAATGCATTTTCTTGCCTATTTAACTGAAAACTTATTAAAATGAGAACTACACTACCCAATGAATTAACTAAAATAAAATGCAAAACAAACATTTACCAAACTCATCTAACATGTTTCTCCAAACTAATCAACATCCATAAAATTGCATAAAGATCCATGAAGAAAATGTTCCACTAAAAAAAATATCTCAAGTACTATTCATCTCGCATAAAAAGTATCTTATAAAACTACATAACATAATAATAAGTTGAGCAAAAACTCACTTATGATTTTAGAACCATATGTTCAACTTACAAAGTCCATATTGAAAATCAGCTAGCTTTGCATATTAAGTTTTCCAGTCCACATTGGCACCACTCTTCTTTGCAGTTTTTCCATCATCACACATCTCAGCCTATAAACAACTGTGATCATGAAAAAAGAGCATTTCACCTCAAACCAATTCATGAAATAAAAGATAGCAACGCCCGAATTCTACATTTCAATACTACTTACCTTTTAGGGACTCATGATAATTATGTTACGACTGTCAAAGCAAATATTTCGAGCAGAAAGTCAAAGCACATACCTATTACTACCACATTTTTCTCTCTGTCATGCGTTTCATAGTGAATGATTGTGCCAGAAGGCAAGCCATCTCATCTAGTTCTTGCATTGTAAAAGGAGCTTCAGACGTCCATGTGACCTATATATATAAATTTAAAATAGAACATGTTATTTAACAAACTAAAGTATTTTGTGCAATACAGAGATAAAATGTAAGCAATTTTTAACAAATATGTACCTTGCTTGGGAAATCATACTGCTCTTTCATCACAAAACTGAATAGTCGTTTCATTACGTAGTAACCACACTCTCATCCCTCTTTTTGCTGATTAGACTAAATTGTAATTAAAGGTAATAATTAGACACTTTAAAGTACGAAATGCAATGCATTGTCTGATATATTAATTATACCTTAATTAGCTTCCATGTAATTTGAGCTGCAATATTATCGGCGTGACAAGGCCCTACGACATTATTATATTCTCTAATAGCCCTACAAGAAATATCACAATACATATGTATTAATAATCGATCAACTATATAATGAAATGACAATTGTTTACGGATAATACACTACTTACTTGTCCATATACATTTTGATTTCGCAAGTTGTATCTGTCTTTGCGTTTGACATCGACGAATCTAATATATATACCAAGCGATGTCTAAGCCGAATGATTAACAGCGACCAGTGACTCCTCAAATGTTTAAAATAATAATGTTAATAAAACTTAAGCGGAAATTGTGTGTATATATATATATAATAGTCATATATATATATATATGTGTGTATGTATACATCTTACCCCTGCCAATACGGTGCCAAAAAGAAATTCATAGCTTTGTTGTGCATCATCGTGTTGAAGATCGTCTTTGTGATGATGGGACCATCCCGTCGAATCGCATCTGTATTAATTGCTCCGGGCGCTATAAATGCACATCGGTTCTTTGGGTTTTTGGTTAATACCATATGTAGATGCCTAAAACATTACAATGTGGTAAAACTGAATATTGTTAATAAGATACAACAAATGACAAGACATATATAAGAATTTACTTACGCCAAAAACCAAGTGATGATATTTTGGTCTAGCCATCCATTTGTCATCAGATCTTCCAAGTCACTATACCTGACCACTATATGAATTTCTGTAGGGCCAAAAACGCCAGCCTCAACCTGGGCCATTACCCCATTTTCACCCATTCTCCATTAGAATGCAGGCGTTTACGTAGACCCATCATGGTATTTTCTTTAGACAAGGGCCTTAACTTTTTAGGCATTTGAGGTTTTCTCTGGAGCTCAGATGCAAGTGCCACTCTCTTCGATTGAGCCTCTTCGTCTTTTTGTACCTGCATTAACAATTAATTTCACTAACTATCTTATACAAATAAGGGGTATTAATGCACACACACACACACACACACACACATATATATATATATATATATATATATATTCATGAGTCGAGAAAGTACCTTAAGGGGAATAGGTGCACTCTTTGGTGGCACTTCGGTTGAGGTGATCAAAGGCGGAATATGAGTTAAGTTACTAGCTGGATCTGGTGTTACAGGTTTATTGGTGGTGGTAAGCCCCTATTAAGAAAAAAAAATTAATAACATTAGTAAACATGTTGGGTATGAAAAAATATATCTAGAACTTAACTTGAAAGTTAAACATATATATATACCGGTTGCAAGACCAAAAATTCTTGATCCCATTAAATGCAGTTGTTAATGGCTCCACCTAGCGTAGTAATACCATCATTTGGCAACGGCACAGGCAGTGGAAACCCCTCACATCCCTCAATTACTAGCTCTACAGAAACTTTAATGAACCCTTCCTCAAGTGGAACACCATGCACAACGTCATTATCTAAAGGAAAGACAAAACCCTTAGCAACTACAGTTTTAGCTTTCTTGAAACCGAAGAGCAAATCACACGGGGTAGCATGCTGCAAATAGAACATAGAAACATCATAATTTAAACAATAAGTAAGCATATATAGATGAAGAGTTACCTTAGTGGATAAAAGGTGTGGAGTGCAATCAAATGAGCCAACACTACTTTTGCGCAACCCCGGGCTTCCAACTAAGGTGGCATCCTTCCTTGCAAAAACCATCTGCTCCAAAACCTGCATACGCTCCTCCATCATTTTCTTCTCCTTGTCTTCACGCTCCTGCTATTCTCTTTTCTCCCGCTCTGCACGGTCCTCCCATTCTCTTTTCTCCCGCTATGCACGTTCCTTCCATTCCCTCCTTTCCATCTCTATACGTTCATGGAATTCTCTTTTCTGTTGTTCCATCTGTGCACGCATGTCACGAACCTCCGCGTTCACTTCTGAGTTATCTTTATTCTGCCTCTTATTTTTTTCAATGCCTAGGCCAACACGCAAGCCCACGTTGTGACCGACACCCCTGGTGCGACCTGGGTGTTCAGGTCCCAACACTGCTACCAAAGGATCAATTCCCAAGTTTGGGTCCCAGTCTCCTTGAGAGAACTGTGTGTCTTTTTGCATCTGGCATGTTAAACAATATAAAAGTAAGAAAAAAAAGGATTTGATAAACAAATATAAAATTAAGACATGTTTATAACTTACAATCTCCTTTGCCAAGGCCATAGTATGCTCCTCTAACGTATAATTTTTATCGGCTCCTTTTACCCTCCTTGCCAATATCCAATGTCGTGAGCGTTCGTGCATCACGCTGAATATCTCGGGTGTTACACCTTGTTCCTCCTCCTTATCCCACACCTCGTATTTCCCTTGATACCCTCGTGATCTTAAATGGTGTGGGTTCTTGTTCTCCTTTGCATGAGCTCTATTTATATTGCTTAGTGCCTTGACATAATAAAAATAACAAAATTAGAACTACTTTACTGTATATTAACACAATGAAGATGAAGGTTTTCGAACACCTGAAATTCTGGCTTCGACTTCATCTCACAAAATTCTTTCCACGTTTTATCATCGATAAAATTGAACTCGACACAAGGACTTATGTTTTTTTCCATGTAATTGGCTTTGAGAACCTTCTTGAAGTTTCTCCAAGCTGTACATGCAATCTTCAACGTTGCTCCCTTGAGAGTGTCGTCCGATAAATGCCAATGTAGTTGTTTCATCAAAATAATTTCGTTAAACAGTCAATGATATCTAATTTCTTATATAACTTAAGTATAAGTAAAATATAACATGTTATATATCTAATTTCTTTTGTTTTTTCTGGAATGTTCAACAATAACCCTATCAAGCTGTCACACACATTTTTTTCAATATGCATAACATCAAGACAGTGTCGAACATTCAAATGCTCCCAGTACGGTAAATCCCAGAAAATAGATTTCTTCTTCCAAATATTTTTTGGAGGAGCTGGACGACCTTTCCCGAGAACAATGTGTTAGAGCATAAATCTGTTGGATACAAGATCAAGAATACTGAAGATCAAAGTTGAAGAAAGTCAAAGTTGACGAAAGTCAAATCTCATAAAAGTCAAAGTCTTTTGTAATAAAAGTCAAACATTTTTTACTTGTATTTTAGTTTTCTTGTTTTAGTTGTAGGTATAAATAGTTTCCTTTCCTTTGTAAAATTGTAGTTAACAGAGTTAAGAAATTAGATTGTAATATCAGAGAGAGAAGATTTGTTAGAGAGAGATTGTAGAGAGAGAAAGTGTAATCTTGAATTGAAGTGAAATCAAACAGGTAATTTGATTGTAAATCTTGTTTTGTTTGATTAATCTTGAATAGAAACTAGATTCAGGGACATACAATTGGTATCAGAGCAGATCCAAATCGAGAAAAATCAAGAAATGCGTATGTTCGTACTGTTCATCGAAGTCCAGATTGATTTTTAGTTTTAGTGAGTTTTTGGAGTTGTAATTGATTAGGTTTTGTTAGGAAAGTGTAATTGATCGAGTCTGTATAGGTGTTATCAAGAATTGCATTGTAATTCATTCGAATTTTTGAATTTTGTGTGGTTTTTGTTTTCACGAGTTCTTGACACTGTTCTTGATTCAAATTTTGTAATTCTTGTGTATTTGATCGAAAATTAGTGATAGTATTGTGTTCGAGTTGTTTAAAAGATCAAATTGTCGAAGTTTAGAGTTAGAATTCAAGGTGTAAATGAGTTGTTGGTGTGATTTAGTTTGATTTTAGAGGTGTGCGGGTGTTATTCAGTTGTGCGTTTGATTCATCAAAGTGTGCGGGTCACTCATCAAGATACGTACAAATTCATCGAAGTTTGCGGGTCATTCAAAATCTGCGGGTATATTCATCAAGACAAGCAAAGTGAGATATGCGGGTGTAACTTGACACGCACAATGTGTCCTGCGTTTCCTTCTTGAACCACAAAGTAGTGGTGTGCGTTTCTAACTTGAACCGCAAAGTGGTGGTTTGCGTTTGCCATTTGAACCGCATAGTTAAGGTGTGCATGTGCCTCTTGACACGCATAGCAAAGTGTGTGTTTCGTACTTGACACGCATAGTGGAGGTTTATGGTTCATGTGCGACACGCATAGTGGGATGTGCGTTTCATATGGGACACGCATAATTGTTGAATGCGTTTCCTGAGTGACACGCAAAGTAGAGGTTTGCGTTCCCTGTGTGAAGCGCAAAGTGTGAAAGTCTTAGAATTTTTTTTTCTGAGAAATTTTCAAAACTATAATATTTCAAAACTGTAATATGGTCCTTAATAGTGAAAGTTTTTTCTCTAGGGGCGCTGCCCCTTGACCCCACCCGCTAACCGGGTAGCGGGACCCCCGTGCTAAGTCTGCCTAGGGGGACATAGTTCTTTTTGTGATTAAAATTTCTGATTTTATATTTCAAGTTTTCTGTATTTTCTTGATTGTTTCATTTGGACTAACGATCAGTTCTAGTTTCTTATTGATATATTTTTCAAACAGGTTTAAACAAGATGACATCCAAAGATGCACTTTCAATTGGCACCGATGTAAAGCCTCATGTTCTATTCAAAGGAGAGTACGAGCAATGGAAGGATAGATTTCTGGATTTCGTGGATCGGCATTCAAATGGAGAGAATATTCTTCTGTCTATCACCGAAGGTCCTATGGCACCAATAACAGTTCAAATACCTGATATTGACTCCTCTGATAGTGAAGATGGAACTGAGGAAAGAGATCAAAAGATGAAAACAGTGGCAGTGGATATCTCTCAGTATTCTGAAGAACAGAAAAGCCGATACAAAGCAGATAAACAAGCAAGATCCTTACTTCTTCAGAGTATTCCGAATGAGATCTACATTAAGATTGATAGTTACAAGGGAAATGCTAAGAAGATGTGGGATCAATTGCAAAAGATGATGATGGGATCCAAGATCGGGAATCAGATGAAAGTGGCTAACTGCATCAACAGTTATGAGGAATTCAAAGCCAAAGAGAATGAAAGCTTAGAAGATACTTATGAACGGTTTGTCTTGCTTCTGAATGAGTTGTCCAAGAATAAGGTGAAAAAGAAGCAACTTGAGAACAATGTCAAATTTCTGAGCATCCTACAACCAGAGTGGAAGAAGCATACACGTAGGATGAAACAGATGAAGGATCTGAATGACATACCGTTACATGAGGTATATGAGACTCTGAGGCAGAATGAAGAAGAATTGAAAGAGAAAAGAGCTGAAAAGAAGAAGGCAGAAAAAGCTCTCGATCCGATTGCATTGGTAGCTGGAGAGAAAAAGAAAGAAAAAAAAGAGAAGAAGAAAAAGAAGAAAGTGATTACCAGTTCTGAGTCTGAATCTGAATCAGATGGTGATGATGGAGAAAGCCTCAAACAGGCTATGTTGTTATTGACCCGTGCATTACAGAAAAAGTTTTACAAGAAGCCGGGATCTAACTCACAGCGGTATTCTTCATCAAGTTCCAAGAATCATGAACACCGAGAAAAGGTGGAAGGAAAGAGATATGAAGAGAACAAATATGTTGAGAAGAAACCTGATGACAGGAAGAAGTATGTGAATGACTACACTGTTGCTGAAAAGCCAGCAAATGATTCAGTCAAATGCTACAACTGTGGCAAGATGGGTCATTTTGCAAAAGATTGTAGAAAGCCAAAAGTTCGTAACTCTCAGTACTATCAGAACAAGTTGCTATTGGCAAAACAACAAGAAGCGGGAGTAGCTTTAATGGCTGAGGACGAATTTTGGCTGGATCATTCCGAAGGTGAAGATGAAGAGAAAGAACAAACAGCTCATCTTTGTCTCATGGGAAAATAAGTCAAGTATGATGAATCAGATGACGAGATAGCTGATGAGGTATTAAACTTAACTGAAAAAGATTTTGTAACCAAAATGGAAGCTATGATGGTTGAGCTTAATGATCTTCAAGTAAAACTGAAGAAAGAAAAAGACAGAGTTGCTAAAAGAAACAATAAGATATTTGAACTCAATAAGTCGGTTATTGGGAATAAAGATCTGATTGATTCTTTACGCAAGTCTGCTTCTGATTCTAAATCTCAAGTAGATTGTTTTGAAAAGAAGATTTCTGATTTTGAAGTTAAAGTTTCTAAATATGAGTTTGAGAAGAAAGAATCTGCACTAATTGTTCATAAACTGCAGGTTGAAAACAAGATTTTGAATAAGAAGGTAAAAGGTCTGGAAGCCAAACTTTACGCAAGAGGCCAAACAGATCAAACAATTTTTCTTAATGCACCTGATGAAGAGGCTGATGTTAAGGAAAAATGGGGACTTGGTTTTAAAAACCCCCATTACTTAAAGAAAGTCATCAGAAAACAACCAGCATTATATAATTTTGATTTTCTTGCTTGTGCTGGTAAACATACTCATTTAAAACCCAAATTTGTTACCAAATTACCGGAAGAAGTTGAGGCCAAAGAAACTGAAAATAGAAAGAATGTAAAGAAAATGCAACTACCATTTAACTATGCAAAGTTAAATGATAGTTATCTTTCAGAAAAACCAAAAGTTCTTTCAAACGATTATTTTGCTAGTTATTCTATTTCTGAGATGAAGGCAAAACCTGTAATTGCAAAGGTTTATGTTCCTCCACTCATTCTTGAAAGCAAAATAATTGAGCTTGAAAATGTTTTATCTGATGAAAAACTTTTGGTAGATATTGAACAAAGTGTGTTTTCTACAGTTTTAAAGAACACTGTTTTACAATTTAAATCTACAAAGTGTTCTACAGTTTCAAAGGCACCTCAAACTTCAACTGATAACTTTGATGACTTATTTGAGTCTGCAAATGATTTTTTAAACTCTGATGGTGGGTGCATAGAAGAAATTGATATGTTTGACTTCAATGCTTCTCTTCCTGATCATTCTACTTGTCTTATAAATGAAAAGGTGTTACCAAGTGTTCTTAAAACTGCTAAATCATCAACTAAAGTTGGTGAATCGATTTCTGTAACTGCCGATTATTATTCTCAAGGTAAGAAACATAAGAAACAACGATTACAGAAACAGAATTACACTGGTACACAAAAGAAAACTCAGTCTCAGAAATCTGCTTTTTCTAATAAATCTACATCTTATGTTTCAGATATAAGCAATAAAAGGTTGAAAGCTCGAACTGAATGGCGACCAAAAAGGAAGGGTGATGAGAAAGCTGAATCAGTTTCTGATAATTCGTGTAATAGATCAGTTAGTAGTGATACTGATGTAGTTGATCAATTTGCTTCAAATAAACAAAACCTTGTAACTTTTTACAAGCGATATTCAATAAAGCAATTGATTCAATTATCTTCTATTTCTACTACATTTTATCATTATCGGAGAAATGATTTTGCTTACTCTCATAATTCTTCTGATTGGTTCGGATCTTATCATGTTCATTCTTCAAGATCAAATATTTTTAAAAGTTTTCAAAAGAACAGAGGGTCCATTTTCAAATGGATACCAAAATCTTGTGGTAATCTGTTAGGACCCGTTTTTAAATGGGTACCTAAATCTATTGTTGCCTGATTTCTCTTGCAGACCCGGCATATGTGGTACTTGGACAGTGGATGTTCCAAGCATATGACTGGGCAAAAAGCTTTATTGTTTAACTATACAGAGAAATTCAGTGGAAATGTCAGATTTGGAAACGATCAGCTTTCACCAATCTTAGGATATGGTGACATTATTCAAGACAACATAACGATCAGTAAAGTGAGTTATGTCGAAGGCTTGGGGCACAACTTGTTTAGCATTGGTCAATTCTGCGATAAAGGGTTAGAGGTCAACTTCAAATCTAAGAGTTGCTCGGTTCGTACTGAAGACGGCACAGAACTCTTAGGTGGACATCGAAAGACAAACCTCTATACCATCAATCTTTCCAAAGTACAGATTGACAATCAAGTATGCTTGATGACAAAAGCTTCAACGCAACAAAGTTGGCTCTGGCACAGACGTTTATCTCATTTGAACTTTCGTTATATCAACAAGATGGTTCGTGGGAAATTGGTCAAAGGACTTCCTGAACTGAAATATGAACGAGAACACTTATGCGCAGCATGTGAAAAGGGTAAGATGAAGAGAGTCGCACATAAACCGAAGCCTGAACCAAGCACTAGTTCTCCGTTAGAATTGTTACATATGGATTTGTGTGGTCCAATGAGAACTCAGAGTTTGGGTGGAAAGAAATACGTGTTGGTTATTGTGGACGATTACTCAAGATACACGTGGGTCAAATTTCTTCGATCAAAAGATGAGACGCCGGAAGTTCTCATTACTTTCTTAAAGACGACCCAGGTGAAAATGCAGCGACAAGTCAAGTTTCTTCGAACGGACAACGACACAGAGTTCAAAAACAAGATAGTTGAAGAATATCTTGAATCGGTCGGGATATCACATCAGTACTCTGCTGCTCGTACGCCTGAACAAAATGGAGTAGTCGAAAGGCGAAATCGGACGCTAGTCGAGGCCGCTCGGACTATGCTTAGCCAATCAGACTTACCTCTATTCTTGTGGGCAGAAGTTGTGTCGACTGCATGTCATACTCAAAATCGGTCTATGATACATCGACGTTTTCAGAAGACTTCATATGAGTTGATCAACAACAGAACACCAACTATCAAATATTTTCACATATTTTGGTGTAAATGTTTTGTGCTTAATGACACAGAGAGTCTGAATAAATTCAGTGCTAAGGCGGACGAAGGCATCTTTATCGGTTATTCTTCAACATCTGCAGCATATCGTGTTTATCTGAATAAGTCAAAATCAGTTGTTGAGAGTGTTAATGTCACATTCGATGAAGAGATGGCTTCTGATCATATCAGTTCAGAACCCGTTATTACTGGAGTATTAGCTTCTGGGCAGATCAGTCCAGAACCTGTTTCTACAGAGAAAAATTCGGATAACGCTTCTACTTCAGTTTCACATTTATCTGATTTAGATTTGTTATTTGAATTCTTTTATGATGAGTTTCTAGGATCTAATGTATATAAATCTGCTGTGACTGACAGGTCTGAAGACACAAGTTGCACTCATCTAGTCACTTCAGAAGTCATAACTGAACAAGAATTCCCTGTTCAGTCAGAAACTCACATTCCTACAATTACTCCTACAGTTGAAGATATACAAGAAACTGCTGAGCCAGAAGTAACTGTTTCAATTGGGTGTCATACATTGTCTACTCAACAGCCACAGTCTGTTGTTCCAACTGATGCTTCTGCACATGAAACTTCAACTGCAAAACCTCCTCCTGTTATTCAAACTGAAGATTCTGATAGTGGATTTCTAGATGATAATCATGTTCAATCAGTATCTACTCCACTCCCTCATGAGCATCGCTGGACTAAAGAACATCCATTACATCAAGTAATTGGAGATCTCAACAAGCCTGTACAAACGAGGTCAGCGACTCTTAATCAATGTATGCATGACTCATTTCTCAGTAAGATTGAGCCAACGCGAGTATCAGAGGCTCTTGCTGATTCGGACTGGGTATCTGCTATGCAAGAAGAGATCAATCAGTTTGAAGCCCTAAAGGTTTGGAGATTAGTTCCAAAACCAGAAGGTAAAACCGTGATAGGAACTAAATGGGTATTCAAGAATAAGAAGGATGAGGATGGTATTGTCATAAGAAACAAAGCTAGACTTGTTGCCAAAGGTTACCGGCAAGAGGAAGACATAGATTATGATGAGACGTATGCTCCAGTAGCGCGTATAGAAGCAATCCGCATGTTTCTAGCCTACGCAGCTCATAAGAGTTTCACAGTCTTTCAGATGGATGTGAAAACAACCTTTCTGAATGGCATTCTTAAAGAGGAAGTGTACATGTCTCAACCAGAAGGGTTCGTCAATCCAGATAAGCCAGATCATGTCTACATCTTGGACAAAGCCTTTTATGGATTAAAACAAGCCCCTCGAGCATGATATGACGTCTTATCCAAATTCTTGGTCAAGTCTGGTTTCTCCAAAGGTAAGGTTGATACTACTTTATTCATCAAAAAGGAAAAAGATGATATTATTCTTATTCAAATTTATGTTGATGATATAATATTTGGTTCTACAAATCCAAAATTTTGCAAAAAATTTTCTAACCTCATGGTGTCACGTTTTCAAATGAGTATGATGGGAGAGATGAATTTCTTTCTTGGACTAAAAGTTAAACAATTTTCTACGGGGATTTTTATTAACCAATCTAAGTACATTTTGGATATTCTTCGGAAGTACAAAATGGAAAATTGTAAACCAATTGGAACCCCGATGGCACCAGGTACTAAAATTAGCACTGATCATTTGGGTAAAAGTGTTGATGTTAGGACTTATAGAGGTATGATAGGATCGTTAATGTATCTTACTTCCAGTAGACCAGATATTATGTTTTCAACATGTTTATGTTCTAGATATCAGGTTGCTCCTAAAGAATCCCATTTGGTTGCTGTCAAACGGATTTTTAGATATCTGAAGGGGATTGCAGACCTTGGTCTGTGGTATCCTAAGGATACTGGGTTTCAACTGACTGCCTATTCAGATGCAGATCATGCAGGTTGCATGTTGGACAGAAAGAGTACTTTAGGTCATGTTCAATTTCTTGGAGACAAGCTCGTTAGCTAGGCATCAAAGAAACAATTATGCGTTTCCACATCGACTGCTGAAGCAGAGTACGTAGCTGCTGCCAGTTGCTGCTCTCAAGTCTTGTGGATGCGAACACAGCTGCGAGACTATGGATTCAAGTTTGATAAAATTCCAATCTATTGTGACTCGAAGAGTGCAATCGCAATATCTGCTAATCCTGTCCAGCATACGAAAACCAAACACATTGACGTAAGGTATCATTTTATAAAAGATAATGTAGAAAAAGGAACAATTGAACTTTATTTTGTAAAAACAGATTATCAACTTGGAGATTTATTTACCAAACCCTTAGATGAAAAGAGATTTAATTTTCTTGTCTCTAAGCTTGGTATGTTAAATCTTAAGACATAATCGGTTGTTACATAATAAAGTTACGTATTGTTATTTTTCATCATTTTCTTTATCTTTATGTCTGAAGGATATCTGCACTTTAATTGTTTGCTCATGATCTCAGGGGGAGTAAGAGAAGATTTTAGATGATCTACATTATTTTAAGGGGGAGCATAACTGATTTCTGCATTTTACTTAACTGACAAATTTTTGTGATGCATGATTTTAGGGGGAGCATATAAATCAAGTTAAAAAGGAGTAAGACTATGATTTCTGATTATTTCTGATCAGAACTCGTTCTTTAATCGTTTTACTGTTTTATGTTCTTTTATTGTTCGAATAAATTTTGTGAATAAATTTTTGACTAGACTTTGAGACTTATGCAGGATGAGAGAGGATGACACGATCATATCATTTTTGACTTCATCTGACTTTATGAGTATTAAGATTGAGCGAAAAGGTAAACTTCTTATCTTAATCTCATATGTATCTGAAAGAAGGACAACTTTCAGATATAGAAAACATGTTCTTAAATGTTCAAACCACTTCTCGAATTTTAAACAGATTTTATAATTTGGAAGTGTGATTTTAAATGTTTTCATTTTATTTTTGTGCTTCATTGATAAACAAACCGTGTGTTATCCAAAGATTAATACTTGTGTATTGTCTTTTCATATACTTTCAGGTATTCACACACACTGGTTTGATTTCTTGTTCAAATAGTTCTTACCATGTCTCATATTGAAACATAATTTTTCGATGGTAAGACACCCCGCTTGTACTTCAAAGAATTTTGAGCGTCATTTCATTTCAAAACGTCATTTCAAGAATGTCTATATCTTGGTTCATATAGACAACATCCATTATTCTTGACCTTAAGCTTTGATTGATATATCATTTCATTTCTGATCATTTTCATACAATGTCAGATTTTCAAACAAGTCTTTTGCATTCATGTTCATTCATTCAGTATACTTGTTTGAAAATACTTCAATGTTTTAAAATGCTCATATCTTCATGATTATATTCTGAGCATACATTCATCTGACATTTGTATATGAGCTTTAACTGTTATAGTTAAATCATCTGAGCAACATTATGCTTTTATAGGAAATATGGGTTATTTGTGCTAGGAATTATCTGAACTTCTATGGAATCACGTTAACCAGTGATTTCTACCCAAGAAGTTAATCCATAGAGATTGAGTGTGAGGAGTCAAAAAGAAATGAGTGTGGGTTGTGTGATGAGGTAAAATGGAAAAGAGAGTTTGGTTAGTAGTGCGCTTAATGATTAAAAGAAAGAGGGTGTGAGATCAGAGTAAAAGAATATCAAACTCTGCACCAACTACTTTCTGAGCCGGGCAGCCACATTACTAATGTTTCACATTTCTTCGTGAACGTTATTGAAACAGGCAACTAGCCCATGCCAACTCTTGACTAAACCCCACAAGCTACTCATTTTCTTCTCAAAAAGAAAATGTTTCACATTTTAAAGGGGACGCAGCACATAATCTATCTGATTTTCATTTGGAAAATCTGGATATTGAAAAAGAAGGAAGTCTGCCCCACCTTCGCACTTCAATCATGCACATTGAGTCTGTGTTTATCTACTGTTGTTTCAGTGGTTTACACAACTTTGAGCCTTATTGAAAAGCAATCATCATGCTTAATTCTTTCTACACATGCACGAACACACAAGGAATTTGTTTCTTTGTCATAACATTCATAGAAATTGCCTTTGTGGTGTTTCGATGATTGGATGGAAGCCCTGGGGGAGTGAACATCAAAAAGCTCCTTTAGATTGTGTATTCGTTACACACAGTGACTTCGTGTTACTGATAGGCATTTTAACTGATTCATTTGTTGATTTAGGAATTACATGTTCTTATTTTGTCTGGATTTGTAAAGATCTAGATGAATACTTGGTTATGGATCACAGAATCAAAGGCTCAGTTTGAAATATCAGATTGGTCAAAGACATTTCTTGGAGAAAGTTTTGATGATATCGATGCTCAAATCATCAAAAAGGGGGAGATGGTATCAAGAAATATTATAGTTTTGAAGTTTGTGGGAGATGATATCAAGATCTGATAAAGATTTGTGAGTTGATTTTCTGAAATGTTCAAGTCAGAAAGTTCAAAGGAAAAATTTAATGAAGATCAAAGAATTTCTGAAGATTTGAGGAAATTTTCTTTGAAGATTTTCTGCTAAAGCAATTCGAGCTGATTCTGAAGATAATTTCTTTCCAAAGACTGAAAGTTTTCTGTGAAAGTTCTGAAGAGATTGTTCATTGATTGAAGACAATTTTGGAAAGAATACAGTTAAAGAAAAAGGGAAAATTGTATTGACAGAGCTTAAAGTGAAGACTGAATTGCTAGATTTTTCAACAGTGATCTTGAATCCAAAGGGGGAGATTGTTAGAGCATAAATCTGTTGGATACAAGATCAAGAATACTGAAGATCAAAGTTGAAGAAAGTCAAAGTTGAAGAAAGTCAAATCTCATTAAAGTCAAAGTCTTTTGTAATAAAAGTCAAACATTTTTTACTTGTATTTTAGTTTTCTTGTTTTAGTTGTAGGTATAAATAGTTTCCTTTCCTTTGTAAAATTGTAGTTAACAGAGTTAAGAAATTAGATTGTAATATCAGAGAGAGAAGATTTGTTAGAGAGAGATTGTAGAGAGAGAAAGTGTAATCTTGAATTGAAGTGAAATCAAACAGGTAATTTGATTGTAAATCTTGTTTTGTTTGATTAATCTTGAATAGAAACTAGATTCAGGGACACACACAATGTTTAGGTCTTTAACACGAGAATATACACCTTTTCCATTTAATGGTTGTCGTGCTACCCGATGCTCGGTTTTTCCGTCAAACACTGACTTTAGTTTGCGGTACGGGTGGTTCTTTGGAAGATACTGTTGGTCCCAAATAGCAGTAAGTAAATAAGCAAAGTATTGTAGAAGGGGGGTTGAATACAATACACACAGTTTTTCACTTAATTTAATTCTTATTGATTTGAAATCAAGAATTACACATAGAAAACTTTGATTGTTGCGGAAGAGAACATATGAGATATGTTCAAACAATCTTACACATAGAGAATGAAGAACAATTGTAAAACACTTAGAAAACAATAAGATCTTCGTAGAGAGAAAGTTGCCAGGCACTTAGAGAACTTGAAGGTAGAGAGTTGGGCGATCTTGCATGTTGAACCATCCTCCATATTTATAGTGCCTCATGCATTAAATGCATGGGACACCTGTTGAGCAAGGGATGGACACAGGTCTTCAGCAAGGTACATGATGTACCTTTTGTCTTGAGGTGTTTTGGCTTGAAGTGTTGACCTGCAGAGAGGATGGTAGAGACCTTTCCTTAAAATGGTGTAGTAGACAAAACTTACTTTATCTGATCTCCAGATGAGGTCCACGTCAATGCAAGATATCACAATATACTTTGTCAGAAAAGTACAATGTGTTGGAGAAATCTTCAGGCCTTGAAGATTAAGAAGTCTTTGGTTGTCGAAGAGATCTTCGGGCTCCTGAAGACTGAGAGGTCTTCGGCTCTTAAGACTGAGAGGTCTTCGGATCCTAAGACTGAGAGGTCTTCGGCTCCTAAGACTAAGAAGTCTTCGGCTTCTGAAGATTGAGAAATCTTCGGCTTCCGAAGATGTCTTCGGCCGAAGACGTCTTCGGCTCCTGAAGACTGAGATCAGCACCATCCTGGCCAATGGTGTTGATCAAGTGGGCATACTTGGCTTTAGGCTGAGGAGTCTATCTTCAATCCGCTTTGAAAGATATTCTCCTTCTTTGTCTTCTTCGGTTGATCTTCGACTTCACCGAACATTTGTATAGAAACCAAGCTGCTAAAAGAACCTCAAACAAATTCTAAGTAGGATGATATAAGATGGAAGATCAGGAGGTCATCTTCAAATCTTCAGATGACCCAACAATCTCCCCCTATTTGAGGATGACATCCATACTAAAGAATAGAACAAAGAGTGTACTGAATAAATACATTTTGACCCATTTTTACTCTTTTTGGGTTCTTTTCACATAGACCTTTTTTTTTTTTTTTTTTTTTTTGTATATCTGACATTTACAAGGAAATGAAAAAGTATAGTTATACAAACGAATAAATGAATACAATGAATAAAGAATGAGAAAGAAAAAATATATACAAAGATATATAAGACAGTAGACGGGATTGTTTGAACTTGAGTGGTTGGTTGCTCCCCCTCAATTCATACTCCCCCTCAACTAATGTCAGGTGGCTTTGATCACATAGTCCATTAGTTTTAGTAGAGTTTAAGCTTGAGTGGTAAGATGCTCATGCTCCCCCTCAACTAATTAATGGTGTTCAGAAAGAAAGAAGTTGGAAGATTTTCGGGATCCTCCGAACCTGCTCCTGGAAGGGCAGATTCATCCTTGGACCGTGCAGAAGCATCAGGACTGAGAATCCTGGGTGATAGGCTGTGAGGTGGAGAAGAGGCACCTTGGATAGGGAAGGAGTCCAAGTCATCCTTATCAACCAAGGAAAAGGTTGATGAGGGAATAATAAGGGTCCCCAATTTTACAATTGTATCATTTTGTGAGGATACAAAGGAGGTGGCTTTGGGTTTAGCAGAGTCCCCGGGCCCGAATGGGAAAATTTCAACACCTGCCGATTGTGGAGAATCGGTGGGTGGAGTTTGTGGCTTGGCCCTTGAAACCTTCCTCAACCTCTTGAGAGGAGAGGGAGGGGAAGAAGGTGAGTGCTTCCGCTTTGAAGAGGGATGTGTGACCAGGGCAACAACCGAAGGTTCTTTCAGTCGTATGGTCATCTTAGCTAGTGCGGAGGTGCCGAAAGCCTTTGAATATTCTTTCTTACTAGTCGGCTTCACTTAGAAATAGGGAAGATGGGGACACTACAAATGAGGGAGCCTTGGACACCGGTTATCCAGAGCATCACCCCATTGTAGATCGGAAGAGGTTATGAAAGAAAACATACCTGAGTTGAGAGCTTGATTGGTGGATAGAGAGCCCTTGTTGAGAGAGAACTTCTTGAGTTTCTATGTGTTGGTAGGAGAGTCATCACCAAATCAATTTGTGACACAACAATTTTTCTCCCCCTATTTGATGATGACACCAACACATAGAAAAAAATAAAGGTACTGACACTCAGAGAAATTACAAGACACGAAGAAACTCATAAATTCAGTGGCCTTTTTTTTTTTTTTTTTATAGGCTCTTTTTTTTTTTTTTTAAACAGAAAAGAAAGAGATAGGGGGATGGTAAAAAAAGTGAGGGATTGTAAGGAGATGGAAGAAAATATAGAATGTGATGGGAGAGATGGGGAAAGAGAAGGAGAGTAAGGGAAGATAGTAGGATAGGATGGGATGGATGGTAAATCATGGGAAGGGAAAAGAAGAAAAGAATATGGGGAAGGGAAGTCTTGGAAGTGAAAGGTGGTAGGGAGGAAAAGGACAAAAAAATGGAGGTGGGTTGGGGATTTACAAGGGGGGGGGTCGGTTGGTTGGGGGCCGAAAAAAAAAAAAAAGAGTGAGAGAGATAGCCGAAGAGTGAGTGAGAGGAGGGTGTTTGGTTCGGCTAGGTGAGGGAGAGAGGAGGAGGGTGTGTTAGCCGAAGGGGAGGGGGGAGAGGGAGGGGTTGTTAGCCTAAGGGGAGGGGGGAGAAGGAGGGGTTATTAGCCGAAGGGAAGGGGAGGGGAAGGGGATGAAGGAGAGGTTAGCCGAAGAGGAGGGTAGGGGGGGGGGGAAGTGGGTTTCAGTTAAGGGGGTGGGAGAGTTCGGCTAAGGGAGAGAGAGAGAGCCGAAGTGGGAGAGGGAGGGAGGGAGGTGGGGGGGAATTCGGCTAAGGGAGAGAGAGAGAGCCGAAGTGGGAGAGGGAGGGAGGTGGGGGGGTGTTTGGGATTTCGGTGGGTATGGGATTGGGGGTAGGGGTTTTGATGTGGGTTAAGTGTGGGGGAGCCGAAGAAGGGGAAGGGCAGAAGATGAGGAGGTCGGTGGGGTGTGGTGGTGTTCGGCGACAAAGGAGCCGAATAGGGGGGAGGTATTCGGTGGCTTGGCGAGGGAAAAGGGAGGAATAAGGGGGTGTTCGGTGGCTTCGGCCGAAGGGAGAGGGAGGGGGGAAGAGAGGGAGGCCGAAGGGAGGGAGGGGGGAAGAAATGGTTAGTTCGGCTAGGGGGAAAAGAGGGAGGGAAGAGAGAGAGAGCCGAAGGGAGAGGGGCCGAAGAGGGAGAGGGAGGGAGGAGAGAGAGAAAAGAGATTTTTTTTTTTTTTTTTTTTTTTTTTTGAAGACTTCGGTAGCAAAAATTTTTTTTTTTTTTTTTTTTTGAAAACTTCGGCCGATGAACAGTACTTCGGCCGAATTTTTTGTTGTTTTTTTTTTTTTTTTTTTTTTTTTTTTAAGACTTCGGTAGCAATTTTTTTTTTTTTTTTTTTTTTGAAAATTTCGGCCGATGAACAGTACTTCGGCCGATTTTTTTTTTTTTTTTTTTTGAAAACTTCGGCCGATGAACAGTACTTCGGCCGATTTTTTTTTTTTTTTTTTTGAAAATTTCGGCCGATGAACAGTACTTCGGCCGAATTTTTTTTTTTTTTTTTTTTTTTTTTTTGAAAATTTCGGTCGATGAACAGTACTTCGGCTGAATTTTTTTTTTTTTTTTTGAAAATTTCGGCCGATGAACAGTACCTCGGCCGATTTTTTTTTTTTTTTTTTTTAAAATTTCGGCCGATGAACAGTACCTCGGCCGAATTTTTTTTTTTTTTTTTTTTTAAAGTTCGGTGGATGAACAGTACCACCGAAATTTTTTTTTTTTCTTTTTTTTTTTTTTAAATGTTCGGATGAACAGTGCCACCGAAAAAAAATTTTGTTTTTTTTTTTTTTTAAAAATGCTCGGTGGATGAACAGTACCACCGAAAAAGTTTTTTTTTTTTTTTTAAAGAGCGGTGGATGAACAGTACCACCGAAAAAGTTTTTTTTTTTTTTTTTTTTTTATAAATGTTCGGCGGATGAACAGTGCCGCCGAAATTTTTTTTTTTTTTTTAAAGTTCGGCGGATGAACAGGAAAGGAATGTTGTAGGTGAGAGTTGGATGGAACATCTTTGTGAGAGATAGATGGAAGATCGACAAGAATAGGTAAAGAAGGAATGTATGGTTGAGAAAGTGAGATGATTTGCGGTGAAGTTTGAGGTTGAGACGAGAATGAGATATCAAATATTGATGATGGAGGAAGGAAAGGTGATATGATGAGAAATGAGATCAGTAGGTGTGAAATGTAATGATGGGAGAAAGGAGAGATCTTGATCTTCAGAGAAGACTATCTGAAGATTAGGGATTGGAGATGAGAAGATAGGTAGTTCACCATTATGATGAGATGTGCCTTGAGAAGAAAGAAACATATGGATTTGAGTTAGATGAAGGATTATGAGAATCTTCACCAACACATGATGATATCCTCCAATCATCATCTCAAGATGAGATGATGACTTAAGATCATCAAACTTCACATGAGTAGATGTAGTTTCTCTGAAGATGGTGGACTCGGTAGGCTTTTGAAGAGTGAGAGAGAGGGAGAGGTTGAGGGCCGAAGGTGAGGGAAGGGAGGTATAAGGGAGGTTTGTTCTTTGGTGGGTTTAAGAGGCCGAAAGAGAGAGATGAGAAGAGAGAGAGAGAGAGAGGGATGTACCTGGGTAGGAGGTAGAGCACTCAGCAGACACAATGGCCATAGAGAAGGATTGAGCTTCACTGTTCATCAACATTATCTATTTTAGCCATGAAACAAAGGTTGGCCATTTCTTTGTCACTTTCAGAAGTGGGTTCATCTGCCCAATCATGGGTTTCAGTCATTTGACTTTTTCCCTTTTTGAGCAAGATTTCATTTCTCTCCTTCTCTCTCTTATATTTTGCCTTGTATTTCTCACCCCGGTCAGAATTTGAGGAGACAGACATATTTGTCTTTTGGAAAGAAGGTTGGTAAGAATCAGACTTGGTTCTGACAAACCTAGAGGAGGTACGGTTAGAGGAGGGTAGTCTGGATTTATCAGAAGACCTGCTTCTGCACTCAGAAGCAAAGTGTCCTTTCCTCCCACACCTGTAACATTCCTCATTTGATTTGTCAGAGGGAGGGATTTTAGAAAAAGTAGAAGAGGGTTTTCTTGAAAACTTGGATTTTCCAGAAGAGAATCGAGGGTTACTGGAAGTCTCCTCACCTTCATCATCAGCCTCACTAAGGTAGGCTTCTGAAGGATCATTAGGGTCTTCTTGACTATCACGGTCAGAATCGGAGGGATAGGTGATTCGAGGAATACACACAGTATTTTTGGAAGAATCACTGACAAGAGCTAGAGAAGAGCTTTTAATGTCTTTTGTGATAGACTTCCTAAGCAGTTTAGTCTGCTCATGGTTGAAGAGAGTGCCATAAAGAGCAGTGAGTGGCATAGAGTCAAGATCCTTGGTAGACTTGATGCAAGTACAAATGTTTTCCCAAAACTCAGGAAGACAGTCCATGAACTTGCACAAGACTTCCTCATTATCATAAATGCGACCCACAAGTTTTAGATCATTGAGAAGAACGTTAAAGCGGTTGTAGTAGTCTGAGAGAGATTCCCCCTCTTCATACGAAAAGAGTTCATACTTTCTAACGAGAGCAATCTTTCTACTCTTTTTCACCTCAGACGTACCTTCATAAAGAACACAGAGAGTGGACCACATTTCTTTTGCAGTAGAAAGGTTAACAAGAGAATGATAGACCTCATCAGGCAGAGAAAGGGCAATGATGGCTCTGACTTTAGTATCAAGAGCTATAAGACGTCTGTCTTCATCATTATATTTGCTGGGATCCTTTACAATGTATCTCCCATTTGCTGGAGTTCTTTCTTCCTCAGAAGAGTCCTCATCAGCATTTCCCTTATCTGCCTTTTTGGCATTGTACCGGTCCCAAACCCTAGGAAGAAAAGGACCTTCATGTAAGATAGTAGGATATCTGCTGTCAACTCCTTCTAAGAAGAGTATCATACGACTTTTCCACAAGAAGAAGTTATTGGGGTTAAACTTTGGTGGTTTGGCTATAGAGCCATTGTCGTATGAAACAGCAGTGGTGTTTTGAGAAGAATCATTTTTCAAAGAAGAAGAAGAAGAAGAGGCTGCCATTGCGGATCTAGTTTATTGAGTTAAACTGAACCGCTCTGATACCACTTGTTGGTCCCAAATAGCAGTAAGTAAATAAGCAAAGTATTGTAGAAGGGGGGGTTGAATACAATACACACAGTTTTTCACTTAATTTAATTCTTATTGATTTGAAATCAAGAATTACACATAGAAAACTTTGATTGTTGCGGAAGAGAACATATGAGATATGTTCAAACAATCTTACACATAGAGAATGAAGAACAATTGTAAAACACTTAGAAAACAATAAGATCTTCGTAGAGAGAAAGTTGCCAGGCACTTAGAGAACTTGAAGGTAGAGAGTTGGGCGATCTTGCATGTTGAACCATCCTCCATATTTATAGTGCCTCATGCATTAAATGCATGGGACACCTGTTGAGCAAGGGATGGACACAGGTCTTCAGCAAGGTACATGATGTACCTTTTGTCTTGAGGTGTTTTGGCTTGAAGTGTTGACCTGCAGAGAGGATGGTAGAGACCTTTCCTTAAAATGGTGTAGTAGACAAAACTTACTTTATCTGATCTCCAGATGAGGTCCACGTCAATGCAAGATATCACAATATACTTTGTCAGAAAAGTACAATGTGTTGGAGAAATCTTCAGGCCTTGAAGATTAAGAAGTCTTTGGTTGCCGAAGAGATCTTCGGGCTCCTGAAGACTGAGAGGTCTTCGGCTCTTAAGACTGAGAGGTCTTCGGCTCCTAAGACTGAGAGGTCTTCGGCTCCTAAGACTAAGAAGTCTTCGGCTTCTGAAGATTGAGAAATCTTCGGCTTCCGAAGATGTCTTCGGCCGAAGACGTCTTCGGCTCTTGAAGACTGAGATCAGCACCATCCTGGCCAATGGTGTTGATCAAGTGGGCATACTTGGCTTTAGGCTGAGGAGTCTATCTTCAATCCGCTTTGAAAGATATTCTCCTTCTTTGTCTTCTTCGGTTGATCTTCGACTTCACCGAACATTTGTATAGAAACCAAGCTGCTAAAAGAACCTCAAACATATTCTAAGTAGGATGATATAAGATGGAAGATCAGGAGGTCATCTTCAAATCTTCAGATGACCCAACAGATACCTTCGATGGCCCATATACACATGTTTCCCACAATTTCTCAACCATAAAGAATGTGTATCATCTTCACACACAGGGCATGCTTTTTCTCCCTTTGTACTATATCCCGACAAATTCCCGTAAGCCGGAAAGTCATTTATGGTGCAAAAAATCATGGCTCGTAGTAGGAAACGTTCCTTTCCGTACGCATCATATACTTCAACGCCTGGACTCCACAATTTCTGTAAGTCTTCAATTAACGGAGCTAAATACACATCAATATCATTACCCGGTTGTTTGGGACCTTGAATTAGCAATGACATCATGATGTACTTGCGTTTCATGCATAACCACGGAGGAAGATTGTAAATAGAAAGAAGAACTGGCCAAGTACTGTGCCGACTGCTCATGTTTCCGAATGGATTGATTCCATCTGAACTAAGCCCCAACCGAATATTTCTATTTTCCTTACCAGATTCTTCAAAAATTCGGTCGATATTCCTCCATTGAGGAGAATCAGCAACGTGTCTAATTTTCCCATCCATTTTACGCTCTTCGGCATGCCAACACAACAACCTTGCATCTTTGGCATTTGCGAATAGTCGTTTCAATCTTGGTACGATAGGCAAATACCACAACATTTTAGCAGGAGGGCCATTGTTTCGTTTCACACTACTGTTCTCTTTCGTTTGGTTTCTCTTATATCTTGGCGTACCACATATACGACACTCATTTAGATCAGCATCTGCATTTCTATACAACATACAATCATTCGGGCATGCATGTATCCTTTCTATTTCTAATCCCATTGGACACATCAGTTTTTTCGCTTGATATAATGAAACTGGTAACTCGTTATCTTCTGGAAGCATTTCATGCAATACCTCTAATAAGCTTGTGAAACTTTTATCACTCCAACCGTTGCTTGCTTTTAAGTTAAATAGTCTTAATACAGCTGAAAGTTTGGAAAACTTTGCACACCCAACATACAATGGTTTTTCAGAGTCGACAAACAATTATTCAAATTTCTCATAATGCTTATCAGCAATATCATCCTCCACATCGTGTAACATTTCATCAAAATTATCATATATGTCATTGTCTGATTCGTAACTTTCATTATTGTCAACAAAATCATGATCAATTGTGTAATTAAACTCATCAAAATCCTCTCCATGTCGTATCCAACAAGTATACCCTTGCATAAACCCGCGTAAGATTAGATGACCTTTAACTACATTAATATCACTGTATTTGG
Organism: Arctium minus; assembly: GCA_954870635.1. Taxonomy (NCBI): domain Eukaryota; kingdom Viridiplantae; phylum Streptophyta; class Magnoliopsida; order Asterales; family Asteraceae; genus Arctium; species Arctium minus. Next base: position 50,001,125 of record OX941096.1, read on the forward strand.
AAAATTTTGTACAATCTCGACAAGGACACCAAATTTTACTATCTCCACTTTTCATTCGATAATTCTCAGCTGCGTCTATAAATTCATCCAGTCCGGCCAAATATTCTTTTGTAGCACGTGGTATTTCATACATCCAGGTATTACGATCCATCTATAGATTCAAAATTAATTTATTAATTAAATGTATGCATGGCATACTATAAATCAAAAGGCTACAGATCACCATCCTAACCCATTTTTTGAATACTTTGTCCCATATGTGAATATGTATAACTGATCAGTTCCGGATGGGTGACCTACATGTATATGGACTTAATTATGGGCAAATTGCATGTAAATGTAACATATTTTTCATCATATTTATATTTTTGGTAATGTACTTTTAAAAATATTACATTTTAAGTATATCTCTAGGAATATGCGTTATTTTAATTAAAAAAAAGTGTAATATATATAATCTAATAAGAAACAAGTATAATATATATACATATATTAATAGTAAAACGTGTAATATCGTTTTTCTAAAAATATGATCGTTTTTCAAAATAATTAAAAACTCATAAGATTTTTTTTTTATAAATTGATTTTAAATTTTATAATTTTAATAGAACGTTACCTAAAATAAAAATTAGATCGTTATATTTTGATGTAATTCGTCCTAACCAATATAATAAATGCATGTTATTATAATTGTATTTACACTTAAATTAATGTTAGAAAATTAAGAACCAAAACATGTAAGTAACATGACAAAAAGATACATCTTCCCAATTAATTACAGACAAAAAGTAAAAGTCAACAGAATATACCTTACAAAGAATTTGCACGGATCAACCAATGAAAAATTCAACATAAGCGCCTTTACGTAGGTCTTTTGCTTGATTAAATGATAGGTCCTACAAATATAGATGTATGATCAACAAAAAGAACATTAATGAAAAAACATATCAATGGTTTAATGATAAAAGAATTCAAAATACATCTTCATCAATAAATAAATACATATAATAATTAATGAAATCAATTACATACCTTGAATGATTATATACCTTGATTCAGGGTCGATCTCCCTCCCTCAATATATATGAGTTAACAAGAAGGACAAAATATTAAAAGCAAATTAAAACAAAGTTATTAGATAAATGAAAATGCGGTACACCATTAAATAATCAAGATGAAAGGTATTAGATATACCATATAATACCACACACACACACACACACACACATATATATATATATATATAGTGGAAGGATATTTTGCAACCCTGAAAAAGGTTGCAACCCACATCTTAACCGTTGGATTCATGATCGACGGTTATTTTATTTTTATTTTTCTGTTTATTTAATTAAAAATATTGGACCTCATATCTATTGTAACCGCCGATCATGAATCCGACGGTTAAGATGTGGGTTGCAAGGTTTGCAACCTTTTTAAAGGTTGCAAATAAAACAACCCCTATATATATTCTTTAAAAAAGAGAGATTATATTTCATACCATATATATATATATATATATATATATATATATTAATATATTTATAAAAAAGAATGTTATTTTTTGGCACGCAACTTATAATACGTATCATATATATTAATATATTTGTTTTATAATCATTTTTAAAAAATTCATATATATATATATATATATATATACTAGAAATGTACCCTCGTAATGCAGCAAGTTTCTGAAATCTAGAACTCGAACCCTCGATCATTATTCACTTTTTGTTAGTCTTTTTTTTATTTTATTTTACGATTTTGAGAAACCTAGATTTAAAACAAAAATATATTTTAGTTTAGTTTAATTATGGTTTTTTATAAAAAAAAAAATAATAAAGTATTTTGTTACGGGTCAAAAAATGTTTAATTTAAATGATAACTATATTTAAGATATTTTATATTTAAAATTAAAAAGATAACAAACTTCAATAAAAAAATAAGAATAAGGTGTTTTTATTTGTATAACTAACTGCAAATAAACATATTAAATACATGATAAACACTATAAGATAAACTATTGTTTTATTTTTTATTAAAATATATTATCAACAATTTTAAATATAATAACATAAAAAAATAATTTATCATTATCTTTATGAACAGATCATAACTAAAAGTAAAATAAATTACATCTTTATAATAAAATATAAGTTGTACCAAAGCATTATGAAATTGTAAATTAAGTAATTGACTTTAATTAGTTGTATTTTGTGCTTAAAATGTTGTAATTAAGAGTTTTTTATGTCTCCTGTATAATATAGTAAGTATATATATATATATATTGTAAAAGATAATCATATATATTCTTTTAAAAAAAACTAGAAGCGTACTCGCGCAATGCAGCGAGATACATCACGATTTTAATGTTTCATTTTATTTTTTTGTCGATTTACAGTACGATTTTGGATGGTTTTGAAAAAGTGATAATGTTTTTTTTTTTTAAATTTGTTTAATTTAGGCTTAATAATATAATGTTTTTTATATAAAAAAATTAAGTATTTTGTTAGAATTCAATGATTATCTTATATATTTTAATGACATCTAGAAAAAATAACCAATTACATATTTAATAATATAATTAAAACAAAATTATAGTAATATAATATATTAATTAATAGTGATATATGAAAAGATCTGCATAAAAGGAAGGCTTTGCACATACCAAATTGGTGGGTGTTAGAAGTCTACAGTAGTAATATGTATCTTGTGCTTTGATACTTGTAAATTAAGAGATTTTTAAAATCTTGCATAAAATGATGATACCTTATGCCTAATAATTTGTATTTAAGAGGTTTTTATCCGTGTTTTATAATATAATATAGATATACCTACCTAATATCTAATTTATGGAAATAATTTTTAGAGAAAAAAAAACAAAAATGGCATACCATTTATTTAAAATAAAACTTAAAATATATTAAACAAATAGTTTAGTCCTTAATAATAAACCACCACCACTACGCATAATTTTAGAAAACAAATGACTAGGCATTACTATTTTTTGAACATAAATATGTATAGAACAAGTTCTGTTAATTTACTAAGTTATCTCAAATGTTTACTACATTTTTATATAATTAATTTATGTTTCCTTTAATTTATAATTACATTATATTTAAAAAAAATAAAAATAATAAGATTTAAAAAATAGGTAAAATTAATTAATATATGTTAAAAGCTAAGTTACAAGAATCGAACCTTTGACGCTACACTTAAAACAGGAATCATTATCCAACTGAACCAAAATCATTATGTGTTAAACATTGGGTTTCCTTTATATTATTATAAAAAATTCCAAAAATTCGTAAACCCTAAAAAATAGTTAAAATCAATTGTTGGGTCATCTGAAGATTTGAAGATGACCTCCTGATCTTCCATCTTATATCATCCTACTTAGAATATGTTTGAGGTTCTTTTAGCAGCTTGGTTTCTATACAAATGTTCGGTGAAGTCGAAGATCAACCGAAGAAGACAAAGAAGGAGAATATCTTTCAAAGCGGATTGAAGATAGACTCCTCAGCCTAAAGCCAAGTATGCCCACTTGATCAACACCATTGGCCAGGATGGTGCTGATCTCAGTCTTCAGGAGCCGAAGACGTCTTCGGCCGAAGACATCTTCGGAAGCCGAAGATTTCTCAATCTTCAGAAGCCGAAGACTTCTTAGTCTTAGGAGCCGAAGACCTCTCAGTCTTAGGAGCCGAAGACCTCTCAGTCTTAAGAGCCGAAGACCTCTCAGTCTTCAGGAGCCCGAAGATCTCTTCGGCAACCAAAGACTTCTTAATCTTCAAGGCCTGAAGATTTCTCCAACACATTGTACTTTTCTGACAAAGTATATTGTGATATCTTGCATTGACGTGGACCTCATCTGGAGATCAGATAAAGTAAGTTTTGTCTACTACACCATTTTAAGGAAAGGTCTCTACCATCCTCTCTGCAGGTCAACACTTCAAGCCAAAACACCTCAAGACAAAAGGTACATCCTGTACCTTGCTGAAGACCTGTGTCCATCCCTTGCTCAACAGGTGTCCCATGCATTTAATGCATGAGGCACTATAAATATGGAGGATGGTTCAACATGCAAGATCGCCCAGCTCTCTACCTTCAAGTTCTCTAAGTGCCTGGCAACTTTCTCTCTACGAAGATCTTATTGTTTTCTAAGTGTTTTACAATTGTTCTTCATTCTCTATGTGTAAGATTGTTTGAACATATCTCATATGTTCTCTTCCGCAACAATCAAAGTTTTCTATGTGTAATTCTTGATTTCAAATCAATAAGAATTAAATTAAGTGAAAAACTGTGTGTATTGTATTCAACCCCCCCTTCTACAATACTTTGCTTATTTACTTACTGCTATTTGGGACCAACATCAATTAATATAAATATTTTTACACGGTTATTTTAAAATAACCGTGTAAAAAAACTAAGTCTTTTTACACCGACCCACTTCCAAAACCGTGTAAAAATATATATTTTTTTACACGGTTTTTGAAAAATACTGTGTAAAAAGACCCCTAGTCTTTTTACACCGATCTCCTTAAACCGTGTAAAAATATATACGTTTTTACACGGTTATTTTAAAAAACCCGTGTAAAAAAACTTGAAGTCTTTTTATACGGATGCACTTCACAACCGTGTAAAAATATATATGTTTTTTACACGGTTATTTTAAAAAACCGTGTAAAAGAATTGGGAGTCTTTTTATACGGATCCACTTCCAAAACCGTGTAAAAATATATATGTTTTTTACACGGTTATTTTAAAAAAAAACGTGTAAGAATGTTTTGAGACATTTTCAAACGTTTTTCCTCAAATAACCGTGTAAAATGATTGTATATTTTTACACAGTTTTTGAAATGACCGTGTAAAAAGCTATTCAAAATTTTTTACACGCTTCTGTTACCAAAAAACCGTGTAAAAAAATCTTTAAAAACACACGGGTATATTTTTACACGGTTTTTTTAAAACCGTGTAAAAATGGGCGTGTAAAAAGCCCATTTCTGTAGTAGTGTGAGAAGCATAGGAAGGGAACTCCACCATTGTATGCACATTAGGATGAGAGGCACCGAGATGAGATGCACCGGATAATAATCGTATCAAGCATGATTCATGGATGACTTTGAGATTAAAAGTGATCAGGGGTCCATATCTCTTCTTACATTTCTTACCTTAACTCTACTTCTCAAACGATCGTTCACCATTATTTTATTATATACATATGTACACCATGTTATGTATTTATGTTGTTTTATTAAAAAAGTCAAAAAAATTATTAAAATAATGTATATTGGTTAATGTATTGAGCATGATTGGGGTAACAATGTATTATTTTGCTCCTCATACTAATTTTCATGCATTTCACTCCTTGTTGTATTAGCTTAAATGTAGGGAGGAAAATTGAAGATGTTCTTTAAGTCACACAAACTAATCTCTCAACCTGCTTCTTACACGAAAACTCTTCAAATAGTGAACTTGGTTTTATACACAACATAAAAAGAATAAAATAAACCAAATACTTAAGGTGGCGTTTGGTTCGCAGATTCTGATGGAATCTGATGGAATTGTAATTGTTGATCCAAACTCTCTCAGTGATTTGATAACGACCCTCTTCTATACTTAGTGAAAATTATGTTTCAATATGTATTAGTGTTTCACCATCAGCGATCAGACTGAGTCTATTCAGTTATCGCTGATAGCCTTTCTTGTAAACATTTTTATGTATTAGTGTTTCACTATCAATGAGTAGATTGAGTTTGTTCAGTTATCGTTGATGGTTTCTGATGTAAACAGTAAACATAATCCCTGAAGACAAGTTTCGTGTCAACAGATGTTCATAGCTGAATCGAAGACGAAGCTGCTGAACAAAGACAGGTCTACTAGTGACCTGATGCGGATATTAGTGAAGCAAAGACGACTCTACTCATACGCGAAGAAACCTGAGGAAAAGCTTCAGCGATAGCTGAACTTCTTTATATCTCTGAAGGAAGAGATATTCAGCGATCGATGATCACTTAGCTTATGCCTCAAGTCTCTTTTGTCTTTCCTTGCACGCCTAGTACGATGTGTCAGAACGTACATACCTCTGCCACAATTCGTACAACAACTCTGTCAACTATACTGTTCATGATAGGGCCGAAAGCATGTCTCCCAAAGTCAGACTCCCAAAGCCAATCAACGAATGACACGTGTAAAGTACCCCGCCATTCATTTAATGCATAGGGTATAGATAGAAAGATTACCTCTCAATCTGAGAGTGTGCTCTATTCTTGAATCTTCATAGAAACCCTTGCTTTCTATATTCTCTAACCCCCATTCTCTATATTCTTGTGCAACCATCTTAGTGTTTTCTTAAGTTTGTTTAGATTGAGTTCTACTTAATCTTATTCCGCAACAAACTTGTAAATTGTGTTTGATTTATCAATAAACAATTTATTAAACTTTAAATTTTGTGTTTGTATTCAACCCCCCCCCCTTCTACAAACTTGTTAAGCACCTCTGGGACCAACAAGTGTTATCAGAGCAGACTGTTTAATCTGATAAACAAGATATTGCTTTATTCTCTTCCTTGCTATTCTAATACGGCACTTAACACAAACACAAACTACTATGATAATGGTTCACTTTCTAAACCTCCTCGATTTAGCAGAGATAACTTTTCTCTCTGGAAGAATCGAATGATGCTATTTCTTGAAGGTGCAGATCCCACTATCCCTGAGTATGTAGCAAATGGACCTTATGAACCTGTCCAAATCATAGCTGTCGTTCCAGCTACTGCCACCGCTCCTTTTATTCCTGAACGCTATATTGCTAAGGAAATCAGACAATGGAGTGATGAAGACAAAAATAAGGTTGGTATAGATGCAAGGGCAAATACCATTATCTCTATGGCTCTGCCTGATGAAGTTTTCCATTCCATCATGCATCTTAAAACTTCTAAAGAAATGTGGGAAATCATATGTGTTCAATATAAAGGCACCACTGAAATCCAAGAGACTCGAAAGATTAACTTGGTAAGACAATATGAAAGTTTTATCGCTGGTAAGAATGAATCTCTCTCTGATGTTCATCAGCGGTTTAACTGCTTAATCATTGATCTAAGAACCGTTGGTAGGACTTATTCTAATTATGAGGTCTTAACCAAATTCCTATAATGTCTTCTTGAAAGCTGGGACAGTTATTCAATATGTCTTAAGCTGACAAAAGACTTAAATTCTCTTTCTCTCAGCACCTTATATGGAATATTGCTCAACTATGAGCAATCAAATCTATTGAAGAAGAATCTGGTAAAAGATTCTAAAGACTCCAAAATCACTCATGTTGCTTTAGTCTCTTCAGAGATAATTCCATCACAACGATCTACTCTTACCATCACTGAGTTAGATTCTGAAACTGAGGATCTATCAGACACTGATCTTTCAGAGTTTGATGAGTCCTTAGCACTCTTGACAAACTCTTTTAAGAGATTTGCAAGAAAGAACAACTTCAGAAGAAATAAGCCTCTCTCTCTTATTGACAAGCCTAAATCAACCCCTGTTGATAAGGCTACTGCTACTTGTTTTAACTGTGAAAAGATTTGACACTTTGATAGTGAGTGCAGGTCAAAGAAAGTCTTCAAACCTTCTACCTCAAGAAGATCCAGCGATGACAAATACCTAAAGCTGAAAGAAAAATATCAAAAGTTGAAAAACTACAAGCGAAAAGGTAAAGGTCTCATTGCTGAAGAACATGACTGGGCTGAATCAGAAGAATCAAGTTCTGATGAAGAAGAAGTCGCTAATCTCTGCCTCATGGCTGAGATTAAAGAAGAAGTGGAAAAACCAACTGAAACTTCTATGAGCTATATATCATCTCAGGTATCTGTCTCTACTAATCCATCTCTACCTGAATCTGAGAGAAGTCATGCAGTTGATGTGCTGACGATTGATCTTTACAATGCTCTAAACGGCAAATCTCTAGCTGAAAGCAAAAACATTGACTTATCTGAACAGCTGGAAAAATGCCATGAAAAGATCAGAGAACAGACTCTTTTAGAGGAAAGTTTGAAAGATCAAGTTGTTGTATATAAAATCATCAGCATAGAACGCGAACAAGTCATCGCTGCTCTAAAAGCAGAAAAGGCTACTGTTGAAATATGGTGCAAATCTTCAACAAAGATCACTGAGATAATAAATGCTCAAGCTCCTGACAGTGATAGAACTAGTCTTGGTTTTTGGAAACCACAAGATGAGCATAAAGAAGACAGTTCCATGCTTAAGTTTGGAACGTTTGTCTCTTCTATCGCTGACACTTCTTATAATCAGTTTTATCCTTCATCATCTTCTAATCCTGTCCCTGAGGAAATATCTAAAGGCTCTAAGCCTGCAGATAAAGGAAAATCTATTCTTTATCCTCAGAAGGCTACCAAGAAAGCAAAGCTGAAAGTTCCTTCTAAACCTTCAGTAAAACAATCTTCTAGCTCAGTGATAGAAATCTTTGATCTCTGTCCTCCAAAGCTGAAGATTGATCTTAAGCCTAAGAGATCTGAAGAAATGAAAATTCCTCCCAGATCTCATGCTAAAAGCATTCTTGGAGCTGGACCTGCTCATCTTAAATTCTCAAAACCTTCTACTCATGGTCCTAAAACCACTTTTAAATATAGAAAATGTTATCACTGTGGATTTACTGACCATATTGCAAGCAAATGTCCAACTTCCACTAAAGCTGATAAATCAGCGAAAGTGAAGATGAATGCCTCCAAGGCTGAGAAGGTCACCAAAGCTGAAAAATCTACCAAGGTGAAAATACCATTAAGGTTAAGAAATTAACCAAGGTGAAGGTTACCACTGAAGCTGAATCTTCATCTGTTGTGAAGATTGTTGAACCTTCCATCTCCACTAACCCTAAAGGACCCATTGAAAAGTGGGTACCAAACAAAGTTTAATCTTCCTTATGTTTGCAGGGATCAAAGGGCATCTGGTATCTTGATAGTGGATGCTCTCGTCATATGATAGGACAAAAAGACATGCTCACTGAATACAAGGAAGAAAAAGGTCCTTCTGTGACCTTTGGTGGAAATGGAAAAGTATTTACCCGAGGGTTTGGTGTCCTCAGCAATGGGACAACTACCTTCAGAAGAGTCGCTTATGTAGATGGAATGAAGCACAATCTTCTGAGCATCAGTCAGCTATGTGACAAAGACTATGAAGTTCGCTTTTCCAAGAAAGCATGTTCAGTGGTGAATGAAAAAGGAAAACTTGCTCTCAGTGGTTATCGTAAAGAAAATGTCTATGTAATAGATATGGACTCTACCACCACTGAAAACATATGTTTTCTCTCTAAAGCCTCTTCTGATGTCAACTGGCTATGGCACAAAAGGTTGTCTCATCTAAACTTCAAAACCCTGAATTCTCTCTCATCTAAGGAACTGGTTTCTGGTCTTCCTCAGCACTCATATGCTAAAGAATCTCTCTGCTCTGCATGTGAAAGAGGAAAACAGACAAAAGCTAGTTTCAAGTCTAAACAAATTTCCTCAGTGACAAGTCCTCTTCAACTCTTGCATATGGATTTGTTTGGCCCTGTCAATATCCGATCAATAGCTGGAAAGAAATATATACTTGTCATTGTAGATGAATACTCTCGCTACACCTGGGTTATCTTTCTTCGCTGCAAGAGTGATACTCCGGAAGAACTAATATCTTTTGTTAAAAAGATGAAAGTGCTGAATAATCTTACTGTTCGTTCAATAAGAAGTGATCATGGAACTGAATTCAAAAACAGTTCTCTGAACAATTTCTTTGAGAACAAGGAAATTTCTCATAACTTCTCTTCAGTAAGAACACCTCAGCAAAACGGAGTCACTGAAAGAAGAAACAGAACGATCATTGAAGTTGCTAGATCAATGCTCAGCGATTCTCATCTCCCTACTCAATTTTGGGCTGAAGCTGTAAACACTACATGTTTTACTCAAAACAGATCGCTGATAGTAAAGCGATTTGGAAAGACAACTTATGAACTTTTTCATGGAAGAAAACCTTCTATCAATTTTCTTCAAATCTTTGGTTGTCAGTGCTTTATCTTAAACAACAAAGATCAACTTGGAAAGTTTGACCCAAAAGCGGATGATGGAATATTTCTTGGATATTCCTCCATCTCCAAAGCCTACAGAGTTTTCAACAAAAGAAGACAATATGTGGAAGAAACAATTCATGTCACCTTTGATGAAACTCGCTCAGCGAACTCTAAACCAATCGCTGACAATGAAGAGTTAAATGCTTGGATGTTTTCTCATTACAGAGAAACATAACCCTTCTTCTCAAACCATCAGCACACAAACCCTCCTCCTGCTGATGATGATCCAAACATCATACTTCTTAACGTTGAATCCAACTCATGGGTTTCAACTGAGCCTCTAAACACACTTCTTCCATCTGATCCATCTTCGTTTGAACTTCTCTCAGAAAACATTGGTTTGTCTGACTCTCAACAATTAATAGCTGATGAACCTCAGGCTTCTTCTTCAGTGAACATTCCTATTGTTGATCCAATCTCTGAAATGAGCGATCATGCTCCTGCTCAGCGATGGACCAGAGATCACCCCATAGATCAAATTCTTGGTGATCTCGATGCAGGTATTCAGACACGACGAAATTCAGGTAATATCTGTCTCTTTGTCAACTTTATTTCTTTAATAGAGCTAAAGAAGGCTGATGATGCCCTCAGAGATCCAAACTGGGTCAGCGCTATGCAAGAAGAGCTGACTGAGTTCTCTCGCAATAAATTTTGGAATCTCGTTCCTAGACCATCTGATAAAACTGTTATAGGCACCAAATGGGTGTTTAAAAATAAGTTAGATGAACATGGAACTGTAACCCGCAACAAGGCTTGACTTGTTGCTCAGGGATACAGACAAGAGGAAGGCATAGACTATGATGAAACCTTTGCCCCTGTGGCTAGGCTCGAAGCAATTCGAATATTCTTAGCCTATGCAGTTTACAAAGACTTCATTGTATATCAAATGGATGTAAAATCAGCATTCCTAAATGGAAAGTTGAATGAAGAAGTCTATGTAGAACAACCCCCAGGGTTCTATGACCCTAAGTATCCAAATTATGTTTATAAATTGGATAAGGCTCTCTATGGTCTAAAACAAGCCCCTCGTCATTGGTATGACACTCTCTCATCTTTTCTTATCTCTGAAAATTTTGAACGTAGCAAAATTGATAATACATTTTTTTTCAGAAAGATAAAAGGTCATACTATTCTTGTACAAATATATGTCGATGACATCATATTTGGTTATACTAACCCATCTCTATGTACTCGCTTCGCTGAAAGAATGAAGAAAGAATACAAAATGAGTATGATGGGTGAGCTGACATATTTTCTTGGTCTTCAGATTAAACAATCTGACAAAGGTACTTTTATCAGCCAAGGTAAGTATGTTAAAGATATGCTGAAGAAGTTTGATCTAACACAAACTTCAGCAATGAAAACTCCTATGGAACCTCCTCTGACACTTAACAAAGATCCATCTGGAAAACTTGTTAATGTCACAACCTATAGAGGAATGATAGGCTCACTGCTGTATCTCACGGCGAGCCGACCTGACATCATGTACTCTACTTGTTTATGTGCACGCTATCAATCTGAACCCAAGGAATCCCATCTGATCGCTGTTAAGCGAATTTTCAGATATCTGAAAGGGACTCCTAACCTCGGTCTTTGGTATCCCAAAGACTCAAGGTTCGATCTAACTGGATATTCCGATAGTGATTTTGCAGGATGTAAACTCGATAGAAAAAGTACCACTGGTGGATGTCAACTCCTAGGAGGAAAGCTGGTAAGCTGGACAAGTAAAAAGCAAAATTCAGTGTTCATTTCCACAGCTGAAGTTGAATATGTAGCCGCTGGAAGTTGTTGTGCTCAGGTCTTATGGATGAGAAATCAACTATTAGACTATGACCTTCAGCTATCAAAGATTCCAATCTATTGCGACATCACTAGTGCTATTGCTATATCAAACAATCCAGTGCTACATTCAAAGACAAAACACATAGAGATCAGATATCATTTTATCAGAGATCATGTGATGAATGGTGATATTGAACTTCACTTTATCCCCACTGAATATCAGCTTGCTGATTTATTCACGAAACCTCTTGATGAGACAAGGTTCAACTTTCTCATCAATGAGCTTGGAATGCTGAATCTTGACGATTAAATCTTCATCGTTCATGCATTATGTCAGTGATTCTAAGTTCCCCCTTATCACATAATCACTGAATAAACATCTGATTCTCAGGTATGTTCTCTTACTCTCAACAACTGAATCTTCATTCAGTTAGGCGTTTTTCAAAATATAAACTTTAATCATTTTCTTTCTTCAAATGATTAAAAGCTTTTTGATAAACAAATTCTATCACTGATATTTCTTTTCAGAGATCCTTCTGAAATGAAAAAAAATTAATCTCTGAATTTCTATCAGGGATTCTTTCAAAACGAAAACCTATCTCTGACTTTTCTTCAGAGATAATTTCAACAAGGACAAATGAAACGTTTTTCTCTGTCCTCATGACGTCATTTGAACCGACAATCCACGACATGCCTTTTTCTGACACGTTCGTCTGTTGCCCTTCTATCCAATCAACTTCGTGGAACGTGTCCATGTCACGATGAATATTTTTTTTCCCGCCTCGTTCTCTCTCACACTCTCTTCCATATAAAAGGAATGGTTTTTCATTCTTATCGTTTTTACGCTTTCTGGAAATCTTTACGAGCAAGAATTCTCTCTCAAGAAATTTCAAGCATTTGCAAACAACTCTTTCAAGCATTTGCATCATCTTCCTTCAATATCAATAGGTTATTTTGATCTTCTTCTTATTTAAATCTTGTTACTAAATTCCATTTATGTTCCATCATTATGGGTTTTTATAAGATTTTTATTCACTAAAATCATTCTTTTTTATTTTATTCATTCAAAACCTTTGGTTTTCTCATTGTTCTTCATCTTCAACTAAGAACAACGTTTTAATCTTCAAATATTTTGGTTTTCTCTATGTTTCTTTCTTCAAAAAACTTCTTTATTTTTAGACTCTAAACTTTTCCTTCTATTCTCGATTATTTCCATATTCAGAATTGGCACAATTAACCCTCGTTGCTTCCAAGACAGTCAAGTTCGCTATCACGGATTCTGAAATTCCCAAGAACAATCACCTTGGCCGCTTGGACTTCGATGGAGTCAAATACCCACACCTAGTGGAAGCTGCTCAGTTCCTGAAGCAATCTTGCATTGCTTACGCCCTAAATGAGGATCCTAAGCCCTCCAAAACGCTTCTCCAATAGTTTTGGTTTACAGCTGATGAAACCACCATTCCTAACAAGAAAGGTGAACTGGTTCCTGCTCTCTCGTTCCGCATTGACTTAGGACCAGGCATGATGACTGCTTTCAGCCTACGGAAGTCACTCCGATTCCCTGACAAACCCAAGAGTGGATTTGATGCTCTCCCCACTGATGCTGAACTCATCAAATTTCTGGATGACATGGAATACTGCTGGGAGAACAAGCCTCGCACCACCACTCCCAACAAGAAGCTGACCAAAATCTTGAAGGCAAATATGCCTTCTCAACTGAACTTCATATTCTCACACGTCATTCAATGCTTGAGTGGGAAGAGTGGTTCACTTGATCAGACTAGCAAAGTTCAGCTCCAAATGGCCTACTCGGTCATCGCTGGAAAGAACTTTGACTATGCCACTGCTATCTTTGACGATCTCAAATCAAAGATAGAGAAGACGGAGAGGGATCCCAAGATCCCGTATGTACGGTTTATCTGTGCATACCTAAAGTTTATCTACCCTGACTCTTACCCCACTACCTCTGATGGTACTTTTGCCAAGGTGGGTCAGCGTTCTTTGGAGGTCAAACCGCTCGACAACGAGGTAAGTATCTCTAATCTCCGCTCTCGCCTCTCTCTCCATTCTTCATCTTCAGCGGTCGCGCCGGAGGTTCCTTCTCCAGCTAACCCTGCCGCTAAAACTGCTTCCAAACGACCGTCAGCTAGTCTTTCTGGTCTTTCAAAGAAGACCAAATTGACTAAGGAGACCATCACCACTAGTTCAAGGCCTGAGTTTGTTTCTCGACAAACTTCCTTGGATGATTTTGTGGGTCTCTCATCCACATCTGTAGCTGTCATCACATCAACCGTGCCAGCGATTACGGTCGTTGTCACAACATCAGTGACGCCACCAATCATCTCAGTAACAACTGAGGTAACTTCCCAACTCCCAACTTCTTCTATCCCTGTTACTAGTCCTCCCATCTCTTTGGTCTCTAACCCTTCATCTCTTATGCAGCAACCTCATGTTGCATTTCTAGGACATGATGCTCAAACCTTTGAAAGAGACATGCAATTTTTCAAGATGTTTGAACCATCAGGTATACCTAAACCCACAAATACAACTCCCATCTCTCCAAATAATCCTGTTACTCAGAAACTAACTTTTCTTTCAGGTCCTAGTATGGCGACTGTTGACTCTAATGTCAACAGTTTGGGTGTCAAGGTGGATTCTCTCACCACCTCCATCAACGAAACCACCAGCACTGTGAATACCGCTGGTGAAGAGCTGAAGTAGTTGACAACAACCTGCTCCACCAAAGCTAAAGCCTCTCAAATCTCCGCACTTTAGGGAGAGCTTGTCAAAGTTAGGGACGATACTCAACTCCTTCAGGGATGCTTCGATTCCTTAAGCAACGATGTCCAGGGATTATCTACAAAGATCGATTCCTGCACATCTATTCTCCAACAGGTCCTTCAGAAGCTGAATGAACCAACTCCGATGATTTCTCCTTCCTTCACCGAGGATGATCGCACCTCTTTGAACGTAGCTGTTGAATTTATTCATCATGCTACTTCAAATATCTCTGTAATTGAAGGACGACTTGAACGTCTGGAGGCTGAAGTCCGATCATTGGCTGCTGCACAACCTTCCTCTCACTCTAAAGATCTCTCCCTCGATGATAATGACAAAGAGGGGGAGAAAGCTGCTGAAGAAAATACAGAGGAAGTTGTTGCTGAGGATCACTCGGAAGAACCTCCCTCTCATGTTGAGGGGGAGAAGGTTGTTGACAAAGCCCCTCCTTCCTTTGAAGTCTTAGTAGAAGAGGAAGAAGAGGAGGATGATGAAGAAGATGAAGATCTTGATCTTCAAGATCAAGATCAAGATGAAGAGCAACACCATCAAGATGATGATGATGATGACGATGAAGAAGACCAATCTTTATGGTTTTCTGCAGCAGCCACATCATCAGTGATAGCTTCGAAAGAAGCTGTCACAGCAGGGGGGAGTCATGAAACATCTTCAGGAACCCCTTCCCAAAGCAAATCTAAGGGTGCAGTTGCTGAGGGAAGTCTGACTAAAGTTTCACTATCTGAGGAGAATCCTTCTCATGTATGTATTTCACTTGTTCCCATATCCTTCTATAAATTCCCAACCCCTGTTTCTTTCTAGCCTTTATCTCTCTACTTCCCAAAACATACACTAACTCTTTTCATTTATTTTCTGACCAGACAGTTCTCTCCCCTGCTTAAGGGTAAGGAACTACAAATAATCCCAGCTTCCATAGCTGATGATTCAATACTCCCAATCTCCTTAAATGAGATTGATGAAGAAGATGAAGAAGAAGAATCCCTGCACCATCCAGGAAGGCTCTCTAGACCATCTCATTGGTCTGAGGATGAGATGAAGAGAAGAACAGAGATGATCTCTCATCTAGAGAGTCAACGGCTGAAGGTCCCTCTTCAAACAACATCTACAGAACTAGAGTTCCTGACTGAAGCTGAAATCGAAGAATATGTCAGGGCTGAGAAGCTGATAGCTGATTGTCAAAGAGATGCCTCTTTTGCTCTCAAGATTCAGTCCTCTCAAGTCAAAGACAAGAAGCTGAAAAAGAAACCAGTGGAAGTCCAGACTGCTCTATTAAAGGAAATTGAAGAAGAACGCTCAAAAGAACAAGTGGTCAGCGATAACACAGTCGAATGGTGTAAACATAAAGTCGACTATCGCTCCGACCCAATGAAGATCGTAGTCGTTGTCATCTTAGGGAGAAAGAAGAAGGATTGAACTTCTGTCACAATGGAGATAACCATAGAGGATGGAAGTTGTAAGGCTATGTTCGTTTCAAAGCTGGAAAGCTTCGGCTATATGGAATGGCTAGAGTTCAAAGATGCGCTGAAGAAATCCAAGTCAACCTACAGAGGCTATGTTGAAAAGATAAATGATGCTCTCATCAACAGAGTCGCTGCTGTATTAGAGGTGTCATCTGCTCTTCCTTCTAAGCTAAGGCATCTAAAAAGAAAGCCTGTCACATCCTCCTCTGAGAATGTCGCTGCAATAAGAAACGATACCTCCATCAAGTTCTCAAGAGAAGCTCTGTTTGGTCCTCCTCCTGATCTCTCAGTTCTCGATCTATCTCTGCCCCCTGGTGGACCATATGTTGCAGGACAAGTACTTAAAGAGCCTTTTGGAATATTCTTCAAAGATGATGAGGAACATCTCAGATTTCAAAGAATCTCTGGAATTCCTATCTGTCCCCTCAGCCATCTCAAAGATCTATTATGCTTATGGTGTGACTTCTCTCTCTCTCTACTGAATCGATCAAAGCAACCATTAGTCAAGAATCGTCAGAACGAAGGCAAAGAGGAGAAGAAATACCTGAGTATATGATCCATCCTCCAAAATCTTCTTTAGATAGCTGATAGATTAGTTTCCTGTTTCTTGTAATCTATTAGTTAAACTTACAGTAGTTAGGTCATCACTTGTACTTGTAATTTTCATACTTTGTAATTCTATCTTTGAATTAATGAAAATTTCAGTGAAGTACTTAACTCTATCAGTACTGTAAAAGATCCCTCAAAATAGTAATTGGGACATGTATGTTATGAGTCCTGGTTATTCCATTATTTTGAACTATAAAGTAATTTTCTTCAGTTACTTTGTCATTATCAAATAGGGGGAGATTGTTGATCCAAACTCTCTCAGTGATTTGATAACGACCCTCTTCTATACTTAGTGAAAATTACGTTTCAATATGTATTAGTGTTTCACCATCAGCGATCATACTGAGTCTGTTCAGTTATCACTGATAGCCTTTCTTGTAAACATTTTTATGTATTAGTGTTTCACTATCAGCGTAGACTGAGTCTGTTCAGTTATCGCTGATGGTTTCTGATGTAAACAGTAAACGTAATCCCTGAAGACAAGTTTCGCGTCAACAGATGTTCATAGCTGAATCGAAGACGAAGCTACTGAACAAAGACAAGTCTATTAGTGACCTAATGCGGATATCAGTGAAGCAAAGACGACTCTACTCATACGCAAAGAAGCCTGAGGAAAAGCTTCAGCGATAGCTGAACTTCTTTATATCTCTGAAGGAAGAGATATTCAGCGATCGATGATCACTTAGCTTATGCCTCAAGTCTCTTTTGTCTTTCCTTGCACGCCTAGTACGATGTGTCAGAACGGACATACCTCTGCCACAATTCGTACAACAACTCTATCAACTACATTGTTCATGATACGGCCGAAAGCATGTCTCCCAAAGTCAGACTCCCAAAGCCAATCAACGAATGACACGTGTAAAGTACCCTGCCATGCATTTAATGTATAGGGTATAAATAGAAAGATTACCTCTCAATCTGAGAGTGTGCTCTATTCTTGAATCTTCATAGAAACCCTTGCTTTCTATATTCTCTAACCCCCATTCTCTATATTCTTGTGCAACCATCGTAGTGTTTTCTTAAGTTTGTTTAGATTGAGTTCTACTTAATCTTATTCCGCAACAGACTTGTAAATTGTGTTTGATTTATCAATAAACAATTTATTAAACTTTAAATTTTGTGTTTGTATTCAACCCCCCCTTCTACAAACTTGTTAAGCACCTCCAGGACCAACATTAATGTTGAATTCCATTGACCAAATTCCATTCCTTTGTTTGGTTCATTCTTTTTCACTAAAGGAATCTCTAAATTCCATCAAATTCCACAAATGGGGGATTTAACATTCCTTAGCAACTACAACGTATTTTGATGGAATGGAATTCTTATTTTTCATAATACCACATATTCCCTCCATCCAATATAATCTAATCACCGTCGACAACCGCCGATCACCACTGATCTGAACCACCGCCTGCCACCGACCACCGTCGATCACCGTCGATCTAAACCACCACCGACCACCGTCGATCTAAACCACCGCCGACCATCGACCACCGCCGTTCTGAACCATCGCCGATCTAAACCACCGCCGACCACCACTAACCATCGACCATCGTCGTTCTAAACCACCGTCGACCACCACTGACCACCGAAAACCACCGTCGATCTGAACCACCACCGACCACCATCATTCTGAACCACCGCCGACCACCACTGACTACCGACGACCACCGTCGATCTGAACCACCACCGATCACCACCGTTCTGAACCACCGTCGACCACTGACGACCACCACCGTTCTGAACCAGCGTCGATCTGAACCACCACCGACCACCGCCGTTTTGAACCACCGCTGACCACCGTTGTTCTGAACCATCGACAACCGCCGACCATTGACCATTGGCGTTCTGAACCATCGCCGATCTGAACCATCGCCGACCACCGATCACCACCGATCTGAAACACCGTCGACCACCGATCACCGTCGATCTAAACCACCGCCGACCACCGCAGTTTTGAACCATTTCCGACCACTACCGATCTGAACCACCGCCGATCTGAACCACTGCCGACTACTGCCGATCTGAACCACCACAACCGATCTAAACCACCGTTTTAAACCATCAGTGGCCACCACCAATTTGAACCACCATTACAAATAAAGTATTTTTAATGGCCATTTTATTAAAGCATGTTTTGTTTATAAAAATTAAAATTTATCAAAAAGGGTATTTTGGTCATTTATCAACATTTCATTCCAATTCCAAAGCTACATTCTGTGAACCAAATAGACAGATTCCAATTCCTTTAACAGATTTTACTCTAATTCTGTCAACCAAACAGGTAGTCAAACCTGACAACATTCCATTCCAATTCTTTCAAAGTCAAATTCCTTTGACAAATTTCATTCCATCCAAAAACATTCTGCGAACCAAACGCCACCTTAAGGTCCCTTTGGTTTGTAGGAATGAAATGGAATGGATTGTTAGAAAACAAGTGTTTTTAACATATTTTTAAACATTATTATATAAAAATCCTAAGAAATTCTATCCATCCCCTTGGGATTTCAAAATCCTATGGTTGAGGGATTTCAAAGAAATCCTAGAATTTCGAATCCGGATAATCCTGCAAACCAAACACGAGATTGGAATGGATTTAAAATCCAAATCCCTCCAATTCCAATTCATTCCGGCAAACCAAACACGCCCTTAGGTCCGTTTGATTTGACGGAATGTCTTTTAATGGATTTGGATTTCATGGAAGGATTTGAAATTTCTGGTGTGTTTGGTTTGTATGATTTGGAATGTAATTGAATTCCAGATTTTATAAAAAAATTTATAATTAAAATGCATTTTTATTAATTGGTTATTACAAAACAAGTGTTTTTAACATATTTTAAAACATTATTACAAACAAATCTTCTGAAATTTAATGAAATACCAACTACCTTCATAGGATTTTTAAATCCTATGTTTGTGGTTCCAAACTTTCCTTTAAATTAAATGTGATATTGAAATGGAATTCAATTCCAAATTCCACTAAGGCATTGTTTGATAAAAATAAGCTAAATTATAAGCTACTTATTTTTGAGTAATCGTTCGGATATACATAAGCTAGCTTATGAGAAGCTTTTTGAAAAATTTTCAATTATAACCCTGATTAATATTAAATATTAATTATTATTGATAATTATAATATATATTAATGTAACAACCCAAAACTTAAATTCAACCGTAATAAAAAGTAATGCCAAAACGACCCCAAAATCAACAGGTCAAAATACAAATACATCTCAAATGTTTTGCTGCGGGTAACAATTCCACACCTGAGGATTATAAAGATTTAACTAAATATGGAAAGATCTAAATGATGAACTACAATTCCTCGCTCTATCCTCTAGGCTCTGAGCTCACAACTTGCCCTTCCCTTTGCTCGAGCCCTCACAAAAATGCTTACCTGAAATTGGTTTTCAGTTTTATAAAAAGCGAGGGTTAGATCGAAGGTGTAACACCCTAAAATAGGGGTAAATTTAAAACTTAAAAAATTCGACAATATGGCGTCTATAATTAATGGAAACCACCCAAACGGGTAAATGTATAATAACGTTTACAAATCCTGTGAAAGAATATTAAAATCGACAACAAACTAATTTAAACAATACACATCTAGATTATGTTGGTTGTCAACCCAAATTCCCAAAATACTCTATCTTTTGTACGTTTTGTCTCCAAAAGTATCTATTCTTAAAAATGCCTCAATGGCCCAACTATCTTCCCTCAAACCTTGGGCGACCCGCCGTTAAGGGAACCTATTATACACATCATTTGAGAAAAAGTGTTAGGCTTAACGCCTAGTGAGAACAAACAGTTTATAGAATTAACTTGGAAATGATTGAAACATGAATAAATATCTTTTCGATAAATTTGGAAAGATAAGGTGTAACAATAACCATATAAGGGCCTTACGGTCCAAAACATCTTACGATGACGGAGGAGACCCGATTTCCAAGGATCGTGGCGGAACACAAAAGTAAGCCACTTTCCGAGTTGTGAGCTCAATACTTGGACCCATGGCCACGAACAACACCGGCTCGTACTCAAATGTGGGAGAGGGCACCCGAGGATCCAAGTCATACTCATTCACTAGGATTACATTTACGACGCATGGCTATTAACCGGTCCTACATAACCGTACCAAATTGCCTCTGAGGACCCAATGTCTCAACTAGTTACATAGGGAAAAACATCCCAATTAAACCGACTCTTATACTTATGGATCCATTAGTAATAGTCTACAACTTGTCACAATTTCATTTGTGACTTCAAGAATAATGACACATATAAATTTCACAATACAATTTCCATAAAATGACTTCTAAACATAAAATGACTTCCATGCATTTGAGACCATACAAGGGTCAATAATTGTCACTTCTATTTTTCAACATAAACCATCCCCAAAAAGGGGTTTCCCAAGTTTTATGAATCCTTTATGTTGGGTCATCAAGGATTTGAAGACGACCTCTCCTTTTCGGTTTGTAATGTTGTATCTGTAAAATGTTGTACACCTTCATACTTAGATTTCTTTATGGTTCTTTGTAATAACGTAGTTATGCTTAAAAGATCGGTGAATCGAAGACCAACCGAATTCAAACATGAAGCAAATCTACTGATGCGGATCAAGATGAATTTCACAAGAACTAAGCTACCTCTGCCGAAGATATGCAACATCTTCGGCAAATCTCTTCTCTTCCGATTTATCTCATGTTCGGCAGAAGACACCCTTGCCGAATCCTCTCTATCGGCATGCTTCTGTCGAAGCTTCGGCAAGTATTCCCATTGCCGAAATTATTCCTAAATTCGGTAATACCATCTATAGCAAATCCTCTTGATTTGACTGTGCCTTTTCATTCCCAACGTCTTCTGACAAAAGGAATGGAACCTTCTATTGCACAGAGGATATTCACTCAAGTTATGATCTGATAGAGACTTTCTTCTCAAAGATTTCAAAAAGATTTGTACTAGGAATATTTTATTAGGATATTGTCTTATCATGGTATAAAAGTTACCTTTTGTATTTTGATAAGTCACTTCAAATATCTCATAATTTATTGAAGATGTCTCAAGGATCCACTCAACATATGACAAGTGTCCTTTGCATTCAATGCATTGGGTAGTATAAAAGAGTGAAGACCTCTTCCATGTAAAATACGTTTTCAGCTCAAGAAGTCTAAGTGCACTCAAGCAAGTTGTTTGTGATTTCTCTCTTCATAGCTTTTAAATCTTTGTGTTTTCTAAGTTGTGTTGTAAAAGTCTCTAAGTGTTAGATTGTTAGGATAGTTTTAACTATTCTTTTCCGCAACAATCATTTTGCTAACTAAGTGTAATTCTTGATATTTCTTATCAATAAAGAATTAAAAATTAAGGGAAACTTTTGTGTATTATATTCAACCCCCCCTTCTACAATACTTGTTTTACTTATTAGGGACCAACACTTTAGAGCTTTCACTACCACATAGCTTGACAAATCATAGATAGTGAAAACCCTAGTTTTAAACAAGATGGTTCCACCCAAGTATTTAGTCATAAATGTACCATTAAATCACATTTTTCATCTCAAATCAAGAGTTTCAACATCATACTCCAAAACGGTTAAAAACCCTATAAATCTCCAAAACTCATATTAGGTTAAAAGTTTGTTAATCATGACATGTAAATAAGGAGATGATTAGAGATTTAAAACAAGGTTTGACATGTATAAAGTTTAAAGGTTTGAATGAACTCACCTTGTGATTTTAGTTTCAACCTAAAATCAAGAAACCCGGGAAATGAGGCTTGCACTTGAGGATGATGATACCTTCACAATAAATGATTATAACCACCTAAAGGTAAACCATAAATACATGAGAAGAAGGTAGCTATGGATTTTTAAATGAAGAGAGATGAAATGGGGAAGAGTATTACCACCAATCTACAGAGAAAATGACCTAGCTCTCTCCAAAATATGAAATAAAATGAATAAATTTCGGAGCTGGTCTATTTAAAATCTCGACCCCCGACCGCGACTATGACAGGCGATAGTGACATTTGTCATTATCGCAAGCATAATCACATAACATGTACCACGGCTCACCCCCTTGGCGCTAGAGTGACAGGGCGACAGTGCCCTTGTCACAATCTCAGGGCATACCCGCGCGGCATGTACTGAGAGGCCTCAAGCCTTAGTGACTTTGACATGCGATTATGCAGAGGTCATAACCGCTGGGTGTACTCGCCCAGATCCCAACGTGTCCCGAAACTTCGTTTTACATATAAGTAAAATGATATACATTTATATGCATGTCATAGGCCAGATTAAGGTTTTAGAAAGGATAACCACAACAAATTATCTCAATGAAATTTTCGGGTGTTACAGAAGGTCTAGTGAGTTCCCTCAAGGATTAACATCACACTACAAAATATAATTCAACATGAGATATAAAAACATGTAGAAATGATTCACACTTTTAAAACTTCATGCACACACTTTACATATGTAAATGGTACACGCTTAAGGTCACACACACCTGTGACAACGTGTTCGGGCTCACACATGCCCTTAGACAAATGTCATGAAACGAATTCATGCATTCAAATGGGTCATACCTCCCATAGCAAGTCATCTCATTTCCAACACCAACGTATGCACACTTTAAGTTTCAAGTCATAATCAATCATGGCATATAAAATTGTAAAACAATCATTTCAATAATCCTCATGCGTAATCCAAGCACATTTACAAATAAAGGTGGATAGGGAAAACTCACATGTCGTCCAAGCTTAATTCTCACACTTGAGATTAAAAGTTTTCCAAACCGAACACCTAAATTTCACGACATACAAATGGTGTCAAACCACCTAATTATTCCCCAAGACCATCTATAACAATCCCCAAGATAAACCCCTAATTGGTGCCTCGATTCTAACCCCACACGAGAAACGGAACAAAAACCGAAATCAACCAAATTGTGGGTTTGGTGACTTCCATGAGACCAAACCCGCATGGGGATCGTATTCCCTACTTTTTTGTCTGCACGAAATTTCCAGTAAAAACCCCAATGGCCACTCATGCCTAATTCTTCCCGAATCGATTTTGTGCTCCTAAATTGAGGGAATTTGTAATAACCCTCATAAGCAATTTTATGATGTTATGTGAAAGTAAGTGTTAGAAGACGATTTTAGTGTTAGTATTTTACAAAATTAGGGGTGGAATGTGTTAGGGGGTGTTTGGTTGGAGGTATTTAGGGGTTTGGAATGGGAATGGGAATGAAAAATATTGTTTGGTTTGACATAATATAATGAGCCCATTACCCCAAACCCATTAATTTTCATTCCTGACCAAATTGGGGGGAATGAAAATCTTATTCCCGCTCAGTCACCTTTTCTCATACGCCCTTCATCTCTCGATGTTTAATAAAACATATTTTTTTATTTTCGTGTTGGACGACACATATTTGTATTAAAAATATTATATAAAATAATTTTTTATTGATTATATTGGTTTAACCAAACAGCATCAATGCAATGCATATTCCTATTCCCATTCTACTTCATTCCCATTTTTATTTTTATTCTTATTCCTTAAAATGAACCAAACGTCCCCTTAGTTTTATAATCACTGTTAGAAGTATGAGGGTTTAAGTGTTATTTTATGTAGTTGAGGGTAGTGATGTGTATTAGGCCTAAAGTTATCATGAGTCATCAATTAAAGGATAACCACCTCTTTCTTTAAGATAACTTTCCAGATTTTAGTATGTGTAGTATGTGTGTGTTTTAGAGAGACACGTTAGAGAGAAAGAGAGAGGAGAGAAAGAAAAGAGAAAAAGGTTAGGGTTTTGCTCATCTTGGTGTTTTGGTGATTGTTTTCTCAAAATTCTGTAGGTATATCTCTTCCTTGAATTCTTTATCTTTGTGGTTTAGTCATCTCTTTGATATAATTTATATTGGGGTTTATATGTAGCCTTTTACCATGGATGATAACTTGAGTGAATTCTAATTTATGGTGGTTATTGTTTCTTATAGTTCTCTTTAGTTGTTTTGAATCAGGTTTAAAGATTGAATCATTCACCTTGGTGATAGGGTTCAACTTATGGTTAGTTCAGCATCACCCCATAGTTGATGATCATGGATTTGATTGGTTAGATATGCATGTATAGAGTTGTATATGAGTTCCTCCATGTTATTTGATGTTAGAACCTTATTTTTTTATGCTAAAACTTACATAGAAATGACCCAAATTAAGTTGGGATTGAGTTGGTGTGTCAAGGGGATGGAACATAGGCTTTTTGTTGTCCACAGAGGTTCGCGCGAATTTTGGCGCGATTTTGGTCGCACCAAAGTCGCGCCAAGCGCTGTTTCAGCATTTTTCGATTTTTGTTTGCGTACTCGTGTCGTTTATGGGCGTAATATAGGGCCATGGGTACTCCTTTTGAGTTTATAATAGCTTTTGAACACTTTGAACATGTTATTATGTGCATATCACAACTCCAAGTCTAGTTTTTGATGTCAGTTGTTCGGTTTCTAGCTCGATTGCGATTCGAGGGCGTCCGGTGGGTCATTTAAGGTCGTAAATTGTAGTATGAGTCTTATATGGATATAATTATGTGGATTACATCTATGTGTATATATTACAGACTTGGTTACTCGTCAGTGAAGTGTGGCTTGAGTGGTGTTCGGTTGTGGCGTTAATTGCCGGTTTTGCTCGTTTGTGTCATTTACGCGTGTGTTGCTTCAATCTCATATCAAGGTGAGTTTTTATTTAACTATTTTCCAAATGGAATATGTATAATATAAATTGGATAAAAAGTTTTTCATAATATGAAATGGGTGAGGATGAATGTGTATGTTTTGTTGGCACTATTGCACTGGGTTGAGCTTAATAAGCCAACGGTGACACTATCGGTTGTTCTAGAACGATACATATCGTGTTGTACTTAAGAATTGTCAGCTTCACTATTATTACACTTTGGTTGTACTTGAAGGTCAACGGGGTTGGTTGTACTTCAAGGTACATTGAAAGGGCATGAGTGCCAAATGATTGAGAAAGGAGAGTGTCAACGTTTTTGGAAAAAGTGATCAAATGTTTGACATGAATGACTTGACACGAATGGTTTACTGAATGATTATGGTTTTGAAATGATCATACCAATGTATGATAAAGACAGGGGTTTTCTCACTTAGACCAATTGGTCTAACCCTCATTTTGTTTTCAAATATGTATTTCAGGACATGTATGGATAACTGATAAAGAAAAGGAAAAGGCATGATGTGTATGTGTGGGATTGCTTTACGTGCAAGTGGAAGAGTATATGTATTAGTTGGTATCAACTATGTGTAACTGTTTGGAGTAAGTATATATGTGAATATGTAATTATGGTGAGTAGCAGGAAAAAGTTAGAAGTGGTATATGTAGTGTTTTTTTTTGTTGGTAACTGTGCGTTTCCGGGCCAACTTACGTGCACCAACTAATCCTCGGGCGACCATGCATGGCCTGGAGTCATCGCAGGTGAACCTCCATGGCCACAAGGGCTTTGGCAGCGCCTGGATTTGAACCCTGGGTAGTGTTGTGTAATATTCTAATGAAGACCTAATATGTAGACTTATGTAGTTGGTTTGTAGATATTGTATATAAATGTGTTATGTGAAAGGTTGGGGTGTTACAGAATCAAAGCCCTAAACCATTTTAACTATTTACACAACATCAAAACATCATTTAATCCATAAAAACCACCAAAAACCACCAAAAACTTGAAAGATGGAAACCCTTGAAGATATCATCAACAATGGTGATTTCTCTCAATAATCAAATGGGGGCACCAACAATAATCAATCTACACACCATCCCATCAAGGTTTAAACCAATAACACCCAAACGAACATGAAATCCCCACCCAAATATTAAAATCCAACCATAGATGCATATAGAATAGGAGATGAAGTTTACCTTGAAAACGGAGATCTTCAAACCTCTAAAACTTGCTTATTCACCACAATCCCGATGTAATGCTCAATTTCTCTCAAGTCTCTACTCTCTATTCTCTCTAATACGTAACATCAAAATGAGAGTGGTTAGAGGGTTTTCCCATCTCTAGTCTTTTATTTACAAGAAAGTCCCTGAAAAATTAAATCAAGCCCCACACATTACCCTTCAACTTCATTTAAAGGCTGAAAATCGAAACTTGGGTTATTACAACTTACCCCCTTAGAAGAATTCTATCTTTAGTCTCTCTAATATGTATGTACCGAGGGTGTTAGTTGGTCTGCGATCGTGCCCTATGGCTCTGTCGTCGGGCATGGTCACCCCAAACGTACCGAGCCCCAAAAATTGCCTTTTCACACACGGAAAGCTCTCGATCGGATAGGTACTAACAACAATGAAACCTACTAACAATAACTAATGACCATAACTTACTACAAGGAGAACAGGGGAAATTCTTACTTACTGAAATTTTGGGGTGTTACACCAAATACAAGGCAGATCCCAGGTTCAAACTCGACCCCCCCCCCCCCCCGGTGCTAGTATCAGCCGCAGAGTGAGCCAAAAAATGTCCCCTCACATTGGTGTCACTGGAGGCGGGTTCATTGTGGGGCCGATTAGGGTTGCAGGTAATCAACTTATTGCCCAAATATGTATAAGATCACGTGTGATTCAAAACGTAATTAATAATTTAAAAATATCATATGTAATATTGTGGATAACTTATATTTCTTTTTCACTTAAATTTACAATGATCCATATCACATATGATATTTTGACCAAAAAAAAATAGCGGCCTTTTTTGGAAAAAAAATGTCGTTTAATTATATATATTACATGTGACTTTTGACAAAAAATGAAAAAGAAGTCTTAAATAATTTACTTCAATAAAAAAACAAATATTTTAAATGAAATTAAATCATGCTCATTGTAAATGTCATAAAAAGTAAATTTTTTAATGAAAAATTAATCATGTTAAATCACAAAAATGTCAAAAACTTAAATAAATATTTTAGTTAGATACATTAAATAACTCCTATAGAAATAAATAAATGAATTTCCATATATAATCCATATATCAATAAATGACATATATGTTCTTTTGACCTAATTTTAAAAAATTCTTATTTAAGGCATGCCTTAGAAAAATGATTGTTGATATTCATTCTATTATTTTCTTATTTGGCTAATATTTTAGTTTAAACCTCCCCTCTTTCTTTATATATAAATCTAAATCATGATTTTATTATGAATTTAATTTTTCAAGTTAGGTTGGATACTCATTCCAATAATAAACAACCAACCAACCAATCCCACCAAAACAAACAAACTTTGAAATTGAGACATCCATACTAACTACAAATTCATATGGTATTAAATTGCATTCTCAACATTTTTTTAATATCTACATATTTTATTTATTTTATTGTAAGGTTAATATAATTTTTTTTTGGTTAATCATGACTATTCGGTCCAAACTATGCACACATAAACTAATACCAGAAACCCTAAAAAACAGTCAGAAAATCCCCAGTGACCTTGTAGGTCTTGAATCGATGACGGTTGAGAAGGATTTCCAAAGATCAAAACCTTATTTTTTTTTTAATACGTTGTAGTCCTTTCAGCCGATCAGCAATTTAATATTAAAATTATGCAAAAAAAAATAAACTTTTTTTTTATTTTGGTAACACATACAAAAATGTGTTTTTAAATTTTCACTTTACGTCATAATATGAAATGTCCTGCTGCCAAAATATATGTCATATAAAGAAATTTTAAAAGACTTGTAATATATATGTACTTTTGTTAATATTAAAAGTAAACAAAAAACCATATTAGAAAGAAAAATTAAGCCAAAAATAAATGGACGATGTCAAGACTTTTTATATCTTCTACAAAGGTTTAATCATTTGAGAATTTCATATATCATGATAACTATGAAAACTATTATTATAAACTATTGTTTTATATGATATTGTCCATCTAATGCTATAATTTCATATATTTATAAACATATATT
This sequence comes from Arctium minus, assembly GCA_954870635.1. Lineage (NCBI taxonomy): Eukaryota > Viridiplantae > Streptophyta > Magnoliopsida > Asterales > Asteraceae > Arctium > Arctium minus. The sequence goes on from OX941096.1 coordinate 50,029,854, forward strand.
TGTTTTACAATGTGTTTGTTTCATATGTATTTGGTTCATAATGTGTACCATTTTTGTTTCACAGACACAAAAAAAAATGTTCATAATTTTGAACAAGTATAAATGAAACAAATACATGTTAATTAATACACTAAATCCAAGCCATAGATGGAAAAAATCATGTGAAATAGTACATGATACACCAGTTCTCAAGGTTATTATGATTTGATGAGTTATCAAATGAAAGTCCCCACCTTCTACATATGCCTTAGGATGCTCCGTTCATTCAATTTGACAACTAGCATTATGGCACTTCACTGCCTAGATCCCGGTGAATAGTCCCAAGAAAGGAGGTGTAGTTTTCACAAGGTCTTGAGTTCAAGTACGGGCATGCCCATCCTGTCCTAGGCAACCACGATTTACCCCTCACATGATGGTTGTGTGACCGGTCCAATGAGATGCTCTGGAGGGTAGCACGAACTTATTTTCCACACTTTATTGCCTAGGCGAAGGATCGTGTGAGAAGTTGATTTAACGGTGAGAAGCGTGAGAAGTGGATCTGAACCGTTGATCTCTTTTAATCTCAAGTCCTCCCATGAATTGCGGCTTAGAAAGGAATTGATCTGGTGCATCTCGATGCAGTTTATCTCGGTGCATCTCATCCTAATGAGCGTTCATTTCTCATCCAACGGTCGATAATCATTTCTTACACTTCTCACCATTAACTCAACTTCTCACTAGAACCCAACGCTTATTACCTATTGAGATATTAAAAAAGCATTTAATTTTTGTTTTATATGATATGTTTCGACTCTTAAATATATCTAAGTCGAACAAACTTTATTTATTAGGGTTCCTTTTTTACATTAACCTTTGCTTGTATTAATAAAAGTTAAGAGTAAATTACATTCCTCGTCCCTGTGGTTTAGTGATATTTTGGATATGGTCCCTAAAACACGTTTATTACACTGAGTGTTCCTGTGGTATGCAAAAACGCACGTAGGAGGTCCCTCTGTCTAACGAAATCTGTTAACCCAATTAACTCAAGGGGTATTTTTGTCTTTATACACTTGTTTTTGTCTTTTTCCTAATACGAAATAAAAAAAAACAAATAAATAAATTAATAAATAACTACAAACCCTCCCCCCTCCCCCCCCCCCCACTACAACCCTCACCCCCCACCCCCAAAGACTCTTCTTCCTTAAACCGCCGATCCCTCACCCCCCAACACTTAACGTCGAAATCCTTTATGTTGCTCCCTTAAACCGTAGGTAGCACCAAACCCACCAACATCTTTGTCCTCAGTTCTCACCTACATCACACACATTCACTCATAGTACCCTCAAACCATCTCACCGCCGGCCTCCCTCACCTCCCTTGAGACCTGCAACTTTTTTCCCTTGAGACCTACAACTTTTTTTTTCTAACCTCCGACCACCATCTGAAGGATTATGAAGCAACAGAAGACTGATGAAAATCAGTTGGTGTTTTTTTTACAACTTTGTTTCAATCGTTGCTATTTGAAGTGATAAAATCATCTGGTGTTATTTTGTGTTTACAGTTTTGTTTCAATCGCTGCTATTTGAATTGATAAAAATCAACTGGTGTTTTTTTTGTGTTTACAGGTTTGTTTCAATCACTGTTATTTGAAGCTACTGGTCGGACTGTAAATCCGGTGAACGGTGTCGTTGGACTTTTATGGACAGGCAATTGGCACGTTTTTCAGGCGTCGGTTGAGACGATACTCCGAGGCGGTACGTTACAATCGATTCCGAAGCTTCTGAACGGACATCCGACGACGCCGGAACTCGGTGATTCATTGGAAACAGATGTAACGTGTATTGACGTGTTCCAGATTCAGGGTTCTTCAGGTGGTGGTCGGAGGTTAGAAAAAAAAAGTTGCAGGTCGACGGTTTGAGGAAGAAGAAAGTCTTTGGGGGTGGGGGTGAGGGTTGTAGTGGGGGTGGGGGTTGTAGTTATTTATTTATTAATTTATTTATTTGTTTTTTTAATCTCTTACGAGAAAAAATACAAAAATAAGTGTATAAAGACAAAAATACCCTTTGAGTTAACTAGGTTAACATATTTCGTTAGATGGAGGGACCTTCTATGTGCGTTTTTGCATACCACAGGGACGTCCAGTGTAATAAACGCGTATTAAGGATCATATCTAAAATATCAGCAAACCACAGGGACCATGAATGTAATTTACTCATAAGTTAATGAACTAGAATTTTGGTCGGCTATAGTAATGCCTTTGTATTTTAAATGATGCATCTACTTCTAGTACTTGCTTCCTAATAAAATTGATGATATATAAGAAAGACCATTAAAGTTTGCAAAAAATATCAAATAAATCGTTAAATATAAAAAAATGTGAAAAATGATAGACATCAATTTGATATCATTTACACTAAATTTGACGTAAATGACTGTTATGCCATTTGATTCGATATAAAAGTGAACTTTTTTATATTTAAAATAATACAGATATCGGAGCCTTTGGCAAGATTATAAAACCTTAAAAATTAGCTTTTGGAATTTAAATTCTAATACAAAAAGACTTGTATTATGAACCTATATAAATCATTTAAGAAAACTTGTTCTACAACGAACAACCATATTGGCTTTCCTATTTGCACCCCGCCCCCCTCCGCCCTACGACCAACGGCCCTCCCTTCCTCCTTCCCCATCGCCACCCCGTTATGCCTTCCCTTGCTTATGCCCTTTCTTTGTTTTATATAAAGTTTCCATGATTGAAAGTGTATACTTTGACCATGAAACAATTTTAAGTTAGAGATACTTTTGTCTTTTATGAACATATTTTGGTATAACTGGCACTAAATTGAACATAAATGCCATATTTTTTTTGAACAACAACATAACACTTATATTACCAACAAAAACAGGAGCAAGTTTTACAATAGAACTAACCCAAAACAAAAGCAACGATATAAAACTAAACAGTATCGAAAGAAACGAACATAGAGCAGCGATAACGAGTTTGCGAGAAGCTTGGTGGTTTACTTGTATATTATGTTGTATTTTACTCATGCCCATCTCCCTTTTATATGGGGTATGTGAATGAGAAATGAATTAAAAATTGAGATGATATGTCAGTGAGGAGGAGTATGAATTGCAACCCTGTATATTATCCTTAAAAACCATGTAAACGAATCATATAATTTATTCTAGTGAACCTTGTGGGGTTAGTTTGATTGACAATAAAGTTTGGACTTTTGGGATCCTATTTAGAGGCAACTCGTTCGAGTCCTACAAGGACACTCGGATTTTCTTAACTGTTCTCCTGAACCCTTGGAATTAATCAAGGTGTGTATAAATTTACCCAGATGATTGGGATAATTTTTTTTTATTCTAGTGATGATTATAGATAAAACATATCTTCATGAATATTTAAAAATCTGATCACAATTCATATTTACATTCATTTTACAAAAAATATTATTTATTTATTCATCAACACGTATTACAAGATGTATGGAATTGATTTTAATTTTTATATTCTTTTGAGTTCATTCCACTAAAATGCATTTTAATTTCTAAAATTGTATTTTCTTTAACATTTTAGTTATTTTTGTTAGATATGATTTATTTTTGAGTAAATTACATAAATCGTCCTTGTGTTTTACTCAAGTTCCACCAATTGCCACTCTAATTTCGAAACTTCACCAGTGCCCCCATCATTCCAATTTTTTTAAGTATATAATATTTATATACAACAAATACTTAAGCATACTCATCATTTTTGGTGAGACTTGAACCCTTGACCTCCTATGAGGCTGGTCTCTAACGGTAACCAAGTACAACTGTGCAAATGACTCTTTAGTCCATTGTTTCAAGTTGTTTATACTATACCATTCACCCCCCCCCCCCAAGAGTTATTAAGAGCATAATTAAGTGTCATCACATGTTAGTCATCTAAGGACATTTTGGTCATTATGCTTTCTTTCAAAATTTATTTTTGTTGTACAAGTATTTAAAACCAAGATACCATTAAGCTATGGTTGCAATTTCATTAGTCGCCAAAGATATCTGTAAAACCCGTGTTTTTGTGTAAGTCTGGATTCCCAACTTGTTGAATTTGTGACCTTTATCCGTATCGTTTTTCCCCTAATCGTTGTATTTGTTCCCTTTTGTCGTCACGTAAGTCGCGGGTTCAAAATCTCGGGTTTTGGGTTTCGGTACTTGTGGCGCGACTGTGCCACGCGATAGTGACATTGTCACTATCGCCAGGGCACTCTCGCGGGGGATCATACCACTCGCGGTACAATCGGCACGATTGTGCCCGCGATAGTGACAAGTGTCACTGTCGCAGGGCACTATCGTTGGAAACGTACCGAGAGTCCGTTGGAGCGGGCGATAGTGCCTCGTGATTGTGATAATTGTCACTATCGCCGGCAAGGTCGCGGTCGGGGATCTGAGGTATAAAAACGACCCAAACTGCTTCATCTCTCACTTATTATAAGTGTGGAGTTATTGGGTGCGATTTTTGGTGCCCTAGGTCAGTTTCTGTAACACCCGTGATTTTGGTTAACCCTTAATTCACCCTTATCCGGTTAAGCCATGATTATAGATCTTATCCAAATGGTGTTTGTGGGTTTTGAATTTCGGACTGAGAGCACGTCGGGTCGAAAAGTCGGAATTTTGACCTTCGGAGGGACCTGGGCGACTATGCCCGCGATTGTGACATAATGTCACTCTCGCGGGGCATAATCGCGGGAGATGTACCGCGGCCCTCCCCCTTCGGGCGACTATGCCCGGCGACTATGCCAAGGGCATAGTTGCGTGGCACTATCGCCGACGACCCCTGGTCGTTTTTAAGCAGCTTTGAGCAGCCCCTCTTCATTTATCTCAACCCCCTTTCACCATTTTTCTCTCTAGAAACCGAACCCCAAACCCTAAAATCGGTTTTATGCATCCAAGACACCAAATCTATTATGTTCCAAGTGTTCCTCTTTCCACCCATCAAAGATTGGAAGCTATGGTCAAGAAGCTTCATCTTCACCTTCAACCTCAAGTTCATTTTGGGTTTTCTAGGTTTTCGTCAAAACCTAAGTGGTAAGTATGTTCTTTCCATTTCCAAACCTTGTAATAAGTTATAATTACTCCATCGATGTTTCCCTAGTATTTGGCTTATCAAATCTCGGACTTGTTAGTTTTGGGAGAAACTAGGGTTTTGATCTCGTTGGGGATTTTGGTGTATTATGTTTGGGGAATGTTTCTTTATGGTTGGATGTGGTTATTTACGGTTGAAAATGTGTGGATCTAGGTTTTGGGAGCTCGAGTTGAAGAGTTGGATTGGGTGTCCTCGGAAAGGCTCATCATCAAAAGGGGTTTTGGAAGCTCTCGGCTTGAGGATTCAAGTGGCCTTCAAAAGAGCTCGTTGGGTGAAATCTAGATTTAGCTTAAATCTATCGAGGTGAGTTCAAGTTGATTTGTGAAAACGGTGTACATGCCAAAATGTGTATTTTAAAGTGTTTTACATGGAATGGTTAACTGCTGATAAGTTTTGAGTATTTAGAAGTAAAATATGTTTTACTTAGTTATTTGTCAAAGTGTGAGTATTTTGATAAGTTTTCTTACTTAGTAAACTTGGGATGTGTTAACCTCTTAAAATGCTTCTATTGGGTTTTGAACGTTTCCAACAACTAAATAACATGAACTACGTATTCTTGGTGATTTTGTACAAGTAAGGTCTATTTTATGAGTTATACGTCTTTGACGATTTTGTACAAGTAAAGTCTAATTCACGTTATATGCATTTGGTGTATTTGCATTCATAAACACTTTGGAAATCTTGAGTCCCATCTCGTATGGAGTTTTGGGTAAATCTAGTCTTTGAAGTACGTGTCTTCATAAACGGTATTTAAAGACATTTCACTATTTTGAAGACCGGTAATTATTGGTCAAACGGATTTTAAGCTCTTTAGTTCGGTATTGGCTTAAACGAGTCGTGTGGACATTTGTCCGTATGTTTTAACCGTCGTGGGTTTTGGATATGATGACACTTAATTTGTGTCATTGGTGAGTTACATGTTTTGGGAGCTTTGGTCTTTCAATTGGAGTCATGTAACGTTAGACAGTGTGTAATGGATCCATAGGCACGTGAGCCAGTCTGTCTTGGATGGTCAATTGGGTATTGCTGGGTTGAACTTCGGTACCTATGTTTTATGACCGGAAACTTTACAAGTGATCGCTAGGAGGGTTGAGTCTGCTAGTGCTACCGGAATAGTAGGCGCTGGGACCTCCGCCGCTTGAAGTAATGCCTGGGAGGTAGTCTTTAAGTGTGCCGGGCCTTCGGGATGGAGTTCTTCGGAATGATCCATCAAGGTCAACTGACTTGGGGTGACACTTGTAAAGAAGTCGTAAGGACACCGGGCTGGGATGTCGGGAGGTGTCATGTGATTAACGTTGTTTTGGTGGTATACTTTTGTGTTCCCTCCACCCTCAACGGATACGGGTTTCCCCCGTTGTTGGCTATCAGTATGTTAAATATAAGAACGTCTTATTTTATTGTCATTGGTTCCTTTCGGTCGCGTGAGTATTGGACCAAGTGTCCATGTTTTCGGACGTACGATATACGTGGTTTTGATAACGATTCATGGGGCGAGCATTCTGTCCAGCCCGCGTTTTGGGTACTTTGGGTTATAAATGGTTATTCATGTTTTTACCAAATAAGTGTCGAACTATGATCCCGTTTGGGTGAGTCATGTGTGGCGCGTTATATAAGAAATGTGTGTTTTGGGAGCTTTGCCTTTAAAAGTGCATATTATGGGAAAATGTGTCGTTTCCATTTTTAAGCGTAATATTTCGAAGGACCTTGCTTTAAATTGAATTCTTTTCTTTTAAAGATATATACTTATGCTAAAACTCTTGAGCTCACTAGGCGTTAAGCCTAACCTTTTTATTTGTCGGCATGTGCATCAGGTTTCAAGGTTGGGAGTTGGTTCTAGCAATCCAGTGAAGAGTAGAGCCTTAGCTAGATCCGAAAGTAAGTATTTGGTGAAGTCTTCCGCATTATGGAGATAGTGACTATGCATGGGTATTAGTAGCACCCGCCCCTTTTTAGTCCGTTTATATAAGATGGTATATGTGTATTGTAGTTGAACCTAAATTGTGGTTGTAGATGATTCAGTTATTGATGTATTTAGAATTATTTTTTAATAAGTTGCTATTTCTAGATTTGAGGGTGTTACAGTTTCCCCCATCTCTCTCTCCATTTAATTCTAGTTTGTTGTTACCCTAAGATTATATACTTCTTAATCTAGGTTATCAAGTGTTATGAAGATCTCAAGTTCTCAAGTTCTCTCCTTGTAGAAGTTGCTAGGGTTTAGAATAAACCCATTGTGAGTTCATCTACCTTTTCTTAAACTTTATACACATTAAAATACATATTTTGACTTCTAATCATCTTCTTGTTTACATTTTCATCATTTATGAGATTTTGACCTAACTTGGGGTTTTGGAAATTTCTAGGGTTTCTTACTATTTTGCAAACTAAAGGAACAAATCATGTCTTGGAACTATAAATGTAGTTGATTTCATATGTTGATGATTAAGGCTATGTTTGGCAAAAAAAAAAGCTAGCTTATAAGCTAGTGTACATGTTTGGATGACCATAAGCTAGCTTATTGAAACGCTACTCAAAGTAGCGTTTTGAAAAGCTAGCTTATCAGCTACAAGCTAGCTTATAAGCTAGTTTGCCAAACAAAGCCTAAAGGTTCCATTTGTGGCTTTTAGTCAAGTTTATATTTCTAAACATATGATTGATATTTCGGTTGGAAGAGCTATTTGTTGGAAAAAGGAAATAAATGGTTTAATATTTAAGAAGTTCATATTTACATTGAGATGATCTTACACATATTTGGAAATGAGAAAAATAGCTTTATGCTTCATGTTTGAGCCTTGTATTTTCTTATCAGCAGTTAACCATGAAAATGTGATTTGGGATTAAATGATATCATGAACTATATGTTTGATTATAGTTGGTCACAAGTGTATTGTGACGAGTCTAGACTATTACAAATGGATCCATAGGTATTTAGTTGACTTATTATTTGGGGGTAACTCCCGTATGTAGCTAGTTGAGACATTGGACCCTAGAGGGCAACTTGGTACGGTTATGTGGGATCGGTTACTAGTCGTGGGTTGTAAATGTAAATACTAGTGAATGAGTATGACTAGGATCATTGGGTGCCATCCCCCCACATCTTTATTTGAGTCGGCGTGTTCACGGCCTTGATCGTTGTATGATGAGCTCAAAACTCGGAAAATGGCTTACTTTGTGTTTCGCCACAATCCTTGGAATTCGGGCTTACACCCGTCATCGCAAGATGAAGTCTGGACCGGAAGGTCATTATGTGTTTACCAAACCATTTACAAGGACGTTGATGAAAATGGTTTATTTATATTGCAACTAATTCTTTTACTGTCTTCCATATAAACTGTATGTTCTCACTACGCTTTAAGTCTAACACTTTTTCTCAAATGATGTGTATAACAGGTTCCCTTAGCGGCGGGTCGTCAAAGGGTTGAGAGAAGAGCGTGGTCTCTTGAGGGCATTTTTGGATGATAGTTATTTTGGAAGCTTTAGCATTTAAAACAATTATTCATTTTTTGTACTGAGTTGACAACCAATGTAATCTAGTTAGATGTAGTTTAGATTAGTTTGTTGTCGTTTCCCCACACATTATTACAGGTTTTGTAAATGCTCATGCTTTGCCCATTTTGGGTGGTTTGCCCTATTTATAAACGTTATATTGCCGAATTTTAAATTTTTAAAATTACCCGAATATTTTGAGTGTTACAATATCCCTTATGCAATTCTCAAATTTACCATCGATTTGTATCCCTAAACTTGTTGGATCTACCATCATGTTAATGTTTTGGGCAATAAACGCTGAAGCACACAAGACTGATCTACGCGTCTAAAAATCCGTGTTCCCTTTCAGCGATTTTAGGGTTTAATTTCATGGCGAAAGATCGTGTGAGAAGTTGAGGTTAATGTGAGAAGCGTAAGAAGTGGATCTGAACCGTTGATCACTTTTAATCAAATACCTACCCATGAATTGCGGCTTAGAAGGGAATTGATCTAGGTGTGGTATAAATATATGCCTTTTAAGCAAGGACATTATTTAGGTTTTGTTTGATTATTCTTTTTATCCCTGAGTTTTCTTTATACATGTTTCTGTCATCTAAACTTTGTTTAAATCTTAATTTCCTACCTGGCCACCTGGGTTCTTTGAAGTGTTGTGTATGTTCTTTTCTTGTGAAGGCCAGTGATAGCCCAGGGGTAGCGGTGATGGACGAAGATGCACCAGTGGTGTCTTGGGGAAGAAGAAGAAGAATGAGGGAGCGTGGGTTTAGATCATTTTTTTTTTAATTTTGAAATGGTTTAAACACTTGTACATAACCTTTGAATATTTATATAACAAAAGGAGACTTTGAAAAATATAAAAGGACTAAAATTCCCTTCACATGACTAATACGAAAACACATTTAACAAATGCAAAAGACACAGACGAAAAGTATAACAAGAAGCGCTCAACCCGGGTTCGAGCCCCACTTGTAGCACTTGTGGCCACTGAGGATAAACTCAGGGCTGCACGCTTTAGCAGCTGGGCCAAAGGCCCTAATTGCCAGGGATTAGTCTGGGCTATAGGCCCAAGATACCCTTTCAAAAAAAAAAAGTATAACAAGAAGAAACCGATATAATCTCAAAACTCTAAAAATAATTATCGAAGTTCAAGTAAATGCAAGGACCATTTTTGTAACTTAATTCTTATTTTATTTGATTGGAAGCAACAATCCAAACAAATAACTTTATTTATTTATTTTCGTTAAATTGACTCAAATACTTAAAATAGACAAAAAAAAATTGGTATTCTAATAATTTCTCTCCCGATTTTGCACTCATGTCACTAGGTCCGTAATTACAGACCTGGGTAAAAAATGTAATTTTTTTATAAAAGCTTTCTAAAAAATTACATGGGTTCGCAATTGTGGATGTGGGATCTACAATTTTTTTTTTGTACGGCAACTTGGGCTTCGCCCACACACACACGCACCCGCGGTATCCGGGCATCCAATTGGGCAGCACCGACTAATCCGCGGCGACCCGACCCAGCCCAAATAGACTGGACCCGCCCAGATACGACTAAGCCGGTCAAGACCGAACCCGCATACCCATAGACTGTATGCCCGTAAACCTGGACCCGAACCGACCCGAAGGCCGATCCAAGGTCTGGGTATCGCCGAAGTGCATCCCCCAGGATTCGAACCCTGGTAGATATGCATACCATGCACTATCCCCCCAGGGCCTTACCACTAGGCTAGCACCTCTTTTTCAGATCTAAGTCTGTAACTTTTTCAAAGTAAAAAACAATTAGATTCATTTTTTTTCTTTGTCATTTAGCCAGGTCCACAATTACGAATCTAGATAGAAGTAGCGATATTTATGTAAAAAAAAATTACTAAGAGCATCTCTAACAGCATTGCTAAAATAGAAAAAATTAGTTTTTTCTTTGTTATTTCTCTCCAACAGCTTTACTATATGGTTTGTTAAAATAGAGAAAGAATAAAAAATCTCTAAATATAGAGAATTCTCTATAATCTCTAAATTGGAGAGAGAAAATATTATTTTATTCAATCCAACCAATAAGATTGAAGTTTTAAAATTTTTTATAAATTTTTTTAAAAAAAGTGTATTGGGATGATAAATTAGGGAATATTATAATAATATAAATAATGATTGATTCTCTAAAATAGAAAAGATGTTGGAGTTGGAAGAAAATGTTTTTAAAGATTTTGACTTTTCATTCTATATTTTAGAAAAAATTTAACAATGTTGTTATCTCCAATAGAGGTTCTTACAAGAACCTCATTTTTACACTTTTTGGTGTCACCTAATTTCCAACTCATCAATTTAAAGTTTTATATAAAAGTTCACAATGGTAGTTCTTATAAGAACCTCATGTCAACATAAAAAATTATTATATATTTATAAATAAATATCAAATATTTAATTTAACTACCAATAAAAATGAGGAAATTGTCATTTCACACAAACTTCATGATAAGAACCAAGGTTCTTAAATAAAAACTCAAAAGGGGTTAGGTTCTTATAAGAACTTTCCACAATGATAGTTTTTACAAGACACTTCACTTTTTACTTACAAGAACCTTGCAATGGAGATACTCTAAGAGCATCTCCAATGGAGGTTCTTACAAGAACCTCCTTTTTACATTTTTTGGTGACACCTAATTTCCAACTCATCAATTTAAAATTTTATCTAAAAGTTCACAATGGTAGTTCTTATAAGAACCTCATGTCAATATCAATAATTATTATTTATTTATTTATAAATAAATATCAAATATTTAATTTAACTACCAATAAAAATGAGGAAATTGTCATTTCACACAAACTTCATGGTAAGAACCAACCTAGAGGGCTTTAGCTTCTTATAACAATTCTCCACAATGCTAGTTCTTATAAGTCATTGCAATTTTTGCTTATAAAAACCTTGCATTGGAGATGCTCTAACGCTGTGTTCTCTAATCTGGAGAGAAAAGAAAAGAAATGGATGGAAAAGAAAGGGAGAGAAGAGAAAGGAAAGGAAAATAATTTTTCATTTGTGTTCTCAAAATGGAAGGAAAAGAAATAATTTTTCATGTTCTTGAACAGGAGAGAAAGGAAAGAAAAGATGTCAATTTTACAAATATACCCTTGTAAAAATATATATTCTTATAATGAAAAATTGAGTTGTTTTGTAATTTTAATAATTTCAGTAATTTTTTTTAAATGGTTTTAATTTTTTTTTCTTTCCTCCCACATTTGGGAGGAAATGTTTGGGAAGAAAGTTATCAATTCTTTCCTTTCGTTTCTTTTCCTTTCTCTCCTAAAAAAGTTTCGAGAATACGAGTTTTTTTTCACTTTTCTCTCCTTTCCCTCCCTTTTCTTTTCTTTCCTTTCCTTTCCTTTCCTTTCCTTTCCTTCGTTAAATGAGTTTCGAGAACACAGTGTAAGGAACCAATTTTTAAGTCAATTTCCCTTCTTATTTTATATATCGAAGTTTGTGAATCCACAAAACTGCCCGTAAAATATCTGACAGCTACCCGTTTTCCTTTCCCATCTGCCCGTATTCCCAAACCCCATTGGTCCTGCTCTCTTCTCCTACATAAATGTGAAAACTTCACCACTTTTCTTCCTTCACCATCACCATCATCACCACCACCACCACCACCACCACCTCCACCTCCGTCGGGTGGTTGTGGATGAGTCCGGTGGACCTCAGCCGCTTTACTTCCTAAAAAATCAAACATCAAAAGGAAGAATAAAACAAATGGGGCAGGGACTTAGTTGCAGAGTGCAAGATGAGCATGGATTGTTCACAGCCGTACAGTTTGGGGATTTGGAGCTTGTGAGGACTCTTCTGGAGAGAGATCCGTTACTCATTCAACAAACTACGGTCTATGATCGTCATTCTGCACTTCATATAGCTGCTGCCAATGGCCAGATCGAGGTGTGTAATTCCTGATTTTCTTCAATTTTTTTGATTCGAAGTTCGGTGAAATCGTCTAGGTTTTTGTAATATGTCGGCTATTTGTTCAGATTGTTTGTATGCTTTTGGAAGATCGATCAGTCAATCCGGATTGTTTGAATCGTCATAAACAGGTTTGATTAATTGATTGTGTGTGATTTTGCTCTTTTTGTCTATTGATTTCGTGTTTCAGTTGAATAAAATGTGAAATTCTTGAAAACTACCTTTTCCCCCTATAATGGTTTGACTAATTGTGTTTAATTTTGAAAATTGTGTGTTTCTGTTAGACTCCATTGATGTTGGCTGCAATGCATGGGAAGATTAATTGTGTTGAGAAGCTAATTGAAGCTAGGGCTAATGTATGTCGAATTCCCCCTTTTTTATACTCTTTCAGAAGTTTTTGTTTTCAAGTAGAATTACTGATGAAATTATCTGAATTTTTTTGTCAGATTTTGATGTTTGATTCACTAAATGGAAGAACATGCTTGCACTATGCTGCTTGTTATGGCCATTCTGATTGTCTCGAAACGATTCTTTCGGCTGCCCGAACCTCCCATGTTGCTGCTTCTTGGTGGGTTTCATATATCTTTTTGAGATTTCAGTTTTGGTGAATTGTGAATAGAATGTTTAATTGCTAGAAGATATGATGCATTTGTTATCTAAAACTGAAATTTTGTATGAATTAAGAGTAATATCTGTTAGTTGAATTGTGTGTTTGTAGGGGATTTTCGAGATTTGTGAATATTAGAGATGGTAAAGGGGCAACACCTTTGCATTTGGCTGCCCGCCAAAGACGTCCGCAATGCGTTCATTTACTTCTAGACAGTGGGGCTCTTGTTTGCGCCTCCACTGGTGGCTACGGGTACTAATTCATGGCAAAAACTTCTCTTATATATATATACATATATATATATATAGGGTTGGGTTCCGGTGAGAAGTTGAGTTAGCGGTAAGAAGCGTGAGAAGTGGTTATCAACCGTTGGATGAGAAATGGACCCACGTTAGCATGAGATGCACCGAGATGCACCAGATCAATTCCCTTACTAAGCCGCAATTCATGGGAGGGCTTGAGAGTAAAATATATCAACGGTTCAGATCCACTTCTCACCGTTAACTCAACTTATCAGACGATCCTTCGCCATATATATATATATGTGTGTGTATGTATAGTAAACCAACCAAACAAGCCCAATATATCCCGTTAGGTGGAAGTCTGGGGTAGACATGACCTCTATCCTAAAGAGTAAAACGGCTGGTGTTAAACAATAAAAATAGAAAGATATATATATAGGAAGGATCATGCGAGAAGTTATACATTTTGCGAGAAGGCGAGAAGTGTTTAATCATATATGATATCACGGCATGTGGGTGTGCTTAATCATATATGATTAAACGTCTATGTATTGCCAATATAACATGTGTTTAACCATATATGATTAAGCTTGTGTATCATATATGATTAAACACTTCTCGCCTTCTCGCAAAATGTTTAGCTTCTCATTTGAACCTGCCCATATATATATATATATATATAGAGGGATGTTCAAATGCAAACTTTTTAATGATGCAAACCCATGCAACCCACTTATCTACCACATATTTTATTTTCCCATTTTTTTATTAAAAAGGTAAAAACAAAATATGTGGTAGATAAGTCTGTGTTTATTTACCTTTTCTGTTGGGCATGGTTTATTACAGCTTACTTGGTAGTACGCCACTTCATTTGGCTGCAAGAGGGGGTTCGATGGATTGCATCAGAGAATTATTAGCGTGGGGTGCAGATCGACTTCAGAGAGATGCATCTGGGTATGTTTAGCTTCCAAATCAAAATCTCAAAATACACAAGTTATATCAGTCATTATGTTTCCGCAACCTTTGGACTATGTTTGGCAAACTAGCTGAATAAGCTAACTGTGGGCTGATATGATAAGCTAGTTGATAAACTAGTCATGTTTGATAAAGACTAGTTGATAAGCTAGATGATGTAAAATGACCTAAAAGGACATGCTGAAAAATTTAGTCGTAAAAATATAAGGGGCATAATTGGAAAAAGTGGCATGGAGCCCCTGGAGCTTATTAAAATGCTACTTGAAGTAATGTTTCAAAAAGATAGTTTTTTTTTTTTTGTTGGTAAAAGAGTATCTCAGACCACATTGGGCCCGGACTAATCTCCTGGAAAACAGGTCTATGGCCCGCGGGCATTCATCCCGTGGCCACAATGTTGCGAGTGGGGCTCGAACCCGGGCAACCGCTATGAAGTCCCCAGGCCCTTACAACCACACCACAACCTTGTGGTTTCAAAAAGATAGCTTATGCCTAAACAAACGGGTTTTTTTCAATAAGTTCAACAAATCAGCTAGCTTATGGTTTTCAAGAAAATCTTTGGTGCTAGTGTAGTGAAACATCGTTTCTTGATTGGTGTTTAAATGCATTGAATCCAAACTCAAAGGGGAAGTCCCTATTTGGTTCTTGAGACCTAATTCACAAACTCTCCTATTGGGTGATTATGAGTCTTTTTTTATCACATCGGATTCATAATGTATCAAGATTATTCATCGGTGAATCACTGCTAATTTTGCACCTCACATCTTTTCCAACTTCTTTTTGCAAATGAATGCAGGAGAATTCCGTATTTGGTTGCTTTAAAGCATAAGAACGACGCTTGTGCAGCTTTGCTGAATCCATCGTCTGCAGAGCCTTTGGTATGGCCATCACCGTTAAAGTTCATTAGCGAGCTTAATCAAGATGCAAAAGCTTTATTAGAGCAGGCTTTAATGGAAGCTAATAGGGAAAGGGAGAAAACGATCTTAAAGGGCACAAGTTACTCGATACCATCTCCATCACATTCCGATTCTGGAGCTATAGATGATGATATCTCAGAGGTAATATAATATAATGTCCATTCAATTTTACTTCCTACGTTTAGAAAGTCAAGAACATGGGACTATGAAACAAAATACAAAAAGACAAGACAAAAATAGAAAGGTTGGTGTTGAATTGGTCATACATAGATGACTACTTTTGACTTTAGCTTCAATTCAAATATCTTTGTTGATTTGATGCATTTTGGAATTCTTGTTTAAAAAAGATGCGTGATTTATGGTGTTTCTTGGGAATATTATCAAATTTTATCTTGGGTTTTTGTTTAAATAATGAAAAAAATACATAATTTATGTTAGAGTCGCACATCAGCTAGGCTTGAACCATTTTTACTTGGACTAATACTGCGCAATATATTATATAACTTTTCTTTTCTTCTTGAGGGCTCTGTTTTGGAAAGTAATCTAATGGGTTCTACGTATTCTCACAATTTGCAGGCAAGTGAAACGGAGTTATGTTGTATATGCTTTGACCAAATATGCACCATTGAGGTTCAAGATTGTGGCCACCAAATGTGTGCTCAATGCACCCTAGCCTTGTGCTGCCACAACAAACCCAACCCGACAACCGCATCCCTTACCGCACCGGTCTGCCCCTTTTGCCGGAGCAACATCGCCCAATTGGTGGTTGCAAAAGTCAAAGTCAGCACTGCCGATCATGATCTCGACCTCTATTCCTCCCCGAAGCTGCCAAAATTGAGAAAGCCACGGAATTTCAGTGAGGGAAGCAGCAGTTTCAAGGGTCTATCGGCTGTACCCTCGTTCGGCAAAATGGTTGGCCGTGGCTCGGGGAGAGTCTCTGCTGACAACATTAGCATCGATAAACCATAATAAAGTACTAGAAATCTTGAATTTAAACACGTGGCAAGCAAGGATTGGCTGAAAAAAGTCCGGGCCCAGTTGGGTATTTATGGAAAGATGTATTCTTTCTGCTCTTTATGAAGATCCCAGAAGGAATAAGCAAAGCAAAATGTGATTTTTGCAGATTTGGGATGCCAAGTATTGTTTTTATATAATCTTTTTATGTTCACTTCATCTTCAAGAACCAGCATATGCCTCTTTAGAAAGTATTCTTTTTTCCTAATCCCAACTTCTGTCTGACTTGTACCCCATGCATCAAGAGTTGTACACTACTTTTGGCAAAAGGGGTTTGGTCAGATTTTTAAGCCACCTCAAAAGCAGAAATGGTGTGTGGTAAATTGTACCCCACCTTGTAGTTTTCTTGCTTGATTGAGTATGGAGTGCAGCATTGTATAATGTAGATCTTGGCCTATCTTTCTTTCTTTATTCTACTTCCAAGAAAATGATTGAAAATCCTGTGTACTGTTTGTTGGTCATGTGCTCATGTCTGTTGATTGATTTCAATAATTTTTGATACCATCATATATGCATACCAATTATATACAAATCCCATAGCATTGCATACTTTGCATACCGTAAATTTCATGATTCGGGAATCTATACAGACGGATTAATCTATACAGAAAGATAATGTGGTTTCCAAGGAAAGAAAAAGGAGATGCACACATCTCCATCGTCTATTCATCGTCATCTACTTTAAGTTTCACTTTATATTCATAATGAATAAAGGTAAAACATGCACCAAGGAGACAAAAGAGCCAAAGTGTTTTGAGACTTTGAGATGGTGTTTTGCTACAATTTTGTGGGTGTTGCAGGGCTGAAATGGCCTCTGCTTTGTGTGTGTGTGTGGTGAAATCCGTGGAGTTGAAAGGAGGAAGATAACACATCATCATCGACTTTAAGTTTCACTTTAGATTCATAATGAATAAAGGTGAAAACAGGCACTCAGAAGGAGACAAAAGGACCAAAGTTTTTGATGATGGTGTTTTGCTACAACTTGTAGGTGTTGCAGGACTGAAATGGCTTCTACTGTGTGTGTGTATGTTTGGTGAAATAAATGAAGGTGAAAGGAGGAAGCAAACACAAAGATTGATGCTATTTTAAGTGTATTGTAATGAAGATTGATTGAACATGGTTCAGTGAAAGAGACAAAGTGTCATTTCACATGTGTTGTAATACTACTACTACTACACAGAAATAAATGGTTTTCTGAAACATGATGGGGTCAAAATGGAGGCATGTCCTATCACTATTATCTCATTTTTTGTCCTACATTTTTGTTCAGATCCTTAAATTGATAGGATTAACCAGATCCGTTTACTAAACGCTTATTGGGTTAGTGTTTATCGAGTATCATTTATTTAATCAGGTGAACATGATAAGGATTAAGGACCAATAAGAGGCATTATAAGGACCGATAGTTTTACCTGGTAAGTGAGGGAGAAGACTCTTATGCGGTTAGCACTTACCGGGTGAGAGACGCTTACCAACAATACATTTTGATGGCTGATTATGTTACCCGATAAGGTAAGTAAATGTAAGCGATTTGTAAACGGCTCTTTAGTAACACAAATGTAAGGGGTTGTTTGTTTTTTTTTAAAAACCTCTTAATGACTCTTAAGTCTGAATCGTACAGACCTTTTTACACACCACCTCTTATTAATCATAACTAAAATAAGACTTCAGACTTTAGACCTCTTAAAAAACAAACGGCACCTAAGTGTTAATAGAATAAGTAAGAATTTTGATCATTATTGGGACAATAACTTGGGTTAGCAATTGTGTGTCAAAAGGTGTTAGTAAATGATATTATTTTTTCCCGGGCAAGAAGCGGTAATTGTTTAGTAAACACGTCCTACATACACCTGTGTTCATGTCGATGCCCTTGTGGATTTTCGGAGATATTTTGGTATGAGCAAATTTTAATTTTGGAGTTTAATCACTTAGTAGTGTTGGCAAATAATGTTACACCCAATTTGGTATTTTACTATTTGTAACAGTGAAATATTGCATTCATTGGAGAGGACTTGGTGTGAAAAATATGTATGATACAATGAATAGTGCATTCATTGGAGATGATCTAAGAAAGGAGGGATATGGGGTCATAGAAGCCATGGTGAGGTGGCCAGAATTAGAGATGTATAAAAAAGTCTAAGGAGTTGTTTACCAAATTCTTACCAGGTAAATGCTTACCGGCAAGAGATTCACCTTCATTTATCTTATCGTGTAGCATGCTTGACTATGAAAATTGATTGTTGGTAAGAATTTTAAACCCAGTAAGCGCTTACCAGGTAAGATTCATTGCCCACACTTACTGGGTAATACTCTCGGCTTTCCCTTGTTTCTTACCGGGTAAACTTATTGGGTCTCGCCGTACTCGATCAATAAGATAAATGATATTGGTAAGCGATTATACGGTAAGCGTTTAGTAAACGACCCCTAAGTCTAGGTCCAGTCCAAGCGAAATCTAGTGCCGGGTAACCCGAGCCCAGGCTCAGACCTGACCTTAAGTCTGATCTAACCATTTTTTTTCAAGGTATGGTTTAAGCGTCGCCAAAAAAATCCAAAAAGTCCAATTAAGCCCTTTTTCAACCCCGAAATCCTAGACTATTTTTTTATTTATGGAAAACGGAGTTGGAAGGCTCGTAGACCCGAGAAAACCCGAGGCTTATACATCTATGACCATAACATCACTCAAATCGTAATACGACAAGACTTTTTTTTTTTTTTACCGCTTTGGATTTTTCCTAGTGAAATAATTAATTAGCAAGTGTTTGAACGAAATGATTACATGGCAAAATAATTTATTATTGAAAACGTAAATAATTTTTTAAATTATTGGGTAACCGAATACATGCTAAATTTTTTGTTTTAAATTACGTATTGTTTATAGTTTTGATTTTATAATTTTGGTATTAACGGTTCTTTCTAAACAAATGTAATAAATTTAAATATTTAACAAGTTTTATAATCACATTGTATATAATTTTAGGGGAAAGTCCAAAAAATACTCAATGGACTTTAGTATTTGAATTAAGTCATTGGACAATTTTTTGAAACAAACAAGTCATTGCACTTTTGAAAACTTGTTAAATAAATCATTAGACTTTCTATAACCTGTTAGATACATCTATAAAACTAGTTAATATGGTAAAATAATTGGAAAAGTCCTTAAAAGCTCAACGAATTTTGAACGATTAAGTCCCTAACCATTCTTTAACAAAAAAAATACTTACATTTATAAAATGAAACGAATATACTATTTTCATTACTCTTCCCAAAACATATAAAAGTTGTATCTAAAGCATAAATAACATCAGGATTGTATTATTTTTTGCTCTGACATGGGAGAAAAAAAAAATTAAAGAACCCACAATTATTGATAGAAACTGCAATTATTGTATGTATTTTTGGGAAAGTGGCTATTGAATGGAGTTGGGCTTTAGAGATACTAGTTGTATACCTGTGCAATGCGGCGGAATGCAATTGTTTTATCAAAATACATTTAATTCTCAAATATCAAATTATAGCAAGTATCTTCAAAATACTTGGTGATTAACATGATATAATAGAGTTTCTCATGGTATAAAAAGGACGTACATGATATAATAAGAGTTTTTTGTGGTTAACATGGATCCATACAAGTTCCAATCATAGTAACCTTTCATAAAAGACTTACAGTGCTTAGCAGGTGAGCATGCAAGAACCATGAATCTTAACTGCTTAGTGTTTACCAAGTAAAAACGCTTACCAATTCAAATGGTGTGGTAACCAAGATACAAATTCAAATCACAACCATTGCCATGTTTCCATTGCCTAAAACTCAATAAAAGACAGAGAAACAAACAACAAACTATCAAATGCTTTTTCTGTTCTTCCCCTTCTTCATTCAAATAATTTTATTTATTGATTGTGGACAAGGTAACCTTTCTTCATCTTTTTCTTGTTTGTTCCCTAATAAACCAAAAATTTTACACCCCATCAACAAGATCATCTCACCTGATATAGTTGTGTTCATTAAAGCTCCATCAAATAAGTGGAAGTTCTTCTTGATGCTTGTCTCTAACTATAATTATCTAACAGTTTTATATGAATAGAGATTAACTTTACTCATAACAAGATGTAGTTATAATCACACTATGCTTTTACCTGAATGTGAATAATGCCTAGAAGCATGCTAGCAATAGGAGAACAAATATATGATTACTTGGATCATTGAAATGTGAAAGAAAAGCAAATAGATATGAAACCTCAAGCACTCTCTGTTGTTAATTGCAGAATCTTAATGTCAGAATTGTTTCATGATATCGAAATTTGTGGCACAAATCAACAGAAGCTTATAAAAATGAAGCACAAATTTTGGATATTTTAACTCAAGGTCATTTTGTCAAGTTCTTAACCTTGAGTTTATATTTTACTAAATGACATTTTTCCAAAATTCTCCTAATAATAAGTAATAACCCTATAGTAGGAATCCATATTCAAGGTTTTTCAATCTTTCTATCCCTGCAACTATGGATATATTGTCTACAAAGAACCAATCGTCGCCATTTTCTAAACACAAATATCTGATTAAGCTTCTCTGCTCAATCTCAAGTTTTGCAACATAAATGTGAGTGGACTTTTATCGGGCATTTATCAAACAGATAGTTAAAGGCCTCCATCTTGGACTGTGAATCGTCTATCTTGGGTTAATCGACGAGTTAATGGAGTCACTTGGAAGATGATCAAAATTGAGATGTACACATCACCTAAAATTTCAAGTTCAAAATTGACATAAGTCGTTTAAACTCTATGACTACCAGCAGATGCATGCATGCATAAATATATTGTTTTGTAAGAAGTTACAAAGAGTACGAAATGATTGATTAAAACCTAGGTAACTGTACGAAATCCAAACCTAGGTAACCATATACGAAATCGACTGATTGAAACTAAAATTAAACTTACAGAGAGTAACGAATCAATAGCTCTAGCTGATTTTCCAAGGGATTCTAACCAGGTTCTATAACGGAGGAAGGGAAGAAAGTATGAGTGAAATAAGAAGAAAGTGGTATTGTTCAAGAATATAACTCAAATAACAGATTAATATATAAAAAACTGAACAAAAGACACCAGAATGTTGAACAAAATAACAGAAAATACAACAAAAATAGTGATTAAATATACAACCTAGTAAAATCAAACATGTTAAAAAATAGTAAAATCAAACATGTTAAAAAAAAATATCTAGCCCCATATGCTAAATGCACCGGTAAGAAAGAATCAAGTATCAAGCCTCACATAGTTCTAGTTATGCAAGAAAAATGTTAGTAAGTTGAGGGTAATTGACTTTACATGCATCACCAAAGCATTATGAAAATTGTAACACCCATATTTTCGCCTTGATAAGTGTTACGTAATCTGAACTATTCCTCTAAAATACTCCAAATTTCGGCTAAATTAAAACCATTTACAGCGGAAGACTTTAAAATAATAAATATGTAACTTTAATGCTAACTCGTCCCATACCGGATTGCGTTACAAATTTATCTATCATGTATGTCTGAACATAAATGTTGAACTTAAATGGTAGTGGCAAATCTCTATGTGTGCCATTTTTCCCTTGTCCAACTTGAAACCTTCAATCCCTGAGATGCATACTATAGTCAGCTTATAAAGCTCAGTGAGTTCATGGTTTGCGTGAGTTAAATTATATCTTGTCACACATATCAAACATGCAAATTTCGTATAAAATAACATTCCTTTTATGAAACATGCAACACCAAAATAAACGAGACCTTATATTCGTCTCCTCGAGTAAGGATTGATAAGTTGCAAGCATTCCCTGGGCGTATACGGCTCACCTATAGCCAATAACCCATTACGGGGTCGTGCTGCCATGTCACAGGCATTCCCTGGTGTGTACGGCTCACACAGAGCCAGTAACCCATTTCGGGGTCGTGCCTCCCCTTAAGTGTGACAAACCAAACCGACATCTCATACTCCAAACCATGCACACCATTTGTACAATATAAACCAACTGAAAATCCAAGCATGCTAAATACGTTTAAAAACCGAAAAACAATTAGCATGCATGTTCCATAAAACTCCACATACATGTAAACATATACCAATGACATTATTTAAATCATTATCATGAATAACATTCACCATATAAATCATATAATGCTCAAAATAATTTGTACGTAGGTATGCATCCCAATGTAAGTCTCATGAAGGCTCACCTGATCGCGTGTAGATCGGCCACTGATAGCCCTCATCTGGAAACCTACACATTTCATGCCATGAACTCCAATTAATGACTTAATTTCCCTAAAAGTCAAATATGGTCAACCCGACCCGACCTAAAGTCAAACTCCATATCCAAGTATTCTAATATGCCTCAAATAATTCAATTTGACCCCATCATTAAAATCAATGTGGGTCAAACTAGTCGACAGTCAACCTTTGGTCAACTCGATCAACCCCGACCAACTATAATCAAAACTCAAGCCTATAACTCGATGGCGTCTCAAAACGTCAATTTAACCCTTCTCAAATTTTATAACCCTCCATTTCGAATTGAAGTGTCCCGGTAAATATAAACCCAAAAACGACACTTAAATCCCATTATTAAATCATTTAAATTGTTAAATGATTTTTTTTTAAAGCTAAATCTTCTTAAGTAGTGGTTTATATAAATCATTCAAATTCAGAATTTAAAGAACTCAATAATGACGTCCCTTACTGCAACCATTTAAATCTCATTTTAAATCATTAAACAAATAAATGGTTTATTATAACCACTCTTTTAGAAATAAATAACCAAAACATCAACTTTCTAGTGTAGACCATTTCACTAGCAAAATACTTAAAAATACCAACGGACATTTTGATAATTTAGTAAACTCAACTATTAAAATTATGTCAAAATTACATTTTATAAAGATATAACGATATTTCTGAAAATACTTGGTTAATATTAAGCTTCTATCATTTTTAAAAAATAAGCAAATAAATAAAAGAATGATTTGCTGGAAGTGATTTTGATGGGTCCTACCAGACCAACACCACCAACATAAACCATAAAAATACACAGCAGCCATGGCTGCATTTTTTAAAGCCTTTTAACCTACATATGACTCGATTATTCCTTCTTCTTTTTCATTCTTTTTACATAAAATTCTTGGTAATATTTTTACCAACATTTTGACATAAAGAACTCTAATTTTCGTCAAGAAATGAGCCTCATTTTCTCATTCAAAGTTTAGGTTTCTAAAACTAAAACTCAACGTCTTCAACATCGATTTACATCGTGAAAACACAAATCTGAGATAAGAGGTTACCGAGGTTCGATAGAACTCCTAAAAACGAAGCCATAGATATAAAAATCATAAGATTTGGTTAAGAAAATCACCTTGGAGGCTTAAACCGACGAAAAAACCGAAAACTTGAACTCCAAACTTCAAACTCAGTTATCTCTCTCAAAACTATTTTTGAAACGGTTTGAAGCAACATGATCCCTGATCGATATTCTTGATTTATGTGGAAAGTTTTGGCGTATTAGTTGAAAAGCATAGCCAATTGGAAACCTCTAACAGGAGCCATCGACAAGTCTTAATCAAAATCAACTTTTAAACTTTCTGTCCTTTTTGGCAGAACAGGTCCTCCAAATTCTGTAACATAACATATGCCTCCACTAAACTTTCTGAAAATTACATTTGGTCCCCTAATCTCATTTAATAACTTATCAATTTAACTCAATGGCAAATTTGACCCCTCTAACACCCTTCTTCACTTTTTTTTTCAAAAATAAAAATTATTTATTTTATTTTTTCTTCTCCCTTTTCTTTTCTTTTCTTTTCTTATTTATTTATTTACCTCATATTGGGGCGTCACAAAAATGACCTACGAATTTTTATATTTTAAAATTTATCTACAAACTCTCCATGGATATATAAACAAAACTAACGAAAAATCTAAATTCAAACAATGAAACACAAGTAAATATGTATCCTAAACTTCATATCTTCACCCCTCTAATTGCAAAGCATAATAGTCAAAAGAATGACTGATAAAGAATTTTAATCTACCGCAACATGACCATTGTTTTTTCCAAATTCCAATCGATTTGCAAAGTGAAAATTTGTAACACATATTAGATCAATAGTGCAACACATTAGATCAATAGTCAAAAGCAAATGACATAAGAAGGAAATTACACAACCTAAGTAAAAACAAAAGGCAAAAACCCACATAATTTCAGAAAGCAAAAAAACACATCAAGCAAGAAAGTAATTGCTAATTGTAAATTGCACAAAACAAAAATATAAGAAATAAAGTACACACACTTGGCTAGGAGGATGATTCTATACTTATACATGGTATCACTTTACCAAACTTTCCACTTGGGTTACCCTTGAGGAACTGAATCACCATGAGTGACAATTGAGAGCTTCAAATAGAAGCTTTAATGGTGATTCCAAACCAGAAAAAAGAAACAAGTTCCAACAAATTGATAAAGAAATGAAATCAACATTAAAAAGAAATGATCAAAGGAAGAGTATCTCTGAAATATAACTGAGAAACAGTTATATATTAAACCAAAAATTAGGCAATTAAGAGAAAAGCGAGGAACAAATATCTACCTGTATAATATATATAATTTGGCATTGCTTCCTTTACTAATAGGCATGACCAATTCCTGCACCTAGAAAAAAAAAGTTAAAAACAAAAAATATAAAAACTTCAAAACCCATTTCAAAGACCCAAACAATCACTTGAACTTGAAATACACCCGCCTACCACTTCTTTGAATAGACTTCATCTATTCCAAACAAAAAGCATACAAACCAAACCGATTCTAAAAACAAACTAAAAAACCAAAAGGGAGCAACACGATAGAGAAACAAACCCTAACTGAAAGAGAAAACTGAAGGTTTCTAAAAAACAAGAAGCCCAAATCAATGGTGAAATCGTACCTGATATAAAAAAAACCCAAATCAATGGCGAAAACCTGAGAAGAGTAGACAAACAGAAACGATTCGAAGAAACAAAGAAACCGAATTGAGAGAAGAGACAAGTCTTACCTTTGTGCAAACAGTGAAGAAACAAAGAAACCTTTAACTGTTGAAATCTTACCAGAGTCAGACAGTTAGTGTATGAATCGATTTAAGAGAAGAGTTCGATGGTGACTCATAACCTGAGAAGAAGAGTCGACGGTGATGAATGGAGTTGAGAGAAGGTCGATGGTGATAGAATCGAGTTGTAGAGAACGATGCGTCGTCTTGAAGAACAAATAAAATTTGAATAGGCGTCTGGTTAACATTCTATGCATTAAAAAGCAGTAATATATGGTTAAAAAGTAGTATTTAAGACTTGCGCTTTGTTTGGCAAACTAGTTTATAAGCTAGCTTTTCAAAACGCTACTTTGAGGGGGTGTTTGGGATTGCTTATTTAAAACAACTTATGCTTATTTTGAAAAGTGCTTATCAACTTATGTGGTGTCAAACTGGAGTTTTCTAAAAAGTGTTTGGATTAGCTTATTATGGTACCAAAACGTAATAAGCTAATAAGTTGTTATTTAAAAGTGTTTGGGATTGCTTATACATATAAAAGAACCAAAAAAGTCATAAGCACTTTTGAAATAAGTTGATAAGTTAGAACAAAATGACTTATCAAAAATGGCTTTTCAGCGGTTTGGCACCGCTATAAGCTCTTTTCTTTTCTTTCCATCCAAACACTCAAAATGGCTTATCTCCGGTGCCAAATCGCAATAAGCTAAAAAAACCCTCAAATAAGCAATCCCAAACACCCCCTGAGTAGCGTTTCAATAACCTAGCTTATAATCTAGCTTATGGTCATTCAAACGTGTACGCTAGCTGATAAGCTAGATTTTTTTTTGCCAAACATAGCCTTGATGTTTTGAAGGGTAGTACATTATGCATTGTGACTTGTTTTTAAGACTTTTGGTAAATTTCCTTTATAAGGTCGGGGTTGTTTGTTTACCTCTTAATAGTTCTATTAAGAGGCAACCTCTGAATCACTAAGAGGTGAATCTTGTTTGGCAAAAAAAATGTCTGTCTCTTAATGGTTCCAAAACCCTCTGAATGATTTTGTATTCTGACCACCCCTTAACTATTAAGAGTCCTGATTTCATTAAGAACCATTAAAAAAACAACCGCATTTCATTTTTCACTATATTATAAAAGTCTCTTAATCATTCTGACCACTTAATCATTCCGCACTAAACCATTCAGCAACTGTCAAACAACCCCTTAGTATAGATGGATTATGGGTTGTTTATGCTATGTTGATTTAGGGGTGTTCAAAAAAACCGTCAAACCGCTCAAACCGGACCGTTTTTGGCGGTTTGGGCGGTCCGACGGTCCAGTCTGGTCTGAAAAATCTCCAAACCGAGCGGCCCGGTCCGGTCTGCGGTTTAGAGGGTTTTTTGGGCGGTTTAGACCAAACCAATATATATATATATATATATATATATATATATATATATATGGGCCTAATCAAATGAGACCCTATTAGATTATGGTAACTATGAGATCCAATCTCATCCAATCATTTTAATTTATTTATTTTTTAATTAATTAATTTGATAAATTAATTAATACAACATTTTTTTTTGTAACTGAAAAATCAAAGTCTCATCAATCAAATATTACGTTTCCTTTATTATCTCAACAAATTGATTTTGGGATAATATCCATATGAACCATGTGACATTGTGTTACATTGTGATAATATAACATCATCTGAATCTCATGTGCCACGTGATTTGGCATATATCTGATGTATGTGTTACATTGTGATTTGGCATATATCTGATATATGTGTTACATTGTGATGTATGTGTTACATTGTGATTTGGCATATATCTGATAATATAACATCTAAATCTCATATGTACCATGAGACACTGATCACATTGTATCACCACCTACGGAATTAGCAACAATAATCCTATCATTCTATCATGAAGGATATAAGGTTTTGCAAGATGATCACAGTGTATCACACCCATTTCTCCTAATTTAGTTGCATTAAATTCAGTAAGCGCTAACTTAGATTACACCCAAAATTATCGGAACACGCCTAAATTAGATCACACTGAATTATAATGTTTTTTGACAATTTTACCCCTTTTTCCTAATTTAGTTACATTAGATCCGTTTTTTAATTATTATTTATATTAGTTATTTTAGAC